>CM077011.1:31887500-36887500 GCA_039090855.1 Macrothele yani
GATTGGAAAAGGATTGCTTTTTCCGATGAGTTACGTTTTCTGCTTCATTGAACGGACGGACTTAGGCGTATAAGGCTAGAAACATCGGAGAGCAGACACTCTTCAACCATTGCTGGCAAAACACAAGCTGGTGGGGGCAGCGTTATGGTCTGGGGAATGTTTTCGTGGCATTCTCTGGGTCCACTCATACCTGTGGAAGACACTGTGGACCGAATTCGTTATGAATCCATCCTTGCAGACCACGTACACCCAAACAAGCTGATTGTCTTCCCTAAGAGGATGGGATATTCCAGCACGACAACGCGACGTGTCACACAGCTAGGAATGTCCTAAAGTGGTTTGGAGAGCAGGACGAAGACTTCAAAGTACTTCCCTGGCCACCTAGTTCCCCAGACTTAAACCCAATTGAGCACCTGTAGGACCACCTTGTTCGTGTTGTTAGCTCTGTGGATCCACCACCACACACCTTCCAGGAACTATCAGATTCACTGCAGTCAGCATGGCTTCACATAACTGTGGGCACCTTTTAGCGCCTTACTGAGTCACTCCCAGCATGTCTAGCTGCTGTCCGCGCTGCATTCGGCAGTTACTCTGGATATCAGCTGGTGGTCACAATAATGTGACTCGACCGTGTATATACTGTATATATAATCATAATTATCAACCATTATCAATCCACTGCTGGATTAAGGTCTCCCAAGTTTTCTCCACAACTGTCTGTCATGAGCCAACCTCCTCCATGTTACTGCGGCTTGTTTTCGAATTTCATCAATTTGTCCCCACGTGGCCTTCTGCAAATTACATAATATATATATATATATCATCATCATTGTCAACCATTATCAATCCACTGCTGGACGAAGGTCTCTCCAAGCCTCTTCCACAACGGTCTGTCTTGTGCCAGTCTCCTCCATGTTACTCCCGCATACTTTCGAATTTCATCCACTCATCTCCCATGTGGTCTTCCTGTGGTCCCTTGGAATCCAATATAAAATATACGACTGCTCATCGATGGTCTGTCCCTCTGGCAGTATGTACAGCCCATTGCCATTTCAGGGATTTTACTCTGATCATGATGTCTTTTACTCTTGTCATTTTTCTGATACAAGAGTTCCTCTTCTTATCTCTCCTGGTTACACCAAGCATGCACCTCTCCATGCTTTTTTGAGTTGTCTGCAGCCTTTGTATGTCTCTTTTAGTTAAGGTCCACGTCTCTGCACAATACGTAAGCACTGGAAGGATGCATTGATCAAACACTTTTCTTTTATGACATAACGGAATATTGCTCTTGAAAATTATGCTGTTTCTTCCAAAAGTTCTCCAGGCAAGTTTTGTACGCCGATTAATTTCTTCATCAATGTGAACCTCGTTTGATATCTGCTGTCCAAGATAAACGTACGCATCTGTTATCTCCAGCTTTTCTCCATCAATCGATAAATCTTCATTTCTTGTAAAAGCATTGTGCATCACTTTTGCCTTCTGAATATATACACTGACGGAAAAAAATCCCAACACCAAGAAGGGGTTGTGTTAGATAAACGACAGTTGGTAGGCCGTGAGAGTACATCTGTAAGATGACGTGTATGCAAATTTCACGCTCGGCGCTTACGTGTGGCGCTAGTAGCGCCCCTCGGAACATGCAAAGCAGGTTTGCTGTAAATACGCGCTGTAACGTTCGTGAGCGTTAGTTATCGTTGAGATTCGACGTAGGGTGTTGATGTTAGTCAAGAATGCCTTTAAGAAGACAAAGAAGCCATTATCAACAGCTCACGGAGTTTGAACGAGGTCGTGTAATAGGGCTACGAGAATGTGGATTTTCTTTCCGCAATATTGCAGAACAACTTGGTAGGAATGTAGCCACTGTGCATGATTGTTGGCAGCGGTGGTCAAGGGAAGGTACTTCCTCAAGAAGACCGGGTTCCGGCCGGCCACGTGGCACTACTGAGAAGGAAGACCTCCGTGTACGGCGCGTGGCCGTGGCGCATCGTACCGCGTCTGCGGCAGCAATTCGAGCTGCAGTTGCCACCACAGTGACACAACGAACTGTTACAAATCGGTTACTTAAAGGACAGCTCCGAGCCAGACGCACTGTAGCGTGCATTCCACTTGCTCCAAACCACTGCCGTTTGCGACATCAGTGGTGTCAAGCTAGAGCTCATTGGAGGACGGAGTGGAGATCTGTTGTGTTTTCTGATGAAAGCCGGTTCTGCCTGAGTGCCAGTGATGGCCGTGTGTTGGTTAGAAGGAGGCCAGGTGAGCGCCTGCAACCAACCTGTCAGCGGCCGAGACACACTGGACATATAACTGGAGTTATGGTCTGGGGAGCAATTTCCTATGACAGCAGGAGCACTCTCGTGGTTATCCCACGCACCCTGACGGCACAGTTGTACGTCGGTTTAGTGATTCAACATGTTGTGCTGCCATTTATGAACAGCATTCCAGGGGGTGTTTTCCAACAGGATAACGCTCGCCCGCATACCGCTGTTGTAAACCAACATGCTCTACAGAGTGTCGACATGTTGCCGTGGCCTGCTAAATCACCAGATCTTTCACCAATCGAGCAGGTATGGAACATCATTGGACGACAACTCCAGCGTCACCCCCAACCAGCATTAACCGTCCCTGTATTAACCGACCAAGTGCAACAGGCATGGAACTCCATCCCACAAACTGACTTCCAGCTCTTGTACGACACAATGCATGAACGTTTGCGTGCTTGCATTCAACATTCTGGCGGTTACACCGGTTATTAATGTTCCAGCATTTCACATTTAAAATGGCTTTTCTCGCGCTTACAATAAGCTGTGATCTTGAAACCTTAATCGATTAAATATGTTACCTATACAAATGTATTGCCGCCATCTCATTCCTCTACAACTATTTTTTCGTGGTGTTGGGATTTTTTTTCCGTCAGTGTATATGCTTATGTGTAATTATAAATTGAGTTTCGAATTTATAGTTTAAAGCATCCGATCCGGGTCGGATTCAAAAATGTTGATTCGTTTCCAACTCTGGTGCCGATGTTATATCAAGTACAACAACAGCAATACGAAATAGGGAAACCAAGTTAGTAAAATCATGGAATGCATTGATTATGATACGCTTTCCAACATACCAGAAATCATTACTCAAGTTATTACTCAAGTTATTACTCAAGTTATGAGGGGCTGTAGAATGAATCTCGTTCTTCTGCCCAGACCTTCGACTCCATTTCGATGATAATCAATAGAACCGGTAAAGTATACTTCCGGAACAACATGAAACGTTTTGTCTCAATCGAAGTATTTTTACGTATGTTATAACGCATAAGGGCAATCAAATGAATCCTGATCCTATGTCCTGACCTTTGACCCCATTTCACCCATTTTCAATAGGGTTCGTCCCCAGATGGTCCCCTACCACATACTAAAATTTCATTGAAATCGAACCAATTTTATGCAGGTTATGACGCATAAGGACAAATATCAGGAACCCCGAGCATCGCTCGGGTAAAGGGGGGATGAGAGCACAAAAAAAATGTATATTTTGATATGTTATTTCCAAGTATTGTACTGCTGAGTCTAAACCATAAAGATTAATAATGATAGACGAATTAGAGACAAATTAATTTAGAATAAATATCAAAACAAAGATGAATGATAATTTTTTATTTGCGTTAGAGTAAGAAATTTTTTTAAATTGTTTTTATTTCCGAACATGAAACACCAAAAAAATAAATGTTAACATGGGGTTCTTCATTGAACCCCATGATAACATTTGTTCTTCATCGCTACTATTTTTACACCGCATTTGATCGAGATTTTCTTCCGAAATAGATTCATTCACGGTTATAATAACGTCGGACATTATTTCCATGCTCCTCGCCTTAGCTGCTCGGAATGGTCTTTTTGTAGGCTAATCTTCTTCCAATGGAAGGTCATGTGTTTTCAGACTGGAATGTGATCGGAAACCAAACCATCGGCTCTTTGATATCCAAGCTGTTCCATATTTACTTCTTCTGTTTGTTCTTGTTCCAACAGTGCCGTATTCTTCTTATTCATCTTATTAAAGTTGAAACGTGCACGTTTCGTAAGGGGTCGACCAGCCATATTTTTTATATTGTTTTACCATCAATGTGACACTCTGTTAATAGTAATTAATAAAAATGAACTAATCATATTTTAGCACAGCGGATACGCTCGTCATCAAGCGACTATTCAAAAATGTAACAAAAAAAAAATGCTGTATTAAGTTTACCTTTTGAAGGGAAAAACACTCGAAATCAGCGTTCCGCTGCTTATACTGTACTACGCATCAACTCCAAGCAAACTAGCACAACTCACTTTTTGTCTAGAAGAAAATAGAAGTAATGCATAATACGCACACAACGCGTGACGTAATGAGGTAAATGGTCGTGACAGTGTGACGTCATAAAACTTTAATAGGATCCACAAACAACGCGTGACGTAATGAGGCAGATGGTGTGACCGCGCGCCAACATCTGAATCGCGAGTCGATCTCGAGAGTGTGACGTCATAAGATTTCTAAGAATGGGAAAGATTAATAGCATGACGCCATGACACTAAAAACGTGGTAACTCGGGGTGGTTATTTAACGCACTAAACGAATTTTCCCAAAGACGAGATCAAGGTAAATCGATTTCTAGTACCAGAAAACGGTAGGTTAACGACTTTCATCAAAATCCTTAGAGCCGTTTTCAAAATAAAATCTGCATATATACAAGAATTGCACCTTTAATAAGATGTGATGAAATGCATCCCGCTCCTGTGTCCTGACCTTTGACCCCCACTTCACTCCTTTTCAGTAGGGTTCATCCCCAGGTGGTCCTCTACGACATACTAAAATTTCATCGAAATCGAACCATATTTACGCAAGTTATGAACCATATTTACGCAAGTTATGACGCATGGATCCCGCTTCTATGCTGTGATCTTTGACCCCATTTGTCCCATTTTCAATAGGTTTCGTTCCCAGATGGTCCCCTACCACATGCTGAAATTTCATCGAAATCGAACCATTTTTACGCGAGTTATCGTGCGCACAGACGGACGGACGGACCAAGATGGAGCATATACGCTTCTTCAACCTACGGTTTGAAGCGTAAAAAAATGTGTTTGAAGCCATGTGTTTTAAAACCATTTTATTTGCTCATACTGCGTTATTTTCACACTTTCTTTTCCTGAGTTTTGATTTTTCATCCTTTTAAAAAGTTCAGGTTTTCTTTTTCTTCGTTTGTGACGTACTAGAGAATTCTGCAGTGATACATGCCGTCCGTGCAGCTTAGTTGGGAGAGCAACTTACTACGGACGCGGATCCTCGCCAGGGACAAATTTTTGTTTTCACATTGGCGCCCGAATGTAAAAATGGATGTATTTGCTGTTGGGCTCTTCGAAAAATATGTTATGTTTGTTCCGCTCATCGTCTAGAATTAATGAATGTTCGTTCTCCTCTTACAAAAAAAATAAAAAAATAAATAAATAAAAATAAAAAGGGAGATGATGTGACGTACTACAGAGGTAAAGCACGTGTTAAGACGTCCGTGTAGCTTAGTCGGGAGACCAATTTACTCCGGAGTGAGAGGGTGTGATTTCGGTTTAGTCACAGTTAAATTTGTGTTTTCACACGTTGGTTACAAGTATGCTTACGGCACTGGCTGCCATCTCTCCCTGGAACCATTAGGGACGAGAGACTTCTTATAGCCAAATTGGATTACTAATCCCTTCCCATCAAAAAATGTGCCTGCGAGAGAAATTCTACTTATTAAAAATATGTGCTGTATTGAATGTTGTGTTAAATAAACACCAACAGCTTTTTTAAACGTTCAAAAACACTCCTCTTTTTCAAAAATGTAATTGCCATATTCACCATAAACTTATCGCCCCAGATGAAAGATGAAATTGTTTTGGAATCTAGTTTCGGCCTATAAAACCTTTTTTTACGCATTTTACAGTTCCAAAAAGATTTGACAACCGGTAAAATCTCCGAAAAAAAATAGGAAAGAAAGATGAAATAGAAGAAGCTGTCTCTGGATCTAGTTTCATCCACTAAACTTCGATATTGCACCTTTTCTTCACATTGGGAGATCGTTATCCATCAGTGTCTCTCACTTCTATTCCGAACGCAGCACCCATAGAACCTTTCCCCCCTGCTTTATTGTTATTATTTTCTCTGAAACTAGCACAAAAGTCCCGAAAAAGAGCGATCTAAATTCTCCATTTTATCGAACATCATCCATTCATATATACAGTAACGGCAATATTGAAATGATAAACACTCCGATTTTCTCCGTCACGGGCATCGTAGGAAGACGAGGCATTCGCCACAAATTTCTTTTCGCTGCCCTGCCAACCACTCGCTCTTTTATGAGATAGGAAAACCGCGGAATTGCAATGTTTACTGCAAAGAGCTCGGAGAATTGGCCCTACTAAACATCACCCCAATAGAAGAACTCGGAGGCCGGGTGGGTGAAAGGGGACCGAGGAAAGAGAAAGAAGAGAGCAGTCAATGGCTGTGATGTACTGTGGACGGAAGCAGTTCCTGGCTCGCATCGTAGCAGCGGGTCGTAATGCATCGAGTCCTCGATGTGGGTATATGTGAGGTCCATTCATATCAATGAGTGTTGTATGACGAGACAGTCAGGCCAGTACAAACAATAACGGAGAACAGAGCTCCTTTCGTGGGTGGCATACTAAATAAAACTCCCTACATCATTAGGGAGCAAGCCGCGGGGGTTTTTCGTCTGTATGTGTGCGTAACGTTTCCTTCAAGGCGCAAAAGCGAAATGCAGCCACCTCCGCCGGCGTACATGTCCCGAAGAAAAAGGGGTGGCATCAAAGGCCGGCAGTTTTTCATCTTCCTATCGCGAACAACCAGGAAACCAAAAGCAATTTCGGCGTTACCCAAGGAGTGTAAACCTAATTTTCCGGACCTTCAACAGGCATCGCAACCGCTCCATAACCACATAAATCTCCCGGAATGGAATGTGGGGTGAGGTGGGAGGGTAAGAGGTTGGAGAGTCGGATGGGAAGACCCACGGCAAGGGAAAAGAGGTGTACAGAGAGAGCGAAAGAGAGTGAGGAGCAAAGAAAAAAAGTCAGGTCGTGTGCGATACGGTCGCAACGGAGCGAACAGACGTATAGTTTATTTTCCATGCACTGTCTGGGATTGTCTCCTCTCACTTCTTCCCTTGCGGTAAGTGATGTGAAAACAAATTCTCGGGCCTCTATTCTGCCGAACTCTCCACCATTCATCCTCATGGGGGGGGGGCACAAATGGTGGGGATAGGGGACGCCACTGAAAGTGCTGCACTTAAACGCTTATCGTGCATCAACAGAGGGATTAAATTAAGCATTCAGACGCAACAGATGCCGGAGGAGCAAAGGCGGATGCGGATGAGAGAAACGATGAGCACGAGCATTCCTTCTCCACTCAGCCCAGGTCGTCACCACTTCAACTGCAGTCGCTCTTGAAGTCTGCATGGATGGTTGTTTCCGAGATGTTCCTGCCTCTAAGACGACCAATTTAATTTTTGTCCTTCCATCGCTCTCTCTCTTTCTCTTTTCTCATCCCTTTCTATCGCTTACTCTCTGTCTCGCTGCCCAGGGTGTGTAAGTTTCTCTGGCATTTCTATCCACCATTTGTTACAAGGACCAAGAAGTGATAAAGGGCAACTTCACCGGCAATACATAGAAAGACACAGGAATGCATACCTTCGATATCTTTTGTTTCATTACCTGCGGTGAAAGGATGAGAAAATAGTTGTCGAGCATTTTCAGTCATCACTCTTACACGCTTCATGCACTGTTATTGATACCGAGTCATTTATTTTTTCTTCCTAGTGACGGCAGAAATTTGTTTTCCCGTCATATTTCCAGAAAAGGAAGCATTAAATAAAATAATGAAATTTCAAAAAATGCAATAGAAACTCTGGTTTTATTCTTTTACTGAGTTCAGTACAAAATAGCCACTTAAAATTTATTTCTTATCAATCTCTGCTCTTCCCTCTCTGGATGGTCTGATTTTGAAGAGATTTATTAACGAAGTTCTATTTTAAGCTAAAGATTTATTTACACGGAGCATATATTAAGAGCCTTATGTAGCAGATCTTTTTTTTAATTATTAATATTATTTACATAATATTTAATGAAATCTTATTCGAAAACCAATTCTAAACTCAAAAGTTCCGGTAACCAGACAGGTGCAATTTCACAAAATAGCAAAAATAGTAAACATGAAAACATTGGCCTTTTTACACCAGCAAAATAAATTTATTTTCAGGAACTTATGATCAGCTGCACCTTATACCATCAATTCAACAACCAGATTAAATTGAAAATATATCAACTATGAGAGAGAGAGAGACAGAGATCTACGTTTCATATGAGACGCTAAAATTTAAGAATATTATATTTGCTTGGGGGTTCCCTTTCGCGACCACGTTACTATAATTACTCAGAATACCACAACGCCCGAGAGTGCCTGCTGCTGGTTTTCGAATTTCATTCCCCCTTCCTTTAACAAAAGAAGGATTAATGCTGGATCACCACTCGAAACTTCTTATCTCTAGTCTTGCTATGCGTTGACCTTTGGACGTTTCCCTGCGGGAAAACTGTGTATTCTTCTACTGTGACTCTACGACAAATGGGAGTGTTAACAGCTAGAAAATCTTCGTCACTTCCCCTTTTCTCTAGTTCTTTCTTGTAAAAAATATAATACCAATCTGTTTATTCTGATTGAGGAAATATGAAAGAATTTTTACGGCAAATTTTCTCTCATAAATTCTGCTTTTAGGACAAAGCTTTTTACTGCAATTTATCTGCAATTAAATATTAGTATTTTATGCTGTCTTTGAGGCTGAAAATCACTATTTTTCTGCTAAATATACTTTTTTCTCGTACTATAAAACATTTTACGATGCCCGATTTTTTTTGCTGTATTATCTACAGAGTATATGTGCCCTTATTTTGTGTGTAGTCGGTTAGAATCTGGCTCTCCAGGCAATTTAACGTATCCCAACGGCTTCTAATATTAAAACACGGTGGCTCAGTGTGGGGCCTAGGTTAGACTGCAAGGCTGTGCTACCAGAGCCGTATTTCCGTCTACGAACTTAGGTGTCCCGAAAAATTAAATTTGTAAATTTATTTGTTCCACGAACCCTCAGGAGTCCAGAAAAATGTTATTTGCAAATTTCTTTGTTCCAACAACCATTAGTTGTCTAGAAAATGGTAATTTGCAAATTTATTTGTTACACAAATCCTTAGGTGTCCAAAAAAATGTTCCAAATATTTTTTCCAGTGCATGCAGTCCTACAATGTTTTTATATAAATCATTTTTACTAAGCACGTGTCAACATACTGTATATAAACTATTTTTACGAAGCACGTGTAAACAGAATAACAGTTCTACTCAGCGGTGTCAGAAGGCTGAATGATATTGCTCCGGGACAAACAAACTCCTGGTTCACTTCTTTGTTTAGCGACAACAAAGACGACTGAGAGTGGCTTTTACTAATCCGCTAGACACCGTGCAAAGTCAAAGAACACGGGAGGGGGGGGGGGTTACGAAATCCAAGTCGAGTCATCGGGCAACCTGGGCGCTTGCGGTCGTTTGAATAGCCGGGCGTCGTGGTAGCGAAAGGGTTAACAAACACCGTGAGCAGCTCAATGGTATATAAGACGTCGCCCGTCCCTAATTTAGGGCCACTGGTTCCAGGGAAGGAAGAGAGCCAGTGCAGTAATACAAATACAACATCCATGCCTCACTAGAATTTTAAACCGGACCCATTTCGGTCGAATGATCAGACGCCAGCGCGTAGGCCACTGCATGACCGAGGTGGCTATATTTCCTGGTTTGCGATATACTGTCTATATACTTCACGTTTCCCAAGAGGTATTCATTGAGATTTCTTATACCTTAGGTTGAAAAATTAAATTTGATCAATGCCCACCCATTATAAGATAATTTATCTCATATCACATGATGAATAATCGATTAATTTGTTGAAATATTTTATTTATTATTTATTTTAGTACTATATCTAAAACAATATTTGTACGATGCTTTCTTACATTTAACGGATGCACAAGAGCACCGTAACTGTATCCACAGAGCACCTGCTCTCATAAACTATGATATCAGCCAAAATGTCAAAATGCATCTTGAGGAACTTGTTGTCCATGGTATTTCTCATATCATCGACTGATAACGTAAAACCTATTCAAAAAGACATCGCGTGATTTATTTTATGCTACCAATTGGGCCGTAAAACTATGTTCACAGGAAAAAATAATAGGTTACTCTAATTCAGTGTTGTTCAAGTGGCGGCTCATGGAACGAAATGGTGTGTTCACAAATGAAGAATAAACGAAATTTCATTTTAGAATAAAAAGAGATGGTATCAAATCTGAAATGTTGCATTATATCAGAGTCGTATTTAGAGGAAAAGGCCTCCAAAGTGTTTAATTGTTTTATGATTTTGGTTAAAATGTGACTTAAATACGTCTATCCAGCAATTCAATGAATATTGGCATTGAAAGCACATACCCCATTTATCAAATAAAATTATGTGAACTTCAGATGAATTTATCAGGGCTCGTTCAGAGAATGGAACGGAACTGTTTTTAACTTTTTGTCACTGCGAAATACCTAAACATAACAGATTTTGGTTTAGAAGTTATCTCAAAGTTCGGAAGTATTTAATCATGAGAGAGAGGAAATTTTCCGACTTGGAATGCTTAAAGTCAAAACACAGGAATAATGTGAATGACTGTACTCATTGAATAACTACTTTCAGCGACAAACATCGAGGTAGATACGTGGGAACATTTACTGGAGTTTAATCATCCACGGTGCTCTCATTAAATGTAATTTTTTTTTTCCAAAATTATTACAACAGTTGAATTATCAGGGCTCTCTGAACGAACCCTGGTAATTCAACTGTTGTAATATTACTTAGAAGTATTTAAAGGTTTAATAAATTAAGCAGGATAATTTTTTTATATTTCCTCATCATCATCAACCATAATCAATCCACTGCTGGGCCTCCCCGGTAGTGCTTGGTCTAAGTCCTAGCTTGTTACCATTCATCCGAGAAAACGTCCGGGTTCGAATCCCGTTGAGACATGGATGTTGCGTTTGTCTTACCGCATTGGCTCTCTCTCGCTTCCCGGGAACCAGTGGCCCTAAGTTAGGGACAGGAAACTGATGCCCTTTGAGTTGCTTACGGTGGTCGTTAAACATTCAACTAAAAAAATTACTGCTGGATGAAGGTCTCCTCAAGTTTCTTACACAACTGTCTGTCTTGAGCCTCTCACTTCTATGTTACTCCGGCGTGCTTTCGAATTTCATCCATCCATTTCCCATGTGGTCTTCCTCTGGGTCCTTTTCTGTCTCTCGGATTCCAGTATAAAATTTTGGTAGTCCATCGGTGGTCCGTTCTTCTGGCAAAATGTCCAACCCATTTCCATTTCAGTGATTTTACTCTTGTTATGATGTCGTCTACTCTTGTCATTTTCCTTATCCACAAGTTCTTTTTCTTATCCTTCCTGGTTGCACCAAGCATGCATCTCCCCATGCTACTTTGAGTTGTCTGCAGTCTTTGTACGTCTTTTTTAGTTACGGTCCATGTCTCTGCTCCATACGTAAGCACTGGCAGGATGCACTGATTAAACATTTTCCTTTTAAGACATAATGGCATACTTCTCTTAAAAATTGTACCGTTTCATCCAAAAGCTCTCCATCCAAGTTTTATACGTCGATTAATTTCTTCATCTATGTGACCTTCACTTGATATCTTCTGCCCAAGATAAATGTAAGTATTGGTTGTTTCCAGCTTCTCCCCATCAATCGATAATTTTTTTATATTTACGTCATCTTATATAGACTGCTGTCTGTTAAAAAGGCACCACCAAAAAAAAAAAACCCAGAGATATTGAAGTGAGATTTATAGGGTATATTACTTATGATACAAGACGTAAACGATCAAAAGTACAGAACTGTAAGTCTTGTGAAATGCACAACACTCAGTACGTTGTGTACCTACAACGAGCAGCGATAACGGCTCACACACTTAACATCGACAGGAAGAGGTTCTGGTAGTCACACTGCGGAAGGTCATTCCACGTTGTCTCGATTCGTACCCAAAGTTTTTCTTGGGTAACTAGCGGCGGAAACTGAGAGGCAGGCATCGTGCGATCATATCCAACACATGTCCACTGGTTGAAAAAAACAGGAGAACGCGCTAGCCAAGGAAGACGTGGCACATGTTGGGCATCCCCGAGATGTGAGACAATTCGGCGCCAGATGTGGTCGAGCATTGTCCTATTGAAAGATCGCACCGGGGACCGTCAGCAGAAACGGCGGCTCTTCAGCCTCTACTACTTCAGCGATATACCGCTGGCCGGTCATAGTTCCTGTAATGCGTATGAGGTGAGAACGTGAATAGAATCTAACAGTACCCAACACCAGAACGCCTGGTGTCGAGACAGTATGACGCTGCATAATGCATGCGTCCAGCAGCCCCTCAACGAGGTGTCGCCGTACAAAGATCGTAGTGGGGCATTAGGTTGAACTACGACTCGTCGGAAAACACGACGAGTCGTGTTTTCCCCGTTGAGCATCCAGCAGCCGCTCAACGAAGTGTCGCGGTAAAAAAAGATACATCCATCATGGGTCATTAGGTTGAACCACGACTTGTGTCGGAACAGCATGACGCTGCATAATGCATACGTCTAGCAGCTGCTCAACGCAGTGTCGCCATAAAAGCATACATCCATCATGGGTCATTGGGTTGAATCACGACTCGTCGGAAAGCCCTATGCTCTTCCATTCAACACGTCAGTGTCTGCATTCTTGAGCCTACTGCAGTCGCTAAGATTTTTGATTTAAAAGGAAATTCGAAGCAACAGACGGCAAGCGACAAGGCTTCCCAGAAGCAAACGGTGTCTGAAAGAGCTTGCCGGCAACCCTTGATGTGATATAGATCTCCACCGTTGTGCAACTCTTGGGACGTGGCTGTTCGGTTTGCTAACGCCATACGGTGTAGATGACGGTCTTTCCACGCGTTCGTGCATCACTGGGATCCGGAACCCTCACGTCGGTGTGTCAGACCTTCTTCTTCCAACTGACGACATATTTGCGCCACTGTCCTCTCGTTTTGCACAACATGAGCGGCGATATTACTGAAGAAAACTCCTCCTTCTCGCAATCCAACACATCAGCATTGCTCAAAGTACATCAATTGTATGTACGGGTAGCGTCTGCTTTTGCAGGCATACTCAGTTATTATCTTACTGCCACAATTCCTGCGAATCCACTATAGGAACTTGACTTATGCTTCCTTATTTTACACGTCTTGCGGGACAGATACGAGTGTTGGCTAGCGCAAATCATTTGCATGTGCGCTACGGCAGTTATCATTTGCACCTCGTCACGTGACTTACGAGTTTTAGTCCGATTGCGCTCGTTATTCCTGGTGTTGCTTTTGCAATAAACAGCAGCGCATATTTTAAAGAAAATGCGGCCCGCCATCTAATTCTTTATTAAAATCTTTGTCCGCGGCTCTTTAGAAGTTGGACAATACTGCTGTAACTTAATACACCAATGCAAAGATATATTTAAGATTTTTTCATAAAGTGTATCCCTTTCAATAAACTTTGACGTTCAATGAGCGCTAAAATCTATGTGGATGTAATATCAGCTAGTTAACGTCAAATAAAAAGAACTGCAAAATATGTATAATATTTAAAATAAATATCTTCACTCGTGGACCTAAATACCATTACGTACATTATAATCCATAGTTGATATGTAGCACATTGTTGGTGTGTCAATGTATTTTCTTTGTGGACACACTGATGAATCCTAACCATGCCGCGATTCTTCCAACTATAACTCCATCGGAAAATAATTAACTGTGTAACGTACCAGGAGATGTGACGTACCTGCCAGAAGGACGCACACGATATAGAGGCAGATAAAAATCAGAATAAAACGTCCGCGTATCTCAATTGGTAGAGCAACTTATTCCGGAATGAGGGGACCCGGGTTCGAATCCTGGCGTGGATAAAAATGACGGGAGAAATTTACTTCGTTATAATGGGGCCCGAACTATCCGGATGACCCGACCGTTCAAAATCTCGCAATGGTGTGATGTTATTTCCACACCGCGAGATAGGAAAAATAAGAGAATCCCTTCTCCAGCACTTCGAAAAAAAAAATAATAAGGGGGAGATGATGTAACGTACCAGGAGATGTGACGTACCTGCCAGAAGGACGCACACAACATAGAGGCAGATAGGAATCAGAATAAAACGTCCGCGTAGCTCAATTGGTAGAGCAACTGATTCCGGAATGAGGGGACCCGGGTGCGAATCCTGGCGCGAACAAAAATGACGGAGAAATTTACTTCGTTATAACTGTTTATTGGATTTAATGGTGAAATGAAAAAGTCCCCTGGTTGATGTGCGAAAGCTGGAAAAGTTTTATTTCTATTCTACGTCAAGAGATTTCGGATTATTAGTGTAGTTATACTATTTTGAGTATAATTGGTGTACAGTTCCTACTTGTTAATTATTTGTTGCATTCTCCGAGCAGTGTGGAACACTTTTAAATTATTTCGACAGCTGAGCCTCAAACTGGGGAAGGAGCGGTCCCATCTTGACTTCCCAACCACTTGCAAGACCTTCGGCTTGATCCCAAAGTTCCTTAATTTTAAGACGTCAGTAAAAGGATCATGGTTCTAGAAGAAAAAGGACAAATTCCTCCGCCAGACCTTGTCAAGGATAGTGAACCTGAAAAGAAAGGACGTCATATCATTCGAAATCAAGTGGTATAACCTGTATATGAAGTTGCATAGGCTTTGCAATCCTATTACCTTCAACAACCTTACTCTCCGGGTGGATATGTTAATCGAAAGACTCCAGTCTTCCTTTTCCTACAGACACAGCAAGAAACTGGATTACCGGAATTCTTCCCAGACTCTTATACCTAAATATTTCACCATTCCCTTCGTCAACATTTCTAACAAAACGCTCCCCCGAGAGGAAACTGAAATTTTGGAACTTGGTCCAAAGTTCTGCTTCCGATCGAGACCGAACCCAAAAAGCGTCGTTTCTGAGTTTGAGACCGTAATATCGCGAGTTCCAGAAAACTACATAGATGAACTGCGCCAACTTCGCTGCTCAAGGTTAAAATCGTGGTACAATTAGAAGCAATCGTTTAGTAATTTCAAAATTCCCAGGACGATTGCTAACCTTAGAAATGAGCACTCCATAATGTTGACGCTAACAGACAAATCCGGCCAGATAGCGTTAATGAACGCAACGGACAATAAAAAAATTAGAAGAATTGATATCCGATTCTGTATCTAACATCTTACGAAAAAATACTCTAAATTCTTGGATTGCACAGGTACAAAGAGCTGCAAGGATAACCGCTATTCCGGATGATCTCGAAAGAGCCGCCAAATAACCGCCTGGCCCTCAGATCCCAAAACTCTTCGGAGGACTTGAACACCACAAGCCCGGCAATCGATTAAAATCGATCGTGTCCAGAAGATCCGCACCGACTAGAGAAAGCATTAGCCAAATTCCTAACTAATCATTTACCAGAGTCGGACTTTATAATAACTTCCACTCTAGATTTTATCACGAAACCCAAGCAGCTTACTGTTCAACAAAGCGACATTATCGGCAGTTTCGACGTAGTTTCTCTTAATCCATCGATCCCCGTACCGGAAGCCATCAGAACATTGAAAGAGGCTATATCTAATTCAACAGTTTATTCGCAGTAGTCTTGCCTCAACATCCTCCAATTAATGGACTTGGTCTCAAATTTCAGCAACTTCAGATTCCAAGGGCAAATTTATGAGCAGGTATATGGCACTCCAATAGGATCTTCCCTTTCAGCCGTCCTCGCGGAAGCAATACTTCCTTGGAATTTTTCCTGGGTCGTTCGCGCGGTATGAGGCTGAGCGTTGTCTTGCTGTAGGAGAGTGCGCTTTCTGTTCCACAGTTCCGGGAACTTCTCCTCCAAAACGGCGTACATCCGCTCCAGCTGTTCAGAGTAGAGGTTGACGTTGATAATCCGACCGTCTGGAACAAATTCGTAATGGATCCCCGCGAAATTCCATCAGAAGCAGAGCATCACTTTGTGCTCGAAGCGCCCACGTTTGGCTATAGGTTCAAGAAGCTGGCTCGAGCTCAACCACTGCCAATGTGTGTTAGGATTACGGAAATACACACACTTTTCATCGCACGTGACAATTCCTTTGATGAAACGTACATCGCACTGGTTTTCCAGGAGTTTCATGCACACTTCCACACGGCGGTTTGCTTCAGCTGGCGTCACTTCGTCAGGGACAATGCGGCAGCTTCTGTAGACCTTGCCGAGGTCCTGAAGGTGACGAACAACGGTAGTCTAATATGCCCAGCTTGCCTGATAATCTCCGAGTGCTGGTTGTCGGATTAGCCTCTACGGCATGATACACGGCCTTCGAATCCATGGTTCGCGGCCTACCTGACCTTGGCTGATCGTTGAAGTTTCTGTCTACTGAACGAAATCTCTTGAACCATTTGGTTGCGGTGCTGTGGTCCACGGAACCCTCCCGTTTCGCATGACAAATTTTTCGTGTTGCTTGAGCGGCGTTATGGCCGAGTTCAAACTCGTGAAGCAAACGTTCCCTAATTAGTCGGTTGTGGTTGTTCATCCTTTAGGCATCCCAACCATAGGTAGAACGATGACGTGCAACACTGTTCACAGCAACGACTACCACTTTGTATCCCTTTGACTGAGTGCAGTGCGCGACTTGAACTACCCTGGCGTGCAAATATTAAGGACGAGACGGTTTTTCGAATGTAACGTCGTGCAGAAGTGCTACACGTCGACTCAAATCATACCATCAGATCCCCAAGATGTAAGAATATGGGACAAGTGAGCAAAACCGTCCAAACAAGGAATCCAAAGGATACAAAGGCACTTTATTGAAAAGGTAGCTTCGAGCACAACTGGACAGAAGACATAAACGTCCATGTGACAAGCGGTTGCCAAGAAAAATCCAGTCTTTAGTAGGGGATATGATCACCCCTGACTGCGTTGCAGGATTTACAACGTCTGTCCATGCTGAGGACGAGGTTGTCAAGGAGCTGTTGAGGCATCGCTGCCCATTCCTCTTGTAGCGCCAAACGCAGCTGCCGAATCGTTGCTGGTGGCTGGTGACGTACTGCCAAGTGTCTCCCGAGAAGGTCCCACACGTGTTCAATTGGATTTAGGTCCAGGAACCTTGCGGGCCAATCCATGCGTTGAATATCTTCACTCTCCAACAACTCTGCGATAGCCACTGTACGATGAGGTGTAGCGTTGTCGTCCATGAAGAGGAACTCCGGACCCACAGCACTTCTAAACAGACGCATGTGAGGCAGGAGAACCTTGGTACAATAGCGGACACCAGTGACTGAACCTCCTTGGAAGATGCGGAGGTCAGTACGGCTACCAAGCATGATACCGCCCCAAACGAGAACTCCGCCACCTCCAAACCAGTCCCTTTCAATGATGTTTGAGGTGTGATTGCGTGTTCCCTGCTCTCTCCAAATGTATGTACATCCAGAATCGCTCGTCAGACTAAATCGTATAATGAATAAAGTCCTCCGCTGGACGTGTAGTGCAGGGAAGCTTACGTTAAGTCACGTTGGGGTTATTGGAAGGTTACTTGACGTAGCTAAAGTGTACCTAATCTTCAAAGTGCTAGAGTTTGTTTAGGTAAGACTCGCACGTGCAATAAATTCATTGAATATGGAACTTCTTTTTACTCAGCGTTCCTCATTATCTTGAATATCAGTACTATGACTTCGGTTTTAGTACATTAGTACCTTGAAGGCTCCTTATTAGAGCGGTAAACACAATATACCCTGGACTTAATGGAGACACTTAATGAAAGAGACTTAACGGCCAGATAGAAGTCTGACAATAATATGAACTGAGAAAACGTACTCAATTTAAACCTTTTATTGGAGAGCTCCTGGTATTATCAAACACACATGCAACAAATCACACGACTACTGAATATCCGAACTTTCGTAGAATCGCATAACAATAATTAAGAAGAACCTATCACATAAAACGAAGCTTTCTTGGTATAGTTGAGCTCACCTATATATACTGCATACCACCACGTCATGACTTACACTCGTTGCCACATATCATTCAGCGGGAGAAATAACATCTCGTTAAGTGAGAAGATAATTTGCATAGGAAAATAAAATAACAAGAGATAGTAAAATCAAAAGGAAACTGAATCTAGAGTTTACGTTACAATCGGCTCTCATCCGTAAAGAGAACTCGACCCCATTGCTGATGTGTCCAGTTCTTGTGTTCCTGGCACCACAGAAACCGCCGTCTCCGATGAGCAGGCGTTAATGGCATACACCGTACTGGTCGTCGTGCAAATAGACCACCTTTGTGCAGCCTCCTGGCCACGGTAAAACGCGATAACGGACGTCCATATGTCTTTTGCATGTGCCTTGCGATTTCGCCCGCTGTCTGCTGTCTGTCTCTTCTTGCCTGCAGGACAATATACCGGTCGTCCGCCGCCGTGGTTGCTCGTGGACGACCACTGCTAAATTCTCGGACAGCTGTTCCTGTCGTTTGAAATGCTCTCCAAGCTCGTGAAACGATGCTGTGAGCGATCCCGAACTACTCGGCTACACTGGTCACACTTCGACCTTCTTCCAACTTCCCATTGACGCGACCTCGGGTAAAGTCATCCAGATGTCGTCCACTGGATTGCCTGTTGGCCATATCACACGGTGGCAGCAACTCGACGTCGTTCAAACCGATGTACATCGTGCAATAGCTTTCACCGAATTGCTGAGCGTACACCGCCCGTGTGCTTTATACCCTTCCGACACCCCCCCCCCCCCGCCCTACGTCGTGCTGCAAATATGCGCATGCCCTACCGTACCGGACCCTAGTCTATCTCCTGAGTGGTCTTTTGGTCCGTTCTGCCTGCTCGTTCTGCTGTTATTCTACTTTCTCCTCTTCGTCCTTAATTTTTGCACACCAGTGTAGTTTAAACACGTGACATTACCGCCGCCGCACATGCGTTTATGCAAATATTGCAAAACGTGCGACTCACCCTCCGTATATAAGCTTAGCTTCAGTTGCTTGGAAGCTAGTTGTATTAGGTATAGTGTAGCGATAGTCATTCGAATAGAAATCTGGAGACGAGAAATAGTTTTCTGCTTGCGGGGATATCCAAGTTTTTTTAAGGGATGCTTACATAGGAAATAGTGAAAAATCGGTGCTTCTCTTCCGAGAATAACCTTAGTGATTTAGGTCACAGAATTCTTAACTTTGTAAACAGTATCACACTAGCAATCCTGAAAACAAAGGAATGTCACTATAGCGCTTTAAATTATATTTTTTTGTCATTTTAGTAGCTGCACAGAGAGCGCTAGTAACGTGTAGCACCACCTTTCTACCTGATGACGGCGGCGATTCGTCTCGGCGTGGACTCGACAAGACACCGGAAGCGTTGAGAAGCCATACGGATTCACGACCCCTGAACAAACTCCCACAGTTCACGAAAATTTAATGAAGGGTGGGTCAGAGCCTCGAACATCTCTCTCGATGGCATTCCAGATGTGCTCGATGGAATTGAGCTCAGGTGACCTAGCTGGCCAAGGAAGCGAGGTCACGTCGGTGGAGTGTTCATCCAACCATTCGGATACAATTCGGGAGCAATAGCACGGTGCATTGTCTTGGTATAGGATGAGGTCCTCAGTGGGATGTTGAAGACGCACAAACGGGAGCAAATGGTCGTCCAGGATATCCCGGTAGCGTTGACCTGTGAGAGACGATGTCACACGTACCAGGGGTCCTATTTCAGTCCACGTAAACAGTCCCCAGACGAGAATGTCACCCCCACCAGCTTGAAGAGTACCCTGCTGGCAAGAAGGATCTATCGCTTCATAAGGTTTGCACCGTACTCGTCTCCTGCCATCCGCATGTACCAACGTGAATCTCGACTCATCAGTCCAGGCAACATTTTTCCACATGTCTAGGGTCCAGTGGCGATGTTCCCGCGCCCATGCTAATCTTTGCACACTGTGATGTGCGGTCAGCAGCGGTACCCTCGTGGGACGTTGGCTTCTGTACCCCATAGCGAGGAGATGGTTCTGGATGGTGTGGCTGCTTACACGTTTTTGTGCACCAGCGTTAAATTGCCGAGCGATTTCTTGCACTGTGGCCAGTCTACCCG
The DNA here is from genome assembly GCA_039090855.1 of Macrothele yani. Taxonomy (NCBI): domain Eukaryota; kingdom Metazoa; phylum Arthropoda; class Arachnida; order Araneae; family Macrothelidae; genus Macrothele; species Macrothele yani. Next base: position 31,907,755 of record CM077011.1, read on the forward strand.
CTGTTACAATGCGAGCTAGCCGACGATGACCCCGCTCATCCACACGCTGTTGTCTTAGGCAGTTAGTCTTTGCAGAGATGATTTTATCGGATTCGATGTACTCACGGTGCACCCGTGACACAGTGGCTCGTGAAAATCCCAGTGCCTGCACGACTTCCGAGAAGGAGTGACCCATTCGTCGGGCCCCGACAATTAGCATACGATCAAATGCGCTTAGATCCTTCGTCTTACCCATACTGCATTCGACTCTTACTGATTCCCGTCGCATCACTCCTGATATTGTCGGATCGCTGCATACGTCATGTCGTTTCCGTTTACAAGGACGCCCACAGCGCGACATTTGCATAACTCCAGCTGTTTCTAATTCAATTGCTCTTCAGTGTATCACGGCACCTGTGGTGTGAAGTTCAGAATTGTAACCTTAATTTTTGATGTAAGTTTGGTCAAACGATATTCTTTGTTTTGGAAATTATCAAAGAACGATTTCTTGTGGGCACGTTTGATTGATCGTTCATTCATACATTGCTTACGTTATACTAAGCACAAAGGTTGTCCTCATAGAAGGAAAAGAAAAAAATATGCCTGCGTTATTAACGCAGACTTAATGCGCGTGTGCGATGGAAATTTTAAAAGGGACAGACATAGCGCCTTAAGAAAAGCATGCCGCTCATGCTTCACCCTTGATTTGAACCTTGACCCAGCTCTGGACGACAAGCTAGAAACCTGAGCATTTAACCATTCAGTAACCAGGGAGGCATCTTAATACACTTATGAGCAAAAGGAAAAAAAAGGGGGAAATTGAAAGTGCACCTGGGTCCTCTCTCAATTTTTTCCATTGATAATTTATACTATGCATTCTGTTCATGCTAAGACCTGTGTGGGTGCGAAAAAAAACAAGTGATTTAGCAGCATACATACACTGAAATGCCAAAAGAAAAAAAAATCTGGGAAGGAGGCTACTATTTCCATTGCATGCTTCCACACCCATGCGGTAAATGGTATCGTCCGCAAAAGACCTACACTATATTGACAAAACTCAGCGGATACCCCTTCAAAAGCAAATGAACGGATCCACTGCGTTATTAAGATGCGCGGTACGGCTGCAAGCGATATAAAAGCAAGTTTGCAGCTGACCGCGATCATATCGCATTGTGAGGTTGAGTGAAAATGTCGCTGCGGAAGAGAACTGACTTTGAGAAAGGATAGATTGTTGGGTGTTATATTAGTGGGGTTGTCGGTAAGAGAAACCGAGAGGCGTTTAAACATACCTAAGTCAACTGTTTTGAATGTACTGAATAAGTGGAAAACCCATGGCGTGCCTGAAGCAGCAAAACGTACCGGCAGATTAAAGAAAATGAGTGATAGAGGACGTCGAAGCCTCAGGAGAGTCATTACAGCTAATCGACGGAGTACTGCAGAAGACCTCAGTGTACAGGCGAGTAAAAATCCTGGAAGTTCGGTATGTACACGTACCATTCTCAGAAAACTTCATTCCATGGTTTCCGTGATCGTGCGGCTGCTCATAAGTCTTTCATCTCCACTCGGTATGCTACTCGTCGTTTAGCATGGTGTGAAGAACATTTATCGTGGACCGTAGATCAATAGAGACGGGTCCTATTGATTGATGAATCCAGATACACGATCTATCAGTCTGATGGCCGTGTGTTGGTATAGCGACAGCCGGGAGAACGCTATTTACCACAGTGTACTGTTCCTACGGTCAAGATTTGGAACAGATAACGATGACGTAGCAAGCGACGCTGACTTTACTGATTAATTTATTAATTAATTCATAACTCGCGGAACGGAACAACTTAGAGATCTTAAAATAGTTGCGTTGACCTAGAAATTCCAGTATTAATAAGCTATGCAAACTTCATGATGCCACAGTTCGGCGTTCGAGAGTTTTTGCTGCTTCAGACAAACAGACGTTTTGTGTTTTATATATAAGATTACTAAGAGTTAGACCAACGCAAGAAACGACCCTGCCACCGATTAAATGTGATGTAGCTACAAAATCCCATTTGCGCATGCCCAAGCTGAAAATCTGGCCTCAAGATAGAATGAAAAGCTGAATCGCAAGTATGTTAGTGAGTGGGAGCGGTATCTTTTGGTCTAGGATATATACAGGTGTCACTCCATCATGTAATACCCATTTTAAAGCTCTAGCCAATAGCAGATACCCTTCCCCTCTCCTTTGGGGTCGGGTCGAGAGGAAGCCAAATTTCGCTACGACGCAGTACTGTCGGGAAAAATAAATAGCATCGAAAATGCATTTTTGAAATGGCTTTTATCACACTTAGCGTGAGGTTACCAAGATCGAAACACATGGAATAATTCATATAGATATAAATCAAGCTGTTCTTTCCATGTAACGTGACCACAGAAATTTGAAAATTTGATTGTCCTGGAACGGGAATCGAACCTGCATCTCCCGATTTGTGGTCGAGTATAATAACTAACCATTACACCACCCAGGATAATGAAATCCAAACAACTGAGATGCAATGAGATATTGATACGTTTATGTAAAACGTGATGAAATAGTTTTGGCGGCAGTTTAGTAAAATATATTTTTGAGTAACAATGAAATTAACTATTATTGTGTCATTTAATGGGGAGCATTTGGGAATTAAATTTCAGCAATGGTTTTTATTACTTCCATTACACATTTTTGGTACATCGGAATTTTTTTACTTGGAATTTACTTTTCTGCTGTCCAAAAAACGCACCCAGATAAAATCATACGCAAAAACCAATATTATTATAGTTTATAATAAAATCAATATATAGCTTTATATATAATTTATGACTACAAACTTGTGGTGTTGAGTAAAGTAAAAATATCAACGTTTACCACAATCAATGATTTATTATATATCGACTACAGTTTCGCAGAGCTTTTGGCTCGGCTTCATCAGGACGAATGGAGCGGAAACATTCAAATCATTGTGACATCATCAGAATTCTGACGGTCACGGTTTTTGGTAAGTAGTTTCCATGCGCTTGACAGAAATGGAGTCGACGTCATGTCGTTGACAAGCAGTGAAAAGTTCCGGTATATGTTTTTCACATATACCGGAACTTTTCACTGCTTGTCAAGAATCGTTTCACGCGATACGCGTGCAGCACTTTCGCAGGAATCATCGGAATTCAATGCTGGAGCCTCAACGAACATCAGCGTCCCGACTGTGCAACGTACCCTGCACGATATGGGCTTTGGGAGCTGACGCCCAGCTCAAGTCCTCTTGATGGGTGCACGACACAGAGCTATGCGCCTCGCTTGGGCACGGTAACACCACCACTGGACACTTGATGACTGGAAACAAGTAGCCTGGTCTGACGAGTCGCGTTTCCAACTGTATTCGGCAGATGGAAGGATTCGTGTGTGGCGCGAACCCCATGAAGCCATGGATCCCGCCTATCAACAGGGAACTGTACCGGGTGGTGGGGGGTCCGTAATGGTATGGGGTGTGTTTAGCTGGACTTCACTGTGACCCCTGGTACGTCTACAAACGTCTGTGACCGGCCAACGCTATCTGCGCATCCTTTCTGACGAGGTACACCCATTCATGTCCTGCATTCATGCTAATGGGTTGGGCCTGTTCCAATAGGACAATGCACCTCCACACAAGTGTCGGGACGCCACATAATGGCTAGAGGAGCATTCATCTGAGTTTGGGGTATTGCCATTCCCACCGAAGTTCCCAAATATGAACGTGATAGAACACATTTGGGATGCCATGCAACGCGCTATCGAACACAAAAAATCCGAGACCTCGGAATACACCCGAATTGTGGAACGCTCTGCAGAAAGTATGGTGTGCATTGCCACCAGCATATTTCCAGAAGCTAGTGGAGTCCATGCCCCGTTGTATTTCTGTAGTCCTGCGCTCCCGTGGAGGACCTACCAAGTATTAGACTGTTGTACCAGTTTTTCTGGCACTTCAGTGTACATGTTACTTACAGGATACAAAACATATTGCCTCAATAACAAACCAGTACAAATATTTTGGTATTACCTTGGGAAAAAAAACGTGTTTATTCGGCTGATATGACATTGCTAATTTATAAAATTGTACCTCAAGAGATAACTTTTTCAGGCACATAGTGATGAGCAAATGGTTCCATTCATGAATTTAAATTTCACTGTTGTAGTTGATTTTTCGAAAAGCAATGACAAGTACCGTAACTTTTGGCGTCGAAGACAATACTTTTTTCTTCAGAAGTCCAAGCCTCGAATTTTAAGCCACACGACTTATCTACTGAAATTTATGAATGAAAAAGATATTCTGCTTTAAATTCGGTCGTGATCTAAGCACCTTGAAGCGCAATAATACGTTTACTATGAACTGGTTTTAAAGCTACCGTAACGGATATTTCCGTTCAAGAGAAACATTAAAGTTGCTATGACCGATTTGGAGTGGCAGGGGTCACATGTTAATTGCATCTCCCTCGCGATCTCTCCAAGACCCCGTGAGTGGCATTCACCCTTCGTTTTGCAAAGCCGCCAGAACTACAATGGGTGCACATTATTTATATCGCAATGATTACACCTCTGAAACATGTCGCTGCCACGCAGTTGATTGGCTGGTGATAATTGTGTCAACACCCGGCTGCTCATGCGCTTTAAGAATAGCAATGACAAGGTGATAGCGAAGGCAGTATTTTTTCTTTTTTAATTTTTGCTCTGCCAATCTTTCAGTTGTATCTCTCAAAACCGATTTAAAATCAACTATTGCTTCCATTTATTATGCTTACATTAATTTATTTCATGTTAATAACAAGTAGTTAATAACAAGGAAATACATCAACTATACTAAAACAAGTTAGTAAAATCATGCAATGCATTGATTATGACACCCTTTCCAACATACCAGAAATCATTACTCAAGTTATTGCTCAAGTTATGAGGATAATGGTTGTGGAATAAATCTCGTTTCTGTGTCTTGACCTTTGACCCCATTTCGATTGTATTAAACAGAATTAGTTCAATATACCTCCGGAACAACATACTCAAGTTTTGTCGCAATAGAAACATTTTTATTCAAGATATGAGGATAATGTTTTTGGAATAAATCTCGCTCCTGTGCCCTGATCTTTTGATCCCATTTCGATTATATTCGACAGAATCAGTTCAGTATACCTCCGGAACAACATACTAAAGTTTTGTCGCAATAGAATCAATTTTGCTCATGTTATGAGGATAATAACTGTGGAATAAATTTCCCTCCTGTATCCTAACCTTTGACCCCATTTCGATGATATTCAATAGAACAGGTTCAGTATACCTCCAGAACAACATGACGAAGTTTTGTCGCAATCGAAGGATTTTTACATAAGTTATGACGCATAAGGGCAATGGAATGGATCCCGCTCTTATGTCCTAACCTTTGACCCCATTTCGCCCATTTTCAATAGGGTTTGTCCCCAGGTGGTTCCCTACCACATACTGAAATTCCATCGAAATCGAACCATTTTTACGCAAGTTATCGTGCGGACGGGCGGACGGACAGACAGACAGACGGACAAAGCTGGAGCATATACGCTTCTTGAACCTACGGTTGGAAACCGTAAAATAGTATAATTATACTAGTAATCCGAATTTCTTGGTGATGAATAGAAATCCAGGTTTCCAAGCTTTCGCACATCAACCGAATGGCTTTTTCAAGGAAGGTAGACTGCAAACTGAATCGCCGCCCCGCCGCCCCGGTGGCGCAGTGGTCTAAGGCGTTGGCCTCTGATCATTCGTCGGAAGGGATCCGGGTTCGAATCCCGGTGAGGCATGAATGTTGTGTTTGTCTTACGGCACTGGCTCTTTCCCTTCCCTGGAACCAGTGACTCTAAATTAGGGACGGGCGACTGCTTATAGCCCATTGAGTTGCTCACGGTGGTCGTTAAACCTCAAAAAAAAAAAAAAAAAATCGCCGCCCCGGTGGCGCAGTGGTCTAAGCGATGGCCTCTGATCATTCGTCCGTAAGGGACCCGGGTTCGAATCTCGGTGAGGCATGAATGTTGTGTTTGTCTTACTGCACTGGCTCTCTCCGTTCCCTGGAACCAGTGGCCCTAAATTAGGGACGGGCGACTGCTTATATCCCATTGAGTTGCTCACGGTGGTCGTTAAACATCCAATAATAAAAAAACAACAACTGAATAATAGAACATTTCAACAATTGGAACGCGGTGACTTCACCGGACAGTAAATAAATGTGATCATTCATTCGAAGAAACAAAGACTCATGTTGGGCACGTGGTACTGTGGGAGAAAACGCAGCACTATTTGAAGAATTGATTCCAAATGCGTGGAAATTCTAGAGAGACGCTATCATTGCAAACCTCGCTGTTTGTTATCATTTTTAAGGTTTCCCGAATGGCAGTAGATTTTTGTGTTGAGTAGGAAGCAAATTTCGTTATCATTCCACATAGGATCAGTGGACTTGAACTTGACTTCTCTGGATATGGCGGTTATTATTTTTCCGTACTTTGTATCTATTTTATGTTCGTTGATTCTAATTCTAAGCGAACGTTTAGCCATTCCGATGTAGTATCGCTTGGAGCCGTCCGGATATTGTAGTGGGATGTATATGTTATTTCATGTTTCCGATTGGAATCAAGAGCCATTTAGGCTTCTGATTTCCGCCGGGCTCAATGAGAAAGTAGGGAACTGTAACTTACACTCTAATAATCACTTCGATTTGCTATACTTGTGTGACCTTGCTGTTTTCGTCACTTTTGCGCGGCAGCTTTTCCGACTGGTCGGTCGGAAGGAAGGAATACGTAGCGTTAGTTCGTAAGAAAGAGAAAAAATTACGACATTCAACTTTTTGGTCGAAACAAAAATTGTAAAGGTTACCTCACTTTCTCTTCCTTTTAATATTTACTGAAACATTAAAAATGTAGCTTTCAGAATTTCGGAACATTAACTGCAATTGTTAATACCTCGTATTATACTCAGGACCGACTTGTCTGTGAATGAAGATAAGGAAATTCAGAAGTTTAACACAGACACTCCATATCGACTTATAAGGCTAAAAATACGGTAAATTTCTGCCATAATGTTCACTGTTAACTCGTCATTTCATAAATAGTCAGTGTGCATTAAGTGAATCGTTTTCACGTTTTGGTAGTCGGCTTTCTAAGGAAAATTGTGATACGAAAGGTAGGTAAATTTCTGTAATGGCGTCATAGTGCACTTTGGTTTTTCGTTCTAGATGTCTAAAATGGTTTTTCATTTGGATGGTTTTGGAATTAAGCTCATGGTAAGAAACACGCGACATAAATTCTCACTTACTATCATGCCCTTTTTTGCGTTTCGCTCATTTGGAAAACATTTATTTTCATGAAAGCAATTGTCACGCATTTTTCACTAGCGAATATGTTACAAAGAAACAACAACTGTAGGGCAGATATGTTCACATATGTTGAATATACCGCAGTTGGGATTTGAAAAGTAATTATTAAGAATACAACCATTATGAAATTTATTAACATGTCTCTGTCTTCGGTAAATTTAAAAGTGGTTTTACGCAAGCCTCTTTATATTTGTATATCTTACGGCAGTAAAACTTTTCTGAATGTTTAACATTTTTCAGTGTGCAGTATTTATTTTCAACATGCATTTGAGATTTAATACATAATCCTTTTTCGAATCAGCGTGAATTACAAGTATACGTTAACTAATGGTAATTTTATGTTGAGATTAGTGTATCTATTGATTTGACAATTTTTAATGCTATATCTTACACACGGGATGTAAGGTCAGGTGATGCGTAACATCACAGCCTCTCCTTGACAAATGTCAACCCCGCCTTCTCGTGGTGCATCCTGTTCCCACTAAAGGGGCTCTGACGATCGCAAATAGCGGTATAACTATACCATCGGGATCAGAGGAAATGCTATCCCACACTCACCAACCCGCTTGGCCAGCGTGGTGAGTTATGGCCAAACACCTCCAAAATGACTCTACAACTTAAATCTTGGCCCTCAGTCTCCGGCAGCTGGAATGTACCTGGCCAAGGCAGCGGCCAGTGCGACATGAAGGCAGAGGGTGCTAAGAATCCCCGGAGGAACGGACTAGGCTGCCATTTGATGCTGACCTTGGCTACCTACAACGGACGCTCCCTATCTTCTGATTCGAGGCTTCTTGAATTGGAAGAGGAACTACAAAGGATCAAGTGGGACATCGTCGGGCTAAGTGAGGTAAGGAGAAAAGGAGAAGATCTCATTGAACTGAAAAGTGGACATCTCTTCTATTATCGTGGGACAGATACTGGCAGAACTAGTGGTGTTGGATTTATAATAAACAAGAAACTGAAGGATAAAGTGGTAGAAGTTGAAAGTTCCTCTGACAGAGCTGCAAGACTCGTTATCCAACTATCGAGAAGATACCAGGCTCAGATTATTCAAACTTATGCACCCACCACAAGTCATCCTGAAGAAGAAATTGAAGAATTTTATGAGGAAATTCGTCATCTAAATAATAAAGGTAAGCAACACTTGAAGATAATTATGGGAGATTTCAATGCAAAAATAGGACACCGGCAACAGAATGAAACCTCAGTAGGTAAATTCGGTCACGGCAACAGAAACCAGCGTGGAAATACTCTCGTTGAGTTTGCAGAGGCAGAAGGATTTTTCATCTTGAATTCCTTTTTCAAGAAAAAGCCACACAGGAAATGGACATGGAGACATCCAATTGGGACAACAAGTGAAATTGATTTTATTATGTGTAACAAAAAATTCGTCATCGAAGACTGCAGTGTGCTGAACAAGTTCAACACAGGTAGTGACCATAGATTGGTAAGATGTAAGATGCACCTCAACACTAAACTGGAACGTGGCAAGCTCATAAGACAAACAAAATGTATTGACATAACCAACCTTAAAAAACACCATAATACTTTCAAGTTGGAACTGAAGAACAGATTCTCTGCTTTAGAAGGCCTAACATCGGAAGAAGTGGATATTTCGGAAGTTAACAAAAAAGTAACCAAAGCTCTTATGGAAACAGCAAGAAAATTAGCTGGGTCTAAGAACAAGTTGCATGTGAACAAATTATCAGGAAAAACCAAAACGTTGATGCAAAAAAGAAGAGAGATGAGGACAACTAAAGAAGATGTGACTTCCAAAGTGGAATATATAGAGCTATGCAAGACAGCACTAAAAAGTATCACTGAAGACGTAAGGAAATTCAACTGTGAGCTAGTGAGGAAAGCAATTGAAAACAACCAAAGCCTAAAGATAGCAAAGGGACATCTCAGTAAGGGAAGAAAACAGATTATGGCTCTGAGAAAAGAAGATGGTTCTATAACAAGAAATAGAGGCGAAATTTTGACAAGAGTGAAAGATTTCTACTCCAAATTATATGAAAGGGATGATACATGTACTCCAGACATCATGAAAGGTACCAGAGTTCTTCCAGTCCTCCCAGCAGAAGTTGCTCATGCAATCAAGAACATGAAGCGGGGGAAAGCTCCAGGAGAAGATGGAATTACTATAGATATCATACAAGAAGCAAGTGGAGAAATTGAAACAGTACTCGCCCAAATTTTCACTCGATGCCTTAATGAATGGAAGATTCCTGAGGATTGGAACAATGCTACAATGATTCTGCTACATAAAAAAGGTGACATTGAGGATCTCAGGAACTACAGACCTATCAGCCTCCTATCAGTGGTTTATAAAATATTCACTAAAGTTCTTTCACACCGCTTGAAGGTAACACTGGACATGGCTCAACCGAGAGAACAAGCTGGATTCAGGAGTGGCTACAGCACAATAGATCATATCCACGTACTGAGAGAACTAATTGAAAGAGCGAGGGAATATGAACTTCCATTGTGCATGGCTTTTATCGATTATGAAAAAGCCTTTGATTCGGTGAAACCATCAGCAGTTACCACGGCTCTGAAATCCTGCGGTATTGAAGATGCATACATTAATATTATTAATAACATCTATGAAAATGCAAGTGCAAAGATTCGGCTGTTTGAAAATACAACACACATAAAAATTGGAAAGGGAGTGAGACAAGGTGACACCATATCTCCGAAGCTCTTTAATGCCACATTGGAAAATGTCTTTCAATCACTGAACTGGGAAAACAAAGGGATAAAGATTAATGGAGATTATCTAACCCACCTTCGTTTTGCTGATGACGTAGTCATTTTTGCAACTACCCCATCAGAGCTGCAGAGTATGATCCAGGAACTTGCTGACAAGAGTAAAGAAGTGGGATTAAAAATGAACTTTCAGAAGACAAAAGTGATGTTCAATGCTTTTACAAGAAATGAAGATTTATCGATTGATGGAGAAAAACTGGAGATAACAGATACGTATGTTTATCTTGGACAGCAGATATCAAGTGAGGGTCACATTGATGAAGAAATTAATCGGCGTACAAAACTTGCCTGGAGAGCTTTTGGAAGAAACAGCATAATTTTCAAGAGCAATATGCCATTATGTCTTAAAAGAAAAGTGTTTGATCAATGCATCCTTCCAGTGCTTACGTATGGTGCAGAGACGTGGACCTTAACTAAAAGAGACATACAAAGGCTGCAGACAACTCAAAGTAGCATGGAGAGGTGCATGCTTGGTATAACCAGGAGAGATAAGAAGAGGAACACGTGGATCCGAAAAATGACGAGAATGGAAGACATCATGATCAGAGTTAAATCCCTGAAATGGCAATGGGCTGGACATACTGCCAGAAGGACAGACCATAGATGGACAGCCGAAATTTTAGATTGGATTCCAAGGGACAGGAAAAGACCCAGAAAAAGACCACATGGGAGATGGGTGGATGAAATTCGTAAATATGCGGGAGTGACATGGAGGAGACTGGCACAAGACAGACCGTTGTGGAGGAAACTTGGGGAGACCTTCGTGCAGCAGTGGATTGATAATGGTTGACAATGATGATGATGATGATCTTACACACTAAGTTAAGCAGCGGTAAAAGTTATATGGTTGTTAAACAATCTCGAATGAACGGAAGCCATGAAAATTCTGAAAGAAGTAGGAATAATAATTTAACAGGAGTAATTCACCTGAAATTTACTAAATGGCTTACTTTTCAGCCGGATTATATTTCTTTTCTCAGGAAATATGTTTTTACTTAATGAATGTATTGCAACTATTTTTCAGATTTCATTAAAAAATATTTCATGATAACCAATTCTTAGCTCCATATAAATGTAAATGGCATAATTTATTTGTCAAAGAGAATCAGATCATATGAAGAGGATTTTAGGAAGGGAGTGTCTGACCCCAGTTCTTAAACAACCCTTAGAAATAGGAAGCTAGGAGATTTGGGCTAGAGTGCCCGATAGGAAAGTGACACGGAAGCGAGGTAGAAAGGGGAAGGAAGATGCCCTTATTTATTACTGGGGGCCCAGTACCTGGGGTCCGACGGCTTAACGTGCCCATCAGACGCACGGCGGATATTTAGTGGTTCGAGCGTTCGTACCTGCCTGGGTCGGGCCGCGGGTGGCCTAGTGAGCAACGCTCGTGACTGCCACGGAAAGGACCTCTGGTTCGATCCCTGGCAGGCACGAACGCTCGAACCACTAAATATCCGCCGTACGTCGGATGGGCACGTTAAGCCGTCGGACCCCAGGTACTGGCCCCCCGGTATTAAATAAGGGCGTCTTTCTTCCCCTTTCTACTTCGCTTCCGTGTCACTTTCCTATCGGACACTCTAGCCCAAGTCTCCTAGCTTCCTATTTCTAAGGGTTGTTTAGGACCTGGGGTCAGACACTCCCTTCCTAAAATCCTCTACATATGATCATTTGATCATGATCATACCTGCCTGGTATTGAACCCGAGGTCTTCTCAGAGGCAGCCACAAACGTTGACCACTAGCCCACCCGTGGCCAATGTCAAAGAGAATGACACAGTTGTTTCGTTTAAATCATAAATATTTAAAATAGTCAATTGGTGGCATTCACTATATTGACAAAAGTCACCGGACATCCCTTCAAAAGGAAACGAACGGATCCGCTGCGTTATTAAGATGCGCGGTACAGCTGCAAACGGTATAAAAACAAGCCTGCTGCTCATCGCGATCATATCGCACTGTAAGATTGAGTGAAAATGTTACGGCGGGGGACAATTGACTTTGAGAAAGGAAAGATTGTTGGGTGTTATACAGTATTAGTGGGTTGTCCATAAGAGAAACCGAGAGGCGTTTAAACATAACCAAGTCAACTGTTTTGGATCTACTGTATAAGTGGAAGATACATGGCGTACCTGACGCAACAAAACGTACATGCACACCAAAGAAAATCAGTGACAGAGTACGTCGAAGTCTCAGGAGAGTCGTTACAGCTAATCGACGGAGTACTGCACAAGACCTCATTGCACAGTTGAGTAAAAATGCTGGAACCTTGGTATGTACACGTACCATTCGCAGAGAACTTAATTTCATGGGTTACCGTGGTCGTGCGGCTGCTCATAAGCCTTCATCTTCACTCGGAATGCTACTCGTCGTTTAGCATGGTGGAAAGAACATTTATCGTGGACCGTAGATCAATAGAAGCGGGTCCTATTGACTGATGAATCCAGATACACGATCTATCAGTCTGATGGCCGTGTGTTGGTATAGCGACAGCCGGAAGAACGCTATTTACCAGAGTGTACTGTTCCTACGGTCAAGTTTGGAGCTGGCAGTGTACTAGTGTGGGGGTGTTTTCCGTGGTATGGTCCCGGCCCATTGGTTATCGTGGACAAACCAGTTTGCCAGTACGTCTACTTCGTCTGAACAATTATGCCCTACAAGCTGTGTAGCGGCGTGATTATACGATAATGCCTTATCGTGCGTGGACTGGCCAGCACAGAGCCCTGATCTGAATTCCACAGAGCACCTATGGGATGAATTCGAGCGCCGCATAAGAAGTTTGGAACCAAGGCCTACTACTAAGCAACAGTTAGCATTATGTACTGAATGGAAGCGCATATCTATCGCTGTGTTCCAAAACCTTGTCGAAAGCATGTCTCGAGGGGTCAGTGCATGCATTAAGGCCAAAGGTGGACCGACACCGTACTAATGTGTGTCAATAAATGCTATGTTGTGTTTCTCCTCTAAGTGTCCGGTGACTTTTGTCAGTATAGTGTATTTTGATTAGCAAGATTGAGATCTCGTGCAATCGCTCCTCATTTGGAAGATTTGAGGTCACCAATTAAACAAAATAACAGTGAGCCCTTTAAAAAATTACCCGAGGAAGTTTATCTCGCCGTAGTGTTAATGAAATGGGGAACACAGCAAGTGACTGTAACTCTGTGTAGATAAGAGCATAAAAGACGTAAGGTATGTTTGCTTATGGCAGAAGCTCAGAGAGTTTTCCTAGCATGTAACTAAAACGCCATTTTATTGGCTGGAGAGAAATAACACGCGTTCGGTAAAATGGAATGAAATCACCTCAAACGAATATACACTGCTCTTTGTGAAAATTGCAACACTATGAAGGACTGCTGGTATTAGATTGAAAGTCACAGGATATGTATAACAAAGCTGAGACATCTAAATGATTGAAATTTCAGTGAAAATGCATTTGCCGTTTCGGAGCAAATCCCTCTGAACTGTCCGGTCTTTGGTTCATAAAGAGTTGGCTCAAACGAGACTTTGTAATCAGTTAAGAGCCGACAATGAGTCGAGAGGGTGTTTCTAGTGACTTACCGTGCCCCGTCGCCGAAGAAGGTCTCATTGTGAACACCTGATGGACTTTTAGCGAGGAAGGATTGTTTGGATGAGAGAAGCTGGATTTTTCTACCGCGAAATTGCTACTAGTTGGGACGAAACGCCACTACAGTGATGCATGCGTGACGGGAAATAAACCGCAAAATCGCACGGCTGCACGGGATGACAGATACCTCTACAACATGGCAGTGACCGATTGCACAGCAAGATCCATAGTGTCAGCGCACCAGTGGAGCCCTGTCACAGGTGAGGCTTTGCCCTCCAGCACAGTTTGACGTCGTCTGCTTAACAGAGAACTGGTCGTCGTCTGCTTAACAGAGAACTGGTCGTCGTCTGCTTAACAGAGAACTGGTCGTCGTCTGCTTAACAGAGAACTGGTCGTCATCAGCCAATTGCTGCGCATTCCTTTGACCTCAACCACAAACACCTCAGGCTGCAATGGAGCCTCGAATACAGGCATAGGCGCGCTGATTGGAAATAGGTCGTGTTTTCTGACGAGTCACGATTCAACTTGATCCACCATGATGGTCTCATACCTGTTCGAAGACATCGTGGTGAATGGTACCTTGCAGTGTCACACCGGCCCAACGCAAACCGTCATGTTTTTGGGTACTATTTGGCTCAATTCACAATCTCACCTGATGCAAATTGAGGGAACGCCCAACAGCCAGCTACATCAGGGATGCTTTAGAGGCAGAATATGTGGTATGGTAATGGGCCTATTAGATGGCGCTTGTTCTGTTCCTTACACCTAGAACAAGTAGAACTAACTTAGAGACGCAAGATTCCATTTAGCCTTAGATGCTCACGGGAAAAAGAGTGGCGTTGATTTCTGAAACAAACGAAAGCAGAATTTCAAAATTTGCGAACATTGCCAGAGTAGATGGCAAAGCAAAAGTAGTAGCCATAAACTCGGAAGAGGTCATCTCCAATGCAAAATGGAAGCTTTAAAGAACGCAGTGAGATTCAACAATACAAGAGAAAATTAGATAAGGACAGGAAAACTATCCCTATCGAAGACAATCTTGAGCGTACATGTGGGTCTTTAGAAAGAAAAAAACGAAAAGTGCAGATTCTTTGCATTGTCTTAAATATGCTATTCCACATAGAAAATGTATGGCCGCTCCCGAAGGTTAACTTATCTATATTCACCATCTGCTTACTACGGAGAATGACAAATATTTTTTCAGTGTCCAAAATAATGAGCCATGAGGCATCACAGTCATGGTCGTCTCTGGAAATTAGTTCAGTTTGTATTTACCTGCTTATGGAAAACTGCAAATTCTTTTGCACTGTCATAAATAAGCCATTCCACCATCGAATTCAGGGTCATTTCTGAAAGATAGCTGAACTGTATTTCATATTTTACTTATGAAAAATTATAAATGCCATTTTTAATGCACCACAATGTGAATACTCATACGCCATAAAAATAAACGGATTATTACACCATAAAGATAAACGGATTTAATAATCTATATGCGTTTCTTCGGTATTATAAATGCCTTTGCACTGTTTAAAATAATCATTCGACATTGTTGGAATGAAAATTCCAGAAAATTGGTACAGCTATCTTTCCCTTTCGCTTACGGAAAATTGCAGATTCCTTTGTAATGTCTTAAATAAATCATTCCGTGCTGAAGGCATATTATTCCTGAAAGTTAGCTCAGCTGTATTTCATAATTTATTTATGGAAAATTTCAAATGCCTTTGCAATGTCTAAAATAATAAGGCATTCGATACTTTTGGAATGAAAGTCCCAGAAAATTAGTAGAGCTATGTTTCCCTTTCGCTTTTGGAAAATTGCAGATTCCTTTGCACTGTCTTAAATAAACCATTCCGCGCTAAAGACATTGTATTCCTGAAAGTTAGCTCAGCTGTATTTCATATTTTACTTATGAAAAATTAGAAATGTCTTTGCAATGTTTAAAATAATCATTCGGCATTGTTGGAATGGAAATCCCAGAAAATGAGGACAGCAATCTTTTCCTTTCACTTACGGAAAACTGCAGATTTCTTTGCATTGTCTTAAACAAACCATTCAGCGCATGGTGATTCCTGAAGAAATATATTTTTTATCTGCTTACGGTTAATCACAAATTCACTTGCACTGTACAAAATAATATTAGGCATTCGGTATCATAAGCATGGGGATCCATGAAAATTCGTTCAGTTACACTTCCTGTATGTACTCAAGGAAAACTATTCGTATACTGCGATACAGTTTTGAAAATGTAAAAAATAATTTGTATTGAATTTGGTGTAATGTTCGTGTATATATGGCTGATTGAACACTACACAAATCAGATCTTAAATACTTCAGCTACAGCGAAGCATGAGTCACACAAGAAACTTCAAGAAGAGGTTACTTACAGTTGGTTTTTATTCAGCCAACACTCCTTTGGCACATTCAACGAGACACAACTAAAACTCAATTAACTTGATCCAATTAATATGAGTTAATAATCAGAACACTTGATTAAGGAAAAACACTAAAGACATAACACGCAGCCTTCGAATATGTCAAGCCGCTTCCGCGATTATAGCATAAAACCAAGCCGCTTCCGCGATTATAGCATAAAACCAAGCCGCTTCCGCGATTATAGCATAAAACCAAGCCGCTTCCGCGATTATAGCTTTATACATAATACGTACCATATCCACATCTTTGCTGCTGCTCAAACATTATACTGTATATCTTTCAGTTCTCATTGGACATATCCACACCAGAGCTGAGTTCTGGCTCAATTTTAAGAGCCCGAGCCCGTCCGAGCCCGAAGTATGTCAGCCGGAGCCCGTCCGTGCCCGAAGTATGTCACCCCGAGCATTCCTGAGACCGAATTTTATATTGCAAGGTAGAGCCCGGGTCCGAACGAGCCCGAAAACTATGATTAATCTTTTTCAGCATTAAGGAAAATCTCTTCTTTCAGACTTCCATTCTTTCCTCCCAGTGCAATTAACCGATTTCTTTCTCAACTGCAGAGTGGGAATAGGATGTATATCTATTTCTATAGTTTTCTTTTACCATTTATTTCTTCCTGTTTCGGTGGCTGGGAATCAGGAAAAATCGGGAGGCACAACAATCTACGTCGTACGTTGCTCAATAGAATCTGCCCGCTGAGGTAGGGAGCAAAATTTCGTCAACTTATTGTCTACTATCTACAGTTTTTATTTATTTATTTATTTATTTATTTATTTATTTATTTTTGTTGTTACATGCTCTTAGAAGAAAAAACAAGCATGGGAAAAAATTGACAATTCATAAATGATGAACATAGACTGTAACAACAGGGAAGACAAGGGAAAATGCCGAAATGGCCTGACGTAGCTCTATACTACCCGTAGAAGAAACAAATGAAACAACAGATAGACACTTCAAGTCAGACAATCAGAAGACGTTTTGCCAATCTTTTCCTTTTTTTTTTAATTATTGAAGAAGATAGAGTTCGAATTTTTTTTAAATAAATTAAAATTATTTAAGTTAGTCAGGTTGCTAGGTAAAGAATTCCAGGGTTGAGGGCCTCTGTAATTTGAAGTAAGTTTAATTTATTCCGTTTTTAGAAAAATAGATTACAATTGTAGTTTATTCCTTGTTTCATACGAATGTGCAAGTGTATTGAGAAATATCAGATCTGAATATAAATTATATTTAATTCGTTTGAACATAATTTTACCAAGATTAAAATAGTATAGTTCAGTAATAGTAAGTATGTTATTTTTATTAGAATATACTTTTGTTCTGAGATTTATTAAAGGTCGAGTATTAGGAAATGATTTGAGATCAATCAGTCTAATAAATTTGTTTTATAAAATTTGTAATCTATTAATATTGTATTGTGTCGTATGTCCCCATGATAGTATGCAGTAATTAATACAAGTTTGAAATAATGTGTAATACACTGAAGAGCAATTGAATTAGAGACAGCTGACGTTATGCAAATGTGGCACTGTGGGCGGCCCTGTAAACGGAAACGACATGATGCATGCAGCGATCCGACAATATAAGGAGTGATGCGACGGGAATCAGTACGAGTCGGACGCAGTATGGGTAAGACGACGAATCTAAGCGCATTTGATCGTGGGAAAATTGTCGGGGCCAGACGAATGGGTCACTCCATCTCGGAAGTCGTGCAGGCACTGGGATTTTCATGAGCTACTGTATCACGGGTGCACCGTGAGTACATCGAATCTGGTAAAACCATCCCTGCAAGGGCCAACTGCCGTGGGAAACAGCGTGTGGATGAGAGGGGCCATCGTCGGCTAGCTCGCATTGTAACAGTGGATAGACGGGGCACAGTGCAAGAAATCACTCGGCAATTTAACGCTGGTGCACAAAAACGTGTAAGCAGCCACACCATCCAGAACCATCTCCTCGCTATGGGGTACAGAAGCCATCGTCCCACGAGGGTACCGCTGCTGACCGCACATCACAGGGTGCAAAGATTAGCATGGGCGCGGGAACATCGCCACTGGACTCTACACACGTGGAAAGATGTTGCCTGGACTGATGAGTCGAGATTCACGTTGGTACATGCGAATGGCAGGATACGAGTACGGCGCAAACCACATAAAGCGATGGATCCTTCTTGCCAGCAGGGTACTCTTCAAGCTGGTGGGGGTGACATTCTCGTCTGGGGACTGTTTACGTGGACTGAAATGGGACCCCTGGTACGTGTGACATCGTCTCTCACAGGTCAACGTTACCGGGATATCCTGGACGACAATTTGCTCCCGTTTGTGCGTCTTCAACATCCCACTGGGGATCTCATCCTGCAACAAGACAATGCACCGTGCCATCGCTCCCGAATTTTATCCGAATGGTTGGATGAACACTCCACCGACGTGACCTCGCTTCCTAAGCTAGCTAGGCCACCTGACCTCAATCCCATCGAGCACATCTGGGATGCCATCGAGAGAGATCTTCGAGGCTCTGACCCCCTTCATCAAATCTTCGTGAACTGTGGTAGCTTGTTCAGGGTTCGTGAATCCGCATGGCTTCCCAACGCTTCCAGTGTCTTGTCGAGTCCATGCCAATGCGAATCGCAGCCGTCATCAGGGCGAAAGGTGGTGCTACACGTTAGTAGACAGGTATCTCTAATTCAATTGCTCTTCAGTGTACAATGAGATCAATGTTTTTGTTGTTAGATCAGTCAGGATATTACTAACTATACCAATGTTTCTAGAAAGTTTAATTAAAAGAAAATCAATATGTTTATTCCATTTGAGGTCAAAATTTATTGTAGTTCCCAGGTAGTTTAATGAAGGTACTATGTCAATTATTTTATTATTAAGTGATATTTGTGCATTTGGTGTTAAAGGAGATAACGTATCAGAAAAAAATCCTTGCTTTAATTTTATTAACATTAATTATTAATTCATTAGGATTTAACCAGTCAGATATAGTTTGCAACTGTTTATTACATTGTGTTAGTATTTCACCTAAGTTTTTTCCTTTTATAAGAACAACTGTATCATCAGCATACAGAAAAAATCCATATGAGTTGACAGCAGAAAGAAATCATTAATGTATATATTAAACAACAAAGGGCCGAGAACAGCACCCTGTGGTACTCCTGATCTGATAATTTGAAATGAGGAGTGATAATTCTCAATTTGTGTATATTGTTGTCTGTTAGTCAAGTAATTTTTGAAAAGTGAATAAGTATTACCCCTGATTCCGATATTTTGTAATTTAGAAAGAAGAATATCATGATTTAAAGTATCAAATGCCTTTTACAAATCCAGAAATAACTGTTGTATATTTTTGAGTAAAACTATTTTGTATAGCATTTTGAAGATATAGCAATACTAATTCTTTAGATTTATCTTCCAAAAATCCAAATTGATAATGACTGAGAATCTTTAATTTTTGATGATAGGAAACTAGTCGAGTATAAATGAATTTTTCAAGGATCTTGGCAAAAATTGAAAGATTTGCTATAGGGCAATAATTATTTGCTTCATTTTTTGAACCATTTTGAATATAGGAGTGATTTTGGTTACTTTTAAAGCATCTGGAAAATTCCTGAAAGAAGTATAGAGTTGTAAATTGTTAGTAATGGCTCAACAATGACGTCTGCAACATACTTAAAAGTTCTTAAAGAAACTTTTCTTTCGCAGAAATCCAGTAATTCATGGCCTATGGTATTTGTTACCCAAGCCCGGAATGAATAGTTCTGCCGAGTTTTCAGTCCCCATCTAGACCCAGTTGCCAAAGAATTCTCTTTAACAACTAGAAAGTGTTAAAAAGTCTCGTCTGCTAAATCATGCAAAATTGTATTAAAAGAAAAAGGAAGAAAATTATCTTTCTATCAGAGCTCGAGCCCGCCCGAACTCTAGTAAGTATTGTGCAGCCCAGGCCCGGATTCGGGCTTTCGGGCTCGGCACGTCTCAGCTCTGATCTACACGTCATATGTTCCGACCTCAAGGTGTTGCCGACTATACTCTTGCGAGAGAGAAAATATAACATTAAGTTTGAAAAACGCTAAAGCAGAATGAACTCAAATTTACAAAGAGTTCATTCCTCTCTCTATGTAAATTTGAGTCACATTGGGAAAGATATAAATGCCCCTTATTTGCCTTTTGTAAAACTCTATACGTTCAATCATTGATTTGGATGCAATATAAATCTTCAGTCAAGCAGTCAGAGTCTCGGGTTTCTGGCTAAAAGCTGCGTCTGGGTTTGAGTTCTGGGGCGTTGATTCTGTTTTATCAGAAACCCGTGGTCCTAAATTTGGGAAGTGTATTCTAAAAATATTTGACGTGTATTCTTCTAAACATGTATTCTATGATTCTCATGGCAGTCATTAAACACCGAAACAGAAACTAAACAAAATAAAAAAAGCAAAGCCTTTAATCCTAAATATTAACGATGTTGCAAAGTGGTCTTATGTGATCAGCTTTAAAAATACATTCCAACATAAAGACATATATATATCGCGGTCTTTACACTGACCTTATGGCAGATTTCTTTTGTATTCATCTTAGTGTCAAGTTCACTGATGGAAGATATTGCTTAGAAAGAGTAAAATGAGTGCTATCAGTGAATATTCTTCACGTTGATCTTCTACTGGGAATTTCGATGGTGATAAATATCAGATTAGATGAAATGTGATTGCTGTTCAACTGATCTTTTAATTTTATTAACACAAATTAGAAAGTTGAAACAACGATGCATAACTAGCTGTTAGTGCAGCCAAAATATTTCTTTCCGAAGGACAGAAATAAACCAGGTAATTCCTTGGCACAAACTTATACAAAAATCAAGGAGTTTATCGCGTTTTACTTGCGGTCTCGAGTTTTGCATTTATTTCTCTATTTCTTGTGTTCCTAATAATTTGAATTACCAGGGTTGTCCCAAAACAACTGAGAATGTTATTTATAAAAAAATATGTGCACCTTAATTATCAAAGAAGTGGTCATCTTTTTCGAAATACTGTCCATTGAATCGAATACAGGTGTCTCAACGTTCTTCCTATTTTTTGAATGTTGTATGGAATTCATTTTTTTTTATTATTATTGGAGGTTTAACGACCACCGTGAGCAAATCAATGGGCTATAATCAGTCGCCGGTCCCTAATTTAGGGTCACTGATTCCAGGGAAAGAAGGGAGCTAGTGCCGTAAGACAAACAAAACATCCATGCCTCACGGGATTCGAATCCGGATCTGTTTTGGACGAATGATCGGAGGCCATCGCTTAGACCACTGCGCCACCTGGGCGACTAAATGATGTTAAAGCACCCCTGCGCAGCTGTAATAAGTTATTGATCAGACCCTAATTGTTGTCCCCATAATGTCTTTTTTTTAAAGTGGGGAGCAATCAGAAGTCACATGGTGACTAGTCTGAACTACACTGCTGGCCGCCCAAAATGCAACACCAAGAAGGTAGCATCCGATTGGCCTGAAATTCTCAGCATGCGGTCGCCCGCGAAAGGACATGCAAACGATCAGCATTGCAGGGCATATGCAAATCATGTGTGCACGGCACGCCACCGAGAAATACTATAAGAAAGGTGCACGTAGTGGAAGTGTGTTGTGCTGCCGGGCCGATGCGTGGGAAGCTTTCTGATGCCTCGTCGCAGAATACGGCAGTCATTCCAGCACGTTTCGGAGTTCGACAGAGGACTAATAGTGGCTTATCGCGACAGCGGTTTATCGTACCGAGACGTGTGGGACGATATGCAGCCACAGCAAGGCGAGTATGGATACCGTGGGTGCAGGAGGGACGAACCGACGTAAGCGATTGCCGCCGCCGCGGCACACCACCGAACGAGAGGACCGGCATGTTGTTCGGCTGGCATTACCGGCTCGCACCGCCACATCACGAACGTTAGCACAGGAATTAGGGTGTCTTGCGCAACAATCTGTGTCAGCACGTACCGTTCGACGTCGTCTGCAGGAGTGGGGACTTGTCGCACGGCGCCCATTGCTCCGATTACCATTGACGTTACACCACCGGCGAGTGCGGCGGCAGTAGGCCGTTGAACGCTGCACCTGGACTACGGAATGGCACGACATTGCCTTCTCCGACGAATCCCGCTTCTGCCTGCAACACCACAATGGTCGGATCCGCGTGTGGCGGCACCGTGGTAAGAGACGGGATGACGCCTACATTATGCATCGCCATACCGGTCCGTTGTCTGGCGTTATGGTTTGGGGCGCAATTGGATATGACACCCGCACCCCTCTGGTACGCATCGCTGGTACACTCGACAGCCACCGTACCATCTCCGATGTTTTGGAGCCTGTAGTCCTCCCTTACCTGCAGGACCTGCCAGCGACCACGTTTACACAGGACAATGCGCGTCCGCACGTGGCACGCATTGTGCAACAATTCTTCACGGCCCACCAGGTGTCACTGCTGCCGTGGCTCGCATGTTCTCCCGATATGTCGCCCATCGAACACGTCTAGTAGCTGATCGGCAACTGAGTGGCCCGGCAAGCACCACCCGCTGCTACGCTTGATGAACTGTGGCAACGTGTGGAAGCAGCCTGGACCGACATACCCCAAGCCCACATCCAAAGCCTCTTTCGTTCGATGCCGCGGCGTGTAGCGGCCTTTATTGCCAGCCATGGGGGCCACACGAACTATTGATGTCTGCATGTTCCGCAAGTCGCACGGGCCTGTAAGCTCAATCGTTTCATCTTTGTATCTGTTGTTATGTGTCCAGTAAATCTGGCTTTGCTATCTGGTGTCCTTCTTGGTGTTGCATTTTGCATGGCCAGCAGTGTATATGCAGGTTGGGGCATCAACTTAAAATTCGTTTTCTCCAAACAAGAAACCGCAGACCTGCTACCTTGCATTGGGCCACACGTAAAAAGAAATGGGGAATCCAAGATGAACAAACTCGTTTCATTCCCAAATACTCAGGTGAAGTTCTGTGAGCTGATAATTTTGAAATGTGAACCATATCTTCCATATCTCTAATTAATAGGTGTCTGCATTTCTGTATAATGAGACCTATTGCATTGATGTATACCTCTGTAACACTTGTTGAAGATCTTCCTCCATGCGCGATTTAAGCCGCAGACTCACGACCATCAATAAATTGTTTATGCCATCTGCAAATTGTTGATTTTCCTAGACATTCATTTTTATAAGCCTCTTGCATAAGACGGAAAGTCTCTCCGACAGACTTCTTAAGTCGACAGCAAAATTTAATGGCGCATCTTTGCTCCTCTTTCACATCAATTTTTTCGAAAAATCACAGAGCGAAAACACTTGTTAGGGTTCACGAAACAATTTTATTAAACGGCGCACTACCGACGACGCATGCGTGATAAACAGGGGTGTCCGATTGCTATGGTTACTACAACGACAACCTTTTTTTTTTAGACTTGTGCCAAGGTCAAACGCAGTATAGTATATTTTTTATAAAAACATTATCAGTTGTATATAAATAAATACATCGCTCTTTCCACGTTCCAGAAAAACACAGTAACCGAAAAATTGTTTTTTAGCGGCCGCTGTGGAATTGAACCACAGAACTCTCGATAACTAGCCGAGCGCGTTACATTTACACCACGAAACGTGGAAAGAGCAATGTATTTATTTATTTACTGTCGCCACGTATTTGGAGGATTTTCACCTTGGATCTCGTCCTTTGGATTTAACTGCTATAATATATATATAGCCAGTGCCGTTAATGCCCACCAGATGGAGACGTCTCAGTAGCTGAGCCCATCTTACGGATTTATGATGTCAGAAGCTGACTTAAAAATACACATAGCACCGTGGATTGTTGGCCACCGTGGTGTAAATATAACGCGCTCGGCTAGTTATAGAGAGTTATGTGGTTCAATTCTACAGCGGCGGCTGAAAAACAATTTTTCGGTTACTGTGTGTTTCTGGAACGTGGAAAGAGCGATGTATTTATTTATTTACTGTCGCCACGTATTTGGAGGATTTTCACCTTGGATTATCAGTTGTTTTGAGATAAGCTATGTACTTTTCCAAAAGGGCAGTTTTCTAAGCCCTTCTTCATATAACGGTGTCTAGGTTTGCCTTGTCGTTTTCCTCTGATATTTAGACAAGCTGTGCAAAAATATTTTACTGCTATTTCTTAGTATTATTCTCTTTGCTAAGTATTGTGAACGAATCATAAGTATTTACACGCAAACCTAGTTTCTCAGATCATTCAGGACTACTTACGGGTAAGTTTTTATCAGGATGATTCTTAGTGATCAGGTATCGTGTTGGGATTTTATATATTAATGATGGAATCTACAGATTTTAAAAGAAAAGAGTTTGAATAAACTGACAGCCGAGCTCCGAACGAAGATTCTTTTAAGAATCATGCAACGAAAATCCTCTGAAAATTTGATGGGAATATTAAATTTAGAACATACCCCTCCTGTGAGGAAGAGAGGTTTAGAGATACATTTGTTAAACATGCTTTCCATGAGTGATCAAAAAGTAAGAATTATTTTTAATTTCGGATAAAATGTGACACTTAAGTAATAGATCTTAAATTTTTTTTCTGGATGATTACGTACTAACAGAATCAATCTGAGTCTGAACGGAGATACTTTTAGTGGAATCGCTACATCATCATAACTACTGAAACGCATGTATGTACATCTAACTTCGATTTTCCATCGCGAGCAAAATCTTCCTCTCTTTTTCTGGTCGTTCCTTTTCAATTCATAAGAGAAGCATCCCGTAAAGGGAAACGATAAATCATGCCCGTTCTGCCAAGTTACTGAGGAACTGCACTGTTAGTGCCATCTATTGGTCAAAGATTTGACTTTCGCATCATTTGCCACCTCAGCTAAAATGCATCAATGGAATGATCCCGTGTGCTTCATATTGCCTTTATAAATGATCCCAGTTGTGCATGTTGCACGGGTATTTTCGTGAGAAAATTATACTTTTCATCCAATTAATTCGAAACTCACCGCAATTTAAAGGAACTGCACGGTTGCTTTCGAAAGAAAAAAAAAACAATGCGTGAAAAATTAATGTTGTGTTGTAATCAACGAGCCCTTTAAATCCGAAAACTAGATTGAACATGCAGTCTAAAAAGAAATTAAGGAAAAAGTGAATTAAAAAGGAAAGAGAAATACTCTAACCGTAAGAAAATATTACTTTAAATATTTTTTTTTTACTCATTGTATCCCTGACTAGTAAAAGAAATTGTTTTTTCATTCGACTTGCAAGAAAAACAGTTTAATTTTCTTCTAAGAGGAATGTATAACTATAAAACGTTTCCCAGAAATTTCAGTGAGCAACAATTTTAACAAAAGAAACCTTTCGCTACCAAAAGCCAAAAAGTTTGCTAAATTTATTTTTTTTATGGTTTTCAAAAGGGTTGTTCTAGAGATAAAAAAAATAAGTGTTTCATAAATGGAATAAAATATGCCCGTAAAGGATCTCTACTTGATCTCAGTGAGCGATTTTATTTCTTTTCCGTTTTTTACTTCTAAGCAAAGTTGTCGAGAAATCGCTCCACAAAAATTTTATATTAATTGGAAAAGCAATACGTTTCCCGAAATTTATGTAAATAAAAATGGATTCTTTACTGTTTTGTGTTTAATCCAGAATTCGGAAGAGCTTCTTTACAGAAGAAACAAAACCACAGCAGCTTCAGTTGCGCAATTTGTGTTACTTTTAGTTTATGCCAAACATTTTATGTTGCTCAGTGCAATCATTCCTTAATATACTTCTCATAATTACTTCAAAGTTGGTGCCAGAAATTTCCCACCTTTTCCAGGAAAAAATTCATGTGCGTTATTATAAATTCGTGTTTAATTTGGTCCAGAGATCTAAATACTAGAGAGGCAGTTTGAAAAAAGTCCACTTTGGTATTAGGCTGGAGGTCTGCACAGTCCTTAATATGGAAAGCCCGGCCCGGCTGAGAATTTCCAGTTTAAGACCCGGACCGACCCATTTCAGACTTTCATCAAGCGTTCTCTGCCACTTATTGCAAATAACGCAAGTCATCCTCTAGATCAGGGGACTTCAACCCGTGAACACTTTTGTAATGGCCCGTGAGACGTTCACAAAGGAAATTCTAAAATGGAAAAAAAGTACATTTTCGAAATGGAGAAACGAATATCCAGACACCTTGGCTGCATGGACTTTGAATTCCCAAACCTGCTATGAGCTATGCTGCGATAAATTAAATAATTGAAAATTTTAAATTGTACTGAAAAATATAGTCATAACAGATACCTACTTTGGAATTCTTTGTAACATACATATCATGCCAACTGCATCGTTTCTTTTTCCGAAAGTTAAGTTTTAAGATTAGGATTTCCAAAGGTTAAGTTTTAAGATTAGGATTTTCAAAAGTTAAGTTTTAAGATTAGGATTTCCAAAAGTTAAGTTTTAAGATTAGGATTTCCAAAAGTTAAGTTTTAAGATTAGGATTTCCAAAAGTTAAGTTTTAAGATTAGGATTTCCAAAAGTTAAGTTTTAGATATCATGCTGATATTTATTTCACATTCTGTTGTTAATATATTTGTATAGGGACTACTGCTACGGCTGTGAAGAGGACCACCAGTCGTCTGACATTGCTACTTTCCTCCATCCAGTTTTTGAAACTAAAACAGGAAAAATGATTTTCAAATGTCCTACCTATTTACTAAAAAAAATACCCGAAATTCATTTTCTTTTCAATTCTTGATTGAAAACTGCCATAAAAAATTCCTAGCTAATTCTTTAACCAGTTTTATATGTAGTTTCCGCAAAGACTTTTATAAAATATTTTTCCTGAGGTTAGAGGTTCTGTTACCCGTGCCCCAAAGTGCGGTGTTTACGCGACAATCAGTACGCCCCTGAAACGACGTAGTTATAACTATCTACTGACTACCTGGGTGTTTCAAATTAGAGCTCGGGCAGGGCTATTTTTCATCAGTTAAGTAAAAATTTCCAAAACCTTCTACGTAGTACAGGGCCTGTACTAGAATGTTTAGCATTTCGCAGCTGCCTCAAGAAAATCTTTTCGCCTCACAAAACGATGACTGACTTGCTAAATAATCAGATGGAAAAGTTCACTGAGCGGAACCAATCTGTCACCGGACGCATTGATTAATTTATTTATTTTAAAATTGAAATCAAATTCCGATTTCACTTCGTCAGCTTTAGCCACTAAAACACATGGCTCTTTTTTTCCGAGAAATATGTATTTAGGCCTAAACCTCAACCATGACAGGAATTCCACAAGTGATATTCTCTCTACAACTAAGGTAGTTTTGTCCAGTACAGAATGTTTGTTTCTCTATATCTGGGTATTTTAAATTTTTTCTGAATCGCAGACAACACGGCAAAATGGAATATTACTCACGGGCTACATAGAAAAGAAAAGAATGAATGTGTTTGTAATGAATACTAGGTAAAAACCCGTCAATAATATGACCGGGAGAAATAACATGAGTAATTTTTAATGACTAGGTATTCTTTCTGTTTATGATGACGAAATGTGAAAGTACGTTTCTGAACATTACAACAACAAAAAAAGTACATCGATTGAGGTAGGGTATCGACAATTAAAGCAGGCAAAGCGCTCTCATTTTCCCAGTGTTCGTTCGCCACACATTAGATGCTTTTACAGAAGCTGATGAAATATCGAGAACAAATAACAGCAGCCAGTCGCAATATTTCCCAGATTTGTTTCCTATTTTTATGAAATCGGTAGAAAGCAAACCTTATCAGAGCTTCCGATACTTCAAAATCCCTTAAAAATGCACAGTGAGCCTAAAACGCATTGTTTCACTCACTGTAAAAAACATATTCATGCAGGTGGCAAGCAACTACGTTCACTTGTTCCTGCTGTTGCCAGATATCGGAAAAGCGTTAAAATAGTAAAAGCATTTTCAGAAAATTTAGAATTGCGCAGTTATAAATGTTAAAATCTTAAGGTAGTTCATGCGCAGAAGCACCAACAGTATTTTTTCTTTCTTTTTCATTTCTTCTACAAATATAAAAAAGAATACCTGGTTATATTCTGAGAAAAAAAAAGTTATATTCTGGGAATTTCGTGGTTTAAAGAAAAAAAGTTCCCAAATCATATTTCTTCAGCATACGCATGAAATAATAATAACGCACTGTTACCTATTGCATTGGAACTCTCAGTTTACTTAAATGAGAAAAGAAACTGGTTAGACATCTAAAATAATCATTTTCGGTTCGCAAGGGTAATCTTAAAATTAAATTCCGTACGACAAGATTCTAAATAAAAAATTCTATATGTTGTTCATGAACGTCAAAGTGGAACCAAACACCCTGACGTAACGTTTTTCTGTTTCTAAAGAGTGTATCGTGTGACGTGACGCATCTCAGAATGATTTGGATGAGATGACATCATACCAGTAGCTGTCTAATATCGGTCTTTGTTGTTATGGCAATAAAGCAAAGTGGTACACGCGTGCGCTGTGTGCGTGTACCACTTCGCAACAAAATGGGACAAACGTTGAGACAAAGAAAATTACTAGTACATCGTTTTAGATAGATTACTTCAGAGAGGTCTTGAATCCTAAAACTTAATTTTCGGAAAAAACGATGCTGTGTACATGATATCTATGTTACATAGAAGGTACCTCATACACCTGCATTTTTCAGTAAAAAAATTTGAATTATATAATGTATCGCAGTATAACTCATATCAGATTTAGCAGTTCAAAGTCCATATACCCAAGGTACCTCTACTTGTGTTCGAGCGGGTGTGTGTGGATATTAATTTCCCCATTTTGAAAATGAATATATTTCCTTCCGTTTTAGAATTTCTTATGTAGACAACGTCTCGTGGGCCATTAAAAAGTGATCCGTGGGCCACGGGTTGAAGATACATTCTCTAAAGGAAGGATTGTGTTATTTGCAATAAATGGAGGAGAACGCTACTTGGAGGTCTGAAATGCATTGCGCCAGACTCCTGAAGTTTGGGTATAGTCTGGGCCGGGATTTTCAAATTAAGACCCGTACAAACTTCTTCTTCAAATACGCTGGTAACTAATTTAGTTATCAATCCTTCAAGCAATTGCTTCACACAACGAAAGTTTGCCTACATATTCCGTGTCAATAAGTGTGGTGATATCAAATAATCAAACTTATCTACAGCAGTAGCAAAATGCTAGCAAAGAACGATCCTGTTTAAGTAAAACTGAAAGAAAATGTTTGCCATTTTGTTAGAAGTGAAGTTTGTCTCGCTTCGGAACAAATCTTCAAACTTCCGTTGGAACGCTATCCAGTTTGATATTCACTTTAGTAATGATCTCAAGTATTTGTTTCGAATAGAACTTTGTTTAAAACGAATTTCAGCAGCAAACTTAAAACTCAATTTCAAATATGTGTGAATGGGTCTCATTCTTAAAAAACTTTCACGACGTGCCCTACACTTTAATTTAAATGTCGCTCTGTTCTGAATAAATTTCAGCAACGCCCTATTCACGATAAGCTTAATCTAAAACTTTGACATTTATTATTTGATTCTAAATACTCCCTACAAAAAGCAATCTTCAGCAATTATTGAGACTATTTGGGCTTCAGCTCTAGCAGTGATCTCAACTCTATTCGAACTGTTCGGAATAAATTAAAACTGTAGCAGTGTCCTATTCAAAATAAGTTTCATTAATAATTTCTGCATCGTGCCTTTCGGTTCGAACGTGTATCTATACAAAACCTTTTCAATGATTTCGACACTTTAATATTCGGTTCTACTCTATATAACACTAACTAACAATTTTGACGCTTTTATTGTTCTGTTGCACTCGATACAACCGTCATAAACGATTTTGTCACGTTAATATTCGATTTCACTCAATACGCACATCATCAACGATTTCGACAGTATGACCTTCACTAAGAGCATGGGCCTATTCAAAACAGGCTTCACCACTAAAGATTTTGACTATCTGCTTTATAGCTTAAACACATCGATGTTTAAAACACGCTCATCAGCGATTTAGACGCTTAATATTTGGTTCTAACTAATATAGCTATCATCAACGATTTTGACATTTTGATATTCGTTAACTTTATTTCTTAAATACACCAGAGTTGAATAATTACGAAACGCATATAGCGTATGAAATCCGTTTATTTTCGTGGTGTAGTCAGCACAAATATTCGCCAAGCTTTCGCACTCCACTGGGAGGCTTTTTCAAGGCAATGATAGACACAAAAATGCAGAGAATTGGAACATGTAAAGAACGAAGATGGTTTTTGAAAATAACGCGGGGGACATCACAAGCATATTACATGAATTTTTGTCACGTAATTATACAGAACGTCGTGATGTGTCCGCGTTATTTTCAAAAATCATCTTCGTTCTTTACATGTTCCAATTTTCTGCATTTTTGTGTTTATCATTGCCTTGAAAAAGCCTCCCAGTGGAGTGCGAAAGCTTGGCGAATATTTGTGCTGACTACACCACGAAAATAAACGGATTTCATACGCTATACGCGTTTCGTAATTATTGATATTCGCTTCCGCTCTACATAATTCTTACCAACGATTTTGACACTTTTCTATTCAGCAGACGATTTTGTCTCTTTAATATTTGGTTCTACTCATTACAACCGTTATAGCGAAGTAAATTTCTCCGTCATTTTTATCCGCGCCGGGTTTTGAACCCGGATCCCCTCATTCCGGAATAAGTCACTCTACCAATTGAGCTACGCGGACGTTTTATTCTGATTCCTATCTGCCTTTATGTCGTGTGCGTCCTTCTGGTAGGTACGTCACATCTCCTGGTACGTTACATCATCTCCCCCCCCTTTTTTTTTTTTCGAAATGCTGGAGAAGGGATTCTCTTATTTTTCCTATCTCGCGGTGTGGAAATAACATCACACCATCGCGAGATTTTGAACGGTCGGGTCATCCGGATGGTTCGGGCGCCATTATAACGAAGTAAATTTCTCCGTCATTTCTATCCGCGCCAGGATTCGAACCCGGGACCCTCATTCCGAAATAAGTTGCTCTACCAATTGAGCTACGCGGACGTTTTTTATTCTGATTCCTATCTGCCTTTATGTCGTGTGCGTCCTTCTGGCAGGTACGTCACATCTCCTGGTACGTTACACCGTCATAAACGATTTCGACAGTATGGCCTTCTCTAAGAGCACGATCCTATTCAAAACAGACTTCACTAGCGATTTCGACAATCTGGTTTATAGCTTAAACACGTGGATGTTCAAACCACGATCCATCTGCGATTTCAACTCTCAATATTTGGTTCAGATCAATATAAATCTTACCAACTATTGGTTCAGATCAATATAAATCTTACCAACTACTTCGACAGATTAATATTCGGTTCTACTCAACATAAATCTCACTAACTATTTTGACACTTTAATATTCGGTTTTGCTCAATATAACTCTCACCAACGATTCTGACACTCTTTTATTCAGCTGCACTCAATACAGCCTTCAAAAATGACTTTGTCTCTTTAATATTTGATCTTACACAATGCAACCCTCATTAACGGTTCTGACATATTATTATGATTCAGTTGTACTAAATACAACCGTCATCAACGATTTCGACAGTTTGACCTTCGCTAACAGCACGGTAGTATTCAAAATAGACTTCACTAAGGATTTCGGCAAATGGCTCAAGCATATCTCTATTCAAAACAAGCTCCAGCAGCGATTTCGATTTCGCTTCTGACCGGAGCGAAAATGAGCTGACTCAAAACTAATTTATTAGCTCTCTTTTCAGAAAGTCATGATACCCTTACTAATGAAGGCAATTTTCACATTCTACCTTAACGTATTAATTTTTCACTTTTCGTTTAACAATATATTGATGTGAGATGCCTACATAAACGGTAGAAATAAAATGCTGTTTAAATGATTCTTTCTCAACTGAGAAGCATCTCGTTATCCAATCATCGCATGATGTGACTTACTTCTTCTTTTATCATAACGAGTAAACATATCTATAAAATGATATCAGCAGTTACTTATTTTAGCGCGAATTTCAGAAAGATAATTTTTACTGGGTTAACTCATATGAATTTATTACGAGAAAAGTTTAAGTTTCACTTAAGCTCAGCGAATATAATGAGTTTCTTTTTCATATAAGTGCTCTACTGTATAACAGTGATGAGTAAAGAGGCACTCGCCAGTGCATTTAGGATATGATAAGTTTGAGATTTTTCTCGAGCCTGAATGATGTAGCTCGCTTTGCTAATGCAAAAGGCTAAGTAATTGTGTACACGCGAGAGCAATTTTGCAGAACAAGTTGTTGCAGCCTCTGGCAGCGTCGATGGAAACGAAATGAATGACAGAGGGACACCGTGACTCGCTGAAAAGGATGTTACGCAAGATGAAAAGCCTCCCCCGTGGTGATGCGGGATGATGATCAGCTGATAAGAAGGATCGTATTGTCCCAGAAGTTTTCTGAGTTGCCTCCTCTCTTTTTCCTGGAGCATAAGCTCCCTATCACGGAAAAAGATCAGCGAGAGAGGTGGGGAGAGAAAGAGAATGGACCACAGTTGTCTCCAGAGGCAAGTCGCATTCAGATCTCTTTGATGGATCGCGTGCCTGGACAGGTGAAAAATACCGTACCGGAGAGGCAGACCACTGAGATGGAGAAGGAAGATGACAGGGAAGAAGCGGAAGCGGAAAACAAAGAGAACAGCCGGGGTATGAAAAGAAGAGGGAGATAGAGAGAGTTAGTGAAAGACGCCGAGATATAGGAAGAGAAAGAGAGCAGTTTTGTAGATAGAAAGACATGAGTTTGTTTAATAGCAGTGCTCTTTACAGGGGCTTTTAGATTAAACTCACTAAAGAAAACACGAAAGGAAAAAAGTAGAAGCCTTTAAGACAGATGGGTACGGACATTGGCGGGAAATGTTATCCATAAAATAAAATGCTTTATCTGTTGTTTAAGAAGGCATTGTTTTATTTTTTCAGCATATCGTGCTGCTCAGTTGAGAAAATTTTATAATTTAAATCCCTTGTTTACATCTAAACTTGTGATTAGTGTTTCTTAACATGTTGTTCGCTGAACACCATTAAAATGGCGCACAGACTTTCAGATGAATTAATATTGAAAGTATAGTAAACTTAATGTTTCCGTTACTCAGACGGCATGGTTTTTACTAGATGTTATATATCGGTCACCAAAAATCAGGGATATTGCGGTTTCGAAAAGGAAACGTGGCGATATGCAGATTTAGAGACTACTGGAGATCGGTTATCCGCGTGGGTAGAAACGTCACATGTAAATTAACATCATGACAACAAAGATCACGTGGCGTGCGAGATCTGATAAAATTACACTGGGAGAAATGGAAAACAGGTCGTTTCACCACCTGGTTTACTAGAAGTTTGCTGAATGTATCGTCATGTGGGATTAACCTGAAATAACATCCAGACAATGTTTAAGCATTAACAACAGAAATAGGGCTGTTGGCATGTTACAGGCATGTGTACAGCAGATCGATGTGGCTGCTGCTTTAGAAGTTTGGCAAAGTGTAGTAAGTCGGCTACACACAAGATTTTTACCGCATGGAAATTGTTGCCGATCGACCGAGGAATGGTCGGCACAGGATCCCTAATTTAGAGTCGCTGTAAGTTTCTGCGTCTTACCGCTACAGGAGAGTAAGTGCTCAAACGAGGCGTAGTACCACCAGTAGCCAACTCCGGTATTACTTGGAGTATTGCTTCTGCTGTCACAGTATTTACCCAAACAGTACGAAACCGTCTTAACGAGTAGGAACACGGAGCAAGGAAGTCGCTGAGCTGTATAGCATTGACATCAGCTGACTTTCGTTAAACATGTAACCTGGGGTCCTACAGTACGTGTCATCGAATACAGAGCGGCATCATGTACTTCTCACAGACGAATCCTGTTTCGCTTTTTATGTGCAGTCAGTCCACCCTTACAAGCGGCAGTCAGTTCTGGCTAGGCAGGAGTATGTTTTAATGGCCGTACTTCCCTGTATGCTTGTCCACGTAACATGAATACCTCAAGGTATCGAAAGGAGATCATTGTGTCCATTATGACACTATTTCACGCTGCTGTTGGGCATGTATTCCGTTTTCTCGATGACAATGCAGCCGATCACCGTGCCTGGAGCGTGCTTCATGAGCTGGAAAATCATGGGA
Organism: Macrothele yani; assembly: GCA_039090855.1. NCBI lineage: Eukaryota > Metazoa > Arthropoda > Arachnida > Araneae > Macrothelidae > Macrothele > Macrothele yani. The sequence continues at coordinate 31,942,009 of CM077011.1, forward strand.
TTGAATCTTTACAACTGCTTCGAGGGTTTCCTGAACTTAATCACATTCAGAACATTTTTAGGACGCTGTATAGTAATGTCTGGATAACTACGTTCCATGCCGCAGTACGCTGGAATGCCTCTGTAACGTCTCTCTCTCTCTCTCTCTCTCTCTCTCTCATACATGAAAAAATACTATCTACAATATTATTCCAAAGTCACTATCTTTTCTCTATACATGAAAAGACACTATCCACATTATTCTCCCGAGGTCACTCTTTCTCTCCATACATGAAAAGACACTATCCACATTATTATTCCAAAATCACACACTCTCTCTCTCTCTCTCTCTCTCTCTCTCTCTCTCTCTCTCTCTCTCTCTCTCTCTCTCTCTCTCTCTCTCTCTCTCTCTCTCTCATACATGAAAAAATACTATCTACAATATTATTCCAAAGTCACTATCTTTTCTCTATACATGAAAAGAAACTATCCACATTATTGTTCCGAGGTCACTCTTTCTCTCCATACATGAAAAGACACTATCCACATTATTATTCCAAAATCACACACACACACTCTCTCTCTCTCTCTCTCTCTCTCTCTCTCTCTCTCTCTCTCTCCCATACATGAAAAAATACTATCTACAATATTATTCCAAAGTCACTATCTTTTCTCTATACATGAAAAGACACTATCCACATTATCATTTTAAGGTCACTTCTCTCTCTTTCTCTTCATACATGAAAAGAAACTATCCACATTATTGTTCCGAGGTCACTCTTTCTCTCCATACATGAAAAGACACTACCCACATTATTATTCCAAAATCTCTCTCTCTCTCTCTCTCTCTCTCTCTCCATACCTGAAGAGACACGAATTATTTATATTTCCTTCCCTCTATTCCAGGTCGTTGACGACACATATTCTTCATCGTTGCACCTAGAAATTTGCTCCTGGTTTGAATAAAAAAAACAACAACAACAGAGAAATATACTCAGGGGTATGTCTTGGTTTTAAGATTTTCTTCTTTCAGATGCAAGCCTACCAGAATTTTTATTCTTAGTCCTTTCGCTCACGCATCGTTCACATTTAGTAGTTTTTAGATTTTTTGCCTTCAGAAATGTAACACTTTATCGACAAAAATGATTTTTGCGTTTCAACAAGTGGTATTCAAGAAAATTGTTTTGGATGCTATGCTTCGTTCTCGACAACAGCAAAGTAAATCCCACGGAAAATTTTAATGAAATCTGATTTGAGAATGCCGTCCCATTAAGTGACGCAAAAATGGTTAATGTCATTGCTGCTCAACAATATATATTACTAAACTATCATCGAACATTAATTCATCACGATTTTACATAAACGAAACAATATCTCATTGGAATCTGCGTAAATTACGAGAACCTGATGCTAAATGAGGTAAAAGCCATTACAGAAATGCATCTTTTCCGATTGTTGGAATGATTCTTTCCCAATATTTAACTTACCTTGAGGGATGTCGGGGAAAGGAGGTTACCTGGTGTTGACGAGAGCTTTAAAGTGATATATAACAAGCATGGGGTGTAACCTGTAGATATCTTAGAACAAAAGTTACTAATCCCTCTCACTAACACACTTACGATTCAGCTTTTTTTTTCTATCTAGAAGTCAGAGTTCAGCTTGCGCATGCGCATATGGTCTTTCGTACCGACATATGTGAATCAAAAAGTAAGTTACAGTTAGCGCCACCTGGAGTGGGATTTCAGTCAAACCGTGTGTGCTTGGGAGCGAAGTAGACAGTGCGTCATAGCTGCCGAATGATCATCCTTCATTTCGTTTTTTTTTATACGATGTGCAATTTCGCCTCTAGAGGGCGTAAATGCTGATGATATCGAATTCAAATGCATTTTATTCCATATATTTGCTTCTAAACATCAGATTGAAAAAATTCTTTCACCTTCGATTCCACCTATGTCGAAGAATATTTTAGTTATAGTCACTTTTTCAGGTTACGCATAGATTTTCCGCTAGGTGGCGTCAAAGTAAATTGTGTTTTCCTCGATATTTCTACTTCTAAAACTCCGATTTGCAAAAAAAAAAAAAAAGAAAAAAAAATACTTGAGCGGATACAGCTCCTGATGAGAAATCTTTTGCATATATTTCTAATTTTTGGTAAGAATGGTTTGGCCACCGGGGGGCCCTAAGTTTTAATTTATGCTTCTGACGTACTTGCCACAAAATCTATCTTCTAAAATCTCGTTGAAAATATTCGTTTGTGGACCCATGCCACTCACGCCGATAAACCTTCTTTGAATATTTTCTTCTGAAAATATTGTATGTTTTCTCCGGCAGGGGGTGTAGACGTATATCTTATTTTTGTCAACATCTCTGCTTCTAATCACCCGATTTGAAAAATTCCTTCTTTATTGGATAGTTTCCTGTGCGACATGTTTTTTATATAATTTCAAAAATTTCAAGTAATTCCTAGAATTTCTGCTAAAGTGGCGTAAAGGTAAATTGCTTTTCCCCCGATATCTATGCTTGTGAAACTCAGATTTTAAAAATTCTTTTTGCACTGGATACAGCTCCTGGTGGGAAATCTTTTGCTTATGATTTTTAATTTTTTGGTAAAAAATGGTTTTGCCACCAGGGGGCGTAGATCTTAATTTCCGCTTCTGTTGTATTTACAGCAAAATATGAACTTCTAAAATCTCGATTGAAAAAATTCGTTTGTGTACCGATATTACTCACGTCGATGAACATTTTCGGAGTATTTTCTTTTTAAAATAATGCACGTTTTCACCGCCAAGAGGTCGTAGACGTATATCTTATTTTTGCTAATATTTCAACTTCTAAGGGTCAAATTTCGAAAATCCCTTCTTTGTTGGAGAGCGTTTCCGCTGCGAAATGTTTCTCATATAATTTCAAATTTTTCTTAACGTACAAATCTGCAACAAGAGGGCGTAAGCTCACGATTCTGTTTACAGCCATATCTGCGGGATTAAAAACCCGATTGAAAAATTTCTTTCTTCTGTCAGATACTAATGTTTTCCATAACGGTTCAATTGACTTTGTATAGCTTTGATAAATTTAATTCGCGTCAGAACGGATTCAAAAGAAGTGCCCATTACCCCCGAAAATTTGGTGTCATCTTTCTTGTTTATTGTTGTAATGTTCATGAAACATACTTTCGAATTTGGACATCGCAAACAAAAAGAATATCTGGTTATTAAAAAATTACTTAACATAACTTATTTTTCCACGTATTATTGACGGGCGTTGATACATAAACTAACACTTTTCTTGTGTTAACCTTCTTGTAAAGTTTATGCAATAAAAAAAAAGTATTTGACAAAGCTTATGGTGCCACTCGTGACGCCTCCAAGATGTTCTTTCACAAATAAGACTGGCATGCCCGAAAATTTGTTTCAGAAACAAAAAAATCCCGGAAATCACACTTTTTTTATAGGCTTTCCTTTGCAACACTTTTCCTCAACTCCTTTATCTTAAACAAGCAAGGGCAATGAATTTAAAGTTAGTCGATTTAATTTTTTGATCACTCCCCGTTCTAAAGCTTCCTGTGAGAGGACAGGAAACAGTCTACTTCTTTGTCTCTCTCTCATCGAAAAGAACAATGAGAAAGTGGGGAAAGACTAATTATCTGATGCGGCTTTAATTTCCTCAGACTTATCCTAATCAGGAGAATTAAAGAAAAGTGCTATTTTAAAGCCCAGATTCTCTTTGAGAGTTGAGGAGGGTCGTAACAGAGAAAAGCTGAGAGAGGGTGGAAGAGGATGACGCTATGACCGAGCCACATTGGGTGCTGGCAAAAACGTACGACTCGGAATGATTAATGATAGCCAGGAGGCCAAGAGAGAATTTGAAAGCAAACGACCATTGTCTGATAACTCCACTATTGATTGCTGCTCCAAAAGGTCTCGATTTGTTACACCTGCTAAATCGTCCTTTTTTTTTTTTATTTTATTTTCTCGCTTCTTCTTCCCGCGCTTCCTTCTTATTTCTTTCTGACTCTATCTTTCTCCTCTTACGGGTCGGCATTCAGATTAACTGACAAATTTCGCTCTTCACCTTAGGATGACTAACACTTGGATTTACATGATACACTCTCGAACCCTTTCGGTGAGGAAGGTACAAAGCTGGATGGGTAGAAGCTGATAAAACGTCTCCTCAAGCTGTGCAAGCAGATCGAAGAGCATTTGCAGAAAAAAAAGAAAGCGAACGAGAAAGAGGAGGCCGTCTGGGCGCGAACGGGTGAGGATTTAAATCGTAATGTTCAGCTTTTCATGTTGATAACGCGATGAAGAATCGAAGGGAAAAAAAGTGCTTCTGATTTCAAGATTCGAAATGTTGTTGTTACTCAAAATTTTTTATTTTGTGTCATGAGCTTTTTCACACTTCATAGGTAGTAATTTGGTTCCGCTTTCTTAGGAAAAACACTAAATATAACCTTACAGAGAATGAGATATTATCAATATTTTAAGAACTACTGTTTAGGTTTTTGTTATAATTGGCATACCGAAAACGTTACAAAAGCTTCTGATTTATTTGAATTTGTTACGTAGCCAAAGTATTGACATATAATATGTTTCTGTTTTCATTTCAGTTTTGTTCCTGAAGTTTGTGCGCCGGTGTTCGAAGCGTTTTATTTTCATTTAAATTCGTTGCAGCAGTTTGAGCACCAGTGAAGTACTAAAGGCTTCACCATTTCATTTAAACCGGCTGTTGCATCGGTGATGTACCGATGGCTACACCTTTTAATTTATACCTGCTTTTGTAGCTTTCGCGTGCCAGTGCTGCACTAAATGTTTCAAATTCATTTCGTTTTTATCTGTTCTATTTATCTTCATAACAATTCAAAGTATTTAAATTCAGGTAACCGTAATTCATAGTATTTAAATTCAGGTAGAGAGAGAGAGAGTTCGAGATAGAGTGGGAGAGAGAGAGAGAGAAAGTGAGAGAGAGAGAGTGAGAAACAGTATGTTTCTTGATGCTCTGCATCTTTGCCGACAGTAGAAGAACACGTTCCAATCAAAAAATATCGCTGTAACGAAAATGGGTCACGGTAGCAGTCATAACCATTGTTGAAATCTGACTATTGAATGCTGCCCCACGAAGTGAAGCAACAATTGTTAATATCATTGTTACTCAACAATATATTGTATTTTACTAAACTACCGGCGATTTTCCATCGCGTTTTACATAAACGTAACAATACCTCATTGGAATCTGCATAAATTACTGGAACCTGATGCTAAATTTGATAAATGCCATTACAAAAATGCCTTTTGATGCTATGCGCCTTTCCCGACGGCAGTAAATTATGCGTGGTAGCGAAGTTTTGCTTTCTTCCGCCCCGCCAAGGGGATTTACCTACTATTGAAAAGAAATTTAAAATGGCACATAACACGATGGAGTGTATAGCCTGCATATATCCTAGACCAAAGGTTACCAATTCCCCTCCCTAACACACTTGTGATTCAGCTTTCCTTTCTATCTAGAGGTCAAATTTTAGCTTGTGCACGAACAGATGGACTTTCGTAGCTACATCACATTTCATCGATATCAGGGTCTTTTCTTACCTTCGTCTAAATCAGAAATAATAATAATAATAATAATAATAATAATAAATATTGTTTTTGAAAACTAAGCATTCTGAAAATAAAATATTCTGACTTTACTGCTATACGAAGCACAGATATCCAAATTAAGATTCTGAGTGATGTAGTTAATTCACTTCGATGTTACCTTACAGTCCCCACTGCACAGAAACCGAAGAGTTCAAAGAGAGAAATATAAAACATCATATCCTAATATATAAAAGGCTGAGCTGCGACAACGTGGATCCCTTTTCAAGTCGTTTCGTCACATGGTCAGCTATTTAGAAATAGGAAAACTTTATGTCAGGAATTTTGGTTCTAGTTTACATATATGCTTGATATGCTTTATTACGCTGCTTAACAGAAAAAGACGAACATTTATATTGCGGTGTTCACACTGTGTTATCCGTAACCATTCCTGTTTAATATTTTGCTTATATCTTTTTTCTTTCGTTTGAAGTTAGAGTTTTCTTTTCGAGTGCGATGGAAGTGGAAGCATGGAGTTGTAGGTTGTAAGATATCTTACAAGATTATTATTTTTTCATGCATTTTCATCCTAAAATATTTACTGGCCGTTAATATTTATTAAATTTATTAATTTCAATACGTACTTGCGACGATGTGGATCACTTTGATTTCAGTAAGGCAAGGACGAACGTTACTGTCTTCCGCGAACTTGCCTGTTGTTTTAAACCTCTCCAATGCAGCGTAAAAAAGAAATTTATCTCTTTTATTAGCTGAAGAGATAAATGCCGCAAAGCCGATTGCGATCGAGCAAGGCGCGAACAACGCACTGCAGTCGATAGTCAGGAAGTTAACCGCCGGAATGTCGAACATGCAAGAAAAAGGAGACACAAATGCAGTGCAGTTGAAAGAAATTCTGAAATTCGACGTTTGCTTGATCGTCGTACTAATACCTGAACATATTAAAGCTGAATCTCAGCGCATGAGAAATGTTCATATTGCAGAGACACAAAATACACTGACGGAAAAAAATCTCAACACCAAGAAGGGGTTGTGTTAGATAAACGACAGTAGGTAGGCGGTGAGAGTACATCTGTAAGATGACGTCTATGCAAATTTCGCGCTCGGCGCATACGTGTGGCGCCCCTCCGAACATGCAAAGCAGGTTTGATGTAAATACGCGCTGTAACGTTCGTGAGCGTTAGTTATCGTTGAGATTCGACGTAGTGTGTTGATGTTAGTCAAGAATGCCTTTAAGAAGACGAAGAAGCCATTATCAACAGCTCACGGAGTTGGAACGAGGTCGTGTAATAGGGCTACGAGAAGGTGGATTTTCTTTCCGCAATATTGCAGAACGACTTGGCAGGAATGTAGCCACTGTGCATGATTGTTGGCAGCGGTGGTCAAGGGAAGGTACTGCCTCAAGGAGACCGGGTTCCAGCCGGCCACGTGGCACTACTGAGAGGAAAGACAGCCGTGTACGGCGTATGGCCGTGGCGCATCGTACCGCGTCTGCGGCAGCAATTCGAGCTGCAGTTGCCACCACAGTGACACAATTAACTGTTACAAATCGGTTACTTGAAGGACAGCTCCGAGCCAGACGCCCTGTAGCGTGCATTCCACTTACTCCGAACCACTGCCGTTTGCGACGTCAGTGGTGTCAAGCTAGAGCTCATTGGAGGACGGAGTAGAGATCTGTTGTGTTTTCTGATGAAAGCCGGTTCTGCCTGGGTGCCATGATGGCCGTGTGTTGGTTAGAAGGAGGCTATGTGAGCGCCTGCAACCAACCTGTCTGCGGCTGAGACACACTGGACCTACACCTGAAGTTATGGTCTGAGGAGCAATTTCCTATGACAGCAGGAGCACTCTCGTGGTTATCCCACGCACCCTGACGGCACAGTTATACGTCGGTCTGGGGATTCAACCTGTTGTGCTGCCATTCATGAACAGCATTCCAGGGGGTGTTTTCCAACAGGATAACGCTCCCCCGCATACCGCTGTTGTAACCCAACATGTTCTACAGAGTGTCGACATGTTGCTATGGCCTCCTAGATCACCAGATATTTCACCAATCGAGCACGTATGGGACATCATTGGACGACAACTCCAGCGTCACCCCCAACCAGCATTAACCGTCCCTGTATTGACCGACCAAGTGCAACAGGCATGAAGCTCCATCCCACAAACTGACATCCAGCACCTGTACGACACAATGCATGAACGTTTGCGTGCTTGCATTCAACATTCTGGCGGTTACACCGGTTATTAATGTACCAGCATTTCACATTTAAAATGGCTCTTCTCGCGCTTACAATAAGCTGTGTTCTTGAAACCTTAATCGATTAAATATGTTACCTATACAAATGTATTGCCGCCATTTCATTCCTCTACAACTATTTTTTCGTGGTGTTGGGATTTTTTTCCGTCAGTGTATGACCCCCGAACAAAGGAATGAACGTTGCGCTCGAAAGGTTTAGAGGATATTAACGAACCGACAACAACAACAAAAATGCTACACGTCATGTGGCTTTAAACGTTATAGGCGATGAAAAGACTGTAGAGAGACACTCATGTGGCACTCTTGAGCAAATTTGTGAAATTTGTAAAGCCAATAACTTTGCCAGAGAGAGACTTTCAGATGGTAAATTTTTTAAATGTTGCTCAAAAGGAGCAGTAAACTTAGATCCCATTCGCATTTCCACATTAACTGAATAACTTATGAAATCTCATCATGGGCATTCAAAAAACTTTATCGTTAACATACGGTTGATTAATAGTTCTCTATCAGGTTATGTGCCTTATTGTTTTAGAATAAATGGATCAATCTATCATCCTGCAGGAGCATTGCATCCTGATAATGGTGAACAGCAGAAATACGCGCAATTTTACATGTTGGATCCTGGTGAGGGTGCTGCTCAAAGAGTGCAAGTGCGAGAAAAGAGTAGGCGCAATAAAGTTCTGTTACAAACACTTAGTACATTCATGACAGAAAATAATCCATTTGTGGAAGCATGTAAAATGCTTTATGAAATCGAGCAAGAGAGCACTCAAGATGCTCAAATGAGTAATGCGGCTCCTTCTAATGTATCAATGGCTATTACTCAAGATACTCAAATGAGTAATGCGGCTCCTTCTAATGTATCAATGGCTATTACTCAAGATCTTAGAAATGATCAAAGGCGTTATAATGCTCCAAGATCTAATGAGGTTGCCATTATATTTGAAAATGCAGATGATGAGCCTCCACTCGAACGTGACTTACTGATTTATTGCCGTGGAAGTGCAAGCACCAACAGTAGAAAAACAGAAAGAATCAGCATTCTCGATCCAAATTTAGAGACTTTGGCTTACCCTCTTCTCTTCCCATATGGTAATCAAAGTTGGGCCATTGACATTCCATTGCAACATAGACCAAAGTCTTTACTAAGTGTTGTTAACAAATGTAGAAAGCCACGGTCAAGGGTTACACAAATGCAGTGCTATCAACATCGTCTTTCGATCCGTGATGAATTCAATCCATTATTAAGCTCAGGAAAGCTTACGCAGAAATACATTTTTTATGCGTATGTAAAAATGGAAGCTAATAGACTGAATTGCATACTGCAAAATCAGTCTCAGTTAAGGGTCGAAAAGTATAAAGGTCTGATGGACCAAATTCAGAATGCTAGAGATAAGGAGCTTCTTCCTGGAAAAGCTCTTATTTTGTTATCATCATTTCAAGGTAGTCCACGAAATATGATTAAAAATTATCAGGATGCAATGGCGATAGTGAGAAAGTATGAAAAGCCTGATCTTTTCCATATTATGACTTGCAACCCGAAATGGGAAGACATTACTGAAAACTTGAACAGTCAATCTGTCGAAAACCGTCCAGATTTAGTTTGCAAGAGTCTTCCGAGTAAAGTTGAAAGAATTAATAGACGATATAACCAAAAGACATATTTTTGGAGTTCCGGTGGCCAAAATTCATGTAATCGAATTCCGAAAAGGAAAGCTTCCCCATGCTCATATGCTCTTGATTTTGAAAAAGATGAGAAACCAACATTGCCTGAGAAAATTGACCAAATTTTACTGACAGAACTTCCAGATAATGATCATTTACCAGTTTTACATGCAACTGTTGCGAAACACATGGTTCATGGCCTGTGTGGTGAAAGTAATCACAATTCACTCTTTATGGAAGATGTGTGTGTTCCAGATGGCACTATGTGGCCTGGCAGTACCCCGATCCACGTCGTATTTGAAAAAGCTTTGATAAGCCTAAGATATAGAGACGGATTTCTTGAAACCAATGGCAGTAGGCTTTTTCGGGCTACACTCTGCCCAACATTTCCAGGTGCATTTCACCAGCCCCCCCCCCACCACGGAATTTTTCAAATTTTCAGACACCATTCGTTTGTACCACGTATGAACCGGAATGAACTCGGTTTTTTCGTTTGAACCGCAATAGTTTTGGAGATATTTAAAAAACAAAGTGGGGGGGGGGGGAGCTGGTGAAACGATAGCCCCCCACCACGGAATTTTTAATTTTTTTTGCAGCATTCGTTTGTACCACGTATGAACCGGAATGAACTCAATTTTTTTCGTTTGAACCGCAATAGTTTTTGAGTTATTTAAAAAACAAAGTTGGGTCTGGTGAAATGGTACCCCCAAAAAATAGATATTTCAAATTTCAGCATAGCCATTCGTTAATAAATCGTATGAACCGGAATGAACTCCATTTTCATCGTTTGAACCGCAATAGTTTTTGAGATATTTAACAAATAATATTGAGAATTTACATATAAATATGGGAGGCCGACCATCTCACCAGCCCCCCCCCCCCCCCCCCACCATGGAAATTCAAAATTTCGAAATAGCCATTCGTTAGTAAATCGTATGAACCGGAATGAACTCCATTTTTATCGTTTGAACCGCAATAGGTTTTGAGATATTTAAAAAATAATATTGAGAATTTGCATATATACAGAGAGACCGACCATGTCACCCCCCCCATGGAAATTCAAAATTTCAAAATAGTCATTCATTAGCAAATCGTATGAACTGAAAAGAACTCCATTTTGATCGTTTGAACCGCAATAGTTTTTGAGATATTTAAAAAATAATGTTACAGGCCTATCATTTCACCCCCCCCTCATCATGGAAATTCAAAATTCCGAAATAGCCATTCGTTAGTAAATAGTATGAACAGAAAAGAACTCCATTTTTGTCGTTTGAACCGCAATAGTTTTTGAAATATTTAATAAACAATATAATTTACATATACGCACAGAGACCGACCATTTCACCAGCACCCCACCCCCCATGGAAATTCAAAATTTCAAAATAGCCATTCGTTAGCAAATCGTATGAACCGAAAAGAACTCCATTTTCATAGTTTGAACCGCAATAGTTTTTGAGGTATTTAAAAAAGAATGTCACAGGCCTTCACCATTTACCCCCCCCCCCTTTATCATGGAAATTCAAAATTCTGAAATAGCCATTCGTTGGTAAATCGTATGAACAGGAATGAACTCCATTTTTATCGTTTGAACCGCAATAGTTTTAGAGATATTTAAAAAATAATATTGAGAATTTGCATATACAGAGAGACCGACCATTGCACCAGCGCCCCCCACCATGGAATTTCAAAATTTCAAAAATGCCATTCGTTAGCAAATCGTATGAACTGAAAAGAACTCCATTTTCATCGTTTGAGCCGCAATAGTTTTAGAGATATTTAACAAATAATGTTACAGGCCTACCATTTCACCCCCCCCCCTCATCATGGAAATTCAAAATTCCGAAATAGCCATTCGTTAGTAAATCGCATGAACAGGGATGAACTCCATTTTTATCGTTTGAACCGCAATAGTTTTTGAAATATTTAAAAAATAATATTGAGAATTTCCATATATACAGACAGACCGATCATTTCACCAGCCCCCCCCCATAGAAATTCGAAATTTCAAAACAGCCATTCGTTAGCAAATCGTATGAACCGAAATGGACTCCATTTTCATCGCTTGAGCCGCAATAGTTTTTGAGGTATTTAAAAAAGAATGTCACTGGCCTACAGCATTTACAGCCCCCCCCTTCATCATGGAAATTCAAAATTCCGAAATAGCCATTCGTTAGTAAATCGTATGAACAGAAATGAATTCCATTTTCATCGTTTGAACCGCAATAGTTTTTGAGATATTTAACAAATAATGTTACAGGCCTACCATTTCACCTCCCCCCATCATGGAAATTCAAAATTCCGAAATAGCAATTCGTTTGTAAATCGCATGAACAGGAATGAACTCCATTTTCATCGTTTGAACCGCAATAGTTTTTGAGATATTTAACAAATAATGTTACAGGCCTACCATTTCACCTCCCCCCCCCATCATGGAAATTCAAAAATTCCGAAATAGCCATTCGTTAGTAAAACGTATGAACAGGAAAGAACTCGTTAGTAAAACGTATGAACAGGAAAGAACTCGTTAGTAAAACGTATGAACAGGAAAGAACTCTATTTTTACCGTTTGAACCGCAATAGTTTTTAAGATATTTAAAAAAATAGTATTGAGAATTTGCATACATACAGAGACACTGACCATTTCACCAGCCCCCCCCCTGGAAGTTCAAAATTTCAACATAGGCATTCGTTAGCAAATCGTATGAACCGATAATAATTCCATTTTTATCGTTTGAACCGCAATAGTTTTTGAGATATTTAACAAATAATGTTACAGGCCTGCCATTTCACCCCCCCCCCCCTCATCGTGGAAATTCAAAATTCCGAAATAGCCATTCCTTTGTAAATCGCATGAACAGGAATGAACTCCATTTTTATCGTTTGAACTGCAACAGTTTTTGCTTCACTCGCCCAAGTTTTCACCAGCTGTCTCAACGAAGGTAAGATTCCTGACTATTGGGATAATGGTACAATGATCCTTCTACATAAAAAAGGTGACGTTGAGGATCTCAGGACCTACAGGCTCATCAGCCTCCTATCAGTTGTTTATAAAATGTTCACTTAGGTTCTTTCACGTCGCATGTAGGTAAAACTGGACATGGCTCAAGCAAGAGAAGAAGCTGAATTCAGGAGTGGCTACAGCACTGAAGATCATGTCCATGTACTTAGAGAACTAACTGAAAGAACAAGAGAATTCCGTAAAACCATCAGCAGTTACAACTGCTTTGAAAACCTGCGGTATTGCAGATGCATACATTAGCATTATTAATAGTATCTCTGAAAATGCAATTGCAAAAGTTTGGATATTTGAGGATGCAGCACTAATAAAAATTGGAAAGCTAGTGTGACAAAGTAAAATCATATCTCCCAAACTCTTTAATCCCACATAGCAAAATATTTTTTAATTACTGAACTGGGACAAAGAAAAAAATATTTATGCAGATAATTCAAATCTCGTTCGTTTTGCTGATGACGTTGTCATTTTTGCAACTACGACTTCTGAACCGCAGAATACGATCCAGGAACTTGCTGACAAGAGTAAAGAAGTGGAATTAAAAATGAACTTTCAGAAGGCAAAAGTAACGTATATTGCTTTTACAAGAAACGAAGATTTATTTATTGATGGTGAAAAGCTTGAGACAACCGATACCTACATTTAGCTTGGGCAGGAGATATGAAGTAAGGGTCACATTGATGAAGAAATTAATCGGCGTGTAAAACTTGGATGGATAGTTTTGGAAGAAGCAGTATAATTTTTACGAAAGGTATGCCATTGTGTCTTAAAAGATAAGGGTTTAATCAGTTCATCCTGCCAGTGCTTACGTATGGAGCACAGACATGGACCTTAACTAAACAAGTTAGTAAAATCATGCAATGCATTGAATATGATACGCTTTCCAACATACCAGAAATAATTACTCAAATTATGAGAATAATGGCTGTGGAATAAACCTCGGTCCTGTGCCCTGACCTTTGATCCCATTTCGATGATATTCAACAGAACCAGTTCGGTATACCTCCGAAATAACATGATAACGTTTTGTCGCAATCGAAGCATTTTTACGTAAGTTATAATGCATAAGGACTATGAAATAGATCCCGCTCCTGTGTCCTAACCTTTGACCCTATTTTGTCCATTTTCCATATGGTTTGTCCCCAGGGGGTTCCCTACCGCATACTAAAATTTCACCGAAATCGAACCATTTTTACGTGAGTTATCATGCCGACAGACGGACGGAAAACGCTGAAGCATATACGCTTCTTCAACCTACGGTTGGAAAGCGTAAAAAAGACAAACAAAGACTGCAGACAACGCAAAAAGCCCTGGAGTGAATCATGCTTGGTGTAAACAGGAAAGATAAGCGGAGGAACTCATGGATAAGGAAAACGACAAGAGTTGACGACATCACGACCACAATGAAATCACTAAAATGGTAAGGGCATGACATGTTGCTAGAAGAACGACCACCGACGGAAAACCGAAATTTTAGAATGAACTTCGAGGGACAGGAAAAGACCCAGAAGAAGACCCTATGGTAGATTGATGGATGAAATTCGAAAGCATAGAGGTGTGTCATCGAGGAGACACGCTCAAGACAGACAATTGTGGAAGAAACTTGGGGAGACCTTCATCCAGTAGTGGATTCAAAACAGTTGACAATGATGATGATGATATATATATCATTGTCAACCATTATCAATCCACTGCTGGACGAAGGTCTCCCCAAGTTTCCTCCACAACGGTCTGTCTTGTGCCAGTCTCTTCCATGTCACTCCCGCATACTTTCGAATTTCATCCACCCATCTCCCATGTGGTCTTCTTCTGGGTCTTTTCCTGTCCCTCGGAATCCAATCTAAAATTTCGGCTGTCCATCGATGGTCTGTCCTTCTGGAAGTATGTCCAGCCCATTGCCATTTCAGGGATTTTACTCTGATCATGATGTCTTCCACTCTCGTCATTTTTCGGATCCACGAGTTCCTCTTCTTATATCTCCTGGTTACACCAAGCATGCACCTCTCCATGCTGCTTTGAGTTGTCTGCAGCCTTTGTATGTCTCTTTTAGTTAAGGTCTACGTCTCTGCACCATACGTAAGCACTGGAAGGATGCATTGATCAAACACTTTTCTTTTAAGACATAATGGCATACTGCTCTTGAAAATTATGCTGTTTCTTACAAAAGCTCTCCAGGCAAGTTTTGTACCCCGACTAATTTCTTCATCAATGTGATCCTCACTTGATATCTGCTGTCCAAGATAAACGTACGGGTCCGTTAACTCCAGCTTCCCTCCATCAATCGATAAATCTTCATTTCTTGAAAAAGCATTGAACATCACTTTTGTCTTCTGAAAGTTCATTTTTAATCCCACTTCTTTACTCTTGTCAGCAAGTTCCTGGATCATACTCTGCAGCTCTGATGGGGTAGTTGCAAAATGACTACGTTATCAGCAAAACGAAGGTGGGTTAGATAATCTCCATTAATCTTTATCCCTTTGTTTTACTAGTTCAGTGATTGAAAGACATTTTCCAATATGGCATTAAAGAGCTTAGGAGATATGGTGTCACCTTGTCTCACTCCCTTTCCAATTTTTATCTGTGTTGTATTTTCAAACAGCCGAATCTTTGCACTTGCATTTTCATAGATGTTATTAATAATATTAATGTATGCATCTTCAATACCGCAGGATTTCAGAGCCATTGTAACTGCCGATGGTTTCACCGAATCAAAGGCTTTTTCATAATCGATAAAAGCCATGCATAATGGAAGTTCATATTCCTTCGCTCTTTCAATTAGTTCTCTCAGTACGTGGATAAGATCTATTGTGCTGTAGCCACTCCTGAATCCAACTTGTTCTCTCGGTTGAGCCATGTCCAGTGTTACCCTTAAGCAGTGTGAAAGAACTTTAGTGAAGATTTTATAAATCCCTGAGAGGAGGCTGATAGGTCTGTAGTTCCTGAGATCCTCAATGTCACCTTTTTTATGTAGCAGGATCATTGTAGCGTTGTTCCAATTCTCAGGAATCTTCCCTTCATTAAGGCATCGAGTGAAAATTTGGGCGAGTACTGTTTCGATTTCTCCACTTGCTTCTTGTATGATTTCTACAGTAATTCCATCTTCTCCTGGAGCTTTTCCCTGCTTCATGTTCTTGATTGCTTGTGCAACTTCTGCTGGGAGGACTGGAAGAACTCTGGTACCTTTCATGATATCTGGAGAACATGTATCATCCCTTTCATATAATTTGGAGTAGAAATCTTTCACTCTTGTCAAAATTTCGCCTCTTTTTCTAGTTACAGAACCATCTTCTGTTCTGAGTGCCATAATCTGTTTTCTTCCCTTACTGAGATGTCCCTTTGCTATCTTTAGGCTTTGGTTGTTTTCAATTGCTTTCCTCACTAGTTCGCAGTTGAATTTCCTTACGTATTTAGTGATAATTTTTTGTACTGTCTTGCCTAGCTATATATTCCACTTTGGAAGTCACATCTTCTTTAGTTGTCCTCATCTCTCTTCTTTTTTGCATCAACATTTTGGTTTTTCCTGATAATTTATTCACATGCAACTTTTTCTTAGACCCAGCTAATTTTGTTGCTGTTTCCATAAGAGCTTTGGTTACTTTTCTGTTAACTTCAGAAATATCCACTTCTTCCGATGTTAGGCCTTCTAAAGCAGAGAATCTGTTCTTCAGTTCCAGCTTAAAGGTATTATGGTGTTTTTAAGGTTGGTTATGTCAATACATTTTGTTTATCTTATGAGCTTGCCACGTTCGAGTTTAGTGTTGAGGTGCATCTTACATCTCACCAATCTATGGTCACTACCTGTGTTGAACTTGTTCAGCACACTGCAGTCTTCGATGACGAATTTTTTGTTACACATAATAAAATCAATTTCACTTGTCATCCCATTTGGATGTCTCCATGTCCATTTTCTGTGTGGCTTTTTCTTGAAAAAGGAGTTCAAGATAAAAAAACTCTTCTGCCTCTGCAAACTCAACGAGAGTATTTCCACGCTGGTTTCTGTTGCCGTGAGTGAATTTACCTACTGAAGTTTCATTCTGTTGCCGTTGCCCTATTTTTGCATTGAAATCTCCCATAATTATCTTCAAGTGCTGCTTACCTTCATTATTTAGATGACGAATTTCCTCATAAAATTCTTCAATTTCTTGTTCAGGATGACTTGTGGTGGGTGCATAAGTTTGAATAATCTGAGCCTGGTATCTTCTCGAGAGTTGGATAACGAGTCGTGCAGCTCTGTCAGAGGAACTTTCAACTTCTACAGATTTATCCTTCAGTTTCTTGTTTATTATAAATCCAACACCACTAGTTCTGCCAGTATCTGTCCCACGATAGTAGAGGAGATGTCCACTTTTCAGTTCAATGAGATCTTCTCCTTTTTCCTTACCTCACTTAGCCCGACGATGTCCCACTTGATCCTTTGTAGTTCCTCTTCCAATTCAAGAAGCCTTGAATCAGAAGATAAGGAGCGCGCATTATACGTAGCCAAGGTCAGCATCAGATGGCAGCCTAGTCCGGTTCTCCGGAGATTCTTAGCACCCTCCGCCTTCATGTCGCTCTGGCCGCTGCCTTGGCCAGGTACATTCCAGCTGCCGGAGACTGAGGGCCAAGATTTATGTTGTGGAGTCATTTTGGAGGGGTTTGGCCATAACTTACCACGCTGGCCAAGCGGGTTGGTGAGTGTGGGATAGCATTTCCTCTAATCCCGAAGGTATAGTTATACCGCTATTGGCGGTCGTCAGAGCCCCCTTAGTGGGAACAGGATGCACCACGAGAAGGCGGGGTTGACATTTGTCAAGGAGAGGCTGTGAGTTACGCATCCTCTGACCTTACATCCCATATATATATAAACGAACGAAGAGGTACATCCGCAGGTGTGGCAGAATTAACACGCATCCCATTGCTTGGAAAGACGACGCATACCGTCTGGAAAGAGGAACTTTAGTTGCTCCTTGAACCATTTGGATCTGTCAACATGAAAGTCACATGTTGACAGATCCGGGCTATAGGCTGGGTGGTGCAGAACCTCTCACCCTTTCCGTGCTAACGCATCCTGCATAATGTGTGCAACAGAATCACACCACGCGAAAGCATGCCAGGTCACCCATTCTTGATGGCTTTATGCAGCTTGTCCACTGTGTCGATGTAGTGGTTGGCATTGCTGTTAACGTAAGGCTCTTAAAGTCCACCAACAAAAGCCCTTCATGGTCAAAAAATGCGGTCAGCATAACCTCCCCAGCGGAGTCTATCCGCGGGATTAATTGTAAACATACTTTCCGATATTGCAGTATCTTCTTAACCACAGTTTGAACTGTAACAAATGTCATAGCAAAGTCCTCCGTTTGCGAACGTCAGCCCCGACGACGGTTTTACGTGCATTTCTTTCTCGGTGTGGGCGCATTGTTTGTGTTATTCGCAAGCTCCCCGCCGATCAAGGTGATCGTCCTTATTTAGGCTTCCGACGCCAAGCCTTTGTTCTCTTCCCTGATATGGACTCCATTACTTCCTGCTCCTCTGCTTTCCAGGTGTTTTGTGCTCATCACAACGTCGTTATAAACGTGTTCACTGCGTATCATTGCGTCTCATGTAAAACGCCTGGTCATCATCGCTCGCAGTGTCCGCTCACCTCTTCTTGTTCTTCCTCAACGGCTGCTCAAGTGCCCATCACAGAACCCCCTTCTTCACTTCCGGTCACCACGCCTGCGCTTGTTTCGCTTCCACCTTCTTAGTCTCCATCTCGATTGTCGTTGCCTTCCTCTGCAAATCGTTTTCCTTCTCCACTAGCGTCGCCTGCTGTGGATACATCTGGATCTACTGCTCCTGCTTCGGTGCCTTCGTCTGTCTTGCTTTCTTCTTCGTCGTCTGTTGTCTGTGCTCTGTCACATCCCGTTGCCGACCTTTCTCCGCCTGTTCAGGTGCTGCCTTCTTTGTTTTCGCACGTCACCTCGTCAATCCCAACCCCGGGATTCTCTGCACCATCATCTTCGCTGTGTACGTCAGCTTCGCCACCCTCAGACGCTCATAATTTCTTCAGCCGTTCCAGTACTCCGGTGTGCTCTCCGCCCGTTTCACCTTCTCCGAGCTCTTCTGATGCCTCTAGTATTGTTGCCTTCCTTTCGATTTCTGGTCCCGTGATCGGTCCCCGCTTTCCAGCACAGCTACTCTTCTGGATTTGTGTGAAGCCTCACCTTCACCAGCTCCTGTTGCCCCATCAGTTGCCTCTTTGCTTGCGTTATCCGCACATGATCCAGATCTTCCTTGTCAGACTTCTCACTTGCTGTCCGTTACTCCTTCTTCATCACCACGTCCCTGTTGGTACTGCTTCTAATAAGAAGCGCCGTCGTCCGCTCTAATCGAAAGACTCGTACTAAGCGAACCGCGGTCGCTCAGCCTTCTCTTCATCGTTCTTCAGGTTCCGCTCCTAATTCTACTGTTGCTGCTTTCGCCGACCTTATTGGTACTCCCTCCGTTTCCACTGCAATTGTCGCTCGCCTTCAAGCTGTCCCTGGGTATTCGAAGATTCTCTTCCCAGATGCTGCCAACCCTTGTTCTTTGCCTCTTCTTGTGACGCTGGTTTGGATCCCCTTCTTGACTCACATGATACAGCTGATTCCTCGAATATGATCGAGGATATTCGCTGCTTCCTCCAAGTTTTCGTTGACCTCACGAGATCTTACCCCTGAGATATTCCGTTATTAAAGTTTTCTTAATTGCTACCTTGGTGATACTCAAAATAGCCTCATTGATCTGGTTCTGACCGATTAGCTTCTGTCTGCACTTGCATGATGTTTCGCTTCCTGCCGTCTTTGCCTTGCTGCTGTTCCGTCTTACTCCTTTGCAGGTTTCTGTTATGCGTTGTACCCAACCTTTTTCTTTCCGTTGTATCCTATGTACCGCCATGTTTTCTCCACATCTCGGTTCTTTTAAACATCCGCCCGGTGCCTACTTCCGTCAACCCGTCACATCGTTTTGTTCACAGAGCTTCTTCCTGTGTGCATTGTTATGCGCGATTTTCCTCTTATAACTTTCGTCACTGTCCTGGATTGCCCTATGTTGCTGTTCGCACCCAGTTAGTTTTTTCAGGTGTTCCGTGGGTTTGTTTTTCCTGTCTCGTCGAGTATTTGTCTTATGTCATGCCATGTGTCTCCGCATACCTTCTATTGTTGTGCTACGTTACTTGCTCATCCAGTGTGACTCATCTCGTCAGATACTTATCGTTATTGCTTTGCCTCATGCTAATTGATTGCCCCGTACTGTTTGTTACCGAAACCATGCTATCTTTGCAAGTGTCATCTGTTGCACCTCGTTTTCTGCTTTTCATGCTGCGCCCCGGAGCATGAAAAGCAGCCTCCAGTTCGATGTATTCTCCATCTCCATGTCCGTCGTTCCTTCTGCTCAGTGACTGTTCCAGTGTGCTTCGCCTATCACAGATTGCCTTGTGCTGCTCGTTCAGCTTCGTTTATCTTTGTATGTCCTGATTGGCTTTTACAGACTGCTTTGTGCTGCTCGTCCAGTACCGTTATTCTTATTGTTTTATCATGCCATTTATTTTCCGTTCTCCTGTGTACTAATCCTCGATACCTAATAAAGCAACGTCACGTTGCTTTTGGAATGTCTTTTCAACTGCTGGTGTTCAAAGCTAGAAACGGGGAGTTCTTTCAGCTAATGTCAGGAACGAATGAAAGACTTTGTGCAAAACAAATTACTTCTTCATTATCCTCCATTACCCTTATTACAAATATCTCAAAAACTATCAAGATTCGAACGATGAAGAAGGAGGTCTTCTTGGTTCACACCATGCTAACGAATAGCTATCCTGAAATAGGAAATGTCCAGGTTGGGGTGGGCGGGGGCGGGGAGGCAGGTGAAATCGTGGGCTACTAACATTCTTTTTTAAACATCTCCCAAACTATTGCTATTCAAACTATGCAAATGGCGTTTATTCCGGTTCACACCATTTACTAACGAATGACTATCTTGAAATTTTGAATTTACATGGTGAGAGGGGGGATGGTCGATCTCGAATATATATATACATAAGTTCTCAATATTGTTATTTTTTCTCAAAAACTGTTGCGGTTCAAACGATGTAAATGGATTTCCCCTCGGTTCATACGATTTGCTAACGAATGGCTATTTTGAAATTTTGAATTTTTCCATGGGGAGGGGGGGGGTGCAATGGTCGTCCCCCAATTTTCTCGAACTTTTTTTTTAAATCTGTCAAAAACTGTTGGCCGCTCCGGTGACGCAGTGGTCTAAGCGACGGCCTCTGATCATTCGTTCGAACAGGGTCCGGGTTCGAATCCCGGTGAGGCATGAATGTTGTGTTTGATTTACGGCACTGGCTCTCTCCCTTCCCTGGAACCAGTGACCCTAAATTAGGGACGGGCGACTGCTTATAGCCCATTGAGTTGCTCACGGTAGTCGTTAAATCTCCAATAAAAAAAAACTATTGCGGTTCAAACGATAAAAATGGAGTTCATTCCGGTTCATACGATTTACTAACGAATGGCTATTTCGAAATTTTGAATTTCCATGGTGTGTGTGTGGGGGGGGGGGGGGCTGGTGAAATTGTCGGCCTCCTATATTTATATGTAAATTCTCAATATTATTTGTTAAATATCTCAAAAACTATTGCGGTTCAAACGATGAAAATGGAGTTCATTCCTATTCATACGATTTACTAACGAATGGCTATTTCGGAATTTTAAATTTCCATGATGAGGGGGGGGGGGGTGAAATGATAGGCCTGTAACATTATTTTTTAAATATCTCAAAAACTATTGCGGTTCAAACGATCAAAATGGAGTTCTTTTCAGTTCATACGATTTGCTAACTAATGGCTGTTTTAAAATTTTGAATTTCCATGGTGGGGGGCTGGTGAAATGGTCGGTCTCTCTGTATATATGCAAATTCTCAATATTATTTTTTAAATATCTCAAAAACTATTGCGGTTCAAACGATAAAAATGGAGTTCATTCCGGTTCATACGATTTACTAACGAATGGTTATTTCGAAATTTTGAATTTCCATGGTGGGGGGGGGGGGGGGGCTGGTGAAATGGTCGGCCTCCTATATTTATATGTAAATTCTCAATATTATTTGTTAAATATCTCAAAAACTATTGTCGTTCAAACGATGAAAATGGAGTTCATTCCTATTCATACGACTTACTAACGAATGGCTATCTGTAATATTATTTTTTAAATATCTCAAAAACTATTGCGGTTCAAACGATCAAAATGGAGTTATTTTCAGTTCATACGATTTGCTAACGAATGGCTATTTAGAATTTTTGAATTTCCATGGAGGGGGGGGTTGGTGAGATGGTCGGTCTCTCTGTATATATATGCAAATTCTCAATATTATTTTTTAAATATCTCAAAAACTATTGCGGTTGAAACGATAAAAATGGAGTTCATTCCGGTTCATACAATTTACTAACGAATGGCTATTTCGAAATTTTGAATTTCCATGGTGGGGGGGCTGGTGAAATGGTCGGCCTCCTATATTTATATGTAAATTCTCAATATTATTTGTTAAATATCTCAAAAACTATTGCGGTTCAAACGATGAAAATGGAGTTCATTCCGGTTCATACGATTTATTAACGAATGGCTATGCTGAAATTTGAAATATCTATTTTTGGGGGTACCATTTCACCAGCCCCCCCCACTTTGTTTTTTAAATAACTCAAAAACTATTGCGGTTCAAACGAAAAAAACCGAGTTCATTCCGGTTCATACGTGGTACAAACGAATGGTGCAAAAAAAATTTAAAAATTCCGTGGCGGCCCCCCCTTTGTTTTTTAAATATCTCCAAAACTATTGCGGTTCAAACGAAAAAAACCGAGTTCATTCCGGTTCATACGTGGTACAAACGAATGGTGTCTGAAAAATTAAAAAAATCCGTGGTGGTGGGGGGGCTGGTGAAATGCACCTAACATTTCCTTCTCATGACTGCAAGCGTGCGTCCACATAGGGCTTCTGATGTGAATGATCCTTTGAAAAATGAAGAAATTCAGTACATGCCATGGCCAGCATATCCGTCTGATTGCAACCCAAAAAATAATGTGTGAGATACGTTGGGAAGATGAATTTCAGCTAGTAAATTACTCCGAAAAACTCTGCTGGAACTCGTATCGAATCCTCGTATAGGATTGGATTGAATGCGTGTCAGATTAGCTCTTCCAATTATCACCAGATTGAACTACATTGAATTGCTCCGGTTAATCAAGTATTTTATATGATTTATATCACGCATTTGTTTCCTTATTCCATATTCCATCTGTACTAAATAGCCCACGTCAGATTACAGTCTAGCATTTTTTATTCTATATTTTTGTCCATTTTAACTACTGAACGTTTGTACATGATAAACTACTGAACGTCAGTGTTGACAGCGGTCCCGGACGATTCGTCCAACGAAGATTGGTCCAATGCCGATTCGTCCAAAGGGACGATTGGTCCAATGCCGATTCGTCCAAAGGGACGATTGGTCCAATGTCCGATTCGTTCAATGTCTGATCCGTCCAATGCCGATTCGTCCAATGGTACGATTGGTCCAACGCCGATTCGTCCAATGGTATCATCTTACCAACGGTAAACTTTTTTATTTTCCGGAAAGGAATAATAATTTTAATTATTCTCCTCTTTATATCCTTTTGAAAGATAATTTCTGTATATTTAGTAATTGTAAACATTTTACATAAACCTGGTAAAAGGCACTCAATGGAGCATTTCTCAGCTGTTTGCAAAGCACCTAGGCCGCGGGCATTTTTTGAAGATTTTAATTTACAGCCTAGATATTTGGTATTTGTAAATATGTTATAAAACCTAATAAAAGGCACTCCTCCTATCATTTCTCAGGTCTTTACGAGGCACCTAGGCCCCGGGCCTTTTTAGAAGATTTTGAGGTACAACCTAGATATTTGGTATTTGTAAACATTCTATAAAACCTTATAAAAGGCACTCATGGTATCATTTCTCAGGTCTTTACGAGGCACCTAGGCCCAGGGCCTTTCTAGAAGAATTTAAGTTACAACCTAGATATTTGGTATTTGTAAACATTTTATAAAACTTTATAAAAGGCACTCATCGTATCATTTCTGAGGTCTTTGAATAATATTTCAGCACATAGGCCGAGGGCATATGAATTAATATTTCGTGCTTAAATGATAGTGCAATATTATTAACTTGATTTAATATGTAAACGTTATGAATATGACATCGGTAGAATAAAAAGTCCTAAAAAGGCCTAGGCCTAGAACCTATGAATTAATATTTCGTGCATAAGTAAAAGCTCAATATTATTAACTTGATTTGATATGTAAACGTTATGAATCTGACATTGGTAGAATTAAAACTGTTAAAAAAGCCTAGGCCTAGGGCCTATGAATTAATATTTCGTGTTTAAGTAAAAGCTCAATATTATTAACTTGATTTAATATGTAAACGTTATGAATATGACATCGCTGGAATAAAAACTGTTGAAAAGGCCACTGTCCAAACCCCGACCAGTTGTTTCCATTGAGCAGTTGGCGGAAAACTCCACTGCATTCTACAAACAGAAACGGAACACTAGTATTTTATATTATTTCATGCAAAAGAGAAACATTGAAGTTGATAGAATGGCTCGTACATCAGTAACTTCATACGGCAGCACGGACAGTATAACAAAAAAATGCGATTCCAAAAAAAAAAAAAAAAAAAAAATCTGTAACCATAATATTACGCATGAAATGTAACATTATTTTACATTCTTTGGACTACCGGTACTTTCGTATAACATCGGAGATAGAATCAGAACAGATGAGACTTCTATAGCACGAGTAGCACTTCGGACAGATAGGACGGAATTGGACGAATCGGCATTGGACCAATCGTCCCATTGGACGAATCGGCATTGGACCCATCGTACCATTGGACGAATCGTACCTTTGGACCAATTGTCCATTGGACGAATCGTCCCTTTGGACGAATCTGCATTGGACCAATCGTCGTTGGACGAATCGTACCAGACCCGTTGACAGAGACTAAAGTTTTTTCTAACTGCATCCCATGTCAAGTTTCATTACAATAACTATAGATACAAAACTGAACTTGATCTTAGAAACCAATTGTTTTCCTTGTATCGTAGATAAACGCGAGATTGGCACTAATTGCAAAAATTAAATGTTTCTCAAATGCATTTTGTGAAACTAGATTTCCGAAATGTATTCATAGCTTCAATAGAGCATAACTTAATTAATGAAATAAAACCTTTCTCTCTATTGGTACTGACGCTCTAGTATACACTAGCAAACGTCGCAAAAACTGATGGTTTTGACTTCAGCATTGCCAAAATACATTGAATCTTGCATCTTTTTGCTACTGTGAAACACCAAGTGATATATGTACTTTCACCCAGAGCAAAATAACACATTTAATTTAAGTGTGACCAAGTTTTTGGAGGTCCCTTCCCACTTCACTCAAAAACCTATACTTTTCCAGTTCACATATTATAGACTATACGTTTGTATTTAGTCCAAACTCACAATGACACCATGTACTTCCAAAGATATCTAAAACCTTTTTAATGATACAATTTTTTACAATATCTTATTTTTCTGTTAAAATGCACATATTTTAATACACTGACAAACACGTACGAATTAATTGGTTTTTTTGGGTAACACTTTGTCAGTGTTATGTTATGAAGTACAGTAAAAATTCACATACTCTACTGTAATGATATCTATGGCTAAAAAATACTAGGGGTGTTCAAATGAAAAGGTACGAAACGTCATAAGAACGTAACCATTAACATATTTGCCTATGCCGCTATGGGAGAACGTAGCGACATACTAGGGATGCGATTGGAGTCGCCGGCGTGGATCGGAGCATGCGCGGGCGCCCGCATGCGCAGGAGAGAGCAGAGGCTCTTATAAAGAGCGCCGTCCAAGGTCCACTACTTGTTGAATTCCTCCAGCACAGACGAACCATTAATTCCGATGTGTACTGTGAGACACTCCGAAGCCTACGCAGGTCCATCAAGAACAAAAGACCGGGGCTGTTCACGGAGGGTGTGGTTCTGATCCATGATAACGCGCGTCCACACGTCTCCAGGGTCACACACGTGGAACTGGCCAAGTTCCAGTGGGAGCAGCTTGACCATCCGTCCTACAGCCCGGACATGTCGCCCTGCGATTTCCATGTGTTTGGTCCCCTGAAAAAACATCTGAAAGGGAAGCACTTCCACTCGGACGACGAACTCAAGGAGGCTGTGCAGGACTGGGTCTCGTCACGGCCACAGGAATTCTGGGAACAAGGAATCCTTCGGCTCGTTAATCAATAGGATCGTTGTGCTACGGCCTATGGTGTATACTTTGAATAAAGTCTTCATTTATACCCACAGTGTCGTTTCGTACCTTTTCATTTGAACACTCCTTGTAGTTAAAATTTAGTTACATACATACGGTTTCCATGCAAAGTCCTTAGGAAATCTCACTCTTGTCACGGACTTGTCCTTCGTTAGACAGTTTCTATTTACACATGCAGCTGAAAAACCCCCGCACAATTCTATTTTCACTCACACCATGTGTATCCATGTAATCCTTGAGTGAGACAAATGAGCACTGTCCAAATTACACATTTAACTTTCTATATTACTGTCGATTTAAAGTTTATGTATAGCACAAAATCTTCCAAGCAAAGTAGTCGAAACACTCCAGCAACGTATGTATTCGTTAACGTTTTCGAACACAACGATATTCATCTTCTGACGACACTTATCGATTCTAATAGCACATTGAACCTGTGATGTATTTTGACAGAACGCACGGAGCCTCCTAACTTGGCATGTGGGGTATTTCGTCATGTGGTCTGTCTTCTTACCTAACATTTACACCAGTGTCGCCATCTGTATTTTGACTGTTGCATCTCTTCTCTTATAATCAGCTTCTGTTTTTATTAATGTTTTCCATGTAATATTGATCATACGCAAAGTGTGTTTATGAGAGATAATAACTCACAAGATTATAATTTCCGACATTTACCATTGAATCTTGGTATTCAACTGGATTTCTCCATCGTGTGGCTAATTTGAGTGTGTCTCGAAGACAAGCAATACCATACGCCACATACACACACACAACCACTCTTGAACATTATTTATTAATTATATTTAAATACACAATTGAACCTAAATCATGAAACTCCATCCTATAAGGCAGACTATTTCTAACTGATATTTTTATTTTGGGGTACTGAGAGAAGATTACAAATGCAGAAGTTTTTGCTCTAATACTGCTTCAGAGCAAGCTGCGGCATTTCATAATGCAAGGCAGCAAGCTGTTTCTGTTTTTTTTTTTTATTGTAGGTTTAACGACCACCGGGAGCAACTCAATGGGCTATAAGCAGTCGCCCGTCCCTAATTTAGGGTCACTGGTTCCAGGGAAGGGAGAGATCCAGTGCCGTAAGACAAACACAACATCCATGCCACACCGGGATTCGAACCCGGACCCCGTTCGGACGAATGATCAGAGGTCATCGCTTAGACCACTGCGCCACCGGGGCGGCCTGTTTCTGTTTGATTCAGAACATTCTCCCGGCTTAATGCAAGTAAGTCAGAGGGCTCATGGTTTGATACAGAATACGCTTACGCGTAATACAAGGCAGCAAGCCGTCTCCAAGCGGTTTGGAGCCACCTCAGGTGAAATACAAAGTAGCAGCACCATTTGTTTTTTACGGGAAAGATAAATTCTATATTTCAGGAAACAAGCTATTTCGTTTTTGATTTAGAGTATGCCGATGCGTAATACAATGCAGCAGTTTCACTTTTGCCAACAATAGAAATTTTCCAAAATGTATTCGTATCTGGAATACAGCTCAATCTCAAAAACTAAAACTTTTTAGCGCGTTTACTTGTGAGCAAAACTTTGTTCCGTCCGTCTGTCCGTTTATGAACACCGTCTCTCTACAACTATTAGCCCGTTTTGAAAAATTGTTTTTGAATTGGGAAGCTGCAAATTTGAAAATTAT
This sequence comes from Macrothele yani, assembly GCA_039090855.1. Taxonomy (NCBI): domain Eukaryota; kingdom Metazoa; phylum Arthropoda; class Arachnida; order Araneae; family Macrothelidae; genus Macrothele; species Macrothele yani. The sequence continues at coordinate 31,969,518 of CM077011.1, forward strand.
GATCCTTGCTTTTCTGTTTCTTACGGTGCATAACTTAGCCCTTAGAGAGCGTAAATGCAGATGCTATTGAATTCAAAGCACATTTTATTTCCTACCATTGCTTCTAAATACTCCACTGAAAACCATATTTCACTCCTTTGTTACCATTTATGACGAAGACTACTTTGGAAAGCGTTTTTTTTTTTTTCAGGTAATGCACAATTTTTCCGCTAGGGGTGTAAAATTGAATTACGATTTTCCTGATATCTCTGCTTCTAAACAGTTCGAAAAAAAAAGGTTTGTACAGTTCGAAAAATTATTTTTGCATGGTATAACGAAGTGAATTCCTCCGTCATTTTTATCCGCGCCAGGATTCGAACCCGGGTCCACTCATTCCGGAATAAGTTGCTCTACCAATTAAGCTACGCGGACATTTGTTCTGACTACTATCTGCCTTTATGTCGTGTGCGTCCTGCTGGAAGGTACGTCACATCTCCTGGTACGTTACATCATCTCCCCCTTATTTATTTATTTTTTTTTTTTTTTTTCGAAGTGCTGCTCTTATTTTTCCTATCTCGCGGTGTGGAAATAACATCACACCATTGCGAGATTTTGAACGGTCGGGTCATCCGGATAGTTCGGGCGCCATTATAACGAAATGAATTTCTCCGTCATTTTTATCCGCGCCAGGATTCGAACCCGGTCCACTCATTCCGGAATAAGTTGCTCTACCAATTAAGCTACGCGCACATTTGTTCTGACTACTATCTGCCTTTATGTCGTGTGCGTCCTGCTGGCAGGTACGTCACATCTCCTGGTACGTTACAATGGGACAGTGCTTCTAGTGAAAAATGACCTGCATATAATTTCTAATTTTTGGCAAAGGATGGTTTTGTCACTAGACGGCATAAGGTATGTTTTATTTTGTGATGCATTTGCAGCAATATCAGCACTTAAAACTGCTCAAAATAATGCATTGCTTCTCCCCTAGAGGGCGTAGATATATATTTTATTTTTGTTTATATTTGCTTTAACAGTCCGATTTGAATCATTCTTGCTTTATCAGGAAGCGTTTCTTGCGCGAAATGTTTTGCATATAGCTGAAAGATTTTCTTAGCGCATAAGTGTGCCACTAAAGGGCAAAAATGCAGGCTTCCTTTTGTATAATATTAGCAGCAATACCAGTTTTAGTCAGATACTACTAACCTCCGAAATATTTTAAGTGCATTTAGTGCCAAAAATAATGCAGAAATTCCTCTCTAGGAGGAGCAAATATTTAATCTGTTTTTGTGTGTACATCTGCTTCTAAATGTCCTATTTCAAAACATATTTTAACATGGGTTGCTAGTCACTTTGTGGAACACTGCCTGTGTTCTCGTTTCTTTTTGTTTCCTTTTTTTTTTAAGTTCACAATTATGTTACTAGGCTTTGTTAGTCTATAGTTCCGTTTGCAGCTTATCTCCGCGGCTAAAAATCCTACTGAAAAATACCTTTTCTTACTGTATGCCATTTGCTACAGTAAAAATGGGGAACGTTATTCTCTGTGACGTACTACATAAGTGAAACACGCGTCAAGACGATAAATCTGCAGGGATGCATTCCGTCCGTGTAGTTTAGTTGCGAGAGCAACTTTTTCCGGAGTGAGTGGGCGCAAGTTCGATCCCCGTCACGGACAAATTTCTATTTTTACATTGGCGCCTGAACGTAAAAAATGATATACTGGTTGTTGGGTTCTTCGAAAAATGTGTGATGTTTGTTCCACACATCGTTTAGAATTAATTAAAATTCTTCGTTCGCTTCAAAAAGAAAGAAAAAAAAATTAAGAGGGCGATGATGTGACGTATTTCAGAAGTGAAGCACTTGACAAGACGACAAATCTGCACCGATAGATTCCGTCGGTATAGCTTAAAAGTAAAGCACTCTGGGCAGCAGTGATCTAAGCGATGGCTTCTGATTATTCGTCCGAGATGGAGCCGGGTTCGAATCCTGGTGAGGCATGGATGTTCTGTTTTTCTTACAGCACTGACTCTCTCCCTTGCTTGGAACTAGTGGCCCTAAATCAGGGACGGGCGACTGCTTATAGCCCATTGAGTTGCTCACGGTGGTCGTTAAACCCCCAATCAAAAAACAAATAAATAAATAAAGCATTCGGACTCCAGAGCAGAGAGATACGGCTTCGATACCTCACCGACAAATTTCTAATGTGAAAACAGGAATTTGTCGGTGACGCCGATCAAAGTCGCGTTTCCTTGCTCCGGAGTGAGTTGTTCTAAGCTACACCGACGGAATGTACCGCTGCAGATTTGTCGCGTTGACACGTGCTTCACCTTTACATCATATCCTATCATATCATATGTATAGGATTTTAGGAAGGAGTGTCTGACTCCAGGTCTTAAGCAACACTTAGAAATTGGAAGCTGGGAGATTTGGGCTAGAGTGCCCGATAGGAAAGTGACACGGAAGCGAAGTAGAAAGGGGGAGGAAGACGCCCTTATTTATTACCGGGAGGCCAGTACACGGGGTCCGACGGCTTAACGTGCCCATCCGACGCACGGCGAATATTTAGTGGATCGAGCGTTCGTACCTGCCTGGGATCGAACCTGAGGTCCTTTCCGTGGCAGTCACGAACGTTGCCCACTAGGCTACCCGCGGCGCTTCACCTTTGTAGTAAGTCACACCTATTTAAATAATGCACAGCTTGTCCGATACGTGGCGTTAATGTCAAAACTTTTTTCCCTATTTCTGCTTTTCGGAGATGTATTTAAAAATTATTTTTCCTTGGCATAGCCTTTTTCTATGAAGAATAATACTTTTCGCATATTTTCTATTTTTCCATTATTCAAAATCTTTCCGCTAGGGTGCGTGAAGTTATATCATGCTTTCTTCTATATGTCTTCTTATAACTGTTCGATTTCAAAATGCTTTTGTCTCTGGTACCTTCCTATAATCTATTAGACTTTTTGGCACAATTTTTAGCACGTCTTTTGTAAAAAAAAGATCGTGCTTATGTTACCAGTTTTCCGTCCGTCCGTCTGTACCCGCGATTTCTCTGCAACTAATAGTCCGATTTGAATTTTTTTTTTTTTTTTTTTGCATTGGGAACCTTAAAATATGGGAATAATGATCCTTTATTTCGTTTTTTTTTCTACGATGTACAATTTCGCCGCTAGATGGCGTAGTGCAGATGATGTCGAATTCAAAAATACGTTTTACTCCACATATTTGCTTCTAAATATTCGATTGAAAAAAAAATATTCTTTTATCTTTCGATTCTATTTATATCGAAGAGTATTTTAGATATAGTTACTTTTTCAAATCACGCATAGATTTTCCGCTAGGGCGCGTAAAAGTAAATTGCATTTTCCCCGATAACTCTTCTTCTAAAACTCCGATTTGAAAAATGTTTTCTTCAGCGGATGCACCTCCTGATGGAAAAAATTTTGCATATAATTTCAAATTTTTGGTAAAGAATACTTTGGCCACCAGGGGGCGTAAGCGTTAATTTTTGCTTCTGATGTATTTGCAATAAAATCTGAGCTTCTAAAATATTGATTGAAAAACTTATTTCGTGGACTGATGCCACTCACATCGATAAACCTTTTCGAAATATTTTCTACTTATAATATTCCACCTCCGCCAGGGGGCGTAGCGTATATCTTATTTTTGTCAATATCTCTACTTCTAGGAGTCGTTTTGAAAAATTCCTTCTTTGTTGGATAGCGTATTCAGTGTGACATGTTTTTCATACAACTTCAAAATTTTCAAGTAAATCATAGACTTTCCGCTACTGGCGTAGAGGTAAATAACGTTTTCCCTATATCTCTGCTTCGAAATCTCCGATTTGAAAAATTCTTTTACACCGAATGCAGCTCCTGATGGGAAATCCTTTGTAGGAAATTTCTAATTTTTGTAAAAATTGGTTTGGCCACTAGGTGGCGTAAGACTTAATTTCCGCTTCTGATGTATTTGTAGCAAAATATGAGCTTCTAAAATCTCGATTGAAAAAAAAGTCGTTTGTTGGCCGATACTACTAATGTCGACAAACCTTTTAGAAACATTTTCTTCTTAAAATAATGCATGGTTTCTTTGCCAGGGGGCGTAGATGTATATCTTATTTTTGTCAATATCTCTACTTCTAGGAGTACGATTTGAAAAATTATTTCTTTGTTGGATAGTGTTTCCGATGCGAAATGTTTTTCCTATAAATTCAAAATTTTTTCCAGTAAATCATAGACTTTCCGCTTGGGGCACAAAGGTAAATTGCGTTTTCTGCGTTATTTCTGCTTCTAAAACTCCGATTTGAAAAATTCTTCTTGTATCACATACAAGACCTGATGGAAAAAAAAATTCACATAATTTCTATTGTTTGGTAAAGAATGGTTTGGCCACCAGGGGGCATAAGTGTTAATTTCTGCTTCTGTTGTATTTGTAGCAAAATCTGGGCTCCTGAAAACTCGACTATTTTTTTTTCTTGAAATGATACCGCTTATATGGATAAAGGATGCAAGGTCAGGTGATGCGTAACATCACAGCCTCTCCTTGACAAATGTCAACCCCGCCTTCTCGTGGTGCATCCTGTTCCCCACTAAAGGGGCTCTGACGACCGCCCATAGCGGTATAACTATACCATCGGGATCAGAGGAAATTCTATCCCACACTCACCAACCCGCTTGGCCAGCGTGGTGAGTTATGGCCAAACCCCTCCAAAATGATTCCACAACTTAAATCTTGGCCCTCAGTCTCCGGCAGCTGGAATGTACCTGGCCAAGGCAGCGGCCAGTGCGACATGAAGGCAGAGGGTGCTAAGAATCCCCGGAGGACCGGACTAGGCTGCCATCTGATGCTGACCTTGGCTACTTACAATGGACGCTCCCTATCTTCTGATTCAAGGCTTCTTGAATTGGAAGAGGAACTACAAAGGATCAAGTGGGACATCGTGGGGCTAAGTGAGGTAAGGAGAAAAGGAGAAGATCTCATCGAACTGAAAAGTGGACATCTCTTCTACTATCGTGGGACAGATACTGGCAGAACTAGTGGTGTTGGATTTATAATAAACAAGAAACTGAAGGATAAAGTTGTAGAAGTTGAAAGTTCCTCTGACAGAGCTGCACGACTTGTTATCCAACTCTCGAAAAGATACCAGGCTCAGATTATTCAAACTTATGCACCCACCACAAGTCATCCTGAAGAAGAAATTGAAGAATTTTATGAGGAAATTTGTCATCTAAATAATAAAGGTAAGCAGCACTTGAAAATAATTATGGGAGATTTCAATGCAAAAATAGGGCAACGGCAACAGAATGAAACTTCAGTAGGTAAATTCGGTCACGGCAACAGAAACCAGCGTGGAAATACTCTCGTTGAGTTTGCAGAGGCAGAAGGGTTTTTCATCTTGAACTCCTTCTTCAAGAAAAAGCCACACAGGAAATGGACATGGAGACATCCAAATGGGACGACAAGTGAAATTGATTTTATTATGTGTAACAAAAAATTCGTCATAGAAGACTGCAGTGTGCTAAACAAGTTCAACACAGGTAGTGACCATAGATTGGTGAGATGCAAGATGCACCTCAACACTAAACTTGAACGTGGCAAGCTCATAAGACAAACAAAATCTATTGACATAACCAACCTTAAAAACACCATAATACCTTCAAGTTAGAACTGAAGAACAGGTTCTCTGCTTTAGAAGGCCTAACATCGGAAGAAGTGGACATCTCTGAAGTTAACAGAAAAGTAACCAAAGCTCTTATGGAAACAGCAACAAAATTAGCTGGGTCTAAGAACAAGTTGCATGTGAACAAATTATCATTAAAAACCAAAATGTTGATGCAAAAAAGAAGAGAGATGAGGACAACTAAAGAAGATGTGACTTCCAAAGTGGAATATATAGAGCTATGCAAGACAGTAAGAAAAAGTATCACTGAAGACGTAAGGAAATTCAACTGTGAACTAGTGAGGAAAGCAATTGAAAACAACCAAAGCCTAAAGATAGCAAAGGGACATCTCAGTAAGGGAAGAAAACAGATTATGGCACTGAGAAAAGAAGATGGTTCTGTAACAAGAAATAGAGGCGAAATTTTGACAAGAGTGAAAGATTTCTACTCCAAATTATATGAAAGGGATGATATATGCACTCCAGACATCATGAAAGATACCAGTACCAGAGTTCCTCCAGTCCTTCCAGCAGAAGTTGCACATGCAATCAAGAACATGAAGCGAGGAAAAGCTCCAGGAGAAGATGGAATTACTGTAGACATCATACAAGAAGCAAGTGGAGAAATCGAAACAGTACTCGCCCAAATTTTCACTCGATGCCTTAATGAAGGGAAAATTCCTGAGGATTGGAACAACGCTACAATGATCCTGCTACATAAGAAAGGTGACAATGAGGATCTTGGAAACTACAGACCTATCAGCCTCCTATCAGTAGTTTATAAAATCTTCACTAAAGTTCTTTCACACCGCTTGAAGGTAGCACTAGACATGGCTCAACCGAGAGAACAAGCTGGATTCAGGAGTGGCTACAGCACAATAGATCATATCCACGTGCTGAGAGAACTAATTGAAAGAGCGAGGGAATATGAACTTCCATTGTGCATGGCTTTTATCGATTATGAAAAAGCCTTTGATTCGGTGAAACCATCAGCAGTTACAATGGCTCTGAAAACCTGCGGTATTGAAGATGCATACATTAATATTATTAATAACATCTATGAAAATGCAAGTGCAAAGATTAGGCTGTTTGAAAATACAACACACGTAAAAATTGGAAAGGGGAGTGAGACAAGGTGACACCATATCTCCGAAGCTCTTTAATGCCACATTGGAGGGTGTTTTTCAGTCGCTGAGCTGGGAAAACAAGGGGATAAAGATTAATGGAGATTATCTAACCCACCTTCGTTTTGCTGATGACGTAGTCATTTTTGCAACTACCCCATCAGAGCTGCAGAGTATGATCCAGGAACTTGCTGACAAGAGTAAAGAAGTGGGATTAAAAATGAACTTTCAGAAGACAAAAGTGATGTTCAATGCTTTTACAAGAAATGAAGATTTATCGATTGATGGAGAAAAGCTGGAGATAACAGACACGTACGTTTATCTTGGACAGCAGATATCAAGTGAGGGTCACATTGATGAAGAAATTAATCGGCGTACAAAACTTGCCTGGAGAGCTTTTGGAAGAAACAGCATAATTTTCAAGAGCAATATGCCATTATGTCTTAAAAGAAAAGTGTTTGATCAATGCATCCTTCCAGTGCTTACGTATGGTGCAGAGACGTGGACCTTAACTAAAAGAGACATACAAAGGCTGCAGACAACTCAAAGAAGCATGGAGAGGTGCATGCTTGGTGTAACCAGGAGAGATAAGAAGAGGAACTCGTGGATCCGAAAAATGACAAGAGTGGAAGACATCATGATCAGAGTTAAATCCCTGAAATGGCAATGGGCTGGACATACTGCCAGAAGGACAGATCATCGATGGACAGCCGAAATTTTAGATTGGATTCCAAGGGACAGGAAAAGACCCAGAAGAAGACCACATAGGAGATGGGTGGATGAAATTCGAAAGTATGCAGGGGTGACATGGAGGAGACTGGCACAAGACAGACCGTTGTGGAGGAAACTTGGGGAGACCTTCGTCCAGCAGTGGATTGATAATGGTTGACAGTGATGATGATGATGATGATATGGATAAACCTTTTTGAGAATACTTTCTTCCTAAAATAATGCATGGTTTTCCTATAAGGGCACATAAAGTCACATCTTGTTTTTGTCGATATCTGTGTTTCTAAGTGTCCGATTTGAAAAACTCTTTCTATGTTGGAGAGCGTTTCCGGTGCGAAATGTTTTTCATATAAATTCATATTTTTCTAAACGTACAAGTCTGCAACCAGAGGGCGTAAGCTCAAGATTTCGTTTACAGCAATATCTGAGGGATTAAAGACCCGATTGAAAAACTTCTTTCTTCCGTCAGATACTATTGATTTCCATACCGGTTCCATTGACTTTGAATAGCTTCGATAAATTTAATTTGCGTCAGAACGGATTCAAAAGACGTGCTTATTACACCCGAAAATTCGGTGTCATCTTTCTTGTTTAATTTTTGTAACATGCTATTTAGTCGCTGGTGGGAAAGAGCAGGTATTTCTATTTCTAGATGTTTTATCGATAAGAGAAGTTTGCTTGATTCTTTCTTTTTTTTTTTTTTTTTTTTTTTTTTTTGACGGCTTCTATTGACTATGAATGGCTTTAAAATATTTTATTCGTGTCGGAAAGGAATCAAAAGACGGGCTCATTACAACCGAAAATTCTGTATTATCTTTCTTTTTAGCACGTCTTTTGTAAAAAAAGATCGTGCTTATGTTATAGGTTTGTCCGTCCGTCTGTAGACACCATATCTCTGCAACTATCAGTCCGATTTGAAAAAATTCTTTTTGATTGGGATGCCTGAAATGTGTGAATGATGATCCTTTATTTCGTTGTTCCTTTTTACGATGTATACTTTCGCCGCTAGAGGGCGTAAATGCATATGATGTCGAATTCAAAATACAATTTATTCCATATATTTGCTTCTAAGTATCCGACTGAAAAAATTCTTTTATCTTTCGATTCCATTTATGTCAAAACGTATTTTAGGTATAGTTACTTTTTCAAGTTATGCATAGATTTTCCGCTAGGGGGCCTAAAAGTTAATTATATTTTCCCCGATATCTCTTCTTCTAAAACTCCGATTTGAAAACTTTTTTCTTCAGCGGATACAGCTCTTGATGAAAACTCTTTTGCACATAATATCTAATTTTTGGTAAATAATACTATGCCCACCAGGGGTGTAAGTGTTAATTTTTTCTTCTGATGTATTTCCCATAAAATCTGAGCTTCTAAAATCTCGAATGAAAAAAAAACGTTCGTGCACGATACCACTCACATCATAAACCTTTTCGGAATATTTTCTTCTTAAAATATTGCATGGTTTCTCCGCCAGGGGCGCATGATGTATATCTTGTTTTTGTCAATATCACTGCTTCTAATGGTCCGATTTGAAAAATTCTTTCTTTATTGGATATAGTTCTTAGTGGGACATGTTTTCTTTACAATTTCAAAATTGTCATGCAAAACATAGACTTTCCGCTTGGGGGCGCAAAGGTAAATTGCGTTTTATCCGATATCTCTGCTTCTAAAACTCCGATTTGAAAAAGCATTTCTGCACTGTACACGGCTCCTGATGGTAAATCCTTTGCATATAATTTCTAATATTTGGTAAAAAATGGTTTTGCCACCAGGGGTCGTATGCCTTAATTTCCGCTTCCGATGTACTTGCTGCAAAATCGGAGCGTCTAAAATCTCGTTTGAGGACCGATACTACTCACGTCGACAAACCTTTTCAGAATATTTTCTTCTTAAAATAATGAATGGTTTTTACGTCAGGGGCGTAGATGTATATCTTATTTTTGTAGATATCTCTACTTCTAGGAGTCCAATTTGAAAAATTCTGTCTTTGTTAGATAGTGTTTCCAATACAAAATATATTTCATACAAATTAAAAAAATGTCAAGTAAATCCTAGACTTTCCGCTAGGGGACGCAAAGGTGAATTGCGTTTTCTCCGATATTTCTGCTTCTAAAATTCCGATTTGAAAAAATTATTCCTGTATCGCATGCAGCTCTTGATAGGAAATGTTTTTCATGTAATTTCTTATATTTGGTAAATAATGATTTGGACACCAGAGGGCAGAAGTGTTCTTTTCTGCTTCTGATGTATTTGCAGCAAAATCTGATCTCCTGAAAACTCGACTAAAAATGCTTTTTCGTGGGCCGATACCGCTCACATCGAAAAACCATTTGAGAATACTTTCTTCCTAAATTAATGCATTAATTTAGGCGTAGATTCATGACTTAAATTCATTCATATCTCTGCTTAGAAGCGTCCGATTTAAAAAATTATTTCTTTGTTTGAAAGCCTTTCCGCTGCGAAATGTTTCTCATTATAAATCCAAATTTTTCTTAACGCACAAGTCTACAACCAGAATGCGTAAGTTCACGATTCCGTTCACAGCAATATCTAAGGGATTAAAAACCCGATTGAAAAACCTCTTTCTTCGGTCAGATACTACTGTTTTCCATACCGGTTCCACTGACTTTGTATAGCTTTGATAAATTTTATTTGCGTAAGAACGGATTCAAAAGACGTACTCATTACACGCAAAAATTCTGTATTGTCTTTCATTTTTATTCCTATTGCCATATTGCCTAGGTCACACTAGCAAACATGGCAAAACCTGAAAGTTATGATGCCAATTTTTCCAAAATACGGCTTCTGAAATTTCAGTCACTGAGAGAGAAATGCAGAATGCAGAAATAGTATGACAAATATGATTATTCTAGAAATTATTCTAATTTATCAGCACAATCTTAAATCGATAGACACTTTCAAACACGAGCCTAATTAATAGTGCCGTTAAGCCACCGTGAAAAAGAAGGAAAGGAAGCAGTCTATTGAATACTTCTTCGATCTAAGTGATGTGTGAGTCTTGCTATCTACTTCATATCCGTAATTTGAAAGTGTCAAAGAAAATTTCAAATTGGGATGTAGAGAAGTAAAATATAAAATCACAAACGATATTCAATTTCACTTCTCTACATCCAAATTATTGTTTGACACTTTACGTACAATAAATACAGTTAATAATCCGTTTTTTTTTCTTCTCATACTTGATAATGGGAATCAAAACATTTGCCTCATTCCTATTATTTGCTGAAAATGTTTCATTATGTTCCCATTCTTAACCATTAAAAATATTCAACTGTCTCGATTATATCTGGATATCAACAGAGCTAAAGTTACCGATCGCAATATTTGTTCAGTATAATTTCTTTTAATTTGCTGTAAGAGCTCAATTTTTCTGAAATTGCGGGTGTCGTTCGTTTCGAAATTGATTCTTGGATTTCAAGTGGTTTTCCTGTTAATATCGTGCGTCTCAAAGACGAAAACTCCGCGAAGTGATCAAATAAGCCTCAGAAAAATTACTTATTAATTACACTTAAATATATAAATGAACCTTGAAATTACCAAACGCTACCACCCTAAAAGGTAAGCTATTTTCGGATACTGAGATAAAATTACAAATACCAAAGTGTTTACTGAATACCTCTCTGAAATGAGATTCATTAACTTGTAATGGTAATTAGAGGATAGATATGTGATACCTTTACTCATTGTTTAACGAGAAAGTGATGAGGCTAATGAAGAAATCTGACAATCTTAATAACAGAGTTCTACATTAAATCCGTTTTTATCAAGCCGAAAAGATAGAGAATGTTCTTATTTTACACTCATAACTGTAAGTTAGAGCCAATTAAGAGTAATTACGTAAGGAGAGAGATCTCGAAAACAGTTAACAAAACTGATATCTATGAAACGCTCCAGCTGTTAGAAAATTCATTTCTGTTCATATTTTGATAACCCGAATGTCAGTCAGACGATATCAGGTATTAGACTAAACAATTGAAAACACAAAACAGCAGATGAAAGATAGTCTTGGAAATTTTCAAATCTAGCGTTTGCGTTGATCGCATCATAAATTCATAAACTTCAGTAAAGCGTCACAGTTACAAGCTGAATATAATTAAATCAATTAATTCTTCTTGTTAGTGTCAAGGAAGGTGTTTCATTAGAAATTAGAAAGCGATTGTTTCTGTTGCTTTTTTTATTCAGTCTTAGCTTTAAATTTTTGCTGGGAAAGATTTTCTCCAACTTCTTTGAATAACATATTTACAACCTCACAAACTAAATTAACAACAATAGGTAGATTTAATTCGACGTTCTAACAAGAGGTTCCCCCCTTTGTTCGACATTTGGCAGCAATCAACGGAGACAAGCCTGTTGATTTACTTGATTTCAATTAACTGGAGAAAGCTATAAAATAACGTTCGTCCGAATTAACGACATCGCAGTTACAGTGGAAACCATTCCCCAGTCTGCATCATCTCTCTTCCTCTCATTAAATATTCACAAAGCTCTCGAAGACTTTGTAACGCCACTGGTAGTGTCAAACGAGTCCCTTTTATTTGCTTTTTTCTCGTCGAAACTTTTTCCGCTCGGTAATTTAGAACAAATGAATTCCGTTGAATGCGAAAAAAGAAGTAGCACTTCATCCGTAAATGCGCGTTTGTTTTTCCTATCGTGAAGGACTTTTACTTATTTATTCATTCGAGGCGCATTTAATTTGAGGCTCAAGCGAAGCTAATACCATTTTCTGCTTTGCTTTTGTATTTTGGATGAACATGACACCGTGAAGTCATTAAAGAAAGCTGTCAAACAGATCGCTGACAAAACTTCGTGGACAGAAATTTTGTTCGCCCTTTTGATTCCTTGCGTCAAGAGATTGTTTAAAGCGTTTCTAATAGAAAGACAAGTCCCTGATATTCAATACAAGCTGGCTGCCTTATGGAGAGAGAAATGAAATATTGCTTAACGTTGAAGCAATTTTGTTCAAAGTTTTAGTTACAATAAATAACAAAGTACACTGCAAGCTTTTCATCAGAAGGATATCATGAGCTGTCAAGGAGTTTTCAATTTATACGAAATGCCTTAAAAAGGAAATAGTAGGGAAAGGCGGGGGGGGGAGGGAGCTGGTTTCTTGAGAAAAGAACTGCATGTCGCTTTTTGTGCTTCATTTAGAAAAGCGTCAATGGCTCTAAAACATTCCAAAGGTATCTCAGCAAAAATTAATTTATTTAGAAAACTGAAAATCCAGAAATAAACAAAATGATTTATGAAATGGAAATGCGCTAACATTTCTGTAAAATTTATTCAATAGTCCTAGTTAATTGAATTTAAGCACTGATGAGTTTTTGCAAACTTAGGAAGTATCTTTAAAAGTTCAGAACTTATATTAAACTTTACACTTAAAATCGAAACATATATACAGATGATTTTCACATCTTTTTAGAACGATTTTCCAGCAATATAATAAACTTCAAAAAATATTATTTCTTTCTTAAATGTCCTATATGATAGCACTTTCCCTGGATATGAACCTACGTCTAGATTTCCAAGATAACACGGCATTTCTTAAAAGTGGTAGTCGTACTAATTGTTAGAATGCCGTCGTTGCACGATACGACATGAAATTCAAATTTAACGATGAAAATTACTTTTATTTACAATGAAGCAAAAGTTGAAAGTCAAATTCACATCACTAGATCTTTCGCGCTGACTCCCAGCACATCCTCAGGTGAATGCTAAAAAAGATATTGTAAAAATTTGAAAAAGAGTCCACCGTGGAACGTCACTCTTGTTTATTATACACCACGTTCAGCTCCCGAATGACTTCAAAAAACGTCACCACACTCTGACTAATGATTGTTGTGTATTAATTGTTATTGGGTGAGTTCTAAAACAAAGTTCGAGTTAATTGTTTATTTGCTTCTTGTTGTTCGAAATTAACTGTATCCAAGGTGGAGGTATGAATCAGGGTACTTCATCGTTACAACATTTATTAGCGTTATTGACGATGTGTAAACTTTCGCTAGCAAAGTCGCATTTCTGTTGTTGTGAGAATAAATAACTCTTGCCTCATTCCATTGAACTTTCGTGTTGCGGAACACAAGTACAGCGTCAAAACACATTCAAACTCTGCAGCACTTGCAAGCTTAGTTAACCAGGGAGCCCAGATCCCTCTATGGAATGAGTAAAGAGATGTTTCTTCTCACGGCAACAGAAATGCGACTTTGCTAGCTGAAAGTTTACACATCGTCAATAACGCTGATAAATGTTGTAACTATGAAGTACCCAGATTCATACCTCCACCTTGGATACAGTTCATTTCGAACAACAAGGAGCAAATTAACTATTAACTGGAACTTTATTTCAGAGCTCATCCAATAACAATTAAGACACAACAATCTTAGTCAGAGGTCTGTGATTGATTCTCCCAGACCAGGTCATTCACACAGAGTAATGGAACGAGAGTCCATTACAGCAGTTGAAGACACTGTGATGAAATAGCCACATATTTGAACAACAGTCATGGTTCAGCGCACCACATTATCCATGATGCGCTCGAGTTCAACAAAGTGTCTTGCAAGATGAATGCCATGTCAGCTGACTCCAGAATTGAAACAACGACGTGTTGATTCCTGTCAAGAACTTTCACAGCGCTTTGAAGCAGAAGGTGATAGCTTGTTACAGAGAATTGCTACTGCAGATGAAACCTCGGTTCACTAGGAAGGAATGGCGCCATCCTTCCTCACCAAAACCGAAGAAGTTCAGCACGCAGCCAACTGCAGGGAAGGTTATGCTGCATCTCTTTTAGGATGAACGAGACGTAATTTTTTAGCACTACATACCCAGGGGGAACACTATAACCAGTGACGCGTATGTAGATCTTGCCAAGAATCACCTTCGAATTGCCATCAAATCCAAAAGACGCGGACTTCTGAGTACTGGTTCTTGTTGCGACATGACAACGCTCGGCCGCGCCCGCGCAACGGTCAACCATACAAGACCTTCACTTCGAGTGTCTCCCACATCCGCCGTATTCGCCAGATCTTGCTCTAAGTGATTACCACGTCTTTGGACCACTCAAAAATGCGATGGGAGGAATGTCTGGTGAAGAGGTGCAGCAGGTGGTGCATGAGTGGCTGCGCAAGCGACAAAAATAACTTTTTTCTACAGGAATCTATGCACTTTGTAAGTGCTAGAGAACTTGCATCGCGCAAAATGGAGATTGCATTGAAAAATGATACAGGTGTGTATCACTTTTGCTCAATAATTTGTGAGAAAAAATTATTTAAAGTTTTCAGTTGACTCTTCCTTGTATACCATTGAGGAAGAAAAAGTGGGATAAACTTGTCCTTGTGAAGCCGTCTATGCAGGTCGGGCTCGTATAACTTCCTAGAATATGACCCTGTATCCCTACCGGGTCTAACCCTCTAGGGTATGTCCCCATACATCTGTTTTCTCCAACCCACTAGGGTATAACCTCTAAGGTCGGGTAAGATGAAGCCAGTTTCGAAATTTCTGTTACCTGTAGCTCAGCACTGAATTTCGCCCGTCAAGATGGACGTCCATAGTCAACCTTTCAAGTCTTTGACCAGCAGCAACCCCTCCCTTCTGGGAAAGCATTTGAGTATTCAACGAAACATACTGCTAGAATAATTAAGCTAAAACGGTTCTGATCATTCGCCCGACAATCAGATCACCAAAGGTTCCGTTGACGGAAAATTACTTCACCGAAAGGTCACTTGATCGAAAGGTACATTTCACCGAAGGGTTGCAGCACCGTAAAGTTTTTTTCATCAAGAGATCGTTTCACCGAAGAGTCAGTTTACCGAAGACTTTATTTAGATTTTATTACAGGATCTGTTGAAGTGTGAAGTGTAGCGCGGGTTCGGAAACCTGATCACAAAAACGGTTCGAGGGATAGCAGAAAAATTATAAAGTTTTTATTTTACCGTGTCCACTTCCCAGTAGGTCGACCTTTAACTTCTAACATTAATCATAATGATCTAGGCCTGGGCCTTCTTAGCTATTTTTGATCCGTCGTCCTCTTGTTCACAAGGTTTACAAAATAAGTCAAGTAAAAAAGTTTGCACTTTTTCTCTGTAACAAAGCATTAATTATACGGCCCTAGGCTTTGCCCTTGTTTAGCAAATTTTAATCCTCCGAGCTCAAATTCACAGAGTTAACATTACAAGTCAAGTTAATAATGTTGCACGTTTTCTCAGGCAGAAAAACCTCATTTTCAGGCACTAAGTTTAGGCCCAGGTTCTTGTAAATAACTTTTTGTGACCGAGTAAATGAGCAACAATATTAACTTGACTTCTTATGTAAACGTTATGAATATGACCACAACGAATTGAAAATTTCTAAAAAGGCATAGGCTTAGGGCCTAAACATTTAGTTTTTCTATCTGAGGAAAGGTGCATCATCATTAACTTGACTAGTTTTGTAGACCTTATGACTATGAGCTCGACGGAATGAAATTTGCTATAAAGGCATAGGCCTAAGGCCTTGTAATTGATGTTTTGGGCCTGAGATAAAGCGCAGCAGCATTAACTTGACGCGGTATATAAACTTTATGAATATGAGAACAGTGGATTAAAAATCGCTAAACAAGCTGAAGCCTAGGGCTTTATAATTAATGATAGAGTTCAGGAAACCGACCTATTGGAACGTGGATACGGAGAAATCGTATGTACAGTTTTTGAACGATACCTTAATACCCCAGACAGCAGAGGCTCATTTTATTCAGTGTGTTGCCTTTACATTTAGCAATGCTTATTATGTTTATAGTAAAGTGCTTTCATTATTTTTTTCTGATAACTCCTAATGGAATATACTATTTCAGCGCCTTTATTATAAATTACTTTGTTTTACTTCCACTTTAATTTGCACAATAATGACACTTACTTATCTATATCTAATGATAGTAACTAGGGCAAAACTTTCGAAATTCAAAATAATAAAAACGAAATTCAGAGAACTTTGAGGCCATGGAGTTGGGCATTAATCTCGAAAAAGGAAAGGCCAATTCATTTTCCAGGTAAATAGCAGCCAAGGAAGTTGTAAACATCGTTTATACGTGTGGTGGCACACCATCTCGTTGGAACAGCAAAAGAGACTCAATGTCAACGTCCAATTGTAGAACGAGGAAGTTTTCCAACATGTCCATAAACAAACCCCGAACTATTAATTCCGCAGAGAAAACCCGTGTTTACACTTTTTTAGCGGCAACTCTGCAAACGCAATAAAATTTTCATTCGAACGACATTCAAAAATCCTTTCAACAAATCATTTGTACAACTCCTACCCAATCCTTCTTTAGGGTGACTCTTTGCCGAATTTTGAGTGAAAATTTAGCTGAGCCCTCATCTCTGACTTTGAGTTCAAGAGCGACGTACGTCACAAATTAAACATTCAAAAATATAACCTTACACGTTCAAAAAATTATATAGTGTCTTCTATTATATGGTGTATTCCTCCAAAGCTCCAAAGAGATTAAAAGCGACGTACATCACAAATTAAACATTCAAAATTATTATTTTACTTGTTCAAACAATTACATAGTGTCTGACATAGTGTCTTCTATTAGATGGTGTCTTTTTCCCAAAGCCCCAAAGAGATTAAGAGCGACGTACGTCACAAATTAAACATTCAAAAATATTATTTTACATGTTCAAAAAATTACATAGTGTCTTGTATTTCATGGTGTCTTTTTCCCAAAGCCCCAAAAAGATTAAGAGCGACGTACATCACAAATTAAACATTCAAAAATATTATTTTACATGTTCAAAAAATTACATAGTGTCTTGTATTTCATGGTGTCTTTTTCCCAAAGCCCCAAAAAGATTAAGAGCGACGTACATCACAAATTAAACATTCAAAAATATTATTTTACATGTTCAAAAAATTACATAGTGTCTTGTATTTCATGGTGTCTTTTTCCCAAAGCCCCAAAAAGATTAAGAGCGACGTACATCACAAATTAAACATTCAAAAATATTATTTTACATGTTCAAAAAATTACATAGTGTCTTGTATTTCATGGTGTCTTTTTCCCAAAGCCCCAAAAAGATTAAGAGCGACGTACATCACAAATTAAACATTCAAAAATATTATTTTACATGTTCAAAAAATTACATAGTGTCTTGTATTTCATGGTGTCTTTTTCCCAAAGCCCCAAAAAGATTAAGAGCGACGTACATCACAAATTAAACATTCAAAAATATTATTTTACATGTTCAAAAAATTACATAGTGTCTTGTATTTCATGGTGTCTTTTTCCCAAAGCCCCAAAGATATCAAGAGCAACGTACGTCGCAAATTAAACATTCAAAATTATTATTTTACTTGTTAAAAAAATTACATAGTGCCTTGTATTTCATGGTGTCTTTTTCCCAAAGCCCCAAAGAGATTAAGAGCGACGTACGTCGCAAATTAAACATTCAAAATTAGTGTACGTCACAACCGCATATGACTATAGGCATATACATATACAAGCCCCTCGAACAAACATTCTTGTTATATAAACTATAACAATATATACAACCCCTCGAACAAAACTTCCTGGGTGCTCCACTGCCCGGTGAGGACCGCTACATGCTCCCACAGGACAAGAAGGATGGGCAACAGACAGCACGTAACCTTGCAAAACAACAGAACATGAGCACAGAACGCACAATATCGCAGTTTACGATGGCCACGAGACACTACAAAGATGGACTGTTTGCCCGACGACCACTACGCTGTGTTCCATTAACAACTACTCACCGGAGACACCTTTTACTCTGGTCTAGAGGATATGAGGACTGGGTAGCAGAACAGTGGGGTACGGTACTTTGTACTGATTAGATTAGATTTACTCTCTCTAGCGATTCTGGACATCAGCTCCGCCAAGTGGTCAGAGTTCGTGACTGCCACGGAGAAATCTCAAGTTTAATCCCAAGTAGGTACGAACGCACGAACTACTAAATATCCGCCGTGCGTCGGATTGGCATGTTAAGCCGTCGGGCCCCGGGTACAGGCCTCCCGGTGATAAATAATGGTGTGTTTCTCCCCCTTTCTACCTCGCTTCCGTGTGACTTTCCTATCGGGCACTTTAGCCCAAATCTCCTAGCTTACTATTTCTAAGGGTTGTTTAAGACCTAGAGTCAGACACTCCCTTCCTAAAATCCTCTTTACCTCACCTGATCTGATCTGATCTGGACATCAGCTAATCTGGCGTGAGGTCGGCAGTCGGTATCGCTCCGAGAACATCAATGAAAAGGATAGATATGGCGGTTACGGTGATCTCGTATGAGGAGGCATTCCAACCGATGGACGTATGGAGTTTCAGATACTGGAAAAAGGTGCTGCTATTTGTGTGCGCTACTGTAGTGAAGTAATCCTTCTCCATACTTGTCTGTTCCGTGGAGCCATTTGCTCACAGTTCGTGTTGATGAACGATAACGCCACACTCCATCGTACGATGCCTGTTGATGAGCTGTTGGAAATGAAGACATTAAATGATGCATTGCTAGCATGTTCCCCCGACCGAAATCCCATAAAACACGTGTGAGACGCTCCGGGGTGGCACGTCAACACACGCTGGAAATGACAGCTGAAGAAAGCCGGCGCAGACGGAAGAATGGGCGATATTACAGCAAGAACACATCAACAACCTAGTGCAAAAGTGCTGACAGACGATGCAAATCATGGATGTAAGTTAGGAGTGATCACGGGCCCTAGTGAGGAGTTCCTGTTCTTTTCGTACCGTCTTTGGCAGTGATGCATCTGCATCATGGTACCAGATGCTATGCAGGGAATTCTGAATAAAGTTACACTATATTCTTTAGTAGCTGCAGTTGTGCCCGTGTTGTTTCTGTCATCATTTCTGTAAGAAATGCAGTTTCTGTGGTTTGAATTCCACATATCTAGGCAGCTTTTGTGCGAAGCTACAGGTCAAAACCTAACTCGTACCTAGCTTTTACACTTTGTATCCTCAGGAAGGTGGTATCTTAGAAGTCATTTGGTTTAAATTTACCTCATAATATAAGTGTCATTTTAAAAGCTACTCTGTCCTACACGTACCTACCTAACCATGAAAGTAGTGGGTTTAACTCCCAATAAAAGTGTTGTTTCAAATGCTACTGGATATGTACGTTCCAAGTATTAATTTCAAAGTACCTTTGCGGAGGTATTGTACAAAGGCCGTTCCATAAAAACTGAGAGTAACTTTTGTTTTGAGTTGGCAGCAATGCGAAGGGGAAAATAACCAGCTACACGACTAACAAAATTAACGAAGTATCTATGGAAACAGTTATTAGCCGTGGCAGACGATTCTGATTTTGTTATCACGCAGTTGTTTAAGGTACGTCTGCATTTCCCCATAAAGCTATGGAGGTGACTGATTCAGAGTTAAGAAGTGAAATGCGTCGTGCGATAAAATTTTGCAAACGTTTGGGTAAAGCGGCTCCAGAAACAGTTGATTTAATGAAAAAATCTTACAAAGATAAATGTTTGGGTGAGTCAACGATTTTTAGATGGCACCATGATTTCAAAAAAGGACGTTTGTCGGCAGAACTCGCTCCTAGGCCTGGTCGACCTGAAAGTGTTGTTAAGGAGCGTATTGTTAACACTGTTCGGACAATCCTGCAAGAAGATCGCTGAATGACGTGTGAAGACAAAGTGGCATCTACTGATATTTCAGAAACGTTGGCATTCCGCATTCTACGCGACAAATTACTGCTGCATCGTGTGTGTTCCAGATGTATACCTCATCACCCGACGAGAGAACAATTGTTAGCCAGAGTTCAGGTGTGTCATAAATAAAAACAAGTGATTGCAAGGGATCCAAACTTTCTAAACACAGTAATAACTGCCGATGAAACCTGGGTCCACTAATTCGACCACCTCACGAAGCGCGCAACGAGTGTCTGGAAACACACAGGCTCACCTTCTCCGAAAAAGGTCCGCCAAACCAAATCAGCTGGGAAGGTGATGATGATAATTTTTTTATCGTTAAGGTGTAGACTACCTGTATGCCGTTCTTCCACAAATTACTGTCAATGCTGAGTATTGCATTTCAGTCTTGAATCGTCTGCGATGACACATATCGATTAAGCAACCGGAACTGGTGAGCAAGTGGACCTTACACGATGAAAACGTGTCTGCTTGTGTTCAACAATTTCTTGCGAACTGCAATATTGAAATCATGCCAGTCCTGACCTCGCTCCGTGAGATTTCTGGTTGTTTCCAACAATGAAGGAGAAGTTCCGTGGATCAACATTCAACACAGATATTGACGTTATTCAAGCTGTACAGGGCTCGCTAAAGCAGCTTCTGCAAAATGCTTTCGCCACATGCCTTGAAAAGTAGATTGAACGATGGGAACATTGCATATCATCCGATTTTATATACTTTGAGAAAGAATAGCATCTACTTTGCTGTACCTATATTTCTTCATTGTGTGTGATTTTACTCTGCTTTTATGGAATGGCCGTTGTATCAAAAGTTACTGAACTCTGAACGTACCTCTTATAAAAGTGTCATTTCAAGAGTAACTGCCTTCTGAGTTTCTAATTAAACGTCGAAAGGTATTAAACTATGGATGTACCTCTGATGGAACAATTATTTCGAAACTTACCGAGTTTTGGAAGTACCTCCTATTAAACTGTCGTTTCAAGCATTACTGGATTCTGAATGTATTTTCCTGTTCTTTTTTCCTTTTCTTCAGCACGTCTTTTGGATAAAAAGTACGTGTATTCAATATCACTATGCCAATCCGTTAAGAGACACACCATATGTCTGAAGCTACAAATCCCATTTGAAAAATTCTTTCTACAGCAGAAAACTTGAACGTGAGCGATGATCTGCACATAATGTTTTGTTTTGTTTTCTCGATGCACAACCTTGCAACTAGGGGCAGAAATGCACATACTATAAAATTCAAAATATATTTTACTCTATACAATTGCTTCAGGAAAACGTATTAAAAATGTTTTAGCTTCCAATACCGTTTATCACGATTTACGTACAATTTCTTAATACAAAGTTGGAAGATGTGAATCCGCTTATTGATGTAAATATGACATGGATGTTAAGTCTGATAATAATATCCGAAAACTTGAAAATTTTGCCGTCCTGGAGCTGGAAACGAACACGCGTCTCCCGGGTAGCGCCCGAGTACGCAACCACTACACCACCCAGAAAGACTAAGTTCCAAGTTTTCGATTAATTTTAATACACTGGTGTGCAAAAATTAAGGACTAAGAGGACAAATTGGCATAACAGCAGAAAAAGCAGGCAGAACGCTCGTTCTGCTGCTCGTACCGGACCCTAGTCTATCTCCTGAGTCTTCCAAGAAGGCTCAGGAGCTAGACTAGGGTCCGGTACGGTAGGGCATGCGCATATATGCAGCATGACGTAAGGGGGGAGGGATGTCGGAAGGGTATAAAGCACACGGGCGGTGTACGCTCAGCAATTCCGTTGAAGCTATTGCACGGTGTACATCGGTTTGAACGACGTCGAGTTGCTGCCACCGTGTGATATGGCCAACAGGCAATCCAGTAGACGACATCTGGATGACTTTATCCGTGGTCGCGTCATTAGGAAGTTGGAAGAAGGTCGAAGTGTGACTAGTGTGCGGAGGAGTTCGGGATCGCTCACAGCATCGTTTCACGAGCTTGGAGAGCATTTCAAACGACAGGAATAGCTGTCCAAGAGTTTAGCAATGGTCGTCCACGAGCAACCACGGCGGCGGACGACCTGTATATTGTCCTACAGGCAAGATGAGACAGACAGCAGACAGCGAGAGAAATCGCAAGGCACATGCAACAGGCAACTGGACGTCCGTTATCGCGTTTTACCGTAGCCAGGAGGCTGCACAAAGGTGGTCTATTTGCACGACGACCACTACGGTGTGTGTCATTAACGCCTGCTCATCGGAGACGGCGGTTTCTGTGGTGCGAGGAACAAAAGAACTAGACAGATCAACAATGGGGTCGAGTTTTCTTTACGGAGGAGAGCCGATTTAGTCTGACGAGCGATGCTGGACGTATACACATCTGGAGAGAGCAGGGAACACGCAATCACACCTCCAACATCATCGAAAGGGACCGGCTTGAAAGTGGAGGAGTTCTCGTTTGTGGCGGTATCATGCTTGATAGCCGTACTGACCTCCACATCTTCCAAGGAGGTTCAGTCACTGGTGTCCGCTGTTGTACCGAGGTTCACCAGCCTCACGTGCGTCTGCTTAGAGGTACTGTGGATCCTTAATTCCTCTTCAAGGACGACAACGCTACACCTCATCGTACAGTGTCTGTCGCAGAGCTGATAGAGAGTGAAGATATTCAACGCATGGATTGTCCCGCAAGGTCCCTGGACCTAAATCCAATGGAACACGTGTGGGACCTTCTCGGGAGGCGCTTGACAGCACGTCACCAGCCGGCAGCAACGATTCCGCAGCTGCGATTGGCGCTAGAAGAGGAATGGGCCGCGATGCCTCAACAGCTCCTTGACAACCTCGTCCTCAGCATGGACAGACGTTGTAAATCCTGCAATGCAGTCGGAGGTGATCATATCTCCTACTAAAGACTGGATTTTTCTTGGCAGCCGCCTGTCACATGGACGTTTCTGTCTTCTGTTCAGTTGTGCTCGAAGCTGCTTTTTCAATAAAGTGCCTTTGTGTCCTTTGGATTCCTTGTTTGGACGGTTTTGCTCACTTGTCCCATATTCTTACATCTTGGGGATCTTATGGTATGATTTGAGTCGATGTGGAGCACTTCTGCACGACGTTACATTCGAAAAACCGTCTCGTCCTTAATTTTTGCACGCCAGTGTATAACCATCACAGGATTCGCTAGTCGAAGCAACTGGCATTTTCAGTCGTTCTGTGTGGTGTAGTGGTTAGCATTTTCGGGTGCTATACAGGAGACGCAGGTTCGATTCCCCCTCATGGACGACGAAATTTTCAAGTTTTTAGGTGTTATCTGACTTAACATGCACGTCATATTTACACCAATAAACGTTCACATCTTCCAAATTTGTATTGTACAATGGTGTAATCTCGTATTTCATTAATTGGTACAACTTTTTCTTGAAATAATGCAGGGTGTCACCATTACGGAACGTAAATGCACAGTAAAACCTCAATTAGATGTTTTTCTCATTTATACGTAACCCATAAAAATTCTGAATTGACACTAATATTCAATTTGCCCTGCTTCTTTTATATATTTTTTCAAATAAACATTGCATTTTTTATTGAGGATTTAACGATCACCGTGAGCAACTCAATGGGCTATAAGCAGTCGCCCGTCCCTAATTTAGGGCCACTGGTTCCAGTGAAAGGAGAGAACCCGTGCTGCAAGACAAACACAAGATCCATGTCTCACCGGGATTCGAACCTGGACACTTCTCGTAGGAATGGTCATAGACCAGCGTGCCATCGGGCCCGCATATTAATTTTACTTGATATCTTGAAAAACACGTATAAGTAGGGTTGCACTGCATATTGCTTCCTAAATCTCTGCTTCAAAAATCGGATTAAAAAATTATATTTTTTCGTCAGAGGTCACGAGGATATATATATTTTGCAGATATTTTACAATAATTTCTGACGAAAAGATTTGCCACTAGGGAGGCATAAGGACATACTTCTGTTTTTAACATGTTTGCAATCGTATCTTCGCTTCTAAAAATTTAACAAAAAAAAAAATATTTTTCAGTCATTGAACTAAATAAACCTTTTTCAGACATTGAACTAAATAAACCTTTTTCAGTCACACATCACGTATAGTGGAAAGCATTTATATGTACTTTTTTCCCTCCAAATAATGTTGAGTTTTCCCTCAAGGTGGCGTTAACGTAATGAAGAAATCTCCGCTCTTAAAAGTCCGATTGAAAAAAATATTTTTGTTGCTGACAGCTTTTGTGGCTAAGAATTTTTTTCAGTCAAACGCCACTTATCTGGGAAAACATTTAGGTTTACCTCCTTTGTCGAAAGAAAGTTTAGTTTTCCCGCTAGGTGGCGTTTATGTAAATCCTGTAATGATGGTATTTCTGCTTCTAAAAGTCCGATTTAAAAACTTCTTTCTCTTATTGATAGGGTTTGTGGCGAGGCATATTTTTCATTTAGGTTTACTTCCTTTCTCGAAAGAAAGTTTAGTTTTCCCGCTAGGTGGCGTTTATGTAAATCCTGTAATGATGATATTTCTGCTTCTAAAAGTCTGTTTTAAAAACTTCTTTCTGCTATTGATAGCGTTTGTGGCGAGGAATATTTTTCATGTATTTGCCAATTTTCGAGCGACACCTTTTTTTCCGCTAGGGGGCGTAAGTGTTCATTTCTATTTGTACCCTACTTGGAACCGTATCTTCGTTTTAAAATCCCGGTTTGAAAAATTATCTTTGTCTTGGATATATTCCGTTATGTGAAATGCTTTGTGTATATTTGTGGCTTTCGTAGCACATATTTCAGCCGCCAGTGGCAGAAATTAGCTACTTCAATTTGCAGATGTTTTAACAATTGTGGAGAAATCGGGTTGATACTTTTTTGCGTTGCCAGTTCAATACACTATGAATAATACTGCTTTTAAATTACGAGCAGATTTTCACTAGTAATAGCATTCTCTTTGTCATTTTTTTTTTTTTTGCTGAATTTTTAGATGTTCAAAGACTGCGCTTTGAAATACTTTTTTTTTGTGGGGAAAGGATTCAAAAGACGCGCTCATTGCACTTTAGAATACGATGTTATCTTTCTTGTTTAAAGTTTGCAATGTGCCTGTTGTAGGATCTGCAAATTTAATTAAGTTGTTTACTTGCAAAACTTTTCATGGATTTACAGTTATTCACAGGATTGCAAATGTTTCATTTATACTACTGGAAAATGAAAGAATTTAGCATCTGTGAATGTAGTAGGAATGTTACAATATAAAAACTCAGCCTGTAAATGCAGGATCGCTTTTACTCGAGCATGAAATCTCATGAAAAAGAGGGTATTCAAAGTTTCTGACGAGTGCAGTTCCAATGAATTGAGATTCCTTTTAAGGTATGATGCACCACTTTCTTTATTTCCTTTATCGACATGTCTCACTTCAAGTACATAAAAGCATATCTCAGGAGGTTGGTGGGATTCTTATTTATTTCCAGCGCACTTTTTTTTTTTAGGCGCAATGTAATGCATAGCGCATACTGAAATGCTGGAACTAGCTAGTTCTCAGAAATCTTGGGACAGTTACTGCATCTGGATATAGATGAACGAGATACAAATACCGAAGATTTAAGTCTGCACTAACTGTGAATTATGTAGGAAATAGTTCCTTATGAGACAGCTGAAAATAAAAAACGGCAGACCAACCCGCTGTCGTTTGTTATTGCTGCACTCAAAGAACCATAGGTTTGTCAAGAGATATACGATCCGGAATAGCGCTGAAATCTAAATGGCCACGCGAGCGACCACCAACCGGTTGGGTATTGACCACTACTTATTGCTGTGAGCACTTCAGAATTCCTTACTGATGATGGTTCTGCGATTTTGAGTCACTGATGCGCATCTGTTTTTATTTTTTTTATTTTTTTTTCGATCACTGTATCGTTCTCTACGTCTTCCTCTGCCTATTCTTTTCCCTCCTCCTCTCGGATGAAGTGATTCAGAGAGGGAAAATAAAGAATCGAAGTGAAGGGGAGAAAATGGAAGTAGGAGAACACAGGATAATGTTCAAATAGAAAGCGAAATCGGATCCATAAAGAAAGTACGATGATACTCGGTTAAAGTTCCGGTGTCGATTTACTTGCTTCTGGAACTGTGGTTTGTAACGATAAAACACTCCCTCTTTGCTGTTTGGAAAGCGTATGTCACTCATATTTAAGAAAAAACGGAGACCATGAAGCAAAATTTAAATTATATTGGCCCACACTACTGGAACTCATCACCTACGGAACTAGCTTCTTTAAATAATTTTAACCTTTTTAAAAAAAAAACTAAAAAACTTTATAAGGAATTGCAGCTCCTCAAATTAATGATTACAGTGGATGGAAACTATGACTAATATTACGACTTGTATATCGTGATGTAAATTGCTTTTTCAATGTGTGCATTGTTTCAACAGATATTATTTTTCCCCTTCTGTACATTGCTTCAACTGATATTTCTGCAACACTGTTTATTTTTTTGCTGTTTCTTTTTGGTTCAGCAAAATAAATGAATTGAATTGAAAAGCGAGGATCAAACGAAAAAAAGAAAGTGTTGGTGAGAAAGCTTCTATGAGAATTCGTATTGAAATATTATTTGCAAGACCCAAAATGAAAATGCTCTAACTAAACATTAGGTCAATGAATGAAATATTTTTCGATCACTGAGATGGTTATATTCAGATTAATGGAAAACTTGAAACTTGGTCGTTCTGGGTGGTGTAGTGGTTAGCATACTTGGGCGCTATCCGGGAGACGCGGGTTCGAATCCCGTTCCAGGACGGCGTTTGTTTATTTTTTTCTTGATTGGAGGTTTAGCGACCACCGTGAGCAACTCAATGGGCTATAAGCAGTCGCCCGTCCCTAATTTAGAGCCACTGGTTCCAGGGAAGGGAGAGAGCCAGTGCCATAAGACAAACACAACATCCACGCCTCACCGGGATCCGAACCCAGACTCCTTTTGGACGAATGATCAGAAGCCATCGCTTATCCCACTGCTACACCGGGGCGGGGCGCCAACGAAATTTTCAAGTTTTCGGATATTATCTGATTTAACATCCTTGTCATATTTCCACCAATAAACGGATTCACATCTTCC
Source organism: Macrothele yani (assembly GCA_039090855.1). Taxonomy (NCBI): domain Eukaryota; kingdom Metazoa; phylum Arthropoda; class Arachnida; order Araneae; family Macrothelidae; genus Macrothele; species Macrothele yani. Next base: position 31,996,768 of record CM077011.1, read on the forward strand.
AAATTTGTATTCTAAACATTTGGTGATAAATAACAAGGAACTGTACACCAACTACGTTTAAAAAACTAGAAATTATACCAGTAATCCAAATTTATTGGACTTAAATAGAATTTAAAGCTTCCAAGATTCGAACATCAACCAGATGGCTTCTTCATGGAAAATAGACAGCAAACTGAATAATACACTGAAATGACAGAGGTCATGGGATAGCAGTATGCAAATTTTAACTGGCGCTGCCGTCGTATAAAGACTTCGACGCCATGATTTGTATCAGTTGCGAGGTGTAATCTCGTGAGTCAGGTTGAACAACCGCCAGTAGGATTATGGCAAGCCGATTGCGAACATTCAACATTCCTCGATCCACGGTGTCACGTGTGCACCGAGAATACCTCATGGAAGGCATTACCACCCACCTTAGTAATGCCTTCCTTGAGGTATTCTCGGAAGCGCAGTGGCCGACCACGGGTGCCGCATGACCGTGACCAGCAGCGTCTCACTAGTATCGCCCATGCTAACAGACAAGTGACATTGGCTCAAATAATATCCACATTCAATGCAGGAGGTACCAGAGACATATCGTTCAGGGCAGGGCAGCGTAATTTAGCGTCTATGGTGTATGGTAGCAGAAGACCCACCAGAGTGCCTTTATTAACACCACTACATTGGACACAGCGCCTCACCAGGGCTCGTGAACTCGGTAATTGGACCCTGAAAGACTGGCAACATGTGGCATGGTCCGATGAATCACGCTACCAATTGTTAAGAGCTGATGGTAGGGTTCGGATGTTGCGCAGATACCACGAGGCCACGGACCCAAGCTGTCAACAAAGCCCTGTGCAAGCTGGTGATGGTTCCATATACGTGTGGGGTGTCTTTACGTGGCACGGATTGGGTCCTCTGGTCCTCTTCAGCACGTCATTAACCGGTAATCACCTTGTTGCTCTGCTGGGTGACCATTTGCAGCCCTTCATGGACTTCATGTACCCCAACAACGATGGAACTTTCCAGGCAAACAATGCACCATGTCATAGAGGCCCAAGCTGTCCAAAATTGGTTCGAGAAGCATTCTGGACAATTCCGACGGATAGTGTGGCCACCACGTTCGCCCGACATGAACCCAATAGATCACTTATGGGACTTTGTGGAAAGGTCCATTCACACCCAAGATCCCTGCATCTACAAATACCAGGGAACTGTGGGCGGCTGTTCAGACAGTATGGCTTAACATCTCTCGAGAAGTCTTCCGGCCACTTATAGAATCGATGCCACATCGAGTTGCGGCACTTCGGCGGGCTAAAGGAGATCCTACACGATGTTAGATACGTATCCCATGATTTTTGGCACTTCAGTGTAGAACGCTTCAACAATTTGAACGCTGTGACTTGACAATAAACGAATAGATGCGAATGTAATTAGTCATACAAGGTGAGGAGGCATCATGTTTTGAACGCTTCAACAATTTGAACGCGGTGACTTGACAATAAACGAATAGATGCGAATGTAGTTAGTCATACAAGGTGAGGAGGCATCATGTTTTGAACGCTTCAACAATTTGAACGCGGTGACTTGACAATAAACGAATATATGCTAATGTAATTAGTCATACAAGGTGAGGAGACATCATGTTTTGAACGCTTCAACAATTTGAACGCGGTGACTTGACAATAAACGAATAGATGCGAATGTAATTAGTCATACAAGGTGAGGAGGCATCATGTTTTGAACGCTTCAACAATTTGAACGCGGTGACTTGACAATAAACGAATATATGCTAATGTAATTAGTCATACAAGGTGAGTAGACATCATGTTTTGAACGCTTCAACAATTTGAACGCGGTGACTTGACAATAAACGAATAGATGCAAATGTAATTAGTCATACAAGGTGAGGAGGCATCATGTTTTGAACCCTTCAACAATTTGAACGCGGTGACTTGACAATAAACGAATAGATGCAAATGTAATTAGTCATACAAGGTGAGGAGGCGTCATGTTTTGAACGCTTCAACAATTTGAACGCGGTGACTTGACAATAAACGAATAGATGCAAATGTAATTAGTCATACAAGTTGAGGAGACATCATGTTTTGAACGCTTCAACAATTTGAACGCTGTGACTTGACAATAAACGAATAGATGCGAATGTAATTAGTCATACAAGGTGAGGAGGCATCATGTTTTGAACGCTTCAACAATTTGAACGCGGTGACTTGACAATAAACGAATAGATGCAAATGTAATTAGTCATACAAGGTGAGGAGACGTCATGTTGATTTAGCACGAGGAATCCTGGAAGAAAAACAAAAGGTATTCACTATTTGAAGAACTGGTTCCAAATCTGTGGCAATTAGCGAGGCACTATTATTGCAGGACGCACTGTTGGCAATGATCTCCAAGGTTTCTCGAATGGCAGTAGATTTAAGGGTGGAGTAGGAAGCTAATTTCTTTATATCATCCCACATGGGAGTAATCTTGCAAAGATCATTGCCAACAGTGAGTCCTGCAACGACATCTTCTCGCTAGAGTTACCACGAAAGCGGAACCAATTCTTCAAATTATGAACACGTTTTGTTTTCTTTCCAGGATTTTGCGTGCTAAACGAACATGAACCCTCGTCTCCTTGAATGAATAATTACATTAGCATTTGTTCGTTTATTGTGAAGTCATCGCGTTCGAATTGTTGAACCGTTCTATTGTAAAGTTTGCAATTTGCTGTCTACCTTTCTTGAAAACGCCATTTGGTTGATGTGCGAAAGCTTAGAAACTTTGAATTCTATGAATGATATACGGGATTACACCAAATAATACAAATTTTGAAGATTTTTCAAGTTTTCGGATCTTATCTGATTTACCATTCTTGTCATATTTACACCAAAAAAAAAACGGATTGCCATTTACAAAATTTGTATTATTTGGTGTAATCCAGCATTTCATTCATGGTTTATCTGCTCCTCCGGGCAATCACGGTATTGGATTCTTAACCTGCAGATTCGCTAAAAATGAATGTCGGTTGCTACCACTAGCATATCCTGTGATGGTTATATTCAAATTAATGGGAAACTTGAGACTTGGTCGTTCAGGGTGGTGTAGTGGTTAGCATATCCAGGCGCTATCTGGGAGACGCAGGTTCGATTCCCGCTTCAGGACGACGAAATTTCAAAGTTTTAGGATATTATCTGACTTGAGATCCTTGTCATAATTTACACCAAAAAACGGATTGCCATCTTCAAAACTTTGAATTCTATTTTACGCCAATAAATTTGGATTGCTTGTACAGTTTCATTATTTTAAACGTCTGGTATTCATTTAACTATGTTTATCCAAAAGTGAAGTATTAGAATATGAGTTCAACGTAAATACGTATATTCCATTTCGAAAAATACTACAGTGTGATAAAAAAGTCGCGCAACTCAAAGTTTGAATTTGTACAAATTGTTGCAAAATCGTTATAATCATTCTTGACGCCACTAGATGTCACTATCATACTATTACAAAGTATCGGAGACTCCTAGTTAACTGTGACGTGTACAAATTATTCTCAGTGTAGCTTTGTTCCTTGTGGAAGTGAAGTGTCTTTTTCCCAGCCGTAGCGAGTTTTCATTCTGGAAAGTTATCTCGCTAATTGTTCTAAAAAAAATAAATGTCCTGGTACAGCAGTCCCTCAGAAGTCGACGATAGCTGGATTAGTACAGTGTTTCCCGGAAACTAGATATATTAATGATAACAAACGCTCCGAGAGACCCTCCATTTCGACTGACGATAAAGTGGATGAGGTAAAGAGAGCAATGCAGCGGTTCCCAACAAAAACTCTCAGGAAACTTGTGATGCAATCATTAATCTCATAAGGTCGTGGTTCAGAAAGCTGAAAGAATTGTTACACCTTCGTCTATATCGTATTCACTTAGTCCATGAGCTGAAGGACTCAGACAACGGCAAAAGAATAAACGTCTACAGATGGTTACTCTCATTGGTTGATGCCTGTGGAGCACAGATACTTAATTCAGTTTTCTTCAGTGACGAAGCCTTGTTTCATCTTTGCAGGTATGCGAATAACAGTAGGATTTGATAGGTCATGTAAAAATCTACATGTTTTTCACGAAAAAGCTTTTGCATTCTCAAAAACTTGGAGCTTGGTGCGCGATATCACACCGTAGCGCAGTGAGCAATTTTCTTTGAAACGACGATGATCACACTGTCTCGTCTGCCAAGATATCATCCCACAACTCGTGGCACTCCTTGATGTCAGCGCACGTCGGCTAGTTCCATACATTTTTTGCAAGAATTGTTTGGTGATCGTCTCATCTCGAAATAATTGTGCCCTCCACGGGCACCCGATTTATCACCGCCGGATATTTTCCTTTGGGGATACCTCAAAGGTGTAGCTTACATGAATAATCCCTTCACCCTGGATGAACTCAAAATGAAAATTGCAATAGCGATTGAAAACGTCGGTGTGCAAGTGCTTCACAAGGTGGCATAAATCCTGCGCATTGACTAGGGCTGCTGGCGAACAACACACCAGTTCAGCTGTTCGGCAAATCGAGGCACCATCTCTCCAAACTCCCACAATCTGTCCTTTCTCAATGTCCGATAAATCTTTCTGTTTACCCATCACGCTTCACATTTTATTAGCTACCGCTTCCCTCACGCCTTATATATGCAATGTCGGTCGACTTATCGAGCCCTCTAGAAAATCACGTGGACAACGGGCCGCATCCACTTTTGGTAGGAGTGGTTATAATTCAGTGATCACTCGGTTTATGTTATAATGAGGTTCCTATTCTTATTATTTTATAAAGATGAGATTATAACATGTAAGTCATAAAAGCTGTCTACGTACGATTAAAAATTATCCCCGCTGATACTATAGACTAGTTTAAAAAACTTTATTCACAAGTAAAAGCAAAGTTAAAAGCGAGATCTTTCGAGATCCCTAGATCCCATCTTCAGGCTTAAGGCCATAAAGAACAACAAGTGGTCCGCTTTATATACAATCAGGTTTGACCCATGATGCAACGCAATGGGCGTTGACATCGGTCAACATAGCAAATCAAAACGATCAAAAGTTCGAAGATGTGAAAAGTTACACAATATTGTCCATAGTGGTGCTCGGCCTATCGATGGGGATTAGTTTTTCCATGTGTGAGGAATGAATGACGGAAGTTCTGAGTTACAGCATAAATGCCCGTATGAATGGATATATAGGCTCTCGGAGAGGAAAACATTTCCCCTTGTTACTTTAGAGTTCAAAGCCACGGCGTTCTTCCAGTCGGGTATTTTTCCCTCTTGGTCCACAGTTTCAGTTAATGCTGTGTTGGTGGAGCCTGACCTCAAGTAATATTGGTGTTCCAATAATCGGACTTTTAAGGTCCTGAAAGTTGAACCTATATAATATTTCACATCCTCTGGATTATTAGGGTTGACTAAAGGTATGCGGTATACACCGGGTCTACATAGATCGGGAATCACGTCACGATCAGTTCTGATGATAGAAAAGATGTTGCGAATCGAGACTCCAAAACCAAGACCATATTTCTTGCATGTCTTTCTAAGGATTGTCACAAGTGGTTGAGAAAACTCAGTCTTGCCAATTTACCGTAAAGTTGTTTTGGGGTTAGTTAGGGTAGTGGATAGAGTTCGTTGAATTATATTCATCAAGCGTCCGAAGTACGAATCCGGGTACCCAAAAGATTGGGCCATGGTCCGAATGTATTTAAGTTCATCTCGCTTTTAACTTTGCTTTTACTTGTGAATAAAGTTTTTTAAACTAGTCTATAGTATCAGCAGGGATCATTTTTAATCGTACGTAGACAGCTTTTATGACTTACATGTTCCTTTCGTGCGAAACACAGTTCATTACCTGATGAGATTATAACTTGTGTTTGTGGACGTTTCACTTTTCATATTTTTCATGTGCTTGTAATTTACCTCGAAACAGATGTGTGTTATGTCTGGGTTGCGTGACTTTTTGATCACACTGTATTCATAGCACTAAAACAGCCTCAGTGTTCCTCAAAAATGCATGCTCATGGCATCTCTTACTTGCTGCTTACAAATGGGTCCTGTTCGGTTTGGAGAGTTTTTAACGACCACCGTGAGGAAATCGTCAGGCTATATAAGCAGTCGCCTGTCCCTAATTTGAGATTACTGACTGCAAGGAGGGTGAGAACCAGGGGTCTGAAATATAATCACTCCATCCATTCCTCATCCGAGATTTGTATCCGGACCCATTTTGGACGTATGATTAGAAAGCCAATGCTTCGTACCACTCTGCCACCATGTTCGTTTCATCTGATAAATACATATAACTCCGCGTGACACCAGCATACCATCTTTGCCACTAAATAATTTAACCTTTAACCGGCTGGAAAGAATTCACTCGGGATTGGCAAAATGGGCTCGAACGAGGGTTATTACACAAACTCACGCTGTCTAAAAACGCAGCTGGAACTAGTGAACCTGCGCATCACTAAATGTTTATACTCGTTTCTCCCCATTGGCACGATGCCGGTTTCAGGGGAACTTACCCTTCCCCATCATACTGTGGGCCATAGAGCAGAGGATGAATTGCTACAAGCGAGCGCTTATCACTATTTACAGGCTTATGGTCAGTACTGCTGAGATGGGTCAAAAATTGTTTTCCTGTAGCTTTCTTAAAATCCAGCTACTATGTGAACATTTCAGTTTGGTGAGTAAACCATATTGCACTGTCTGTTCTGAAGATTTCGCTACTTATTTCTGTCAAACTGAAGTCTTGTTTGTCTAGCATCAAACACCATGGACATTGACCTTATACAGGGCAAAGCATTGGTTAGATTATCAATAGATAGGATATAAACTTCTTATCAGATGTCTTTACACTTTAGGAATGTCGCAGGCGTTTATGGATTTACCTGTCAACGACTGCATATTTTCATCAAGAGTCTTTCTACGTACACTTTGCCGTAATTTGCTTTAAAACAGATAGGACAGAACTTGTAGTTACTTGGCAGAAAAGTGCAGATTGCATAGACACCATAGTATTGGTCATATGGTTAGGTCATTAGTACCATCTGATTTGCAAGAGAAGCAATGACGCCCTTATCTTGTGATCTTCCTTGCTGGTCGACACATTTTGTGTTGAGTGAGTTCAAATGTTCGAAACCGTTCGTCACGGGCTTGTTTATTTGTTTGTTTGAAGGTTTAACGACCACCGCGAGCAACTCTATGGGCTATAAGCAGTCGTCGGTACCTAATTTAGGGTCACTGGCTCCAGAGAAAGCATAGAGCTAGTGCCGTAAGGCAAACGCAACATCCATGCCTTACCTAGATAAGAACCCGGACCATCTCGGATGAATGGTCTAAGCGCTGCGGCACAGAGGCGGCATTTCTTTTTATTGTTACTGTGTGCTTTGATTATGTGGACCTGATTCTCGCATACTCTCTAAGTGTACAGTTCGAATAATGAATTCTTATTAAAGTCATCGGTAAAGAAATATGATAAGGAAACCATTTCTCTTTCTTGGTTTTCCTGAAAATTTCATAGATACCTAAAGCAGTCCTGTAAACATCTAGTGTTCATTATTCATCATAACCAACAGAATTTGTACAAAGCGTTAAACATGGTTCAATTCAGGTGGTACATAACACAAGCAATAAACAATACAAGCGTAGTACAATGTAAAAGTCTCGGTGCTGTTCAGAACTGACGAAAGCGTAATGCTATCTTTTGGTAACAACAGAAAGCAAAACATATAATACACATAGGAAGGATACAAGAAAGAGGCTCATTACCTGACAGCAAGACAAGGTAAAAAGCTGTTTATGTTCGGCTCACAGCCAAGTGAGGCTAAACAAAGAATCCTTTTTACAGCACAAACTGGGAGTAAGTACATAGGAAGGAAAATGAAGACACTTGTTAAAGGGATTGGAGAGTGTGAAGTGGCCATCAAGAGGAATAGCAGCACCAATCAGATTAAACCTTTCGGAGCGTAGAAGTGTCCGTCGGTGACCTGTTGTCTAGTACATTTTGTCAGTTCACAAAAGTACTTAGTCCGTGGTTAATGCACATTTCATAATTCGTTTTTTCTTTAATTACTCAAATTTTAGGCCGTAGCTCAGTCATTTACTATTATAGTTTTATTACAATGTTTGGGCCATCTGTGTATTGAACATCGGGCATGCTAAAGACTCATTATCCCTCCTCAAATCGTGATATATCAGAGGCGCAAAACTTAAGTGAAAAGTCGGGCAGGGTAATTACTCATCAGCCCTTCTCAAATCGTGATATATCACAGGCAAAAAAGTGAAGTGAAAAGTCGGGCAGGGTAATGACTCGTCACCCCTTCTCAAATCATGATATATCAGAGGCGCAAAAGTGAAGTGAAAAGTCGGGCAGGGTAATGACTAGTCACCCCTTCTCAAATCGTGATATATCAGAGGCGCAAAAGTGAAGTGAAAATGCGGGCAGGGTAATGACTCATCACCCATTCTCAAATCGTGATATATCAGAGGCGCAAAACTTAAGTGAAAAGTTGGGCAGGGTAATGACTCGTCACCCCTTCTCAAATCGTGATATATCAGAGGCGCAAAACTTAAGTGAAAAGTCGGGCAGGGTAATGACTCGTCACCCCTTCTCAAGTCGTGATATATCAGAGGCGCAAAACTTAAGTGAAAAGTCGGGCAGGGTAATGACTCGTCACCCCTTCTCAAATCGTGATATATCACAGGCGAAAAAGTGAAGTGAAAAGTTGGGCAGGGTAATGACCCGTCACCCCTTCTCAAATCGTGATATATCACAGGCGAAAAAGTGAAGTGAAAATTCGGGCAGGGTAATGACTCGTCACCCCTTCTCAAATCATGATATATCAGAGGCGCAAAAGTGAAGTGAAAAGTTGGGCAGGGTAATGACTCGTCACCCCTTCTCAAATCGTGATATATCAGAGGCGCAAAAGTGAAGTGAAAAGTCGGGCAGGGTAATGACTCATCACCCCTTCTCAAATGGTGATTATCAGAGGCGCAAAACTTAAATGAAAAGTTGGGCAGGGTAATGTCTCGTCACCCCTTCTCAAATCGTGATATATATCAGATGCGCAAAAGTGAAGTGAAAAGTCGGGCAGGGTAATGACTCGTCACCCCTTCTCAAATCGTGATATATCAGATGCGCAAAAATGAAGTGGAAAGTCGGGCAGGGTAATGAATCATCACCCCTTCTCAAGTCGTGATATATCACAGGCGCAAAAGTGAAGTGGAAAGTCGGGCAGGGTAATGGCTCCTAACCCTTTCTAAAATCGTGTTATATCACGGGCGCAAAAGTGAAGTAGAAAGTCGGGCTGGATAATGATTCATCACCCCTTCTCAAATCGTGATATATCAGATGCGCAAAAGTGAAGTGGAAAGTCGGGCTGGGTACTAACTCATCACCCCTCCTCAAATCGTTATATATCAGAGGTGCAATAGCGAAGCGGGCATAAGTGGAAGCGGCGCAATCCTATCTATATAAGGTAGGATTGCAGCTGCCAAGGCAGCAAGCTGTCTTGGGTTGATTCAAAATATACTGAAGTGTAATACGAAGCAACAAGCTGTTTCGATTTGATTTAGGGTAAGGTAGGGAATAATAAAATAAATCCAACTATCTCTGCTTGATTCATAACACGTTGAGCCGTATACAAGGTAGCTAGCTGTCTCGGGTACATTGAGCCGTATACAAGGCAGCAAGCTGTCTCGGGCACATAGAGCCGTATACAAAGCAGCAAGCTGTCTCAAAGTATACTGAGGCATGATACAAAGCAAGAAGCTGTTTCGATCCGATTAAGGGAAAGCTGATTCATAATAAAGGAAATCAAACTGTTTAGGCTTGATTCACAGCACGATGAGCCATGATACAAGGCAGCAAGCTTTGTCGGCTTGATTCAGCGTCAGCAAACTGAGACGTGACGTAATATATGGCAGCGGTATCACTTTTGTTCAGAACTGATGCAAACCTAATACAAAGACAAGTCATTTTTGTAACATAGATATATGACTAATACGCCGCACTGGGGGACGAGTGGTCTAAGTGCTGGCTTTGGACTATTCGTTCGAGATTGGTTGATTGGTTCAGGTCATGATTAGGCACAGTACCCAGCAGCAAGCTGTGTCGGTTTGATTCAGAGCATGATAAAGTATCATAAAATACAGTATGGTATGTGGTTTGATTCAAAGGCCAAATACAAAGTACAAAGCTGTCTAGGTTTCATACAGAATGTAGTTAAGCATATACAAGAAAATAAGCCCTCCATGCGGTTTATAGCCATCTCAGGCAAAATACAAACCAGTCCTATTTTTTTTTCGGAAAAGGTACAAGCTGTACATAAGGCAGAAAGCTGTCTTGGTTTCACTCACGGTTGGACTATTGCCTATAATAGATCTTCTTTCCTTCTCATTCTGATCTGCCTTGGGAGAACATTCTGGGCCCTTGCGCTCTTTGCTTCTATTTCCAGACAGGAGTATAGTGGAGCAGCCTAGGTTTGTGGTATGCCTTACTAACTCGCAATCGTGTGAAATACACATACACATGTACACTATTTGACTCAGAGCATGCTGAGACATAATACACAACAACAGTTTACTTTTGCTCATGATATAGAAACCGGTCTAATACAAACCAGCACAATTTTTAGATCATGGCTATAGGCCTAATGCAAAGCAATAATCTCTCTTAGTTTGATTTAGAAACTGATGAAACATACACTGGCGTGCAAAAATTAAAGACGAAACGGTTTTTCGAATATAACGTCGTACAGAAGTGCTCCACATCGACTCAAATCATACCATAAGATCCCCAAAATGTAAGAATATGGGACAAGTGAGTAAAACCGTCCAAACAAGGAATCCAAAGGATACAAAGGCACTTTATTGAAAAGGTAGCTTCGAGCACAACTGGACAGAAGACAGAAACGTCCATGTGACAGGCGGCTGCCAAGAAAATACCAGTCTTTAGTAGAGGATATGATCACCCCTGACTGCGTTGCAGGATTTACAACGTCTGTCCATGCTGAGGACGAAGTTGTCAAGGAGGTATTGAGGCATCGCGGCCCATTCCTCTTGTAGCGCCAATCGCAGCTGCGGAATTGTTGCTGGCGGCTTATTACGTGCTTCCAAGCGTCTCCCGAGTCCCACACGTGTTCGATTGGATTTATGTCCAGGGACCTTGCGGGCCAATCCATGCATTGAATAACTTGACTCTCCAACAGCTAGCTCTGCGACAGCCACTGTACGATGAGGTGTAGCGTTGTCGTCCATGAAGAGGAACTCAGGGCCCACAGCACCTGTAAACAGACGCACGCGAGGCAGGTGACCTTCGGTACAATAGCAGACACCAGTGACTGAACCTCCTTGGAAGATGTGGAAGTCAATACGGCTGTCAAGCATGATACCGCCACAAACGAGAACTCCGCCACTTTCGATGATGTTGGAGGTGTGATTGCGTGTTCCCTGCTCTCTCCAGATGTGTATACGTCCAGCATCGCTCGTCAGACTAAATCGGCTCTCCTCCGTAAAGAAAACTCGACCCCATTGTTGATCTGTCTAGTTCTTTTGTTCCTCGCACCACAGAAACCGCCGTCTCCGATGAGCAGGCGTTAATGGCACACGCCGTAGTGGTCGTCGGTCAAATAGACCACCTTTGTGCAGCCTCCTGGCTACGGTAAAACGCGATAACGGACGTCCAGTTGTCTGTTGCATGGGCCTTGTGATTTCTCTCGCTGTCTGCTGTCTGTCTCATCTTGCCTGTATGACAATATACCGGTCGTCCGCCACCGTAGTTGCTCATGGACGACCACTACTAAACTTTCGGACAGCTGTTCTTTTCGTTTGAAATGCTCTCCAAGCTCGTGAAACGATGCTGTGAGCGATCCCGAACTCCTCTGCACACTAGTCACACTTCGATCTTCTACCAACTTCCCAATGACGCGACCTCGGGTAAAGTCATCCAGATGTCGTCTACTGCATTGCCTGTGGGCCATATCACACAGTAGCAGCAACTCGACGTCGTTCTAACCGATGTACACCGTGCAATAATAGCTTTCACCGAATTGCTGAGCGTACACCGCCCGTGTGCTTTATACCCTTCCGACACCCCTCCCCTACGTCATGCTGTATATATGCGCATGTCCTACCGTACCGGACCCTAGTCTATCTCGTGAGTGATCTTTCGGTCCGTTCTGCCTGCTCGTTCCGCTGTAATGCTAATTTCTCCTCTTCGTCCTTAATTTTTGCACACCAGTGTAATACAAGGCAGCCAGATGTGTCGATTTGATTTCAGCGCAAGATGGGACATAATACAAGGCAGCCAGATGTGTCGATTTGATTTCAGCGCAAGATGGGACATAATACAAGGAAGCAGGCTGTGACGATTTGATTCAGAGCAAGCTTGGACATAGTTCAAGGGAGCAAGGTCTGAAGGTTTTATTTAGAGCAAGCTCTGAAGGTTTTATTTAGAACAAGCTCTGAAGGTTTTATTTAGAGCAAGCTAGAACATAATATAAGGCCCCAAGCCGTGTCGATTTGATTCAAAGCAATCTAGAACATAATGCTAGGAAGCAAGTAGTGACGGTTTGATTCAGAGCAAGCTTCGACATGACATAATACAAGGGACCAAGCTGCAATGGTTTGATTCAGAGTAAGCTAGAACATAATGGAACACAGCAAGCTTTTACGGTTTGATTCAAAACAAGCTGGAGTATGACCAAAGCAGAAGTCTCACTTTTGTGCAGAATAGATGAAGGTGTAATACGAAGCTGCAGCAGCGCCTCAGTAAAGATGTGTGTAAATATATGCTTTCAAAGGCAGCAGTCACGATTCAATTCTGAATGTTTTCGGCATATGTTTGAGCTAAGATTGCTTTTTGGTTCGGAATAGCATTCGTATTTCGTCTTAGAACATTCTTAGGCCAAATCTAAGGCAGAAATCTTAGTTCGGTTCTGATCAGTTCTATTCAGTAGTCTTACATGAATCTTACAGTGAATTAATGAATGATACATGGACGAGAAATAAAGCTCATAAAGGCTCGACTGCTTCCTGGTTCGGAATATCATTCGTAGTTCGTCTTAGAACATTCTTAGGCCAAATCTAAGGCCGAAATCTTGGTTCGCTTCTGATCAGTTCTATTCAGTAGTCTTACATGAATCTTACAGTGAATTAATGATTAATATATAGACGAGAAATAAAGCTCATAAAGGCTCGAAATTAGTGGCGTATTTCTCGTTTTGCGGGGATGAACTGCTGTCTATTTAATATCTGACCCTTCGAAAAATGTTGCTCCGTATCACAACGCCTTTCATTCAACTTTCTTGTCTTCATTTGTAACCGATATTCTACTGTCATTCGTTTTGAAATCTCTTATTCAAAGAGAAAAGAATATCTTCATATCTGTCACTTCTTTCTGATTATTTCAAACCAATTGACCTCGTTGAAATGTGTGAGGAAACAGAGATGAGACTTTGGATGGAGGAAATTATATCTTACAAAGGAGATTAATCAAAAGACGAAATTTATCATCTCTTTGTTCCCCGTGTACATTAGTAACGCATACTGGTTTACGTATCTCTTTCGGACTGATATCAAGAATGACAAATGATGTTTAAGTCTCTTCAGCTCTGAACAGCTCTTTTCGTTTTTGTGAATATTTTGTTTCAATCGAAATGAAGCACAGCGAAAAAAAAAGGGAAAGAAACGCAAGCAGAATTGATGAATGGACAAAACTCCCGACCAATTTTTAACACTTTGTATGGAGCGTAAGTGGTAGAAATCATTTCTCACTTTTGCGCTATTTACGGGTCACAGAATTCATCCAGTTTCAACCTTATTTTACCAAATATTCATCACGTTTTGTAATTACATGACAGCTATCCAATTGATTGTAAACGACGCCCTTTAGGAAAATACGGGGGAAATTTTCTGCTGTGACAACACCCCTAAAATCAGCGATTTGGAGGTCATCGGGAAAACTTGTTCCAGCATGTTGTTTCTCGGCGATCCGCGTAGTCAGTGGTTAAATTATTTATTGGACGGAGGAGGAAGCAACTCAATGGGCTGTAAGCAGTCGCCCATCTCTAATTTAGGACCACTAGTTCCAGGGAAAGGAGAGAGCCAGTGCTGTAAAACAAACATAACATCCATGCCCCACCGGGATTCGAACCCAGAGTCATCTCGGACGAATGGTCATGAGCCAGCGCTTAGACTATTAAGCTACCGGTTATTGAGTCTGTTGGTTGAACAGCGGTGAAAATCATAAGGGTTTGTGTAATAACCGTAAGGAATGTTCACTAGACAAGAGTAAAAAAATCATCAAAGTTGCTGGCGTATGAAGACAAAACACTCGAGAATGCTACAAAGGACTGTGGCATGATGAGGCGTTGACATAGCGTAGCTTCGCCAGATATGAAAGAGACAACACTAAGATTCTGAACAATAACGAGTATCTTTTGACTGGACAGATGAACAACATGTGGAAGCCGTAAAGGCGTTACTGGAGCATGATTGTCGATGGACATACCAAGACTTGTGTGTCAAAATCAACACTTCACCATGAATTGCGTACACATTTTGTCGAAGAAGCTGAGATAGCGTTTTGACGACGCTTCAATAGAAAACAGTGCTGAGTAAATGGCGGTGTGCATTTTTTTTAACATTCACTCTATTCCATGGACATGATTTCGTGGGATTTCGACTTGTTTCTGAAAATGAAATTAGAAGAAAGTGCCGCTGAAATGTTGGCAGAGTGGGTTCGGGCGTTTTCTTTAAACACTGGTCCAAAAAATCACTGCCGACGACGTTCGACGTCTTTCAGGTCTTTGGCAATGGCTCGTCCTCAAAGATGGACAAAATCTTGATGGACTGTGAGTATCACCAGTATGTTACCTTTCAATATGTATTAGTTACAGCACTGTTGCCACTACAAAAAAATTACCCACGCACATGTTTCTTGTCAAATGACTTTCATGTGCTCCTAAGATTATGAGGAGTAGTCCATCCATAATTTAGGGCTCCCAGGTAAGGGTTAGAGCCAATGCCGTAAGAAAAACACACCACCCACACCTCATGCTGGCCACAAACCTTTGATAAACTAGAACGATTATTCAGAAGCACAGACCACTGTAGCGTCGGGCAGCAAGCACGTCCTTCATCTTAAATCATTTCAAGTTTGAGAGCACTTCTTTCACACGATATTATACAGTGATCCAAAAATATCATACAACACACTCTCCAGAAACATGCGGAAAGTTCATGAATGCGGTACAGTTTTCCCAAACGCTTTGATTAGAAAGCAGTTCTTTAGATGGCGTCCAACCGTAGCGAGGACAGCAACACGGATCTTTCCCAATGCCACTGATCTTCCCACCTGCAATATATAACTAGAAAACAGCACTTTTTTTGGAAAGTGACCCTCAGTGTTCACGTATTCGAGTTTAAATCGTGGTACATTGCAATTTGGGTTGCTACTGTGCAAGTTTCGAGGCCCTTGTAACTGCTGTGTTTTGCGTTATGACCAGTTTTGAAATCATTCAGTATTACGTAAAGGAATTTCGCTTTCTTCTCCATTTTCATCTTCAAGGCAACCACATATAAAGTGCGTCACATCCGTCTGAAGGTACCATATAAAAGAAGTTTCGTCCAGCTGTCTGTCGGCACCATATGTAAAGTATGACCATCTTTCTGCCACTACCTTTTATACATTTCTGTCCAAACGTTAAGGACAAGGCACACAAAAGTAAGTTTTGCATCTGTGGGTGGTATCGATGACAATAGCAACAGTGAAATTAAATGCACGACACCAAAAATCATCGGCAATAGGTAACAGCAATCGAAACAGAACAAAGTCTTACGAAAGAGCTACAGGCTCGCCTATTGCCCAGTGACACTCTTCTATCAGTACTGCATAAATACGTGGATATGTCCATCCGTACAGCAATGCATTTTCGGCACTGGCGTCTTATGAACCAAGTGGTTTAAGAGCTCTTGGAAAGAACGGTCTTGGGCGTTTTCTCTATGTGTCTTCCTTGTGGTTATTTTCTAGACTGTTTTTTTATGGCTGTAAGCATTTTAGCCTTTGTTTTCCTAGGCATTTGAAACTTTCGAGTCTTCATGCCAGGAATCGCAAACCCTGTATATTTCTTGATCCACACATTTCAATCTTTGTTTTTTACAAAGCGAATTAGTTTTTCATTTTTCCCTACTTCTTTAAGATGAATACATTATTCGCATATGTTTCGGGGAAGAGTACGATTATAAATGCATTTATTTGGAGTATCTGCTCAGAATTCATTTGACTCATAAATAATATTTACCTAAGCATTAAATCTTCTCACGATGCTTCCTCTGAACAAAAAGTGGTTAGAGATCTTGCCTCCGCTGATGAGAACTGAACTGATTTTGCTAATATGAATAATGTAACTAACTTTTACGGTTATATACACGCTATGTAAACAAAAGTATTCGGACGTCTCCACACATCCAAATAAACGTTCATTTGCAGAGCTAAGAGCGCACGCGCATGGTGTTTTACGTGTAAAAGGAAGTGTTAATGCACCTGTCAGACAGCATTGGAAAAGACTCTGCAGTGAGGAGCTGAAGTAACGGACTTTTAAAAGGGCATGGTGGTTGGATGTCACTTGTGTAAGCAGTCAGTGCGTAGCACTGCATTGCTTCTACGGTTCCCAATATCCACAACCGTTGATGTTCTTCCTCGATAGAAATCAGAGCGTGCCACTACAGCGAATCTCTGTTCTGGGATACCACACAACCTGAGTGATTGTGGCAAACGAAGCTTACTGCAGAAAGGGAAGAAGGCACACATGTCCTCCGCTACAGAACTGGCCGTCTCACCACCCACTGGGTCCTCTACCACCGTTCGCGGAAAGCAGAAGAGTGGAAGAGGATCATGTGAAGGGCGAATCACGCTGCTCACACTTCCGTTAGAATGGACATATTTGAGTGATCTGTTTTCGCGAGAAACGTTGTCAGGTGAACTGCACTCCCCCATCAGTTTAGTTTAGATGTGGGATTTGTGAAGCTGTGGGGCTGTTCCTGTTTGGAAGGACATCCCAATTCGACCACCTTCGGTAAGATCTAAACATACGAAAGCTCTGGTAGAAACTTTGCTGTACGATGAGGAAAATTCCTCTGCAGATCCACTTGCATTTCTTAGTTAATGTGCATAGAAGGTCGCTGCAGTCTTAAAGATCAAAGGCTCTATTTACTTATTTCGGCCAGCAAATGCTCTTGGTTCCGTTCGACTTTGTTGTTCGTATATTTTTGTCTACAGAGTGCAGTTTATATTATAAAAGTATTTCTATTTTTTAATGCTTGCACCTTTCCCGTCAGCAGTAAATTAAGTCGTATTCATACAATTTCGATGTAACGGAAATGGGTAACGGAAGTGACAAAAACTATTGCTGAAATCTGATTTTTTTAATGCTGTCGCATGAAGTGACGTAACAATACTTAATTTCCCTGTTACTCAACAATATATTTCACTAAAGTATCGCCGAATATATTTTCATCGCGTTTCACATAAACGTAACAATATCTCATTGTAATCTGCGTAAATTTCGAGTACCTGATGCTAAATATGATAAAAACTAATACAAAAATGCATTTCTGACGTTATTAAAACGGTGAGTGGTAGCAAAATTTGGCTTACTCTCGAGGTCGGCGGTTGGTACGAGTTACCTACTATTGAAGAGAGCTTTTTTTTTTTGATTTGAGGTTTAACGACCACCGTGAGCAACTCAATGGGCTATAAGTAGTCGCCCGTCCCTAATTTAGGGCCACTGGTTCCAGGGAAGGGAGAGAGCCAGTGCCGTAAGACAAACACAACATCCATGCCACACCGGGATTCGAACCCGGACCCCTTTCGGACGAATGATCAGAGGCCATCGCTTAGACCACTGCGCCACCGGGACGGCGAAGAGAGCTTTAAAATGGTACATAACACGATAGGGATAAACTGTAGATATCGTAGAGCAAACGTTACCGATCCATCTAACTAACACACTTGCGCTTCAGCTTTGATTTCTACCTTGAGGTCTGATTTTCGCTTGCACATGCGCAGATGCACTTTCATAGCTATATCACATTTTGCCGGTGTCAGGATCGTTTCTTACATTTGTCTAAATATGAAAAATATATAATAGTAGTAATAATAAATATTGTTTTTGAAAAACTAAATAGTTGAAATACTTGCCTCCGCCATAGTTTAGTAAATATTTACTTTTATGGCTCACATATGTTCTTCCATAAGTTTTACAGCTATGACATTTTTTTATTGTAGGTTTTACGACCACCGTGAGCAACTCAATGGGCTAACAGCAGTCACCCGTCCCTAATTTAGGGTCACTGGTTCCAGGGAAGGAAGAGAGCCAGTGCCGCAAGACAAACACAGCATCCATGCCTCACGGTATTCGAACCCGGATCCCTTTCGGGCGAATGATCAGAGGCCATCACTTAGACCACTGCGCCACCGGGGTAGCGCTATGACATTCATTAATCCACCTTGGTAAGTACCGCTCAATATCAGGAATTAGTAAACCTTACTATTTCTTGTTATGATTTAATTCCACTTAGTATGTACCGGACTGTGGCTCGGTGTGGTCGTGAGTGTCCCGAATAAATGCAATGTGTTGTATGTAAATAAATGTATGCTCGTGAATAACCTGTTTTATTTCTCACCTACAGAGATCTTGTCATGTGAAAGATGCATAGCATAACTGCCACCCCGGTGGCGCAGAGGTCTAAGGCGCTGGCCTCTGATCATTCGTCGGTAAGGGGTCCGGGTTCGATTCCCGGTGAGGCATGGATGTTGTGTTTATCTTAAGGCATTGGCTCTCTCCCTTCCCTGGAACCAGTGACCCTACATTAGGGACGGGCGACTGCTTATATAGCCCATTGAGTTGCACACGGTGGTCGTTAAACCTCCAATCAAAAAAAAAAAATAGTATAATTATCTACAAGGAGTACTAAGGAACTCTCTCGTTTCCTTCATTTTTTTTTATTTTCAAGTTACTGGGATTCCTGTAGGCCACACCCGTGGCGCAGTGGTCAAAGCTATGGCTTCTGATCATGCGTCCGAGATGGATCCGGGTTCGAATCCCAGTGTAGCATGCAAATTGTGTTTGTCCTTCGGCGCTGGTTCTTTCCCTTCCCTAGAACCAGTATCCCTAAATTAGGGATGGGCAACTGCTTATGGCTCACTGAGTTGCTCCTGGTGGTCATTAAACCTCTAATCAAAAAAAAAAATCCTGTAGATGAAAGCCATGTTATAAGATGCGATTCACTTTTAATGTATGATAGAGGTTATTTTTGCCGCCCCGGTGGCGCAGGCTTATGACCATTCGCCCTAGTTGTGTCCGGGTTTGAATCTCAGTGAGGCATGGATGTTTGTGTTTGTCTTTCGGCACTGGCTCTTGATGTGTTACTTGTCCAACACTGGCTCTCAATGTGTTACTTGTTCAACACTGGCTCTCTGTGTACATTGGTCATTTAACATACTGTAAAACCATGTTTGATGTGTACTTGTTCATCATGTGTTACTTGATCAACACTGGCTGTCTGTGTACATTGGTCATTTAGCGTACGGTAAGAACCATGTTTGATGTGTACTTGTTCATAATGTGTTACTTCATCAACACTAGCTCTCTGTGTACAGTGGTCATTTAGCATACGGTAAAACCATGTTTGATGTGTACTTCTTCAAAATGTGTTACTTGATCAACACTAGCTCTTTGTGTACAGTGGTCATTTAGCATACGGTAAAACCATGTTTGATGTGTACTTGTTCATAATGTGTTACTTGATCGATACTAGCTCTCTGTGTACATTGACCATTTAACACACTGTAAAACCATGTTGAATGTGCACTTGTTTCATGAAAGAAATACGGGATTACGCCATATAATACGAATTTTGAAGATGACAATCCGATTTTGTCACATTTACGCCAAAAATCGGATTGTCATCTTCAAAATTTGTGTACTTGTTTACAATGGGTTACTTGATCAACACTAGCTCTCTGTGTACACATAAGGACCCTGACGTGAATTCTGGAGCTGGGGTGTATGAGATACCATTAGAATATTCAGACGGCTTGTCTCGATCATACATCGGAATGACCAAAAGATCCCTTACAATTAGGGAAAAAGAACACATAAGGGACATTAAAGCAGGAAAAACACAAACAGCGCTTTGCAAAGAACTAGCCCAATATGACGCCTTACCAAAGTGGAAAAACATGAAGAGGATCGCTCGGTACACTGACTACAGAGGAACACTGACTAGAGAAAGCGTCGAAATATTCATGCACCCCAACCCTTGCAACGAGAGCCCTTCCCTCGAACTCTCGGCTGCGTGGAAGATTCTACTGAAATAGGACATTAA
This sequence comes from Macrothele yani, assembly GCA_039090855.1. NCBI lineage: Eukaryota > Metazoa > Arthropoda > Arachnida > Araneae > Macrothelidae > Macrothele > Macrothele yani. Next base: position 32,017,162 of record CM077011.1, read on the forward strand.
GGGGGAAAGGAGAGAGAGTGTCTGAAAGGTAGGTCGCGAGGCACCACCTTCCGCGTGACGCAAATCACCTAGACACGTAGTAGATACGCGCTCCATGATTTCAAATTATCGTTGTTCTCGAAAATATTCTTGTGTTCACTGGCCTTGCGAAAGCATCCCGTTCGGAGTGTGAAAGCTCGGCACTTAGTCGTTGTATGTTTTATAAATTGTTACACCATTCAATACGGAATAAATATTTTAAGTTGTATAATCTAAGGTGTAAGTTCCATTATTGTAAAATGATTTTATGTTTGAAAAAAACCGGCATACCACAAAATGAAGTACATGTCTTTTAAATCCTAAGATGTGTATTTTTCTCATTTCTTAAATAAACAGAAAATATGCAATTCCTTAATGAGTTAATGTTTTTTAAATATTTTTAAAATATTATCTAGATGCATTTCAACTGTTGCTAATTAAATTAAATTATTCAAAATGTCCAAGCAAGGCTGCGAGCGGAAAAAAACTTTTAAAGAAGTCCCCCTACTTATTTTGTGACTTTAAGGATTATTAACAAAAAATGTCCGTCAAATAATTCACAGTAAATGTTGCACTTTGTGGCTTTATGCATAACTTAAAAAGAAGTCCATCAACTTATTAACAGTGTAGGATGCAATTTTAACTAAAATTTTAAAAGAAATTCATCGACTAACTTACACTAAATTCTGCATCTTTTGTTGCATTAACTACTATTTTATTCAGTAAAATACTTGGATAAGAATTTTTCGGAAATTTCTAGAAAATAATAAAAATTCATGTAAGGGAAGTTCATTTTTCGTTTACACCGCAACAGAAAACAAAAGAAAAAAAAGTTTTTCATCGGCTTTGAAAAAAACATCAGAATCTATCACCAAATTGTCTTCCTACCTCTCAAGAAACCACTAATACCAATCTAATGGAGAGTTTTTTTTTTCTCCTTATTTGTAATTTCTTTTTCCTCCCTTCCTAAGGCCATTGGGAAACCATTCTTTAAAATACTCAATATTTCTAATAGCCGAAGAGAAACTACACGAAGAAAAATTTCCATCGCCAGGAATTCCTTGTTTATCGGCTGAAAGGCCTGTCTTTTATCATTCGATCATTATACATACACACACACACACACACACACACACACTATCTGTGTTCGGACGCGAAAAATGGAAAATTATTTTCTATAAGAGATATTCTGCCTCAAAAGAACGTGGAGAGAAAAATAAAAAAAGAAGATCAAACGTAGCGGAGGATGGAGGAGCAGAGAGAAAGCAAACATGATTTTTCCTTAATTACACGCGAGATGCCATTAGCCGAGCGTGGACGGCAATGGTACGGTCATTCCTTCTCCACCCCTCCCCCCTGCAGCACACCCCGTGGCTAATGTAAATCTCAGGTACGATCGACTGATTTTTTCCCTTTTTCTTTAATTAGAAAGTGTGCCAGAAATGCGCCACTCAATATCGGCAAATGAGTTTAAGGAACGGCAACGCTTCCCAGTATCCGAACGACAAATGGACGAAGACGCGACTTCAGCAATTTGATTACTACAAATTCATTAAAGATGTCAACAAAAATTAACAAGAAGAGAGGTTGCAGGCCAGAAAACAATTAGCAAATGCCTGAGATTACTGCTGGCACAAGATCTTGACATGTGTACATTACGGGTGATAGCTCAACGGGAAAGTATAGAAGCGAAGTGCATGAGGGGAAGTTTCTTATTTTGCTTCTTCGTATTTAGCTTTCAGCAAAGACTACTCAAACCAACGCTTACAGCACACAGCATTAGAAAGAGCTTATTTAAAAGTTTCCTTTCAACATCCCTTTTTTTTTCCTTTTTGTTATCTTTTGGGTAATTCTGATTAAGCATTTTTTCGTTTCTTTCAAGGACCTAGACTTGACGAGTCTTTTATGTGTTGCGACAGTTTGTTGGCGTGTAAAGTTATGAATATGACACCGACACACCATCAGCATTTAAAAGGGGAGTTTTAACTTGTTATGCCTTGAATAATGGGATTGGTTTTGGCGTATTTAAAAAGGAAGACGCTCGGAACATTTTTGCTCAGATTGCAGGCACTTCTCATTAAGACACGCAGTAATTAAGAAAAAGACGATAAAAGGCCGATGGAAAACTTTGACAAGCATCAAAAATTTCCGTGTATTGCAGTGATAACGTGTAATTGGATTCCTCTTAAATACATATTGCTCTTAAGAAACGGCGACCTTTATTTTGGTTATTTAAAGTTTGATGGAATTCAACAAAGCTGCGCTCAAAAAGTTAAATCTGAAAAAAGGGCAACAGCAAAAAATGCGTAACCCAAAATACAATTTAAGCGCTATAGTGCACAGATTTTTATTACTTAAATGATTCAGTGATGTCTTAATACCATAACGCTCTGTAAAATTCTCAGACTTATTTCGCTTTATTTGATTTATTTAAAAATCTAGAAAATAGGATGTGAGTGAATTGGAAAAAAGTAGTTTTGTCTGTTAGCCAAGATTTCCACTGAATGTCAAGAAGGAAATGATGACTGGAGAACGGATTTTTAGGTTCTAAAAAACAGAAAAATATTCATTATGTGCTAATAATTAAAAAAAATACTAGATGAAACCCATCGGAATCGACGGTTAGTCTTTTTTTTTTTTTTTTTCAAAGAATAAACTCATATGAAACAACAAATATAAACTTTATTTGATTGACAAATTCATTCAACCACTTAAGTAAAAACAATATTCCAGGTTCGTGATTTTATTATCTTTTTTTTTTTTTTTTTTGACTGAAGGTTTTGACGACTACCGTGAGCAACTTTTTGGGCTATAAACAGTCGCCCGTCCCTAATTTAGGGTTACTGGTTCCAGGAAAGAGAGAGAGAGCCAGCGCCGTAAGACAGACACAACATCCATGCCTCACTGGGATTCAAACCCGGACCCTTCACGAACGAATCATCATAAGCCAGCGCTTGATCTGTATCGTGTACAAAAATTCTACTGGATAGCGCAGTCTTTCACTCTCATCTTCAGTCACAACTGTGTTTGTAAATGTTGTTGAAATGAGATTTGCGTTGCGAATACTCTTCACCTGTCGGAATCAACGGTCAGTTTTTGGGTTTTTTTTTTTTAAAGAATGAACTCATATGAAACAACAAATGTAAACTTTATTTGACTGACAAATTCATTCAACCACTTCAGTCAAGGCAATAGTCCAGGTTCGTGATTTTTTTCTTTTGACTGAAGGTTTAACGACCACCGTGAGCAACTCAATGGGCTATAAGCAGCCGCCCGTAATATTTTCACTAACAATGGTCAACGGAATGTTTATTTACATCTTTACATAATGGAAAACGTCTTACCTACGTGAATAAACTAGATAGAATGAATATTAAATTGTATATATGCATCACACAGTCCAACGTCATAACGCAAGCAGGTCTTCGAGAGTCTTCGGTAATCCGATGAGAAGAACTTTGATTCCAATGCCTGCTGGCGTTGTTTTGCGCAACGGTTCCTCAGAAAAGAGGACTTCAGAATTTGGTCTATCTCAGTCCATCCATACTTCCGCCTTCAACAGCGCGTGAGTCAACCGCACGCTTCTCCCATAGAATTTACATGGGAACTTTGCCGCCCCCCAACGCCCGAAATGTTGCCCCAATCGCAGTTTTCTCTTTGACTGGCACATCTACATGTTAAGACCTTTATTTTGATACCGCAACCATATCTTTACGTTCAACCGTTCTCTCAAAATAGGACTCACAGTAATAAACCTTACAGATTTTAATATATAGATTTGCTGAAAATAGAAATATATTCATTGTGTGCTAATAATTTCAAAAATATTTGCTTGAAAAATATTAGAAATAAATAAAAATTATTGCTAAAAATTAAAATATATTTCCGTTAACGATAATGTAACTAGTTACTTTCTGTGATAAAAAGATAATTTTAGTACACTTAACTTACTAATCAACATATACAGGGGTTGGACAGAATAATGTGAACACCACGCTCAGAGACGTGACTTTTAATGCAGCTGCGTACGTCGCAATATGCAAAGGTATCCAGCACTTTTTGATAGTAATAGCTTTCTTTAGAGCCAAGGTCCTGTTTAAGTTCATATAAAGTGTCATGTTGCAAACTTTATTTCAGGGTGATGACAAAATGAGCGACCTAACGAACTTCGAAAGAGGGCTAATTGTTGGTGGCCGGCTTGTTGGTGCCTTCGTGACAACAGTCGCCAGGGTAGTGGGGGTATCGAGAGGCACTCTGCCTAGCGTCATGACGGCATACCGTGTTCGTGGCAAAACCTCGTCTGCGAAACATAAGAGCGACGGAAAACGACCATGACTGATAGAGACAGGAGAGTATTAAAGATGATTGTTACCCGTAAGAAGAAGACCACGGCGCCGAAAATTAGTGCGGAATTCAATTTGCATGTCCAGACCCCAGAATCAACGAAAACAAGTGCGCAGGGAACTGCATAAACAAGATATTCATGGCAGAGCTGCTATTGCAAAACCTCCGGTGACTCGGATGAATGCACAACGGCGACGGCAGTGTTGCCAGAAGTATACAACGTGGACTGTCGATTCATAGAAGCGTGTAATGTGTTCGGATGAATCCACGTTCACACTATTTCCCACCGCAGGACGTGTTTACGTGTGGAGAACAAACACCGTCAGAAACGTACAACTCGGATTGTCGGCTCCCAACAGTGCAGCATGGTGATGGTTCTGTCATGCTCTGGGAGGTCATGTCGTGGTTTTCAGTAGATCTCCTGATCACCTTGAGAGGGAGGATGATAGGCAGGGAGTATGAAACCGTTTTGGCCAATCAAGTCCATCCAATTACTCAGGCATTGCTTCCTGCAGTGGATGCCATCTATCAAGATGATAACGCCCCAATTCACAGAGCGCGGAATGTCCAATCTTAGTTTGAGGAGCATGAGAACGAACTTTCACACCTTCCTTGGCCTCCCCAATCACAAGACTTAAGCATTATCTAGCCACTATGGTCTATGTTGCAAAACAGAGTAAGATCCCGCCATCCTTCTCCTGCATTTCTCGAAGACCTGGAGCAGTTTCTGCATGAAGAATGGTGTAACATCCCACTAACCACCATCTAGGATTTGTATGCGTCTAATCCAAGGAGGATTCAGGCTGTTCTGAATGCCAAAGGTGGTCCCACACGCTATTAAGCACTAAAACTTTCTTTTGCTAGGTCGTCACATTATTCCGTCCAACCTCTGTATAACTCGATGGAAAAAGTTCTTCGGAGTTTAAGTGGACAACAAATGTCACATGTAGATTTCCCATTGTAAATCTACAACTTATTTTCACGAAACAATGAAAAATGAATGAGATTACTGAGTGCTGAAACTAAAGGAACGATATGGCTGGATCAAATCACTAAAAGCTGGTGAAAGTCTTCATTTAGAAACCATGCAATCCACAAGCGCAGCTAATAGGCGTGAGAGATGCGAATTAAAACTGTAAACTCCGCTAAATGATTTTGTTTTGTGTTTGGTCTTAACTTATTTTCCTTATGGATAATAATGCCATATGATGTCACATCCACCATTTTGATAGGATGCTGTCCTGTTTTTTCGACTTTTCTTGGACTTCGGATTCGAAAGATCACTTTTCACTGAAAAACTCGCAAAGAAGAAGCAGAACACTCGTTAAAACTCAACGCAGTAATTTATTCGGCATAGTTACTCAATTCTTAGAAACAATTATTAACACAGTGCACTTCAACACGTAATACAGGAACAGAAAATAATATCGCAGAAAGAAGGACGTGCTGGCAGCAGCTATTGAACACTACCTCATTAACAGCAACGACTGCAGCGCGAGGGGCGTATATATACTTTCCTTGTTAGACTTTGAGGCCTATCCATGTGTTACCTAAGGCTTTGTGGGTACAGGATGACTTCCGGTTTCGCTTCTCCGAGCGGGAAGACTGGACGTTACTCGCTATTGCGATGGCGTCGATGAAACAAGTTCTCGTGGAGGGACATCCGTTCCACCTGCTCGTTAAAGTTTTTTCTTCGCTGAAGTTTCACTGAAGGTTTACTGACACTAAAAGATAAACAAAATGGAGAAAGCATGCAAATGTATGTGCTTTATACGGAATTCGGGCAAATATATATTTTCACATACACAATTTTCGAAAATATGTGTTTTTATGTGAAAATATTTATTTACCTGGGAATCCGTTCCCTAGTAATAACAAAAAGAAAGAGAATAGAGAAAAGGGGCACGCGTTAAATCCTAGTGTCTGTCATTTGATTGAAAGATCATTCCGTTGAAGGTCACTTGACTAAGAAGTTTATTTCACCAAAGGACCATTTAGCCAAAAAGTTCATTACATCCAAAGAAATCACCGAAATATCATTTTATTGAACGGATCATTACGACCAAAAATCATTTTATCGAATAGTTTATCTCGTCAAACAATATCACTGCACCGCTGTGTTCATACCGAAAATTCCCTTAGCCGATTATTTCTTAAACTAAAAAGTTTGAAACAAACTCATACCTGAAACTATTGGGTTAGTGCAGAAAAAATGTCCTCTTGTGTCGTTCAGTGACGTCACTTAACATGCGTCACAAGATGAAGGTAAAAAAATCTGAAGTCTAGGTGCCACAGGAGTTGACGTCAGCCAATGAGACACTTCGTTTGAAGACGTGCATTTCCTTCTTTCTTAGGCGCAAACGGGGCGGAATACCTTGCGGCAAAGAGCAATCTGCATCTTATCCCTCATTCTTTCAAAATGGCCAAGCCACCTAATAATATTTGTCTTAACCAACATTTTGCTTCACATTTTACATCTGAAACAGGTTTTCGTTCTTCACATGATCAGAACGTGTCTTACCACCACCCCACTCCACCTCCCGCCCGTCAGTGAAACATGTTTCGAGCACACAAACGACTTTCATGTCATACGAAAGGATGATCAAAGACTTCGGAAGTGCAATTCAGAAATTTTTTCACAACCTATTAATATTGCTGCTTCTATTCTCCCGTAGGTGTGTTCCCGAATAAGTCAGTAGCATTATCCTGCCTCGATAAAGCCACGGGTAGGTGTGTGGTGTGAAAGATTGGCACATATAAGTTGCTACCACAATAACAAGTTAGTAAAATAATGCAATGTACTGATTATGATACGCTTTCCAATATACCATACATCGCGCTCAGACAAACCCTCCTCTTTACCCTGACTATTGATTCGTTCAGTATACCTCCGGAACAACATATTAAAGTTTTATCGCAATAGAAGCATTTTACTCAAGCTATTACTCAAGTTATGAGGATAATGGCTGTGGAATAAATCTCGCTCCTGTGCACTGACCTTTGATCCCATTTCGATGATATTCAACAGAATTGGTTCAGTATACTTGCGGAACAACATAGTAAAGTTTTGTCGCTATCGAAGCATTTCTACATAAGTTATGATGATAATGGTTGTGGAATAAATCTCGCTCCTGTGCCCTGACCTTCGATCCCATTTCGATGATATTCAACAGAATCGGTTCAGTATATTTCCGAAACAACATGATAAAGTTTTGTCGCTATCGAAGCATTTCTACATAAGTTATGACGCATAAGGGCGATTGAATGGGTCCCGCTCCTGTATCCTGACCTTTTATCCCATTTGGCCCATTTTCAACAGAATTCGTCCCCAGGCTGTCTCCAACCACATTATAAAATTTCATCACATTCGAACCGTTTTTACGCGAGTTATCGTGCGGAAAGACAGACAGACAGACAGACAGACAAAGCTGGAATATATACGCTTCTTCAACCTACGGTTGGAAAGCGTATACAAGCTTAAGGCCACACTTCATACAAACTCCAGGAAATGATGAGCAAGTTAATAAAATCATGCAATGCATTGATTATGATACGCTTTGCAACATACCAGGAATCATTACTCAAGTTTTGAGGATAATGGCTGTGGAATAAATCTCGCTCCTGTGCCCTGACCTTTGACCCCATTTCGATGATATTCAACAAAACCAGTTCAGTATACCTCCAGAACAACATGAATAAGTTAGTCGCAATCGAAGCATTTTTACGTAAGTTACGGCGCATAAGGGTAATGGAATGGATCCTGCTCCTGTGTCCTGACTTTTGACCCCATTTTGCCCATTTTCAATAGGGTTTCTCCCCAGGTTGTCCCCTACCACATACTAAATTTCCTTGAAATCGAACCATCTGTACGCGAGTTATCGTGCGGACGGACAGACAGACAAACGGACAGACAGACAGACAAACGGACAGACAAAGCTGGAACATTTGCGCTTCTTCAAATTACGGTTGGAAAGCTTAAAAAAAAAACAGATTTTTGTAATAACGTTCAAAGGCTGTGTTTTACGCAAGACAGCAGTGAAATTTTACTGCGTCTATACAAAATGTAGGGAAAGATTATTGTACAAGAACGTAAAGAACTAATATTGCGTAACAGTGAAATAAACTATTATTGAGTGAGCCTATATACACATTATGCCGCATTATTAAATTTCAACACGGCGAATGCTTTAAAAACTAAATAAATTATAAGGGTTGTTCAATAACTAGTGAGACTTCGTGCCTGAACATATCAAAACATGGCATACCTTAAAGTAATCGGCGCCAGTATTTAGGCAGCGTTCGTATCCTTGCACAAGTCCTGGTATTCCTGCGGCATAGAAGGAAGCAGGATGCTGCTGCAACCAATTATCTCCAGCTTAACGCCCCTGATAATCCGAAGTAAAACGTTTGTCTTTGAGAAATTTTTATAGGTCGAAAGATGTGAACATCGCAGGGCAATAGATCCGGACTATACGCCGGATGCTGAAGGACTTCCCAGCGAAAGCGCTACAATATCCTTTGCGGGATAACTGCCACATGCGGTCGGACGTTATCATGCAGAAGCACAATACTCTGAGAGAGATCGCCAAGTCTTTTGTTTTTGATGGCTTGTCGAAGCTTCATTAAGGTTCAACAATATCGTTCGGCACTGATGGTTGATCCTTTTGGTAGCCACTCAAGAAGCAATGGTCCTCGATGGTCAAAGAACATGGCCAACATCACCAGTTACGTACTGATAGCCCCCGCAAACCCCGCAGTGAGGGGGAGGGGAGGCTCATGGTTAAGAGGGCCTCTAACCTAAGCAAAAAGATTTTACAAAATTTTTGCGGAAACTTCGTATGGAACTGTTTAAAGAAGTAGCCAAGAATTAAAGCAGCTTTGAATGAAGTATGAAGCATTTTTTTTTTTTTCGTAAAAATTTCAAAAATCATTTCTGTTGCTTTAAAATCTTCAGAATATTTTCACAAAAATTGAATGATGGGGAAAGCAGCTATTTAAGAGAACTTGAGGCCCCTTTTCACAGCCCTCGCAATAGTTTCTATATGTGTGTATATCCGCAGGCGACTTTAGATCTTTTGGGGCTCTAGGCGCTAAAAGATTAAGGGGCCCCCCTCTCCTTCTTATCGCTTCAAAAATTTTCATTCGTCACATTAACAAAAAAATAAAAAAATAAAAAAAAAATTAAGAAAAAGTTTTTTACGCTTTTTAAAATGCCATTTTATTTTCCTATTGTTAGAACGTTTTGTAAGAAACAGTGCCTGTTTACACTTTGTTTGTCCGTGAACATCGAACTTTTGGTTTTTAGAGATATTTCAAAAATTATTTTTGCGGCTAGTAGGAAATCAAAAGGACATTAAATTTGGTACTTTAAATATCCCCTATACTTCATGAATTTACTCCTAACGGCTGTCAAAGGCGAAAGTTCAAAAAAATTAAACTTCTGTTGTGAATGCAGGACATCAACATTCATTAAATGTTGCCCATTTTAAATTTTACTACTAATTTATAAATTTCCCCCTAAGAGTTCTCAAAGTGAAAATTTTGTAAATTTTAGCTTTATGCTAAGAAGAGACTATTTCAGTTACAGAAAAGGTTCTTTTTGAATTTCATACCTTAGGCAAAACTGATTACTCTAGCATCTTTCCAATTGCAAGTTACTACGCAAATTTAACGCTAAGGCACTGAAAATGGAATTTCTCTAAATTGATCAGTGTGTTCCGTATAAATTAATTGTCATAAAATTGGAATGTGCATCAATTACAAAGCGTGCTTTTTCTATTGCTTCAGCTTTGGAAAACCAACTTGTTTTTACGTTATGAGCAAATTAGTAGGCAACGATCATGGTAACAATCAAAAATAAAATACTTGAACACATTGGCAACCGGTAAAGTTCTCCATATTTGGAAAATTCATGTATACAATTTATGCACAGTACTTCACTTGAGGAAGGTGAATGACTTTTCGTCTAGGAGTTTTTCTGAGTCGAACAATTCACAAAATCGAAGAGATTTAGTCGTCCATGGCATAGACAAATGCCATGAACCCAGGTAGCTGGACAATAAGAATTTTATCTGTCAGTGTAGGAAAGCGAGAACGTGAAGAGTTTCTTGAAAGTATTTTTTCTTATTATTTTCATCTGAAAATCGAGGTCGGCATTTTTTTTGCTCTGTCAAAAAGATGCGTGAGGTTTTTTTCTATACCTGCACTCAGTTATCAGAAACAAAAACAAAAGAATTAAATACAAAAGATCCGGTTTCAAAATGGAAGAGTGGAAACCACAGCTTTTCGACTGCGAGTGTCATTGAAACATTTTTATTTCTTTTTTCAAACGTTAGTTTTATGCCGTTTCTATTTAAGGAATAGAAACGGCGGGAACACTTGGCAATTATCCGTATTGAACTAGGGGTGGAAACAGTATTAAGAAAATGTTGTTGCAATGCAATATAAATTTCCTTTAGCACTATTAAATAAGAAAAGATAGAGTGATATTCTATAATTTCTTTCTTTTTTTCTTTTTTTTTTTTTGCCTTAATATTAACTCTTTAGGTTTAGGCTGGTTTAGGAGGACTAAGGCTGAGACAGAACTAGATTATCCTACCACAAAAGGAAGAACAATTAACAGCAAACACCCCCGATCATCAGGATAGTTTCTACAAGCACTCCTCCTTGCAATCCAGGTGGTAAGGGGGAAAGGTTCCAACACAGATGTTTTCCCTTGGCTGGAAGTAGCATGAAAGCAATTTATAGTACAGCAGGCCAGTTAAGAATTCGCCTTAAGTAATGAAAAGGGTGGGAAACGTGAATACTTCCCTAACGTACCACTAAAAGAAAGGCTAAATTATTTTAACCGTTCCTTTCAAAATAAATACATCGATAACAATTCGAAACTTCGGAGTATCAGCAAGAAAAAAATATATGTTAATAATATGAGGAAGTAAAATATCAACTGACAATACAAATAAAGTGGTAGCTTTAAGGATTGATTTCTTTCTGTCCGTGAAAACCGAAACGAAACTGGCAATCCAATTATACGTCTTTTAGGCCGCTCAAACTCCGGGGCCCTAGACGCGCCTGATGCGCCTAGTCGAAAATTCGCCCTTGTATATGGCAGCAAGGGAATGCGAAAGAAATATCAGTTCAATGAGCGGAATTTTTATACCAATGAATACAATGTGTGTATTTGCTTGTATATAACTACGCATCCTTCAGTATATAATGAACTAAAAGTTGTTCTTCGTGGGAGCGAAAAAACAGAGACTTGCATCATTTTTTCAATACCAGTCAAAAGATTTTTAGCCCGTCTTTTGTAAAAAAAGATCGTGCTTATGTTACCGGTTTGTCCGTCCGTCCGTCCGTCCGTCAGACCGTCTGTACCCACGATATCTCTGGAACTATTAGTCCGATTTGAAAAGTTCTTTTTGCATTGGGAAGCTTGAAATATGCGAATGATGATCCTTTATTTCGTTTCGTTTTTTTTTTTACAATGTACAATTTCGCCGCGAGAGGGCGTAATTGCAGATGATGTCGAATTCAAAATTACGTTTTATTCCACATATTTGCTTCTAAACATCCGATTGAAAAAAAATATTTTATTTTTCGAATCCATTTATGTCTCAAAATATTTTAGATATAGTTACTTTTTCAAATTACGCATAGATTTTCCGCTAGGGGACGTAAAAGTAAATTACATTTTTCCCGATAATTTTTCTTCTAAAACTCCGATTTGAAAAAATTTCTTCAGCGGATACACCTCCTGATGGAAAATGTTTTGCATAAAATTTCAAAATTTTGGTAAAGAATACTTTGGCCACCAGGGGGCGCAAGTGTTAATTTCTGCTTCTGTATTTACCATAAAATCTGAGCTTCTAAAATATCAATTGAAAAAATTATTTCGTGGACTGATGCCACTCACATAGATAAACCTTTTTGGAATATTTTCTTCTTAAAATATTCCACAGTTTCTCCGCCAGAGGGCGTAGATGTATATCATATTTTCGTCAATTTCTCTACTTCTAGAGTCCGATTTGAAAAATTTCTTCTTTGTTGGATAGTGTTTTCAGCGCGACATGTTTTTCATATACTTTCGAAATTTTCAAGTAATTCATAGACTTTCCGCTAGGGGTCGTAAAGGTAAATTGCTTCTCCCTATATCTCTGCTTCTATATCTCCAATTTGAAAAATTCTTTCTACACCGGATACAGCTCCTGGTGGGAAATACTTTGCACATAATTTCAAATTTTTGTAAAAAATGGTTTGGCCACCAGGTGGCGTAAGTTTTAATTTCCGCTTCTGATGTATTTGCCGCAAATTATGAGCTTCTAAAATCTCGACTGAAAAAATAGTCTTTTGTTGGCCGATACTACTCATGTCGACTTTTAGGAACATTTTCTTCATGAAATAAGGCATGGTTTCTACGCCAGGGAGCGTAGATGTATATCTTATTTTTGTCAATATATCTACTTCAAGGAGTCTGATTCGAAAAATTCCTTCTTTGTGGGATAGTGTCTCCGATGCGAAATGTTTTTCCAATAAATTCAAAATTTTGAAGTAAATCAAAGACTTTCTGCTAGGGGGCACAAGGGTAAATTGCGTTTTCTGCGTTATTTCTGCTTCTAAAACTCCGATTTGAAAAATTCTTCTTGTATCGCATACAAGACCTGATAGAAAATATTGTTTTTACATAAATTCTAATGTTTGGTAAAGAATGGTTTGGCTACCAGGGGGCATAAGTGTTAATTTCTGCTTCTGATGTATTTGTAACAAAATCTGGGCTCCTGAAAACTCAACTAAAAGTTTTTTTTCTTGGACCGAAACCGCTCATATGGAAAAACCTTTTAAGAATACTTTCTTCCTAAAATAATGCATGGTTCTCCCACCAGTGGATGCAAAGTCATATCTTAAATTTGTCGATATATCTGTTTCTAAGAGTCCGATTTGAAAAATAATTTCTGTGTTGGAGAGCCTTTCCGGTGAGAAATGTTTCTCATATAAATTCATGTTTTCCTTAACGCACAAGTCTGCAACCAGAGGGCGTAAGTTCACGATTCCGTTTATAGCAATATCTGAGGGATTAAAAACCCTATTGAAAAACTTCTTTCTTCCATCAGATATTATTGTTTTCCATACCAGTTTTATTGACTTTGAATAGCTTTGATGAATTTAATTTGCGTCAGAACGGATTCAAAAGACGTGCTTTTTACACCCGAAAATTCGGTGTCATCTTTCTTTTTTTACTGTGTGCAAAACATTGTGGCATTATGTTAAGCGTGTTTCTTGTATTCCAGAGTAAATAATTTAAGTAGTTTCCCGTTTTTTGTGCTACAGTTCTTTTCCGTTACTTAGTTATTTTCTAATTTATGCTGGGACATCTCGTATAAATCGGAAAAATCGTTAGACACTGTCACACGGGGGTTGTATGTTTTGTGTGTGTTCATGAGGCATTTAAAAAAACTATTTTGTATTATTTTGTATCGGTATAAAACCAAAGCAATCATTTTAATTACAACGTACACATTTGTGTTTCATGCAATAAAGTGGAATAATTTTGATTTTACGAAAAATACTCGTAGGTTCCAAAGAATTTGATTTATTAAAACACCAATAAAGCTTAGTTAGTAATATGGAAATAAAATTTTTGAGTAATTGAAAGCTAATAGATTTTCGGTAAAGAGCCTCGAAAACATTTTTTGCGTGGGAGGCCTCGAATTTTTCCGGTAAGCCACTGAACATCACCTTGCCCCCGGAAATAGTGGACCGTTCGGCGGTGTCGATGATGCATGTTTCCACTATATGCTCTGGTGTTTCGATTCTGGCTCGAAATGATGACACCAGCTTTCATCACCAGCAATAATGCGCAGAAGGAAATCTTGGCTCATCTGCTCATCGGACAGATGTTTCGGTACCCACGTGGCGCAGACCTTACGATATTCAAGGTGCGAATGCATGATCGTATTGACAGTTCCGATGCTCACATCGGCAATGTTCGGCAGTTCTCGGATCGTGATTCTTCACTGAAAGAGCATAACATGGTGCGCCTGATTTGGGCTGGTCTGCAGTGCTTGTTCGTCTAAAGAGTGCTTGTTCGTCACCACCGCATTACAGTATTGCGTAGAAGACAAGCAGGCCCATAAACCGCCTTCATTCGTCTCTGAATTTCGCTTGGAGGCGTTTCCTCCTCTTTCAAAAACTGAATTGCAGTACGCCGAGCAACTTCAGGACTTATGCATCTCCTACGAGAGAAAAATAAAATTAGTCCAGCACGTTACAAGACTTCCGTAACAAACAAGCTGCAGTGCAGTTGCATAGCCTTTAAATCGCATGTACACTAGCGCCACCCATTGACTAAATTAGAAAGCGCAAACGCACTCCAGCTAAAAAGTCTCACTACTAATTGAAAAACCCTTAAATTTAGAAATTGGCAAATTCGAATTTTTTTAAAAAAGAGAGAAGGGGATGCGAGGTGACACACTGCCATGCTGTCTGGCAAGTTGATCCCAAATTTTAAGTCCAGTAGTTTCTTTTGTAGAGGACTGACAGACAGACACATTAATTTTATTATTATGGAAAATGTGTTAAAAAAAAGGAAGGATGGGATGGGATGTCATCTGAAAACTGATCAGCTCCAGAAACGAAAAACAGAATGGGAGAAATGGAATATTACTAACATTTTACCGTAAGATTTTTGCTTGTACCGTGTTTAATTATTATAACAGATATAATTTTATTGCGCGTCGGCCAAAAAAATCTGAAGTATTGCATTTCCTTACCTTTTCGCCCCAATTGCGCTTTTGAGATTTCAGGGATGAAAGGGTGAATGGTTTTATGTTTAAAAATTGAAACTGGGAGTGTACTTATTTGCGGAAAGCCCGCCCAAGGCAGTTGACAAAACAAACTTATCACCCACATCTCACTCGAAGTTAATATCTCATGTTATAGTGAGACGAACACTACGAAGCCTGCGCCACTGTACTATTCTATTACCAGAATACAAGTATTGTTACAAAAAATAAACCTGAAGTAATGCTGACATAATGATTCAATTTCTGTGTGTATTTCAAAGTCTGAATCGTAATCATGTCTGTTAATATATTATGCCAAGAAAAGGCAATTTAGAGTAAAACGGTTAAATTGTTACCGCCTGTACCTAACTCAAAATAGTTCGGCGAGAAACGCTTGTGGTTAAGAACAATTATATTTTATGAAAAGCACTTGTATTTAATATTTACAGAGTCTTTACTCAATCAAATGAACTTGATGAAGTCAACTATTATTTTTGGAGGGAATTAAGGGTGCTGATGGGAATGTGATGCTAGAAGAAGTCGTCTGATCTCAATTTAGAGTCACTACGCCATAGGAAGGGAAAGAAGCAGAGCTGTATGGAAAGTAAAGAAGCGAAAAAAGAAATAAACATCCTAGGAAGGTGTGATCGGCTACATAAATTGTGAATGTGGTTAGCTATGTGGAAGAGACCGGCAGATAGCTTAAAAAAGATTTTCGAATGTATCAACGTTATTTTTCAGTCTGATATATACGGTGCCCCAGAAAGAATGGAAACTATATCAAATATATTTCATGAGGAACTAAAGATAGTTAAAAAAACGGTTTTCATACCATATGAACAAGCAACTCAATGAGATGTTTAGCATTTCAACCTGAGCATCTTTCGTCGTTCTTACAATGTTCCTTCGGTATTCAAAACGTGAGACGTGATGTCTTTTACAGCACTGGACCGTGCGGTCTTTCCGCTATTGTAAAGATGTGATTGGTATGCGGTGCACTTGGGCCATTTGTGCACCCCCCACAAGAAGAAATCCAAGGGTGTTAATTCCGGCAGTCTAGGAGGCAACGAAAAGGGGCCACCTCTACCAGTCTATCTGTCGAATAAAGTTGTGCCCAGAAATTTCCAAACGGTTAGGGCCCAGTGTGGTGGTGCTCCATCCTGCTGGAATATGATCGTTAGATTCAATTCCTTAATTTGCGGAACAACTGCATACACTTCCAGCATGTCAAGATAGGCAATTCTGGAGGTGGTGTTCGCTCCAGAGAGAAAAAGGGGTACCAATGACACCACTGTGTGTTACGGCACACGAGACATTCACCTTGGAACTTGCTCTTTCATGTTCATTGACAGTATGGAGTTGTTCTGAACCCTACAAATCTAAGTTGTATGTATTCACATTCCCACTACTGTAAAATGTTGCCATGTCTGAGACGATAAGGTTCGTCAGTGAACTATTGTTATCGTCCACTTCCTGTAGCTCACGACAAAAAAACTCGCATCGTGCTGCGTAATCGTTTCGTTGAAGCTGGAAGTTTTTAAGCACGAAATTTTAAACTTTCTTTAAAACATCGTGCACCATGGATCGAGGGATGTCATGCTGCCGGTTGCACGTTGCTCAGATTTTCTCTGGCTTCGAACAAAAGCTATAAATGCGGTTTCAGCATCACCTTCTGGTACGGATCGCCCTCCGGTTTATGTTGTTTCTTTAAGCTAGATGTTGTCTCGCACAGCCCAGCTCACCCCTTAATGCTTATACGAAAAAGAGGGCCTTCGTCCATCTCAATTTTCTTTGCACACTGGTATCGCACTTTGATTGTGCAATCAACCCCACACACACAGCCCGGTGCTGATGAGCCGCCATTCACGGTACAACTGGCAAGTAGTCTCTGCAATGCAACTATCGCTCTAATTTGCGCATGCGCACATTCACGTATGCACTCGTTCGAATTAACGTCATGTAAAATTCGGGGAATGCCGCTGTTGTGATGTAAAACAATACTCTTGTGTGGTTTTTCCTTTCCATGTTGCGCGGTTTTTTTCTATTGCGAAAACCGTGTTGTCCTCTCTTTTATTTCCTCATGAAACATGTTTACAATGTAGCCATAACACCCCGTTGGCCTAGTGCTAGGAAGAGCTGGCTTCCGGTCATTTGTCCGAAATGGCTCCATCAGGGTAAGGCATGGATCAGGCGTATGTCTTACGGCACTGGCTTTCTCTCCCTTTCCTGGAACGATTGGCCCTAAATTAAAGAATGGCCAACTGCTTGTGACTTTTAGAGTTGCTCACGGTGTTCGTTAAAACCCAAGCAAAACAAAATGTCGATATTCTTGTTCGAACGCCATGTATTTCCAGAACTTGCATTTAGAACCATTTCGTGTTTTGTGAATTTTTGTAATGCAAGTAGGATTCTAAAAGTTAATTAAATGTACGTACTATTAAAACACCAGTCTCTCAAACAGGAAAAAACGCACGGAAAATGTTTTACAGAAGTCAGTTTTAAGTATTTTTTCATGTGATTTTTCGAAGTGGATTCGCGTTATGACGTCACAAATCCCTTTGATTTTTTTTTCTTTTATCAAATTTGGTAGACAATGGTGTGGAATTAATTTAGATGATTTCCTCGTTTTCTGAAATTGAGAGTTTCAATTTATTGGTTATATAATTTAATGTGGGATTCCAATTTGTGCAGTAAGACGTAAAAGAGGCCAAAACAAGACTTCTGAGTCCATTGAGCAATATTTCTTCCTTACTAGCTCAGAACAGACGTTGGGGGAGAACTGGAACGATATGCCGGTAATGGGATAGGAAAATAAAGCGACCCATTATATCCATTTGCGGTGTTATTTATCGCGAGTCCGTACGAGTATCACTGGCGACAGACAATTGTCCCTCGGGTGTCTCAGTGACCGGGGTTCTCTATGAGGGTATCACTTCTGGAAGAGATTGGGAAGACGAAGAGCAAGTGACTGAGAGACGCAGGAAAAAGTGCCATTACTAGCTCTAAAGAAGATAAAACTCGAAGGAGGAAGTTAGTGACAAGTGTGGCCACTTAGAGTGGTCTTTTCTGTGTTCCTTATTGGCTGGGATTGAGCAGATGACATGTAGAAGTCCAGCCAGTGGTAAGGGATGAGAAGAAAAAAAGGGGGGGGGGAGGGCGAATGGACCATAGCTTCTCGCTGTTCTCACTCATTCTGTACTTTAGATCTCATATCTCCTAATTCGCTGTCGCCACTGTAATGGTTTTTAGCTTCTCTGCTCAGACCGATTCTCCAGCCGTTCGCCGACTTAGAGTTTTTCAGTTATATCTTTCAAAAATCATTCACTAGGTCGCAAGGTTTCGTAAAAGACAGACCTACCGCAGGGAGGGCAATAGCTTTCGGAAGCAAATAAAAATGTCTAAAGAGAATACATTCATCTTCCGGGACTGGAAATCGGTGCACTTCTGAAAAAGATACTCGAAGCGACTTTTCTTTACTCGTTGTTTCTTTCCCCTTGCTTTTAGGTTCACAAAGCATATCAAAAGTAAGATGATTTGAAGAAAGTACGACACACACATGCAGATTATAAAACAGCGTCAGAACTATGCTAATTTAAATTTAATAATGATCTACACACACCAGCCAGTGAATTAGAAACCTTTAGTTAGCTGTACGGAAACGCCACTTATGCGGTGTATATGCAAAATGCGTGGTCACGTGCATCACCACGTGATCTACGCAACTATTTCTGACTGCTGCTCGTCAGTAATCGTCAGCACATGGGCCACGGATGGCCTAGTGGTCAGCGTTCGCGAGTGCCCCGGGGGAACCTCAGGTCCGATCCTAGGCAGGAACAAACACTCAAACCGCTAAATATCCGTCGTGCGTCAGATGGGCACGTTACGCCTTCGGACCCCAGGTACTGGATCCCCGGCAATAAATAAAGGCGTCTTCCTACCCCTTTCTACCTCGCTTTCATGTCACTTTCCTATCGGGCACTTTAGCCCAAATCTCTTGGCTTCCTATTTCTAAGGGTTGTTTAAGACCTAGGACCATACCCTCCTAAAACCCTCTGCATCTGATCTGAATCGTCAGCACAACACAATGGGAAAAACATAGGATCTTTCGGAGTTCGATAAAGAGCTCATTGCGGGTGCCCGTCTGGCTGAAGCGACGATTTTGAAAACAGCAAGTCTGACTGGTTTCTCAAAAGGTAAGATATCCTTGGTCTTTAAAAAGTGAAAAAGGGGGCCGCGGGTAGCCTAGTGGGCAACGTTCGTGACTGCCACGGGAAGGACCTCAGGTTCGATCCCAAGCAGGTACGAATGGTCGATCCACTAAATATCCGCCGTGCGTCGGATGGGCACGTTAAGCCGTCGGACCTCGGGTACTGCCCCCCCCCCCCGGTAATAAATAAGGGCGTCTTCCTTCCCTTTTCTACTTCGCTTCCATGTCACTTTCTATCGGGCACTCTAGCCCAAATCTCCTAGCTTCCTATTTCTAAGGGTTGTTTAAGACCTGGGGTCAGACACACCCTTCCTAAAATCCTCTACATGTGATCTGATCTGAAAAGTGAAAAAGTGACCCACATTGCTTTTCTAAGAGGCATAACTGTGACGCGAAGACAATCTGTCAGGAACGAGACAGCCCTCTTGTGAGATGGCTTGTACGGCGAAAAAGGATTTCCTGTGTGCAGCAATTGACCGAAGCATTCGGTGAAAGCTGTTCTTTACTCATATCTCAGCTAACTATGAGCAGAAAATTGAAGGGGATCGGTATTGGGGCAGTTTCATGTCTATACGGAAGCCACTGACTTCTGCGAAGAAATGAAAAATTCGTCTACAGAGGTGTCAGGCGCAGCGTGACTGGACACTGGAAAACCTGAAAAAAAGTCTTGTGGTACAACGAGTTAGGTGCACCTTTTTCTGTACCAACGGTAAGCAGGGAGTTTGGCTGGAGCCCATCAAGCAGTGTACCCAGATTACCTTGTGAACACAACTCAAGGTTCCGTGTCATGGTGTGTGGCACGTTCTGTCGGTACTGAACGGGTCCTCTGATACTGCCGGAAAGTCTGGTGTTCTCCAAGGACTATCTGAACATTGTTTCCGATCAGGTCCTTCCTGAAATGTTGCCTTTTTATCCAGCAGGTGACGGCTGTTTCATGGACAAAATGCTGCTGTGTTCAGAAGCGGTTCAGTGCCGCCCCGACAGCGGCTTCCACCATCTTCCCTCGCCACCACAAAGCCCTGATCTGATCCCCAAAGATGTGTTCAGCAGTGGTTCAGCGAGAATGACAGCGACTTCCACCATCTTCCCTCGCCACCAGAAAGCCCAGATCTGATCCCCAAAGATTGTGTTCAGCAGTGGTTCAGCGAGCATGACAGCGACTTCCACCATCTTCCCTCGCCACCACAAAGCCCAGATCTGAACCCCAAAGATGTAGCAGTGGTTCAGCAAGCATGACAGCGACTTCCACCATCTTCCCTCGCCACCACAAAGCCCAGATCTGAACCCCAAAGATGTGTTCAGCAGTGGTTCAGCGAGCATGACAGCGACTTCCACCATCTTCCCTCGCCACCAGAAAGCCCAGATCTGATCCCCAAAGATGTGTTCAGCAGTGGTTCAGCGAGCATGACAGCGACTTCCACTATCTTCCCTCGCCACCACAAAGCCTAGATCTGATCCCCAAAGATGTGTTCAGCAGTGGTTCAGCGAGCATGACAGCGACTTCCGCCATCTTCCCTCGCCACCACAAAGCACAGATCTGAACCCCAAAAATGTGTTCAGCAGTGGTTCAGTGAGCATGACAGCGACTTCCACCATCTTCCCTCGCCACCACAAAGCCCAGATCTGAACCCCAAAGATGTGTTCAGCAGTGGTTCAGCAAGCATGACAGCGACTTCCACTATCTTCCCTCGCCACCACAAAGCCTAGATCTGATCCCCAAAGATGTGTTCAGCAGTGGTTCAGCGAGCATGACAGCGACTTCCGCCATCTTCCCTCGCCACCACAAAGCACAGATCTGAACCCCAAAAATGTGTTCAGCAGTGGTTCAGCGAGCATGACAGCGACTTCCACCATCTTCCCTCGCCACCACAAAGCCCAGATCTGAACCCCAAAGATGTGTTCAGCAGTGGTTCAGCGAGCATGACAGCGACTTCCACTATCTTCCCTCGCCACCACAAAGCCTAGATCTGATCCCCAAAGATGTGTTCAGCAGTGGTTCAGCGAGCATGACAGCGACTTCCACCATCTTCCCTCGCCACCACAAAGCCCAGATCTGAACCCAGAAGATGTGTTCAGCAGTGGTTCAGCGAGCATGAAAGCGACTTACACTATGTTTCCTTGCCACCACAGAGGCCGAAACTGAACTCCATTGAGAATGTATGGGATATGTTAGAAAAACATATCCTGGAGCAAAGTCCTCTTCCGTCAAATCTGGGCCAGTTAAGAGACTGTCTGGTGAATGCCTGGTATGTTGTTTATGTCGATGCAATCCAACACCTTGCGGATATTTTCTAGGCTTTTTCGCTTTAGATCAATTTGATGCATAATGTATTGCTGCATCTATTTTGAATGCATTCAAAGAAATTTGACTAGAAATGAGCCGGTGTGTTGGACAAGGATACGATGAATGTTCCATAATGGTTGGAAATATTTCAGGCGTTCAATCAAGGATACAACATGAATTTCCTATGGCTAACTACTTTTTTCACTGCTCTAGCCATAGATTAAATTTGGTCATAAATGATTTAAACAATTTGTCTGACGTAAGAAATACAGTTCCTACATTAAAGGAAACAATTCGTTTCATTAAGGATAGTGCCGAGTGTCGTCAGTTCTACAAATGCCAAAACACTATGTGCAACAAGGTGGACCTAAGAGCACAAAAGCATTCGTCATTTCAGTGACAACTTTATAGCCATTATTGAAGGGCTGGAACATACACAATATATTGACAAAAGTCACCGGACACCTAGAAGAGATACACAACATAGCAGTTATTGACATACATTAGTACGGTGTCGGTCCACCTTTGGCTTTAATACATGCACTGACCTTTCGAGACATGCTTTCGAAAAGGTTTTGGAACATATCGATAAGTATGCGCTTCCATTCAGTGCATAATGCTGACCGCTAACTGTTTCTTAGCAGTAGGCCTTGGTTCCAAACTCCTTATGCGGCGCTCTAATTCACCCCATTAATCTGCTTGAGAGTCCCTGGTCTCAAGCAGATTGACCGAGCATTGTACGAAACTTGTCGACTTGCGGTTTGTAGAACATGAGGATAAGGTACAGACTGGCCACCTCAGTCTCCAGGCCTCAATACTATTGAACATTTGTGGGAATATTTGGAGCGAAAGGCCAGATCACACATTCCACCTCCAACATCACTAGCACAGTTTGACATAGTTTACAGGAGGAATTATCTCAAACTCCGTTATTGTGTGTGCATGACCAGTATAAGTCTACTCCAAGAGGAATTGCTTTTGTTCCGAAAGTCACCCTGGAAAGGCCAATAGTTTATTACTAAAAAGTTCTCCACAAAAGATAAGCGTTTCCATAATTTTGATTTGCACTTTTTGCATTTTGTGGACTTCTTTTTCTTTTTTAGAGCATTTTTCTTAGGTTTTGGGGCTTTTTTTTTAATAATTTGGGGGCATTTTTTTAAGTCTTTTTTTTTTGCATTTTCTGTCATTTTTTTTAATAAAACATTTAATTTTCATAAGTATTACGCTTTCAAATTGCCACACTCAAGACCAGGATTGCCAGATGATCAAAGCAAAAAACCTTCAACGCAACTCTGTTCAAGACAGTGTTTAGTGCAATCCAGTTCTGGGGAAAGAAAATCCCCATTACCCACTTTTGAAAGAGACTAAGGGAAGGACAGTGAACAATAGAATTCAGATTCAGAGCTTCTTATCGTGTACTGTTACTGACATTCGAAACCCCTCATATTCTATCTGGCAGGTATTTACTTGCTTTTTTTCGTTTCTTCCGACGATTTATAGTCAATTTTAAAAAGAAAACACAAAATTCTAGCTTATGAATTGTCGTAGATTGAAGTTAGTTAATTTATAATTTTGAAAAAATATAATACAAACTGTTTTTGGGGTGGGGGTGGAGGGACATTCTTTCAAATTCTAAAAGCATTTTTCATCTTTTTTAAGTGCATTTTTAGGGCATCAACATCCGGGTTCCAGCGAGGGGACCGATGCAGCTCCATCAGAGTTGGTAACGGGTCAAACATTTTGGACCCAGACCCAGGCGTTGTGTAATTGGACACGATCCAGACCCAATCCGAACTTGAGCCGGAAAAATCTCTTTTAAACTATAAATTCAAAACCTAATTTATAATTATGCATAACATGCATAATTCTACATATAGTGTAACGTACCAGGAGATGTGACGTACCTGCCAGAAGGACGCACACGACATAAAGGCAGATAGGAATCAGAATAAAACGTCCGTGTAGCTCAATTGGTAAAGCAACTTATTCCGGAATGAGGGGACCCGGGTTTGAATCCTGGCGCGGATAAAAATGACGGAGAAATTTACTTCGTTATAATAGTGAATAATTCTACATCATCATCATTGTCAACCATAATCAATCCACTGCTGGACGAATGTCTCTCCAAGCCTCTTCCACAACAGTCTGTCTTGTGCCAGTCTCCTCCATGTTACTCCCACATATTTTCGAATTTTATCCACCCATCTCCCATGTGGTCTTCTTCTGGGTCTTTTCCTGTCCCTTGGAATCCAATCTAAAATCTCGGCTGTCCATCGATGGTCTGTCCTTCTGGCAGTATGTCCAGCCCATTGCCATTTCAGAGATTTAACTCTGATCATGATGTCTTCCACTCTTGTCATTTTTCAGATCCACGAGTTCCTCTTCTTATCTCTCTTGGTTACACCAAGCATGCACCTCTCCAGGCTCTTTGAGTTGCCTGCAGTCTTTGTATGTCTCTTTTAGTTAAGGTCCACGTCTCTGCACCATACGTAAGCACTGGAAGGATGCATTGATCAAACACATTTCTTTTAAGATATAATGGCATATTGCTCTTGAAAATTATGCTGTTTCTTCCAAAAGCTCTCCAGGCAAGTTTCGTACGCCGATTAATTTCTTCATCAATGTGACCCTCACTTGATATCTGCTTTCCAAGATAAACTTACGTGTCTGTTATCTCCAGCTTTTCTCCATCAATCGATAAATCTTCATTTCTTGTAAAATCTTTGAGCATCACTTTCGTCTTCTGAAAATTCATTTTTAATCCCACTTCTTTACTCTTGTCAGCAAGTTCCTGGATCATACTCTGCAGCTCTGGTTGGGGTAGTTGCAAAAATGACTAAGTCATCAGCAAAACGAAGGTGGGTTAGATAATCTCCATTAATCTTGATCCCTTGATTTTCCCAGTTCAGTGATTGAAAGACATTTTCCAATATGGCATTAAAGAGCTTCGGAAATATGGTGTCAACTTGTCTCACTCCCTTTCCAATTTTTATGTGTGTTGTATTTTCAAACAGCCGAATCTTTGCACTTGCATTTTCATAGATGTTATTAATAATATTAATGTATGCATCTTCAATACCGCAGGTTTTCAAAGCCATTGTAACTGCTGATGGTTTCACCGAATCAAAGGCTTTTTCATAATCGATAAAAGCCATGCACAATGGAAGTTCATATTCCCTCGCTCTTTCAATTAGTTCTCTCAGCACGTGGACATGATCTATTGTTCTGTAGCCACTCTTGAATCCAGCTTGTTCTCTCGGTTGAGCCATGTCCAATGTTACCTTCAAGCGGTGTGAAAGAACTTTAGTGAAGATTTTATAAACTACTGATAGGAGGCTGATAGGTCTATAGTTTCCGAGATCCTCAATGTCACCTTTCTTATGTAGCAGGATCATTGTAGCGGTGTTCCAATCCTCAGGAATCTTTCCTTCATTAAGGCATCGAGTGAAAATTTGGGCGAGTACTGTTTCGATTTCTCCACTTGCTTCTTGTATGATGTCTACAGTAATTCCACTTTCTCCTGGAGCTTTTCCCCGCTTCATGTTCTTGATTGCATGTGCAACTTCTGCTGGGAGGACTGGAAGAACTCTGGTACTGGTACCTTTAATAATGTCTGGAGTACATGTATCATCCCTTTCATATAATTTGGAGTAGAAATCTTTCACTCTTGTCAAAATTTCGCCTCTATTTCTTGTTACAGAACCATCTTCTGTTCTCACTGCCATAATCTGTTTTCTTCCCTTACTGAGATGTCCCTTTGCTATCAAAAAAAACAACCAAAGCCTAAAGGCTTTGGTTGTTTTCAATTGCTTTCCTCACTAGTTCACAGTTGAATTTCCTTACGTCTTCAGTGATACTTTTTCGTACTGTCTTGCATAGCTCTATATATTCCACTTTGGAAGTCACACTACATGCTGTATATTATGCATGATTTCTATATGTACACTGCCGGACAATTGCTAAGGACGGATGACAATAGCAACGATAGCAACCATAAAATGGAAGGCAGTAAAATGTGGAAATTAGCATAAGTGCGGGATACAGTAAGACGTGTTGTGCGTAGGCAAATTTTGGATTGCCGAACTTGTTCATGACGTCAGAGCGCTGATAAGAGATATAAAGGATTTGACGCGTATTGACCGTTGTTGTTCAAACGCAAAGTTGAAACGGAAAGAATCAATTGACGAACTTGCAATTTTCAGTATGTCTTCCCGACATCACCTAGATGATTTTACGCGTGGCCGTATTATTGGCAAGATTGAAGAAAGGCGAAAAATAACAGATGCTACCAGGGAGTTCGACGTCAGCCACAGTGTTGTTTCAAGGCTTTGGAAATCATTTCAAACAAATGGAGAGTGTAGCAAACGTCACGGGGGAGGTCGTGTTCGCAGTACGACACCTGCAGAAGATCGGTACATAGTGCTATCAACAAAAAGATACCGGCGCAGCACAACTAGTGAGGTAGCAAAACAGTTTACGGCTGCTACTGGCAAACGGATCTCCCGAAAAACTGTCGCCAGACGTTTGCATGAAGGAGGACTATACGCCCGCCGTCCTGTTGTGTGCATCCCATTGTCCAGACGTCACCGTACCGCCCGTTTGCAATGGTGCCATCAACATCACAATTGGACTGATAACGACTGGTCTGCTGTCTTCTTCTCAGATGAAAGTAGATACAGTCTATCGTCTGATTGTCGACGACAACTGATCTGGTGTGATAGTGGTACTGCATATTGTCCAGCAAGCATACAGGAAAGGGACCCATATCCGACATGTAGTGTCATGGTATGGGCTGGCATCATGATCAATGGCCGTACGTCCCTTTATGTGCTTCCAACTGGGACTATGACTGGCCAACGATACATTAATGATGTTCTGCTACCTCATGTTCGCATGTTCCGTGGTGCTGTCGGTGATAGATTCATTTTCATGGACGACAACGCAACATGTCATCGAACAGTCGCTGTCCAGGAGTGTCTTGAGAGCGAGGATATTCAACGCCTCGTATGGTCAGCACGTTCTCCAGATCTGAATCCCATTGAAAATGTGCGGGATGCTTTGGGGAGGAGTCTTTCTGGTCGCCAATGCCCTCCAATGAACAAGGACACCCTCATCCGTGCACTGACAGAGGAATGGGATAAATTACCCCAACAGCTGCTTGATAATGTTGTGCAAAGCATGACACGACGTGTGGAATCTTGCATTGCCCTCCATGGTGGCCATATCCCGTATTGACATCTTACGCCGGAACGCCTGCAGACGGTAATTGCATTTTTTTTCACGTTTACGCATTCTGCACAAAATGGCCTGTTTGTCCCTTGAACACGTTCCAAAGCCTTCTGGATTTCAGAGCACAATAAATTGTCTTTCTTGTAATGTCCTGGCATTCTGACATTATTTTATTTCACTTGGCATCCAACCACACTTAATTTTTTATGCGCTATATAGCCGTTTATGATCCTCCTTAGCAATTGTCCAGCAGTGTGTATATACACTCACAGGGCGTTCAAAATGTCCCTGCGTAGTGGGTATCCTAAGTTATATAGAAATCATACAAATATATTACGCGAACGTATAATTTACTCACTTACTTACAGAGAGTGTTTAAGCTATCGTCCTTCACATAAGGTAACTGTTTTACACATCTTTTCCAACACATTTTACACATGTTTTCCAACACATTTTACACATGTTTTCAAACACACCTGCCGAGTGAAAAACTCTCTCCGCAGTGTTGTTAAGGCTGTTCCACTTAATTTTGATGGTGCTATAGTCGAAATTTTTTAATTAAAAATAATAATTTGTTGTATGTTGAATTTCAGTTCTTGCTGTTTTCTAGATAACATATCAAGCTTCAGAATATGTTTCACAGCAACACTAACTTTCACCAGCTTCTAATGAGTTGAAAGTTTCCAAAATGTGGATGTTGATTTCACCAGGGGTGGATTGAACCACCAGGATGCCGGGACATTTCCCAGTGGACCACTCGAGAAATGGCCCACTTAGTCGTATTCTCTTTGTCTGAATTTTTTCGGAAAGAAAATATTAAGTATTTTAAGTTATAAAATAAAGCTATTTAATCGATGTTCAAATTTTCATCCTTGGGAACGCATTAATTGTGAAGAAAATGTGTAAAGAAGTTTTCCCATTGATAGTATAAGAAGCAAAATGACTTGAGGTCCACCTTAATGAGACGAAACAACTTCCAACATTCACTCTTCCCTTTTTTGTTTTCAACAAGCACGTATTTGTTGGCCTCGACGCCTTTTTCAGTATCCTTAATATTAAATCCATCCATATAAACAAACAAGGCATTAATTCTGACACGACAAACGACATGCAATTGAACGGGATGTTAGCACGTCAAACGAAAACCTGTGAATGCTCAATGAAAAAGATGCAATGTGGAAAATAACTTTCAGTCTTACAGTGTGACACGCGGGGTGTGAGAGAGTGAATCACCAGAGAAGCAATCGACAGGTGTTTGGCTGTATTTTACTCAGGACAATCGCACTGAAAACAAACACAAAGGAAGCATCGTTTTACGATATGCTGTCCTTGAGTTTAGCGTCTGCTCCGTTTCGGGGGGTCGGTGGAAATCTTCGTTACTTTAAGAAAGAGGCGGCAACATTTTTGGATGGCAAACCATTTTTCACTCCGCTGGCACCAGTGTCGAGCACAAAATTCCACAGCACGCATTTTTCTTTGAGTTTTTTTTTTCCGTTTCAAAAATAAGATCGAAATAAAACCGAGTCGAAACCGGGTGAGGAACACCTTGACCCGACCCCTTTGCCCCACAAGAAATTGTTGACTCGCTTCGCTGACCCGTTACCCGTTTCCATTTCTGAGTTCCAGCGGACAAACACATCAAAGATCTATATAAGAATATTCAGCTGAAAGAGAA
The DNA here is from genome assembly GCA_039090855.1 of Macrothele yani. Lineage (NCBI taxonomy): Eukaryota > Metazoa > Arthropoda > Arachnida > Araneae > Macrothelidae > Macrothele > Macrothele yani. The sequence goes on from CM077011.1 coordinate 32,045,697, forward strand.
CATATTCCGTGTGTTACGTAGGATTAACAACTTTAAACGTTGACTGAAAGAGAAGCATACATAGATTCGAGTCACACACCTCCTTGCTGACACAGCATGATAGAAGATATTTCATTCGTTAAATGATTATACGATTATACAGGGTGCGTAGGAAAGTCCCTTTACCCTGAAATAACTTGCAAACGGAGAGAGGTAAAGTTTTGCAAGTGAGATAACGGTATGGTAAAGCGACTACGCCCGATCGAATGCAATCGATAGCAGCGCCCCTAGTGGCGAAATGTGGAAGGTAGCATTGCAAGTCGAAAACGAAAAGAGATAGAGCAACATTTCCAATTACAAAGTTGTAGAGCATCCAAATGACATTTGTTTCACAGGCATAAGATAAATTGTCGCCCGAATACCCTAAAATGTCCGAAATCGATGCGTGACATTTTGTGTGAACGTTTGAAGGGAACAGGCATAGGTATGAACAAATACACACAATTTATTTCATAAAAGCGTGCTTATGTCAATAGAGTTTGATGATGTCAGACAAAACAAAAACAAAAAAGGAAAACTGGCGCACAGTGATAAAAACTTAATGTCGATTATGTTCGAAGAGTTCGTAATTGCCCACGATACACATTTGTATTCGTGAAAGTAACTCTGCATGCACATTCCTCAGCATGGAAGGTGTAACACTATTGTAAGCATCTGTAGCACAACCAACGACGTAGATCCAGCAGACTTGTAGGCGCTGTTGCATAAACCTGATTTTTTACGAAACCCCAGAAATCCAAGCTCGTCATTCTCACACAGCATACGTAGACCAAAGCTTCTGATCAGGGTACATCCTGCTACTGGTTCTCATATCGTAGGTATAGTACAACGTCACAATCTGCATTTGCATACGGCTACATTTGCGAAATGTGAATATGCAGATTCGAATCGTCGCATATCGATTTCGGACATTTTACGTTATTCAGGCGACAATTTACTTTATCCGTGTAAAACAAATGTCGTTTTGTACTAATTAATTGATGCTCTACAACTTTATATTTGGAAATTTTGCTCTATCTCTTTTCGTTATCGATTTGCAATGGCTAACTTCTGCATTTCGCCAACAGGGGCGCTTTCATTGGTTACATTCGATCGGGCGTATTCGCTTTACTATACCGTTATCTCACTTGCATAACTGTACCTCTGTCCGTTCTCAAGTTATTCTAGGCTAAAGGGACTTTCCTATGCACCCTGTATACACTGAAGAGCAATTGAAATAGAGACAGCTGGCGTTATGCAAATGTGGCGCTGTGGGCGGCCCTGTAAACGGAAACGACATGACGTATGCAGCGATCCGACAATATAAGTAGTGATGCGACGGGAATCAGTAAGAGTTGGACGCGGTATGGGTAAGACGAAGGATCTAAGCGCATTTGATCGTGGGCAAATTGTCGGGGCCCGACGAATGGGTCACTCCTTCTCGGAAGTCGTGCAGGCACTGGGATTTACACGAGCCACTGAGTCACGGGTGCACCGTGAGTGCATTTATTCCGGTAAAACCATCCCTGCAAGAGCCAACTGCCGTGGACAAAACCGTGTGAATGAGCGGGGTCATCATCGGCTTGCTTGCATTGTAACAGCGGATAGACGGGCCACAGTGCAAGAAATGACTCTGCAATTTAACGCTGGTGCACAAAAACGTGTAAGCAGCCGCACCATCCAGAACCATTTCCTCGCTATGGGGTACAGCAACCATCGTCCCACGAGGGTACCGCTGCTGACCGCACATCACACGGTGCAAAGATTAACATGGGTGCGGGAACATCGCCACTGGACCCTAGACATGTGGAAAAATGTTGCCTGGACTGATGAGTCGAGATTCACGTTGCTACATGCGGATGGCAGGATACGAGTACGTCGCAAACCACATGAAGCGATGGATCCCTCTTACCAGCAGGGTACTCTTCAAGCTGGTGGGGGTGGCATTCTTGTCTGGGGACTGTTTACGTGGACTGAAATGGGACCCCTGGTACATGTGACATCGTCCCTCACAGTTCAACGATACCGGGATATCCTGGACGATCATTTGCTCCCGTTTGTGCGTCTTGAACATCCCACTGGGGACCTCATCCTGCAACAAGACAATGCACCGTGCCATCGCTCTCGAATTGTATCCGAATGGTTGGATGAACACTCCACCGACGTGACCTCGCTTCCTTGGCCAGCTAGGTCACCTGACCTCAATCCCATCGAGCACATCTGAGATGTCATCCAGAGAGATGTTCGAGGCTCTGACCCCCTTCCATCAAATCTTCGTGAACTGGTGGAGCTTGTTCAGGGGTCGTGGATCCGTATGGCTTCCCAACGCTTCCGGTGTCTTGTCAAGTCCATCCCGAGACGAATCACCGCCGTCATCAGGGCGAAAGGTTGGGCTACAGGTTACTAGACAGGTATCTCTAATTCAATTGCTCTTCAGTGTATATATACACGGTCGTAACAGAAACATATGACCATCCCCGAAATCACATTGTACACGCTCAATCGCTTCACAGAATGCACGTGACAAGGACGACCACACGGAAATATAAGCTGCTGGCCAGGAGAGATCATCCATAGTGCGCAACGAGAGAACAATAGGCGGAGGCAGTAATGCTTGCACCTTCATTTCTGTTCGAGTCCAGGATGGCGTCTGTTCTTTGTTTCTAGTTGCACAGTTCACAGTCATTGGTGCGCACTCCTCCGGTGATGTAATAGTTGCACCGACGTGGCTAGTAGCTTTTTTTTTTTTTAGTTTGTTTGTTCTGCTGATGCTACGAAAAGTATATACAGTTTTGAAGATACCCGTTGGAATGAAATATGAAGAAACCTACTATTGGCATTGTCGATGGAACGAGCAGAAGAGGCATACCCAACAGGAAGTGTGTCGAATACTTACCAGAGTTGTAAACTACAGACAACGGAAGATGCGCCACTTTACACACAATAGATCTTTCTCTATTGAAGGTAGGTGCAGCAGAACTTCGGACACAAGAGGGTTATGAGCCCTTGGTTGTTGTTGATGCTGATGATAATGTTATTTTACACCCGTTGGTGTCTGAAGTAGGTGTCCGGACTTCGGATACCAATGAGTCATGAGCCCTTTGTTGTTGTTGATGGTAATGATAATGTTATTTCACACCCGTTGGTGTCCGAAGTCGGCGTCCGGATTTCGGACAACAACGGGTCTTGAGCCCTTGGTTGTTGTTGATGGTGATGATAGTTATATTTTACACCCGCTCGTGTCCAACGTCGGTGTCCGGACTTCGGACACCAACGAGTCATGAGCCCTTTGTTGTTGTTGATTTTAATTATAATGTTATTTCACACCCGTTGGTGTCCGAAGTCGGCGTCCAAAATTCGTGTTCAAAGTTGAGTCTGGAATTTGTACTTGTTTGTTGTCGATGGAAACAACAGCTGGACGAACTGAACGAGGCATGTCATCTTTGGAGAGTAGAAAATATGCGGTCGTCCAGCAAGATAACGTCAGATCTCGTGTTGTAATGAACACCCAACAGAAATCGAGACAACCGTTCTGCGAAATTTTTATTGGTCCTCCGTATTAACCAGCAATAGCAACTTCTGATTGCCGTTTTTATGTTATTTGCACCTTATTGTTAAATGAAAGTGGATTCGTTCGATGCTACCAAAGTGTGATGAAGCAAGCCAGCAACTTTTTACGAGAACCGTATTAAAAGTCTTACAGAAAAACGGGTCCATGTGTTACAAGTAACAATTGGCATTATGTTGTTGCATAAATAAAAAAGCACTTTCTGAAGGAAATTTTTATTGAAAATATTTTCTTGTCACCCCAGTACTATTGCACCCCCTTTTTTTAAGCGTGGGAAGTTTCTGATGAAGTCTCCACGTGAAGCAGATGCTGGTTAACATACTGAAAAGATATCTCATGGCACCAAGCTTCTACCAAACAAGAAGCTCATTTTTCTGAGAGAAGTTAATGACTTTTTAGCATTAAGTTTGTTACTTTAGAAGAATTTCTACCGGGAAAACCTCAGGTTGATGCAAGAAAGAAAGTCGCGGCATGCTTAAAAGAAGAACTTCTCAGACGATCATTCATAGTAATTCAGGTAGGACACACGAAGCGTCACATTTTGGAACGAAAACCATTAGCGAGAGAAAAGACTGACATCACCGATTCCGCGGATATCTGAAATCGAAGCGAAAATTCTTTCCGACGGGAAATTTGAACCGTAAAACATTACTTCGCAGAGTTGACGACTGTAATTTTAATATATCCTTTCGTTCATCTAACGTTCTGTCTGGATCGCTAACGTCAGAACACAAGTCATTCGATCTGGCTGGAAAAGAAGTCAAAATGTGCACAACCGCAAACCTCGCCCAGCATGTCGTTCCGTTCGAGGTACTAATTAAGATGGAATTTAATTAAAATCAACTCATAACCATAGCTAAGAAATGCTTTGATATGATCAACAACCGAACAGACACCTGCAGCCGTCAAAGATCTCCACAGTTACGAAAAAAAGGACAGATGAAGCTAAGAAAACACGATCTCTTTATCGACCTAGCATACGCAACTCTCTGTTCCCCCCTCCACTCTTTCCTTAGCCACGCGCACTCATACATACATACACTCATTCACAAACACCCGCATACCCGCGCAAGAACGCAAACACCAAACGAGTTTCAAGTTGTAAGCACCGCTTTAATTACTTTAAAACAAATTAGTGCAACAAAAATTATTCTCCTTGAAAACCTCCGCCTGAACGAAGCCAGCCGGGAAAGTTTTCTTGACAGGGATTTGATTATCAATTAACAAATTAAAGAATTATGACTCAGCCACAAAAAGTTAATAGAAAATCAATGAGACTAATTATTTAATAAGCTGTAAAGCGTAAAAAGCAACGTCTTCAAGTCGGCTTCTCTCACTTCTGTCCCTGACATACTAGCTATAGTTTCTTGTTACTTTCTCAAATCGGCATCCCCCACTTTTCTTAAATATTGTATTCAACTAATTAGTCTTCTTCCTTCCGCAGTTTTTCTTAGCCATGCTTTTCATTAAAGAAAACACTACTGAAAAGCAGGGCTTTCAAGTAGGCTCTGGCCCCAGGCAGTTCATTAGAAAGCTCACCGGCTACCGAATAAAAACTCAAATCACCGGGACCAGCAGAGCGCCAAAGATGTCGATTTTTCCAAAAATTAAAAAAAAAAAAAGAAACAATTTTTTTTACCCTCCTGAACAGCACTGAAAGAAGTTCTTATGATAGGCATGATTTAGATTTAAAGAGCTCGTTGTTTTCCCCAAGTTACATTTTTTATTATAAAATTGAACAATAAACGCGATTCCATGATTCCCTAATCCTTATAGCTTATAAGCACACCGGATAACAAATTATGGAATGCTCATTTTATTGGTTAATATGGGGTTACATCACCACGAGCTCGAAGCATAGCCTTGATTTTCTTTGGCATGCTGTCAATATGGGAGCACATGACATTAATGTCCAGTTTGCCCCCACGCCCTGAACAACTGGTCCCGCCGAGCAGTCGAATTGGGAGGGTGTTGTTGTCTCTTCTTAACGGCCCGTACGAGGATGTCCCAAATTTGCTCTATAACATTGAGATCAGGCGAATTGGCGGGCCAGGTGAGATGTGGGACATCGACCTCATGTTCTGCAAACCAATCCTGCACAATGGCAGCTCGGTGGGCAGTGCAGTTGTCGTCTTGATAACGTGGATCTGGAATGGCGGCATCTTGGAGGAACTGGACATATGGCAAGACCTCGTTATTCAACAGTTTCGCGTAGTCCACCGCTTTCATGCCATTAGGCACGTGAACTAAGAGACCCACCCTAGCACTGGATATACACCCCCTTCATTTAAACATGACCCTTCCATCCCCCTTCTGTACAGCCCTTTGCACACACTCTGCGTTGAAGGCTTCTCCGGCCTTCCGCATGACCCTGGATCGATCATCATTGGAATACAGGCAGAACCTGGATTCGTACGACCAGATGTTGCATCGCCACTGTTCTGTGGTCCAGTGTCGATGTTCTCTCGCCCATTCCAACCGCTTTTTCTTGTGTATGGCAGATAGCTTGGGGCGTACCCTAGCTACACGACTGAATATTCCTACACCATGGAGTTCTCGTCGAAGCGTCCGTTTGGAAACAGGCTGACTGGGTCCCGCATTGTACTCTTGCAGCAATTCCTGCCGGGTTTGGAACCGTTTGGCGGTTGATAATTGCCCCAGACGTCGACGATCACGGTTGCTCATGATGGTTTTTCTGCCGCAGCTGCTCCGATGGTAATTGTTTATGGCCGACTCCTTCCACGCTAAATGAACACTACTGACTGTGGACTTGGACACGCCAACGAACTCTGCCACCTTCCTCAGCGAATGACCATTTTCACGACCAAAGACGATAGCTCCCTTTTGCTACTCTGTTACGTCACCTTTTCTACCCATGATAAGCAAAAATAAAACTGATTAGGCATGCACATCTTACAAGGCTGAAAAAATAGCAAGTAACATACAATACTTTCCATTTCATTATATGCACGCATTTTTCTCTGCCTGACCAGTTTCCAACTGTTCCTCCGGACGACAGCATTCTGTAATTTTTTGTCCGGGATCCTTCGAGGTACAACTTTCCTTCCACGCAATACCACGATGGTTCATATTTAACTAATGAGTATCTGACGATCAAAATAAACCTTACTCATACCAGAAAACACCTTCTTTTCATTATCCTTCAGATTAGCCCAGTCACCACAACTATTCCGTTTTGACGTAGAACAACGTCTTTCTCCGCGCTGTGTAGGTAGTAACATCGGTAGTGCGGGTGCAACGAAAACATGTCACACTTTGAATGCTTATATCTTCGAAATTAAGAATCTCAGAGTAATAAATAATACATCATTAGATAGTTTATAGATTCCCATTTATAACAGAACAAATTTCAACCCTCCACTCCTTAACCCTCCGATACAGTAGCGTTAGAAAGTTAAGCTAAATTTCGCATGATTACGTTTCGCCACATGCCGTTTTAAGGTTGATAACTAGTGAATAAATAATAATAGCAATGACCTCAGCCCCGCATTCCATAGCTGTTCTGTCAGAGCTAACGGGCGTACGTGATAAACCGAAATGAACTGGATTTAAAATTTATTTATTTATTAGATAAATAAAATTTGGTGACGAAAATTTAGAAATGCAACGAAAATCCAGGGAAAGTTACTATAAGAACCGACGAAAGTTGAAGAAACAGCAAAAGGAGAACGAGAGGAATCCGAAAAGGCCCGGTAAGTTACCAACCGAAAGGTCACGGGAAAGGGAGCGTCAAATGTCCATGAGCCAGGATGTGTTTCACCTGAGTTTGACTCTAGAGCCACAACTTTCCACTTCAACTGCACAAATTGAGCCTGAACAGCAAGAACAGATGGAAATTGATGTCATTGATCCAAATTTTCAAATCACACCGAGCATGGAATACTAATGTACATCGCCAGTCGTCACAACTTCGCTGGATAATGTATGCATTACATCTGAAACCTTTACACCGCCGATGCATTCTGAATCTAGAAAAGAACAAGAGCAACAAGAAGAGTACATTAGGCCCGAGAACGTATCGCCAAATTTATAACAAGGCAACTAAGAAGTTTGAAAAATTGTTTCTGGAGAACGATTTCTTCAGAAACAATTTTAGCAATAACTACTGACAACGATGATACTACGCCTTCTACTTCTACTTCTATTAATTTATAATCAGAATAAGTTATTATGAATTGTACAAGTTTCTTAAAAATTTTATATCTAAAAAAATCAAACAGGCACAGTATCAACTGTGCCGCAACCTACAACTTAGAGCTATGTCAGCTGTCTTTCGTGGAAAACTTTAAGGACGTAGAACTAGTAAGATAGTGCCATGAAATGGTGACAGTTGTCACAGTTCTGCGTTGTAGGTTGCAGCCCATTTGATTTTTTTTCGTTGTATATACACTAATCAACATTCAACGATGTTCCGAAACATTATCTAGAAATCTTTTCCAGAATTTTTTTCAGCACTGAAGTTGGATTGATCTTTTTAAAAGTCGAGGGTCTTCGCCAGCCGAGAATGGCGATGATCACAGAATCCTGCAGCCTACTTTCAAACTTCGTGGAGATAAAATTAAATCTGTCTCGACACGTGACGTACCTGATAGTCGGGAGTCTTCGACAGCCAAGAATAGTGATGGTCACTGAATCCTGCACTGCACCTTCAAACTTCGTGGAGAGAAAACCAAACCTGTATGGACACGTGAGACGTACCTGAAAGTCGAGAGTCTTCGACTTCAAGAATGGTGATGATCCTGAAACCTGCACCCTGCCTTCAAACTTCGTGGAGAGAAAACCAAATCTGCCTGCACCAGTGACGTATCTGATAGTTAGGAGTCTTCGAGAAAAATATTGGGCCGCCCCGGTGGCGCAGTGGTCTAAGGCGCTGGCCTCTGATCATTTGTCCGTAAGTGGTCAGGGTTCGAATCCCGGTCGGGCATGGATGTTGTGTTTGTCTTACGGCACTGGCTCTCTCCCTTCCCTGGAACCAGTGACCCTAAATTAGGGACGGGCGGCTGCTTATAGCCCATTGAGTTGCTCACGGTGGTCGTTAAACCTCCAATCAAAAAAAAAAAAAAAAGAAAAAAATATTGGTGATGATCACTGCACCCTGCCTTCAACCTTCGTGGAGAGAAAACCAACTGGGTCTGGACACGTTACGTACCTGAAAGTCGAGAGTCTTCGGTAGCAGAGAATGGCGCTTATCACTGGAACCTGCACCCTGCCTTCAAACTTCGTGGAGAGAAAACCAAATCTGTCTGCACCAGTGACGTATCTTATAGTCAGAAGTCTTCGACATAAGAAATTGGTGATGATCACTGAAACCTGCACCCTGCCTTCAAACTTCGTGCAGAGAAAACCAAATCTGTCTGCACCAGTGACGTATCTTATAGTCAGGAGTCTTCGACATAAGAAATTGGTGATGATCACTGAAACCTGCACCCTGCCTTCAAACTTCGTGGAGAGAAAACCAAATCTGTCTGCACCAGGGACGTATCTGATAGTCAGGAGTCTTCGAGATAAGAAATTGGTGATAATCACTGAAACCTGCACCCTGCCTTCAAACTTCGTGGAGAGAAAACCGAATAGGGTCTGGACACGTTACGTACCTGAAAGTCGAGAGTCTTCGGTAGCAGAGAATGGTGCTTATCCCTGAAACCTGCACCCTGCCTTCAAACTTCGCGGAGAGAAAACCAAATATGTCTGCACCAGTGACATATCTTATAGTCAGGAGTCTTCGACATAAGAAATTGGTGATGATCACTGAAATCTCCACCCTGCCTTCAAACTTCGTTTAGAGAAAACCAAATGGGTCTGGACACGTTACGTACCTGAAAGTTGAGAGTCTTCGGTAGCAGAGAGAATGGTGCTTATCACTGAAACCTGCACTTTGCCTTCAAACTTCGTGCAGAGAAAACCAAATCTGTCTGCACCAGGGACGTATCTTATAGTCAGGAGTCTTCGACATAAGAAATTGGTGATGATCACTGAAACCTGCACCCTGCCTTCAAACTTCGTGCAGAGAAAACCAAATCTGTCTGCACACAGTGACGTATCTGATAGTCAGGAGTCTTCGACATAAGAAATTGGTGATGATCACTGAAACCTGCACCCTGCCTTCAAACTTCGTGGAGAGAAAACCAAATCTGTCTGCTCTGCACCAGTGACGTATCTTATAGTCAGGAGTCTTCGACATAAGAAATTGGTGATGACCACTGAAACCTGCACCCTGCCTTCAAACTTCGTGGAGAGAAAACCAAATTGGTCTGGACACGTTACGTACCTGAAAGTCGAGAGTCTTCGGTAGCAGAGAATAGGGATGATCACTGAAACCTGCACCCTGCCTTCAAACTTCGTGGAGAGAAAACCAAATCTGTCTCGACGTGTGACGTACCTGAAAGTCGAGAGTCTTCGGTAGCAGAGAATGGTGCTTATCACTGAAACCCTGCACCCTGCCTTCAAACTTCGTGGAGAGAAAACCAAATCTGTCTGCTCTGCACCAGTGACGTATCTGATATTCAGGAGTCTTCGACAAAAGAAATTGATGATGACCACTGAAACCTGCACCCTACCTTCATAAAACTTCGTGGAGAGAAAACCAAATGGGTCTGGACACATTACGTACCTGAAAGTCGAGAGTCTTAGGTAGCAGAGAATGGTGCTTATCACTGAAACCTGCACCCTGCCTTCAAACTTCGTGGAGAGAAAACCAAATCTGTCTGCTCTGCACCAGTGACGTATCTGATAGTCAGGAGTCTTCGACATAAGAAAATTGGTGATGACCACTGAAACCTGCACCCTGCCTTCAAACTTCGTGGAGGGAAAACCAAATGGGTCTGGACACATTACGTACCTGAAAGTCGAGAGTCTTCGGTAGCAGAGTATGGTGCTTATCACTGAAACCTGCACCCTGCCTTCAAACTTCGTGGAGAGAAAACCAAATCTGTCTGCTCTGCACCAGTGACGTATCTTATAGTCAGGAGTCTTCGACATAAGAAATTGGTGATGACCACTGAAACCTGCACCCTGCCTTCAAACTTCGTGGAGAGAAAACCAAATCTGTCTGCTCTGCACCAGTGACGTATCTTATAGTCAGGAGTCTTCGACATAAGAAATTGGTGATTATCACTGAAACCTGCACCCTGCCTTCAAACTTCGTGGAGAGAAAACCAAATCTGTCTGCTCTGCACCAGTGACGTATCTTATAGTCAGGAGTCTTCGGTAGCAGAGAATAGGTGATGACCACTGAAACCTGCACCCTGCCTTCAAACTTCGTGGAGAGAAAACCAAATCTGTCTCGACGTGTGACGTACCTGAAAGTCGAGAGTCTTTGGTAGAAGAGACAAGTGATGATCACTGAAACCTGCACCCTGCTTTCAAATTTCGTGGAGAGAAAACCAAATCTGTCTGGATACGTGACGTACCTGAAAGTCGAGAGTCTTCGGTAGCAGAGAATAGTGATGATCACTGAAACCTGCACCCTGCCTTCAAACTTCGTGGAGAGAAAACCAAATCTGTCTCGACATGTGACGTACCTGAAAGTCGAGAGTCTTCGGTAGAAGAGAATAGTGATGATCACTGAAACCTGCACCCTGCCTTCAGACTTCGTGGAGAGAAAACCAAATCTGTCTCGACATGTGACGTACCTGATAGTCGGGAGTCTTCGACTGCCGGAAATAATGATGGTCACTGAATCCTGCACCGTAGCTTCAAACTTTGTGGAGAGAAAACGAAATCTGTCTGGATACATGACGTACCTGAAAGTCCAGAGTATTCGACAAAGGAGAATGGTGATGACCCCTGAAACCTGCACCCTGCCTTTAAACTTCGTGGAGATAAAACCAAATCTGTCTCGACATGTGACGTACCTGATAGTCGGGAGTCTTCGACAGCCGGAAATAATGATGGTCACTGAATCCTGCACCGTAGCTTCAAACTTTGTGGAGAGAAAACTAAATCTGTCTGGATACATAACGTACCTGAAAGTCCAGAGTATTCGACAAAGGAGAATGGTGATGACCCCTGAAACCTGCACCCTGCCTTTAAACTTCGTGGAGATAAAACCAAATCCGTCTGGACACGTGACGTCATACCTCATAGGGAAGCATAAATTGGCGGTCAGGGAAGGTTTGTCAGACAGTGCGTCGACTGAATCTTCGAGTCTACAAGTGGCTATTTATTCCAACGAGGAGTACTGCGAGATGGTTATGTTGTATGGGTAATGCGGTCGTCGGGCTAGAGAGGCAGCACGCCATTATGCATTACGTTTCCTTAATCGTTTTCATACTACTGCGGCTATTATCATCAATGTCGTTCGCCGCCTGGGAGAAACCGGGAGCATTACAAATCGTTCCCGTTCAGGCAGGCCGACACTTGCAGGTGTGCACGTGCTGCCAGTGGACGTCCTGGCCTATGCGCTAGCCCACCCACACTGCAGTACGAGAGATATCAGTGCGACGTGTGGCCTTACATTTGGTCGTGTATGGTAAATTTCTACAACCCCGTATTATCCAAGTATGCAGTAATGTAACACCTGAAATGCTGCAAAACGTCCAACAAGAAGTTCTAGCTCGAATACAGATGTGTATCGCTGCCGATGGTGGACACATCACTAATGCTTAAGTATTAGTACTGACATTTTGTATTTCTAGAACATTATTTTGTGTTTTTCTTCTTCGTAATGTCCTACTGCTGTATGAATTTCCTACTACTTCACTGTACAGTGCATAATAAATTGTACCTTGCTGGCACATACATGTCTTAGTTTTATTAGTAAAATTACATCACCTTATAATGTCACACTTCTGCACGCGATGAGTGACGTATTTATGCCGGTGATCAGATACCCAGAGATCTGCATTTCTGGACTTCTATTGGAGAGTTTGATGAATGTAGGGCGTCATTTCATACTAAATCGGTGACACTCTACACGTTTGCTATTGACCTTTTCTTGCTATCTCTCTTGGTTCTCGCGATAAGATCGCTAACTTCCAAAATTCGCCGCTAGGGGTGCTGCAATCAGTCTCATCTGATAGAACATAGTCACTTTACTATATGTACAAACTACTTCCACAACTCTAGCATTTTGCGTTCAAAAGTTATTTCCCTGTTTAAAGACTTTCCTATACACCCTATATACTGTATATTTGCGAATCATGTGTAACTGAAATAATTGTATGTTTAAAAGATTAAAAATGAAGTTAGGTTTCATTAGTCAGGAGTTATATTTGCCGCTGTCACTGGTATGGTACCTTTGTTTTTCGTCACAAGTGAAAAGAATGCACATAGAGTTTTAGGGTATATTTTATACTTTCAATTTAAATATCTTCTAGCGCATTAAGTTAGCCAAATGACTTTTGGTCTTAAGGTTTATTATTTGTTGTTATGATTTAATTCCATTTAGTATGTACCGGACTCTGGCTCGGTGTGGTCGTGAGTGGCGCGAATAAATGCACTGTGTTGTAGGTAAATAAATCAATACTCTCGATTCAATCGTTTTATTTCACACCTTGGCATGCGAAAGATACATGGCATAATATCTACAAAAAGTACCAGGGTACTCTCACGATTCTTCGCCCTGCTAAGAGCGTAAGTACATTTCTCTTTCAAAAACTCTGCCATGAAATATTATTTTTGCATTGGAAGTAATTGAAGAAACAGAGTTATTACCCCCGAGAATTCGGCGCCAGCCGCCCCGGTGGCGCAGTGGTCTAAGCGATGGCCTCTGATCATTCGTCCGTACGGGGTCCGGGTTCGAATCCCGGTCAGGCATGGATGTTGTGTTTGTCTTACGGCACTGGCTCTCTCCCTTCCCTGGAACCAGTGACCCTAAATTAGGGACGGGCGACTGCTTATAGCCCAATGAGTTGCTCACGGTGGTCGTTAAACATCCAATCAAAAAAAAAAAAAAATTCGGCGCCATTTTTCTTGTTAAAAAAATATGTCGAGCATTCGAAGCTTAACAGAGCATGATTAAGCTTTTATGTCACGTGATTTACCTTTTATATCACATGCCGTTCTACTTTCGTTCTTATTTGCGGAAGGCAAGTGCAAGTTTACTTCTGTATATTCAATGCTTTTAATAATTTCCATCTTCCACAGTTTTTGGACGAACATGTAATTTTTTGTGGCCTTCGAAATCCCCAATTTTTCGCATTTTAATTTTTATCTCTGATGCATTCAAACTAATGTTAGATTCAGTTACAGATTTTATAAATATAATTACCAGTTGTTTTCAAAATTGGTGTGTGCGAAGAGTTTAAAACTAAATACATTCTTTCAACGCATATATACATTTGTTTTAATCTTCCCATTACGTTTTTCCACCATTTACTGCGTATGCAATAAATTTATGTTTAATTCAAAACATCCTATTATACGTATTAAAATTTGGATGTTCAATCCATGTTTGATTCGGTAGCATACTATTTCGTTCCCATCTGAAAACTTGAGTCCTGGATGAAAGTCATGTAATGTATAATTTTTTTTCTTTCTTCACTGGCTTCAGTTACTTTGAATTAGAGATGAAGACAACCTAGGGCCGGGTTAGCGCCTCTCCAATATTCTTCACTTTTCCAATTATTTATATTTATATTTTGCCCTCATATTATACATTTCTAAAAAAAACTAAGCCTAGGCTTAATTTCAAGTTAAAATTGCGAAGAAAATTCATTACCAAATTGAGAAAAAATAAAGATAATGTTTTTTAATGTTACATCTTTAGATACGGTACATGCCCATCCCCTTCTCCGTTCCCGAAAAAAAAAAAGAAATACCCCAAGCTACGCTTTGTAACATATGTATCTAAATTCACCTTCCTATTTGAGTTTCCGTTTTGATGTAAATTGTTACTTCGATAGATTTCTTTCTGAACAGCACGTCAAAGCTTTTAAGTTTCTTCATAACTTTTGCCAACGTCTGACAATGAGTCGAAGATAAATAAAAAGCCACGTCCAGTGGAAGTAGTGTGTGTATGTGGTTGCACGCGCGTAAGATGATGTACTACATGAAGTAGGACCTCGTGCTTTCACAGTACAGTATTACTAAAGTCAAAAATCATCTGTACGTCTGATTAAAGTGATATAATATATGATGAAAAGTATCCGTACACCCCTTTTGAGTAGTGCATTTGTTCATATATCTCACAGCAATGGCCCATTCAAGTATAACAAGTTAGTAAAATCATGCAATGCATTGATTATGATACGCTTTCCAACATACTAGAAATCATAGGAAAATGCTTTGGTTTTGAGGGGACTAAACAATGGTATAACGTTTGAGGTCTACAGATATGAAAGTTAAATCTCTTTGTGCCCGTGTCACCTATTTCTATTATCCAGCGCTAACAAATATAAGCCGTTTTATAATTAAAAATTCCATTTAAATCGGGCAATTTTCGCGGAAGTTATTGTGCGAAAATAATGGCTAACGAATCTCACGCATGCGCACTGTCCGCAATTTCCGACAAAAACATTTTTGGTGGAACTGCTTCCAAAGTCATTAAGGAAAAACGTATTGTATTACGTCGCAATCGAAGCATTGTTACGTAAGTTATGACGCATAGGGGCGATAAAATGGATCCCGCTCCTGTCCTGACCTTTGACCCCATTTCGTCCATTTTCAATAGGGTTCGTCCCCAGGTTGTCCTTTACCACATGCTAAAATTTCATCGAAATCGAACCATTTTTAAGCGAGTTATCGTGCGGACAGACAGATAGACGGAAAACGCTGGAGCATATACGCTTCTTCAACCTACGATTGGAAAGCGTAAGAAAGACTGTGGACTTGAAAATATCATAGAAAAACATGAACAGTAGAATGGGCCGCACCACAGAGCTCAATAACTTTCAACGCGGCCCTGTCATGGGATACAATCTTAGAAATAAGTCAGTTCAGAAATTTCTGCCCTACAGCAGCTGCCCCGATCAATTGAAAGGTATGTGATTGTGAAGCGAAAACGCCAAGAAGCAACAACAGAGAAAAGGCCACGTAAATGACAGAGCGGGACCCCCGAGTGCTGAAGCGGGTGGTGCGAAAGAAACGCCTATCCTCGATTGCAGCACTCACCGCAGAATTCTAAAACAGCACTGGAAGCAACGCCAGCACTATAATGGTTCCTCGACAGCTGCAGGGAATGGAATATCACGTCCGAGTAGCCTCACACAAGCCTAACATCAGCAAAATCAACGCCAAGTGTCTATTAGAGTGGTGTAAAGCACCACCCTATTTAACTCTGGGGCAGTGGAAACGCGTTCTCTTGAGTAATGCGTCACGTTTCACTATCTGGCAGTGAAGTCAGTATGTGGAGAATGCCAGATGAACGTTGCCTTCTCGCCTGTGTTGTGCCAATGGTGAAGTTTTGTAGTCATGCTCTGGGGCTGTTTTACATGGTTTGGGCTGATCCCCCTAGTTCCAGTACCCGGGATTCTTAACGCGGTTGCTTATAGTGACATCCTCGAAAGTGATGCGTTCCCAACATTACAGCAACAGCTCAATGGAATTCTTTCCTTTACCAATACAAGGTGCCCTTGTCCACAAAGAAAGGTCCGTACAGAAATGGTTTGACATAAAATGGGTGTGGAAGCACTTCGATGCACAGCCGCGATATCAACCCCACTGAACATCTTTGGGAGGAGTCGGAACGCCGACTGCTACCAGACCGAACCAACGACCATTGTGACCAACATAAATACTGCTCTTCTGGCAGAATGGAGAGAAATTACCTCAGCAAGGTACCAAGATGTGGTGGAAAGCCAGCAGAATGGAGGCTGTGACAGCAGAAAAAAGTGGACCAACTCGATATTAATTGCGTTCTTGTAACAGAGAGTTTGTGAATAGGCAAGTGTCCGGATGCTTTTGACCAGACAGTGTATCTCATGATAATAGATATGTAATTGGTGTTGTCATGGATCTGCGTCTACAAGATGTTGCTCGACAAGTAAGAAGAATAAAGGACGAATTGGATTTTGTATGTAAGAAGTCTTAATCGAATGTACTCTGGCCGATATTTCTTTCCTGTTGAAACACAAATTTGTGGGTAACGGGAATCGAACCTACGCCTCCTCGCACCGGAGCCAGTTGCTCTAAGCTACACCGACGAAATGTATCGCTACATATTTGTCGTCTTGACACGTCCTTTACCTCTGTAGTACATCACATCATCTCCCTTCTAATGTGTTTTTTTTTTTTTTGAATCAAAGAAGGAATTTTCATTAATTCCAGACGATGTGCAGAACAAACAGAGCACATTTTTCGAAGAACCCAACGGTCAGTAGATCCAGTTTCCTCAATTGAGCACCAGTGTGATAAAACAAATTTAGTTTGTGACGGGGATCGAACCGCATCCCTCTTCTCCGCAGCCGAATGGTTTACCAGTAAAGCTACACCGACGTAATTTATCGTAGCGGATCTTGTCGTCTTGACACGTGCTTTACCTCTGTAGTACATCACAATCCAACTGCTTAATATTTTAAGAGACTGTGTTAGAGCAAACTATCAAGCAACACATAAAAACTAAAATCTTAAAACATTATAGCTACTACTCTATTTCTTTTAACCTTAAAAGTTTGCGAAAGCTGACGAACTTCAAAAAAAAAAAATTATGTGACCCTTATAGGATTAATTTAGAAACAGTATTTTCACTTTGAACTATGATGTACTAATTGAAAATCCTCTGAACTTAATATTAGAAAAGAAAGTGAGAGGATGTTTATATTTCCTTAATTAAACTAATAATTTTTACTCTGCCTTATTACTATATCCATAGTTCTTGTTAAAGCATCGCTTTGCAAAACTAAAGATTTACTTCAAATAAGAATTTCTGTGTTTCTTATTTATTTAAATCAAATAAATAAGATTTGGAGGTACGTCATGTTTGTACGTTTCAATATTTTTGTAATTTAATAAATTACCAATAATTAACTTCATTGTTCTTTTTATATAATTAGCTCTTCTTTGCAAACTGAAGAGACTTATTTCAAATAAAAACCTGTGTTTCTTATTCATTTTAACTAGAGAAATAAGATTAGGAGCTATGTCATGTTTCTACGTTTCAGTATTTTTGTAATTTAATAAATTACCGATGATGAACTTCGTTGTTTTTTTCTTTTATAATTAGCTCATCTTTTCAAACTGAAAATACTTATATCGAATAAAAAATCTGCGTGTTTCTTATTTATTTTAACCAGAGAAATGAGATTTGGAGCTGCGTCATGTTTCTACGTTTCAAAATTGTTGTAATTTAATAAATTCCCGACAATGAACTTCATTGCTCCTTTTTTGTAATTAGCTCTTCTTTGCCAACTGAAGAGACTTATTTCGTATAAAAATCTGTGTTTCTTATTTATTTTAGCCAGATAAATATTACGATCTTCGTCATATTTTTAGGTTACGATACTTTTGTAATTTAATAAATTAACGATAATGAACTTCATTGGGTTTTTTTAGCTCTTCTTTGCAAACTGGAGAAACATATTTCGAATAAAAATCACTGTGTTCCTTATTCACTTTAACCAGATAAATACGATTTGGGGCTGCGTCATGTTTCTACGTTTAAATATTTTTGTAATTTAATAAATTACCGATAATGAACTTCATTGTTTTTCTTTAATTAGCTCTTCTTTGCAAACTGAAGAGACTTATTTCGAATAAAAATATGTGTGTTTCTTATTTATTTTAACCAGAGAAATATAATTAGGAGCTCCTTCATGTTTTTAGGTTACAATATTTTTGTAATTTAATAAATTATGGATAATGAAATTCACTGGGTCTTTTTCTTATAACTAAGCTCTCTGCTTTGAAGTAAGTTTTTCTCTCCCTCTAAATCTTACTTTGAAGATTACTGTGCGCAAAAAGCCAGTATGTCCCTGATCGGTTGTGTGAAAATATTACCCACTATTTCACGCCAAAGCTTTCGATGTTAGAGATCCTTGTCCAAAATGCGTTTCGTTGAGAATCAGACGTGTCGCTTTTATATGTGGCGAACTCAAGATTGACACGTCCTGCGTGATGATTCATGTGCAACAAGAAAAAGGCCGCACTTTTGTTTCGCTCCTTATACCACCTAAAAACTTCATGCATGCGTAAGCTTCCAGAAGTAACTGCAGATAAGTTTTGTAATCCAGGAGAAATAAGAACGACAAAATTATGTTTACACTTCTCAGAATGGGCTCTTTTTCAAAATCGGATTATGTCCAGTTTGCAGACTTTTCACCACGCAGGGTAATAACTCGTCATCTTTGTCTCTTGGCTCGGGGGATTAACTTCGAGAGAGCAGTCGCACTGGAAAAATCCATTCCTCACCATTTTGAGAGATGACCAGAGCATTCCATTCCAGCATCTTCCTCCCTCGGCTTCGTCTGTGTGTGTGTGTGTGTGTACAGAGAGGCGAGAATGATTGCCGTATAGTTCTTGTCAATGGATATTTAGTTTCGCTCTTTTTCCGGTTAGCCCATTCATCTGCAGCTGTCATGAAAGCCTTTTTGCAACAGCATTCCGTGAACTAAGATTGCTATGGGGGTCGTCAGTAACACGGAGACGTTGCGTGTGATGGCGCATTCTGTCGAAGCAAGAGAGAGAGAGAGAGTGTGTGAGTGAGATCCGGACGACTAAGTGATTGTTATGGCTGTAGGGAAGAGGACGGTCACTTCGGTTTTATTTTCTGTTTCCACTGTCTTTGCCGCCGAGTCCATTAATCAGACTGACGCGGAACGCGGATTACGTTTGCACATCAGCAGTTCTTCCCGAAGGTCGATCTCTTTTCGGGATCGCTTGATTTATGAATACGTTCCTTATCTGATTGAGGAAGGAATCATAATTCCACGGCAACGGCCCTTCCCTTTTTCAACTCCACCCCACCCTTTGAGGAGAAAGTATATTTGGTTAATGGTGCGATCGCATTGTTTCACTCCAGTGATCATTCATCCCAAGAAAGGTGCGATCGCAGTAGACGGCAATGGAACGGGCCTTCGAGATAACTCTCTTTCCGATAGAACTGTGAAATATCTTGGACAGCCCATTTGCCGCTCACGTTTAAAACGGAAAATATTTTCCCTTTATCTTCAAGAAATGCACATTTCCAAACCATTTGCAAAAAAGAGCAGGAATTTTTAGTTGTCTCACATCAACATGAATAGTTATGCTTTCGGAACATACCATACTAATAAAGTTGTACTGCCTCTCCAACGAGGAAGTTAACATAGCCTGTAAAGTAGACATTCTATGTTTTTGCGCATTTTAAGCACTTACGCTTTTGGAGTATGCAGATACAGGAGCGTCTCACATTGAGAAGGGGGTGGGGGGTAGCTCAGCAAGACTTAATTTTTTAACGTTGAGGGTGCCTGAACAGCGCATATTTTTTCACTACCTTGTACTCACTCCATCCGCCTTCTCCCATTATGGGAAAATAAACAAAACTGCAGAGTTTTAAGATTTATAGATGCCATTTTTTATTTAATTGAGTTTTAAATTTAAAATAATTATATTAATGAAATTAATTTTACTTATAACCAATGTAACTCCGAGATCTTCAATTCAGTTTTAGAATTAAAAATAAACAAAACTGCAGAGTTTTAAGATTTGTAGTTGCCATTTTTTATTTAATTGCGTTTTAAATTTAAAATAATTATATTAATGAAATTAATTTTACTTATAACCAATGTAACTCCGAGAACTGCAATTCAGTTTTAGAACTAAAAATAAACAAAACTGCGGAGTTTTAAGATTTATAGTTGCCATTTTTTATTTAATTGCGTTTTAAATTTAAAATAATTATATTAATGAAATTAATTTCACTTATAACCAATGTAATTCCGAGATCTTCAATAAAGTTTTAGAATTAAAAATAAACAAAACTGCAGAGTTTTAAGATTTGTAGTTGCCATTTTTTATTTAATTGAGTTTTAAATTTAAAATAATTATATTAATGAAATTAATTTTACTTATAACCAATGTAACTCCGAGAACTGCAATTCAGTTTTAGAACTAAAAATAAACAAAACTGCGGAGTTTTAAGATTTATAGTTGCCATTTTTTATTTAATTGCGTTTTGAAATTTAAAATAATTATATTAATGTAATTAATTTCACTTATAACCAATGTAACTCCCAGATCTTCAATTCTGTTGCAGGATTAATTTTAGGGCAGCATTAAAGTTATTTAAATCTTGATCTTTTCCTCATCTTCAATGGGTTTTTGAGAATATACAGACAGTTCCCAGTTGCTTTACGCCGTTGAGGGGTATTCAGCAGTGTTGGAGCGCAGTTAAGGGCAGTTAAAACCAATAAACACAGAGAGAGACACGAAAACCAGAGTGCAATACCAAATTCACCGTACGAGACCCAAAATCTCTGAAAATTCTTTTTTTCGATTGAAGGTTTAACGACCACCGTGAGCAACTTGATGGGATATAAGCAGGCGCTCGTCTCTAATTTAGGGCCACTGGTTCCAGGGAAAGGAGAGAGCTAGTGCCGTAAGACAAACACAACATCCATGCCTCACCGGGATTCGAACCCAGACCCATCTCCGTCGAATGATCAGAAGCCATCGCTTACACCACTGCGCCACATTAGGAGCCCTCTGTGCATTCAATTGATCCCTACGTGGTGCATGTGGTATAGCCAATTCTTAAAGAAAAGTATGGTTAAAAAGTAAAAATACACTGCTGATTGTGAAAATTGCAACACGAAAAAAAAAATCGCGCTATAAAAATGAAATTTATATCATAGGTGCTTTATGTTACAGGAGATAACTAATTATTATTGTAGAGCTGTACAAGATTTTTTTCGCATCAAAACTCAGTATCGTGTGAAACTACCTCGAGCAACAATCACAGCCTAAACAAGGCATGGCATTGAATGGATGAGGTCTTCGATATCGTCTTGA
Source organism: Macrothele yani (assembly GCA_039090855.1). NCBI lineage: Eukaryota > Metazoa > Arthropoda > Arachnida > Araneae > Macrothelidae > Macrothele > Macrothele yani. The sequence continues at coordinate 32,067,169 of CM077011.1, forward strand.
GGAATATCCTGCCAGGCTGCTTCTATAAGAGACCAGAGTTCATTTGTAGTCATTGGCGGAGGCACTTGAAGGGCTAGTCGCTTAGCTACCATGTCCCAGACATGCTCGATAGGGGACGTATCCGGCGAACGTGCAAGCCAGAGAAGAACCAGTATCTGTGGAAGAGGTCTTGGCCACTCCTGGGCACATGTGGCCAAGCACTGTCCTGCTGGAATACAGCGCCAGTACAACTCTGAAGGAAGCGTATCACCTCTGCCTCTAAGACCTCCCTGATGTATCGCTGGCTGTTGAGGGTTTGCTCAATTCGTATCAGGTGAGATCGCGAATTGAAACCAATTGGGCCCCAAACCATAACGCTTCGTGTTGAGCCGGTATGACGTTGCAAAGTGCACGCATGGGATCATTTGATTATTGGTCTTATCTCTAGAAGTACACTGTTAAAATTGGTACTTAGAAATAAGCAAAAGGTCCTCGATTTTGAGTATATTTTGGGCTTATATTAACTCCGAGTACTTATGTCTCATTTTTGAGTACATACAGGGAATCAATTGTGAGTATAACTGGTATTTTTAATTTGAACTAAATTTTGAGTACATATAATTCAAATATATGTATTGAAAAATATCCATATATATGTGCTCTAATTTCGTTCAGTTTCTGTGCCTTTTCGGGCAAGGCACAGAAACTGAAGGAAGTTAGAGCGAATCTAACGATTCCGCCTGGATAGTTTGTAAGCGATAGAGAGCACGCTAGATGGCGCCACCGTAAAAGCGTATGATTTCGCACGCAGAAGGTAGATAGAAACTGGGGAGGGCTTAGGAACGAACACCTTCACATGCAACCGGTAGCCGTCACTTAACGTGCTCGTCCCATGCAAGGTGGATATTCATCGATTGTTAGAAATTCACACCACCACGCCAGGTTTGAACCTGGGGTCCCTCCATCAGCAGTCTGAATCTCTAACCACTAAGCCATCCGCGGCTCGACTTCAAATTTTAAATACGTGTACTCTTTACATACTGATTTATTCATAGAATCAACTGGAAGTATTTTATTCGATGGCATATCTGGGATAATAGATATACTCGTTGTCACATGCTGGGCAAATGGACCGCACAATTTTATGACAAATATAGTGATGAAGCGAAAATATATTATTTATGAGATTGAAACAAATATAGTTAATGTAAAAACGTACACAAAGATGCTTTATACATAATTAAATTACTTGTGATCAGTGACTTAGTTGTACTAATTATTGGTTATTAAACAATTTCTCTTGAAATCTATAATATCCAAAATGAAGTAATATGAGATTATACACTGCTAGCCACCCAAAATGCAACACCAAGAAGGACACGAGATAGCATAGCCAGATTTACTGGACACATAACAATAGATACAAAGATGAAACCATTGAGCTTACAGGCCCGTGCGTCTTGCGGAACACGCACACATCCATAGTTCGTGTGGCCCCCACGGCTGGCAATAACTGCCGCTACACGCAGCGGCATCGAACGAAAGAGGCTTTGGATGTGGGCTTGGGGTATGTTGGTCCAGGCTGATTCCACACGTTGCCACAGTTCATCAGGCGTAGCCGCGGGTGGTGCTTGCCGGGCCACTCGGTTGCCGATCAGCGACCAGACGCTGGTGGTCCATGCGGGCCACGGCAGCAGTGACACCTGGTGGGCCGTGAAGAATTGTTGCACGATGCGGACGCGCATTGTCCTGTTGAAGCATGGCCGCTGGCAGGTCCTGCAGGTAAGGGAGGACTACAGGCTCCAAAACGTCGGAGATGTAGCGTTGGCTGTTGAGTGTACCGGCGATGCGCACCAGAGGGGTGCGGGTGTCATATCCAATTACGCCCCAAACCATAACGCCAGGCGATGGACCCGTATGGCGATGCATAATGCAGGCGTCATACAGCCTCTCGCAGCGGTGCCGCCACACGCGGATCCGACCATCGTGGTGTTGCAGGCAGAAGTGGGATTCGTCGGAGAAGACAATGTCGTGCCGTTCCGTAGTACAGGTGCGGCGTTCAACGGCCCACTGCCGCCACACTCGCCGGTGGTGTAACGTCAATGGTAATCGGAGCAATGGGTGCCGAGCGACAAGTCCCCGCTCCTGAAGACGACGTCGAACGGCACGTGCTGACACAGGTTGTTGCGCAACACACCCTAATTCCTGTGCTAACGTTCGTGATGTGGCGGTGCCAGCCGTCAATGCCCGCCGAACAACATGCCTGTCCTATCGTTTGGTGGCGTGCCGTGGCTGCGGCAATCGCGCACGTCGGTCCGTCCGTCCCTCCTGCACCCACCGATTTCATGCTCGCCTCACTGTGGCTGGATGCCGTCCCACACGGGCGCCGATGTCTCGGTACGATAAACCGCTGTCGCGATAAGCCGCTATTCGTCCTCTGTCGAACTCCGAAACGTGCTGGAAAGACTGCCGTATTCTGCGACGAGGCATTAGGAAGCTTCCCACGCACAGGTCCGGCAGCACAACACACTTCCACTACCGACACCGCGCCTTCTGTGCACCCATCTTATAGTGTTTCTCGGTAGAGTGCCGGGCGCACATGATTTGCATATGCCCTGCAATGCTAATCGTTTGCATGTCCTCTCGCGGGCGACGCATGCTGCGAATTTCAGGTCAATCGGATGCTTCCTTCTTGGTGTTGCATTTTGGGTGGCCAGCAGTGTATTTATGTTTATTGACGCAGTTATTTGTAAGTACGTATGATTACTTATATTTGAGCATGTTATGTACTCGTTTACGATACGATTGTACTTTGAAAAAAATCGAGCAGGTTCAGGTTCTCATTTTTAAGTAGATTTTTTTAACAATGTAATTTGGCCTATTTTGGGGGGATTTGCGGTGTCAGTGGTTCAATGTGTCGTTCCGTACGATGTCTTTCAACACGAATGCGACCATCGCGGTGTATCAAGTTGAATCGTGACTCGTCAGAAAACACAACCTGTTGCCAATCAGCGCGCCAATGTCTATGTTTGAGACCCCATTACAGCCTGAATCGACTGTGGTTAAGGGTCAAAGGAATGGGCACCAATGGGCTGCTAACAACCAGTACTCTGTTTAAGCAGGCGACGTCGAACAGTGCTCGAGGACAAAACCTAACCTGTGACAGTGCTCCACTGCTGAGCTAACACCGTGGATATCGCTGTCCGATCAGTCGCTCCCATGTGGTAGAGGTGTTTGTCATCCTGTGCAGGCGTATGATTTTGCGGTTCACTTGTCGCATTTCTGTTCGTCCGACCCTCATGTGTCCACTGACTACACATTCGTATCACTGTACTGGTGTTTCGTTCCTTACGAGTGGCAATTTCGTGGTAGAAAAATCCTGCTTCTGTCATTCCAAAAATCCTCCCGTGTTCAAAGTTCGTCAGGTGTTCATAATGCGACTTTCTTCGGCAACGGGACATAATGAGACACAAGAAACACACTTTGGGCTCAATGTCGAATCTTCAGTGATTGCAAAATCTTGTATGAGCTAGCTCTTGGTACCCAAGATTGGACAGTTCAGAGTGCTCTGCTCCGAAACCGCATGTGCACTGGAATTTCAATCATTTGCATGCCCTAACCTGTTGTACATATCCTGTAAGTTTCAAGCTAATATCGGCAGATCAAGGATGACCCAACATCGAATGAGACATCCAAAGGCAGCCGTGTACAACATCAAGCTCCCGCAAGAACAAGGAGGAGGATTAGGTATTCCTGATTCAAAACACATACACGATGCACAAATTTGCTCACTACGGAAATACTTTCACTCTAAATGTAATGAAAGTAATATGTTTACTGTCATATGTGCTGCAGACAAAGACAGCACTAAACTACTGTTAAGTAAACCAGATGCTAAAATAGAAGAATCGCCAACGGAAGACCAAATTCGAAAATGGAATCAAAAAGAACTTCATGAGGCTCATCCAAACCAGTTAGATAGGCCAGAATTTGACAAGAAAGACTCAAATCAGTGGTTCCAGCGAGGAAAATTATATAGAGGTTTATGATGGCTGTTCAAGACAACCAAAAATTATGGAAAATACATTTTAAAGGAGGATCTGCAAAGTGACAAATGTAGAAGATGTGGTATGTGCAATGAGACCATTGAACACTTCTACGGAGGATGCACCACGTTAGCAAATGTAGAAGATGTGGTATGTGCAGTGAGACCATTGAACACGTCTACGGAGGATGCACCACGTTAGCAAATGTAGAAGATGTGGTATGTGCAGTGAGGCCATTGAACACGTCTACGGAGGATGCACCACGTTAGCAAATGTAGAAGACGTAGTATGTGCAGTGAGACCATTGAACACGTCTACGGAGGATGCACCACGTTAGCAAATGTAGAAGATGTGGTATGTGCAGTGAGACCATTGAACACGTCTACGGAGGATGCACCACGTTAGCAAATGTAGAAGATGTGGTATGTGCAGTGAGACCATTGAACACGTCTACGGAGGATGCACCACGTTAGCAAATGTAGAAGATGTGGTATGTGCAGTGAGACCATTGAACACGTCTACGGAGGATGCACCACGTTAGCAAATGTAGAAGATGTAGTATGTGCAGTGAGACCATTGAACACGTCTATGGAGGATGCACCACGATAGCAAACGTTGATTATATGCAGCGGCATAATAATTTTGCTAAGATGATACATCAACAATTCGCGCACGATACAGAACTATCAGTGTCAGAAGTACCAAACTATAAATAACATCCCACTGAGGTACTGGACAATACAAATTATATACGGAACGTGATATTAAAACAGACTTAATCATCTCTGCCAATCGTCCAGACATAGTTCTACGTGAAAAAAGGCAGAAGGAAGCAGTCATTATCAACATATCGTCGCCGTTGGACAGTAATATTCAAAATACCTATGCAACAAAAATCAACAAGTATGTGGAACTGACTGCAGGGATTAAACAGATGTGGAAGCTGAAAACAGTTCACATACGTCTACTGATTATCTCTCCAACTGGTATAATTCCTCATACTCTTATAACTCAGCTTGATGCTTTAATTCTACAACACCTAAGGTCCAAAATACGAGGAGCAGCAATTCTTGATACGTGCCACAGCGTACGACGAGTTTTAAACCATGAGTGACTATGTCTTTATTTGACTCTATGACCGCACTGACAAGTGGACCATGCTACTGATGTCATTACTGTGGATGAGGAAATAAAGTAAAATATAATGATTATTAATAACAATAACATAATAATAACATTCCCCGAACTTAGTAAAGGTTCAGAAATTTATTTCTTTAACTTAAACCAAAAACTTATTTAGAGATTATTGTACGATTTTGGGAGCTTCAGATACGATTGGTGCCCCCCCCCCCCGCGAAATGATCTAGGCGCGTCCCTGTTCTAGGACAGCATTTTCTATAGTTTAAAAATTTTAAATTCTGAAAGGTTAAAGTGAATGTTGTTATTTGGGTTTTATCATTTATCAGCTGCTCCTTAATCCTCAATCACCATATCATGCATATTTATAGCTTCAAGACATGTTCTAAGATTGTCGAATTTAAAAACTCCCCATCACCAAAAAAACAACAACCACAAAACGTTTCAAGAGACGCATATAGCGTATTAAATCCGGTTATTTTTGTGGTGTAGTAAGCACAAATATGTCTACCATTTCCTTGAAAAAGCCTCCCAGTGGAGTGCGAAAGCTTTGTGAATCTTTGTGCTTACTGCACCACAAATAATACGCTATATGAAACCCTCAGCAGTTACAATGGCTTTGAAATCCTGCGGTATTGAAGATGCATACATTAATATTATTCATAACATCTATGAAAATGCAAATGCAAAGATTCGACTATTTGAGAATACAGCACCCATAAAAATTGAAAAGGGAGTGAGACAAGGTGACACTATATCTCCCAAACTCTTTAATGCCACATTGAAAAATGTCTTTCAATCACTGAGCTGGGAAAACAAAGGGATAAAGATTAATATAGATTATCTAACTCCCCTTCGTTTTGCTGATGACGTAGTCATTTTTGCAACTACCCCATCAGAGTTGCAGGGAATGATCCAGGAACTTGCTGACAAGAGTAAAGAAGTGGGATTAAAAATGAACTTTCAGAAGACAAAAATGATGTACAATGCTTTTACAAGAAATGAAGAGTTATCGATTGATGGGGAAAAACTGGAGATAGCCAATACCTACATTTATCTTGGACAGCAGATATCAAGTGAGGGTCACATTGATGAAGAAATTAGTCGGCGTATAAAACTTGCCTGGAGAGTGTTTGGAAGAAACGGCATAATTTTCAAGAGCAATATGCCATTATGTCATAAAAAAAATATTTGATCAATACACCGTTTCAGTGCTTACATATGGTACAGAAACGTGCACCTTACCTAAAAGAGACATACAAAGACTGCAGACAATTCAAAGAAGCCTGGAGAGATGCATGCTTGTTATAACCAGGAGAAATAAGGAGAGGAACTCGTGGATCAGAAAAATGGCAAGAGTAGAAGACATCATGATCAGAGTAAAATCCCTGAAATGGCAATGGGCTGGACATATTGCCAGAAGGACAGACCATCGATGGTTAGATGAAATTTTAGACTGGATCTCGAGGGATAGGAAAAGACCCAGAAGAAGACCACATGGGAGATGGGCGGATAAAATTCGAAAGTAAGCGGGAGTAACATGGAGGAGACTGGCACAAGACAGACCGTTGTGGAAGAAACTTGGGGAGACCTTTGTCCAGCAGTGGATTGATAATGGTTGACAATGGTGATGATGATGCGTTTCGTGAGTATTCACAGTCTGGTGTATTTATCATAACGTCGCAAGACATTTCTTTGCCCTGAAACAAACAGTTAAGAATGTCTATATCAAGATTACATTCATCTTTTCACACGCTTAGTTACTCCTAGAAAACATCATTGGTAAACTCCATGAAACAATATTATCCTTACCATTCCACTTATTCTTAGCTTGCTATTTTACTCGTATTATCACTCGGGGATTATTCTGGTTCTACTGTTTTAAGAAACATAGCTTACTGTAAATCTTTAATGTTTGCTATTGACGTTGAGTGAAAGAAAGCAATTGTTTGAATATCATCCTTTCTTGAATTTAAAAATAAAAACTTTCGTTTCGTGTGGGGAAATTTATCTTTCTAAGATTTAATTTACAAAAAAAAAAAAAAAAAAAGAATAGTGAGCGCACACTGAATTTTCCTCGTCGCTACTTGAAAGGAAAAAACCTATATCATTCTGGAAACTTCAGAGGAAAGGCATGAAAACCGAAATAAAGGAAAGCATAAAAGAAAGTCTTAAACAAGAAAGATGACACCGAATTTTCGGGTGTAATGAGCACGTCTTTTGAATCTGTTATGAAGCAAATTAAAATTTTTTTTTTTTTTATTTTTTAAAATTTCAATCGGGTTTTAATCCCGCAGATATTGCCGTAAACGGAAACGTCAACTTATGCACTCTCTGGCGGCATACTTGTGCGTTAAGAAAAATTTGAATTTATATGAGAACCATTTCGCAGCAGAAACGCTCTCGAACGAAGAAATAATTTTTCAAATCGGGCTCTTAGAAGCAGAGATATCGACAAATATATGATATGTATCTACCCCCCCCCTCCGCCGCCAAAAAACCATGCATTTTTTTTAAAGGTTTTTCGATGTGAGCGGTATCGGTCCATGAAATAATTTTTTCAATCGAGTTTTCAGGAACTCAGATTTTACTGTCAATAAATCAGACGCAGAAATTACCACTTACGCCTCTTGGTGGCCAAACCGTTCTTTATCAAATATTAGAAATAATATGCTAAGAAATTCCTATCAGGAGCTGTATCCGGTGCAGAAAGAATTTTTGAAATCAGAGTTTTAGAAGCAGATATTGAGCAAAACGCAATTCACCTTTACGCCCCCTAGCTGAAAGTTTACGCTTTACTTGAAAATTTTGAACTTATATGAGAAACATTTTTCGCCGGATGCGCTACCTAACAAAAAAGAAATTTTTCAAATCCGACTTTCAGAGGCAGAGTTATTGACAAAAATAAGATAGACATCTACGCCCTCTGGTGGAGAAACCATGCATTATTTTAAGATAAAAATATTCTCAAATGCTTATCGACAGGTGCGGTAGCAGACCACGAAAGATTTTTTTCAATCGCGCTTTTGAAAGCTGAGATTTTGCTGCAAATACCAACGAAGTAGAAATTTAACGCTTATGCCGCCTGGTGGCGAAACCATATTTTATAAAAAATTATAAATAAAAAAATAATTTCCCACCAGAAGCTGTACCTGGGGCTGAAATAATTTTTCAAATCGGAGTTTTAGAAGCAGAGATATCGGGGAAAACGCAATTTGCCTTTACTCCCCCTAGCGGAACGTCAATGAATTATTTGAAAATCTTTAAATTATATTAGAAACATGTCGCACCGAAAACTCTGCCCAACAAAGAAGAAATTTTTCAAATCGGATCATTAGAAGCAGATATATTGACAAAAACAATATATTCATCTACGCCCCCTGGCGGAGAAACGATGCATATTTCAAGAAGAAAATATTCCGGAAATACTTGTCTACGTGATTAGTATCGGTCTACGAAAGATTTTTTCAATCGAGATTTTTGAAGCTTAGATGCTCTCAATCGAGGTTTTAGAAGCTTAGAAGTAGAAATCAACGCTTACGCCCCCTGGTGGTCAAACCATTTTGTATCAAAAATTAAAAATTATATGCAAAAATTTTCCCATCCCGAGACGTTTCCGCTGAAGGAAACATTTTTCAAAACGGAGTTTTAAAAGCAGAGCTATCTTGGGAAAAGCAATTTACTTTAACGCCCCTAGCGGAGAATATATGCGTAACTTGGAAAAGTGACTATGTCTAAAATAATCTTCGACTGGAATGGAATCGAAAAGTAAGAGATTTTTTTGAATTGGATGTTTAGAAGGAAATATGTCGATTAGAATGTGTTTTGAATTCGATATCATCCGCGTTTACGCCTTCTAGCGGTGACATTTTGCATCGTAAAACGAAACGAAATAAAGGATCATCATTCGCACATTTCAAACTTCCTAATGCGAAAAGAATTTTTCAAATCAGACTATTAGTTGCAGAGATATCGTGTCTACAGGCGGGCGGACGGACAAACCGATAACATAAGCAGGATCTTTTTTCACAAAAGACGTGCTAAAAAATAAAGGAAGCCAGTCATTTAAGTACCACTGGCGTATTTGTGCGTACCACAATTGAAAAAGAGTTCTCATTATCACATACCGTTTGTTAAAAATTAGGTTGCTACGAACTGGAAGAAATTCGGTTGTCGATTATACCCACAGAGATGTTTGACAAACAATACTAGTTAAAGTTGCTAGTCTAAAAAGTAGGCCGAACACGCTGGGACGAGTGAATCTGCGCATCAGAAAGAGTTGCTTCCCCTTAGCTTTTTTATACAAAGTGGTAATTTTGGGGGATGATTGACATTAATGCTTTTCGAGTAATTAACTGCTAAGAGAGCTACAGCAATGGCGACGAAACTAACAAAGGAGAGATTCACTTGCTTCTATCCAGTGGCCTGATGCCCATGGTAGGAAGACCAGTCGTCATCAAGCAGAATATAGGGCAAGGAGGTATCACTTATTACTAGTCCCATGTTTATAGTTGATACTACTGAGATGACAGGGGGAAAGAAACAGCTTGCCGTAATTTTTGTAACCCCGGACGCGATGTGAACATTTCTATCAGAGGAGTGCAGAAAAACTTTGGACACCACTTGACTCAGGTAGATTGAAAGAATGCCCAAGTTCGAGTCAGACAGTTGTTTTCTTTATCATGAAGACCTGAGATCATGTAAAACTATGTCTTCTGTCTCTCGAAGAGCATGTCTTCTGTTTCTTGAAGAGCATGTCTTCTGTTTCTTGAAGAGCATGTCTTCTGTCTTTTGAAGAGCATGTCTTCTGTCTCTTGAAGAACTGCCTTCTGTTTCTTGAAGAGCATGTATTCTGTCTCTTGAAGAGCACGTTTTCTGTCTCTTGAAGAGTGTGTATTCTGTCTCTTGAAGAGCATGCCTTATGTCTCTTGAAGAGCCTGTCTTCTGTCTCTTGAAAAGCATGTCTTCTGTCTCTTGAAGAGCATGTCTTCTGTCTCTTGAAGAGCATGTCTTCTGTCGCTTGAAGAGCATGTCTTCTATCTCTTGAAGATCATTTCTTCTGTGTCTTGAAGAGCATGTCTTCTGTGTCTTGAAGAGCATGCCTTCTGTCTCTTGAAGAGCATGTCTTCTGTCTCTTGAAGAGCATGTCTTCTGTCTCTTGAAGAGCATGTCTTCTGTCTCTTGAAGAGCATGTCTTCTGTCTCTTGAAGAGCATGCCTTCTGTCTCTTGAAGAGCATGTCTTCTGTCTCTTGAAGAGCATGTCTTCTGTCTCTTGAAGAGCATGCCTTCTGTTTCTTGAAGAGCATGTCTTCTGTCTCTTGAAGAGCATGTCTTCTGTGTCTTGAAGAGCATGCCTTCTGTCTCTTGAAGAGCATGTCTTCTGTCTCTTGAAGAGCATGTCTTCTGTCTCTTGAAGAGCATGTCTTCTGTCTCTTGAAGAGCATGTCTTCTGTCTCTTGGAGAGAGCATGTCTTCTGTCTCTTGAAGAGCATGCCTTCTGTCTCTTGAGAGAGCATGTCTTATGTCTCTTGAAAGAGCAAGTCTTCTGCAATCTCTTGAAGAGCATGCCTTCTGTCTCTTGAAGAGCATGTCTTCTGTCTCTTGAAGAGCATGTCTTCTGTGTCTTGAAGAGCATGCCTTCTGTCTCTTGAAGAGCATGTCTTCTGTCTCTTGAAGAGCATGTCTTCTGTCTCTTGAAGAGCATGTCTTCTGTCTCTTGAAGAGCATGTCTTCTGTGTCTTGAAGAGCATGCCTTCTGTCTCTTGAAGAGCATGTCTTCTGTCTCTTGAAGAGCATGTCTTCTGTCTCTTGAAGAGCATGTCTTCTGTCTCTTGAAGAGCATGTCTTCTGTCTCTTGAAGAGCATGCCTTCTGTCTCTTGAAGAGCATGTCTTCTGTCTCTTGAAGAGCATGTCTTCTGTCTCTTGAAGAGCATGTCTTCTGTCTCTTGAAGAGCACGTTTTCTGTCTCTTGAAGAGTGTGTATTCTGTCTCTTGAAGAGCATGTCTTCTGTCTCTTGAAGAGCATGTCTTCTGTCTCTTGAAGAGCATGTCTTCTGTCTCTTGAAGAGCATGTCTTCTGTCTCTTGAAGAGCATGTCTTCTGTCTCTTGAAGAGCATCGTAGCAGTATGAGCTACCCCTTGAAATCTGTCAAGCATGTACTTCCGTATATGTTTTCTTATATTGGGTTGCTGCGATTCAAATGTCCGGCGCGAACGAGCAGTAGAGACAGGCCCTCACCACAGCGGAATGGAACCACCCACAGGTGTTGCGGGTCACAGATTTACTATAAATAGTGTGTGAAGAGCAAGGTTCAGGCGTGGTTTGTTTGGACTTAACGTGGCTTACAAAGGAAACTTACAGACGCCGCATTTGAGTCATCTTCCTGTATGAATTTAAACTGGAACATTCTACAGAAATTGTCGCTCGAAACGTTAAAGAACGTTTGCGAAGAATACAACCAATGAACGAACCATTCGGAGATGGTTTGTGAAGTTTTGAAGCGGAGATACGGACCTGCAAAACGTAGCACGTGGTTACCGACTTGTTGCTTTTTCTGACGATGTTCTGTTACGTGTGGTTAAAGCTGACCCCGAAAAATGTGTCGTGAGATAGCGGCAAAAGTAGGTGTTCACCATATGACAGTTGCTCGGCGTTTGGCTGCGCTAGGTAGGGTATGAAAGCTGGACATGTGGCTGCTGCATGAGTTGACAACTGCCAACAAGACTAGGTGTTTGGAAGACTACACGCAACTACTTGCCAGGAATAAACAGGAACCTCAACTGCATCGAATCGTTACCTGCGACGAAAAGTGGATCCTTTATGGTAATAGAAAATGATCTGCACGATGCTTAAGCAAGGCACAGCCTTCTGGACGGCATCCTAAGCCACCACTACACACCAAGAAGATGAAGCTCCTTGTCTGGTGGTCCAGAGACGGTGATAATTCATCGGAGTTTCTTGTCCATCACTGCAGAACGTTATTGTGCTGAATTACACCAGATGCACCAAATATTACTGCAGAAACAACCGGCTTTGGTCAACAGACATGGTGTTCCTCTGCTCCAGGACAACACTCGCCCTCATGTCGCTCAACGAACGATGCTGACACTAAGTGCCTTGGGCTATGAAGCTCTGCCTTATCCTGCCCATTTTCCGGACTTGTCTCCGACAGACTATCATCTGTTTCGTCGCCTGGATCACTTCCTGTCCGGGAAACAGTTCACGACAGACAACGAGGTTCAACGTGCAGTTGATGACTTCTTCGGGTCCCAGCCACAAGACTTTTTTCGTCCCGGGATCATGGCCTTGCCGGACAGATAGCAACTATGTGTCGATGCCGAAGGAGATTTTCTTGCCTAGGTAAGCTGTCCTACTTTTCCATTCTTGCCGTCCACGTATGCTGGTCCTTTGCCGGACATTTATTTCGCACAAATCCAATGTTTAGAATCACACTGAACTTTTCCCCATTTTACGAAGTACCAGAAATACACTGTCCCTTCCCTCACACCACCCCCGAAAAAGGAAGCACCCCGAGAAAGTCGTTTGATCCTGATGAAACTCCGCAAGCAAGTACCACAAGACCGAATATGCAAATGATTAAAAAATAACGACCAATGACTAAATAGTGTGCCGCCACAATGCATGGGAACCATACATCGAAGAGGGTACATCTAGAGCAAAGCTCGCACGCAGAGACACTTCTGACAGTTGATTCTGTTGCATTAACCTCCACTGGCTGTGAGAATGCCTCGACGTCGGAACCTTGCACAATATGAGCAATTGAGCGAGTGTGAGAAAGAACGTATAATTGGACTGAGAGGTACCAGTTGGTCAAGTTGCGGTATCGCCAGGCATTTCGGGCCGGAGCGAAGCAGCAGTCGGACGATGTTGACGCCATTGGGTCGAGGAAGGCACAACCCAGCGGCACGCGGGCAGTGGACGGCCGACGGCAACGACAGAACGTGAGGATAGAGTGATTGTGAGAGCAGCACGAACGGAACCGAATTCGTCGCTCTCAACCATCCGTGGTCATGTTACGTCATCTACAGGTACGAAAGTGGCCATCCGGACGACTTTCGGCCGCTAGACGACTTGCGGCACGGGGACTACATTCGCGAAGGCCACTCAGCCGCCTACCAATGACCAGCGAGCATCGCGGGCACCGGCTGCAGTGGTGTCGGATCCGGTCAACGTGAGATAGTGTCCAGTGATTTGGTGTTTTCTTCAATGATGAGTCATGGTTAGCGCTTGGCGCCGATGGCCAGCGTATATATGTCTGGAGACAAAGCTGGCCAGCGTGCAGAGCGGAACGGCACACGGCCCGCACATCAGGAGTGACTGTCTGAGGCACCATTTCCTACGGTAGACGGACACCTTTGGTAGTAGATAGCCACACACATTGGTGATCAGACATAGAATGAATATCCGTACCGCCATCATTGCTCAACTGTAGGTCGACGACTTTCTACGACCGGTTTTACTGTGATTCCTCTCTCAGCATCACCGAGCAATTTTTCAATAGGATAACTCCCTGCCGACCAAAACACAGCTGTCCCAAGCTTGCCTTCGTAATGTCAACACCCTTACACAGACAGCCCGATCGCCCAACCTCTCCCCGATTGAACATTTTAGGGGCATGGTGGGACGCCACCTACGCCCATTCCGGAATGTCGTTGAGCTGGCCCGCAATTTGGACACCATTCGGTATGCTAAAGCTCAGGACAGTATTCGTGAACTGTATGCGTCTATTGCCACGCCGGGCAACCGCTTGTATCCGAGCCAAAGGTGGAAGTACAACGTACTGACTTGTTCCACTCGTGTTGCTGTCTTATCCAAATAAATGGCCCAACTGCTCTGGAATTACATCATTTCCTTTCCTATAAATGTACAATTTTCATCTCGATTTGATGGTTCCTTTTGAGTGCTTCGTTTTATTTTGTTTTTAGGGGATGGGGGATTAGAGTGTAAATAAAAATTCCAGAAAATATCGTGTAGTAGTTAGTTACACGATAAATACGAAATAATCTTCTTTGTTTCCTGCACGAATCTGATTTTCAGTATTCATTTTCTTCAACAGGGGACATGGATTTAACAAGAGTACTAATTAGACTGCTAGAATAAGCACATCACACTGTATTGATGGCCGCATTTCTGTTTAAAATATTAGTCTCAATCGTCTCAGATCTGTGCATCGTAAAATAATGTTGCAAGGCTTATGAGAAAGAAACTTTGATTTTATCGTACTGTCATAGGATGATAACGGACTTCTAGCTTTGATTCTTTCATTTCCCAACTCGAATTCACGATTTTAATCACCATGCAATACATCACGATTGTTTGCAAGGCTTGACCTCCTTACTCATCTTCGTGAGTTCTCATCGAAGTTTTATCAAATATGCTTGAAACGATTTTTACAAAGTTCAATAAAATGGAACGGTTTAAATACTGCATAATTTTTTTCAGGTTATGTAGATTCCATTTCGCCAATAGGTGTTTACTTTAGTACCAGTCAGTTTTTACATAACACCTCTGCAAGTACGCTTTAGACTGAGGATATTCCTTGGTTTAGTACATTCATCTGATGCAGCTTCCAAGCACAGAGAGCCGCCCCGGTGGCGCAGTGGTCTAAGCGATGGCCTCTGATCATTCGTCCGAACGGGGTCCGGGTTCAAATCCCGGTGAGGCATGGATGTTGTGTTTGTCTTACGGCACTGGCTCTCTCCCTTCCCTATAACCAGTGACCCTAAATTAGGGACGGGCGCCTGCTTATAGCCCATTGAGTTGCTCACGGTGGTCGTTAAACCTCCAATAAAAAAAAAAAAGCACAGAGATTACAGGTTGCCTTGTGGTCATCGCGCGTGAAGTTGAAGTATCCACATTTCGTGTCCTTCCCACCACCACCACCACCAAAGATCTGTACTGGCTCATTTTTTTTTTTTGATTGGAGGTTTAACGACCACCGTGAGCAACTCAATGGGCTATAAGCAGTCGCCCGTCCCTAATTTGGGGTCACTGGTTCCAGGGAAGGGAGAGAGCCAGTGCCGTAAGACAAACACAACATCCATGCCTCACCGGGATTCGAACCCGGACCCCGTTCGGACGAATGATCAGAGGCCATCGCTTAGACCACTGCGCCACCGGGGCGGCCATGCAGTAGTTCACACGTCCCGGCGAGGAGAACGAAACTTAGCTACTCCTAGCGGTTTTTCCCTTTCAAAACCAGGCTGCTTCTATAAGATAACTCGCCTAAAAACGGTTCGATTTGGATAAAATTTTAGTATGTGGTAGGGGACAACCTGCGGAGGAAACCCTTTTAAAATGGACGAAATGGGGTCAAAGGTCAGGGCACAAAAGCGGTATCCATTCCATCGCCCTTATGTGTCATAACTTATGTAAACATGCTTCTATTGCGACAAAACTTTAGTATGTTGTTCCGGAGGTATACTGAACGAATTAATAGTCAGGGTATGGAGGAGGGTTTGTCTGCGAGCGATTTCTGGTATGTTCGAAAGCGTACCATAATCAATGCATTGCATGGTTTTACTAACTTGTTTTATCTTGAATCTCGCTCCAACGTGTATCCTAGAAAAGCCTCCTTAAGGTATGTGGAAGCTCATCATTCCTTGAATTTTTTTCACCTAATAAACGGATAAAGAGAGAGAGTAACGTTTATTCGTGCGTACATGGTTAAACAATTCATGTGGAGCAGCGGTCTGAGCGCTGGCTTCTGACCATTCGCCCGAAATGGGTCCCGATTTGAATCCTGGTGAGGCATGGATGTTGACTTTGTACAGTATAACAGCACTGGGTATCTTCCAAGGAACAAGTGGCCCTAAATTAGGGACGGGTTGCTGCTTATAGCCTGTCGAATTGCTCACGGTTGTAGTTAATCCTTCAAAGAAACAAAACGAAATGCACTTGGCCACGAGTCAAAATAAATAAAAAGTTGGTAAAATCATGCAATGCATTGATTATGATACGCTTTCCAACATACCAGAAATCGCGCGCAGACAAACCCTCCTGCCTACCCTGACCGTTGATTCGTTGGGTGTACCTCCGGAACAACATACTAACATTTTGTCGCAATAGGAGCATTTTTACTCAAGTTATTATTTTGTTGCAATAGAAGCATTTTTACTCAAGTTATTACTCAATAAATCTCGCTCCTGTGTCCTGACCTTTGACCCCATTTGGTTGATGTTAAACGGAAATGGTTCAGTATGGTTCAGTATACCACCGAAACAACATACTGAAGTTTTGTTACTGTAGAAGCGTTTTTACTCAAGTTATTACTCAATAAATCTTGCTCCTGTGTCCTGACCTTTGACCCCATTTGGATGATGTTAAACGGAAATGGTTCAGTATGGTTCAGTATACCACCGAAACAACATACTGAAGTTTTGTTACTGTAGAAGCGTTTTTACTCAAGTTATGAGGATAATGGCTGTGCAATAATACTCTCTCCTGTGCCCTAACCGTTGACCCCATTTCGATGATATTCAACATAACCGGTTTAGTATACCTCCGGAACAACATGATAAAGTTTGTCGCAATCGAAGTACTTTTACGTAAGTTATGATGCACAAGGGCGATGGAATGGATCCCGCTCCTATGTCCTGACCTTTGACCCCATTTCGTCCATTTTCAACAGGTTTCGTTCGCAGGTAGTCCGCTACCACATACTAAAATTTCATCGAAATCGAACCATGTTTACGCGAGTTATCGTGCGGACAGGCAGACAAACAGACAGACGGACAAAACTGGAGCATATACGCTTCTTCAACCTACTGTTAGAAAGCGTAAACAAAAAGGGGGGGGATCTCCATGCATCCAGTCAAAATTTCGCATATGCTTATGATATCGAGTTGTCTCAAGCGAAATCTTATTGCCGACCTGATGGCTCAGTGGTCTAAGCGATGGCTTCTGATCATTCGTCTGTGACAAGTCCAGAGTTGGAATCGGGTCGACAATTTTTGCGGGTCAAACGGGTCGGGTCAAAGTGTTGCTGATCCGATTTTGACCCGGTTTTATTTACGTTTAATTTTTTAAAAGCAAAAAAGTATTTTTTTCAAAGATTAATGCCCATTCTAGAATTTTATGTTCGATACTAGTTCCCGCTGACTGAAAAATGATTTGTCATGCAATATGAAGGAAGACTGTCCCATCCTTCTGAGGGGCAATGACGAAAACTACATACCCATTTTGGAAACTTTCAACTCCATCATAAGCTTGTGAAAAATTGGTGTTGATCTGAAACATATTTTGAAGCTTGATATGTTGCCAAGAAAACAGCAAAAACTGAAATTAAACATACAACGCGCTACTTGATTAAAACATTTTGCCTGCAGCGCCATCAGAATTAAGTGGAACCGCCGTAACATCACTGCGGAGGGACATTTTGACTCTCGCAGAATGAAGGATGATCGTTTTAATACTTTTTGTAAGAACGTGAATAAATTATACGTTCCATAATACATACATTTGTTCGATTTCCATATAACCTAAGATACCTACTGTAGAGAGACTTTTTTAACGCCCGCTATATATATATATATATATATATATATATATTTTTATATATATATATATATAGCGGAATATGAACTTCCATTGTGCATGGCTTTTATCGATTATGAAAAAGCCTTTGATTCGGTGAAACCATCAGCAGTTACCACGGCTCTGAAATCCTGCGGTATTGAAGATGCATACATTAATATTATTATTAACATCTATGAAAATGCAAGTGCAAAGATTCGGCTGTTTGAAAATACAACACACATAAAAATTGGAAAGGGAGTGAGACAAGGTGACACCATATCTCCGAAGCTCTTTAATGCCACATTGGAAAATGTCTTTCAATCACTGAACTGGGAAAACAAAGGGATAAAGATTAATGGAGATTATCTAACCCACCTTCGTTTTGCTGATGACGTAGTCATTTTTGCAACTACCCCATCAGAGCTGCAGAGTATGATCCAGGAACTTGCTGACAAGAGTAAAGAAGTGGGATTAAAAATGAACTTTCAGAAGACAAAAGTGATGTTCAATGCTTTTACAAGAAATGAAGATTTATCGATTGATGGAGAAAAACTGGAGATAACAGATACATATGTTTATCTTGGACAGCAGATATCAAGTGAGGGTCACATTGATGAAGAAATTAATCGGCGTACAAAACTTGCCTGGAGAGCTTTTGGAAGAAACAGCATAATTTTCAAGAGCAATATGCCATTATGTCTTAAAAGAAAAGTGTTTGATCAATGCATCCTTCCAGTGCTTACGTATGGTGCAGAGACGTGGACCTTAACTAAAAGAGACATACAAAGGCTGCAGACAACTCAAAGCAGCATGGAGAGGTGCATGCTTGGTATAACCAGGAGAGATAAGAAGAGGAACTCGTGGATCCGAAAAATGACGAGAGTGGAAGACATCATGATCAGAGTTAAATCCCTGAAATGGCAATGGGCTGGACATACTGCCAGAAGGACAGACCATAGATGGACAGCCGAAATTTTAGATTGGATTCCAAGGGACAGGAAAAGACCCAGAAAAAGACCACACGGGAGATGGGTGGATGAAATTCGTAAATATGCGGGAGTGACATGGAGGAGACTGGCACAAGACAGACCGTTGTGGAGGAAACTTGGGGAGACCTTCGTCCAGCAGTGGATTGATAATGGTTGACAATGATGATGATGATGATATATATATATATACACTATATTGACAAAAGTTACCGGACACCCAGAAGAGAAACAGCATAGCATTTATTGACGAGACATGCTTTCGACAACTTTTCGAACACAGCGATAGGCATGAGCTTCCATTCAGTACATAATGCTGCCGCTAACTGTTGCTTAGAAGTAGGCTTTGGTTCCAAATTTCTTATGCGGAGATCTAATTCATCCCATAAGTGCTCTATGGGATTAATATCAGGGCTCTGTGATGGCCAGTTCACACACGATACGAAATTATCGTGAAACCACGCCGTAACAGTCCTTGCTTTATGGCTCGGTGAATTATCCTGCTGGTACCAACAAGGCTGGGTTCCATAGTATTGCCACAGAGTTGGTAGGGCATAATTATCCAGAATATCAAGGTAGACGTGCTGGTTAACAGAATTGTCCACCATAACTACTGTACACTGCCAGCTCCAAACTTGACCGTAGGAACAGTTCACTGTGGTAAATAACGTTCCCCCAGCTGCCGCCATACCCACACACGACCATCAGACAGATGGATTGTGTATCTGGATTTATCAGTCCACAGGATCCGTTTCTATTGATCTACAGTCCACGATAAGTGTTCTTTACACCATGCTAAACGACGAGTAGCATTTAGAATGGAGATAAAAGGCTTATAAGCAGCCGCATGACAACGGTAACCCATGGACTGAAGTTCTCTGTGAATGGTACATGTACATACCAAGGTTCCAGCATTTTTACTCACCTGTACATTGAGGTCTTGTGCAGTATTCCTTCGATTAGCTGTAACGACTCTCCTGAGTCTTCGACATCCTCTATCACTGATTATCTTTGGTCTGCTGGTACGTTTTGCTGCTTCATGCACGCCATGTGTCTTCCACTTATTCAGTACATCCAAAATAGTTGTCTTGGGCATGTTTAAATGCCTCTCGGTTTCTCTTATGGACAACCCACTGAAATAACACCCCAAAGTCTTTCCTTTGATAAAGTCAGTTCACTCCCGCCGCGACATTTTTACTTAACCTCACAGTGATATATTATTGCGTTCAGCTGGAGGCTTATCTGTATACCGTTCGCAGCTGTACCGCGCATCTTAACAACGCAGCGGATATGTTCATTTTTGTTTTTGAAGGGGTGTCCGGTGACTTTTGTCAATATAGTGTGTATATAAATATATCAGATTCAGCCGGGTCGGGTCCGGGTCAGTTACAGATCAGGGTTGTATCCAGGTTATATCGATGTTGAGTCCGGGTCTAAACTTTTTGACCCGTTTCCAATTCTGTTTTGAATCCAGTAAAGCACGGATGTTGTGTTTGTCTTAGGGCGTTGGCTCTCTCATTTTCTTGGATCCAGTGGCCCGAAATTAGGAACGGGCGACTGCTTAAAGAAGATATATCCCTAATAGGAACCAATTAAGGTTTAAGGATTCATGCAGCCCCGGAGACGCAGTGGTCTAAACGCTGGCTTATGACCATTCGTCCGGAAATAGTCTGGGTTCGAATCCCGATGAGGCATGAATATTGTGTTCGTGTTATGGCCCTGGCTCTCTCTCTCTTCCCTGGAATCAGTGGCCCTAAATTAGGGACGGGCGACTGTATATAGCTCATTGAGTTGCTCACGGTGGTCGTTAACCTTTAAAAAAACAAGTTAGTAAAATAATTCAATGCATTGATTATGATACGCTTTCCAACATATCAGACATCATTACTCAAGTTATTACTCAATTTACGAGGATAATGGCTGTGGAATAAATCTCAGTCCTGTGTCCTGACCTTTGATCCCATTTGGATTATATTCAACAGAACCGGTTCAGTATGCCTCCGAAATAACATGATAAAGTTTTGTCGCAATGGAAGTCTTTTTGCGTAAGTTATGATGCATAAGGGCTATGGAATAGATCCCGCTCCTGTGTCCTAACCTTTGACCCAATTTCGCCCATTTTCAATAGGATTCGTCCCCAGGCAAGCCCCTACAACATACAAATATCTCATCCAAATCGAAGCATTTTTCCGTAAGTTATGACGCATAATGGCGATCGAAGTAATTCCGCTCCTATGTCCTGACCTTTGACCCCATTTCTCCCATTTTCAATAGGGTTCGTCCCCAGGTGGTCCTCTACCACATACTAAACTTTCATTGAAATCGAACCATTTTTACGTACGTTATGACGCATAAGGGCAATGGAATGCATCCCGCTCCTATGTCCTGACCTTTGACCCCACTTCACCCATTTTCAAAAGAGTTCATTCCCAGGTGGTCCCCTACAATATACTAAAATTTCATCGACATCGACCCATATTTACGCAAGTTATGACGCATAAAGGCAATTAAATGGATTCCGTTCCTATGCCGTGACCTTTGTTCCCATTTCATCAATTTTCAATAGGGTTCGTCCCCAGGTCGTCCCCTATCACATACTAAAATTTTATCGAAATCGAACCGTTTTTACGCGAGTTATCATGCCGACAGACAGACGGACAAACCTGGAGCATATACGCTTCTTCAACCTACGGTTGGAAAGCGTAAAAAAGGATTCCTGGCCTCTCATAACTTAAACTATTTAAACAAAAGCTCTAGCTTAACGCAATCGGAGATTCCGTATTTGTAAGCTGCATTCAAAAAAATATTTTTGAAATTTTAGAAACGTTCGTTAGGGTGAATATGTGCTT
The DNA here is from genome assembly GCA_039090855.1 of Macrothele yani. Classification (NCBI taxonomy): domain Eukaryota; kingdom Metazoa; phylum Arthropoda; class Arachnida; order Araneae; family Macrothelidae; genus Macrothele; species Macrothele yani. The sequence goes on from CM077011.1 coordinate 32,088,706, forward strand.
GTTATTTCTTCGTACAGTTTTGCTAAAAACGCTATTTCAAACGCTATTTCATGGCAGCTACAAAATGAAAGAGCCGGGTTAATAAAATTATTGATTAAATTATTTAGATGAAAATTTTACCTAATTTAAAATTTCTTGGTATCTAGCAACTGAAAGATCTGAAATAATTCATATCGTTAAAGAACATATCTTTTAATTAAAATTTTGCAACTACCTAAAAACTAATGTTAAAGAAAACCGCAACAGCATTTTGATGCATCCAAAAAATCTTTATACTTCGGGAAATATAGGCGCACGCTTGACTTTTGTCTTACAATGCAGACAAGGATTTTGACGAACCCAATCAAAATTTCATAGGTACTTAAAATGCACAGTTCTGCATCGATAAGACTAGTCTGTATGTTGAGCGAAACACCATCGTATTTCTCCTTTCTCCGAGTCGAAGTGTCGGGAGGGGCCTTCTCTCGAAAGGCTACAAAACAAAAGCCACTAACGAAGTAAAATGAAAATTAATGGACGCTTTATCCTTAATGTGTATCCTTGAGTGTTTCCTGCAGTATTAAAATAGCGTTCTCCAAACAAGACCAGTTTAAAAGGGGTCCTAGCTTCATCAATCATCCCCGTAAGCGCGCGTGTCCCGGTCGGTAGAGCATCTCTTCTCTGCAGCTCTTGTCCTCTTGTTTGTTCATGGGTGCCGATTTCCGTGCAACGTGTTGTGAAAGGGGTTCCTCGGGAAGAGGTGTCATTGGACATTCGCGATGGCTGACTCAAGTTCTCATCCTACGTGCTCTTGATTAAAACGCGGAAAGGTTAAGCATATGTGGCTTGGCAGCAACGCGCGATTGGTACTCGTTTAATCCTGGACCCCCCCCCCCTTCTCCTTTAACTTCACACTAGAGGTTGGAGATCGGAATCTTACATAATCTCGTGTTCTCTGGGATTATTTTAAAGCTCCAACTGAAATAGTTTAACAAATATCGGGAAGGATTTAAACTTGTACAACTGATTGTTGAAAGGAAATTCCTCCTAAATCTATCCATTCTCAGCAAACAAAGGAAGAGATCGAAGAAATTTTAATTTGATGTACACAAAAGACGGAAGGGGAAAAATTGGGGAAATAACAAAGAAGCAAATAGTTATTATTTTTGTTTCCTCTTCATGAAACGACTGTTCCTTTTTACCATAAATCTCATGTGTCCAAAAAAGATAAGGAAATGATAAAGGCATTTTACTTATGGGGATATGCAAATGTTTTACTTCGGAATATTTTTGAATAATTCTTCTCTGTATTTATTAACTTTTTATCTATCTCCATGACTTCGTAAAAGGCAATAAAAGCAGGAAAGGTACACAGATTAAAAACAAGAAAAAAAAAAAGGTAATACGAACGTTCAAGTTTACTTAAGACAATTTTTTTATGTCAGAGTTTTGAAACATTTTATTTTCAACCTTTGGACAGGGTCTTCGCCAGTGATTGGAAAGCTACTTTTTAAAAGTAGCTAGCTACTGCTACAACTACATTTTTGAAAAAGTAACTAGGTACTGCTACAACTACATTCTTGAAAAATCAGCTTGCTACAATTTTTTCTTTCTTTCTTTCTTTATTCATTTTTCAGTTGCCACATATTACAGTTCAAAACACAAACAATATAATCAATTACAAAAAATGTAGCAACCAGGAGGAGGAGGGGAAAGGCCGTAAGGCCTGACATAGCCCTCCTAACTCTAGTACTAAAAAGAAAAAAAACACAAACAACAAAGAGCAATACAAAAGACAAGTCAAAGGCATATTGAATATAACTGAAAGATTAAATAAATACATAAGTGTATATAGATGCAAGTTCTATTCATAAGCCGTGAAATCAATCCAGCAACCAGATCAGGTCAACTCAGCACTAATTGAGAGACTTGTTAATAAGGTGATGCTTGAATATTTTTTAAATAGGTCAAAATTGTTAATAGATGTTATGTCACAAGGCAAAGAGTTCCAAAGTTTTGAACCCAAATAATTTATATTCATTTTAATTGTTTCAGTCCGAGGGAAATTAGGTATGAGTGTTGATCGATTCCTGGATCCATAACTATGAGTACGAATAGTTAATGATATTAAGTCATGGTATAAATCATTTTTAATTCTTCTGAACATTATTTTACCAAGATTATAGTCAAATAATTGTTTTATTGTAAGTATATTATATTTATTGGGACTTACTTCTGACCTAAAGATAAGATTAGGTATAGAATTATTAAGAGTTTTTAGGCTTATTAGTCTTATGTATCTATTCAGTAATACCTGTATTTTTGTAAGTTATATTGTGTTGTTTTCCCCCATGTCAGTATACAGTAATTTATATACGTTTGTATTAGTGTATAGTATAACAATATCATTATTTTAGGGGACAAATTTATCATAATCTTACTAGCTATCCCAATGTTTCTAGATGATATATTAGTCAAGTTGTCAATATGCATATTCCATTTCAAATCATTTCGAGTCAATACTCCCAAGTAAGAATGACTATTCACAAAATCAATTTAGCTCCATTCAAGACCACAAAGTCACTCATAGATTGTAGTATTTGTAGTTTCGAAAAGATCATAGCCTTGGTCTTGTTTATATTAATAATCAATTCATTGTTATTTAACTAATTTGTCACCAACACAGGTTGTGCATTTTTTCTAGATATAAGACCTACAGTATTATTACCCTTGAATAAGATTGTGGCATCATCAGCAAATAAAATTAGATCATTATCTTTTACCACTGTAAAAAGATCATTAATATACAAATTAAATTATATAGGACCTTGAACCGAACCTTGCGGCACTCCAGAAGTTATATTTCCCATTGTGGATTGCGTCATATCAATCACAGTATATTGCTTCCTAGCTGATAAATAACTTTTGAATAAGCTATATGTAGAACCCCTAATTCCAATAGCAAATAATTTGGCTAGTAAAATATCATGGTTTAACGTATCAAAAGCCTTAGATAAATCTAAGAAAATTGCAATTGTTGATTGATTTCTTATAGCATTTTGTTGGATTAAGTTATGTGTAAATGAAATTGTAAGCTCTGTTGATTTATTTGGCAGAAAGCCAAATTGATTTTTCTTTAATATGTTGTATTTTTGTAGAAAGGAAAGTAATCTAATGTAAATTAATTTTTTCTATCAATTTAGCAAATATAGTCAAATTTGCAATTGGCCGATAATTATTTGCTTCGTTTACCGAACCTGTCTTGTATTTGAGAGTGATTTTAGTTATTTTTAGAGCATCTGGGAATATGCCTGTAGTAAATATAGAATTGTAGATCAACAAAAGTGGCTCCACAATAATATGAGCCATATATTTAATAACCAATGGTGAAATTTCATCATATCCAGCTCCATTATTGACATTGATTTGCAACAACATGTGTAAAAGTTCAGATCGTGTAATTTTAAGTAAATTCCTTTTTCCGAAAGTAGCTTGCTACAGCTACTTCTTCTGAGAAGTAGCTTTCTACAGCTGCTTTTTGCAAAAAATAGCTTACTACAATTACTTTTTGTGAAAAGCATCTTACTACAATTACGTTTTCCGAAAAGTAGCTAGCTACAGCTGTTTTTTTACGCTTTCCAACTGTAGGTTGAAGAAGCGTATATGCTTCTGCTTTTTCCGTCCGTCTGTCGGCACAACTCACGTAAAAATATTTCGATTTCGATGAAATTTTAGTATGTGGTAAGGGACCACTGGGGATGAACCCTATTGAAAATGGGACAAATGGGGTTAAAGGTCACGACATACGATCGGGATCCATTCCATCGCCCTTATCCCATACTATTAAGGTGGACGTCAAGTAATTTTGCCTCCTATATTTCCAATGGAAAAACTTTTGTACACATTTCCTTCACAATTAGTGTGTTCCCAAGGATGGAAATTTGAACATCGATTAAAATAACTTCATATCATAATTTGGAATACTTAACATTTTCTAAAATATAACCATAATTACACATATTAAAAAACAATAACGTTTTCTTTGGTGGTGTTAAAACAAGAAAAAAGATGGCGCGACCTCAACTTTGATGACGTCAGTAAACAAATAAATGTTGGATTGCATAATTATGGTTATGTTTTAGAAAATATTAAGTATTCCAAGTTTTAAAATGAAGCTATTTTAATCGATGTTCAAATTTTCATCCATGGGAACGCATTAATTATGAAGAAAATGTGTACAGAAGTTTTTCCGTCGGAAGAACAGGAAGCAAAATTACCTTAAAGTGGTATCACCTTAAAGTAGCAATTCTTGTATCTATAAATTTTGAAAACGGCTCTAAGAATTTCGAAGAAAGTCGTTAATCTACCATTTTCTGGTACTAGAAATCGATTTAGCTTGATCTCGACTTTAGGAAAATTCGTTTAAGGGGTTAAATAACCACCCCGAATTACCACGTTTTTATAGTGTCATTGCGTCGTCCCATTAATGTTGTACATGCTTAGAAATCTTATGACATCACAATCTCGCGATTGAGATGTTGTCGCGCGGTCACGCCATCTGTCTCATTACGTCACGCGTTGTGTGTAGATCCTATTAAAGTTTTATGACGTCACACTCTTTCGAGCAGATGGTCGCGATTCCCATCTGCCTCATTACGTCACGCGTTGTGTGCGTATGTCCGTCCGCACGATAACTCGCGTAACAATCGTTCGATTTCGATCAAATTTTAGTATGTGGTAGGGGAACACCTGGGAAGGAACCCTATTGAAAATGAACCAAATAGGGTCAAGGGTCAGGACATAGGAGCGGGATCCATTCCACTGATTTTATGCGTCATAACTAATGTAAAAAAGGTTCGATTTTATATTAAATTTTAGTATGTGGTAGGGGACCACCTGTGGACAAACCCTATTGAAAATGGGCGAAATGAGGTCAAAGGTCAGGACATAGGAGCGGAATCACTTCCATCGCCATTATGTGTCATACCTTGCGTAAAAATTCTTCGATTTGGATGAAATGTTCGTATTTTGTAGGGGCCTGCCTGGGGATGAATCCTAATAAAATGGGCGAAATGGGGTCAAAGGTTAGGACACAGGAGCGGGATCTATTCCATAGCCCTTATGCATCATAACTTAGGTAAAAATGCTTCGATTGCGATAAAACTTTATCATGTTATTTCGGAGGTATACTGAACGGGTTCTGTTGAATATCATCGAAATGGGATTAGAGGTCAGGGCACAGGACCGAGATTTATTCCACAGCCATTATCCTCATAACTTGAGTAATGATTTCTCGTATGTTGGAAAGCGTATTATAATCAACGCATTGCATGATTTTACTAACTTTTTTCTAAAAGTAGCTTGCTACAGCTGCTTTTTCTGAAAAGTAGCTTGCTACAGCTGCTTTTTCTGAAAAGTAGCTTGCTACAATTCCTTTTTCCGAAAAGTTGCTTGCTACAATTACTGTTTCTGAAAAGTAGCTACTTTCACCACATTTTGTTTCGTACGGTTTTCTACCGAAAAATGAGGCTGGCTTTATAAAGAGGATAAGGGATAATGACACCATTTCTTAAAAAAATATATTAAGTGAAGGATCTGTGCTTCTTAAACCCTTTAAGTGGTCAATCTAGGTGAATCAAATGGCGGCCAAAATCAGTCGCATTCTGCCAAAATATTAGCTCTAAATTTTTGGGGCTCCCGAAACAAAAATGGTCACATAGCGATAGCGTTTTGCGAAAGCTGCTTGTTTTCGTGGCAAAACAATTCCTTTTCGTTTCTCATCTCAGCAGTACCGACCATAAACCTGTCACGGATGGTAAGTGCTCTCATCAAATCTTTTATCCTCTGTTCTGTCATCAAAGGCATGAATGGGGCGGGCCAATAGAATTCAAGCATCTTTTCTCATCTTTCCTAGGTTCGTCGCCATTGCTACAGTCCTTTAGCAGCTAATCAGTCAGAAAGGATTAGTGTCAATTGTCCCCCTCCCTAAATGAACAATTTGTATAAAACACCAAGGGCGAAAACGACGCTTTCTGAAACTCTGAACTTGTTCGAGCAGCACTGAGATAACTAAGATATTTCTAGCATGACCAAAATATTTGGGCTGGGAGGAAGGTACAGGAAAAGGGTAAACGGATGGTTTACTTGGGGGAGACAATCTTGGATACAATTTCTTCGTAAATGGCTCAAAATGTGGAACCTTTAAGTGCACGCATTCCTTTTCAATCACTGCTAATGATGACCGAGGACAAATAATCCAGATTACTTTTGACAAGATGCTAAGTTTTCTGAAAGTAAAGCCCTCTCGTTTTTTTTTTACATGTTCTTTTAAATATTATGTATAGTTTCTCCTGATACATGAATAATGTTACTTAATGAGTTCTCTACACTGATAGCATTTTGACGTGGTTTTACTTCCTGCATAAAAAGAAAAGAAAAGAAAAGAAGAAAAACAGGAAAAACGAATCACAGGCAAACCTAATAAGTAAGTATAACAGCATGTTAGTGAACAGAGCCCTTGGTTCTTCCCATTTGAACTTCGCAGCCACTCTTTTTAACCTCCCATTCATATTTGCTGCCCCATCGGAGGCTTGATCTCACATTTAAATTTTCTAAAGTTGGGGGACATGCAACCCTCTGCGACCTTCACCTCCGACCCTACGTTTGTGGCCACTAAACATACCACTAATGAATTCGTTCCAGACGCGTTCTGCTCACTTACACTGAGTGATTACTGAATTATAGCCACCCCTATCAAAAGTGGGTGCGGCGCCCTGACCACGTTACTTTCGAGAGGACGCGACTAGTAAATTCACAGAGGAGAGACAGAGGTCCAACTCTCGTGTTTAAGACAGCGCCCCAGTGGTAGGACATGAAATTACGATAGCGTCTGTCACGTGATACGGTGCCAGTGGGTATATAAGCGGCACCGCGCAGAGAGCTGTACACTCTAAGCCGCCGATGGACTAGTGGTCAACGTTCGTGACTGCCACATAGGAACCTCAGGTTGTTCACGGGCAGGTACGAACGTTCGAACCACTAAACACCCGCCGTGCGTCGGATGGGCACGTTAAGCCGTCGGACCCCGGGTACTGGCCCCCAGTAATAAATAAGGGCGTCTTCCTCCCCCTTTCTACATCGCTTCCGTGTCACTTTCCTATTGGGCACCCTAACCCAAATCTCCTAGCTTCCTATTTCTAAGGGTTGTTTAAGACCTGGGGTCAGACACTCCCTTCCTAAAATCCTCTACATATGATCTGATCTGATTTAAGTTGCACACTCTATGTCGCAGATGGTCTAGTGGTCAACGGTCATAACTGCCACAGAGAAACCTCAGGTTCGATTACAGGCAGGTACGAACGGTCGAACCACTAAATGCCCACCGTGCGTCGGATGGGTGCGCTAAGCCGTCGGACACCGAGTACTGGCCCCCCGGTAATAAATAAGGGCGTCTTCCTCCCCCTTTCTACCTCGCTTCCGTGTCACTTTCCTATCGGGCACTCTAGCCCAAATTTCCTAGCTTCTTATTTCTAAGAGTTGTTTAAAACCTGGGGTCAGACACTCTTTTTCTGAAATCCTCTACAAATGTTCTGAGTTGCACACTCTTGAAAAACAAAGAAAGCAAAAAGAACAGACAGACGGTTACTGTTCGACGCTTTATTTTCATGCCCGTCCACTAGCGCGCTGCTCTATTGAGATCTTCGGGACCAAATTGTTGCCATGCGTCTCTATGGAAGATTAACCTCTGAGTATCCTGCTCTGTGAGTAGATTGAAGTAGTATACACTGAGGGGCCACTTTATTATGACCACCCCCTCAGTACTTCGTTGGGCCACCTTTTACCTTTAATTCTGCATCGATTCTTCGTGACATGGACTCCACGAGATGTTGATAGGTGGTTTGTGGAATCTGAGACCATGCTTGATGAATAGCATTTTCCAGGAGTGTGAGATTGCAGGGTTGTGAACCAGCTGTCTGATGGCTCGTTCAACTTCATTCCACAAATTCTCAATGGAGTTCAGATCTGGAGATTGTGGGGGCAACCTAAGCAAAGTGAACTCACCGGCATGTTCCTGAAACCAATCCTGTACAATACGCGCTCTATGGTAGGACGCATTATCTTGTTGAAAGTAGCCATCGCCATTGGGATAAACCATCCACATGACAGGATGCATTTGGTCCGCAACGATGTTTAGATATGATGTGCCAGTCAGACGTTGATCAACACGAATTAAAGGGCCCACAGCATGCCAGGAAAACATTCCCCAAACCATAACGTTGCCTCCACCAGCTTGAAGGGGTGTAACAATGCATTTGGGGTCCATGCTTTCGTGCTGTTTCTGCCAAATTCGCACTCGGCCATCGGCATGGTGCAACTGAAAACGTGATTCATCGGACCACATAATTTGTTTCCAATTATCGACTTTCCAATCCTTGTGCTCCTGTGCGAACTGGAGACGTTTTCTCTTGTTAACTGCAGACAGCAAAGGTGTTCAAACAGGTCTTCGGCTGCCAAATCCCATCCGATGCATTGTACGGCGAACAGTGCGTGCAGAGATCATTTGAGGGGATCCTTGATTAAGATGGTCTGTAATTTGCGGCACTGTTGCCATTCTGTTGTCTGTTACCAGTCTGGACACTCTCCGTTCCGCCCGAGCAGTCACTAGTCGATGACGACCACACGTTGCACGTAGAGACCCAGTTTTTTGGCTGACAATCCAGTCTTTAAACACTTTAACAACAGCTACTCTGGAACATTTCACGATTACGGCGGTTTCGGTGATACTCACTCCATGACTCCGAGCTCCTACAATCATCCTACGTTGAAAGTCCGTCAAATCGTATTTTTTACCCATCTCGTCACCCGAAAATCACTTCTACTACTGTTGCAAGCACTAAGCTTTCCCTTTTTATACTAGCCTCGCCCTCTGGCGGCAACAGCGTGCAGCCATAGCTCATTTGCTTAAAACTGTCAGGTGTTCATAATAAAGTGGCCACTCAGTGTATAAGGTGTGACTTACGCAGTGTGTATTAATAGTAAAATTCGAAACGTGATGAATAAACGGAAGAATTTATCGGACTTTGAGAAAGGACAGATTGTGAAAGCTGGTAGAGCGGGTGCCTCGATTTCCCAAACTGCTAAACTAATGGGTTGTTCGCGAGCTGCCGTAGTTAAAGCGTATTAGGACTGGCGTGAAAATGTTGAAGCAACGACTCGGAGGTAAAACTTCATAGGACAGCGAAAGTTTGAAGTGAGAAGTGATCTTTGGGGCCGATGACTCCTACAGGCCAACAGACGCAGCACTGTTCAACATTTAACTACCCTATACAACAGAACTCAATCAGGAATAGTATCTGTCATGACCCTGCATCGCAAGCTCCCATGTATGGGCTATATAACACGAGACGACCACGACGACATCTTCTCCCAACCACGGTTTATTGGCGCAAAAGACTCACCTGGTGCAAAAATCTTGCACGTTGGACATCGTATGTCGGAAAAAACGTCTGCTGGTTTAACGAGTCGCGCTTTTTATCTTTCCGACGGTAGGTTGAAGAAGCGTATATGCTCCCGCTTTGTCCGTCCGTCCGCATGATAACTCGCGTAAAAATGGTTCGATTTTGATGAAATTTTAGTATGTGGTAGAGGACTACCTGGGGACAAACCCTATTGAAAATGGGCGAAATGGGGTCAAAGGTCAGGACATAGGAGTGCGATCCATTCCATTGCCCTTATGCGTCATAACTTACGTAAAAATGCTTCGATTGCGACAAAACCTTATCATGTTGTTCGGGAGGTACACTAAACCAGTTATGTTGAATATCATCGAAACGGAGTCAAAGGTCAGGGCACAGGAGCGAGATTTATTCCACAGCGATTATCCTCACAACTTGACTAAAAATGCCTTCATTGCTACAACACTTTAGTATGTTGTTTCTGAGGTATACTGAACCGGTTCTGCTGAATATCATCGAAATGGGGTAAAAGGTCAGGGCACTGGAGCGAGATTTATTCCACAGCGATTATCCTCACAACTTGACTAAAAATGCCTTCTATTGCTACAACACTTTAGTATGTTGTTTCTGAGGTATACTGAACCGGTTCTGTTGAATATCATCGAAATGGGGCCAAAGGTCAGGACACAAGAGCGAAATTTTTTCCACAGCCATTATCCTCATAACTTGAGTAGTGATTTGTGGCATGTTGGAAAGGGTATCATAATCAATGCATTGCTTGATTTTACTAACTTCTTTGCTCCTCTCCGTGATGTTCGTGCACGTATTTAGGGCAAACAACATGGGCCGCTCGATCCATCCTGCATGGTATCCAAAATGCAAGCCGGTGAAGGCGGTTATATGGTGTGGGGCATATTTACCTGGAAGGAACTTGGACGCCTGTTGTATTTGGAACAACGTGTGACTGGTGCTCACTATCGTGAATTTCTTGCTTATTCTGTACACCCAACAGTGTTGCACTTTTCCTCGAATGGCGACGGTGTCTTCCGAGATGACAATGCTTCGAACCATAGGTCCAGTGTTGTACAGGAATGGTTTGAAGAACATAGTCCAGACTTCCAGTATATCGATTGGCCGCCGAACTCCCTAATATCAGTTCCACAGAGCACTTGTGGGACACTATGGAACGGCATATCAGGCGTATGGATACACCAATGAGCTCCATACCTGCATTGAATGCCGCATTACACACAGCTTGGTTGGTTGGCCATACCTCCCAAGTGCTTGAATCGATACCCTATTGAATCGATATCACTTCGGATAGCTGCTGTACTGAGAGTGAAAGGAGGACCTATCAAGTATTAGGTAGGTGGTCATAATTAAGTGATCACTCAGTTTATCAAACAGCGAAGACATTCGTTCGAGCTGACTTCAGCCCATTTTGCTTAACATGCTTCTAAATCTCTTCTTCTAAAAATCGCATTCTTCTTACGTTTGACAAAGATGACGACGATGAACATTTTGACAAAATGCTTTGCCAGTAAGAAGTGTAAGTGCATATTTCTGTTTTTATCATCGTCTCTTCTAAAACATTAACTAAAAGGATTCCTTTTTTCAGTTAAATTTCCCGATGCAAAGATTATGTGTTTTTTCTTTAAAAAAATAGTTTTCTTTAACACTAGGGGGCGTTGCTGCTACACAGTTTTGCAACTGGGGACGTCAATGTTAATTTCCATTTATGCTATACTTAGAACAGCATCTTTTCATTCCAAGAACCAAATTTGAAAATTCCCCTTTGCCTTGAATATCTTCCGCTATGAGAAATGTTTTGCGCCCAATTTGTGATTTTTCACAGTACATTTCAGTTACTAGTGTCTGTAAATTAGTATTTCTATTTGTGCATGTTTCAACCGTTCGGTAGATATCCGATTGATATTTTTTTTGTAACTGATTCAGTACATTATGTAGAACACTGCTTATATTACACGTTTTATATTATGCGCATACTTTCTCTAGGAAGCTTAAATACTTTCTGTTTTTCGTTGAATTTCAAATCCAAAAGTCTGCTTTGAAATATTCTTTTCGCGTAAGAAAAGGATTCAAATGATGCGTTCATTCCAATCGAGAATTAGATGCCATCTTTCTTGTTTTCATTCTATTAGTAAATGAAATAGCGAAAAATAATGAAGAATTACCACTGCTAAGAAGATATGCGGACAAACAGAAAGATGAAGATAGTACGCGATAGAAAGTAAGGGTTTCCAGTCGAAAAAGGAGGAAGAAACAGGAGAAACAGCGTAACACGAAACACTATCTTCTAATCGAAGCAAAACAAGGATGTACACGTAAAAGTAATTGCCAGCGCACAACTGGGAAACAAGAAGACAGACATTTATACACATTTGAAAGAAATTGTTGTTCCGAATGTTGTGTTGAATTTGGGTAATTACATAGCTTGCCCCAAAACAATTGAGAACGTTTTAAAAAAATGTGCAATACTGCGTTCGACCTTTGCACGAATGTCGAAAAACCGGTAGTCGTTGTAGTAATCATTGTAACCGGCCACACCTGTTTTATCGCGCATGCGTCGTCGGTAGTGCACAGTTTAATAAGCCTTGTTTCGTGAACCCTAGCAAGTGTCTTCGCGCTGTGATTTTTCGAAAAAATGGGTGTGAAAGAGGAACTAAGATGCACCATTAAGCTTTGCTGTCGACTTAAGAAGTCTGTCGGAGTGACTTTCCGTCTTTTCAAGAAGCTTATAAAGATGTATGTCTAGGAAAATCAACAATGTACAGATGGCATAAAGAATTTATGGATGGTCGTGAATCGGCGACTTTAATCGCGCGTGGAGGAAAACCTTCAACGAGTGTTACAGAAGTAAATATCAATGCAATGATTGTTATTAACCCTGGAAGGGAAACGCGGGGCACTGAATGCCCCATGCAAATTAGTTTCGGCCGGGGCATGCGCGATGATAATTAATTACTCCTCAAAGTTTTTATTTTATGTGTTACTAAGCAAATATTCACCTACATTTTGTTTTGAAATCCATTTTTTATTGGGGCACTCAGTGTCCCACGTTTCCCTTCATTTCACAGAAACCACGTTTCCCTGGTAGGGTTCAGCGAGAAGACAGTCATCCATCAATTAGAGATATCGAAGATACACTATATTGACAAAAGTCATCGGCCACCCCTCCCTTCAAACGCAAATAAACGGATCCGCTGCGTTGTTAAGATGGGCCGTACAGCAGCAAACGGTATAAAAACAGCTGACCGCGATCATATGGCACTGTGAGGTTGAGTGAAAATGTCACGGCGGGAGAGAACTGAATTCGAGAAAGGAAAGATTGTTGGGTGTTATATTAGTGGGTTGTCTATAAGAGAAACCGAGAGGCATTTAAACATACCCAAGACAACTATTTTGGATGTACTGAATAAGTGAAAGATACATGGCGTGCCTGAAGCAGGAAAGCATACCGACAGACCATAGAAAATCAGTGATAGATGACGTCGAAGCCTCAGGAGAGTTGTTACAGCTAATCGACGTAGTACTGCACAAGACCTCAGTGTACAGGTAAGTAAACATGCTAGAACCGTGGTACGTACAAGTACCATTCGCAGAGAACTTCATTCCATGGGTTGCCGTGGTCGTGCGGCTGCTCATAAGCCTTTCATCTGTACTCGAAATGCTACTTGTTGTTTAGCATGGTGTAAAGAACATTTATCGTGGACCGTAGATCAGTGGAAACGGGTCCTATGGACTGACGAATCCAGCTACACGATCCATGAGTCTGATGGCCGTGTGTGGGTATGGCGGCAGCCAGGGGAACGCAATTTACCGCAGTGTATTGTTCCTATGGTTAAGTTTGGAGCTGGCAGTGTACTCGTGTGGGGGTGTTTTTCGTGGTATGATCCCGGCCCATTGGTTATTGTGGACAAACCTGTTTACCAGCACGTCTACCTCGATATTCTGGAAAATTGTTTCCTACCAACTCTGTGATAAAACAATGGAACCGAGCCTTCTTGGTACCAGCACCGAGCCGTAAAGTAAGGACTGTTACGGCGTTGTTTGACGATAATTCCGTATCGCGTGTGGACTGGCCAGTACAGAGCCCTGATCTTAATCCCATAGAGTACCTGTGGGATGAATTAGAGCACCGCATAAGAAGTTTAGAACCAAGGCCTACTACTAAGCAGCAGTTAGCGGCAGCATTATGTACTGAATGGAAGCGCATACCTATCGCTGTGTTCTAAAACCTTGTCGAAAGCATGTCTCGAAGGGTCAGTGCATGCATTAAGGCCAAAGATGGACCGTCACCGTTCTAGTGTATGTCAATAAATGCTATGTTGTATTTCTCTTCCAGGTGTCCGGTGACTTTTGTCAATATAGTGTAAGGTTCACATTTTAAAATCTTCAATTCACAGAATTGTAATCTAGCGTTTGGGCATGGAACGAGTTAGTTCCCCATTTCTTTTAACGTGCGTTCCAATGCAAAGCCGCTCATGGCCAGTTTTGTCGTTCCTTATTTGGAGAAAATGAATATTAAGTTGACGCCCCAACCTGCATATAGTCCAGATTTGTCACCATGTGATTTCTGGTTGTTCCCCATTTTAAAAAAGACATTACGGGGGTGACAATTTAAGACTGATCAACAATTTATTACAGCTGCGCAGGGGTGCTTCAACAGCATTTCAGAAATGAATTCCAGAAGACATTCAAAAAGTGGGAGGAGTGTTAGAACGCCTGTACTCGATGCAATGGACAGTATTTCGAAAACGATGACCACTTCCTTGATAGTCAAGGCACACATTTTGTTTATAAAAAACATTCTGAGTTGTTTTGGGACAACTCTTGTACCCTCATTGTCATTAAAATCCGAGCACCAAGAAAAAACCGTGCGATTAATGCGAAACTCAGCGAATAGCTACGAGGAGGGCAGACATGCAAATGATTAAAGTTTCGTGCGATTCCGCATGCCCGCGCGTCCAAGATCGGAGCTGTAATCGTAGTCCTTGGGGCTTAGAAGGCACCGCGCAGGGGAACTCCACATTCGTGCCGAAGTGCACGGTAAGAGTCAGGTGAGATCCCTGAGCGATAGACATGCCGAGGAGCCGCCGTAGATGTGAGTACGGGCAACGGACGAAGTGTGAATGAAGCCATATTATCGGGATAAGAAAGGCAGCGATGACAGATACGGCGCGCCAAATCGGCCGCCATTTGGTCCGGTCAGACACGCTGAGGAAAACGTTTTGTTAATTCAGCAAAAAAATTATTGAATCAACCAATATTTTTTGTCGATATGCAGTCAAAATATTTGTTAAATTTACAAATGTATTTTGCTGAAAATTATTGTTGATTCAACAAATTTTATTGCTATCATGACAAAAGGTTTTGTTCATTTAACAAAATGCCTAGGTGGATTTTTGGGAATTTGGTTGATCCAAGAATATGTATTGTTATCGTGATAAAACGTTTAGTTGAATACACAATATATTGCCAACGAAATAATTTTGTGTTTCCAGCAAAACAATTCCGATGGAGTTTGGCTAAAGCAACAAAATAAATCGACAAAACAGCTCAACAAAACTATTTTGTTGTTTCAAACGAACTTTTTTCTCCGTGCAGTACGGTGCGATCGTTTTGGGAGCAATGGACACGGGAAGGCGCCCACACACGTCGGACAGGCTCTGGACGACCCAGACACACCACCAGCAGAGAGGATCGTGGGATCATAAGAGCGGCACGCACAGATGCAACGACGCCCTTGTCCAATATCCACAGACATGTAGCGGCTGTACAAGAGACTCCTGTGTCCTCCAGAACCATTTCCAGAAGCCTGGCAGAGGCGAATCTGCACTCTCGACGGCCCTTACGTTTTCTGCCATTAACACCTGACCATTGTTGACGTCGATTGCAGTGGTGTCAGCAGCGAGCAACGTGGTATGCTACGGACTGGCGACGTATAGTGTTCAGCAACGAGTCCCGCTTCTGTATGGGAACAGACGGCTAGCGTGTCAGAGTGTGGAGGACCGCACGTGAGCGCTACAATCCCAACTTCACTGTACAGCGGTACACGTTCCGAACTGCAGGCGTGGTGGTCTTGGGAGTCATCGCGTATGACAGCCGGACTTCCCTCGCAGTGATCCAAGGGACGTTGACAGCCCAACACTACGTACAGGAGATCATGCTGCCCCATGTGTTGCCTTTCCTGGCGAGGTGGCCCGGGGCCATTTTCCAAAAAATTAACGCCTGTCAGCGCACGGCTCGGGTTTCCCGGGAGAGTCTACGTCATGCTTCGACGCTTCCGTGGCCTGCCAGATCGCCTGATCTCTCACCAATCGAGCACGTGCGGGACCAGATGGGACCCAGCTTTCTCCATGTGCCAGTGTTCGTGATTTAGAGCGTCAGTTGCAAGAAGTGTGAGCCAATCTGTCCCAGGATAACATACGGCGTCCCTTTGAGTCCGTACCGGACCTTATTACCGCATGTATCCAAGAACGAGGCAGTCCGACGCGGTACTATTGCTGACCGGAATATGTACCGTCTGTTTACGGGAAATCGTCCTGCTGCTGTGATATTGTAATCACATCTGTCTTTGGTATGTACCATCTCACGACTAGAATCTCATTTCAATCCGATGCCTGCGTCTTGGTGCGCTTATTTTTATTACAATGAGCGTATTTAATGGCGATACGAACAGAAAATATGGTTAATTCAACGCTACTCGTCTCGCAAAGAGCAAAAGCATTTCAAAAATATTTTTTACGCTTTCCAACCGTAGGTGAAGAAACGTATATCCTCCAGCTTTGTCCGTCTGCCTGTCCGCACGATAACTCGCGTAAAAATAATTTGATTTAGATGAAATTTTAGCATCTGGTAGGGGATAACCTGGGTACAAACCCTGTTGAAAATGGACGAAATGGGGTCAAAGTTCAGGACATAGGAGCGGGATCCATTGCATCGCCCTTATGCGTCATAACTTACGTAAAAATGCTACGATTGCGACAAAACTTTATTATGTTATTTCGGAGGTATACTGAACTAGTTCTATTGAATATCAACGAAATGGGGTGAAAGGTCAGGGCACAGGAGCGAGATTTATTGCACAGCTAGTATCCTCATAATTTGACTAAAAATGCTTCTATTGCGACAAAACTTTAGTATGTTGTTCCGGAGGTACACTGAACCAATACTATTTAAAGCAATCGAAATGGGGTCAAAGGTCACGGCACAGGAGCGAAATTTATTCTACAGCCATTATCCTCATAACTTGAGTAAAAATGCTTCTATTGCGACATAATTTTGCTATGTTGTTCCGGAGGTATACTGAACAAATCAATAGTCAGGGTAGGGTGGAGGGTTTGTCTGCGCGCAATTTCTGCTATGTTGGAAAGCTTATCATAATCAGCATGATTTTACTAACTTGTTTAAAAGAGATGAGGATCTCATCCCAACAACTAAAGAGCGTGCGTTTAGATTTTCCCGCTAAGTTGTTGTTCAATAGCGTCTACAAATGCTTGCCTGCGGAAACAAGAGTTGGCGAGTTCAAAAGTAATGACGACATATAAATCCTTGATGAAAGGGATAGAGATTTTTTTTATGTTTATTTCGGTTGTTTCTTTTTGATATGCCAGAGATGATGAATCGAAACAGACGCATTGAGTGTAGAAGACCCCTTGCGTGAGAAACACGTTTCCCGTTATTAATAAAAGGAAAAGTATGACCTTACACCAGATTCTTAACAACCGATATCGACAAAAAAAAAAGAGCTGATCTTTGCGAGGAACGCGAAACTCACATTTGCATGTTTATTACAGTTCAAACGGATGGCCTGTTGTTCATTTGAAGCAGGCGAGTTGTGTTTTCCAAACATAGAGAACGGGAGGTTTCAATTTTATGGCATCGAGCCGTACTCTTCTTTCATTGCAGTCCCCCTTTCCCCCCTTTTTCATCGCTGATCTATTGTTATGTGCAAAAAGCAGTGAGAGGTATCAAATAGAATGCAACAATGCTCCGTTAGTTTGTTATGTTACTGCTGATAGCTCGCTTGTTGAATGCATTTTTCTTATTGCTTCTTTGAATCTGAAATCCTCTCTCTCTCTTTCTCTCTCCTCCCCTACTTTCTTCAGATCCCATTTTCTCAGCCACCACAAAGACACACATATTCCTGTTCTATTTATGGCCAATTTAAACAATTCTTTTTCTCCCTCCCTGCTCCCTCCACACCTCAGACCTATCTGTGAACATTGTTGCTCATATTTCTTTTGTGGTCTGACATGTTTTCTTTTGATATCTCTACGCAAGTGGTCTTAAACTTGCAATTTATCTTCCTGCTACATTAAAACAAACTTGCGAAGCAATATAAAAGAGGGCGGTATGAATGTAGAGCTGAAGACGTATGTGAGGGTGACTTGATAAAGATTTCGCTTTCTACTGGTAATGACAATTCGGTACAACATGTCCTTTTTTGTCCCCCCCCTCTCCGCTCCAGAGTACGAATATCTATCGTCGAATTCTGTAAGTGACACATGGAATCCATTAAGGAAATAATAACTTAAAATGTGCTCTACTCTTAGAAAATAACCTTTCACATTGCGTTTCTTGCACAATAGAACTTTCACCAGTGATCAATAGTTGTTAAATATCATGCTCTCCAGCTTCGAATTACTCAGAAAAAAAAATCGAACACGTATGAGACAAGTCTCACACGGGGTGAATTTGTTTTGAATGATGGCGTAGCAAATAAGGGTTTATTTCACAACACACATTTTTATTTGGCCTTGCATTACAATTTCATATAGAAATTACATCTCTATGTGACTGATTAAAACAGTGGTAATCATTGTTACGTAGCTAGATGTGGATTCATTTCATAACATAAATTCCGATTTGACATTAGAATAAAAATGTCGGAAGAAATATTGCGTTGTGTAAGAAGGTACTATACCGTGCACATTAATTGGGACAAGCTATTTTATTCTCAGAATTGTAATGTGATCGCCAGTTGATGTCGGAATACCCACGTAAACCCGTTGTATCAGCTGTGAGGCGGTGTGACTGTTAGAACTTGATAGTAAGAATGTGGTTTGACTGGTGTTAAACAGGTAATAGGCACTTCAGCTTCAGTTGTGAGCTTTCGTGTGTAACAGGTGGATGTTAGTTTTTGCTCTATGTGAGTACGTGTTGCTTTCGTGAATTGAAAAATGGATATTTCCCCAAGGAAGCGTGCAAAAATAATTGCTCTGAAGGATCGCACTTCTGTGACAGTGAGAGATATCGCTTCTGCAGTTGGTGTAGGCAAATCAAGTGTATCAAGGCTGCTTACGCGATACAATGCATCTGGATCATCGTCTCCAAAAAGGAGAGGTAAATGTGGAAGAAAACGAAAAACAACTCCACAAACCGATAAATATCTAATCAGAAATAGTAAAATGAATCCAAAACAAAACAAGCACCGACCTTCAAAGAGATTTATTGGCTAGTGGTTGTGATGTTAGTGATTAAACTGTACGCCGTAGGCTTCTGGAAGTTGGCCGGAATGCAAGAAGACCAACGAAAAACAATATTTGAATGCAAAAATGAAGATAAACGTTTAGCATGGGCCAAAAAATATAAATCATGGACTGCTGACGACTGGAAAAAGGTAATTTTCAGTGACGAAACTGATTTATTTGTACTGAGTTACCAAGCAAATGTCGTTAGACGAAGCAACTGTGAACCCTTAAGAATTCAGCATGTCAAACAAACTGTAAAAAACTATCTGAAACAGGTGTTTTGGGGTTTTTTCCCATCAAATGGCACTGGAAGCTTAGTTCCTGTTCAAGGTATGATGAATTGAGCCAAGTACGTAGATATATTACAACGTAGGATTGTTCCATTCTTGCAAACTTTTGACGGGACATTTCAACATGACTTGGCCCCATGCCACAATTCAAAATTGTTCAAGAATTTCATGCTGGAAAATCAAATTCATCTGTTTGATTGGCCTGGAAATTCACCAGACTTACATCCCATAGAAAACTTACGGAATATTTTGAACAGACGTTTCGGTAAAATGGACTGTACAGCCAAAGAACGCATGATAACGAATGCTATAAAAGTATGGTTCCACGATTATGGTCAAAAATATGTGCACATTAGTGGAGTCAATGCCAAAACGAATTCAAGAGTTCATTTCTGCTAAAGGAGGGCGTACTTCATACTAATACTGGTATTTATCAGTTTACAACAAGGCATAGAAATGATATAAAGGCATAATTTTTTGAAAAAGAGTGATTTTTTATTTTGTCCCAATTAATTTGCACAGTATAGTATTTCGCATTTTGACTGTGGATATCATTAGCATCAATCTTAAGGTTAATTCACATTGCAGACGCATGATGTTTACATGCCTAACACGTCCATATAAAAGGAGTTCGTCATGATCAATTTAGGGCGTTCCTGTGGCGTAGGTGCGTAAATTGAAAATATTAAGACGTTACGGAGATGTTAGAAATCTTAAAATACGAAGATTTTAAGAAATCACATGCTTCCAGGAATAGGACGGGGAGTATTCAACAGTAGGTCGCTTTTTTAGTAAGCATAAAGAAATATCGACGGCGTCTTTAAGACCACTTTTCCGGCGTTTTTAAGACCTCTTTTCCGGCGTCTTTTCCTGAGATATTCTCAGGATAGCAATAAAAATTAGTAGGTGTTGTACAATCTCAGTAGGAGGACTTTAAATGCTTTTATGGTTTTATTGGCCTACGCAGTGATCAGTGCATTGTAATAGATTAGCTCATCCAGACGGTATAACGAGTTTATTGCTCTTCGAGGCGTTAGAGAAACGCGACAAAAAGATGAGTTCAGGGGAACAGTTGAAGCGGTTGGACAAGGAGGACAGAAGTTTGGAGAGAGAATCAGACAGCCAGCTGGGGAAGATTTTGGGCTTCTAAGCTAAGAAGCGTGAGTGATAAGAAAACGGAATAAAAGAGAAGTTAGGTTGAACGTGCAGATGACAAATGGAAAGTAAAGTAACCATAATTACTTCAACAGTCAAGATAATTCCTGAACAAACCAGAATGCGACAGTAATAAGAAACAGATTTACTGCCGCAATTACCTTTAGTACTTTCTTCGCGACATGCTTTCTTCATAACATTCACAACGAGCTGCAATTAGGCTTAAATATCGAGCCTGAACGGGTTCAATGTTGCTTTTCCATTGCTAGGGTAAAAATGCCACGCGAACGCAAAAAACGATATGCGTTACTTATGGAGAGGGTATTTAAGAGTTTGACTGTGCCGCTATTAGTTTTTACAAAAGTTCGCTCCACGTCAGTGTATACATATCGAGAGATTACTCACTCGCCGTTGTACCATGCTCCAAAACACCCGTTAAAGCTGAAAACGAAAAATCAAGGCTTTAATCAAAATTAATATACACGATATCCGAGAATTCACACAAACACTTCCGACTGCATCGTGGCATTGCATTTGTAAAAGCTGGGATATGCAACTCTACTTGATGTTTGGATATTACACGATTAAGGTGAGAATAATGTTCTCCACCGGATATGTTTGCAATTCAACACTCAAAGGATTTGAAAACGGCCTATTTCTGAAACGAATGGTGACGGACGATGAGAATCGATATGTATACAAAACGATGAGAATCGATATGTATACACTAACGTGGAGCTAAAAGGATCTGGAGAAAGCAAGACGAGATGCCATTAGACATTCCAAAAAAGTCCCAGTGCATCCCAATAAAAGGTATGGCAGGTCTTAGAAGGACTTATGTACGTGCATTACAAGCTGCTTCCGGTGAAATTAAATGGCCAATAATACAAATTTTGAAGATGACAATCCAATTTTTGGCGTAAATGTGACAAGGATGATAAGTCAGATAATATCCGAAAACTTGAAAATTTTCATCTTCAAAATTTGTATTATATGGCGTAATCCCGTATTTCTTTCATGATTTATCTGCTTCTTCGGGCAAACACGGGATAAGATTCTTAACCGCCAGATTCGCTACACATGAATGCCCGTTGCTTCGACTAGCGAATCCTGTGATGGTTATATTCAAATTGATCGGAAACTTGGAACTTGGTCGTTCTGGGTGGTGTAGTGGTTAGCATACCCGGGCGTTTTCTGGGAGACGCGGATTCGAGTCCCGCTCCAGGACAATGAAAATTTTCAAGTTTTCGGATATTATCTGACTTACCATCCTTGTCACATTTACGCCAAAAATCGGATTGTCATCTTCAAAATTTGTATTATATGGCGTAATCCCGTATTTCTTTCATGATCAATAATGTTAGTTACTGCTACCAGTTGAACAGGTTAGTAAAATCCTGCAATGCATTGATTATGATGCGCTTTCCAACATACCAGAAATCGATACTTAAGTTATGAGGATAATGACTGTGGAATATAACTCGCTCATGTGCCCTGACCTTTGTTCCCACTTCGTTGATATTTAACGGAATTGGTACAGTATGCTTCCGGAACAACATACTAAAGTTTTGTCGCAATAGAAGCATATTGGTCAACTTATGAGGATAATGTCTGTGGAATAAATCTCGCTCCTGTGCCCTAACCTTTAACCCTATTTCGATTATATTCAACACAACGAATTCAGTGTATCTCCGGAACAACATGATAACGTTTTGTCCCAATCGAAGCATTTTTACATAAGTTATGACTTATGACGCATTAGGGCGGTGGAATGGATCCCGCTCTTATGTCCTGACCTTTGACCCCATTTCACCCATTTTTAATGGGGTTCGTTCGCAGGCTATCGCTTACCATATACTGACATTTCATTGAAATCGAACCATTTTTACTCGAGTTATCGTGGCGACAGACAGACAGACAGACGGGAGCGACTGTTTTTCTGGTCACCAGGACAAATTGTTGAACCTTGACTGGGATCCTCGGCCTCAACAGACCTATGCACATGACCTCGCGCCTTCAGATTTTCATTTACTCGAAAGAACTTTACTACTCTAGAGACTTGCAAAAATCATCTTGACCAGTCATTTTTCTCTCAAACCTGCAACCTCCTGGGCGGACGGAGTCCTCAAGCTACCACACAGTGTAACATTCTTTACTATTTCAAACGTGTGTATATATATACTGCATATATATGGCTTACTGATCACAACATACAATAAGTTCTTCTCATCCACTCATTTACGCTTTCCAACCGAAGGTTGAAGAAGCGTATATGCTGCAGCTTTGTCCGTCCGTCCGTCCGCCCGTCCGCACGATAACTGGCGTAAAAATCGTTCGATTTCGGAGAAATTTTAGTATGTGGTAGCGAACCATCTGATGACAAACCCTATTGAAAATGGGACAAATGGGGTCAAAGGTCACGACGTACGAGCGGGATCCTTTCATTGCCCTTATGTGTCATAACTTGCGTAAATATGGTTCGATTTCAATGAAAGTTTACTATGTGGTAGGGGACCACCTGGGGACGAAACCTATTGAAAATGGGACAAATGGGGTCAAAGGTCACGACGTAAGAGCGGGATCCTTCCATTGCCCTTATGCGTCATAACTTGCCTAAATATGGTTCGATTTAAATAAAATTTCCCAATGTGGTAGGGGACCGCCTGGGGACGAATCTTATTCAAAATGGGTGAAGTGGGGTCAAAGGTCAGGACATAAGAGCGGGATGCATTCCATTGCCATTATGCGTCATAACGTGCGTAAAAATGGTTCGATTTCGATGAACTTTCAGTATGTGGTAGGGTACCACCTGGGGACGAACCCTATTAAATGTGGACGAAATGGGGTTAAAGGTCAGGACATAGGATTGCGATCCATTCCATCGCTCTTATCCCATATTATTAAGGTGGACGTCAAGTAATTTTGCTTCCTATACTTCCAATGGAAAAACTTTTGTGCACATTTCCTTCACAATTAATGTGTTCCCAAGAATGAAAATTTGAACATCGATTAAAATACCTTCATTATAACTTGGAATATTTAATATTTTCTAAAACATAACCATAATTTTATAAAAAAACAATAACTTTTCCTTTGGTGGTGTTGAAACCAGAAAAAGGATGGCGCGACCTATACTTTGACGACGTCAGTAGACAAACAATTGTTGGATTGTATAATTATGGTTATGTTTTAGAAAATATTAAGTATTCCAAGTTATAAAATGAAGATATTTTAATCGATGTTCAAATTTTCATCCTTGTGAATGCATTAATTGTCCAGAAAAAATATGGTGCGACCTGTATTTTCATGACGTCAGTAGACAAACAAATGTTGGATTGCATAAATATGGTTATGTTTTAGAAAATATTTAGTATTTCAAGTTATAAAATGAAGCTGTTTTAATCGATGTTCAAATTTTCATCCTTGGGAACACATTAATTGTCCAGAAAAAAGATGGCGCGGCCTGTATTTTCATGACGTCAGCAGACAAAAAAATGTTGGATTGCATAATTATGGTTATGTTTTAGAAAATATTAAGTATTCCAAGTGTGGTGTCATGGCGTCGCACCACTAGATGTTGGAGCGCGGTCATGCCATCTACCTCATTACGTCACGTGTTGTTTGTTGATACTATTTAAGTTTTATGACGTCACACCTTGCTAGCAGATGGTCGCGATTCCTATCTGCTTTATTACGTCACGCGTTGTGTGCGTATATTCGTCCGCACGATAACTCGCGTAAAAATCGTTCGATTTCGATGAAATTTTAGTATGTGGTAGGGGAACACCTGGGAAGGGACCCTATTGAAAGTGAACGAAATGGGGTCAAAGGTCAGGACATAAGAGCAGGATCTATTCCACTGCTCTTATGCGTCATAACTAACGTAAAACAAGTTCGATTTCGATTAAATTTTAGTATGTGGTAGGAGATCACCTGGGGAAAATTGGCGAAATGGGGGTCAAAGGTCAGGACATAGGAACGGAATCATTTCCATTGCCATTATGAGTCATTACTTACGTAAAAATGTTTCGATTTAGATGAAATGTTGGTATGTTGTAGGGACCTGTTTGGGAACGAATCCTGTTGAAAATGGGCGAAATGGGGTAAACGTTAGAGCATAGGAGCGGGATCTATTCCATAGCGCTTATGCATCATAACTTCCGTAATATTGCTTCGATTGCGACAAAACTTTATCATGTTATTTCGGAGATATACTGAACCAGTTCTGTTGAATAACATCCAAATGGATCAAAGGTCAGGGCACAGGGGTGAAATTTATTCCACAGCCATTTTCCTCATAACTTGAGTAATAGCTTGAGTAATGATTTCTAGTATATTGGAAAGCGTATCATAATCAATGCATTGCATGATTTTACTAACTTGTTTTGAGAGAAACAGAAGTCACTCGAATAGAGTTCAAGAAATAGTTACTAACAGTCCTTCCTTTTATTCTGTCAATATCTAAGCATTACTCACGCTAAACTTGATTCATAACAGCACTAATATTTTGAAGTTAATTAACGTACGTTAGTAAGAAGAAAACTTGATTAACAAACTCCAACACTAAATATATAACAAAACAACTCGAACGCGCAGACTTTTAGTAAATACCGCTTCAGCGTAATGCAGCTTCTACGTTTATGACATCACACCACCACATACATCTTGTTTCCTGCTTTCTCCAACATTACATAGCTCTCGTTCTTACCTCGTCTTAGCATAAATACTGTTACATGCGTTCGATAGATGGCGCGCAACCGGTGTGCAACGTCACCAACCAGCCAGGAGGAGTGAAGCCGCTAGTTAATCAATCTGCGTTTAGTCACAGAGGAGATAACGTGTTTCGTGAAGTACTTGCCATGGAGTGGACCAGTTATGAGAATCGTGTTTCTGTAATAGCGCTGCACAAAGTTGGAAAATCAGCTTCTGAGATTTTCAACATGCTGAAGAAGCTGAAAATCAGCCGAATTTTTGCCTACCGGGCCATAAAAAGGTTCATTGAGACTGGGACCGTCGCTGACCTCCACAGAAAGGGTCGGCCGCGTGCCGTGAGTACTGCTCGCCTGGTGAAAGCAGTGGCAGCCCGTATTCGACGAAATCCAGTCGGAAAACTATCAGTGATGGCTCGTGAGCAAGAATTTCAAGAATGTCGACGTCACGCGTCCTGCGGACTGACCTAAGGGTGAGAACTTACCAGCGGCGTACAGGGCACTTCCTCACCTCACAACTGAAGCAGCAGATGGTGCTAAAAGTGAAACATTTGCTGCAGCGCTACGCAGACAATTGCCACAGACATATTCTTTTCTTTGATGGAAATATTTTCACAATTGAAGAGGCTTTCAACCGCCAACATGACAGGGTGTGTGCGTTAACCTCACGAGAAGCTCAGGAGACAGATCCAAGGATCGTGAGGGGGGCATCATCCTGCTTCTACCATGGTTTGGTGGGGAGCCTCCTACGAGGTTACCACAGAGCTCCATTTCTGTGAGAAAGGAATGAAAACATCCCCGAAAGACTACCAGGACAGGATTTTGAAGCCAGTTGTCCAAAATGTGAGTCACACCCTCTTTCAAAACCGACAGTGAAGCTTTCAACAGGATTCCGCACATGCCCACAAGGCCAAGTCAACCCAGGTGTGGCTTCAAGCGAATTTGTCAAACTCCATTTCTCCAGCTGTTTGGCATTCAAGCAGACCAGACCACAACCCATTTAACTACAAGCTGTACGCCACACTGGAGCACATGGCCTGTTGCAAGAGGAACCCCAGTATTGACAGTCTCAAACGCTCTTTGTTGCAGTCAGTAGCTGCTTTCACCGTGGAGACCCTGTGTAAAGCTATTGATGAGTAGTCACAGAGACTGAAGGAGTGTGTGAAAGTAAAAGGAATGCCTTTTTTTTTATTGAAGGTTTAACGACCACCGTAAGCAGGTCAATGTGCTATAAGCAGTCGCCCGTCGCTAATTTAGGGTCACTGGCTCCAGGGAAGGGAAAACGCAAGTGCCGTAAGACAAACACGACATCCATGCCTCACGGGATTCGAACTCAGACCCTTCTCAAACAAATGGTCATAAGCCCTGGGCCACCGGGGCGGCGATGCCATTTTGAAAACTGATTGGTGCCATGTATTTACAAGTGTACTACTTACGTCATATCACAGGTATATTAAAATATCTTTAAATTTCTTTTATTATTTCATTGTACACTTTGTAACAGTATTTGTGGTAAGACTAGGTATCTGTCAACACGCACATGTCACGTAATCTGACCTCAAGACTGCTGCCAATATACACTGCTGGCCACCCAAAATGCAACACCAAGAAGGAAGCATCCGATTGGCCTGAAATTCGTAGCATGCGTCGCCCGCTAGAGGACATGCAAACGATTAGCATTGCAGGGCATATGCAAATCATATGCGTCCGGCACACCACCGAGAAGCACTATAAGAAGGGTGCACAGAAGGCGGGGTGTAAGTAGTGGAAATGTGTTGTGCTACCGGACCTGTGCGTGGGAAGTTTCCTGATGCCTCGTCGCAGAATACGGCAGTCATTCCAGCTCGTTTCGAAGTTCGACAGAGGACGAATAGTGTCTTATCGCGAGAGTGGTTCATCTTACCGAGACATCGGCGCCCGTGTGGGACGTCATCTAGCAACAGTGAGGCGAGTATGGATTCGGTGTGTGCAGGAGGGACGGACCAACCGATGTGAGTGATTGCCGCAGCCGCGGCACACCGCCGAACGAGAGGACAGGCATGTTGTGCGGCGGGCATGGAAGGCTCGCACCGCCACATCATGAACGTTAGCTCAGAAATGAGGGTGTGTTGCGCAACAACCTGTGTCAACACGTACCGTTCAACGTCGTCTGCAGGAGCGGGGACTTGTCGCAAGGCGCCCATTGCTCCGATTACCATTGACGTTACACCACCGGCGAGTGCGGCGGCAGTGGGCCTTTGAACGCCGCACCTGGATTACGGAATGGCCCGACATTGTCTTTTCCGATGAATCCCGCTTCTGCCTGCAACACCATAATGGTCGGATCCACGTGTGGCGGCACCGAAGCGAGAGACTGTATGACGCCTGCATTATGCATCGCCATAGCGGTCCGTCGCCTGGCGTTATGGTTTTGAGATCAATTGTATATTGCACCCGCACCCCTCTGGTTCGCATTGCCGGTACACTTAACAGCCATCGCTACATCTCCAACATTTTGGAGCCTGTAGTCCTCCTTTACCTGCAGGACCTGCCAACGACCTCGTTTCAACAAACAATGCGCGCCCGCACCTGGCACGCATCGTGCAACAATTCTTCACGGCACACCAGGTGTCCCAGCTGCCGTGGCCCGCCTGTTCTCCCGATATGTCGCCCATCGCACACGTCTGTTCGCTGATCGGCAACCGAGTGGCCCGGCAAGCACCACCCGCGGCTACGCCTGATGAACTGTGGCAGCGTGTGGAAGCAGCCTGGATAGACATACCCCAAGCCCACATCCTCTTTCGTTCGATGGCGCGGCGTGTAGCGGCCGGTATTGCCAGCATGGAGGCAACACGAACTATTGATGTCTGCGTGTTCCGCAAGTCGCACGGGCCTGTAAGCTCAATCGTTTCATCTTTGTATCTGTTGTTATGTGTCCAGTAAATCTGGCTTTGCTATCTCGTGTAATTCTTGGTGTTGTTGCGAGTGAGAAAATATAACGTTAGGGTAGAAGACGCTTAAACAGAACGAACTCAAAATTTGCATAGGATAAGAAGCGAAAAATGAAAATTAAATGAGAGTATACATCATAACAGATGGTGATAGGTACTGGAAATTAATAGTGCCTACATTGCTAAATAAAGTGGGTCGTATATGAAAGTTTTTTATTTCATTTATATTTGCAAATGAGGAAAACCATTTTGCACAACCCAATAAAATTCTCTTGAGAAACAGACAAGTGAGTTCATGGTTCAAGCTAATGGAATAAATTTTAAGTCGTGAAAGTAGGGCTGTGCAGTACACAAATAGCTGCATCTGTCTTTTCGTATGCGTTGGTCTCGAAAGAGCCATGGGTTGTACGTTTTTCTAATATTGCTGGCCGTGTCATTTCATTGAAACAGTGACCGTAAATTATGTACCAGCAACAGCTGACAGCACTCAGAGTGGTTTGTGGTAGTCATTAAAAACGGGGGGGGGGGGGGGGGATTCAAGAAAGATGACACGGAATTTTCGTTTGTAATGAGCACGTCTTTTGAATGCTTTCCGACCCGAATAAAATTTATTAAAGTTATTAAAAGTTAACGCAATGTGTTAGAAAAAAATCAACCGGATATCTACAATCGATAAAACATCCAGAAATAGAAATAGCTACTTACTTCCACCTGCGCCTAAAACGTATGTTACAAAAATTAACAAATGGGCAAAAAGCATTTCGTAGCAGAAGGAAGGTATCAGAGACAAAGAATTTTTCCAATCAAACAAATGAAATGTAGAAAGAAACATGACTTGACTCTACGCCTCCTAGCGGAAGAATTTTGCATAATGGGAAAGCTGAAAATAGGCTAAAAGTATTCTTCATGGCAAAAGCTATGCTAAAGAAAAAGAACTTTTCAAATACGTCTCCCGGAAACAGACATAGCGAGAAAAAGGTTTTGACCTTTACGCCCCCTAGCGGAAGACATCTGCATTATCTAAAGAGGATATTACTTTTCATCGTTATTGTAGCAAATGACATACAGTAAAAAAAAATAATCAATAGGGTTTATAGAAGCAGAGATACAGCTGCAAACAAAACTGCACAAACACCAGCTAACGATAGGACTGTGAACTACAAATTCTCGAACACAAACCTAAAGTCTTCCAGAAGGTAAATGGTATCCAGTATTAAAATATTGTTTGAAGATATTGAGAAAAACAGATTAAAAGTTGGCGTCCAGTAGCGGCGCAAGAGTGCTTTATTTTGGGAAGAAAATACACACAAAGGGTTCTCATAGTTAGCAGTATCTGACAGAAAAAGAATATTTTCAATCGGATTTATAGTCCCGCTGATATTGCTGTAAACGGAAACGTGAACTTACGCCGTCCAGTGGCAGACTTGTGCGTTAAACTTTGAATTTATATGAGAAACATTTCGCACTGCAAACCCTCTTCAACAAAGAAAGAATTTTTCAAATTCGATTATTAGAAGCAGAGGTATCGAGAAAAATAAGATATATATCTACGCCGCCTGGTGGGCACGCAATGCATTATTTAAAGCAGAAAGTATTCCCAAAATATTTTCCAATGTGAGCGATATCGATCAACGAAAGAATTTCTTTCAATCTAGTTTTCAGAAACTCAGATTTTGCAAAAAATACATCAAAAGTAGAAATAAACATTTACGCCCCTGGTGGCCAAATTATTCTTTACTAAAAATTACAAATTACATGCACACTTTTTGCCATCAGGAGCTGCACCCGATGCAGAAATAATTTTTCAAATCGGACTTTTAGAAGCAGAGATATCGGGGAAAACGCAATTTATCTTTACGCCCCTAGCGGAAAATTTACTTAAAAAAGTGACTGTACCTAAAATAGTATTCGATATAAATAGCATCGAAAGGTAAAATAATTTTTTCAATCGGGCATTTAGAAGCAAATATGTGGAATAAAATGTATTTTGAATTCGATATCATCTGCATTTACGCCCTCTAGCGGCAAAGTTGTGCATTTTACAAAAATGCAAGAATCCTCATCCTCGGATTTCAATCTTCTCAATGCAAAAAAAAAAAAAAAAAAAAATTCAGATCGCACTAAGAGGTGCAGAGATATACGGACAAAGTGATAACATAAGCACGATCTTTTTTTCACAAAAGGCGTGCTGAAAAGTATACAAATGCAATTAACATAGTCAATTATGTAACAATGGGATATAATATATACACACTGAAATGTATAGATCGGAATTAAACTTTACAAAATTAATATCACGTAAGATCCTTATTCAGTTTAATTAACGAATATTTTACAAACCAAAAGATGTTGCAGAAATACATTGGAGATTGCAATTTCATTCCAATGTATGAATGAAAGAAATACGGGATTACACCATCACACAATGCAAATTTGGAAGATGTGAATCCATTTATTGGTGAAAATATGACGCGGATGTTAAGTCTGATAATATCCGAAAACTTGAAAATTTCGTCGTCCTGAAGCGGAAATCGAATCCGCGTCTCCCGGATAGGCGGAGATGCGGGTTCGATTCCTGCTCCAGATCGACGAAATTTTTAAAGTTTTCGGATTTTATCGGACTTAACATAAATGTCATATTTACACCAACAAACGGATTCACATCTTCCAAATTCATTTCAATGTGTTTGTATTTCATCATATTTTAAAAAAAATTCAAATTAGATTTGTCTTTATTAGTCTTTTAAAAATTATTGAATTATTTTTTACCCTCATACCACATGCCTTGAACTTTGATCCTAAGGATTTGAACAAGTTTATACGCCAGTCTGTTTTTTTTTTTTTTTTTTTTGGTAACGCTCGTACTGTTTTAGCTGAAATATCTCATACTACAAATCAGCGATCTTCAACAACCGGGAATGGTGACGATCAGTGAATCCCGGATGTCCCATTCACATTGCTTTGAAAGTAAACCAAGGCTTTTTCTGACGTGTAACCTCTAGCTTCGATGGCGATTTTATGTAGCACACCAACACTTATTCCTTTTCACCAAACCATGCGTTTCCCAGAGAGATTTCAATTATGACTTTCGAAAGAAACAGTTTCTTCCATCCCTTTTCGCTGAATGACGTACACTCACTGACAATGAAATTTGCGCACCTAAAAGAAAACATGCTACAACCACGAAACTTTGCAAATAGCTAGTTGTAGTGCGTGCTGGTATGCAAATGATCCACGTTTGGTGCGAGTGCGCATGGCCGCACATCCTGTGGTGGCGCTGAAAGCACCAATCGGCAGCCTTATAAACTGGCGTGTAGTCGATGTCCCATGAAAGCAAAAAGCACCGGCAGACGCAAGCAAGAGTACAAAGTAACAAGAATGCCGAGTAGATGCCAGAGATATCGATTTACGCAATTTACGGACTTTAAGAGAGGCCGGATCATCGGGCTTAAAACTGCAGGGTGGTCGGCGTGCCGTATAACCCGCCACATGGATCGTTCTGACCACACCGTCCGACTGTGTTGGGAGCAGTGGACACGTAACTGCGCAGCCACGCGGCGGAGCGATTTCGGATGGACCAGGAGGACCACCGGTAGAGAGGGTCGACGGATCGTGAGCCAGGCACGAATGGATCCCACGGCGACTCGGCCCACTATACAGGCAGATGTAGCGGCTCCTGTGTACACACGAACCATTTCTCGACGCCTCGCGGAAGTGAATATGCGATCCCAGCGCCCCTTACGTATGCTACCACTAACACTGAACATAGCCGGCTCCGTGTGCAGTGTTGTCAGGCCAGAGCGATGTGGAACGCCACAGACTGGCGACGTGTGATGTTTAGCGATGAGTCCCGCTTCGTTTTTGGGACAGATGATCATTGTGTCCTGGTGTGGAGGTCCCCGGGTTAACGGCACAATCCCAACCTCCCTATCGAGCACCACCCCTCCCTAACTTCAGGCATTATGGTCTGGGGAGCCATTGCCTATGATTACCGATCGGCTCCAGTAGTGGTACTTGCATCATTGATGGGCCATCGGTATGTGGATGAGATCCTACGGCCCCATGTGCTCCCATTACTGGCCGGGATTTCAGGTGAGCTATACCAGCAGGATAATGCCCGCCCGCACACATCTCGGGTTGCCCAGGAGTGCCTACGTCATGGCTAGACACTTCCATGGACATCCCGCTCCCCGGACATGTCCCTTATCGAGCATGTGTGGGACCAGTTGAAACACCGGCTGCCGCGTGCCGCACTATCCGGGATTTGGAGCACACCATCCAACACGTGTGGGCCAGTCTGCTGCAGGACAACATCAGGCGTCTGTTCGCCTCCATGCCGGACCGTATTGCAGCATGTATCGCCGCACGAGGCGGTGCGACGCGCTATTGAAGATGGCCGGACTGCGTGCCACAGATCCCTCTGTAATTGTCCTGAAGCTCTGTTTCTGCCATCATGTGTATCATTCATCTGTATCATTACGTCCATAAAATTTCAGTTCAATGCGATACTTCCTTCTTGGAGTACAAATTTCATTGTCCGTAAGTGTATTATGATAAAGTTGTTTCCAGCAATACAGTGGATTTCAACACACATTTTTGGAACGATTTTCTAGCAATATAATTAATGTTTACAATAAAATTATTTATCCTTAAGGGTTCTATGTGATAGTCTTTTCTCTGTTATATGAAACTACATCTAGATTTCCAAGATAACACAGCATTTCTTAAAATTGGTGATGGTATTTTATTCCACTCTTCTTCCACTACTTTCCCTAGTCCACTCATTCTTTTAAGGTCGGCATTTAGAAAGCTCCTTTTTTAAAAATCCGGAGGCACAAAAGTCCATTGGTGACACATCAGCAGACTTTGGAGGAATATGAGCAAAATATAATGACTTGATACCCGTCTATTTCTTCATTTTTTTCAAGAAATAGAGTGGTAGATTTGGATGTATGACTGGTAGCTTTATTCTGATGAAGTTCACTCTTTGAAGGCTCTGTGGGTAAAGGAATGGTATTTGCTCTTTGAATATAGGAGTTAAAACATTATTTTGGTAGTATGTGGAATCTATTTTAACATTATTTTCAATTTGTCTTAACTTTAATTTCCCATTGTACCAGAAATTAATATAAATCCTTCACTAAAACTATCTTTGTATTCTTGGAACCAAGTTTGTAAGTCTTTTTCTGCTCTTTTGCGATAGTAAATCGATCTTACTTTTGTTTCAATCGTTTAGACAGATCCATGCTTCATCAACAGTAACAATAAATTTCCATCTGTCTCCAGCTAAGTCATTTTCATAAAGAAGTCTACACCATGTTCTGCGCTCAGCCACATGCCTAGGCAAAAGGCGGGAATCACTACGTTTTTGTTTTGTCTTTTCAAATTCAAATCTTTGTTTATTACCGTGTTTGCAGTTGATACAGCGATTTTTAAGGACTTAGTGATTGCCCTTTGTGATGGTGAATTTCCCTTTAAGGCCTTACGTTTGAAATAGTCGTGAAAGTACGTGCTCTTTCGATCTTCTTCGGTGTTCGTTTTCCTGTTAAAAGCTAAGCTTAATAATTTCCCCCTCTATTATTATTAATATTGCTTATTTTAAATTTAGAAATGCTAATTCCAGGATTTGCGCAGCATTTATTAATTATGGAATTAGAACATTTCTCTTCGTAAAGAGCAAAAAACATGGCCTTCTATTCACAGCTTGTTTACCTGCATCATTTTCTTAGCAAACAATATTTAATCGCAGCAGATGTTTTTTTCATATTCAACTAAAAAGCTGTTGCCAGTTTCTTCTTTTATTTTCTGTAACTTTTATCAAAAACATTCTAAATCTGTGTGAACATCCTCTCTAGCTCTCAGAAATGAAGGAAAAATTATTGCCAATGCGTAGAAAGTTTGATCAGATTATTTTTTTATTACAATTTCGAACCCGCGTCTCCCAGATAGCCCCCGCGTATGCCCAGGAGCAATGTAGGAGATGCGGATTCGATTCCCGCTCCAGGAAGACGAAATTTTCAAGTTTTTAGATATTATCTGACTTACGATCCTTGTCATATTTACACCAAAAATCGGAATATCATCTTCAAAATTTGTAACATACTAAACTTTTGTCGCAATACAAGAATTTTACTCAAGTTATTACCCAAGTTATGAGGATAATTGCTGTGGAATAAATATCGCTCTTGTGCCCTGACCTTTGACCCCATTTATGATACTCAACAGAACCAGTTCAATATACCCACGGAACAATTTTGTCGCAATCGAAGCATTTTTACGTAAGTTATGACGCATAAGGACGATGGAATGGATCCCGCTCCTAAGTCCCGACCTTTGACCTCATTTCACCCATTTTCAATAAGGTTCATCCCCAGTTGTCCCCTACCACATACCAAAATTTCATCGAAATATTTTTACGCGAGTTATCGTGCGGGCAGGCAGACAGACGGACGAAGCTACAGCCTATATGCTTCTTCAACCTACGGTTGGAAAGCGTAAAAAACGCTGTGAAAACCATATAACTGGCATTTTTGAATGCAAAATAAGCAATATTATAAATAATAGAGGGACAAATCATCATGCATTGCTTTTAACGGGAAAACGAACACCAAACGAATACCAAACGAATAACGAAAGTGCGTATTTTTACGGCTATTTCAAAAGTAAAGTCTCTGGTCTTAAAAGAAAATTCACCAACCCAAAGAGAAATCGCTATGTCGTTAAAATCTCTAAATCAACTGTAAACAAAGTAATAAACAAAGATTTTAATCTGAAAAAAAACATAATGTTTACCACGTTTTGTCTAGGCCCCTGCTGAGCGCAGAACACTGTGTGGACTTCTGTATGAAAATCACTTAGCTGGAGAATTATGGAAATTTATTCTGACTATTGAGGAAACATCGACCTCTCTAAACGACTGTTACCAAAAAAGGTCGATTTACCATCACAAAAGAGCGGTAAAAGATTTACAAGCTTGCTTTCAAGAATTCAAAGAAAGTTTCAATATCGCTGGTTTCTCGAGCAATGGTAAATTAAATTTAAGAAAAGTTGAGAAGAATGTTAAAATCAATTCTACATATTACCAAAATAATGTTTTAACTCCTATATTTAAAGAGGAAATACCATTCCTTTATCCACAGAGCCTTCAAAGAGTAGAACTCCATCAGAATAAGGCTACCATTCATACATTCAAATCTACCGCACTATTTCTTGAAAAAAAGGAAAAAGAGACTGCTATTATTCTTTTGCTAATATTCCTTCAAACTCCCCTAATGTGTCACCAATCAGCTATTTTGCCTTTGGTCTGCAAAAAAGAGCGCTTTGTAAACGCAGACCTAAAGCAATGATTGGACTATGGAAAGCAGTGGAAGAGGAGTGGAATAAAATACCACTACCAATTTAAGGAAATGCCCTGTTATCTTGGAAATCTATATGTAGTAGGTGTAATCCAGAGAAAGGGTTATCAGATAGAACATTTAAAAAGAAATAATTTTTATTGTAAGCATTAATTATACAGCATATTGACCAAAGTCACTGTACACCTAGAAGAGAAACACATCGTAGCATTTATTGACATACATTATCACCGTGTCTGTCCGCCTTTGGCCTTAATGCATGCACTGACCCTTCGAGACATGCTTTCGACAAGGTTTTGGAACACAGCGATAGGTATGCGCTTCCATTCAGTACATAATGCTGCCACTAACTGTTGCTTAGTAGTAGGCCTTGGTTTCAAACTTCTTGTGCGGTGCTCTAATTCATCCCATATGTGCTCTATGGGATTAAGATCAGGGCTTTGTGCTGGCCAGTCCACACACGATACGGAATTATCGTCAAACCACGCCGTAACAGCCCTTGCTTTATGGCTCGGTGCATTATCCTGCTGGTACCAAAAAGGCTCCGTTACATAGTATTGCCACAGAGTTGGTAGGCCATAATTGTTCAGAATATCGAGACGTGCTGCTAAACAGGTTTGTCCACGATGACCAATGAGCCGGGACCATACCACGAAAAAACCTTCCACACGATTACACTGCCAGCTCCAAACTTGACCGTAGGAACAGTACAGTGTGATAAATAGCGTTCCCCTGGCTGCCGCCATACTCACACTCGGCCATCAGATTGATGGATCATGTATCTGGATCCATCAGTTCATAGGACCAGTTTCCATTGATCTACGGCCCACGATAAATATTCTTTACACCATGCTAAACGATGAGTAGCATTCCGAGAGGAGATGAAAGCCTTATGAGCAGCCGCACGACCACGGTAACCCATGGAACGAAGTTCTTTGCGAATGGTACGTGTACATACCGAGGTTCCAGCATTTTAACTCACTTGTACACTGAGGTCTTCTGCAGTACTCCGTCGATTAGCTGTAACGACTCTCCTGAGGCTTCGACGTCCTCTATCACTGATTTTCTTTGGTCTGCCGGTAAGTTTTGCTGCTTCAGGCACACCATGTGTTTTCCACTTATTCAGTACATCCAAAACGGTTGACTTAGGTATGGCTAAACGACTCTCGGTTTCTCTTATGGACAACCCACTAATATAACACCCAAGAATCTTTCCTTTCTCAAAGTCAGTTCTCCCCCGCTGCGACATTTTCACTCAACCTCACAGTGCGGCATGATTGCAGTCAGCTGCAGGCTTGTTTTTATACCATTTACAGCTGTACCGTGCATTTTAACAATGCAGCGGATCCGTTCATATGCTTTTGAAGGGTGCCCGGTGACTTTTGTCAATATAGTGTATGTCTGGAAAAAAATTTTTAAATGTGTGAACATCCTTTCTAAAACTGTCAATCGCCAAGCGACTACAGTTCATCATAACTTGAGACCTAACATTGCGCGCCCGGCGACCTGACACTGCACTAATTGAGGTACTAAATTTTACCTCATCCGCCATATTTACCTGATCTGTCTGTCTTCTACGAACTATCAATTCTTCTACTGATGTTTTTCAAATCAAACATCATTGGAAACCACATTCCATGAATCTGTCACATCCCGAAGCTCGACATTTCTTTCACGACGTCATACAGAAACTTATACAGGATGGCGCTCATGCCCCAAATGTTAAAGACAGTTGTATAGTTTTATTTAGTCATAATGTTCCGTACATTTGAGTTGCATTTGGTATGGTAAATAAACGATATTTTTCACGTAAAGAAAGACTGTAATATTTTAACCATTGACACGTATCAACATCTTTACATACCTCTTCGAAGTATGTGTTGAAAGTGGCCACCAGTTGTCTTGATGCATTTTTCCGCTCACCGAAGCGTGTTCAGGGAAACGCCCTGCAATTCTGCCATTGGAAGAATGGTAATCTCTTGCCGCGTGTTGGTTTCCAACTCTTCCAAAGTTCGAGGGTTGTTGCGGTATACTTCCCTTTTTAGTAAACCCCACAGGTAAAAGTCGCATTGTGATAAATCGAGAGAGCGAGATGGCCACAGATCTTTACTGATTGTCGCATCCTGGTAAAACCATAGTGGATTCGAGCGAATGAGCGATCAGAGGTATGGCAAGTCGCTCCATTTTGTTGGAAGAACGCGTGAGTTAATGTAGAGTCAATTGGTGTACATACCAAAATTTCATCGAAATATTTTTACGCGAGTTATCGTGCGGGCAGGCAGACAGACGGACGAAGCTACAGCCTATATGCTTCTTCAACCTACGGTTGGAAAGCGTAAAAAACGCTG
Organism: Macrothele yani; assembly: GCA_039090855.1. Classification (NCBI taxonomy): domain Eukaryota; kingdom Metazoa; phylum Arthropoda; class Arachnida; order Araneae; family Macrothelidae; genus Macrothele; species Macrothele yani. The sequence goes on from CM077011.1 coordinate 32,126,424, forward strand.
TGAAAACCATATAACTGGCATTTTTGAATGCAAAATAAGCAATATTATAAATAATAGAGGGACAAATCATCATGCATTGCTTTTAACGGGAAAACGAACACCAAACGAATAACGAAAGTGCGTATTTTTACGGCTATTTCAAAAGTAAAGTCTCTGGTCTTAAAAGAAAATTCACCAACCCAAAGAGAAATCGCTATGTCGTTAAAATCTCTAAATCAACTGTAAACAAAGTAATAAACAAAGATTTTAATCTGAAAAAAATAACATAATGTTTACCACGTTTTGTCTAGGCCCCTGCTGAGCGCAGAACACTGTGTGGACTTCTGTATGAAAATCACTTAGCTGGAGAATTATGGAAATTTATTCTGACTATTGAGGAAACATCGACCTCTCTAAACGACTGTTACCAAAAAAGGTCGATTTACCATCACAAAAGAGCGGTAAAAGATTTACAAGCTTGCTTTCAAGAATTCAAAGAAAGTTTCAATATCGCTGGTTTCTCGAGCAATGGTAAATTAAATTTAAGAAAAGTTGAGAAGAATGTTAAAATCAATTCTACATATTACCAAAATAATGTTTTAACTCCTATATTTAAAGAGGAAATACCATTCCTTTATCCACAGAGCCTTCACAGAGTAGAACTCCATCAGAATAAGGCTACCATTCATACATTCAAATCTACCGCACTATTCTTGAAAAAAAGGAAAAAAGAGACTGCTATTATTCTTTTGCTAATATTCCTTCAAACTCCCCTAATGTGTCACCAATCAGCTATTTTGCCTTTGGTCTGCAAAAAAGAGCGCTTTGTAAACGCAGACCTAAAGCAATGATTGGACTATGGAAAGCAGTGGAAGAGGAGTGGAATAAAATACCACTACCAATTTAAGGAAATGCCCTGTTATCTTGGAAATCTATATGTAGTAGGTGTAATCCAGAGAAAGGGTTATCAGATAGAACATTTAAAAAAGAAATAATTTTTATTGTAAGCATTAATTATACAGCATATTGACCAAAGTCACTGTACACCTAGAAGAGAAACACATCGTAGCATTTATTGACATACATTATCACCGTGTCTGTCCGCCTTTGGCCTTAATGCATGCACTGACCCTTCGAGACATGCTTTCGACAAGGTTTTGGAACACAGCGATAGGTATGCGCTTCCATTCAGTACATAATGCTGCCGCTAACTGTTGCTTAGTAGTAGGCCTTGGTTTCAAACTTCTTGTGCGGTGCTCTAATTCATCCCATATGTGCTCTATGGGATTAAGATCAGGGCTTTGTGCTGGCCAGTCCACACACGATACGGAATTATCGTCAAACCACGCCGTAACAGCCCTTGCTTTATGGCTCGGTGCATTATCCTGCTGGTACCAAAAAGGCTCCGTTACATAGTATTGCCACAGAGTTGGTAGGGCATAATTGTTCAGAATATCGAGACGTGCTGCTAAACAGGTTTGTCCACGATGACCAATGAGCCGGGACCATACCACGAAAAAACCTTCCACACGATTACACTGCCAGCTCCAAACTTGACCGTAGGAACAGTACAGTGTGATAAATAGCGTTCCCCTGGCTGCCGCCATACTCACACTCGGCCATCAGATTGATGGATCATGTATCTGGATCCATCAGTTCATAGGACCAGTTTCCATTGATCTACGGCCCACGATAAATATTCTTTACACCATGCTAAACGATGAGTAGCATTCCGAGAGGAGATGAAAGCCTTATGAGCAGCCGCACGACCACGGTAACCCATGGAACGAAGTTCTTTGCGAATGGTACGTGTACATACCGAGGTTCCAGCATTTTAACTCACTTGTACACTGAGGTCTTCTGCAGTACTCCGTCGATTAGCTGTAACGACTCTCCTGAGGCTTCGACGTCCTCTATCACTGATTTCCTTTGGTCTGCCGGTAAGTTTTGCTGCTTCAGGCACACCATGTGTTTTCCACTTATTCAGTACATCCAAAACGGTTGACTTAGGTATGGCTAAACGACACTCGGTTTCTCTTATGGACAACCCACTAATATAACACCCAAGAATCTTTCCTTTCTCAAAGTCAGTTCTCCCCCGCTGCGACATTTTCACTCAACCTCACAGTGCGACATGATTGCAGTCAGCTGCAGGCTTGTTTTTATACCATTTACAGCTGTACCGTGCATTTTAACAATGCAGCGGATCCGTTCATTTGCTTTTGAAGGGTGCCCGGGGACTTTTGTCAATATAGTGTATGTCTGGAAAAAATTTTTTTAAATGTGTGAACATCCTTTCTAAAACTGTCAATCGCCAAGCGACTACAGTTCATCATAACTTGAGACCTAACATTGCGCGCCCGGCGACCTGACACTGCACTAATTGAGGTACTAAATTTTACCTCATCCGCCATATTTACCTGATCTGTCTGTCTTCTACGAACTATCAATTCTTCTACTGATGTTTTTCAAATCAAACATCATTGGAAACCACATTCCATGAATCTGTCACATCCCGAAGCTCGACATTTCTTTCACGACGTCATACAGAAACTTATACAGGATGGAGCTCATGCCCCAAATGTTAAAGACAGTTGTATAGTTTTATTTAGTCATAATGTTCCGTACATTTGAGTTACATTTGGTATGGTAAATAAACGATATTTTTCACGTAAAGAAAGACTGTAATATTTTAACCATTGACACGTATCAACATCTTTACATACCTCTTCGAAGTATGTGTTGAAAGTGGCCACCAGTTGTCTTGATGCATTTTTCCGCTCACCGAAGCGTGTTCAGGGAAACGCCCTGCAATTCTGCCATTGGAAGAATGGTAATCTCTTGCCGCGTGTTGGTTTCCAACTCTTCCAAAGTTCGAGGGTTGTTGCGGTATACTTCCCTTTTTAGTAAACCCCACAGGTAAAAGTCGCATTGTGATAAATCGAGAGAGCGAGATGGCCACAGATCTTTACTGATTGTCGCATCCTGGTAAAACCATAGTGGATTCGAGCGAATGAGCGATCAGAGGTATGGCAAGTCGCTCCATTTTGTTGGAAGAACGCGTGAGTTAATGTAGAGTCAATTGGTGTACAATCTCTTCGTAGATCCATACACAAACGTCTGTATTCACATTCTCCTCGAAAAAAATGGGTCCGATGTTGCGTTGGCCTGACACCCCACAACAAACACTGACTTTTAAATCATGGAGTGGTTTCTGTTGGAACACGTGTGGGTTTTCAACAGCCCAGTGTGGTGTGCCCTGCGAATTGACGTACCCGGAAAGTTGGAACCAAGCTTCGTCTGTTGAAACGAAGAGAAATAGGTCGAGTAGTCAGTCCTTCAGGAACTACCTCTAAGAGCTACTGACAGTAATGGACTTGTTTTCCCATATCAAGTGCTCTAATTCCTGTACAGCATTCACACGATATGGCTTACTTTTTAAATAATGAAACATGTGTTGAGTATATCCTCGAATAATGCCTGTCTGTTAGGATTTGATTTGTTGGGGATTCTTTCTGTACGATTCGCTACGTCGGTGACAGCTTCCGATGTGCGTATAGTTCGTTGTTTTACTCTTTATCCGTTGATTACAGAGCCAGTTGTACGCCATTTCTTCATCAAGCCCTGGATCGCTGATTTCGCAAGAACATTGGCCTCAGGATATTTTGCTTTAAATTGTTCACGAACCAAAGCGAAAGATCATTTGCGAAAATTAAGGTGACCAGATATTGAAACACTGATTTGAGGACAAAAGGGCGTGGCGTCCCCAAATCGGCAGTTCATTTGGGGACTCATATGTACTGAAAATAAATATGCAAATCTTTTTGTCACAAAATTGCATTGCTTCAGTTACTGTGATATTACATATGCAAATTTGTGTCTTAAAAGGATATATCTTGTAGAATGTTGGTAATTTGTATTGACAAAGTAGAACTACAATGGCGAGAACATATCAGCAAAACTGAAATGCTTTACCTTAGGTATATGTGCCGAATTAAAATCAAGCTGCACACCAAAGTAATTGCATGGCGAATTTTTCATTTTGCCAAAGTTTTATGAGAAGTTAGTACAGTCGAAATTTGACAGCGCCAGTGGTGCAGTGTCCTAGAGCTGGCCACTGACGATTCGTACAAGTTGGTGCGGGTTCGAGTCGCGAATGAAGCATGGGCGGTGTCTTTGTCTTACAGCGCTTTCTCTCTCCCTTGCCTAGAAAGGATGTCTCCAAATTGGAGACAGGTGACTGCTTATATTCCTTAGAGTCGCTCGCAGTGCTCGCTAAATTCTAAAAGACGAAAAAATACAGTCAAAATTTGTTTTCACAAAAAGCATGTTGGAAAATTAGTGCAAACGAAAATTATTTTTAAAAACCATTTTTCATTCGAAATCTAACGAACTAATGAGAAAGTGTAGATTCGAGGACATTTGAGGACAAACATCAAAATTTGAGGACAGTTTCCGTCCCAAAAGCATCAGACGTTTCTGGGGACAGTAAAGCAAATTCGAGGACTGTCCTCAAGAATTTGGGACATCTGATCAGCTTAGCGAACATACAAAAACGCGTTGTTCAATTGAATACGACGTGACTCACACGCAGAAAGCCGTAGACTGCCTCCCGGAACGTGGAGGATCACTGAACCCCTATGCGCATGCGCGGTAGCGTCGAATAGTTTCCAGCACCGAAGTACGAAATATAGCTTTACGCCATATATATCACGTGGGCAAGAGTGCGTTGCTGCATGCGGTGATCATTTTGATTAATAAAGTTGATTTTGACTCCGAATTTTGGGTGTTTGAAGTTCCCATCAATTTTACATTCCGTCTGCAACAATCTAATAAGTACAGAGGATGAGTAGAAAGTTTTGCAATAATTTGCATAAACGCATGTGCTGCGGTGGGTATGTCACGTGTTTAAACTACTTCAAGTCGCGCACTGCAGTCAGTCGGAAGAAATACAAAATGGTAGTCGTTGCTGTAAACAGCATTGCAGAAGCCGCGGATGGCTTAGTGGTAGTGATTCATACTATCGATGCAAGGTTCCCAGGTTCAAGCTTGAGCTTATCTTTTGGAGATGGTGTGATTTACTAACAATCGCTGAATATCCGCCGTGCATCGGACGATCACGTTAAGTGACGGCCCCCAGGCTGGACCCACTGTTTGAATGGGTATCCTTTGCTATGCCCGACCTGAAATTCTCTCACCCCTCTATATGCAATGTCGTACTTGTACGGTGGCGCCATCTACTGTACTCTAATCTCACTACAAACTGTTCTGTCAAAGTCGTTAGACTTGCTCTCATTCCTTCCGTTTCTGTGTCCTGCCCAAAAGGCGATCTCGCTGTAGGTGGCTGGGACCTAAACTCTACTCACTGTGGACGGAAGTCCTACAAGAAAATGACAAACAGTTGTGGTTTGATAAATAGCATTGCATGTCGTCGTTCTGTCTGTGGTTGTGGACGCCTAAAAAATGAACAGCCACAACCGGCTAATTAGGGAACTTTTGCTTTACGAGTTTGAACTCGGCCATAACGCTGCTCAAGCAACACCAAACATTTGTCATGCGAAAGGGGAAGGTTCCGTGGACCACAGCACTGCAACTAGATGGTTCAAGAAATTTCGCTCAGGTGACAGAAACCTCGACGATCAGCCAAGGTCAACTACGCCGCGTGGATTCGCGCCAGGCAGCAGAGACAAATCCGAAAACCATCACTTGGAAATTATCAGGCGAGCTGGGGTATATCACAGACCACCGTTGTTCCTCATCTTTAGGACTTCGGCAAGGTCTACAGAAGCTGCCGCATTGTCCCTCACGAACTGACGCCAGCTGAAGCAAACCGCCGAGTGGAAGTGTGCACGAAACTCCTAAAAAAACCCTCGCGATGTGCGTTTCATCCAGATAATTGTTACGTGCGATGAAAAGTGGGTCTATTTCCGTAATCTTAACACACAACGGCTGTGATTGAGCCCGGGCCAGCTTGCAGAACCTGTTGCCAAAAGTAGGCGCTTCCAGCACAAGGTGATGCTCTGCGTCTGGAGGAATTTCGAGGGGATAATCCATTACGATTATAATTGTTCCAGACCGTCGGGCCATCAACGGCAAATTCTACTCTGAACAACTGGGGCGGATGTATGCCGTATTGAAGGAGAAGTACCCGGCACTAGTGAACAGAAAGCGCGCTCTCCTACAGCGGGACAACGCTCGGGCTCATACCGCGCGAACGACCCAGGCAAAACTCCAGGAACTTGAAGGCATAGAACTGATGCCACACACAGCATATAGTCCGGAACTTGTCCCGTCGGATTATTACTTATTCCGGTCCATTGCCCACTTCCTTCGTGGGCGGCACTTCAACAATTAGGAGGAGGTGGCAGCTGAAGTGAAGGAATTCTTTGCATCGAAAGAACTGGCACCGCCGCGGAATCGAAGAACTGGCAGACAGATGGCTAAACACGGTGATCTTATAACGAAGTAAATTTCTCTTTCATTTTTGGCCCACGCCGGGAACCGAACCCGAGTCCACTTATTCTGGAACAAGTCCCTCTACCAACTGAGCCACGCAGACGTTCGTTCTGGCTGCTATTTGCCTTTATGTCGTGTGATTTCAGCGGGCAGGCACGTCACATCTGCACCCCCCAGAAAGAGGGCCGTGGGTATGGCCCACGGGTCAGCCGTGACCATGAATCGTTGCAGGCAGCCATCCGCTGTAGAACGTGCACTTTAGAACTCCCAGTCAATCTGGTGTGTGGAATGCAACGTCACACACATTTATTTTTCGAAGCGCTGAAGAAGGAATTCTCTTAGTTTTTCCTATCTCGCGGTGTGGAAAGAACATCACACCATTGCGAGATCTTGAACGGCCGGGTCATCCGGGAAGTTCGGGCGCCATTATAACGAAGTAAATTTCTCCGTCATTTTCGGTCCACGCCGGGAATCGAACCCGAGTCCACTTATTCCGGAGCAAGTCGCTCTACCAGCTGAGCTACGCAGACGTTCGTTCTTGCTGCTATTTGCCTTTAAGTCGTGTGCGTCCTGCTGGGCAGGCACGTCACAACCTATAGTTTGAATGATAGTCAGCTTTCGTTGTAAAGGTACGAATGAAAACATAAAGTGATTCAAATATTGCAAAACTTTCGACTCAGCCTCTGTAAGATCATTATCGGCAGCCATGCGTCAGCCGTGGGTAAAGCCGCATTTTGGAGAGCGTTCACAATCATTGTACAGACTTCTTTCAACGCTCACAACGATTTTCACTTTTGTCCGCGACCGTAGAAATTTCCAGAGTCATGTCATCAGCCGCGGGTAAAGCCGTAATTTGGAGAGCGTTCACAATCACTGTACAGACTTCTTTCAACGCTCACAATGATTTTCACTTTTGTCCGCGACCGTAGAAATTTCCAGTCATGTCATCAGCCGTGGGTAAAGCCGCAATTTGGAGGGCGTTCCCAATCACTGTACAGACTTCTTTCAACGCTCACAATGATTTTCAGTTTTGTCCGCGACCGTAGAAATTTCCAGAGTCATGTCATCAGCCGTGGGTAAAGCCGCAATTTGGAGGGCGTTCCCAATCACTGTACAGACTTCTTTCAACGCTCACAATGATTTTCAGTTTTGTCCGCGACCGTAGAAATTTCCAGAGTCATGTCATCAGCCGCGGGTAAAGCCGCAATTTGGAGAGCGTTCCCAATCACTGTACAGACTTCTTTCAACGCTCACAATGATTTTCAGTTTTGTCCGCGACCGTAGAAATTTCCAGAGTCATGTCATCAGCCGCGGGTAAAGCCGCAATTTGGAGAGCGTTCACAATCACTGTACAGACTTCTTTCAACGCTCACAATGATTTTCACTTTTGTCCGCGACCGTAGAAATTTCCAGAGTCATGTCATCAGCCGTGGGTAAAGCCGCAATTTGGAGGGCGTTCCCAATCACTGTACAGACTTCTTTCAACGCTCACAATGATTTTCACTTTTGTCCGCGACCGTAGAAATTTCCAGAGTCATGTCATCAGCCGTGGGTAAAGCCGCAATTTGGAGGGCGTTCCCAATCACTGTACAGACTTCTTTCAACGCTCACAATGATTTTCACTTTTGTCCGCGACCGTAGAAATTTCCAGAGTCATGTCATTTTTCCATAGTCATGTCATCAGCCGTGGGTAAAGCCGCAATTTGGAGGGCGTTCCCAATCACTGTACAGACTTCTTTCAACGCTCACAATGATTTTCACTTTTGTCCGCGACCGTAGAAATTTCCAGAGTCATGTCATCAGCCGCGGGTAAAGCCGCAATTTGGAGAGCGTTCCCAATCACTGTACAGACTTCTTTCAACGCTCACAATGATTTTCACTTTTGTCCGCGACCGTAGAAATTTCCAGAGTCATGTCATTTTTCCATAGTCATGTCATCAGCCGTGGGTAAAGCCGCAATTTGGAGGGCGTTCCCAATCACTGTACAGACTTCTTTCAACGCTCACAATGATTTTCACTTTTGTCCGCGACCGTAGAAATTTCCAGAGTCATGTCATCAGCCGCGGGTAAAGCCGCAATTTGGAGAGCGTTCACAATCACTGTACAGACTTCTTTCAACGCTCACAATGATTTTCACTTTTGTCCGCGACCGTAGAAATTTCCAGAGTCATGTCATTTTTCCATAGTCATGTCATCAGCCGTGGGTAAAGCCGCAATTTGGAGAGCGTTCCCAATCACTGTACAGACTTCTTTCAACGCTCACAATGATTTTCACTTTTGTCCGCGACCGTAGAAATTTCCAGAGTCATGTCATCAGCCGCGGGTAAAGCCGCAATTTGGAGAGCGTTCACAATCACTGTACAGACTTCTTTCAACGCTCACAATGATTTTCACTTTTGTCCGCGACCGTAGAAATTTCCAGAGTCATGTCATTTTTCCATAGTCATGTCATCAGCCGTGGGTAAAGCCGCAATTTGGAGGGCGTTCCCAATCACTGTACAGACTTCTTTCAACGCTCACAATGATTTTCACTTTTGTCCGCGACCGTAGAAATTTCCAGAGTCATGTCATTTTTCCATAGTCATGTCATCAGCCGTGGGTAAAGCCGCAATTTGGAGGGCGTTCCCAATCACTGTACAGACTTCTTTCAACGCTCACAATGATTTTCACTTTTGTCCGCGACCGTAGAAATTTCCAGAGTCATGTCATCAGCCGCGGGTAAAGCCGCAATTTGGAGAGCGTTCACAATCACTGTACAGACTTCTTTCAACGCTCACAATGATTTTCACTTTTGTCCGCGACCGTAGAAATTTCCAGAGTCATGTCATTTTTCCATAGTCATGTCATCAGCCGCGGGTAAAGCCGCAATTTGGAGAGCGTTCCCAATCACTGTACAGACTTCTTTCAACGCTCACAATGATTTTCACTTTTGTCCGCGACCGTAGAAATTTCCAGAGTCATGTCATCAGCCGCGGGTAAAGCCGTAAGTTGGAGAGCGTTCACAATCACTGTACAGACTTCTTTCAAAGATTACAACGATTTTCACTTTTGTCCGCGACCGTAGATATTTCCAGAGTCATGTTATTCCAAGGAACTATGCAGAACAGAAATAGCAGTAATGTTCAAGATCACGGAACAAACCTGTCTGTGACAGGTAAAAACCATTAGTAACTGTATCATCATCATCATCATTGTCAACCATTATCAATCCACTGCTGGACGAAGGTCTCCCCAAGTTTCCTCCACAACGGTCTGTCTTGTGCCAGTCTCCTCCATGTCAGTCCCGCATATTTACGAATTTCATCCACCCATCTCCCATGTGGTCTTTTTCTGGGTCTTTTCCTGTCCCTTGGAATCCAATCTAAAATTTCGGCTGTCCATCGATGGTCTGTCCTTCTGGCAGTATGTCCAGCCCATTGCCATTTCAGGGATTTAACTCTGATCATGATGTCTTCCACTCTCATCATTTTTCGGATCCACGAGTTCCTCTTCTTATCTCTCCTGGTTATACCAAGCATGCACCTCTCCATGCTGCTTTGAGTTGTCTGCAGCCTTTGTATGTCTCTTTTAGTTAAGGTCCACGTCTCTGCACCATACGTAAGCACTGGAAGGATGCATTGATCGAACACTTTTCTTTTAAGACATAATGGCATATTGCTCTTGAAAATCATGCTGTTTCTTCCAAAAGCTCTCCAGGTAAGTTTTGTACGCCGATTAATTTCTTCATCAATGTGACCCTCACTTGATATCTGCTGTCCAAGATAAACATACGTATCTGTTATCTCCAGTTTTTCTCCATCAATCGATAAATCTTCATTTCTTGTAAAAGCATTGAACATCACTTTTGTCTTCTGAAAGTTCATTTTTAATCCCACTTCTTTACTCTTGTCAGCAAGTTCCTGGATCATACTCTGCAGCTCTGATGGGGTAGTTGCAAAAATGACTACGTCATCAGCAAAACGAAGGTGGGTTAGATAATCTCCATTAATCTTTATCCCTTTGTTTTCCCAGTTCAGTGATTGAAAGACATTTTCCAAAGTGGCATTAAAGAGCTTCGGAGATATGGTGTCACCTTGTCTCACTCCCTTTCCAATTTTTATGTGTGTTGTATTTTCAAACAGCCGAATCTTTGCACTTGCATTTTCATAGATGTTATTAATAATATTAATGTATGCATCTTCAATACCGCAGGATTTCAGAGCCGTGGTAACTGCTGATGGTTTCACCGAATCAAAGGCTTTTTCATAATCGATAAAAGCCATGCACAATGGAAGTTCATATTCCCTCGCTCTTTCAATTAGTTCCCTCAGTACGTTTATATGATCTATTGTGCTGTGTGGCTACAGCTTGTTCTCTCGGTTCAGCCATGTCCAGTGTTACCTTCAAGCGGTGTGAAAGAACTTTAGTGAAGATTTTATAAACCACTGATAGGAGGCTGATAGGTCTGTAGTTCCTGAGATCCTCAATGTCACCTTTTTTATGTAGCAGGATCATTGTAGCATTGTTCCAATCCTCAGGAATCTTCCCTTCATTAAAACATCGAGTGAAAATTTGGGCGAGTACTGTTTCAATTTCTCCACTTGCTTCTTGTATGATGTCTATAGTAATTCCATCTTCTCCTGGAGCTTTCCCCGCTTCATGTTCTTGATTGCATGAGCAATTTCTGCTGGGAGGACTGGAAGAACTCTGGTACCTTTCGTGATGTCTGGAGTACATGTATCATCCCTTTCATATAATTTGGAGTAGAAATCTTTCACTCTTGTCAAAATTTCGCCTCTATTTCTTGTTATAGAACCATCTTCTTTTCTCAGAGCCATAATCTGTTTTCTTCCCTTACTGAGATGTCCCTTTGCTATCTTAAGGCTTTGGTTGTTTTCAATTGCTTTCCTCACAAGCTCACAGTTGAATTTCCTTACGTCTTCAGTGATACTTTTTCGTGCTGTCTTGCATAGCTCTATATATTCCACTTTGGAAGTCACATCTTCTTTAGTTGTCCTCATCTCTCTTCTTTTTTGCATCAACATTTTGGTTTTTCCTGATAATTTGTTCACATGCAACTTGTTCTTAGACCCAGCTAATTTTGTTGCTGTTTCCATAAGAGCTTTGGTTACTTTTCTGTTAACTTCCGAAATATCCACTTCTTCCGATGTTAGGCCTTCTAAAGCAGAGAATCTGTTCTTCAGTTCCAACTTGAAGGTATTATGTTGTTTTTTAAGGTTGGTTATGTCAATACATTTTGTTTGTCTTATGAGCTTGCCACGTTCCAGTTTAGTGTTGAGGTGCATCTTACATCTCACCAATCTATGGTCAATACCTGTGTTGAACTTGTTCAGCACACTGCAGTCTTCGATGACGAATTTTTTGTTACACATAATAAAATCAATTTCACTTGTCGTCCCAATTGGATGTCTCCATGTCCATTTCCTGTGTGGCTTTTTCTTGAAAAAGGAGTTCAAGATGAAAAATCCTTCTGCCTCTGCAAACTCAACGAGAGTATTTCCACGCTGGTTTCTGTTGCCGTGACCGAATTTACCTACTGAAGTTTCATTCTGTTGCCGTTGCCCAATTTTTGCATTGAAATCTCCCATAATTATCTTCAAGTGCTGCTTACCTTTATTATTTAGATGACGAATTTCCTCATAAAATTCTTCAATTTCTTCTTCAGGATGACTTGTGGTGGGTGCATAAGTTTGAATAATCTGAGCCTGGTATCTTCTCGAGAGTTGGATAACGAGTCGTGCAGCTCTGTCAGAGGAACTTTCAATATATATGTAACTGTATATATCGCCATATATAAATTTTTTCCAATGCTCTCAATATTACCGTATTCATGCTACTGAAGTACAAACATTTTCTTTTCGAGGATGAACAAATCCTAGTCAGTTCTAGATGTCTATTGCTTTTCAGATAAAAAATCCATCAGCTTTTAGTAAAATGAAAACCGTTCCCGAAGTCATTTGTCACAGGATATTTATTTCAATTCATTTTTTCTCTGACACATAAAAACACTTCCACCGGAGCGCATTAAGTGTAAAAGCCTCACCCAACAATGGAATTTACTTAAAAAGAAATTCTGACATGTTGAGAAATATGAGCTCGACTCTGTTGCTGACGCTACGGATAACTCTCCCTAAACACTTGGAAAACAAATATGAATAAATATTAACAAATTGTTTTTGCAACTCCTTTGCTGCGACTGAAAGCAGCAAGAGCCCGTTTTCCTCTCATTATTCTTGGTTTTAGGGATAGATATACTCAGTCATTGTCTCTCTACCACAGAGCGTCTATTAAATTACTCGTTATGTACGAATTGCTCACCAGAGAGGAAAGATGATTAAATTGCGCCGGGTGTTTGGTCTTAGGGGAGCTGCTGTTTTTACCGGAACGTGGATTGCGGGTGTTTTTATCCCCGATGAAAGAATCGTAAAAGGAAATGCAAATACTCATTAGAGTCACGGACAGGAAGAAATATTGCTGCCTCCGAAAATACTACAGTCCGTTTGTCAACTGCAGTGTCGACCCACCTTATTTCTAACACATTTCCCCTCCCTCTCCAGAACCCTCTTTATAGCCAGCAGTGCATCCCGCACTTGTCACACATAATAACCCTCCTAACGATTGGGTTAATAAAGGAAATGCTCGCATCCGGATGCGGAGCAAACAGTTGTCGCAGGTCTTCTCGCCGGAGAACATCCATCCTTGTTACTCCAAGTGTCACTCGGCGAGAAGACATGTTGCGTCGGAGAAATTCCTCCTCTCCAAGTCGGCCCTTTTCAAATTTAATAACTGCGTTATGTAATTTGATTTCATTCGTCAGACCACACGTCGTAATTTGCTGCGACATTGTACATTAGGCCTTAAGAACATTCTCCAACCCCCATTTCCCGTCCTCAGGCTACCTTTCCTACCCGTTCCCCGGGAAACCAGTAGATGATGCTCCACGTTTGGAGCAAATAATCAAATAGCCCCTGTAGCGATTGGTGAAATGATTCGGTTGAAGGCTTAATGCTGTGAAGAACCCTTTTCCAGTATCCTTTCCCCAATTTTACGCATGCTGTGATGTTATAAAGAGAGAGGAAGCGAGAGAGAGAGAGAAGATCCCGTTCCCCCTTTCCCTGAATTTATAACCTTGCACTTCTCGACTCTCCATTCGTTCTTTCGCTTATCTTTCCTCCTCCTTATCTGCTTCTTTTCCGGTGAGTGCTTTACTGAAACCCAATAAAGAAAGTATAAACAAACGTTAAGTGGAAATAGCTAAAGTAATATTCTTAGCTTCCAACAAAGTAACAAGATTTCGATAACTTGCATATTTCAAAAGATCGTCTTAAAATGCATAAATGGAGTAAGAAATTTCTCGCTATAACATTAAATCCCTGCCGCTCTTACCCTTTTAATACTGCCATTTTCTTCTCAGGTCTTTGCTCAGTGCAACGTGTGCTGGGCTGATTTTATTGATATCTCTTTAGCTGGAAGCTCGCAATTTATTAGATCCGTTTGAATATGTAGTAAAATCCGTTGTACATCACACCAGTCTAAATATATTAAATTGAGAAACTTTTATCTATTAAAATTCTCCCAGAAACCTGCTCAGACTTTCGGGAAATAATATAACCATCTCACCAAATTGCACAACGTGAAATGCTAAAGCCTTAATATTTTGCTGCATTGCAGTTTTTCCTATCTGCAAAGTGAATGTTATAAATTTTAATTCTTATACTAGAGTCACGCTGTTTAATGTTAGACACACGAGATGTCATCGAAAAGTATCCAGACTAGTTGCCTAAGTTCGGTATCGCGCGACACAGTGTGAAGCTGTTTGGCGTAGGTTTGAACCAGTGTGGCCATTCTACTGATTTATCAGTAGATGTACTGATTTTGACTCGCGTCAACTGATAGATTTTCGTAATTTACTGATTTTGACTCGCGTCAACTGATAGATTTTCGTAATTTACTGATTTTTCTCCGTTTTAAGATCACCTACACACCCAGAGTCATGGTATCTAAGAATGTCTACATCCAATTTACAAGGCTCATCTCAGAACGGGTCTGCAGAGAAAATTCTGACGGTCAGATCAAATCATATGTAGAGGATTTTAGGAAGGGTGTCTGACCCCAGGTCTTAAACAACCCTTAGAAATAGGAAGCTAGGAGATTTGGGTTAGAGTGCCCGATAGAAAAGTGACACGGAGGCGAGGTAGAAAGCGGGAGGAAGACCCCTTATTTATTACCGGGGGCCAGTACTCGGGGTCCGACGGCTTAACGTGCCCATCCGACGCACGGCGGATATTTAGTGGATCGAGCGTTCGTACCTGCTTGGGATCGAACCTGAGGTCCTTTCCGTGGCAGTCACGAACGTTGCCCACTAGGCCACCCGCGGCCCAATTCTGACGGTCTAAAATTATTCAAAACCTTCTATGAGTTATATTTTTAATTCATACTGGTTGCCATGAAAAAGGCCCTGATTTATTACAAGTGAGGCCCACGGCACAAAACTTTTCCAGGGAGCCCCTTATTCTCTATAAACTGCGAAATATAAATTTTTGTGTCGATACGCTCAACAGTAGTCAAAGTAGAGTAATGTGTAGAAATTTTGGGTCCAAATGCGATATCCAATTTTTTTAATGGCAAAACATTCAATGCTACCGTGCTGCAGGTGATCATCTTTCAATTTCAATTGTTTGGCTTTCCGTTTAGCACTGCCGGATAAGTACGCTCTTTTTGACATACTTTAACATTTTAATATTTTAGTTTAAATGTATTATTATGACTAACTAAATTTGATAATATATTAAATAAACATACACAACATTCTATGAATAAATAACTTCCGTATTTAGGTGTAACTAATTATTTATTTTCCTATTAGCCGAGCTTTCGCACCTCAACGGAGGGATTTTTCAAGGCTACATACAACTGCTTCATATGACTGCTAAGAATTATTCTTAGCAGTTATATGAAGCCTTTAGAAAGCCCTCCGTTGAGGTGCAAAAGCTTGACTAATAGAAAAATAAATCATTAGTTACACCTAAATAAAGAAGTTATTTATTCATAGGTATTGGTGTATAATATTTTATTACATACCCAACATTCCATCAAAGACTACACCATGATATTTACTGCAAATGCAGTTACGAAAATCCGTGTGGAGGAAGTTAAAGTCCTGTGAAGTTATTTGACAGTTACGACAGGCTGTGTGGAGGAAGTTAAAGTAATGTGAAGTTATTTTACAGTTACGACAAGCCGTGTGGAGGAAGTTAAAGTAATGTGAAGTTATTTTACAGTTACGATAGGCCGTGTGGAGGAAGTTAAAGTAATGTGAAGTTATTTTACAGTTACGACAAGCCGTGTGGAGGAAGTTAAAGTAATGTGAAGTTATTTTACAGTTACGACAAGCCGTGTGAAGAAAGTTAAAGTAATATGAAGTTATTTCGCAGTAACGAAAAGCCGTAAGAAGGAAGTTGAAGGACAGTTTGGTTTAGGTTAGTTTGGAGAAACAATAAAAGGTCATGTAAATCAGTGGAAGCAATCGTCTTCAATGGCCACTTGTGGTTATTCAACCAATGAAACTCGTTAACGGCCACGTGTTTAAATGAAATTTTGAACTCAAACTCACCTCGTGCAAGTACCTCATTGATAAACACATGAACATACAAAAGTAAAAAAAATAAATTTTACATATGCGCACACGAAATTCCCATTAACTCAGAACACATTTCATCCAATTCTGGAGGCCCGGAAAAATCGAGGGCCCTGGGCACGGGCCCCGTGTTCCCTCCCATAAATCAGGGTATGGCATGAAATATTCTTTTATTCCAGATAACTAATTAGAGTGTTATACAAAGATGTCTCCTAGTTTTGCTAAAACGCATAATATTAGGAAAACGGCTACACTTGTGTTAATGACGCTTTTTTTCTGAGTACAGCACTTATTTCACATACTTTGGGAACATCCGGATGTCGTTTAGTAAGTAGTGTAAGTATACAACTCTTTGTTTTTAGGCAGACAACAAGCAGGACCAATCCAACGGGGACTACATTGAAAGGCAAATGCCATGAGTATTTACACTAATATTAATTTTAATGATGAGCGTTATTTTATGAAGCTAATCATCAGTAATATCTTATAAAAAAGCGACACAAGACTGTATTGGTTTGAATTTAGTTCAGATGTGGGCCGCGGGTAGCCTAGTGGTCAGCGTTCGAGACTGCCATTGGGATGACCTCAGGTTCGATACCAGGCTGGTACGAACGCTCGAGCTACTAAATACCCGCCGTGCGTCGGATGGGCACGTTAAGTCGTCGGACCCCGGTAATAAATAAGGGCGTCTTCCTCCCCCTTTCTACCTCGCTTCCGTGTCACTTTCCTATCGGGAACTCTAGCCCAAATCTCCTGGCTTCCTAATTCTAAGGGTTGTTTAAGACCTGGGGTCAGACACTCCCTTTCCAAAATCCTCGACATATGATCTGATCTGATCTTTAATTCAGATGTTTAATATCAGTTTGTGGATTACTGCTATTATTTGAAATAACAGCAGATCTAAGAGTTCCTTTGTATTGAGAATACATCCAATATTTTTTTTATTTTTAAGGTGGAGCATATTTCAAGCAAAAAATCTGACCTACAGATTTCTACTGATTTTTTGAGCTCTGGTCTACTGATTTCAAATAAAAGTCTCTGGCAACACTAATTGGACCCTACTACGCATGTGCCGTGAGTTACGTCTTCCCTCATTGCCCGGTTCTTTTTTTTTTTCCTGTTTTCTAACCATAGGTTGAAGAAGCGTATATGCTCCAGCTTTATCCGTCTGTCTGACTGCCCGCACGATAACTCTGGTAAAAATGGTTTTATTTCGATGAAATTTTAGTAGGTGGTAGATGACAGTCTCGGGACGAACCCTGTTAAAAATGGGCGAAATGGGATCAAAGGTCAAGACATAGGAGCGGAATCCATACCATCGCCCTTATGCGTCATAACTTATATAAAATGCTTCGATTGCGACAAAACTTTATCATGTTGTTCCAGAGGTATACTGAACCGGTTCTGTTGAATATCATCGAAATGGATTCAAAGGTCAGGGCACAGGAGCGAGATTTATTCTACAGCCATTATCCTCATAACTTGACTAAAAATGCTTCTATTGCGACAAAAGTTTAGTATGTTGTTCCGGAGTATACTGAACCAATTCTGTTGAACATCATTGAAATGGGGACAAAGGTCAAAGCACAGGAGCGAGATTTGTTCCACAGCCATTATCCACATAACTTGTGTAATGATTTCTGGTATGTTGGAAAGCGTATAGTAATCAACGTATTGCATGATTTTACTAACTTGTTTACAGTAGTGCTTTGTTCTTACGAGTGTGTGAAGCTGTTCGTCGCATTTGTGATGTCGGAAAAAAACTGATTAACGAATTTGCATTAGATTTTATCAAAAGCTTTGCCAAACTTGGAAAGTCACATACTTCATAAGCTACAGAAATTCTATGGAAGGATTGTATGAGTCCTGTACAAGTTTACGAGTGCTGTAAACGTTTTAAACATAGGCGTGAAAGTGTTGAGAGTGATGAACGGGCTGGGAAGCACGCAACCAGCGAAAGTGAAAACAATGGTCGAAATTGTGCGCATAGCTGTGCAGGAAAATCGCTGAATTCGTGAGTTATCTGAAGATTTCAACATTAGTTTCGTTTCAGTTCATTCGATTCTTACGAATGGTTTGAGTAAGAGACGCTCCTCAACAAAATTTGTGCCAAACTTGCTCTCAGCTGAGCAAAACCAGGCCGGTGTTTCAGCTGCTAGTGACCTGCTTGAGTGCGCCGAAAAAGACGAAAACTTCTTAAAAACTATCATAACTGCTGATGAATCGTGGGTTTGTGGTTACGGTTACGAAACTAAGGCCCAGTCTTCGCAGTGGAAGACCTGAAACTCTCCCAGACCTATAAAGCACGACAGAGCCACAGCAATGCCAAGATGGTGCGTAGTTTTTTTTGTTGTTTTTTTCCCAACCATGAGGGAATTGTACATCAGGAATACTAATTTGGCAACGATAGCAATGAAAGAACAAGCATTTAGCCAAGATAGCAGTCATCAAGTAGAAGTCATCGCTCTTTCCACGTTTATAAGTGTGTCACGGAAAAATTTCTCATTGGCGCGTACCGGGATGTGGTAGAGGACAGCCTCGGGACGAACAACGTCAACTATGTATTTATCATTCTTTCGCCTTCTAGTTATTTGTTCAGTTGCTGCTGTTCATCTGTGGTGAATCCCCAGCATTGTGCGAGGCTCCAAAGAAGTAACTCTGCTATGTGGTTTGGCAGTTTGTCGTTTGTGAGTCTGGAGAATTTAAAGGCCGCTGTGGTGCAGTGGAAGCTTATCCGGCGCGTAACTGGAAGACCCTGAGTTCGTTTCGCGGTGGCGGCCGATGAGAAATTATTCCGTGACTCACTTATAAACGTGGAACTAACGATGACTTCTATTTGATGTTCCTGGTCCACGTCAACTGTGTATCAAAATAGCAGTGTAATATAAGTAACAGGAATTTTGAGAAGACAGCGTTGTGGATCAAGAATTTACCCACGACAGCAGTGAAGTAACAAGAATTTAACCAAGACAGTAGTAGAATGAACTATAATTTAACCACGAGATCAGCGAGAGGGAGTCAGTTGGCCATGACAGCAATGGGAGTTACAGGAATTTTGTCACGATTGCAGAGAAAAATCCGCCATTTAGTCACGACAGGAGTGGAAGAAATGAGAATTTAGCACGACCACAGTATGAGGAACAAAGATTTGGCACAACGTCAGTGTGAGGAACAGGAATTTGGTGACTACAGCATGGAAACAAAGTTTAACCACGACAACAGTGGAATTAATTACAATTTAGCTAAATGTTCAGCTGGAGAAACCGAAATTTGGCCGGAAGTAACGGGAATTTGGTCACAATTGCAGTGGGAGAAACGGCCATTTAGCCGCAACAGGGGTGGAAGGAATGAGACTGTAGCAGGACATCCGTATGAGGAAGGGGAATTTGGCGACGACAGTAGTGGGAGAAACAAAATTGTTAGCGTGACAGCAAGAAAAGGAATGAGAATTTCACTACGAAATTTTTGTGAGAAACAGGAATTTGGCAACAACAGCAGTGAAGGAACAAGGATTTAGCTACGACAGCAGTAGAATGTATCAAATTTCAACCATAAAATCAGCGAGTGAAACGGCAAATTGGCTATGACAGTAATGGGAATTTAGCCACGATATTAATGGAAGGAAAGGCAATTTGACAGCGACAGCAGTGAGAGGAACAAGAATATGAGCCTCAAAGGGAGAGGGTACAAACCATGACCGTAGTGGTAGGGGCAGGATTGAGCGATAGGAGAGTCAGATAGGTCACGATATCACTAGAATCAATTTGGATTTAGCCACGATAGCAGTGAGTACACAGGAAATTGCCGACTGCAATATTTGTCAGAACGAGAATCTTACTTCCGGTTTTGGATGGCAATTCTGTTTGGGAAGAAACACTGAGTTAACTACCTTTTTTAGATTATCTCAGGATAAAAGATTACTCTGTTTGTGGAGTAAGAATCCTTATCGATCGTTTGATTCCACCACCAGTGAAAAGTGCGAAATTTTGATATAATTTAGTTCTGAACTGATTCATACACTGCCTGACAGGGAATGCCACACCACGAAGGAATGCCCGCAAACAGACCAAACTGCACACACACAGATAGCCAAGTAAGTCTTGAACAAATGATTTAATTGCCACATACAGACTAGGCTCCGGTGGCCGAATATGCAGGATGATCAATAAGGAGTGTTGCCCCCGTTTCGGGCGGTACAGCGTTGAATCCGACGTGGCATCGGGGTAATGAGAGTCCGAATGGAGTTCTGGTGTATCGTGGACCATGTGGTGTTGATCCGACTCCACAGTTCATCCTCATTTAGCGAGGGTGGTAGGGTACTCAACCGATGTCCAATCGCGTCCCACAGATGCTCGATGGGCAAGATGTGGGGGGATAGTGCTGGCCACGGAAGCATCCGCACACGGTGTAAAGCATTCAAGCTGATCCAAGAGGTATGTGACTGGGCGTTATCCTTTTGAAAAACGGCGTTTGGGATGCCCTGCAGATACGGTAGTGCCATGAGCCGCAGCACCTCCTCAAGATAGCAGCATGCCCTCAATGTGCTCCAAATGCGTACCAGCGGTGAGAGGCTGTTGGCGCTGATAGTACTCCACACTATGATTCCACGTTGCCGGGCCATGTGGCGCTTTACAATGGCGGAGGAATCCGCCCGTTGGCCTCGTCGTCTCCAGACTCTCCCACGGCAATCGTCGGTGGTGAGATAGAACTGCGACAAGTCGCTGAATACCACACTGTTCCACTCGGCACCCTATGCAGCTCTGGAGCGACACCACACCAAGTGGTGATGATGATGGCTCGCTGTTAAGGGTAGCCTTCGTAACGGACGGCTGGGCAGCAAGCCAGACGCAGCCAATCGGTGCGAAACTGTCCGCGTCGATATCGGAGCATCCAAGCCTCCCAGTACACTCCGCAAAATGTCGCCCGTTGTAGCCTGTGTGTCCGCTACGGCATGACGTCAAATGCGACGATCAGTGCGCTCAGACGTCCGTCTCCGTGCTATGGTCCTACTACGACGTTGCACAGATCGTTCCTGGGACCACTGTCCTAAATGCGACAGACGGTTATGGCATCACGTTGCGTTTCTTTCGTAATACAACGCAAGGACTATCCAGCGGTACGAAAGCCTACGATGACACCTCCCGTGAACTCATTCGATTGAAGAAATCGCGTACGACGGCGTGTGAACGGCATTGGCACAATTTTTTCGTTCTCCAGGCACGATTACAGCAGAACCACTCACTTCTCGCGGCCGTGACGACGTATCGACTGATGGCCTCACGGGCTGGTTGTCCGCTTATATCCCGCGCGTCATTCACGCGATTGGCCTGCAAATACAATCAATTGCATAACTCGTACGTCTGCACACACCCTGCAATTTGCACGGCGCTGCGTTCACGCCTTCGTGGTGTGGCGTTTTCTCTGTTAGGCAGTGTATTAGATTATGTTAAGTTAGTGGCCTTCGAATGAGGAACTATTCGCCATTCGAATAAGGAGAAAATGTATTGCAAGTCCCTATAATCCGCCCAACTAAGCGCGAACCACAGGTCGACTCCTCCAATTCCTTTCCAAGGGTTTGGATAATTCTTCAAAGTATAGAAAACTAGGTTTCTGAGCCTTCCGAACTCAAAATCTAAAGGTTACTACATGGAAGGAAGCTTATCTTCGAGAAAACGTCTATGCTTTCTTTGAAGTGTCCGCTGCCAGACCTTCTTTTTCACGTCTAGAATTTAGTGCTTGAAGTTTTCTTATACCTTCAACGGAAAACGTCTTTGCCGCCCCGGTGGCGCAGTGGTCTAAGGCACTGGCCTCTGATCATTCGTCCGTAAGGGGTCCGGGTTCGAATCCTAGTCAGGCATGGATGTTGTGTTTGTCTTACGGCACTGGCTCTCTCCCTTCCCTGGAACCAGTGACCCTAAATTAGGGACGGGCGACTGCTTATAGCCCATTGAGTTGCTCACGGTGGTCGTTAAACCTCCAATAAAATAAAAAAAAAAAAAAAACGTCTTTTGAAATGGAAAGGTTGGTGACTGGAAAATCAAGACATTAGCAGTGTTCTCTTTTATTTCCCACAGATCACCAATGTGGACTCTCAAGTATTTGGAAATTATCTTCTGCGACCCAAGAGAATTTCGTGGGCTTCAAAGTGTTACGCACACATCAGTCTGTAAAATTATGTAACTCCTCGGAAGGGAATTCACGAGCAAAACCTGCGGTTTTTCTTCAGTTGGATGGGGAACGCTTTATAAGCACGCTGTGTTTTCAAAAACCGGAACTGAAACTGAAAATCCAAAAACCCGTGCATGTAGGATGTGTATATATGTCTGCATATATACATATAGCATTAATGAGTGCATCTATATGTAGCATGCCATATATATATATATATATATATATATATATTGCAATTCCCTATACAGTATATATAGCACATTATATATATACTGCATCATCATCATCATTCAAAACCATTATCAATCCACTGCTGGACAAAGGTATCCCCAAGTTTCCTCCACAACGGTCTGTCTTGTGCCAGTCTCCTCCATGTTACTCCCGCATACTTTTAAATTTCATCCACCCATCTTCCATGTGGTCTTCTTCTGGGTCTTTTCCTGTCCCTTGGAATCCAATCTAAAATTTCGGCTGTCCATCGATGGTCTGTCCTTCTGGCAATATATCCAGCCCATTGACATTTCAGGGATTTAACTCTGATCACGATGTCTTCCACTCTTGCAATTTTTCGGATCCACGAGTTCCTCTTCCTATCTCTCCTGGATACACCAAGCATGCACCTCTCCATGCTGCGTTGAGTTGTCTGCAGCCTTTGTATGTCTCTTTTAGTTAAGGTCCACGTCTCTGCACCATATGTAAGCACTTCAAGGATGCATTGATCAAACATTTTTCTTTTAACACGTAATGGCATATTGCTCTTGAAAATTATGCTGTTTCTTCCAAAAGCTCTCCAGGCAAGTTTTGTACGCCGATTAATTTCTTCATCAATGTGATCCTCACTTGATATCTGCTGTCCAAGATAAACGTACCTGTCTGTTACCTCCAGCTTTTCTCCATCAATCAATAAATCTTCATTTCTTGTAAAAACATTGAACATCACTTTTGTCTTCTGAAAGTTCATTTTTAATCCCACTTCTTTACTCTTGTCAGCAAGTTCCTGGATCATACTCTGCAGCTCTGATGGGGTAGTTGCAAAAATGACTACGTCATCAGCAAAACGAAGGTGGGTTAGATAATCTCCATTAATCTTTATCCCTTTGTTTTCCCAGTTCAGTGATTGAAAGACATTTTCCAATGTGGCATTAAAGAGCTTCGGAGATATGGTTGTGACGTACCTGCCAGCAGGACGCACACGACAAAAAAGGCAGATATTAGTCAGAACAAACGTCCGCGTAGCTCAATTGGTAGAGCGACTTATTCCGGAATGAGGGGATCCGGGTTCGAATCCTGGTGTGGACAAAAATGACGGGGAAATTTACTTCGTTATAATGGCGCCCGAACTATCCGGATGACCCGACCGTTCAAAATCTCGCAATGGTTTGATGTTATTTCCACACCGCGAGATAGGAAAAATCAGAGAATCCCTTCTCCAGCGCTTCGCAAAATAAATGCGTGTGACGTTGCATTTCACACATCAGATTCACTGGGAGTTCTCAAGTGCACGTTCTACAGTGGATGGCTGCCTGCAACGATTCATGGTCACGGCTTACCCGTGGGCCATGCCCACGGCCCTCTTTCGGGGGGGGGAGATGTGACATACCTGCCAGCAGGACGCACACGACATAAAGGCATATAGTAGTCAGAACAAACGTCCGCGTAGCTCAATTGGTAGAGCAACTTATTCCGGAATGAGGGGATCCGGGTTCGAATTCTGGCGTGGACAAAAATGACGGAGAAATTTATTTCGTTATATGGTGTCACCTTGTCTCACTCCTTTTCCAATTTTTATGTGTGCTGTATTCTCAAACAGCCGAATCTTTGCACTTGCATTTTCATAGATGTTATTAAAAATATTAATGTACGCGTCTTCAATACCGCAGGATTTTAGAGCCATTGTAACTGCTGATGGTTTCACCGAATCAAAGGCCTTTTCATAATCGATAAATGACATGCACAATAGAATTGCACATTCCCTCATTCTTTCAATTAGTTCTCTCAGTACGTGGATATGATATATTGGGTTGTAGCCACTCCTGAATCCAGCTTGTTCTCTAGGTTGAGCCATGTCCAGTGTTACCTTCAAGCGGTGTGAAAAAACTTTAGTGAAGATTTTATAAACCACTGATAGGAGGCTAATAGGTCTGTAGTTCCTGAGATCCTCAATGTCACCTTTTTTATGTAGCAAGATCATTGTAGCGTTGTTCCAATGGCATCGAGTGAAAATTTGGGCGAGTACTGTTTCGATTTCTCCACTTGCTTCTTGTTTGATGTCTACAGTAATTCCATCTTCTCCTGGAGCTTTTCCCCGCTTCATGTTCTTGATTGCATGTGCAACTTCTGCTATGAGGACTGGAAGAACTCTGGTACTGGTACCTTCCATGATGTCTGGAGTACATGTATTATCCCTTTCACATAATTTGGAGTAGAAATCTTTCACTCTTGTCAAAATTTCGCCTCTATTTCTTGTTACAGAACCATCTTCTTTTCTCAGTGCTATAATTTGCTTTCTTCCCTTACTGAGATGTCCCTTTGCTATCTTTAGGCTTTGGTTGTTTTCAATTGCTTTCCTTACTAGTTCACAATTAAATTTCCTTACGTCTTCAGTGATACTTTTTCGTACTGTCTTGCATAGCTCTATATATTCCACTTTGGTAGTCACATCTTCTTTAGTTGTCCTCATCTCTCTTCTTTTTGCATCAACATTTTCGTTTTTCCTGATAATTTATTCACATGCAACTTGTTCTTAGACCCAGCTAATTTTGTTGCTGTTTCAATAAGAGCTTTGGTTATTTTTCTGTAAACTTGAAGGCATTATTTCAGTTCCAACTTGAATTATGGTGTTCTTTAAGGTTGGTTATGTCAATACATTTTGTTTGTCTTATGAGCTTGCCACGTTCGAGTTTAGTGTTGAGGTGCATCTTACATCTCACCAATCTATGGTCACTACCTGTGTTGAACTTATTTAGCTACCTGCAGTCTTCTATGACGAAATTTTTGTTACACATAATAAAATCAATTTCACTTGTCGTCCCATTTGGATGTCTCCATGTCCATTTCCTGTGTGGCTTTTTCTTGAAAAAGGAGTTCATGATGAAAAATCCTTCTGCCTCTGCAAACTCTACGAGAGTATTTCCACGCTGGTTTTTAGTGCCGTGACCGAATTTACCTACTGAAGTTTCATTCTGTTGCCGTTGCCCTATTTTTGCATTGAAATCTCCCATAATCATCTTTAAGTGCTGCGTACCTTTATTATTTAGATGACAATTTTCCTCTTAAAATTCTTCAATTTCTTCTTGAAGGGGACTTGGGGTGCAAAAGTTTGAATAATCTGAGCCTGGTATTTTCTCGAGAGTTGGATAACGAGTCGTGCAGCTCTGTCAGAGGAACTTTCAACTTCTACAACTTTATCCTTCAGTTTTTTGTTTATTATAAATCCAACACCACTAGTTCTGCCTGTATCAGTCCCACGATAGTAGAAGAGATGTCCACTTTTCAGTTCAATGAGATCTTCTCGTTTTCTCCTTACCTCACTTAACCCGACGATGTCCCACTTAATCCTTTGTAGTTACTCTTCCAATTCAAGAAGCCTTTAATCAGAAGATAGGGAGCGTCCATTATACGTAGCCAAGGTCAGCATCAGATGGCAGCCTAATCCGGTCCTCCGGTGATTCTTAGCACCATCTGCTTTCATGTCGCACTGGCCGCTGCCTTGGCCAGGTACATTCCAGCTGCCGGAGACTGAGGGCCAAGATTTAAGTTGTGGAGTCATTTTGGAGGGTTTGGCCATAACTCACCACGCTGGCCAAGCGGGTTGGTGAGTGTGGGATACCATTTCCTCTAATCCCGATGGTGTAGTTATACCGCTATTGGCGGTCGTCAGAGCCCCTTTAGTGGGAACAGGATGTACCACGAGAAGGCGGGGTTGACATTTGTCAAGGACAGGCTGTGATGTTACGCATCACCTGACCTTACATCCCATATATACTGTGCATATATATATATACGCCTTCTCGTGGTGCATCTGTTACCATAAAGGGGCTCTGACGACCTCCAATAGGGGTATAACTATACCATCGGGATTAGAGGAAATGCTATCCCACACTCAACAACCCGCTTGGGCAGCGTGGTGAGTTATGGCCAAACCCCGCCAAAATGACTCCACAACTTAAATCTTGGCCCTCAGTCTCCGGCAGCTGGAATGTGCCTGGCCAAGGCAGCGGCCAGCGCGACATGAAGGCAGAGGGTGCTAAGAATCTCCGGAGGACCGGACTAGGCTGCCATGTGATGCTGACCTTGGCTATGTACAATGGACGCTCCCTATGTTCTGATTCAAGGCTTCTTGAATTGGAAGGGGAACTACAAAGGATCAGGTGGGACATAATCTGACTAAGTGAGGTAAGGAGAAAAGGAGAAGATCTCATTGAACTGAAAAGTGGACATCTCTTCTTCTATCGTGGGACAGATACTGGCAGAACTAGTGGTGTTGGATTTATAATAAACAAGAAACTGAAGGATAAAGTTGTAGAAGTTGAAAGTTCCTCTGACAGAGCTGCACGACTCGTTATCCAACTCTCGAGAAGATACCAGGTCCAGATTATTCAAACTTATGCACCCACCACAAGTCCTCCTGAAGAAGGAATTGAAGAATTTTATGAGGAAATTCGTCATCTAAATAATAAAGGCAAATAGCACGTAAAGATAATTATGGGAGATTTCAAAGCAAAAATAGCGCAACGGCAACAGAATGAAACTTCAGTAGGTAAATTCGGTCACGGCAATAAAAACCAGCGTGGAAATACGCTCGTAGAGTTTGCAGAGGCAGGAGGATTTTTCATCATGAATTCCTTTTTCAAGAAAAAACCACACAGGAAATGGACATGGAGACATCCAAATGGGACGACAAGTGAAATTGATTTTATTATATGTAACAAAAATTTCGTCATAGAAGACTGCAGGGAGTTAATAAGTTCAACACAGGTAGTGACCATAGATTGGTGAAATGTAAGATGCACCTCAACACTAAACTCGAACGTGGCAAGCTCATAAGACAAACAAAATGTATTGACATAACCAACCTTAAAAAACACCATAATGCCTTCAAGTTGGAACTGAAGAACAGATTCTCTGTTTTAGAAAGCTTAACATCGGAAGAAGTCGATATTTCGGAAATTAACAGGAAAGTAACCAAAGCTGTTATAAAAACAGCAACAAAATTAGCTCGGTCTAAGAACAAGATGCATGTGAATAAATTATCAGGAAAAACCAAAATGTTGATGCAAAAAAGAAGAGAGATGAGGACAACTAAAGAAGATGTGACTTCCAAAGTGGAATATATAGAGCTATGCAAGACAGTACGAAAACGTATCACTGAAGACGTAAGGTAATTCAACTGTGAACTAGTAAGGAAAGCAATTGAAAACAACCAAAGCCTAAAGATAGCAAAGGGACATCTCAGTATGGGAAGGAAACAGATAATGGCACTGAGAAAAAAGATGGTTTTGTAACAAGAAATAGAGGCGAAATTTGAAAAGAGTGAAAGATTTCTACTCCGCATTATACGAAAGGCATGATACATGTACTCCAGACATCATGAAAGGTACCAGTACCAGAGTTCTTCCAGTCCTCCCAGCAGAAGTTGCACATGCAATCAAGAACATGAAGCGGAGAAAAGCTCCAGAAGATTGAATTACTGTAGACATCATACAAGAAGCAAGTGGGGAAATTGAAACAGTGCTCGCCCAAGTTTTCACTCGTTGCCTTAATTAAGGGAAGATTCCTGAGGGTTTGAACAATGCTACAATGATCCTGCTACATAACAATGTTGACATTGAAGATCTCAGGATCTCCAGACCTATCATCCTCCTATCAGTGGTTTATAAAATCTTCACTAAAGTTATTTCACACCGCTTAAAGGTAACACTGGACATGGCTCAACCGAGAGAACAAGCTGGATTGAGGAGTGGCTACAGCACTATAGATCATATCCACGTACTGAAAGAACTAATTGAAAGAACGAGGGAATGTGAAATTGTATTGTGCATGTCATTTATCGATTATGAAAAAGCCTTTGATTCGGTGAAACCATCAGCAGTTACAATGGCTTTGAAATCCTGCGGTATTGAACATGCATACATTAATATTTTTAATAACATGTATGAAAATGCAAGTGCAAAGATTCGGCTGTTTGAGAATACCGCACACATGAAAATTGGAAAGGGAGTGAGACAAGGTGACACCATATCTCCGAAGCTCTTTAATGCCACATTGGAAAATGTCTTTCAATCAATGAACTGGGAAAACAAAGGGATAAAGATTAATGGAGATTATCTAACCCACCTTCGTTTTGCTGATGACGTAGTCATTTTTGATACTACCCCATTAGTGCTGCAGAGTATGATCCAGGAACTTGCTGACAAGAGCAAAGAAGTGGGAATAAAAATGAACTTTCAGAAGACAAAATTGATATGGAATTCTTCTACAAGAAATGAAGATTTATCGATTGATGGAGAAAAGCTGCAGATAACAGATACGTACGTTCATCTTGGACAGCAGATATCAAGTGAGGGTCACATTAATGAAGAAATTAATCGGCGTATAAAACTTGCCTGGAGAGCTTTTGGAAGAAACAGCATAATTTTCAAGAGCAATATGCCATTATGTCTTAAAAGAAAAGTGTTTATTCTAGTGCTTCCATATGGTGCAGAGACGTGGACCTTAACTAAAAGAGACATACAAAGCCTGCAGACAACTCGAAGCAGCATGGAAAGATGCATGTTTGGTGTAACCAGGAGAGATAAGAAGAGGAACTCGTGGATCCGAAAAATGACAAGAGTGGAAGACATCATGATCAGAGTTAAATCCCTGAAATGGCAATGGGCTGGACATACTGCCAGAAGGACAGACCATCGATGGAGAGCCGAAATTTTGGATTCGATTCCAAGGGACAGAAAAAGACCCAGAAGAAGACTAGATGGGAGATGGGTCGATGAAATTCAAAAGTATGCGGGAGTAACATGGAGGAGACTGGCACAAGACAGACCGTTGTGGAGGAAACTTGGGGAGACCTTCGTCCAGGAGTGGATTGATAATGGTTGACAATGATGATGATGATGATGATGATATATATATACATATACTGAGTATATATATATATATATATACATATACTGTATATACCTAGTATATATACACTGCTGGCCACTCAAAATGCAACACCAAGAAGGACACAAGATAGCAAAGCCAGATTTACTGGACACATAACAGATACAAAGATGAAATGATTGAGCTTACAGGCCCGTGCGACTTGCGGAATACTCAGACATCAATAGTGGCCCCCATGGCTGGCAATAACGGCCCCTTCACGACGCGGCATCGAACGAAAGAATCTTTGGATGTGGGCTTGGGTATGTCGGTCCGGGCTGCTTCCACACGTTGCCACAGTTCATCAGGCGTAACCGCGAGTGGTGCTTGCCGGCCACTCGGTTGCCGATTAGCAACCAGACGTGTTGGATGGGCGACATATCGGGAGAACAGGTGGGCCACAGACCGTTGTGGAGGAAACTTGGGGAGACCTTCGTCCAGCAGTGGATTGATAATGGTTGACAATGATGATGATGATATATATATATAGCAATTTTAATGAACTAGCATAAAGGGAACTTAACCACTTGAACAGTTTTGCCCGAACAACGTACATGCGCTGTGTTTTAAATATGATTTGATGGCGCTAGTAGTCCAGTAAATGTTTGATTGAAAAACCAGTTTTGGTGTGAGTTATTCGGACAAGCCGGAATATTTTCAATTGTTCGCATTACAAGCCGACTTCTTGGTTATATATGATTGCTCTTGTATGTTTTACTAACAGTTCAGTAAGCTATTTTTAGCACGACTTTTGTAAAAAACGATCGTGCTTATGTTATCGGTTTGTCCGTTGGTCCGTCTGTAGACACGATATCTCTGCAACTATTAGTCCGATTTGAAAAATTTTTTTTGCATTGGGAAGCTTGAAATGTGCGAATGATGATCCTTTATTTCGTTTTTTTTACGATGTACAATTTAGCCGGTAGACGGCGTAAATGCTGATGATGTCGAATTCAAAAATACATTTTATTTCACATATTTGCTTCTAAACATCCGATTGAAAAAATTCTTTTATTTTTCGATTCCATCTATGTCGAAGGGTATTTTAGATGTAGTTACGTTTTAAAATCACGCATAGATTTTCCGCTATGGGGCATAAAATTAAATTTCATTTCCCCCGATAACTCTTTTAAAACTCCGATTTGAAAATTGTTTCTTCAGCGGATACACCTCCTAATGGAAAATCTTTAGCATATAATTTCTAATTTTTGGTAAAGACTACTTTGGCCACCAGGGGGCGTAAGTGTTAATTCTTGCTTCTGATGTATTTTCCATAAAATCTGAACTTCTGAAATCTCGATTGAAAAAATTATTTCGTGGACCGATGTCACTACGTCGATAAACTTTTTGGAATATTTTCTTCTTAAAATATATACCATGGTTTCTCCGCCAGGGGGCGTAGATGTGTTTCTTATTTTTGTCAATATCTCTACTTCTAAGAGTCCGATTTGAATTATTCCTTCTTTGTTGGATAGTGTTTTCAGTGTGACATATTTTTCATATAATTTCAAACTTTTTCAGGTAATTCAAAGACTTTCTGCTAATGGGCGTAAAGATAAATTGCGTTTCTCCCTATAGCTAAGCTTCTAAATTTCCGATTTGAAGAATTCTTTTTGCACCGGATATAGCCCCTGATGGGAAATTGTTTGCACATAATTTCAAATTTTTGAAAAAATCGGTTTGGCCACCAGGTGGCGTAAGTGTTAATTTCTGCTTCTGATGTATTTGCAGCAAAATATGAGCTTCTAAATTCTCGATTGAAAAAAACGTCGTTTGTAGACCGATACTACTCATGGCGACAAACCTTTTAGGAATATTTTCTTCTTAAAATAATGTACGGTTTCTACGCCAGGGTAGATGTATATCTTATTTTTGTCAATATCTCTACTTCTAGGAGTCCGATTTGAAAAATGCCTTCTTTGTTGGATAGTGTTTCCAGTGTGACATGTTTTTCATATAATTTCAAAATTTTCAAGTAATTTATAGACTTTCCGCTAGGGTGCGTAAAGGTAAATTGCTTTTCCCCGATACTTTTTCTTCTAAATATCCGATTTGAAAAATTCTTTCTGCACCAGATACACCTCCTGGTGGGAAATCCTTTGCACATAATTTCTAATTTTTGTAAAAAATCGTTTGGCCACCTAGGGGCGTAAGCCTTAATTTCCGTTCTGGTGTATTTGCAGCAAAATATGAGCTTCTAAAATCTCGATTGAAATAAAAAGTCGTTTGTATACCGATACTACTCATGTCGACAAACCTTTTAGGAACATTTTCTTCTTAAAATAGTGCATGGTTTCTACGCCAGGAGGCGTAGAAACCATGCACATATTTTTGTCAATATCTCTACTTCTAGGAGTCCGATTTGAAACATTCCTTCTTTTTTGGATAGTGTTTCCGATGCGAAATGTTTTTCATATAAATTCAAAATTTTCAAGTAAATCATACACTTACCGCTAGGGGGTGCAACGGTAAATTGTGTTTCGTGCATTATTTCTGCTTCTAAAACTCCCATTTGAAAAATTCTTCCTCTATCGCATACAGCACCTGATGGAAAATATTTTTCATATAATTTCTAATGTTTGGTAAAAACGGTTTTGGCCACCAGGGGGCATAAGTGTAAATTTCTGCTTCTGATGTATTTGTAGCAAAATCTGGGCTCCTGAAAATTCGACTAATTTTTTTCTTTTTTTCTTGGACTACTCATGTCGACAAGCAGAAAGAATAAACACAGAATGAAATGTTTCATCTATAAATACTGCTCATATTGAAAAACCTTTTGAGAATACTTTCTTCCTAAAATAATGCATGGTTTTCCCACCAGAGGACGTAAAGTCACATCTTATTTTTGTCGATATCTCTGTTCCTAAGAGTCCGATTTGAAAAATTATTTCTGTGTTTGAGAGCGTTTCCGGTGCGAAATGTTTCTCACATAAAGTCACATTTTTCTTAACGCACAAATCTGCAACCAGAGAGCGTAAGCTCACGATTCCGTTTACAGCAATATCTGAGAGATTAAAAACCCGATTGAAAAACTTCTTTCTTCCGTCAGATACTATTGTTTTCCATACCGGTTCCATTGACTTTGAATAGCTTTGATAAATTTAATTTGCGTCAGAACGGATTCAAAATACGTGCTTATTACACCCGAAAATTCGGTGTCATCTTTCTTGTTTTTATTTATTTTGCTTGAACAAACAACAGAAACCTAGTACAACTATACTAGTTAGAATGCATGCATTGTTGATTGCACGTGAAACTAATCACAGTGTTTCTCTTTTTTCAGTAATGTTTACTAGAAGCAAAACAACATTGTATCTCCTGGATCATCCAGTTTCTGAACTCTCGAACGTACGCCTGGCTTCCAATAGGGAAACGTTGGGGCTATTCTTTCATATCCATCTAACATTAAAAAAAACCTATTCGGAAGGCATCATCCTCTGTGATAAAACAAGTCATGGAAGTGTGGAACATGGCTCGTATACCAACTTATAGAAAAGTCATGCCATTACAAATCTAGAAAAACTTCATGAAGAGTGGACAAACCTGAAGAAACATCGTGATCGAGACTTTCAAACACATCATTCAATGGAACATGAGTTCTGTACAAAACTGAATAATCTCTTCGATATTGCTCATGCTGATGTACTTACCCTCATCAAAATAGAAGATAGCACATTTCTCCTTGCGCAACGAGAACCTGGACATCGTGCTTTATTGGACACCGCGTTAACAGCTAAAGAAGCACGTAAATTTGAACGTATCGAACAAGAAAAGAAAATACTTGAAAACGCTAAAACCTCTTCCAGTTTCAGTTTTGCCAAGCTGCGTGTTTTGATAAAGATGACACAACTGAAAATCAGTCTTCTGGAAGATATAAAGTGGAAGAGGACTTTTGGCACGAGGAATCCAGCAGCGAAAGCAATTATTCTCCTCTTACAAAAAGCACTGGCAGAGCGAAGGTAAATGTCATAACTCCATCACTTAGTACTGCCTTAGACCGTACGTAGAGGAGTGACACAAGGGCCAGCTTTGCTACTGCTGAAACAGCCACACCAAGCCTGGGCATAACACTGAAGAATTTAATATTAATCACAATTCTATAAAACATCACCGTGATAAACATCCTGCTCAAATTGCAGCTGCGTTAAATCAAGGGATCTCTGGGGATGTCCCTTTTGTGGTCCATTGGGACGAAAAGTTAACGTGTGACCTTTCTGGGAAGCAACATGTTGATCGACTTCCTGTGATTGTGTCTGGTTCTGGTGTTTCATAGCTTTTAAAAGTAAGCAAACTATCCAATGGATCAGAAAACCAGTCAGAAGCTGTTATTGAGGCTTTCGGAGAATGGAATGTTAAGAATCATATTGCGGGAATGTGCTTCGACACTACAAGTTCGAATGGCGGTCACCATGTTGGTACATGCGCTCAATCAGAAAAAAAAATTGGCAAAGACTTACTGTATTTGGCTTGTCGCCACCACGTTATGGAGTTACTTGCCGGCGCTGCATTCCAAGCAAGTCTTTCACCCTCTTCACCACCTGAAGTGTTATTGTTTAAAATGTTTCAGAAGAACTGGCATGTTATAAATCAGAACATTTATTCTACATGTGAAGACATTCCAGAATTGTCATCAGCTCTCAGTACTGTGAAGAAAGACATAAACGATTTTTCCAAGCATCAGCTTTCACAACACATTAACGTAAGAGACGATTATCGTGAATTACGAGAACTGTCAATTATATTTCTGGGCAACACTCCACCACGTGGAATTCATTTTCAAGCGCCGGGTGCCATGCGGCATGCACGTTTGATGTCCAAGCTAATGTACTCCCTCAAGATTTACGTATATATTTCGATACCAATTAAAGCTCACATCCTCATAGGAAAAAGAGCTTCGAGAAATGTGTAAGTTGATAGTGATTTTGTACCTCAAAGCCTGGTTCACAGCACCACTAGGGGTAAGTGCACCACTTAATGACCTCTATCAGTATGGAAAACAGATTAAAAATATTTCAAAAGAAGCTTGTAAAAATTTGGAGAATCATCTATGGTATTTTTCCGAGCAGATGATTGGCCTTGCAGTTTTTGATACTGAAATATCGATCTCAAGAAAACGGAAAATGGTCAACGCTTTAGAATTAAAACAAGGCAACAGCCTTCTTAATCCAAAGGGCCCGAACCGTGTCATTCTTAATGCCAGTAGGGCATCACAGAGGAACCTTGCAGCTTTTGTTACACCCAACACATATGGATTCTTTACAAAATTGAATATCTCTATTGGCAGCAATTTGACCCGCAGACTTGGGGAGACAGAAAAGACTATAAGGCAGGTATTGCTATTGTAAAGAAGATCGTGGTAACCATCTTCTTGCTGAACATTTTGTCGCTCACAATGCTGAACATTGGGTCGCTCTTGTGCAGCAATTGAAGAAGCTCATTACTTACAATGAAGACCAATTTCAGTTCCTTATGCAAGTTGTGGCTGATCACCGTAATCGTTGCACCTGTACTAAAGATTTTCTACGGAGCAGCCGAAGATAATGCTGAACATTGGGTCGCTCTTGTGCAGCAGTTGAACAAGCTCATTACTTACAATGAAGACCAATTTCAGTTTCTTATGCAAGTTGTGGCTGATCACTGTAATCGTTGCACCTGTACTAAAGATTTCCTACGGAGCAGCAGAAGACAATACTGAACATTGGGTCGCTCTTGTGCAGCAATTGAAGAAGCTCATTACTTACAATAAAGACCAATTTCAGTTCCTTATGCAAGTTGTGGCTGATCACTGTAATCGTTGCACCTGTACTAAAGATTTCCTACGGAGCAGCAGAAGATAATGCTGAACATTGGGTCGCTCTTGTGCAGCAGTTGAACAAGCTCATTACTTACAATGAAGACCAATTTCAGTTCCTTATGCAAGTTGTGGCTGATCACTGTAATCGTTGCACCTGTACTAAAGATTTCCTACGGAGCAGCAGAAGATAATGCTGAACATTGGGTCGCTCTTGTGCAGCAGTTGAACAAGCTCATTACTTACAATGAAGACCAATTTCAGTTCCTTATGCAAGTTGTGGCTGATCACTGTAATCGTTGCACCTGTACTAAAGATTTCCTACGGAGCAGCAGAAGATAATGCTGAATATTGGGTCGCTCTTGTGCAGCAGTTGAACAAGCTCATTACTTACAATGAAGACCAATTTCAGTTCCTTATGCAAGTTGTGGCTGATCACCGTAATCGTTGCACCTGTACTAAAGATTTCCTACGGAGCAGCAGAAGATAATGCTGAATATTGGGTCGCTCTTGTGCAGCAGTTGAACAAGCTCATTACTTACAATGAAGACCAATTTCAGTTCCTTATGCAAGTTGTGGCTGATCACCGTAATCGTTGTACCTGTACTAAAGATCTCTTACGGAGCAGCAGAAGTCTACTCCCAGCTAAATAATAGAACTGGTATTCCTATGAATGTGTTTTCTAATATACTTTTACATCAAAGCAATTTCACTTTATGTTTGTGTGCTTTAAATTATGAATAATAAAAGAATAATTTAATTGTTAAAAGTATATGAATGGCTGTATTATTGTTGCACCATTATGTAAATAATTTTATGCAAATAACACAAAATGTCTAACGTGTTGGGCGACCTCTAAACCTTGCTTGATTGTTTCAATTTTTTCTGATACTGATATAATGCCAAAAAGAATATTTCTAGTGGGTGGGAGTATCTAATTTATATAAAAAAATTCCTATAACATTAATGACCACTCTAGTGTACATTGACAACCAGGAGATATTAAAAAGTTGTAAGTTACATTTTGTGCCTTTTTTGCTTATCGATAGATCCTTGGAGAGATCATTTAATGGTATTTCAGTATACGAAGATCTACAACTTTGGAGATTACAGCAAACCACTCCACACCTCACTGAGCGATTTTTTTTTTGTAATTTTCGAATCTTTATTGCTTATTTTATATTCAGCTGTGCGTTCTCCTTCATTTAGAGTTTCTATTGATCAAGAAGCCATGCAACAGTTCATTGATACCTAATGGAATTAAGAATCGTTTTTATTTCGGCGAAAAGACCTCCTCCCTCGATCAGAATAAAACGGGAAGCAACATCCAGCGAAACTCTCTCCCAAATCTAAAGGAAAGGTATCCCATTAAGGATGCATTTTATTCTTCAGTTTTCCGTCTCAGTCGCCCGTCAAAGTGGCATTTTAAAAGAAAAGACTTAGTGCGCGTGGGGAGGATGAATTTGGGGGGTGGAAGGGAGAAAAGGCAAAGGGATGTGCTGCGTGGAAGTGTTAAGGCAATAAAAAGACAATGTTAATGACGTTTTCAGGGAACAGGAAATCTTAGTGTCTCTCGTTTTATGGATTGCTGGGCATAAAAGTCCTGCCGACTCTAACAATGTGTCTCACTAGCAGGTGATAATTGAGAACTGCGGATTTACACGGCGATAGTTGGTGCTATTTGCCTGCGGAGTGGTTTCATTTCGCAGTGACACGACTAACGACGACGATTTTATTGCCGCTTGGGCCAATTGTCGCGTTTATGAGTCTTACCCCTTTCTTCGGCTTTGGATTTTACACCCACATCACTCGGAGTTGACTGAAATCGACCCACATCCAGGAAATGGCTCCGGCTGTTTCCTCTCTGGCCATTTCCAGCGATCTGGCCTTCCCCTGCTTGCACAGTTTAAATTAAACTTCGTAATAAAGCACAATAGAAACGTAAGCGAAGCAATTACACAAGTTTTTATGAGAGTTCTAAATTATACCGCTTGTCCGGTCTCGGGGACTTACGCCTCAGCTCCACCGTAAATTATGGGGAATGCCGGTGGTCGGGCAATAAATGTGATGAACGAATAATCCTCCCACGATACAGCCTTTATCTGTGGCTCAACGGAAACGAAGATGGAAACAAGGAGAATTTTATTCCCATTCGACGCCATTAAAGTTAAAGGACACACATACAGACCCGCACACGGTGAGTCGAAAGCCCAAATTACGATACCTTTAAATTCGAAGTGTAGGAGTTCCCGGCATAAATGTAGAGATAAAATAATTCAAGACAGCTATATAACAAGTTCTCGCTGCGACGTAGCTTTTAGACACTTAAATAATGGCATATATTAAAACAACGTTGGCCTGGCCAGTTTATGAGAAACTTCGTCCAGGAAATACTCTTCGGAGCTGTTACTTTTCAAATAACATTTTCATGAGGAAACGTAGCACAGGGAAAGTTGAAAGTGATAAAATCTATCAAAAGCAGGCAACCTTTTCATCATTTGATCACTACCGTTCTCATTTTTGGGCACGCGTACCACCAGTTATATGCAGAATTTCTCATCGCGGTGCACCTAACAAGCAAAAACTTGAGGCTCTGATATGTAGGCTTTCCGACGAAATTTCGCTTGGGACTTTCAACCGAGCAAATTTTCCCAATGCTTCCTACCAGCCAGAAAGACCGCAAAACCTCAAAATATATCAGCCCGAACCCGAACTTCATATCGCAAAGCCCAGCCCGAAAGAATCCGAAAACTGTGACTAACCTGTTTTGTCATTAATAATAATTTATAATACCAGGTTGTAAAGAAAGTTTCCGGGAAAAATTGCTTGTGGCGCGTGTAAGGCAATATACTACGGGCCTGAGGTGACGTAAATATCTGAGAGTACTGTGCGCGAAAGAACAGATTCTAAGGACAGAACGTACGCTGTTGTGGTGAAAATTAGTTGCACGTGGCGACGATATGATGGTTATATTGAAAGAAGGTATGCATGCAATATTGCTCTATGAATTTTTGAATGACATGGAAGTTACGGAAGCACTTGGAAAATTGCGAAACGCGTTTGGTGACGATATTATCGGACAGATTACTTGCTACGACTGGTACAGGTAATTAGACACTGGTGTACGGGATATGTCTAATGCGCCCAGAAGTGGCAGAGCCAGTACGGTTGAAGATGATACACTGCAACATGTGCTGAAGACCAATCCTGGGGCAACACTACGGGAACTGGCAGAGGAACTAAAGACCTCCCATACGACGATGAACACCCTACTTCAGAAGTTGGGATACTCGTGTAAACTGTGCAATTGTGTACCCCATGTTTTGTCTGACCAGAATCGGATGCAACGCTACTCCACTGCTGTTGCTCTGCGTGAAAGAGAAAATCGGGAGGACTTTTGCATCGGTTGGTCACGGGTGATGAAAAATGGATCACTTAGTGAATGTTACGTGACAAAAAGCATGTACTAAGCAGAGACAACCACCACAGGAGGTCGCTAAGACACCCCTTCGTGAATGGAAGGTGATGCTGAGTTGCTGTTGGGATTGTCGCGCTGTGATTCACTGTGAACTCCTACCACGGAACTACCTTATTACAGTGAGTGCTGACATCCAACAGTTGGACCGTCACCATGCTGCACTGCCAGAAAAGCGCCCAGCGTTCATTAATCACCATTGAGCTGTTTTTCACCAGGACACCTTCCACATGCCGCTTTACAGACCAAGCAAAAATTGCACGAGCTGTAACGGGAAATATTGTCGCACCCCTCTTAGTTCCCGGACCTTGACGCGTCAGACTTTCATCTCTTCCGGATTTTGTTGAATTTTCTCGCTGAGAAAAATTTGCTTATGACGATGATGTGAAACGTTACAAGAGTGGCTTCTTCAACTCCTTCTCGGCAGACTCCTATCGCTGTGGGATATTTCAACTCGTAGATCGGTGGAACAAGGACATCAGTTCCAATGGGACTACCTGGATGATTAGTTTAAGAGTTTTGTGCAGTTTTTTAAGCTAGAAATACATGCTTCTCCAGTTTTTGGATACTTTCTTTACAACCTGATAAAAATAACGTCCTCTTCCAGACTTCCATAATGTCCTCTTCCAGTCTTCCATAATGTCCTCTTCCAGACTTCTATAATGTCCTCTTTCAGACTTCCATAATGTCCTCTTCCAGATTTCCATAATTTTCTCTTCCCGACTTGTCGTCTTCCAGATTTCCATAATTTTCTCTTACAGACTTGTCCTCTTCCAGATCCCTCTTGCAACGTCTACTCTAATTTAGCTTTCCATTTTGATTCCTGTTATCTTATGTAAATTTTAGTTCATTCTTCTTAAGTATTTTCTGAACTTAAAGTTACATTTTCTCTCTCGCTGAATGTTTTTGTGGAAAGTTGACGATAGGTTAAAAGTTGAATGACGTATGTTAAACAGCAGTGGCGTATCCAGCGGAGAGCAACTGGGCGATCGCCACCTCTAAACCCTAACGAAGTTTTTACTTTTAAAGTAACGAAGATCGTAAGTGATTAACTTTGCGTATTTTGTTTTCAGTTTTTCTAAAAATAAATAACAATTAAACTTAGTACGGAGGATTTAAAATACTTGTTACATTGATCTAGGTTCAGTGAAAGAAAAAAGAGAAGGGAATAGAAAAAGAAGAGAAAGAGAGAGCGCGTAAAAGACAAAGGGTAAACAGCGATAGCGGGGTAAAAAACATAGGGGTATTCTTTGTTAGTTCTTTGATATTGTCTAGCATCTGTAACGTCTCAAAAGAAGGTAAGGCAGAGCTTGGTACTGACATTAGAGTCGATGGGAGAAACTGTGAATAATAATCTGATCTACGTACGTATCTAAATTAGGTCATAAAGAAAATTCGTTAAATGTCCCCACCGCTTCCTCCCAGATGGTCTTTTTATATAATGTTCACCCAAGCGGGAATGACTTCGGAGTGGGTGGAACAACGAAAATCACCTAATATACAATGCTCCTAACATTATATATAAATATATCATCATTATCCCTGTCAACCGTTATCAATCCACTGCTGGACAAAGATCTCCCCAAGCCTATTCCACAACGGTCTGTCTTGTGCCAGTCTCCTCCACGTTACACACTCATTCTTTCGAATTTCATCCACCCATCTCCCATGTGGTCTTCTTCTGGGTTTTTTCCTGTCCCTTGGAATCCAATCTAAAATTTCGACTGTCCATCGATGATCTGTCCTTCTGGCAGTATGTCCATCCCATTGCCATTTCAGAGATTTTACTCTGATCATGATGTCTTCCACTCTTGTAATTTTTCTGATCGATGAGTTCTTCTTCTTATCTCTCCTGGTTACACCAAGCATGTACCTCTCCATGCTTCTTTGATTTGTCTGAAGCCTTTGTATATCTCTTTTAGTTAAGGTCCACGTCTCTGCACCATACGTAAGCACTGCAAGAATGCATTGATCACACACTTTTCTTTTAAGACATAATGGCATATTACTCTTGAAATTATGCTGTTTCTTTCAAAGGCTCTCCAGGCAAGTTTTATACGCCGATTAATATCTTCATCAATGTGACCCTCACTTGATATCTGCTGTCCAAGATAAACGTACGTATCTGTTATCTCCAGCTTTTCTCCATCAATCGATAAATCTTCATTTCTTGTAAAAGCATTGTACATCACTTTTGTCTTCTGAAAATTCATTTTAAATCCCACTTCTTTAGTCTTGTCAACAAGTTCCTGGATCATTGTCAGCAGCTCTGATAGGGTAGTTGCAAAAATGACTACGTCATCAGCAAAACGAAGATGAGTTAGATAATCTCTATTAATCTTTATCCCTTTGTTTTCCCAGTTCAGTGATTGAAAGACATTTTCCAATGTGGCATTAAAGAGCTTGGGAGATATGGTGTCACCTTGTTTCACTCCCTTTCCAACTTTTATGTGTGCTGTATTCTCAAACAGCCGAATCTTTGCACTTGCATTTTCATAGATGTTATTACTAATATTTATGTGTGCATCTTCAATACCGC
Source organism: Macrothele yani (assembly GCA_039090855.1). Lineage (NCBI taxonomy): Eukaryota > Metazoa > Arthropoda > Arachnida > Araneae > Macrothelidae > Macrothele > Macrothele yani. The sequence continues at coordinate 32,167,612 of CM077011.1, forward strand.
AGGATTTCAAAGCCATTGTAACTGCTGATGGTTTCACTGAATCAAAGACCTTTTCATAATCGACAAAAGCCATGCACAATGGAAGTTCATATTCCCTCGATCTTTCAATTAGTTCTTTCAGTACGTGGATATGATCTATAGTGCTGTAGCCAATCCGGAATCCAGCCTGTTCTGTTGGTTGAGCCATGCCCAGTGTCATCTTCAAGCGGTGTGAAAAGCTTCAGTGAAGATTTTATAAACCATGATAGGTCTATAGTTCCTGAGATCCTCAATGTCACCTTTTTTATGTAGCAGGATCATTGTAGCGTTGTTCCAATCCTCAAGAATCTTCCCTTCATTAAGGCATCGAGTGAAAACCTGGGCGAGTACTGTTTCAATTTTTCCACTTGCCTTTTGTACGATGTCTTCAGTAATTCCATCTTCTTCTGGCGCTTTTCCCCGCTTCATGTTCTTGATTGCATGTGCAACTTCTGCTGGGAGGACTGAAAGAGCTCTGGTACTGGTACCTTTTGTGATGTCTGGAGTGCATGTATCGTCCCTTTCATATAATTTGGAATAGAAATCTTTCACTCTTGTCAAAATTTCGCCTCTATTTCTTGTTACAGAACCATCTTTTTTTTCTCAGTGCCATAATCTGTTTTCTTCCCTTACTGAGATGTCCTTTTCTATCTTTAGGCTTTGGTTGTTTTCAATTGCTTTCCTCACTAGCTCACAGTTGAATTTCCTTACGTCTTCAGTGATACTTTTTCGTACTGTCTTGCATAGCTCTATATATTCCACTTTGGAAGTCACATCTTCTTTAGTTGTCCTCATCTCTCTTCTTTTTTGCATCAACATTTTTGTTTTTCCTGATAATTTGTTCACATGCATCTTGTTCTTAGACCCAGCTAATTTTGTTGCTGTTTCCATAAGAGCTTTGGTTACTTTTCTGTTAACTACAGAGATGTCCACTTCTTCTTATGTTAAACCTTCTAGAATAGAGAATCTGTGACTCAGTTTGAATTAGAAGGTAATATGCTGCTTTTTAAGGTTAGTCACGTCAATACACTTTGTTTGTTTTATGAGCTTGCTACGCTCGAGTTTAGCATTGAGGTGCATCTTACATCTTACCATTCTATGATCACTACCTGTGTAGAACTTGTTCAGCACACTGCAGTCTTCCATGACAAATTTCTTGTTACACATAATAAAATCAATTTCACTTGTCCATCCATATTTTTGCATTGAAATCTCCCGTAATTATCTACAAGTGCTGCTTACCTTTATTATTTAGATGACGAATTTCCTCGCAAAATTCTTCAATTTCTCTTTCAGGATGACTTGTGGTGGGTGCATAAGTTTGAATAATCTGAGCCTGGTATCTTCTCGAGAGTTGGATAACGAGTCGTGTAGCTCTGTCAGAGGAACTTTCAACTTCTGAAACTTTATCCTTCAGTTTCTTGTTTATTATAAATTCAACACCCCTGGTACTGCCAGTATATGTCGCACGATAATAGAAGTGATGTCCACTTTTCAGTTTAATGAGATCTCCTTTTCTCCTTACCTCACTTAGCCCGACGATGTCACACTTGATACTTTGTAGTTCTTCTTCGAATTCAAGGAGCCTTGAATCAGAAGATAGGAGCTTCCGTTATACGTAGCCAAGGTCAGCATCAGATGGCAGCCTTGGCCGGTCCTCCGGGGATTCTTAGCACCCTCTGCCTTCATGTCGCACTGGCCGCTGTCTTGGCCAGGTACATTCCAGCTGCCGGAGACTGAGGGCCAAGATTTAAGTTGTGGAATCATTTTGGAGGGGTTTGGCCATAACTCACCACGCTGGCCAAGCGGGTTGTTGAGTGTGGGATAGCATTTCCTATAATCCCGATGGTATAGTTATACCGCTATTGGCGGTCGTCAGAGCCCGTTTAGTGGGAACAGGATGCACCATGAGAAGGCGGGGTTGACATTTGTCAAGGAGAGGCTGTGATGTTGCGCATCCTATGACCTTACATCCCTTTATATATATCATCATCATCATTGTCAACCATTATCAATCCACTGCTGGACGAAGGTCTCCCCAAGTTTCCTCCACAACGGTCTGTCTTGTGCCAGTCTCCTCCATGTCACCCCTGCATACTTTCGAATTTCATCCACCCATCTCCCATGTGGTCTTCTTCTGGGTCTTTTCCTGTCCCTTGGAATCCAATCTAAAATTTCGGCTGTCCATCGATGATCTGTCCTTCTGGCAGTATGTCCAGCCCATTGCCATTTCAGGGATTTAACTCTGATCATGATGTCTTCCACTCTTGTCATTTTTCGGATCCACGAGTTCCTCTTCTTATCTCTCCTGGTTACACCAAGCATGCACCTCTCCATGCTTCTTTGAGTTGTCTGCAGCCTTTGTATGTCTCTTTTAGTTAAGGTCCACGTCTCTGCACCATACGTAAGCACTGGAAGGATGCATTGATCAAACACTTTTCTTTTAAGACATAATGGCATATTGCTCTTGAAAATTATGCTGTTTCTTCCAAAAGCTCTCCAGGCAAGTTTTGTACGCCGATTAATTTCTTCATCAATGTGACCCTCACTTGATATCTGCTGTCCAAGATAAACGTACGTGTCTGTTATCTCCAGCTTTTCTCCATCAATCGATAAATCTTCATTTCTTGTAAAAGCATTGAACATCACTTTTGTCTTCTGAAAGTTCATTTTTAATCCCACTTCTTTACTCTTGTCAGCAAGTTCCTGGATCATACTCTGCAGCTCTGATGGGGTAGTTGCAAAAATGACTACGTCATCAGCAAAACGAAGGTGGGTTAGATAATCTCCATTAATCTTTATCCCCTTGTTTTCCCAGCTCAGCGACTGAAAAACACCCTCCAATGTGGCATTAAAGAGCTTCGGAGATATGGTGTCACCTTGTCTCACTCCCTTTCCAATTTTTACGTGTGTTGTATTTTCAAACAGCCTAATCTTTGCACTTGCATTTTCATAGATGTTATTAATAATATTAATGTATGCATCTTCAATACCGCAGGTTTTCAGAGCCATTGTAACTGCTGATGGTTTCACCGAATCAAAGGCTTTTTCATAATCGATAAAAGCCATGCACAATGGAAGTTCATATTCCCTCGCTCTTTCAATTAGTTCTCTCTGCACGTGGATATGATCTATTGTGCTGTAGCCACTCCTGAATCCAGCTTGTTCTCTCGGTTGAGCCATGTCCAGTGTTACCTTCAAGCGGTGTGAAAGAACTTTAGTGAAGATTTTATAAACTACTGATAGGAGGCTGATAGGTCTGTAGTTTCCGAGATCCTCAATGTCACCTTTCTTATGTAGCAGGATCATTGTAGCGGTGTTCCAATCCTCAGGAATCTTTCCTTCATTAAGGCATCGAGTGAAAATTTGGGCGAGTACTGTTTCGATTTTTCCACTTGCTTCTTGTATGATGTCTACAGTAATTCCATCTTCTCCTGGAGCTTTCCCCCGCTTCATGTTCTTGATTGCATGAGCAACTTCTGCTGGAAAGACTGGAGGAACTCTGATACTGGTATCTTTCATGATGTCTGGAGTGCATATATCATCCCTTTCATATAATTTGGAGTAGAAATCTTTCACTCTTGTCAAAATTTCGCCTCTATTTCTTGTTACAGAACCATCTTTTCTCAGTGCCATAATCTGTTTTCTTCCCTTACTGAGAAGTCCCTTTGCTATCTTTAGGCTTTGGTTGTTTTCAATTGCTTTCCTCACTAGTTCACAGTTGAATTTCCTTACGTCTTCAGTGATACTTTTTCTTACTGTCTTGCATAGCTCTATATATTCCACTTTGGAAGTCACATCTTCTTTAGTTGTCCTCATCTCTCTTCTTTTTTGCATCAACATTTTGGTTTTTCCTGATAATTTGTTCACATGCAACTTGTTCTTAGACCCAGCTAATTTTGTTGCTGTTTCCATAAGAGCTTTGGTTACTTTTCTGTTAACTTCAGAGATGTCCACTTCTTCCGATGTTAGGCCTTCTAAAGCAGAGAACCTGTTCTTCAGTTCTAACTTGAAGGTATTATGGTGTTTTTTAAGGTTGGTTATGTCAATAGATTTTGTTTGTCTTATGAGCTTGCCACGTTCAAGTTTAGTGTTGAGGTGCATCTTACATCTCACCAATCTATGGTCACTACCTGTGTTGAACTTGTTTAGCACACTGCAGTCTTCTATGACGAATTTTTTGTTACACATAATAAAATCAATTTCACTTGTCGTCCCATTTGGATGTCTCCATGTCCATTTCCTGTGTGGCTTTTTCTTGAAGAAGGAGTTCAAGATGAAAAACCCTTCTGCCTCTGCAAACTCAACGAGAGTATTTCCACGCTGGTTTCTGTTGCCATGACCGAATTTACCTACTGAAGTTTCATTCTGTTGCCGTTGCCCTATTTTTGCATTGAAATCTCCCATAATTATCTTCAAGTGCTGCTTACCTTTATTATTTAGATGACGAATTTCCTCATAAAATTCTTCAATTTCTTCTTCAGGATGACTTGTGGTGGGTGCATAAGTTTGAATAATCTGAGCCTGGTATCTTCTCGATAGTTGGATAACGAGTCGTGCAGCTCTGTCAGAGGAACTTTCAACTTCTACAACTTTATCCTTCAGTTTCTTGTTTATTATAAATCCAACACCACTAGTTCTGCCAGTATCTGTCCCACGATAGTAGAAGAGATGTCCACTTTTCAGTTCGATGAGATCTTCTCCTTTTCTCCTTACCTCACTTAGCCCCACGATGTCCCACTTGATCCTTTGTAGTTCCTCTTCCAAATCAAGAAGCCTTGATTCAGAAGATAGGGAGCGTCCATTGTAAGTGGCCAAGGTCAGCATCAGATGGCAGCCTAGTCCTGTCCTCCGGGGATTCTTAGCACCCTCTGCCTTCATGTCGCACTGGCCGCTGCCTTGGCCAGGTACATTCCAGCTGCCGGAGACTGAGGGCCAAGATTTAAGTTGTGGAATCATTTTGGAGGGGTTTGGCCATAACTCACCACGCTGGCCAAGCGGGTTGGTGAGTGTGGGATAGAACTTCCTCTAATCCCGATGGTATAGTTATACCGCTATGGGCGGTCGTCAGAGCCCCTTTAGTGGGAACAGGATGCACCACGAGAAGGCGGGGTTGACATTTGTCAAGGAGAGGCTGTGATGTTACGCATCACCTGACCTTACATCCCCTTTATATATATATATATTAAAACTTTAAGTAAAGGGACTATATATACACTCAACACACAAGACACAAGAAAATGATATCAAGAATTGCAAAAAAATATGAGAACACGCACAGACGCGCAAGTGCAACAGACTGAACCATGCTCTGATATACGGCACAAAATATATTAAAAACATAAATCCAAAAATATTCAATTCACTTACCCTATCAAATGAAACGCAAAAGCAGAAAGAAGTAATAAACCCAAGAGAAGTATCAAAAGTAAATAATGAACCGAAGAAAAATATCAAAAATATTTTTAAAAATTCAAAAATTTAGCTGTCATCGTCAGGACGACCCCAGCTAAATATATGGCCTTTGTGACGTATATTATAAATTAACTTTCCTTTTTAGTTTCGTTCCCTATGTAAATTTTGAGTTTGTTCTCAGTTATACTGCACACTTAACGTGATATCTCCTTTCTCAAACGAATACTGTTGGTAACACAATTGAGGTAGAATGAACGTGACGTATGCCTGTTATGAGATAAGAACCATAGATAAAAACTACGAGACAACAGTTGCTCTTGTGGGGTGCTGAATGTGGGGTGTTGATTTGTGTTAGAGATATGTTTTCTATACTATCCTGAAGTGCTATTTTCTGTGCTTGAGAAATAAAGCATCACTTACAGTAAGTTGACTTCTGTTTAAATGTTTCGTCTGACCGTTAAGGTTTAATTTAGGAACTATTTCATCCTATGGTTATGTTTTTAAAATAACGTAAGAAGAGCGATAAAAGTTCCGTACGAAAAGACATTACGTTATACCTTTCAAAACGACAGCAAAAGCAGAAAGAGTCAATACCTGCTGTGTGGGTTCCCTAGGCTATAAATGGAAACAAGGATAGACCTAAATGAGACAAAAAATACACAAAATAAAAATAAAAGCAACAATCTGGAGACACCCCAAAAACAGGAGACAAATCATCAGGCAACTCAACAGCCTGTGACAGAAATCCAATTTACCAACCATGTGACAATTGTGCAGTGGATGAATGACGCATGACGTCGCGGTTGCAGTGAGGTATGCAGCATATCAATAGCGAATGACGAGAAACAACTATAGATAGATAGATGTTAACTCAGTCTTCAGCCACAAGAGGCCCATCGAGTGGCACTTAAAGAACTAACCATTTAACATTGTACGGCCGTGGTTAGTACAATTAAATATGTATGGGGATATGTTGTATGCTTTATAAAAATTCTTAGCTTTTGAGTCATGCAATAACTGTAAAAATAATTTTTAACATATTGCAACAGGTATTCACTTTCCTATAAAATGTTCCACAACTGTATGAGTTCCTTACTTTGTACATCTACTTTTTTGCAAATCTCAAACAGCCTATGGATCATAGATATGTCAAGATTTCTGCAGATTGACTTGGACACACCAGAATGCCAATTTGTGTAATATTTGATATGAAATATATAGTTTCTTCTCTTATCATATGTAGTAGTGATATAGCCATCCATGGAGTTACATATCCTCAAGTCCAAAAAGTTAATTTGATTTTAAGTAACATTAGTTTGTTCCAATGATAACCAAGGAGGTTATATAATTTTAGCAGATATAAGAAAGGCTTCCCAATTGAAGATAAAGACGTCGTCAGTGTAGCCTGAACTCTCGGTATTTACCCAGTTCCTTTGGTACTTCGACAAGAGGACTGATATGGACACAAAACTTTTTTGTGTCTTATCTAGGTCTATCGTTCTTTCCATTTATGGCCAAGGGGACCCACACAGCAGGTATTGACTTTGTTTGCCTTTACTGCCGTTTTGAAAGGCCATATTCACTGAAGTGCCAGAAAAACTGGTACAGACGAGCTTATGCAAAATACATAGCAACGTCACCTATGCGCGTACTCGGTTGCGTCCGCCAGTGCGTATATAAAGCGATAGACATCCTTGCCAGCTGCCAGAGCTGTTTTCGGCATGAGAATGACAAGTAATAACGATTTAAGCGATTTTCAACGCGGTGTCATAGTTGGCACTCGTGAGATGGGCCGTATAGTATTTCGGAGTACGAAGTTCGGATTTTTACGGACGACCATTGCGAGGGTGTACCGTGACTACAAGAATTCCGGCAAAACCTCCAACCTACGATACCAGTGTGGCCGTAAAAAGACATTGGGTGAACTTGACCATCGTCGGCTGTCAAGAATCGTTTCACGCGATAGGCGTGCAACACTCTCGCAGGTATCATCGGAATTCTTTGCTGGAGCCTCAACAAGCATCAGCGTCCGGACTCTGCAACGTACCCTGCACGATATGGGCTTTGGGAATTTCGGCAAAACCTAACTCCAGTTCCCTTGATGGGTGCTCGACACAGAGCTATGCGCCACATAATGGCTAGAGGAGCATTCATCTGAGTTTGGGGTGTTGCCATTCCCACCCAAGTTCCCAAATATGAACGTGATAGAACACATTTGGGATGCCATGCAACGCGCTATCGAACACAAAAAATCCGAGACCTCGGAATACACCCGAATTGTGGAACGCTCTGCAGAAAGTAGGGTGTGCATTGCCTACAGCATATTTCCAGAAGCTAGTGGAGTCCATGCCCGTCGTATTTCTGCAGTCCTGAGCTCCCGTGGGGGACCTACTAAGTATTAGACTAGTGTACCAGTTTTTCTGGCACTTCAGTGTATTTAGCTGGGGTCTTTCCGATGATGACACTAAATTTTCGAAAATGTTTTTATATTTTTGATATTTTTCTTCGGTTCATTATTTACTTTTGATACTTCTCTTGGGTTTATTACTTCCTTCTGCTTTTGCGTTTCATTTGATGGGGTAAGGGAATTGAATATCTTTGGATTTATGTTTTTAATTTATTTTGTGTCGTATATATATATACGGGAGTAACATGGAGGAGACTGGCACAAGACAGACCGTTGTGGAAAAAACTTGGAGAGACCTTCATCCAGCAGTGTATTGATAATGGTTGACAATGATTATGATATATATACTGTACATACTAACGTTATAACAAAAAGACCATTTCATAATGTCTTCGGCCCCCTTTTTGTATCCGAATCCCCCTTAACAGGAGTAGATCAGAGTAAACTTCTGGATCCGCTCCTGTTAACGAGAGAGAAAAGAGTGATGTTTACGATTGTATGATCTCGCTCTCGTTAGAAGTCATCTATATTGTGAGATTGCTTAGAGAGCTCGAATTGTGTGTCTGTTGTGTGATTAGAGTTTGACGTTGAATAGAGTAAAACTTCCATTGACGGACACCTCCAAGCAGTGGTGACCTCCCAGCAACGGCAAACTTTGGTTGGTACAAAACAGCTGACAATGACCTCTGAACAACAAAACCTCTTAACAGCGGTGAACGGACACCCCTTTCAGTCCCGAACGAAATGTAAAAAACGCCTCATCTTTCGGTATTTTACGCAGTTCCTTCGGTACTTCGACAAGAGGAGTAACATAGGTATAAAGAATATTGCTAAGGGAACTGTGCCTCAGGCAGGATGGGATGGATTAAGGTGAGTACAACGGTGTGCTCGAGTGAAAACAATGGAGTTAATTAAAGTTTAGTTCTACGTGATGCGAGCTTCAGCTTCCGTATATGATTCAGTCCAACCCCTGGGACTGCTGGGTTATTTGCTGGTGCTTAGAATGTTGCTCGTTGGCTGAGGTATCACTTGGTTTGGTTTGTGTGGGTTATGTTCCTGTTTGCCGGGGTGGGACCTGCTAATTGTATACACTGTTAAAAACTGGTACTTAGAAATAAGCAAAATGTACTCTTTTTGAGTACATTCTAGGCTCCGAGTACTTCTGTCTTATTTTTGTAAAAGGCGCGTACTCATTTTTGAGTACACACAGGAAATCAATTGCGAGTATATTTGGTATTTCTAATTTGAAATATATATACTCATTTTTTGAGTACATATATTTCAAATATATGTAGCTTCATTCAGTTTCTGTGCCCTTTCAGGTAGGGCACAGAAACTGAATGAAGTTAGAGCAAATCTAGCGATTCTGATAGGATAGTTTGTAAGTGAGAGAGAGCACACTAGATGGCGCTACCGTACAAGCGTGCGATTTTGCACATAGAAGCCAGAGAGAAATTAGGGAAGGGCTTAGGAACTTTAAGAGGGGGATTCCTACCCGGGGGCCGTCACATAACGTGCTCGTCCGACGCACGGCGGATATTCAGCGATTGTTAGAAATTCTACTTTAAACCTAGATTATGAGGCTAGGTTTGAACCTGTATTCTCTCCATCAGTAGTCTGAATATGTAACCACTAAGCCATCCGCGGCTCGATTTCAAATTTGGAATAAGTGTACTCCATACATACTCATTTATTCATAGAATGAACTGGAAGTATATTAATCGATGGCACATCTGGGATAATAGATATACTCGTTGTCACATGCTGGGCAAATGGACCGCACAATTTTATGACAAATATAGTGATGAAGCGACAATATATTATTTATGAGATTGACACAAATACAGTTAATATAAAAACGTACACAAAGATAATTTATGCATAATTAAATTGCTTGTGATCAGTGACTTTGTTGTATTAATTATTTATGCGCGTCACTTTACACGTTTATTAAACAATTTCTCTTGAAATCTATAATATCTAAAATGAAGTAATACAAGATTCTATTTATATTTATTGACGCAGTTATTTGTAAGTACGTATGGTTACTTATATCTGATCATGTTATGTACTCATTTACAATACGATTGTACTTAAAAAAAATGAGGTAGTTTCAGGTTCTCATTTTTAAGTAGATTTTATTTAACATTGGAGTTACACTTTACTGTCTGACATTTTTTTATCTCTTTTCTATAGCATGCCTAGCTTGCTTCTCTAAGGGTTCTTTAAGACCAAACGTCAGACACTGTATTCCTAAATGCATCTATACCATGATTTATTTAATTAATTACTATACTGAATTTTATTCAGCATTTGGAAAATGCACTGTAAGGGCTCTCTATGCCCATCAGTTTCCTACACTTGTTTTGCTTTTGTGCACACGCAAAGGACTACCAATGTTTGCGTATGCCTGAACAACGGACACCTCCCAACAGCGGCCACTTCTTTCCTGTCTGCGCAGTGAACGTTATTCGGAAGTTTCACTACTGAAACGTCCGAATAACTGCAACTGCTCGGACCGGGGAAAAGTGACAGTTATTAGGAGGTTAGACATAAGTTAACATTGCTAGTCCGTTGCGCTTGTATAAAAGCAGAATAAATACAAAGGACGTTCCATAAAAACTGAGAGCAATTTTTTTAGTTGGCAACAGTGCGAAGTGGAAAAATAACCACGCAGACGACTAACTGAATTAAGGAAGTATCTATGGCAACAGTTAGCCGTGGCAGACGATTCTGGCTTTGTTATTGCGTAGTTGTTTAAAGTACGCCTGCATTTCACCACACAGCTATGGAGGTGAGTGATTCAGAGTTAAGAAGTGAAATGAGTTGTGAGATAAAATTTTGCATCGCTTGGGAAAATCGGCCTCAGAAGCAGTTGATTTAATGAAAAAGTTTACAAAGATAAATGTTTGGGTGTGTTAACGATTTTCAGATGGCACCATGACTTCAAAAAAAGGTATTTGTCGGTAGAACTTGCTCCTAGTCCTGGGTGACCTAAAAATGTTCCTACGGAGCTTATTGTTAACACTATCTGGGCAATCCTGCAAGAAGATCAACGAATGGTGTGTCAAGACATAGCGGCGACAAATAATATTTCAAAAACGTTGGCATTCCGTATCCTGCGTGACAAATTACTGCTGTATCGTTTGTGTTCCAGATGGGAATGAACCTTCTCATCTGTAGAGAGAACAATTGTTAGCCAGAGTTCAGGTATGCCATTAGTGGAAACAATTGTTGCAAAGGATCCAAACTTTCTAAACAGAGTAATAACTGCGGATGAAACATGGGTCCAATATTTCGACACCCTCACGAAGCGCGCAACGAGTGTCTGGGAACACACAGGTTCGTCTCCTCCGAAAAAGTCCGCCATACCAAATCATCTGGGAAGGTGATGGTGATAATTTTGTTTGATTATAAAGTTGTAGTCTACCAGCACGCCATTCCTCCACATATTACCGTGAAGGCTGAGCATTACGTTTCAGTCTTGAAGTGTCTGCGACGACATATATCGATTAAGCGACCGGAACTGGTGGGCAAGAGGACCCTACACCATGATAACGCCCGCCCACATGTGGCTGCTTATGTTCAACAGTTCCTTACGAAATGCAGTATTGAAATCATGTCACAGCCTGCCTACATTTCTGACCTCGCCCCGTGCGAATTCTGGTTGTTTCCAACAATGAAGGAGAAGTTCCGTGGCGCAACATTCAACACAGATGCTGACGTTATTCAAGCTGTACAGGCCAGCTTCCACAAACTGCCTTCGCCACATGCTTTGAAAAGTGGAGTGAACGATAAGACCATTGCATATCATCCGAGGAAAGATACTTTGAGAAAGAATAACATATTTTTTGATGTACCTACATTTTTCCATTTTGTGTGATTTCACTCACCGTTTTTGTGGAACGGCATTTGTATATGAAACTTGTGCTCGATAAAGGAAACGCTGCGGTGCTTTTTCCAAATATTGACTGCTGTATAAAACTGAACATAAATTAAGTAGAGGTGGGACGAATCCTAAATTTTCTCGAATCCGAATCCGAATCCTAAAAAGTTCTCGAATCCCTCGAATCTCCCGAATCTTGAATCTCTCGAATCCTTCACATAAGAATAATTATAAGAAAAAAAAGGGAAAGAAAAGACTTCTACTTAAAATTAAAAGTTTTTAATTGAAGCAAAATTTGAAATCTGTGTTTAATGAAAAACAAATTAAAGAATACAGTTTTCAAAAAATATACCCATACTTATTAAGAAGATACAAATGAAATTTATGATTTACATTCATTTCCATTTCTGAATATAATTTGACAAAAAAAATATTTCAGTAACAATTCACATTTTTGACAATTTTCTTTAATAACAAAAGTTCCAAAACCATTTTAAATCAAAGCAAGTGTAGAGATGAGGAGGTTTATTTCAAGATTTAATGTAGGTAAACACTAAACATGGAACATTAAATTGAGTAAATTATTTTCAGAAAATTAAGAAAAATCAAAAACATTATTGTTTTAAGAGTTAATAAAAACACTAAACACTGAACTTTTTCAGGGCAATATAAAAAAATCAGAAACCTTTAATAGAGATTTTTATTTAAAAACACTAACATTCGAACTCGCTCCGGCCTACTTCGTTTTTTTATCAGCTATGACACCTTATGTGCTGAATAGACTTTCTGACATTACTGTCGATGATGGTGTGATTAAGAACTTTTTAGAGAGTTTCCTCAAATTTTGACATTTTTTGTTGTCCTTCTAGTATTTAAATATGTCCGCAGATGGTGGAAGTAGTGTTTCTGCTAAGTAGGCATTTATTTCTTCTTCAGGAGACAACTGTAACTCTACTCACTGCTGGTAGATGGGGTCATCAATTGAGACTCTTTGTTGTTGGGTTAACGATTTTTGAGTGGTATCTCTTTGAGTCTGTTCTGATGATTGCAGATAACTGTCATCTGCTTGCAAATACTAATATCAGAAATTCCAATGCCCAGTGTTGATATAACTTGCTCAAGGTTTTCTTTGCTCAAAAATACACTTCCGTTGAATTGGGGATCCAGTATAGTTCCAAGAGCATACAATTTTTCGGTCTCAACAGACTGATAGCGCTTTTTAGCACGTCTTTTGTAAAAAAAGATCGTGCTTCTGTTATCGGTTTGTCCGTCCGTCCGTCAGTCCGTCCGTCAGTCTGTACCCACGGTATCTCTGCAACTATTAGTCCGATTTGAAAAATTCTTTTTGCATTCGGAAGCTTAAAATATGCAAATGATGATCCTTTATTTCGTTTTTTTTTTTTCACGATGCACAATTTTGCCGCTAGGGGGCGTAAATGCAGATGATGTCGAATTCAAAATTACGTTTTAATCCACATATTTGCTTCTAAACATCCGATTGAAAAAAATTATTTTATCTTTCGATTCCATTTATATCGAAAAGTGTTTTAGATATAGTTTCATTTTCAAATTACGCATAGATTTTCCGCTAGGGGGCGTAAACTTAAATTACATTTTTTCCGATAACTCTTCTCCAAAAACTCCGATTTGAAAAATCTTTTTTAAGCGGATACATCTCCTAATGGAAAATCTTTTGCATAGAATTTCGAATTTTTGGTAAAGAATACTTTGGCCACCAGGGGGCGTAAGTGTTAATTTTTGCTTCTGATGTATTTGACATAAAATCTGAGCTTCTAAAACATTGATTGAAAAAATTCTTTCGTGGACTGATGTCACTCACACCGATAAACCTTTTCGGAATATTTTCTTCCTAAAATATCCCACAGTTTCTCCGCCAGAGGGCGTAGATGTATATCTTATTTTTGTCAATATCTCTACTTATAGGAGTCCGATTTGAAAAATTCATTCTTTGTTGGATAGTGTTTTCCGTGTGACATGTTTTTCATATAATTTCAAAATTTTCAAGTAATTCATAGACTTTCCGCTAGGTGGCGTAGAGGTAAATTGCGTTTCGCCCTATATCTTTGCTTCTAAATCTCCGATTTGAAAAATTCTTTCTGCACCGCATACAGCTCCTGGTGGGAAATCGTTTTCATATGATTTCTAATTTTTGTAAAAAATGGTTTGGCCACCAGGGGGCGTAAATTTTAATTTCCGCTTCTGATGTATTTGCAGCAAAATATGAGCTTCTAAATTCTCGATTAAAAAAAACGTCGTTTGTAGACCAATACCACTCATGTCGACAAACCTTTTAGGAACATTTTCTTCTTAAAATAGTGCATGGTTTCTACGCCAGGGGGCGTAAATGTATATCTTATTTTTGTCAATATCTCTACTTCTAGGGGTTTGATTTGAAAAATTCCTTTTTTGTTGGATAGTGTTTCCTGCATGACATGTGCTTCATATAATTTCAAAATTTTCAAGTAATTCATAGACTTTCCGCTAGGGGGCGTAAAGCTAAATTGCGTTTCTCCCTATATCTCTGCTTCTAAATCTCCGATTTGAAAAATTCTTTCTGCGCCGGATACAGCTCCTGATGGTAAATCGTTTGCACATAATTTCTAATTTTTGCAAAAAAAAAAAATGGTTTGGCCACCAGGGGGCGTAAACCTTAATTTCCGCTTCTGATGTATTTGCAGCAAAATATGAGCTTTTAAATTCTCGATTGAAAAAAACGTTGTTTGCAGACCGATACTACTCGTGTCCACAAACCTTTTAGAAACATTTTCTTCTTAAAATAGTGCACGGTTTCTGCGCCATTGGGCGTAGACGTATATCTTATTTTTGTCAATATCTCGACTTCTAGGAGTCCGATTTAAAAAAATTCCTTCTTTGTTGGATATTGTTTCCAGTGTGACATGTGCTTCATATAATTTCAAAATTTTCAAATAATTCATTGACTTTCCGCTAGGGGGCGTAAAGGTAAATTGCGTTTCCCACTATTTCTCTGCTTCTAAACCTCCGATTTGAAAAATTCCTTCTGCACCGGATACAGCTCCTGGTGGGAAATCATTTGCACATAATTTCTAATTTTTGTAAAAAATGGTATGGCCACCATGTGGCGTAAGTCTTAATTTCCACTTCTGATGTACTTGCAGCAAAATATGAGCTTCTAAAATCTCGATTGAAAAAAAAAAGTCTTTTGTTGACCGATGCTACTCATGTCGACAAACCTTTTAGGAACACTTTCTTCTTGAAATAATGCATGGTTTCTACGCCAGGGGGCGTAGATGTATATCTTATTTTTGTCAATATCTCTACTTCTAAAAGTCCAATTTGAAAAATGCCTTCGTTGTTGGAAAGTGTTTCTGATGCGAAATGTTTTTCCTATAAATTCAAAATTTTCTTGTAAATCATTTAAGACTTTCCGCTAGGGCGCATAAAGGTAAATTGCGTTTTCTGCTCCTAAAACTCCGATTTGAAAAATTTTTCCTGTATCGCATACAAGACCTGATGGAAAATATTTTTCACATAATTTCTAATGTTTTGTAAAGAATGGTGTGGCCACCAGGGTTCATAAGTGTTAATTTCTGCTTCTGATGTATTTGTAGCAAAATCTGGGCTCCTGAAAACTCGACTAATTTTTTTTTTCTTCGACCGATACCGCTCATGTGGATAAACCTTTTGAGAATACTTTCTTAATAAAATAATGCATGGTTTTCCCACCAGAGGACGTAAAGTCACATCTTATTTTTGTTGATAACTCTGTTTCTAAGAGTTCCTAAGCTCAAGATTTCGTTTACACCAATATCTGAGAGATTAAAGACCCGATTGAAAAACTTCTTTCTTCCGTCAGATACTATTGTTTTCCATACCGGTTCCATTGACTTTGAATAGCTTTGATAAATTTAATTTGCGTCAGAACGGATTCAAAAGACGTGCTTATTACACCCGAAAATTCGGTGTCATTTTTCTTGTTTACAGATGTAATCGAGTTATTTCGAAAACCATCTATGGAATCTAAAATTGATTTGAAGTTTTTTAGAATACTAATGGTGCTGTTCACTAAAAAAATTATTTCTGAGATTGTTACTTCGCTATAAAAGGCCATAAATGTAGCCCTATCGAACACATCTAGGATTCGTATCACTTCTTCTATAGTTGTCCACTGTCGAGTATTAACATCTACCTGAAAATTTAACTCTGAAACAGATAATAAAACAACTTGCTTTTGTTCCATAAGACGAATGAGCATGTGAAGCTGAGAATTCCATCAAATCGGTTCGTCTTGTACCAAACGAAGGGGTTCAAAACTTAGCTTAGCTTGAGAAGCTCGTAATACTTTCATAGCTTTAGAAGAGTGCTTGAAATGTCCCACAATAGTCCGGCAGGTTGACATTATTCCCTTAATTTTACTCTTGTTCAGTAAACTATCTTTGAGAAATAATTGAAAAGCATGAGCAAGGCATGGCAAGTGGTCAAAGGTACTGTGTTCTAAAGCTGAAACCATATTAGGTCCATTGTCTCTCATGAAACATAACTTTTCTAAGAGATTCCATTCTTGCATAGTGTTGGTAATGAAAGTTTCTATTGCAGGTGCTGTATGTGAAACTTCTGCAAGGGGAATACGTTCTAAGCATAAGTGATTATACTCAAAATTTTCATCTATGAAGTGAACTGTGAAACTGAGGTAATCACCAGAAGATGTTGATGTCCACATGTCTGTTGTAACTGCAATAAACTCGGTTTTATCTAAAAGATATTCAACTTTTATTTTTTCTCCTTCATACATCTCCGGAATTACCTTTTGGGCAATGTGTTTCCTGCTTGGGATGATATATCTTGGCTCAAATCAACTTTTTAAAACTATTATCTTCTACTATGGACAATGGTTGGTTATCTTTGCAGATCATTTCGGTGACTAATCTGGTAATTATTTTGGCTCTTTTGTCTCCAGGCTTAAAACTTTTGCATTTTACCAATAAATGCTTTCAGAGTCGGCTGGTTAGAAGATACTGTTTTGCGTGTTACTGGAAGTGCTTCGAAAGACTTTGTTCTCCATAAGAAGAAACTCCTGAACCTGGACTAGGAGTTGAACTAAGACTTCGAGACTTCCAATGACAGCTGAATCATCTGGGTCATTATTGTCTACCAATTGGGAGTCAACTTTGACAATCAAAGGACGTAAGGCTGAAGCTGGAGTCAGTAATGGGGATGGTGAACTTATATCTTTCAGTTCTTGAAATGTGGATGAATGTTTTGCTTTCAAATGTTTCCACAGTGCTGAAGTAGATATTTTTGCAGAACACAGACTGCAATTCGCATAATTTTCATTATCCTAAATTTGAAAATAGTTCCAGATATTAGAAGATGCTTGAGATGATGCCATCTCATGGGTTGACATTCGTTGTAGGTTGTAGGAAATGCGATGTTTGTGTGACAGGCACAAGATAAATCGCTCCTAAGTATGCGTAAATGCTGTGGTTAGCGATAGGAACTACGTAGGAATAACAACAATAAAGCATGAGAAACGCTGAGATTCAGACAACAAATAAAGACCGGATAACGCCAAGCGTATACTGATAGCGTGTGCAAGGGAGACGCTGCGGAGAGTTGAGTAGAAGTAGAAACGCTCAGCTGTAGACTGAGTAACTTGAGTCATGTGCGTGACGCGGCTCATGGTCACACTCCTTCTCCGTCCTCACACTCGTTACTATGGTAACGGCTGTTGGGAACGAGATAAAATGTGGCTAAGTCACTTTTCCTACTATGCTTGAGGTATTGCGGCTAAGGCACTGTCCGATGGGAGACGCCAGTCGCTTCGGCGGTTGCTCTCTGTGTTTGGCTGAACAATTCCGTCACTGTTGCATCCGGTTTGGAAGCAACGAGCTATTTCAAATCTTTGTGTGCACACTGTAGACGATCTTTTTCGATTGTTTTCTAATGTCAGAACTCGTCAAGCTGGCAAAAATTCGAACAAATATCGCTCTAGAACAAATACCAAACGCCAAGTTTTTTAGGTTAAGATTCGAAAGATTCGAATGACAAAAAGCGCGAAGATTCGAATTTTCAAATCTCGAATCTTTTTCAAGATTAGCGGGATTCGAGGATTCGAATGTCTCATCCTTAACATTAAGATAATGCAATTTTCTCTGAACTCGGTGTATAGTTTGTTTCCCAACAGCCTGAATAAATCCAATAAAAAAAATAGAATTAGTTCTCTCTTGAACATTATAGTTTTCGGCGTCACCTCTCAGCTGATTGTTACAGATGTTGCAGAAATTTTGCCAGTAGCTGTAGGAATTTAGTAAGAAGAGAAAGATCAATCGGTATCCACTTTACTTTGTACATGTTAGCAAACGAAAAAATCTTTTTCATTAAATTAAGATCCTAGAAAAGGCATACTTCTTCTTTTGTCATTCGTAATTTTCTTTTCAGAGAGACAAAATTATAATTATCATCGTATTCCGTAAAATGGATTTCTTTCTCTTTTTCTTCCCCGTCTTTCCTCAAACCTATTCTTAACGAAATGGAGAAATAGGCATCATTTACCCTTTGCGCACTCTCTCCAAAAATGTAATCACTAGTGGATCCCCAAAGTGTTCAAACGAAAAGCTCATAATTCACAAACATGTTTGTTTTCTCTTTGATTAGGTGATAAAAAAATGTTTCTCAAATAATCTTCAGCAGAATTAATAGAAAAATCAATTACATTTTATTTTGAGGGATACTTGCTTTAAGTCAGCTACGGAGCCTACGTGTTGTAAACAGTTTCTAAAAAGAAATAGCTGTTCTTCTTCCGAGAAGGCAACAATAACGTAATTTTAGAAAGTAAAGAAAATTCGCATACTTTGCAAAATTTAGATGAAACAGCATAATAATTAAAAAAGCATTAAATACGTGCCAGAGACAAAAACGATTCTACTGTTTGCTGAGTCGGATTCAAACCGACGAAAGATTATCAACCTGTTTTAAACAACGAAGAAGCGCTGAGGACTGCAAAAAAGTTAATTGCTATTTGAGCTTATCTATCTCATTAAATAGAACCGTTTTGGAGATGTCTGTGAGAAAAAGTCAGGTGTTGTTTGACCGCTTCGATATTTTTTATTCAACGAACAACCGCTTTTTCATTGCTAAATTTGCGCGGAGAAATGGTGATTTCAAGGTGTAGAGTGTCAGAATTAAATTGTTGTTTACCATCACAAGAAAGAAAATGCCGCCGGAACCTTTTCACGCGACATCAAATTCCTATGCAGCTAACTCTAAAAAAATGTGTTTTACAGACAACAATAAAGCACATAATGAAATGGGAAATTTACTTTGGCATTAACTGCAAGGATAAACTTCAAAAATTTTAACGCCAATTATTTCTGAAAGAAAATGTGCCCTTTATCGATGTATGGGTCCACAAATGTATTTTACTTTCGGCTGTACTCCCAAATTTTGCAATGATATTTTTATCACAAAAAAATCAAGATGTTTTGTCATTTTTTTAAGTGTTCGTCCGTGAATTCGAGTCTTTAATATTGCACAGTTTCTTTTCGTACCGTGTTGATTAGAAGTGAATTACTGTAAACCCTAGCACATATTTTTCTAGTTTTGTTTTTTCGCTTGCACGCACATATAAAACCGAAGAACGAAAACAATATACAACCACCTGGGGCCGTGGGTGGCCTAGCGGTCAAAGTTCGCGACTGCCACGGAGGAAACCTCAGGTTCGATCCCAGGCAGGTACGAACGCTCCGACCACTAAATATCAGCCGTGCATTGGATGGGCACGTTAAACCGTCGGACCCCGGGTACTATCCCGCTGGTAATAAATAAGGGCGTTGTCCTCCCCCTTTCTACCTTGCTTCTGCGTCACTTTCCTGTCGGGCACTCTAGCCATAATCTCCTAGCTTCCTATTTCTAAGGGTTGTTTAGCAGACACTCCCTTCCTAATATCCTCTACATATGATCTGCTAGAGCATTGTGGGCACGTTAAGCCATCAGACCGCGGGTACTGCCCTCCCCCCCCCGTGAAAATTCAGGCGTCTTCCTCTCACTTTCTACCTCGCTTCCGTGTCACTTTCCTATCGAACACTCTAGCCCAAATCTCCTAGCTTCCTATTTCTGGTCAGACACTCCCTTCCTAAAATCCTCTACATATGATCTGCTAGAGCATTGGAGGCACGTTAAGCCGGCGGGCCCCGGGTACCCCCCCTTCTTCCGTAATAAATAAGGGCGTCTTCCTCCGCCTTTCTACCTCGCTTCCGTGTCGCTTTCCTATCTGGCACTCTAGCCCAAATCCACTAGCTTCCTATTTCTAAGGGTTGTTTAAGACCTGTGGTCAGACACTCCCTTCCTAGAATCCTCTACATATGATCTGATCTGAATACAATCACCTGCCTAATACGATGTTGGTCCGCCATGTGTGGCCAAAACAGCTCTTACCCGGCGAAGCAGGGACGTTACAAGATTTCTAAAAGTATCTTGTGGTATCTGGTACTGAAACGTTGCAAGCAGATCTTTAACTTTTGTAAGTAGCGCGGTTGAACTGCCGGAGATTGGATTTGCTGTTCTAACACAAACCACAGATAATTAATACACACAATTGACGTGGATTAGTAACATCAAACAGAAGTCATCGCTCTTTCCGCGTTTGTATGTGAGTCACGAAAAAATTCTTATCGGCCATAACCGGGAATCGAACCCAGGGTCTTCCAGTTACGTGCCGGACATGCTACCACTACACCACAGCGGCCTCGCATTCAGGTTACTTATTGGAGCTCCGCACTATACTGGGATTCACCAAAGATGGTGTTACGTTCCACATACCAAAATTGACTGGGATTTCTCCAATGTACGTTCTTCAGCGGATGGCTGCCTTCAGCGATACATGGTCCCAGCTGACCCGTGGGCCATGCCCCAGGCCCTGCTTCGGGGCAGGGGTGGGTGAAATGTGACGTGCCTGCACCGCAGGACGCACATGAGATAGAGGCAGATAGCAGCGAGAGCATACGTCCGCGTAGCTCAGTTGGGAAAGCGACTTATTCCGGAATGAGGAGGACCCGGGTTCGATGCCCGACGTGGACAAAAATGACGGAGAAATTTACTTCGTTATAATGGTACGCAACAACTGAACAAATAACTAGGAGGCGAATGAATAATTAATACACACAATTGACGTGGATTAGTAACATTAAACAGAAGTCATCGCTCTTTCCACGTTTATAAGTGAGTCACGGAAATATTAGGATTGGCCGCCACCGGGAATCCAACCCAGGGTCTTCCAGTTACGCGCTGGACATGCTACCACTGCACCACAGCAACCTTGAATTCTTCTGTTTGATGTTACTAATCCACGTCAATTGTGTGATCCGCTGCTATGTCCTGACCTTTGACCCTATTTCACTCATTTTCAATAGGGTTCGTCAGCAGGTGGTCCCCTACCACATACTAAAATTTTATCGAAATCGAACCATTTTTACGTGAATTATCGTGCGGACGGACGGACAGACAGTCTGACAAAGCTGGAGCATATACGCTTCTTCAACCTACGGTTGGAAAGCGCAAAAAAGGTCGATTTACTGTCGCAAAGTAGCAGGAAAGACTTATACAGTGATTGCAAGAGTCCAAAGGAAGTTTCAGTAAAAGATTTATGATTGTTGCTGGTTTATCGTTCAATGCGAAATTAAATTTAAAGAAAGCTGAAAAGAATGTTAAAATCAATTCTACGTATTACCAAAATAATGTTTTAGTTCCTATATTTAAAGACGAAATACCATTCCTTTATCCGCAAAGCCTTCACTCTACCCCTCTATTTCTTGAAAAAAGATGAAACAAGTTAATAAAATCATGCAATGCATAGACTATGATACGCTTTCCAACATGCCAGAAATTATTACTCAAGTTACGAGGATAATGGCTGTAGAATAAATCTCGCTCCTATGACCCGACTTTTGACCCCATTTCGATTATATTCAACAGAACCGGTAGAGTATACTTCCGGAACAACATGGAAAGTTTTGTCTCAGTCGAAGCATTTTTACGTAAGTTATAACGCGTAAAGACAATGGAATGGATCCCGATCCTATGTCCTGACCTTTGACCCCATTTCACCCATTTTCAATAGGGTTCGTTCCCAGATGGTCCCCTACCACATACTAAAATTTCATCGAAATAGAACCATTTTTACGCAGGTTATGACACATAAGAGCAATGGATTGCATCCCACTCCTATGTACTAACCTTTGACCCCACTTCACCCATTTTCCATAGGGTTTGTCCCCAGGTGGTCGTGTACCACATACTAAAATTTCATTGAAACCGAACCATTTGTACTCAAGTTATGGTGCATAAGGGCAATGGAATGGATCCCGCTCCTATGTCCTAACCGTTGACCCCATTTCGCCCATTTTCAAAAGGGTTCGTCCCCAGGAGATCCACTATCATATACTAAAATTTCATCGAAATCGAAACATTTTTACGCGAGTTATATTGCGGACGGACAGACGAACAAAGCTAGAGCATATACACTTCTTCAGCCTACGGTTGGATAGCGTAAAAAAGAGACGGGTATCAAGTCTGTACCTTTTCCTGATATTCCGTCAAAGTCCCGTGATATGTCACCATTGGACTATTGTGCCTTCGGACTGCTATAAAGAGCGCTTTCTAAACGCAGACCTAAAACTATAACTGGATTATGGAAAGTCGTGGAAGAGGAGTGGAATAAAATACCACTACCAGTTTTAAGAAATGCCCTGTTATCTTGGAAATAGAGATGTAGGTTCATATTCCAGAGAAAGGGCTTTCGTAAAGAACATTTAAGAAAGAATTTTACTTTGAACGTTAATTATATTGCTGGAAAATCGTTCCAAAAACGTGATAGCATCTTCTGTATGTTAGTGCCT
Source organism: Macrothele yani (assembly GCA_039090855.1). Taxonomy (NCBI): domain Eukaryota; kingdom Metazoa; phylum Arthropoda; class Arachnida; order Araneae; family Macrothelidae; genus Macrothele; species Macrothele yani. The sequence goes on from CM077011.1 coordinate 32,190,230, forward strand.
GTCACGTGATGCAATACCAGTAGCTAATAAACACTAAACTGCATCGCGGAGAGAGCTGTAACTGTCGAAAAAAAAGGGGAATAGGCTTTCACGCTTACTGCGCGTTAGTTCCTGTCCGTCCACTGGTGCGCTATTCATTCTGCCGAACAAATTGTGTTACGTCACAAAAAGACAGTACAATTGAACCCCATTAAACTGCCACCCCGCCGACCGTCATCACATTGTAGCGACTTTGTTTACGTTTCTTATGTGAGAATACCCTGTTGGACCACTTCTCAAAATCTGTGCAATACTTTCCAAATATTCATTTGCAACCTACACTCCAAATCGCCCATGTTCTCGTCTTAAATGTGCCCTGAAAACATGTTAGGCGAGAGCTCCCTCGAAGACGTTTTGCGGAATGGGTGAGATAACAGCCAATAGCAACCCCGGCAAAAGAACAAGGATTTTCGAAACAATATCTGTTTTTTTTTTTTTCATCCTTCTAGACATTCCCCGCGCACTCCCCTGAAAACAGACTGATGCCGTTAGCCAAGTGCGGTCAGCTGCCGAAAAATCAAATTTAGACTTTTCTGGGATTTATTGCATCTCACACAAGTGGGGCAACTGGTGTGTGTGTGTGTGTGTGTGTGTGTGTGTGTGTGTGTGTGTGTGTGTGTGTGTGTGTGTGTGTGTGTGCATGTATGTATGTAAGTCCCTTCGAAAGATGAGCCTTTGCTCCTTATTCTAGAGGATATCATACTGATTAAATATCGAAGTTTTCTAAACCAAGAGGTCGCACCAGTCGGAATGGTTGCATGATATGAACGGGTGCCTCCACCGGTCAGAGCGATCTGCAGACGTCGGATGGGTCCTAATGCGTACCAGCTTAAAACACCCTACACCATAACAGAGCCACCGCCAGCCGGCACTCTCCCTTGTTGCCATGCGGGGTTCCATTGTCTTGTGGGGTTGTCGCCACACCAGGAGTCAGCCGTCTGCCCGAAATAGTGGGTACCGCGATTCGTCGGAATAGGCTACACATTTCCAATCATCTTAAGTCCAGTGTCGGTGTTCCCGAGACCAGGCGAGGCGCACAGCCGTTTGTCGTCAGGTCAGCAACGGTACCCGGGGGTAGGGGGTGCATTCGGCACCGGATTCTCCATAGAATACAGGGAACGTTGCACTTTCCGAATGCTGATGCTACTACTAGCCCCAGCATTGAATTGCGCTGTGATTTGCGGCAATGTTCCCCTCTGATGGCAGATGTTACGATGCCTGCCAGACGCCGCTGTCCACGATCGTCCTGGGATTTTCTACGGCCACACCGGTCTCTCGCTTTGGATGTTTTCCATGAGTTTGTGTAGTCCAGGTACACCCTTGAAATTGTTGACCGTGTAAATCCAAATTTCATGGTAATTTCCGAGATGGAGTGACTCACCTCCCGGGCGCCGACTATCATACCACGTTTGAAATCGCTTAAATCCTAATAAGCTGCCGTCTGAACTCGAATGGTACTACTTGAGCTTGCGGGGATATCTGCCTATGTATACGTCGCTTACGGACGATATCATTTACCGCATGGGTGTGGTGGCATAATAGAAATCGTAACGCCCTTCCCAGTTTTTTTTTTTTTTTTTTTTTACCTCGGTAGATAAGATTATCATAGACTTCAACTTTCAGGGAACCACGCTTGCGTGGCTCATCCGGAACTCAAGGCCGGTCCCAACTCTCACGAATGACGAGGAGCTAATAATGCATCTACCCACTTCGACACCGGAATAACCCAGGGCCGTATCTGGGTCCCAGGACCTGGATGAATCATCTAAGGAAGCTCTGCGTTCAACCAAAAATATATATTTTTCCACGGATATACACTGACGGAAAAAAATCCCAACTCCAAGAAGGGGTTGTGTTAGATAAACGACAGTTGGTAGGCGGTGAGAGTACATCTGTGAGATGACGTCTATGCAAATTTCGCGCTCGGCGCATACGTGTGGCGCTAGTAGCGCCCCTCGGAACATGCAAAGCAGGTTTGCTGTAAATACGCGCTGTTACGTTCGTGAGCGTTAGCTATCGTTGAGATTCGACGTAGGGTGTTGATGTCAGTCAACAATGCCTTTAAAAAGACTAAGAAGCCATTATCAACAGCTCACGGAGTTTGAACGAGGTCGTGTAATAGGGCTACGAGAAGGTGGATTTTCTTTACGCAATATTGCAGAACGACTTGGCAGGAATGTATCCACTGTGCATGATTGTTGGCAGCGGTGGTTAAGGGAAGGTACTGCCTCAAAAAGACCGGGTTCCGGCCGGCCACGTGGCACTACTGAGAGGGAAGACCGCCGTGCACGGCGTATGGCCGTGGCGCATCGTACCGCGTCAGCAATTCGAGCTGCAGTTGCCACCACAGTGACACAACGAACTGTTACAAATCGGTTACTTGAAGGACAGCTCCGAGCCAGACGCCCTGTAGCGTGCATTCCACTTACTCCAAACCACTGCCGTTTGCGACGTCAGTGGTGTCAAGCTAGAGCTCATTGGAGGACGGAGTGGAGGTCTGTTGTGTTTTCTGATGAAAGCCGGTTCTGCCTGGGTGCCAGTGATGGCCGTGTGTTGGTTAGAAGGAGGCCAGGTGAGCGCCTGCAACCAACCTGTCAGCTGCCGAGACACACTGGACCTACACCTGGAGTTACGGTCTGGGAAGCAATTTCCTATGACAGCAGGAGCACTCTCGTGGTTATCCCACGCACCCTGACGGCACAGTTGTACGTCGGTCTGGTGATTCAACCTGTTGTGCTGCCATTCATGAACAGAATTTCCAGGGGTTTTTTCCCAACAGGATAACGCTCGCCCTCATACCGCTGTTGTAACCCAACATGCTCTACAGAATGTCGACATGTTGCCGTGGCCTGCTAGATCACCAGATCTTTCACCAATCGAGCACGTATGGGACATCATTGGACGACAACTCCAGCGTCACCCCCAACCAGCATTAACCGTCCCTGTATTGACCAACCAAGTGCAACAGGCATGGAACTCCACCCCACAAACTGACATCCAGCACCTGTACGACACAATGCATGAACGTTTGCGTACTTGCATTCAACACTCTGGCGGTTACACCGGTTATTAATGTACCAGCATTTCACATTTAAAATGGCTCTTCTCGCGCTTACAATAAGCTGTGATCTTGAAACCTTAATCGATTAAATATGTTACCTATACAAATGTATTGCCGCCATTTCATTCCTCTACAACTATTTTTTCGTGGTGTTGGGATTTTTTTTTTCCGTCAGTGTAGATTCACGTTTTGTTTTGTTTTGTTCTTTCGCACCTTTTGTTAATTTATTTCACTAGCGAATGATTTCCTCATGTCAAAAAGTAAAAAGTACAATATAAGTAAAAGAAGAGAAAGAAAAATTGAACTTTTTCTTGAAATTTGAAAAAATAAATCACATTCTTTGAATTTGCTTTGTGGTTGTTTAGCTCCAGGATCTTTATTGCCGGTGGCAAAATAACTCTCAATTGTAATGGAAAAATTATTTTAGCGTTTCAATATTTTGATCGCTTTCAGTAGATCCATGCAATGTCATCGAAGAGTCACTGATGTATTTTGTTTCTTTCTACTCCTCTTCTTAAGGTTTTACTTTTTTCTCCATCTTTAATCGCGCATTCTTTTTCGTGATGGAGAGAGGTAGCTTTTTCTTACCGTGGTCAACGGCCAAACAACTCCTCCCCCCTCCACTCAAAAACCAAGAAATTTATATTCTCCCCTGCAAACTCCTTTTCTCTGAAGAAAAGGATCGTAAAACTACCCTTACTTACAGCAAAGCAATGAACAGGAAAATGATGAACGCTCTCCTCTCTCTCTCTCTCTCTCTCTCTCACTTCCTCTCTCTTATTCTTTCTCTCATTCTCTCTCACTCTCTCATTCATTCTCCCCCCCCCTCTCTCTCTCTCTCTTGGTTCGCGGATGGCCTGGTGGTCAACGTTCGTGACTGTCACGGAGAAACCTTAGGTTCGATCAGAGGCAGGTACGAACGCTCGAACCACAAATTATCCGCCGCGCTTTGGATGGGCACGTTAAGCCGTCGGACCCCGGGAACTGACCCCCTGTAATAAATAAAGGCGTCTCCTTCTCCTTTTCTACCTCACTTCCGTGTCACCTTCCTATCAAGCACTCTAGCCTAAATCTCCTAGCTTCCTATATATAAGCGTTGTTTAAGACCTGGGGCCGGACTCCCTTCCTAAAATCCTCTCTCTCTCTCTCTCTCTCTCTCTCTCTCTCTCTCTCTCTCTCTCTCTCTCTCTCTCTCTTTCCGAGGCCTAGAGAGATACATTTAGTTGAAACCGCCCCACGACATTTCTTTGTAGGTAATTAACTACCCAGGAATTTTTTTCAAAAACAACTTAGTATTTCATATCCCCTTTCCCAGTTGACGAACAGTACTTTTGGTCTTCAGCACAATTACACTTCCACCTTCTCCTCCTTTTTTTTTTAATAATTTCTTCCAAATCTTACGTTTCTCCTATAAGATGAGGCATTTTTCTCTTTTCTGACCCTCAGAAGCAGCCAATCTGGTCTCCATGTGGCAAGGAATCACTGGCACAACTGTTCCTACTAATTTACGTCCAGAAATCGTTTGTGTATTATCCATCGCTCGTCCTATAGCATCTCAATTTTGCTTTAAAAAAATAAAATACGAGAATAAATAAAATATTTATAAATACGGTTAAACACAAAAGTGGTCTTCATAAACCACCGATTAGAGAAGTTACAGCAAAGTTAATTTTCCGGGGGGAGGAAGCTTACTGGCCTTGCACGGTGCGCCCCCTGCAAGCTTCGGCCCTCGTACCACTAAATTCGCTGACCGAATACCAGCCGAAAACTGTATTTTTAGGACTGACATGTAACAGATGATGACCATCTCTTGCTTATTAAGATGCGTTCAACAACTAAGCATTTGCGATATCGTTTGCATTACGATGAAGTTTTCACTTTCTGAAGAATCTTCGTGAAAATGCGATTAGTTCGGTGTAGAGGAACGGGACTTCGTCAAGCATTATTTAAAAATACGAAAACAATTAATAGAGAGAGAGAGAGAGACATTGTGAATTTGGCTAGTAGCGGTGACATGAAAGAGTGGATTAGAAATAAATCTGACTAAATAAAATTATCTAATATGAAGATCTATAGCACTGTACTTCCCAAGGGAAGACACATCTCAATTATATCCATGTGAATAGAAACAAAAAAAGTAAAAAAAAAAAAAAACCCTAAGAAACCATGGATATGCTAAATAAAAACCTCTGTCGCGGGTCCTGAAATAATTGCTGCACGCAAAACCACTCTCCCCCATCCTATTATGCTGGAAGTGTAAGCTCTATTTGACATTGGGTGGTTTCACACAGGGGACTAATCTTCCGTGGTAATGTTAATAGTATCTCACTGAGAGCATTTAGAGGAGAAGAAGAAAGAAAGAATTAAAAAAAAAGGAGGACACACCTCTGGAGAAAAAAAAGAACAAGACTTGAAAAAAATTAAATGGAAGAAAAAGTGGCAACAGTTTTTTATGTTTCCGGTAAATCAGTGCGTTAAAAATGAGCATCGTATCATCTGCAGTTTTTGAGACAAAAGCCGTTAGAAAACCTCGTGCGATATTAATTAATCACATATGCCATAGAGAAAAACGAACAAGCATAGAACAGAAAAGCGTTGCATGAACGAGAATGAAGATATACCGAGAAGTAAAAAATACAGCAGCAGAGTGCGATAAAAAGAGAGGAACGATAAAAAAACTACCTAGTCGGAGCTTAGAATATCTTTTGAAAGAAGACGCACTCAATTAAAGGTTGTCGGCGAAATTCTCAGCTTGGGAGGTTTCTTCGTTAGATCAATGGCTCATAATTAATTAATGATATTTTTTTCTGTTTCATTGTAAAAGAATAAACTTAAGCGTTTCCCCCTTTTTTTATCTTCTGTTCGCTCCCTTCTGATAGCATATTGAACGTCTGAATCCAGTGAAAAGACTTAGATTGGGGGAGGGTGTAAACGGGAATGAAAGGGCTGAAACAAAAGACTCAACAAAAATGAAACAAGACATTTTCCATATCCCACTCACAAAGTTCGGCAAGAGAAAGAACAAAGACAAAAAAAAGGCTCAGAAAAAAACGAAGTCTTCAAACCAGCAGTATACAAAACTGCAGCAGTGCAGAAAAAATGAGAAGAGGTAAAAATAATTTGAACTGCTGAATATTTTTAAAGCTCCCTTCACCTCCGCACTAAAATCTGCAAAACGTAAGCACGTCTCTACTTTTTACGGAATGTGGCACGCATCAAGAAACCTATCTTTTCGGCCGCAATGGCAAATTTCACGTTTAAGCCAGAGTTTATATGAAATCACTCCGCGCTGTTATATGGACAATTGGAAAAAGCATGGCATGGTGTGTCAGAGCAGCAACGATTGTTGTAACCGCAAAATAGAGGCAAAAGTAGATAACTACCCCGACTGCAGAGTGGTCAGAAGCGCAGGTCTCCTGCTAGTCATCTGAGCTGGGCCAGGGTTCGAGTCCCGAGTGAGAGTGAATACTTGCTGAAACAGACAGGGTGGAAGAAGAGAAGTTAGCTACCCCGAATGGAAAAATGGATGAGTGAATGCAATGCAACTCTACTGGAGAAAGATGGATGAGTGAAAATGAAATAACTGCACTACACTGCAGGAAGATGGATGAGTGAAAAGCAAATAACTACACTACACTGCAAGAAGATGGATGAGTGAAAAAGAAATAACTACACTACCTTGGAGGAAGATAGATGAGTGAAAAACAAGTAACTGCATTGGAGGAAGATGGATGAGAAAATGAGATATGCTGGAGGAATATGGAGAACAAGAAGTACCTTCATTGCAGGAAGATGGATCAGTGAATGAGAGGTAATTGGTAATTACACTGCAGGAGGATGGATGAGTGAATGGGACGTAACTACATTGGAGGAAGATGGATGAGCGATTGAGACGTAACTACACTGGAGAAAGATGGATACTGAATTAGAAATAACTAAACTGGAGGAAGATGGATGAGGGAATGAGAAGTAAATACATTTGAGGAAGATGGATGAGGGAATGAGACGTAACTACACCGGAGGAAGATAGATGAAGGAATGAGAGGTAAATACATTTTAAGAAGATGGATGAGTGAATGATACGTAACTACACTGGAGGAAGATACACTGCTGGCCACCCAAAATGAAACACCAAGAAGGAAGCATCCGATTGGCCTAAAATTCGCAGCATGCGTCGCCCGCGAGAGGACGTGCAGACGATTAGCATTGCAGGGCATATGCAAATCATGTGCGCCCGGTACGCCACCGAGAAGCACTATAAGAAGGGTGCACACGAGCGGGGTGTAAGTAGTGGAAGTGTGTTGTGCTGCCGAACCTGTGCGTGGGAAACTTCCTGATGCCTCTTCGCAGAATACGGCAGTCATTCCAGCACGTTTCGGAGTTCAACAGAGGACGAATAGTGGCTTATCGCGACAACGGTTTATCGTACCGATACATCGGCACCCGTGTGGGACGACATCGAGCCACAGTCAGGCGAGTATGGATTCGGTGGGTGCAGGAGTGACGGACGGACCGACCTGAGCGATTGCCGCAGGCGCGGCACACCACCGAACGAGAGGACCGGCATGTTGTGCGGCGGGCATCTCACCGCCACATCACAAACGTTAGCGCAGGAATTAGGGTGTGTTGCGCAGCAACCTGTGTTAGCACGTACCGTTCGACGTCGTCTGCAGGAGCGGGGACTTGTCGCACGGCGCCCATTGCTCCGATTGCCATTGACGTTACACCACCGGCGAGTGCGGCGGCAGTGGGCCGTTGAACGCCGCACCTGGACTACGGAATGGCACGACATTGTCTTATCCCGCTTCTGCCTGCAACACCACGATGGTCGGATCCACGAGTGGCGGCACCGCGCCGAGAGACTGTATGACGCCTGCATTATGCCTCGTCATACTGGTCCGTTGCTTGGCTTTATGTTTTGGGGCGCAATTGGATATGACACCCGCACCCCTCTGGTACGCATCGCCGGTACACTCAACAGCCACCGCTCCATCTCCGACGTTTTGGAGCCAGCAGTCCTACATGTAGGACCTGCCAGCTGCCACGTTTCAACAGAACAATGCGCGCCCGCACATGCACGCATCGTGCAACAATTCTTCACGGCCCACCAGGTGCCACTACTACCGTGGCCCACCTGTTCTCCCGATATGTCGTCCATCAAACACGTCTGGTCGCTGATCGGCAACCGAATGGCCCGGCAAGCACCGCCCGCGGCTACGCCTGATGAACTGTGGCAACGAGTGGAAGCAGCCTGGACCGACATACCCGAAGCCCACATCCAAAGCCTCTTTTGTTCGATGCCGCGGCGTGTAGCGGCCGTTATTGCCAGCCATGGGGGCCACACGAACTATTGATGTCTGGGTGTTCCGCAAGTCGCACGGGCCTGTAAGCTCAATCGTTTCATCTTTGTATCTATTGTTATGTGTCCAGTAAATATGGCTTTGCGATCTCGTGTCTTTCTTGGTGTTGCATTTTGGGTAGCCAGCAGTATAGATGAGGGAATGAGAGGTAACTACCCTGGAGGAAGATGGATGAGTGAATAAGAAGTGATTTCGCTGGAGGAAGATAGATGGGTGAATGAGAGGTAACTACAATGGTGGAAGATGAAAAAGAAGTAACTGCACTCGAGGAAGATTGATGAGGGAATGGCAGGTAACTAACTACACGAAAGGAAAATGGATGCGAAAATGAGACATAAGCATACTGAACGAATATGCAGAATAAAAAGTGTCTTCACTGGAGGAAGATCAATGAGTGAAGGAGAGGCAATTGGTAATTACACTACAAGAAGATGGATGAGTGAATGGGACGTAACCACATTGGTGAAAGATGAATAGTGAATGAGAAGTAACTACACTTGAGGAAGATGGATGAGGGAATGACAGGTAACTGCATTTGAGGATGGTGGATGAGTGAATGAGAGGTAACTACATTGGAGGAAGATAGAGAGTGAATAAGAAGTAATTTCACTGGAGGAAGATAGATGAGTAAATGAGAGGTGATTACAATGGTGGAAAATGAATGAGTGAATGAGACGTAAGTACACTGGAGGAATGGGGATGAGGGAATGAGAGGGTATCTCTACTGGAGGAAGATGGATGAGTGAATAAGAAGTAATTTCACTGGAGGAAGATAAATGAGTGAATGAGAGGTAACTACAATGGTGAAAGGTGAATGAGTCACAAGTACACTGGAGGAATATGGATGAGTGAATAAGAAGTAATTTAAATGGAGGAAGACGGATGAGTGAATGAGAGGTAACTGGCAATTACACTGCAAGAAGATGGATGATTGAATGGGACATAACTACATTGGAAGAAGACGGATAAGTGAATGAGAAGTAACTACACTGGAAGAAGATGGATGAGGGAATCAGAGATATCTACACTGGAGGAAGATAGATGGGTGAATAAAAAGTAATTTCACTGGAGGTTGATGGATGAGTGAATGAGAGTTAACTACATTGGTGGAAAATGGCTGAGTTAATGATACGTAACTATATTGGAGGAAGATAGATAAGTGAATGAGAAGTAAGTACACAGGAGAAAGTTGGATGAGTGACAAAGATGTAACTAAAATGGACGAAAGTGGAAGATTGAATGAAAGGTAAGCGAGACAACATGGAATATGGATGATTGAATGATGGGTATACTACTCTGGATAAAAGATGGATGAGTAACTGTGAGGTAAGCAAAATAGGGTTGAAAATGGATGACTGAATGAGAAGTACGACTCGCAAGATGGAAAATTAATAAATAAGTCGGAGATAAGCTTATCAGGACAGAAGATGAATGCGTAAATTGCAGGCATTAGAGGCAGCATGGAATATTAGTGAATGAAAGAAAGAAAAGAGAAGCAGGAGGATGAATGAAAGGAAAGTAAGCTGAATAGAATGGAAGATATAATAGATTAGTAGTGAATGGGAGGTAAGCGAGTAACATAAAATATGGATGAACGAATGAGAGGTAAACGGGACCGAACTGGAGATGGATGAGTGAGAGGAAAGCGAATCACCATGGAATATGGATGAACTAATAGGAGTTGAACGAGGTGGGATGGAAAATAGATGAGTGAATGAGAGGATAGATAAACAACATGGAATACCGATGAGTAAAGGAAAGGTGAAAGAGGGACGGTAGAAGATGGATGAAGAAGAGAGTTTGCAAAAGCTACGTTCTTTGACAGATCGTCAAGGAATCAAGAAAACAGGCCGATTGAAACTGTGGAACGTTGCTCTCTCTGCCAACCAGCTGATTCCATACGGTACAAGAATATGGGGGGGGGAGAAAATGAAGGTTAGGAGATGGAAAAGTGAAAGGACGAGAAAAAAGCAGTCCATAGAAAAGAACAAATGGCAAAAGGTAAAAATAGTAGATGGACGGTGATAACAAAGCAAAAGAATGAGTACGCAAAACTACGAACTTACACAGCGCACACAAGATGGAATGTAAGAGACAGACCGAAAAGAAAGGCATGCAATTTGAAAGAAAGATAAGCTAGTAATGAAGTGTTTGGGAAATATACAAAGCGTCAATAAGAACAAACAACGAACTGATATTACCTTACACTTTGCGCGATAAGGATACAAGGTTTGTCCTGAAAACAATGAGATTTTATTTATATTTCTTAATGGATTGTCCGCTCAAAAGTCTATTTACACGTGCATTACAGCTGTTTGCCCGTGATAAAGTAAATTTCGGCAAGTGTGCTTAGGCCCGATGTGGCCGTGAACTATGTTATTTATTAGTTGTTCATAGTCAGATGGCGAGCAGACATAAAAGAGTAATGCGAATGCATAAAATTCTGCGTAAAGAAATTCGGTGCTAAAAAAACCGTATAAATTTGCATTACTATACGGTTTTGTAACATCCCATGCGTTTCCGTAACACTTTGACCAATAGAAAGAAATCTTTATTCAGGCTGTTTAATCCATCGAGAAATTCAGACACGTTACTCAACCTAGCAATCGGTTTGAACTAGTACCAGTATTTCGCATAGAAAATCATGCGGAATCTTTTTAAGAGCAATGTGTATGTATTTATACACTGGTGTAACATTACTGCTGTTAATCAGTAATCTTCTGATTAAATCCCAGTACCCAGGATTCACTACCGTATATCAGAACAGAAACAGCAACAGTTTTGTGCGCAACTATTCGGAACATAGGTCTTTGAAATCCTCCAAAAGTAGCTATGACTTTCAAAACTGTATTCCCTTGCCTACAAATTTTACCATCAAATCTATTTTGTCAGTCCAACATGGCTAAATGCAGAAACTCTTTCACGTAGTTTAATTCTGTATCATTTAGACTAAACTTGCATAGTAGTTCCTCGTTCGAAATTCCATTTGATTTTTGCCTTCCTTCTTTCTGAACAACACACTCTGCAACTCACTTTTGTTCTCAGATAGCAGGATTGTGTCATCAGGCGCAGCTTGAACACACTAAAACTCACAAGATATTAAACAGTAATGTCTATCTTTGGATCACTCGGCATGCATCAACAAATACGGGGGTTGGAAATTACTTATGAGAATGGTGCTGCAGAGAAGACGGGAGTCATTCAAGAGAATATCCCCTACGTAATGTACCTTTTCGACGTACTCCTTCGTAGAATGGTTTAATCCTATCTCGAACGGCATATGCGCAGTAGCGACGCAAACACACCTCGTACTTGGTAAGCTGTCTAAAGCCACGTTTACGAAGTTCGAGCAGCGTTATTGGCTAAAAATATAATTTTCTAGAGGTCGTTCTGTGACGAAATGTTATAAAGGACTGCAATAAGCTTGTGGGGCATCTGGTTTACCGTATAATAGGGTAGCAAGGTGGATGGGAGCCTTCAAAAAAGATGGAGAAATGTGACTTGTTCTTTTGGACGAGGACATCTCCAGGTGAGTGAAACTCAAGTGCCCGCTTTCTCTGTCTTGTTGGAAAAATGATTGGCGGTGGACAATTCGTGAACTCAACCACTAGAGTAACCTTTCACATACGACTGTGCTGCACATTTTGAAAAATGCATGCGAAAAATCGCATCACGTTTGGTGCCTCATGCTTTTAGTGATGTTGAGAAATGGCAACTTTACGAGGCAGCTCGACTCCATTTAGAGCGGTATGAGTGTAAAAGGGACACATTTCTACGGCGTATACTTACGTTGTATGAAACGCTGGTGCGGTGGTATGAACCCGGACTCAAATGCAATGAATGGAGACATTACGGCTCGCACCGCCGAACAAAGGTATTACAGAGCCCCAGTATCATTATTAAAGTAATTAATGATCATCGCCGTCTATGAAACGGATGGCGTCCTACTAACACATGAAGTACCTCCAGGACAGACGGTTAATGCAGGGTATTATGCGCATTTCCGCGTACGCAACCTTCGTCCTGCTCTCCAAAAGAAGTTGCTTCATTTGCTGCAGCATACTTCGATAATTTTACATGACAACACTCGCTACCCTGTTGCTGGCGTTGTTACCTACCTGTTCCGTCGACGGGGAAGGGAAATGCTGTAACACACTCCCTATTCGCCTGACTTAAGTCCCTGTGATTTCAATTTGTTTCCGAAGATAAAAACACCGTTTCAGGGGATTCGTTTCAAGACCACCGACAACGTTGTAAGAGCCATTGACTGGTCCATGGCTACGGTCAACGCGTCTCGCCTTGCTGACGGCATACAAATACTTCCACACCCATGACAAGGTTTTTTATATAATGCTGGCGCGACAATATCGAAGGGATATACACTATATTGACAGAAGTCACCGGACATCCCTTTAAAAGCAAATGTACGTATGCGTTGCGTTGTTAAAATGCTAGGTACAGCTGTAAACGGTATAAAAACAAGCCTGCAGCTGACCGCAATCATTACGCACTGTGAGGTTGAGTGAAAATGTCGCTGCAGGAGAGAACTGACTTTAAGAAAGAAAAGATTGTTGGGTGTTATATTAGTGGGTTGTCCATGAAATAAACCGAGAGGCGTTTAAACATACCCAAGTCAACTGTTTTGGATGTACTGAATACGTGAAAGACACATGGCGTGCCTGAAGCAGCAAAACATACGGGCAGAACAAAGAAAATCAGTGATAGAGGACGTCAAAGCCTGAGGAGAGTCGTTACTGCTAATCGACGGGGTACTGCACAGGACCTCAGTGTACAGGTGAGTCAAAATGCTAGGACCTTGGTATGTACACGTACCATTCAGAGAGAACTTCATTCCATGGGTTGCCGTGGTACTGCAGCTGCTCATAAGCCTTTCATCTTCACTCGGAATGCTGCTCGTCGTTTAGCATGGTGTAAAGAACATATATCGTGGACCGTAGATCAATGGAAACGGGTCTTATGGACTGATGAATCTAGACACAGGATCCATCAGTCTGATGGCCGTGTGTGGGTATGGCGGCAGCCGGGGGAACGCTATTTACCACAGTGTACTTACTGTTCCTACGATCAAGTTTGGAGCTCACAGTGTACTCATGTGTGGGTGTTTTTCGTGTTATGGTCCCGTCCCATTGGTTATCGTGGACAAACCTGTTAACCAGCATATCTACCTCGATATTTTGGACAATTATGCCCTACCAACTATGTGGCAATACTATGGAACCGAGCCTTATTGGTACCAGCAGGATAAAGCACCGAGCCATAAAAAAAGGACTGCTACGGCGTGGTTTGACTATAATTCCGTATCTTGTGTTGACTGGCCTGAACAGAGCCCTGATCTTAATCCCATAGAGCACCCATGGGATGAATTAGAGCGCCGCATAAGAAGTTTGGAACCAAGGCCTACTACTAAGCAACAGTTAACGGCAGCATTATGTACTGAATGGAAGCGCATACCTATCGCTGTGTTCCAAAACCTTGTCGAAAGCATGTCTCGAAGAGTCAGTGCATGCATTAAGAGCAAAGGTGGACCGACACCGTACTAATGCATGTCAATAAATGCTATGTTATGTTTCTCCTCTAGGTTTCCGGTGACTTTTTTCAATACAGTGTATATCACGAGCTACGCTAACATAAAACGAGTCACATCCCGCTATGTTTTAATAGCTAAATTGCCTACCAACTGCACCAGTCTACAAACTCCGATATTTCATCTGCAGCAATCAAATATGCATGCTCCGGGCTCGGATTGGACGCTGGGATACCGGGAGAAGTCCAGGTGGTCCGTCATGTTCTGGGCCGGCAAGCCTTATGCTAACACAAGGAAAAGAAAGCGTTTTTGTTCTTAAATTTTCTTGTAGAATAAAACCACGTTATGCTAAAACGGAAAAGTTTGTTTTCCACTTTAACGGCTTCAGGGGAGAAAGAATAAAAAAAATCCTTCGAAACTAACATTATGTTGAGCCAAACACTGTTTTTGATCCTCCTCTTTCTATTGCTGAGCTTTAAAAAAATTAAGCCCCGTCCCTATGAGCAGATATCTTGTACCTCAATCAGCTTTAGCCAATTGCAGTTTAATAATCAATACAATCTAATCCAGGGGTCGCAAACCTACGGCTCCTCGCCTCTTTTTATACGGCCCGCGGGCAAAATCCGACCTGCAGCCTCTTTTTATACGGCCTGAGAGCTCGAAGAATGCATTTTACATGCTAAAATTCGTTAAAATGTCAAAGTACGGTCTATAACGGAATGGCCGACCGCCGAGTTGAGAAGTTGTGAGATACATCCGCATGTAGCGCTCCTATAGCTTCGCATTCGGTGACATCTGCTGTGACGCCACGCAGTTATAATTCGGGCGCGTTTCCAGTGCCTCGTGTATCGCTGTTCTGCGACATTTTGTTCTCGTTCAATTACCCTTGCATATCTATCATGTCACTGTCAAAACCAGAAAAGTGGACTTCGAATGTCGTGCTTTTGAGAAAGAGTGGAGTGTGAATTATTTGGTTTCTGAATTTTATGACATAGCATTGTGTTTATATTGTGCAATGACGCTATAGCAGTTTTAAAAGAGTACAATATAAGTCGTCATTACCAGACTAAGCACTAGACACAATGTTCACAACGCACAGGAAAGCAAATACTTACTAGCCTAAAATATTTACTATTTGGCCTTTTACAAAAAATGCTTGCCGACCCCTAATCTAATCAAATATGCTATCAATAATCTGGGATTGAAACTCGAAATTCATTGTGTGCGTTAACGCATTGAGTTCACCTACGGCACAAATTTTTGGATTGCTGCTTTTTATACGCATATTCTTTTTTTAATTTCTCTTGAACGAGATCTGCACTTTATTTTCTACTTTTTAGGCCTTACAGTTACATGAATGTTTGAGCTGCAGTTCTGGAACATCTGTTTCAGCTACAACAACAATATTTTTTCCTTTGAAAGTAATTAAATAAAAATTAATTCTTTGCATTCTTTAATTTCTCTCACTTTATAATTTGGCATTAAATTTCTTGCAATTCAGGACATTTTCAATGTTTTCAAGAAATGTTTTCGCAATTATTTTATTAAATGATAGGTAATTCTTGAAAAAGAAATTAATTTTTAGCACATTTGGATTTCCGTTCTCACTGAAAACGAAGAAACTTACAAATTCTGAATTCAGCTATAGAAATGAAATTAATAAAAATGGAATAAAGGTTTCAGTAGTCTCTCAGAGAACGTACCTTGTCTGTTGCTTCTCAGCAACGGAGGTAATTTTGTTCTTACGTAAAATTTTACTAGTAACCTGCGGTCCAGGAAAATGGGTCAAAGATTGTTAATTATTGGCTCAGTGAAAAAAACTGAAATGATTCGTTAACTTGTGCTGAAAAGATATTTAAACAGTAAACGGTGATATTGATACGCCTTTTGGGGGGGGGGAGAAGTACCTTGATAATTTCTCCCAAAAGTGAGGGGGGCCTGAAATCAGCTTCCAGGGCCTTTTGTGGATAGCTAGTCCGACACCGACATGTTCTACTACTAGAGTATTTATGTTTCTTTCACACACTCAAGTAAATATTTCCAATTACACCAAACTTTTAAAATTATAAGGGTATAAAAAGGTAAAAGGGAAATCTGTAAACATCATCGTTCAGTTATAAAGGCATTAAATTAAATATTTTACAGAAATATGTCTAACTTCATAGTAATAATACTGTATATTAAGAAATTTTACTGGCTGTTGCTGTTGGCGTTTCGTCTAATGAACACGTTATTTAATTCCATCTTAAGTTCTTTTACTAAAGAAGAGACAGAAGATTCAAAGTTTCCTGACACTTCCAGATCTCATAGTGAGAAAGTTACTTCCAAATTATAGAGTTTCGTAATTTACGTTCTTTAGAAAACTATGAGACACAAAATCGGGTCACTTTGATGCCAAATGCGCCAACGATCTATTTTCTTTGCAAATTCAAGACTTCGTTTTCTGTAGAAATAAGAGTCAACTAGGTCACTTAGATTTGTTGCATTATTGCCAATAAATTAATGAATGATTTATACAAAACATGATTTTTTTTTTAATTCCAGTTTTCACATTGGTATGAATTTTTCCTTATTTGGAATGTATTCAAATTCCACCTGAGCGACTCTGGCTACCACATTTAATTTTAGTATGTCTTTAAATATTTCAGGCTTGCCAACATAAAGTGTTTTGTCCCTTTAGAACTAATCGTGGCCAAACGCTCAGGTAAAATGCATTTTGTGGGCAATTCTTCGGATCCAGTTTGTTCTCTTGTTTGAGAAGCGTTCAGTGTATCCTTCAAGCAATGTATAACAGAGCAATGGATCATATCTGTGTATTGGGAGAATTACATGAAGGAACGAATGGATATGAATACACACTATGTATGGCTTTTATTAAATATGAAAAGGCTTTTGATTCCGTGAAATCATCTGCAGTCATATCTCCGAAATCGTGCAGTATTAAAGATGCATTCCTTACGAATATCACTAATAACATAAATGAAAATCAAAATGCTAAAGTTTATCTGTTTGAGGACACAGCAGGTATATGATTTGAAAAGAAATGGGACAAGATGATGGAATATCTCCCAAGCTCTTCAATGCCATATTCCAGAATGTCTTTCAATCACTGAAGTTGGAAAACAAAGGGATAAAAATTAATAGAGATTATTTAATCCACTTTTAAAATTATCCCATCAGAGCTGCAGAACATGATAAAGGAACTTGGTGACAACAATAAAGAAGTGGGATTAAAAAATTAACTTTCATAAAACAAAATTGACGTAAAATCCCTTTACAAGAAATGAAGCTTTAGCTATTGATGGGGAAAATCTAGAGGTAACCAATACCTACAGTTTGTGACGTACCTGCCAGCAGGACGCACACGACATAAAGGCAGATAGGAATCGGAGCAAATGTCTGCGTAGCTCAGTTGGTAGAGCGACTTGTTCCGGAATAAGCGGCCTCGGGTTCGAATCCCGGCGTAGACCAAAAATGACGGAGAAATTTACTTCGTTATAAGTTGCCTTGGGTAACAGTTGTCAAGAGAGTGCAACACAGAAGAAATGAATAAGCATATAAAACCAGTTCTTACGTGTATAAAGTAGAAACATGGGCCTTAAGCAAAAATGTCATACAGACAACTGAAAGAAGCATAAAGAGATGCATGCTTCGTGTAACCAGGAAAGATAAGAAAAGAAACTTGTGGATCAGAAAAATGGCAAGAGTGGAAGGCATAATGATCAACGTAAAATCCATGAAAAGGCACCGATGACCCATTCCATTATGACCACCCCCTACCTAAGGAAATGAGTGCGCCTGGAGACCGAACGGTGGCGCAGGTGAAGTTCACAGAGCAGTATATATATACAACCCGAGAACCGGCTTTCGGTTAGTAGAGTCTTCGGAGTCAGAATGGGAAAAGTTGCAGATTTATCGAAGTTTGATAAAGGACAAGTTCTAATGGCGTAGCGCCTTGGAACTACGATCTCGGAAACGGCGCGGCTTGTAGGTCGTTCACGTGCTGATGTAGTGAGTGCGTATCAAAAATGGCGCACTGATGGCCAAACGACGAACTATCGTTCAGCCGTGTGTCGTCCGCTGCTACAACAGTGGTGATCAGGGTAATGTCTCACAGTTCATCGCAGCCTTCTGCGCATGGGCCTCCGTAACCGAGGATCCAGCCGGGTCCCCATGCTCACGGCACGCCATTCCCAACATTGCATGAAATGGGCTCAAGATCATCGAGATAAGACCGTTGATGATTGGAAGAAAGTGGACTAGTCTGACGAATCAAGATTCCTGATGCACCACGTAGACTGCCGAGCGCAGATACGAAGATTACCAACGGAAGCTATGGCACCTGGATGCACTGTTGGGCGGAAACAGGCCGGTGGCGGCGGTGTTATGCTGTGGACGATGTTTTCTTGGAACACTTTAGGCCCCATTATCCCAGTAACACAATCCCCGAGAGCTGTCAGGTATCTAAACATCATTGCGAACCAAGTTCACCCATTCAAGGCAACTGTGTTCCCTGCTGGTGATGACCATTACCAACAGAATAATGTGCCATGCTACACTACCAGAAGCGTCAAGGAGTGGTTTGGGGAATATTCTGGTGACATTCTGTTAATGCCCTGGCCTCTAAATTCATCTGACATTAACCCAATCGAACATTTGTGGTTCGACTTGGAAAAGCGGGTTCGCACTAAATCCCCACGACCCCGAAATTTACGGGAACTGGAGGATATGCTGTTGACATTATGGTACCAGATACCCCAGGATACCTATCGCCACCTCATCGAATCGATGTCTCGCCGAGCGACCCCTATTTTGTGGGCTAAAGAGGGTCCTACCGCTTATTAGGTAGGTGGTCGTAATATAATGACTCATTGGTGTATTGCTGGAAGAACTGACCACTTTTGCACAACTGAAATATCAGACTGGATAGCAAGAGACAGGAAAAAAGACATATACACACTGAATGGACAAAACATTAGAGATACGTTCTTAATAGCGTGTTGGTCCTCCTCTTGCGCGAACAACAGCCTCTACACGCCGAAGCATGGACTCCACTAGATGCCGGAGGGTTTCCGGAAGTAATGCCTTAGCCTTGCCTGTTGCAGCATTGTCCACAAATCCGCCCGAGGTGTCGGTCCAGGATCCATGGATCTCATATTCCGTTCCATTTCATCCCAGAAAGCTTCCACAGGGTTTAAATCCGGGAACTTGGACAGCCACTGATTGGATCCAAACTAAGATAAGCGGTCCTTTAGCCATGTCTGTGTGGTTTCGGCGCAGGGTCGTCGTATTGTCTTTCTGAAACATGCACGAAAGCCATGAAAAGCGTGTAGGTGATCACCCAGAACCTTCTGGTAGGAGTTGAGAACCTCTCCAAACACCCGAAGAAATCCAATGTGCACCATGAAAAGGCACCCCAAGCCATTACAGAGCCACCACCGCTTTCAACACAGCCGACCTGGTAGGACAGGGCCATGGCCTCGTGCTGTTTTCTGTCAACGCCATAATCACACCCTCCCGTCAGCTCGATACAGCTGAAAATGGGATTCATCTGACCGCTTGACGCGGGTCCATTCTGCACAGATCCATTTTTAAAGTTCACTGCCCCAGGCGGGGGTAATTTCCCATGACGAACAGTCAACAGTGGCACACCTGTAAGACATCGGCTCGGGTAGTCCAGGTTATTCTGCGTGTGCCATACCGTTTGTTTGTTGTCGCTGCTTACGCCTCTGACATTTAACCTGCATGTGATTTGGGCAGCCGTTGCCAAGCGGTCAGTCTATACAAGCCTAGACAGTCGACCTTGACCCCGGCCATCAATGGACTGTGGTCAGCCACCGCTTGCTTTCTGGACGCTGGTACGTCCGTCGATGATATATTCGCAGTACACCCTTGATACGATTGTCCTCGGAAACCCCAAGGTTCTTACCACTTAGGCGACAGAAGGATCCATTCGTCTTGCGCCGATAATGCGTCCACGATCAGAGTCGCTCAGATCACCACGTTTACCCATGTTCGTCGATTGGGATACGCTGTTGGTAAGTCCTGCTGTTCGCCTATTCATCGCTTGCGTTTAGTTTGGGTCTGTGCAAGACGGTACGAAAAAGTATCACTGAAGACGTAAGGAAATTCAACTGTGAACTAGTGAGGAAAGCAATTGAAAACAACCAAAGCCTAAAGATAGCAAAGGGACATCTCAGTAAGGGAAGAAAACAGATTATGGCACTGAGAAAAGAAGATGGTTCTGTAACAAGAAATAGAGGCGAAATTTTGACAAGAGTGAAAGATTTCTACTCCAAATTATATGAAAGGGATGATACATGTACTCCAGACATCACGAAAGATACCAGTACCAGAGCTCTTCCAGTCCTCCCAGAAGAAGTTGCACATGCAATCAAGAACATGAAGCGGGGAAAAGCTCCAGGAGAAGATGGAATTACTGTGGACATCATACAAGAAGCAAGTGGAGAAATCGAAACAGTACTCGCCCAAATTTTCACTCGATGCCTTAATGAAGGAAAGATTCCTGAGGATTAGAACACCGCTACAATGATCCTGCTACATAAGAAAGGTGACATTGAGGATCTCAGGAACTACAGACCTATCAGCCTCCTATCAGTAGTTTATAAAATCTTCACTAAAGTTCTTTCACACCGCTTGAAGGTGACACTGGACATGGCTCAACCGAGAGAACAAGCTGGATTCAGAAGTGGCTACAGCACAATAGATCATATCCACGTACTGAGAGAACTAATTAAAAGAGTGAGGGAATATGAACATCCGTTATGCATGGCTTTTATCGATTGTGAAAAGGCCTTTGATTCGGTGAAACCATCAGCAGTTACAATGGCTCTGAAATCCTGCGGTATTGAAGATGCATACATTAATATTATTCTTAACATCTATGAAAATGCAAGTGCAAAGATTCGACTATTTGAGAATACAGCACCCATAAAGATTGGAAAGCGACTGAGACAAGGTGACACTATATCTCGTAAACTCTTTAATGCCACAGAGGAAAATATCTTTTAATCACTGAACTGGGAAAACAAAGGGATAAAGATTAATAGAGATTATCTAACTTATAATGAATAAAGTTCTCCGCTAGACGTGTAGTGCAGGGAAGCTTACGTTAAGTCACGTTAGGGTTATTGGAAGGTTACTTGACGTAGCTAAAGTGTACCTAATCTTCAAAGTGCTAGAGTTTGTTTAGGTAAGACTCGCACATGCAATAAATTCATTGAATATGGAACTTCTTTTTACTCAGCGTTCCTCATTATCTTGAATATCAGTACTATAACTTCGGTTTCAGTACATTAGTACCTTGAAGGCTCCTTATTAGAGCGGTAAACACAATATACCCTGGACTTAATGGAGACACTTAATGAAAGAGACTTAACGGCCAGACAGAGGTCTGACAATAATATGAACTGAGAAAACGTACTCACTTTAAACCTTTTATTGGAGAGCTCCTGGTATTATCAAACACACACTCAACAAATCACACGACTACTGAATATCCGAACTTTCGTAGAATCGCATAACAATAATTAAGAAGAACCTATCACATAAAACGAAGCTTTCTTGGTATAGTTGAGCGCGCCTATATATACTGAAAACCACCACGTCATGACTTACACTCGTTGCCACATATCATTCAGCGGGAGAAATAACATCTCGTTAAGTGAGAAGATAATTTGCATAGGAAAATAAAATAACAAGAGATAGTGAAATCAAAAGGAAACTGAATCTAGAGTATACGTTACAAACTCATCTTCGTTTTGCTGATGATGTAGTCATTTTTGCAACTACCCCGTCACAGCTTAAGAGTATGATCCAAGAACTTGCTGACAAGAGTAAAGAAGTGGGATTAAAAATGAACTTTCAGAAGACAAAAGTGATGTTCAATGCTCTCACAAGAAATGAAGATTTATCGATTGATGGAGAAAATCTGGAGATAACAGACACGTACGTTTATCTTGGACAGCAGATATCAAGTGAGGGTCACATTGATGAAGAAATTAATCGGCGTACAAAACTTGCCTGGAGAGCTTTTAGAAAAAACAGCATAATTTTCAAGAGCAATATGCCATTATGTCTTAAAAGAAAAGTGTGTGATCAATGTATCTTTCCAGTGCTTACATATGGTGCAGAGACGTGGACTTTAACTAAAAGAGAGATACATACAAAGACTGCAGACGTCTCAAAGAAGCCTGGAGAGATGTATGCTTGGTGTAACCAGGAGAGATAAGAAGAGGAACTCCTGGATCCGAAAAATGACAAGAATGGAAGACATCATGATAAGAGTAAAATCCCTGAAATGGCAATGGACTGGACATACTACCGAAAGGACAGACCAGCGATGGTCAGCTGAAATTTTAGGCTGGATTCCAAGGGACAGGAAAAGACCCAGAAGAAGTTCACATGGGAGATGGATGGATGAAATTCGAAAGTATGCGGGAGTAACATGGATGAGACTGGCACAAGGCAGACACTTTGTGGAAGAAACTTGGGGAGACCTTCGTCCAGCAGTGGATTGATAATGGTTGACAATGATGATGATGATATACAGTATTTCAAGTTCCAAAGAGGTAGTGGCTGCGTATAAGAAAAATAAGAATATATAACGCTAACAAGCATAGCAAATTTTTGAAAACATAAGAAAGCTCTGATTCGGAAAAATAAGGGAGAGATGAAAAAGGATCAACCATGAGAAAAAGATAGGATTACAGAACATATGGCAGCTGTCAACTATGGCTTCATCAAGGGCCAGCACAGATAACACCTCTCATACATGTATAAGTATACCAGAAAGTGTTGGTTTCTGCATTATCCAGTTTTCAAGAAAATTAAAATAACTAAACAGAAGAATTGCAAACCCTTCTCAATTACTAAAAACCTCCCTCGGCAACAAATACTATCTAAAAACGAAAACTAGAAGCTTTCCAGGAAAAAAATGAAAATCAAGAAGACTAAATTAACTAAAATATATATATATATATATATATATATATATATCATCATCATCATCATTGTCAACCATTATCAATCCACTGCTGGACGAAGGTCTCCCCAAGTTTCCTCCACAACGGTCTGTCTTGTGCCAGTCTCCTCCATGTCACCCCTGCATACTTTCGAATTTCATCCACCCATCTCCCATGTGGTCTTCTTCTGGGTCTTTTCCTGTCATTTGGAATCCAATCTAAAATGTCGGCTGTCCATCGATGATCTGTCCTTCTGGCAGTATGTCCATCCCATTGCCATTTCAGGGATTTAACTCTGATCATGATGTCTTCCACTCTTGTCATTTTTCGAATCCACGAGTTCCTCTTCTTATCTCTCCTGGTTACACCAAGCATGCACCTCTCCATGCTACTTTGAGTTGTCTGCAGCCTTTGTATGTCTCTTTTAGTTAAGGTCCACGTCTCTGCACCATACGTAAGCACTGGAAGGATGCATTGATCAAACACTTTTCTTTTAAGACATAATGGCATATTGCTCTTGAAAATTATGCTGTTTCTTCCAAAAGCTCTCCAGGCAAGTTTTGTACGCCGATTAATTTCTTCATCAATGTGACCCTCACTTGATATCTGCTGTCCAAGATAAACGTACGTGTCTGTTATCTCCAGCTTTTCTCCATCAATCGATAAATCTTCATTTCTTGTAAAAACATTGAACATCACTTTTGTCTTCTGAAAGTTCATTTTTAATCCCACTTCTTTACTCTTGTCAGCAAGTTCCTGGATCATACTCTGCAGCTCTGATGGGGTAGTTGCAAAAATGACTACGTCATCAGCAAAACGAAGGTGGGTTAGATAATCTCCTTTAATCTTTATCCCCTTGTTTTCCCAGCTCAGCGACTGAAAAACACCCTCCAATGTGGCATTAAAGAGCTTCGGAGATATGGTGTCACCTTGTCTCACTCCCTTTCCAATTTTTACGTGTGTTGTATTTTCAAACAGCCGAATCTTTGCACTTGCATTTTCATAGATGTTATTAATAATATTAATGTATGCATCTTCAATACCGCAGGATTTCAGAGCCATTGTAACTGCTGATCGTTTCACCGAATCAAAGGCTTTTTCATAATCGATAAAAGCCATGCACAATGGAAGTTCATATTCCCTCGCTCTTTCAATTAGTTCTCTCAGTACGTGGATATGATCTATTGTGCTGTAGCCACTCCTGAATCCAGCTTGTTCTCTCGGTTGAGCCATGTCCAGTGTTACCTTCAAGCGGTGTGAAAGAACTTTAGTGAAGATTTTATAAACTACTGATAGGAGGCTGATAGGTCTGTAGTTTCCGAGATTCTCAATGTCACCTTTCTTATGTAGCAGGATCATTGTAGCGGTGTTCCAATCCTCAGGAATCTTTCCTTCATTAAGGCATCGAGTGAAAATTTGGGCGAGTACTGTTTCGATTTCTCCACTTGCTTCTTGTATGATGTCTACAGTAATTCCATCTTCTCCTGGAGCTTTTCCCCGCTTCATGTTCTTGATTGCATGTGCGACTTCTGCTGGAAGGACTGGAGGAAATCTGGTACTGGTATCTTTCATGATGTCTGGAGTGCATGTATCATCCCTTTCATATAATTTGGAGTAGAAATCTTTCACTCTTGTCAAAATTTCGCCTCTATTTCTTGTTGCAGAACCATCTTCTTTTCTCAGTGCCATAATCTGTTTTCTTCCCTTACTGAGATGTCCCTTTGCTATCTTTAGGCTTTGGTTGTTTTCAATTGCTTTCCTTACTAGTTCACAGTTGAATTTCCTTACGTCTTCAGTGATACTTTTTCGTACTGTCTTGCATAGCTCTATATATTCCACTTTGGAAGTCACGTCTTCTTTAGTTGTCCTCATCTCTCTTCTTTTTTGCATCAACATTTTCGTTTTTCCTGATAATTTGTTTACATGCAACTTGTTCTTAGACCCAGCTAATTTTGTTGCTGTTTCCATAAGAGCTTTGGTTACTTTTCTGTTAACTTCATAAGAGCTTTGGTTACTTTTCTGTTAACTTCAGAGAAAAGTAACCAAAGCTCTTATGGAAGCAGCAACAAAATTAGCTGGGTCTAAGAACAAGTTGCGTGTAAGCAAATTATCAGGAAAAACGAAAATGTTGATGCAAAAAAGAAGAGAGATGAGGACAACTAAAGAAGACGTGACTTCCAAAGTGGAATATATAGAGCTATGCAAGACAGTGCGAAAAAGTATTACTGAAGACGTAAGGAAATTCAACTGTGAACTAGTGAGGAAAGCAATTGAAAACAACCAAAGCCTAAAGATAGCAAATGGACATCTCAGTAAGGGAAGAAAACAGATTATGGCACTGAGAAAAGAAGATGGTTCTGTAACAAGAAATAGAGGCGATATATATATATATATAATAATAAAATATTAAAAAAATAATTCATAACACCAACTGAGTTGCATCTGGATAATCAGGTCCAAGTCACACTGCTCTTCACCAAAAATCCCGAAATTTCGATACCAACGAAGCATTAAACAACTAAGCGCCATTGAATCAGGGTTTTCTTATCTTTTCAGAAATTTGCTGTGATTGTTGTGTTATATAAATATATGTATCAGCAATTCCCAATTCATTTCACTCTGACCATCTATTGGTATACTGGAAGTTATGTCGCCAAAATTATCTCGTGCGTGTTTTTTTTTCTTTTTTGTTTTTATGCCGCAAAAATATTTGTCAACAAAAGAAATGCTAAAATTCTTTTTGTCAATTTGCATTTTTTAGATTGTAATTTGTTGTAGATAAGAGCGCATCATCCACAAAATATTCTCAACACATTGTAGAGCATACTTTGTAGTCGAAAGATCTATACTTACTGGATTAGTTGATCTATTGAGGCGCTAGCTGCTGAGGATAGTTTTGTTTAATGGTACACAGGCGGATTACGGATATCACTTTTTTTTTCTTCTTTTTTTTTACCATAGACAATAATACTCTTGTACTTTCCGCAATTATTGTATGCACCACAAATAGTTCTACAGTAGGTACGTAGGCAGAATTCTATATGATATAGTTTTTGTCGCAACATCCTTTGACTGCGTTAAAGATGTCTTTCAACGGTACTACAGACCAACCCACAGATCGATTACGGATATCACGTTTTTGTTTCTCAGAACACATACCCTTGTACTTTTCGAGATTACTATATGCCTCTCTATAACAATTCTTAAGCAGATGTGCAAAGTATTGCGCATGATCTGTGGATGAGATGTTTTGTGCCGTAACATAATTCGACTGCCTGACGGATATCTTTGAGCAGTACTGATCACAGAATTTCTGACAACATAGTTACAGTTGTAAATACGGGTATATTTCTTCTAAGACATTAAAAAACATTCTTGTAGTATTTCTAGTCACGTGAGCTGAGTTGGTTTCAAAGGCAACAAACCACTTTCCAGTGAAAAGGAAGAAACAAACAGATGAAAAAAAACGCACTACGAGAATATTTCGGCACAAATGTGCTCTCAACATAAGATAATCGCTGATAAAAAAAATACATATATAATCAATTCCCTAAAAACACTTTGCAAGGCCACCTTGCGGCAAAATAAAATACCGTGGGGAGCGATGCCAATTCCCCTCACTTCCGTGGAGGTAATGAAGCTTTCACCCCCCCCCCCCCCAGCCCAAAGATGCTTCATTCTTTTGTTAAAATGCGAGAAAAAATGTTTTAATTTAATAAAAATGCATTAACTTACTTTAAAAATTAATACTTTAATTTTTCTTCTATTTTTCATTTGTTTTATTTTGTCCTGATGGATTTCAAAAACTTCCATTTTCTGTCACCCTGCTCCTCCGGAAACAAATACTATATACGCCCCTGGTTTACTATATTCAAGAGTAAATAATCTAAGAAGTTCTGTTTTTATTTTTTATTTTATTTTTTTGTGTGCCACAATTCTTAATTGTTTCTTACTTATTTGCTTACATATTTTCTGTAGTTTCGTGTGAATTGGAAGATGTCCTTAGACACTGTCACACGGTAATTATATGTTTTACTTGCGTGATCGTGAAGCATTTCAAAGAGGTTGGCCTTCGTTCTCTAAAGGAATAAAATAAATTTGCATGATATGATTAACTTTGGAGCAAGTGTTCTGTTGTGCTTTGCATTGCTATAGAACCAGAGCAATTATTTTATTACAACGTGCACATTTGTGTTTCAAGCAATAAAGTGCAATAATTTAAGTGTTACGAAAAATACATGTAGGTTCTAAAGAATTTGAATCATCAAAACACACCCCGTAAAGATTAGTAACACGTAATTAAAAAAATTCAGTGCTAATAGATTTCTCAAAAGGGAAATATTTTTTGCTGGAGGGGGGTGAGTTTTCCGGTAGGCAACTGCTTCTATAAGACCATTTTGTAAACCCACTTCTTTTTTGCTCCTGTTAGCAAGTTCCTCAATCATACACTGTAGCTCTGAAGAATGCTTCAGAAAGTAATGATGTCATCGGCAAAACGAAGCTGGGGTGAACAATGTTCATTAATTTTTATCGATTTGTCTTCCAAGTTCAGTGTTTGAACGACATTCTGCAATTCGGCAGAGAAGAGTTTCGAAAATATGGTGTCACCTTGTCTCGCACACTTTCCGATTTTTGGTACGAAGTTACCTCTGACGCAGCACAGTGAAACGGTTCATGTGATCTTGGTTACGAATTCAGTGTACAAGACCCAAGATTTCTGAGCTTCCAACTGATATCCACTTCCATCAGGTGCATACAGTGTGGCCAATTGTTCAATTGTTCAAAAGAAGCTATGGCTAAAAGGTAAAAAAAAACAGCATATATGCATGAATTCCGATGTCTTCCAGTGCATTTTTCTGTGATGATATTACATTGAGTTTTTTTTTCTTTTCTTTTCTTTTAAACAAAACTTAACATCAACGGAGCGATCGCCTGAAAGAAGTATAATGGAGAATGGATTTACCTGAAGTCAGGAAGATATAGTCTACTCCCGCTGATGGAGCCACAGAATGGCATCAGATTCCTCACGAAAATTTGTTAATACGTTCGTAATGATGCGAATATTTCCTTCTGGAGACGTTTTTTCTGTTTTCCAAAACTTCAAGAGGCACTTTTATCGGTATATTATCATGTGCAGTGGCAACGCCAGCAGCTAAGAACTGGAGGGGCGGGGTGCTATTAACAGGACTAAGCATCATACGGAGGGACTATTAAGAGGACTAAGCATCATACGGATGGGGGGCACAAATTTTGAAGTACTTGTCAGAAATTTTGGCAAAGAATTCCTTTTATGTAGATTTTTCCCTACGGTGATGATGCTATAAAAGTTTTGTGGTACATACTGTGCGTAATATTATTTATTCAACGCATGTAGTACTGGGAATCATGGGTACGAACTTCCATTTCCTTTAACAAGGTATTATTTCTTTTGCAGCAATTTTAGGTTACTAAGGTCGGTTTTTTTCTTCTTTCCTTTCTTTCTTTCTTTTTTTGTTTTTTGTTTTTTTGTTAATATTTACTGTCATAAGACTGTTTATGAATTTTAGTTCGTAACTTGACAGGGAATATCTCTTTATCTCTCATCTTTTTAAACTGTAATTACGAAATGGTATCTTTCTACTACTCTCTTATACATTCGCTCAGAGGTACTCTCCATTTCTCAGAAGTGCAAACCCTAAATTTAGCAAAAATTTTATTTACGTAACAAACTTTTTTGTGAATTCAAAAAATTCACTCACTTTTATCCGAGTTCCCCAAAATCTTAGACGGTTGCACTAGCTATGTGTTCTAACTGCTCAAATATTTTTTATTTTTTTTGGGGGGGGGGAGAAGGGGGCTCAAAGAAAAGTCAGGTTGGCTGAAGCCTTCTAGCCCACCCTTAGCGCCGCGCTTGATCATGCGCAGTGACGCACCGGGAAAATTCGGGGCACCGCCACAAAAAAACATCTTCGAAGGCCTTTTTACAAAAATCTATTAGCTTTCAATTATTTGAATTTTTAAGTTCCATATTATTAACTAGGTTTCACCGGCGTTTTAATATATCACATGGGTCAAGTGAAAACCTTAAAAGTGTGATAAAAAATTCAAAATACAGTGTCATTGTCCTGTAACTTAGCAATTACCAATAACTAAATTATTTTCTTACAGGTGGCAGCACTGTGCAGACAAGCTTAGTGACGTCACAGTAGCAGTGTAAAGATGGCCGTCCTACTTGAGTTATGCACCAAACAGGAGCAACGTTCTGTCATCCGTTTTTTTTTTTTTTTTTTTTGTAGTAAATGCGTGAAACCTACTGAAATATTCATCATGGAAAGAAGCTGCAGTATGATGATGCATGTCTGTCACTCCAGCAAGTTTAAGAATGGACTACGAAGTTCCGAAACGTTGTGAATTCTGTAACATATTCTCCTCGACCGGGTCCGACACACAGAGTAGCGACACCAGAGTCCATTACAGCAGTTGAGGGCATTGTAATGGTAAATCGCCGAGTCACGGTGGATGAAATAGCCGCACTTTTGAACATCAGTCATGGTTCAGTGCACCACATCATCCATGATGTGCTTGAGTTCCACAAAGGGTTTGCCAGGCGCATGTCATGCCAGCTGACTCCAGAATTGTAAGAAGGACATGTTGATGCCTGTCAAGAACTTTTGCGGCGCTTCGGAGCAGAAGGTGAAGGCTTCCTACAGAGAATTGTTACCGGAGATGAAACCTGGGTTCCCTACCATCAGCCAGAAACCAAGAGAGCGAGTAAGAAATGGAGCCATTCCTCCTCACCAAAACCGAACTTCAACTGTAGGGAAGGTTATGCCAACTCTCTTTTGGAATGAACGTGGAGTAATTTTGGTGCACTACATGCTTAGGAAGAACACTGTATAGCCAGTGACACGTATGTAGATCTTATCAGAATCATCTTCGACCTGCCATCAAATCCAAATTTCTGAGTACTGGTGTCTTCTTGCAGCATTACAATGCTCGTCCCCATACTGCTGCTGCAACAGTTGCAACCATACAAGACCTGCACTTCGAGTGTCTTCCACATTTGCTGTATTCACCAGATCTTGCCACCAAGTGATTACTACATCTTTGGACTACTCAAAGATGCTATTGGAGGAAAGACACTGAGGAGGTGTATGAGTGGCTGCACACGCGACCATAAACCTTTTTTTCTACAGAAATATATGCACTTTGTAAGCGCTGGAGGACTTGCATTGCACAAAAGGGAGATTACAGTGAAAAATGATACAGGTGTGTACCACTTTGGTACAATAAATTGTGAGAAAAAATATTTTATGGTTTTCATTTGGCCCTCCCTCGTATAATTCAAATTCTTTGTAACCTACAGGTATTTTTCTCAAAACCAAAATTGTTACACTTTATTGCGTGTAACACAAATGTACACGTTGTAATTAAAATGATTGCCCTAGTTTTATACCAATACAAAGTATTACAAAACACTTGCGCCAAATTTAGTTATATCACACAAATTTTATTCTTTTAGAGAACTAAGGTCAACCTCTTTAAAATGCCTCGCGATCACACACATAAAACTTGTACTTGTCATGAGGCAGTGCCTAACGGCCTTTTCTTTATTTATACGAAAATACAAGACTAAGGAAGCAAATAAATGAGTAACAATTAAGAATTGTCGTACAAAAAGAGTAAAATTACTTAAATTACTCGTATTTACTCTTGACTGTTATTAGGCGTACAAATAAATTTCAAAGCGATTTTTGTGTGAGGTATACCGCTAATTTACATATCCGACATTCCCCCACGTTGTTGTCATGTGACTTTAACTGGTCCAGAGTATAAAATGTGACACAGAAGTTTGACCAACAGTCAAACGCACTTGCACATTGATAGGTGAAAGATGGCAAGCGATACTGCATTCGTTACAAATTTGATCAAGGAAAAAGTGCTGCAAAAGCATGTGCATCAATCTGTTCTGGAGGAGAATATTGTATCGAAAAGCGCGTGTGAGTTTTGGGTTCAGTCTGTTTAAAGCAGGGGATTTTGATGTTAGCGATCGAGAACGTAGCGACGCCCCGCAGAAGGCTGCACATGAGGAACTGCAAACATTGCTGGATGAAGATTCGTCTCAAACGCAAAAAGAACTAGCTGAACAACTGGGGGTAACTCAACAAACCATTTCCAATCGTTTACGTGCAATGGGAAAGATTCAGAAGGAAGGAAAATGGGTGTCACATGACCTGAGCCAGAGGAACAAGGATGAGCGTGTCATAAAGTGTTTGAATCTGTTGAATAAACAACACAGAAAGTCTTTCCTGTGGAAAAACGTTACCAGTAATGAAAAGTGGATATATTAAGGCAATCCTAAATGAAAAAAAAAAAAAAAAAACCACTGGGTAGACCCCGGTGATGCAACGACTTCGACACCGAAACGCAATACTCGTTCCAAGAAAATTCTGCTGTGCATCTGGTGGGATATGAAGGGTGTGCTCTATTATGAACTATTGGAACAGGGTCAAACTGTTACTGCTGATCGCTACAAGCAACAATTGCTGCGATTGAACCAGGAAATCTGTCGGAAATGTCCATTCACAGGCAAAGGATTGCGTCCCGTGAAATTACTGTATGACAACGCTAAGCCGCATGTCGCGAAATCGGTCAAGGAAACGTTATTGACGCTTGACAAGGAAGTTTTGGAGCACCCGGCGTATAGTCCCGACATAGCCATTTCAGACTATCATTTGTTCCGATCGATGCAACGTGGTTTGTCTGCTGTACCGTTCCAGACATGTGACGAAGTGCAAAAATGGGTTGACGACTTCATCGCGTCACACGACGAAGAATTCTTCATGGCTGGAATCCGTCAGCTGGCTGACCGATGGCGGAAGGTGATAGATAATGACGGCGCATATTTTGATTCGTAGAGTTATTGTTGTTTGCTCTCAAATTACATGTTGCATTGTTTTAAAACGCTTTAAAACTTATTTGTACACCTAATAAAAACAAATATAATGCCACAACGTTTTGCACATAGTAAAACACTTTTCTCTTGACTGTTACAGAAAAATAAAAAACACAGGCTTTTTTTCGTTTTTTTTTTTTTTGTTCCCTTTTAACTCGATATATTCTGAAGGATGCGTACAAATAACTGCAATACTAATACCTTATCCTCACTGATATAAAAATTTCATTCATTCAAGTGATATTTCTTTCACATTCTCTTGTTAACATACAGTACATGTATAGGAACCATTGCTATGGCTGCGAAAAGGTGCCCCCCCCCCCCGTCTTGAATATGTGCTTTCCCGTCGTCCAGTCTTTATAAAGTAAAGCGAAAATGGTTTCTTGAATGTTTTCCTGATTTTCTGAAAAAAAACAAAATTGCTTTTCTCTTTACCATTTCATTCAAAGCTGCTGTCAAAAATTCCTGGCTATTTCTTCAAAAATGTTTGCCAAAATCCGTTTGAAGCGGCTAGAGAGCCTCTTAGCCCAACCAACTGCGCCCCCCCCCCCGTACGGCGGGAGTTGAACATATGCCGTTTTAGTCTCGGGTGGGCTCCAATTTTACGTAGCGCACACAGAAAGAAATGTCTTCTGCTGACCCAAGGTTTTCTGCTCCTGAGTCGCATCCAACCTCCTTCCCCCCAAAAAATCTTGGCTATGCTACTAGATACATTCCGGAAATACTTTTAATCTCATTCTATTAACAAAGTAAATGTGATAGCTAAATTGGAAGAGGATTTGCGGCTTTCTCACAGGTGCTCCGCGGCCTCATACTGCTAGAACTGATACATGTGGCGCCATCTATGTTTATAGGCGGAACTAAGTTACTTTGTCATTTTAAGATACCAAAGAGAAACAACAGGAACGATGTTAAAAATTCGTAACATTCGGGAAGGAATGATCTTAATGTACAGCATCGACTAGACTTTCGTAAATGCTAATGTAGAATACATTTTATTTATCGCTAAACTACAAAAAAAAAAGTTCTTACTTGTTTTATTTCACATGTCCCTTTGTTTCTTCTCACATCCTAACTTCCATCATCATCATCATCATTGTCAACCATTATCAATTTACTGCTGGACGAAGGTCTCCCCAAGTTTCCTCCACAACGGTCTGTCTTGTGCCCGTCTCCTCCATGCCACTCCCTCATACTTTCGAATTTCATCCACCCATCTCCCATGTGGTCTTCTTCTGGGTCTTTTCCTGTCCCTTGGAATCCAATCTAAAATTTCAGCTGTCCATCGATGGTCTGTCCTTCTGGCAGTATGTCCAGCCCATTGCCATTTCAGGGATTTAACTCTGATCATGATGTCTTCCACTCTTCTCATTTTTCGGATCCACGAGTTCTTTTCTTATCTCTCCTGGTTACACCAAGCATGCACCTGTCCATGCTTGAGTTGTTTGCAGCCTTTGTATGTCTCTTTTAGTTAAGGTCCACGTCTCTGCACCATACGTAAGCACTGGAAGGATGCATTGATCAAACACTTTTCTTTTAAGACATAATGGCATATTGCTCTTGAAAATTATGCTGTTTCTTCCAAAAGCTCTCCAGGCAAGTTTTGTACGCCGATTAATTTCTTCATCAATGTGACCCTCACTTGATATCTGCTGTCCAAGATAAACGTACGTGTCTGTTATCTCCAGCTTTTCTCCATCAATCGATAAATCTTCATTTCTTGTAAAAGCACTGAACATCACTTTTGTCTTCTGAAAGTTCATTTTTAATTCCACTTCTTTATTCTTGTCAGCAAGTTCCTGGATCATACTCTGCAGCTCTGATGGGGTAATTGCAAAAATGACTACGTCATCAGCAAAACGAAGGTGAGTTAGATAATCTCCATTAATCTTTATCCCTTTGTTTTCCCAGTTCAGTGATTGAAAGACATTTTCTAATGTGGCATTAAAGAGCTTGGGAGATATGGTGTCACCTTGTCTCACTCCTTTCCAATTTTTATGTGTGTTGTATTTTCAAACAGCCAAATCTTTGCACTTGCATTTTCATAGATGTTATTAATAATATTAATGTATGTATCTTCGATACCACAAGATTTCAGAGCCATTGTAACTGCTGATGGTTTTACCGAATCAAAGGCTTTTTTATAATCGATAAAAGCCATGCACAATGGAAGTTCATATTCCCTCGCTCTTTCAATTAGTTTTCTCTATAGTGCTGTAGCCACTCCCGAATCCAGCTTGTTCTCTCGGTTGAGCCATGTCCGGTGTTACATTCAAGCGGTGTGAAAGAGATTTAGTGAAGATTTTATAAACCACTGTAAGGAAGCTGATAGGTCTGTAGTTTCTGAGATCCTCAATGTCACCTTTTTTATGTAGCAGGATCATTGTAGCTTCCATTTTGGGGTATATATGTAATAATTTCAGGAAGTGCTCTTGGAGAGATTCTAAAAAAATTCAAACATTTAATACCGTGGTCGTATTGTTGAGTACATTTAAAAAGTTATTCTGGGTCAGGTGAAGACTTCGAGGACACTTTGTCTTCTTGAGGCTGTTCTGCATACTGCAGCACATTTCTCAAACTGCTGTAGGCATAAGTCACGTAACTACATTAGTTGCCCCAGCGTTCACTTGCGTGGTCAATTGCTGTACTGTTGCGCGTCGATTGCCCTCTACCAGTCGGCGGAGGCGACGTTCACCTCTGGGGTCGATGGCCCTTCAGTCTCCACAGTTATGACGTCACGAGGTACTCGGTGTCCCAGCAGTCCATTCTTGGTACACCCTTACTACAGCACCTCGCGAACTGCCCACGAAGCCTGCTATTTCTGAGATGACTCCACACTTGGCGAGTTAGCCGATGATCATACCTTTTTGAACGTCAGTCAAATCACTACCGATCACACTATGGCTCATCTGTCCGGCCGGCCGCTTATATCTCCCTGTGGTCGACCTTGTCAGGTGCACTCTGTGACGCGCCTGGGCGGGTACACTATGATTCCGGGTTTGGATATATTATTCTGATACGACTGTGTAAGTATATATACGTCCGGGACACACCTGCAGGTTTTATTTACGTGGATACATGTTTGACAGTAAGGGGTTTAAGGTAGAAGTCGGTTGAGAAATGAAAGAGGAGTGCAGTTAGACTATAATTTTATTTATTAAAGGGCGATGATATAACAAACATATGGCATACAATTCACATCTATGTTTCGTACAAAGCTAAGTCGATACAAGTATTGCCTAAGGTAAATGGAAAAGAATTTATATACACTGCTGGCCACCCAAAATGCAACACCAAGAAGGAAGCATCCGATTGGCCTGAAATTCGCAGCATGCGTCGCCCACGAAAGGACATGCAAACAATTAGCATTGCACGGCATATACAAATCATGTGCGCCCGGCACGCCACCGAGAAGTACTATAAGAAATGTGCACAGAATGCTGGGGGTAAGTAGTGAAATTGTGTTGTGCTGCCGGATCTGTGTGCTGGAAGCTTCCTGATGCCTCGTCGCAGAATACGGCAGTCATTCCAGCACGTTACGGAGTTCGACAGAGGACGAATAGTGGCTTATTGCGACAGCGGTTTATCGTACCGAGACATCGGCGCCCGTGTGGAACGACATCCAGCCACAGTGAGGTGAGTATGGATTCGGTGGGTGCAGGAAGGACGGACAAACTGACGTGAGCGATTGCTGCTGCCGCGGCACACCACCAAACGAGAGGACCGGCATGTTGTGCGGCGGGCATTGACGGCTCGCACCGCCACATCACGAACGTTAGCGCAGGAATTAGGGTGTGTTGCGCAACAACCTGTGTCAGCACGTACCGTTCGACGTCGTCTGCAGGAGCGGTGACTTGTCGCACGGCGCCCGTTGCTCCGATTATCATTGACGTTACACCACCGGCGAGTGCGGTGGCAGTGGGCCGTTGAACGCCGCACCTGGACTATGGAATGGCACGACATTGTCTTCTCCGACGAATCCCGCTTCTACCTGTAACATCACGATGGTCGGATCCGCGTGTGTCGGCACCGCGGCGAGAGACTGTATGACGCCTGCATTATGCATCGCCATACGGGTCCGCTGCTTGGCGTTATGGTTTGGAGCGCAATTGGATATGACACCCGCACCCCTCTGGTACGCATCGCCGGTACACTCAACAGCCACCGCTACATCTCCGACGTGTTGGAGCCTGTAGTCCTCCCTTACCTGCAGGATCTGCCAGCGGCCACGTTTCAACAGGTCAATGCCCGCCCGCACGTGGCACGCATCGTGCAACAATTCTTCACGGCCCACCAGGTGTCACTGCTGCCGTGGACAGCCTGTTCTCCCGATATGTCGCCCATCGAACACGTCTGGTCGCTGATCGGCAACCGAGTGGCCTGGCAAGCACCACACGCGGCTACGCCTGATGAACTGTGGCAACGTGTGGAAACAGCCTGGACCGACATACCCCAAGTTCACATCCAAAGCCTCTTTCGTTCTATGCCGCGGCATGTAGCGGCCGTTATTGCCAGCCATGGTGGCCACACGAACTATTGATGTCTGCGTGTTCCGCAAGTCGCACGGGCCTGTAAGCTCAATCGTTTCATCTTTGTATCTGTTGTTATGTGTCCAGTAAATCTGGCTTTGCTATCTCGTGTCCTTCTTGGTGTTGCATTTTGGGTGGCCAGGAGTGTAAGTCAAGCTGAAATTGTCTCTTATGAACTTCAGTGAGCCGGTGTTTTGTTGCACATCAATGTTAAAGTCACCTGTGAGAATGATAGGCACTTGGGTATCCGGTACCATACTTGGTATGACTTTCTTGATTTTTTCAGAGTAATCGGCATAGCATCCGGAACATGAAGACCTCTAGTGATGTTTGTGAAAGGTTAAGATCAATGTAAACCGAACCAAGTATGAAGCGAGTTTGAGCAGACACTGTCACATCAACTAGAAACATGTCACCCACATAGTCATCTTCAATTCTCAATCTGTTGTTGACTGTGACATTTACAGGTTGTCAATCTGTTAGACTGTTGATGTATCTGCAAATGGCAACTCACCCCGCAGTTCGTTTTGTGGGCCAAGTAGTACGTTTGAAAGTGGATGGCTTGTGTTGGGCTACTGCCCTTTTTCTTTTTGCCTGCAATTCGAAACCGAGCAAATGCATGGGACTAATCATCCATTCAAGTTTCACTCACGGACAAGTAGCCCATTGGTTCAGATGTACCACTGTAGCTGTAGAAATGCTTAGTTGTGGCTCCACGCGTTGCGCCGCTTCAGCTTTCTTCTTCGGTGTATAAGCCCTACATCGTTCTGCATTAGTCGTTTTGGGCTTATTCGATTCCTTTTGAGTTCTTCTTTCTTCTGATATACGTTTGTAGCATTTTGAGTCGCACTTTTGCTTCAGATATTTAGACATTTTGATTTTCTCACAAATATTATTTTCGTTTATCACTTATAACTTACAAAGTACTCAT
The DNA here is from genome assembly GCA_039090855.1 of Macrothele yani. Lineage (NCBI taxonomy): Eukaryota > Metazoa > Arthropoda > Arachnida > Araneae > Macrothelidae > Macrothele > Macrothele yani. The sequence goes on from CM077011.1 coordinate 32,227,614, forward strand.
TAAATGTTTATGAATTATTGGTTTTTAGGTAGATTTCATTCATACGAATCGTTTGATATCAATATCACGATCTTACCTCGACGCGATCTCGAGTTATACTGATTTCAAGGCGCTTGACTCAGCGTATTCGACAACAAAATGGCGGACGCCCTCCTCTATTCGCGCGTCCGCATGCAAGTTGATATTTTTAGAATCCTTGGTAAATATTCTTTTTACTTCAGTTATTAGATTTTAGCTATTTGTTATAATTTAGAAATTATAAGCATTTGATCAGTCGTAAGAAATTATGTCGGTCAAGTTTTCTAGAGGGTGCCCCCATGGTACCAATTTTAAAGACGTGTCCACGTCAAAAAGACATACAAATACTTCAGGCAACGGAAAGAAGCACGGAGAGATGCATACTTGGTCTAACCAGGAAACAAAAGAAGAACTCGTGGATAAGGAAAATGACAAGAGTGGAAAACATCATGATCAGAGTAAAATCCCTGAAATGGCAATGAGCTGAACGTATTGCCAGAACGATGGACCACCGCGATAAACAACCGGAATTTTAGACTGGATTCCAAGGACAGGAAAAGACCCAGAAGAAGTCCACATGGGTGGATGAAATTCTAAAGCATGCCGGAGTAACATGGAGGTGACAGGCTCAAGGCAGACGGTTGTGGAAGAAACTTGGTGAGGCCTTCATCCAGCAGTGGAATGATAATATTTGACGATGATGATGATTATTTATATAAAAATAACAAGGATAATAGACGAAGTCGTTGATGCCTAAGTTCTGTTTTGTTGCAATTGTTCCTTTTCGTCACTGGAAAATCCAAGAAATGCCACGTATTTTCAATAAGGTTGAGGTTTGGGGATTGTGGGGGTGTTTTAGTTGATTTTTCGCCTTATAAAGCAACCACGACCTTCTCACGTGGCTGTATGTTTAAGATTGTTGTCCTGTTGAAAATAGAATGAATTTGCAATTTCCAATTTCGATGCACTGGGCAATACATTACCTTGGAATATATTAGTGTATTGTTTACCATTCATGTTACTTTCAATAAAAGCCATATTGCGATCTCCATTAAAAGCCATACATTCCCAAATCATTACATGGGCACCCCTATGTTTTTTGGTCTTAAATTTTTTGTTTCTACGAAAATGTTTGGTTTTCGCCACACGTATTTCTTTCTATCCGAACCGAAAGTATGCTTTCGTCGGAAAACATCACGTTTTGCCAAAACTCTGCTGGTTTGCTGACATAAGCTTTGGCAAGCTCAAGTCTTTTCTGCCTATTTGTTTCACTGATGAAAGATTTTTTTCTGGGTGTCCTGCCTAGAATATGTGTATCGTGAAGGATGTTATGAATAGTTTGAGAGCTTACTATGGTCCCGGATGATGAAGCGACATAAGTAGCCAAATCTCGAGTACCTACTTAGGGGCTTTTTGAAGCTTTCCAAATGATGTCCCTCTAGTGCCTTGCATTTAGCTTCTTTGGACACCCAGATCGCAATTTATTCTATGTACTACCACTCTCTTTTTTCTTTTCTTTATTACTTACCGAACGCTAGAAAAGTTCAACTTAAACTTTTTACCAATTTCGCGATAACGGAAGGTGGTTCTACCTAAAATCTCTGCTTTATGTTTCCAATGGTAAAACTTGTTTACATATTTTCTTCGCAATTAATGTATTCCCAAGGATGAAAATTTGCACATCGATAAAACAAACTTTAAACTATAGTATGGGATACTTAATACTTGCTAAAACATAACAATAATTATATTAAAAATCAGTCATTTTTCTTTGAGTGATGTTCAGACCTGTTAATAGATGGCGCGACATGTACATTGATGACGTCAGTAGACAAACAAATGTCGGACTGCTTAGTTATGGTTATGTTTTAGCAAGAATTAAGTATCTCATGCTATAACTTAACGTTAGTTTTATCGATGTGCAATTTTTTTTTCTTCGAAAGTACATTAACTCCGAGGAAAATATGTAAAGAAGTTTTACCATTGGAAACATAAAGCAGAGATTTTAAGTGGAACCACTTTAAACCACAGTCATGTAGAGTTGTAATAATCTCCCGCTTTGGATGGGAAACTTGCACTCTTTTGGAACCATGACAGCTAAAACTAAATAAATTACCGTTCCAAAGATCTTATAACTTTTCTTTTAACAGTGCGAGACCTTCATTTGTTGTCTATTTGCATAATGTAATGTTTAACTATTTTAAAACAGAGCGTTGTTCTGTGTGCAGATACTTTTCTGGCATAAAAAATTAAGATTTTCATTTGTTATATTTGTATTTCTCCTGATTAGTAAAAAAACAGAAACACGTGTGTGTGTGTGTGTGTGTGTGTGTGTGTGTCATAAAGGTAATCCACCACTCTTCAGAGCACTCACAACCATCCAGTGGCGGCTGAACCGCCAGGGCCAGCAGGGCCCGGGTCCGGTCAATAATTTCAGCCAAGATTTTTATTTTTATTATTTTTTTATTTGACATATGTGCGATTGTTGTGATGTGCCTTAGAAAGCTCCTCTAGGTAAGTGGTTGGGTGGTCCTAATTCCCAACAAAACTCCTTAGGCACAGTAGCGCACCCAGAAATTTCCCAAGGGAGGAGCCCGTGCGCCCTGGCACACAGAATTTTCCCAAGGTGTGGGTGACCTCCCCACTAAATTTACCGGAAAAAGTAGTCAGGTGCTGTAACAATTAAGGAGGTTGACTTTTGTGCATTTATTCTTATCCAGTTACTACTAATGTCACAGTGCAAGAAAGTTAAATGATTAGAAGAAGCAGTGAAATTGTTTTCCTTGTTAGATTTTTCTAAATTTATTTAACAGAGCTACGCCCTTATAATTATTATATTTTATAATTATACGGTACATGATTACGAAGTATATGTAGATCGCGTAATGTGACTTTTGTTTCAAACTTCGACATAATAATATTCCACCCTATCAGCCGGGGGTGGGGGTGGGGGGGGGCTCGGCCAATCCTGTGGGTGCGCCACTGCTTAGACATTGTTCTTCTTCTGTTTGTTCCGGGAAGGTAGAGGGCGCACCTCGATTCGAAATTTCGGGCCCGGTCAACGAATTTCACTTTCCGCTTCCCCTGCAACCATCCCATTGCCAAGTCCATTTATGTTACGTAGTTTTTCAATTATGCCTTCGGTAACGTATTCCGAACTACTACTGGGCGTATTCCTACTCACTTGACTGTACAACCAAACTAAGGTGATGACAACGGCGGACGTAGCGATAGCCACTCACTGTATTTTCTGTTTGTTTGTTTGCTTGTTTAGGAGTTTGATGACGACCGTGAGCAACTCAATGGAGCATACGCAATCTCTTGTTCTAATCTGGGGCCACTGGTTTCAGGAAAGAGAGCGAGCCCGTGCCGAGGATGTATCCAGGGGGAGTGGGTCTGTATCTCCCCCGAATATTCCAAATATTTAGATATGCATCTTATAAACAGATAATTTTTATCAGTAGCACAAACATAACTCTTGAATAATCACAAAACCAATGCATTTAAACATGAGCTTTTGTAAATTATTAAATTGTTGTAAATATGGCCACCCCCGTTGCGCAGTGGTATAAGCGCTGGCTTGTGACCATTCGTCCGGGTTGGGTTCCGGGTTCCAATCCCGGTGAGTCATGGATGTTGTGTTTGTCTTGCGGCACCGGCTCTTTCCCCTCCCTGGAACCAGTGGCCCGAAATTACAGACGGGCGACTGCTTATAGCCCAATGAGTTGCTCACAGTGGTCGTTAAACTCCCAACCAAAAAATAAAATTATTTATTTATGATTTGATGTAGTGGTCTGCACTAATCGAACTCGGTTCGGGTACGAAGAAATTGAAACATAATGAGCCGGGGTGGACGATGAAAAGTAGTTAAACAGGCCAGCTTTTTTTTTTTTTTTTAACTATTATATATTATGTTAAAAATTGTACCTTAACAGTTATTTTTCAAAATCTCACTGTGGTTCTGGGTTATTGTTTTGTTTCAAAGTCCAAGTATATTTTCAGTAGCTCACCTCTCACGATATAGCACACAAGTTAGTGATTTGTGGGAGCAATTAGCGGTGTATTTTTGGTTACTTGTTCCACATTTTATGACAGAAGACATCCAGGAAGAGGGAGACTTCTTCATAGGATATCTATGGGAAGACTTCTTCATAGGATCTCTATGGAAAAACTTCTTCATAGGATATCTATGGGGAGACTTCTTCATAGGATCTCTATGGAAAAACTTCTTCATAGGATATCTATGGGGAGACTTCTTCTTAGGATCTCTATGGGAAAACTTCTTCATAGGATATCTATGGGGAGACTTCTTCATAGGATCTATATGGGGAGACTTCTTCATAGGATCTCTATGGGGAAACTTCTTCATTGGATCTCTGTGGGAAGACTTCTTCATATGATATCAATGGGGAGACTTCTTCATATGATATCTATGGGGAGACTTCTTCACAGGATCTCTGTGGGAAGACTTCTTCATATGATATCTATGGGGAGACTTCATAGAATCTCTATGGGTAGACTTCTACATAGGATCTCTATAGGAAAACTTCTTCATAGGATATCTATGGGGAAACTTCTTCATAGGATCTCTATGGGAAAACTTCTTCATAGGATATCTATGGGGAGACTTCTTCATAGGATCTCTATGGGAAACTTCTTCATAGGATATCTATGGGGAGACTTCTTCATAGGATCTATATGGGGAGACTTCTTCATAGGATCTCTATGGGGAAACTTCTTCATTGGATCTCTGTGGGAAGACTTCTTCATAGGATCTATATGGGGAGACTTCTTCATAGGATCTCTATAAAGAGACTTCTTCATAGGATCTCTATGGGGAGACTTCTTCATAGGATCTCTATAAAGAGACTTCTTCATAGGATCTCTATAGGGTGACTTCTTCATAGGATCTTTATGGGGAGACCTTCATGGGATCTCTATAGGGATACACGCATACGTATTTTGCATATTGTACGAAGTTGTTGATTGAAGTAAGATACCACGTCTTGTTTCGAGCCCAATGATTGACGTCATTTAGTGTCGTGCGTCAAGACTTATAAAGAAGGAATTGGAATAGCAAGTACAGTTTGTGCTTCAGTGAATTTTGAACGTCAGTATGAAGGTGCATGTTATGTACAATTAAGTCTTTCAGCTACAGCGAACAGTGAAGTTCTCCACGATTTACAGCGCAGATAATTTCACCAAGTTAATGCTATAAGTCAAGATAAACTTAAAAGTTTGCAAGCTCCAAGCTGTAGTTGTTTTGCAGTGAAGTTAACGATAAGGATACAAATCCACAACTCATTTAAACAATAACATCATAAATGAGATAATGGTTTCCTGAAGACAGCAAGATGACTGTAAGAACGGACATATTAACTATGTTAATTTATTATAATGCTGAACATTATATTAACTTTTTCGTGAAGAAAAAAACATTACAAGCCCAAAAAGGCGACATAAGGTTCGCGAACATTTTTATTTTTCAGATGTCGAGAGCCTCAAACAAAGAACTTTAGTTTCTTACGCCTTAGAAAAGGAGAGGCCTTTTCGACGAACTGGTAACATATTCAATGATACCGCGACTTTCGCTGTACATTGATTGTCAGCGTCGCCCACACGCCTAAAAGTCTGGAAACAGACATCTTCCTTTGTGCAAATATAACAATGTATACTGTGTTAGTGTAAGAATGTACTTCGGCGGTAGGATTACTTTCTCAAACGGGGCACTTACTAATGGACAGATCTGACAGAACCGCAGAGACACGACGGGTAGGATTAAAACCCATCAGCGAGGCACGCTGAGCCAACGCCCAGGGTGGGGTCGGTGAAGGGCATGAAAGGTGAACCACGTGGCCGGAGAAGGCGAGCCACATCAACAGGTCAGCGAGAGGGCAAGGTCAGCGCCGAGGTCTTCGTGCATGCGTAGCGCAGAGGAGGGGAGACGAGCAGGTCTCTTGAAGAGGATCTGTTAGTCAGTCTGCTTTCGTCCAACGGAGAGAGTAGTTCTCCGGTAAAAGGGGACGCGAAGCGTTTGCCTTTTTTTTTGTGAGCAGAGGGACGCTCCGAGGACGGAGGTCCGACGCTCTGGTTGAGTTTAGCCAGCATCTATCCTAGAAGAGATAGAGTGTTCGGCAGCGGCGGTACAGGCCCTAGTCAGGAATCCCGCTGGCGCAACAGCTATTCCGCTACTGTGAATTCGATCTTAGCACAGGCTAAGATTGAAACGTATTGAAATAGGAGAATAGTTAGACTACTATTCATAATAGTCGCAGAGATGTAGATCTACCTGAAAGTAGATAGATTCTTTCTAGAACGTCAACGCCGAGAGAGAATTTCTTCGGAAGTGGTTATCCTAGCTTTCGTGTTCACGCCACTGTTCAGGTCTAGTCCTTAGGGAAACCTGATGTTAGAGAAAGAGTAATCCACCGCCGTCAGGAACTTAACTGATTGTGTAATAAATGTTTGTGTTTTTAATAGTAACTCCTCTTGATACCATTATATCTTAGTGTGAGTATTGTTCTGTCCGTTCAACTGTTTCAATCCGCCTTCCCGAATCACAGATTTCATATTAAAGTGGGGAAGGCTTCGTTTGTTCGCTCGAATAGAGTTTGGGGAGTGTTTCAGAGAAACACAAACACTTCCTTGTGTCTGTGAGAAGCCATATAGCGTGGACGCCTCAGGTCCATAAGTAGGAGGCGGAGCCACGACACGTGACCAGTACCTTCGTTCTCACAATTACATTGTAAATTGCACGTCTCGTATAACTCTAAATGGGATCGAGTTCAATCCACTTAACTACCTACCGACCGTACCGCCCAAAATGGTACACTCGGCCGATCAATGCCGCTCGAATCTCCCATCTAGAGCGAGGAGAATTCTCTACACCCACATGTTTTTCGAATTCGCGCAGATTCCTCGGGATTCGCAGAAGTCAACCTTGTTTTCACTACCCAAAGAAAGGAACCAGGAGTTGGTTTCTTTCGAGTTGACATCATTCACTCTCGTGACATCACGTCTCTTCTCCGTAGAAGAATGCATCTACTAGTTCCAAGAAACGCCTGAAGGTCAGTGCATGTCAACCTACAGATCGAAAGTTTCCTAGCACTAATCCTTCTTTTGTTAATCTGTAAAAGGGTATGACAGAAACTCTGAACGTAACAGTTTAGCCTAGTAGTCAAACTTCTGAATTTTTGAATGGACAGAAAGTAGCCGCTGATGGCCTAATGGTCAACGTTCGTGACTGCCATGAAAAAGTATCAGGATCGATCCCAGCCAAGTACGAACGCTCGAACTACTAAGTATCCGCCTGTCGAATGAGCACGTTAAGCCGTTGGACTCCTGATACTGGTTCCCCCGTTATAAATGAGGGCGCCTTCCACCTCCTTTCTACCTCGCTTCCGTGTGACTTTCCTGTCGGGCACTCTGGCCCAAATATCCTAGCTTCCTACTTTAAAGGGTTGTTTAAGACCTGGGGTCAGACATTTCCTTCGTAAAATATCCAAACAAATCTCTCAAAGTAGCAGCAGACAGTTTTGGCCGTTACGGTATTCTACGCCACACAAGCTTTTAGGATTCTGGAGGTTAGAGGGTTAAGGATTCACCCTGGATATTCTTGCTTTAGATGTGTTCCTGACACTTATAACTTAATACCGCAATAGAATATCTGCTTAGATGTATCTACGTCAGCACTTCTCACAGATAGAGACGAGCATGTCAGCTTTGCGTTTCAAAAAAAGGGAATTTTTCATCCCATTAATGTAAATTATAAAAGCAAGAAACTTGTTTCCTGGTGATGGGATTAGTAATACATATAATCGTCTGTTTTGATAAATGTTTGCTTACCAAATCAATTTTATTTACAAAAATATTTTTATCTACAGTAGATTCCGGTTAATTGAGCCATCAGCTAATCGGGGCGGACGTTTATTTGGGACAGTTCTTGAAGAACATCCCAAATTAGTTCTTTGGGATAAAGCTTCGCATAATTGGAGCAGACACTTAATTGGGCAAAAGAGATTTAACCCGATGTTCCAATTAAACGGAATCTACTGTACTTATAATTTATCGCAAATAGCGAAAGTAAATGTGCTGCTGGAGAACGGACTAAAGGACCTTGAATAAATGTCATATTTATAAGCGAACCGTGGTGCTGATAAGTTTAAGAGCAGATGACCTAAGCTTAACGATACTAGTCTTGTTTAAGCTTCGTTTAAACGCCAAACCTAAACAAAAACATGAGCTCGGCACACTCAGTGGAAAGTTTTAGAAACATTTCTGGTATAGTGTTTCGTGCGTGCGTAGTCGCTAAGTTTTATCAGCTATTTTTCCCGAAATGTGTGTAACCTGCAGAAGTTGCTCACTTTACAGGGGCGACATGAACTCCGCCGAGATCATTTATTGTCGTTCCTCCGTCGAAATAGATAAAACTCGTATGTTTGAGCATAGTTTCGAGCAAAATATAAAATTGAAATAATCGGTCTTTCAATTTTAGAAACGCGAAACAAGATGGCGGAGGCACTCAAAGCGTAATGGTCTTTTCAAAATTCTGTGAGCCATCATCTCACTATGCGCGAATCTTCCGAGCACAACGATGACTCATCGACATAACGTCAATGGCAATCAAGCCACTCCTGCGTTTCAACGGGCAGGCCGTCTCGCTATAAAAGCCAGAACATTATCTTTTGTTTCATGCGGACCCATCCACAAATTTGGTCTTGATTTACGCAAGCTGTTGAGCGAACCGATGAATGATCATATCCCCCTCCCCTTCGAAATAAATTCCCCAATACCAAAACTAAACAGTGCTGGATATCTTTGCAAACGGTGTCTCCTCGTTGGCTGGCCGATTTACGACCGAGTTTGTGTTCGCAGAAATGCGCCGAAGAGAAACAGAATGGGAAAGATTAAGGGGGCTGAGGATAGCGAAAAGGCATCCCCCAAAACAATTCAGAGTTTCGACCGTTCCACACGAACAGCTATAAATGTGATTTTACGATATTAATTAAATGTTTTATGTTCTTCACACCGGCGCGCCGCTGACTTTGCATTCGTTAATTGGTGGTACTAATTATTCACCACTGCCCGTTCTCGGATCAGCAGCTTTGGATACACCGAAAGCACTAACCCCGTCTTCTAGCGCTCTAAATATATTATCACCGCTATAAAGGAAGAACATACGGGTGTAACAGATAATAAAATGGAATGACTCAGAGAGCATAACAAACCTGTTCTTTTAAGGTGTATGGTAATGAGGAACAAACTTTTGTAGTTGGGGGATATTTATGTTGATAATCAACGTCTTCCACACGTTCAGGTATAATTAAAACTATAAAATATCGAATGAAAATATTTAAAGAGATATCATTGCTTCCAGTAACGAGCAGAAGAATGCAGAGAATGCCAAACTGAGGAATCCTCTAACTGCTTTTCCTCCGATCGATTGCAAAACTGTCTTAAAAGGCTTTTAAACAAAGTTACCCCGTCACTTTATAAATATTCCCCCTTTTGCAAAAGAGCTAAGCACGAAAAATCCGCTCTTGATCCCTCCTTAAAACCGCGCAGAAGAATGCTTCTCAAGATTTTGTTTCCGTAGTAATTAACGCGCCTCGTAAATTATTTAAGCGAACCCAAGCCATTCGGACGGAAGGTGAAATGAGTAAGGTATATTGCAATGCATTCCCGGCGTTTGTTTTTTGATTTCCGAAACTGCGCGCTATTTGGAGACAAACTTTGCATTAATTTTGAAAAACGTTAACGTCTTTTCTTGGAAACATTGTTTTTTTTTTTTTTAATGTTTCGGTTCATTTATTTTCTCCCAAAGGGGATGGCCCCAGCTTCCCTAGATGTGTCTGTCGCGATACACAAAATAATAAACCAATCGAAAATCTAAGTTATTGCTTTTACAAGGAAAATCAAACTTTTTGATTTTTTACTTTAAGCTTCCCCATTGCAGGGAAGGAAAGTCAAGGGAATCCGTGCATAAGAAAATAAATTTACTTTAATTAAAGTTTATCAAATATTTTCTTCTGAAACGATATTCACCTCATTATGTTCTCTCGAAAAATTTGAAAAGCTACTGGAAATTTTTTTATTATTTTTATTTCGCTTCCTTTTCTTTTTTTGCCTAAAATGAGCGGAGATAGAATTGAACGAGAAAGCCAAATGTCTATCATGAATAAATTACAACTTACAGAGGAATAAGGTACACAGAAAATTATTTAAATCAGTTTAGGAAAGCATGTATCACAAGAAAAAATTCACAAAGCGCAAGTTAATAAAGTCTTGCATAAATTAATATTTGGCGGCGAGAGCTTCAATTCGACAAATAAAAAACTGCTCAAACAGATTTTACGTAGCTTACTGAATTAAACAAAGATTGTTATCTGTTACATGATTTTGAACGACAGTAAAAAAATTAATTGATATGCGGTTGCAGTAATTATTGAGACTGAGGTGAAAAAAGTGGGCGTAGACTCGAACCAAATATATTTGCTTGAAACAACAGATAATATTCTGTTGTTTGGGCCTGTCAGGTGGCTTAGTGATCAAAGCGCTGGCTTATGACCGTTCGTCCAAGTGGGACAGGGTTCGAATCCCGATGAGGCATGGATTATGTGTTTGCCTTGCGGCACTAGCTCTCTCGCTTCCCTGGAGCCAGTGGTCCTAAAATTAGGGACGGGCGACTGCTTATAGCCCATCAAGGTGCTCACGGTGGTCTTAAAACTAAATCAACACACATAAAAAGTAAAATGATCACAAAATAAATATGAATGGGCAACATAATGTATATCCCAATTCAGTTGTAATAACTGCAGCTAATGTAGTTAATCTTTCAAACTTAAGAAAAATAATGCACAAACTATATCGTCTAGTAAAACGTACGTGTTTTAAATTGACTATATGAAAACAATAAAATAAAATACTGCAGGTGACAATTTTCGGGACGGTCCGCACCCCTAGGATCATTTGGGAGCCTAAAAGAATTTTCACAAAGTAATTTTGTTGAAATGTGTTTCATGAACGCCTTTATCATTAGTATTGTAACTATAATTATGGGAAAATTCAGGTATCGTATAGGATTTTCAACATTCCAAAACACGTGTTCACTCCTAAAAATGTTTTTAATTCCTAAATCTAATTTCACATTTAGGGTCTAGACAGCAAACATTATAATAATATACTTAAAATCAGAGAAAAATTAATTGTATTGGAAAACTTTATCAACAGCCTGTTGCAAATGATTCATACGCTTTCAAAAAGTAGGTCTATATCCCAGTGGTCTAAGCCCTGGCCTGTGACTATTCGTCCCCGATCGGTCCGGGTTCGAATACCGGTGAGGCATGGATGATGTGTTTGTCTTACGGCACCGGCTCTCTCTCTTCCTTGGAACCAGCTGACCTAAATTAGAGACGGATGACTGCTAGGGTAGAGTTGTTCACGATTGCCGTTAAACCCCCAAATTAAAAAATTATATGTATATTATTTGACATAATGTATGAAGCCTCGGAGGTAACAGGTGAAAATTTTCGGGAGGGTGAAAGACAAATAAGAATTTGAGTTGTAAACATTCAAGTTTTCTGATCAATTATTATACAAGAGTCAGTCAATCTTACAAACGAATTCAAGAAATTACTCTCATTTTAATAAAAATCCGCGCACCAAGAAGGAGGCGTCGGATTGAAATGAGATTTTTATAGTAAGATGGTACATACCAAGGATAGAAGTGATTACAATATCACAGCATCAAAGAGACGCCGTACGTTATCCTGGGACAGATTGGCCCACACTTCTTGCAACTGACGCTCTAAATCACGAATACTAGGACATTGAAAAAGCTGACGTCCCATCTGGTCCCACATGTGCTCGATGGGCGAGAGATCAGACGATCTGGCAGGCCACGGAGACGTCGCAGTGTGATGTATACAGTCCTGGGAAATCCCAGCCGCGTGCGGACGGGCGTTTTTTTTTTTTTTTGGAAAATGGCTCTGGGCCACCCCGCCAGGAAAGGCAGCACATAGGGGCAGCAGGATCTCTTGTGCGTAGTGCTGGGCTGTCAACGTCTGTCGGATCATGGCGAGGGAAGTCCGGCTGTCATACGCAATGGCTCCTCAGACCATCACGCCTGCAGTTCTGGACGTGTGCCGCTGTACAGTGAGGTTGGGATTGTAGCGCTCACCTTCGGTCCTCCACACTCTGACACGGTGGTCGTCCGTTCCCATACAGAAGCGAGGTTCGTCGCTGAACACTATACGTCGCCAATCTGTAACATTCGACGTTGCTCGCTGCCAACACCACTGCAATCGACGCCAACGATGGTCATATGTTATTGGCAGAAAACGTAAGGACTGTTGAGAGTGCAGATTCGCCTCTGCCAAGCGTCTGAAATGGCTCTGGCTGACACAGGAGTCCCTTGTACAACCGTCACATGTCTCTGGATATTGGACAAGGACGTCGTTACATGTGTGCGTGCCGCTCTTACGATTCCACGGTATTCTCTGCTGGTGGTGTGTCTGGGTCGTTCAGAGCCAGTCCGCAGTGTCTGGGTGCCTTCCCGTGTCCATTGTTCCCAACACGATCGCATCGTACTGTCCGACCGGCCCAAATGGCCGGCGATTCGGCGCGCCTGCAACCCTGCCTCTCTCGTCTGGACGATACAGCCTCGTTCAAACTCCGTCGGTGTTCCGTACGCACATCTCCGGCGGCTCCTCAGCATGTCTATCGCTCAGGGATCTCACCTGGCTTTTAATGTGAACTTCTGCACGAATGTGGACTGTGGAGTCCCCTGTGCTGCGCCTTATAAGCCCCAAGGATTGCGATTGCAGCGCCGGTCCTGGACGCGCGGGCATGCGGAATCGCACGAAACTTTAATCATTTGCTTGTCTGCCCTCTCCGTAGTTATTCGCCGAGTTTCGCGTTAATCGCATGGTTTTTTCTTGCTGCGCGAATTTTTATGAGAATGAGTGTAAGTACATCAAATGAATGCGCTCAATCGAATTTCACCGAAGAATTTTTTTTTTTTTGCATGTTTACAAAGAAATTTTTAAATAACATAATCTACTGGCCATACTATGTAGCCAACAAATCTCAACTGTTACATAATGTTAACTAGGGTTCTAAAACCGCCCTAAAAAACAAGTAAAACAGAGTCACTGAAGTTACATCGCTTGAACCTCGGACTTGAAACATCATAATCGAAAATTTATTACCATTGCAACAAGTTATGATATTTTAAAGCCGGTAGCGCAGTGGTCTAAGCTCTGACATCTTACTATTCGTCCAATACGAGTCCGGGTTCGAATTCCGGTGATGCATGAATACTGTGTTTGTTTTATGGTATTGTCTCTTTATTTCCCAGAAATCAGTGGCCCTCAATTATTGCCGGGCGACTGCTTTTAGCCCATCAAGTTGCTCACGGTGGTCGTTAAACCCCAAACAAAGCTTTGATGTTTTAAATCTCCTACCTGCAGCTTTAAATGGTTAAGCTAACTAATTGTCTAAAATTCGTAATTGTGAAAATTGCAACACCATGAAGGAATGATGGTAACCACGTGAAACTTACAGGATATGCAGAGCAGGTTGGGACATGCAAATGATTAGAAGTACAGAGTCATTGCGCATGTCTTGGCCAGGCAGCGCCCTCTGAATGTCGAGTGAGAGGTATAAAGAGAGGGCTGTTTAGGATACACACCAGTAGTGCATGGCGGACAACGAGTTATAAAAGAGCTTCCAGGATTCAATAATGCACCGGCGACGACGAAGGGCGCAATATCACCATACGACACAGTTTGAACGGAGAGGAATGATTGGTCTGCGTGAAGGTGCGTTTTTGCACCGCGACATTGCGGCTCGGACGAAACATAATGCCACGACAGTGATGCGCGTGTATGGTGGTAGTGAACCGAGGAGAACCAGGTGCATCGACAATCCGGCAGTGGACCGAGAAATGTGATGACACCGCTGGATGACCTACACCTCGTCCGCATGGCAGCGACGAACTGTTCCGCATCTTCGCAAGTGTTAGCACAACAGTAGAGCACTGCAACAGGTGTGGCACTGTCTGCCTCCACAGTTTGACGCCGTCTACTGCACAAAAGACTGGTTGCATGCATCCCTTTGCGGCGGATTCCTTTGACCCTGAACCATGGACGTCTCAGGCTGGAATGGGGTTTTTAATACAGACAATGGCGTGCTGATTGGCAACATGTCGCGTTTTCGGGCGAGTCCCGATTCAACTTGGACTACCTTGATGGTCGCATACGCATTAGTCGGTACTGTAGTGAGCGCCTTCTTCCAGCATGCATTGTCGAGCGTCATACGGGACAAACGCCAAGTGTGATGGTGTGGAGTGCCATTGGGTACCATTTGCGATCTCGACTGCTACGACTTGAGGGCAATCTCAACAGCGACATTTACATCAGGAAAGTTGTACAGGCTGAAGTCATACCTTCCTTCAGAGCTCATTTGGCGCTATATTCCAGCAGGATTTTTTTTTTTTTTTTTTTGGTTGAAGGTTTAACGACCACCATGAGCAACTCAACGGGCTATAAGCAGTCGTCCGTCCCTAATTTAGGGCCACTGGTTCCAAGGAAGGGATTGAGCGGGTGCCGTAAGACAAACACAATATCCATCCCACACCAGGATTAAAACCCGCATCCATCTCGGATGAATGATCAGAAGCCATCGCTTAGACCACCGCGCCACTGGTGTGGCGACAATTCCCGACCACATGTCGCCAAGAATGTTCAAAGCCACTTCGCAGCACAACAGATACCGGTTCCTTTTTGGCCAGACATATTCGCCAGACATGTCGCCTATTGAACATGTCTGGGATATGATCACTCGGCAACTGGCCCATCAAAGTCTATCTAGACCTCCTGGCAGTTTGGTCCAATGATCTGTGGACTCGCTTACATGCCACCTGGCAACCAATTACCATCCAAGGCCTTTTTTATTCAATGCCACGCCGTCTAGAAGCTCTTATTGCAGCGCGGAGGCTTCACAAGATACTAATTTTTGCTGGTAAAAATTGGATTGTTCTTAAAATTAAATCACTTATGTACAGTGATAACAAAATGTGTGTTATAAATTTCATTCGAATCGTATGGTTCCTTCCTGGCGGTGCAGTTTCACAAACAGTAGTGTAGCTTCGTTGCGCATAAATCACACTTTGTGAAAAGTTAACCAAACTGCCAGGAGGTCTAGACAGATGGACGTTGCACACGTCCATCCGAAAAGAGGCAAAGCAATCAGTACTGAAGGGGGGCACCAGATCAGCCTAATATCCCCACACTAGCCACCACTAACCCCCCCCTCTTCAGGAAGGGGATGGGGGTGGTGAAGCTATGGAAGATGGAGTAGCATCAAGTTCTCATCGTCTCACACCAACTTTAAGAACATAACGTCCGTCTAGTGTACACACTTATCTGGTAGTCTGTCTATTACCCACGTAATAACTTCACAAGGACTTATCTGATCCATTTATTTTTCTGTCATAAGAACAGTGCTCAACAGTACTACTTTTCTGATATTTCGGTCAGGGGAGACAGTGAGCACCGCCTTAGATCTAGGATATATTGGTGAGCCTACATTTTAGTTGCACGTTCCCTGTATTTATGTCAATCTGCATAACTTGACCGGCTGACACTCATAGCCAAAAAAGAGAAAACCTCATGGGAGTTCAGATGTCTATCATGTGCTAACCGAGATTTAGTCATATCTCTATAGTTACCCAAGACAAAAACGAATAAATGATTTAATTAGAACTTACAGTAACTTTCTTTATTATCCCTGCCAAGAACCACGTCTGTACACTTGAAGTTGAAGACACGAACAGACGAATTAAGCGAAGAACAATCAAGAAAGGTTTCTAGCGTAGTAAATCCGTTAATTTTTTTGGTGTAGAGATTCGCAAAACTTTCACCCTCCACTAAGAGGCTTTTTCAAGGCAGTAGTAGACATAAAATACAGGGAATTAGAGCACTTACGAAACGAATATGATTTTTAAAAATAACGTGAGCGAGATCGAGCAGTATTACGTGAATTTTTTCGTGTTTTAATTCCCTCTATTTTATGTCTACCATTGTCATCAAAAAACCTCCCAGTGGAGGGCGAAACTTTTGTAAATCTTTGTACGTATTACACCAAAAAAAAAAAAAAAAAAACTACGCTTTAAGCGTTTCTTGACTATTCACAATCTGGTGTATTTAAAATAATGTTAAGCGAAGAACTATGAACAATTAAACTAAGGAAAATATAATAATGAAAGCTTGGCTAATAGCAATAACTCGGCTTCGAAGAACAAAACAATGACATCACAAAGCTGAAATGCGAGTGCAGCACCCATTGCTCAAGTAATGACCATTTATTTATGTCTTACTGATGTGAATGTCTGCTAGAAATTTCCTAAAAAGTAAGTTCTTGGGCGATATGAGGTTAAGTCAGAAAAGGTAACAAGAAATAACGTAGTCTAAATAAGAACAGAGAACCAAAATCTATAAGAGAAAAGCAAAAACGGAAAGTTAGAAAGGCAATATATGTTACAACTGCTCAGCGGAATTGAATTTTGATCCGAAGAAGTGTAACAAAACAAACATTTGCAAAACACAACCACTGAAGTCTTGCATTGATTATTTTCATCACTTTACCAGCTGACAAACAGTTGTTTCTGAACATTAGCATAAGCATAGCCTGATATGTCTTTAAAAAAAGAGTCAATTAATGTAACAGCTGATTTTTAAAATTCACCTCTCCTACTACAATAATAAAATAATCATGTCTAGCTGTCTGTCTGACTCCTAGTTGTCTACAGAAGAAACTGCTGAACGTACAGACTTTAAATTTAGCAGAAACTTGCAAAAGAACGTGGGAGTTTGCATCCCTAAGGCTCCTCATTTTTTTTAAATTCAAATTTGCAAATTTTTAATTAATTCACTCTGAAGTGCCAAAAGTCATGGATTAGTAGTATGCAAATTTTTTACTGGTTCTGCCGTCGTATAAAGGCTTCGACGCACGCCATGATTTTTATCAGTTGCGAGGTGTAATCTCGTGAGTCAGGTTGAATAACCGCCAGTAGGATTATGGCAAGCCGACGTGAATTATCGTAGTTTGGACAAGGCATGGTAATGGGAGCCAGACGGATGGGACATACAATTTCCGAAGTTGGGAGAACATTCAATATTCCTCGATCCATAGTGTCACGTGTGTACCGAGAATACCTCATGGAAGGCATTACAACCCACCGTGGACAGCGCAGTGGCCGACCACGGTTGCTGAATGACCGTGACCAGCGGCGTCTGACCAGGATTGTCCATGTTAACAGACAAGCGACACTGGCTGAAATAACATCCACGCTCAATGCAGGAGGTACAAGAAACATATCCATCAGGTCAGTGCAGCGTATGTAGCATCCATGGGGTATGGGAGCAGAAGACCTACTAATGTGCCTTTGTTAACACCACATCGGACACAGCGCCTCATCTGGACTCGTGAACACTGTAATTGGACCCTGGAAGACTGGCAACATATGGTGTGGTCCGATGAGTCATGCTACCAGTTGTTATGAGCTGATGGTAGGGTTCCGATGTGGTGAAGACCACATGAGGCCATAGACTCAAGCTGTCAACAAAGTACTGTGTAAGCTGGTGGTAGTTTCACACATGTGTGGGGTATCTTTACGTGTCACGGTTTGGGTCCTCTGGTCCTTGTAAATACGTCATTAACCGGTAATCGCTTTCTTGCTCTGCTGAGTGACCATTTGCTGTCCTTCATGGACTTCATGTACCCCAACAACGATGAGATTTTTCAGGCGGACAATGCACCATGTCATTAGGCCCAAGTTGTCCAAAATTGGTTTGAGGAACATTCTGGACAGTTCCAACGGATGGTGTGGCCACCGCGTTTGTCTGACATAAACCCAACAGAGCACTTATGGGACGTGGTGGAAAGGTCCATTCGCACCCAAGATCCTGCATCTACAAATACCAAGGAACTGCGGGAGGCTGTTCAAACAGCATGGCTCAACATCTTTCCACTTGTGGAATCGATGCCATGTCGAGTTACTGCACTTCGCCTGGCTAGAGGAGGTGTTACACTATGCTAGGTACATATCCCATGACTTTTGGAACTGCAGTGTATTTAGTTTTTTAAGCTTTTCACCATTGTTGAAATTCGAGCTTGCGATATGTTTTAACATTAGCTGACGCGACAACAGCTCATTTCACTGTTAAACAATATTATTTCAGTACACTCTTGCAATACAATATTTCAGTACACCCTTGCAATACAATATTTCAGTACACTCTTGCAATACAATATTTCAGTACACTCTTGCAGTACAATATGTCATTGCACTTGCATAAACATTTCATTTGACTATTGTGAGTAAACTACGAGAACCTCACGCCAAACATAAAGAAGCTATTACGAAATTCCATTTTTTATTGGCGTCTCAACTTATATCTGCCAAAATTTCACACACTTACGGGTGGCTTTATCCAGGCAGATTAATACTGCAAACTCATGCGGGAGAACACCTAGGGGAGAATACAAGCAACAATGTCAATATGTCGTTCCAAAATTTTTGGGATGCACGTAAGTGCATCCTTTAGCCGCAGTTGCCAGATGGTTTATTTACGTTTTAGATTGCTGCTCTCCGTGTGTTACCACGCACAATAAATAGTTCCAACCTATTTCTACGGGAAGATTTTGACTAGGATTTTTCACCCATTGTTTCGAATTTGACATCACGCACAATTTACAAATAGGAATTTGATCTTGCTGTTTACGTCGTTCAACTCCTAAAGTGGTACAAATAACCTCCCGTCTCAGTTGCCGGCTAGCATGGTCGGCTGGATATTAGGAGCAACCGGGAAGGTCGTCCAGGTCTCCGCGCCTTTGAGAACCCCGCAGTTTAGGAAAAAAAAGACTAAATCATTTTCAGTAAAATTTTTTATAATTATTATTTTTTGTAAGTTTTGGGCACAAGGCCCTCAAAAAGATAATTTTTAAAAGCTGTTTTCTGTTTCCAATCCCTCCATTTTGGAATAGGTTATCGCCCTTTGCAATACAGATACTGAGATTTGCAGATTTCAATTGATTGTTGTACCTTAATCTTTTTCACATTCATGAAATAGCAAATTAAATTTAATCATTTTGTGGCTCCCTACCTTTACACATTTAATAATTTATGTGCAAACCAGATACTTAAACTCAAAAAAGTAAAACGAACAATATCAAAGACGCTTTTGGGCTACATACCGAGGCAAATTATTCAGTGACTTTAAGAACATTACTAGAAATAAAAAAAGCAATTTTCATATATATGAGAACGTATAAAATTTTAAAAAGTCACTCATTTGTCAGTTACTCCCCTTTGCATTAAAAATCAATCACTAAATTGTGTATCAGAGGAATAAAACTATTTATACGAATTTATTTTAAAGAGATTCTTGTTATTTTTTACATAAAAAATATTCGCAGTGCAGGTACATTTTTATCATTTTGTGAGGAAGTTTTTAGATGAGTCACAACACAATTTCAACCTTCTCTCTTTCCGCAAAGAAAATCCTAGATTTTAACACTTTTTACTCTCTCTCTCTCTCTCTCTCTCTGAACTGGAATCCATATTATGGTCTTTTTCTTACGCTTAAAGCAATTACTTCTTTCAGATAATAATTTCGTCTTTATGATTGTTTTCGTGTGTGTTCTTTGTTCTTTACGGACGACATTTTTCACGTAACGTCTTTATTAAAATATCAGATTTATTCTCTCTCTCCTCTCTTACTCTCTCTCTCTCTCTCTCTCTCTCTCTCTCTCTCTCTCTCTCTCTCTCTCTCTCTCTCTCTCTCTCTCTCTCCTCTCACTCTTTGAATTTGAATCCATATTATGATCTTTTCTTAAGCTTAAAGCATATACTTCTTTCAGATAATAATTTCGTCTTTATGATTGTTTTCGTGTGTGTTCTTTGTTCTTTACGGACGACATTTTTCACGTAACGTCTTTATTAAAATATCAGATTTATTCTCTCTATCCTCTCTTTCTCCTCTCTCCCCTCTTTCTCTTCTCTTTCTTTCTCTCTCTCTCTATCTCTCTCTCTCTCTCTCTTTCTCTCCTCTCTCTCTTTGAATTTGAATCCATATTATGATCTTTTCTTAAGCTTAAAGCAAATACTTCTTTCAGATAATAATTTCGTCTTTATGATTGTTTTCGTGTGTGTTCTTTATTCTTTACGGACGACATTTATCACGTAACGTCTTTATTAAAATATCAGATTTATTCTCTTTCTCCTCTCTCCCCTCTTTCTCTTCTCTTTCTGTCCTCTCTCTCTCTCTCTCTCTCTCTCTCTCTCTCTCTCTCTCTCTCTCTTTGAATTTGAATCCATATTATGATCTTTTCTTAAGCTTAAAGCAAATACTTCTTTCAGATAATAATTTCGTCTTTATGATTGTTTTCGTGTGTGTTTTTTGTTCTTTACGGACGACATTTTTCACGTAACGTCTTTTTAAAATATCAGATTTATTCTCTCTTTCTCTTCTCTCTCTCTCTCTCTCTCTCTCTCTCTCTCTCTCTCTCTCTCTCTCTCTCTCTCTCTCTCTCTCTCCTCTCTCTCTTTGAATTGAATCCATATTATGATCTTTTCTTAAGCTTAAAGCAAATACTTCTTTCAGATAATAATTTCGTCTTTATGATTGTTTTCGTGTGTGTTCTTTGTTCTTTATGGACGACATTTTTCACGTAACGTCTTTATTTAAATATGAAATTTATTTCCTAGTGCCCGCACTGAAATTTCACTCAGCGCCCCGCAAAATCTCCATCCGGCTAGTATATTTACGTTTAAGACCACGGCTCTCTATATATTACTACACGCTACAAACAAATAGTTCCAAGCTATTATGTTACTACCTACAAATAGTTCTACGCTATTTCTGCTGAAAAATTTTGACTAGGTTTCTTCTACCATTGTTTCAACTTTGACATAAAGCGAGCAAGTTACAATTTAAAATTTGATTTTGTTGTTTACTATGTTACACTTCTGAAGTGTTGAGTGTGTTCTTCCGGCGCAGTAACCCGCAGGTTTCTTTATGTTTCAGACAGCAGATCTCCGTGTGTTGCTACGCGTCATAAATGTTCCATTATTTAAAACTAAATAGCACCGCGATTCTTTTACAGGGAAAATATATTTCAATGAAATGCAAATCGAATATAAGAAATGAAATGTGAGAAAAATGTGAATTTTCTCGCATTTTATTTATTCAAAGTTTAATGTTGCTACTCCTCCGTTTGCGCGTTCTCCCATCTCATCTTGACTGTTTATTTTATCTTGGCATAATGTGAAGGCACTAATAATCTGCAATGGAACACGACCGATCGTCAAGAAACTCATGTCAAATATCGTCCAAACCGCCATCATGATTGGCATGCTGCAAGAGATCTTCTTATTCTACACATTCCAATAACCCCATCTGACCTTCGATTTCAATTTAAACCTTTACAGTTTCCTGTTTGTCTCAGTTTTGCCTTGCGTATCATCAATCACACGGTCAATCGTTAAATTTTGGTGGACTCAACCTGCAAAACTAATGTTTTTCCCACAGCCAGCTCTATTTTGCTTGCTCCATAGTTCTCAAAAATGAAAACATCTGGCTCCAAATGGGAGAACATTTAACCATGCTGAGCAGTGGGTTTTCAAGGATAAACTCACATGTGTTGCGGAAGAACTGTGCATTACACTGATCACAACACAACAGAAAAATGACGATGATTGCAAATTTCTTACAATCACAGTCAATAAAAACTCCTGGGTTCATCCAATCGTGCCGGCACAAGTATAGATTTTGTTTTCTCTTTCTTTTTTTTTTTTTAATTCCTTTCTTTTTATTTCTGGAACACATTTCAATTAAATGTTTCCGTGCAATACACTCAATGAAGCCAATGGTCTGCTGAAGCAGACCATTGGCTGCAGGATGCATGAACGCCATGGAAGCGTGTAGGTGATCAGCCAGCACATGCTGGTAGCGCTCAGCGCTTAAGGACCAATTCAGACACACTAAGAAACCTAATGTGTCTCAGGAGAATGCTTCCCTAACCATTACACAGTCATCACGACTTTTACTAGAGCCGACGTGGCACGACGAAGCTATGACCTCATGTTGTCGACGCCACGCCCACACCTTCTCGCCAGATCAGTACAGCTAAAAATGGGATTCGTATGACCACAAGACGGTGCGCCACTCTGCTGATGTCCAGTTTTGATGTTTCTGTGTCGAGGAGAGGCGTAATTTCCGATGACGAGCAGTTAGCAGTGGCACATGAGTATGGCGTCGGCTTCCGTAGCCCATGGTATTCAACGTATGTCATACCGGTGTTTTACAGTCGCGTGTTTTTTTACGCTACTTGGGCCTCCGACATTTAACTTGGATGAGATTTGCGTCGATGTTGCCAAGCGGTCGGTCAGTACGAGCCTGGATAGTCTATGTCGACACGGGTCATCAATTGCGTGTGGTCGGTCACCGCTTGCTCACTTGGAGCTGGTATGTCCGTCGATGGTATACTCGAAGTACACCCTTGATACAGTTGCCCTCGGGAACCCTAGAGTTCTTACCACTTGGGAGATAAGATGATGCATCTGTGTTGCACCGACAATGCGTCCACGATCAAAGTCGCTCAGATCACCTCGTTTACCCATGTTCGTCGGATCAGATCAGGTCATATGTAGTGGATTTTAGGAAGGGAATGTTTGATCTCAGGTCTTAAACAACCGTTTGAAGTGGGAGAGCTAGGATATTTAAGCTAGAGTTACTTTTATTTCCCTCCTCTCTCGGGCACTCGTGCAGATCTATGCCAACTTTGATCTATCACACCATTCTTTAGCTCTCAGCTGACCCCTTATTTAGACCACTTCGTTAAAAACTTGCTTCTGAATAAGCATTTTCTATTGCAGGCTCCTAGCATATCAACTCGCCTTCGTCCCACCTTGAGTATTACCCTCATTAAAATCTCAAGGTGTAGAAAAAGCCATTTGCTTGATACTCTCCCTATTATGAAAAGAACGCTGTCCAGTCACTCCACTGAGCATTGAAACCGAAAGTTGGACATCTGTTTACGTGGAGAATGATTAGCAATAGTGTTTTAAAGTAAAAAGTGAGAGTGGACTTCATTAACACCGTTGGTCAAGAACTAGGAAATCCTCCCTGCAGCACAAAGCAAAGAAATCATTTTAACTTACAAGATATTAAATAGGGTTATTAATGTTTACTGTTATTACAACCTATCAGCCGAGGGTTACGCTCGAATCTAGTTTTAAACAAAATGTACCTTAACGGTGATTGAGGTTAGTCAAATATACCGCGGAAAGGGACCCTGGAAATTTTCAAGAGTAATTTGAAATTTGATTTGTTGTTTTAATTAACTTTGCTGTTTTTATTAAAATTTATTACTCGTCATTTTTATAATTTGGTGTAAATTTTTCTTAATTTCAGCAATTTTAAGTAAATAGACACAATAGAAAGTCAGTATTATTAAATTTGTCTTTAAACACCATTTTATCATTCCACAAAATACCAAACATTCAGTGTGAATAATGTGTCGTTTTTGTGCAGATTATTAGATGGGTTTGGAACATTTCTTTAGTTTTATTCATCAGGAATCATATATTGAGCTCAAGAGATTGCTTTAATTGAAGCCTGTGACGAATTGTGTAGCGGAAATGTCCTTCGCAACCACAAAACACTTGTGATTCAACTTTTAATTTCTCTCGGCTGTTATATCCAGTGCATGACTTAATACACGGAAAAGCGTTCTCCAAATAACCTTACTCTTAGGACTGTCTTCTTGAATACAGCGTTCTCATTCTCTTTACACTAGAGCCCCTATGAATCGCTAGACGCACAACTGCGTAATCCGACTATTTGGTCTCATCCCTACAACATGAACTTCCTTTAAGGTGGTTCCACCTAAAATCTCTGCCTTATGTTACCAATGGTAAAACGTCTTTACATATTTTCTTCGTAATTAATGAATTCCCAAGGATGAAAATTTGCCCATAGATAAAACTAACTTTAAGTCATAGAATGGAATACTTAATACTTGCTGAAACATAACCATAATTAAGCAATCCAACATTTGTTTGTCTACTGACGTCATCAATGCACAGGTCGCGCCATCTGTTTACAGGCCTAACATTACTCAAAGAAAAATTATTGGTTTTTGACGTAATTATGGTTATGTTTTAGCACGTATTAAGTATCCCATACTATAACTTAAAATTAGGTTTATCGATGTGCAAATTTTCATCCTTGGAGATACAGTAATTTCGAATAAAATATGTAAAGAAATTTTACCATTGGAAACATATGGCAGAGGTTTTACATAAAACCACCTTAAGGGGGCCGCGGGTGGCCTAGTGGGCAACATTCGTGACTGCCACAGAAGGGACCTCAGGTTCGATCCCGGCAGGTACGAACGCTCGATCCACTGAATATCCACCGTGCGTCGGATGGGCACGTTAAGCCGTCGAACCCCGGGTACTGCCCCCGGTAATAAATAAGGGCGTCTTCCTCCCCCTCTACTTCGCTTCCGTGTCACTTTCCTATCGGGCACTCTAGCCCAAATTTCCTAGCTTCCTATTTCTAAGGGTTGTTTAAGACCTTGGGTCAGACACTCCCTTCCTAAAATCCCCTGCATATGGTCATTTAATCCAAAAACAAAAAACAAAACAAAAAACCACCTTAAGGCTGTCTTTGAATGAGTGTAACAGAAATTCTGTCCTATATCTGTAATGCAAATTCTTTTCTACACATTTGCTTGAAAACTGTTACTTTGTAGAGTTTGAAATTTTGAGCACAAATAAAAACGACCCATAGCTAATACGTGTCGGAGTTAATTTTCCGAAAAATTTGTCAGAATTCAATTTATCTGACTTGAAAGTGTTCCAATTTGGCGTTAGATGGCGGAAGAAATTTGCTTGGCAGTGTTTCTGTGTAGAAGAAAGGAAATATCTCATTTCTGTCTGATTTTTTTAATTATCTAGGCCAAATAGAAATCAAAGAATGGGCACTGAAGTGAGATTGCAATCTTGTATTCTATAGATCATCTTAAATTCTACTGTACTTTCATTTTTTGAAGAGAAAATGTGTACATTACCAGAAAACACTTGAATTTGAAACAGAAACTACGTCTACCTACTAAGCTCCACCCCCAAACCATGTCATTGGTTAAAACGTAACAGCGCGTATTTTGTCTTTTCATTGTGGAGCCAACGAGAAACCGCTGCCATTCTGAATATGGTAAGGTCTTCATTCATTCGCTGACACCTACTTCTGGGACAATCTCTCAAGACGTAAAAGCCACGCCCAAGGAGTGATATTTTGCGCCATCTATCGCAGAAGATGAAGCCTAACACTCAATCAAAGACAGCCTTAAGGTGCCAATATGTTTGCATATAAAGCACAGTATTCCCTTTTTCTGCTTACACGATCACATAAATAAGTTCGTTTGCCAAACTTCTGTTACCTTCTGACGACGCAAAGTGTCAAATGTTCTGCATATAATTTTAAATATTTTTTACCGCATAAGTTTTTCACTAGGGGCTGTAATTTCACGTTTCCGTTTGTAACAGTATCTGCGGGACTGAAAACCCGATTGAAAAAATTCTTTTTCCGTCAGATACTGCTAACCATGAAACCATTTTGCATATACATGTATTTCCGCCTCAAAATAACACAATTCCCCCGCATGGGGTGCTAATGTTTAATCTGTTTTCTCAATATCTCTGCTTCTAAAGACACAAATTGCAAAATTATTTTAACACCGGATACAATTTACCTTGTGGAACACTTTAGACTTGTTTCTGTGGAGTAGTTTTATAGTTCACAGTTCTGTCGCAAAGCGGTGTTTGTGTATTTCTGTTTGCAGCTTTATCGCCTCTTCTGAAAACTAAATTTAAAAATTTCTTTTTTTACTGTATGCCATTCACTATAATAAAGACAGGGAACATTATCCTATTTGATTAATGGACATCATTCCCGCTATGGGCGTAAATGTCAAAACATTTTTCTTGCTATCTCTGCTTCTATTAGACGTATCTGAAAAATTCCTTTTCCTGAGCATAGCTTTATCGATGAAGAATACTTTACGAATATTTTCAACTTTTCCATTATGGAAAATTCTTCCACTAGGGGACGTAAAGTTGTCACATTTCCTCCTATATTTCTTCTTTTAACTGTTCGATTTGAAAATCCCTTTGTCTTTGATATTCCTTTATCTATGAGAAACTTTTTGTTAACAATTTGTAAATTTTCCTAAAGTACTTTTTAGTTGCTAGTGGAAGTAAGTTTCTCTTTCTATTTTTGGATGTTTTATAGATTGGATAATCTGGTTGATTTTTGTTCTAACCGGTTCCATTCACTATGAATAACAATGAAAAATTTTATTCGCGTCGGAAAGGACTCAAAAGAACAGAAAATTCGGTGTCGTCAACAAAGATAACTAAGTTTTAGCTTTTAAAGAAAACGATCATGCCACAATTTTAATTCATGCGCAATAATTAATTCGATTACCGTAATCCTCCTTTTACCAGAAAACACACTGCTGTCCAAAATTTCAGAACGAGCATGAAATCTGACTATTACAGAGCGTGCTAACATATGCACGCCAGTTCAGCGCTTCTATGATGTGCAACCTGTATGCAAATTTGCTGTGTGCACGTGCAGGGGTGGATTGGCCCACCGGGACATATCCCGGTGGGCCCCTTTCGTATATTTTGTTTCTTTCTTTCTTACTTTCTTAAAAATGTTTTCAGTTCAGTTGTTTTAAACACACAACTGAACCACAACACTTTTTTTATAAACGAAATACATATAATGTAATTATAACAAACGGAAAAAAAAACTATTTTGAATTAGGGAAAAAAGTCCCCTCACCAGGTAACTGCTAGAATCCCAACTACAATAGATGGGCCATGTGTGTTTGCGAACTTCTGGGTTCACTTAGTAGCTGAGGAACAAGAATGTATGTACCGTATGTTGCGGGAGTGCGTACAAGATATTCTACATATTCCCCAAGGAAGGGGGGTAGTTGATTTTACTCCCGTTGGTTGTAGGAAGCATTGCTGCTGTGCTCATAAGAGCTGAGTTCGGGCTCAATTTTAAGAGCCCGAGCCCAAAGTATGTCAGCCCTAACCCGCCCGAGACCGAATTTTACAGTAGTGGCCAAATTTGTGGAAATCTTTTGGGAATAGTGTATTTTTGAGGTTTGATGGCTCATAACACTACTTTTTTTTTGGAGTAATACCATAAAAAAATATATATCAATGGAATGATAATTTCATCGAGAATGTAATGCAGAAACTTTTATTAAGGAATTTGTATTGGAACAGCGGTTATAAAGATGAAAAGTGAAACACATGGAACAAATGAGATATACAAAAATTCTGATCATGTCAGTTAACACTTAGTTTGGTAACCTTTAGCATTAATTACCGCCTTACAATGCCTTCCCATGGAGTGAACCAAGTTTTTTAGTTCTGCAGCTGTTATAATGTGAAACCAAGATTGAATTATTGCTTCTATTAATTGGGTTTTGTTGCTGGGTTGCTTCTGACTAACAAGTTTTCTTAGTCGACTCCATAGATTTTCTATGGGGTTAAGGTTTGGGCTATTCCCAGGCCATTCCAGCAGTGGAATATGATTATCTTGAAACTACTTTTTGCACACAGCAGCAACATGACATGTAGCTGAATCCCGTTGAAATATAAATGCTTCATTATCTTGGAAAAGATCACGTGCGGAGGGCTACAGTTTGGCCTCAAGTATTCCATTAATATATTTTTTGCCATTTATATTCCCATTTATCACACAAATTCTGCCCACACCTTTTGATGTCATACAACCCTAGATCATAGCATTAACTGGGTGTTTCACGGTACATGTAATGCAATCAGGATGCAAATCTTCTCCAATTCTTCTCCTTACGTATTTTATGCCATCACTACCACACATGGAGATTTTGGTCTCATCACTCCAAATAACACTGTCCCGTTGTTCTGCTGTCCAGTTAACATGCGTTTTAGCGCAGTTTAATCTTTTCAACCTTTGTTTGAGAGATAAAAAGGACTTTTTTCTTGGAATTCTAGCTTTTAGACCAAATTCCTGCAGTCTGCGCCGAACAGTCTTTGCACTCAATTTCACTTTGCATTGGGCCATTTCGTCTTGTATACACCCAGATGATTTTCTTCTGTCACCTAGGCACAGTCTCTTAATTCTTCTATCATCTCTATCTGTTGTGTACCTTTTCCTGCCTTTACCAGTCTGGTTTTGTAGTGACTGAGTTTCCTTATACCTCTTCAAAAATTTAGAAATGCCACCCTTGGTTAAGTTTGCACCAATTTTTCTTCTAATTTCTTCATAACTGAAGCCTCGTTCACTTAATAGTACTATTTTACATCGCTTTCTGGGTGCCCAGTCAACCCTTTGCGCCACTTCTTTAATTTTATTACGTTTTGCAAGCTCACTAAATGAAAGAACACAAAAAAAAAAAAAAAAAAAAAAAAAACTTGATAGCAATCACATAACACACTGACAAATGTCCTCCTCTCAGCTCCAATACATGACATCAGTAGCTGAATCCTACTGTGACCTGATTGGATCATTGCCAAAACAAGATGACACCTTATCGGCTCTCTTATAATGAATAAAATTCTCCGGCTGGACGTATAGTGCAGGAAAGCTTACGTTAAGTCACGTTAGGGTTATTGAAAGGTTACTTGACGTAGCTAAAGTGTGCTTAATCTTCAAAGTGCTAGAGTTTGTTTAGGTAAGACACGCACGTGCAATAAATTCCAAGAATATGGAATTTATTTTTACTCAGCGTTCCTCATTATCTTGAATATCAGTAATATAACTTCGGTTTTAGTGCATTAGTACCTTGAAGGCTCCTTATTAGAGCGGTAAACACAATATACCCTGAACTTAACGTAAACACTCAATGAAATAGACTTAACGGCCAGACAGAGGTCTGACAATAAAATGAACTAAGTAAACGTACTCACTTTTACTTTTTATTGGGGAGCTCCTGGTATTACTCAAATACACACTCCAAAATAACACAACTACTGATAGCCCGAACTTTCGTACTATCGTAATATCGTAGAGAGGTAGGTAAATCGCATATCAATAATCAGGAAGTACCTATGACATATAAAACGAAGCTCTTCGGTATACTTGAGCGCGCCTATATATATATACTGCATACCACCACGTCATGACTTACACTCGTTGCCACATATAATTCAGCGGGAGAAACAACATCTCGTTAAGTGAGAAGATAATTTGCATAGGAAAATAAAATAACAAGAGATAGTAAAATCAAAAAGAAACTGAATCTAGAGTATACGTTACACTCTATACACTCATGCTCATCAGCTGCATTCAAATGAAGGAAAGCTACTTCATATCAACCTGAGCAAGTTGTGCTTACTTTTTCTGGTTATTTTGGGTATAACTTTTCATAGAATACAGATAATTGAACAAATTTTGTTACATTACATTCTTGATGAAATTATCTTTCCATTGATATATAATTTTATGGTATTTTTTCTAAAAAACGTATTGTTATGAGCCATCAAACCTCAAAAATACACTTTTTCCAAAAGGCTTCCACAATTTTGTCCACTACTGTAAAATAGAGCCCGGTCTCGAACGAGCCTGAAAACTATTGTATGCTTAATCTGTTTAGGCATTAAAAAAATCTCCTCTAAAAAACTTCCATTCCTTCCTCCCCGTGCAATTAACCGATGTCTTTCTCAACTGCGCAGTAGGGATGTGATGTCTCTCTATTTCTATAGTTCTTTGACCATTCATTTCATCCTGAAATGTTTCGAGGGGCCCGGCATCAGGAAAAATCTGGAGGAACAACAATCTACGTATGTTAACAGCATTTGGGGGTGGCTGAACAGGGATAAATTTTTCACTATTTTAGTTGAAGAAGTGAAAATACTCACCCATGTTTGATAAAGTTGCAGAATAATGCCAGATAATGGTCATTATGGGATGTCATCATCATCATCATCATTGTCAACCATTATCAATCCACTGCTGGACGAAGGTCTCCCCAAGTTTCCTCCGCAACGGTCTGTCTAGTGCCAGTCTCCTCCATGTCACTCCTACATACTTTCGAATTTCATCCATCCATCTCCCATGTGGTCTTCTTCTGGGTCTTTTCCTGTCCCTTGGAATCCAATCTAAAATTTCGGCTGTCCATCGATGATCTGTCCTTCTGGCAGTATGTCCAGCCCATTGCCATTTCAGGGATTTAACTCTGATCATGATGTCTTCCACTCTTGTCATTTTTCGGATCCACGAGTTCCTCTTCTTATCTCTCCTGGTTACACCAAGTATGCACCTCTTCATGCTTCTTTGAGTTGTCTGCAGTCTTTGTATGTCTCTTTTAGTTAAGGTCCACGTCTCTGCACCATACGTAAGCACTGGAAGGATGCATTGATCAAACACTTTTCTTTTAAGACATAATGGCATATTGCTCTTGAAAATTATGCTGTTTCTTCCAAAAGCTCTCCAGGCAAGTTTTGTACGCCGATTAATTTCTTCATCAATGTGACCCTCACTTGATATCTGCTGTCCAAGATAAACGTACGTGTCTGTTATCTCCAGCTTTTCTCCATCAATCGATAAATCTTCATTCCTTGTAAAAGCATTGAACATAACTTTTGTCTTCTGAAAGTTCATTTTTAATCCCACTTCTTTACTCTTGTCAGCAAGTTCCTGGATCATACTCTGCAGCTCTGATGGGGTAGTTGCAAAAATGACTACGTCATCAGCAAAACGAAGGTGGGTTAGATAATCTCCATTAATCTTTATCCCTTTGTTTTCCCAGTTCAGTGATTGAAAGACATTTTCCAATGTGGCATTAAAGAGCTTCGGAGATATGGTGTCACCTTGTCTCACTCCTGTTCCAATTTTTATGTGTGTTGTATTTTCAAATTTTTTTATGTGTCCAATTTTTATGTGTGTTGTATTTTTTTTTTTTTGTATTTTTATGGGATGTACTATCCACTATATGAC
This sequence comes from Macrothele yani, assembly GCA_039090855.1. Classification (NCBI taxonomy): domain Eukaryota; kingdom Metazoa; phylum Arthropoda; class Arachnida; order Araneae; family Macrothelidae; genus Macrothele; species Macrothele yani. The sequence goes on from CM077011.1 coordinate 32,258,705, forward strand.
AACAGAGAATTAATAATATCAAGAACTTATTTTGAAATAACTGTAAGATTATTTGCGGAGGTGTTCATATGCGATCCCTTTTCCCCGAAATGTTCTACTTACGCAGCCTATGCTCCTTGTGATAACTGACAAATGCTGCAGATGAAGGCAATTTACGGAGATATCATTTCAACATGAAGTTGCAAAATGTTTTGTTTACGTTATTTAGTAAGGTGTCTTTACAATACATAACCGTTTAGTAATTAAAACAGATACACATTTGTAATTAAAGCACGTTTTGTAATTAAAACACATGCGAATAGTATCAGGAATTTTTAAAAAAAATGTAATGTTCTTACTTCAGCGTTCTTAAAAGAAAATTGTAAACAAATATAAATATTGAGTGTGTCCAAAATTAGAAGCTTCTCCAGCTCAATTGCATACATAACTAACTAAACTAGTGATTTAAACCTGGTTATTCGCTTTTTCCACGTCGATAAAGTTAGTTTGCCACGATAGTTGAATATCTTGAAATTTCTTATTGTGATTTTCCACAACAGAAAAATATGCAGTACAATTTTTCTGCAGTAAAATCTTGGCATGGGCAGATGAAAGTGTTTCCGCAACATCCACTTCATTTTAAGAATGACGGGTGTACTTTTTTTAACCCCCTTCCCCCAGTACTTTGCTTGTCACTGTTTTCAGAGCAACTGTAATTTTTGTTTTGTTTCGTAAATAAAAAAAAAGTGATTTTCACTTGTGATACAATAGTACCGCAGATCTACAACTGAGCGGGCCCATTTGCAAATATTTTCTCGGGCCCTTTTGCGACCGTCAATCCGCCCCTGTTTACGTGAAGTTGGCGAGGGTGTATGTTGACTGGAGGCCGAGACATGCCTCATTTCAGTTCGTCCTGTCCTTCAGGTGTTTCAAAGACGGAGTGAGAAACTGAGTGTCTGAAGTAGCATAATTATGTCTGACAGGCATAATATGAGTGATTTTACCTGATGCCGAATTATCGGCAAACTCAAACAAAGTCGGTCTGTTACCACCAGAGAGTTCGGAACAGAACAGAGCAAATTGTAGCGGCGTTCAAGAATATCGGCGTTCAGAAGACATTGAATGGTTGTCAGATGATTTTTTTTTTTTTTTTTTTTTTTGTGGTCATTCGCGCTGTAAGAGCCATCAGGATGACCGTTATCTGGCCATAACGGTAAAACGGGGTCGGAAACGTGGTGCGGGCTAGTTGGCTAATCGTTTTCAAGCAAGCACAGGTGAGAGAATGTCGCGCCAAACCATGTCGAGACGTCTAAAGGCAGCAGGTGTATGTCGGGAAATCCGTACGCTATCTAACATTATAAAGCGCGCATCGTACAGACCTCCATTAGTGGTGCATGACACACGTTGACTGGTCTTCAGATTAATGGGCCAAGATAATGTTCACAGATGAAAGCCGCTTTAGTCTTTCGTCGGATTCCAAGCGGCAGTTGATCAGGGGACTGCATGTAATGTGGGACTGCGTGTAATATGGGACTGATGCACGTGGGACTGAGTGCGATGCCAGAAACGTCTTTGAATGGAACGAGTATGGTGGTCGCGGCGTCATATTGTGTAGGCCATATCATGGTCAACGGACGTACCGAACTGCAGATAATGGATCAAGGGAAAGCCATTGGGCACAGGTACTGCGCTGATGCGCTTCTTCACTATGTTCGTATGTTCCGTGATATTGTGCCTTATATCTGATTTTTATGGTCGATAATGCCCGCCCTCACTACAAAGCAGCTCTGAATGAAGTACTGGCTAGTGAGGATAACCGGTGGATGGAGTGGACACAGCGTTCTCTTGATCTCACTTCAATTAAACAAGCACCAGATGCTCTGGGGGAGACGTGTTGAGCAAAGAAATTCCCCCACCAGAAGCCATTCCAGCGTTTATCAGTGCTCATCAACAGAGGTGGGACAATTTACCCCAAGAGCTCATAAATCACTTGGTGCTATTCATAGCACGCGGGTGACAAACATGCATTGCGGTACAAAGTGGACATATCCCAGGTAGCACAGCGTTGTAATTTAAAGCAGGCCCAATATTGAGCCATAGTATTCTATTCGTAAAGATGGTGGCTCAGTGTTGGACATACGTCAAATTGCAAGGTTGTACTGCCTGGGATTCCCTACTGGGGACTTCACCCTCTAGTCTGTTTACTCTGTGCTGATGAAAGAGAGTCACTGGACGACAGGTTAGGCTGTAACTCCTTCGTAACGTTTTGTTCTGTTCCGATCTCTATTACACATTGCTTAAATTTTTCGATGTCGTGAGTTTCATTTTACTGTTGCTATTACCACTAATACCCCATACAGCCGTCAAGCCACTTTTTTCCGATTTTGACTGGTAAAAATATACCCCGTCCTTAAGTTTTGGACAGCAGTGTATTAAAGTGCTTACTGGTCGTCAATCTTCGTTAGAACCTTTGAAGTGTTTAGACGTGCTGTTGTTCGTGATGCCCTAAAACCTGTTTGCGTTGGGTTTCATTCTATCCTAAGAAACGCTCCCCCCAAAAAATATACAACATCCTTTAAAGCAGCCGCCTGAGTATCAATGTAGTTAAGGTACTGTAAAGTTAGTAGTTGTGAAACGTCATAGGTTCGGGTCCCCAGAAATGTATGGTGCGCATACCTCTCTCTCGTTCAGGATCTAACTGCTCTAAATTAGAGATCATAAAAACCCGTAAAAACACTCGAACTAAATGGATAAATTCGTGCAAAGTAAAAATAGCTGCATTTTCTTTTCATTTAAAAATAATCAGGTAGTTTAACATTCAAATGACTTCGATGAGAATAGTGCAGATTATTCTGTGTTATCTTGTGAGGTTTTAAGTTCCATGAGCTAGAAGAACGAAGCGAAAGTGTCTCTTTTGAAATCACCAGCGTGCCGTGCACAAGCTCTGCAATGCTATGCACCCGAGTCCCATCTCGAAAAGATATACATATAATTCTGAAGCTCCTAATAAACGAGCTTATTATTTTATTTTTCCGCTCCTAGATGCCATAAACATTAGCTTATCGATTCTTTAATGAGAGTCGTACGTTAATGACGACGTAGATCATAACCACCTTGGGTCGGCTGACTTGTTGGCAATATCCCTTCGGACCTTATTAGTTCCAAATGACTGCCCCTTCATTTGCATCGAAACTCGGTGTAGCACTTTTCACTGGGATCTATTTATTACAGAAGTGGGGAAAGACTCACTCCACAGACCGCTTCTCATTGGCATTGTTGTGGAACGGTGCTCTAGCGAGCGAGGCAATGGTGCTCTCCACTTCAAAAGCATGATTTAAGCACTGCGCGTATGCGGCTCGAGTCAGAAAATGGGATCAGAAAAACCGCTACCTCGTGGGTCCGTGGTGTGAGCCATTATTACGGGTTGTCGCTTATGTCTTCTGCGGGGTGCAATGGTCCAATGATGATAACGTCGGTACCGAAAGAAGAGATGTTGCGAGAGGGCATTTGATTATCTACAGATAGTTTATTATGATTTTTTCTTGCATCTCTTACAGAGACGGTGATGATGGTCTCAAAAGAAAGGCCCTGCCGAAAGAGGACACGAGTGATAAGAGGTTGTACTCATTTCTGCATTAAAGTCTCAAGAGAGAGAAAGAGAGAGAGAGAGCGGGAATGAGTAAAAACATTCAGAAGAAACGCCTTAGATAAGTCAAACTTTTCCAAAGTTTTTCCTTTCTTTCCATTTATATACAAGTTTCTATGCACTTTATGGGAGTTTCTAACAACTATTCCCAATTCACATCTTCCTCATTAGCCAGCGTGGTTCTTTGCAGATTACATACATCTTTAACTTTAGTACGCATAGCGTTTGCAAAAATTTTTGCTGATGTGGATCATTCCACACTGAATAATTTCGCAATAAATTTCTTGTTTGTTTCCAAATTATTGGCCCTTCCCTTTCCGAAAAGATAAAGCGCTTCAGCGGTCATTAAGAAAAACAATAGCACGATCAATAACTTGTCGAAGCGTTACATTTCGCACTTCACTGCATTTAGTAACTTAAGTACGTGTTGAGATTCCTTCAAGAAACTTCAGTCTCGCAATAAGACGTATTTCGAACATCGAGAAGTTTAAGTGGTTGTCTTGTACTTTCTCTTCCACTTGGACAACAATAGATGGAAACATTATAAAATTTTAATTTCATTTAGAATGTATCAAGTTGATAAATACACAGTTGACGTGGACCAGGAACATCAAATATAAGTCATCACATGGCAGAGTTGCTTTAGAGCCCCACACAATGCTGGGGATTCACCACAAATGAACGGCAACAACTGAACAAATAACTAGAAGGTTTGGCAGTTTGTCATTTCTGAGTCTGGAAAATACCATGTGGTTTGGCAGTTTGTCGTTTGTGAGTCTGGAGAATTTCGAGGCCGCTGTGGTGCAGTGGAAGCATATCTGGCGCGTAACTGGAAGACTCTGGGTTCGATTCCCGGTGACGGCAGATGAGAAATTTGATGTATCAAGTTGAAATCACATGGAATAATTCATTCAGACATAAATCAAGCTGTTCTTTCCTTGTAACATACACACAGAAATCTGAAAATTTTATCTTCCTAGAACGGTAGTCGAACCCGCATCTCCCGATTTGCGCTCGAGTATGCTAACCATTACACCACCCAAGATAATGAAATCCAACCAACTGAAGCAGTGGTGTAATGGTTAGCACACTTGAGCGCAAATCGGGAGATGCGGGTTCGACCACCGTTCTAGGACGATAAAATATTCAAATTTCTGTGGCTACATTACATAGAAAGAACAGTTTGATTTATGTCTGTATTTATTTAGAATGGTTTACTAATATATTAATCTGTACATACACTGGTTCCCAAAAGCTAAAAACATAGTCAACAAAAAGTATTAAATTATAAAAACGAGAAGGAACAATGAAATAAAATGTTTCGTACACACAGATATCTTAGTAAGGAACTAAATGCGCAGAACAAATAATAAAAGAGATGATGAACCAAGAAACCATACCAATAGTCCAAAATGTTGAAAACAGCGGGAATTTTCCGGAGGATTTTCTGATTTTGTACAACGGTTTAGTAAGGCGTATGGTGACCTCTTAAAGATATACAAATGTCACACCGATGTGTCAAGCTTTGCCAAGAGAAACAAGATGACTCTGTGGCAGCAAATCTCACTCCTAAACAAGAGCAGATCGGAGTTCCTCGAGAGTTCTTGCAGGAGGTTGGCCTGCAATGCATCCCACACATGCTCTATTGGGTTGAAGTCTCGGGAATGCGCTGGCCATGACATACGGTAGATATCTTCACTTTCCAGATAATCGTCGATAATAACAGCTCCACGAGATCTCGCATTATTGTCAATGAACAGGAAATCTTGGACAAAAGCACCCCGAAAAAGTCTCACATAATGATCAAGGACTTCGCCTCTGTATCTCCAACCAGTTAAAGCTACGCCAGATTAGACATCGAGCTGTGCGCGCGCTGGACATAATGCCACCCTACACCACCACCTCTGTAATGCTGCATTTCTCAGATGTTTATGGGGGGATAACAGGTTCCTGGTTCTCTCCAGATGAGAAGACAACGGATGTCACTTTCTAGACTGAACCTGGTTTCGTCGGAGAAGAGGACATGGGCCCACTGATTTTCGTCCCAGACTCGATGTTATCTGCCCTACAGTACCCAGCTGGCATTTCTTGCTGACGGAGCGAGTGGGGTGTAAACTGCAAGTCATCTGGAGTATGTATAATCCTTGTTTGTTGAGCAGTCTGTATACTGTTTGCCTTGAAACAGCCTGTCCTCCAGCCGCAGATACCTCAAAAGCAACCGCTCTCGATAACACTGACATGTTACGCCTTGCTCTTAGTGCTAGATACCTATCATCCTGAGTCGTTATAGTCCGTGGATGACATGCCACAGGTCGACGATTAACATATACGCTCTCGTGGTACCTTCTACAAAGTCTGGATACAATGGATTCATTCACCCCAGTGGCTCTGGCAACATTACTCCTCGTCTAGCGATATTCCAACATTCCGATCATCCGATCAGGTGTAAACATATCAACTTGTTTTCTTTTCTGACGTACTGTTTTAATAAAAAAACAAGAAAGATGACCGAATTTTTGGGTGTAATGAGTACGTCTTTTGTGTCCGTTCTGACGCAAATTATGTTTATCAAAGCTATTCAAAGTCAATGGAACCGGCATGGAAAACAATAGTATCTGACCGAAGAAAGAAGTTTTTCAATCTGGTTTTTAATCCCGCACATATTGCTGTAAACGGAATCGTGAACTTACTCTCTCTGGTGACAGACTTGTGTGTTAAGAAAAATTTGAATTTATGTGAGAAACATTTCGCAGCGGAAACGCTCTCCAACAAAGAAAGAATTTTTCAAATCGGACTCTTCGAAGCAGAGATATGGACAAATATAAGGTATGCAACTTCGCCCCCTGGCGGGAAAACCAAGCATTATTTTAGGAAGAAAGCATTGTCAAATAGTTTTTGGATGTGAGTAGCATCGGTCCAAGAAAAAAAAATTTACTTGAGTTTTCAGGAACTCAGATTTTGTTGCAAATACATCAGAAGCAGAAATTAACCCTTATGCCCCCTGGTGGCCAAACCATTATTTACAAAATATTAGAAATATATGAAAAACATTTTCCGTCAGGAGCTGTGTGCGATACACAAAAGTTTACGAATCGGAGTTTTAGAAGTAGAAATAACGCAGAAAACGCAATTCACCTTAGCGCTCCCTATCGAAAAGTCTATGATTTACTTGAAAATTTTGAATTTATATGAAAACTATTTCGCATCGGAAACACTATCCGACAAAGAAGGAATTTTTCAAATCGGACTCCTAGAAGTAGAGATATTAAAAAAAAAAGATATACATCTGCGCCCCCTGGCGTAGAAACCATGCATTATTTTAAGAAGAAAATACTTCAAAAAGTTTATCGACGTGAGTGGCATCGATCCACGAAAGAAGTTTTTCAATCGATATTTTAGAAGCTCAGGTATTTTGGCAAATAAATCAGAAGCAAAAATTAACACTTACGGCCCCTGGTGGCCAAAGTATTCTTTACCAAATATCAGAAATTATGTGCAAAAGATTTTCCATCAGGAGCTGTATGCGGTGCAGAAAGAATTTTACAAATCGGAGTTTTAGAAGTAGAGATATCGGGGGAAACGCAATTGGCCTTTACGCCCCCTAGCAGAAAGTCTACGAATTACTTGAAAATTTTGAAATTATATGAAAAACATGTCACAGCGGAAACTCTATCCAATAAAGAAGGATTTTTTTCAAATCGGACCTTTAGAAGCAGAGATATTGACAAAAATATGATATACATCTACACCCCCTGGCGGAGAAACCATGCAATATTTTAAGAAGAAAATATTCCGAAAAGGTTAAATACGTGAGGGGCATCGGTCCACGAATTTTTTCAATCGACATTTCAGAAGCTCAGATCTTGTGGCAAATACGTCAGAAACAGAAATTAACACTTACTCCCCCTGGTGTCTAAACCATTCTTTACCAAAACTTAGAAATTATATGCAAAAGATTTTCCATTAGTAGTTGTATCTGCTGAAAAAAGAATTATTTGAAATCGGAGTTTTAGAAGAAGAGATATCGGGGGAAACGTATTTTACTTTTACGACCCCTAGCGGTAAATCTATGCGTAATTTGAAAAAGTAACTATACCTAAAATACTCTTCGACATTAATGGAACCGAAAGATAATAAAAAAATTTCAATGAGATGTTTAAGAGCAAATATGTGGAATAAAATGTATTTTTGAATTCGACATCATCTGCATTTACGCCCTCTAGCGTCGAAATTGTACATTGTAAAAATAAACAAAATAAAGGATTTTCATTCGTGTATTTCAAGCTTCCCAATGCAACAAGGAGTGTGCAAAATGAATTTTTCAAATCGGACTAATAGTTACAGAGATATCGTGGGTGCAGACGGACGGACGGACAAACCGATAACATAAGCACGATCTTTTTTTACAAAAGACGTGCTAAAAATAGGTTCTACTACTATCAGGGCACGATGACAACAAGGAGTGTCACTTTCCGCATTTTTGTACAGGGTGTTTTACTAGGTAGTCTTGGTTTATAAGTGATCTCGATCCTTGAGAAATGCGCGGGAGTTATTTTCCCGATAAGGCGATGACTCATTGTGACGTCACTCCACTAGATCGCCGGGAATGCTAATTTTATCCGGAAGCAATATGCTTGTTTTACTGTTTTTTTTTTTTTTTTTTTTTTTTTTTTTGATTGGAGGTTTAACGACCACCGTGAGCAACTCAATGGGCTATAAGCAGTCGCCCGTCCCTAATTTAGGGTCACTGGTTCCAGGGAAGGGAGAGAGCCAGTGCCGTAAGACAAACACAACACCCATGCCTCACCGGGATTCGAACCCGGACCCCAGACGGACGAATGATCAGAGGCCAGCGCATTAGACCACTGCGCCACCGGGGCGGCCTTGTTTTACTGTGTCACTAAACGTCGTTCAGGATGGCCGTGTACACCATTACAGAGCGGGTGTTGTTCGTGAAAAGTTATTGGATAAGAAAGTCTATAAAGGTAACACAGCGTAAATTCCGGGAAACGTTTAGGGGAAGAAAAGCACCAGACAAACGTTACATCGCCAGGTTAGCGAAGAAATTTGAAACCAATGGCAGTGTTTTGAACCAATGCAGTAGCGGACGTCCTCCCTTAGCGGAAGAAAAAATCGAAGAGGTGAAACACAGGCTTCTGGCATCACCGAAAAAGTCACTACGATGTTTGTCACAAGAAACTGAGTGTTTTGTTTCCACCTGCCAAAGAGCTGCGAACAAAGCGCTGCTTCACCCTCACCATATGACAGCTGTGCAAGAGTTGCAAGAACCGGATCTTGAAAAACGTGTGTCTTATAGTCACTGGTCCCGATATTTTCTTATGGGGATATTTGAAGTTTCGTGTTTACAGCAATAAGTCTCGCAAGTTAGAAGACTTAGAAAGCAGCATCAGTACAGCAATCAAGACTATTAATGAGGACATGCTGCGGAGGACCTTCGATAATGTGCAGCGTCGCGTTCGAGCGTGTGTGAATGTCAGTGGAGGACATTTCCAGCATTTATTGTGAATAGTGCTACATTCCCATGAACTTAGGTACGTTGCAAACCACATGTCATATTTCTAAGTAGAGGGTGTTGCAAAATATGACTCATTCTTTAGAGGGGGGGGACTACCTACTGAAACACCCTGTATCTCTTTCTCAACTCCGCAAATATGCTGTTTTGCCTTTTATGCCAATTATCGTTCGTCACATCGTATTGCGCTACGATTTCCATATTTGCATATTCCAACGTTCTCTGTAATTTACTTTATTACCATTCTTTCCTTTTCCGTTTGATCTAAAATGTCTCGTGTCTAACTACACTTAACTTTCGGACACTAGTGCATAATACTCCAGAGATTTCCGCAACAGTTTCTAACATGAGCTTTACGAAAGTGACAAAAGTTTTACTTTTGTTCTAAAATGTCTTGTGTCTAACTATGCTTAACTTTTGGACACCAATGTATAATAATACTCCAAAGATTTCCGCAATATTTTCTAAAATATGCTTTACATAAGTGACAAAAGTTCTTCTTTAGTTCTAAAATGTCTTGTTTCTAACTATATGCTTAGCTTTTGGACACCAGTGCATAATACTCCAGATATTTCAGCAACAGTTTCTAACATGTGCTTTACGAAACTGACAAAAGGTTTTTTTTTGTTCTAAAATGTCTTGTTTCTAACTATGCTTAACTTTTGGACACCATTGTATAATACTCCAAAGATTTCCGCAACAGTTTCTAAAATATGCTTTACATAAGTGACAAAAGTTTTACTTTTGCTCTAAAATGTCTTGTTTCTAACTATGCTTAACTTTTGGACGCCAGTGCATAATACTCAAGAGATTTCAGCAACAGCTTCTAACATGTGTTTTACCAAAGTGACAAAAGTTTTTCTTTTGTTCTAAAATGTCTTGTGTCTAACTACACTTAATTTTAGGACACCAGTGTATAATATGTTTAACTTTTGGACTAATAGTTTCCAACATTTTTCCGTAATAGTTTCCAACATCTGCTTTACGTAAGTGACAAGTTTATCTTTTGTTCTAAAATGTCTTGTTTCTAACTATGCTTAACTTTTGGACACCAGTGCATAATACTCCAGAGATTTCCGCAACAGCTTCTAACATGTGCTTTACGTAAGTGGCAAAAATTTTTCTTCGGGAGGGGAAGTTAACAACCTCCTTGAGCAATTCAAAGGGTTTCTAGGGAGGATAGGGAGCTAGGGCGTTAAAACAAGCAAATCAACCGTTCCTCGAACTCGTGCTCACTCCAACGAACTGTCAGAAATACAGTAGCTTTGCACCACTGTGACATCGAATCAGCAGTAGGTGTCCAATCGTATAATAGCTCAGGCAACAGCGACACATAGCAAACTGCCGAAAATGAGCCGCCAATTCATCTTTAAAAAAATTTAACTTCCATTAAAAAGCTTGAGTTGTGCTTCTCTGAATTTCAGAAGTTCAACTTCAACTCTATCTTCCCTATGTTGAAAGATCAATTCAGTTCCAGCTACAAAGACTTTTGAGAACCTCATGAGTTTATTTTGTTTGTACAGAGGGTGAGTCGAAAGTTTTGCAAATATTTGCATAAACTCATGTGCTGCGGAGGGTATGTCACCTGTTTAAACTAGTTCAAGTCTCGCACTGCAGTCAGTTGAAATGGAAATAAAATGGTACTCGTTGCTGTGAACAGTATTGCATTTCGTCGTTCTATCGGTGGTTGAAACGGCTAAAAGAAGAACAGCCACAACCGGCTCATTAGGGAACTTTTGTTTTACGAGTTTGAACTCGGCCATAACGCTACTCAAGCAACACGAAACATTTGTCATGCGAAAGGGGAAGGTTTCGCGCACCACAGCACCGCAACCAGATGGTTCAAGAAATTTCACTCCGGTGACAGAAACCTCGAAGATCAGCCAAGGTCAGGTAGGCCGCGAACCGTGGATTCGGAGGCCTTGCGCCAGGCCGTACAGGCAAATCCGACAACCAGCACTCGGAGATTATCAGGCGAGCTGGGCATATCACAGACCACCGTGGTTCATCAGCTTCAAGACCTCGGCAAAGTATACAGGAGTTGCCACATTGTCCCTTGCGAACTGACGCCAGCTGAAGAAAACCGCCCAGTGGAAGTGTACACGAAACTCCTAGAAAACCTGCGCGATGTATGTTTCATCAAGAGAATTGTTATGTGCGATGAAAAGTGGCTCTATTTCCGCAATCCTAACACACAATGGCAGTGGTTGAGCCCGGGCCAGCTTCCTGAACCTGTTGCCAAACGTGGAAGTTTCGAGCACAAGGTGATGCTATGGGTCTGGTGGAATTTCGAGGGGATAATCCATTACGGATTTGTTCCAGATGGTCAGATCATCAATGCCAACCTCTACTCTGAACAGCTGGAGCGGATGTATGCCGTTTTAGAGGATAAGTATCCAGTGCTGGTGAACAGAAAGTGATCTCGCTTACAGCAGGACAAAGCTCTGCCTCATACCGCGCAAATGACCCGGGCAAAACTCCAGGAACTTGAGGGCATAGAACTGATTCCACACCCAGCATATAGTCCGGATCTTGCACCGTCGGATTATTACCTGTTCCGGTCCATGGCCCACTTCCTTCGCGGGCGGCACTTCAAGAACAAGGAGGAGGTGGCAGCTGGGGTGAAGGAGTTCTTCGCCTCGAAGGACAAGAACTGGCACCGCCGCGGAATCGAAGAACTGACAGACAGATGGCTAAAGACGGTGCAACACGATGGCCTATACTTTGAATGCTAGTGAGCTTTCGTCGTAAAGCTACGTATGAAGACATAAAGTGATCCAAATATTGCGAAAACTTTCGTCGTCTGTACAACAGTAGATTAGAAGCTGACGTACTTTTACATCGAAGACAAGATGCTCAGCTCTCTCTAAATGATCATTCTCCGATTGGTATGACGAAACATCTTTTGATTGGTGTTGAATTTCTGTGCTTGAAGATGGCAGTTTTAAAATAATTTTTCACATTTGCATGAGCCTGCCTCTGCGAATCGAGGTTTTAATCAGACAGGACATCTGAACTCAACCCATTGCATTGAGCTGAGTTCAGATGTCCGTTTTGCGTTGTGTGATGGTTACCAAAATTGGTGGTAAATAAAGCCTTCGAAGGTGTTCACTGAAAAAAAGGAAACAGTAAAACATCTTTGTTCTGACAACCAGTGCTATCAAAAATGCTTAATGAACTTATTCGTACACAAATTTCAAGATTACTTGAATTTTTCGATAAGTACGACTAATCTTCTGGTCAATAAGTCAAGTATGTCAAAAACAAAAACCCACGAAAGCTCTGTGGTGTTATAATACGTGGGACGCGGACGTCATATTTTGGGCTTTCTGCAACAGTTTAAGTTCACGTGATTCAAGTAAATGGCAAAAGTTCAGGGGTGTATGACGTCACTAAGACAGAAACAAGGATTAAATCTAAGCTGAGAGAAAAAAATTAAATCATTAGAATTTTTTTTTTTTACGGGATTTAAAGACCACCAAGTCAACTTTAAGGGTAGCAGTCATCCACCCTTAATTTGTGGCCATTGATTCCAGGAAGAAGAAAGAGCCAACGCACTAAGACAAAAACACTGCCCATACCTCTTCTTCTAGAACTCGAACCCAAACCCAGCTAGGGTGACTAGACAGAAACCTATTCCTCTCAACACTCGGTCTCCAGTTTGATGTGATACCAAACGTCTGAACACCGAAGCATTTGGGAATCTCAACTTCCTCTTCTCCCTTTGTACTTTACAGCCCTAAATGGCGTCCTACGTAAAGTTCGGTTACTACCCAGAACATTCTTGATGCACGAAATCCTCTGCTAAGTGTTGCCTTCCCCCCCCATTTCCTAAGGTTTTCGTACCCGATTAAAAGGGTAAAGCTGCTCCGGTGGCGCAGTGCCCTTAGTTTTAGTTTTAAAGCCCTGACTCTCTCCCTTCTCTGCAACCAGTGTCCCTAAATTAGGAACGAGAAGCTGCTTATAGCCTATACAATTGCTCACGATGATCGTTAAACGCCTAACAAAACAAGCTAGTAAAATCATGTAATACATTGATTATGATACGCTTTCCAGCATACCAGAAATTATTACTCAAGTTATGTGGATAATGGCTGTGGAATAAATCTCGCTCCTGCGTCTTGACCTTTGACCCCATTTCCATGATATTCTTTGACCCCATTTCGATGATATTCTAAAGTTTTGTCGCAATTGAAGCAGTTTTACGCAAGTTATGGGAATAATGGCTGTGCAATAAATCTTGCCTTTGTGCAATGACCTTTGACCATATTTCGTTGATATTCAACAGAACCGGTTCACTATACCTCCGGAACAACATGATAACGTTTTGCCGCAATCGAAGCATTTTTAGGTAAGTTACGATGCACAAAAGCAATGGAATGAATCCCACTCCAGTGTCCTGACCTTTGACCTCATTCAGTCCATTTTCAATACGGTTCGTCCCCAGTTGGTTCCTTACCACATACTAAACTTTCATCGATTTCGAACCATTTTTACGCAAGTTATGACGCATAAGGGCAATGGAATAAATCCGCTCTTATGCCCTGCCTCACCTTTGACCCCATTTCGCCCATTTTCAACTGGGTTCGTGCCCAGTTGGTTCCCTACCACATACTAAAATTTCATCGAAATCGAACCATTTTTACGCAAGTTATGATACATAAAGGCAATGGAATGGATCCCGCTCCCATGTCCTGACCTTTGACCCCATTTCATTTATTTTTAGGGATCGTCCCCAGGTGGTTCCCTACCACATCCTAAAATTTCATCGAAACCGAACCATTTTTACGCAAGTTATGTCGTATAAAGGCAATGGAATAAATCCCGCTCTTATATCCTGCCTGACCTTTGACCCCATTTCGCCCATTTTCAATAGGGCTCGTGCCCAGGTGGTTCCCAACACATACTAATATTTCATCGAAATCGAAACAGTTTTACGCAAGTTATGACGCATAAAGTCAGTGGAATGGATCCAGCTCCTATGTCCTGACCTTTGACCCTATTTCACCAATTTTCAATAGGGTTCGTCCCCAGGTAGTTAACTACCACATAGTAGAATTTCATTGAAATCAAACCATATTTACGCAAGTTATGACGCATAATAGCAATGGAATGGATCCCGCTCCTATGTACTGACCTTTGACCCTGTTTTGCCCATTTTCAATAGGGTTCGTCCCCAGTTGGTCCTCTACCACATACTAAAATTTCGTCGAAATCGAACCATTTTCACGTGAGTTATCGTGCGGACGGACGGACAAAGCTAGAGGATATACCCTTCTTCAACCTACGGTTGGAAAGCGTAAAAAAGAGGGTGAAGTGTGGTTTCCGTTTGGGATAAAAATTGAACTCTCGTTCCAAAATACCCTATCACCCCCCCCCCAATGATACTTAAGCATGGTTGTTAAACTACAGTAAAATAATGACCAATCAGGGTAGCGGCAAAGATGCAAAGGCCTCTCCCAACAGTAACAGAAGTTCCTATAAGAGAGCAAATGAACCAAACTCAGACTGCTAAGCCACGAACGGCTGAATGGTTAGCAGTTCAGACTACCAATGCAAGGTCCTCAGGTTCGATCCTGGGCTAATCTTGCGGAGGTGGTGTGATTTGTTAACAATCACTGAATATTCGCCGTGCATCGAACGAGCACCTTAAGTGACGGCCCCCATGGTTAGACCCACTGGTTAAATGGGTATCCTTTCCTATGCCCTCCTTGAAATTCTCTCCCCTCTCTATGTGCAACATCGTACTTGTACGGTGGCGCCATCTACTGTACTCTGATCTCTGTACAAACTGTTCTGTCAAAGTCGCTAGACTTGCTCTCATTGTTTCTGTGTCCTGCCCAAAAGGCGAGCTCGCTTGTAGGTGGCTGGGACCTAAAATCTTCTCACTGTGGACAAAAGTCCTACAAGAAAATGACGCATACTTGCTTGTAGTACTCAGACTGCTGGAAGTGCGCACTTTTGATATGTACATTCACTGTTTTATTGTTAATAAGGATTGCGAGTTCTTATATTACTGTGATTTTTCTTGTGAATTAAAGTAGACGGTAGGAGAAGTTTACGTTGGCTCAATGTTCTGCTAAGCAATGAAGAATTCATTCTGAACTTGCGTGCATGCCTTAAATAGATTTCGTGTACTTCTATAATATTTCATCAGATTCAGAGCAGTCAGCGGCTTCCTGAAATAGCTGTACAAACAGTCTCAGTTTTATTGTGCCTCCATCATAGAGATCAATATAGGGGAGTGTCCAGCGGCGATTGGTGACTACGTTCTACTGTGCTTCAGCACGCTAAAATATTTTGAATTGCGGTTCATATAGTCTATTGTACAGTATATAGCGGACAGTACAGATATGATTTGTTGCCAGCACAAAATCTGATTTTTAACCTGGCCGTAACCAAAAAAACGCTCTTGTTCTTCGATCGGTGCTTCGTGCTGTGTGGCGGAAAGCACGGTTATAGGAATGTGGCTTTCCTGCTGACTACGCCACACCCCCTTGGGTATTCTCAAGCAGTCCATAAGGAATTTGCGGCATGCTGAACTTCTCTATGCACGATACCTTGCAGCAAACAACAGTTAGATCTCCCTCCACTGTTTCTCCTATCGGAACTGGGGGCAGTGCAAAGGGGAACTGTTTTACCAAGGACATTATATTACTGGAGACACCACTGGCTCTGCCGCCATAGCTCACAGCTAATCTGTGGTGTGACGTCACAAGCAGGCAAAAATTAACTAAATTATACCGTTGATGAAACAGTAAGCTTGTGTATCATTGCTAAAGATTATTGAATTACTCATTTTATCTGTTTATACGCTTAGAAGCTTTTGTTCCATTGGTTTCCAAGCAGCTTCTCTTCTGCGGCTGCGTCGTGCCTGCTCATGACGTCATTTGCAGCACAGACGGTGACTTATGGCGGCCAATGCTGCGTGGATAGGAGTGGTGTCTCCAGTAATATAACCTCCTGTGTTTTACCCTCAATTCCAACATGACGCGGAGACCAAAACAGAAGGAAAGTTTATATGATTGTTGCCATGCTCTCAAGAAATTTGCGTGATTAATCAGGCAAGTAAATTCTTTTTGTGCGCTTCTATTTTTTGGTCTTTGTAGTGAAATTTTCGTTATCTTTTAATTTCTTGAACGGCGATTCCAATTAGTTTAGTAGATTCTTTGTTGTAACAGCCATTAGAGAGAAAAATTGAAATAAAATCCTTAGGATCCTGAATAAAAGTGAAAAGAAATCCTAAGTAAAATTCTTTGGGTCCTGAGTAAAAGTAAAAAGAAATCCTAAGTAAAATTCTTTGGGTCCTGAGTAAAAGTAAAAAGAAATCCTAAGTAAAATCCTTAGGTATAATAAAAAATTATACACCCATATCTATTAATAAATGTCTTCCGTAGTTAGGTGTAATTAATCATTTATTTATTTACTAGCCGAGCTGTCGCACCTCAACGGAGGGCTTTTTCAAAGTTTCATAAAGTAGTTGTATGAAGCCTTGAAAAAGCCCTCCGTTGAGGTGCGAAAGCTCGGCTAGTAAATAAATAAATGATTAGTTACACCTAACTACGGAAGTCATTTATTGATAAAATCCTTAGGGTTCATGATTTTTGGAGAGGGCCTGAAGCTTGATCCATGAGCATTTGTTTATAATTTTTTGCATTTCATAAACATTTTATAATCTAATACGCAATTCAGTTAATACAGCTCTTTAAAAGTGCAGCAAAAATCACAAATAAGATCGCAAGGGTGATTGTTGATTGGACATTGAACAAGGACGCTGCAAAAATGTTTCCCATTAAATATACGAAATAAATAAAAATTAATTTTTCAAAACACTTCAGTAAATAAATAATTTTTTAAATGAATATGTTTTCTCGGCAATTGAAGTCGTCGCAGATTAATAAATCCGAATATTCTGCAAAAATGTAAGGCTTAATATTTTGTGGAATATGTGGTTATAAATTTAACCACTAACACTAAAAAGGCGATAAATATAATTACTGACGCTAAAAAAGTGAAGAAAATGACTAATAATTCATATTAATTTGTATATAATTACAGAAATAGAAAGGCAGATGGGGGGGCGCAATATATTGTGGTTTGCCCCGGGCGCAGAAATATCTAGTTACGCCTCTGCCTGTGACCCCCCAGCCCCCTAACTTATTTGTTTCTGTTTTTTTCTGCTGCATATTTTCTTGTTCTATTTTCGAAACATGCTACACATTTCAGTTCAGTTAGTGAACTGTACTTCATTCCTTAAGAAAAAACATTTACTCTGAAGCATAGGCTTTAACAGACAAAAACGTCTTTTTCATACTATTACGCAAAATAGTCCAAAGAACACGTTCCTTTCGCACAGGACACTCAAAAACGTAGCTTTCATCATTTATAAAATATCCTACAGCAAATTGTAGTCATAGCTTCAGTATGAGAACTAAACTGAATGTTCTCATTTACATTTCATAAAATCTACCTCAGAATAAGGCGAACACATGGAAGTATATACATACGTGGTGACTTATTCATAGCTTCAACGGCGTATGCCGTATAATAATATTGTTACTCACGTTGATTCGTAACTGTGTCGATAATGACCAGCTGACAAAGTATCATATTGTTTCACTATTTATTCCCGATATTCCAGTGTATATTCGCATTTAAATCAATTCTATCTGTTAAATAATGAAAACACTGTACTAAAGAACACTGCAACAGTTCAGTATTGCCATTCAAATTGTCCGCAGTGAACTAAGTGTATAACAACACTAAAACTCAATATCCTTAGAGTCTATCACACTATTAAACAATAGTCTGCCTACAGTAATGTATCGAAATTATTACAGTGCACATATAGTCATTAATTGTTCCTTTTCCTCTAAGTTCAAAAAGATACTTAATCAACTGTAGTTTGCGTTCACTATTCCACCTCGCGACAATAAGTTGAAATGTAGACACAGTGCAAGCAGTACTTCACTAAAGCAAATTCCACACAATAAACAGTTGAAAAATCAAATAGAAATATGTACACTTTAAAAGTCTTATAGCACAAAATATTCTTTCTTTAATCAAACCCTGTCAACCAGTCACCAACAGCCTTCCGTACATGTTTCGGAACACATATCTCTATGTCCATTCTCAAGAGTGAGCGGACCGACTGGTCATTATCGACACAGTTACGAATCAACGTGAGTAATAGTATTATTATACGGCATACGCCGTTGAAGCTAAACTGAATGTGTTTTTAGTCTATATATTTTTAAGAGAATGCCTCTGTGCGTGTGTCGCAATAAAAACTCATCGCGAAATCATAGCATACTCTTCAAAAATTTGGCACGATATTTTTCATTGCCCAGTGGCCGATTTCTCGTTGAAATTCCAAAGGTGGCATATCAGAAGCTAAATCCCAGAGAGACACCTGAGAACGCGTATGTGCTCTTGAATGTGTACGCATTGCCATTGGCACGCTTATTAAAAAATTGTCACGTGTGCATCGAAGAAGCAAAACGGGTTCCTTTAATTGGGTCTTTAGTATTCTTTCAGTGACACACTCAATAGAGGTGGCACAGTGACTCGGACGAGCCACACGAAATGTCACTTTTTCCTACCTTTTTTGTTACGGCCACTTACTTTTAAATATATGCGGGAACGTCGCCAAGGGGATGCGAGTGTGAGATTTAGCTCACCCTGAAAATTGTCTTGCCCACAATGCCGCCCACCCAGTTCAAGATGTGCCGTATTTTAATTTTTTCTAACTTTAAAATATAATTTGGACTTTGCCATAAAATAATGACTACTTTTTTTTATTTGTCGTATAGAGATTTACATATTTTCTCCTACGAAGTGAGTTTGTCCTTCTCCAAAGAAAGGTTATCCAAATAGTATCCGCAGGGACATGAGAAACTCCAATTGCTCTCCACTCTCCCAAATCCTCAATTTAAGCTTTTTTTCAAGTTAGTATAATCATTGGCGAAAAGGAATTCATTGAGGTCATTTGTAATCGCTCTGCTATTGTTAGAGGTCATTCGTAATTGTTCTGATGTTTGCTTTGTGCTACTAAATAGGGGATTCCAATAGGGAATGTGTAGTCTAAAAGCTATAGCAGTGCTCTTAAGCCTGCCTTAAAGCAATGAGGGAGCAAGACGTGTCTGGCGACTGCTTTGTAAGAGATGAGTGCAAGACAATGCTGCTGGCTTGAAGGAAAGGATTTAAGGAGGGGAAAGGTATTGTCTGCGTGTCCTCTATTTCTCTTCAATACTAATCCACGAAAACATTCATTTGTTTTAAGACCTTTCTCCTAGGCATGAAATTTTATTTTAATCAGGGCGTGCTACTGGTGCAGTGTGCCATGTTCATTCGTGGCAGTGTTCATCATAAAGTTTATGTAACTCTTAAGGTTTTACTAATTTTATTGAAAGTGGGAACGAAACATCAGCAAAAAATGACTCCAAACAATGGATTCTTTTGTATTCCAAAAAAGGGAAAAACGAGAAGACAGTTCCAAAATTAATGAGTATGTATCTAGGAGGTGGGAGGAAGGGGTTGAACGAATGCCTTTGCAGACTGTAGTAAAAAAGCATTCAAATTCTTTCTTTCGGTGTTTTGTAAATAAAGTTACTATCAAACTTGCCCTAGTAAAAATAATAGTCGTCCACCCTGACTTAGAAGACTAGCGACGTCCCTGAATATATGTATTTGTACAGAGGCGTAACTAGACATTTCTGCGCCCGGGGCAAACACAAAATATTACGCCCCCCACCGAAGTCGTTAAGACAAAAGAGCTGTACCGCCCGAAACATTATAATCCTGCTGGCTGCATGATTTTTTAGCATAGTAAAACTAGTCTTGTCTGTTGATTACGCACAAATTTGCATTATTTATTACCCACACGCATATGCAATAACAATTTTTCAAAAAAAAAAAAAATCTGAAACTTTCCATCGGGAGTTGCTTCTGACATTTCGCTTCACACTGAATTTTATACTTTCTTTTTGTATCATATTCTCTTGTACAGGATGTGCCATATAAAAGAGGCCCGAGTATAATGAACGACAACAGTCAGGCAATGTTACTATACATGGTAAAGAATAGTTGAAATGACAGAAAACAGGAGTAATTTACTTGCGTTTACAACAATTGCTGAAAGTGCTGTCCTCCGACATCAAGACACAGCTGAACACAACGAAACATATTGTTCGTAACGCGCCACAACTCATCGACAATAATCTGGGCTATGGCATCCGTAATGTTCACTTTTAATTCATCAAGGGTGTACGGATTAGTTGCGTACACTTTCCCTTTCAATGCTCCCCACAGATAAAAGTCACAGGGGTAGAGATCTGGGTGGCCATAGTCCCTTCGATACAGTACTGTCCTCCCCAAACACTTCATGCACAGCACGTAGACTGTTCCGCGCAGTATGTGCCGTTGCACCATCCTGCTGAAAGAAAGCATATGTTCGCTCTTCTTCTGTAAGTGCGGCAACAAATGGGTTGAACAGTTGCTAAACATAGCGCTCCGAGTTGATGTGTCAGTGAAAAAGAATGGGCCGATTATCCTCTTCGCAGACACAGCCCACCAAACGCCTATCTTTTGGTCGTACAGAAGAGTCTCCATTGTCCGTCTGGGATTCGTGTCGGTCCAAATAATGCTGGTTTGCGAATTGACATACTTGGACAGATGAAACCATGCTTCACCTGTCATGTAATAAAATGTTGGGTCCATTTCACCGGTGACAATGGTCTCCTGGAACCACTTACAATATTGCATCCGTTTTGCATAATCAGGAGTTTTAAGTTCTTGGAGCGCCATAACTTTGCACGGCCGAAAATGCAAATCCACCTTAAGTATGCGTTGGCATGACGTGGCAGATATTCCCGTTGCATACGATAATCGGCAAATCGACTTCCGAGGGCTTTGTAACATCATTGTGCACACATCCTTGATATTGTCTTCAGTACGAATTGTCTTGGGATTGTTTCTTTTCCTGTTGCACACCCTCCGGATTCACGTAATTTCCGCACTAACTTCTGTACCACTGATTTCTCCGGTTCTGCACAATGTGGAAATTTTATGTAAAGAACTCATTTAAAACCTTCTATGAGTTATTGAGTTATTTCTGAAATACTGTTTCACAATAAAAATCCGGTGTCCCATACTTAAAACCATTTCCATTGCCTTTGTTCTCTCTTCACTTACACTTATGACCGCGTACCTACACTCAAGGTACTTAGAAGGAGGAGAGGTAGGTCCATCGTAACGGCGCCGTCTTCCCGCTTCTCTTCGCTGCGCTGTGACGTCACGGTGGCCATAAGCGAAGCTGTAACGCGCACGGAGCCATACCGAGAAAGTGTCGTGTGCTCTGTGAATTTTCAATCGAAATAACAGAGCTAGTTTTGAGTAAATAATTTTTTAAGTAAATATTGTACAAACATCCAACTATTTTTCAAAACAGAGTAAAAAACAAATATATATATACTGAGAAAAAAAGGAATATGACATGAGTACTGTTCGATACTTTTTTGCTGAATATCTTTTTCTTTTTTTCCCAAAAGCACACTGCAATGGCTCTTTGGAGCTGGAAAATCTACATTTCATTACGTCGAATCAGTCATTTACCAATTTTAAAAAATTAGCAATTTGTTTTCTTTCAGGAAAAAATACTCTACAGTTTTGCTTACGTTGTTAGATTGCATCTGGGACACTAAAACTAATTCTCTGTTTCATGAAGCCTCTTACATTTGTGTGGATCCATTTTACTTTATGAAACACCTTTAATTCTGAGTTATTACGTTCCAGGAAAAGGTCAAATATCTGGCGAGTGATAGTTCCACACTACAGCGTGTTCCGCAATCAAATATATGATTTCGGAGAAGTTTAATTAGATGGGGCACATCGGCAAACATCCATATTTTTTTATTTTCATTTACTGGATTTGGAAAAGAAGAAAATATTGGGGTTATTCCAAGCTGCCTCCAAACCTTGATATCCCCCACCCCGCAAGATCAGTTACCACTCCATGTACTAAATAACCCGATTGCTCATCGGCTCGAATTATGTCAGTTAACAGCTTTTGATCAATCTGCTTATCAAAGGAATAATACAGTATATGGTTGTTTCCAAGCTTTCCAGAAGCCTCTCAGCATAACTACTAAAACGTTACTATGCGGTACTAAAATTGTATCTGCAGCAGCATCATAGCAATATCGGCAATCAACGCTCATTTCACCAAAAGATAAAACTGAAACTTTGTCGAATTCGGTTAGGTGTACAGCATTCATTTTCATCACCTTTAAAACGGGCTCCATTAAACCATCGGTAACACAAATTATCACACCACCGTTTCAGAGAGGAAATGCTTGGAAGCAGTATGTGCATTTTAGTTTTGATGAGTAGATATGCTTTTCGAGAAATAGCATGCAAAACAAGTGCTTGACTTATATCTTCTTCATTCCATTTTGCTGGTCTCTTTTTTTACACAAGAGTTTGAATTTCCACTTCAGTGAAACAATGCCCAAGCAAATTTATGATAGCTGGCCACCTTTCACTGTTACTGAGCAGATTTCGATTTTTGCATTTGCGTTTCACAATATTAATTTCCGTTTCCAGGCTTTTTTTCTCGAGGCAAAAGCATTGTTTTACCATGATTACCAACTGTTTTCTTACGTTTGATA
The DNA here is from genome assembly GCA_039090855.1 of Macrothele yani. Lineage (NCBI taxonomy): Eukaryota > Metazoa > Arthropoda > Arachnida > Araneae > Macrothelidae > Macrothele > Macrothele yani. The sequence goes on from CM077011.1 coordinate 32,281,530, forward strand.
ATTCTTCCCGTAGTGAATTATTTTCACTCTTAAGTTGCATTATATTTTTGTTCAGACATTCGCACTTCTCACATAACGTTGACGGTATGATAAATGTTGGTCAGGAATGATGTCATTTTCATTGTGACCTGTGATTTGACGTTTAATTGGAGATATACTTTCAATTCGATTTAATGCATTTTTTTCTGACCTCTCCGATCTTAAACCGTTCACTTCGAACAGAAGTTTGCTCCTCCATCTGCTAAGGCATATTTTTTGTAGGCACGGCATCTTTTTTCAGTTTTTTTCTGGGAGGCAAGTTCAGCAATTCATTTCTAAGATCTCGCTCTTACTTCGACTGTTCTGAACACATTCGTGCTTTCTTTGCATCGAATACATCCTTTCGACAGCATTTCGCCACCCATTGCTGCAAGAAATCTCTGTCCGATGGGAAAACATGGTATGTAACATCTAACTTCCTTTCCTTTGAACTGTTATTACGACAAAGTGCAACAGCGTATCCAGGTATTTTCGAGATAGTTGTACACAGAAAACAAATGAAGAAGAAAAAAAAAAGAATGAAACGACAAAGCAGGTCTAAAATTGACAAAGAAATGCAGCGAGTAATCGACACTACAGCACAAGCTCCGAATGCTCAAGAGATCGTTTATGGCCACCGTGACGTCACACTCCAGCTCGTAGGGTGACAGCTCGCCGGCGGCACGGAAACAAAGGTGATTGGACCTACTTCTCCTCTTTCTAAGTACCTTGCCTACACTGCTCTGGCTGTGACTGACCACTCCGAAGAATTCCTTTGTAGCTGTACACGCAGAAACCGGTTAGAAGTGGAACAAAGCGGTTTTAACTGGAAACCCACCAAACAACTTTAAAGAGCCTAACAACATCTGGCCACGGGCCTCTTTTATATGGCGTCCCCGGTAATTAATTTATAACTAATAATCACTAACTGTTATGCAATAGATTTTAAGAACGGATTAGTTTTTCGGCGGACACAAGGAAGATCTTTGTGGAGTGATTGCCATTTTAATTGTAGAATTTTAACTTTTAAATATTTTTATTGGGGTATTATACTGCAAATAGGGAACTGTGAGACATTTTTTATCCCAAACGTTCGCGGCATTTTACCGTTACCAATTGCGTCGGAAAGATTAAGAAGGGTATTGTGCATTTCTCTTATCCTTACTTACGTACATGAAGGATGTTCGGGGTACTGAAGATGAACTGGATGCCAATCGCCATTTAGAGCTGTAAAATAAAAAAATAAAAAATATGCTTAGATGGGAGAGATTCCCAACTGCTCCGGAGTTTCGATTTTTCGTATCACATTAAACGGAGCTAATACAGCTTGCACTAGGGGCAGTAATGACAGAATTGTCCCCAGAGAATCTTCAACACTGTGAAAGACATTATAATCTTGCAACGTACGAACAACCGCACCTTCATTTCCGAATGTGAGCAAATTATGTCCCCTACACAGGAAGAAATACGAATTTAAGCCACCAAACAACCGCAACTGGTGAAAGAAGTTATAGGAAAATTTTGTAATTCTGTATCAGAAACCGGTGCAAAAGTTTCCGTTCCGATTTTAATCAGATTGGGCACAGTGATTTTGATGACTTATCTTGAGCTGCACAGGGGGCAGCCTGCCCAGCCCTAGTTACGCCTCTGTATTTGTATATGTTTTTAAATATATATTTACGAATCATTGGAAACACGCTTTATTATGGCATAGATGCTTTTGTCGCTTTCCAATATTTTGGGAGATGTTTTCTCCGAGGAATTTTTATTTGCATTTCCAATATCTTGGGCAACTCCAGTACAAAAATCTTGAGTGCACTACTGGTCACTTTCACGAAACATGAAGCGTTTCATTACCGGCCTTGAGTTGGGGTAAACATTTTTTTTATCGGGGTTTTACGACCACCGTGAGCAACTCAATGGGCTATGCGCAGTCGCCTGTCCCTATTTTAGGGCCACTGGTTCCACGGAAGTGAGAGAGCCAGTGCCGTAAAACAAACACAACATCCATGCCTCACCGGGATTCGAACCCGGACCCATCTCGAACGAACGGTCAGAAGCCATCGCTTAGACCCGTGCGCCACCGGGGCAGCAAAATTGTTTTAACTAAGGTTCCTGAAAAATTATGCAAGGTCTGTTAGTTAAATTCGGTTTCCTTTACTTTCCTTCAAAAAGAGCAAACTCGTGGCTATAGAAGAAGATAAGATTCAGAGAAATGCAACAATCCAGCACCTAACGAAAAAACAATTAACGTAGTCCGTAAAGAAGTGTTATGAACTGCGATTATTCTGTATTCGTGTATTTCAAATATATTATTACTGCAGTGCTAACAATGTTTGCGCACGTGGATATGAAAATAATATTTTCGTTTCTAGGGGGTTCTGGTTGGAGAGTAAAAATCAGAATATGCAGGTTGCATCTTAAAACCCTTTAACCGGCTAGAACGAATTAACTCGGGGCTAGCAAAATTGTTTGAAATCAGCATTCGCTGTCTAACAAGTGGGTTGAACGCGACAAGAACGAGTGAACCTGCACATCATAAAGTGTTACGTTTCCTTTAGGTTTGTCATTCAAAATGTTCATTTAAGGGGAATGATTTTCCTTAATCCTTCTTATCATATTACCTTTTCTCCCGAAAATGCTACAAAAATGGCAAAAAAACAAAGAAAGAAGAGAAAAGATATTTGAGTAACTTGCTTCTACCCAGTGACATGATGTCCATGTCGGGGGGACTAGCACTTTCCAATCATTCCTTGGTTCATGGAGCAAAGAATAAAGCACTATAGGGGAATCAGACCATAGACTATAAGACTAAAAACCATAAGAGAGCACTTACTACCAGAGACGGATATATAGTCGATTTTGTGGAGATGAGAGAGGAAAAGGAATAGTTTTGCCGTAGCTTTCGTATAACCCGGCCACTATGTCAACAGTTCTGCTTGAGGAGGGCAGAACATTTTAGTCACTTTTTGGTTAAGATACATCTGGCTTAAAGGGTTAAGAGGTATACCGTGGCCAAGGGTTATACCCTGGCCGCGCCGAGTACAATTCAGCCGGTTAGGAATTATAAGTCCAAAAAATCAATTCTTTATTGATGAGAGAGGAGTGAACGAAAAAGTTTGGTCTATGGAAAACAATACCGGTACTTTTAATGGCTTGAACTTTATTTGTCACGATTTCGTTTGGTGAACACATCACGTGATAAATCTACTGAAATACTTCACTGCAAATAGTAGACACTGTTTAGAAAAGGAAACTTTGAGCAGGGACAGACTCCCAATAATTTGGCTTTAGATGTGATAGTTATAGAACTGGGGCTTCCTGTACTTCTTTTTCTAGCCGGCACGCGTTCCGGTAAACCTTATACAGCATAATTTATTCCCTTTTTAAAATGCGAATGTCTTATATTTCTTTTCCAATGAAAAAATGCAACAGAAAAACTGCCTAGTTACTGAAATTAACGCCCCGTGTTAGTTTGCAGGTAGAGTTTCTAAATCCATACTCACTTGGCAGTCTCTAATGGTGAAATATTGTTACTTAAATGCCAAACCGTGTAAATCCGGAAGTCTGATTTCAGCCGATCACTATACTTTCGTGTACTATGAATATAAGAAAGCTAAATGGGGAGAGGTGGAATAGGGGTGTAAGAAGGGAACGGTATTGAGAACGTAAATACACATCACGCTCCTGTACTTTTTTAATTACCACTACACCACTGCATAGCCCCCATCCCCACCTCACCATTCCAGCTTACCACGAGCCACTACTGAACAAAGGCACCATTAATACCTCATCAGGGTTTTGCATAGGGGCCGATCTCGGATGGAGAATTGGAAGAAAACGCCTCGTGCCATCGGAGTGGCTTTGCGCTCTCTATTTTTTATGGATTTCATCCCCTTTGCAGATCAAAGCAGCGGCCATATTGTAGAATACCGCCTCGGTGGCACAGCGGTCTTAGCTACCATTCGTCCAAGATAGGTCTGGGTTCGAATCCCTGTCATACATGGATGTTGTGTTTATCTTACGGCACTGGATCTCTCCCTTTCTTGGAACCATTGGCCCTAAATTAGGGACGGTGGACTCTTTATAGCCCACTGAGTTGCCAGCGGTTGTCGCTAAATCTAAGAACAACAAAAAATGAAGAAAAGAAACTTGTATAGAAAAGGGGGATGCTCTCCCTAACCCTCAAGTTAGAAGACTATAAAAAAAGTAACCTCCAAAATTAAATGCCGAATTCCATTATCCTCCTAGATAAAGTTTGCATTTTTTTTATCTGAGGGTTTAACGACTATCGTGAGCGACTCAATAGGGTACAAGCAGTCTCCCGTCCCTAATTTAGGGCCGCTAGTTCCAGGTAAGGGAGAAAGCCAGTGCCTTAAGACAAACACAACATCCATGCCTCACCGGGATTCGAATCAGGGCCCACTTCGCCAAACGGTCATAAGCCAGCGCGCGTACTTAATAAGTGTATATACGGAGTCGTGAGTGAGGCAATTCAGACCACGCGATTGGTTCGAGGGTGACTTGTAGATTGTGTGTAGGCAAAGCGTATAATAAATCACGTGAAAGAAAACATGTACGACTTTCTGTACTATCATAGGTCATTTAATGTTTCGTTTTTTTTAAATAATAGTGATTACCTTTACTTGTTCAACCCATACAGTAGGAATGAGACAGAAGGTAAATAGATATAGTACTTTATGGGTAGGGTCCTTGGAATTCTCACATTAAGAGGATATACTTCACGTACCTTAACTGATCTTCCGAATTAGACCCACTCGACTTAGTTCTTGCACGTCATCGCTGGCTCTTCTCCTTTGATTTTATGCTCTGCCGGTTAGCTCCAGATTACTACAGCTATGTTTCGTAGCGAGTGAGAACCCATACGTTGTTACGACAAGGGGCTTTTTTTATCATTATTGTTGTTTGAAGGGGTGATGAGTTAAGATGTGGAGTTGAAAGAACTTTTTGCTGAAGTTCGTAACGATGAAAATATGGGGAATTTCCAAAACATCAGAAACAATATATAATATGACAGATAGCGTGCAATTTAATCAGACACAATATATGACAGACCATATTCTGGAATATTTATTCCGGTGGAACAGTGGATTTCTACAGGGCACTGCTTTCATGCATTACTCCGCATCATTAGACAGCTCTTATCTAGCAGAAAATCAGTCTGTTGATATTTTCTGCTAGATGGAGATTTTCACATTCATGAGGGAAAAAAACTTTAACATCAGATTAAATACTGTATTTCGGTGTGGGTAGACACTTCTCGATGCTAACGTCCTTTTAATGGTCAACCAAAATTCACCAGTTCGTTTTAAGGCACTTCTACAACAGATAAAGTTTTGTCGCAATCGAAGCATTTATACGTAATTTACGGCGCATAAGGGCGATGGAATGGATTCCGCTATGTCCTGACCTTTGACCCCCATTTCGTTCATTTTCAATAGTGTTAGTCCCCAGGTAGTCCCCTACCACATGCTAAAATTTCATCGAAATCGAACCATTTTTACGCGACTTATCGTGCGGACAGACAGACGGACAAAGCTAGAGCATATACGCTTCTTCAAGCTACGGTTGGAAAGCGTAAGAAAGGTTGTCGAATTGGCCACTAAGGCAGGACACATCCCGAACCTGGTATATAGCTATATTGAAAAAACGAGAACCAGTCATGATAATCTTTCTATGCCGCAGCTACGCTACTGGGCTCAATCCCCTACATACCAAAAGTCTACTATCAACTCACGAAAGCACTGAAGAAGATGAACCTTGGTGTCGGCATAAGGTCTTCGACATCGTTACATGCTGTATCACATCGTTACATGAGTGTTCATAATCATGGGTATTCAGCTAAGCTGCGGCTATCTGTTAGCCCCTACTGAATCTATAATATTCAATCAGCCATTTATTAAAATCGTCCTCAGTTTTAACATTAAGACGGATTTCGCACTTGCATTCATCTGAGGAAAAGCAAAAAATGCTTATGATAATGTAGACAAAATTACTTTGCAGTAAATTATTCAGTACGATCACTTAGCACAACATGTTAAGTGATCTCACTGTGAATCTCTTAGCAAGCAGAACTTTCCACGGCAGAAGAGATAGTTGTTCCCGTCACGTGACTTTCTCCTCTTAGGCCGCACCCCTACACTGTCTTCAAAACAGCTCGGAAATAATCGCGTGTCTGAAATAGCCCGCCGCACCGGTGGCGCAGTGGTCTAAGCGATGGCTACTGACCATTCGTCCGCGATGAGTCTGGGTTGGAATCGCGGTGAGGCATGGATGTTGTGTTTGCCTTATGGCACTGGCTCTCTCCCTTCCCTGGAGCTAGAAGTCATGGACGGAAAACTGCTTATAGCCCACCGAGTTGATCACGGTGGTCGTTAAACATCCAATAAAAAAAGAAAAGAAAAGAAAAAAGAAATGGCCTTAATCTCGCTTCCGTGTATACACTTAAAAAATACGCAAGTCTGCGCTTAGACCGCTGCTAAAGCCTTCTCTAGTACTTGTACTCGAGACTGCTTTGCCACTGCGCCATCGAGGCGAATAGCAAATGTGTACAATTTGATCAAAGTCAAAAGGGACCAATGCTAGGCGAAGTCACATCGTTTTCACATTTCTTGACGATTTAAGTGTGATACAAAATATGGAATGGATTTGCTGTAGCATATTGGGGATGGGGGGGGTAGCCATTGTGAGTAACTCATTGGGCTATAAGCAGCCGCCCGTCCTTAATTTAGGGTCACAAGGTCACTTGTTTCATGGAAGCCAGTCATAGGACCACAGTGTGTGATAGTCAGGTGATACTACTCTCCATACAGTAAACAGTTAAAATAACGGATGCGGATCATTAATGTCACAGCTCGCCAGGAGCTGTGGGCCGATCGTTTACCCTAATTATCATAGGAATGCATAGTGTTTATGATTTCAATTCTAAATCTCAATTTATAACAAGTATTTTTTATTAATTACTGTGTTTAGTTGAAGGAGGTGAAGTTCCAGAAACGCTGAAAATTTTCTACAGGAATTAAAGCACGTCAGTTCTTCCTAATCTAAAAGGAAGCGAAAATTTATAGTGCAGCTGTGTGCCGAACTAGGATCAGTTCAATTCTTATTTTTTTTATATGGAACGAAAGTGTTTTTATCAAGCTGTCGGACAGATTATTCGACATATAAAGAACGTGTAACAACTTTTAAAGCTCCGACAGATTAAAAACGAACATAATTTATCCTTTGATATCAACAGGACTCCAGCGGTGCAAGTTATTTGCGTTATGTTGTTGCAAATGGCGGCGAGCATTAAATAGCAATCACACATAAATAAACATTTCGGTTTTTTTTTTCTAATAGAAAAAACACCGCTATTTTACGGTAGAAAAACCATTGGTCGCCGCTTTAAACTTGCTGTTCTACATATTAAAGAATGAAATTATCCGGCATAAAAGAGCGGAAGCATGAAACACAACGCGTGCCTATGAGGATGTAGCACGTGACGTCATCGAGGTGTTTCAGTGAAGTAGCAACAGTCCCTGCAAGTTCCTGAAGGACAAGCATAGCTGGCTGTCCTGCATTTAGTGTGTAAAGTGCTGTAATTAGCGATCGGTATTTATAAATATTTGAAGCCAAAATGCCTAGATTTTGTGATAGTATGAATTGCGGTAATAGAGAAAATCGAGACCGCAAGTCTTTTTCAGGCTACTTGCTGCTGGCTCTAAAGGCAATACCGAAAAAATGCCCTTATATGCCAAACGAAAGGGAGATCGCCTCCCAGAGCTTAAAAAACACTTTTATTGAAGAATTAGACTTTTCAACGGCAGAGAACCTTTTAAATGTTAGTTTTATAGAGAAATCAGTGATTTATGGTAAAGCAGAGAATCTATCTTTTACTTGCTCAAATGCTATTGGAGTCCAGTGCTTGCACTCTTTGGGCGAGGGGTTTCATTCGTTGATTCAAAGTTTTCAAGTTGAATTTAAAAAGTGTTGGCTGTTTTTTTGCGTATACTTTATTGCTACTGACTATTTTCTTATAGAACACCTTTTAGAGCCTGTCTCTTTGTCAAAATATTTCTTGAATAAAAGCTTCGGTCCCCGATCAGCACTTCTGTGCACGTGTTTTTTTTCCCAGGTACCTCTTTTCAGAAGGTTCCTGGTTGATCTAGGAGATATTGAAACTTTTAATAGGGCTAAAAGTTAATTTGTTAGCAAACCTGACTTTTAGTCAGAATCAAATCTCTGGCTCTTCTGTATTTTTTAGAGCTCGAGCACACCATTCCCCTGACCCACTTTCTTTTGCAAGTTTTCGGCTTTTCACTTTTAAGGTTATTTGGCTGTCGGTGTTGGGGTTTTTTAGTTTACTTCTTTGTTCTATATGATATTTCTTCCCCAAACTACCGTTGATTTTATTTTTAGTACACCTGAATTTTTACCTGCAGCTGAAACACACTTTTGCGGGAAAAATGCAAATAATGGCTAAAATTATTGCCCAAATAAAATTCTTTTTGGTGTCCAGATCTGTTTACAGACCGGTGTTATGCTTCTAAATTTATTTAGAGATAAACAGATTATAGGGCACAAATCCTAGCAAAAGTATTTTGTTTTTTCACCACAATTTTACGAAATAAAGAAAGATTTTGCTCATTTTTCTAAGGCTTTGAAATCGCTTTTCAGAGCTTAGAAAGACACTTTTCGTTCATGAATTAAACTCTCAAAAAGGTATAGAACCTTTCAAGGATTAGTTTTATCCAAAATCAGCGATTCCTGGAAAGAAATAAAACCTATTTTCTTTTTCCTCAGGTCTCCGCATCTGGGAGGGAAAAACCTTACTTATTAAAGCAGCGTACCTCTTTTCTCCATAAATCACTGATTACTCACGAATTTGTGATCGTACTAAATTACCCTGTAAAAGAATACCGATGACGAGAAATTGTTATATGCTTCGAAACTTTTATATGCCTCGAACTGTTCGGCGGTAAAAGCACTTCGGCCGAAGAAGAAGTAATCGAAAATATTAACTATTTGCACTTTCGGAAAACTTTTCGCATCACCTTCGAAGATACGTGCATTTAGCACATAAGGATCTTTTCCTTCAGTCTCTTTAATTTTTTCTAAATACCGCATTTTTTTATTGAAGGTTTAACGACCACCGTGAGCAACTCAATGGGCTGTAAGCAGTCGCCCGTCCCTAATTTAGGGTCACTGGTTCCAGGGAAGGGAGAGAACCAGTGCCGAAAGACAAACACAACATTCATGCCACACCGGGATTCGAACCCGGACCCCGTTCGGACGAATGATCAGAGGCCATCGCTCAGACCACTGCGCCACCGGGGCGGCATACCGCATTTTGAACTCGGAAGTTAAAGTTTTAAAGTAAGACGCTATCATTTATCGGGACTGGTTGTCCTTCACTTATGTTACTAAGGCTCGTTGCCATGCTGAGAGTCACGTGTCTGCTACATCCTCAATAATTTATGGAATTACCGAACATAAATATGCAATTATATCGCTGTATTTGACGACGTCCACCTGGTAGATACAAAAGTGCATGTTTATGAAACGTTTCAGGTTTTGCTTTTTTCAATTCCAAGCAAAATAGCTTTCTTAAAAACAAATATTTCTGCGTCTTTCTTCCATAAGAAAGCATAGGTTGTGTCAAGTCATCAGCCCATATGATGGTCGCACCATCTGGTGACATGATCGGACAGTATTTTTCCCAGAGTTGTACCACCTGAATATCATGCACCGTGCTTAGGACAAACCACCGTGGGAAAAACACAACATCCATGCCTTACAAGGATTCGAAACCGGGAAATCTAAAACGAATGGTCAGAAGCTAGCTCTTAGACCATGGTACCACCGGGATGGACTAGATTTTTTCTAGTTAAATTGGAAATGATATATTGTGGTTTGTTTGAACAGGAGAGAACTAACTGACCGGCTTTTTTTATTTGTTTTTTTTTGTTGAAGGTTTATTAACGACCACCGTGAGCAACTCAATGGACTATAAGCAATCGCCCGTCCCTTATTTACGGTCACTAGTTCTAGTGAAGGGGAAGAGCTAGTGCCGTAAGACAAACACAACATCCATGCATCAACGGGATTCGAACCCGGATGCGTCTCGGACGAATGGTCACAATCCAGCGCTTAGACCACTGCGCCACCAGGACGGCCCTAACTGGCACACTTAATTTATGAAGACGTTATCTGCAGTATCAGGCCAGACAGTTCTAATCGTGCAGACTTCCATCTCGATCTTCTTCTCACCAGAAGTTCGATTTGTACAGCGTTTGATTTTTGCATCTCGAACTATTAGAGCCGCCCCGGTGGCGCAGTGGTCTAAGGCGTTGGCCTCTGATCATTCGTCCGTAAGGGGTCCGGGTTCGAATCCCGGTCAGGCATGGATGTTGTGTTTGTCTTACGGCACTGGCTCTTTCCCTTCCCTGGAACCAGTGACACTAAATTAGGGACGGGCGACTGCTTATAGCCCATTGAGTTGCTCACGGTTGTCGTTAAACCTCCAATCAAAAAAAAAAAAAAAAAAAAAAAAACTATTAGATCTTAGTTCTAATCCCTTCTTCAGAGATGAGGGCTCTGTCTTTTTTGGAAATAAGCCATCCTAAATCAGGGCTGAACAACTGCTTATAGACGTCAATGGGGACATTAAATTCCCAGAAAAGGGAGAAAAACGCGGGTGAGGTTTAATGATATAGTGATTGTATGTTATTCGGCATGTAGTTAAGCACTCGGCAGCATTAGCGAATTATTTTGCATGACTTGGCCTGGTACGGAAGATGCCATAGATTAATTAATTGCTTAGCTATTTCATCAATCGGAAATTGTAGGGGCAGCAAATAAAATATAATAGCAGTATTTTAGTAATCATGGAATTTTTGCACGATGTACAATTGTATTGGCAATCTCAGCGGTCCGCTCTCCTCTAGCGACCGAAGGAAGGAAGAATTACTATAGTACGGATAACATTCTTAGCCGTTGTTAGATCGTTGGCTAGGTTCGTGGTATTTTTGCATTCATTCTGGAATTAGAGAATAGTATAATGGAGAATTCCGTGATAAAGAACAATTCATATTGTTGCGTCCCGTAGTGTTGTTCCCAAGGTTCCAGCTATGTTTTTCACAAGTTAGTATAAACTCTTGTGTCTTGCACTTGAAATTCATCCAGTGAAATACTACTAACCTAGTAACGTGCTTGAATGAATAATAAAAAAGACATGGTTTTATTGCATAGTAATAATTTAAAATTCCGTGTTTCTTCATGCTCTTGAAAACAAGTAATTGCTGTTATCGATATAAGCTTAAACTCCATTAAAGAACAAGATTTGCAATGTTCTGTCAACAGTCAGCAGTTCAAAACACTGAGAACAGAATGATGATAAACAATTACCAATTAAAAAACACTGTTTTAGGAACAGAATGTTCAAAAATTAAAAATTTGTTATTGTTGACAGAGCATTGAAAATGGATCCTGGAAATCGTTAAGTGAAACGAAATGTCGGTAAATGTGTAGATTAGCGTTCTAAATTATTTCGTCGAAAAAATGTTAGTACCTGGAAAAAGTGCGACGTACAGATTTTACAGTATGGGAAATAATGCCAAATGGTGCAGAAATTTCATATTATAAATGTGTTTCAAATATTTTTTTCGTAATATTTACCTGTAAGTGCGATGGTGTTAAGAAACGCCGCGGTAGGCCTAACGCATCGCTACCGCACGATGTCATGCGTTGCTCCGTAAGAAGGCAGGTTCGCTGCTGCACCGAAATGTTGGGCGGAAGAGTGCAAGAGAAAGCGGTTACGTTGTTGGCAGGAGAGCGATAAATGTTGCAGTGATACGCTACAGAAAATAGGTTCAGATTATCCACCCTTTATTTTGTTGTACCCTGTACGTTGTTGGCAGGAAACACCGAAAAAAAACCTCTTTGATTTGCAAAAGATACCTATCAGTGAGATAGAAACTGATCTGCGATGAAAGTTTTGATAGGGGAATCAAAAGTACAGTGGCACAGCAAACGTTTGACATTGTCGCAGCAGCGATGCGTTAGGCCTACCGTAGCGTCTCTCCACAGCATCGCACTTACAGGTAAATATTACGATAAAAATCTTTAAAAGACATTTAAAACATGAAATTTCTACACCATTTGCCATTAATTTCCATAATCTCAAATGTGTACGTCGCACTTTTTCCAGGTACTAATATTTTCCCGACGAAATAATTTAGGACGCTAATCCACACATTCACCGAAATGCCACTCCTATTGGTATTACTATATCACTTGTCTGAAAATGTAAAAACAAAAATTACCTGTTACAATAAAGCATTACTACTACACAGTGCTTACGCGTTCCACTTCTGTCTGCTTTGCAAGAGCATTCAAAGGACTTTACAGAAATTTCACAATTATTTCTGTCTAAAACGCCACTGATCGAATGAGGCGGCGACGTTATTGCGGTGGATTGAATGCAATGCCAAACTATATCGATTTCTTTCCTATCTTCCTTCTCAATTGCGCATGAAATTATATGCCCTGCATTAAGACTCTCTTCCTCTGCTTTGATGCATCATGGATTTTTTGTAGCGTCCACAAATTTCATTATCTCAAGGAATGAGAGTGTTAAACCAGCCATTCCTACATACGACTTCACGGGAACACGTGCGACGTTATCCGTACCATGGCTTTCTGCGATTAATCGCAGAAAGCCATGTCCGTACTAAAAGAAGTTTGTTTACGTTTGCACAGCGCTCCCTATAGTTCATTGAGGTTGCCAATCTACATAAAAAAAAAAAAAAACAGCCTTTCATTTAGTTTTATCGAAATATTATTAATAATAAAACTTGCAAGTTTTCAAATATTTAAATGGAATTTGAATTAATTTCAGTTCGAACGAAATTTTAAGAAAAAAACTATATGGAATAGAAATTATTTAAAAGCTTAGGTGCTGTAAAATCGTTAATCATCTACCGCTCAGCAGTTAATGCTTTTCGCTCTCTGAAAAATCCTTTCAGCAAGAAAGCTGAAAGTTTTCTGGTTGAAAATTCAAGTACAGAACTTATGCTTTTTTCCTAGTTGTAAATTAATTTATGGCACCTGTATTCATTGTGTACTGTGGAAGGTTATTATTCAAAAGTTGGTGGTCAAATTTTCAAACTAAAGCCTAGTTTTAGTTCGAAAATTTGACCACCAATCTTTTTGAATAATAACCTCTATGTTTTTTTGTTTGTACATGGAAAATCGGCATTAAAAACAGACAGAGTGTTGGAACGCACCGCAAACACGAATTAGAACACCAATAGCGTACAACAGTAACTGCAACTGCGACTTTCGTGTGCTTTAAAATTTGAACATGTACAAGGAGATGGCGACATTAGAAAATTAATGTATTTTCCTCTCTAGTGCTTGTCAGCACAGCTTTTTAAGAATTTAATAAAGTAAGCAGACATGTCTGCATTACAAAAACAAATATTACGGAACAAATTACCTCCTTTTCCTACAGGAAACACCGGCAGCTCTGGGTATGTGTTTGAGTTCACTCTGCTGTTTATTAACTTCTTTGCGCATTCCTTAAAGAAAATTTAAAATCATTTTTGAATATGTTTAGGTTGTTGAAAAAGGTATTGATTGCAGCATATCTAAGATGTACTGTTTTTAGCAGAAGTGACAAATCACAGGGAATAAGTTCAAAATGAATGATTACATGCTGATCGTGCAAAAATTATTAAATTTGTTTTGAATAGATGTTCACACAGTATTTTATTATCGTCCCTATGGTGTATGGGCATTTATTGATTCTGTTTTATTTTATGGTTGAATTTGTTTATGTAAGGAAATTTCCGTAGAGATTGAAAATGTATTCACGTCACTGTGAAAATAAGTGATGCTCCTGAGCGTTTTTCTTGGGTGTTATTCAGAAATACGTGTTGAAATGTGTGCTTGTTCTCTCGGAGTTTCATTAAGATTTTCATAAACTGAATTGGTGGAAAGATCTAATGTGCTGGCTCTGACCCTGCTCTTGGACAAATAACCCTAACTTAGGGATGAGAGACTGCTGTTATTCCAAAAAGTTGCGCAGTGGTCTAAGGCGCTGGCCTCTGATCATTCGTCCGTAAGGGGTCCGGGATGGATGTTGTGTTTGTCTTACGGCGCTGGCTCTCTCCCTTCCCTGGAACCAGTGACCCTAAATTAGGGACGGGCGACTGCTTATAGCCCATTGAGTTGCTCACGGTGGTCGTTAAACCTCCAATCAAAAAAAAAAAAAAAAAAAAAAAAAATCCAAAGAGTTGCTCATATTAGGCATTAAACCCGTAAAAAAAATGGCAAATTGTCAGTGCGAGAGTTGAAGTATTGTAAACAAACAAAAAGGCAATAATCCCCATATCCGTGCAAGATAAATGTGGTCAATACTCAGAGCCTGACTTAAGACTAGTGGGGCCCTGGGCTCAAACAACTTGGGGAGGGCGGTGCATCCCCGGGTATGAATCGTACTCCTAAATTAACAATGTTATTTATGTATTAATGCAGGTAGCACCCCCGGTGCTTCGTGTAGTCATTCTATAATTGTGCGCATAATTGTATAAAGCACAAGAAGTGCTGCTTAATACACAAGTACTATTTACTTTAATAAATGCAAGAATTACGGCACTGGCTCTCTCCCTTCCCTGGAACCAGTGACCCTAAATTAGGGACGGGCGACTGCTTATAGCCCATTGAGTTGCTCACGGTGGTCGTTAAACCTCCAATCAAAAAAAAAAAAAAAAAAAAAAAAAATAAATGCAAGAAACAAATGTTCAAAAATTGTAAATTAAAAGTAAACATTTTATCTCCATCTTTCAAATGGATATTAATAATAGATTTTTTTAAGCAACATATCGATGCATATTTGCGCTCCGTGAAAATTAACTGGTGCACACCGCCATTATAATAATAAAAATTAAATGTTAGTGCTTAAATTGGTGGCCTTGGACACGGGCCTCGTGTGTCCTGGCATAAATCAGGCTCTGACAATACTTCTGGAAAGTGCTAGAAATACTTTTTTTTCTTCTGATTGGGGTTTTAATGATTACTGTGAGTAACTCTATGGCCTATAAGCATTCGCCTGTCTTGAATTTAGGGTCACTGGCTCTAGGGAAGGAAGAGGGCCAGTGCCATAAGACAAACACAAAATCCATGCTTCATCAGGATTTGAACTCAGACTCATCTGGGACGAATGGTCAGACTGTGGCTTAGAAATTCCTTAAAAAGCATGATGACTCAGCTGGAGATTAAGTCAGCAGAAGACCCCTCCTAGTTTTTTAAACCATGCGTCCAAATTATGCTGTTGGCACTAATAGTAATATACATTATTTTTAGAGCAGTATCATATACACCATTTATTTTGGGGATCTAAGTGCTAAAAATGCTGTTTGGCCTAGGTTGGAGACCCATATACAATACAATTATTTATTGCACACATTTAAAACTTACAGTTATATGAAAATGCAATACACCAGGAGGAATCTGAACACATTGGTTGTAAGGCGATTCCCCTATCAGATGTAAGAAAAAGAATAAAACATATGGCATATATGAAAGCAAGTAAGATGGTTATAACAGAAGCACCACTGTTAGCAGCATGCTTGGAACTACAATTTAATGATAGGGTTGAGATTCGTTATGGAGATCAGGGTGATTTACAATGTAATTTCGCAGAGACGAGGAAAACTTTGATATTTTCCAGGGATCTGATGCTCTCTGGGAGATTATTCCATAGGATAATGGCTTTATACAGTATGCTATTTAAACCATAATTAAGTCTAACACATGGCTGACATAATTTGTTGTTAGCAACAGATCTGGTGAAGATAGAATAATCCAGATATTTGATGTCAGTTTGAAAAATAGGCAGTTTAAGATGCATTATTTTAAAAACATGATACCTAGTTTCAAGGTAAAAATTTCATGAATTTTTAGAATATTTAGTTTTAGAAATAATGGTTTTGAATGAGATGAGGCATGGGTGTCTTATGACGTAGGCTTTCTCCCATTCCTGGAGCCAGTGATCCCAAATTAAAGACAGGCAGTGGCTTATAGCCTTTCGAGCTGCTCGTAGTGGTTATTAAATTCCAAAACATGCACACACATGCTGTTTGAGGTTATAAAAAATTTAATGTAAGGTACTACATGAAAAAAATATGTATTTCCAATTGTATAATTTTAATAGGTATAATAATGTAGTATTTATTTATGGAAACTTTTAAAACATGCTGTGGCTTTATTCAGTGAAGTTATGTTTCTAGGCAATTATTTTGAGTGGACTGAATCAGTGTGTTATCCACAGAAATATTATCAACAAATTTAAAAAAAAAATATACAGAAAGTAAAATGCATTAAAACATTTTGGTGTAGAAACCAATAATCAGTTATTGAAGTTAGAATAACTAACTAGCTAAAGAAACTTTCTGTATACAAATACATATGTGAAAAGCACTCAGGCAGTTAAGGGGACCCTGTAAGTTGTATATTTTCCATGTTCAATTTCTAATTTTTAGTACCATTATTCTAAGAAAAAATAAACGTATTATTCCAAAAAAAAAAAAAAACATTTTTGTGGATACTTCATACATTCATAAAAACTGTGAACCTAAATGTATTAATGAAAAAATATTTTTCATTTAATTTAATTTTCTCCGCTTGTAATTCCAATTTTTTTTTTTTAACTGCACAATTTAGTTTTTGGATGCACTTCCATACCTGGCCTGCGTCGTCTGCTGCAGTAGAGCAACATGGAATCACGGGTTATATGACGTTTCCAGAGTGGTACAGTGCTGCCATCTATCAGGCGACATGAAAAAGACAGCGTGTGGTGTATCCAGGATACGGATGTTTGTGAGGTATTCTGGCTGGCCCTTAAAAGGGCCTTTTGTGACAGATGATTTAGCTGGAATTCTAAAAAATTTACAGGGATGTAAGAGACGGGTTTTGTGCAGAATAAAAACCTATCTTTCTGGAATATAATTAAACAAATTGATTACGTCCAGGAAAGAACTGTTTTATGATCCGAATCATGAGCTCAAAGCAATGTTCTGACGAAAGATGACAGTTCCGTCGGAATAAATATTCCAGAATGTGGTCTGCCAAATGAAGTTTGTGAGTTCCATCACTAAGTTTCCGTTTGAGAGGTCGCCAGGTGCTCTCAATGCCTTGTGTATGAGTCCCAGTAGTTGGATTCACAAAGTTCAGTGAGTGGTTAATTGTGAAATGTTTGTATCCACAGCTTTCGAAGTTACGATATGCAGCCCACTGATCTGTCATGACAGTAGTTCCTGGCTGTACATGTTTTTGTATGAGCGGCAGCAATGTGCTTGCAGATCTGTCATTCTCAGGGTAGATTTTGACCCTGAATCGCTTGGCATCGCATTCAAAGATACCAAGGGTCCAGGCGCCCTCAACGAGGTGACCGCACTTGTATTTGTACTTCCCAACCTTCGCCGCATCCACTTCAATGATCACTTCTTCACCAAGTTGTCCTTTGTATTCCTGGGAGGCTACCATTAACTCCGAGACTTGTTCTCTGCAATACTGATAATAATCGCTAAGTGTCTTAGTGGACATGGTAACACCACCCTTGGAAGATTCCTCAATGGCATCATCGTAGGACAATCCTTTGGCAAAACAATACACAAGAGTCATCACCTTATCAATAGGAATACAAGCATCGTGAAACCATGTCCCAAGTGAACGGGAAGACTGCTAAGATTTTCCTGAAACGTGATTCCTCTGGCACCTGAATTGTCCATTACGATGAGACCTATCGACTCTGAGAGTCATTGGATGACCTTCTGAGCAATCCCTGCCGCTCACACCACGATACACAAGTCTCCTCATCTTGGGCAACTTCTTGGAAAAAGTGCTTCCAATTCCCACATTATAAAAAACGCACAGAGAACTAATGACAAAAGAAGAAACAGGAAGCAACACTAACAGGATCAGGGGCAACACAAGTAAGTGAACGGACTTCACGCACGGAGCAAACGACGGTGACGTAAAGTAGTTTGTTGCCAGCCTTGGCGGCCTCGAAGCAGCAGGAGCGCCACCTATCGGCACTTGCTCCATTCTAGCAGATGACGCAGGCCAGATGCGGAAGTATAGTCTAATTATTTTAATCATTGATTTTAGAAAAATGGTTTTCATTATTCCACATGCATTTATTATTATGCATAAAAAATATTACATGTCAATCCTTAGTAGTTGCAGAGAAAAATATACCTAAAGTATAATTTGAGAAAAAAAAAGTGTTGCATATGCTTACCTGCAATGCCCAAAGGGTCAGCAGAGTTTATTCTGACAACAGTCCTGCATCATACATCTTTTTGTCAGTCTACAGAGATACTGTCTGCATCCTCTCTTAGTCTCTTCAGATGCCTCTTTTGCTGTAGAGCATTTTTTGTCATCTCATTGGCTGCTGTTTCTGCCTCTTGAATGTGCCTGGCATTCAACATTGTTGCCTTCATCCCAACAACAGTTACCTCCTACTTGATTACACAAATGTTGAAGAACTCTCAATTATCATAGACTCCAGCCTTTAATGTAGTTAAAAAAAAATACAAATACAGTTTTTGGCAACCTTATAAATACAGTTTTTGGCAACCTAGTTCTAATTTCTATAATGTATATAGAAATTGTTGCCAGATTTCTGTAATAAACTCCATGTTGCCATTCATAAGAATTTCCAACACAAATACTATATAAATAAATAATTTGACATACTAGTGGTTTCAAAGTAAGAAAGATTGACTAGGAAGGGTAGCTGCTGTGTTTATATAAGACTGATATCTTTTAAATGTTATTTTAAGAGCCATTAGTATCAGTGACTTTGATTTAAAATTGCATTTAACACACTTCTTGGTGTAGCTTTACAAATTATGCATAATTTTTCTCAGCATTGTGTCTACCTTTTTTAAGCTAGAAATTTAAACAAGTGATTTTCTTTTTGAAAATTGCTTACAGTGTCCCCTTAAGAGTAATTCAGAAATCAGCTGAATTATTAACACAACAATCAGATGTGAAGAATATGTCTTCCACACTGTTTACAGAAATCAGCTTTGACAAGCATTTTTTTTTTCAGTGCAATGTAATAGAGTAAAACTGAGGACTAGTACCTCAGAAATACTGTGTTGTGATATTAGAGCAAAGAAGCTAACATGTAGATTTGTCGAAATTGGGAAACTGATTTCTCATAAACTAAGGCTGCCTTTCTTTTTTAATGTGTGTGCTCTCATAAACATCTTTTTGTCACTGTGCTCTTATTATTTTACCTAATTATTGTCATCATCTCACACTTATATATCAGGATGATGTTCAGCTATGTTATTTGCACAAGTACTTAACACATTTAAAACTCATGAAATTATTTTTAGATTCCAATTTAAAACTTCTAAAATTATTTTCAGATTTAAATCTAAAACTTTTGAAATTAATTTTAGGTTTGAGTTCAAAACTTCCAAAGTTAATTTTAGATTTGTAATTCATATACAAAATTATAGTGACTTCAGTTTCTTAATGATTTGAAATTCCTAGCACCAGTTCTAATGTGTGAGGAGAATATGTAATTTGCCTTAAATTGATTTCAGTAAATGTTTTGATTTTTTTCCTTTGATTAAATTTTCATCATTTTTATTTTTATTTATTTATTTTTTTGCAGAGCGGGGGCAAGAAGACTTGGACGGAAGCGGGACTATACTCCTGTTTTGTGGGAAAATTATTTTGACAATTGCAGAGATGTAGAAGTTTCTGATGGTAACGTATCCTTTCAAAAACACTAATATGAACAATATAATTTTGGGAATAGATAAAATATTTGTGAAATGTAATTTTGTGTAACTTCTCCCAAGTTGTGTTTTTAAAGTACTTGTTTGTGATTTAATTCTGAGTGTATTGCATCTTTTGTTATTAATCAAATTTTCATAAATCCTATTTTTTTGTGTGCAGATGTTTGAAATTAATCTTGAGGCTGACTAGTTGCACCTTTTTTTATTTATTACGTGTCCTTCTTTTTTTATCAAATTCATCCTACTCTTCACCATAAAACCACACTATTTACTCTCTTTCTCTCTCTAGCTCTCTCTGTAAGTGGTACTACTTAGCTAACTAATGAGGTTATCTGTTCTGTTACCAAGTGCAGAAGGTAAAACAAAAAAAAATAATTGAGGAAGGTGTCGACAGACACCTGTTGTTGTGGAGGTATTACAGACACCTGCAATACCGCCACAACAACATTAAAAAATTAATTGAGGAAGTATTACAGACACCTGTTTTTGTTTTTCCTCAATTAATTAAAATCAATTGAGGACAAAACAATAACAGTTGTCTGTAATTGAATTATGAAGGGACTGAGTTGCAACTCTTTCAAGTACTTCCTGCTTTGTGTGTATTATTCTGCCTTTTGCACACCCACTGTGAAGTGACAAAGGCCACAGTGGTGAAGCAGTGGTCTAAGTGCTGGAATATGACCATTTGTCTTAGATGGGTCTGGGTTCAAATTCCAGTGAGTTGCTCACGGTGGTCGCTAAACCACCAAACAAACAAACAACAAAGGAGCTAGTTTGCAATATTACCCAAAGTTTTTCTTTGAAAAATAATAGGTTCGGTATACTGTAAATATTTTCAGTTAGTTTTAGTTGTTGCAGTTTTGCGACCATATGTCTGGAGGGTGGGTGGGGTAGAACAGATAAGGATAATGACAGGCACGTATGATTAGTTTTCGAAAAAAAATATAGTTAGATTGCATAGTTATAGTTTTTTTAAATGTGCTCATTTTGGTGTGGCAGGAATTGTCTTGTTCTTTACAAAATTAGTATTGTGTACAATTCCTTTTATGCTGGAGTTGACACCTATGGATTGCTAAAGGTAAATGAAACTCAAGCAGCTGATCAGAGTGAATGGGCTGATGAGTCAAGTTTAACCAAAAAAAAAAAAAAAAAAATGTAAGTTTTTATTGATATTCTTGAATAAAACTAGCTTCACTTTTGTGTATAAAATACACAAAAATGAAGCTAGTATAATACTTTGAATAAAATATTTTTTTAGAATATATTTCTTTAGAATAAATCACTTGTGTATAAAATACTTTGTATTATTACAGAGTTGAAATCATTACTTGTGCATGTAAAACTTGTCTGCATGAAATTTTATTTGGAGCTAGTTCCTTTGCCCATTCATGGTGGTTGTGAGCTGGCTGTATGTAATCATGGCGGAATGATACATGGTCATTTCATAAAAGTACTCATAATCAGAAGCCCATCCTGAAAAATTTCATCGATTTTTAATTTTGGAATGGTGAAACTTAAGTTAGTGGCTGGTCAATAATCCAAGCTACTGAGAGAAAACTAAAGTCATCCTTAGTAACTTGCCATTTGGTGTTTGCGTATGTCTACAGTAAACATGTGGTTGCTGTGGACCAAAAGAATCAAAAGAAAACTATGGTCTGAAACCAGTGTTTTTTCCATAAATTTTTCTCTGAAGGTGCTAACGAAAATTTAGAGTGGAGTGAAATACAAAATCCGTAATTGTACTTAAAATCATAGGCACTTAGCTTATTGCCAACATAAATATTTTTTTAAAAACAAAATAGCTTGCTTTAGATCTGTGCTGGCCAAAAGTTCAACACATATGGCAAATGTGATGGCTTGTCTTTGAGGCATATGGCCAAATAAAATAAAATGGAACAATAATATAATTATAATAATATATTTTATATAATACCTTGATTTGCTCCAATTTAGAATGCTGATATTGAAACCAGGTCAAAAAGTGAAAAAAAAAAGTATTTTGTTTTTAATGTTTTATAATTTTTTTCATGCTGCTTCTTATACAATTTAGTATATATGAGCATTAGTCATGCATCATGGTGAGTCATTTCCCTTCTGCCTGGAAAAACAGTAAGGAAAGGTTGTTTTGGTTCCCTTTTACTCGTTCCTCGAGAGGGTTTTCCCATTTTTTTTTTTTATTGCTAAGTGTAAGTGTACAAAACATATTTTTTTAATTCCCTTTATTTTATTTACATTATTTCAGAGCTTTAAAATGTAATGCTATTAGTAGGCCTATATTACTCCTCACAGGGTTCGTGCACCTCCTGGATTTCCTGGAATTAAATTTTTATTTTCCAGGGCCCTGGAAAACTGGAAAAAATGCAATTTTTATTGACTCCTGAAAAGCACCTGGAATTATTGTATTTATTTTTATGCTGAACTAGTTTGATTAAAAGATTTGCAGCCAGTGTTGCATCAGCAATGTTAGCTCTTCTCCAGCTGTGAACTGGAGGGAGAGAGTGGGGGAAGGAAAGGAGTGCAGAAACTTCCTTGCCTAAATGGGTGCAAGGGGTCAGCGGCTCATTGACTGATAAGCATCTCTTGCACGTTACTGGGATAAAAAATATAATTCTCAATCTTCGCGGAATTTCGACAATACTGGCTGAAAATTTAAATGCTAAAAGGAATAAACCCATCAAATTTCTTGTGAAGCGGATAAAAATTGTGAAAGCTAGCCACTAACATTTTTAATCACGTTTGCATTTGCCGGCAGTACATCATAATAAACTTTTTTATGTGCAATTCAAAAAGTTTTCATTTGATTGTAGTGAAATTTGCTGGGTGACCTTATGACCCAGTTATGACAGTGAAAAATTCAGATCTTTTAATGGAAAATTCGGAAAGTTAATTTTTCCACACGTCTTTGCTAGTCTTTTGTAAACAAGATCGTGCTTATGTTATCCATCCATCTGTCCGTTTGTCTGTGAACACCATATCTCTGCAACTAATAGTCCTACTTGAAAAATTCTTTTTGCATTGGAAAGCTTGAAATGTGCGAATGATGATCCTTTATTTCGGGTTTTTTCAAGCTGCACAATTTTGCCGCTAGAGGGCGTAAATGGAGATGATGTCAAATGTAAAACAATACATTTTATTCCATATGTTTGCTTCTAAATGCCCAATTGAAAAAATCTTTTACTTTTCGATTCCATTGATATCAACGTCTATTTTAGGTATAATCACCTTTTCAAGTTACACATAGATTTTCCACTAGGGGGCTTAATATTAAACTGCGATTTGAAAAATTCTTTCTCCAGTGGATACAGCTCCTGATGGGAAATTTTTGCATATAATTTCTAATTTTTGGTAAAAAAAAACCCCGGTTTAGTCACCAGGGGGCGTAAGTGTTAATAATTTTTTTTGCATCTGTTGCCTTTGCAGCAAAATCTGAGCTTCTAGAATCTTGACTGAAAAAATTTGTTCATGGACCGATACACTTGCGTTGATAAACCTTTTCCGAATATTTTCTTCTTTAAATAATGCATAGTTTCTCCGCCAGGGTGGGTGCGTAGATGTATATCTTATTTTTGTTGATATCTCTGCTTCTAAGAGATTGATTTGAAAAACTCTTTCTTTGTTGTATAAAGTTTCCATTGCAAAATGTTTTCTATATAATTTCAAATTTTTCAAGTAATTCATAGACTTTCGGCTAGGGGGCATAAAGGTAAATTGCATTTTCCGATATCTCTGCTTCTAAAACTTCGATTTGAAAAATTATTTCTGCACCTGATACAGCTTCTAATGGAAAATGCTTTGCATGTAATTTTTAATATTTGGTAAAGAATGGTTCGGCCACCAGAGAGTGTAACCCCGCACGGGGATAACTGGTTTTCCAGTTATTTGGAGAGCGACGCCCCCACGGCCCGAGCTGACCTTGTGACGGATCATTTTGTCATTTCGTCTTGTACGATTACATCACCGAAGGGACAGCTGTTCATCCAGCTGCTGGGGGATGGCGTCCCCACGGTCCGAGCCGACATGTGCTATATGTGATGATTTTCACTTTTTTTTTTATGTTTTTTTATTTTTTCACTTGACACGCACCCGCCTCAGTTGTAGGTTGCTGAGGTTGTGATTATGCGCCAGCTCTGAATTTTAGTTTATCTTTTTCTTTTCTGTCTTCTGCATTTTATGTTCCCTTCTTTGTTTTTCCGAGCTGGTTAGCTAGACCTACCTGCTCGTTTGCCGTGTGCGGTGACCCGTAAGGTGGAAAAGGGAATGCTGGAGGCTGAGGTTTTTGGTGGCCTGGGTGTTGCATCGCCAGTAACCAACACTCCTCTTTGCCCCCTGCTTCATCCTAAACGGGGGCTAGGAACTAACCCACTCCTAGTCGATGAGGTCTGTGGCCGAGTGGTGTCCAGACCTCTAACGACTTGTCGTCTCATACGACAGGGTGAGTCTGGGGATAGGGTGGGCATGCCAAAGGGGTGTTCCCCAGGCACGGGAAAGTCTGGGTGCACGCCGAGCGCATGTCTGCCCTATCAACTTGCTATATCCACTTGCTATCCCTAGAGCCATGTCCTGCGTCCACTTGGGCTTGCGGACCTCCGGTTCTCCCTTGTTGGGCTCGATTGTGGGTGGGGAAGTCGGCGGATGAATTCTTAACAATTTTCATGGCTCTAAATAATATTTCCCACGAACCTAAAACCAAAAGAGGTATTGAAGAAGGCTTAGCTCCTTCCGCTAAAAAGCATGTGCCCGATTGTTCGAATGCTCGTTTCTTTTTTGTGCACTCATTGGACCCTTCAAGGCCTTTGAGTGCCAAAAGTCCATTTTGGATAAACAAAGCACTTCAATCCATTGCAAGCTCTCCTAAGAGCATAAAGAAGCTTCAATCTGGAGATTTTCTTGTAGAGATGTCCACTGTGGCCTACAGTTCCACACTTCTAAACACTACCACACTGCTTGAGACTCCGGTCAAAATAACACCTCATGGATACCTAAATTCATCTGGAGGTGTTGTCTCCTCTCAGGACCTCGTTGAATGCTCTGAGGAAGAATTACTTGAAGAACTGAGGAGTCAACACGTTACGGGTGTGCGGCGTATTCTATTCAGGCGGAATGGGCAGTCCGTCCCATCCCGGAACATCAATTTAACTTTTGATAGCCCTTCCCTGCCTACGTCCATCAAGGCAGGGTATCTCCACCTAGAAGTACGCCCGTACATCCCTAACCCTTTGAGATGTTTTAGGTGTCAGTCGTATGGCCATTCTCAGCAGTCATGCAGGAGCAATCCTAGGTGTCGACGCTGTGGTGCCATAGAGCATCTTTTATCAGAATGTGTGGCTGAGGCCGAGTTTTGTGTGAACTGTAAGGGTTCACACGCTGCATCAGCCAAAGATTGTCCCAAGTGGAAGGAGGAGAAAGAAATTCAAAGACTAAAGACGGTGGAGAATATTTCCTATCCTGAGGCCAGAAGGAGAGTAGTTCCTGCTTCTTCTGATCGGCGCTCATATGCATCAGTGGTGGTTGCAAAATCTACAATCGGTATTTAAACCGACATTCAGATCCCTACTAAATGTCCCTATAAGCTGGACGATATCATCGCAGCCGGACTGGAGGCACTCCAGTCTCGAGCTAGGGGTCTGAAAGCGCCACCCACCACTTCGCCGAAGCAGACTCATCCCACCACCAGCAAGGGAACTCAGGCCACTTCTTCTAGCAAGAAAACCAAAGCCCAGGATAAGAAAAGCATTTCTTCTCCTCCAAAATCTCAGCAAACGACTCAACGTCGTGCACCTCCCGTTAAGACACTTGGGACAAAGCATGCTCCCATCTTGGCCCCTGGTCACACTCCTCCAGATCTGGGGGAACCCCCATCAGAGGTGATGCAGCCTGACTCCGTTTGATCATTTTCATTTTACTTATAACCATGGCTTCAATCATTCAGTGGAACTGTCGAGGTTTTCGGACGAGTTTTGATGAAGTGAAACATCTGCTTTCGTTGTACTCTCCGGTGTGCTTTTGTTTACAGGAAACAAAACTTAAACCATCAGACCTGCTTTCAGTTCGAGGCTACAGTGCGTATCAGACAGATAATGCATCGGGAGACATCGCCTGTGGGGGAGTCGCTATTCTTGTCCCTCACAGTGTTCCGGTGTCTTCCGCTGCAATATCAACAACTTTGCAGGCCGTGGCGGTTCGAATATCTGCGCCTGTGCTTCTTACTGTCTGCAGTGTCTATCTGCCGCTGGATGAGAACGTGAGCGTCTCTGTTCTGGAGAGCTGGGTTGATCAGCTGCCTTCACCCTTTCTTCTTTTGGGTTACTTCAATGCCCATCATCATTTGTGGGGTAGTGTCAGCATCAGCACAAGAAGTCGTCGCATAGAGTCTCTTCTGTCCTCTGCCTCTCTGTGCCTTTTTAACACCGGTGCTGACACGTACTTCCATGAGCCGACAAAATCCTTCAGTGCGATCGATTTGACCTCGGGATCACCATCGATTATTGCTGATTGGTCGTGGACGGTGTGCAATGACCTTCACGGGAGCGACCACTTTCCGATTTTGCTCTCGCATCATGCGAACATGCCATCTTCTGTCTCCCGCCCTCCTCGGTAGAGGATGGAGTGTGCGAGATGGGAGGTCTTCACGCCGTCAGCATTGATATCTTCTGCAATGGTGACCCAAGAGTCAATCGACGCAGCAGTTTTTGAAGTCACAAATTGTATTCTTCAGGCAGCTGATCTTTCTGTACCAAAAACATCTACGACACTCTCCAGAAGTCCGAAGCCTTGGTGGACCCCTGAATGCGCAGCGGCTAGGAGAGTTCAACATAAGGCCTGGTCTACGTTTCGGCGTTATCCAACCAATGCCAACCTCGTTACATTCAAACGAGCAAAATCCTATGCTCGGTTGGTGCGTCGACGTAGCAAGAGGGAGTCTTGGATCCAGTATGTTTCATCTCTCACTTCACGTGCCAGTTCGAAAAGTGTGTGGGACAAGATTCGTAAGATCCGGGGTAACTACAGCTCTCACCAGATCTCCATTCTCGAGAGTAATGGCTGCACATATGCTGAAGTCGGGGAGATTGCTGATTGTTTGGGGGAGGCGTTTGCCTCCGTGTCGAGTGACCTGGCGTATCCTTCTTCTTTTCAAAGAATAAAATCCACTGTGGAACGCCAGAGAATCTCCTTTGCGCCTTTTCACAACACGGGATATAACTCCCCCTTCAGCATGGTTGAACTCAGGGTGGCTCTGCATCGGTCCTGCGCTACATCTGTCGGTCCCGATGGCATCCACTATGACATGCTCCGTCATCTCTCGCAGTCGTCTCTCGAGAATCTCTTAATCCTGTACAATCGTATTTGGTCGGAGCACAGTTTCCCGGAATCTTGGCAAAAAGCTTTTGTTCTGTCTTTTCCCAAACCTGGCAAGGATCCCAAGTCTCCCTCTAGTTATCGTCCAGTTGCTCTCTCTAGCTGTCTGTGTAAAGTTCTTGAACGCATGGTTAATTCCCGGTTAGTTCATTTTTTAGAATATCATCAAGTACTTTCACCATCACAAAGCGGCTTTCGCCGTCATTGTTCACCTCACGATCTTCTCCTGCACCTTGAGACATCTGTGCGCGAGGCGTTCGTGCGTAGGCAGCACCTGATTTCTGTATTTTTTGACTTTGAGAAAGCCTATGATCGAGCGTGGCGGCACGGTATTATCCGTGACCTCCACGCATGCGGGTTGCGAGGAAATCTTTCAACCTTCATTGTAAATTTTCTTTGCAATCGGGTGTTCCAGGTGCGCCTGGGTACGACGCTCTCGGCACCGTTCCATCAAGAACAAGGTGTTCCTCAAGGTTGCATTTTATCTGTCACATTGTTCATCCTCCGCATTAACTGTCTGTTCACAAATCTTCCTCCTGCGGTTTCGGCTACTGTTTATGTTGATGACTTGCACATTTTCTGCTCGTCATCAAGCATGCATTTTATTGAAAGGCAGTTGCAGTCTGCAATTAACCAGATCTTTAAAGCAGCGAATAGCAATGGTTTCGTTCTTTCTCCCGACAAGACAGCATGTGTCCATTTCTGCCGGAGGCGTGGCCTCCATCCTGACCCAGAGCTGTATTTAGATCGTGCAGCCATACCAGTTTTGCAGGAGACCAAGTTCCTTGGTCTGACCGTCGACCGTGCGCTTACGTTCCGTGCGCACATTCGGCGGCTCAAGATTTCCTGTCTGCAGGCTCTATCTATTCTTTAGATCCTTTCGAAAGTCTCGTGGGGCGCAGACAGGATGTCTTTGTTTCGAATTCACCATTCATTAATACGGTCAAAACTGGATTATGGTTGTATCGTGTATGGCTCTGCTCGTCGTTCCGTTCTCCGGCCTTTGGACACTATTCACCATCAAGCACTGCGTCTTTGTTCGGGAGCATTTCGAACATCTCCGATTCCCAGCCTTTTCGCTGACGTGAACGAACCATCACTTGAATTACGCCATCTGCAGCTGTCTATTCAATTGTACTTGAAACTTAGATCTCTTCCAGACCATCCTTTATACAATGCAGTTTTTCATCCCCTGCATGCTCGTTTATTTGGTAACCGGCCCTCGTGCATTTCAACCTTCGGTCTTCGTATGGCGGCCGTAGCCCGTGATGTAGGGCTTGACTTGTCACTTGTTGGAAAGACCAGGTGCTTTGGGGATCCTCCATAGCACCCACTTGGTGTCATGGTTGATACCACCTTTACATCTTTCGATAAATCCTCAACCCCTGCATCAGTGTACCAGCAGCTCTTCGCTGAGCACCGTGACCTCAATTCTGACTACACTCCTATTTTTACTGATGGCTCCAAGATGCATGGAGTCGTTGGATCCGCGGCTGTCTGTGTAGATGACGTTTCAGTAGCGCGGATCCCAGCTGAGGCCATGGTGTTTTCGGCGGAGATGCATGCTGTGTATCTCTCCCTTCTCCATGTTCAGTCGAGTTCTCATCATCGTGCTATGGTCTATACGGATTCCTTAAGTGTCTTGCAGTCTTTGTCATCTTCAGATTGCGGCGACCATCCTGTTCTCTTGGATGTGAGACAGTTGCTTCGTCGTTTGCTCGGGGCCGGTTTTCATGTTCACTTTTGCTGGATTCCTGGGCATGTTGGAATCTCCAGTAATGAGTGTGCTGATGCGGCTGCTAGATCTGCTTCCTCTTTGGTCGTCACACCCTTGCCACTGTATCACCGGGATTTCCGCTTTCTTTTTCACGACCATATTAAGCGAACGTGGCAGGATCTGTGGGACCAAGAGGTGGAAAATAAACTGCATCGTATAAAACCTAATCTTGGAATCCGGAAATCCTCAGTTCGTCGGAACCATAGGGAGGAAGTGGTGCTTGCGCGTCTCCGCATTGGGCATTGTCGTTTCACTCACCGCTTTTTGCTGTGTGGCGACACTGCGGCGATGTGTGAGACGTGCAATTGCCGACTCACTGTCACTCATCTTTTGTGTAGTTGTGTTCGTTTTCGTGTTGTGCGATTTCCTTTATTTCATTCTCGTTTGTTGACCGAGGACGCTGCTACGCTGCAGCCAGCGGCTCCTGAATGACCACTGCAATACTGTCGCTGTTTTCTCATTTTTAAAACACATTGACTTTTTTAAACGTATCTAGATTTTAGCCCTATCATCATTCTCATTCCTCAGTTTTATTTAATCAGCTAGTTTTTAACCATTGTACCATGTTTTTAATACTGTTTTGTTTCATTGTCTTTTTTTAGCCCTTCCATCATTCTCATTGTTCAGCTTTACGTGATCATCCAGATTTTAACTTTTTTACCACGTTTTGAATACTGTTTGTTTGTCTTGTGTCTGGCGCTCTTTGGCCAAACATGGCCCTTGCGCCACAAAAAATCAACCAACCAACCAACCAGAGAGTGTAAGTATTTATTTCTGCTTCTGATGTATGTGCAGCAAAATCTGAGCTCCTGAAAACTCGGCTGGAAAAATTCTTCCGTGGACCAATACCACTCACATCCAAAAACCTCTTGAGAATACTTTCTTCTTAAATAATGCATGGTTTTTTTAGCCCCCCCCCCCTACACACACTCGCACATCAAGTACTGCACAGCTGTTCTGCCCAGTTAAGTTCATGACACACAGTGAAAAAGTCTGGGCAGTCCTGCTCTTTGATTCTAAAACAAACTAATATACTATAGTGGTATAGCAACAGTGGAGTTTATATGAATTGCTAATTTAATCTTTTTCATAAAGAATATGAAATCATATCATTGTGGTAGATTGTACTCTTTGAATTAAATGCAGTTGTTCAAAACATCCTGTTCAAGTATTTTGGAAATATCAGAGGACGAAAAGGAAATCTTCATTTTGCCTGTCCTCTATTTTATATCACCTTTCTTGGGAAGGATGGTTACAAGCCTCTGGGAAGGCTTTATATCCTGTTTGTGTACCTAAGAGAGATGCTTTAATCTGGTGGGACTTTTTGCAGACTAAATGTTTTTTGTAGTGTTGGTAGTAAGTGAGAGACGGATTTGACACCTCGAGGCGCTCCGTGGTGACAATGGCACACACAACAGCAACTAGGGCCTCTGTGAATCTTGGAGAGGTGCCAGCTAGTTCTGTGTGACATTGGCGAAAAGACCCCAACTCACTGGGTTTTGTTCCAAAATTCTTAGGTTGAATGACCAACTGGAACCGTCAGCTGTGGGCTAATCCCCCACACTGATGTACTTTCCTGATTAAAAAGACAAAAAGAAATGCAAAAACAGACTCAAGTGTGAAATATGGTGTACCTACCGCACTTGAGAAGGACGGTCCACCATGGAATGGAACTGGAAGAAGGAAAATCATAAAGAGATCTCGGCTGAGTGAGTGTAAGATTGATGTATGGAATACTAGAGGTATAAATGGCAAGATGAATGAAGTGATTGAGGAGATGAATAAGTATAGATTGGATGTGCTGTGTGTAAGTGAAACCAGAAAGAAGGAAATTGGAATAGAAGAAGTGAATGGAACGGTGAGTGTATGGTCTGGAGTATTGAATAATGTGAGAGGACAGGCTGGTGTAGGTGTGCTTTTAAGAGAAAAGATGAAGAACAACTTGATTCACTACAGTTGCATGAGAGAATTCTTTGGATTCGTTTGAAAGTGAAACTTCAGAGAATAGTAATTGTTGTAGTGTATGCTCCTTGTGACTCGGAACCTTCTGATAGGAAGGAAGATTTCTGGAATATGATAAAAGCTGTTTTGAGCCAGTTTGGAGCTAAAGAGAAAGCTATAATAGCAGGGGATTTCAATTCTAGAGTAGGCATGCAGAATGCAATTTCTGACAATGTCCACGTAAGTTTAATGATCCTTGTGTGAATGATGATGGTGAAAGATTAATTGAACTCTGCATTCAGAATGGTTTGTGTGTATCTAATACATTTTTCACCACAAGTGTATGCACACATATACTTGGGAAAATCATACTCTTGGTCAAAAGAGTGTGATAGCTTTTGTTGTCTACGATCAGCATCTGAAACACTTAGTTGTTGACACTGGTGTGATGAGAGGAGCGGATGTTGGTTCTGATCGTTACTTCGTAGTGTAATGAGTGAAACTCAATATTGGTTGGAGGAATAGGAAGAGGCCCAGGATGGAAAGAATAAAGGTTGAAAGCCTCCTGAAAATCATCAGCGTTATTCTGACATACTCGGAGAACGACTGAAGGAGCTGAAGTCTTGTGAGAGGGATGCAGAAAAGAAGTGGGGATGTTTTAAGAACTGTGTTGTAACTGCTGCTGTAGAGGTATGTGGCACCACAGTAGTGGGTAACAATAGAGGTGATGCTTAATGGAATAGTGAGATTGAAGAGGCAGTAAAGAGAAAGAAGGAAGCCTATTTGGGGATGTTGCAAGGTAGAGTTTCTGTGGATGAATTTCACTGTAAGAGGAGTGAAGCTGCTAAGCTGGTTTGCCAGAGTAAGGCAAAATATAGGGAGGAGAACTGGGAAAGGCATGAATTGGCTTCTTGGAAAGATAGGAAAACATTCTGGAAATACATGATACTCAGGAAAAAAAGTTGTCAGTTGTGTGAAGAATAGTGTTGGGGAACTGATATGGAAGATCAATGAGTTAAGTGATAGATACGGCGAATACTTCTGTGAGTTATTAGATCAGGAAAGCAAAGATGATTCTGAGCAGATGCAGATGATGTCACAGGAAGGGATGGAAGCACAGGAGGGATCTCAAGAGAAGAAGAGTGTAAAGCTCTAAAATCTCTTCAGAATGGTAAGGCTCCTGGGAGTTGATGGCATAACTGCTGAGATGTAGAAATATGATGGTGATTCTGTAATTGACTGGCTAACTGAAATTTGCCAGTTGTGTTGGGAGTTAGGAATGGTCCCTTGAGATTGGAAGGATGCTATCATTGTTCCCTTGTAAAAGGAAAAAGGTGATCAGACTGGCTGCAAGAACTATCGTGGTGTTAGCCTACTAAGTGTGCCAGGGAAAGTGTTTGGTAAGGTCATTATTGACAAAGTATGGGGTCTTACATCAGAGAAAGTGTGGGATGTTCAGAGTGGTTTTATGCCTGGTGAAGGCTGCACTAACTAGATTTTTGCATTACACATGATGATTGAAAAGTATCTGGCTGTTGGTAAGAAAGTTTTTGCTGCCTTCATAGTTTTAGAGAAAGCTTACGACCGAGTAAATAGGACACTTTTGTGGAAGGTATTGAATGAATATGGTATTACTGGGAATCTACTTAATAGTGTAAAAGTCATGTATGCTGGTAATAGAGCTTGTGTAAGAGTGAATGGTGTTTTATCAAAATGGTTTTCTATTGGTGCAGGAGTTAGACAAGGTTTTGTAATGTCACCATGGCTGTTTAATATATTTACGGACGCCTGCATGCGTGATGCCAAAATAGATGATAGTGGTTTATGTCTTGGTGATATACGTGTGTGCAGATTGCTGTATGCTGAACACACTGTCCTGTTGGCAGAGAGCAAAAGTGAGTTGCAGAGTATGTTGTCTTGGATGTACGAAGTTTGCATGAAATTCAAACAGTATAAATAAGGGAGTGTTTGAGAGAGGAACTGATAGAACTGAATGCAATGTAAGTATAAATGGCACTGTAATTGACCAGGTGAGTGAGTTTGTGTATTTAGGAAGCATGTTTGACAGAGAGAACAAATCGGATGGTGAAATTAGTAGGCGAGCGACTTCTTCATTGAAAGTCATGGCTGATCTGGGAAATTTTCTCAGGAATAATGGGTTCTCAAGGGAGCCCTGTATGGCTGTGTATGAAAGTGTAATTGTTCCTACTCTCATGTATGGTAGTGAAACCTGGGAACTAGATTCAGAAGAAACATAGAAGTCGTTTGTGTGCAGGAGAAATGCGTTACTTACGGCGGGTTTGTGGCAAAACACGTTCTGATTTTGTGAGGAATGAAGATGTGTTGCAGTTGTGTGTGAAGCAAAACGTTGTTAGCAAGGTGGAGACTAATATGGTTCTGGGGTTTGGACATGTTGAAAGAATGAATGATGAGATGCTTACTAAGAAAATCTTTTTAGCCCAGGTGGCAGGAAGAAAAGGCAGAGAAAGGCCAAGGAAGTCATGGGAGGATCAGATTCAGTAGTGTCTGCATGAGAAAAAGATTATGAGTATGAAGTATAGAAGATCTTGTGTACAGCGTGTAATGGATGCCAGTGATGCCCAAGTTGTATGTCAAGATTGTTGTAAATGGTGAAGTTTCATACAGCAACAGTAAGGAAAAGTTTTCTGGTAGTTTGTATTTCTTTTTGGAGCTAACCTCTGAATCTCAGAGAACAGCTTAGGGATATGCATGTATGTATGGTAGTGCACAGGTTGTATTGGTAGCAAGAAAATGTTTCTTACTCCCTCTGAATATCTTGGCATATGTATGTTGGATGGTAGTACATAGATCTTTAGCATTGTATTTAAAGAAACAAGTGTGTGCTGTGTAGTGGAAAAATAAAAGATCAGAAGTTACCCCCCCCCCCTTTTTTTAGTTGTTATATAATATCCTCACAGGGTTTGCACCACCCCTAGAATCCTGAAAAAGTCCTGGAATTTGATTTCCCTTTTTCCTGGCCTGGAAAAGTCCTTGATTTATTTGGGTTGGCCAAAAAGTTCGTTTGGTTTTTCAGTAAAAATAAGACACATTTTTCATTTTCATCAATAACTGTATTCAGTAACATATTCACTGTTTTCTTCCACTACCTTCTGCCATTTTTCAGGCAACTTCATAATGCCAACATTTTATCTTTTTGAGCAAAGAACTGTTCCAGGAATCTTTTGCAGTCTTCTAGGGAATTCAGATTTTTTTCCATTAAGAGAAATTTGTAAAGACTGAAATAAATGGAAATCCGAAGGTGCAATGTCTAATGAATACGGCGGATGAATCAGAACTTCCCAGCCAAGCTGTAACAGTGTTTGGCCTAGACATCAAAGAAACATGTGGTCAGGGGTTATCCTGATTGAAGATTATGCATTTTCTGTTGACTAATTCCGGATGCTTTTCATCGAGTACTGCTTTCAGTTGGTCTAATTGGGAGCAGTACTTGTTGGAATTAATCGTTTGGTTGTCCGGAAGGAGCTCATAATAGAAGACATCCTTCCAATCCCACCATATATTGGGTTGTCGGAAAAGTCATGACGTATTTTAGCCATGTTTTGCAAAGGTCATTTATTGATAGAAAGAACAAAGATCAATCTATGATATAATGCCTGTTTTGTTCGATAAACTTTTGCCATCTTTCGGTGAGCTGCAGAATGCCTCGTTCATAGAAGGACCTGTCTTTTGTGGCGAAAAACTGTACAAGGTGCTGATTTACAGCCTCATCTGAATTGAACGTTATACCACGCAAGGACTTTTGAAGAGAGTGAAACAAGTGGAAGTCTGACGGCGCAAGGTCAGACGAGTATGCTGGGTGTGACAACACATCCCACCCAAGCTCCAATAATTTTTGGCGGGTGATCAAACTTGTGTGTGGTCTCGCGTTTTCGTGATGGAACACAGCACCTTTACGATGAACGAGCTCTGAACGTTTTTGGATGATGGATTCGCTCAAACTGTCCAATTGCCGACAGTACACATTCGAATTGATTGTTTGGTTCCGTGGTAGGAGCTCGAGAAACACGACACCTTTAAAATTCCACCACACTGAGACCAGAACTTCATCAATTTTGGTAATTTTCTTGTAAAATGTATGCTGATATGACAGCAATACAATCTAACAAAATTGTTTCGAATGAAGTTAAAGACAACTAAGTGTTACTAGAGCCATCCTACGAAAAAACCGAACAAACTTTTTGGCCAACCCAGTATATTTTTGTGAAGTGTCCTGGAATAGTCCTGGAATTTTTTCTTGCAATGGAAAAAAAAAAAAAAATGAGTGAAATGTTTGGATTGATTGCATCACTTTGTTCTGGTTCCCTGCTATGTCTGCTCATGATGATGTAGAAATGTTATATCATCACTTTCATCTCCTGTGATGCTGCAGTGCAAGATGTTTGAGTGCCTTACTTTCAAAGACCTTGGTTTCTGGTATACCAGTTGTGGGCAGTTAAGAGTCACAACAGCATGTAGATACCTTTATGCGAGTCCAAGATGGTCATTCCTCCTAGCTTGCGCTTTCGTCACTGAAAGGGGTTATTGATATCTGGCCTCCTGCCACCAGTATGTGTGTGAATGGATGACTGTGAAATATGGAATTTTCAGTACCACAGCAAAACTGTTTCGTATTATCATTGTGCTAAGTTGAAGATTGCTTTATATAAGTTTTATACAGAGCAATTTTTTTATAAGGGGGAATTTGGCTACTTCATCGAAGATATGACACACACTAAATAACAATCTGTTACAGTGGAACCCATGGAATTTTGTAAGAATTCTAAATTCATAGTAAATTTTACCCAGTTTGCACAATATAAAACAAAACCCATGATTCTAGCAAATATTTAAGCTCCTAGATTTTTTATGGAACTCCTGGAAAAGTCGTGGCATTTATTCCCCGTAAATGTGTATGAACCCTGCCTCAGCACAGAGTACAGTAGCTGGGTGACAAGTCTAACTTATTGAAGCGATGGAGCACAGCGATTTTAGTCCTTTGCAGTGAAGCATGCTGTGACTGTAGTTGCATGTGAGCACAACATGCTGAAGTTAGGTCACATGAGATTGGTAAGTACAGTGTGTAAATTTTGAATTCTCATAATAAGTGAGAAATAAAAAGGAGGTATCTCACTGAATAGAATTATGAAAATTTATGTTTTAATTTAAATTTTTGCATATCAACTATAACAGAAGAAACGTTTTCTTGTAAAATGTGAAGAAGACTATTTAATGGGGCTTAAATTAATTAAGGGCAAAATGTACCACATTATTTGTGCATGATATTTATTTCACATTTATATTTGCATTTTCTATCTGTTGTTGCATATTTTCTTAACTTTTAAAATAGACATTTAGAGTATACCTGAAAGGTAACTTGGGCCCAGTTGTGTTTATGTTACACGGTGGTGGATACAGTGGATTGACATGGTCACTGTTTGCTGTAAGTGTATAAATTTTATATGAAGTTACAGTTTGTCAGTACTTACATTGCTTTAAAATGCTGTTTGGTCTCTCTATTTTGGTAGCTATTTTTGTTTTTCTACAAGTGCTTCACTTTTGTGTACAAGTTATACACATTTGTGTTATTGTTTTTTACATAAGAATACCTTTATGGTCAGACCTGTTTGTAATCCGGGTTTTTGTCGCATTCCAAACCAGTAACGTAGGCGTAGTCAAGGGGGTGGTCCTCGGATCCGTACCCCACCCCTTCCCTTGAGGGGAGATTTAGTATGAATTTAAAGCGATATATATGTATACATAGAGTTTTCACCAATAAACCAAACCCATGGACAGCAATTTCTGGCTACGCCACTGACCACCAGTAAATCCAGGTTTTTTAGTTTTAGAAAAATTTGAGATGCTTCGGCCATTTCATTTCTAAAAATGCTACGAAATGATAACTAAAAGTTCAAGATAAATACACCTGGTTGACGTGGACCAGGAACATCAAATAGAAGTCATCACTCTTTCCATGTTTATGAGTCACGGAAAAATTCTCATCGGCCGCCACCGGGAATGACGGACGCGAATTTTTCGGCCATTCCGGTGGCGGCCGATAAGAATTTTTCCGTGACTCACTTATAAAAGTGGAAAGAGCGATGACTTTTATTTGATAAATGTTCAAGTCCCATTTTCTTTGGAAATTACAGTGTTTGATTAAAAACACCGCATCTCAGTGCGGATGGTGAATATAGATGATTTGTGACACCCTGAGTGTTTATTTTGTTATCAAACAAGCTCTCGAGATAGCAGCCTGCTGAAAGAAAGGCTCTTTTTTCATTATTTTGAAAGTTGCATCTACTTCAAATAATTTGATTATATTATATTAGATTCGGTTGATCCAATGATCCACATTAGAAATTGAATGTAATCCACTGTAGGCTTCAAATAAAACTGATTGATTGATTGGAGGTCTAACGACCACTATGAGCAACTCAGTGGGCTATAAGCAGTCACCCGTCCCTAATTTGGGGCCACTTGTTCTAGGGAAGGGAGAGAGCCAGGGCCGTAAGACAAACACTACATCCATGCCTCACCGGGATTCGAACCTAGACCCATCTCGGACGAATGATCAGAAGCCATCGCTTAGACCACTGCGTCACCGGGGTGGCCAAATAAAACTGATCCACATAGACTGCTCAATCAACATATAATATGAAGTGCAAAATTTGGTTTCAAAGGTGCAATACCTGAAGGATTTTGCACAGTGAAAGAAAATTGGGCACAAGAAAAGATGCAAAGTTTAACTGCACAAGCACTAGGGTGTATTTGTTGTGTAGCTAGTTTATGTGTGCACAATATACTGTACATATAAATATTCGTGATATGCATTATATGTATATTGGCACTTAGATGATAGTTTCAGGGTTTCTTGTGTCACATCACAATCACCCCTGTATGATGATAGTAGATATCTTCCCATTTGATACAGTCGAAATAATATTTCACATGCTTTGCTTTTATCATCATATAGCTCAATGTATTGGGTTGGTGCGAATGAAATGTCCGGCAAAGGACCAGCACACGTGGACGGCGAGAACGGAAAAGTAGGACAACTTACCTAGGCAGAATAATCTCCCTCTGCATTGACACATAGTTGCCATCTGTCATGCAAGACCATGATCCCAGAACGAAAAAAGTCTTGTGGCTGGGACCCAAAGAAGTCATCAACTGCACGTCGAACCTCGTTGTCTGTCGTGAACTGTTTCGCGGACAGGAAGTGATCCAGGCGACGAAACAGATGTTAGTCTGTCAGAGACAAGTCCGGGAAATAGGCAGGATGAGGCCGTGTTGCATAGCCCAAGGCACTTAGTGTCAGCATTTTTTGTTGTGCGACATGAGAGCGGGCATGCATGGTCCTGGAGCAGAAGAACACCATGTCTCTTGGCCAAAGCCAGTTGTTTCTGCAGCAATTTCTTCTGCATCTGGTGTAATTCAGCACAATAACATTCTGTAGTGATAGTTTGGCCACTTGCCAAGAAACTCCGATGAACTATTCCAGCTGTGCACCACCAGAGAAGGAGCGTCACCTTCTTGGTGTGCAAGGGGTGGCTTAGGATGCCGTCCAGCAGGCTGTGCCTTGCTTAATCACTGTGCAGAACGTTTCCGATTATCATAAAGGAACCACTTCTCATCACAGGTGACAATTCAGTGCAGTAGAGGTTTCTGTTTATTCCTGGCAAGCAGTGGCGTGCAGACTTGCAAACTCCTAGTCTTGTTGGCAGAATTGTCAACTCATGTGGCAGCCACATGTCCAGCTTTTTTACCTTATCCAGCCCAGCCAGACACCGAACAACTGTCGTGTGGTGGACACCTACCTCTGCCGCTATGTCATGGCACGTTTTTTGGGGGTCCGCTTCAACCACACCTAATAGAACATCGTCAGAAACAGCAACAGGTCGGTGACCACGTGCTTCGTTTTGTAGGTCCGTATGTCCGCTTCGAAACTTCACAAACCCATCGCCGAATGGTTTGTTCATTGGCTGTATTCTTCCTAAACGCTTTGTTAACGTTTCAAGCTGCAATTCCTGCAGAATGGCCTAGTTTAAATTCATACAGGAAGATGACTCTCAAATCCGGTGTCTGCATGTTTCCTTTGCAATCCACGTTACATCCAAACAAACCATGCTTGAACATTGTTCTTCACACACGTGCTAGCTATTTATAGTAACTCTGTGACGTAATGCTAGCAACCCCTGTGAGTGGTTTCATTCTGCTGTGGTGGGGGCCTGTCTCCACTTCTCGTTCATACCGGACATTTCATTCCCACCAACCCAATATTTATGGCAATGAATTTGTTCCAGAATCCTTAGGTTGAATGACCAACTGGAACCCCCAGCTGTGGGCTAATCCCCCACACTGATGTACTTACCTGATTAAAAAGGCAAAAAAAAAAAAAAAAAAATGCAAAAACGGACTCAAGTGTGAGATATGGTAGACCTACCACACTTGAGAAGGACGGTCCACCACGGAATTGACCTGGACATTATAAACGGCGTATGAAAAGGAGATCTCGGCTGAGTGAATGTAAGATTGGTGTATGGAATACTAGAGGTATAAATGGCAAGATGAATGAGGTGATTGAGGAGATGAACAAGTATAGACTGGATGTGCTGTGTGTAAGGGAAACCAAAAAGAAGGAAATTGGGGTAGGAGAAGTGAATGGCACAGTGAGTGTGTGGTCTGGAGTATTGCATAATGTGAGAGAA
This sequence comes from Macrothele yani, assembly GCA_039090855.1. Taxonomy (NCBI): domain Eukaryota; kingdom Metazoa; phylum Arthropoda; class Arachnida; order Araneae; family Macrothelidae; genus Macrothele; species Macrothele yani. The sequence goes on from CM077011.1 coordinate 32,321,177, forward strand.
CAGGCTGGTGTAGATGTGATTTTAAGTGAAAAGATAAAGAACAACTTGTTTCACTATAGTTGCGTAAGTGAGAGAATTCTCTGGATGCGTTTGAAAGTGAAATTTCAGGGAGTTGTAATTGTTGTAGTGTATGCTCCTTGTGACTCTGAACCTTCTGATAAGAAGGAAGATTTCTGGAGTGAGCTAAAAGCTGTTTTGAGCTAGTTTGGTGCTAAAGAAAAAGTAATAATAGCATGGGATTTCAATGCTAGAGTAGGTGTGCAGAATGCAATTTCTGACAATGTTCTGGATAAGTTTAATGATCCTTGTGTGAATGATAATGGTGAAAGATTAATTGAACTCTGCATTGAGAATGGTTTGTGTGTATCTAATACATTTTTCAACCACAAGTATATCCACACATATACTTGGGAAAATCGTACTCTTGGTCAAAAGAGTGCGATAGATTTTGTTGTCTACGATCAGCGTCTGAAACACTTAGTTGTTGACACCCGTATGATGACAGGTGTGGATGTTGGTTCTGATCATTACTTGGTACTGTCACGAGTGAAACTTAATGTTGGTTGGAGGAAAAGGAATAGAAAGAGACCTAGGATAGAAGGAATAAAGGTTGATAGGCTTCTTGAAGATCGTCAGCATTATTCTGACTTACTCAGAGAACGATTGAAGGAGCTGAAGTCTGGTGAGAGGGATGTAGAAAAGAAGTGGGAATGTTTTAAGAACTGTGTTGTCACTGCTGCTAAAGAGGTCTGTGGCACCACAATAGTGGATAACAATAGAGGTGATGCTTGGTGGAATAGTGAGATTGAAGAGGCAGTAGAGAGAAAGAAGGAAGCCTATTTGGGGATGTTGCAAGGTAAAGTCTCTGTGGATGAATATCGCTCAAAGAAACGTGAAGCTGCTAAACTGGTTCGCCTGAGTAAGGCAAAAGATAGGAAGGAGAAAATGGAAAGGCATGAACTGGCTTTTTGGAAAGATAGGAAGTCTTTCTGGAAGTACAAGGTACTCAGGAAAAATAGGGGAAACAAAGTTGTAAGTTATGTGAAGAATGAGATCGGGGAAATGATATGGGAGCCCATTGAGTTAAGTGAAAGATGCTGTGCTTATTTCTGTGAGTTATTAGATCAGGAAAGCAAAGATGATTCTGAAGCAGGTACAGATGATGTCACAGTGAAGGATGGAAGCACAGGAGTGATCTCAAGAGAAGAAGTGTGTAAAGCTCTAAAATCTCTTCAGAATGGTAAGGCTCTGGGAGTTGATGGCATAACTGCTGAAATGTTGAAATATGTTGGGGACTCTGTAATTGACTGGCTAACTGAAATTTGCCAGTTGTGCTGGTATGTAGGAATGGCCCCTCGGGATTAGAAGGATGTTATTATTGTTCCCTTGTATAAGGGAAAAGGTGATCAGACTGAATGCAAGAACTATCGTGGTATTAGCTTACTAAGTGTGCCAGGGAAAGTGTTTGGTAAGGTTGATATTGAAAAAGTACGAGGTCTTACATCATTGAAAGTGTGGGATGTTCAGAGTGGTTTTATGCCTGGTAAAGGCTGCATTAACCAGATTTTTGCACTATGCACGATGATTGAAAAGTATCTGGCTGTTGGTAAGAAAGGTTTTGCTGCTTTCATAGATTTAGAGAAAGCTTACGACCGAGTAAATAGGACACTCTTGTGGAAGGTATTGGATGAATATGGTGTTACTAGGAATCTAGTTTATAGTGTAAAAGCCATGTATGCTGGTAGTAGAGCTTGTGTACGAGTGAACGGTGTTTTATCAAAATGGTTTTCTATTGGTGCAGGAGTTAGACAAGATTGTGTAATGTCACCATGGCTGTTTAATATATTTATAGACGCATGCATGCGTGATGCCAAAATAGATGATAGTGGTTTATGTGTTGGTGATATACGTGTGTGCAGATTGCTGTATGCTGAACACACTGTCCTGTTGGCAGAGAGCAAAAGTGAGTTGCAGAGTATGTTGTCTTGGATGTACGAAGTTTGCATGAAATTCAAACAGTATAAATAAGGGAGTGTTTGAGAGAGGAACTGATAGAACTAAATGCAATGTAAGTATAAACGGCACTGTAATTGACCAGGTGAGTGGGTTTGTGTATTTAGGAAGCATGTTTGACAGAGAGAACAAATTGGATGGTGAAATTAGTAGGCGAGTGAATTCTTCATTGAAAGTCATAACTGCTCTGGAAGGTTTTCACAGGAATGATGGGTTGTCTAGAGAGTCCTGCATGGCTGTTTATGAAAGTGTAATTGTTCCTACTCTGATGTATGGCAGTGAAACCTGGGTACTGCAGAAGAAACATAGGAGTGGTTTGTGTGCTGGTGAAATGCGTTACTTACAGGGGTTTTGTGGCAAGACACGGTTTCATTGTGTGAGGAATGAAGATGTGTTGCAGTTGTGTGATGTGAAGCAAAATGTTGTTAGCAAGGTGGAGACCAATATGCTTCGGTGGTTTGGCCATGTTGAAAGAATGGGTGATGAGATGCTTACTAATAAAATCTTTCTAGCCCAATTGGCAGGAAGGAAAGGCAGAGGAAGGCCAAGGGAGACATGGGTGGATCAGATTCAGGAGTGTCTGCATGAGAAAAATATAATGAATATGAAGTATAAAAGATCTTGTGTACGGCGTGTAATGGATATCAGTGAAGCCCGAGTTGTATGTCAAGATCACTGTAAATGGAGAAGTTTGATACGACAACAGTAAGTAAAAATATCTGGTAGTTTGTATTTCTTTTTGGAGCTAACCTCTGAATATCAGAGAACAGCTTAGTGATATGTATGTATGTAATGTAAGAATTGTGATATGCTGGGCGGGTAACCAACATCCAGTTTTTTCCCGCTAATATGGGCATTGAAATCACCAACTATCACAGCTGACAGTTATCATCTTTAGCTAAGCCTCCTCCTAATTGATGGGGGTAGCTGTGATGTAGCTGGTGAAAGATCACAAAGCTGTCACATAGTTTTCAGACCCAAACCGGAGATCTTTGCTCTATTTTTAGAAAACGTATTATCTTAACTAGCTAAGCCTAACATGGCCACTCCAGTAAGAGTGGTGCAAGGCACTGACTTCTAACCATTCATGTGAAGTGGCCCCAGGTTTGAATCCTGGGTGAGGTATGGATGGTGTGTTTGGCATACAACACAGGCTTTTTCCCTTTCATAAAACCAATGACCCTAAAATAGGGACAGATGACTGCTTAATTGCCCATTGAGTTGTTTACAGTGGTCTTTAAACCCCCAAACAAACAAGAAAAAGCTAACATGGCTACCGATACAGTAACATGTGATAACACAAGTCCAAATCCATCCAAATGCAAACCATATGGTAGGCTTATGGCCTTTCACCAGTTATATCACAGCTGCATCCTCTCTAATGGGGCAAGGGGGAGAGCAGGTATGGATAATAACTCAACTGTTGTGTGTATCTAATACATTTTTCAACCACAAGTATATCCACACATGTACTTGGAAAAATCGTACTCTTGGTCAAAAGAGTGTGATAGATTTTGTTGTCTACGATCAGCGTTTGAAACACTTAGTTGTTGACACCCGTGTGATGAGAGGTGCGGATGTTGGTTCTGATCATTATTTGGTAGTGTCACGAGTGAAACTTAATGTTGGTTGGAGGAAAAGGAATAGAAAGAGACCCAGGATAGAAAGAATAAAGGTTGATAGGCTCCTTGAAGATCATCAGCGGTATACTGACTTACTCAGAGAACGACTGAAGGATCTGAAGTCTGGTGAGAGGGATGTAGAAAAGAAGTGGGAATGTTTAAAAACTGTGTTGTCACTACTGCTAAAGAGGTCTGTGGCACCACAATAGTGGGTAACAATAGAGGTGATGCTTGGTGGAATAGTGAGATTGAAGAGGCAGTAAAGAGAAAGAAGGAAGCCTATTTGGGGATGTTGCAAGGTAGAGTCTCTGTGGATGAATATCGCTGTAAGAAGCGTGAAGCTGCTAAGCTGGTTCACCACAGTAAGGCAAAAGATAGGAAGGAGAAAGTGGAAAGGCATGAACTGGCTTTTTGGAAAGATAGGAAGTCCTTTTGGAAGTACATGAGACTCAGGAAAAATAGGGGAAACAAAGTTGTAAGTTGTGTGAAGAATGAGATTGGGGAAATGTTATGGGAGCCCAATGAGTTAAGTGACAGATGGGGTGAATACTTCTGTGAGTTATTAGATCAGGAAGAGCAAAGATGATTCTGAGACAGATGCAGATGATGTCACAATGAGGGATGAAAACACAGGAGGGATCTCAAGAGAAGAAGTGTGTAAAGCTCTAAAATTTCTTCAGAATGGTAAGGCTCTGGGAGTTGATGGCTTAACTGCAGAGATGTTGAAATATGGTGGCGACTCTATAATTGACTGGTTAACTGAATTTTGCCAGTTGTGCTGGGAGTTAGGAATGATCCCTCAGGATTGGAAGGATGCTATCATTGTTCCCTTGTATAAGGGAAAAGGTGATCAGACTGAATGCAAGAACTATCGTGGTATTAGCCTACTGAGTGTGCCAGGGAAAGTGTTTGGCAAGGTTGTTATGGAAAAAGTACGTGTTCTTACATCATTGAAAGTGTGGGATGTTCAGAGTGGTTTTATGCCTGGTAAAGGCTGCACTAACCAGATTTTTGCATTACGCACGATGATTGAAAAGTATCTGGCTGTTGGGAAGAAAGTTTTTACTGCCTTCCTAGATTTAGAAAAAGCTTATGACCGAGTGAATAGGACACTTTTGTGGAAGGTATTGAATGAATATGGTGATACTGGAAATCTACTTAATAGTGTAAAAGCCATGTATGCTGGTAGTAGAGCTTGTGTACGAGTGAATGGTGTTTTATCGAAATGGTTTTCCATTGGTGCAGGAGTTAGACAAGGTTGTGTAATGTCACCATGGCTGTTTAATATATTTATGGATGCATGCATGCGTGATGTCAAAATAGATAATAGTGGTTTATGTCTTGGTGATATCCGTGTGTGCAGATTGCTGTATGCTGATGACGCTGTCCTGTTGGCAGAGAGCAAAGTGAGTTGCAGAGTATGTTGACTCGGATGCACGAAGTTTGCGTGGAAATCAAACTGAGTATAAATAAGGGAAAAACCAAAGTTATGGTGTTTGAGAGAGGAACAGGTAGCACTGAATGTAATGTAAGTATAAATGGCACTGTGATTGACCAGGTGAGTGAGTTTGTGTATTTAGGAAGCATGTTTGACAGAGAGAACAAGTTGGATGGTGAAATAAGTAGGCGAGTGAATTCTTCTTTGAAAGTCATAGCTGCTCTGGGAGGTTTTCACAGGAATGACGGGTTCTCTAGAGAGTCCCGCATGGCTGTCTTTGAAAGTGTAATTGTTCCTACTCTGATGTATGGTAGTGAAACCTGGTGTACTGCAGAAGAAACAGGAGTCGTTTGTATGCTGGAGAAATGCGTTACTTACTGGGGTTTTTGGCAAGACACAGTATGATTGTGTGAGAAATGAAGATGTATTGCAGTTGTGTGATGTGAAGCAAAATGTTGTTAGCAAGGTGGAGACCAATATGCTTCGGTGGTTTGGCCATGTTGAAAGAATGAGTGATGAAATGCTTGCTAAGAAAATCTTTTCAGCCCAAGTGGCAGGAAGGAAAGGCAGAGGAAGGCCAAGGAAGACATGGGTGGATCAGATTCAGGAGTGTCTGCATGAGAAAAAGATTATGAGTATGAAGTATAAAAGATCTTGTGTACGGCATGTAATGGATATTAGTGAAGCACGAGTTGTATGTCAAAATCGCTGTAAATGGAGAAGTTAGATACTACAGCAATAAGTAAAAATATCTGGTAGTTTGTATTTCTTTTTGGAGCTAACCTCTGAATCTCGGAGAACAGCTTAGTGATATGTATGTATGTATGTAAAAGGCGAGCCATTTGCCGGAATATCTTTAACAGGATGCAAATGGGGTAACAAAATATGATACCGAATTTCACAAATGCATCAGACAAAGGTTTTTGGGCATCAAAGGTAAATTATTTCAATGTGTGAAAATTCTGGATGTTACACTGTGGCCTAATGAAATGAACACTTTAATGATCTATGGACAAAATGAAATTGAACTGGTAAAACAACATATTGAATCACTTCTTTTAGGGAATAATGTTGCCCTTTCACAAATAGAGGAAGAGTGGCAGGAGCTGAAAGTGTTTTGGAACCAAAGCCTCAGACTCTTCAGTTGGCAGGATTTATGGACTTTTGTTTTGAAAATAAATAGAGAAAAATTTCTCAACTTGGCTCACCTATTTGAGATACTCTTGGTGTTTCCTGTCCCAAATGCTATTGTGGAAAGAGGATTTTCCTACATGGGAAGGATAGACTGCAAATCGCAATAAACTGCAAGAAGAGGCATTGGAAAACTTGGCTCGTGTTAGTATTGAGAGCCCTGCTATTGAAGCCTGTTCACTGGAAGAGACTCAAAGATTTTCTTCCAAGCTCTCCGACAGCCCAACACTTTACTGTATGGCAAAAGAAAGAGGGATTCCGTCTTATCATTTGTTGGATGGACTGGAAACTAAAATTTAAATGAAAGTGCAACATCAACAAAAGTAATTCAAATCTAATATGTACTTTTGTTTTGGTTTTGTAATTAGCAGTAAAGTTTAATGTAATATTGTATTCTACATATTCATCTGTCATTAATATGTAGAAATGTGGAATAAAATATATCTATAAACTCTCTACAATGCCATCGCAATTCATTATCCCATGATATATTGCACGTATGCCAGTGCTACACAATATTTAGAAACTGCTACACAAAACAAATTATGCATAGCAGTACTGCTATGCAACAAAAAAAAAAAGTAAATCCAGCGCTGTGCCCAGGGCATGTAAATTATTAGCCTGGGCATATAAATAAAAAATCTTGTTGCCCAATTCAGCCAATTAAATTTAAAACCCTTTGGAATAGAATTTTCTACTTCAAGAAAAAAGACAGTTGTTGCATGTCATGTTTCATTTCATTGGTAATCACTGGATGTTGCATTGTTGTTACAGAGTGCCGAGGACAGAAGAATGTCACTTCTTCAATTATATTTATGCTCTGGGTTTAGAAATTGGAACCGTATGTACTTTTGCTCCAAATGTTGTCTATATTCAACGACGAGATGCATTCTCCGATGTTTAGTGACCCTAAATTTTTAAAAATGCCAATTTCATCATCACACTGTTTCACATGTACCAATTTCAGCAGCATCTTAATACTAACTAGAGATGCACACTTTTGTTCATTGAACATTTTGAATACTGACTTTTAAAACAGAAATGCAACATTTAAAGAAGGTTTATATTTTTTTTTAACTTAAAAAAATTAGGGATCTGATTTGTTATTGTAAAAAATAAATTTTCTTGGGCATCCAGCTTTTACTACCTGGACAGGTAAATAATTTCTCTACCTTCAAAAAAGTCTGCCACCAACATGTTGACCCAATCCTGCACAGCTGTCTTCACTTCAGCATTGCTGTCAAACTACAAAAGAAATTCCACAGCGTAGCAGGCCTTGTTTATTTTGAATCTTATTCTTGACTGCATGAAATTGTCACAGAGCACTTGCAGTATTGCAGATTGTGTGCCACATGGTTCCCCCAAAAAGCTCAGTCATAGATGTTTACGAAACACAGCACTTGATGGCAAGACTGAACTTCTTCAGATTGTGACCAGGGGTCACGGTAAGTTTTTAGACAAGAAGTAAAAATACCTCTCACATGATTTTCAAGAAGTATTTTGTGATTTCTGGAAGTAGCACCCCCCCCCTAGTTTGCAAATGACTGCCATAAAAATTGTCACTTCTAAAAAAACTGTTTTTTTTTTTAATTCTTTTAAAAATATATGCATTGCAATAAAAACAATCTGTTCTTTGGGCTCACAGTTATTTTTATTTTCTTAATAAGTATAGCAACATTTAAAATAGATTAATACACTGAAGTGCCAGAAAAACTGGTACATTAGTCTAATACTTGGTAAGTTCCCCACGGGAGTGCAGGACTGCAAAAATATGATGGGGCATGGACTCCACTAGCTTCTGGAAATATGCTATAGGCAATACACACCATACTTCCTGCAGAGCGTTCCACAATTCGGGTGTATTCCGAGGTCTCTGATTCCTGTGTTCGAAAGCGCGTTCCCAAATGTGTTATATCACGTTCAGATCTGGGGACTTGGGTGGGAATGGCAACACCCCAAACTCAGATGAATGCTCCTCTAACCATGATGTGGCATCCTAACACTTGTGTGGAGGTGCATTGCTCTGTTGGAACAGGCCCAACCCATCAGCATGAATGAACGGGTGTACCTCGTCAGAAAGGATGCGCACATAGTGTTGCCTGGTCACAGACGTTTGTAGACGTACCAGGGGTCCCAGTGAAGTTCATCTAAACACACCTCATACCATTACGGACCCCTCCACCAGCCGGTACAGTTCCCTGTTGATAGGCGGGATCCATGGCTTCGTGGGGTTTGCGCCACATGCAAATCCTTCCATCTGCCCGATACAGTTGGAAACGCGACTCGTCAGACCAGGCTACTTGTTTCCAGTCATCAAGTGGTGGTGTTGCCGTGCCTAAGCGAGGCGCATAACTCTGTGTTGTGCACCCATCAATGGAACTCGAGTTGGGCATCGGTACACAAAGCCCATATCGTGCAGGGTACATTGTACAGTTCAAACGCTGATGCTTATTGAGGCTCCAGCATTGAATTCTGATGATACCTGCGAGAGTGTTGCACACCTATCGTGTGAAGCGATTCTTGACAGCCGACGATGGTCACGTTCACCCAATGTCTTTTTACGGCCACCCTGGTATCGTAGGTTGAAGGTTTTGCCGGAATTCTTATAGTCACGGTACACCCTTGCAATGGTCATCCGTGAAAATCTGAACTTCGTTTCTACCTCCGAAATACTATGGCCCATCTCACGAGCGCTAACAATGACACCGCGTTGAAAATAACTTAAATCGTTATTACTTGTCATTTTCATGCCGAAAACAGCTCTGACAGCTGGCAAGGATGTCTATCACTTTATATATAGTAGTGTCCAAAATTATGGAAACCTTTTGGAAATAGTGTATTTTTGAGGTTTTTGATGGCTCATGACACTACTTTTGTTTGGAGTAATACCATAAAATTATATATCAATGGAAAGATAATTTCATCAAGAATGTAATGCAATAACTTTTATGAAGGTTTTGTATTAGAACAGCAGTTATGAAGAACGAAAGTGTAACACAGAAAAAAAATGAGATATGCAAAAATTCTCACCATGTCAGTTAATACTTAGTTGGGTATCCTTTATCATTAATTACTGCCTTACAATGCCTTCCCATGGAGTGAACCAAGTTTTTTAGTTCTGCAGCTGTTATAATGTGAAACCAAGATTAAATTATTGCTTCTATGAATTAGGTTTTATTGCTGGGTTGCTTCTGACTAACAAGTTTCTTTAGTCGACTCCATAGATTTTTGATGGGGTTAAGGTCTGGGCTAATCCCAGGCCATTCCAGCAGTGGAATATGATTATCTTGAAACCACTTTTTGCACACAGTAACAACATGACATGGAGCTGAATTCAGTTGAAATAAAAATGCTTCATTATCTTGGAAAAGATCACATGCGGAGGGCTTCAGTTTGGGCTCAAGTATTTCATTAATGTATTTTTGGCCATTTATATTCCCAAACTTGCCTGGAGAGCTTTTGGAAGAAACAGCATAATTTTCAAGAGCAATATGCCATTATGTCTTAAAAGAAAAGTGTTTGATCAATGCATCCTTCCAGTGCTTACGTATGGTGCAGAGACGTGGACCTTAACTAAAGGAGACATACAAAGGCTGCAGACAACTCAAAGAAGCATGGAGAGGTGCATGCTTGGTATAACCAGGAGAGATAAGAAGAGGAACTCGTGGATCCGAAAAATGACGAGAGTGGAAGACATCATGATCAGAGTTAAATCCCTGAAATGGCAATGGGCTGGACATACTGCCAGAAGGACAGACCATAGATGGACAGCCGAAATTTTAGATTGGATTCCAAGGGACAGGAAAAGACCCAGAAAAAGACCACATGGGAGATGGGTGGATGAAACTCGTAAATATGCGGGAGTGACATGGAGGAGACTGGCACAAGACAGACCGTTGTGGAGGAAACTTGGGGAGACCTTCGTCCAGCAGTGGATTGATAATGGTTGACAATGATGATGATGATGATGATATTCCCATTATTCACGCAAATTCTGCCCACACCTTTTGATGTCATACAACCCCAGATCATAACACTAACTGTGTGTTTCACGGTACATGTAATGCAATCAGGATGCAAATCTTCTCCGATTCTTCTCCTTGCATATTTTATGCCATTATTCCCAGACAGGGAGATTTTGGTCTCATCACTCCAAAAAACACTGTCCCATTGTTCCACTGTCGAGTTAGCATGGGTTTTAGCCCAGTTTAATCTTTTCAACCTTTGTTTGAGAGATAAAAATTGCTTTTTCGTGGAATTCTAGCTTTTAGACCAAATTTCTGCAGTCTGCGCCAAACAGTCCTTGCACTCAACTTCACATTGCATAGCGCCATTTCATCTTGTATACACCCAGATGATTTTCTTCTGTCACTTAGGCACAGTCTCTTAATTCTTCTATCATCACTTGCTGTTGTGCACTTTTTCCTGCCTTTACCAGTCTGGTTTTGTAGTGACTGAGTCTCCTTATACCTCTTCAAAAATTTAGAAATGCCACCTTTGGTCAAGTTTCCCCCAATTTTTCTTCTAATTTCTTCGTAATTGAAGCCTTGTTCACTTAATAGTACTATTTTTCATCGCTTTCTGGGTGACCAGTCAACTCTTAGTGCCATTTCTTTCATTTTAATAAGTTTTACAAGCTCACTAAATGAAAGAACACAAAAAAAAAAAAAAAAAAAAAAAAAAAAAATTGATAGCAATTACATAACACACTGACAAATGTCCTCCTCTCAGCTCTAATAGATGACATCAATAGCTGAATCCTACTGTGACCAGACTGGATCATTGCCAAAACAAGATGACACCTTGATTGGCTCTCTAAACACTCATGCTCATTGGCTACATTCAAATGAATGAAAGCTACTTCATATCAACTTAAGCAAGTTGTGCTTCTTTTTTCTGGTTATTTAGCTGTAACGATTCATGGAATACAGATAATTGAACAAACTTTATTGCATTACATTCTTCATGAAATTATCTTTCCATTGATATATTATTTTATGGTATTACTCCAAATAAAAGTGGTGTTATCAGCCATGAAACCTCAAAAATACACTTTTTCCGAAAGCTTTCCACAATTTTAGCCACTACTGTACACACTGGCGGACCCAACCAAGTACGCGCATAGGTGACGTTACTATGTATTTTGCATAAGCTCGTCTGTACCAGTTTTTCTGGCACTTCAGTGTAGTTCCTAAGGTTAGAAACATGTATTCTTACCTCTGCAGCAAAGATTAAAATTCTGTGATATATGTATGTACAATTCTTCTACATATGCAATTTAGTATTGTAACAAGTTGTTAATTGAGAATGATCTCAGTCTCTCATATTTTTAATAAAAATTACAGTCTACTTTGTCAAGTTCAATTCTGTTCGTTTGCTAGAAGTCACTTATCTATACACTGAGAATTTCTCCATCTTTTAATGGAGGTCTTGTTTCTGAAATTCTTGCTAAATCTTGCAAGATGAATGTCATTAATCCAGTTTCGCTTCTCATTCATAATGCAGTTTTGAGTAGAAAAACCTCTTTCACAAGGTGCTGTGGTCAGTGGATTGGCCAATACAATCTGAGCTAACGCTGCAAAACTTTCATAAACAGGATGGTAATTATAAAAACAAAAAAAACCAAAAAAAAAAAACCTTGAGGTCAGTTTTAAAACAGGATAAATAGCTTTCAGAGCAGTAAAAATGCATCCCAATTTTTTATAAGAAGTAATTTTCGTTTTTGAGGCATGAAATACACCTGTTTGAAAGTTAACGTGATCTCTCCTTGTAACAGTATGACAATGAAAGTGGTGAGTGTTTGGACCACATTGTGACATGTAAATGAAACTTGGATTGCCCATGTGACACCAGAGAGTAAGCAGCAGTCAGTGAAATGGCAGCAGCACAGTGGATCTCCAAAGCCAAAGAAATGCAAGCAGCTATTTCATGCTTCAGAAAAGACATAGGTGTCATTTGTGTTCTTGGGAGATGCGTTACTTACAGGGGGTTTGTGGTAAGACATGTGCTGATCATGTGAGTAATGGAAGATGGGTTGCAGTTGTGTAATGTGAAGCAAAATGTTGTTAGTAAGGTGGGGACTAATATTCTTCGGTGGTTTGGCCATGTTGAAAGAATTAGTGATAAGGTGCTTACTAAGAGAACTTTTTCAGCCCAAGTGGCAGGAAAGAAAGACAGGGGAAGGCCCATGAAATCTTGGAAGGATTCAGGAAGGTCTGCATGATAAAAAGATTATGAATATAAAGTATAAAAGGTCTTCTGTGCATCATGTGATGGATGACAGAGATATGGATGTATGGAAGCTCGAGCTGCATGCCAAGATCGCCGTAAATGAAGACATTTGACATATCAACAGTAAATAAAATCTAGTTCCAAAGTTAAACATTAATCTGGCAGATATACTTCCCTTGAGGAGCTAACCTCTGAATCTCAGAAAACAGCTTAGTCATATGTATGTATGTGAGTAAACAAGAAGCAATTGAACTCTTTCTTAGATGATTCCTAACAGATGAAGAAACAGCTGTTGAGTTTAAAGACCATTAAAAAATGGTATGATGAGGAGGTAACTGAAAAGGTGAAACCATTCTTAAAGATTTTGATTTAGTAATTGTGAAATGCCTAAGTGATTTATTTGTGTAGCTGGAAGAAGTAAAATCTGAAGCCTTGACACCAAGTAAAAAGCTTTGCAATACAAAACTTGAAAGTGGAGGTGCAGAATATGCTGAATGAACTAATAGAATTATGTAATTCTTCATGAGAAATAATAAACCAAATATTCTATAAGTTCTGGGTTATTTCTTTATATATATATTTCCAAAGAAATAACCTAAAACGACCCTACTCTGGTTCATAAATTTACATACTGTCTACTCTAGGTAAGCCAACTCTGTAGCTTTCAGTTATTTTAAAATAATTATTTTTGAATTTTGACTGGTGGAATAGGAACAGACTGAGAAGATTTTAAAGTAAAAATTTCAAATATTACTGAATAGAGTACCAAAAATTCACTCAACTGTTAAACCAGAGTTTTTTTGCTCATTTCTTTCTTGGTTCAGTTTTAACACTTCCATATACCAAATTAAAGGAGAGAGACACTGTTAAAGTTTAAATATATGTCAAGAACATCAGCAAAACACACACACACACACACACACACACACACACACACACACACACACACACACACACACACACACACACACACACACACAAATAAGAAACAATAAAGCTGATTTGTAAGATTGAAAATAATCAAGAGATACAATTAGTGCTTAAGACTGGCATTTGTATTTCTTAAACCATGTGATCATTAGTGATAATTTTGGTTTTTATTTCATAAATGATTAAAATTCAGTTCTGTAGATCAGTAGACATTTTGTGGTTCATGAAATTGTTTATCATGTGAAATATCTTGTAACTTAAAATTTTATGTAGATTTTGTGTCTGAAAAGAAGTTGTTGCATTTACAAAGAGCTTTGGTATGTTTGTGATTAAAAAAAAAAACTGCATAAAAATGAAGAATGCGTGTTTATTAATTTTTTTCTGTTTAGAAAAATATTTGTGAGCTAGTTGAGTGCCAGGTGGCAGCTGTTGACCTCAGAGGACATGGTAATAATAATTTTTCTGTTTAAATCTGTGCTGTAATAAATATTTTTACCTGTGTACATTTTATAGTTGTGAAAATTCAGAGTAAAATATCTGGATGTAAAAACATTATTTTTTGAATGTTTTATATCATCTCCTTTCGCAATAAAAGTCATACTGAAATGTCAAGACCTTATTGATTCTTTGGACCCTACAAATAGGTGTATTGTGACTATATAATTCAGTGTTGTATATGATGATCCAACTTGCTTACCAAAATCCTGGAAATTACTGAATGATGAAGTAAAACATTATTATAAAACTGAGAAGTAAAATGTTGCTTTTAAAGACTGGAAATGCACAAACCGCCATTCGGCAGATGGCAGCACAGTCGCCCATTTTGCTCAGGTACAACAATGTAACTTTTGATAGCAAAAAGATCACAGCTCCTTTTTCCTGAGAATGTGAAAGAACTCTACACTGCACACTTATATATAAAATTAGTTAGGAGTCAACACCACCAATGAAGAAGTTGAAAATGAGCTTTAAGTTGCCCAAAAGGGGTACTCAAATTTTAAAGCATGTCTGTCGAGAATATTCCATGCCCAAACTCTCTTTTAATTGTCCAGTTTTAAAAAGCACATTGTAAAAATTAATAAGAAGCAACGTAGAGGTACTGTTTTAGGCAAAATAAAATGGGTAAATTTTTGATTTCAGTTTATAAATTGTTTGAGTTTTTAAATAATTGTAAAAGTTTGCTTGGGTTTTTATGAAAAAAAAAAATTCTTACTCAATTGAAAAAGTCAAGTGCAGAATGGAAATATAAACATGTTGCATATGTCTTAAGAAGAAATCATACATACATACATATCACTAAGCTGTTCTCTGAGATTCAGAGGTTAGCTCCGCAAAGGAATACAAACTACCAGATAATTTTTACTTACTGTTGCCGTATCAAACTTCTCCATTTACAGTGATCTTGACATACAACTCGGGCTTCACTGACATCCATCACACACTGTACACAAGATTTTGTATACTTCATACTCATAATCTTGTTTGCATGCAGACACCCCTGAATCTGATCCTCCCGTGACTTCCTTGGCCTTCCTCTGCCTTCCTGCCACTTGGGCTTAAAAGATTTTCTTAGTTAGCATCTCATCACTCATTCTTTCAACATGGCTAAAATACTGAAGCATATTAGTCTCCACCTTGCTAACAACATTTTGCTTCACATTATACAACTGCAACACATATTCATTCTTCACATAATCAGAACATGTCTTGCCACAAACCTCCCGTAAGTAGCACATTTCTCCAGCACACAAACAACTCCTATGTCTCTTCTGTACTACCCAGGTTTCACTGCCATACATCAGAGCAGGAACAATTACACTTTCATACACAGCCATGCTGGATTCTCTTGAGAATCCATCATTCCTGTGAAAACCTCCAAAAGCAGCCATGACTTTCAATGAAGAATTCACTTGTCTACTAATTTCACCATCCAATTTGTTCTCCTGTCAAACATTCTTAATACACAAACTCGTTCACCTGGTCAATCACTGTGGCATTTAAACTTATCTTGCATTCAGTTCTAACAGTTCTCCGCTCAAAAGGTTTTTCCCTTATTTATACTCAGTTTGAATTTCATACAAACTTCATACATCCAAGATAACATACTCTGCAACTCACTTTTGCTCTCTGCGAATAGGACTGTGTCATCAGCATACAGCAATCTGCACACACATATTACCAAGACATAAACCAGTATTGTCCATTTTGTCATCACGCATGCATGCATCCATCCAGAAATATATTAAGCAGCCAGGGTGACATTACACAACCTTGTCTGACTCCTGATAAAACTCCACTTGTACACAAGCTCTACTGCCAGCATACATGGATTTTACACTGTTAAGTACATTCCTAGTAACACCATATTCATTCAATACCTTCCACAAAAGTGTCTTATTTACTTGGTGGTAAGCTTTCTCTAAATCTGTGAAGGCAGCAAAAACTTCCTTACCAACTGCCAGATACTTTTCAATCATCATGCATAATGCAAAAATTTGATTAGTGCAGCTTTTACCAGGCATAAAACCACTCTGAACATCCCACACTTTCTCTGAAGTAAGACTCAATACTTTTTCAATAACAACCTTACCAAATACTTTCCCTGGCACACTTAGTAGGCTAATACCACAATAGTTCTTGCAGTCAGTCTCATCACCTTTTCCCTTATACAATGGAACAATGATAGCATACTTTCAATCCCAAGGGATCATTCTTAACTCTCAGCACAACTGGCAAATTTCAGTTAACCAGTCAATTACAGAGAAACCAGAGATGAGTAAAAGCTATTTTTAAATTGATATTAAGGTTTAACAGAAAAACAGCGACCTAGTTTAAGGAAATGTTGTTACCATGTAACTGTCACATTCCAAAGTGTGATAGGATAAGGCAAAACATTTTTTTGTTGATTGATTGATTAAAGGACCTCTCTATAGGTCAAAAATATACTGACCAGAGGTCCTTAATTCTTGAGAACAGTCCTTAAATTTAGTTTACCATATCCCAAAATGTCTAATGCCTTTGATGATGCAAATTGACTTTGAATTTTGATTTTTTCTTCAAATATCCTAAGATTTAGGCTTCATCACTGTGTCATTATGTTTCTAATGAAAGAAGTTGTTAGAAATAGCTTTTTTGTGCCAATGTGCTCATTGTAAAATCAAATTGTGACTTTTTTTTTTTTATATTGGAGTTTAAATACTACCGTGAGGAACTCTAAGGACTATAAGTAGTCACCTGTCCCTAATTTGGGGTCACTCATTCTAGGGAAGGTGGAGAGCCAGTGCCATAAGATGACCACATCACCGATTCCTCAACCAAGACTTAAGCCAGGACTCACTCGGACAAACAGTCAAAAGCCAGCGCTTAAACCACTGCATTACCAGGGTGGCCAAAGTTTGACTGAGTTCAACCAAAAGCTTTAAGAAAATGAGAAAATTCACTATGAAATTCATTTCCCAGAAAAATATATGAATTGTACAGCTTGCTGTTATTTCAGCACATGCACTAAGGCAAAGCACAGTAAAACCTGTAAAGTTGGCCACCTTTGTAAGTTGTCCACCTGCCTAAGTTGACCACTTTTTCAAGGAACGGCAAATATCCTATGTAGTAACACAGAGCAAAACCTCTGTAACTTGGCCACCTGTCTAACTTGGAAGTTGGCCACCCAAATATCTTAAATTTTGAATTTGTCTGTACTAAAACCGCACCCCAAAACCTCTGTTGGCCACCTGCTTGAAATTTTTTTTTTTTTTGGTTGAGTGGCAACAGAATGTGTGAAAGGATTAGTGTAATCAGCAACATCTGGCCAACCCCTTAGGGCACAGTAGATGATTACCAGACAGGTGTGTTTGTGTAGCCTTTAATCTCTCTTAAGCAGTTGTCAGGAACATTGAGACCCCATTCATGGGTCATTTTCTGTATCAGCCTTATCAGTGTATTTCTTTGCAGTAAATATATGTGTGTGTGTGTGTGTGTGTTTAAAACAGTGAGGGTTGAGATTTTCTTAAGAAGGGTGCATACAAATTGCCATCAGAGCTTAGTAGTGGGTGGGTTGTTCTATAAAGGCTTGCCTTTGTGAAGGTGGTGTGCTTCTAAAGTCTGGGGAATTTTCTAGAATAAGTTAGGTGTTGGGCTCTCTCTTTTACTCCAGGCAAGAGGCCATGTTGTTCTTAGTTTTACTCTTTGTTCAATGATTTGATGGCTCCCAAAAGAAAATTAGTGGAATTGTCTATTGACAAAAAGAAAGAAGTTTTGGATTTGATAGCAAGTGGCAGCAGTCAGAGAAAATTAGCTGGCCAGTTTGGTGTAGCTAAAAGTACAATATGAAACATTGCAAAAATTAAGGACTCAGTAGTTAAATCTTGGTTAGAAAATTGCAGTAATGATCGACGAAGAAAACTGCGTAAGACTGAAAATGAAGAAATAAATGTGGCAACGTAGGAATTTAAAAAAAGATGTCAAGCAGTAAACATACCAATTTCAGGCCCCATATTACAGGCTAAAGCAAAAGAAATTGCAGAAGAACTTAAAATTGCTGATTTTCATGCCAGCAATGGATGGCTTAATGCATTTAGAGAAAGAAACAACATCAAATTCCATATCCTTTGTGGTGAATCAGCTTCTGCAGACATAATGGCAGCAGAAGATTGGAAAATAAAAATTAAAAGAAGTTTTGAAAGATTATCCTGTGGAAAATCAGTTCAATGCAGATGAAAGTGGACTTTTTTATCGTCTATTACCAACAAAATCTCTTGTACAAAATAATTAAAAATGTTAGGGGGCAAATTGGCAAAGGAGAGGGTGACAGGGTTATTTTGTTGCAGTGCTACTGGGGAAAAAATGAAACCTCTCGTAATCGGCAGTGCAGCAAATCCTCGTGCATTTAAGAAAAATGGCGTTAAAGCAGAACATCTGCCAATAACTTGGCGTCATAACAAAAAAGCATGGATGACAGCAGCCATTTTTGAGGAATGGTTAAAATCTGTAAACTTTCAAATGAAAAGTCAAAACAGAAAAATTTTACTCCTAATTGACAGTGCTACAAGCCACAAGTGTATGATTCCAATGAGCAATGTTGAATGCAAATTTCTGCCCCCTAACTTAACATCTCTCATTCAACCTCTTGACCAAGAGATTATTTGTGCTGTGAAGAAGCAGTATCGAAACATGATGCTGACGTGTTTGGTGAACAAACTTGACACTTGTAAAGATGTGACAAAATTTTCGAAAGCAGTCACTGTTTTTGATTGTATTCGTTGGGTAGCATGCTTTTTGGCAAAATTTACAGATTTCGACAATAGTTAAATGTTTTCAGAAAGCTGGATTTCTGCAAAACGCAGAGATGAATGATGAAACTGAAGTTGACAATAACACCAACAACCTAATAGGAACATTACCTCAAGACATCCAAGATGACCTGCTAAGTGAAGATAAGTTCCCAGCAATGGATTGCAATATCATAGTGCACGAAGATGTGGCAGACACATAAGAGGATATTTTTTCTGATGTTCTATCAAACATTAAAAATCCTATTCTAGAGCTACAGGATGAAGAAGAAACTGATAATAATGTGAATAAACAGCAAACTATCAGAAGAAAAATCCCTACTTTCCAAGAAGCACTGGATTTAGTGTCAAATTTACAACACTATGCATCTACAAAACATCCTGCTTTAACTAGAAAAACTCATGGGAGTTTATGCAGAAATTGAAAAACAGTGGGCCCAAACAAAATTTAAAGAACGTCAGCAGAAAACTATGATTGATTATTTTCAAAAGAATGCGTAATGTTTGCTATGAACTTAATATGTAATAAGGATACAATAATTATAAATAGGCAAGTCATGTAAGTAATGTCTTTTCACATATTTTTAGATGTATGCACTGCTCTTATACTGTACTTAATAATAAATACATACTGTACTGTATTCACCATTCAGTGAATATCTTTCCAGTTTAGAATCAAGCCTATAGTATTTATATAGTGGTACTGTACTTATATGTACTGTATAAACAGTATTTCATGCAGCACTTAAAACGGTTGCTATGAATTCATTTTCTATGTTAATGTATGGCACATATAACATTCACTTTGATTCCGAACTCTCTAAGTTGGCCACAATAGTTTGGAACCGTGAGTGGCCAACTTACACAGGTTTTTACTGTATTTCACTTTGCTGAACATGTCTCCATCACAGCTGTGCTTTGTCAGTGCAAATTACCAACATTCTACAGCAGCGGTCGCCAACCTTTTGGACATCACGGACCACTAAATTTATAATTTTAAATCCTGCGGACCACTAATATGAATTTTTTTAAAGATAAATACATTTGTAAAATAATGATCAGAGAACTTCCATTTTATTAATATGAAACACACCTATTTAATATAACAAAATTATAAATGCTTATTTAATTATGACAAAATCTTTACAGGTTGTTTAATTGTAACAAAATTATTAAAGTTAGTTTAATTATTACAAAATAATTGAAGCTTGTATTACACATTTTTAGTGTGATATTTGTTCCTGCTTGTTTGAAAGAAGTTTACGAATTTTTGGCTCCAATGACGCTACTGCAAGATGGAGAGCCGTATTTATTTCAAGCCGAGGCCGGTACCGAGTTTTAATTGCTGTGACAGATGAAAATGTCTTTTTGCACAAATATGTTGTTGAAAATTGAAACAAAATTTTCATTGCTTTTTCACTCAGCAATGGGTATTCACTTTTTACGGAGAGCCAAAAATGAGGTCTTGATAAGGATGACTGGAATTCAGCTTTGAGACTGTCGTCGGATGATAGATCGATGAGGCTTTCTTTTTCATTCATACTTAAATTGCTATCTTCAATGTTTGCTGCAAATGGATCTATTATCCACATATTGCCATGTCTGGGATCTCCTTTCTTTGGGTAATAACGAGCAAAAGATTCTGTGAGTGATTGTAAGTGCTGTTGAACAATGGTTACTGCCTGCCGGTTGACATCCTTCTCTCTCGTATGTTCATCAAAATTTGAAAACATTTGCGGATCTTCTTCAGCCAACCGCATTTGCCACAGTAATATTTTCTTTTGAAAAGCATCCATTTTACCTCGTAGTGTGAACACATCCTTAAGTTGTCCTTGTAAGGATATGTTAAGTTCATTTAACAGCGAAAAAATATCTGCCAGGTATGCAAGCTTGGCTACCCACTCAACGTCGGAAAAGAGTTCTTGAAATTTCGGATTATTTTGCTGCTGGAAAAATAATTTGACTTCTTCGCGCAGGGCGAACAGTCGGGTTTGTATTTTGCCCCTCGACAGCCATCTCACCTCAGCGTGAAGAAAAAGGTGAGTATACTGGGAAACCGTTTCTTCACAAAGTGCCTCAAATATTCGAGAATTGATCGCTTTGTGTCAAATTTCATTTATAATTTTAATAACATCTGATAATACTTCGTGTAGTTCTGGGGACATTCTAGCAGCAAGTTGCTCACAATGTATAATGCAGTGTGTAGACAAAATGTCTGGGTGACCAACATTTTTCACCTTTGCAACAATTCCTGAAAGATGTCCAGTCATGTTTGCGGCACCGTCTGTACATATCCCAATACATTTTTTCCATTCAATTCCATGTTCCAGGAAATAACTATTAAGTGCTTTAAAAATCTCAGCGCTAGTTGTTCTACTTGGCAAGTTGAGCGAACAAAGTAGTTCTTCCTGTAACTCTCCTTCACACTCAACCCTCACAAAACAAAGAAGTGCCTTGTTACTTACGTCCGTTGATTCGTCAAGTTGAATTGAATAAAATGGTGAATTTTTCACCATTTTTATAACTTGATTTTCAATATCTTCAGCCATGTCTTCAATTCTGCGCTTGACAGTGTTAGCGGACATAAGAATTATTTTCAGTTTTTGGACAGCCTGCTTTCCCGAAACCTCTTCACAGGCTTGTAACATGCAAGGCTTAATTAATTCTTCTCCAATCGTATATGGCTTTTTATTTTTCGCGATCTGAAGTGCTATCAGATAAGAAGCCTTTAATAAGGACTTATCTTCAACAGTCATTTTTGTTAAAGCAATTACTTGCTTTTGCATATTTTCACGCATTCTTTGAAAATATTCAAGTGGTTTCTTAGCTAAATCCGAGTGTTTTGATTGCAAGTGTCTTTCGAGTTTCGAAGGTTTCATGGCATCATTGGATAAACTCTCAGAACACACAACACAAAGCGTCTGTGGATGCAGCTCACTACCAGGTTCTTAAATAAATCCAAATTTCAAGTAGTTCGAACCATATTTTCTTGATACTTTGAGTTTTTTCTTCTCTCCGCCTCCAGTTTGAATGTTCTTCCTAATGGTGCCTGAC
The DNA here is from genome assembly GCA_039090855.1 of Macrothele yani. Lineage (NCBI taxonomy): Eukaryota > Metazoa > Arthropoda > Arachnida > Araneae > Macrothelidae > Macrothele > Macrothele yani. Next base: position 32,342,941 of record CM077011.1, read on the forward strand.
GAGGACTATGGCGGCTCTGAATCATTGATCAGCTCACGGTTAAGTGAAGTACACATATTACTATTGTTACTACACTGGCGGAAAGAGAAAAAAGAACACCAAGAAGGAGACGTCTGATACCAACGAAATTTATACAGCATAATAACGGAATACAGAGGATAACGTGATCAAAACATTATGGCAAAATACAGCTGTATTTGCTGGTAAACTGAAAAATAACATTTCCATGTAACATGGTTAGTACGAGGTTGAACTGCCATGAACTGTGTCACACTGTGCAATTCTGGCATGGAGTCTGTCGTACAGATGTTGGATGTACGTTTGGGGTATTGAGTTCCAAGCATCCTCAACCTGGACGCGTAATTCGGGGATGGTCGTCACTGGCCGTGGAGACCGAATAAGTCGTCCCATAAAATCCCACACGTGCTCAATGGGCGACAAATCTGGTGAACGTGCAGGCCATGGAAGTTGTCTCACACCCTGAAGTGCATGTTGCGTTGTACGAGCTGTGTGTAGGCATGAGTTATCTTGCTGGAAAATACCACGATGGGCCGACCTTACAAGTGGCACAACAACCTGCTGAATGATATTGTTGATGTAGGAGGTGCTGTTTAACATACCCGGCACAAACACTAGTTGTGTATGGGAGTGATAGCTGATCGCTCCTCACACCAGGAGACCAGGTGTAGGCTCTGTGTGTCTCTGGCGGATGCAAGAAGGGTGGAGACGCTCCCCTGTGCATCTGCGAACACGCATACGGCCATACGGCAATCTGCTTTAATCGCTGAACACGACAGATCGCCATTGCGTTCTCCAGTGCAGATGTTGGCGACACCACTGCAGCCGTTCCTGACGGTGGGCTGGAGTCAGAGGTACACATGCCAGAGGTGCACGTAGTCCTGCATCCAGTAGACGGTTGCGGATTGTTCGCACAGTCACCTCAGGTGCAACGGCAGCTCGGATTTGCGTCGCAGTGGATGTTCTGCTCGACAACGCCGCTCTTTTTATGTGTCGATCGGTCCGCTCATCAGTCCGTCTGTGACTCCCGGTTCCACGTCTTCTCGTGTGGGAATGTTCCCCGGACCATCCATGCCACCATCGTACCACCACCAATACTTCCCGTCCAATTCGCTCTGCAATACAACGATACGACCACCCGGCCTCGGAGTCCGACTAGACGACCTCGCTCAAAGTCTGATAACTGCTGAAATTGTACACGTCTTCCATGTCCAGGCATTGCAGCTTCTTCAGAGTCTTTGCACGTGTCCGTACGCCGACGACTGATTACATTCACTTCGCCGTACTCCTTAAATACCACCGACGATAATTTGCATCTTATGCCGTGCTGTGGCGTAAGCGCTCACCGGTTGGTCCCGAAATTAACATCACACCTACGTAAACTCGACTCCATTAACATATGTAAATTTCATGATCGTCCGCCAATTCCTTCTTGGTGTTCTTTTTTCACTTTCCGCGAGTGTATTATCATTAGTTACATTATCTTTTGTATTACTGAAGAAATGCAAAATATTCCTTTGCTTTTTTCACTCATTATGGGTTTATTGCATTTGAATCTGAAACCAAACAAGAAATGATAGTTATTAAAGTCAAACTACTTGATGCCATTAAATATAACAGTTAAAGAAAATACGCAGTTACACACAATACACAAATAAAATAAAACAATTGGATGAGAATCGGTATTTGCGGAACGGGGTGACTGTTGGAAACTGAACAAAATGAAGCTCTCGCATGCCGTATTTCATGAGCCCTGTACTAGTCTAGTACATTTCGTGAATTTAGTGCAATATAAAGGTGAAAATTGTCATTCAAATTTCAGAATATAAGGATTTCTTAGAATATTATTTTTGTTTTATTATTAATAAAACATAAAAAATGCAAATAATGTAATAATGTCCAAAATTTTTCTGTGGACCACCAACATTTTCTTGCGGACCACCGGTTGGCGACAGCTGTTCTACAGTATGTATCTTTGTAAGAGGGAAATTTTCAGATGTAATATCACACCTACACAAACTACTGTTTCGTGACAAAATGTTTTTTGCATATTCAGTATGAGTATGGATTTTTGCTCAAATGATTTGCTAATTTGGGGACACTGCTATTTTTATCCTCAGATCAGTGTTCTAGTATCTGGTCACCTTAGTCAAAGGGCATTAAGAACCATATCTAGATAAAAGCTAAAATTTCCACTTCCTGTGCAATTTTATGATTTTCCAATTCCCACTTACATACATGCATAATCATTAAGCTGTTCTTGTGAGATTCAGAGGTTAGCCCCTCAAAGAAAGCTCATCTGCCAAATAAAAGTTTAAAATTGATGGTGCTAGATTATAAGCACCATTGATGTATAAAGCAATGCAAACACTTCCTGTGCAATTTTTCTGATAGACTGGTGTGGCACTCTGAGTGACATACTCTAGGTTTATCTATCACTGAACCATTCTCCTTCAGCCTCTTCATGTTATTTCTGAGAGACATGTGACCTGGATTTAGCTTGTGAAATTCCTTGCATGCTTCTTGACTTTTTCAAGCAACATAAATAAGTACGAATTCTAGATTTTCCTAGGGTGTGAGATGATTCATCTTTACTTTGTCATTCATCAACATGTCGACATATCTGAAACAGCAAAGAACACAATTATTTTTACTTGTGACCATGTATACAAACTCACGGGATGGACATGCTTCTCTTTGTATATGTAAACATATGCATCATGAGTTGGTAGTATTACATTCAAAAATGAAGAGAAAAAAAGAGTTTGTTAGCACAGTGCCTAATTTTATGTGGTTTAAAGTGGAGCAAGGTATTCTTGAGTGAAAATAACTTTTAATTTTAATTGTAGATTTAACCACTGCATTGAGTCATTAAAGTGTCAAGGGTCATTTGCCTATTTTCAAGGAAGGGAACAGAAAGGATTGCAATAAATAATGGAGCATCTTCTTAATTTGTATTCCCTTGCAAGGTTTCTCAAGAATTGTATAACAAGTTTGGTCAGGTGGTATAAAATCAACTGAGTCAAGGACAGTATGGTTTCAGGAAAGGGGAGGGGGGAGCTAGGATAATATATTTTTTTTTCTGTGGTACAGCTTTCTGAAAAGCTTAATGAGGTGAATAAGAATTTATGTATGGTGTTCTTAGATTTTGAAAAGTCCTTTGTCCAAGTACCTACAAACAAATTGTTCAGTGTACTAAAACTTATGAAAGGAAAGACAGGTTATTGAAATCAATCATTGGCATGTACGCAAGAGTTTTGTAACTTTTAGGATACAAGGAAGTACTGGTAACTCTGAAATAAGACAAGGATGTATGCTGTCTCCACCTTTGTGTGTGATGTGTGTTGGTAAAAGTAACCTAGTTTCAGATAGGTGTTTCCAATATCAGTAAACTGCTGACTTAGTGCTTATTGTTTAGAGTGCAAACAAATTTCAGCATAATCTTAATCAGCTGAGAAAATTTGGGATGAAGATCAATGTTGATAAATCTAAATTAGTGGTTCTTATTGAAGTAGTTGAACTACAGATATAATTACATTTGTATATTGCATAATTATATTTCATTTTATTTAGAAAACAAAATTTAGGAATTAACTTTTTTACGGGTCTTATAGAGGTTATTATTAAAAAAAGTTGGTTGTCAAATTTTCGAACTAAAGCCTAGTTCTTCATTAGGACTAGTGATGTAGTCCTGATGACGAACTAGGCTTTAGTTCGAAAATTTGACAACCAACTTTTTTGAATAATAAACTCTATAAGACCCGTAAAAAAGTTAATTTCACAGTACACTATGGATAGAGGTGCCATAAATTCGTTTACAACTAAAATTTATGAATGCAATATTTATAACTTAAAATCTACTATAGTTTCACTAGAAACTGTGGTCCAGCTTCATCAGCACTGAGCATTTTCATTTCTTGCATGTGGCAATGTTACCAGTTTCATGTGTCAAAAACCTCGTGGTGGCCATCAGTTTTGATGAGTGCTTTCCATGCACTCGATAGGCACAGAGACGAAGACAAATCATTTGCCAGGTTATTATGGTTTTGAAAAATGTGAAATGCATTTTAAAAGTCTAGGTCAAATATTGATTTTGGTCTATCTGCATCACAAACAGAAATTGGTGGTTATTTTACCAACAGTGCTGTTCTATAGAAGATTTTTAAGCTCAGACTTTTTGATATGTGACTGGTGTTCTTTTAGTCTGAATTTGAGTGATCTCTGTGTCTGACCCATGTATGACAAGCCACACTGACACTGGATGTGATAGATCACCCAACAGTTTTTGTCAGGAATTGGATCCTTTTTCGTTGAGCAAAGACATCTTAGATACAGGAGTGAAAATCACTTTGAAGATGTTTTGCTCTGCAAAAAAAGGACCTAATTCCTGACAAAAAACTCTTGGAGAATCTTTCACATTCATTGTCAGTGTGGCCTGTCTATGTAGGTCACACACAGAGATCACCCAAATTGAAAGACCAGTCATATATAAAAAAAGTGTGATCTTAAAAAATCTTCCATAGCCAGCACTGTTGGGAAAATAACCACCAATTTCCGTTTGATGACGTAAAACTGAAAGATAGACCTAAATCAATATTTGACCTAGACTTTTTAGGAGCATTTCACATTTTCCAAAACTGTAATAACCCGGTAAATTATTTATTTTCATCTCTGTACCTATCAAGTGCATGGAAAGCATACATAAAAACCGATGGGCACCACTAGACATTTGGCACGTGAAACTGGTAACATCATCACAAGCAAGAAATGAAAATGCTTACTCCTGATGAAACTGGACCATAGTTTCCAGTGAAACTATAGTAGACTTTAAGTTATAAATATCGCATTTATAAACAGTTTTCTAAATTAAATGAAATAGTGGTTCTTAGTTGAACTCCCAAGATTTTAACACAGCCTGAAAAAGTCTAGAGTAGGTGGCAAATTTCAGTTATCCAAGTGTGATTATTGGTGAGATTGGAAGGCTTGATAAGTAGCTAGACAACAGAATTGGCAAAGCAGGAAAAATTTCTTTTTGACAGTATAAGAATGTTTTCCCCAATAACTGCAAGGGTATTTCAGAAAGTTCTTGACATACATCTTGGGAACAAAAAACATAACACAAACCTCAACAAAACTTTTACTATCTTTCACAAAGTACTCCATCATCTGGTCAAAGTTAGAAATGTCTTCACTAATTCTAGAACTAATAAGAAGTGTGCAATACACATGTAATAAACAAATGGATTTAGTGGGTATGCATGCTAGTTAAACAAAGAAAAATTTGGAAAAATTCATACTTTTGACCCAGCTTGATTTTTGATTATCTGCATAAACATTCCAAATGAGAAGGTTGCTAGATCTGGATTTTCAAGTACTTCATAATAGTTGTTGCCAAATGATAGGAGAGATTTCCAAATGGTGGGAATAAAATTAGGACTATTGGTATTTTAGTTTAAATAGGTGCAGATCTCATTGCTGTCATGAAAGCATAGAGCTCTTTTGTTGACGAAAGGACCAATTTATGCAGTATTCTTACAGCAAGGCACTACTGATGCATTTGAAAGAGCAGGGGAGCCAACTTCACCAAATTTATTGGAGGGGGGGGCATGAAGAGATAAGATGTGGGAGGGGCATGTCTCTTCCATTGCCAGGAGGAAAGTAAAAAAAGGGGGAAAAGGTAAACTGCAAGATTCAACGCATATTTTAAAATGCAATTGTAATTGCTCATCAGCAAACAAACAAGGAAATAGAAATAGTCTTTTGCTGAATATTAATATTTTTTAAAATAATATTCTGCCAATGTTTTTATAAAAATATCCATGGAGGTTTTATTTCCAAACATTTATAAAAAAATATGCATAATCAAAGAATGAGAAGCACAAAAATAAATAGATAAATAAAGGCGCTAGAGATTATGCATTTCTGTATTTTTACTTATAAATTTTATTTTTGATAATTGTTTTAAATATTTACCACATATCACGAGAACATGTGCTACACAATATGGGGTTGGCAGTCAAGTTTCTTTTAAAATGAGCAATGCTGATACAGGAAAAAGTTTTTACTTATTTTCTTATTTATTAATATTTTGGAAATAAATTGCTTTGGCCTCATGAGGTGGAACTTGGTCCATCTTATAAAGAATAATATATTTCTACAGTATAAAGGAAAGAAATTCATTTTTTGTTGTTAGCACAGCACACGATAGCCTGAATAGTATAGGAAAACATTTTCTCTATAGAAATATTTCAACTCATGCATTTCAAAAATGACACACACACACACACACACACACACACACACACACACACACACACACACACACACACACACACACACACACACACACACACACACACACACACACACTTAATTAAGCAGGGCAAAAAATATTGGGTGGGAACTGCCCCCCAGTAAAAGTATTGGGGGACAAGATTCACCATGCCCCCCATAATCGGCACTTATGTGAAAGAGTCAGTAATGCCAAGGAAAGAATGAGGTCTTCCTTGCATAATGTAAACTGATTCCAACAGAAGTGAAAATCAGGATCTTCGTACACACCAGGAACATTAAGGCTTCTTTCACACGAAGTGGGTGCTACCCACACCTGCATGTAAGTGTGGACCCGCATGACTTTTTAACTGATGGTTCTAATGCAAGCTTTCACATGAAGCAGGTGCGGGCCCATAAAGTGTCGTATAGAAAATAAAACCATGTCTCATCACCTGTAATAATATCTGCCAGCTGTCTGGGCTCACTAGGTTCCAGTCTCCCTGCAACATGAGCCAACCAACCTTCCATTTTTTTTTTTTTTTTTTTTTGCTGCTTTATCAATTTGTGGGGTACCCATTTTCTACAGATCTTGCAGAACTTTAAATGTTGATGAATAAATAGTTGCAAACTGCCAATAAATGCAACAACTAACTTATTACTTGTGTGGTGACTTGTGGGTTTTATGAGTTCATGAACAACATTGATGGTTCTTTTGTTCACAGCCTGCTTGGGTGTTCCTGCACAAGGGAAGTCTTTGAAGCTTTGCCATCCTTCAGATTTGTGCATCAATCATCCATGTGAACAGGCACAATCTCCCCATATACTTGTGATAAATGGGCATGAACTTTGTCATTCCCAAGCTGCATTCTTGTGAAACTGCAAAATCTTTCTTCATCTTTAACTGGTTTCTAAGCAAATTTAGCAAAAAGTGCATAAATTCACTGTCTTAACTTTTAAGTGCCAGATTGTGGAACGATGATATGGCTTTTGTTTTTGGCATGTAACAACAATGACAAGCTTTTGAACTAGTTGTACCTAGTTGACTTGATACCCAAATTTTACGTTACATTAATTTTCAACAATATAAATTTGGGTATATCATATTCTTACATTAAAAAGGTACAGATTATTGTAAGAATATCATACCCAAATTAATATTGTTGGAAATTCATGGTAACATATTAAAAAATTCCTAAAATCGGGTATTTGTAGTGTGCAGGGCTCGACAAATCCCGAGCGCCAGGTCGCCCAGGCACCTAGAATTTGGGCCATGGCACCCAGTTTTATTTTTACTAGAGGCTTCATTATTTGCAGTAAGTACCATAATTTCTGTTGAATAATCCAGAGATTATCTGCTAAAAAGCTATAAATTTAGATACTGTGGATACTGTTTAAAAAAGCCCCTGTTGGCGGCATTTAAAAATTCTGCAAGGTAATTGTCAGGAGAGGTGGTGTTATTGGAAAAGCACCGAAAATGTGGTAACAGAAAAAAATGTAACATAACAAGGAGATCAAAGATCACAAAAAGATTAAAAGAACGTTTTTTTTTTTTTATAGTGAGGGGCAATCTGACAGAAAATGTGACGCAATGAAAGCGTTACTATTTGCACGCGTGTAAGCCTACGTGCTGTGAGAAGCTGGTAGAGCTATTCCATGGCACATAACCATTCTAAAAATCTCTTTGTTTCTCTTTGTTTAGTTTTGCTGCGCTAATTGTATTATGTTTTTTTTTTTTTTATCAGTATTCAGTTGAAACATAACATAAATGTGTTGAGACAATACTATGAATTGTTCGCAATTTGTACGGATTTTTTAGGTTTAACTAATGCACTGTGGTAATGCTGCAAAAGCTAGGGATTTTAGTTCTTTATTTACCTAAAAAAAAACACAGAAGAGTATGTAACAATGACAGTTACTTTTTTAATAAAACGATCATTTCTTTGTTACGTATTTGAATTTCTGAGTCGGTCATTCTGTGAATCGTGGTTTTATGTTGGAAATGATGATACATGATTATTAACATGACAGATGTGGATTATACAATGATATTTTCCTCCCTGAATTTCATGGTCTGAGACACGCTGCTGCGGATTCAAAGAAAAAAATAGTTTTACGTAGAATTTCCCGATCTACGGATTATTATATGCAGCCATGGATTATACATCAGATTTTTCTCTTCTTCACAGTGTGTGGATTATATCCTGCCGCCGATCTTAGGAAGAATGTTTTTTTTTTTTCTGAATTTGATGGTCTGCAGATTATATGAAGAAAAAAATACAGTACTTTGAATTTTATAAGTACAAAATATGACATCTGCAAATAGTGTTTTAATGAAATCAAAATCTAAAATTTTCATTTTTTGAGATCATCTAGTGGAATAATGGAAAAAGTAAATTATGAAGCAAATTGGAAACTCAATATTGCAATAAGTGGTTTGGGTAAAAAGAAAAAAATTGACAACAAATATAGTTTATCCCTTTTTGTTCCAGCATCATTACCAGACATGTTTTTGTTCATGCATTATTGACTTCATTTCACCTGGCTTCTAAGTTTTGGGAGCTGGCTCCTAGATCTAGAACATATTTGTTGAGCCCTGGTAGTGTGTGTACCTAGTGTGTGACTAAGTCACTAGGTGAGTTGGTTAAGTGTAAATAAGTTCGTAAATTATTTATATACTTAGGGTTTTAATACATGCTGTGTGTGCTTTTTGTACTTGTAAAACATTTTAATTGTGAAAAAGTTTTAAAATTCTGCATTTCTTATGGCTGGGAAGATCGACGGATGATATATGTTCACAATATATGTCATCAACAAACTAGTTGTTCAGAGCTGAGTATTATTACTAAACTTAAAAGAAGACTAGTAAATAATAGTAATGAAGATGTTACAACAGAGCTGGGCACTTTTTGATAACAGAAAAAGTCAGTGAGAACATAATAAGTTGGTTTGGACATGTGTATGGAATAGGAGATAAAAGAACTCTGTAGTATTCGACCACAGACTGAGGAAGAGGTATGAAACAAGATAGATTAAAGGTGTGAAATCAGTCATTGATGAATGAGGAAGTGATAAAGTAGAAGTTGAAAATCTTGCAACATACCAGAGTAGATGGAGAAATTTCAGTGTCATGAAGATGTAGTTTCTCTCCTTTTTCCCCCTTTAATTATTGCCTGTGACAAAGACACCCCTGAACACCATTACATACATGGGTGTGAGATGATAATGCTGACATAGTGCTCAAATTAAATCAATCTCTATTACATTTTTCATAAATTTTCAAAACCAGCAGCAATCATCTAATGCATTTATTTTCCTTTTCTTTTAGTTTTCAGCTCAAAACTAACAAACAGTGATGTTGAGAGCATAGATTCTCTTCTTGAATCCATGTGGAATCATTTTGGATTGTGCAATTTTATATGAAACAGATTTTTGTAAAATTTTTTAAAAATTTTATCATATTTCCTGCTAGAATGCATATTGTTTTTGCTGTGCATAAAATTAAAGTAGGTAAAATGAACATGAAATGAAATAGGAAATGCCATACTGATTACATTTCTAGTAGAAATTCTTTTCTGTTTGATGTGTATAACATTTGGGTTAATTAAATGAACATGAAATTATGAGAAGCTCATCATATTCTAACTGGAGTTTATTTATTGATTCAGGTGAAACCATCTGCTCCGATGAAGATGATTTATCTGCTGAAAGGTTGTCCCGGTATGACATCTTTTTTCATTAAAACTGCTTATAACATAAAAATTGTTCCCATTTCACATATACACTGAGTGGACAGAAATTATGGGATATCTATCTAGTAACGGGTAGTCCCACCTTTTACCTTTATAAGGACAGTCACACGATGAGGCATTGAGTCCACTATGCCATGAAGGTGTTCTACAGGTATCGTCACCCATGCTTGATGCACTGCTGTCCATAATTTCGGCGCATTCCTAGGTGGAGTATCAAGATCTGGAACAGAAGTTTCCACAGCATCCCAAAGATTTTCCACAGGGTTCATGTTCAGTGAACAGGGAGGCCATTCCAGGGTGGAAACTTCTGTGGAATGCTCTTTTAACCATATTCTGGTCACCACGGCTCTGCGGGAAGGCACTTTGTCCTGTTGGAAGAGTCCACTGTCCTGTAAGTATGATGGAATTAAACAGATGCAGATGGTCTGCAGGGATGGACATGTAGCATGAACTGTGAACTGTTCAGAGCAGTGTTTAAGCTGTCGCTTGCATTTTTTCTAAATCACAAAAAAGATAGTAATTTTGCGACAAAAATCCCCACTGAATCGCCAAAAAGCAAGTGTTTCGTGTCATTTACGCTTTCCAACCGTAGGTTGAAGAAGCGTATATGCTCCAGCTTTTTCCGTCCATCCGTCTGTCTGTCGGCACGATAACTCACGTAAAAATGGTTCGATTTCGATGAAATTTTAGTATGTGGTAGGGGACGAACCCTATTGAAAATGGGTGAAGTGGGGTCAAAGGTCACGCCATAAGAGCAGGATCCATTCAATTGCCCTTATGCGTCATAACTTGCGTAAATATGGTTCGATTTCGATGAAATTTTAGTATGTGGTAGGGGACGAACCCTATTGAAAATGGGTTAAGTGGGGTCAAAGATCATGCCATAAGAGCGGGATCCATTTCATTGCCTTTATGTGTCATAACATGCGTAAATATGGTTCGATTTCGATGAAATTTCAGTATGTGGTAGGGAACTACCTGGGCACGAACCCTATTGAAAATTGGCAAATTGGGGTCAAAGGTCAGGCAGGGCATAAGAGCGGGATTTATTCCATTGCCCTTATGCGTCATAACTTGCGTAAAAATGGTTCAATTTCGATGAAATTTTGGTATGTGGTAAGGAACCACCTGGGAACGAACCCTATTGAAAATGGGTGGAATGGGGTCAAAGGTCAGGGCATAAAGGTGGAATCCATTCCATTGCCTTTATGCGTCATAACATGTGTAAATATGGTTCGATTTTGATGAAATTTTAGTATTTGGTAAGGAACCACCTGGGGACGAACCCTATTGAAAATGGGCGAAATGCGGTCAAAGGTCAGGGCATAAAGGTGGGATCCATTCCATTGCTTTTATGCGTCATAACATGCATAAATGTGGTTCAATTTCGACGAAATTTTAGTATGTGGTAGGGAACCACCTGGGTACGAACCCTATTGAAAATGGGCGAACTGGGGTCAAAGGTCAGGCAGGACATGAGCGGGTTTCGTTCCATTGCCCTTATGCGTCATAACTTGCGTAAAAATGGTTCGATTTCGATGAAATTTTAGTATGTGGTAAGGAACCACTAGGGACGAACTCTATTGAAAATGGGCAAAATGAGGTCAAAGGTCAGGACACTGGAGTGGGATCCATTCTATTGCCCTTGTGCATCATAACTTACCAAAAAATGTTTCGATTGCGACAAAACGTTATCATGTTGTTCCGGAGGTATAGTGAACCGGTTCTGTTGAATATCAATGAAATGGGGTCATAGATCATTGCATAAAAGCAAGATTCATTCCACAGGCATTATTCTCATAACTTGCGTAAAACTGCTTCTATTGCGACAAAACTTTAGTATGTTATTCTTGAGGTGTACTGAACCGGTTCTGTTGAATATCATCGAAATGGGGTCAAAGGTCAGGACACAGGAGCGAGATTTATTCCACAGCCATTATCCTCATAACTTGAGTAATAATTTGTGGTATGTTGGAAAGTGTATCATAATCAATGCATTGCATGATTTTACTAACTTGTTTTTTCTTTGGTCATTCCCTCCCCCCTGCATTTCACTTACTTTGTGTTTCATTCCTTTTTCGTTCCATCATTGCTACTTTACCCCATTCACCCCTGCTTTGCCCTTGTGTTTTTCATCCCTGTCATTTTTTTGTTTCATCATCGTTGCTTTTGCCCCAGCCAACCTGGTTTCATTCCGTGTCATTTTCTCTCTGTCAACCTGGCTCCACTCTTGCTTCGCCCTTGCTTAGTGTTTTTCATCCCTGTTAGATGTTGAACTCAAATTAACATTATAGTTCTAGCATCCGGTCCTCAGATTCAGGTGAGCGTGGGTGATCAAGGCCATAGAACGTCTGAAAGCTCCTGCTTAATGAACTTTGTTTCTGTATGTGACTGTGTTTTTTCACTCAGTTTCTATGTTTATTGTTATGTTGCATATGATTCATGAGTTTTTAACCATTTCATGTTTTACCATGATTGCACCACTTCACCCATGCTGGGTTTTTTTTTTGTTTTGTTTCTTTTTTATCCGTCATTTTTTCATTCCACCATCACTGCTTCACTCTGTTGCCCTGTTGTGCCTCCCCATCATATCTTCTTTGCGTAATTGCTCGCGTATGCTGCTAATGTCGAAATCTTCAGATAACTCACGAATAGTGATTTGGCGATTTTCCTGCTTAGCACACACAAGTTCGACATTGTTCTCGTTTTGTGCTATTTGCAGGCCTCCCACACCATTCATCACTCTCAGCACCTTTACAACTATCTTTAAAAGGTTTATACCACTCATAAACTCATGCACGACTCATACAATCCTCCCCATAGACTGGATATAACTTTAAGTATGTGTCTTTGCAAGTTTCCCTAAGTTTTTGACAAAATCTGATGCAAATTTGTTGATCAATTTTTTCCAAAATGACAGCTGCGATGAACATCTTCACACACATAAGAACAAAGCACTACTGTACAAAAACTGGATAAGCAGAGAAAATGTGACTCACTGCACATTCGTAGTAGGTTCCAAGCGAACCTGTGCCAAACAGCTTCCTGCTGTGTTGCACAATTCTGAACTTGTGCAACCAATCTGGATACTTTTTCATCATACCTCATGTGGACAGACTTAATATATTTGACAAAGATTGAAAGATAATCAAGGACTTACGGTATTCTAATTGCTTAGTGACTAAATAACTAAAAAGTACAAGAAGAGCATATTATATTCTTCAACTAATAACTCCACTTGTACAGCAGTTTTCTCTGATTAAAACTGAATGTGATTTTCAACAAAACATGTGCAGGATGTGATTATAATTGTGTTCTTGTTATTTTCTAGGGATGTTGGTGAAGTTTTTCAGTCACTTTACAGTGAAGATCCACCATCTGTAGTACTTATTGGTCACAGGTTAGACTTATCATCTTATATATTTTATGAGTTTGTATTGTATATGCATGAATGCTTACATGAGTTGCAGACTATTGAAAATCAGACATTTATTTGAAAAGAAATTGTTGAATTCAAAAATGTGTTCAGGTGTAGGTAAACAAAAGTGTCTTTCAGTATTTCAAGTAGTACCAAATCTCTCTCTCCTGTAGAATTTCATATTTTAGCTCTTGTAGTTTCAATTTCATGGCATTATGAGGCAATCTAAATGTGACAGAAATTTTTAATTTGATAATTGAACTATAGTTTATTTTTGTCTAAATATTCTCAAAACATCAATCTTTTCTTGTGTTCTTTCTTGCAGCAAATTTCAGTGTATGATGTAGAAAGAAGTGAAATCTTAATTTAATTGGATTTTAAAGTATTTTGCACTCCAGACATCATGAAAGATACCAGTACCAGAGTTCCTCCAGTCCTTCCAGCAGAAGTTGCACATGCAATCAAGAACATGAAGCGGGGAAAAGCTCCAGGAGAAGACGGAATTACTGTAGACATCATACAAGAAGCAAGTGGAGAAATCGAAACAGTACTTGCCCAAATTTTCACTCGATGCCTTAATGAAGGAAAGATTCCTGAGGATTGGAACACCGCTACAATGATCCTGCTACATAAGAAAGGTGACATTGAGGATCTCAGAAACTACAGACCTATCAGCCTCCTATCAGTAGTTTATAAAATCTTCACTAAAGTTCTTTCACACCGCTTGAAGGTAACACTGGACATGGCTCAACCGAGAGAACAAGCTGGATTCAGGAGTGGCTGCAGCACAATAGATCATATCCATGTGCTGAGAGAACTAATTGAAAGAGCGAGGGAATATGAACTTCCATTGTGCATGGCTTTTATCGATTATGAAAAAGCCTTTGATTCGGTGAAACCATCAGCAGTTACAATGGCTCTGAAAACCTGCGGTATTGAAGATGCATACATTAATATTATTAATAACATCTATGAAAATGCAAGTGCAAAGATTAGGCTGTTTGAAAATACAACACACATAAAAATTGGAAAGGGAGTGAGACAAGGTGACGCCATATCTCCGAAGCTCTTTAATGCCACATTGGAGGGTGTTTTTCAGTCACTGAGCTGGGAAAACAAGGGGATAAAGATTAATGGAGATTATCTAACCCACCTTCGTTTTGTTGATGACGTAGTCATTTTTGCAACTAGCCCATCAGAGCTGCAGAGTATGATCCAGGAACTTGCTGACAAGAGTAAAGAAGTGGGATTGAAAATGAACTTTCAGAAGACAAAAGTGATGTTCAATGCTTTTACAAGAAATGAAGATTTATCGATTGATGGAGAAAAGCTGGAGATAACAGATACGTACGTTTATCTTGGACAGCAGATATCAAGTGAGGGTCACATTGATGAAGAAATTAATCGGCGTACAAAACTTGCCTGGAGAGCTTTTGGAAGAAACAGCATAATTTTCAAGAGCAATATGCCATTATGTCTTAAAAGAAAAGTGTTTGATCAATGCATCCTTCCAGTGCTTACGTATGGTGCAGAGACGTGGACCTTAACTAAAAGAGACATACAAAGGCTGCAGACAACTCAAAGAAGCATGGAGAGGTGCATACTTGGTGTAACCAGGAGAGATAAGAAGAGGAACTCGTGGATCCGAAAAATGACAAGAGTGGAAGACATCATGATCAGAGTTAAATCCCTGAAATGGCAATGGGCTGGACATACTGCCAGAAGGACAGATCATTGATGGACAGCCGAAATTTTAGATTGGATTCCAAGGGACAGGAAAAGACCGAGAAGAAGACCACATGGGAGATGGGTGGATGAAATTCGAAAGTATGCAGGGGTGACATGGAGGAGACTGGCACAAGACAGACCGTTGTGGAGGAAACTTGGGGAGACCTTCGTCCAGCAGTGGATTGATAATGGTTGACAATGATGATGATGATGATGATATATATATATTTTTATTTTATGGATTGGAACATCTGTTGTTACTCTTTTAGACTCGGAAATCATATTTGCAATCAAGTAGTTGTTTTAGAGAAATGAATGAAAAAAAATTGTCACCGATACATGGAAGGGTATACATTACATTTTGGCTTAGAAATAATGTATTTGATTGTTGCCATGTGGAAATAATGCAGCACATGTGACAGATAAATATTAGGTTGTAGTAGAACATGCATATTAAAAAGGGACGTTATACTCAGAGCAGACCTAATTCTTCCTTGGATTTACTCACTCTTACTGGTACTTCAGCAGTGCCTCTCTGGAAGAATATTGAGAAAAATATTCTGTTCGTCAATAAAAGAGCTTTACATTTTCATGAAAGCATTGAAATATCCCCCTCTTCAATTTGCAATGCCAATAATTTTTTTGTTCCCATCATTTAGAAATCCTTTCTATTGTTTGGCACAATTATAACAAGTGGCTGAGGTCTGAGGAGTCAGCCACTTTTTACATACATGTGTGTTAACAAGTGGCTGACTCCTTCTGAAGAATTTGCTGCATAATAACAGTAGAATATAGCATTTCTATGGCAGTATTTGTTATAAAATCTTCAGTGTATTTTTGTTTTCTTTTTTCATGTTTTTCTGTTGTTTTTAGTGTTAATAAAATCAGGAAACTGTTCAGAGGAGCAAAATGAATTAAGCATTTGACATGAGTTAGTTCAAAAAGACAAGTATATGCATTTGTGTTCCACCATTAACAGGTGCATATAGAATTTTTGTATTTCAAGGGTATTTGTTTCTGTGTAATGATTCTACAGTGTCCCATACTTAAATGAAAAAAAATCAAGGGCAAATGAAAACAGCAAAAAAAAAAAAAATTAGAATTAACTGACACTGCAAACGATAGCAGCTAACCAGCATTATTAGCGTGTCGTAACAGTAGTTAGAAAAGGTGGCATCTGCATCACGCGATGCTACATGTCAGTCTAGCTCTGGCAACGAGTGTGTAAATGTGAAAGTACCTCTTTTTGATTATACCACTGTTAAACAGTGTGCTGTAACAAGTTTTTTTGGGATGAAGGGGTTGGGCTCGCCGAAATTCACTAAAGAATAGTTGCACAGTGTAGTAATAAGTGTATGGGCCAGAGAAAAGTTTATGAATGGGTAGAAAGCTTTAAATCTGGCAGAATAAGTGTGAGCAATAAAGTTTGACCAGGTCACCCACCAGTACTGTGAATTCATGGATCATGTGAACTCTCTCATTCAACAAGACTGACAGGTTACTGTATCTGTGCTGTAACGGATGTGTTAGACATATGTTATATTTCTGCCTATGCAATGGTGCATGCGACTTAGGGTACACAAACTTATGTAGTAATTGGGTCTTGAAACAGTTGACTGATCAAGACAAAGATCAGTATATGGAGATTTCCTCACAGTTTTTGCAATGGCATGAAAAAGATCCAGATCTACTGGAAATAATTTTCACTAGGACATGGATGCATCATTTTGATGCTGAAATTGTGAAAGCAAGAGACAAAATAGGGAGCAAGAGCACCCTTCATCCCTAGCAAAAAGAAATTCAGAAGTGTTCCCTCTGTTAAATAAATAAATAAATGAACATCTTGCTGATATTGTTTCAAGATATTCATGGCATAGGCCTATTTTGGGACATCAGGAAAATGGACAAACTGTTAGCAGTGCAACATAGTAAACAGTGGTTTAGGAAAAGCTGAAACCTGACATTCAAAACAAAAGAAGACAATTATTGTCAAAAGCTGTTCTTTTGCACCACAACAATGCTCGTTCCTATACAGTGGCTGTAACCATGGTAACAATTCAAAACTTCAAGTTCCTCTTGAAACCAGTATGTGGTCAGTGTGTGGTAGTGATATGACGTGAAAGAAGCTTTTCCAGGGAGATCCAAAATCCTTCCCTGATGGGATCATGAAGCTTGTGGACCATTGCGAAAAATGCATTGAGGCTATTTTGAAAAGCATTGTTGCGGTCATGTAAGTTTCACTTCGTTTTTGGTGAATACATTGAAATTGAAAAATGTGTTGTAGAATATTCTATGATATACCACCAATTAAAAGTGTGCTAAAATGTATATTAACTGAAAGAAATGCTTTAAAACTCTATGCACGTTGAAAGGCAGGAGTACTCAGTATGAGTTTGGAGACAGTCCCATGTAACATCCACAGTAAAAGCAAAAGTCAGTACTAGTTTAAAAAATATACTCACTTGAAACTATATGCGATGTCGAAGTCTTCGTAGGTGGCATTTCATGTGTAATGAGTGAACTATTCACTGAGGCACTGGTAAAAAAGGTGGGTAGTTGAAATTTGCTAGCATGCCAAAACTGTCATATGGTGGGAGTGATTTACAATTCACGTAAAGCTTAACTTCCTGTAATTTATAGCAAGCTGCATTGCATCAGGTTGAGAGTGAAATGATCAAAGTTGGGTTAAAAACAATAACTGGAAATTATGTGAGGATTAAAAGTATAATAAAATACACTGAAAAGACAAATTATTACATACTCCTCGGTGAAAATATGCAAAGCAGCAGGACAGCAGCAAATTGCTGTGTGCAGGAAAACCAGTTGCGGCTATAAATAGAGTGGGTCGGTACATACAGGAATATGTTCTGTCAAGTGCCAGCATGGCTCGAGGATGAGAGTTAAGTGAGTTTGATCGAGGGCAAGTTGTGGTAGCCAGGAAGGCCAGATGTTCAATCAGCGCAATTGCAAAACTGTTAGAAATTCCAAGACAAATTAAGTGTGTACTAGGAGTACATGAAATCCGGCAACACCAGTAACAGTCTAATGAAATGTGGCCATAAAAGTGCATTGGATGATCGAGGGCGCCGACAAATGGCTTGCATCGTACAGACAAATTGGAAGGCTTATTTGCAGCAAATCACACCACAATTTAATGAAGGAGCATCCACAAGCATAAAGGCAATCCATCGACACATGGCACAACTCTGCTGGGGCAGTCGACAACCACATCGTGTCCCAATGTTATCAGCACAGCATCGCATGATTTGGCTGCAGTTTATGAAGGCCCATCGAAACTGGAGCATGGATGATTGGAAACACGTCATATGATTGGACGAATCCCGTTTCACACTGTATCATGCCAATGGCAGGCAGCGTGTGTGGTGTAAACCACATGAAGCTATGGACCCCACATACCAAGTTGGAGTACTACAGGCCAGTGGAGGCGGTGTAACTGTTTGGGCAGCTTTCACGTGGTCTAGCCTGGTTCCCTTGGCACCTCTTGAGTCTTACGTCACTGGTTCGAGCTATGTGCAGCTCCTGGCCGACCATGTCCACCCTTTTAGTACGTGCCTCTGTCCAAACCAAGTTCCGATCTTTCAACAGGACAATGCTCCACCCCAACGGTCCTGGCTAGCGACCGACTGGCTCCAGGAGCATAGCAGTGAGCTTATTACACTTGTATGTCTCCCCCCCTCGCTCTCACTCGGGCATCAACCTCATAGAGAATTTATGGGACATATTGGAACAAGCTGTTTGCGATCAACCATCCCCATTTAGTACATCTCTACTTGCTCTAGGCCAAGCACTCTTTGATTGTTGGTCAGCTATACCTGAGTCTGTGTTTCGGAATCTCATTGCGTCCATACCACGACGTTTCGATGCTGTCTTGCATGCAAAAGATGGTGCCATACACTATTAGGTGGGTGTACGTAATAATTTGTCCTTTCAGTGTATTAAAGAATGTGTAGACATTCACAGCTGGATATACAAAGTTGGGTTCTATACTCCATGTACCAAAGGGACATCATGAACTCGCCAAAAGAAACTCCAAATGAAAGTTTAAAATTCAGTCCAGGTCCCATAGCTGCTATGCATTTTGGTTCCATTTTGCACCATCATCAGGCCAAAGCTCCATAGACACCATTCCTGTGTATGAACAGCGGTGGAGTGTTGTAACGATTAAGTGAATCCTTTGTCTGCTTCTCTCATCACATGTCACTTTGCATCGGTACATCTTTCAAAAATTTTAGTTCACATATGTTGTGTAGTAGCTATGTGATTGGTATATATTTTTTCTTTTGTAGTCTTCTGTTTCTTATTTTAATCTGTTCTGTTCTTCATTTATTAGTAATTTCCAGGGAAGGAGAAGGTCTACACTGTTATTTTTATTGCAATTTGAATCATTAGTTTCTTCAGTAATCACAGCTTTAGTATATTGTAAGTTCTTCTCAGTCTGATGTCTACACATGTTGTTAATATTTTCAAAATCTGGTTCAGCTTGATTGTTATTACAAAAATCTGTTAGTGATGTCTTGTTTTGTTTTTATTCCTATACCGATTGTTAATGTACTGGCATAGTGTATATCTCAATTTATTTTTTGTACCACCAACATAAAATTTCTTTTGATTATCAAGACTATTTCTGAATTGAATAGGAATTTTATATACTCCAGATTTATTAAGTAATTTGTTTGGTTCTTTATTGTTCAGGATAATATCTTTGTAGGTGGTGACAACTGATATACCAATATCTTTATTTTTGCATAAACATTCCTTTTTCAAAACTATTAATCTGTGGGATAAACAGAAATCTTCCACAATATGTAATGTCTCTGTTGACCTTTAAATTCATAAATTAACTTTTTGATAGTTGAAGTTCTATATCCAAAGTCCTTAGCAGTTTTAAGTATCCTAGTGAATTCTTCATTTATATGCTTGTTGTTACTGCCATGTATGCAAGCTCTTCTTATGAAGGATTGAAATGCTGCAATCTTCTGTGGCCAAGGATGGAAAGAGTCCTGAGGAATAACCACTGGTTTATATGTTAGTTTGCTGTAAACATAGAAATACGTTTATCATGTTTTCTTATATTACCATCACATCTGGAAAGGGCAGCTTTTTATCTTCCTCCAGTTATGAAGTGATTTGTGTTGAAGGATAAATACTGAAAAAAGTATTTTGTACTTTACAAATACAGCTGTGGTCAAATGAATTAATTACGAGGAAGGTGCTCTCTCTCTCTCTCTCCTCTCTCTCTCTCTCTCTCTCTCTCTCTCTCTCTCTCTCTCTCTCTCTCTCTCTCTCTCTCTCTCTCTCTCTCTCTCTCTCTCTCTCTCTCTCTCTCTCTCTCATTCATTCATTCATTCATTCATTCATTCAGGATTTAGGTCAGTGTCTCTGATCCATTAGTAAGAAGTGAAGTGGAAAGGTTACATTGATTAAACATTTTTCTTCTAAGACATATGGTAAATTGCTCTTCAAAACTATACTATTTCTTCCAAATGCACCCAAGTTTTTATGTTTGTAAGATATTAGGTGTGGAAATTAGTTTTAAAGCATTTTTTGTGTGACATACACCACTAATTTATATATCCGACATTCCCCCGCATTGTCATGTTACCGTAACTGGTCCAGAGTATAAAATGTGACACAGAAGTTTGCCCAACAGTCAAACGCACTTGCACTTCAGTAGGTGAAAGATGGTAAGCGATACTGCATTTATTTGACACTGCATTCGTTACGAATTTCATCAAGGAAAAAGTGCTGCAAAAGCATGTCCATCGATTTGTTCTGTTCTGGGGGAGAATATTGTTTCAGAAAAGCACGTGTGAGTTTTGGTTTAAATGGTTTAAAGCAGGTGATTTTGATGTTAGCGATTGAGAGCATAGCTGTGCCCCGCAGAAGGTTGTACATGAGCAACTGCAAGCATTGCTGCATGAAGATTCATCTTAAAAGCAAAAAAAACTAGCTGAACAACTGGGGGTAACTCAACAAACCATTTCCAATCATTTAAGCACGCAATGGGAAAGATTCAGAAGGAAGGAAAATAAGTGTCACATGACCAGAGCCAGAGGAACAAGGATGAGCGTGTCATGAAGTGTTTGAATCTGTTGAATAAACACAGAAAGTCTTTCCTGTGGAAAATCGTTACGGGTGATGAAAAGTGGATATGGTATGACAATCCCAAACTCCAAAAACACGGGGTAGACCCTGGTATAGCAACGACTTCGACTGAAACGCAAAATTAACTCCAAGACAGTTCTGCTGTGCATCTGGTGGGTTATGAAGGGTGTGCTCTATTATGAACTATTGGAACAGGGTCAAACTGTTACTGCTGATCGCTACAAGCAACAAATTGCTGCGATTGAACCAGGAAAGCTGTCAGAAATGTGAATTCACAGGCAAAGGATTGTGTCCTGTGAAATTACTGCATGACAACGCTAGGGCGCATGTCGTGAAATCGGTCAAGGAAACATTATTGATGCTTGGCTTGGGAGTTTTGGAGCACCCGCATATAGTCCCAATAAATGATAGTCTGTACAAAATGATAGTAGTACAAATGATAAACAGATAGTCTGAAGGAGCTATGGCTCCTTCAGACTGTCATTTGTTCCGATCGATGCAACATGATTTGTCTGCTGTACTGTTCCGGACATGTGACAAAGTGCAAAAATGGGTTGACGACTTCATCACGTCACACGACAAAGTATTCTTCATGGCTGGAATCCGTCGGCTGCCCAACTGATGGTGGAAGTGATAGATAATGACAGCACATATTTTGATTCGTAAAGTTATTGTTGTTTTCTCTCAAATTACATGTTGTGTTGTCTTAAAAGGCTTTGAAACTTATTTGTACACCTAATATGTCTGTATTTATAGACATCCAAATAGTAAAGCCTTCTGTCAATATATACTGGTAGCATGTATTGCCACAACTTCATTGGTTGGTTATCTTTTTGGCAGTATTGTCAGGTGGAGCACCACCTGTAGTTTGATTTTTAATATTTCTCGATTGTGTGTTCCTGATTACTTTTGAGTTGTTGCTTATTTCTTTGTAGAACATAGTATAACTATAGTAGTAATCCGAATTTATTGGCATAGAATAAAAATCAGTTTTCCAAGCTTTCACATATCAACCAGATGGCTTTTTCAAGGGAGATAGCCATCTCTGGTTGATGTGCAAAAGCTTGGAAAACTAATTTTTATTCTACACCAATAAATTCGGATTACTACTATAGTTATACTATTTTCTACATAGTTGGTGTATAGTTCCTTGTTATTAAATTGCTTATTTCTTTTTTACGCAGTTAGTTTCATGAGTAAACAAGATCCTTTACATTATCACACATGTGAGTCTTCTGTGGATTCATGGAATTCCACTTTTTTCATCATCATTTGGGTCAATCTTGAGGTCGATGCAAAACTGAAGAGAAATTTTGGAGGATTAGTTGGGGTAGGGTGGAGTCATTTTCCATCTGGGTATGGTACACTGACAGAAAAAAAAATCCCAACACCAAGAAGGGGTTGTGTTAGATAAATGACAGTTAATAGGCGGTGAGAGTACATCTGTAAGATGACGTCTATGCAAATTTCGCACTCGGCGCATACATGTGGCGCTAGTAGCGCCCCTCAGAACATGCAAAGCAGGTTTGTTGTAAATACGTGCTGTAACGTTCGTGAGCGTTAGTTATCGTTGAGATTAGACGTAGGGTGTTGATGTTAGTAAAGAATGCCTTTAAGAAGACGAAGAAGCCATTATCAACAGCTACGAGAAGGTGGATTTTCTTTCCGCAATATTGCAGAACGAGTTGGCAGGAATGTAGCCACTGTGCATGATTGTTGGCAGCGGTGGTCAAGGGAAGGTACTGCCTCAAGAAGACCGGGTTCTGGCCGGCCACGTGGCGCTACTGAGAAGGAAGATTGGCGTGTACGGCGTATGGCCGTGGCGCATCGTACAGCGTCTGCGGCAGCAATTTGAGCTGCAGTTGCCACCACAGTGACACAACGAACTGTTACAAATCGGTTACTTGAAGGACAGCTCCAAGCCAGACGCCCTGTAGCGTGCATTCCACTTACTCCAAACCACTGCCGTTTGCGACGTCAGTGGTGTCAAGTTAGAGCTCACTGGAGGACGGAGTGGAGATCTGTTGTGTTTTCTGATGAAAGCCGGTTCTGCCTGGGTGCCAGTGATGGCGGTGTGTTGGTTAGAAGGAGGCCAGGTGAGCGCCTGCAACCAACCTGTCTGCGGCCGAGACACACTGAACCTACACCTGGAGTTATGGTCTGGGGAGCAATTTCCTATGACAGCAGGAGCACTCTCGTGGTTATCCCAAGCACCCTGACGGCACAGTTGTACGTCGGTCTGGTGATTCAACCTGTTGTGCTGCCATTCATGAACAGCATTCCAGGGGTGTTTTCCAACAGGATAACGCTCACCCGCATACCGCTGTTGTAACCCAACATGCTCTACAGAGTGTCGACATGTTGCCGTGGCCTGCTAGATCACCAGATCTTTCTCCAATCGAGCACATATGGGACATCATTGGACGACAACTCCAGCGTCACCCCCAACCAGCATTAACCGTCCCTGTATTGACCGACCAATGGAACTCCATCCCACAAACTGACATCCAGCACCTGTACAACACAATGCATGAACGTTTGCGTGCTTGCATTCAACATTCTGGCGGTTACACCGCTTATTAATGTACCAGCATTTCACATTTAAAATGGCTGTTCTCGCGCTTACAATAAGCTGTGATCTTGAAACCTTAATCGATTAAATATGTTACCTATACAAATGTATTGCCGCCATTTCATTCCTCTACAACAATTTTTCCGTGGTGTTGGGATTTTTTTCCCGTCAGTGTGTTTCATCTTTCAAGGCTTTGAAAAATGGAGGTTAAATGGAGTGAAGGTTTTTCCTGTAATCGTAATTTGTTTTTCTCGTGATGTTGCTTCTGACCAGTATCGTTGTTAAATATTATGTTATTGCATAAATGTTTGTATTTAAGCTGGATACTGTCGGCAACAATTTCCAAAAATGAAAGTTAAGATGGCGTGAAGATTTCTCCATAATCTTCAGGAATGAGATTCTTCCATGGATTCAAAGAATTGCACGATTTCCTTATCGTTTGAGTCATTCTCGTGATCGGTGCGCAACTGTTGGGGGTTTGTTTTCTGTTTGTGGATGGAATTCCCAACAGAACTCTCTCTCTCTCTCTCTCTCTCTCTCTCTCTCTCTCTCTCTCTCTCTCTCTCTCTCTCTCTCTCTCTCTCTCTCTCTCTCTCTCTCTCTCTCTCTCTCTCTCTCACCCCCCCCCACATAAATATTTGTATTTCTGTTTAAAATTGACAAGGGAAATTTCTGATCACGGAAGTTGAATGCAATGAAGATTTCTCCCATAGTCATAATTTCCCATTATGTTCCCACTATCCTGTGTTATTGTTAAATATTAACCCCCCTTATAACCTTATAAATGTTTGCATTTAAGCCTGTTGAGGTACTGAAGATTTCACAAAAATGGAAGTGACAAATTGAAAAATTTTTAAGAATTAATACGGTGTTCAAAAGTATTCATATTCTGAGATTTACACAATTTATCCAAAATAGTGAAAGCTTTGACATCATACATTCATGGTCATGGAAAAAAATATTATTTGGGGAATAAAAAAAAAAAAAAAAAAAGATGCAGAGAAAATGCTCATAAAGATCTGGAAATGGAAAGATATTGGAAGAAAGCAAAGTTAAACAATCAGTGCTGTGCAGCTGCAGAGTTCAAAAAGAGGCAAATACTGTATGGTTGTGGAACTTGCTGGGAAAAAAAGCAAGGCTTGCTTCCAAGAGGAAACTTGAGCTGATGTTCTTGCAAGTACAACAACAAAACAAGTCAATGAATGAAATGCAGAATTACATCATTGTACAATACAAATTTGGATGCTTGTACAATGGTGTAATGCCGTATTTCATTCATTGATATTCTGCACCTCCAGTCAATCACAGGAATGAATTCTAATCCTCCAGATTCGCTATATATGAATGCCAGTTGCTTCGACTAGTGAATCCTGTGATGGTCATATTCAAATTAATTGGAAACTTGGTCGTTCTGGGTGTTGTAGTAGTTAGCATTCTTGAGTGCTATCTGGGAGATATGAGTTTGTTTCCCGCTCCAGGACGACGAAGTTTTCAAGTTTTCAGATGTTATCTGACTTACCATTCATGTCATATTTACACCAATAAACTGATTCACAGTTTCCAAATTTGAGTTGAATAAAACAAGTGTTTGAGGTAGTGTCTTTTAAAGCACTTTATTTTGCTTCAAATTCAGTAATTTTAAATTGTGAATATAGTGGGGTGTATGGAAGGTATTGAATGAATATGGTGTTACTGGGAATCTACTTAATAGTGTAAAGGCCATGTATGCTGGTAGTAGAGCTTGTGTACGAGTGAATGGTGTTTTATCAAAATGGTTTTCCATTGGTGCAGGAGTTAGACAAGGTTGTGTAATGTCACCATGGCTGTTTAATATATTTATGGACGCATGCATGCGTGAGGCCAAAATAGATAATAGTGGTTTATGTCTTGGTGATATCCGTGTGTGCAAATTGCTGTATGCTGATGACACTGTCCTGTTGGCAGAGAGCAAAAGTGAGTTGCAGAGTATGTTGACTCAGATGCACGAAGTTTGCATGAAATTCAAACTGAGTATAAATAAGGGAAAAACCAAAGTTATGGTGTTTGAGAGAGAAACGGGTAGCACTGAATGTAATGACACTATGATTTACTAGGTGAGTGAGTTTGTGTATTTAGGAAGCATATTTGACAGAGAGAACAAATTGGATGGTGAAATTAGTAGGCGAGTGAATTCTTCATTGAAAGTCTTAGCTGCTCTAGGAGGTTTTCACAGGAATGATGGGTTCTCTAGAGAGTCCCGCATGGCTGCGTATGAAACAGTAATTGTTCCTACTCTGATGTACGGCAGTGAAACCTAGGTACTGCAGAAGAAACATAGGAGTCGTTTGTGTGCTGGAGAAATGCGTTACTTACGTGGGGTTTGTGGCAAGACACGATCTGATTGTGTGAGGAATGAAGATGTATTGCAGTTGTGTGATGTAAAGCAAAATGTTGTTAGCAAGGTGGAGACCAATATGCTTCGGTGGTTTGGCCATGTTGAAAGAATGAGTGATGAAATGCTTACTAAGAAAATATTTTCAGCCCAAGTGGCAGGAAGGAAAGGCAGAGGAAGGCCAAGGAAGACATGGGTGGATCAGGTTCAGGAGTGTCTGCATGAGAAAAAGATTATGAGTATGAAGTATAAAAGATCTTGTGTACGGTGTATAATGGATATCAGTGAAGCACGAGTTGTATGTCAAGATCGCTGCAAATGGCGAAGTTTGATACGACAACAATAAGTAAAAATATCTGGAAGTTTGTATTTATTTTTGGAGCTAACCTCTGAATCTCAGAGAACAGCTTAGTGATATGTATGTATGTATGTATGAAGTACAGCGTTTTTTCTTGAAGCTTGCAATATCTAAGAAAATGGCTTAGCATTTCTGGCATACACACACACATTACATATAGATAGTGGGGTGCCCAAGTTTGTTATTTACATAAATAAATGACAGCGATCAATTCAAATTTTTCATTGTTCAGCTCTTTTTCACGCTTTCCAACCGTAGGTAGAGGAAGCGTATATGCTCCAGCTTTGTCCGTCAGTCCATCTGTCCGCACGATAACTGGTGTAAAAATGGTTCAATTTCGATAAAATTTTAGTATGTGGTAGGGGACCACCCGGGGACGAACCCTATTGAAAATGGGACAAATGGGGTCACAGGTCACGACGTAGAAGCAGAATCCATTCCATTGAACTTATACGTCATAACTTGCGTAAATATGGTTCGATTTCAATGAAATTTGACTATGTGGTAAGGGACCGCCTGGAGACGAACCCTATTCAAAATGGGTGAATTGAGTCAAAGGTCAGGGCATAAGAGCGGGATGCATTCCATTGCCTTTTATGCATCATGACGTGTGTAAAAATGGTTCGATTTTGACGAAATTTCAGTATGTGGTAGGGGACCACCTGGGGACGAACCCTATTGAAAATGGATGAAATGGGGTCAAAGGTTAGGACATAGAATTGCGATCCATTCCATCGCCCTTATACCATATTATTAAGGTGGATGTCAAGTAATTTTGCTTCCTATACTTCCAATGGAAAAACTTTCGTACACATTTCCTTCACAATTAATGTGTCCCCAAGGATGAAACTTTGAACATCGATTAAAATAACTTCTTATTATCACTTGGAATACTTAATATTTTCTAAAACATAACCATAATTATATTAAAAATCAATAACTTTTCCTTTGATGGTGTTGAAACCAGAAAAAGATGGTGCGACCTGTACTTTGATGATGTCAGTAGACAAACAAATGTTGGATTGCATAATTATGGTTATGTTTTAGAAAATATTAGGTATTCCAAGTTATAAAATGAAGCTATTTTAATCGATGTTCAAATTTTCATCCTTGTGAACGCATTAATTGTCCAGAAAAAAAGATGGTGCGACCTGTATTTTCATGACGTCAGTAGACAAACAAATGTTGGATTGCATAATTATGGTTATGTTTTAGAAAATATTAAGTATTGCAAGTTATAAAATGAAGATATTTTAATCAATGTTCAAATTTTCATCCTTGGGAACGCATTATTTGGGAAGAAAAGGTGTACAGAAATTTTTCCATTCGAAGTACAGGAAGCAAAATTACTTGACGTTCACCTTAAAGGAGCAATTCTTGTATGTATGTAAATTTTATTTTGAAAACGGCTCTAAGGATTTTGATGAATATCGTTAACCTACCGTTTTCTGGTAATAGAAATCGTTTTAGCTTGATCTCGACTTTAGGAAAATTCGTTTAGTGGGTTAATAACCACCCCAAATTACCACGTTTTTAGTGTAATGTCATAGCGTCGTCCGACTAGATGTAGGCGCGCGTTCACGCCATCTGTCTCATTACGTCACGCGTTGTGTGCGGATCCTATTAAAGTTTTATGACGTCACAGTTTTGCCAGCAGATGGTCGCGATTCCCATCTGCCTCATTACGTCACGCGTTGTGTGCGTATGTTCGTCCGCACGATAACTCGTGTAAAAATCTTTGATTTCGATGAAATTTTAGTATGTGGTAGGGGAACACCTGGGAAGGAACCCTATTGAAAGTGAACGAAATGGGGTCAAAGGTCAGGACATAGGAGCGGGATCCATTCCACTGCTCGTATGCGTCATAACTAACGTAAAAAAGGTTTGATTTCTATTAAATTTTAGTATGTGGTAGGGGATAACCTGGGGACAAACCCTATTGAAAATTGGCGAAATGGGGGTCAAAGGTCAGGACATAGGAGTGGAATCACTTCCATCGCCATTATGCATCATAACTTACGTAAAAATATTTCGATTTGGATGAAATGTTAGTATGTTGTAAGGACCTGCCTGGAGACGAATCCTATTGAAAATGGGCGAAATGTGTCAAAGCTTTGAACACAGAAGCGGGATCTATTCCATAGCCCTTATGCATCATAACTTACATAAAATTGCTTCGATTGCGACAAAACTTTATCATGTTATTTCGGAGGTATACTGAACCAGTTCTGTTGAATATCATCGAAATGGGATCAAAGGTCCCATTTCGATGATATAAGAGGAGTGAGATTTATTCCACAGCCATTTTTCTCATAACTTGAGTAATAACTTGAGTAATGATTTCTAGTATGTTGGAAAGCGTATCATAATCAATGCATTGCATGATTTTACTAACTTGTTTTTTTTTTTTTCTTAGTCGGTATGCGTTATTGGTGCTACAGTTTTTATAAGTGATTTTCCCAGTGATGTTTGCTTCCAAATATCAGATATCTTGTACAATCCCCTTGGAACTGATGCCACCAATGAAATACCAGTGCTTTATAGGCAACAGCCTTGATGCTTTAAATTTATGTATGACAAGTCCCATTGCACAATGTTTTAATTCCTAAATTATCTGCCGACTGCAGGTCTGCAGAATCCAACATTTCATGTGCAACAACCTAACATAATCATATTATTCCTTTGAACCTAAAGTGTGTGTGTTCTGTTTTTGACTTTAACTTTTCTGTATTGTACTTCCAGTTTATGTGTTTTGTCTTGAATCTACCACAGCCCAGCATAATGTATGGTGTTTTAATATTCAAGGTTTTTGGTGAATTGCATTTAACTATATTGCAAAAGTTTGTATTTCTTTTTAATTTTGATAAATATAGTGTGTACTGTTGCCATACAAATTGTATGATTTTTCCCCCTAATATTTCATTCTGTAGTATGGGAGGAGCTGTAGCTGTACATACTGTTTATCAGAATCTTATTCCTTCAGTTGTTGGTCTCATTGTTATAGATGTTGTTGAAGGTAAATAATTTATGTTTGATCAGTAGACGTATTAACTGTTTTTTTTTTTGTGTTTTTTTTTTTGTTTCTGTAAAATGTAGACTTTAGCCCATTATAAATTATAAAAAATAAACTTTATATTCATGGTAAAAATACAGAAGCAAAATATATTAGTGCAAGCCTGGGTTTGATGCTATTCTTTATCACACTTAGAATGGAGTAATGATTTCAGAATCCATTCAAGTGGTGGAGTTTTTCCTGCCAATTGCCAGAAGAAATTTCCAGATGCAGATGTTGTTTAAGTATGTCATTATTTGTAGACATTGGAGCTGAAATAAATTTGTAATGCTTTTTCATTAGCAAATTTCTGCTTTATATAATGAGAGAGCAGTTAATGGTGAAAAACAAAATCTGAGAATTAATTAGTTGCAATGACAAAGGAGATTGCAAAGAATACTCATAACGGGTAGACTCTCCATTAATTAGTAGCTCCTGCTGATGATCTAATGCAGATAGAAAAATAAAGAAAATGGTGATATACAAATAATATGACTAAATAACACATAATGTTGTCATATCATTGTCAACGAGAATGTGCCCGCGTTAGTACTAGCTCCATACGAAAAAAATAAAAGAAAGGATCTTTGACTTATGTGCTTATACCTTTGACATTATCCTATCTTCCTGCACCCATATCTTACTACTTAGAAATCATCACATCTGTGTATGAAAATGGTACTAAATGATCTAACTCCCTGTGTGTGGAAATGGGACCAACAAAATGGCATGTATGGAAGTGGGACGACACGGTTTCATTTTATGCAACAATTCTCCATCAACTATTAAATGTACCAGTGAGTTTACTGTTCTCCCCTGTCCTCTTCTGCTGAAACGTTGTTGCAGCATATTGAAAATACCATGGTAAATCTGTATCTGTACATGACATCCAAGAATATTGCCCATATCACCATAGTCTGCATAAAGTTTACTTTCATCAGTTTTCTATTAAAAAAGAAGCTAATGAAATCATTAGTATCTTGCGTGTCCAAAGAATGAGATAAAATACCAAGCCCTTGTAAGTCTGTATTCAAAAAACTGAAAATCTGCTATCCACTTTGAAGGCAGCCTGTGGTGACCCTGCTTCACTTAAGAGTGTGCACAAAGTCACCAAGTTAATTATTACTAATCACTGTTACTTCAGTAAATTAATTAATAAGAAAATTCTTCAAAAATTGATTCTAAAAATCAAATCAAATCTGTTTTTTTCTCCTTTTCTCCCATATGTTTTTTTCACTCTTCCACTCACATATTTCATGCATGCTTAAGGAAATTATGAACATTGAAATCACCGCACCACTCTCAGTGTGATCAAGGCCAGCATGTAGCCATAAGTTTCATTAATAGTTTTAACATTGTCATTTTTGTGTAATGAAAACTGTTGCATAAATATAAGTTCTTCATTTTTAATTAAATAAAAAATCTGTCTTTGATTTGAATTTATGTACACTGAGATGACAGAAATCATGAGAAACCTGGTTCCTAAGCAAATCAACTCTGTCACCCCTCTTGATAGTGGATGAACCCACTGCTTGTCAATTATATAGGTAAGAAAACATCACTGCATTCACTTAGATGGTAATTCAGTGGCAGTAAGGATAAACATCCTGAGTTAACAGAGTTTGAAAGAGGGATGATAGTTGTTGCCTGACACATTGGTCACTCTATTGTGAAAGTGGTACGGGAATCACAGTATTCCTATTCAACTGTATCAGGAGTGTATTGGAATGCACCATTTCTGGAACAACATTGCATTGTGCATAGCACTGTGGGTGGAGAAAGGTGTTTAACGAGCATGGCCGTCTATTTCTGTTATGCATAATTACAACCAACTGGAAAGCAACAGTGGAACAAATGATTGCCAACTTCCAATGAGGGAAGTGCCAGAAACATCACCAAGACCATCAGGTGATCATTGGCTGCCATCGGTTATGGGAGCTGCCGACCCACCAGAGTCCCATTGTTTATGCCCCATCACCTTACTATACACCTCAGCTGGGCAAAAGAACATTGGCACTAGACCACGGATGATTGGAGACGGGCTCTCCTAAACTGATAAGTCCCATTTCTAGTTATTTCACACAGATGGGATGGTGCAGAATTGGTGGAAACTGCACAAAGTGATGGACCAGGCATATTAACAATGAACTGTTAAGGCTGCTGAAGGGTGGCTTGGCTATGGTCTAGGGTGTGTTCAGCTGGCACACATTAGGATGTCTGGTATGTCTTGATGTATCTCTGAATGGTCCACGCTGCATGTCAATCTTTGCAGACCATCAGAATCTGTTCATGCACCTGCTGGGCAGTAGACTTTTCCAGCAGAACAATGCACCTCCCAACAGAGCTGTGGTGACTAGGATGTTGTCAGAAGATTATTCCAGTTGCTCACGGTGGTCGTTAAACCTCCAATCAAAAAAAAAAAAAAAAAAAAAAAAAAAAAAAAAGATTATTCCACAGAAGTTCCTACCCTGGAATAGCTTTCCCATTCACTGGACATGAGCAATGTGGAAAATTTTTGGGATTCTGTGGGTAAGGTCCTTTCAAGCTTTTGATCCTCCACCCAGGAACGCAACGGAATTATAAACAGTAGTATAGTGAGCCTGAATGGAAGTACCTGTGGAATGTTTTTGTGACCTAGTGGACTGAATGCCTCTCCATGTGACTGCCCTTTTCTGGGTACAAGGGGACACCTACCAGTTATACTATGTAGGTATCTCGTGATTGTGGTACACTCAGTGTATATTACAGTGTAAATTTTTTATGTTTAAGTTGTGTTGTGTTATTTTAATACTTCATATGTGAATTTGGAATAATTTTATAAAACAAAAAACTGATAGCATACTGAGTAATTGCATTTTTTTCATTATTATGTTGAATTTGACAATTTTATTAATGTTTTTCATCCTCAGAATATGTATGTTTCACAAATATTTTGTGATCTCTTATTTCAAAAAAGTTATTTAAATCCCAAACTCTTTGACATTTGCACTTAAATGTCTTCTCAAACTGAAAAAAACAAACAAAACAGAAGTCAAATTGGAAGAACAAGAAGTAGCTGTAACTGTTGTGAGTTTTTGAGGTAAAATTTGTTGTCTATTGTGCGTGTAATAATCAATTGACTGCAAATGACTTCTATTGTCATTAAATAAGGAGCATCAGTTTTCCAAACAGGTAATAAGGTTTTGCTGAAAATAACCAAAAAATTTCACTCTAAATTTTCCCTATGATGTAATAAAAAATGATTAATGAACAGGTAATTTGTTTGGTGTGAGTCCATCGAAATTCAGCAGAAGTTAGGAACTTGGGAAGACACTCCACAGTTAGGAACTTGGAAAGACACTTCTGCCAAATCACCTCTATGGACTGACACCAAATAAATTTCTGCATTCATTAATCATTTTTCATCATATTATTCAGAAAGTTGAGAAATTTGTCTCAGCCCCCAAAATTGTAATTCTAATTCTTTTAAGTAATATAGAAAAATATTAAAAAAAGAAAAAAAAAACCTAATAAATACAATTTTATGGATTTGGCAAACACCATCATTTATCCATTCCTTGGTTGAAAAAGAAGGAAGTCATCAGCTGTAAGTTTCCTATAAAATTTTTGCAACTTAAGCACATTTTTTAATATTTGATATATGTTAATCGTTCACGTGGGCACCTGTAAACTCTTCTAAAGTTCTCACTGTCATACAGTTGGTGCTACCTTGTCAAGGAAGTATAACCCTTGATGCTGAGGTACACCTCTTAGTTTATGGTAGTATTAACAAAAGCTAGGGCATCAATTCTCCCACTTCTGTACTATGAGAAACATTTCCACATTGCTGTACTTCCACCACTAGTTTTTGCAGTTGGATTAATTCACTCCCACTTTCAGCGTTTGCTGGACTGCCACTATGTTTATGTGCCTGCTGGAAAAAACAGACTGAGTATGTTCGCTGATCCAAAGTGCTGGTGGTTTCCAGTTATTGAGAATATTCGCTGATCCAAAGTGCTGGTTTCCAGTAATATACAGTTATTTATTTTAGTTGAAGCTCCATTGCAATCAACACTGAGCATGAATGCTTGTTATCAAGGGATCATGGGTTACAATAGGATGTGCCCATGGACATTCATGCATGCAATGTAGTGTTTCACTCATTCATGGCAAGCTGAGTGAATACACTTCTGTAAAATTCCATGATTTTGCAAACTGAAATTCTACTTTATCATTTCCAGTCAAAGTCCACTTTTATAATACACAGTCATATCAGAATAATATGACACCACCCACCTAATAATGGGAATAACCGCCCTTGGCCCGGATGACAGTGGTGAGACGGCGTGGCAATGAGGCCCTGGAAGGTTGCCCAAGGCACGCATGCCCATTCAGACTGCAGCAGAGCACGGAGGTCCCGGAGATGATGTGGTTGTGCATCCGCACGTTGAACCTGTCGATCCAAATAGTCCCACAAGTGCTCTATGGGATTGAGGTTGGGCAATTTCGCCAGCCAAGGGAGAACGGAGACATCCCTGTTATGTTCTTAAAACCAATCGCACACCCCTTTAGCGACATGGCAGGGCACCTTGTCTGTTGGTAGACAACATCACCACCAAGGTAAACGTCCAATATGAAAGGATGCATGTGGTCAGCGAGGATAGACAGGTATCCATTAGCATTCGGGGACCCATCCAGTGGTACCAGCGGTCCCAGGCCATACCAGGAAAACATCACCCAGACATGCACATTGCCACCGCCGGCCTGTACTTGACTGACAAGCATGTCCGGGTGTTGGTTCTCTTGTGTCTGATGCCATATCTGCTACTGTCCATCACTTCTGTGGAGTAGAAATCTGTATTCATCAGAGAAGGCAACCTTTTCCCACTGTTTAACTGTCCAATGGCGGTAGTCCCATGCAAACTGCAGGCGGTATTTCCGATGGACCTGGGTCAACAGGGTGGCTTGACGCAGTATTGACCCCACAGACCCATGCGTAGCAGAGTTTGCTCTATTGTTATAGGGAACACATACCTGGGTGCCCCAGCGTTCATTTGTGTGGTTAATTGTTGCACAGTTGCGCATCGATTGCCCTTTACCAGGCGACGTTCTCCTCTGGGGTCAATAGCTTATGGGGCTCCACAGTTACGACGTCGGGAGGTACTCGATGTGCCAGTGGTCCATTCTTGGTACACCCTTACTACAGCACCTTGCGAACAGTCCATGAAGTCTGCTGTTTCTGAGATGCTTCCACCATTGGTGCGGTAGCCAATGATAATTTCTTTTAGAACGTCCATCAAATCACCACCTCTGCCCATTGTTCTCACATAACGCACTATGGCTCATCTGTCCTGGCTGGCCGCTTATATCTCCGTGTGGTCGACCTTGTCATGTGCACTTGGTGACACGCTTGGGCGGGTACACTGTGATTCTGGGGGTGGTCATATTATTCTGATACGACTGTGTATGTTTGATATCGGTGCGCATGGAAGTTTAATGCCTCAGAAATTCATATTTATGTACAGCTTCAATTCAATTCAATTTATTAGTTTAGCTGTTATTATACACATACAAAATGCTCATAAGAAGTAACAAATTAATAGACATATAACAGGTAGGGAGATCAGAAAAAAGGCCAAAATGACCTGACAAGTCCCGATCTCACTTCGTAGGAAGCACAAGTCAAGAAATAAAATACAACAATTGAGCATATTGTTATTTATATTAGTAGTTGGTAGTAAATGTATGGTAATGATGCCCATTGTGTTGAGAGCAATATTTATAGGGAACAGTTAGTGGTGTGAAATTATATTTAAAAAAATCATACATTTGTATTTCATATCTTTTAAATAATGTGGACATCTTTATCAACTTTTAATTCGATAAAACCTTAGCGTACGCAGTCGAAATGGTATGGCCATATTTCATCCATTCTATCTTATGAGTAATTTCTCCCCCATCCCTTCTTACTTCCATTCCCAACTCGCTGGTCCAGCCGATCTCTTATTGTTTTTTAATACAATGTTAGGGAGTAAGTAAGTAAATAGTGATTCTTTTCTTAAATAAGCTGTAGTTATTAATATTAATACTCTATAATATGGCACCAGGCAACTTGTCTACGTTTAAAGTCATTCAGTTTTGCTTTCTGTGCCATTTTTAGTCAAACACAATGTAATAAATACTCAGTGATGTAGCTTCCCAAAATATCATCAATGTCATTTATTTATAATGGGTTTTCTCCTCCACCATATAATCTGGCAAATGCCCCAATATTTTGATAACACATTGTCGGTATATATAAAATGACAATAAAAGTTAAAAGGTGCACTTAAAGTAATGAAAATTTGTGGATTATTACAAATCTATTGTTACTCAAGTACCACCTCAAATTTTAATCTGAATCAGCCTTCAAGATATAAAATTTTTCCTTTTGTATTTTATTTACTGAATTTTAATGAGAGTAATGAGAAACTTACCTTTACCAGAAGGTCTGTTCTCTTGAAAAAAATACATTTCATTGCACGTTTTTTTCCCGTTTTAATTTATACGGTTGGTTTGGGTTTCTGGTGCGGCGATTTTACGTTGTCTTCAACTTGTTCATTTATTTGACTGAGTGAGTAATTTATTAATCCATACTGCTGCAATGATACTTGATCCAAGAAACCTCTTTTTTACTTAAAAACCTATATTTTCACTGACGTTAAATAACCCTAACCGGTAGTTTAATTGGCTTACCATTCAGTGAACTTATTTGCGTGAACATTCACAAACCATAAACTAACTTCTTATTTTCAACATCAAAACCATCTAACAAAAAAATTTAAAACCTGAAACACAATTATTTACAACAAACATATCTCATTGCCCTCTATTTCCATCGCCTGCAACATATGAAAAATTGGCAAAAAAAAAGAAGCAAAAACAGCACTAATACAGCATTGCTTAGATAATCAGCGAGTGAGTGAGAGAAGCGATTTCCTGCGTCAGCCCATCTCCCACGTCATATTGAAAACTTGGCCACAGTGGCTCCATCTGTTATGAACTGTAGTTAATATTTTATTTTCTTCTGCAGTATTTTCTTTTATTCTATTTTTATTAATTCTTTCCATTTTTCGTTAAGTATATTTGGGTCATTATGATTACATACTCGATCCCTATTTTTCTCAATCAGCACAGATTCTGTAATACACAAATGTCTTTCATTTTTACACGATTTAATTATTTTGATGTCTTCAAATTTCGGGTATCTTTGATTATCTAAGCAATGCTGGTATTAGTGCTGTTTTTGCTTCTTTTTTTTTTGCCAATTTTTTATATTTTGCAGGCGATGGAAATAGAGGGCAATGAGATATGTTTGTTGTAAATAATTGTATTTCAGGTTTTAAATATTTTTGTTATATGGTTTTGATGTTGTAAATGAGAAGTTAGTTTATGGTATGTGAATGTTCACGCAAATAAGTTCACTGAATGGTAAGCCAATTAAACTTCTGGTTAGGGTTATTTAACGTCAGTGAAAATATAGGTTTTTAAGTAAAAAAAGAGGTTTCTTGGATCAAGTATCATTGCAGCAGTATGGATTAATAAATTTCTCACTCAGTCAAATAAATGAACAAGTTGAAGACAACATAAAAGTGCCGCACCAGAAGCCCAAACCAACCGTATAAATTAAAACGGGGAAAAAAACGTGCAATGAAATGTATTTTTTTTTCAAGAGAACAGACCTTCTGGTAAAGGTAAGTTTCTCATTAAAGTAATTGTAGGCACGTAGATTTTTGAATGGTTATGGTAATACTGTGACTTTTCAAGCAAGGAATTTACTGAATTGTTTTCACTGCCTTGTATCACGAAGTGTTTTAAGTATGTAATATATTACCAGAGTTTGTCGAATGTTTTAGACTTCTAAATATTTTAGGTACAGCTATGGATGCATTACAAAGCATGCAGAGCTTTCTCAGGAGTCGTCCTCCATCATTTGGCACATTACAGAATGCTATTGAGTGGTGGTAAGAACTAATAATTTTTCTTGTTGTTATTTTTGTAGCATTTTGCACAAATATTGCTTTTCTTAAAACAGATTTTTGCTTCTATTTCTCAACTGGAGGTAAAAGAACTTGCCTGCAAATCACTAACATATGACTCATCAATCGGAAACGCCAAACACATACCTAAAAGCTCTTGGCTTTCATTCCTGCTATACACTTCATGTGCGTTAATTAGAACATCCTGTTATGTAGCTGGCCTTCAAAGGTTGAAACTTTCATCTTATCCGCTTATAGGGTGTTGTTTTATATACATTATTCAGGTCATGAAACATTGTATTTTATTCACACACAAAAACGCTGACTTCTGACTGCCGTTACATGTCTGATGGCAGTCAGAAGTCAGCGTTTTTGTGTGTGAATAAAATACGATGTTTCATGACCTGAATAATGTATATAAAACAACACCCTATAAGCGGATAAGATGAAAGTTTCAACCTTTGAAGGCCAGCTACATAACAGGATGTTCTAATTAACGTGCATGAAGTGTATAGCAGGAATGAAGCCAAGAGCTTTTAGGTAAGTGTTTGGCTTTTCCGATTGATGAGTCATTAATGACTTGCATGTAAATATGTGCACTTTTGTTGGTATTTATTGCCTTTGAAGATGCAAATAATATGACTAGCATATATCGTGCATTCCAAGCTCTGCTGAACATGCTCCCACTCAATGGAGACCTAAACTACACATAATTATTTAACACTAAAATTGTGTATTTGCAAGTTAAAATAAGCTATTATAAAACACATTTACTATATACAGTCAAACCCCACTATGACAAACCTGGCTTATAATGAACCCCCCAGACATAATGAAGGAAATTTTTGGTACCGTCCAATTTCCTGTACATATAATGTTATTTTATGCAACTATAACAAACATATGAAAGGATGAAAATTGGATATAATGAACTTTACAATGTCTTCGACTGAATTTTTTTTTGTATTTTTCATAATTTTTTCTAGAATTTCTGCAAGCTTTAACTGAAAAATTACCAATCCTTAAAATCATCCATGTTTAGACTATTAGGACAGCAATAAATACCTTTACATTACCGTACCTGTTCTTTTATCTTTGCCCCCAACTTTCTTTGTGTTCCAAACAAAGTCCATATGAGGCAGGTGCAACACCCAATTCTTCGTAGAACAGGACACACAATAAGCATATCTTGGCGAACAGCAATGTATTCTCATTGCTAATTGGGCAGAACAGGTCGGTGACGAAATGACCTTGGCGGTAGCAGAGGAACAATTTTCCCTGACGTAAAGGTTCATCGCATAACATGCCAAGCAGAGAAGAGAGAAAACCTGTTTGGGCAGAGGAGAAAAAGAACCTGTTGGACAGAGAACATTCCCTGTGGGGAATCGGTAGAAGAACAATCAGTCTATGCCCAGACACCGTGAATGAGGTTTGGTCTAACTCTCTTCAGTCCATACATATTGGTGAAAATTTATTGTGTCAAAAATTCGCCCATATGGCGAACTGTAAACA
Source organism: Macrothele yani (assembly GCA_039090855.1). Classification (NCBI taxonomy): domain Eukaryota; kingdom Metazoa; phylum Arthropoda; class Arachnida; order Araneae; family Macrothelidae; genus Macrothele; species Macrothele yani. The sequence continues at coordinate 32,382,115 of CM077011.1, forward strand.
TAAGTGTTCTACATTGAAGATAAAATGAGCATTATTGGAAAAATACAGAATGGATGTAGCCAAGCCGGTATCTGTTGGGAATGCAGTTTATCTAAATCTACAGTTGGTACTATGCGTTAAAATTGAGACTCAGTAATTTCTTCTCATGAGAAAAATTTGGATGCAAGGAAAAAGTTGAGGAAGGCCAAGCATAAGGATGTTGAAGAAGCATTGCTGAAATGGTTCACCATTCAAAGAAGCCGCAACCTGCCAGTATCTGGGCAAATGCTTCAGACAACGGTCGATAAATTTGCCAAGCAATTCGGAGAGACTGCCTTTTTGCGCTCAAATGGTTGGTTGGACAGAGAGAATTGAGAGAATTAGGGAGTATTTTAACATTTGATGTCGAGACGTGGAAAAAAATATGTTTGGTATGATGTCTCTCATCAATACAATAAAAAATACCTTTTCAATGCCGATGTTACAAAATGATAGCCAAACCAAATGTTAAAATTTAAAGGCAAAAAGTGCACTGGAGGAAAATTGTTAAAAATGTGAATCACAGTTCTTGTGTGTGGCAACATGAATGAAACTAAACATCGTAGGCTTCTGGTGATTGGAAATTCTCAAAAGCCAAGATGCTTAAAAAATGTGAAAAGTCTTCCTGTTTCCTATAAAGCCAATCGTAAGGCATGGGTGATGTTGGAACTGTTTGAAGAAGAGCTACGAAAGTATGATGAAGAACTTTCAGACACAAAGCAAACGATTCTATTCTTGATAGGAAACTGTACTGCACACACAGATGTCAAAAACTTACAATGGATTAAGATTGTCTTCCTGCCCCCGAATGCAACTTGTACTGTGCAACCTATGGACCAAGGAGTGATCAGGAGCTTGAAGTGTCATTACAGAAAGCAGCTCATTTTATGTATTTTGGAGGGGTACAACAAAGATGTACTAGATTATAATGTTTCCTTTCTTGATGCAATGCTAATGCTAGAAAAATCTTGGCGACTTGTTACAGAATCCACCATTCAAAATTGTTTTCGATGCACTGGTCCAGCAGAGAGTGTTGATGATGAAGATGATGAAGATGAGGATTTACCTATCGTAAATTGGTAGAAAAACACGGCATTTCAACATTTTCAGAATGTGACATGGAGCTTTTCCAAACATGTGATGACGATGTTGTTGCATGTGAAGATCCGAGGGATGAAGATATTGTGACAGAAATTAAATTGAAAAATGCTGACATCGAAGATTCTTTGTCTGAAGTTGTTGAAGAAGTTGAAGAAATGCAACACATGGAAAGCGAACTCCCCACCATTGCGGAGGCCAAAGCAGTGATGCGTCATTAATAAGTTTTTGTCCGCACAAACCATAGACCGGCAGTGATGGAGTCATTTCAATTTTTCAACAAAAATATGGATAAAATTTTCCTGCAATCTTCATCACGCCAGCAGAAGATTGCAGATTATTTTTTGTACTCAGACGTTAAGTAAAAATTCAAGGTAAATCCACCAATATTTTTCATTATTCATGTTTAGTCAATTTCTATTTTTTATGCAAAAAATGATCATTCATAATTATAAATGTGTATTTTAGAGGGAGATATGTATTTTGAGGTAATGGTCTAAACCATGACGTTTATGCTAAGTATGTATTAATTTATTGTGCATGTATTGTATTATCGTATGGTGAAACTGAAAAAGAATGAAAAAATATTTAATAACTGCACATAATAATCAGAGTTATTAACCCGTAATATGAATTTTTTTTTAAATTAGAATTATTGTTATTAATGTCTCTTGGTAGGTGTGACAATACTAATAAGTTTTTTACGATTTTTTGCAAGATCACCCATTTTTCTTATCGGATCGGATATAGTAAACCAAAACTTTGATCCCTTGAAGTTCGTTGCAACAGGGTTTGACTGTATATTGATGATGATGTTATCCATTCAGTCGGGTCTGACTCCTGGTGATTTTATAGGCTGCAGCCCTCCATGCCTCCTGATTTTGGACTCTATCTTTCAGCTGTTCCATGTCCAGACCCAGTTTTCATTTGGATTGTGTCCAGCCTGCATGTTCTTTGTCGTCTTTGTCTTCTTTTCCCCTCCACCTTTCCAAGTATCATATCTTTCTCTAATGAGTCCAATCACTATACATATTACTTTTTCTAATTTAACATGCTAAACGTTCAAACCATTAAAATACTTAGTATTAACAAAAATACTGATGCATTGGGTGGAGAGACACAGGTCGCAAATACACTCGACCATTGCAATGAGCACTTTCACCAGCTGGCATCATCAGGCTCATTACTATGGTCAAATTTGTTTCAGAATGGTACGCAGTAGAAAAAAATATGGTTTGTCACTACATCTTTATTCAAGGCAGTGAGTTTAGCAGAAAGATGTGTGCTTAATGGAAATAGGACAAAGAACTCATTGTACTATTAATAATAAAATCATATATGGATCTGAGTTGCGCGCAAACAAGTAGATACTTTTAATTATAACACAAGATCATACGTAGACTCAGTGACACCCATCTTGTGGTGAAATACTGGTATATACAATACATAAATACTCCACGAAAGTACAATGATGCATTTCTTGCTGATGCCATATTTGTTGTAGAAGTTGACTTCAGTCATGCTACATAATTACATTGCTGTTAGAAAAACACTTACTTAATAACCAGAAGCACCCTTCCAAAATAGAGTAGCATGAGTGTCTAATGATTGGGAACATCATATGTCATTTAACAAAGTTACTTCCTTTCATACAGGAGCATTTAGTTCTATTAGCAAACAACACCCATTGGCATCATTTTAACACACAACCATGCACTATCACCATCTAGAGCACTCACACACACGAAAAAGAGTTTCCTTCCCAATGTTCGCTTCAGAGAGAGAAAGAGAGAGAGAAGCTGAGACCCGGATGCTTCGGTCCAAGGTACATACACCACGCCTTTCTCATTGGGTAAACTACAGCGGAGCCTGCCATGCAATGATGTTGTAATCCATTTGAAGTTACCACAAATCTTATCTGACGATCTGCGTTTTTTAGCACTGGGAGGCTATAATTCCAATACTAGCACTCTTGAACACTTCCTCAGATGTCAAATTAGAGTGGTGTCTCACTCTTTCTAAACATATAAACCACTGTAAGTGTCAGCCACAGGCTGAACAAGATTCACATCCCACTGAGCAGGTTTCATAACAAATGCCCTGCTGAGAAACACAGACACACGCTCTCCCATGAACCACCCTCTCCCTCTTTTGCTCATTTGGAGAAGTTACACAAGCATGGCAATGAGGCAGTGGTAACAACTTGTATTTAGTGCATAACGTTCTGTGCGTCTGCAGCACTTCACCTGCAATACTATTTAATGTGAGTTTGCAGGCAGTTAAAGTGTGTTAAAAATAAAGTTTTTCTTACATCTCCTTTCATTGAGTCATATATCTTCCATTAAAGTCACATAATGTACTCTGCTACCCTATTGCCGAATGGGGTCAGTATTGTCATCGAATACAAATTCCTTTGTGGTATGTTTACTGCAGCCTTAAACTGAATGCAGCGTTATTCCCGATACAAACCTACCGGATAAATGCAACTTCAGCATTATGCTTGGTGTGGCATTATTCACAGAACTTGTGATATATCCTTATTTTTTATATTCGTTGTTCACGTTCTTTAGTTTTTGATGTCTTAGGGAATAGTGAAGGAGAATGATTTTGCATTTTTTAAGAATTTTTCTTAATGAAATGCCTGTTTTTCTACTTCTAATCTCTTTTTCAAGACTGATCGGTAGAGAAAGCATATCTGATCGCATCTCTTTTTTTAAGCCTTGAAATTAAATTTGCCAACCTGCGGTCTAAGTGATGACTTCTGATCATTATTCCGAGATGCGTCTGGGTTCGAATCCTGGTGAGTCATGGATGTTGTGTTTGTCTTACTGCACTGACTCTTCCTTTCCCTGGAGTCAGTGTCCGTAAATTCAGGATGGGCGACTGCTTATAGCCCATTGAGTTGCTTACGATAATCGTTAAACTCCCAATCAAAAAAAAAAAAAAAAAAAATAATAATCTGTCATTGATGGAATATGCACCATTTCCATGACCTGCAAAATTGCTTTTATGGAAGTGTGAGGAATGCAGTAACAAATTTGACATTTAATTTTGCTTAAAATTTGTTTTCCCATTCCTTAGTCACTTTTTGCTATATCAAGGGACAGAGCAATCATTTTTTCTTTTCTTTAAAGCAAAATTAAACTTAAATGCTACTGCTTGCTCTTTGTGCAGAAAAAACAACTTTATAGGAAAGAAAGATGGCAATGGTGAGTTGAAGTTTTCTAATTTTGAACTTTAATTTCTTCACGAGCAAAAATATCTTGCTCTTTTTGTTTCTTGGTATAGCAGGAATATAGATTGAGTAATGGGAAACCATGCATTTTTTGTGAAATTAAAGTTTAAAAAGTTATAACACAGCTTGTCATTCTATCATAAAACAACTGTATGGTTCATGGAAATAGTGCAGTTTCTATCAAAGACAAGGTAAGTAATTATTCTCAATTTGTAGTTTGCTTTCATTAAAAAAAATGCTTACTCCATTGACTGATATAGAAAGAAAGAAAGACTGAAAATAATAAGAAAATATGCATGTCAGTAGGAAATTTTTTCTAAAAAATGTGAAATCACTGTTCTGGTCAGTTTTTATGCCCCCTCCCATTTTTCCTGTTACAAGGTTTGAATGACCATTTCTTCATTGTAGGAAATGCTTTGTAATTTGTTTAGGGTCATTCCATGTCAAACCAATGGTCTGAACCTTGACATTTCAGAAATTGATCATTTTTGGTACAGTGGTAGTACCAGTAAAGTTGCCAAAAACTGTAAACTTTCAGATTTTTTGGGCTCTTAGTTTTTGAGCTATTGACTTCAAAAAAGCAAAAATCGCACAAATTTGACAACATTTTGAAATCTTTAAAAAGCTGTAGATCAAAAACTATTTGACCTAGAGAGCTCAAATTGGTGCCATTCTCGTCTGTTTTTAATGAGCTTTAATTTGATATGCATTATGACCATGATATTTAGATTTTGTAATTTTTAAAAATCTCAAAAACGTGCCTTTTAATTTTTTGAAAAAATGTATGTTTCAAAGACATTAATTGACTATTTGTGTGCCAAATTTTATAATGGAACGCCAATGGGTTCCTATGAATTTTTTTTTTTTTTTTAATATTATAATGTACATGAAACTTACTAAATTTGTTGACTTCCATGTTAATACTGCAACTATAAACTGAGTGGTTGAGGTTTAAAAGTTGCTAATAATCTATTTTATATTTTTTGTAGTACAAATATAAAAATGCCTAATTATCAATTTTCATAATAAAGTAATATGTAATATTGGTTGTACAAAAAATTATTATGGTATATAAATACCTTATACTGTACATAAATGTATAATATTGTTTATAAAAAAATTTGGCATCTATTTCAGGAATAAAGAAATTATTACTTAAATCATGCCTCATAATACAACAGAATGAATAATGAGAGATGGGATATGGTGAAGTGTTTCGATCAGTTTTACACAAGTCACAACAGAAAAAGAACAAGTCTCAACAGGAATAGCTAGCCTTACTTTCTTGTAACCACTTGATTGTTTACTGCAATCTTCAGTCAGTTGTCTTTTGTGCAGTGTTCTGTGAAGTTGCTGTGTTTATACTCTCAAAAAAAATAAAAAAATAAAATAAAAAGCAGGAATGAAATTGTCTTCACTTAGTTTGGAAAAGTACTTATCTTAAAAGTTCTTGAAGTGAGGTTTTTGAAAGTGTGACTAAATAAATTTCAATTTTGAGTGACATGTGAAAATTAAATGTGTAGCAAATAGTTAAAATTAAAAAGACAGTATGTGCACTGAATGTTTGAAACATCTGGGTCATGAATTATGTACAAACAATTGTTAAATTGGATCCAGGTGTTAAAAGTGTTCTTTTCTCTTGACAACTACAGCCTGAAGCTTCAAATTAAATAGAAGCCAGCCAATACAATATCTTATGTCAAGCTGCTTTTACTGAACTGCTCATTACTAACACCTAATCTCCACTGAGGACAACTTGAAGTTGATTATGGTAAGCTAATTTTACACAGAGACTATAAGTTAATTTCTTTTTGCAAATCTCTTCATTGTTTAGGCTAATTCCAAAATAGACCTTGTATTTGTATATATACTCTTTAGGAAAAAAATGTGATAACAAAAATGACTTCAATTTGCTCTTACCTGATATTAAAATTGATAAATAGTAGGTATTTTCATATTATTTGTAGTACAGAACTATAAAATAGATTATTAGAAACTTTCAAACCTCAACCACTCAGTTTATTATTACGGTATTGACATGGAAGTCAACAAATTTATCAAATTTCACAGTACATTAAAATACAAGACATTTAATTTTTATAGAAACCCATTGGTGTTCCATTATAAAATTTGGCACACAAATAGACAATGTCCATTAGACATACATTTTTTCAAAAAAATTGAAAGTGGTGTGTTTTTGAGATTAAAAAAAAAAAAAATTAGATTTTTAAAAATTACAAAATTCAAAAACCATAGTCATATTTTATATCAAATTAAAGCTCATTAAAAACAGAAGAGAATGGCACCAATTTGAACTCTTTGGGTTAAATAGTTTTTGATCTACAGCCTTTTAAAGATTTCAAAACGTAGTCAAAATTTGTGCGTTTTTTGCTTTTTTTAAAGTCAATAGCTCAAAACTAAGAGCCCAAAAATTTGAAATTTTTAATTTTTTGTCCTTTTGATAGGTACAATGAATACGCAAAAATCTTAAAAATCCGAGTCCTAAAAATTCAGAAATGTTTTTTTATTGGATGATATGACACGGAATGACCCTTTAGAGGAAATTAAGTTGCATTTCTCTACATAAAATGCAAGAACTATGGAGTTTGCTTGTTTTTTTAATTCTCAAAAGATGCTATTTATTTCACTTTGAACATGTGAATTTTGTACTGTTGAAGTTCTGGAGCATAATGCTGAACAGTGTATCTATGTATTTTGTGTGTGTATGCATGATTGTGCAATAAAATATATTTTGAGTGATTGTTTGATTTGTCTTGTACCCTTTGTCACATAGAGATACTTTTACTTGCTTTTAGTGTACGCAGTGGACAAGTTAGAAATGTGGAATCTGCCAGGGTTTCCATGCCTGGTCAGCTCAAGAAGTAAGATTTTTTTTTTATCTATTTGTGTGTTTTCTGCCCAAAATGTATTTTTTATTGTGCCACAGTTATGAGAAATTGTACAGTAGAAATAATCAAGGTATATTTTAAAACCAATACTATAACAACATTATGTATGCGATTTCCCTTTATGCTCCTGCTAGAACTAGATTCTGACAAAACTGATGATACATTGCTCTTTTTGAAGCACTTATTCATGTGCCTTTCAGCTATACCAACAGATTTCATAGTGGCTGAGCTTATGTGTTTTAAAATTCAGCATTAAATGTTGCAAAGCCCATGTTAATATACACTGAAGTGCCAGAAAAACAGGTACAGACGAGCTTATGCAAAATACATAGCAATGTCACCTATGCGAGTTTTCGGTTGCATCGTTAGTGCATATATAAAGCGATAGATATCCTTGCCAGCTGTCAGAGCTGTTTTCAGCATGAGAAAGACAAGTAATAACGATTTAAGCTATTTTCAACACAGTGTCATAGTTGGCGCTCGTGAGATGGGCCATAGTATTTCGGAGGTAGAAACGAAGTTCAGATTTTCACGGACGACCATTGCAAGGGTGTACTGTGATTACTAGAATTCCGGCAAAACCTCCAACCTACGATACCAGTGTGGCCGTAAAAAGACATAGGGTGAACGTGACCATTGTCAGCTGTCAAGAATCGTTTCACGCAATAGGCATGCAACACTCTCGCTGGTATAATCGGAATTCAATGCTGGAGCCTCAACAAGCATCAGCGTCCGGATTGTGCAACGTACCCTGCACGATATGGGCTTTGGGAGCCGACGCCCAACTCGAGTCCCCTTGATGGGTGCATGACACAGAGCTATGCGCCTTGCTTGGGCACAGCAACACTGCCACTAAACACTTGATGACGAGGAATGAGTGGCCTGGTCTGAAAAGTCGCGTTTCCAACTATATCGGGCAGATGGAAGGATTTGTGTGTGGCGCAAACCCCATGAAGCCATGGATCCCACATGTCACTCTGCCTGGTGGGGGGTCTGTAATGTATAATGGTATGAGGTGTGTTTAGCTGGACTTCACTGGGACCCCTGGTACGTCTACAAAGTCTGTGACTAGCCAACGCTATGTGCGCGTCCTTTCTGACGAGGTACACCCATTCATGTGCTGCATTCATGCTGATGGGTTAGGCCTGTTCCAACAGGACAATGCGCCTCCACACAAGTGTCAGGACGCCACATTATGGTTGGAGGAACATTCATCTGAATTTGGGGTGTTGCCATTCCACCCAAGTCCCCAGATCTGAATATGATGAACACATTTGGGATGCAATGCAACACGCTATCGAACACAGGAATCCGAGACCTCGGAATACACCTGAATTGTGGAATGCTCTGCAGGAAGTATGGTGTGCATTGCCTACAACATATTTCCAGAAGCTAGTGGAGTGCATGCACATCATATTTCTGCAGTCCCGCACTCCCGTGAAGGACCTACCAAGTATTAGACTGGTGCACCAGTTTTCTGGTACTTCAGTGTATTTTATGACTGCAACACTTGTGATGTTGAGATAGAATAAATCAGCAAATTTTATTCACAATTAAATATTATATTTTAAGATTGCTATGGTTTTGCTGAGTATTAGGATAAGTTTCATCTGGACAACTGGTCCAATCAGAAATTCATCAGAACAAATATCCCATTTGTCCTGATGAAGCCCAGCCAAGCGCACAGCAAAACTATAGTAATTTTAAAATAAAATATTTAATTGCGAGTAAATGTTGCTGATTTATTCTAAAGCCCATATTGCCTAGGAATGAAAGTATAACGAGAAATTATTTTTTAACTTCGTATTTGCATAATCTAATCATGTTCATGGCTATTTTGTTTACTGAATCACACATATCCCTAAGCTTTTCTCTTGGATTCAGATGTCAACTTCCTAAAACAAGATGATATACTCAAGCAAAGTTACTGATTTTTATTTGCCTTTCTTCCCTGTCTCTTGAGCTGAATAAATTTTGTTAGCTAGCAGCTCATCACTCATTCTTTCAATATGGCCGAGCCACCTCAAATATTGGTCGCCATTCTAGTAACTACATTTTACTTCACATTACACATTTGCAGCGTATCTTTGTTCTGCACATGATCAGAATGAGTCTGGCTACAAAAAAAAACAACATAAATAGCACATCTCTCCAGCACACAAACAACTCCTGTATTTCTTTTCCAGAACCCAGGTTTCACTGCCATATGCCAAGGAGCAATTACACTTCCATACAAAGTCGTTCATTACCTTTTCAAGAATTCTTAATCCTGTGAAATCCTCCGAAAGCAGCTATGACTTTCTAAGCTCAAGGCACTTGTTTACTGATTTCATCATCTAATCTGTTTATATCAGCTCTAACAGGTAAGCTCAAAGGCTGTGACGCCACTTCCTGTTGTGTTAAATTTTATGTGTATCAAGTTGAATTGGTACCTGACATCACAGTTTCCATTACATACCTGGCAACTACTATGGAATGCCCATAGTTTCTACGGATTTTGTTTTCTGCCTACGGAGCTCACTGTCGAAACTACGGATTCAACGAATTTCCATTTTTTATTTTTTTTTATTTCTGTATTATTTTAGGATACATGAGATCCTTAAGCAGATTCACAGAATTCCCCTTTTTTGTCATCATTTAGATCATTCTCAAGATCGATGCAAAACTGAAGAGAATTTGGAGGAAGAAGAATCGTTTCCTGCCTGGGGACGATATTTCGTGTTTCAAAATTTTAAAAAACGATAGTTAAACGGAGTAAAACATTTTGCTGTAATTGTCATTTTTTATCCCGCTGTTGCCTTTGTGTCCACTATTGTTAAATATCATTTTATTGCATAAATGTTTGTATTTCAGCTTGAAACTGTAGGCAACAGTTTGCGGAAATGGAAGTTAGACTGCAAAAATTTCCCCTTAATCCACAGCCATGAGCAAGTAGGTTAGAATAACCTAACCTTCTTGGGCATAAGATTCTTCTATGAATCTGTGGAATTCCGCCATTTTCGTTATTATTTATGAGATCCATGCACCAGTGAACAGAAATTGGGGAGGAGGGGATCTTTGTTGGAGGATGGAATTCCATCTTTATGAAACTTTCTAAAATGGAAGCTTGACAGAGTTCAGATTTTCTCCGTAATGGTAATTTCATTTTCTTGCGATGTTGCCTTTGTTCAGTATTATTGTTAAATAAAATTTTACTGTATAAATATTTGTATTTCAGCTTGAGGGCGAAAATTTCCAAAGCCGGAAGTTGGACGGAGCAAAGATTTATCCCTTAATCGCATCGACCCCCACCCCGCAACGTTCCCACTCTCTTATGCATTGTTAAATAACCCCTGTCCCATAATTTTTTGCATTTAGGCTTGAAAATGGTGGTGGTGGGAGGGGGGATCCCGAGAACGAAAGCAACGAAGTTGGAAAATTTGTAAAAATTGATTCATTTTTACAAATTTTGGATTCCCTGTCTGTAAAGCGTCGTGGAATTCTGAATGCATATGACTGATTTTTACTGGTGGAAGTTTTGAATATAAATATCGCAATGCTATCTATCGTACCCTCACTAAGAGAATCAACTTTGTGTTTCACACGTGTTAAGTTTGTTTCATTAGTGTCCTTGTTTATTATAACGTTTTGCTGTGGTGTGTATTTCTTTTTCACAAACAGATGGATCATTTTGTAAAAAAGCGTCTTATGTGTGCTGTGCAATAATACTAGTTACTACTAACAAAGCTCTTGCTAATGTTGGCAGGTATGCCACTGTAGAGGGGTTTTTAGAAAGTGAGGTTTAAGTTCTCCTTTTAGCTTCAGGTTCTATCTTGTTGCACTCTCTCTCTCTCTCTGTCTGTCTGTCTTTCTTTCTCTCTCTCTCCATGCAATGCAAAATCTTTTCTTGATAAAAGATAAAGGGGATTAGAATGTTAGTCTGATAGTACATTAAATCAAACTTAAATGTGTTTTTCACCTTTCAAATCTGCAACTTGCCTTTATATCAGTATCCTGTGATGAATGTAAGCTATGCAGAAAGTCATTTCAAGAAATTCTTTATATCACTTTAGATAATACATACCATCTGTTGATGTATAAGGGTCGCCCAAATGAAACTGAGACTGTTGTTTTTTTGCCGTAAGGGTTTATAGGTTGGAATATGTGAATGTACAGGAAGTAAGAGTGATGCATGGGCTACATACCCGCTACACATAGTTGTCACCTTGTCGGTTTGAGCAAGTGTCCCTGCGCGGCATCAGATTGTATATACCCTGAGCACAGAACTTCCGTGGTTGGCTGTGGAAACAGTCTTCAACAGCATCCTGGACCTCAGCATCGTTAGCGAAACGGCGGCCCTTGAGAGCTTTTTTCAGTGGCTCCAAGATGTGATATCCGCAGAGAGACAGATCGGGGCTATAGAGGGGATGGTCGAGGACCTCCCCGCAGAAGATCTGCTGCAAATCTTGGCACATGGTCACCACATGCGGACATGCATTGTCGTGCAGCAGAATAACCCCATTTGACCACATACCTGGTCACTTACGCTTATGGCCGTTTTGAGGTTGTGTAACGTATCGCAGTATGTGGTTGCCTAGACCATACTGCCTGCATCCAGTCAATCCAACAGCAATGGGCCATTCTCTTCGCAGAGAACCGCGAGCATCACTTTTTCAACTCTTAAGGAGGACTGAGCTATTTATGGGCGTGGAGAGTTGGGATGCTGCCTTTCCATACTCATCTATTTTGTCGCTGGATCGAAGTGGTAGCCCCAAGTTTCATCTGCGGCCACAATCTTGGAAAGAAACTGACCCCCTCTGCGTGGTAGCAATGCAGATGCTCCAGGCAAGCACCCATTCGCCGAGTCTTCTGCTCCTCCTGGAGATGCTTGAGGACCCATTGTGTGCAAACCTTGCTGTATCCCAATCGGCCATGGGGAATCGTGTTAACAATTCCCTTACTCATGGACAATGTTGCCGCAAGCTCGCAGGTGGTGATTCAGCGATTCTCCTTCAGAAGGTTGTCCATGGCAGCAATCGATTCCATGGTAATGAACACGTGTGATTGCCCAGGTCTCGGCATGTCCTCTGTGCTCACACGTCCTTCACAAAATTCACTACGCCAGTGGAACACTGTAGCCTACACCATGACTGACACTCATTCCCATACACATCCTTCATGTGACGATAAATTTCAGCTCCACTAACGCCTTCTGCTATCAAAAAATGCATAACTGCCCTCTGGACTTGTTTGGACGAATCCATGTCACGGCCCTATGTAGTCAACTTGCCACCGCATGTGCAAACAGCACAGTGACGTGTGCCGCCGATAACATTGCGCTTCCTGACATGGCACGCCATCAACTGGCGCAAATGCACGGCTCTGTGTAATTATACGACGACGCTGTTACACATGTCTCACTTTCATTTGGGCGACCCTTATAGTATTTAGACTTTTTCAAGAGTGATAAAGTGACTCTTCATTGTCACTTTGAAGAGCCACTTGTCATCTGCATGATATTATTCATGCAGGATCCTGCAGTTTGTCTTTCACTCATGCACTTGGCAAGAAATTATTTATGTCTCTTCCCCTTATCCTGTTTTGTATGCTTCAAATTCTGATGAATGATTGCATGAATGACTGACTCGGATCTTTTTATTTGAAGACTTTTGCTACTGGCAAGACAGATTGATTGTCAGGACCATGTCCAAAGTGCAACTTGGGGCATGGCTCATTTTCAGTGGTTTTATGGCACATGCAAGTGGTTCCTCTTCCTCTTGGCATTTCCACATCAGGTTGCATTTCTGGAAATTAATCCACATTCATTACATATTGAAATAACAAACTTTGACTGCACTGCAATGATTTTTTGTCAGAAACAGCAGCTATGTTGCCCTCAGTAATTGTTTCAGTACTGACAGTGACTGCTCACACAAACTCTCCTGGGGTCTTATGTGCCATTCTTTCCATTTAAATAGGTTCAGCCAGTCACACTGCACATTTCTGAAAATGCTATCAACCTTCTTATATTGCACTAACACTACAGTATGTGTATTGCTCATAAGAGTTTTCAATCCTTGTCTCATATTATATGGTTTTTCACTGAAACCATGGCCACCATTTCATCTTTCTGCATATTTCACAATACTATAGTATGGGTACTGCTCTTAAGAGATTGTTAGCTCTTTTCTTGTATTACGAGGTTTTCCATTGAAAGATTGCCAGACTTTTTCTCCTTTCTGTATCAGCTTTATTTGCCAGCTTTTGCTCTTCTTGTTACTTAAAGCTTTGGAACTCCCTTTCTGGCTGCATTTCCCTTGAATGTTAATTATACACTGAGTGGCCACTTTATTATGACCACCTGATAGTTTTAAGCAAATGAGCTATGGCTGCACGCTGTTGCCGCCAGACGGCGAGGCTAGTACAAAAAGGGAAAGTTTAGTGCTTGCGACAGTAGTATAGAAGTGATTTTTGGGTGACGAGATGAGTAAAAAATGCGATTTGACGGACTTTCAACGTGGGATGATTGTAGGAGCTCGGAGCCATGGAGCAAGTATCGCCAAAACCGCCGCATTCGTGAAATGTTCCAGAGCAGCTGTTGTTAAAGTGTTTAAAGACTGGACTGTCAGCCAAAAAACTGGGTCTTTATGTGCAACGTGTGGTCGTCATCAACTAGTGACTGCTCGGGCGGAACGTAAAGTGTCCAGACTGGTAACAGACAACAGAAGGGCTCTGGGGAACCAGTGCAGCAAATTAAAGACCATCTTAATCAAGGATCCCCTCAAATGATCTCTGCACGCACTGTTCGGCATACACTGCATCGGATGGGATATGGCAGCCGAAGGCCTGTTCGAACACCTTTGCTGTCTGCAGTTAACAAGAGAAAATGTCTCCAGTTCACACAGGAGCACAAGGATTGGACAGTCAATAATTGGAAACAAATTATGTGGTCCGATGAATCACGTTTTCAGTTGCACCATGCCGATGGCAGAGTCAGAATTTTGCGGAAACATCACGAAAGCATGGACCCCAAATGCATTGCTACAACCCTTCAAGCTGATGGAGGCAACGATATGGTTTGGGGAATGTTTACCTGGCATGCTTTTGGCCCTTTAATTCGTGTTGATCAACTTCTGACTGGCACATCATTTCTAAACATCGTTGCGGACTGAGTGCATCCTGTCATGTGGATGGTTTATCCCAATGGTGATGGCTACTTTCAACAAGATAATGCGTCCTGCCATAGTGCTCGTATTGTACACGATTGGTTTCAGGAACATGCCGGGGAGTTTACTTTGCTTAGGTGGCCCCCGCAATCTCCAGATCTCAACCCCTTTGAGAATTTGTGGGATGAGGTTGAACGAGCCATTAGACAGCTGGATCCACAACCCTGCAATCTCACACTCCTGGAAAATGCTATTCATCAAACATGGTCTCAGATTCCACAAACCTCCTATCAACATCTCGTGAAGTCCATGCAACGAAGAATCGACGCAGTATTAAAGGCAAAAGGTGGCCCAATGAAGTACTGAGGGGGTGGTCATAATAAAGTGGCCATTCAGTGTATAACCCTCAGCTAAGTAAATCAAGGAAAAACAAACTGCTCTTAGGCTCGTGGGCGGCTCGTCAGACGAGGCAAGGAGGCTGAGGCGCAGCCTCATCAAAAATTTTTACATGTGTAAGATATAATACACCTTTAATTGAATATGTTAAATGAAATTTTGAAATTCCTATTGTGATCCGTAAATTTTGTTAAAAAAAGGCTTCAACCAGAGAATGAATCCTTAATTTATGAGCATTAAGTTTATAAATTTGTTAAGAGGTTGAAATGAACATATTTTGAGCACCTAGAGAGACGATCCCCTAAGTTGGCACTATCACAACAAACGGCAGATCGCTTCGATGTGCAAAAACTGGTTCCCCAGATCACTTTCTGTAAGGATTTTGAGGCAAACTTTATGCTGCCTAAAGTCAACTGGCATCTGTGTTTCTATTGCAGGAAGGCCGGGATTTTGTCCAATGGAAGCTGGCAAACTAGAGCTGATACTCTTGACAAAATGTCCATTTGAGGCGGCAATACATTTCACGTCAGCTGTGGCCAGTGCGAGCGTGTCTGTATTGTTTCGTGTCTGTTTCCAGCGTAGCTTTTTCATCAGTAAAAAGGTGGCCCCATGAAGTACTGAGGGGGTTGTCATAATAAAGTGGCCATTCAGTGTATAACCCTCAGTGTATTCTATATTTGTATGCTGCTGTTTTGGAATGTGTTCCTTCAATGGTTTCTGGTGAAGTGAGAAATGTGCTGAGTTTTATTACTATTTAAAAAAAATAATTATTTTCATAATTGAACTCATTAATAAAACATAAACTGAATGTATTCTGTTGGGAATAGCAATTTAAGTTATCTGAGCTGCTTTTATGTGATATATAAAAATGTACTTCCAGAGAGAGATTGATTGATTGATTGATTTTTCCTAGATATCATTTCCACGTGTCAGGGCATACGTGCAAAGACGCACCTTCACTAACAGACCTTTTACTTTTATGCAACACTTTGTAAGAAAAGTAGTTTTCATCTTAAAATTATTTACTTTCATTTTTGGAGGAGTGGACGATTGATTGGTGTTGTGCATGATGCAATGACCACTCACACTAGCTATCGCTAGATAAAGAAATTGAACATAAAATATGATTTTCCGCCCAAGAGGTAGAACATAAAGGAAAATAGGTGAACCATTTTATCCCTCTACTTTGTTTTTTATATACACTGACGGAAAAAAATCCCAACACCAAGAAGGGGTTGTGTTAGATAAACGACAGTTGGTAGGCGGTGAGAGTACATTTGTAAGATGACGTCTATGCAAATTTTGCGCTCGGCGCATACATGTGGCGCTAGTAGCGCCCCTCAGAACATGCAAAACAGGTTTGCTGTAAATACACGCTGTAACGTTCGTGAGCGTTAGTTATCGTTGAGATTCGACGTAGGGTGTTGATGTTAGTCAAGAATGCCTTTAAGAAGACGAAGAAGCCATTATCAACAGCTCACGGAGTTTGAACGAGGTCGTGTAATAGGGCTACGAGAAGGTGGATTTTCTTTCCGCAATATTGCAGAACGACTTGGCAGGAATGTAGCCACAGTGCATGATTGTTGGCAGCGGTGGTCAAGGGAAGGTACTGCCTCAAGAAGACCGGATGCCGGCCGGTCATGTGGCACTACTTAGAGGGAAGACCGCCGTGTACGGCGTATGGCTGTGGCGCATCGTACCGCGTCTGCGGCAGCAATTCGAGCTGCAGTTGCCACCACAGTGACACAACGAACTGTTACAAATCAGTTACTTGAAGGACAGCTCCAAGCCAGACGCCCTGTAGCCTGCATTCCACTTACTCCAAACCACTGCCGTTTGCGACGTCAGTGGTGTCAAGCTAGAGCTCATTGGAGGACGGAGTGGAGATCTGTTGTGTTTTCTGATGAAAGCCGGTTCTGCCTGGGTGCCAGTGATGGCCGTGTGTTGGTTAGAAGGAGGCCAGGTGAGCGCCTGCAACCAACCTGTCTGCGGCCGAGACACACTGGATCTACACCTGGAGTTATGGTCTGGGGAGCAATTTCCTATGACAGCAGGAGCACTCTCGTGGTTATCCCACGCACCCTGACGGCACAGTTGTACGTTGGTCTGGTGATTCAACCTGTTGTGTTGCCATTCATTAACAGCATTCCAGTGGGTGTTTTCCAACAGGATAACGCTCGCCCGCATACCGCTGTTGCAACCCAACATGCTCTACAGAGTGTCGACATGTTGCCGTGGCCTGCTAGATCACCAGATCTTTCACCAATCGAGCATGTATGGGACATCATTGGACGACAACTCCAGTGTCACCCCCAACCAGCATTAACCGTCCCTGTATTGACCGACCAAGTGCAACAGGCATGGAACTCCATCCCACAAACTGACATCCAGCACCTGTACGACACAATGCATGAACGTTTGCGTGCTTGCATTCAACATTCTGGCGGTTACACCGGTTATTAATGTACCAGCATTTCACATTTAAAATGGCTCTTCTCGCGCTTACAATAAGCTGTGATCTTGAAACCTTAATCGATTAAATATGTTACCTATACAAATGTATTGCCGCCATTTCATTCCTCTACAACTATTTTTTCGTGATGTTGGGATTTTTTTTTTCCGTCAGTGTACATTCCCCCCTCCAAAATTGTTTGCAATTTTTGGAGAGTCTACCTTTCCCCCTCCACTGTGCTCAATGTCTTCCTGTGATTTTGTCGAGCTATCATTGAATAATATACAGTATGTATGTTACGGTTAATCTAATGAATTGGTTATTATGCATAATCGCTGGTTATTTTACAAAATAAACAATATTAGTGATTAATGTAATAAAATACATGCAATTAATTTTTTTTTCACTGGTTATTCCACATAAGAACCAAACCTTTATAGCTGAAGCAATAAATTATAATATTCAACAAGTAATTTTTTATGAGGCATTGTGAAATAAAATACATAATATTTTTATTATTCTTTTTAAACGAACAACCTCATACTTGTTGGAACAGGACAAACTGTCATGACATTTCGAATTACAGGGTATTCCATGCCTTTTGCAGCCACATTTTATTGAAAGGCATTTTCCCTTGCAGTTGCATCTCTTATACCATTGACCACCTGTGATAGACAATTTTTTCGCACACTCATGAAGAGACACAATAATATCAGGAACTTACTCTTGTAAAATGAAAGTCTCTTGACAAATGACAAACTGGTTCCTCGAATACTTTTGAGACAATCATCCTTCTTTGGTGCCAGACTCATACATCTCTCCATCATCATCAACCTGCATAATCACCCCTAGAATGTTCCTGGTCACCCCTTCCTCTGTTGACTTCAGGAACTTCCAGTTTCACTGTGTCTTCAATCTTGCCCCTTGGGAAACTTTCTGCTAGACATTTGTCTCATCTTCTTTACCTGAGACTGCAATGCACTAACGGCATCTTCTCTCTTTTCCTTAATATTGTTGATCATTTCAGCAATAACATTCTTCAGCGAATTGCCCTCCATAGCTCTGTCTCCATCCTATACTTGTCTATCTCATAATGAAACGAGAGATTTTTCAGTAACAGGTTAATGTGATTAATTTTACAAAAACATGAATAATTTATCACATTCACCAAAACTGTTGGTTATTATGTACAACACCCAGTTATTATGCATATTCACCGGATTAATCCATTTAACCATAACATATATACAACAAAGTAGGAAAACAAAATCATTTTAACTTAAAAAAAAAAACTTTCCAAACTTCTAAAATCTAAATGTGCTAGTAGCCACAGAATAGAACATTAAAAAAGGAATACAAACAAAATGAAAAATACTCAGTCCTTTGCATCCAAGCTGCCACAATTCTACAGAGATGGTATCCAATAGCTGCCCAGATGATGGCAACTACATTTTGGATTGATTTGTACTTGTATATACACGTTCAAGTCACATTATTGTGATCACCAGCTAACATCCAGAGTGACCGACTGTGTGCAGCGTGGACATTTGTTAGACTGGCTGGGAATGACTCAATAAGGTGCAGAAAGGTGTTCACAGGTATGTAGAGCCATGCTGACTGCAGTTCATCTCACAGCTGCTGGAGGGTGCATGGTGGTGGATCCATAGAGCGAACAACACGATCGAGGTGGTCCCACAGATGCTCAATTGGGTTGAAGTCTGGGGAATTAGGGGTCCAGGGAAGTACTTTGAAGTCTTTATCATGCTCTTTCCAAGCACTCTCGGACTTTCTAGCTACGCCGTATTCTCGTGCTGGAAGATCCCATCTGCCCCAGGGAAGACAATCAGCATGTATGGGTGTACGTTGTCTGCAAGGATGGATCCATAACGAATTCAGTCCATAGTGCCTTCCACAGGTATGAATGAACCCAGGGAATGCCACAAAAACATTCCCCACCAGCTTGTGTTCTTCCAGCAATGGTTGAAAAGCGTTTGTTCTCCGATGTTTCTCGCCATATATACCAACGTCCATCTTTTCGATGAAGCAGAAAACGTGACTCATCGGAGAAGGCAATCCTTTGCCAATCAGCGGAGGTCCAATTCCGACACTGCTGTGTAAATGTAAGCCTTCTCTGCCAATGCACCTTCATTAGCATAGGTGCAGTGACCATCTGTCTACATCAGAGTCCCATACGTTGTAGGGTTCGCTGAACTGTAGTTTTAGACACACTTCTGGTAGCCCCCTGGTTCATTCGGCCAGTGATTTGCTCCACTGTAGTGTGTCGATCAGCCCTCATGCACCTTCGCAGCCGATGTTCACCTCTCACATCAGTGGCATGTGGTGCTCCTTAGTTTCCACATCGCTTATTCGCGATGGTGCCATTTCTCCAATCACGATATACTTTAACCACAGCAGCACTTGCAAACAGTTCACAAACTGCGCTGTTTCAGATGTACTGCCACCCTTGGCCCGAAAACCGATACTCATCCCTTTTTGCAAATCTGATAAATCGCTCCTTTTATCCATGACAGCAACAAGCGATATGTTTTCAGATTGCCTACAGCACATCTTATATACCCTCCAAGCCAGCTCAAGACACATGCTTTCTTTCATTGGCTACAGGCTGTTGACGCCAAAAGTAGGAGGTGGTCACAGTAATGTGACTAGACTGTGTGTGTAATTAGCACTTTTCTGTTGCCTTACATTTGTAGATATTACTTTCTTTCCAACCCAATACACATAACCAGCCACTGAATTAGAAACTTTTATTCAGTACCAGGTTGGACCTCCTTTGGCCTGAATTGCAGCATGTATGTGCTTGGCATGGATTGCACAAGGTTGTCTACAACATATCAGGCATTCACTAGACAGTTCTTTAACTAGCTCAGATTTGACAGAAGAGGACTTTTCACCCAGATCTGTTTTTCTAACATGCCCCATACATTCCCAGTGGGAATCAGATCCGGGCTTTGTGGTGTCCAGGGAAGATGGTGGAAGTCGCGGTCATGCTCACTGAACCACTGCCGAACACATCTTGAGTGATGGACTGTAGCATTGTTGTCCATGAAACAGCCATCACCTGCTAGATAAATATGTCAACACTTCAGAATGGACTTTTGATCTGCAGTGATGTTCAAATAATCCTTGAAGGACACCTGACTTTCCAGCGATATCAGGGGACTTGTTCTGCACAAACAGAATGCGCCCTACAGCATCATACTACCTCCAGGACCTTGAGCTGTGTTTACAAGGCAAGCTTGGGTCCATTGCTTCATGGGGGCTCCTTGCAAAATACCAGCAGTAACTAACAGTACAAAATAAGGTGTATCACAACTTGTTTAACCACATAAATTTTTACCAGTGTCCAATCGTGTTCCTTACACCATTGTGGATAAACTTTTCAGTTCTTTGCAGGTATCATTGGTTTCTGTATAGGCATGCGACTCCTAATACTGATCCCCTTCAATGTATAGTTTACTGAGATATGGGTTGGAAACAGCCTTCGTTGAATGCTTCGGTCATTTGTTGTACACAAGAAGTCCTGTTTCCCCATACAAGTCTTCTCACACAATGGGGATCTTGTTCCTGACAGATTGTCATCTCACCACAGTTGCACTTTTTAGACAAGCAGTGTGGGTTATTTTTTAACTGATTAATGACCTTGGATATCTCACCTTTGGAGGAACCAGTCAGTTCTGCTGTTTTCAAAAAGTTGCTCCAGCCAGAAGGGCACCCACAATAAGCTTTATCAAACTCCAAAAGATCCTTTATTTTCCTCATTGTGATCAGCATTACTAACGAGCTGCAGTCATAAATAGTTGCCTAGGTCACATGGTGATGCACATGACTGTATGTGTTGCATATTTGGTGCGTAAGTGATGTTTAAATACATATATGCCTAAAGTTTAAAACTCAGTGGCTTGTCTGTAATACATACCTATGTTTTAATCATCATAAACACTTATAAATCGTACATACATACATGCATACATATCACTAAGTTGTTCTCTGAGATTCAGAGGTTAGCTCCACAAAGAAATACGAACTACCAGATAAATTTTTAACTGATTATTTACTTACTGTTGCGGTATCAAAGTTCTCCATTTACTGCAATCTTAATTAATACACACAATTGACATGGATTAGGAACATCAAACAGAAGTCACGGAAAAATTCTCACCGGCAATCAAACCCAGGGTCTTCCAGTTACACGCCGAACATGCTATCACTACACCACAGCGACCTCCAATTCTCCAGACTCGCATATGACTAACTGCCAAACCACGTGGCAGGTTGCTTCTTGGAGCCCCGCTTAGTGCTGGAGATTCACCAAAGATGGTAAGCAGCAACTGAACAAATAACTGGGAGGCAAATGAATAATTAATACACACAATTGACGTGGATTAGGAACATCAAACAGAAGTCATCGCTCTTTCCACGTATTTCCCGGTGGCGGTCGATGAGAATTTTTCCATGACTGACTTATAAACGTGAAAAGAGCGATGAATTCTGTTTGATACAGCGATCTTTACATACAACTCAGGCTTCACTGGCATCCATCACTCGACATACACAAGACCTTCTACACTTCATACTCATAATCTTTTTCTCATGCAGGTACTCCTGAATCTGATCTTCCCATGACTTCCTTGGCCTTCCTCTGCATTTCCTTCCTGCCACTTGGGCTAAAAAAAAAAAAAATCTTAGTAAGCATCTTATCACACATTCTTTCAAGATGGCCAAACCACCTAAGAATATTAGTCTCCACCTAACAACATTTTGCTTTACATTACACAACTGCAACACATCTTCATTCCTCACACGATCAGAAAGTGTCTTGCTACAAACCCCCTGTAAGTAACGCATTTATCCAGCACACAAACGACTCCTATGTTTTTTCTGTAGTACCCAGGTTTCACTGCCATATGTCAGAGCAGGGGCAATTACACTCTCATACACAGCCATGCAGGACTCTCTTGAGAACCCATCATTCCTGTGAAAACCTCCCAAAGCCGCTATGACTTTCAATGAAGAATTCACTCGCCTACTAATTTCACCATCCAATTTGTTCTCTCTGTCAAACATGCATCCTAAATACACAAACGCATTCACCTGGTCAATCACTGTGCCATTTAGACTTATATTACATTCAGTACTACCAGTTCCTCGCTCGAAAATCATAACTTTGGTTTTTCCTTTATTTATACTCCGTTTGAATTTCATGCAAACTTCGTACATCCGGGACAACATACTTCGCAACTCACTTATAAATCATTCTTGAAAGTAAATGGTTATCATACTAAGTTAGTTGTACTTTTCAAGTAGATGACAATAATTCTAATACATTATGACTTTCCATAGGGAGTTTAGTTAATTTGCGAGTCAAATGTTATAGCAATAGTTAAGTTGGATATATTCAGTTCATTCAGCTGAAAGTGGCGATGAACATGGTAACTTACATGGATAACCTAACACCAGAAATAATTACCATGAGCATTTAGGCAGGCATCCCATCTTGACACTAGTGAACAGATGGCATGATCAAAGTATGAAGACAGCTGCCGGGTGAACCAATCCATCACTACCTGTTTGATCTCGCTGTCATTTGTAAAGTGGTGCCCTTTCAAGTGGCTTTTTTAGGGGGCCAAAAATGTGGTAGTCGCAAGGCGACATATCCGGACTGTAGGGTGGATGTGGCAGGACATGCCATCACAGTTTGGCAAGTTTAGCGCAAGTAATGTTAGAGGTATGTGGCGTTGCATTTGTCATGCAAGGGAACCAGACCTTGCGCTAGCGTTCCAGACCATTTTGACTTGATCGCTTGTAGCAGGTTTTCGAGCGTTGCGCAGTATCGTTCCTTATTCACTATTGCACCATGTGGTAGCTAGTCTAGCAGTATTGGACTGCGGTGATAAAACAAAAATATGGTGAGCATCACTTGATGATGCTGTGTGATATCATACTTATAAATATGAAACGAGTCATAGATCATTGTTAAGACCATATATCCAAAAACTCTCATGATGAAACAGAGTTAAAATTATATTGGTCCTAAATTTTGGAATGCACTGCCTGTTGAGTTGACTGTAATAAAAAACCTAAACTTATTCAAAAATAAACTAAAAAAATACTTGTTAAGTTAATTCCTATTAGTAGTTCTAATTCTGACTATTAGATAGCTCTAATCATTCTACTATTCTCTTTTATGTGCAATATTTCAAAAAAACTTGTACAATACTCTTGAGGACAATGCTTACCTTGGCATTCCTTGCTAGCGATGCAGCACATTTCACACACGTATTTTCCGGTCTTTGTTGATGTTATTGTCCTAAAGTCCATTGTATGAGATGAATAGCTTTACTTCACACACTTTTCGCTGGGTATCCTCAGTGGATCTTTGCTTTAGGATTCAAACACATCAATTTTTACCGTTCTTTATACTAAAAATTTTTGCCCATTTTCTGGGCATCCTCTGGAGCGTGGCGACTTTTCCACCGATGTTCGTGGTTGACTTAGCGCCAATGGAGTCCGATACTCCTTGTTGCCATTCGTCGGATGTATTTCATTATCAAGCCCTGCTAGCGCCATCTATGTTTCATTAAAATATATTTTTTTTTTCATTTTTTTTTCCTATCCCGGTTTTCTTGTCTTTCTTGTCGGTTTTTCTTTTGTTGTTCTTTTTCTTGTCTTATTAGTTCTTTCCACAGGCTAGATAATGTGCTAGGGTCATTCTGGTTACATACCCTTGCTTTATTTTTATAGATTAAAATAGCTTCTTCCCTCCTCATTTGCCTTTCAGATTTTTTATTCTTTTTTAGCATTTTAATTTCATCGAATTTTGGGAAAGTCTGGTTTTCAGTGCAGAATTGCACTAAAGCCGTTTTGGCTTTTTTTTCTTTTTTTTTTTTTCCAGTTGGATATGTGTTGTTTAAGTCTTTTTTCTAATCTGTTTTTCGTACTTCCTATGTACGATATTGGGGGTATGTGTGCAATTGGAATTTCGTAGGATCCTGACTCTTCTAGTATTTTTTCCTCTGTCCCAATATCGTACATAGGAAGTACGAAAAACAGATTAAAAAAAAAGACTTAAACAACACATATCCAACTGGCAAAAAAAAAAAAAAAGAAGCCAAAACGGCTTTAGTGCAATTCTGCATTGAAAACCAGACTTTCCCAAAATTCGATGAAATTAAAATGCTAAAAAGAATAAAAAATCTGAAAGGCAAATGAGGAGGGAAGAAGCTATTTTAATCTATAAAAATAAAGCAAGGGTATGTAACCAGAACGACCCTAGCACATTATCTAGCCTGTGGAAAGAACTAATAAGACAAGAAAAAGAACAACAAAAGAAAAACCGACAAAAAAGACAAGAAAACTGGGATAGGAAAAGAATTTAAAAAAATAAAAAAAATGTTATTTTAATGAAACATAGATGGCGCTAGCAGGGCTTGATAACGAAACATATCCAAGAAAGTATGTCCGACGAATGGCAACAAGGAGTATCGGACTCCATTAGCGCGAAGTCAACCATGAACATCGGTGGAAAAGTCGCCACGCTCCTGAGGATGCCCAGAGAATGGGCGAAAATTTTGAGTATAAAGAACGGTAAAAATTTATGTGTTTGAATCCTAAAGCGAAGATCCACTGAGTATACCCAGCGAAAAGTGTGTGAAGTAAAGCTATTCATCTCATACAACGGACTTTAGCACAATAACATCAACAAAGACTGGAAAACGTGTGTGAAATGTGCCGCATCACTAGCAAGGAATGCCAAGGTAAGCATTGTCCTCTAGAGTATTGTACAAGTTTTTTTGTTAAGTTAAATTACATACATACATACAGCTTAGTGATACATACATATCACTAAGCTGTTCTCTGAGATTCAGAGGTTAGCTCCAAAAAGAAATACATACTACCAGATAATTTCTACTTACTGTTGCCGTATCAAACTTCTCCATTTACAGCGATTATGACATACAACTCAGGCTTCACTGACATCCATCACATGCCATACACAAGATCTATACTTCATACTCATAATCTTTTTTCTCATGCAGACACTCCTGAATTTGATCCTCCCATGACTTCCTTAGCCTTCCTCTGCCTTTACTTTTTGCCACTTGGGCTAAAAAAATTTCTTAGTAAGCATCTCATCTCTCATTCTTTCAACATGACCAAAGCATATTAGTCTCCACCTTGCTTCACATTACACAACTGCAACACATCTTCATTCCTCACACAATCAGAACGTGTCTTGCCACAAAACCCCCGTATGTGCCACATTTCTCCAGCACACAGACTACTTCTATGTTTCTTCTGTAGTACCCAGGTTTCACTGCCATACATGAGAGTAGGAACAATTACACTTTCATACACAGCCATACAGGACTCTCTAAATTAAAATAATAATAATAAACAAATTATTTATAATATAACTAACACTTAACATTACTGCTGTGTTTGATGAACCTGAGCTTCCTTGTCTACATATTTGGGAAATTGGGGCTTTTGTCAGGACTCTCTGAGGCCTTTTCCCTGATTCTCCCTTGCTGTTTTCTGTAATACAAAATATTTATGTATATTCATAAATCCTAAATGTAACAGCAAGAATAAAGTTTATTATTATTATTATTATTATTATATGTGATGAGGGTCGATGACAGGTGCTTCCACTGCAAGCTTATGCATCAGGTGGCTGGTTCGAGGTGGTAACACCAAGTTTCATCACTGACTATAATTCTGTCAGGGAACTTTTCACCCTCCTTCTCGTACCACAGCAAGTTCTCCAAGAACAGACCCACTCATTCAGGCTTGTGTTCTTGTGACAACAATTTGGGAACTCACACCGTGCTCACGTTGCTGTA
Source organism: Macrothele yani (assembly GCA_039090855.1). Classification (NCBI taxonomy): domain Eukaryota; kingdom Metazoa; phylum Arthropoda; class Arachnida; order Araneae; family Macrothelidae; genus Macrothele; species Macrothele yani. The sequence continues at coordinate 32,408,232 of CM077011.1, forward strand.
CACTAAGTGTTTATGGACTATTATGTGCACAGTTCTTGTGCTTAGTTCCAGCGCAGCACACAGCTGTTGCATGGTTATTTGCCTATTGTCCTTAATGTGAGCATCGACCGCCACAATGTTTTCCTCTATGATTTTCCTGATCACTTGTCTTGGCCTCCGACATCTACCATCGACATAATCCCCTATCGAAATATGTCTGCCCATTGAAACACAGTGCATTTTGACATGCATTCCTTGCCATATATGGCCTGCATCTTCCGATAAATATCCATAGAAGCTCTGCACCCTATCATTAAAAACTGAATCACTACCCTCTGTGCAGGTTTGGACGAATCCATCATTCGCAGCATTGCAAATTTCCCTGCAGTACTGCATGTTACGATACTTTCAATCATAAAGACCACTACAAAATGAGAGCTGCATATTAAAAGATCATATTCGATTACTTTCTTCTTGTGTGCACATGCACTCTTTTTCACTATGCTGACATTGCCACTTTCATTTGAACAACCCTAATAACAGTAACTAATGGTTCCAATGGGCAGTTAATAATTGACATTGTCATGATCGCGTGTGGGGTGTTATGGTTATACATATATTTAATATACTTGCTTATGGTAATTCGCTGCCACCAGACCAGGATATCACTGTCCCAGTCAACTTACGCTGTTGTGTAGCTCCTCAGAGGCATGGTGAAGGAAAAGATGACTTGTAGAGTACAGAGCTGAGCAGTAGTACACTATACACAGATTTTTTTATTTACAACTCGGTGACGAGTAGGTTGATGATACATGTCAAACGATAAACGGTTCTTGAACGTGAGCAAGTCGACATTCCAGCACAATCATAGTTCATTCGCAGTCCAGTCTTTGCATGATACGTTTTCACATAGCATCAAGAAGTTTATTTATACATCAATTATGTGCTCTTCACAGGTGTCTAGATTTCTCAGGTGGAGGATTTCCTTGGCAGACTGCAGTCTGGCATATGCTTATCATTACACTGTTATAATCAATTACCCACAGGTAATGCAATGTATATACTCTAGTGGCCTTAACCCGCAGGTAGGCACCTAATTAACTCTCTAGTCAGCCGCAGCCGACTGGCGTATGTGCATCTCGAGCGACAACTACAAAATGACCGTCCTCTTCCTATTCGAGCAAAAAAGAGGAATTGTCCTAAAAGTTTGTTACAACTTTTTCCCGCATAAACTCTCTGTGCAGCGCGGAGAGAGCACAGCCAGTCCCGAATGCGCATCTTCGGAGCAAGAGGCCATGTGGTAAATCTCTCTTCTCAGCTGTCTCTCTAGCTGCTTCAAACTTTCTGCGCCAGTAAGACATCCCAATGTTCTGTAAGCTCCTGCCTCAGCATGGAATTCACCAAGGAAAGAATTTCCTTCCCCCTTCTCCTCTCCGTGGGACCCTGGGCACACAATATGGCCGACCTGAAGTCATTTTTCTTCCTACAAGGATAAAATGGCGTTCCACCTCCCATTTTGGATTTTTCCCATTTTCCCTGTCTTCATTATTTTTACATCATCACAGACATATTTTTTTTATGTGTATGCGCAGATTGGATTGATGCATAAGTTCATGGCGTTTTTTTCACTGCACCACAGGAATGTATTACATTATAAGGGAAAACGGAATCAATCAACTATGTACCCCCCCCCCCGCCGTTAACGATGGTGTCCCAACTTCTAGATAGGCCTGCAATGCCCTTCTTGAAAAAATGTGCAGGTTTTGCTGCGAAGAAATCGTCAAGGCAATTCTGGAGATCAACATCATTGTTGAACGTTCTGCCACGGAGTGCATTCGACAGAGATCGGAACAGGTGATAATCTAAAGGGGCGACATCTGGGGAATAGGCCGAATGTGAAAGGATCTCCTATTTCGTGTCCTGAATGGCCATTTTGGTCATGTTTGCACTGTGAGGGCATGCATTATAATGTTGGAGGACACCATGGTGCCGATGTGGCCATTTCTTCTGAATTGCTTCCTCCACATGCCGGAGCTGCTCACAATAGAGTGCAACGTTGATGGTCCAATTCCTCAGCAGCATTTCCCAGTGAATAATGCCTTCCATGTCCCACCAGACACACAACATGATCTTCACAGGATGAAGGTCTATGTTTAAGGTCATGTTTTGGACGTGGTGTGGGTGTCTTCTCTGGGCTTAACCATTCCCTCCAATGCCTGAAATTCATGTACAAGTCTTACTTTTCATCTCCAGTAACAACACGTGAGAGAAAGGGTTTGTGTTGCTGAGAACATTCCCGGTAACAGGCAAGCAAGGAACCACATATGGCAACACGCTGATTCTTGTTGTCCTTGGTGAGTGTGAGGCACCCAAGACCGCAATTTCTGGACCTTTCCCGTACGTTCCAGGTGTCGCACCACCGTGGCCTGATCACAGTCCATCTAAGTGGCCAATTTGCGTGTGGTTTGCTGTGGATCCAAGTGGATGAGATGGTTCAAATGATCCTCATCAAAGTGAGATGGACAACCTGAGTGTGGAGAGTAATTGAGGTCAAAATTGCCACCTCGGAACCGCTCAAACCATTTGTGGGCTGTCCTCGGAGCGATAGCATCCTCCCCATACACAACACAAATTTGTCAAGTAGCCTCGGCACCTGTGGATCCCTTGTTAAACTCGTAGAGGAGCAAATGTCGGAAATGTTCGTTCCTCTCTACTTGACACTCTATTACCATACTTCCAGACCTGAAAACCGAAAAACCATTAGCCACAGTCACGCAACGCAATATAATTTAGATACACAATATTGCTAGCTACATTTTGATATATGGCCATCTGCACCGTAAATACTGGCCTGGAAAACACTCGTGAAATAAAACAGCATGAACTTATGCATCAACCCAATATATGTATTGTGCTGCTTTCAAACACAAGAACAAAATTTTTGTTCTTATATGTAGTACAAGAACTTGATTACAAAGATCACTATATTTGAGAATCTCGCTTTGTGAACTGTTGTAGAGGAGCATATCACTTTATTTATTTATTTTTTTTGGCATGAAAGTGTTCAATAGTGAGGCAGAATAATAATGTGACTGAAAATTTTCCAAATTTCATGAAATGCTTGAATCACATGGTTTGTAGCAAACTCTTTGTATTATTCCATAGATTTCCGCTATTACTGAATTTTCACAAATTTCATGGCATAGTTGAATCATTTGGTTTATGGTAAACTCATTTTACTATTCAATATAATTGAGTTTTGATTTGTGTCTTACACATTTCGCATATTTTACCCCAGTGGAAACTCTTACATGAGATAAGAGTTATTACACAGTATGTATCTTGTAGTTTAGCTTTTTTTTTTCATAATTTAATTTTTATTTAAATTATTCAATTACAGTGCATCAAATAATGTACCTGCTACCAGGGAGATACATCTTTTGCCTCCAACTGATGTTGATTCATCTGCTTTGCCTACTCCAAGAAAATTCCTTGTTGAACCTTCAGCTCCTGACAGCATCTTAGAAGAAGCAGAAGAAGATGAGGAAAAGAGAAACAACAACACTGACAATGGCAAAACTTCCACTGAGCAGAATTCATCTTCTGAAAGCTCAGGATCAGCTTCTGCTGGCAGCTACTCATTCAAACATCCAACATTGTCTGTAAGTTGTTATTTTTGACTCATTAAAAAAAAGTAGTAATTAATTAGCATATCGAGTTCTCTTAATATAGGTTCAATGTCAATTTGTTGTGTATGTGATGAACCATAATTAATGGATAACTCCCGTTTTGTTTTGAAATTTACTTGTAATTTGTAATTGCCATAATAATTTACAGTAAGAAACAAGGATATCTAAAATAGATCAGCTAACTGTCCTGTGATATTTCAGGAAGTGTTTTCAGCATGCTAAGAGATTATTATTGCTACCACTTCTTCCTCTATTATTATTATTATCAACTGTTCCACGTAAGGGTTTCGTTCCAAAACCCATTGTGTTGTAATCTTTTAGCCAATATCAGACAGAACTAGTTGGTACCAAAGCACTGGTGGAATCTCAATAGAATAGGTGTGTAAAGCTCTAAAATTTCTTCAGAATGGTAGGGCTTCAGGCGTAGGTGGCATAACTGCTGAGATGTTAAAATATGGTGGTGACTCTTTGATTGAGTGGTTTACTGAAATTTGCCAGTTATGTTGAGAGGTAGGAATGGTCTCTCAGGATTGGAAGGATGCTATTATTTTCCCCTTGTATAAGCAAAAAGGTGATCAGACTGAATGCAAGAACTAATGTGGTATTAGTTTGCTGCGTGTGCCAGGGAAAGTGTTTGGAAAGGTCATTATTGATAAGGTACCAGGTCTTACTTCAGAGAAAGTGTGGACTGTACAGAGTGGTTTTATGCATGGTAAGTACTGCACTCACTAATCAAATTTTTGCATTGCGCATGATGATTGAAAAGTATTTGTCTGTTGGTAAAAAAGTATTTGTCTGTGTCTGTTGGTAAAAAAGTATTTGCGGCCTTCATAGATTTAGAGAAAGCTTATGACAAAATAAATAGGACTCTTCTGTGGAAGGTACTAAATAAATATGGTATTACTTACTGGGAATCTACTTAATAGTGTGAAAGCCATGTATGCTGGTTGTAGAGCATTTGTACAAGTGAATGGGGTTGTACTGAAATGGTTTTCCATTGATGCAGGAATCAGACAAGGTTGTGTAATGTCACCCTGGCTGTTAATGTATTTATAGATGCATACATGTGTGGTGCCAAAATGGATAATACTGGTTTATGTCTTGGCAATATGCATGTGCGCAGATTGCTGTATGCTGATTACACAGTCCCATTGTTAGAGAGTAAAAGTGAGTTGCAGAGTATGTTGTTCCGGATGTATGAAATTTGAGCGAAATTCAAACTGAGTATAAATAAGGGAAAAACCGAAGTCATGGTTTTTGAGTGAGGAACTGTTAGAACTGAATGCAAATTAAGTCTTAATGGTGCAGAGACTGACCAGGTAAATGAGTTTGTAGTATGTTTGGCAGATAATAAGTTAGATGGTGAAATTAGTAGGCAAGTGAATTCTTCTGTTTTTATTACCAGTTTTATTATAAATTTTCATCAAAATTGCTTAATTTTAGAAATTTTAAACATGCATACATATATATCATTAAGCAGTTCTCTGAGATTCAGAGGTTTGTTCCTTAAAGAAAGATCATCTGCCAAGTAAACATTTAACTGATTGAACTAGAATTTACTTACTGTTGGTGAATCAAGTGTCTCCATTTACAGCAATCCCAGCACACAGCTCGAGCTTGATTAACATCTGTCACACATTGCACATAAGTCCTTTCTTTAGTACTTCATACTCATAATCTTTTTCTCAAGCAGACATTCCTGAATCTGGTCCTCCCATGATTTGCTTGGCCTTCCTCTACTTTTCTTTCCTGCCACTTGGGCTGAAACAATTCCCTTAGTCAGCACCTCATCACTCATCCTTTCAACATGGCCAAAACTGCATAAGAATATCAGTCTCCACCTTACTAACAACATTTTGCCTCACATAGCACATCTGCAACACATCTTCATTTCTCACATGATCAGAGTGTAACTTGCCACGAACTTCCCTTAAGTAATGCATCTCGCCAGCACACAAACAACTTCTGTGTCTTTTCTGCAGTACCCAGGTTTCACTGCTGTACATCAGAGTAGGAACAATTACACCTTCATGTACAGCCATTCAGGAATTCCTTGAGAACTCATCATTCCTGTGGAATCCTCCTAAAGCAGCTATGACTTCCAAAGAAGAATTCACTCGCCTACTAATTTTGTCATCTAATTTGTTCTTTCTGTCAAACATACTTTCAAAATATACAAACTCATTTACCTGGTCAATCTCTGTGCAATTAAGACATCTTGCAGACGTGCCAACTCTCCGGATTTAGGTGGGAGACTCCTGTTTTTCAGCCATTCCTCCGGCCCTCCGGATAAATGTCAAATTCTCCCGATTTTCGCCGATAATTACCCGCTACGATGGTCAAAATAACGAAAATTCCACCAACCACCGCCTTGGACCAACGCAGAAGAAAAAGATTTCGAACCGCTTTTGAAATCTTTTTCTTTCTGCGTTGATGCAAGATGGCATTTACAGTCATCAGTATCGTACTTTTCCCCTCCTCATATCTGCAAAAAGAAAGCTACCCCTGGTGGCGCAGCGGTCTATTTTATGTTGGTCACAAACACACTCGCGCGCCAGCTGTGACTTACTTATCGTTTCACGTCTCCCCGCTCTTCGCTGTGAGCTCTGTTTATGTTTGCTTCAGAGTTTTGAGGAGTGCTTTTCGGTTTTGCTTTACTGTGGAGATTTTTATTTCTTGTTTTGCACCATGTTTGTCTCTTTCCCCTTCTTTGTCGCATTTTGTAGATTAATGCACTCCTTTGTTCATCTCTAATTGTGAATCTGTTATTGTCAGCTTTGTTTTATCTTCTCTTGTAGCATTTTGTGTACACTTAGTTTGTGAATTTGCTTTTTTTTTTCTCATTCCTTTCGCTTACTTTTTGCGGGAGATTTTTCTTTTGGCATTACGCCCCTTTCGCGGCTTTTAATGTTTTATTTTATGTCATATCTTTGGCAATTTGTTTCTTCTTTACATATTAGCTGTTATTGTCTTTGCTGCATAATAAAGTTGTGAAACTGAGCGCCGACTTTCGACAAATTGTCCGAGATGGGTTCGGGTTCGAATCGCAGTGGGGCATGGATGTTGCATACTTGCTAACTTTTGCAGATTATCCATAAAATTTACGGATTTCTGCTTAATTTTACTGATTTACGATTGGAAGTCTTCTTTTTTTGCGGATTTTTTAATATTTCGATTGCTCAATCGAAATATTTCAATCACCTGCAGGCTGCAACCATCCATTTAGATTTTCTACCGGACCTTACAAGCGCTGTGTTACGAGATGATGTCATCTTTGACTCACCGGCTTCGTGCGGAGCCATCAAGTATAACGATGGCTCCCGCGTCGTGCGGTAGGTCTCTCTCTCTCTCCATCAGAGTGCTCAAGTGACATGCCGACCAGAGTTCTCCAAAGTGCTCAAGTGACATGCCAACCAGAGTTCTCTAGTACGCATCGAAATTTTATCAACGCGTAAAAATATGCATCAGGAATTTTTCTCGACGCGTAAAAATACGCATCTGGAATTTTTCTCGGCGCGTAAAACTACTCATCGAAGAATTTTACCAATTTGTAAAAATACGCATCGTGACGGTATTTTGTCTTTCAAAGACTGAAGTAAACGAAATAAAGATTTTTTCCATAATCGTAATTTCTTTTTCCTGTGATGTTGCCTCTGTCCAGTATTGTTGTTATATATAATTTTATTCCGTAAATATTTGTATTTCAGTCTGAAAATGGAGGGAAAATTTCCGAAAACGGAAATCCGAGGGCGGAAAAAAAAAAAGATGCTATTAATTGTATCTGGTTGACAACTATTTTCACTATGCTTTTTATTTTGCATATAAACATTGTCTACGTTTAGAATAACTTTTTAAACATTAAAAATGCTATGTACCAATAATACTACTTCTGGAAAATTGCTCCTGCATCTGAAAAATGTCGATAAAAAATAGCGCTCATGTGATTTTATGAGCTGTAAAAAATCTCCTGATTTTTAGATTTTTAAGATTGGCACGTCTGGTCTTGCATTCAGTACTAACAGTTCCTCACTCAAAAACCATAACTTTGGTTTTCCCCTTATTTATGCTCAGTTTGAATTTATACAAGCTTTGTACATCCAGGACAACATGCTCTGCAACTCACTTTTGCTCTCTGCCAACTTAACTGTGTCCTCAGCATACAGGAAACTGCTCACACAGATATTAGCAAGACATAAACCAGTGTTATCCAGTTGGGTATCATGCGTGCACGCATCCATAAATATATTAAACTGGCAGGGTGACATTAGTTAAACAATTTTGTCTTGACTCCTGCATGAATAGAAAACCATTTTGATAAAACATCATTCACCATTCACTCATACACGTGCTCTACAACCAGCATATATGGCTTTCACACTTTCAAGAAATTTGACTCAGAAGTAATGCTAAATCAACTATACTCCAATTCACCTTAAAAGTGTACCACTGGGAAAGGCGGGAGGGCCTTATCACATCTCGTCATGGAACGCAAGAATGGTATCCATCCACGTTAATGTTCTCTTCTACTGTTTCCTTTCTGATCCCCTCCACCCACACACACATTTCACAAGCAGTGTGGGTCTGGTGGAGGCCGAACTGCTTCCCCTACCGTCTGTTTAAGTAAACCACCCTTCGAGTTTCCCCGATTGCCTATTTATTGCCTCTGTGTTGTTAATGTTGGGAGAGGTCTTCCACCCTTTCCCCCTGTCCAAGTTGTATCCCAAGTGGGCAGAAATAGCTGAAAGTGTGAAGCTCTTGATTCAGTAACTTCTCAGAACAAATTTATTTCTAAAAGTGCTCTAACTTCTAGAATTTTTTTTTTTTTAGATAGCAATTTTGTCTGATGAACTGTTGAGCAAACAAAAATGAATTCTGAGCAATAATTATGATAATTTTCGCTCTAAATGCTAGGGAATATTTTTCGTAGCGGAGGTTGATGTTTCGTACCCTTCATGGTGGTTCACTCTTAGTTTGACTCGGAGTATAGTGGACAAACTGCTTTGAAAGGGTGTTTCTTATAAGGAAAAAATGTGTATTAGGGGATTGAGCGTAAAACAAAATTGTGTTCAGATTTACTACCTGTATTTCAAAGGTAAGTTGTTGTTTTTTCATGTATCAAAAACATGAAATCCCTCAAAATGAATCTAGATCTTATATTGAAATTAGAATTAAAAAATAAATAAAACAAAAGCCAAAGTAGAAATATAACGAAGTGTGTGTGTGTGTGTTTGTTTGTTTGTTACATTATAAATTAGTGTAATCTAAAATGTGGCATTCAAAATTTTACAGTGATATTTGACATTTTGAAATTTCTTTTGTACATTTTTTACTTTAAAATTTTGTAAGACTGGTGACTCCCTCCTAACAACTTTTTTTTATCTTGGTAAGAATTTAAAATTTGGGGTTGGAATCCCACCATCCACCTTGAAATTTAAGCTCTAATCATAGTACCTTGTTTTGTTGGAAGAACTTTATCTGTGGAATATTGCAGCTTCTATACACAATTTTCCAATTTCTTAGAGTAGAGTTCTTTAAGAGCTATTTATTATGTACTGTCTGTCATACATCTTTAAATTTTGTAGAAACAATTTATTTAATATAATATTATTTCAATAATTTAATATACTTTTTGTGCTGATAGTGTTAATATTTCTCTTTCAGCTTCTGCATCAACACTTTATTGCTCCAGGTTGCCACTTTCCAAAGATGATTATAAACAAAAGCTTAATAAAGCTGTACTTTTTATCTATTCTTTTTTGGATTGTTCTGGCATATTTTTTAGGTCATGTAACTATCAACTTTCAGTGTACTTGCTGCACCAGTCATAGATACTCCTCCATCCCCTTCACACTTGCTTTGGTGATGCAAAGCTATTTAAAACATTAAAAAGGCAAAAGAAATCACCTAAATTATGTAGCTGTTGCAAACTGAGTTGATATTGTACTTCTGTCAAACATGCAGTTCCCTTATGGTATTTTGAAAATTTGTTCATTTGTTCATCAGAAGACTTAAGATTTATCATGAATACTCTGTTGACCAGTGGCGTATATTCGAGGCTAGCTGCAAAGCCCAGAGAATGCACAAATAAAAGTCAATTAAATATACACAAATAAAAGTCAATTATCAACAGTATTAAGATATGTCGATGCTTTCGGTGCAAAAAAAAACACGAGCGGATTGGATTATGAGAATCGGTCTGCGAGAGCCTTCGCTGTTCTGATGCGAAGAGCTTCCATACTATCGCCTGCTAGCGTTTCCACGACAACATGAATGAGCTACGGAGGTGAGTGGCCATTGCTTGGCGCAAAGAGTTTGCTCAAAACAGCGAAGTCTTCGGACTACCTCAGTCCCTCCATGCTTGTGTTTCGTGAGAGTTGTTTGAGTTTGTGTGAAGTGTCAATGAATTAAAAATCATTGATATTATATTTTAAATTCATGGCTTTGTTGGATTCGAACTGTTTTGATAAATTTTGTGAAAACTTCCCTGATCATCTACTATCAGAGCTTAAAGAACTCTATGCTTCAAATTTTGATACAGCTCGATTAAAAAATGAACTGAAGGTGTTTTATTCCTTTGATGAATACAAAACAAATCAGTAAGAGACATTACTTGTTACATAAAGTTAAATAATTGGACATAGTGTTTATTGAGGTGTACAAATTAGCAGATCTAATATTAAACTTTCCATCAACAACTGCAGCTGCGGAAAGAAGTTTTTCCGTATTAAAAAGAATCAAGATATATCTTAGAGCCACACAAGGACATGCTTATTCGAGCAACTCGGCTGGTTTGTTAATAGAGAAAAACATTATTTTTAAATATGAAAAAGTACTCGGAAGAAACATTTTTGTGAAAACGTAACATTCAAGTTCACACAAAAGGAAAGAAGAATGGAGTTCATGTACAAATAAGTCTTCAAATCCTAATCCTCATAATTATTTCGTATGTTAGCAATAGCATGTACCTAAAATTTAGAAAAAATGTTACTTCTATTACTTAACAATTAAAAAATAAATTTCGCAATTTAAAAAAAAACAGTATTGTGGGAGGGTGAGATAGCCCAGGTCTCGGACCCAAGATACACCACTGCTGTTGACATATCTTGGTTTTGATGTTTTATTCAGTGACTTGACACTGAACTTTTCTATTTTGAACACTTCATGACTTTTGTCTTTGATTCTCTCTCATTGGTTAGCCAGTGTCTCTTTTGTAGGACATTAACAACCTGTGGTGTTAGTATTTTTTATTTCTTCCTGAATATTCAAAATATTCACAGTTCTTTCTATGTTTTCTTCTGTTAATTTTGCCCAGAAATTATCATTTTTCATTGATCAACTATATCAATGTTGATTGCAGTTGTAGTTCTATACATTCGGAAATTTTGCAATTCTTAGTTCACTTCTTCGTTTGAAGATTTATCAGTATTTTTGAATTCATTTTCAATTAAAATTATTAAATTTAAAGCAACAAGGACATGAAAAAGAATGAATAATTGCATAATCAGCACGCGTGCGCGCGCATACACACACACACACAACAACAACAACAAAGCATTTCATAATAGTTTTTAACCTTTTTTAAATGATTTGTTTATGTAAATTTGCATTTTAAGCAGTTACACGTCATTGAAAACTGAAGTGAATAGACCTAAAGAAAACAGCTGGAAAACTTGAAAAATAAATCAGAATACCCCCCCCCCCTTTGAAAAAGCCAAAAACTATATAATATAGTTTTACTAAGCTATTAATTTTAATAATAATGCAGCAAAACAATAAGGGTAATGCAATAATTTTATGTTGGGGACTTTTCCTGGAGTCGCAGTATGCAAATGTGGGAGTTAAAAGAGAGAAATTATAGGTAATTTGTTCATTGTAAGACATTGTCTTTTGAGTTTTGTTCTGCAGTATTTTTCCTTTCAACAAAAGTGCTATTACAATTTTAAAGCATCAACAAATATATTAACAGGTTCTTTGCAATGTTTGAGTAATTTCAAAATTTGACTGTGGCTTTTATTTTCCCTTTTATTCTCTTTTAGAATTCAAATACTTCAAAATATGTTTGGAGAATAAATCTATCCAAGACAGAAAAATTTTGGACAGGTATGTGACTTAAGATTTCATATTAAAAAAACAAAAGCACAATATATTATTTCTACCACGAATATAGTGATGTATAACTATTTTTACATACTGTTATATTGACACTCATACTTACAGGTAATGAAAACCACTTTACAATAGATGCTGGAATTGTCCACCATTATGTGGAAGACACAAATTCACCTGACGACACATGTTGGCGGACACTCATTTCAACATGTTGGCTGGTATGTCCCTTCCTGCTGTAATGATGCTGTTCCACAGCTCCAGTACCATTTTAGGGTTGTTGTGGTAAAGTGTGTCTTTCAGATAGCCCCACAAATAAAAGTCTAGAGGACTCAAGTCTGGTGAGCGAAGCGTCCAAAGTTTTTTTTTGGAGATTAATCGATCATGGAAGAATTCATGGAGCATCTCCATTGTGTCGTTTGATGTGTGGCACGTTGTCCCATCTTGTTAAAACCAACAGTAACGTTCATGTTCTTCCAGCATCGCTACAAATTGATGGATGATGTCTGCATACACAGCGGAATTTACAGTTGTGTCGGGAAAAAAAAATGGCCCTACAATTCGCGGTCTAGTCATGGCGCACCACACTTCAACTTTCTGACAGTGAAGTCCAACCTCATGCAATGCGCGTGGATTCTCCGCAGCCCATATGCGAGTGTTTTGTCTATTGACATATCCATTCAAATGAAACCATGCCTCGTCACTGAAAAAAGTGTTGTTAAGCTGGTTAGTCACATTGTTGCACGTGAAACTCTTAAACCATTGGCAGCAGGCAATGCGCTTTTCCGAGTCCAAAGGACATAGCTCTTGCACTACTCGAATTCTGTACAGCCGTAGCTTTGGACGTTTAGTAGCCCTCTGGCAGGCTGAATGCGATGCCCCTAACTCTTGAGGCAGCCGCCGAAGTGACTTCCGGGGAGAACGCTGCAGGGAAATGTTAATTTTCTCCAGAAATATGGTCGTTACCACAGATGGACGGACGGACGCTTTTAGGCTCATACTGAACACTGCCTGTCTTGCGAAACTGGTTCACAAGGTCACACACAGTTGTTTTCCCTGGTATAGGAGCATCAGGGAAACTTCCTTTGAAAGAGCTGGATGCAACGCTGGTAAGATATTTCTGCAAAATAAACTTCTAAAAGGCGACTCTCTGTTCTTGTGTGAGACTCATGGCTCACTGAACGCTACTGCTTGCCAGTGCCCGGGTAAGCATAGTGTCGCGTGGTGCTATCACATGGCGCAGCTCGTTCTCCAAGGTCACACACAACAGCCACAAGCAGCAATACCCGGATATCTCTTATGGTTTTACAGCAAATATGTTTTAAAATATAGAGTTCGGGGACTTTTGAATCACTCTGTATACATGTATGTAAGCCCAGCATTTTCCGATTACACTGTTTCCGTATAGCCATCTCCTCAGAAAATTTAAAAATAGCATCATCCTAGAACAGGAATTGAACCTGATTTCCGTGTTTTCATATAGCCTTTCCTTGTTTTCATGTAGCCTTTTCTCAGAAAAGTAGAAAATACATTGTCCTGGAGCAGGAATCAAATCAGCATTTTGCAATTTCACTGCTTGCATAAAGCTATCTCCTCAGAAAACTTCAAAATAGCATCATTTTGGGGCAAAAATCAAATCAGCCTCTCCTGATTACGTTGTTTCCGTATAGCCATTTCCTCAAAAAACTCGGAAACAGCATCATTCTGGAACAGGAATTGAACCTAATTCCCTGTTTTCATCTCCTTAGAAAACTTGAAAATGGCATCGTCCTGGAGCAGGAATCAAGTCAGCATTTTACAATATCACTGTTTTCATATAGCCATCTCCTTAGAAAACTTGAAAATAGCATCATTCTGGGGCAAGAATCGAAACATCATCATCCTGGAACAGGAATCGAACCTGTTTTCATGTAGCCATCTCCTTAGAAAACTTAGCACCATCCTGGAGCAAGAATCAAATCAGCATCTCTCAATTTCACTGTTTTCCTACAGCCATCTCCTCAGAAAACTTGAAAATAGCATAGTCCTGGAACAGGAATTAAACATGATTTCCCTGTTTTCGTATAGCTAGATCTCCGTAGAAAACTTTAAAAATGGCATCATCCTTGAGCTGGATTTAAATTAGCATTTCCAGATTTCACCGTTACCGTACAGCCATCTCAGAAAATTTGAAAACTGCATCACCTTGCAAGAGGAAGCATACCAGTATCTCCCGATTTCCATTCAAGTGTGCTACCACTACGTTACATAGGAAACAAACCTCCAAGCAGTTAGAGTTAGTTCTGAAGGGGCAGTTTATATATATAATATTTCTATATTATATGAATGAAGAACGAATGTAATGAGAGTTTCTCTAACTGGTGAGCTAAGCAGAGATGCTAACTACTACGGAATCTCCGTAGCTCCTACGGAAATAGCTCTTGTACTACGGAATACGGAAAACCGTGATTTTTTTTACGAAAAATTAACAGAAGTTATAAATATTTATCTTGCTTGTTCTCCTTCCTAACACAACAGTGGCCACTTGATCTGTCATTCGTCTAGCTTGTGATGCTGCCTGCACCTCCAGTTCTGCCTCTCAAAGCTGCTCGGATCTTAGTGTGAGTAACCGGCACTCAATGAGTGTGGCCTTGCGCTGAGCCATTCTAAGTAAAAACCCTCCCTCCCTCCCCAGCATGCAACATTCTGGGGACGTTGAGAGTAGTTCGCACTGGTGGATGTAGGCGAGGTTTGGCCTTAATGCTCTTGCGCAGTGCATCGACAAGGTCTTGAAAATCATTTGGTGCAGAACGTGAGTGTCATTGCCCGGCATCAGGATTTTTTGGGTTTTTTTTTTTTTTTTGAGTGCGTCGGCCATTCATTTCAGTAATTAATATTTTGAAGTTATTTTCTTGCGTTGTAGAAAAGTATGCTTGCATTTCATTCTTATGTGCAGAGTTCGCCAAAATGCGTAATTATGCATCTAGTACGCATCGAAATTTTACCAACGCATAAAAAATATGCATCGAAAATTTTTCGTGACGCATAGAAATACACGTCGACAAACGCATAAAGTACTCATCAACGGTAAAAACTCGCATCGAGAAACGCATAAAATACAGATCAACGCGTAAAAACATGTATCGTGAAACACGTAAAAAGACGCATCGTGAACCGCGTAACACTACACATCCAAGAATTTCGCGTTTCAAGAAACGGAAGTGAACGAAATAAAGATTTTTTCCGTAATCGTCATTTCGTTTTCCTGCGATGTTGCCTCTGTCCAGTATTGTTGTTATACATGATTTTATCCCATAAATATTTGTATTTCACTTTGAAAAGGAGGAAAAATTTCCGAAAACGGAAATTCGACGGCCCAAAAATTCCTGTGTAATCTTCAGGCAAGAAGATTACATGGGAATTCGAGGAATTTCTCCTTTCTCGTCGTCATTTGGGTTATCCTTGAGATCGATGCATAACTGAACAGAAATTTTGGGGCAGTTGGTAGTGGTGAAGGATGCTTTCTGCCTGAAACTTTTGAAAACAGAAATTTTGTCTTTCAAAACTTTTGGAAACAGTGAAGATTTCTCCTGTAACCGTACGATTTCTCCTGTAACCTCTGTCTAGTATTGTTGTTAAATTTCATTTTATTTCATAAATATTTGTATTTCATCTTGAAAATGGAAGGGAAATGTCCGAAAACGGAAATCGGACATAGCAAAGATTCCTCCCATAACTGTAATTTTTTTCCCCAACGATGTTCCGAATGCTTATCCTGTGTTCTTAAATATTCCCCCCAAAAAGGTTTGCATTTCAGCTTGACTTTTTAAAGGGGGAAGAGTCCGAAAACGAAAGTGATAAAGCTGAAAAATTTGTAAGAATTGATACATGATATTCAAAAGCATTCATATTCTCCAAGTTACACTATCTTTTATCTAAAATTGTGAAAGCTATCGTGCATTCGTGGTCCTCAGACTGAAAGTTCTTTCAGCATGATGGATAAAATTGTCATCCAAGGGATTTGTGAAGCCTACTGTTGTAGCTGATGGTGATGTTCAGCTTAATTTTTCAAATAACAGTTTTTCAAAAAGAAAAATCAGAAAGAGGACACAGAACTGGTAATTGGTGTAAAAACAAGAATGTATTTAAGCGGAATCATTTTAAATGAAAATAAACTTTCTAAGTTCTATACATCTGTCAGAAAATTTTATGTTGAAGGATGTTCTTATATTCAAGAAAAGAAACTTATCTACATGATGAATTCTTAAAACGTGCAGAAGTAGTAGATCCTTCACTTAGAGCCAGAACATCGTTTACTTCTGTATTATACATTGTCAAGCACTTTCCATTTATAATAACTGAAAATGAACTTGATATACTGGAAGCGGAATTGCTTGTTATCAAGCTGACAAATTACAGACCATAGCAGAAATAGATAGAATAGATGTCACTTGGTCAGAAATCTCAAAATGAAGAAGCTGTAATGGAGCTGTTCAGTATACTATTCTCCCGAAAGTAATGTTTGCAATACTTGTAGTTCCACACTCGAATGCTGCAAGTGAGAGAGTTTTTAGTTTAGTGCGAAAAAATCAAACCAATTTCCAACCTAATTTAGGTTTAGAAACTGCAGAAGCACTTCTTATTGCAAAAATAAATATGTTCTCCTCTGGGCAAGTGTGTTATGAAAATATATTTTCTGCTGAGGAACTCAGATCTGCAACACAATGTACAGCCAAATCACTAAAGAAAGCTGTTTAATCAATTTTTTGTTGTGTAAAAAAAAATGCTTCAGTCATGGTATATGTTATTTTCCATGTGAAAAATTTGAAATATTTTGATACAGATTTTCATGTATATAAGTGAATAAGTACGTAAAAAATACTAATTAAATTAAATGACTAATAGCGTGTTTTCCTCGATTAAAATTATTCTTTTTGGTATGACTACTGAAAAATGGCCAAAACTACTGAAAATACCTGAAACAGGTTGGCATCTCTGGCTAAGTTAAGTTCTGATTAAGGACTTCCTAATTACCTTATGTGTTAGAAAATGTTTTTTTTTTTTTTTTTTTTTTTTTTTTTTCACATTTTTGCTGCTGCTTTGTAAACACGTGATCTCTTTTATTCATTCCATTCATTCAAGGTGTATCGTTATTAATTAACAAGCAGAATATCAATGTTTAGATTCATATATACGTAGTTTACCTATGATGGTTTTCAGGTTTCAATTAGAAACTTGTGTGTGTGTTTGAGACTGTGTGGTGTCTAGTTACTGTTTTGATGATATATTAAAGTTGTTTTTGTTTACCTAATTTGTCTTTGTTCAATGGATCAAATGTATATGGGCTTCGTTGATTTTCCTAATCTCTGCACACCATCCACACCACTGCGCTATCGGACTTGTCATCCCAAACCTTCATCTTTGTTACGTTTTTTTTCTTTTATTTGGTTAGGATCAAATAGGAGAGCTAAAAATCACATATATGCAAATATGTCGTTTTACAATTTTGGTTGTACCTAGAAGGAAACTTCTAAAAAAATATTCTGGGAGTATTTTGAGTCCTGAAAACACACGAGAAGGCTTAAGACCTTGTACCTCAGTATTTACTAGTTTGGAACATTTAGCATTTGGTTGGATTCCAAGGGACAGGAAAAGACCCAGAAGAAGACCACATGGGAGATGGGTGGATGAAATTCGAAAGTATGCAGGGGTGACATGGAGGAGACTGGCACAAGACAGACCGTTGTGGAGGAAACTTGGGGAGACCTTCGTCCAGCAGTGGATTGATAATGGTTGACAATGATGATGATGATGATGATGACTTCAAAAGGATTTATTTTAATATAACCAATATGACGTTTTTCTGTTGTTAAAGGGTAATTTGGGGTTCAACAGAGACACCATTTGTTAAATTGGAAATTTTGTGGTGGGATGTTAAAATAATTGTTCAGTTGTTACCAGTTTGTTACACTGCTTAAATGTATGAAATTGCACGTAATGATTTTATCTATTTTTTTTTTTCATTTTTGTGCAGGTCATATATTCACAGTGTGCTACATGCACTAAGTATAAACTAAATTGTAGATTAGTTGTTTCAAGATTTGCTGTTATTCCTGAACTGTCAGGCACTACAGATTTGTTTTCTTTTACAGTAATGAAAACATAGCCCTTAGAGTTACTGCTGTGACATTAGAAAATGTAAAACAAATTCAAATAGTAATAGCTTCTGTTTTTCAAACAGAATAGTATTAATATCAATGCCACTCTTAATAGTATTAATATCATACTCTAAAAATGTAATTTTTGCTTTCATTTATTTGTAGACTTGTAATGATACTGTGGCATACTTGACACAACTCATGTATTGTACTCGTATTAGCATAAAAGATGTGAAACTCAGGAACACAATAATGAAGGTACAAGTTTTACAGCCATCTAAAGTTGAAGATTTATGTGACTGTAAATGATTGTGTCTCGACTGTATTATTTCTTCTGTCATCTCAGTTTTAATAGGTAGTTTTAATTATCAAACAATTTTTTAACACAAAACAGAATTTAGAAAAATTCAAACTAACTTAGTATTTCTATTTAGGTCTTTACTTATGCAAGTACTTTTTTTCTAATTGTTTGTGTATTTTTTTTTGTTCCAGGCTGGTTTGAGGGTTTGTCAAACATGTTCCTTGCTTCATCCATTCCCAAATTACTCCTTCTTGCAGGTATGCAGTGTTAAAGCTTTTCTTTAGGAAAAGTGGATTTGAAATAAGAGTGTGTTAGCATTTGTTACTTTTAAATGATGTAGAAACATGCTGATCTTGTAAGGTTGTTTTATCTAGTTTCGTCTTATTTATTTCATTACTTTTATTTTTTATTTGTAGCATCGTCAGTATGGACTTTAAGTCAAGTACTTTCAAGTTCATTCATGTCCTAAAAATCTAACGGTGTAGCACATATTGAGAGTGATTTTTGAGAGTTAGCACATATTGAGAGTCATTGCTTTGTGGATCTTTGGTTTTTAGGTGTGGTAAAGGTAAAGTGTCAATTTGTGTTACAGGGATTTGTGAGACGATGCTCATTGAGCAAATTATTAATGAACACACATGAACTGCCTTCAGTTTCTACATTAGCTAAATTTCTACAGCCATTCCAATCCTCCCTGTATGTGTGTGTTAGCAGCACATTATAAGTTTTTCATAAAGCAGTATAACTCTAAACAGTTTACCTGGCTTGTTTTCTGTTCATGTTCAACAGTCGCATTATTGTTTCTGTTGGCTGTTCAGTAGTTTAATACCTCCAGTGTGATATTTTTGGCATTCAAAATTGTGTATACTGAGCCAGCAGCTGTTATGACACTGTGTCTAATGGGCTGGTTTACCATTGGGCCAATGTATATTGGAGAGTGCCAAAATTTTGGGGGTACATGTGACAAAAGCCATTTCACTTATTGCAAAAAAAAAAAAAAAGTTGGTAATCATATAGCACTTTGCACTTCTATAAATAAAGCTGAATAGTGTTATAAATTTGGTACTTAATATTGTAATTGTATCAGAACTCGAAATTTTGTTAATTTTTTTTAAAATATGAATTTATATAAATTTATTTTGAAACAGTGATGGTCGACACAGAGTGGCAAGAATTGCAGGATAAGGGAGTTCAGTGAGCTAAAGAAGTTACTTCTCTTACTGGCAATGTCAGACTCAGAATTCAGAAAAGTTGGGGGTGGATGGGTGAAATTTCTTTAAAAGAGCTTGTTGACAGCCACCTGGTGCATAAGAGTGGACGGCCGGGAGATCAATTGTGGTTGGTTCACTTGAGAGTTGAAAACCACCTAAGATTCATAAGGACCTGCATCAATCAGCAACATTTTGGATGATTCTGATTTTTTCTCGCCACATTTCTGATTTAGTTGCATTTGGCGATTTGATGAATGCATAGTGGAAGTCCTGGGTGTTCCACTTCAGTGTCAGATTTGCTTAACTTTAGTGGCATGCTCTCACTATCTGCAGCATAATGATGCTATCCAAGTATAAGAATTCATCAGATATCAAGAACACTTTTTTTTTAATATGATGCAATCTTTTGCAGGCCTTATGCTCTATGTCCAGTGTTTTTCATACTCATTCTCTGTATTGTATTAATTATTTATGATCAGCTTGTGATACCAATGGAGTTGGTCAGCACCAACATTCAATACATGAAATTATTTTGTAATTCTTTTATTTCATTGCTCCTGATGTCAATACCAGATGCTGACAAAAATATCAAGTGCAGCAGAATTTGCATACAACATGCACATATTTTGCAAGATCTCAGATATAATGAGCAAAGCAGAAACGTGTTTGTTTATTGTAATGTTAAAGCTAATTTTATCATTTTTAACAAAAAAATTTAATCAGGTCCCCGCATTCAACGAGGAAGTGAAAAGCTGAGATGATCATTTTCAACAAGCAAAGTAAAATTTAATGCAATTCCATATTTAATGAGGCAGAGAAAATTTGTGTACTGTTCTGGAATGGAGGAATAGAAATGGTGGCATACAGGACGAAATTGCAATCCTTTAGTGCTAGTGGAAGAATGTTGATAGACAAGCAATAGGCAGGGAGTACATCAAATGCACAACAAATGAGTTGTGCAAACACTTGCACCAACATCCACTCCAACAAGCTGTGCTTTGGGTGTATTGTGTATGCAAAGTTGAAAACAGGGCTACATGCTTCCAGGGTAAGAAAAAAGCAAGTTAGTAAAATCATGCAATGCATTGATTATAATACGCTTTCCAACATATCAGAAATCATTACTCAAGTTATGAGGATAATGGCTGTGGAATAAATCTCGGTCCTGTGCCCTGACCTTTGATCCCATTTCGATGATATTCAACAGAACCGGTTTGGTATACTTCCGAAATAACATGATAAAATTTTGTAGTAATCAAAGCATTTTTACGTAAGTTATGATGCATAAAGGCTATGGAATAGATCCCGCTCCTGTGTCCTAACCTTTGACCCCATTTCGCCCATTTTCAATAGAATACGTCCCCAGGCAAGACTCTACAACATACTGATATTTCATCCGAATCGAAGCATTTTTACATAAGTTATGACGCATAATGGCGATGGAAGTGATTCCCCTTCTATGTCCTGACCTTTTACCCCATTTCTCCCATTTTCAATAAGGTTTGTCGCCAGATGGTCTCCTACCACATACTAAAAGTTCATCGAAATCAAACCTTTTTTTATGTTAGTTATGACGCATAACAGCAGTGGAATGAATCCCGCTCCTATGTACTGACCTTTGACCCCATTTCGTTCACTTTAAATAGGGTTCCTTCCCAGTTGATCCCCTACCAGATACTAAAATTTCATCGAAATCGAACGATTGTTACGCCAATTATCCTGCGGACCGACATACGCACACAACGCATGACGTAATGAGGCAGATGGGAATAGTGACCATCTGCTTGCCGCAAGTGTGACGTCATAAAACTTTAATAGTATCCACACACAATGTGTGACGTAATGAGACAGATGGCGTGACCACGCGCCAACATTCTCAAATGCGAGATTATGACGTCATAAGATTTCTAAGCATTGGTAATATTAATGGAACAACGCCATCACTAAAAACGTTATAATTCGGGGTGGTTATTTAACCCACTAAACGAATTCTACTAAATTCGAGATCAAGCTAAATCGATTTCTAGTACCAGAAAATGGTAGGTTAACGACTTTCATCAAAATTCTTAGAGCCGTTTTCAAAATAAAATGTACATGCATACGTACAAGAATTGCTACTTTAAGGTGGACGTCAAGTAATTTTGCTTCCTATTTTTCCAACGGAAAAACTTCTGTACACATTTTCTTCACAATTAATGCGTTCCCAAGGATGAACATTTGAACATCGTTTAAAATATCTTCATTTTATAACTTGCAATACTTAATATTTTCTAAAACATAACCATATTTATGCAATTCAACATTTGTTTGTCTACTGACGTCATGAAAATACAGGTCGCGCCATCTTTTTTCTGGACAATTAATGCTTTCACAAGGATGAAAATTTGAACATCGATTAAAATAGCTTCATTTCATAACTTGGAATACTTAATATTTTCTAAACCATAACCGTAATTATGCAATCCAACATTATTTTGTCCACTGACGTCTTCAAAGTACAGGTCGCGCCATCTTTTCTCTGGTTTCAACACCACCAAAGGAAAAGTGATTGATTTTTAATATAATCATGGTTATGTTTTAGAAAATATTAAGTTTTCCAATTTCCAAGTTATAATATGAAGTTATTTTAATCAGGGCTGTTTGTGTTCCGGGTCTAACCCGGATTTCCGGGTTTGGGCGATCTTTCATGCCCGGAATTCCGGATGTTTAGCTTTGAAGACATTTTTCAGACTTAAATTTTGAGTTCTAATGAGCGACAAAGCAAAAAAAAAAAATTAAAACGATTCATGGCAAAAGTATTTACTAAAAAAAATTGATTTTCATCAATGAATTAATGTGATAATAATATTGTTTTCCTCGCCGATGCAGCTGACTCGAGCTTGACACTCGAAGCCGGCAGTTCGTTCTGTGGTTGTCCGTTGTTCTGTGGGAAGGGCATGTGCGCAAATTCTCAGTCATTTCGTCGGCGCTTTTGCTCCTCAATGCAAAAAAACAGGTTTTCGCTCTGATGTGGGATTGGAACTTGGAGATGGCGGGGGAGGGAGTGAGTTAAAGCAAATAAAGTGCGTCACTCACGTGTCTGCCGCTACGCGCGGGAGCTAAAGATCCAGACTCACGGTCGCCACTGGCGATAAACTTCATCGTTGTGGCGACTAAAAATGTTTGATTAAATCGCCAATTCTGGCGACCTGTACGGGGAAAACGTTTATTTCATTTAACTTGTATTGTACGGAATTTTTTTTTAACTTGTACGGAACTCGCACGTTTTGAAAAATTTTACTCCTAATGTACGGAAATTTCATGAAATGGCTCAAAATTTGAATTGTACGGAAGTGGGCCATCACCTTTTTCATTCTGCTTGAACAGCAGAAAAGAAAAAAAAAAGTTTATAAAAAAGGCGTCTGTTTTTGATCACAAAGAATGCGCCAAGGCACATGGTTCATCGTAGGGGAACAAGGTTGCGGTGGGGATGAAAATCGGTGGTGGACAGCTCAACTGTCTGCATCGAAAAAGTCCAACTGGGAGAAAGTTTTATTTAAAAAAAATTCTCCAATTTTTTAAATAACTGAATGCAAATTTAACAGTAACCAAGACACGTCAAAATAAACTCCCATGTGAAATTTTGTCAAAATCCGATGAAAACTTTAGAAGTGAGGCAATTCTTTATTATTTTTAATGAATGTTCGCTGAAAGCCTGCATATTCCATAGGAAAATTCTGAAATTCGGAATTGCCATAGTCCGGATTTTCGAGGTTGTACTGTAATAATATTTCCATACCTGCGAACTACTACGGAATGTCCGTAGTTTCTACGGATTTAGCTGGCTGACTACGGACATCGCTGTCGAAACTTACGGATTCTACGAATTTTCATTTTTTTTTATTGTTTTATGATATGCACGAGATTCTTAAGCGGACTCGCGGAATTCCGCGGTTTTTTTTTTTGTCATCATTTAGATTGTTCTCATGATCAGCGTAAAACTGAAGACAATTTGCGGGTGGGTGGTTGGGTGGAGTTCCGTCTGGAGATGGTATTTCGTGTCTCAAAACTTTCGAAAACGGTAGTTGAATGGAGTTAGAGTAATCGTAATTTTTTTCTCCCGATGTTGCCTTAGTGTAAAGTTTTATTGCTTAAATATGAT
Organism: Macrothele yani; assembly: GCA_039090855.1. Taxonomy (NCBI): domain Eukaryota; kingdom Metazoa; phylum Arthropoda; class Arachnida; order Araneae; family Macrothelidae; genus Macrothele; species Macrothele yani. The sequence goes on from CM077011.1 coordinate 32,431,796, forward strand.
TTTATTGCATAAAAGTATTTCAGCTTGAAACTAGGCAACAAATGTACGAAAACGGAGCTTAGACGCCGCAAAAATTTCCCAGTAATCTCAGACATCAGATTCTTCCGCGAAATCGAGGAACTCCGCCTTTTCGTTATTATTTTGGTCATTCGCGAGATCAATGAACCAGTGAACACAATTTGGGGGGGGCAGGGGATGTTCGTTGGAGGACGGAATTCCATCTTTATGAAAAATTCGAAAACGTAAGGTCGACGGAGTTCAGATTTTTTCCGCAATCGTTATTCCTTTTTCTCGCGATGTTGCCTCTGACCAGTATTATTGTTAAGTAATATTTAACTGCATAAATATTTGTATTTCAGCTTGGAAATAGCGGGAAAATTTCCAAAACCGGACGTCGGACGGTGCAAAGATTTCTCCCGTAAGCACACTCTCCTCTCCGCGTGATGTTCCCACTCTCCTGCATTGTTTTATTACTTCAGTTTCAACTTTTAAGAATACTATAACTGAAATATGCAAAATAAAACATACTGATAAGCAATTTTATAAAAATAATTTAGTATGAAATATACAATTTTTTTTTTCAAAGTTTGGCCACTGAGTTTTTTTTAATGGCCACTAACAATTTTGGTCTTGGTGGCCAATGTCTACTAGCAAAATTTGGAAGTCTGGATCTTTAGCGGGAGCAGCCTGCCTCATTGTATTAGTAAGTCAGTGACGGAGAGGAGGTGTCTTTGTTTCACTGATGAAACATTTGTGGTTTTTTGTTTAGGCAAAAGTGATGGTTGTGTGTGTGTGTGTGTGTGTGTGTGTGTGTGTGTGTGTGTGTGTGTGATGTATCAATGTTTTTAGGAATTTGAAAGTTTACACGGTTTAAGTTAATTTCGTCATCAACAATGAAATTTTTAACCAAAACTGACGATCTCAAGACATTAGAGGCTTCAGTCAAAAATAAATTCCGGTGGGATTGGCTAGAAAAAAAGGACACCCAAAAGGAGAAAGCTAGGATATGGTGTCGGAAAATTGATACAGCTGGGTCATGTTTCTGCATGTATAAATGGAGTATGTGCTACAGTTTGGCCTCCAAAACCTGTTGAAGCAATTATAACGGCTACTTGTAATAGTAAAGGTTCTCCTCTTCGGTACACAAACAAGACACTGCAAATGAAGGATGTTGTAAGCGTCAGCCTGATAGCGTCTCCGCTAAAAAACAAATGAAGATTGCTCACTTTTAAAGGAAATATTGTTATTTTATTAGTAAATATAACTTTAGATTAACACCACACCAGACTGATGGTTTTTCTTATTAATAAATGGAACTTAGATCAACATCCAATTTGCTAAATATACTGTTATTTTATTAGTAAATAGAACTTTTAGGTCAATACAACCTGACTGAAACTTAACAACTAAAATTTCTGTTAAAAAAAGCTCAATATCCTATGAAAAAGAGGAGTTGCCCTTCTAGTAACATAAAAACTTGACTGCAGATTTTCTTTTATTTATTTGCCAAATGGGTAATTTTGCAATTGGAAAGAAAGGCAAAACTTTTTTAAAAGGTATGTTATGTGTGTAATTGGTTTATTTTATACAAATGCAAAATTTTTATTAACGTTCTTAGTGTGGTATATGTTAAAGACAATATCATGTAGTTGTCGAAATCAAAATTACTTAAATTTCACTGAAGGAATTTATTTTTTTAGCAACAAATTAATACTGCAAGCTCAACCCCCAAATAATTTACTGTTGAGCAAAAGGTATAGGTAGGTATTAAGTAATTCCCAAAGTGAAACCATTTTATCTTTCGAAGTATCGGTAACAGCTTTGCTGATAAGTATAGTAATTAGAGGTACTAGTAGTAGCGGCAATACTTTTGTTGTGCGGGGGTGGGGGGAGGGGGTGTTACCCTCACATGTTCATTTATGTCTCGAGTTTATGCATTGGCACCGTTGGGAGACGCCGATGATTTCAGGGTTTTGTGCCTTGCCTTGCAAACACCTCTGTTTAATCGATGTTCAAATTTTCATCCTTGGGAACACATTAATTGTGAAGGAAATGTTTACAAAAGTTTTTCCATTGGAAGTATGGGAAGCAAAATTACTTGACGTCCACTTTAATAATATGGGATAAGGGCAATGGAATGAATCGCAATCCTATGTCCTGACCTTTGACCACATTTCGTCCATTTTCAATAGGGTTCGTCCCCAGGTGGTCCCCTACTACATACTGAAATATCATCGAAATCGAACCATTTTTACGCACGTTATGACGCATAAGGGCAATGGAATGCATCCCGATCTTATGTCCTGACCTTTGACCCCACTTCACCCATTTTGAATAAGGTTCGTCCCCAGGCGGTCTCCTACCACATAGTAAACTTTCATTGAAATCAAACCATATTTACGCAAGTTATGTCACATAAGGGCAATGGAATGATCCCGCTCCTACGTCGTGACCTTTGACCCCATTTGTCCCATTTTCAATGGGGTTCGTCCCTAGGTGGTCCTCTACCACATTGACTATTTTAAACGTATCTAGATTTTAGCCCTATCATCATCCTCATTTCTCAGTTTTACTGAATCAGCTAGATTTTAATCATTGTATCATGTTTTTAATACTGTTTGTTTCATTATCTTTCGTAGCCCTTCCATCGTTCTCATTTTTCAGTTTTACATGATCAGTCAGATTTTAAGCTTTTTACCACATTTTTAATACTGTTTGTTTGTCTTGTGTCTGGTGCTCTTTGGCCAAACATGGCCCTTGCGCCATAAAAATAAATCAATCAACCAACCAACCAACCCCTGCCACATAGTAAACTTTCATTGAAATCGAACCATATTTACGCAAGTTATGACACATAAGGGCAATGGAATGATTCCGCTCCTACGTCGTGACCTTTGACCCCATTTGTCCCATTTTCAATAGGGTTCGTCCCCGGTGGTCCCCTACCACATACTAAAATTTCATCGAAATCGAACCATTTTTATGCCAGTTATCGTGCGGACAGACAGACGGACAAAGCTGGAGCATATACGCTTCTTCAACCTACGGTTGGAAAGCGTAAAAAGGATGGGTGAAGCTCATGTAAGTGGATTTTTGGGTAACAGTTGCAGAGAGGAATAGGGGAGTAATGGAGTGAGTATGTTGCAAGAGGGGACACAAGAGGTAACAATTCCTGGAATTGTATCCATTGCCCCTTTCACTCTCCAAGTGAGCATTGCACTGGGAGGATCGATACTGCTTTTGCTTTGCGTGTGTTGTGTAGTTAAAAAGCTGTCAGTCTGACATGGCCGTCGAGTTGAACATACTTGAAAGAATTAATTAAATATAGTACTAATGTAGTTAGTTAATCAATCTTTCAAGTATATCCAGTTGTTATGGACATATAATATAAGCATACATGAAAATTATGGTATAGTAAAACCTCAATATCTCAAATCTCACAGGAACAGAAAAAAAATTCGAGAAAAAGGGTTTGAGATATCAATGTTCTATTTTAAATAAAGCTTTTCAAATCAATAATACATTACACATTGTAGTTTACAAATACTATGTATGTGTAAAACATCCTTAAAAAAATAATCCTTCAATAAAGTCTGATGCCTGGTTAAGTCTTTCTACGACTGAACAACTTTCTCTAAGGCAGCAATTGAGGCAAATGATTCGGGACCTATATTTTCAGAGAATTCCAGAAAAGTACACAACATATTAACAGCTTTTTCTGCTTCCTTCACAGTCACTTTTTGGTACACTCCCTGCTGTTCCACTTCATCATCTTCTTTGTATGATGCTGCGTTTACACCCACTACAATCTCTGCATCCATTAAAGTACCTCATGTTTAAAGGGAAGTGTCAGCTTCCAAGAAATCATCAAATGAAATTAGGTTCTGTTTGATGACCTTCCACTGTTCTGAATTTATGCTATCTCCCTCTTGAGCTTTGGCTACATTTAAATTGGCAGTCTGCTTTTGTTCCTCATTATTGCTTCTTTCTCTGAATCCTGCTTTGATGAAAGAATTTTTATTTTTTCCTTAGTAACATTTCTCCAAGCAAAGTCAGCCATCCGCATTGCATTCAAGACATTGATGGTGGGGAGGGCTTTACCTGCACCCATAATGTCTACAAGTTTCTTAACTAGCTGTGCCTGTATCCAACTTTGAAGCTATGGATGATATCTTGATTGAGAGGTTGTAACTTTGAGATGATGAGTTAGGAAGCAAAAATTTCACAGTGATATTTTTTAGACTTGGAAGGTTGGAGTGGGCATTACAGTTATTAATAAAGAGGAGAATTTTTTTTTTTTTCCAGAGCCATAGCTTTGTCAATTTCCTTCAGCCAGTCACCGAAAATTTCGTTCGCTTGTCATCCAGGCTCTCCTGTTTGCTTTGCATTTCATGGGAAATGATTTAACTTCAGTGAAACACCTGTTTTTTTTTTTTTTTTTTGCTTGTGATTTGCTGCTAAGTGCCTAGTCACATGTAGTTTGCTTTGTTTACCACCACGGCACTCCTCTAACTTGAATGTAGCTGTTTTATCTGGCAAACACTGGAAAAATAACTCTTCGGCATTAAACACATCATCTGGCTCGTATCTTTGTAAAAGAGAAGGAAGCTCTTTGAACCACTCGTCACAAACGCTTTAGTTAACTGACACACTTTTGCCACAAAGCTTCCTAAAGGTGATATTCTGCCTGTTTTTGAAGTTTTTCAGCCACCCATTGCTAGCTTTGACTTCACTGTAGCTAAGCTCCTTAGCAAAGTCCTTGGCTTTCTGCTGCAACAGTGATCCAAACCATTTCTGCACACACTCTTCCACTTCGGGGTATGCGAATTTTCAAATTTTCTTCACTTTTTTCTTGTTTTTATCATAGTTTCTTTATTTTTTATGATTGTTGAAAGCGTACTCGAAGGTATTCCAAACTTTGCAGCAATCTTGCTTTTCTTCATTGTTGTGTTTTCGTCCAAAAATTTCAAGATTTTTACTTTTTGTTCAATTGAAAGCACGTTTAACTTTTGTTTTACTCCTGCCATTGTCATGTTTTTATGTTACAATCACTTAGGGTGGCCACTGACTACACATGCACAACGCTGAAGAGCATCCAGGAATGTCTTACTGTGCCCATGAACTTTGCAAACTGAAATGATTTCCACGAACAAAGAGAAAAGTAAAACTAACGCTGTCCTGGTCATGTGGTCTCCTATTCTCAGGAAGTGAGTGAAACCAGAGATGGCTCTGAGTGGACTAGTGACATCATACTCTCTCTATTCATGCTCCAAGAAAGATACGCTTGGTCAAGGACACCCCCCCCCCACACACACACACACACCTGAAAGGAATTCTTAGAATGCAATCCTTTCGGATTCTAAAAAGACCCTCATCCCCCTAAAGGAGATGAACGATAAACACAAAGACATCTGAACACCTCTTTGTAAACGCCTTTCATTTCTCCGGTACAGGAGTCCTTAATAATGCAAGATAGCAAGGGTTTTGAAGAAAATGCTTCAAGATAACTATGGAAAATACACTGACTTAATGCCTAAAGTGAAGGGATTTTTTTTTTTGTTGTTGTTTCGAGATATCAATGGATTCGAGATAAAAATATATCAAGGTTTGACTGCATGTGCATATTTTTACATGGTGGGGATTTTCATCCAAAATCAGATGCACTGAGCTGCTGGTTTTAATGAGGATTTCCATTGGTCTTAAGCTCCTTGTTATGAGTGGGTTCTAATGCATGTTCACGTGTTTTCATCATACCAGTTTTCATTCTTTTTTTATTGTTTCTTTTATCCAAAGCTTTAGGAATAATTATTGATTCTTGTTAAAAAACCTTTCAATATAATCAGATTTTCTGGCTATACCCCTCTGTTGTGATGTACCAACTTACATTTGTCCACATAAATATATCTCCTAAACATATGTGTAACTGGCAAATGCATATTAAGTTGTGCTCTGGAGCTGGCATGTAACATAAGATCTATGTATAATAAACTTTTTTTTATGTTAAATCCATATTGTATGATTGGTGTCTATTGTGCAAGTTAAGATACAAAACCAAAATGTTGCAATAACATTCTCTTGAAAGAATATACTGCATGATTTAATATTTTTTAAATTGAGAATTTGCATTACATCTGACACATGCAAAGTTGTTTGCCATTGTGATTTAGCTCACTGGAGTTACAGAATGATAGTTCACCCCATTTAGATGCTTTTTCTTTTTCAATGGTGTATTCACATTACATTGAAATAAATGTCTCTTGTAATTGGTGTAAGTCACCTTTACATTGTTTTGATTCACTATATGCAATTCCCCAAATGCTTACCTGTTGTTATTGTTATTCATGTTCACTATTCACCCAATGTTGTGATTAGAATTTTTGTCCATCAGTGGCTTGGATTCTACCCAAGAATTTGTAAAGGATGTGGCAAATTCCAATTATTTTTCTTTTGTCATGTTCACTGTTCACCAGATTTTGTGACTGGGGTTTTGATTCACCTGTGATTTAGATTCTGCACAAGAATCTAAGAATCAACGAGGAATCATTGATGGATTTGGCAAGTTCCAATCGTTGGTATTTCACTCTGTTTGTAAGTCCACCCAGTGTTGTGACTGGGATTTGGGTCCACCAATGATTCGGGTTCCACCCAAGAATATTTAAAGGATGTGACCAGTTCCAGTTTTTGTTATTTTGTCATGTTCACAGTCCACTAGATGTTGTGACTAGGGTTTTACTGATTCAGATTCTACCCAAGAATCGAAGAATCAAAGTGTGGAATCTTTGAAGAATTGACAGGTTCCAGTTATTATTTCATCTTGTTCTTTTTCTACCCAATGCTGTGATTGTGGTTTGTGTATCCATCAGTGATTTGGATTATACCCAAGAATCTTTGAATGATGAGGCAAGTTCCAATTATTGTTATTTTGTTGTATTCATAATCCAGTAGATGTAGTGACTGAGGTTTTAGTCCACCTGTGTTTTTGATACTCTCACAAGAATTAAAAAATCAGTGAGGTATTTTCAAAAGATATGCTTAGTTCCAATTCAAATTATTTCATCATGTTCACAAGCCAACAGATGTCACCAGTGATTCAGGTTGTATCCAAGAATTCGAATCAGTGAGATATCTTCAAAGGATATCGCAAGTTCCAAGTAATGTTTCTTGTTGTAGCTGTGCTGTAGTTACTGTATTATGTCAATTCTAGTCTCTTCCAGATATTTCTTTTTTTCGAATTGTTCGTAGTGCATGTACCATGCAGTACTGGAATTACTAGTGCTCTTTTTTTCTAGACGTGATGAGTTTTTAATTTGCAAATTATGATATTTTGTAATCTTTTCTAGTTCTTACTCTTGAACTCTGCCATCATTGGGATATGTGTCAATTATTGTAAACTTTTTTCCCCCAGCCACAGTAATATTGGGCATATTATAATCTAATTTTATGTTCATCTGAAGTTCAAAATCCCATGAAATTTGTGCATCAGCATTCTTCACGATTTTTTGGGTTTATCTTCCGACTAATATCTTGTAGGAAATGAATTATATACATGCATAGGTCATTCAAAAGGTAGTGAGACTGACGCCATTGTGTCGAAGCAAACTGATGCAGAAAAATGCAGCTGCCTGTGTTGGAAACCTGCAAGGTCAGTCACGTGACAACACTTCATTACAGCGCTCCGCTAGTTCGTTCTTGTAGTAGACGGCATAGAGTTCAGACATCTTTCTGTAACCTAGTATGAATTTAAAACTGGAGCAAAGAGCAGCTATAAAATTTTGCACGTGCTTGAATAAAACCGCCACTGAAACACACGAAATGATTAAGACAGCCTACAAGGAAGATGCTTTGTCCTGTGCATGAGTTTCTGAGTGACTCAAGAAATTTGTGAATTGTGAAGAGTGTCTCAAAGATGAGCCACATTCTGGTTGGCCTTCGATATCAACTATGGAGGTTAATGCCAATACCATTTAGGCACTCCTCCATGAAGACTGCTGAATGACCATTGAGGAGGCTGCTAATGTGATGCAGATGTCTGTTGGTTCCATTGATGACAATGCGAAAAACCTATTGGGGCAACGAAAAGTCGCTGCAAAGTGGATTCCTCACTTGCTCACAGATGAACACAAGGCAAATCGTGTTATCACTTGTGCCAATACGATGTGAGCCACACTTTTGGGATCAAGTCGTCACTTGTGATGAAACAGTTTTTCACCATTTCGATCCAGAAACGAAACAACAGAGCACATAATGGAAACACCCACAAAGTCCCCGATCCAAGAAAGCAAAGATTCAAGCAAGTGCAGGTAAGGTCATTCACCTGTTTTTGTTTTTTTTTTTATGAAAAGAGAATTGTGTAAGATCATGTTGTTCCACAAGGGAAAACTCTTACCAGTGCCTATTATTCTAAAGTTCTCAAAGTTCCTCTAAAGAAAAAAAAATTCCCCAAAACGCCTAAAATATGCACAAACTGGTTGGATTTCGCATCAAGATGATGCCCCTCCACATTGTGCTTTGCTTACCCAGCAAGTAATCCAAGACCTTGGCATCAAAACGTTGGTGCATCTTGCATATTCACCACACCTGGCACTATGTGACTTCCACCTATTCCCCGAAGTGAAAAAAACAACTTCGTAGACGTCGGTTTGCATCAAATACTGAGCTGAGAAATGCTGTGATGGGTGTCCTGAACCACATGTCAAGGAAGGGCTTGGAACACATCTTCCGGAAGTGGATAGAAAAGCAGGACTGGTGCATTCAGATAGAGGGAGAATACTTTGAAAGTATGTAAGTGTAAATATGTTTACTGCATTACACTTCTACCTCATGTAAAATCAGTCTCGTTACTTTTTTGAATGACCCTCATATATTCTTATGTTCTAGTGCAGCATTACAACCTTTTTTTTTTTTTTCCATTTCATTTTTTGTGCTTGCTTTGTTTGAATTGTTTTGGCTCAGGACCTAATTATGTGGTTTGCTGTTTCTTTGCATAATCTGCATTTATCTGTCATTCATGACCTAAATGTTTGCTTTCCATAATATTACTTTGTAATAGTTACTGCTGTGTGGCAAAAAAAAAAAAAAAAAAAAAAAGTGAGTCTTCTGTTTGTTCTTTCCAAGTTTCATTTTATAGCCATTTCCATTATTATCCTTGTATACTTTGCCATGTATGCCTTTCACGTATTAGCTACAAAGTTGGCTTGTGACATGCAATAATTCAAATTTTTAATGTTCCTTTTCAGTAGCTACCTTATGTTTCTTTTCCTTCGATTGTACCTAAAACATGACACAACATTTTTTATCTGCTGTTCCTGATATAAGCCCATTTCCCCTGTCTGTTCTGTTCTGTTTGACATGTAGTAATACTCAACCAACGTTATTTCATGTCACACATACTTTTAGTTTAATTTTAGGAATGTAGAATGTTATTATTTATCGAAAGTTTTCAAGATTTTTCATGTTTTTTAATTCAGAGTATTTTTATTATTATTAATGCATTTAGGTGTGGACAGGTTGGACAAAGATTTAACTATTGGGCAAATGCAAGGTAAGTAATTTTTATATATGTTTGTGGTCTGTACACCAAATTGTACAACTTTGTAACTTTATAAATTTGTACAACTTTCTGACTTTTAATAAGGTTCTCCATAGTGGCAATTTGTTATTAGGTAAGATGTTCTCATTAGAGGTCTGCACGGCCCGAGCCGGCCCGTGTGTCGAGTCGGGCCATTTATAGTTTAGAGAACAAAGCAACAGACTGGGCTGGGGCGGGCCAAGTCTATCCATTCTTTTTATCGCAATGGTAAAGAAAGAAGAAAGTCATGTTTCCTTGATTGTTTGGTCTGTTTAACTGTTTTGCTACTTACTTCCATGACATAGACCAAGATGTAATCACAGATGAGGAGAGGCACTTAGTGTTTTTATGATCTATAGGTATGAAGATGGTAAAATTCCTTTTGGGCTAGTTGACAACAAAAAGATTCGACCCCCAGTGAGTGTGTGTGTTGTGCAGAGTGGGGCACGGGGGTGTCTGCAGTGGGTTGGGTGTGGGTATGAGTGGTTGTTAGTACGAGAGAGTGGGACGACATCAGTTGTTTCCCTTATCCCTAATCTATATAGGTATTGGTTTTGGTAGGGTTACTGATTGCTGGTTTACAGAAAGGGAGAGGTTGAACGCATTTAGCCTTCTTGTTTCTCTCTCTCTCTCTCTCTCTCTCTCTCTCTCTTTAAAGGTTATATTCTTCGATAATTGCTAAAGTTTGGTTAATATTTTTAGGTTTACATCCAACTAAATATTTTCAATAATATGGTGAGGGCATTGTCTTCAACTAACTGGTACCACGAAAGACTGCACGTGTTGCTTCAGCGCATGTGCAGTCCTGCTGCTTCCACTTCCTGTTGGGGTTGTTTTGGTTGCCAGCTACAGGCCACTAGGGGCACTTGCATGTAGGCCTGTAGTTCACAGCGATGCTACAGGGCCATTAATGGCTGCCAACTAATGGTGCTGCCACCAACGGATCACTACCATACCGTGAGTGACAGATTTCAGCCTGCAGTGACCCATCACTGCCAGCTGGTGGCTAGCAGTTTCCCAACACTTGTGTTTTTGCTGGGTAATGAATGCAGTTGTACACAGCTCTTGGATTTAAGGTTTTCCCATTCTCTTCCATTTCATGTTGGAAATTTTTGTGCATACTTTGTTTGCTGGTGAGTACAAATTTAAAACATAGCTACAGCATCAATATTATGTTGAAAATTCCTTCCATAAATAAAAAATGTAACACAAATACTTGCTCCCATGGTTATATGTTTAAGAAATAAAAATCCCTTTGGTCCTTTGAAAAAGTTCGAAATATTTAACCTTTCCTTACCCTTAAGTTTCTAATGCAAGCATTATTTCAAAATAATTAAATATAAATAGAATTTTGTGTGTTGATTGTGTGGTATATGAAAGCATTTCAAGAGTAATGTCACATACCTATGTATTTTTGAGTTTCATGTTTTTTTTTTGTTTTTTTTATTATTCTGTAATTTGCTTCAATAATTGAAATAAAGCCAAAGTAGAAAAATAAATTTTTCTCAAAATCCGTGTAGTAAACTGTATATAAAAGTTTATTAGGTATTAAACCTGGTCACATTTTCAGTGACAGTTTTGGTTTTTCAGTATTTACTGTGATTCTAAGTTTCTGATTAGCTGCAGCAGACATCATTTTTAACATTCTGCATTTTGTATTAAGTTTGCATAAGCATGTGGGAAATTGTTTGTTGTAGGTTACAGGTTGAACAGACTTATGGTTTCACTATATTTTAAGTAAGAGCGTTTTGATCGTATATCATGGAAAAAAAATCCACAAGTCCTAGAATTTTGTGATTGAAAAAGCGTATGAACCATGTGGTGTGCGACGTCACTGACCAGCCAGGAGGAATGAAGCAGCAAGTGAATCATTGTGCGTTCAGTCACAGAGGAGATAACGTATTTCGTGAAGTACTTGCCATGAAGTGGGGTGATTATGAGAATTGTGTTGCTGTAATAGTGTTACACAAAGTTGAAAAATCGGTCGAATTTTTGTCTACCAGACCATAAAAAGGTTCCTTGAGACTGGAACCGCCACTGACTACCCCAGAAAGGGTCGCCAACGTACCGTGAGGACTGCTCACCTGGTGAAAGCAACGACAACCCGTATTCAACGAAATCCTGGACTGGTGAAAGCAGTGGCAACCCGTATTCGCCAAAATCCTGGCCTGGTGAAAGCAGTGGCAACCCGTATATGACAAAATCCTGGCCTGGTGAAAGCAGTGGCAACCCATATACGACAAAATCCTCTCAGAAAACAATCAGTGATGTCTTGTGAGCTGAACATTTCAAGAATGTCGATGTCACACGTTCTGTGGAGTAACCTAAGGGTGAGGAGAGCTTACTGGTGGTGTACAGGGCACTTCCTCACCCCACAACTGAAGAAGCAGAGGGTGCTAAAAGTGAAACATTTGCTGCAGTGTTACACAGATGATTACCACAGACAGATTCTTTTATCTGATGAAAATTTTTCACTATTTAAGAGGCTTTTAACCGCCAGAATGACAGGGTGTATCGTCAACCTCACGAGAACCTCAGGAGAAAGCTCCGATGATCATGAGGGGCCATCATCCTGCTTCTGTCATGGTTTGGTGGGGAGTCTCCTACAAGGTTACTGCAGAGCTCCATTTACCCAAAAGTCTACCAGGACAGGGTTTTGGAGCCAGTGGTCAAAAATGTGAGTCACAGCCTCTTCCAAAATCGGTTTCAGCAGGATTCCACACCTGCCCACAAGGCCAAATCAACCCAGGGGTGGCTTCAGGTGAATTTGCCAGACTTAATTTCTCCAGCTGATTGGCCTTCAAGGAGCCCAGTCCTCAACCCATTGGGCTTCAAGATGTAGGCCACACTAGAGACATGGCCTGCAGAAAGAGACACCCCAGTATTGACAGTCTGAAATGCTCTTTGGTGCGGGCAGTAGCAGTTTTCCCTGTGGAGACCTTGTGTAAAGCTATTGATGAGTGGCCGCAGAGACTGAAGGACTGTGTGAAGGCAAAAGGATGCCATTTTGAAAAGTGATTGGTGCTATGTATTCACAAGTGTACTACTTACATCATATCACAGGCACATTAAAATATCTTTAAATTTCTTTTGTTATTTCATTGAATACTTTGTAACAGTATTTATGGTAAGACTAGGTAATTTCTTGAGAGACATGCTCAGAGAAAAGGCAATACATGTTACATATGTTCTCCATGAAAACTTATGAAATTTGTTTTGGAATTGTTCAATATTTATTGAAATATATTTTCCCGTTAACTCTATATGACCACTGCAGTGGCTGGGATTTGAGTAACTGCCCAATGTGCACAGTTTTTACACACAATGCAGTTGGTTCATCGCTTTGTAGGATTATTTTGAAATTTTTATGTGGAAAGGAATCTTAGTTATGACTACTTATACATAAAACTGTTGCAACAGTCAGTTTGACTATTATAAAGATTTCATGTAAAATATAAAAATTACTGGGGATTTGACTTTCGTCAGGGTCCTTGGATGTCATACAAAACCTGACTATCGTGCAAGTAGATATGCCTCAAGAAATTGAAAATTACATCATCCTGGAATGGGAATTGACCTGCATATCTTGACTTACATTCGTGTATGTTACTGTTACACAACCCAGAACATACTCGAACGTAAATCAGGACATGTGGGTTCAATTCCCTTTCCAGGATGATGCAATTTTCAAGTTTTCTGAGGCAAGTCTATTTGCATGATTAATTTGGCATCTGTCTGCCTGTAACATCTATTTGACCTGACTGTTGTTTCAGAGAGATGTTTATACACTATATTGACAAATGTCACCAAACGCCGAAAAGAGAAACAATATATAGCATTTATGGACATACATTAGTACGGTGTCAGTCCACCTTTGGCCTTAATGCATGCACTGACACTTCGAGGCGTGCTTTCGACAAGGTTTTGGAACACAGCGATAGGTATGTGCTTCCATTCAGGACATAATGCTGCTGCTAACTTTTGCATAGTGGGCCTTGGCTCCAAACTTCTTATGCGGTGCTCTAATTCATTCCATAGGTTCTCTATGGGATTAAGATCAGGGATGTGTGCTGGCCAGTCCACACACGATATGGAATTATCGTCAAACCATGCTGTAACAGTCCTTGCATTATCCTGCTGGTACCAACAAGGTTCGGTTCCATAGTATTTCCACACAGTTGGTAGGGCATAATTGCCCAGAATATCAAGGTAGACATGCTGGTTAACAGGTTTGTCCATAATAACCAGTGGGCCGGGACCATACCACAAAAAACACCCCCACACGAGTACACTGCCAACTCCAAACTTGACCATAGGAACAGTACACTGTGGCAAATAGCGTTCCCTCGGCTGCCGCCATACCCACACATGACCATCAGACAGATAGATCGTGTATCTGGATTTATCAGTCCATAGGATCCGTTTCTATTGATCTACAGTCCACAATAAGTGTTCTTTACACTATGCTAAACGACGAGTAGCATTCCGAATGGAGATGAAAGGCTTATGAGCAGCCGCATGGACAACTGTAACCCATGGATTGAAGTTCTCTGTGAATGGTACGTGTACATACCAAGGTTCCAGCATTTTTACTCACCTGTACATTGAGGTCTTGTGCAGTACTCCGTCGATTAGCTGTAATGACTCTCCTGAGGCTTCGACATCCTCTATCACTGATTTTCTTTGGTCTGCTGGTACGTTTTGCTGCTTCATGCACGCCATATGTCTTCCATTTATTCAGTACATCCAAAACAGTTGACTTGGGTATGTTTAAACGCCTCTTGGTTTCTCTTATGGACAACCCACTAATATAACACCCAACAATCTTTCCTTTCTCAAAGTCAGTTCTGTCCTGCCACGACATTTTCACTCAATCTCACCGTGCGACATGATCGCGGTCAGCTGCAGGCTTGTTTTTATACCGTTTGCAGCTGTACCGCACATCTTAACAATGCAGAGGATCCATTCATTTGCTTTTAAAGGGATGTCTGGGGACTTTTGTCAATATAGTGTATATGCAAATTTAGCAACAAATATGTGGCATTTGGCGCTTTTCTGTTTCCAAGAAATATTTATGTAATTCAGACTTTACAGCTTCATGAAAGTAGATTAGCGAACATCTGGCGCACTTTGTTGTTACAACGGAGCTAAGGAAGTTCAAAGTATTTGTTAACATACTTGGGGACCAAGGCTACCTTCTTTATACTTAAGTGTGGAAGAAGAAGTGTGTTTACATTTGTAAAAGGAGTAAGTAGTCAGGTCTAAACCTCATCTGTGAGAGGAATTCTTATGAGAAAGGGCACATCTCTCAGCATTGTATTCCATTTACTAGTGAATGTTTCTCCAGAGAAAGCCCTGCATTATTTACAGTAAGTGGCAGAGAATGCAGGATAAAAGTCTGAAATGAGCAGGGTTGTAAACAGGAAAATCTGAGTTGTGCCAAGCTGTTCTGGACCCAGGCCAGGTCCCCTTAAAATTCGGGTCAAGGCCAATCTTTTAAAATTAAGACCCATACAGACCTGTGTAAGTCTTCCTATGATTTTTCACTTTTCTTTTTTTCACATTGCTTCCCACAAAGGCTGTATACTGTTGTATTATTTCATGATAGTTCATGGAACCCAGTTTCCTCAAAATTTACTGTGAATTCTTTGTTCTAAAATTCCCTCCCCAGGAACATTTTTCAACATTGCATAAACTTCTGTTCAACTGTTGCTACTGCAATATTAATGATAAAACTGATCCAAATGATTGTGCTACAAGTTAAAGTTGATTCATGTTTTCGTATGTGGCAATACATTATTGCAAAATGTTGTCCAAGAAAAAAAAAAAGAATATTCAGTCTGCTTGATTAACTGTCAAATCTTGTTTGTGTTTGTATTCATCATACAAAAGGAGAGTGACAAACTTTTTATTACCTTTATTTTTCAGTCTTTTCAAATATTTTTCCTTCAAAAGATAGGTAACTAATAAGGAATTTGTTTCAATATAGGTAAATTTCAAATGCAAGTGCTGCCACAGTGTGGTCATGCTGTACATGAAGATGTTCCAGACAAGGTATTTCAAAACTTCCTCTTGAATTTGATTTCCTGCTCATATGCACCGCATTGAAAATAAATGTGAAAATCTAATTGGTTCATCTCATGGATTAGGAGATTAACACTGGTCTTGTAAATTCCGAGCAAGTGTATTGAATTTATAATTTGGTCAGCAACTGTAAAGTTATCTTTTTGGTGTCAGGATTTCTCATGTTGACTGAAACCTGAGTAAGACATAAATGTTTGCCATGGAAATCATAATAGCATGTGCTCAAGTCATGATTTTAAGAATAGCGTTCTATCTGCATGGTATGGTTATGTTTCAACAACCATTAACTGTGTCAATTCAAATGAAATGATCCAGAAATAAATTAATTGGTTGCTTGATAAAATTTTTTAATTACTTTTTGTGTGTCATTGACCTTATATGTTAACAGTTCAAAACCACCATTCTTTTATTTTTATGTTTCTTTTTTTGTTTGTTTGTTTTTGTAAATATGATGGTCATGTTTGTGTCATAATGGACAGCATTTTTTTTTTTTTTTTTTTTTTTTTTTTGCAATTTCAAGCCTTGCAGAAAGTAACATACAGAGGTGGCTTTATTATGGCAGTGCAAGTAGTGCCGTTGCACCTGGTATCTTTTTCAGGGGTGGGTGGGGAGGCTGAAAATTATTTTTATTTGTGTGTGTGTGTGTGAAATGTTGTAGTATATATAGAAAACATACACATCAAGTATTGTATTTTGAGACAATTAAAGGTCTCACTGTAACTAACTCGAGCAATCCAAATCATCACAGTAAAATGTTGTTACAATATAACCAAGAAAAAAAAAAAAAAGAAAAATGTTGTTTTTGGCATTGACCATGGAATGCAACTATTATTTTCTATTTTGTATCTTTCATATGTGGCTGAAAAACCTTATGATCCAACATACACACACACAAAACTTGGATGAAGGGGGGTGGGCTTCAACAAAAAAATTTCCACTTGGTGACATGAATGCTAAAGCTAGCTCTCAAAACATACCTGTTTTCCTATTAGTCATAGAAACTTAAGACAAACACCATCTTTTTCCACACAAAAGAAGCTGTAATTTTTGTTTTTGCATAATTTACCTTAGTTGCTTTCTAATTTCTAAAACTTGAACCTGAGGTCCTTTTCTGGATTTTGTTATAACAAGGTATTTTAAGGTGTAAATTTTATACATACATATCACTAAGCTGTTCTCTAAGATTCAGAGGTTAGCTCCTCAAAGAATGCTCATCTGCCAGATTGAAGTTTAAAACTGATGGTGCTAGATTTTACTTAGCATTGATGTACCATGCATCTCCATTTACAGTGATCTTGACACACTACTTGAGCTTCACTGAAATCCATTATATGTCTCACACAAGTTCTTTTGTACTTCATACTCATTACATGAATTTTATGATAAGGAGAAAAGCCTCAAATCTAAAATTGTTGTGTATGTTGTTTTTAAGTAGTATAAAATGCTCACACACAACCTTAAATCTGACACTTGTCTCTTCATTTCCTACAGCAGCTTAAACATGACTTTTTATTTTTATTTTTACTCATTTTGCAACCAAATATCCCCAGTGGATGACTTGATAAGATTCTCTCATTTTTGCACATTTAAGTACTGTATGTTGCACTGTACAAAAAAAAAAAAAAATTGAGTTTGGAAGTCAAGTGGAAACAGAAATTTGGCTGATACAATAATGGGGAAAATTTGCTCATTTGTATAATTTCTAACTTTAAACAATTTAATTTAATTTAATTTTTTTAAAGTTTTCTTAAGTAGTCAGGTACTTGAAAAAAAAAGAAAAAAAGAGCAACAAGACTCAGCATAAAGCAGCTACTGTTGCTGACCAAGAATTTAGTACATGTCAAAGCCATGCCTGAGCATGCATGTCTGAGAAGACTCAGCTCTTTGAGGCATGCACCAGTTATCCAGTCTGTTGTTTACTACTGCAGAGGAAGGCTGCTGTACAGTGTTTCTAGTATCAGATGGAGTGTTTTGTAGGCAAGTAAAGAATAGCATACATCAATCAGCCAAAACATTAAAACCACTTCTACATTATGCAAATAAGCACGCATGCAGCCAATCAGCGTCGTGCCAAGATTGCAAATGTACCTGGGTCGGAGCCTCACTCAGTCAGTATTTTGTTTCATCTCAACATGATGAAAGCAAAGGATTTATCTGATTTTGACAAAGGCCAGATCGTTATGGCAAGATGCCTTGGTAAGAGCATCCCCGAAACAGCTATGGTGGTAGGTTTCTCCTATGCAGCGTTAGTACCTATCAAAGGTGGTCTGAAACAGGTGACACTTTGATCCATCAACAAGGTATGGGCATGCCATGCTTCATTGATGCCAGAGGTCAGTGCAGGCTATCTCGTCATGTCTGCAGCAACAGGAGGGCTACTGTGGCTGACATTACCCATAATTTCAATTGTGGTGAAAGGCCTCATGTGTCTGAACATAGAGTTCACCCTATGCTCTTGGGTACAGGTCTCCGCAGCTGTAGACCCATTCGTGTGTCTATGCTCACAGCCGTTCACTGTCATCAATGCTTGCAGTGGACACGTAATCATCGACATTGGACCATAGAAGACTGGAAGAAAGTCTCGTGGTCAGACAAATCCCATTTTATATTACACCAACTTGTGTCTGACATTTACCCAAACAAGCCTTCTCACCTGGTTTCACTGCGGGACGGATCCAGGTGGGGAGAGGGAGTGTGATGGTCTGGGCAATATTTTCTTGGGGAAAACTTGTACCCATTATCCTTGTAGAGTGAACTCTGATATCTGTCATGTACTTTGAACATCATGGCTGACCAAGTACACTCCTTTATGGTGTCTGCATCCCCTGACAGAGATGGCATCTTTCAACAAGACAATGCTCCATGACATACTACAAAGAAGGTTCAGGAATGGTTCCAAGAACATGAAGAGGAATTCCATTTATTGCCATGGCCCCAAATCCACCAGACATGAATCATATCAAGCATACAAATGTAATATCAAGGTATTGTATACCTAATATTGGAAGGTATATTGCACGTTACACACTTATATATCACACGTATATCGCACGTGTTCCCTGCCCGATAGAGCCTAATTATGCAACAAGTCTTAGTTACGTCACATATTTCTTCTGTTGGATGGATTGGGAAACGAATTTTCCCTGAAGAAATATTTAAAATAACATAGTCGGGATATAAATCTTTTAATATTTTTCACTGTACACCATGTTTCCTTCATTCTGAAAACTTGAAAATTTTCATCGTCCTGGAGCGGGAATCGAACCCGCACCTGCCGATTTGCTGTCGAGCATGCTATGCACTTCACTACCCAGGACAAGAAAATTCCAAGCAACTGAACATAAATATCTGAGAATCTTCAGATTTGCGCTAGTCAGAGCTATTCTTAGTTAGTTAAAAGCTGTTTACAAATAAAACATTTTAGTTAAAATATTAATTTACAAATTGTAATCAATTACTCACTCATCAGAACACTCATACATTTAAAACTATCCATTAATTAAAACATATCTCATTAGAAAACGGCTAATACTCATCGGGTCAGGAAACACAGCTGGCTTAAAAACGCATCGTCGATGTTATCACGGTGATGAAAGCCACACCCCTTCCTTCCTTTCCCGGCATGCAACTTCTGCATGCTACACACGCAAGGAACCCTCATGCAGTTTATTGGTGGCTTGAAGATAGTGTCCACGGGACACTGAAAGTGCTCGCCGTGATAACGTCGACGATGTGTTTTTAAGCGAGCCGTGTTTCCCGACCCGATGAGAATTAGTCGTTTTCTAATGAGATGTTTTAATGAGTGGATAGTATTAAATGTATGAGTGTTCTAATGAGTGAGTGATTGATTAAAATTTGTAAATTAATATTTTAACTAAAATGTTTTATTTGTAAATAGCTTTTAACTAAGACCTGTTGCATAATTAGGCTCTATCGGGCAGGGAACATGTGCCTCACTGAGCGTGTAACGTGCAATATACCTTCTAATATTAGGTATAAAATACCTTGATATTACATTTGTATAAGTTGAAGCATGTTTTACCATGAAACTGTCCTTAGGGATATGTTTCATGCTATGTATATTTCATATCAAGCATTTGTGGTTTGAGTTGGAGAAACGGGTACAAGCAGCATCACCCTAACCATGTACTTCAGGGGAACTGTGCGCTCTTCTGTTGCAGCCATGGTACCAGATATCAAGAGACACCTACCAACATTTCGTTGTATCTATGCTTCATTGGGTGAGAGCTCGTTTTGCAGCAAGAAGAGGACATATATTATTTTAAGTAGGTGGTTTTAAGGTTTTGTCTGATCAGTGTAAGTGTGTTAATGGTTATGTGCCAAAGCACGTAAAATTAATAAGTGATTATGGTGAACGAAAGAAACAGTTATTAGTGTTAAAGGGTGTGACATAGTACGTGTATATCAACAATTTGAAAATATCATGAAATCAGGTACTTAACATTTACTATCATCTCTAGTCAAATTTACAGTGACACTTTAAAAATTCATAAAAAAATCTGTAACTATAAGACTAGAAGAAATTTGTTTAGAACGTCTCAAATATTCTTAAAATATTATTTCAGGCAAATCGTGGTGTCCAACTTGTGCTGCGAATTTCTTTCTAATTAATGAAAAAATTGAAATTGAAGATGTGAACTTCATAGCACCCTCAGAACATTTACACACAGTCAAACCTCCTTAAACCTTCATAATTTGTTCAACATGCTGAACTGGCAGTTTAAAGAGATTCTTATGCATATAAGGCCAAATTAATCAAGCAACAGTGTAAGGAAGAGATAAACTAAACATACAAATTTATGTATTGGATCTTTAATTGTTGTTTTGAATTCAGTAAAATACTGAAGAGCCGAAACATTATGACCAACTTATAATATAACAGCTGATTCACAACTGCACTTAACTTCTGTTCAACATGTAAGAAATAAACCCTCGTTCGAAATGCCCGTGTCTATCCGCCAAGTCTATCCGCTAGTGCATGGCTGGTTATATATACGTTGATATTAAAAGTATATTAATGGCATTTAAGTTCTTACTCTTTATCTTTGTGCACCAAGTCCTTGGTTCGCTGTAACTTTCACAAATTGTTATTTTTACACCATCAGTTTCTGCCCTGTCGATATCTGTATCGTTATTCACACTTTCTCAGTTATTCAATATCAGCTTCGCTGTTGCTGTACGTGTGTAGTTCTTATGTTTACAATTCAGAAAACGTGCAGTAGTACAATTCAGTCGGAATATCCTATGTAGAGTAACCTCTGTTCCTTAACTTTTCCTCAAATATTTAAGATCTATGATAAGTTAAAATAATTCTAAGATGAAATATAAAATAGCATTAAACCCATATCAACACCTCAAAAAACCTCGAAACACAAAAATTCACAAACAGACCAACCTTTCTTCAAACCTTAAAAATCCATAAGTTAAAAGAATTTTAAGATGAAAATATATAATGGCTTCCAACCTGTATTGATATCACAGAAAATCCCAGAACACAAGAGACTCAGCCACTCAAAGACCAATTCAAGCGTCACTCAAAGCAACTCGCACAGAGACACACCCACACACTCTGCAACGCAGACCCAAAACACGTTTTTGTCCCCCCCCCCCCGAACTCTACGGCATTTTCAACGGTGTGACAGAGGTGACAGATTGCCTTTCACTTGTCCATCACTACTGTAGATCGTAACCACTGCGCACGTAGGCAGCTTTGTCCTTGTATGACATCATGTTGCTATCTGGTGGTCGAGATGATGGTTACACTTGGAGTTATTCTTATAATTCAGTTTTAGTTTTTCATCTATCAGTAGGATATTTTTCCATGCTGCAGGAATAAAAGTTGGAGTATTATTATTACAGTTGTGTTGAAAAGTGCGATAAATAAGCAATGCTTCAGACAACAAAATAGCTTTCCACGTACGCTGTTGAACCACTAGTTGAGTGCCTTCCCAATCAGGAATAAATTATCATTTAAACAAAAAGTTATTAATGCGGCTTTTCTTCATTTTTAAACCAATTACTTAAGTGCTTTAAAAGGTGCTGTCTGATATTCCTCTTAGTACTACCAGTATATTGGGAAACTATTTGGGCTTCTTGATCAAATATTGGTATTTAGTATATTCCTGCTTTATTTAATAGGGGGGTATATTGTTAAGAGGATGTTAAGAGGGGGAGTAATATCTTTTACCTGTATACCAAATTCCAAATTATTTTTTAAACATATTTTCTTTAATGCGCTGTTTATTTCGGGGTAGTATTTTTCAAGGAACCACAGTATTTTACATTCATAATTTTCATAAATGAAAATAGAAATTATGACTACCTGCTTAATATGATGTTGGTCCTCCACATGCCACCAAAACAGCTCACACCAGGTGAGGCATAGATGCTACAAGATGTCTAAAGGTGTCTTGTGGTATCTGTTGGGTTGTCGGAAAAGCCATGACGTATTTTGGCACCCGATGGCAGTTGGGTGGTTTTGGAAGTACTAGAGGCATTCGACAGGTGCCAGTTCTAGCTACAGTCTAAAAGGAATAGTGAGCGATTTGGTTGATTTGCGGAGATTTGACATCAAGTTGAAGACGGAAGACCAAACTGTGCATTTTACTGTTTTACCTCCGTAAAGGGAAGAACGTGCGTCAAGCTTGTGAAAATTTGTTTAAAGTGTACGGTGATAATGCTCTTCAAGAACGTCAGTGCCAGCGTTGGTTCGCAAAACTCCGTGCTGGTGATTCTGACCTCAACGATGCTCCTCGGTCAGGGAGGCCCAGCGAGGTTGATGACGACCAAATCAAGGCATTGATCGAGTCAAACCCACATTACACGACACGAGAGATTGCAGACACATTGTACGTCCATCATTCAAGACCACCTAAAGAAGCTGGGATACGTAAGCAAGCTCGATGTGTGGGTTCCTCGTGAGCTCAAAGAAACTCAATATTACGGCGTGTATAAACATCTGCGATATGCTCATTAAACTTGAGGAAAACGATCCTTTTTTGAAGTGATTGATAACTGGTGACGAAAAGTGGATTGGGTACAACAATGTGCTGCGCAAACGGTCTTGGTCCTGACGTGCTGCTTCGCCTCAAACGACATTCAAAGCAGACATTCATCAGCGGAAGGTTCTGGTCTCAGTGTGGTAGGATTTTAAAGGTGTCGTGTTTTTCGAGCTCCTACCACGGAACCAAACAATCAATTCGAATGTGTACTGTCGGAAATTGGACAGTTTGAACGAATCCATCATCCAGAAACGTCCAGAGCTCGTTCATCGTAAAGGTGTCGTGTTCCATCACGACAACGCGAGACCACGCACAAGTTTGATCACCTGCCAAAAATTATTGGAGCTTGGGTGGGATGTGTTGCCACACCCAGCATACTCGCCTGACCTTGCGCCGTCAGACTTCCTCTTGCTTCACTCTCTTCAACAGTCCTTGCTTGGTATAACGTTCAATTCAGATGAGGCTGTAAATCAGCACCTTGTACAGTTCTTCGCCACGAAAGACAGGTCCTTCTATGAACGAGGCATTCTGCAGCTCACTGAAAGATGGCAAAAGGTGATCAAACAAAACGGGCATTATATCATTGATTGATCTTTGTTCTTTCTCTCAATAAATGACCTTTGCAAAACATGGCTAAAATACGTCATGACTTTTCCGACAACGCAGTAGTACCAAAATGTTACCAGCATATCCTGTAACTCTTGTAAATTAGAAGGTTGAGCCACCGCAGATTGGATTTGCTGTTCCCACCCCACCACAGATGCTTGATTGATTGATGTCTGGAGAATTTGGAGACCTGAGCAATATCTGGAAGTATTCCTCATGTTCGTCAAACCATTATCGAACAATTTGGGCAGCGTGGCATAGTGCATTATCCTTCTGGAAAAGAAAGCATAATGGGGGGGGGGGGGGTGCATTTCCATGAAAGGATGTAATTGGTCTGCAGTGATGTTTAGGTAGGTGGTAGAAATCTTAGTTTCCTGCACGTAAATGATGGGGCCCAGGATTTCCCAGCAGAACACTGCCGGAAGCATTACGCTTCCTCCACCGGCTTGTTTTATTCCCACGGCGCATCCTGATGCCAACACTTCCCCAGGTAAATGACACACAGATACCCGGCCATCCAAATGGTGCTGCAGGAAGTGAGATTCACTGGAACAGGAAACCTTTTTCCGATTGTTCAAGGTCCAGTTTTGATGCTCAAGTGCTTATTGTAGGGACTTTTGATGGTGAACCAATGAAGGAAAAAATATTCTTCAGTAATACATTGAAATTTCACAGAATATTCAAGCAATGCAAACAATTTGCTTGTGCCACTTACTGGTCATCCATGTAACATTTCTCAGAAAACTTGAAAATTTCATTGTCCTGGAGCGGGAATCGAACCCCGCATCTCCCGGTTGAGTATCCTAACCATTACACCACCCAGGACAGTGAAGTTCCAAGCAACTGAGACATAGGAATCTGAAAGTCCTCGGAGTTTTGCTAGTCGAAGCATCCATGCTTCCTCATAGCACTTTGACCCAATTCCCATCTAGAGTAATACTGGTGACCTCCAACCTACATCCGTCCAGTTGAGAATTGGGTCAAAGCGCTGTGAGGAAGCATAGATGCTTCGACTAGCAAAAATCTGAGGACTTTCAGATTCCTATGTCTTGGTTGCTTTAAATTTCACTGTCCTGTGTGGTGTAATGGTTAGCATACTCAACCGGTAATCGGGAGATGCAGGGTTTGATTCCCACTCCAGGACGATGAGATTTTCAAGTTTTCTGAGAAATGTTACATGGATGGCCAGTAAGTGGTACAAGTAGATTCAGTTTGTTTTGCTTGAATATTCGGTGAACCAAGGTTAACATGGACACTCGGAGTGGCCCACAGCCACCCACTCCCATTTTCAGCAGGGTTCGATGTACTTGTGTGTTGTGATACATTACTCCCGTCACCAGCATTAAAATTACTAGCATGTTGCACAACAGAGTCCCTTCTGTCAGTTTGTACCATATGGAATAGCCTTCACTCACTTTTAGCATCAGTGAGGCATGGTTGGACCACTTTTTGAATATACTAAACATGGCTGACCATGAGCACCCACAAGCCTGTGCCATTTCAGATATTCTCTGACCCTGTTGTCTGCCCGTTACAATTTGGCCTTTGTGAAACTTGCTTAAATCTGCTGCATTTCTCCATCTGAAGAACAAGAATAATACTAATTAATAGAGCTCAGTGTCAGGTGTTTTATTTATACCATTTCATGACTTACATATTCACCATCATTTGCCTGAAGTTGCCTTGATTTGCATAAAAATGCACTGGCCATAATGTTTTGCTTCTTTGATGTGTTATATTGTGAATACAATTATGTGCAACAGTTTAAAATTTGCATAAATTATAGTGAACAATTCAATCACACTGATGCTGCATTGTATTCTCAATTTTTTGCTGTGTGCTCTAATTTTTCACCCAGTTAGAAAGTTCAGCTTTTTTTTTCATTGTCTGTCTCATGTATGACTGTAGGCTATTTATAAAGCCATGTCGACATCATAGTTGCATGTGTAAGTAAGGATGGTATGCATCTGACTGTTATTTGGGCACTCTTAATAACTTGTTATTTCAGTGTATATTCTTTAGAAATAGTGGCAAAACATGTTAGATGTTGCACAAAAGGAAAAACAGAAAAGATAAAAGTCTGTTCTTCATATAACAAAATTTTAAGGTTTTGCTGTGCAATTTATTATTGGAAAATTACTTTCTGATGTTACTGTTATTTATTCATAAAGCGCATGTTCTGGAAAAACAAAAGTGCAACTATTGAATGTTAACTGTTTAGTATGTTTGTTGGTTTATTTCTAGGTTGCTGATGCTGTTGCAACTTTTATGGTGAGAAATAAATTTGCAGAACAGATTTCTGATTTTCAAAGGTATGTTCATGTATTGATTTGAATTTCCGCTGTAGTGTGTGTGTGATTGTGCTGTAATGAGTAATATTTTTGTATTTCCAATCACATTGAATTGACTTCAAAATGTTTGTAAAGCTTGTTAATTTATTATTAATATTATATTTTATGTGATTTTCTCATCTACAACAAAGGTATCTATATCGTGGTCCACTTGTCAGTACTGACATAAATCAAGTAAAGACATAGTCACTCATGGTTTAAAAATCGTCGTACAATGTGACACATATCAAGAATTACTGCTTGAATTTTGGGCCTTAGGTGTTGCAGACCTGAAGCATCAAGCTGACTTATAAGAGTCTGAGGAATTTTGCCTTTTGCAGAGATAATTTAGTGGATGTATATGAAGTTTTCAGCTTCCACATCTGTTTAATCTCTGCAGTCAGTTCCACATACTTGTTGATTTTTGTTGCATAAATATTATGGTCCAACGGTACCGATATGTCGATAATGACTGCCTCCTTCTGCATTTTGTCATACAGAACTGTGTCTGGACAATTGGCAGCAATGGTTACATCTGTTTTAATCTCACTGTCCCAATATAATTTGTATTGTTTATTATCTAGTACCTCCCTCAGTGGGTTGGTATTTATAGTATGGTACTTCTGACCCTGATTCACTGTCCCAATATAATTTGTATTGTTTATTATCTAGTACCTCAGTGGGTTGGTATTTATAGTATGGTACTTCTGACACAGTATCTTGTGCTAATTGCTGATGAATCTTCATAGCAAAATTATTATGTTGCTACATATAATCAATGCTTGCTACCACAGCTCATCCCCAGCAGATGTGTTCAGTGATCTCACTGCACATACCACATCTACATTTGCCATTTTGCATATCCTTCTTCAAAATATATTTTCTATAATTTTTGGTTGCATTCACTTTGTCTTGAACAGTATTTAATTGTTAAAGTTATTATTATTATTATTATTATTATTATTATTATTATTATTGCAACCAATTTTATGTTCAGAAATATATTTTCTCATAGTTGATTTCTTTGCTTTTTTAAAAACGTTTTCATTAAATGAATTTGATAATGTTTACAATAAAAAATGAAATAAATTAAATAATTTTTACAATTAAATAACTTAGTGTTTATCTAATTGTTTACTATTTTAAATAGTTTTAAACTTAAAAAAAGCTTTTTATTAAAAGTTTTGCTGACATGCATATTTGTTGTGTAATTTTATGGAATATTTTTGAACTATTTCTATTTGATTTCGATGAAAAAAAATTTAACTTGTGGTTCCCTTTTGGGGTATATGATTCATGACCTTCAAAATTGAAAAGAAGATTTTACACTTCCAGTGATAAGTTTTCTTTTGGTATTGAATTACCCAGCGATTATTTTCCGGTATTAAAGTACTTAAAAGGAATAGTTTGTATTTCAATCAAAAAGAAAAAAAAAACACACTGATTTTTCAATTTTGAAAACTGTAAATGATATCATGTTTAACGTTCTTCCTATAGAAAAATTGAAATTTTACCCTGACAATTTCATAAAAATCAAAACTCGTTTTTGAGGCTGAAGTAGAATTAAGACATGAAGAACCATGCAGTATGTGTACCCCATGACTTTTCAAGTGGGTGACATTAGTGTTTAGCACGTCTTTTGTTCTGTTATCGGTTTGTCCACGTCCATACCCATGGTATCTCTGCAACTATTAGTCTGATTTGAAATATTCTTTTTGCATTCGGTAGCTTGAAATATGCGAATGATGATCCTTTATTTCGTTTTTTTTTTATGATATACAATTTTGCTGCTAGAGGGCGTAAATGGAGATGATGTCGAATTCAAAATTACGTTTTAATCCACATATTTGCTTCTAAATATCCGATTGAAAAAATTCTTTTATTTTTCAATTCCATTTATGTTGAGTGTTTTAGATATAGTTTCCTTTTCAAATTACGCATAGATTTTCCGCTAGGGGGTTGTAAAAGTAAATTACATTTTCCCCGATAACTCTTCTCCTAAAACTCCGATTTGAAAAAAAAAAAAATTCAGCAGATACATCTCCTGATCGAAAATATTTTGCGTATAATTTCAAATTTTTGGTAAAGAATACTTTGGCCACCAGGGGCGTAAGTATTAATTTTTTCTTCTCATGTATTTGCCATAAAATCTGAGCTTCTAAAATATCGATTGAAAAAATTATTTTGTGGACTGATGCCACTCACATCGATAAACCTTCTCAGAATATTTTCTTCCTAAAATATCTCACAGTTTCTCCTCCAGGGGGCGTAGACGCATATCTTATTTTTGTCAATATCTCTACTTCTAGCAGTCCGATTTGAAAAATTCCTTCTTTGTTGGATAGGGTTTTCCGTATGACATGTTTTTCATATAATTTCAAAATTTTCAAGTAATTCATAGACTTTCCGCTAGGGGGCGTAAAGGTAAATTGTGTTTCTCCCTATATCTCTGCTTCTGAATCTCCGATTTGAAAAATTCTTTCTGCACCAGATGCAGATCCAGATGGGAAATCGTTTGCACATAATTTCTAATTTTTGTAAAAAAAAAAAAAATGGTTTGGCCACCAGGGGCGTAAATCTTAATTTCCGCTTCTGATGTATTTGCAGCAAAATATGAGCTTCTAAATTCTTGATTGAAAAAAACGTCGTTTGTAGTCCGATACTACTCGTGTCGACAAACCTTTTTGAAACATTTTCTTCTTAAAATAGTGCAGGGTTTCTGCGTCAGGGGCGTAGATGTATATCTTATTTTTGTCAATATCTCGACTGCTAGGAGTCCGATTTAAAAAAATCCTTCATTGTTGGGTAGTGTTTCTAGCGTGACATGTTTTTCGTATAAATTTAAAAATTTCAAGTAATTCGTAGACTTTCCGCTAGGGGGCGTATAGGTAAATTGTGTTTCCCACTATTTCTCTGCTTCTAAACCTCCGATTTGAAAAATTCTTTCTGTGCCAGATACAGCTCCTAATGGGAAATCGTTTGCACATAATTTCTAATTTTTGTAAAAAAATTCTATGGCCACCAGGTGGCGTAAGTCTTAATTTCCGCTTCTGATGTATTTGCAGCAAAATATGAGCTTCTAAAATCTTGATTGAAAAAAAGTCTTTTGTTGACCGATGCTACTCATGTCGACAAACCTTTTAGGAACACTTTCTTCTTGAGATAATGCATGGTTTCTACGCCAGGGGGCGTAGATGTATATCATATTTTTTTCAATATCTCTACTTTTAAGTCCAATTTGAAAAATCCCTTCGTTGTTGGATAGTGTTTCCGATGCGAAATGTTTTTCCTATAAATTCAAAATTTTCACTTAAATCATTTAAGACTTTCCGCCAGGGCGCATAAAGGTAAATTGCGTTTTCTGCTCCTAAAACTCCGATTTGAAACATTCTTCCTGCATCGCATACAAGACCTGGTGGAAAATATTTTTCACATAATTTTTAATGTTTTGTAAAGAATGGTTTGGCCACCAGGGGTCATAAGTGTTAATTTCTGCTTCTGATGTATTTGTAACAAAATCTGGGCTCCTGAAAACTCTACTAAATTTTTTTCTTCGACCGATACCGCTCATATGGATAAATACTTTCTTCCTAAAATAATGCATGGTTTTCCCACCAGGGAACGTAAAGTCGCATCTTATTTTTGTCGATAACTCTGTTTCTAAGAGTTCGTAAACTCAAGATTCCGTTTACACCAACATCTGAGGGATTAAAGACCCAATTGAAAAACTTCTTTCTTCCGTCAGATACTCAGGTTTTCCATACCGGTTCCATTGCCTTTAAATAGCTTTGATAAATTTAATTTGTGTCAGAATGGATTCAAAAGACGTGCTTATTACACCCAAAAATTCGGTGTCATCTTTCTTGTTTGGGATGTGCTAATGGTGTTCTCTGTTATCTATGAATCTTGTATAGTGGTACCAACTTGTTTGGCTACCCAGTATTATTAGAAAGCTTTGTAAGTAAGGTATTTGAAATTAAGTGGAGCAATGAACCTGCCTGCTGTATCAGGCCCAAAGGAAATGACAGTAATAACCCATACTGGGCATGGGCTATGTACCACTTCACCAAATGTGAATTAAAACAAAACAAGAAAGATGACACAGAATTTTTTGGTGTAATAAGCACGTCTTTTGAATCCGTTCTGACGCAAATTAAATTTATCAAAGCTATTCAAAGGCAATGAAACCGGTATGGAAAACAATAGTATCTGATGGAAGAAAGAAGTTTTTCAATCGGGTTTTTAATCCCTCAGATATTACTGTAAACGGAATTGTGAGCTTATGCCTTTTGGTTGCAAACTTGTGTGTTAAGAAAAACATGAATTTATATGAGAAACATTTTGCACCGGAAACGTTCTCCAACATAGAAATAATTTTTCAAATTGGACTCTTAAAAACAGTGATATCAACAAAAATAAGATGTGACTTTACGTCCCCTGGTGGGAAAACCATGCATTATTTTAAGAAGAAAGAATTCTCAAAAGGTTTTTCCATATAAGCTCTATCGATCCAAGAAAAAAAAATTAGTCAAGTTTTCAGGAGCACAGATTTTGCTACAAATGCATCAGAAGCAGAAATTAACACTTATGCCCCCTGGTGGCCAAACCATTCTTTACCAAACATTAGAAATTATATGAAAAATATTTTCCATCAGGTCTTGTATGCGATACAGGAAGAATTTTTCAAATCGGAGTTTTAGAAGCAGAAATAACGCAGAAAACACAATTTACCTTTGTGCCCCCTAGCGGAAAGTCTGTGATTGAATTTATAGGAAAAACATTTCGCATCGGAAACACTGTCCAACAAAGAAGGAAATTTTCAAATCGGACTCCTAGAAGTAGAGATATTGACAAAAATAAGATATACATCTACGACCCCTGGCGAAGCAGCCATGCATTATTTAAAAAAGAAAATGTTCCTAAAAAGTTTTTCGACATGAGTAGTATCGGTGAACAAACCACTTTTTTTTCAATAGATTTTAGAAGCTCATATTTTGCTGCAAATACATCAGAAGCGGAAATTAAGATTTACGCCCCCAGGTGGCCAAACCATTTTTTTTTTTTACAAAAATTAGAAATTATGTGCAAACAATTTACCATCAGGAGCTGTATCCGGTGCAGAAAGAATTTTTCAAATTGGAGATTTAGAAGCAGAGATATAGGGGGAAACACAATTTACCTCTACGCCCCTAGCGGAAAGTCTATGAATTACTTGAAAATTTTGAAATTATATGAAAAACATGTCACACTGGAAACACTATCCAACAAAGAAGGAATTTTTCAAATCGGACTTCTAGAAGTAGAGATATTGACAAAAATAGGATGTGCATCTACGCCCCCTGGTGGAGAAACTGTGGAATATTTTAAGAAGAAAATATTTCAAAAATGTTTATCGATGTGAGTGGCATCAGTCCACAAAAGAATTTTTTCAATCAATATTTTAGAAGCTCAGATTTTATGGCAAATACATCAGAAGAAAAAATTAACACTTACGCCCCTGGTGGCCAAAGTATTATTTACCAAAAATTTGAAATTATATGCAAAACAATTTCCATCAGGAGGTGTATCCGCTGAAGAAAAAAGTTTTCAAATCGGAGTTTTAGAAGAAGAGTTATCAGAAAAAATGTAATTTACTTTTACACCCCCTAGCGGAAAATCTATGCGTAATTTGAAAAAGTAACTATGTCTAAAATACTCTTCGACATAAATGGAATCAAAAGATAAAAGCATTTTTTCAATCAGATGTTTAGAAGCAAATATGTGAAATAAAACGTATTTTTGAATTCAACATCTGCATTTACGCCCCTAGTGGCAAAATTGTACATCGTAAAAAAAAAAACGAAATAAAGGATCCTCATTTGCATATTTCAAGCTTCCCAATGCAAAAATAATTTTTCAAATCGGACTAATAGTTGCAGAGATACGTGGGTACAGACGGACGGACGGACAAACCGGCAACATAAGCACAATCTGTTTTTACAAAAGACGTGATAAAAATGGGTGCGCCAAAAATATAACTGTCTAAATTTTGATGAATTACTTAATTACTTTTGTCTTTACACTGTTGGTGACGTGGAATGGAAGAAGAAGAAAACAAAGTGCGATTTTTTAAGTGCATCATTTTAACATGTTTGGGAGATGAAGAGAAGTGTTATGAGCTAGTGAGTGTTGAAGTCATGTGATTGTGAACTGCTGCTGCTTAATGATCGTTTTTGAAAGAAATTTGAAAGGGAAGTGTGATGGGGGGTGTCAAAGGGGGAGTGGTTTGTGGTGTTTGAAAGAAGAGTGTGTCTTACCACTGGCTAGTGCCTTCTAATTAAAAACAATTTCTCTCATTTCACTTTGTACTACCTGCCTCTCATCCTTAAATAATCCCACTCCATCTCCCTACACACATTGATATAAAAATAAATGGCATTTCCATTTATATATCAGCAAACGCTTTCACTGTTTCATACAAGCATCTTGTTTCTATCTGTAGGAAAAAAGTGATGGGCATTCAAATAAAAATTTTTTCCTGACATTCATAATTACACTAAAATTTGAAGGTACTAATAGTATACTGATATCTTTATTTTATTTTATTTATTGTTGAGATAACAAGCATTAAAAACTTGTTTTGAGTTTTTTCCCAAATCGGTGCTGTAGTGAAGACAGGAGACTTGCCATGTCTTAAATAATTTAAAATTTCTCTTACTACTGCTTTACTGTGAAATATATTTCTTTTTATTAGGTGTACAAATAAGTTTTAAAGCATTCTTTGTGTGACGTATACCGCTAATTTACATATCCGACATTCCCCTACATAGTTGTCATGTGACTGTAACTGGTCCAGAGTATAAAATGTGACACAGAAGTTTGCCCAACAGTCAAACGCACTTGCGCATCAGTAGGTGAAAGATAGCAAACGATACTGCGTTTATTTGACACTTCATTCGTTACGAATTTCGTCAAGGAAAAAGTGCTGCAAAAGCATGTGCGTCGATCTGTTCTGTTCTGGGGGAGAATATTGTTGAAAAGCACATGTGAGTTTTGGTTTAGATGGTTTAAAGCAGGTGATTTTGATGTTGGCAATCGAGAACATAGCTGCGCCCTGCAGAAGGTTGCACATGAGGAACTGCAAGTATTGCTGGGTGAAGATTTTCTCAAACGCAAAAAGAACTAGCTGAACAACTGGAGGTAACTCAACAAACCATTTCCATTTGTTTACACGCAATGGGAAAAATTCAGAAGGAAGGAAAATGTGTGCCACATGACCTAAGCCAGAGAAACAAGGATGAGTATGTCTTTAAGTGTGTGAATCTGTTGAATAAACAATGCAGAAAGTCTTTCCTGTGGAAAATCGTTACAGGTGATGAAAAGTGGATGTAGTATGACAATCACAAACGCAAAAAACACTAGGTAGACCCCGATGAAGCAACAATTTCGACACCGAAACACAATATTCACTCCAAGAAAGTTCTGCTGTGCATCTGGTGAGATATGAAGGGTGTGCTCTATTAGGAACTATTGGAACAGGGTCAAACTGTTACTGCTGATCGCTACAAGCAACAATTGCTGCGATTGAACCTGGAAATCTGTTGGAAACGTCCATTCACAGGCAAAGGATTGCGTCCCGTGAAATTACTGCGTGACAACGCTAGGCCGAATGTCACGAAATCGGTCAAGGAAACATTATTGACGCTTGGCAGGGAAGTTTTGGAGCACCCGTCGTATAGTCCTGACATAGCCTTTTCAGACTATCATTTGTTCTGATCAATACAACATGGTTTGTCTGCTGTACGATTCCGGACATGTGACGAAGTGCAGAAATGGGTTGACCACTTCATCACGTCACATAACGAAGTATTCTTCATGGCTGAAATCCATCATCTGCCTGACCAATGGCGGAAGGTGATAGAGAATGACGGCGCATATTTGGATTTGTAAAGGTATTGTTGTTTTTTTCTCAAATTAAATGTTGCGTTGTCTTAAAATGCTTTAAAACTTATTTGTACACCTAATACCATTGATTGTAATTTCTTTTTTTCTTATAATCTCATTGGAATGTATTCATATTTTATTCTTAGAAAATACAGCAGAACCCACTTATAACTAGCCTGTAATTAACAAGATCCCAGATTTAACCTGCAAAACAGGAACTTTTGTTTGGTATAATGTTCATTCAAAGCTGATTTGATACTTTTCAACAAAGAAAGTTTAATGAAATTTCCGGTTTTAACGAGGGAGAGAAAAGCTGAGATGACCACTAAGCAAAGTGGCAAATTTTAATAAAATTTCATATGTTATGAGGCAGAGAAAATCTATTGTGCACTGTCAGGGAATGGAGGTATAGAAATGGTGGCATACAGGACAAAATTGCTACAACACACAGTAGTCTTGGTGTGCTAGTAGAAGAATGTTGATAGAAAAGCAATTGGGTGGTAGTACATTAACTGCTCAGCAAGAGAGAGACTATTCCGTCCACTCCAAAAGCATTATGCCTCTTAAGAGTATTGTTTCAACAGAGTTGAAAACAGGTATATCCAGCTGTTATAGACATATAATATAAACATATTTGCACATTATTACATATGCATATTTTTATATGGTGGGTTTTTTAAAACCACTAAATAGATTTAGTGAGGATATCTGTCAGTCCTGAGCTTGTGATAAGCGAGTTTTACTCTAATTATTTTTTATCTTTTTTTTTTGTTCATCCCCATTTTTTTTTTTTTTTGTTCTTTGATTAAATTATGAAGTAAACTTTAAAGAATTCATTGCAGCATGTAAACTTTAAAGAATTCATTATGAGATCTTGCCTTTTTGAACAATTTTTTTCTTTTTCTGGCCACAATACTTGTTTTCTTAGGCTGCCTTTACTATGGGGGTTGTAACTATAGTGTTTTGCAATTGGATTTAATAGGGAATTTAGCCTCATATGTAAAAGAGGTTACTTATGGCAGAGAGGTTCACAGAACTCTAGAATATGGTGCTGGACCCATATCACAATTTCAGGATCAGTGTCTCTGCTGAGGACTAGCACAATGTGGAAATTTGTTCAGATTATGTATAATCAATGTTAGTTTTCAGAAGTTCATTGTCCTTTGTGGTGTGGTAACATTTGTGAACAAAAAGATAGGAAATGCTGGTTCATTCTTTCTCTAGGGCAATGCAGTTTGCATGTTTTCTGAATTTGTGTGTGTGTGTGTGTGTGTGTGTGTGTGTGTGTGTTTTGCCAAATGTGAATGATACTTGAAGATGACATTTCTGATCTGAACATAGTAATGTTAAAAAAAAATTCTAAGTTTCTGTTACTAAAACCTCAAAGTTAAGAAGTAAGAATCCGTATTTTTGTTTTTGATATGCTCAAATTTTGTTAAGTGTTAGGCAGTGGTAGATCTGTAGCTGTTTCCATCATTTTATTAATATTGGTTTGTGTTCATCAGTGCGAATAGCTGAATAACTAGAGCAGTAATGACTTAGTCAAGTATGTATGGTGTCATATCTACTGTACATTTATTAGAGAAAAGTAGGAATGATTACAGATTTCAGCTGATGGTACTATCAAAACAACTGAACTTTTTAAAATTTGCTAATCCAGTAGGCTGGTCATTCATAGTTACACTGCTCATGTCCTTAAGTCATGGGCCATTTTAACCAGGGTTTTAAAAAATCCAGCAACCAAGAAAACCCGGGTGGGTATTTTTTGAAAAAGCCCACTTTAAAAAATCCAATAAAACCTCTCCAAAGTGGGTTTTATTGTCACTTTTTTTTTAAATTTTCAAAGCAACACATAATTTTTGTTCTGGTTAAGGAAGTTGACTGCTGTTTGTATGGTATGCTTTCTACTTCAAGTAATTTCAAACACAATGAAAAATTACACTGAAGAGCAATTGAATTAGAGACAGCTGGCGTTATGCAAATGTGGCGCTGCGGGCGGCCCTGTAAAAGGAAACGACATGACGTATGCAGCGATCCAACAATATAAGGAGTGATGCGACTGGAATCAGTAAGAGTCTGTCGCAGTATGGGTAAGACAAAGGATCTAAGCGCATTTTATCGTGGGCAAATTGTCGGGGCCCGACGAATGGGTTACTCCATCTCGGAAGTTGTGCAGGCACTGGGATTTTCACGAGCCACTGTGTCACGGGTGCATCGTGAGAACATCAAATCTGGTAAAACCATCCCTGCAAGGGCCAACTGCCATGGACAACAGCGTGTGGATGAGCGGGGTCATAGTCGGCTAGCTCGCATTGTAACAGCGGATAGACGGGCCACAGTGCAAGAAATCACTCGGCAATTTAACGCTGGTGCACAAAAACGTGTAAGCAGCCACACCATCCAGAACCATCTCCTCGCTATGGGGTACAGAAGCCATCGTCCCATGAGGGTACTGCGCTGCTGACTGCACATCACAGGATGCAAAGATTAGCATGGGTGCAGGAACATCACCAGTGGACCCTAGACATGTGGGAAAATGTTGCCTGGACTGATGAGTCGAGATTCACGTTGGTACATGCGGATGGCAGGATGCGAGTACGGCGCAAACCACATGAAGCGATGGATCCTTCTTGCCAGCAGGGTACTCTTCAAGCTGGTGGGGTTGGCATTCTCATCTGGGGACTGTTTACGTGGACTGAAATGGGACCCCTGGTACGTGTGACATCATCCCTCACAGGTCAACGTTACCGGGATATTGTGGACGACCATTTGCTCCCGTTTCTGCGCCTTCAACATCCCACTGGGGACCTCATCCTGCAACAAGACAATGCACCGTGCCATCGCTCCTGAATTGTATCTGAATGGTTGGATGAACACTCCTCTGACGTGACCTCGCTTCCTTGGCCAGCTAGGTCACCTGACCTCAATTCCATCGAGCACTTCTGGGATGCCATCAAGAGAGATGTTCGAGGCTCTGACCCCCTCCATCAAATCTTCTTGAACTGTGGGAGCTTGTTCAGGGGTCATGGATCCGTATGGCTTCCCAACGCTTCCGGTGTCTTGTCGAGTCCATGCCGAGACGAATCGCTGCTGTAATCAGGGCGAAAGGTGGTGCTACACGTTACTAGACAGGTATCTCTAATTCAATTGCTCTTCAGTGCATAAAGCACTTAATATGCGAAATCAGTCAGTTTATGAAAAGCTTTGGTATAAAGTGTAAACATCATTTAAGAAACATCAACAGTCAAAACATGTAGATGAATTTATCAAAACAACAGGTAGATTTAGTGATTATTATTTGATTGCCCGTAAGGCAGGAATTCCAGTGAGTAATTGGTCTTGTGAACTTTCAAAATGTAAGCTTGTAAGATTATATGAAGATATTCCAGCAAGTTTTCATTTATCTTTTCACTGATTTTGCCAAAGATTTTAGAACACATAATTTGGGGAATTTTTTTTGAAAAACAAAAGACCCTGTGCCCCTCCCTTCAAATCCAATATATATAGTTTTTCAACTGCTTAGAACTACTTCCCTTATGCTGTTTGCAGCATTTCAAATATTTTCAAGGTAGTTTTCGCCTCTAAGTTTTAGATGAAACATTATGCAAACTTGCTGTTCATTCACCTCAGCCATTGTGAAATCCAGCAAACCACTAGAGCACAGCACTTAACAGAGTAACAGGTGATAATGAAAGCAGGTGTGGACCTGAAAACTGTGCATGGCCTTGAGCAACTTTGCCACCGTCTTATTGCACACTCTGCTCGATAACTACTGCTGAAGTTCTGGTACTTTTTTGAATGCACATTTTAAAGTGTTTCAAAGGAAATTATTGTTACTGAGAAAAATTTAGTGAAAGAACATAGTCCTTGATCATAGATTTTTCTTTGTAATCATATTTTCGGGTAAACATTTTGTGGAATAGTGTTCACGATTAACTGGATGTAGTCACAAATTTTCCTCTCAAGTAGCAATAGCAGATCGCAGAGCAAAGATCTGAATTTTATTTGTGTTATGTAACTAGTGAAAACAGCAGATGACTGTTCATTTGAGTAGTGCTCAATGCTTATCAATGAAAGGCAAGTTTTGTCATTGGATAAGGACACGGGTGAAAGCTCATTGCCTGATCTACTTTGTAACACAGTTAGGAATGCATAACTTCTCATACAGTAGACCCTACATATGACAAGGAACTCGGGACTGAAGGAAATCCCCATTAAATTCGCTTCGTTGTGAAAAATTCGACCGTGTAAAAATATGCATATATGTTTATATGTCCACAACAATTTGACGTGAAAGATTTAATTAGTTAACTGCAGAAGTACGAATTAGAATAAAATAAGCATGCACATGAATTATGCGAGGTTCGATAAAGTTCCGAGACTAGGCCGATATACAGCAAAGTACTTACGTTACTTAAGTCTGGCTATGATCTCCCTCAAAGTAGTCTCCTTGTGCAGCGATACACAGCTGCCAGCGTTTTTGCCACTGTTGGAACGCTCCCTGGAAGTCCTGTTCGCGAATCGTGTTTAGCACCGTCAGCGATTTGCGCTGGACCTCGTCCACGGTTTCAAAACGGCGACCCTTGAGCTTCAGCTTCATATTCAGGAACAGAAAGAAGTCACTAGGGGCCAAATCCAGCGAGTAAGGCGGGTGAGGAAGGGTAGTCATGCTGTTGCAGCTGCAAAACTGGCGTGTTGTTAACGCTCTGTGAGCTGCTGCATTATCGTGATGCAGCAGGAAATCACTCCTGTGCCACATTTTAGGTCATTTGTGGCAAATGTTCTCCCTAAAACATCGCAGAACATCACAGTAAAAAAGGGCAGTGATGGTCTGGCCCTGGGGTATGAATTCACGGTGCACAACCCCACGAATGTCGCCATTTGTCCAAATTTTAGGGGGTTTTGCTCATGGACGGTTGCCCTGACCTCTCGTCGTCTTCCAGTGCCGTTCAGCTACTCTTGAAACGCGAGTTCCACTCAAAACACCACGCACAACTAATTGCTTCATTGCCATAAGCCTGCCGCAACATTTCATGCGTCTCCGTTCCCAATTTGCCGAGTTTGACGCAGAATTTGATGTTCGCTCGCTGCTCTAGTTTGCAGTCCATACCGAACTCGCAGCTGTTTTCTGCATGTGGTCACCAAATATCGTGTAGCACAGCTCCCAGTGTTCACAGAATGACGCCATTCGGCACAATGACTCGTGAAGGTCACTGCCCTCGACCGCTGCTCGCGCATCCACGTACTGCCATCTGTTGGCGCGCTACGTACCTAGTCTCGAAACTTTTTGATTGCACTGCATATAGTAGTAGCAGCAGTGAATTCTGAAGCAGGCATCATGTAGAAACATTTTAAAAAAAGGTGCTCCCAAGGTGTAACTTTTTTTCCAAATGTTTGGAGTGAGTAGCAGAGAGAGTCTCTTGCATAACTTGCTGAGCATTTAATGTACTTCCTCTCCATTGCTCATCTATCAATATTCTTCCACTGACACGCCAAGATTCCCCTCCACTGTTGCAATTTCATCCTGATTGCCACTATTTCTATACTTCCATTCCAGGGCAGGGCACAGCAGATTTTTTTTGCCTTGTTAAATATGGAATTTCATTAAATTTTGTTATTTCGCTTATTAAGAGTGGCTATCTTAGCTTTTCTTCGTGAAATCTGGGAATTTTAGTAAATTCTGTTCTGTTATTTTGCTTGTTAAGAGTGGCTATCTTAGCTTTTCTTCGTGAAATCTGGGAATTTTAGTAAATTCTGTTCTGTTATTTTGCTTGTTAAGAGTGGCTATCTTAGCTTTTCTTCGTGAAATCTGGGAATTTCACTAAATTTTGTTATTTCACTTGTTAAGAGTTGGATATCTTAGCTTTTCTTCCTAAAATCTGGGAATTTCAGTAAATTTTGTTCATTGAAAACTGTCAAATTAATTTTGAATTAACATGATACCAAATAACAGTTTCTGTTTTGCTTGTTAAATCCAGGATCTTGCTAAATACAAGCTTGTTAAAAGCGAGTTTTGTATGTTACAAGTGCCATCCAGAAAGTAAGTACTGTTCACACATCACTTCCGCACAAGCATTCACTTCAGAATTGCACTCCTGCAGTTGTGTTGTATCATTCATTAGCCACAGCTTGACGCCATTTTGTGAGGTTGTGCTTGTGTTAAAGGTATCTGTTGTGCATTAATAATGTTTAAGTTAATAGAATGGCCCGCCATCAACTCCCGGAGCCTTACCATTCTGAAGAGATTTTAGAGCTTTACACACCTCTTCTCATGAGATCCCTCCTGTGCTTCCTTCTTTCACTGTAACATCATCTGGTTCTGCCTCAGAATCACCTTTGCTTTCTTGATCTAATAACTCACTGGAGTATTCACCCCATCTTTCACTTAACTCATTGGGCTCCAATATCATTTCGCTGATCCTGTTCTTCCCACAACTTAAAACTTTGTTTCCCCTATTTTTCCCAAGTCTCATGTATTTCCAGAAAGTCTTGCTATCTTTCCAAAAAGCCAATTCACGCCTTTCCGCCTTCTCTTTCCTATTTTTTACCTTACTCTGGCAAACCAGATTAGTTGCTTCACGCTTCTTACAGCAATATTAATCTTCAGAAAGTTTGCCATGCAACATTCCCAAATAGGCTTCCTTCTTTCTCTTTACTGCCTCTTCAATCTCATTGTTCCACAAAGCATTACCTCCATGACACAGTCCTGTTGGCAGAGGGCAAAAGTGAGGTGCGGAGTATGTTGTACAGGATGCACGAAGTTTGTGGGAAATTCAAACTGAGTATAAATAAGGGAAAAACCAAAGTTATGGTTTTTGAGCAAGGAACTGTTAGTACTTAATGCAAGATAAGTTTAAATGGCATAGTGATTTACCAGGTGAATGAGTTTGTGTATTTAGAAAGCATGTTTGACAGAGAGAACAAATTGGATGGAAAAATGAGTAGGCAAGTGAATTCTTCATTGAAAGTCGTATCTGCTTTGTGAGGTTTTCACAGGAATGATGGGTTCTCAAGAAAGTCCCGCATGGCTGTGTATTAAAATGTAATTGTTCCCACTCTGATGTATGGCAGTGAAACCTGGGTGCTACAGAAGAAACATAGGAACTGTTTGTGTGCTGGAGAAATGCGTTACTTAAGGGGGTTTGTGGTAAGACATGTTCTGATCGTGTGAGGAATGAAGATGTGTTGCAGATGTGTAATGTGAAGCAAAATGTTGTTAGCAAGGTGGAGGTTTGACCATGTTGAAAGAATGCATGATGAGATGCTTACTAAGAAATATTTTTTAGCCCAAGTGCTAGGAAAGAAAGTCATGGGAGGATCAGATTCAGGAGTGTCTGAATGAGAAAAAGATTACGAATATAAAGTATAGAAGGTCTTGTGTACATCGTGTGATGGATGTCAGCGAAGCCCGAGGGGTGTTAAGTCAAGATCGCTGTAAATGGAAGAGTTTGATACGGCAACCGTGAGTAAATAATCAGTTATAAAAAAATTTCTGGTAGTTTGCATTTTTTTGTGAAGCTAACCTCTGAATCTCAGAGTACAGCTTAGTCATATGTACGTATGAACAGTCCGCAGACTGCAAAGTCCAGTCTGTGATAAGGTTTCTGAATGTGAGAAATGTCAGCCCAAATGAGGTTCATCGGCAGATTTGTGAACAAAGTGCAATGAGTGCAGGAATGATGCGTAAGTGGATTCAGATGGTTTAATGAAGGATGACAGAGTGTTCATGACGAATTGCGCACTAGGAGGCCTTCTCTGGTCAGAGAAGATTTGGTGGTGAGAGCGAATGAAAACATTAGGAAGAACCGACGCTTCACGATTTCTGATATTTCAGAACATTTTCCTGAAGTTTCGAAATCATTACTGCAGGAAATCATTACAGAAAGGCTCCCCAGTACCGCAAAGTGTGCACATGACGGCTGCCCAAAGATGTTGATGGAAGAGCCCAAAACGAAGCGAATAGGGTGTGCTTTGGAATTTTTGGGCGGTGCATGCAGGAAGACAATTCTTACTGCCATATAGTAACAGAAGATGAGACTTTTGAGGTCTCTCACATCACACCTGAATCAAAACAGCAGTCCCTGCAATGAAAACACACAGGCTCGCCTACGGCCAAAAAAATTCAGACGATGTCAACAAGGAAGGTCATGTGCACTGTCGTTTGGGACAGGAGAGGAATTTTGTTGGTGGAATTCCTGCCTAAAGGCATGACAGTAAATGCAGCTGTGTATTCCAATATACTGAGAAAGTTATGTCTTGCAATTCAAAACAAATGGTGCGGCATGCTGAGCAAGGGAGTTATTCTTCATGACAACGCCAGGCCTCGTGCCACAAATGTGACGCAAAACCTGGTCGTCAAATTTGGATGGGAGCAGCTGGTCCAACCTTCCTACGGCCGAGACTGGACACTCAGTGACTGTCATTTGTTTCTCCACTTGAAATTATTTCTTGGCAGCAGGCCGTTCGATAATGACGATGACCTGAAGACAATGGTTAAGCAGTGGCAGACTTCTATGAGGAGTGTATCCAGAAACTTGTGCCATGATATGACAAATGCCTTAACATCCATGGGGAATATGTTGAAAGTAGATTCAGGTATGTAGAACTTAGGGGGCAGACTTCTATAAGGACGGTGTCCAGAAACGTGTGCCAAGATATGACAAATACTGTAACATCCACAGGAAATATGTTGAAAAGTAGATTAAGGTATGTAGAACCCAGGGTCAAACTTCTATGAGGAAGGTATCCAGAAACTTATGCCACGATGTGACAAACGCCTTAACATCGAAAAAGAATTTATTGAAAAGTAAGTTAAGCATGTAAAACCCTGGGTCAGTCTTCTATGAGGAGGGTATCCAGAAACTTGTGCCATGATATGACAAATGCCTTAACATCCATGGGAAATATGTTGAAAAGTAGATTAAGGTATCTAGAACCTAGGGAGCAGACTGTTATGAGGAGGGTATCCAGAAACTTGTGTCACAATTTGACAAATGTCTTAACATCGACGGGGAATATGTTGAGAAGTAGATTAAGGTATGTAGAATTCATTGCACATAAAAAATTAGTTCACAGTAT
The DNA here is from genome assembly GCA_039090855.1 of Macrothele yani. NCBI lineage: Eukaryota > Metazoa > Arthropoda > Arachnida > Araneae > Macrothelidae > Macrothele > Macrothele yani. The sequence goes on from CM077011.1 coordinate 32,474,407, forward strand.
TTTTCTTTTTATTTTGTCCTGACACTACTTACTTTCTGGGTGGCCCTCGTATTTGAAGTAGTTTTTGTAAAATTTGGAACTCTGATATAATGTTTCTTTTATTGATATCTGGAGTTTTAATTACGTAATATAACAGGTATCTTATTCTCTTACATGTAGGCCATTTTGTGGTTGCTGAAGCGGAATCATCAACTTAACACTGCATCATAATGTACCAGTGTTTGTTTTGTAAATAAGTGTGTGATAAATGTATATATAAATATATACTGTACAACTGGTTTGTTTGTTGATCTTGTGCTCATTTGGTGACAGAAATAAATATAATATTAAATTAAAAAGTTCATTTGAATTTTAATGTTTTCCCTCTTATACTTCCTCTTTCAAGGAGTTATTTTCTTTTTGGCCTGAACATGTATGCAAATATCTCTGCATGTCAGTTACTTTTCAGGAAGTTATTTATGTTTGTGTTTGTAAAGCAGACTTGATATAGTGCAGTCAATATGATTATTGATAGCCTAATGCTTTTAATATTGTCAGACTAAAGAATATAAATTGTGCTATTGCAAAAAGTAGAAATTTATCCAATTTCACATGACCGAAGAACTTTTGAAATTTCAAAAGCAGTTTGATATGTTATCAATGTAAAAAGAAGACATTTATTTATTTAGTTTGATATTTTATCAATGTAAAAAGAAGACATTTATTTTTATTTTTGCTTTCTCACCCAGATTTTTTTGTCGTCGAAAAAAAATAAATATTGGATGTTATAGTGAAACCTCTAAATTACAGTCACCGATCAGACTTTAAAAAAGTTTCCATTGTTTAGAGGTTAGACCTAAATTAACATTGCATGTGAGTTGCATGTGGGCTGAGCAAATCCTGTAAGTCAGTGCGAAATTACAGACAAAATGTTGTCAGCAGCAGTGGCGATGTGGAGATCAAAACACAGTGCAGACTGCATGCTGTTAGCTTACAGAATGCAGCTCAGTTCTTCAAGAGTGAAAGTATTCAGGCCGCCCCGGTGGCGCAGTGGTCTAAGCGATGGCCTCTGATCATTCGTCCGAAGGGGTCCGGGTTCGAATCCCGGTCAGGCATGGATGTTGTGTTTGTTCTTACGGCACTGGCTCTCTCCCTTCCCTGGAACCAGTGACCCTAAATCAGGGACGGGCGACTGCTTATAGCCCATTGAGTTGCTCACGGTGGTCGTTAAAACTCCAATCTAAAAAAAAAAAAGTATTCAGATTGAGAACAGTAAATATAACTGATTGTTTACAGCTGAAATTTTCATACAAGAGTTCCTTCTGCATATTCCAGGAATTCTGCTTTATTTATTTATTTTTTTTATCATGTGGGTCATTCTCATGATCGATTTTGAATATTTTATTCCGTAAGCAGACCTGCCAACGGTTATGATTTTATTATATTTAGTATGATAAATCACACTGAAGTACGATAATATGATTTTGCTGCTAAAAATACAATTTTTTTAAGAAGTCATGTTTTCCTCCATTTTTCCCCTTTTCTGACAGAAGTAGGGGAAATTTTACATATAATCTGTTTTTTCCCCCCTTTGAAAGATTTTTTCTCAGAGAGGTTTCCAATTTCTCTTAACAGATTCGTCTGCCTCTAGTTTCCCAATGGAAATAAAGCAAGTCAAATGCAATCGGCGACCGATGGGCGAATCTCGACTCGTTTCGTATTTTCGACTCTTCGTCACACTTAAAGCTGCTGATTGGTTGGCGCTGGAAAGTGGACGATTGTTTGTTTATTCAAAGCAACCTCCTTCCCCTTACGTCAGCTGCCATCTATAATTTATATAGCTACACCTTACACTCTCGAGAATTTATATATCTGACAAAATATTCAAATCAAACTGAATTTGCTTGTACCACTTGCTGGTCATCCATGTAACATTTCTTAGAAAACTTGAAAATTTCACCGTCCTGGAGCGGGAATGGAATCCAGCATCTCCCGATTACCGGTCGAGTATTCTAACCTTTACACCACCCAGGACAGTAAAGTTCTGAGCAACTGAGACATAGGAAACAGAAAGTCTTCGGATGTTTGCTAGTTGAAGCATCCCTGCTTCCCTCATAGCGCTTTGACCCAATTCCCATCTGGACGGATGTAGGTCGGAGGTCACCAGTATCACAGATTCGTATGTCTCAGTTGCTTAGAGCTTTACTGTCCTGAGTGGTGTAATGGTTAGCATACTCGACTGGTAATCAGGAGATTCAGGGTTCTATTCCTGCTCCAGGACGTTGAAATTTTTTAGTTTTCTGAGAAGTGTTACATGGATGACCAAGTAAGTGTTACAAGCAAATTCAGTTTGCTACGGATATTCTGTCGATTTCCCATGTATTATGAAGAATATTTCTTTCTTCATTGAGTTATATATCTGGAATAGGCTTCAAAAATTATCAGCATGTGTCATGTTATGATTTTTCTATTTGAGTGTTACGTTTCCTGGTTCTGAGAGGTTGGCAGATCTGCATAAGTATTTGTACTTCAGCGTGAAAGTGGAGGGAAAATTTCTGAAAACAAAAGTTGGACGAAGCAAAGATTTTGCCCATAATCTTTTTTTTTTTTTTTTTCCAAAAACAGAACAATTTTTGAGACAGTGAAGTGTAACTGCACAGTAAGGTAACAGAACAAACAGTAACCAAACTGAGAGACATCATCACTAATTAACAATGTTCCAGCACCCATCCCCACCAATCTCAGTGGGAGATTGAGTGATGCACAGATGCTGGAGCTATCTGCAAGTAAATACAGTCACACATTGAACTAAACTTTAACTCCTTTCTTTTCACTTAAGCAAGCTATTATACCCAGAGGTTGGAATTTTAAGTCCTGGAATTTTATTGCCCTTTTTTCCAAGACCTGAAAAATCCTTAATTTTTCATATTTTTGTGAAAGGTCCTGGAATTGTTTCTTGCAATAAAAAATATTGTTCATAATGTTTGGATTTATTGTGTCACTTTTTCTAGCTCTCTGTGGCATCTGCTCGCCATGACGTTACTTCCTTCCATAGAGTGTGGGACATCATTGCTTATATCTGCAGTGCAAAATGTTTTAGTGCCAAATTTCCAATGACATTGGTTTGTGATATAGCAGCTGGAGCCTAAACAGCACGTGTAAACCTTCCCATGAGTCCAAGATGGCCATTTCTTCTAGCATATAAATTCCCTTCTGGAAAGAGATTGATATTTAGCTCCTTGCCGCCACTAGGCATGGGGATAGATGACGGTGGGATAGGTAATAATGCCATGGCAAAATTGCGGTATTATTATCATTGTGCTAAGTTCCAGATTGATTTATATAAGTTTATGACACAGCAGTTTTTTACAGGGAAATTTTGCTCCTTTATTGAAGATGTAACTTATGCTCTGCAACAATGGAACCCATAGGATTTAATAGGAATTCCAAATGAATAATGAGTATCACCCCAATTAAAAAAATGTTAAACAAAGCAGTCTAGCAATCGTTTTAGCTGCTTGATATTTTTAATGAACTCTTGGAAAAGTCTTGGAATTTTTTTCCTGTAGACGTGTACGAACTGTGTGTACCTGCTGCAATGCAAACCATGCTGTCAGAGGCACTGTTCCTTTAGCAGCATTCTTTATTCTCATCTTACTCATCCACTGCAGTAAAATTGTTAGAGACGAGGTGTTTGTTAGGCCTTCTTCTGAAACTTCTTTGGGTCTGTTGGTTGCTATTAAGAGGTTCTGTTGTTTGGAAGTTATTGCTAACATTAATCCTACCACAATTGTATTGCAATCAACCAAAACTTGCCATTGTGTGGAGGTTATCACCGTTTGGAGGTGTCCGTTAATGGAGGTTTCACTATACTAACGTATATTGTCTTTGCATGTGTATCTGTAATTTTGTAATAATTGTTTTCAGGGTGCTATTTTTTTTCCTATTGTTCATTTTATGTGTTATTTAAGAATATATGATAATGAACACAGTTCACTCATTAAGTAATCAAGTAATCAATGCCAAGAACATGTTCTTTTGTAGTTCAAATGGTAAATTACTGATCTTATGTGATAAGGCTTAGAAATTAGGCTGATTTTTACAAAAATTTTAGCATGTATCTGCACTAAATTTTTTTGCCATCTGATAATAATTTTTTGCCATGTCATTAATTTCATTTTCTATCTATTATGTAAGAGAAAATGACATTTTAAACATGTCACCAAAACGCTATGAACAACGATAGAACCATAATAAGTAGTGATATTCAAGAGAGAATAGCGAGTGTTAACTGACCTTTCATTCATGCGGATCTTGTTCTTCGAAGTAGAACAGATCTGGGAATTGGTAGAAATTGTACGACATGTTGTGTTTTATGTGCTACCAGACAGCCTTCCAGACATTAATTGTGTAGTCTGGTTCAGCACGAGGGAACACTATCATCATTAAACTGTATCAGACATGGAGTTCCAAAGTCAAATTTCTTTAAAAACTAAATTGATATGGGGTTTTACTATTTGTAAAGTAAATCTGCAAAATTTTGGAGAAAACTCTCTCATTCTTCAAGAAGTTACTTATTGTCACTCTTTTTTCTCCATTACTATTACAGTTACGGTAAGCCTTGATGGTTATGCTTATTTTTCATGATAACTTGCCAGATGTTAGGTAGTAACTAATTGGTATCGTTCACTTGATCAAAAGGTCACTTGACCGAAAATCTCTTCGCCGAAAATCACTTGATCAAAAGGTACATTTCACCAAAGGGCCACTTGACTGAAAAGTTCATTTCACCGAAAGGTCACTTAACCAAAAAGTTCATTTCACCGAAAAGTCACTTGATCGAAAGGTACATTTCACCAAAGGGCCACTTGGCCGATAAGTTCATTTCACCGAAAGGTACATTTCACCAAACGGCCACTTGACCAAAAATTTCATTTCACTGAAAGGTCACTTGATCAAAAGGTTCATTTCACTGAAAGGTACATTTCACTGAAGGGTCACTTGACCAAAAAGTTCATTTCACCGAAAGGTCACTTGATCAAAAGGTTCATTTCACCGAAGGGCCACTTGACCGAAAAGTCACTTCACCTAAAAGTTCATTTCGTCGAAAGGACATTTGATCAAAAAGTTCATTTCACTGAAGGATTACTTTACCTAAAAGTTCATTATATCGAAAGATCATTTCACCAAATGGTCAGCTTATCAAAAACTTAGAATTTTGTTGTTAGAGATGTGTTGGAGTGTGGTGTGGGTTTTTGAAAAACTGGCCACCTAAATTATCTGATCGTATAAAAAATACACTTTTAATTTCTATGAAACACCTCCCCATGAGTAGGTTTTTCAAAACATAACATTAATTATAAGGATCTGTGCCTTGTCAAATTTTAATCCTCCAAGCTCATATTCATAAGGGTTACATAATAAATCAAGTAAATAAGTTCCACTATTACTCAACCACAAAACCTTACTTTATTGACCATAGGCCTAGATACAGGCCATTTTGACACATTTTAACCCTACTCATATTCATAAAAAAAAAATGTAAAGTAACTTCTATGTAAACCTTATATGAACATGAGCACGCACGGTTAAAATTTGCTAAAAATGTCTAAGCCGAGACCTAGTGCCCTAAAATTGATTCTTTTTGCCTGAAAAAATGTGCAACATTATTAACTTGACTTTTTATGTAAACCTTATGAATATGAACACGCACGTTTAAAAGTTTAAAATTTCCTAAAAAGGCGTAAGCCCAGGTCTAGAGTCCTAAACTTGATTCTTTTTGCCTGAGAATATGTGCAACAGTATTAACTTGACTTTTCATGTAAATGTTATGAACATGAGTTTGTACGATTAAAAGTGGGTAAAAAGGCTTAAGGTAAGGCCTAGGGACCTAAAATTGATTCTTTTTGCCTGAAAAAATGTGCAACATTATTATTTTTACTTTTTATGTAAACCTTATGAACATGAGCACTGAACATGACTTTTATGTTAACCTTGTGAATATGATTAAAATTTGCTAAAAAGGCCTAGGGACTTAAAATTAATTATTTTTGTTTTAAAACTAAATCTTTGCGTTGTCTGTGACACAGAGAAATCAAAAGTGCAATTTGAGTATAATCCTCTAAAGTTTCGGTGATCTGTCTGCCGAACTTGCACCATGCTTCAACAGATCCTGTAATGAAATCTAAAGTTTTCGATAAACTGACCCTTCGGTGAGATGACCTTTCAATGAAATGAACTTTTAGGTAAAGAGACCTTTCGGTGAAATGGACTTTTCGATTAAGTGACTCTTCGGTGAAATATACCTTTTGATCAAGTGACCCTTCGGTGAAGTTTTTTCGGGCAAATGAACCAGACCCGTAAATAACTCGTGCTGTCATTGATAATGGAATCCTCTAATTTCAAGTCCTTTTTATAATTTCTCTCTTGGAGGATGTTTTCAAAGTTGGTGACCTTTAGGGAATCCCAGTTCAGGCTGTGGTGAGTTTCTCTCACATGCCTGTTTTATTTGAGTAATTTTTTTTAATTGCTGCTGCCTGTCTATTTTATGTGAGATAGCCTTAACAACATTTTACTTCATATATTACTCCTTTGATTTCCAAATATTATCTTTGTAAATTATCCTTGGGAAAAATTTGGTACTTTGTTTCTTAAACTGGGTGCTAGTCTTTTATTATACTTTCTGCTAATTCTCTTTATTGATGTCTTTTGTGATAAGTAATTTTCGTAGTGAATTTTATCTCTTGTTTTCAGAGAGTTCTTCTTTACTGAACTGTTTAGGATATTGTTGGTGGCACAACTATCCCCCAAAAATGACATTAACAATATTCTAAATAGTTCAGTAAAGAACTCTCAAAAACAAGAAATAAAATTCACTCTGTAAATTACTTATCACCAAGACTTCTCTGGGTCATTAAAGAGATTTAGCAGAAAGTATAATACAAGACTAGCTCCAAGTTTAGAAAACAAAGCCAGGTGAAAGAGTTCTGCCAAAAGGCGGAATTCCGCCTTTTTGGAAGTCATCTGGAGAGTCTCGAGATCGACGCAGAAATGCAAGAATTGCAATAAAACAAATTAGATCAGTGTAAATATGCGATTGGTTTGATGTAAGCACATTGACTAAAATCAAATTCTTATTCATTCCTAAAGAAATGTTAGACAATTTTATGGCTTTTATATATGCATATATTGTGCTTAGGGTAATTAATAAATGCTGAAAGGTGAATTAGTTTTGCATATTCCTCCTATGCAGGAAAAGTTCAGCCTTTTTCTGCCATAACCACTTTCATACCTGAAACAAAGTAAAAGAAACATTTCCCAATAATAATTCAAAGAGAAAATAATATTTTGAAAATGCAAGGAGTAATATATGAATTAAACCGTTGTTGTGGAGTATCTTACATCTATGAGAGAAATATCTCAGACTGAAAATTCGAATAGAAGAACAAAGAGCAGAATAAAAAATTGCTGAAATAAAACAGGTTTGAGTGAAGTCTACAAATGAAGAAAACTTCCTTTGCTGGATGTCTTGTCTCCATTGAGTTAGTGTCCCATCATTGGTCAACTGACTGCAAACAGCGAAGTCACAGTCAGTGACTTCACTGTTTGCAGTCAGTTGACCAATGATGTAACACTAACTCAATGGAGACAAGACATCCAGCAAAGGAAGTTTTCTTCATTTGTAGACTTTACTCAAATCTTCGAAAATGGGACTCCAGTGAGTCCAGAAACTTAAGTCAGTTTTCTAAAAACTCTTAAGGAACTCTTTTTGGATTATGTGAACAGGAACAGCATCAAGAACTTAAAAATATACTGCATCTTCAAACAAATAACATCAAGAAGAACTTAAAATGATACTTGATCATCAAATGAGACAGATAACTGTTAATTGAAATAATATGTTTTACAGTTTTTAAGAAAACTTTTGACTTCTAAAAGAATCCTATGAAGACAACATTTTGTAAATAAATGTAGTAACAATCAGCAATTTACATACATACATACATACATACATATCACTAAGCTGTTCTCTAAGATTCAGAGGTTAGCTCCAAAAAGAAATACAAACTACCAGATAGTTTTTACTTACTGTTGCCGTATCAAACTTCTCCATTTACAGCGATCTTGACATACAACTTGGGCTTTACTGACATTCATTACACACCGTACACAAGGTCTTCTATACTTCATACTCATAATTTGTTTCTCATGCAGACATTCCTGAATTTGATCCTCCCATGACTTCCTTGGCCTTCCTCTGCCTTTCCTTCCTGCCACCTGAGCTAAAAAGATTTTCTTAGTAAGCATCTCATCACTCATTCTTTCAACGTGGCCAAACCACCGAAGCATATTAGTCTTGACCTTGCTAACAACATTTTGCTTCACATTGCACAACTGCAACACATCTTCATTCCTCACACAATCTGAACGTGCCCCCCCCCCCCCCCGTAAGTAACTCGTTTCCCCAGCTCACAAACGACTCCTATGTTTCTTCTGCAGTACCCAGGTTTCACTGCAATACACCAGAGTAGAAACAATTGCACTCTAATACACAGCCATGCGCAACTCTCTTGAGAACCCATCATTCCTGTGAAACCTCCCGAGCAGCCATGACTTTCAAGGAAGAATTCACTCACCTACTAATTTCACCATCCAATTTGTTCTCGCTGTCAAACATGCTTCCTAAATATACAAACTCACACACCTGGTCAATCACTGTGCCATTTACACTTACATTACATTCAGTGCTACCAGTTCCTCTCTCAAAAACCATAACTTTGGGTTTTCCCTTATTTATACTCAGTTTGAATTTCATGCAAACTTCGTACATCCAAGACAACATACTCTGCAACTCACTTTTGCTTTCTGCGAACAGGACAGTGTCATCAGCAATCTGCACACACGGATATCACCAAGATTTAAACCAGTATTATCTATTTTGGCATCACGCATTCACACACCCATAAATATATTAAACAGCCATGGAGACATTACACAACCTTGCCTGACTCCTGCACCAATAGAAAACCATTTTGATAAAACGTCATTTACTCATACACAAGCTCTACTGCCAGCATACATGGCTTTTACACTATTAAGTAGATTCCCAGTAACACCATATTCATTCAATACCTTCCACAAAAGTGTTCTATTTACTTGGTCGTAAGCTTTCTCTAAATCTATGAAGGCAGCAAAAACTTGCTTTACCAACAGCCAGATACTTTTCAATCATCATGCGTAATGCAAAAATTTGGTTAGTGCAGACTTTACCAGGCATAAAACCACTCTGAACATCCCACACTTTCTGTGATGTAAGATCCCATACTTTTTCAATAACGACCTTACCAAACACTTTCGCTGGCGCACTTAATAGGCTAATCATCATCATCATCATCATCATCATTGTCAACCATTATCAATCCACTGCTGGACGAAGGTCTCCCCAAGTTTCCTCCACAACGGTCTGTCTTGTGCCAGTCTCCTCCATGTCACCCCTGCATACTTTCGAATTTCATCCACCCATCTCCCATGTGGTCTTCTTCTGGGTCTTTTCCTGTCCCTCGGAATCCAATCTAAAATTTCGGCTGTCCATCGATGATCTGTCCTTCTGGCAGTATGTCCAGCCCATTGCCATTTCAGGGATTTAACTCTGATCATGATGTCTTCCACTCTTGTCATTTTTCGGATCCACGAGTTCCTCTTCTTATCTCTCCTGGTTGCACCAAGTATGCACCTCTCCATGCTTCTTTGAGTTGTCGTCAGTCTGATCACCTTTTCCCTTATACAAGGGTGCAATGAGAGCATCCCTCCAATCCCAAGGGACCATTCCTAACTCCCAGCACAACTGGCAAATTTCAGTTAACCAATCAATTACAGAGTCGCCACCATACTTCAACATCTTGACCGTTATGCCATCAACTCCCGGAGGCTTACCATTCTGAAGAGATTTTAGAGCTTTACACACCTCTTCTCTTGAGATCCCTCCTGTGCTTTCATCCTTAACTGTATCATCATCTGCATCTGTCTCAGAATCATTTTTGCTTTCCTGATCTAATAACTCACAGAAATATTCACCCCATCTTTCACTTAACTCATTGGGCTCCCATATCATTTCCCCAACCCTATTCTTCACACAACTTAACACTTTGTTTCCCTTATTTTTTCTGAGTCTCATGTACTTCCAGAAAGACTTCCTATCTTGCCAAAAAACCAATTCATGCCTTTCTATCTTTTGCCTTACTCTGGCAAACCAGTTTAGCGGCTTTGCGCTTCTTACAGCGATATTCATCCACAGAAACTCTATCTTGCAACATCCCCAAATAGGCTTCCTTCTTTCTCTTTACTGTGTCTTCAATCTCACTATTCCACCAAGCATTACCTCTATTGTTACCCACTATTGTAGTGCCACAGACCTCTTCAGCAGCAGTGACTACACTGTTCTTAAAACATCCCCACTTCTTTTCTACATCCCTCTCACAAGACTTCAGCTCCTTCAGTCGTTCTCTGAGTACGTCAGAATAACGCTGATGATTTTCAGGGAGCCTTTCAACCTTTATTCTTTCTATCCTGGGTCTCTTCCTATTCCTTTTCCTCCAACCAACATTCAGTTTCACTCGTGACACTACCAAGTAATGACCAGAGCCAACATCTGCTCCTCTCATCACATGAGTGTCAACAACTAAGTGTTTCAGATGCTGATCATAGACAACAAAATCTATAACACTCTTTTGACCAAGAGTACGATTTTCCCAAGTATATGTGTGGATGTAATTTTTTTTGAAAACTGTATTAGATACATACAAACCATTCGCAATGCACAATTCAATTAATCTTTCACCATTATCATTCACACAAGGATCATTAAACTTACGCAGAACATTGTCAGAAATTGCATTCTGTACACCTACTCTAGCATTGAAATCTCCTGCTATTATAACTTTCTCTTTAGCACCAAAATGGCTGACAACAGCTTTTAGCTTATTCCAGAAATCTTCCTTTCTGTCAGAGGGTTCAGAGTCACAAGGAGCATACACTACAACAATTACTATTTTCTGAAGTTTCAGTTTCAAGTGAATCCAAAAAATTCGCTCACTTATGCAACTATAGTGAATGAGGTTGTTCTTCATGTTTTCACTTAAAATCACACCTTCACCAGCCTGTCCTCTCACATTATCCAATACTTCAGACCACACACTCACTGTTCCATTCACTTCTTCTATCCCAATTTCCTGCTTTTTGGTTTCACTTACACACAGCACATCCAATCTATACTCTTATTTAACAGCAATTTAAGTAATAATCAAAATATTGCCAACTAGTGTCTCATGTCCAAAAAGGTGTTTTAAAAACGTGAAGAATGTTAAAAACGTGAATATTGGCATTATGTTCCAACACAGATTTGTGAAACAGACTCACGTTAAAATACATAGGTTTTTTACCAAAGTACATACTTGTTGTAAAAATAATTGAATTTGAAATTTGGTTTATTCTTCATTTTTGTGGGCCACCAGCTAGAACAGCACTAGTCTTACTTGTAAGAACATGCACCACTAAGTGGAATGCTGCTGTTGAATCAAATGTTTTTCTTTTTAGTAACAGTAAATGTGATGAGATGGTGATATTCTCTTTGCATGTGATGTTCAGCTCTGGAACTACATGGGGGGATTTTGGGCTACATGTTTCTTTGTATATGTTCTAAATTAAGGCAATCTTGTTGACCTTGTTGTTATGTATACTTTTTAATACCTAGAAAATTATGTGCTGTATATGGAATGAAAGAATGTAGTGGCAATACATTGCAGAAAACAGCATCAACAGAATAATTGACTTTGCTTCAAAACTGCCTCTGTTCAGTAAAATTCTGGAACTTCTGCGAATCTCTCTTTATTGCAATTGCATTTAATGGTAATTTGAAAATCCTGCATTTTTATGACAACTACTGATTTCTTATTTGTAACTGTAGAAGCATCAACGTGATGTGAAAGTCTTGTTGAAATAATTGATACAGCATTGTGGGAAAAATTAAATGCTGATTATTGGTACAGTGTGATTTTAATATCTGTTATGTGTAGTAAAGTCTGTGTTTATTATTTCACAATGTTGTAGTGCCAAAAGGAAATGAATTCCCTCTTGATGAATAAGACTGGAAAAGTTTGGAGTAAAATTTGGTAAAGATGATAGGAAAAAGTATGGAAATAAGTGAAATAAAACAAATTGGATCTCAAAAACAAATTAAAATAAGAAATTTAAAAAATTCCCCATTACTTCCACCCAAAGCAATACTAGTTGTTTTTTTATACATTACTGAAAAAAAAAAAAAAAAAAAAGCAGCCTTTTTGGTGCCACTTTTTTTTTCTTGTAAAGAAATGTTAAATGCAAAAAATGTTAAAATAGGCCTTATTAGCAGAACATAAGGATATCTGCTTTTCTCTTAAAAGTGTAAGTGTGGATAATGACTATTAAAGCTTCATATCTTATTTTATGTTTCTGTAATATTTATATGACATCTTTTTTTTTTTTTTTTTTTTTCCTAAGTCAACCCAGTTGTAGTGTGAATTTCTTTTGAGTTAATCAGCTTGACCACTATTGCAAAATACAAATTTTTTCTTAAAATTGAGAAACTTGTGTTATTTCAGGTAATTATTCATTCTCCATTTTGGCAATATGGTTGTGTCACACTTGTGTATAACTGCCCCATCAAATGGAGTGTTGTAGAACACCAGACCTATGTTGTGCAAGCCTTGGAAACTTTTTCTTTATTGTTTCCAAAGTTTTATGGCAATGACAGGAAAAGTAACATATATAGCCACCGGAGTTGTGTTCATTTATAAATGCATCAGTAACAGGTATGTTTTATGCAGAAACCATTCGTGGACACTTGTGTGATATTTCCCTTAAAAGTTGTCCCTGAGTGGAATTAAAAAGTGAAATATACTTCTAGGGACGTCGCTGGATAATTTCAGGAGGGGCTGAAGCCACCCGCCCCCTTATTCTCCAAATTTTTTTGTTTAACTCAGAAAATTATTTTGTAAATCTTTACTAAGTTCTTAACATTATTATTTATTTATTTCAAGACGAGGATCAATCATCAAAAAATGAAGAAAACAAAAAACTAAAGGACAAATTTACATTTGACCATTATATCTGCTGAAGGATGCTTAAGGAATCGCTTCTTGAATAAGGACACGTCCTGTGGATTGTTTAGTGTGTGTGTAATGCAGCTTGTATCTTTTTTTTTTTTTTTTTTTTTTTTTTTTAAGCCATAGTTTCTTTTCATTCAAGAGTTTGCAAAGGCAAAAAATTGTATGTGCCTGGTGGATGTGGAGATTAATTGGATGCTCAGAGATTTGGAGTCTCGAATGCTGAATTTGATATTACAGGGCTAGTTTTCTTGTACTGCAGTGAGTCTCTTTATTGCTCTTAATTGCCCTTTAGGATGCTGTCTGTCTCTGGAGCCTGGCACCCTGTGGCATTGCCAACTCAGTCAGCACGCAGAGAACACATAGGATCCACTGTTCATTTTGTCCGTTATTTTCAATTGCACAGACTATTCTAAATTAAGTTTTGGATCCATAGTTAAATAAAGTTTTGGATCCACAGTTTTGCATCCATACTCTCTACATTAGTGTTGGGCATTATCGATTGAATTTAAGAATCGAAAGGTTGCAATCGAAAGATCTGACAAATCGAGATATTCATTCGAATTAATCATTCGAACGATTTCTAATTTTAAAATTTACCGGTAGATGGCGTGACACGCTCAGAGCTGCCGTATGCGTTTGAAAAATCGAGATATTCATTCGAAATAACCATTCGAATGATATGAAATTGATGCTACACGCCCAGAGCTTTCTTTCGCTGGACGGAATGACGCTAAAGACGCCTGAATGTTTTCAAATAGCATAACCTAGCTTAAGAACAAATTTTGGCCGCCCCGGTGGCGCAGTGGTCTAAGCGATGGCCTCTGATCATTCGTCCGTAAGGGGTCCGGGTTCGAATCCCGGTGGGGCATGGATGTTGTGTTTGTCTTACGGCACTGGCTCTTTCCCTTCCCTGGAGCCAGTGACCCAAAATTAGGGACGGGCGACTGCTTATAGCCCATTAAGTTGCTCACGGTGGTCGTTAAACCTCCATTCAAAAAAAAAAAAAAAGTTTTGAAGATGACAATCCGATTTTTGGCGTAAATGTGACAAGGATAGTAAGTCAGATAATATCCAAAAACTTGAAAATTTTCATCGTCCTGGAGCGGGACTCGAACCCGCGTCTCCCAGAAAACGCCCGGGTATGCTAACCACTACACCACCCAGAACGACCAAGTTTCAAGTTTCCGATCAATTTGAATATAACCATCACAGGATTCGCTAGTCGAAGCAATCGGCATTCATGTTTAGCGAATCTGGAGGTTAAGAATCTTAAGAAGTTTTCTTTCTAGCTTAAGAAGTTAGAAGGAACCAAAGTGATTCTTCCTGCAAGAGATAACTCAATCACGTGAAAACCGAGTACTTCCGAACCTCTCGGATCTCGGTACTTCTCGAGATGTTATCGGGTAGACGAGCGATTTTGCTCGGAACTTATGTTCTCGAGAAGAGACGAGCGATTTCGCCTTTTGAATGCACTCGTTTGAACGATACAGCGTATGAGCTCTCTCGAGAGGTTTTTGTCATTCGAATGAATTTGGAGTAATCGAATGAATCGATTATTTCTACTCGATTATGCCCATCACTACTCTACATAAGGAATCTGTTGCCTGTCCTAACAAAGGCCACAAATAAAAATTCTAAATGGGAGCCTACTGCTCCACACCACAGCAAAGGGATCTCGATATTCTCAAAAGTCCATCAAAAATGGGGGAGGAGGGTAACATTCGAATAACTATGCTGCGATGAAATTAATCCCAAAACTGAAGATCTTGGTGCTATATTGGTTGTGAGTGAAATTAGAAAGATTTTTAATTATTTAAAATTTAAAGCGTAATTATATTAAAGGTGACAACTATCAATTTAATTTTTTTCATTGGAGTTGGACGACCACTGTGAGCAATTCGATGAGGTCTAAGCAGTCGCCCGTCCCTGATTTTGGGTCTCTGGTTCCAGGGAAGGAACACAGCCGTAAGACAAACACAACATCCATGTCTCGCTGGGAAAAGAACCCGGATTCATCTTTAATGAATGATCACCAGCACTTAAACCACTGAGCCACCGGGATGCCAATTTGAAAAAAAATTGCAGGTTTTTCTTTTCATTACGAAAGAGAGCAAATAGGGTATGTACAAAGTAGTGAAACAAGACCTATTCAGTCCCCAATGTTCTTAGTCTAGCGACGCCCCTGTTTACTTCATTTAAACATTGATGCTCATTCTTGCCTTCCGACGTTTCTTCTCTTTCTACATCAGAAGAGGGTTAAGGGTTTAAGTTCAGGTAATGGGGCCAGTTATCAATTTTATGTCATGTTATTTTGACCCAGTTGTAATTCCATTTCGCGTCACTTAAAAACGTATTTATGCATGTTGAGACTTGATTTTGTATTATGTATATGTGTTAAAAGGCATAACGTTTTGAAACTTCTAAATGGTATTCTGTTCTGTATCCGTAATTATTCAATAAAATAACATTCGTTTTGTGTTTTTCTGTGTGCTTCCGAAGTGTTATCAACTTCATTCATATATATTCGGCAAATAACTTGTGAATTTGGATTGCTAGCATACGGCTAATTTATTGACTTTTTTATCAAAATGTAAAAAAACAGGAAGCTAAACCAGGAAATAATTATATGACATTATTAAATTGTAGTATTTGTGCAGAGAAATTTTTGTATAATATCTTGAATAAAAAGTGCCACGCATCATGTGGTATGTGTGTTTGTTGACTGAAAATTCTTTACTATCCATGGAATGAAGGAACGCCGCCCCGGTGGCGCAGTGGTCTAAGGCGCTGGCCTCTGATCATTCGTCCGTCTGGGGGTCCGGGTTCGAATCCCGGTGAGGCATGGATGTTGTGTTTGTCTTACGGCACTGGCTCTCTCCCTTCCCTGGAACCAGTGACCCTTAATTAGGGACGGGCGACTGCTTATAGCCCGTTGAGTTGCTCACGGTGGTCGTTAAACCTCCGTTCAAAAAAAAAAAATTTGAAGGAACGACATTTTAAAATGGGCATTCTTCACGAGTACCGACTAATGTAATTAGATAGATTGCAGAATTATTAACTCTTCAATGTTTTTTTTTTTTTTTTTTATTTACGTAGCGATACTTAATATGGCATTTGTGTGGTAGTGGATTCATACTTATCAAAAATTTTGGGAGGGGGGGGTTATGGGCAACAAGCAGTCTGCCGTCCCTAATTTGGGGCCACTGGATCTACGGAGGAGAGAGAGAGCCAGTGCCGTAAGGCAAACACAGCAGCTGTGCCTTACGGGTTACGAACCCAGACATATCTCGGACAAATGTTCGGAAGCCAGCGCTTAGACCACTGCGTCAGGCGCAAAAGCGATGGCTTCTGATCATTCGTCCGAGATGGGTCCGGATTAGAATCTTGGTGTAGCATGGATGTTGTGTTTGTCTTACGGCGCTGGCTCTCACATCCCTGGAACCAGTGGCCCTAAATTAGGGACGGGCGACTGCTTATCGCTCGCTGAGTTACATGACCTTCAGACGTTTCCCAGGGGCGATGACTGCATTCTTACAGGGAGAAGGTATGCGATGTCATGAAAGTAAATAATATATCGCGCCACCCCGATAGTGCAGTGGTCTCCGCGATGCTTCTGATCATTCGTCTGAGTTGGGTCTGTGTTCGAAAACTGGTGAGGCATGGATGCTGGGTTTGTCATTGGCTCTCTCCCTTCCCTGGAACCAGTTAATCTAATAACATAGTCCATTGAGTTGCTCACGGTGGTCGTTAAACCCTCAATCGTAATAAAATTGCCCCGGGAGATACCAACGCCTGCTGTACTTATTTGTTGAGCGACAACAACAGAGACAGGGTGACTTTTGCTAATCCCATAAGGGATGTGTAAATTCGAAGAACAGTTTGGGGTAAGAAGTCTTACTCCCTTTGGATGAGCGGTTGTAGTAGTTTGGATATACGGGCGCTTTTTTTATATATATTAAAGGTTTAACGACCACCGTGAGCAACTCAATGGGCTATAAGCAGTCGCCCGTCTCTAATTTAGGGTCACTGGTTCCAGGGAAGGGAGAGAGCCAGTGCCGTAAGACAAACACAACATCCATGCCTGACCGGGATTCGAACCCGGACCCATCTCGGCCATTATAATCATTCAAAGGTAAAGACTACGAATTTCAAAAGATTCCGTCACCCTGAAGAAACTTTAGGATGTAATATAGATATTGTTTAGGTTTCTTAGCTAGATGCGGTAAGAAATTTTTAAATGTGTTTCCTAAGTTTGCAGTTACCCTGTATAGGTTTCGAAGCACAATGGCAAAAACTGCAATGAAATATTCACGAAACTGATTCCTGCAACAACAGATGCCATAGTGTATGGTATTACTCTTATGACCCCTACAGCTGCTAGTGGCCGCCCCGGTGGCGCAGTGGTCTAAGCGATGGCCTCTGATCATTCGTCCGAAAGGGGTCTGGATTCGAATCCCGGTGAGGCATGGATGTTGTGTTTGTCTTACGGCACTGGCTCTCTCCCTTCCCTGGACCCAGTGACCCTAAATTAGGGACGGGCGACTGCTTATAGCCCATTGAGTTGCTCACGGTGGTCGTTAAACCTCCAATAAAAAAAAACAGCTGCTAGTGCCGTCTGAGTACAGACTGTGGTCGGTAAAAACTACGACCAGGGGCAATGATTACTGTGTGATCACTGGTGAAATCCTCTACTACAGAAGCGTTGCAAATAACACAGATGATGGACGAAGAAACTGGTGAATGAACCATTGCTGTGGCCCGCAGTGACTGGTATCTATAAACATGAAAGTTTTTCCTCTGCAAAATCAGACATACTACTATGAAGTGCGATTTTCTTTATGTTCAGGAAGTGCATCGATGCTCTACGGATAGGTGTCCATTTGTTCCTGGACTAAAGCTTATTTATGAAATACCACATGAGCATTACGGAAGTGTAATCTTTTCTAGGCCAGAGATTGAAATCACAAGTGCTGGCAGTAGAAGTTTTGAAGATGTTGAGATCATCACAGTAGAAACAACACATTCTATTACCTCGGTATATGAACCACTAAAATGCCGCCCCGGTGGCGCAGTGGTCTAAGGCGTTGGCCTCTGATCATTCGTCCGTAAGGGGTCCGGGTTCGAATCCCGTCAGGCATGGATGTTGTGTTTGTCTTACGGCACTGGCTCTCTCCCTTCCCTGGAACCAGTGACCCCAAATTAGGGACGGGCGACTGCTTATAGCCCATTGAGTTGCTCACGGTGGTCGTTAAACAACCAATCAAAAAAAAAAAAAACCGCCGAGAATGACGTTAATAGAGATTTTGTCGAAGAATGGGCAGAGGATAATCGGCCGGCTTGCCTTGATTCATGATGCTAAGCTGCCAGCCTTGTTTAATAGTGCTCTCTCCCTTCCCTGGAACCAGTGACCCTAAATTAGGGACGGGCGACTGCTTATAGCCCATTGAGTTGCTCACGGTGGTCGTTAAACCTCCAATCAAAAAAAAAAAAAAGAACCACTAAATACCCTGTTTGAATTTAATAAGCTGCAGCGGTTTAACTTAACATCAACAAATATTGTGATGGAAGATTTTAACAGTCACAGCGGAGCATGGGGATACGCCGAGAATGGCCGTCCCGGTGGCGCAGTGGTCTAAGGCGTTTGCCTCTGATCATTCGTCCGTAAGGGGTCCGGGTTCGAATCCCGTCAGGCATGGATGTTGTGTTTGTCTTACGGCACTGGCTCTCTCCCTTCCCTGGAACCAGTGACCCCAAATTAGGGACGGGCGACTGCTTATAGCCCATTGAGTTGCTCACGGTGGTCGTTAAACAACCAATCAAAAAAAAAAAAAACCGCCGAGAATGACGTTAATAGAGATTTTGTCGAAGAATGGGCAGAGGATAATCGGCCGGCTTGCCTTGATTCATGATGCTAAGCTGCCAGCCTTGTTTAATAGTGCTAAGGTGGAAGCATGGATATAATCCAGACTTAATTTTTGTCTCAGAAAACATATCCCATCAGTGTGTGAAGCTGGTTGGTGATCCAACCCCAAATACTCAGCACAGACCTATTATCTGCCAGGTAATGGCTGCCATTAGATCAACTATAGTCCCATTTAGAGGAAGATTCAATTTCAAGAAAGCTGACTGGCAAGGTTTTTCTCATGGTTTGGATGCTGCCGTGTTAGATTTAAAACCAATTCCTCAAAACTACAATCACTTTGTAAAGGCAGTACAACGGGAGGCACGACAGAACATCCCGAGAGGATGTAGAACTGTGTACCTGACCAATATGAATAGGCAAACAAAACATTTGCTGTTACAATATACCATTCTATATGAGGAGGACCCTTTTCAGGAGTCGACTATTCAAATTGGCAAGGAACTTGAGGCGGTTGAAAGGAGTAAGCAGGATAAGTGGAAGACAACTATCGAAGGGCTTGATTTTGCAAAGAGCAGCTATAAGGCATGGCGGCTATTAAAGAACTTAAACAATTATCTAATAATGTTAAAAAATACCTCTACAGTCACTGCTGATCAAATAGCTTCACAACTTCTTCTCAATGGAAAGAGTAAGAAGAATAGTAAATATTTTCAAAAAAGGTAATTGACTTGTTAAAGGAAGAACTGTTGGAGAGGAGATTGTGATTACCATAAATGAGGTGGAAAGCGTTATAGTAAGGGCCAAACGTAAGTAAGGGGTGTATAGTAAGGGCCAAATGTAAATAATGGGTATATAGTAAGGATCAAATGTGGCAAAGCTGCTGGGGTTGATTTGTTGAATGAACAGATAAAACATTTCGGACAAAGAACGAAAGAGTGGATTACTGCGTTATTTAATAATTGTGTCAGGCGCTGTTAAGTTCCAAAGTTGTGGCGTAAGTCTAATAACACTGTTGAAACCACAAAAAGCAACATTGGTCTATAGCTACGAGAATCATCAGGATTCTCTATAGCTTCGAGAATCCTGATGATTCTCGTAGCTATAGACCAATTTTGCTTTTGTTGTCATTTGCACAAAACTTTTGAACGAATAATTTTAAATAGACTTGTACCTCTGACAGAATCACAACTCATTCCAGAACAGGCAGGCTTTATACAAGGTAAATCATGCACGGGACAGGTATTAAACCTTACTCAATATATCGAGGATGAATATGAGCAAAAGAAAATAACTGGTGTGGTGTTTGTGGATCTGGCTGCTGCATACGACACTGTAAATTATGGAACATTTGTTATGTAAACTTTACGATATAACAGGGAATTTATATGAAACTAACTACAATTATTGCAAATTCGTTAGCAAATACTGTAGAAAATTTTTCGTGATTTCCAGAATAAACGTAGCAGATGGAGAGATCAGAAGAATAGATTACCACAAGGAATTGTGCTTTCTCCAATATTATTTAATATTTATATTAATGATCAGCCTTATTCACGGGGCACTAGGTCATTTTTATTTGCTGACGATTTTGCATTGGCGGCACAGTATGATAATTTTGGAGAGATTGAGAGTGCACTTACGAGGGTCGTAAACTACTTTCAAAGATATGTTAGAAATCATTTGACCCTTAATCCAGGCAAGACACAGGTTACTGCGTCTGAGAAATCATGAAGTAAATAGAAAACTTAAAATAATATTAAATGGCTCTTCACTTCCGAATACGGATTCAACCAAATATCTAAGAGTCATTTTGGACAGAGTTCTTACTTCTAAGATGCACTGTGAGAATACTGGACAAAAGATTTATGCTAGAAATAATTTGCTTCGTAAACTTGTTAACTCCTCATGGGGAGCAAGTCCCAGACTGGTGCAGATCTCGGCACTGCCTCTGTGCTTTTCTGCCGCTGAATATGCTTGCCCTGTTTGGGCACGTTCTACTCATTCCAAGAAAGTTGACATCATTCCCAACGATTCTTGTACGGATTGTTACTGGTTGTCTGAGACCTACGCCTTTAGATAAACTCTATGTAGTGGCAGGGATAGCCTCACCTGTAATAAGGAAAAAAATAAAATCGGATGTGGAAATGACAAAATATCTTAGGGATTTTTTTAATTGAAGGTTTAACGACCACCGTGAGCAACTCAATGAGCTATAAGCAGCCGCCCGTCCCTAATTTAGGGTCACTGGTTCCAGGAAAGGGAGAGAGCCAGCTCCGTAAGACAAACACAAGATCCATGCCTCACCGGGATTCGAACTCGGACCCCTTTCGGACGAATAATCATAGGCCATCACTTAGACCACTACGCCACCGGGGTATCTTAGGCATGTCAGACATGTTATGCATGGTTATATGCCCTGCATATCCAAGGCTCAAATCAAGGAAAAGTTTTATGAAGTGTGCTGAAGAGATTATTAAACCACCACACAGGGTACGTGTGAACCAATGGATATCCAAACTTGGCAGTTTAGTGGAGTGGATGAAGACAGCGGAGGACATCTCGCCTGGACATCAATATGGATGGACTGTGTGGAGAACTCTTAATAGAGTGAGGACTGGCGTGGGAAGGTCAAGAGACAATTTGGTGAAACGGGCTTTTCTTCGAATCTGAACAACATTTCTGTGATTGTGGGAATATACACTATCTACCAACAAGTAATTGAACACCTGTGAAAGCAAAGGAAAACGAAATTTATTCACCTTCAATAGTTGGTGGTGGCTCCACGAGCGGCAATTACAGCTGCGAACCCTCCGGGGCATACTCTCAACCAAGCGTTGTACGACGGCTAGCGGTATTTTCTTCCACTCGGCTTGGAGAAGACAGGTCAGTCCCTTCACCGATTTCGGACTGTGGGGGCACCCCTTAAGTCGACGCTCCAACTCGTCCCAGAGGTCCTCGGTAAGGTTAAGGTCCGGGCTCTGCGCTGGCCAGTTCATTCGATTAACCCCATTGTCACCATCCAAGCCATGGTGGACCTCGCAACACGACAGGTGGCATTGTCATCCTGAAAGTAACATGGGTCCACCACGTAAAACTGCCACAACGTAGGAAGCGCATGGTCATCCAAAATGGTGCAGTAGTTCTCGGCGTTGAGTCTACCAGGAATTGCGACCAAGGGTCCCGTGCCATACCAGGAGAAACGCCCAAATAGCATAATTCCACCGCCGCCGAACTGCACAGTTATCACAATACATTCGGCAGGTGGCGTTCTCCAGGCAGACGCCAAACCCAGACTCTGCCATTCGAACGGTAGAGGGTGAACCTTGATTCGTCGCTCCAGAGAACCTGTTTCCACTGTTCAACGGTCCACTGTCGACGTTCTTTGCACCACGTTAGCCGAGCAGCTCTATTGGACTTGGTGATCAAAGGCCTGTGGGCGGCAGCACATCCATGATAACCGAGCAGATGGGCTTCCTTGCGGATGGTATTCATCGAAAGAACACTCCCGGATGCCTGTTGAAACTCCTCGCGGATGTGGCCCATTGATTTGGTGCGGTTCTTCCGAATTTCTC
The DNA here is from genome assembly GCA_039090855.1 of Macrothele yani. Lineage (NCBI taxonomy): Eukaryota > Metazoa > Arthropoda > Arachnida > Araneae > Macrothelidae > Macrothele > Macrothele yani. The sequence continues at coordinate 32,496,963 of CM077011.1, forward strand.
TGGGCAGCACCCGTCGGTCTCTTACTCACAGTTTTGTGGGTCTGCCAGGTCGGGGCACATTCCGACAGTCACCTCTCATCTTCCACTTGCCAATCCCGTAGGCCACTGTCGATTTTGGGTATTTCAATTCGCTGGATATGTCACGTGTGGATCGGCCATTTCTGTGATACCCGACGATTACACCTTTCTCGAAATCATAGGGCTCCGAACTGCGTGGCATCTTGCATGCGACTGGTTGCGTTGTTGTTTCCCACACGATATTTAACGGCGGCGGCCGTGACGTGTATCAGGACCGCAGATATCGTCGATTGCAGGGGTGTTAAATTACTTGTTGGTAGATAGTGTACAAACAATGTCCCATTTATTAGACTGTTGCCTGAACCCAGTGCGGCGTGAAATGAAGGATTTAGTATTTGCTTCAGGAAAAGCAATACAATTGACACGTCATTACAGTTTGATGGTTTAAACAGTTGTGAATAATAGTATTTAAATTGATATACGTATCTAAGTTTTTGCATTGTATTGTGTATGTTTTATCATTTTGATTTTGTGATTATTCTCATTGATTTATTTGTGATTTTATGGATGTCGTGTGCACGCTTCTGACACGAAATAAATAAATAACAGCTGTTTTGCCGAGAAATGTATTAACAGACTAGTTCTGAAACGAACTAATTCGTTGAATTCAATGAATAATTAGCTGAAATCACCACGTCCTGTATTCTAATCAAGAACTCAAAAAGCTTATGATGTTGACAAATCAAAAACCGTTGCGGTTATGTAACTTTTAGTAATATATTGTTTTATTAGGCTGTTGCAGATGAAACCCCGTGCAATTGGCAGATAATTTAGGAGTTAACACATTGCGCAATGTTTCTTGTTATACAGTGTAATAACAGAAAGTGTCAAGACTTCTGCCTGTAAAGCACTGGTCATTTGTGCCAATGATATCAGTTGTAAGGAGAATGTACTACAGTGTAGAAGACGATGGATTAGAGCCAAATTCGTGTCATTTTCTTATATGAGTTTAGACTTGGACTCCATGCATCGGACGTGGCTTTCAACATCAATACAGCATTTGGGGAATGCACCGTAATTGAACTCCAAGATCAATTTTGGTTTGTTAAATTCCAGCCCCGGCGCCATACGAGCCTTAAAAATGAACTACGCGTTTGACCAGAAGCAGCTATCGATGATGCCGAGTTGGGGGCCTTGATTGAAACCCATCCAAGTCAAACGGTACGAGAACTTCGCGAGAAACTCAGAGTACAGTATGCAACCATTTACAGACCTTTAAAGGCGATAGTGAAGGAGATGAAGAAATGGGTCCCGCATGATGGCACCAAGCTACGTGTGATGAGAAATGGATGCTGTATGGCAATGGCTTGACATCGATAAACCCCCCAAAGCCGGTATTCGATCCCATGAGGACGGTGGTCTGTTTATGATGGTCAGCAGCGCTGGTGTGATCCACTCCTCGTTCATACAACCGGGTCAAACCGTCATGGCGGACGGGTATTGTCAAGAACTTGATATTATGCATCAACAGCTATCCACGAAACGGCATACATTAGTCAATAGCCATACTTCTCCATGGTAAGGCAAGACCAAACGTTGCATGCCAGACAGTTCAGAAGATGCGCCAATTGAAACCTTAACTCATTCGCCTTATTCACCTTATCTGTTCCTTACGGACTCGCTTCTTCAAACACCTGAGAACTTTTCTACAGAGTAAATCGTTCCCCAAATCAATTATTAGTTGAAACCGCATTTCACGAGTCTGTCGCATCCCGAAGCCCTACATTGTTTCGCGACGGTATACAGAAGTTCATATCTCGTTGGCAAAGTGTGTTGCTGCTGGCTGTGAATATTTTTATTAACAAAGTTTATTCTGCGCCGTATTTTGGGTGCTTGAAGTTTCCATCAATATTCTGACGTTTCATCTGCAACAACCTAATATTATAATGATGCCACACATAGAATGCGGTTTACACCGTCTTTGCCACCCCGGTGGCGCAGTGATCTAACCACTGGCTTCTGACGATTCGTCCGAGATGGGTCCGATTTCGAAACCCGGTGAGGCATGAATGCTACGTTTGTCTTACGGCACTGTCTCTCTCCCTTCCCTGGAACCAGATGCCCTAAGTCTGGAACGGCCGACGGTTCATAGCCTATTGAGTTGCTCATGATGGTCGTTAAACCCCCAGTTAAAAAGAGAAAAAAGGCTGTAGTTAGGACTTAATTGACTAGTCGTTGAGGCTGCAACCTATCTTACGACTGGTTCCATCGGATTATTTTGGATGTCTAGTTAACAGTCAACTCTATGGTTGCCGCTCCAGTGGCGCAGTTTTCTTTGTTTTTGTTTTATTGGAGGTTTAACGACCACTGTGAGCAACTCAATGGGCTATAAGCAGTCGCCCGTCCCTAATTTAGGGTCACTGGCTCTAGAGAAGGGAAAGAGCCAGTGCTGTAAGACAAACACAACATCCATGTCTCACCGGGATTCGAACCCGAACAGCCGCCCCGGTGGCGCAGTGGTCTAAGGCGTTGGCCTCTGATCATTCGTCCGAAGGGGTCCGGGTTCGAATCCCGGTGAGGCATGGGTGTTGTGTTTGTCTTACGGCACTGGCTCTCTCCCTTCCCTGGAACCAGTGACCCTAAATTAGGGACGGGCGACTGCTTATAGCCCATTGAGTTGCTCACGGTGGTCGTTAAACCTCCAATAAAAAAAAAAAAAAAGAACCCGGACCCCTTAAGGACGAATGATCAGAGGCCATCGCTTAGACCACTGCGCCACCAGGGCTGCCCAGTCGCGCAGTGGTCTAACCGCTGGCTTCTGACAATTCGTCCGAGATGGGTCCTGTTTCGAAACCCGGTGAGGCATGGATGTTGTGTTTGTCTTACGGCATTGGCTTTCTCCTTTCCCTGGAACAAGATGCCCTAAATCAAGGACGAACGACGGCTCATACCTGCTCACGTTGGTCGTTTACCCCCAATTAAAAAGACAAAAACGTTGGTCTAAGCTTTGGCTTCTGACCATTCGTCCGAGATGGGTTCGATTCCTGATCAGGCATGGATGTTGTGTTTGACTTACGACACTGGCTCTCTCATTTCAGTGGAACCAATGGCCCTAAGTTGGAAAAGGGCGACTGCTTACAGTCCATCGAGTTGCCCAGGGTGGTCAATAAACTCATAAATATCGTCTTTGTTGGCTGAAAAAATGGAATATGAAATTTTTTTTCAGTAAGCTATGCATTTTATGTTTTATGTACATAAAAAAATTCATGGAAATTAAAAGCGGTCTATAGTGCGGTTTAAATAAAAAATCAAACTCGGAACCAATTCTTTATTCTTTTATTAATATCTCAAGTTTAGTATTTTTCTTTGTAAATGGCTACGTTTTACATTTTATCAATAACTTTTAGTTTCTATTTAATACCTGTATCTTATTTTTTCCAGCTGCTATTGAATATTTATATATTATAATTACCAATTGATTTTCACTATATAATTGCCAATTGATTTTCTCTATATTATGTTACTTTTTTTTTTTTTTTTTTTTTTTTGCGTTTTATTTCTTGTTTGCTTTCACGCGTAGTTTTGCAATCAGTCAGTTCCATTTCATATCCATCCTTTTCGATACTCCATAATTTTGTCGTATCCGCTTTTGAGAGTTGAAGTAATATTGGAAGCGGGGTCTTCTTTCTCGGCGGGCACTCTTTGTTCTCCGCTTTCGTCTACTATTTCGTGACTACAAGAAGGTCTAAGTTCCACTTCCGTGTCGCATGGCAACGTCTGTGGGTCTAAGAGAGTTACGATATTTCCAGAATTGTAAGAGGCCTGGTTTTCGGCTCCTCGGACCATGCTTACAGTCTTATTTTCCGGTTGATCGGTGAGACTGATCATCACAGATTCGTCTTTTTTCTCGGTTTGGGGTGAACTGGGCTTACTTGTTGTCTTAGATTCTAGACCAGAGCTCGCAAAATCACCCACCATCTTTGTATTTGGAAGTGGGAAACGCGTTTTATTCGGTGAACTATCTGGAGTAGAAGGAACTTCAATTTTTGTGTCTGGTTGCGCTGGTGCTGGAGACTCCTTGGTAAGAGATTTTTGACTTAAGTTTGCCTTTTGTGAATCTGTTTTGGAAACTGCTTCTGTTTGCTTCGAAGCGTCAGGTGTAGCGGGAGCTACACATTTTTTGATAGTCTGTTTTGGAGTGGATTGCCTCTTTGGAACATCTGTCTTAACTGTTTCCAATTTTCGAGGAGAAATAGGTTTCTGTTGTCCAGTTTCTTTTTTCCCGTCTGTGTGTTCTGTGTTAATTTGGACGCCGTCACGTATAAACTTTTGAGGTGATAGTATTACTCTGGCAGATGGTGCCATAGGTTTTGCACTTGAGCCACAAGGTATATACGAATCAGCTGGATTGCTGCTTTGTTGCAAATCAATAATATCCTCCAAAAGATTTGTATGAGGTATTGGTTGGGCTGTAATAGGTGTCGTATCTTGATGTCCTTCACTCTTAGCAGGTTTCACCACAGGTGAATCAGCAGAGCAAGTTTTTCGCAAGGACGATGAAGGCGTTGCTGGTGCTCTACTTTTAGGTGACGGTGCTGACGGTGCAGGTGTTAAACCTCCGGGTGGCATACCGTTTTTCTCGAGCCTCACGGATTTCTGTAGAACTTCGTCTTGTGTGAATGCTTCATTGATGTGTCCACTTCTTTCACTGTCATTGTGACTGCGTACCGAAGACTGTCGTAAAGTCTCAAATCTGCTTGAACTGGCATCATTGTTGGCCCCCATTTTTGATCCTTTTACAGCTTGGATGAGGTCCCGCCAACGCTGAGATGTGCTAGTCTCCGTTGCTGATAGTCCAACTAGACGGGCTAGTACACCTTTATTACCCTTTACTTCTGGAGCTGCTTCTTCAGTGCATACTTCCATGAGCCCTATGCTGAAGTCCTTCATCAGGCGCCTTTTCATCATCTGAATTTTAACTGAAACGGCTGAAAATATGAAAAGACATGCATTTTAAAAATTCATTACACACGAGTCTTCACGTGATTTCGTAAATTGAACATTACTTTAGAATAATAATAACATGAATGCCGGTTGCTTCGACTAGCGAATCCTGTGAAGGTTAAATTCAAATTGATCGGAAACTTGAAACTTGGTCGTTCTGGGTTTTGTAGTGGTTAGCATACCCGGGCGTTTTCTGGGAGACGCAGGTTCGAGTCCCGCTCCAGGACGATAAAAATTTTCAAGTTTTCGGATATTATCTGAGTTACCATCCTTGTCACATTTACGTCAAAAATCGGATTGTCATCTTCAAAATTTGTATAATAACAACGTTTCGCCCAATAAAATGTTTATTATACATCGACTATAGTTTCGCAGAGCGTTTGGCTCAGCTTCCTCAGGACGAATGGAGCGTAAACATTCAAATCATTGTGACATCATCAGAATTCTGATGATCACGGGTTTTGACGAGTTGTTTCCACGCGCTTGAAAGAAATGGAGTCGACGTCATGTCGTTGACAAGCCGTGACGAGTTCCGGTATATGTGGAAAGCTTCTAATATATTAAGCTTGAAAGTCGAGACCTCCCAATACAAAGAATTGGGCAGTTATCCCATTTGCTCCTCAGATTTGCTTCGCGATTTCAAAAATCCTTAAAAGTTTTAATTTCAAAGTCATTTTCAAACCCATCAACAAGATGAATTTTTACGGATCAAAAGATTACGTCGAAGACTTAAACTCCTGGGGAATTTATCAGATACCTTGTGAATGTGGACTTTTATATATAGGACAGACCCGCAGGGCTTTAAGTTTCCGTGTGAAGGAACACAAGACATATGTACGGAACTATGAACTGAAGAAGTCGTCTATAGCTCAACATTGTCACGAAAATAACCATAACTTTTTGTTTGGAAACGCTACGCTTATTGATAAACCGGACTCGACTTTCAAGCTTAATATATTAGAAGCTTTCCACATATACCGGAACTCGTCACGGCTTGTCAACGACATGACGTCGACTACATTTCTTTCAAGGGCGTGGAAACAACTCGCCAAAACCCGTGACTGTCAGAATTCTGATTATGTCACAATGATTTGAATGTTTACGCTTCATTCGTCCTGATTAAGCCGAGCCAAACGCTCTGCGAAACTATAGTCGATGTATAATAAACATTTTATTGTGCGAAACGTTGTTATCATTGTTCTATCTTAACACCGCAAGCTTTGTAGTCATAAATTATATATGAACATTACTTTCACAGAAAACGAAACATCAACCAACTGGTTAAGCAACCCTTTCATAATAACATTTGTCTCTGTGATATTTGTCTGATATTAATGTGATGCTGCGATTTGTAATAATGCATATTAAAGGTATTTTTGTTTAGTTTTTTTGTTATCGAAGACTGTGACTGGTAATCAAGAATTCTCTCAGAAGGAATAAAACGTTCCGCTGTTACAAATCAGTAAAAGAGCTTAGTGCAAGAAAATCCCATACGTCGTTAGAAGATATAATAATAGTAACTCCCACATAACACAATTAGCCTTTTTAACGGTCAATGTATGTATACGAAACAAAGGGTGCCCAAAATGTTTTGCGTACGAATAGAAATGTTCACATAGCAACCGGGTTTTACGAAAGCTACTGCCACTGTGTGAACATTTCTTCCCTACCTCTCATCTCATTGGCACCGACCATAAACCTGATAAGCGCTCTCTTAAAGTCCTTTATTCTCTGCCAGGCATGTTGGGAAACGGCCAGTCCCCCTGACTCGGACATCACGCCACTGGGTAGAAGCAATTGACAATAACGTCTCTCTCTTTAGCTTCGCCACCATTGTTATAACTCTTTTAGCCATTGTTATAACTCTTTTAGCCATTGTTGTAACTCTTTTAGCCATTTTTGAAACTCTTTTAGCTATTGTTGAAATGAAATTCTTTTAACAGGTAATCTGTCAGACAGGATTAGTGTCGTTCATCCCCCTTAAATGACCATTTTGATTAACAACGCTAAGGACGAAAGCAGCGCCTTCTGTTGTGTAGGTTCACTCCTCCCAGCTTCTTTCGGCCCACTTCTCATACAACAAATATATTCGTTCGAATTAAATAATTAAATGGAAATGAACTATACACCAACTGTACTTAAATAGTATAACTATACTAGGTATTCGAAATTTCTTGGTGTAGAATAGAAATCAAAATTTCCAAGCTTTGGCACATCAACCAGATGGCTTTTTCAAGGAAGGTACACAGCAAACTCAATAATAGAACGCATCAACAATTTGAACGCGGTGACTTGACAATAACGAAGAGATGCGAACGTAATCAGGTATTTAAAGACACGAGGCGTTATGCTCGTTTAGCACGCGGAATCATCGAAGGAAAATAAAGAGGTAATCACTATTTGAAGAAATGGTTCAAAATTCGTGGCAACTCCAGTGAGACGCTATCATTGCACGACTCGCTAATTGTTATGATCTCCAAAGTTTCGCGAATGGCAGTAGAGTTTGGGGTGGAGTAGGAAGCTAATTTCTTTACGTCATCCCACATAAGAACATCGGACTTGAACTTGACTTCTCTGAATAGGGCAGTGGTATCTTTGCCGTTCTTTATGTCCGTTTTATGTTCATTGACTCTAATTCTAAATGAATGTTTAGTCATTCCAATGTAGCATCGCTTAGAGCCGTCCGGATATAGTAGAGGAATGGCATAAACACCTGCTTCATTGGAAGGCGGGGGTCTTGCCAGTGTTTCCCTTAATCATGATATATAAAGACGTCGGAGACCTGATGCTAACACCGAGGTTCATCTTCTTCAGCGCGTTCTTGAGCTGACAGGAAAAATATATTCAATGACACGAGCATAACGCCTCGTGTCTTTGAATACCTGATTACGTTCACATATCTTCGTTATTGCCAAATCAAGTCACCACGTTCAAATTGTTGAAGCATTCTATTATTCAGTTTGCTGTCTACCTTCCTTGAAAAAGCCATCTGGTTGATGTGCGAAAGCTTGAAAATTTTGATTTCTATTCTACACCAAGAAATTTCGGATATCTAGTACAGTTATACTATTTAAATATTCGTTCGAGCTGATTTCAGTCCATTTTTCTAAATTCGAGTTAATTCGTTCCAGCCGATTAAAGGAATAAAAGAAAGCAGGCTTAATAGCTAGCCCAAGATAATTTTTTTTTCAATTTAGGGTTAAACGATCATCGCAAGCAACTCAATGGGCTATAAGGAGTCGCTTGTCCCTAATTTAGGGCCACTTACTCCAGGGAACTGCCGTAAGACAAACACAACATCCATGCCTCACCGGGGGATTTGATCCCGTACCCATCTCGGACGAATGGTTATAAGCTGGTGCTTAGACCACTGCGTCAACGGGACGGCTAACCCAGGAGATGAGTTCCTGCTATCTTCACAAATTGACGGTGCTGCCATCTGTATTATAATACAAGAAGCAACCCCATACATAGTTCTCGTACCCACACACATGAGCTGGCACCATTTACTTAAAATTTTTTTATCTTATCCTTATTGAGTCAGTCAGTGAACACACACAGACGGAACTTATGGAGCTATGACAGGACCTACAGAGAGCTAGTAGTTGTTACGCAGAACGTAATCTCACATCCAACGAAGTCACATGTGGCGATGTTCGATTTATAAAAAACGAAGGTATTCAACTTTAAACGCCAATTTTTTTTATTTTCTATCCGATTCCGTAGAAAACAGAATCACCCCAATGAAATGAAATGCAAATTCATAATTGATGCCACCTGTATGAAGCTCGTGTCACGCGATCAGCTCACGTTAGATACAGCTCAAGATGAGCTACTTAAAGATCGCATCATATGTTTACTCGATAGGAACAGCTACTTGGTCGAAGTGGTCTGAGGTGTAGGTTCTTGACTATTCATCCGAGCTAGGTCCGGGTTCGAGTCCCCGATAGGCATGGGTAGTGTATTTGTCTTACGGCGCTGATCCTCCCCCATTCCAGGAGGAGCCAGTGGCCCCAAATAAGGAAATGGGCCGCCGCATATAGCCCTCAGGGGTGATCGCTAAACCCTGAGAAAAAATAGGCTCAGTGTACAAGGACATTGTATTAAGTCATATCGAATGCCAAACTAGTCTTCGTCATTGAGTTTTTAGTGAGCATAGCCTCGTAGACTTGATTGACAGTGCATTAACGAAAGTAAGTTCACAAAACATCCCACAAAGAACAAAGTGAGAGTGAAAAAAACATTAATCTATTTGTCAAAGCTAAACCATATTTTATCACTGAATCGCATAAGGAAATTTTGATCCAACTGCTCTTGACTGAAATTTTACCTGTGTTCCGTAAAGTTCAATGCAATGTCACTCCGTTCTATTGGTTTATTTTTTTAGGATTTCGTGGTCATTTTTAACAAGGTAGAATATTTTTTATTGAACTTATTTAACTCAGATATTATGTTGCAATTTCCCTGTGTATGAGTATTTCATATGCAGCTAGAAGTGCGAATTGTTCAAATGCAGCTGGTTAAGGTAAGCATATTTCAGACGCAGCTAGTAGAGTTAAAATACGCGGGTTGGAAGTTATTTAGTGAGAATTGTACTGCAGATGAGATGGGAGTCCACCAAGAGAATCTAATGGGTACCCCTTATGTAATGTACCTTTCCGATGTACCCCTGGGTAGAATGGTTGAATTCTCTCTCGAGCGGCAAATTCACAGTACCGACGCAAACACACCTCGTAGTTGATAAGCTGTCTAAAGCCATGTTTACGAAGTTCTAGCAGCGTTGTTGGCTAAAAATTGCAGCTGCTAGAGGCTTTACCATGAAGGAGTGTTATAGCCGAATACAACAAACTTATAGGACATCTGGTTTACCGTATGGTACGGTACAAGGTGAATGTCAGCCTTTAAAAAAGGACGGTGAAATGTGGCTTGTGCTTCTGGGCGCGGATGTCCCCAGGTGAGTGAAACTCAAGTGCTCACTTTATCTGCATTGTTGGAGAATGACCGGCTGTGGACAATTCGTGAACTCGCCCACGAGGGTATACTTTCGCATACGACTGTGCTTTGAAAACACGGCTAAACATTAGAAAAATCGTACAATGTTGGGTGCCTCATGCTTTAAGAGATGTTGAGAAATGGCATCGTAATAAGGCAGATTAACTCCGATTGGAACGGAATGATTGTAAAGGGGACACATTTCTACGGCGTATCCTTACGTTGGATGAATCATGGGCTTGTATTTCAAACGTAGAGAGTAGAGGTAAGAATATCTCAGGTGCAGCGAGTACAGCTAAAATAGTTACAGATTCAGCTTTGGGGAAATATTTCAGATGCAGCTGTAAAGAGTGAGAATATTTCAGAGGAAGCTGTAGAGTAATAATATTTCAGAGGCAGCTGTAGAGTAAGGATATTTTAGAAGCAGCTGTAGAGTAAATATATTTCAGAGGCAGCTGTAGAGTAAAAATATTTCAGATGCAGCTGTAGAGTAAGAATATTTCAGAGGCAGCTGTAGAGTAAGAATATTTCAGAGGCAGCTGTAAAGTAATAATACTTCAGGTACAGCGAGTAGAGGTAAAAAGTATTTTTGTTATAGAGAGTAGAGGAGAAAATATTTTAGATGCAGCTGTGAAATAAGAATATTTCAGGTACAACGAGTAGAGGTAAAAATATTTTTGACGTGGAAAGTAGTGGTGAAAATATTTTAGAGGCAACTGTAGAGTAAGAATATTTCAGACGAAACCATTAGAGGTAAGCATATTTCAGATTTAGCTAGAATATTAAGAGTATTTCAGGTGCAGCGGGTAGAGGTGAAATGATTTCAGATACAGAAAGTAGAGGTGGGAATATTTAAGAGAAAGTTGTATAATAAAAATATTTCAGGTGCAGCGGGTAGAGGTGAAATGATTTCAGATACAGAAAGTAGAGGTGGAAATATTGAAGAGAAAGTTGTATAATAAAAATATTTCAGGTGCAGCGACCAGAGATAAAAATATTTTCGACTCACAGAGTAGAGAGGAAAATATTTCAAAGGCAGGTGTAGAGTGAGAATATTTCAGGTACGGCGAGCAAAGGTAAAATTTTTTTAGACATAGAGAAGAAAGGATAAATATTTCAGAGGTAGCTGTAGAGTAAGAATATTTCAGACGGCACTATTAAAGGTACTGTAAGAATATTTCGGACTCATTAGAACAGAAATATTTCAGACACAACTGGAATAGTAAGACTACGTCAGATGCAGCTAACAGAGATAAGAATATTTCAGACACAGGGAGTTGAGGTAAAAATAAGTAAGAACGTTTCAGACGGAACTAATACAGATAAGAATATATCGAACGCAGCTAGATAGTAGCAATGATATGAATATTTCAGATGCAGCTTGCAATAGTAACAATCTTTGAGATGCATCTAAGAGAGAGAAAAAATATTTCAGACATAACGGGAAGAGGCGAAGAATTTTCAAACTCAGCCGGTAGTGGTAAGAATATTTCAGACACAGCTAGGAACCTCACCTACAAAAAAAGTATCTGGCTTCACTAGATGGCCGAATAAAGTACCATCTGGATGCCTAGCGCTCATGTTAAATAAAAGCTAGAAAATATACTGGAATCTAAACATTTTGGAAATTCACAGAGCTAACTGAAGTACTGATAGTTCAAAACCTTAAAACTTTACCTAAAATGAGAGTTGCAGTAAACCAACTTGCAACCCATTCAGACTAAGCCAATTATAAACTTAAAAAAAAGGTGTGTAAAACTAAATGAACGCTGTGCATGTGTGTAGTTGGTGAATTTTCTTATGGAATAACATAAAAAAAGATATATCAATTTTGTTTTAAACTTTTGAAAGACGTTTTCGGAAGTAGACAGATGTGGAATTCCGTAAACAAAAGCTGGTATATCATCGTCCAGGTTTTTGTCAACGAAGCCCGAAACCGAATGTTATCAATAAATTTCAGTTTTAACGAAGTGATATTGAAATTTTGAATTGAAAGGGAATCCTCACACTAGCAGATTTTCTTAGAATTTGAAATATACGAATTTCCATTGTGGAAACTTACGTTCTTGTGGTTTTTCCAGTTCAATTTCACCAACCTTCATCCCATTTTTACGGAGTACACGCATGAGATCGTGTTTGAAAGACTGCACTTCCTGTCTGACTTCGTTGATGTGGTCTTCGGTCACTGGACCTGTCTCAACATCTTTCTGCTGAGCTGTAACGTATCGCCATACGAGGTTGCACATCACATTCTAGAGAACGAGAAAAAGCAAAGCATACTTCCATCTTGAGTTTCAATAAATAAATTTTTACGCTATTACAAAAGTGAAATCTATGTTGACTGGAACAAAAAAGAATGCAAAAAGTTATTTTTTGTTTTCTCCTTTACTGATTCATAATTTTAGACATATCGCTGATATTGAATATAGCTGTTCGATTCGGATTTATTCCATGGTGCTCTGAAACTTTGCAAACAGTGCGGCATCACGAACTGGGCTGTAACTGGCAGGAGCTGGAGGGAGGCAAATCCCCTTCTCCAACAAGGCAAGCAAGCCTTATGGGAGAAGGGGTTTGGGAAAATGGACCCTGGAAAATGGACATTGCTGTAAATTCTCTAATCGGTGGATTGTGAAATTCACCTTTGTATTTCATTACAAGCGTAAATACATATCAGCACCTCTGAACTTCACAACCCATTTGTTACACGTGCTTGCAGCTACAGTTTTCTCATTGTATGCGGAACAAATTCACTCCTGTATTTCCGCCGCGGTTTTTCGGAGATTATACACGGACAGCAGACAGGGACGAATATTCACCTTCTCTGTCGTCATCTTCGAGCTCAACTCTCCGCACGTGTGGGATGTCCGCCAATACGTCCTGTTCGATGCAGTGTTGCTGTCAGAGCGAAATTGTGGCAAAAACTTAACTGCTTCGATGTAGGTCTCATAACCACGTAGTTGAAATTTCGTCATCTTTTTCGTCACTGCAGACAACGCACCAGTTATGATTTAATATTTGCAACATCTACATTGTTTAATAATAAGGAACTGTACACCATTTACACTTAAAATAGTACTAGTGATCCGAATTTCTTGGCGTAGAATATAAATCAAAGTTTCCAAGCTTTCGCACATCAACCAGATGGCTTTTTCAAGGAAAGTAGACAGCTAACTGCAAACTGGATAATGGAACACCTCAACAATTTGAACGTGGTGACTTGACTAGACAATAAATGAATAGGTGCAAATGTGATCAGACATTCCAAGAAACGAGGTCACGTTGGTTGGGCGCGCGGTACTGTGGTAGAAAATACAGCATTATTTGAAGACTTGATTAAAAATGCGTGGCAACTCGAGAGAAACGCTATCATTGCAAGCCTCGCTGCTGGTCAAGATTTCCCAGGTTTCGCGAATGGTAGTAGATTTAGGTGTGGAGTATGAAGCTAATTTCTTTACATCTCTCCATATGGGATCGGCGAACTTGAACTTGACTTCTCTTGATAGGACAGTGGTTATTTTTTCGTCTCTTGTATCCCTTTTATGTTCGCTGATTCTAATTCCAAACGAACATTTGGTCATTCCGTGTAGTATCGCCTGGAGCCGTCCGGATATTTTAGTGGGATTGCATAAACACCTGCCTCATTGAGAAGAAGGGGGCTTGTCAATATATCTCCTAAGCATCGCATGTACAAATGCCGGAGGCCTTATAGCGACACCGAAGCTCATCCTCCTGAGCGCGTTTTTTGAGTTGATAGGAAACTTTTGGTGTGTAGGGAATAAAGCCCAGGTAGCGAAGTTGAGTCATAGAAAGACTTACACGGCCGGTTCTGGCTTTTTCGATAAAGTTATGCATCTGGTTCGACGTATATCCTGTCTCAGTGGCTAATTCGACGATGTTTTCTAGTTCTGATTCTCGAAAACTAACATTAGAGGAGACGGCGAAGGCTCTTCTAATTCGGGAACGGGAGAAGGTCGTCCTGTAATCATCAGGAGAGAATGAGCTGCGAAGCATCAAGTTGGGAACGGAGGTGGGTTTATAATAGACTTCCGTACAAAGGCGATTGTCATGTGATTTTCTCACTAAGACGTTGAGATAAGGTAATGTTATAAGGTAAGCCATCTGGTTGATGTGCGAAAGCTTGGAAACTTTGATTTATATTCTACGCCAAGAAATTAGGATCACTAGTACTATTTTAAATCTACGTTGTTGTTTCTGTTCGGCGGCTTAATTTATTTCCATGAAATTTACTTCAGCAATTCAGCGCCAGGACACACAATCCCCCAACAGAGATCTTCTAATGTAATTTGTTGATTGAATGCTTTGAGTTCTCATTGAGAGGAGAGTCAACTTCTCAATCAGCTGATCACCTGTGAGAATTTCTAACGCAGTTCTCACTTCAGTAGAAAAATTATTAATTGATATACTGCGTACAGGAAAAATAAGTCATTTTTTTCAATAAGTGTATCGTTGAAGGAACTTTCTTATGGTGCTTATTAATTTCAATCGTGGAAGAATTTTGTAATTTTTTAAAACTTTTCAATAAAGAAAAAACATTTTTAGTAAAACTGTGTATAAAGAAGTTGTAAAAGTAGCTAAAAGGTCTTACGAAACGTTCTGATCGTTGTGAAAACATATTGCATATACAACTAAAAAATTTACACAGTAAAAAGAAAAATCGAATTACCTGATAAACTGAATCTCTTTCTTTTATTTTGGTTTCTTTCCTCTGAAAAGAAAAAAACAACAAAGCATAATTTTTTTATGATGCATATTTATTTTCTTTTATAATTTATTAATATTATTTTCCTTTCTGGATTTTAGTAAAAACTGTAAAAAGACCCACCATGAGGAACTCTAAAAGCTATAAGCAGTCTCCCGTCCCTAATTTTGGGACACTGGTTCCAAGGAAAGAAAGCAAACAGCACCGTAAAACAGGTACGTCGCTTACGAGGTATGTCACTTTGTATTCCTTCTCCGGGAACTCGAAGCAAGGGCCCATCTCGGGCAATTGACCGGAAGCTAAACTCTGACCACACTGCCACCGGGCGGCTCTGACTATTATTGTTACCACTATTTGTTACGTATTATTACAGAGGTTGATTCAGCTTAAGAAAATGATTTGTATATAGCTCAAGATCACGAGGCCATCGGGTATGTAAGAACATGAAACGTATGCTGTTCTGTGATCCAGACAGCCAAAGAGTTCGTAACGTAACGTAACGTAACGGGTAGAATCATAGCTCAGACTATGTCGTCACGAACTGAGTGATGGTAAAGAGACTGTAAACCGAAGAGCCAAAACATTACGACCATTTGCCTAATATCATATTGGTCCTTCACGCATCGCCAAAAAGCTGTTACCTGATATTGGTCCTTCACGTATCGACATTGGTCCTTCACGCATCGATATTGGTCCTTCACGTATCGATATTGGTCCTGCAATATTATATTGGTCCTTCACGTATCGATATTGGTCCTTCAATATGGATATTGGTCCTTCACGTATCGATATTGGTCCTTCAATATCGATATTGGTCCTTTAATATGATATTGGTCCTTCACGTATCGATATTGGTCCTTCAATATGATATTGGTCCTTCACGTATCGACATTGGTCCTTCAATATGATATTGGTCCTTCACGCATCGATATTGGTCCTTCACGTATCGATATAGGTCCTTCAATATCGATATTGGTCCTTCACGTATCGATATTGGTCCTTCAATATGATATTGGTCCTTCACGTATCGAAATTGGTCCTTCAATATGATATTGGTCCTTCACGTATCGATATTGGTCCTTCAATATGATATTGGTCCTTCACGTATCGCCAAAAAGCTGTTACCCAGCTAGACATGAACGCTACAAGATTTCTAAAAATGTTATGTGGTATCTGGTACCAACGCATTTCCAGCAGATCCTTTAACTCTTGTAAGTCACGTGGCTGAGCCACCGCAGATCGGATTTACTGTTCCAACACAAACCGCAGTTGCTCGATTGGATTAATATCTGGGGAATTTGGAGGACAGGGAAATACCTGCAAGTTTGAATCATGTTCAGCGGGAACCATTCGCGAATAATCCGAGCTGTGCGTCATGGAGGATTATTATCCTACTGAAAGGAGATGCTACTGTAGGAGAATACCGTTGCCATGAAAGTATGGTCTACAATGATGTTTAGGTTGGTGGTAGACGTCACACTTTCCTGCACATGGATGACTGGACTCAGGGTTTTCCAACAGAACATCGCCCAAAGCATTTCACTTCCTTCCCAGGCTTGCTTTTTCCCACCAAGCATCCTGCCGCCAACACTTCCCGAGATAAACGACGCGTACGTACCCTGCCGCCCACATGATGCAACAGAAAACGAGATTCATCGGATGAGGCGACCTTCTTTCCAATCATTCAAGATACAGGTTTGAAGTTTCCGCGCCTATTGTAGGCGCTTCCAACGGTGAACTGAGGTTAGCATGGCGAATCGGAGCAATCCGCGGCTACGCAACCGCATTTTCAACAGGGTTTGATGTACCGTGTGTTGTTAACACATTACTCCCGTCACCAGATTTCAAATTATCACTAGTCTGCATGAGATCAGATGATTGAAAACTAATGTGTGTGCTTAGCTCAATTTTTCATGCTGATTCCAGAACTGGTCTTAGTTTTCTTCTATCACATACAGTTTTTGCACAATCGACCCAAGTTGATTTCGAAGATTTTTTGCTGATAGCATTACATCTGCCAGTCAGGGGCGTTTTAGCGGGAGGCATTTCAGCTATCTCTTTTGCCAATCGTCGTCAAAGCAACGCAAGGTTACTTTTGGACTATTGCCAACTAGCCACCTGTAGAAGAAAGACTGAAAAGAGATTTGGCAAGAATCCAAAAATAGCATTCCCGCCTGTCAGATGCTCACATTTCCAATTCAATGCTCTTTCTGTTCGGATTTACACAGCTGTTCTGAGTTGCTGTCTCTATTGTGTGGGCGTAGTCTTACAATGTCGAAACGCAAGTGTGTAAATTGTCCAAATGTGTTCTGTTACATTTGTGGAAATTATGTAGTGCTTAAGCAAAGAACGGATATCACAGACTTTGCGAAGAAAGCTTACTAAGCTTATTTTAAAGTGCATCTTGGTGATCAGGATAAGGCATGGGCACCACATAAAGTGTGCCGCTATTGTGTTGAGAGGTTAAGGTTATGGACAAAGGGAAGCAAACGTGCATGCCGTTTGCAATATCTATGGTGTGGACGGAGTCTAAAGACCACCTGAACGACTATTACTTTTGCTTAGTTAATGTTAAGGGCTGCAATTCGAAAAATAAGAACCAATTCGAAAAATAAGGCTGCAATTCGAAAAATAAGGCCTAATGGCTGAAGGAATGCTTGTGTATCCAAGCATTCCTTCAGCCATTAATTAGGCCAGTTTCACATGGAAAAGATCTGCCTTCCCCTCTTCCTCTAGCTGTGTTAGAGAACGTGGCGGAAGATGATGAATGTGAACGTGATGCAAGCTCCGAAGACGATAGTGATGATGTCTACAAGCCGGAAAATGTCTCAACTCCACAACTGTTCTCCCAGAATGAACTTAATGATCTAGTAGGTGATCTGAACTTGCCTAAGGAATCTGCAGAACTACTCGGCTCCCGGTTGAAAAGTAAGAACCTTCTGGCTTCAGGAACACATTTTTCATGGTACCGACACAGAGAAAAAGAAGTACTTCCTTTTTTCTCACAGAACGATTCCTTGGTTTACTGCAATAGCATTAATGAGTTAATGCACTTCTATGGCATTGAACATGATCCTACTCAGTGGAGACTTTTTATTGACTCTTCCAAGAGGAGTCTCAAAGGCGTGTTACTGCATAATGAGAATGTGTATGGTTCCATTCCTGAGTCCCACTCAGTTAAAATGAAAGATACATTCGAGAACATGAAGGTACTATTAACAAATATACAGTATGAGGAACACAAATGGCTTATCTGTGGTGACTTCAAAGTAATAGGAATGCTATTAGGACAACAAGCTGGGTACACGAAAATGCATTGCTTTCTATGTGAATGGGACAGTAAGGCAAAGCAAAGGCATTGGACAATGAGAGTTTGGCCAGAGCGGAGAAATTTTGTTCCTGGGATTAAAAACATCCTGCATAACCCACTTGTAGAACCCCAAAAAGTATTGCTTCCACCACTACACATCAAATTGGGGTTGATGGAGCAGTTTGTAAGGGTTCTACCACAAGATGGGCCAGGCTTCAAGTACATTTCTATGAAATTTCCCTTCATCACACTAGAAAAATTGAAAGCTAGGATTTTTGTCGGCCCTCAAATAAAAAACTGATGAAGGACAAAGATTTTGAGAAAACGATGAATGAGAGAGAAAAAGACGCATGGACAGCATTCCGATCTGTAACCGAAAACTTTCTAGGGAATCACAAAGATCCTAATTACAGAAAAATTGTTGAAACAATGTTGGAAAACTTCAAGCAGTTGGGTTGTAACATGAGTGTAAAAGTTCATTTTCTACACTCATATATCGACTACTTTCCGGAAAATCTGGGACATTATAGTGAAGAGCGCGGTGAATGCTTTCACCAGGATATTAAGGAGATGGAAAAGAAGTACCAGGGGAGAATGAATGAAACTATGATGGCCGACTTTTGTTGGATGTTGAAGACGGACAGTAAAGATAATGGAGGATCTGCAAGAAAGTGAAAAAAAGACAGTTTGAAAATTAATGGAACACTGTTTGCTTGTCGTTTTGTTAAAGACTAGTCACAGGTCAGTTCTTTGCAGTAATTTTAAAGTGTTTTTGTAAAAAAAAATAATCTTTGTGGGACATTGTGTTTGCATTTTTGTGCTTACATTAATTAAAATCTTGAAAACATAACTTCTTATTTTATTTAAAAACCTGACGTGATAGAGAAAAATGGAAGTCATTTCTAGAATTGGCGTCAAAAATTGATTCAGGAACAACTATTTTTAAGAAATCATTTGACAAAAAATTTTAATTTTCAGACTTGGTGTATCGGCCAAATGCGCCAGAGTATCCCTTCTGTGGGCTCGTACAATACGAGATATCTTCCGCTCAACTGTAGCTTCGATGAGTCGTAGTCGGCCTACACCTTGCCGATGGTTCGTGGGTTTTCACTCTTCGAACCACTTTTTAAAGGTAATAACCACGGCTGACCGAGAGCTCCACACAAGCCTTGTCGTCTTCGAAATGCTCTAAACCAGCTGTCTGACATTACGATTTGGTTTTTGTGAAACTCGTTTAAATCCGCTGCCCTTCTCATCTGAAGAACAAAAATAACACTGATTCATAAAGATCAGTATCAGGTATTATTTATACCTTTTCACGACTTTCACACGTGGCATCGTTTACCTACAGGTGCATTAATCTGCATAAAGACAAGCTGGTCATAATGTTTCGGCTCTTCTGTATAAAAGTGTGAACTTATTCCACTCCAATCAAACCCGCCAAACATGGACACAAACAGATTTTAGTTACTGAGAAAGAGGACAGAGAAGAAATTTGTGGAAACAGATCTGCAAACCAATCAGAGGTGCACCTACCAGTTATTACTGTGGCGAATCCATTTCCGAAGAATGTTTCATGTGATTTTCACAGTTTGTAAAAGAAGTTTGATGGAAATGGAAAATGGAAAATTCAGATTATGATGGAAAATGTTCCGGGTATAATTTGTGAGGGAATGTGTGGAGATATAACTTGAACGAGCGTTAGAGACTAAAGGTTTTACAAAACACATAACAAACAGACAGCCCGTCGTATCAAATTCGATAAGCGACTGCTCGGGAAATTTTCAGAAAGCTGTGAGCCAACGTCGCCATCTATTGACGTGGAACTCAAAAACTCAATAAATAAATGTCAATAATTTCTGTATCATAAATTTCATTTCCCCCCGTCATTATTGGGGGGATTGCATCTAGTGTTTATATAACAGACAAATTAGTAAATGAAATAAAAAATATTTCATTATAACCAGTTTGAATTTTGAAAGGAAAACAAAGATAGCAGGTGTTAGATAATTTTTAGTCTTCGTCAGCTTTTCCAGACCAGTTCTGAGGTCAGTCTTGCCGATTGGATCAGTAGATGGTGAGTACTGAAAGGATGCAGACATTCTTAGACGGCGTATTCAGGGTGTGTTAGATAAAACACACATGTAGTGACATACTCTTTTTGCCAGCTCCATTGCCTACAGTGTTACAGTGTTTCTTTGCCAGTTCCATTGCCTACAGGGTTTCTTTTCCAGCTCCGTTGCCTACAGGGTTCATGTGCCAGTTCTGTTGCCTACAGGGTTTATTTGCCAGCTCCATTGCCTTCAGGGTTTCTTTGCCAGCTCCATTGCCTACATGGTTTCTTTGCCAGCTCCACTGTCTACAGGGTTTCTTTGCCAGCTCCATGCCTACAGGGTTTCTTTGCCAGCTCCATTGTCTACAGGGTTTCTTTGCTAGCTCTATTGCCTACAGGGTTTCTTTGCCAGGTCGCCTAGCGACTAGTAACCGCGACTCTTGCAAAAAGACAAATGGAAGTTGTGACGTATATTCTAAATTAACTTTCCTTTTTAGTTTCTTTCCCTATGTAAATCTTGAGTTTATTCTCAGTTATACTTCACTCTTAACGTGATATCTTTTCTCTCAAACGAATACTGTTGGCAACATAATTGAGGTTGAATGAACGTGACGTATGCCTGATAAGATAAGGACGAGAGATAAAAAGGACGACTAAACTGTTGTAGGAGAGCGTTGTTAAAGAGAGCGTTGCTTGGAGAAATGTTGCAAGTTGAGCGTTGTGTTGTAGAGCGTTTTGTTAAGAGCTGTGTAGAGCTGTGTGGTGTGTGGAGTACTATGTGCTGTTATGATTTGTTATGGAAGTGCTACATCCTGAATAAAGCAACTTTTCCGTAAGTTTGCCTTCTGTTGTTTGCATGTTTCGTCTGGCCGTTAAGGTTTAATTTAGGAACTGTTTCATCTTATGGTTATGTTTTTAAAATAACGTAGAAGTACGAAAAGACTTCTACGTCATAAAGTGAAGTACAGAAAGATACGTGTTTAACAGTTAGTTCCGATTTCCGCCCGTGGAATATGGGCGGAAGTCAGAACTGCCTGTTAAACACGTATCTTTCTGTATTTCACTTCGATTTGTCTTTCCTATCGAGCACCCTAGCTAAAATATCCAAGCTTCCTACTTCTAAGGGCTGTTTAAGAAATAGTGCCAGGCACTCCCTTCCTAAATTGCTCTCCAACAGCATTCATTAATCGTTAATTTTTAATCGAATTATATAATTTCGCTGAAATAACTATAGGACGTTTTTAGCCTCTCTAAGGCATTTGGCATCATACCAGCTGCTTGAAAAATTACCATTAATATCAAAGGTTCAGCATGGAAACTATTCAAAACTTTATAGGAAAAAAAGCCAATCTGTCAAATTGTTAAAAATTTACGTCTCAAGCCAAAAACTTCGGCACAATAATAAAAAAATCAGGAGTTGGCTTTAAAAAAAAAGGACAATCAATATCTGACATTAGACAATAGGCAAAATCAGTAGAATAGCAACACTGCTATAAGTAGTAAATAATAAAGAAAAGGGGAAACATATTTCCTTTTTTCTTTCAGTTGAATTAAGGAATAAATAATAAACATTACTACATACGTATTTATGAAAAATGGTTTTTAATTTTTAAACCTGAAAAAAGATTTTTTTTTTGTAATAGAAAAATTTTGTTTTCAAATTTCTTATCCGCTATGGAAACGCGTTGAAATCACGTGTCATGCATATGAATACAGAAATGTGTACAGATCAGTGTAATTGTACTTTTACGTATCCATCTGAATGAACAAAAGGTCATCCGGTGATAATGAGTAAATTGACTTACCTTCATCGACATTTGTCTAGGCGACTTTTTCTTCCCACAGAGCCTCGTCAAGTTTTTCATTGAAGGAAATATATTGAACGGTGGTGGCACAGTACTTCCTTCCTCGAAATAGTTCATGAACAGCGTTGTTCGAGCAAATTTCCATTCCGTATCGGATCTTTCCTGGGGGAAAGAACATTTGAAAAAGTGAAATGAAAGCCTTGAAAAATATTCATAAAACGCATTTCGATTCTCATTGACTTCTGTGAGAGTGCAAACGTACAAGGGGTATCCTGAAAGTAATGTCTCCTCCTTAATAACTTTTGAAAGTTAGAAGTGATTTTAGTGAAACTGCACTCACATGTACTATGATATGTTATCAATGTGAGAAATTTTTTTTTCAGAATCGGAAATAAAGATCATGAATGACAGGGAAAAGCAGCAAGCCGTAACTGAATTCGTGGAAAAAGAGGAATGTGAGGCTTCAGAAATCCACAGAAGACTTCTGCCGGTGCATGGAGCTGCCACAATCGGTATCAGTAATGTCCGAAGATGGATGAAGAGGTTTCGAGAGGGAGAAGGTTAAGTGTCGGACAAACAACGGAGTGGAAGACCAGCAACTGCAGTGACAGATGCCAACAGGCAACGAGTGAAAGACCTCATCATAGCTGATCGTCGTGTCAGCATCCAGGAGTTGTATGATGTAATTCAATGTGGTAATCTAATAACCACAATTAGGAATCTGGGCTACAGAAAAATTTGTTCAATGTGGATCCCAAGAAACCTAACCCGTGAACAGTGTGAGCAAAGGGTGGATATGTGCCGAAACCTCTTGGACTGTTATGAGAGGGAGAGTGAGGCGTTTCTCTCTAATGCTGTGACGGGGATGAAACCTGGGTCTTCTTTCACGACCCAGAAACAAAACGGGCGCCAATGGAATGACACCGCACGTCTTCATCTCGACAGAAAAGAGTGAAAACAACTCGTTCCTCAGAGAAATACATTGAAGAAGATAAAGGAAGCTATCAGAAGGAAAATACATTGAAGACGCTAAAGGAATCTATCAGAAGGAAAAGACGTGACATTCCACTTCATAGTGTTATTTTACACCATGATGATGCACATCCCCACACCTCAATGGAGACTTCGCAGGCGATTACCAAAATGGGATGGACGGTACAACATACTAAAGTTTTGTGCCAACCTCCCTACAATCCTGATTTGGCTCCCTCAGATTTTTTTCTGTTTGACCCTTTGAAAAACACCCTTCGTGGGGAACGTTTCAACGATGTGACAGACGTTAAACTGGCTGTGAACTCATGGGTGAAACGACAGCCTCCGTAATTTTTCCAAAATGGATTTTACCAATGTGTCCAAAGATGGCGGAAATGTATAGAATGTGATGGACAATACTTTGAATAGGCTAGCATTATTAACAATATGTCCAAGTATTTTGCCACCAAGTTTCACATTTGTGCTGCTACAAATAAAAATCTTATGAGGGACAAGGTATTACTTTCAGAATGCCCTTTGTATTTCGAAGGAAATATCTTATCAGGAACAGAATCCCCGAAATTAGGACAGAGAAAGTTATTAACAAGTTAGTAAAATCATGCAATGCACTAATTATGATACGCTTTCGAACATAGCAGAAATCATTACTCAAATTATGATGATAATGGCTGTGGAATAAATCTCGCTCCTGTGTCCTGACCTTTGAGCCCATTTCGATGATATTAAACAGAACTGGTTCAGCATACCTCCGGAACAACATACTAAAGTTTCGTCGCAATAGAAGCATTTTTACCTAAGGCGCAAGGGCGATGGAATGGATCCCGCTCCTATGTCCTGACCTTTGACCCCATTTCGTCCATTTTCAATTGGGGTCGTCCCCAGGTTGTCCCCTACCACATACTAAAATTTCATCGAAATTGAACAATTTTTACGCGAGTTATTGAGCAGACAGGCAGACAGACGTACAAAGCTTGAGCATATACGCTTCTTCAACCTACGGTTGGAAAGCGTAAAAAACAACATAATTGTAGTAACAAGTTAGTAAAATCGTGCAATGCATTGATTATGATACGCTTTCCAGCATACCAGAAATCATTACTCAAGTTATTTCTGCCGCCCCGGTGGCGCAGTGGTCTAAGGCGCTGGCCTCTGATCATTCGTCCGTAAGGGGTCCGGGTTCGAATCCCGATCAGGCATGGCTGTTGTGTTTGTCTTACGGCACTGGCTCTCTCCCTTCCCTGGAACCAGTGACCCTAAATTAGGGACGGGCGACTGCTTATAGCCCATTGAGTTGCTCACGGTGGTCGTTAAACCTCCAATCAAAAATCAAGTTATTTCTCAAGTTATGAGGATAATGCTGTGGAATAAATATCGCTCCTGTGCCCTGACCTTTGATCCCATTTCGATGATATTCAACATAATCGTTTCAGTTTACCTCCGGAACAACATACTAAAGTTTTGTGCCAATAGAAGCATTTTTAGTCAAGTTATGAGGATAAAGGCTGTGGAATAAATCTCGCTCCTGTGTCCTGACCTTTGAGCCCATTTCGATGATATTCAACAGAACTGGTTCAGTATACTTCCGGAACAACATACTAAAGTTTTGTCGGAAGCGAAGCATTTTTACGCAAGTTATGACGAATAAGTGCAATGGAATGGATCCTGCTCCTATATAGTGACCTTCGACCCCATTTATTCCGCTGTTATCGATATTCAATAAAACGAATTGGAATCATAGTGTAACTTAACGCAAGCATTATTTTGGGTGGAGGTGGAGTATTTAACGACTCCCATGAACAACTGAGGCTATAAGGTGTCATCCCACCTAATTTGGGGTCACTCGTTGTACGAGGGGAGACAAGGCCAGCGGCACGGATGGACACATAATCTACGCCTCATCCCAAACTCGAGCCTTGTCTGCTTGGAGGGTGAGCCAGAAGACCAATCTTCTGACCTCTTCCAACTACTAGGATAAATGTATCTTCTGAGCACTTACAACTATTTAGGATAAAAGTAGCGTATTTAATACAAATTTTGAAGATGACAATCCGATTTTTGGTGTAAATGTAACAAGAATGGTAAGTCAGATAATATCCGAAAACTTGAAAATTGGAGCGGGACTCGAATCCGCGTCTCCCAGATAGCACCCTGGGTGGTGTTGTGATTAGCATTCCCGGGTGCTATCTGGGAAACGCGGTTTCGAGTCCCGCTCCAGGACGATGAAATTTTCAAGTTTTCGGATATTATCTGACTTACCATTCTTGTTACATTTACACCAAAAATCGGATTGTCATCTTCAAACATTGTATTATATGGTGTAATCCCGTATTTATTTCATGGTAGCGTATTTAATTTAATTCTGTAGCAGTCAAATTCTTTCTGTAGTTCAGTTTATGGATGAACAACTTAATTGAATTGCAAGCATTGCGCTGAATAGAAAAACATTGAATAGTTTTCATCATTTAGGTTGAGTCGCCTCTTTGGAAGCATATCAGCACATTGAGGGACGCAAAAGCAAATTTTGGCCACACGTTTAGAGGAAGAAGATTATAAGACACTTACCGATATGATATTATAGGAATTGCTCATCATGGCAATCAGGAGGTTCAACAGAACCACCACATTGATAACGGAGTACGACCCGAACATCAACAAACCCCAGAACCTGGTGTAGGATTTGATCCCTCTAAGTTCAAAAATACTGAGGTCCACAAGTCCAAAGCTGGCCCAAAAGAGGGATTGTGAAGATTCGAAGAGGCTGGAAAGAGAAAATAATGTCTTAAATATCAGCACAGAGCACAATCAAATAAAGTTATTTTACAAGGAAAACGACTGTAATTACTTTTTATTTCGTAGTTATAAAATGAGGTGTCAAAAAAATAGTCGTATGGGAAAATAAGACTAACTGAAACTTGAGACTGGCAAGAGCAAATTAATTTGAATAATAATATTTGAATAACTACGAAGAATGAATCTCCTTATGAGAAAGATTCGTGGGAAGGACGAATCTTTCTCATAAGTAGATTTATCTTCCATGACGTTGGTGAGCCGTCTAAGCAATAAAATGGGGTACTTACTAGTGATTTAGAAAGCTAGAAAGTGTACTTTTTTTGGAAACAAATGGTCATTGATATCATTTGAGATATAAAGGATATCAATGACTTTAAATTACCTGCAACAACCGAAACACTGTAAAAGATTCGTGGGAAGGACGAATTAAAGATTCAACCAAAACACTGTAAAAGATTCGTGGGAAGGACGAATTAAAGATTCAACCAAAACACTGTAAAAGATTCGTGGGAAGGACGAATTAAAGATTCAACCAAAACACTGTAAAAGATTCGTGGGAAGGACGAATTAAAGATTCAACCAAAACACTGTAAAAGATTCGTGGGAAGGACGAATTAAAGATTCAACCAAAACACTGTAAAAGATTCGTGGGAAGGACGAATTAAAGATTCAACTAAAACACTGTAAAAGATTCGTGGGAAGGACGAATTAAAGATTCAACCAAAACACTGTAAAAGATTCGTGGGAAGGACGAATTAAAGATTCAACCAAAACACTGTAAAAGATTCGTGGGAAGGACAAATTAAATAATTTTGCTTCTGATGTATTTGCCATAAACCGAAGCCGAAAGATTCGTGGGAAGGACGAATCTTTCTCATAAGTAGATTTATCTTCCATGACGTTGGTGAGCCGTCTAAGCAATAAAATGGGGTACTTACTGGTGATTTGGAAAGCTAGAAATGTTTTCGTTCAGTTGTTTTACACATCTATGTCTGTAACTGTGAAGAGCTGTTTTTTTTTGTTTTTTGTTTTTTGAGGATTAACGACGTGAGCAACTCAATGGGCCACAAGCAGTCACCCGTCCCTAATTTAGGGTCACTGGTTCCAGGGAAGGAACAGAGCCAGTGTCGTAAGAAAAACACAACATCCGTGCCTTACCGAGATTGGAACCCGGAGCCATCTTGGACGAATGAGCAGAAGCCAGCGCTTAGACCACTGCGATACTGACCCACGTGTTGTCGAAAATTGACCTCATCTACAAATAGTCACCATGTCTACACGCACGTAAAAAACTCTCGCTGCCAAAGAAAGCAGGAAGTGACGGAAAAATCCACGAGCTGCAAGTCTGTGATGAAATCTCAAACTCTGAGTGTCATATGCCAACAACAAGAACAACACTGTCGCATTTGCACACCTTACCGAAGCATAAAGCTAGCCGATTATAAGCATCAGGCTCGCCGAGTCGTTCTCATTCAACAGGTTGTTGCAGGTGTGTTTAAGCTGAATGATGTCTCGGTAATGTAATTTACCAGAATAGATATATCAGAGAGAAATAATAAGGCTAAAAGCTGGCCGTACAATGAGAGATAGTGCCAGAAACCGCTGGATTGTCTTTAAGCCTCATCAGCAGACTGTGGAGCCGTTTTCAGGAAATTAGAGCACTACGGAGGTGTTCAGGGCAAGGTCTGTCGAAAACTACAACAGTTCAAGATGACCGATATTTCGGTTTGCTGGCTAGAAGGAACCTCCCACAAAACGCCTCTGAACTCCACGGCCAGTTTTTACCATCACAGGAGTATATCTATTCACACAGACCATACAAAATCGGCTTCACTAAAGAGGGCTCTATGCCCATCGACAGATGGTGTGCGTAGTGCGTACCTCTCTACACTTCACCGGAGGGCTCGCATGGAACAGGCTGGGCTCTTGGGGCTGGAACTGTAAACAGTCGCTCCCAGTTCTTTTCACAATTGAGTCGCGGTTCAGCCTGCAGTCAGATAACCGCTGTGTTCTCTGGCGTGGGTAAGGAAACAGAGTAATTCAACTTTCATTCAGGAAAGAGACACCTTCTGTGCTGGTGGAATACTCGTGTGGTAGGACATCAGTATTGGCGGTCGTACAGACAGCTGGATCATCAGGAATGGAATCCTGATGGCAGTCAAACATCAAGATGAGATCCTGCGACCTATACTTTACCCGAAGCAATTGGTTATACGTTTTGATTTACGGAATGCAGCTGGTAAAAAACATGACTCAGCAAAAGGGGAACGGGCGTATGAACTGGCTTTCGCGCTCTTCGGAGCTCAATCCCATTGAGCGTACGTGCGAAGCACTGGACAGAGATACTTCAGTTCACCCGTTCTCTCCTACGACGCTTCAGCAGCTGGAGGATGTGCTTAATGAGGAGTGGATGATTTTAGCCCATTTTATAAACCCTCAGTTGATTCGTTCGAGCCTGTTAAGGGATTAAAACAATGGCTCTATCGAAGAAAGAGTGATAACCTCTAGTTTAGGGCTATAACTCATTTGTAGCAGTTTATCGGTTCGTTTTGGGTTTGAAGTCTGAAGAGATTCTAATAATGTTTAAAATGAAACAAGATTTCCTTTTTATAAGCTTATAAATGAAATATTAAAAGATCAACTGGATGCGTATTGTTAACGGACGTGCTCTATCAGTGATAATTAATACAGACATTTGACGTGGACCAGGAACATCAAACAGAGGTCATCGCTCTTTCCACGTTTTATAAGTGAGTCACGGAAAAATGATCATTGGCCACCACCGGGAATCGAACCCAGGGTCTTCCAGTTACGCGCTGGATATGCTTCCACTGCCCCACTGCGGCCTCGAATTCCTCCAGACTCACCACATTAATTATTCATTCGCCTTCTAATTATTTGTTCAGATGATGATTACCATCTTTGGTGAATCCCCAGCATTGTGCGGGGCTCCAAGAAGCAACCTGCCAAATTGGCTTGGCAGTTAGTGTGTTTGAGTCTGGAGGTATTCGAGGCCGCTGTGGTGCAGTGGAAGCATATCCGGCGCGTAACTGGAAGATTTACGCGCCGGATATGCTTCCATGGGTGGCGGCCAATAAGAATTTTTCCGTGACTCACTTATAAAACGTGGAAAGAGCGATGACCTCTGTTTAATGTCTATCAGTGATATTCTTCGCTATATTAAAAATACGAGGTAGTATCATGTGTTTTTTCTTTTAACTCAAAACCGGTTAAAATCAATCGTCCTACAAAACATAGAACTCAGTGAATTTTATGTCTGACGGCTTACGAGAGAGAGAGAGAGCGTCTGACATTTCGGTTAAAATGAAGATATCAGTTTTGGCTTTGGTTCTGCTTATAAAAAATATGGAGAAAGTACCCTGGTACTCTTTGTAGATAATTTATGCTATGTATCTTTCACTTGTCAAGATCTTTGTGGGTGGGAAACAAAACGAGTGATTAGAGAGTATACATTTATTTGCGTACAACACATTGCATTTATTCGCGTCACTCACAACCACAGCCAGTCTGGTACATACTAAGTGGAATTAAACCATAACAATAAACAATAAGGTTTAGTAATTCCTAACATTGGGTGGTACTTAGGTAGATGAATTAATGAATGTTATTGTCGTAAAACCAATGAAAAGAGATATATGAGTCATAAAACTAAATGTTTACAAAACTATGCCGGCGGCAATAACAAATATTTCAACAGTTTAGTTTTTAAAAAGCAGTACTTATTACTATTATTTTTATTATATTTTAGAGATGATTCTACCTCTTCCTGAGGGTTTTCTCTTCCTTCCGGGACGGGTACGACGTACCAAGTCTGAGAAGTGGTAATTCTGTTCTCTCAATTGTCCAGAAACTTCCTTACTATCATACAAGTGTTCAGGATAGCTGCCTTCTGTAGTTACACGTAGGTGTTAGGTTGAAGGTCTAGTGTCTGTATAGCGCTGTGAATAGTCTTGGGTAGAACTATTATGGCTGATATTACACTGGCGTGCAAAAATTAAGGATGAGACGGTTTTTTAAATGTAACGTTGTGCAGAAGTGCTGCACATCGACTCAAATCATACCATATGATCCCCAAGATGTAAGAATATGGGACAAGTTAGCAAAACCGTCCGAGCAAGGAATCCAAAGGATACAAAGGCATTTTATTGAAAAGGTAGCTTCGAGCACAACTGGACAGAAGACAGAAACGCCCATGTGACAGGCGGCTGCCAAGAAAAATCCGGTCTTTAGTAGAGAATATGATCACCCCTGACTGCGTTGCAGGATTTGCAACGTCTGTCCATGCTGAGGACGAGGTTGTCAAGGAGCTGTTGAGGCATCGCGGCCCATTCCTCTTGTAGCGCCAATCGCAGCTACGGAATCGTTGCTGGCGGCTGGTGACGTGCTGCCAAGCGTCTCCCGAGAAGCGCCCCACACGTGTTCGATTGGATTTAGGTCCGGGGACTTTGCGGGCCAATCCATGCGTTGAATATCTTCACTCTCCAACAGCTCTGCGACAGCCACTGTACGATGAGGCGTAGTGTTGTCGTCCATGAAGAGGAACTCAGGGCACACAGCACTTCTAAACAGACGCACGTGAGGCAGGAGAACCTCGGTACAATAGCGGACACCAGTGACTGAACCTCCTTGGAAGATGTGGAGGTCAGTACAGCTACCAAGCATGATACCGCCCCAAACGAGAACTCCGCCACCTCCAAACCGGTCCCTTTCGATGATGTTGGAGGTGTGATTGCGTGTTCCCTGCCCTTTCCAGATGTGTATACGTCCAGAATCGCTGGTCAGACTAAATCGGCTCTCATCCGTAAAGAGAACTCGACCCCATTGCTGATGTGTCCAGTTGTTGTGTTCCTGGCACCACAGAAACCGCCGTCTCCGATGAGCAGGCGTTAATGGCCCACACCGTACTGGTCTTCGTGCAAACAGACCACCTTTGTGCAGCCTCCTGGTCACGGAAAAATGCAATAACGGACGTCCAGTTGTCTGTTGCATGTGCCTTGCGATTTCTCCCGCTGTCTGCCGTCTGTCTCTTCTCGTCTGTAGGACAATATACCGGTCGTCCGCTGCCGTGGTTGCTAGTGGACGACCACTGCTAAACTCTCGGACAGCTGTTCCTGTCATTTGAAATGCTCTCCAAGCTCGTGAAACGATGCTGCGAGCGATCCCGAACTCCTCGGCCACACTAGTCACACTTCGACCTTCTTCCAACTTCCCAATGACGCGACCTCGGGTAAAGTCATGCAGATGTCTTCTACTGGATTGCCTGTTGGACATATCACACGGTGGTAGCAACTCGACGTCGTTCAAACCGATGTACACCGTGCAATAGCTTTCACCGAATTGCTGAGCGTACACCGCCCGTGTGCTTTATACCCTTCCGACACTCCTCCCCCAACGTCATGCTACATATGTGCGCATACTCTACCGTGCCGGACCCTAGTCTATCTTCTGAGTGGTCTTTCGGTCCTTTCTGCCTGCTCGTTCCGCTGTTATGCTAATTTCTCCTCTTCGTCCTTAATTTTTGCACTCCAGTGTACTATGGGGATGCTGGTGACGTTCTTCATATGCCACATATCCTTGACGGCGTATCGTAGGTTGTTATACTTTGACAGCTTCTCTCCGTGCGTCTTCTGGATGTTGCACGTGTTGGGCACGGCTATGTCAATGTGACATGTTGACTTCTTCTCATTGTACACCAGGACGATGTCAAGCCGATTGTGGGGAATGATCTTATCTATTCTGATCGATCTTTCCCAGTACATCTTGTGGGTGTTGTTCTCTAGAAGCGTTGTTGGCTCATACTTGCAGTAGGGGACAGGCTCAGTTGTAATGAGGTGGTGCTTTCTTGCCAATTTCTGATGGAGGATCTTGACGACTTCATTGTTCTTGTTCGTGTACTCTGTGTTGGGACTCTGCACCCTGCTGTGATATGTTGGATGGACTCTGGCGATTGATGGCATTGCTGAGATGTGTCGCTTTCCCCTGACGTGTCCTTCAGGATATGCTTCCGGTAGTTTCTGGTGTTTACAACTTGATCTTGTACAGCCGTGAGGAATCCTTCGGTCTCGGAGAAGAGTGAACCGTTTGTTAGCCATGCATTGAAAGCAGTTGTAACGTATACTCTATATTCACTTTCCTTTTGATTTTTACTATCTATGGTTATTTCATTTTACTATGTAAATTATCTTCTTACTGAACGAGATGTTATTTCACCCGCTGAATGAGATCTGGCAATGAGTGTAAGTCATGACGTGGTGGTAGTCAGTATAAATAGGCGCGTTCAACGATACCTAAGGAGAGTGTTGGTTTATGTGAAAGAGAGCGTTTGTTGTTGTACGAAGTGAGCTGTGGTTTATGTGTCAGAAAGCTGGTGCTGTATAAAGAGAGTTCGTTTATGTGAGAGCGAGAAGTTCATAATAAAGAGTTTAAGTAAGTACGTCTTTCTCAGTTCATAGTACTGTCAGACCTCTGTCTGGCTGTTAGGTTTATTTCATTTAGTGTTATTAGTAACAACCAGCATAAGACTTTATTCATCTTAATTACTACTACACCATTACTACCAGTTATAAGTTTGTTCATTACTATTACTACACTACTAGCAGGAGACTTTATTCATGATCTTAATTAACTAGTAACAACAACCATTACTAGAAGAAACTAGTAACAACAACCATTTGAATTCATTATAATACACTGCTGGACAATTGCTAAGGACGGATCATAAACGGCTATACAGCGCATAAAAAAGTAAGTGTGGTTGGATGCCATGAAATAAAATAATGTCAGAATGCCAGGACATTACAAGAAAAACAATTTATTGTGCTCTGAAATCCAGAAGGCTTTGGAACGTGTTCAAGGGACAAACAGGCCATTTTGTGCAGAATACGTAAACGTGAAAAAATGCAATTACCGTCCGCAGGCGTTCCGGCGTAAGATGTCAATACGGGATATGGCCACCATGGAGGGCGATGCAAGATTCCACACGTCGTGTCATGCTTTGCACAACATTATCAAGCAGCTGTTGGGGTAATTTATCCCATTTATCTGTCAGTGCACGGATGAGGGTGTCATTCTTTATTGGGGGGCATTGGCGACCAGCAAGACTCCTCCCAAAGCATCCCACACATTTTCAATGGGATTCAGATCTGGAGAACGTGCTGGCCATACGAGGCGTTGAATATCCTCGCTCTCAACACACTCCTGGAGAGCGACTGTTCGGTGACATGTTGCGTTGTCGTCCATGAAAATGAATCTATCACCGACAGCACCACGGAACATGCGAACATGATGTAGCAGAACATCATTAATGTATCGTTGGCCAGTCATAGTCCCTGTTGGAAGCACATAGAGGGACGTACGGCCATTGATCATGATGCCAGCCCATACCATGACACTACATGTCGGATATCGGTCCCTTTCCTGTATGTTTGCTGGACAATATGCAGTACCACTATCACGCCAGATCAGTTGTCGTCGACAATCAGACGATAGACTGTATCTACTCTCATCTGAGAAGAGGACAGCAGACCAGTCGTTATCAGTCCAATTGCGATGTTGATGGCACCATTGCAAACGGGCGGTACGGTGACGTCTGGACAATGGGATGCACACAACAGGACGGCAGGCGTATAGTACTCCTTCATGCAAACGTCTGGCGACAGTTTTTCGGGAGATCTGCTTGCCAGTAGCAGCCATACACTGATTTGCTACCTCACTAGCTGTGCTGCGCCGGTGTCTTTTTGTTGATAGCACTTTGTACCGATCTTCTACAGGTGTCGTACTGCGAACACGACCTCCCCCGTGACGTTTGCTACACTCTCCATTTGTTTGAAATGATTTCCAAAGCCTTGAAACAACACTGTGGCTGACGTCGAACTCCCTGGCAACATCTGTTATTTTTCGCCCTTCTTCAATCTTGCCAATAATACGGCCACGCGTAAAATCATCTAGGTGATGTCGGGAAGACATACTGAAACTTGCAAGTTCGTCAAATGATTATTTCCCTTTCAACTTTGCGTTTGAACAACAACGGTCAATACGCGTCAAATCCTTTATATCTCTTATCAGCGCTATGACGTCACGAACAAGTTCGGCAATCCAAAATTTGCATGCGCACAACACGTCTTACTGTATCCCGCACTTATGCTAATTTCCACATTTACCTGCCTTCCATTTTATGGTTGCTATCGTTGCTATTGTCATCCGTCCTTAGCAATTGTCCGGCAGTGTATTAGGGAAAGCTATATTCACGATAATTAGCTTAGTAGAAGAAGCTAAATTCATTATACAGTCTTATCCACATGGATAAGACTGCAATAATTTCATATTATTATTATTATCATTATTATACATCTTATATATTATTCAGATTTAAAAAAAACACACGTAAGAAACGTCCCTGACGACGATAAAATGTGATGTAGCTACAAAAGTTCATCTGTGCATGCGCAAGCTAAAATCTGATTTCAAAATAGAAAGAAAAGCTGAATCGCAAATGTATTAATGAGGGGGATTGGTATCTTTTGGTCTAGGATGTCAACAGATATCTACAGGTTACTACACCCCATCGTGTTATACATCATTTTAAAGCTCTTCTCTATAGCAGGTACCCCCATTATAGGGATCGAGAGGAAGCCAAATTTTGTTTCGACGTACCGTTTTCATAATATCGCAAATGCGTTTTTTGTAATGGCTTTCATCACATTTAGCATGTGGTTCTCGTATTTTACGCAATTTGCAACGAGATATTGTTAAGTTTTTATAAAACGTGACGAAATAATGTTCGGCGATAGTTTAGTAAAGCATATTGTTGAGTAACAATGAAATTAACTTTTGTTGCGTTGTTTCATGACATCACATTCAAAAATTAGATTTCAACTATGATTTTGACTATTTCCGTTACCCATATTTGTTACATCAAAATGTTTCACTTGTGATATATTTTACTACTGTAGGGAAAGATGCATAGCATGAAAAAGGAAGGATAAGTGCTGAGCAAAAATAAATGACAGCTTTCTCGTCTGACTCTTGTTGTTTCGTCTCAGAGGGTGAAGTCGATACTTCCCATAACAAGGCGCCCTCAGGTACTGCTGTAATATAATACTACAATATTGGTAAAAGTAACAATGTTAACGTAATTCATCGGCGAAGAGCTTTTCACTTAGCATATGCTCTTGCAGTCTGTTCTCCTCCAAATCAATAGAGAAAATATGAATTTTCGTTGACGCCATTTCCTACTCTCGCGAAATAATATTTGCAAGGAAAACAGTGTTATTGATTACGATTGATGAACAGGATTTGATTAAAAATGTATCGAGAGAAATTAGGACACATAAATAAACACACAGTTGCAGACCGTATCCATGGAAATGAGTAAGTTACTCTTCCCTTCCAGCACACAAAACATTGAAGCATTCAAATTGGTTGATTCGGTTAAACGGTGATGACGCAGCGTATCTGTACTGTAGCGCATCAGCAAATTAAGCGATTTTTTTTATTTTAAGGAGCTGAAGATGCTTTACTATGGATTTTGGATTCTGCACATTTCAGATTACTAAATTCTCTTTTGAAGTTCCCGAGACAAGACACTTTCCCCAAAAGGATTCAATAAGGTTGTTAAGGAAAAGACAAAAACCAATCAGAAGATCCGGTAATATACGGTGAGATTATCGTGATTTTACACATAATGTTAAATAGCATAATTTAGGAACAGGAATTTAAAAATGTCAAAATCTGTTTCAATGAAACTAGGAATCAGCTTCCTATTATTTAATTTTGCCACAGATATAAGGAAATAAAAAATGTGGGTTGCTTCAAAATTTGTATGAGATGTGAAACTTTTGTCTTCAAAGAAATATAGAATAAATTATTTTAGGAAAAACTGAGATTAAGGAAATTTCCAAAACTTTAAACAAGTGGAAAGGACTGGAATTTTTAAGTGCCGAAATGTTTTGGTAAAATCAAGAAGATATTGAGACAAATGGGTGTATTTTGATCACCGGCCTGCACTTTCTGCGTCGGAATTTTAATTTCTGTGTAAAATATTAATTTGCACAGATGTATTAAAGATCTCCTTCGAAGAAATGACTGTAAATGAAAACGAAAATGTAAAGATATTTGAAACACGAAGAAGAAAAAGGAAACCGAGAAACTAGCTTTTCTAGAAAGAGTTGAAGAAAAATGCTCGAATTTTCTTGTCACTGTTCCTCCTTATGGTTAAAGAGTTCGTGGTAAGGGAGTTTCATATAAAATGTTCACTTTGTTAAATAAAATAATTTATTCTCAGTTAAATTAGAAACAGATGTAATAAAAAATGTTTCGGAGCCAGTTAAAACAAAACAGAAAACGGCCTGAAGAATAGTACTTTTCGTGTACCGACGAGCTTACAAGATGGCAGAGTTCTGAAACGCTAAATGGAAGAAGTGAAAATCAACATAATTTTGAAAATACTATATCAAAGAATTGTTTAACCCGAGCCATCAATTAAAATTCATCTTAAACATTCAAAGGATATTTAAAAGAAAATAATTGAAACATTCTACTTCTACATCTTATACCAGGTATTTTTATCTCTGCTGCTCCGAAGGGGATGGATTCCAAGTGAAATGACTTGTGCAACGTGTGAGTGAAAATACCGATAATTCATCCTTATATTCGTTTTATACGATACAACAATAATGCCGGACAGACAAATAAAAAAATTTTAAGCACTGATGTTTGAACTACACTTCTGATAAATGATTTCTTCAAACAAAGTTAACTGCTGCACCAGTGAACAGCCTGTCTTCTGGACTGTTTCAAAAGAAAGAGACAACCTACGGGGTAAAACAAGGTCTGCTTTGCTTTCAGTCAATACAAATCGTACATTTTCCCCTCTATTGATATTATTGCATATCTCTGGAATAAACACGATGAAAATGTTTTGCTCACGAACAAAACCTTTCTTTATTAAGCTTCTTATCTACTTTCCAATTATGACCTGCAACATATTGGTTTTGTATACTCTGTATATCAATGCCCAACTCCTTTTCTTCGATGTTCCTATAATGCCACTGCAAGACGCCGTATCTTTCACTGTCCAGGAAACTTTGTCCTTTCTCATCAGATGTATCGTTTCGTTTACTTGGAGTAAACTGGAATACCTATTAATAGGCCTATCGCGTATACAGATTTATTTCAGAAAACATAAACTTCGACAAATCAAACTTTTGGTGTATTTTATCTGCTTGCTTCTTTTACTGCAGACGAGTGTCTGGTTTGCGGTTTGTAACAGGTTGTTTTACACCAGGAAATATAAGTCTGCAGTAGGATTTAGCAAGAGCTTCTTGAGATACTTTTTCAAGCCCACATCGCCAATTATTGAAATCCACCAGTTCCTGTACATCGCTTCTATTTTTTTCACTAATCTGGCTATTCCTTCTTTGCTTGCAATCTACTATTCTGCATGCTGTGTTTTACTAGCCGAAGCATTCAAATCATTTGAGAGAAGACTTCTCAAGAAAGTCTCTGTTGATCCTTCTCGTCTTCTGAAAGCATACAATGACATAGTGGAAACGACTTCGGCTGTCGATAAGGCATTCAATAAGATAATGACGCTGGCATTCGTTTACATGACTGTGGTTTTATTTCGGCACATATTCAAAGCTTTATTTCTAGGTAAGGTGACCCAAGAAGAAAAGAATTATTCTCATTTGGAAATAATCACTCTTTCTGTTCTTATTACATGTCTTGTGGTGTCCGCAGGATCAGTTCATGAGGCCGACAGGAGTGTGCGTTCAGTGGCACGCGTGATTGCGCGGCAACGAAAAAGCAGTTCTGCAATCATCACTTGCTGTTACCATATTCAACAGAATGAATCAGGGTTGACCCTGTGGAAAATGGTCACACTTAGAAGAAACACTATCCTGAACTTCGTGGGAGTCATGATTACGTACACTGTCCTTTTTGCTACAATTACAAAGGTAAATGATAAGTCAATGTAATTCAAACAGAAACGAATGCCTTCATGCAGCATTTTCTAAACTTCGGTAGTGTATTGAAAGACGAAACTGCCTTTTTTTGCGTAACCAAATACTTAAAATGGTGCCAGTGCTTAAATAATTGCGGAAGGATTGACACTCATGATCGAACACGGCCTGTGATCGAATTTCTGCGTGAGCTCCACAATATATTGGAATTCAGTTATGACTCAGCACCTGTTGTGATCAACTGAAACACAAAGGTGTTCCTAATCATTAAATTGCGTACTGACAACATTCACTTCAACAGAGGAAATTTTCTACAAATTCTGTCCTGAAAATTTTCGAACTCTTTGGACACAGAAAATTTGTTCCTCCGATTGAAAGCACTTACCTGTTCATCATGTCTTTGGAGAACGAATAAAAAAATTCGAAAGTACTCTTTTTTTAAATACACCATGTCGTGAATACGCAAGGAACGCTTATAGCGTAGTAAATCCGTTTATTTTCGTGGTATAAATTTGTATAAAGATTCGCCAAGCTTTCACACTCCACTGGGAGGCTTTCTAAAGGAAATGTAAATGTTTTATGTGAAACATCAATCCGCAAATATCAGTCTTTTATGTGAAATATATCAGTCTGCATTGTAAATATTTTATGTCTACATTGTCTTTAGGAAACCTCTCAGTGGGGTGTGAAAGCTTGGCGAATCTTTATACAAATTTACACCACGAAAATAAACGGATTTACTGCGCTTTAAGCGTTCCTTGCGTAAATTCGGAAGTTATCCCTTTTGAAAGCGTGAGATAATTTAATTTTAATGTTTCGTTCCATTGTGTTCTAGCTTCTGAATGAATAAATAAGGAGAAATATCGTATGACAATATAATGCATATTGAAGGCCATACCAGCGATAAAGATGATTTATTCTTGAACGATAAACATATTATGATGGATATATTCCATTTATATGATAAAAAACATTAATGATCTCGAACATCACAATTAGTATCCTTAAGCGTTTGAAACATTTCTCTTGGATGATCGAATGCAGAAGACACAGTTATGAACAATCATGCCCAGTACTTAATTCCATTGGAATAAGTTTAGATTAGATTTCACATTCGCGGCTTGAAATCACTGTTATGGACACTCATTGATCACTGAGTGAGTGAACACTCCATCCGAGTACCTTCAACTCTGGAAGTCCTTACAGGATCATTTCAGTTACCACCTTTGGGGACATACCAACAACACCGTTCAAACAACTGTTGTCTTTGGAAAACATCGCATCACACACTTGAAAAGATTAGCACATTCATAAACATTCAGTCACGAGATACTAACTTGACTCCAGTTTTGAAAACGTTGTCTGGAGCAGACACTCATGACGTCGATATCCAACATCTTTAAACTCTTGCACTGAACGAAACTGCAACTTTGAAATTTTTGGCTTTGTTGAAACAAAGTAGAAAGGTTTGACAATGCAGTTAATGGAGGTTCACATTTTACCACAATATTTATTGCACCTCTTTTGTAAAAACACTTCCTGCTTGGGTTATCACTTTGCCCGCCCGTCAGTCTGAGACACCATATCGCTGCAACTATTTTCCCGATTTGAAATTTTTTTCACATTAGAAAGCTTGGAAATGTGAGAATGATGATCCTTGCTTTAGTATTTTTGCTGATGCCTAACTTCGCCGCTGGAACGGATAAATGCAGCTGCTATAGAATCCAATATTCATTTTATTCCATATGATTGCTTTTAAATATCCGATTGAAAAAATTCTTCCCTTCGATATCACTTATAATAAACACTAACATGGGTGCAGTTTTTTTAAAGTAGCACTCAGATTTTCCGCTAGGGGGTAAAGTTGCATTGCGATTTTCCTGATATCTCTGCTTCTAAAAGTCCGATTTCAGAAATTATTTTTATGCCCGATAGAGCTACTCGTGGGAAATGTCATACATTTCTAATTTTTGGTAAAGAACGGTTCTGCCACTATGGCGCATAAGTGTATATTTCTGTTTCTGATGTATTTGAAGTAATATCTGCGTTTCTGAAAACTCAACTGAAAAAAATTCTTTGATGATCAGACATCACTTACCACGAAAAACATTCAAGAACAAACACCTTCTGCTTAAAATAGTGCAAAGTGTTTTCACCAGGGACTGTAGTTGTACACCTTATTTTTTTATATAGCTCTGCTTCTTTTGAAGTTCTCCGACAAGAA
Organism: Macrothele yani; assembly: GCA_039090855.1. Taxonomy (NCBI): domain Eukaryota; kingdom Metazoa; phylum Arthropoda; class Arachnida; order Araneae; family Macrothelidae; genus Macrothele; species Macrothele yani. Next base: position 32,536,856 of record CM077011.1, read on the forward strand.
AGAATTTCTAACAAATTCTTTTCTTGTTGGAGGGCGTTTGTGGTGAGAAATGTTTCGATACCATTTCAAGTTTTTCTTAGCGATCAAGTTTGCCACAAGAGAGCAGAAGTTTACGCTTCTGTTTACAGCACATTTACAACAATATCTGTGCGTCTAAACACCAGACTGAAAAACGCCTTTTTAGTCAGATACTGCTAAATACGAAAACTTATTTGCTGCATTTCCTGCCCAAAATAAAGCATAATTTTTCCGCTAAGGGGTGCAAATTAGAGATGCGCAAGGGCCAGGCCTATGACAAAAGGCCCGAAAACGGATACGGGCCCTGGCGGGCTCTTATATCAAACCTTTGAATAAAACCCAGGGCCCGTAAGGGCCCGGGCTCAATTTAAATTTCCCTTTCACTTTTTTAATTTGTTTTATTTATTTATTTATTATCCCTTTTAATATTTTATTTATCCCTTTTATTAACATTATTTCCCTAAATTTATTTGGTCCTTTTTGTAAACTAAAATAGCAGAAACCCACAATTCTCTGGTCTCAGTAGATTAGTGAGTGATTTTCTTGTTGCTTGCCCTTGACGAAGCCGACAAGGGGTCAGTCATTAATATGCTTCCCTGCATTCTTATGTTCGGTATTTTTCATCGTTTGAAGCTAGCCTGGTTCGGATGATGGATTTGGTGATTGCTGATCGTTTTCTTATTTTTCGTTTTTCTAGTTCAAAATTTTGCTTTGTTTTGCACTATTGTTATTTGATCTTTCTCTTATGCAGCCTCTGGCGCTATGGAATTTCAAATTTGTTCAAAAGTTTTTGTTTATTCACATGGTTTGCTTTTGCTATATCATCATCATCATTGTCAATTATTATCAATCCACTGCTGGATGAAGGTCTCCCCAAGTTTCCTCCACAACGGTCTGTTTTGTGCCAGTCGCCTTCATGTCACTCCCGCATACTTCCAAATTTCATCCACCCATCTCCCATGTGGTCTTCTTCTGGGTCTTTTCCTGTCCCTTGGAATCCAATCTAAAATTTCAGCTGTCCATCGATGGTCTGTCCTTCTGGCAGTATGTCCAGCCCATTGCCATTTCAGGGATTTAACTCTGATCATGATGTCTTCCACTCTTGTCATTTTTCGGATCCACGAGTTCCTCTTCTTATCTCTCCTGGTTACAAAAAGCATGCACCTCTCCATGCTGCTTTGAGTTGTCTGCAGCCTTTGTATGTCTCTTTTAGTTAAGGTTCACGTCTCTGCACCATACGTAAGCACTGGAAGGATGCATTGATCAAACACTTTTCTTTTAAGACATAATGGCATATTGCTCTTGAAAATTATGCTGTTTCTTCCAAAAGCTCTCCAGGCAAGTTTTGTACGCCGATTAATTTCTTCATCAATGTGACAATCACTTGATATCTGCTGTCCAAGATAAACGTACGTGTCTGTTATCTCCAGCTTTTCTCCATCAATCGATAAATCTTCATTTCTTGTAAAAGCATTGAGCATCACTTTTGTTTTCTGAAAGTTCATTTTTAATCCCACTTCTTTACTCTTGTCAGCAAGTTCCTGGATCATACTCTGCAGCTCTGATGGGTTAGTTGCAAAAATGACTACGTCATCAGCAAAACGAAGGTGGGTTAGATAATCTCCGTAAATAAGATTAGGGGCCTGGAGTTCAACGAGGTAATTTCAGGAGTTAAACGAGGTAATCAATATGAAGTATGAAGACTGGCGATTTATTCGAACACTGTGTCTTGATAATAACTACGTGCGCATGGGAGAACGGATTTTCTGTCAAACATCAGGTATCCCCATAGGCTCCAAGTACTCAAGTGTTTTGGCAGACCTTTATTTATATCAGTATGAAAGAAAGGCTGCTTTGTATTTTGACACCAACCATGGGAGGATATTTCGCTATGTTGACGACGTCATAGTTTTTGGACACGAAGACTTTGAAGAATTGGCATCCATGATATATCCACCCAATTTGAAACTTATAAAAACTAAGAAACAAAATAATAAAATATATTTTTTGGACATAGAAATAGATAGTCAGCAAGGTGGCTTATTAACTACAGTTTTTGATAAAAGGAACACGTATTCTTTTGCCATAAATTTTTACATTAATTGGAATTAAAATATTTCTACCTCAATATATCGAAATGTTATCATCTCACAGTTCCACAGGATTATGGATACTTGCAATAATTCAAATATGTTGACCGTTGAATTGAGGAATCTGTGGAGAAGACTCTGCAAGGATGAATTACCAATCAGGTTTATTACAAGATTATTCAAGCAGCTACTTGCTGATTCCAGAGTCAAGAATTTCTTCGAAACTCGTCAACAATTACACTTTTCAGACATTATTTATATAAGCCCTACAAATTTAATAACTTAGGTTGTTAAATGCCACTTGGTGGGCTGCTTGTGGCTAATTATTTACTAATCTACTTTATAGGCTTCTTACACAGCTTACACCTATTTGCATACTGTCACGATTGGACCACGTGATCGGGTTTTTTCGCTTTCTGTCAAATGATCTTCGTATATAAGATTGGTCTTTATCTGTTGTCTTCCATGACCTCGGGAACACCTCAGCGGGTTTTGGGTTATTCCGACTTTTGCTGAGTTTCGAAAGGTCCATGATCCACGAGGCGGTGTTCCCCTGATGAGACTGGCTTGAGAGGTTTGTTTTTGGTTATAATGCTTTTTTGAGTCTCTTTGTATTAATATATATATATATATATTTTTTTTTTCATTCACATATGATATTATTGCAATATAGTATTATGTATATACAACATATGATAATTCTTACGTATATTCACCGTGTTATTCCAGAGAAGAAACATTCAATGTCCAGTAAATTTTTAAATACCACTTGAATGAAAAATGGTGAATGACAAAATTGTAGAACTCCATTAAGTGTACCAAATGCACTCACATTTATTAATAGTTGCTTAGTAAATTACGAGAAAATTGGTGCTGAAAGATATAATGCTTCTTCCCCATTCTACAAATTATTAAACGAAAATAAAAATAAATACAAAAAAAAAAAAAAAAAAAAAAAAACAGGAGAAATAAATCAACCAGCGCCGTTTCTGGATAGTATGACGTATCGGACAAAAATTTTTGATATGCGGCCCCCCGTTATTGTTATTTATTTAAACATCGAAGATTGAATCCGAGGAGGCAGAATATATATAAATTCTGATATGCGGCCCCCGTTAGTGTTATTTATATAAACAGCGAAGATTGAATATATAAAAAGAATGCGATTTGTGAGTGGCCCTCATGACCATCAAGCCTCACCCACACCAGGATCCGGAGAGAAGTCGACTTTTTTTTTTGTTTCTTATTTTGTCACAACAGATTCACCTTAACACCTAACTTCTCTTCTACCTCCTCGGAAAATCAAAGCTACGAGCAAGGTTTGACAAAAAAAAAAAAAAAAATAGCGGAAGGACTTCCAACTTTCTGCATTGGTATTTCTTTTTTTTTCTTTAAAATAAAACAAAAATAACGTTCTGGTGAGTGGTGAAAGAGTTTGATTTTTTGCAAACCCATGGGATTCTCGGGGCGTTGGGGGCCCAGTTCAGGTGGGGGCCCTGGGCACCGGCCCTTTTGGCCCACCCCTTAAGACGGCCATGGCTTTTGTATAAAAGTCTGGTGATGCTGGATTGCTTGTCACGGGCCGCGGGTGGCCTGGCGGGCAACGTTCGTGACTGCCACTGAAAGGACCTCAGGTTCGATCCCAGGCAGGTACGAACGCTCCATCCACTAAATATCCGCCGTGCGTCGGATGGGCACGTTAAGCCGTCGGACCCTAGGTACTAGCCTCCCGGTAATAAATAAGGGCGTCTTCCTGCCCCTTTCTAATGCGCTTCCTTGTCACTTTCCTATCGGGCACTCTAGCCCAAATCTCCTAGCTTCCTATTTCTAAGGGTTGTTTAAGACCTGGGGTCAGACACTCCCTTCCTAAAATCCTCTTCATATGATCATGATCATTGCCTGTCACACTCATTTCTTCTTCGTGCTGCTTCATCACGGAGGAATATGTTGGACATGACGTCATGAATCTCTGCCCTAAACAACTTTGGTCAACTCAACTCAAGTCACAGTTCAAAGCAGAACCATAACCTCATCGTATGTATTGCGTAATGAACTTCCTGCTTTGGAGAACGATTGCTTGGACTTTGTCTCTTCGCTGTTTTCTCTCTCATGAGAAGGTGATAAAGTGTGTCTGCGAAAATAAAAAGTGGATTTTTGTAGAGATGTAAACTGAACTTCGTTGATTCAAAGAATTGACTTTAGTGTGCCTAAATTTACCTTCATATTTTTCATGTGCTTTAATATTACAACTGGATATTTCTTCTGGGAATTGTACTTAGAATTAAATTGGATTTAATTAAGGTAAAACCTTTTATTATTATTCTTCATATCCTTGTACGATTGATTATTCATTTTTTATCACAATCCGGAACATCGTTGAATGAAATGTTTCGAAATAAAAACAGAACATTATCTCACGACTTCAACAGAATGAAATATCCATTACAGAACCACCTAGCTCCTAGAAATAAAGCACAGTATCTTCAACTGCCTTCAATCCTTCACTGTGTGTCATCTTTCAGCCTAGAATTGCAGTCCGACCAACACCTAAATCCATCGCAATGTTATTTGTACTTCTGCTTTATCTAATCATTTTAATGCATCTACTTTCATCTCTATCGAAACATTATTGTGTTTCCTTCTTTTCTCGCAAGACATTTTTACTACGCTTAAATAGTCACACACTACGTAAAACAGCCTGTCTTCAGACAACACAATGATTCGCAAAAAGAACAAAAATGGCCAGTCAACTTATACCATTCCAGAAGTAGAAAGGAATGTGAACATCTGATTGGCCACTACCTAGAGGTAAGTTCATGGGGCAAAACTAGTTCTTCAATGTCACAAAATGGACTTAGACTTTCGTGTTTTGTTTGTGTGTGTGAAGGGAACGTTGAATTTTCCAGAGTGTCGAGTTATCGGGGTTTTACTGTATTTATTTATTTGTTTTATTTGATTGGAGATTTAACGACCACCGTGAGCAACTCAGTGGGCTATAAGCAGTCGCCCGTCCCTAATTTAGGGCCACTGGTTCCAGGGTAGGGAGAGAACCAGTGCCGTAAGACAAGCACAGCATCACCGGGATTCGAACCCAGACTCATCTCGGACGCATGATCAGAAGCCATCGCTTTGACCACTGCACCATGACACTGCTAACCGAATAACCAATTAATGCTGAATTTAAGCACTGTTAACCGAATTAATTAGCGCAATGGGAAACGCACAACTGAAGGTTAGGTTTGCCGCCCCGGTGACGCAGTAGTCTAAGTGATAGCTTCTGATCCTTCGTCCAACATAGGGGGTCTGGGTTCGAATCCCTGTACGGAATGGATGTCTGTGCCTGTCTTTCGGCACTAGCTCTCTTTGTTATTTGCAAATCTGGCGTGCTGTATCACATGTTCGATCTGTACTTTGATGCTTTCAATGTATTGCATAATATCCGTACCTTGTGACGCACAATACTGTATTTGTCTGAATTCCAGATGTATGTGTTAACCACAACCAATGTATGAATTGAAGTTGTATGTGTTACCTGGGACCAATAAATAATTAAAAAAACCTCCATTCAAAAAAAGAAGGTTAAGCTATAGTCTCTCTTTAGTTCCTTTCTAAAAATTCTTAATTATTATTGCTAAGTGCGTGTTTCGTGTGCATTTTGTAACTCAAACTCGTCTGTGAGAGTTTTAAAGAACAACTATTAAACTAATAATATAAAGTTTTCTGGCGATAAAAATTTAAAGTTCTGCTAACTACTCTATGAAAAATTGGGAATTTTCGGTCATTCGGTGAAAACATGAAGGTGAGCAGACTGCAGATGGTTCAAGGATGGCTAAAGGCCAATTATCCAGTCCTGCTGGGGGGGGCACCCACTGCCGACTAAAAATCTCAAATACAACTTGCACCGTTACAATTCCGATGTTCATTAATGATTGATTTCTTGCTATAAACAAATCTAGCACCCCTTTCCTTGGGGCGTTCATACCGGGCGATCTAGCTCCTATTGAAATATAAGCATTGCCCATGTCCTTGTAGGGGGCAGAGATCACAAACCAAGCCAGACGTTTTTCTTTAATTTTAATTTCCTTTGAAAAAACAGTCTGATTGCGACAAATAATTATATTTGCTAACCAACTAACTACGTATATCTGAATAATTAATACAGACATTTGACGTGGACTAGGAACATCAAACAGAAGTCATCGCTCTTTCCACATTTATAAGTGAGTTACTGAAAAATTCTCATCGGCCGCCACCGGGAATCGAACCCAGGGTCTTCCCGGTGGCGGCGGGTGAGAATTTTTCCGTGACTCACTTATATACGTGGAAAGAGCGATGACTTCTGTTTGATGTACGTATATCTAACATCGAGGAAGTAAGTACATCCAGAAATATAATAGATAGTACAAAAAACTGGAAATTGCATTGTAAATCATTCAGTACTGTACTTATAATTTTATATAATTTGTTTATTTACAGTAGCTAGAGTAAAGCCAAACCACTGAATCACTATATGTTACATGCTATACTACATTCCATTTTACAACTTCTAACTAGCCGAAAAGTGGTATATAAAGATTGTTATATTTACACCATAATTTGCCAATAACGGTTGTTATATTACACCATGAGCCATTATATTATGAATACCACCATCCTAGAGAAGTGAGTGCGCCTGGAGACCGAATGGTGGCGCAGGTAAAGTTCACACAGCAGTATAAATACAACCCGAGGAACGGCTTTCGGTTAGTAAAGTGTTCAGAGTCAGAATGGAAAAAGCTGCCGAGTTATCAGAGTTTGGAAAAGGACAAATTGTGATGTCACGGTGCGTCGGAACTACGATTTCGGAAACGGCGCGGCTTGCGAGTTGTTCACGTGCCGCTGTAGTGAGTACGTATCAAAAGCGGTGCGAAGATGGCCAAACGACGAACCGTCGTCCAGCTGTGTGTCGTGCGCAGCTCACTGATGCCAGAGGAGGGCGGAGACTGTCGTGCATTGTTCACAGCGACCGCAGGACCACAATGCGATAGATCACCCGCAGCTACAATAGTGGTGATGAGGGCAATGTGTCACAGCACACAGTTCATCGCAGCCTTCTGCGCATGGGCCTGCGTAGCAAAAGACCCAGTCTGGTCCCCCATGCTCACTGCGCGTCATCGCCGACAACGCATTAAATGGGCCCAAGATCATCGAGATCGTTCCGTGGATGATTGGAAGAAAGTGGCTTGGCCTGACGAATCAAGATTCCTGGTGCATCACGTAGACGGCCGAGTGCGGATACGCTGATTACCAACGGAGGCGATGGCACTTGGATACACTGCCGGGCGGAAACAGGCCGCCGTCGGCGGTGTTATGCTGTGAACGATGTTTTCTTGGAGCACTTTAGGCCCCATTATCCCAATAGTACAATCTCTCACAGCTTTCCGGTACCTGAGCATCGTTGTATACCAAGTTCACTCATTCGTGGCAACTGTGTTTTCTGCTGGTGGTGGCCATTACCAACAGGATAATGCGCCATGCCACACTGCCAGAATCGTCAAGAAGTGGTTAGAGGAACGTGCTGGTGAAGTTCTGTTAATGCCCTGGCCTCCAAATTCACCTGATATGAACCCAATCGAACATTTGTGGTTCGACTTGGAAAAGCGGGTTCACGTTAAATCACCCCCCGAAATATACGGGAACTGGAGTACCTGCTGTTGACATTATGGTACCAGATACCCCAGGATACCTATTGACACTTTATGGAATCGATGCCTTAGCGAGTAGCCGCTGTTTTGCGGGCTAAAGGGGGTCCTACAACTTATTAGTCACGTGGTCATAATGTAATGGCTCATCGGTGTATATATACACTGAGTGGCCACTTTATTATGACCACCTGACAGTTTTAAGCAAATGAGCTATGGCTGCACGTTTGTGCCAGCAGAGGGCGAGGCTTATACAAAAAGGGAAAGCTTAGTGCTTGCGACAGTAGTAGAAGTGATTTTGGGGTGACGAGATGATGGGTAAAAAATGCGATTTGACGGACTTTCAACGAGGGATAATTGCAGGAGCTCGGAGCCATGGAGCGAGTATCACCGAAACCGCCGCATTCGTGAAATGCTCCAGAGCAGCTGTTGTTAAAGTGTTTAAAGACTGGACTGTCAGCCAAAGAACTGGGTCTCTACGTGCAACGTGTGGTCGTCATCGACTAGTGACTGCTCGGGCGAAACGGAGAGTGTCCAGACTGGTAATAGACAACAGAAGGGCAACACTGCAGCAAATTACAGACTATCATAATCCAGGGTCACCTCAAATGATCTCTGCACGCACTGTTCGCCGTACACTGCATCGGATGGGATATGGCAGCCGAAGGCCTGTTCGAACACCTTTGCTGTCTGCAGTTAACAAGAGAAAAACGTCTCCAGTTCACACAGGAACACAAGAATTGGACAGTCGATAATTGGAAACAAATTACGTGGTCCTATGAATCATGTTTCCAGTTGCCCCGTGCCGATGGCCGAGTGAGAATTTGGCGGAAACAGCACGAAAGCATGGACCACAAATGCATTGCTACAACCCTTCAAGCTGGTGGAGGCAACGTTATGGTTTGGGGAATGTTTTCCTGGCATGCTTTGGGCCCCTTTAATTCGTGTTGATCAACGTCTGACTGGCACATCATATCTAGAATCTAGAATCGTTCCGGACCAAATGCATCCTGTCATGTGGATGGTTTATCCCAATGGCGATGGCTACTTTCATTAAGATAATGCGTCCTGCCATAGTGCTCGTATTGTACAGGATTGGTTTCAGGAACATGCCGGCGAGTTTACTTTGCTTAGGTGGCCCCCACAATCTCCAGATCTAAACCCCATTGAGAATTTGTGGGATGAAGTTGAACGAGCCATCAGACAGCTGGATCCACAACCCTGTGGTCTCACACTCCTGGAAAGTGCTATTCATCAAGCATGGTCTCAAGATGCTTGATGAATAGCACTTTCCACTTCGTTGGGCCTTTTGGTGGCCCAACGAAGTACTGACGGGGTGGTCATAATAAAGTGGCCACTCAGTGTATAATGTATTTCCCTACCTCTCTGCTAACTGTTCGATGTGAAAACCTCTTAGTCTTGGATATTTTCCTTCTACTATGAAAAACTTTTCGTGATAATTTGTTAATTTTCGTAATAAGCTTTTCTGCTGCTTATAGGGGTGAGTAGCTATTTCTTCACTTGTGTGCAAAAATTGAAGAGGAAGTGTGGGAAAGTACGCGTGAAATAACGTCGTAAATAGCAGCAACAGTCAAACACAAATTAACTCAAGACAACAATGGAGCTGTCCAGTACTTGTATGTAGTTTAGAAACTAGGAATGCTTTTTCCTAGGAAAAGGATCTGTTGTGTGAATATCATTATAATGCAAACCCTGGTTAAAGCTTTTTTTAAAAACAAACAAATCATCAGGACAAAAGAAGCCCTTACTTTCGTTTAAACATGCGTATAATCTGTAAGACGAGAAAAAAATATCTTGTGCTTTTTCGTTTAGCTAATTTTAAAAAAATGTTGAATTTATGTACTTTTCGTAAATTTAACGGAGCTCAGCTTTCGGATATGGTTTTCTTTTTTTCCCGTCAAGCATACTGTATCAAAAGATATCAAATTTAATGCGTTCATTTGTGCGAAAGAAATACAGAATGTCTCCAAAATTTTGCATGTGATTTTGTTTTCTTTTTTGGAAGTTGTAATATATTATTGAAAATTAATAAATCTAACTTACTTGGAGAATCTTCTCCAGGTAAGGCAGGAATCTCTCTGCGTGTTCCAGTTTTCTGTTCCTCCAGGGCCGGAGAAACATTGCTGCTTCTCCATGTCGGCGTAGTACCACAGTAACTGATTGAGTCCACAGGCAAATGCAAACAATACTAAGGTGTAAATGAAGAAAAACTTAATAATGTCGATCACCATTCGCCCCAGAGAAATTTGAAGGGGTCCCAGGTATGGGTTAATCGAAAAGATGTGTACTAACTTCAAAGCTCTGAAAATAAAATGAAAGTAAAGAAACAAACAATTTAGGTCTGGCAGTCGATAAAACATTCTGTTGTAAGAAAATTGAAGAAATTTCACGATGATTACATAGAAAAGAAGCAGGGATCTAAAATGTGATAACTTTAATAAACTTTGCGGACATTATCATTTTATAACGTCAGGCTTAGTTGAATTTGAATTTGAATTTAATGAAAATTCTGCCACACAACACTGTACATCAAATTTAACAAAACACAAACATCAAAATTTTCAAGTGTACTAAACTAAAATTAAATATTAACACAATGTTAGCACAATGGAATGAAAACATGGAATATAAATTAGTAACATTTAGTACTAACTATTTATTCCAAGCGTAAACAAGAGCTTAAACCACCTCAGATATATCTAGTATAATAATTATAAACATACAAGCACTAAAACTTGTTTACAATTGACCAAAAAATCAATATAAAGTAATTCATCAAAAAAAAAAAGATAGCGTTATGTACTATTGAACTGTAGCATGGAGCCAGGGGAAAAGGCTTAAATTTAAGCCTGACGAGCCCCTGATCTCCAAAGGTAGATGAGTCAGGTCAAAACGATAAAAATAGCAACATTAGAAATACGATCGGTGTTGAGAATACAGGAACTGAATCAAACAACAAAAACTCTCGAAGCAGTTTTTTAAATACCCCAGATTCCACTATTTCCCTGATGTATAATGGCAGTCTGTTCCACTTACGGGGTCCAGCTGCAATAATACTGTTATGCAGAAATCTGGTGCGCGCCCTAGGAACCACAAAACTTGCATGACCTCGAGTATCATGTGAATGGGAGAAACGTTGTAATTGCAATAGTTCAAGATACCTATTCGTATAGACTCTCTCTGTCATGCATAAGTAATAATAACCTGAAAATGAATATTTTATCGAAGGGAAGTATGTTATAAAGACAATAAACACTACCAGTATTTAAAGATGAATTTAGAAGTCGAATATATTTTCTCTGAAGAACAAGAATTATTTTAACGTTACCAACCGTTGTCTGACCCCAGGCCAATATACAATAAGACAACATGGGATAGATAAAGGAATTATATAGTATTAATCTTAGTCTGATTGTCAAAAAACCAGAAATCCTAGAAACAGCAACGATACCAGACTTAAGAATATTTGCTAAATAACTTATATGGACATCCCAACGCAAAGTCTCATGTAGTATAACACCCAGAAATTTCACCGAAGACCCGAATGCAATAGGATCCCCATTCAAGAAAATACCAGTAGGCGACGACAACGGAAGACCACGGCCCGAAAAAAGACACTGGTTGTTTTATCAGTATTAATTGTAAGAGCGTTACAAACAAACCAGCGAGATATCTCCTGAAGGTCACGATTTGCACGGGGCAATATCTCGGACAACGAATCCCCAGGAAAAAAAGCTGGTGTCGTTAGCATATAAGACTCGGTGAGAAGTAGAAACAACATTAAATATATCGTTAACATAAATTTAAAAAAGCATAGGGCCCAAGACGGAGCCCTGAGGAACTCCAAAAGGAACTTTTTGAACTGAAGAGTGAACACCCTGTATTTGTAAATATTGTGTCCTGCTAGACAAATAATTCTTGAAAAATGAAAGTGCGACTCCCCTTATCCCAATATGATGTAATTTAGACAAGAGAATATCATGGCGAACACAGTCAAATGCTATTGACAAGTCGCAAAATATACCCAAAACACACTTTTCACAATCTACATTTGATTGTAAAAGATTCGTAGCATCCAAAAACGCTGTCTCAGTTGAGTGACCCTTCCAAAAACCGTGTTAATTCCAATGTAAAATTTTATTTAAATCCAAAAATCCTGACAAGCTATTCAAAATCAGCCTCTCCAATATTTTAGCAAATATCGAGATATTTGCAACTGGACGGTAATTAACGACATCAATTCTATCACCCCTTTTATGGATAACCGAAAACCTATTGTAAAGGAAGAAGGAATTTTCCCAGTTAAAAAGATACAATTGAAAATATGACTCAAGGGTATTACCAAAATTTGAGAAGCATACTTAATTGCTCTCGGATGAACGTCATCCGGACCCGCTTCCTTTGATGAATCCAGATTACTCAAAACTGACATAAGATCATCTGAAACAGGATGAAGATAAAAAAGAAGATGATAATCTCTGGTGCGACAGGAATTCGGAATAATGCCCATCTGAATGTGGGATACCTGCCAATAACTTTGCACGTAATTCAATAAAATATGTATTAAACAAATTTACAATCCGATCCAAGTCAGTAACTCTAGTGCCCATGTGATCAACCTGTATGGGTCCCCCCTGGACCAGAGACCTGGATAACAACTCATTAATTGATTGCCAAACTTTACTGCTGTCGCCAGTATTTGAAAACTGACTTAAAAAACAAATTTTCTTTGCACGTTTCAACTTAGAGTTAGGCCAGTTTCTATATCTACGAAAATGTAATAAATCAGAAGCATTTCTTGAGCGCAAGAATATTTTAAATAATTTATTTTTCCTGTGCAAACATTTCAATAAATTCCGAGTAAACCAAGGTGTTCTGCAACGAGACGAGCACCTTATGGTCCTGAGAGGAAATATTGAATCATAAAAGCTTCAGAAAATCCCCCCAAAAAACATCAAAAGCACGAATCGGATCAGTAAGTCGTAGAACAGGGTACCAATCAACGCCAGATAGGGCAAGATCAAAAGACCTCAAACTCTCCTGTCCATAGAAACGGAATCGAATAACTGGACAATTCGAGGAATTTAATCTCCCATTACGTCCAGACAAACAAAATGTAGGCAAATGATCACTTATATGGTATGAAAGTACACCAGAACAATAATCAAAATCGTTTGTAATACATAAATCCAATATAGAGGAGGTGGTACTTGTAATTCTTGTAGGAGTAGTTATTGCATTAACAAACTCAGACGAGGTAATAATATCGCAAAATGATTGCGAAGTATCATTTGAAACAGTCACATCAATGTTGAAATCACCGAAACAATATAGCGTCTTTCCCGCAAGATTTATCTCGTCCAAATATCCCGAGAAAAAGCCAACGAAAGCACTTTAGTTACCATTAGGAGGACGTTATACCGCACTTATAATACAATGCTGAGTTTCAATAGTAATCATTTCAAAGTTGTTATTTACAGTGGTATATTTATCACATGATGAAACAATTATGGAACGTTTAGCAAAAATTGCTACCCCCACCCCCGCCCCACCCCGAGCCCCAGAACGCGAAGCAGCGAAACCCCGAAAACCGGCACATCACATAAAAGTGGAATATCTGCATCAAACCAAGTCTCAGATACACAAACAAAATCAATATAATAATCAAGGGAACATAGCAACTCAAGCAGTAAATCTAATTTACCAAATAGGCTACGAACATTAATGTGCATAGATCTCAAGTGACGATCACACGATGCAAGTAAACCGTGGAAATCATCTACGGAAACCATATGCGGAATACAATTCATAAAGTCACAATATACACTGAGTGGTCACTTTATTATGACCACCTGACAGTTTTAAGCAAATGAGCTATGGCTGCACGCTGTTGCCAACAGAGGGCGAGGCTAGTATAAAAACAGAAAGCTTAGTGCTTGCGACAGTAGTAGAAGTGATTTTTGGGTGACGAGATGGGTAAAAAATGCGATTTGACGGACTTTAAACGTGGGATGATTGTAGGAGCTCGAAGCCATGGAACGAGTATCACCGAAACCGCCGCATTCGTGAAATGTTCCAGAGCAGCTGTTGTTAAAGTGTGTAAAGACTGGACTGTGAGCCAAACAACTGGGTCTCTACGTGCAACGTGTGGTCGTCATCGATTAGTAACTGCTCGGGCAGAGCGAAGAGTGTCCAGACTGGTAACAGACAACAGAAGGGCAACCGTGCAGCAAATTACAGACCATCTTAATCAAGGATCTCCTCAAATGATCTCTGCACGCACTGTTCGCTGTACACTGCATCGGATGGGATATGGCAGCCGAAGGCCTATTCGAACACCTTTGCTGTCTGCAGGTAACAAGAGAAAACGTCTCCAGTTCACACAGGAGCACAAGGATTGGACAGTCGATAATTGGAAACAAATTATATGGTCCGATGAATCACATTTTCAGTTGCACCATGCAGATGGCCGAGTGAGAATTTGGCGGAAACAGCACGAAAGCATGGACCCCAAATGCATTGTTACACCCCTTCAAGCTGGTGGAGGCAACGTTATGGTTTGAGGAATGTTTTCCTGGCATGCTGTGGGCCCTTTAATTCGTGTTGATCAACGTCTGACTGGCACATCATATCTAAACATCGTTGCGGACCAAATGCATCCTGTCATGTGGATGGTTTATCCCAATGGCGATGGCTACTTTCAACAAGATAATGCGTCCTACCATAGAGCGCGTATTGTACAGGATTGGTTTCAGGAACATGCCGGTGAGTTTACTTTGCTTAGGTGGCACCCACAATCTCCAGATCTCAACCCCATTGAGAATTTGTGGGATGAAGTTGAACAAGCCATCAGACAGCTGGATCCACAACCCTGCAATCTCACACTCCTGGAAAGAGCTATTCATCAAGCATGGTCTCAGATTCCACAAACCACCTATTAACATCTCGTGGAGTCCATGCCACGAAGAATCGACGCAGTATAAAAGGCAAAAGGTTGCCCAACGAAGTGCTGAGGGGGTGGTAATAATAAAGTGGTCACTCAGTGTATAAAGTGTAGTTTAAAAAGTTAACAAAGTAGTTACAGAACAAATGAACACTATATACGACCAGGGTCCAAGTCGACCTTACTTTAAATAACTACCACATTCTTGCCCTCAGCTCTGCGACAAAATATTCGTCCGTTTCTGTACCAACAGAACCTAATACCATGTTTCTTGGAAAAGCTGCGGGCATGCCAAAAGAGATCTGTGTTAAAAGACGTGAGGTTTTCATTTATATAAATCCTAGTGTTGTCCGAACATTCAAGAATAACATCAGTTAATTTTAAATTTTTTCTGCTTTTTCCAAGAAGAGTGTTCCTGACTGTCCTAGTTTTAAATTGTACAAGCAATGGCATGGTTGGACGTGATCTTCCACCACACAATCTATGTACGACCTGAATGTCACTTTTTGAAAATTCACTAAATCCCAACTTACCCGCAGTATTCTGTACCATATCTCTTAGACCATCTTCAGTTTCGTCATTGTTTTCCAGTATACCACGAATCTCTAAGTTTTTATGGCGCGTATACTGTTTTAAGTTATTGAGGCCCCGAGACAGTCTTAAAAATTTCGGATTCCTGAGCTCTTATTCTCTTCTCAAGCACCACAACCTCTCTACGAGATTCCTCTAGCATTGAATTTGATTTATGCAATATATCGAGAATATCATCATATTTTAAGGAGAAGAATTCCACCGACTTCTTTAAATCAGAAATTTCCTACCTTAAATCAGTAATCGCGTCCAACTTCATGTTAATGGACTCCATAAACTTCTCAGTAACACAATCACCTCCACTCGGAAAATCAAAATTGGCTCCAGTTCGCTGATCGGTAACAGAGGATCTCCCTGTCTGAGAAGTGTTATCAGGAACTTGACATTCGTCGATATGTACTTTCAGTAAGTGCGCAGCATGTGAAGTGAAAAAGACCACCACACTTTCCATAGCACTGTACACCATCATCCACCATAAGTGGGATTGAACATCATCCACAAGGCCTTTGTGACATGATTGATATACAATTGAAATTGATGAACAACGTCGGTAATATTGCCACTAACTAATCAATGCAGAAACAACGAGAAGCCGAAGCAGACGACCACATGACGGAGACACAAGGGGGAGGAGTTAAGGTAATCATTACATTACGTCATAAACGACGAAGCTGAGCAACCACCGAGTAATAAAATTTTTAAACAGGTGGTATCTCAGGAATTATCGTAATGTAGGAACTCTTACCTCACAAGCAGACAGACGGAACACTTATAAACTCACAATATTAAAAAGAATAAACACTACACATAAAAATAGCACGTAGTCACCAATTATTTTCACCACAACAGCACCGCGCAAATGTTACTATCGTGACTTGATCTGACCTTTCACGGAAGGAGGCCACAGACAACTAACAAAATAGCTCTTGGAAGATGGGAATCCGTTTATTGGTGTAAATATGACATAGATGTTAAGTCAGAAAATATATGAAAACTTGAGAATTTCGTCGTCCTGGAGCGGGAATCAAACCCACGTCTCCTGGATAGCGCCCGAGTATGCTAACTACTACACCACCCAGAACGACAAGGTTTCAAGTTTCCGATTAATTTGAGTATAACCATCACAAGATTCGCTAGTCGAAGCAACCGGCATTCATATATAGCTAACCTGGAGGTTTATTTGGTGAATCTGAATGCCCGTTGCTTCGACTAGCGAATCTTGTGATGGTTTTATTTAAATTAATCGGAAACTTGAAACTTGGTCGTTCTGGGTGGAGTAGTGGTTAGCATACTGGCGCGCTATCCGGGAGACGTGGGTTCGATTTACCTCTAGAACGGCGAAATTTTCAAGTTTTCGGATATTATCTGACTTTGCATCCATGTCATATTTAAACTAATAAACAGATTCCTGCCTTTCAAATTTGAATTGTACAAAGATGGAATCCCGTATTTCATTCATTAAAATAGCTCTTTTTTTCTTCTATGATTTGTTTCAAGATGTAACGACCACTGGTGGTATGTAAGATTGTAGAGAATTACCTGTCCCTAATTTAGAGTCACTATTTCTCGGGGGAGGGCAGAGCCAGCGTGTGATCTGGGGCTTGGGATCTGGTCTGGTTAGGACTGGCCAAGGGCCAGCGCCTCTTAACGATTCAGCCCCACCAGGGTGGCTAATCCTTATGTTTAAGAAACTCTATAAATCGAAAATTTTCTGCTTCCACTGTATTACTTCCACGGTCGCTAACGGATGATTTCGTACCATCAATCTGTTTTCTTGCAGCTCCGACGGCCGAGTATTCTGAAACGCTGGCTTCTGACCATTCGTCCGAGATGGGTCCGGGCTCTAGTCTTTGATAAGGCATGAGTGGTGTGTTAGTTTGATAGCCCTAGCTCACTCCCTTCCCTGGAACCAGTATCCCCGAATCAGGTACCGTTGACTTACTCATGTTGGTCGTTAAACCAGAAACAAACAACGAATCCACTTTATTGAAGGTGTACCAACCTGGTATGACGTATGATACCACTGAATTTAACTTCTGTCCAGGAAAACTTTCCACTTCTATTCTCTGCGCATATTCAGATTATCTCAATATATTCTAATTAACTTTGTCATCTACTGACAAAGTACATACTTAGTTCTTATATCTGCATTACTAATTCTTCTTTTGTCATTGAATTCACCCAGGACAAGAAGAGAGTGATAGCCAACGAACAAATGATAAACTCATATCTCTCACTGAGAAGTTGGAGTTGTAAAGTCTCTTGCAGCAGCAAGCCCTGACGACAGTTTGAAGCTTCTGGTTGCACAGAGCCCAGGCTGGATAAGGCAGACGTGAAGTTTATTCATTACTATGCCTCAATTCTCGGGTACACTGCGTAGAAAGGAACTGATATGCTTAGGATAGAGGGTTAAGCTTAGAGGCATATCTTTAATTAGAGTAGCGCGGAAATACGAATTTGTCCGCCCCCTCTCTCTCTCCGGAGTGAGTTGCTCTCCCAACTAAGCTACACGGATGGAATGTATCTTTGCAGATTTGTCGTCTTGACACATGCTTTACCGCTTTAGTACGTCACAGTAGAACTTGTAGATTATGTCACATGAAAACTGACAAGCTCATTCTTTACTTCTGTCGCGGTTCAAATGGTATACCAACTTATTCAAAATTCACACATCTACTCTCCATCCTCTCAAAAAACTTGCTCGATATGATATTATTCGAACTTTTCCACGCATTTTTAAACTTAAATTATGTCGTTATCTGTGCAAAGGACTTCACGCTTATAACCTTAAAATACGAAGAAGAAAATTGTCGAAGATCACGCACAATGGCAAAGAAGTGACGAATAACCCAACACATGAGTAATTTACCGTCGAACTGTGAAAAATGGAGCAACGAAATGTATGAATAACGTTACCGTTATATTTATCCCTTAGGTAAAAGTTCAAACTCTTTTCTTCACGACAGGAGACTTTTGTGCGCCTTTGCACGCGCTCCCAATTAGATTTCAATTCGAACACCAACCCCGCCCATCCGTCACTGGAGGTAAAAATTTTCGGCGAAGTAAGTTATTTGTTGAATTCGCAGCGCAGTGGCACTGCTACATGCTAGGCTCACAAAAGAGGTGAAGTCATGGCAATATCGCTGAGATTCTGTCACAAAAAAAATGCGTTACTGAGCGTCAGGAAAGGCATAGAGCTTACAAAGTCACAGAAAACAATGAGAGGCTAAGGCTACGAACTGTACTCAGGTGTGCGACGTTTGAAGGTTTCTTATCAGCTCATTGGAAAGTACATTCGACCTCATCCCATAAATGGTCTGTGGTGTCCTCATTTGTGGAAACAGGAGGCCACTGAGAAACTGAATTTATCCATAGAGGAAAAAATAATTTATCCATAAGGAAAGGAACTGAATTTTTCCAAGTGTTTTTCCAGCTATTT
The DNA here is from genome assembly GCA_039090855.1 of Macrothele yani. NCBI lineage: Eukaryota > Metazoa > Arthropoda > Arachnida > Araneae > Macrothelidae > Macrothele > Macrothele yani. Next base: position 32,555,639 of record CM077011.1, read on the forward strand.
CCGTGTGATTTGGGTCACAATTTTCTACTGAAGGACACCATTGCTGTAAAGAAAAAGAAGATAGATAGATTGTGGCCGTCATCTGTAAAAATGTCGCCACAGTTCTCAGCCATCAATCGTTGTACCGCAGTGTCATAAGAACCACTATCTCAAAACAGATATTCTCAAAACCATGACAAAGCCATCACTAGTCATTAAAGTAAACTTTTTACCTATTATGGGAGTGATCATAACTTAGTATCTACGAAAAGTAGAAACTCTTCTTAACTTTTAAAGAGAAGCAAATTTACGCAGAAAATGACAGCAATTTTTGAGCGACATATAAAAGTCAATAAAATTATTTCTACGTGAGAGGGCCGCGGGTGGCCTAGTGGGCAGCGCTCGTGACTGCCACGGAAAGGACCTCAGGTTCGACCCCAGGCAGGTACAAAAGCTCGATCCACTTAATATCCGCCGTGCGTAGGATGGGCACGTTAAGCCGTCGGACCCCGGGTACCGGCCCCCGGTAATAAATAAGGGCGTCTTCCTCCCCCTTTCTACTTCACTTCCGTGTCACTTTCCTATCGGGCACCCGAGCCCAAATCTCCTAGCTTCCTATTTCTAAGGGTTGTTTAAGCCCTGGGGTCAGACACTCCCTTCCTAAAATCCTCTACATAGGATCTGATCTGATCTTCTACGTGAGTTTTTGTAAGGGTGGTCTTTCAGAAAGAATTAAGAAACCGTGTTACAGCTTGCAGAACAAAAGCACTTAAGAAAATTTAGACGATATCTTTTGTGAATAAGGAAAAAGTCACATCAGGTAAGAGGTAAAGAAGTTTAAGAAAACAAGTTTAGAAAAAAATGAAACAAATTGGGTCAGTAAATAGCTAATAACGATCTGGGAAGCCTGCGAGAAAATTGAGAAAAACGTAGGAAAGATATTCCAAAAGAATTAACCAAAGACGCTGAAAAGTTCGTCTTGACCCTCCAAACATCGATCAGAAAAATGCAAAGTAAGAATCACGGGGACAACTTGTGAGTTCACTAAATAGCTGAAGAATAATTTTAGCGGTTGCAAAAAAGACAAAATGATGTGGAGGTTTTAAACTTTGATATATTTTTTTAAAATAATATATAACATATATTTCACTTCTGCAAGAACTAAGTGAATAATAATTCCAACAGCCAGGGCAAAAGAATCAACACTTACATGAAAGGATAACTTGTTCCTTTATTATTTCACTCAAAGGAAATTCAAAGGTCATCAATGTAATCCATTGACACAAATTATTTCTTGTATCAACATACCGCAGATCTCCGTCATATAATAAGAATACATGTTTGTCGATTCAAAAAAATACATAACAGGCTTCAGTATCTTTCGCTATATCAATTCTCCACGATATACTCGCCATCTCTGCCTTTACACATCATTGTCCTATTTGCATTCAAAGTCGCATTTTATTTTTCTCTAATTCACTAATAGCGTTGCCAAAATGTACAAGCTGTTCTTGGAAGAAATGTGCCGATCAGTGAATACACGTTTAACCAACAAGCAACGAAATTTACGTAAGAAAACAGACACTCAAAAGGAAGATTATGCAGAGGTATACATCCCAATGACGTATAATGGATACTAAATTTTTATAAACGATTTGATGCTTTAAATATAGATCAGAATAACGCAAGGTTAGTTATTCAGAAGATGAAAGTTGCAAGGTCACTAACTATCTGAAGAATATTTTTATCGAGTTTCAAAGGAGGCTGAGCAACGTATAATAACCGAAAGTTTACAGATGACTCCATAAAATGCCATTTACGGATCATTATAATTTTACATAAAGAGTTACTGTATTTAAAAGACGTCCAGAGACTTTATAAAAGCAACTTTGTATGGCTTTCCTTGAAAGAAATCAATACCTAGGAACTGTATTTTTTGCTTTCCGATTGGACGCATCGGGAAAATTGCTTAGTAGAATGAGTCGACCTTAAGTTTCCTGCAGCGGAGAACTATGAGCTCTAAATATATATTTAAATTCCCCGATAAAAATGAAACAACTTTAGTGCAAATAAAGGGAAATGATTGTAATCATCAGTAATTTTTGGCCCAAAAATGCCACAGTGACCATTCACATGTGAGGTATACTGAGTGATCACTGAATTATGACCACCTAGCTAACACTTCGTAGGTCCTCCTTTCGCTCTCAGTACAGCAGCTACTCAATGGTGGCATCGATTCAAGCAGTTTGGAGGTATGGTCAACCAAGCTGTGTGTAATGCGGCCTTCAATGCAGGTATGGAGATGATTGGCGTATCTAGACGCCTGATATGCCGTTCCAGAGTGCCAACACAAGTGCTCTATGGAATCGATATCGGAGGAGTTCGAAGGCAAATCGATATCGGAGGAGTTCGAAGGCAAATCGATATCGGAGGAGTTCGAAGGCAAATCGATATACTGGAAGTCTGAATTGTGTTCCTTAAACCATTCCGGCACAACATTGGACCTGTGGCTCGGGCCATTGTCGTCTTGGAAGGCACCGTCGCCATTCGGGGAAAAGTGCAATATTGCTAAGTGTACAGAGTCAGCAAGCATTTCACGATATAGTGGTCATCACTCATACGGTGTTCCACATGCACCAGGGGTCCAAGTTCCTACCAGGAAAACATGCCCCACACAATGCAATCGCGTTCACCTGCTTTCACTGTGGAGACCATGCAGGATTGATCGAATGCCTCATGTTGTTTGCGCCAAATACGTAGACGACTATCCACGGAATGGAGTAAAAAACGCGACTAGTCAGAACAGCACTTTTTTTCCAATTGTCTACGTCCAACGTTCACGATCTTTGTACCAGGCGAGCCTTTTGCGCCGATGAACCGTCGTTAGGAGATAATGTCGTCTGCTGTTATAGCCTATAAGTGCGAGAGTGTGAAGTGTGGTCATGACAGATACTATTCCGGGTTGGCCTCTTGTATTGCGTACTCAACTGTTGAACAATGCTGCATCAATTGGCCTGTACGAACCAACGCTCACCTCTCACATCAGCCTTCCGCTATTCTATGCAGTTTTGCCTCCGGGTCGTTATTTGACCATTTTCACGCCAGTCCTGGTGCAATTTAACTACGACGGTTCGCGAACAACCAACCAGTTCAGCCGTTTGGGTAATCGAGGTACCCACTCTCTGAGCTTCGGCAATCTGTCCTTCCTCAAAGTCTAATAAATCCTTCCGTTTACCCATCACAGTCCAAATTTTACCACCTACTGCTCTACTTACACCTTATATATGCTACCTCTTTCGACTAATCACGCACTCTCAGAAGTCACGTGGTCAGTGGGCTACATCCACTTTCATGGGGGTGATCATAATTCAGCGATCACTCGATATAGTAGACTCTACAGTCCAAGTAACTGTATCGCCTTTCAAGCTTTCTAAGAAATTTGCCTTATTAGGTGAACCGTTTCTGGATTTCTTTTCTCCAAAATTAATGACATAAAATAGTTAGATAGTTTTCTAACTATATTCGTCTCTATTACTGTGGCAATATTGCTCTTGAACAATTTAGCTCAGTTAGAAATTTAATTTTACTTACGCAAAAACGTTCGCAGCGGCGAACATTCCGTCAGCAATTAGCATAGGATCAAATGCATCCCATAGTTCCCTGGGTATATAGGCGCTCATCGGATTCGTTGAAATCTCACTTTGTGCCTGAAATGTGTAAAAATTAATTCAGTAAATGAAAACTTTGCAAATTGTCCTTGTATTTCAATATTTCAACAGCCAGTTTCTGCGAATTCATGTTCTGTAAAAGAAATTCTCATTAACATGAAAAATAATAACGAAGCCAAAAATTAAGGATAAAAAACATAGTATGACACTTACATTCATTCCAATATTTGTGGTCAAGAATTATTTAACAGGAGTTCGTTTTTAATGAAAATATTGGAACTTCATGATTCAGGAATTAATTTGCCTCAAAAAAGTAATTTTAGGGATGGAGACTGAAGTAAATTACAACAATACACTTTTAAGTGGTTATCTAGTGGTTCATTTCCTTTTGAGGACTACTCATTCAAGAAAGTGGAACAATATTTTCTAGAAATATCTGACCAAGATAATATCAAATGTTTTTTTTTTAGAATTATCCAACCAAATTAATTTTAACAGGACTTTTAACCATTTTTTTCATGCAATAAACCTGTGCTGTATATCTTTTCAGAGATTTATTTTCAGGTACTTATTGCTTTATTTAAGCTCGAGAGCTAAAGGAAATCAATCCGTACATTTAGCTCTGGGAATGGGACTGTTTTTCTAAAAGTAATCGAAGTTCTTTCAATTTTTCCGTACATAACTGCATTCCAGTATGTTTGTACATTAGTGGTGCAATTTACCTGCGAGTTTTAATGGCACCGACAAATTTCAAAATTTTCCCATTAGTATCATCAAAAGTTCGAGAACACTTCTCAGTACTGTGATATATATGTATTTTTTAGCAAAACTGTACAATTCGGTCTTTTGAAAAAAAACATCGTACAAATCCTATGAGTTAGGCCACTGTTTCTCCACCACCGGTCCTCGAGGTTTTTTCTGACGGTCCGCAAGAAACGAATGAATAAAATTTTTCGTTTGGATCGTAATGGAGTCAATGTAAAAGCAAATCTAGATCTAAATTTTTTAAACACTTCCCAGCAAAAACACAAGTGTTGGCAAACTGCTGGCCACCAGCTGGTAGTGATGGGTCACTGCTGTCTGAAATCTGCCGCTCACGGCCCGGTAGCGGTCCTTTGGTGGCAGCGCCATCAATTGGCAGCCATCGATGGACCTGCAGCATCGCCGTGAATTGCGGGTGCCACTAGTGGCCCGTAGCTGGCAACAGACGCAACCCCAACATGATGTGGAAGCAACGGGACTGCGCATGCCCAGAAGCAACACGTGCGGTGTCCCTCGTGGTACCAGTTAGTTGAAGACGACGTTATCGCCATCTTGTTATTTTAGTGGACAGCGCTGTGAGCGGAGAGAGGTCAGGCACCCCCTGACTTCAACGAGGGAGGTGCTTCAAACGTTTCCATCAAGACCACCAGCCGATCATTAGCTGCAAAATGTTGTGGGAGCGGGAGACTTACCAGAGTTTTATTTCTAACTCCACATCACCGGCTGTTAGCCTCAGCTGGGCAAAAGGACATCAGCATTGGATCTTGTATGATCGAAGACGGATCTCCTGGTCCGATGGGTCCCATTTCCAGTTATTTCGCGCAGACGAGAGAGGAGCAGATATTGCGGAAACCTCATGAAGAGACGGACTTGGCATGTGAACAAGACACTGTTCAGCCTGATGCAGGTTTGGTTATAGTCTGGGGTCTGGGGTGTGTTCAACTGGCAAACGTTGTGATCTCTTGTACTTCCAGACACATCTGTGAACGGTCCAAGCTATATATCCATCCCTGGAGACCATCTGTATCCTAACATGGTAACTACTCACTCACAAGGCAATTAACTTTTTCAGAAGAACAATGCGCTTCCCAACAGAGCAGTGTTGACTAGGGCATGGTGTGTAAGCACTGCCTTGTCCACGCCGGGCATCGAATCCGGGTTCCCTCATTCCGGAATAAGTCGCTCTCTCAACTGAGCTACGCGGGCATGTGCTCTCATTGCTATCTGCCTTTATCTCATGTGCGACCTGCGGCAAAGGCAAGTCACAATGGTTAGAAGAGCATTGCGTGATTTAGTGGACTCAATGCCTCGCTGACCACCTGACAGCTTTAAGCAAATCAGCTATTGCTGCACGCTGTTGCCGCCAGAGGGCGAGGCTAGTATAAAAAGGGAAAGCTTAGTGCTTGCGATAGTAGTAGAAGTGATTTTTGGGTGACGAGATGGGTAAAAAATGCGATTTGACGGACTTTCAACGTGGGATGATTGTGGGAGTTCGGAGCCATGGAGCGAGTATCACCGAAACCGCCGCATTCGTGTAATGTTCCAGAGCAGCTGTGGTTAAAGTGTTTAAAGACTTGACTCTCAGCCAAAGAACTGGATCTAGTGATTGCTCGGGCAGAACGGAGAGTGCCCAGACTGGTAACAGACAACAGAAGAGCAACAGTGCAGCAAATTACAGACCATCGTAATCAAGGATCCCGTCAAATGATCTCTGCACGCGCTGTTCGCCGTACACTGCGTCGGATGGGATATGGCAGCCGAAAGCCTGTTCGAACACCTTTGCTGTTTTCAGTTAACAAGAGAAAACGTCTCCAGTTCGCACAGGAGCACATGGATTGGACAGTCGATAATTGGAAACAAATTATGTGGTCCGACGAATCACGTTTACAGTTGCACCATGCCGATGGCCGAGTGAGAATTTGGCGGAAACAGTACGAAAGCATGGACCCCAAATGCATTGCTACAACCCTTCAAGCTAGTGGAGGCAACGTTATGGTTTGGGGAATGTTTTCCTGGCATGCTTTGCGCCCTTTAATTCGTGTTGCTCAACGTCTGACTGGCACATCATATCTAAACTTCGTTGCGGACCAAATGCATCCTGTCATGTGGATGGTTTATCCCAATGACTTTCAACAAGATAATGCACCCAGCCATTGTGCTCGTATTGTACAGGATTGGTTTCAGGAACATGCCGGTGAGTTTACTTTGCTTAGGTGGCACCCACAATCTCCAGATCTCAACCCCATTGAGAATTTGTAGGATGAAATTGAACGAGCCATCAGACACCTGGATCCACAACCCTGCACTCTCACACTCCTGGAAAGTGCTATTCATCAAGCATGGTCTCAGATTCCACAAACTACCTATCAACATCTCGTGGAGTCCATGCCACGAAGAATCGACGCAGCCGGGTGGCGCAGTGGTTTAAGGCGCTGGCCTATGATCATTCGTCCGTAAGGGGTCCGGGTTCGAATCCCGGTCAGGCATGGATGTTGTGTTTGTCTTACGGCACTGGCTCTCTCTCTTCCCTGGAACCAGTGACCCTAAATTAGGGACGGGCGACTGCTTATAGCCCATTGAGTTGCTCACGGTGGTCGTTAAACCTCCAATCGAAAAAAAAAAAAAAAAAAAAAAAAAAAGAATCGACGCAGTATTAACGGCAAAAGGTGGCCCAGCGAAGTACTGAGGAGGTGGTCATAATAAAGTGGCCACTCAGTGTCTATATCGCCTACCATTATCAATTCCTTTCACTTGGACATTTTAAAATTTTCAGGAAAACAAAACGATTTCTCAGGGAAAACAAGCTTATTAAAACTGGTTGGGAATTTGTGGGCCAAGCTGTAAATTGAAATTTCTCCTCTTTTTTGGCCTTCTTTGCCCTAGATGAGGCAATGGGGACAAACTTTTTTGATAGTGTATGCCCAAATTGGAGATAATTTTCCTTTCGCTCGCATATCCATGGAAATTATGAGCAGCAGATTACCATTTATTATTTATCCACTGCTCACTCACAAAGAACAGAAGAAAAAGCATTGCTAACTCAGTGCTGAACGCTTACATCTAGTATTACCAAAGTATTGATTTGAACATTGCTTCTGCGAGTATCTTAAAACGTGTCACACGATGTCACATATTCACAAGGTACTCTCACTCCGCCAAGCCGGAAATGTGAAATCTCTTGTTAACACTTTTCAAAGTTCTCATTGGCGCTCTCAAGGAGCGAGGGGTGAAAGAACCCTTCCGCCTGATCCTCAGAGAGAGGTGATTGGGATTTTTACCGAGGTCATTGAATCCGGCGTTTTTCGCTTGCCGATTAACGTCCCTTCGAATTACGGCCAGAGAAAATTCTTTCGCAATGTCCAGTCGCAATGCCGATGTGTGCACGGAAACGTTTCTTTGCTGGACCGTTGGTAATCTGTCTTTAATAGAGAAATTGTCTGTTGTGCCAGGCAGCAAGTGTGAACCTTCGTTGACTTAGCCGGTCGTAATCTTCCTTTAAGGCACGCTGAGTCTACGCCGTGTCAGTACTAGGACCATTTCCATCGCAACTTCACGACGGTGGCTCTAAGAAAGCCAGCAGTGACTGCGATTACTGCGATGATGGCCCTCGCCTACTTCGTGCTGATCATCATTTCCCGTTCAAACTCCGACAAGTCCTTCCCGTAACGCATTTCAAAGAGCTCCGTAGAGGCGAGCAAACACGCACTGCCTGTACCATCTACAATATATTGACAAAAATCACCGGACACTTAGAAGAGAAACACAACATAGCATTTGTTGACATACATTAGTACGGTGTCGGTCCGCCTTTGGCCTTAATGCATGCAGTGACCCTTCGAGACATGCTTTCGACAAGGTTTTGGGCACAGCGATAGGTATGCGCTTCCATTCAGTACAGAATGATGCCGCTAACTGTTGCTTAGTAGTAAGACTTGGTTCCAAACTTCTTATGCGGCGCTCTAATTCATCCCATAGGTGCTCTATGGGATTAAGATCAGGGCTCTGTGTTTGCCAGTCCACACACGATACAGAATTATCGTCAAACCACGCCGTAACAGTCCTTGCTTTATGGCTCGGTGCATTTTTCTGCTGGAACCAACAAGGCTCGGTTCCATAGTATTGCCACAGAGTTAGTAGGACATAATTGTCCAGAATATTAAGGTAGACGTGCTGGTTGACAGGTTTGTCCACGATGACCAATGGGCCGGGACCATACCACGAAAAACACCCCACACGAGTACACTACCAGCTCCAAACTTGACAGCAGGAACAATACACTGTGGTAAATAGCGTTTCCCCGGCTGCCGCCATACCCACACACGGCTATCAGACTGATGGATCGTGTATCTGGATTCATCAGTCCATAGGAACCGTTTCCATTGTTCTACGATTCACGATGTATGTTCTTTACACCATGCTAAACGACGAGTAGCATTCCGAGGTGAGATGAAAAGCTTATGAGCAGCCGCACGACCACGGTAACCCATGGAATGAAGTTCTATGATAATGGTACGTGTACATACAAAAGTTTCAGGATTTTTACTAACCTGTACATTGAGGTCTTGTGCAGTACTCCTTCGATTAGCTGTAACGACTCTCCTGAGGCTTCAAGGTCCTCTATCACTGATTTTCTTTGGTCTGCCGGTACGTTTTGCTGCTCAAGCTCGCTATGTGTCTTCCACTTATTCAGTACATCCAAAACAGTTGACTTGGGTATGGTTAAACGTCTCTCGGTTTATTTTATGGATGGCCCACTAATATAACACCCAACAATCTTTCCTTTCTCAAAACCAGTTCTCTTCCGCCGCGACATTTTTACTCAAACTCACAGTGAGATATGATCGCGGTCAGCTGCAGGCTTGTTTTTATACCGTTTTGCAGTTGTACCGCGCATCTTAACAAAGCAGCGGATCCATTCATTTGCTTTTGAAGGGGTGTCCGGTGATCAATATAGTGCATATACGCAGTTTCCTCTCTTGTCGGTGATATCCCTTGTACATGCAGCACTGCTAGTTCTCTTATTGGAACAAGGATGGTCGCAATGATTTGGCCTATGAGTGTGTATTCTGTTCAAGTCTCTACTGTCCTATGTACGAAAACATAATGTCTTTAAAACTTTCCTACAGGTATTTTAATATAATTATTTTTCTTCGGAAAAGAGTCTCGGTGAATTACCAAGGTGAGTTAAAAGTGCATCACATGTCCTGCTGAAGATTCAATGATGCAAGAACACCATGCACGCTCACCTCATTTTACAAGGCACAGGGCGCTTCTATCTGTAGTTCTTTGGCAAGGTTTCACTAAAGCCACGATCCCACCTAGGTACCACTTGGTAGGTTTCGAGGAGAGAAACTCTCGGATGCCTGGTTCCACATCTACCAATGAAGCGGAGTGCCATCTTTGTGGGAAATGGGCCATGGAGCTCAACAGGTGGTAGTCGGATGGGGCAAGACCTAAACTATATGGAGGGTGAGGTAAGACCTCAGCCCCTTCCAGCTACTGTTGTTTTCTGCGGACCACACTGGAGGTGCGACTTCGGGTATTATCCACTAGCAGAAACGCCCGCTTACTATTGAGGAGCGCTGTGTTGCTTTAATGCAGAGCATCATATACTCACTGTAGTTGTACGGCATATAAGTTTCCAATGCACAGGATACTCACACTTCCACCGAAGTCACAGCATGACGTTCCTATCGAACCGTCCTCTTTGTACCACTGGCTATGCTTCCTGGAGTGGCCTCAGCCACTGGGTTCCAGTGTTAGAATAATGTAGGAATGTCCACTTTTCATTATCTATGAAGATACGACGTAAAATCCTATCGCCGCGATGGAGAGCGACACATTGTTCCTCCTCTTGGTGTGCCAAATCACTAGGAGCCATTCGGTGGTCCCAGGAGGAGAAACCAAGCTGGTGCAGGTGAAGAAACCCCGGTGGATTGGGAAGAGCCCACCAATTGCGGTGTACTGATACTAGGGTTCGTTGTCACAGTTTCGACATGAGTGTCGGTATTAGTTGTCGTGGGACGTTCTGACTTTGGCTGTTTTTCCAGACTGGCACCAACATAAAAACGCCGTGCCGGAAAGTTTTTATGCAGTTCCACTGTTCACCGTCTCCTCGCTTTCAGCTGCATAAATTTCTCTAATTGCTGCTGCGACCTTTAACCTTTTTTTCTTTTTCAAATAACAGCATAAGAGCACCCGAACAGCACGTTTATCGATCTTCATAATCTGCTTACCTGAACGAACTATTGCCTTACCCTCTTTTTCGTGTTTCAGCAGCTATTAGGAACAATAGGCGTCTTGTGATATCAAGATGGAGTTTCATAAAATAAGAAGAGAATGATTACAAGATATGTGTATAAACGAAAGTACGTAGCTTATTGCTTACCTGGAAATACGAAAGTACTCTCATTCCAACTGTTGCTAAGTATAGGCTGTTTCTTGTGAGATCTATGAAGTTCCACATGTTTTGGAAATAGTCCATGAAACCTTTGCTCCATAACTCTCTTGTTTCTTGCCAGATGTGAGCTGATAAGCAATGTATTTAAACAATATTTTTCATGCGAATAATGAATGCATTGATAAATATCACGAATATCATGAACATGCATACATGAAAGAAACAAAAAAAATGTTATGTCAAATTTAAATCTTCAACAGCAGTAGGTCAATGTGATCACAAAAATTAGTTATTCTATCAGAATTGAAAACTGCGAGAAATGTCTTTATTTTCGGGAAGGTGGCGTGAGATCCAGATGAAATGTTAACTGCTGTTTAATTACAAGTTTTAAGCAATGCGTTTTTAATGATCCATATGTGCAAAAAGGGATGTAAGGTCAGGTGATGCGTAACATCACAGCCTCTCCTTGACAAATGTCAACCCCGCCTTCTCGTGGTGCATCCTGTTCCCACTAAAGGGGCTCTGACGACCGCCCATAGCGGTATAACTATACCATCGGGATTAGAGGAAATTCTATCCCACACTCACCAACCCGCTTGGCCAGCGTGGTGAGTTATGGCCAAACCCCTCCATAAATGATTCCACAACTTAAATCTTGGCCCTCAGTCTCCGGCAGCTGGAATGTACCTCGCCAAGGCAGCGGCCAGTGCGACATGAAGGCAGAGGGTGCTAAGAATCCCCGGAGGACCGGACTAGGCTGCCATCTGATGCTGACCTTGGCTACTTACAATGGACGCTCCCTATCTTCTGATTCAAGGCTTCTTGAATTGGAAGAGGAACTACAAAGGATCAAGTGGGACATCGTGGGGCTAAGTGAGGTAAGGAGAAAAGGAGAAGATCTCAGCGAACTGAAAAGTGGACATCTCTTCTACTATCGTGGGACAGATACTGGCAGAACTAGTGGTGTTGGATTTATAATAAACAAGAAACTGAAGGATAAAGTTGTAGAAGTTGAAAGTTCCTCTGACAGAGCTGCACGACTTGTTATCCAACTCTCGAAAAGATACCAGGCTCAGATTATTCAAACTTATGCACCCACCACAAGTCATCCTGAAGAAGAAATTGAAGAATTTTATGAGGAAATTTGTCATCTAAATAATAAAGGTAAGCAGCACTTGAAAATAATTATGGGAGATTTCAATGCAAAAATAGGGCAACGGCAACAGAATGAAACTTCAGTAGGTAAATTCGGTCATGGCAACAGAAACCAGCGTGGAAATACTCTCGTTGAGTTTGCAGAGGCAGAAGGGTTTTTCATCTTGAACTCCTTCTTCAAGAAAAAGCCACACAGGAAATGGACATGGAGACATCCAAATGGGACGACAAGTGAAATTGATTTTATTATGTGTAACAAAAAATTCGTCATAGAAGACTGCAGTGTGCTAAACAAGTTCAACACAGATAGTGACCATAGATTGGTGAGATGTAAGATGCACCTCAACACTAAACTTGAACGTGGCAAGCTCATAAGACAAACAAAATCTATTGACATAACCAACCTTAAAAAACACCATAATACCTTCAAGTTGGAACTGAAGAACAGGTTCTCTGCTTTAGAAGGCCTAACATCGGAAGAAGTGGACATCTCTGAAGTTAACAGAAAAGTAATCAAAGCTCTTATGGAAACAGCAACAAAATTAGCTGGGTCTAAGAACAAGTTGCATGTGAACAAATTATCAGGAAAAACCAAAATGTTGATGCAAAAAAGAAGAGAGATGAGGACAACTAAAGAAGATGTGACTTCCAAAGTGGAATATATAGAGCTATGCAAGACAGTAAGAAAAAGTATCACTGAAGACGTAAGGAAATTCAACTGTGAACTAGTGAGGAAAGCAATTGAAAACAACCAAAGCCTAAAGATAGCAAAGGGACATCTCAGTAAGGGAAGAAAACAGATTATGGCACTGAGAAAAGAAGATGGTTCTGTAACAAGAAATAGAGGCAGAAATTTTGACAAGAGTGAAAGATTTCTACTCCAAATTATATGAAAGGGATGATATATGCACTCCAGACATCATAAAAGGTACCAGTACCAGAGTTCCTCCAGTCCTTCCAGCAGAAGTTGCACATGCAATCAAGAACATGAAGCGAGGAAAAGCTCCAGGAGAAGATGGAATTACTGTAGACATCATACAAGAAGCAAGTGGAGAAATCGAAACAGTACTCGCCCAAATTTTCACTCGATGCCTTAATGAAGGAAAGATTCCTGAGGATTGGAACACCGCTACAATGATCCTGCTACATAAGAAAGGTGACATTGAGGATCTCGGAAACTACAGACCTATCAGCCTCCTATCAGTAGTTTATAAAATCTTCACTAAAGTTCTTTCACACCGCTTGAAGGTAACACTGGACATGGCTCAACCGAGAGAACAAGCTGGATTCAGGAGTGGCTACAGCACAATAGATCATATCCACGTGCTGAGAGAACTAATTGAAAGAGCAAGGGAATATGAACTTCCATTGTGCATGGCTTTTATCGATTATGAAAAAGCCTTTGATTCGGTGAAACCATCAGCAGTTACAATGGCTCTGAAAACCTGCGGTATTGAAGATGCATACATTAATATTATTAATAACATCTATGAAAATGCAAGTGCAAAGATTAGGCTGTTTGAAAATACAACACACGTAAAAATTGGAAAGGGAGTGAGACAAGGTGACACCATATCTCCGAAGCTCTTTAATGCCACATTGGAGGGTGTTTTTCAGTCGCTGAGCTGGGAAAACAAGGGGATAAAGATTAATGGAGATTATCTAACCCACCTTCGTTTTGCTGATGACGTAGTCATTTTTGCAACTACCCCATCAGAGCTGCAGAGTATGATCCAGGCACTTGCTGACAAGAGTAAAGAAGTGGGATTAAAAATGAACTTTCAGAAGACAAAAGTGATGTTCAATGCTTTTACAAGAAATGAAGATTTATCGATTGATGGAGAAAAGCTGGAGATAACAGACACGTACGTTTATCTTGGACAGCAGATATCAAGTGAGGGTCACATTGGTGAAGAAATTAATCGGCGTACAAAACTTGCCTGGAGAGCTTTTGGAAGAAACAGCATAATTTTCAAGAGCAATATGCCATTATGTCTTAAAAGAAAAGTGTTTGATCAATGCATCCTTCCAGTGCTTACGTATGGTGCAGAGACGTGGACCTTAACTAAAAGAGACATACAAAGGCTGCAGACAACTCAAAGAAGCATGGAGAGGTGCATGCTTGGTATAACCAGGAGAGATAAGAAGAGGAACTCGTGGATCCGAAAAATGACAAGAGTGGAAGACATCATGATCAGAGTTAAATCCCTGAAATGGCAATGGGCTGGACATACTGCCAGAAGAACAGACCATCGATGGACAGCCGAAATTTTAGATTGGATTCCAAGGGACAGGAAAAGACCCAGAAGAAGACCACATGGGAGATGGGTGGATGAAATTCGAAAGTATGCAGGGGTGACATGGAGGAGAATGGCACAAGGCAGACCGTTGTGGAGGAAACTTGGGGAGACCTTCGTCCAGCAGTGGATTGATAATGGTTGACAATGATGATGATGATGATGATGTGGAAAAAATGTGCATTCCTCTTCTCACTTTCTGATGTGCTCAACAAAGGCACGCTTTCAACGTATTAACAATGTGACACGCTTTAAACACACTTATTTATTACTCGTATTTTTTTAATTGGAGGTTTAACGACCACCGTGAGCAACTCAGTGGGCTATAAGCAGTCGCCCGTCCCTAATTTAGGGTCACTGGTTCAAGGGAACGGAGAAAACTAGTGCCATAAGACAAACACATCATCTATGGCTCTCTGGAATTCGAACCCAGACGCATCTCGGACGAGTGGTCAGAAGCCAGGGCTTAGACCACAAGGCCACCAGGGCGGCCTTCTCGTATTTGTTTTCTGCTGTCATCTTTGGAAAAGCCATACGGTGATGAGCGAAAACTTGGCAAAAATATTAGGTCAATTCCTTACGCCGACGCCCCGGTGAAGCAGTGATCTAAGCGCTGGCTTCTGACTCTTCGTCCGAGATGGGTCCCGATTTGAATCCCGGTTAGGCATGGATGTTGTGTTTGTTTTACGACACTGGCTGTCTCCCTTCCCTGGAGTCAGTGGCCCTAAATGAGAGATGAGCGACTGCTTATAGATCATTGAGTGGCTCAGTGTGGCCGTTAAACCCCCAAACACACAAACAAAAATTCCTTATGCCATAACCAGATAGTTCATGATTTTCACCAGATAGTTCATTTCATACACAGTTATTGTTCCCTGCAGTCAATGATTATGAACATAGTGATATATTAGTAACGACATAAAAGTGCAGTGAATGGACAAATGACTACATACAACCCTATGATAATATGCAAAAAGTATCGCGTCCGGTCACGTGGGATAATGAAACTGGCAATGCCGATAAATAAAGCAGGTCTCTACGCATTGAAAACCCATGTGGACCCTATTCGGAACCCGAGGAACACTCTTGGAGTTGAGAAGGTACATAAGTTCTCCACAAGACTAGCCAAAAAGTTCTTCAAGAAAGCGGAAGCCCACTCTAATGAACTAGTTTGGAGTGCAGTTGACTACGATCCCAGCGAATTCCTTAGGTATACCAGAACTAAGGAGGCGATCGTAGTCCCCTCTAATTGGGACATGCGAAAGGGCAGCACTGTTGAGCACTGTTTCCTAGGCTAGAGGCCTTGGATCAGACGGAGAGTAAAATGTGAACATTAGTGGGTATTAGGCATACCACCACTCCCTTTCTTTTTCAGGAGGGTGTTTAAACAGTGTGTAATGATTACTGCTCTGGTATTCTGGATGGGGTTTTCGTGAATTTCACTCCCACACCCCTTTGGGAGGCGGGGGCGTCGGCTGCTGGGTGGTCTTTGTGTTGTGCTGGGTGTTTCACTGTGGTGTTTTGTATCTTCCTATCCCTTTCCCCTTTCCCGCCCACAACTGGTGTCACGGTTTACTTCTGAGATCAAATCAGTTATCTTCTCCTGTAACTAATTTTTCTGTTTATCTTTCCTATTGAGTTCACTTACTCAAAAATCCTAGCTTCCAAATTCTAAGGGCAGTGTTAGAGCTGGGGACACACACTCCCTTCCTAAAACTACTTCAAACGAATGAACGAGCATTGGAAACCAGTCACGGAAAAGCAATCATGGGTAAAGACAGTGGTGTGAGACAGTAGCTGCGAAAAACCTACTGTCTGGCCATAGTCCGTTGTTCAATCATTGTAACTGAACTGTTGGGATTTCCACGCAAGACGGTCGCACGCAGCTGGTTGCGCAGCTCGAAAACTGTGACTAAACGAAGACGAGGACTTAGACTTCGTCCACTGTCAGTTTCAGATCGTGAAGTTCCTCTTGATCCGTCTGCACCGTCAGTTTCAGATCGTGAAGTGCCTCTTGATCCGTCTGCACCGTCCCTTTCAGATCGTGAAGTGCCTCTTGATCCGTCTGCACTGTCAGTTTCAGATCGTGAAGTGCCTCTTGATCCGTCTGCACCGTCAGTTTCAGATCGTGAAGTGCCTCTTGATCCGTCTGCACCGTCAGTTTCAGATCGTGAAGTGCCTCTTGATCCGTCTGCACTGTCAGTTTCAGATCGTGAAGTGCCTCTTGATCCGTCTGCTTGGACAGACATCTCTGATTTAGTGGTCAAGGTACCATGCATTTCATTGCCAATTCATCAGGTGTTTTATTCTGCTGTACAAGATGTGCTAGTTGAGGCAACTGGTTCAGTTGCATCTGCTCAACCGAGTAGCGAAACAGACCAGAAAGTTCTCATCCCGTTCCACCGTCGCTACAGATCGCTTCTTCAGAAGTGGTTGGGGGGTGATTCTTGCGCGCTTTCCCTTCACGGATCTCCAGATTCCTGTCATTCTATAGACTTGGGGATCTTTTCATCTTGTAGTCTACTGAAGTGTCCTTCTAAAGACTATGAAATTCAGTATCAAATTGGAAACTATTCATATCCGATTGGGCTACCGAAGAACTTACCTTTTGACTTGGTACCTCCTGCACTTGCATTTAACGCATCGTAAGAATCATCTTTACATCCTTTTGAAGACGATACTGGTATAGTCTCCTCACCTTGTGAGCTTAGGGGTGAACCACTTTTTTATGTTACACCTGATGCATCATTCCAGGGTGAGCTGTGCACATGTGAACCGTGCCAACCTGAAGATCCGTTTTTCATGACATATCCAGCCCGTTCTGAAATGTTTTATTATATTCGCATCTATTTCCACTTGTACCTTGATGACTGGACCCTTCTTCGTACTTTCGATGATACACAAGATGACTATTGGCATGACTTCTGGGATTTAGTGTAAACACATTGTGTGCCTCGACGGTATTATTGTTCAACTTTACCATTTGATGGCATTTAACGATTTTCCTATAGCGACTGTAACCTTTGTCATATTTTCATTGTAAATACCCTGATTCTATGCGTTTTTTCCTTGCGATTTTGCATTGAAATTTTGTGTGATACTTAGTATATTACCTGTGGCACAGTGCGTTTGTTATACTGTATAATACAGCACCTCAGTTTATGTACACTTTTCTCTACGCGTTTCCTTTCGTTTTTATGACGAAAAATTATTTACATATGTTTCTTTTAGTTTTTATTTGAAGGTTAAGTTTTAGATAGAAATTATTATTATTACTGTTAATTTGTTATTGTAAATTACATTCCTCTGTATATCATAAACCAGGCGTATGCCTGCAGTTTTCAAAGACAAGAGAAAAGCGTGAAATATGAAACATTTGAGTTTACTTACCTATGATATACAGGAAAATGCTCGTTTCTAAGATAGTTGGTAGGCGGCCTCGCTGTTTTCGTATAGATTCGTTGAAGTCTACGATCATTTCTTCAGAACCAAACCACTGAACAACTAGGTTTTCGACTCTCTGTGACGCAAGAATAAGAAGTACTGAAAAGATTTAAGCAATTGTTACTGCTTTATACTTCATTACTGGCATTTGGTCTTTGTCAACAATGTTTAAAAATACGTTGTTATAAGATAGTACAACTATACTAGTTATCCGAATTTATTGGCGTATATAAAATCAAGGTATATAAAAACCTTGATTTTATATACGCCAATAAATTCAGATAAATAGTATAGTTGTACTATCTTATATATAGTTGATGTACAGTTCCTTGCGTTATTAATACGTTATTACTTTATTTTCAACATTATTAATCGTACGTTACCTTACCGCCTCGGTTGCCGAGTGGTCAGAGATGCTGGCTTAGGATCAGCCGTGTGGCATGGGTCCCGGTTGGAGTCCCAGTTGAAACATTGGTCCGGGTTCGAGTCCCAGTTGAAGCATTGGTCCGGGTTCGAGTCCCAGTTGAAGCATTGGTCCGGGTTCGAGTCCCTCCCAGGAACTCGGAGTAACACGTCAAACCTTGCAAAGCGCTTGCACACGCTTGGACGGATTCACAAGGAGGGCTGTTGGGTGCCCCGCCAACTCACAGCTGCGAACAAGTCTAGGCGCTACGATGTTGCTGTGTCATTGCTCTCCAGATTCATAAAAGGACTTCCTCCACAAGGTTTTGACCTGTGACGAGAAGTGGATTCTCTACGATAATCCTAAGCGGCGCAAATCGTAGGTTTATCCAGGTCAGCCTACCACCAGTACCGCCAAACCGAATATCCATACCAGGAAGTTGTTGCTGTGCATATAGTGGGATCAGCGCGGTGTCGTACACTAGGAGTTGCTCAAACCTGGTGAAACGGTCAATGCTGAGAGTTTTTTCAGCAAATCCTTTGTGTGAGTGACGCAATGGAGGCGAAAAGCCCATACACCGGCAAGGACAGAAGGTCGGTCCTGTTGCTTCAGGTAACGCGCGTCCGCACACCGCAAAAACGACTTTAAACTGGATTACCGACCTGGGATGGGAGATTTTGTTCCTCCCGGCGTATTCTCCAGACTTCGCCCCGTCGGATTATCACCTCTTTCGCTCCCTGCAACATCACCTGAGTGATACGCACTTCACTTCTGTCGAGGAGGTCCACACAAGTATTGATGACTTTATCAACTCGAAACAACCTTTTATTTTTCCGCAGTGGCATTCGGCAGCTCCCTGACCGATGGCTCAAGTGTATCCAACACAACGGGAATCATTTACCTAATTAGGTACGTATTCGATTTGCTATAATTTGCTGTCAACTTGACGTTCCTGCTGCCGAGAATTAAGTAGCACACCTAATATTTACTTTCAGATAGGTGTATAAATACTATAAGTTAATGTGACAAATAGAAAACGAATTGTAATGTTAAGATAATACATTTTTTTACTTTGAAGTAGGTAAATATATACTTTCTGAAGGTGTTTAATTACTGTAATTTAAAGTCGCAATAAAAACAGATTCTAATATTAAGGTAATACATATTTTTGCTTTGAAATAAGCTTATAGTTATTGTCCGAACACTCTATAGATTTTAAAGTTTATGCTTCTAAACTCAGTAACTTTGATTTCTTAACTAAGTAATCGTTTAAAAGTCATAAGTAAAGACACATGCAAACATAATGTTCCGAATCAGAAATGTTATCTTCAATTACTTTTTAACGCTTTCCAACCGTAGCTTGAAGAAGCGTATATGCTCTTGCTTTGTCTGTCCGTACGATACCTCGCGTAAAAATGATTCGATTTCGATGAAATTTTAGTATGTGGTAGGGGATAACTTGGAAACTAACCCTATTGAAAATGGATGGAATGAGCTCAAAGGTCAGGACATAGCAGCGGGATCCATTCCGCCGCCTCGGTGGAGCAGTGGTCTAAGGCGCTGGCCTCTGAGCATTCGTCCGTAAGGGGTCCGGGTTCGAATCCTGGTGAGGCATGGATGTTGTGTTTGTCTTACGGCACTGGCTCTCTCCCTTCCCTGGAAATAGTGACCCTAAATTAGAGACGGGCGACTGCTTATAGCCCATTGAGTTGCTCACGGTGGTCATTAAACCTACAATCAAAAAAAAAAAAAAAAAAAAGGATCCATTCCATCGCCCTTAAGCGTCATAACTTACGTAAATATGCTTCGATTGCAACAAAACTTTATCATGTTTTTCTGGAGGTATACTGAACCGAATCTGCTGAATATCATCAAAATGGGATCAAAGGTTAGGGCACAGGAGCAAGATTTATTCCACAGCCATTATCCTCATAACGTGACTAAAAATGCTTCTATTGCGACAAAACTTTAGTATGTTGTTCCGGAGGTATACTGAACCAATTATGTTTAATATCATCGAAATGGGGTCAAAGGTCAGGGCACAGGAGCGAGATTTATTCCACAGCCGTTATCCTCATAACTTGAGTAATAACGTAAGTAATAATTTCTGGTACGTTGGAAAGCGTATCGTAATCAATGCATTGCATGATTTTTCTAACTTGTCTTTACATAGCGATAAAATTGTTGTTTGAACGAGACAAACACAAACGTGCGCGCGCACAATTGCTATGAAAATGCACCTGTTTCAATCATTACGTTTCTTTGTACAGTTTTAATAACGTTCGTTTCTTTCTATGTCATGATTTGAGCCACTGGCCCGTAATAATTAAAAAAATATTAGATCGTTTGAGAAGTTAGCTAACGCTTTCATTAGCGTACACTTTGGAAACTTGAAGTGTCAACACAGGCGATGTCTAGCGGTTGCGTAGTGCAAACCTCGGGATCAGTTCGTGCCTACCGATCGGCTAGTGAAAGTTTTAATGACGATAAAGCAGCTGAGAGGATCAATGACACTGGGCCGCCCGGTGGCGTAGTGGTCTAAGCGATGGCCTCTGATCATTCGTCCGAACGGGGTCCGGGTTCGAATCCCGGAGAGGCATGGATGCTGTGTTTGTCTAACGGCACTGGCTCTCTCCCTTCCCTGGAACCAGTGACCCTAAATTAGGGACGGGCGACTGCTTATAGCCCATTGAGTTGCTCACGGTGGTCGTTAAACCTCCAATCAAAAGAAAAAAATCAATGACAGTGGAATAACGTTTTTCTTTTTTTTACTTGTTGCCGTATTTACAAGGCGTGACATAAGGATTCTATAGACGCAATAGGCTCAGGGATGCGCCGTTTTGATACGCAGTTGCAATCTCCGTGTTCTCGGATTTCCGCCTGACGTCACACAGGTTGCACGACGACAGCACATAACCATGTCGGGCGCAACGCAGCTGCAATCTCGTTCACATGCTTCGGAAAACCTTTCGCTTTGAAACAGTGAATAGGTTTGTACGGACATTTATTTCTCAATAACTGTTCCTTCATAACTCGTTACTTTTTTTAATACTTTATTATTTAGTCTTATATCAGTGTAGTTCAATATGCCTGGATGTGCAGTACCAAGTTGTTTATACTACTCTGAACAACCGGAAGAGTAAAGGTTCGGGTATTGTTCACCATAATTTTCCTGCAGGTGCTTTTTCGAAAAAAATCTGGGTACTGAAATGCAAACGAAAAGTTAATTTTACATAAAAAAACGCAAGAATTTACTCTAAACACTTAACTGTTGATAGTTATGTATATTCGTGACTTAAAATCAGAATTAGTTGGATTTGTTTTGTTGAAGTGAAACGTTGAATAATAAATAACATGATTCAGCCCGTTAATGGAACTATTTGATGCGCTAATAATCGAAAGTCTAGTAAAAGTGAAAATCCTCTAAATACACTGGTGTGTAAAAATTAAGGACGAAGAGGAGAAATTAGCATAACAGCGGAACGAACAAGCAGAACGGACCGAAAGACCACTCAGGTGATAGACGAGGGTCTGGTACGGTAGGGCATGCATGCGCATTATGCAGCATGACGTATGGGGGGGGGCGTCAGAAGGGTATAAAGCACACGGGCGGTGTACGCTCAGCAATTCGGTGAAAGCTATTGCACGGTGTACATCGGTTTGAACGACGTTAAGTTGTTGCCACCGTGTGATATGGCCAACAGGCAATCCAGTAGACGACATGTGGATGACTTTACCCGAGGTCGCGTCATTGGGAAGTTGGAAGAAGGTCGAAGTGTGACTAGTGTGGCCGAGAAGTTCGGGATCGCTCACAGCATCGTTTCACGAGCTTGGAGAGCATTTCAAACGACAGGAACAGCTGTCCGAGAGTTTAGCAGTGGTCGTCCACGAGCAACCACGGAGGCGGACGACCGGTATATTTTCCTACAGGCGAGAAGAGACAGACGGCAGACAGCGGGAGAAATCGCAAGGCACATGCCGCAGACAACTGGACGTCCGTTATCGCGTTTTACCGTGGCCAGGAGGCTGCACAAAGGTGGTCTATTTGCACGACGACCATGCAGTACGGTGTGTGCCATTAACGCCTGCTCATCGGAGACGGCGGTTTCTGTGGTACCAGGAACACAAGAACTGGACACATCAACAATGGAGTAGAGTTCTCTTTGCGGATCAGAGCCGATTTAGTCTGACGAGCTATTCTGCACGTATACACATCTGGAGAGAGCACGGAACACGCAATCACACCTCCGACATCATCGAAAGGGACCGGTTTGGAGGTGGCAGAGTTCTCTTTTGGGGCGGTATCATGTTTGATAGCCGTACTGACCTCCACATCTTCCAAGGAGGTTCAGTCACAGGTGTCCGCTATTGTACCGTGGTTCTCCTGCCTCACGTGCGTCTGTTTAGAGGTGCTTTGGGTTCTGAGTTCCTCTTCATGGACGACAACGCTACACTTCATCGTACAATGGCTGTCTCAGAGCTGTTGGAGAATGAAGATATTCAACGCATGGTTTGACCCGCAAGGTCCCCGTACCTAAATCCAATCAAACAGGTGTGGGACCTTCTCGGGAGACGCTTGGCAGCACGTCACCAGCCGCCAAAAACGATTCCGCAGCTGCGATTGGTGCTACAAGAGGAATGGGCCGTGATGCCTCAACAGCTCCTTGACAGCCTCGTCCGCAGCATGGACAGACGTTGTAAATCCTGCAACGCAGTCAGAGGGATCATATCCCGTACTAAAGAGTGGATTTTTCTTGGCTGCCGCCTGTCACATGGACGTTTCTGTTTTCTGTCCAGTTGTGCTTGAAGCTACCTTTTCAATAAAGTGCCTTTGTATCTTTTGGATTCCTTGTTTGGACGGTTTTGCTTACTTGTCCTATATTCTTATATCTTGGAGATCTTATTGTATGATTTGAGTTGATGTGAAGCATTTCTGCACGACGTTACATTCGAAAAACCGTCTCGTCTTTAATGTTTGCACGCCAGTGTACGTGGCGTCATTGAATAAACAAACACATCGCTTTTTCCACGTTAATTGACACATAGCAACCAAAAATTGTTATCCGGCTACTTCTTGGATCGTACCCCAGATCTCTCGATATCTAACTGAGTGTTCGCCTTACGCTACAATGGCCAACAATTTATTATTATTTAGAGGATTTTCACTATTGTCCTCGCCCTTTGGATTGATTTGCTATAAATAATTAATATATAGCTTGTGCCGTTAATGCCCACCAGATGGAGACGCCTCAGTGGCTGAGCCCATCCTACGGATCTGTGATGTCAGAAGCTGACAGAAAAACACACATAGCGCCGTTGATAGCTGGCCACCATAGCGTAAGGCGAACGCACTCGGCTAGATATGGAGAGATCTGGGGTACGATCCTAGCAGTGGCCGCATAACAATTTTTCGGTTGCTATGTGTTGATAAACGTGGAAAGATCGATGTCTTTGTTTATTCAAAGTCTAGCATTTAAATAGTTTGGATTTCTAAGAATTTACATTCCCACTGACATTAAATTTTTTGTAAATACGACTTCCAGTGAACTACGAAGTGCAGGAACATGTTTGTTCACAGCAATGATCTTATATTTCGTTACTCGAAAGCTATTAATTTATTTTGTTTTAAAATTAATTAATTCATGAAACAGGAAATAAAAGATCGCTGATAAATATGTTAATCCTTGAAGTTTGAAATTACAATATTTGAAAAACCTTTTACATTCTTTGCTAACGTGCAAACCTTACGAGCGTGACGGTTCTCGCCGCTCACTGGTTTGCTTCCTGTGTGACGTCATTTCGCCAGCCAATAGCAGCTCCTATCCGAAATGGCACAACCTAAAGATATATCTAAGAACCTTGAGAAGGCCAACACGCCGTCAACAAAACAGCAGTATACATTTGGCTGAAAGGATGTAAGGAAGACAAGACGTCACCCAAAGATGGTCCAAGATTCGTACGATTGATCTCTACTCGCAGACGAGATGCCAGAAAACGTATCCAAGAGGCCTTACAACAGTTTTGCAGGGTATGTGCCAGTGACTTTTCCGAACAACCTAATATAACGTTTTATACCGTACTGATGGAAGATAAAAGCCTAATGAGCGAACTAACAACGGGTGTACAGCACACAATAACTACAATGAGCGTTCCATAAAGACAGAGTAAAATCACAAAATGAAGAAATATAGGTACAGCAAAATATATGTTATTTTTTCTGAAAGTATCTTCCCTCGGATGATATGCAACGGTCCCATCGTTCAGTCCACTTTTCAAAGCATGTGACGAAGGCATTTTCTGGAAGCTGCTTTAGCGACCCCTGTACAGCTTGAATAACGTCAGCATCTGTGTTGAATGTTGCGTCACGGAACTTCTCCTTCATTGTTGGAAACAACCAGAAATCGCACAGGGAGAGGTCAGGACTGTAGGCAGACTCTGGCATGATTTCAATACTGCATTTCGTAGAAACTATTGAACACAAGCAGCCACATATGACCGGGCGTTATCATGGTGTAGGGTCCACTTGCTCACCAGTTCCGGTAGCTTAATCGATACGTGTTGTCGCAAACGCTTAAAGACTGAAATGCACTACTCAGAATTGACAGTAATTTGTGGAGGAACGGCATGCTGGTAGACTACATATACCCTTTTGATCAACCAGCTGATTTGGTTTGGTGGACTTTTCTCGGAGGAGGCGAGCCTGTGTGTTTCCAGACATTCGTTGCGCGCTTCGCGAGGGCGTTTAAATAGTGGACCCATGTTTCATCGGCAGTTATTACTGTGTTTAGAAAGTTTGGATCCTTTGCAATCATTTGTTTCCATTCATGACACACCTGAACTCTGGCTAACAATTGTTCCCTCGTCAGGTGATGAGGTACCCATCTGGAAAACACACGATGCAGCAGTAATTTGTTGCGTAAAATGTGGAATGCCGACGTTTTTGAAATATTAATTGACGCCGCTATGTCTCCATGCACCATTCTTCGATCTCTTTGCAGGATTCCACAGATATTTCCTTAATTCAGCTAGTTGTCTGCGTGGTTATTTTCCCCTTTCGCGCTGTTGCCAGTCAAAAAAGAATACTCTCAGTTTTTATGAAAAGACATTTGTACAACACAGAAGGAATTCCCCTACAAAATTGCACGGAGTAACGTTGCCTGGTGTCGCCGCAATAGTAGAGTGATCACAAAGTTCCTCTGCTTAGACGAAAGTTGGGTAGAACTTTACGCACTAAGTCACGGTTCTGGGTCAAACACAGTACTTTCGCGGGTCTTTACCCAGTGCAGAATTGCATGAGCGTGAAATCTTACTGGTCGTTAGCATGAATGTTCGCGGTGTGGCTTTTTGAAGACGTACGATGAGATCCTAACCATGACATCCGAGCGTATAAACAATTTCTAGAAGATTCACGCATGGGCAATGCGACATCATGTACAGAGACCTATCCTCGTACTCGACAATGCATGGCTGCATAAGTCCTGGACTTTTCAACTATTCATTGAACAGAACAGCTGGATAGAGCTGCTCCACCCACCATATTGACCGGATATGAACTCCTGTGATTTCAAAAGTTTTGGCTACTTGAAAAGGGAGATGTCTGGTACTACGTAGTTACGACAAACAATATTTCGATCTCCAAATCACAGACATTTTCCCCAGACTTAATGATACTGGTAGTTTTAATGGTGTTCGTGAAGTGCCGACAGCTTTGGAACGTGTTATTGATAATGATGGGAACTACTAATAGTCACTGTCAAATATTGTGGCATTTGCTTTGTTATTACAGGTATAAATGATCATTTGAGACTTCCTTACTTTCCGAATGACGTAATACGGGAGTCCTAACAAAAGTTCTGCACACTGTCCATTTTTGAGAAAAATGTGAAGTAACGGAGAAAACGTACCTTATTGCTGATCAGCGTACTCCCCTCCGCTGCTAATGACAGCTTGCCAGCTGTAAGGTAGGTCCTGGATGCCCCATAGTACGCCATCTTTGTTCAGCTGTCGTATTACTCGAGTCACGTCCAATGACAGTTCGCCCAGAGATTCGTAGTGGATGCCACGAAGCCGATTTCTTAACTTTGGGAAAACATCAAAGTCGAGTGGATTGAGATCAGGGCTGTATAGTGGGTGGGATAAAGTTTCCCAATTATATTTCGACAAGAGTCCCCGTACCGACTCTACACCCATGACACGAGGCGTTGTCATACAGCAAGATCGATCCCGCTTCCAACAAGTTGGGGTGATTTTGACGAATTTTCGGTCTCAAAGTTTTCCTCAGAAAGTCACGATAATATTGTGTGAAAGTCACGCAATCGGAAACCATAATACCCTGACCCTGGACATCGTACGCAAAAATCATCATTTGATTCGCTTTGGATTGTTGCCGACGACATTTTGAGGGGTGTAAAGAACTTGGATGCCTCCATTCTGCTGATCGTGACTTCAGTTCCAGCACAAAATCACGGGTCCAAGTCTCATCAGTTGCGACAATTCTGTTCAGGAAGGTGACGCCCCCACCATTAGAACCTGGGGGTTAAAGAACTTGCTCAGGGGTGAGTTCATGGGGCACCCAAAGCCCGGCGACTTTTCTTTTTCCAAGTAAGTCGGTCAAAATCCGGTGAGCACGCATGGTGGACAAGTTTGCACGATGAGCAATCTGCTAGACTGTCAAACGGCGATTCTCTTCAAGAAGCGTTGCAACAATGGTGACATATGTTTTGTCTGCTGAGCACTGATCATAGTCGGCCTGAGCACTGATCATAGTCGATGCCACTTCGGCTCTCTCGAAAGCTCGATGTCCGGTGAGAAATTGTGCTTCGATCAAGAGTTCCTTCCTCACAAACTTCTTGCAAGGCAGTGTGGATCTGTTTCGGAGTTTTTTCCAGCAGAGTTTCTAGTTTCAAGTACGAGCGCTGGTCTAACGCCATGACTCGACCAGAGGAGCTGCGCGCTTCCATTTCCAAACCCTCACACGTCCACAAAGCAAATGATAGCGCGTCGTTCTAACACCACTGCGTTGCTGAGAGTCTGACCTTGATATGACGCAATCATTTTCCCGATTGCATTACCCGCTTCCGTTTTAGATGAAGTATGCAGAACGTTTATTATTACCCTCGTAAATGCAATAATTATAACGCATGCAATAAATTCTCAAGAATACTTACAGAGAAAGAACAGATAGGAGAATGAATGGATTATGAATTTGAAGAAAGGTTTTCGAATCAGCTTGGACATGCTGTTGTTTGGGAACAAAATATAGAGAAAGGAGTAGAAAGGGAAGAGAACGCCAATCTTTATGATATCCCATAACTGCTGCAAGACATTCTGCTTTCTGAATCCAGGAAGGCCATCGTACCACAAAGTGCTCATTAGCTGTTGCACATTTGGGTGTGCAATGAACTGGAAATATAAAAGAATTCAAGAACATTTTAGGTTGCATATGATATTATTGTAAATTTGACTGGAAAATGTGCAGTTGCTTTAAAAACTTAAAACGCATGAAATGCACAATAAAGACATGGCGGAAATTAAATACTTTTTTGCAGCTACGCTCCGCAGTTCATTCTGCCCTGATTCTTACAAGACAGCTTTCTTTCATACTCGAATTAGAAGAGCCTTCGCCGTCTCCTCCGATGTTCACTGTAGACAATGCGAACAAAAAACAAAACCGAACTGGCCACTGAGGCAGGATACACCTCGAACCAGATAAGAAATTTTGTCTATCTGGTCGAGGTGTATCTTGTCTCAGTGGCCAATTCAATTTCGTTTTTGTTGTTGTTGTTTTTCGCATAAAAAAACAAAATCGAATCGGCCACTGAGGCACGATGCACCTCGAACCAGATAAGAAATTTTGCCTATCTGGTTCGAGGTGTATCTTGTCTCAGTGGCCAATTCAATTTCGTTTTTGTTGTTGTTGTTTTTCGCATAAAAAAAACAAAATCGAATCGGCCACTGAGGCACGATACACCTCGAACCAGATAAGAAATTTTGTCTATCTGGTTCGAGGTGTATCTTGCCTCAGTGGCCAATTCGATTTTTTTTTTCGCGTAAAAAAATCGAATTGGCCGCTGAGGCAGGATACACCTCGAACCAGATAAGAAATTGTGACGGAAAATCCAGATCCAGCCGTGTTAATCCTCCTGTACCGCAAATAAGGTACATGGGCTATATTACCTACATACCAAATGTTTGTTATCAACTCAAGAACGCGCTCAGGTGGATGAACTTTGGTCTGCATAAGATCTCCGGCATCTTTATATACCATGCTTAAGAGAAATATTGACAAGCCTCCGCTTCTCAATGAGGCAGGAGTTTATGCCATCCCACTACAATATCCGGACGGCTCCAAGAGATACTACATCCGAATGACCCAACGTACGCTTAGAATTAGACTCAACCTAGCAAAAACACAAGTGTTGGGAAACTGCTGGCCACCAGCTGGTAGTGATGGGTCACTGCCGGCTGAAATCTGCCCCTCACGGCCCGGTAGCAGTCCGTTGGTGGCAGCCATTGATGGCCCTGCAGCATCGTCGTGAATTGCGGGCCTCCAAGCAAGTGCCACTAGTGGCCCGTAGCTGACAACCGATGCAATCCCAACAACAGGTGGAAACAACGGGACTGCGCATGCGCAAAAGCAACACATACTGTGTCTTTCGCAGAGTAAGCTATGAAATACTAGATTACAGCCATGAAATACACCCACTCCATTCCCATGAATAACAAGAAATAATTTCTGTGTAATCTTTCGTTTTAACATACACTAAACCGCTTGAAACAACAGTCCTGGAAAAACATTAGAAAAACGTTTGATGGAAAAAAAAAAAGAATTATGCGCTTACAAAATTTATCAATTATTTGACAAAAAAAAAAAGCAACGCTATGTGGATATAATGTACTCATCCATGGGTTGAATGCACAAGATTCGAGGAATTCATTTCTAAAAATAACGAGAAGTAAAATAAAATATATTTCCTCTTTGAAGCAAATTTAGCTTCGGACAGCGAAAAGGAAAGATACGACGTTAAAAATGTAACAGAATGTGACATGAACGGGTAAATATATTAATTCAACAATCGCCTTTCAAGACGACAAGGACAGCACAAGACTTTAGAAAGCGCCTTTAAGTTGGTACACTCCTTAAAAATGAGTGAAGTTCCCTTAAGGTAAAAAAAAAAAAAAAAAAAAAAACTATCGTTACATTGAAAAAATAAATTTATAAATTATATGAAAGTGACATTTATGAAAAACACCTCGCAATATTGTAAAATTAATGACAGAACCATTCGATTACACATTCCGCAGGAAAAAGGCTCAGCTTCAAGCAAACGCTCGTGCGTGGCAAATCAGCCCAGTTGGTTGAGGCCGCGCTTCCTACACAGACAGTCTTTTGTTCGTTTCCAGCCAGATCCAAACGGGCGTTTTTCCGGTTTGTGGAGAAAATTTCCCCAGCGCAGTGCTATAATTCAGAAGTTTCGTAAGGGGAAAAAAAGTTGTCGTTTTGAGAAACTGCGGTTACCCTTGCTTTTTTTTTTTTTTTTTTTATGGCCACTACTAGGAAATTGGCGGACAAGATTCGGCAAGTCATCAGTTACGTCACGTGATTGCCGGCTGCCACTGCCGGGAAACTAGCGGACCACATTAGGCTAGCCATCATTTATGGCCCGTGCTTGCAAGGCTGTTGAAGGGCCACTTGTGGCAGCTACTGCCTGTGACGGATAACTGATGGCCCTGTTACGGCATATGACAACTAATGGGTGTGCCAACTGTTGGCCAGCTACTGGCGTGAACTGCTGGCCCTTCTGTTGGCCGCCCGGACATTTTATTGACGGTTCGGCAGTGGCAACATAGTGCTGGGGCATTGCTGGCAGTGCTGGTTGCTAGTAGTGGCCAAGTACAGGCCGAGCAAGACTGTTTTTGCTGGGAATGAACATGAAAGAGACACAAGGGACAGAAAAGTAATCACTGCCCTGTCCAGAGAAGTCAAGTTCAAATCCCCTGATCCTATGTGGGATGATATAAAAAAATTAGCTTCCTACTCCACGCCTAAATCTACTGCCATTCGCGAGATCTTATGATCATTACCAACAATGAGGCTTGCAATGATAGCGTCTCTTTAGAATTGCCACCAGTTTGGAACCAGTTCGTGAAATAATGCTGCGATACCGCGTGCCCAACGCCTCGTTTCTGCCAAGGAATAATTACATTCGCATCTATTCATTTATTGCCTAGTCAAGTCACCGCGTTCAAATTGTTGAAGCTATTATTCTGTTTTCGGTTTGCTGTCTACCTTCCTTGCGAAAGCCATCTGGTTGATGTGCGAAAACTTGGAAAATTTTATTTTCTATTTTACGTCAAGAAATACGGATCACTATAGTATAGTTATACTATTTTGAGTAAAACGTTTTGAGTTGTCCTCCATCTACGGTGGCCATCAGAAACATCTAAGTAAGGGCCCGGGATCTTCAGGAAGTGAGGCCTCTTTAGGCAGAAATGATCAACATCCCTATAGCTCACTGGTCTAAGCTCGCTTATGACTGTTCATCCGAGACCGGTACGGTTCGAATTTCCGTGAGACATTGATGTGTTTATCTTACGGCACTGACTCTCTTCGTAAAAATGCTTGCTGTATTGAATAAATCAATCTTTAAAAGCAACGGTGAACGAGAATGATCGAACTGAGTTTTCGAATAAAATGAGCTCTTTTGTATCAAGAATGGAACGAACACGTCTTTTGAATCGAGAATAAAATGGACACGTCTTTTCAACCAACAATAAAATGAGCACTTCTTTTCAACCAAGAAAGTTTGTTAATGTAAAATGTAATAATAATTAAATATCCATTAACAGTAAAAGGCTTATGATACCTCTCAAAATTTTGGTTCTAAAGAATAACTCCCACGACAGTGGGAAATGTTTTAACATTTTTCGTCGTACTTTATTGTTTCTGATGCAAAATAAAAATTTTGCCATAGATTAAAAGTATCAGACCAATTTTATGTAAATAATGGAAATCACATAGAAGCGCAAGCATACGGCAAAGACTGTATTCCAATGGAACTGTTGCTATTGTCTCTAATAAAAGTAAGGAGACATAACGGAAGTTGTTCTTTTTTCTAATGAATTACAAAACGTATTTTGCCCTGGCATAATCCAAGAAAAAAATTTCAAAGAGACGTGAATATCCATAAATACACTCATTATCATAAAAATCCGGGCACAAAGAAAAAACAGCGCGATTAACACCAAAACTCAGCGACTAGCTACGGTGAGGGCAGACATGCAAATGATTAAAGTTTCGTGCGATTCCGCATGCCCGCGTCTCCAAGACCGGCGCTGCAATCGCAATCCTTGGAGCTTATAAGGGGTTCTCAGAACGATAAACATGCCGAGAAGCCGCCGTAGATGTACGTACGGGCAACTTACGGAGTTTGAACGAGGCCGTATCGTCGGGATGAGAAAGACAGGGTGGCCGTCGCCCCAAATCAGCCGCCATTTGGGCCGGTCGGACAGTACGGTGCGACCGTGTTGGGAGATATGGACACGAGAAGGCACCCAGACACGGCGGACTGGCTGTGGACGATCCAGACACACCAGCAGCAGAGAAGACTGTGGGATCGTGTGAGCGGTACGCACAAATGCAACGACGTCCTTGTCCAATATCCAGAGACATGTGGCGGCTGTACAAAGGACTCCTGTGTTCACCAGAGCCATTTCCAGACGCCTAGCAGAGGCTAATCTGCACTCTCGATCACCCTTACGTTTTTTTCCATTAACACCTGACCATCGTCAGCGTCGATTGCAGTGGTGTTAGCAGCGAGCAACGTGGAATGCTACGGACTGGCGACGTATAGTGTTCAGTGGCGAATCTCGGTTCTGTATGAGAACGGACGACCACCGTGTCAAAGTGTGGAGGACCGCAGGTGAGCGCTACAATCCCAACCCCACTCTACAGCGGCACACTTCCCGAACTGTAGGCGCGATGATCTTGGGAGCCATCGCGTATGCCAGTCGGACTTCCCTCGCAGTGATCCGAGGGACGTTGACAGCCCAGCGCTACGTACAGGAGATCATGCGGCCCCATGTTCTGCCTTTCCTGGCGGGGCGGCCCGGAGCTATTTTCCAACAAGATAATACCCGTATGCACACGGCTCGGGTTTCCCAGAACTGTCTACATCATGCTTCGATGTTTCCGTGGCCCTTTCAGATCGCATGATATCTCGCCCATCGAGCTCGTGTGGGACCAGATGGGACGCCAGCTTTCTCCATGTCCCAGTGTTCGTGATTTAGAGCGTCAGTTGCAAGAAGTGTGGACAAATTTGTCCCAGGATAACATACGGCGTCTCTTTGAATCAATGCCGGACCACATCACCGCATGTATCCGAGCACGAGGCCGTCCGACGCGATACTAATGCTAACCGGAATGTGTACCGTATGTCCACGGGAAATCGTCCTGCTGATGTGATATTGTAATCACTTCTGTCTTTGGTATGTACCATCTCACTACTAAAATCTCATTTTCATCTGACGCCTCCTTCTTCGATGAAACACATCAATCATAACATACTCTAGTTCCCTTGTAGACACAGTAAATTGTAACGCATGAATAAATGCTACGTGATTTTATTTTATTTCACAGCGAGTGTCCTTTTTAGTTCATTCATTTCTCATATATGCATTGCAACGGATGTAGAAAAGTTTGTTATTTTTAAAATTAATGAGGATTGTAAAACTTATTTTCAGACTTTAGTTCTGCTCCGAAGCGCCAAGGTAGAAGTTGTTATTGTCGCAACGTCTATCTTGGCGCTTAGAAGCAGAACTAAAGTCTGAAAATAAGTTTTACAATCCTCATTAGTAAAGGCACTATTTCAGTTCCTGGCAGCAGATTTATATCTGGGGAAGTACCAGCAGAAGCTTTACAGGTAAGTGGCATAGAGAACAGCTTTTGGCGGTGATAGTAGTATCATATTAAAGGGTAAAAGAGTAACTCAATGAATGAAATACGGGATTAAACCGTTGTACAATACAAATTTGGTAGTTGTGAATCCGTTTACTGGTGTAAATATGACATATGCCATGTAAATATGATATACAGTATGTCATATTTATACCAACTTACAAATTTGGAAGATGTGAATCCGTTTTTTTGGTGTAAATATGAGATATTGTCATATTTACACCAATAAACGATTTCACATCTTCCAAAGAGTAACTCATAGTGAAAATCCGCCAAATACGTGGCGTCAGTGAATAAACAAAGACATTGTTCTTTCCACGTTTTAACAACACACAGCAAACGAAAAATTGTTATTCGGTTCCCCGGCGGTGACCGAAGAACAATTTTTCGGTTGCTGTGTGTTCTTAAATCGTGGAAAGAGTGATGTCTTTGTTTATTTAGAGTAACTCATGTTTACTTCATTTACCTAGGTAGCATTTTTACATCCGATGGAAGAAATGTAAAAGATGTGAGAACTAGGATAGCACAAGCAAAGAATGCTTTCAATAAGAAAAGAGGACTATTAACATCCAAGTCCATCTCTGGAAACAACGAAAGTTTTTATAAAAACTTTTATATGGAATGTAGCACTTTATGCATCTGAATCTTGGATGTTGTAAAAAATAGGGAGGGCAACGCTACAATCATTTGAAATGTGATGCTGGCGACGTATGATGAAAACTGCTTGGACAGAAAGAGTGACAAATGTGGAAGTGCTAAAAAAAGCTAAGGAAAAACAAGAAATATTATGGACTACAGAAAGAAGAAGAGGCAGCATAATAGGCCACCTCATAAGACACTTAGAGTGGTGTACCAACTTGATTGAAGTTAGAACGGAAGGAAAAGCTGGAGGAGGATGTCCAAGAATTCCATGCATGAGTAAAATAACAAGAGGAAAAACCTACCAGGAACATAAAGCTTATGGCTCAGGAAAGAATTCCTTTGTGGATGTTGGCCAATGCTACCCACGAACTTAAGGGTTGAGGAAAGAAGAAGAAGTAGCCAGCATGACGTGTCTCCATCACTGCTAAAGTTTCGGGACATGTTCATTGTTCAGGTTTCAGCTGGCACACTTCCCGAAAAAACAGCAAGAAAGTCTAAAACATGACTGACTACCATAAACGCAGTCTTCAAACGTTTATAGCTGCCCCGGTGGCGCAGTGGTCTAAGCGATGGCTTCTGGTCATTCGTCCGAGATGGACGATTGATCAGAAGCCTTGTTTCATTTATTAGAAAGGACAGCTACAGAGTGGATGAATTACAAAAATGTGGAGTATATTGCGTTCCCATGAAGAGTAATGATCCAGCAGCTGACGACAAAATACACATAGGATCCACCTTACGTAGCTTAGGTGTCAGATTGTCTGAACATCAATACACCACCAGACAACGGTCCTCCGCCACCGCGCTATCCCGGATCACAAGTGAAGGTACCCACACACCTCTATGGGAGGACGCATATATCCTATTTTGCACGAAAACTAAAAAAATGACTTTATTTGCAGAAAGTTTACTGATTAAAAAAAAAGTAAACAATGTTGTAATAATGAATTAGCTTCATACGTACCATTACCTTGGAGACGCCTTATGCAACAGGATGAGTCCAGGTGCTATCAACAAACCTTACCCTCTGTCATTGGTTAGTAGACTTTCCCAATTCGTCTTGTGGAAGTGCATCACTTATTCATGAACCTCCTGAGACTGCGCCTTAGTTTCCTCACTGCGTAGTGAACTTATATAGTGGATTGCCGGCCTGTGTTTACCCTTTAGTTTGTACCTGATGATGTTCAGGTAGCCTGCATGAAAGATCTAGTACAGTTTTTTAAATTGTATTTTTATCGTATTAAATCTTTTAATCCTTGTGAAGAGTTGGTTCTCTAACATGTGTAATATCGTGCAGTGACAGCTTCAAACTTGTTGATTCGTCCGAATAGGATCCGAGTTCGAATCCCGGTGAGACATGGATGTTGTGTTTGTCTTACGGCGCTGGCTCTTTTCCTTCCCTGGAGCCAGCGGCCCTGAATTAGGGACTGGCGACTGCTTATAGCCCACTGAGTTGCTCGCGGTGGTCATTAAACCTCCAATAAAAAAAAAACTTTTAAATAGTGGTTGCCTGAAATAAATGACGGACAATAATAATGCGTAAAGTACCTTTATGGTTAACAACAACATGTGAGTTAAGTATAGGCTCATCAGAGTATGAGGTATGATCGCAACTCAAAACATTGCATGCAAGTGTCATATAAAACAAATAAAAGTATTATAGAAGAATAAAAATGACGGACCTTCTTTTGTTTGTACTTAAGAGCCATTTGTACTCTGGTAAGGGGCATGTGATCTCCGTGTTGGTACACTGGCTTTGTGGGATCGTAGTTCAGAACCACTTCAAGTTCACTGGAACTTCGAGCATGATCCAATAAACTGTTGGCAAAATCTTGGCATCGAGATCTCAATTTCTGAAAGGATAACACGTATTATTAGCGGAAAATGATTAGACAATTAAAATACTATATATACATGCATGTCACTATACATTAAATGATCAAACTTATCCGGACACTTGCTTATCCACAAACTCCCTATAATTAGAGAGGAATTAATATCGAGTTGGTCCACGCTTTGCTGCTGCCATATACTCCACTGTGCTGGGAAGACTTTTTACTAGACTAGTGGAAAGCCTTCCCAGCACTCTCAGTTGGCGTTCCTATTCATTCCAAAGGTGTTCCATGGGATTGAGATCGGGGTCTGACAAGCTTGTCAAATTATTTTACATTTATGTCATCAAACCATTCCAACACGGACCTAGCTTTGTGGAAGAGGGCCTTGTGTAGTCGGTAAAGGCAGGGGCTTGAACCATAATATCGGGATGAGAGAGGCAGGGCACAGAATTGTTGAAAATGACTTTATAGGCAGCGGCCGTTATGACTTACGGCACTGGAACTAAGGGGCCTTTCCCAAAACATGAAAAAAAACGATGCCTCCTCCACCGAACTTCCCACATCATGAAAAACATCTCCAGAGCATGATGCCTTCTCCACCGAACTTTCCACGCCATGAAAAGCTTTCCCAGATCATGACGCTTCCTCCACCGAACTTCCCACACCATGAAAAACATCCCCAGAGCATGATGCCTCCTCCACGGAACTTTACAGTTGCACAATACAGTCGGGCAGGTAGAATTCCCCCGACATTCTCCACACTCAGACTCGCCCGTCGTATTGCTAGACAGTGAAGCGTTAATCATCACTCCAAAGAACGCATTTTCTCTGCTACAGAGTCCATTGGCGCCTAGTTTTACACCACTCCAACCGACACTTGGCGTTGATCGTGCTGCTGTTTGGGTTGTGTGCTGTTGCTCAGTTATGGAGACCCATTCCCTTGAGTTCTCGACGAACAGCACTCATTTGCGTAAGATACTCTGAATCCACTTTACATTTCACGTCATATACCCACATTTCGTGTGTTTCCCAACTCTTCTTGTACAAATGATCCAGACTTTCTTGTTTTTTTCTTCTTAATTTACGGAAACAGTGTATGACAAGGAAGCAATGATGCTCCGATATGGTAGTAAATAGTAATCGAAGTTTTTCTTCTTTCCAGGATGTCTGTATGGGCTGGATATTTTGTGAATTCTTAATATTTCATGACTTATCATGTGAATAGCGAAAAGGATTTACTTTGCAAAATTACTTTAAGTGAAGAAGAAAACTGCATTCAAGGCGCATGAAGAATGATATGCTTATCAATCAGTTTCTGGAAAAAAACACACCCAAATTACGTTAATCACAAGGATTTAGCCCCCCCAAAAAAACAAAAAACTTGCAGTTGTAAAATTCATGGCACAAAATTGCGCGCGCGCCTTTTTGTGTGTGTGTGTGTGTGTGTGTGTGTGTATGTGTGTGTTTGCACTTCGAAATACTCGATAGTCTATACGATCTGAGATACCGATTTCAACTGAGCAACAGTTTTCATTCACGCGCTTTTCACGTTCAGACCTGTTCAATAGAAATTATATCTGGTTTTCATGAGAACATTTAACACTAGCAGCAGGAGTCTTCACATACACCTCCGCTCTCCTACATAGCAATTTCATACGTCATTTGATATTCAAATCAGTCTTTGCTTAGTAATTTGGCACTGGCTGTTAGGTGAAAATTTAATACTGATATTGGTCTTCACATGCACATTTTGGTTTTTACATTTGACAGTGATAACATTAATTTAAAATTGAAAGTAGTTTTCTCTCTCATCGAAAGTAAACATTCATATTGGTCTTCTTACAGATAGTTCATGTCGAAAGCTGTTTTAATAAAGAATTTGATAAAAAAAGCGCTTTTCGTATAAAAAATTAATACTGAAGCGCTCTTGATACAGAAATTTTATGTTAATAACACTCTTAATATAAAACTTAACTGTTGAAGCGCTCTTCACAGAAAAATATCGCACTGAATATACTTCTAAAGTACAAAAAGCGTTCTTCAAATCAAATACAGCTTGCGGTTTTTACGCTTTCCAACCGTAGGTTGAAGAAACATATATGCTCCAGCTTTGTCCGGGTGTCTGTCCGTCCGCACGATAATTCGCGTAAAAATGGTTCGATTTCGATGAAATTTTAATATGTGGTAGGCGATCACCTGGGGATGAACCCTATCAAAAATGGGCAAAGTGGGGGTCAAAGGTCAGGACATATAAGAGGGGTGCATTCCATTGCCTTTATACGTCATAACTTGCGTAAAAATGGTTCGATTTCGATGAAATTTTAGTATATGATAGGCGACCACCTGGGGACGAATGCTATTGAAAATGGGTGAAATGTGATCAAAGGTCAGGAACAGGAGCGAGATCCATTCCATTGCCCTTATGCGTCATAACTTACGTAAAAATGCTTCGATTGCTACAAAACTTTATCATGTTGTTCCGGAGGTACACTGAACCAATTCTGTTTAATATTATCGAAATGTGGTCAAAGGTCAGGGCACAGGAGCGATATTTATCCTACAGCCAGTATCCTCATAACTTAAGTAATAATTTCTGGTATGTTGGAAAGCGTATCATAATCAATGCATTGCATGG
This sequence comes from Macrothele yani, assembly GCA_039090855.1. Lineage (NCBI taxonomy): Eukaryota > Metazoa > Arthropoda > Arachnida > Araneae > Macrothelidae > Macrothele > Macrothele yani. Next base: position 32,593,815 of record CM077011.1, read on the forward strand.
TTTTATTAACTTGTTACATAGAAATTTCATTCTGAAAGCTACGGAAATTTAAAATTGCTAGAGAAATGTCGTAATAAAGGTGTGTGACATACGACTGAGATGACGCAAGTCAAAATGGCAAGTTGCAGCGATAAGCCTTGCCGGCATAGTTCAGTCGGTAGAACAGCCACGCCATTGGCGAAAAGGGGCTTTCCTTCACATTGGCGTCCGAACGTAAACTGAATATGGCATAATGTTCCAAATAAAAATGTGTGATGATTCTTCCACACATCGTCTTGAATTAATAGGAATTTCTTCTTCTACAGCGAGCTCCTTCAAGCATGGTTTGTCGGCTGACCCGAAAACCTGCGATTTCGTGCCTACGCCTTCGTGGGGTTCGAATTCCACCACTGGCAAAAAAGAGCTTTTCGCTTTTTTTAGAGGTTTCCTGGCACGCAAGAATAAAAATTTTCGAGGTTAAGCATTGAATATTATCTCAAAGCTCTCAATAAAATTTATTTCTTATTTTATATTTTTTTTTTACGCTAGAAGAAAGTTATGAAAATAAACTGAACTAAATAATATTACGTTATAATCATCCTTGAATTCCTTCTCGATGTTACTGAGCCTTCTCAGTTCCCAGCTGAGTTCGAAGGCTGTCAAGATGGGGTCAATGCTGGAGAGGCATATAAGAGATGGCGATGATAACGCCCTGTAGGCATTTATTCGTGATCTTGAATGGCAGAGACAATCCTGTTCCATGGAAATGACGCATTCGTTACATTTGCAGCGGACGTCATGCGGCATTGGCAAGGTTGCTCCCCTGTCCAAAAGAAGCTTGAGGATTTCATAATTGTCCTGATGAGCTGCCAAAATAAGAGGCGTAATTTCTGGAGTAAAACTTGATATGTCTCTATCAACCTTTTCCCAGCTCTGAAAAAGAAATGATTTAATTTAGACATATTAGTATTCACTTTTTGTTTTACATACAAGAATTACCTTTTTTTTAAAACCTCTTTAAAGAGAAACACAGCAATGATTCTTTACAAGGTTTATGCGAAATTATTTATGTTTGAATTTTAAATAATTAATTTAGGTATCTCAGTAGGTCACGTAATCCTATTACAGTAAAACCTCCTTAACGGATCCTCTCAAATAGCGGACACTTCCATTTAGCGGATAGTGTTGTGATCCGCAATCCCGAATTGTATACGTTTTCCATATTTACCTTCAAAAAATGGACCCACGCAATCACTGATAAGGATGTTTCTCATAAGATAGTCAAAAACATGAACGTTCAAGGAAAAACAGCGGGTGAACTTTTGCCTGAAAGATTCTGCTTCGCTTCCTTGGACGGCAATAGGCTACTTTTGGTCCTCCTGATCTCCGTTACAAAAACTACAGTTCTGTTGTTTCAACCAGTGGCGGCTCGTGGTTGAAAAATAGGTGAAGAGCTACAAGAGCAATATGAAAAGATATCTACTGTCTTCAATGAAAATCCCTATATGAGGACTGACCTATTTTTTGTATATTAGATAAATTCTTCTTTTTTTAAAGCTGCTAATTTGTTGATTATATCGTCATACAATGGTTGTTTCTTCATGAGCATCAATAAAATATCTTTCTGAATAGAAATATTTGCCAAAGAAGCAAGTCTGTCTTGAGAAATAGTGTTTCTTGAGTAAGTTTGTATTCTTTTAAGGCAAGAAAAACTTCTTTCCACTGACACACTTGCAGACGGAATGGTTAAAATGAGGGCAATCAATTTAAAAGCTTCTGCAAAAATGTCTTTATCTTCATGAAGCACTCGAAGAAGTTCTTGAGTCAATATATTCCTTAGATTTTCGTTGACATATACAAGACTCAGTTCATTTTTAAGGCGCTGGAGTTTAGTAAATATTTTTCCGTAAAAATGTCGTAGATTTTAAAAAGCGTGAGAGGGAAAGCTTGAATTAAATTGTTCGAATTTGGTTGTGTCAGCAAGACAAACAAATTGAAGTTTTTCACAGTCTTGAAATCGTATATCCATTTCCATAAGAATGTGGTCTAAAATTTCAAAATACAATTGTTTATAATTTTGAAAAATTGTTTCTTGTGTAAGAGCAGCATATTCCCGTTTAGATCTGCTTATTTGTGTGGTTTTGCTAGCTTTTCCAAACAGTGTTTCAAATACTTCATCGTTCCTTTTATGACTCAAAATTTCACGAGTTTTTTTAATTTGAGTTACACAGTAGTTTATGTCTAGTGATTTTTTCTGCAAAATTTCGAATAATAGATCGGTGGGGCCAAAAAATTTCTTTAAATACTATTGCCAAAAATGTAAATTCAAAAGTGTTCATATCGTTTAAAAAACCCTTGGCAAGTTGAATTGATTTTTTGTCTGATTGCTCACTATTTGTCAGAAATCCGAATACTTCCTTCAATTTGTCCCAATCTTCAACAATTACACTTACTAACTTCGAAGTGGAGGACCATCGAGTTTCTGCTATGGTTGGTATGCGTCTTGCGGTTGTAGATGTGAGTGTATAGCATCGCTTCACTGAGTGATGAAAAAACGAAGGAATTCCAGTTAGGCTTGCATAAAATATACGACACTTTGAAATTTTAGAAAAAACTCTGCTGTAATACAAGGTTCAAACGTTATGCTAAGCAACGAACAAAAACAGCTTGAGAAGCTTTATCTTTGATTATTTTCTGGAGCCCATTACACTTGCCCCATCGTAACATTTTCCTATTAATTTGTGTTGAAAATCGAATTGTTCCAAAATTTTGGCTAGCATTTTGTATAAAGCTTCTGACGTTCGATCTCCACTCACGTCGTGGAAACCCAAAAATCGCTCAGCCAATACACCTTCCGAATCAACAAATCTTATTATTAAAGAGCACTGAGAAGCCTGATTTATGTCTGTGGAGTCATCTACTTGAATAGAAAAGCACTGAACTTCATTTATTTCATTTTTAACGTGATCGCTTATACAGTATATTCAGAAATACATTCAATTAATTCATTTTGAATAGTTTTTGAGTCACCTGTGAAGACATTTTTTATCTTTTCGTATTGAATTTGAATTTCTAAAGAACTTTTGATATCAACAATGAAAGAAATTCCTTGAAATTTCGACGATTTATCGAGTCCATGCTTTCGTCATGGCCACGGAAGGCTATTTCTTGTTTGCTCAAATATAATACTGCATCAATCACTGTCTGCAGGAAAAGTCTATTTAAACGAACGTTTTCGTTGAAATGCATTTTCAAAAACCTAGCATTCTCCCTCAGGGCATCGGCAATGGTGTTCTGATTTTTTTAAAAATTCCTTAGCATTAACTCGCATTTCAGGTGCTCGCTAGAATCACCATGTTTATGAAGTGAGCGTGTTATATTTCATAAATCTGAGAATCCGTCTTTATTCTGCGCCGAATGTTTATTACTAAAAAGTAAGCAGGGCCAACAAAATAATTTTTGTAACACAGAAGTACTACAAAATCATTTATATTCAGTAAACCAACGATTTTTAAAATTAATATTGTAAGATTTACCGCTCTTCTTGATTTCTTTTTTGGCAACAATTGTCAGTGAATCCGTCGGTCGTCGTTGAAGTAAAATGTCTCTTTTATCTTCAACTTTCCACCGATTAAATGGAGTTTGTAATAAATTACAAACAATGTAGTTCACAGGATACATACTTTAATTAAAACTATCACTAACTGTTAAACTGTACACGAAACTACAGCTAAACGTTTTGACAAATAATCACAAAACACACAAAAAAAAAAAAAAATCCCTTTCTGAAAGCATGTACCACACAACACCGCAAGGAGAAAGCCCTAGTGGATTGCAAGACACCCTGGGTAAACCGTCCCGTTTCACCGTGATCTCCTTCGAAGGTCACGATTCTATCTGCAGAGCTTCGGCGCCGAAAGCTAAAACACTTCACTTGCTTGCCAGATAGGGAGGTTGACGTCACGGTTACCATAGCAACTCGGTCGGAAGCTGCAGACTTCCAAGGGTTTTCATTTCGGCTCTTCACTTGCACTGTTTTGCGCATGATGACTTGTTTTCCGTATTGAACGCGCTATGTGAATTGATATCTAATCAAAATTTTGAGTATTTTGTAACACAATAGAGACAAAAAAGAAAATATTATACAAATTACTGAATAAAACTTTATTTTAAGTAAGATAGGTGAAGAGGCACTTCACCTACTTCACCTGAAAAGCCGCCACTGGTTTCAACATGACCGATCATTTCTTAGAAGTGGGCAAAGCAGCTTTTTTCAAACAAAATCTGGAATTGGTTGTTAACCTATAAGAGGAGGATTTAGACTCCATTTTGAAACAAATTATGGGTCTGAAAAGTGAAGAAAATGCGAAATATTTCGTTACGGTCGATGAAGATCCGTGTATCAAAGAGGCAACGAGCAGTATGCGCGAGTTCGTTGTTTTGAAATCATCGGGAGAAAATGGTTTGATTGAGAAAGCATTTAATGCAGTCGTAGAAGAGGTGTGCAATGCTTTTTTTAAAAAAAACTGTACAGTGTAGTGAATAATTACAAAATATTCTTTTAAACGAAGGGGATACGGGAGATTAGCACTACCGAAGAATTTAAAAATACATTTCGAAAAAAACCGAACTGATAAAAAAAAACACTTTTAGCACATTTTTTGCAGCCCAAAATTGCTGACTGATTTAATTAAAAATAAGCGTTTTAAAATTCATGATGTAATGCATTTTATTGTTATGTACGTATGTTAAAAGATGCACCGAAATACGTACATTGCATTTTAAAATGAAAATGCTGTACGTGTTCTGCATGTATTATTTCGCGCAGTAAAATAATAGCAAAGAAATAAAACATTTAATCAAAAAACATCATTGTAATTCTGTACGTACGTATTGATCATGAAGATTTTTATATTGTGACCCTAGTTGGGCTCAGGAGTCAACCTCCCGAATAGCGGACAAATTTTGAAATATGATCATATGATCATATGTAGAGGATTTTAGCAAGGGAGTGTCTGACCCTAGGTCTTAAACAACCCTTAGAAAGAGGAAGCTAGAAGATTTGGGCTAGAGTGCCCGATAGGAAAGTGATACAGAAGCAAAGTAGAAAGGGGGAGGAAGACGCCCTTATTTATTACCGGGGGCCAGTACCCGGGGTCCGACGGCTTAAAGTGCCCATCTGACGCACGGCGGATATTCAGTGGAACGAGCGTTCGTACCTGCTGGGATCGAACCTGCGCTCCTTTCCGCGGCAGTAACGAATGTTGTCCACTAGGCCACCCAAGGCCCTGGACAAATTTTGAAATCTCAGAGTGTTTACTATTTAGAGGTTTTACTGTGCAAAGATCAGGTAGAGAAAAATAATCATGACTGATAAGCACGCCGGACAAAAAATTAGTCACCTCTAACAGAAATGATAGTAGAAAGTGACCGGTTGTACAGACGGCTCCATGATGGCATTGTTGGGAGATAAATAGCACTGACGTGGTCTACAGGATCATTTCAATCTCGTGCAGTGGCGAAGAGCAACGTGTGTGTGTTCAATTTAGTCTGCAATATTGGTACTAAGACCGACCTTACTCAGTGGCAAAAAGGAGCCATCGTGTTTGGCCGTTCCCACGGACACAAAGTGAAGGAAGTCGCCCAATGTGTTGGTGTGTCGAAGCGTACTGTCCAGCGGGTCTACAAACAGAGGTGCAGTTCGCAGTCAACTGGAAATCGGCGACGTAACTGTAGCAGGAAAACGATTCTCACCAACACGGAACGCCGTCATGTTTCACGCCTAGTAATTGCAAACCGGTTTCAAACCAGACAACAATTGCTCCAAACAGTAAAAGAAAGTCCACTCCAATCAATTTCCGAAAGGACATTGCGACGAGAACTGCGCGCGATGAACATCTGGACAGAGTACCACGGAAATGGCCTCTTTTAACAGCAAGTCACAAATTCGCTCGTTATCAATGTGCTTAGAAACACCAAAACGTTAATGGTGAGGATTGGAAACGAGTAATTTGGTCTGATGACTCTCGTTTTTGTTTGTACTCCAATGATGGGAGACGACGAATGCATCACAGGTCCAATAAAGCCTTTAATCCTGATTGTGTCGTAGGTGCTGTCCAAGCTGGAGGTGGTTCTGTGATGTTTTGGCGGTGTTTTTCGTACCACGAAATGGCCTCTCGTTGCAGTGACGATGAATTTTTACCAGCATGTGTACCTCCGCATTCTGAATGACGAAGTGTTGTCCTTTACTTGACATCTCCAGGAGCAAACATCACATTGCCACTCCTGTCTCCCAAGATGACAATTGCTGTACACACAGGGCTAAAACTGTGTCTGAGCTGCACGACGAACAATCAGAGACATTGTCTCACCTCAACTGGCCAGCCAAATCCCCAGATTGAAATCCTATTGAAAATCTGTGGGATCATTTGGAACAGAAGGTGAAACGCCGGAATAGACACCCACGTACACTGGCGGAACTTCGGGACCAATTGACGCACGAGTGACTGCAAATGGATGTTCAATACATCCACAACCTCGTGGTGTATCTCTACCACACCAGATCTATGCTGTTATCAAGGTAACAGGCGCCGTTACCTGTTATTAAATAAGTCCTTACAGGGGTGACTAATTTTTTGTCCGGTGTGCTTATCTTTCGTGCCATTGTTTATCACTTTAAAGAGAAAAAAACTTTAGTAATGCGACATCCCCTCTAATTTTAAGGTCATTGACGCCAAATTATTATTATTTTCTTTTAAAGAAGATATGAAAAAGTGTTATATAAATGATTAAAATCAGGATCGGAGTTCTATAAATGATCCTCAAACAGGATCCTGCAAAAAAGGACCTCGCTTAAGAATTGCTTTGGACCCCGCTAAAGCATCGTGTCCGTGGTATGACTTCTGTTTCAGCATTTGAAACAGAAGTCATACCACGGAGTTTTTCTAATAGCGAGTCCGTCTATTCCGCAAGTAATAATAAATAGAAAAGGTGGAAAAAAATTTGAAGAATTTTGCTACAAATTATTTTTTGCAAAAGCATGGCGTATCATTGAAAAAACTTTAAAACTTTGCCGTTTTTGCTGTCTTCCGGAATCGGAGCTTTATTTGAATATTACAGATTCACTTTGAAAATAAATGCAGACCAGAAGAAATTCCCATGAATATGAAAAGTCCTTAAAGAAGTTTTTGAATTCTCAGTTTTCCAGAAACAATGAGAACTGGAAACTTAGGCTTCGGAGTATATTAGAAAATATTTTGCATCACAAAAAATTTTGCGGCATAAAAATGGATGTTCCAGAGCATTCCAGACACACTTGAAAACTTCTAGAAAAGCCCAAATGCAAGACAGGTGTTGCCCCCCCAAGAAAAAGTAACGTGCCGTTTTTTTTCTTCAAGTGTGACCGCCACTTAGACTGAAAATTGGAACAAGTAAGAAGACAAGAAAGATAAAAAAACTTCTTCTCTTCTTACAAAACAACAAGATATTTTTATTTTTCTTACTCTTCCTAACTTCCTAGTGAAATAAATACTTATTTTGTACCTTTCCAGACACGGAGCGGATTTGTCAAAGTACAGTTTTAGAAAAGAAATCAACAAGAACAGATAATGCATTTTCCCCAGCACTGAAAAGAACTTAGCATTATATAAAGTACTTAAAATCAGCTGTGTCCTTCTTATAGAAAATGGAATGATTTGCAAAAAAAAAAAAAAAAAAAAAGAGCAATAATAGCTCAACCAGTTTTACACAATCGATGAAACATCGACAAATAGAAGGCGATACTACGCCCAATAGCAGCAGAAATGTGTGATAGAAAAATCTTAAAAAAAAAAGTGGTGCGTACCGGAAGATATCCGAGGCGGAAGAAGTTTTCCGAATCGAACAATATTTTAAGAATAAAGGGGGGGGTTAAAATCAGAAAAAATAGCTCTTAGGGTTGTAAGTAGAAGCAAGTTCTTAATTTTTCGGAGTCAGTGGTTCCAGGGAGAGGGCAAAACCATTCGACCCGCACTCGAAGAAATGGTTAGAAGCTGCCAGAGCGGCAAGTGAACAATTCGAAGAGATGTGAAGGAAAACGTGATTAGCTTTACTACTTCCAGTTGGAAAGGAAAGCTGCACGGTATTTTGAAAAGGAAATAGTGCCAAAATATTCTTCATAGTGAAGGGTATCCTACCAAGAAATGACTTTGCCAAATAATTTTTATATTTGGAGATACTCTATCAAATCGATATACGTGCTGACGCCCACTGGTGGTTAAATTGTGAACTATGAAAAAGAGGAAAATATGCGAAAAATATTCTTCATTAAAATACTGTATTCAACATTCTTTCCGCATGCAAAGGTATATTTTACTACCAGGATGGTTCAAAAGTTTGCTCCGTGTTCAAAACCTTAGTGATGCAGAAAAGCTATTCACCTCATTCCAGGGGCGGATCCAGAGGTGGGGGGAGTTCCCCCTCACGAACCAAGGGAAAGCTTCGATTTGTTAGGTTTTAATAACAAATTGAATATTGTTTTCGTGAAAAAAGTATTACTTAAAAGTATGTTAGTTTCGTTAATTAGTTGGAAGGATTTATAAATTTATATACATACTAAGAACCCTTTTTCATTTTGCGGGAAAATATCAGAAAGGTCCCTGGTTATTCCCGACACTTCTGCCCCCTCACGAAAATCCTGGATCCGCCACTGCCTCATTCTGCAAAGTACAAGTCCTTATTTTCCATTGTCCTTTGCCAACGTTCCACTAGAGCCACGATCCCTTCTCGATAATACTCAGCAAGTTTCTAGGAGAGAAACTCTTTCAAGCCACATCCACCACTGAAGAGAAGTGCCGTCCTTACAGGAAACAGGCCTTGGAGCAAAAAATGTGATAGTCGGATGGGGCAAGGTGTGGACTGCATGTAGGATGGGATAAGGTCTCAACCCTTCCAAAATTCTTATAGTTTTTGGTGGGTCACTCTAGAGATGTGGCTTGGGGCGTTATCCACTTGCAGTAACGCCCACTTTCGCTGTGGTAGGGTATATGGTTTTTGGTGGGATGTGACTTGGGGCGTTATCCACTTGCAGTAACGCCCACTTTCTATTGGACTTGTGGTAGGAAACTGATTAGGGACTCTTATATTAGGAGCGCCGTATATGGCTTTCCCTCGAATAAATAATCCACTGCAGTTGTTTAGCATAGTGTTACCGTCCACATCCTGATTGTCTGGTACGAATGTCCAGTGCACAGAACGATTACAATCCCACCACTAAATGCACAGCTTGACTTTTCTCTCGAACAGACCTACACCACATCGTGTGCTTCCTGTAGTGTCCTCAGCCGCCGATTTCCAGTGCTAGAATAACGTAGGAATATCCACTTTTCATCATTGTGACGATACGACGGCAAAAACCTATCGTCCTGTGGAATTGAGAGCCATCTGCGCCAGAGGAAGGCAAGTTGTTCCGCATGCTGAGGTGTCAAATCTTGCGGAACCAATCGAAGCCGCCTGGAGAAGAAGCCAAGCTGGTGAAGGTGATGAACGGTGGTGAATTCGGAATATCCCACATCAGCTGACAGTTGTCGTTTACTACCACGGATTTCGCTGTCACACCCTCGATCCGGGAGTTAGTGTTAATGGTCGTTGGACTCCCTACCCTCGACTTGTCTTCGAGACTACTGTGTCCCCAAAATTGAAACGCCGGAACCATTTTCGTGCAGTGCACCTTTTTCTTGTCTTCAACTGCACAAATTTATCTCACTTCTGTTGCCACGTTTAACCCTTTATTTTAATAATGCCGTACTAGCACCGGAACAGCACGTTTATCGACCTCCATCCTCTGCTCACCTAGTGACGCAATGTGGCTCCGTACCAAATGCACGTCTTTGGCCACGTGTGTTCCACTTATCGTGGTATCTAGTAGACGCTGGCATGCGTTTCACACAGAAATGGAGGCATTACGTGCAGCTCAAAAAAAAGGACGAATATTTGACTTCCCCTGGTAATCCCTACTGTTTCAAATCTGCCCACTTTTGTACTTTCTACGTACCGTTTCCCTTTTACAACATGTATGACGAAGTAATCTTCTCCGTCATTTTTATGCCAGGGGTGGGATCCGAACCGCCAACGCTCGGATCCAGAGCTCTGAGTGCTATCCATTATACTACACTGGCATGTGCTCTCACTGCTATCTTCCTTTATCTCATGTGCATCCTGCGGGGAAGGAACGTCATATCTCTCGAAAGAGGGCCGGGGGCATGGCCCACGTGCGGGACTATATCTCGCTGTAGGTAATCATCCTATGAAGGATGTCCATTTGAGAAATTCCAGACAATTTGGTGTGGAACGTAACATCACACTGTTTTTTTTTTTTTTTTTACGAAGCACTAAAAAAGGGATTCTCATTTTCCTGTCTCGCGGTGTGGAAAGAACATCCAACCTTTGCGAGAAACTCAGCGGTCAGGTCATCCTGGAAGTTCGGGCGCCAATATGACGAAGCAAATTCCTCCATCATTTTTAGGGCAGGGGAGTGATTCGAACCGCCTCCCCCAGCTATCGGCTCCGAGTGCTATCCACTATACTACACAGGCATGTGCTCTCCCTGCTATCTGCCTTTGTGTGTCCTGCGGGAAAGGCACGTCACACATGTTGGATCTGTTCATAACGCAATGTGCTACTGAAGGAGCTATACATTTCAGCGTTTTCATTCCAGCTTTTAGAAGCAATTATAGTGAACGTACATCAAGAAAAATGGAATGCACCGTTAGTTAAAGAAACAACATGCGTTTAGTAAAAGCACAAAAAATTAAATCTTACGTGTGGTTCTCCTTCTTTATGTATTATCTCTTCGTGCTCCAGAAGCAGGTCAACAGCCTCAACGAATTCTGCTTTGATGGCATGCAAAATGGCATCCCGGCTTTCCACTCCATGCTCCAGGAGTAAAAGAAGCATGTCTAGATTTTCATTATCGATGGCCATCAATGTGGCAGATCGTCCCACAGCATCTTTGCAGTTCATGTCCAATGGCGGAGGATTTGTTTGCTCCGCCATCTGCAAAATCCTGTTAACAAGACAATAATAGCACGTCCATTAAAAGTTGTTCACATTACGCAGAAAAAACAACAACAACCTGTAATTAATAAACGAGATTTATATATGCAATGTGAATACGCGAAATACCAAAATAATTTTAACTCTTTCAGTCATGAATCGGCTTATCACATTTCAACTCCTGGTATGCAAACTAAGAAAAGAAAGTTGTCGTCGTGCCCTGTAGGTTCAGTTAAATATCGTTTTCTCATGCGTTGAAATTTGACGCACCATATGCGCATTCATCAGCCTACGGTACAGTGATACGAGATGTGAGATCACCTTGGGGTGCTATCTATATATGCATTTGGTTGATGTAAATGAAATGTACTCTTTTAACAGGTGAATATGATTGACCCCTTTACCGGAACCATGTCGTCCGTGACCACGTCACAAAGTCGGTATTTGTCTGACGTACGCGTTTTATGCCTTATTTTCACGGTAAACCCCACTTCGGAACCTGACTTGCTGTCCAAAAGGTACGTGAGTTTTCCATAAGACTTGCCAAGAAGATCTTCAAGGAAGCGGCTGTTCCTCCTGATGAATCTTTTAGGTGTGTGGTTGACTATGACCCCAGCACAGTCCTTAGACTTCCGATAACTAAGGCGGTAGTCGCTGTTCCCTCCACCGGACTGGAACAAAGGGATGGCACAGTTGAGTACTGGTTCTTGTGGTGAGTGCCTGGGATCAGATGGAGGAATGGATCTGATAGAGTGGTAAGTCCTTGTGAAGTGCCACGTGGGTGTTAGGCAGACTACCAGATAACTCTTTTCTTACAAGTTCGTGTTGATGGTGTGTACTGGAGGCTGTTTTGGATGGGTTTTCCAGGGGTTTTGATCCCGCATGGGAAGTGGCGACGGTGGATGGCTTCGGGTGTCGTGGATGCAGTGGTTTTCCAAACTTGAGTGCTTTGCATCCTTTCCTCTGTTCCGGTCGCCTCGGTTGCTTCGGAAATTTTATTTTTCTCTATCTTTCCCTCACTTTCTGTGTTTCTTACCTATCAAGTTCCTATACTCACTTTTCTGATTTTTTCGGTGCAGTTTTAGACCTGGGGTCAGGCATTCATTTACTAAACCTACTTATCATTCAATTGAATTCAGTGTGGCTCATTTTGTGAGAACGTTCAACAAAAGACAACAGGCTTCAGGCAAAGTGGACAATAAGGACAAGCCAGCTGCGCGTGATTCTTCTTTTCATGAGTTCAAACTCGGTAACTCCGCTGCTATAGTTGCAGAAAATAGTAGTGTGACATTTGGGTAGGACACGGAGAATGAACGAGCCATACGCTGTACATTCCCATTGCTAGTGGAGGTTTTAATCAATAGTTTTAATCTTTTATTAAATATCGTACACAGACGGTGGTGTTTGTTTTGCATGATTTCCAAAATTTCGAGCAGGAGACACGTCCCTTGCCAATGCGCCGTGTTGCCATCCACCAGCAGCTCCAACAAATGCATATCTTGAAGAATATCGTGGCCACCCCCGATGACGCAGTGGTCTAAGCGATGGCCTCTGATCATTCGTCTGAAAGGGGTCCGGGTTCGAATCCCGGTGAGGCATGGATGTTCAAAAAAAAAAAAAAAAAAAGAATATCGTGGAAGCTGACCCACAGAAGATTGTTTGCAACACTTCAGCAAAGTTTCAAGTGCTCAATCGATGGTTATCCAGCGTCTAGATGCCTTGGGGAAGGTGAAGAAGCCGGATGTCTGGACGCCACACGAATTGGCAACATCCAATAAGATATGTAATCTGCAGGTGTGAATTTTCCTCCTCGTCAGGCACAGACTGAAGGAATTCCTACGTGAGTAGGTTCGTAACCTGCGATGAAAAGTGGGTCCTCTACAGATATTGTAAGTGTTACCCACGGAAGTTCTGGCTCTGTGATAGTGGTCTACTTTCGGCTAGATACATCGTTAATTTCACCGAGGAGACCATAAATTCGGAGGCTCTATAGTTCTTTTGAAGTGCAGCAGATGCACAAAAAGCTCCATATTAAGCAGCTAGTCTTTTTCAGCAGGCATTGGGCCCTTCTGTCGCACGATAACTCTCGTGCGAGGAGCTTCCAACAAGGCCAATAATTGGACTACGAAAATCTAGCTCACCCTGCATGTTCCACGGACTTGCCTTCCACGAATCATCACCTCTTCCGACTCCCGGTGGCGGCCAATGAGAATTTTTCCGTGACTCACTTATAAACGTGGAAAGAGCGAAGATCTTTGTTTGATGTTACTGGTCCACGTTAAGTGTCTGTGGTAATTCTTCCTGCATCGGGTCCATTTCATGGAAGAGAATCTTCCCGAACGGCTAACCTGTGTGTCAGGCCGTGTCCACCTTTTTTGTCTCACAGACTCCGGAGCTTTATGGCCATAGGATCACCAGCCTCGTAACCTCGATGCAGATAGGAACTATTGGGTTGGAAAGTAACATCCGATGACGAGGTACCCGAAGTCGAAGCCTCTGCCGCGGCGCACATTTGCCACTGAGATTGCGCAGAGCACAGGTATGACATCAGTAGATAGGTGGGTTAAGTCAGTGGAAGTTAGTCGTCAGAAGGCGAAGAGTGGGAACGCCAGCCATCATGCACAAGGACAAGGAGCACATCAGCCGTTGCATACTGTATGACTGTCGTCACGGTAGCACTCCCTCGGGTACTGTAAGGAACATTACCAGTGTGTGCCCCAATGCAAAATGACATCGCCAGTGCTGTCGTTTTTTCGAACGGCTTCGAGAGGGAAATTTTGACCTGTCAGACCGTCCCAAAGTCGGAAGACCCGCAACAGTGGATATGGACATTTTGAAATCCTTAGTGGAGACTGACCCATGTTTGACCACGCGGAAGTTGGTTGAACAGCTCGGGACTACCCACACGAGCATTATCACGCACCTGCGTCAAATTGGGAAGATGCGCAAGAGGAAATTTTCGGTACCCCATCAACTCACTGTTGAGCAGAAAAGCAAATGGTATGAGTGCATGCGTTTCCCTGCTTGCACGTGACCAAGCTGAACCGTTCTTGGACCTCATTGGGACATGTGACGAGAAATGGGTCCTCCATGACAATGCCAGTAACCGGAAGCAGTGATTGGACCCGAAACCCATGCCGACTTCTAAAGCCGGCTTACACCCATGTAAGATCCTGCTCTTTGTTTGGTGGGATATTTCGTGTTTTTTGAGCGGCTGTCGGACAACATCACTATCACTGCCGATGTGTCCTGACGATCTGCACGCATCGTTCACGTCGACACGACCAGCCCTTCTGAGCCGCAAGGACGTCCTTCTACAGTGGAATGGAGCAAGACTTCACTTAATACGGGTGACATTTCACAAGATCAGGGACCAGGGCTAGGAGTTGCTGCCACCCCCAGCCTATTCCCCGGACATCTCCCCCAAGCGACTACCACCCTTTCCGGTCGTTGCAGCATTTCCTTGACGGACATCGGCTCACCAACCGGAATGATGTCGAATGCGAACTTTTTCGATATCTCTTTCTGATTCAAACGAACTCTTTTTGATAAATATAAACAACAAAAATTACTCTGCGATAAATAGTTCGTGACAATAAAGAGCTACCGCTATTTCATTCACGAACAACCTAACTTCCAGGAAAATTCTAAGTTTGCGTGCGTCGTGGTTTTAATATTATCTTCTGTGACGTGCCTGCCCAGCAGGACGCACACGACATAAAGGTAGATAGCAGCGATAACGAACGTCCGCGTAGCTCAATTGGTAGAGCGACTTATTCCGGAATGAGGGGACCGGAGTTCGAGCTCCGGCGTGGACAAAAATGACGGAGAAATTTACTTCGTTATAATGGCGCCCGAACTTTCCGGATGACCCGGCAGTTCAAGATCTCGCAATGGTGTGATGTTCTTTCCACACCGCGAGAGAGGAAAAATCAGAGAATTCCTTCTTCAGCGCTTCGAAAAATATATGTGTGTGACGTTGCATTCCACCCACTAGACTGACTGGGAGTTCTCAAGTGCACGTTCTACAGCGGATGGCTGCCTGCGATGATTTATGGTCACGGCTGATCCGTGGGCCATGCCTCCGGCCCTCTTTCGGGGGGTGGGGAGATGTGACGTACCTGCCCAGCAGGAACCACACGACATAAAGGCAGATAGCAGCGATAACGAACTTCCGCGTAGCTCAATTGGTAGAGCGACTTATTCCGGAATGAAGGGACCCAGGTTCGAGCCCCGGCGTGGACAAAAATGACGGAGAAATTTACTTCGTTATACTTTCCGACATTGAATCAGTCAGAAATCAGGATGAAATATGTCTGCGCTTGAGAAAATTGGTAAAAGCTGAACTGAAGTAATTCCTGTGACAATTATTGTTATAATTAAAGCATTTTGAATGGTAAGTTCTTGTCTGGAGAATCAAATCCAGTTTAAATTTCCGTAGTTTCTATTTCTAGATGTCCTTTTGTATAGTCATAGCAGTGCCTTTTTATATACAGCGGTTTGTCAAAATAATGGAAACACCAGCTGCGGGTAGGGTACAGCAATGCGCCGTATGCAAATCACTGGAACGACGTCACTCGCGATGTGAAATATACCGGGTGATCATAATAATGTACTACACAGTCGGGTCACATTATTATGCCCACCTCCTACTTTTGACGTCAACAGCGTGTAGCCAATGAAAGATGGCACGTGTCGTGAGCTGGCTTGGAGGGCATACAATGTGTGCTGTAAGCAATCTGAAAGCATATAACTGGTTTTTGTCATAGATAAAAGGAGAGATTTATCAGATTTGCAAAAAGGGATGATTATTGGCTTTCGGGCCAAGGATGGCAGTTATTCTGAAACAGCGCAGTTTGTGAACTGTTCGCGTGCTGCTGTGGTTAAAGTGTATCATGATTGGAGAAATGGCACCATTGCGAATAATCTATGTGGAAACGGCGGAGCACGACTTGCAATTGATGTGAGAGGTGAACTTAGGCTTCGAAGGTGCGTGATGGCCGATCGACACGCTACAGTGGAGCAACTCACTAGCCGAATAAACCAGGAGACTGCAGGAGGTATGTATAAAACGACAGTTCAGCGAACCCTGCTGCGTGTGGTGCTTCGATGCAGACGGATGGTCTCTACACCTATGCTAACGAAGGTGCATCGGCAGGAAAGGCGTACATTTGCATGGAAGCATAGGAACTGGACATCCGCTGATTGGCAAAGGATTCCCTTCTCCAATGAGTCACATTTTCTGCTTCATCAAACGGATGGACGTTGACGTATAAGGCCAGAAACATCGAAGAACAAACACTCTTCAACCACTGCTGGAAGGATACAAGCTCGTGTGGGCAGAGTTATGGTCTGGGGAATGTTTTCGTAACATTCTCTGGGTCCACTTATACCTGTGAAAGGCACAATGGTCCGAATTCGTTATGAATCCATCCCTGCAGACCACGTACACCCATACATGCTGATTGTTTTCCCTGGAGCGGATAGGATCTTCCAGCACGACTATGCGACTGTCACACAGCTAGAAATGTATGAGAGTGGGGAAGAGCACGGTGAAAGCTTCAAAGTACTTCCCTGGTCCCCTAATTCCCCAGATTTAACCCAATGGAATATATGTGGGACTACGTCGATCGTGTTGCTCGCTTTATGGATCCTCCACCATGCACTCTGCAGTAGCTGTCAGACGCACTGCAGTCAGCATGGCTCCACGTACCCGTGAACACCTTCCAGCACCTTATTGAGTCTCTACCAGCCCGTCCAGCTTACACGGCGGTTACACTGGATATTAGCTGGTGGTTACAATGATATGACTCGATCGTGTAAAACGTTGAATATTTTTTAGCTACACAACAATATTATCTGTGGAGCGCTGCTGAAAAACAATATTACATAGGCACTATGGGTAAATGCCTATGTAATATTGTTAAAGTCTTTGGCTCGTCAATCGAACTGGACTTAGGTTCAAGTCTTAGATGAAGCGTGGGTGGTGCGTTTACCTTAAGATGTTGAATCTCTCTCCGCTGGTGCTGGTGGTCTAGAATTAAGGACAGGTAAGTGATAATGATACTCATAGTTGCTCATGGTACTCGTCAAACCCAAAAACATAAAGATAAATGTCGTATAGTTAGAGCGTACACTAAAATAAGAGATTAGCTTATGTTAATGCCAGGGAAAGAAAACGCATGCTGGTGCTTGAAGGAAAAGGAAATAAGGCAATCATAGAAGCGATTAGAATAACTTTGAGGGTATTAGTGATTCTCTCAATTATTGAAAGTTTACTCGATACAACTGAAATCACATTTCCCAGAGGAAGCAGTTAGAAACTGATGATGACCCATTGGTTAGTTCAGCAGATATGGTTATAGCTGCAGAGCAAAAACACAAATTTATTTCTTCCACATGGTGCAGTTCAGTACCTTGTAAATACCCCATTATACGTGCTACATGCAATTGCACTTCGCGTAATTGAGTCGTACTGACATCGAGTAGCGTCATGAAGGAACGTCCAACCATGCCTGTTGCAGGCAGTCGCTCAGAGAGGCTACAGTATACGCTATTGTAGGATGAGTCGTCAGATGACGACACGTGATAGACTCGTACTGACATTCTATAACATATTGAAGGCACTTACAACTATGCCTGTTGTAAACAGTCTCTCAGAGAGGATGCAGTCTGCACCGTTATACACTCACGTGCACAAATTAAGGACGAAGAGGTGAAATTAGCATAACAGCGGAACGAGCAGGCAGAACGGACCGAAAGACCACTCAGAAGATAGACTAGGGTCCGGTATGGTAGGACATGCGCATATATGCAGCATGACGTAGGGGGAGGGAGTGTCGAAAAGGTATAAAGCACACGGGCGCTGTACGCTCAGCAATTCGGTGAAAGCTATTGCACGGTGTACGTCGGTTTGAACGACGTCAAGTTGTTGCCACGGTGGGATATGGCCAACAGGCAATCCAGTAGACGACATCTGGATGACTTTACCCGAGGTCGTGTCATTGGGAAGTTGGAAGAAGGTTGAAGTGTGACTAGTGTGGTCGAGGAGATCGGGATCGCTCACAGCATCGTTTCACGAGCTTGAAGAGCATTTCAATCGACAGGAACAGCTGTCCGAGACCTTAACAGTGGTCTTCCACGAGCAACCACGGCGGCGTAAGACCGGTATATTGTCCTACAGGCGAGAAGAGACAGACGGCAGACATCGGGAGAAATCGCAAGGCACATGCAACAGACAACTGGACGTCCGCCATCGCGTTTTACCGTGGCCAGGAGGCTGCACAAAGGTGGTCTATTTGCACGACGACTAGTACGGTGTGTG
Organism: Macrothele yani; assembly: GCA_039090855.1. Taxonomy (NCBI): domain Eukaryota; kingdom Metazoa; phylum Arthropoda; class Arachnida; order Araneae; family Macrothelidae; genus Macrothele; species Macrothele yani. The sequence continues at coordinate 32,612,149 of CM077011.1, forward strand.
CCATTAACGCCTGCTCATCGAAGACGGTAGTTTCTGTGGTGCCATTAACACAAAAACTGGACACATCAGCAATAGGGTTGCGTTCGCTTTACGGATGAGAGCCGATTTAGTTTGACGAGCGATTCTGGACGTATACACATCTGGAGAGAGCAGGGAACACGCAATCACACCTCCAACATAATCGAAAGGAACCGGTTTGGAGGGGGCGGAGTTCTCGTTTATTGAGGTATCATGCTTGGTAGCCGTACTGACCTCCACATCTTCCAAGGAGGTTCAGTCACTGGTGTCCGCTATTGTACTGAGGTTCTCCTGCCTCACGTGCGTCTCTTTAGAGGTGCTGTGGGTCCTGAGTTTCTCTTCATGGACGACAACGTTACACCTCATCGTACAGTGGTTGTCGCAGAGTTGTTGGAGAGTGAAGATATTCAACGTATGGATTGGCCTGCAAGGTCCCCGGACCTAAATCCAATCGAACACGTGTGGGACCTTCTTGGGAGACGCTTGGCAGCACGTTACCAGCCGCCAGCAACGATTCTGCAGCTGCGATTGGTGCTACAAGAGGAATGGGCCGTGATGCCTCAACAGCTTCTTGACAACCTCGTCCTCAGCGTGGACAGACGTTGTAAATCCGGCAACGCAGTCAGGAGTGATCATATCCCCTACTAAAGACTGGATTTTTTGCAGTCGCCTGTCACATGGACGTTTCTGTCTTCTGTCCAGTTGTGCTCGAAGTTACCTTTTCAATAAAGTGCCCTTGTATCCTTTGGATTCCTTGTTTGGACGGTTTTGCTCACTTGTCTCATATTCTTACATCTTGGGGATCTTATGATATGATTTGAGACGACGTGGAGCTCGTCTGCACGACGTTACATTCGAAAAACCGTCTCGTTCTGAATTTTCCCACGCCAGTGTATTATGAGTTGCCAGATGACGTGCTACCAAGTCGAGAATATCGTTCGATAGACAGTAACTTTGGAGGAAGCTTAGTTGCCGAGGAAGCATTTCGACAAATGGAAGACATTCCGCGTAACTTTACAGATATGTAGCTTATTATTATTTTGCTGAAACTAAAAGCCCACATATCTACAAAGGAAAAGAACTCAACTCTAACGCGTGTAGATCGTCGAGAACACACCGGAAGAAGAAAACAAGTTTCAAGAACGTGGCATGGATAGTTGTAGCACGTCCACGACACTGAGTTGGTGAAACGTTTACACGCGCTATACGTTTCGCTGACACTGGTTAAAGGAAAGCTTTGCGTGCGTTAGACGCGTTGCTGGCACTGGATAAAGGAAAGCTTCCACGCACTAGACGCGTCCTTGACACTAGGTTTAAAAAAGCATTGCACGCGCTAGACGTGTCGCTGACACTGGGTGAAGGAAAGCTTTGCACGCGCTACCGTGTCTCTGACACTGGGTAAAGAAAGCTTTGCACGCGTTTGATGCGTCGCTGACACTGAGTAAAGGAAAGCTTTGCACGCGTTTGATGCGTCGCTGACACTGGGTAAAAAGGAAAGCTTTGCACGCGTTTGATGCGTCGCTGAGACTGAGTAAAGGAAAGCTTTCCACGCGCAAGACGTTTCGCTGACATTGGGTAAAAGAAAGCTTTGCACGCGCTACACGCGCGTCTCTGACACTGGAAAAGGAAAGCTTTGCACGTGTTAGACGCGTCGGTGACATTGGATAATTGAAAGCTTTGCACGTGTTAGACGCGTCGGTGACATTGGATAATTGAAAGCTTTGCAGTCGCTAGACGCGTCGATGAGACTGGGTAAAGAAAAGCTTTGCACGCGCTAGACGCGTCGCTGGCAGTGGGTGAAGGAAAGCTTTGCACGTGCTAGACGCATCGCTGATACTCAAGGTGTTATACGTATAAGAACTTTACAGTATAATTTTTAAATGGCAATTTATAGCAAATGCTTCTAAGGTAATGTATTACAAAAAGAAAGGGGATAATATAAAATATAAGAAACTTACTTTTCCACTTTTGCAGCATCGCCATGCTCCACTGCAAGTAAGTAACTCTTTTCTAAAGTTGTCAACTTTCGCAAGGATGGATGCTGACTGTAGTATGCAGGTGGTGTTATCCATTCCTCATCGGATTTATCTTTTTCTCCCATGATGCAACTTGATTGTTATATTATTTCACATGTGTATCAGTTATTTCCCTGGTATACAAAAATAGAATTTAAAGCAACAAGAAAAATATCAATTGATATGATTTTTTATAACTTGACACACAGATACTAATCAGACATACATGTTAGTAGTTGAAAGAAGTGGCCACTCAAAATGCAACACCAAGAAGGACACGAGATAGCAAAGCCAGATTTACTGGACATATAACAACAGATACAAAGATGAAACGATTGAGCTTACAGGCCCGTGCGACTTGCGGAACACGCAGACATCAATAGTTCGTGTGGCCCTCATGGCTAGCGATAACGGCCGCTACACGCCGCGGCATTGAACGAAAGAGGCTTTGGATGTGGGCTTGGGGTATGTCGGTCCATGCTGCTTCCACACGTTGCCCAACTCATCAGGCGTAGCCGCGGGTGGTGCTTGCCGGGCCACTCGGTTGCCGATCAGCGACCAGACGTGTTCGGTGGGCGACATATCGAGAGAACAGGAGGGCCACGGCAGCAGTGACACCTGGTGGGCCGTAAAGAATTGTTGCACGATGCGTGCGACGTGCGGGCACGCATTGTCCTGTTGAAACGTTGTCCTGTTGATTGTCCTGTTGAAAGGTAAGGGAGGACTACAGGCTCCAAAACGTCGGAGATGTAGCGGTGGCTGTTGAGTGTACCGGTGATGCGTACGAGAGGAGTGCGGGTGTCATATCCAATTGCGCCCCAAACCCTAACGACAGGCGGCGGACCAGCATGCCGATGCATAATGCAGGCGTCATACAGTCTCTCGCCGCGGTGCCGCCACACGCGGATCCGACCATCGTGGTGTTGCAGGTAGAAGCGGGATTCGTAGGGGAAGACAATGTCGTGCCATTCCGTAGTTCAGGTGCGGCGTTCAACGGCCCACTGCCACCGCACTAGCCGGTGTTGTAACGTCAATGATATTCGGAGCAATGGGCGTCGTGCGACAAGTCCCCGCTCCTGGAGACGACGTCGAACGGTACGTGCTGACACAGGTTGTTGCGCAACACACCCTAATTCCTGCGCTAACGTTCGTGATGTTGCGGTGCGAGCCGTCGATGCCCGCCGCACAACATGCCGGTCCTGCCGTTCGGTGATGTGCCGCGGCCGTGGCAATCACTCACGTCGGTCCGTTTGTCCCTCCTGCACCCACCGAATCCACACTCGCCTCACTGTGGCTGCATGTCATCCTACACGGGCGCCGATGTTCCGGTACGATAAACCGCTGTCGCGATAAGCCACTGTTCGTCCTCTGTCGAACTCCGAAACGTGCTGGAATGACTGCCGTATTCTGTGACGAGGCCTCAGGAAGCTTCCCACGCGCAGGTCCGGCAGCACAACATACTTCCACTACTTACACCCCGCCTTCTGTGCACCCTTCTTATAGTGCTTCTTGGTGGCGTGCCGGGCGCCCATGATTTGCATATGACCTGTAATGCTAATCGTTTGCATGTCCTCTCGCGGGCGACGCATACTGCAAATTTCAGTCTAATCGGATGCTTCCTTCTTGGTGTTGCATTTTGGGTGGCCAGCAGTGTATTTACACTGGATGCTAAGAGTATATTCACATGAGCTCATTAATAACTACGAATTGCACACTAACTATACTTAAAATAGTAAAACTATATTAGTAATCCGAATTTATTACCGTAATATAGAATAAAAAATTTGAAAAGCTTTCGCACATCAGCCAGATGACTTTTCCTAGGAAGCTATAGACTTCAACTGTATGAACGTGGTGACTTGACTTCGCAATACGAATAAATGTGAATATATAAAGTAGTAAAACTATATCAAATAGAGGTCATCGCTCTTTCCACGTTTATAAGTGAGTCACGGAAAACTTCTCATTGCCCGCCACCGGGAAAAAATATCATTTTTTCCGTGACTCACTTATAAACGTGGAAAGAGCGATGACCTCTGTTTAATGTTCTTACTCCTAGTCTAATGTCTGTATTAGTAAAACTATACTAGCTATCCGATTTATTGGTGTAAGAACAAAAGTAAACGTTTGCAAGCTTTCGCACATCAACCAGATGGCTTTTTTCTAGGAAGATAGACAGAAACTGGTTGATGTGATAAAGCTTGGGAATGTTTATTTATATTTTTGCGCCAATAAATCGGATTACAAGCATAGTGTTTCTATTTTATGCATAATTAATCTACAGTTCCTTGTTATTTAGATGATAATGTAATTATTCATTCAAGGACACGAGACGTCATGTTGATTTATCATGTGGTATCCTAGAAGGAAATCAAAAGGAATTCATTATTTTAAGAAGTGGTTCCAAATTCGTGGCAACTCCAGCAAGACACTCTCATTACAGGATTCATTATTGGTAATGGTATCCAAAGTTTTCTGAATGGCAGTTGATTTAGGGTTGGAGTGGGAAGTTAATTTCTTTATATCATCCCACATAGGAGCAGCGGACTTGAACTTGACTTCTCTGGATAGGGCCGTCGTCTCTTTTATGCTATTTAACTATTTTGCGCCAATAAGTTCAGATTACTAGTATAGTTTTACTGTTTCCAGTTCAGCAGCTTGTTTTTAATCAATTTGCACATTCCTTCGAAACACGTAGCTCCAGGAAGAATTCTCATTCTTCCTGGAGCTCTTTTCGTTTTCGTGTGTGACAGCTCCCTTAACTGGAAGTTTTCCTCTTCAATATACAACAGCAATCTGTTACCATACCTACATTGTACTTGTCCCTGATGAGTTTTTTTCCACTTCCTTTAAGGTCTGGTGAAATCGGTTTCTTTGCGTTTCCATTACGCTGCGCAGGTTTGAGGGAAATAATCTACACTGCACAAAAGCTAACATCCAGACACCTGCGTGTTTACAAATAATCTTTATCAACAAAATATTTAATATAGTGTTCTAAAATCTTTCGCTCTTATAACGGCCTCCACTCTTGATGGAATACTCTCCACTAGTGTTTTGTAAATATTCGTCGATATGTTTCGTCATTTGGTTTACGGAGCAGTGACCAGTTCATTTTTGCTTGTTGGGCGATCTCTTTTACCACTTACCCGACGATCATATTCATCCGAGAAGTATGGAAGACTTTGGGAAAGGTACAGGAGGATTACTACCTCGCAGAGTTGGGCTCAACAGTGATTTTCCTGTCACAGTGACAACTGTGACAGTTACACGGAAGTAACGGCTACTTTAAACGGTGGGAAAATCACCGTTTACGACAGTGATGACGGATCTGTAAAGAAGCTGGAAATGTGATTCACCGTCTCGCTTGTACGAGGTCCCATTAACAAGTTCCGAGTCTAGGTCTATATACAACAAAGTACTTACATTACTTAAGTCTGCCTATGATCTCCCTCAAAGTAGTCTCCTTGAGCAGCGATACACCGCTGGCAGCGTTTTTGCCACTGTCGGAACGCTCCCTGGAATTGATTAAATATTTTTTATATCTGATCTTTCAAATCTTGTGTAAAAGCAGATTTTTTTTTCTGTCTTCGATATCGGCGTCACGAGGGTTGCAGTGAGAGTTCAATAAAAAGTTCAAGTAATACCATTTTGATTTCAACACGGACCAAATTCTAACTGAATATTTAATGTCGCAGACTGCGGGGCGATCTAAAGGTCAGGACACGTGCCCGGTCGCCTTCAAACACGGAATGAGTTCCACCGATCACGTTAAGTCAGAATTAAGTAAAACCCGTCCGGCTTTGTGAAAAAGCTTATGTTTGTCTTATCACTTACACCGATGAACCAGTACATTAGGACTACCTACCTAATAAGCTGTAGGACTCCGTTTAGCCTGCAAAACAGCGGCCACTAGGCGAGGCATTGATTCGATGAGGTGGCGATAGTTATCCTGGGTATCTGGTACCATAATGTCAACAGCAGATCCTCCAGTTCCCGTAAATTTCGGGGTCGTGGGGATTTAGTGCGAACTCGCTTTTCCAAGTCGAACCACAAATGTTCGATTGGGTTCATGTCAGGTGAATTTGGAGGCCAGGGCATTAACAAAAATTCACCAGCATGTTCCTTGAACCAATCCTTCACGATTCTGGCAGTGTGTCTTTGCGAATTATTCTGTTGGTAATGTCCATCACCAGCAGGGAACACAGTTGCCATGAATGGGTGAACTTGGTTCGCAACAATGTTCAGATACCTGACAGCAGTCAGGGATTGTGCTATTGGGATAATGGGGCCTAAAGTGTCCTAAGGAAACACCACCCACAGCATAACACCGCCACCGCCGGCCTGTTTCCTCCCAACAGTGCATCCAGGTGCCATAACCTCCGTTAGTAATCGGCGTATCCACGCTTGGCCGTCTACGTGATGCACCAGGAATCTTGATTCGTCCGATCAGGCCACTTTCTCAAAATCATCCACCGGTCAATCTCGATGATCTTGGGCCCATTTGTTGCGTTGTTGGCGATGGCGTGTAGTGAGCATGGGCACCCGGCTGGGTCTACGGTTACACAAGCGTATGTGCAGAAGGCTGCGATGAACTGTGTGCTGTGACACATTGCCCTGATCACCACTGTAGTAGCTGCGGGTGATTTGTCGCATTGTGGCTCTGCGCTCGCTGTTGCAAGCCTCTGGCACCAGTGAGTTATGAACGACCTACGGCTGGAGGACAGTTTGTCGTTTGGTCATCTGTGCACCACTTGTTATACGTACTGAAAACAACGGCATGTGAACAACCCACAAACTGCGCCGTTTCCGAGATCGTAGTTCCGCGCTGCCGTACCATCACAATTTGTCCTTTATTAAACTCCGATAAATTGGCAGATTTTTCCCATTCTGACTGCGAACATTTTTCTGACCGAAAGCCGGTCTGCGGGTTTTATATATATTGCTTTGTGAATTTCACATGCGCCATCATTTGGTCTCCAGGCTTCCCTCATTCCTATATAGGCTGGGGGTGGTCATAATATAATGGCACATCGGTGTATGACTGATTTCGTAAATCTTAAATCGCAGTGCCTCGTAACAAGCGTGTGGCGCCTCACCTATCTAAACCCCTCTTGTTTTTTATGGGGGTGGGTGAGGCTTTAAAGATCCCCATGAGCAGCTCTTGCGTTATGAGTAATCGCCTATCCCTTATTTGGGGCCACTAGTTCCAGGGAAGCGAGAGAGCCTGTGATGTAAGACAAACACAACAGCCATGTCTCACCGAATTTTGAACACGGACCAATCTTGAACGAATGATCAGGAGCCATCGCTTAGACCACTGCGCCACCGGTGCGGCTAAGTAACTTTGCGAAGTGTAATAACATAATTTTGGATTAAATTTGATGCATTCATGCGAAATATCCTCCACGAAGAATTCGTTTTAGTTAACGCAACTGTATAAATAGGTAATTGTTACCTTTCAGTGGCGCGGTGGTCTTGGCGCTGGTTTCTGGTCGTGGTCGGAGGGGGTTTCGAATTCCGATGAAGCGTGGATGTTGTGTTTGTCTTACGGCGCTGGCTCTCTCACTTCTCTGGAACCAGATGCCCTACATTAACGAGGGGCGAATACTTATAGCCCATTGAGTTGCTCATGGTGGTCGTTAAGCCCTTAAAAAAATAAAACAAGAAAGATGACACCGAATTTTCGGTTGTAATAAACACGTTTTTTGAATCCGTTCTGACGGAAATTAAATTTATCAAAGCTATTCAAAGTTAATGGAACCGGTATAGAAAACAATAGCATCTGACGGAAGAAAAAGTTTTTCAATTGGGATTTTGATCCCTCAGATATTGCTGTAAACGGAATCGTGGGCTTACGCCCTCTGGTTGTAGACTTGTGCGTTAAGAAAAACATGAATTTATATGAGAAATATTTCCCACCGGAAACGTTCTCGAACACCGAAATAATTTTTCAAATCGGACTCTTAGAAACAGAGATATCGACAAAAATAAGATGTGACTTTACTTCCCCTATTTGGAAAACCATGCATGATTTTAGGAAGAAAGTATTCTCAAAAGGTTTTTCCATATGAGCGGTATCGCTTCAAGAAAAAAAAATATTTATTCGAGTTTTCAGGAGCCCAAATTTTGCTACAAATACATCAGAAGCAGAAATTAACCTCATGCCCCCTGGTGGCCAGATCATTCTTTACCAAACATTATAAATTACGTGAAAAATATTTTCCATTAGGTTTTGTATGCGATACAGGAAGAAATTTTCAAATCAAAGCTTTGAAAACAGAAATAACGCAGAAAACGTAATTTTTCTTTGTGCCCCCTAGCGAAAGGTCTATGATTTACTTGAAGATTTTGAATTTATAGGAAAAACATTTCGCATCGAAAACACTATCCAACGAAGAAGGAATTTTTCAAATCGGACTACTAGAAGTACAGATATTGACAAAAATAAGATATGCATCTACGCCCCCTGGCTGAGAAACCTATGCATTGTTTCAAGAAGAAAATGTTCCTAAAAGATTTGTCGACATCAGTAGTATCGGTCAACAAACGACTTTTTTTGCAATCAAGGTTTTAGAAGCTCATATTTTGCTGAAAAAGCGGAAATTAAGACTTACGCCACCTGGTGGCCAAACCAATTTTTACAAAAATTAGAAATTACCTACAAATGATTTCCCATCAGGAGATGTATCCGGTGCAGAAAGAATTTTTCAAATCGGAGATTTAGAAGCAGAGATATAGGGGGAAAGCAATTTACCTTTACGCGCCCTAGCGGAAAGTCGGAAAGTCTGCGAATTACTTGAAAATTTTTGAAATTATATGTAAAATATGTCACACTGGAAATACTATCCAACAAAGAAGGGATTTTTCAAATCGGACTCCTAAAAGTAGAGATATTGACAAAAAAAAAAAAAAAAAGCTGCAGTTTCTCCCCCTGGCGGAGAAACTGCGGAATATTATAAGAAGAAAATATTCCGAAAAGGTTTATCGATGTGAGTGGCATCAGTCCACGAAAGAATGTTTTCAATCGGTATTTTTGAAGCTCAGAGTTTATGGCAAATACATCAGAAGCAAAAAATAAACACTTACGCCCCCTGGTGGCCAAAGTATTCTTCACAAAAAATTTGAAATTATATGGAAACGATTTTCCATCAGGAGGAGTATCAGCTGAAGAAAAAAATTTTCGAATCGGAGTTTTAGAAGAAACCGGGAAAAGTGTAATTTAGTTTTACGCTCCTTAACGGAAAATCTGTGCGTAATTTGAAAAAGTAACTATATCTAAAATACTCTTCGACATAAATGGAATCGAAAGATAAAATAATTTTTTCAATCGGATGTTTAGAAGGAAATATGTGGAATAAAACGTATTTTTGAATTCGACATCATCTGCATTTACGCCCTCTAGCGGCAAAATTGTACATCATAAAAAACAACAGCGAAATAAAGGATCATCATTCGCATGTTTGAAGCTTCCAAATGCAGAAAGACGTTTTCAAATCGGACTAATATTTGCAGAGATATCGTGGGTACAGACGGACGGACAAACCGGTAACATAAGCACGATCTTTTTTTACAAAAGACGTGCTAAAAAAGTGGCAGCTGTCGACATGTGCATTACTGTTACGCAACTGGTACGATGATATACACAGATGAACCATTACATTATGACCACCCCCATTCTAAAGAAATGAGCACTCCTGGAGACCGAACGGTGGCGCAAGTGAAGTTCACAGAGCAGTATATATACAATCCAAGGCTCGGCTTTCGGTACAAGCCGGTTCTTGGGTTGTATATATAGTGCTGCCGATTTATCGGAGTTTGATAAAGTACAAATTGTGTTGGCACGGCGCCTTGGAACTACGACATCGGAAAAGGCAGGGCTTGTGGGTTCTTCACGATCCGCTGTTGTGAGTGCGTATCAAAAGTGGTGCACAGCTGGCCAAACGACGAACCGTCGTTCTGCCGTGCGTCGTTCGCAGCTAACTGGTGCCAGAGGCGTGCGGAGACGGTCCGCATTGTTGACAGCGAGCGCAGGGACACAATGCGACAAATCACCAGCAGCTACAGAAGTGGTGATCAGGGCAATGCGTCACGACACACAGTTCATCTCAGATTTCTGCGCATGGGCCTGCGTAGTCGAAGACCCAGCCGGGTCCTCATGCTCACTACACCTCATTTCCAACAACGCATCAAATGAACCCAAGATAATCGAGATTGGACGGTGGATGATTTGAAGATAGTGGCCTGGTCTGACGAATCTAGATTTCTGGTGCATCACGTAGACGGCCGAGCGCGGATACGCAGATTACCAACGGAGGTTATGGCTCCGTTGGTAGGAGACAGGCTGTTGGGAGGAGACAGGCCGGCGGCGGCGGTGTTATGCTGTGGGCGATGTTTTCTTGAGACACTTTAGGCCCCATTATCCCAATAGCTCAGATACCTAACATTGGATGTTCAGATACCTCAGGTATCCGAGCTATTATATGTTCAGATACCTGACAGCTTCCAGTTGCCCTGGCAGCTGTCAGGTATCTGAACATTTTTGCCAACCAAGTTCACCCATTCAAGGCAACTGGGACCCCTGCTTGTGATGGCCATTATCAACAGATGATGCGCCATGCCACACTGCCAAAATTGTGAAGGATTGGTTCGAGGAACATGCTGGTGACTTTCTGTTAGTGCCCTGGTTTCCAAATTTACCTGTCATGAACCCAATCGAACATTTGTGGCTCGACTTGGAAAATTGAGTACGCGCTAAATCACCACCACCCCGAAATGTCCGAGAACTCTATAACCTGCTGTTGACATTATGGTACCAGGTACCCCAGGATACCTATCGCCACCTCATCGAATCGATGCGTCGCCGAGTGGCCGCTGTTTTCCTGGGTAAAGGGGGTCCTACATCTTATTAGGTAGGTGGTCGTAATGTAATGGCTGGTCGGTGTATTTCTGCTAAGTAATGTACACGACTCCCCTCAAACTCGGGCTCTGCGCTTTGGGGAATCCTGCTCATCATAATCACGAAATTTAAAACTAAAATAACTACCTGTTTATTGCCGTAAGGAATTAAGCTTACATTTTGACAAGTTTTCGCCCATCGACGGATGGCTTTTTCAAGGCTAACAGAATAGAACACACTAAAACGCTAGAACGTTACAATTTAAATATCAGTATGATTAAACGGGACAAATAAAGCGTGATTAATTATACAGCGTGCTCTAAATTAGAATGCGTAATAAAACAAAATGATTATGAATGAATTGCACAAACAAGCGAATGTTACCTTTATTTTATGTGATACATTATTTGTGTTGTGAGAACACCTAAATTAAGCCAGCTACTTTTCCTAGATTAGACGCGATAGTTTAGGACTATTTTATGTAGTTTTTTGTACTGATTCATTTCCAAATTTCAGTATTGCTTTGCGAATTTTATTGACAATTTTGGGCTCTAGTGCCTTAGCAGATAAAAGTTTCTCTGCATTGAAATTAATGAAAAAAAAAAATCTTAGAACTCCTATGACTTTGGCATTACTGTCAATAGAACGTACGTTATGTAAAAATCTGGATTATAACTATAATAAATGATTTTGCTGCATTGAAAATAAATATATTTTCTAGAACAAATTTATGATAATTTATGAATCGTTTGATGCTTCTCTGCATTGAAATTAATAAAAAACTGTCTTAGAACTACAGTGTCTTTGACATTACTACCCATAGAACATACGCTATGGAAAAATCTGGATTACGACAACATAATTAATAATCAGATCAGATCTAGAGGATTTTAGGAACGGAGTGTCTGACCCCAGGTCTTAAACAACCCTTAGAAATAGGAAGCTAGGAGATTTGGGCTAGAGTCACAATGCACATATAATATACAAATTCAGCTTGCACGTTTCTTAGAAATGTAGAAACATTTATTTCTCTAAAAATATCGTGAACATTTTTTTATATTTAGGTTAACCACGGGAAATCAAGCTGGAAATAAATGTTACTGAATTTTTTCGGACATGTATCGTGCAATTAGGTCTCAAATGATGTAAAATATAAAAGTTTAAGTTATTTGAAATATGATGAATTAAAAGCGGTACTCTTCAGAAAATAAGAGCTTCAATATATCAGAATTGCATACGGTCATTTTTTTTACTTTCAAATTTTCTCGTTTGCCACGACTAAGTTGAAAATGCCCCAAAATTGCATTACTTGTCGTTAAATTAGTTTAAATACTGAGCTCTCATATGGAATGCGTGCAAATAAAACTAATACGGTTCTTCTAGGATTTAGATATTTACTGTGCAGACCGAAATTAATAAATATTTAGCTGCATCATATCATTCGAACGGAAGTACTAGATCTTAGGACTCCTTTTCTTGAATAAATAAAACGTACAGAAATATTAAAGCGCACGGAAGGAGCATATCATTTTCATAAAACTCTAACTATATTATTTTTCTGAAAGTACATTACCATGGTGGCCCTCAAGTTGCGGTAAACATTTTCACGCCACGTCTCTCACTTGAAGTCGAGGAAGATCACGACTTTGAAATCATCTCTTGTCTAAGTGACTGAGATCTCGACTTCGATACCAAAGCTTAGAAAGTGCAGCCTTACATAGGCTGTGACGTCACATATTGTGTTAGCGTACTCAGACATACAAAGGTGATCCTAATCCTCTTAAAGCCAACTGCGCTGTTTCTTTTCTAGAGCTTCCCTGAAAATCATGCTGTACGATTTCACTCCTCGGAAAACACTCTGATCAACATTTCTCACATGATTGAAATAAAATAAATATACGAGTCATCAGGGTGCACTGTTTGATAATTACAAACAACGAACACGGATAACTCGTATATAAATTAATACATATACGAGTAGACAAAAATTATTTTTTTATACACGGAGTATTAATACTCTGTATATAAATTATTATTAGTGCTGCAATTATAATTTATTAATATAATTATAATTGCAGCACCAATTTTTTTCCAAGCAATTTAATCGCATTTCTTTCGTATGTGTTATACATTACAGTTTGCGTCTTCAACTATTAAAATCATTTTTTTTTCTGTCCATGTCCCGGAGGAAATATTCTCAGTCAATGTTGTTAAAAACCAAATTTAAAAAAAAATTTCATGGTCTAAAACAATAAAAGCACCACAGCCTTTACTGGGGCACTTTTTTTTCTGTCCGTGTCCCGGAGGAAATATTCTTAGTCAATGTTGTTAAAAACCAAATTTAAAAACAATTTCATGGTCTAAAACAATAAAAGGACCACAGCCTTTACTAGGGCACTTTTTTTCTGTCCATGTCCCGGAGGAAATATTCTCAGTCAATGTTGTTAAAAACCAAATTTAAAAACAATTTCATGGTCTAAAACAATAAAAGGACCACAGCCTTTACTGGGACACTTTTTTCTTCTGTCCATGTCCCGGAGGAAATATTCTCAATCAATGTTGTTAAAAACCAAATTTAAAAACAATTTCACGGTCTGAAACAATAAAAGAACCGCAGTCTTTACTGGGGCACTTTTTTTCTGTCCATGTCCCGGAAGAAATATTCTCAGTCAATGTTGTTAAAAACCAAAAGTAAAAACAATTTCACGGTCTAAAACAGCAAAAGAACCACAGCCTTAACTGGGGCACTTTTTTATTAAAAGTTCTTCTGGTGAATAGTTTCTCAAAGATTTTTTACATGCTGGACTATCACATTTTTTTCACGCAAACACTAGGTTAGCATTTCTGAGATTCGAGCTTGTTTTTACTTATGATCAGTTTCAGCAAATTTACTACAGACACATTTTTTCTTTTTTTTTATTACTATTACGTAGAAATGTTATGAAACTGGAAACGTGATAAGAGGGTGTCGTCATTCTTCCTGGGTTTGTATAAAAAAACACAGAGCTCACTTAATCCCTCATTTTTCTGTGGAACGTCATTGTTATTTTCGTGCAAAGAGTATCGGGCCGTGACGCAGTGGTCTGAGCGCTGGGTTATGACCATTCGTCTGGGAAGGGTCTGGGTTCGAATCCCGGTGAGCCATTGATGTTGTGTTTGTCTTACGGCACTGTTTCTCCCACTTTACGGAAACAAGCTCCTTTAATTAGGGATGGGCGACTGCTTATAGCCCATTAAGTTGCACAAGGGGGTAGTTAAATCTTCCATCAAAAAAAAAAAAAATGAGTATTGGATAAATTACCGATACTGAGCAGATGTTTCTGTTCGGTATCACTAATGCCGCAATGTTCCCGTTTCCACGGCCGAGTGGTACTGGGCGTTGGCTTCTAATCACTCGTCCGAGATGAGCCAGGGTTCGAATCCTCGATCGAGACATGGACGTCATATTTTTCTAACGGCACTGGCATTCTTCCTTCCTTAGAACCAGTGGTTCCAAAGAAGGGACGGGGGGAAGGGGGTACTACTTATTACGCACCGAGTTGCTCACGTTGGTCATTATCCCCCTCCCCCTTCCAAAAAAAAAGGCTGTGGAGTGTCTTTTATATGTCTGTACTTGCGTTTCAAATCATGTATGGGAGAAGGCTGGAACATCATAAATTTGCATCTTAGTGAAAGTAATAAACCGAAGGCTATTCATGGATGGCGGTTGGCTATGTACTGCAATATTGAACCTGATGTGACCTTGATTTATTTGATTTATTTTTATTAAACGTTTTTCTGAATGAACGCCACAGATTCTTTCTCGACGAATTTAACTTTGGAAACACTTGATAGCAGGACCAAGTGCAAATATGTAGTAAGAACTCTAAGGATAAAGCTCGTGTGCTCAATGTTAAGCGTACCATACTGTTCCGACTGTGCTGTGTTGTGCTGAAGCTCAGACTGCTATCTTGTTATGATCATACTTAAGTGATCTACGGACAAAGTTGATATGTGGAAAGGAAGAGCTATATCTATCTGATACGAAAGATTGTGATGTAACCAGAGAATAATTCGATGCTTCTTCAGCGACCACAATTACTGCTGGTGATTATTTGAATTTCTGAACTTGCTGAAATGCTGCCGAATAAACATGTTGCCACTGCACGGACGAGTCACATTATTGTGATCACCTCCTACTTTTCACGTCAACAGCGCGTAGCCAACGAAAGAAGTCACGTGTCGTGAGCTGGCTTGGAGAGTATATAATATAAGGTGTGGTGGCATTCTGAAAACATATCACTCGTTGCTGTCATGGATAGAAGGAGCGATTATCAGATTTGCAAAAAGGGATGTCCAACACACATTTTAGTGGCTTGAAAGTTTAATCTATTCTTGGATATATTTGGGACGCTGATTCCAAAAATGGCGTCAGTTTTGCCCTATCAGGTCTAGTTTTGGAAATAGGGCATACCCACCTTATATGCTGATTCCAACGGTCATCCGTCAAATTTCGTGATCCTGCATCGCATGATCTGCTATTTGTGACAAGATGCCACGCAGTTCGGAGCTCTCTGATTTCGAGAAAGGTGTAATCGTCGGGTATCACAGAAATGGCCGATCCATACGTGACATATCCAGCTAGTTGAAGTACCCAAAATCGACAGTGGCCTACGTGATTGGCAAGTGGAAGATGAGAGGTGACTGTCGGAATGTGCCCCTACCCGGCAGACCCACAAAACTGGGAGTTAGAGACAGACGGGTGCTGGCCAGAGAAATTCGGAAGAACCGCACCAAATCGATGGGCCACATCCGCGAGGAGTTTCAACAGGCATCCGGGAGTGTTCTTTCGATGAATACCATCCATAGCGTATCTGCTCGGTTATCATGGACATGTTACCGCCCACAAGCCTTTGATCACCAAGTCCAATAGCAGTGCTCGGCTAACGTGGTGCAAAGAACGTCGACAGTGGACCGTTGAACAGTGGAAACAGGTTCTCTGGAGCGACGAATCAAAGTTCACCCTCTACCGTTCGGATGGCAGGGTCTGGGTTTGGCGTCTGCCTGGAGAACGCCTCCTGCCGGAACGTATTGTGCCAACTGTGAAGTTCGGCGGCGGTGGAATTATGCTATGAGGGTGTTTCTCCTGGTATGGCATGATACCGTTAATCGCAATTCCTGGTAGACACAACGCCGAGACCTACTGCACCATTTTGGATGACCATGCGCTTCCTACGTTGAGGCAGTTTTACGGGGTGGACCCATGTTATTTTCAGGATGACAATGCCACCTGTCATGTTGCGAGGTCCACCATGGCTTAGTGTGGTGACAATAGGGTTTATCGAATGGACTGGCCTGCGCAGAGCCCGGACCTTAACCCTATCGAGCACCTCTGGGACGAGTTGGAGCGTCGACTTAAGGGGTGCTCCCACCGTCCGAAATCGGTGAAGGAACTGACCTATCTTCTCCAAGCCGAGTGAAAGAAAATACCGCTAGCCGTCGTACAACGCCTGGTTGAGAGTATGCCCCGGAGGGTCGCAGCTGTAATCGCCGCTCGTGGAGGCTCCACCACTATTGAAGGTGAATAAACTTCGTTTTCCTTTGCTATCACAGGTGACCAATTACTTGTTGGTAGATAGTGTATATACATGATATTGAAACAAGCCCATATGAATAAATATGTATATTTCAACACAAGAGCATACAAAATGATCAGTCATTCAACATATGAGAAACGTCTTTTATAGGACAATTTTTGATATGATCTTGACAAGTACTGATACTAAATAACATACTATTGAAACAAGCACATGTTACTATCTGTATGTTTAAACACAAGAGCATGTAAACTCATCAGTCATTCAACATATGAGAAACGTCTTTTATAGGACTTTGTAGAGTGAGATCTACGAGAACAATCCCGCTGAAGTTTCCAGCAGTAATCTGCCATCATGTGGGTATCCCACATACCCTGATATCTGTCTTGAACAGTTTTTACGTCCTAGTGAAATCTTTCACCTCGCTCTTCGTTTAAATCACCAAGGTTTTCTGGAAAGAGATCTAAGTGGCTGTGTAGGTAATGGACCTTGATGCTCGTATTACAGCCGCGCTTATTAAAATTTGAGATCATGTCCTCAACTAATTCAGAGTACTTGTCTGCCTTATGTTTGCCAAGAAAGTTTTTGACAATTAGAACAAACGAAGTCCAGGCACAAGACTCAATGTTGTCCATTGAATCTACGAAATATGGATCGTTTATAAGCTGCCTTATCTGGGGATCATGGAAAAAATCCCTGCTTTCAGTTTTTCCGTGCTCAGTCCAGGGAATGTATGTGATAAATAGCCAAAGCACAAACCTTCTGTGTTCTATGCCTTTACAAATTATTTCATTAGGCCTAGTTTGATATGTAAAGGTGGCAGGATGATTTTGTCTCTGCTTACCAAAGGTTCTTTGATGACATTTTGTTCTCCAACTATCATATCTTTTCTGACAGGCCACACTTTTCTTATCCAGTGGTCGTGTTTGTCTCTGCTGTCCCCAAAACATGTAAAGCATGGATATTTTGTGTAGCCACTTTGCTGATCAAGGAGAAAGTTCACCAACTTTAGGTCTACACAAATCATCCATGATGTTCTTGATACTTCAGGTTTTCCAAGACTAGAGAGATTGTCTCGTACCTCTCTGTCATACTGGCTGAGTGACCAATTGGAATTGAGCCATATCTATTTCCGTTGTGTAAAATAACACATTCTAAACTCCGTTTGGAGCTATTAATGAAAAGGTGCCATTCATTTGGGATGTATGATGATAGACCCATTTTCCTGAGAAGGCAATTGACATCAGTGCAGAACACAAGGTTGTTGTTCTTAGAAGAAAAGGGCAGCAAATCCTTTTCCCTGCTACGGTAAAACGCAATGTTGGTTCCATATTGAAGTAAATCCTTTTCAACCCGGAAGCCAGAAATTCTGAAGAATCCTTTGAGAGGTTCAGATTCCGGTTGAGGTCACTCAGTTCATGTTGGTTAAAGGATTGAGTATTTGACAAAGTTCCTAAGAAATCACTGTCACTTTTCCCATTGCTGTCATCTTCTATGTGATCAGACATGCTTGATTCCTCATCCTCTGTCAGCTCTGGTAAGTGGATGAAAGATGGAATGTGTACCTCATTTGAGTATGGATGCGGTCGTCTTGCTGAATCGAGGTCAGGACATTCCCAATTGCTTCGATTGTTTTTATTGATGCTATTGATGTTGACAAAACAAAAATAACAGTCATCATGGTGGTTTTTAGGTTCCCTCCACACCATTGGTATTCCAAATTTCAGATAGCTCCTTTTTCCATTTTCCCACTACCGTAAATGCTCCGTGCAAGTTTTGCATACAATATGGGTAGCCCAAGACTTATCTTGGTCTCCAAGCCGAACACCACAATAACTAAGATATTCCCTCTTCATACTCAGAAATAGGTTTCCTACTTTCTTTAAGGGTGTACTCGCCACAAATGTAGCAAAATACATCTGGATGATTCAAGCAATTTCTCCGTGGAGAACTCATGGCGCTTACTTAATCTGCAAACAAAATTAGATCACATTAGATTATCTGGTTGTACAGTTCTTAACAAATTCCCAATTAAACTAACAGATACTGGCTTTACACTCATAAAATAACAACATACACTGACTTTACGCACATAAAATAACAATATTTCTGCACATCAGCATATAGAGCTGGTATGACCTATCTCCAAAACTAGAGCTGATAGGGCAATACTGATGTGATTTTTGGAATCAGCGCCACAATTATACCCAAGAATAGGTCTACCTTCTGAAGCACCATACATTTTGTTTTCTTTTTCGTTGGACTGTGTTATCGGCTTTTGGGACAAGGGTGGCAGTATTTCTGAAACAGAGCAGTTTGTGAACTGTTCGCGTGCTGCTGTGGTTTAAGTGTATCGTGATTGGAGAAATGGCACCATTGCGGATAGGCGATGGGGAAACTGCGGAGCATCACGTGTCATTGGTGTGAGAGGTGAACGTCGGATGCGGAGGTGCGTGAGGGCCGATTGACACGCTACAGTGGAGCAACCCACTGCCCGAATGAGCCAGGAGGCTACCGGAAATATGTCTAAAACGAGAGTTCAGTAAAACATGCTGCGTATGGGGCTCCGATGCAGACAGATGGTCACTGCACCTATGCTAACGAAGGTGCATCGACAGAAAAGGCTTACATTTCCACTGCAGTATTGGAATCGGACCTACGTTGATTGGAATGGCAAAGGATTGCCTTCTCCGATGAGTCACGTTTTGTGCTTCATCAAATGGATGGACGTTGGCGTATAAGGCGAAAAACAACGCAGAACAAACATTCTTCAACCATTGCTGGAAGTACACAAACTGGTGAGGGCAGCGTTATCATCTGGGGAATGTTTTCGTGGCATTCTCTGGGTCCACTCATACCTGTGGAAGGCACTATGGACCAAATTCGTTATGAATCCATCTTTACAGACCACGTACACCCATACATGTTGATTGTTTTCCCTGAGGCGGATGGGAAATTCCAGCACGACAATACGACGTGTTACACAGCTAGAAATGTCCCAGAATGGTTGGAGGAGCACGATGAAAATTTCAAAGTACTTCCCTGGCCTCTTAATTCTCCAGAGTCAAACCCAATTGGGAATCTGTAGGACCACCTCGATCGCGTTGTGATCCTCCACCACGCACCCTTCAGCAACTGTCAGATGCACTGTAGTCAGCATGGCTCCACATACCTGTTAACACCTTCCAGCACCTCATTGAGTCATTCCCAGCTCGTCTAGATGTTGTCCGCGCTGCACACGGCGGTTACTCTGAATATTAGCCGGTGGTCAGAATGATGTTGTTCCACAGTATATAAGTTATGTTGATTTGTTTACAATCCTTAGCCTTTCATTTCCGAAGTGTCTGATTATGCCTAATTAAGTTTTCAGCTGCTATTACTGGCCCTCATCCAGAAAGCAACCTTTAATTAAAAATGACTATTTAAGTCTCCAGTAGGAATTAAGTGAAGCTTACCGTTAATGTAATCTTATATATCTGACCGATAATATAGTAATAATTATATAGACATTACACTAATTCAAAAACAATATTATACACCTTTTAAGAATAACAGGCAATATATTATTCACAAAAAAATTCGGGATATTAGTTTTAGAACGAAATTCAGCACTAGTAGCAAGTCCTGGTTATGACAAGGCTGGAACATCGTTCTCACATAAAGTTGCATACGACGCCACGGTGGCGCAGTGGTGTAAGCCAGTGGTTCCCAACCCTTTTCCACTTGTGTACCCCTTTTAAAATCATTGCTATAAATTGTACCCCTTGTTTTTAAAATACTCGTAGTTTCGGACACTTGTTGAGAAGTACTCGGCGACGCGTTATAATCCACATCAAGTTTAGTTTTTTTAACCGTTCCTGTTTTCAACCACTGGTCCATAACTGACACGCTTAAAAATCACTGACAATAATAACTGAAACTACGTTAAACATTAAATAGAAAAATCTTCTTGAAAAGAATCACAATCGAAGACAACGCACTTACTTATTACTCAGTCAATAACTGAACTGATCATACAGTCTGGCTGCGGATGTATTAGTAAAACGCGATTGTTCTGGAAAGAAGGATAGGTGACAAAATTGACCCATGAACTGTGCGTAATGATTGGTAGAAGAATGGTTTGGGGGAGGGATTCATAGCCACGCCCTAACCAATTATCATTCGCTAATATGAGGTGGTCTCGAAGTGTCTCCATTAGCAGTGATTCAAGCTTAACGTTTATTGTTCCATAACTAACGTTTTGCATTTTTTACTTTACTTGTTTTTCCGCCATTACTGGTTATTTTTGTGAACCCCTGACCGGCCCAGCACGTACCTTCAGGGGTACGCGTACAACCGGTTGGGAACCCATGGTCTAAGCGATGGCCTCTGATCATTCGTCCGAAAGGGGTGCGGGTTCGAATACCGCGATGAGGCAGGGATGTTGTGTTTGTCTTACGGCACTGGTTCTGTCCCTTCCCTGGAACCAGTAACTCTAAATTAGGGAAGGGAGACTACTCATAGCCCATTGAGTTGCTCACGGTGGTCGTTAAACCTCCAATCACAAAACAAAATAAAGTTGCATACCAATGAAGGTAGTGAGTGGACCGAAGGGCATTCATGGACGGATTATTTTTACTTTTTAGTTGGATGTTTAACACCCACCATGAGCAACTCAGTGGGCTGTAAGCAGTCGCCCGTCCCTAATTTAGGGCCACTGGCTCCAGGAACGGAAGAGAGCCAGTGCCGTAAAACAAAGACATCATCCATCCTCAACGGGATTCGAACCCGGACCCACCTCGGACGAATGATCACAAGCCAGCGCTTAGACCACTTCTCCACCGGCTAGTACAGATGCTAGTTCTGTACTGTAATACCTCACCTTAGGGATAACAGATGATACTTTACCCGTAAATTTATGACTGATAAAAATTCAGGGTACGATCTAGAATCCTAGGAGCGTATTTATGTAAATGTTTTCAGGTTGGAAAAGCAGCTGGGCGAGTACGAAGTGCAACAGTATGCAGAGTTTTGGTTCTCCATTGCTGTCACGTAGACACATCTGCATGAAATATCTGCGAGGCATAACTGGACCTCGAAGCAGTCATTATGCTAGGGTTCTTAACTTTGAGCGTCTGTAAACGTTATGTAAGACTGTGAGCGACGCGAAGGAGACATTTGACGGTCTGTGAACACAACAGGGTCATTGAAAGTCTGCAATCCGGGATCAGACAGACATACACGGTCGAGTCACATTATTGTGACCACAAGATGTTTTCCAGAGTAACTGCCGTGTGCAGCGCGCACCACAGCTAGACGGGCTAGGTGTGACTCAGTAAGGTGATGGAAGGTGTTAACAGGCATGTGGAGCTATGGTGATTGCAGTGTATGTGACAGCTGCTGGAGGGTGCGTGGTGCAGGATCACAACACGATGGACGTGGTCCCACAGGTGCTCAATTGGGTTTACGTCTGGGGAAGTAGGAGGCCAGAAAAGTACTTTGAAGTCTTCTTCGTGCTCTTCCAACCACTCTCCGACATTTCTAGCTGGGTGACAGTCGCATTCTCGTGCTGGAAGATCCCATCCGCCCAGGGAAGACAATCAGCATGTATGGGTGTACGTGGTCTGCAAGGATAGATTCATAACGATTTCGGTCCACAGTGCCTTCCACAGGTATGAGTGGACCCAGGGAATGCCACCAAAATATTCCCGACACCATAACGCTGACCCCACCAGCTTGTCGTCTTCCAGCAATGGTTGAAGAGTGTTTGTTCTCCGATGTTTCTCGCCTTATACACCAATGTCCATCCATTTGATGAAGCAGAAAACGTAACTCATCGGGGAATGCAATTATTTGCCAATCAGCGGAGGCCCAATTACGATACTGCCATGCAAATGTAAGCCTTTTCTGCCGATATACCTTCGTTAGCATAGGTTCAGTGACCTTCGGTCTGCATCGAAGCCTCAAACGCAGCAGGATTCGCTGAACTGTGGTTTTAGATACATTTCCGGTATTCCCGTGGTTCATAGTCTTTTGTATCTCCCTGGTCCATGACACTTTTTCACTTTGCCATTATCCACAGCTTTTTCTTCTTCCTCTTCGTTATTCAGAATCGCAATGTTCGCAGTATTTCTCCTTTATATCCACTTCCAAGTCCTGCGACCATAATCCTACTGAGCATAACGGCGATGCATTACCGAAAAGCTTGAGCAGGCATCACTCGGCCAGTTCGACACTTTCAAAGCTTTCTAACCTTTTGCCTCGTTGGTGGACTGCGTGATCCTAAATTCAGCTGAGTCATCTCGTCTGCAGTATGCAACGGTGATTCCAAGCGGTTATGAACAACCGAGAAATTGTCAGGATGTACTACTGACGAAGGCAAGTCTCGTGTGCTTCTCATTGCTTCTGTCTTTGTACACCGGAAGTGTTATGCTATACCTTTTATAACCACCCCAGAGTCCGAGTTGTCAGAGGCGCTGGCTTCTGGCTAGTCGTCGAAGATTAGCCTGAGCTCGTGTCCAGGATGACGCATGGATGCTGTGCTTGTCCTACGGATCTGGCTCTGTTTTTCCCGGGAAATTGTGGCTTTAAATCAGGGAGAGGCGTGTGTTTATAGCTTTTGGAATTAATTCTTCATCGTATTCCTTAAACTCCGAAAATCATTTCATATCTATTTTGTATCTTTTGTTATTCATAATTAAATGCATACTGTGCTTTACACGTTGCCGATGTCATCTTTTCGATAACGCCCCTGACCCTTTCAGATGAGTTCTGTTTAAATGGCTGTAGTCTGGTCCTATCCTGGAAGGCATGCGGAGGTATCTATCCCAGAAATTCGGTTGAAAAATGTGATGGAAGAGAGATTTATTTGAAAGTAGTCTAGGATTCCTAAGGTACGAATCGTATCCGAATTAACAGTTTTTTCTCTTGTAGTTTTGGGTTTATCTACTACTATGAGCAACTCTTTAGGTTATAATCAATCGCTCGTCCCTAATTTAGGGACTTTGGTTCGAGATAAGGGACAGAGACAAGCTCACTAGCCACGCCTTATCTGAGTTTCGAACCCTTTTGCCTGCTAAATGTCGGGGAAGTCCACATAGTGTAGACCAAGTTTCTCGCCAAGTTCACGTACTGTTTGACGACGTGCGGATTTTATCAAGGCTTCCAATTTGACATGATAGATAGCTCCTTCTGGTCTACTGTATGGTTCACTTTCGAGGCTCTTATCGCCCGACCGGAACTTAAAAAACCAGCGTTGTGTTGGATTTGTAAATTCCGGTAGGATGCTTTCCCCGAATGCTGTGTTGATATTGTGATATTGTGAGCTGCCTTTGATGAACGGTGTTCCATTTTAAACATATACGCAGTCGTACCAGAATAACATGACCACCAACCTAATAATTCGAATAACCATCCGTGAGCCGGACAACAGCCGTGAGATGCGTGGCATGGACTTAATAAGGCCTGGGAAGGTTGCCAGAGGCACACGTGCCCATTTGGACTGCAGCAGAGCACGGAGGTCCCTGAGATGACGTGGTTGTGGGACCGCACGTCGAACCTGTCGATCCAAATAGTCCCACAAGTGCTCTATGAGAATGATGTCGGGCGATTTCTCCAGCCAAAGGAGAACGGAAACATTGCTGTCGTGTTTCTGGAACCAGTCACCCATTTTCTTAGATACGCACTGTCCTGTTAGTAGACACCATCACCACCAGGGTAAATGTCCAACTTGAAGGGATGCATGTGGTCAATGATGATGCACAGGTAGCCATTGTCGTTCAGGAACCCGTCCAGTGGTACCAGCGGTCCCAGGTCATACCACGAAAACATCCCCCATACAGGCACACCGCTATCGCCGGCCTGTACTTGACCAACAAGCGTGTCTGGGAGTTGGTTATCCTGAATCTGACGCAGTATCAGCAATCACCCGTCACTTCGGTGTAGTAGAAACCTCGATTCGTCGAAGAACGCAACTTTACCCCACTTTTCCACTGCCCAATGACATTAGTACCATGCAAACTGCAGGCGTCGTTGTCGATGGATCTTGGTTAACACGGTCGCCTTGCTGCAGGAATGACTCCGGAGACCCATGCGTAACAAGGTTTGCTCTAATGTTATCGGGGACACGTACCTGGGTGCTCCAGCGTTCATTTGCGTGGTCAGTTGCTGCACTGTTGGGTGTCAATTTCCCTTTACCAGTCGACGGAGGCGACGTTCTCCTCTGGGGTGGACGACCTTTGGAGCTCCACAGTTATGACGTCGGAAGGTACTCGGTGTACCAGCGGTCCATTCTTAGTGCACCCTTAGTACAGCACCTCGCGAACAGACCACGAAGTCTTCTACTGTTTCTGAGATGTTTCCACCCTTGGCGCGGTTGCCGATGATCATTCCTTTCTGAAGGTAGCCGATGATCATTCCTTTTTGAAGGTAGCCGATGATAATTCCTTTTTGAAAGTAGCCGGTGATCATTCCTTTTTGAAGGTAGCCGATGATCATTCCTTTTTGAAGGTAGCCGATGTTCATTCCTTTTTGAACATCCGACAAATCACTACCTGTGCCCATTGCGCTCACGTCACGCTCTATAGTTCGTCTGACTTGGCCGGCCGCTTATGTATCCATGTGATGTGTGACCGACTTTGTCACGTGCACTCTGTGATGCGCGCGGTTGGGCACACTGTGATTCCGGGGGTGGTCATATTATTCTGATACGACCGTGTATACTGATGATGTACAGTACTTTTACAAGCTTTTACAAGGAAGGAAGATTATGCGATTGATGAGGAAAACCCCAGGCAACCGATACCTACATTAAACTTAGGTAACAGATTTCAAGTAAGGGTCACACTGATGAGGAAATTAACCGGCGTATAAAACTTGGCTGGAGAGCTTTTGGAAGAAACAGTATAATTTTCAAGAGCAATATGCCATTATGTCTTAAAAGAAAAGTATTTAACCAATGCATACTTGCAGTTCTTACCTATGGAGCAGAGACATGGACCTTAACTAAAAAAGATATACAAAGACTACAGACAACAAAAAGATGCATGGAGAGATGCATGCTTGGTGCAACTAGGAAAGCTATGAGGAACTCCTGGATAAGGAAAATGACAAGAGTGGTAGACATTAAGATCAGAGTAGAATTCCTGAAATGGCAATGGGCCAGAAGAACGGACCATCGATGTACAGCCAAAATTGTAGGCTGGATTCAAAGGGACAGGAAAAAAACCAGAAGAAGACCACATGGTAGATGGGTGGATGAAATTCGAAAGTATGCGGGAATAACATGGAAGAGACTGGCACAAGACATGACTTAAGAAAGAGGCATAAACACAGATCGAAGTGGCTGTCCAGGTGGCGCATTGGTCTAAGCGATGGCTTCTAGTCATTCGTCCGAAAAGGGTCCAGGTTCGAATCCTGGTGAGACATGGATATTGTATTTGACTTACGGCACTGGCTTTCTCTCTTTTCTGGAACCAGTGGCCCTAAATTAGGGACGGACGACTGCTTATAGCCCATTGAGTTGCTCACGGTGGTCGTTAAACCTCGAATAAAAAAAACAAAAACAAGAAAGATGACACCGAATTTTCGGGTGTAATAAGCACGTCTTTTGAATCCGTTCGGACGCAAATTAAATTTATCAAAACTATTCAAAGTCAATGGAACCGGTATGAAAAACAATAAAATCTAACGGAAGAAAGAAGATTTTCAATCGGGTTTTTAATCCCTCAGATATTGCTGTAAACGGAATCGTGAGCTTACGCCCTCTGGTTGCAGACTTGTGCTTTAAGAAAAACATGCATTTATATGAGAAACATTTCGCACCGGAAACGCTCTCCAACACAGAAATAATTTTTCAAATCGGACTCTTAAAACAGAGATATCGACAAAAATAAAATGTGACTTTACGTCCCCTGGTGGGAAAACCGTGCATTATTTTAGGAAGAAAGTATTCTCAAAAGGTTTATTCATATGAGCGGTATTGGTCCAAGAAAAAAAATTAGCCAAGTTTTCAGGATCCCGGATTTTGCTACAAATACATCAGAAGCAGATATTAACACTTATGCCCCCTGGTGGCCAAACCATTCTTTACCAAACATTAGAAATTATGTGAAAAATATTTTCTATCAGGTCTTGACAGCCACTTCGATCTGTGTCTATACAGAAATAATTTTTCAAATCGGAGTTTTAGGAGCAAATATAACGCAGAAAACGCAATTTACCTTTGTGCCCCCTAGCGGAAAGCTTATGATTTACTTGAAAATTTTGAATTTATAGGAAAAACATTTCGCATCGGAAACACTATCCAACAAAGAAGGAATTTTTCAAATCGGGCTCCTTGAAGTAGACATTGACAAAAATAAAATACACATCTGCGCCCCCAGGCGTAGAAACCATGCATTTTTTCAAGAAGAAAATGTTCCAAAAAGGTTTGTCGCCATGATTAGTAACGGTCAACAAATGACTTTTTTTCAATCGAGATTTTAGAAGCTTATATTTTGCTGCAAATACATCAGAAGCGGAAATTGAGACTTACGCCACCTGGTGGCCAAACCATTTTTTACAAAAATTAGAAATTATGTGCAAAGGATTTTCCATCAGGAGCTGTATCCGATGCAGAAAGAATTTTTCAAATCGGAGATTTAGAAACAGAGATATAGGGGGAAAGCAATTTACCTTTACGCCTCCTAGCGGAAAGTCTATGAATTACTTGAAAATTTTGAAATTATATGAAAAACATGTCACACTGGAAACACTATCCAACAAAGAAGGAACTTTTCAAATCGGACTCCTAGAAGTAGAGATATTGGCAAAAATAAGATATACATCTACGCCCCTTGGCAGAGAAACTGTGGAATATTTTAAGAAGAAAATATTCCGAAAAGGTTTATCGGTGTGAGTAGCATCAGTCCACGAAAGAATTTTTTCAGTCGATATCTTAGAAGCTCAGAGTTTATGCTAAATACATCAGAAGCAAAAAATAATACTTACACCCCCTGGTGGCCAAAGTATTTATTACCAAAAATTGGAAATTATATGCAAAAGATTTTCCACCGGGAGGTGTATCCGCTGAAGAAAAAAATGTTAAAATCAGAGCTTTAGAAGAAGAGTTATCGGGAAAAACTTGACTTACGTTTGTGCCTCCTAGCGGAAAATCTATGTGTAATTTGAAAAAGTAACTATATCTAAAATACTCTTCGACATAAATGGAATTGAAAATTAAAAGAACTTTTCCAATCGGATGTTTAGAAGCAAATATGTGGAATAAAACGTATTTTTGAATTCGATGTCATCTGCATTTACGCCCTCTAGCGGCGAAATTGTACATCGTAAAAAAAAAACGAAATGAAGGATCGTCATTCTCATATTTGAAGCTTCCCAATGCAAAAAGAATTTTTCAAATCGGACTAATAGTTCCAGGGATACCGTGGGTACAGACGGACGGACAAACCGATAACATAAGCACGATCTTTTTTTACGCTTTCCAACCGTAGGTTGAAGAAGCGTATATGCTTCAGCTTTGTCCGTCTGTCCGTCCGTCCGCACGATAACTGGCGTAAAAACGGTTCGATTTCGATGAGGCGTTGGCCTCTGATCATTCGTCCGTAAGGGGTCCGGGTTTGAATCCCGGACCCCTTACGGACGAATGACTGCTTATAGCCCATTGAGTTGCTCACGGTGGTCGTTAAACCTCCAATCAAAAAAAAAAAAAAAAATTCGATGAAATTTTAGTATGTGATAGGGGACCACCTGGGGACGAACCCTTTTGAAAATGGGACAAATGCGGTCAAAAGTCACGACGTAGAAGCGGGATCATTCCATTGCCCTTATGCGTCATAACTTGCGTAAATATGGTTCGATTTCAATGACATTTTACTATGTGGTAAAAGACCGCCTGGGGACGAACCCTATTCAAAATGGGTGTAGTGGGGTAAAAACTCAGGACATAAGATCGGGATGCATTCCATTGCCCTTATGCGTCATAACGTGCGTAAAAATGGTTCGATTTCGATGAAATTTCAGTATGTATTAGGGGATCAACTGGGGACTAACCCTATTGAAAATGGACGAAATGTGGTCATGTCACACTGAAAACAATAGGACATAGGATTGCGATCCATTCCATCGCCCTTATCCCATATTATTAAGGTGGACGTCAAGTAATTTTGCTTCCTATACTTCCAATGGAAAAACTTTTGTACACATTTCTTTCACAATTAATGTGTTCCCGAGGATAAAAATTTGAACATCGATTAAAATAACTTCATATAATAACTTGGAAAAGTTAATATTTTCTAAAACATAACCATAATTACATTAAAATCAATAACTTTTCCTGTGGTGGCGTTGAAACCAGAGAAAAGATGGCGCGACCTGTACTTTGGTGACGTCAGTGGACAAATAAATGTTGGATTGCATAATTACGGTTTTGGTTTAGAAAATATTAAGTATTCCAAGTTATGAAATGAAGCTATTTTAATTGATGTTCAAATTTTCATCCTTCGGAACGCATTAATTGTGAAGAAAATATGTACAGAAGTTTTTCCATTGGAAGTATAGGAAGCAAAATTACTTGACGTCCACCATAAAGTAGCAATATGTATGTATGTACACTTTATTTTGAAAACGTATGTATGTATTATTTTCTCGTATGTATGTATGTACACTTTATTTTGAAAACGGCTCTAAGAATTTTGATGAAAGATGTTAACCTACCGTTTTCTGGTACTAGAAATCGATTTAGCTTGATCTCGACTTTAGAAGAATTCGTTTAGTGGGTTAAATAACCACCACGAATTATAACGTTTTCAGTGTCAAGGCGTTGTTCCATTAATGTTACCAATGCTTATAAATCTTATGACGTCACAATCTCGCGTTTAAGTATGTTGGCGCGCGGTCACGCCATCTGTCTCATCACGTCACGCGTTGTGTGTGGATCCTATTAAAGTTTTATGACGTCACACTCTTGCGAGCAGATGGTCGCGTTTCCTATCTGCTTCATTACGTCACGCGTTGTGTGCGTATGTCCGTTCGCACGATAACTCGCCTAAAAATCGTTCGATTTCAATGAAAGTTTAGTATCTTGTAGGGGATCACCTGGGAAGGAACCCTATTTAAAGTGAACGAAATGGGGTCAAAGATCAGTACATAGGAACGGGATCCATTCCACTGCTATTATGCGTCATAACTAACGTAAAAATGTTCAATTTCGATGAAAGTTTAGTATGTGGTAGGGGACCACTTGGCGACAAACCCGGTTGAAAATGAGCGAAATGGGGTCAAAGGTCAGGACATAGAAGGGGAATTACTTCCATCGCCATTATGCATCATGACTTATGTAAAAATGCTTCGATTTGAATGAAATGTTAGTATGTTGTAGGGGCTTGCCTGGGGAAGAATTGTTTTGAAAATGGGCGAAATGGGGTCAAAGGTTAGGACACAAGAGCGGGATCTATTCCATAGCTCTTATGCATCATAACTAACGTAAAAATGCTTCGATTGCTACAAAACGTTATCATGTTATTTCGGAGCTATACCGAACCGGTTCTGTTGAATATCATCGAAATGGGATCAAAGGTCAAGGCACAGGACCGAGATTTATTCCACAGCCATTATTCTCATAACTTGAGTGATAACTTGAGTAAAGATTTCTGGTATGTTGGAAAGCGTATTATAATCAATGCATTGCATGATTTTACAAACTTGTTTACAAAAGACGTGCTAAAAGACCCGGGATATCTCAGCTTTGGAGAAACCAATCAGTACTGCTGCTTTCGAATACGTCGCTCCAGTCAGACGTTCTCCCACAATAAGCCCTTTACCGAACTTCGAAAGACCCTTTGTTCTTGCCATTGTGATAAACACTGCTGATTCATAGACAGCAGTGTTAAATAAATCGCTAGATCCCGTGATGACGCACGTGACCAAATAAGGTTTCTGCATAAAGGTTTCTATGTCAGTGACCGGTGTGGACTCTTCTAATGATTGCGAACATGCATTATTGTTCCTGCGGTAATACATATTCTTGTCTGTCACTGAGCCAGTTTTAAATATTATAGATCTATTTATTGTTTTTCGGGAGATTATGTGAACTAAATAGTAGTGAATTTGTGAAACGGAGATAAAGAACTATTGGCGATGATAAATGCCTGTCTTTGAAAGACATGTCCTCACTGAAAGTTTACGATGATATGGTGAAGTCAGTGAGAGATTTCACGGCTGTCAGGTGACGCAAAACATTTCGTTGTGTTGGGTAATTTTGCAATGATGCAGATTATTCAAGATGGTCCTCTATATTCTCCTCTGAGAAAAACCTCAACCGTGTGCATGACCTCTTGAGGCTAGACAGACACACGACTCTTCGATTTGCATACGAGTCTCTACGCTTTTCAATCGGAAGTGTCGATTAAATCCTGGCGAGTTCTTTGAAAAAAAATATTATTTTTGATTGGAGGTTTAAAAAAAATGATTTATTGGACCTGGTGATACAGAGACATGACAAACAGGCAGACAAAAACAGGAGACAAAAATTTCACAGTAACAAGTAGAAATCATGCATGGTTGACAGCATGCCGAATGATCAATTTACACAGATACAAACAGTGTTGATCATATAACACATTGTGATCAGGTATACATCAAACATGGATTTTACAGTAGGCTAAATGACTAATGTACACAGCCAACCAGTGTTGTACAAGTAACACATTGAGAGCCAGTGCCGTAAGACAAACACCACATCCATTCCTCAACGGGATTCGAACCCGGACCTCTTTCGAACGAATGTTCAGAAGCCAGCTTAGACCACTGCGCCACCGGGGCGGCTCTTTGAAGATGAGGAATGTCAGTTCGCTATGAATTCCACAAATGTCCGATGAGCGAAAAGATATCGGAAACAAATTAATCTCATTAACTTGAACATGCTTTATGAGCATCCAATTCATTTCTGGTCTCGGATTATCACAACGGATGAAACATATACAGCACACTACTGTTTGTGAAGATTGAAACACCGTGAAGGACTGCTGGTATTGGCTTGAAACTCAGAGGATATGTACAAACAGGTTGGGACATGCAAATGATTAAAATGTCAGTGAAAATGCGCATGCGGATTCGGAGCAGCGCCATCGGAACTGCCCAGTCTTGGGTATAAAAAGCTGGCTCAAACGAGATGATGCAATTAGTGAAGAGCCGACATTGAGTCGAAAGGTAGTTTCTTGTGTCTCACAATGCCCAGTCGCCAAAGAAGGTCGCATTACGAACACCTAAAGTATTCTGAACGAGGAAGGATTATTGGGATGAGAGGAGCTGGATCTTCCTACCGCGAAATTGCTACTGATTCGAGACGAAACGCCACTACAGTGATACGAACGTTGCGACAATGGACAGATGAGGCCCGGGCGCACAGAAATGGGAAATGGACAGCAAAATCGCACGGCATCACGAGATGACAAACACCTATACCGCATGGCAGGGACCGATCGCACAACGATATCCACGGTGTTAACGCAGCTGTGGAGCAGTGTTACACGTCATGCTTTGTCCTCCAGCACAGCTCGGCGTCATCTGCCTAGCAGAGGACTGGTCGCTAGCAGCCCATTACTGTGCATTCTTTTGATTCTCAACCACAGGCGCCTCAGGCAGTAATGGGGTCTCGAACACAGATGTTGACGCACTGATTGGCAACAGACCATGTTTTCTGCCGAGTCACGATTCAACTTGATGCGCAGTGATAGTGCATGCGTGTTCAAATATATCGTGGTGAATGGCACCTTTCAGCGTCATACCGGCCTAACGCCAAGCGTCATGGTTTGGGCTCTATTGGATTGAATTCGTGATCTCCAGTGATACGAATTGAGGGACAACATCAATATATAGAGGATATTTTAGAGGCAGAACTGGTATTTTCGCAGGCTGTTACCCAGGATGACATCAAAAACCTCTTCCATTCAATGCCACTCTGTGTAGAGTGGCATTGAATGGAAGAGGTTTCTGATACCATCCTCATCACGGAACTTCTTTGAAGTTCCGTGATGCTCCGTCCGCCGCAAAGGTGATCGCATCAGTTTTTCAGAATGCAGAGGGCATCATAATGACTGACTACGTGAAAGTGGTAACTTTTTATATAAGCGTATAATGTGCTGAAGCCAACGTCGCTCAAATGTAAAAAAAGAGGCGTGAAAAACTATAAAGAGTTGTCTTTCTGCTGCAAGACAATGCACCAGGTTACACCTCCCAGACTGCAAACACCGTCATACAGACTGCAGGAATTGCGTTGCTTCAGCGTCCACTCTATTCTCCAAACCTTGCCCCTACTGACGTTTATTTGTTTGCCCAGGATGAAGGAAAACATCCGTGGAATGCGATATACATTCGACTCTGAGGGGGTCGCAGCTGCCGTCACGTGATTAGAAGACCACGAAAAGGCTGTAAAGCATTGATCGGAGAAGTGCGTTAAAGTTGAAGGTATATACGTCAAAAATAGAGAATCATGCTATCCTATATGTGTCAGAATGAGAACGTTTTGAACGATCATCTAACTTTTATCCCTCTTATATGGTTTTAGTCTCTCTCTCTCTCTCTCTCTCTCTCTCTCTCTCTCTGCCTGTCTTTTAACCCAATTCCTTCTCATTTATTAATTGTGGTTATTCTGAATCCCTTTCAATTGTTAGTTTTCTAATCCATCTAATAATTTTTGTTTAACCTTAACCATGATGATGTGCATATTGAATTCAAGATCATTCACTAAATTGAATATTTTAATGGTATACGGGAATATCTGACTTTATCGTTAAAATTGGTGCATTTTTCTTTAAAGTTCATAATATGCTCCATTTTTTTCAAGTTAACAGTGACTTAAAGATAGGCAGTATTTTTTTACTTAATTTACATTACTGTTCAATTAATACTCAAAAAAATTTTCTGTAAGAATGTCGAATTCTTCTATTGGTACTGCCCGAAAATTACCGAAGTGATTTAGAAGTCTGTATCCATGGTATTTTATATTTAAGAAATGATTATTACTGTATAAATAACGAACCGTAATAATTTAAATATAAACCGTAATTTTCAATAATTTTGAGCACACTGTCGGCTGGTCAGTTCATCTTCGGTAAAATGCTTGGTCTTAAAACCCATCATTTTCAATAGTGCGTAACCTTGTGCCAGCAAACTGATTAGTATCTCTTCGATCCCATGCTGGGTTTTACAAACCAGCGTTTTGAATAATTCATAGCCATCTACAGGCAAGCTACTCAGTACGTCTCCGCTAACATGATTGGACCTACAAATTATTATTTTCAGTAATTCGTAGCCATTTGTCAGGAAGCTGGTCAGTTCCTCCTCGATAACATGATTTGTCCTGCAAACCATCGTTTTCAATAATTCATAGCAATCTGTATACCAGATGGGCAATTCTTCTTCGGTGTCACACATAAAACGAATTGTTTCGACAGCTTGTCTTCGTGGTAAAGTATTTCCTTCCAATGATCTTCGAAGTAAAGGTATTTACACTGCTGGCCACCCAAAATGCAACACCAAGAAAGACACGAGATAGCAAAGCCAGATTTACTGGACACATAACAACAGATACAAAGATGAAACGATTGAGCTGATTACAGGTCCTTGCGACTTGCGGAATACGCAGACATCAATAGTTCGTGTGGACCCCATGGCTGGCAATAACGGCCGCTACACGCCGCGGCATCGAACGAAAGAGGCTTTGGATGTGGGCTTGGCGTATGTCGGTCTAGGCTGCTTCCACACGTTGCCACAGTTCACCAGGCGTAGCCGCGGGTGATGCTTGTCGGGCCACTCGGTTACCGATCAGTGACCAGACGTGCTCGATGGGCGACATATCGAGAGAAAAGGCTGGCCACGGCAGCAGTGACACCTGGTGGACCGTGAAGAATTGTTGCACGATACGTGCCACGTGCGGGCGCTCATTGTCCTGTTGAAACGTGGCCGCTGGTAGGTCCTGCAGGTAAGGGAGGACTACGGGTTCCAAAACGTCTGAGATGCAGCGGTGGCTGTTGAGTATACCGGCGATGCGTACCAGAGGGGTGCGGGTGTCATATCCAATTGCGCCCCGAACCATAACCCCAGGCGACGGACCGGTATGGTAATTCATAATGCAGGCGTCATACAGTCTCTCACCGCGGTGCCTTCACACGCGGATCCGACCATCGTGGTGTTGAAAGATGAAGCGGGCTTCGTCGGAGAAGACAATGTCGTGCCATTCCGTAGTCCAGGCGCGGCGTTCAACAGCCCACTCCCGCCGCACTCGCTGGTTGTGTAACGTCAATGGTAATCGGAGCAACGGGCGCCGTGCGACAAGTCCCCGCTCCTGCAGACGACGTCAAACGGTACGTGCTAACACAGGTTGTTGCGCAACACTCCCTAATTCCTGCGCTAACGTTCGTGATGTGGCGGTGCGAGCCGTCAATGCCCGCCGTACAACATGCCGGCCCTCTCGTTCGGTGGTGTGTCGCGGCTGCGGCAATCGCTCACGTTAGTCCTTCTGTCCCGTCCCTCCTGCACCCACCGAATCCATACTAGCCTCACTGTGGCTGGATGTCGTCCCACACGGGCGCCGATGTCTCGGTACGATAAACCGCTGTCGCGATAAGCCACTATTCGCCCTCTGTCGAACTCCGAAACGTGCTGGAAGGACTGCCGTATTCTGCGACGAGGCATCAGGAAGCTTCCCACGCACAGGTCCGGCAGCACAACACACTTCCACTACTTACACCCCGCCTGCTGTGCACCCTTCTAATAGTGCTTCTCGATGGCGTGCCGGGCGCACATGATTTACATATGGCCTGCAATGCTAATCGTTTGCATGTCCTTTCGCGGGCGACGCATGCTGCGAATTTCAGGCCAATCGGATGCTTCCTTCTTGGTGTTGCATTTTGGGTGGCCAGCTGTGTATTACCTTCAGATATCTTTTACCACGAAGACCATTTCACGTATAGTTTTTATCTGAAACAATGCATAATGTCACCGCTAGGAGGAGTAAATATATATTGTACTTTTCTCAAAATCTCTTTTTCTAAAAATCCGTATTTTAAAAATTCGTTTGTCGTTAGATAAAGGTAACAAGGATGAACATTTTGCATGCATTTTACAATATCGTGTGTCAAAATGTTTTACCACTAGATGGTGTAAGTGCATGTTTCTATTTTTAACATGTTTGAAATCTCTCTACTTTAGGTGGAAACATTTCCCAAAATAACGTTTCGTTTTCTCTCTAGGGGCCTTGCAATGATGCTATCTCCGCTTTGGTAGTCCGATATAAAAAAAAAACCTTTCTGCTTCTGACACCTTTTGTGGCGAGGAAATGTTTTCATACATTTGCCAATTTTTGTACTACGCAGTTTTTATACTAAAGTGCGTAAGTGTCCATTTTTATGTTATCCATACTTGGAACCGTATCTTCATTTCTAAGAACCGGATTCGAAAAAAAAATATCTCTTCCCCTTTGATAACTCTTTTTGCTTCGGATTTGTGCACAATTTTTGATTTTTCGCAGCACATATTTAATTCTCTAGCAACGGAAAGTTGCCCCGTTTCTATTTCCAGATGTTTTATCAATCGTGCAGAAATTAGGCTGACATTTTTTTCGTAACCGGTTCAGTCAAGGCCGTCTAGAAAACACAAGGCCATGGATTAGAGAGACGAGTTCCTCTTTTAGTGGCGTCACTCGGGAATCAAGGTTCCGATTGGTTTCCAACGCTGTCGTGTGTGATGTCAAACACAACATTGACGTATCAAGCCGTGCAACATGAGAGTGACGTCACAAACGGAGGGAACTCATCTCTCTAATGTCATGGCCTTGTGTTTTCTAGACGGCTTTGGTTCAACACATTCTGAAGAAGATTGCTTACATTGAGCATTTTAAATTATGCACAGATCTCCTCTAGGAGAGGAAAATGCACTCTATTTTCTGCTTTGAAATATTTTTTTCTAATCAGTAAGGTTTAAAACGAAACGTGTTCATTACACCAGAGAATTTGGTGACACGTTTCTTATTTTATTTTGTAACGATGAAAGTTGCAGTAATTTTAATACTTAGCAATTGTAAAACGTTTCGGGCACTAGTCACAGTAGCTCATACGCTTGTAATAAGCATGGACGAACTCAGTGGACTGCATACTTGGTTCAAAACTTGTATAGCGAAAAAATCCCAAACCTGTGAATCACTCTAATAAAATGTCATCCATTTATACAACAGTATAAAAAAGAGTTTAATATTTTGCAGATCTTTAACATTTGTAAAATGCATCAATCCAAGTTTTTTGTATGTAACTTTTCTGAACAGGAAAATAAATTTATTTGATATTTCTGTGGTAGTGGTGATGATAGAATATGGTGATGAAATGCCTACGATGGAGCATGTTGTTCTTCGATATTTTACGCGTATAATTCATACGTTTTTAGTCTTTCCAAAAATAGGTTGAAGAAGCGTATATGCTCCAGCTTTGTCCTCCTGTCCGCCCGCACGATAACTCGCGTAAAAATGGTTCGATTTCGATGAAATTTTAGTGTGTGGTAGGGGACCACCTGGGGATGAACCCTATTGAAAATGGGAAATGGCGTCAAAGATCAGGACATCGGAGCGGGATCCATTCCATTTCCCTTATGCGTCATAACTTGCGTAAAAATGGTTCGAGTTCGATGAAATTTTAGTATGTGATAGGGGACCAACTGGGAATGAACTCTATTGAAAATGGGAAAAATGGGGTCAAAGGTCAGGTCACAGAAGTGAGATTTATTCAACAGCCATTATCCTCATAACTTGACTGAAATGCCTCTATTGCGGCAAAACTTTAGTATGTTCTTACGCAGGTATACTGAATAAATTCTGTTTAATATCATCGAAATAGGGTCAAAGAACAGGACACAGGAGCGAGATTTTCCCCAGCCATTACCTCATAACTGGAGTAATAACTTTATTAATGATTTCACTTGAGTAATGATTTCTGTTCCTATATTCCTACATGTGGTGCGCCTTCGGACTACCACTTATAAGAATATAGGAACTTGGAGCGTATCATAATCAATGTATAGCATGATTTTACTAACTTGTGTGAATTGTGTTTTTGCCTATATTTCAGTAATGTCCGTATATGAAATTGAAATACTGTTGTTAAATGTTTTCTAAGCTCATTATAGTAATGGAAATTGTGGCAGAGAGTGGGCTTTCAAAAGACATCCTGTTCTTGTATAGATACAACAGGAAGAAAATTACAGAAGAAATTGTTCAGTAGGAATGAGCTTCAAACCCTGCTGTCACGATTAGCTGCTGTTACTAGTGTGATTCAAAAGTCATTGCCCTTTTGAAGATTCGTCTTGTGTCAGGCAATTACTCGGTGCGCATGCGTTATGCAGATAAGTACAAATGACCAGAAAACCGGCATCGCTTAGCTGGTATAAATAGGAGCACATGCTGCCGTAATTTATCGGGAAATTTTCTGCTGTTAAAAGCTACGGTCGATAAATACACGATCGGAGTGCTATTATGGTTTTCTTTGAAAAAAAGTTGACCGCTACAGGTGCAGAGAAGAAAATTTGTGCTGTGTAAGGTGAAGAAGCAGTGTCTGAAATAACTGTAAGATATTGGTTTCAGAGATTTAAAAATACAGACTGTAGTCTTTAGGACAAAGCACGTGCTGGAAGACCTTCAACGGTGAATTCTGAAGCTGCGCATGAAGCCGTAGAGTCAAATTCCTGCACAATCACAAGACAACTGTCAAATGATCTGCGAATGCCTCAGCCCACAATTGTTTTCCAAATGCACTAGCTTGGCAAGACGCACTGAAGCTGAAATGTACCCCATAAGCTGATTGCTGCTCAAGGTCAGCAACGTCTCATGTGTGTCGAAAATTACTGAAAAATCCCCAACATGACCGTTTCTTTAGGCGGACTGTGACACGTGATGTGAAATGGATATTTTCCCGTAATCCTGACATGAGAAAACAGTGGTAAGATCCCCCAAAAGCCACCAAAACCCGTCCCAAAACTGTGGCGATTTGAACACAAAATCATGTTATTCATATGGCGGAAATTTGAGGGCCCCATTCATTGGGAACTGGTTCCAAATTGCCGAGGCATTAATGCGCAGTTGGAGCGGATGCACGCCGCTTTCAGCCGAAAGTACCTTACTCTGGTGAACCGTACATGAATTGCCCATCAAAAGAATAATGCTCCAGTTCATCGCGTTTGGTCAACTAAGGAAAAATACAGGAACTGGATGACCTTGAGCTAATGCCACACTTTGCTTATAGTCCGGATCTTGGGCCTTCGGATTACCATTTATAGGAATATAGGAACTGGAGGGTGTTCAGCTAATGCCCTACACTGCTTACAGTCTGGATCGTGAGCATGCGGACAACCACTTATATAGGAACTGGAGGGTCTTGAGCTCCAGTTCCTATATTCCTATAAGTGCCTTACAATGCCCCACCCTGCTTTTAATCAGGGCCTTGCGCTTTACGACTATCACTTATAGGAATATAGGACCTGGAGTGTCTTGAGCTAATGTTCCACCATTCGTATTATCCGGATGTTGCGCCTTGAGACTAACACTTACAGGAATATAGGACCTGGAGGGTCTTGAGCTAATGTTCCACCATTCGTAATGTCCGGATGTTGCGCCTTCGGACTACCACTTATAGGAATATAGGAACTGGAGGGTCTTGAGCTCCAGTTCATATATTCCTATAAGTGCCCCACAATGCCCCACCCTGCTTGCAGTTCAGATCTTGCGCCTTCGGACTACCAGTTATAGGACTATAGGAACTGGAGT
Source organism: Macrothele yani (assembly GCA_039090855.1). Classification (NCBI taxonomy): domain Eukaryota; kingdom Metazoa; phylum Arthropoda; class Arachnida; order Araneae; family Macrothelidae; genus Macrothele; species Macrothele yani. The sequence goes on from CM077011.1 coordinate 32,651,437, forward strand.
GTCTTGAGATATTGCCCCACCTTGCTTGTAGTTCTGATCTTGAGCGTTCCGATTACCACGGTGGAGCTAATGCTACACCGTGGTAATCGAACCCACGGTGGAGCATTTAGTCTTGCTTATAGTCAGGATCTTGCGCTTTCGGATTACCACTAATAGGAATTTAGGACCTGGAGGGTCTTGAGCTAATGCTCCACCGTGTTTATAGCCAGGAACTTGCGCCTTCTGAACTACCACCTATGAAAAGGAGTATAGAAACAGGAGTATCTTGAGCTGAAGCCCCACCCTGTTTATGGTCAGGATCACGCGCCTTCGAACTGCCACTTGTAGGAAGGAATATAGGACCTGAAGCCTCACCAAGCTAATGCTTCACCGTGCTTACAGTCCGGATATTGCGCATTTGGACAACCACTTATAGGACAATAGGAACTGGAGGGTCTTGACCCAATGCCCAACGCTGATCACAGCTTGGATCTACCACTTATAGGAATATAGGAACTGGAATGTTTTGTGCTATTTATTGTCCCACCCTGCTTACACTCAAGATCTTGCGCCTTCGGATTACCACTTATAGGAATATAGGATCTGGAGTGTCTTGAGATAATGCTTCACCATGCTTATTGTCCGGATGTTGCGCCTTCGTACTGCCACTTATACGAATATAGGAACTGGAAGGGTCTTGAGCTCCAGTTCATATATTCCTATAAGTGGCCCATAATGCCCCACCCTGCTTACAGTCTAGATCTTGCGCCTTCGGATTACCACTTATAGGAATATAGGATCTGGAGTGTCTTGAGCTAATTCTTCACCATGCTTATTGTCCGGATGTTGCGCCTTGGGACTGCCACTTATACTTATATAGGAACTGGAGGGTCTTGAGCTACAGTTCACATATTCCTGTAAGTGACCCATAATGCCCACCCTGCTTACAGTCCAGATCTTGCGCCTTCGAACGATCACTTATAGGAATATAGGAACTGGAAAGTATTGAACTGATGCCCCGCCCTGCTTATAGTCAGGATCACGCGCCTTCGGAGTACCACTTATAGGAAGGAGTATAGGAACTGGAGGGACTTGCGTTGATGCCCAACCCTGCTTACATTCTGGATCTTGTGCCTTCGGACTACCACTTATAGGAAAGAATATAGGACCTGGAGGGTCTTGAGCTAATGCTGCACAGTGCTTTGATTCCGGATCTTACGCCTTCGGGCTACCACTCATAGGAAGGAATATAGGAACTGGAGGATCTTGAGCTCATGCCCCACACTGTTTATAGTGCGGATCTTGCCCCTTTGGACTACCCTACCACTTATAGGAATATAGGAACTGGAGAGTCTGGTGCTCCACCCTGCTTATAGTCAAGATCGGGCTCGGATTACTATTTGTAGGAATATAGGACCTGGAGGGTCTTGAGTTAATGCCACCATGCTTATTGTCCGGATACCACTTATAAGAATATAGGAACTGGAGGGTCTCGTGCCACCATGCTTATAGTCAGGATCTTGAGCCTTCGGACTACCACTTATTCCGGTACATGACTCCTTTTCTATGTGGGAAGCTTCCAAAACGTCCACGATGTTGAATTTGGGGTGCAAGACCTTTTCTCCTTGATACCAAAAAACATTTTTCACAGAGGGACTCAAGACATGGCAGCACGATTTTGAAGATTAAATATTTACGTTTATGCATTTTTTCTCGTTTTCATCAACTGTCAGAAAATGGCATCGGATTTTGAATCTCCCTGGTATTTACTATAGACAAACGACGTTTTACCATCATAACAAATAGACGAACAGCAGAACAAATGGTTTTTATAAAAAAAAAAAAAAAAAAAAGGTTTTACTGCTCCGTTTAGCGAAAAAGGAAGAAGACAAAGGCAAAGGGTAAGAACTATCACCTTTCACGTGTGTATCAGATGTAACTACGTAAGTGTAATCCTTTTTTAGTAACCACATCTGCAAAATCTTTGACCTAAATATCGTTGGTAGGAAAAAAACCGGAACGCTCAAACTGGCAGAACATCTAATACAAACACCGTTTACTTTCGCCATAGCGTTAAGATAGGAGGATTTTGAAGAACAGTCCATTCGTCAAATCACCTCGATTTTCAAGTAATGGTTGTGAAGTAGAGTTCTGTGTTATTCTCTCGGACTTCTGTAACAGTTTCTTTAAGAGGGATTTCATGGAATTACCCGAAGGAAGCTATTGGTGCCAGAGAGATAAGCCCTGCTAAAATTGCCGTATCTGTATTAGAAATTGCTTAGGTCATGCACTCTTGTTCTGGAATCTGCGTTAGAAGAATCGTAGGACAGAGTTTTCTTGCATTTGTGTCAAAAGCAGCTTAGACCAGGGAGAGCAGGTTTGCAGTTTATTATCAGAAGTGGCATAGGTCGCATCTGTTTTGGAAGTATTTTACTCAAGCAGAGCAAGTTTCGCATCTGTGTCTGTAGAAGCATAGATGAAACAGAACAATACTTTCATCTGTGCTAGAAGTGCATAGGTCAGACACAGTAATACTTGAGTCTGTGGCAGAAGTACGTAGGTCAGACAGAGCAATATTTTTGTGCCTATGATAAAAGCACGCAAGTCAGACGGAGCTATACTGCCATTTGTGCCAGTAGCATAGGTCAAACGTAGCCATAATTGGGTGGGCCAGAATGAATAATACATTTGCCTGTGCAAGAAACACGAAGGTCATTCAGACCAATACTAGCCTCTGTGCCAGAATAATGTAGGTTAGACAGAACAATAATGCGTCTGTGCTAAAAGTGCGTAGGTCAGATAGAGCAATACGTCAGTCTACGCTAGAAGTACGTAGGTCAGAGTAAGCAATACTTGCTCTTGTGCCATAAAAACGTAGGCCAGGCAATGCAATACCAGAAAATGAAAGGCTAAAGTTCAGTAGAACCAACCCCCGGCGGAGAAACGAAAATGAAAGGGAGAATCGCATTGTTCGTGTTCGTGTCTAGATCAAGCAACAAAAAAATAAAGTTTAATGTCATAGAATTAGTACTTGGGAAAGAATAACTGGATTGCAGGGTAAAGGCGGGATGCGGTAAGAGGTGGAATACATCAGGTGTGTTGTACTCATTTGTCTGTTTCCACAAATGCTGAAAATCGAAGTAAGAATTAGAAGGCTCAGAAATACACTGCTGTGCAAAAATTAAGGACGAAGAGGAGAAATTAGCATAACCGCGGAACGATCAGGCAGAACGGACCGAAAAACCACTCAGGAGATAGACTAGGTTCCGGTACGACAACTGGACGTCCGTTATCGCATTTTACCGTGGCCAGGAGGCTGCACAAAGTTGGTCTATTCGCACGATGACCAGTGCGGTGTGTGCCATTAACGCCTGCTCATTGGAGACGGCGGTTTCTGTGGTGCCAGGAACACAAGAACTGAAGAACTGAACACATCAGCAATGGGGTCGAGTTCTCTTTACGGATGAGATCCGATTGAGTCTGACGAGCGATTCTGGACGTATACACATCTGGAGAGAGCAGGGAACACCCAATCGCACCTCCAACATCATCGAAAGGAACCAGTTTGGAGGTGGCGGAGTTCTCGTTTGGGGCGGTATCATGCTTGGTAGCCGTACTTACCTCCACATCTTCCAAGGAGGTTCAGTCACTGGTGTCCGCTATTGTGCCGAGGTTCTCCTGCCTCACGTGCGTCTGTTTAGAGGTGCTGTGGGTCCTGAGTTCCTCTTCATGGATGACAACGCTACACCTCATCGTACAGTGGCAGTCGTAGAGCTGTTGGAGAGTGAAGATATTCAACTAATGGACTGATCCGCAAGGCCCCCGGACGTAAATCCAATCGAACACGTGTGGGATCTTCGCGGGAGACGCTTGGCAGCACGTCACCAACCCCCAGCAACGATTCCGCAGCTGCTATTGGCGCTACAAGAGGAATGGGCCATGATGCCTTAACAGCTCAGTAACAACCTCGTCCTCAGCATGGACAGACGTTGTAAATCCTGCAACGCAGTCAGAAGTGATCATTTTCCCTACTGAAGACTGACTTTTTCTTGGCAGCTGCCTGTCACATGGATGTTTCTGTCTTCTGTCCAGTTGTGCTCGAAGCTACCTTTTCAATAAAATGCCTTTGTATCCTTTAGATTCCTTGTTTGGACGGTTTTGCTCACTTGTCTCATATTCTTACATTTTGGGGATCTTACGGTATGATTTGAGTCGATGTGGAGCACTTCTGCACGACGTTACATTCGAAAAACCGTCTCGTCCTTAATTTTTGCACGCCCGTGTACTACACATTACTGAGGATTTTTCAGTAATGAGATCTACGATGAATAAGCAAAACGTAACAGAGACGAAAACGCTTAGGCGGTTTATAAGAGTCCACACCAAATTATGATGTAAACAATGTTACAGAACTAAAAACAAAATTCATCTAAATGAGATTTAAGACATTTCTGATACTAAGTGAGGGCACTGATATGGTCCTTTTTTATCTGATACATAAAATTCATTCATTACTGTTTACAAAGTATATTTTGGAAAGATATTAGCGTAATAACCCTATGATTTTGCATTTTCTTTTTCCTAAAATGCCGTCCCCTTATTCTGTCGTAAAACTATTAGTTCAGTGAGTTGAATATGGCTCCGTAGCAGAAGTATGCAATTCCTTCTGCACTGGAGCCGAATACTTTCCCAATTAAGCTGCGTCGACAAAATTTATCGCTGCAACTTTGACATCTCGACATGTGCTTCAACTCTGTAGTACGTCATAAAGGAGCGGGTGTCATGAGAAAGAGAGAGAAAAGAAACAAGGCATGGAGCAGCATGGCACAAATATCTCCAAAAGCATTTCGTAACCTATCTGTGAATGAAAAAAGTAATACAGTGCACATGTCAGAGATTGTAATGTCATTTAATAAATTATCACAACAATTTATTCAGCACACTCTACGAAATCTAACTTGTGATAAAGGCTTTTACATAATATGAGAAGCATATTTAAACTTTTAAAAAGAAAGACCACAGTTTAAAGAAAAAAATCTTACATGCTTTTGAATTATATAAAGTGATTCAGTATTACATATAAAGAGGACTAAACCGTAAATCAAGCTGTCGTAATGTATATGTACGCATTAAGGAAAACTTTAGTAACTTCTGCTGAATGTATGGCTTAATGAATCTTTCTTTGACTTACGGAAGCTAACAAAATTTGGCAGTACCTATAACTTAGGTTATTTTAATGCTATGAAAATGTGAAACTAAGTGTAAGTGGGATCAACTTCGGACAAAAATCTACACCAGTGCGTGAATAGATAAAGTTTTTGAGCTACAGCCATCCGCGTCCGAGGGTTTTATTGGTAGACGCAAAGGTATTCCCCGAGTCTCTACTGGTCGAGCTTCCGCTTTTAAGATACGGAGGCGGCGAATGCAATCGAATTTCTGGTAGAGAACCACTGTGTGATACCTCTGTCTCGTTTTCATTTCTGGAACCGTTCCCTGTTTCTTCCGCGCATGACTCTGTTGGAGACAGGGTCTCCATTTTAATATCACCGGCATCAGCTTCAGATGAAGGCTCTGGATCCGCAATGTCTTCGGGAATATTAGTCATGCTACTGGAATTCTGATTCTCTGTTTGAAGAGAGCCTGACCTGGAAGTTCTTCTTTCCTCTTCGATTTCTTCCAGTATCGAAACTGAGCTTCCGTGAGTGCTGTTGCAGTTCTCAAGAACAGAGTACTGAACTTCTTCGTTGACTCGAGAGACGATCATGCGATCCATCTCTCGGGCTTTCCGTGCAAGACTGGCAAATCTCTTGGCGCCTCGTTTCCTTGGTTTCGATATTTCCTGTTCCTTGAGCACTTGCTCCCTGAGGTCGTCCAAACTCCCAGTAACAACAGCCTCGCTGGTCCCAATCTGATTTTGATGTGCTTTGGCAGCATTCACGATGGCATTCCAATTGCGTCGGGCCTGGTCTCTTTTATTCATTGACGACCTTCGGATAAAGCTGAGCTTTTTCTTTTGGTCTTTCTCCCTACTTAAGACATCCACGAAAGTCTCCACGAGGTCAATGCTGAAATCCTTAAGAAGACGCCTCTCTCGTAATCGTTCTTTTCTGGTCACTAAAGGAGTCATAAAAGAAAAGCATTATTAATAGCAGTATGAAGAAAAATCATCTACATATATAAAAATGAACGTTTGTATATTTGTTTGTTTGTATGTTTGTTTGTCCGCTATACAAATCTACAGTTTTCGACTTAGAACCACCAAATTTGGTATACTATCTCATGGTGCTCTAACGTAGACCGTAAAAGGGTTTTGGAAGGGAGAAGAGCCTCCCGGGAGGGGAGGGGCAAGGATCCTGCGTACAACATTTTCGTTATTTTAGTTCAAATTTATACAGTTTTCAATTTAGAACCACCAAATTTAGTATAAACTATCTCATGGTACTCTTACTTAAACCGCAGAGGGATTTGGGAAGGGGGTCGGAACCCGGGGGTTAAAGGGCCCCAATACAAAATTTTCCTAAAAAGTTCTACATTTCAAAATTGTCTTTATTCGTCAGTAAAAATAGCATTTCTATATAACAGTGGAATTCTGCCAATAATTACAGTGGTATATACATCAACTGGAAAGTTCCAGTGAAACGTAAGGCAAAATATTGTTAAAATCATAAAAATGTTTTCGCCACGTAGGGCGAAGGAAAGGCAGACAATAAGGCTCGAGCGATACAAATGAAAATGTATACCTACAGTATTGTAGACAGGGAAAGATATAATTCTATACTATGCACAAATTCCAATCAAGCATTTCTTCCATACTCAAGATTAAACATGCACAAGGTACTAATTCACATAAAAGACCATGGGTGAGAAGGAACTAACATGTGCAACAGTATTTAGAGAATTGACAGGAATGGTAGAAACAAGTCGCAACGTATTTACAAAAATATTCGGAAACATGAGAGAAGAACACATAATGGTACCAGGAAAAAGCCACTTCTCAATATACAGAAGTTTCACAGAACTGATAGGCACAAAATTTTCAGCAGAATTACATAAGTCATCAGTGACGTGGGAGATAATGCTTAATATTACCAGGAAAAAGCGGTTGACCATGAAACAAAAATTGAATCATACTGCTAGGCACAAATACATAACATATGTACAGAAATATTCGGCGAAGAGAGAGAAAACTCTATGTGTTACCGCATAGTGGCAGCTTCTCAAGAAACAGAAAGTGAACATGAATACATCACTAGAAAGGCCAACAACTCAATAAACAGAAAGTGAACAGTAACAAAGGCACAACATTTACATTAGAGTTACAGAAAGTGAACAGTAAAAAAGGCACAACATTCACATCAGAGTTACAGAAATACGCGGCGACAGGGAGATAACTGCTATGTGTTCTCACGGGGGAACTTCGCAGGAAACAGAAATTGAGCTTTGATGGTAGGCACTAATACACATTACATGTACAGACAGATGCGGTTACATGGGAGAAACAGCTATGTGTTACCAGAAAGGCAACTTCTCATGAAGCATAAGTTTAACAGTAATAATGGTCGTAAAATACACATCATATGTACATGAATTCGGTGACATGAGAAAATAACGCTATTTGTTTCCAAAAGGGCAACTGCTCGAGAGACAAAAATTGAACAGTAACGCGAAGCATAAAGTCATATCATATGTACATAACAATTCAGTGACAAGGAAGAAATCCGCTAAATATACCCAGAAGGACAGCTTCTCATGAAACAGAAATGTAACAGTAATGCTGCGCTCAAAATTTACATCATATGTACAGAAGTATTCAGAGACAAGGGGGAGAAACGCTAAATGTACTCAGAAGGGCATCTTCTTACAGTAAAGTATTCACACAGGGACAAATATTCCAAAATATGTTCAACAAAACGAGGGGGACATTGCGTGTGCAGTAAACTGTGCAGAAGGAAGAATTATATACAACATCATACAATCCAACATTATCGAAGAGAACATGAGACACATGGTGAGCTATCTCCAATAGTACATTAAACAGAATAATCACAATTAGCGAACCATGTGGGTGAAAAGGAGACACCACCTAGGAGCCTCATACCACCAAAATTAATACGTAAAATCATGATTTGTGATAGAGAACGTGGGCGACAACAAAATTCCCACCTATAAGTTGAGATGTAGCTGCAAATTGTGGAAATGGAATTTGCAGCTACATCTCAACTTATAGGGGGACACTGATTTTGTATAGAAGCAGCCTGCAAGTCTGCTTCTATACAAGATCAGTGTTCATTTATGGCGACAAGCGGAAGCGGTTGAAGGGCCAGTCACTTAGGTACCATGTTCCAGACGTGTCCGATAGGGAACATATGCAGGCAACGCGTAGGCCAGGGAAGAAGCGGTACCTGCCATGTATGGAAGAAGTCTTGGACATTCCGCGCCACATGCGGCCGAGCACTGTCCTGCTGGAATAGAGCTCCAGGACAAATCTGAAGGAATGATATTGCCCACACCTCTAAAACATCCCTGATGTATGACTGGCTGTTGCAGGTTCACTCAGTTCGAATCAGGCGAGATTGCGAATTGTACATCATGGCGCCTCAAACCATGACGGTTGGCGTTGAGCCGGTATAAACCTGCAAAATTCCGATCACCTCGATACCTTCAAACCTCTTTGCGACCATCATAGTGGATCAAGTTCAATCGAGACTCGTCAGAAAAAATGACCTGTTACCAGTCAGTGCGCCAGCATCTGTTTTCGAGTCCTAATTACTTCCTGAGGCGTCTGTCGTCGATAGTCAAAGAAATTAGCAGCAATGAGATGCTAGCGACCAGTCCTCTGTTAAGCAGACAACCCTGAACAGTGATGGAGGACAAAGCCTGAAATGTTGCAGTGCTACACTGCTGCGTAAACACCGTGGATGTCGCTGTGCGATTGATCATTGCCATGCTGTATTCATCCCGTGCAGTCGCGCGATTTTGCGATCCATTTCTCGGATTTCTGTGTGTCAGAGCCTCATCTGTCCACTGACTCCACGGTCTCAATGCCACGCGTGGCCGCGCGGCTAAAATATCTTCCGCGCAGTAAGCATTTTAAATTAAAATTCCCAAATCCCTAATTAGTTTTCATAAATCGAAATTCAATTACCTGCAAAATTAATAATAAATAAATAAAATTCGGTCTCTCAAAAGTCAAAACAACACATTTCTTAAATGCCGTTCGCCTCCTTCTAAGTTCGTCTAATTGTCCTCTTCATTCTCAAAGGCTTTTGCGAAGTAGTAGCCTCGTGGGAGCAGATAGTGAACACGAGAATGACGATTAGTGATTTTCCCACGCCGAAAAAGAGTCATATATTGAGCCTTTTCTCAAAACAACACATCACCGCTAGCCAATCACAGCAAACCGTAACCGAGTTTATTGTACTAACGAATGCACCCATGCTTGTTGGCGGGGAAAAGGCATTCCGGTCAGTTAAATTGTAAGCCGCTTGTAAAAGGGTTTTGCTCAAAACTTTGTCAGGTAATAAGGCAGATTTCTTCCAACATCAAAGACGCCTTGTGTTTGCGCTCAAGTTCGTTTTTGTGCCGTATATTTTGTTATATTTAATAATGCCTGAACGAAAGAATCAGAGTTGTTTATAGAACCACTAAAAAGTCTGCTGTTACTTTTAATTCTTCATGGTTGAAAACAGCTTGTAGAGACTGAAACTGTTGATTCGAAAACTCCAAAACGTGTAGAGTTAGGCAGCCTTTTCAATTATACTGAAAGCACTGGCGTGGTATGTAAGATCTGTTCTGAAGCCAAGTCTGCATGTGATTTTGCTGTTGGGAAAACCAGGAATTTTTGAAAAATGGACTATTTAAAGAGGCATCTAGTGCATAACTTTTTTGAAATTTAAAATCTATTGCTGAAAGAACAGTGAAAAAACTGGGGGATTAGAAAAAATAAGGGTGCCAATCCAAGGTCCAACTTCTACTGCATTAGTAAGAAAAAGCTGAGAAAATAAAATTTTTTGCCCAAGTGTTTTTGATGCCTTCCCAGTTCACTGGGTTAAAGCACGCATTGCCCACGCCGCTTAGAGGGAATATTGCTTGTTCTCATCATTGTACTGACGTTTCGTTCCGTTTGAGTGGCAATTTCGCGGTAGGAAAATCCAACTTCTCTCATCCCAATATAATCCTTCCTCGTTCAGAGTCCTTTAGGTGTTCATAATGTGACGTTCTTCGGCTACGGGGCATAGTGAGACACAAGAAACACCCTTTCGACTCAATGTCCGATCTTCACTGAATGCCTCACCTCGTTTGAGCCAGCTCTTTGTACCCAAGACAGGACAGTTCAAAGGGCACTGTTTCGAAATCGTATGTGCATTTTCACTGATGTTTTAGTCATATTAATTTCCCAACCTGTTATACATATCCTGTAAGTTTTAAGCTAGTACCAGCAGTACTTCATGGTATGAATGACAAACAGTGCCGCAAGTGAATTTTGTCGATCGCCACGCTTGGTTTCATGTACGAACTGACAGCACTGGTCGCCGGTCGATTAGACCACTACAGCTCCTGCTAGCTGGTGCGGTGGAAACTTTTGCATACCCCTAATATACAACGGCGTGGGAGCGGAAAAGAGACCTAGTTAGAAACAGGCCGTACAACAGACTGCTTGTGCTACCGAAGGAAGAAAAAGTGCAATCTGTACGCCTTAGTAAATATTAGGCGTGCAACTTAATTCTCGGCCACAGGCACGACACGTTGACAGCAAATTATAGCAAATCGAATACGTACCTAATCAGGAAAATAATCCCCGTCGACTTCGATACATTTGAGCCATCGCTCAGGGAGCTGCCGAATGCCACTGGGGAAAAAAGAGGGCTGTTTCGAGTTGATAAAGTCATCAATACTTGTGTGGACCTCCTCGACAGAAGTGAAGTGCTTATCACTCAGGTGATGTTGCAGGGAGCGAAAAAGGCGATAATCCGACGGGGCGAAGTCTGGAGAATACACCGGGTGGGACAAAATCTCCCATCCCAGGTCGGTGATCGTGTTTAAAGTCGTTTTCGCGGTGTGAGGACACGCGTTATCCTGAAGCAACAGGACCGACTTTCTACCATTACAGGTGTATGACCTTTACGCCTCCAGTGCGTCACTCACACGAATGAGTTGCTGACAACAACGTTCAGCATTGATCGTTTCACCAGGTTTGAGCAAATCATAGTGTACGACACCGCGCTGATCCCACCATATGCACAGCAACAACTTCCTAGCATGGGTATTCGCTTTGGCGGTACTGGTGGTAGGCTGACCTGGATAAACCCACGATTTGCGCCGCTTAGGATTATCGTAGAGGATCCAATTCTCATCACAGGTCAAAATCTTGTGGAGGAAATCCTTCTTCTTGAATCTGGAGAGCAAGGACACAGCAACATCGCAGCGCTTAGACTTGTTCGCAGCTGTGAGTTGGTGAGGCACCCAATGACCCTCTTTGCGAATTCGCCCAAGCTTGTACAGGCGCTTTGCTATGGTTTGCCGTGTAACTCTGCGCTCCTGGGCGAGCTATGACTGTGTCTGACGTCCAACAGTTATTCCAGTTCTACATCGTCAACTTTCTGTATCTGTCCCCTACGTTTCTGCATCACGGAGATCGAAATTTCCCTGCTTAAAGCGCTGGAACCACTTCTTACACGTGCTGTAGGACACAGCAATCTCACCCAAAGCAGCACAGATCATTTGCTGGTCTTCCGCGGCACTTTTTGTCAGCTGAAACGCGAACAGGAGGCAGTGCCTCAAATGTTACTTCTCGAACGATATTGCTTTCACCGTATATTTTCGTCCCTCCTGTCACTACAGCTGTGGGCGGTTATAAATGCCTGGAAAACTATTGGATGGCGCTGCAATAAGCCATTATCGCACACAGCTATTATCAGTTACCGACGTTCTATGATCGGTTGCGGTTAGGGGCCGAGAATTAAGTTGCACACCTAATATCTTGAAGGCAAAGTTGGAGCAGGATTTTCTATTTCCAACTGATCAGCCGAAAAACGAGAACCGAAAAATTTGCCAAAAAATTTATGCGGACTACATACATACATTAGCATACATTCGGACATTATTACATACATTGATGTGTGTCATTAAAAAAAACCAATGGAAAGAGCGATGACTTTGTCTATTTATATTGTCACAACGTATTTGGAATATTTTCACCATTTCTCTCTCGCTTTGCATTTATTAGCTATAATTAAACAGCTTGGGCCGTTAACCCCATCAGATGGAGACATCTCAGTTGATGAGCCCATCGGTACGGATTTGTGAAGTCAGATGCTAACTGATAAACACTCATAACACCGTGGATTGTTGGCACCGTAGCGTAAAGCGAACGCACTCGGCTAGTTATCGAGAGATCTGAGGTTCGATCCCAGCGGTATCGAAATACAAGTTTTCGGTTGCTGTGTGTTATTAAAGAAAAACGTATAGAGAGCGATGACTTTTTCTATTTACATTGTCTCCACGTATTTGGAAGATTTTCCCCGTACATACATTACTCGCAATACTTTTATGAAAAGGATGTACGCTTCAGTAGGCACGGCTTCTTATAGCGAGGCACTAGATGTAGATGCCATATTGGAGGGAGAACACGAAAAGAAACGAAAGGAGAAAGTTCGAGTTCATATCAATTATTTCTGACTAAAAAGATTGCACCGAACCATTGAAAGTCAGTTTATTGAAGGGTCAATGCGAAACATTTGCAGAACTGTCATGAGAAAAACAGCATGTGTGCAAAATCCAGGAAATACACGGTCTAGTCACTTTATTGTGGCCACCAGCTAATATCCAGAGTAACAGCCGTGCGCAGCGCGGGCAGCAGCTAGACGGCTTGAGAGTGACTCAATAGGGTGCTGGAAAGTGCTCACAGGTATGTGGAGCCATGCTGACTTCAGTGCATCAGACAGATGCTGGAGGGTGTATGGTGTAGGATCGATAGAGCGAACAACACGATCAAGGTGGTCCCACAGATGCTCAATTTGGTTTAAGTCTGGAAAATTAAGGGGCCAGGGAAGTAATTTGAAGCCCTGATCGTGCTCTTCCAACCACTCTCGGACATTTCTAGCTTTGTGAAACGTCGCATTGTCGTGCTGAAAGATCCCATCCGTCCCAGGGAAGACAATCAGCATGTAGGGGTGTGCGTGGTCTATAAGGATGGATTCATAACAAATTTGGTCCATAGTGCCTTCCACAGGTACGAGTGGACCCAGAGAACGCCACGAAAACATTCCCCAGACTATAACGCTGCCCCCACCAGGTTGTGTTCTTGCAGTAATGGCTGAAGAGTGTTTATTTTCCGATGTTTCTCGTCTTATGCGCCAACATTCATCTGTTCGATGAAGCAGGAAACATGACTCATTGGAGAAGGCAATCCTTTGCCAATCAGCGGAGGTCCAATTCCTATACTGCCCTGCAAATGCAAGCGTTTTCTGCCGATGCACCTTCGTTAGCATAAGTGCAGTGACCATCGGTCTGCATCGGAGCTCCATACGCAGCAGGGTTTGCTGAACTATCGTTTTAGACACACTTCCTGTGGCCGCCTGGTTCATTCCGCCAGTGAGATGCTCCACTGTAGCGTGTCCATCGGCCCTCACGCACCTTCGCAGCCGACGTTCACCTCTCACAGCAATGGCATGTGGTGCTCCGCAGTTTCTATGTCGCTTATTCGCAATGGTGCCGTTTCTCTAATGACGATACCCTTGAACCACAGCAACGCGCGAACAGTTCACAAACTGCGCTGTTCCAGAAATACTACTACCTTTGCCCCGAAAGCCGATAATCTTCCCTTTTTGCAAATCTGATAAATCTCTCGTTTTATCCATGACAGCAATGAGTGATATGTTTTCAGAATGCCTAAAGCACACCTTATATACCCTCCAAGCCAGCTCACGACACGTGCCTTCTTTCATTAGCTACGCGATGTTGACGTCAAAAGTAGGAGGTGGTCACAATAATGTGACTCGACTGGGTATAAAGCATTTCGTGCATCTCGCGATGAGATACTCCGGATTACTAGCCGATTAGACAATGTTGGAACTGGGCCTGTAAAAATACAGACTACGGAGATGTGTAATTTAATGAACATGAAGCTTTGAATATAGGAATGTACAGTGCTATAAAGAAGCGCAATGAAATAATTTTAATATAACTGCGCATTTGTCATTAAAAACACTATGAAATGCAAAGTGACATATCAAACAGTGATCATCGCTCTTTCCACGTTTATAAGTAAGTCACGGAAAAATTCTTATTGGCTGCCACCGGGAATTGAGCCCAGGGTCTTCCAGTTACGCGCTGGATATGCTTCCACTGCACAACAACGGCCTCGAATTCATCGAGACTCACATACACTAACTACCAAGCTACTTGGCAGGTTACTTCTTGGAGCCCCGCACAATGCTGAGGAGGGCTCCAAGAAGATTCACCAAAGATGGTAAACAACAACTGAACAAATAATAAGAAGGCGAATTAATAATAATTAATACAGACATTTGTCGTGGACCAGGAACATCAAACAGAGGTCATCGCTCCTACCACGTTTATAAGTGAGTCACAGAAAAATTATCATTGGCCGCCACCGGGAATCGAACCCAAGGATTTCCAGTTACGCGCCGGATATGTGCAGTGAAAGCATATCCGGCGTGTAATTGGAATACCCTGGGTTCGATTCCCAGTGGCTGCCAATGAGAATTTTTCCGTGACTCACTTATAAACGTGGAAAGAGCGATGACCTCAGTTTGATGTTCCTAGTCCACGTCAAATGTATGTATTAAGTGAAATCTTACTTGAATCCGCAACGTGGTTTACGCACTTCATCCCATTGTTGCGAAGAATGTCAAATAACTCGCTTCTGAAGCTGCTAACTGCTTGTTTCACTTCGTTTACATCGTCTTCAGTAACAACTGTCTCCTCAGCTTTTCTCTGCTGCGTGGTGACGTAACGTCGAACAAGGCACCTCATAACAGACTGAAATAGAAACAGACATTTACGACTTGAATCTACACTCATTTGGACAATGGCAATAAGAATCAGGAAAACAACCAGTCATACGGCTAATTACCAAAGTTCCATTAAGTTCCTTTTTCGATAAAAACTATGAATACCAATATAATGAATTCTACGAGTAATATTTTTTACTCAGTCTTACGTCACTTCCAAGGAATCCAAGATTGATGAATGTGAAGTTTAACAACCTAGGTTGATTTTAGAAAGTTAAACTTTATGTTTAGGATAAAAACCCCATTTCTCTCAAAAGAAGACTTTCATTTAATGCATATCTGCAATCCTAACATTCCGTAAAGACAACTGCCCTCAATGTAAATAGTCAAGAAAAATCTAGGTTGAAAAAGAATGTCGGGCATAATTTTGAGACAAAGAAAATGAAATATTCTGATTATATTTCGCAATTTCACTGCGTTTACCACTCAGGAAACAGCATGAAAAGGAAGTTAATTATATTTGATTGCGTGTGATCTTTTCCGCCAAATATTTTCTGTAGGACTTAATGTACAGTAACTTACAATATTATGAGCTGTGAAAAAACATTCAATACGACCATCATATTCAAGGATCTTCCGTACAAAACTGAATATTTATGGCCAAAGCCAGAATTAATTACACGTACATGTTAATGAAATAAATAGTAATGATAACTGCTGTTCATTCGTCGATAAGGTATCGGACAAATAGTACATTCATTTGCCGCCCCGGTGACGCAGTGGTCTAAGGCGCTGGCTTCTGATCATTCGTCCGTACGGGGTCCGGGTTCGAATCCCGGTGAGGCATGGATGTTGTGTTTGTCTTATGGCACTGGCTCTCTCCCTTCCCTGGAACCAGTGACCCTAAATTAGGGACGGGCGACTGCTTATAGCCCATTGAGTTGCTCACAGTGGTCGTTAAACCTCCAATCAAAAAAAAAAAAAATAGTACATTCTTTGACATTTTATTCTATGGCAAGTTCCACCAAACGCGCCCAGTCAATTGTGCAAACAGTGTCCTGCTCAAATATGGCTCAGTCCACTATGGATAGCTCATTCTGTGTAACTGTACAATGAACAGTTCTGATATTTCCATGCGTAATCGCAAACTCTATTTACAATTTGAAAATTTCTTTTCCGTGTGTATTCGCTCAATATGCACAACACTCTAGTCTATCCAGGCACGAAATTCACATTATGGGGCTGGGGTTTATGTATTGCCACAAAGTCAGCCAAGTTAAAAGGTTGATGAACGAGGCAGTAAAGCCCTCCCCCCTACATCTGTCTCGTTTTTCTGTGCGAATATAGGAGGGGTAAATTATCCTGGTCATTAATTAAACTACTGAAGTAAATCTTACGAAATTTTCTGGTGCTTTTGTGTACTCTTCAGTCATATGTCAGAGGTTCTCACTCGCCAAGCTTTTGACTTACCGATCCTATTCGCATTTTTCGTTGAAAAAAGTAGATCCCAATTGTCGTCTTGGAGGAGATATGTCTTCTAGGAGTATCAGACTCCGAACAATAACCGAAGACATTTTTACGGCTTTGTTTACTTCATTGTCTGCATCACTTAATCTTGTATCCCTACATTCTAACCTTTTTACTTTGCTGAGACTTACAGGCTTTTTAAAGGAGCGTATAATTCCCTTTGTTAACCCACAGTTGCTCTCTTCCATCTATCTTCCTTAATGTCTAACGAATTTCATCGCTTATTGCATTAGGTCGCCTCCCGGCTACTTTAAATAATCGTAGCAAAACTCAAAACAATATTAAGACAGATGATTAAAGAATCTTACTTGCTCTAAAGGACGGAAATAAAATCAAATATAAATGTGCAAGCCACCTAGCCAAAGGGGAAAATGGGAGATCACCTATTAGCAGATCCAGCAGAGTGACTTCCCAGAGCTGATATTTCCCCTTGAAATAGCCACAGCCGGAATTTATTCAATTTGCATTTATTTATTTTGCCTTGAGATTTTTGGGGAACAAATTCACGACTATTGAATTTTGTTGTGAATTTGGAAATGAAATATTTTGTCGACCTAACCTTTTGGTTTTAATTTTGTTTTTGGGAAGGGTGGGTTAACGACGCTTTCACGGGGTAAAGTTTTCCATCCTGGGGACAGTATTCCGTTTTTTAAAGCTTTTCGAAATCGGAAGTTGGATTCAGTGAAGATTTTTCGCCTAATAATAATTATTTTTGGGGTCACAATGTTCTGTCTGTCCAGCAGGCCCGGATTAAGGCCTTAATGGGCCCCTAGGCTAAGAAATCTGATTAGACTACCAAGGTTAAGACAGCTTAATGCGCCCCCCCCCCCCAAGAACTTATGACAGAGAATCATTATTGAAGTGTGTTACAACACGAAACTGTAGCAATATGCTTGTGATAATTAGTATTCTTCAAACTAATAAATTGCCTTCAGAGACTTCATAATAAGTTACTGTATTTTCCACTGTTCTCACAAGAACATATCCTAAAAACTTAAGATTTCTAAATTTTGTCTTATTTTTAATGATTTAGCATTATATACTTTTCTTGGTGCATCTTTTTTGTTATGTAACGTGAATCCGCAGTGGACTTCGACCATTGACGATTACATATGCAAGTAGGAAGGTGTGGATAAATGGTAGTGAAAACGCTGAAACTATTAATATCTCGCCTACACCTCCATACACAGAGAAATGGAACTTTTTACCCTTAGTGAGTTACAACCTTGATATGTGTTCGTCTCTAGTCTCAGTTCTGATGAGTGAAAGGGATACGAAACAAAACTAAAGCAATTTTATAACCTTTTTTATATACACGGTCGAGTCACATTATTGTGACCAGCAGCTAATATCCAGAGTAACTACCGTGGGCAGCGTGGACAGCAACTACACTGGCTGGAGTGACTCAATAAGGTGCTGGAACGTGCTCACAGGTATGTGAAGCCATACTGTCTGCAGTGCATCTGACAGCTGCTGTAGGGTGCGTGGTTGAGAATCCATAGAGCGAACAAAACGATCGAGTTTGGTCCCACAGATGCTCAATTGGGTTTAAGTCTTGGGAATTAGGTGGTCAGGGAGGTAATTTGAAGTCTTCATCGTGCCCTTTCAACCACTCTCAGACATTTTTAGCTGTGTGACACGTTGCATTGCCGTGCTGGAAGATCCGATCCGCCCGAGGGAAGACAATTAGCCAGTACGGGTGTACGCGATCTGCAAGGATGGATTCATAACGAATTCGGTCCATAGTGCCTTCCACAGGTATGAGTGGACCCAGAGAATGACACGAAAACATTCCCCAGACCATAACTCTGCCCACACCAGCTTGTATCCTTCCAGCAGTGGTTGAAGAGTGTTTGTTCTTCGATGTTTCTCGCCTTATACGTCAACGTCCATCCGTTTGATGAAGAACAACACGTGACTCATCAGAGAAGGCAATCCTTTGCCAATCAGCAGAGGTCCAATTCCTATACTGCCCTGCAAATGTAAGCGTTTTCTGAACTGTTGGTTTAGACACACTTCCGGGAGCCACATGTTTCATTCGGCCAGTGAGTTGCTCCACTGTAGCGTGTCGATCGATCCTCACGCACCTTCGCAGCCGACATTCACCTCTCACATCAATGGCACGTGGTGCTTCACAGTTTCCATATCGCAATGGTGCTATTTCTCCAATCATAGTACACTATAAATACAGTAGCACGTGAACAGTTCACAAACTGAGCTGTTTCAGAATTTCTGCCACCCTTGGCCCGAAAGCCGATAATCATCCCTTTTTGCAAATCTGATGAATCGCACCTTTTATCCATGAAAGCAACGAGTGATATGTTTTCAGAATGCCTACAGAACGCCTTATATACTCTCCAAACCAGCTCACGAGACGTGCTTTCTTGAATTGGCTACGCGCTGTTGACGTGTAAAGTAGAAGGTAGTCGCAATAATGATGTGACTCGACTGTGTATAACTAAATAAATTTCGTATTATTTGTGATGCAGCGTCATTCCTCCTGGGCCCTTAGTAATGACGGGTCCCTAGGCTATAGCTCCGTTAGACACCTCTCCTCTCTCCTTATCCCGCTCTGCTATCCGGTGATATTGTTGAATATATTTTTATTGCATAAATGCTGGTATTTTAGCTTAAAATGCAGACAGCGATTTCCCTGGAAACAGAACTTAAACGGAGCAATACGTTTCCTATAAGTTCTTTAAGATTATTGGTTTCGTTTAATGATAATAACTAGCGATGTTTATATGTAAGGTCAGGTGATGCGTAACATCACAGCCTCTCCTTGACAAATGTCAACCCCGCTTTCTCGTGGTGCATCCTGTTCCCACTAAAGGGGCTCTGACGACCGCAAATAGCGGTATAACTATACCATCGGGATTAGAGGAAATGCTATCCCACACTCACCAACCCGCTTGGCCAGCGTGGTGAGTTATGGCCAAACCCCTCCAAAATGATTCCACAACTTAAATCTTGGCCCTCAGTCTCCGGCAGCTGGAATGTACCTGGCCAAGGCAGCGGCCAGTGCGACATGAAGGCAGAGGGTGCTAAGAATCCCCGGAGGACCGGACTAGGCTGCCATCTGATGCTGACCTTGGCTACTTACAATGGACGCTCCCTATCTTCTGAATCAAGGCTTCTTGAATTGGAAGAGGAACTACAAAGGATCAAGTGGGACATCGTGGGGCTAAGTGAGGTAAGGAGAAAAGGAGAAGATCTCATCGAACTGAAAAGTGGACATCTCTTCTACTATCGTGGGACAGATACTGGCAGAACTAGTGGTGTTGGATTTATAATAAACAAGAAACTGAAGAATAAAGTTGTGGAAGTTGAAAGTTCCTCTGACAGAGCTGCACGACTTGTTATCCAACTCTCGAAAAGATACCAGGCTCAGATTATTCAAACTTATGCACCCACCACAAGTCATCCTGAAGAAGAAATTGAAGAATTTTATGAGGAAATTTGTCATCTAAATAATAAAGGTAAGCAGCACTTGAAAATAATTATGGGAGATTTCAATGCAAAAATAGGGCAACGGCAACAGAATGAAACTTCAGTAGGTAAATTTGGTCACGGCAACAGAAACCAGCGTGGAAATACTCTCATTGAGTTTGCAGAGGCAGAAGGGTTTTTCATCTTGAACTCCTTCTTCAAGAAAAAGCCACACAGGAAATGGACATGGAGACATCCAAATGGGACGACAAGTGAAATTGATTTTATTATGTGTAACAAAAAATTCGTCATAGAAGACTGCAGTATGCTGAACAAGTTCAACACAGGTAGTGACCATAGATTGGTGAGATATAAGATGCACCTCAACACTAAACTTGAACGTGGCAAGCTCATAAGACAAACAAAATCTATTGACATAACCAACCTTAAAAAACACCATAATACCTTCAAGTTAGAACTGAAGAACAGGTTCTCTGCTTTAGAAGGCCTAACATCGGAAGAAGTGGACATCTCTGAAGTTAACAGAAAAGTAACCAAAGCTCTTATGGAAACAGCAACAAAATTAGCTGGGTCTAAGAACAAGTTGCATGTGAACAAATTATCAGGAAAAACCAAAATGTTGATGCAAAAAAGAAGAGAGATGAGGACAACTAAAGAAGATGTGACTTCCAAAGTGGAATATATAGAGCTATGCAAGACAGTAAGAAAAAGTATCACTGAAGACGTAAGAAAATTCAACTGTGAACTAGTGAGGAAAGCAATTGAAAACAACCAAAGCCTAAAGATAGCAAAGGGACATCTCAGTAACTGAAGAAAACAGATTATGGCACTGAGAAAAGAAGATGGTTCTGTAACAAGAAATAGAGGCGAAATTTTGACAAGAGTGAAAGATTTCTACTCCAAATTATATGAAAGGGATGATATATGCACTCCAGACATCATGAAAGATACCAGTACCAGAGTTCCTCCAGTCCTTCCAGCAGAAGTTGCACATGCAATCAAGAACATGAAGCGAGGAAAAGCTCCAGGAGAAGATGGGATTACTGTAGACATCATACAAGAAGCAAGTGGAGAAATCGAAACAGTACTCGCCCAAATTTTCACTCGATGCCTTAATGAAGGAAAGATTCCTGAGGATTGGAACACCGCTACAATGATCCTGCTACATAAGAAAAGTGACATTGAGGATCTCGGAAACTACAGACCTATGAGCATCCTATCAGTAGTTTATAAAATCTTCACTAAAGTTCTTTCACACCGCTTGAAGGTAACACTGGACATGGCTCAACCGAGAGAACAAGCTGGATTCAGGAGTGGCTACAGCACAATAGATCATGTCCACGTGCTGAGAGAACTAATTGAAAGAGCGAGGGAATATGAGCTTCCATTGTGCATGGCTTTTATCGATTATGAAAAAGCCTTTGATTCGGTGAAACCATCAGCAGTTACAATGGCTCTGAAAACCTGCGGTATTGAAGATGCATACATTAATATTATTAATAACATCTATGAAAATGCAAGTGCAAAGATTAGGCTGTTTGAAAATACAACACACGTAAAAATTGGAAAAGGAGTGAGACAAGGCGACACCATATCTCCGAAGCTCTTTAATGCCACATTGGAAAATGTCTTTCAATCACTGAACTGGGAAAACAAGGGGATAAAGATTAATGGAGATTATCTAACCCACCTTCGTTTTGCTGATGACGTAGTCATTTTTGCAACTACCCCATCAGAGCTGCAGAGTATGATCCAGGAACTTGCTGACAAGAGTAAAGAAGTGGGATTAAAAATGAACTTTCAGAAGACAAAAGTGATGTTCAATGCTTTTACAAGAAATGAAGATTTATCGATTGATGGAGAAAAGCTGGAGATAACAGATACGTACGTTTATCTTGGACAGCAGATATCAAGTGAGGGTCACATTGATGAAGAAATTAATCGGCGTACAAAACTTGCCTGGAGAGCTTTTGGAAGAAACAGCATAATTTTCAAGAGCAATATGCCATTATGTCTTAAAAGAAAAGTGTTTGATCAATGCATCCTTCCAGTGCTTACGTATGGTGCAGAGACGTGGACCTTAACTAAAAGAGACATACAAAGGCTGCAGACAACTCAAAGAAGCATGGAGAGGTGCATACTTGGTGTAACCAGGAGAGATAAGAAGAGGAACTCGTGGATCCGAAAAATGACAAGAGTGGAAGACATCATGATCAGAGTTAAATCCCTGAAATGGCAATGGGCTAGACATACTGCCAGAAGGACAGATCATCGATGGACAGCCGAAATTTTAGATTGGATTCCAAGGGACAGGAAAAGACCCAGAAGAAGACCACATGGGAGATGGGTGGATGAAATTCGAAAGTATGCAGGGGTGACATGGAGGAGACTGGCACAAGACAGACCGTTGTGGAGGAAACTTGGGGAGACCTTCGTCCAGCAGTGGATTGATAATGGTTGACAATGATGATGATGATGATGATATACACAATAGTTCTTTTTAATCTTTCCATTACCCATAAAATAATAAAAGCTTTTATCAGCGAACATCTTTTAATGTGATCAAATAGCCACTGAACTTGTATGGCATTTTATTGGGTTGTCGGAAAAGTCATGGCATATTTTAGCCATGTTTTGTAAAGGTCATTTATTTATAGAATGAACAAAGATCAATTAATGATATAATGCCCGTTTAGTTTGATAACCTTTTGCCATCTTTAAGTGAGCTGCAGAATGCCTCGTTCATAGAAGGACCTGTCTTTCGTGGCGAAAAACTGTACAAGGTGCTGATTTAAAGCCTCATCTGAATTGAACATTATACCACGCAAGGACTGTTGAAGAGAGCGAAACAAGTGGAAGTCTGACGGCGCAAGGTCATGCGAGTATGCTGGGTGTGGCAACACATCCCACCCAAGCTCCAATAATTTTTGGCGGGTGGTCAAACTTGTGCGTGGTCTCGCGTTGTCGTGATGGAACACAACACCTTTACGATGAACGAGCTCCGGAAGTTTCTGTATGATGGATTCGTTCAAATTGTCCAATTGCCGACAGTACAAATACAATTTGATTGTTTGGTTCCGTGTTAGGAGCTCGAAAAACACGACACCTTTAAAATCCCACCACACTGAGACCAGAACCTTTCGCTGATGAATGTCTGCTTTGGATGTCGTTTGAGGCGAAGCAGCACGTCGGGACCAAGACCGTTTGCGCAGCACATTGTTGTACACAATCCACTTTTCGTCACAAGTTGTCAATCCCTTTTAAAAAGGATCGTTTTTCCCCGCGTTTAATGAGCACATTGCACATGTTTATACGCGCCGTCAATTGAGCTTCTTTGAGTTCATGAGGAACTCACACATCGAGCTTGCTTACGTATTCCAGCTTCTTCAGGTGGTCGTGAATGCTTGAATGATCGATATGCAATGTGTCTGCAATCTCTCGTGTGGTGTAACGTGGATTTGACTTGATCAATGCCTTGATTTGGTCGTCATCAACCTCGGTGGGCCTCCCCGAACGAGAAGCATCGTTCAGGTCAAAATCACCAGCACGAAATTTTGCGAACCACCGCTGGCACTGACGTTCTTGTACAGCGTTATCACCGTACACTTTACGCAGCTTTTCACAGGCTTGACGCGTGTTCTTCCTTTTACGGAAGTAAAACAATTGACTATGGCGAAACCGCACAGTTTGGTCTTCCATCTTCAACTTGATGTCAATCTCCGCAAACCAACCAAATCGCTCACTACTCCTTTTAGACTGCAGCTAGAACTGGCACATGTGGAAGGCCATAGCGATAGCAAAGCTGCGAATGCCTCTAGTACTTCCAAAACCGCCCAACCGCCATCGGGTGCCAAAATACGTCATGACTTTTCCGACAACCCAATAGTTATAGTTTAGGTGAAAAGGGTTCAAAACACAATCCTTTATAATTTAGCAGAGACTGATATTACTAGCAACAAAGATAACTTTACTTACCCTGTGCCTAGAATCTCTTTCTAAATCTTCTTTGACCTACAAAATTTATCAGTATATCAGTGTGATAATGCACATATAAAACAAAAATATTTAACTAATAATTTTTCAATTATTTCATACAAAGAGGGGTTTTTTTTCTTGCGGAAAACTGTGTTCCCGCGATTTTTTTAACAAAAATTGCTTTTGTTTTGAGTTTTTGGAGTAATTATTTAATTAAAAAGCCGTAATAACCTTAACATGTAACAACATGCAATGACTTAATTTAAGTAATGCTTTAACATGTGAAGGAGAAAGATGGCAGAAGCTAAGGCCTTGTATTGGATTTTTTTCCCAAGCTGTACTAGGAAACGTTTCTTTCGTATAGGCAATGTACCATTGTACAACCTTTGTTTAGCGATACATCTTACATAAAAGGAAATATAGTGTACTAGTGGGTTGGATGGGGCAAAAGCCACACTTTAGTAAATGGTATTTTTCAGTTTTAAAAAAAGTGGTAATAAAATTGCGCCATTCTTTCATGCTTTATGCATTCTGTTGAGGGAATATAGAGACTGTGTTAATATATTATCAACAAAACGCAGGTCCAGGTCGTGTCCTGCTACTTCATGTTCAGTCGTCTCAGCTTCAGTCTTGTATGCCTGGGCGTAAGAACTGTGAACAGAATATCTGTCAGGGCTGTCAATACCGAACGCTTTAATACTTTATATTTCTTACGACCAATGCATATATCAGTAGCTGCCCAGGCATCTATAAACTACAATGTTCACCAATAAGTGGTAACAAATCCGAGATGTACCAGTGAATCTGTCCCTGAATTATAAAACAGTGCGGATCATTGCCTGTAATCTCCTTTTTTGTGGCTGAGAGACATTGTACTATTGTATTTCCGGATGTGTTGGAGAAATTTGGGACCGTTCAGAAGTAAATCCTTCAGCTCCTTAATTATTTGTAGTTCCGGAAGGGAAATAAGGCAGTTATGACAACAGGAATTAAAATGGCCATCAGTTTTTTCATTAGCGAAATGCAGACCGTGGCAGTGAGCACACTCAATATTCATCTCACCCAAGTTGTGCTCACGTATGGCACTTTCCACCAATAAAGCTTTTCGGAAAGTCAAGTTATCGCGTGTATTACTGTGATCGTTACGTGTGCTATCAAAATTACTTCGCACACGTACTTTAAGAAAAACACGCCCTCTTTTGAGTGGCCTCTCTCGAACGCTACTCATAACAGTGTTAGAAATTTCTAAATAAATAAAATCTATATTTAAGATTTGCTCTTTGCATAACGCAGTAAGCCACTAACCAGCTTTCAAAAAAATTTTATGCACTTGACCTAACCTACGAATTTCATGGATGAGCTCAGCTTCCGATTCTTAGCGATTTTAACTGACCTTAACCATCACCCCCTTATAGCTTACAGGCCCGTGCACCGGATTGTGACGTCACGAGGGTAGTCCGTATTCGGGGAGAGGGATATGCTGGGAACGATACGGCGATGTGTGAAGTGAACACGTCTTTACGTATGCCAACTAAACAAGTCAACCGTTCTTTAGAGTTTCACTGTATTTAAATAAGGATGTCTGTGTCAGTTGTTTTAAATAACTGCAGAGTTTGCACGTTTGTTTCATTATCTTTTAAAATACAGAACAAAAACAAATTACAGCGTAAAATCTAGCGTAGCAATCATTTGGACGTAAAAGTGTAAGCAAGACAGATTCGCCCCTTAATGAAAGCATCGCTGTCATTTCACTAAAAGTGATAAACCATTTCTGTAATCGAAATTATAAACTGTCATCATAGTTTCACTTGAAGTTATAGTGTCGTTATAGTTCACCGAATCATTCTTGTACTTGTGAACAAATCATTCTTGTACCTCAAAGATTAGTTTGAGGGTCCATTACGAAGTACCGCCGTCGTTTCAAAAGATGTCAACTAACGAATTTAAGGAATCAGATTTTTCATTCATTGCGAGCTTACGACTACGAATGATTGAGTAATGAAATAATTCCTTTAGTGAAAATGTATTTTCATATCAGACAGTAACTAGCAATTTATGTGCGATCTTTGTCACTAATATATAAAAAAACAGGTCAAGAATAAAAACTGAATTTTTTCTGTGTGTTTTTAAATTATTACCAAAGGTTCAATAAAACATTTTTTAACATACCTACAGTGAATTGCTGCTTGATCCACTGATTGCATCAAATAAATTATGATTTTAAAAAGAAAATTATGCAATTGTTACGTTATTAAATATACAATAACGACATTTTAATGACGCAAAAAGTTTTCCTAATTTTAGTACCATCTAGTTAAGTATTTGGACAACTTTATTTTGGTAAGCAAATATAAAGTTTATAATGTTTGTCTTCCAGAGCACTATTTTAAAACAGTTACCTTGTCAAAGTTTAAAACATTTGTATAAGTATATTAGTAGTATTAAACAAAACTATTTGGATCCAGAATATAAATATTTCTTTTTATCTGGAAAAATACGAGTACTCATTAGCATAAATTTCCTGAAATGTGATTTTCATGAAGTACTCAGGAAAACTGCCAATGTATAAATAATTATGTTTGTGTAGTTCTTTGTATATCACAAACACAATTTAATTATTTGTCCGTTAGCTGTTAATCTTCGAGCAAGCTCCACAGCTCAACTACCCACCACAGATGACCAGACAACCCTCCCCTACGTCACTCAGCTTCCGGTATTCGGTGCGTGGGCCTGTAGCTATAAGGGGGTGATGCCTTGACTGTACACTTCAAAAATATATTATGGATGTTTTTCCAGATTTTAAATATGATGTGGAATATATTTTCAGATTTCAAATACCATATTTTATCAATGAATAAAATACGGTATTACACCATTGCACAATTCAAATTTGGAAGTTGTGAATCCGCTTCTTGGTGTATATATGCCATCGATGGTAAGTCAGATAATATCCGAAAACTTTAAAATATACGAAAACTTGAAAACGGAAGACGCGAGGTCGATTTAAGCTCCAATACGACGAAATTTTCAAGTTTTGGGATATTAACTGTCTTACCATTCATGTCGTACTTACACCAATAAACAAATTCACAACTTCAAAACATATTTTATGTTTGGCGAAAATGAAAGGAACAGATTTCATATAACTGAAAAATACCCGGATGAAAGCAATTAGAGATATTGTTTGAAATTTATAAATATAATGCAGATTTCAAACAGTTTTTAAGATTAGAACTAGAATGTATTGCATGTGTTTATTCAAAATTTCCTGATGTGAAAATAAAACTGGGAAATTTAAAAAATAGTGATGCACCTTTACAGACATCGATGACGGCTTGCTTCTACATCCAAACATGTTTCTGAAAAATTTTGGGGTAGGGAATATGTTAAAAGGTGGTGGAACGGTAGAACCATCCTCGAAGTAACTCATCCAGAGTTTACTTCTGGCAAATTTCCATTCTATGTCTGATCGTTCCTTGATGACGGAGAGAGAGAGAAGGGGGAGAAGAATTACCTTATGTTTTAAACAGAAACAATATTAACGGCATCTACACACATTAATATTAATCAAAATTAAGACCAGTTTTCACAAATAAAACCATAACTAAGAAATATTGTATCAGCGTAGAAATGCTTTAAATTTCTACTAATATTCTAGTCGCAGCTCTGTTGCTTTGAATTGCATAATCTTGGACAAATCAGTATATCTGCTTAACGCAGTGATACCTTCCTCCTCATATTGTATCAAATAATATTTGATGAGCAACTTAATTTTCCTTCTTTATTTGTGTTAATGCATCGCTAATTTCTGATTGTATAAACGTACTGCTTCCAGCCTAGGATCTCTTTCCAAGTAAGAAGTTTTGATTTTTCTTAAGCCTGGGAAAATTCTTCTGCTAAACTTCTAAGCCTTCATAAAACAAATTATCAAAGAATCTTACAGAACTGTCTAAGTGTGAATTTAGGCGGTTCAGGCTAATTTCTGAACCGCCTAATTTCACATTTAGGCATTTCTAAATGTAAAAGTAGATATCACCTAAATGTGAATTTAGACGAGTGCGCTGAAACAAACTGAAAACTTCTTGCTAGTGCGCCGAAATCAAACTAAAAACGTCTTGCTAGTGCGCCGAAATCAAACTGAAAACATCTTGCTAGTGCGCCGAAATCAAACTTAAAACTTATTGCTAGTGCGCCGAAATCAAACTGAAAACTTCTTGCTAGTGCGCCGAAATCAAATTGAAAACTTCTTGCTAGTGCGCCGAAATCAAATTGAAAACTTCTTGCTAGTGCGCCGAAATCAAACTGAAAACTTCTTGCTAGCGCGCCGAAGTCAAATTGAAAACTTCTTGCTAGTGCGCCGAAATAAAACTGAAAATTTCTTGCTAGTGGGCCGAAATCAAACTGAAAACGGCTTGCTAGTGCGCCGAAATCAAACTAAAAACTTCTTGCTAGTACGCCGAAATCAAACTGTAAACTTCTTGCTAATGCGCCGGAATCAAACTGAAAACTTCTTGCTAGTGCGCTGAAACAAACTGAAAACTTGATGCTAGTGAGCCGAAATCAAACTGAAAACTTCTTGCTAGTGCGCAGAAATCAAACTGAAAACTTCTTGCTAGTGCGCCGAAGTCAAATTGAAAACTTCTTGCTAGTGCGCCGAAATAAAACTGAAATTTCTTGCTAGTGGGCCGAAATCAAACTGAAAACGGCTTGCTAGTGCGCCAAAATCAAACTGAAAACTTCTTGCTAGTGCGCCGAAATCAAACTGAAAACTTCTTGCTAGAGCGCCGAAGTCAAATTGAAAACTTCTTGCTAGTGCGCCGAAATAAAACTGAAAATTTCTTGCAAGTGGGCCGAAATCAAACTGAAAACGGCTTGCTAGTGCGCCAAAATCAAACTGAAAACTTCTTGCTAGTACGCCGAAATCAAACTGTAAACTTCTTGCTAATGCGCCGGAATCAAACTGAAAACTTCTTGCTAGTGCGCCGAAACAAACTGAAAACTTGATGCTAGTGAGCCGAAATCAAACTGAAAACTTCTTGCTAGTGCGCAGAAATCAAACTGAAAACTTCTTGCTAGTGCGCCGAAGTCAAATTGAAAACTTCTTGCTAGTGCGCCGAAATAAAACTGAAATTTCTTGCTAGTGGGCCGAAATCAAACTGAAAACGTCTTGCTAGTGCGCCGAAATCAAACTGAAAACTTCTTGCTAGTGCGAGAGCAAAGTTCCGTTCCTGTTATTAAAAGCTGCTTCTATCATGCAAACTAACATGATTCCCCCACTTCTGTTTCTTTTGTTTATGCGGACATCGGGAATGTTCCATGTCTGTCATAAGATAATGAACTACAGATGCATTTGTCTTACTTCCTGCAGTATTTTTAGTGCACTATATGATATGCGACACCTCACTACAAGGAAAGCCTATCCAAATATGAATGGCGAGAATGAATGTGCTAAATCTTTCATTCCTACTACATATAGATTTTGAAATTTTCTTTAAAGCCATATTTTCTCCAGGACACTGCAATCGACTGCTAATTAAATCAATAGCAAGAGAACTTATCCATTCCCTCGGCTGAATACCATACCAGGTGGGGTCGTATAATGTTCTCCCGTCAATTACAGTGGTGAACACAATTTTTGTCCCATGGAACATTGAGTGGGTTTTTCCTTTTCACGCTGAATTCCAAAATGTAATCAAATTTTTTTACTATCCACAGTTTACGTGTGACAGCATTTTTTAATTGAATTTTCAGGTGTTATATTAGCAGAAATAATGTACATAAAACGTATTTTAAAATTATTATTGTTTGTTGTACTTTCTTTCGAATGTAGTGTGGGAAGAAAACAATCTGTCATTATGTATAAAGCTACTAGTGTATGGGTGGGAAACATGCGGCCTTCTGAGTGAATCCAAATTTTGCAGAACAAATCCTTTTATTTTTATTAATATATTTTTGTTCGTCTTTTATTCTTTTTATTTTAATCTTAAAATGACAGTATTTAAAATACCAAAGAGCAAAAGGAGATTCAACGAAGTAATGCCCCCGACTGACGGCCACAATTAAAACATAAATAAGTCATAAGGGCTATTTTGGCACCTATTGCGCTCATGATTTCGTTTTATGGCTCCTAAAGGACTACAGATGAAATCGATTGAACTCTAAGAAGATGACATTTTAAAGTCCTTATTTGACGCTAAGAAAGAATCAGTTAAAATATGGAAACATGCAATGGAATACCCACGCCTTCGGCAACATGTACGGAAAATGCTTTCTTGCTTTTCACCCACTTATTGCTGCAAATGTACATTCTCCTACCTAAACCAAATCAAGACGTCCTTAAGGTCGCAAATGACGGATTCCCATCAGAGGAGCAGCACCTCCATGTTTCAACTAAATATTCAAACACTTTCTAACAAAAAGCAGTCACAACAGTCATTAAAAGGTTAGTTAACTTTAGAATTAACATTGTTTTTCTTTTTTTTTTTTTTTTGAAGTTAGCACATAGTAAGATTTTTACAAAATAATGTTCATTTCGAAGTATATCTGGTTGAATCTTCTTGAATGCGGCCTTGGTAGATTACAGTTAACTTAATCCAGTTTCTCCACCTCTGCACTAGTGTATGTGCTTAGCCACAGTCAGGGATGATTCATGCACCAGTGCTTGGCGAGATCATCTGAGAAGCCAGTGGTGAGCTGGCCTTCACGGTGTAAGCATTGCGAATGCTGTGTTATGTTTTCGAAGTAAATAATAACTGGCGCAATAGTGCTGTGTGACGCTCCGGATAGTTAAAACTACCACAGCGATATTACTTAAATACACACTTATCGGCTAAACGACCAGTAAATAACAAGTTTTTACTTACGAAAACTTCATGTCTTTATTCCTTTACACACTTGCGAGGTAATTACACATCGTCATAATCTTCAACAGGTTCTCTTATGTACGAAACGCAGTAGAGAAATCGTGACTAATACCATTCATTAAGTATCATTAGCTTTTTAATAAATTAATACTCTAAACTGAAACAATATAAAGGTCTGGTCAACTTCTAACAAGGTTGATCCTCGTGACGCGAAACTCAAAACATCTAACTAGTATGGAATGCGGGATTACACCATACAATACAAATTTTGAAGATGTGAATCCGTTTTTTGGTGTAAATATGACAAGGATGGTAAGTCAGAAAATACACGAAAACTTCAAAATTTCGTCCTCCTGGAGCGCTAACCGAACCCGCGTCTCTCAGATAGCGCCCGGGTATGCTATCTGGGTGACGAACCAGGGTGCTATCTCGGGGACGCGGATGCGCCTCCCGCTCCAGGAAGACGAAAATTTCAAGTTTTCGGGTATTTTCTGACTTACCATCCTTGTCATATTTACACCAAAAGACGGCTTCGCATCTTCAAAATTTGTGTTTAACTAGTAACTCAAAACAATTTGATGTGAAATAGTAGAATAAATCAGACCGCCCGGTGGTCTAAGTGATGGCTTATGGCCATTCGTCCGAGATGGGTCTGGGTCCGATGCCCGGTGAGGCATGGACGCTGTGTTTCTCTTACGCCACTGGCTCTTTCCCTTCCCTGGAACTAGTCGCTCTAAATTAGGGACGAGCGCCTGCTTATCGTTCGTTGAGTTGCTCATGGTTGTCGTTAAACCCCCCAAACAAACAGAATATATCAGACAAAAAACAGCGCTCTGACGGGTCATCTAGAAAACATAGGGCTGAAGTCAACTAGAAAGCCAGCAAACATACATTGTAAGCATCGCTCTTATCTCTGTTTAACTAAAACGTTATTCTCCTTCTGACCTCAATTCAGGTTGCCACAAAAGAATTCATTCTAGAGAGAAATGTAACGTTCAGTTAGAAACAGCTTAAAAGAGAACGAACGCCTTAAAGCAGAATAATAAATTCACAGCTGACATGGATTAGGAACAGCAAATAGAAGTCATCGCTCTTCCAACGTTTATAAGTGAGTCACGGAAAAATTCTCATCGGCCGCCACCGGGAATCGAACCCAGAATATCTAGCTACTCGTTTGCGGAACAGCTTTCCCAGCGAAGAAAGGACCAATTATCCTGTCATGCATTAGCCCGCACCAGACAATGATCTTCGGACTATTCAGAACATCTGCGCTTACATATGAGTTTTTCGATTCCCAAATAATGCACATTCTGCCTGTTGACTTCACCCCTAAGATAGAATGTAGCTTTGTGGGAAAAGAATACGCCTAGCAAGAAGTCATTATCTTCGTTACTGAGGTTTATAATGTCATTAGCACAAAATTTTCATGTTTTGGAAGGCGATTAGGCTGCAATTATTGAAGAACTTGTTACTGGTATAGGCGTATAAGTGGAAATGATTGTATAGCTTGTGCGCTGTTGATTTCTGTATCTATAGCTGGCGTAAAGTTTGTCACACCGATTTCCGTGGAGACCATGAGAAAGCAGTGTGAACGTTTCCCACCGTCTCATCCGAAACTGATGGCCAGCATAATAGGACATATACAGGGCTTGAAAAATTCCATGCTGGTTCACTAGTCAGGTAAATATCTGACTCGCTAGTTGAAAATCGTCGCGTTTTAAAGTTTGATTTGTTAAAAATTTATACATATCTCTCGAATAATATTATTGATAACCTAATTAAACGATCAACCATTGTATAACAACCAAACTAAATTTTTCTCCTTCTAGAGTAGATGACGCAAAAATCCTTCAGAGTTTTAGAACTTTCCTAACAGCTCAGCGGAAACACAGATTCCCGTTTTTACCATTTGACCCACGACAATAATTAGCTAAACGGCAGCTCACGAGGCGCATGTGACTCTTAAACAGCGTTTGGGGAAATCATTCTATCAGGTTAGCGGGTTCTTGCCTCGTGTTGGTTTTTTTAAAAAAAGTACTGTTTTTTTCTGTCTTTCGTAATTTATATCAAAAAACAAAATTGCCATGTCAACTAAATTCACATTCAAAAGTATAACCGTTTTCCCTATCCCTTTCCTTACAAAATTGTGTACTATTTTAAAATTCGCGATTTACTCTAAGTAAAATATTCATATGACTGTTGATATCTCCTGAATAGGGTGTAAATATTATGGTTTTATTGATAATAGTGTTCTGGATTTTGGGTATGTGCCAAAGAGGTACGCCTGTGGGCATATTTAGTTTCCCTTAAACACCCCTTCTTTACCCGAGACGCAAAGTATTTTTGACAATTAGGGAAGATCGGATTTTGGGTATGTGTGAAAGAGGTACGACTGTGGGCATATCTGATTTCCCTTAAACATCGCTTCTTTACCAGAGACGCAAAGCATTTGGGACAACACGGAAAGATAGGCAGGTCCAGGGTAGTCTCTAAGATCTATTAAACCATGTCTATCTCTTCGTACTTGTGAAATATGTCGTTTTTCTTTATCATCAATCTCTCCGCTCTCCTGCTACCACACCTAGTATCCTCTCTGCTGGCGCGGCCTTACGGTCGATTTTTAGGAATCGCATCGTGTCTCGACTACGCCTGGAGAACTTCGCTGCTTCCACCCCTCAATCTCAAGCCTCTTTCCGGTCTACCTGGGCGCAGGGGACCGGTTGGTTCAAAATCACTGGATCTTCCATTCATCTTTCTTTCTGATTGTTTGTTTTTTTCCAGCTTCGAAGATCTGAATGCATCAGTCGAGATTTTGTGTTCTATCTTCCTGGTGCTTCGTCACAGCGTCTACTAAGTGTTTGTTATGTAACTGCTTATGATTTGTATTGTAGGGGTTTTCTGCAATTTTTGTGTAATTCGTGTGCATGTACCGTGTTGTATTTGTTTCTTTGTTGCACCTGTCCTTAATACTTATTCTTCACTCATGTGTCTGCTTTTGCTGCCTGTACCTTCATTGAGTTGCGCACCGTGTATTTGTTCTCTAGGAGCAATACGAGAGGTATTGCCCTGCGAGACTTTGCTCTTTCTGTTTTTTCTTGCTGCATTGTGTTGTATCTTTTAATTTATACCTTATTTCTGTCTTGCATTTTCACATTCTTTGACGTCATGTATTTTTTGCTCGTCCCATGTCATTGTTTTTTGGATCGATGCAATACTGCACGGCTTGCTGTTTGTATTTTGTGTATCCTTGTGTTTCACTTGGGGAGTTTGCCCAAGTTTCCACTATGTTCTGTAATACTTATCATGTTTTTGTCACATATCGTGTGGTTTCCTGGATTGTGGGAACTTCTGTACCTTTATCGTAGTATATGCTTTTGTTGTGTTTTACATGTTCCTTTCTTTTTGTGCACTGCGTTGTACAGCCATGTTCTTGTAAATATATTTACCTGTTGTTTTGTGCTCTGCTTTCACTCTGCACGTCATCACATGCTTTATTAATTAATCATTACTTTTGCTTGTGCATCATCTTCCTCAAGCATATACTGTTCCTTATTAACGATTTTAACATTTTGTCATCCTTAGTTGACTGCCGTATTACATTCACCTGTAATATTTCATCAGTATCGTTCATTGTTTTGTTGTTTATTTTGCCATATGGGGTACGCCTGTATTCACTATGTTTTTGCCAATAAAGTATATTTTGAAATATTAAATCATGATATTTTCGGTTTCTTAGCTGAAGGTGATGATTCTCTTCATTTACTACCTCAACGACTATCATGCTGTGTTTGCAAGTAACGAAATATCGATTTTTCTTCATACGAAATACCTTTCTTCTTTTCCTAACACACCAATTGTCCTTTAAACAGCCAATTCGAAAAGGGAAAACTAAAAAATCCGTGGTTCTCTTACTACTGTATAGCATGATATGAACGAGTGGATGTGGCGACATCTAGTGTCGCCTCGAACAAACGCAAACACCGGGGCCAATTTGATAAATGAAATGAATTACACTCTTAATTTTTTAAATATCTACAAAAACTACTTATGTTCAAAACCTTGAAAAGAAAGTAAAATTTAGAATTTGATGGTGAAATTGAAACTGATTTGCATTAGCATTTACCTCAGCCTATATAAAATTCAGTCGTACATCTGGTAGGAATTACGTGATTTTTAAAACAGAACTATTATATCTCAGAGGTGACAAATTGAATACGTCCAGCATATCACTGTGCATACTTATGGGCAAAACACGTGCATGAAAATAATGTGGGAAACATATCCAGAATTTGCTATGAGCAAGAAAATGACAAGGAAAAAATATTAGATTAAAAGAAGTACAAGAATCAAAGATATAAATTCATGATTAAAAACTCTGAAGCAATAATTAATTACTCGCTAAATGGGCATAAAAATTACTTTTACACTCAGATTCCTAAAATAGTCACAGGGATTGGCAAGTTACGTTTAACTGAAGTCTGCCGAAGTGGTTGAGGTGAGAGGAAGTTTTCATGCTTACAGTCGGGTCTTCGAGTTCAAATCCCATAAAATCATGGTTGTTGCGCATGAACTTACGGCAACGCATTTCTGCCGTTCCCAGAGAAAGGTAGTCTAAATTTGAGAAATGTAGCTTCTTTGATATACATACTGAGCTTCGATAAATAAAAGCAAAGAGTGTAAAATTTGTTTAAAATCTTTGCGAACCTCTAAAAAAAAGGAAAGGATATATCATTGAGGAACCAAATTTTAGGACAGAATCGAATATTGTTAATTATGGTTTAATAAAATTTTGCTCAATATGAATACTTTAAGTTAAAATCATATTAAGCAAATATATACTGGTGCTCGTTCAACAGCAGCGAACTGAACTTACCGAAATAATTTGATAGGAATTGCTCATCATGGCAATCAGCAGATTAAGGAGAACCACGATGTTGATGACAGAATAACAGCCGAAGAGAAGCAGCGACCAGAATCGGGTGTAGCTCTTAATCCCCGTTAGCTCGAAGTTAAAAAGATCCACGAGACCAAAACTCGCCCAGAAGAGACTTTGGGAGGTTTCGAATAAACTGAAAAATAAGAAAGAAAGAAAGACAAAAGTCAGGAAATTTGTTTAAAGTCCTAGTTGCTCGAATTTGGAAATATGAAAATTAGTCGTCCACAACCGTATGCAACTGCACACAGGGTGTTACATAAATACTAATGACCCTGGTATGTTGGACAGTGCGAAAGGAAAGTTGTAATTACTCAGCAAAGAAGACCCATGCGATGAACGGAAACCAAAGACAAAACTGAAGTGAGGAATTCATATCCTGGACAGTGGAAATTAGGACATGGAGTATATAACTTAAGTTTCTTTAGAATTTATTGCCTTTCTTACCACTGGGGAATTTAACAAACAAAAGTATTAAAAGTGTACCCGTAACGTTGCAACTAAGGTGTAGACATTAGTCTACAATACTCAGTACAAGTTAAGAAATGCTTATTTCCGTTACACTTCAAACGCAAAAAAAAAAAAAAAAAAAGAAAGGAAAACATTGATCAATTTACTCGTGCAGCAAACTTTTTCAGATCTCCTGTTGCTGAAAGTCAACAAATCAATACTTTCAGAGCTGAGTTAAAAAAGTTTTAATATTACTAAATAGTACCGAATAACACTATTGCTAAAGATACGAGGGGATTTTAAATAAGTTCCAAGACCTATATATGTGCCTTGTATTCTTGCAATATAACGCAATTTCTTTTTTGATGCAGATCCCAATAACTTCAGTGTCCTTAGTACATCGTTTTGATTGCGTTCGTAGGCGAGTACAAGAGATTAAATGTAGGAACTGAACGCTGAGAGAAGGCGTGGACTCGATGCGCTATTCGTCAACAGCGGTGGGATGTCAAACCAAATATAGTACTGAGGAGAAAACAACTAGCAGGGTTTATTTGTATTTTTACGCTGCATATGCATTGTGTAGTACAGTATATTCACATTGCAAAAGGTACCTTACGAGATTTTTCGGTATGTTCAAGTTGTTGGAGAGGCAGAACTGTCAAATTTGCCGATACATCTTATTCGCCGCATTTTTCTGCAAGTTATGTTTAAAATCCTACGTTTTCGATATATAAAGTATCACTGAAGACGTAAGGAAATTCAACTGCGAACTAGTGAGGAAAGCAAGTGAAAACAACCAAAGCCTAAAGATAGCAAAGGGACGTCTCAGTAAGGGAAGAAAACAGATTATGGCACTGAGAAAAGAAGATGGTTCTGTAACAAGAAATAGAGGCGAAATTTTGACAAGAGTGAAAGATTTCTACTCCAAATTATATGAAAGGGATGATACATGTACTCCAGACATCATCAAACGTACCAGTACCAGAGTTCTTCCAGTCCTCCCAGCAGAAGTTGCAATCAAGAACATGAAGCGGGGAAAAGCTCCAGGAGAAGATGGAATTACTGTAGACATCATACAAGAAGCAAGTGGAGAAATCGAAACAGTACTCGCCCAAATTTTCACTCGATGCCTTAATGAAGGGAAGATTCCTGAGGATTGGAACAACGCTACAATGATCCTGCTACATAAAAAAGGTGACAATGAGGATCTGAGGAACTACATACCTATCAGCCTCCTATCAGTAGCTTGTAAAATCTTCACTAAATTTCTTTCACACCGTTTGAATGTAACACTGGACATGGCTCAACCGAGAGAACAAGCTGGATTCAGGAGTGGCTACAGCACAATAGATCATATCCACGTACTGAGAGAACTAATTGAAAGAGCGAGGGAATATGAACTTCCATTGTGCATGGCTTTTATTGATTATGAAAAAGCCTTTGATTCGGTGTAAACATCAGCAGTTACAATGGCTCTGAAATCCTGCGGTATTGAAGATGCATACATTAATATTTTTAATAACATCTATGAAAATGCATGTGCAAAGATTCGGCTGTTTGAAAATACAACACGCATAGAAATTAGAAAGGGAGTGAGACAAGGTGACACCATATCT
This sequence comes from Macrothele yani, assembly GCA_039090855.1. NCBI lineage: Eukaryota > Metazoa > Arthropoda > Arachnida > Araneae > Macrothelidae > Macrothele > Macrothele yani. The sequence continues at coordinate 32,689,205 of CM077011.1, forward strand.
CCGAAGCTTTTCAATGCCACATTGGAGGGTGTTTTTCAGTCGCTGAGCTGGGAAAACAAGGGGATAAAGATTAATGGAGATTATCTAACCCACCTTCGTTTTGCTGATGAGGTAGTCATTTTTGCGACTACCCCATCAGAGCTGCAGAGTACGATCCAGGAACTTGCTAACAAGAGTAAAGGAGTGGGATTAAAAATGAACTTTCAGAAAACAAAAGTGATGTACAATGCTTTTACAAGGAATGAAGATTTATCGATTGATAGAGAAAAGCTGGAAATAACAGATGCGTACGTTTATCTTGGACAGCACATATCAAGTGAGGGTCACATTGATGAAGAAATTAATCGGCGTACAAAACTTGCCTGGAGAGCTTTTGGAAGAAACAGCATAATTTTCAAGAGCCATTATGTTTTAAAAGAAAAGTGTTTGATCAATGCATCCTTCCAGTGCTTACATATAGTGCAGAGAAGTGGACCTTAACTAAAAGAGACATACAAAGACTGCAGACAACACAAAGAAGCATGGAGAGGTGTGACGTGCCTGCCCAGCAGGACGCACACGACACAAAGGCAGATAGCAGCGATAACGAACGTCCGCGTAGCTCAATTGGTAGAGTGACGTATTCTTGAACGAGAGGACCAGGGTTCTCTCCCCGGCGTGTACAAAAAATGACGGAGAAATTTACTTCGCTATAATGGCGCCCGAACTTCCCGGATGACCCAGCCGTTCAAGATATCGCAATGGTGTGATGTTCTTTCCACACCGCGAGATAGGAAAAATCAGAGAATCCCCTCTTCAGCGCTTCGAAAAATACCTGTGTGTGACGTTGCATTCCGCACACTAGATTGACTGGGAGTTCTCAAGTGGGCGTTCTACAGCGGATGGCTGCCTGCAACGATTCGTGGTCACGGCTGACCCGTGGGCCATGCCCCCGGTCCTCCTTCATGGGGGGGGGGAGGATGTGACGTGCCTGCCCAGCAGGTCGCACTCGACATAAAGGCAGATAGCAGCGATAACGAACGTTCGCGTAGCTCAATTGGTAGAGTGACTTATTCCGGAATGAGAGGACCCGGGCTCGAGCCCCGGCGTGGACAAAAATGACTGATAAATTTACTTCGTTATAGAGGTGCATGCTTGGTGTACCCAGGAGAGATAAGAAGAGGAACTCGTGGATCAGGAAAATGACAAGAGTGGAAGACATCATGATCAGAGTAAAATCTTTGAAATGGCAATGGGCTGGACATATAATGCCTGAAGGATAGATCATCGATGGACAGCCGGAATTTTAGATTGGATTCCAAGGGACAGGAAAAGACCCAGAAGAAGACCACATAGGAGATGGGCGGATGAAATTAGTATGCGGGAGTAACATGGAGGAGACTATCACAAGACAGACCGTTGTGGAAGAGGCTTGGAGAGATCTTCTTCCAGCAGTGGATTGATAATGGTTGACAATGATGAATGATGATATATATACATGTTGATTCAGAATAACTGTTCAGTAATTTGCAGGGAATTCAGGAACACAAAACCAAGCCATAGTAACATAGGAACATGGGGTTGCAAATGCAAAACAGAGGCGCTACACGGTCACAAAGACAGAGACAGTTATCACAACGTTGGAGAGCAAAATGATTTAATTCTAAGGCTAAAAAAATAAGACATGATTTTAACAGACTTTTGGACAGCAAATAACATTTCACAGTATCTTTACAGGAAGTGTTCGAAGTTGCGGCCTTGCGCTTTAACAAGCGCTTCACAGCGACGGCGCATCGACCGGCGGACGTGGGCAAACATGACTGGTGTATCAAAGTAGAGTCACAGGAGGGCGCAATGTGTCGGCCGGTGCTTTGGGCAGAAGGAATCAGCGGAGGCTGTCAGTTGTGTCAGGATTGTGAAGAAAGATGTATCGCTACAGGAAAAGCGAGATTGCGGATATGCATCTCATGTATGGTGCAGCGAACTGCAGTGGACCCACTGCCAGGCAATTGTATCAGGAACGGTTTCTTGACAGACACATTCCGGCTCATACGATGTTCGGACGGCTGCATACCCGATTGTGTGAAACGGGAAGTTTCAATGTGTGAAGGCGCGATGCTGGAGCTGACAGAACGACGCGGGCAAATAACTTGGAAGAAGCCGTCTTGGATGAAATCGCACGCAATTAGGGGACCAGTACCAGGGCTATTTCTGCTCGCTTACACGTGTCGCAATCCACCGTATGGCGCGTCGCACACGAGGATAATTTACACCCATTCCATGTACAACGTGTGCAGTCTCTGAATGCCAGCGATTACCTACCCGTAGCGTGTGGCTTTCGCACGTTGGTTTTCACAGCAGATTGCCGGGGAGCCGAACTTCGCGTTTTACGTCCTCTTCTCTGATGAAGCGACTTTCACACTGGAGGGCATCTGTAATTCACACAATGTGCACGTGTGGGCACATGAAAATCCCCGAGCCATACGGCCGCATGCCGTGCAAACGTCGCTGCAGCGTCCACATATGGGCAGGCATGGCTGCCGACTGTCTGATCGGGCCCTACGTATTGCCATCGGGACTGGATGGACAGAATTACCTCATCTTCCTGCAAGAGGTCCTGCCGGAATTACTGAGTTTTACCCACCCAAGTGCGACAGCGCATGTGGTTTCAACACAACGGAGCTCCTGCGCATTTCTCCAGCAATGTTCGCCAGTATCTGGACGCAACATTTCCGGGGCTTAGGATTGGTCGCGGTGGACCCGTTCCACGGCCACCCCGTTCACCTGATCTGTCCCCCCATTGACTTTTTTTGTGGGGTTATTTGAAAGGAATGGTGTATAATACCCCTGTTGATTCCGATATGGACCTGGTGGCACGAATCTTTGCAGCAGCTGGAGTTGTTAGTGATACACCAGGCATGTTTGCCCACTTCCGCCGGTCAATGCGCCGTCGCTGTGAAGCGTGTATTACTGCGCAAGGCCGCAACTTCGAACACTTCCTGTAAAGGTACTGTGAAATGTTAATTGCTGTCCAAAAGTCTGTTAAAATCATGTCTTATTTTTTTGTAGCCTTCGAATTAAATGATTTTGCTCATCCAACGTTGTGATAACTGTCTTTGTCTTTGTGACCGTGTAGCGGCTCTGTTTTGCATTTGCGACCCTATGTTCCTATGTTATTATTGCTTGGTTTTGTGTTCCTGACCTACCTGCAAAGTATTAAACAGTTATTCTGAATTACCCTGTATACGAATGAACATTCTCAAAGTGATTTGGATATAAATAAACATGCAGCAAAAATTCGGACGCCATGTTCACTATGATGCACAAAATGATAACATTACACACAATATAAATATTGTTCCGAGTTTCTTTTATCTTTTAGGAAATACACACACGGACAACGAAATTTGCTCACCAAGAAGGAAGCATCGGGTTGAACTGAAATTTTATGGACGCAATGATGCAAATGAATGATACACATGATGGCAAAAACAGAGCTGCAGGACAATTACAGAGGAATCTGTGGCACGCAGTCCGGTCATCTTCAATAGCGAATCGCACCGCCTCGTGCGGCGATACATGCTGCAATACAGCCCGGCATGGAGGCGAACAGACGCTTGATGTTGTCCTGCGGCAGACCGGCCCACACTTGTTGGATGGTGTGCTCCAAATCCCGGATAGTGCGGCACGGCTGGCGTTTCAACTGGTCCCACACATGCTCCATAGGGGACATGTCCGGGGAGCGGGCAGGCCATGGAACTGTCTGGACATAACGCAAGCGGTCCTGGGCACCCCGAACCGTGTGCGGGTGGACATTATCATGCTGGTACAGCGCACCTAGAATCCCGCCCAGGAATGGGAGCACATGGAGCCTTAGGATCTCGTCCACATACCGCTGGCCAATCAATAATCCACGTACCACTACTCGAGCTGATCGGCTATCGTAGGCAATGGCTCCCCAAACCATAATGCTTGCAGTGGGTAGGCGTGGTGCTCGATAGCGGGGTTGGGATTGTACCGTTGACCCGGGTACCTTCACACTCGGACACGATGATCATCTGTCTCCAAACCGAAGCGGCACTCATTGCTAAACACCACACTTCGCTAGTCTTTGGCGTTCTACATCCGTCTTGCCTGGTACCGCTACACACGGAGCCGGCGATGTTCCGGTGTTAACGGCAGCACACGTAAGGAGCGCTTGGACAGCAGATTCGCTTCCGCGAGGCGTAGGGAAATGGTTCGTGGGCACACAAGAGCCGCTACATCTGCCTGTCTAGTAGTAGACCGGGTTCTCGTGGGATCCATTCGTGCCTGGCGTACGATCCGTCGATCCCCTCTACCGGTGGTCCTCCTGGTCCGTCCGGAGCCACTCCGCCATGTGGCAGTGCCGTCACGTTTCCATTGTTCCCAACACAGTCGGACGGTATGGTCAGAACGATCCACGTGGCGGGCTATACGTCGCGCCGACCACCCTGTGGTTTTCAGCCCAATGATCAGGCCTCGCTCAAAGTCCGTAAGTTGGACAAATTAAGGTCTCTGGCGTCTACCCGGCATTCTTGTCACTCTGTACTGTTGTTTGCGCCAGCCGGTGCTCTTCTCTTTCATGGGGCATCGACTACATGCCGGGTTATAAAGCTGCCGGTTCGTGCTTGCAACGCCACCACAGGGTGTGTAGTCATGCGCACTCGCAACAAACGTGGATCATTTGCATACCAGCGCACACATTTGCAGAGTTTCGCGGTTGTAAGATGTTTTCTTCTAGGTGCACAAATCTCATTGTCCGTGAGTGTAGTACAATCTTGCTGTAGTTGATAACGTACGCCGCCTAATGTGACGTATACTACCTACTTATTTTTTCTTGTACGTTTACTTTCTCGTAGGTAAATTTTAATCACTTCTTGTTATGTTTACTGCGCTGAACGTCACTTTGGAGCTTCCAAGAGTTTATTTTTTTGGGAATTCCACGAACGTCGGTCAAGCCAGGAAAAAAGGAATTGATATAGATTTTTATATGATCCTGTTGCTGTTGAAGGGACGAAAAACTTTCGTCTTCAGGCATTTCCTTCAAGTTGAGACTTTGTGTTAATTTGTTAGATATTTAACGTTAGCGTTTATTTAATAATCAATTGTCAATCTTGTCAAATTACGTGTGTTTTTTTATTTTATGATAATCTACAACTACTAAAGGGACTAGTTTTTGGTGTGAAGGTTTATTTCTTCCTAAGTGAATAAAGGTCTTGAAACAAGAACTAAATTCGTAATTGAATTATTTGCTCATCTTGTTCTATTTCATAGTTTATTGAATCCTGACAAACTTAATAATGTGCGTTAGTGAATAAAGAATAAAATAGCTTTGAATATTAAATTCAACACGGCTGCTATATTTTTGGTTTTTAACTCGCATAAAGCCTTCCCGACAGCGAAGTGGTTTGAGGCGCTAGCCATGCGCCACAGGTGCCATGAGTTTTTTCGTTTTTTTTTTTTTTTTTTTTCACACGGTTCCTAGTGGTCGGAGGCGAGATGGGCCAGGGTTCGCGTCCCGGATGTGGCATGAATGGTGTTTGTATGAAGGCATTGGTTCTGTCCCTTCCCTGGAACCAATATCTCCAAATTAGGGACGGGTGACGACTTATAGCCGTTAGCGTTGCATATGGCGATTACCAAACCTGGGAATAAAATGAAAAAGAACCCACTTAAACTGCATGGCCAACGATATAGCAAAATCATAAAAAAAAATATTCAAATGTAGTTTTCGTCGCGTAAGCAGGAAGGTCAAGATTTATTTCGAGCCTAATTTGACATCTAGCTGCATGAAAGTACGTCGTTTATTACTTTGCGACCAGCTTCTGATGGCAGATACAAAACTTATATCTTTATGTTTGTGTTTTACGCTTTCCAACCGTAGGTTGAAGAAGCGTATATGCTCCAGCTCTGTCCGTCTGTCTGTCTGTCAGTCAGCACGATAACTCGCGTAAAAATGGTATGATTTCGATGAAATTTTAGAATGTTATAGTGGACCGCCGGGGGACGAACCCTATTGAAAATGGGTGAAATGGGGTTAAAGGTCAGGGCATAGGAGAGGGATCTATTCCATTGCCCTTATGCGTCATAACATATGAAACATGCTTCGATTGTGACAAAACTTTATCATGTTGTTCCGGAAGTACACTGAACCGGTCCTGTTGAATAACATCGAAATGGGGTCAAAGGTCAGGGTACAGGAGCGAGATTTATTCCACAGCCATTATGTCGTCGGTGGTATTTAAGGAGTACGGCGAAGTGAATGTAATCAGTCGTCGGCGTACGAACACATGCGAAGACCCCGAAGAAGCTGCAATGCCTGGACATGGAATACGTGTACGATTTCAGCAGTTATTGAACTTTGAGCGAGGTCGTCTAGTCGAACTCCGCTAGGCCGGGTGGTCGTATCGTCGTATTGCGGAGCGAATTGGACGGGAAGTATCGGTGGTGGTACGATGGTGGCGTAGATGGTCTGAGGAACATTCCCACACGAGAAGACGTGGAACCGATAGTCACAGACGGACTGATGAGCGGACCGATCGGCGCATAAGAAGAGCGGCGTTGTCAAGCAGAACATCTACTGCGACGCAAATCCGAGCTGCCGTTGCACCTAAGGAGACTGTGCGAACAATCCGCAACCGTCTACTGGATGCAGGACTATGTGCACTTGTGCCTCTGGCATGTGTATATCTGACTCCAGCCCACCGTCAGGAACTGCTGCAGTGGTGTCTCCAACGTCTGCACTGGAAAAGTCAATGGCGATCTGTCGTGTTCAGCGATGAAAGCAGATTCTGCTTGGGAGCCTCCGATGGCCGCATGCGTGTTCACAGACGCACAGGGGAGCGTCTCCACCCTTCTTGCATCCGCCAGCGACACACAGGGCCTACACCTGGTCTCCTGGTGTGGGGAGAGATCAGCTATCACTCCCGTACAGAACTAGTGTTTGTACCGGTTACGTTAAATAGCACATCCTACATCAACAACATCATTCAGGCCGTTGTTGTGCCATTTGTAAGGTCGGTCCATCGTGGTGTTTTCCAGCAAGATAACGCACGCCCACACACGGCACGTGCAAAGCAACATGCACTTCAGGGTGTGAGACAACTTCCATGGCCTGCACGTTCACCGAATTTGTCCCCCATTGAGCACGTGTGTGATTTTATGGGACAACGACTTATCCGGTCTCCACGGCCAGCCACGACCATCCCCGATTTACGCGTCCAAGTTGAGGATTCTTGGAATTCAATACCCCAAACTTACATCCAACATCTGTACGACAGACTCCATGCCAGAATTGCACAGTGTGATGTAGTTCATGGCGGTTCAACCTCGTACTAACCATGTTATATGGAAATGTTATTTTTCAGTTTATCAGCAAATACAGCTGTATTTTGCCATAATGTTTTGATCACGTTATCCTCTGTATTCCGTTATTATGCTGTGTAAATTTTGTTGGTATCAGACGTCTCCTTCTTGGTGTTCTTTTTTCACTTTCCGCCAGTGGATTTTGATAGTCATTACTGGCTGAACGCAATGGCGATCTGCGCAGGCTCTATCAACAAAACAGCTTGATGATCTCTCAGCCGCCCCGGTGATCCAATGGTCCAAGAGCTGGCTTATGACCATTCGTCCGATAAGGATCCGGTTTCGAATCCCGGTCAGGCATGGATATTGTGTTTGTCTTACGGCACTGGCTTTCTCCCTTCCCTGGAACCAGTTGTCCTAAATTAGAGACTGCTTATTGCCAACTGTGTTGCTTATAGCCCACTGAGTTGCTCACGCGGGCGTTAAACCTCCAACAAGAAAAAACAAAACAAAAAACAACCTTCAATCAAAAAAAACAAAGAAAGAAAAGAAAAGAACTCCAGCAAAGCATATTTAGTTGTAATTCTTCGTATTTACATCTGCTAAAGGAATAATGATATAACGACAACATTCATGATCTTTTCAGACTGACGACTTATTGAACGATTATCATATATCTTTGTGTGCATCGTGTTTGATAGGTGTAGAAAGAAAAGAAGAAGAAAATTGCGCAAACCGCTGAGTCGCCCCGGCGGTGCAGTGGGGTAAGCGATGGCTTCTGATCATTTGTCCGAAAGGGGTCCGAGTTCGAATCCCGGTGAGGCATGGATGTTGTGTTTGTTTTACTGCACTGGCTCTCTCCCTTCCTTGGAACCAGTGACCCTAAATTACGGACGGGCGACTGCTTATAGCCCATTGAGTTGCTCTAGGTGGTCGTTAAACCTCCAATCAAAAAAAAAAAAGAAAAAAATCCCTTCCCTGGAACCAGTGGCTCAAAATTAGGGACGGGAAACTGCCTATAAAAGCCCATTGAGCTGCTCACGGTGGTCGTTAAAAAATTGCAGACTGTTCGCCGTTCCTGCTGTTCTGAAAATATGGTTTATAGCTATAACTGATTAAAACTTTACTTTTAATGCCTAACAAGTAATTTATTCGCGAACAGTTTTGCGCAATAATTTATAAATTAAATACAATTAAATTAATTAATAATTAAATATCTCTTTGCAATAATTAATAAATTAAATATATTCAGTAGGATGTTGGTATCAGGATCATTATCATGCATGTGGCTTTTTAATTTGGCAATGCTTACCAACAACATCAAGGTTCCTGTCTTACTATTCGACGATTTCTTTTCATAACGTTGCATGTCATTTAGACTTTTTTTTACTAAAGTATTGATTACAGATGACATTTATTTTGAAATTAGTTGATAAAAACGTTTAGATTAAATTAGTGAAGGATAAGATAATTGTTGGGATGAATAAAAGAAATATCCAAAGTTCTGTGTGAAAATTCGTGCTACCATTCACAAATATATTAGGTTGTAATGCTGTCAAAAACACGATAAAACCATTAAAACCACAGCACACTAGTTGCAAGATGAAATGAAAATTTACTACAATTAAAACCAGTATGATACAGTTAAAATGATAAAATTACATGAGGCGAGATCTTTCGGGTCACCCCTTGGTGCCCATTGCCAAGCCAACTGGCCGCCCCGGTGGCGCAGTGGTCTAAGCGATGGCCTCTGATCATTCGTCCGAAAGGGGTCCGGATTCGGATCCCGGTGAGGCATGGATGTTGTGTTTGTCTTACGGCGCTGGCTCTCTCCCTTCCCTGGAACCAGTGACCCTAAATTAAGGACGGGCGACTGCTTATAGCCGATTGAGTTGCTCACGGTGGTCGTTGAACCTCCAATTAAAAAAAAGAACCAACTGTGAATACATGTGGTGCGGTGACAACTTATACGCCTTATAATAGTCACGTGATGTCACCATGGTAACAGTAATGCGCATGTGAATAAACAGAGATTTTAAGGTTAACATTAAAGTCATATTAACGATGGAGGTTCCAGTGAACGTATAAGACGTTGCCAGGTTAAAGGGAGGGCATAAGGTAGGTCATCGGTACAGCATAATTTGTTAACCATATACTATAAAAAGTGCTTCCGTAAACAAGGTGTCTTTCTCGTATTTGGTGTAAGCGAGATGAGAGACTTCGTTTCAACACGGAGTAAAATGATTGAGGGTTAGTGTGCGAGCTAAAGACGTGGTTGTAGCTTCCCTGGAAATGTCATATTGGCGTTCACGGGATCGAACCGAAATCGTTCGTAAAGTGGAGCCAATGTAACTCGAATTTGGTTGATTAGGGATTTGGGGGCGAAGTTTTATCGTGTTTTAGACAGCATTACAACCTAATATGAAGAAATTGGTTGGAATCACTCATAACCTATATTTCAAGGTTAAGCGCAAAAAATGTTGAAATCCTAGAATAACACCAAAGGAAACACTATAATGCATTTATTCCTCAGTCGCATGCACAAACGCTTTTGGATATGCAGGCGTAAATATTCACTAAAAGATAATTGGGTTATATTTTTGAAGTTATGGCGATGAACGATCTCATTTTAGAAAAACATTCTGCTATTCATGCGGTTCTTGATGCTGTGCATCTTTCCCGACAGTAGTAAAGTACAGGGTGTCCCAAAAAGGTGTAACCAATTTCTAACGATCGTAACCTTTGATAAAAACTAATAGCAGCATTCTGTTTGTTGCAGGTGTTAAGGAATACCCTCAAGTTTTCTACCCAATGGATCGTGTGACGAAATCAGAGATTGTGGAGTGTTTTATTGAAACCCGATCCGAAACGCAGGTTCAGAGAAAATTAAGAAAAAATACAGGAGCAAACTGCCCACACGTAAGAGCATCAGAAAGTGGTACAAGTCATTCAAGGAAACTTTTAGCGTCCTTACAAAGAAAAGTCCTGGACGACCATCGTTGGTTTCAGAAAGGAAGTAGGGTGTGAGACAAGCATTCACTCGTAACCCTCGTAAGTCAATCAGACAAGTAGCAGGACAGCTGGCCATCCCCAAAACGTCAATGCACAGAGGGTTACGTCAGAGATTGAAAATGAGCCCTTATAAACTGCAGATAACCCATCACATAATCCCAGATGATCAAGTGAGACGTAAACATTTTGCTGGAAAAATGTTGGAGAACATTGCAAGTGCTGAATCTTTCCTGAGACAAACCTGTTTCTCGGATGAGTGCACTTTTCATGTTTCTGGAAAGGTTAATAAACAGAGTGTGAGAATTTTGGGGATTGAATACCCGAATTACACAATGGAATATGAACATCCTTGCCCCAAAGTGAATGTTTGGTGTGGCATAGTGGTCGACCGTATTATTGGACCCTTTTTCTTTCAGGAAGTGACCGCGAGAGCAGAAAATCACCTGGACATGATTGAGCATTTGTGTATTCCCAGTTGGAGGAATTTGCAACTCCGGTCATTTTCCCACAAGATGGGGCACCACCTCATTGGGCTTTAATTGTGAGGAGGTCTCTGGAAGCCAAATTTCCCAATCGATGGATTGGGCATGGTAGTCCCATTGCATGATCTCCACGTTCACCTGACTTATCACCATGTGACATTTTATTATAGGGATTCAACAAGAATGAGGTTTGCAGCACCCCTGTTGCAGACATTATTGATCCAAATAGGAGGATTGCACACGCACTGCAGAAAGTTAATACTGACATTTTCAAACGAACATGGTTGGAACTGGAATACCGTTTAGACATTGTTCGAGTGACAAATGGCGCCCATGTCGAATGTCTATAAAACTTCATGATCTGGTCTGTCTATTAACACAAGTTGTGTACTATCATTTATATTAAAACTGTTATGATTATTTGAAATTGGTCACACCTTTATGGGGCTCCCTGAATATTTCAAGTAAAAAATTTCGATGTAACGAAAATGGGTAAGGGAAGTAGTCAAAATCATTGCTGAAAACTGATTTTTCAATGCAGTGACGTAACAGTAGGTAATTTCATTGTTAATCAACAATATGTTGTACTAAACTATCGCAGAACACTATTTCGTCACGTTTTACATACAGTTAACAATATCTCATTGCATTCTGCGCAAATTAAGAGAACCTCGTGCTAAATGTGATAAAAGCCAATACAAAAATCCCTTTTTCATATTATGAAAACGGTGCCGTCTAGCAAAATTTAATTTCCTCTCGATCCCTCAAAAAAGGGGGGGGATAATCTGCTATGGGCGATAACTTTAAAATGTTGTACAGCACGATGTGGTGTAATTTGTAGATATCCTAGACTAAAAGTACTGACCCCCCTTATTAATACACGTGCGATTCAACCTTTCTTTCTATCTTGAGAGCAGAATTTAGCTTGCGCATGCGCATACATCTCATTTCATCGGAGTCAAGATCGTTTCTTACGTTCGTCTAAATATGAATTATGTGCAATAATAATAATAAATATTGTTTTTAAAAACTAAACAGTCGAAATACTTACTATCGCTGCCATCATAGTTTAGTAAATATTTACTTTTTGACTCACATATCTGCTTTCATTGGTTTTACGGCAATAATATTCATTAATCTAAGTACAGTTAAATGTCAGGAATTAGTAAGCATTACGCTGTTTGTTGTTGTGATTTAATTCCCCTTAGTATGTACCGGACAGCGGCTCGGTGTTCTCGTGAGTGACGCGGATAAATGCAGTGTGTTCATCATCATCATCATCATTGTCAACCATTATCAATCCACTGCTGGACGAAGGTCTCCCCAAGTTTCCTCCACAACGGTCTGTCTTGTGCCAGTCTCCTCCATGTCACTCCCGCATATTTACGAATTTCATCCACCCATCTCCCATGTGGTCTTTTTCTGGGTCTTTTCCTGTCCCTTGAATCCAATCTAAAATTTCGGCTGTCCATCTATGGTCTGTCCTTCTGGCAGTATGTCCAGCCCATTGCCATTTCAGGGATTTAACTCTGATCATGATGTCTTCCACTCTTGTCATTTTTCGGATCCACGAGTTCCTCTTCTTATCTCTCCTGGTTATACCAAGCATGCACCTCTCCATGCTTCTTTGAGTTGTCTGCAGCCTTTGTATGTCTCTTTTAGTTAAGGTCCACGTCTCTGCACCATACGTAAGCACTGGAAGGATGCATTGATCAAACACTTTTCTTTTAAGACATAATGGCATATTGCTCTTGAAAATTATGCTGTTTCTTCCAAAAGCTCTCCAGGCAAGTTTTGTACGCCGATTAATTTCTTCATCAATGTGACCCTCACTTGATATCTGCTGTCCAAGATAAACATACGTATCTGTTATCTCCAGTTTTTCTCCATCAATCGATAAATCTTCATTTCTTGTAAAAGCATTGAACATCACTTTTGTCTTCTGAAAGTTCATTTTTAATCCCACTTCTTTACTCTTGTCAGCAAGTTCCTGGATCATACTCTACAGCTCTGATGGGGTAGTTGCAAAAATGACTACGTCATCAGCAAAACGAAGGTGGGTTAGATAATCTCCATTAATCTTTATCCCTTTGTTTTCCCAGTTCAGTGATTGAAAGACATTTTCCAATGTGGCATTAAAGAGCTTCGGAGATATGGTGTCCCCTTGTCTCACTCCCTTTCCAATTTTTATGTGTGTTGTATTTTCAAACAGCCGAATCTTTTGCACTTGCATTTTCATAGATGTTATTAATAATATTAATGTATGCATCTTCAATACCGCAGGATTTCAGAGCCGTGGTAACTGCTGATGGTTTCACCGAATCAAAGGCTTTTTCATAATCGATAAAAGCCATGCACAATGGAAGTTCATATTCCCTCGCTCTTTCAATTAGTTCTCTCAGTACGTGGATATGATCTATTGTGCTGTAGCCACTCCTGAATCCAGCTTGTTCTCTCGGTTGAGCCATGTCCAGTGTTACCTTCAATCGGTGTGAAAGAACTTTAGTGAAGATTTTATAAACCACTGATAGGAGGCTGATAGGTCTGTAGTTCCTGAGATCCTCAATGTCACCTTTTTTATGTAGCAGGATCATTGTAGCATTGTTCCAATCCTCAGGAATCTTCCCTTCATTAAGGCATCGAGTGAAAATTTGGGCGAGTACTGTTTCAATTTCTCCACTTGCTTCTTGTATGATGTCTAAAGTAATTCCATCTTCTCCTGGAGCTTTCCCCCGCTTCATGTTCTTGATTGCATGTGCAACTTCTGCTGGGAGGACTGGAAGAACTCTGGTACCTTTCATGATGTCTGGAGTACATGTATCATCCCTTTCATATAATTTGGAGTAGAAATCTTTCACTCTTGTCAAAATTTCACCTCTATTTCTTGTTATAGAACCATCTTCTTTTCTCAGAGCCATAATCTGTTTTCTTCCCTTACTGAGATGTCCCTTTGCTATCTTTAGGCTTTGGTTGTTTTCAATTGCTTTCCTCACTAGCTCACAGTTGAATTTCCTTACGTCTTCAGTGATACTTTTTCGTGCTGTCTTGCATAGCTCTATATATTCCACTTTGGAAGTCACATCTTCTTTAGTTGTCCTCATCTCTCTTCTTTTTTGCATCAACATTTTGGTTTTTCCTGATAATTTGTTTACATGCAACTTGTTCTTAGACCCAGCTAATTTTGTTGCTGTTTCCATAAGAGCTTTGGTTACTTTTCTGTTAACTTCCGAAATATCCACTTCTTCCGATGTTAGGCCTTCTAAAGCAGAGAATCTGTTCTTCAGTTCCAACTTGAAAGTATTATGGTGTTTTTTAAGGTTGGTTATGTCAATACATTTTGTTTGTCTTATGAGCTTGCCACGTTCCAGTTTAGTGTTGAGGTGCATCTTACATCTCACCAATCTATGGTCACTACCTGTGTTGAACTTGTTTAGCACACTGCAGTCTTCGATGACGAATTTTTTGTTACACATAATAAAATCAATTTCACTTGTCGTCCCAATTGGATGTCTCCATGTCCATTTCCTGTGTGGCTTTTTCTTGAAAAAGGAATTCAAGATGAAAAATCCTTCTGCCTCTGCAAACTCAACGAGAGTATTTCCACGCTGGTTTCTGTTGCCGTGACCGAATTTACCTACTGAAGTTTCATTCTGTTGCCGGTGCCCTATTTTTGCATTGAAATCTCCCATAATTATCTTCAAGTGCTGCTTACCTTTATTATTTAGATGACGAATTTCCTCATAAAATTCTTCAATTTCTTCTTCAGGATGACTTGTGGTGGGTGCATAAGTTTGAATAATCTGAGCCTGGTATCTTCTCGATAGTTGGATAACGAGTCGTGCAGCTCTGTCAGAGGAACTTTCAACTTCTACAACTTTATCCTTCAGTTTCTTGTTTATTATAAATCCAACACCACTAGTTCTGCCAGTATCTGTCCCACGATAATAGAAGAGATGTCCACTTTTCAGTTCAATGAGATCTTCTCCTTTTCTCCTTACCTCACTCAGCCCGACGATGTCCCACTTGATCCTTTGTAGTTCCTCTTCCAATTCAAGAAGCCTTGAATCAGAAGATAGGGAGCGTCCGTTGTAGGTAGCCAAGGTCAGCATCAAATGGCTGCCTAGTCCGGTCCTCCGGGGATTCTTAGCACCCTCTGCCTTCATGTCGCACTGGCCGCTGCCTTGGCCAGGTACATTCCAGCTGCCGGAGACTGAGGGCCAAGATTTAAGTTGTAGAGTCATTTTGGAGGTGTTTGGCCATAACTCACCACGCTGGCCAAGCGGGTTGGTGAGTGTGGGATAGCATTTCCTCTGATCCCGATGGTATAGTTATACCGCTATTTGCGGTCGTCAGAGCCCCTTTAGTGGGAACAGGATGCACCACGAGAAGGCGGTGTTGACATTTGTCAAGGAGAGGCTGTGATGTTACGCATCACCTGACCTTACATCCCGCAGTGTGTTATACGTAAATAAATGGATGCTCTCGAATCACTCGTTTTGTTTCACACCCACCAAGATCTTGGCATGCGAAAGATGCATAGCATACGTTATCTACTAAGAGTACCAGGGTACTTTGTCGATTTTTTGGTATGAGCATGATACTAAAGAGCCAAGTAAATATATTCCAAATTTGCTTGGGTTTATATTGACAGGAAACTGAAAACTAATATCCGTTCCGTTACAAAACAGAATATTTTTGACTGATATGAATATTTCAGCGTGTAACATACCTTAAGATTTTGAAGATGACAATCCGTTTTTGGTGTAAATGTGACAAGGATGTTAAGTCAGATAATATCCGAAAACTTGAAAATTTCATCGTCCTGGAGCGGGACTCGAACCTTCGTCTCCCAGATAGCGCTCGGGTATGCTAACCACTAAACATTACCACTAGTGGTTGATGTTAACTCGAACCTTCGTCTCCCAGATAGCGCTCGGGTATGCTAACCACTAAACATTACCACTAGTGGTTAGTATACCCGAGCGCTATCTGGGAGACGAAGGTTCGGGTCCCGCTCCAGGACGATGAAATTTTCAAGTTTTCGGATATTATCTGACTTAACATCCTTGTCACATTTACACCAAAAATCGGATTGTTATCTTCAAAATTTGTATTACATGGCGTAATCCCGTATTTATTTCATGATACCTTAAGATATTGCAGCAAAGAAAAATATATCCATCCATGCCTTTAATTTGAAATCTCAGTTTTCTTACAATGTGACTTTTATTTGATTCACATTAATAAGAAAAGTTGAAAACCGTAAGTATATAGGAGAAAATTATGAACCCCATCGCTTAACGCTTTAGCGAACAAAAATATATCCCTAATAGTTTTGCATGCATTAATATGATACTCGTACTTTGTTGATGTTAACAGGTATGTATCAGATCTTAACCTGGAGTCATATCATAATTCGGTTTCATGGTGTTGAAAAAGCTTCTAAGGAACTCGTGTCGAAATTTGCATTCACTTAACTTACCGATATAATTTGGTAAGAATTACTCATCATAGCAATGAGTAAGTTGAGAAGAACCACAATATTGATGACCGAATAAGAACCAAACAGAAGGAGTGACCAGAAACGTGTGTAGCTTTTAATTCCTGTTAGGTCGAAATTGTTCAGTTCGACGAGACCAAAACTTGCCCAGAAAAGACTTTGAGATGCCTCGAACAAACTGAAATAAATGAAAAATATGAGAACATCATTTAGGTCTAAAAAATGTTTTTCATATTCATATCGCCACCATTTTTTTTTATAAAATACATTGAATGGGTCTTAAAGGACGCATTGTTATTCCATTTTTGCTAAGAAACTCTTGTACAAACTTCGGTAAAATCATTTACTCTTGCAGTTGGCAAAGTTATAAATTTTTGAACTTGATTTTACAAACGAAAGCATTTAACCTTATTTCCTAACAAATCCCAGCTAAAGATGTTGAACATAATGAAGCAAGAGCAATTTTGCAAATTTATCCGGCAATATAAAGTTGTTATATGCTGAGTGTTTATATAATTTGATAAACTTGTCAATAGCTTTTTCGCCAGAAGGAGATAAAATAGGCACATGCAATCTGTCGGCAAAGATTACAGCAGGTAAAATACAAATGGTTCGATCAGTTGATATTAAGCAAAGAAATAACAAATATTTATAAACGCCTATTCATTTAACCAATTTTTGTAACTTTTCAAAAGTAATTGATGCGATCGAGAATTACATTTTTTTTTTCAGTTACTAGAAATGTCACCACTTAGTTTTTAAAAAAGTTTCTTTCAAAAGACAAAACAAACAAAATATAAATAATAAAATCTCGAGATCGACAGATACTTACCTACAGCTTCATCGCATATTTTTTATAGTTAAATATGATCAAAATTTTAGTTAGAGACTATTTTTGTATGAGTCATCGCTCAAAGTTTCTCGTTGTCAATACTATTATGATGACGAAAACATGTTTTAGGAAGATGAGCTGAAGATTAAGTCACTATGACAACTACACACACCGACCAATGAATTAGAAAACTTTATGTAGATGTACATAAGTGTCGCTTACACAGCGTATATGCACCCACGTGATCCAAGCAACTTTATTTTTTTAATTGGAGGTTTAACAACCACCGTGAGCAACTCAATGGGCTATAAGCAGCCGCCCGTCCTGATTTTGGGCAACTGGTTCCAGGAAGGGAGAGAGCTAGTGCCGTAAGGTAAACACAACATCCATGTCTCACCGGGATTCGAACCCGGACCCATCTCGGACGAATGGTCAGAAGCCATCGCTTAGACCACTGCGCCACCGGGGCGACACAACTACATTGGTGTGCAAAAATTAAGGACGAAGAGGAGAAATTAGCATAACAGCAGAACGAGCAGGCAGAACGGACCGAAAGACCACTCAGGAGATAGACTAGGGTCCGATACGGTAGGGCATGCGCATATATTCAGCCTGACGTAGCGGGGGAGTGTCGAAAGGGTATAAAGCACACGGGCGGTGTACGCTCAGCAACTCGGTGAAAGCTATTGCACGGTGTATATCAATTTGAACGACGTCGAGTTGCTGCCACCGTGTGGTGTGTCCAACTGGCAATCCACTAGACGACATCTGGATGACTTCACCCGAGGTCGCGTCATTGGAAAGTTGGAAGAAGGTTGAAGTGTGACTAGTATGGCCGAGGAGTTAGGGATCGCTCACAGCATCGTTTAATGAGCTTGGAGACCATTTCAAACGACAGGAGCAGCTATCAGAGAGTTTAGCAGTAGTCGTCCACGAGCAACCACAGCGGCGGACGACCGGTATATTGTCCTACAGGCGATAAAAGAAAAACGGCTGACAGCGGGAGAAATCGCAAGGCACATGCAACAGACAACTGGACGTCCGTTATCGCGTTTTATCGTGGCCAGCAGGCTGCACAAAGGTGGTCTATTTCCAGGACGACCAGTACGGTGTGCGCCATTAACGCCTGCTCATCGGAGACGGCGGTTTCTGTGGTGCCAGGAACAGAAAAACTCGACACATTAGCAATGGGGTCGAGTTCTCTTTACTGATAAGAGCCGGTTTAGTCAGACGAGCGATTCTGGACGCATATACATCTGGAGAGAGCAGGGAACACGCAATCACATCTCCAACATCATCGATTTGGAGGTGGCGGAGTTATATATATTTCTTTCCAAGCAGGTTCAGTCACTGGTGTCTGCTATTGTACCGAGGTTCTCCTGCCTCACGTGCGTCTGTTTAGAGGTGCTGTGGGTCCTGAGTAACTCTTCATGAACGACAACGCTACACCTCATTGTACAGTGGCTGTCGCAGAGTTGTTGGAAAGTGAAGATATTCAACGCATGGATTGGCCCGCAAAATCCCCGGACCTAAATCCAAGTGAACACGTGTGGGACGTGCTCGGGAGAGGCTTGGCAGCATGTCACCAGCCGCCAGCAACGATTACGCAGCTGTGATTGTCGCTACAAGAGGAATGGTCTGCGATGCCTCAACAGCTCCTTGACAACCTCGTCCTCAGCATGGACAGACGTTGTAAATCCTGCAACGCAGTCAGGGGTGATCATATCCTCTACTAAAGACTGGATGTTTCATGGCAGCCGCCTGTCACATGAACGTTTCTGTCCTCTGTCCAGTTGTGCTCGAAGCTACCTTTTCAATAAAGTGCCTTTGTATCCTTTCGATTCCTTGTTTGTACGGTTTTGCTCACTTGTCCCATATTCGTACATTTTGGGGATTTTATGATATGATTTGAGTCGACGTGGAGCACTTCTGCATGACGTTGCATTCGAAAAACCGTCTCGTCCTTAATTTTTGCACACCAATGTATTTAAGACTGCTAGTCATCAGTAGTGCTGATCACAATGGAAAAACAAAGGGTGTTTCAGAGTTTGGTAAAGGGCTTATTGTTGGTGCCCATGGGGCTGCAGCGACTATTTCGAAAAAAGGAGAGCTGATTGATGGGTCTTTAGTCAGAAGGACAAAACATGCTGCTTGTATAAGAAGTATAACTGTGGCACAGCGACAGTCTGTCAGAAACAAGATCGACGTCGCCTGAGAAGGCGTGTACGGAGAAACAGGACTTCTATTGTGCAGCAATTGATCGAATAATTCAATAAAGGCTTTTCCCGACCCATGTCTGAGTAGAATGTGAGCAGAGGATCGGTATTGGCAGCAAGGACGTCGCAAAGGGGTGCGAGAGTGGGCTAGATTCCACCCTGAAATTTGCCTTGCCCACCGTGACGCCCACCCGATTCACGATGAGTCATTTTTCAATTTTTTAACTTTAAAATAGAATGTGGACTTTGCCGAGTAATAATAAGTGCCGCGTTTTTCGTCTACGTATTTCCTATAAAAAGTGCTTTGTTTACGTCTCCGTAGAGATCTTATCAAAATAACATTCCCCATGAAAATGCACTTATTCCCACTCTCCCAAATCCTTAGTTTAAGCCTTTTCCATATTAGTATGGCTAGGGGCGAATGGACACGGTGGATAGGAATTCACCGAGGGAGGTTGTTATTAATTTCTCTACTGTTTGTTTGTGCTACTAAGCAGGATATCCAAACAGTAATAGTGGAGTCTACTATACCATTCCGCCTCAATGGCGCAGTGGTCTAAGCGCTCGTTTTTGACTATTCCTCCGAGATGGGTTTGAATTCGAATCCCGGTGTAGCATAGATGTTGTGTTTGCCATCAGAAACAGGATCTCTCCTTTCCCTGAAAGCTGTGGCCCGAAATTAGGGACGCGAGTGTGCTTATAGCCTATCCAGGAGTTGCTCACGGTGATCGTTAAAACCACAAAGAAACGAAGAAAGCTACACAAGAGCTCTTAAACCTTTCTCGGGACAGTGAGGCAGCAGGACGTGGTTAACGACTGCTTTGGAGGAGAGGAGTGCAAGGTAAGGTCGCTGGCTTAAAGGAAGGGGGTTAGGTGTTGTGTCTGCGTGTGACGACGTTAAAATGTGATCTAGATAAACAGAAGGGACATTTTACTTTAAACATATTGTGCAAGTAGAGTATTATTACTGCAAGCAAAAATGCAAAATTTTGAAAAACATTTAAGGCAATGCATCCACAACAGGAAAAAAAATTCACTGAGACATTCTACCAACACTTGTATCTTACACTAATGGCGTAACTAGTCAGATCCGTGTGAGTTTGTATTTCCAGAGGAAGCGGTGGGGTTTACAAAAATTCCCTTGCAGCCGGTACTCGAAATAACAAAAAAAAAAATGTTTTCAGCGTTTTGGTAAATAACGTTGCTCTCAAACTTGCCCCACCAAAAATAATACTCGCCCGTTCGTTTGCCCACCCTGATTTAGAAGGGGTATCGTTCACTTGATCGAAAGATCATTTGACCGAAAATCACTTGATCGAAAGATAGATTTCACTAAAGGGTCACTTGCTCGGAAAGTTCATTTCACCGAAAGGTCACTTCACCTAAAAGTTCATTTCATCGAAAGGACATTTGATCGAAACGTTCATTTCACCAAAGGATTACTTTACCTAAAAGTTCATTTTTATCGAAAGATCATTTCACCGAATGGTCAATTCATCGAAAACTTAGAATTTTGTTGTTAGAGATCTTTCGGAGTGTATTGCGGGTTTTTGAAAAGCTGGCCACCTAAACATTATGGGATTGTATAAAAAATGCATTTTTAATTTCTATGAAACACCTCGCCATGAGTAGGTTTTTAGAAATATAATATTAATTATAGGGCCAAGGCCTGATCAAAATTAATTCTTTTTGCCCGAATAAATGGGAAACATTATTAACTTGACTTTTTATGTAAACCCTATGAACATGCACGATTAAATTTAAAAAAAAACCTAAGCCGAGGAATAGGTACTTAAAATTAATTATTTTTGTCTTAAAACTAAATCTTGGCGTTCTTTGTGACGCGGAGAAATCAAAAGTGCAATTTGAGCATGATCCCCAAACGTTTCGGTGTGGTCTGTCTTCCGAACTGGCACCATGCTTCAACAGATCCTGTAATGAAATCCAAAGTTTTCGATAAACTGACCCTTCGGTTAAATGACCTTTCGATGAAACGAACTTTTCGATCAAGTGACCGTTCGGTGAAATGTACCTTTCGATCGAGTGACCCTTCGGTGAAATGAATGTCTCGATCAAGTGATCTTTCATTAAAACAATCTTTTCGGTGAAGTGATTTTCGGTCAAGTGACCCTTCAGAGAAGTAAACGTCGGGCAAATGAATCAGACCCACTTAGAAGTCTAGCGACGTCGCTGATTGCCAGTCACATGCAGGGTGCCCAGACGTCTAGCTTTTAGAGGATATGTCCTCCTTTCCTTACCATGTCCTGCTGTCCTGCATGCATTAAGGGAAATAGCGTAAATGTCCGGTTTTTTCAATAAGAAATAATTAAAGTACATTTTGATCAAATTCTGCTATTGTAATCATATCTCGTATCAAGCCGCCGCTAAAATGTATTCATTCGTTTCTGGATTCTCGCTCGCACCCTCCCTCCGACCCCAAATCAAGTTTTTTCCTGCAATAATGCACCAGTGAGTCAACAGCACTGACAAAACCCGCCAGTGCACGTTAGTCTGCCTGTCATTCATGGTACGTGGACGATGCCGTGGAGTGTAGTCATGTAAACAGTAGCTCGTACTGCTTGTTTTGTGTGTTGTGAGTCGTTGCTGCGAGTTTTTTTGTTTATAATTCAAGTTTCTTAATCAGTGAGGGGTATACTGCTAGTTAAATACAATTCAAAAGACACGTCATGCTCTGAATTTCACCAATATTTGTCGAAGAAACCCGATCAACTAAACAAAATACCTTTCAGTGAAAAATATAAGTAAAAATCTCCAGCAGGTAAAAATCTTTCTTCCTTTTTAGCACGTCTTTTGTAAAAAAAGATCGTGCTTCTGTTATCGGTTTGTCAGTCCGTCCGTCTGTACCCACGGAATCTCTGCAACTATTAGTCCGATTTGAAAAAATTCTTTTTCCATTCGGAAGCTTAAAATATGCAAATGATGATCCTTCATTTCGTTTTTTTTTTACGACGCACAATTTTACCGCTAGGGGGCGTAAATTCAGATGATGTCGAATTCAAAATTACGTTTTAATCCACATATTTGCTTCTAAACATCCGATTGAAAAAATTCTATTATCTTTCGATTCCATTTATGTCGAAGAGTGTTTTAGATATAGTTTCATTTTCAAATTACGCATAGATTTTCCGCTAGGGGCGTAAAAGTAAATTAGATTTTTTCCGATAATTCTTCTCCTAAAACTCCAATTTGAAAAATCTTTTTTTTCAGCGGATACGTCTCCTAATGGAAAATCTTTTGCATATAATTTCGAATTTTTGGTAAAGAATACTTTGGCCACCAGGGGGCGTAAGTGTTAATTTTTGCTTCTGATGTATTTGCCATAAAATCGGAGCTTCTAAGATATCGATTGAAAAAATTATTTCGTGGACTGATGCACTCACATCGATAAACCTTTTCGAAATACTTTCTTCCTAAAATATCCCACAGTTTCTCGCCAGGGGGCGTAGATGTATATCTTATTTTTGTCAATATCTCTACTTCTAGGAGTCCGATTTGAAAAATTCCTTCTTTGTTGGATAGTGTTTTCCGTGTGACATGTTTTTCATATAATTTCAAAATTTTCAAGTAATTCATAGACTTTCCGCTAGGGGGCGTAATGGTAAATTGCGTTTCGCCCTATATCTCTGCTTCTAAATCTCCGATTTGAAAAGTTCTTTCTGCACCGGATACAGCTCCTGATGGGAAATTGTTTGCACGTAATTTCTAACTTTTGTAAAAAAATTGTTTGGCCACCAGGGGGCGTAAATCTTAATTTCTGCTTCTGATGTATTTGCAGCAAAATATGAGCTTCTAAATTCTCGATTTAAAAACGACGTTTGTAGACCGACACTACTCATGTCGACAAACCTTTTAGGAACATTTTCTTCTTAAAATTGTGCATGGTTTCAACGCCAGGGGGCGTAGACGTATATCTTATTTTTGTCAATATCTCTACTTCTAGGGGTTCGATTTGAAAAATTCCTTTTTTGTTGGATAGTGTTTCCAGTATGACACGTGCTTCATATAATTTTATAATTTTCAAGTAATTCATAGACTTTCCGCTAGGGGCGTAAAGCTAAATTGCGTTACTCCCTATATCTCTGCTTCTAAATTCTCGGATTTGAAAAGTTCTTTCTGCACCGGATACAGCTCCTGATTGGGAAATCGTTTGCACATAATTTCTAATTTTTGTAAAAAAAAAAAATGGTTTGGCCTCCAGGGGGCGTAAACCTTAATTTCCGCTTCTGATGTATTTGCAGCAAAATATGAGCTTCTAAATTCTCGATTGAAAAAAACGTCGTTTGTAAACCGAAGTACTCGTGTCGACAAACCTTTTAGAAGCATTTTCTTCTTAAAATACTGCATTGTTTCTGCGCCAGGGGGCGTAGACGTATATCTTATTTTTGTCAATATCTCGACTTCTAGGAGTCCGATTTAAAAAATTCCTTCTTTGTTGGATAGTGTTTCTAGTGTGACATGTGTTTCCTAAAAATTCAAAATTTTCAAGTAATTCATAGACTTTCCGCTAGGGGGCGTAAAGGTAAATTGTGTTTTTGCTCCTAAAATTCCGATTTGAAAAATTCTTCCTGTATCGCATACAAGACCTAATGGAAAATATTTTTCACATGATTTCTAATGTTTTGTAAAGAATGGTTTGGCCACCAGGGGTCATAAGTGTTAATTTCTGCTTCTGATGTATTTGCAGCAAAATCTGGGCTTCTGAAAACTAGACTAAATTTTTTTTGTCTTGGACTGATACAGCTCATATAGATAAACCTTTTGAGAATACTTTCTTTTTAAAATAATGCATGGTTTTCCCACCAGGGGGCGTAAAGTCACATCTTATTTTTGTCCATAACTCTGTTTATGGACAAGATTTCGTAAGCTCAAGATTCTGTTTACACCAATATCTGAGGGATTAAAGACCCGATTGAAAAACTTCTTTCTTCCGTCAGATACTATTGTTTTCCATACCGGTTCCATTGCCTTTGAATAGCTTTGATAAATTTAACTTGCGTCATAACGGATTCAAAAGACGGTGCTTATTACACCCGAAAATTCGGTGTTATCTTTCTTGTTTAAAGTTTTACACGTATAAACTATCAAATTTAAATATAGAGCACATGCATTCATATTTATTTTTCTACACATTGAATGTGTGCTCCTTTTTCTCGAAATGCCCTCCTTTTTTAATGAGAATGTCCTCTCATCCCAAAAAGTCATCTGGTCACACTGGTCGTATACCTATACGGCAGCCAATGATTTCTTTTCTTTTTTGTTTGGAGGTTTAACGACCACTGTGAGCAATTCGATGGGCAGTAATCAGTCGGCGGTCCCTAATTTAAAGTCACTGGCTCTAGGAAAGGGAGAAAGTCAGTACTGCAAGTCAAACACAACATCCGTGTCTCACCGGGACTCGAACTCATACCCACGAATTGGCATAAACCAGCGATTTGGCCACTGGAACACCCGGGCTGGTCTTTCTGCGAAGAGCCGGAAAGTTCGTCTACACTGGTGTCAGGAATACCGTGACGAGACACTGGAGACTTGAAAAAGGCGTGTGGTCCGACGAGTCGCGGCACATCTTGCTCTTTACCGATGGTAGGCAGAGAGTTTTGCGCTAGTTCCTTGAAGCAATGAACCCAGTTTGCGTTGTAAACACAACTTAAGGTTTCGGAGGTGCTGTCATGGTATTGAGCACATTCTGTTGGTACGGATCGGATCCCCTGATATTGCTGGAATGTCGTGTCTCCTCCAAGGATTATAGGAACATTGTTCTCTGTAATGTCCATCCTGCAATGCTGACTTTTTATCCAGCAGACGATGGCTATTTCATGGACGATAATGCCGCCATCCTTCTCACAAGATGGGTTCAGCAGTGTTCAGCGAGCATGACAGCGACTTCCACCATCTTCGCTGGCTAAAACAAGCCCGGATCTGAACCCCATTGAGAATGTATGGGACGTGTTAGAAAAACAGATCCGGGAGCAAAGTGCTTTTTCGTCAAATTTAACCCAACTGAAGGACTATCTGATGTACGCCTGGTACGCTGTAGTCGTAGATGCATTCTAACACCTTGTGGAATCTATGCCAAACCGCATACATGCTGTAATTCGGGCTAGAAAGGTTTAACTCGTTACTAAATAAGTTTCAAATTCAGTTTCAGGTATGTGTGTGAGGTGATAAGTGTCATGAACTACATGGAGTAATCAATAAGTAACTTTCTACGACTTTTGGTGGCGAATTTGGAGCATACGAATCGATGTCTCGTGAAGTTCTCATGATTAGAGAGGGTTGTTTGGCACAGGAGTTCGAATAAAATGGCTGCACCTTGAAGAACAGATTCAAATGAAAACAACGACCTGAATGGAAACGCTGTTTAACTCGAAGGAACGCTCGTTGATCACATTTCTTTGGGCAGAAAAAATGCCAGCATCGTAGATTAAAGACCATCTGCAAGAAGCCTATGGTTATCAAGTCATGACTGTTCGGAGGGTGTCAAAATGGCGTTTGAACTTCGCACTTGATCGCATTACTTATCCGTATAAGAAACGCAGTGGCAAGCGTTCGACATCAACAACAGATTGCAACGTGGCGCGTATAGAGGCTGTTTTGCAAGAAGACAGGCGTGTAACTTTGCCTGATATTGTTGTAAATACAAATGTCGCTCTCTGCTCCACGTGTCAGATCGTCCAACCTAATCTCTGCGCATACCTTTGAGTGAAACCATATTTCCATGCGGGTAATTATTTTCACTTGTCTTTTCTCCATCGCGGTGTCCTTTTCATTCACACTCTTCTTCCAAAACAACACCCTCTAAATAGGAGAGTGTTATGACTTTGGGGGACACCGTTTTATACATATCCCTATTCCTCAGCCAAAACGAATCGGATTGCCTAGCAATCAGCCCTCTTAAAAATGTCTTATATATGTGTTCGCCTAATACCTATCTCTAATTCTAATTTTATGGGATAAAAAGGTGCATCTCAAATTTGAATAGGATGCCGATCTCTCAAACGTTTGAAACAGGTTCAAAAGTCCTGCTGGAAAAATATTTGTTGAGTGTCTCCAAAGTAGATCGTGTTACCCGAACCTCTTGATTATGACTGATGCTTATGCCACAGCTGTTGCAGCAAAATGAAGGGGAAAGTAAAAAAAAATTCCACTAAAAAGAAAATATCGCATTTGTGTCAGTCAAACAGTGGCACTGTGGTGCGAACCGTATAGCCCTGATTTAACCTTCCTGTTGAGATTGGGTCTGTTATGTAAACTTCATTGCTCCTCGGTTAAGGATTTTCTTACTGAACGGCACATTACTTCCCCGGACGACTTGTACTTTCCAGAAAAGCTGACAATGAGCCAAAAGATTGTCTAGAGTATTGAAAGTGCAGCGTTTAAAAGCTTGTAAAAAGATTGTAGATATATTGCGAAGACTGCTATACAGTGAGTTAGCTTTGCATTAGGAACACCCCACGGTTTTTCATATTCTGAGCGATAACGAAATAGCAGGTAATATCAACGTCACGTACGGCTACTATAAATTGTGCACACCTATCCTCTGTACGTAATCAGAAAACGTCTGCTAGTAATGGGGAAACGTGGCGACGTAAGCTCATTTGACCGCGGCCAGATAGTTGGGGCAGAAGAACAGGTGGCAGTGTTTCGGAAAGAGTGGCACTTGTTGGCTGCTCCCGTATTGAAGTATCAGGGGTGTACAGGACTGGATTAACCGTGCAAAGACATCCAGCGGAAGGGCTCACATTAATCAGCCATGCGCCTTTGATCCTAGAGGTGAGCGTCGGGTGTCACGACTGCTAGCTCAGCAACGAAGTGCAACGGTCACCCAGTTCACCCACCAGCACAACAGCGGTGCTGTTCGTCCTATTAACATATGTAATTCGCTTCTCTTGGGGTTCCACAGCGAGAGACCGACGAGGGTACCCATGACAGTGCCCAGGCTTCGTAAACAACGCCTCGCTTAGGCCAAGGAACGTCGGGAATACCCCTTAGATAGATGGAAGAAGGTCATCTGGAGTGATGTGCCCCGCTTCCTGCTGTACCATGATGAGTAGCACGAATTTTTATTCATATCTGCAGGTGGCTTATCTGGACCATCCTTTAATAGAACAACGCTCCGTGTCACAGTACTGAGTGGTTGGAGGAACACGACAACGAATTCACTCAGTACTGTGTGGTTGGAGGAACACGACAACGAATTCACCCAGTACTGAGTGGTTGGAGGAACACGACAAGGAATTCACCCAGTACTGAGTGGTTGGAGGAACACGACAAGGAATTCTCCCAGTACTGATTGGTTGGAGGAACACGACAACGATTTCGCCCAGTACTGAGTGGTTTGAGGAACACGACAACGAATTCCCCCAGTACTGTACGGTTGGAGGAACACGACAAGGAATTCATCCAGTACTGAGTGGTTGGAGGAACACGACAACGAATTCACCCAGTACTGTACGGTTGGAGGAACACGGAATTCATCCAGTACTGAGTGGTTGGAGGAACACGACAAGGAATTCACCCAGTACTGTGCGGTTGGAGGAACACGACAAGGAATTCACCCAGTACTGAGTGGTTGGAGGAACACGACAAGGAATTCACCCAGTACTGAGTGGTTGGAGGAACACGACAAGGAATTCACCCAGTACTGAGTGGTTGGAGGAACACGACAAGGAATTCACCCATTACTGAGTATTTGGAGGAACACGACAAGGAATTCACCCAGTACTGAGTGGTTGGAGGAACACGACAACGATTTCGCCCAGTACTGAGTGGTTTGAGGAACACGACAACGAATTTGCTCCCAAACTTCCCTGACTGTAACCCAATTGAACATGTGTTGGATATGCTAGAACGGGGTGTGAGAACTGCTGTCTCTTCTCCACGAAATGAGTGTCACTGAAGGAGCTTTTGCTGCGGGCATGGCTCAAGGAACGCATGGAGGATGTTCGATACCTTGTAGAAACTGTCCTGAGACGGCTGCGAGAGGTGATTGCGCAGAAAGGTAGACCAACGCGTTATTAGGTAGGTGTTCCTAGTGAAAGCTAACTCAGTATTTTACTTTAGGTTAAAATTTTGAAAAATAAATATACCCTTCCTTAGTAATGTTTTCCAGCGGAGAACACTATTTTATACTGACATGTTTATGATATAAGACATTTACTTACTTTGCAAATCTTCTCCATATGCTACAGGATTCTTGATGGTCCGGGTGGGGTGCACCGTCGATTCCACTATAGCATAAAGATTTGTCTGTATCTGCGTAGTACCATAGAAGTTGATTCATTCCGCAACCGAATGCGAAGAGTACTAGGGTGTAAATGAAGAAGAACTTGATGATGTCGAACACCATCCTTCCCAGCGATATTTGCAAAGGGCCCAAATGTGGGTTTACCGAAAATATATGAACCATTTTCAGAAAGCTGCAAGTACATCAATATATAAATTAGCTCAATGAATGAAATTCATATCTCATGGTGATACAAGCAAAGTTAGATACTTAGAATTTTCTGGGTTAACGGTTGTATCATGTGACAAAATTGACAAAGGGAAAAAATGGGGTGTGTATGTTATTCCTATGCTCTACCCTATCTCTGGTGAACTAAATAATCATTATGTGGGTTCTACCAGATGAAATTTGGATTTGATATTAAATGAACACAGATATGATCTAAAAATGAATCACCAAAGCACCTCTTTTGCAAGAACCATAAGTGCTGGAAATTCCATCCCAGACTGAGACAACGCTAAGATTATAAACACACCTAATTCTGTTTATTCCTTGTTATTTGCAGAAAGCCTCTATATTTCGGCTTATAATACAAGTTGCTGTAATGACTATTATCCTTATGTTTTACCTGAACCTTGGAGCAATCTTGTTGGGAAGGACAGCACAATAGCAATTGTTTCTGTTAAGTAATTTTCATTGGCTAATTATGCGGTTTTTTACTGTCTTGTTATCTGGTATATCATGTGACATTGACATTACCTTTCCCATGATTCATCTACTCCACGTACTTAAGACCAGCATGTAACCACATGGTGAAATCACATCTGATGAAGGTGTCAATGTGACACCGAAAGTGCTCATGTTTTTTAACCTGTACATAGATTTCGTTTTTTATCTGAATAAATACCATCGTGCAACAAGACGGATTTCTTTTAATACTAGTATTCATGCACGAATTATAGTGTCTACTATATCATGTGAAATACAAACAAAAATATTTGAAAACGAAGGGCATGTAATGTTTTCTGTGTCATTCTGAAATGAAAGGGAAGACTGCATGAACTTCAATAATCTAGAGTTTGAAATTCTGGATGCTTGGATTTGAGTAACAGGTCAGAGGTCAGACCAAGGCCGTCTAGAATGTGCAAGGCCATGATATTAGATAGATGAGCTTCCTCCATTTCTGACGTCACTCTCGCGTTACAGGATCTGATTCGTCGGTGTCGTATTTGACGTCATATACGACAGCATTGGAAACCAATCGGAAAGCTTGGTTTCCGCTTGGCTTCACTAGAAGAAATGTGAAATTCACAAATTTGTCGGTGATGCGGATCGAAATCGCTTCTCCTCGCTCCGGAACCAGTTGTTCTAACCCACTAAACTACACCTACGGAATGTGTCGCTTCATATTTGTCGTCTTGACACGTACTTCATTTCTGTAGTATGTCACAAAGGGAACTCTCTAATGTATCGCCTTATATTTTGTAGATGGCCTTGGTCAGACATGCATATTTTTTCGCCCTTACGTTGCTTGCCGTTTATCTCAGCTAAAATCAGTAGCCTAAAATTACAGACAACCGATAACTTCTTCCTAGACTTAGATGTTCATGGATAACGTCAGACTGCAAAATGAGGAAAGATTCAGTAGGGATGCCATGTGACATTGATTGACTCATCTCTTACTCTCGAATGCAATATCCAATCACACACATCGCTTACTCCTTCCGATTTGAAAGATCCAATTTTTGAGCAGTTGCTTTTCAATGTAAGCACATCAATTAGATTTTAGTGCAGTTCCAGACGAACATTCTTCGTATTTAAATAGATCTTCCCTATTTCAGAGGAGATGCAGATGGACATCGTTTCGTATTTAAACGGGTCTATCCCATTTACAGTTGCAGGTAGACACCTTTCAGATTTAAACCGGTCTAATGAATTGACAGTATCAGATGGACAATCTTTACGATTTAAATAGGGTTATCGCGTTTCGGAGCAGACGTAGTGGTCAACCGATCAACCAAATTTCGCAGTAATTTCAGATGGACATTTACTACATTTAAATAGGTCCGTCATATCTTCAGAGAAGACGAACATGGACACCCCTGACCATTTCCAATTTCAGAGCAGTTCCGGAAGGACAGCCTCTCTCCAATTTAAAAAGGTCTATCCAATTTCGAAGCAGATAGGGATGGATATTATTTCCGATTTAAGCAGCTCAATCCGATTTCAGATGCACATGTTTCACATTCAGATAGGATCGTCCTATTTTAAAGGAGATTAAAAACGACATGTGTTTGTATTTAAATAGGTCTATCTGATTTTAAAGAAGTTAGCGATGGAGGCTGATTTCATTTCAAAGTATTTAAAGTCGGTCACCTCTTCTGATTTAGACAATTCTACCCATTTTGATTTCAGAAATGCTTCAGATGAGAATAGGAAAACTTATGTGATCACTAGTATTAAAAGAAATGCGTCTTGTTGCACGATGATATTTATTCAGCTAAAAAACGAAATCTATGTACAGGTTAAAAAACACATGAGCACTTTCGGTGTCACAGTGACACCTTCATCAGATGTTATTTTCATCATGTGGTTACATGCTGGTCTTAAATACGTGGAGCAGATGCATCATGGGAAAGGTAATGTCAGTGTCACATGATATACCAGATAACAAGACAGTCAAAAAAGCATAATTAGCCAACGAAAATTACTCAACAGAAACAATAGTTATTTTGCTGTCCTCCCCAATAAGATTGCTCCAGGGTTCAGGTAAAACACAAGGATAATAGTCATTACAGCAACGTGTATTATAAGCCGAAATATGGAGGCTTTCTGTAAATAACAAGGAATATGCAGAGGTAGATGTGTTTATGATCTTAGCGTTGTCCCAGTCTAGGATGGAATTTCCAGCACTTACAGTTCTTGCAAAAGAGGTGCTTTGGTGATTCATTTTTAAATTATATCTGTGTTCATTTAATCTCAAATCCAAATTTCTTTTGGTTGAACCCACCTAATGATTATTTAGTTCACCATAAATAGTGTCGAGCATAGGAATAATATACATACCCCATTTTTCCCCTTTGTTAATTTTGTCACGATCGTTGCGGATAATGGAATATAGTTTGCATGATCGTATTCCAAATTGTACTTTATGACGGGAGCATATGTTGGTAAGAAGGTTTACAATATGTGGATTGAAATTAACAGATCCAACGTACCTTTTAGGCACTTGTTCACTAATTAAAGCAGTTGACATAGCAAACCATACTTTATTGTGTACCCTCTTAAAAACGTTGCCAGGATAACCATGGTTTTTAGCAAAGGATGGTAGCCATTGTAGTTCTTCAGCTCTGGCAAAGTGGCTAGAAGAATGTGAATATGCTCTTCTAAATAAGAAGTGCAGAGCAGAAATTTTATGTTGAAAAGTGTGGGCAGAATTTTGCGGAATTAGAGGGGGTGTGGAAGTGGGTTTTCGATAAACAGCAAATGACAGGGAATTGTCAGAAGGGTTACGAGTAATTTGAAAATCTAGATAAGGTAAACCAAAATTTTGTTTAAGTTCTATCGTGAGTTTGATGGAGGGGTATTGAGAAGACATAGCGCTGACAAACTGATGTAACTCATCTATGGTATAAGGCCAAATTACCAAGATGTCGTCAACGTAACGGATATAGAAACTAGGTTTTTGTGGTAATTCTTGTATGACTTTATTTTCAATGTGCTGAAGAAAAATTTCTGCTAAGACTGCAGATAAAGGTGAACCCATGGCTGTCGCGTCGGTTTATTGGTAAAAAATGTTCTGAAATTTGAAAAATGAACGCCTTTTAATTAGATGAAGAGCATTCATTACGAAAGAAATATCATTATCAGAAATGTTAGAATTAATGAGTAAAGCTTGAATTAACAAATGTAGCTTCCATAGGTACATTAGTGTATAACGAAACTACATCTAGGGACGCCAAAATATAGGAAGTTGGTAATGGCTGAATTAATTTTAACTTATCAATAGCTTGTGTGGTACTCTTTATTGAGTAGAAAGAATTCACGGTAAATTTGGTGAGATAACTTGCCAAAGCTTTTTCCAAAAGGTCAGGTGGGGGCAATGGAGCCTGACACAACAGGACGAATAGGGTACCCTTCTTTGTGCAGTTTTAATATACCAAATAAATCAGGTACATGGCAGCTGGGTGGTGGATTGAAGGCTTTTGAAAAGGAATCCCGAGGAGCTGAAGAATTCTTAAGGCGGCTTAAAGCACTAACAGTAGCCCTGGTGGGGTCTCGTTCCACTATTACATGAGGGACACTAGAAATGCCATTGAGCATTTTTTGAAAATAATCACTTTGATTTAAAAGCACAACTTGACTAGTTTTATCAGCTAAAAGAATGGCAATATGTGGGTCCTTTTTCAGTTAAATCAGTTGATGCATTCTTCGGTGGTTTTGCACCGTCTTGGATTATTTTTGTTAAGAGACCTTGCAATTTTCATTCTTGTGAAGTTCCTATCTTCAATTGGAAGTGAATGTGGAATTCGCTCAATTTGCGGCAGTTTTAAATAAGTCCACTTTACGTTGGTTAGGGTAAGCGAACTTGTAACCTCGTTGCAAGGTTCTTAGTTGAATGGGATTCAGAACTTTATCACTTAGGTTTCTGACTCCATTATGTGAATCAGAGTTATAGCTGTCATGGTCCAGTTCATGCAAATCCAATCCATTACCCACATTAGGTGATTCATGTAATGATCCTTGTTCAGAAAGGCCGATAGGATGTCTTGTTTGAAATCCGAACAGCCTATGCGTTCTACTACGAACTTCAGAATCCACCAACAATCTCAGTTTTTTCACATGGGTGTTAAATAAAACCTTCATTTCATTTTCGATTATTGCTCTAATTATGAATAATGAACGGTCCAAAATAATTGGGTGTGAGGAATCAGCTAAGAATGAGTAAGAGGTATAGCATTTCTTATTAAAGAAGTCAATACTACTGCGCTTACTTCTGATCTGTTGAAGTAGTCTCTTCCTTTCGGCGGTCCTTATAATCTTGGCGTCTCGTCTGGTAAATGGAGTATTGAAAATACGCAGATGCCGTAGAATGACATTTAAATCTCTGCAATTTAGTAAAAATAAAAAATGTGCCAATTCCCTTGAAAGTTTTCCACGAAAACTTTTAAAAGTTTGCATAGTATGCATGTGATAACTAGGAGCATTAGCAACCCGCATGCATTGTGGCATGTTAGAAGTATGACGATTGTCTAAAGATGTATAAGCATCTTCTCTTTGAGATCTACAGATGTTACTTTCCATTTTCAAAAGTCAACGCTTAGTGCATCGATAGTAGACTTGACGATGCAGAGGTAACCATACGGCAAACAACAGACATTGCAAAGCAGAAGTCATAGCTTAATGAAAGCGACTTGATTTACTGTTCTAGTATTATATGTGGACGCCTAGATGTCAGCAACTGATTTTTTTATGGAAGATTTAATATTAAGAAACCTTGGGCCCTTATGATAGCGTCCAGTCTCTCAGAATACTGTTCATCAGTTCTTTGTAAATGTCCGCTGACATGTTTTGCCATTCGACCTTCAAAGAAGTCAGCAATTCGGCTTCTTTTTGTTGAGCGATCTCTTCCTCCATGCACCCGACGATCCAATTCGTTTCAGGGATTCTATGTAAGCTTATATCCGGACTCTGACCGGCTTGTCCAACATTTTAACGCTCCTGTTTCCAAACCAATCTGTAGCAACGCGAGTAGTATGACATGGTGACAATTGTCCTGCTTTACAGATATGGGCCTTCCACAAAGTATTGCCACAACGTTGGCTGTGCATATAAATCCAGGACGTCTATGTTGAGCTCAGAATTCATGATTTTGTCCCAAACAACTAATTGGCCCAAACTGAATCACGCAAAACAGCTCCGTACTATTACGCTGCCTCTACTAAACCTTATTGTCAGGACGATACTATCTTTCTCCCCGCATCCGACGTAGACTGGCAGACTGTGTTCTAGGTACTGTGTCACTCCAGGCTGACGTTCTTTTCACCAGGCTAATGAGAGTGTGTCATTAGTCCAGATGATTAGTAATTTGTGGATGGTTGCATGGCAGTGGGAGCCCATGCCGTGCAGCGACCATCGCACTATACTGGAGCTAATATTGGTTCCAATAATCTCGCATAGGTTTGCATAATTTGACACAATGCTGATTTGCATTTTTTGCAAAGCATTTCAGAACTCTCCTGTTACATTCAAGTTTTTTGATTTTTAGCTTTGGAGGTTTGCCGAGTCGTTTCTTGGAAGATTCAGCCAGCGTATTGTTCCATTTACGTATTACGCCACCAACTTACGAGTTACTGATCTTCAATGTCGATAAAATTTCACGTACGTGCCCTATATAGCACAATATTATGAATCATCCCTGGAAACTCTGTTAACCGGCCGATGAAAGCATTTTTTATTCACAGTCCTGCAACTTTCTAATCAGAGCCCTACGAGCATATTTATTGCTTGGTCTATCACGTGGTGGTTTCGTAGGACCTAATTCACTATTAATAAAGGATGTCAGGATATTAATGGCAAGGCAGTTTAATTATGTAGTTAAGAATTCT
This sequence comes from Macrothele yani, assembly GCA_039090855.1. Lineage (NCBI taxonomy): Eukaryota > Metazoa > Arthropoda > Arachnida > Araneae > Macrothelidae > Macrothele > Macrothele yani. The sequence continues at coordinate 32,724,404 of CM077011.1, forward strand.
AAGATGATCCACAGCTGAAACACTGCTTTTATCTAAGTTAAGAATTCTAAGATGATCCACAGCTGAAACACTGCTTTTATCTAGGTTAAGAATTCTAAGATGATCCACAGGTGAGACACTGCTTTTATCTAGGTAAGAATTATATGATCCACAGCTGAGACACTGCTTTTATCTAGGTAAGAATTCCAAGATGATCCACAGCTGAGACACTGCTTTTATCTAGTTATGAAATCTAAGATCAACCACAGCTGAGACACTGCTTTTATCTAGTTATGAAATCTAAGATGAACCACAGCTGAGACACTGCGTTTATCTAGGTAAGAATTCTAAGATGATCCACAGCAGAGACACTGCTTTTATCTAGGTAAGAATTCTAAGATGATCCACAGCTGAGACACTGCTTTTATCTAGTTATGAAATCCAAGATGAACCACAGCTGAGACACTGCGTTTATCTAGGTAAGAATTCTAAGATGATCCACAGCTGAGGTACTGCTTTTATCTAGGTAAGAATTCTAAGATGATCCACAGCTGAGACACTGCTTTTATCTAGTTATGAAATCTAAGATGAACCACAGCTGAGACACTGCGTTTATCTTGGTAAGAATTCTAAGATGATCCACAGCTGAGACACTGCTTTTATCTAGGTAAGAATTCTAAGATGATCCACCGATGAGACACTGATTTTAATTAGGTAAGAAATCTAAGATGAACCATAGCTGAGACACTGCGTTTATCTAGGTAAGAATTCTTAGATGATCCACAGCTGTGACACTGCTTTTATCTAAGTAGGAACTCTAAGATGATCCACAGCTGAGACACTGCTTTTATCTAGTTATGAAATCTAAGATGAACCACAGCTGAGACACTGCGTTTATCTTGGTAAGAATTCTAAGATGATCCACAGCTGAGACACTGATTTTATCTAGGTAAGAATTCTAAGATGATCCACCGATGAGACACTGATTTTAATTAGGTAAGAATTCTAAGATGAACCATAGCTGAGACACTGCGTTTATCTAGGTAAGAATTCTTAGATGATCCACAGCTGTGACACTGCTTTTATCTAAGTAGGAACTCTAAGATCATCCACAGCTGAGACACTGCTTTTATCTAGTTATGAAATCTAAGATGAACCACAGCTGAGACATTGCGTTTATCTAGGTAAGAATTCTAAGATGATCCACAGCTGAGGTACTGCTTTTATCTAGGTAAGAATTCTAAGATGATCCACAGCTGAGACACTGCTTTTATCTAGGTAAGAATTCTAAGATGATCCACAGCTGAGATACTATTTTTATCGAGGTAAGAATTCTAAGATAATCCACAGATGAGATACTGATTTTATTTAGGTAAGAATTATAAGATGAACCACAGCTGAGACACTGCATTTATCTAGGTAAGAATTCTAAGATGATCCACAGCTGAGACACTGCTTTTATCTAGGTAAGAATTCTAAGATGATCCACAGCTGAGACACTGCTTTTATCTAGTTATGAAATCTAAGATGAACCACAGCTGAGACACTGCGTTTATCTTGGTAAGAATTCTAAGATGATCCACAGCTGAGACACTGCGTTTATCTTGGTAAGAATTCTAAGATGATCCACAGCTGAGACACTGCTTTTATCTAGGTAAGAATTCTAAGATGATCCACCGATGAGACACTGATTTTAATTAGGTAAGAAATCTAAGATGAACCATAGCTGAGACACTGCGTTTATCTAGGTAAGAATTCTTAGATGATCCACAGCTGTGACACTGCTTTTATCTAAGTAGGAACTCTAAGATGATCCACAGCTGAGACACTGCTTTTATCTAGTTATGAAATCTAAGATGAACCACAGCTGAGACACTGCGTTTATCTTGGTAAGAATTCTAAGATGATCCACAGCTGAGACACTGATTTTATCTAGGTAAGAATTCTAAGATGATCCACCGATGAGACACTGATTTTAATTAGGTAAGAATTCTAAGATGAACCATAGCTGAGACACTGCGTTTATCTAGGTAAGAATTCTTAGATGATCCACAGCTGTGACACTGCTTTTATCTAAGTAGGAACTCTAAGATCATCCACAGCTGAGACACTGCTTTTATCTAGTTATGAAATCTAAGATGAACCACAGCTGAGACACTGCGTTTATCGTGGTAAGAATTCTAAAATGATCCACAGCACCGGAAGCATTGAATGTGACTAAGATGATTTACAGCTGAGATTCTGCTTTAATTACTAGATGTAATGAACTACAAGACCTTGGCTTTCATGAAGAAACTGCTGCAGATACTGCCTATCACGCCTTTTTCTCCCTGCCAGACATGTTGCTTTAATTTGGTTCTGTATCTGAAATAGTGGAAGTAGATTCTGGAGAGTAGTGAGTTTCAGAAAGAAAGGTGAGGAGGAAAACAATCTGATATCTCCCCGATTCAAAGCAGATCTTTCACTACACTGAACTTTAAACTTAACTGTTCGAATGCAGTCCATTATTCCAAATTACTCGTATTTCCAAAGGCGATGTCACAAGTTCCATTATGTGATGGGCATTTTGTCATATTAGGGGCATGGTCAATTTACCGATGCTCTAAGAACTTTCTCTGACGGCCCCCGGTGCCCAGAATCACAGGTTATTGGCTAGTTCACGGAGATGGGGCGGGGCTTGACTCCCGGATGGGGCAAAGGAGATGTACTTGTCTTATTGCGGAAGGTGGTCAACCTTTCTTGGAAACAGTGACTTTAAATTAAGGAGAGGGAAACTGTTTATAGCCCTTAGCTTTGCGCATGACGATCGTTTACTGCTCTTCCCTCCTCAAATATAGTAACCGTTTTGGTGTTTTGTTTGATTGAACATTTGCAGTCTTCTTTGCAGTATTACTGAAATGGCTGCTGGAACTTCGAATAAATGAAATTCGCTTTACACCACACAGCAAAGTATTCTGCACAATGGTTTGGAGTAGAATTAACCCAGTCAGAAACAAAAACGGCTAAAAACCCTTTATTTATTTATAATATTTAGTCAATAAAAAAGAGTTTTCAAAATCATTCAATGCTTCCGGTGACTTTCCGTTAAAAATGTCAGTTTACACTGCATCTAATGGGATATCCATTCCAAGAATAACTTTTTTTACTCAGTTGAAAACTGACACGAAGTAATAATCTTCATTCGCAGGAGTTCTTTATGAAATTGCTTCGATAGTTTATTTTATTGTTAAATGGTCTTAGCAAAGTTTATCATAACATCTCGCATTGGCTTTTAATAAATGTTTAACAATGCACTCGATTCTTGATTGGAGAGACGATTATATATATTAAGATAATACAACGTTTGTCACAAATATTTTATTTTTTCAAGTCGATCAATGTTTCGCTGGGAATTGACCTAGTTTCATCACGAAGAAATGGTTTAATATAAATGTAAGTTCTTGCAAAAAAAGTATTGACATAGGTTCATCACGAAAACCAGGTATTGACCTAACTTTATCACGGAACCCAAGTATTGAAGCTATGTCAATACCCAGCGAAACCTTGATCGACTTGAAAAAATAAAATATTTGTGACAAACGTTATATTATCGTATATAATGCACAGGATGTATTGTCTTAAATCAATGTGAAAGCAAGGAGATAGCTTCTGTCTTGTCTTGAGTTCTTTCAAAGCATTAAATTTCATTAAATTTCATCAGTATGGCAAAGAAGAAGACAAAACGTGTAAAACTACTTTATTTTGCAAAGAACTTTATTTCCTGAGGATATTAGCCAAAGCAGGATTTATTCTTTCTGTGCGATTCTTGGGGGTAAGGAGTTCGAGTTTAGGAAAGCCATGAAATAGCCTGGTTTACGAAATGACCTTTTTTCCCCTTCTGTCACGTGACAATTATTCATTATCAAAAATGCTATTACTGTAAGGGAATGCCTTTAATACTCATGTTTTTTGGTAATAGAAATATTCCTTTAAAGGGGGCGAGGAGCCATATAAAGGCTTTTATGATAGAGAGTTACTTATCACTCTCTTTGTTGCAAAGCACGAAAATCGCGAAACTCCATCATATTGTGATGAGATTTTGATGTAATTTTTTGCATTCTCATATATTAAGTTTTCACTGATTTTCAACTCACTAGAATCGACTGTAATGCAGATTTGCTCATTGTTCTATAAAATCACACCCTTTATGAGTGCAAGAGGCTGATTTGCTAATCTTTAGGGATTATGTGCCTAATACATCCGTGAAGAATGTATGTAAATACACTTGTTTCCATAAATTAAGGAAAATGAAATTTGGGGTTTTCGTAAAAACTTCCACAGTCAAAGTGAATGAACCTAACAAAAAAGAAGTATCTTAATCTGACGATCTCAAATGGCATAAGCAAATTAATACAGTGTGTCTAAATAAGCTAATGAACTTTAGGTGAAAAAGGAGACAATTGAGAGTGTCTTGTCATTTCGCTATGGATAGCAAGAACATTTTGCTTTGAAAGTTTTCATATTACTGTTATGACGACTGTAGGGGCGAGAAATTATGCCCCTATATAAATTGTGTGATGGACTTTAAATCCCATCGATCATTCTGGATATTAACATTTCAGAATAAATATTTCCATGTGTATTATTTGGAAATGAGTGTAACACGTGGTAATGCACCAGACTAGGTGACATTTCGATATGCCTGTTTGACAGGTCTATTGTATTCACGGAAGGCACAGCTATTGTTCCTGGCCAGGGGGAAATGTAAGCTGCTGGGCACAAGTGCTAGAGGTCAACGAAGTGATTAGGTGGAGATCAACGAAGGGATTAGGTGAAGGTCACCGGCAGAAGACACGTGTCAGGAGAGAAAGGTAGTATGGGGGGGGCACCGAGAAGAGCGAGGGGGGCGCCTGCTCTTGGAGGGCTCCGACTAGGGAGAGAGAGGGAGCCTCAGGCGAGTGAGGCAGGAGCTAATCAGAAGGCTAGTGAAGTTAGGGGGGGAAACTTCAGGATAGGAGTAGAAGGAAAGACGAGACAGTCTACGGGGAGCGAGCGTGGAGAACGGTTGACGACAGCGTGTGCTGTGGACGGTTAGGAAGTGCTGGGGGACAGCACGGACAGCGAAAACGGTTGTATAGTGCTGGGGGTTTAGCACGGAGAAAAGAAAAGTTCTTGATATAACGTGCCAGTTAGAGCACGGGGAAAGCCAGCGTAGTTGGAATCAGACACGTGTGTCTGGAACGACGTACGGAGAAAGCGTTTGGAGAGAACACGTGTTCGGGACGGAATACAAAGCATAGCTTCCGGAACACAGGAAAAGAGACGAACGGAAGGTTACGACGATTGAAACCTTTCACGTCGGTGATAGAAAAAGAACGGACAAAGAGTATTGGCAGGAAAGGGTATTCTGGAATAATTAGATACCCGGATCATTTTCACGTGGAAATGCAGTTACAGGAACTCGAGGTCAAGGAACAATAGCTGCCGGAACAATGTACTGTTGATTAAATGTTTTGTTAAGTTTGCAACAAGCCTGAGAGTGAATTCATGCTTGGAATTGTTTTGCCATTATTTTTACTTCCCCTCTCCTGAATAGCAGATTTATAGTAAAGCTGGGAGAGAAAGAACGCCGGGCTGTCTTCAACTATCGTTGATAGACAGTCTCTAGACAACGAACCTTATAAATGGTTTTCCTTCCTGCTGTGGGGAAATTTTGATCAGTGCTGGAAGCCAGTGGGTGTTTGGCCGAGGAGCCATTAATTAACATAATGAGCTTCCACCCCTACAACGACATTGTCTAGATACCGTTTAGGAGAAGAATTAAGACGAAGAGCCATCGAAAGGCTCGAGGTCAGCCTAGTCTCAAGCCGAAATAGCTAGGGAGTCGTTCCGTAGTCCATCAGCTTTGGGCCACATTCCAAAGGGGTAATACATCATAGTGAAGATTTTGTAATGGAAGACCTTTAGCAACAACTTCAAGAAATGACGTATAAGTGCTCGAAGAAGAAAGATCGAAGAAAGAACAGGTAAGTGCTCGAAGAAGAAAGATCGAAGAAAGAACAGATAAGTGCTCGAAGAAGAAAGACTTCAAGACTTTACCAACTGCGTTTGGATTTTATCACATCAACAGGATGCACAGTATCTTGTTCCACAGTGCGCAGGAGGCTACACGTATATGGTAATCATACCAGAAGAACAATGCTGTTCATCACCCTCACCTGAACGTCTCAATTGGTGTCACACTCATGTCAATTTTACCAATGATCAATGGAGCTCTGTTCTCTTTGCGGATGAGTCCAAATTTGAACTTCAGGGTAACTCCAGAGGATGATTTATCTGTAGAGAGCCAGGAACACTCCCCATCCTTTAAAAGTCTTAGAAACGGACACTTATGGTGGTTGCAGTGTCATGGTGTCAGCAGGCATATTTCTGGCAGGCTGCACAGACATCTACGAGCTTTACACCGACTCTATGAAGGCTCAATGTTTAGAATGAGATCCTAGAATGCATTGTTAGGTTTTACGCAAAAGCAATTCTCCATAATTTTATTTTGCATGGTCTCACCGAGCCAGAACTGTTGAACACCATCAACCGCATAGACTGGCCGGCTCGTTCCTCTGACCTGAAGCGTACTTAGCATGCTTGGGATATTTTGCGCAAACGTGTTGCAGCTGTTCAACCTCCACTCCAAACTATGCCTGAGCTTCGGGGCATCATCGTGGAGCAGTGGTGGTTACTGCGACAGATACTGGACGCCCTCATTATGAGCATGAAATGTCGCTGTGAAGAATACTGGATGCTCTTATTATGAGCATGAAACGTCGATGTGAAGTATGTATTCCTGTGAGGGTGACCCAAATCCACATTGACTCACTTTGGTTATCTCGGTTTAAGCGTACCTTTTGACTAGGTGTGTTCATTTGCTATTTGTTCTTTAATTAATAATCAGTTTCCTGATTTTGTGTATGTAATATGAAAGAGCATGTTCAATTACACGTTTTATTCAAATTTCATATGAAAACTCCTTACAGTTTAAGACATTTCAAAATTCCATTTTGGTTCTTTATTTACAGAAACCAATGTCATTATCTACGTTCACAGTAACTGACCGAAGAATTTGATAGATATAAAAGCAGACATGACGTAATGTTTGCCTATATCCTTTCAAAATTAGCTCATAATGTCTGTATCTGATGTTCGAATTTGCGTTCGGAAGAACCGTGAGCGTGTTAATGCATCATTACCTGCAACACGAGTTTTAAGATACTGAAATAGTTTATTACAATAGACCTCTCGGAGGATAATTATCATTTGTTTATTTTTTAATTCACGTTTTTCATTTTCGATGAACTGTAAGTATTTCTTACCTAAAGATGTTAGCTGCTCCAAACACTCCTTCTGCAATTAACATCGGATCAAAGGGATCCCAATGGTCCCTTTTTTGATATGGATCTAGGCCACTACTCAGCTCCCTCCGAACCTGTTGGGGAAATGTTATTCTGCTGAATACATATATTTCTGATGTGGCATTATATATTCAAAATCAGATAGCAAAAACAATATATATAATAACAAGGTCTATTAATCTCTGCAGAATACTAATGGTTTTAAAGGATTATATTTTTCTAGGTATAATCTCAGGGATGTTATGTTGTATTTATCTATTACACGTTCCACCGCAGGTAGCACAGCCTCGTAATTTAACGTGGGTCCAGCACTAAGCCACCGTCTTTTAGGAACAGAAGACGGTGGCTCAGTGTTGGGCCTATTAAATTGCAAGGCTGTGTTACCTGGGACTTATACATCGTAGAGCCAAAGCATTATCACCAGCGCGTCTTTATGCAAATCGAAGAAACTGCAGGTAAACGACAGCACGTGTGAAATCGTGAAACGGTATAAATAACACCTGATACTGAGCTCTCTTAATTAGTATTATTCTTGTTCTTCAGATAGAAAAGGCAAAGGACCTAAGCGAGTTTAACAGAGGCCAAATTGTAATGGCCAGACGACTGGGTTAGAGCATCTCCAAGATTGCAAGGTTTGTGAGGTGATCACGCAGTGACAACGCGAGCCACTCAGAAATGGGTAGATTATTAGGTGGGCTAAGCATGATGGTGGAGGGGGTTGCACAAATTTTGAAGTGTTTGGATAAATTTTAGTAAAAAAAGAAATCCGTTCATTTGCATTCTACCCGACGCTGATAACGTTATCCCTAGTAAACAAAAGTATTCAAATGAATACTGTGTGTACCATTTATTCAATGTATGTAATATGGGAACCATGGATATGAATCTCTATAGCAAGTTACTATTTTATCGCAATTTTAGCTTACTTAGGTCCCTTTTTTTCTTTCATAAGGCTGTTTATGAATTTTAGTTTGTGTAATTTGAAAAGGAATATCTATTTCTCTCTCTCTCTCTCCCCTCATCTTTTTAAACTATAATTACAAAAATAGAGTGTTTCTACTACTCTCTTCGAAATTAGTTTACAGGACTCCCTCTATTTCCCAAAAGAAGAGTTCACAATATTTTTCTTCGAACACTTACTGGTATGCGCATTATTTCTAGAAAAAAAAAAGTCTTTGAACGTTGCTCAAAGATATCCTACGAAAAAATGATTTTTTTCAATCGGACTTTTGGAAGCGATGATATGATATGAAACATATTTAGACGTTAATAGTACCTTTATATTTGAATATCTAAAAATATTAAAATTTTATGTTCTCTTTTTGTTTATTTAAAGATTTTACGACAAACGTGGCATCTCATAGAGCTATAAGTAATCACCCGTCCATAATCTAGGACTACTGGGCCGCGGGTGGGCTAGAGACAACGTTCGTGACTGCCACGGAAAGGACCTCAGGTTCGATCCACTAAATATCCGTCGTGCGTGGCAAACTATTAATAATAACGCATTGCAATTTTTACAGCATAAACTCAGAACTATCATCCATCTTTTACAAAAAAAAATAATTAAGAAAAGTCATTTTCTGGTTTTTAAGCATTTTTGAAAGGCCCAAACCAAAGGGACGAGCGGCTTTACTCAATCTTCAGCGTTAACAACACAGGTGGTCCCGTGACCTGCGCCCATGATGACGCACCTATTTTTAGCTCTCTCTTCTCATTGGGTGAAAGGATGGACTACAATCAAACTGGTTATGACGCATGCTTAATGACGTAGCGATGCATTTAAAGTTCGGTGTTTTCCGCAGGCATACTTGAATACCTATGTAAATATAGGCTTTTTTTTTTTTTTTTTTGATTGGAGGTTTAACGACCGCCGTGAGCAACTCAATGGGCTATAAGCAGTCGCCCGTCCCTAATTTAGGGTCACTGGTTCCAGGGAAGGGAGAGAGCCAGTGCCGTAAGCCAAACACAACATCCATGCCTGACCGGGATTCGAACCCGGACCCCTTACGGACGAATGATCAGAGGCCAACGCCTTAGACCACTGCGCCACCGGGGCGGCTATAGGCTTTCGCATCGTATATAAAAAGCAAAGAGGAAAAATGTGAGTGTGTTCATCCGCGAATTATTCGACCACTTTTAAATGACCTAGAGATCTGAAAATTGACATGCATATAGGTCTTAAAATCCGTATACTAGATAAGTACGAAAACCAAAATAAATAAATAAATAAATAAAACGGCCAGCTTTGAAACATTGTCTTGAATTTTTTGCAAATTGTTTGACCACTTCTAAATGACCTTGAAATATGAAAATTGGCATGCTGATAGGTCTTATGGTCTGTATACCCAGAAAAGTCCAAAACAAAAAAACAAAACAAAATGGCGGCTTTGGAATATTGTCTGCTTGAACTTTTCGCGAATTGTTAGACCACTTCTAAATAACCTAGATATCTAAAAATTGTCATGTTGGTAGGTCTTAAAGTCTGAATACCTGCAAATGCACGAAAACAAAAAACAAGGCTTTGAAACATTGTCTGCTTGAATCTTTCTACCACATTTACACCTAAAAAAAAGTCCGAAAACGAAAAGACTCAAAAGGGTGGCTTAGCTTTACTGTTTCAAAATGCTGATAAGTTTAAAAATAATTTTGTCAAAATCACTGAAATACTTAGGAAATTTCAAATTTTGATTTAAAATTAAAGGGCGCCAAAGTCTGCCCCGTTTCACGTCAAACCGTATGCAGTGACGTCACGACGCTGTTCTAAATCGTAAAACAGTTACGGATTTTAAATTACTTTTCTTTCCATTAATTACTTTTCCCTTTCTGTAATTTTATGTTCAAAAAATATGAATTTATAGATTTACCGTTCGGAGAACGGGCGTGATTGCTGGTTAAAATCTAAATTAAATTAAAGACAAAGAGAAAAACATCTCAGTAACACAATCGTTTGTCCGAAAATGCCTTGATATTCGCAATTCGAACTGAGTAGTAATGGCGAGCGTGCCCTCACTCGATATTGGCAGTATCATCTCCTCCAGCCGCCCCGGTGGCGCAGTGGTCTAAGGCGCTGGCCTCTGATCATTCGTCCGTAAGGGGTCCGGGTTCGAATCCCGGTCAGGCATGGATGTTGTGTTTGTCTTACGGCACTGGCTCTCTCCCTTCCTTGGAACCAGTGACCCTAAATTAGGGACGGGTGACTGCTTATAGCCCATTGAGTTGCTCACGGTGGTCGTTAAACCTCCAATCAAAAAAAAAAATAAAAAAAATATCCTCCAGACTTATACTCCGATATCAGAATATCCGGATCCGCGTCATTATCGCATGATTACCTCCCGTCATCTCACCTCTAGCAACCTTACACGCTCAATAATACTGTCATTACTTGAAAGCAATGACAGTATTATTGAACGCGTAAGGTCCGCTTTAAACTACAGGGAGTGTTGTTGAGCAGTTATTGGACACCACGCCGAATATGGCCAATGATGGAGTATAAATATGTGTGGCATGTAACGTAATCTGTGGCATGTAACGTAATCCGCGTCAGCCTTTTGTCTGGTAAAATATAGTGACAGGCTACAAGGCATGAACTTCCCAAAATTGATAATCTGCGTGCGTTAAAATGTGCCCATTACATGCTTTAATCACTCCAACGGAGTTTCTTCTCAGATTAATTATTCATAGAGTTTATATTTCTTATGTACCTACTATGTACCAAGCGGAGATGCGTAGTCCAATCCAGGAGAGATACAGCATGTTGGCGAAGAAGTCAACAATGTTCCACATGTCTTCCATATAGCCCTCTAAACCGGAATCCCAAAGTTGCTTAATTTCGGACCATACGAAACCTAGTGAAAGACACGCAGTTTATTAATTATAAATGAGTTACGATGGAAAGTACAAACATAATGTCTAAATAAAATAATTCTTCTAAAGTAATTTAAAAGCCATGAAAGGAATGCTATTCTTTTTGGGCATTTATAAAAACTGACTTTTAAAATTGCAGGTAAATTCTATTATTTATTTATTTATTTAACTACAATTTTCTGCCACACCACAACAAAACAGAATTTAGTCCATACGCACCCGGGACTACATCTACAATAATAATAAACTACATCTACAATCATAATAAACAACAAAAGTCTAAGAATACAGTAATACCAGTGGTAATATAAATGTGCAAGCAAAATTAACGAACTCTACATCATAGAAATCAACGGTAGCACGCAGCATGCAATGTAACGAAAGTAACTAAAACATTGTAGCACTTGAAAAGTATAACTATTACAAAACTTGAAAAGCATAACTATTTCCACGCAATTCGATTTTTGCAAGTAACATCATATTTTCATTAATACATACACATGATGAAATATACATGGTGTCCGAAAAGTCTTTCCCTGATTACAAACGTCATTCATATCAGCTGTATGTACGTTACAGATGTGAAACTGGTGCCGAAATGTTGGAAAACTAACCAAGTTTTTTGTTGCAGGTTTCCGCAACGTTGCTGTAGTGTAGCAGTGTCAGTGTCCAGGAAACCGGAAATGTTCACAAATCAGGAAAAAGCTCCGTGTGTCCTCTGGTATCACGACACCCAGACACCAATAACAGTGCAGAGGAGCTTTCAAACAACGTATGGGAAAGAAGCCGCCCGATGTCAAGAGCATTAAGTCGTGGTACGACAAGTTGAAGACCACAGGATCGGTTGCTGACTTACCGAGAACTGGCCGACCATCAACCTCAGCTGAAAGGGTGGAAGCAGTGAGACAGTCTTTTGTGCGAAGTCCCAAGAAATCAGTGCGCAGGACCTTGGGTGAATTACAGGCCAAAAAGTTCTGTTCATGATAAAAAGTTCTGTTCATGATTTGTGAACATTTCTGGTTTCCTGGACACTGACACTGCTACACTACAACCACGTTGCGGAAACCTGCAACAACAAAACTTGGTTAGTTTTCCAACATTTGGGCACCAGTTTCACATCTGTAAAGTATATATGAATGACGTTTGTAATCAGTGAAAGACTTTTCGGACACCCTATATACTAACGAAAGTGTTATTTTCAAATAGTTACATACTAAAATAAATTATTAAGTCACACAAATTGACACGAAGAAGGGGCGAACACTTCATAGCCAACACAGGGAGCATAACCAAAGTAAATAATAATTACAAAACCCCAAAGTTGCACTGTAATCTTTTAGTTTTAAACAATTTGAAGCACTGGAACAGATTCTTTAAAACAAGGGAACCAATATGGCAAGGGTATCCAGGAAAAAGGCTAATAAAATAGCCCAACGAGCCCCTAGTCCCCCACCCTCAAAAAAGAATCTAAATCGTCAAGTCAACGAACAATTTAACGGTAGTACAGTAAATTAAAGTAATAAAATTGCACGGGACATATCATAGTGGATCGAAAAGTAACGCACACTATTTTTAGCACGTCTTTTGTAACAAGAAAGATGACACCGAATTTTCGGGTGTAATTAGCAAGTCCTTTGAATCCGTCCTGAAGCAAATTAAATTTATCAAAGCTATTCAAAGTCAATGGAACCGATATGGAAAACAATGGTATCTGACGGAAGAAAGAAGTTTTTCAATCTGGTTTTTTATCCCTCAGATATTGTTGTAAGCGAAATTGTGAGCTTACACCCTCTGGTTGCAGACTTGTGCGTTAAGAAAAATATGAATTTATATGAGAAACATTTTGCACAGGAAACGCTCTCCAACACAAAAATAACTTTCCAAATCGGACTCCTAAAAACGGAGATATCGACAAAAATAAGATATGACTTTACAGCTCCTGGTGGGAAAGCCATGCATTATTTTAGGAAGAAAATATTTTCAAAAGGTTTTTTGATATGAGCGGTATCGGTACAAAAAAAAAAAAAAAGAAAATTTAAACAAGTTTTCTGGAAACCAGATTTTGCTGTAAATACACCAGAACCAGAAATTAACACTTATGCCCCCCTAGTGACCAAACCATTCTTCGCCAAACATTAGAAAATATATGAAAATAGTTTTCATCAGGTGTTGTATGCGATACAGAAATAATTTTTCAAATCGGAGTTTTAGAAGCAGAAATAATGCAGAAAACGCAATTTACCTTTGCGACCCTAGCGGGAAATCTATGATTAAGTTGAAAATTTAGAATTTTTATGAAAACATTTCGCATCGGACTATCCAACAAGGAAGAAATGTTTCGAATCGTTCTCCTAGAAGTAGAGATATTGACAAAAATATCTACGCCCCTAGCGTATAAACCATGCATTATTTTAAGAAGAAAATGTTCCTAAAAGGTTTGTCGACCAGAGTAGTTTTTTACAGAAACGACTTTTTTTTTCAATCGAGATTTTAGGAGATCATATTTTGCTGTAAATACACCAGAAGCGGAAATTAAGTCTTACGCCCCCTGGCGGCCAAACAATTTTTTCCAAAAATTAAAAATCATGTGCAAAGGATTTCCCATCAGGAGCTGTATCCGGTGCAGAAAGAATTTTTCAAAGCGGGATTTAGAAGCAGAGATATAGGGGGAAACGCAAATTACCATTACGCCCCCAAGCGGAAAGTCTGTGAATTACTTGAAAATTTTGAATTTATTTGAAAAATATGTCACACCGGAAACGTGATCTAATAAAAAAAGAATTTTTCAAATCGGACTATTAGAAGCAGAGATATTGACAAAAATAAGATATATATCTACGCCCCCTGTCGGAAAACCATGAAGTATTTTCAAATCGGACTATTAGAAGCTGAGATTTTGACAAAAATAAGATATATGTCTACGCCCCCTGGCGGAAAAGCCATGAAGTATTTTAAAAAGAAAATATTCCGAAAAGGTTTATCGACGTGAGTGGCATCGGTCCATGAAATAGGTTTTTCAATCGAGATGTTAGAAGCTCAGATTTTAGGGCGAATACATCAGAAGCAAAAATTAACACTTACGCTCCCTGGTGGCCAAAGTATTCTTTACCAAAAATTAGAAATTATATGCAAGATATTCCAGTACGTTTTGTTGCTTCAAGCACACCATGTGTCTTCCACTTATTCAGTAAGTTCAAAACAGTTGACTTGGGTATGTTTAAACGCCTCTAGGTTTCTCTTATGGACAACCAACTAATTTTGCACCCAACAACCTTTCCTTTCTCAAAGTCAGTTCTCTCCCGCCGCGTCAGTTTCACTCAACCTCACAGTGCAATATGATCGCGGTGAGCTGCAGGCTTGTTTTTATACCGTTTGCAGTTGTACTGCGCATCTTAACAACGCAGCGGATCCGTTCACTTACGTTTTAAGGAGTGTCCGGGGACGTTTGTAAATATAGTGTATATATGAGTATTTCGTGTTAGTCTCTTCCAACTATTGTTGTGTTCCAAAGTGTATCAAAGTGTATGAAAGTGTACAGTAATTTTTGCTATTCTGATGTATGACAGTGAAACCTCGGTACTGCAGAAGACAAATAGGAGTCGTTTTTGTGCTGCAGAAATGCATTACTTACGGGGAGCTTGTGGCAAAACACTTTCCGATCATGTGTGGCATGAATACGTGCTGCAGTTGTGTAATGTGAGGCAAAATATTTTTAGTGAAGTAGAGACTAATATCCATAGGTTGTTTGGCCATGTTGAAAGAATGAGTGATGAGATGCTTGCTAAGGCAGGAAAGAGAGGCAGAGGAAGGCCAAGGAATTCATGGGAAGACCAGATTCGGGAGTGTCTGCATGAGAAAAAGATTATGAGTATGAAGTAGAGAAGATCTTGTGTACGTCATGTGATGGATGTTCAGTGAAGCCCGAGTTGTGTGTCAAGATCGCTGCAAATGGAGAAATTTGATATTGGAACAGTAAGTAAATAATCAGTTAAAAATTTATCTGGTGGTTTGTATTTCTTTGTGGAGCAAACCTCTGAATCTCAGAAAAAAGCTAAGTGATACGTATGTATGTACTGACAATTTAAAACAGTCGTTAACTTTATTAACGTATCTATTCTGCCGTGCAACGTAGCCATTAATTAATATTACAAAGGGGACCCTACGTACCCCTTCAAGTCTCTTCCCTTTTTTCCCTCACTAATTCTTTTTATTTCAATGTTCTATTTAGAATCTAATTGTCTCTTTGAACTACACAACAATCAACGTGAAATCAACGCAGTCGGTTCTAAGCCTAAATAGGGTTGGTTCATGTTTCTGTTTTAACACTTTTTCTTACAGTCAGTGCCCTGAAATTCCAAAATACTGGAATTTAAAACAAATGTTTGAGAGGTTAGAATGAAACCTGAACTCTGTGAAATAAAAATACTGCTGTTTGTGAAAATTGCAACACCGTGAAAGACTTCTGGTATTAGCTTGAAATTTACAGGATATGTACAACAGATTGAGACATGCGAATGATTAAAATGTCAGTGAAAATGCGCATGCGGTTTTGGAGAATCGCCCTCGTAACTGTCCGGTCTTTAGTATAAATAACTGGCTCAGGCGAGATGTTGCAATCAGTGAAGAGTCCACATTTAGTCAAAAGGGGGTTTCTTGTGTCTCATTATGCCCAGTCGCTAAAGAAGTCACATTATGGACACCTGACGGACTTTGAGCGAGGAAGGATTCTTAGGATGAGAGATACTGAATTTTCCTTATACATGTATATACTGATTCTTTTTTTTTTATTCTATTATTATTCTATTATTCTATTTATTCTGTTTGATTCTATTATTATATTTTATTTATATTTTAGATAAGAGAGAGTGAGAGTAAGAGAGACTGAGAGCAATTCTATTATTCATAAGAGATAAGACAGAGTGAGAGTAATAATTCTATTATTCTATTTTATTATATTATTATATTTTATTCTATTCTTTAATTTTCCTCATAGATACTGATTCTTGGGATGAGAGATACTGAAATTACCACTCGATCGAGATCAAACGCCAGTACAGTAGTGCAAAAGTGACGTCAGTGGACAGACGACGCTCGGACTCGCAAAAATCTGCGAAATCGACCACACAATCGCAGGCGTCACGAAATGAAAGACACCTTTACCAGTATCCAATCATACAGCTACATCTATTGGAAGTGTCCGATCGTACAGCGACATCTATTGGAAGTGTCCGATCGTATAGCGACATCTATTGGCAGTGTCCGATCGCACAGCGACATTTATTGGCAATGTCCGATCGTACAGCGACATCTATTGGAAGTGTCCGATCGTACAGCGACATCTATTGGAAGTGTCCGATCGTACAGCGATATCTATTGGCAGTGTCCTATCGTACAGCGACATCTATTGGCAGTGCCCGATCGCACAGCGACATCTATTGGCAATGTCCGATCGTACAGCGACATCTATTGGAAGTGTCCGATCGTACAGCGACATCTATTGGAAGTGTCCGATCGTACAGCGATATCTATTGGCAGTGTCCTATCGTACAGCGACATCTATTGGCAGTGCCCGATCGCACAGCGACATCTATTGGCAATGTCCGATCGTACAGCGACATCTATTGGAAGTGTCCGATCGTACAGCGACATCTATTGGAAGTGTCCGATCGTACAGCGATATCTATTGGCAGTGTCCTATCGCACAGCGACATCTATTGGCAGTGTCCGATCGCACAGCGACATCTATTGGCAATGTCCGATCGTACAGCGACATCTATTGGAAGTGTCCGATCGTACAGCGACATCTATTGGAAGTGTCCGATCGTACAGCGACATCTATTGGAAGTGTCCGATCGTACAGCGATATCTATTGGCAGTGTCCTATCGTACAGCGACATGTATTGGCAGTGCCCGATCATACAGCGACATCTATTGGCAGTGTCCGATCGTAAGCAACAGATACCTTTTGGCAGTGTCCGATCATACAGCGACATCTATTGGCAGTGTCCGATCGTACAGCGACAGAAACCTTTTGGCAGTGTCCGATCATACAGCGACATCTATTGGCAGTGTCCGATCGTACAGCGACAGACACCTTTTGGCAGTGTCCGATCATACAGCGACATCTATTGGCAGTGTCCGATCGTACAGCGACATCTATTGGAAGTGTCCGATCGTACAGCGATATCTATTGGCAGTGTCCTATCGTACAGCGACAGACACCTTTTGGCAGTGTCCGATCATACAGCGACATCTATTGGCAGTGTCCGATCGTACAGCGACAGACACCTTTTGGCAGTGTCCGATCATACAGCGACATCTATTGGCAGTGTCCGATCGTACAGCGACAGACACCTTTTGGCAGTGTCCGATCATACAGCGACATCTATTGGCAGTGTCCGATCGTACAGCGACATCTATTGGAAGTGTCCGATCGTACAGCGATATCTATTGGCAGTGTCCTATCGTACAGCGACATGTATTGGCAGTGCCCGATCATACAGCGACATCTATTGGCAGTGTCCGATCGTAAGCAACAGATACCTTTTGGCAGTGTCCGATCATACAACGACATCTATTGGCAGTGTCCGATCGTACAGCGACAGACACCTTTTGGCAGTGTCCGATCATACAACGACATCTATTGGCAGTGTCCGATCGTACAGCGACAGACACCTTTTGGCAGTGTCCGATCATACAGCGACATCTATTGCGTTACCGCAGCAGTGGAGCACTGGCTTTTCCCCTCCAACACAGATCGACGTCGTTTACTCAACAAAGAATTGGTCGCTAGCAGCCCATTGCTGCGCATTCCTACATCCTTTGACCATCAACCGCAGAAGCCTCAGGTTAAAATGGGGGTCTCGAACACAGACACCGGCGCACTGATTGGCAACAGGTCGGTTTTCTGACGAGTCACGACTGAACTTGATGCACAATTATAGTCGCATACGTGTTCGAAGACATCGTGGTGAACGACACCTTGCAACGTCATACTGTTCCTACGCCAAGCGACATGGTTTGGGGCATCTTTGGGTTCAGTTCGCGATCTCGCCTGATTTGAATTGAGGGAACCCTCAACAATCAGCGAAGCATCAGGTATGTTTCAGAGGCAGAGGCGATACCCTTCTTTCAGAGTTGTCCTGGCGCTGTATTCCAATAGGACAATGCTCGGTCAGACTATAACATGTTCCGATCTCTGTCGAATGCACTCCGTGGCAGAACGTTCAACAATGATGTTGATCTCCAGAATTTTTATGATGATGATTTCTTCCCAGCAAAACCTGATGACATCGACCATATTTACCTTCACGTTTTTTCAAGAATGGCAGTGCAGACCTGTCCAGACGTTGGGACACCATCGTAAACAATGAGAGGGGGGGGATATATAGTTGATTAATTCCGTTTTCCCTTCTTATGTAATACATTTCTGTAGTGCTGTGAAAAATACGTCATGAACGTATGCATCAACCCAATATTATCTAGTCAAGTCACCTTGTTCAAATTGCTCAAGTGTTCTATTATTCAGTTTGCAGTTTGCTGCCTAAATTCCTTGAAAAAGCCATCTGGTTGATATGCGAAAGCTTGGAAACTTTTATTTCTATTCTACACCAGGAAATTCGGATCATTAGTATAGTTATACTATTTTGAGAATAGTTGGCGTACAGTTCTTATTTATTAATAACTAATGTAATAATTTCCAACATTACAGTCACCCGGTTTCTAAATCAAGGCTTGTTTTTTTTTAAATGTCTGGAGCTGAGAAATGAGTTACTCAACAGTGCATTGCAATCGGCAATAAAACACTTTCCACATGAGGGTTCATTTTTTTTCAAAAATCAATCTGCCTTATATTTTATTATCAATAAAATATTATTTTTTCGTCTTATTACATCGGACTTCTTACCGAATATGTAAAGAACAATAGCACTTTCTACAAATCCAGGAAGTTTTCCTCTTTCATGACTTTCTTGCCAAATTACTCTTTCTTTCATGGCATCTGTTCCTATCCACTGGATGACGAGACTTTCTACTCGTTGTGATGCCAAAATCAGTAGAACTGAAAAAGAAGAAGAAAAATAAATCTTAAATCATTTCTCATTTCATCTGCCCACTGTTCAATTCTAGATAAAGCGTAAACTTCAATTACAACAAAACGCCCACAGTAAAATCAAGATTTCTCTTTGGAATTTCAGCAGAATCACATGAATATTTATTTCGAAACAAAAATTAGCCTAATAGGTGTACAGATACGGTATCTACAGACAAACATAGTAATAGCATAAGTACTTCCTTTTCTTCAAAACATCTGCTAAAAACGTAGATGATAAATTCATGTGCTTTCATCAACATAATTGTAATTCGTAGCGTATTTTTCAGGAGCGAAAATTGAATTTCTATTGATTTTTGGTTGCATGTAATGTATTTTTATGCTTTTGAGAAAAAATGTAGCTTGCGCATTTATTTTATTATTATATTTATTGGTAAAATATATCTACAAATTGTATTAATATGTAATAATAAAAAGTATTTTTCTTGGAGTGTAGGTGCCAGAGACAGCCATAACTCATCGCAAAATCGTAGCAGGCACTTCAAAAATTGGCAGTTTGTTTCTTATTGTCCAAGCCGTAGTGTGTGGTTCCAAGTTGAAATTCCCAAAACAAAAGTGACTTCTATTAGGGGTATGCAAAAGTTTCTGCCGTTTTAAGAAGAAAGGAGACAGGAACAATCAGAAAACCAGTACACATTGATTCAACGAAATATTGGCCGTTAGCAACAAAGGCCTTTTTGCCATTTTTCAGGCAACAGGTGAATGTCCCTGTTATAGAGGTACTCGGGTTTAGAGATGAAGAATGCAATGACGAAATTTTCCACCTCTGGAACTGTGGTGAACCGCTGTTGGGCTAGGGCATGTTGCATAAAGCGAAACAGATGAAAGTCTGAGGGTGCAACGTCCGTTGAGTAAACCTGGTGCGGTAAAAGGGTTGATTTCGTGGTGGCACCGACATGTGGTCTATCATTATCGTGTAACAGGATGACTGGGTGGCGTCCTTTTGCTTGTCCATGGGCGTTTTTTGCTCGATTGCAGCGTTTAGTTTCATCAACTGATCGCTATATCGTTGTGCAGTGATTGTTTCGCCCAGTTTCAACAGTTCGAAGTACAGCACTCCATGCATATCCCACCACACACACAACAGCACCTTTTTCCCGTGGATATCCTGTTTTGCAGTGGATGTTGATGGCTGGCCTGGGTGGACCCAGGATTGCTTGCGTACGGGGGTTGTCGCAATAGACCCAATTTTTATCCCCGGTGACAATCTTCCACGAGAAATTCTTCCATTCAAACCTCTTCAGTAACGACATGCAGATGCCCAATCGTTGACTAATATTACGCTCCGTTAAAGTGTGCGGAACCCACTTACCAATCTTCTGGATCTTCCCCAAGGCCTGTAGACGCCGTACCACCGTCGATTGAGCCACTTTCAAGCGTTTCAACAGTTGCGTGGTCGATTGTGTGGCATCCTCTTGCAACAGCGATTCTAGCTGCTCGTCTGCGGTCTACATGCACGTGGCTTGTCTTCCAAGCTTAGATCACCTTTCTCAAACCTGGCAAACCATTCTCGACACGTCCGTTCACCCATAACCCTTTCGCCATACAACGGGCATATTGAACCGTATTCTTCACTCGCAGTTTTCCGTAAATTCAACATGAATAGCAAACAGTGCCGTAAATGAACTTTATCTGTTGGGCTTCATGTATGAACTGACAGCACGGGTCGCAGCCGGTTAGACTCCTACAGCGCCCGTTAGCGGGGGAGGCGGAAACTTTTGCATACCCCTAATAGTACAAAAAAGGAGGGGGGGAGTTACCACATAATTTACACGGGAAACAGGAATTTATAAACGAGAGAGCTTAGTAACCGCGTGGTCTACAATCGACGCGAATGTTCCTGTCACGTGTGCATCAGTAGAAATAAATCACCTTACCTTATTTGGGCATTGTTATTCCAGAGGTGGCAGCAATATTTTGTGGTGTCAAATGTACGTGCCTCTCCCGATACAGGAGGATCTTTCTTCCATGAATTTCTTTTAGCTGGGAAAACTATTTTTTCACGATTCATAAATTATCATAGTCTTTATCAACCAATTTTCCACTTAGTTTTACAGGTGCATATATAAACACACTTTTGTACAAAACTTTAAGACAAGGTAGATTCCGACCAGTGATTGCTCCTTGGTTCATCATCTGCTGTTTTGTGTGTCCATTTATCATAATACGACCCCACACTATGAAGGCGCCACCGCTATATCTCTCCCGTTCAATGACGTATGTTCCATATACAGCCAGTCCCCGGGTTACCAACGTCCGACTTACATATAAACCGTAGTTAAGAATCAACCCCATAAAGCCTATTACATTAAACATTCGAGTTATACAATGGTTGGCAATAACGAACGGATATTACTGTGCGACCACGTCAAAACATTGCCCGTCTTATAACAAAGGAAATTTCTCCGTCATTTTTGGTCCACGCTGGGAATCGAACCCGAGTCAATTTATTCCGGTACAAGTCGCTTTACAAACTGAGCTACGCAGACGTTCGTCCTCGCTGCTGTCTGCCTTTATGTCGTGTGCGCTTTGCGGGGCAGGCACGTCACACCTCCCCCCGCTCCAAAGATGGCCGGAGGCATAGCCCACGGGTCAGCCGTGACCATGAATCGTTGCAGGCAGCCATCCGCTGTAGAACGTGCACTTGAGAACTCCCAGTCAATCTGGTGTGTGGAATGCACGTCACACACATTTATTTTTCGAAGCGCTGGAGAAGGGATTCTCTTATTTTTTTTTTTTTTTTGTCCCGCGGTGTGGAAAGAACACCACGGGATGGCCGGGTCATCCGGGAAGTTCGGGTGCCATTATAACGAAGTAAATTTCTCCGTCATTTTTGGTCCACGCCGGGGATCGAACCCGAGTTCACTTATTCCGGAACAAGTCGCTCTACCAACTGAGCTACGCAGATGTTCGTTCTCGCTGCTATCTGCCTTTATGTCGTGTGCGTCCTGCGGGGCAGGCACGTCACAGTCTACAGTGGTTCGTCGGCGCATGGGCTCGAGGTAGGACAAAGAGTTCGTTCTTTTCAGTCGGACCACGTTGCTGTTAACAGTATCTGGTATGTGTTGCTGTATTTGGCTTTATTTTATTTTTTTACCCTCGTAACCAAGGCACCAAAGCATAAATATAATGCAAGTGATGGTGATTCATCTAAGAAGTAGAAAACGATCACGATTGAAATCAAAGTGGAAATAATAAAGCGATTGGGAAAAGGTGCAACGCTAACGAACATTGGAAACATTTGGATTATTATTATTATTATTATTATTATTATTATTATTATTATGTCAAGATCTTTTGGTGCATCTAGAAGTGTTTCTTTAGTGTGTTTATGCATCGAAAAGTTTACAACAAACATTTAACTAACTGACGTTAGATACGAACTGTACCTAACTGTTCTGACCTACGTACGAATTCATTGACTTAAAAGACAGACTACGGAATTTTCACTATTAAAATCAGACTTGAAAATTAGTGGCACTTAAACAAAGTTAAATATTGGTATAAGCATTCTGACTTACGGAGGAAAAAACAGTATGAAGAT
The DNA here is from genome assembly GCA_039090855.1 of Macrothele yani. Classification (NCBI taxonomy): domain Eukaryota; kingdom Metazoa; phylum Arthropoda; class Arachnida; order Araneae; family Macrothelidae; genus Macrothele; species Macrothele yani. Next base: position 32,747,289 of record CM077011.1, read on the forward strand.
GAATGGCATATGAATTTAGTGAAGGGCTTTTTCATCGTTTTTCCCAGTCGGCTGTCGGGAGCTAACATATATGCGACAGAATACACAGGGAACATCATACCAATCTTTGAAATCTCAAGAAACTGCCCGATTGGACCTTTCTTGCGAAATCCTGGACTTCCTTCATACCACACAGCTGCCAACAGTTGCTGTACATTTGCATGCGCTACAAACTGAAAATAAAATAAAAATAGACACTTACGTGGGCTGCAAAATAAAGAAAATATTAAATATACAAATTTGAATTGCCTGCAAAACTTGGAAAAATAAATGAGAAATGCATACTTTTGTGGGATGAATAAAAGTACGAGGAATAAACACTTGAGTGCGTTATAAACGGGAAGATGTCTAGCAATGCACGGGATGCCAAAGGAAGAAAAATTAGAAACTCGTATTTGAATGGCTTGCCTAGGTCGAAAGGAAACAAGAATATTTATTGACCCAAAACTTTCGCCGCTATGTTTGCAGGGACACTTAAAATCACGCTTTCCACGAGATGCCGGAAGGTCTGCACAGGAGTTTTCTTCGGTTCCTCCAGCAAAGCTTTTGCTAGAGCTGCTGTAGAAGAAGATTTACAGAACGAGTTAGATTCGGCGTTCCAGGTCGTCCCACAGATGTTCTGTTGCATTTAGATCGGGACTTTTGGCTGGGAGATTTAACATTTAGACATCTTACTCTTCAAACTAGGCTTGGATAGATCTTGAAGTGTGGCGAGGAGCTCCATCTTGCTGAAACAGGCAGGAATTTGTGCCGAAGTACTGCCAAAGTGTGGAGATATTTAGAAATGTCATCGTACCTGGATACCGTTAGATTGGAGGGTACACAACCAAAGGACCGAGTCTTTCTTAGAGGTAACAGCGCCATACCATAACAGATTCCCTTCCAAACCTGACAATAGGATAACCCATACCACTTGACATCGTTTCCCTGCAAAAGGCCACCCCCAGTACGTCAATCCGAACGAAAGAGTAGCATGATTTTTCCCTCCACACGACCCTCTTTTCCACTTTTCTTTTATTCATGAACTACGAGCAAAGCATTACTGCAGTCGTCGTTTGGCATTTCCTGTAATGCTTGTGCGCAACTGACCTAGCTTGCTGACCATGAACATGCAGTTCCCGATGAACTATGCTGGTGCGAACAGCTGTCCCAGTAGCTAGCCAAGTCTGTGGCTGAGGATGTGCGTACCTTTTTCACATTTGGCAGTGATTGCGGCTTCGTTGTAGTGGTGCCATCGGCTTTCCATTCATGAAAAACATCACATCAGCGACAATGGATTTTGGGTATTTCAGATAACCGATGTTTTTGAGAACACCGGTGCACTTAGACTAACGTAAGGGCACACACTCACACACGCACACACATACTCACATACACACACACACAATGAACACTACCAGGGTCCGTTTGAAAACCATCCACACTCCTCCCAGAGTGGGATGCGTTCTTTCAGGACGATAATGCCCCATGTCATCAGGACCGCCTTGTGCAGGAATGATTCGTCAAACACAGTACTGATAAGGCCTCCTTCTCGAATAGCCTCCAAAGTCGTCTGATCTCAACCAAACTGAACCTCTGTGTGATATTGTGAACGCCAGGTGGTACAGTTGGGCACACTGCCCAGCTCCATATTGCAACTGCGCGACCGCAATATGAACAGTTTAATTGCAAATCCACACACCACACAGAGACTTCGTGTAGTCGATTCCGTGAGAAGTGGCCGTCGTTTTCTGGGTGAAATGAAAATTAATTGAGTACTCATTGTAACTATACTATACAAATATGTATATGCCGCTGACTAGCCATAAATACGCATATGCATGGGAGGGTAAACTATTCAAAAATATAGATTTTGATGGAGTAGATTTTAAATACAAAACTTGTTGCAATGGTAGAAACAGCTTATAATGAGGACATCGGGGACTTTCGTTAAAACCGGGTGCTTGATGTATCCGGTTTTAGGTGAAAATCCATGTAGGTATACATGCCAATGTGCATGCATGTTTACATTATATATCCGTAACAACTGGATATTTTTAAATGATTTAATTAATTAACCACACTGGCAATATATTAGGTAACCACATAAGTATTTGCCGTTTCCGGAGATTAAAACAACGTAGCAAAAAAGCAATTTATTCATCGAAATAATAACCATGGGAATCAACAACTTTTTTTTTTATTGGAGCTTTAACGACCACCGTGAGCAAGTCAATGGGCTATAAGCAGTCGCCCGTCCCTAATTTAGGGTCACTGGTTCCAGGGAAGGGAGAGAGCAAGTGCCGTAAGACAAATACAACATCCATGCCTCATACGGGATTAGAACCCGGACCCATTTCGGGCTAATGAGCATAAGCCGTCGCTTAGACCACTGCGCCACCGGGGCGGCAATTAACAACTTTCTGGCAATGTGCTAAAAACGTATATACCCCTGCGATAAAATGCCGGGTCATGAGGAGAGAAAAGGTTTTGGAGGACAGCGTGCAACTCATCAAAGTTGGAGCAGTCGTGCTCACGAAAATGATTTTCGAGTGAAAGAAAACGTGACAGTCTGTGTCTGAAGGAGAGATATCTGGTGAGTAAGCTGGATGACATAAAAGCTCCAACCCAAGTTCTATGATAGTGTTTCTGCTGAATGAAGCGGAATGGGCTCGAGCGTTATCTTGAAGGAACAGAACTCCCTTTCTGTTGACCAGTGCTGCTTACTTCTTTCTCATATCCTAATGCGCAAGTTTCAGTTCTCCACATTTCACCACAGCAGTGATCGCTTTGCCCTCGTTGCAAGAGTTCATAATGAACAACACCACGTGCTGCCTACCATACACACAGCATAACTTGGATGCGGTCCTGTCTTCGATGTGTAGGGAATTGAGTCACTGGTGGACAACTAATGTCTGGAACGTTTTGGGGTGCTGTACTGTGGACCCACTACTCATCACATGTGAGTACCTTATCCAAAAATGGCTGTTTGTCATCGCGAGACAGCAATGCAAGACAAGCTGAGACACGTTGCTGTTTGTTCACTGCAGACAATTCGTGGGGTCCCACTTAGACAGTTTGTATGCTTTACCTACTGCATGCAGATACCTTCGAACGGTTTCATCACTAACACCCAATAACTGGGCTAGTTCCTGGCATGTTTGGCTACTGTTCTCCTCAATAGAAAATTTCAGGGCTTCTGTATCAAGGTTGACAGAACGACTACTCCGGGACTTTTCTTGAAGGGGTTCGTCGTCTTTTAACTTTCGAAACTAATTCCAGGTTGTGCGTTCCTTCGCAGCATCTCTCCCGAATGTTAAGCAAATGTGACGAGTTTTTTTCTGCAGCAGATGAGCCGAGTTTAAATTCGTATAACACACACCCATTAATAATCCTCACACACATCGCCATTGTAATCACACGTCTTCCCACTACCAAACTTCTTACTCATCTGATTCATATGCATAAGACGTCTTGGGATTTCAGTTGAATTATTACCGCAGGCGGAACGCCATCTCTACGCAGATTAAATCATTACAAGGTGTTTCTTTTGCTCTCTCGAAAAACGGCAAATACTTTTGTAGTTACCTGATAGTTGATTAATTTTTTCAAGTACATTTAACTTTACGGTTACGTGACACTAACCGCTGTTTAACTACACAACACACACGAAGAAAACGAGGCGCCGATCTTTCCAATGCAACACTCATTCGGAGGTTAAAAGGGGCACTGCTCATAGTTCCAGGAATTATTATCTCCTGTTTCCCTTCCAGCAACATTCCCATCCCATTACTCCCCTATCCCTCTCTGCAATCGTCGACCAGAAATCCACTTACATGTGCGTTAGCCACAATCATCTTCTTCTTCTTCTTTGGAATAGGTGACTTTTTTAAACTCTGCTAACGCAATATACCCAAGGCATAGCCGCTTTGAGGGGTAACCGAGAGACTCTCTTGCACAACTCGTTTCTTGAGCGTTTAATGTACTCCCTCCTCATTGCTTTCCTGTCAACATTCTTCCACTAGCACACCAGGATTCCTCTGCGCTGTTGCAGTTTCGTCCTGAATGCCACAATTTCTATTCTTCCATTCCCGGACAGTGCGCATGGTATTTTCTCCGCTTCGTTAAACATGGTATTTCATTAAATTTTGTTACTTTGCTTGTTCAAAGGGATCATCTCAGCTTTTATGTTCCTCGTTACATCTGGGACTTAATTAAATTTTGTTCCTTAAAAAACGATCAAATTAACTTTGAATTAAATTATACCAAACGAAAGTTCCCTTTTAGCTCGTTACATCCGATCTCTCGCTAAATACGGGGCCATTATATTGTATAAGCACCATCTACTGTACAAATGTTCATTGAATATATCCTAAAAAAATGATTTACGTACACTTCCATGAGCTAGAAAAACCAAAAAATCTGAAAGACTTATTTGTGCGGGTTAAAAATTGAAAAAAGAAAAGTGAAATACGCATTTGCATTAATTTCAATAGAGAAGGAAACCAGGAAATACATATTTTTATGTGGTACAAACAGGAGGGAAATTTTTGTTTTAGAAATAAATACTTTCGTCCGATATAACATGCAAAATACTTATCAGTAATTCATATTTGGATATGTTGCAAAATGGAAACACATTTTGGCAATGCATATTTGCAGGGCTACGGAACGGAAAAGAAAGTTAAAAATAAGCATTTGATTGGATAATAAATCGAAAACAGCATCATAAATATACATACACTTGAGGTACAAGCTGATCAGAAGTTTACATATAATCACATATATACATGTCTCCATGGGATGCTATAAAAAAATCAGGAAATGCAAATGTTCATTTAATTCACGGTAAAAAACAACTAAAAAACTTGCATCTGCTTTTTTTTAACTTTCCTGGTAAATAATTCCGTGGAAAAGAAATGGGGGGGGGACAAAGGAATCAGAAGAACACATTTGCTTTACAAGATGAAAAATTGATGTGGTAGAAATACATTATTTAATTGGACGACAAATAAAAAAAATCACAGATATACATTTGTGCGAACTTCAAACTAAAAAAAAAATATTCTTCTATGCACATATTAGTGGCCTATAAACTGATAACACTTTGTCGTCAATTAGTATGTACGTGCTTCAAACTGAAAAAAAAAAGCATCTCAGCAGAAAAAGACTTCCTTAAAACGTGTGATAATGCAACAGTCTGGAAAGATCTTATCTTAAATGAAAAGATATTATTCAAATATTTGAGCTGGGCATGAGAAAAAGAAATTGTCGTACGTGTACATTGGCACAGATTACATACTGCAAATATTTTGCCATGCATAGAAAGGATTCGATCTCAATATCTGCATGGACTGCGAACTGATATGATTTCATTCTTAAGGTTAATGAGCTGCCACTTGAGTCAGATATCTCTATATGCCACAAGATGGAAGCACTTCACTGTACGTAGCAAACAATTGAGGTCAACGATTTGAAAGTTTACCTAAATGCACTACCTGATTTTAACATAGACATGTACTTCGATCAATAAGGCGTATTGGGAATGGGAAAATGTTCATTCTAAAGTTTACTTTGTCTGTAAACCCTAAAGAAAATGGGGGTTGGCTGTGACCGGGATACACCCGCAGGTTTTATTTCCGTGGATACCTGTTTGACAGTAAGGGGTTTGAGATACAAGTCGATTGATAAATGAAAGAGGAATGCAGTTAGACTATAATTTTATTTATGAAAGGGCGATGATATGGGAAGTAACAAACATATGGTATACAATTTACATCTATGTTTCGTACAAAGTTTAAGTCGATACAAGTATTGCCTAAGGTAAATGGAAAATAATTTATATAAGTCAAGCTGAAATTGTCTTTCATGAACTTGAGTAATTTGGTGTTTTGTTGCACATCAATGTTAAAGTCACCTGTGAGAATGATAGGTATTTGAGTATCCGGTACCATACTTGGAATGATTTTCTTGATTTTTTCAGAGTAATCGCATAGCATCCGGAACATGAAGGCCTCTAAAAATGTTTGTGAAACGTTGGTATGAATGTAAACCGAACCAAGTATGAAGCGAGTTTGAGCAGGAACTGTCACATCAACAAGACATATGTCACCCACATAGTCATCTTCAATTCTCAATCTGTTGTTGACTGGGACATTTACAAGTTGTCAATCTGTTAGACTATTGATGTATCTGCAAATGGCAACTCATCCCGCAGTTCGTTTTGTGGGCGAAGTAGTACGTTTGAAAGTGGATGGTTTGTGTTGGGCTATTGCCCTATTTCTTTTTGCCTTTAATTCGAAACCGGGCAAATGTGTGGTACTAGAATCATCCATCGGGCAAATGTGTGGGACTAGAATCATCCATCGGGCAAATGTGTGGTACTAGAATCATCCATCGGACAAATGTGTGGTACTAGAATCACCCATCGGGCAAATGTGTGGGACTAGAATCATCCATCGGGCAAATGTGTGGTACTAGAATCATCCATCGGGCAAATGTGTGGAACTAGAATCATCCATCGGGCAAATGTGTGGGACTAGAATCATCCATCGGACAAATGTGTGGTACTAGAATCATCCATCGGGCAAATGTGTGGAACTAGATTCATCCATCGGGCAAATGTGTGGTACTAGAATCATCCATCGGGCAAATGTGTGGGACTAGAATCATCCATCGGACAAATGTGTGGTACTAGAATCATCAATCGGGCAAATGAGTGGAACTAGATGCATCCATCGGGCAAATGTGTGGTACTAGAATCATCCATCGGGCAAATGTGTGGAACTAGAATCATCCATCGGGCAAATGTGTGGAACTAGAATCATCCATCGGGCAAATGTGTGGTACTAGAATCATCCATCGGACAAATGTGTGGTACTAGAATCATCCATCGGGCAAATGAGTGGAACTAGATTCATCCATCGGGCAAATGTGTGGTACTAGAATCATCCATCGGGCAAATGTGTGGAACTAGAATCATCCATCGGGCAAATGTGTGGGACTAGAATCATCCATCGGACAAATGTGTGGTACTAGAATCATCCATCGGGCAAACGTGCGGGACTAGAATCATCCATCGGGCAAATGTGCGGGACTAGAATCATCCATCGGGCAAATGTGTGGGACTAGAATCATCCGTCGGATAAACGTGTGGGACTAGAATCATCCATCCAAGTTTCACTCACGGCCAAGTAGTCCATTGGTTCACATGTACTAGTTGTAGAAGTGCTTTGTTGTGGCTCCACGAGTTGCGACACTTCGACTTTCTTCTTTTGTCTGTAAGCCCTATATCGTTCTGCATTAGTCGCTTTGGGCTTATTCGATTCCTTTTGAGTTCTTCTTTCTTCTGATATACGTTTGTAGCATTTTGAGTCGGACTTTTGCTTCAAATATTTAGACATTTTGATTTCCTCACAAATATTGTTTTCTTTATCAATTATAAGTTATAAAGTACTTTTTAAATGTTTATGAATTATTGGTTTTTATATAGATCTCATCCAGACGAATCATTTCAGACCAATATCACGATCATGCGTCTACGCGATCTCCAGTTATACGGATTTCAAGGCGGTTGACTCAGCGTATTCGACCCCAAAATGGCGGACGCCCTTCCCTCTCCCCGCGCATGCGCATGACCTTGAAGTTGATTATTTTAAAATCATTGGTTATTACTTTTTTTATGTCAGTTATTATATTTTAGCTGTTTCTTATAAATTAGGAATTATAAGCATTTGATCAATCGTAAGAAGTTATGTCGGTCAAGTTTTCCTAGAGGGTAACCCCATGGTAACGATTTTAAAGACATATCCACGTCAAAAAAGAACGGAGGGGGGGGGGGTATTGTGGACAAAAACTACAACATCAGGGCGGATGATGCCCGAGTGGTCAGAGGTGCGTGTTCCTGGCTAATTGTCCAAGCTAGGAGCTAGTTCGAGTCATGTGTGAAGTATGGGTGGCGCGTTTGCCTCACGGAGCTGGCCCCTCCAAGCTCCCACAACCACCCTTCCAGGTCTTCAAATTTGGGAAGGGCAACCACATGTAGCCATCATTAACGCTGCTTTTCCAGGACACCAATGCTGACCCAGTGGCACAGTGGTCTAAACGATGGCTTCCGATCATTCGTCCTAGATGGGTCCGGGTTCGAATCTCGGTGAGGCATGGATGTTGTGTTTGTCTTACGGCGCTGGCTATCTCCCTTCCCTGGAGCCAGTGGCCCTAAATTAGGGGTGCACATGATGACTACTTATAGCCCACTGAATTGCTCACGGAGGTCGTTAAACCACATATCAAAAAAAAAAAAAAAAAAAAAAAAGGTCACCGTACCCCATATTAGAGGCGCGTACTGCATATATCCATTAAAATTTCTCCTTCAGCTCCCAGTGACCCCAGATTAGCAATGAGCGATCGCATGTAGATTAGAATTGTTGCTCCCTCAATCTTCCAGTGACACCAAACGGGAACGATCGGCAGCATGTATCCATTACACTGAAGAGCAATTGAATTAGACACACAGCTGGCGTGATGCAAATCTGGCGCTGTGGGCGGCCCTATAAACGGAAACGACATGACGTATGCAGCGATCCGACAATAGAAGGAGTGATGCGAAGGGAATCAGTAAGAGTTGGACGCAGTATGGGCAAGACGAAGGATCTAAGCGCATTTGATCGTGGGCAAATTGTCGGCGCCCTACGAATGGGTCACTCCATCTCAGAAGTCGTGCAGGCACTGGGATTTTCACGAGCCAATGTGTCACGGGTGCACCGTGAGTACATCGAATCCGGTAAAACCATCCCTGCAAGGGCAAACTGCCGTGGAAAAAAGCGTATGGATGAGCGGAGTCATCGTCGGCTATCTTGCATTGTAACAGCGGATAGACGGGCTACCGTGCAAGAAATCACTCGGCAATTTAACGCTGGTGCACAAAAACGTAAAAGCAGTCACACCATCCAGAACCTTCTTCCCGCTATGGGGTACAGAAGCCATCGTCCCACGAGGGTACCGCTGCTGACCGCACATCACAGGGTGCAAAGATTAGCATGGGCGCTGGAACATCGCCACTGGACCCTAGATATGTCGAAAATGTTACCTGGACTGATGATTCGAGATTTACGTTAATATATGCGGATGGCAGGATACGAGTACGGCGCAAACCACATGAAGCGACGGATCCTTCTTGCCAGAAGGGTACTCTTCAAGCTGGTGGGGGTGGCATTATCGTCTGGGGACTGTGTACGTGGATTGAAATGGGACCCCTGGTACATGTGACATCGTCCCTCAAAGGTCAACGTTACCGGGATATCCTGGACGACCATTTGCTCCCGTTTGTGCGTCTTGAACATCCCACTGGGGACCTTATCCTGCAACAAGACAATGCACCGTGCCATCGCTCCTGAATTGTATCCGAATGGTTGGATGAACACTCCACCGACGTGACCTCGCTTCCTTGGCCAGCTAGGTCACCTGAACTCACTCCCATCGAGCACATCTGTAATGCCATCGAGAGAGATGACTCCTCCATTAAATCTTCGTGAACTGTGGGAGCTTGTTCAGGGGTCGTGGATCCGTATGGCTTCCCAACGCTTCCGGTGTCTTGTCGAGTCCATGCCGAGACGAATCGCCGCCGTCATCAGGGCGAAAGGTGGTGCTACACGTCACTAGACAGGTATCTCTTATTCAATTGCTCTTCAGTGTATAATTGCTCATAGTAGTCGTTAAATCATGAATAAAAAATAAAATAAAAGTGGTCATACCACATTCAACCGCTGGCTGGAGCAAATGTGACATATATCTGATGAAACCGCATAGTACGTGCAAGTGGAGTAATATTTGCCCATGTGGATGGAAGCTGTCATGCTGCAGGCAATGCATTACCGCCACTAAGGTAGCACACACAAAATTCCATCAGCGGCAAATGATGTAAATCGTTCTTTTTTGTTTCGGTTTGGAGGTTTAAACGGTCACCGTAAGCAACAAACAGGATCCCGTCCGTAATTTTGGTCCATTGGTTACAGGGGAAAGAGAAAGCTAGTGCGGTGAGACAAGCACATCATTCATGCCTCATCTAGGATTCGAACCCGGGCTCATCCCGGACGAATAATTAGAAGCCAACGCTTTGTACCACTGGGACAACGGGGTGGCTGTAAATGACTAATTCCGATTTTTGGTTTATTACGCAGAATGAGTTTTAAAGAGAAAAAACTGGTAGTCAAACGTGGAGAAACTTAAGGTAGATCCACCAAAAAACTGCGCCCTATATGTCCAATGGTAAAAACTTCTGTAGAATTTTTCTTCGCAAATAATAAATTCACAAAGATGATAATTTGCACATTGATAAAAATAACTTTAAATTATAGCCTAGTATACTTAATATTTGCTAAGACGTAAACATAATTATATTAAAAATCAATAATTTTTCCTTGGGTAGCGTTTGAGCTGCTAACAGATGGAGCCACTGATACAGATGACTTACTAATTGTAATCATGTCGCTGTTTTTTTAAATTTTATTAATTTTCGGAATTGAATCAACACTTGAGTTTAACTATGCCATAGTCTGCAATGGTTTGAATGATTGAGACATTTAGATTAAATATTCTGACAATAATTTAGCTGAAAATGTAAATAGAACTTCAGATGCTGCTGATTTTTAACTCCGAAATAAACCAGCAAGCTTACTTTATGACATTTTTACTTAAATTATTTCCAAACAATTTACTTTAAGTTGCTGAAATCATTCTAAACATTCCAGACTATCGCGTGATTAGACTCAAGTGTTGATTCCATTTCAAAAATTAATAAAAATATTGAAAAAAAATGTGGCATGATTACAATTAGTAAATGATCGGTAAAGGTGGCTCCATCTATTAGCAGATCTCAAGACTATCGAATAAAATATTATTGATTTTTAGTACAATTATGGTTAAGTTTTACCAAATATTAAGTATACCTGGCTATAATTTAAAGTTATTTTTACGATGTGCAAATTTTCATCCTTGGGGATACATTAATTGCGAAGAAAATATCTACAGAAATATTTACCATTGGAAACATAAGGCAGAATTTTTAGGTGAATCTACCTTAACCTATTTGTAAAGAAACTTGTTTGTCGGACCTAAACTATCATAACTGGTTTTACAAATTTCGACCTCATGAACACAAATCTCAATGAAGATATGCTGAAGAACATGATCTCGATAAAAACATACTGAAAAACATAGAAGCGAATCGAGACTTATCGACGGAAGAAATAGCCCCACAACTGCAGTGCACTAATTCATCGTCATCTTTGGCAATTGACGAAGTTCCCAAGTTGAAACGATGGGTAAAAAAAAAAAAAAAAGAATAAAAAACGCAAGTACGCACTCAGCACCTACTTTTTTTAAAAAACAGATGATTTAATAAGCAGTTATTGGGTTTTTTAGCAGCATTGTTACAGAAGCCGATACTTTACGCCACCTTTCAGAATAAAAGGAAATAGTTACCGAAGTAGTTTAACTTTCACATAAACAACAACTCGTCTGCAGTCATGGGAAGTCTTATGAAGCTTCTGGTGGGATGTCAATGGAATTGCCAATTTTCTGTTGATGCCACCATTGAATACATTCCGCTTGAAGTTTAATATCGTCGTCTTGAGCTCTTGTAAGATGTTCACAGCGCAGTAGTTTCCTGAGAGTCCACCGAAGAGATATAATGCTTTCCCATGTAAACACTGCATCCATATGGCAAGAAAGGCGGTCCAAAAGAAGCAACGACTGGTTCCTCTCTGCAACTATGACCCTAAAGTAGGAATACGCGACTTCTTATAACCTATGGTGTTCAAGGCTGTGATTAATTCTCCCTTGGAAAACCATTTATGAAAAGTTCACATAAGCAAAGCTAAAATACAATATTCGTATAAAGATAAATCAAAAGAATTAACCAAACCGTTTTCTGTTTGCAGTAAATAGCCAGCTTTAATCTCTCTAGCTTCATTCTTTCTCCTGGCACATAAGCAGGACCGCTGGGATCATAATTCAGCATTACTTCCAATTCGTACGACGTTCTTGTGTGGTCGAGCAGTGCCGTGGCGTACTCCTCGCATATTCGACGTAATTCCTGTGAACAGTGAGTGACTGATTAGTTTTACTATATTTTTAAAAGGACACCGGTGGCCTGAGAATGAAGACAAAGAGCACATGAAAATTAAAACATTTCTTTACAGTACAACTTACATATGGATGTTGGAATACTTCCTACCAAAATTGTAACATTAGTTATAAATATACACTTTCAACACTTTTCTCACAAGTAAGGTGAGGAAATTTCTACGACAGTTTCTCTGATCGATGGCTTAGTTTTCACAGGACAAATAAACTGAGCAATTTCTCAACTTAACTGTGCTACAAACTCTGAAAGTACCAGGTAATAAAGGTAGTTCACGTTTCCAGAAACTGAGACTAGTATAACAAATACGTAGTAGAAAAGCAATTTATTCGTCAAAATAATTACCATGGGTATCAACAGCATTCGGTTAACGTGTTAACTACTAATATACACTGAAGAGCAATTGAATTCGAGATACCAGTCTAGTAACGTGTAGCACCAACCTTCGCCCTGATGACGGCAGCGATTCGTCTCGGTATGGACTCGACAAGACACCGGAAGCGTTGGGAAGCCATACGGATACATGACCCCTGAACAAGCTCCCACAGTTCACTAAGATTTGATGGAGGGGTCAGAGCCTCGAACATCTCTCTCGATGGCATCGCAGATGTGCTCGATGGGACTGAGGTCAGGTGACCTAGCTGGCCAAGGAAACGAGGTCACGTCGGTGGAGTGTTCATCCAACCATTCGGATACAATTCGGGAGCTGCATTGTCTTGTTGCAGAATGAGGTCCCCAGTGGGATGTTGAAGACGCACAAACGGGAGCAAATGGTCTTTCAGGATATCCCGGTAACATTGACCTGCCAGGGACGATGCCACACGTACCAGGGGTCCCATTTCAGTCCACATAAACAGTTCCCAGACAAGAATGCCACCCCCACCAGCTTGAAGAGTACCCTTCTGGCAAGAAGGATCCGTCGCTTCATGTGGTTTGCGCCGTACTCGTATCCTGCCATCCGCATGTACCAACGTGAATCTCGACTCATCATTCCAGGCAACATTTTTCCACATGTCTAGGGTCCAGTGGCGATGTTCCAGCGCCCATACGAATCTTTGCACCCTGTAATGTGCGGTCCGCAGCGGTACCCTCGTGGGACAATGGCTTCTGTACCACATAGCGAGGAGATGGTTCTGGATGGTGTGGCTGCTTACACGTTTTTGTGCACCAGCGTTAAATTGCCGAGTGATTTCTTGCACTGTGGCCCTCTATCCGCTGTTACAATGCGAGCTAGCCGACGATGACTCCGCTCATTAATACGCTCTTTCCCCCGGCATTTGGCCCTTGAAGGGATGGTTTTACAGGGATTCGATGTACTCACGGTGCACCCGTGAAACAATGGCTTGTGAAAATCCCAGTGTTTGCACGACTTCCGAGATGGAGTGACCCATTCGTCGGGCCCCGACAATTTGCCCACGATCAAATGCGTTCAGATCCTTCGTCTTACTCATACTGGGCCCGACTCTTACTGATTCCCGTCGCATCACTCCTTATATTGTCGGATCGCTGCATACGTCATGTCGTTTCCGTTTACAGAGCCGCCCAATGCGCCACATTTGCATAACGCCCGCTGTCTCTAATTCAATTGCTCTTCAGTGTATACCCTTGCGATAAAATGCCGGGTCATGGGAAGAGAAAACGTTTTGGAGAGCAGCGTGCAACTCATCAGAGCTGGAGAAATCTTTTCCACGCAAATGATTGTAGAGTGAAAGAAATAAGTGATAGTCCAAAGGAGAGATATCTGGTGCGCAAGTTTAATGACATAAAAGCTCCCAACCAAGTTCTCCGATACTGTTTATGGCCATTGAAACGGAGTGGGCACGCGTGTTTTGTTGAAAGACCAGAACTCCCTTTCTGTTGAGTAGTGCTGCTTGCCTCTTTTTCAGATCTCATGCACACGTTTCAGATATTCACAGTACACTGTAGCGGTGATCGTGTACCCGCGTTGCAAGAGTTCATAATGGATAACACTACTTGCTGTCCACCATACGCACAGCATAACTTTCCATGGGTGCAGTGCTGGCTTCGATGTGTGAGGAATTGAATCACTGATGGACAACCAATGTCTGGAACAGTTTGGGGTGATGTACTCTGGACCCGCTTCTCATCACATGTGAGTACCTTATACAAAAATGGTTCCTGGTCATAGCGAGACGGCAATGCAAGACAAGCTGAGACGCGTTATTGTTTGTTGACGGCAGGCAATTCGTAGGGGATCCACTAAGACAATTTGTATGCCTTAACTATTTAACGTAGATGTCTTCGGACGGTTACGTCACTAACACCAAATGACTGGCTAAGACAATTTGTATGCCTTAACTATTTAACGTAGATGTCTTCGGACGGTTACGTCACTAACACCAAATGACTGGCTAAGACAATTTGTATGCCTTAACTATTTAACGTAGATGTCTTCGGACGGTTACGTCACTAACACCAAATGACTGGCTAAGACAATTTGTATGCCTTAACTATTTAACGTAGATGTCTTCGGACGGTTACGTCACTAACACCAAATGACTGGCTAGTTACTGGCATTCTTGGCTACTGTCCTTCTTAATAGCAACTTTCAGGGATTCTGTGTCAAGGTTGACAGGACGTCCACTCCGGGACGTTTCTTCAAAGGATTTATCTCCGTCTCTGAACTTTCGAAACCAATTCCGAATTGTGCGTTCCTTCACAGCATTTGCCCCGATTGTTAATCAAATGCGATTAGTTGTTTCTGCAGCAGTCGAAACGAGTTTAAACTCGTATAACAAACACCCAAGAATAAACTCCACTGCTACCGCCACTGTAATCGCACGTTTTTCCACTACCAAACTACTTGTTCATCTGATTCTTATGCGCCGGGCATCTTGGTATTTAAGCTGACGATATACCGCGGGTAGGACGCTTTCTCTACGCAAATTCAATCATTTACAAGATATATCTTTTGCTCTCTCGAAAAATGAAACACTTTTGTGGTTACCTGATATATATTGTTATTTAAACTCAACAATGCTACACTCAAAAAGAAATTCATCTTGGCACTTCAGAATGACCTTTAACGAACCATTTTATAGGTATCTGCATGCCTTCTCTGAAGAACTTGATTAGCATCCATTTAAACTGTTCGATTTCTGATATTTGCATTGCATTTGGCGGTACATTAAAGAGAAGGATCATCACATCTTCTTTCGACTCAAAAGAAGGTGTGATTTTACTGTATAAAATGCAACACTTATCTAAAGCATTTAAGTTATTCGAATTTTAAAAGAGTGTTTGCATGTAAACCTATCTATGAGGTTCAAAACAAAAGTTCTCCACTTTTGTTTGATGTAATTGGGAAAATGATTTCGTCAAGTTCAGACTCTCAGCAACACAGTGGTGTCAGAACGACGCGCTATCATTTGCTGTGTGGACGTGGAAGGTTTGGAAATGGATGCGTGCAGCTCCTCGGGTCAAGCCACGCGTTATACTAGCGCTCGTACGTGAAAATAAAAACTCATAGAAGTCACTCACTTTCCGTGACTCACTTAAAAACTCTTTCCACGTTTTTAAGTGAGTCACGGAAAAATTTCTCATCGGCCGCCATCGGGAATCGAACCCAGGCTCTTCCAGTTACGCGCCGGATATGCTTCCACAGCACTACAGTGGCCTCGAAATTCTCCAGGCTCACTGGTTCGATTCTCAGTGGCGGCCGATGAGAAATTTTTCCGTGACTCACTTATAAACGTGGAAAGAGCGATGACTTCTATTTGATGTTCCTAGTCCACGTCAACTGTGTATTTATCATTAAATAGAAACTCTGTGGAGAAAAACCTCCAACACAGATCCACACTGCCTTGCAAGAAATTCGTGGGGAAGGAAATCTTGATCAAAGCACAATTTCTCGCTGGGCATCGCAATTTCGGGAGGGCCAAATCAGGATCGAAGATGATCACCGCTCAGGCCGACCTCAAATGGCGATAGACAAAACATCTGTCACCATTATTTCAACGCTTCTCGAAGAGAATCGTCATTTGACAGTCGAACAGATTGCTTGTCATTCAGATTTGTCCACCATGTCTGTTCACCGGATTTTTACCGACTCACTGGGAAAAAGAAAAATCGCCGAGCGCTGGGTGCTCCATCAACCCACCCCAAAGCAGAAGGCAGCCAGAGTGAGCATCGCACTGGATCACCTCCATAGGTTCGAAAGGGAGGGCGACACCTTCCTGAAGAGAATTGTCGCAATTGATGAGACTTGGACCCGTGATTCTGAGCCGGAACTGAAGTCACAATCAGCGGAATGGAGTCATCCAAGTTCCCCAAGCCCCTCAAAATGCCGTCGGCAACAATCCAAAGTGAAGGAAATGATGATTTTTGCGCACAATGCCCAGGGTGCTGGGGTCTCTGATCGAGTGCCGGTAGGGCAAAATGTCAACGCACAATATTATCGTGGCTTTCTGAGGACAAAGTTGAGACCGAAAATTCGTCCAAATCGCCCCAACGTGTTGGAAGCGGGAGAGACTTTGCTGCATGACAACGCATCGTGTCATGGTGCAGCGTCGGTACGGCGACTTTTGTTGAAATATGACTAGGAAACTTTATACCACCCACCATACAGCCCTGATCTCAGTCCACCTGACTTTAATCTTTTCCCAAAGTTGAAAAATCAGCTCCGTGGCATCCGATACGAATCGCTGGACGAGCTGTCATTGGACCTGACCCCAGTAATACGACAGCTGAACAAAGATGGCGTACTACAAGCTGTCATTAGCAGCGAAGGAGAGTACATTGAGCGGCAATAAGGAAAGTTTTCTCCTTTACTTCACACTTTTCTCAAAAAAATGGACATTGTGCAGAACTTTTGTTAGGACTCCGGTATTGTTTAACCGTATGGAAAGAATTAACTGGAGATTAGCAAAATGGGCTGAAATCAGCTCAAACGAATATATTCGTTGTCTAGGAAGTAGACCGAACGCAGCTAGAAAAAGTGAACGTGCGTATCAGGTTGCTTTTCTCTTGGCTTCGTTATTCAAATTGGTCATGACACTTATCTTTAGTGCCTGCTTACCTGCTAAAACGGACATAACAATTGCGATGAACCTAAGAAATGAGAGAGAAGATGTTTGAGTCACTTGTTTCTATCCAGTGGCATGATGTCCGTGTCAGGGGGACTAGCCTTTTCCCGTCGTGCCTTGAGTAATGGAGCAGAGAATAAAGGACTAGAAAGGAGTTCTTATCACAAGTGTCCGGTTTATTGTCTGTACTGATGAGACGAGAGTGGGAAAGGAATTGTTTTACCGTAGCGTCCGTAAAACCCGGCCGCTATGTGAACATTTCTGTTTGCGAAGCAGCGCGGAAAATTTTTGGGTGCCTTTGGTTCAGGTACATTCGCCGCTTAAAGGGTTAAGGCCACTGTATAGTTTATAAACTACTGTTTGTGAAAATTGCAACACCGTAATCACGTGAAACTTACAGGATATGCACAGCAGAGTAGGATATGCAAATGATTAAAAGTGCATAGTCGTTGCGCTTGTCTGGGCCCGGCAGCGCCCTCTATACAGTCAAGGGAGGTTTATAAAGAGAGGGCTGTTTAGAATACACACCAGTAGTGCATCGAGGACAGCGAGTTGTAAAAGTTTCTCCAGGATTCAATAATGCAATATCACATACGACAGAGTTTGAACGGGGACGAATGACTGGTCTCGTGAAGGTGCATTTTCGTACCGCGACATTGCGACTCGGACGGGACATAACGCCACGGCAGTGATGCGCGTGTCGGGACAGTGGGCCGAGGAGACCCAGGTGCACGACTATGCACTTTGCAGTGGACAGAGAAATGTGACGACACCGTGGGATGACCCCTACATCTCGTCCGCATGGCAGTGACGAACCGTTCCGCATTTTCGCAACACTGAAGCACTGCATAAGGTGTAGCATTGTCTGCCTCCACAGTTTGACGCCGTCTGCTGCACAGAGGATTGGTTTCATGCATCCTTTTGATCTTGAACCATGGATGCCTCAGTCTGGAATGGGGTTTTCAATATAGACAATGGAGTGCTGATTGGCAACATGTCGTGTTTTCGGACGAGTCTCGATTCAACTTGGACTACCATGATGGCCGCATACGCGTTTGATGGTATTGTGGTGAGCGCCAAGCGTGATGCAGCGAGGTGCCACTGGGTACCATTCGCGATCTCGACTGCTACGACTTGAGGGCAATCTCAACAGCGACCGCTACATCAGGAAAGTTGTCATACCCTTCTCTCAGAGCACTCCTGGCGCTATATTACAGTACGAAAATGCCCGAAAACATGTTACCAAGAATTTCAAGCCCTACCGCTTGTTCCCTGGCCTGCACGTTCAGATGCCGCTTGTTGCCTGGCCTGCACGTTCAGATACCGCTTGTTCCCTGGCCTTCATGTTCAGATACCGCTTGTTCCCTGGCCTGCACGTTCAGATGCCGCTTGTTCCCTGGGCTGTACGTTCAGATACCGCTTGTTCCCTGGGCTGTACGTTCAGATACCGCTTGTTCCCTGGCCTGCACGTTCAGATGCCGCTTGTTCCCTGGCCTGCACGTTCAGATGCCGCTTGTTCTCTGGCCTGCACGTTCAGGTACCGCTTGTTCCTTGGCCTGCACGTTTAGATATCGCTTGTTCCTTTGCCTGCACGTTCAGATGCCGCTTGTTCCCTGGCCTGCACGTTCAGATGCCGCTTGTTCTCTGGCCTGCACGTTCAGGTACCGCTTGTTCCTTGGCCTGCACGTTTAGATATCGCTTGTTCCTTGGCCTGCACGTTCAGATGCCGCTTGTTCCCTGGCCTGCACGTTCAGATACCGCTTGTTCCCTGGCCTGCACGTTCAGTTACCGCTTGTTCCCTGGCCTGCACGTTCAGATACCGCTTGTTCCCTGGCATGCACGTTCAGATACCGTTTGTTCCCTGACCTGCACGTTCAGATACCGCTTGTTCCCTGGCCTGCACGTTCAGATACCGCTTGTTTCCTGGCCTGCACGTTCAGATACCGCTTGTGTCCTGGCCTGCACGTTCAGATACCGCTTGTTTCCTGGCCTGCACGTTCAGATACCGCTTGTGTCCTGGCCTGCACGCTCAGACACCGCTTGTTTCGTGGCCTGCACGTTTAGATATCGCTTGTTCCTTGGCCTGCACGTTCATATACCACTTGCTCCCTGGCCTGCACTTTCAGATACCGCTTGTTCCCTGGCCTGCACGTTCAGATACCGCTTGTTTCCTGGCCTGCACGTTCAGATACCGCTTGTGTCCTGGCCTGCACGTTCAGATGCCGCTTGTTCTCTGGCCTGCACGTTCAAGTACCGTTTGTTCCCTGGCCTGCACGTTCAGATATCGCTTATTCCCTGGCCTGCACGTTCAGATACCGCTTGTGTCCTGGCCTGCACGTTCAGATACCGCTTGTTCCCTGGCCTGCACGCTCAGACACCGCTTGTTTCGTGGCCTGCACGTTCAGTTACCGCTTGTTCCTTGGCCTGCACGTTCATATACCACTTGTTCCCTGGCCTGCACTTTCAGATACCGCTTGTTTCCTGGCCTGCACGTTCAGATACCGCTTGTTTCCTGGCCTGCACGTTCAGATACCGCTTGTGTCCTGGCCTGCACGTTCAGATACCGCTTGTTCCCTGGCCTGCACGCTCAGACACCGCTTGTTTCGTGGCCTGCACGTTCAGTTACCGCTTGTTCCTTGGCCTGCACGTTCATATACCACTTGTTCCCTGGCCTGCACTTTCAGATACCGCTTGTTCTCTGGCCTGCACGTTCAGATACCGCTTGTTCCCTGGCCTGCACGCTCAGACACCGCTTGTTTCGTGGCCTGCACGTTCAGTTACCGCTTGTTCCTTGGCCTGCACGTTCATATACCACTTGTTCCCTGGCCTGCACTTTCAGATACCGCTTGTTTCCTGGCCTGCACGTTCAGATACCGCTTGTTTCCTGGCCTGCACGTTCAGATACCGCTTGTGTCCTGGCCTGCACGTTCAGATACCGCTTGTTCCCTGGCCTGCACGCTCAGACACCGCTTGTTTCGTGGCCTGCACGTTCAGTTACCGCTTGTTCCTTGGCCTGCACGTTCATATACCACTTGTTCCCTGGCCTGCACTTTCAGATACCGCTTGTTCCCTGGCCTGCACGTTCAGATACCGCTTGTTTCCTGGCCTGCACGTTCAGATACCGCTTGTGTCCTGGCCTGCACGTTCAGATGCCGCTTGTTCTCTGGCCTGCACGTTCAAGTACCGTTTGTTCCCTGGCCTGCACGTTCAGATATCGCTTATTCCCTGGCCTGCACGTTCAGATACCGCTTGTGTCCTGGCCTGCACGTTCAGATACCGCTTGTTCCCTGGCCTGCACGCTCAGACACCGCTTGTTTCGTGGCCTGCACGTTCAGTTACCGCTTTTTCCTTGGCCTGCACGTTCAGATACCGCTTGTTTCCTGGCCTGCACGTTCAGATACCGCTTGTGTCCTGGCCTGCACGTTCAGATACCGCTTGTTCCCTGGCCTGCACGCTCAGACACCGCTTGTTTCGTGGCCTGCACGTTCAGTTACCGCTTGTTCCTTGGCCTGCACGTTCAGATACCGCTTGTTTCCTGGCCTGCACGTTCAGATACCGCTTGTGTCCTGGCCTGCACGTTCAGATACCGCTTGTGTCCTGGCCTGCACGTTCAGATACCGCTTGTTCCCTGGCCTGCACGCTCAGACACCGCTTGTTTCGTGGCCTGCACGTTCAGATATCGCTTGTTCCTTGGCCTGCACGTTCATATACCACTTGTTCCCTGGCCTGCACTTTCAGATACCGCTTGTTCTCTGGCCTGCACGTTCAGATACCGCTTGTTTCCTGGCCTGCACGTTCAGATGCCGCTTGTGTCCTGGCCTGCACGTTCAGATGCCGCTTGTTTTCTGGCCTGCACGTTCAGATACCGCTTGTTCCCTGGCCTGCACGTTCAGGTACCGCTTGTTCCTTGGCCTGCACGTTTAGATATCGCTTGTTCCTTGGCCTGCACGTTCAGATGCCGCTTGTTCCCTGACCTGCACGTTCAGATGCCGCTTGTTCTCTGGCCTGCACGTTCAGGTACCGCTTGTTTCTTGGCCTGCACGTTTAGATATCGCTTGTTCCTTGGCCTGCACGTTCAGATGCCGCTTGTTCCTTGGCCTGCACGTTCAGATACCGCTTGTTCCCTGGCCTGCACGTTCAGATGCCGCTCGTTCCTTGGCCTGCACGTTCAGATGCTGCTTGTTCCTTGGCCTGCACGTTCAGATACCGCTTGTGTCCTGGCCTGCACGTTCAGATGCCGCTTGTTTTCTGGCCTGCACGTTCAGATACCGCTTGTTCCCTGGCCTGCACGTCCAGGTACCGCTTGTTCCTTGGCCTGCACGTTTAGATATCGCTTGTTCCTTGGCCTGCACGTTCAGATGCCGCTTGTTCCCTGACCTGCACGTTCAGATGCCGCTTGTTCTCTGGCCTGCACGTTCAGGTACCGCTTGTTTCTTGGCCTGCACGTTTAGATATCGCTTTTTCCTTGGCCTGCACGTTCAGATGCCGCTTGTTCCCTGGCCTGCACGTTCAGATACCGCTTGTTCCCTGGCCTGCACGTTCAGTTACCGCTTGTTTCCTGGCCTGCACGTTCAGATACCGCTTGTTCCCTGGCATGCACGTTCAGATACCGTTTGTTCCCTGACCTGCACGTTCAGATACCGCTTGTTCCCTGGCCTGCACGTTCAGATACCGCTTGTTTCCTGGCCTGCACGTTCAGATACCGCTTGTGTCCTGGCCTGCACGTTCAGATACCGCTTGTTTCCTGGCCTGCACGTTCAGATACCGCTTGTGTCCTGGCCTGCACGCTCAGACACCGCTTGTTTCGTGGCCTGCACGTTCAGATATCGCTTGTTCCTTGGCCTGCACGTACATATACCACTTGTTCCCTGGCCTGCACTTTCAGATACCGCTTGTTCCCTGGCCTGCACGTTCAGATACCGCTTGTTTCCTGGCCTGCACGTTCAGATACCGCTTGTGTCCTGGCCTGCACGTTCAGATGCCGCTTGTTCTCTGGCCTGCACGTTCAAGTACCGTTTGTTCCCTGGCCTGCACGTTCAGATATCGCTTATTCCCTGGCCTGCACGTTCAGATACCGCTTGTGTCCTGGCCTGCACGTTCAGATACCGCTTGTTCCCTGGCCTGCACGCTCAGACACCGCTTGTTTCGTGGCCTGCACGTTCAGTTACCGCTTGTTCCTTGGCCTGCACGTTCATATACCACTTGTTCCCTGGCCTGCACTTTCAGATACCGCTTGTTCCCTGGCCTGCACGTTCAGATACCGCTTGTTTCCTGGCCTGCACGTTCAGTTACCGCTTGTTCCTTGGCCTGCACGTTCATATACCACTTGTTCCCTGGCCTGCACTTTCAGATACCGCTTGTTTAATGGCCTGCACGTTCAGATACCGCTTGTTTCGTGGCCTGCACGTTCAGTTACCGCTTGTTCCTTGGCCTGCACGTTCATATACCACTTGTTCCCTGGCCTGCACTTTCAGATACCGCTTGTTCCCTGGCCTGCACGTTCAGATACCGCTTGTTTCCTGGCCTGCACGTTCAGTTACCGCTTGTTCCTTGGCCTGCACGTTCATATACCACTTGTTCCCTGGCCTGCACTTTCAGATACCGCTTGTTTCCTGGCCTGCACGTTCAGATACCGCTTGTTTCGTGGCCTGCACGTTCAGTTACCGCTTGTTCCTTGGCCTGCACGTTCATATACCACTTGTTCCCTGGCCTGCACTTTCAGATACCGCTTGTTCCCTGGCCTGCACGTTCAGATACCGCTTGTTTCGTGGCCTGCACGTTCAGATACCGCTTGTTTCGTGGCCTGCACGTTCAGTTACCGCTTGTTCCTTGGCCTGCACGTTCATATACCACTTGTTCCCTGGCCTGCACTTTCAGATACCGCTTGTTCCCTGGCCTGCACGTTCAGATACCGCTTGTTTCCTGGCCTGCACGTTCAGATACCGCTTGTGTCCTGGCCTGCACGTTCAGATACCGCTTGTGTCCTGGCCTGCACGTTCAGATACCGCTTGTTCCCTGGCCTGCACGCTCAGACACCGCTTGTTTCGTGGCCTGCACGTTCAGATATCGCTTGTTCCTTGGCCTGCACGTTCATATACCACTTGTTCCCTGGCCTGCACTTTCAGATACCGCTTGTTCTCTGGCCTGCACGTTCAGATACCGCTTGTTTCCTGGCCTGCACGTTCAGATGCCGCTTGTGTCCTGGCCTGCACGTTCAGATGCCGCTTGTTTTCTGGCCTGCACGTTCAGATACCGCTTGTTCCCTGGCCTGCACGTTCAGGTACCGCTTGTTCCTTGGCCTGCACGTTTAGATATCGCTTGTTCCTTGGCCTGCACGTTCAGATGCCGCTTGTTCCCTGACCTGCACGTTCAGATGCCGCTTGTTCTCTGGCCTGCACGTTCAGGTACCGCTTGTTTCTTGGCCTGCACGTTTAGATATCGCTTGTTCCTTGGCCTGCACGTTCAGATGCCGCTTGTTCCTTGGCCTGCACGTTCAGATACCGCTTGTTCCCTGGCCTGCACGTTCAGATGCCGCTTGTTCCTTGGCCTGCACGTTCAGATGCTGCTTGTTCCTTGGCCTGCACGTTCAGATACCGCTTGTGTCCTGGCCTGCACGTTCAGATGCCGCTTGTTTTCTGGCCTGCACGTTCAGATACCGCTTGTTCCCTGGCCTGCACGTTCAGGTACCGCTTGTTCCTTGGCCTGCACGTTTAGATATCGCTTGTTCCTTGGCCTGCACGTTCAGATGCCGCTTGTTCCCTGACCTGCACGTTCAGATGCCGCTTGTTCTCTGGCCTGCACGTTCAGGTACCGCTTGTTTCTTGGCCTGCACGTTTAGATATCGCTTTTTCCTTGGCCTGCACGTTCAGATGCCGCTTGTTCCCTGGCCTGCACGTTCAGATACCGCTTGTTCCCTGGCCTGCACGTTCAGTTACCGCTTGTTTCCTGGCCTGCACGTTCAGATACCGCTTGTTCCCTGGCATGCACGTTCAGATACCGTTTGTTCCCTGACCTGCACGTTCAGATACCGCTTGTTCCCTGGCCTGCACGTTCAGATACCGCTTGTTTCCTGGCCTGCACGTTCAGATACCGCTTGTGTCCTGGCCTGCACGTTCAGATACCGCTTGTTTCCTGGCCTGCACGTTCAGATACCGCTTGTGTCCTGGCCTGCACGCTCAGACACCGCTTGTTTCGTGGCCTGCACGTTCAGATATCGCTTGTTCCTTGGCCTGCACGTTCATATACCACTTGTTCCCTGGCCTGCACTTTCAGATACCGCTTGTTCCCTGGCCTGCACGTTCAGATACCGCTTGTTTCCTGGCCTGCACGTTCAGATACCGCTTGTGTCCTGGCCTGCACGTTCAGATGCCGCTTGTTCTCTGGCCTGCACGTTCAAGTACCGTTTGTTCCCTGGCCTGCACGTTCAGATATCGCTTATTCCCTGGCCTGCACGTTCAGATACCGCTTGTGTCCTGGCCTGCACGTTCAGATACCGCTTGTTCCCTGGCCTGCACGCTCAGACACCGCTTGTTTCGTGGCCTGCACGTTCAGTTACCGCTTGTTCCTTGGCCTGCACGTTCATATACCACTTGTTCCCTGGCCTGCACTTTCAGATACCGCTTGTTCCCTGGCCTGCACGTTCAGATACCGCTTGTTTCCTGGCCTGCACGTTCAGTTACCGCTTGTTCCTTGGCCTGCACGTTCATATACCACTTGTTCCCTGGCCTGCACTTTCAGATACCGCTTGTTTAATGGCCTGCACGTTCAGATACCGCTTGTTTCGTGGCCTGCACGTTCAGTTACCGCTTGTTCCTTGGCCTGCACGTTCATATACCACTTGTTCCCTGGCCTGCACTTTCAGATACCGCTTGTTCCCTGGCCTGCACGTTCAGATACCGCTTGTTTCCTGGCCTGCACGTTCAGTTACCGCTTGTTCCTTGGCCTGCACGTTCATATACCACTTGTTCCCTGGCCTGCACTTTCAGATACCGCTTGTTTCCTGGCCTGCACGTTCAGATACCGCTTGTTTCGTGGCCTGCACGTTCAGTTACCGCTTGTTCCTTGGCCTGCACGTTCATATACCACTTGTTCCCTGGCCTGCACTTTCAGATACCGCTTGTTCCCTGGCCTGCACGTTCAGATACCGCTTGTTTCGTGGCCTGCACGTTCAGATACCGCTTGTTTCGTGGCCTGCACGTTCAGTTACCGCTTGTTCCTTGGCCTGCACGTTCATATACCACTTGTTCCCTGGCCTGCACTTTCAGATACCGCTTGTTCCCTGGCCTGCACGTTCAGATACCGCTTGTTTCCTGGCCTGCACGTTCAGTTACCGCTTGTTCCTTGGCCTGCACGTTCAGATACCGCTTGTTCCCTGGCCTGCACGTTCGCCACACATGTCGCTTATGGTCACATGTATAGGATATGTTCACTCGGCAACTGGCCAATGAAAGTCCTCCAGAGGTCAGTACCAATGACCTACGGACTCGCATACATGCCGCCTGGCAAGCAATTACCCAGGACACCATCCAACGCGTTTTCGATTCAATGCCACGCCCTCTATAAACTCTTATTAAAGCTCGCGGAGGCTTCACAAGATGCTGATTTTTGCAGGAAAATGTTTTTTTATTGTTCTGAGAATTAAATCACTTATGTGCAGTCATATAGTAATGTGTGTTATAAATTTCCTTCGAATCGTATGGTTCTTTCTTGGTGTTGCAGTTATTACAAACTGTAGTGTAAATGAAGACGCAGTTTGTAAATCAAGACAGTAATAAGTGTTAAAAGAGGTAAACAAAGAATAAAAGCAATTGAAATCGCTGGAGGACTCAGATGAGGTCGCCGCTTATCCCCAATATTGGCTGATGACTAATATGACTCAATTTAAATTGGAAAAAAAATTCGTCTCAGGTACCTTGCTCTTTTCAGATGAACATGTGATCTTTGGAAAGATATAAGATAAAATATGAAATAGCTGTCTACAAAAATACGATAATGAAGTAATATAACGCTGTACATCAATATAGTAGGAAAAAGATCCTGCCATTTGAAAAAAAAAAAAACTCTAATTAGAAGAAAAATTATTATGGATAACAAAATAATAGAACTAATACATAATATTAATTATTTGGGTTAAAATATATGCTACTTTGAAAAAATCTAAGTTTTCTTAATAAAATTAATAAATTCTCCAGAGTCAACGGATTATTAAATATATAACATTCTAAACCCTACGGTTTTCATCAAAAGTTGCGGATTAAAAATATGTATCAAAATCAACATTATTATATAGAAGCGAAGTGTGAATCATGAAAGCGCGAGATACGAAAGAATCATTGTAGCGGAGATGAGATTTATGAGGAAACCTGGGAAATATTCAAGGCTTGATGAACAAAGAAATGAATATACACTGACGGAAAAAAAAATCCCAACACCAAGAAGGGGTTGTGTTAGATAAATGACAGTTGGTAGGCGGTAAGAGTACATCATGAAAACAATTTCTGAATAGCCTTTATCTTATCCCGTGTTCCTATGGTTCTAATATCTTATGATCTGGAATTATCTTTCGTCTTTTTTCGTTTTGACAAGAATCTTTCAAGTACTTCGGAAATATTCACACTTTGCTTTCTTTCTCCTCGAACTATCTATTAACCTATAGTTTTTTATTTTTTAGTTTTTTTTAATGATCATATGATCATATGTAGAGGATTTTAGGAAGGGAGTATTTGACCCCAGGTCTTAAGCAACCCTTACAAATAGGAAACTAGGGGATTTGGGCTAGAGCGCACGGTAGGAAAGTGACACGGAAGCAAAGTAGAAAGGGGGAGGAAGATGCCCTTATTTATTACCGGGGTGGGGGCGCAGAACCCGGGGTCTGACGGCTAAACGTGCCCATCCAACACACGGCGGATATTTAGTGGATCGAGCGTTTGTACCTGCCTGCGATCGAACCTGTGGCCCTTCCGTGGTAGTCACGAACGTTGCCCACTAGGCCACCCGCGGCCCTTGACCTGTAGTTTTGACATGTGTTTTGCTCAAAGTAACGAAGACAATTTCTGAATAGCCCTTATCTTATCCCGAGTAACTATGGTTCTTATATCTTACATTCTGAAATTAACTTTCATCTGTTTTCGTTTTAACAAGAATCTTTCCAGCAATTTGGAAATATTTACATATTGCTTCCTTTCTCCCCGAACTATTGACCTGTACTTTAGACATGTGTTTTGCCTAAAGTCACGAAGACAATTTCTAAATAGCCCTCATCTTATCCCGAGTTTCCCAGCCGATAAATGCCCATAAGTGTGGTATATTGGTTCCAATCGAACAACAAGTGATATTTCAGTCTATTCTAACTATGTCTAGATTACGACAGCAGAAAATTTCAGTGAAATTCAAATTGCTGCTGTTGATGTATAAGCTTTTGATGGATTCTCGCATCATTTGCTTCTTTAATAAAAAAGAAACATTCTAACACTACTGATCTTACTATAAGTCTCTGACTCTGTAGCCTTTTCGGAGGGCCATGTATTTGTTAAAGGTACATGTAGAAATGATAATTTTATTGCTGGAGTTCCAGCTTTATCGATTCTGTCGCATCTAACCGTGTTTTTGTGTATCAGAAACTTAACTTTCATTATATGTTATCTAATTCAGTCCACATTTTTCCTGGTATAGCCTCCACAGAGTTTAACTTTTTCAGCAATTTATATACACTGACGGAAAAAAAAATCCCAACACTACGAAAAAATAGTTGTAGAGGAATGAAATGGCGGCAATACATTTGTATAGGTAACATATTTAATCGATTAAGGTTTCAAGATCACAGCTTAATGTAAGCGCGAGAAGAGCCATTTTAAATGTGAAATGCTGGTACATTAATAACCGGTGTAACCGCCAGAATGTTGAATGCAAGCACGCAAACGTTCATGCATTGTGTCGTACAGGTGCTGGATGTCAGTTTGTGGGATGGAGTTCCATGCCTGTTGCACTTGGTCGGTCAATACAGGGACGGTTAATGCTGGTTGGGGTGACGCTGGAGTTGTCGTCCAATGATGTCCCATACGTGCTCGACTGGTGAAAAATCTGGTGATCTAGCAGGCCACGGCAACATGTCGACACTGTGTAGAGCATGTTCGGTTACAACAGCGGTATGCGGGCGAGCGTTATCCTGTTGGAAAACACCCCCTGGAATGCTGTTCATGAATGGCAGCACAACAGGTTGAATCACCAGACCGACGTACAACAGCGCAGTCAGGGTGCGTGGGATAACCACCAGAGTGCTCCTGCTGTCAGAGGAAATTGCTCCCCAGACCATAACTCCAGGTGTAGGTCCAGTGTGTCTCGGCCGCAGACAGGTTGGTTGCAGGCGCTCACCTGGCCTCCTTCTAACCATCACACGGCCATCACTGGCACCCAGGCAGAACCGGCTTTCATCAGAAAACACAACAGATCTCCACTCCGTCCTCCAATGAGCTCTAGCTTGACACCACTGACGTCGCAA
This sequence comes from Macrothele yani, assembly GCA_039090855.1. Classification (NCBI taxonomy): domain Eukaryota; kingdom Metazoa; phylum Arthropoda; class Arachnida; order Araneae; family Macrothelidae; genus Macrothele; species Macrothele yani. The sequence goes on from CM077011.1 coordinate 32,775,991, forward strand.
ACGGCAGTGGTTTGGAGTAAGTGGAATGCACGTTACAGGGCGTCTGGCTCGGAGCTGTCCTTCAAGTAACCGATTTGTAACAGTTTGTTGTGTCACTGTGGTGGCAACTGCAGCTCGAATTGCTGCCTCAGACGCGGTACGATGCGCCACGGCCATACGCCGTACACGACGGTCTTCCCTCTCAGTAGTGCCACGTGGACGGCCGGAACCAGGTCTTCTTGAGGCAGTACCTTCCCTTGACCACCGCTGCCAACAATCATGCACAGTAGCTACATTCCTGCCAAGTCGTTCTGCAATATTGCGGAAAGAAAATCCACCTTCTCGTAGCCCTATTACACGACCTCGTTCAAACTCCGTGAGCTGTTGATAATGGCTTCTTCGTCTTCTTAAAGACATTCTTGACTAACATCAACACCCTACGTCGAATCGCAACTATATTTAACGCTCACGAACGTTACAGCGCGTATTTACATCAAACCTGCTTTGCATGTTCGGAGGGGCGCTACTAGCGCCAAACGTATGCGCCGAGCGCGAAATTTGCATAGACGTCATCTTACAGATGTACTCTCACCGCCTACCAACTATCGTTTATCTAACACAACCCCTTCTTGGTGTTGGGATTTTTTTTCCGTCAGTGTAGTATTAATGAATGACATACATTGTGCTACAATGTTGTCCCCTCTTTGGATTGCGAGATTCAGCCTATTTCTATACAAAGAAGTCAACCTACACCACACGCAGACCTCCGTATTTGAATGTATTAGCAACTGGCATGGCATGATATATGAAAAATGCTTGGCTGGAAAATATCGCACGCGTGACAAACGCGTTCTCTATTTTATTTAACAGCTCAACTGTACGTTTTGTTTGCTTTGGTTTGTCGTCTTCTTGAAGACCCTGCATAATCTGCTTTTTCCATGCGTGCAGCGTAAGTTTCTCTAGAGTACTGCACGAATGTAGATGAATGTCTTTCTCTGGTGTCTTAAATTCAAGAGATGAACGTGTTATCGATTTTCTTTAGCTACGTGGCCGATTATTTCCTTGATTTATTCAATCAGCCTGCGTGTTGAATATATACACTTAAGTGCCAGAAAACTGGTACACCAGTTTAATAGTTGGTACGCCCCACACGGGAGCGCAGGACTGCAGAAATACGAAGGGCATAGACTCCACTAGCTTCTGGAAATATGCTGTAGGCAATGCACACCATACTTTCTGCAGAGCGTTCCGTAATTCGGGTGTATTCCGAGGTCTCGGATTCCTGTGTGCGATAGCGCGTTGCATGGCATCCCAAATGTGCTCCATCACGTTCAGATCTGCGGACTTTGGTGGGAATGGCAACATCCCAAACTCAGATGAATGTTCCTCTAACCATAATGTGGTGTCCCGACACTTGTGTGGAGGTGCATTGTCTTGTTTGAACAGGCCCAACCCATCAGCGTGAATGCAGGACATGAACGGGTGTACCTCGTCAGAAAGGATGCCCACATAGCGTTAACCGATCATAGACGTTTGTAGACATACCAGGGGTCTCAGTGAAGACCAGCTAAACACACCCCATACCATTACGGACCCCTCCCTCACCAGCCGGTACAGTTCCCTGTTGACAGGCTGGATCCATGGCTTCATGGGTTTGCGCCACTCACGAATCCTTCCATCTGCCCGATACAGTTGGAAACGCGACTCGTCAGCCCAGGCTACTTGTTTCTAGTCATCAAGTGTCCAGTGGCGGTGTTGCCGTGCCCAAGCAAGGCGCATAGCTCTGTGTCGTGCAAACATCAAGGGGACTCGAGTTGGGCGTCGGCTCACAAAGCCCATATTGTGCATTGTACGTTGCACAGTCCGGACGCTGATGCTTGTTGAGGCTCCGGCATTGAATTTCGATTGTACCTGCGAGAGTGTTGCCCGCCTATCGCGTGAAACAGTTCGTGACACCCGACGATGGTCACGTTCACTCAATGTATTTTTACGGCCACACTGGTAGCGAAGGTTGGAGGTTTCGCCAGAATTGTTGTAGTCACGGTACACCCTTGCAATGGTAGTCCGTGAAAATCTGAACTTCCTTTCTACCTCCGAAATACTATGGCCCATCTCACGAGCGCCAACTATGGCATCGCGTTGGAAATCGCTTAAATCGTTATTACTTGTCATTCTCATGCCGAAAACAGCTCTGACAGCTGGCAAGGATGTCTATCGTTTAATATACGCACTGGCAGACGCAACCGAGTACGCGCATAGTTGCTATGAGTACGCGCTACCAAGTACGTTGCTATGTATTATGCATAAGCTCGTCTGTACCAGTTTTTCTGATACTTCATTGTATATATACACTAGGTCTTCCAAGTTGAGATTTCTTCACATGGCCATTTTTGTGTTATCAACTGCACGTACATGCTTTTTATTTTATGTTTTAATTGTTGAGTATGTACGGATACACTAGCGCTTCTTGGTTGAGATTTCTTTAAAATGCTACTTTTTTGTCAACAACCTCTCGTACAAGTTTTAATTTCACGTTGTAATTGTTGAGTATGTACATCTGTAGATACTCGAAATTAGGTCTTAGTTGAGATTTCCTTAAAACACCACTATACACTGTGTATGTCCTCAAGCAGTCGAACAAGCATTTATTTCACTTCTTAATTGTTGAGTATGTACATGAAAGGTACCAGAGTTCTTCCAGTCCTCCCAGCAGAAGTTGCTCATGCAATCAAGAACATGAAGCGGGGGAAAGCTCCAGGAGAAGATGGAATTACTATAGACATCATACAAGAAGCAAGTGGAGAAATTGAAACAGTACTCGCCCAAATTTTCACTCGATGCCTTAATGAAGGGAAGATTCCTGAGGATTGGAACAATGCTACAATGATCCTGCTACATAAAAAAGGTGACATTGAGGATCTCAGGAACTACAGACCTATCAGCCTCCTATCAGTGGTTTATAAAATCTTCACTAAAGTTCTTTCACACCGCTTGAAGGTAACACTGGACATGGCTCAACCGAGAGAACAAGCTGGATTCAGGAGTGGCTACAGCACAATAGATCATATCCACGTACTGAGAGAACTAATTGAAAGAGCGAGGGAATATGAACTTCCATTGTGCATGGCTTTTATCGATTATGAAAAAGCCTTTGATTCGGTGAAACCATCAGCAGTTACCACGGCTCTGAAATCCTGCGGTATTGAAGATGCATACATTAATATTATTAATAACATCTATGAAAATGCAAGTGCAAAGATTCGGCTGTTTGAAAATACAACACACATAAAAATTGGAAAGGGAGTGAGACAAGGTGACACCATATCTCCGAAGCTCTTTAATGCCACATTGGAAAATGTCTTTCAATCACTGAACTGGGAAAACAAAGGGATAAAGATTAATGGAGATTATCTAACCCACCTTCGTTTTGCTGATGACGTAGTCATTTTTGCAACTACCCCATCAGAGCTGCAGAGTATGATCCAGGAACTTGCTGACAAGAGTAAAGAAGTGGGATTAAAAATGAACTTTCAGAAGACAAAAGTGATGTTCAATGCTTTTACAAGAAATGAAGATTTATCGATTGATGGAGAAAAACTGGAGATAACAGATACGTATGTTTATCTTGGACAGCAGATATCAAGTGAGGGTCACATTGATGAAGAAATTAATCGGCGTACAAAACTTGCCTGAGAGCTTTTGGAAGAAACAGCATAATTTTCAAGAGCAATATGCCGTTATGTCTTAAAAGAAAAGTGTTTGATCAATGCATCCTTCCAGTGCTTACGTATGGTGCAGAGACGTGGACCTTAACTAAAAGAGACATACAAAGGCTGCAGACAACTCAAAGCGGCATGGAGAGGTGCATGCTTGGTGTAACCAGGAGAGATAAGAAGAGGAACTCGTGGATCCGAAAAATGACAAGAGTGGAAGACATCATGATCAGAGTTAAATCCCTGAAATGGCAATGGGCTGGACATACTGCCAGAAGGAAAGACCATAGATGGACAGCCGAAATTTTAGATTGGATTCCAAGGGACAGGAAAAGACCCAGAAAAAGACCACATGGGAGATGGGGGGATGAAATTCGTAAATATGCGGGAGTGACATGGAGGAGACTGGCACAAGACAGACCGTTGTGGAGGAAACTTGGGGAGACCTTCGTCCAGCAGTGGATGGATAATGGTTGACAATGATGATGATGATGTACTGATACACTACGTTATTGTGACTGAGATTTTTTTCCAAACGCTCCTTTTTTTTGTCATCAACCACTTGCAAAATATCTTTTACAAGATTTTATTTCACGTCTTGATTGCTGAGTATTTACAGATACACTACGTGTTTCTAAGATTTTTCCAAAACGCTAATCTCGCTTTGTCATCAGCCACTCATAAATCCTTTTTACAAGATTTTATTTCACGTCTTGCTGGTTTGATATGTACAGATATAATAGGTCTTCCTGGTTGAGATTTCTTCAAACGTGTTGTCCTCAACAGATAAAAGACACAGCTTTTTGTTTCACGTTTTGCTGGTTAAGTATGTATTACGTACGATTCAGAAAGATTTTCACTTTTCCTATGTTGTTAATTTGCCCGTAAGGAACTACACTATCTACCAACAAGTAATTGGACACCCCAGCAATCGACGATATCTGCGGTCCTGATACACGTCACTGCCAGTGCCGTTAAATATCATGTGGGAAACAACAACGCAACCAGTCGCATGCAAGATGCCACGCAGTTTGGAGCTCTTTGATTTCGAGAAAGGTATAATCGTCGGGTATCACAGAAATGGCTGATCCATACGTGACATATCCAGCGAGTTGAAGTACCCAAAATCGACAGTGGCCAACGTGATTGGCAAGTGGAAGATGAGAGGTGACTGTCGGAATGTGAACCGACCCGGCAGACCCACAAAACTGGGAGTTAGAGACCGATGGGTGCTGGCCAGAGAAATTCGGAAGAACCGCACCAAATCGATGGGCCACATCCGCGAGGAGTTTCAACAGGTATCCGGAAGTGTTCCTTCGATGAATACTATCCGTAAGGAAGCCAATCTGTTCGTTTATCATGGACGTGCTGCCACCCACAAGCCTTTGATCACCAAGTCCAATAGCGCGGCTCGGCTAACGTGGTGCAAAGAACGTCGACAGTGGACCGTTGAACAGTGGAAACAGGTTTTCTGGAGCGACGAATCAAGGTTCGCCCTCTACCGTTTGGATGACAGGGTCTGGATTTGCGTCTGCCTGGAATGTATTGTGCCAATTGTGAAGTTCGGCGGCGGTGGAATGATGCTATGGGGGTGTTTGCCCTGGTATGGCACGGGACCCTTGGTCGTAATTCCTGGTAGACTCAACGCCGAGACCTACTGCACCATTTTGGATGACCATGCGCTTCGTACGTTGTGGCAGTTTTACGGGGTGGACCCATGTTACTTTCAGGATGACAATGCCACCTGCCAATGTTGCAAGGTCCACCATGGCTTGGTATGGTGACAATGGGGTTAATCGAATGAACTGGCCTGCGCAGAGCCCGGACCTTAACATTGTCGAGCACCTCTGGGACGAGTTGGAGCGTCGACTTAAGGGGTGCCCCACCGTCCGAAATCGGTGAAGGAACTGACCTGTCTTCTCCAAGCCGAGTGGAAGAAAATACCGCTAGCCGTCGTACAACGCCTGGTTAAGTGTATGCCCGGAGAGTCGCAGCTGTAATCGCCGCTCGTGGAGACTCCACCAAGTATTGAAGGTGAATAAACTTCGTTTTCCTTTGCTATCACACGTGTCCAATTACTTGTTGGTAGGTAGTGTATTTTATGCACTTAGTCTTCTGTTGCACAAACTGTAAATGAATGTTCTTTCTTGCTCATGTTGAGTGTACAGTGTCATAGCTCCAATAGAAACTCTGGTCCATCTACTGTTGTTAGCGAAAGATCGCACGACAATAAAGGTATAGCTTTTATTTATTTATTTATTAACTTTCGTTTGTCTTTTTACTTTTTCATTTGGGGTATTATTTAATGAACATCTTACTCATCAATACGAACTCGCTCAACAATTCTTGTTGTATATGAAATTTAACAAGTTCATAAAACGTCTGTTCATTTAACCCTAACTAACCACGTTTCGATCTGAAGAAAGGTAACTTTATTTTGCTAAATACAGTTATTTGCACATTTCTAAGTATTGCACTATACCAGAGTAAAAGTGGTACTTACTGTATATTCCATTTTGAACTCGTTCTCCGCTGAACTCAGTTTCCTGAGGTCAACACTATGCTGAAAGGCTGTAAATATGGGGTCGGTACTTGATAGTGAAATCAGAGAAGGCGATGAGAGGGCGCTGTAGGCGTTGATGCGCGACCTAGAGTGTCGAAGACAATCTTCTTTCGTGGCAGTTTCACATTCATCACAAGCGCACCGTACATCATGGGGCATTGGTAAAGTTGCCCCTCTGTCTAATAATAGCTTGATTATTTCATAATTATCTCTGTGTGCTGCTAGTATGAGAGGGGTGATGTCTTTAGTAAACGTTGCCGCCTCGTTGTCAACAGCTTCCCAACTCTACAAAAGATGAAAAGAATGAGAATGTAATTTTCATACATGTCATCTAAGTAACAAATGGACCAGGCAATGATGAAAATCACTGAATGTAAGAAAACAGAACAAATGTTTCTTTTCATACCTTGAACAGCAGACGCACACACTTGCAACAAAATCCCCATCCTTTTGCGATGGGTAAGAAATCAGTGCATGAGGGCAACACACGCATTCACTTTTAGCTCAATTTCAATCTGTTTGCGATGCATGTGTGTGTTAAACTCAGAGACATTACCTTTTGGACCCCACCTTTGTCAAAATATTATGTGCGTCGCTGATGCCATTGCGCAAAAGGGATTCTCTGAGATTTAGGGTTGTTTAATTATTCCCTAATTAGACTCTTTGGCTGAAGTGTGTTTGCGCTTCCTAATTTTGTCAATGAGTGGCGCTAGCGCATTGGCGATCTCAAGGCTATGCAATTGCATTGCAGCTTGCTTGTTACGGAAGCCGTGTAACGTGCTGGACTAATTTTTTTGTTATCTCGTAGGAGATAGATATGTCCAAAAACTGTCCAACGTGCTGTAATTCAATTTTTAGAAGCGGACAAAATGCCACCAAGCGAAATTCACAGACGAGTGAAAGTGATGTGTGAGCTTGCTTGTCTTCCAAGCAGCACTGTAATGCAGTGGTGCCAGCTGTAATGCAGTGATGCCATCTCTTTAGTGGTGGACAAACAAGCATTGCAGACCAGCCAAGATCAGAAGTACCACGTCGTGCTGTTTCAGTGACGACAATTGCACGACGTGGGGATGGTGCAGTAAAGACCAACCGAAGAATCACGATCCGAGCACTGCCGAACATTGCCGATCTAAGCATCGGAACTGTCAATACGATCATGCATTCGCATCTTGAATATCGTAAGGTCTGCGCCACGTGGGTACCGAAACATCTCTCCGATGAACAGATGAATAAACAAGTAAAACTATCATTACAGCATCTGTTCCGCTACCATGAAGAAGGCGAAGATTTCCTGCTACGCAACATTGTTAGGAACGAAAGCTGACGTCATAATTTCGAGACAGAGTCGAAACTCCAGAGCATGCAGTCGAAACATGCATCATCGTCACCTCCGAGGAAATCACAATTTACCATCACTTCCGGAGGCAAGGTTATATTAACCCTGTTCATTGACCATTGAGCACCATTTGAGTAGCAACAAAAGGATCAACATTCAATGCCGAACGATATTGTCAAACTTTAAAGAAGCTTCAAAAAGCCATCAAAAACAAGAGGCCTGAAAACCTTACTCATGGTATTTTGTTTTTGCATGATAGCGCTCGGCCGCATACGGCAATTACCACGCAAAGGACATTGCAGCGCTTTCAATGGGAAGTCCTTCACCATCCGGCGTATAGTGCTGACCTATCGCCCTGCGATTTAAGCATCTTTGGACCTATGAAAAGATTCCCAAAAGCAAACGTTTCACTGCGGATGATCAGATGCTTCAAGCTGTAGATAAGTGGTTGCAGCACAGCCTGCCTCCTTCTATGCTGCAGGAATGCAATGACTTGTGCAACGATGGGACCGCTGTCTAAATACTGTCCGCAATTGAGCATGTCATGTTTTGACTCTTTCAGGCAGAAAGTCTCACTACTTATTAAACAATTCTTATATATTGATCTACTGAGATTTGAAACCGTAGGACCTTCCTAACTTCAGTTACTACTGGAATCTGAACATGATGTTTACAAAGAACTGCTCACGAACCGTCAGAGCCAAGGTGGAGAGGAGTCCGCCATTTCCCCTTATTCTAGATAACTTTTCTGATGAAAAGCTTGTCTGCTATTTGTGCGTACAAACGTACTGTGCCTAACTGAAACGAAATCTCCTGCTTCTGCAGTATCACACGAGAGATTACGTGCAAGAATTGGTTTGCGCAAAAATAAATAACTCACAGCATGTCTATGAAGAGACACATACAGCAAGATATCCGTCAAGAAATGCATTACATGGTCATCTTGTCTTTTGAGACGAACGTTGTACTTACAAAAGTATTTTTAGGTTTTGTTCAGAAGTTCATTGCACTCATAGAAATAAAGATCGGTATATACGAGCATATGGGTGGTATTTCGCAAAAATAGAAAAACTATTTGATAAGGTAATGAAGAAATCTTAGAGATACGCACCTTTGAGGCAGAATCTTGACGAATTAGAGGAGCGATGTCCAGTGGGTGGCGTGTCTCACGGTAGCAGTTTGTGAAACCCTCCATAAAGCGTCTCAAATGGAAAATTAATGCGTCTCAAATGGAAAATTAATGCGTCTCAAATGGAAAATTAATGCGTCTCAAATGGAAAATTAATGCGTCTAAAATGGAAAATTAATTAAACAACAACAGATGAAGGGTGTAGCTGAACATGCGACTTTTCGTGCCAACGCTTTTCGTAGAAAGTCTCCCAGATTGATTGCTGTTTCAACCATCGATCGAAAGGTCTCTCTCAGTTAGTAATATACCAAACTACGTGATAAGGTATTCCTTTCCAATCATCAGTAGTTTTAACTGGTCCGCAGTGTACTTGCAATTTTGTTCAGAACATAAAAAAACTTAATGAGCACAATGCTGGTATTTTTTATGCACTGAAGTGCTAACAGTCATGGGATACGTACCTAGTATTGTGTAGGAGCTCCTCTAGCCCGGCGAAGTGCAGCAACTCGACGTGGCATCGATTCCACAAGTGGCTGGAAGACTTCTGGAGATATGTTGAGCCATGCCGTCTGAACAGAAGCCTACAAATCCCTATTATTTGTAGGTGCAGGATCGTGGGTGCGAATGGATCTTTTCACAACGTCCCATAAGTGCTGTATTGGGTTCATGTCGGGCGAACGTGGTGGCCACACCATTCGTCGGAGCTTCCCAGAATGCTCCTCGAACCAATTTTGGGCAACTTGGGCCCATGATATGGTGCATTCACCGCCTGGAAAATCCCATCTTTGTTGGGGCACGTGAAGTCCATGAAGCAGCGCAAATGATCATCCAGCAGAGCAACAAAGCAACGTGGCATCGATTCCACAAGTGGCCAGAAAATTTCTGGAGAAATTTCGAGCCATGCCATCTGAACAGTCGCACACAGTTCATTGCTTTTTATAGATGCATGATCTTGGGTGCGAATGGACCTATTCGCCACGTCTGATAAGTGTTCTATTGGGTTCGTGTCGGGTAAACGTGGTGACCACACCTACCATCGGAACTGTTCAGAACGCTCCTCGAACCAGTTTTGGACAACTTGGTTCCGCTGACATTGTGCAAGATGCGCCTGGAAAATCCCATCGTTGTTGGGGTATATGAAGTCCATGAAGGGTTCCAAATTGCATTCCAGCTGAGCTACAAAGCTATTGCCTGCTAATGACGTCTTCACGACGACCAGAGGACCCAACCATGCCACGTAAAGACACCTCCCAGGTAGCACAGCCTGCAATTTAACGTTGGCCCAAAACTGAGCCAACGTCTTTCAGGAATAGAAGACGGTGGCTCAGTATTGGGCCAACGTTAAATTGCAAAGCTGTGCTATCTGGGCCCACAAATGTATAAAACCGCTACCAGCTTGCGCAGTGCCTTGTTGGCAGCTTGGGTCCATGGCCACATGGGCTCTTTGCTACACCCGAACCCTACCATCAGCTCGTAACAACTGGTAGCGTGACTCATCGGACCACACCACATATTTCCAGTCTTCTAGGGTCCAATTAACATGTTCACGAGCCCAGGGGAGGCGCTGTGTCCGATGTCATGGTTTTAACAAAGGCACTCTGGTGGGTCTTCTGCTCTAATACCGCCTGAAAGCTAAATTACGCTGCACTGACCTGATGGATGTCTCTGGTACCTCATGCATTGAATGTGAATGTTATTTGAGCCAGTATCGCTTGTCTGTAAACATGAACAATCCTGGTAGGATGTCGCTGGTCACGGTCATTCAGCACCCTTAGTCGGCCACTGCGCTGTCCTCTGTGGATGGTAAGGATCTGCAGTGTTGCATCGGAGTTTAAGAAGTAGAGATATAGGGGAAAACACAATTTATTTTTATGCCCCCTAGCGGAATTTCAAAAAGTTACTATACGTAAAATACTCTTCGACATAAATGGAATCGAATGGTAAAATATTTTTTTAATCGGATGTTTAGATGCAAATATATGGAATGAAATGTATTTTGAATTCGATATCATCTGCATGCACACTCTTTAGCGGCAAAAATGTACATCGTTAAAAAATAAAAAAGAAATGAAAGATCACCATTCGCATATTTCAGGGTTCCTAATGCAAAATGAATTTTTCGAATGGGACTGTTAGTTGCAGAGATACGTTGTTACCAGACTGACGTAGAAACAAACCGATAACATAAGCAGGATCTTTTTTACAAAATACGTGCTAAAAACCCATAACCGTAAAAGCCTTTTATGATGTCACATCCGATTTGAATATTCATGGGCCATCTGTCCTAAAGCTGAGCCAAAGCCCAGCGATACCTTGGTGGACACGGAAAATAAAATATTTGTGAATTGACGTTGTTTTCTTTATAATAATCAAAACGCTTGTGGTCTACACTTTTAGGAAAACCTCTTGCTGGTAGTTATATACCTTTGGTAATATTACCATTTAGAGAAAACTATGTAGAAAGATGAAATTTGATTTTTCGATTAATTTGTCGAATTTTACAAATGTTAATCGCAGCACCGGATATTTACGCACTCTTTAATTTAAATAAATGCAAAGAATCTGTTCACTAATTTGAAAGTGTCTTGATCATGAATAGAAGAAATGATTGAGATTAATATAAATTTAGAACTGGAGACAAGGGCTGATAAAATAAATCTAAGAGCGCTGTTAAGTAAAAGTAAAACGCTTTTTAAAAATGAAGGTGTTTGTTTTCAATGGCGGAAAATCCGCTTCATTTTCTTTTTTAATTTGGGAAAAATGAATGCAATTATGTTAAAACAGCACTGTGAAATGTGTTATATAAAAAAAAATAGCTTTCGTAATAAGCTCTTTCTATTTTAATTGACTAGATGAGGTAATGCAAAATAAGGAGACGTTGTTCGTGGTAACCTGACCACCAGCCAAACCGGTATTTTCCATTTTGGAAAAAGCATTCGGTATTGCAGTCATTTGCAGAAATATTTTGGGTTTTGGCGTTGATATTCCGGAAAATCTCGTTTTTTAGATTATTTTACTTCTTAATAATCACATGTGTTTTCTATGACGCGAAGAAGGTAAGAGACAAACGTTCAAAGTTTGATAGTACGCAAAGAGAAATCAAGTTGGAAACGTAAGTCGCTCAATTTTTACATAATCTCTTTTGCCCTAGATTAAGGTTAATTAATACACTGTGTGACAGTGCACTGTTTACTTTAAAATAAGCTTCTTCTTATGTTATCAATTATGTCCGTCTGTGGACACCACATCTCTGACACCTGTTTGTCCGATTTGTACTATTCTTTTAGTATTGGGAAGCGTGAAATGTGAGAAAGAATATCTCTGCCGTTCGGTTCTTCTTCTATCTATAACTTTACCCCTAGAAAGTGTAAAAGCAGATGTTATCGAATTCAAAACACAATTTTAGCACGTCTTTGAAAAAGAGAAAAAGAAAAAAAAGAACGTGCTTACACGATAGTACCACACTGTCTGTCCGTCTGTAAACATCATATCTTTGCAACTATCAAACCAAATTCTTTCTGTCTTGGGAAGTTTCGATTGCGAAAACCATTCTTTTGTTCCGGGCTTTTCGATGTATAATGTTGCCGAAGCAGGGCGCAGATGCGGAAACTTTCGAATTCAAAACACATTTTGTTCTATATCTTTGCTTCTACATACCTGATTAAAAAATTCTTTCCTCATTTTGATAACATTTATAAGGAACGACGATCATTTTGAGTACAGTTTCTTTTTTGAGCAATGCCCAGTTTTTCCACTAGGGGACGTAAAGTTAAATAGATCTTTGATTCGGAAAGTCCGACTTGAAAAACTTTTTCACGTCGTAGGTGGAAACATATTCACCACATATTTCAAATTTTTGGTAAAGGACGGTTTGGTTACAAGGCGGCATAAGTGTAATTTTTCTGATGTATCTGCAGCAATGTCTCCGCTTCTGAAATATCGTTTGAAACAACTGTTTTGTAATTCTTATTTCTCATCACGAAAAACTTTTTAAGCATAAAGTATCCCACTGTTACAAAATATTGCATTTTTATTTTCACTAGGGAGCGTAGTAGTTTTTATTATTTTTCTCGATATCTCTTCTTCTAATAACCCGATTTGAAAAAAAATATTTCTTTGTCGGAAAGCGCGTCTGCTGCGAAATGTTGCGCATATAATTTTAAAATTTGTTAAAGCATAAGTTTTTCATTAGAGTGCATAAGCCTTCGATTCCGTTTACAACATATTACGTGTACAAATAGGTTTTAAAGCGTTTTAAGGCAAGGTAAGATGTAATTTGAGAACAAACAACAATACCTTCACGAATCCAAATATGCGCCGTCATTATATATCACATTTCGCCATTGGTCGGGCAGCTGACGGATTCCAGCCATGAAGAATACTTCGTCGTGTGACGTGATGAAGTCGTCAACCCATTTTTGCACTTCGTCACATGTCCGGAACTATACGGCAGACAAACCATGTTGCATCGATTGGAACAAATAATAGTCTGAAGGGGCTATGTCGGGACTATACGCCTGGTGCTCCAAAACATCCCAGCCTTGCGTCAATAACGTTTCCTTGGCCGACTTCAAGACATTCGGCCTAGCGTCGTCATGAAGTAATTTCACGGGACGCAATCCTTTGCCTGTGAATGGAAGTTTCAGGCAGATTTCTTGGTTCAATCGCAGCAATTGTTGCTTGTAGAGATCAGCAGTAACAGTTTGACCCTGTTCCAATAGTTCATAATAGAGCACACCCTTCATATCCCACCAAATGCATAGCAGAACTTTCTTGGAGTGAATATTGCATTTCGGTGTCGAAGTCGTTGCTTCACCAGGGTCTACCCAGTGTTTTTTGCCTTTGCGATTGTCTTACCATATCCACTTTTCATCACCTGTAACTATTTTCCACAGGAAGGACTTTCTGTGTTGTTTATTCAACAGATTCAAACACTTCATGACACGCTCATCCTTGTTCCTCTGGCTTAGGTCATGTGGCAAAAATTTTCCTTTTTTTCTTTTGAGGTTTAACGACCACCGTGAGCAACTCAATGGGCTATAAGCAGTCGCCCGTCCCTAATTTAGGGTCACTGGCTCCAGTGAAGGGAGAGAGCCAGTGCCGTAAGACAAACACAACATCCATGCCTCACCGGGATTCGAACCCGAACCCCGTTCGAACGAATGATCAGAGGCAATCGCTTAGACCACTGCGCCACCGAGGCGGCCTCCTTTCTTTTGAATCTTTCCCATTGCACGTAAAAGATTGGAAATGGTTGTTGAGTTACCCCCAGTTGCTCAGCATGTTCATTTTGCGTTTGAGACGAATCTTCATCCAGCAATGCTTGCAGTTCCTCATGCGCAACCTTCTGTGGGGCGCCGCTATGCTTTCTCGATCGCTAACATCAAAATTACCCGCTTTAAACCTTTTAAACCAAAACTCACACGTGCTTTTCGATACAATATTCTCCCGCAGAACAGAACAGATCGATGCACATGCTTTTGCAGCACTTTTTCTTTGATGAAATTAGTAACGAATGCAGTGTTGAATAAATGCATTATCGCTTGCCATCTTTCACCTACTGATGTGCAAGTGTGTTTGACTGTTGGGTAAACTTCTGTGTCACATTTTATACTGTGGACCAGTTACGGTCACATGACAACAACGCGGGGGAATATAGGATATGTAAACTAGCGGTACACGTCACACAAAAAATATTTTAAAACTTATTTGTACACCTAATACAATGCTGGCCACCCAAAATGCAACACCAAGAAGGACACAAGATAGGAAAGCCAGATTTACTGGACACATAACAACAGATACAAAGATGAAACGATTGAGCTTACAGGCCCGTGCGACTTGCGGAACACTCAAACATCAATAGTTCGTATGGCCCCCATAGCTGGCAATAACGGCCGCTACACGCCGAGGGCATCGAACGAAAGAGACTTGGGGTATGTCGGTCCAGGCTGCTTCCACACGTTGCCACAGTTCATCAGGCGTAGCCGCAGGTGGTGCTTGCCGGGCTACTCGGTTGCCGATCAGCAACCAGACGTGTTCGATGGGCGACATATCGAGAGAACAGGCGGGCCACGGCAGCAGTGACACCTAGTGGGCCGTGAAGAATTGTTGCACGATGCGTGCCACGTGCGGGCGAGCATTGTCCTGCTGAAACGTGTCCGCTGGCAGGTCCTGCAGGTAAGGGAGGACTACAGGCTACAAAGCGTCGGAGATGAAGTGGTGGCTGTTGCGTGTACCGGCGATGCGTACCAGAGGGGAGCGGGTGTCATATACAATTGCACCACAAACCATAACTCCAGGCTACGGACCGGTATGGCGATGCGTAATGCAGGCGTCATACAGTCTCTCGCCGCGGTGCGGCCACACGCGGATCCGACCATCGTGGTGTTGCAGGCAGAAGCGGGATTCGTCGGAGAAGACAATGTCGTGTCATTCCGTAGTCCAGGTGCGGCGTTCAACAGCCCACTGCCGCCGCACTAGCCGGTGTTGTAACGTCAATGATAATCGGAGCAATGGGCGCCGTGCGACAGGTCCCCGGTCCTGCAGACGACGTCGAACGGCACGTGCTGACACAGGTTGTTGCGCAACTCACCCTAATTCCTGCGCTAACGTTGGTATGTGGTGGTGCGAGCCGTCAATTCCTGCCTCACAACAGTCCGGTCCTCTCGTTCGGTGGTCTGTCGCAGCCGGTCCGTCCGTCCCTCCTGCACCCACCGAATCCATACTCGCCTCACTGTGGCTGGATGTCTTCCCACACGGGCGCCGATGTCTCGGTACGATAAACCGCTGTCGCGATAAGCCATTATTCGTCCTCTGTCGAACTCCGAAACGTGATGGAATGACTGCCGTATTCTGCGACGAGGCATCAGGAAGCTTCCCACGCACAGGTACGGCAGCACAACACACTTCCACGTCTTACACCCCGCCTTCTGTGCACCTTTCTTATATTGCTTCTTGGTGGCGTGCCGGACGCACATGATTTGCGTATGCCTTGCAATGCTAATCGTTTGCATGTCCTCTCGCGGGCGACGCATGCTGCGAATTTCAGGCCAATCGGATGCTTTCCTTCTTGGTGTTGCATTTTGGGTGGCCAGCAGTGTATATAGAGCAACCCGAGATGGTAGTGCTTGGTGCAACGTGAGAGCAAATGATGAAACCGCCATATCTAATCTTCGAGTGACGATTTGTATATTTGGATCTACTGCCAGATTGACAGAAATACTATTGACAAATAACCTTCGGAATTACGAATGTAAATAAACAACTGGAAAAAGCTGTCTGATGTTGAGGATATCGGCCCAAAGAGACGGGGCTTAAATTTGAAAGTCGAGAAAGGAGAAGGGAGTGTAACAGGAACAGAGTTTGGCTCAATGGAACATTTCCTACACAAGTTTTCTTTTTGATTTGGTTTTCCTGAAGCCGACAAGTAGTAAACAAACTATACGTTTTAATATAACTTGGTTTTCTTCTACAGCAATACAGAAGTACAAGTGTATAATACTTTTGTGTTCTTGAGTAGGCATAAGGTCTACCGGTCCAAAATTTGACGGGTCACTGGTAATTCTCCCGGTATCCCGGCAGCATTGCCGCGCCTGAATAAATACCTCCTGCACTGCAGTTACTTGAACATACACACATACACACACACAACAAAAATCATATTCCTTACTGGAATGCCAAATTGAATAACAGATCAATTAAAATACATTATTCATTTTTAAATATTTATAGATGACTCCCGTCCGCGGAGATCCTCACAATCTCCTACCTTGAGGGAACACGTAGTTATCATCACTGAGTTACGTTCAAAGAGAAATACACTATCTACAAATAAGTAATTGGACACCCCTGAAATCAACGATATCTGCGGTCCTCATGATACACGTCACGGCCACCGCCGTTAAATATCGTGTGGGAAACAACAACGCAACCAGTCGCATGCAAGATGCAACGCAGTTCGGAGCTCTCTGATTTCGAGAAAGGTGTAATCGTCGGGTATCACAGAAATGGCCGATCCATACGTGACATATCCAGCTAGTTGAAGTACCCAAAATCGACAGTGGCCTACGTGATTGGCAAGTGGAAGATGAAAGGTGACTGTCGGAATGTGCCCCGAGCCGGCAGACCCACAAAACTGGGAGTTAGAGACCGACGGGTGCTGGCCAGAGAAATTCGGAAGAACCACACCAAATCGATGGGCCACATCCGCGAGGAGTCTCAACAGGCATCCGGGAGTGTTCTTGCGATGAATACCATCCGTAAGGAAGCCCATCTGCTCGGTTATGATGGACGTGCTGCCGCCCACAAGCCTTTGATCACCAAGTCCAATAGCGCTGCTCGGATAACGTGGATCAAAGAACGTCGACAGTGGACCGTTGAACAGTGGAAACAGGTTCTCTGGAGCGACGAATCAAGGTTCACCCTCTACCGTTCGGGTGGCAGGGTCTGGGTTTGGCGTCTGCCTGGAGTCGCAATTCCTGGTAGACTCAACGCCGAGACCTACTGCACCATTTCGGATGACCATGCGCTTCCTACGTTGTGGCAGTTTTACGGGGTGGACGCATGTTACTTTCAGGATAACAATGCCACCTGTCATGTTGCGAGGTCCACTATGGCTTGGTATGGGGACAATGGGGTTAATCGAATGGACTGGCCTGCGCAGAGCCCAGACCTTAACCCTATCGAGCATCTCTGGGACGAGTTGGAGCGTCGAATGAAGGGGTACCCCCACTGTCCGAAATCGGCGAAGCTGAGTGGAAGAAAATACCGCTAGCCGTCGTACAACGCCTGGTGGAGAGTATGCCCCGGAGGGTCGCAGTTGTAATCGCCGCTCGTGGTGGCTCCACCAACTATTGAAGGTGAATAAACTTCGTTTTCCTTTGCTATCACAGGTGTCCAATTACTTGTTGGTAGATAGTGTATATTATTTTTATGAGAATGAAGCAGTGATGGTTCGCAATGGGTAATAATTTGCATTTATAAAACTGGAAACATTTGACATTATACAGGTTCTTCAGAAAACAAAATGAAGAAATTATTTTCCGTGAAACCGTTGACATTTGGTTATTTATATAAATGCGGGATACTGAAATAATTTCGCATATTACGTCTTGAAACAGATAGATCTAAAGGAGTAATAATTTCAGAAAGCTGGAAGCTGTAGTTACATGTTCCCAATTGTCCTGTATCTGTGAACAGCTGAAACAGTTTCACCTGTTTGCGTTACTCACAGGCCTTGGATTTTGCTCCTTTTTATTAGGTTGCTATTGCGCAATTTTTGGTGAAATGTGCTGGGATTGGTTTTATGCAAAGCATCTTCTTTTTAGCGATCTATAACAACGCTCGTGGTTGAGTATGAGGAAACGGCTACATCGTTCAGATTGACATATCACAAACGCAGAATCAGAAGTTCGCACGGTAGATGAAATATCTGACACAATTTCTCTGCTTGCAAAACGATTATCCTCTCTGCACGCCACGAAAACGTCTGTATAATAACTGAAACAGAAAAAATAAGAGTATTTCAGTAGTTCTTTTCATCAAATTGATGAAAATATACACTGAAGAGCAATTGAATTAGAGACAGCTAGCGTTATGCAAATGTCGCGCTATGGGCTGCCCTGTAAAAGGAAAACGTCATGACGTATGCAGCGATCCGACAATATAAGGAGTGATGTGACGGAAATCAGTAAGAGTCGGACGCAGTATGGGTTAGACGAAATTTCTAAGCGCATTTGATCGTGGGCAAATTGTCGGGGCCCTACGAATGGGTCACCCCATCTCGGAAGTCGTGCAGGCACTGGGATTTTCACGAGCCACTGTGTCACGGGTGCACCGTGAGTACATTGAATCCGGTAAAACCATCCCTGCAAGGGCACACTGCCGTGGACAACAGCGTGTGGATGAGCGGGGTCATCGTCGGCTAGCTCGCATTGTAACAGCGGATAGACGGGCCACAGTGCAAGAAATCACTCGGCAATTTAACGCTGGTGCACAAAAACGTGTAAGCAGCCACACCATCCAGAACCATCTCCTCGCTATGGCATACAGAAGCCATTGTCCCACGAGGGTACCGCTGCTGACCGCACATCACAGGGTGCAAAGATTAGCATGGGCACGCAAACATCGCCACTTGACCCTAGACATGTGTAAAAATGTTGCCTGGACTGATGAGTCGAGATTCACATTGGTACATGCGGATGGCAGGATACGAGTACGGCGCAAACCACATGAAGCGATGGATCCTTCTTTCCAGCAGGGTAATCTTCAAGCTGGTGGGGGTGGCATTCTCGTCTGTGGATTGTTTACGTGTACTGAAATGGGGCCCCTGATACGTGTGACATCGTCCCTCACAGGTCAACATTACCGGGATATCCTGGACGACCATTTGCTTCCGTTTGTGCGTCTTCGACATCCTACTGGGGGCCACATCCTGCAACAGACAATGCTCTGTGTCATCGCTTCCGAATCGTATCCGAATGGTTGGATGAACACTTCACTGACGTGACCTCGCTTTCTTGGACAGCTAGGTCACCTGACCTCAATCCCACCGAGCACATCTGGGATGCTATCGAGAGAGTTGTTCGAGGCTCTGAGTCCCCTCCATCAAATCTTCGTGAACTGTGGGAGCTTGTTCAGAGGTCGTGGATCCGTATGGCTTCCCAACGCTTCTGGTGTCTTGTCGAGTCCATGCCGAGACGAATCGCCGCCGTCATCAGGGCGAAAGGTGGTGCTACACGTTACTAGACAGGTATGTCTTTTTCAATTGCTCTTCAGTATAAATGCAGGACCTCAGTGGGTCCCTAGGCTAAGACATCTCAGTGGGGCCCTAAAGAACTTAAGGCCAGACAATCATTATTGAAGTCTGTTAATATGAGAAACTCTAGCAGTATGCTTGTGATAATTAATACGTAGTGCATTCTTCAAACTAATAAACTACCAGCAGAGTTTTCATAAAAAGTCACCGTATTTTCCACTGTTCTCAAAAGAACACGTGTTTATAGATTCCTAAATTTTGTCTTGGAATTTTTAATGATTTAGCATTGTATACTTTTCTTGGTGCATCTTTATGTTATATAATGTGAAGTCACAGTGGATTTCGCCCATTAACGGTTCCAAGTTCAAACAGGGAGGTGTGGATGGATGGTAGTGAAAAAGCTGAAACTGTTTCGCCGGCCCCGCTGTACAGAGCGACATAAAACCTTTACCTTTGATGAGTCACTGCTTTGAAATCTGTTCGTCTCCTAGCTACTGTTTGTAATCGACTGGAAATCATACGAGACAAAACTAAAACTATTTCACTTCTCTCTATATAAAATTACACCGATGAGCAAT
Organism: Macrothele yani; assembly: GCA_039090855.1. Lineage (NCBI taxonomy): Eukaryota > Metazoa > Arthropoda > Arachnida > Araneae > Macrothelidae > Macrothele > Macrothele yani. The sequence goes on from CM077011.1 coordinate 32,796,048, forward strand.
TACATTATGACTACCTACCTAATAAGCTGTACGACCAACTTTAGCTCGCAAAACAGCGCGCGATAAGTATCCTGAGGTATCTGGTACCATAATGCCAACAGCAGGTCCTACAGTTCTCGTACATTTAAGGGTGGTGGTGTTTGAGGGCAAACCCGCTTTTCCAAGTCGAACCACAGATGTTTGATTGGGTTCATGTCAGGTGAATTTGGAGGCCAGTGCATTAACAGAAAGTCACCAGCATGTTCCTTGAGTCACTTCTTGACGATCCTGTTGGTAATGGACATCACCAGCAGGAAACACAGTTGCCACGATTGACTGAACTTGGTCCGCAACGATGCTCAGACACCTGACAGCTGTCAGGGATTGCGCTATTGGGATAATGGGGCCTAAAGTGTCCCAAGAAAACATCGCTCAAATCATAACACCACAGCCGCAGCCGGGCTGTTTCAACCCAACAGTGCATCTAGGTGCCATAGCCTCCGTTGGTGATCGGCATATACGCGCACGGCCGTCTACGCGATGCACCAGGAATCTTGATTCGTCAGACCAGGTCACTTTCTTCCAATCATCCACGGTCCAATCTGGATGACCTTGTGCCCATTTCAAGCGTTGTTAGCGATGACGTACAGTGAGCATGACTGGGTCTTTGGGTACGCCGGCCCATGCGCAGAAGGCTGCGATGAAGTGTGCGCTGTGACACATTGCCCTGATCACCACTGTTGTAGCTGCGGGTGATTCGTTGCAATGGTGCCCTACGGTCGCTGTGAACAATGAGCGACAGTCTCTACTCCCGTCTTGCATCAATGATCTGCGGACGACGGTTCGTCCTTTGGTCATCTGTGTACCGTTTTCGATACATACCCACTACAGCGGCAAGTGAGCAACCCACAAACCGCGCCGTTTTTCGAGATCGTAGTTCTGAAGCCTCGTGCCATCACAATTTGTCCTTCATCAAACTCCGATTAATCGGCAGCTTATCCCATTCTGACTCCGAACACTCTGTTAACCGAAAGCCGGTCCTCTAGTTGTACGTGTACTGCTCTGTACGCTTCACCGCCGCCACTGTTCGGTCTTCAGGCGCGCTCATTTCTCTAGGCTGGGGGTGGTCATAATATAAAAGCTCATCGATCTATAAGGTGTGTATTATTTGCTGTATAGCCGCATGCCTTCTGGGCTCTTGATAATGGTGGGCACTTGGGCTATAGGCCCGCTAGACTCCCCTTAGTCCGATCATGTACAGTTGTATGCTTAGCAGATGGGAAAAGGTAGCATCATTTTACTAGTGCGCACTTTTTCTTTCTATTGTCAGATGAAATGCTTCAGAAATATAGAGTAAGTAAATCAAGAAGATTTCTTATTTTTAATTAACAAATAATAGCATAATTTACTAAAATGAAATATACGAAAGCAATACCAAAGGCCGAGTCGTCAGGGGCCCAGGTCTCTAGCTGGTCGCCCGAGCTGGATTGCCGCGTGAGGCATGAGTAGTGCGTTTGTACTAAATCGCCAGCTCACCTCCTATCCCGGAATAATTTACCGTAAATTATGGACGAGCTATTGCTCGTAGCTCTTAGAGATGCTTCTGCTGGTTGGTAAGCTCCTCCCTCCAAAAAAAGAGATAAATTGTTGAAAAAATATATAAAAAATGCGCTACTAAGAATTTGATGAATATTATAATATTGTGCAGCGCGGGCAGCAGCTAGACGGGCTGGGAGTGGCTCAATAAGGTGCTGGAAGGTGTTCACAAGTATGTGGTGCCATGCTGACTGCAGTGCGTCTGACAGCTGCTAGAGCGTGCCTGGCAGAGGATCCATTGAGCTGACAACACGAACGAGGTGGTCACACAGATGCTCAATGGGGTTTAAGTCGGGGGAATTAGGGGGTCAGGAAAGTACTTGGAAGTTTTCATCGTGCTTTTCCAACCACTCTGGGACATTTCTAGATGTGTGGATCGTCGCATTGTCGTTCTGGAAGATCTCATCCGCCTCAGGAAAGACAATCAGCATGTATGGGTGTACGTGGTCTGCAAGGATGGATTCATAACGAATTCGGTCTATACTGTCTTCCAAAGGTATGAGGGGGACTCAGGGATTGCCATGAAAACATTCCCCCAGACCATAACACTGTCCCCACCAGCTTGTGTTCTTCCAGCTATGGTTGAAGAGTGTTTGTTCTCCGATGTTTCTCGCCTTATACGCCAACGTCCTTAATTTCGATAAAGCAGAAAACGTGACTCATCGGAGAAGGCAATTCTTTGCCAATCCAATCAACGTAGTTCCAATTCCGATACTGAGGTGCAAATGTTTCTGCGCATGCACCTTCGTTAGCATAGGTGCAGTGACCATCCGTCTGCATCGGAGCCCCATACGCAGCAGGGCTCGCTCAACTGTCGTTTCAGTCACATTTGCGGTAGCCCCGTGGTTCATTCGGCCAGTGAGTTACTCCACTGCAGCGTGTCGATCGGCCCTCACGCAACTTCGAAGCCGACTTCCACCTCTCACATCAATGGCACGTGGTGCTCCGCAGTTTCCACGTCGCTTATTCACAATGGTTCCATTTCTCCATTCACGATACATATTAACCACAGCAGCACGCGAACAGTTCACAAACTGCGCTGTTTCAGGAAAACTGTCACCCTTGGCCCGAAAGCCGATAATCATTCCCTTTTTGAAAACCTGAAAAATCGCTCTTTTGATCCATGACAGTAACGTGTGATATGTTTTCAGAATGTCTACAGCACACCTTATCTTAAGGGTAACTATATGATAGTTGTTTTAGAGATATAATATTAAAAAAAAATAGTAACAGTTAAAGTTCTAAGGTTTAGAAGGAATGGTGATATTTGGGTATTATAATACTTTCTGAACTCTTGGGAGCAGGGTAATGCCTCCCTGCTTGCAAGAAGGGAATTTTAGTATTCTGGTCTGCACTGTTAAATTGTACAGGTTTTTCAGTGCATTAATTCTGGGTTCTGAAGTCTTGTTACCAGGCTTAATCTGCTCACAACAAGAAAGTTCTGAAATTGGAATCTAGATGGCACTGCTAAGAGCCTGGTCCTGAATTAAGTTTGGTACAGCCCAAGGTGAAGCAGAAGTGCATTGTCTTCAGGCATGGTAGGAGGCAATGGTTGCTCTGGCTGCTTTTCTTTTCTCTTTTTTTCTTTCACATTTTTTGGGGGGCTCTTTTCAGCAATTACAAGCAGGCTATGTGAAAGGGGTTAGTATTTTACTTTATTAGAGCTTTCAGTAGCATTTTATTAATTTTTTTCTGTTGCCTGTAGTCATTTTGGTGGCTCTGGAACTTCCTGTGGGCTAAATGATAAAAGAAGTATGTTGTATATAATGTTGGATATGGAAAAGCAAGGCACTAGGTTATGCATTATTTTGCTGTTAGTTAGTTTGTATATTACAGGTTTTGTGGGTTTGCACATTGAGTGATTTTTTATATACACTGACGGAAAAAAAAAATCCCAACACCACGAAAAAATAGTTGTAGAGGAGTGAAATGGCGGCAATACATTTGTATAGGTAACATATTTAATCGATTAAGGTTTCAAGATCACAGCTTATTGTAAGCGCGAGAAGAGCCATTTTAAATGTGAAATGCTGGTACATTAATAAACGGTGTAACCGCCAGAATGTTGAATGCAAGCACGCAAACGTTCATGCATTGTGTCGTACAGGTGCTGGATGTCAGTTTGTGGGATGGAGTTCCATGCCTGTTGCACTTGGTCGGTCAATACAGGGACGGTTAATGCCAGTTGGGGTGACGCTGGAGTTGTCGTCCAATGATGTCCCATACGTGCTCGATTGGTGAAAGATCTGGTGATCTAGCAGGCCACGGCAACATGTCGACACTCTGTAGAGCATGTTGGGTTACAACAGTGGTATGCGGTTGGGCGTATTCTGTTGGAAAACACCCCTTGGAATGTTGTTCATGAATGGCAGCACAACAGGTTGAATCACCAGACCGACGTACAACTGTGTCGTCAGGGTGCGTGGGATAACCACGAGAGTGCTCCTGCTGTCATTGGAAATTGTTCCCCAGACCATAACTCCAGGTGTAGGTCCAGTGTGTCTCGGGCGCAGACAGGTTGGTTGCAGGCGCTCACCTGGCCTACTTCTAACCAACACACGGCCATCACTGGCACCCAGGCAGAACCGGCTTTCATCAGAAAACACAACAGATCTCCACTCCGTCCTCCAATGAGCTCTAGCTTGACACCACTGACGTCGCAAACGGGAGTGGTTTGGAGAAAGTGGAATGCACGCTACAGGGCGTCTGGCTCGGAGCTGTCCTTCAAGTAACCGATTTGTAACAGTTCGTTGTGTCACTGTGGTGGCAACTGCAGCTCGAATTGCTGCCGCAGACGCGGTACGATGTGACACGGCGGTCTTCCCTCTCAGTAGTGCCACGTGGCCGGCCGGAACCCGGTCTTCTTGAGGCAGTACCTTCCCATGAAAACCGCAGCCAACAATCATGCACAGTGGCTACATTCCTGCCAAGTCGTTCTGCAGTATTACGGAACAAAAATCCACCTTCTCGTAGCCCTATTACACGACCTCGTTCAAACTCCGTGAGCTGTTGATAATGGCTTCTTCGTCTTCTTAAAGGCATTCTTGACTAACATCAACACACTACGTCGAATCTCAACGATAACTAACGCTCACGAACGTTACAGCGCGTATTTACAGCAAACCTGCTTTGCATGTTCCGAGGGCGCTACCAGCGCCACACGTATGCGCCGAGCGCGAAATTTGCATAGACGTCATCTCACAGATGTACTCTCACCGCCTACCAACTGTCGTTTATCTAATACAACCCCTTCTTGGTGTTGGGATTTTTTTCCGTCAGTGTATTTTATTATTTTTTGGATGCTTTTCTTGTGTAAGTTGGGCTTAATACTTTCTTTACTGGTGCATGAAACCATGCACTTTGGTATATTCATTTATAATTATTTTTATTTTACTTTACAGCATTGTTCTTTTTTAGCCTTTTAATGTGGGTATTGGTGTTTTGGGTTTGCATGTAAGTTGATTGCATTTTCGTCCTTCTGTTCACTCTTGGAGTTAATACTGTTTTTCTGGTTTTGTGTTAAAGGAGTTGGTCTCCTTCTTCCCAAATTTGGCTGTTGATTTCTTTTCATTTTGGTTGTTTGCTTTTTCTGGTTGATTTTTTTGGTTTATGATTATGTTGTAAAAAATGTTTTGTATTCCTGGTTTTTTTGGCTGGTAATTGGTTTACTTTTTGTAACAAGTTTAATTTCCCCTTTGGTCCATTGTTTGGCTGAATATTAATTGCTCACTCTCTTCAATTTAATTTTTATTGTGAGGTCGGGCAAATGTGTTTTAGTTTGCTGGGTTCGGGTTTTTATTATTTATCCCTTTTATTGACAATTTCCCCTAAATTTAATTGGTCCTTTTAGCAAACGAAAATAGCAGAAACCCACAATTCTCTGGTCTTAGTATATTAGTGAATGTTTTCTTGTTGCTTGCCCTTGACGAAGCCGACAGGGAGGCAGTCATTAATATGCTTCCCTGCATTCTGTTATTCGGCACTTTGCATCGTTTGAAGCTTGACTGGTTCGGAAGGTGTATTTGGTGTCCGTTGGTCTTTCTATTTTTATTTATCCTGTTCAAATTTTTGCTTTGCTTTGCCATATTGTTATTTGATTTTTCTCTTATGCAGCCTCTGGCGCTAACGAATTTCAAATTTGTTCGATGTTTTTTGTTGCTCCACGTTATTTGTTTTTGCTAATGCTTATATATATATACACGCTCATGGACAATGAAATTTGAGTACCTAGAGAAAAGCATGCTACAACCGCCAAACTTTGCAAATAGCTAGAATGCGTGCTGTTATGCAAATCATCCACGTTTGGGGCGATTACGCATGACCGCATACCCTGTGGTGGAGCTGCAAACACGAACCCGCAGCCTTATAAACCGGAGTGTAGTCGATGCCCCATGAAAGTGAATAGTACAGGTCGACGCAAGCAAGAGTACAGTGTGACAAGAATGCCGGGTAGAAGCCATAGACGTCGATTTATGCAACTTACGGACTTTGAGAGAGGCCAGATCATCGAGCTGAAAACCGCAGGGTGGTCGGCGCGCCCTATCGACCGCCACGTGAATCCATCTGGCCGTACCGTCAGACTGTGTTGGGAGCAGTGAGCACGTGAAGGCACTGTCACGCGGCAGAGTGGTTCCGGACGGACCAGGAGGACCACCGGTGGAAGGAATCGACGGATCGGGCGCTAAGCTCGAACGGATCCCACGGAGACCCAGTCCACTGTACAGGCAGATGTAACGGCTCCTGTGTGCCCATGAACCATTTCACGACGATTCGCGGAAGCGAATCTGCTATCCCAGCGCCCCTGAGGTGTGCTTCAATTAACACCGGAACATCGCCGGTTCCGAGTGCAGTGGTGCCAGGTCAGAGCGACGTGTGGTGTTTAGCGATGTGTGCCGCTTCGTTTTGGGGACCTATGATCATGTCCTAGTTTTTCAGGTCCTCGGGTCAACGGCACAATCCCGACCTAGCTATCGAACGCCACACCTCCCCCACTGCAGGCATTGTGGTCTCAGCAGCCATTGCTTACGATAACCGATCAGCTCTAGTAGTGGTGCGTGGATCACTGACAGGCCAGCGGTATGTGAAAGAGTTTCTACTGCCCCATGAGCGCCCATTCCTGGCCGGGATTGCAAGCGCGCTGTACCAGCAGGATAACGCCAGCCCGCACACTGCTCGGGCTAGCCCAGGACTGTCTACGTCACGTCCAAACACTTTCATGGCCTTCCCAGTCCCCGGACATATCCCTTATTGAGCATGTGTGGAAGCAATTGATACGCCCGCTGCCGCCGTGCCCCACTAGCCGGGGTTTAGAGCACACCGTCCATCACGTGGGGGTCAGACAACATCAGGCGTCTGTTTGCCTTCATGCCGGACTGTATTGAAGCATGTATCGCCGCACGAAGAGGTGCGACGCGCTACTGAAGACGAACGGACTGCGTGCCACAGATCCCTCTGTAATTAATTGTCCTGCAGCTCTGTTTTTGCCATGATGTGTATCATTCATCTGTATCATTACGTCCATAAAATTTCAGTTCAATCCGATGCTTCCTTCTTGGTGCGCAAATTTCATTGCTGAAGTTACATTGGTAGTGAGACACTTTGAGGCTCTCGTTACAGAGGCTCATGTTGTCGAATTCATTTGAAGTGTCGTGCTGTTAGCTATTTTTAACAGGTAACCTGTTGGTTACCAATTATTAACATTGATGAACTTTCCAAGGGATGTACCTTTGAAACCAGTAAAGACTATTTCTGTAAGTAAGACTACAGACCGTTAGAAGCCTAATATTGCCCATTGAGTAATTAAGGATTTTGTGATTATTTTCTGGAGCAGTACGTTAAAAAACTCCAGTGTTACAAGTATTACAGATGCAATATAAGGAATGTTTTTAAGGGTACAGACTTTCAATTCCATAGCATAAGTGCAAATATATACATATGAAAACAGTATAATTAGTATAAGACAATTACAGAAATTAAAATAATTCCAGAAAATTTAGTATAATATCATTTTCGGACTTAATTACCTCATGAGCTATATATGGCATACTTACGTATGGTTTCCCAACAACATAAATCTTTTCTTCGTGCTGTAACAGAACCTCAACTGCCTCCACATATTCCTCGCTAATCGCATGAAGTAGAGCATCATTTGCCTTGATGCCGTTGTCCAAGAGCAAATCGATAAGTTCCATATTCTCATTTTCAATGGCAACCACCAAAGCTGTCCTTCCGACAGCATCTCTGCAATTGATGTTGAATCTTGGATTTCTCTTGTGCTTCTCCAGCAAGCTGAAATAAGGAGACAAAATCATGCTGTTAATGTCCATAGAAATGTTAGTAAAAAGTGATTGTAGGTATAAAGTATACAGTTCGTTTTGCAAAAGAGTTAATTCACATTACTTCAAATTATCAAACTCATCGGTCCAATGCTTCATTAAAATTTCATCTCACAGAACATTTATGTCAAGCATTTGAAATTTCTCATTTTTACTTGAAGAACGAGTTGTGTTTCGTAGTTCAAACCGTAGGACGAATTGAGCTAGCCTGGACAACTAGTGTATGCACTTCTCAAAACCTAAATTTCTAGAATAAGAATAGGCATGGCAAGATTGCTTATTATAGCTTCTTGATGCATGGTAGATTGCTTATTATAGCTTCTTGATGCATGGTAGATTGCTTACTATAGCTTCTTGATGTATTTAAATTGCTTAAGATTGCTTATTATAGCTTGCTTATTATAGCTTCTTGATGCATGGTAGATTGCTTGTTATAGCTCCTTGATGCATGGTAGATTGCTCATTACAGCTTCTTGATGCATGGTCGATTGCGTATTATAGCTTCTTGATGCATGGTAGATTGCTTGTTATAGCTTCTTCATGCAAGCTCCCACAGTGAGACAAAAAGCGCCAAGCACCACGGACGCTCACGAAAACAGAAACAAAAGTCTGATATTAAAACATAGCAAAATAACACATACAAAGCGAATAAACAACCCGCAAGGGTTAAAAGGGAAAATGCGAAAAAGATGGACTGCATATTTGAAACAAACCAACTCATCATAAAAGTTACAGAACGGACAAATTAGTAGGTTAAATGGCTTTTCAGAAACTCTGAATCGCCTTTCATACACTGACGGAAAAAAAAAAAACCCCAACACCACGAAAAAATAGTTGTAGAGGAATGAAATGGCGGCAATACATTTGTATAGGTAACATATTTAATCGATTAAGGTTTCAAGATCACAGCTTACTGTAAGCGCGAGAAGAGCCATTTTACATGTGAAATGCTGGTACATTAATAACCGGTGTAACCGCCAGAATGTTGAATGCAAGCACGCAAACGTTTATGCATTGTGTCGTACAGGTGCTGGATGTCAGTTTGTGGGATGGAGTTACATGCCTGTTGCACTTGGTCGGTCAATACAGGGACGGTTAATGCTGGTTGGGGGTGACGCTGGAGTTGTCGTCCAATGATGTCCCCTACGTGCTCGATTGGTGACAGATCTGGTGATCTAGCAGGCCACGGCAACATGTCGACACTCTGTAGAGCATGTTGGGTTACAACAGCGGTATGCGGCGAGCGTTATTCTGTTGGAAAAGACCCCCTGGAATGCTGTTCATGAATGGCAGCACAACAGGTTGAATCACCAGACCGACGTACAACTGTGCCGTCAGGGTGCGTGGGATAACCACGAGAGTGCTCCTGCTGTCATACGAAATTGCTCCCCAGACCATAACTCCAGGTGTAGGTCCAGTTTGTCTCGGCCGCAGACAGGTTGGTTGCAGGCGCTCACCTGGCCACCTTCTAACCAACACACGGCCACCACTGGCACCCAGGCAGAACCGGCTTTCATCAGAAAACACAACAGATCTCCACTCCGTCCTCCAATGAGCTCTAGCTTGACACCCCTGACGTCGCAAACGGGAGTGGTTTGGAGAAAGTGGAATGCACGCTACAGGGAGTCTGGCTCGGAGCAGTCCTTCAAGTAACCGATTTGTAACAGTTCGTTGTGTCACTGTGGTGGCAACTGCAACTGGAATTGCTGCCGCAGACGCGGTACGATGCGCCACGGCCATACGCCGTACACGGCGCTCTTCCCTCTCAGTAGTGCCACGTGGCCGGCCGGAACCCGGTCTTCTTGAGGCAGTACCTTCCCTTGACCACCGCAGCCAACAATCATGCACAGTGGCTACATTCCTGCCAAGTCGTTCTGCAATATTGCGGAACGAAAATCCACCTTCTCGTAGCCCTATTACACGACCTCGTTCAAACTCCATGAGCTGTTGATAATGGCTTCTTCGTCTTCTTAAAGGCATTCTTGACTAACATCAACACACTACGGCGAATCTCAACGAAAACTATCGCTCACGAACGTTACAGCGCGTATTTACAGCAAACTTGCTTTGCATGTTCCGAGGGGCGCTACTAGCGTCACACGTAGGCTCCGAGCGCGAAATTTGCATAGACGTCTTCTTACAGATGTACTCTCACTGCCTACCAACTGTCGTTTATCTAACACAACCCCTTCTTGGTGTTGGGAATTTTTTTCCGTCAGTGTATTTGGTACAAAATTAGAAAATGAGCAAGTCAGCGACAAAAACGACGACTCAGGCACAAAAAGCAAAAAATAGTCAGGGGTGGATTACACCTCCAACATATAGAAACAGTGTAGTCACACAGCACGTCGCACTAGATGAAACGGCAAAGCCCAATGCGAAGACGTGTGAGTTCAACTTCCTCTCCAGGTTTCAGATGAAAGCTTGAAGGCCATAGTTTTAGATCGGAATTAATACTTTACAAATTGTATCCACCTGCTATTTCTAAAATACCTATCGCGTACCCTTAACATGTGACCGAGTATCACAACGTAAATTCTAGTGATTCAGTAACAATGCACTGACTACCAAAGAGGTAAAGGGCCTGTTAGCAGCATCAGAAGACTCGTTTTCTTGGATCCCAACACGTTTGAAAATTTAGCAGAAACGGAAATGAAAACCCAGATTTACATCTTACAGGGCTTAAGAAAGGATGGCCTGCAATTCCCTCAGAGGAAATCGTCTGTAAAACAATTGAGAAATCCAGATTATCTATAGCACGTCCATGAGGCTTCGTCTTTGTGTGTCGAAGTGCAAGGCATGCAGTATCCATCTCTGCTGTAACCATAGTTTCCTCTGTTGGATTGATACACGGAGGCAACTATGCTTACAGCATATAATTGATACACCAAAGAGCCAAACAGTTTGACCAAATATGATGTTGGTCCTCCACGCGCCCGCAAAACAGTTCTTACCAGGCGAGGCATTGACGCTACAAGATTTCTAAAGGTGTTTTGTGGTATATGGTACAAACACCTTTCCGGTGTTTGTACCAGATACCACAGATACCACTTTTCCTTTTAACTCGTGTAAGGTATGTGGTTGAGCAGCTGGAGATTGGATTCGTTGTTCCAACACAAACTACAGATGCTTCACATAAAACAGAGGTCATCGCTCTTTCCACTATTAAAAGTGAGTCACGGAGAAATTCTCATTGGACACCACCGAGAATCGGACCTTGGGTCTTCCAGTTACGCGCCGGATATGCTTCCACTGCACCACAGATGCCTCGACCCCTCACCCCCACCCCAGGCTCACACACACAAACTGCCAAGCCAATTTGGCAGGTTGCCTCTTGGAGCCTCGCACAATGCTGGGGACTCACCAAAGAGGGCAAGCAGCAACAGAACAAATAATTAGAAGGCGAATGAATAATTAATACAGACATTTGACGTGGACCAGGAACAACAAACAGAGGTCATCGGTTCACGTCAAATGTCTGTATTAATTACAGATGCTTCATTGGATTGATGTCTGGGGAATTGGAGGACAGGGCAACACCTGGAAGTCTTCCTCGTGTTCCGGGAACCATTCACGAAAAATCCGGTAAGTTCGGCGCGGTGCATTATCTTTCTGAAAGAAGGCAATACTAGAGGAGAATACCATGAAAGGGTGTGCTTACGTTGCTATGAAAGGATGTGCCTGGTCTGCAATCACGTTTAGGTAGACATCATAGTTTGCTGCACATGCATGACTCAACTCAGGGTTTCTCAACAGATCGCTGCCCAAAGCATTACACTTCCTACAACGGCTTGTTTTCGTCCCCTTGTTGGTAACACTTTCCCAGATAAACGAAGCACACGTTCTTGCCCGTTCACATGGTGCAAAAGAAAACAAGATTCACCGAACCAGAGGGCTTTCTTCCAATCATTCAGGATGCAGCTTTGCTCGGATGCCCATTGTAGGCGTTTTCGACGTCAAACTGAGTTTAGCATGAACAACCGTAGCGTCCAGCGGTTACGTAGGCCCATGTTGAGCAGGGTTTGATGTACCGTGTGTTTGTGACACATTAGTCCCGTCACCAGCATTAAAATTGCCGACGAGTTGCGCCACAGTATTCCTTCTGTTGGCACGTGCCATACGGTATAGCTTTCATTCACCTCTAACATCGATGAGCTGTGTGGTCGGTTCATACCTTGCCGGTGGTTTGTGGTTTATTCTTCCTCGGATCACATTTTGAAGGTACTAACTGTGGCTGATCGTGAGCACCCCACAAGCCTAACCGTCTCGAAAATGCTCTGACTTAGTAGTCCAGCCACTACAATTTGACCTTTACCTTAAGACCACTGCGTTGCGCATTTGAAGAACAAGAATAATGCTTATTACACTCCGTCGTTTACCTTCAGCTACAAGTTGCATAAAGAAGCGTTGATCATAATGTTTTGGCTCTTCGGTGTTTACATATACGGGGTGTTTCCAAGAGTGGTATACAACTTTGCAAGATAATAGAAAGGAAATACACTATCTACCAACAAGTAATTCGACACCCCTGCAATCGAAGATATTTGCGGTCCTAATACACGTCACGGCCGCCGCCGTTAAATATCGTATGGAAAACAGCAACATAACCAGTCGTATGCAAGATGCCACGCAGTTGGGAGCTCTCTGATTTCAAGAAAGGTGTAATTGTCGGGTATCACAGAAATGGCCGATCCATACGTGACATATCCAGCGAGTCGAAGAACCCAAAATCGACAGTGGCCTACGTGATTGGCATGTGGAAGATGAGAGGTGACTGTCGGAATGTGCCTGACTCGGCAGACACACACAACTGGGAGTTAGAGACCGACCGGTGCTGGCCAGAGAAATTCGGAAGAACCGCACCAAATCGATGGGCCACATCCGCGAGGAGTTTCAACAGGCATCCGGGAGTGTTCTTGCGATGAATACCATCCGTAAAGAAATCCCATCTGCTCGGTTATCATGCACGTGCTGCCGCCCACAAGCCTTTGATCACCAAGTCCAATAGCGCTGCTCGGCTAACGTGATACAAAGATCTTTGACAGTGAACCGTTGAACACTGGGAACAGGTTCTCTGAAGCGACGAATCAAGGTTCACCCTCTACCGTGCGGATGGCACGGTCTGGGTTTGGCGTCTGCCTGGAGAACGCCTCCTGCCGGAATGTATTGTGCCAACTGTGAAGTTCGGCGGCGGTGGAATTATGCTATGGGGGTGTTTCATCTGGAAAGGCACGGGACCCTTTGTCGCAATTCCTGGTAGACTCAACGCCGAGACCTACTGCACCATTTTGGATGACCATGCGCTTCCTACGTTTTGGACGTTTTACGGGGTGGACCCATGTTACTTTTCGATGACAATGCCACCTGTCATGTTGCGAGGTCCACCATGGTTTGGTATGGTGACAAAGGGGTTAATCGAATGGACTGGCCTGTGCAGAGCCCGGACCTTAACCCTATCGAACACCTCTGGGACGAGTTGGAGCGTCGACTTAAGGGGTGCCCCCACCTTCCGAAATCGGTGAAGGAACTGACCTGTCTTCTCCAAGCCGAGTGGAAGAAAATACCGCTAGCTGTCGTACAACGCCTGGTTGAGAGTATGCCTCGGAGGATCGCAGCTGTAATCGCCGCTCGTGGAGGCTCCACCAACTATTGAAGGTGAATAAACTTCGTTTTCCTTTGCTATCAAAGGTGTCCAATTACTTGGTGGTAGATAGTGTAGGAACAGATGAACAATTAGTCTTACTGAGCAAATGTAGAGTAACCAGGTCTTTCTGGCTTGCTACAATCCCGTTCTCAAGCTAAAGAATGCCACCGATACGAGCCGCGACGTGATTAAATCCAAGTTGACAAGACCAAGATGCAACAGCTCGTAGTGACGTAAGTAGCACGCCAGACAACCAATTGGCACAAGATCAAAACGGCAAAAGGAATTCATGTTTTCTAAATATTAAATAATGTTTGGAGGAACCAAGTTCTCAACACAATTTCTCCAGGTTTGAGGAACGTTGGTAGGTACATCCATCATTATACAATATAATAAATAAACTCTCAGTAAAGAAAGCGTCTCGTTTGTCTGTAGTGAAATCTAGGCATTTTCAATCGTCCCATTTAGGTGTTTAATGGCGTTGAATCACAGTTCTAGCTAGCGCAGTTGAGGCAGACCTAGTTCTGCAACTGGAAGTTTCGACACAGACTCAAATTTCGATGTTACTGCCTCCAGTAATTCTGCAGACCTGTAGTCTATATACTGCCACACTCGGCATAGCATATCAGGCGTATCAGCAGCAGGGCGGTATTAATTCTTCTACGCAGCTCATTGATATTGGTTGGTAGTGGTGGTACATATACACGATCTTTCTTTAGCAAAGCCCCACAAGAAAAAATCTGGCTGTGTAAGGTCGGAGAAATGAGGTGGCCATGCCACAGGCGCATATCTACGGATCCACCTATCTATAAAACGGGTGTTTGGGTACGACTTTACGTCGTTTAGGCAATGCGGGGGTGCTTCATCTCGCTGGAAGTGTAGGTGTCCAAAGTGGTCAACGTCGGGATAAGTTACTGTTGCAGCATGCACTGAAGAGCAGTTGAATTAGAGACAGCTGGCGTTATGCAAATGTGGCGCTCTGGGCGGCCCTGTAAACGGAAACGACATGACGTATGCAGAGATCCTACAATATAAGGAGTGATGCGACGGGAATCAGTAAGAGTCGGACGCAGTATGGGTAAGACGAAGGATCTAAGCGCATTTGATCGTGGAAAAATTGTCGGGGCCCGACGAATGGGTCACTCCATCTCAAAGGTCGTGCAGGCACTGGTATTTTCACGAGCCACTTTGTCACGGGTGCACCGTGATTACATCGAATCCAGTAAAACCATCCCTGCAAGGGCCAACAGCAGTGGACAACAGCGTATGGAAGAGCGGGGTCATCGTCGGCTAGCTCGCATTGTAACAGCAGATAGACGGTCCACAGTGCAAGACATCACTCGGCAATTTAACGCTGGTGCACAAAAACATGTAAGCAGTCACACCATCCAAAACCATCTCCTCGCTATGGGGTACAAAAGCAATCGTCCCACGAGGGTACTGCTGCTGACCACATCACAGGGTGCAAAGATTACGTAGCATGGGCGCGGAAACATCCGCACTGGACCCTAAACAAGTGAAAAAATGTTGCTAGGACTAATGAGTCGAGATTCACGTTGGTACATACGGATGGCAGGGTACAAGTACGGCGCAAACCACATGAAACGATGGATCCTTCTTGCCAGCAGGGTACTCTTCAAGCTGGTGGGGGTGGCATTCTCGTCTGGGGACTGTTTACGTGGACTGAAATGGGACCCTTGGTACGTGTGACATCGTCCCTCAGAGGTAAACGTTACCGGGATATCCTGGACGACCATTTGCTCCCACTTGTGCGTCTTCAACATCCCACTGGAGACATCATCCTGCAACAAGACAATGCGCCGTGCCATTGCTCTCGAATTGTATCGAATGGTTGGATGAAAACTCCACCGACGTGACCTCGCTTCCTTGGCCAGCTAGGTCACCTGACCTCAATTCCATCGAGAACATCTGGGATGCCATCAAGAGAGATGTTCGAGGATCTGACCCCCTCCATCAAATCTTCGTGAACTGTGGGAGCTTGTTCAGGGTTCGTGGATCCGTACGTCTTCCCAACGCTTCCGGTGTCTTGTCGAGTCCATGCCGAGACGAATCGCCTCCGTCATCAGGACGAAAGGTGGTGCTACACGTTGCTAGACAGGTATCTCTAATTCAATTGCTCTTCAGTGTATTGAGATACACAATACCAATAACAATGGACTCAGCAAAAAAAGAAGGGTCCGTACAAAAAACAACAACGTGCTTGCTCTGCACCTTCGAAAGTCGGCAGTTTGCAAGCGTTTGACGTCGAACGCCTTCGTGTGGGTGAATCCTTTGATTCCGCGACGTGGCTGACTCACATTATGGGACTGACTCAGTTTCTGTGTCTTACAAGCTATTTTCTGTACCCCTGAAGAGTTATATACTCCTTTTTGAAACACCCTGTATATACTGTATATCCACAAGGCAGCCTGTGACGTTACTGACACGTGTTGTGGGATGTAGATCCTCATGGAAGCAAGGTTGGAAACGCACATAATGATCCAGCCTATAAGTGAGCAAAACTATAAAAACCTCTAAATTCACTCTAAATGAGAAATAATTCAGGAATTAATTGGTGTTTACTTACCTGCGAACTGCAGCGATATCGCCTCTTTCAGCACACAGCAAGTATTTCTTTTCGAAGACAGATAGTTGAGGGTCTTTTTGATAATCTGCACCTTCTAAACCTACAGCTTCCTGAGTCCTGCATCCTTTACCAAGCAATCTTCCGCCTTTAGGTGCTAACTCGACTTCGGGTTCAGATTGCACTATTTCTTCTAATGGGAAAGGAAACGGATAAAGGGGTTTATCAAACAGAGAAAAGCTACGGGAAGTCACAGCATAAATTTGAAGTAAAATAATAACAAATGCACTGCCCACTAAACATTTCAGTAACCATGAACTGGCTGGTATAATCTCTTCATGAAAATGGAACTGAATCCCCGAATTTTGTCGATGTACAACTGATGTATGTGCATAATTGGTAGGAAGATGAAAGATGTATAGGATAGCTATTATCCGAATGATGATTCTGATATTTTGTAAAAATCCCAAATAAAATCAATTGCACGCGGAGAAACATAACACGATCTGGCACCTGCAAATATGTTTAAAGTAAAATGTAGCACATTGATTTGTCTGTTTTTAAGGGATTTTTTAGGACATTGAGTATTGCAAATAATTTGATTTTTGGTTGAAAATACAGGGTGATTCATACAGAAGTATACAGTTTCAACGCATTATAAAGCAAGAACAATGTAAGATATTTTATGTTACCTGTAATAGAATTGTAGGAGAATGTTTCAAGTTTTTTTAGAGACAGTCACAGATGTTCTATGTGTGCACCCTTAGTCACACGACACACATCGAGCCCGTAATCCATTTCCGTCCAATCGCGAGGTAAGATATCTGAATCAAGTGCTGTGATAGTGGCTGTGATACGCTTTTTCAGCTCCGCTAGATCAACAGAAAGGGAGGGGGCGAATGCCTTGTCTTTTACGTACCCCCACAGGAAAAAATCACGAGGTGTTAAGTCAGGACTTCTAGGTGGCCATTGGGTCAGTGTCATGTTGTAGTGCGCGGCTTGTCCAATCCACCGGTGAGAAAGATGTTCATCGAGATAATCTCGCATGTCGCCTAACCAGTGCGGTGGTGCACCATCCAATTGGAAAATAAAGTGGTCACTGTCGTCCTGTAACTGTGGCATCAACCAAAGACTTAACATATCCAGAAAAGAACCTCCCATGACAGTTTTCTAGTGAAAAAATAAGGGGCCGTACACTTTCTTTTTGGACACAGCACAGAACACATTTACCTCAGGGTAATCTCGCACGTGTTGCACTGTAAATCTGGGATTCTCCGTTCCCCAAAAGCGAACATTGTGCTTGTTTACCTGACCACTCATGTGAAATGTAGCTTCATCGGTGAAAACTAAGTGATCGGCAAAAATCGTCATTTTCGAAACGGTGCTGCATTTCGGCACAAAATTCAAAGTGCTTTGTCTTGTCTACGTCAGTGAGATTTTGCAACATCTGCACTTTGTATGGAATCATTTTCAGCTTCTTTCTCAAAATTCTCCAGACAGTGGGTTGTGAAATTTGCACTTTACGACCCACCCGCCGCGTTGATTTTCGCGGGCTTCGTTGAATGGCGGTGCAAACACTATCGAAGACTTCTTCTGACACACACAGTCGTCCAGGACTTTTAAGTTTGCACAAACAGCTCGTAGTTTCAACATTTTTATGCCAATCGTAGATAGATTTTCTGGTTGGAGGTTCTTTTCCGAATCGTGATCGAAAATGCCGTTGCACAACAGTTACAGATTCTGTTTTGATCAATTCAAGAACACAAAACGCCTTCTCCACTGCAGACCCTGCCAGCCGCCCCAGTGGCGCAGTGGTCTAAGGCGTTGGCCTCTAAGAATTCGTCCGTAAGGGGTCCGGGTTCGAATCCCGGTCAGGCATGGATGTTGTGTTTGTCTTACGGCACTGGTTCTCTCCCTTCCCTGGAACCAGTGACCCTAAATTAGGGACGGGCGACTGCTTATAGCCCATTGAGTTGCTCACGGTGGTCGTTAAACCTCCAATCAAAAAAAAAAAAAAAAAAGACCCTGCCATTTTGACTGACTAGCCACGTGATACGCGCGCTATCGCCTACGTCACTTCACTCAGTACCGGGACACAAACTTTATGAGTACATCTACCTAACGGTTCGCAGATTTATTATTTTTTTGATTGGAGGTTTAACGACCACCGTGAACAACTCAATGGGCTAATAAGCAGTCGCCCGTCCCTAATTTAGGGTCACTGGTTCCAGGGAAGGGAAAGAGCCAGTGCCATAAGACAAACACAACATCCATACCTGACCGGGATTCGAACCCTTACGGACGAATGATCAGAGGCCAGCGCCTTAGACCACTGCGGGCAGGTTCGCAGATGTGGTCCGTGTCTTCAACTGTTACTGTTTTACAGCATCTGGAAACTGTATTCTTCTTTATGAATCAGGGTGTACAGTAGGGTCAGTTTTGTATTCAGCGGGGATACTGCAAGATAAATTTAACCGTATATGACAGAAAGTGTGCTCCCTGTCCATGAACTGCCATTACACCTAGTAGGTATTTCTAGGGGTACAAGGGTCCTAGCCACCTGAAAGTGTTTATTTATTTTTTTGTTAAAATGTGACATATTAAAAAAATACTTTAATTTTTACGTCTATTTTTCATTAATTTCTATTTTATCCAGATGAACTTCAAAATCTTTTATTTTTCGTCGGCTCCGGAAAAAAAATTTTATGTACGCCCCTGACGCCAGTCCGTTGAGGGCTTTAATCATTCACGGGCTTCTTCTGAAGTTTTCAAATGAGCTGTTTCATTAAGCCAGGGTTTAGTATATTTCAAAGTATTAGATGTGTTTTAGCGTTACAGTAGATAAAAATGCTGTTTCCATAAAAACTGAGAGTAATATTTTTGGAGTTGGCAACTGTGCCAATGGGAAAAATAACCACGCATACGACTCACTGAATGAAAGAAGTATCTATGGCAACAGTAATTAGCCGTGGTAGACGATTCTGGTTTTGTTATTGCGCAGTTGTTTAAGGTACGTCTGCATTTCGCCATATAGCTATGGAGGTGATTGATTCAGAGTTAAGAAGGGAAATGCGTTGTGTGATAAAATGTTGCTATCGTTTGGGTAAAACGGCTCCAGAAACAGTTGATTTAATGAGAAAAGTTTTCAAAGATGAATGTTTGGGTGCGTCAACTGGTTTTAGACGACACCATGATTTCAAAAAACAGCTTTTGTCGGCAAAACTCACTCCTGGACCTAGTCGACCTGGAAAATGTTGTTGCGGAGCGTATTGTTAATACTGTTTGGGCAATTCTGCAAGAAGATCGACGAATGACGTGTGAAAACATAGCGGCGTCAATTAATATTTCAAAAAGTTAGCATTCCGCATTCTACGAGAAAAATTACTAATGTATAGTGTGTGTTCCAGATGGGTACCTCATCACCTGACGAGAGAACAATTGTTAGCCAGAGCTCAGGTGTGTCATGAGTAGAAACCTATGATTGCAAACGATCCAAACTTTCTAAACACAGTAATAACTGCCGAAGAAACATGGACCCTCTATTTCGTCCCTCTCAAAAATCGCGCAACGATTGTCTGGAAACACACAAGCTCCCCTCCTCCGAAAAAGTCAGCCAAACCAAATCAGCTGGTAAGATGATGATGATGATAATTTTCTTTGATCATAGAGGTGTAGTCTACCAGCATGCCGTTCCTCCACAAATTACAGTCAATGCCGAGTATTAAATTTCAGTCTTGAAGCATCTGCGACGACACATAACGATTAAACGACCGGAACTGGTGGGCAAGTGGACCCTACCGCACGATAAAACCCGCCCACATGTGGCTGCTTGTGTTCAACGGTTTCTTACGAAATGCAGTATTGAAATCACGTCACAGCCTGCCTACAGTCTTGACCTCACCCCGTGCGATTTCTGGTTGTTTCCAACAATGAAGGAGAAGTTCCATTGTGCAAAATTCAACACAGATGCTGACGTTATTCAAGCTGCACAGGGGAACGCTAAAGCAGCTTCTCCGAAATGCCTTCATACATGCTTTGAAAAGTGGACTGAACGATGGGACCGTTGCATATCATCCGAGGGAAGATACTTTGAGAAAGAATAACATGTATTATTCTGTACCTATATATCTTCATTTTATGTGATTTTACACTCAGTTTTTATGGAATGGCCGTTGTATATATATATTTTTTTTATTGAAATCTTTACGACCACCATAAGCAACTTGATGGGCTCTAAGTAATCGTCCGTCCCTAATTTATTGTCACCGGTTCCAGAGAAGGGAGAAAGCCAGTGCCGTGGAACAAACACAACATGCATATCACACCTGGAGTCTAACCCGAACCTTTCTAGGACGAATGATCGCTTAGACTACAGCGCACCAAGAGAGGGGCATATTTTGTTTTGCAAATACATTTGCTTCTTTGATTGCAAATTCTTTGTCCTTATTTCCTCATCGAGCACTAAATTGCTACTAATTTATTTATTTTTTGCTTGCTTTGTTTTGACGTCATATATTTCGTGGTCCGAACAGCAGTCACGTGTCTGAGCAAAAATGAAAATCCCAAGAAACATAACCAAACGTGACTATGGTATCATAGCCTGTGATCAAGCAAAGTCCGAAGTAAAATTAGTGTGCATGTGTGTATGTGAATGTTTTTACGATTACAAACGGCGAAATGAAAAGTGTCTACAAAAATTGGAAACGCTCAAAAGAAATTTACAAACTTTTTTTTTTTCTGATTGGAGGTTTAACGACCACCGGGAGTAACTCACTGGGATGTAAGCAGTCGCCCTTCCCTAATTTAATACCACTGGTTCCAGAAAAGGGAGAGAGAGCCAGTGCTGTAAGACAAACACAACATCCATGCCTCACGGGATTCGAACCCGGACCCTTTTCGGACGGATTATAAAAACCCATCGCTTAGTTTCAATATTCGCTTTTATTCACGTAAAAGAATTACAACAGAACATCCCCAACCTCACACGCAGTATGAGAGAAGGGGAGAAATAAAACAAAATGTAGATATTTACAATGAAATGGTAATTGTACAGATGAGCAATGACAGGCATTGCATTATTTGCTGTAAACAGCAGTAGCTCTGAGATAAATGTTCATCGAAGTCTTGGAACATCACTGGAGCGAAAAAATTTACAGAAAAAAATCTGTGCAGTTCTAGTGACATGGGAATCACTGGTGGCAGAGAGTCACTGTGCGGATGAAGAGAACTGTGTACAAAAGGTGACATCAGCAGGAAGCAAACACAATCCAGTTCCAGGAGAAAACATGGTGAGGGAACAGTAAAAATTGAAAGTTCCGACGTAGGTTTATTAAAACAGCAGATGAACAGTCTGGGCACTAGAAAACTGAAACCAGGGACGACACGGCGACCATGTTGTGAAGAAGGCAGGTAACCGTGCCGTATCTTTCGCCAAGGAATATTCCAGGGTGAGTCTGGCTTTAACCCTGTTGCGGTAGTGTGCAACCAAGGAGGTAGAGAATGTAATAGGATCTGGATCTTGTAACTGTAGCAGGTGATAGAAAATAATATATTTAGCTAGAATAAATAAATACGAACAAACTGGTAAAATAGAGCAGAAACTTGTAGAACTGTGCCCGAGGAAACGATAATCTTCTAGGGTGAGATCACTGGTACAAGAAGGATGTGCAAGTTGGAACATACTGTGAAATAGTGGGAGCAGCGTCGGACAGTAAACAAACATGTGTAAGACGTCTCCAACGACGTTACAAAAAGGACAGAGATCTGATGATACTATATTTCTCCGGAACAAAGTCGAAGGGACAGGCAGTCGATTGTGCAAAAACCTCCAATGCACATTAAGTTCTGAGGAGAGGGCCGGTGAATGTTGGGCAGTAGACCAGACTGAGGTTAGTGCAAAAGAAGGAACAGAGGGAATAGGGCAAGGTATCGCAGAAGAAGAACGGAGAAAACGGTACAGGGTGCGGGTGGAAAGACTGTGGAGAGGGAGGAGATCACCGGAAAACGGAAGGAAGAACGGAAAAGGGAGAGAGGCAGAGGAAACGGAAAGGAGGCCAGAGGAATCGACTAGGGAAGGAAAAAGTGATTGAAGAGCATGTTTAAGTTGGAGGAAGTTATCAGAGAGTTCGGGTGAGGGTGGTAGGGTGGGAAAAAGTTCGGAAACGGGTTTCCATGAAAAATCGGGGAGGACCAGTTGGGAAACTGAGACTACACCAGCGTGTAGCCATGCGGAGAAAAATAAAAAGTTGGCAGTAGGGGGTGGAGGACGGAGCAGAAAAAAAGAGGCTCGGAAAGAAGATCAAGAGTGGAAGAGGGGGTTGACGAATGAGCGGTAAAGAACGAAGGAAATGAACAGCTTCATGGTAGACTAGAGGAAAACCGGGGGGGGGGAATGACAGTGTGAATATCCATCTTGAGAAGAAGATGGACGGTGAGGCAGGGATTAAGGGGGAAGTCAGAACATTAAGCAGAAGAATGGAAGCGGAAGAGTCTGGTTGAACTGTCAAACGGAGGAAATTGAAAATTCTTACAGATTTATAACGTACGGTAATCTCTGGCATATTGAGGCCACCACAAGTCGAAGGTAGAGACAATACTGAGGAAGATAACCAATGAGTAGATGACCAAACAATGCTGAGCATTGCTGATGTTGTTGTAGTTTGAACGTAGGCTGGTGGCGGTTGTGCAATCCAGGAATGATAAACTAACGAGAGGATGTGGGTGCCAGAAAGCCGTGCACGACTGTGGTAGGTCAAACAGCACTTGAGCTTGGACCAGTAAGCAGCGGTGTGACGTAGTTTCCTGACGAGGGGTCTCCAGGTGGCAGCCGCTGCTGAGACCCGGCTGCCAATGTGCACCCCAAGTATCTTTTGACTGGTGGAAGTCCAATGAGCGTCCCACGGGGTATCGGGGCGATGTCTCCAGGAGCCACACCACAAGCCTGTACACTTTGAAAGGTTTAACGAAGCGCCGGAAGCCGCAGCATACACTTGATACCATGCAAGAACAATTGTGAATTGCCATTCTTCTCGGATGAGAACTGTGATATCATCGGCGTAGGCAGTAAGAACGATAGAATGGTGCCTGGTGCTATGCCGAATGGTGGAGGGGAGGTTATAGAAGAGAACGGATAGAGCAAAGAAAAGGCTCAAAGACTAGAGAGAAAAGTTGTCCGGAAAGTGGACATCCTTGACGGATGCCCTTACGAAACGGAATGGGGGCTGTAAGGAAGGAGGCCGTCCAGATATGGACAACTGAGTCCTGGTACAGGGCAAGGAGGGCTGTGATGAAGACAGATGGGAAACCGAAGGCAGAGAGCACAGAGGCAAGCCACTGATGACTCACGTTATCAAAGGCCTGCCTCTGATCAAGATTGAGGAAGGCTAAAGGTTAGGAGGAAAGGTGGGCAAGGCAATATGAGTCACGGAGGAGATTAATATTAGTATGAATGCTTCGGCCAGGGATGGTGTACGTTTGGTCGGGGTGTATGACGGTGGGAAGGACAGGGTTCAATCGAAGAGAGAGTATTTTAGTATAAATCTTGTAGTCAACATTAAGGATGGATATAGGACGCCAGTTATCCAACTCCAGCAGACACCCCTTCTTTGGAAGAAGAATGATGTGAGCTAGAGTAAAAGCGGGGGGGGGGAAGAACAGATAAGAAAAAAGCAGCTGTAAAGCAAGGCAATAGGAGAGGGTGTAAGAAAGAGGAAAACGTACGAAAGAAATTAACTGTCAACCCGTCAGGACCAGGTGACGAGTGACAGTTAAGTAAGGCAAGTGACTGTACTACTTCTGCTGGGGTGATAGGCATAGAAAGAGATGTAACAAGATGCGATGGAATATGTGGTAAGGCACGAAGAATCGAATCAGCATGCGGAGAACTTGACTGGAACTGAGCAAAACGTGACTGGAAATATGTTCTAACACCGGAGCAAATGAGAGTGGGGTCATTAGTAACAGTTCCATCGGGTAACTTCAGATTACGGAGGTGATGAGCAGAACGTTTGTGGAATTCCAGTTGTTGAACCTGTTCACATAGATAGTCATTTGGCTGGAGATAAAGGAGCTTGAGGCGGTGAAGAGCTTGTTGGGAGACAGGAAGTAGCAAGGCACGAAGTTCAGCTTGGTAATGAGAAAACAGCGGAGAATCAAGATCTAGGGTGGAAAAAATCGAGCGTGCAGCATCAATCTTCATAAAGGCGGTGGTACGTTTTTCGTGGGAATATTGCTTGGTATAAAGAAGAATTTGGGATTTGACATTTAACCAGTGTTGCAAGGGACAAGAAGCAAAATGGAGCGTATATAAGGCTTGTTGGAGCTGCGATTGGATGGAATTTACGTAAGTTGAATCAAGTAAAAGATCATCATCAAGGGTCCAAGTACGGTAGTATTGCCGAGGAGATGGACCGGTGTGAAGACACATTACGACACAGCTGTGGTCGGAAGAAACTGTCGGTGTGTGAGAAAGGGAGATAACTGAAGGAAGAAGAATTGAAGAAACATAAAACCGGTCAAGTCGGGCAGTTGTAGGGGAGGAAGTGGAGTAGGAGCGGCAGGTGTACGAACGAAGAAATGGGTGCAGGTGTCGAAAAGCATATTGGAGTTGTAGCTGGTTGATGGCTGTAGAAAGTGCTCTGGTAAGAAAATACCTGGTATCCGTGGAACCGTCCGATCTGTCGAGGGATGGGTCAAGGGTGCAGTTAAAATCACCACCTAAGATGACAATATCAGTGGCCGGAAGGCCTTGAACACAGGAAACAAAATGTTAAAAAAGACAGTCTGCATACTGCTGATTGCCGGAAACATAGATGTTAAAGATATGGTATCGGAAGTTGTGAAGTCGGAAAGACAGAAGCTGCAGGAGGTCACGATAAATCGGTTTGACCGGGATATCAGTAATGAAGGGTCGAAGACGAAAATTGATGGCCACCGCAAGTCCTGCGTGAAGACTAAGTCGATGGGCATGGTAGAATTGAAATGGCCAGGTTCGCCACCGGTGGTATGGGGTGTTGGGATGGCAGTTAGTCTCCTGTAGCAATAATATATCCGCATCATGCGGTGTAATGTCTTCAAACACTAACGCATTGGTAGGAGGGACGGAGCATCCCTTACAGTTGAAAGAAAGTAATTTTAACTTGAAAGAGGTTGTAGTGGTTGAATATTACTATCAGCACTTTTGTGAAGACTGGTTACACGTTTCTTTAAGTTAGATGTCTGCGCATTAGTGACTGTGTTAATTTTTGGCAAAAGAGCAAGTAGATTCTGAATTTGGGTGATAATAGTGGGAAGCTGAGCATTACGTGATTGAACGCAGTCTAGCTGCTTGAGAGGACGTGACGGTTGATTGAGTATAATGAGAGCAAGATCAGAGGGCGCCAGCAGCCCGTCTAATGCAGGGAAAGTTTCCAGATATTCAGCGAAAGCTTTTTGATCCAACAATTTTGGAACAGCTGGGGACTTAAGAGATGTAGGAACTGCTGTTGGAGAGAAAGACTGTCGAATTGGCGAACGGGAACGAGAGCAGCGTGGAGAAGACGTCACTGGCGAGATGGAACTCTGTCTGGTACGTTTCAACGTGGGAACGCCGGGAGAAGCTGGTGGGTGTAGGACAGTTAGATCTGACTCCACATTAGGGGATCCAAGGGAAGAAGATGAAGCAACACGACGGAGGGGTTGCCATTCCTTTTCTGAGAGAATACCCTCCGAAGAACGTAGAGGTACCACAGCAGCAAGTGGGTCCAACGATGGAGAGGTGGCCAAAGTACCTGTAGTAGATATCGAAGACTTGGAGACTGATGATGAATCTTCACTTGCTGGGGGAGAATCATCTGGAACAACAGTAGAAGGGATCAAGGACGTCTGTGGAGCCGAACTTGGTGTGGCCAGAGAAACTGGTGTGGGAGCCGAACTTGGTGTGACCAGAGAAACTGGTGTTGAGGCTGGGGTGTTGACTTAGGGTGGTATGGAAATAGGGGGCTTGGCAGATACATGTGGACAACGTGATTGGATGTGGCCATATGCCTTGCATTTAAAACAATGCAAGGCAGTAACGATATCGATCCGGAAAATCTGCTTCCCTACAACCACAGTGAGGTCAGTAGGGCAATCAGCAATGGCATCTTCAGTAGGAAACAGGATCCTTGCTTGGCGACGCAGACCTAAGATGTTCCTGTCATCTGGGTCTGTTGGTGCGGAAGACAGAGTGGAAATGGATCCAACTACCTTTCCACAACGGGAAAGGGCCGCCATTAAGTAATGGTCCTTGATTTCTGGTGGTACGGGGTAGCACGTAGCAAGTACGGGGCGCTGCGTGAGCGGGACTCCCAGTAAGGTATGATCCCCAACATGCAGTCCATCAGATAAGACGCGCTCCACAAACTCTGGCTTCGCAAAATAGATGAGAACAGTCCTAGGCTTCCTCTCCATATGGGTGATCGCTCCCTTAGGGAGGATTTGGCGGACGGCTAAGGAGTATTTCTTAAGGCTGGTGTCCGGGAGGGCATCAAAACATATTCCAAGTTTCTGTGTGCGTGAAACCTCCTGCCCAGCAGCTGAAGTTTCCGGAATTTCGATGCGTAATTTCTTGTTGTCTCTAGTGACAATCATATCAAGAGGCGTTGTACATGGATTCTTCGCTGTAGAGGAAGATGAACTGGTACCCTTCACAACGGAAGCATAAGGTAGAGTTGCCGTAGGAATGGGCGGAGATGGGGAAGGTCGAGACGCAGTGCTCGCAGGAGCAGATGAAGTACCAGAGGCAACGGATACTGAAGAAGTTAATGACGTCACGGTGGTGGAAAATGTCGGGAAATCAACATCCATAAAGTTGGAAGAAGAAGTGGTAACATCAGATAACGCGGCTTGGAAACCAGCTGCGTGTGGTAGTGACGATGACCGAACGTGGCCAGGTGGGGGCGGAGCTTTGCTATCAAGCTTCAGACCTGGCCTATCAGATGCGGTCGCCGCCATTTGCAATGGCTGGCTTGCTAAACCCGACCCTGGGCAAAGCCAGGACGAAAAAAGAGTTAGTACAAGTAAAGTTTTACTTACAGGACGTCAAAGTCGGACTCAATCGACACAGGAGATACACAAAATGACGGCACACACACAAAAGAACACCAATAAACGCAGGTTAAACACGGAGCACAGGTCAACACAACCTTTACAAACCCATTGCTTAGACCATTGCGCCACCTGACCTTATAAACTATGTGTGGAGGACGCCGATAGGTGATGACTTGTAAACCGATCTATGATTACGGACCCATCTCGAATGAATAGTCAGAAGCCATTGCTTTGACCACTGTGCCACCGGAGCCGTCTTCTTTGTTTTGAAAAAACGAGTATACACATAGCATGTTATTTCAAAATCGATTTCCGAAGAAAGTGCAAAAATTTTGCAACAACTACAAAAGCAGATAAAGAGAAATTAAAAAAATGTTTTAAGTTATCAAAACTAAAGCTGAAGGGAGTCAGTTGTGGATTTTACACTTGAATGGGGATTGACGTTCTCACCATTCAAGATGACTTTTGTAGATATTTCTATCTAGCTTCAGCGTTCTTTGGACAAATGCGCTTTTCCCAAATTAACTAATTACACTAATGTTTTTACGATTCCAAACGGCGCTTGCTGCGCAATTACTAATTTTTAAGCTAGCTGACAGTTTAAAAGGTATCTCAAAGCATTTATTGCTCATGAATAGCAGGTAAAGCGATCTGTGATTACTGTTCAAAATGAACTGAAGTTCGAAAGATGTAGGGACAATTTTTCTTTTCTTTTGTTTCAGGGCTTAAAGACTAGCATGAGCAGTTTGATGGATATTGGTATTTCCTTGTAGGGTTATAGGTAGTCGCACTTACCTAATCTGTGGTCACTAGTTCCAGGAAAGACGAAGAACTAGTTCCATTAGACAAGTGCACCGCCCATGCTTCATTCCGGACTACTCGCCTATCTTGAATGGGTAGCTAGAAGCCAGCATCTCACACTATTAGGCTACTGGAACAGATCAGTGCCAGAAAGATCCACGAAGTGGCTGTTCTACTCCAGAGTAGAAAACACGATTTAAGTAACTAATAATGACGATCTGAAAAAGTAAGAATCCAGGACGTCAGGCTCCAAGCCCAGCAGCCGTTGATGGCATTCAATAGTGCTTCTTCCGAAGCCCGAAATTTTTACGTGTTGTGCCGGTTGCGGACTTTAATCACAGCCAGCAGTATAGAAAACTCTCAAAAAAGCGTCTCAGTTTTCGTCCGCACAAATCGCGATGATTTAAGTATCAACAAAAAGTACACATAGTGAACTTAATCATCTTGACGAAAATTTCTTTTCAGTTTTCTGTCCTGGTATAGCTTTGGGCACGTTTGTTGTTCTTTTAATACATACATGGAAACTTTTCGAAAGTGGTAACTGACCTCTAGAAAGGTGTGTGATTCCTTTTTTTTTTTTTTTTTTTTGATTGGAGGTTTAGAGGTTTAACGACCACCGTGAGCAACTCAATGGGCTATAAGCAGTCGCCCGTCCCTAATTTAGGGTCACTGGTTCCAGGGAAGGGAGAAAGTCAGTGCCGTAAGACAGACACAACATCCATGCCTGACCGGGATTCGAACCCGGACCCCTTCGGACGAATGATCAGGGGCCAACGCCTTAGACCACTGCGCCACCGGGGCGGCGTGTGTGATTCCTTTGAACGGCTAAGACCACTGCACATTTGAGTGGCATAGAATTGATGAGGTTATCGAGGAGGTCTGGGAGCTATATTCGCCACTCCTCGGTGAGGACAGTCTCCAGTTCACGAAGAGTCAACGGAGGTTTCGGCCGAGATGCAATGCATCCGCCAAGTGTGTCTCTCAGTCATACTGAATTGGATTTAAGTCCGGGGAAAACGTTGGTCACTCTATACGCTCGATTCTTTCCTTCTGAAGCATGTTATCCACTATCCGGTCTCTGTGAGGTCGAGGTTATCATCCATGAGAAGGAACGAATCGACTGCTGTAGCCTACGGCGTGACAACATGTAGGTGTGAAAATATCGTCTCTATATGTCTGGGTCGTCAGCTTATCGGTTCGGAAGACGTACAGCTCCGTACGTCTACCGATACGTATGCCTGCCCAGCCCATCGATCCACGTCTGCCGTAATGAGATATTTCCTGCACAAAAGCTGAGTTACTTCGTGTGCGGAGTTCCCTCCAAACATGAACTCGTCGATTGTCAGATTCGAAACTGAATTTACGCCGCCCCGGTGGCGCAGTGGTCTAAGGCGCTGCCCTCTGATCAATCGTCCGTAAGGGGTCCGGGTTCGAATCCCGGTGAGGCATGGATGTTGTGTTTGTCTTACGACACTGGCTCTCACCCTTCCCTGGAACCAGTGACACTAAATTAGGGACGGGCGACTGCTTATAGCCCATTGAGTTGCTCACGGTGGTCGTTAAACCTCCAATCAAAAAAAAAAAAAAAAAAAAAAAAAAAAAAGAAACTGAATTTCGACTCGTCAGAGAAAAGAACTTTACTCCATTCGTCGTTTCTGCATCCAGGATGTTTCTCAACCCCGTTTCTACGAATCGTACGGTGTCGTGCGGTTAAAGAGACACACACAATTGGTTTACACGCACAAAGGACACCTTGGTGAAGGCTATTGCGCATAATTTGCGTTGACAACCTGCGTCCTTTTGACAGGAGAAGCTCTCGCTGGAACTCAGTAGCATTTTGCCGCCTGTTCCGATGTGTTGTTAATAATAGATAACGGTCGTCCCTTGATGTGGTTGTTAAAGGACGGCCTTGACTTTGCCTTCTACGAACATTTCTCGTATCCTGGAATCGTGTTCACAGTCCGGAAAATAACACTTCGTGACATTCTAAAGATTTCTGCTATCATCCACTCTGTCTGGCCTGCTTCCAGCTGGCCAATAGATCTCCACGTCGTTGATTCCGGTAAATCATACTGTTGAAATATCGTTTGAACCAAAGACTTCAAGAAACGAAATCTCACGATAAAAGCGAAAGAATAAGGGAGCTCCCAGGAAACCTTCGTTTTTACCCAGTCTGTGATTTATGTATTCTGACATCACCAACGCTAAAGATCTGAGTGATTCGACTGTCTACGTCACACACGACTTGCGTTTTCCGTGTTTTGATTAGACATCACACGGATGACTTGCATAATTTCGCCAGTCACATGCTTCACTTCTATTTATTTTCAGCAGTGTATTTCTTCTGCGCTTTCTATGTCTTATGTAATATTGATTACTATTGAGTTGTCGGAAAAGTCTTGACGTATTTTAACACCCGATGGCGGTTGGGCGGTTTTGGAAGTACTAGAGGAGCAGCTGTGTTATCGCTATGGCATTAGACAGGTGCCAGTTCTAGCTGCAGTCTAAAAGGAATAGTGAGCGATTTGGTTCATTTGTGAAGATTTGACATCAATTTGAAGATGGAAGACCAAACTGTGCATTTTCGCCATATCTTACAGTTTTACTTCCGTAAAGGGAAGAATGCGCGTCAAGTTAATGAAAAGTTGCGTAAAGTGTACGGTGATAATGCTCTACAAGAACGTCAGTGCCAGTGGTGGTTCGCAAAATTCCGTGCTGCTGATTTTGACTTCAACGATGCGCCTCGGTCCGGGAGGCCAACCGAGGTTGATGACCACCAAATCAAGACATTCATCGAGTCAAACCCACGTTACACGGCACGAGAAATTGCAGACTTATTGCACATTCATCATTCAAGCGTTCACGACCATCTGAAGAAGCTGAGATACGTAAGCAAGCCCGATGAGTAGGTTCCTTATAAACTCAAAGAAGCTTACTGACGGTGCGTATAAACATCTGCGATATGCTCATTAAACGTGGGGGAAACGATCCGTTTTTTAAGCGACTGATAACTGGTGACGAAAAGTGGATTGTGTACAACAGTGTGCTGCGCTAACGGTCTTGGTCCCGACGTGCTGTTTTGCCTCAAACGGCATCCAAACAGACATTAATCACCGGAAGGTTCTGGTCTCAGTGTGGTGGGATTTTAAAGGTGTCGTGTTTTTCCAGCTCCTACCACGGAACCAAACAATCATTTCGAATGTGTACTGTCGGTAATTGGACAGTTTGAACGAATTCATCATCCAGAAACGTCCAGAGCTTGTTCATCGTAAAGGTGTTGTGTTCCATCGCGACAACGCAAGACCACACACAAGTTTGATCACCCGCCAAAAATTATTGGAGCTTCGGTGGAATGTGTTGCCACACCCAGCATACTCGTCCGACCTTGCGCCGTCAGACCTCCACTTGTTTCTCTCTCTTCAACAGTCCTTGCGTGGTATAACGTTCAATTCAGATGATGCTGTAAATCATCATCTGAATTGATGTATTCAGATGATGCTGTAAATCATCATCTGAATTGATGTATTCAGATGATGCTGTAAACTGCACCTTGTGCAGTTTTTCGCCTCGAAATACAGGTCCTTCTAAGAACGAGGCATTCTGCAGCTCACTGAAAGTTGGCAAAAGATTGTCGAACAAAACAGGCATTATATAATTGATTGATCTTTGTTCTTTCTATCAATAAATAATAACCTTTGCAAAACATGGCTAAAATACGTCATGACTTTTCCGACAACCCAATATATCATATCATTTTGTAATGCCCATTCTTTTCTCTTCAGCTTATAATCGTTCCATAATTTTTTTCGTTCCATAAATAAATTTGACACTCACTCTAACGAGATCTCTTTCCATGTGAGATTTACTGTTTCCAGATCGCTTCCATGGAAAACCAATCTTCACAAGAGCTATAGGCTCATGTGAAGATTGGTTTTCCATGGAAGCAATCTTCAATATCTTCCTTTCAGTCTTGAAAACCATATAAGACAAGAAAGATGACACCGAATTTTCGTGTGTAATGAGCACGTCTCTTGAATCTGTTCTGACGCGAATTAGATTTATCAAAGATATTCAAAGTCAATGGAACCGGTATGGAAAACAGTAGTATCTCACCGAAGAAAGAAGTTTTTCAATGGGGTTTTAATCTCGCAGATATTTCTGTAAACAAAATCATGAACTTAGGCTCTCTGATTGCAGACTTGTGCGTTAAGAAAATTTTCAAATTATATGAGAAATATTTCACTGCGAAAGCGCTCTCCAACAAAGAAGGAATTTTCCAAATCGGACTCTTAGAAGCGGAGGTATCGGCAAATATATCATATGCATCTACGCCCCTAGAGGGAAAAACATGCATTATTTCAAAAAGAAGAAAGTATTCTTAAAAGATTTTTCGATGAATGTAAGCTGTATGGGTCCAGGGAAGATTTTTTCCAGTCGAGATATCAGGAGCTCTAGTTTTGCCGCAAATATATCGGTAGCAGAAATTAATAATTATGCCATCTGGTGGCGAAACCATTCTTTACCAAATATTATAAATTATATGAAAAGCATTTCCCATCAGGAGCTGTATGCGATATTGGAAGAATTTTTCAAATCGGAGTTTTGGAAGCAGAAATATCGGAAAAAACACAATTCACCTTAACGCTCCGGAGCGGGAAGTCTATGAGTTACCTGACAAATTTGAAATTATATGAAAAACATTTCTCACCGGAAATGCAATCGACTAAAGAAGGAATTTTTCAAATCGAACTCTTAAAATTAGAGATTTTGGAAGCAGAAATATCGGAAAAAACACAATTCACCTTAACGCTCCGGAGCGGGAAGTCTATGAGTTACCTGACAAATTTGAAATTATATGAAAAACATTTCACACCGGAAATGCAATCGACTAAAGAAGGAATTTTTCAAATCGAACTCTTAAAATTAGAGATTTTGGAAGCAGAAATATCGGAAAAAACACAATTCACCTTAACGCTCCGGAGCGGGAAGTCTATGAGTTACCTGACAAATTTGAAATTATATGAAAAACATTTCACACCGGAAATGCAATCGACTAAAGAAGGAATTTTTCAAATCGAGCTCTTAAAATTAGAGATTTTGGAAGCAGAAATATCGGAAAAAACACAATTCACCTTAACGCTCCGGAGCGGGAAGTCTATGAGTTACCTGACAAATTTGAAATTATATGAAAAACATTTCACACCGGAAATGCAATCGACTAAAGAAGGAATTTTTCAAATCGAACTCTTAAAATTAGAGATTTTGGAAGCAGAAATATCGGAAAAAACACAATTCACCTTAACGCTCCGGAGCGGGAAGTCTATGAGTTACCTGACAAATTTGAAATTATATGAAAAACATTTCACACCGGAAATGCAATCGACTAAAGAAGGAATTTTTCAAATCGAGCTCTTAAAATTAGAGATTTTGGAAGCAGAAATATCGGAAAAAACACAATTCACCTTAACGCTCCGGAGCGGGAAGTCTATGAGTTACCTGACAAATTTGAAATTATATGAAAAACATTTCACACCGGAAATGCAATCGACTAAAGAAGGAATTTTTCAAATCGAGCTCTTAAAATTAGAGATTTTGGAAGCAGAAATATCGGAAAAAACACAATTCACCTTAACGCTCCGGAGCGGGAAGTCTATGAGTTACCTGACAAATTTGAAATTATATGAAAAACATTTCACACCGGAAATGCAATCGACTAAAGAAGGAATTTTTCAAATCGAGCTCTTAAAATTAGAGATTTTGGAAGCAGAAATATCGGAAAAAACACAATTCACCTTAACGCTCCGGAGCGGGAAGTCTATGAGTTACCTGACAAATTTGAAATTATATGAAAAACATTTCACACCGGAAATGCAATCGACTAAAGAAGGAATTTTTCAAATCGAGCTCTTAAAATTAGAGATTTTGGAAGCAGAAATATCGGAAAAAACACAATTCACCTTAACGCTCCGGAGCGGGAAGTCTATGAGTTACCTGACAAATTTGAAATTATATGAAAAACATTTCACACCGGAAATGCAATCGACTAAAGAAGGAATTTTTCAAATCGAACTCTTAAAATTAGAGATTTTGGAAAGCAGAAATATCGGAAAAAACACAATTCACCTTAACGCTCCGGAGCGGGAAGTCTATGAGTTACCTGACAAATTTGAAATTATATGAAAAACATTTCACACCGGAAATGCAATCGACTAAAGAAGGAATTTTTCAAATCGAACTCTTAAAATTAGAGATATTGACAAAAATAAGATTTACGTCTACGCTTCTGGCGGAGAAACCATGCATTATTTTAAAAAGAAAATATTATTTTTAAAAGAAAATATTTCAAAAAGATTCATCGACGTGACTAGTATCGGTCCACAAACGAATTTTTTCAGTCGAGATTTTAGAAGCTCAGATTTTGCTGCAAATACATCAGAAGCGGAAATTAAGACTTACGCCCTTGGGCGCCAAACCATTTTTTACCAACAATTAGAAATATATGCAAAAGATTTCCCATCAGGTGCTGTATCCGTACAGAAAGTATTTTTCAAATCGGAGTTTCAGAAGCAGAGATATCGGAGAAAGGCAATTTATCCTTTCGCCCCCTAGCGGAAAGTTTATGAATTACTTGAAAATTTTGAAATTATATTATAAGAAATTATTCGCACCGGAAATCTGCCCAATGAAGAAGGAATTTTTCAAATCGGACTATTAGGAGAAGAGATATTGACAAAAATAATAAGATATAGGACTACGCTCCCTGGCGGAGAAACCATGCAATACTTTAATAAGAAAATATTCCGAAAAGGTTAAATTACGTGAGTGGCATCAGTCCACGAATTTTTTCAAAAGTCGTTTCAGAAGCTCAGATCTTGGGGCAAATACGTCAGAAGCAAAAATTAACACTTACGCCCATATAATTTCTAATTTTTTACCAAAAGTTAGAAAATATTGGGTTGTCGGAAAAGTCATGACGTATTTTAGCCATGTTTTGCAAAGGTCATTTATTGACAAAAAGTACAAAGATCAATCAATGATATAATGTCCGTTTTGTTCGATAACCTTTTGCCATCTTTCAGTGAGCTGCAGAATGCCTCGTTCATAAAAGGACTTGTCTTTCCTGACGAAAAGCTGTGTGTCGGAAAAGTCATGACGTATTTTAGCCATTTTTTGCAAAGGTCATTTATTGACAAAAAGTACAAAGATCAATCACTGATATAATGTCCGTTTTGTTCGATAACCTTTTGCCATCTTTCAGTGAGCTGCAGAATGCCTCGCTCGTTCATAAAAGGACTTGTCTTTCCTGACGAAAAGCTGTAAAAGGTGCTGATTTACAGCCTCATCTGAATTGAACGTTATACCACGCAAGGACTGTTGAAGAGAGCAAAACAAGAGGAAGTCTGACGGCGCAAGGTCAGGCAAGTATGATGCGTGTGGCAACACATCCCACCCAAGCTCCAATAATTTTTGGCGGGTGATCAAACTTGTGTGTGGTCTCACGTTGTCGTGATGGAACACAACACCTTTACGATGAACGAGCTCCGTAAGTTTCTGTATGATGGACTCGTTCAAATTGTCCAATTGCCGACAGTACAAATTCAATTTGATTGTTTGGTTCCGTAGTAGGAGCTCGAAGAACACGACACCTTTAAAATCCCACCACACTGAGACCAGAACCTTCCGCTGATGAATGTCTGCTTTGGATGTCGTTTGAGGCGAAGCAGCACGTCGGAACCAAGACCGTTGGCACAGCACATTGCTGTACACAATCTACTTTTCGTCACCAGTTATCAGTCGCTTCAAAAAGGGATCGTTTTCCTCTCGTTTAATGAGCATATCGCAGATGTTTATACGCGCCGTCAATTGAGCTTCTTTGAGTTCATAAGGAACCCACACATCGAGCTTGCTTACGTATCCCAGCTTCAGGTGGTCGTGAACGCTTGAATGATGGATGTTCAATGTGTTTGCAATATCTCGTGTCGTGTAACGTGGGTTTGACTCGATTAATGCCTTGATTTGGTCGTCATCAACCTCGGTGGGCCTCCCCGACCGAGGAGCATCGTTGAGGTCAGAATCACCAGCACGGAGTTTCGCGAACCACCGCTGGCACTATCGTTCTTGCAGAGCATTATCACCGTACACTTTACGCAACTTTTCACA
Source organism: Macrothele yani (assembly GCA_039090855.1). Taxonomy (NCBI): domain Eukaryota; kingdom Metazoa; phylum Arthropoda; class Arachnida; order Araneae; family Macrothelidae; genus Macrothele; species Macrothele yani. The sequence goes on from CM077011.1 coordinate 32,832,214, forward strand.
AGCTTGACGCGCTTTCTTCCCTTTACGGAAGTAAAACAGTAAAATGTGGTGAAAATGCACAGTTTGGTTTTCCATCTTCAACTTGATGTCAAATCTCCGCAAATCAACCAAATCGCTCACTATTCCTTTTAGACTGCAGCTAGAACTGGCACCTGTCGAATGCCATGGCGATAACAGAGCTGCGCCTCTAGTACTTCCAAAACCACCCAACCGCCATGGGGTGCCAAAATACGTCATGACTTTTCTGACAACCCAATATATGCAAAATATTTTCCATTAAGAGTTGTATCAGCTGCAGAAAGAAATTTTCAAATCGGTGTTTTAAAAGTAGAGAGATCGGCGAAAACGCAATTTGCTTTTACTCCAACTAGCGGAAAATCTATGTGTAAGTTGAAAAAGTGTCTATACCTAAAATAGTCTTCGACATAAATGGAATCGAAAGGTAAAATATTTTTTTCAAGCAGATGTTTAGAAGCAAATATGCGTAATAAAATGCATTCTGAATTCGATATCATCTGCATTTACGCCTTCTAGCGGCGAAATTGTACATCGTAATTAAAAAATGGCGAAATGAAGTATCATCATTCGCATATACTTAAATAGTATAACTATACTAGTGATCCGAAATTTCTTCGTGTGATCCGAATTTTCTTTTTATTTATTTCGTAGTGAACCAAGAAATTTCGGATCATTAGTAGAGTTATACTATTTAAGTGCAGTTGGGGTATAGTTCCTTGTTATTCAATCATTCGCATATTCCAATCTTTCCAACACAAAAATAATTTTTTTAAATCCGATTAATAGTTGCAGAGATATGGTGTTCACAGACGGACGGACAAACGGATAACATAAGCACGATCTTTTTACAAACGTCGTGCTAAAAACTTACATGTGTGTAGGAGATCAACCTACAGACGAGGGTTCTAATTGATTATTTTTTGTTTCGGCGTTTAACGCCACCATGAGCAAATTTAAAGAAAAAACTGTCTCCCGTCCCTAATGAAGGGTCACTGGTCCCAGGAAAGACCAGGACCAGCGCTATCAGTCACAACCCATGCCTCATCTGCAACCCGAACTCTAGCTCATCTCGGACGACTGCTCCGAAGTCTGCGCTTCAGGGTACCCAGCCACCGGGTGGTAGACTGGTCATTCTTTCCAGTGGTTCTGAAACAAACCCAGTGAGTAGGAATCTCTTAGCTAACGTCGTACAGAAAACTAGCAGGTACTCACCAAAGTTATAAGTTAAGTTTGTGTTAGCTTCTCAAATTGATAAATCTGTTGTTTCTCTCTCTCTCTCTCTCTATCCATATACAGGGTGTTTCAAAACTAATGGAACAAACTTTAAGGGGTAATAGAACACACCGAAACAAGCACTTTTCGTCATAGAATGCATGGTCCCAAGTTACGCGGTTAGACGCTGGAGGGCGCTTTCCGTTTCCCCACACACGTCGTCTTTCGCAACGCAAAGACCCATATCTTTTACCGGAACGTCTGGATGGGAGGACGTATCTTATTTTCTTTCAGCAAGTGTTCCCTGAATTGATACAGCATGTACCAGCAGCCGTAAAATGTGGTTCTAACATGATGGAGCGCCAGCTCATTTGAACGCTCAGGTGCGTTATTATTTGAACGCCACATTTCCAGGCCAATGGACTGTCCGAGGTGGACCCATCGCTTGGCTCCCACGATCACCAGATCTGTTCCCTCTAAATTTATTTTTATGGGGACATCTTAAGTCCGTAATGTACGACATTCCCATTGATTCCAATGAGGAACTTTCAGTCCCTGCTGCAGCTGTCCGGGAAATGCCTGGTATTTTCCACAACATACGGGCATCTTTACATCGACGATGCGTAGCGTGTATCAGGAGTGGGTGTCTCCCTTCTGAGCAGCTTTTGTAAATGTAATTAATTTCAGTATTTACTTATTAATGTTTGCAAATCTGATGTAATTTTGTGATGTCACGTTTTGTTTTTTTATTTTGTCTGCAATAAAGCTTTGTTTTGATTTGTTGTGCCATTCCTGTCTTTGCGTTGCGAAAGACGGCGTGTGTGAGGAAACAGAAAACGCCCTCCAGCGCCTAACCGCGTGACTTGCGACCATGCATTCTATGGCAAAAAGTGCTTGTTTCGGTTTGTTCTACCACCCCTTAAAATTTGTTCCATTAGTTTTGAAACACCCTGTATATATGTACACATACAGGGCTTGAAACTTTTCATGTTGGCCCACCAGTCACGTAAATATCTCACTCGCCAGCTGAAAATTGACAGCCCCTCAGGGCTCGCAAACAACAACAACAAAAAAAAAAAAAACTCAGTACTAAAAATGAAAAGCTCATTATAAATAGTCAGACATAGACAAATAGTAGTGATCAGTGAAAAATTGTCATTGTAAATAGTCCAAAATAGTCAAAGAGTTTATTTTGTGCCATCATAAACAAGAAAGATGACGCCGAATTTTCGGGTGTGATAAGCACGTCTTTTGAATCCGTTCTGACGCAAATTAAATTTATCAAAGCTATTCAAAGTCAATGGAACCGGTATGGAAAACAATAGTATCTGAGGAAAGAAAGAAGATTTTCAATCGGGTTTTTGATCCCGCAGATATTGCTGTAAACGGAATCGTGAGCTTACGAACTCTTAGAAACAGAGATATCGACAAAAATAAGATGTGACTTTACGTCCCCTGGTGGGAAAGCCATGCATTAATTTAGGAAGAAAGTATTCTCGAAAGGTTTATCCATATAAGCGGTATCGGTCGAAGACAAAAAAATTAGTCGAGTTTTCAGAAGCCCAGATTTTGCAACAAATACTTCAGAAGCAGAAATTAACACTTATGACCAATGGTGGCTGAACCATTCTGTACCAAACATTATAAATTATGTGAAAAATATTTTCCATCAGGTCTTGTATGCAATACAGGAAGATTTTTTTTTCAAATCAGAGCTTTAGGAGCAGAAATAACGCAGAAAACTCAATTTAACTTTGTGCCCCCTAGCGGAAATTCTATGATATACTTGAAAATTTTGGATTTATAGGAAAAACATTTTGCATAGGAAACACTATCCAACAAAGAAGGAATTTTTCAAATCGGACTCTTAGAAGTAGAGATACTGACAAAAATAAGATATACATCTACGCCCAATGGCGTAGAAACCATGCACTATTTTAAGAAGAAAACGTTTCTAAAAGAATTGTCGACATGAGTAGTATCGGTCAACAAACGACGTTTTTTTCAATCGAGAATTTAGAAGCTCATATTTTGCTGCAAATACAACAGAAGCGGAAATTAAGATTTATGCTCCCTGGTGGCCAAACTATATTTTTGCAAAAATTAGAAATTATGTGCAAACGATTTCCCATCAGGAGCTGTATCCGGTGCAAAATTTTTTTTCAAATCTGAGATTTAGAAGCAGAGATATAGGGGGAAACGCAATTTACCGCTACGCCCCCTAGCGGAAAGTCTATGAATTACTTGAAAATTTTGAAAATATATGAAAAACATGTCACACGGAAAACACTATCCAACAAAGAAGGGATTTTTCAATTCGGGCTCCTAGAAGTAGAGATATTAACGAAAATAAGATGTACATCTACCCTCCCTGGCGGAGAAACTGTTGAATATTTTAAGAAGAAAATATTCCGAAAAGGTTTATCGATGTGAGTGGCATCAGTCCACGAAAAAAATTTTTCATTCGATATTTTAGAAGCTGCGATTTTAGGGCAAATACGTCAGAAGCAAAAATTAACACTTACGCCCCCTGGTGGCCAAAGTATTCTTTACCAAAAATTTCAAATTATATGCAAAAGATTGTCTATCAGGAGTTGTATCCGCTGAAGAAAAAATTTTCAAATCGGAGTTTTAGAAGAAGAGTTATCGGAAAAAATGTAATTTACGTTTAGGCCCCCTAGCGAAAAATCTATGCGTAATTTGAAAAAGTAACTACATCTAAAATACTTTTCGACATAAATGGAATCGAAAGATGTATTTTTTTTTCATTCGGATGTTTAGAAGCAAATATGTGGAATAAAATGTATTTTTGAATTCGACATCATCTGCATTTACGCCCTCTACCGGCCGGCGAAATTGTGCATCGTAAAAAAAACAGAAATAAAGGATCATCATTTGCATATTTCAAGCTTCCCAATGCAAAAAGAATTTTTCAAATCGGACTAATAGTTGCAGAGATATCGTGGGTACAGGCGGACGGACGGACAAACCGATAACAAAAGCACGATCTTTTTTTACAAAAGACGTGCTAAAAACCGTTGAGATCATAAATATTCGAAAATCGTACTATTTTGGAACTCTGTCAAAGGATAAGTGGCAAGCGACTGACACAAATACGAGTAATAACAAACGCAAACAACGATGTTGTTCAAGGGATGGTTTCACGAAAGGATAGATATATCGATATTTTTCTTCCAAAATATTCCAGAAGAAAAAAATCAATCTTTTTAGGGAAACTGTGTTTTAAAGCTTGATTTGTTAACAACTTATATACATGTCTCTACTAATATTTTAACGCTAACATAATTTAAACGATTAACCATTATATAATAGCCAGCTCAGTTTTATCCCTCTAAAGTAGATTCAATGTTTTAGAACTTTGCCAATAGCTTGACCTTCGACAGCAACTGACTAACCTGCATGCAGCTCGTGAGGCGCATGAGACTCTTACACTAATTATCTTTTCACACAGCGTTTGGGGAAACAATTCGGCCGAGTTGGAAGCTTCTTGTCACGTGTTTCTTGTTAAGAGCACCGTGCCCAGATGTTTTGATTCACGGCATTTGCTGTCCAATTTCTTTCGCGGAGAAACCGGTTACTTATGCTGGCGTACAAGCAAGCATCAGTTCTGTGAATTAAAACAAGCTTTATTAAAAATAAACGATATTTTTACCTTTCCTAAAATAGCCACAATAACAATATAACTGCCAATTTAATTTAAACGGCTCTAATGAATTTTTTACTCATCAAATAAAACTTTTCACTTGTCACAGAAGAGCAGATAACCCCATTTTTCAAGCCCTGCATATACACTGAAGTGCCAGAAAAACTGGTACAGACGAGCTTATGCAACATACATAGCAACGTCACCCATGCGAGTACTCGGTTGCGTCCGCCAGTGCGTATATAAAGCGATAGACATCCTTGCCAGCTGTCAGAGCTGTTTTCGGCATGAGAATGACAAGTAATACCGATTTTAGCGATTTTCAACGCGGGGTCATAGTTGGCGCTCGTGAGATGGGCCATAGTATTTTGGAGGTAGAAACGAAGTTCGGATTTTCACGGACGACCATTGCAAATGTGTACCGTGATTACAAGAATTCCTGCAAAACCTCCAACCTATGATACCAGTGTGGCCGTAAAAAGACATTGGGTGAACTTGACCATCGTCGGATGTCATGAATAGTTTCACGCGATAGGCGTGCAACACTCTCGCAGGTATCATCGGAATCCAATGCTGGAGCCTCAACAAACATCAGCGTCCAGACTGTGCATCCTACCCTGCACAATATGGGCTTTGGGAGCAGTCGCCCAACTCGAGTCCCCTTGATGGGTGCACGACACAGAGCTATGCGCCTCGCTTGGGCACGGCAACACCGCCACTGAACACTTGATGACTGAAAACAAGTAGCCTGGCCTGACGAGTGGCGTTTCCATCTGTGTCGGGCAGATGGAAGGATTCGTGTGTGGCGCAAACCCCATAAAGCCATGGATCCTGCCTGTCCAGAGGGAACTGTACCGGCTGGTGGGGGGTCCGTAATGGTATGGGGTGTGTTTAGCTGCACTGCACTGGAACCCCTGATACATCTACAAACGTCTGTGACCGGCCAATGCTATGTGCGCATCCTTTCTGACGAGGTACACCCGTTCATGTCCTGTATTCATGCTGATGGGTTGGGCCTGTTCCAACAGGACAATGCACCTCCACACAAGTGTCGGGACGCCACATTATGGTTAAAGGAGCATTCATCTGAGTTAAGGGTGTGGCCATTCTCACCCATGTCCCCAGATCTGAACGTGATATAACACATTTGGGATGCCATGCAACGCGCTATCGAACACAGGAATCCGATACCTCGGAATACACCCGAATTGTGGAACGCTCTGCAGGAAGTATGGTGTGCATTGCCTGCAACATATTTTCAGAAGCTAGTGGAGTCCATGCCCCGTCGTATTTCGGCAGTCCTGCGCTCCCGTGGGGGACCTACGAAGTCTTAGACTGGTGTACTAGTTTTTTTGGCACTTCAGTGTATATTATATACATATTTACTACAGGCTCATCAGCCTCCTATCTCTGGTGGTTTATAAAATGTTCACTAAGGTTTTTTCACATTGCTTAAAGGTAATACTGGAAATGGGCTCAACCAAGAGAACAAGCTGGAGGCAGGAGTAGGTACAGCACCATAGATCATATTCATGTACTGAGAGAACTAATTGAAAGAACGAGGAAATATGAACTCCCATTATGCATGACTTTTATTGATTACGAAAACGCCTTTGATTCCGTAAAACCATCAGCACTTACAATGGCTTTGAAATCTTGCGGTATTTAAGTATATATTAATATACATTGGCATTGTTAATAGCATATATGAAAATACAAGTGCAAAGGTTCGTCTATTTCAGGATACAGCACCAATAAAAATTGGAAAGGGAGTGAGACAAGGTGACACCATACCTCCCAATATCTTTATTGCCACATTGTAAAATGCTTTTTTAATTATTGAACTGGGATTACAAAGGGGAAAATATTAATGTCGATTATTTAACTCATCTTCGGTTTCCTGATGACGTAGTCATATTTACAACTAATCTGTCAGAGTTGAAGTGTATGATCCGGGAACTTGCTGACAGCAATAAAGAAGTGGGATAAAAACTGAACTTTCAAAAGACAAAACTGATGTAAAATTTTTTTGGCACTTCAGTGTATGAAGATTTATCGATGGATGGAGGAAATGCTGGAGATAACTGCCTGCATTTACCGATACCTCCATTTATTTCGAGCAGCAGATATTAAGTGAGGGTCTCATTGATGAAGAAATCAAAACGCGTATCAAATTTGGTTGGTGAGCATTTGGAAGAAGCAGTAGAATCTTCAGAAGCAATATACCATTATGTTTTAAAAGGAAAGTGTTTAATCAATGCATTTTTCCAGTTCTTACGTACGGAGCAGAGACGTGGACCTTAACTAAAAAGGCATACAAAGACTGCAGACAACTTAAAGAGGCATGGAGAGATGCATGTTTGATGCAACCAATAAAGATAAGAAGAGGAACTCATGGATAAGGAAAATGACAAGAGTGGAAGATATCATGATCAGAGTAAAATCCCTGAAACGGCAATGGGCTGGGCATGTTGCCAGAAGAATGGCAATCGATGGTCAACCAAATTTTAGACTGGATTCCAAGAGACATAGAATGACCTAGAAGAAGAACACGTGTGCGATGGGTTAATGAAATTCGAAAGCATGCCGTGGTGACATGGGAAAGACTGGCTCAAGAGAAACAGTTTGAAGAAGCTTGGGAAAAGATTCATCCAGTACTGTCAACCATTGATGATGAAATTCATCATCATCAGTTATTATCAATCTACCGCTGAATGAAGGTTTTCCCTAATCGCTTCCTCAAATTCCTGTCTTTAGCCAGCCTGTACCAAATTACTCCAGAATACTTTCGAATTTCACCCATCCATCACCCACGCGATCTTCTCGGTCTTTTCCTTCCCCCTTGATGTCTTATCCAGTATTTGATTTTTCTAACTGCGGTTAGTTCTTCTAGAAAAATGTGCATCCATTGCTACTTGAGAGCATTCACTTTGATTACGATGTTATTCACTCGTCTATTCTCAAATCTATGTGTTATTCCTATCTTTCCTGGTGTAACCAGAAAAGATAGGAAGAGGAACACCTGCAGATACATTCCAAGATACACTGCTGGCCACCCAAAATGCAACACCAAGAAAGAAGAATTCGATTGGCCTGAAATTACCAGCATGCGTCGCCCGCGAGAGGACATGCAAAAAATTAGCATTGCAGGGCATATGCAATTCATGTGCGCCCGGCACGCCACCGAGAAGCACTATAAGAAGGGTGCACAGAAGGCGGGGTGTAAGTAGTGGAGATGTGTTGTGCTGCCGGACCTGTGCGTGGGAAGCTTACAGATGCCTCGTTGCAGAATATGGCAGTCATTCCAGCACGTTTCGGAGTTCGACAGAGGACGAATAGAGGCTTATCGCGACAGCGGTTTATCGTACCGAGACATCGGCGCCCGTGTGGGACGACATCCAGCCACAGTGAGGCGAGTATGGATTCGGTGGGTGCAGGAGAGACGGACGGACCGACGTGAACGATTGCCGCAGCTGCGGCACACCACCGAACGAGTAAACCGACATGCTGTGCGGCGGGCATTGACTGCTCGCACCGCCACATCACGAACGTTAGTGCAGAAATTAGGGTGTGTTGCGCAACAACCTGTGTCAGCACGTACCGTTCGACGTGGTCTGCAGGAGCGGGGACTTGTCGCACGGCGCCCGTTGCTCCGATTACCATTGACGTTACACCACCGGCGAGTGCGGCGGCAGTGGGACGTTTAACGCCGCACCTGGACTACGGAATGGCATGACATTGTTTTCTCCGACGAATCCCGCTTCTCCCTGCAACACCACGATGGTCGTAACCGCGTGTGGCGGCACCGCGGTGAGAGACTGTATGATGCATGCATTATGCATCGCCATACCGGTCCGTCGCCTGGCGTTATTGTTTGGGGCGCAATTGGATATGACACCCGCACCCCTCTGGTACGCATCGTCGGTACACTCAACAGCCACCGCTACATCTCCGACGTTTTGGAGCCTGTAATCCTCCCTTACCTGCAAAACCTGCCAGCGGCCACGTTTCAACAGGACAATGCGCGCCCGCACGTGGCACACATTGTGCAACAATTCTTCACGGTTAACCAGGTGTCACTGCTGCCGTGGCCCGCCTGTTCTCCCGATATGTCGCCGATCGAATACGACTGGTTGTTGATCGGCAACCGAGTGGCGCGGCAAGCACCACCTGCTGCTACGCCTGATGAACCGTTGCAATGTGTGGAAGCAGCCTGAATCGACATACTCAAGCTCACATCCAAAGCCACTTTCGTTCGATGCGGCGGCGTGTAGCGGCCATTTTTGCCAGCCATTGGAGCCACACGAACTATTAATATCTGCGTGTTCCGCAAGTCGCACGGGCCTGTAAGCTCAATCGTTTCATCTTTGTATCTGTTGTTATGTGTCCAGTAAATCTGGCTTTGCTATCTCGTGTCCTTCTTGGTGTTGCATTTTGGGTGGACAGCAGTGTAGGAAGAGGAACACAGATAGTTACACCAAGCATGCATCTTTCCATACTTTTTTCTATTGCCCGGAGCCATTACATGTGTTTTTGAGGTCCACGTCTCTGTTCCATAAGTAAGAAATGGAAGTATGCATTGATTTTTTTCTATTTCTTTTTCTTTTCAACAAAAGATAATACTTTTCTTTTTTTCATAATGACAAATTGCTCTTGAAAATTGCACTGTTTCTTCCAAAAGCTCTGCAACTATCTTTTGTTCTCTATTTACTTTTTTTCGTGTTACAACCGCTTGATGTCTGTTGTTGAGGGTAAATGTCGGCATCGGTTATTTCCATTTTTTTTTTTTTTTTTTTGGATTCATGGTTTAACTACCGCCTTGAGCAACTCAATGGGCTATAAGCAGTCGCCCGTCCCTAATTTAGGGTCACTGATTCCAGGGAAGAGAGAGAGAGCCAGTGCCGTAAGACAAACACAACATCCATGCCTCACCGGGATTCGAACCCGGACCCCGTTCGGACGAATGATCAGAGGCCATCGCTTAGACCACTGCGCCACCGGGGCGGCACATATTTCCCCCATCAACTTCCAAATCTGCAGTTTTTGCAAAAGCATTGTGCATCAATCAATCTTGTCTTCTGTAAGTTTATGTTTAAACCTACGTCTTTGCCCTTGTCAGTAATTTATTACCTCGTGCATTCTGGCTCTAACTGGGTACTTGCAAAAATAGTTATGTTATCAACAAAGGGAAGGTAGATTGAAAATATGCATTAATCTTTAATACCTCGTCTTCCTAATGTATATGAATTATTATTAGAATAAGTCATTTTATGATTACTGAATTTGTTAATCACAGAGAATTTATTTTTATCATGTACATTCTCCTTGACTTAAAACAGGGTTGTAACCTTTCTTAGCTGTTATCAGAATACGGATAACACTTCCGAAGCAAAGAAATTGTTAAAATATGTGACATTTTTCAAGTCACCGGAAAGAATGTTTTTGCTTCAGATTCCCATTAGTGACTTGAACGTGCCCGTGAATCGCTGATGCAATGCCTTATGGTCAATAAGTCATTAATTTAAAACGCGCCTAATTTGTTCATAAATGCCAGGATATCATTAAAGGTAGGCTAATTTGATAATTTCTTTTTGTTTTGACAATTATGCTTTCGTATCCGTTAAAATAATTATTATCACCAGAGGTAGGACTAATATGCTTGAGACAACTATAAGAAGCATCGTTAGATCACTTACCATTGGGTTCTGACGACGGAAGCTCGTACTTCTTAGAACGGGTTCTTTTCATTTTCTTTTCAGGGAATCATGTCTGTCGAAGGAAAATTTCGTACCCGCAAAATGACTTCGAAGTGCACCCTACGGAGTGCAGATGTAATCCGGACAACACCGCCTGACTAAAGAGAGAAACCTTAGCAGTGCATCTTTAGCTGATGTTCATGATGTTAATCTTATGACCAGGAGGTCCCTGCATTATACTGTCGCATGCATAAACAAAAAACGAAAAGAACTCGCTGGAAAACATTCAGCATATTACTACGTTTTGGCATAATGTGATCAGTCACTTAGCGTGTACGCCACTACTATATCTTGGAGTTTACTAGATTTCGCATGTACCTGCACCCATTTAATCTAAAGGAAAGTTTAAGGATCACGCAGAAACACACGTCCAAGCCGGAAACGTCCTAAAAATATTGATTTAAACTCGAATTTAATTTGTTTATTAGCGCGCATTTTTTGGAACCATGCGTACTGGATTTCCCATAGAACAGTTTATAATGTTTTAATGTTATTTGGTTGTTACTTCGCTCGTTGTCAAACAGTCACTTCGACATACTTCTCGTTTTTTCTAGCCTGTTGGCACCCACTGCAGGGTATAGGCCACCCCAGCCTTTTCCAATTTCCTAGATCCTTAGCTTCAATCAACCATTTAGCACCTCTTCATTTTTAAAATGTCATCTCTCCATCTTGTTCTCTGGCGCCCCCTTCGTCTCTTTCCATCTCTCGGTTTCCATTCTGTTATTAATCGTGTCCATCTTTCATCTTTCAGTCTTCCAACATGTCCAGCTCACCTCCACTTTGATACTTTTATTATTTTTATAATATTTATTATTCCTGTTCTTTCTCTTATAAGTTCATTTCTAACTCTGTCTCTTCTTGTTATTCCCAACATTCTTCTCTCTAACTTTCTTACCGATACTTCATCTTTCAGTTTTCCAACATGTCCAGCCCATTACCACTTTGATTTTTTTTTATTATTTTTATAATATTTATTATTCCTGTTCTTTCTCTTATAAGTTCATTTTTAACTCTGTCTCTTCTTTTTATTCCCAGCATTCTTCTCTCTAACTTTCTTACCGATAATTCATCTTTCAGTCTTCCAACATGTCCAGCCCATCTCCACTTTGATACTTTTATTATTTTTATAATATCTATTATTCCTGTTCTTTCTCTTACAAGTTCATTTCTAGCTCTGTCTCTTCTTGTTATTCCCAACATTCTTCTTTCTAACTTTCTTACCGATACTTCATCTTTCAGTCTTCCAACATGTTCAGCCCATCACCACTTTGATCCTTTTATTATTTTTATAATATCTATTATTCCTGCTCTGTCTCTTCTTGTTATTCCCAACATTCTTCTTTCTAACTTTCTTACCGATACTTCATCTTTCAGTCTTACAACATGTTCAGCCCATCACCACTTTGATTCTTTTTATTATTTTAAAAATATCTATTATTCCTGTTCTTTATCTTATAAGTTCATTTATAACTCTGTCTTTTCTTGTTATTCCCAGCATTCTTCTCTCTAACTTTCTTACCGATACTTCATCTTTCAGTCTTCCAACATGTCCAGCCCATCACCACTTTTATTTTTTTTTATTTTTTTTTATGATATCTATTATTCCTGTTCTTTCTCTTATAAGTTCATTTCTAACTCTGTCTCTTCTTGTTATTCCCAACATTCTTCTCTCTAACTTTCTTACCGATAATCTTATTTTTTCATATTGTCGCTCTGTGATACTCCACATTTCACTTCCATAAATAAATATGGGGTTAATACATGCATTGAAGATTTTTCTTTTTAAACACAATGGAATATCGCCGGTTAAATAATCTGTAAGTCTCCAAAAGGCTCTATTACCTTGGATAATTCTTCTATTGATTTCAATTTCTTGTCTTCCTTTAAAATTGATTAGTAGTCTAGCAAGCTATCTTGTCTTTCTTAAAACTGATTTAGAGTCTAGCAAGCTATAAGTGAAATGAGAGAGATCGAGATTGTTTCAAAAAGCTCTTAACGACGTTGTTATACTATGAGCATTCTATGTGTTGTTAAGGATTTTAATCTTAGTGTTATTCTATTATCCACCAGCGGTGTGTATTCAAATATGGAACTGATGTCCAGATCTTCTTTTTATTATTAGGCTGTTGACACCCACTGCAGGGTATAGGCCTCCCCAGTCTTTTCCAACTTCCTTGATCCTTAGCTTCAATCCACCATTTAGTACTTGTAAGTTTCTGAAGGTCATCTCTCCGTCTCATTCTCTGGCGCTCTCTTCGTCTCCTTCCAACTCTCGGTTGCCATTCTATTATTAATCTTGTCCATCTTTTATCTTTCAGTTTTCCAACATGCCCAGCCCATCTCCACTTTGATTCTTTTATTATTTTTATAATATCTATTATTCCTGTTCTTTCTCTTATAAGTTCATTTCTAACTCTGTCTCTTCTTGTTATTCCCAACATTCTTCTTTCTAACTTTCTTACCGATACTTCATCTTTCAGTCTTCCAACATGTTCAACCCATCACCACTTTGATTCTTTTTATTATTTTTACAATATCTATTATTCCTGTTCTTTCTCTTATAAGTTCATTTCTAACTCTGTCTTTTCTTGTTATTTCTAACATTCTTCTCTCTAGCTTTCTTACTGATACTCTTTCTTTTTTACATTGTCGCTCTGTGATGCTCGATGTTTTACTTCCATAAGTAAATACGGGGTTAATACATGCGCTGAAGATCTTTCTTTTTAAATACAATGGAAGATCGCCGCTCAAATAGTCTTTACCTTGGAAAATTCTTCTATTGATTTCTCTTTCTTGTCTATCTTTAAAACCGATTACTTTGCCTAAATAAATATTTTCATCTACGTTTTCGATTTCTTTTCTTTCCATCAAAATCTTTTCTGTACCCTTTTTCTGTATTGTTCATATATTTAAAGTTTGATGTGTTTATTGACAGACCTATTTTAAGACTTTCCATCCATAAACATAAATCCTCTATCATATTTTGCATTTCACTATTTCTAGTTGCAATGATGACTATTTCTTCAGCAAATCTTTTAGAATTAGAATTTTAACTGAAATAAAAAAGGATTTATGTTTAATCCTTTTTCATCCCGGTTAAAATTTCTAAAAATATCTTCCAATACAGAGTTAAATAATTCACTCTGACATACTGGCCAGAAAAAATATTTTTCCTTCAACGTGTCTAACAGTGATTTATATTTTTCATAGTCCTTATGTTTTTCCCTATAATGCAAAAAATAAGTGATGTGAAGTCACGGAAAATTTCTGAAAATGATGTGCAGCAAAGTTGCCAATAAGTGTCCGTATTTTTACGGAATTTCCGCTTTTAAGTCACAGATTTTCCGTAGTCAGTAAATCCGTTTATTTCAGAAAAGTCCGTTTCAAGTTTTTTGCGTATTTAGACAGAAATTCCACAAAATCCAACACACTGAATATTTCAGCCCTCACGCGAGAGAATCATTTTGCGCCGGTGATCGAGCCCAAGCCGTTTGGATTGAAGCCAGGTGTCTTAACCATTGAGCCAGAAAGTCACAGGAATCAGACTTACGTCCAAGGCAAAACTAACTGGGCAATGTTGAATTTTTTTTTCATTAATGCGAGTGATTTAGTCCTTTTATTTTCTATTGGAGCTTATTACTTTTTGAATACGTTTGTAATAATTTTATGCTTTCTCTAGAAGGTCTTATTACAAATTACGTATTTTTTCATCGTGATTTTTTGAAGCAACAGAATAATTTGGAGTGTGAGATATTTTTTCAACTGGCAATAACTATTATTTTTAAGAGAAGATGCAATGTTCTGTAATTATTATCTTTAAGAGAAGGTGCATTGTACTGTTTTATAATATAATTTCATAAAACTTCTAAATATAAAATTTACTCTTGATAGCTATTACAGCTCATGTCTTAAGGACTCCACACTGATACATAGGCATTGTATAATCACCTGTACAATAAACTAAGTGCCCCATGTAATACAATATATAATAGCTGGTGCATAAAATGGGGAAGAGGAGAAGAAATATCCTGTGCTTTGGTAACCAAAATTCACAATTCATGCCATGTACTATCCACAATATCCGATCTCCCTACAGAACTTCAAATACTTCGGCAGACTTTTGAAATTTGACAGTTAATCAAACCACCAAATATTCCCGTGAATCTCTCCTATGTTTTGTCATATAGATATGAAAACAAAGTGAGAACTGAGTTCTTCCGTTAATATAAGAAAGGAATTGCGGAAAGGTTTCTGAAAATTTACAATTTTTCTGGCATACGAGAAATCCGTGAAATTCAGAGCGGTTTTTCTTCCGTTATTTCAAGGAAAAAGTTATATCAATTTTGTTTTCGTTAATTCACGAAAGAAATCACGGAAAGTGGCTTGTGAATTTTAGAAAAAAATTTGCAGTGTGTATAATGTTTTTCGACTAGGGTCTGAGACAGGGGAGGATCCAGGATTTTCGTGAGAGACCGGGGGAGGGGGGGGGGCACAAGTGTTTGGAGTAACCGGATACCTTCCTGATATTTTCCCGTAAAATGAAAAAGTGTTCTTAGCATGCCTATAAATTCTTCCAATTAATTAAGGAGAGTAAAATACTTTTAAGTAATACTTTCTTTCACAAAAAAAATATTCAATTTGTCATTAAAACCTAACAAATCGAAGATTTCCTTTAGTCCTCGCGCCCCCTCTTGATCCGCCCTACGTCTGAGAATAATGTTGCATTTATCTGTACATCTCTGCTTCTACGAAATCTGTTAAAAACCCATTTTCCTTTCGATTGCTGAGTGATCTGAGGCGTGGGTATCTGACCAGTTTGGGGAGATGGGCCCGGTATCGATTCTAGGATGATGCATGGGTGGTGTGTTTGTATAAGATACCAGTCCCTTTCCTGGAATAAGTAGCGTTCTTTGGCTCTATGATTTCATTTGAACCAAGGCTCTGTAATAAATCGAGACTCCTATAGCTCTATGCCTTCATCGTAACAAAGGCTCTAATAAATCCAGCCTCCTACGGCCCCTTTCCTAAAACCATTGGCCCTAAATAAGGAACAGTCGTCTGCTTGTAGCCCTAAGAGTTGCTCATTGTGGCTGCAAAATACTGAAAAATAAAAACACATTCAGCAATTTGCATGCTTCTTCCAGACTTTCTCTTGAAAATTTTAGTGTAAAATTCTTTTAAACTTCCACTTTCTACACAGTTCGAAATTTCAAAAAAAAAAGAAAAAACCCTGAAATTTGAGTTGGAGGTTTGAGACTGCTTTCAAAAAGCTTGCATCATCACACCTGTCTCAACATTTGGTTTCAAGCTTCATGTTTATGACGCATTGGGAATTAACTGTACTACTTAAATTCTGTTTGTAAATGTCTTTCAAAATCATAGCGCGGAAACTCTGTGTTTAATACGTTTAATTTATCTGTGGTTTGAGGAAGAGCGCCATAAAATTATAGGCTGCTTTAGAGCCAAGGTCCACAAAATTTTGGTACTGAGCGACATCAAGGATTTCCCTACTTGGAATTTTTTTCACATTTTTTTACTGCTGCTTTGCTGCAGTTTCATTCACTGTGTTCACCAGCGCAAAGATCTGAAGCGAAGCATTTATTGCTTTATTGCTTTCAAACCCTGTGATTTACTTATCAAGCTCTGCTTTCATCCCATTTCTGCTCTTCTTTCTTTATGTGGGGGCTCCTCCCTCTGCTATTACTGATAGAACCACAAAAACGAGAGCAAAGCAGGATTTTACCCTTTTTTTTCGACTGCTATTTCCTTTTTCGGAAACTCTTTTCTCCGCTGTAATTCTACGCATTTATTTTGTGGTGGATTTCCCCCTAACTGCCCCCTACTACTGTTTTTTTTTTCGTTTTCTGGCTAAATTACGCTAACCTTGGAGACTGATTTTGACAGGAAACCCTGCGTTGATGTCCATAAAGGGCAAAGCTGTTATTACTGAGGGGTTCACCTGTAAGTATTTAACTACTCTCGAGAGCATACAGAATAGTTTTATTCGTTAACTTGCATGTAAGACTATTTATTATAATACGGATAGCTCTCATTTAACATTTAGCATATATCTTCTAATGGTGAGAAGTACTATCTCTAATTTAGCGATTCAGATGCCAAATAAGTGTGTGTTTTCGTTTCTTCGTGGCGATGAGCGTGTTTACAAAAAACGGTAAGTATCGAAATTTCAATCCATTTTTAATCACGTAACTTTTTTTAGGCTGAATGCCAAACAGAAGATTTCCATATTCAGCAAAAAAATAAAATATTCAAATAAAGTGCTCCAGCCCTAGCTGTTTGTTTTAGAGTAGTGCATACGCGTTCCGGTAGAACTTCCTTCATCCAAAAATGACATAATCGGACACAAATTCCATGCAAGGTAATGACTGAAACATAGATAATTTCCTATTTCCTTTTCAGTACTGTTTATTGGACTCCTCCAAATAAATGAAGCAAGAGCGATATATTTTATGAATTGATTTTTACAATTTTGAATCAATAACAAAAGTGAACTTTTACCGCACTGGTGGCGCGGTGGTCCAAGAGCTGGGTTTGACCATTCTTTCGAGATGAGTCCGAGTTCGACTCCTGATGAGGCATGGATGAGGTGTTTGTCTTACGACACTGGCTCTCACTCTGTTCTCTAGAACCAGCGACCTTAAATTAAGGAGGGCGACTGCATATTGCCCATCGAGTTGCTCCCAGTAGTGGCTACTCCCCCCCCCCCCACCAATATTATTACTTCTTCCTTTTGTAGTTCAGTTCTGTCTCTTTTTTTGTAATTCAGCATTTAGAATACCTCTAATTATTTGATTGGCTGTCGACATTCCAATCGTTTTCTCGCTCTCATATTTTCTGAAGTTCAAATATTTCTAAGAGTTCTCTTTTAGCTATAAATTCCAGTTTTTCTCTTACTTTTACTGCTTTGTTATTTGAAGTCCTTTATCTCATAGAAGAGTAAGTTTTAAGGTCTTCAGTTTTCCAATTTATAAATCTAAATATTTCATAAAATTATCCAAATGCTTTACACTGTTATATATTGCCATTCGGTTCAAATTGGCGGAAAACACCTGATCTTTATGACAGTTATTTCTTTTAATACATTGAAGATGTTACCTGGGAACAGAAGGGTCAGATCACCAGCTTCTTTTGCACAGAACCCTAGTTCAAGTCTTAGACGAAGTTCTGATTTTCTCCCTTCATAGGGTCCCATAATCCAAAATTAAAAATGAGAAATTCACTCTAGTTCAAGTCTTAGACGAAGTTCTGAATTTCTCCCTTCATAAGATCCCATAACCCAAAATTAAAAATGAGAAATTCACATGCTTTTTGAAAATTTTAAACTTACAAAATCAAACTGATTCTTTTATATAATGACTTCTCTACCGAGCTGACTCTGTTGGGGTTTTCATTCTTTTCAAAGCGCGCTGCTCGTTTCATCAATTAGTTTATTAGCACTTTGAACTGACATTTGATGAATGACTTTGATTCATTGGTGATTAATTATTAATTTTAGTATAATGTTCATGTCAGTGAAATGTGATTGCCACGTCCATTGCCATTTTAAGTTGCTTCGCATTTGATCAATATTTTTGTTTCGTTAGCACTTGAGTTTTGCGTTTGTCACTAGTTTTTATTTGACTGGTATTTGATTCCTGTTTTCAATTTTTGCTGTTTTTGATTACCCTTCTTCTTCTTCATTTCTTTCAGAAAATTTGTCGATGTCTTTCATTTCATTTAAATTTTATTACTATTTACATTTCATCGATATTGCATTGGCAATTTTAAAACTATTTCAATCGATCAGTGTCTAAATGTTGTTTTCATGCCAACACAATTTTTTCCACTGTTATCGGATTAACATTTTGGTTACTGTCATTTATTTCGCTGTCGTCTGATTGTTATTTACACTACTTACTTTATTTCATTGACATCGCATTATTATTTTTCTCATTGTATTCATTTTATTAACATAAGATCATTCTTTCCATTGCCAAGATGCATTTCATCGACATTTAATTGTTATTTTTATCATTAGGTTTCCTTTACTGAATCTGATTGTCATTGCTTTCTTCATTTCACCATCTTTGGTTATTATATTCATTGTTATATTCCTTTCATTTTATTCATTGTTATATTCCTTTCATTTTATTCATTGTTAAATTCCTTTCATTACAATCTGATGATTATTTTCATTACCATATTCACTTCACCTAGACAAAACCCGTAGGAATCGACGGTTAGTTTTCTTTTCTTTTTAAATAAACTCATATGAAACAACAAATGTAAACTTTATTTGTTTGATTGACAAATTCATTCAACCACTTCAGTAAAGACAATAGTCCAGGTTCGTGTTTTTTTTTTTTTCCGACTGAAGGTTTAACGACCACCGTGAGCAACTCAATGGGCTATAAGCAGTTGCCCGTCCCTAACTTAGGTTCACTGGTTCCACGGAAGGGAGAAAGCCAGTGCCGTAAGACAAACACAACATCCATGCCTCAACGGGATTCGAACCCGGACCCTTCACGAACGAACGATCATAAGCCAGCGCTTAGACCACTGCGCCACCGGGGCGGCCAGGTTCGTGATGAGCATCTCGACTGCATCCTTTTTCAGTTGTAAAATGTGAGGCGGTAGCCCACTTATCTCGATCGTGTGCAAAAATTCAATTGGATAGCGTACTCTTTCACTCTCATCTTCAGTCAGAATTGTGTTTGTAAATGATGTTGGAATAAGATTTGCGTTGCAAATGTTCTTCATTCCCTCTCGTCTGAGACATATAGTTGCGACCTATTGATCGCTCACGTCTTCGAGTAAGGCTCTTTAGTTTTATTTTTTATTTTTGTTTTTTCTGCGGGAGAGACATTCTGTTAACGGTAAGTATGCAACAAAGTATTTGCTTGCTTTAGGACTGATCACAGAACACCATGCACACACTATGTCTGACACTATACTGAGCGCCTGATGTAGATAAGGACCGCACCCACAGACTTTACATGGGAACTTTGCCTCCCCGCCACGCCCGAACCTTTGCCCCAATCTCAGTTTTCTCTTCGACTGGCACATCTACATGGTGGACCTTTATTCTGAACCATATTTTTACGATCAGCCGTTTTCCCAAAATAGGTCTCACAGTAAAAAACCTTATGGAATGAAGATATAGATGGCACAACTCAATATGTACTTTCTAAATATTTTCACTAACAATGGTCGAATGTTTATTTACATCTTTACATAATGGGAAACGTCTTACCTACGTGAATAAACAGGATAGAATGAATATTAAATTGTATATATACATCACACAGTCCAACGGCATAACGCAATCAGGTCTTCGAGAGTGTTCGCTGTTCCGATGAGAATACGTGTGATCGGAATGCCTGCTAGCGTTGCTTTGCGTAACGGTTGGCTCAGAAAAATCAAGACTTCGGACTATCTCAGTCCCTCCATGCTCCCGCCTTCAACAGAGCGTGAGTCAACCGTACTCTTCTCCCATAGACTTTACATGGGAATGTTGCCGTCCCACAGCGCCCGAACAGTTGCCCCAATCTCATTTTTTTCTTTGACTGACACATCTACATGGTAAGATCTTTATTTTGATACCTCAAGCCGTTGTCTCAAAATAGGACTCAAAGTGAAAAACACTTATAGAATTAATATATAGATGACGTCAGATTATTTTCTCATTTAATGATCTTTAGACTGTTAGCTGAAATCTGATTGCTATTTCTAGTTCTACTTAAAATTGATTGTAATCCATTACTGCTATCCTCACTATTGTTATTATGCGAACATTTACTAACTATTTTCATTTAATCGATACGGAATATTATTAACATTTGCGACATAAGTTATACGGGTATTTAAAAAGCAATTAGTAAAACTAATACGCCACGAGTCTGTGTTCAACACCTCAAAATAAATGCTGAAGTTTCCTTGCGATTTCTTTACCATCATGTCACGCCTTCTCGTTATTATTACTTTTACTGCTGCTTATATTTGTTTCTTTGTTGTTTTTCTCGGTATAAACAGATAAACATAATATCGTGATCTTCAAGGAATTTAGCGAGATTAGAAAATGGCTGGAGCTTAAAGGTGAGAAATTATTACAAAAATATTTCTTTGAAGTTTTATATAATAACATAAGGCAATAGCGATATTGCCGAAATGACAGCATATGAAATTTGGCTTCTGTCATGTATCTATTGGGTTGTCGGAAAAGTCATGACTAACAATGTTTTGCAAAGGTCATTTATTGATAGAAAGAACAAAGATCAATCAATGATATAATGCCCGTTTTGTTCGACAACCTTTTGCCATCTTGCAGTGAGCTGCAGAATTCCTCGTTCATAGAAGGACCTGTCTTTCGTGGCGAAAAACTCTACAAGGTGCTGATTTACAGCCTCATTTTAATTGAACGTTATATCGCGCAAAGACTGTTGAAGAGAGAGAAACAAGTGGAAGTCTGGCGGCGCAAGGTCAGGCGAGTATGCTGGGTTGCGGCAACACATCCCACCCAAGCTCCAATAATATTTGGCTGGTGATCAAACTTGTGTGTGGTTTCGCATTGTCGTGATGGAACGCAACACCTTTACGATGAACGAGCAGCTCTGGACATTTCTGGATGACGGATTCGTACAAACTGTCCAATTGCAGACAGTACACATTCGAATTGATTGTTTGGTTCAGTGGTAGGAGCTCGAAAATCACGACACCTTTAAAATCCCACCACACTGAGACCAGAACCTTCCGCTGATGAATGTCTGCTTTGGATGTCGTTTGAGGCAAAGCAGCACGTCAGGACCAAGACCGTTTGCGCAGCACATTGTTGTACACAATCCACTTTTCGTCACCAGTTATCAGTCGCTTCAAAAAAGGATCGTTTTACTCACGTTTAATGAGCATATCGCAGATGTTTATACGCGCCGTCAATTGAGCTTCTTTAGTAACTTCTAAAAAGGTGGTGTCCTTAATATCTGCTGGATGTGAAACTGCAGTATCCATAATTTCGGTGTTTAAGTCAGCTCCTTTTGTAGCTGAGTCATATACTGATAAGTTATCGTTTTAGTGTGGGTCGTCCACTGCAAGATCTGATTCAATGATAATTTGGGGGTTTACATTTATAGGCGGGGGTTGAATTTGAGCAATTGTGATCATTTCAGATGAAGGAACGAAACTTGGAACTGGCTCTAGGTTCGTAGGGGCTGTCTTGGATTCTTGGTTAGCTTGCAGTTGTTGCTCAACGGAGTGCATAGTGGCAGTGCTTTGAGGTGAAAGAGTTATCTGGGTAGTTGCGGCTGTCTGCCTTGGATGTGAGCAGTTACTTCTGACATGACAAAAGCGCTTACACCGGAAGCACTGTAAACCGGTGGTGATATCCATCCTATAAAAAGTTTGACTTCCAAAATTGATTATAATATGAGTGGAGCAATTGAGAAGTAACTGTTCATTAGCAAAAACAACGCGGACTTGCCTTCGAAGACCTTTAATGTGCGAGTAAGGCGAACCCCTCGGTGTTACGAAAGGGGGTTTGAATCTCGCCGATAACATTTCCGCACTTAGTGAGGGCTGCCATTATAAGTTTGCCCGGAATTTCCGGGGCAACTGGGTAAGCACTTACAGTAACTTGTCGCTGTAACATAAGTGTAGGATAAATATGAGCATCTCCTATAGAGTCCTTGAACGAGAATTTTATCAACATGATCTGTTGAAGTGAAATAGGCCGCCCCGGTGGCGCAGTGGTCTAAGGCGTTGGCCTCTGATCATTCGTCCGTAAGGGGTCCGGGTTCGAATCCCGGTCAGGCATGGATGTTGTGTTTGTCTTACGGCACTGGCTCTCTCCCTTCCCTGGAACCAGTGACTGCTTATAGCCCATTGAGTTGCTCACGGTGGTCGTTAAACCTCCAATCACACACACACACAAAGTGAAATAGAGAAGTACATTATTAGATTTATGAGCAATGTGAGAAAGTTGGTCCTTTGAAAACATTTTTGATAAGGCATCGATGTATTGCTGCAGTGGAGTCAAAGGTATAGAGCAGAAAAAACTACTCCTCACGTTATCTTCAATACATATTTGTGTTTCTGGGTGAGAACGAGAAGTGAATGAGCTAGGCATAGTTGTGGGGTTTAATCCTTTAACTACATTCGCAAAGGCATTACGTGGAGGAATGTGAGTAAGTGAAACATTTACCTTGTTATTTAGGCCTGTGGGTTGAGGAATTCATCCTTGGTGAAACATATTTACTTGAGCTTGAACTGATGAGCTGGCATTTCGTGGAGTACATGCTGCATTAGACGATGAAACGGGCGAATTGTACTCGTCTTTGATATGTCTTGTTGGTCTATAATGCTGAAAGGATCGAAGACTTCGAAATCCATAAATACATCCGAAGTTGAAGCACTTTCACTGCGTGCGCCGCCATCATTGCGACACGTGGAATAAATCACGACATTGAAGAGCGCCACCAAAAAACCATAAAAGTAGCAAAATAAATCAAGTTAAACAGCCGGAGACTTCCCGGAAGAAAAAATAAGGATCTAGTACTTACTACAGCAAGTAGAGATAACAAAAAAATAACTGTGATAATCCACGAAGTTTACAATGAAGGAACGCACGGAGCTCAGAAACGTGCGACCTAACAGACGAGCGCTATTGCGTCAAGTAACCGCACAGTTCAACAGCAGTATCAAGAGGAGAATTTCAGCATACACAGTCCGTCACTAATTGGCTGGGGAGGACTGTGCGAGGTAACAGATGAGCTCCTTAGCGTCAAGTAACCGTACAGTACAACAGCGGTATCGAGATTAGAATTTCAGCATACACTGTCCGCCACTCATTGGCTGGGGAGGATTGCATGAGGTAATAGACGAGCTCCTTAGCGTCATGTAACCACACAGTACAACGGTGGCATCGAGCGGGAGACCTTCAGCATGCATAACCAGCCGTATATTGGCGTGAATGGACTAAAACAGCAGACGCGCACCACATTCGAATATCACTGGTCTTTGCTGAAAACCGACAAAAGTAGGGAGGGTAAAATCGTCTGCAGTCGGCACCAAATTGTACTCTTGAGGACTGAAGAAAAGTCGCTTTGTTGTATGAATCATGTTTTCAGTTAATACACACCATTGGATGGGCCAGACTAAGACGTCAACAGCACGGGTCAATTTATCACAACTGAGTGTTAAGTGTACAATCTGGTAGAGGCAGTATAGTGGTCTGATGTCTGTTTTGATGGCAGAAATCAGGATCTTTTATACATCTAGAACAATATCTTGGTGCCAAGAGATATCTTAGCGTCACTGTGGACCAGGCACAACAGTCATAGTGTTTTCTGATGGAGAGGGCTACTACAGGAGACTAATGTGTCCTGCCACAAGGCTCGGAGTGTCACACAGGGGTTCGCGGAGTAGGATGGTGATTTCGAAGCGCTAAAACAGCCCCCACAGTCCCCAGAGCTTAACCCAATTGAACACCAGTGGAATAAGATTTTTGTTTTTGATTGGAGGTTTAACGACCACCATGAGCAACTTAATGGGCTGTAAGCAATCGCCCGTCCCTAATTTAGGGTCACCGGTTCCAGAGAAGGGAGGGAGCCACTGCCGTCAGAAAAGCACAACATTAATGCTTCACCGGGATTCGAACCAGGACCCCTTTCGAATGAATGATCAGAAGCCATCCCTTAGACCACTGCGCCACCGGGGCGGCAGGAATGAGATTGAGAGAGCCATTCGTAGCACAGGTTTTCCACCAACGAACATTTGGGCGTCATTACATCCGTTTAGCGGAATATAAATGTAGAATGCTGGAAACACCTCGTCGACTTCATCTCACTATGAATCAGGGCTGTTTAGAAGGCCAATGGCATCGTTGCATCTTACTAGGTAAGTGTGAGAGGTGAGAAAGAGCAGCAGAAATTCAGACATGCGGCGTTAATTCATGGCATAAAAAGGATTTACTCCCAAAGACTGACAAAAAAAATGGAAGATGTGCTGGTGGCTTGAAGTAGCGCACACTACATTGGACGGTAACACTACAGTATCCACCGAATTCCTGGGAAGAACAGATATATTGAGTTCAGAACTTTCTCAGCAACCTTAGCACCTTCCAAATGTTTCTTCCACTTTTAAAATCTAGACGACGATAGCAGCATCTGATTACTATACACTATCTACCAACAAGTAATTGGACACCCCTGCATACAACGATATCTGCGTTCCTGATACACGTCACGGCCGCCGCCGGTTAATATCGTGTGGGAACCAACAACGCAACAAGTCGCATGCAAGATGCCACGCAGTTCGGAGCTCTCTGATTTCGAGAAAGGTGTAATCGTCGGGTATCACAGAAATGGCCGATCCATACGTGACATATTCAGCGAGTTGAAGTACCCAAAATCGACAGTGGCCTACGTGATTGGCAAGTGAAAGATTAGAAGTGACTGTCGGAATGTGCCCTGACCCGGCAGACCCACAAAACTGGATGTTAGAGACTGACGGGTGCTGGCCAGAGAAATTCGGAAGAACCGCACCAAATCGATGGGCCACATCCGCGAGGAGTTTCAACAGGCATCCGGGAGTATTTTTCCAATGAACACCATCCGTAAGGAAGCCCATCAGCTCGGTTATCATGGACGTGCTGCCGCCCACAAGCCTTTGATCACCAAGTCCAATAGCGCTGCTCGGCTAACGTGGTGCAAAGAATGTCGACAGTGGACCGTTGAACAGTGGAAACAGGTTCTCTGGAGCGACGAATCAAGGTTCACCCTCTACCGTTCGGATGGCAGGGTCTGGGTTTGGCGTCTACCTGGAGAACACCTCCTGCCGGAATGTATTGTGCCAACTGTGAAGTTCGGCGGCAGTGGAATTATGCTATGGGATTGTTTCTCCTGGTATGGCACGAGACCCTTGGTCGCAATTTCTGGTAGACTCAACGCCGAGACCTACTGCACCATTTTGGATGACCATGCGCTTCCTACGTTGTGGCAGTTTTACGGAATGGACCCATGTTACTTTCAGGATGACAATGCCACCTGTCATGTTGCGAGGTCCACCATGGCTTGGTATGGTGACAATGGGATTAATCGAATGGACTGGGCTGCGCGGAGCCCGGACCTTAACCCTATCGAGCACCTCTGGGACGAGTTAGAGCGTCGACTTAAGGGGTGCCCCCACCGTCCGAAATCGGTGAAGGAACTGATATGTCTCCTCCAAGCCGAGTGGAAGAAAATACCGCTAGCCGTCGTACAACGCCTGGTTGAGAGTATGCCCCGGAGGGTCGCAGCTGTAATCGCCGCTCGTGGAGGCTCCACGAACTATTAAAGGTGAATAAACTTCCTTTTCCTTTGCTATCACAGGTGTCCAATTACTTGTTGGTAGATAGTATACCTCTTACTCGGGGTTTCGTAACTCCCTTCATATGTGTTTAGTTTATTCCTTAGCAACCATTTCGCATAAATCCATAAAACGTTGCGCATTTGACTTTGTTGAGTTTGTTTCTTACAAACTGTTATTTCTGAGAAAAGAATTTTGTTCTTAAACGTATGTTCACTTTTTTTTTCTCTCATTCGAAAGTGCCCACAACTTGAAACATTCGTATAAGGTAGAACGGCATAACGAATGTTCTTTTATTTTTTCCTTTTCTGTGTCCCATTATGAAAAAAATAATAACCTCATTTTTTCTATGTCTGAGCAATCATAAATCTACTGCGCGCAGACATCTCAAGAGGAAGAACCAGTTCCAATCAGAGTAAATGGAATCCAGTCATGTAGCTTCATTTGCGGGGTTGAAATTCTGCTTACCTCATTCAGTGTGCTTTGGTTTAACAAACTGGTATATACACCCACAGAATGTAAGTTACAGTAGGAGCAGAAATATTGCTGACGGATGTGTCAAACGTTCAGGAAATATCGAGTATTAAAAAGAATTCTGCAGAAGTGATAGCGAGAGAAAACATTGAGCCTGCTCCAATTTAAATTATAATTCGGTTACAGAAAAATTAAAGAGAATTAAGCTTCTAAGCTAAAATAAAGATGCATATAGCAGCAAATTTAAAAATCGAAATAGCTAAATTTTCGGAGAACAAAAAAGATAAAATTTGAAGAGATCAAACCAAATGAGAATTGCTAGGAAAAAAATTAAAACTCAAAAATTTGATTTGAAATTAAATTACGCGAAAACTAAATAAAAAATAACATACAAATCGATATGCACAAGTAAAAATGCAAATGCTTTTGTATATACATACTGATGACGACCGTTTTGTAACGTACCAGGAGATATGACGTACCTGCCAGCAGGACGCACACGACATAAAGGCAGATAGTAGTCAGAATAAAAAAACCTCCGCGTAGCTCAATTGGTAGAGTGACTTATTCCGGAATGAGGGGATCCGGGTTCGAATCCTGGCGTGGACAGAAATGACGGAGAAATTTACTTCGTTATAATGGCACCCGAACTATCCGGATGACCCGAACGTTCAAAATCTCGCATTGGTGTGATGTTATTTCCACACCGCGAGATAGGAAAAATAAGAGAATCCCTTCTCCAGCACTTCGAAAAAAAAAATAAATAAAAAAGGGGGAGATGATGTAACGTACCAGGAGATGTGACGTACCTGCCAGAAGGACGCACACGACATAAAGGCAGATAGGAATCAGAATAAAACGTCCGCGTAGCTCAATTGGTAGAGTGACTTATTCCGGAATGAGGGGATCCGGGTTCGAATCCTGGCGTGGACAGAAATGACGGAGAAATTTACTTCGTTATAATGGCGCCCGAACTATCCGGATGACCCGAACGTTCAAAATCTCGCATTGGTGTGATGTTATTTCCACACCGCGAGATAGGAAAAATAAGAGAATCCCTTCTCCAGCACTTCGAAAAAAAAGGGGGAGATGATGTAACGTACCAGGTGATGTGACGTACCTGCCAGAAGGACGCACACGACATAAAGGCAGATAGGAATCAGAATGAAACGTTCGCGTAGCTCAATTGGTAGAGTGACTTATTTCGGAATGAGGGGACTCGGGTTCGAATCCTGGCGTGGACAGAAATGACGGAGAAATTTACTTCGTTATAGTTTGCTACCATGCTTCCCTGATGACGACCGTTTGTGCAACTGCATTGTTTGCTGGTTATTTTAGGTCTTTCTTTTCGTTCGTGTGTCTTGCCTTCTTTGGGTACTATTGTTGAGATTCTGATCTTGAATTTGTACTTGCATTTTACATTTATTTTTATATATTGATTATGTCGTTGGTTTAGCGGCTTTCAGCGCTTTCTGCTGACTATAGTTATTCGTTCATATTTTCATACTTCTTCCTTTTTTACTTATCTTCGCAGTTATGTGTTCAGGTTTTATATCACTCGTATTTTAAAGTCCACCGCATCGTAGTGATTATTTCATCGTCTTTCAACTTGGTGTTTATACTTTTCGTTCATTTTCCAGCTTCGCATATGTAATTTTTTTTAATAGTATCACATATATCTATATATATATTTTCGTAGTTGTTGTTGTTTCAATATTTAACGATCCCTGTTTTGGGCGACTGATACCAGGGAAAGAGCGAAACCAGAACCATAAGTTACACAGCACCTCTACCGGATGCGGGCCCAACTGTGCTCATTAGCCGGAAGCCTGCGTTCCTGGCCACTTTGCACCGAAGCAGTTATCTACCGTACAGATATGATGTAAAAATAAACACATACGCGCGCGCATACACACACACACACACTGAAGTACCAGAAAAACAGGTACAGACGAGCTTATGCAATATACATAGCAACGTCTCCTATGCGCGTACTCGGTTGCGTCCTCCAGTGCGTAAATAAAGCGATAGACATCCTTGCCAGCTGTCAGAGCTGTTTTCGGCATGAGAATGACAAGTAATAACGATTTAAGCGATTTTTTAACGCGGTGTCATAGTTGGCGCTCGTGAGATGGGCCATAGTATTTCGGAGGTAGAAACGAAGTTCGGATTTTCACGGACGACCATTGCAAGGGTGTACCTTGACTACAAGAATTCCGGCAAAACCTCCAATCTACGATACCAGTGTGGCCGTAAAAAATCATTGGGTGAACGTGACCATCGTCGGCTGTCAAGAATCGTTTCACGTGATAGGCGTGCAACACTCGCGCAGGTATAATCGGAATCCAATGCTAGAGCCTCAACAAGCACCAGCGTCCGGACTGTGCAAAGTTCCCTGCACGATATGGGCTTTGGGAGCCGACGCCTAACTCGAGTCCCTTTGATGGGTGCACGACACAGAGCTATGCGCCTCGCTTGGGCACGGCAACACCGTTACTTGACACTTGATGACTGGAAACAAGTAGCATGACCGAGTAGCGTTTCCAACAATATCGGGCAGATGAAATGATTTGTGTGTTGCGCAAACCCCATGAATCCATGGATCCCGCCTGTCCACAGGGAACTGTACCGGCTGGTGTGTGTGTGTGTGGGGGGGGAGGTCCGTAATGGTATGGGGTGTGTTTAGCTGGACTTCACTGTGACCCCTGGTACGTCTACAAACGTCTGTGCCCGGCCAACGCTATGTGCGCATCCTTTCTGACGAGGTACACCCGTTCATGTCCTGCAGTCATGCTGATGGGTTCGGCCTGTTCCAACAGGACAATGCACTTCCACATTATGGTTAAAGGAGCATTCATCTGAGTTAGGGGTGTTGCCATTCTCACCCAAGTCCCCAGATCTGAACGTGATCGAACACATATGGGATGCCATGCAACGCGCTATCGAACACCGAAATCCGAGACCTCGGAATACACCCGAATTGTGGAACGCTCTGCAGGAAGTATGGTGTGCATTGCCTACAGCATATTTCAAGGAGCTAGTGGAGTCCATACCACGTCGTTTTTCTGCAGTCCTGCGCTCCCGTGGGGGACCTACAAAGTTTTAAACTGGTGTACCAGTTTTTCTGGCACTTCAGTGTATCCTCATTAGTGTTCTGTATCTTGACAGGTCCAACGGTAACTCAGCAAGTTATCTGATTCCATTTCCTCTGTCTCTTGCTTCCTCCTTCAATCCTTGATGGCTTTCTGTGTCCATTATATCATCAAGCATCATTAGCCGTCTCCTTCCTCTTGGGTAACTTCCTTCAATTTTCCCTTCTGTCATTCTTTTCAATATGCTATCACTTCTTAACATATGTCCTATAGAGTGATATTTTCTTTTTCTTGTGGTCTTTAGTAAATTCCTTTCTTCTTCAGCACTTTGCAATACTTCATCATTGGTAATTTTTTCAATCCACTTTACTTTTTCCATTCTTCTCCATAACCACATTTCAAATGCCTTCCTTCTTCTCAATTGTCCACGTTTCCTCCCCATATAAAGTTATACTCCAAATAATAAGCCTTTCCTTTAAATGTTTATTCATTTTATTAATAAAAACATTCTTGTTACAAAATGCATATTTTCCTTTATTAATTCTTTTTTTATTTCTATATCACATTTTCCACTTTCTTGGATCATACTAGCAAGGTATTTATAAAGTTTCACTTGTTCTACACTATCTCCATTCATCATAACCTCAACATTTCCTGGTTTCCTGGAGACTCCTGGATATTTATATATATATGTAGAGGGAGAGAGAGGGGGATCTGTGGCAGCCAGTCCGGTCATCTTCAGTAGCACGTCGCACCGCCTCCTGCTGCGATATATGCTGCAATACAGTCTGGCATGGATGCGAACAGACGCCTGATGTTGTCTTGCGGTAGACTGCCTCACACGTGTTGGACGGTGTGCTCCAAATTCCGGATAGTGCGGCACGGCGGCAGCTGGCAGTTGGTCTTACACATGCTAGATAGGGGACATGTCCGGAGAGCCGGCAGGCCATAGAATTGTCAGAACATGACATAGGCAGTCCTGCGCAACACGAGCTGTGTGCGGGCGGGTATTTTCCTGCTGGTATAGCGTCCCTGGAATACCGACCAGGAATGAGAGCCCATGGGACCGTAGAATCTCATCCACATACCTCTGGCCCGTTAATGATCCACGTACCACTACTTGAGCTGATCGGCTATCGTAGGCTATGGCTCCCCAGACCATAATGCCCGCAATGATGGAGGTATGGTGCTCGATAGAGAGGTTGGGATTGTGCCGTTGACCACGGGACCTTCACACCCGATACGATTATCATCTGTACCCAAACCGAAGCGGCCCTCATTGCTAAACACCACACGTTGCCAGTCTGTAGCGTTCCACATCACTCTTGCCTAATACCACTGCGAACGGAGCTGGCAATGTTACGGTGTTAATGGCAGCACAAGTAAGGGGCGCTAGGATCGCAGATTCGTTTGTGCGAGGCGACGGGAAATGGTTCGTGGGCACAGAGGAGCTGCTACATCTGCCTGTATAGTGGACTGTATGGGGTCCCCGTGGGATCCGTTCCTGCCTGACGCACGATCGGTCGATCCTCTATACCAGCGGTCCTCCTGGTCCGTCCACAGCAGCTCAACCGTGTGTCAGTGACGTCACGTGTATACTGCTCCCAACCCAGTCGGAAGGTATGGTCAGAACAATCCACGTGGCGGGCTATACGGCGTGCCGACCACCCTGTGGTTTTCAGACCGATGATCAAGCCTCTCTCAAAGTCCGTAGGTTGCGTAAATTGACATCTCTGGCGTCTAGCCGGAATTCTTGTCACCCTGTACTCTTGCTTGCGTCGGTCGGTGCTTTTCGCTTTCATGGAGCATCGACTACACGCCGGCTTATAAGGCTGTCTGTTCGTGCTTGCAGTGTGTGCAGTCATGCGCACTCTCACGAAACGTGGATCATTTGCATACCAACACGCACTCTAGTTATTTGCAAAGTTTCGCGGTGGTAGCATATTTTCTTCTGGGTGCGCAAATTTCATTGTCCGTGAGTGTATTTAGTAGTAAAGTAAACCCCAATCAAAAAAAAATCAGTGTAACGAAAATGGGTAACAGAAGTAGCCAGCCAAATCCATTGTTGAAATCTCATCCTGCCGAATGCTGTCCCATGAAGTTACGCAACAATAGTTAATTTCATTGGTACTCAACAATATATTCTATTAAATTGCCACCGAACATTATTTTATCACGTTTAACATAATGGCGACAATATCTCGTTGCAATTTACGTAAATTACGAGAACCTGATGCTAAATATGATAAAGAGCTCTAACAAAAATGTATTCCGATACTGTAGTCGGTCAGCTACCTATAGGCTGCTTTTCTCAAATATCAGGAAAACGGTGCGCAGTAGCGAAATTTGCCTTCCTCTCCACCTCCTGAATGGGAGTTACGTGCTACTGAGAAGAGCCTTAAAATGATGTATAACACGATAAGGTATAACCTGTATATATCCTAGAACAAAAAGTTTACCAATCGCCTTCATTAACACACTTACAGATCAAATTTTCTTTTTATCTTGAGGTCAGATTTTAGCTTGCGCATGCGCAGATGGAATTTCGTAGCTACATCACATTTCATCGGGTTTTTTTTTTTTTTTTGGATATTTAACGACCACCGTGAGCAACTCAATGGGCTATAAGCTGTCGTACGTCCTTAATTTAGAGTCACTGATTCCAGGGATGGGAGAGGGCCAGTGCCGTAAGACAAACAGAACATCCATGCCTCACCGGGATTCGAACCCGGACCCCTTTCGGACGAATGTTCGGAGGCCATCGCTTAGACCACTGCGCCACCGGGGTGGTCACTTCATCGGTACAAAGGTCGTTTCTTACGTTCGTCTAAATCTGAATAATCTATAATAATAGAAATATTGTCTTTGAAAAACTAAACAGTCGAAATGCTTACTATAGCCGCTGCCATAGTTTAGTGAATATTTACTTTTATGACACGCATATCTTCTTTCATTGAGTTTTACGAAAATAACATCCATTAACCTACCTGCCTAAGTACCGTTCAATGTCAGGAATTAGTAAACCTTATTGTTTGTTGTTACGATTTAATTCCATTTAGTGTGCACCAGACAGTGGCTCGGTGCGATCTTGGGTAACGCAGATAAATGCAATGTGTTGTTCGTTAATAAATGTATATATACTCTTGAATCCCTCGTATTATTTCACACCCACAAAGATCTTGGCATGTTAAAGATGCATCGCATAAATTATCTACAAAGAATACCAAGCTACTCTCTGGATATCTCTTTTTGTAGATATCCGCCATTATGTTCCGCCATTCGGTCTTCCAAGCAGTGATCTTTTCAGCTGTATTTGTTCGGCGATTTTTTCCTTGCGCACAACGATCCGATTGGTCCCAGTGATTCTCTGCAGGGTTCAGACAAGGCCGTCTAGAAGACATAAGGCCATAACATTAGAGAGATGACTTCCTCTTTCAGTGACGTAACGCAGAAACGAAAGTAGTAACATAAGAGTGACGACGTCACAAACGGAGTTGATTCATCTGTCAAACTTCAGATTGACTTAGTGCAGGTAAGTGCTCTGTGCTTTTCTTTTTTTTTTTTGACTGGAGGTTTAACGACCACCCTGAGCAACTCAATGGGCTGTAAGCAGTCACCGTCCCTAATTTAAGGCCGCTGGTTCTAGGAAAGGGAGAAAGCCAGTGCCGTAAGACAAACAGATCATCTATGCCTTACCAGGATTCGAACCCGGACCCCTTACGAACGAATGAGCAGAAGCCATCGCTTAGACCACTGCGCCACCGGGGCGGCGTTCTGTGCTTTGGTAAAGGCCAAGACCATGACATTAGAGAAACGACTTTCCTCTTTCGGTGACGTCACGCAGAAACCAAAGCTTTCAATTGGATTCACACTCTGTGGTGTATGACGTCAAACACGACACCGACGTATCAGGCCACGTAACATGAGTGTGACGTCACAAACGGAGTTAACTCATCTCTCAAATGTCAGACGACCTTGGTTCACATGACGTCTCTAGTTTGGCCAACGTAACTTTTCAACGTCCATGTCTTCAAACCAGTCTACGAGGAAGGTCAGTAAATAAGTCACAAATAGGTATTTAAAAATGCTAAGCGACATACGACCTTGCAAAACATTTATTATTAACTTTACATTTCCCCTTATTTTTCAACATAATTTCCACCAATACTGTTACATTCATCCCATCGCTTTAAGAGTGCACCGAAACCTGCAGCATGGAAGTCTTGGGTCTGCTGTCTTAGCCACATTCGCAATTCACTTTCAACCTCTTCGTCATGCGCGAAATGTTTGCCGCTAGGGTGAGTTTGTAACGTATACTCTAGATTCAGTTTCCTTTTGATTTTACTATCTCTTGTTATTTTATTTTCCTATGCAAATTATCTTCTCACTTAACGAGATGTTATTTCTCCCGCTGAATTATATGTGGCAACGAGTGTAAGTCATGACGTGGTGGTATGCAGTATATATAGGCGCGCTCAACTATACCAAGCAGCTTCGTTTTATTTGTGATAGGTCCTTCCATTATTATTGTTATCTACGATAGTACGAAAGTTCTGAATATCAGTAGTTGTGTTTTGTTGGAGTGTGTTTGAGTAATACCAGGAGTTTCCCAATAAAAGGTTAAAAGTGAGTACGTTTTCTTAGTTCATTTTATTGTCAGACCACTGTCTGGCCGTTAAGTCTATTTCATGGAGTGTCTACGTTAAGTCCAGGGTATATTGTGTTTACCGCTCTAATAAGGAGCCTTCAAGGTACTAATGTACTAAAACCGAAGTTATAGTACTGATATTCAAGATAATGAGGAACGCTGAGTAAAAGAAGTTCCATATTCAATGAACTTGTTGCACGTGCGTGTCTAACCTAAACAAACTCTAGCACTTTGAAGATTAGGCACACTTTAGCTACGTCAAGTAACCTTCCAATAACCCTAACGTGACTTAACGTAAGCTTCCCTGCACTACACGTCCAGCGGAGGACTTTATTCATTATAAGTTTTTATTGGTCCAGACAGATGAAAATCGCTCGGGGCAAAGTTGGGGCGCCGCCCCGGTGCGCAGTGGTTTGAGCGTCGGCTTATGATCGTTCGTTCGTCCAAGTAGGCATTCGAATCCCGATTAGGCATGGGTGTTGTGTTTGTCTTACGTCACTGGCTCTCTCTTTTCCCTGTAACCAGTTACCCAAAATTAGCGACAGGCGACTGCTTATAGCCTATCGAGTTGCTCACGGTGGTGAACAAACAGAAAAAGAAAGTCCGATCTGTAAGACGGATGTTCAAGAAGTTCTCAGCGTAGTTGTTCAATTTTCTGCTGGGTTGATTGAGCCGTATACGATCTGGCATTGTCATGATGGGGCAGTAATCCTCTAATCAGTAAGCCTGAACGACTTTTTCTAATTGCATTCACAAGCGTCAGCAGAATTTCACAGTATGATGCAGCATTCACATTTTCATTTCTGCTTCTGGAAATGGGCTAAGAGCACTCCTTTAAGAATCCCCAAACACTGTGAACATAACATTCCCTGCTGATGGCAACATTCGGAAGTTT
Organism: Macrothele yani; assembly: GCA_039090855.1. Classification (NCBI taxonomy): domain Eukaryota; kingdom Metazoa; phylum Arthropoda; class Arachnida; order Araneae; family Macrothelidae; genus Macrothele; species Macrothele yani. Next base: position 32,867,309 of record CM077011.1, read on the forward strand.
CCATTACATTGAAGCACGCTTTGATTCGCCTTAGTAGTAATGCACCCATGATTTGTCCATAGTAACAGTCTTGTTAAGCATGTCTTTTTCTTCACGTGCCTGCCGAGAAAGACCTTGTAAGGACAGGGCCACTCGGTTCTTTTTGTGTTCCGGAGTCAGTTCTCTGAGCACCCACTGTGCGCACACTTTCCAGAAATTCAAGCGATCATACATTATGCTGTAATTTAAACCATGAGAACACTCTATTCCTGTTACCACCCTGTCTATCATTATTCGCCTGTCAGCCAGAATCATGTGCCGCATCCTTCTCACAGTTGCTGCTGTATAGCAACCTGAACAGGACGACTATGTTGGTCTTCATCAGCGAATTTCGAGCGTCCCAGAAAATTTATTGACCCAGTTGTGTACCGCTTTACGCGAGAAACATTTCTTGCCGTAAACAGGAAACATTTCTGTATGGATATCCTTTGCAGGGAGTCCTTTTACCCAAAGAAAACGCACAACCGCATGCTGCTCGCCGGTCGTACACTCCTCGAGCACGGTTGCCATTTGCAATCTGAGTTGGGCATGCGCAAGCGATACCTAGCGTCTGCTTCTTTGAACTACGAGTATAAGCTGGATTGTGCCGCCACCTAATGGCACCTTTAGAAACTAATAACTACCATCATCAGCTATTCCAGAACTGTTTGGGACTTATTTACTGACTTCCTCTCGTATAAACAACGGCAGGAGTTGTTTATACGAGAGGCGTTGTTCTTCTGATAAAAGTATGGGCTTTCTTGAAAGCATCACCACAACGTTGGTAGTGCATAACTGCCCAGCATATTTAGGCATATCTCAGAGTTTATAGTTTTTTCCTAAACACCTACTGACCTCTAGCCGAACCACAAAAAACAACTCCATAAAATCCCGCTGCCTCTACTAAACTTTCTTGTAGAGATGATGCAGTCCAGAATATATCTTTTCTCTGGCATCCCCCACTCGCAGGAACGACCATCAGACAGGTACATTGTGTACCCTGACTCTTCAAGCATAGTTTTCCCATTGATATGCAGTCCAAAATAGACGGCCGCCCCGGTGGCGCAGTGGTCTAAGGCGTTGGCCTCTGATCATTCGTTCGAAGGGGCCCGGGTTCGAATCCCGGTGAGGCATGGATGTTGTGTTTGTCTTACGGCACTGGCTCTCTCCCTTCCCTGGAACCAGTGACCCTAAATTAGGGACGGGCGACTGCTTATAGCCCATTGAGTTGCTCACGGTGGTCGTTAAACCTCCAATCCAAAAAAAAAAAAAAATAGACGATCTTTACACCACGCGAATTGGTGGGGAATTAGCTCAATCGATTAGCGGCTTGTGTGTGGATTCACCCATGTCGCGCAGCTTCATGCGAACTGTACTGATGCTAACATTAGTCCCAATAGAAGGGTTTCCGTGTTTCGTGACAATTCTGCTTTGCATAGTTAGCGGACTGTCCTTTGTAGAGCTCTCCTGTTCCTTCCTTTTAGCTTCGGAGGATCGTTTCCTTGTGGATTCAGTCCTGATCCCATGTTATTTGCCCATCATATCTCCAAACGTTGCCCTACAGATCATCGATGAAGCTCAAAATGACACGTATAGGGCGATTGTTTATGTGGCATCCTATTATCACTCCGACCTGAAAATCTGTAAAATCTGTTGATCTTCATTGGAATTTCACGTATAGAGCGTGTTATTGTCTGCTCATAGCCGTACGAACATACAGAGTGATTGTAAACTTCTTCAACAAAACAAGAGGGGTGACAATACACATCAAAACGAACAATATCTGCAATGGAACCTAGGGCCGCATTCCACTCCTAGTGCCAGAAAGCTATATAGAGGATGACTGTAAACTCCTTCAACAAAACAAGAGGGGTGATAGTACACATCAAGAAGAACAATATTTGCAATGGAACCTAGGGCCGCATTCCACTCCTAGTGCCAGAAAGCTATATAGAGGATGACTGTAAACTCCTTCAACAAAACAAGAGGGGTGATATTACACATCAAGACAAACAATACTTGCAATGGAACCTAGGGCCGCATTCCACTCCTAGTGCCAGAAAGCTATATAGAGGATGACTGTAAACTCCTTCAACAAAACAAGAGGGGTGATAATACACATCAAAACGAACAATATTTTCAATGGAACCTAGGGCCGCATTCCACTCCTAGTGCCAGAAAGCTATATAGAGGATGACTGTAAACTCCTTCAACAAAACAAGAGGGGTGATAGTACACATCAAAACGAACAATATTTGCAACGGAGCCTAGGGCCGCATTCCACTCCTAGTGCCATAAAGCTATATAGAGGATGACTGTAAAATCCTTCAACAAAACAAGAGGGGTGATATTACACATCAAGACAAACAATATTTGCAATGGAACCTAGGGCCGCATTCCACTCCTAGTGCCAGAAAAGAGCACGTTCGAAAAACGTCCGGCAGGAACACGTAGTTCCAACCAGTGCATAAGAAGCACAAGATTCAAATCAGGTGCGCTGAACACGTGCGTAGACGATGAGAAGCAAACATTTAAAAACGCAGCCGAACCCGTTCAACGATATTACCGTGCAAACATCACATGAGAATTGAGGTATTCGTGAAGGGCATGGAGGACTACACATAAGAGGAATTGGCGGATATGCATCTGGCATTTTCAACAGTCACAATCTGCACGCTTGGGCTCAAGAAAACCCACACGTCATGGACCCTCTTAAACACAGCAGAGATTTGACGTCAACATCTGGACAGGCATCCTTGGTGAATGTCTGATGGGACCTTACCTCTTGCCAGAACATCTGACCGGCGCCGCGTACCGTGTGTTCCTGGAGCAAGTGCTTCCCGGCTTGTTGCAGGATGTTCCGCTCACCACACGGAGGGACATGGGGCTTATGAATGATGAGGCCCAAGCACACTTTGCCACCAAGGTCCGATACTTCCTAAATGTAACATATCCAGGGCAGTGAATTGGACGCGGTGGACTTGTGGCTCGGCATCCACGCTCCCCGGACCTTAATCCACTGGACTTCTTCTGGGGGCACATGAAAACATAGGTGTACGAGACACCTGTGGACTCCATGGAAGATCTCGTCGCGCGAGTCACTGTTGCTGCGGGCAAAATCAACACCACATCGGGAGTCTACAAGAGGGTGCGACAGTCCTTCATTCGCCGGTGTGGGTTGTGCAACGACGCCCTTGGATGCCAGTTTGAGAAGCTCCTTTGAGTATTTCTCTGATGCGATTGGAATTGTGCAACTCATAAATTAGGTATGTCTCTTTGTTTTCTCTATTGAAGGCTCAACGTGGATATCTAACTTTACTCTTTTCTGGCATTAGGAGTGGCGCAGTTCTAGGTTGCATTGCAAATATTGTTCGTCTTGATGTGTACTATCACCCCTCTTGTTTCGCTGAAGGAGTTTACAATCACCCTGTATTTATAGCTGCGTCTGTGACGTGATGCTTTCGTATGACCTAATTTACTATCAACAGAGGGGTGTCCGGGCAATAATGGTAGGATATCGCGCACCATATCACCCAAGCTCTTCAATGTCACATCACAGAATGTCTTTCAATCATTGAACTTGTAAGACAAGGAGGTAAAGAATACTGAAGATTATCTTAATTCAGTTTTGTTTTACTGATATTATAATCAATTTTGCAATTACCCACTCAGAGCTATAGAGTACGATTCAGGAACATTCTGACTAGGACAAAGAAGTGGGATTAAAGGTGAAGAAAACAAAATTGATATACAATGATTTTATAAAAACAGAAGTAATGGATTCGATGGGGAATACTTAGATGCAACAAATGCGTACCTTGAACGGATGTTAAGCAGGGTCTGTACATAGAAGAAATTGATGGGTGCATGAAACTTGGCTGGAGTACATTTGGAAGAAGTAGTGAAATTCTGAAGAGCAATTTACCATTACGTTTTAAAATAAAATGTTTATACAGCGCATCCTTCCAGTTTCCGTGGATTTCCAGACATGGATATTAACAAAAAAAAAAAAAAAAAAAAAAAAAAACATATAAAGGCTTCGAACAACTGAAAGAAGCTTGGAGAGATGTATGCTTGGTGTAGCAAAAGAAGAATGGATAAGGAACTCTGTGACGTACTACAGTGGTGAATCCCGTGTCAAGACGACCAATCTGCAGCGGTACATTCTGTCCGTGTAGCTTAGTTGGGAGAGCAACTTACTCCAGAGTGAGGGGACGAGGATTTGAATCGTCATAGACAAATTTGTGTCTTCACATTGACTCCCGAAAGTAAAAATGAATGTACCAGCAGTTGGGTTCCTCGAACAATGTGTGATGTTTGTTCCACACATCGTCTGGAATTAATGGAAAATTCCTACTTCGCTTCAAAAAAAAAAAAAATATTTAAGGGGGAGATGATGTGACGAACTACAATGGTGAATCATGTTTCAAGACGACAAATTTGCAGCGCTACATTCCGTCCGTGTAGCTTAGTTGGGAGAGCAACTTATTCCAGAGTGAGGGAGTCGCGGATTCGATAACCGCCATGGCCAAATTTGTGTTTTCTTAATTCATGGATCAGGAAAATCAAAGGAGTGGATGAAATAATGATCAACGTATAGTCTCTCAAGTGTCAATGGGCTCGACACATTGCTAGAAAAACTGACCACCGTTGGACAGCTGAAATACTGGACTGGATTTTAAGGTACAGAGAAAGATTCATAACAAGATTACATGAGAGATGGATGGATTAAATTCGGAAACATGCTGCATTGACATGGAATAGAATTGGGGAGACGTTCATCTGTCAAATGGATTGAGAATGATTGGTGATATACGTATTCATGGAATTCAATTTACATCTCTTTTTTTAGTGGAGGTTTAACGCCCGCCGTGAGCAACTCAGTGACATACAAGCAGTCGCCCGTTCCTAATTTAGGGCCACTGGCTTCAGGGAAGGGCGGAGACAGCCAGCGCCGTAAGACAAACAGAACATCTGTGCCTCACGCAATTCGAACCCGGACCCTTCTCGGACGAATGATCAGAAGTCATCGCTTAAACCACTGCGCCATCTTAGAATTAATGCAAATTTAGATAAATATCTATATAGATGTACGTATCTGTAAACGTATAGACTCTAATGTAGCATTTATATCATCATCATCATCATTGTCAACCATTATAAATCCACTGCTGAACGAAAGTCTCCCCAAGTTTCCTCCACAACGGTCTGTTTTGTGCCAGTCTCCTCTATGTCACTCCTGCATACTTTCGAATTTCATCCACCCATCTCCCATGTGGTCTTCTTCTGTGTCTTTTCCTGTCCCTTGGAATCCAATCTAACATTTCGGCTGTCCATCGATGGTCTGTCCTTCTGGCAGTATGTCCAGCCCATTGCCATTTCAGGGATTTAACTCTGATCATGATGTCTTCCACTCTTGCCATTTTTCGGATCCATGAGTTCCTCTTCTTATCTCTCCTGGTTACACCAAGCATGCACCTCTCCATGCTACTTTGAGTTGTCTGCAGCCTTTGTATGTCTCTTTTAGTTAAGGTCCACGTCTCTGCACCATACGTAAGCACTGGAAGAATGCATTGATCAAACACTTTTCTTTTAAGACATAATGGCATATTGCTCTTAAAAATTATGTTGTTTCTTCCAAAAGCTCTTTAGGCAAGTTTTGTACACCGATTAATTTCTTCATCAATGTGACCCCTCACTTGATATCTGCTGTCCAAGATAAACGTACGCATCTGTTATCTCCAGCTTTTTTCCATCAATCGATAAATCTTCATTTCTTGAAAAAGCATTGAACATCACTTTTGTCTTCTGAAAATTCATTTTTAATCCCACTTCTTTGCTCTTGTCACAAGTTCCTGGATCATACTCTGCAGCTCTGATGGGCTAGTTGCAAAAATGACTACGTCATCAGCAAAACGAAGGTGAGTTAGATAATCTCCATTAATCTTTATCCTCTTGTTTTCCCAGCTCAGCAATTGAAAGACACCCTACAATGTAGCATTAAAGAGCTTCTGAGATATGGTGTCACCTTGTCTCACTCCCTTTCCTACTTTTATGTGTGCTGTATTCTCAAATAGCCGAATCTTTGCACTTGCATTTTCATAAATGTCATTAATAATATTAATGTATGCATCTTCAATACCACAGGATTTCAGAGCCATTCTAACTGCTGATGGTTTCGCCGAATCAAAGGCTTTTTCATATTCGATAAAAGCCATGCACAATGGAAATTCATATTCCCTCGCTCTTTCAATTAGTTCTCTCAGTACGTAGATATGATCTATTGTGCTGTAGCCATACCTGAATCCAGCTTGTTCTCTCGGTTGAGCCATGTCCAGTGTTACCTTCAAGCGGTGTGAAATAACTTTAGTGAAGATTTTATAAACCACTGATAGAAAGCTGATAGGTCTGTAGTTCCTCAGATCCTCAATGTCACCTTTTTTATGCAGCAGGATCAATGTAGCGTTGTTCCAATCCTCAGGAATCTTCCCTTCATTAAGGCATCAAGTGAAAATTTGGGCGAGTACTGTTTCGATTTCTCCACTTGCTTCTTGTATGATGTCTACCGAAATTCCATCTTCTCCTGGAGCTTTTCCCCGCTTCATGTTCTTGATTGCATGTGCAGCTTCTGCTGAGAGGACTGGAAAAACTCTGGTACTGGTACCTTTCATGATGTCTAGAGTACATGTATCATCCCTTTCATATAACTTGGAGTAGAAATCTTTCACTCTTGTCAAAATTTCGCCTCTATTTCTTGTTGCAGAACCATCTTATATTCTCAGTGCCATAATCTGTCCCTTTACTATCTTTAGGCTTTGGTTGTTTTCAATTGCTTTCCTCACTAGTTCACAGTTGAATTTCCTTACGTCTTCAGTGATACTTTTTCGTACTGTCTTGCGTAGCTCTATATATTCCACTTTGGAAGTCACATCTTCTTCAGTTGTCCTCATCTCTCTTCTTTTTTGCATCAATATTTTGGTTTTTCCTGATAATTTGTTCACATACAACTTGTTCTTAGACCCAGCTAATTTTGTTGCTGTTTCCATAAGAGCTTTGGTTACTTTTCTGTTAACTTCAGAAATATCCACTTCTTCCGATGTTAGGCCTTCTAAAGCAGAGAATCTGTTCTTCAGTTCCAACTGGAAGGTATTATGGTGTTTTTTAAGGTTGGTTATGTCAATACATTTTGTTTGTCTTGTGAGCTTGCCACGTTCAAGTTTAGTGTTGAGATGCATCTTACATCTCACCAATCTATGGTCACTACCTGTATTGAACTTGTTTAGCACACTGCAGTCTTCTATGACGAATTTTTTGTTACACACAATAAAATCAATTTCACTTGTTGTTCCATTTGGATGTCTCCATGTCTATTTCCTGTGTGGCTTTTTCTTGAAAAAGAGTTCAAGATGAACTCCTTTTTCAAGAAAAAGCCACAGTTTGCCTCTGCAAACTCAACGAGAGTATTTCCACGCTGGTTTCTGTTGCCGTGACCGAATTTACCTACTGAAGTTTTCTGTTGCCGTTGCCCTATTTTTGCATTGAAATCTCCCATAATTATCTTCAAATTCTGTTTACCTTTATTATTTAGATGACGAATTTCCTCATAAAATTCTTCAATTTCTTCTTCAAGATGACTAGTGGTGGGTGCATAAGTTTAAATTATCTGAGCCTGGTATCTTCTCGAGAGTTGGATAACGAGTTGTGCAACTCTTTCAGAGAAACTTTCAACTTCTACAGCTTTATCCTCCAGTTTCTTGTTTATTATAAATCCAACACCACTAGTTCTGCCAGTATCTGTCCCACGATAGTAGAAGAGATGTCCACTTTTCAGTTCAATGAGATCTTCTCCTTTTCTCCTTACCTCACTTAGCTCGATGATGTCCCACTTGATCCTTTGTAGTTCCTCTTCCAATTCAAGAAGCCTTGAATCAGAAGATAGGGAGTGTCCATTATACGTAGCCAAGATCAGCATCAGATGGCAGCCTAGTCCTGTCCTCCGGGGATTCTTAGCACCCTCTGCCTTCATGTCGCACTGGCCGCTGCCTTGGCCAGGTACATTCCAGCTGCCGGAGACTGAGGGCCAAGATTTAAGTTGTGGAGTCATTTTGGAGGGGTTTGGCCATAATTCACCACGCTGGCCAAGCGGGTTTGTGAGTGTGGGATAGCATTTCCTCTAATCCCGATGGTATAGTTATACCGCTATTGGTGGTCGTTAGAGGCCCTTTAGTGGGGACAGGATGCACCACGAGAAGGCGGGGTTTACATTTGTCAAGGAGAGGCTGTGATGTTACGCATCAACCTGACCTTACATCCCAAAATTTATATAAACACTGGAAAATTAAAGAAAACGTAAAATAAAAATAATAAAATTAAATCCAGACCGGAATTTCCAAGATGCCTCGAAAAGCGATAGGTTATTATATAAAATATTTAATAGAAACTAAAGTGGGTTGGTGAGTGTGTGATAGCATTTCCTCTAATCTTAGTGGCATAGTTATACTGCTATGTGACGGTCGTCAGGGTTTCTTCAGTGGGTACAAAATGCACCACCAGAAGGCTGGGTTGACATTTGTCGAGGACAAGCTACCTTATGTTTGCACATCACCTTCTTTTTATTTGAAGTACTAATCACAAGTAATCTGCAAAAAAAAAAATGAAATTTCACAAAAGAAAAAAACTGTACGAAAGTTAAAACGGGAACCGAATCAGATGAAGAATAACGAAAATATAACCTCAAACCTTAAATTCAATCTGTTATTAAGGTATGAAATTAATTTAATAGCGAAGAACTGCAAGAAAGCTGAAGTAATTTAAACGTTCAAAAGTTGTGCGGAAGGTGCGATTTTTGTTTAAGAATTGTTGTTTCTTTGTTAAGTTTATCATTACATCCTTCCAATACTTTGGTTTTATTTTTTCTTTAAATCGAGAAAAAATAGTTCTTTACTTGTTTCCCAATTCCTACCCTGAGTAAGAGGTATAAACATTTCAGCTGCTTTAAAAATTTTCCACTGCTATTTATGTACTAAGTAATTACTGAGAAATATAACTCTTTTATTTAAATTGAAAATTTTCTGGTGAAGTAATAGATAAAGAAAGGAAAATAATTCAGAAGAGTTTTTCTTCTGTATGGTAAAAAATTTTCCGTCTGGTAAATTTGAAGCACTCAATTTTTGCGATTTTCTGTTTTATAGGAATGGTTCTTGAAGTACACGATAAAATAATAAATTGTTTCGTTTCAGAAGCTAAACTATCTAAAAAGTTTGGATTTTTCTAAGGAATGTTTAGTCATAAGCGTTATTTGAAGCTTCATTTTAGGCAATTCATTGTCAAATATATATTATTTGAAACTTTTTTTATGTTTGAAAAGACTCCAAAAAGTGTGCTTAAAACATTTTTTTTTTCATTTTCTAATAAATTATGTATTCAACTGTTCAACTCCTTCAGTAAACTAAGTTTGCTTATATTGTATCCTGTTTTGCATTTATTACTTTTGGGGAAAAATCTTTTAAATAATTTTTAAGAGTTGTTATATTCCTTATACCTAATATTGTTTATTTGCTTGGAGGTTTAACGACCACCGTGAACTCGATAAGCTATATGCAATCGCCCATTCCTAATTTAGGGCCACTGGTTCCAGGGAAGTGAGAGAGTCAGTGCCGTGAGGCAAACACTCACCGGGATTCGAACCCGGACCCATCTCGCACGAATGCACAGAAGCCAGCACCACTGTGGCTCCCCTAATAATTTCACTACAGGGATTTCTTTTTTCTGCAGATTAAAAATATCCATGAGTATCGAAGAGTAAGAGATTCTGCGCAGTCCTAATTTTGGTTAAGAATAGTCCGCTGTTCGTCAGTGTTCGAACCTAAGTTCTCAACGTGGAAACCAGCATCCTAATCTCTCAGTAGCCTAGCGACCTTGGAGGCAACCTTGCGGTAATGTCTGGTCTTCATATTAGGGCTAATCAATGCGTAACGCTCCAGAATTGTGTGCTTTTCAATTGCATTACTATCTTTTTTTTTTTTTTTACATTAAAGTGTGTGATGGGAAACACAGTTTCTTCTTTCAGGTTGTTTCCTTTTGGCCCACTGCAACGCTCTGAAACCATCATTATCGCCTGAACCTGGCCATTATCTCGATGGTGAAATAGGCGACATTATTCGTGAATGTTCAAACACGTGGTTCGTGGAACAGTCTCTCGTGCACCTGCTCTTTTAAGTAAATAAAATACTCATCATCAGTGCTTCGTGATTGGAATGCCCCCTCGCAGCACGCAATGTTCAACGTTAGTCATTCATGCATCGGATCAGACCTGCGAAGCACAAAAACATGCTTGGGGAATTTTTAAGAAAGCCAGTTGAAAGTCAGCTTTAGAAATGTCCCGTGATGAGAAAGAGATAGATTACAGGAATCAACATCTGGTGATTCCCTGGATAGTTGTCCTTACAGATGAAGAAGATGAAGACGATTTCGATTTCCCAGAAATGTTCGACGAAGTACACCTACAAGATCAGGTCAGCGTTTGTTTCTCATTCCTTCGCTTACACCTCAGTATTGGGTTTAAACAGCATGTATCCATCTTTTCGTGATATCGGAGAAACGACGTTTCAGTTTACTCGAACCTCGTTTTACGACGTTCTAGGAATAAGAGACGAATCCCTTGTTTGAGAAAGTTCCCTGAAGCAATGGCGACGCTTGCAGCTCAGAACTGGAGGGAAATAGCATCATACCGCGGGGGGTCACAAATTTTGAAGTGCTAGGCAAAAATTTTGCCAAAAGATCCCGCTTATGGAGATTTTACCGATAGCTGATGACTATTTTTCCAATATAAAAAAAAATTCCATGTACAAACTGCGCGCTCTATTTATTCAATGTATTTAGCACTGGGAACCATGAGTACGAATCTTCATGGCCTTTAACAAGTTACTATTTCTTCGCAATTTTAATTAATTTACGGTTTTTTTTATTATTACTTTAATACTAAGTGAAAGCCCGTCAGTAATGACTTGGAAATGACGTCAGTAATGACTAATGACGTCAGTGGAAATGACGTCAGTAATGACTAAGGGAGAAATGACAGTCAGTAATAAGAAAATGACAGTCAGTAATTGGAAATGACAGTAATGAGGAATAGGAAAAGCCAGTAATTGTCAGTCAGCAATTGGACAGTCAGTAATTGTCAGTCAGTAATTGTAAGTCAGTAATTGACAGTCAGTAATTGTAAGTCAGTAATCAATTGTAAGTCAGTAATTGGACAGTCAGTAATTGTCAGTAATTGGAAATGACGTCAGCAATGACTAAGGAAGTGGAAATGACGTCAGCAATGACTAAGGAAGTGGAAATGACGTCAGTAATGACTAAGTGAAAGCCCTTCAGTAATGACTGGGAAAAACAAGATATGTAGCGTATTTTTTTTGTAACCAGGTAATTTTTTTGTGTGTGTGATGTCCAAATGAGAAAGTATATTTCATGAGCATTACAACAATATAAAAAAGTATGTTTGTGGAGGCAGAGATTCGACAATTTAAAATAGGTAAGCGCTCTTTGGACTGCGCCACCAAAGTGGGACAAATGTTCAGACAAAGAAAATTATATGGCTTCTGATGATTTGCCGTCATACGGATGTTTATGAATTTTAGTTTGTGACCTGACAAGGAATCTCTCTCTCTCTCTCACACACATCTGTTTAAACTGTAATTTAAAAAAATGTCTTTCTACTGCTCTCTTGGACATTCACATAGAGGACTCCCTCCATTTCCCCGAAGAGTAAACACTAATTTTAACAAAATTCATTTATATAACAAAATTTCTGTGAATTCAAAATATTTACGTACGTTTATTCAAGTTCCGCAAAATGTTAGATAAATTCACTCGCCATGTGTTGTTATTGCTTGAATATTTTGGGGGCGAAAAGGTGAGCTCAAAGGAAAATTTGGTGAGCTGTAGCCCACCTGTAGCGTCGTGCCTGCGCTGAAAGTGCAATGGGCATAAACCTTACACATATTCATCCCAGGATCCCTATTAACACGTTTTTCTTAACATAGCTGTTTTTTTTTTTTTTTTTTTTTTTTTTTTTTGATTGGAGGTTTAACGACCACCGTGAGCAACTCAATGGGCTATAAGCAGTCGCCCGTCCCTAATTTAGGGTCGCTGGTTCCAGGGAAGGGAGAGAGCCAGTGCCGTAAGACAAACACAACATCCATGCCTCATCGGGATTCGAACCCAGACCCCATCGCTTAAACCACTGCGCCACCGGGGCGGCAACATAGCTGTAGTAGAGATAATATGTGATGGATCTATTGAAATACCTGTGCCGCTCAAATGGCCAAGTGGCCTTGAGCTCTGTTCTCTGATCATTCATCCCAGATGGGCCCTGGTTCGAGAACCGGATGAGGTACAGCTGGTGGTTTGTCCAACGAGTCTGGCTCACTCCCTTCCCTGGAACCAGAGGCCCCGAATTAGAGAACCGGGTTGCATAGCCCTCTGAATTGCTCTCGGAGGCACTTTAACCCTCCCTTACCCTCAAAATAACTATTGCAAGTAAAGAAATGCCCTTTCTAAGAAGCTGAGCCGGACAAAATGTACGTAAACCACTCAAATTTGCTGTCACTTGCTTATCACATTCTTTGATCACGGATATTTAAATATACTAAATCAGTTTTATTTTTCATGATGAAGAGTTAAAATCACTACGTGTAATTCTAGGGGTTATGGGAGGTGGCTCCGTCCCTGATTTTAGGTCACTGGCTCCAGGGAAGGTAGAGAACCAGCGTCGATAAACAAACACTCCGCTCATGCTCCAGCACAGGCAGGGTCATACGACTGGCCCAAAACCCACGCCTCTGATCAACGGTGCAGCTCAGATTAGTTCCCCCTTCTTGCAGATTCTATGTTAAAAATGATTAAAATATGGTAAATATATTCTAGTCACTGTTACATTGAGTTCAACACATATGGAAATGCAGCTGCACTTATTCAAGTAGCTCCTGCGGTTCACCGGGCGTTGGCATTCCCACAGTCGGAACTGACCTTTGTGTAAATTTGTACATATTTCGGCGCTGTTTGTCCAAATGTGGCACTTGCTGTAGGATTTTTTGAATACATAAACAAGCAAACAAGCATATGAAAGAGAAGCTGGATAATATTCTTTATAAACTTTGCCCAAATTTGGCACCTCTACATTGAAGGATTCGGTCTAAAAATTTTGCACTTCCATACATTTAATAAATAATGGATTTTGGTGCTTCTCTCAGGTATATTATAACCCTCTCAACTTCTTTTAAATGCATTTTGATTTTCACATGCCATTCAAAATGTGACACTTAGTTTTCTTTTTAGTCAGGTATGCCCGAAAAAGTGACTGGAAGTACCGTTCTTTTATATTAAATTGCTACGGGCTTCTGTTCCGCTGAAGAAGATTTCGGAAAATGTTGAATTAATTAAACTGATTGTAGCTTTCCATTGTTGTAAGCGAATATTAATATTCTGTACGGGTTTAAGTTACTTTTTGATTTTTTTGCCCCCAATGTGTCTGAATAAAATGGTTTTCCAAAATTTTCTGTGCTGCTGGATTTAGGCAAATTACGGCAAAACAATTCCTTTCCTCCTCTCAACTCAGCAGTACCTACCATAAGCCTGTTACTTGTGATAAGCGCTCCCTTCTGGTCCTCTATTCTCTGCTCTTTGAACTAAAGCATGATGGGAGAAGCACTAGTACCAATATCACGGGAATTATGCCTCTGGGTAGAAACAAGTCACTCAAATATTTTTTCTCTCCTTTCGTATACTCAGCTCAAAGCTAGCCTGGGCCGCCCCGGTGGCGCAGTGGTCTAAGCGATGGCCTCTGATCATTCGTCCGAAAGTGGTCCGGTTTCGGATCCCGGTGAGGCATGGATTTTGTGTTTGTCTTACGGCACTGGCTCTCTCCCTTCCCTATAATCAGTGACCCTAAATTAGGGACGGGCGACTGCTTATAATCCATTGAGTTGCTCACGGTGGTCGTTAAACCTCCAATAAAATTTAAAAAAGAAGCTAACCTGGTCATATTTTTAATGCTGTGAAACCGATTTACCGACAAGATATCTCTTGTGCAACAATATTTCTCCGCGCACTGATGGGGTGCCATGTGGCGCGGACCCTTCTCCTTAAGGGTGACTTAAGGCAAGACAAAAGGAAATTTTCCGCTTTCCATCACGACGTCCTCCTCAAAGCCCCACACCATCTTAACTTTGCTGACAACCAGACAAACGATTTCGGAATGAGTATTTTAAAACAGTGACCACGAGAAAAAGAGCAAGCTTAGTGACCGCCAAGTCATTATCTCCCCCTTTACCCTGAGGCTAACACAATTCTTCCCTCCCGCTCGCAGTAAAGATCAGATTCAGATCATAGTTAGAGGATTTTAGGAAGACAGGTCTTAAACATCCTTTAGAAATAGGAAGCTAGGAGATTCGGGCTAGAGTGCCCGATAGGAAGGTGACACGGAAACGAAGTAGAAAGGGTGAGGAAGACGCCCTTATTTATTACCGGGGGGGGCAGTACCCGGGGTCCGACGGCTTAATGTGCCCATCCGACGCACGGCGGATATTTAGTGGATCGAGCGTTCGTACCTGCCTGGGATCGAACCTGAGGTCCTCTCCGTGGCAGTCACGAACGTTGCCCACTCGGCCACACGCGGCCCCGCTCGCAGTAAATATCTTCCGGGTGTACTTTATAGCCCTCCTGGGGCAGAAGGAGGGCGTCTGCCCGGCCCTAGTTATGTCATTGTCGCTTCTGTTTTGCTGCAGACGCCCTTCTTTTGCCCCAGGCGCAGCTGAAAAAAGGGCACAAATTACATACGATTTGATTAAAATGGAAATTGAAAAATTTGTTCCATTTTCTAGTACAGAATTTACCACAATTGCTTTAGCCAGTTGCGGTAGCATGGGGGCTTAAATTTCGCATTTCTTTCTCAAAATGTGTGCCGCCCAGGTGGCGCAGTGGTCTGAGCGCTGGCTTCTGATCATTCGTCCGAGTTGGTTTGGGTTCGAATCTTGGTAAGGAATGGATGTTGTGTTTGTCTTATGGCACTGGCTCTCTCCCTTCCCTGGAACCAGTGACCCTAAATTAGGGACGGGCGACTGCTTATAGCCCACTGAGTCGCGCACAGTGGTAATTAATCCTCCACTCAAAAAGAAAGAAAAAAATCTTATGCTGAGTGCCCCCCCCCCCCCCATTTTCAAATTTTTTCCATCTCAATTAAGGAGGGGTAAAATACCGTTTCCGTTTGGGATAAGAAATAACATCCAGTTCTCTAATACCCTATTTGTAGCATCATACACCAATAAAAATATTTAAAAGTTAGGTTGTTAAACTACAGTGAAAATGGCAGTGCTTTCAATGAAACTTCGCAAAAGTCTTCCTCTGGTCCACCGAAAAACTAGCTCCTACTTAAAACCTATTGCATAACAATTGGTGATTATTAGTTATCAATTAACTACAAGAGAATATGATTAAAAGAAAAAGAAAATGTGAAGCGAAATGCCACAAACAGCTCTCGGTAGCAAGTTTTAGTTTTTCTTTCTTTTTCTCTCTTTTTTTTTTTTTTTTTTGATCTGAAAAATTGTGATTGCATATGTGTGTGTGTACTAAATAATGCAGTATGTGCGTAATCAACACACAAGACCAGTTTTGCTATCTTAAAATCTCGCGCAGTCGAACGGGATGGGCCCAGTTTCTAGTTTCGGATGAGGCACGAGTGGTTATTCTGGTCTCAGTGGCGTAACCAGGAAAATGCAAACGTGTACTTGCACGTCACAAAATTCGCTGTTGTTGTTTGTTTATTTGAGGTTTAACGACCACCGTGAGCAACTCAATGGGCTATAAGCAGTCGCCCGTCCCTAATTTAGGGTCACTGGTTCCAGGGAAGGGAGAGAGCCAGTGCCGTAAGACAAACACAACATCCATGCCCGACCGGGATTCGAACCCGGACCCCTTACGGACGAATGATCAGAGGCAAAATTCGCTGTCTTCTGATATTTAATTTCATATGTGGCATCAAATTTCACATTTTCCCTGATTTAAAAATAGCTATAAAAATCTTATTTCAAATTTCTACTAGATTAGATGCAATGCCGACGAGCCGCCCCCGGTGGCGCAGTGGTCTAAGCGATGGCTTCTGATCATTCGTCCGAACGGGGTCCGGGTTCGAATCCCGGTGAGGCATGGATGTTGTGTTTGTCTTACGGCACTGGCTCTCTCCCTTCCCAGGAACCAGTGACCCTAAATTAGGGACGGGCGACTGTTTATAGCTCATTGAGTTGCTCACGGTGGTCGTTAAACCTCCAACCAAAATAAAAAATAAATGCCGACGATAAGTGAAATGTTCGTAAGCTGTGTGTAGGAATTCTCCTTTCTCACAATGCGACGGCAGGCGCCTTTTTCGTCGCATTGTGAGTGGTTTTGCTTGTTGTCGTCTGCATTTCATTGCGTTGGGTACCAAACGTGCTGGAAGCTAAGGGAGTTTTATAGTTCTTCGTAAAAGTTTAAGACCACCTGTCAGTTCATGAAAATTTAGATTTTCAAAGAAGCAACTAATTACTAATCAGAGATGTTTGAAAAAATGACACCACAGATGAATACTTACATTCTTTAGAACACAAAAAGGTTGAAATCAGAACTTTGTGTGGCCTCCTTCGTTTTTTATAACAGACAGAATGTGATGTCGCATACTCTCAATGAGGAATTTTCATAATCTCAATGAAATGTTGTACTTGCACCACAAGTAATTTTTCGCGTTGATCAAAGCTTGGAAATTTGATGTCTGTGTTTTGGCTACCTTTTCTTTTAAAATGGTCCATACATTTTTAATGAGGTTAAATTCGGGACTATTGCCGGGCCAGTGAAGCACAGTTATGCTCTTCCTCTGCAGGCAGTCCTTTACTGTCTTTGATTTGTGGCATGAAGCACCATTATGCCTGAAGATTGTGCATCTGTGCACTTGCATATAAGTTAACAGCTTCTCACGTAGCATTTCCACATGAAAAAGGCCAGTGATAGTAGTGCCTATCGGAAAAAAGGGATAATGAAGCAGTACCGGATGCTGACAAAGCACCCCATGTCATCTGACTAGGCGGGTGTCTCACGGAGCTAACGATTATTTTTCATCAAACCTTTTGCCTTTTGGTCGTCGAACATGTGCTTCACGTGATTCAAATTGAAACACAGCTGATTCATCGGAAAAAAGAGCTTGGCTCCAATTTTCAGCAGTCCACGAATGATGAGGCTTCTGAAACTGGTGTCTCTTCTTTTTCATGACAGAGGTTAGTCTAGGTTTACGTGCAGATTTATAAGACTTTAATCCAAAATCTTTGCTAAGATGTCGGCAAACGGTGCTGATACTACTGTCTGACCCTTTTGAATGTAAAAAGGCCTTGATTTTTTTTTTTTTTTTTGATTGGAGGTTTAACGACCACCGTGAGCAACTCAATGGGCTATAAGCAGTCGCCCGTCTCTAATTTAGGGTCACTGGTTCCAGGGAAGGGAAAGAACCAGTGCCGTAAGACAAACACAACATCCATGCCTCACCGGAATTCGAACCCGGACCCCGTTCGGACGAATGATCAGAGGCCATCGCTTAGACCACTGCGCTAACGGGGCGGCCCTTGATTTTCTTGCACGAACTCCTCTGAGAACGCATAACTATTCGTCATATCGTATTGTCATCAGGTGGGGTTGTTTTCCTTGGACGTCCACTTTTCTTTCGGTTGCTAAATTCACCTGTATCTCGACATTTCATGATGGTATTATGAACTGCAGTCTTGCTCACATTCACTTTTTTTCTGCTTATGTTACGTTATCCTCCATGATATAAAGTCACTATTTGTGCCCTCTGAGTGACGCTTTTTTGCTAATTTTTCGCTATGTAAAAATACGTACAAAACCTCTCAGCATGAAAACCAGAAGCAAACTGACGCTCGCACGCTTCTCTCAACTCTATCAACAGCTGCCGCTGTAGGATGATGCAACACCGACAGGAAGTTGAGTAATACAGACAGTAGCTGATGCAATCGGCAGAAATCTCCTAATACCAACAGGTGGTCTTAAAAATTTGCAAATGGCTGTATTAGGGAAAAGGGTGTTTTTTCTCTTGGCGAGGCATTCGCACTTTTCTTCATACATGATAGTCAGTATCCGTTCTTATGATAGTGTTAAAGCCCTGGAGAATAAAAAAGTTCTACATGTAGTAGAGGTGGGGGGGGGGGGGACAACGAACTAAGGGATTCCACATTTGACAGAGGAAAGAGTATTTAAATAAGTAGCTTATGCACTTATCCTGGAATCTGAATGAAGATGAATAAAACAATAAATAAAAATTCGATGGGGGTCCACTCCTCGGAGTTCTTTGCGGATTAATTTCGAAAAGTGTTGGACTGCGGGTTTTTATTGTTGTTGTTTATTTGTTTCTGTATGAATCATTCTCGATTTTAATACATTTTTACATGAGCAAGAGAAAGCAGCACTTTTTGTTAAATCATTTTAACAACGTCACGAATTAGAGATGCGAACTGCAGAATGCAAAAAAGCGGGATGAAATAGCTTAATCATTTTAATGATATGCAGCAGAAATCCAAGGCGACTGCTTATGAATCCGAGAACACTATGATTACCCCATTTGAATACGTTTTTTTTTTTTAGCTTTCGCATTGTAGAATTTTTTTTTTTTTTTCGAGGTGTTTCACTACTTGTGTAGCCAAGTTTTGATGCAAAAATCGTTGATTTTTAATTATCACCCTGACGTATGACAGTAAAAATGCTATTGATCGAATTTGTGATCGATTGATTTTTTTTATTCTTAATCGATCAAAATCTATTCTTTCATTCTTGAACGATTAAAAATCAATTATTTCATTCTTGATCAATTAAAACGCCATTCTTTCATTCCTAATCGATTAAAAATCAATGCTTCAATTCTTAATCGATTAAAAATCAATTCTTTCATCCTTAATCGATTAAAAACAGTAATGTTGCACCCTGCAAAAATAATTTCTGAGTATTTGTCTGGCTTGTGTGATGGCGCTGGTCCAGTCATTTCCCTGAAACCAGTGGCCCTAAATTAGGGATGGGCAACTGTCTATAGCCCTAAGAGTTTCTCACAGCGGTCGTTAAACTCCGAAGCAAAAAAAAGTTCTACATTCTGGAGTCGAACCGCGGATTAACGAAAACGATTTGTAAGAAGCGCAGGTGATATTCGTCCACTTTGTGACTTTCTAGGAAGAACAACATGAATGTAATAGTAACAGTGAGGGTATATGCGTCGTTGTTTTTCTGTATGTCAACAGCTGCTTCAGATTGCTTGATTTCTAGAGGGAGAGGCACGCAACGCATTGCTCGGAATAAAGTATTTCCGGCAAGTTTAGCTGTCAGTTAGTAAACAATACACATGCAACTTCCTGTGCGTGAAAGAGCGCAAGTTCCGAAGTTCAGCCTGCTTTTGCTTTGCCTTTTGTAAACCATTGACAAACTGCACTGAAATAATTTTCCGAAATCGTGGTCATGAACACTTTTTTCTTGTTTACGTACTTGAAATCCATTGTGTCGATAATGTCAGAACTGCAAAAAAAAAAAGTTAGTGATGTACCCAAGGATAAAAAAAAAGTTAGTGATGTACCCAAGGATTTGTCAAGTGCAAGACACTGAGATTTCAATTTGCCGAGGAAATAAAGTTCAAAAGGGCACAAAAGCTGCCGATTTGGGAAGTTTTGAACACCCGCTTCTTCAAAGGAAAACGTGAGCATGGGTCATTGGTGCTCCAAGTTTGGGAATAAAAACAGCGATTTTTTTTTATTTCTCATTAAAAAATAATGTTTTGATGAGGGGTTTAAAGACTTCTGTGAGCAACTGGATGTGCTATAAGCAGATATCCGTCTCTAATTTAGGGCCACTTGTTCCAGAGAACGGAAAGAGCCAGTACTGGAAGACAAACACAACATCCATGCCTCACCGGGATTCGAACTAGGACCCATCTCGGATAAATTGTCAGAAACCAGCCCTTATTGCTCCACTGGCGGGGAAGGGGGTAGGGGAGTGGATGGAATATGACGCTGAACTCTCTTTCTTTAAACACAAAAAAAAAAAAAAAACGAGACAGGAATGAAAACTTCAGAATGGAAAGCCAAAAGAATAAAATGCAAAAGAAAATAATGAAGATCATGAGAGACTTTAATATTCAGATCATTTCACGTCATTGGCATGACTATAGGAAAAGGCAACTAATGCTTTAACCTTTTAAGCGGCCGATATACCTGGATCAAATGGTGTTCAAAATTTGCTCTGCTTCCCAAATAGAAATGTTCTTATAGCGGCCGGGTTTTACAGACGCTACGTCAAACAATTACTTTCCCCCTTTTATTTCAGCAGTACAGACTATAAACTTGTCCTGTGTGACAGGCGTTTCTTGCCAGTCCTCCATTTTACACTCCACGACGGGGAAGGGGTAGTCACCCCGACACGTACATCATGCCACTGGAGCGAAGCAACTGATTAAAACACCTTCCTTCTCTTTTCGCAGCTTCCCCCTATTGTTATAGCCCGTTAAACAGGTAATCGGTCAGAAAGGATTAGTGTCAATCATTCTGCTAAATGACCCTTGTGAATAACAAAGCAATGAGGGAAAACAACGCTTTCTGATGCTCAAGATCACTCATTTCAGTCCCGCCCACTTCTTAGACAGCGAATATATTTGTTCGAGCTGATATGAGCCCATTTTTCTCACACCCAGTTAAGTCGTTCCACGGCTGAAAGATTAAGTCGCTTTATGTAAAAACTTTGATGACGTAGCTGCAAGAAGAATGCAAGAAAGAAAATTCTGCTTTAGCAGTTGTAAATGACCTCCTTGTTAATCTTGATGCAGCATGTTATGTAAAAATTAAAAAACAACAACAGGAGAATGCAATTTGAAGATTCAGAAATAGGTAAATGAGCATGCGGGAAAAAGAGCAGTAGGGCAGCCAGCTCTTTGTTATCATGATTAGCATTGATATTGGATCAATAATTGCAATTCCGAACCAGAATAACAATACCGGTATTTCGGAATTCATCCAGCAGAAACAACATGTATTTCATAGTTTTTATTTAGTAAATATAATTTAAAAAAAAGTGTTTTCAAGTATAAATTAATCGGAAATATTAAACAAGTCACTGTTTAAGTTCTCAAAATTAAGTTACCACTTGGGTGCTGTTATATTCGTAATTGTGTCTGATCTTATGTTATGAGAACACTTCGGCCTTGTCCTGGATGTTGCGTCAAAATTCGTTTTTCAGCGCTTTTTAAGCTAATTTTCAGCCATTGTATGTAACAATATGTTTTAATGAGTACTACGATACTCTTCCGTACTCCTCTTCGAATATCGTTATACAGTATAAGCAGTAAATACAATGTTTCATGGAGGGACGTCCATGAGAGGCGTTAACGATCATGAGCAACTTTTTGGGCTTTAGGCGGTAATCCACTCCTGACTTGAGGCCACTGTCTCCGCAAGACAGCAACAACACTTATGCCTCATCCCAGACTCGAACCCGGGCCCATTTCAAATGAGTAACCCAAACCCTGCGCCTCAGACTACTCGGGCACCGGGAAATTAATCGAATACTTCATTGTATCGCTCAAAGTTGCCAAGAAATGCCGTTAATAATCAAATGTGTTGGTGCAGATGGAACTGTCAAACATATATACGTACAAGTAAATCTTCTTACGAAGTTCCAGCTTATTGGAGGTTATTGTTCTCGCAGAAGGAGTTCTCTCAGAACGCTGATTCCTTCTCTAATGCATGATGTGAATAAATTATATATTCAATATGTACCGAAATACCGGTACTTAGGATATTGCAATCTCTAGGAAGGGCGTCTGAAACCTAGAAGGACATGGTGTTAGAGATATGAGTTCTTTCTTTTGTGACGTCACTCTCAGGTTACATAGTCAGGTAAGTCTATGTCGTGCTTGAAGTCCCGCCCGTCAGCGTTGGAAACCAATGGAAAGCTTTGGTTTTCGGGTGACGTCATTAAAAGGGAAAACTCATCTCTCTAATGGCATGACCTCTAACTTGTCACTAGTCAGTCCGGGTAATTAACGCTGCTTTGATTTTTTTTTTTTTTTTTTTTGATTAACGACTACCGTGAGCAACTCAATGGGCTATAAGCAGTCGCTCGTCCCTAATTTATGGCTACTGGTTCCAGGGAAAGGAGAGAGCCAGTGCCGTAAGACAAACACAGCATCCATGCTTCGCCGGGATTCGAACCCGGACCCTTTCTGGACGAATGAGCAGAGGCCATCGCTTAGACCACTGCGCCACCGGGGCGGCGCTTTGAACTTTGAAATGACTGAGTCATGATTAAAGCCTGGATGTGCACATATTAAAAACCTCCAAAATAATCAAGAACCGAACACCAAAACCATAAACAACAAATACCATTTATTGGAATAATTATCGAATTGTCCCAATTTTGGCCTTTAAACGAATGCACGCGTTAATATTTCTAGGACTGCTTTCCAATAAATGTGTAAAAGTTTCTCCTGTGAACGAAAATGCAGCAATGCATTTCCGTACACGTATTTATCTAGCTCCAAAGTAGAATCAGGAGGATTTTCCAAAGTTCTAGTAGTTTTGTGAAGGCCACTCTAAACATTAAACCCGATTTTCTGTAAACCAGTCAGTGACAACTTGTGTTAGGGGCAGAGTGCGGCGTCTTGCTAATTCCAGCAGGACTCATCTCCGTACTACTGCCACAGTGCTGAAAGTGCGGAATTTTCCAGGATTTCTAGGTTATTTTCCACAACAAGAAGTTTTTTGCAGCACCATAAATAAACCCGAGTTCATTCCACGAGAACCAACTCCATACAAGAGCACTACCACATCCAAACTTGCGTATCAGAACAATGCATTCCGGTAAATCGTTCTGGTGGAATTCTCCGTATTCATACATACCGGGTGCGCCATATGGAAGAAGCCCCGGGTTTCCAGTTACAACTGCTTTGTTCCACTTCTAACCGGTTTTTGCATGTACAGCTGCAAAGGAACTCTCCGGAGTGGTTAGTCACATCCAGATCAGTGTAGGTACGCGGTCATAAGTGTAAATGAAGAAAGAACAAAGGCAACGGAAATGGTTTTAAGTACGGAACAGCGGATTTTTATTGTGGAATAATATTTCAGAAATAATTCATACAAGGTTTTAAATTAGTTCTTTACAGAACAATTTCCACATTGTGCAGCACCGGGGAAATCGGTGGAACAGAAGTTCGCTCAGAAATTTCGTGAAACCGGCGCGGTGTGCAACAGGAAAAGAAACAAACCCAAGACAATTCGTACTGAAGACAATATCAAGGATGTGTGCATAATGATGTTACAAAGCCCTCGGAAGTCGATTCGCCGATTATTGTCTGCAACGGGGATATCTACCACGTCATGCCGACGCATACTTAAAGTGGATTTGCATTTTCGGCCGTACAAAGTTATGGCGCTCCAAGAACTTAAAACTCCTGATTATGTAAAACGGATGCAATATTTTTAGTGGTTTCAGGAGACCATTGTCAGCGGTGAAATGGACCCAACATTTTATTACATGACAGATGAAGCATGGTTTTATCTGTCCGGGTATGTTAATACGCAAAACAGCAGGATTTGGACCGACACGAATCCCAGACTGACAATGGAGACTCCTGTACGACCAAAAGATAAGCCTTTGGTGTGCTGTGTCTGCGAAGAGGATAGTCGGCCCATTTTTTTCACTGACACCATCAACTCGGATCGCTATGTTCAGCAACTGTTCAACCCATTTGTTGCCGCACTTACAGAAGAAGAGCAAAAATATGCTTTCTTTCAGCAGGATGGTGCAACGGCGCTTACTGCGCGGAACAGTCTACGTGCTGTGCATGAAGTGTTTGGGGAGGACAGTACTGTATCGAAGGCACTATGGCCACCCAGATCATCCGATCTCTCCACCGGTGACTTTTATCTGTGGGGAGCATTGAAAGGGAAAATGTACGCAACTAATCAGCACACCCTTGATGAATTAAAAGTAAACATTGCGGATGCCATAGCCCAAATTACTGCCGATGAGTTGTGCCGCGTTGCGAACATGTTCCGTCGTGTGTAGCTGTGTCTTGATGTCGGAGGACAGCACTTTCAGCAATTGTTGTCAACGCAGGTAAATTACTCCTGTTTTCTGTCATTTCAACTATTCTTTACCATGTATAGTTACATTGCCTGATTGTTGTCGTTCATTATACTCGGGCCTCTTTTAAACCGCACACCCTGCAAGGTGGCCATTGACCATCATATCGTGCACCATGATTCCTCAGTCCATAGGACCTTTGTCTATTGTTCTAAGTCCCATGCCAAACCAACACCAGCTTGTGAGCTGCGGCACGATCATGAAAACCCATTGCGAGTGTTCCCTGCGAATGGGTTTTTGTACAAACGGGATTACCAGAAACCCTAGTGACATTTGAACGCATATTTCACTGGTCAACAAATTTGGACTTTTGTTGTTGTCATGATTATCAAATTATCATTTCTTTATCTACTAGCTTATAGCCCGTGCGATGCACGGGTGAAAAAGCTGTGACTGCAAATTTTATAACACGAATTGTAAAATACATCATCATCATTGTCAACCATTACCAATCCCCTGCTGGATGAAGGTCTCTCCAAGCCTCTTCCACAACGGCCTGTCTTGTGCCAGTGTCCTCCATGTTACTCCCGCATACTTTCGAATTTCATCCACCCATCTCCCATGTGATCTTCTTCTGGGTCTTTTCCTGTCCCTTGGAATCCAATCTAAAATTTCGACTGTCCATCGATGGTCTGTCCTTCTGGCAGTATGTCCAGCCCATTGCTATTTCAGGGATTTTACTCTGATCATGATGTCTTCCACTCTTGTCATTTTTCGGATCCACGAGTTTCTCTTCTTATCTCTTCTGGTTACACCAAGCATGCACCTCTCCATGCTGCTTTGAGTTGTCTGGTCTCTTTTAGTTAAGGTCTACGTCTCTGCATCATACGTAAGCACTGGAAGGATGCATTGATCGAACACTTTTCGTTTAAGACATAATGACATATTGCTGTTGAAAATTATGCTGTTTCTTCCAAAAGGTCTCCAGGCAAGTTTTATACGCCGATTAATTTCTTCATCAATGTGACCCTTACAGGGTCAGCGGACCGTTAACTTATGAGCTTATTAATGGGCAGTCTATAAGATAGGTCACCAACAACAAAATTTTCTTATGCTCCCATTTAACATTCCCATGACAGAAACCTATTAAATAGGTTAATAGATTTTAACCCGTCATATGACTGTCACAGTACGTTAAAAATCATGTAATGTAAAAATTTAGGTAATAAAAATGATGTTAACACCTACGTAACCGAATAAACGTCGCAGACAGTTGTTTGAGCACGTGCGTGTTGCTTCAGATGAAGTCGTTTTTCTTACTAACTTTATTTCATTTTCCGGTAATTCTCCTTGTTTTCACGTATCGTGCAATAGCGGTGAGCTTAGTTACGATTTCAGCCACCGGATAAAAGCAGATGACGCTGCAAATACTGAATGACGTCAGAGCATTATTCCTTTTTAAGAAATTACTCTGCAATGCGAAGAAAATTAAATAAAAGACGACATAGCACATACGTAACAGAACAAATTTCGCAGATTGTTGTTCGAGCACCTAGGTGCTTGTTGTACAGATGAAGTCGTTTGTCTTACTAACTTTATTTTATTTTCCGGTAATTCTCCTTGATTTCGCGTAACATGCGATAGCGGTGAGCTTAGTTCCGATTTTAGCCACCGGATAAAAGCAGATGGCGCTGCAAGTACTGATGACGTCAGAGCGTTAGGGACAGACGTAGCCTATTGTAAATGCTTTATTTTGAGCCGCTGAGCATGAAAATGATGATTAAATTGAAATATTAACTCTTATTTTTGAAAAAAATTTACTTTCCTATATTAAAATAAGATATCTGTTATTTACATGACTTAAATATCGCATTACGTTTACAGGAAACCAAACTCTATAGGTACAATGCATATCAACTCTGCATATCCTGTTGGCCAAAAACTGTCCTCGTTACATTTCATGATTCGACGCGCCATGTCGCACTCATTTCGTGAAAATGAACTTCGCCAAATTGAGAAGTATGCTTTCCGTTTTTGTTACCCTCAAATACTGGTTAATGCAATAATTCGCCGTGTTGGTTCAAGTGTAAGCTCAACTTTGGTGAGAGACAGACAACCTGTAACTTACGTTGCTCGCTTCCTTACAATTCCATCAGTTTCAGGTTAAAAGCTATCTGCCGACGCTACGAAATCGACTTCGGGTTGAAGACTCGAAACATTAGCGACTTAATAAAGAAGGATACAGCCGAAATTCATATACACAGATATGGTGTATATGCAATACTATTGGAGACAACCTGCGAAGAAGTGTCAAAACGTACCCTTCAGGAACTTCTCTATTTAGGCTCTGCTTGCAGGGTAGTCATCAACCCGACCGGCAAAATGCAAAAATTCTCAATACCCCAAGTAACTGTTCATCCTTGCTTTTGGCAGAAAGTCTGCAAAAGCATAGAGACAACTGCTGTAATGATGACATTCCTATAGCGGTTCAGTCACCATGGGGAGTACTGTGTAAAAACTCGAAACTTTCCCCGACCACTTGCAGTGAATAATGTAGCACCTTTCTCACTGCGCATGCTCATAAGAAACACGTCCCACATATATACCATTACTCCCAGTTTAACGCAGCATTTCATATATCTGAAGACGAGCTCAACGTGAGCTCGAAAGTACTAATGTTTTAACTTATGTTTTTAGTGTACATAATATTCCTCTTTTATATGTATATATTAAAATCTTTTAAATCGTGTATTAGACGGCAAAGTAGCTTTATAGTGCCTGCTTTAATCTTCGCTGTACTAAGTCGTGGAAAATAATCGAGGAAATATGTGAATGTAAGACGATTCATATAGGAAGCCTTGATGAAGGTCTTCATTAGTCTATGTTTTATGCATAGCTTGCCCCTAAACAACTGAGAATGTTTTTATAAAAAACGTTTTTACAAAGAATCCTTTTTTTTAAATAAACAACTGAGAATGTTTTATGAAAAAAGTGTGCTAAGGATACTGCGTTCGACCTTGGCAGTAGTCTCGAAGAAACGGTAGTCCTTGTGTCAGCCATAACAACCGGCCACACCTGTCTATCGCGCATGCATCTTCGGTAGGGCGCAGTTAAATAAGCGTTGTTTCGTGAACCTCTAACAAGTGTTTTCGCGCTGTGATTTTTCGTAAACATTGATGTGAAAGACGAACAAAGATGCGCCGTTAAAGTTTGCTGCCGCCTTAAGAAGTCTGTCGGAGAGACTTTCCGTGTTATGCAAAAGGCTTATAAAGATGAACATCTAGGAAAATCCACAATTTACAGATGGCATAAAGAATTTACGGATGGCCGTGAATCGGCGGCGTAAATCGCGCATTGAGGAGGACCTTCAACAAGTGTTATAGAGGTAAACATTAATACAATAGATGTTATTAAACGGGAAGGCAGACAATTATCAATTAGAGAAATCAAAGATATGGTTCACATTTCAAAGTCATCACTTCACAGAACTTTAAATGAGCCTTTGGGCATGAACGAGTTTGTTCAAATTTAATTCCCCCCCCATTTCTTTTCATGTGCGACCCAATGTAAGGCTGCACATGGTCAGTTCAGTCGTTTCTCATTTGGAGAAAATGAATATTAAGTTAATGTCCTAACCTGTATATACACTATATTGACAAAAGTCACCGGACAACTAGAAGAGAAAGACATTACATTTATTGATATACATTACTACGATGTCGGTCCACCTTTGGCCTTAATGCATGCACTGACTCTTCGAGACATGCTTTCCACAAGGTTTTGGTACACAGCGATAGGTATGCGCATCCATTCAGTACATAATGCTGCCACTAACTGTTGCTTAGTAGCAGGCCTTGGTTCCAAACTTCTTATGAGGCGTTTTATTTCATCCCATAGGTTCTCTATGGGATTAAGATCAGGCCTCTGTGCTGGCCAGTCCACACACGATTCGGAATTATCGTCAAACCACGCCTTAACAGTCCTTGCTTTATGACTCCGTGTATTATCCTGCTGTTACCAACAAGGCTCGGTTCCATGGTATTGCCACAGAGTAGGTAGGGCATAATTGTCCAGAATATCGAGGTAGACGTGCTGTTCAACAGGTTTTTCCACGATAACCAGTGGGACGGGACCATACCACGAAAAACACCCCCACACGAGTACACTGCCAGCTCCAAACTTGACCGTAGGAACAGTACACCGTGGTAAATAGCGTTCTCACGGCTGCCGCCATACCCACACACGGCTATCAGACTCATGCATCGTGTAACCGGATTTATCAGTCCATAGAACCCGTTTCCATTGATCTACGGACCACGATAAATGTTCTTTACACCATGCTAAACGACGAGTAGCATTCCGAGTGGAAATGAAAGGCTTATGAGCAGCCGCACGACCACGGTAACCCATGGAATGAACTTTTCTGCGAATGGTACGTGTATATACCTAGGTTCCAGCATTTTTACATACCTGTGCACTGAGGTCTTGTGCAGTACTCCGTCGATTAGCTGTAACGACTCTCCTGAGGCTTCGACTTCCTCTATCATTGATTTTCTTTGGTCTGGCGGTAGGTTTTGCTGCTTTAGGTACGCCATGTGTCTTCCACTTATTCAGTACATCCAAAACAGTTGACTTGGGTATGTTCAAACGCCTCTTGATTTCTGTTATGGACAACCCACTAATATAACACCCAACAATCTTCTATTTCTCAAAGTCAGTTCTCTCCCGCCGTGACATTTTCACTGAACCTCACAGTGCAATATAATCGCGGTCAGCTGCAGGCTTGTGTTTTATACCGTTTGCAGCTGTACCGCGCATCTTAGCAACATAGCGGATCCGTTCATTTGCTTTTGAATGGGTGTCTGATTACCTTTGTCAATACAGTGCAGTCCAGACTTGTCACCATATGACTCCCGGTTGTTCCCCATTTTAAAAAAACATTACGGGGGCGACAATTTGAGACTGATCAACAACTTATTACAGTTACGCAGGGGTGCTTCAACAGCATTTTAGAAGAAGAATTCTAGAAGACATTGGAAAAGTGGGATGAACGTTGGGACACCTATATTCAATGCAATGGACAGTATTTCGAAAAAGATGACCACTAGCTTGATATAAGGTACGCATATTTTTTTTATAAAAATATTTTCAGTTGTTTTGGGACAACCCTTGTATATAGTGGGAGTAGCAAAGCATTACTTAGTTCTATCAAGGGGCTCTTTTTTAGCACGTCTTTTGTAAAAAAGATCATGCTTATGTTACCGGTTTGTCCGTCTGTCTGTACCCACGATATCTCTTCAACTATTAGTCCGATTTGAAAACTTTTTTGCGTTGGGGAGCTTGAAATATGCGAATGATGATCCTTCATTTCGTTTTTTTTTTACGATGTACAATTTCGCCACTGGAGGGCGTAAATGCAGATGATGTCGAATTCAAAAATACGTTTTATTCTTCATATTTGCTTCTAAACATCCGATTGAAAAAGTTATTTTATCTTTCAATTCGATTTATGTCGAAGAGTATTTTAGATACAGTTCCTTTTTTAAATCACGCATAGATTTTTCGCTAGGGAGCGTTAAATTAAATTGCATTTTTCCCGATAACACTTCTTCTAAATAATCGATTTGAAAAATGTTTTGCATATAATTTCTAATTTTTGGTAAAGAATACTTTGGCCACCCGGGGGCGTAAGTGTTAATTTTTGCTTCTGATGTATTTGCAATAAAATCTGAGTTTCAAAAATATCGATTGAAAAAATTATTTCGTGACTGATGCCACTCACATCGATAAACCTTTTCGGAATATATTCTTCTTAAAATATTCCACAGTTTCACCGCCAGGGGGCGTAGATGTATATATATTTGTTGTCAATATCTCTAATTCTAGGAGTCCGATTTGAAAAACTCCTTCTTTGTTGGATAGTATTTTCAGGCCGCCCCGGTGGCGCAGTGGTCTAAGCCGTTGGCCACTGATCATTCGTCCAGGGGTCCGGATTCGAATACCGGTCAGGCATGGATGTTGTGTTTGTCTTACGGCACTGGCTCTCTCCCTTCCCTGGAACCAGTGACCCTAAATTAGGGACGGGCGACTGCTTATAGTCCATTGAGTTGCTCACGGTGGTCGTTAAACCTCCAATCATAAAAAAAAAAAAAAAGTATTTTCAGTCTGACATGTTTTTCATATGATTTTAAAATTTTCAAGTAACTCATAGACTATCCGCTAGGGGGAGTAGAGGTAATTTGCGTTTACCCCTTATCTCTGCTTCTAAATCTCCGATTTCAAAAATTCTTTCTGCACCGGATACAGCTCCTGATGGGAAATCATTTGCAGATAATTTATGATTTTTTGGAAAAAAAATGGTTTGGCCACCAGGTGGCGTAAATCTTAATTTCCGCTTCTGATGTATTTGCAGCAAAATATGAGCTTCTAAATTCTCGATAGAAAAAAACGTCGTTTGTAGACCGACACTACGCATGTCGACAAACCTTTTAGAAACATTTTCTTCTTAAAATAATGCATGGTTTCTACGCCAGGGGGCGTAGATGTATATCTTATTTTTGTCAATATTTCTACTTCTAGGAGCCCGATTTGAAAAATTCCTTCTTTTTTGGATAGTGTTTTCAGTGTGACATGTTTTCCGTACAATTTCAAAATATTCAAGTAATTTATATACTTTCCGCTGGGGGCGTAAAGATAAATTGCTTTCCCCCTATATCTCTGCTTCTAAATCTCTGATTTGAAAAATTCTTTCTGCACGGGTTGCAGCTCCTGATGGGAAATACTTTGCACATATTTCAAATTTTTGTAAAAAATGGTTTGACCACCAGGGGCGTAAGTCTTAACTTCCGCTTCTGATGTATTTGCAGCAAAATATGAGCTTCTAAATCCTCGATTGAAAAAAACGTCGTTTGTAGACCGATTCTACTCATGTCGGCAAACATTTTCATCTTAAAACAATGCATGGTTTCTACGTAGGCCAAAGGGCGTAGATGTATATCTTATTTTTGTCAATATCTCTACTTCTAGGAGTCCGATTTGAAAAATCCCTTCTTTGTTGGATAGTGTTTCCGATGCAAAATGTTTTTCCTATAAATTCAAAATTTTTAAGTCAATGATAGACTTTCCTCTAGGGGGCACAAAGCTAAATTGCGTTTTCTGCGTTATTCCTGCTCCTAAAACTCCGATTTGAAAAATTGTCCTGTATCGATACAAGACCTGATGGAAAATATTTTTCACATAATTTCTAATGTTTGGTAAAGAATGGTTTGGCTACCAGGGGGCATAAGCGTTAATTTCTGCTTCTGGTGTATTTGTAGCAAAATCTGGGCTCCTGAAAACTCGATTAAATTTGTTTTTTCTTGGCCCGATACCGCTCATATGGAAAAACCTTTTGAGAACACTTTTTTCCCAAAATAATGCATGGTTTTTCCGCCAGGGGACATAAAGTCACATCTTATATTTCTTCGATATCTCTGTTTCTAAGAGTCCGATTTGAAAAATTCTTTCTGTGTTGGAGAGCGTTTCCTGTGCGAAATGTTTCTCATATAAATTTATGTTTTTCTTAAAGCACAAGTCTGCAACCAGAGGGCGTAAGCTCATGATTCCGTTTACAGCAATATCTCAGGGATTAAAAACCCGATTGAAAAACTTTCTTACGTCAGATACTATTGTTTTCCATACCGGTTCCATTGAGTTTGAATAGCTTTGATAAATTTAATTTGCGTCAGAACGGATTCAAAAGACGTGCTTCCTACACCCGAAAATTCGATGTCATCTTTCTTGTTTTTTATTATTGAAGGTTTAACGACCCCCGTGAGCAACCCAATGGGTGCCGCCCTGGTGGCGCTGGCCTCTGATCATTCGTCCGTAAGGGGTTCGGGTTCGAATCCCGGTCAGGCATGGGTGTTGTGTTTGTCTTACGGCACTGGCTCTCTTCCTTCCCTGGAACCAGTGACCCTAAATTAGGGACGGGCGACTACTTATAGCCCATTGAGTTGCTCACGGTGGTCGTTAAACCTCCAATAAAAAAAAACTCAATGGGCTATAAGCAGTCGCCCGTCCCTAATTTAGCGCCACTGGTTCTAGGGAACAGAGAGAGCCAGTGCCGTAAGACAAACACAACATCCATGCCTCACCGGGATTCGTACCCGGACCCTTTCTCGGAAGAATGGTCCTAAGCCACCGTTTAGACCACTGCAAGGAGGTTCAGATGCTTCATTCTTAATTCCGGGTGTTAATAATTTTCGCTTAGGCCAATTTCTCTTTTTGTTATTGGTATCTCTTGCATGGCTATCTTAGTCACAGAGAAAGCAAAAATACTTGGTGTAAGCCTTTCGTAATTCTAACAGAATGGCGATCACCATTAAATCACCACATATTTGTCACTCATACTTTTGGTAAGGTATACCTAACAAAATATTTTTCCTATTTGCGTATGTTTCTTTTCTGTGGATTACAGTAGGGATTGAAAGAAAATTATTTCCAATGTGTATTAATACAGCTTTAAGCCTCACTTTAGAGGCATATATAAATTCAATCTTTAAAAAAAAACCAAAAAAAAAAAAAACCAAGTACCCAGAAGGAATCGTCCTATCGAGATGAAAATTGGTATGTGCAATGGACAGGTGTAGGAAAGGAAATTATTGCAATTTCAGAGCACGTGGGCTATTTCTTCGGATAAAACAGCTACAGTGAGTGGAACAAATGAATTCATTGGAGCGCCACCTCTAGTCAACACCAGTATGTGAAGTTTTCTTCAACACAACTAACAAGTGAAGTTTTAATGGCGGTCATTTAGGTACCTTCGACAGAAGTCATATGAGCTATACAGGTCGTAAAATCAAAGTGGGAGGTAGAATGAGTCATTCCGTTATTGATTGAGATGTCTGCAGCGTATAACAATCCATTACTCAAACAAAACTGAAAAATATGTTGCCAAGGTTCCTCCAGGTGTTCTACTCGACTTATACGAGAACTCTGAATATACTGCCATAAAATCCACTCTCATTAGTAAAGGTCAGCAAAGGAAGAATTCCAGGAAAATGCTCTACGGCGCTACCCAGTACGGAGTTCTTCAAGCTAACTCGTAAATAGATACGTATGTATCGCTTTTAACCTTCAAGACTAGGACCGACACTAATGCAAAAGGGTCGTCTGTTCCAGAACAATCCACTTTATGGATTCAACGAAGCCGGCAAATGAATAAAATCGGAAGTTCAGTCTTTCTCTTGTCGAATGAATTTCCTAATTGGTATCTATGGCAAATGTCTGGTAATTTATTAATTCACTAAATAAACTGAGCATAGAAGTGTAGAAGGATTCGCCGTTCGTAAATTAAGGTGATTGATACAAAGCAAATTAGTGACTCAGCATTCTAAGAATGAAAACATCAATATTTTACCCAGAAGTTCTTACCAGACCCAAAAGTATGAGTCAGAAGTCACACTAAAAAATAAGTGGTGTGAATTCCCGGAAAATTCCTGAAAATAACCTGCAACAAAATTGTCGGTAGATGTTCGTCTTTTAACAAAATTTCCGTTTTAAAACTTCTCGTTAATTTTTTACTTCATCATTTTCACAGATTTTCCGTAGTCAGTGATTTTGTGCATTTCAGAAGAGTCCGTTTCGTGTTTTTTTTTTTTTTTTTTTTTTTCGTATTTATACAGAAATTTGGCAAAATTGAAAATCCTGAATTTTTCGTCCCTTACACCAGAGAATCTTTTTTCACTTTCCCTAGTGGGATTCGATACGAGATCATTTTGGTTGAATCAGCAGAAAGACTCAGAAGTCGCAGTCACGTTCAAGATAGAACTATAACTGCGCGATGATAAAATATTTTTTGTCATCAATACGAGTGAATAAGTCATTTTGCATAGTATTTTGTGCTGGAGCTTAGAATTTTTTTTCAATAGGATTATAATAATTTTATTTTTTCAGTGGAAGACATCAAAAACTATGTATTTTTTTCATCGTGATTGTTTCGAAGCAATAGAATGCTTTGGAACTCTTGTTCTTTTTCAACTGATGTGGAAACACAAGTTCGTCCGCGAAGGACATCGAAACCGTGTCCCCTCACTCCGGAGTAAATCGCTCTCCCAATTGAGCTACGCGGACAGAATGTCTCGCTGCTGATTTGTAGTCTTTGTTTTTACCTCTGTACTACGTCACACTGACAATGACTTTCAGTTATGTTTAAAGAAAGGTGAAAAATGTACCGTTTTTATCATTATTTCATAAAACTCCTGCCGCCGTCCAAGCGATGGTTTCTGGCGCAGCCGTCCAAGCGATGGTTTCTGATCATTCGTCCGAGATGGGTCCGTGTTCGAATCCCGGTGAGGTATAGATGTTGTGTTTTTCTTACGGCACTAGCTCACTCCCTTCCCTGGAACCATTGATCCTAAATTAGGGACGGGCGACTACTTATAGCCCACTCAGTTGCTAACGGTGGTCGTTAAACCTTCAATCAAAATAAATAAATAAATAAAATAAAATTCCTAAATATAAAATTTACTCTAGATAGCTATAATCGCTTTTGTCTAGAGGACTGTATAGACTGATACATAGACATCGTATAATCACCAATACAATAATTTAAATACCCGGTTTCTTACAGCAGCACAATATATGTACAATAACCGGAGAATAGGAATATCCTGTGTCACAACAACCGAACTTTCATGCGAATACGCTACCCACAATATCCAATCTCGCTACAGAACTTTAAAATCAGATCCTTCGACAGAAAATTGAACTTTTGCAGTCAATCAAACCTCAAGTATTTCTGCTAATCGCTCTTATTACCGAATGTTTTTTTTTTTTATTTATTTTTTTTTTATTTTTTTTTTTTTGTCATACAGATATGGGAAAGGTGAGAACAGAGTTTTTCCGTTAATACAAAAGGAATTGCGGAAAGGTTTCTGAAAATTCAGAATTTTCCGTTAACACACCTTCAAAACGGCAATTTACCGTCAATGTAAGAAAGGAATTGCGGAAAGTTTTCTGAAAATTCAGAATTTTTCTGACTTACGAAAATCCCGTGGAATTCAAGTTTCTTTCCGTCATTTCACGGAGAAGGTTTTATCAGAAATATGCTTCATTAATTCACAAAACGAATCACGGAAAGTATCTTGTGAATTGCGAAATTTTTTTACACTGTAGCACTTGCAACTGTTCCACCCCTAGAAGTCCAATAAACACAAATAATCCAATGCCATTGTATCGATTGGCTTCCTTTTTTTTTTTTTTTTTTTTGTGATTGGAGGTTTAACGACCACCGTGAGCAACTCAATGAGCTATAAGCAGTCGCCCGTCCCTAATTTAGGGTCACTGGTTCCAGGGAAGGGAGAGAGCCAGTGCCATAAGACAAACACAACATCCATGCCTCACCGGGATTCGAACCCGGACTCCTTACGGACGAATGATCAGAGGCCAGCGCCTTAGACCACTGCGCCACCGGGGGGGCGGCTGGCTTCCTTTTAATTTAAGCGAAATAAATTTAAAAGGAGAAACACCTCGCTGTTACATGTACAGCAAAGTTGCGAGCAGGTATGATCTGTACGATGGTCAAAGAATTTGAAGGGGTGCACACATTTTAATACTTACTTAATTTGAACATTTTAGCCTACATAGTACGTATTTCTTTATAAAACTAACAAATGGAAAATTTGAAAAATATATTGACCTGGCCCATGCATGTTTTTTTTTTTTTTTTTTTGAGGTTTAACGACCACCGTGAGCAACTCAATGGGCTATAAGCAGTCGCCCGTCCCTGATTTAGGGTCACTGGTTCCAGGGAAGGGAGAGAGCCAGTGCCGTAAGACAAGCACAACAACCCTGCCTCACCGGGATTCGAACCTGGACCCCGTTCGGACGAATGATCAGAGGCCATCGCTTAGACCACTGCGCCACCGGGGTGGCCCATGCACGTTTACCACCAGTTTCCTGTGCGACAATTGCTGTCCCATGGTTTAAGAAAGACACTTTCCATTAACTATTGATGTCGTTTATACTATAGATGATAACTGAATTCCTAGGCACACGGCTCTGAAAAACACATTTACTTTGCTATAGTTGTACACTAGAATTATCTGAAAGCACGATACACTCACGGACAATGAAATTTGCGCACCTAGAGGAAAACATACTACAACCGCGAAACTTTGCAAATAACTAGAGTGCGTGCTGGTATGCAATGATCCACTTTTCGTGCGATTGCGCATGACCACACACCCTGTGGTGGCGCTGCAAGCACGAACCGGCAGCCTTATGAACCGGCGTGCAGTCGATGCCCCATGAAAACGAAATGCACCGGTTGCCGCAAGCAAGATTACAGAGTGACAAGAATGCCGGGTAGACGCCAGAGACGTCAAGTTACGCAACTTACGGACTTTAAGAGAGGCCTGATCATCCGGCTGAAAACCGCAGTTGGCCGGCGCGCCATATATCTCGCCATGTGGATCGTTCTGAATATACCTTCCTACTGTGTTAGGAGCAGTAGACGCGTGACGGCACTGCCACACGACGGAGCGCCTCCGGAAGCCTCAGGAGGATCACCGGTAGAGAAGATTGACGGATCGTGTGCCAGGCACGAACGGATCCCACTGATACCCGGTCCACTATACAGGCAGATGTAGCAGCTCCTGTGTGCCCACGAACCATTTCCCAACGCCTCGCAGAAGCGAATCTACGGTCCCAGCGCCCCTTACGTGTGCTGCCATTAACACCGGAACATCACCGGCTCCGTTTGCAGTGGTACCAGGCCAGAGCGACGTGGAACGCCACAGACTGGCGACGTGTGGTGTATAGCGATGAGTACCGCTCCGTTTTCGTGACAGATGTTCATCGTGTCCGTGTGTGGACGTCCTCGGGTCAACGGCATAATTCCAATCTCGCTATCGAGCGCCACACCTTCCCCACTGATGCAGCCATTAAGGTCTGGGAAGCCATTGCCTACGATAGCCGATCAGCTCTAGTAGTGGTACGTGGATCATTGACGGGCCAGCTGTATGTGGATGAGAACCTACGGCTCCGTGTGCTCTCATTCCTGGCCGGGATTCCAGGTGCGCTATCCCAGCAGGATAATGCCCGCCCGCACACTGCCAGTGTTGCCCAAGACTGCCTACGTCATGTCCGGACACTTTCATGGCCTGCCGCTCCCCGTACATGTCCCCTATCGAGCATGTGTGGAACCAGTTGAAAAGCCAGCTGCCACCGTGCCAAATTATCCGGGATTTGGAGCACACCATCCGATACGTGTGAGCCAGCCTGCCGCAGGAACATCAGGCGTCTGTTCGCCTCCATGCCGGACCGTATTGCAGCATGTACGCCTCACAAGGCGGTGCAACGTGCTATTGAAGATGCTCGGATTGCCTGCTACAGATCCCTCTGTAATTGTCCTGCAGCTCTGTTTTGCCATCATTTGTATCATTCGTCAGTATCATTACGTCCATAAAATTTTTCTTCAATCCGTTGCCTCCTTCTTGATGCGAAAATTTTATTGTCCGTGAGTGTTTTAGATCACCTAATTACTCAAACGGTAGTACATCAGGTAACAAAACTGTCTCTTATCTAAACCCATACGAGATTATCTTTTGTACCAGATTAGTGGGCATGGGCGTTCAAAGAGGTGAAAATTCCTACCTCTCTTGCTGACCATTTTCAAGACACTGGTACACAAGGCGAATTTTGTGCACATGGACACTCGGGATTTTAAAGAATTTCGAAACAATTGTGCCTTTAAACAGGCAAATCAAATGTACCAAGTTAAGAAGTTATAATTTATCATTAAAACTTCTCACACTTGAAAAACTCTCTACACGTTTCTCTAGAGACAAATTTCTTACCGAAGTGATTTGGTATTTATAAATCAAAAATGTACACTTATATATTAAAATATTGAAGGAACAAAACGAGCTTGATTAAAGCCGGATTTTCCGTACTGACCGGCTCAACTTGACTCTAATGAAGACAGAGTTTACTTCTTTAGTTACCATGAATTGATATTGAAATATCCAAGTCTTAAAAGGCGTATCACACTTTTGCCGAAGCCCTAGAAAGTAACGAACTGTACAGTCGGCAGCGGTATTAGAACCCCCAACAGCTGCCTACCACAAAATGCACAAGCCTGGCGATTTGCCAACTCCACCACACTAGTGCACTAGTACCTTTGAGAAGCTACTCGATAAAGTTTTTCATGCAATTATTTAAAAAAAAAACTATGTGATTATGTTATGTAATTTTACGAAATCTCAAGATTCAATGTTTCTCCTGGCTACTGAGCTCAGAATACCGATTGTGCCAGATTTGGTGCTGCAAATTTTTATCTGAACGTAGTTAATGATCTCACTAATTCCAGCGTCATCAAGCACTTAATGTTCTGTCAGAATTGATGTCTTTGTACATCAAATATGATGGTAAAAACATTGTGTTTCAACGAAAGTTTAGTTTTAAGAATTACATTTAAGGCGAACAGATGAAAGAAATCTCAAAGTTTTAAACGTTCCTTTATAACACTGGATTTTTACCAACACATTTAAGCTAAGGTATTTAATATTTACACAAACTTCTTTCTATTTTCCATTTTAGTACTTAATGAATGAACAGTATGAAGAAACAGATTTGAAGATATCTGATAACCACTCCGAGGTAAGTGAAAAAAGATGCAATGCATTCTTTTTATCAGTACTAAGCCTTTTCTTTTAATTCTACGTTACTTCTCAACAGTGTTTTTTTTTTCTGGAAAAAGGGTGCCGGTACTCACCATGAAGATGTTAGTACAGGAACTTCTACACTTTTAACATATCCTCCAATATATCCTCGCCATTTCTAGATCGCTTCTTGCTTTTGGAATCAACTTCAGAATGACGACCTGGGAGCAGTCATGAGTTCACATATTTGCTAGGGTTGAACTGAGTGAGAGGAGGTCCTACTATCCTGACAAACATCAGTGCAGAAGTTGTCCGTAGAAGCAGAGATGACCTAGATGAAGTTAATATAAGATTCTTCCGAAAGAAACCCCTTTCACATTCACGGGAAGATATTGCAATTGTGCTCAAAGAGTGCTTTAGATGAAATAGTATGTCCGGGACTTTATTTACTTGAAGATACTCACGGAAACCACGAACTGCTTCTCTTTCATTTAAGCGGAATTTGCGTTCTAACTTTCTAATTTCAGCTTCACCAGATGTCAGACGCTTCCCAGGATTTTGTGGCTAATACATGGAATCTAAAATCTTAGCACATTCAGGCAAATCAACATCATCTTTTTCAAGCAAACGCTTTCCAACAGTTTCTTTCAGACTTTTATAAAAACCATATGAACTAATTGCAGGACTAAGTCTTCCATTTGTGTGAAGCTCAATCCCTTTGAACTTCATGTATTTCTGACTTTGAAGAGACAGACTGTAGTACGGACCAGGATTTTCAATTCTTCCATTTGTGTAGAGCTCAATCCCTTTGAACTTCATGTTCTTCTGACTTTGAAGAGACAGACTGTAGTACGGACCAGGATTTTCAATTCTTCTATTTGTGTGGAGCTCAATCACTTTGAACTTCATGTTCTTCTGACTTTGAAGAGACAGACTGTAGTACGGACCAGGATTTTCAGTTCTTCCATTTGTGTGGAGCTCAATCCCTTTGAACGTCATGTTCTTCTGACTTTGAAGAGACAGACTGTAGTACGGACCAGGATTTTCAGTTCTTCCATTTGTGTGGAGCTCAATCCCTTTGAACTTCATGTTTTTCTGACTTTGAAGAGATAGACTGTAGTACGGACCAGGATTTTCAGTTCTTCCATTTGTGTGGAGCTCAATCCCTTTGAACTTCATGTTCTTCTGACTTTGAAGAGACAGACTGTAGTACGGACCAGGATTTTCAATTCTTTCATTTGTGTGGAGTTCAATCCCTTTGAACTTCATGTTCTTCTGACTTTGAAGAGACAGACTGTAGTACGGACCAGGATTTTCAATTCTTTCATTTGTGTGGAGCTCAATCCCTTTGAACTTCATGTTCTTCTGACTTTGAAGAGACAGACTGTAGTACGGACCAGGATTTTCAATTCTTTCCTCAAAACGTTGAACTGTATTCTTTATCTTCCTGTCTGCTTTGTACAAGTCAATATTTCTCTTTTGTAAATTTAGACTTAGTTTCACATATAAGTCCCAAATAGAGAACAAACTCGCATGACGTTATTTTTCTTAATAGGCCCACATAAAGACAGAGACCTGGTTTGCTTCTTCTGCTGTCTTTGTTTGTCTCCTGAAAGTGATGGACGAGGTTTTCAAAGTCTTGCCACACTCCAGAAACAGTGCAAAAGCTAGATGCAACCCAGCGAATACTTAAAATTCT
Source organism: Macrothele yani (assembly GCA_039090855.1). Taxonomy (NCBI): domain Eukaryota; kingdom Metazoa; phylum Arthropoda; class Arachnida; order Araneae; family Macrothelidae; genus Macrothele; species Macrothele yani. The sequence continues at coordinate 32,907,818 of CM077011.1, forward strand.
GCCAAATTTAAGAAATTGAAGTTCCAGAGTCGCAGCACATTCCTGTAGTTACCTAGCATTCTTAGGTGAAGCATGATAAGTCACATAAAGTTTGTCCATGAAACTCTTAGAGTGATTCCCTCCTACCATATTGTTCACAGCTGTGTCACTAACAGACAATTCAAGGCGATGGCTAGCACAATGCAAGAAAATAACACTAGGAAACTTGTCTTGCATTAGCCTCAATTCGTGACCACTTTGTCTTGCATCAGCCTCAATTCGTGAACACAGTACTATCTGCCGGAATATTTATAATACATTTTGCTGTCAATAAATCGCAGTTTTTAACACCTTAGGAAAAAAGGGGCCGGTACTGCGTACTGTTGCGTATCGCCAAAAAATGAGCACTGCTTCTCAATATTTTTTCTTAAAAAATACATTTCTGTTTTGATTCTTTGTTCGGAAACATACAGAGACGATTTTAAAAGGTGATTTTGTAGCTAAGAAGAATGGTTGGTAAGTTAGCTGGATTTTTTGTAAGCGTACAGTACAATTTCAAAGTGTTCCTTATTGCTTGCGGAACACAGTTTGAACAGAACGGCTCGTTTGTAATGCGAACTGCCGCCGGTGGGTGTGTTGTCAGAAGCTCAAATCTCTAGGTAGTCGCGCGAGCTGCCCCTGGGTTCAAGTCCCAAATGAGGCTTCGGTGATGTACTTGTGTCCCAGAATCCCTCTGCTCCCTAGAACTAGTGTCCCGAAATTAAGAAAGTGCCTTTGAGTTGCTTATGGAAGTCATCACATCCGGAACAGAAAAGGCCCCTAATGTTCATGGTCCTAATTACACCCGGAACATAAGAGACCCCTAATGCTCATGGTCCTACTTACACCCGGAACATAAAAGACTTCTAATGCTCATAATACTCATTAAAATCAAAACAAAAAAGATCCCCCCTAATGCTTAGGGTGCTCATTAAACCCGAAGCAAAAGAGACCCTTGATGCCCAAGGTAGTCATTAAACCCGAAACGCAAAAAAAAGAAAGGACCCTTAATGCTCATGGTGGTCATTAAACCCGAAACAAAAAAGGACCCCCTAATGCTCATGGTAGTCTTTATACCCGAAACAAAAAATAACCTTAATGCTCATGGTAGTCATTAAACCCGAAACAAAAAAGATCCCTAATGCTCATGGTAGTTATTAAACCTGAAACGAAAATAGACCCTTAATGCTTATGGTAGTCATTAAACCTGAAACGAAAAAAGGACCCTTAATGCTTATGGTAGCCATTAAACCTGAAACAAAAAAAGACCTTAAACACTCATGGTAGTTATTAATCCCGAAATGAAAACAAAGTGCCTAATACTCATGGTAGTCATTAAGCCCGAAATTAAAACAAACCCTTAACTCTCATGGTAGTCATTGAACCAGAAACAAAAAAGACCCTTGATGCTCATGCTGAAACAAAAAGACCACTAATTCTATGCATATAGATACGCAACGATGTCACTCTTTCATAAATTTACGAGAGGAGTCGTTGTGGAGGGGGAGGCAGCAATACTGAAAAAACAACGAGTAATTTGGGGCGCGGAATTCTGACTTAGCGTTCTGTTGATTCTGTGTTCCAATCCGTGTCACTCTTGGGAACTAGTGACTCCATAAGGCGTGAGGTACGAATCCACTAATGGTTTGGGTGCCTTCTGATTTCCCTGGCTACTTATGAGGATTGGTTAACTCCGAAGCAAGCAAGAAAATAAAAATACCGAAAGTGACACCTACAGACAGTCAACTTAGATTTGTAGATCCCATTCATCTCTAACATGAGTTCTGCATGTGCCTCGTATTTTTCAAAAGGATCTCTTAATCTTTAATGCGACGTTTTCGGTATGGATCCTAATTTGAAAGAAAATTGTCTCATTCACAAGCAGAAGTAAGGTAGAATAATAATAACAACGTTTCGCACAATAAAATGCTTATTATACATCGACTATAGTTTCGCAGAGCGATTGGCTCGGCTTCCTCAGGACGAATCACGCTCCATTCGTCCTGAGGAAGCCGAGCCGATCGCTCTGCGAAACTATAGTCGATGTATAATAAACATTTTATTGTGCGAAACGTTGTTATTATTATTCTATCTTAACACCGCAAGCTTCGTAGTCATAAATTATATAGAAGTAAGGTAGTTGTTTACAGATACGGTATATTCGCATTTTGTTTAGGCTTAGGGATGTATCAATATTTAAAGTTTATAGGGGTTCCATCACCAAATTCGTTTAGCATGTCTTGTCTAAAAAAAAAAAAGTACGTGCTTATGGCATCACTTTGTCCATACGTATGTCTTTGGACTCTATATCTTTGCAACATTATTCTTTTTCCTTTCTTTTTCTTTTTTCCCTCCTTTTGTTTTTAAGGTTTAACGATACTGTGAGCAACCCAGTGGGCTATAAACAATTGCCCGTCCCTAATTTAGAGCCACTGGATCCCGGGAAGTGCCAGTGCTGGAAGACAAACACAGCATCCATGCCTCACCGAGATTCGAACCTTGACACCTCTCGGACGAAAGGTCAGAGTCACCGCTTGAAACGCTGAGCCACCGAGGCGGCCATTATTTGCTTGATTTGAAAAATTGTTTTTGCGCTGCGAGACCCTGAAATGTGAGAACGATAATCCTTCCTTTTTCGTCACTTTCTGATATTTAACTTCGCCGCTAGGCAGCGTTAATGCAGACGCTATTTAATTCAAAATGCATTTTACTCCACAGCATTGGTTCTAAATATCCCATTAAAATTTTTCCTTCTTCCATTCGATACCATTTACAACGAAGACTAGTTTTGGGTATAGTATCTTTTCAAGTAATGAATAGTTTTGCCGCTAAGAGCGTGAAGTTAAATTGCTATTTGCCCGATATTTCTGCTTCTAGAAACCGTATTTAAAAAAATATTTTTACATCGGATAGAGCTCCTGGTATGAAATGTCCGCACCAGATAGATAGAGCTCCGAAATGTTTTTTTTTTCCATTGCGAAATCCTGAAATGTGAGAACATTAATCCTTGCTTTTTCTTCCTTTTCCGATGCTTAACTTTGCCGCTAAGCGGCGTTGATGCAGACGCTACGGAATTCAAAATGAATTTTACTCCATAGCGTTGGTTCCATAAATATCCTATTGAAAAAATACTTTCTTCCATTGATACCATTTATAAGGAAAACTATTTTGTGTACAGTGTCTTTTTCATATAATGCGTAGTTTCTTCGCTAGGGGCATAGAGTTAAATTGCGATTTCCCCAACAATTTTGCTTCTAAAAGCCGGATTTCAATATTATTAATGCATCAGATAGGGTTCCTGCTGAGAGATGTTCTACATGTAATTTCTAATTTTTGCTGAAGAACGGTTTTGCCACCAGGGGGTGCAAGTGTATCTTTCTGTTTCTGGTGTATTTGCATCTGTGCTTCTGAAAACTCGACTAAAAAAATTATCTTGTGATCAGATACCTCTCACATCGAGAAACCTTTTTACAATACCTTCTGCTTAAAATGCTGCATAGTTTTCCCGCCAAGAGCTCAGTAATTCTGTTAGAGGGCGTAACGTAAGTGCATTCCTTCTTCTCTGCTGATTTTCTCCATTTGTTAAATTCCACTGTGAATAATTATTTTTGTGCCGGAAAGGATTCAAAAGGCGTGCTCATTACACACGAGAAATCGATTCCTTCTTTCTTGTATTCGAAGGATGTGCACAAAATTAATTTCCGTGCGCCAAGTCCAAAGTTAAGCTTAAGTTGGCTAATTTTTGCGACCCCAAATAAGGTTCCAGTGTAGTTCAATATTTCTACAAAGATGTTTAACCGCGTCTACTCGAAGGTGTTCAACTTCATCGCAATGACTTTTGGGAAAGCGGTGTAAATTGTTCTTCCCGCATGACAACGGACCTCCACTACACAGTGCTGTGCATTGGAATTTATCGCCAAACACCAGAACTGTACTACTCTATTCTCCGTATTTCTCCGATTTATCACCAGAATTTTTTCCCGTTTCGAGATCCCAAGGCAGCACTTAAAAGGACATGCGTACGAGGACAATAGGTATTGAAGAAACTTTGAAAAGCTACCTGTCGATAATCTACAAAAATTATTTTCTACATGCTGCGGGAACGTTGGCAACTCAGTATTAACATTAGAGGTAACTATTCAAAGCGACACCAAGTACATGTTTCAAAATAGCTGCACTAGTACAAGGTGCGGGCAAATATGAATTATAATTTGCTCGTAGTTCAACAATGCAGTGCGGTGCGTTGAAAACGGTAATACGCGGGAGGTGGCAGCACTGTTCCAAGGTCTTTCACCCACCTCGTGTGTGCTACAGCGCCGTTGGTCAGTTGGAAGGAAGATGAACGAAGCGAAGGTACACTTTAACGTGGAACAGCGCATTATAATCAAATTCCTGACGAAAGAAGGTTGTAAACCGTCAGAAATCTGTTTACGATTGAGTAGGCAGTATGTAGAGAATACATTGTCTTAATGTGAGTATCAATAAGTGGAGCAGTGCGTTTAAAAATGGTAGGGAAATGGGGGGAGAATTAACCTCATGAGCGCCGCGTTCTCTACTGGGAAGATTATGGCCACCGTCTTCTGGGACTCTAAAGGTGTACTGTACGTAGATTTCCTCACAAATCGTCGCGCAATACACGCTGAATATAACTCGACACTTCTAGAAGGCCCAGTAAAGAAGCCATCAGGAACAGCGAAAAAGAGCGCAAACATCTGTGTCATTTCTCCAAGATAACGCTCGTTCACACACGTGGCTACTCTGACAATGGAATCCATAGAGAAACTGAAATGGTACGTTCTACCACATCCTGCATACAGTCCGGATCTTACACCCTCTGACTATCACATCTTTGGCCCTCTAAAGGCATATCTGGACGGGAAAATATTTGGCAGTAATGAGGATGTGATACAAGCTGTTCGGGACTGGCTACACCATCAACCAAAAGACTTCATTCTGAGCAACATCTGCAAACTTCCGGACCGCTGGCGCAAGTGCATCGCAAACCAGGGGGATTATGTTGAAACGGAGCAACTTCAGTTTCAGACAATGCATCAATGTTTATCTTCTATTTACAAATTATAAGTCACATTTGCCCAATCTGGTATGATGTACAACAGAGTCGACGCACATGTCAAGACGACAAGTAGCAGTGACAAGGACTTGTTGATGTAGCTTAATTGGGAAAGCATTCGGCTCCGGAGCAAAAGGATGCGGATTCGAGCATTGGTAAATTTGTGTTTTCACATTTGCGCCCGAATGTAAAAATGGATCTACCGGTCGTTGGTGTTATGACTTGATGGGGGTGTTAACCCCACAGCACCTCAATAAATGTTAATATATGTGGAGTTTTTGATTCCACTCATACATTCTATTGTTTATAGTAGCGTCGGCCAAACAGTTTTGGCGCTTATCATCACCAGCCGTCCCTCATTACTGCAGATCGGCGCAAATTAATATGTAGTATTATTCGAATAAAAATGCAGGAAGTTAGATATATGTCTTTTTTAATAAAATCACACAAGTGCAAAGACTGTACAGAATACATACAAACATTAAAATTACAATATGCTGCTTTCACCTCTTAAGGAGATAAACAACAGCTCAAGATGCCAAGCAACATCTGTCTGCTCGCATCATCTTCAAAAAACCGAACCTCTGTCCCCAAATCGCCTCTTGGTTTATCAATTCACCAGTCGTTCTCAGGTGTCAGTAGAAACATAAACAAACTCCATACAGCTAACATGCTTTAAATGCATGATCAGTCAACACTTAACTTAATGGCCAAAAGCTTTCACCACTTCCCTCAATTTTACTCCAGTGGGCGGTTGTTTATACATATAAACACACTCTTTTTTCTATGACTGCTGTTAGTAAATCAGAGTTGGGTTCTTCGAGAAATGTTTTTTTGTTTTTAGTTTTTATAGAAGGTTTAACGACCACCATGAGTAACTCAATGGGATATAAGCATTGAGTTACTCGCCGTGATAATCACGGCTGGTAGTCTGTCTCTCTTCCCTGGAGACAGACCATGCTTGTTCCAGGGAAGGGATAGAGTCTGTTCTGTAAGACAAACACAACATCCATGCCTCACCGGGATTTGAACCCAGTTCCATCTCGGACCAATGGTCATAAGTCAGTGCTTAGACAACTGCACCACCAGGGGCGGTTTTCGAAACATTGTAAAGTTCCTTCCACACATTGTCTGGAATTAATCAGAATTCCTTCTTCGCTTTAAAAAATATGTGATGCTTCTTCCACACATCGTGTGAAATTAACTACAGAGAGTTACTTCAAGCATGGTTTGCGGTTGTCCTGAAACCTGCTTCTTGACATGACAGAGTTACTTCAAGCATGTTTTGCGGTTGTCCCGAAACCTGCGTCTTGGCATGACAGAGTTACTTCAAGCATGGTTTGCGGTTGTCCCGAAACCTGCTTCTTGACATGACAGAGTTACTTCAAGCATGGTTTGCGGTTGTCCCGAAACCTGCTTCTTGACATGACAGAGTTACTTCAAGCATGGTTTGCGGTTGTCCCGAAACCTGCGTCTTGGCATGACAGAGTTACTTCAAGCATGGTTTGCGGTTGTCCCGAAACCTGCTTCTTGACATGACAGAGTTACTTCAAGCATGGTTTGCGGTTGTCCCGAAACCTGCTTCTTGACATGACAGAGTTACTTCAAGCATGGTTTGCGGTTGTCCCGAAACCTGCGTCTTGGCATGACAGAGTTACTTCAAGCATGGTTTGCGGTTGTCCCGAAACCTGCGTCTTGGCATGACAGAGTTACTTCAAGCATGGTTTGCGGTTGTCCCGAAACCTGCTTCTTGACATGACAGAGTTACTTCAAGCATGGTTTGCGGTTGTCCCGAAACCTGCTTCTTGACATGACAGAGTTACTTCTAGCATGGTTTGCTGTTGTCCCGAAACCTGCTTCTTGACATGACAGAGTTACTTCAAGCATGGTTTGCGGTTGTCCCGAAACCTGCTTCTTGACATGACAGAGTTACTTCAAGCATGGTTTGCGGTTGTCCCGAAACCTGCTTCTTGACATGACAGAGTTACTTCAAGCATGGTTTGCGGTTGTCCCGAAACCTGCGTCTTGACATGACATACATGTCAAGACGCAGGTTTCGAGACAACCGCAAACCATGCCCGTCTTGACATGATCGTTACGTCACATATTACGTCCTTTTTTGGGACAAATGCAAACCTTGCCGTCTTGACATGATCGTTACGTCACATATACCCTCAGGCACCATCCCCTGCCTTTCTCGGGGGGATGGAGGCTGGGGAGGATACGTAACGTAGCGATCATGTCAAGACGGCAAGTAGCAGTAACAAGCACTTGTGCGTGTAGCTTAATTGGGAAAGCATTCTGCTCCAGATCAGAAGAATGCGGGTTCGATTTTCGCCATCGGCAAATTTTTGTTTTCATACTAGTTTGATTAGCATAGTCTCTTGAGGGCCAAAAACGGGAAATGCATGTACGCAATGAGTATCTGAAATTCGGTCAGACAAATAAATTGGGCAGAAGATATCTAGAATTCGGTCATCCAAGTAAATTGAGCTGAAGATATCTAGAATTCAATGATATCTAGAATTCAATGATATCTAGAATTTGGTCATCCAAGTAAATTGGGCAGAAGTCATTTCGTTCTCTCTTCAAGACAAAATTGAGAAGAGAATACCAGCAGTTTCCTTACAGGATATTTGATGTATAGATACTAACAATGCGTTTAAATACACAGTCGAGTCACATTATTGTAACCACCTCCTACTTTTGACGTCAACAGCGCGTAGCCAATGAATGAAGGCACGTGTAGTGAGCTGGCTTGAGGGTATATAAGGTGTGCTGTAGGCATTCTGTAAACATATCACTCGTTGCTGTCATGGATAACAGGAGCAATTTATCAGATTTGCAAAAAAGGGATGATTATTGGCTTTCGGGCCAAGGGTGGCAGTATTTCTGAAACAGCGCAGTGTGTGTACTGTTCGCGTGTTGCTGTGGTTAAAGTGTATCGTGATTGGAGAAATGGTACCATTGCGAAGAAGCGATGTGGAAACTGTGGAGCACCACGTGCCATTGATGTGACAGGTAAACGTCGGCTTCGAAGGTGCGTGAGAGCCGATCGACAGGCTACAGTGGAGCAACTCACTGGCCGAATGAACCAGGGGGCTACCGAAAGTGTTTCTAAAACGACAGTTCAGCGAACCTTGCTGCGTATGGGGCTCCAAAGGTCACTGCACCTATGGAAACGAAGGTATATCGGCATAAAAGGCTTACACGGCAGTATCGGGAATGACCTCCGCTCATTGGCAAAGGATTGCCTTCTCCCATGAGTCACGTTCTCTGCTTCATCGAACGGGTGGACGTTGGCGTATAAGGCGATAAACATCGGAGAACAAATACTATTCAACCATTGCTAGCAGAACACAAGCTGGTGGGGGCAGCGTTATCGTCTGGAGAATGTTTTGTGGCATTCTCTGGGTCCACTCATACTTATGGAAGGCACTATGGACCGAATTCGTTATGAATCCATCTTTGAAGACCACGTACATCCATACATGCTGATTGTCTTCCCTGGGGCAGATAGGATCTTCCAGCACAACAATGCGACGCGTCAAATAGCTAGAAATGTCCGAGAGTGGTTAGAAAAGCACCATGAAGACTTCAAAGTACTTCCCTGGCCCCCTAATTCCCCATACCCAATTGAGCATCTGTGGTACCACTTGGATCGTGTAGTTCGTTCTATGGATGCTCCACCACGCACTCTCCAGCAGCTGTCAGTGAGCATGGCTGCACATACCTGTGAGCACCTTCCAGCACCTTATTGAGTCACTCCCAGCCCGTCAAGCTGCTGACCGCGATGCACACGGCGGTTACTCTGGATATGGTGGTCACAAGAAAGTGACTCGACCGTGTATTAAGAAATTATAAATTGGATGGAAAATGTGAGTAGCTGTTTAATAGTTATTCACTTTAATCTTTTTCTTGTTTGAAATTTTGAACGAATACGAAATCTGAAAATTGGATATGAACTTAAAATAAGTATTCGGCACATCGTTTCAATTTCTCAAATCAGCTTAACTAACTTCGCGTGATGAAATCGACATGCCAACTTTTATCGTCAAAATAATGATATCTGTTTCTTGATAAAAAGCAAAAACAGATTAAAAGAATGGAAACCACTGTCAGCCAGATGGAAACACGTTTTGCTGATCAAAGTCTCGTTGGCTTGGAACGTTAATGTGCAATATGATGCAGGCATAAACACCACGACATGCTGATCTGAAATACCTGTGCAGAGCAAAATGCCTGGTTCAGCAAAAATTCGCCAGCTGAAGTTAAATATCAGCGCTGCAAAATCCAACATTTATCAGGTGAGTTTATGAACAGAATTATTTTCTTACAATTGCCAATAATAAATTTGATCAGTGAAATAAGAACAGCGTTTTTACAGATTAAAAGAAAAGACTTAACCTATATTATAGACGTAAAGAATAAATTATATTCTTTTAAAATGTTTGATAACAGTCGCGTATATAACAAATGCCACTACAAATACAAATAGGCCGCCCCGGTGGCGCAGTGGTCTAAGGCGCTGGCCTCTGATCATTCGTCTGTAAGGGGTCCGGGTTCGAATCCCGGTGAGGCATGGATGTTGTGTTTGTCTTACGGCACTGGCTCTCTCCCTTCCCTGGAACCAGTGACCCTAAATTAGGGACGGGCGACTGCTTATAGCCCATTGAGTTGCTCACGGTGGTCGTTAAACCTCCAATCAAAAAAAAAAAAAAAAAAATACAAATATGTGGTATGTTATATTTATATACATCACATATCCACCTAAAATTTTAATTTCAGGTGCACACCTGATGAAACTCACCATAAACTATTCAAGGTTAAGAATAATATTACTATATGGTTTGATACGTAACGTGTCTTTAATCCATATTCAAAGTACTTCCAGCACATTCTCGATGTGACTATCTTGGTATTCCCATATTTGATGTAAACTCAAGACATGTCCTAAGAAAATCCACTATGGTTCTGTAAGTGCTGTCTTGCTTTATTCCATACTAGATTCACAATCATAATATTGGTCACATACATAATATTGGAGTGCCGTTTTTGACCAATATTATGTATGTGAATCTAGTATTTGATGTAATTATTGATGTAAACTCAAGACATGTCCTAGGAAAATCCACTATGGTTCTGTAAGTACTGTCTTGCTTTATTCCATACTAGATTCACAATCATAATATTGGTCACATAAATAATATTGGAGTGCCGTTTTTGACAAATATTATGTACGAGAATTTAGTATATAATAAAGCAAGACAGCACTTACAGAACCATAGTGAATTTTCACAGGACATGTCTTGAGTTTACATCTGATATGGGAATACCAAGATAGTCACACCGAGAATGTGCTGGAAGTCTAATATGAATTAAAGTTACGTTACGCATCAAAAGATATGATGATATTATTCTTAATCTCTATGTTTATGTATTGCTGTAAAGGACGAAAGAACTTTGTCTTCGCAAAATGAATTAGTATGAAGACTTGTGGAAATTATTCTCTGTCATATGATCACATTAGTTGTTAGCACTAAGGATAGATGCATACAGTAGCATTACCAATAACATCTATGAAAATGCGAATGCAAGGGTTCAGGATGCAGCAACAATAAAAATTGGAAAGCGAGTGTGACAAAGAGAAACAATGTCTCCCAAACTCTTCAATGCCACATTTCAAAATGGCTTTCAATCATTGAAGGGCGAAAACTAGAAGATAAAGATTAATGGAGATCATTTAACTCACTTTCGTTTTGCTTGTGACATAGGAATTTTTGCAACTACCCTATCAGAGCAGCAAAGTATGATCCAGAAACTTGCTGACAAGAGTAAAGATGTAGAATTAAAAATAAACTTTTGAAAACTAAATCGATGTACAGTGCATTGACAAGAAATGAAAATTTATCGGTTGATGCTGAAAATCTGGAGATAACCGATACAGTCACCTTGGGCAACAAATATCAAGCCAGGAACACACTGATGAAGAAATTAATCGGTGTATAAAACTTGGTTGGAGAGCTTTTGGAAGAAACACCAAAATTTTCAAGAGCGATATGCCATTATGTCTTAAAAAAACTGTTTAATCAATGAATCGTTCCAATTCTTTCGTACGGAGGAGATACCTGGGCCTTAACTAAGAAAAACATACAAAGACGGACAACTGAAAGAGGAATGGCGAGATGCATGCTTGATGCAACTAGGAAAGATAAGAAGAGGAACTCGTGCAACAGGAAAATTGTAAGAGTGAAAGACATCAAGATCAAAGTAAAATCTCTGAGATGGCGATAGGGTGAACTCATTGCCAAAAGAACGGACCACCGATGGACAACTGAAATTTTAGACTGGATACCAAAGTGGCAGAAAAAGACCTAGAATAAGACCACGTGGGATGAAATTTGAAAACAGAAAAAGACCCAGAATAGACCGCGTGGTGGATGAAATTTGAAAACATGTCGGAGTGGTATGAAGGAAACTAACTGAAGACAGACCATTGTGGAAGAAACTTGGGAAGAATTTAATCCAGCAGTGGACTGATGATGGTTGACAATGATGATGATATAGATACAGAAGGTAGTAACATAATACTAGGGGTGTTCAAATGAAAAGGTACGAAACGTCATAAGAACGTAACCGTTAACATATTTGCCTATGCCGCTATGGGAGAACGTAGCGACACATCTAGGGATGCGATTGGAGTCGCCGGCGTGGATCGGAGCATGCGCGGGCGCCCTCATGCGCAGGAGAAAGCAGAGGCTCTTATTAAGAGCGCCGTCCAATTGACTACTTTTTGAATTCCTCCAGCACAGACGAACCATTAACTCCGATGTGTACTGTGAGACACTCCGAAGCCTACGCAGGTCCATCAAGAACAAAAGACCGGGGCTGCTCACGGAGGGTGTGGTTCTGCTCCATGATAACGCGCGTCCATACGTCTCCAGGGTCACACACGCGGAACTGGTCAAGTTCAAGTGGGAGCAGCTTGACCATCCGCCCTACAGCCCAGGCATGTCGCCCTGCGATTTCCATGTGTTTGGTCCCCTGAAAAATTATCTGAAAGGGAAGCGCTTCCACTCGGACGACGAACTCAAGGACGCTGTGCAGGACTGGGTCTCGTCACGGCCACAGGAATTCTGGGAACAAGGAATCCTTCGGCTCGTTAATCAATGGGATCGTTGTGCTACGGCCTATGGTGTATACTTTGAATAAAGTCTTCATTTATACATACACTGTCGTTTCGTACCTTTTCATTTGAACACCCCTAGTATATATATATATCATCATCATCATCATTGCCAACCATTATCAATCCACTGCTGGACTAAAGTCTCCCCAAGTTTCCTCCACAACGGTCTGTCTTGTGACAGTCTCCTCATGTCACTCCCGCATACTTTCGAATTTCATCCACCCATCTTCCATGTGGTCTTCTTCTGGGTCTTTTCCTGTCCCTTGGAATCCAATCTAAAATTTCGGCTGTCCATCGATGGTCTGTCCTTCTGGCAGTATGTCCAGCCCATTGCCATTTCAGGGATTTAACTCTGATCATGATGTCTTCCACTCTTGTCATTTTTCGGATCCACGAGTTCCTCTTCTTATCTCTCCTGGTTACACCAAGCATGCCCCTTTCCGTGGTTTTTTGAGTTGTCTGCAGCCTTTGTATCTCTCTTTTAGTTAAGGTCCACGTCTCTGCACCATACGTAATCACTGGAAGGATGCATTGATCAAACACTTTCCTTTTAAGACATATTGGCATATTGCTCTTGAAAATTATGCTGTTTCTTCCAAAACCTCTTCAGGCAAGTTTTGTACGCAGATTAATTTCTTCATCAATGTGACCCTCACTTGATATCTGCTGTCCAAGATAAACGTACGTGTCTGCTATCTCCAGCTTTTCTAAATCAATCAATAAATCTTCATTTCTTGTAAAAGCATTGAACATCACTTTTGCCTTCGGAAAGTTCATTTTTAATCCTACTTCTTTACTCTTGTCAGCAAGTTCCTGGATCATACTCTGCAGCTCTGATGGGGTAGTTGCAAAAATGACTATGTCATCATCAAAACGAAGGTGGGTTAAATAATCTCCATTAATCTTTATTCCTTTGTTTTCCCAGTTCAGTGATTGAAAGACATTTTCCAATGTGACATTAAAGAGCTTCGGAGATATGGTGTCACCTTGTCTCACTCCTTTTCCAATTTTTATGTGTAATGTATTTTCAAACAGCCGAATTTTTGCACTTGCATTTTCATAGATGTTATTAATAATATTAATGTATGCATCTTCAATACCGCAGGATTTCAGAGCCATTGTAACTGCTGATGGTTTCACCGAATCAAAGGCTTTTTCATAATTGATAAAAGCCATGCACAATGGAAGTTCATAATCCCTCGCTCTTTGAATTAGTTATCTCAGTATGTGGATATGATCTATTGTGCTGTAGCCACTCCTGAATCCAGCTTGTTCTCTCGGTTGAGCCATGTCCAGTGTCACCTCTAAGCGGTGTGAAAGAACTTCAGTGAAGATTTTATAAACCACTGATACTAGGCTGATAGGTCTGTAGTTCCCGAGATCCTCAATGTCAACTTTTTTATGTAGCAGGATCATTGTAGCGTTGTTCCAATCCTCAGGAATCTTCCCTTCATTAAGGCGTCGAGTGAAAATTTGGGCGAGTACTGTTTCTATTTCTCCACTTGCTTCTTGTGTGATGTCTACAGTAATTCCATCTTCTCCTGGAGCTTTTCCCCTCTTCATGTTCTTGATTCCATGTGCAAATTCTGCTGGGAGGACTGGGTGAACTCTGGTACTGGTACCTTTCATGATGTCTGGAGTACATGTATCATCCCTTTCTTATAATTTGGAGTAGAAATCTTTCACTCTTGTCAAACTTTCGCCTCTATTTCTTGTTACAGAACCATCTTCTTTTCTCAGTGCCATAATCTGTTTTCTTCCCTTACTGAGACGTCCCTTTGCTATCTCTAGGCTTTGGTTGTTTTCAATTGCTTTCCTTACTAGTTCACAGTTGAACTTCTTTACGTCTTCAGTGATGCTTTTTCGTACTGTCTTGCATAGCTCTATATATTCCACTTTGGAAGTCGCACCTTCTTTAGTTGTCCTCATCTCTCTTCTTTTTGCATCAACATTTTGGTTTTTCCTAATAATTTGTTCACATGCAACTTGTTCTTAGACCCAGCAAATTTCGTTGCTGTTTCCATAAGAGCTTTGGATACTTTTCTGTTAACTTCAGAAATATCCACTTCTTCCTATGTTAGGCCTTCTAAAGCAGAGAATCTGTTCTTCAGTTCCAATTTGAAGGTATTATGGTGTTTTTTAAGGTTGGTTATATCAATACATTTTGTTTGTCTTATGTGCTTGCTACGTTCGAGTTTAGTGTTGAGGTGCATCTTACATCTCACCAATCTATGTTCACTACCTGTGTTCAACTTGTTTAGCACACTGCAGTCTGCTATGACGAATTCTTTGTTACACATAATAAAATTAATTTCACTTGTCATCCCATTTGAATGTCTCCATGTCCATTTCCTGTGTGGCTTTTTCTTGAAAAAGGAGTTCAAGATGAAAAACCCTTCTGCCTCTGCAAACTCTACGAGAGTATTTCCACGCTGGTTTCTGTTGCCGTGACCGAATTTACCTACTGAAGTTTCATTCTCTTGCCGTTGCCCTATTTTTCGCCCATGAGCCACAAATATTCAAGCCGACCGGTATTTGGCTCTTACCGCTCGCCGCCAACAAAAAATCTACGAGAATTTTCCATAAATATTAAATTCTTTAATTAATTTTTAAATTCTTCTTATTTTCTCTCTGTCTTATTTGAAACGATACATCATATACACTATCTACCAACAAGTAATTGAACACTTGTGATAGCAAAGTAAAACGAAGTTTTTCACGTTCAATAGTTGGTGGAGCCTCAACGAGCAACGATTACAGCTGCGACCCTCCGGGGCATACTCTCAACCAGGCATTGTACAACGGCTAGCGGTATGTTCCTGCACTCGGCTTGGAGAAAACAGGTCAGTTCCTTCACCGATTTCGGACGGTGGGGGCACCCTTTAAGTCGACGCTCCAACTCGTCCCAGAGGTGCTCGATAGGGTAGAGGTCCGGGCTCTGCGCAGGACAGTCCATTCGATTAACCCCATTGTCACCATACCAAGCCATAGTGGACCTCGCAACATGACAGGTGGCATTGTTATCCTGAAAGTAACATGCGTCCACCCCGTAAAACTGCCCCAATGTAGGAAGCGCATGGTCATCCAAAATGGTGCAGTAGGTCTCGGCGTTGAGTCTACCAGGAATTGCGACCAAGGGTCACGTGCCATACCAGGAGAAACACCCTCATAGCATAATTACACCGCCGCCGAACTTCACAGTTGGCACAATACATTATGGCAGGAGGCGTTCTCCAGGCAGACGCCATCGATTTGGTGCGGTTCTTCCGAATTTCTCTGGCCAGCACCCGTCGATCTCTAACTCGCAGTTTTGTGGGTCTGCCGGGTCGGGGCACATTCCGACAGTCACCTCTCATCTACCACTTCCCAATCACGTAGGCCACTGTCAATTTTGGGTACTTCAACTTGCTGGATATGTCACGTATGGATCGGCCATTTCTGTGATACCCGACGATTATACTTTTCTCGAAATCAGAGAGCTCTGAACTGCGTGGCATCTTGTATGCGACTGGTTACGTTGTTGTTTTCCACACGATATTTAACGGCAGCGGCCGTGACGTGCATCAGGACCGCAGATATCGTTGATTGCAGGGGTGTCCAATTACTTGTTGGTAGATAGTGTATATAAGTTAGAACTGAAGTTTAGTACGTTGTACTGGTCTGATATTTAAAATGTGATATTAATTTCATATTTAATTTTGTGAACAATTCTTTATGAATGAGTTAATGTATTTTGATTCAAATATATATATGCAAATGTTTAAGAGGAAAACAAAACAAAATGAATGGGCTTTTATGGCATAGAGACAAGATATTACTACAGAACGTCAAATGCTGGATTTTTGAGGAAAATGAGGAAACATCAAGAATGGTGCTCTGCTCGTTCTCTACGAATAGACATTCTAAGGAAACAAAACACAAACTATTTCGGAAATGGGTAAATCTGGTTGGTTTTAACCTCCCCCCCCCGTCCTCCCTTACAGCACAGTATTTAAGCTGCAGAGAGGACAGGTTCTAGGGTGATTGGTGTCCTAGGCAGACCCCTTAGCACCGGGAAGGGGCTCCTCTAGGTCCCCAAAATTTATGTTATTCCTTTTCATGGCTAAATATAGTGCATTTATTCAAATATTTCAAAACACAAAATTGCAATGTAAATAAAATAAAAAGAAATTAATGGGAACTAAATCTGTTTACTTTATAGTCCAATGTAAATTAAAATTGGCCGCCTCGGTGGCGCAGTGGTCTAAGCGATGGCCTCTGGTCATTCAGCCCAAAAGGACCCAGGTTCGAATCCTGGTGAGGCATGGATGTTGTGTTTATCTTACGGCATTGGCTCTCTACCTACCCTGGAACCAGTGACCCTAAATTAAAGACGGGCGACTGCTTATATCCCATTGAGTTGCTCGCGATGGTCGTTAAACCTCCAACCAAAAAAAAAAAATTAATTAAAATATCATTTCAGGTGCTTTGATTTTTCTAAAAATTCCCAACAAGTGTGTTCACACCTGTGTCACACGTAATTAATTTATTTTTCAATCGATAAAAAAATAAATTCAATCGGAATAAATATAACGGGAGAGCCTCTTTTACTTTTGTTCCTGTTTTCATTTGAAAGCAGTCTGAGTGTGACAGTTACTAACGTTTAAGCTAGGTTAGCAACTGTCTTGAGCTTTCGTATTATTTCTGATAGAAGAGGACAGTCTTGATATTTCCATTCAACGCCATCGGGCTTTGAATGGAAATATCAAAGAAAATACTTAATCTATTTCCCTTAAAATTTTTGTGCAGCCCTCCGGCTTTACCTGTCTTGCCTGCTGCACAGGAACGGGCCTGGGTTATAGCAATTTTTCGGCAAATGCGCGCTTTCGTGTCAGCATCTGATTTACTGCAAGCTGACAGTCTATAAGCGCAAGTCTCCGTTTTTCGCTTTCTCAAGGGAGGAGAATCCGCAAGTTATATCTGATATAGAAAGGAGAGCAGAAAATATAATTATTTTGTTTTTCCCGTTAGAATTTTTTTTATCATTTATTAGCGCATTTGATTTTACATCCTCTACATCTTAGCGCCCCCTAAAATTTGGCCCTCTGGATGTAACTTAGTTCACCCAGTGGTTGAACCATCCCTGAGAACAGAATGCTATATATTGTCTTCTTCGAAGCTCGAAGAGAAAAGGGACTGACTTTTTTTAATAAAAAATCTATGCCCCGAGACCAACGGCTTATAGTGACTTCCCATTCACGTCGGATGTCTGTAACAGTACAGTACCATCCTAGAAGTTCCTGACTTCGAGTTTTGAAATCTAGCAGAACGAAACAAAGCATATAATACTTCTGACGTGTATCTCTGAATTAACTTTTCTTTTTAGCCTCTGTCCTTGTGTAAAGTATATTACTCCTTCGCTATATTTCTCTCTGAACGTCACGTCAAATCCTCCAAGTTTTCTCATAGCCTTTGTCAACGGCTGCCAGTGACTCAAATGTAAGTAAAAAGCCACAGTCACAGCTTAAAGTGTGTATTTGTGTGCGCATGCGTGTGTGAGTGCATGTGCATGTGCATGTGCGCGTGGGCGTGCACCTAAAGCGGTTCGCCGTCTGAAGTAGAACAGCAAGTTATCTTGATGATCTTAACGTTGAGTAAGTGTTAAAGTGTTTTCTATAAGCCTGATAGTCTGATTCTGTCTACGATGTAGTTATTGTTGTTCAAAGAAGAAATAGTTTTGGTCTATATAACTAAGTTGTGGTTCCGCAAAGTTGAATTGTAAGTCACGAGTTCATTGAACATTCTGTAAGTTCTATTTCTTGCTACATCGATCCCTGTGACCGTTAGATGTTATTTAAGTGTTAGTGTTAAGCATTTAGTGTTTAACCGACCAAGTATTTAGTGATTAAAACATTATAGACTTCAAAAGGAATTAAAATGCTGGCGCTATAATTGGAAGACGTGGGATGCCACTGTTTAAGTGCATCTTCAACACGTATTGACTAATCATCCATCAAAAAATTAATGTATGCTCAACAAATAAGAAATAAAGAAACACTAATAGCTCCATTTAGATGCAAGTAAGTAAAATATCTGTATATGTTTAATAGCTTTCAACACACGCCAAAATATTATGTTTGAAAGGAGGATGAATCCGTGCTCATCGAATAATATGTGGAAAACACTTATCTACGGCCTTACTCACACAGATATTCAGCATGCTATTTTTTCCAAAGTATGCTTTTTAGCACGTCGTTTGTAAAAACAGATCGTGCTCATGTTATCGGTTTGTCCGTCCGTCTGTAAACACAATATCTCTGCAACTATTAGTCCGATTTAAAAAAAAAACATTTTTTGTATTGGTAAGCTTGAAATGTGCAAATGATGATTCTTCATTTCGTTTTTTTTTTTTTACGATGTAGAATTTCGCCACTAGAGGGCGTAAATGTAGAGGATGTCGAATTCAAAATGCCTTTTTATTCCATGTATTTGCTTCTAAACATCCGATTGAAAAAAATTCATTTATCTTTCGATTCCAGTTGTGTCGAAGAGTATTTTAGGTATAGCTACTTTTTCAAGTTACGCCTAGATTTTCCGCTAGAGGGCGTAAAAGTTAATTACGTTTTCCCCGATATCTCTTCTTCTAAAACTCCGATTTGAAAATTATTTTCTTCAGCGGATACAGATCCTAATGGAAAATCTTTTGCATGCAATTTCTAATTTTTGGTGAAGAGTACTTTCGCCACCAGGGGGCGTAAGCGTTAATTTTATTTCTGATGTGTTTGCAATAAAATTTGAGCTTCTAAAATCTCGATTGAAAAAATTATTTCGCGGACCAATGCCCGTCATGTGATAAACCTTTTCGGAATATTGCCTGGTTTCTCCTCCAGGGGGCGTAGATGTATATCTTATTTTGGTCAATATCTCTGCTTCTAATGGCCCGATTTGAAAAATCCTTTCTTTATTGGTTAAAATTTCCGGCGTGACATGTTTTTCATATAATTTCAAAAATTTCAAGTAATTCATAGACTTTCCGCTAGGAGAACTAGAAGTAAATTTCGTTTCTTTTTCTTTTTTTTTTTTTTTGATTGGAGATTTAACGACCACCGTGAGCAACTCAATGGGCTATAAGCAGTCGCCCGTCCCTAATTTAGGGTCACTGGTTCCAGGAAAGGGAGAGAGCCAGTGCCGTAAGACAAACACAACATCCATGCCTCACCGGGATTCGAACCCGGACCCCTTTCGGACGAATGATCAGAGGCCATCGCTTAGACCACTGCGCCACCGGGGCGGCAAATTTCGTTTCACCCGACATCTCTGCTTCTAAAACTCCGATTTGAAAAATCCTTTCTGCACTGGATGCAACTGCTGATGGGAAATCCTTTGCATATAATTTCTAATTTTTGGTAAAAAATGGTTTGGCCACTTGGGGGCGTAAGTCTTAATTTCCGCTTCTGATGTATTTGCAGCGAAACCTGAGCTTCTAAAATCTCGATTGGAAAAAAATCCGTTTGCGGACCGATACTACTCACATCGACAAACATTTTAGGAATATTTTCTACTTAAAATAATGCAAGGTTTCTACGCCAGGGGGCGTTCCTCGATATATCTGCTTCTAAAAGTCATATTTGAAGAAAAATGTTGTCCAAAGGATACAGCTCCTGGTGGCGAATGTTTCACATGTAATTTCTATTCTTTGGTGTAGAATAATTTGGCCACCAGGAGGCGTAAGATTTTATATCCGTTTTTAATGTGTTTGCATAAAAATCTAATATTCTGAAAACTCGGTTGAAATAATTCATTCGTGGACCGATACCGCTCATCTCGGAAAACCTTTTGCGAATACCTTCTTAAAACAAAGCATTGTTTTTTCTCCAGGAGGCGTAGATCTATAGTTTATTTTTGGCGATATCTGCGCTTCTAAAGAAACCGATTTGAAAAATTCTTTCTTTATCGGAGAGCGTTTCCGAAGCGACATGTTCTGCATAAAATTTCACATTTTTCTTAACACACAAGTGTACGTACCACTATAATACATAAATTAACGTTTCCGTTTACAGCATGTTTGCAGCAATATCTGCGGGACTAAAAATTCTATTGAAAACATTATTTTTCCGTCAGATACTACTAACTACGAAAACATTTTGTGAGTATTTTCTTCCAAAAATAATGGAAAACTTCGCCGCTAGGAGGGGGGGGCAAATTTTAATCGGTTTTTCTCGATATCTCTGCATGTAAATGTCCGATTTTAAAAAATTGTTGTAACACCGGATGTCATTTACTTGTGAAGCACTTTAGGTTTATACTTGATTTTTTTTTTCTAATTGTAGTTCACAGTTCTGGCGCGTCAGATGGTGTTTGTGTATTTCTTTTTTTACTCTATGTCATTCGCTACAATAAAGATGATGAACATTATCGTCTTTAAATAATGCCTCTATAGAGGGTGTACATTTCAAAATCTGTGTCTCTCTATCTGTGCTTCCGGCAGACGTATTTGAATTTTTCCTTAACATTGCTCTTTCCATGAAGAATACTTTCCACCTATTTTCAATTTTTCCATTATGCAAAATTCTTCCACTAGGGGGCGTAGAATTATATAATGTTTCCTTCTATATTTCTTGATTAAACTGTTCGATTTGAAAGTGTGTTTGCCTCTGATACTCCCATTGGCGTACCGGAAAAACTCTAGGCCCTCCCGCAAAAAACGTTTTCGAGGCCCTTTTACGAATATCCGTTAACTTTCAGCCACTCAAAATTTTAACTTTCATATTATTAACCAGGCCTTATGGGTATTTTAATAAAGCAAATTCTTTGGAACCTACAAGTACTTTTCGTAAAATCAAAACTATTTCACTTTATTGCGAGTAGCACAAATGTGTACGTTATAATTAAAATGATTGCCTTGGTTTCCGATACAAATTACTACGAAATACTTACGTCAAAGTTAATCATATAATGTAAAATTTATTATTTAAAATGAACCAGTCCCTTTTTAGGCTCCGCATGTTAACCTTGTGGGAGATCTCGATGTACTTAGGTACATGTTTTTACGACGGACGTGGCCTATCAATTGCAAACTTGGCATGCATTTTCCTAAAGATGTTATACAACACCTGAACTAGAGTTATCGCAATCGGTCAATAAATTAATTTTGTATTAATTAATCAAAATTGCTGTCGATTTTGCTAACGTTTTCATTAGCAATTGTATTTATTATTTCAATTGAGTACATTCATTAGTCATGATTCTAGTTCAAGTGGTTGTTGATTTATACAGTAAGGTATAAACAAATTTTCAAGCCATTATAGTCAGTGGTTTATGAGAAAAATGTTCCTAAATGCACAAAACCACAACTCTTCCGGGAAGGCAAAAAATGAAGAAGACCTGTGCTTAGAAGCCTCACGCTTCATACTCCTTTTCCTCTGTTTTGCTGAACTTCAGCTTTCTGCTCGCCGTCTTCCTTTACTTTCCCGCACCTTCTAGAATCTGTTTTTCCTTCCCGATCATATATCGGTATCACAGAATTTGTCATTTTTCGTAGGACTTCCGTCCACAGTGAGTAGAGCTTAGGTCCCAGGCACCTACAGCGAGATCGCCTTTTGCGCAGGACACAGAAACGGAAGGAATGAGAGCAAGCTTAGCGACTTTGACAGAACAGTTTGTAGTGAGATTAGAGTACAGTAGATGGCGCCACCGTACAAGTACGATATTGCACATAGAGGGGTGAGAGGATTTCAAGGGGGGGGCATAGGAAAGGATACCCATTTAACCAGTGGGTCCAGCCTGGGGGCCGTCACTTTAACGTGCTCGTTCGATGCACGGCGGATATTCAGCGATTGTTAGCAAATCACACCATCTCTGAAAGATCAGCCCAGGTTCGAACCTGGGGACCCTGCATCGATAGTCTGAACTGCTAACCACTAAGCCATCCGCGGCTTTGTTCTTCCTTCTTCTCAGGATGACGACAGATATTCGACCATCTCACGCTTGCTCAGATGTGGCTGGACACGTCTACTTGTGCAACTGGTACGCGTAACTTCCGTCGATCTCTAACTCCTAGTTTTGTAGGTCTGCCGGGTCGGGACACATTCCGACAGTCACCTCTCATTTTCCAGTTGCCAATCACGTAGGCCACTGTCGATTTTGAGTACTTCAACTCGTTGGATATGTCACGTATGGATCGGCCATTTCTGTGATACCCGACGATTACACGTTTCTCGAAATCAGAGAGCTCCGAACTGCGTGGCATCTTGCATGAGACTGGTTGCCGTGTTGTTTCCCACACGATATTTAACTGCGTCAGGACCGCAGATATCGTCGATTGCAGGGGTGTCCAATAACTTGTTGGTAGATAGTGTATATACATAGAAACTGTTGCAAGGGCTGTGAACTTGAGACCCCTTGTAAGGGCTATTACAAGGGGCCTCAAGTTCTTTTTGAATAGCTGCTTTCCCGTCATCTAGTTTTTATGAGCAACGAAAATGATTTCGAAAGATTTTACGTATTTACTGGGAAAAAAATGCTTTTCTCCTTAATGCTTCACTTAAAGCTGCTTTAATTCTTTGCTATTTTTTAAACCAGTTTCATACCAAGTTTCAGCAAAACAATTTGTAGTCTTTATGCTCAGGCTAGAGGCCCTTTTAAGCATGAGGCTCCCCCGCATTGCGGGGTTTCAGGGGCTATCAGTACGGCCCTTAATATTCCTTGTGCTATGAGAAACTTTTCGTGCACCGTTTGTTACTTTTTGTAGCATAATGTTTAGTCGGTGGTGGAAGTAAGTAGCTGTTTCTATTTCTGGATGTTTTATCGATTGTTGAAATCCGATTGATTTTTTTCTAATCGATTCCATTGACTGTGAATAACTCTTATAAGTTTTATTCGCGTCGGAAAGGATTCAAAAGACGTGCTCATTACAATGGAAAATTCGATATAATCTTGTTGTAACTGCGAATCATTGCGTGAAAAAATAAATAAATATATGTCTATATTAAATTATAAGCATACAACAATTGCTAATATAAACTCTCTCATAGTTACCATGTCTGCAAGGACAGCTTTGGGAACAGCTAAAGAATATATTCATTTCCAGCCGGTTCCCACAACATCACACCGTACATCAGTCCAGATGAGGCAAACACTATTTACCTAAACAGCAGATGAATTTTGCATCCACTAAGTGCATGAACCTAAAATATAGACACTTTATTTAGTACAATCGTTGTATAAGCAGTAACACACTCTTGAAAATCATGAAGTACTACACAATGGTTAAAGTTAACGTCACTAACAAAGACAATGGTAAAGATTTCCGTTAGCACAGGGACTAGAGGTCAGCACGGGTCTTAATCTGGAAAACCTGGCACGACCCGGTTCGTTTTATGTGTTCATCAAGCGTTCTCCGCCATTTATTGGAAATAACGAAATTCTTTCTTCAGAGCAGGGGCCTTTAACCCGTGTCGCGCGGACCACTTTTTAATGAAACCCGAGATGTTTCCCACAAAGGAAATTCTAAAATGTACGAAAATACATTTTTGAAATGGAGAAATGAATATCCACACACACACACACACACACACACACACACACACACACACACTGTGTGAGAGAGAGAGAGACAGAATTTTTTAAAAAGTTATTAAAAAATGTAGGCATATCAGGTACCCATTTAGATTTTCATTGTAACCAGAACCGTAGCTAGCGGTAGGGCAGGGAGAACGGTTGCCCTCGCACAATAGTCATTCTATGGGCATAAATTGATGCTCTGGGATATATCAAAAATAGGAATTGTAACTAAAAAGAAAGTTACATCTTTCAATATTTTCTTTTTGAAGACTTTAGTTAGTCACATGCAGCATTCCATGCAGTTAACCAGGGTGCAGAGTAACGTAAACTATGAGATACGAACATCTCATATCCATGAAGGCAATTTTCTAAAACAGTGAATAGAGGCATAGAAAACAATATGCTGATATGACCTGTCTGAACATGCTTTTGGGATGAAGAGCTAATTAATCATCTGTGTGCTTTCGCAGAAAGTTCTCTGGGTGTTTGACCTTGAACGAAAGTTTTCCAAGCCCTATTTCTAAAGCTTCTGCCTATTGTTACGTTCACTATCTGATACCCATTCGTTCTGCGCTGGTTTGTTTTCCGTTCTGCATATCTATGGAGTGTTGTGTTCTCGGCGTTCCCATAACTTTTACGCTTTAATTGGTATTTGCAAGCTGTGGTTGTTGGGTAATTACCTAGTTTTTACATTTTTAATAAAATTATGTCAAAAACACTGAAAGGCGATTTTTGAACGATCATAATACTTTCCTATAACGACGGCGTGTAAGAAAGTACAAACCACGTATTATTTGAGTGAAACTCGAAGGGGTGTAACTCGAAAGGGGCGTAATTTTGAACTCGAAGGGGCGTAACTCGAAAGGGGCGTAATTTTGAACTCGAAGGGGCGTAATTTCAAGTCTCGTCCTCCAAGATAAGAAAAGCTTGCTACGGTCCTTATTGAAACATAGATATAAATTTAACTGCATCGTCTCTTTTTTTCCGAAAGTTAAGTTTTGGGATTCAAAGCCTGTGTGTACACTTAAATGCAAACAAGGTAGTCATCGATCCTGAAAATGAAAACAAATACTCGAACTTCGTCTTCTCCGCAGTAGCGACGAATGGCGCCAGAAATTTGTTATGGTTTTGGTTTCGAGAAGCTGAAAACTTAACTCTGTTCATGTAAACTTTTCTCGGAAAAGAAAAAAAAAGCCACGTGTTTCAGTCGCTAAAGCCAACGACGTTGGAATGGAATTTGATTTCATCCTTAATCGTCCCTTTTGAGGCTTTCATCTTACAGCCCGACTTGTAGGTTTAAGCTTTAATTAATCAATGCATTCGGTGGCAGATTCGTTTTCCTCAGTGAACTTCACCATCTGATTATTTAGCAAGTCAGTCTTCGTTTCGTGAGACGAAAAGATTTTTTTAATGCTGGTGCAAATTGTAAACCTTCCAGTCAGAGGTGAACAACTATCAATAGTTTCCAATAGCCAAAAATAACAATCGATAGCTGTCGATAGTGGGGTGGCAAAGTTTCTGGGGAGAAAAGATGAAGTGGGTTTACGGCAGTCAGACTTACTTTCAACACATTTTTCGGGAAAAAACATCTGAATGGTGTCTTTTTTACGCTTTCCAACCGTAGGTTGAAGAAGCGCATTTGCTCCAGCTTTGTTAGTCTGTCTGTCAGTACGTCCGCACGATAACTCACGTAAAAATAGTTCCATTTCGATGAAATTTTGGTATGTGGTAGGGGACCACTTGGGGACGAACCCTATTGAAAATGGGCGAAATGTGGTCAAAGGTCAGGACGCAAGAGCGGAATCCATTCCATCGCCTTTATGCTTCATAACTTGCGTTAAAATGGTTCGATTTCAATGACATTTTAGTATGTTGTAGGGGACCAACTGGGTACAAACCCTATTGAAAATGGGTGAAATATGGTCAAAGGTCAGGACGCAAGAGCGGGATTCTTTCCATCGCCCTTATGCTTCATAACTTAGGTAAAAATGCTTCGATTGCGACAAACCGTAAATGCCCACAAGATGGATAGTCAGCTTCTGATATCATAAATCTATCTAACGGATTTATGATGTCAGAAGCTGACTTAAAATAAACACCAATAGCACCGTGGATTGTTGGCCACCGTGGTGTAAGCCTAACGCGCTCGGCTAGATAACGAGAGATCCGTGGCTTCAATTCCCCGGCGGTGACCGAATAACAATTGTTCGGTTGCTATGTGTTTCTGGAACGTGGAAAGAGCGATGTATTTGTTTTTTTACTGACGCCAAGTATTTGGAGGATTTTCACTTTCTGCTTTTAAATGTGCGATTTAAAATCTTTTTTCAACGCTGGATACCAATTACCTTGTGGCGCATTTTGGGTTTGTATTTGATGAGTTTTGTAGTTAACAGTTCTGCCGTTAGGTGGTGTTTGTGTACTTCTGTTTGCAGCTGTATCTATGCTTCTGAAAAGCTTATTGAAAAATATATTTATTTACTGTATGCCATTAGCTACAATAAAGGTGGGGAACATTACCCTCTTTAAATAATGCGCTGCTTTCCCGCTAGAAGGCGTAAAGGTAGAAACCTTTCCTAATACGCTTTCCAACCGTTGGTTAAAGAAGTCTATATGCTCCAACTTTGTTAGTCTGTCTGTCAGTACCAGTCCGCACGATAACTCACGTAAAAATGATTCGGTTTCGATGAAATTTTAGTATGTGGTAGGGGACTACCTGGGGACGAATCGTGTTGAAAATGGACGAAATGGGGTCAAAGGTCAAAACATAGAAGCGGGATCCATTCCATCGCCCTTATGCGTCATATCTTACGTAAAAGTGCTTCGATTGTGACAAAACTTTATCATGTTGTTCCAGAGGTATACTGAACCGGTTTTGTTGAATATCATCGAAATGGTGTCAAAGGTAAGGGCACAAGAGCGAGATTTATTCTACAGCCATTATCCTCATAACTTGAGTAATAACTTAAGAAATTATTTTTGGTATGTCGGAAAGCGTGTCATAATCATTGCATTGCATGATTTTACTAACTTGTTCAATAATCCCTCAGGTTTGACGTATCGCCCAACGTTTTAGTTGTTCTTCCCGCGAAGGTTACATTTTGCGTAGACCCCATCAAAAAAATAATGCTGAACAAAAGATATTTTACGTTTACCCATTATTACTAATTAATACTTTTAACAAACAACTGTTTCAACACCTGACGTACGTTTAAACTTCCAGTGCAAACAACAAGAACAACGATTTTGACGTTGTCTTTATCTGACTGAAATGCACACTTTCGCTTTGAGCTTGACTTAACGTGAAGAACAACTGAGCGCAAAAACCGTATTCCCTCAGGGTTTACTCTTTCGATTACAGTTAACTTCAGTTTCACTTCGTCATCATGTATCAATATGGCTGGGCTCGATCTCTTAGGCACCAGTAATAATGAGGTGAAAGTGAGAGTTCCAATCACCAGTGCCTTCTGTGGAAATTGAATAGTTTACACTTACAGCATTCACGAACCTAAAACTGCCGATAGTTGAGAAAAAACTATTGATTCACTATCGATGTACTGAGTTGGACAAAACTACCGATACTATCGGTAGTGCCATCGATAGTAACTCCACCTCTTAACCTCTCTCCTGGATACGGCCATGGATTGAATATCAAGGTCATTTGGTGTAAAGTGACGGGAGCATGAAGTTGAAAATAAAGAAAAAGTCCCTGAATGTCATATTCTGAAGAGTGATTGATAAGAAGAGAGATAGAGGACCAAGTAGGACTGAGCACAGAAGGAGAACGAGAATGAATAGAGCAAGGAAAGGTTTGAACCGATTACAAAAAAAAAAAAAAATTCACCGAATTTCTACACAATCGGTAAAACATCTACAAATAGAAACAGTCGCTTTTGGTCACTAGCGGCGGGAACATGTGCTTCGAAAATTTCAAAATGTGCGCAAATCATTTTCATAACTGAAGATATCCAAAAGTATGCGAAATTTTTCAGATCGGTTACTTAGAAATGAAGATACGGTTCCAAGTATGATACAGATTGAAATTAGCACTTATACCCCTTAGTGGTAAAACCACATGGACTCCCAGGTGGAACCACTGGTCTAAGCGCCGACACCTGGCCATTCATCCGAGATGGGTCAGGGTACGAATCCCGGTGTTGCATGTGTGTGCGTCTTACGGCACAGGCTCTCTCCTTTCCGTGGAGCCAGTGACCCTAAATAAGTGACGTGCTAATGGTTATAGCCCACAGATTAGCTCACAATGGTCGGTGAACCTACAAACTAAACAAACAACCTTATGGTATAAAAATTGCCAAATATATGAAAAATATTGTTTACCACAAAAGAGTGGAACAAAAGCGGTTTTAAAATCGGACTTTTACAAGCGGAGATATTATCATTTCTGAGATTTATATTAACGCCCACCTAGCCGAAAAACTAAACATCATTTTGAGAAAAAAGTACACGTTCATGTTTTTTGGAGTGAGTGGTGCTGAAAATGACAGAGGTTCGTCTTATCTTAAAAAATACACTGATGTCCAAAATTAAGGTCACAAACACATTTTTTACAATAATTCAAAATAGCAACCAGTAAAATGTTTAAAATTGCTGTCATATACACTGAACAGCAATTGAATTAGAAGATAGAGTCGCGGATGGCTTAGTGGTTAGCGAGTCAGACTATCAATGCAAGGTCCCCAGGTTCAAACCTGGGCTGATCTTTCAGAGATGGTGTGATTTACTAACAATCGCTGAATATCCGTCGTGCATCGGACGAGCACGTTAAGTGACGGCCCCCAGGCTGGACCCACTGGTTAAATGGGTATCCTTTCCTAGGCCGCCCCTCCTGAAATTCTCTCACCCCTCTGTGTGCAACATCGTACTTGTATGGTGGCGCCATCTACTGTACTCTAATCTCACTACAAACTGCTCTGTCAAAGTCGCTAGACTTGCTCTCATTCCTTCCGTTTCTGTGTCCTGCCCAAAAGGCGATCTCGCTGTAGGTTGCTGGGACCTAAACTCTACTCACTGTGGACTGACGTCCTACAAGAAAATAACAAAATACAAGGGTATTGAACGTCAAAAAATTAGAGATACCTGTCTAGTAACGTGTAGCACCACCTTTCGCCCTGATGACGGCGGCGATTCGTCTCGGCATGGACTCGACAAGACACCGGGATCGTTGGGAAGCCATACGGATCCACGACCCCTGAACAAGCTCTCACAGTTCACGAAGATTTGATGGAGGGGGGCCATCTCTCTCGATGGCATCCCAGATGTGCTGAGGTCAGGAGACCTAGCTGGCCAAGAAAGCGAGGTTACGTCGGTGGAGTGTTCATCCAATCATTCGGATACAATTCGGGAGTGATGTCACGGTGCATTGTCGTGTTGCAGGATGAGGTCCCCAGTTGGATGTTGAAGACGCACAAACGGGAGCAAATGGTCGTACAGGATATCCCAGTAACGTTGACCTGTGAGGGACGATGTCACACGTACTAGGGGTCCCATTTCAGTCCACGTAAACAGTCCTCAGACGAGAATGCCAACCCACGAGCTTGAAGAGTACCCTGCTGACAAGAAGGATCCATCGCTTCATGTAGTTTGCGCCGTTCAGGTATCCTGCCATCCGCATTTGCCAACGTGAATCTCAACTCATCAGTCCAGGCAACATTTTTCCACATGTTTAGGGTCCAGTGGCAATGTTCCCGCGCATGCTAATCTTTGCACTCTGTGATGTGCGGTCAGCAGCGGTACCCTCGTGGAACAATGGCTTCTGTACCCCATAGCGAGGAGATGGTTCTGGATGGTGTGGCTGCTTACAGGTTTTTGTACACCAGCGTTAAAATGCCGAGTGATTTCTTGCACTGTGGCTCGTCTTTCCGCTGTTACAATGCGAGCTAGCCGACTTTGACACCGTTCATCCACACGCTGTTGTCCACGGCAGGTTAGCCCTTGCAGGGATGGTTTTACTGGATTCGATGTACTCACGGTGCACCCGTGACACAGTGGCTCGTGAAACTCCCAGTGCCTACAGGACTTCCCAGACGAAGTGACCCGTTCGTCGGGCTCCAACAATTTGCCCACGATCAAATGCGCTCAGATCCTTCGTCTTACCAATACCGCGTCCGACTCTTACTGTTTCCCGTCGCTTCACTCCTTATATTGTCGGATCGCTTCATACCTCATGTCGTTTCCGTTTACAGGGCCGCCCACAGCGCCACATTTGTATAACGCCAGCTGTCTCTAATTCAATTGCTCTTCAGTGTATACTTTGGGGAACGGTGTATCTCATGTTAATCGGGCACTCTAGTCCAAATCTCCTAGCTTCCTATTTCTAAAGGTTGTTTAAGACCTGGGGTCAGACACTCCGTTCTTAAAATCCTCTAGATTTGATCTGAATCTAATGTAAGCATCCACTGTTTGTTAAACGGTTAACAAGGTGAGTTTGGTAAGAGAACGTGAAAGTGACCGTTTTCTGCATCTGCGAATTTCGTCTTTAGAATTGTATTTCTTGCAAGAAAAATCACAAGATTGACTGATTTCAGTTGGAATGAGTGCTCGGAATCGTTTAGACGATGGATCATCGGCAGGCTTCAAGCTAGCCAGTCTCAAGCGTAGGTCGCTCGATGCTTTCAGGTTTCACGGAAGGTGGTATCCAGATTATGGCACCAATTCCGAACAACGGGTACCATTACCGGGAGGCCCGGCCAAGGCCGTCCAAGAACCACGACATCTGCGGATGATCGTTACGTGGCATTAACTGCCAAACGCCATAGACCGATGACGGATAGTGACCTCTCTCAGGACCTCGCTGCTGCGACTGGAAGAACAATTTCGATGCAAACTATATACAGACGCCTAGCAGAGAAGGCCCATTACGCCAGGCGACCAAAGGTATGTGTCCCCATCGCCAGACCGCAGAAGAGAGCCCTTCTTTCATGGAGCCAAACACATCTTTCTTGGACACAGCAAGATTGGGGCCATGTACTTTTCTGTAATGAGTCGAGATTCTGTACACAAAAGAATTGTCGACGAGTCTTTATCTGGAGACAGCGTGGCGCCAGCTATTATCCCTCCAACATAAGGGAAATCGACCACTTTGGTGGAAGTGGAATCCTTGTGTGGGCAAGCATCATGTTGGACGGCTGTACACCACTTAACGTCTTCGATGGGGGCACTGTGACCGCACAACGTTTTCGATGAGGCACTGTGACCGCACAACGCTATAGAGATGAGGTCCTTGAACCTTATGTGAGGATTTTCCGGGGGAGCTGTCGGACCGAACTTAATTTTCATGGACGATAACGCGAGGCCACACATAGCTCAGATTGTCGACGATTTTCTGGAGAAAGAGAAAATTCGCCGTATGGTGTGGCCAGCGAAGTCGCTGGACCTAAATCCTATGGAGCATGTTTGGGATGCTCTAGGAAGAGCCATTGCACGACGTCAACGTCTCCCAGGACCTTCTAGGCGTTAAAATCCGCGCTTTTAGAAGAATGGGATTTGTTGCCACAAGCTGTTATCAACAACCTTATTTACAGTATGAGGCCTCGTTGTGCGACTTGTAAAGCTAACACTCCCTATTAGCCGGACCGTTCTCGAGATACATTGCATCATGTTTGGACCATTTTAGGTCTAATTTGCATATCGCACGCAATTTACCTCCTGTTCATTTTGTTAAGTTGCTATTGCATGTCTCATAGTATGAGGCATTTCTGTACCAAATTTCATTGCAATAAACCATTTAGTTTTCAAAATATCACAGAATATGTGTTTGTGACCTGAAGTTTGGACATCAGTGTACATATGTAAATACAAAGATACCGATAATCCAACGAGCTTTGACTTTCCTTAGTTGTTATCACATTTTTTACTTAGGAAATATAAAGAGTGTAGGTAAATTGCGGCTAAATAATCGCCTTTAATCCTTAAACGTTCTAGGTCATTGCAACCCTACAAGAAAATTGAGGCGTAAAGCTAAAGAGGATATTTCTGAACGTCCATCAAAGATAATAAACGCTGTTGTGGAAGAAAATTCTGGCGCTTTGGAGACCCTCACAGGGAAGGATATTTCTTGCTTTAAAAAATAAGCTGAGTGTAGGCATCAACAGAACACACGACGAATGCATGCGAGTCTTTTTATGCCCAGTTTAATACACACCTTTATCATCCCCATCCAAGCTAATACAACTTTATAGAAGTTCTGAAACTTTTTCGAACTCAAACATATATCAAAATCCAAAACTCAAGAGATGTCACTCGAAGAAGGAAATCGAAAACTGACATACAAAGGAAAGAAATATTGTCTAAGAAAATCAGAGATTATAGAGGAGGATGTGTAACCGGACTTCAATTGGTGAAATTTGCATCATATACACTGCCGGAGAGTGAAAAAAGAACACCAAGAATTACTCGTCTGCTACCAACAAAATTTATACAGCGTAATAACGGAATACAGAGGATTACGTGATTAAAACATTCTGGGAAAATACAGCTGTATTTGCTGGTAAACTGAAAAATAACATTTCCATGTAACATGGTTAGTACGCGGTTGAACCGCCATGAACTGCGTCACACTGTGCAATTCTGGCATGGAGTCTGTCGTACAGATGTTGGATGTAAGTTTGGGGTATTGAGTTCCAAGCATCCTCAACCTGGACGCGTAAATCGGGGATGGTCGTGGCTGGCCGTGGAGACCGGATAAGTCGTTGTCCCATAAAATCCCACACGTGCTCGATGGGGGACACATCCGTTGAACGTGCAGGCCATGGAAGTTGTCTCACACCCTAAAGTGCATGTTGCGTTTCACGTGCCCTGGGTGGACGTGCGTTATCTTGCTGGAAAACACCACGATGGACCGATTTTACAAATGGAGCAACAACGGGCTGAATGATGTTGTTGTTGTAGGAGGTGCTGTTTAACGTACCCGGTACAAACACTAGTTGTGTACGGAAGCGATAGCTGATCGCTCCCCACACCAGGAGACCAGGTGTAGGCCCTGTGTGTCGCTGGCGGATGCAAGAAGGGTGGAGACGCTCCCCTGTGCGTCTGCGAGTACGCATACGGCCATCGGAGGCTCCCAAGCAGAATCTGCTTTCATCGCTGAACACGACAGGTCGCCATTGCGTACTCCAGTGCAGACGTTGGTGACACCACTGCAGCAGTTCCTGACGGTAGGCTGGAGTCACAGGTACACATGCCAGAGGCACACGTGCACGTAGTCCTGCATCCAGTAGACGGTTGCGGATTGTTCGCACAGTCACCTCAGGTGCAACGGCAGCTCGGATTTGCGTCGCAGTGGATGTTCTGCTTGACAACGCCGCTCTTCTTATGCGTCGATCGGTCTGCTCATCAGTCCGTCTGTGACTCCCGGTTCCACGTCTTCTCGTGTGGGAATGTTCCTCGGACCATCTACGCCACCATCGTACCCCCACCGATACTTCCCGTCCAATTCGCTCCGCAATACGACGATACGACCACCCGGCCTCGCGGAGTCCGACTAGACGACCTCGCTCAAAGTCCGATAACTGCTGAAATCGTGCACGTCTTCCATGTCCAGGCATTGCAGCTTCTTCAGAGTCTTCGCACGTGTCCGTACGCCGACGACTGATTACATTCACTTTGCTGTACTCCTTAAATACCACGGACGATAATTTGCATATTATGCCATGCTGTGGCGTAAGCGCTCACCGATTGGTCCCGAAATTAACATCACGCCTACGTAAACTCGACGCCATTAACATATGTAAATTTCATGATCGTCCGCCAATTCCTTCATGGTGTTCTTTTTTCACTTTCTGCCAGTGTATTTCAAGTTATTAATATTTGGGTAAGCTGAGGTTGACTTCTGAAAGAGAAATGAAATTATCTACTAGTATATTCAACTTTCCTCAAAAGCACAACAAAGTATGCATATTCAGGTTTTGTATATGTGATGAAAGTGTTACCTCACCTTCTCTCTTAAGTATTGGTAAGTCAAAAGGTTTTTATTCCTCAATATCAACCATATAAACAGATATTTGACTTGGAAATATTAGTTGATTTTCATTACTATAAAGATGATAAAGATGTAAGATATAATATTTTGTGTTGTCTTCCTTCCCGTAAGCTTTAGCCGCAATTTACGTACGTATTTGGATTTCACCCGTGGCTCTCGCCACAGTTTACCAACGCTGAAATATAAAATCTCAGAAGTCACGATGTGATGTAATAAATGAAACTCATCTTAATCACCGTTCAGAAACCACCAACTTCAGGTATAGGTGGATCGCTAAAAATCCATTTCAAGTAAAGATCTAGAATGCGGATTACTTAACCACCGGCGGCTTTGGGGTCAGGAGAAACGGAAGTGACGTCGAAAAGGTTAAAAGGCTCTGATAGGAAAGAGGCTAGACAGGTTGGTATGATAGTGAGCACCAGACGGTTTCGAAAGTTTCAGTTGACATACTGGCAGAATGCGAAACTACGCAAACTCACGCATTATTTAAGACCTCGTGAATACTAATATATATTCATTTATTTGAAAGAAATTATTGCATTGGGGACACTGGATCCGAGCATAACGTTGCAGTTTCCTCATTACATTTCCAAAATAATTTACAGGGTTACGAGGAAAGTCCTTGATCAGGCCAATAGCTCACGAACTATGGCAGTTAGCGATTTACTTCTTGTGTAGCTGTATAGGACCTCCCCCCCCCCCCCGTGTGACGCACACAATAACACCGCGAGGGATCCCCTCCCACCGTTTAGGGAGGTTGAAAAGGCTATCGCGCCCTCTTTGTAGATTGGGCAAAAAGGTCAATTACAAACTTGTTCAGCGAGGCAAAAATAGTACATAAAGACATTTTTGTCCCATAACAAAAGATGAAAGGGGACCAGGAATGTGTCCACAAGAAAATCACAACATCCGGAGGCAACGACGATTGGAGCTTATCTAAACTGGTAAGCTCTAAGTAAATGAAAGCACAAAGGAAAAGTTTTCCTACAAACCTGATCAGCAGTTCTTGTTCTAAAATAAAACGCAGTTCCTTGACATATTCAATATCAGATTTCGATGTCCAATATAGGATAATATACACTGAGACAAGGAGAAATAACATAAAGTAGTGAAACACTCAACCAATAGGGATACTGTATGCACATCTAATTGACTTGAATGCTTTCCAATTCCCGTCCCTGGGTCACGAAGTGTTAGCATATCGACCACGCATATTATTTTTGTATTCTGACGACGGAGCAGAAAGCACATTTGAAATCCATGCAACGGACACAGCGACTCAGGTAGCTTCCCGCTTCTTTCGCATTTGGAGAGTCCCCTTCCATCTTTTGTTATGAGACAAAAACCTTTAGGTACTATTTTTGCCTCGCTGAACAAGTTTGTAATTGACTTTTTTGCCTTATCTGCAAAGGGGGGCATAATAGCACCCTCAAACCCCCAAAGGGGGCGAGGGGATCCGTCGTGGTGTTATTGTGTGCGCCGTAGGGTGTTTCTTATACAACTGCACAAGAAGTAAATCGCTAACTGCCATAGTTCGTGAGACATTGGCCTGATGACGGACTTTCCTTGTAACCCTGTATATGGCTTTCATTTAATTTGGCCATTGCACACAGCCTAATACGTATAACAAAATCATGGCTGAAATAAAAAGGTTGATGATAGTAAATGGCATGCAATATTAAGTTACATTTTAAACGGCTGCCTAGGTGGCCGGGTGGTAAGCAGCGTTAGCTTCTCAGCATTCGAGCGAGATGAGTCTGGTTTCGAATCTTTGGGGGTCATAGATGTTGCGTTTGTCGTATCATCATCATTGTCAACCATTATCAATCCACTGTTGGACGAAGGTCTCCCCAAGTTTCCTGCACAACGGTCTGTCTTGTGCCAGTCTCCTATATGTCACTCCCGCATACTTTCGAATTTCATCCACCCATCTCCCATGTGGTCATCTTCTGGGTCTTTTCCTGTCCCTTGGAATTCAATCTAAAATTTCGGCTGTCCATCGATGGTCTGTCCTTCTGGCAGTATGTCCAGCACATTGCCATTTCAGGGATTTAACTCTGATCATGATGTCTTCCACTCTTGTCATTTTTCGGATCCACGAGTTCCTCTTCTTATCTCTCCTGGTTACACCAAGCATGCCCCTTTCCGTGGTTTTTTGAGTTGTCTGCAGCCTATGTATGTCTCTTTTAGTTAAGGTCCACGTCTCTGCACCATACGTAAGCACTGGAAGGATGCATTGATCAAACACTTCTCTTTTAAGACATAATGGCATATTGCTCTTGAAAATTATTCTGTTTCTTCCAAAAGCTCTCCAGGCAAGTTTTGTACGCCGATTAATTTCTTCATCAATGTGACCCTCACTTGATATCTGCTGTCCAAGATAAACGTACGTGTCTGTTACCTCCAGCTTTTCTCCATCAATCTATAAATCTGCATTTCTTGTAAAAGCATTGAAAATCACTTTTGTCTTCTGAAAGTTCATTTTTAATCCCACTTCTTTACTCTTGTCAGCAAGTTCCTGGATCATACTCTGCAGCTCTGATGGGGTAGTTGCAAAAATGACTATGTCATCAGCAAAACGAATTTGGGTTACATAATCTCCATTAATCTTTATCCCTTTGTTTTCCCAGTTCAGTGATTGAAAGACATTTTCCAATGTGGCATTAAAGAGCTTCGGAGATATGGTGTCACCTTGTCTCACTCCCTTACCAATTTTTATCTGTGTTGTATTTTCAAACACCCGAATCTTTGCACTTGCATTTTCGTAGATGTTATTAATAATATTAATGTATGCATCTTCAATACCGCAGGATTTCAGAGCCATTGTAACTGCTGATGGTTTCACCGAATCAAAGGCTTTTTCATAATCGATAAAAGCCATGCACAATGGAAGTTCATATTCCCTCGCTCTTTCAATTAGTTCCCTCAGTACGTGGATATGATATATTGTGCTGTAGCCACTCCTGAATCCAGCTTGTTCTCTCGGTTAAGCCATGTCCAGTGTTAGCTTCAAGCGGTGTGAAAGAACTTTAGTGAAGATTTTATAAACCACTGATAGGAGGCTGATAGGTCTGTAGTTCCTGAGATCCTCAATGTCACCTTTATTATGTAGCAGGATCATTGTAGTGTTGTCCCAATCCTCAGGAATCTTCCCTTCATTAAGGCATCGAGTGAAAATTTAGGCGAGTACTGTTTCGACTTCTCCACTTGCTTCTTGTATGATGTCTACAGTAATTCCATCTTCTCCTGGAGCTTTTCCGCGTTTCATGTTCTTGATTGCATGTGCAACTTCTGCTGGGAGGACTGGAAGAACTCTGGTACTGGTACCTTTCATGATGTCTGGAGTACTTGTATCATCCCTTTCATATAATTTAGAGTAGAAATCTTTCACTCTTGTCAAAATTTCGCCTATATTTCTTGTTACAGAACCATCTCCTTTTCTCAGTGTAATAATCCGTTTTCTTCCCTTACTGAGATGTCCCTTTGCTATCTTTAGGCTTTGGTTGTTTTCAGTTGCTTTCCTCACTAGTTTACAGTTGAATTTCCTTACGTCTTCAGTGATACGTTTTCGTACTGTCTTGCATAGCTCTATATATTCCACTTTGGAAGTCACATCTTCTTTAGTTGTCCTCATCTCTCTTCTTTTTTGCATCAACATTTTGGTTTTTTCCTGATAATTTGTTCACAGGCAACTTGCTCTTAGACCCAGCTAATTTTGTTGCTGTTTCCATAAGAGCTTTGGTTACTTTTCTGTTAACTTCAGAAATATCCACTTCTTCCGATGTTAGGCCTTCTAAAGCAGAGAATCTGTTCTTCAGTTCCAACTTAAAGGTATTATGGTGTTTTTTAAGGTTGGTTATGTCAATACGTTTTGTTTGTCTTATGAGCTTGCCACGTTCAAGTTTAGTGTTGAGATGCATCTTACATCTCACCAATCTATGGTCACTACCTGTATTGAACTTGTTTAGCACACTGCAGTCTTCTATGACGAATTTTTTGTTACACATATTAAAATCAATTTCACTTGTTGTTCCATTTGGATGTCTCCATGTCTATTGCCTGTGTGGCTTTTTCTTGAAAAAGGAGTTCAAGATGAAAAACCCTTCTGCCTCTGCAAACTCAACGAGAGTATTTCCACGCTGGTTTCTGTTGCCGTGACCGAATTTACCTACTGAAGTTTCATTCTGGTTTTATTGCCCAATTTTTGCATTGAAATCTCCCATAATTATGTTCAAGTGCTGATTACCTTTATTATTTAGATGACGAATTTCCTCATAAAATTCTTCAATTTCTTCTTCAGGATGACTTGTGGTGGGTGCATAAGCTTGAATAATCTGGACATGGTATCTTCTCGAGAGTTGGATAATGAGTCGTGCAGCTCTGTCAGAGGAACTTTCAACTTCTACAACTTTATCCTTCAGTTTCTTGTTTATTATAAATCCAACACCACTAGTTCTGCCAGTATCTGTCCCACGATAGTAGAAGAGATGTCCACTTTTCAGTTCAATGAGATCTTCTCCTTTTCTCCTTACCTCACTTAGCCCGATGATGTACCACTTGATCCTTTGTAGTTCCTCTTCCATTTCAAGAAACCTTGAATCAGAAGATAGGGAGCGTCCATTATACGTAGCCAAGGTCAGCATCAGATGGCAGCCTAGTCCGGTCCTCCGGGGTTTCTTAGCACTCTCTGCTTCCATGTCGCACTGGCCGCTGCCTTAGCCAGGTACATCCCAGCTGCCTGAGACTGAGGGCCAAGTGGAGTCATATTGGTTGTGGAGTCATTTTGGAGGGGTTTGGTTATAACTCACCACGCTGGCCAAGCAGGTTGGTGAGTGCGGATAGCATTCCTCTAATTCCGATGGTATAGTTATACCGCTATTGGCGGTCGTCAGAGTTCCTTTAGTGGGAACAGGATGCACTACGAGAAGGCGGGGTTGACATTTGTCAAGGAGAGGCTGTGATGTTACGTATCACCTGACCTTACATCCCGTTTGTCGTATAGCAGTGGTTATAACGGTTGTGGTCGACTTCGGTACGTGCGACTTCCGCACACCACAAATTTTATGCCGTTTTGTGCTTTTTCCGTACACGTTACTGAAAATGCTTATAACCTAGTGCGAATTCCGTACAGGTTTTATTTTTACCTTTTAATCCACCTTACTCCCCATACTCCCAAAAGTAAGCAGGTGCAAGTTCCATATACACAAAGCCTCTGGAGTCATATTCAAGAAGTTGACTTAACTACGAAATACAAGATGATGAAGATATACGAATGCAATTACGAATATGCTCAGCATTAGCGCATCTACCAATAGAAGTTATTAATGATGGTTGGTTCTGCTTATGGAAGATTCACCAGAAAATGTAGAACTTCAACGATTTTACGATTACGTAGTAAATTAATGGTTGGGAAATGTTGTTATTACAACAGATATGTGGAACTGTCACAAAAAACTCCATAGAACCAACAACGTTTTGGAAGGCTGGCACCATAAACTAAGCCGATTAATGAACAAACCACACCCAAAAATTAGGAGTTTGGGAAAAGTTCAAAAGAAAACGCAGAATATAATGTTGTTTTTTTTAAAAATAGACATGACCAAAAGTTTGAGAAGAAACCACGCCTTAAGAAATACAAACGAATAAACAGAATCTTAGATGATTAGTGTGAAGCACCATTTCGTGATTCTGAGATCATAAGAAAATATTTAAAAGCTCTGGACTTCGTTGGAAAATGTGAGTAGTTGCCCAGGATAAGTACGGGTTGAAAATAAAAAATTCAAAAAGTGAAAAATCATAAAAAAATTGAAAAAAAAAGTGTAAAAAAGGCTTAAAATAAAAAATGTGAAAAACAGCTTAAAACAAAAAATATAAGAATAACTTGCATCAATAAAAGGCGAAGGGATAATCCCGACCTCTTTTTAAACACGCCAGAATTACGCTGTTAGTCCTAATTCTGGACAAAGTGTGAAGGAAAAGCATGCCATTATGATGCAAGGAACCATCAATCATCACATGTACACACGGTTGTTTCATATAATTACATCTTTGAATTTTAATCATTATGTTAAAATAAGCAATAAATTTTAGAATGATTTCATAACAAAATTAGAGCAATATCTCAAAATTGTAGTTATTTTTCAATTTAGTCAATTATTTGTTATTAAAATTATTTCATTAATCAACCGTTTATATATGAAGGCCAGAATTCCCTCTACGTCTTTGTACTTGTTTAAAAATTTTACTCCACATGAACGGAAATCGCACGAAATGGCATAAAATTTGAGTTGTACCGAAGTCCATATACATTACGGGTCTGCGTTCCTTACCATACAACCGCCTCGAGGTTTCCACAGTGCAAGAGACCATGGAGGATGGATCGAGCGCCTCATGTTGTTTGCGCCAAATACGTACACGCCATCAACGGAGCGGAGTAAAAATCGTGATTAGTCCGACCAGGACACTTTTTTCCAGTCATCCGACGTCCAACTTGCATGACCTTTGCACCAGTCGTGTCTCTTGTGCCG
This sequence comes from Macrothele yani, assembly GCA_039090855.1. Classification (NCBI taxonomy): domain Eukaryota; kingdom Metazoa; phylum Arthropoda; class Arachnida; order Araneae; family Macrothelidae; genus Macrothele; species Macrothele yani. The sequence continues at coordinate 32,948,158 of CM077011.1, forward strand.
ATGAACCTTAGTTGGGAGAGGATGTCGCCGGAGTCGTCTGCTGTGATAGCCCATCTCGTCTTAACAGATACTGTTCCAGGTTCACCTCTCTGTTGTATTGGGTAGTCAACTGGCGAACAGTCTGTTGGCTCGTACGGTTCGTCTGACAAGGCGCTCCTCTATCTCACATCAACCTTTCGCTTTCCTGCGAAATTTTGCCTCCACGTCGTTGTTTGACCATTTTCCCGCCAGTCCTGATACACTTTAACAGCGGCGGCTCGCAAACAACCCACCAATTCAGACGTTAGGGAAGTCGAGGCACTCTCTTTCCCAGCTCCCACAATCTGTCCTTTCTCAAAGCCCGATAAATCCTTCCGTTTACCCATCACGCTCCGAATTTTACTACCTACTGCTCCACTCGTACTGTATGCTACGCAGAAATCACGTGGTCAATGAGCCACATCCACTTTTTATATGGGTGGTTATAATTCAGTGATCACTCGGTGTATATCATTCTTGGGTGTGAAGGATCATGCGTATCTAGTTCAGCGTGAAGGGCCATATGAGAGAAAGTTTTTTTTACTTTCTTCCTTTTCACACCACGGATCGATCGATTGATTGAATGATTCAAGGTGTGAAGGAACATATGCAAAAAGTCTTTGTTCAGCGTGTCTTTTGTAAAAAAACAAAAAGAGTACGTGCTTCTGTTATCACCATGTCCATCTATCCCTCCAGCTGTACACGCTATATCTCCGCAGCAATTGCTTTGATTTAAAAATGTATTGTTTATGCTTTACAACCGTAAGTTGAAGAAGCGTATATGGTTCAGCTTTGTCCATCTGTCAGTCTGTCCGCACGATAACTCGAGTAAAAACGCTTCGATTTTGGTGAAATTTTAGCATGTGGTAGGGGACAACCTGAGGACGAACCCTATTGAAAATGGGCAAAATTGGGTCAAAGGTCAGGACATAGGAGCGGGATTCATTCCATCGCCGTTATGCGTCATAACTTACGTAAAAATGCTTCTCTTGCGACAAAACTTTATCACGTTGTTCCGGAAGCATACTGAACCAATTCTGTTGAATATCGTCGAAACGGGATCAAAGGTCAGGGCACAGGAGCGAGATTTATTCCATAGACATCATCTTCATAACTAAACTAAAAATGCTTCGATTGCGGTAAAACTTTAGCATGTTGTTCCGGAGGTATACTGAACCAATTCTCGTTAATATCATCGAAATGGGGTCCAAGGTCAGGGCAGAGGAGCGAGATTTATTCCACACCCTCATACCTTGAGAAAATATTTCTGGTACGTTCGAAAGCGTATCATAATCAATGCATTGCATGATTCTACTTACTTGTATTGGAAATCACGAAATGTAAGAACCAGTGTCCGTGCGTTTTGGGGTGATTTTTTATGCATAACTTCCCCGTTAGAGGACGTAAATGCAAATGCTATCGAATTTAAAATGCATTTTATTCTATATCATTACATCTAGATATCCGATTCAAAAAATGTTTTCCTTCGTTCGATGCCATTTATAAGAAGTACTAGTTGGGATAGAGTTTCTTTTTCAAGTAGTTCCCAGTTTTTCCGCTGGGGGCGTAACCTTAGATTTGCACTTTTCGCGATATCTCTACTGCTAAACTCCGATTTGGAATTGTTTTGTTCTGCAACGGATAGTACCACTGGTGGAAAGCGTTCTGCATAAAATTCCTAATTTTTGGCAAAGTAAGGTTCTGCCATAACGGGGCGAAACTTTGTATTTCTGTTTCTGATAACTTTGCAGCAACATCTGCGCTTCTGATAAATGAATTGAGAAAGAATCTCTTCTAATCAGTTACAGCTCACTACGAAAAGCCTTTTGAGAATATCTTCTGCTTAGCATAATGCACAATTTTTCCACCAGGGGGCGTAGTCGTATAGCTTATTCTTCGTCATATTTCCGCTTCCAACTGTCTGATTTGTAAAAAAATTATTTGTACGAGGGTGTTTCTGGTGCTAATGTTTTGCATATGATTTAAAATACACACTATGTCAAAAAAATAGTAGCACCCAGAAAGATGCGTTGGATTCCAATGCTATTCGTTAGGAAGGTAAAGGTTACCAGGAACAATAAATGATTAAACATTGAGACTGATATGGGCAATATTTATTGAGTTACGCGCCAATAAGTAGTGTTTCTCAGTATGGTGTCGGACAGTCATGTTTGCTCACACAGCATGCCAGACGTCTCGGCATGGAGTTGTCAAGGTTCCTAATGGTGTCCTGCGATAAGCCATCCCTTGCAGCTTGAATCTTCTCACGTAGTTTCTGCAGATTGTATGGTAGGGGATGGAGTGTGAGTAGCGCGTCCAATAGCATCTCACACATTTTCAATCGACAATAGGTCTAGCGATGCGGCTGGCCATGGCAGAGTGTTAGTGCCTTGATGGCAAGCTCTCGAGACAGCAGCAGTATGTGGACGAGTGTTGCCCTCTTGGAAATTCGCACCGGAGTGAGCGTGCAGAAAAGGTAGGGCTACTGGTTGCAGGACCTCGTTAACGTAACGTTGAGCTGTCAAAATGCCTGTAATGAACACCAAAGGTGATCTGGTATTGTAGGCAATTGCACCCCACACCATGACACCGGGCCTTCTGGACGTGTGACGCTCGAGAACAAACTGTTCATCCTGGCGCTGACCACGGTGCCTCCACACACGGATTCGGTGGTCGTCTCCTCCAAGACAAAAGCGGGACTCGCCACTGAAGATCCCCCGCTGCCATTCTGGGTGGCTCCATGACAGTCTGGCACGACACCATTGCAGTCTTTGGCGGAGATGCAATGGTGTTAAGGGCAGACGTCGTAACGGTCTGCGTGCGTGTAGTCCTACGTCGTACAGCCGTCTGCCAATGGTGACAACACTAATCGGACGATGCATGGAGGGCACCACTGCTCGCTGAATATCCGCAATCGTGGTTGTTGAGTCACTCTGCGCATGTCGGACATCCCATCGGTCCTCTCTCTATATATATCTCTGTGGTTCATCTTGGTCTCCCAGACCATTCCGGTCGCTTCTGCGTACCTTGTTCTATCCACTGCCGCCAACAGCGTGCTATGGTGATATCAGCATGACCGATCTGGCACGCAATATACCAATAAGACGATCCCGCTTCCCGAAGCCCGACGACGTAGCCCCTCTCGATCTGCTCCAACTGCTCGAATTGCTTCCAAACTTTTCTCCGAAGCATACTTCGCTTGCAAAGTATGCAACCAACACAATAGCACGAGGCAGAATGGCAAGCACGCGCAACGCCACGACCTTATACAGCCGGTCCAGCAGAGCACTACGACCCCTCTTTGCTTGCGTCACATGCGCGGCCGAGTGTGATTCTTGAATCATCTCCATGTCTCATGATGTCAAACCTACCCACCACGTTTTATTCCTGTCGGTTGCTTCCTTTTGGGTGCAACAATGTTTCGACGTAGAGTGTATTTCTTAACGCACAAGTTTGCCAGAAGATGGCATATGTTCACGTTTTCGTTTACATCATATTTACAGAAATATCTTCCCCTGCCAAACAACCGATTTAAAAAAAAAATTCGATCAAATACTACTGAGTATGAAAATATTTTATGTGCATTTCTTGCCCAAAATAATGCACAATTTCTCTGCTAGGGAACGCAAATGTTTAATCTGTTTTTCCCGATATCTCTGCTTCTAAATGCCCGATTAAGAAACATGTAGAACACCTTTCATGTGGAACACCTTTCATGCACTCGAGGGTTTTTGTAGTTCACAGTTCTAGCGCTAAGTGATGTTAATGTGTATTTGTGTGTGCAATCGTATCTTCGCTTCTAAAAATTCCGTTGAAAAATGTATTTTTGTGCTGTCCGTCATTCGTTGGAGTAAAGATGGGGAACAATTTCCTCTTTAAATTTTGCAAAGTTTTTTCTCGTTAGGGGGCGTAAATGTCACTTTTTCTCTATCTCTGCTTTCAAGGGATGAATATAAAAATGCCATTTTCTTTAGCGAACCTTTTGCTATAAATAATACTTGTATCATATTATCTGCTTTCCCATTATTCAATATTCTTCCACCATAAGGCGTCTGCGTATATTTCTATTCTGAAGAATTAATTCTACTCTACAAGTCTCTTAGAGAAATCTTATTATGGTAGGGTATTTTTCATTATGAAGAAAATCCATTTTCTTCTTTGAATAACTTAAAGCTTTTCACTAGGGTGCTTAAAGTTTTATCATGATTTTTCCTCTATATGTGTTCTTAAATTTATTTGTTAGATTTGAGAACCCCTTGATCTCTGATATCTTCCTTTCGCTGTGAGAATCTTTTTGTGCTCTATTAATTTTCGTATTAAACTTTTCAGCCATTAGTGGGTGTAAGTAGCTGTTTCTATTTCTGCATGTTTTATTGATTGTAGAAGCACAAATGATTTTTCAACCACTTACACTAACTAAAAACAACCGTGCTCACATTACGTAGTTTAAATTATGCGCAGTCTTCCTCCAAGGTGGTGCAAGTGTATATCCCTTTTTGTTTAATTTTTCGATTTTCTAAAAATCTGCTTTGAAATAGTATATTTTTTTTTTGTGTCGGAAAGAATTCAAAAGACGAGCTTATTACACCCGACAATTCGGTGTTATCTTTCATGTTTTCTGGTATTACTGTTGGGTAGCATCTTTGAGGTCTTATGTTGGCGTTATCATATTCAGTCTCGTGAAGACAGTTTATGCCCCTCCACGAAATCGTATGTAATACAGGGCACACACATTATATTAACAGCATGTCAGATGATTTTGTCAAGGTTGCACAACATAAAATATACACTGAAATGCCAGTTTATTAGATACACCTGTCCTCGTAAAATAAAGGCTCACTCCACCTCCTAAGATGACACCAAGCGCGGAATGTTCGTCAAAATCGGCAAAAAGAGTGAGCGTTCAATCGAAGGACGAAATCAACAAAAAAAGTGAGCGGTCAATCGAAGGTCGAAATCTGCAAAAAAGGATGAGCGTTTAATTGAAGGTCGAAATCGGCAAAAAGAGTGAGCGTTCAATCGAAGGTCGAAATCGGCAAAAAGAGTGAGCGTTCAATCGAAGGTTGAAATCGGTACAAAGAGTGAGCGTTCAATCGAAGGTCGAAATCAGTAAAAAGAGTGAGCGGGCAATCGAAGGTCGAAATCTGCAAAAAAGGATGAGCGTTCAATTGAAGTTCGAAATCGGTAAAAAAGAGTGAGATTTCAGTCGAAAGTCCAAAAAACGGATGAGCATTCAATTGAAGATAGAAATTGGTAAAAAAGAGTGAGATTTCAATGGAAGGTCGAAATCGGCAAAAAGGGTGAGCGTTCAATCGAAAGTCGAAATAGGTAAAAAAAGAGTGAGCGTTCAATCGAAGGTCGAAATCGGCAAGAAAGAGTGAGCGTTGAATCAAAGGTCGAAATTGGCAAAAAGAATAAGCATTCAATTAAAGGTAGTAATCGGAAAAAGGTGTGAACGTTCAGTCGAAAGTCGAAATATGCAAAATGAATGAGAGTTCAATGGAAGATCGAAATTGGCAAATAGAGAAAGCGTACAATGCAAAGGATGAAATCGGTAAAAGGAGTGAGCATTCAATCGAAGGTCGAAATCGGCGAAAACAGTGATCTGAATTACTTTGAACTTTGTACGATAGTTAATGCCAGGAATGGCAGTTCGAGCGTCGCCCAAACGGCCGTACTCCTCAGCTTTTCACGTACAATGGTAGCAAGGGGTTTACGGTGAAATGGTGCGACAAGCGAAAAACTTCTAGCAATCCGCGATCAGTTTTGATCCTAATTTTACCGCTCAGAACGTTAACATGCTATCTTACGTATTGGAGTGAGCCATTCGTGTGACGAGGAGAGGTGTACCAAATAAACCGCCATCTCAGTGTATATATCACTGAAGTTCAACAAAAAAGGGATAAGTAAAGTCCATCCTTGTTATTCACTCTCTTCGCACCCTTTGGGGGGAGGGGCGAGGTTTTGTAAGGGAAAGGGGCAGGGTTGTTTGGCTTCAGAGAAAAAATTGAATGACTAAATTTATGGAAATTTCTGAAGTGAAAGCAGATATCTGCAGGTTTAGGTGCCAAACTGACATATGTGAACCTTTCATTTTGTACCCTGTATGGGTGGAATTATATTATATTATATTATATTATATTATATTATATTATATTATATTATATTATATTATATTATATTATATTATATTATATATATTATATTATATTATATTATATTATGCTAGCTTTTGCCCGCGACTTAGTTCGCGTGGAACTTGGAACACATAATCTGTTATCGGAACATACTAGCTCAGAATATATTATCATATTACTCTGCAAAGCGAATAAAATGAAATAAAGCACGACATAACACCAACGTAACAGAACAAACGTCGCAGACAGTTGTTCGAGCATGTGCGTGTTGCCTCAGATGAAATCGTTTTTCTTACTTTATCTTATTTTCCGGTATTTCTCCCTGATTTTACGTATCGTGCGATAGCGGTGAGCTTAGTTCCGATTTCGGCCACCGGATAAAAGCAGATGGCGCTGCAAGTACTGAATGACGTCAGAGTGTTAGGGACAGACATATTATATTATATTATATTATATTATATTATATTATATTATATTATATTATTAGATACATAGATTTTCCTTTTCACTCGTTCCCGCTAACGCAGCTGTTATTGTTTTACAGATGAAAGCACGTCAATAATGACGGGAGAAAATATATTTTATTGCTCAAATCTGACCTTGATATGGAGTGCCACAAAAATACACGGAACAATGTTTCGTCAAAATGAAACCGATATGTTCCAAAAGTGAAACAATGAACATTGCAAAAATGAACATTGCAAAAATGAACATGAACAATACAACAATAAAGAAAGTATATTGATTGTGGCAGAAATCCGATAATTAAAACAGGCAAGCACCGGGAGGTGCCACCAAAATGTGACAAACGTTCAATCAAAGGAAATTTTGTTTAGATCAGCCATCCGCTTCACATTTAATTTTCAAAAAGACATCTTACTAAAAAAATGTACGTACTTTGTAGTCCTCCCTTTAAAAATATGTCTCGATATTAATGTAGCGAAAATATTCCTCTTAAATATTTTTATTATGTCGTAACTAGGTGAAAGATCGTCAGTAATGACCGGGGAAAATAAGATAAGTAATAATTGTTTAATAACCAATTTTTTTTTGTTTATGATGTCTAAATGTGAAAGTATGTTTCATAAACATTACAACAATAAAAAAAAGTATTACGTCATACAGTTGTTGCGTCCCACGCTGACATAATTATTAGTTTCCGTTCACCAAACACCTACCCTAAACCACACCAGGTTAGTAAAAATCATGCAATGCATTGATTATGATACGCTTTCCAACATACCAGAAACCTTTACTCAAGTTATGAGGATAATCGATGTGCAATAAATCTCGCTCCTGTGTCCTGACCTTTGACCTCATTTCGATTATAGTAAACAGAATTGGTTCAGTATACCTCCGGAACAGCATACTAAAGTTTGTCGCAATAGAAGCATTCTTAGTGAAGTTATGAGGATAATGGTTGTGGAATAAATCTCGCTCCTGTGCCTTGTCCTTTGACCTCATTTCGATGATATTCAACAGAACCGGTTCAGTATTTTCCTGGAAGAACATGATAAAGTTTTGTCGCAATCGAAGAATTTTTACATAAGTTATGACGCATAACGGCGATGGAATGAATCCCGTTCCTATGTCCTGACCTTTGACCCCATTTCGCCCATTTTCATTAGGTTTTGTTCCCAGGTTGTCCCCTACCACCTGATAAAATTTAATCGAAATCGAACCATTTTTACGCGAGTTATCGTGCGGACGGACAGACAGACAAACGAACAAAGCTGGAGCATATACGCTTCTTCAACCTACGGTTGGAAAGCGTAAAAAAAAAAGATACGCGGAAGGTCACAAATACTTCTTTCTTAGTTGGTGCTACGGTGATGACGTCACATTATAATATCCGGGAAGTAGTTGCCATTCACCGAACATCTGAACGAAAACACGCTAATTAACCGTGTCGTCACAAATATTTCTCTCTCAGTTTTTGCTAAGGCGATGACGTTACCTACACGAAAACACGAAAAGCTAAGCATGATGACCCAAATATTTCTCTCCCGGTTGTTACTATGGTGACGACTCTTTGAGTTGCGCCACAAAAGCAGGATGAATGTTCAAACTTTCAGGCAAAACAAATTATATTGTTTTAGATAGATTAGATGATTTGTAATTCCTCGTTTTCATGGAATGGGCAAGAATGGTAACGTCTTCAACAACGTGTTACAGTCGAAGTTATTTTTATCCTTGTTTAAATCGTCTAGGCAAGATTAATTAAAGCATAAATGCTTGCAATATTTTTCATTATTGTAACCCTGTTGTTCCTCAAGTTTAAGCTAAACATGAAGTTAACTATATATTTCTTGGATCAAATGATAGACAGTTTTTACGCTAAGAAAAACTAATAAATTCCATTGAAAGTAGCACTGATGCTAATAAGTTATGAGCAAATGTACTTAGGGACAGTGCTCAATATCTGTTAGCATTAAAATTTAATGTTGTTTCTTCCTGGTGTAGCACAACTATCCTACAGCATGGAAACAAACAAGAGCCATGATTTTTGTGCTTCCGCTGTGACGTCATTTCAACAGCACGCTGACTTTGCGGCAAATCCAACCTTATGTCATACCTCTAGGTACTTTGGTGCATAAATGTTGTTATATCGATTACCACTGATCACTGCCAACCTTGAACAGGGTTATTAAGTTCATTTCATATGCTTTTACGTATAGCTTTAGCAATATTAATTTTCTTACCTGCTTGGAATACAATACAGCTTCAACAGTTTTACTGCCAATAGATCTAAAACAAAATAATGTAGCAAGACAACTTACAGTAAACAGCAGAAATCCAGCAGAGTAGATAACCACAATCTTCATCTAAAAGCGGCGAGATTCACACTAATAAAAAGGTTATTAAAATTGATTAATATCAAAATTAGCGTGATGCGCTATGTGTGTATACCTGGCACTGCGTAGATTACTACTGATATTTGTCCTTCCTAAACAGCGTGTGGAATGGTGTCTCGTGCAGGTCATCTGAGGTGCGGAACATGCATCAAGTCACGGCCAACAAGGTACTGAAGGTCAGGTCAGTTTTTTGTGACTTCAGATCCCCGTACGTCGTAATCGAAGAACAGACAAAAATTTCGAAATTTATGGCTCGTCTTCGCTTACTGAATCGAGCACACGGATCAACATGAGAGAAAGAAGGTAAACATTGAATCTATAATCACATGTAAAGCTGATAATCTCTCTTAAATTGTACATTAATGCAAGTTTTACATGTGTTCTGAATACAAAGAATTTCACTTACATCTAGCTATATCGAAACACGAAATTCAACTGATGCGCGTTATGAAAGCTAAATTGAAAATAATTTTACCTAATTATTTAAAGTAGCTGAATAGTTTTTATATCAAAATGTATTGTAATTTAATTCTCTTAAAAATTACTTTTTTAAAAGCTTAATAGCTAGCTGCGGAAGAGTTGGAAACGGGTCAAAAATTTCGGACCCGGCCCAGACCCTGACCAGTAACTGACCCGGACAAATCTGCTTTGAACTGTAAATTCAAAACTCAATTTACATATATGTGCATATAAGCGTAATATATGTATTCATCCCAATAACTGCTTGATATTTAATACCTGAATTCCTTTTTTAGGCTTTCCAACCGTAGGTTGAAGCTTTGTCCGTCCGTCCGTCTGTCTGTCGGCACGATAACTCACGTACAAATGGTTCGATTTCGATGAAATTTTAGTATGTGGTAGGGGACCACCAGGGAACGCACCCTATTGAAAATGGGTGAAGTGGGGTCAAAGGTCACGCCATAAGAGCAGGATCCATTCAATTGCCCTTATGCGTCATAACTTGCGTAAATACGGTTCGATTTCGATGAAATTTTTAGTATGTGGTAGGGGACCACCAGGGGACGAACCCTATTGAACATGGGTGAAGTGGGGTCAAAGGTCACGCCATAAGAGCGGGATCCATTTCATTGACTTTATGCGTCATAACATGTGTAAATATGGTTCGATTTCGATGAAATTTCAGTATGTGGTAGGAAAGTACCTGGGCACGAACCCTATTGAAAATTGGCAAATTGGGGTCAAAGGTCAGGCAGGGCATAAGAGCGGGATTTATTCCATTGCCCTTATGCGTCATAACTTGCGTAAAAATGGTTCGATTTCGATGAATATTTGGCATGTGGTAAAGAACCACCTGGGAACAAACCCTATTGAAAATGGGTGGAATGGAGTCAAAGGTCAGGACATAAAAGCGGGATCCATTTCATTGCCTTTATGCGTCATAACATGCGTAAATATGGTTCGATTTCGATGAAATTTTAGAATTTGGTAAGGAACCACCTGGGAACGAAACGTATTGAAAATTGGTGAAATGGGGTCAAAGGTCACGCCATAAGAGCGGGATCCATTTCATTGCCTTTATGCGTCATAACATGCGTAAATATGGTTCGATTTCGATGAAATTTTAGTATGTGGTAGGGAGCCACTGGGGACAAACCCTATTGAAAATGGGCGAAATGGGGTCAAAGGTCAGGACACTGGAGTGGGATCCATTCCATTGCCCTTGTGCATCATGACTTACCAAAAAATGTTTCGATTGCCACAAAACGTTATCATGTTGTTCCGGAGGTATAGTGAACCTGTTCTGTTGAATATCAACGAAATGGGGTCAAAGGTCATTGCACAAAAGCAAGATTTATTCCACAGCCATTATTCTCATAACTTGCGTAAAACTGCTTCTATTGCAACAAAACTTTATCATGGTGTTCTTGAGGTATAGTGAACCGGTTCTGTTGAATATCATCGAAATGGGGTCAAAGGTCAGGACACAGGAGCGAGATTTATTCCACAGCCATTATCCTCATAACTTGAGTAATAATTTCTGGTATGTTAGAAAGCGTATCATAATCAATGCATTGCATGATTTTACTAACTTGTTTAATAATAAAATTTGGTTACTTGCTAAGTTTTAGTGCCATTTTTATTGCCAATTTTTTGCATAATTCAGAAGTAATGGCTGACTATGACCGTGACCATGGAGTATATTACAAATGGGTATCATTATTTACGATTACACAAATGCATTTTTTAAATGTATTTAGATTGTTCACTCTTTCCACGCTTTAATGAAGGTGCGCATACTTTCATATGGCCCGTTAGATTTTTGGTTCCATAATCTTTTATTACAGCATCGACATCTTTCTTTGTAATGATACACTTTCCACATTTTGAACAACAAGCAAGACCAAACAACACAGAGTTATTCACCGGTTCCTTAATGAGACGAAACAATTTCCAGCATTCACTCTTCCCCTTGTGGTTTTCAACAAGCACGTATTTGTTGGCCTCGACGCCTTTCTCAACCTCCTTTATATTAAATCCGTCCATATTAACAAATGAGGAGTTAATTTCGACATGTCATGGGAATGGGATGTTAGCACATCAATTGAAATCTCTGAATTCTCAATGTAAAAGATGTGATGTGAAAATTAACTCTTAGTCACACAGTAAACTACGCACGGAAAAAGTGAGTCAGCTGAGAACCAGGCGAATGGCGTTTGCCTGTATTTTGCTCTGGACAATCTCACTGCAAAAGAACGCAAAGGAAGGATCTTTTTACGATATGGAGTCGGTGTATTGTCTGACGTCGGTCGGTGAAAATCTTCGTTGTTTTAAGAAAGAGACGACAATAGTTTTGCATGGCCAATCATTATGCACTCCGTGGGCACCAGTATCGATTACAATTCCACAACGCGCATTTTTTTTAATACATTTTTCTCTTTTCAAAAATAAAACCGGGTCAAAATCGGGTCAGGAACACCTTGACCCAACCAGCTGGACCCGTGAGAAATTGTCGACCCGTTGACCCGTGACCCGTTTCCATCTCTGATTTGCGGGCTATCTCAATGAGAGATGGAGGTTGCCTCCTCGGAGTGCCCTGCTGGCAGAGAGCAAAAGTGAATTGCAGATTGCAGAGTATGTTATCCCGGATGAACGAAGTTTGTATGAAATTCAAACTGAGTATAAATAAGGAAAAAATCAAAGTTATGGTTTTTGAGCGAGGAACTGTTAGTACTGAATGTAGGGTAAGTCTAAATGGCACAGTGATTGACCAGGTGAATTAATTTGTGCATTTAGGAAGCATGTTTGACAGAGAGAACAGATTAGATGGCGAAATTAGTAGGCGAATGAATTCTTCATAAAAAGTCATAGCTGCTTCAAGAGGTTTTCACACGAATGATGGGTTCTCAGAAGAGTCCCAAATGGCTGTATATGAAAGTGCAATTGTTCCTACTCTGGTGTATGGTAGTGAAAACTGGGTACTATAGAAGAGACATAGGAATCCTTTGTGTGCTGTAAAGATGCTTTACTTAGAGGGGTTTTGTGGCAAGGCACGCTCTGATCATGTGAGGGATGAAGATGTGTTGCAGTTTAATGTGAAGCAAAATGTTGTTAGCAAGGTGAAGACTAATATTCTTAGGTGGTTTGTTTATGTTGAAAGAATGAGTGACGAGATGCTTATCAAGAAAATGTTACGACCCAAGTGGCAGTAAAGAAAGGCAGAGGAAGGCCAAGGAAGTCATGGGAGGATCAGATTCAGGAGTGTCTGCATGAGAAAAATATTATGAGTAAACTACGCGCGGAACTACGCACGGTCTTGTGTATGTCGTGTTATTGATGTCATTGAAGCCCGTGTTGTGTGTCAAGATCGCTGTAAATGGAGAAGTTTGATAAGGCAGCAGTAAGTAAATAATCAATTACAGATTTATCTGGTGGTTTGTATTTCTTTGTGGAGCTAATCTCAGAAAACACCTTAGGGATTGGTATTATCAGTAAAATGTTTATTTGTCAGATGGCCTTTCTTTGAGGAGCTAACCTCTGAATATCAGAGAACAGCTTAATGATATGTATGTAATAGGTATCTCAAAATTTACATGACTTACGTTTTCCTGGTTTGCGCTGTAAAAACCATTCTGAAGTTAGAAATTCTTTGACCTACGTTTCAAAAGGCATTCTTTAAAAAAATAGTTTATGTTTCTTTTCACCCTGATACTATTTTTTTAAGAATATTATCAAGATTATGAGGTAAAAAATAACTTTCTGAATTTAAAAAGCTTTGACCGATGTTTCAAAGAACTTTCTTTAAAAAAAATAGTATCATGGTGCTCTCATGGCACCCTGGTACTATTTTTTAAGAACAGCGTCAGGATTGTGGTGTAAAAAAGACACTTTCTGAATTTGAATTGCTTTGACTCAAGTTTCAAAGGACGTTCTTAAAAATATAGTATCATGGTGCTCTCATGGCACCCTAGTACTATTTTCTAAGAACAGCGTCAGAATTATGGTGTAAAAAAGAAACTTTCTGAATTCGAAATGCTTTGACCCATGTTTCAAAGGACTTTCTTAAAAAAATAGTATCATGGTGCTCTCATGGCACCCTGGTACTATTTAAAAAAAAAACAGCTTCAGGATTATGGTGTAAAGAAACTTTCTGAATTTGAAATACTTTGACCCATGTTTCAAAGGACTTTCTTAAAAGAAAAAAGTATCATGGTACTCCATGGCACCCTGGTACTATTTTTTAAGAACAGCGTCAGGATTATGGTGTAAAAAAACTTTCTGAATTTGAAATGATTTGACCCATGTTTCAAAGGACTTTCTTAAAAAAATAGTATCATAGTTCACTCGTGGCACCTTGGTATGTTTATTAAGAACAGCGTCAAGATTATGGTCTAAAAAAAACTTTCTGAATTTGAAATGCTTTGACCCATGTTTTAAAAGACTTTCTTAAAAAAATAGTATCATAGTTCACTCGTGGCACCTTGGTATGTTTATTAAGAACAGCGTCAAGATTATGGTCTAAAAAAAACTTTCTGAATTTGAAATGCTTTGACCCATGTTTCAAAGGACTTTCTTAAAAAAAATAATATCATGGTGCTCTCATGGCTCCCTGATACTATTTTTTTAAAGAATAGTATATACTATTTTTTTAAGAATAGGGTGTTAAAAAACTTTCTGAATTTGAAATGCTTTGACATATGTTTCAAATGTCATTCTTTAAAAAAAATAGTATCCGGGGGCTCTCATTGTTTAGCTTACAGCATAACGCATGATCGCTTGAATTTCCGGAAAGTCTGCGCACGGTGGGTGGGCAGAGAACTGACTTAGGAATACAAAATGAACCGAACGGGCTTGTCCTTGCAACATCTCTCTCGGTAAGCATGTTAAGAAGAAGCCATGAGAAACAGGATTGTTACTGGGGATGAATCATGGTTGCATCACTACAAATTCGAATCAAAGCGTGCTTCAATGCAATGGAAATATCCCTCTTTATCTTCAACCAAGAAATTCCGAAATTCGCCATCAGCAGGGAAGGTGCTTCCTGTGTTTTGGGATTCTCAAGGAGTGTATTTGGCCCATTTTCAGAAGCGAAGTAAGAATGCGAATGTTGCACCGTGTTGTGAAATTCTGTTGATGGTTTTGGATGGAGTTCGAAAAAACCCCTCCAGAAATACGGCCTAGAAGAGTACTGCAACATCACGACAACACGAGACCTCATACGACTCGATTAACTCATCAGAAAACTAAACAACCAGGCTGGAAACTTCTTGAATATCCGCCTTACAGCACCAACTTAACCCCGAGCGATTTTCACTTGCCTGGTCCACTAAAAACTCAACTTGGCGCAAACGTTTCGCGCATGACGAAGAGGTTGAACGTGAAGTGCGAATGTGACTGAGACAGTGGACTCAAGACTTCTATGCTGCAGGTTTCGACGTACTGCTAAAGCGATGGGATAAGTCTATCAATATTGATGGAAATTATGGTGAAAAATAAGGAGAAATGCAAAGGTACCAATAAATAGTTTCAAGTTTGGATCTCACTTAGTATTTTTTTAAAAACTGTTTGTGATTTATTTACTGATTTCCCCTTGCTTGTATAATATGATAAGTAAGACTTCCTCGGACTAATATCACAAATACTTTACAGTTCTGATATGACATTAAAAATGTGGAAAATACTTTCTCGCTTGTATCAAAAATGTTCGAAATGTTCCATAAATAATAAAACAAGATGCGTTTTACAGAAATATCATGAGCAGCATTAATATAATTTAACTCGCATTTCAAACTTCCATATTGTGTTATTATTGTTTAAGTTTTCACCATTTTGTGAAATATTTAAGTGGTAAGATGGGGAAAATGCATTATGCTATCTGTACTGTGTTTGAAAACTAACAAAACCACTGAACTTTCACACAGTGAGTATGCGGTTTCAAATTCTTGTTACTTGTGGTTTGATTGTGAGAATGTTGCAATCTGAACGCTTCCATGAAGAGAAATGGAAAGCAAATGGTTACGAGGAAGTGTTTGCCATAACGATTTCTCTGTAGTTCTACTACCTGGACATGAAGATGTTTCATTTTATTTTCGACCTCAATCAGATTGGCTCATTTATTTTAGGTTCTCATTCCTTCTCCTGAAATACGATAATGATTGACATGATGTATTAATTAACGGTGCTCTGTTTTGAATGAGGGCAAAAAAAATGGAGGGCGTTTCTTCACCAGTGATTAAAATCAGCATATCTCCAGCTGAAGACAACGAGGTAAATATGCAATTTCTTGTTCTTATTCTTCTCAGAAAATACGTGGAAGTCTGATGTAACATACAGTTGATGTGGCCGGTACCGTTTGATGGGACGGATAGAAATTTACGGAACATAAGAATCATGGTCTGTTCTTTTGCGGGAGGAGGGAGAAAAGGGAGGCAATCGAATCTTTTGTTAATTCAAAGTTCGAACGTGAAGTGAGGCAATCAAATCTTTTGAATATAATACTAACACTGACATGGCATATCATGCTGATCTTTACATTCATACGCACGTTAATCTCAATAGATATGGTATATTAAATATTAAACAACTAATTAACTATAACCTTTGAGTAATATCTATAAAATAATATAGAATAATATCAGTTCTGAAATAATTGATATCCATAGTGTTGCACATAGATACGATACCAGAAAAAAGACTCTTATTAAAATATATAAGCCAAAAACTGAATTGATTAAGCAAAGCATAAACTATCAGGACCCACATTATTGGAATCATTTACCTTCTGAAATAACTGTAATTAACAATTATAATTTATTTAAAAAGAAACTAAAAAGCTACTTACTTGCACACTAATAATCTTATTATTATTAAAAAAAACTGATGGTGGTAAATAACAAACCTGAAAAGGGTTGATGAATATTGTAAAACGAGCATTGCCTGTTTCGTCCTGATACTTCGATTTTCATTTCATGATCTGTCAAATATTAGGCTCTATTTAACTATGACTTCGGGGTTTCAAGGCTAAGTCAGGTCACTATGTAGACCTTTTCCTTGATTCTCCGTGCTGTTTCAGTATTCCCATATTAATATGTAAATAACTGTATAATTGGTAGCAATATTTCATTTAACAGCTAAAAATGGTAAATAAATAAATAACTTTTCGAAATATTTTACCCTCACTTTTGGCGATTTGCATTGGTGTTCTAAAATATGTATTACTTCAAAGTAATTAAACATAATTTTTGGGTGAAGTAAAAAATATAAAGGGGATTTGTCCTCTTAGCCCACTTCCCCAAAGTTACGCTTATTATCTGGATAATAGCACTGTAGCACGTTTTAACTCAGTAGATTGTAAAAGCTTATCATAATTTGAGTAAAACAATATAAAACCCAAAAGCTTCAGAAGGTACTTTACCCGTCGTTTGTCGCTACATGTTGAGCATCAGTGGTCGCGCGTGATAGTTTTCTTCACACTGTCTTTTTCCGCTGTTTTAATTAGTCTATTCAAATATAAAACTTCATAATTCTTTCTTTGTAAGAAATGTAGCTAATATACAGCGCGTCCAAAAGGCTCTTTACAACTTTGCACATTTATTACGAATACACTGTATGCGATAGACAAATGCAGTTGAGCACATAAGTAAGAGCAAAGACTAAAGTTTTTTCTACCTTATTACAAAAGCTCAATATGCGCACCATTTGTTGCGCGTAGAACATCTAGCCGAAACTCCAGTTTCAACCATGTGTGTTCCAGTATGTGCTCAGTAATGGTCGAAATGGCATTGTTGATCCCCGATTTCAGGTCATCGATGTCCTGCACCTTTGTCTGGTACACGATATCCTTCACATATACCCAATACAAAAAAGTCCTGAGGATAGACGTCGGGGGAACGGGGTGGCCATGCAATTGGACCATCCGGTCCAATCCACCTCCCAGGAAATGTTTTGTTTAAAAAGTACCGAATGTGCCGTCCCCAATGTGGAGGCACACCGTCCTGTTTGAATATCACGCTTGGTTGAAGGGGTGTCGCGTCAATTCGTCGACTACGTCAATTCGTCGACTACGTCAATTCGTCGACTACGTCAATTCGTCGCCTGCGTCAATTCGTCGCGCGTCAATTCGTCGACTACGACGATTCGTCGCGCGTCAATTCGTCGCGCGTCAAATTCGTCGACCACGACGATTCGTCGCGCGTCAATTCGTCGTGGACAAATTCGTCGACTACGTCAATTCGTCGCGTTTGCAGATTTTGGTTACATACAAAACGAATGCAGGAAAACGTACGATTTCGAACGTCTTGCTCCCTGATCAAATTTATAAAGTTTGGCCACGCAGACAGGATAGGAATATTACGTTTTTCTTTGGCACTAAAAATATTAGACGGTAAACGGTTTTTGGAAAGGGGCAGGGCCCGGTTGGTCAGAGCCCCCCATATACAAAATGTTCGTAAAATCTACAGTTTTCAATTCAGAACCACCAAATCTGGTATACTATCTCGTGGTATTCTAACTTAGACTGTAGACGATTTTGGGAAGCGGTTGCAGAGAGGGGGTTAGCCCCCCCCCTTTCAAAATTGCCGTAAGATATAGTTTTCAATTTAGAACTACCAAATTTGGTATATTATCTCATGGTACTCTAACTTAGACGGTAGACGGTTTTTGGAACGGGTCAGGGGCCCGGTTGGTCAGAGCCCCCATGCACAAAATATTTGTAAGATCTACAATTTTCAATTCAGAACCACCAAATCAGGTATCCTATCTCATGGTACTCTAACTTAGACGGTTGTCAGTTTTTGGAACGGGTCAAGGCCCGGGGAGTCAGAGCCCCCCCCCCCCCGTACATACAAAATTTTCGTAAAATCTAGTTTTCATTTTCAGAACCATCAAATTTGGTATCATGAAACTCTAACTTAGACGCTAGACGGTTTTTGGAAGGGGTTGGAGCCAGCGGGGTCAGCCCCCCCCTCATGAAAAATTTCGTAAAATCTACAGTTTTTATCTTAGAACCACCAAATTTGGTATACTATCTTATGGTACTCTAACTTATTCGGCAGACCGTTTTTGGAACGGGTCAAGGACCGGGGGGTCAGAGCCCCCACATACAAAATTTTCTTAAAAACTACAGTTTTCAATTCAGAACCACCTAATCTGGTATACTATCTCATGGTACTCTAACTTAGACGCTAGACGGGTTTTGGAAGGGGTTGGAGCCCGGGGGGTCAGACACCCCGAATAAAAACTTTTTCGTAAATACTACAGTTTTCAATTTAGAACCACCAAATTTGGTATACTATCGCATGGTACTCTATCTTAGACGCTAGAAGGTTTTTTGAAGGGGTTGCAGCCCGGGGGTCGCCCCCCTCATAAAAATTTCGTAAAATCAACAGTTTTCATATTAGAACCACCAAATTTGGTATACTATCTTATGGTACTCTAACTTAGACGGCAGACCGTTTTTGGAACGGGCCAAGGCCCGGGGACTCAGAGCCCCCACATACAAAATTTTCTTAAAAATTACAGTTTTCAATTCAGAACCACCAAATCTGGTATACTATCTCATGGTACTCTAACTTAGACGCCAGACTGGTTTTGGAATCGGTTGGAGCCCGGGGGTCAGACCCCCCCCCGAATAAAAACCTTTTCGTAAAATCTACAGTTTTCAATTTAGAACCATTAAATTTGGTATGCTATCTCATGGTACTCTAACTTAGACAGTAGACCGTTTTTGGAAGGAGTTGGAGCCCGGGGGTAAAGGCCCCCCCCCATAAAAATGCCGCGTAAAATCTACAGTTTTCAATTTAGAACCACCAAATTTGGCATACTCTCTCATGGTACCCTAACTTAGACGGTAGACGGTTTTTGGAATGGGTCGGGCACGGGGTCAGAGTCCCTCCGCCCATAAATATTTTTGTAAAAACTAAATTTGGAGCTACCTACCAAATTTGGTATACTATATAATGGTGTTCTAAATTAAACAGTAGACGGTTTTCAGAACGGGTCGGGGCAAGGGTGGTTATCCCCCCCCCCCCCCCGCTACACACAAACTTTCGTAAAATCTATAGTTTTCAATTTAGAACCACCAAATTTTGTATATTATCTCATGGTACTCTAACTTAGACGGTAAAAGGTTTTTGGAACGGATCAAGGCCCGGGAGTAAGACCCTCCCCCCCCCCCCCGCCCGCATGCAAAATTTTCTTAAAATCTTTATTTTTCAATTCAGAACCACCACATTTTGTGTCATGAAACTCTAACTTAGCGGGAGACGGTAAGTGAAAGCGCAACATTATTAACTTGATTTGTTATGCAAACCTTATAAATACGACCACAGCGATTAAAAGTTACTAAAGAGTCCTTGTAAGTAATATTTTTTGACCGAGTGCAAGTACAATTTACGAAATGTCAACAGGTCAAAATATCTAAAGTAACAATGAAATTTGGAATATTTCTTTTTTCTTTCTTTTTATTTCAGTTTTGACACTTGTATTAAGTTTTAAAAACATATATTTCTCCTATCGTATACCTTCATTGTGCTTTAAACAGAATTTCTTACCATGTTTTGGGTATTTTGTTTCGTGTGGTTGCAGTTTTTTTAATGTTTTGGGCATTTCATTTTGTGTGGTTACTTCTTTTTATGTTTTGGGCATTTTACTTTGTATGGGTGTTTTTGTTATGTTTTTGTTCTTTTCTTTTCTGTGGTGGTTGTAATGTCGACAGAATGAAAAGGGGAACCTGTGGACAGTCACGATGCCTACTTGCTTCTAATTTGTTTTTCAAATACAGCACATGATTTTGTATTGAGTTATACCACTTAATCATTAAGCGACAACAGGTTTCTTTAAATATGAACGTTTTCTTAGAGCCTTTTGTTTCCTCTACCTAGCTTTTTCGGTTCCGCAATTTCTTTTTTTGGTTTTAGAATATTTTCCTTATTGTTAATCTATTTTCTCATGCAAACTCCTTATGTAAGGTATGTTTATTCTATCGAAGTATTTTGCAATTATACGTGAAGCCCTGTTGCTGAAGTAAAAAAAATATTTCCAACTGAAACAACGCAGTTCAGATATTTTCCCGCTGTTAACTCAAAGAATGAAAACAAAAACAACAAATCTGTGCAATGGTTGAGGCATGAGACAGTACTTACTGGTAACCAGGCAAAGTTTTAAGGAAGAATGAGCTTAAGAATTTCTAACTGCAACAAAAAAGAGCATCCGCACTGTATCCCTCCCCATCCCCTAGTGCCGGCCTTTGGACGTCTTGAAAGAGAAGTCTTAAGGACACATCTGTACCGTAATTGCCTGAGCATTCGCGACAATCTTCTGGTGTCGTAGTAGAAAAACACACTTCCTACTTCGCCTAAATTGCTTGGATGTAATGCCAAACGAACAAAGTTTTGCTCTCGCATTGGATTTCTGTTGCTTTTGATGGAATACTTTTCCCCTGGGGTTCACCGCTTTCACTATAGTCTTCAGGACAGGCGGCAATACACCCCAACGTAAAACACCAATTTCACGGCAATTAACTGCAATTAGCGAAAGAGAGGGGCGGTACAGGAAATAAGTCGAACGAGACAGATCTGAACTTAGAAAGTCGGGGGAAGGTGTTGCATGAAAAACTGTGTTTGGCTTACAGATCATTTGGCACGTAGGGACGTAGGTTTCGTTTAATATGTTACGGGGTAAACAAATTTTTCTTTTCAGTATAACAATTTTCTTTCATACGCATGGTGCAACACAAAAAATTTGAATTTATTTTTGAGAATTAGCATGACGCCTACCGGCCCAGAGTACAGCTGCCCAGTCCGCGCCTGCTGCCGCCTCCGGAACCTGGCTCCCGGGTTCTTCGCATCTGTTGATCCCCCGCCTGGAGCGTCCCAACTGTAAAATACATGTACCTCTGCGTTTTGGAAAAACAAAAGATAAGATGCCGATCCTTAAAATTAACCACTTCTTGTGACCGCAGGTACGAAAATCTTGAACTTCGCTTAAACCCTAACTGGAGGAACAAGCTTCACGTGATTGTCTGTATTCTGAGTGTTTTATTGAATGGTTGCTCATTAGTTCGTAGTTGACTGGAGAACAGAGAACGTGCTTGTTGAAACCTTTGTTGTGCGTTGTCAAGTGATAATAGTGGAAATATATCATTCTAAATATTTTGGAAAGAGAAAGTGCATTGTTTTCCGAAGGCACTATGCAGATGAAGAATGCAACATAAATAGTTAACTCACAAAAAGAAAATGATTTGCTGAAATGGAAAGGGTATTTATTTTGCCATAACAGAGTGCGAGGTGATTTACGGTATTGTCACTGTATTGAAAGAAATTATGGAAATTGTACTGGCTTTGCTAGTACTATTCTTATTGGAGATGAACACATTATGCACAATGAGAAACCACATAATCATGCTCCAAGACCGGAGAAAAGTGATGTTGCTGTTGCAAGAGCGCAAATAAAAGAACGAGCGAGAAATACGGACGAAGCCCCTGCACAAATTATTCAAACCGTGACAACGTCAATGGCTACAGTAAATGCAGCTTACATGCCTAATATGGATGCACTAAGGCAAGTTGTAAAAAAGAGAAGACATGCCAAGACATGCCTGCGGAGCCTACGACTTCAGAACGGATCGATGCCCCAACAAATTTACAGGAGAAGATGGTGCAAAATTTCTTGGCAGAGGTAGCGCATTTGGACATCAAAGAATTATTTTATTTTTAACAGAGAATAATTTACGAAAGCTTAAAGAAGCACCCCTCTGGATTATGGATGGGACATTTGAAACTTGTCCAACCCTTTTTAGGCAATTATGTTCCATTCATGCTATGGTTGAAACGAATCCAGAGATGCACAGACTTGTCTCACTAGTTTATGGGTTACTTTCCAGCAAGTATAAATAATATAATACTATTATAAAGTATTTTTGTAGGATTTACAAGACTATGCATCAGACTATGATATTCAGCTTGCACCACAATATACGCATAATAATAGATTTTGAAATAGCTACCGTTATAATGCTGCTAAAAAGGAATTTGGAAGCAGCACACACAAATGTTGTTGGTTTCATCTCGGAAAAAAATGTGCTGAGGAATATCCATCCTCTGGCATAGCCTTGGAATATAAGGAAAACAGTGAGTTTGCTCTCAAAGTCAGACATTTGCAAGCACTCGCATTTTTTTCATCTGATGAAATTCCAGCTGCTTTTGAAGAAGTGAAATCAATTTTACCAGAATATGCAGATTCTGTAGTTCAGTGGTTTGAGGAAAATTATGTTCTTGGAAAATTTCGTGGAAGCAGAAGAAACAATCCAAACAGAAGCCCTCCGCTGTTCCCGCCAACAATTTGGTCAGTTAGTGAAAACAATTTATTTGGCTTTCCCAGAACACAAAACGAACTTGAAAGATTAGACAGACGCTGGAATACAATTCTGGGAGAGAAAAAACTGTGACTGTACGAAATAATCAGTGAAATTGCGAAAGAGCAGAGAACAACTATGGCTAAAATCGAAAGAGTGATAGCACAGATTCCAACAAATCCACCCAGAAGAGAAACGCTGGCAAGATAAAAAGGAATTCGATCTTCTTTGGTGCACAGAAACAATGTTAACATGATGGACATTTTAAGAGGAATTTCATATAATTCTACCCTTTACTAAAATGTGCTGGTATTTCTCACTAATTGAATCATACCTTTTACTAACTTGTATTTGAATTTTTCAAGAATGTAATTCCGCCGAAGATGCAAGAATGTAAAACACAACGCAAAATTAAAAAAGTCAAAATTTTCAAAATAGCATGTCAAAAACATAAAATGTCAAAAAGTAATCCAAAATGTGAAACATATAAAAATTCAAAATGCAATCCAAAATATGAAACAAATAAAAATTCAAAATGCAATCACAAGTCACAAGCATTACAAAAATGCGAAACGCTATGTAACAAGTACAACACAAAATAAAACAAATGCCAAAAAAAAAATGCATACGCTTTGTAAAATGTACAAAATAAAATAAATGCCATATTCACAAGGATTTCATGACGAGTCAAGTTAAAAATGAGCTTTTACTTAGACTTCAAATAATAATTACTAGCCTCTACACCTTTTTAAGTCTTTAATAAGTGCAACATCATTAACCTGACTTGTCATCAAACATTATCAATATGACCATAGCATACAATCACTTAAAAGACTTGTTAATGGATGAATTGAGGAATCACCAAGTTCAGCGGGTGAAAGTTAATGACTGTTTATAGTTTTGTACTCGAGTAAATGCGCAACACAGTAAACTTGACTTTCTCTGAAAATGTTATGTATATGAGCACGGTTGATTTGAAAACTGATAAAAAGGCTTAAGGCCTGTTTATTAATTTTTGTGCCTCAGTCAAAACGCAGTACCATAACCTTGGCATGTTATCGAAACCTTATGAATACGTCGGACTAAAAATTCCTAAAAAAAGTTTACGCCTAAGGTCTTGTAACTAAAGTTTTGTGACAGGGTAAAACTGCAACATTAATAACTTGACATGTTATGTTAACGTTGTGAATATGAGCACGGCGGATTAAAGATTTCAACAAATAGCCTTTGGGGTTAATGTGTTGTAGCTGAGTAAAAATGTAACATTATCTTGATTTTCTATATAAACCAAACTACGTGCTGAAATGGCCCAACTATATATACGTATACTTCAACCATATACCGAAGCGCTGACAAGGTGAAAACAAAAGTGCAATTTTGTACGGTCCCCTAACATTTTATGGCCAGCCTACATGGAAGTGGACACCTTGATATCAAAAACATACTTTTTGTACGGTCCACAACAAATAGCAATGGACACGTCGCAATCTTTTTTTTTTTTGGGGGGGGGGGGGGTTAACGACCACCGTGATCAATTCAGTGGGCTATAAGCAGTCGGACATTCCCAATTTTGGGCCACTGGTTCCTGGGAAGGGGGACAGCCAGTGCCAGAAGTCAAGCACAACGTCCATGATTCACCGGGAATTGAACCAGGATCCTTCTCGACAAGTGGTCAGAAGCCAGCGCCTAGATCACTCCGCCGCCGTAGCGGCACACGTTGAAATGTATTTTTCATACGGCCCCAAACGCTCTTATGGACATACTAGATTGAACTGGACGCAAATAAATCATTAATATAATTTGTACTAGCAGGGATACCAGTTATTTGCCAGGTACATATTACTATTTGTAGAATCACCAAGTTCCGCGGGTGAAAGTTAATGAATGAAAAAGATATTCCTGCAATTTTCCAGTAAACTTATTTTAAATTTTTTGATTTAGTTAATTTAATTTTGCGAAACAAAAAAGAAAGAAAAAGGAATGGGAATACTTACCTTCTAGGAGACATCTATAGAACTGCCGTACATCTGGCGTGTGCTTCTGTGAATTACGCGACACAGAAATGCAATGTACCTATGTGATGTCGCATGCATACGACTTCACATTGGCATTGATCATCTTTTTCTTACCGTTTTGAATTTTGAATATCTGGAACTCTCTGTTTACATTACATTATATTTCTTTCTGATAAGCCGTTCGTTGGTAGTGAAAGCTAAACTATATAGATTTGTGTTTTTAATACACCATTAAACGCATATTTTTGCACTTTATTGTTATCTACAGTCCCTAACTTAGACCGTAGGTTGGTTAGTTGGTTAGTTGGTTGGTTGGTTGATGGTTTATGGGGCTACCTTGACCCGGGCCCCGACCCCTTCCAAAAACCGTCTACCGTCTAAGTTAGATAACCATAAGTAGTATACCAAATCTCGTTGTCCTAAATTGAAAACTGTAGATTTTACGAAATTTTTATGAGGAGGGGGAGGGGCTCTCACCCCGGGGTTCCAGCCCCTTCCAAAAACCGTCTAGCGTCTAAGTTAGTGTTTCATGATACCAAATTTGGTGGTTCTGAATTGAAAACTGTAGTTTTTAAGAAAATTTTGTATGTCTGTGTGTGTGTGCGGAGCGGGGGGGGGGCTCCGACCCCCAGGGCCTTGACCCGTCCCAAAAACCATCGACCGTCTAAGTTAAAGTACCATGAGATAGTATACCAAATTTGGTGGTTCTAAATTGAAAACTGCAGATTTTACGCGGCATTTTTATGGGGGCTCTTACCCCGGGCTCCAACCCCTTCCGAAAACCGTCTAGCGTCTAAGTTAGAGTACCATGAGATAGTATACCAAATTTGGTGGTTCTAAATTGAAAACTTTAGATTTTGCGAAATTTTATATGAGGGGGGCCCTTACCCCCGGGCTGCAACCCCTTCAAAAAATCGTCGAGCGTCTAAGTTAGAGTACCATGCGATAGTATACCAGATTTGGTGGTTCTGAATTGAAAACTGCAGTTTTTAAGAATTTTGTATGTGGGGGCTCTGACCCCCGGGCCTTGCTTGATCCGTTCCAAAAACGGTCTACTGTCTAAGTTAGAGTACCATGAGATAGTATACCAAATTTGGTGGTTCTAAATTAAAAACTGTAGATTTTACAAAAACAAAAATTATTCGGGGGGTGTCTGACCCCCGGGATCAAACCCCCTACAAAAACCGTCTAGTGTCTAAGTTAGAGTACCATGAGATAGTATATAAGATTAGGTGGTTCTGAATTGAAACTGTAGTTTTTAAGAAAATTTTGTATGTGGGGGGCTCTGACCCCCGTGCCTTGACCCGTTCCAAAAACGGTCTGCCGTCTAAGTTAGAGTACCATAAGATAGTATACCAAATTTGGTGGTTCTAAGATGAAAACTGTAGATTTTACGAAATTTTTTGAGGGGGAGCTCCGACCCCGCGGGCTCCAACCCCTTCCAAAAACCGTCTAGCGTCTAAGTTAGAGTACCATGAGATAGTATACCAAATTTGGTGGTTCTAAATTGAAAACTGTAGATTTTACGAGAAAGTGTTTATTCGGGGGGTCTGACCCGCCGGTCTCCAACCCCTTCCAAAAACCGTCCGTCTAAGTTAGGGTACCATGAGATAGTATACCAGATTAGGTGGTTCTGAATTGAAAACTGTAGTTTTTAAGAAAATTTTGTATGTGGGGGCTCTCACCCCCGGGCCTTGACCCGTTCCCAAAACGGTCTGCCGTCTAAGTTAGAGCACCATAAGATAGTATACCAAATTTGGTGGTTCTAAGATGAAAACTGTCGATTTTACGAAATTTTTTATGAGGGGGCGCTCCGACCCCGCGGGCTCCAACCCCTTCCAAAAACCGTCTAGCGTCTAAGTTAGAGTTTCATGATACCAAATTTGATGGTTCTGAAATGAAAACTAGATTTTACGAAAATTTTGTATGTAGGGGGGGGCGCGGAGCTGTGGCTCCCCGGGCCTTGACCCGTTCCAAAAACCGACAACCGTCTAATTTAGAGTACTATGAGATAGGGTACCTGATTTGGTGGTTCTGAATTGAAAACAATAATTTTATGATTTTAACAATATTTTGTTTTACGTTTCACTGGAACTTTCCAGTTGTTGTATATACCACTGTATTTATTGGCAGAATTCTACTGTCATGTACATAGAAATGCTATTTTTATTTGAAGAATAAAGACAATTTTGAAATGTAGATCTTACGAATATTTTGTGTGTGGGGGGCTCTGACCAACCGGGCCCCTGACCCGTTCCAAAAACCGTCTAAGTTAGAGTACCATGAGATAATATACCAAATTTGGTAGTTCTAAATTGAAAACTATATCTTACGGCAATTCTGTAGGGGGGGGCTCTAACACCCCCCTCTCTGCAACCGCTTCCCAAAACCGTCTACAGTCTAAGTTAGAATACCACGAGATAGTACATCAGATTTGGTGGTTCTGAATTGAAAACTGTAGCCTCTCCTTCGCCCTACGTGGCGAAATAATTTTTTTTTTATGATTTTAACAATATTTTGTTTTACGTTTCACTGGAACTTTCCAGCTGATGTATATACCGCTGTATTTATTGGCAGAATTCCATTGTCATGTACATAGAAATGTTATTTTACTGAAGAATAAAGGCAATTTTGAAATGTAGCAAATCATGTTTTTACGTATTAATTTTGGTGCTTCGCTATTTGTGATTTTTCTGTTTTAATGTGCCATTGAAGATAGCTCACCATGTTTCCCATGTTCTCTTCGATAATGTTGGGTTTTATGTTATTGTATATAATTCTTCCTTCTGCACAGTTTACTGCCCACGCAATGTCCCCTTCATTATGTTGAATATTTTTTATAAAATAATAGTCACTGTGTGTATAATATAATGTAACAAGATGCCCTTCTGAGTACATTTAGCGTTATTTCCCCTTGTCACTGAATACTTCTGTACATATGTTGTAAATTTTGAATGTAGCATCACTGTTGCATTTCTGTGAATTAGTACCTAATGTTTAATCTTTAGTATGGTAGTAATGCTTAATTGGAATTTGTGCATAGTATAGAATCATGTCTTGCCCTGTCTACAATACTGTAGGTAAACATTTTCGTTTGTATCGCTCGTGCTTTATTGTCTGCCTCTCCTTCACCCTACGTGGCGAAATAATTTTTTTATGATTTTAACAATATTTTGTTTTGCGTTTCACTGGAACTTTCCAGCTGATGTATATACCGCTGTATTTAATGGCAGAATTCCATTGTCATGTACATAGAAATGTTATTTTACTGAAGAATAAAGGCAATTTTGAAATGTAGATTTTGCGAAAATTTTGTATATGGGGGCTCTGACCAACCGAGCCCTGCCCCTTTCCAAAAACCGTTTACCGTCTAATATTTTTAGTGCCAAATTAAAAGGTAATATTCCTATCCTGTCTGCGTGGCCAAACTTTATAAATTTGATCAGGGAGCAAGACGTTCGAAATCGTTCGTTTTCCTGCATTCGTTTTGTATGTAACCAAAATCTGTAAACGCGACGAATTGACGTAGTCGACGAATTGACGTAGTCGACGAATTGACGCAGTCGACGAATTGACGCGCGACAAATTGACGAGCGACGAATCGTCGCAGTCGACGAATTGACGCACGCGACGAATTGACGCACGCGGCGAATTGACGTAGAACCGGTTGAAGGTCCTCCAACTTTGGCACAACATACTCTCGCAAAACATCCAGGTAAATATCTGCCGTCACTGTTTTCTCGCTGAAGAAAAGTGGTCTAAGGACTCGGTTATGCATAACACCGCACCACACGTTAACTTTTCGGCTGTCTCTCGCAAGTTCCATATATGCATGAGGATTTTTAAACCCCCAAATCCAGACATTGTGGATGTTTAACCGCCCAGAGACATGAAAAGTTGCCCCCTCCGTAAAACAAACATGCGTGAGAAACTCGAGATCTTCACTCAGTCTATCCAGCGTCGTTATTGCGAATTCTATTCGTCGTAGTCTATCGTTCACCTCAAGTGTTTGTAAAAGTTGGAATTTGTATGCATATAAGCGTAGATGTCTATGTAGCTCCTTGTGTACCGCGTGGACTGGGGCATTTGTAGTTCTCTGGCAGCGGAATGAATGGACTTCTTCGGGCTTCATGAAAATGAATCACGAACACGTTCGATGTCTTCATTCGATCCAACACAGACCCAATCACTGTCTTGATCCAACATGGACCCAATCTCCATGAATTTCAGCTGCCATTGGCGGATACTAGGACGAGATGGCGGGGATTTCCCCTGCTTAGTCCGGAGATGTCGTTGCGTTTGTGTATCACATTTTGTTTCGATTAACCAAGCGACGCACTGCTCTCTCTCTTGTGGTGACCAAATTTTCATAGAACAGCACCTGCTATATCAGTGAGTGACCTAATACAAAATACGATAGTTCCAATTAAAACCAAGGACTTACATAGCACAGGGTGTCCGTAATAAATGTGCAAAGTTGTAAACACACTCTGTGGACACCCTGTGTATAGTTGCAAATAAAATTAGGCGAAAAGCGCATTCGCATCACCGCGTTATCTACAAAAATGGAAAACACAAACGCCAGTGATCGCTTGTTAAGAAAAGCTCTCACGTGACGCAAACGCAGCGGTCGCTTGATGACAGAAATGTTCGAAGCACACGGGAGCAAAGACATCGCCCTTTCCACGTTTAGCAACGCACAGCAACCGAAAAATTGTTATTCGGCCGCCGCCGGGGAATTGAATCCCAGATCTCTCGATATCTAGCCGAGCGCGTTAACCTTACACCACGGTGGCCAACAACTCACGGCGTTATGTGTGTGTTTTTCTGTCAGCATCTGACATTATAAATCCGTAAGATGGGCTCAGCTACTGAGACTCGTAAGATGGGATCAGCTACTTCGACGTCTCCATCTGGTGGGAATTAACGGCACTGGCTATATATTAATTATAGCAGTTAAATCTAAAGGACAATTTTTCGGTTGCTGTGTGTTGCTGAACGTGGAAAGAGCGATGTCTTTGTTTATTCACGGACGCCACGTATTTGGAGGATTTTCACAAAGAGCATACTGTTTGAGAGTCAAAGACGCACCAATCCTGATTGGAACTGATTTTAAAAGTCAGTTGGAGCGAAGATTGTGCCCCCAGGGTGACTTTCAAATAAATTGCGCTCTTTATATGCGAAGCGTGAGACAAATGCTCACAGCGCGAACAACGACGAGTTAATAATGATGTAAATAAACCAATATGAAACCTAATCATGTAAATAAAACTTTATAAAACCCACGCGGTGCAGAAGATACATCGCCATCGTTATAGATGAGTGGTGGTTTCTGACCATTCTTCCGAGGTGGGCGCTGGTTCGACTCCCGAATGAAGTATGGGTGGTGTATTTGTCTCAAGACGGTGGCTCTGTCCCCTTTCTGGAACTAATGTTTCCAGATTATAGGGACAGAAGATTCCTTTTATCCCCAAGAGTTGCTCATGGTGGCCGTTAACATCTGAAACTGAAAAAGAAAAGAAAGAACATGAGACACGTTGCAAGAACGTTAGACTGGAAGCTGAATCTGAATGCGTCCTTGGGCCTCAATTTCGCCTACAATCTTTCAGCCCTGCGACGATTTTGTTCTATCTAATTTTCCAGAAATTAAATGGTTATCATATATAAAAGTGTTGAGAGCTTTTAATGTTTTCAAAAAAAGAGTGACCTTTGCTTCATTAGAAATGTTGCCGACATAAAAAGACGTTACAGGGCTTCGATACCTCTCCTTCTTAGTAGAAATCACAAGACTTTTGGATAAGCAAGAACATTCAAAGTAAAAGACACTGGCAATGTCTAACTATGCTGAGGTAAACATTCTAAGAAATAAACTGGAACTCCGGACAAATGTGTGAATAATGGCAGTCTGGTGCATTTTCAAACTTGCAAATGGCTGAACCTCAGTAAATAGATTCTGTCGCTTCGTTTTATCCATGAAGTGACCAGAGATGGAAACGGGTTACGGGTCAACGGATCAACGGATCAACGGATCGACAATTTCTTGCCGGTCCAACGGGTCGGGTCAAGGTATTCCTGACCCGATTTTAACCCGTTTTTTTTTTTTGTTTTTTTTAATTGGAGGTTTAACGACCACCGTGAGCAACTCATTGTCTATAAACAGTAGCCCGTCCCTAATTTAGGGTCACTGGTTCAAGGGAAGGGAGAGAGACAGTGCCGTAAGACAAACACAACATCCATGCCTGACCGGGATTCGAACCCGGACCCCTTTCGGACGAATGATCAGAGGCCATCGCTAAGACCACTGCGCCACCGGGGCGGCTAACCCGGTTTTATTCCCGTTTTATTTTTGAAAAGAGGAAAATATATTCCAAACAAAAATGCGCGTTGTGGAATTCTGTAGTCCATACTGGTACCCACGGAATGAATAATGATTTGCCATGCAAAAATATTGTTGTCTCTTTCTTAAAGCAAGGAAGATTTCCACCGACCGAAGTCAAACAACAAAGCGACTCCATATCGTAAAAAGACCCTTCCTTTGCGTTCTTTTACAGTGAGATTGTCTAGAGCAAGATACAGGCAAACGCCATTCGCTTGGTTCTCAGCTGATTCACTCTCTCCGTGCTAAGTTCACGGTATGACTAAGAGTAACTTTTCACATCTTATCATTTACATTGAGCATTCAGGGGTTTTCGATTGATGTGCTAACATCCCATTCTCATGACATGTCATGTCGAAATTAATTCCTTATTTGTTAATATGGATAGATTTAATATCAAGGAGGTTGAGAAAGGCGTCGAGGCCAACAAATACGTGCTTGATGAAAACCACAAGGGGAAGAGTGAATGCTGGAAATTGTTTCGCCTCATTAAGGAAACCGGTGAATAATTCTGTGTTGTTTGGTCTTGCTTGTTGTTCAAAATGTGGAAAGTGTATAATTACATAGAAAGATGTCGACGGTGTAATAAAAGATTATGGAACCAAAAATCAAACGGACCATATGAAAGTATGGCAACCTCCATTAAAGCGTGGAAAGAGTGAACAATCTAAATACATTTGTGTAATCGTAAATAATGATTCCCATTTCTGATATACTCACGGTCACGGTCATAGTCAGCCATTACTTCTGGGTTACGCAAAACAGTGGCACTAAAAAAGGCGCTAAAATTCAGCAAGTAACCAAATTTTATTATTAAAAAAGGATTTCAGTTATTAAATATCAAGCAGTTATTGTGGTGAATATATATATTACGTTTATATGCGTAACATCACAGCCTCTCCTTGACAAATGTCAACCCCGCCTTCTCGTAGTGCATCCTGTTTTCACTAAAAAGGCTCTGACGACCGCCAATAGCGGTATAACTATACCATCGGGATTAGAGGAAATGCTATCCCATACTCACCAACCCGCTTGGCCAGCGTGGTTAGTTATGGCCAAACCCCTCAAAAAAGACTCCACAACTTAAATCTTGACCCTCAGTCTCCGGCAGCTGGAAATGTACCTGGCCGAAGGCAGCGGCCAGTGCGACATGAAGGCAGAGGGTGCTAAGAATCCCCGGAGGACCGGAGTAGGCTGCCATCTGATGCTGACCTTGGCTACGTATAATGGACGCTCCCTATCTTCTGATTCAAGGCTTCTTGAATTGGAAGAGGAACTACAAAAGATCAAGTGGGACATCGTCGGGCTAAGTGAGGTAAGGAGAAAAGGAGAAAATCTCATTGAACTGAAAAGTGGACATCTCTTCTACTATCGTGGGACAGATACTGGCAGAACTAGTGGTGT
This sequence comes from Macrothele yani, assembly GCA_039090855.1. Classification (NCBI taxonomy): domain Eukaryota; kingdom Metazoa; phylum Arthropoda; class Arachnida; order Araneae; family Macrothelidae; genus Macrothele; species Macrothele yani. The sequence goes on from CM077011.1 coordinate 32,980,773, forward strand.
TGGATTTATAATAAACAAGAAACTGAAGGATAAAGTTGTAGAAGTTGAAAGTTCCTCTGATAGAGCTGCACGACTCATTATCCAACCCTCGAGAAGATACCAGGCTCAGATTATTCAAACTTATGCACCCACCACAAGTCATCCTGAAGAAGAAATTGAAGAATTTTATGAGGAAATTTGTCATCTAAATAATAAAGGTAAGCAGCACTTGAAGATAATTATGGGAGATTTCAATTCAAAAATAGGGCAATAAAACAACAGAATGAAACTTCAGTAGGTAAATTCTGTCACGGCAATAGAAACCAGCGTGGAAATACGCTCGTAGAGTTTGCAGAGGCAGAAGGGTTTTTCACCATGAAAACCTTCTTCAAGAAAATGCAACAAAGGAAATGGACATGGACACATCCAAATAGGACAAGTGAAATTGATTTTATTATAAATTTCGTCATAGAAGACTACAGTGTGCTAAACAAGTTCAACACAGGTAGTGACCATAGATTGTTGAGATGTAAGATGAACCTCAACATTAAACTCGAACGTGCCAAGCTCATAAGACAAATAAAACGTATTGACATAACCAACCTTAGAAAACACCATAATACCGTCAAGTTGAAACTGAAGAACAGATTCTCTGCTTTAGAAGGCCTAACATCGGAAGAAGTGGATATTTCTGAAGTTAACAGAAAAGTAACCAAAGCTCTTATGGAAACAACAACAAAATTAGCTGGGTCTAAGAACAAGTTGCATGTGAACAAATTATCAGGAGAAACCAAAATGTTGATGCAAAAAAGAAGAGAGATGAGGACAACTAAAGTAGATGTGACTTCCAAAGTGGAATATATAGAGCTATGCAAGACAGTACGAAAAAGTATCACTACAGACGTAAGGAAATTAAACTGTGAACTAGTGAGGAAAGCAATTGAAAACAACCAAAGCCTAAAGATAGCAAAGGGACATCTCAGTAAGGGAAGAAAACAGATCATGGCACTGAGAAAAGAAGATGGTTCTGTAACATGAAATAGAGGCGAAATTTTGACAAGAGTGAAAGATTTCTACTCCAAATTATAAGAAAGGGATGATACATGTACTCCAGACATCGTGAAGGGTACCAATACCAGAGTTCTTTCAGTCCTTCAAGCAGAAGTTGCACATGCAATCAAGAACATGAAGCGGGCAAAAGCTCCAGGAGAAGATGGAATTACTGTAGACATCATACAAGAAGCAAGTGGAGAAATCGAAACAGCACTCGCCCAAATTTTCACTCGATGCCTTAATGAAGGGAAGATTCCTGAGGATTGGAACAACACTACAATGATCCTGCTACATAAAGAAGATGACATTGAGGATCTCAGGAACTACAGACCTATCAGCCACCTATCAGTGGTTTATAAAATCTTCACTAAAGTTCTTTCACACCGTTTGAAGGTAACACTGGACATGGCTCAACCGAGAGAACAATCTTGATTCACGTATGGCTACAGCACAATAGATCATATCTACGTGCTGAGAGAACTAATTGAAAGAGCGAGGGAATATGAACTTCCATTGTGCATGGCTTTTATCGATTATGAAAAAGCCTTTGATTCGGCGAAACCATCAGCAGTTGCAATGGCTCTGAAATCCTGCGGTATTGAAGATGCATACATTAATATTATTAATAACATCTATGAAAATGCAAGTGCAAAAATTCGGCTGTTTAAAAATACAACATACATAAAAATTAGAAAGGGAGTGAGACAAGGTGACACCATATCTCCGTAGCTCTTTAATGCCACATTGGAAAATGTCTTTCAATCACTGAGATGGGAAAACAAAGGGATAAAGATTAATGGAGATTATCTAACCCAAATTCGTTTTGCTGATGACATAGTCATTCTTGCAACTACCCCATCAGAGCTGCAGAGTATGATCCAGGAACTTGCTGACAAGAGTAAAGAAGTGGGATTAAAATAAACTTTCAGAAAACAAAGGTGATGTTCAATGCTTTTACAAGAAATGAAAATTTATCGATTGATGGATAATAGCTGGAGAAAACAGACACGTACGTTTATTTTGGACAGCAGATATCAAGTGAGGGTCACATTGATGAATAAATTAATGGGCGTACAAAACTTGCCTGGAGAGCTTTTGGAAGAAACAGCATAATTTTCAAGAGCAATATGCCATTATGTCTTAAAAGAAAAGTGTTTTATCAATGCATCCTCCAGTGCTTACGTATGGTGCAGAGACGTGGACCTTAACTAAAACAGACATACAAAGGCTGCAGACAAGTCAAAGCAGCATGGAGAGGTGCATGCTTGGTGTAACCAGGAGAGATAAAAAGAGGATGATATATATATGATATATATATATATATATATACACTATGTACCAACAAGTAATTGGACAAGCCTGCAATCGACGATATCTGCGGTCCTGATACACGTCACGGCCGCCGCCGCCGCCAATAAATATCGTGTGAGAAACAACAACTCAACCAGTCGCATGCAAGATGCCACGCAGTTCGGAGCTCTCTGATTTCGAGAAAGGTGCAATCGTCGGGTATCACAGAAATGGCCGATCCATACGTGACATATCCAGCGAGTTGAAGTACCCAAAATCGACAGTGGCCTACGTAATTGGCAACTGGAAAATGAGAGGTGACTGTCGGAATGTGCCCCGACCCGGCAGACCTACAAAACTGGGAGTTAGAGACCGACGGGTGCTAGCCAGAGAAATTCGGAAGAACCACACCAAATCGATGGGCCACATCCGCGAGGAGTTTCAACAGGCCTCCGGGAGTGTTATTTCGATTAATACCATCCGTAAGGAAGCCTATCTGCTCGGTTATCATGGACGTGCTGCAGCCCACAAGCCTTTGATCACCAAGTCCAACAGCGCTGCTCGACTAAAGTAATGCAAAAAACGTCGACAGTGGACCGTTGAACAGTGGAAACAGGTTGTCTGGAGCGACGAATCAAGGTTCACCCTTTACCGTTCGGATGGCAGGGTCTGGGTTTGGCGTCTGCCTGGAGAGCGCCTCCTGCCGGAATGTATTGTGCCAACTGTGAAGTTCGGCGGCGGTGGAATAATGCTATGGGGGTGTTTCTCCTGGTATGGCACGGGACCCTTGGTCGCAATTCCTGGCAGACTTAACGACGCTGAGACGTACTGCACCATTTTGGATGACCATGCGCTTCCTACGTTGTGGCAGTATTACGGGGTGGGCCCATGTTACTTTCAGGATGACAATGCCACCTGTCATGTTGCGAGGTCTACCCTGGCTTAGTATGGTGACAATGGGGTTAATCGAATGGACTGGCCTGCCCCGGACTTTAACCCTATCGAGCACCTCTGGGACGAGTTGGAGCGTCGGCTTAAAGGGTGCCCTCACCGCCCGAAATCGGTGAAGGAACTGACCTTTCTTCTCCAAGCCGAGTGGAATAAAATACCGCTAGCCGTCGTACAACGCCTGGTTGAGAGTATGCCCCGGAGGGTCGCAGCTGTAATCGCCGCTCGTTGAGGCTCCACCTACTATTGAAGGTGAATAAACTTCGTTTTCCTTTGCCATCACAGGTGTCCAATTACTTGTTGGTAGATAGTTTCATCATCATCATTTTCAGCCATTATCAATCCACTGCTGGACGAAGGTCTCCCCAAGTTTCCTCCACAACGGTCTGTCCTGTGCCAGTCTCCTCCACGTCACTCTCGCATACTTTCGAATTTCATCCACCCATCTCCCATGTGGTCTTCTTCTGGATTTTTCATGTCCCTTGGAATCCAATCTAAAATTTCGGTTGTCCATCGATGGTCTGTCCTTCTGGCAGTATGCCCAGCCCATTGCCATTTCAGGGATTTAACTCTGATCATGATGTTTTCCACTCTTGTCATTTCTCGGATCCACGAGTTCCTCTTCTTATCTCTCCTGGCTACACCAAGCATGCACGGTACATATATATAAATTGAGTTACGAATTTATAGTTCAAAGCAAATTTGTCTGGGTCAGTTACTGGTCCAGATCGGGTTGGGTCCAGTTATGGGACGTCCGGGTCCGAAATGTTTGACCTATTTCCAGCTCTGGAAGCGACACTGAACTCATAGAGGGTTCTTTTACAAAAGAGGCACTCTCCAGCAAATATCATAACAGAGACTTAGGCCTGGTACCTGCAAACTAGCTACCCGAAAAAGTGGTGATTATAGACAGTAAAACGAAATAATTAGAAGTATTTTTTTAATTAATAGTGACACAGAAGATGCTAAAACACGAGATACTATTAAACGCAATTTCGGGATATTTCAAATAATGTTTAAGAGCCATACAGCTTAAAAATAAAATTTTATCTTACTGAGGGTATAATGAACTAACGGATGGGTCGTATTAAAGAAGGAATAAACGAATTTATTTATCAAAAGTAATTAAACATGGTACCTAAATATAAACTTTCTGCGGCCTACATAAATGATTTAACATTTGAGTGGTACTATATGGTTAGTTATACACTCTCAATCTTTCTAATGACCTCAAAAGCTCGTGGAAGCAGACATCAATAGTGTTTTGGTCAAGCAGACATCAAGAGTGTGCTGGTCAAGCAGACATCAAGAGTGTGCTGGTCAAGCAGACATTAAGAGTGTGCTGGTCAAGAAGACATCAAGAGTGTGCTGGTCAAGCAGACATCAAGAGTGTGCTGGTCAAGCAGACATCAAGAGTGTGCTGTTCAAACAGACATTAAGAGTGTGCCGGTCAAGAACACATCAAAAATGTGCCGGTCAGGTATTCATCAAGTGTGTGCTAGTCAAGCAGACATTAAGAGTGTATTGGACAAACAGACATCGAGAGTGTGCTGGTCAAGCGAACATCAAGAATGGGCTGGTCAGACAGACATCAAGAGTGTGCTAATAAAGCAGACATCAAGAGTCTGCTGGTGAAGCTGACATCAAGAATATGCTGGTCAAGCTGACATCAAGAATATGCTGGTCAAGCTGACATCAAGAATATGCTGGTCAAGGAGACATCAAGAGTGTGCTGGTCAAGCAGACATTAAGAGTGTGCTGGTCAAGGAGACATCAAGAGTGTGCTGGTCAAGCAGACATCAAGAGTGTGCTGTTCAAACAGACATTAAGAGTGTGCCGGTCAAGAACACATCAAAAATGTGCCGGTCAGGTATACATCAAATGTGTGCTAGTCAAGCAGACATTAAGAGTGTATTGGACAAACAGACATCGAGAGTGTGCTGGTCAAGCGAACATCAAGAATGGGCTGGTCAGACAGACATCAAGAGTGTGCTAATAAAGCAGACATCAAGAGTCTGCTGGTCAAGCTGACATCAAGAATATGCTGGTCAAGGAGACATCAAGAGTGTGCTGGACAAACTGACATAAAGAATTTGCCGGTCAGGTATACATCAAGTGCGTGCTGTTCAAGCATACATTAAGAGTGTGCTGGTCAAGCGAGCATCAAGAATGGGCTGGTCAGGAAGACATCAAGAGTGTGCTGGTCAAGCTGACATCAAGAATATGCTGGTCAAGGAGACATCAAGAGTGTGCTGGACAAACAGACATGATGTCTGTCTGACCAGACATTTGATGTTCGCATCAAGAGTGTGCTGGACAAACATCTTGATGTCTGTCTGACCAGCCAGACAGACATCAAGAGTGTGTGCTGGACAAGCACACTATGTATGGTTGTTACATCTTTCAGCTGCCGAGAGTGTGCTGGTCAAGCGAACATCAAGAATGGGCTGGTCAGACAGATATCAAGAGTGTGTTAATAAAGCAGACATCAAGAGTGTGCTGGTCAGACAGATATCAAGAGTGTTTTAATAAAGCAGACATCAAGAGTGTGCTGGTCAAGCTGACATCAAGAATATGCTGGTCAAGGAGACATCAAGAGTGTGCTATACAAACTGACATAAAGAATTTGCAGGTCAGGCATACATAACGTGTGTGCTGTTCAAGCAGACATTAGGAGTGTGCTGGTCAAGGAGACATCAAGAGTGTGCTGGACAAACTGACATAAAGAATTTGCCGGTCAGGCATACATCAAGTGTGTGCTGTTCAAGCATACATTAAGAGTGTGCTGGTCAAGCAGACATCAAGAGTGTGCTGGTCAAGCGAGCATTAAGAATGGGCTGGTCAGGAAGACATCAAGATTGTGCTGGTCAAGCTGACATCAAGAATATGCTGGTCAAGGAGACATCAAGAATATGCTGGTCACGCAAGAGAGTGTGCTAGTCAAGCAGACATCAAGAGTGTGCTGTTCAAACAGACATCAAGAGTGTGCTGTTCAAACAGACATTAAGAGTGTGCCGGTCAGGCATACATCAAAAATGTGCCGGTCAGGTATACATCAAGTGTGTGCTAGTCAAGCAGACAGACATTAAGAGTGTGCTGGACAAGCAGATATCGAGTGTGCTGGTCAAGCGAACATCAAGAATGGGCTGGTCAGACAGACATCAAGAGTGTGCTAATCAAGCAGACATCAAGAGTGTGCCGATCAAGCAGACATCAAGTGTGCTAATCAAGCAGACATCAAGAGTGTGCTAATCAAGCAGACATCAAGAGTGTGCTGGTCAAGCTGACATCAAGAATGTGCTGGTCAAGCAGACATCAAGAATATGATGATAAAGCAAACATTGAGAGTGGTCAAGAAAACTTCAAGAATGGGCTGGTCAGGCGGACATCAAGAGTGTGCTAGTGAAGCAGACATTACGATTGTGTTAGTCAAGCAGACATTAAGAATGTGCTAGTCAAGAAGTCATCAAGAGGCGTCAAGCAGGCATTAGGAATGTGCTTGTCAAGAAGACATCAAAGTGCACTGATCAAACAGACATCAAGAGTCTGCTGGTCAAGCAGACATCAAGAGTCATCAAGAGTCTGCTGGTCAAGCAAATATCAAGAATGTTTTGGTCGAATAATTGGCTTTCGCGCCACCGCGAACGTTAACGTACTCAAATCATTTGAGACTATGAGGTTCATAATGAAAGACAGATCAGTAAAACTGGTCAAGTCTTCAGATTCATAGTCAAAACAACTATCCGTATGGTTGTTACATCTTTCAGCTGCAGAATGGAAAAATAATGTCCAGGAATAGGTGAACTTACATATATACAGTTAAAATAATATGTAGGGGTATATTTATCGCAGCTGTACGTGTATAAAGATATACAAGAGTCTCCACAACAATAACCAAGCAAAACCAAAGTTACAAAAGTGGTATTTAAACACGCTAGGGTCTTTAGGTCTGTGAAAACAATGATTTGCCGGAATAATAGATTATGTCCAGATCCGTAGTAAGAATCATATCTGCATTTAGAAATGGTATGGCCTTCAGGACAAATGACATCTAGGAGTTATACGGCATTTCACACAGTGAAATGCTAGGTAGGCATTATGGGATTTCCATATACATTGTAAAATCGTAGCACATAATTGTCAATAATGGAATCTTCATATCTGTTATCCTTCACTACAGAAAAAAGTGTATTAAAATACAGTCGAAACTCGTTACGACGAAATTCAAGGAGACAGAAAAAATTCGTAACAACGTATTTTCTTTAAAACGTTATTACCAAATTTTCGTTAAAACGTTAGTACGTACTACAGATATTTTCATTACGCATAAGATTGGAACGCTTTAATTGCGAAATTGTACCTATAGAAACAATCAAAGGTAAATTTATTTGCAATGGGAAGTGTTTGCTAAAGTAGTAATGAAATACATAAACTTTAATTATGATAATTTACAGGCATAAAATTACGTACTGTATATTACGTTACTTATATGCATATACATGCATACTGTACTTACCTTTTACCGCCCCCATATTAAGAATTTTCCTCGTTTATACATCTTAATAAAATAATGTCATATGTTTCAAGAAATAATATACGTACATACTGGCATTGCGTATCTTTAATTGTAAATTAGTGCAATTAAAGCAATTTTGTTAGCTCCATTTTGATGCAAACTATGTTTACGTACAGAAAACTGCAAACCAGAGTTCTAATATACTGTACCTATTTGATTTTGAAGTAGGAAGTCAGTACAGTCTGTTTTCCTTTTTCCGTGGCGTCTTTATGTAGTTATAACTGTATTCATAACATTTAATAGATGTACAAATAAGTTTTAAAGCGTTTTAAGACAACGCAACATGTAATTTGAAAGAAAACAACAATACCTTTGCGAATCAAAATATGCGCCGTCATTCTCTATCACCATCCGCCATCGGTCGGGCAGATGACGGATTCCAGCCATGAAGAATAAGTACTTCGTCGTGTGACGCGAAGAAGTCGTCAACCCATTTTTGTACTTCGTCACATGTCCGGAACCGTACAGCAGACAAACCATGTTGCATCGATCAGAACAAATGACAGTTTGAAAGAGCTATGTAGAGACTATACGCCGGGTGTTCCAAAACTTGCCAGCCAAGCGTCAATAACGTTTCCTTTGCCGATTTCGCGACATGCTGCCTATCGTTGTCATACAGAATTTTCACGGGACGCAATCCTTTGCCTGTGAATGAACGTTTCCGACAGATTTCCTGGTTCAATCGCAGCAATTATTGCTTGTAGCGATCAGCAGTAACAGTTTGACCCTGTTCCAATAATTCATAATAGAGCACACCCTTCATATCCCACCAGATGCACAGCAGAACTTTCTTGGAGTGAAAAATGCGTTTCGGTGTCGAAGTCGTTTCTCCACTGAGTTCTAACTAGTGTTCTTTGCGTTTGCGATTGTCGTATCATATCCAATTTTCATCACCCGTAACGATTTTCCATAGGAAAGACTTTCTGTGTTGTTTATTCAACAGATTCAAACACTTCATGACACGTTCATCCTTGTTCTTCTGGATGAGGTCATGTGGCACCCATTTTCCTTTCTTCTGAATCTTTCCCACTACGCGTAAACGATTGGAAATGGTTTGTTGAGTTTCTCCAGTTGTTTAGCTAGTTCTTTTGCGTTTGAGACGAATCTTCATCCAGCAATGCTTGCAGTTCCTCATGTGCAACCTTCTGCGGGACGCCGCTACGTTCTCGATGGCTAACATCAAATCATCTGCTTTAAACTGTCTAAACTAAAACTCACACAAGCTTTCCGATACAATATTCTCCCACAGAACATAACAGATCGATGCACTTGCTTTTGCAGCGCTTTTTCTTGATGAAATTCGTAACGAATGCAGTGTCGAATAAATGCAGTATCGCTTGCCATCTTTCACCTACCGATGTGCAAGTGCGTTTGACTGTTGCGCAAACTTCTGTGTCACATTTTATGCTCTGGACCAGGTTCGGTCACATAACAACAACGCAGGGAGATGTCGGATATGTAAATTAGCGGTTATGTCACATAAAAAACGCTTTAAAACTTATTTGAACACCTAATAGATAGCTGCTAATTTCTTCATAATAAAGTCTGGGTTCTATAAACAGTATCCTACTTTCTCTAAACATTCAGCTGCATTTACTGGAGAAACATCAGAATAAATAAGACTTCAGATTTCCCGTCTCATCTTTATAGGGTGAATCCTCATTTTCTTCAGACAAAGTATTTTGGCCAAACGTGCAGTAACTTTGGTTCTTTTGTTGGCGTTCCGTGGCAGCTAAATCGTTTAGGATTTTAAAAAGAGGGAGAGATTCGCTGCGTATAAATTTTGCTTGGGCATTTTTACCCAAGAATTTTAATTCGTAATAAGGTGTTTTTCGGTGTAAAGTAATTTGTCATAACGTTTTATATCTATACATACAATAATAATGAAAGTTTGTATATTTGTTTATTTGTATGTTTGTTTGTTTGTCCGCTATACAAATCCGCAGCTTTCAACTTAGAACCACCAAATTTGGTATACTATCTCATGGAACTCTAACTTAGACCGTACAAGGATCTTGGAAAGGATCAGCGCCGGGGGGGTCAAGGGGCCCCTAACAAAATTTTCGTGATTTTAGTTAAAATTTCTACAGTTTTCAATTTAGAACCAGCAAATCTGGTATACTACCTCACGGTACTCTGACTTAGATCGCAGACGGTTTGGGGAATGGGTCGGAGCCCGGGAATCAAAGGGCTGTGGGTCAAAGGGCCCCCATACAATTTTTTTGTAAAACGTTCTCCAGTTTTCAGTTTACAACAACCAAATTTGGTATATTATCTCATGATAGAACGTAGACAGTTTTTATGACTTAGACCGTAGACAGTTTTTGGAAGGGGTCGGAGCCGGGGGGGATCAAGGGGCCCCCATGCAAAATTTTCGTAAAACGTTCTACAGTTTTCAACTCAGAACAACCAAATTCGGTATATTATCTCATGGTAATATATATATGGTATATTATCTCTAACTTAGACCGTGCACGCTTTTTCGAAGGGGTCAGAGCCCGGGGATGTAAAGGGGCTCCCATATAAAATTTTCGAGAAAATTTCTACAGTTTTCAATTTAGAACCACCACATTCGGTATACTATCTCATGGTACTTTGACCGTAGACGAATATCGGAAGGGGTCAGAGACCGCGATCAAGGGGCCCACATACAAACTTTTCATAAAAACTTTCATTTTTTAGTTTTACGCTAGCTTTCACCACCAAAAGGCTGCTCCATCAGGCAGAAATATCATCATCATCATCATCATCGTCAACCATTATCAATCCACTGCTGGACGAAGGTCTCCCCAAGTTTCCTCCACAACGGTCTGTCTTGTGCCAGTCTCCTCCATGTCACTCCCGCATACTTACGAATTTCATCCACCCATCTCCCATGTGGTCTTTTTCTTGGTCTTTTCCTGTCCCTTGGAATCCAATCTAAAATTTCGGCTGTCCATCTATGGTCTGTCCTTCTGGCAGTATGTCCAGCCCATTGCCATTTCAGGGATTTAACTCTGATCATGATGTCTTCCACTCTCGTCATTTTTCGGATCCACGAGTTCCTCTTCTTATCTCTCCTGGTTACACCAAGCATGCACCTCTCCATGCTATTTTGAGTTGTCTGCAGCCTTTGTATGTCTCTTTTAGTTAAGGTCCACGTCTCTGCACCATACGTAAGCACTGGAAGGATGCATTGATCAAACACTTTTCTTTTAAGACATAATGGCATATTGCTCTTGAAAATTATGCTGTTTCTTCCAAAAGCTCTCCAGGCAAGTTTTGTACGCCGATTAATTTCTTCATCAATGTGACCCTCACTTGATATCTGCTGTCCAAGATAAACATACGTATCTGTTATCTCCAGTTTTTCTCCATCAATCGATAAATCTGCATTTCTTGTAAAAGCATTGAACATCCCTTTTGTCTTCTGAAAGTTCATTTGAAAGTTCATTTGAAAGTTCATTTAGGCAGAAATATAATGTTATGTAAATAGAGAGTTCTAGATATTCAAAATTCAAAACGATAAACAAAAGGATGATCAATACCAATGTCAAGTCGCTTGCACTCGATATGACATAAGTACATTGCATTTCAGTGACGCGGGATAGTCAGAAGCGCACGCTAGATGTACGGCAGTTGAATAGATGTCTCCTCGAAGGTAAGCATTTCCATTCCTGTTCCCTTCTTTTTTGTTTTGTTAAAGTAAATTAACTAAATCCAGTTTTTTTTCTTCATATTTAACATTTAAGTTACTATTATTCTTTCGTGGGGGGAGGGGGCAGAAATATATTACTGCATCAAAACATTCTGCGTCGGCAGTAACGGTTAGTTTTTTTACATTCTATTTTGTTTTATTTCGTTTTAGGACAAAAAATTAAATTAACCCGGGAAATACCGGGTACCCCTGCTAGTTTTGTACATAAATGCAATAAACCAAACAAGTTCAAGATTTTTTTTTTTTTTGGTTGTAAAGTGCTTTTTTTCATATCGTACTTCGTTAAATCGAGTTTTGATTGTACTCAATGACAATAATCCTGCTTGTCTGTAAAAAATTATTATTTCCGTGTGTGCCTGTAAACATGGAATGATTCGCACAAAAGCGAACTTCAAGAATCGTTTGGTAAGACACGTTGAAATAACATGGCTGTAAATTAGCAGTTAGTGTTCGCAAATGATAATAATAATTCTATCTGATATCATTAATTATGATAATAGAGGAGAATCTCTGTGTGTGCGTGCGTGCCTGTGTGTGCCAGCCATAACTAATCGGAAAATCATAGTAGATACTTCAGGATTGGGCAGAGAGTACAGTATTACATTTTGATTCCCGAGGCGCAGTTGCCGATTTCAAAAAAAAAAAAAAAATTCTGAACGGGAACTTGCTAGAAGAAAAAAATATTTACAAGATATACACTATATTGACAAAAGTCACCAGACACCCCTTCAGTAGCAAATGAACGGATACGTTGCGTTGTTAATATGCGCGGTACAGCTGCAAACGGTATAAAAGTAAGCCTGCAGCTGACCGCGATCATATCGCACTGTGAGGTTGAGTGAAAATGTCGCCGCGGGAGAGAACTGAATTTGAGAAAGGAAATATTGTTGGGTGTTATATTAGTGAGTTGTCCATAAGAGAAATCGATAGGCGTTTAAACATACCCAAGTCAACTGTTTTGGATGTGCTGAATAAGTGGAAGACACATGGCGTGCCTGAAGGAGCAAAATGTACCGGCCGACCAAAGAAAATCAGTGATAAAGGACGTCCAAGCCTCAGGAGAGTCATTACAGCAAATCGATGGAGTACTGCACAAGACCTCAGTGTACAGGTGAGTAAAAATGCTGGAACCACGGTATGTACACGTACCATTGGCAGATAACTTCATTCCATGGATTACCGTGGTCGTGCTGCTGCTCATAAACCTTTCATCTCTACTCAGAATGCTACTCCTCGTTTAACATGGCGTAAAGAATATTTATTGTGGACCGTAGATCAATGGAAACAAGTCCTATGCACTGATGAATCCAGATATGTGATCCATCAGTCTGATAGTCGTGTGTGGGTAAGGCGGCAGCCGGGGGAACGCTATATATCACAGTGTACTGTTCCTATAGTCAAGTTTGGAGCTGGCAGTGTACTAGTGTGGGGGTGTTTTTCGTGGTATGGTCCCGGCTCATTGGTTATCGTGGACAAACCTGTTAACCAGTACGTCTACCTCGATATTCTGGACAATTATGCCTTACCAACTCTGTGGTAGTACTATGGAACAGAGCATTGTTGGTACCAGCAGAATAATGCACCGAGGCATAAAGCAAGGACTGTCACGACGCGTTACAAAGTTCGTTGAGATGCTAGTAGAGCTACACATCCGCACAGTTGGTTGCACGAATAACGTCGAGGTGGCATTCGACCTCCTGCCATGTTCTCCCGAGCATGTCGTCAGGAATTGTTGTGATGGCAGCTGTAATCCTGTGCTTCAGCTCATCTACATCCGGAACCTTTGTGCGGTACACAATATCCTTCACATAGCTCCATAGAAAAAAGTCCAGGGGGTACGTTCCTGTAAACGAAGTGGCAAAGGAATTGGACCATCCCATCTAATCCATCGCTCCGGAAAGGTTTCTTCAAGAAAATCACAAACACGAAGTGACCAGTGCGGGGTTGCAGTGTCATGCTGGGAGATGACAGTCGGTTGCAGGCCCTCTAATTGGGGGGTAACAAACTCATTCAGCATGTCCAAATAAACATTGGAGGGGACTGCGTTTTTGGGGGAAAAGAATGGGCCGATGATGCAGTTGTGCCGTAGACAGCACCAGACGTTTACCTTAGGGCTGTCACGTTTGATCTCACGGACGGCATGCGGATTTTAAAACCCCCAAATTCTGCAGTTATGACTGTTGATAACACCACAGTGATGAAATGTTGCCTCATCATTTAATTAAACACATTTCAGGAAGCCTTCCTCATTATTATTGCTGTGGAGCATATCAATTGCAAAATCGAAAAGTTTCGGTTTATCCTCGGGGTGCAGTGCCTGTGTCAAATGCACTTTGTAGGCAGTCAGGTGCATGCGCTTGTGCATGCACCCTGTGTATCGTTGCAGGTGGTAATCCCAACTAGGCTGTTCGAATGGACTTTGTAGGAAACTCTGTCGAATACGTTCCGTACCCTCTTCACTTGTGTTTGGCGGGGAGCGCCGTTTTTATGACGCACATTACCAGTCTCCATGAACTTCTTGTGCCACTCGCGTACTGAGGGTTCAGATGGTGGGTCACATGGATATTTGAGATTGAAATTCCTTTGGACTTGTGTATCTGACTTTATCTATATGAACCATGTCACACACCGGATCTTTTCCCGTGGAGCACCGTCACAAGTTCAGGGTCTTACCTGAAAGTAAATAAAATATTTTGCGTACCAATAAAATTTTATGCGTTGCTGTTACATGCACGAAACACATAACTTTGCTATCTTATTTCGTTTAGGTTTAATTGAGGGTCAAAGTTGCAAAGATAATTTTGGAACACCGTGTACGTTGGTTGTCTCGGGTTAGACGCTCATCAGGAAAAGTGATGACGTCATGAGCATATATCATCTCTCGCGAAGACGCTAAGTAAACAGACAGAGATCGTTTCAAGCATCCGATCAAGCAAGAGGGTCTGTTTTGATAGCCGTCTCTACTTTATATAATTTAACATATGTGGACAGGAGTTAGTAATGTAAGAGTTGTATTGGTTCGTGATGCGTATTAAATTTTGTTAGATTCCACTGGAAGTCGTCCTAAAGTGGATCGGGTATTTATTGTCCATTACAGTTCTTACATCATATACTTACGGGATAAATATGCCATCACTATCTTATTATATAAAATCGATGATCAACTGGATGCATGCAAGTTGATGGTAGGTATTCAGCAGACTTTCATTTTGTTCGTCAACCATTAGCACTTTCTGTTAACGATGTGAAAGTTTTGTGGTGAGGTTACTAGGCCGGTATTTTCCCCTAAATTAATGAAACCAAATTCAAGTTCTCAGGCTGCAGCTGTAAATGTGTTTAAACCTGATGATTAGAAGGGCTGCTGCCTCGGCGGCATAGTGTTCAGAGGCGGGAAGTTATGGTAAATTGTCTTAGTTTGACAGAAGCCAAACTTAAAACACGTTAGTAAAATCATCCAATGCATTGGTTATGATTCGCTTCCAACATACTAAAAATGGCACGCAGACAAACCGTCCTCCATATCCTGACTATTGGTTCGTTCAGTATACCTCCGGAACGACATACTAACGTTTTGTCGCAATAAAAGCATTTTTACTCAAGTTTCTTCTCAAGTTATGAGAATAACGGCTGTGAAATAAATCTCGCTCCTATTCCCTGACATTTTACCCCAGTTTGATTATATTTAAAAGAATTGGTTCAGTGTACCTCCGGAACAATGTACTAAAGTTTTGTAGCAATAGAAGAATTTTTAGTCAAGTCATGAGGATAATGGCTGTGAAATAAATCTTGCTCCTGCGCTCTGACCTTTAACCCCATTTCGATTATTTTAAACAGAGCCGGTTTAATATACCTCCGGAATAACATGATAAAGTTTTGTCGCAATAAAAGCATTTTTACGTAAGGTATCACGCATAAGAGCTATGGAATGGATCCCGCTCTTATGTCCTGACCTATGACCCCATTTCGTCTATTTTCAATAGGGTTCGACCACAGAATGTCCCCTACCACAAACTAAAATTCCATCGAAATCGAACCATTTTTACACGATGTAAGGAAAGACAGACAGACGGACAAAGCTGGATCATATATACACTTCTTCAACCTTCGGTTGGAAAGCGTAAATGAGGTATACCTGGCGAGCCTATTTCACGGAGGTCGGCCTCTCCTCCCTCCCGAAACCATCGGCACCAAATTGAGGACGAGAGACTGTTTATAAACTTAGATGCTTGCGGCTGTCCTTAAACGTCGGAACAAGAGAGAAAGCCGCCCTGGAGGGTGACAGGTCGGAGACAAAAGGGTCACTCCATCTCGGAAGTCGTGCAGGCACTGGGATTTTCACGAGCCACTGTGTCACGGATGCACCGTGAGTACATCGAATCCGGTAAAACCATCCCTGCAAGGGCCAACTGCCATGGACAACAACGTGTGGATGAGCGGGGTCATCGTCGGCTAGCTCGCATTGTAACAGCGGATAGACGGGTCCCAGTGCAAGAAATTGCTCGGCAATTTAACGCTGGTGCACAAAAACCTGTAAGCAGCCACACTATCCGGAACCATCTCCTCGCTATGCCGTACAGAAGCCATCGTCCCACAAGGGTACCGCTGCTGACGCACATCACAGGGTGCGAAGATTAGCATGGGCGCGGGAACATCGCTACTGGACCCTAGACATGTGGAAAAATGTTGCCTGGACTGATAAGTTGAGATTCACGTTAGTACATGCGGATGGCAAGGATACGAGTACGGCGCAAACCACATCAAGCTATGGATCCTTCTTGCCAGCAGGGTAATCTTCAAGCTGGTGGGGGTGGCATTCTCGTCTGGGGACTGTTTACGTGGACTGAAATGGGACCCCTGGTACGTGTGACATCGTCCCGCACAGGTCAACGTTACCGGGATATCCTGGACGACCATTTGCTCCCGTTTGTGCGTATTCAACATCCCACTGGGGACTTCATCCTGCAACAAGACAATGCACCGTGCCATCGCTCGCGAATTGTATCCGAATGGTTGGATGAACACTCCACCGACGTGACCTCGCTTTCTTGGTCAGCTAGGTCACCTGACCTTATACCCATCCAAGACATCTGGGATGCCATCGAGAGAGATGTTCAAGGCTCTGACCCCCTTCATCAAATCTTCGTCAACTGTGGGAGCTTGTTCAGGGGTCGTGGATCTGTATGGCTTCCCAACGCTTCCGGTGTATTGTCGATTCCATGCCGAGACGAATCGCCGCCATCATCAGGGCGAAAGGTGGTGCTATACGTTGCTAGACAGGGGTCTCTAATTCAATTGCTCTGCAGTGTATATGAGAAGTGTTTGACTGGTGGCACTGGCTCTCTTTCTAACCTAGAACTAAAGAATCTAAACAACTTCTAGCTCTACGGCTTGCTCATGCAAGCGACAACTCATAGCTTTACGATTTTTTCGTGGTGCTCGTTAAACCGCAAACTAAGGAGGGGGGGGGGCAATGAAGTGAAGATACAAACTCAACCACCAATCACATTTTTAGCTTCACTTCATTGTTTTACACAGTTGAGTCACATTATTATGGCCTCCTTTTACTTTTGAAGTCAACAGCGTGTAGCCAATGAAAGACGGCATGTGTCGTCAGCTATCTTGGAGAGTAAATAAGATGTGCTGTAGGCATCCTGAAAACATATCACTCATTGTTGTCGTGGATATAAGGAGCTGTTTATCATATTTGCAAAAAGGGATGATTATCGGCTTTCGGGTCAAAGATGGCAGTATTTCTGAAACAGCGCAGTTTGTGTACTGTTCGCGTCCTGCTGTGATTAAAGTGCATCGTGATTAGAGAAATGGCACTATTGCGAATAGGCGACGTGCAAAATGCAGAGCACTACGTGCCATTGATGTGAGAGGTGAACTTCGTTTGAAGAAAGAAAGGACAACTCGGACAACTGGCACGAGGGCAGGAACCTCTGAGCATTCGGTCATCGGGACGTACAAACTTTATGAAAATCTATGTCTATAAGTCATTTCGGAACCTTATTAAACATGTACGGATATTTAACAAGTTAGTAAAATCATGCGATGCATTGATTACGATACGCTTTCCGACATACCGAAATCATTACTCAAGTTATGAGGATATTGGCTGTGGAATAAATCTCGCTCCTGTGTCCTGACTTTTGACCCCATTTCGATTATATTCAACAGGGCCGGTTCAGTATACTTCCGGACCAACATGGTAGAGTTTTGTCGCAATCGAAGCATTTTACGTAAGTTAGGACGCGTAAGGGCAATTGAATTGATCCCGCTTTCATGTCCTGACCTTTGACCCCATTTCGTCCATTTTTAATAAGGTTCGTCCCCAGGCCGTCCCTTACCACATACTAAAATTTCATCGAAATCTAACCATTTTTACGGGAGTTATCGTAAGGACGGAGAGACAGACAAAGCTGGAACATATACGCTTCTTCAACCTACGGGTGGAAAACGTAAAAAAACAGCTTCTGAAATTATTTCCTTTTTCCGATTGTGGTAGCAAAAGATCCATTTAACACCGATGTCTATGATACGAAAAATTTCATTTGAAAAAGGTAAATCAGTTGATCTGGCGTCTAATACATTGCTTTGATTGCGTGTGAATCCTGATTACACCCATGTCGAAAATCAATTACTGAACTATAATAAATCTTATTCCTGTGCCCTGACACTCCTACTTTTGAAAATTGCAACACCAAGAAGGAACCTTGCGATTCGAATGACATTTATACCACTAATATGTGTACCTAAGTGATTTAATTTTGAGAAATATAAAAAGAATTTTAATTGCAAAAATCAGTATCTTGTGAAGCCTCCACGAGCTGCAATAAGAGCTTCGGCGTGGAATTAAATCGAAAAGGCGTTAGATGTTGTTGTCCTGGGTAATGGCTTGCCAGGCGGCATGTATGCGAGTTCATAGATTATTTATTGGTACTGACCACTGAAGGACTTTGATGGGCCAGTTACTGAGTGGCCATATCCCAGATATGTTCAATAGGCGACATGTGTGGCGAACGTGCAGGCCAGGAAAGAAACTGTATCTTCTGTGCTGAGAAGAATGCTTTAACATTCCTGACAACATGTGGTCGGGCATTGTCCTGCTGGAATACAGCTCCAGGAGTGCTCTGAAGGAAGGGTATGACTTCTGCCTTTACTACTTTCCTCATGTAGCGGTCGCTGTTGAGATTGCCCTCAAGTCGTAGCAGCCGAGATCGCGAATGGCAGCCAATGGCACCCCACACCATCATCCTTGGCGTTCGGGCCGTATAACGCTCGACAATACATGCTGGAAGAAGTTTCTCACCACAATATCGTCTAATGTGTATGCGGCCATCGTGGTAGTCCAAGTTGAATCGGGACTCGTCCGAAAACACGAGATCTTGCCAATCAGCACACGATTGTCTGTATTAAATAATGTATTCCTGCCTGAGACGTCCATGGTTCAGGGTCAAAGGAATCAGACGCAAAGGGATGCGTGAAACGATTCCTCTGTGCAGCAGAAGGAGTCGAACGGTAGACGCAGACAATGTCACACCTCTTGCAGTGCTCCACTGTTGTGTTAACACTTGTGAAGATGCGGAACGGTACATCACTTTAATACGCATGAGGTGTCGATCATTCTGCGGTGTCGTCACATTTCTCGGTATACTTCTGGATTGCTGGTGCACCTGGTGGTCCTCGGTCCACTTCTGGATTGTTGATGCACCTGGTGGTCCTCGGTCCACTTCTGGATTGTTGATGCACCTGGTGGTCCTCGGTCCACTTCTGGATTGCTGATGCACCTGGTGGTCCTCGGTCCACTGCCGCCACACGCGCATCACTGTCGTGGCGTTATGTTCCGTCCAAGCTGCACCTCCACGCAGACCATTCGGACGTCATGCACTTTCACGCAGACCAATCGGACGTCATGCACCTTCACGCAGACCAATCATTCGTCTCCATTCAAACTCTATCGCATGGTGATATTGCGCCCTTCGTTGTCGCCAAGGCATTTTTGAATCTTTGAAACCCTTCCACGATACGCTGTCCGCGATGCACCACTCGTGTGTATCCTAAACAGCCCTCTCTTTATACCCCTCACTCGACTCGTCAGAGGAAGCTACCGGGCTCAGACATGCGCATTGACTCTGCACTTCTAATAATTTGCATGTCCTACCCTTCTCTGCATATCCTGTATGTTGCACGTGTTTATCATCAATCCTTCATGGTGTTGCAATTTTCAGAAACAGTGGTTTATTTACGCTTTCAAACCATAGGCTGAAGAAGCGTATATGCTCCAGCTTTGTCCGTCGGCCCGTCCGCACAATAACTCGCGTAAAAACTGTTCGATTTGGATGAAATTTTAGTATGTGATAGGGAACCACCTGGAGACAAACCCTATTGAAACTACGAAATGGGGTCAAAGGTCACAACATAGGAGCGGGATCCATTTCATTGCCCTTATGCGTCATAACTTATGTAAAAATGGTTCGGTATCGATGAAATTTTAGTAAGTGGTAGGGAACCACCAGAGCACGAACCCTATTAAAAAGGGTAGAAATAGGGTCAAAGGTCAGGACATAAGAGCGGGATCCATTCCATCGCCATTATGCGTCATAACTTAGGTAAAAATGCTTCTATTACGACAAAGCTTTAGTATGTTGTTCCGGAGGTATACTGAACCGGTTCTGTTGAATATAATCGAAATGGGGTCAAAGGTCAGACACAGGAGCGAGATTTATTCCACAGCCATTATCCTTATAACTGGAGTAATAATTTGGGTAATGATTTCTGGTACGTTGGAAAGCGCATCATAATCAATGCATTGCACGTTTTTACTAACTTGCTTATATGAACAGGCTTGACTTTCTCCATCCTTTCGCCTGTGAAATCAAGATGCGGAAATCGCCTGAATGTGGAATCGTAACTAAGAACGCAATTTCCCATCACTGAAATAAACATTGCTGTACCTAATTAAAAGAAATATCGTTATTCTCACAGCTAAGCAAAGGCGAGGCGTGACCTTTTCGTTACTGTTCCCAGATTCTTATGGTGGAAAGTACAGTACATGAAGAATAACGCGTAACAGTAAAATATCATAATTAATAATAAATGCGCACTAATACAGTGGAAACTCGGTTATACGTTCCTCAGTTATACGTTTTTCACTTTTATACGTAATTCTGTGTTCGTCCTGATACTTTACTGTAGTTCCCATGGCTTTTTTAACTCTGTTATATGTAATTCGTTTATACGTTTTTTTTATATTATACGTTAAGATTTGAATTTCAGTTCATCCAAAGTAAACGATTCTTTGATTCTTTTATACGAAACCCGATATGCTACGACTCTGAGCGAATTCAGTCAGTGTTGTTATGCTCCTTCTTGGTGCCGCAAAAATGATCACAATCAGAGATCCCATCAGAGAAGGGATAGGTTGTTTACTTTCGGTTTGGATGAAAAAAATCAGTTCTGCTTTTCATGACTCTCACTGATATGCGCTATTTAAAAACTGATAAATCACTGGGACGTAATTTTTTGGCTCCACTGTTACGTTGCGTAGAATTCATCAATACACAAAATTTTCTCTCTATATAAATTGACATATATATATATCATCATCATCATTGTCAACCATTATCAATCCACTGCTGGACGAAGGTCTCCCCAAGTTTCCTCCACTACTGTCTGTCTTGTGCCAGTCTCCTCCATGTCACTCCCACATACTTTCGAAGTTCATCCACCCATCTCCCATGTGGTCTTCTTCTGGGTCTTTTCCTGTACCTTGGAATCCAATCTAAAATTTCGGCTGTCCATCGATGGTCTGTTCTTCTGGCAGTATGTCCAGCCCATTGCCATTTCAGGGATTTAACTCTGATCATGATGTCTTCCACTCTTGTCATTTTTCGGATCCACGTGTTCCTCTTCTTATCTCTCCTGGTTACACCAAGCATGCACCTCTCCATGCTACTTTGAGTTGTCTGCAGCATTTGTATGTCTCTTTTAGCTAAGGTCCACGTCTCTGCACCATACGTAAGCACTGGAAGAATGCATTGATCAAACACTTTTCTTTTAAGACATAATGGCATATTGCTCTTGAAAATTATGCTGTTTCTTCCAAAAGCTCTCCAGGCAAGTTTTGTACGCAGATTAATTTCTTCACCAATGTGACCCTCACTTGATATCTGCTGTCCAAGATAAACGTACGTGTCTGTTATCTCCAGCTTTTCTCCATCAATCGATAAATCTTCATTTCTTGTAAAAGCATTGTACATCACTTTTGTCTTCTGAAAGTTCATTTTTAATCCCACTTCTTTACTCTTGTCAGCAAGTTCCTGGATCATACTCTGTAGCTCTGATGGGGTAGTTGCAAAAATGACTATGTCATCAGCAAAACGAAGGTGGGTTAGATAATCTCCATTAATCTTTATCCCTTTGTTTTCCCAGTTCAGTGATTGAAAGACATTTTCCAATGTGGCATTAAAGAGCTCCGGAGATATGGTGTCACCTTGTCTCACTCCCTTTCCAATTTGTATGTGTGTTGTATTTTCAAACAGCCGAATCTTTGCACTTGCATTTTCATAGATGTTATTAATAATATTAATGTATGCATCTTCAATACCGCAGGATTTCAGAGCCATTGCAACTGCTGATGGTTTCACCGAATCAAAGGCTTTTTCATAATCGATAAAAGCCATGCACAATGGAAGCTCATATTCCCTCGCTCTTTCAATTAGTTCTCTCAGTACGTGGATATGATCTATTGTGCTGTAGCCACTCCTGAATCCAGCTTGTTCTCTCGGTTGAGCCATGTCCAGTGTCACCTTCAAGCGGTGTGAAAGAACTTTAGTGAAGATTTTATAAACCACTGATAGGAGGCTGATAGGTCTGTAGTTCCTGAGATCCTCAATGTCGCCTTTTTTATGTAGCAAGATCATTGTAGCGTTGTTCCAATCCTCAGGAATGGATATATATATATATATATATAAATAAACACTGCTGGCCACCCAAAACGCAACACCAAGAAGGACACGAGATAGCAGAGCCAGATTTACTGGACACATAACAACAGATACAAAGATGAAACGATTGAGCTTACAGGCCCGTGCGACTTGCGGAACACGCAGTTATCAATAGTTAGTGTGGCCCCCATGGCTGGCAATAACGACCGCTACACGCCGCGGCATCGAACGAAAGAGGCTTTGGACGTGGGCTTAGGGTATGTCGGTCCAGGCTGCTTCCACAAGTTGCCACAGTTCATCAGGCGTAGGCGCGGGTGGTGCTTGCCAGGCCACTCAGTTGCCGATCAGCGACCAGACGTGTTCGATGGGCGACATATCGGGAGAACAGGCGGGAAACGGCAGCAGTGACATCTGGTGTACCGTGAAGAATTGTTGCACGGTGCGTGCCACTTGCGGGCGCGCATTGTCCTGTTGAAACGTGGCAGCTGCCAGGTCCTGCAGGTAAGGGAGGACTACAGGCTCCAAAGCGTCGGAGATGTAGAAGTGGCTGTTGAGTGTACCGGTGATGCGTGCCAGAGGGGTGCGGGTGTCATATCCAATTGCGCCGCAAACCAAAACGCCAGGCGACGGACCGGTATGACGATGCATAATGCAGGCGTCATAGAGTCTCTCGCCGCGGTGCCGCCACACGCGGATTCGACCACCGTGGTGTTGCAGGCAGAAGCGGAATTCGTCAAAGAAGACAATCTCGGGCCATTCCGTAGTCCAGGTGCGGCTTTCAACGGCTCACTGCCGCCGCATTCGCCGGTGGTGCAACGTCGATGGTAATAGGAGCGACGGGCGCCGTGCGACAAGTCCCCTCTCCTGCAGACGACGTCGAACGGTACGTGCTGACATAGGTTGTTTCGCAACACACCCTAATTCCTGCGCTAACGTTCGTGGTGTGGCGGTGCGAGCCGTCAATGCCCGCCGCACAACATGCCGGTCCTCTCGTTCGGTGGTGTGCCGTGGCTGCGACAATCGCTCATGTCGGTCCGTCCGTTCCTCCTGCACCCACCGAATCCATACACGCCTCACTGTGGCTGGATGTCGTCCCACACGGGCACCGATGTCTCGGTACGATAAACCGCTGTCGCGATAAGCCACTGTTCGTCCTCTGTCGTACTCCGAAACGTGCTGGAATGACTGCCGTATTCTGCGACGAGGCATCAGGAAGCTTCCCACGCACAGGTCCGGCAGCACAACACACTTCCACTACTTACACCCCGCCTTCTGTGCACCCTTCTTATAATGCTTCTCGGTGGCGCGCCGGGCACACATGATTTGCATATGCCCTGCATTGCTAATCGTTTGCATGTCCTCTCGCGGGCGACGCATGCAGCGAATTTCAGGCCAATCGGATGCTTCCTTCTTGGTGTTACATTTTGCGTGGCCAGCAGTGTATATATATTGATTCTGAAAAGGCCTTCGATTCCGTGAAACCATCAGCAGTTACAATAGCTTTGAAATCTTACGGTATTGAAGATGCATACATTAATATTATTAATAACATCTATGAAATTGCAAGTGCGAAGGTTCGGATATTTGATGATTCAGCGCTAATAAAAATTGGAAAGGGGTGAGAGAAGGTGACAGCATATCTCCCAAACTCTTTAACGCCACATTGCAAAATGTCTTTCAATCATTGAATTGGGAAAACAAAGGTATAAAGATTAGTGAAGATTATTTAACTCACATTCATTTTGCTGATGACGTAGACATTTTTGCAACTACCCTTTCGGACCTAGAGAGTGTAATCCAAGAATTTGCTGACAACAGTAAAGAAGTGGGATTAAAAATGAACTTTCAGAAGACAAGAGTGATGTACAATGCTTTTACAAGAGATAAAGATTTATCGATTGATTTAGAAAGGTTGGAGATAACAGATACGTACGTTTATCTTGGACAGCAGATATCAAGTGAGGGTCACATTGATGAAGAAATTAATCGGCGTATAAAACTTGGATGGAGAGCTTACGGGAGAAACAGTACAATTTTTAAGAATAGTATGCCATTATGTCTTGAAAGGAAAGTGTTTAATCAATGTATCTTGCCAGTGCTTGCGTATGGAGCAGAGACATGGACTTTAACTCAAAAGATATATAAAGACTGCAGACAACTCAGAGCAGCATGGAGAGATGCATGCTTGGTGTAACCAGGAAAAATAGGAAGAGGAACTTGTGGATAAGGAAAATGACAGGAGTGGACGACATCATGACCAGAGTGAAATTACTGAAATAGCAATTGGCTGGACATGTTGCGAGAAGAACAGACCACCGACGAACAACTAAAATTTTAGACTAAATTCCAAGGGACAGAAAAAGACCCAGAGAAAGACCCCATGGGAGTTGGATGGATGAATTTCGAAAGCATGCCGGAGTGACATCAAGGAGACAGTTTCAAGACAGACAATTGTGGAAGAAACTTAGGGAGACCGTCATCCAGCAGTGGATTGATAATGGTTGACAATGGTGATGATATATATAAATTTACACACACACACACACACACACACACACACACACACACACACATGTATATGTATACACCCAGAGCCCAGTCACTTTATTGTAACCACCTCCTACTTTTGACGACAACAGCGCGTAGCCAATGAAAGAACGCACTTGGTGGGGGGAGCTGGCATGGAGGGTATATGATGTGTGCTGTAAGAATTCTGAAAATATATCACTCGTTGCTGTCATGGATAAAAGGAGCGATTTATCAGATTTGCAAAAAGGGATGATTATAGGCTTTCGGGCCAAGGGTGGCAATATTTCTAAAACGGCGCAGTTTGTGAACTGTTCGCGTGCTGCTGTCGTTAAAGTGTATTGTGATTAGAGAAATAGCACCACTGCGAATAAGCGACGTACAAAATGCAGCGCACCTCGTGCCATTGATGTGAGAGCTGAACGTCGGCTTCGAAGGTGCGTGAGGGCCAATCGACACGCTACCTTGCTGCATATTGGGCTCCGATGAGGAAGGATGGTCACTGCACCCATACTAACGAAGGTGCATCGGTAGAAAAGGTTACATTTGCACAGCAGTATCGGAATTGCACCTCCGCTGATTGGCAAAGCATTGCCTTCTCCGATGAGTCACGTTTTCCGCTTCATCGAACTGATGAACATTGGCGTATATGGTGAGAAACATCGGAGAACAAACATTCTTCAACCATTGCTGGAAGAACACAAGCTGGTGCGGGCAGCGTTATGGCCTTGTGAATATTTTCGAGGTATTCCCTGGATCCATTCATACCCGTGGAAGGCACTACGGACCGGATTTGTTATGAATCCATCCTTGCAGACCACGTAAACCCATGGGGCGGATGGGATCTTCCAGCACGACAATGCGACGTGTCACACAGCTAGAGATGTCCGAGAGTGGTTGGAAGAAGACTTCAAAGTACTTCCCTGGCCACCTTAATTCTCCAGACTTAAACCCAAATGAGCATCTGTGGGACCACCTCGTTCGTGTTGTTCGCTCTATGGATCCTCCGCCACGAACTCTCCAGAAGCTGTCAGATGCACTGCAGTCAGAATGGCTCCACATACCTGTGAACACCTTCCAGCACCTTATTGAGTCACTCCCAGTTCGTCTCGCTGCTGTCCGCGCTGCACAGGGCAGTTACTCTGGATATTAGCTGGTGGGCACAACAATATGACCCGACTGTGTATATATGTGAGTATGTGTAGGCGTGCGTGCATTTGTAAATTTTATTACTGTGTGACTATGTGCACTAGAACACGCTCCCAAAGTTTGACTAGACGTTTTCGTTACATCCTGTACATGTGATTCACTGGGTTTGCCCAGAGATTTTTTGTCCATAAGTACCACACAATAAGAACGGAAAACGTGAGCGAAATAGACGAATAAAGGTGTGTGCGTAATA
Source organism: Macrothele yani (assembly GCA_039090855.1). Taxonomy (NCBI): domain Eukaryota; kingdom Metazoa; phylum Arthropoda; class Arachnida; order Araneae; family Macrothelidae; genus Macrothele; species Macrothele yani. The sequence continues at coordinate 33,007,193 of CM077011.1, forward strand.
AATTTAAATGAACGCACAGACTTTTATTCATTTTTTCTGTTCACTGCCATTTCAAAGGCAATTTAGCCGCCCCAATAGAAAAGTAGTAGGACTGGTTCTACTCCCGGATGAGGAATGGATGGTTTTATTTTGTGATTGAGCTGGGCCTGTCCCTTCCCTGGAACCAGTGGCTCTAAATTAGGGATCGTCTTCCTAACAGCTGGTCATGGTTGTGGTAAAAAACAATGGTTATTAACATCTCACAAAACACTGTGTTCATATACTGATATAACGAAAAGACGGAAATGGCTGTCTGGTCAGTCCAACCATCCGGCAAAAGAGGTTTGTATGAAATGAGAAAAAGTCACAGATTGCCCTATCCTTAATGAGACGCCGATGCAGTTCTTATTACTCAGTAATCTAAAAAAAAAAAGCTTTGTCACTTTCATTCGCACCTGTAACTGCATATTGAACTGAGATTAGATGAAATGTTCGAACAATGTTCTTGAATTTTCCTTTTGTTTCAGATAAAATATTTTCCTTCACGAATGATTTGAACTTGTTTGTTCTGATAAAAACCACTTAACAGCACGCTTCCGATTAATGCTGATATTTTGTCCTTTCATTATCAAAGTAGTGGTACGTGACTTTAAAGGAGTTCTTTGTGTGCCCTGTAGGGCGGCTTCCTTTTTATTTTATTTTTTTCGTGCTATTGTACCATTATTCTTTTACCTTCATTTTGTGTATCCCACAAACACAAAGGCGTTTTCCTAAAGAATCTTCAACAGTAATTTGATTATCACATTTTACTAAAAAAAAAGCTATTTATGGATCCCTACATTCGTTTTATTTTATTATTATTATTTTTTTATTATTTAATGACCATTATGAGCAACTCATAACGCTGAGCAGTCGCCCTTTTTTACGCTTTCCAACCGTTGGTTGAAGAAGCGTATATGATCCAGCTTTGTCTGCCCGTCCGTCTGTCCGCACGAAAAACTGGCGTAAAAATGGGTCGATTTCGATGAAATTTTACTATGTGGTAGGAGACCACCTAGGAACGAACCCTATTGAAAATGGGACAAATGGGGTCAAAGGTCACGACGTAGGAGCGGGATCATTCCATTTCCCTTATGCCTCATAACTTGCGTAAATATGGTTCGATTTCAATGAAAGTTTACTATGTGGTAGGAGACCACCTAGGGACGAACCCTATTGAAAATGGGTTAAGGGGGTCAAAGGTCAGGACATAAGATCAGGATGAATTCCATTGCCTTTATGCGTCATAACGTGCGTATAAATGGTTCGATTTCGATGAAATTTCAGTATGCAGTAGGGGACCACCTGGGGACGAACCCTATTGAAAATGGACGAAATGTGGTCAAAGGTCAGGACATAGGATTGCGATCCATTCCATTGTCCTTATCCCATATTATTAAGGTGGACGTCAAGTAATTTTGCTTCCTATACTTCCAATGGAAAAACTTTTGTACACATTTCCTTCACAATTAATGTGTTCACAAGGATGAAAATTTGAACATCGATTAAAATAACTTCATATTATAACTTGGAAAACTTAATATTTTCTAAAACATAACCATAATTATATTAAAAATCAATAACTTTTCCTTTGGTGTTGTTGAAACCAGAGAAAAGATGGCGCGACCTGTACTTTGATGACGTCAGTGGACAAAAAAATGTTGGATTGCATAACTACGGTTATGGTTTAGAAAATATTAAGTATTCCAAATTATGAAATGAAGCTATTTTAATCGATGTTCAAATTTTCATCCTTGTGAACGCATTAATTGTCCAGAAAAAAGATGGCGTGACCTGTATTTTCATGACGTCAGTAGACAAACAAATGTTGAATCGCATAATTATGGTTATGTTTTAGAAAATATTATGTATTGCAAGTTATAAAATGAAGATATTTTAATCGATGTTCAAATTTTCATCCTTGGGAACGCATTAATTGTGAAGAAAATGTGTACAAAAGTTTTTCCATTGGAAGTATAGGAAGCAAAGTTACTTGACGTCCACTTTAAAGTAGTAATTCTTGTATGTATGTATGTATGTACATTTTATTTTGAAAACGGCTCTAAGAATTTTGATGAAAGTCGTTAACCTACCGTTTTCTGGTACTAGAAATCGATTTAGCTTGATCTCGACTTTAGGAGAATTCGTTTAGTGGGTTAAATAACCACCCTGAATTATAACGTTTTTAGTGATGGCGTTGTTCCATTAATGTTACCAATGCTTAGAAATCTTATGACGTCACAATCTCGCTTTTGAGAATGTTGGCGCGCGGTCACGCCATCTGTCTCTTTACGTCACGCGTTGTGTGTGGATCCTATTAAAGATTTATGACGTCACACTCTTGCGGCGGGCAGATGGTCGCGATTCCCATCTGCCTCATTACGTCACGCGTTGTGTGCGTATGTCCGTCAGCACGATAACTCGCGTAACAACCGTTGGATTTCGATGAAATTTTAGTATCTGGTAGGGGATCACTTGGGAAGGAATCCTATTTAAAGTGAACGAAATGGGGTCAAAGTTCAGTACATAGGAGGGGGATCCATTCCACTGCTGTTATGCGCCATAACTAACGTAAAAAGGTTCGATTTCGATGAAATTTAAGTATGTGGTAGAGGACCCCATGGCGACAAACCTTGTTGAAAATGGGCGAAATGGGGTCAACGGTTAGGACACAGGAGCGGGATCTATTCCATAGCCCTTATGCATCATAACTTACGTAAAAATGCTTCGATTGAGACAAAACTTTATCATGTTATTTTGGAAGTATACCAAGCCGGTTCTGTTGAATATCATCAAAAGGGGATCAAAGGTCAGGGCACAGGACCGAGATTTATTCCACAGACATTATTTTCATAACTTGAGTGATGATTTCTAAAATGTTGGAAAGCGTATTATAATCATTGCATTGTATGATTTTACTAACTTGTTAAATTTAGGGTAACTTATTCCAGGAAAGGGACATAGCCTAGCACCACATCATACAAACACACTAAACATGACTCCTCCAGTACTCGAAATGAGGGGCATCTTCGAAGAACGGCCAGAAGTCAGCGACTCAGACCACTCGGCAACCGAAGAGGTAGGTCCACCTGGTCGATTGCAACACTAAACAAGAAAGATGACACCGAATTTTCGGGTGTAATTAGCACGTCTTTTTGAATCCGTTCTGACGCAAATTAAATTTGTCATAGCTATTCAAAGTCAAGGGAACTGGTATGGAAAATAATAGTAACAGACCAAAGAAAGAAGTTTTTCAATCGGGTTTTTAATTCCGCAGATATTGGTGTAAACGGAATCGTGAGCTTACGCCCTCCGGTCGCACACTTGTGAGTTAAGAAAAATATGAATTTTTAAGAGAAACATTTTGCACCGGAAACGCTCTCCAACAAAGAAAGAATTTTTTTCAAATCGGACTCTTAGAAACAGAGATATCGACAAAAATAAGATGTGACTTTACGCCCCCTGGTGGGAAAGCCACGCATTATTTTAGAAAGAAAATATTCTCAAAAGGTTTTTCGATATGAGCGGGATCGGTCCAAGAGGAAAAGAATTTTACTCGAGTTTTCAGGAGCCCAGATTTTGCTGCAAATACATCAGAAACAGAAATTAACACTTATGCCCCCTGGTGGCCAAACCATTCTTTACCAAACATTAGAAATTATAGGAAAAATATTTTCCATCAGATGTTGTATGCGATACAGGAAGAATTTTTCAAATCGGAGTTTTAGAAGCAGAAATAACCCAGAAAACGAAATTTACTTTTGCGCCCCCTAGCGGAAGTCTATGATTTACTTGAAAATTTTGAATTTATATGAAAAACATTTCGCATTGGAAGCACTATCCAACAAAGAAGGAATTTTTCAAACGGACTCCTAGAAGTAGAGATATTGACAAAAATAAGATATAAATGTACGCCCCTCGGCGTAGAAACCATGCATTATTTTAAGAAGAAAATGTTCCTAAAAGGTTTGTTGACATAAGTAGTATCGGTCCACAAACGACTTTTTTTCAATCGAGATTTTAAAAGCTGATATTTTGCTGCAAATATATCAGAAGGCGAAATTAAGACTTACGCCCCCTGGTGGCCAAACCCTTTTTTACAAAAATTAGAAATTGTGTGCAAAGGATTTGCCATCAAGAGCTGCTTCCGGTGCAGAAAGAAGTTTTCAAATCGGAGATTTACAAACAGAGATATAGGGAGAAACGCAATTTACCTTTACGCCCCCTAGCGGAAAGTCTATGAATTACTTCAAAATTTCGAAATTATTATTGGAAAAACATGTCACACCGGAAACTATATCTAATAAAGGAAGAATTTTTCAAATCGGACCATTAGAAGCAGAGATATTGACAAAAATAAGATAAACACCTACGCCCCCTGGCGGAGAAACCATGAAATGTTTTAAAAAACGTGAGTGGCATCAGTCCACGAAAGAACTTTTTCAATCGAGATTTTAGAAGCTCAGATTTTATGGCTAATACATTGGGCTGGACATACTGCCAGAAGGACAGACCATCGATGGACAGCCGAAATTTTTGATTGGATTCCAAGGGACAGGAAAAGACCCAGAAGAAGACCACATGGGAGATGGGTGGATGAAATTCGAAAGTATGCTTAAGTGACATGGAAGAGACTGGCACAAGACAGACCGTTGTGGAGGAAACTTGAGGAGACCTTCGTCCAGCAGTGGATTGATAATGGTTGACAATGATGATGATGATGACATCAGAAGCAAAAGTAACGCTTACGCCCCCTGGTGGCCACAGTATTCTTTACCAAAAATTAGAAATTATATGCAAACGATTTTCCATGAGGAGCTGTATCCGCTAAAGAAAAACAATTCCGAATCTGAGTTTTAAAAGAAGAGATATCAGGAAAAATTTGATTTACTTTTACGCCCCCTAGCGGAAAATCTCTGCGTAATTTGAAAAAGTAACTGCTCCTAAAATACTCTTCGACATAAATGGAACGGAAAGATAAAAGATTTTTTTTCAATCGGATGTTTTAGAAGGAAATATGTGAAATAAAACGTGTTTTTGAATTCGACATCATCTGCATTTACGCCCTCTAGCGGCGAAATTGTACATCGTAAAAAAAACGAAATGAAGGATCATCCTTTGCATATTTCGAGCTTCCCAATGCAAAAATAATTTTTCAAATCGGACTATTAGTTGCAGAGATATCGTGGTTACAGACGGACGGACAAACCAGTAACATAAACACGACCTTTTTTTACAAAAGACGTGCTAAAAATTGCATGACGTCCATGAAACCCCTAAGCAAAACAAAAAGGTTTGCTTTTTCGCATGATATGAATTGGCGAAAAACTTGATTTTAAAGTATATACCATGCAATTAATTTCCGTAAATAATAAAAGTGCCCTGAGTGAATACCAGTAACCTCAGCGCAGCGAGCAGAACAATTAACATAACATGGATTCCGGCGGTAACGGAAGGACACTTTGTACAACAAAACAGATATGTTTTAAGCTCTGCGTTGTAAAATTAATGGTTATTTTGAAATCTGAAGGGCTGACTTTTATCCTTGTTGTGAAGGTTAACAAAAAATACAAAATTAAAAAAATAATAGCTTCATTTGATAATCATATTGAAAACATAGAAGGACATTTTTGGAACATGACATACCACATTTCGCTCTTCTACTCTGAAATTAAGCTAAACCATAAATGAAAAAAATCGGCAAAAAATAAATATCATTGCATATCCCTTTAGTTTATTTTTTCAAATCCAGTTTGTAAAAAATATCTTATACATTGCTACAAAAATTGCAATTTATTACGATAACGAAAGGACAAAATTTCCAGAAGTTTAAGTTCATAAAAATTACAAGTTTAAGTTCCAAATATTAATATAGTTTACTTGAAAAATTTCCATTACGTAATTACAAGTATCCATGAACAATGAGAAAATAATTACTGATTACTCTGCACATATAAGAAAATTTAAATCTACAGCGAAATCTGGTGCAGGAGCCATTCAACAAAATTTCTGGTTTCTCTAAGCTTTTCAGAATATGTGTAGAATCAATCCAACATTTGTCGTCTTTCTCAGGAAAACCAAAAATAAACCCTTTGCTGTCTTGTTTTCTTAAACAAGATACCTCCACACCGTCACCATCTGCATTTTGCACTTGCCCAACATATTGCCGTGTTGATTTTTTTCCTCGCCGTTCAATCAGCAAAAAGTCTCCTACTGCCACGTTATCATTCGTATCATTTGATACTAAAGGTTCTTCTGCATCATCATCAGCAGCTACGTTGATGTTTGTGTGTTCGTCTTCTTTTAAGTCGAACTTTTTCGTTTCTGGGGAAAAGAATTATATACTCACTAATGCATTTGTCAAGTGATTTTACGTAATGTGTATTGTGGGTGTTAGGAAGAGCTTGAACACCATTCCATCTTTCTTTCAGCTCTTGAACATACCCATTCATAACATCTGATGAAATAAACTGAACTTTTATAATTCGGCTGTTTTCAGCAGCAACTTCTGCAAATTCTTTGGCCGTTGTCACTGATCTTGCACTTAACATATGGCTCCATAGCATGCGTTTAACACTTCCGCCAATGCTATAAACCGCCCCTTTCTTTCCCGTGACTGGTGGCAAAAAAGCTCCAAGATACTATAATATGGTATTTTTCAAACATAAAATAGATAAACCCCCGTGGCATAATTCCACCGCCGCCGAACTTCACAGTTGGCACAATACATTCCGGCAGGAGACGTTCTCCTGGCAGACCCCAAACCCAGACACTGTCATTCGAACGGTAGAGGGTGAACCTTGATTCGTCGCTCCAGAGAACCTGTTTCCACTGTTCAACGGTCCACTGTCGACGTTCTTAGCACCACGTAAGCCGAGCAGCGCTATCGGACTTGGGGATCAAAGGCTTGTGGGCGGCAGCACGTCCATGATAATTGAGCAGACGGGCTTCCTTACGGATGGTATTCATCGAAAGAACACTCCTGGATGCCTGTTGAAATTCCTCGCGGATGTGGCCTATCGATTTGGTGCGTTTCTTCCGAATTTCTCTGGCCAGTACCCGTCGATCTCTAACTCCTAGTTTTGTGGGTCTGCCGGTTCGGTGCACATTCCGTCAGTCACCTCTCATCTTCCACTTGCCAATCACGTAGGCTACTGTCGATTTTGGGTACTTCAACTCGCTGGATATGTCACGTATGGATCGGCCATTTCTGTGATACCCTACCATTACACCTTTCTCGAAATCAGAGAGCTCCAAACTGCGTGGCATCTTGCATACGACAGGTTGCGTTGTTGTTTCCCACACGATATTTAACGGCGGCGGCAGTGACGTGTATCAGGACCGCAGATATCGTCGATTGCAGGGGTGTCCAATTATTCGTTGGTAGATAGTGTATAACACTCTTAACCATTTCTTCCTGGAATCCACCATAAGCAGTTTGTTCTCAAACTTCTGACAGCACGGAGCCCCAACAATTTTTTTTATGCCGGTATTTATATTCAGTGCAAAACTGTGTTTATACAGGCAATGAGGATTTAAGAATTTCATTTCTGAGAAATCTGAGAAGTATTTGTTTCATTTCTGGGAAGCATGGACTTTACAAAGGCCGTTCCATAAAAACTGAGAGTAACTTCTTTTGAGTTGGCAACAATGCGAAGGGTAAAAATAACCACGCAGACGACTACCTGGAATTAGGAAGTATGTATGACAGCAATTATTAGCCGTGGCAGACGATTCTGGTTTTATTATTGCGCAGTTGTTTAAGGTACGTCTGCATTTCGCCATACAGCTATGCAGGTGAGTGATTCAGAGTTAAGAAGTGAAATGGGTTGTGCGATAAAATTTTGCTATAGCTTGGGTGAAACGTCTCCAGAAACAGTTGATGTAATAAAAAAAGCTTAGAAAGATAAGTGTTTGGGTAAGTCAGCGATTTTTAGATCGTACCATGAATTCGAAAACAGGGCGTTTGTCGGCAAAACTCGATCTTAAGCCTGGTCAATCTCAGAGTGTTATGGAGCGTATTGTTAACACTGTTTAAGCAATTCTGCAAAGAAGATCGACGAATGACGTGTGACGACATAGCGGCGTCAACTAATATTTCAAAAACGTCGACATTCCGCATTCTACGCCTCAGATTATTGCTACGTCGCGTGTGTTTTAGATGCGTGCCTAATCACCTGACGAGAGAACAATTGTTAGCCAGAGTTCAGGTGTGTCATGAGTGGAAACAAATGATTGCAAAGGATCCAAACTTTCTAAACACAGTAATAACTGCCGATGAAACATGGGTTCACTATTCCGACCTCCTCACGAAGCGTGGAACGAATGTCTGGAAGCACATAGGTTCGCCTCCTCCGAAAAAAGTCATCTAAACCAAATCAATTTTAAAGGTGATGATGATAATTTTCTTTGATAATAAAGGTGCAGCCTACCAGCATGCCGTTCCTCCAGAAATTACTGTCATAGCTGAGTATTGCATTTCAGTCTTGAAGCGTCTGCGACGACGACACATATCAATCAAGCGACCGGAACTGGTGTACACGTGGACCATACACCATGAAAATGCCCGCCCACATAGGGCTGCTTGTGTTCAACAGTTTCTTACAAAATACAGTATTAAAATCATGCCACAGTCTGCCTGCACTTCTGACGTCGCCCTGTGCGGTTTCTGATTGCTTCCAACAATGAAAGAGAAGTTCCGTGGGACAATATTCAACACAGATGCTGACGTTATTCAAGCTGTACAGGGGTCGCTAAAGCAGCTTCCACGAAATGCCTTCGCCACATACTTTGAAAAGTGGACTCAACGATGGGATCGTTGCGTAAGAAGAAAATAATAACATATATTTTGCTGTACCTATATTTCTTCATTTTGTGTGATTTTACTCTTAGTTTTTATGGAGCGGCCGTTTCATTTAGCTAACAGCATGCCTAACACTTTCAGTGTTTCTCATATTCTAGTATTTTTTCATAATAAAGTCAATAGAGATCAAAGAAGAAAGAAAACGTTACTGGAAATCACTCCTGAAACAGTGGACCGGCGCGACGTGGTCGGGTCACTGTTTCAGGAGCGGTATCGTTGTTCTGGGAACTAACTAGTTCGAGGCACGTCCTATCGCAGCAATACAACCATTTCGATCATCGGGCATGACAGCACGCAGGCGTGAGAGGAAGATATGGGAGAGGAGGACGCCGCTCACACTGTCAACGGTGATGCCGAAACGTTGTGCTTTGTCTTGCCTGGCTATTTCGGAACTTCTGCCACGCCGTCTCGAGGGTAAAGGACGACTACTCGCGGCTTTCAGGATCGGTCGCTACACACCACTGGTATTTTTCCAGTGTATTTTCACTGTCTAACATGACGGTGTCACGAGGGATGTCTTACGGAAAGCGTCGGAGAGCCCTTGCAGAGCCTTTCTGGAGCCACAGGGTTCCGCGGAGCACAATTTGAGAGCCGCTGCATTTAAGTGAAGTGCCGGTGTTCTACTTTTCATATCATAGACCTGTTTTTTTTTATTGAAGGTTTAACGACCACCGTGAACAACTCAATGGGCTATAAGCAGTCGTCCGTCCCTAATTTAGGGCCACCGGTGTAGGGAAAGGAGAGAGCCAGGGCCGTAAAACAAACACAACATCCATGCCTCACCGGGATTCGAGCCCGAACACCTTCCGGACGAGTGGTCAGAAGCCATCGCTTAGACCACTGCGCCACCGGAGCGGCGTTATGGAGGAAAACAAAAACTCTAAATGTAATAGCATTTAGATCTTTGAAAAACCTTTCTGTAGTCCAAAGACACATGAAGATTTAAGTGCGTGTGGCATCCAGATGATTTCAGAAAATATTGAAAAGCTGTGTCTGGCATATAGAAGTCTTGTGATTTCGGGGAGAGTCTAATGGGGCAGACATAAATTTTGTAGTAGAATTCGGAACGTGAATTTCTTAAAAGCGTTGTCATGTAATGACGCGAGAAATGAGAACTTAGAACTACGGTTATACATTTCTCTTTTCTCTCTTTCCAGAATCGCTATGGTGAAGGTGGTGGATCTAATGAACAACCAGATGAGCAGACTCAGACCGAAGAGTTGCCAACTGAAATCAACAACAGCTCCAACATAATAGTGCCGGATAGCGGAATCGGTAGTCTGGAAATGAAGGAGCTAACACTTGACCCATCGACAGCAGGGGGCAGAATGACCATGGGTCAAGCGCCAAGTCCCCAGGCCATTAAACGACAACTTCTCCTTCTTCCACCTACGGGAGGTTTTGCTAACGCATCGCCTAGGCCGCTGAGAAGGACACTCTCTGCTCGTGCTGTAAACGAAATAGGTACGCCCCAGATTGCAACTCCTCGAATGCGGCGAGCAACAGCTTCTATTGGTCCAGATTTCGCGTCTGGTTACTATGGAGATAGTATTTCTGTAATAAATATGCAGGTTCCACAAGAAACGATGACCAAAGTTGAGAAGGCACAAGTCCTGAGGTAAGTTCCCCTTACAATACTTTAATCTGATAAAAAGCTCGTATACACATACTTACAAGTACATACATGCATAGTATCACTATGTCCACATATCAAGTATGTATCATATCACTAAGTCTGTATATCGTACATGCATCCATCAAAGAAAGATCATTAGCCAAATTATAGTTACTGATGATGAAAGATCATCTGCCAAGTTATAGTTATTGATGGTGAAATATCAGCCAAATTATAGTTACTGATGGTGCAAGATCATCAGCCAAATTATAGTTACTGATTGTGAAAAATCAAATTATAGTTACTGATTGTGAAAAATCAAATTATAGTTACTGATGGTGAAAAATCAAATTATAGTTCTGATGGTGAAAGATCATCACCCAAATTATAGTTACTGATGGTGAAAGATCATCAGCGAAATTATAGTTGCTGATGGTGAAAAATCATCAGCCAAATTATAGTTACTGTTGGTAAAAGATCATCAGCCAAATTATAGTTACTGATGGTGAAAGATCATTAGCCAAATTATAATTAGTGATGGTGAAAGATCATTAGCCAAATTATCGTTACAGATGGTGAACGATCGTTACCCAAATTATAGTTACTGATGGTAAAAGATCATCAGCCAAATTATAGTTACTGATGGTGAAAGATCATTAGCCAAATTATAGTTACAGATGGTGAACGATCGTTAGCCAAATTATAGTTACTGATGGTAAAAGATCATCAGCCAAATTATAGTTACTGATGGTGAACGATCGGCAGCCAAATTATAGTTACTGATGGTGAAAAATCAAATTATAGTTAATGATGGTGAAAAATCAAATTATAGTTCTGATGGTGAAAGATCATCACCCAAATTATAGTTACTGTTGGTAAAAGATCATCAGCCAATTTATAGTTGCTGATGGTGAAAAATCATCAGCCAAATTATAGTTACTGATGGTAAAAGTTCCACCGCCACCGAACTTCACAGTTGGCACAATACATTCCGGCAGGAGGCATTCTCCAGGCAGACGTCACACCCGGACATTGCCATCCGAACGGTAGAGGGTGAACCTTGATTCGTCGTTCCAGAAAACCTGTTTCCACTGTTCAATGGTCCACTGTCAACGTTCTTTGCACCACGTTAGCCGAGCAGCGCTATTGGACTTGGTGATCAAAGGCTTGTGGGCGGCAGCACGTCCGTGATAACCGAGCAGATGGGCTTCCTTGCGGATGGTATTCATCGTAAGAACACTCCCGGATGCCTGTTGAAACTCCTCGCAGATGTGGCCTATAGATTTGGTGCGGTTCTTCCGAATTTCTCTAGCCAGCACCCGTCGGTCTCTAACTCTCAATTTTGTGGGTCTGCCGGGTCGGGGCACATTCCGACAGTCACCTCTCATCTTCTACTTGCCAATCACGTAGGCCACTCTCAATTTTGGGTACTTCAACATCGCTGGATATGTCACGTATGGATCAGCCATTTCTGTGATGCCCGACGATTACACCTTTCTCGAAATCAGAGAGCTCCGAACTTCGTGGCATCTTGCATGCGACTGGTTGCGTTGTTGTTTCCCACACGATATTTAACGGCGGCGGCTATCAGGACCGCAGATATCGTCGATTGCAGGGGTGTCCAATTACTTGTTGGTAGATAGTGTATTAGCGCCTATTCATTTATTGTCTAGTCAAGTCACCGCTTTCAAATTGTTGAAACGTTCTATTATCTAGTTTGCAGTTAGTTGTCTACCTTCCTTAAAACAAGCCATCTGGTTGATGTGCGAAAGCTTGGAAAGTTTTATTTCTATTCTACGCCAAGAAATTCGGATCATTAGTATAATTATACTATTTTAAGTCCATTTTGTTTTGTATGTGTCTGCCGTAGACAATTTTGTTTCCATTGATATTGTGTTTCTTGTATCTATCGCAGTACAATGCTCATATAATTCATATAATTGTGCTGCTTTCTAGGAGAAATTTGTCGCAACTGCTGAGTGGAATATACGCTGTTTTCCTTCTTATGTTTGGTGCAGTCCTCTACCTCAGCGACCAACGTGATGATCAGAGAATCATAACAGAGGTGAGATATTTTCATTTCTTAAAATTGCAAATTTTTCTGCTGCATGGTTCGCTGCTACTGCGAGAACTTTCTGATGTGCATAATACAGGTTTCCTCTGCTATCCGAAAGTAGGATGTTCCTATTAAACTTTTCGTAAGCCGAAGTGGCGTAAAGCGAAGAAGCAGTTACCATCAATTTATATGAGAGAAATTTTTGACAGTTCCCAAATGCAGAAATAGCATCTCACGTCCTACTAAATAACACATAAAACCTAAAATAGCACTGACATATAGTAAGAAATCAGGCAGACTGATTTTTCCTTAAGTACAAGATAACTTAACGGAATACCACGCCTCGTACATACATCAATCCACTCAAGCATTTTGTCCATTACAAGATGCCTACTAAAAGAGACCACTTTGCAACTAGCAGAACCAATAGTAACTTCGATAACTTTCAACTTTCTTTCTCTCTGCCTATAATAGTACGAATGGTAGACGCAGGCAAGTTCAAATCACGCAACATGTTCTCTTTATTTCATTCACCACGATCGAAACGCTTAATTACGCGCAGTTTTACGCTAAGTGTAACATCCATTCTAGCTCCATTTGGCTTTTGTGACACCTTAAGGCACATCTTGCTAACGAATGCACAAAATAAATCCTGATAAAGCGCAGATGCTCACACAATTCAAAGATAATTCTGCTTGATGTTGAGTGTAGTTCCCGGGGAATGAGCTTGGTGGAACCACTCTTGCTGGTCTGGGTGTGCGCTGCCTCTATAACTGCTCGCTGCAAAAGAAACGCTGAATGCTATTTTGGTTTTTCGCTTTTTTCTTCGTAAAAGCGAAAATTCTCTTCGAATTTCTTTCGGTTAGCGAAAACAGGTAGAAATGAAATTCTTTCGTAAAAGCGAAGTGGGGTAAAGTGAACTTTCGAAAAAGCAAGAATACCTATATATGTTATGGTATAGTAACAAATCTGTTACATACAGGTTGTTACACCACTGCCAGAGGAGCATTATGCAATGACGAGTTATTATTGCTATACTCCTATGCTGTTACTTGATGAATTAAAGATATTCGTTTACCTAGAATCTTGTTGTTTAATTCTCATGCTGTTGCATCCTTGATATATGTTTAATAAGCGGTAAGTTTCCCTCGAGTCTTCCCAGGTGACTTTATAAATGTACGTTAACGACTTGACAAAAGTAGAACAGGGTTGAATGAAGTAATATTTAAACAACTGATACACACTAAGAAACAATACAACTTGAAGCTAAAATCTTTAAAATGTACAACACCAAATGCCGAGATTGAGGCAATAACCTCAGAACTCCTTGAGATTAAGACTTGGTAGTCATTAAAATGTCAAAACGTCATCAATGAATTACACAACGTAAGCCTAAACTGGGGGAGCTAACATGCAGTAGTGTAGAAATTGAAGAGCATGAGTCTTTCTCACTTGCTGAAACAGGAAATTTATATTGCACTGTTTCTAATAGGTATTTTTATTTGACTTTTAATGGCTATTTAGTCTTAATATTAAGGAGTTCTGTGGTTATAGCCTCAACCTCGGCATTTGGTGTTGTACAGTTGGAAGATTTTAATCACAGTGTCAAGATTTTAGTTTCACGTTGGGATGTTTTTTAGTGTGTACCAGATATTTAAATATTCCTTCATTCAACCCTCTTCTACTTTTGTCAAGTCTTTAACGTACATTTATGAAGTCACCTGGGAAGACTCAAGAGAAACTTACCACTTATAAACTATTAAGGGTATACAAAAGTTTCCGCCGTTTTAAGGAGAAAGACAGAAACAATCAGGAAACCAGTAACCATTTTTTCAACGAAATATTGGCTGTTAGCATCAATGACTTTTTGCCATTTTTCAGGCAACAAATGAAAGAAGGCCCCTGTGATAGAAGAACTCGAGTTTTCAGCTAAAGAACGCAGTGACGAACTTTTCCACCTCTGGAACTGTGGTGAACCGATGTTGGGCTAGGGCATGTTGCATAGAGCAAAACAGATGAAAGTCTGAGGGTGCAATGTCGGGGGAGTAAGCCGAGTGAGGTAAAACCTCCCAGTATAACTTTTCAAGGGTTGATTTCGTGGTGGCACCGACATGTGATCTGGCATTATCGTGCAACAGGATGACTGGGCGGCGTCCTTTACCTGTCCATGAGCGTTTTTGCTCGATTGCTGAGTTCAGTTTCATCAACTGATCGCTATATCGTTGTGCAGTGATTGTTTCGCCCGGTTTCAACAGTTCGAAGTACAGCACTCCATTCATATCCCACCACACACACAACATCACCTTTTCCCCGTGGATATCCTGTTTTGCAGTATATGGTGATGGCTGGCCTGGGTGGACCCAGGATCGCTTGCGTACAGAGTTGTCGCAATAGACCCATTTTTCATTCTCGGTGATAACCTTCCACAAGAAATTCTTTCCTTGAAACCTCTTCAGCAACGACATGCAGATGCCCAATCGTTGACCAATATTACGCTCCGTTAAAATATCCGGAACCCACTTATCAATTTTTTGGATCTTCTCCAAGGCCTGTAGATGCCGTACCTCCGTCGATTGAGCCACTTTCAAATGTTTCGCTAGTTGCGTTGTCGATTGTGTGGAATCCTCTTGTAACAGCGATTCCAGCTCCTCGTCTTCGAGTTCCTGCGGTCTACCTGCACGTGGCTTGTCTCCCAAGCTTAGATCAGCTTTCTTAAACCTGACAAACCATTCACGACACGTCCGCTCACCCATAACTGTTTCGCCATACGCCTGACATATTGAACCGTATGCTTCACTCGCACTTTTCCCTAAATTAAACATGAACTGACAAACAGTGCCGCAAATGAACTTTATCGACCGCCATGCTTGGCTTCATGTACGAACTAACACCACGGGTCGCCGGCCTGTGAGACCCCTACAGCGCCAGCTAGCGGAAACTTTTGCATACCCCTAAAATTAAACATACATCAAGAATGCAGCAGCGTGAGAATTAAACGTAAAGATTCAAGGTAAAATAATCTCTTTATTCATCAAGTAACAACATAGGATTATAGCAATAATAACTCGTAATTGCATAATGCTCCTCTGACAATGGTGTAACAACATGTTGAACATAATATATGTTACAGATTTGTTACTACACCGTAGTTGAAATTCCAGGTATTTCAAACACCTGGTGTGATCAACCTTATTTACATGGGTTTCTCGCAGATGTATATATTGTAGTAATAGCTGTATATGAACGTACAACTTTTTACACATTCATTAGAGGTGGTAGACGCCAAAACATCGCAACAGCTCTTAGAAAATGTCTAATGCCTAATTCTTGCAAAATATCACGAGATTTCAGCATGGAAATACTTGTTTTCTTCTCGAAGTTACAGTACTGTCTCAAATTATGAAACCAATATATCTACACTGACGGAAAAAAATCCCAACACCAAGAAGGGGTTGTGTATTTGGTACGCGGTAAGAGTACATCTGTAAGATGACGTCTATGCAAATGTCGCGCTCGGCGCATACGTGTGGCGCTAGTAGCGCCCCTCGGAACATACAAAGCAGGTTTGCTGTAAATACGCGCTGTAACATTCGTGAGCGTTAGATATCGTTGAGATTCGACGTAGGGTGTTGATGTTAGTCAAGAATGCCTTTAAGAAGACGAAGGAGCCATTATCATCAGCTCACGAAGTTTAAACGAGGTCGTGTAATAGGGCTACGAGAAGGTGGATTTTCTTTCCGCAATATTGCAGAACGACTTGGCAGGAATGCAGCCACTGTGCATAATTGTTGGCAGAGGTGGTCGAGGAAAGGTTCCGGCCGGCCACGTGGCACTACTAAGAGGGAAGACCACCGTGTACGGCGTATGGCCGTGGCGTATCGTACCGCGTCTGCGGCAGCAATTCGAGCTGCAGTTGCCACCACAGTGACACAACAAACTGTTACAAATCGGTTACTTGAAGGACAGCTCCGAGCCAGACGCCCTGTAGTGTGCATTCCACTTTCTCCAAACCAATGCCGTTTGCTACGTCAGTGGTGTCAAGCTAGAGCTCATTGGAGGACGGAGTGGAGATCTGTTGTTTTCTGATGAAAGCCGGTTCTGCCTGGGTGCCAGTGATGGCCGTGTGTTGGTTAGAAGGAGCCCAGGGGAGCGCCTGCAACCAACGTGTCTGCGGCCGAGACACGCTGGACCTTCACCTAGAGTTATAATCTGGGGAGCAATTTCCTATGACAGCAGGAGCACTCTCGTGGTTATCCCACGCACCCTGACGGCACAGTTGTACGTCGGTCTGGTGATTCAACCTGTTGTGCTGCCATTCATGAACAGCATTCCAGGGGGTGTTTTCCAACAGGATAACGCTCGCCCGCATACCGCTGTTGTAACCCAACATGCTCTACAGAGTGTCGACATGTTGCCGTGGCCTGCTAGATCACCAGATCTTTCACCAATCGAGCACGTATGGGACATCATTGGACGACAACTCCAGCGTCCCCCCCCAACCAGCATTAACCGTCCCTGTATTGACCGACCAAGTGCAACAGGCATGGAACTCCAACCAGTAAATGGTTACTGGTTTCCCGACACAATGCATGAACGTTTGCGAGTTGGCATTCAACATTCTGGCGGTTACACCGGTTATTAATGTACCGGCATTTCACATTTAAAATGGTTCTTCTCGCGCTTACAATAAGCTGTGATCTTGAAACCTTAATCGATTAAATATGTTACCTATACAAATGTATTGCCGCCATTTCATTCCTCTACAACTATTTTTTCGTGGTGTTGGGAATTTTTTTCCGTCAGTGTATAAACAAAAGTATGATTCAGACTACTAAAAATTAGAAAGTAGCATAACACAATTATTTTAATAATAAAAAAAGGTACTTTTTACATGGCCAGATTCAAGGGCCGGTCACTTCTTAAGTGCTGTTTTTGGAGATAGTGCACGTAAAAAACTTACAAAATTCGAGGAAATATTTTCAGAAGAAGAAAATCTAACATTAGAATTGTTCGTTCAGAACTGCAAAAACCTGTAAACCAAATAAATACATCAACTGTTAATTTTTGATGCCATGCATCTTCCTGGTAGTAGTAAAATAAGTTCCAAGTAAAACGTTTCGATGAAACGAAAATGGGTAACAGTGCGCCACTGTCAAAACCACTGTTGAAATTTGATCGGGCAGCATGCTGTCCTACGAAGTTGCACACTAATAGTTAATTTCACTGTTACTCAGCAATGTATTTTATTAAACTATCCCCTAACATTATTTTATCACGTTTCACATAAACATAACGATATATCATTGCAATTTGCGTACATTACGAGAACTTGGTGATAAATGTGATAAAAGCCATTACAAAAATGCATTTTGACGCTATGCATCTTTCCCGACAGTTATAAAATATGCGTCGTAGCGAACTTTGGCTTCCACTCATATCCCTTCCAAAGGGGGAGGGTTTACCTGCTATTGACAAGTGCTTTAAACTGATGTATAATACAATAGGGTGTAACAAGTACACAGAAGAACAATTGAATTAGAGATACCTGTCTAGTAACGTGTAGCACCACCTTTCGCCCTGATGACGGCGGCGATTCGTCTCGGCATGGACTCGACAAGACACCGGAAACGTTGGGAAGCCATACGGATCCACGACACCTGAACAAGCTCCCACAGTTCACGAAGATTTGATGGAAGGGGGTCAGAGCCTCGAACATCTCTCTCGATGGGATTGAAGTCATGTGACCTAACTGGCCAAGGAAGCGAGGTCACGTTGGTGGAGAGTTCATCCAACCATTCGGATACAATTTGGGAGCTGCATTGTCTTGTTGCAGGATACGGTCCCCAGTGGGACGCTGAAGACGCACAAACGGGAGCAAATGGTCGTCCAGGATATCCCAGTAACGTTGACATGTGAGGAAAGATGTAACACGTACCAGGAGTCCCATTTCAATACACGTAAACAGTCCCCAGACGAAAATTCCACCCCCACCAGCTTGAAGAGTACCCTGCTGGCAAGAAGGATCCATCGCTTCATGTGGTTTGCGCCGTACTCGTATCCTGCCATCCGCATGTACCAAAGTGAATCTCGACTCATCAGTCCAGGCAACATTTTTCCACATGTCTAGGGTCTAGGGTTCAGTGGCGATGTTCCCGCGCCCATGCTAATCTTTGCACCCTGTGATGTGCGGTCAGCAGCGGTACCCTCGTGGGACGATGGCTTCTGTACCCCATAGCGAGGAGATGGTTCTGGATGGTGTGGCTGCTTACACGTTTTTGTGCACCAGCGTTAAATTGCGGATTGATTTATTACACTGTGGCCCATCTATCCGCTGTTACAATGCGAGCTAGCCGACGATGACCGCGCTTGTCCACGGCAGTTGGCCCTTGCAGGGATGGTTTTACCGGATTCGATGTACTGACGGTGCACCCGTGATACAGTGGTTCCGAGGTAGAGTGACCGATCGTCGGGCCCCAACAATTTGCCCACGATCAAATGCGCTTAGATCCTTCGTCTTACCCATACTGCGTCTGACTCTTACTGATTCCCGTCGCATCACTCCGTATAGTGTCGGATCGCTGCATACGTCATGTCGTTTCCGTTTACAGGGACCCCCACAGCGCCACATTTGCATAACACCAGCTGTCTCTAATTCAATTGCTCTTCAGTGTATATATCGATTTTAGAGTTCAAATCAGATTTGTCCGGGTCTGGTCCGGGTCAGTTACAGATCCGCGTTGGGTCCAATTATGTGACGTCTGGGTCCGGTCCAAAAATTTTGACACGTTTCTAACTCTGGTCCTAGTGTCCTCTTTGGCAGAATCTCTGATTCTGTGTAAGAAATCCGTGCTGTTCTGTGAAGGGGAAAAAGTGGAACGAAATCGACGAGAAAGAGCTTCGTAATGTGAAAATTTGCAGTACATATTCATTCACATATTACGATGTTCATGATCACGGTCTTGGTTTATTTTTTGCTTCAGGGATAAAGTTATAAACAGTCGTCCGTTCCTAATTTAGGGCCATTTGTTCCCGGAAAGCGAAATAACCAACGACATAGGACAAACATACCAATTGGAATTAGTGTGTTTTTCCTAAAACTCCTGGACAAACGCAGCTAGTGGAATTGGTGTATTTGTCCACAAATTTGGGATTGTGTGTCTTATCTAACATTGGAACCCAGGATCAGTTCCGACTACTAGTCAGGAACTTACTACTCTGACCACTCGACCACTAAAATGGGTAGTAGTAAGCACATCAAGTTTATTTTCGTTCTGGATGTCGTACGCCACGGCCTTTTTGCAATTTATTATGAACACTATGTTACTAATAAATTTACACAGAATCAGATGAAGAGCGAAATATCGATCTGTAGGATTTCAGAACTGGGCGGCTTTCTCATTGCTTTTCAGGCACGTAAGATCCATTCAAGAAACCCTGAACACAGACTCCGACGGTTTAAACAAATGATAAGAAAGTACAGCTGATAAACAATGGTGTAGCAGATTTGAAGCACCAAATATAAAAATGTAGCAGAATCAATTGAATGATAAGAACTAAAGCTCAAAAAGCAAAACTAGATAAACTTTATGATAATTGATAACCTCACAATGTTATTAACAAATGTACCAAAAATAAAAACAAAATCAGTTGTATATTAAGATAATACAACGTTGTTTGTCACAAATATTTATTTTTTCAAGTCGACCATGGTTTCGCTGGGTATTGACCTAGCTTCATCAGGACGAATGGCACGTAAATATTCAAACTGTATATGACATTATAAATGGTGTTTAGTCACGTGTTTTGGTTAGATACTTCCACGCGCTTGATAGAAATGGCGTGAAAGCCATGTCATTAACAAGTTGCGAACACTTCTGATATACTGTATATGGAAAGTTTCCAAAATATCAAGTTTGGTGTTTGAATCTGGCTTGTCAATTAGTTTTGCTTCTTCAAAGAGAAATTTATGGTCCTTTTCGTAACAGTGTTTAGTCATCGAAGACTTCTTTAGGTCACAGTTCTGAATGTAGGTCTTGTGGTCCTTCAATCGAAAACGCAAGGCTCTACGGGTCTGTCCTATATACCAAGCGCCACATTCACATGGAGTTTGATAAATTCCCCAGGAGTTTTTGTATTCAACATAGTCCTTTGATCTTAAAAAGTTCATTTTCTTTATGGGTTTAAAAATCACTTTAAAATTAAAGGTTTTGAGAATTTTTTAAATTTTGAAGGAAATGTCACGGGAAAATGGAATAATGGCAAAATTATAAAATGCAATAATGGCGTTTTCGATTGAAGGAGCACAAGACCTACATTCGGAACTGTGACCTAAAGAAGTCATAAACACTGTTACGAAAAGGACCATAAATTTCTCTTTGAAGAAGCAAAACTAATTGACAAGCCAGATTCAACCCCCAAACTTGATATTTTGGAAGCTTTCCATATATATCAGAAGTCTTATCAACTTGTTAATGACATGGCATCCACCACATTTCTATCGAGCTCGAGGAAATCTCTAACCAAAACACGTGACTAAACACCATTTATGATATCATATACACTTTACGTATTTACGTGCCATTCGTCCTGATGAAACTAGGTCAATACCCAGCGAAACAATGGTCAACTTGAAAAAATAAATATTTGTGACAAACAACGTTGTATTATCTTAATATATATAATCTTCACAAGACTGTATCTCTGAGATAAAAAAAATCAGCTGTATTTACTCAGAAGAAAGTGACATCAGAATTTGCTAAAAACAACCGTGGTGGAAGGAAGACGAATTTTTTTAAAATAAAAGCCTTTGTTGAAGGGAACTGGAAAGACATCGCGTCTCTATCGTTTTTTCTCCCTTTTAAAAACAAATCATACCAATATTTTGAGATCAAATTAAAAAGGAATTGTTTTACCTGTTCATTGAGCGAAAGACATTATTCACATGGCTGCTATTATTTCGTGCTGAGGATGGATTTCCGTCATTTAAAGATTTCGGAATCCTATCATGATTGTCAGATTATTTTAAAACTATGTTCCGCCATTTGCTTTCTCTTCCCTCCGAAAATTATGCAAAAAATGTATTTCTGCGATAACTGACATTCTGGAGTTGCACTAAATGTTTAAAAAAATTCGACGTACTTGCATACTTTCCCACCACTAATTTTCCGGAGTTTGCTGGTGTCTTCCGGTCGAAAAAAAATAACTTCTTACCGGATTTCAATACATTTCAGGATGTCCGTCTGCCTGCCGAAATTTTTTGGAATCGGTGGAAAAGCCCGTTCTAACGGGAATGAAAATATTCTGTGATTTTTTCGCGTTTCTAATTGTTCGGACGATTATTTTAAACTATGACGACGAAGTTATGTTTTTTTATTATTTCTATTCCTGTGAGTGTTCTTAATTTTTAATTGTTTTCTGATAATGCGCATTTCTTATTCTTTCGTGATAAGGCAAAAGAACGACTTGGTTTTTTTTTATATATACAGTATATATTTTCTTAACGAAATGCGTGTTTTCTTATTTCGATTGTCTCTCCTTCATAATCACTCAATAGAGAGCACATTTTTACCCGCCTTCCCACCCCAATTTTTTAAAGCGAAATTAAATTTCAAACTCGGTTCTTAGACTGTCCGTGATGGAATCGCTGCCGTTTCCGTGACCCGTAAAATTAATTGTTTTCACGGCAGAGTGAGCCACAGCAATAATGATTTTTGGAATTAATTTCACCTAAAATGCCGGTTTTACCATTTCTTATCAGCTCTTGCTGTATCAAAGAACGGAGCTTGCATTTTCTTATTTGTTTAACGAGATCAAAGTTGAAAAACGCCATTTCCTACTCATTGTGCAGAGAAAACGAGTTTGCGTGTCATGATAGACGGTGACGGACAGTTGACCTTCCGATTTTGAACTTTAATTTATTTTCAAGCAAAGCGGAAAACGCTCACGCCTGTTGGTTCTTCATATAGTAGGAAACGGTGACTAATAAATGGGAAAACATTCATTTTCAGCAAAATTAAAGTTTAAAACGCGAAATGGCGCTTCTCACTCTGTTGTGAAAATAACTGCATGGGTCATGAAGACGGTGCTCTTTCTAGTACGCACAGAGTAAATAACAATTTTCAACTTGAATTGTGGTCTAAAAGAAGAAGAAAAGTTTTTTTTTTCTGTGGGTATAGCAAGATGGGGTTGTACAGTATTTGAAAAACATTCATCCGTTAAGAAAATGTATTAAAAAGTATTTGCCATATTTCCAGTGATAGCTGGGTCAATAGAACCAGCAAATGAAAAAAAATTATTTTCAAGAAAGTATTTAAAACTATGTGTTTTTAATGTTTTTGCAAATCCCCATTTAATTCCTTTTAACACCTCCTCCCAATATCTAATGAATGCTTCGATTCTGAGTAATTATCAGTGGCCCAAGAATTTGAAGTTCTGAAAACTTCCAATTCATATCAGTTTATTTGACTAATAATTAAAATACATCAATTTAAGTGTATAAGAATTCTTATTTGGCAGTATTTTTAAATGACAGATTTATTTTCTGCATGTGTGTGTGCGGGGGGAAGTTCTGTAATTAAGTGTTTTGTCTATAAAACTTCTGGTGGAGGTAATTATATGCATAAATATTCATTCCCGCATTGGCCGATAAGGCCCAACTTCTCACGGAATTTTCAGTTTGGGATTGAGCATCAAAGTGGCACCCATGATTATTCACGTAATATTTCGATTATTAATTGCAATCTATTTCATTCATGCGAGTAAATGAAATAGCAGAAGAATTCAAAGAGCCAATTACAAACTGGCCATTAATGAATCATCCCAAAATTAGCGAAAGAAGATACATGTAACAACCAATTCTCATGTTGATGTCACGAAAACACACCCCTGTCATTGCGAAATGGGAGTAAAACTGTTCAATGTCAGCAGCATGTCCTTTGGAGTAATCATTTTCATATTTTCCACAGAGTAAATCGTTGGCTTGCTTCGAAGTCGCTAAATTAAAAAACAAACAAAATGTTGAATAATTTCGAATAGCAAGTGAAGCATTTCTTCAAAGAAATGCTTCACGTGCTATTACTCCGGTGATAATGAGTCTTTCTAAGATACCAGTCTATTGATAGAATATTTCCCACAGCCTCAACATCCTATACAGGAATCTCATGATCTTAAAACTAGATCATGCTATCCCAAGACTAGAAATATCACATTGTAAGAAATTTTAATTGCCTCTCAGCCTTGGGTTTTAGCTGATCTGCGGTTGAGTCACGGTAGTGTGACATGTCTGTCTGTATGTCTCTCTCTCTCTCAACACCTCTGTCTCTAGAGAGAGAGAGAGTAGAACTATATATATATATATATCCGTCTCTCATTCTCTCTGAGTATTTGAATTTTTCTCTATAGTTCTACTCTCTCTCTCTCCCTTTCTGTCTCTCATTCTGTCTGAGTATTTCATTTTTTTCTCTGCAGATCTACTCTCTCTCTCTCTCTCTGTCACTCTTTTTCTCTTTCTTTCTCTCTCCTTCTCCGTCTCTCATTCTGTCTGAGTATTTCAATTTGTTCTCCGTAGATCTACTCTTTTTCCTTTCTCTTTCGTTCTTACTCTCTCTCTCTCTCTCTCTCTTACCTTCACGCTCTCTCTCCCCCTCCCTCTATATCTCTAATTCTCCGTCTCTTATTCTCTCTGTTCTCTCTCTCCTCTCTCTATCTCTACTCTCTCTATCTCTACTCATTCTCTCTATCTCTCTCTCTACTCATTCTCTCTATCTCTCTCTCCCTCCCTCCCTCCCTCCCTCTATATCTCTAATTCTCCGTCTCTCATCTTCTCTGAGTATTTCATTTTTTCTCCGTAGATCTACTCTCTTTCTCTTTCTTTTCTCTCTCTCTCTCTCTCTCTCTCTCTCTCACCTTTTCTGTCTCTCATTCTCTCTGCTCTCTCTCTTTTCCTTTTTCTTTCTCTCTTTATCTCTCCTTCTCCGTCTCCCATTCTGTCTAGAGCATTTCAATTTTTTTCTCTGTAGATCTACTCTCTCTCTCTCTCTCTCTCTCTTTCTCTCTTTGAGTATTTCAATTTTTCCTCAGTAGATCTTCCTCTCACTGCGGTCAGGAAATTGAACACCGTAGTGGTCAGTTTCACTGTTCTTGGGCGGAAAATTTGCGCTTCCTTCCTCTCTTCAAATTTACGTACCGTACTTATCGGCGTATAACAAGCATCTTAATTTTAAGAAGAAAGTTTGAGTAAAAAAAACTTAAATTCAAAATAAATGACTTCCGATCTCTGAATTATTTTAGAAAACACAACACACATGTTTATTAATATGTATATCACTGATAAGGCAAATAATACAAAAGAAAAAAACATCTGTTTGAACGAAAAACTTGGATATTAGGCCTGCTACAAAAATTTCAATCAGAATCACTGCTATCTTGGAAACTGATGAGACAGACTAAAAAACTAAAAACAGCAAGGAGGCCGAGTTCCTTAAACCGCTTGCCGATAATGCATGGTCATCGTCACGAGAAATGATACCCTCAAACCAGCACAACAAGACCACGCATACACTAGCGATTTTTATCACCAACCGTCAGGCACGGAGTTCAGACATCACCGGAAGTTTCGTCATATTTTCCTCGAACAGCTGCAGCTTAAGTAGGTTGTGCCGTGAAAGCAACTTAACGCGAGCAGACGCTTAGGCTTAATATGGCAGCTCGCATTAGCTGCTGAGGCGAAAGAGGTTACTTTCGGGCGCTTAAAAAAGGTAAATCAGGAGTCTACCTTAAATTTCTTTTTGTGCGAATGCTCTTTCCGAAGAACTGAAGATCGTACTGATGGCATTTTTAAGAAGATACGTCAGAAAGCAGAAGAGATATGCATTAGAGAAGCGTCTGCAGTCTTCCCGTGGGCAAAAACGACTGGTCGATGTTCGAGGGCGATGGCAACTGGACAGTATTTTACGAGACAACAGACAAGCTCCATTGCGTAAGTAACCGCACAGTACAACAACGGTATCGTGTTACGGAGATTTAATACCATAATTTAGGCAAAGATATTAAATCTCATTTTGCAACTTTTATTTCGCTTTAATGCTCCTTTTCCTTTGTTTCCACGAAGCGTGAGAGAAATTTCGCTGTGTCACTCCTCTATGAAACAACGGAGACACGGTTTATTTAGAGATGCCAGTTTGTCTCATTTTTGAGTCTGCGCTTTTGCATTTTGTGGACGGATTAGTATTGTCGTGCTGGTTTGGTCCTTTTCCTTCTTTATTTCAAAGCAGACGATTGAAAGCGCAAGCCCTCTTAATTTTTACCTTGATGCTTTGTATTAGCCGATACCGGCGTGTTTTTTGAACTTCGGAGCAGATGGGGCTTTGTGGAGGCAAAGGGGTGAGTTAGGTGGAAACAAAGAGGGGGCTAGGGGAGTCACTTCTGGGATTTGAAAGCGAACAGTCGCAAGGAGGAGAGGAGGAAAGGCTTCAGGTTTTGGGGAGCATGTTTCAAGCTGACCGGGTAATGGAGAGTTTTCTCCGCAGGGGCAGAAGGGAGACGGAAGAAATGGCCAAAACAGAATTTGGGGAGGGATTTCTGAGTTTCAGAGGAGCAGCGAGGAAAAATAATTAAGCTAAGGACAACCTTTCTGCGATTAAGGAAAGAAAAAAATAAAGTGCTTCATAAGAGTTTTAAAAGCATTGCGAAATATTATTAGTTATAACATTTTTATTGTCTTCAACCACGCAAGACTTTGCAAGTTAACATAACCACGTAACAATCGAAAGGAGAGTTTTGGTATACACAGCCAGCTGCATAT
The DNA here is from genome assembly GCA_039090855.1 of Macrothele yani. NCBI lineage: Eukaryota > Metazoa > Arthropoda > Arachnida > Araneae > Macrothelidae > Macrothele > Macrothele yani. The sequence continues at coordinate 33,033,546 of CM077011.1, forward strand.
TGGCTCGAAATGGCTATAACAATAGACGGCCCTTTCGTGTACCATTCTTTGCTAAAAACTGACAAATTCTTATACAGCTAGTACGGGAGCATGAAGACTTGTATCTTAAGGATTGCAAAAATGTCGCGTGCTCGATGAATAAGGTTTACGGTTCATCCATAACGACGGATAGGCTAGAATAAGGAATCCACAGCACTGATCGATGGATCCACCTACATAGGGTTAACTGTACAAGCTGGTGGAGGAGGTGTAATGGTCTGAGATCTATTTTCATAGTAGTCGTTGGGGTCTTTAATACCTTTGGAACATCAATTTAATGCCACGAGGTATCTTAAGACCATTCCTAACTAAGCGCATCCGTACCTATGCATGGTATTTCCTTGCGGAGCCCTAGGGCTACATCCAGCAGAAAAATGCGCCACGCCTCAGGCTCGGATCATCACCCAGCGGTCCCAGAAGCACTACAACGAATTCAGTGTGATGAAATGTCCTCCACAGTCTTTAAATCTTAAACCAATTGAACGTCCCAGGAATGAAATTGATTGAGCCATTCATAACAAAGGTGCTCCTCCAGGGAATATTCGGAAACTCAAAGACGCCATCACATCCGCTTGGATGAACATTGAGCATACCTGTAGAAAGCAAAAACGCCGCCCTGGTGGCGCAGTAGTCTAAGCGCTGTTTTCTGATCTTTCGTCCGTGATGGGTCCGGGTTCAAATTCCAGTGAGGCATGGATGGTGTGTTTGTCTTACGGCATTGGCTGTCTCCCTTTCCTGGAACCAGTAGCCGCAAATTAGGGATAGGCGACTCCTTATAGCCCATTGAATTGCTCACGGTTGTCGTTAAATTCCCAATTTAAAAAAAGGGTATCGGCACCTTGTTGAATCCACGCCATGTCGCCCCGGTGGCGCAGTGGACTAAGCGATGGCTTATAATCATTCGCCCAGGAAGGGATCTGGGTTCGAATTCCGGTTAAGATATGGATGTTTGTGTTTGTCTTTGTGCGCTGGCTCTCTGTGTTACTTGATCAGCATTGGCTCTCTCTGTGCTACGTGATCATTTTGCATACTGTATACCGTGTTTATATATACTAATGTGTTACTTGATCAGCACTGGCTCTCTCTCTGCTACGTGATCATTTGGCATACTGCACAGCATGTTCATATATACACTGCCGGACAATTGCTAAGGACGGATGACAATAGCAACGATAGCAACCATAAAATGGAAGGCAGGAAAATGTGGAAATTAGCATAAGTGCGGGATACAGTAAGACGTGTTGTGCGTATGCAAATTTTGGATTGCAGAACTTGTTCGTGACGTCATAGCGCTGATAAGAGATATAAAGGATTTGACGCGTATTGACCGTTGTTGTTCAAACGCAAAGTTGAAAGGGAAAGAATCAATTGACGAACTTACAATTTTCAGTATGTCTTCCCGACATCACCTAGATGATTTTACACGTGGCCATATTATTGGCAAGATTGAAGAAATGTGAAAAATAACAGATGTTGCCAGGGAGTTCGACGTCAGGCACAGTGTTGTTTCAAGGCTTTGGAAATCATTTCAAACAAATGGAGAGTGTAGCAAACGTCACGGGGGAGGTCGTGCTTGCAGTACGACACCTGCAGAAGATCGGTACATAGTGCTATCTACAAAAAGACACCGGCGCAGCACAGCTAGTGAGGTAGCAAATCAGTTTATGGCTGCTACTGGCAAGCGGATCTCCCGAAAAACTGTCGCCAGACGTTTGCATGAAGGAGGACTATACGCCCGCCATCCTGTTGTGTGCATCCCATTGTCCAGACGTCACCGTACCGCCCGTTTGCAATGGTGCCATCAACATCGCAATTGCACTGATAACGACTGGTCTGCTGTCCTCTTCTCAGATGAGAGTAGATACAGTCTATCGTTTGATTGTCGACGACAACTGATCTGGCGTGATAGTGGTACTGCATATTGTCCAGCAAACATACAGGAAAGGGACCGATATCCGACATGTAGTGTCATGGTATGGGCTGGCATCATGATCAAGGGCCGTACGTCCCTCTATGTGCTTCCAACTGGGACTATGACTGGCCAACGATACATTAATGATGTTCTGCTACCTCATGTTCGCATGTTCCGTGGTGCTGTCGGTGTTTAGATTCATTTTCATGGACAACAACGCAACATGTCATCGAACAGTCGCTGTCCAGGAGTGTCTTGAGAGCGAGGATATTCAACGCCTCGTATGGTCAGCACGTTCTCCAGATCTGAATCCCATTGAAAATGTGTGGGATGCTTTGGGGAGGAGTCTTGCTGGTCGCCAATGCCCTCCAATAAACAAGGACACCCTCATCCGTGCACTGACAGAGGAATGGGATAAATTACCCCAACAGCTGCTTGATAATGTTGTTCAAAGCATGACACGACGTGTGGAATCTTGCATCGCCCTCCATGGTGGCCATATCCCGTATTGACATCTTACGCCGGAACGCCGGCGGATGGTAATTGCATTTTTTTCACGTTTACGTATTCTGCACAAAATGGCCTGTTTGTCCCTTGAACACATTTCAAAGCCTTCTGGATTTCAGGACACAATAAATTGTCTTTCTTGTACTGTCCTGGCATTCTGACATTATTTTATTTCACTTGGCATCCAACCACACTTACTTTTTTATGCGCTATATAGCCGTTTATGATCCTCCTTAGCAATTGTCCAGCAGTGTACTAATGTGTTACTTAATCACCACTGGCTCTCTCTGTGTTACTTGATCATCTGGCATACTGTATACCATGTTTATATACAAGGTGCATAGGAAAGTCCCTTTAGCCTGAAATAACTTGCGAACGGAGAGAGGTACAGTTATGCAAGTGAGATAACGGTATGGTAAAGCGACTTCGCCCGATCGAATGCAACCGATAGCAGCGCCACTAGTAACAAAATGCTGAAGTTGGCCGTTGCAAATCAAAAACGAAAAGAGATAGAGCAGAATTTCCAATTAAAATCTTGTAGAGCATTAATTAATTAGTACAAAACGACATTTGTTTCACAAGGATAAGATAAGTTGTCGCCTGAATACCCTAAAATGTCCGAAATCGATGCGCGACTATTCGAATCTGCATATTCACATTTCTCAAACGTAGCCGTATGCAAATGCAGATTGTGACGTTGTACCGTACCTACGATATAAGAACAATTAGCAGGATGTACCCTGATCAGAAGTTTAGGTCTACGTACACTGTGTGAGAACGGCGAGCTTCACTCAAAAAATTAGGTGTATGCAACAGCGCCTAGAAGTCTGCTGGATCTACGTCGTCGTGTTACAGATGCTTGCAATAGTGTGACACCTTCCATGCTGAGGAATGTGCATGTAGAGATACTTTCACGAATACAAATGTGCATCGTGGGCAATGGCGAACTCTTTGAACATACTCGACATTAACTTTTTATCACTGTGCGCCAGTTTGCCTTTTTTGCTTTTGTTTTGTCGGACGTCATCAAAGTATATTGACATAAGAACGCATTTATGCAATAAATTGTGTGTATTTGCTCATGCCTGTTCCCTTCAAACGTTCACACAAAAGGTCGCGCATCGATTTCGGACATTTTAGGGTATTCAGGTGACAATTTATCTTATCCGTGCGAACCAAATTTCGTTTTGTACTAATTAATAGATGCTCTACAACTTTGTGTTAGGAAATTTTGCTCTATCTCTTTTCGTATTTGATTTGCAATGACTAACTTCCGCATTTCGCCACAAAGGGCGCTGCCATTGGTTGCATTCGATCGGGTGTAGTCGCTTTACTATACCGTTATCTCAGTTGCATAACTGTACCTCTCTCCGTTCGCAAGTTGTTTCAGGCTAAAGGAACTTTCCTATGCACCCTGTATACTAATGTATTACTTAATCAGCACTGGCTCTGTCTGTGTTACTTTGATCATTTGGCATACTGTATACCATGCGTATATATACTAATGTGTTACCCAATCAGCACTGGCTCTCTCTGTGTTACTTGATCATTTGGCATACTGTATACCATGCTTATATATACTAATGTGTTACCCAATCAGCACTGGCACTCTCTGTGTTACTTGATCATTTGGCATACTGCATACCATGCTTATATATACTAATGTGTTACCCAATCAGCACTGGCTCTCTCTGTGTTACTTGATCATTTGGCATACTGTATACCATGCTTATATATACTAATGTGTTACCCAATCAGCACTGGCTCTCTCTGTGTTACTTGATCATTTGGCATACTGTATACCATGCTTATATATACTAATGTGTTACCCAATCAGCACTGGCTCTCTCTGTGTTACTTGATCATTTGGCATACTGTATACCATGCTTATATATACTAATGTGTTACCGAATCAGTACTGGCTCTCTCTGTGTTACTTGAACATTTGGCATACTGTATACCATGCTTTTATATACTAATGTGTTACCCAATCAGCACTGGTTCTCTCTGTGTTACTTGATCATTTGGCATACTGTATACCATGCTTATATATACTAATGTGTTACCCAATCAGCACTGGCTCTCTGTGTTACTTGATCATTTGGCATACTGTATGCCATGCTTATATATACTAATGTGTTACCCAATCAGCACTGGCTCTCTCTGTGTTACTTGATCATTTGGCATACTGTATACCATGCTTATATATACTAATGTGTTACCCAATCAGCACTGGCTCTCTCTGTGTTACTTGATCATCTGGCATACTGTATACCATGCTTATATATACTAATGTGTTACCCAATCAGCACTGGCTCTCTCTGTGTTACTTGATCATTTGGCATACTGTATACCATGCTTATATATACTAATGTGTTACCCAATCAGCACTGGCTCTCTCTGTGTTACTTGATCATTTGGCATACTGTATACCATGCTTATATATACTAATGTGTTATCCAATCAGCACTGGCTCTCTCTGTGTTACTTGATCATTTGGCATACTGTATACCATGCTTATATATACTAATGTGTTACCCAATCAGCACTGGCTCTCTCTCTCTGTTACTTGATCATTTGGCATACTGTATACCATGCTTATATATACTAATGTGTTACCCAATCAGCACTGGCTCTCTCTGTGTTACTTGATCATTTGGCATACTGTATACCATGCTTATATATACTAATATGTTACCCAATCAGCACTGGCTCTCTCTGTGTTACTTGATCATTTGGCATACTGTATGCCATGCTTACATATACTAATGTGTTATCCAATCAGCACTGGCTCCCTCTGTGTTACTTGATCACTTGGCATACTGTATAACATGCTTATATATACTAATGTGTTACCCAATCAGCACTGGCTCTCTCTGTGTTACTTGATCATTTGGCATACTGTATACCATGCTTATATATACTAATATGTTACCCAATCAGCACTGGTTCTCTCTGTGTTACTTGATCATTTGGCATACTGTATACCATGCTTATATATACTAATGTGTTATCCAATCAGCACTGGTTCTCTCTGTGTTACTTGATCATTTGGCATACTGTATACCATGCTTATATATACTAATGTGTTACCCAATCAGCACTGGCTCTCTCTGTGTTACTTGATCATTTGGCATACTGTATACCATGCTTATATATACTAATGTGTTACCCAATCAGCACTGGCTCTCTCTGTGTTACTTGATCATTTGGCATACTGTATACCATGCTTATATATACTAATATGTTACCCAATCAGCCCTGGCTCTCTCTGTGTTACTTGATCATTTGGAATACGGTATAACATGTTTATATATACTAATGTGTTACTAGATCAGCACTGGCACTCTCTGTGTTATTTGATTGTTTGGCTCACTGTATACCATGTTCGCTATGTACATTGTTGATGTAAAATTAATATACTGTCTATGTCTGCCTGACAATGCTGTACAATTACGTCTATTTATCCTGTTACTGTATCTGTACCACCAGGTCAAATAAGTAATATTTAAACCTCCAATAAAAAAAATATTCGTGCCACATCGAATCGGAGTTTTTTGAAGACCAGTGGTGGTGGAACACGTTGTTAGGCAGGTGTTCCTAATAATTTGCTACGTAGCTATCCTACTGGAGTATCTGTAAACATAGAGAGGAATGCAATTTATATTATACATCCTTTTCTGGTTCGGATATTCTGATAGTAAAGTCGTAAATCCGTGTAATCCGATTTCAATAAGCTTCGCTGTGCTGTAAGTCCATCGTACGTTCTACTCATAAGAAAATAAAAAGTTCGAATATTTTTCAATTATGTGCATAACACTGTGTTTAGAGCTTCTCACAAAATTGCAATTTTTTTTCGTTTAATAGGTGTTCAGCAGTGTAATAGCAGGAGTAGGCATGATATGGCTCATAATCCTTCACGTTGACCTATGCCGCTACAAGAAGGAAGTCCTGCGACAACTGAAAGAAAGAGAGGACGCCATGCAAGAAGCAAGTGATAGGTTCAGCAATGCTACGGAGTACATCATCAACACTGAATACGTTTTCCAGACTCAGAACAACACGTCAGGATCTGACAGCGAAAAATCTAACGAAACTTCGCCGCCTTATAGATTTATGCAGGGAAGACATAGCGGAAGTTTCTACCTCAAAATTGGAATGGCTGGTAAGGAGGCTCTTACACAGTGGTATGGTATCATATTCAATGGAATTGAATAATCATGCCTTTCTCTTCTCTTTTTAAATGCATGATGACACGCAACATAAACTAAAATTAGTGCAATTTTAAGGATTTTATCTTACTTTTGTCTGTACACACTATTGTATTCCAGAGTCAAAACAATGGAAGCTTGGTGACTCACCCACTTCAAAGAAGGAGAAGTCTGTCATTTCTGTTGGAAAAGTGATGACAGCAGTTTTCTTGGATGGAGAGTGAGTAGTGGTGGTGGTGTATTTCTTTTGTTTTTGTTAGGTTCCATCGCTTCACTTCAAAAAGGGAAAGCCTGTCATTTCTCTTGGTGACTGTATGAACAACCGCCCGCCATCTTGATACGTTCTCAGCAAGTCTTGCAACTCTTCTATGGTTATTCCACAAGCGTCTTTGATTCTTTGTCATCCCTTCCTCTGGTTCCTCCAATCTTTCGCCAAGCATGATAATTTTTTCAAACCCATTATTGGCACGCATCTCATGCCTAAAATATGTGAGTTTTTTCTTACAGATCATTGTCACAAGGGAGCACCTGGACTTCATTTGGTCAAGTACTAACTGATTAGTTCTTCTTGAAGTCCATGGAATTCTAAGTGGCCGCCTCCAAATCTATAATTCAAAAGCATCTGTCTTCTTGCTCTCACTCTTCTTCAGTGTCCAGCTTCCACTTCAGGAAAGACCATTGCATTAACAATTTTGAGTTTGTTGTCATTGCAATGTCTTTATTCTTCATAATATTTTCTAAATTTCTCATAGCCTTTCTCTCACTCTTCTTCAGTGTCTGGCTTCCACTACAGGAAAGGCCATTGCTTTAACAATTTTGATCTTTGTTGTCATCGCAATGTCTTTATTCTCCATAATATTTTCTAAATTTCTCATAACCTTTCTCTCACTCTTCTTCAATGTTTGGCTTCCACCACAGGAAAGACCATTGCTTTAACAATTTTGATCTTTGTTGTCATTGCAATGTCTTTATTCTTCATAATATTTTCTAAATTTCTCATAGCCTTTCTCTCACTCTTCTTCACTGTCTGGCTTCCACTACAGGAAAGACCATTGCTTTAACAATTTTGATCTTTGTTGCCATTGCAATGTCTTTATTCTTCATAATATTTTCTAAATTTCTCATAGCCTTTCTCTCACTCTTCTTCAGTGTCTGGCTTCCACTACAGGAAAGGCCATTGCTTTAACAATTTTGATCTTTGTTGTCATTGCAATGTCTTTATTCTCCATAATATTTTCTAAATTTCTCATAACCTTTCTCTCACTCTTCTTCAATGTTTGGCTTCCACCACAGGAAAGACCATTGCTTTAACAATTTTGATCTTTGTTGTCATTGCAATGTCTTTATTCTTCATAATATTTTCTAAATTTCTCATAGCCTTTCTCTCACTCTTCTTCACTGTCTGGCTTCCACTACAGGAAAGACCATTGCTTTAACAATTTTGATCTTTGTTGTCATTGCAATGTCTTTATTCTTCATAATATTTTCTAAATTTCTCATAGCCTTTCTCCCAAGGGAAAATCTCCTACTATTTTTCCAGCACACTGCCTCTCGTTTTCTCTTCCGGAGCTAAAGAGAGAAGAGAATAAAACTGACTACGACCACCACTTCCTCCCCAACAATTATAAAATTTGTTATGTTGGGAACTGACATGAATAACTCTTGCAAATTACACTGTGAAGGGCAAACCATCACAGGAGCATAATGCTCTAGCCTACTAAGGACATTTGGACAGCATTTGGAGGATAAATACAAAGCAAAATAATTGACCAACAGGGTGTTTTGTCATCAGGATAACACTCCGATCTACAAGTAAACAGTTGCTAGGGCTGTTGCTATTCATGAATGTGCGTTTGAACTGTTAAATATCCTCCCTACTCGCCTAGTCTTGCCCCCTGAACTAACAACTGTTCCCGAATCTGATAACAAAATTGTTTGGTGGCATTCTGGACGGTATGAAGAAGTTATCAATTGAACCTACTTAGACAGCCTTGACAAACCATTTTATTTGGAAGGCATAATAGCCTTAGAACATCTCTGGGGAAAGTCTGTGGACTTTCAAGGGGAGTATATAGAAAAATCGGCCTAACATGTTTTCCCCGGACTATTCCTTAATTGTCGATCAGAGAACTTTTAGGACACCTTCGAACATTTCATAGCTTCCCTTCACAGAGCTCTTGAGAACGCCAATTAAAAACTTTATGGTCACCAACACATCACGATAATTACGATAATATTTAGCTGAAAAATTATTAATAGAGATTCAGCACTCTTTATTCAAAATTCCCAAGGTATTTCTAACTAAGAATTTCGGAAAAACAGTAAGCAGTCGACATTTCACTTCTATTCACTACTGCAATTTACCAGTCTCCAACTATGATGCTATGAACTGACTAAGAGGTACCGTACCTGAACAAAGGTATTCGGACGCGAGCGTATCCACAAACTCCCAGTAACAGGAAAGGAACAAATATCGAGTTGGTCCACTATTTGCTGCTATCACAGCCTCCACTTTGATGGGAAAGCTTTCCACTAGATTTTGGAACGTTTCTGATCGAATTGCTTTCCATTCTGCCTCAAGAGCATTACTCAATTTCGTCACCGATATCGGATGACTCGGCCTGGCTCGTAATCAACGTTCCAATTCATCCCAAAGGTGTTCCATTGAGTTGGTATCGGAGCTTTGTGCAAGCCAATCAAGTTCTTCCATACCATCTCATGAAACCATTCCTGTACGGACTTCGCTTTATGGGCGGGGAATTGTCCTCTTGATAAAGAAAAGGGCCTTCACGGAAATGTTGCCATAATGTTTGAAGCACAGAATTGTCGATAATGCCATTATAGACCGCAAAGTTAAGATTCCCGGAAACTGGAACTATGGAGCCCAAAACAAACCATGAGAAACAGCCACATAGCAGAATGCCTCCTCCACCAAATTTCATTATTGGCACAACACAGCTAGGAAAGTAGTTTACCTGGCATATTGCGCACCCGGACTCAACCGTCGTACTGCCAGAAGGAGAAGCCTGATTCGTCACTCCACAGAATGTGTTTCCACTGCTCCAGAGTCAACTGGTGCCTACCTTTACACAATTCCAACCGACAGATGGCGTTGATCTTGCTGATGTTAGGCTTGTATTAGACTGCTAAGAAATGCAAACCCATTTCTTTCCGCATTCGACGAAACCATTATGGTTCTGACTTTCCTTCCAGGGGTCTATTTTAACCCGGTGGTGAATTTTGGAACCGAGAACAGGCGATTTTGTCTCGCAGCACCAGCTTCAGCACTCAGTGATACCTCTCTGTTGTTTTATGTATCCTACCAGGTAGCAATTGCGCTTTTGTTGCTCCTAAGCGTGTCTACTCCACAATAACATCCCTTACGGTTAATTGGAGCAGCTGCAGCCGAGCAGAAATTTACAAACTAACTTGCTGAGACGGTATCCTATGACTGTGCTACGCAGAAAGTCACTCAGCTCTCTCGTACCGGCTATTCTACTGTTTCTATTTATTTATGATGTTTCCCACGTAAGGTGCGTCTTTTTACACCTGTATAGGCCAAGGCTGTGACATATACACAGTAGAGTCACATTATTGTGACTCGACCTTCCACTTTTGACGTCAATAGCACGTAGCCAATGAAAGAAGCCACATATCGTGAGCTGGCTTGGAGGGTAAATAAGGTATGCTGTAGGCATTCTGAAAACATATCCCTTGTTGTTGCCATGGATAAAAGGGGCGATTTATCAGATTTGCAAAAAGGGATGATTATCAGCTTTCGGGCCAAGGGTGGCAGTATTTCTGAGACAGTGCAGTTTGTGAACTGTTCGTGTGCTGCTGTGGTTAAAGTGTATCGTGATTGGAGAAATGGCACCATTGCGAATAAGCGATGTGGAAACTGCGGAGCACAACGTGCCATTGATGTGAGAGGTGAACATCGGCTACGAAAGGGAGTGAGGGCCGATCGACACGCTACAGTGAGCAACTCACTGGCCGAATGAACCAGGGGGCTACCGGAAGTGTGTTTAAAACGACAATTCATCAAGCCCTGCTGCATATGGGGTCCGATACAGACGGATGGTCACTGCACCTATTCTAACGAAGGTGCATCGGCAGAAAAGGCTTACATTTGCACGGCAGTATCGGAATTTTACCGCCGCTGATTGGCAAAAGATTGTCTTCTCCGATGAGTCACGTTTTCTGCTTCATCGAACGGATGGACGTAGGTGTAAGAGGCAAGGAACATCGGAAAACAAACAGTCTTCAACTACTGGTGGAAGAACACAAGCTGGTAGGGGCAGCGTTATGGTCTGAGGAATGCTTTCGTGGCATTCCCTGGGTTCACTCTTACCTGTGAAAGGCACTATCGATCGAATTCGTTATGAATCCATTCTTGCAGAGTACGTACACTCATACAGGCTGATTGTCTTTCCTGGGGCGGATGGGATCTTCCACAACGATAATGCGACGTGTTACACAGCTAGAAATGTCCAAGAGGGGTTGAAAGAGCACGATGTAGACTTCAAAGTACTTACCTGGCCACCCTAATTTGCCGGAGTTAAACCCAATTGAGCATCTGTGGGACCACATCGTTCGTGTTGTTCGCTCTGTGGATCCTCTACCACGCACCCTCCGGTAGCTGTGAGATGCACTGCAGTCAGCATGACTCCACATACTTGTAAGCACCTTCCAGCACCTTATTGAGTCACTCCTAGCCCGTTTAGCTGCTGTCCTCGCTGCACACGTCAGTTACTCTGGAAATTAGCTGGTAGTCATAATAATGTGACTCTACCGTATATATGGGCAAATCCACTACTCAAAAGAGGTGTCCTAATACTTTTGATCATAGAGTATGTGTGTCTAATTTTCCTAGTTCGATTTTACGTAAGAAATGCAAATAAGAAGCCTTAATTATACTTAAACTACTTAAGAAGTTTTGGTTGACAATAAATTGTTATTCTGGCATATACATTATTAAGAAATTAGTTGTCACATTATTTGGATAATTATAGTTAAGAAAATTGCTCTATCTGCGCAATTCGGCTGTTTCGATTTGTATTTGGAATCTCGGTTGAGATTATTTCAGCAGTCTTTAAGATTAACGTTGTTTTTAATACACCACAATATGAATATTCAAGAAACGCATATAGCGTATTAAATCCGTTTATTTCTGATGGTGTAGTAATCACAGAGATTCGCTAAGCTTCCGCACTCCACTGGGAGGCTTTTTCAAGGCAACGGTAGACATAAAAATGCAGGGAATTCTAACAGATAAGAAACAAATTTGTTTTTTATCTGTTGCAATTCCCTGCATTTTTATGTCTACCGTTGCCTTGAAAAAGCCTCCCAGTGAAGTGCGGAAGCTTAGCGAATCTCTGTGCTTATTACTCCATAAAAATAAATGGATTTAATACGCTATCTGCGTTTCTTGAATAGTCTTTAAGATTGTTTGAGTTTTTTCTCCCTAGAGATTTTTTTTCAGGCTAGTGTTATATGAGGCCAAGCATCAATCTGATTTATTTTTTTATTAAAGGCTGAACGACAACCGATGGGCTACAAGCAGTCTCCCGTCCCTAATGGAGGGCCGCCCGGCTCCAGGGAAGGAAGAGAGCCAGTGCCTATGACAAGCACAACATCCATGCCTGACCGGGATTAGGACCCAGACCCATCTCGGAAAAATTATCAGAAGCCAGCGCTTAGACCACTGCGCCACCAGGGCGGCAACAACCTGATTTTTCTGTATAACCTTTGGAAACTAGTAGTCATACGGTTTCTTCAGACACCATCAAATAACCGTTCCAGCGTTTCAATCTTAAGGTTTATAGCGTCGCGTGCAACAAGCATCTGTTTGTAACCTGAGATACGGGGAGACAGTGAACTGTACAGGGGCGCACTTAGCGAGGGTTGCGAGGGGCCCGGGCTTTCCCTATGACGTATCACTCGGTCCTCCATTTTTTGTTATTGTCTGCTTATTTTTAAATAGATTTGTATATATATATTTTTAAATGTGCAGTCATTTGCAAAAGTTAAAGGCAACCTGTTGGTATTAGTTTTCTGCTGATTGTGTCAGCTACTGTCTGTATCACTCAACTTCCTGTCAGTGTTGCATCATCCTACAGCTGCAGCTGTTGATGGAATTGCGGAAAGCATGGGAGCGTCAGTTTGCTTCTGGTTTTCATGCTGAGAGGTTTTGTACGTATTTTCTATACAGCAAAAAATGGGCAAAAAAGGGTCATTAGGTGTTACTCAGACGGCACAAATAGTGACTTTTTATCATGAAGGATACTCCAAATGTGAGATAAACAGAAAGGTGAATGTGAGCAAGACTGCTATTCAAAATACGATCGTGAAATATCGAGATACAGGTGTATTTAGCGACCGAAAGAGAAGTGAACGCCCAAGGAAAACAACCCCACATGATGACAATACCATAAGGCGAATAGTTATGCGTTCTCCGAAGATTTCGTGCAAGAAAACCAACGCCTTTCCACATTCAAAAGGGTCTATTATTACTATCAGCACTCTTTCCCGACGTCTTAGCCAAGATTTTGGATTATAGTCTTAGAAACCTGCACATAAACGCGGACTAACCTCTGTCATGTAAAATAAGAGACTCCAGTTTCCGAAGCGTCATCAATCGTGGACTGCTGAAAATTGGAGCCAAGTTCCTTTTTTCCCGATGAATCAACTGTGCGTCAATTAGAATCACGTGAAGCACATGTTCGACGACCAAAAGTCAAAAGGTTTGATGAAAAATACACCGTTACCACCGTGAGACATTCGCTTAGTCTGTTGATATGGGGTGCTATGTCATCATCCGGTATAGCTTTATTATCCATTTTGCCGATAGGCACTACCTGACTGGTCCTTTTTAGGAAATGTTATGTGAGAAGTTGTTAGCTCATATGCAAGTGCACATATGCACAATCTTTATGCATGATGGTGCTCTAGGCCACAAATGAAAGACAGTAAAGGACTGCCTGCAGAGGAAAAATATAACTGTGCTTGACTGGCCCGGTAATAGTCCCGGCATTAACCCCATCGAAAATTCGTAGATCATTTTAAAAGACAAGGTAGCATAAAAACAGCCATCAAATTCCCAAGTTTTGATTGACTCGGTAAAGTACGTGTGGTGCAAAGACATTTCCAGTGACTACTGCAAATCCCTCATTGAGGGTATGCCAGATCGTATTCTGTCCGTTATAAAAAACAAAGGTGGCCACACAAAGTACGATTTTGGTTTTTTTGTGTTCTAAAGAATGCAAGTATTCATCTGTGGGGTCATTTTTTCAAATATCTCTGACTACAAATTTTGAAGATGACAATCCGATTTTTGACGTAAATGTGACAAGGATGGTAAGTCAGATAACATCCGAAAACTAGAAAATGTTCATCGTCCTGGAGCGGGACTCGAACCCGCGTCTCCCAGAAAACGCCTAGGTATGCTAACCACTACACAACCCAGAGCGACCAATGTTTCAAGTTTCCGATCAATTTGAATTTAACCATCACAGCATTCGCTAGTCGAAGCAACCGGCATTCATGTTTAGCGAATCTGGAGGTTAAGAATCATATCACGTGTTTGCCCGGAGAAGCAGATAAATCGGATTGTTTGCCCGGAGAAGCAGAAAAATTGGATTGTCATCTTCAAAATTTGTATTACATTGCGTAATCCCGTATTTCTTTCATGATTTATCTGCTTCTCCGGGCAAACACGGGATAAGATTCGTTAACCTCCAGATTCGCTAAACATGAATGCCGGTTGCTTCGACTAGCGAATGCTGTGATGGTTAAATTCAAATTGATCGGAAACTTGAAACTTGGTCTCTCTGGGTGGTGTAGTGGTTAGCATACCTAGGCGTTTTCTGGGAGACGCGGGTTCGAGTCCCGCTCCAGGACGATGAACATTTTCTAGTTTTCGGATGTTATTTGACTTACCATCCTTGTCACATTTACGTCAAAAATCGGATTGTCATCTTCAAAATTTGTATTACATGGCGTAATCCCGTATTTCTTTCATGATATCTCTGACTAGTAATTAGTTAGTATGAAAAGGAAATAAAATATCCGTTTATTGACGTACAAATATCATTAATAAAGCGTAAGCTTTCAACACCAACTGGTGCCTTCTTCAGACTTGTTCGTGGTTAGGCAAGACAAGAAGAATAAACAATAGAAATTTTAAAATAAACATGAACAGAATTTGAGAACGTGATATGTTGCGCTGGGTGCATGCGACATTGAGAGATGTCAACAGAAGCGTGCTAAGCGTGCGCCATATTTGGGGAAGCTCAAGTGAGACGTCATCGTTGCAAACCACAGGGTTACTCAAAATCTCCATGGTTTCCCTGATGGCAGTGCTCCTGGCGGTAGTATGAGGAGCAATTCGCTTTATCGGGTCCCATTTCGGGATGGCGGAATGGATAACCACTTCCCTGGATACGGCGGGTGTCAATCTTCCGTGCGAGACGTCCCGCTTGTGTTCGATTAGTCGAAGAGCGAAAGAGCGTTTTGTCATTCCGATGTAATGCTTGGTGGTACCATCTATGTATTCCAATGGTATGGAGTACACTCCCGCACCAGTCAGAGAGGTATGGGTGTTCCGGAATGATAGCAGATGGAGTGATATCGATCTCGGCGAGCGTGTCCCAAAGCTAAGCCCAAGTTTCTTTAAGGTGTTCTGCGAGAAGTAGGTCAGGCCGGGTACATAAGGGCAAGCCCATACCATTGGAATACATACCATTGGAATACATGGATGGTACTACCAAGCATTACATCGGAATAACAAAATTCTCTTTCGCCCTTCGACTAATCGAACACAAGCGGGACGTCTCGCACGGAAGATTGACAACCGCCTTATCCAGAGAAGTGGTTACCCATTCCGCTATCCCGAAATGGGACCCGATAAAGCGAATTGCTCCTCATACTACCGCCAGGAGCACTGCCATCAGGGAAACCATGGAGATTTTGAGTAACCCTGTGGTTTGCAACGATGACGTCTCACTTGAGCTTCCCCAAATATGGCGCACATTTCTTCACGCTTAGCACGCTTCTGTTGACATCTCTCGTTGTGGCATGCACCCAACGCAACATATCACGTTCTCAAATTCTGTTCATGTTTATTTTTAAAATTTCTATTGTTTATTCCTCTTGTCTTGCCTAACCACGAACAAGTCTGAAGAAGGCACCTGTTGGTGTTGAAAGCTCACGCTTTATTAATGATATTTGTACGTCAATAAACGAATATTTTATTTCCTTTTCATACTGATTCTTTGACGTAATCTACCCGAACTTTAGTTTTATGTAGTAATTAGCTGTTTCTTTGAAAATCTTAATTTTCAGTAAATTGGCAGGTGGACTTAAACTTTTGTAAATGACTGTATATATTTTAAAAATAATTAGAAACGCACTTTAGTACGGCAGAGATATTTTGGGAGATGTTTTCTCTGGTTTATATTTATTTGCATCTTCAATATTTTGGGCCACGACCATAAAGAAATCCTGGGAGCGCGTTGGAGCTATACTATATAAATTTATGCTTTTAGAACAATCTAACCGAAGAATTGAAAATGAGTAACATTTCTGCGTAATTCACCATACGTAGGTTTGCCAGACTTCTTGGTATTTCGTCCAGCTGGCTGTTTGATCCATAGACTAAGAAAAATAGGAATACAGTAAACGCTCGTTAATACGGACAGACACCGGTCATGTCTTGGAGTTCTTCGTTCAGGTGCCGATAGATGACAGCACTATATTGCAAGCTGCAAAATCGGTGTTAGTTGTTTGGTCGGCTCAACTGAACAAAGAACGAGCGAGTTGGTTTATGGTTATATAATAAAGCAGACACATGGTATTTTGTCATATCAGTGAGAAGATATTTCACATTTTGAAGTGTGTTTTTTTAGTTAATGCTTGGACTCAGTGGCGAGTTTCAAGGGGCGGGGGGGAGCATGGGGCTTCGGATCAGGGGCGCCGACTTCTCCAAATTATTAGTGGGGCAGTCTAGGGGCATGTCTCTTCCATTGTCAGAAGGAAAATAAAAAAAGTAGGGGAAAGTGGTGGACAAAAAGATAAACTATGAGACTCGACGTGTATTTAATATTTTCTTTTATTGGAGGTTTAACGACCACTGTGAGCAACTCAATGGGCTATCAGCAGTCGCCCGTCCCTAATTTAGGGTCACTAGTTTCAGGGAAGGGAGAGAGCCAGTGCCGTAAGAGAAACACAACATCCATGCCTTACCGGGATTAGAGCCCGGACCCCTTACGGAGGAATGATCAGAGGCCACCGCTTAGAGTAATAGGGAACCGGGACGTATGTTTTAAAAGTGCAGTTGTAATTGCTCATTAGCAAATAACCAAGGAAACAAATATTATTTTGATGAATATTAATATTTTTAAAAATAAAATTGAGCCTGTGTTTTTATAAAAATATTCAGAAAGATTTTAATCCTAAAGCTTAGTAAAAAATGAAAAATTAGCTGGGTTACTCAACCAAAGAACAAGAAGAGAATAATAAATAGATAAATAAAGACGCTAGAAATTAAAAGTTTCTGTATTTTATTTATTTTATTTTTGATAATTGTTTTAAGCATTTACCACATATCGCGAGATCATATCACTCTATTAATACGGGGCTGACAATCCAGTTTCTTATCAAATGAGCAATGCTGAGATTGGGAGAAACGTTTTTATTAATTTTGTTAATTATTAATTTTTTGGAAATAAATCGCTTTGGCGTAATAAGGTGGAGTTTTGGTCCACCTTATGAGGCTAAAGCGATTATTTAATTAAACAGGACCAAAATTATTGGATGGGCACTGCCCCCCCCCCCCCAGTAAAATTATTGGGGGGCAAGATTCACCTTGCCCCCTATAGTCGGCGCCTATGCCTCAGACCTCCCCGAAAGTTTTTCATTTTTTTTATGATATTTATTAAAATGCGGCTTACATTAGGAACAATGCTTGAATTTAATAATGGATCTCCTTACATTAGAAAAATGCTTTTATTTAATGAAAACATATCAACTTTACATTAAAAAAATGCTTTAATTTTTTCTACTATTTCTAATTGACTTTTACATATTTTGTCCTAGTGGATTTCAAAAATTTCTAATTTTTCGCCTCCTCCTTCCCGGAAAAAAAGTTCTATACATGCTCCTACTTTGACTTAATTTAACAATGTAGAAAAGAACAGCGTCTTTATTGATTCAGAGAAAGAAGAGTAAATATTCATCTGAATTTTCAGTGACGCACGGCAGTGGTCTAAGCAATAGTTCCTGACTATTCGTCCTAGATGGGTCCGGGTTCGAATCGCAGCGAGGCATGAGTTTTGTATTTGTCTTATGGCACTGGCTCTCTCCCTTCCCTGGAACCAGTGTCCTTAAATTAGGGACAGGTGGCTGCGTATAGCCCAAATGAGCGATGAGTTGCGCACGGGTTGTCATTAAACACCCAACTAAAAAAAATAATTATCAGAGTCTCATTCACGATGAACACTCCGACATAAAGATAAGCCTAGTTTGGCTGTAGTTTACAAAGAGCTTTAATAGCTTCTACGGAACAGGGGCGTCGCTAGACCATCTCAGAGGGGAGTGGGTGAAGCTCCACCAATCGTATCTGACGCTCTCCAATAATCTCAAAATAAGTTTTCCGTTCAAGTTTCAAAACTAAATTTCGAAAACTTTAGTTCAGAATGTTATGATTATTATTTTAAAGCAAGAATCAATCATCAAACAATAAATGAAGATAAAAATCAATGGCAAATTTACATTTGGCCATGATATGCTACCGAA
The DNA here is from genome assembly GCA_039090855.1 of Macrothele yani. Taxonomy (NCBI): domain Eukaryota; kingdom Metazoa; phylum Arthropoda; class Arachnida; order Araneae; family Macrothelidae; genus Macrothele; species Macrothele yani. Next base: position 33,052,008 of record CM077011.1, read on the forward strand.
GGACTGCAGGAATGCCATTACTGTAAATACTATTACTGTTACAATACTATGGCACTGTGCAGGAATTGAACAGCTGGCAAACAGATGGGTTCAAACTACTGAACGTGATGGCATGTACTTAGAAATTTAGCTTGGATTCTTCCGAGGTTCAAGTGAAACTGTTCCATCAAAAACGGCGAGTTTTTTTCCGGACCCCCCAAGTTTCGGCATATCTTATGTAAAAAAAAAAAAAAGATCGTGCATGTGTTATCACTTTGCCCGTCCGTCCCTCTGTGGCCACCATATTTCTGCAGCTATTTGTTCAATTTTAAAATTTCTTTTCGCATTGGAACGCTTGAAATGTGAGAGCGATGATTCTTGCATTCTGTTTTTTTTTTTTTCGATGCCCAACTTCGCCGTTAGAGGGCGTTAATGCAGATGACATCGAATTCAAAATACATTTTATTCCTTATATTTGCTTCTATATAACCTATCGAAAAAGTTCTTTCGGTGCCGTTTATACGGAAGGCTATTGCAGGTGGAGTTTCTTTTTCTTGCTAAGGGTTTGAAGACAAATTGTATTTTCTCCAATATCGCTGCTTCTAAAAGTCTGATTTGAAAACTTCTTCCTGCATAGGATACAGCTCCTAATTGGAAATGTTTTACATATAGTTTCTAATTTGTAGTGCGGACTAATTTGGCCAATAGGAAACGTAAGTGCTTATTTCTGCTTCTGATGTATCTGCACCAAAATCTGAGCTTCGGAAAATTCAAATGAAAAAACTATTTCGTGAACCGATATCACTCACCTCGGAAAACCTTTTGAGAATACCTTCTGCTTAAAATAGTGCATAGTTTTTGTCAGGTGCGTAGATGTATATCTTGTTTTTGTGGATATCTCTGCTTCTAAGGGTCCGATTTGAGCGATTCTTTGTTGGTGAGAGTTTCCAGTGCGAAACGTTTCTCGCATAATTTCCAATTTTTTTTAACTCACAAGTGTGCCACTAGAAGGCGTAAGTTATCGTTTCCGTTTACAGCAATACCTGCGGGATTATAAACCCAATTGAAGAAATTCTTCTTCGGTCAGGTACTACTAACTGTGAAAACACAATTTTTTCCGTGACGCAGTCCGACGTCGCGCCCCATTACTCTGGAGTAAGTTGCTCTCCCATTTAAGCTACACGGACGGAATGTATTGGTGCGGATTTGTCGTTTAGACACGTGCATTACCTCTGTAGTACGTCACATCAACTCACTCTTAATTCTCTTTTTTCTTTTTTAACCGAAGAACTAACTTTGATTAATTTCAGACGATGTGTGGAACAAACATCACACATTTTTTGAAGAACCCAACGGCCAGTACAACCGTTTTTACATACGGGCACCAATGTGAAAACACAAATTTGTCCGTGACAGGGATGGAATCCGCGACCCCTTCACTGGAGAGTAAGTTTCTCTCCCAACTAAACTACACGGACGAAATGTATTGGTGCAGATTTGTCGTCTTGACAAGTGTTTTACTTCTTTAGTACGTCATATAGCTATAAAAGAAATTTGTGTATATTTTCTTCCCGAAATAATGCCCAATTTCGCCGCTAGGTAGCGCAAATGTTTTAGTCCGTTTTCTCAATATTTCTGCTTTTATATAAACAAATACGTTGCTCTTTCCACGTTCCAGAAATACATAGCAACAGAAAAATTGTTATTCGGTCACCGCCGGCGAATTGAATCCACGGATCTCTCGATATCTAGCCGAGCGCGTTAGCCTTACACCACGGTGATCAACAATAGCCCCGTATTTGGAGTGCTATTCTTGGTGAAAATCCTCCACGTATTTCGAGGATTTTTACTTTGGATCTCGCCCTTTGAATTTAACTGCTATAATTAATATATAGCCAGTGCCGTAAATGCCCACAAGATAGATAGTCAGCTTCTGATATCATAAATCTATCTAACGGATTTATGATGTCAGAAGCTGACTTAAAATAAACACCAATAGCACTCTGGATTGTTGGCCACCGTGGTGTAAGCCTAACGCGCTCGGCTAGATAACGAGAGATCCGTGGATTCAATTCCCCGGCGGTGACCGAATAACAATTTTTCGGTTGCTATGTGTTTCTGGAACGTGGAAAGAGCGATGTAGTTTTTTTTTTTTTTACTGACGCCACGTATTTGGAGGATTTTCATTTTCTGCTTTTAAATGTGCGATTTAAAATCTTTTTCAACGCTGGATACCAATTACCTTGTGGGGCATTTTGGGTTTGTATTTGAGGAGTTTTGTAGTTAACAGTTCTGCCGTTAGATGGTGTTTGTGTACTTCTGTTTGCAGCTGTATCTATGCTTCTGAAAAGCTTATTGAAAAATATATTTATTTACTGTATGCCATTAGCTACAATAAAGTTGGAGAACATTACCCTCTTTAAATAATGCGCTGCTTTCCCGCTAGAAGGCGTAAAGGTAGAAACCTTTCCTAATACGCTTTCCAACCGTTGGTTAAAGAAGTCTATATGCTCCAACTTTGTCCGTCTGCCAGTCCGCACGGTAACTCACGTAAAAATGATTCGGTTTCGATGAAATTTTAGTATGTGGTAGGGGACTACCTGGGGACGAATCCTGTTGAAATGGAAGAAATGGGGTCAAAGGTCAAAACATAGAAGCGGGATCCATTCCATGGCCCTTATGCGTCATAGCTTACGTAAAATTGCTTCGATTGCGACAAAACTTTATCATGTTGTTCCAGAGGTATACTGAACCGGTTTTGTTGAATATCATTGAAATGAGGTCAAAGGTCAGGGCACAGGAGCGAGATTTATTCCACAGCCATTATCCTTCTAACTTGAGTAGTAAATTGAGTAATGATTCCTGGTATGTTGGAAAGCGTATCATAATCAATGCACTGCATGATTTTTCTAACTTGTTCTCGCTGTCTTTGCTTCCGAGATACGTATTTGAGAAGTTCGTTTTCCCTAATTTTCAGCAATTTTCATCTTTTCTATTATGCAAAATTCTTCCGCTAGAAAGCGTAGAGTAATATCATGTTTCCTTCTGTATTTCCCTCTTTTAACTTTTTGATTTGAAAATCTTTTTGTCTCTGATATGTGCTATGAGAACCTTTTTGTGAGCCATTTGTTAAGTTTTAACATATTTTTTATCCCCTGATAGAAGTAGCAATTTCTAATTCTGGATGTCTTATCGATTATAGAAATCCGGTTGAATTTTTTACTAATCGGTTCCATTGATCATGTCTTTTTTCTAATCGGTTCCATTGATAATGAACTGAAAAATGTTATTCCCGTCGGAATGGATTCAAAAGACGTGCTCATTACCACCTAAAATATGGCGTCACTCTTCTTGTTTAACATTTGTACGGTTCGTGCTACACATCTGAAAGAGTTCTGGGAGTTTGTACGCCTTCAGGACGAAACGATTTTGCAAAATGGCGTTTCTTGAGCTACTTCCCGCAATTGACAGAATGTTTCCAATTTTATTGAATAAAATCTTGTATTTGATCTAAAGAACTCTTTTCGGCGACGATCCAAATGTGTTTTGAAAATAATTTTGGGGAAATGTATTATTTATGGTTTGTTCGGAGGCAACTCACCTTTTTTTAGCATAAGAATCTGGGCGATGGGGAAAACAAGAGTGCTACCGATATTGTTATCATGCATTTAAAATTTCAAACAAATCTTGAAGAAAGGGAAAATAGTAACTTTATACCTAAAGGAACTAAACACATTTTTGCCGCCCCGGTGTCGCAGTGGTCTTAGCAATGGCTTCTGATCATTTGTCCAAGTTGGGTCCGGGTTCGACTTCCGGTAAGGCATGAATGTTGTGTCAGTCTTACATACCTGGCTCTCTCCCTTCCCTGGAGCCAGTGACCCTAAATTAAGGACGGGCGGCTGCTTATAACCCTCTGAGTTGCTCACGTTGGTCGTTAAACCTCCAATCAAAAAAAAAAAAAATTAAGCCATTAGAGGCGATTGGAAATAATGCTAATATGATCACATCAGCATTATTAATGTTTCCAATTTCTTCTAGATTTAGTTATCGAAAAAAAAACCCCAGGAGGAGCAGAATCTTTTATTTGGATAAACATCGATGACATTACATACCCTGAAGTTCAAACTTCGGCTGAAAAAATTAATAAAATACTAGAAAGTGATGCTATACACTAAGAGGAACTCTTTGATGAAGTGGTAATTGCCAAGGCATTTTGTTCTTCTAAACTTAATGCCATATTTTATGCAGGTCCTAGATTTTACGCCAAAAAAAACAACTAAAGTATTTTACGCTTTTGTCTGTAATGGTCTGTTTAGCTTCTTAAAAACATATATGTTCCGTTCTCTATTGATGTATTTGATGTAAGTGATATTCTATGTAAGAATAAAACACACAATCCTGCTAACTAAAGAGCACTTTTAAATCATTTGTTTCCCTTTCTACTTTAGCTTTCTGCTTCGGTAATCTGGTATACGAAGGACTTCAGCTGGGTCAGCACATTCTCAATTTCGTGGATCACGAGAAAGTGAACTGTTCCCGTCCATCTTCCATTATTCTTCACACCGTCGTACCACTTCATGCCTTCTATCAGCTATTTATCACTTTTAAGTACTCAAATGTAAGTAACACAACGGATTGTTATGTAAACTTTGTTGACGCATTTATTTTAGTTCTATTGCTTCATTACACAGTGAAGTAAGTACTGGTTCTTACACCCTGAAAAATTTGTACGTTAATGTACCCAAAAAAAGACCTCTACTTCGCAAAAATAAATTGTGATATTTATGCAAAATAGTAAACTTTATAAATTGAATGCTGTAGCATCCCTTTAATATATGGTGATTTAGGAATTAGGATATCTAAATTCGTGTAGAAATAGTCATAAAGTAATCAAGGTAGATAGCGTCGATGTGCAATCTTGACAAGAAGAATCCCACACAATACAAATTCAAATTCACCGGCTGAATTTAAAGATTTTATTGTATATGATTTAAGGTATAACAAATTTCAGGTTTTCCTAGAACCTATCGTCCGATACATAATAATCTATATATGTATATGTATATAATAGTTTAGCATTGAGGTCATCTTACATCTTACCATTCTATGGTAACTTCCTGTGAGCGTAGCAAGTTTTTTTTTTTTTTATTGGAGGTTTAACGACCACCGTGAGCAACTCAATGGGCTATAAGCAGTCGCCCGTCCCTAATTTAGGGTCACTAGTTCCAGGGAAGGGAGAGAGCCAGTGCCGTAAGACAAACACAACATCCATGCCTCACCGGGATTCGAACCCGGACCCCTTACGGACGAATGATCAGAGGCCAACGCCTTAGACCACTGCGCCACCGAGGCGGCCGTAGCAAGTTCATAAAACATACAAAGTGAATTGACATGACCAACATTAAAAAACATCATTCTTTGCTCTAGAAGGTCTAATGGTTGTCATGACCAACATTAAAAAAACATTCTTTGCTCTAGAAGGTCTGACGTGGGAAGAAGTGGACATCTCTGAAGTTAACAGAAAACTTACCAAGGCTCTTATGGAAACAGCAACAAAAATAGCTGGTACTAAAAACAAATTGCGTATGAACAAATCACCAGGAAACCCCAAAATTCTGATGCGAAAAAGAAGAGATGAGGGCAACTAAAGGAGATGGGACTTCCAAAGTGGAATATATAGAGCTATGCAAAACAGTACGAAAACGTATCACTGAAGACGTAAGGAAATTCAACTGTGAACTAGTGAGGAAAGCAATTGAAAACAGCCAAAGCCCAAAGATAGCAAAGAGACATCTCAGTAAGGAAAGGAAACAGATAATGGCACTGAGAAAAGAAGATGGTTTTGAAACAAGAAATAGAGGCGAACTTTTGACAAGAGTGAAAGATTTCTACTCCAAATTATATGAAAGGGATGATACATGTACTCCAGACATCATGAAAGGTACCAGTACCAGAGTTCTTGCAGTACCAGAGTTCTTCCAGTCCTCCCAGCAGAAGTTGCACATGCAATCAAGAACATGAAATGGGGAAAAGCTCCCAGGAGAAGATGGAATTACCGTAGACATCATACAAGAAGCAAGTGGAGAAACTGAAATAATACTCGCCCAAGTTTTCACTCGGTGCCTTAATGAAGGGAAGATTCCTGAGGATTGGAACAATGCTACAATGATCCTGCTACATAAAAAAGTGACATTGAAGATCTCAGGAACTACAGACCTATCAGCCTGCTATCAGTGGTTTATAAAATCTTCACTAAAGTTCTTTCACACCGCTTGAAGGTACCACTGGACATGGCTCAACCGAGAGAACAAGCTGGATTCAAGAGTGGCTACAGAACAATAGATCATATCCATGTATTGAGAGAACTAATTGAAAGAGCGAGGGAATATGAACTTCCATTGTGCATGGCTTTTATCGATTATGAAAAAGCCTTTGATTCGGTGAAACCATCAGCAGTTACAATGGCTCTGAAATCCTGCGGTATTGAAGATGCATACATTAATATTATTTATAACATCTATGAAAATGCAAGTGCAAAGATTCGACTATTTGAGAATACAGCACCCATAAAGATTGGAAAGGGAGTGATACAAGGCGACACTATATCTCCTAAACTCTTTAATGCCACTTTGCAAAATGTTTTTCAATCACTGAACCGGGAAAACAAAGGGATAGTTTAATGGAAATTATGTAACTCACTTTCGTTTTGCTGATGACGTAGTCATTTTTGCAACAACCTCATCAGAGCTGCAGAGTATGATTAAAGAACTTGCTGACGAGAGTAAAGAAGTGGGATTAAAAATGAACTTTCAGAAGACAAAAGTAATGTACAATGCTTTTACAAGAAATGAAGACTTATCGATTGATGGGGGAAAGCTAGAGATAACCAGTACCTACATTTATCTTGGACAGCAGATATGAAGTGAGGGTCACATTGAAGAAAAAATTAATCGGCGTCTAAAACTTGCCTGGAGAGCTTTTGGAAGACACAGCACGATTTTCAAGAGCAATATGCCATTATGACTTAAAAGAAAAGTGTATGATCAATGCAACCTTCCAGTGCTTACGTATGGTGCAGAGACGTGTACCTTAACTCAAAGAGACATGCAAAGGCTGCAGACAACTCAATGAAGCCTGGAGAGGTACATGGTCGGTGTAATCAGGAGAGATAAGAAGAGGAACTCGTGGATCCGAAAAATGACAAGAGTGGAAGACATCATGATCAGAGTTAAATCCCTGAAATGGGAATGGGCTGGACATATTGCCAGAACGACAGACAATAGATGGACAACCGAAATTTCAGACTGGATTCCAAGGGACAGGAAAAGACCCAGAAGAAGACCACATGGGAGATAGGTGGATGAAATTCGAACGTATGCGGGAGTAACATGGAGGAGACTGGCACAAGACAGACCGTTGTGGACGAAACTTGGGGAGACCTTCGTCCAGCAGTGGATTGCTAATGGTTGATAATTATGATGATATATACACTATCTACCAACAAGTAATAGGACACCTGTGATAGCAAAATAAAACGAAGTTTATTCACCTTAAATAGTTGGTGTAGCCTCCACGAGCGGCGATTACAGCTGCGACCCCCGGGGCATACTCTCAACCAGGCGTTGTACGACGGCTAGCGGTATTTTCCACTCGGCTTGGAGAAGACAGGTCAGTTCCTTCACTGATTTCGGACGGTGGGGGCACCCCTTACGTCGACGCTCCAACTCGTGCCAGAGTTGCTCGATAGCGTTAAGGTCCGTGCTCTGCGCAGGCCAGTCCATTTGATTAACCACATTGTCACCATACCAAGCCATGGTGGAACTCGCAACATGACAGGTGGCATTGCCGACCCGAAAGTAACATAGGTTCACACCGTAAAACAGCCACAACGTAGGAAGCGCATGGTCATCCAAAATGGTGCAGTAGGTCACGGCGTTGAGTCTACCAGGAATTGCAACCAAGGGTCCCGTGCCATAACAGGAGAAACACATTCATAGCATAATTCCACCGCCGCCAAACTTCACGGTTGGCACAATGCATTCCGGCAGGATGCGTTCTTCAGGCAGACACCAAACCCAGACCCTGCCATCCGAACGGTAGAGGGTGAACCTTGATTCGTCGTTCCAGAGAACCTGTTTCCACTGTTCAACGGTCCACTGTCGACGTTCTTTGCACCACGCTAGCCGAGCAGCGCTATTGGACTTGGTGATCAAAGGCTTGTGGGCGGCAGCACGTCCATGATAACCGAGCAGATGGGCTTCCTTACGGATGGTAATCATCGAAAGAACACTCCCGGATGCCTGTTGAAACTCCTCGCGGATGTTGCCCATCGATTTGGTGCGTTTCTTCCGAATTTCTCTGGCCAGCACCCGTCGGTCTCTACCTCCCAGTTTTGTGGGTCTGCCGGGTCGGGGCACTTTCCGACAGTCACCTCTCATCTTCCATTTGCCAATCACGTAGGCCAATGTGGATTTTCGGTACTTCAACTAGCTGGATATGTCACGTATGGATCTGCCATTTCTGTGATACCCGACGATTACACCTTTCTCGAAATCAGAGAGCTCCGAACTGCTTGGCATCTTGCATGCGACTGGTTGCGTTGTTGCTTCCCACACGATATTTAACGGTGGCGGCCGTGACGTGTGTCAGGACCGCAGATATCAACGATTGCAAGGGTGTCCAATTACTTGTTGGTAGATAGTGCATATATAGAAACTGCTGGCCATCCAAAATGCAAGACCAAGAAGGAAGAATCCGATTGGCCTGAAATTCGCAGCATGCGTCGCCCGCGAAAGGACATGCAAACGATTAGCATTGCAGGGCATATGCGGATCATATATATGCGCCCGGCTCGCCACCGAGAAGCGCTATGAGAAGGGTGCACAGAAGGCGGGGTGTAAGTAGTGGAAGTGTGTCGTACTGCCGGACCTGTGCGTGGGAAGCTACCTGATGCCTCGTCGCAGAATACGGCAGTCATTCCAGCACGTTTCGTAGTTCCACAGAGGACGATTAGTGGCTTATCACGACAGCGGTTTATCGTACCGAGACATCGGTGCTAGTGTGGGACGACATCCAGCCACAGCCAGGCGTGTATGGATTCGGTGTGTGAAGGATGGACGGACGGACCGACGTGAGCGATGGCCGCAGCCGCGGCACACCACCAAACTGGAGAACTGGCATGTTCTGCGGCGGGCATTGACGGCTCGCTCCACCACATCACGAACGTTGGCGCAGGAATTAGGGTGTGTTTCGCAACAACCTGTGTCAGTACGTACGTTCGACGTCGTCTGCAGGAGCGGAGAATTGTCGCTCCGCGCCCACTGCTCCGATTACCATTGACGTTACACCACCGGCGAGTGCGGCGGCAGTGGGCCGTTGAACGCCGCACTTGGACTACGGAATGGCCCGACATTATCTTCTCCGACGAATCCCGCTTCTGCCTGCAACGATAGTTGGATCCCTGTGTGGCGGCACCGCGGCGAGAGACTGTATGACGCCTTCATTTTGCGTCGCCATACCGGTCCGTCGCCTGGCATTATGGTTTGGGGCGCAATTGGATATTACACCCGCACCCCTCTGGTACGCATCGCCGGTACACTCAACAGCCACCGCTACATCTCTGACGTTTTGGAGCTTGTAGTCCTCCTTTACCTGCAAGACCTGCCAGCGGCCACGTTACAACAGCACAATGCGCGCCCACACGTGGCAGGCATCGTGCAACAATTCTTCACCGCCCACCAGGTGTCACTGCTGCTGTTCCCCGCCTGTTCTCCCGATATGTCGCCCACCGAACACGTCTGGTCGCTGATCAGCAACCGAGTGGCCCGGCAAGCACCACCCGCGGCTACGCCTGATTAACTGTGGCAACATGTGGAAGCAACCTGGACCGACATACCCCAAGCCCACATCCAAAGCCTCTTTCGTTCGATGCCGCGGCGTGTAGCGGCCGTTATCGCTAGCCATGAAGGCCACACGAACTATTGATCTCTGCGTGTTCCGCAAGTCGCACGGGCCTGTGAGCTCAATCGTTTCATTTTTGTATCTGTTGTTATGTGTCCAGTAAATGTGGCTTTGCTATCTCGTGTCCTCTTGATGTAGCATTTTGGGTGGCCAGCAGTGTATATATATATATACATTCTATTAAGAAGAGACTGAAGCAAAAAAATTATGTATTGACCGGTGTGAGTAAAAGAGAAAAAAAGAACAACTGAATGCAGAAAGTGTCGAGAATAGAGCCTTGGCTTTATCAAGGACCAGCAAAAACTCTGCATTTTCTCACTTCCACAAAGACCTATTTGGAAATGGGTTTCTGTAAAGTTATGGATGCAAGTAATGAGCCCACCAAAAAAAAAAAATTTTTAATAGATATATATGTCATGACCTCCGGAGAGTTGTATGACCAAGCTTTAGTTAACAATTTAGCTTGCATCCATAACCTTCCTGGCCCGACCCATGCTCTTCATCTGTTACTATTAAACAGAAAGAAGATGATTATAGAGAACTCAAAATGTAAGAGTGACATAATGAACCAGAAATAATGTTCAGTAATAACAAATTGCCAAGTTCGCCTGAGAGAGAATTTAAACCTGAATAGCAATACAAAAGTATTACAAGTTCAAATGTCAACCCCGCCTTCTCGTGGTGCATCCTGTTCCCACTAAAGGGGCTGTGACGACCGCCAATAGCGGTATAACTATACCATCGGGATTAGAGGAAATTCTATCCCACACTCGCCAACCCGCTTGGCCAGCGTGGTGAGTTATGGCCAAACCCCTCCAAAATGATTCCACAACTTAAATCTTGTCCCTCAGTCTCCGGCAGCTGGAATGTACCTGGCCAAGGCAGCGGCCAGTGCGACATGAAGGCAGAGGGTGCTAAGAATCCCCGGAGGACCGGACTAGGCTGCCATCTGATGCTGACCTTGGCTACGTACAATGAACGCTCCCTATCTTCTGATTCAAGGCTTCTTGAATTGGAAGAGGAACTACAAAGGATCAAGTGGGACATCGTGGGGCTAAGTGAGGTAAGGAGAAAAGGAGAAGATCTCATCGAACTGAAAAGTGGACATCTCTTCTACTATCGTGGGACAGATACTGGCAGAACTAGTGGTGTTGGATTTATAATAAACAAGAAACTGAAGGATAAAGTTGTAGAAGTTGAAAGTTCCTCTGACAGAGCTGCACGACTTGTTATCCAACTCTCGAAAAGATACCAGGCTCAGATTATTCAAACTTATGCACCCACCACAAGTCATCCTGAAGAAGAAATTGAAGAATTTTATGAGGAAATTTGTCATCTAAATAATATAGGTAAGCAGCACTTGAAAATAATTATGGGAGATTTCAATGCAAAAATAGGGCAACGGCAACAGAATGAAACTTCAGTAGGTAAATTCGGTCACGGCAACAGAAACCAGCGTGGAAATACTCTCGTTGAGTTTGCAGAGGCAGAAGGGTTTTTCATCTTGAACTACTTCTTCAAGAAAAAGCCACACAGGAAATGGACATGGAGACATCCAAATGGGACGACAAGTGAAATTGATTTTATTATGTGTAACAAAAAAAATTCTTCATAGAAGACTGCAGTGTGCTAAACAAGTTCAACACAGGTAGTGACCATAGATTGGTGAGATGTAAGATGCACCTCAACACTAAACTTGAACGTGGCAAGCTCATAAGACAAACAAAATCTATTGACATAACCAACCTTAAAAAACACCATAATAATTTCAAGTTGGAACTGAAGAACAGGTTCTCTGCTTTAGAAGGCCTAACATCGGAAGAAGTGGACATCTCTGAAGTTAACAGAAAAGTAACCAAAGCTCTTATGGAAACAGCAACAAAATTAGCTGACTCTAAGAACAAGTTGCATGTAAATAAATTATCAGGAAAAACGAAAATGTTGATGCAAAAAAGAAGAGAGATGAGGACAACTAAAGAAGATGTGACTTCCAAAGTGGAATATATAGAGCTATGCAAGACAGTAAGAAAAAGTATCACTGAAGACGTAAGAAAATTCAACTGTGAACTAGTGAGGAAAGCAATTGAAAACAACCAAAGCCTAAAGATAGCAAAGGGACATCTCAGTAAGGGAAGAAAACAGATTATGGCACTGAGAAAAGAAGATGGTTCTGTAACAAGAAATAGAGGCGAAATTTTGACAAGAGTGAAAGATTTCTACTCCAAATTATATGAAAGGGATGATACATGCACTCCAGACATCATGAAAGATACCAGTACCAGAGTTCCTCCAGTCCTTCCAGCAGAAGTTGCACATGCAATCGAGAACATGAAGCGGGGAAAAGCTCCAGGAGAAGATGGAATTACTGTGGACATCATACAAGAAGCAAGTGGAAAAATCGAAACAGTACTCGCCCAAATTTTCACTCGATGCCTTAATGAAGGAAAGATTCCTGAGGATTGGAACACCGCTACAATGATCCTGCTACATAAGAAAGGTGACAATGAGGATCTTGGAAACTACAGACCTATCAGCCTCCTATAAGTAGTTTATAAAATCTTCACTAAAGTTCTTTCACACCGCTTGAAGGTAACACTGGACATGGCTCAACCGAGAGAACAAGCTGGATTCAGGAGTGGCTACAGCACAATAGATCATATCCACGTGCTGAGAGAACTAATTGAAAGAGCGAGGGAATATGAACTTCCATTGTGCATGGCTTTTATCGATTATGAAAAAGCCTTTGATTCGGTGAAACCATCAGCAGTTACAATGGATCTGAAAACCTGCGGTATTGAAGATGCATACATTAATATTATTAATAACATCTATGAAAATGCAAGTGCAAAGATTAGGCTGTTTGAAAATACAACACACGTAAAAATTGGAGAGGGAGTGAGACAAGGTGACACCATATCTCCGAAGCTCTTTAATGCCACTTTGGAGGGTGTCTTTCAGTCGCTGAGCTGGGAAAACAAATGGATAAAGATTAATGGAGATTATCTAACCCACCTTCGTTTTGCTGATGACGTAGTCATTTTTGCAACTACCCCATCAGAGCTGCAGAGTATGATCCAGGAACTTGCTGACAAGAGTAAAGAAGTGGGATTAAAAATGAACTTTCAGAAGACAAAAGTGATGTTCAATGCTTTTACAAGAAATGAAGATTTATCGATTGATGGAGAAAAGCTGGAGATAACAGACACGTACGTTTATCTTGGACAGCAGATATCAAGTGAGGGTAACATTGATGAAGAAATTAATCGGCGTACAAAACTTGCCTGGAGAGCTTTTGGAAGAAACAGCGTAATTTTCAAGAGCAATATGCCATTATGTCTTAAAAGAAAAGTGTTTGATCAATGCATCCTTCCAGTGCTTACGTATGGTGCAGAGACGTGGACCTTAACTAAAAGAGACATACAAAGGCTGCAGACAACTCAAAGTAGCATGGAGAGGTGCATGCTTGGTGTAACCAGGAGAGATAAGAAGAGGAACTCGTGGATCCGAAAAATGACAAGAATGGAAGACATCATGATCAGAGTTAAATCCCTGAAATGGCAATGGGCTGGACATACTGCCAGAAGGACAGATCATCGATGGACAGCCGAAATTTTAGATTAGATTCCAAGGGACAGGAAAAGACCCAGAAGAAGACCACATGGGAGATGGGTGGATGAAATTCGAAAGTATGCAGGGGTGACATGGAGGAGACTGGCACAAGACACACCGTTGTGGAGGAAACTTAGGGAGACCTTCGTCCAGCAGTGGATTGATAATGGTTGACAATGATGATGATGATGATATATATATATATATATATATATTTTCTTCTGTTTTTTATGTATCTGACAAATTGGCGATGGAATGCAAAGTACTTTGGCCAGCGACAGCTCAAACGCCGCCTTTTCTCCCCTCTCGTTCCCCGAGGGTAACAACACATTTCTTGAAGTCCGGAATTCCCTGCTGTTTAATCCTAAAATCCACTCGGCGATTCAACATTGCTAAAACGTTTCCTGGTTAACGTTATGATCGGTTTGAACTGCCGTGCCGCCCCTCCAGACTGCCACCCGAGGCAGTTGTCCACCTTTGACCCCACTCCCGTAGATCCGGCCCTGCCTGTGAGAGTTCTATATGAAATTCGTGGATCTGCTTGAGATATAGCAGTACATCGGAAACTAAACCTTAAATCGGCTGAAACGAATTAACGAGAGAGAGAGAGAGAGAGAGAGAGAGAGAGAGAGAGAGTACTCGATCATTGTGACGTAATGACCAAGAACTCTTGCTCTTGTAATTTGCAATGTACACGAATGCCTTCCCGCCTTTGTGAGATCGTTCGAGAATCGAAACGGCCGTGAAGGCGCTTCCTACGGAGGACGTACAGAGATGCCAACCATTACGGAATCTCCGTAACTATTGAGAATTTTCCCCGGGATTACGGAATTACGGATGACTAACAAAATATTACGGATATTCAGATTTTTGCTGTTATTAAACATTTTTTGCTGGTTTTGTAATTAATCAATGTAAAAGCCTCTGAACAAAGTCCGTAACACAGCTCTTTGTTTCTTTCTTTTTTTTTCTCTCAGGAGGAGGAATTTTTGTTCTGCTTGTTTGAAAGAGTGTAGAAAAAAATGACGTCGGGTCGGGATTACGTCGGCCCGGCGTGCTTCTTTCACCGTGGCCCGGGATGGCGTCTGCTCGAAGCCTCTGAATAAAGTCCGTGACTCAGCTCTTTGTTTCTTTTCTTTTCTTCTATTTTTTCCGAGGGGAAGGATTTGTTTTGCTTGTTCGAAAGCTAAGTGGAAAGAAAGCACGGCGCCACGACAGGAATACGTTGCCCCATCGCGCTTCTTTTGCAGTGGCCGGGGATTACGTTGGCTCGGACATGCTTCTTTCGCTGTGGCCCAGGATTGCGTCGGCTCAATGCCTCTGAACCACGTTTTTGACGCACCGCTTTGTTTCTTTTCTTTTCTTTCCTTTTTTTCTGAGGAGGAGGAATGTGTTTTGCTTGTTTGAAAACAAAGTGGAAAGTACGCACGGCGCCAGGCTACGGGATTACGTCAGCCATTATCATTTGGGGCTTACTCGTGATCGATGCACCACAACTGAGCATCAATCTTGCGGGGACGGGGGCGGGGTTCGTTTTCCATTTGAGGATGGAATTCGATATTACGGGAACGGAATTTAGTTGGAGTGAAGATTTCTCCCGTAATTGTAATATTTTCTCGCGATGCTCCTTCTGCCCAGTATTTTTCTTAAATATCAATAAATACTTACATTTCAGCTTAAAAATGGAGGTAAAATTTCCCAGAACGGAAGACGGTCGAAGCGAAGGTTTCTCCTGTGATCATTTTTTCCCACGATGTTCTTACTATCCTGTGTTGTTGTTAAGTGTTACATGTGACTACATTTTGAAGAAATTCTGACTAAAAAGTGTATTTCTGCTGCACGCAGAAGTTGCTGATATAGAAATTTGGATGTAACAAGCTTCCTTTTCTTCAGTAATGTTCTTGGCAAATATTTTCACAGCTGTAGTTGTTAGTGACAGTGATCTGGACAAGTTAGAATTGGAGTTTGCTTTATATCAAATTGGTGAATTGGAAGGTATTCCAAATAGTCCTACAATTGATACCGCATGGCCAAACATTTTGAAAATGACTGGTGCAATTAGTGCTAAAAAGTATGAAGTTTTACCACACCTGATACATGCTATTCTTGTTGTGCCACACAGTAATGCAACTGCGGAAATAATTTTTAGTATTGTCCGTAAGAGTCAAACTGAATTTAGGCCAAACCTAGCCACCGAAATTTTATGGGTGCTGTTAGCCTTAAAAGTGAAAAAATTCCTGCTAACTGGGCCATAATTTAGATAGCTTTTTAGTTAAAGAATAACATTTCTGCATTTGTACCAATATTTGATTTAACTTATTTGCCAAGTCCGCCAAAATATGTCCTGAAATTGTCCTGAAATTTTAAACAAATCGTGGCCTGATTTTTTTTATCGCTCCTACCCCTGCCACAGACGCTTCTCCACTATCTCAGCAGGTCCTTGCTGACATGCTGGGGACATCGCTTCATACTATTTCCGTCAGATTGTCACCCTCCCTTCTACAGGAAACAACTAGAAACTGAACTCATCGGAACAAAGTGAAAATCCTCCAAATACGTGATGTCGGTGAAAAAACAGAGGCATCGCTCTTTCCACATCTAAGCAACAAATAGCAACCGAAAAATTATTATTCAGTCACCGCTGGGGATCCGAATCCCAGATCTCTCGATATCCAGCAGAGCGCGTTAGCCTTACACCACGGTGGTCAACAATTCATGGCGTTAGTGTGTTTTTCTGTCAGCTTCTGACTTCATAAATCCGTAAGATGGGGTCAGCTACTGAGACGTCTCCGTATGGTGGGCATTAACGGCACTGGCTATATATTAATTCTAACAGTTAAATCCAAAAGGCGAGATCCAAAGTGGCCAACAATCCACGGCGCTATGTGCGTTTTTCTGTCAGCTTCTGACATCATAAATCCCTAAGATGGGCTCAGCTACTGAGACGTCTCCGTCTGGTAGGAATTAACAGCACTGGCTATATATTAATTATAAGAGTTAAATCCAAAGGGCAGGATCCAAAGTGGTCAAGAATCCACGGCGCTATGTGTGTTTTTTCTGTCAGCTTCTGACATCATAAATCCGTAAGATGGGGTCAGGTACTAAGACGTCTCCGTCTGTTGGGCATTAACGGCACTGGCTATATATTAATTATAAGAGTTAAATCCAAAGGCCGAGATCCAAAGTGGTCAACAATCCACGGCGCTATGTGCGTTTTTCTATCAGCTTCTGGCATCATAAGTGCGTAAGATGGGGTCAGCTATTGAGACGTCTCCGTCGTTTAGGAATTCACGGCACTGGCTATATATTAATTATAAGAGTTAAATCCAAAGGGCAAGATCCAAAATAAAAATCCTCCAAATAACAATTTTTCGGTTGCTATGTGTTACTTAAACGTGGAAAGACCGATGTCTTTGTTTATTCATCGGGCCAAGAAACCTATCTCCAATCATCCAAACTCCAGTGTCGATGTTCTTCCGCCCAGTTGAGGTATACAGTCTGGTGATGTGGTGTGAGCAATGGGACTGTGTTCAGTCGCGGCGTTTCCCATAAGTTAGTGCAGTTAATGATAGCCTGGAAGTCTTGGTGGAGACGTTTCTGGCCTCTTCGTTGAAAACGACGGTGAGTTGTGCCACTGTCCTGTACGTTCTTGATACTGGAATTCCTGACCAATTATACATTCTTGATACGGCAATTCCTGATCAATTATACATTCTTGGTACTGCGATTCCTGACTAATTATGAAAACGATGGTAACTTTTGCCACTGTCCCTTGCCGGCTGGGTGCAACTATGTGAAACAGACGTCCACTGGCACCACCTTTTTCTGTCCACAGCGCTGTTCACGATATGATGTTATTCCGGAGATGGCGTATTTCTTGATACTGCAATTCCTGACCAATTATACATTTTTGGTACTGTGATTCCGGACCAATTATACATTCTTGATACTGCAATTCCTGTACCACCTCTGCGATAAAGTAACCCATGAGTTGGGCACCCACTGTAGACTCTTTCAAACTCTATTAACTAACGAAGTTTACCCATACTGACATCAAAGTGCTGACTACATGAATGCAGTGATGTCCTTCTACCTATAT
Source organism: Macrothele yani (assembly GCA_039090855.1). Taxonomy (NCBI): domain Eukaryota; kingdom Metazoa; phylum Arthropoda; class Arachnida; order Araneae; family Macrothelidae; genus Macrothele; species Macrothele yani. Next base: position 33,069,655 of record CM077011.1, read on the forward strand.
ACATGAAAAGCGAGGTTCGTCCACTAGCGGCAGAGGTGAGTATATCGCGTTGCCCACGAAACAGGTATCTCACGATTTCTTCCTCTGAGTGTATTTCGACTTTGCCACTTTGTAGCACTGCGTGATTTCTCTCCTGCCGCCTAAGCTTGCTTGTTTTTCAGCTAAACAAAATATAAGTTATGCTGTTCTCTTTGCAGATAGTAATCAATCGATGCAAAGCTACAGCAAGGTTTGGTTTAATGCATCTCATCTCTACATGCCTGTGCTTTTGGTTCAGTACCATTGTTGAGGAAGCTGTTGAAGATTATAACCTCAAGAGTGGAAATTCCACAGCAAACTACACTAACAACATGGAGTTCGGTAAGTACACAAATAATAAAGACAAACTTATGTTGCCATTAATCATCACGTATAAGCTATCATCACCAATCACTCTCAATCCGTTAGTGCAGTGGTGCCCAATTCTGTACAGTTGGTGGGCAAGGATTTTGAGGGAATTAGATGGCGGTCCACATTTATTAAAAGACAGTATATACAAGGTGTTTGAAAAGGTTATTGACAACCTTAAGGAGGTTATAGAGGGGTCGGAATATAGCAACTTTCGAATAGGAACCCGGGTCCTCCGAAGTCATCCTGGTTCAATACAAGCCTTTGAATGAAGGAAGTACATTGTGGGCGTAATCATACTGTGCGAAGAGCCATTAGGTTACGTGTGCCTGTTATTCGTGCGCGCAGAGGCCACTGTGTTATTTGCGTTGTTGAGTTGAAGGTAACTGGTGTCTTAGTGCTTTCGTAATCTCTTGCTATCCGTTAAATAGAACGATACACATTTGCAGAACTCCAGGACATGAATTTCGTCTTCGGCGCAGAAGCTGAACGCCTGTACCGGGAACAATATCCGAACAGGTGTCACCCAGTGCATACGCCGTTCCAAAACATTCGCCGGCGACTAGGAAAACAGGCTCTCTGCCCGCAGTGCATCATCTTGTTTTCGAGACACCCGTGGACGACGCAGAAACACTTAGCCAAAATATTTGCAGCATATGATGTAGTCCAGGAGATGCCTGGGATATTTGAGAGAGTGCGTCAGAGTTTCCTTCGACGATGCAATGCCTGCATTACATGAGAAGGTCTCCCACTCACTCGAACACCTTTTGCAATACATTTAATGATTCCATGTAATCTTTCTTTACTTATTATATTTTGTGCAAATTAAGATTGTTTTATTGATATGCTGTCTACAATGCACTTCCTTACATTCTAAGGCTTGTACTGACTCAGGAATACTTCGGGGAACACGGGTTCTTATTCGAAAGTTGTTGTATTCCGACCCCTCTATAAGCTCCTTAAGTTTGTCAATAACCTTTTCAAGTTTAACTTGTATCAGGTGATGTACATACACTGGTTCCCATAAATTAAGGAAAACACGAAAAAATCCCGAAAACTCAAAACGTACATGGTGAAATGTTATCAAATTTGGTGTAAACCCGTATGATATCGTACGTTAGATATCATACAGGTTTACACCAAATGAAACATTTCATTCTGACAAAACTGACCACATACATAATCAGGTGAAAAGCAAGATTTCAAAGTGAAATAGTAAGTACCTCAATAGGGAAAACGATGTATTAACCCTCACAGCAATGATTCATACTGTTGACGACGGTGTCTAGGAACTCATAGGTAACAATGGCTATTGTTCTTGTAAAGCTTGTTTAAGTCACTGCAGGTCTTGTAGAAGAAACTGAGGTCTCCCCTAGAGATCCCACACATGCTTGATAAGATTAAGGTCGGTAGAACTGGATGGCCATTCCGTGCGAACAGTGGTCCCCTCTTGAATATATTGTTCTATCAATTTCTCTCCGTGGGGACAAGCGTTATTGTCTTGTGGGAGAAATATGTCTCCTATGGCACCTATAGGGGTGTAAGCTAAGCTGATGACTAGACCTGCTCCGTTCAAATACGGACTCTACAGGGATATGCTGAACTCTCTCAAAAAATTGTTAGTGAAGGCATTGCGTGAGCAATCCTGCCAGGATCCTGCAAGACTTTCACCCGGACAGGATCGGTCTAGGGACTGGCAAGGGGTGTAGGACATCATTCCTGTAGCGTCGAGCATTTATGGTTCCTCTTGGAAGCACTTAGAGGCCTGTGCGTCCACGTAACGAGATGCCACCGCAAACCAGCACGCTACCACCAACATAAGTACCCTGCTCACGGGTCATAGAGGAATGATAGCGTGTCCGTCGGTCTCTCCAAATCGGGGAGCGCCCGGACTCGCTCTACAAAGTAAATCTGGACTCATCTGTGAAGAGTACTTACGTCCATTGCTTTTCATTCTAATTGACGTGAAATCTTGCTGAATTCAAACGTTCCTTCTAGTTACCGGGAGTGAGAGGAACGCAGAGTGCTGGTCTTCTAGCATAAACACCTCCTTCGTGAACCTTTATGCTCACATTGGAAGCAAATATGACTGTAATCCGCAGCGAGAGCAGATTGAAGCTGTGCCGGGATAACAGTCGCGCAGTAAAGCGGTGATAGTGCTCATCGACGGATGCTGTAGTACGAGGCCTTCCTTTACTGAAGCTTCGGGGAGCTGATTATTCAGTTTTGGTTTTGTGAGACGAACATTATTTTTTTTAATGCAAGAGCTAAATTCTAAACCTCTCAGTACCGGCCTGGCACAGCCCGATCGCGGGAAATTTGTGAATGTAAACAAGAAAGGTGACACCTTTTTACAAAAGACGTGCTAAAAAAGCCCGAAGTCCGTGTTGGGTTCCAGATTTCCCTGCCGGGACAGGCCTGTGCGTACCTCCAACACAGATAAAGCCAGCTAAAATATATCTTTATATAGATATATTTTAGCTGGTATGTAGCGCCCCTCACTCCGGAGCAAGTTGCTCTCCCAACTAAGCTACACGGATCGCTGCAGATTTGTCATCTTGACGTCACATCTTGCCTCCCCTATGGTCACAAGTCTATCTTACTTTGTCATATCTCTCACCGCATTTTCCTTTTCTTTCACTTCTTTTCCTGAGAAAACAAAAAACAATGTTAATTTGAGTGAAACCCCCAACACCTAGCAGTGCCGCATTCCCTATTAAAAAGATAGAAGCTGCTGCTTGGAACTGCAGTTAACGATGAGGTGCAATTTCGCTCTCTAAAAATTTCTCCAAACATCTTTTTTTATTCGCATGAAGAAAATGTAGAGGACATTGAGAAATCACTTGCGCGTTATTTTCTTGGCGTGGAATCACTCTGAGTAAAGTAGGTTGCCGACTCGGCTAGGTGAATCTGGTGCACCCAATAATTTTACGAAGAGGACAGTTATCCAATATTTTTTAATGTGAAAGAATCTCCATATACTCCTTGACAATTTGTACTATTAAGTACTTGAAATATTATAAAATACCTTATCTGTAAATTTTTGGAATGGGAATGGGCCGTTCCGTAAGAACTGAGAGTAAAATCACACAAGATGAAGAAATATAGGTACAGCAAAATATATGTATTTCTTTCTTAAAGTATCTTCTATCGGATGATATGCTACGGTTCGATCGTTCATTACACTTTTCAAAGTATGTAGCGAAGGCATTTTGTCGAAGCTGCTTTAGCGATCCCTGTATAGCTTGAAAAAGTCAGCATTTGTCTTGAATCTTCACCACGGATCTTCTCCTTTATTGTTGGAAACCACCAGAAATCGCACGGGGCAAGATCAGGACTATAGGCAGGCCGTGGCATGATTTTATTACTGCATTTCTTAAGATACTGTCTAACACAAGAAGCCACATGTGGACGGGCGTTATCGTGGTATAAGGTCCATTTGCCCACCAGTTCCGGTCGCTTAATCGATATGTGTCGTCGCAGACGCTTCAAGACTGAAATGTAATACTCAGCCGTGACAGTAGTTTGTGGAGGAACGGCATGCTGGTTCACTACATCTTTATGATCAAAGAAAATTATCATCATCACCTTCCCAGTTGATTTCGTTTAGCGGGCTGTTTTTCGGAAGAGGCGAACCTGTGTGTTTCCAGACACTCCTTGCACGCTTCGTGAGGAGGTAAAAATAGTGGACCCATTTTTCATCGGAAGTTATTACTGTCTTTAGAAAGTTTGGATCCTTTGCAATCATTTGTTTCCAGCCATGACTTGCCTGAACTCTGGCTAACAATTGTTCTCTCGTCAGGTGATGAGGTATCCATCTGGAACACACACGATACAGCAGTAATTTGTCGCGTAAAATGCGGATTGGCGACGTTTTTGAAATATTAATTGACGCCAGTATGTCTGCCACGGTTAATAACTGTTGCCATTGGTACTTATTTAACTCATCAGTCGTCCGCATGGCTATTTTCCCCTTTCGGACTGTTGCCAACTCAAAACAAATTACTCTCAATTTTTACGGAACGGCCTTTGTATGTTAAATTCGAAAATATTATTTAAGTTTTGTGCAGCGAAAAGTTAAAGGGGACCCAACTTCGCATTGGGGCTCTACCATCCCTTGAGCTGGTGCTGTGAGGGACATATTTTTAGTAACATAAAGAGCTCGTTATCTCACCTGCGTTCATCACCTGGTGGAATAAGATTTTATTCTAGTTATTGATCAGTTCTCTCTGTTATAATTCAAAATAAGTGATTTAATGGAGTTTTTAATAATTCACATATATTTTATTTTGCAGATGTGGCTTCTTTCCATATCACAGTACATCGAAGGCAAACGTGGGAAAATCCCTACCATTGTATCGCCGATTCTGTGTTATCCACGCGATCTATGAAAGCCATCCCTTACTTATATCCCTTTGCTATAGAGTACAACCTTCTTCTTGCTGGTGTGTGGTACATTGTATGGCAGAACATCGGGACAGAAAGCATGCATTCCGACCCGCACCACTTGAGGCATGCGATCTCCCAAGACGAGGAAGGTTACGAAGCAATCACCTACCAGAGCAACCTCGTCATCAATGCAGACTGCCATGCTTCTAACAAAGGACTATTCACGGGACTTTTCCTCCTCCTCACCACCATAGTCACAGTAATCGTGTTTTTCGTCGCCATGACAACCGAAGGCTACCAAGAACGCGCCGTTGGCATCCACACCTCACAAGAAGGTCTCCTCACTCTCATTGGACTCATAGCTGTGATAATTGCTTTCACTCAAGTTCATCAATTGGATTTGAGCAAGAACCCAATTACGTTCCTGGACGACGTGCTACTTTTCGTTCCCCTACCTTTCTACTTTGTTCATGGAATCATGTCGGTGATAGCGGAGTACGAATCAAGAAGTTATATTAAGCTCGCTGTCCATGTTTTGGTGACTTTTGAAGTCACGGTTCAGACTCCTGTCATAATAGACGGTCTCCGCCGCTGTAGTAATTCGCAGTCGCTAAGGTACAAGAAGCCCGGAAGAGAGTTGATAACTTTCCTTATCATCCTGAATCTCGCACTGTGGATTGTTGATACGTTTGAACTGAAGAGTGTTGAGCATCACCATGCGCAAGAGGAGTATTTTGGTGACTTGATCTGGATGTTCATTGGTCACACCACTGTGCCACTCATGCTCTTCTATAGATTTCATTCATCAGTTTGTCTGGCGGATATGTGGAAGTCAGCTTATGAGAAGGAAAATTAGTGATAAGACTTTTCAAGCGGATGTACGTCCATCAAACAGGAAAGAATCACGGATCTTGGCGATATTTCCTATTCCTAAGAGTGCGATAGTTCTACAAACTAACGAGCGCGACACCTTCACCTTTCCCCAAATAGGACGCAGGATATTATTTGATAGGTGGGAGAACTTTACCACGGCCTTAACTGGGCTTTTGAATTACTGTGTCGACGATGCTCTACTGTGTGACATAATATTAACATTATGTTTAGCAGTACTACCAAATGAAGTAGCTGTTTCTTTCGAGTGCCCAATGTCGGGGATAGCTTAAAGAATTCCAGTAAGGTCTAGAAAAGGAGATGTTTCTGCTTAGTGTGTTTTTGGAGAGATGTTCCCCAGAAAAGGGCCTCCGAGAAAATGAGTTAGCTCGGTTTGTCTAAGAAAACTGCGAAAGGATTCTTCCCGGCCGTAACTCGAAGAGACTTTAGGGAACAAGCGATGAGCGTAAGCTTCAACGACCACCATAGCATCCCGGATCACCTCTCTCACAGGAACAGGAGGGAGACCTACTCTTTTACCCCCGTCATGTGAATTACTAGTTATTAGTAATACGTACTTCCTAAAGCTCTCACTTGAAGAAATTCAGATGCGTTATTCTTTGCCTAAACAGACTTAACTAATAATGGTTTCAAGCATTTTGCTCTGTTTCTCCTTAGAAAGTTGTAAAATCAAAATGTAATAATAATAAATGATAATTTGTTAATTGAAACTCCCATGGGCGAGAGAGATTTTTTTAGAATATTACAGCAAATTTGGGCACACGCTCTCAAACACGTTGGCTTCCCCTGATCTCATTGATATACGGATTTAATATGAATGAGGTCGGATATCCTATCCCTACAGAAGTTTCCATGCTGGACACATTCCACGTTGTGTTTCACTTAAGTCGTAGCGAGGTTTCCACCTGAACTTAGGTACAGAAAGAATTAAAATATAGCTAGTAGAGAGCATACTAATAGAACATACACGGCACATACTGTATATAATATGCATGACGTGCCTGCCCCCAGGACGCACATGAGATAAAGACAGATAGCAATGAGAGCACATGCCAATGCAGTATAGTGGATAGCACTCGGAGCTCCGGAGCCGAGAGTTGTGGATTCGAATTCCACCCCTGGTATAAAAATGATGGCGGAATTCACTTCGTCATATATGGTGTAGTTGATAGATATTTAATTGAAAGTTATTTAAATTTGAGCCTACATTCTCATCAACTTCACAGTCAGGTATCATTTCAACAACAGGCTCTCCTGATGTTTAACTCTCATGAGTGCCTTAGTAGTGCACATACTTTATAAATTTATAAGGCGCAAGATGGAATGGTCATGCTACCATATATAGACACGCATTATACTGGGGAAAAAATAATTAGATTCATTTTTCCCTTTGAGGTGACTACGGGGTTGCTGGGGACCTTTTCCCTGATATGGTCCATCCAAAAGACGCCAGTCTCCGTTACGGCATATCTTTCGTTATAAGAAGAATGAAACAAAGCCCGAATGGTGAGAGATAAAGAAAGAGTCCCTTATTTTGAGAAATTCGTTTGTTTGAATTCCTTGGGCTTCGCTTTATATCGAGGAGGGTCTAATCCCTAGTGCGGTTCATATTTCTGTGATAGAATGCTCCCAATTTCCCATGTGCATGATTCACCAAGTAGGCTCTGCTCCTGAGCTCCTGAGTCCTTGGGCGTCGGTCTGTGGACTGTTGGTGTAATGTCCCCTGAAAATAAATGGGGAATTTTTAAAATATGACAACTGAAATAGAAAATTCTACAAAAAAAGGCAAAAAAAGGAATTAATAACAGAACATATCCAGAAGTTTTTTCTTCCTTGCATAGCCGTAATTACTACAAGTAATTAAAAATATTTGGAATTACTTTCTTTCTTTTCTTAACGAAGGATTCTAAATATAATTGTTTTATTTTGTTTCGGGGTTTATCGACCAATATGTGTAATTCTTAGGGATATGGGCAGTTGCCCGTCCCTAAATTTGGGCCATTAATCACTGCAAAGGATAGAGCCACAGCCGGAAGACAAGCGGCACCCATACCTCATCCGGGACTCGAACCCGAGCCCATTTAGGGAGAACTATCAGAAGCCAGAGCCTCAAGCCAGTCGACCACCAGGAATGGATAATTAAATGTTACATTGAACTCGGGATATTATTTGGTAACAACGTGTTAACTTTCGAATTGCATTTTCCTTTTTCAAAAGTCTGTCTGTACCTCCCTCGTTGCGCGGTGGTCTAAGTGCTGGCTTATGATCATTCGTCCGCGATGGGTCTGAGTTCGAATCACGGTGAGACATGGGGGGGGGGGGGGGGATTGGAGGTTTAACGACCACCGTGAGCAACTCAATGGGCTATAAGCAGTCGCCCGTCCCTAATTTAGGGTCACTGGTTCCAGGGAAGGGAGAGAGCCAGTGCCGTAAGACAAACACAACATCCATGCCTGACCGGGATTCGAACCCGGACCCCTTACGGACGAATGATCAGAGGCCAACGCCTTAGACCACTGCGCCACCGGGGCGGCGGTGAGACATGGATGCTGTGTTTGGTTTGTGTTACGGCTCTGTCTCATTCCCTTCCCTAGAGCCAGTAGTTCTAAATTATGGACGTAACTCCGGAGGCGCAGTAAGCGCTGGCTTATGAACATTCGTCCGAGAAGGGTCCGGGTTGGAATCCCAGTGATGCATGAATTTTGTGTTTGTATTACTGCACTGGTTCTCTCCCTTTCCTGGAACCAGTGGCTCTAAGGTACGGACAGGCGACTGCTTATAACCTCCATGAAGTATTCCTCAGCTCTCTTATAGCCCATTGAGTTGCTCACGGTGGCCATTAAACTCCGAATATAACACAAGTATAGCTGCTGTCATGCCATTCCTTTCAACAAGAGTCCAGTTCTGAGTTATCCATTGCCTCCTCTTTTTTTTTTTTTTTTTTTTTTTGATTGGAGGTTTAACGACCACCGTGAGCAACTCAATGGGCTATAAGCAGTCGCCCGTCCCTAATTTAGGTCACTGGTTCCAGGGAAGGGAGAGAGCCAGTGCCGTAAGACAAACACAACATCCATGCCTCACCGGGATTCGAAACCCGGACCCCTTACTGACGAATGATCAGAGGCCAGCGCCTTAGACCACTTCGCCACGGGGGCGGCTGCCTCCTCTTTAAAAAATATATATATTGATATTTGAGACCCAATGAAACAAGATGCGCTGCCCCGTGGCGCAATTGTCCAAGCCCTGGCTTAAGACCTTTAAAAAAAATTGTCCAAGCCCTTTTAAGACCTTTCATCCGAGATGTATCCGGGTTCGATCCCCGATGAGGCATGGATGTTGAGTTTGTCTTACGCCACTGGCTCTCTCCCTACTCTGGGATCAGTGGCCCTAAATTAGGGACGGGCGACTATGTTTATAGCCTATTGAGTTGCTCGTGGTGGTCGTTAAACTTCCAATAATGAAAACAGGATGCCTGGAAAATTTCTATGTTTTCATACTTGTTTTTGTCCTAATCATATCGGTAACCTCCATGAAGTACTCCTCAGCTCTCTTAGCGGAAGCAGTAAAAGCGTGGAAGTGTTGCTTTCTTTATTAAGTACCTAATCTCACTGGAAAGGGAAATGTCGGGAAAATCTCGTGGATCTTCTTTAATTGGATATTTTTAGTTATTTAGTTCACATACACACACACACACAATTCAGCTTCCATAATTGCACCTTCTTCTCGAAGCCCCGCGGCGTTATGATTCCATTTGATCTAACGAAATTGCGAACATTTTCACCGTAAATCAGGCAAGATGATATCAATATTTATAATTATTCTTATCGCTTTCCCAGCATAAATTCGCTTCATGACAGTTAGCAGGTGTTACTGTGCTACTCGGAGAAGTATTACACAGGTTCACAAATTTTCTTTTTATTGAAAAGATATATGAAGAAAATGCATCTATTAACACATCACGAACTTCGCATGAACCTTTGGGTCCTACTGTTATGTTTGCAATCTATGCAAAACTCTGTGTACGCTTTAACTAGGAAAAACACTGAACTTCCCTGCTAAAGTACAAGCTTTAATACTCTCCACAAGTTCAATTCCTTAAATTTGGAAAAATGCCTTGCCCCAGACTGAAAAAATGTTTAATTAAGCAAGGATACATTGAGTTAGCCACAGTAAACAATGGAGAAAATCTGTTCAACAGGGCACGCATTAAAATCTGTCCAATATTCACGTTGCAGAACACATCGCACATGCAAAACTGGGCGCAAATTATATATTTTGCTCACCGTAAGCTTCCATTGTTGGAAAACAAATGCTCAAGTAATCAGTTTTATACACTTATATCAACAACTGACCAGAAAATATTTACTAATTAATACTTTATTCCTTTAACAAAGGAAAAAAAGATATTCTGACTTTAGGAAAATTACCTCATTAATTAGGTATATGAACATATTCAACAGATTCTGAAGAAACAGGCTGTTCCCGTAAATACTGGGAAACACTCGTAAGACAAATGAGATAACAACTCTGTGTTGATTATGTGACACATGAGGCACTGCCTGATTGGTGGAATTAGGAGCTGAAGTTTTTGATTCTTGATTAGTGAAATTATTTGTTGAAGTCCTGACAGATAAAAACATCAGTTTCAATTAAATTATTCTTGTGTACTAACTAGAGGAATTATCTGTTGAAGTTCTTCCTGTGGTGAAATTAGCTGCCGAAGTTCTTATGTGCACTTGACTATTTATTCCCGAATCTCAGAGACAAATGCTTTTCGGAATATTGGCAGACTACTGCGTAGAAACACACTCAAACACAAGGATTTTACGCTTGAAATAGGATATGGATTAAATGTGTTTGACGATTAGGTAACTAAATTGTGTGACAATGCAAGAAATTTCATTTTTCGCATTTGCAAGAAGTTACAAACTGATGCTTGCAGAAGAAACGAAAATGTATCAAACAAAAAAGGTTTTCATCATCTACGATACTTCAGGCATTTCGTAAAAGATGAAGTAGTTTTTCAAAAGATATCTTTGATCATGAAGACAAAAGAATACATGGAACTATTGCTGTGGTGAATATCTTTTAGCTTAGTTTAAATTGCTTCTCAAATAAGCATCCATACAACTTACTGTCGTTGTGAACATCACAATCTGTAATTATGTTCAATTAATGTGTTACGACTGTCGTGTAAACATGAGATTAAAAAATAAAATCATCCTCTTTTAAAGTTTGAGTGTTTTTGTGACTATCTTGTTTCTTTGGAAAATGAAGAAAAACATTCTGCTTGAATTTACCAAAAACAAGGGGGAAATAATATTCACGAAGTCATGTGATGCACTGTAGATTCGATAGAAACATTAAAATGTTCGCTCTATAATTTATATTTTAAAAATTAAGGGTAAATTTGCATGTAGCAGTGATATTTGCTAGGTCTTTGTCTGCCCGCTTTTCGAAACATGTGCTTAGCGTATTGTATCAAATTAGTTGATTGTGTAAAATTTTTATCAGTACAACACAAGTATTTGGTCACTTTAACAATGATCTCGAAAACTTGGGAAAATATTTCCTAGAAGTGGTCGGATGATATACCGTCGTGGAATGAATTGTTGTCATCGAGCAAAATCATCGAGTCAAACTATCACGAGCTACTTAAAATAATAAAACTAATGTATATTAGTAATCCGAATGTACTGGCGTAAAATAGAACACAAAGTTTCCAAGCTTTCGCACATCAACCAGATGGCTTTTTCAAGGAAGTTAGACAGCAAACTGTTCTTTAACTTCCTTCGTTTGCTGTTTAACTTACTGTTTTGTTGTTTAACATCGTTTGTTTGCTCTCTAATTTACGGTCATTTGCAAAAGTTTAAGACCACCTGCCAATTTATTGAAAATTAAGATTTTCAGAGAAACAACAAATTACTAGTCAGAGATATTTGAAAAAATGACCCCACAGATGAATACTTACATTCTTTAGAACACAACAAGACCGACATCAGTATTTTGTGTGGCCACCTTTGTTTGTATAACAAATAGAATGAGATGTCGCATACTCTAAATGAGGGACCTGCGGTAGTCACTTCAAATGTCTTTGTGCCACACGTACTTTATCGCGTCAATCAAAACTTGGGAATTTGATGACTGTTTTTCTGCTACCTTGTCTTTTAAAATGATCCACAAATTTTAGATGGAGTTAAGGTCGGGACTATTACCGGGCCAGTCAAGCACAGTCATATTTTTCCTCTACAAGTAGTTCTTTACTGCCTGTAGTCCATGGCATGAAGCACCATCATGCATAAAGATTGCGCATCTATTAACAGCTTCTCACGTGACATTTTCACATAAAAAGGACCAGTCATGGTAGTGCCTGTCGGCAAAAAGGATAATGAAGCAGTACTGGATGCTGACATAGCACCCTATATCATCTGACTAGGCGGATGTCTCACGGTGCTAAAGGTGTATTTTTCATCAAACCTTTAGCCATTTGGTCGTGGAACATGCGCTTCACATGATTCAAATTGACTGACAGTTGATTCATTGGAAAAAGAACTTGGCTCTGATTTTCAGCAATCTACGATTGATGACGCTTCGCAAACTGGATTCTCTTCTTTTTCATGACAGAAGTTAGTCTGGGTTTATGTGCAGGTTTATCTGAATCCAAAATCTTTGCTAAGACTTCGGGAAACAGTGCTAATACTAATATCAGTCCCTTTTGAATGTAGAAAGGCCTTGATTTTCTTGCACGAACTCCTCGGAGAACGCATAACTATTCACCTTATGGTATTGTCATCACGTTGTTTTCCTCGGGCGCCCACTTCTCTTTCGGTCGTTAAATTCACCTGTATCTCAATATTTCGTGATCGTATTATGAATAACAGTCTTGCTCACATTCACCTTTCTGCTTATGTCACGTTGGGGGTATCCTTCGTGATATAGGTGATGATCTGAAAATTAGGTGAAAATATTTAGGACGGGAAAAAATCCGAAATGGGAGACGGAACCCCATTTTTGCCCTGTAGGTGGAAAAACGACAACAAGTCGGCCATATTGTGTGCCACGTTCCCACGGAGAGAAGAGGGTGTGTGGGGGAAAGAATTTGTTTCCTTTGTTAATTCTGCATTGATCCAGAAGTTCACAAAACGTGGAGTTCTCCTCGTAGCTCAGAAAGTTACACACAGCTAGAGACAGGCGGAGGAGTGTAAGATATTTACCACATGGCCTTCTGCTTCAAAGGCGTGGGCTTACGTGATTAGTCGTGCGAGGTCCGGGCTGTACAGTTTGAGCGGGAAGAAGTTATAACGAACTTTCGTGGACACTTCTCGCTCTGATAGGAAACAGGAGAGTTGAACTGTCGTTGTTGCTCTAGATATAAGAGCGTACAAGATGTACGAAAGCTATTCGGCTACCGTTAACTAGCTATATGCTAGGAGCCTACCTGTGGGTGAAGGCTACTAGGGAATGTACAATGCATTATCTGCGGGTAAATGTGCAATATCTAAGAATCATCTGATGACAGACTGCGGTCTGCCAAGAAAATCTTCCACCTGAGATATCCTGCATACTTAAAATTGGAAGCAACGAATTCCTGTGTAATGAATATTAAACTCTCAATGCCATACATATATGCACAAATGTAGTGTAGGACTGTACTGAAGGAACTCTGACCTAGCTGTGATGTTGGTTGGCTCGAAATCAAGAACCGTGGTACTTTATCATCTGAATTGTATTCTCATCATACGAGTCACCTGCTGAAATCACTACCCTGCTGAAGGGTAACTTGTAAATACAACTTTACATATTGGGTAAACAATTCTCTGCTCTGTATCAACGATATCACTTGTCCTTCACCATCATGCCTCTGAGCAGCGACACGGCGGAATAAGTTTCACCAGAACGGACAAATAAAAACCTGTTCTGATGGCAGCAAATTACCGAACCGGAGTAAGTATGCTAACTCCAATTTACCCACACAAATCTGAAAGAAAGAGTAGTGAACACAATATAATAAAATCTGCCAACCCCAAAAAAACATATAGAGTATGACAATATAAAGTCACTATTTGTGTCCTCTGCGTAATACTTAAAGACGCTTTTTTGCCTATTTTTCGCTATATAGAAAATGCGTGCAAAACCTCTCAGCACGAAAACCAGAAGCAAACTGACGCTCACACGCTTCCCCCAACTTTATCAACAGCTGCTGTTGTAGGATGATGCAACACCGACTGGAAGTTGAGTAATACAGACAGTAGCTGACTTAATCGGCAGAAATATCCTAGTACCAACAGGTGGTCTTAAATTTTTGCAAATGACTATAGTTGAAAAAAAGCCATTTTTTTCAGCTATAGTCATTTGCAAAAGCCATTTTTTCAACTATAGTCATTTGCAAAAGCCATTTTTTTCAACTATAGTCATTTGCAAAAGCCGTTTAGTTGATATGACAGGGCTTGGAAACTTTGAGTTCTATTTTACACCAATGAATTCGGATTACTAGCAATTTTTTTCTATTTGAAATATACACTATCTACCAACAAGTAATTGGACACCCCTTCAATCAACGATATCTGCGGTCCTGATACACGTCGCGGCCGCCGCCGTTAAACATCGTGTGGGAAACAACAACGCAACCAGTCGCATGCAAGATGCCACGCAGTTCGGAGCTATCTGATTTCGAGAAAGGTGTAATCGTCGGGTATCACAGAAATGGCCGATCCATACGTGATATATCCAGCTAGTTGAAGTACCCAAAATCGACAGTGGCCTACGTAATTGGCAAGTGGAAGATGAGAGGTGACTGTCGGAATGTGCACCGACCCGGCAGACTCACAAAACTGGGAGTTAGAGACCGACGGGTGCTGGCCAGAGAAATTCGGAAGAACCGAACCATCGATGGGCCACATCCGCGAGGAGGTCCAATAGGCATCCGGGAGTGTTCTTTCGATGAATACCATCCGTAAGGAAGCCCATATGCTCGGTTATCATATGCGTGCTGCCACCCACAAGCCTTTGATCACCAAGTCCAATAGCGCTGCTCGGCTAACGTGGTGCAAAGAACGTCGACAGTGGACCGTTGAACAGTGGAAACAGGTTCTCTGGAGCGACGAATCAAGGTTCACCCTCTATCGTTTGGATGGCAGGGTCTGGGTTTTGCGTCTGCCTGGAGAACACCTCCTGCCGGAATGTATTGTGCCAACTGTGAAGTTCGGCGGCGGTGGAATTATGCTATGGGGGTGTTTCTCCTGGTATGGCACGGAACCCTTGGTCGCAATTCCTGGTAGACTCAACGCCGAGACCTACTGCACCATTTTGGATGACCATGCGCTTCCTACGTTGTGGCAGTTTTACGGGGTGGACCCATGTTACATTCAGGATGACAATGCCACCTGTCATGTTGCGAGGTCCACCATGGCTTGGTATGGTGACAAAGGGGTTAATCGAATATACTGGCCTGCGCAAAGCCCGGACTCTAACCCTATAGAGCACCTTTGGGACGAGTTGGAGCGTCGACTTATGAGGTGCCCCCACCGTCTGAAATCGGTGAAGGAACTGACCTGTTTTCTCCAAGCCGAGTGGAAGAAAATACCACTAGCCGTCGTACAACGCTTTTTTGAGAGTATGCCCCAGAAGGTCGCAGCTGTAATCGCCGCTCGTGGAGGCTCCACCAACTACTGATGGTGAATAAACTTCGTTTTCCTTTGCTATCACAGGTGTCCAATTACTTGTTGGTAGATAGTGTACTTCTTAATTTGTGTCCTCGTTATTAATATATTAATTTGTACCCTCATTACTAATTTGTGTCTTCGTTATTAATTTACTGATTTGTATCCTCGTTATTTATTTATTAATTTGTGTCCTCGTTATTTATTTATTAATTTGTGTCCTCGTTGTTAATTTATTGATTTGTGTCCTCGTTATTAATTTATTGATTTGTGTCCTCGTTATTAATTTATTGATTTGTGTCTTCGTTTTGAATTTATTGATTTGTGTCCTCGTTATTAATTTATTGATTAGTGTCCTCATTTTTAATTTATTGATTTGTGTCCTAATTATTAATTTATTGATTTGTGTCCTCATTACTAATTTGTGTTCTCGTTATTAATTTTTGATTTGTGTTCTCGTTATTAATTTTTTATTTGTGTCCTCCTTGTTAATTTATTCATTTGTGTCCTCGTTATTAATTTATTAATTTGTCATAAGCTGTGCTAGTGCGACACATGAACTAACAACTTTTCTTTTTGTGGAGCTTGCGTGCATCCATTTGGAACCAGAATGTTCAATATTTATGATACATTTGGGATTCTATTCTAATACGCTACGAAATATTGTGGAGCCACAAAATTACGTCTCAGAGATTTATCAGTTTTTAAATAGAGCGTATGGGTGTGAATCATGAAATGCGAAACTAGTTTTTCATCCAAACCGAAAGTAAACAACATATCCTTCTCAAATGGGATCAAGTTCAACTTTGGCTGCACCAAGAAAGAACACAGCAACACTGTCTCAATATCCTCAAAGTAAACAACATGCCCTCCTCTGATGGGATCAAGGTTCAACTTTGGCTGTACCAAGAAGGAACACTGCAACATTGTCTCAATTCTCTCAAAGTAAACAACATACACTTTTCTGATGAGATCAAGGTTCAACTTTGGCTGCACCAAAAAGGAGGGACACAGCAACACTGTCTCAATTCCCTCAAAGTAAACAACATATCCTTTTCTGATGAGATCAAGGTTCAACTTTGGCTGCATCAAGAAGGAGGGACACAGCAACACTGTCTCAATTCTTTCAAAGTAAACAACATACCCTTCTCTGATGGGATGAAAGTTCAACTTTGGCTGCACTAAGAAGGAACACAGCAACACTGCCTCAATTCTCTCAAAGTTGTAACATACCGGGTTACGTATAAAAAAAATCGAAGAACCGAGTATTTTTGATTTTATGAAATTCAAACATAAACGTATAATCGCAAAACGCTTGTAAATGAATTACGTATAATTGAGTTAAAAAGGCGTTAGAAATAACATTAAAATATCGGGCTAACGGAAAATTACGTATAAAATTGAGAAACGTATAACCGAGGTTCCACTGTATTACGCATTGCTCCACTCGGATTCTTCTATGATGCATCTGAATGGCTTCACTACAGTGATCGCCCTGTTCAAAACAAAAATATTTGCGAGGTGTTCAACTTCGAACTCTTTCAGAAGAGCGTTCGAGTGAAATTCACGGAACTTTCAGCTTAAGGACTATTTGCGACTGATAACGTTGTTGATGAAATCTTTCTACCACTCTTGAATGTACAGGTTTCCACGAGTGGGAGATCATTGGCTTCTCACCCAGTCACCCACGCGCAGAAGTCGTTCGCGTTTTATTTGAAGGTTACTGAATGTTTATGAAAAGCTAACACACTGACATCAAGCATTTAGTTTCTGAAAAAACTTGTAACAAGCAGAAGACAAAACAGATGAGTCGCAAAAACATTGGCTCGCCCTCCTGTGAGGAAACATATTAATAAGTTAAACCGATGTTTAGTTAAAGTTATTTCTGAACGTTTTAACAGTTCAGGAAGAAGCACTCTATGTTACAGGTAGCTGAAAAATGGGGCAACATTCATGTAAAACTAACGGCATTTCAAGTAAAAAATCCGTTAATTTCAATTTCAATAATCAGCTCAGTTGTGGAATATTGAATTTTTTGGTAGCATTTCAAGATTTTTTGGGGAAGACAAAGGTGTATTCAGATCATATCAACCACCAGTTGCCGAAAGAAACTTGAAAAATTATGTGATTTGATTTAGTAGGGTAAAAAAACACGAATCACGGTAAAGTTCCTCACAGGTAAATTCCCGAACTGAAAAATTCTCCAACATTCGGTAAATTACTTCCATACTGAAAAATTCCCCCACATTCGGTAAATTACCCCCATACACAAAAATTCCCCCACGGAAATCTCCCCCACTTTTTTAGTCAGGGACCGTGCACAATTTAATTTTACACAAAATCTCGAATGTGGGGAATATTTCCGGAGTCAATTTTTCCACTTTCAAGCTGTTTAAAACAAACTGCAGCCTTACAAGTAGCACAAATATGTGGAGGAAATTACCGTATTTGGCATTTCCATTTTTACGGCAATTTACATATGTTTTTATAAGTACAAGTCAAATATGGATGAAATTTCCGGGGTCGACATTTCGACTTTTCACCAGTTTATAGTAACATACGGTCTTCTAAGTAGCAGAGTGGCAGGGTGAGGGAAATTTCCGTGATCGGTATTTCGAGTTTTACCGTAATTTACATACGTTCCTCAAGTACCAGTAAAATATGGGGGAAATTTCTGGTGTCTTTCCAGGGTCGACATTTCGACTTTCTTTCACCTAAGTTTATTGTAACAGTTTATGTATAGTAACAGACGGTCGTAGAAGTTGCAGCCTGCTAATCTAAGACCGTCGGTTACTATAAACTGCTTGGGGTAAAAGTCGAAATGCCGACCCCGGGAAATTTCACCCACATTTTATTGGTACTTGAGGAATATCTGTAAATTGGGGTACAAATCGAAATGACGACCCCGGAAATTTCCGCCACCGTGCCAGGCTGCTACTTCCAAGGCCGGAAAAAGCCGAAATGCCAACCACTGTGGTACTTCTAAGGCTGCAGTTTGTTTCAAACTGCTTGAAAATGGAAATGGTGACCCCGGAAATCTTCCCCACATTCGATATTTTGTGTTAAATTCAACTTGAGCACGGTCCCTGACTGAAATAAGGTGGAGAAATTTCCGTGGGGAATTTTCCTACGGGGGGAGTTTTCCAGTGTGGTGGAATTCACCGAATGTGGGAGAATTTACATGTGGGCGACTTTACCGGTTACCTAATAAAACAACACACGGAAAATATGCCACCTCGATAGTCTAGTGGTAAGAAGAATAGGTTTATGGCTGGTCGTACGAGCTGGGCTCGATTGCTGAATGAGGCATGGATCTCGTGTTTGTCTTACGGTGGTGATTCTCTTCCTCCTCTGAAACCACTGACCACAAACTAGGGGGACGTGACTGCTTGTAATGCTTGTTGCTCGAATGGTCGTTGAACCCCGAAAGAGAAAACGACAAAAAAAAAACGTAGGAAAAATGATTCCAAAAAAAAAGAAAAGACTGATTTGCTTTTTTCAATAAAAAGTTTAAAAATCCTTTTTTCCTCTTTTTAAAAGTAAATTAACTTAAATCCTTTTACCTTATGTTATATCTTGCTTATTTCATACGTCCCTGTTATATTTTTTGGGGTATATAACTTTGGGTGGTGTTGTACTAAATGAATAGGGAGAATTGTTTCCCTGTGGGTATGAAACTTATTAGTAGCTGCCACCAGTCCAGAATGATAGTAAGGTCTCGATAACCTTATCTTCTCTTTCTACTCACCTCAGAGGCGTAGCAAAGGATCACGCACTTGGGTAACACAGCTGGCCTTTTTCATGACATAACAACTTTATTCATGCATAAATACGTTTTATACATGACGTGACGGTTGATGAAACATTTACAATTATGGCTGAAATTTATTCAACTGGAGGATGCTTTGTTAAGGTACTCAACATGCACAGTTCCTTTTCAATATTACAGTTTTTACACAGCAGTGAGAATTCCGTTGAGATACACACACTGTCCACAGTCATGGTATGCGAAACATCACTGTGCCACAGGCTTTTCCTTTAGTTTTTAAATACCGCTCAGGGTAGTGATAATACTGCTACGCATAACACAGGGAGTGACTATTCCTTACTGATCAAGTTTAATCACTAACCTCGGCTAGTGAAAATTTACGCTGGCTACCCAACTTCAGCTGAGCGCCCAAATTGTTAGGTCACCTGGCTCATTCTCAGAAGAAACCTGACCTCCTTTCCAAGTAATAGCTACCTCTCAAGTTCCGCCAAAAATCTCACTTTTGCGTACCTCAACTTTCTCTCGGACCCTAGACAGTGCACGACCAACCACAGGCTTACATTCCGATTTCCGACTCTCTAGTCCTTGGCATCATATACGGTCTCGGCGACCTGTCATCTTCGCATGACATAATCCAAACACCCACTCTGCTGTTGCTATGGTCTCTGTGAATTCCACGTTTCGAACTCTTAGAAACTCGCAACCTCTTCCCGATTCTTGTGACCTTGTAACAAAAATGGCTGCAGTTTCTTCATTCCTTCTCTTTCACTCAATGATGGTGCCCCATTACACGAGTCCAGAGTTTTCTCACATTACCAATTTTTTTTTCTTTTGGAAGTCAACATTGCCACTTATTTGAGCGATTTTTTCTCCTATTTTTTTCTAAATCCCTCCACGTTACCACACCTTACATTCTATATCGCCCATGAACATCAAATGAGACAGAGAGAGACAGAAGGGGGAATTTGGAAAAATATTTCAACAATTAATAAAGAGTAACTGTACACTAACTACACAAATAGTAACAATTAATAAACCGATTTATTGGCGTAAAAATATAAACATACATTTCCAAGCTTTCGCACATCAACCAGATGGCTTTCTCAAGGAAGGTAGACAGTAGTTTTCTGCATACCTTCCTTGAAAAAGCCATTTGGTTGATATGCAAATGGTTGAAAACGTATATTTACATTTTTACGCCAATAAATCTTATTACTAGTATACACTGAAGAGCAATTGAATTAGAGATACCTGTCTAGTAACGTGTAGCACCACCTTTCGTCCTGATGACGGCGGCGATTCATCTCGGCATGGACTCCACAAGACACCAGAAGCGTTGGAAAGCCATATGGATCCACGACCCCTGAACAAACTCCCACAGTTCACGAAGATTTGATGGAGGGGTCATCTCTCTCGATGGCATCACAGATGTGCTCGATGGGATTGAGGTTAGTTGACCTAGCTGGCTAAGGAAGCGAGGTCACGTCGGTGAAGTGTTCATCCAACCATTCGGATACAATTAGGGAGCGATGGCACGGTGCATTGTCTTGTTGCAGGATGAGGCCACCAGAGGGATGTTGAAGACGCGCAAACGGGAGCAAATGCTCATCCAGGATATCCCGGTAACGTTGACCTGTGAGGGACGATGTCACACGTACCAGGGGTCCCATTTCACTCCACGTAAACAGTCCCCAGACGAGAATGCCACTCCCACCAGCTTGAAGAGTACCCTGCTGGCAAGAAGGATCTATCGCTTCATGTGGTTTGCGCCGTACTCGTATCCTGCCATCCCCATGTACCAACGTGAAACTCGACTCATCCGTCCAGGCAACATTTTCCCACATGTCTAAGGTCCAGTGGCGATGTTCCAGCGCTTATGCTAATCTTTGCACCCTGTGATGTGCGGTCAGCAGCGGTACCCTCGTGGACGATGGCTTCTGTACCCCATAGCGAGGAGATGGTTCTGGATGGTGTGGCTGCTTACACGATTTTGTGCACCAGCGTTAAAATGTCGAGTGATTTCTTTCACTGTGGCTCATCTATCCGCTGTTACAATGCGAGCTAGCCAACGATGACCTCGCTCATCCACACGGTGTTGTCCACGGCAGTTGGCCCTTACAGGGATGGTTTTACCGGATTCGATGTACTAACGATGCACCCGTGACACAGTGGCTCGTGAAAATCCCAGTGCCTGCACGACTTCCGAGATGGAGTGACCCATTCATCGGGCCCCGACAATTTGCCCACGATCAAATGTGCTTAAATCCTTCGTCTTACCCATACTGCGTCCGACTGTTACTGATTCCGTCGCATCACTCCTTATATTGTCGGATCGCTGCATACGTCATGTCGTTTGCGTTTAGAGGGCCTCCCACAGCGCCACATTTGCATAACGCCAGCTGTCTCTAATTCAATTGCTCTTCAGTGTAGTTCTACCATTTCTCCAATGTTTTGTAAAGATTTTTGCAATTGGTTCTATCGAAAAAAATTTCTACATTGCATTTTAACCAAAAATACAGTATAAGAAATCGAAGAAATTAAGATCATTAAGTCTGCAGGAATATTGTTATTATCGACCCTCACGATGGACACCACGAACTACTGCTACGTCTTATACAGTGTAATGTGAGTATGTAAAGAAACTTGGAAACATAACCGTCTCCATTTACAATAGTTTATCGATGTGACCAGTTTCCCTTCAGTCTACTCTCGATTGGGGAGGAGAGATAATCCAAGTAACTTGTAAATAAACGAATTTTAAAATAAAGGTAATTGATTTATGCGATAAATAGGATAATCTTCATTTTTTTTAAAGTGAGAAAATCAACAAGATCAATACGAATTTTAAAAGTTGCTCGAAATACTCATAATTTATAGCGGTAACATTGTGAGCACGCTATGAAATTATTTTTGATGTTACTTACAGACGATGTTAATATGCAAGAAAGTCCCAAGAATAGCATCTGAAAGGTGTAAAAAGTATGCACTTTTTCAAAGATTTTCGTATGATTATTCTCCAGCGCAATTAATATTTAGTATAGATGGAGACACCTTTTCGAAACTTCAGACGTCTGAAGTTGTAATTCAATATCGCTTTTCAATTCATTATTTCTTTGTGTAAAAATGAATTTTCAGATGTGGCATGAATGGTGTTTTTTTTTTTCTGTTGGCGCTGGGACTCTTCCTTCCTTGGGACCAGTGGCCCCAAATTAAGAACGAGCGGCTGACCTGTGAATTCCCCAGGGTGTTCGTTAAGCCTTGAAATTACGAAAAAGTGAAAGGTTTTCTTATCTAATGGCAATGAGATATGTGACCTCTAGGCTGAAAAGCAATTTTAGTTTTTTAGTTCTCAGTGACATATGGTTTGAGAATGATTTGGTATAAACGCCGAAGCATTCACAAGACGTTGCGGCATCCCATGATATCAGTAATTAATAAAAAGGGGAACTATGTACCAACTATAATTAAAATATTATAACTATACTAGTAATTCCAATTTCTTGTCGTAGAATAGAAATCAAAATTTCCGAGCTTTCGCGCTTCACCAACTGGCTTTTTCAATGAACATCAATCAGATGGCTTTTCAAACATCAATCAGATGGCTTTTCAAACATCAATCAGATGGCTTTTGCTGTCTACCTTCCTTGAAGAAGCCATTTGGTTAATGTGTGAAAGCTTGAAAACTTTTACTTCTGTTCTACGCCAAGAAATTCGGTATAGTTACATTATTTTAAGTTATGATGTCAGTGATTGGAAAGTTACTTTTTAAAAGTAGCTAGTTACTACTTTTTAAAAGTACCTGTTACTACTTTTTAAAAGTACCTGTTACTACTTTTTAAAAGTACCTGTTACTACTTTTTAAAAGTACCTGTTACTGTTATAACTACATTCTTGAAAACGTAGCTTGCTCCAGCTACAATACTTTTTCCGAAAAGTAGCTTGCTACACTACTTTTTCTGAAAGTCGCTACTTTCGCTCCTTTTTATGTGCATTTCCGTAAGTTAGGCTTAATTACGAGTACAAATTCTGAAGGTGATCTTTGTATGAACATTTCTGCATATGGCATTCAGAGCTAACTGCCAAGGTAAATTTATCGTTGTATTACCACAGCTCAGATAAATGTAACACATTTTATCACATTCACAGTGGCTTATATTCAATGTTAGCTGTTCTACTCAGGGAATTCAACTAAAAATACAATCAAAAAGTATCTACGAAATTCATTATCTTTACTAAGAGAATCGAATATCGCTTTCAAATGTCATCAACAAATCGCAAACTCGATCAACTGTCTTGTACGCGCTGCGCTATCACCTTAGGCTGACTGAAAAGCATAAAGTCAGGAAGATAATACTTTATGGAAGATAATACGTACTTGACTTGACTTAAATTGTGAAAGATAACAGTCTGGCTATCTTTCACAATCTCAGTCAAGTCAAATATGTAAGTGCAGACAGGGCAAACTTAACCTCTTGTTCCAGCCAATAATATTCCAGGAAATCGGGGAAATATCACATGATTTAAAGAATTCATTTTGTTGAATTTTACCCTGATATAAGATGTCTACTATTGCACTGTAAAACATTTCCTGAAATTCCGTTTTTCCTTTTTCGAATTAACGAAAGACATTTCTGATCCAATTTTTTCTGTGAAATGACTAAGAAAATCTGAATTTCACGGACTTTTCATACGTGAATTTTCAGAAATACTCCTGTAAATAAAAATACAATCAACCTCTCTCCGGTAAATAATAAAAAATTACCGTTTCTAAGAAATATTATCGGAAAATCCTGAATTTTAATGTTTTTTCCATACGTGGATTTTCAGAAATACTCCTGTTAATCTTTCTCCGGTTAGTGAATGAAAATTACCGTTTCTAGGAGATATTATCAGAAAATCTTGAATTTTCAGGGAATCTTTCAGTGATTTTGTTCTTATGTTAATGGAAAAGCTCTGTTCCCGTTTTTCCCGTATCCATACGACAAACATTTTCAGGTAGTAAAAGCAGTTCTCAAAAATGTTTCAGGTTTGATTAACTATTTAATTTCAGTCGTCTGTTGGAGAATTTGATTCTGAACTTCTGGAGCGAGACCGGATATTGTTGATAGGGTATCGCATGATATTAAGGTTACTGTGGCAAAAGATTTCCCTCCTCCACCTAGTGTACTGCTAATGTCTTACACTGCTGGACAATTGCTAAGGACGGATCATAAACGGCTATATAGTGCATAAAAAAGTAAGTGTGGTTGGATGCCAAGTGAAATAAAATAATGTCAGAATGCCAGGACATTACAAGAAAGACAATTTATTGTGCTCTGAAATCCAGAAGGCTTTGGAACGTGTTCAAGGGACAAACACGCCATTTTGTGCAGAATACGTAAACGTGAAAAAAATGCAATTACCGTCCGCAGGCGTTCCGGCGTAAGATGTCAATACGGGGTATGGCCACCATGGAGGGCGATGCAAGATTCCACACGTCGTGTCATGCTTTGCACAACATTATCAAGCAGCTGTTGGGGTAATTTATCCTATTCCTCTGTCAGTGCACGGATGAGGGTGTCCTTGTTTATTGGAGGGCATTGGCGACCAGCAAGACTCCTCCCCAAAGCACCCCACACATTTTCAATGGGATTCAGATCTGGAGAACGTGCTGGCCATACGAGGCGTTGAATATCCTCGCTCTCAAGACACTTCTCGACAGCGACTGTTCGATGACATGTTGCGTTGTCGTCCATGAAAATGAATGTATCACCGACAGCACCACGGAACATGCGAACATGAGTTAGCAGAACATCATTAGTGTATCGTTGGCCAGTCATAGTCCCAGTTGGAAGCACATAGAGGGACGTACGGCCATTGATCATGATGCCAGCCCATACCATGTCACTACATGTCGGATATCGGTCCCTTTCCTCTATGTTTGCTGGACAATATGCAGTACCACTATCACGCCAGATCAGTTGTCGTCGACAATCAGACGATAGACTGTATCTACTCTCATCTGAGAAGAGGACAGCAGACCAATCGTTATCAGTCCAATTGCGATGTTGATGGCACCATTGCAAACGGGCGGTACG
Source organism: Macrothele yani (assembly GCA_039090855.1). Lineage (NCBI taxonomy): Eukaryota > Metazoa > Arthropoda > Arachnida > Araneae > Macrothelidae > Macrothele > Macrothele yani. The sequence continues at coordinate 33,094,827 of CM077011.1, forward strand.
GTGACGTCTGGACAATGGGATGCACACAACAGGACGGCGGGCGTATAGTCATCCTTCATGCAAACGTCTGGCGACGGTTTTTCGGGAGATCGGCTTGCCAGTAGCAGCCATAAACTGATTTGCTACCTCACTAGCTGTGCTGCGCCGGTGTCTTTTTGTTGATAGCACTATATACCGATCTTCTGCAGGTGTCGTACTGCGAACACGACCTCCCCCGTGACGTTTGCTACACTCTCCATTTGTTTGAAATGATTTCCAAAGCCTTGAAACAGCACTGTGGCTGACGTCGAACTCCCTGGCAACATCTGTTATTTTTCGCCCTTCTTCAATCTTGCCAATAATACGGCCACGCGTAAAATCATCTAGGTGATGTCGGGAAGACATACTGAAAATTGCAAGTTCGTCAATTGATTCTTTCCCTTTCAGCTTTGCGTTTGAACAACAACGGTCAATACGCGTCAAATCCTTTATATCTCTTATCAGCGCTATGACGTCACGAACAAGTTCGGCAATCCAAAATTTGTATACCCACAACACGTCTTACTGTATCCCGCACTTATGCTAATTTCCACATTTTCCTGCCTTCCATTTTATGGTTGCTATCGGTGCTATTGTCATCCGTCCTTAGCAATTGTCCGGCAATGTATTATGTTACCCATAAGAAAACGGATAGTTGAAGTGTCATACGGGTGGATTGTATGATGATTAGGTAACACTCTGTGGACCCTTTAACACAAAACTTATTGTAGTTGTCAAGATTAAATTTTATATTTATAGGGTTTGTGAAATAATGCTATGAAGTAGTACATTTCACCTTTTCTTAAAAATAAAAAGTCATTGATAGTTTAAAAAAATCTCGAGTTCCAAAGAATTCTGCTGCTTTAAAAAATCACGACCAAAACAAAATGAGGTTTGTGAGAAGTCATCCCAGAGAAAAAAATAAAATCTTTGAAACCTTTCAAAGAAAATAATAAGCTGTCACAGAAGATTAAATAATTAATTAACTCGCATTCATAGCGAAAATCATTTCATCATCGCGCGACAGCTGCCCACTTCATTTCTACCTTAAACATGATCTACAGCGAGGGGCTATCAAGCTCAGGCAGTAGCGCTAAAAGTCAATATCGAAGATTTTGCTATGAAAGTCATAAAAGTCAATATCGAAGTTTTGGAAACTCGGTGATTTTGTATAAAAATGGAAAAACCCGAAACTATATTTTATGGGAAAATAGAGGCGGGGGAGGGGGGGTGATCAGTGACAGCGGAAAATCTAACAATACAGTGAAATTCCCGTAATTAGAGGCAGAAACGTTTCTAAACGGAAATTTCCTGGCAAGTCGGAGATCCACTGGCAACTTTGCTGTATAGAATTTTTCATGAATTCGCATAACTTATTTTCTTACTGTGTAGATGCAAAAATGGATGCAGAAGTGTTAATGGAACACTCTCGAAGTGCAAAATGGAAAAAAAAATAAAGGTTATGTACAAGTTCCCGGGTATATGATAAACAACAGCTTAAAAGAAATGCATGGAAATTCACTGATTACAAACGGAGTATGGTGTATAAACTATTGCTTTTAGTTCTATTTTCTTTACCGCTATTAAAGGAACCATTATTCACATATCAGCAGAAAAATTCACTGGAATGAAAGAAAGGGTTAAAACGACGCTGAAAGTAGAGTGAATTGTCATTGAAGATGACATCCCATACTTCCTAGCGGTACCCGGAAGTCCTACCTTCAGAGAAAACACACACGCCCTTACCCTGCCAGCACGCATGCACACACAGTACACCCACACACACTAGTTCGCTTCTCGATGAGTGTTCTTAATTTATTGGTTTATGTGCCCACCTTCTCCTTTTTCTTAAATTAGTTTCGGCGTCACCATCGAGACGAAGGTCAGCTAGTCTGTCTTGTATTTAAAAAAAAAAAAAAAAAAAGAAAGAGAGTAAGAAACTGCAAACGCCGCTCGATAACCGCTATTGGTTCCTCTTCCTGTGTCCTCGACACGAGCGATGGTAAGCTGCCAGTAACATTACGCACTTCGTGAAACGAAGGGTTCGTTTGCATGTTCTCGAGCTTGTACTCAACCAAAACAAGGTAACATTTTTCCTTTTTTGTTTAAGTTTTCACTCATAAAACCTTATAAGATTCATATGACTCTTCGTCGTGTGCATGTACCAATAGTTTTCTTATCCCCTTGCAATCGCGGAAAACAAAATTGTTTTGACAATTATTACAATAACAATTTTTAATTTCTTAATCGTGGTTTGAAAACGCACCGAATTGGAAATAGTTTAACTGTGTTTTGACAACACAAGAAAATTGTTGTTAATATTCATATTATGTGTAGTCCGTACTGGATTTTTGAAACATTTAATTATAACCCTGCCAAATTATGACTCATAACAAGTTTAGATTTGTGGTAAATTCGAAATATTTCTTTTTAAATTGTGACTCCAAACAAGTACGATTTCACATTAGTAAATGACATGTTTAGATTTGTGATAATCGCTTCATCATAACCGTCATAGAAGTAGCTTCGAAAGGGGGGGGGGGGTCAGTTCCTTAAACTTTTGAAAATTTAAATGCGAATGTAAGCCTACGATAGGGTAGAAAATATGAATGGGAAATTTAATGGAGTTACTACAAATTTCAAGGAAGAAGAACCAAGAGTTCTATGCACTGTGAAAACACAAATTTTTCTGTGCTTCCTCACTCCGGAGTAAGTTGCTCTCCCAACGAAGCTACACGGACAGAATGTACCGCTGCATATTTGTCGTCTTAACATGTGATTGAACTCTGTAGTACGTCACGTCATCTCCCTCTTAACTTTTTTTTTCTTTTTTTAGACGAAGTAGGAATTGTTCATTAATTGCACTCCGCCGTGCGTCGGATGGGCACGTTAAGCCGTCGGACCCTGGGTACTGACCGGTAATAAATAAGGGCGTCTTCCTCCCCGTTTTTACCTCGCTTCCGTGTCACTTTCCTATCGAGCATTCTCTCCCGAATCTCCTAGCTTCCTATTTCTAAGGGTTGTTGTTTAAGACCTCGGGTCAGACACTCCCTTCCTAAAATCCTCTACATATGAACTGATCTGATTTCATTAATTGCAGACGATGTGTGTAACAAACATCACATGTTTTTCGAAGAACCCAACGGCCAGTAGATATTTTTATACGCTATAAGATCGAAGCCCCCCCCCCCCACTCTGGAGTAAGTTGCTCTCCCAACTAAGCTACGCGAACGGAATGTACCACTGCAGATTTGTCGTCTTGACACGTGATTTACTTCTGTAGTACGTCACAACACACAAACACACAAACAAACACACACACACACTGTTATGCTCAACTTTTAGATTTGGATGTGATTCGTTTTTAGTCTGGAAGTAAAACTGCATTAAAATAATATTAATGTAGAGGAATCATTGTAACATTATTCATGTATCAGCCAAAAAAGAACTGTAATATTTAAAAGAATTTGTAAAAAGAAAAGAGGACTTTTTTAAAAAAAATTACATGAATTCAATGTTTGTAATTCGTACAAGACATAGAAAAAGAACGAAAATGTGAAAGAAATTAAAATTCTTTAAGGTATTTAAGTACATGTTTTAAAAGACAATCATAGGCATTACATACGTACTGCAGAATCTTCACTCTAGAGATTTCTGAAACTTTTGCTTTCTTTTAGAAATCAGGGTCGGATTAACCCTTTAACGACCATAACGCCCAGATCGCCTGCACGTACAAACGACCATAATCACCCGAAACGCGTGTCTAGAGTTAGTCAGATTTCCTACCCTTGCTCAAATTTTTTGACCTATGAGGGACCAGCAGAAGTCACCCTCAATCAATATTGTTGTTATTAAACAAACAAATTAACCAACAGACAGTTTCGGGAGTTATAGTATTTAGAGTGATACAAGATTTTTGGGTCATGGTCGTGAAAGGGTTAAAGGGGAGACTATAGGGTCTATAGCATTTGGGCCCACCACGACCAATGACCCAGGAAGTATACTTGGGCAAATAATACATAAGTACAGAGAGAGACAGTGAGGAGAGATGTTTGTAAAATAGTTTTACTGTTGTCTCGTATGATTTCCACTTGGTCACAAACAGAGGCTGGAAGACGAACAGATTTCAAGGCAATGCTTCAATAAGGGTAAAGGTTTTATGTCTATGTGTACAGCGGGGTCGTCAAGACAATTTCAGCTTTTTCACTAGCATCCACCCACACCTCCTAATTTACATTTGGAATTGTCAATGGTGGAAGTTCCCTGTGGCGTCACATTGAATAACAAAAAAGATGCGCTAAGGAATGTACACAATGCTAAATCATTAGAAAATCCAAGACGGTTAGGCGCTTTTTGCGGACGTGCCAGTTGCGGCCAAAACGAAATTGAATAGATTGGAAGGTTTTGTTCTGCGAGATGCGGACAAATCGAAATTGAATGGATTGGAAGGTTTCGTTCTGCCAGATGCGGACAAATCGAAATTGAATAGATTGAAAGGTTTCGTTCTCCCAGATGCGGACAAATCGAAATTGAATAGATTGGAAGGTTTCGTTCTCCCAGATGCGGACAAATCGAAATTGAATAGATTGGAAGGTTTCGTTCTGCCAGATGCGGACAAATCGAAATTGAATAGATTGGAAGGTTTCGTTCTGCCAGATGCGGACAAATCGAAATTGAATAGATTGGAAGGTTTCGTTCTGCCAGATGCGGACAAATCGAAATTGAATAGATTGAAAGGTTTCGTTCTGCCAGATGCGGACAAATCGAAATTGAATAGATTGGAAGGTTTCGTTCTGCCAGTTGCGGACAAATCGAAATTGAATAGATTGGAAGGGTTCGTTCTGCCAGAAGCGGACAATTCACACTGGCGGTTTAAAAATTGCAGGAGAATAATTCCTTATAGCATTTTAGTGCTACAAATTTCAAATTATGTTACACAACTCAAAAAATGTTACAAAATAAATTATGTTACAAAACTCAAGACTTTTTTTTTCAAATTTAGTCACAATTTGTTACAAAACTTAAGGTTTTTAGGCACATTTTGAAGTCCTTGTTTTTTTCAAATGCTGAAATAATATTTTCAATTCTTTCATCAATTTTTACATACATTTTCTTCCGTTTTGTTACCGGTTCTTCTAATTTTGTCCCTTTCACAAAATGCCGTTATGAATTGCTCTGTCCGCAAGTGGCACGTCCGCAAAAGGCACGATACCTCCAAGACAAAATCTAGGAATCTTAATTAAGCTCGTGTTCTTGTGAGAGCAGTGGAAAATACAGTGACTTATTATGAAAATTTTACAGATAATTTAGTAGTTACAGCTTCGTGTTTTAACAGACTTCATAAAAATTCCCCGTCATATGTTCTTTGGGGGCCCGCTAAGTCATTTTTTTTTCATCCGGCCCTGTTAGCAATCGCTTTTTTTAATGAGTAAATAAGAAATACTTTAAAATGTAAACATATTGCGCTTTGAAAGTAAATTGTCTAGTAAACGACTTTTGAAGAATTTTCTTTCCTGTGAATGATTAAAAAGAATAAATTGATAGGGTTTTTTAAGAATTAAGAATTAAATATTGATTTGTTAGCATACGTGGGCGCTATCCGGGAGACGCGGATTGGATTTCTCCTCCCAGGACGACAAAATTTTCAAGTTTTCGGATATTATCTGACTTTTAACATCCATGTCATATTTACATCAATAAACGGATTCACATCTTCCAAATTTGTATTATACAATGGTGGCGCAGTGGTCTAAGGCGCTGGCCTCTGATCATTCGTCCGTAAGGGGTCCGGGTTCGAATCCCGGTCAGGCATGGGCGTTGTGTTTGTCCTACGGCACTGGCTCTCTCCCTTCCCTGGAACCAGTGACCCTAAATTAGGGACGAGCGACTGCTTATAGCCCATTGAGTTGCTCACGGTGGTCGTTAAACCTCCAATCCAAAAAAAAAAAAAAAAAAATCCCGTATTGCATTCATTAAACTTTTGTTTAATGAAATGCTTTCGTGAAAAGAGATTTCGAAAGTGTTGTTACTCTGCTTTTCCGTAGAAGATCCAACATTATTGACTGGAGCACGGAGTACTGCAAATTTTTAAAATTTCAAATAACCTTTGACATTACTCAGATTGTAGGAAAGCCGGCTACAGAAAAAATGTGCACACATACTTTAGGGTCGTATAGAAACTGTGCTTTGCTGGTCTTTTCTCTTACACAAAAAACGATTGTTTTGTGCATATCTGACGTGCAGCATATATTTTATCATTTATAAGATCACAATTGAATTGAAATCTCCAACGAAATAACTAAGTGACTCTTGCATGAATGAAACACTTGTTAAGTAGTACAGCATTAAGGGGACGTATACAAATTATGCTTTCGTTTGGTGATACAAATTGTCATCACTCGTGCTGTATTTCGAAAACGGTAAAAAGGTGAGATTTTTTTTTTGGAGGCGTTACGTGGACGTTTAAAAGTTATGCTTTCATTTGGTGATAAAAACTGTCGTCACTCATGCTGTGTTTCAAAAACGGTATTTTTTTTTCCTTTTGGAAGCGTTAAATTGCAGACCTTATCAGTGCTAAATATTTCCGGCGGAATATGCACGTGATCGCTACGGTTAAGAAAATTGCCTTTCGGGACAGGGAAATGTTGGGAAAATGAATTTTGCAGTTTTACACATCTAATGACATTTCTTTACTTGGCTCATAAGGCCTTTCTAGAAATGTTTATCCTCCTTTTTCCATTTGCGAAAAGCTTCTCTTTATTACTGAAGGCAAAAGTCTGTAAGTCACTAAGTCACTTACTCGTTAAGCCCTAGGCCTGGGGGGGGGGGGGGGTATGCGGCCTTCTAGGCCAGAGCTGGCGAACCTTTTCTGACTAGTGTACCACTTAAAGCTTATTTTACTGCTTTTAAGTGTCTAGTGCGCCACCTCTCTTGGATTATTTTTTCTTTAATTTTTTTTTTTTTTCGTTATGAAACGTTTTTGCGAATAACATAAAAATGACATTAACAGAATAGATAAGTTGGTGAATTTTAAGACTAAGACAATTTCGATTTGAACCTGATTTAATTTGCAAGAAGATAATTAAAAAAATCATACTTACATAAATAATCACATTGGTGTGAAACCTGTTGCTGAATACTACTCGCTCATGCTCGGTTCATAACCTATTGTTTTCAATGCTATGGGCACCATCAGCAGTCACAGACGCTATTTTATTTAAGTCAATCCCCATTTTTACTACAAATTTCTGCTCCACTTCACACATTACATATTTCCCTCTGATCATAGTTGGCAAACTCAGCAATTTAATTAACTCCTCCCTCATTACATTTCCACAAAGAAATCTAACAAAAATATCTAACCTATAAAATGAAAATATCTAACCAAAAATATCTAAATATAAAATTGTTTTTAAAAAACTAAATTTTTACTTAATGTTAATGTTTTCATGTCAGTGTGCCACCCAGCGACACGTGTGCCATAGGTTCGCCATCCTTGTTCTAGGCCATCAAGTGCGGCCTTTTGAGTGAATCCAAATTTTGTAGAAAAAATCCTTTTATTTTTATTAATATGTTTTTGTTCGCCTTTTATTATTTTTATCTTAAAATGACCGTATTTAAAATACCAAAGAGTAAAAGGAGATTCAACGAAATAATGCTCCGAGACTGACGGCCACAATTAAAACATTAGTAAGTCATAAGGGCTGTTTTGATACCTGCTAAGCTCATTACTTCATTCTATGGCTCCTAAAGAGCTACAGACGGAATTGATTGAGGTCTCAGAAGATGACATTTTAAAGTCTTTATTTGACGCTGAAAAAGATCCAGTTGAAATATGGAAAAATGCAATAGGATACCCACGCTTTCTGCAACATCCACGAAAATGCTTTGTTGCTTTCCAACCACTTGTTGCTGTGAATCTACATTCTCCTACCTAACACAAATCAAGACACTCTTCAGGTCACAAATGACGGATACCCATCTAGAGGATCAGCTAAAATGGCGGATAGCCATCTAGAGGATCAGCTAAAATGGCGGATACCCATTTAGATGATCAGCTAAAAATGGCGGATACCCATCCAGAGGATCAGCTAAAATGGAGGATACCCATCTAGAGGATCAGCTAAAATGGCGGATATCCATCCAGAGGATCAGCTAAAATGGCGGATACCCATCTAGAGGATCAGCTAAAATGGCAGATACCCATCTAGAGGATCAGCTAAAATGGCGGATACCCATCTAGAGAATCAGGTAAAATGGCGGATACACATCTAGCGGATCAGCTAAAGTGGCGGATACACATCTAGATGATCAGCTAAAAATGGCGGATACCCATCTAGAGGATCAGCTGAAACTGCGGACCTCCAAGTTGCAACCAATATTCAAATGCTTTCCAACAAAATCAGTCACAAAAAAGTCAATAAAAGGTTAGTTAACTTTAGAATTAACAATCTGTTTTAATTTTTTGAAGTTAGTTAGTACATAGTAAGATTTTTTATAAAATAATGCACATTTCGAAGTATATCTAATTGACATTTTTTGAATGCGGCCTTGTTACATTACAGCTAACTTAACGCGGCATTCCAACATGAAAAGATTCCCCATCTCTGGCTTAGGCCATTTGGTCTTTATTTGATATTTTTTATACTTTTGTTTTTATATTAGTACGTCTACATTACTAACAGAGACGACGTCATACTTTTACACATGTGCAAAATCTTTGCTCTAAAGCCTTAGGCCTCAGCCTTCGTAGAAACTTTTATATACAGGTTTACACAATAGGCAATGAATGATATTTATGTATCGCTTTTGCAAAGGCCCGAAAAGATGAAATGACCAAACATTGGCCCACTATTTTGTATTCGTTAAGGTTTACATATCTACAAAAGCTAATCGCATACTTCACAATTACAAATCTCTAAGACCATGGGCGCTTTTACATAACCCTAAGTCTAAGAGTTCCTCTGATTTCCATGTGCATTGATGTGTGTATTTATGTTCACAAAAGAAAAGTTTTTTAAACTATTTTCAAGAAATAGTTGTAGCAAAACTACTTTTTAGTTATGTAGTTGTAGCAAAGCTACTTTTTAGTTATGTAGTTGTAGCAAAACTATATATTTTTCGTAAAAGTAGTTTTACTGGTAGCGAACTGCTTTTCTGAATTGTAGCTGTGGCTAACTATTTTTGAAAAATAGTTTCCTCAACGCTGCTGAAATTTAATGACCAGCAACTATCAAAGATCTTTTTTTCACTTTTGCTTCTTGCTATTTTTACGGTTAACCCATATTTTACTGAGAAATTCACTTCTTCCAATATCAGCCGTGTTGAACACAGTCGAAAGTGTCAGCAGTTGTTTAATTCATTTTCGTTACTGTAAAAAAAACGGCAGAAATCGCTGAAGACTCAATCAGCTCAGGCAACAATACTCAAAATGAAACAACACTCAAATTATGGAAATGAGCGATTCGTCTTACTATGGCTGTGATTTTAACAAACATATTGGTTAATTCCTGACTGCTTTAGAAGTCAATGGGCCAATTCCTGACTGCTTTAGAAGTCAGTTTAAGCCAGTTCTGTCCAATTGGCGTCCTGCGGAACGAAATTTTGAGGCCCACAAATGAAGAATACACCCAATTTTATTTCTGACTGAAAAGAGATGGAATCAAATCTGAAATGTTACATTGTATTGTACGTCAACAAGTATTACAAGTGTCTTTGCTAAAACTATCAAATAAATGGACAAGGCAGTGAAAGTAACGAATTTAATTAGTGGCGTAAACCGTGCTTTTACTCATAGATAATTCAAATTATTTTCTGATGAACTTGATGCCGAATGGAGTGACTTGCTTTTGCCCAATCTAATCCGTTGGTTGGGAGCTGGAAAAATGTTAACGAGATTTTTTCAATTTCGGAAAGAATTTTATCTCTTTTTACTGGACGAAGGAAAGTGTGATACTGATTTAACTGAAGGTCTCAGTGATCTCGTTTTTCTTAGCTTTCCTAACTGATATCACGCAGTATTTGAATGAACTAAATACTGTTCTGTAAGAGAAAGATCAAAGTATCTGTAACATTTACAATCAACCCTCGATATACTGCCACCCTTGCATAACGCCATGCCTTTGTTCTGAACAGACGTCAACTATACAAAACAGATGAGATCAGATCGTATGTAGAGGATTTTAGGAAGGGAGTATCTGACCCCAGATTTTAAACAACCTTTAGAAGTAGGTGGCTAGGACATTTCGGTTAGAGTGCCTGACAGGAAAGTAACACGGAAGCAAGATAGAAAGGGGAGAAAGATGTCCTTATTTGTCACCGGCAGACCAGTACCTAGGGTCCGACGGCTTAACGTACTCATCCGCTGCAGGGAGGATATTTAGCAGTTAGAGCGTTCGTACCTGCATGGCATCAATTCTTGGACTTTTCCGTAGCAATCACGAACGTTGACCGTTAGGCCATCCGCGGCCATTCTGTGTAAAAGCTCCCTTGATCTTTTGATACATTGCTACATCCTTGGCATCCGCCAACCGCTAATGTATATTACTGTGACAGCCTGCCTTTTCCAACACAAAATATACTTTATGTACCACCATCTGCACGCTGTGTGGGAATTTCATTCCCGATATTTTGGGCTGTTAATTGTGGAAAATCTTTATGTTTAAGACACTGGCTCAAGGCTCGATATAAAATACGAATCGGTGCCTTTTAAGATTAAGATTTTTTCAAGACAACCGGTAGAATGGCGATATTTCAAACGCACTTGTTGAAATTAGATTGTGCTCTGAAAATAATTGGATTGAAATCTAAAACACAAATGAAGACAAACAAAGTTTTTAAAAGAAACTAAAGAATGCAAAATGATTCTGTGTAGCGCAATGAACTTTCACTTTATAAAGCTTTGGTAACTTAACATGATGGTATTCATTTCCCTATAGTTAAAGCATTATCTTTGTTCACCTGCTATTCAAAGTAAACTTCTGCATTTGTTGTAAACCAGATACTTCCGGGATGGGAACGACATAGAATTAAGTGTGCAGTAATTGCACAACATATAATAAAGGAATTAAATGTATATAAATTCTTTTATTAGCGTAGAAAAAACAGTAGAGCACAACAATTCTGCCAACTTTCACCACCTACGGGCGGCTTCATCAGGCAACTGTTTAGAAAACAGTTGCCTGATGAAAGCCGCCCATAGGTGATGGTGCTTACTAAACAGCTGCCTGATGAAGACGCCCATAGGTGGTTTCATCAGCTGCGGTTTCATACAAAACAGCTTCCTGATGAAACCATAGGGGGTTTCATACTAAACAGCTGTCCCATGAAACCATAGGTGGTTTCATACTAAACAGCTGCCTGATGAAAGCCGCCTATAGGTGGCGAAAGCTAGCAGAATTGTTGTTCTCTGTTGTTTTTTGTACGCCAGTTCACGGATTTATATACGTTTATTCTCCTTATTATAAAATTGGTGTACTGCAAGCCCATATTTCTTCCATCTTACACAACCTAAAATTTCCTTTTTTTTCTAATTAACGTTTTTAATTTAATGCTACTTATGATTTTCGGTGAACCATTATTAACAAAATTTCGGTTACTTAAAAATAATTTGCAAATTTGATATTAACGCCAGCCACAGTGTGACGTAAAAAACGGTGGCAGTACATCAAAAGTTGACTGTAGCTGTTTTTCCTAACAAGTTGCACTGTTTGAAATAAGTGGTGTGAATTTACGAAACATTTCTTAAAATAATGTGAAGCAAAGTTGCCGGTGAGTGTCCGTCTTTTAACTTTTTAACGATCATGACTCTAAAATCTAATACCACTCTAAATACCATAACTCCCGGAACTGTCTGTTGTTTCACTTCTTTGTTTAGTAACAACAATAGTGACTGAGGGTGACCCCTGCTGATCCCTCATAGGTCAAGAAAATTTGAAGAACAGGTAAAGGTAAGAAATTTGACTCACTCTCGACAGGAGTTTTGGGTGGCTATGGTCGTTTGTATGTAGGGCGTTTTGGGCGTTATGTTCGTTAAAGGGTTAACGAAATTCTCATTTTTAAAGTGCCCGTTTTTTTTTAACTTCCGTATTTCCACATATTTTCCGTAGTCAGAAATTCCGTTCATTTCAGAAAAGCCCGTTTCAAGTTTTTCCGTTTTTTTTTTTGATTGGAGGTTTAACGACCACCGTGAGCAACTCAATGGGCTATAAGCAGTCGCCTGTCCCTAAATTAGGGTCACTGGTTCCAGGGAAGGAGAGAGCCAGTGCCGTAACACAAACACAACATCCATGCCTCACCGGGATTCGAACCCAGGCCCCTTACGGACGAATGATCAGAGGCCATCGCTTAGACCACTGCGCCACCGGGGCGACTTTCCGTATTTAGACAGAAATTTTACAAAAGCGAAGACGCTGAATTCTTCAAGCCCTTACGACAGATAAGTTTTTTCGCGTCGGTGATCGAACTTAGTTCGCCGCCCCGGTGGCGCAGTGGTCTAAGCGCTGGCTTATGATCATTCGTTCGTGAATGTTCCGGGTTCAAATCACGGTGAGGCATGGCTGTGGTGTTTGTCTTACGGCAGCGGCTCTCTCCCTTCCCTGGAACCAGTGGCCCTAAATTAGGGATGGGCGACTGCTTATAGCCCATTGAGTTGCTCACGGTGGTCGTTAAACCTTCAATCAAAAAAAACAAAAAAACAACGAACTTAGTTCCATAGGGTTATGTCTACAAAAGCTTCGCGTCTTGACCATTGAGCCAGAAAGTTAGGAATTGCACGCACGTTTAAGGTAAAACTAAACTCGAGATCATATATTTCTTTCGTTTTTTTTCACTAATGCGGGTGATTTAGTCATTTTTTCTTCTATTGGACTTTGTGACGTATACTCTAAATTAACTATCGTTATATTGCATTGCAATATAACGAAATAGATCGTTATATTGCAATATAACGTAATTGTCTTTTTCGTGAGAGATTTTGGTTTTACGTTATGTCTAAAACCATTAGATAATAATACGATGCAATAGTTCCTTATTAAATGTTTACGGCCAGACAGATGTTTTGACTCTTCGGTGTATAATGATGTCAGTCGCTAATCACAAATGTTTTGACTATTGGGTGTATGATGATGTTGGTCGCTAATCACAAATGTTTCGACCCTTCGGTGTATCATGATGTCGGTCGCTAACCACAAATGTTTCGACTATTTGGGGTATGATGATATCTGTCGCTACCCACAAATATTTTGACTATTCGGGGTATGATGATATCTGTCGCTAACCACAAATGTTTTGACTCTTTGGTGGTTGATGATGTCGGTCGCTAACCACAAATGTTTTGACCCCTCGATGTATGATGATGTCGGACGCTAACCACAAATGTTTTGACTCTTGGGTGTATGATAATGTCGGTCGCTAACCACAAATGTTTTGACCCCTCGATGTATGATGATGTCGGACGCTAACCACAAATGTTTTGACTCTTGGGTGTATGATAATGTCGGTCGCTAACCACAAATGTTTTGACCCCTCGATGTATGATGATATCTGTCGCTACCCACAAATATTTTGACTATTCGGGGTATGATGATATCTGTCGCTAACCACAAATGTTTTGACTCTTTGGTGGTTGATGATGTCGGTCACTAACCACAAATGTTTTGACCCCTCGATGTATGATGATGTCGGACGCTAACCACAAATGTTTTGACTCTTGGGTGTATGATAATGTCGGTCGCTAACCACAAATGTTTTGACCCCTCGATGTATGATGATGTCGGACGCTAACCACAAATGTTTTGACTCTTTGGTGGTTGATGATGTCGGTCACTAACCACAAATGTTTTGACCCCTCGATGTATGATGATGTCGGACGCTAACCACAAATGTTTTGACTCTTGGGTGTATGATAATGTCGGTCGCTAACCACAAATGTTTTGACCCCTCGATGTATGATGATGTCGGACGCTAACCACAAATGTTTTGACTCTTGGGTGTATGATAATGTCGGTCGCTAACCACAAATGTTTTGACCCCTCGATGTATGATGATGTCGGACGCTAACCACAAATGTTTTGACTCTTGGGTGTATGATAATGTCGGTCATTAACCACAAATGTTTTGACCCCTCGATGTATGATGATGTCGGACGCTAACCACAAATGTTTTGACTCTTGGGTGTATGATAATGTCGGTCACTAACCACAAATGTTTTGACCCCTCGATGTATGATGATGTCGGACGCTAACCACAAATGTTTTGACTCTTGGGTGTATGATAATGTCGGTCGCTAACCACAAATGTTTTGACCCCTCGATGTATGATGATGTCGGACGCTAACCACAAATGTTTTGACTCTTCGGTGTATGATGATGTCGGTCGCTAACCACAAATGTTTTGACCCCTCGATGTATGATGATGTCGGACGCTAACCACAAATGTTTTGACTCTTGGGTGTATGATAATGTCGGTCATTAACCACAAATGTTTTGACCCCTCGATGTATGATGATGTCGGACGCTAACCACAAATGTTTTGACTCTTGGGTGTATGATAATGTCGGTCACTAACCACAAATGTTTTGACCCCTCGATGTATGATGATGTCGGACGCTAACCACAAATGTTTTGACTCTTGGGTGTATGATAATGTCGGTCGCTAACCACAAATGTTTTGACCCCTCGATGTATGATGATGTCGGACGCTAACCACAAATGTTTTGACTCTTCGGTGTATGATGATGTAGGTCGCTATCCACAAACAGCGTTACATTGCGATGCTGGGCAATCGTGTGGCCTCGCAGTTGCTGACAACACACAACGTAAGGTTGTTAGATTTAGCAAACTCGCGGCTTTCGAACGCTATGACTAACAAAAAACAGAGTTAAAGAGAGAGAGAGTCACAGAGTTAATCTGTGTTTTTTATATGTATTAGTACTTTATGCTTTTTGTTGCTAATAACTAGCTTCCGCAGAAACAAAAACTGCGTACTTTTTAAAAAACATTCTGTGAAACTTATTGTTTATTCTGTCCATGCAGCTACGCCGAAACTATGAAACGAATCTCAATTGCCCTATTGATCAGTGCCTTATGTTCGTCAGTGAATTTCGCAAAATGTTCTGTCATAACAATGGAGGACAGGGGCTACAAAGGACTGATGGTCGCAATACACGATTCCGTGCCAGAAGATGAAAATTTAATCACGAATTTAAAGGTAAGTATCTGCAACAGAACTTGAAATTCTAAGTGTATGTGAAATTTCGGTCGCACATGAAGAATTACCATTTGTCGTCTGGTGAAAAAAATGCGAAAATAACACAAAAAGATGAATGATGCTTAACTGATAGAGTACTCTCTGATTCAACTGATTGCTAAGATAAAAAAAACTGATGCCTTTTGAAAACGTTTGATGTTTTTGCGACAATTGTAAATGTTATTGATAAAACGTCTGGAGAGTACAGTGTATCTTGTTGAAGTATTTCTTTCTGTATTGCTTTGGTTTTCCAGCCATATGCAGAGAGTTACACTTTAAATCACATGCTAGGTGTGACAATTTAATTCAAGGAATGCACTTGTGGAAAACTTGTATGCATACCTGCACACTAGTGGCTACTGTCACCTTCAAAGTAATTTCCTTTCCGCAGCTATATATTTAATTAGATGCTGTTGCCATTGCTGGAAACATACCTGAATCTCTGTTTCTGGAATACTCTTGAGTTCCTTTGTCACCTTCTAAATAATTCCCTTCCGCAGCTATGCATTGAGTTAGACGCTGTTGCCATTGCTGGAAACATACCTGAAACCGTGTTTCATGAAAACACTTGAGTTCCTTTGTCACCTTCGAAGTAATCCCCTTCCGCCGTTATGCATTTAGTTATACGCTGTTGACATTACTGGAAACATGCCTGGGACTCTGTTTCTGCCAAAGTGGTGCACAAACTTTGTCGTTTTAGTATTATTTGCTTTTCTTCTACAAGAATATAGAAGTGCAAGTACATATTTACTTTATTTTTAATCTAGAGTTAGCACAGAGCCTACTGACCCAGAATATGGGGGCCTGCCGAAGATTCTCCCGGTATCCCGGTGGTCTAGTCCGTGCCTGTGTTCAACAACAACACGTATGCTGCAACTGTGAAAACACAAATTTGTCCGTCACAAAGCTCAAATCCGAGCCCCTCCTTCCACAGTAAGTTGCGCTCCCAACTAAGCCACACGAACAAAATTAATTGTTGCAGATTTGTCGTCTTGATGCGTGCTTTACCTCTGTAGTACGGCACACAACCTGTTGTTTACTCTTCAGTTAAAAATAGTCGAGAAAGTACCCTGATCTTCTTGGTAGAAATTTTATGCAGTGCGTCTTTCGGATATCCAGATCTTTGTGGGTATGAAATAAAACGAGTGATTCGGGAGTATACATTTATTTACTTGCAACACATTGCATTTATTCGCATTACTCACGACGACAGCTAGCCACAGTGCTGCATATAATATTAGGTGCTGAATTAATTCCCTCTTTTTTTGCCCCACAAACACCTGTGTGTTGCCACAGAACGGTACAGGATAGTATATTCAAAGTAGTGTCCGTTGGCAGCTACGACCCTTTCAAATCCTTGGGGTAACAAATGCATTCCACGGTAGAAAAATGCAGGTTCTTTCGAGGCGAACCATTCATCGAGCCATTTCTGGATATCCGCGACAGAAAAGAAGTGTTGCTCTGACAGGCCATGTTGTAGCGACCGAAACAAATGGAAGTTCGATGGAGCAATATCCGGGGAATTAGGCGGGTGGGGTAAGGGAAGTAGGCGGGTGGGGGTGTAAACGTTTCCTAACCGTTGGCTCATCGACCCGTAATGTTTCAGAAAACTCGTGGAACGTCTGACATGAATCCTCGTCCAAAAAGGCCTCCAAAGCGCCATCTTCGAACCTTTTCGGCTGCCCAGGGCACTCTTTGTCCTTCACGTCATATTCATTGGCTTTGAAGCGTCGGAACCACTCTCTGAATGTTGTTTCTGATAGGGCATGTTCCCCATGGGCCTGCACTAGCAAACGATGACTTTCCGCTGCAGATTTCTTGAGATGAAAGCAGAAGAGTAATGCTTCCCGCAAATGCTCCTTTTTTTGGTACGAAACTTGACATCGTGAATGCGATACAAACTCGTGTTCTGTGCCCTACGATCGCGTGTCACACACTGCTTCACCCAGACTATGGACGGTACGTGCGTGTGCAAGGGGAGTCACGTGTGACCCGGGTCACAGCGCTCCACTGCTGCGCCCTATTGGGCAACAGCGGGAATTAATTCAAGCACCTAATAGGTGGAATTAAATGATCACAGCAAGGTTTATTAATTCCTAGCATTGAGATACATACGTAGATGAATTAATGAGTATTATTGTAATAAAACCAATGAAAGAAAATACTGAGTCATGAAAGTGAACATTTGCTAAACTATGGCGGTGGCAATATTTAGTATTTCGTCTGTTTAGCTTTCCACAAAAGCAATATTTTTGTTGTTATTATTATATAATATTCAGATTCATAAGAACGTAAAAAACGACCCACTATACGATGAAATGTGAAATAACGAAAGTCTATCTGCGCATACGCTGGCTAAAATCTGACATCACGGAAGAAAGAAAAGCTGAATCACAAGTATCTTAGCCAGGTGGATTGGTAACTTTTGATCGATGATATCTACAACCGATCATGTTAAACGTCATTTGTAACTCACGTGAATAGCAGGTAACCCCGCCCTTGGAGGTGCTCAAGATTAAGCCCAATTTCGTGACGTCACACGCTTAATTACTGTCAGGAAGATGCATAGCATCAAAGCGCATTTTTGTAATGGCTTTTATCACATTTACCATCAAGTTGTCGTAATTTACGCAGATTGCAATGAGATAGTGTTATATATATGTAAAACGTGATGGAATAATGTTCGGGGATAGATTTGCAGGGATTGGTTCGAATGAAATGTCCGGCAAAGGACCAGCACCCGTGGACGGCGAGAACGGAGAAGTAAGACAACTTACCTCGAAAAAAATATTCCCCCTAGGCATCGACACATAGTTGTCATCTGTCCTGCAAGGCCATGATCACAGAACGAAAATGGTCTTTTGGCTGGGACCCGAACGAGTCATCAACTGCACGTTGAACCTTCTTGTCTGTCGTGAACTGTTTTCCGACAGGAAGTTATCCAGGCGACGAAACAGATTATAGACTGTGGGAGACAACTCCGGGGAATCGGCAGGATGAAGCAGTGCTTCATAGGCCAAGACACTTAGTGTCAGCATCGTTCATTGTGCGACATGAGGGCGGGCATTGTCCTGGAGCAGAAGAACACCATGTCTGTTGACCAAAGCCGGTTGTTTCTTCAGCAATTTCTGGTGTAATTCAGCACAATAACGTTCTGCAGTAATAGTTTGGCCTCTTGCCAAGAAACTCCGACAAATTATTCCAGCTGTGGACCACCAGACAAGGAGCGTCATCTTCTTGGTATGCAGGGGTGGGTTAGGATGGCTTCCAGTAAGCTGTGCCTTGCTTAACTATCGTACAGATTGTTTCCGATTGTCATAAAGGACACACTTCTCGTCGTAGGAGACGATTCGATGCAGTAGATGTTCCTGTTTATTCCTCGCAAGCAGTAACGTGAAGACTTCCAAACACCTAGTCTTTTTAGCAGTTGTCAACTCATGTGGCAACCACATGTCCAGCTTTCAGACCTTATCCAGCGCAGCCAGGCGCCGAAACAATTGTCGTGTGGTGGACGCCTACCTTTGCCGCTATCTTACGACGCGTTTTTCGGGGGTCTTCTTCAACCACACGTAGCAGAACACCGTCAGAAACAGCCACACATCGGTGACCACGTGCTTCGTTTTTCAGGTTCGTATTTCCGCTTCGAAACTTCACAAACCATCGCCGAATGGTTCGTTCTTTGGCTGTGTTCCCCCCCCCCCCCCAACGCTTTGTTAACGTTTCGAGTGGCAATTCGTGCAAAATGGCCCAGTTTAAATTCATACAGGAAGATGACTCAAATCCGGCGTCTGTATGTTTCCTTTGCAATCCACGAGACGTCCAAATAAAACACGCCTGAACCTTGTTCTTCACACACATGCTAGCTATTTGTAATTACTCTGTGACGTAATACCCGCAACACCTGTGGGTGGTTCTATTTTGTTGTGGTGGAGGCCTATCTCCACTGCAATTTCGCACCGGATATTTCATTCGCACCAATGCAGTGAAATTATTGTTGAATAAAAGTGAAATTAACTACTGTTGCGTCGCTTCATGGGACAGTATGCTGCACGATCAGAGTTCACCAATGGTTTTGACATTGTAGCAATATTACCCATTTTTTTACATCGAAAGGTTTTACTTGTAATTTACTTTTACTACTGTCAGGAAAGATGAGAAGCATCAAAAAATTATTAGAACATCAGCCGCATCATTACCAATCGAAAAAAGTAGATCATATAGGATTCAAGCCCTAGTTTAATTTTTTTCAATGAAAGCATTTCTTTACGTTTAAGGAAATTTGTAACTAAATTTTGTAGTTTTTTCTTCATGTGTGTTATGTCGGAGTTCAGCAACTTTTATGCGAAAGTCTTAGAGCTGAGAGCAGTCACCCATCTTTAATTTGAGGGTTCCGGTTCCAGAAAGGGGAGAGTGATAGCCAACGTCGTAGAATAGCCGTAGAACTTATGTGTGTTGATTCTGTTTCCAAAAAAAGGGAGAGTGATAGCCAACGTCGTAGAATAGCTGTAGCACTTATGTTTGAGGATTCCGGTTCCAGAAAGGGGAGAGTGATAGCCAGCGTCGTAGAATAGCCGTAGAATTTATGTGTGTTGATTCTGTTTCCAAAAAAGGGAGAGTGATAGCCAACGTCGTAGAATAGCTGTAGCACTTATGTTTGAGGATTTCGGTTCCAGAAAGGAGAGAGTGATAGCCAGCGTCGTAGGATAGCTGTAGCACTTATGTTTGTGGATTCTAGTTACAGAAAGGGGAGAGTGTGATAGCTAGCTTTGTAGAATAGCTGTAGTACTTATGTTTGTGGATTCAAGTTCTGAAAAGGGGAGAGTGACAGCCAGCGTCGTAGAATAACTGTAGCAGTTATGTTTGGGGATTCTGGTTCCAGAAAGAGGAGAGTGATTGCCAGCATCGTTAAATAGCTGTCGCACTTATGTTTGTGGATTCTGTTTCCAAAAAAGGGGAGAGTGATAGCCACCGTCGTAGGATAGCTGTCGCACTTATGTTTGTGTATTCTGTTTCCAAAAAAGGAGAGTGACAGCTAGCGTCGTAGAACAGCTGTAGCACTTATGTGTGTGGATTCTATTTCCAAAAAAGGGAGAGTCATAGCCAGCGTCTTAGAATAGCAGTTGAACTTATGTTTGGGGATTCTGGTTCCTGAAAGGGAAGAGCGATAGCCAGCGTAGTAGAATAGCTGTAGCACTCTGTTTGTGGATTCTGGTTCCAAAATGAAGAGAGTTATACTAGTGTCGTTGAATAGCTGTAGCACTTATGCTTTCCCCTGTGTCCAGCCCCAGCTCGGACGACTAGCCGAAAATCAGCGCTACTGTCTACTCGGTCACCGGAGCAACCGCTACTTATAGAGGGTATTTTTAACGTTGGCTCTTCGCTATTTCGTGCAACATATAGATGTATAAACATCTAGATTTATACGAGGATGTTGCCACTGCTTTTAGCATGTGTCAATACACGCTAAAAGCTGTGGCAACCACTAGTGTCTCAATGAATGAAATACGGGATTATACCATTGTACAATACAAATTTGGAAGATGTGAATCTGTTTATTATTAACAAGTATATATATTTTCCAGCTTTCGAAATCATTGTGTGTAAATATTACTGAGACTGAATACATTTGAAAACTTTTCAAAATCCAAGTCACGAAGGAAGTAGATTTCGTCAAAATGAAATAAAAAAGCCCAGTGATTTTCCCTTTACGTTGTCTGTATGTGATTTCTAACTGGCTGTAAAGAATTAGAAACTTTCATTCACAGAAAGAAAGTGAATTTGCATAGTCCAGGATGTAAATCTTACTTCCGCATAATAGCTACACCCCTTCCTGCTGTGAAGATCTGAAGTTGAAGCAATTTCCTGTTTCCACGCTCTTAGCCACTTCCCGGTGTGTTTGTTTATCCGGAAGAATCATTTTTTGAAACAACAACACAAGATGTTCATTCATGCGTTCCACGATTTAACGGCGGGAAGTAAACTTCAATGCCGGTTTGGTCGATTTAACCGCGTTGACGTTTCAGTACAAGAAGAAAAATAACCACTTTAGATGTTTGTTCTTTTACTGCCTCCTATTATGTTTATTTACCATCTGAATAATTTAGTTTTCCTTTTTCGTAATTTTTTTTTGGATTTCATTTCGATTGAGTTTTTTCACCTTAGTGCAGATGTTCTCTGTTAATTTCTACCGGTTCATGTTATGAAAAATTAATGTTAGGAACCTTATCCTAAGATCGCAGGCGATTCCAAAATATTTAAGAAGTACAGTAAAAAAATGGGATTCATATTAGAGCACCTTCTGAGAATGATGTGAAGGTTCTTACCACCAACACCATATACGGATAATTCTATTCATATTGAAGCTAAGATACCTCAATGCACAATGAGCTCGGCAGAACAAGTAATGTTAAACACAAAACTTTTGCCTTATAAGATAACGTTTTGCTGGTGGAGGGATTCGATGCAACCTCTTCGTCCTCTGGGGCTGCTGTTTTCTCAACTGAACTACGCCGGAAAACTTATTCCGATTCGTTGTCGATTTGATTCATGCGTCGTCTCATTAATACATTATCTGCGCATACCATATAGTATGTTACAGCTTTCGTAGCTGTAAGAGAGTTGGATTAATCAGCTTCAAATTTCATACAACTTTTTTCTTGATTGGGGGTTTAACGACCATGCACCGTGAGCAACTCACTGTGCTATAAGAAGTCGTCCGTCCCTAAATTAGGGTCATTGGTTCCAGGGAAGTGAGAGAGCTAGTGCCGTAAGACAAACACAACGTCCATGCCTCACCGGGATTCAAATCCGGACCCATCTCGGACGAATGATCAGAAGCCATCGCTTAGACCACTGGGCCTGATTTGTCTGACACTTCTGGCACTATAATTCTCCCTGGATCTACTGGCCCTAAATTAGTGACGGGCTCACTTAATTCGAGACATCGAAACAAGGAAGAAAAAAATAAGAGTACCCCGCTTGGTCACTTGCTTGTGGGAGACTTTCTGCTACTCTAACATAGTAAATCCGGTTGCTACTGCGTACGTACATACTGTTTTCCTAGCAGCATAGCGGTTGGTTTGTCTGTATGCTTTTATTATACAATATCTGGATCGTGTTACCTTTCCTATTAACAAGAGTTAGCTCATACAACTTTGAGTTGTCCTTGAAAGTCTCTGCCTGTGACGTAGCTGTGATGCATTGCTCGTGTTAGAAATTGCTTTACACTGTGCTGTGAACTAAAGACAATTACTGTGCTGAATATGAAATAAAATCGTGAAATCAATTAAAAAGCAAAAGGACTTGATGGATAATGAATGAATTATCTGATATTTTACCTGTTTTTCTTTGTTCTTTTTTTTTTTTAATTTTTGGTTTCAACTTGCTTTTACTGAACGAACTGTTTCCAACAAAGATGCAATTCCCATCAAAATGGAGAAAATATCTGTTTGCCAGTAACAAAATTACAGCTGTTGTGATTTGTGTGAAATGTTTGGGTTACTTCCTATGCTAATCACAATGGGCATACCAATAACTTGCAATTAAGAATAAATATGCAACAGGAAATTTAATTAATTTCTTGAGATACATATTTGCATAAATTTTATTTTTCCGTTATCTAACTCAGCGACATTCAGTTCTTTTTCAATTTTTATTATTTCCGTTATTTAGCTTTTTTTACTTTAATTTTCAGTTTTCTGATTTGTTTTAATGAAATCTGCCGTGAACGACTGATTACATGTTTTGTCTTTCCGAGCAGAGTCCTTTAAAATATCTTGTTTTCCAGTTTGAAAAATGATGAGCTTACTTTCCATTACTGCATTTTTTCTTGAAACAAATATCTTCGTTTTATATCATCTTACACTACACCATGGAATCCGCCTCTTCATCTGTTCCTGATTAAATAGAGGTGTTTTCTTTTTGTTTTGCTTTCAAAAACGTGGCCACCCCCCCCCCCCCGATGGCGCAGTAGTCTAAGCTCTTGACCATTATTCCGAGTGGTCCCGGGTTCGAATCCCGTGAGGCATGAAGGCTGTGTTTGTCTTACGGCACTGGCTCCTTCCCTTCCCTGGAACCAGTGGCCCTGAAATATGGTCGAAATACTGCTTATAGCGTATCCAGTTGCTCACGATGGTTGTTAAACGCCCCAAACAAAAAAACAAATGGCCTTTTTTCGGACGTTTTAATTCTATCAAGAGCATCTTGCACTATTTTTTTTTCTCTTGCATTTCTTGCAGTAACATTTACATAATTTTATCTTGGTAAATTGATGGTTAAGGTCGATGATTCTTTTTTTCTTTTTTTGTTTCTTTGTTTGGAGCTTTAACGACCACCGGAGCAACTCGATGGGCCACAAGCAGTCGTCCGTCCGTCCGTCCCTAATTTAGGTTTACTAGTTCCACGGAAGAGAGAGAGAGCCAGTGCCATAAGACAAACACAACATCCTTGATTCGAACCCGGACATATCTCGGACGAATGGCCAAAAGCCAGCGCTGAGACCACTGCGCCATCCGGTCGGCGTCGATGATCATTTTCTCGCTGAGACCACTGCGCCATCCGGTCGGGGTCGATGATCATTTTCTCCCTGAGACCACTGCGCCATCCGGTCGGCGTCGATGATCATTTTCTCGCTGAGACCATTGCGCCATCCGGTCGGCGTCGATGATCATTTTCTCGCTCAGACCACTGCGCCATCCGGTTGGCGTCGATGATCATTTTCTCGCTCAGACCACTGCGCCAGCCGGTCGGCGTCGATGATCATTTTCTCGCTCAGACCACTGCGCCATCCGGTCGGCGTCGATGATCATTTTCTCGCTGAGACCACTGTGCCATCCGGTCGGCGTCGATTATCATTTTCTCGCTCAGACCACTTCACTGTCCGGTCGGCGTCGATTATCATTTTCTCGCTCAGACCATTGCGCCATCCGGTCGGCGTCGATTTTCATTTTCTCGCTCAGACCACTGTGCCATCCGGTCGGCGTCGATGATCATTTTCTCGCTGAGACCACTGCGCCATCCCGTTGGCGTCGATGATCATTTTCTCGCTGAGACCACTGTGCCATCCGGTCGGCGTCGATTATCATTTTCTCGCTCAGACCACTTCACTGTCCGGTCGGCGTCGATGATCATTTTCTCGCTCAGACCATTGCGCCATCCGGTCGGCGTCGATTATCATTTTCTCGCTCAGACCACTGTGCCATCCGGTCGGCGTCGATGATCATTTTCTCGCTGAGACCACTGCGCCATCCCGTTGGCGTCGATGATCATTTTCTCGCTCAGACCACTGCGCCATCCGGTCGGCGTCGATGATCATTTTCTCTCTGGGACCACTGCGCCATCCGGTCCGCGTCGATGATCATTGGTTTCAAAATCATTTTCTCTGTCTGATCAAAGAGACGATTCTCGAGCATCATGCCGTCTTTGTAGTCATTATTTAAGAAGTGCTCACTGAAAATCCTATCGTTATTATCGTTAAAAGAATCTTAATTTCACACAAAACCTGTTAATCCTTGTCACCATCGGATTGTTTTAGGGAAAACAGTGTCAAATTGTATATGTCCTTTCGCATTCCTGCTAGTGTTTTGACACGTAACAGCAGCACAGGAAACCATTACACAAAACCGATGTACTTATCACTTAAAAAATCAATTTAGAAAGAAAATTCGACTTCGGAGAAATAAAAAAAGCTTCAGGACAAACATGTTTTAAAAACCAGCAACCATTCAGAGCTTCAGATCGGGTACTGAGTAAGGTGGCATGCATCGTGATGTCAATGAGCAGCGCAGGTGAGGATTACTTCGGCGACAACCAACACAAAACGACCCCCTGCTATTTATAGCTGCAGCCGTGTTATGTCACAGGTTTAAAACAACTTTCTCTTAGCATTCGGAAGAACGTCGTTTGAACACCTGCTCAGAAAAGCCGAAAGAAAATCATGACCTCACGACTTTCCTCGGTTATTGATCATAATAAGCAACCTTTTGGAAACAAATAGATCGATTTCTACACAATTAAGCGAAATATAATTTCTCTATGTAGATGACAAGGAGAATAACTCATCAAGATACGGTGATTTTAAGACCAACATAGTAAAAAAGAATCTGGTTATATTATTTGGGAGACGGGGCGGAGGGGAGAGTTAACAACCACCATGAGCAGTGGCTTATCCGTAAAGTAGGGCCATTTGTTCCAGAGAAGGGAAAGAGCTAGTGCCATAAGACAAGCACGACATCCATGTTTCACAGGTATTCGAACTCGGACCCTTCTCGAAGACAGAGCTTAGACTACCTCGCCACCGGGCGATAGGTTATATCAGGTTTCCCTACATATCAAGGAAGAATTAGATGACACTGAGACCCTCCCGTTTTCGAATGGCTTTGGATATTGGTTTCTTTCCAGATGTGCCCAGGTTTGATTTCGGAATGAGGCATGGGTTGTGTATTTGTTTGATGGCGCTGGCTTTCTCTTCCTTACCGGAACCCACTGGACTTACATTAGGGACGTGCGACTGCTTACAGCCCCATTATTTATCTGGTGATCGTCAAACTACAAATAACAAACAAGAGATAAAATTAAACAAGTTAGTAAAATCATGCAATGCATCGATTATGATACGCTTCCCAACATACGAGAAATCATTACTCAAATTATGAGGATAATGGCTGTGGAATAAATCTCGCTCCTGTGTCCTGACCTTTGACCCCCATTTCGATTATATTCAACAGAACCGGTTTAGTATACCTCCAGAACAACATGATAAAGTTTTGTCGCAATCGAAGCCTTTTTATGAAAGTTATGACGCATAAGGGCAATGGTATGGATACCGCTCCTGTGTCCTGACCTTTCACCCCATTTCGCCCATTTTCAATAGGGTCCGTCCCCAGGTGATCCCCTACCAAATACTAAAATTTCATCGAAATCGAACTATTTTTAATCGTGTTATCGTGCGGACGGACAGACAGACGGACAAAGCTGGAGCATATACGCTTCTTCAACCTACGATTGGGAAGCGTAATATAGTGCTTCTATTTTAAGTATAGTTGGTTCAGTGATTTCTTCAGAACCGAAATGCAGTAATATACTCAGAACCGAGCTAGCTCGGGCAAAAGTAGCGAACGATCGTGATGGAGAATGAAAACTTTCCGAAATGGAGTCAAAACTTTAAATATGTGTCGGTAATTAATTGGTCAACGACATAGCACTTATGATTTACTACTGTAACAGAATCGGATGCCCTCCGGTGCTGCTCCGATGACCGAGTGGTCTGAGGGGCTGGCTTCTTACCGTTTTCCTGACATGGATTCGAGTCCCCGGTGAAGTTTAAAGGCGTGGAGTTTGTCTGTCGGCAGTGGTTCTGCCTTGTCTCTATAACAAGTGTCTTCAAGTTCAGTACCCCGGACAGCTTTAAGTGCTTCCCATTCTCGTCGTTAATGTAGTTCGGGGGTTTAACGACCACCGTGCCGCCCCGGTGGCGCAGTGGTCTAAGGCGCTGGCATCTGATCATTCGTCCGTAAGGGGTCCGGGTTCGAATCCCGGTCAGGCATGGATGTTTTGTTTGTCTTACGGCACTGGCTCTCTCCCTTCCCTGGAACCAGTGACCCTAAATTAGGGACGGGCGACTGCTTATAGCCCGTTGAGTTGCTCACGGTGGTCGTTAAACCTCCAATCAAAAAAAAAAAAAACGACCACCGTGATCGATTCGATGGCCTATAAGGAGTCTCCAGTCCCTAATTTAGGGCCACTGTTCTAAGGAAGCGAAAGAGCCAGTGCTATCAGACAAACACATCTATGCCACACGGGATTCGAACCCCGACCCACCACAGACGAATGGTCAGAAGCCAGCGCTACTGCAGTAGCAAGTCGTTAAACTCTGAAGCAAAAGAAAATGTTCTATATTATTCGTTGCAAATGCCTTCCAGGATCTATTTGCTTTCCAGTGTTTTACTGTCACCAGTAGCATGAAATAAATTGAACTCAGATTTTCAGAATCGTACCTGTTTTTTTTTTTCATCTTTCGTTTCGGGTTATTTTTCTCACAGAAAAAGGATGCGAAAAGTTTGGACTTATAATATGCGTGCATAGCTGCATTGTGGAAGAATATCTGTTGGATATGCCTGGCAATATATCCAATATCCTTACGCTGAAATGGCGATTCGCTTTCATAGAATGCCTCTACTATACGTATACATCTGAACAGTTGTAGTGCATGGGTGATGTAATGATTGATGGTTTTGTGTTTGGTAATTTTTGTGTATACTGAGATGTAACAAACTCCTTCCATTGTATAAGAAAAAACATATGCTGACGTTTTCTACTTCATTTAGGTCCTTTTTACAAAAGCTTCGAAGTTTCTACATGATTCAACAAATGGCGCAGCGTATTTTAAAGAAGTCACAATAGTAGTTCCCCAGAATTGGACAAAAAAGCGGGAGTATCACGTCCTTCCCAGAAGTTTCTTCGGATCAGCACATGTTCGGGTGGACCATGCCAATCCGGAATACGAGGATACTCCGTACACTCTGCAAACTGGTGGTTGCGGAGAACCAGGACAGTACATACATCTGACACCAAGGTTCGTTGGAGAGCTCTTGGGGAACACAACAAAACGATTTGGAAACCCAGGTAAGTCATAATTAGTCGTTAAAGTTGTGAGACAGAAGATTAGAGGCGTAACTAGATATTTCTGCTCCCCTACGCCAACCATGAAATGTTGCGTCTCTAGTTTACTTGTTTCCGAAAATCAACGACCACCCCGAGCAACTCCAAGGGATATAAGCAGCAGTAGCCCGTCCCTTATTTAGGGCTTCTGGTTCCGAGGAAGAGAGAGAGAGCCATTGTCGTAAGACAAACACACCACCCAGGCCTTACCCGGGACTCGAACCCGCGCCCACACGGACGAAAACCTACAAAACAAAATTAACGACAGACCCCAATGGTATCCGTATGGCACAATGCTACGGACGATGGCGTCCATGTCTCCTACGTGAAACATGGATGGTGTGCTTGTCCTAAGGCAATGATGCTCTCCCTTCACTGGAGCCAGTGGCCCTAAATTAGGGACAGGATTTACCTCAGTGAGTTTCTCAAAATAGTCGTTATACCTCCAAACGAATAAGCAATAAATAAATAAATAAAATCGAGCTATGGCTTTATGTGCAGTTTTTCCCAACTGGTTTGGATTCACATCAAACGGGCCGAATGCAGCTGGTCGTCGTGGTTCTCAGCCTCAGTAATGATAGAATAGCCCCAGAGAATCTTCAACAATGTGAACGACATTCCTTATCTCGCAACGCACATACAACTGCTCCTTCATTTCTTAGCGAGGGCAATAATACCCCTAATACTTTGAGGAAGAGACGCGAATCTTGTGAAGGCTAGCGAAACTGGTGAAACATTGTTATAAGCAAATTCTGCAAATTAACAGATGGGAAAATATCTCCCGAAAAATACATGGGATCCATAAAGTCTTTACCACATTACAAAAACTAATATAAAAAATGTATTACAGGTACAAGAAAGGAATTGCACGACAATGATATTGCACAAGTAAAGTTTTTTTTTCCAGTGTCAGTACACCTCCACATGGCCGCCATTTGTGGCCCGGAGGACATCTAAGCGATATTCGATTTCACATTATGTTTTGTTTAACATCTCAGCAGAGACAGAATCAATGACGTCCGTTATTCTGCTCTTCAACGTCTCGACATCCGCAACATGCTAGTGTAAACCTTTTCTGTCACATAATCCCACAGGTAAAAGACTAGAGGGGTTGTGTAGGGCCATCAAGTTGGCCATGTCATGGGATCGTCGCGGCCAATCCATCTGTCCGGAAATGTGGGAATCAGGAACTCACAAACCATTATTGACCAATGTGGTGGGGCGCCGTCTTGTTGGAAAATAACCGAAGGTTGGAGTGCATGCAACTGCGGTGCTACAAAAAGTTCCAGCATGTCCAGGTACACGTTACATGGCTCTGTAAAAAGGAAGAGTCTGATGATTCTGTCATGCATCAGGCCGCACCGTACTTTCACTTTCGGGCTAGCCCTCTGTCTTTCGATTATATAATGGGCCCCAGATTCGCACATTGTGCCTATTTACTGTATCAGAGACGTGGAATGTGGCTTCATCTGAGAAACAGACACGGTGCAGATGTAATCACTATCGTGAGCTATGAGCTGCAACATCCAGTTGCAAATGCAGCACGGCTAGGCTGGTCATCAGGCTGAAGAGCTTGTTGGCACGGTGAATCCCAGTTTCCAGTGAAGCACCACGAATGTATTTCCTATGGGCTTCGCAGAAATGTCTCCGGAATAGCTGCAGTTATCTCTTGTGTAACCGGTGGTCGGCCCCCTCGGGGAAGATCGGCAACACTACCCGTCACTTTAAAATTTACATACCACGCTTTTATGTTGTTTCTTTTTTTTTTGGTCCGATGGTGATCGTCTGTACTGTTTTTTGAAATGACACTGGACATTAACCGCCGATTTGGTTTCATGGAACCACAACACGCATGCCGCTTTCTCTAGCATGGAAGCCATTGTCAATGAAATTCTCCTTTTATTCAGCAGCAGCGCTCACATAAAGAAGAGAAAAAAACTTTACGAGTGCTGCAATAGTATGTTGCCAACCATTTTATTTTAACTTAAATAGATTATATTCATTTTTGTAATGAGGGAAAGACTTTATGGACAACCCATATGTAGCAGAAACTGGTGCAAAATCTTCAATTCCAATTTTAATCAAATTGTAAGCAGTGAGTATTGCTCCATCTTTTGAGCTGCGTCCGGGGCAGTCGCCGCGCCTTAGTTAACGCCTCTACAAAAGAGACGACATTTTTCTTTTTGACGATCTAAAATCTTAAATTAGGTGTAAAGCAAGAAGAACGGCGTCAATTTTCAATACACCTTTTTTCCAAAACTCTAAGTACGAGCTCCAAATGTCGCTCAAGCAAGGATGAATCCAGTAGCTTACTTTAGGGGATGCGGTTGCTCCTGTCTAAAATAAAAAACAGACAGAGGTACTTTATAGGGGTATGGAGGCACACACACACACACAATAAGCTTGCAGCGCCATTTTTCGCCGAGAAAACTGCATACGTACCTGTTGGATACCATCGACAATAACTCCACAACGAAACATCCGATTCCAAAAGTAAAAGCACTGTTTTGTTAAGTTTTCAAAAGCAAATAAACTGTCCGAGTTTCGCTGTCCTATCGCAATGTTTCAACGAGAAAACTGCCTGTCATTGCAAGGTTTCTGAAAATTTTCGAACAAGAACTGAAAAATTAGTGGCGTTTAATTACCTGCTTTTCGAGGAATGCATCTTGATGCTTTCTAAACCTCAAGCCTCGATAAAGTCATTCCAAATAAAGTTTGAACCCTTCTGTTCAGGTGGGTTATTTAATAGAAAGATTTACAGCTTTGAAATCTGTTACGAGTCTTTGTGGCCCGATCGAGATGCATAATTTGCTTGGTCATTCACACTGCCTCACACATATTCCAAAGTATAACCACGCGGTGGCTTTCCCCGCTTCCAGTGGCTAATGGTACCAGCAGGGCCGTAGCTAGTGCTACATTCTAGGGAGGCTTCAAATAATGCAGGGGAGGCTAGAAATTTTTAGGTATTTTCATAAATTAATTTTAACCTATATTGTAGGTTAAAATATTTAATATTATATTACAGCAGTATTTATTAAAAAACTAAAAAGCACAGCAATACTGTTTCAAGGATATACCTATATCCCAAGCGTACTTTCTTAATGTCATTAATTGCATCAAAAGTAGGGGTACCAGTAGGGAAAGTTACTTTTTTTTGTATGAAATGATTCAGAAACTGTTTAAGGATGGTTCCACCTAAAATCTCTGCCGCCTTATGTTTCCAATGGTAAAACTTCGTTACACATTTTCTTCGTAATTAATGTAATCCCACAGATGAAAATTTGCACATCGATAAAATTAACTTTAACTTATAGCATGGGATTGCGAAGAAACATAACGATAATTATATTAAAAAACAATAATTTTTCTTTGAGTAATGTTCAGACCTGTTAACAGATGGCGCGACCTGTGCATTGATGACGTCAGTAGATAAACAAATGTTGGATTGCTTAATCAAGTTTATGTTTCAGCAAGTATTAAGTATCCCATGGTATAACTTAAAGTTAGTTTTATCGGTGTTCAAATTTTCATCCTTGGGAATACATTAATTGCGAAGAAAATATGTAAAGTAGTTTTGCCATTGGAAGCATAAGGCAGAGATTTTAGGTGTAACCTCCTTAAATGATAGTGACGAAATTTGATATTCCCAGGCGTTGCTAAGAAAATGTTTATAGTCGATTTGGTTGAAATTGGACAAAAGTGTCCTTTATGTAATGCAAAACTGTTGCTCGTTTTGTCTAGGCTACGCGATCTTTTTAAAAACATTTGGACGAAATGTTCTTAAGAACCACAAAGGAAAATCATTCAAGGACGACCGAAGATAACATATTGGTAAATCTTTATACGATGAATAGTTAATTAACTGTTAACTGAAAGCTGTATTAACCGGAAATTCTACAGAATATAATTTATTCAACAAAGAATTGTTCTTTCGAGTTTGTATAGGGGTCTGCAAATATCATACATATCTATTAGTGGTATGTTTTTGTATTACGTTTTCGTTGTGTCTAAACTTTTGAGGCATGTGGATTCTCCTTCTTTCATACCATCATGACGAGGTATAATCACACCGAAAGCATATATTGGTTTCCCATTCTGTAGTGTGATGCAGTATGAAGTGTTTGACTTCCTTTCAATTTTTGTGCTCGTTTTATTCGTATTTTTGAGATTTGACGTAGATAATTTGGCCCTAAAGTTTTCTGATGGATATCACTGAATGAAAAGCATTCGAAAATGAGTAATGGTAATAAATACGGTGAATGGACTAGAATACCATGCACGATTGTAACAGTTTATAAAGACACAAGTTATCTCGAATTGTATTGTTGTACTTGTATCTTAAATAAGCTTCTGTAGGCATTTTCTTGAATCAGCTGATTCACGGGCTTTCCCCTCCGTCATATCGATATATGGCACTATACCACCCATCTCTCACATCTTTTTTACACTTTTCAACCGTAGTTTGAAGAAGAGTATATGCTCTAGCTTAGTCCGTCTGTCTGTCTGTCCGCACAATAACTCGCGTAAAAATGGTTCGATTTCGATGAAAGTTTAATATGTAATAGAGGACAACCTGGGGACGAACCCTGTTGAAAATGGACGGAATGGGATCAAAGGTTAGGACATGAGAGCTGGATTCATTCTATCGCCCCTATTCGTACGTAAAAATGTTATTTCGTAGGTATACTGAACCGGTTCTGTTTAATATCCCTGAGAAATGAGGCAAAGGGCAGGGCACAGGAGTGAGATTTATTCCACAGCCATTATCCTCATAACTTGAGTAATGATTTCTGGCATGTTGGATGGCATGATTTCACTAACTTGATTTTTGTCCTATGGTATCCAGTCTAATAATTCAGTTGTCCAGTGGTGGTCAGTTTTTAAGTGTGATACTGAAATTGTTCCCGTCATAGGCGCCGACTTGAAAAATTATTGGGGGTTCGGAAATTTTAAATCTTATGACTAATGCAGTTTTTAAGGGATTTAAGTCTAATTTAAATTTTATTCAGTCAGATTATCTGGCACAATAAGACGCCAGACAATCAGCTGCTCTCAGTTTAAGCAAATTAATAAAGTTGCTCGTTTCATCACTATGGCCGAAAAAAATATTTCTTCATTGAAATTTTTAGACTTGGATAGTTAAAAATTTCAATGAAGAATCATTTTTAGCAGAGCTGATCTTGCCATCTGCATCTCCTTTTCCTTCACTGCAGAAAGCTGAGTAGAAACATCATGATGATCGTGAGCATGTAGGTTCAACTTAAGCACTGATTCCTTGTGAGTTGCTGAAGCTTCGTGCGTCCAAAATCTTTCAAAAGTTTTATAACTGAAGGACAAATACGTCTTTGTTGAAAACGTGAGAACATTTTTACAAAAAGCTTGATGATACAATTACGAAAAACAACATCATTTTCACTATCATATGTAATCCAAGTAAATGTTGATTTCCATACCTCTTTACAGCCACGCCCGTTAATTTCTTTGCATGTCGTTTTTCTTACCACGCTTTGGAAATGGAGCGACACCCACACTTTTAATAACATTTTCTTCCCTTTCGCTTATGCATTGAGCAGAAGGAACAACCAACTGCCTTTCCGGTATTTCTTCTGCTGCTGCTGGATATTGTCTTCTGGTCGTTTTGATCAAACATTTATCCATATGAGACAAAACATCAACATCGGGTAACCTCACGCCCACAGAGGCCACACACGATAATAACCACAGGTTCGAAAACTCAGCAGGGAAATTTTCTGTCTAACAATATAGAAAAGTCCGAGTCGTAAAACTCACATAGGTGCGATTTCCATAGGTGCCGACTTTTCAAAGTGGCCAATGATCCTGATGAGAGAATGGCTTAAAAGTTGCGTCGTGTAAACTTCTTCGACAATCAGAAGGCAAGGAGGGCTGACCCCTAAAAGGGTCCTAGAAAAATATACCCCGGTAGTTTTACGTTTTCTGCCGAAATACTGAGATGTGACTAGTCTAGTCTCCCCTTTCCCTTTAGAAAGAAGCTGGCTGAAATAAAAGCCAGTTTTCCCCAGGCGGCTAAGGTTTATGGGCGCTTACAACAGAGAACAAAGTAAAAAGTAAAGCAAGGGCGGGTCCCCGACAAGGAGGTTAGAAGGGAGAGGAGATGGGAGATGGCATCAGCCTCACGCCCTGTGTTTTCCGTGGGCTCCACTTCGTATCAGCTGTGTATGGCCAGTATGTCCAACTTGGGCTGCTTCTCTCCTTTTCTGTGGGGAAATCGTCGACTTTGAAAAGGTTTTAGAGGTACTTATACAGCATGTACAGTCAGGAAAAAAAGTGAGATTTAAATATATATGAACATAACTAAGCAATACTGTTTAGTATTTCCTAAAAAAAATAAACAAATTTACGCTTCATAGAGCAGAAGTGCATATTGCGCATTAGCCAATCACGACCTTGCGAAAGCGCTTGTTGACCTTAGAGCCTGCTGCAGAGAGTAAGAGACGGCCGCTATCAACCTGTGCTCCAGCGCAGATCTTCAGGAAATCACGTCACGTCACTGAACCCTCCCCACTCGGAGGGCGCAAGAAACCAGATGATCAGATTTGACTTCGTCTGCGGCTGCTGATGCCATCTTCTCTCTCTTCTAACCTCCTCGGTCCCCGACTGTCCGAAGACAGGGTGGATCAACTTAATTTACAACATATTTCCGCCTTTATCACTATGACCTCGAATAGGTTCTCGTCTCTGTATAAAGAGCTGGAGACTAGACTTTTGTATTTTGTGGGAACCCATACAAACCGAAGAATTTTCTTTTATAAAGGAGGCAGTTTTAAATGCTCTTAAATAACTGTACTCGAGGTATTATTGTATATCGTGTCAAATTTGATGAGCGCAAACAAACAATAATTATTTTTTGAGGCACAATAAACAGTCTCAGGGGTAAATTTCTGTACACACTTTCTATATATAGTAAACGGGGAAGGAATAATGAAAAACGTAAACAATTGATAACGAAAAACAAACTTTATGCACATACTCGTAAGTATATTTTTCCCACGCAATACCCGCAAAAATATTAGGGGTCCGAGGAACAACAACAAAACCATTGAGGGTTCTAAAAGTGTCTCGAACCCACGAAGTCGGCGCCTATGGTTCCCGTTATTTTCCCTCCAAATATGGTATTATATTCGAAGAATCTTTCCTAGGAGAGGCTCAACACTTTTCAGGGAAGGCTCAGTCTCCCCTGGCGGCCCCCAAGCTACGGTCCTGAATGCCAGACAATACTAAAGAGCGAAACAAAGCATTCCCATTGCTTTTCACGATCACTCAAAATATCTTTTCACTTCTCCTCTCAGCTTTCCCTGTTCTTTAACCCCCAGTTGTTTTTTTTCTGCTGCAGCTAGAACTACAAATATAGAGCGAATTTAAGTTCTTATGCAAACTTTTACGAACATCTGTACATTTATTGCTATAATTTTACAAAACCAAATAGACTCATTGACATAAAAATCCATGCGCCAAGAAAAAACCTTGCGATTAACGCAAAACTCGGCGAATAGCCACGGGGAGGGCAGACATGCAAATGATTAAAGTTTTGTGCGATTCCGCATGCCCGCTCGTCCATGACCGGTGCTGCAATCGCAACCCTCGGGGCTTATAAGGCTCCGCGCAGGAGACTCCACATGCGTGCTGAAGGGCACGGTAAGAGTCAGGCGAGATCCGAGAGCGATAGGCATGCCGAGGAGCCGCCGTAGATGTGCGTACGGACAACTAACGTGTTTTGAACGAGACCGTATCGTCGGGATGAAATAGCCAGGGTTGCCCGCGATCCGAATCGACCGCCATTTGGGCCGGTCGGACAGTACGGTGGGATCGTGTTGGGAGCAATGGACCCGGGAGGGCATCCAGGCACGGCGGACAGGCTCTGGACGACCCAGACACACCACCTGCAGAGAAGCCCATGGGATCGTGAGAGTGGCACGCACAGATGCAACGACGTCCTTGTGCAATATCCAGAGATATGTCGCGGTTGTACAAGGGACTCCTATGTCCTCCAGAACCATTATCAGACGATTGGAAGAAGCGAATCTGCTCTCTCGACGGCCCTTACGGTTTCTGCCATTAACACCGGACCATCAACGGGGTCGATTGCAGTGGTATCAGCAGCGAGCAACGTGGAATGCTACGGACCGTCGGCGTGTTGTGTACTGCGACGAATCCCGCTTTTGTATGGGAACGGACGACCATCGTGTCATAGAGTAGAGGACCGCCGGTGAGTGCTACAATCCTAACCTAACTGTACAGCGTCACAGGTCTCGAACTTCAGGCGTGATGTTCTGGGGAGTCATCGCGTATGACAGCCGTACTTCCCTCGCAGTGATCCGAGGGACGTTGACAGTCCAGCGCTAGATGCAGGAGATCCTGCGGTCCCGTGTGCTGCCATTCCTGGCAGGCGGCCCGGAGCCATTTTCCAACAAGATAACGCCCGTCCGCACACGGCTCGTGTTTCCCAAGAGAGTCTACGACATGCTTCGACGCTTCCATGGCCCGTCAGATCGCCTGATCTCTCGCCCATCGAACACGTGTGGGACCAGATGGGACGCCTGCTTTCTCCATGTACCAGTGTTCGTGATTCAGAGCGTCAGTTGTAAGAAGTGTGGGCCAGTCTAGCCCAGAATAACATACGGCGTCTCTTTGATTCCATGCCGGAACGTATGTATCAAAGCACGAGGCTGTCCCACGCGATACTAGCGCTGACCGGAATGTGTACCGTATGTCCGCGGGAAATCGTCCTGCTGCTGTGATATTGTAATCACTTCTGTCCTTGATATGTACCATTTCACTACTAAAATATGATTTCAATCCAACACCTACTTCTTGGTGAGCGGATTTTTATAACAATGGGTGTACATTATTTACGGTAATGCCATTTAAAGAGGAAAACCCTTCTTTAGAGGATAATAGCTAAAGTCGACCCCCGTTTGATCCGCCATTGAGCTCAAGGAATTTTTGTTTTAATTCTTCAAATAGTAGTTTCCCAAGAAGAATCGAATTTCGCTCCACCACGAGAGAAAATTTTGCACCTACAAAAAATCCATGGAAGCTTGTTGTTGTGTTTGTATTAAGTAGCCAAAAAAGGAATTGTGCATTTAAGATTTTTAAAATAGCAAGTAGAGTCATATGCCAAGATAACACGTAAGGAAAAATGCAATGTATCTGTAAAATCAAAATGCATGGTATAACATCGATTGCCATTAGAGACAGCTAACATTACAATAATTTTTTAGGAGGCATTGCTGAAAGAACAATATAAACTTACGCCACCTAGTAGAAACAAATGGGGAAAACCATGACAAATTTTGTTCATGACCGCAACTTTCGAATGAATTTTTAAGGAACCTTTTAGAAGTTTAAATGTACAATAAGTGTTCACGAAATTGATACCATCTATCTAATATTTCGTGGGCCCTTCTTTTGCCCCGGGAACGACCGCCACCTCGGATGGCGGTTCGTTCTCGGGGCGAAAGGAGGACACAGACACCCAGACTCGCCGCCCCGGTGGCACAGTGGTCTAAGGCGTTGGCCTCTGATCATTCGCCCGAAAGGGGTCCGGGTTCGAATCCCGGTGAGGCATGGATGTTGTGTTTGTCTTACGGCACTGGCTCTCTCCCTTCCCTGGAACCAGTGACCCTAAATTAGGGACGGGCAACTGCTTATAGCCCATTGAGTTGCTCACGGTGGTCGTTAAACCTCCAATCAAAAAAAAAAAAAAACACCCAGACTCCACGAGGTGCCTGAACATTTGTGTGGAGACTGCAGTCAAGCTCTTTGTATTGCGGTCCATAGTTCTGGTATGTAGCTAGATGAAGCGTCCAGGGATCTTTCAGCTGGGTTGAGATCAGGGAATTGGGCATCCCACAGATGTTCAATTGGGTAGAGATCAAGAGAGTTTGCCGCCCCGGTGGCGCAGTGGTCTAAGCGATGGCTTCTGATAATTCGTCCGAGATGGGTCTGGGTTCGAATCCCTTTGAGGCGTGGATGTCATGTTTGTCTTACGGCCCTGGCTACTTACCTAGAACTAGTCACCCTAAATACCCATGTACCTTTCCTGGAACTAGTCACCCTAAATTAAGAATGGGCGACTTTCCCAGGAGAGTGTACGTCATGCTTCGACGCTTCCATGGCCTGTCAGATCGCTTGATCTCTCGCCCATCGTTTTTTATCCACCCGAGAATTTTATCCCACCCGAAAATTGCCATACATTCAAAGTGTTTATATCCCATTGAGTTTCTCACAGTGATCGTTAAACCTCCAATCAATCAATTAATCAATCAAGAGAGTTTGGGGGCAAATTGCGATATCTATGATCAGCACTGTGTTTGTCGAACCATTCCTGCATGAGGACGGGGTCTGATAACATGGGGTATTATTGTTCTAGAAGAACCCATCTCCCTCTGAGTGGAGGTACAGCAGTGTGGGATGTACACGGTCCATAAGCAAAATCAATAAGCCGAAGAATCAAACAGGAAGAAGCTTAATTTTTGGTACACGGTGATTTGTTTTTGAAGACACGATCTTTCCTCTGTCAAGATTGAGGGAAGTTTTAGAAGCGTTCCATGTAATTAAAAAACACTTAAGCACCTTTTTTGTCAGTTTAATTGCACAATGTTTGTTGTCGATGGTTTCTAGTGTTCATCGTGAAACATTTATACGTGTTCATAATACCGGACAAAATGCTTTTTCTTTTTCTTTTTTTTTTTTTTTGCGTTGTTTTGCAAAGTCAATTGGATGAGGATACAAGACAGAAGCAATAGAAATGCTAGTGTCTTGTGATTTAAATTTGAATCAAATTTGAATCACAACGCAAAAGCAACAAGAAAAGCTACTGCGCATTTTATCCATGCTGCGTTTATTGAATGACTGCAGTTTGTTTACCAAGCTTGTGTTTTTGATGTGAACTTCACTTCTGCGGTTGTTTAAAATTGAGATGTCGTATATCTAGTTACGCTTACAAAATTATAGTATTGCGGTTTTTTATTCTTTTTGAAACGACTCAGTAACTTCTGTTTTACTTTCAGAAAGGCAACTAATTCATGAATGGGCTCATCTGAGATACGGTGTTTTTGACGAGTACGGAACACCCGGTGATCAGAGATACCCCACTTTCTACTTTGAAAAGGGCAAAGTAAGTGACATTTGCTTCCGCATCTTTCTGATTGTTTTTTCCGCTGCGTGCAGAAGAATAGTGGTGTGAAAATTCGCTTGCATTAGTAATTTCTCATGTACATAGCAAATGTACCATATGACGTGTGCTCTAACTTAAACTTTCTTATTAGCTTCCTTTCTCTATGTAAAATTTGAGTACGTTTCCCCTTTAGTGTCTCAATTGTAATACTGTAGTTGTTGTTGTTTAGAGGTTTAACAAATACCGTGACCAACTCGATGGGCTATAAGCAGTTCCCCGTCCCTAATTTGGGGCAACTGATTTCAAGGAAAAGAGAGAACCAGTGCCGTAAGACAAACACAACATCCATGCCTCACCGGGATTCAAACCCGGACCAAACTCGGACGAATGCTCATAAGCCAGCGCTTAGACTACTGTGCCACCGGGGCTGCAGCGTCTCAGTCTTAACGTTATATTTTCTCACTCACTGAATGTTATGTGGCAACGGTCTTGAGATCCAGAGTGAATGGCGTGTACATGCTTGACAAGCTAAGGACGAAGCGGTGTCGCACGATTGGTCGAATAACGATTGGCTGACATAACGATTGGTCGTCACCCGATTGGTCGATAGTAATGATTGGCCGGCAGCACGATTGGTCCACATAACGATCAGTCGACCGTAACGACTAGTCGACAGTAACGACTTGTCGGCAGCACGATTGGTCGAGATAACCATTGGTTCAGAGGATTATGGTTTACATTCGCACCGGTACCTCTCAAAGTACTGACCTCTCAAAACGTAACGTTCCCTTTTGGAAATAATAACTTTTGGAATGTAGTCCTCAGAACGGACAGTATTATAACATATTATTTCCAAATAGGCCCCCGTGTCATCTTTTTTACTCTAAGTGAAATCTATATAGAGGGCCTTCTGAACGATGTTATTTCCGAAAGGTTACCGGGGCACTTTAGGTATAGGCACCTTAAGGAAACTGCCACACATAATTCGGAAACTCAGAAAATTGCCCCACCCGAGAATTGCCACACATTCAAAGTGTTTCTCGGACGAACGGCGATTTGTGCTCGTCCCCTTAATGAAATCCACGTGGCAATTTTCCAGTGGGGCAATTTTTCTGTGTGTGACAATTTTCCGGGTTGCTGAAAGATGTGGGGGGACTATCTTCCGGTGGGGCAATTTACCGCCAAACTGTTTGCACTTATTCAATTTTGTTTTTCCAAGTTCCATTGACCATTTTATGTCGACCAATATCGACTAATTGTTATATCGACCAGTCGTTACTGTCGACCAATCGTTATGTCGATCAAACGTGCTGTCGACCAATTGTTATGTCGATCAAACGTGCTGTCGACCAATCCTTACTGTCGACCAATCGTAATGTCGACTAATCATTTCTGTCGACCAATCGTTATGCCGACCAATCGTTATGTCAACCAATCGTTACTGTCGGCCAATCGTTATGTCGACCAACCGTTTGTCGACCAATCGTTACATACGCGGACGAAGAATATAATGTGTGAAGCAAGCAATGGTAAATGAAGGTAAATTAGTATAGCTTCGTTCGGCTTGTGTAACCTTCTTTAAGAATTATACGCTAAAGATTTAGTGTTGTACTAAGAAGTTACCGTGAAGGGCGTACTAATTGTGGTGCAACGTGTTGTCTCAACGAATATGTTTTAAACAGGAATACATCTTTTTGACTGTTACTATAAGTAATACTTCTTTGAAGATCATTGAGTGACTTTTTTATGCCGTAAACTGTCCAGAGTTTGACTTATAGTGAAGTAGGACAACAAGCTTCACGTAGTGTTTTGAGCTTGAATTGACTTTACATACACATATTGACACCCTTTTAAACCTAGGAACATTACAGCCGAGTAATACACATTCATTCCGATGGATGAGAGGTTTAAGACAATGAGTCCTGACTCCAAGAGGGACTCGGATTCGAGTTGCCCCGAGGAATGGGAAATACGCCTGTCCGGTGGCCCATCCGCTCGTATTCGATGGCCCGGTGAAAGGTCCCCTGGCTAGTCGCTTGGGATGTGGTCCTGGTCCCAGCACTAGAGAGGAATGGGTATTGCACTTTGCCCGATAAAAGCTCTCCCTCCTCCCGCGAATTAGCGGCCTTAAACCAAGGTACAGGCGACCTCCCATGGTCCTATATGCTGACGGTTGTTGATCCAATCTCCCCCTCCAAAAAATGATCCGTCTACAAATTAGGCCCAACGCACATGAAGATCAAGTGATCGTCGCCCGGAAGGAATACATGGACAACTGCCAAAACTGCTAGTTTTTTTGTATGGTTACAGCTAAGAAGGAGTGCAGTCCTGAGAAAAAGAAATGGCATGGCGCTCCGAAGACCGGCACAGGCATTATCTACTCCAGCAGATATTGGAAAGAGCGGGGGAGTAAAAAACCTTTGGAATCGAATATACTGTATATATACAGTCAACTTCGCTGACAGTGAACCTCTCCGGACTCGCATATTTCGTTCACTATGTCCGGAGTTCACTAAAACCGAGATGTCTTCCCTCAACCTGAATTGAGTGGAATAGTGAGCAAGAAAATAAAATATGTACATATGTATCTCAAAAATAATATTTTTATGTACGTATTGTATATTTATTAAATAAAGTAAACAAAATTAATTTTACATTACCTTAATTAACATGAAAATAGTCTGTTATGTGCCGCTGTTTGCTGCAAACAGTTTTAATAAATATTTTCTCGATGTCCTTTTCCGGAGTCTGTGCTTTTGCTACACTCGATTCTACATTTTCTATACATTCTCGGAAATTTAGTACAGTCCTGACACACTCCAACGTCTCTTTCACTGTTGGAACACGTTCTTCGTTATGGTCCTCGTCATCTTCAGCCTCGTTTTCTTCCATGCTGGAACCACCTTTCACAGCCTCGACAATAGGGTCATCCGACGGGATTTCATTCGTTATAACTTCACAGTAAGCATCGATAAAATTCAGTGGAATTCACACCGATATGCTGAAGCAGGTCGTTGAGAGGCCTATCATCCTCATCTTCGAATGGCACACGTCCAGTAGCCAAACCAGAACTCCTGAAATAGTTCTGTATAGTGGTAGTTGGCACACTCCTCCACGCTTTGTTCCCAAAACGTACAGCATTCAGAACATTTATCGATGTGTTTCCCTTGATTCCAAGGCTTGGATTAAATGAAGCGTTATTTTCCTTCTGTAATAGGTTTTAAAGCTGCGAATCACACATCGATCCATGGGTTGGAGGATGACGTGGTGTTGGCAGGCAGGAACACCAGCTTGATTTTGCTGAGGTTTTTAATCCTAAATTTGTCCTTCAATGCACTTAAGGAATAGTAGGACTACAATATTGTGCTCAACACATTCTTTCAAGTTTTTACAAGAAGGTTTGTTTTGAAACCAGTTGCAATTTCATGTTACAAGTACATTCTTTTCTTTGAAGTTTTGTTTTTTAACCGAAGTTGAGGATTCACTATAAACGGAAGATTTAATGTACATTTCTGATGTTGCGGATCGGGACCGATGATTTAGGTTTACTATAGCCAAATGTTCACTATAGTAGAGTTCACTATATCCCGAGTTGACTGTATATACTGTCTGGTA
The DNA here is from genome assembly GCA_039090855.1 of Macrothele yani. Classification (NCBI taxonomy): domain Eukaryota; kingdom Metazoa; phylum Arthropoda; class Arachnida; order Araneae; family Macrothelidae; genus Macrothele; species Macrothele yani. Next base: position 33,137,521 of record CM077011.1, read on the forward strand.
CACACTTCTCTGGCTAATTCTGAGGTGGTTTCGCTAAACAAAAGGTCTACGAATTTGTGCACAGCCACCATGAAAAGAAAGAAACTCGAGTAAGATTATTTATGTTTAAAAACTTCCGATTTCAATGGGCGATGATTGAATAAATAAATTTAAAAAAGTCAGATTCAGTTAGGTAAAAAGTAGCCTGGTGCCATCGAGCCTTGAAAAAAATGGCCTGGAAGCGCCAGGTTTCGAAAGCACCCAGGCAGCTTAGATTTCTATTGGAAGCGTTTGCTCAATTGCTCTTATTATACTGCAGATCAGGGGTAGGCTACCTTCGGCACGAGGCAAAATCCAGACATAGAGCATAGAAAAAATAATAATAAGCGGTGGTAAATGATCATGACGTTTTGCATCATATTTTTTCTTTAAAACAAACCTACTATCTATATCAAATACGTTTATTTAACTAATACAGACATTTAACGTGGACCAGGAACATGAAACAAAGTTCTTCAATCTTTCCACGTTTATAAGTGAGTCACGGAAAAATTCTCATTGGCCGCCACCGGGAGTCGAACCCTGGGTCTTCCAGTTACGCGCCGGATATGCTTCCGCTACACCAACTTTGTTTCATGTTCCTGGTCCACGTTAAATGTCTGTATTAATTATTCATTCGCCTTCTAATTATTTCTTCAGTTGCTGCTTACCTACTTTGGTGAATCCCCAGCATTGTGCGGGGCTCCAAGAAGCAACCTGCCAAATTGACTTGGCAGTTAGCGTGTGTGAGTCTGGAGGAATTCGAGGCCGCTGTGGTGCAGCGGAAGCATATCCGGCGCGTAACTGGAAGAACCTGGGTTCGACTCCCATTGGCGGCCAATTATAATTTTTCCGTGGCTCACTTATAAACGTGGAAAGAGCAAAGAACTTTGTTTTACGTTTATTTAACTCTTTCGGTGTTGAACGCGAAGTCGAGACGACCAGCGAAAGGCTCACATTAATCTCTGCCGATATTGGCACAAATGTGATTGACCTGAATTTGCTATTTCAGGGAGAAGGACAGCTTGTGACTTATCCTCTGATTTAATCTTCCTTTTCAGTTCCTGTCTGCTTATTTAAATTTTGGTTTATTTCCCTTAAAAGTTTTCAATCTGAATGCTACGTTTTCGCTCTCGATGAGTTTGTGTTTGGCAATCTGAAAACAAGTCACAACGCAATGATTCTATCGAAAGCTAAAGATAAGAGTTGTTTTAACTGTAGGAGTGGCAATCTTTAGAGCGAGCACGTTTTAGAGTAAATAGTGTTTCGTACGAGCACTTATTATCCCAAGCTATGTTGAATCACGGGCATTACATTGTCACTCATCAGCACTTACTTGTTGATCATTCAGACTTATAAACGCTCGTGATGTTTGAAGCACGACAGTTGATTTGCTTACGAACTGTTGTGTAAAAGAGAGACAGAAGTCATATAATACTGGCCTATGATTTACATGTAATAAAAATATCGAAATATGTACATGTAAGTATTTGTTAAAAATGGAGAAATATGTAGGAAAAAACGAAACTTACTAAAATATGTGACACATTTCTTTTCATATTTTAATAATTTTCTATAATTTCTTTACTTATGCAGTCATAATAAATTTTAAAAATTACCGTACTTTACAAATGTTAAATTACTTTACTCAAAACCAGGGTTTTCAAATAGCTTACTGCTAGTACAACTAGCAACAATATAACACTTCAAATTTTCGAAAACAAAGTTCCTCCTATTTTCTCCCGAAATACCTTTAAATTGGCTGAACGACCTCCCGACGTCACATATGATGACTGGAGAAAACTTAAACCCCACTATGTCCAACGGCGAGAATTGCTTATCTTTTAAACAGCACAACTGCCAGTTGAAGTTACCTGGAGAATGTTTTTTATAGTTGTAATGGTTTCTAGGCTTGACTTTTTTTGTTTTTTTTTAAATCTCGTGTTTTGTAATTTCTCAATGTGGCCGGGTACCTTTTCGAATATTTCAATTGTCTGACACACCACAAAACAAAATATTTCCATGAGTTCTCAGTCCTTCATCGGGAAATTCCTTCATAAATGATGCCTTTAATTTGGATGATACAGTTGATTTAATTTTGTGCATGTCGATTTGTTTAACAATTTGAACAAGAAAGACAAATTTCTAACAGTGACGTGAACAAAATGATTCAAACTGATTGGACACGAAGCTACGCATTAAATGACAGATTACTCAGTCTTCTTTCCTCATCTGACATCTCAGATGAGGAAGCATTCTGGTGCCGGCACAGTGCTACCATCTGTCGGCTTTAATGTGTCGCGAAACTAGCCATCTGTCTGCACACTGGCTGCTACGACAGAAAATATTGGGAAGTTTTGCGTACAAATACTGGCTTTGTGTAAACATATTTTAAATAATATGAAAATATATAATATACGTAGTAAAACAGTAAATATGTATATTAACGGGAAAAACGCCTAGCCCTACTGATAAGTATGTAGAGAGCTGCTGCTTTCTGTGATCATCATTACCATCATTGTCAACCATTATCAATCTACTGCTGGACGAAGGTCTCTGCAAGCCTCTTCCACAACGGTCTGTCTTGTGTCAGTCTCCTCCATGTTACTCCCGCATACTTTCGAATTTCATTCACCCATCTTCCATGTGGTCTTCTTCTAGGTCTTTTCCTGTCCCTCGGAATCCAATCTAAAATTTCGACTGCTCATCGATGGTCTATCCTTCTGGCAGTATGTCCATCTCATTGCCAGTTCAGAGATTTTACCCTCATCATGATGTCTTCCACTCGTGTCATTTTTCTGATCCACGAGTTCCTCTTCTTATCTCTCCTGGTTACACCAAGCATGTGCCTCTCCATGCTGCTTTGAGTTGTCTGCAGCCTTTGTATGTCTCTTTTAGTTAATGTCATCGCTGCACCATACGTAAGCACTCGAAGGATGCATTCATCAAACACTTTTCTTTTAAGACATAATGGCATATTGCTCTTGAAAATTATTATGTTTCTCTCCAGGCAAGTTTTATATGCCGATTAATTTCTCCATCAATGTGACCCTCACTTGATATCTGCTGTCCAAGACAAACATACGCATCTGTTATCTCTAGCTTTTCTCCATCAATCGATAAATCTTCATTTCTTGTAAAAGCATTGTACATCACTTTTGTCTTCTGAAAGTTCATTTTTAATCCCCCTTCTTAACTCTTCTCAGCAAGTTCCTGGATCATACTCTGCAGCTCTGATGGGGTAGTTGCAAAAAAGACTACATCATCAGCAACACGAAAGTGAGTTAGATAATCTCCATTTATCTTTATCCCTTTGTTCTCCCCGTTCAGTGATTTGAAAGACACTTTTCCAATGTGGCAATAAAGAGCTTGGAAGGTACGGTGTCACCTTGTCTCACTCCCTTTCCAATTTTTATGTGTGCTATATTCTCAAACAGCCGAATCTTTGCACTTGCATTTTCGCAGATGTTATTAATAATACACTGACGGAAAAAAATCCCAACACCAAGAAGGGGTTGTGTTAGATAAACGACAGTTGGTAGGCGGTGAGAGTACATCTGTAAGATGACGTCTATGCAAATTTCGCGCTCGGCGCATATTTATGGCGCTAGTAGCGCCCGTCGGAACATGCAAAGCAGGTTTGCTGTAAATACGCGCTGTAACGTTCGTGAGCGTTAGTTATCGTTGAGATTCGACGTAGGGTGTTGATGTTAGTCAAGAATGCCTTTAAAAAACGAAGAAGCCATTATCAACAGCTCACGGAGTTTGAACGAGGTCGTGTAATAGGGCTACGAGAAGGTGGATTTTCTTTCCGCAATATTGCAGAACGACTTGGCAGGAATGTAGCCACTGTGCATGATTGTTGGCAGCGGTGGTCAAGGGAAGGTACTGCCTCAAGAAGGCCGGGTTCCGGCCGGTCACGTAGCACTACTGATAGGGAAGACCGCCATGTACTATGGCCGTGGCGCATCGTACCGCGTCTGCGGCAGCAATTCGAGCTGCAGTTGCCACCACAGTGACACAACGAACTGTAACAAATCGGTTACTTGAAGGACAGCTCCGAGCCAGAAGCCCTGTAGCGTGCATTCCACTTATTCTAAACCACTGCCGTTTGCGACGTCAGTGGTGTCAAGCTAGAGCTCATTAGAGGACGGAGTGGAGATCTGTTGAGTTTTCAGATGAAAGCCGGTTCTGCCTGCGTGCCAGTGATGGCCGTGTGTTGGTTAGAAGGAGGCCAGGTGAGCGCCTGCAACCAACCTGTCTGCGGCCGAGACACACTGGACCTACACCTGGAGTTATGGTCTTTGGAGCAATTTCCTATGACAGCAGGAGCACTCTGTGGTTATCCCACGCACCCTGACGGCACAGTTGTACGTCGGTCTGGTGAATCAACCTGTTGTGCAGCCATTCATGAACAGCATTCCAGGAGGTGTTTCCCAACAGGATAACGCTCGCCCGCATACCGCTGTTGTAACCCAACATGCTATACAGAGTGTCGACATGTTGCCGTGGTCTGCTAGTTCACCAGATCTTTCACCAATCGAGCACGTATGGAACATCATTGGATGACAACTCCAGCGTCACCCCCAACCAGCATTAACCGTTGCTGTATTGACCGACCAAGTGCAACAGGCATGGAACTCCATCTCACAAACTGACATCCAGCACCTGTACGACACAATGCATGAACGTTTGCGTGCTTGCATGCATTCAACATTGTGGCGGTTACACCGGTTATTAATGTACCAGCATTTCACATTTAAAATGGCTCTTCTCGCGCTTACAATAAGCTGTGATCTTGAAACCTTAATCGATTAATTATGTTACCTATGCAAATGTATTGCCGCCATTTCATTCCTCTTCAACTATATTTTCGTGGTGTTGGGATTTTTTTCCGTCAGTGTATTAATGTATGCATCTTCAACACCGCAGGATTTCAAAGCCATTGTAACTGCTGATGGTTTCACTGAATCAAAGGCCTTTTCATAATCAATAAAATCCATACACAATGGGAGTTCATATTTCCTCGCTCTTTCAATTAGTTCTCTGAGTACGTGGATATGATCTATCTCCTGAATCCAGCTTGTTCTCTCGTTTGAGCCATGTCCAGGGTTACTTTCAATCGGTGTGAAAGAACTTTAGTGGAGGTTTTATAATCTACTGATAGGAGGCTGATAGTTCTGTAGTTCCTGAGATCCTCAAAGTCACCTCATTTATGTAGCAGGATCATTGTAGCGTTGTTCCAATCCTCAGGAATCTTCCCTTCATTAAGGCATCGAGTGAATATTTGGCCGAGTACTGTTTCGATTTCTCCACTTGCTTCTTGTATGATGTCTACACTAATTCCATCTTCTCCTGGAGCATTTCCCCGCTTCATGTTCTTGATTGCATGTGCAACTTCTGCTGGGAGGACTGGAACAACTCTGGTACTGGTACCTTTCATGATGCCTAGAGTACATGTATCATCTCTTTCATATAATTTGGAGTAGAAATCTTTCACTCTTGTCAAAATTTCGCCTCTATTTCTTGTTACAGAACCATCTTCTTTTCTCAGTGCCATACTCTGTTTTCTTCCCATACTGAGATGTCGCTTTGCTATATTTAGGCTTTGGTTGTTTTCAATTGCTTTCCTCACTAGTTCACAGTTTAATTTCCTTACGTCTTCAGTGATACTTTTTTGTACTGTCTTGCATAGCTCTATATTTTCCACTTTGGAAGTCACATTTTCTTTAGTTGTCCTCATCTCTCTTCTTTTATGCATCCATATTTTGGTTTTTCCTGATAATTTGTTCACATGCAACTTGTTCTTAGATCCAGCTAATCTTGTTGCCGTTTCCATAAGAGTTTTGGTTACTTTTATGTTAAATTCAGAGATGTCCACTTCTTCTGATGTTAGACCTTCTAGAGCAGAGAATCTGTTCCTCAGTTCCAATTTGAAGGTAATGTGATGCTTTTTAAGGTTGGTCACGTCCATACACTTTATTTGTTTTATGAGCTTGTCACGCTCAAGTTTAGTGTTGAGGTGCATCTTACATCTTAACTTTCTGTGGTCACTACCTGTGTTGAACTTGTTTAGCACAGTGCAGTCTTCCATAAAAAATATTTGTTTACATATAATAAAATCAATTTCACTTGTCAATCCATTGGGATGCCTCCCTGTCCATTTGCTTTGCGGCTTTTTCTTGAAAACGGAGTTCATGATGAAAATCCTTTCTGCCTCTGCAAACTCTACGAGAGTATTTCCACGCTGGCTTCTATTGCCGTGACCGAATTTACCTACTGAAATTTCATTATGTTGGCGTTGCCCTATTTTTGCATTGAAATCTCTCATAATTATCTTCAAGCGCTGCTTGCTCTTATTATTTAGATGACGAATTTCCTCATAAAATGCTTCAATTTCTTCTTCAGGATAACTTGTGGTGGGTGCATAAGTTTGAATAATCTGAGCCTGGTATGTTCTCGAAAGTTGGATAACGAGTCGTACAGTTCTGTCAGAGAAACTTTCAACTTCTGCAACTTTATCCTTCAATTTCTTGTTTATTATAAATCCAACACCACTAGTTCTGCCAGTATCTGCCCTATAATGAATAAAATTCTCCGGCTGGACGTGTAGTGCAGGAAAGCCTACGTTAAGTCACGTTAGGGCTATTGAAAGGTTACTTGAAATAGCTAAAGTGTGCTTAATCTTCAAAGTGCTATAGTTTGTTTAGGTAAGACACGCACGTGCAATAAATTCCAAGAACATGGAATTTATTTTTACTCAGCGTTCCTCATTATCTTGAATATCAGTAATATAACTTCGGTTTTAGTACATTAGTACCTTGAAGGCTCCTTATTAGAGCGGTAAACACCAAATACCCTGAACTTAACGTAAACACTCAATGAAATAGACTTAACGGCCAGACAGAGGTCTGACAATAAAATGAACTAGGAAAACGTACTCACTTTTAACCTTTTATTGGGGTGCTCCTGGTATTACTCAAATACACACTCCAAAATAACACAACTACTGATAGCCCGAACTTTCGTACTATCGTAATATCGTAGAAACGTAGGTAAATCGCATATCAATAATCAGGAAGAACCTATCACATATAAAACAAAGCTCTTTGATATACTTGAGCGCGCCTATATATACTGCATATCACCACGTCATGACTTACACTCGTTGCCACATATAATTCAGCGGGAGAAACAACATCTCGTTAAGTGGGAAGATAATTTGCATAGGAAAATAAAATAACAAGAGATAGTAAAATCAAAAAGAAACTGAATCTAGAGTATACGTTACAGCCCCACGACAGTAGAATAGATGTCCACTTTTCAGTTCCATGGGATCTTCTCCTTTTCTCCTTACCTCACTTAGCCCGACGATGTCCCACTTGATCCTTTGTAGTTCCTCTTCCAATTCAAGAAGTCTTGAATTAGAAGATAGGGAGCGTCCATTGTAAGTAGCCAAGGTCAGCATCAAATAGCAGCCTAGTCCGGTCCTCCGGTGATTCTTAGCACCCTCTGCGTTCATGTCGCATTGGCCGCTGTCTTGGCCAGGTACATTCCAGCTGCAGGAGACTGAGGGCCAATATTTAAGTTGTGGAGTCATTTTGGAGGAGTTTGGTCATAACTCACCACGCTGGCCAAGCAGGTTGGTGAGTGTGGGATAGCATTTCCTCTAATCTCGATGGTATAGTTATACCGCTATTCAACTGAACTGTGTGTTTGACGTATGATATACGCCTGTAAATGAAAAACATGATAAACAAAGAGTGGACTCCGTAAGTACGTTTCACTTGACTTTCATCTGGCTGTTATATTCCTAGTACTTAATTAGTTAATTCATGTTTTATGTTGTTGCAATGAAGGGAAGTTATCCAGGATCGATCTAAAAATTCATTAAGCTTTACAGTGAAGCAAGTTTACTTCATGTTAAGCCTTATTATTGCTTTACAGCTAAGTTTCAGGTTAGCGTAATAGTTGGAAACATAAACATATTCAGTGAAACAACCATTTCCCCACAAGTTCTTCATCTGTAAGAATACTCGAAAGTATTTATGACAAAACTGAATGTGTTTTGTCATTATATCATCACAGAGAACTACAAGTATTTACCTAACGTAAATTCACACTCAGCTTACTTTTCTGTTAACACGCATTATTGCGTAAAGTCATACTCAGCTTACCTTCCTGTTAACAGATAATTACGTAAAGTCACTCAGCTTACTTTGCTGTTAACACACACTGTTACGTAAAGTCATAATCAGCTTACCTTCCTGTTAACAGACGAATTACGTAAAAACACACTCAGCTTACTTTGCTGTTAACACACACTATTACGTAAAGTCATACTCAGCTTACCTTCCTGTTAACAGACTAATTACGTAAAGTCACACTCAGCTTACTTTGCTGTTAACACACACTATTACGTAAAGTCATATTCAGCTAACCTTCCTGTTAACAGACGAATTACGTAAAGTCACACTCAGCTTACTTTGCTGTTAACACACACTATTACGTAAAGTCATATTCAGCTAACCTTCCTGTTAACAGACGAGTTACGTAAAGTCACACTCATCTTACTTTGCTGTTAACACAAACTAATTACGGAAGTACAAAGATGAACTCATAGAAAAGTTAACAGAATTATGTCAAAATTTTGAAACCCATGATCCATTGTTTTCTTTCCTTATCAATCCTGACTTAATTGATTTGTGTAACACCCGGTTTGATCAAATAATTTTTTAGTGGACGAATCTTGATGATTTTGAGATTCTGCATATTAAATTTACGGCGTCAGAGTTATGAAGAAAAAATTCAGAGAAATGCGGAAAACTCTTGGAAGAAATTGCCCAGATAAATCAGCTGCTATCCAGCATTGCTGGACAATTCAACCAGAAAAAATAATGTGCTAGAAAACAGTTACATTTTCATTACTTTCGACTTTTGCTTCCACATATACCTGTGAGCGTATATTTTCACACATGAATACACTTTTGAAACCGCCTGACTACTGTACATTCAGAAAAGTGTGTGAAACTTATATTTGCGAAATACACTCCTATTACAGAGGAAAGAAACGAGGACAAACATCTTTTTAAACAAATTCTACAGAAAGGTTTGTTGTTTTTCGTTCATTTTTTATAGCAGTAAAGTAAATCCCAAATAAAAAAATTCGCTGTAACGGAAGTAGTAAACAAGAAAAATGACACCGAATTTTCGGGTGTAATAAGCACGTCTTTTGAATCTGTTCTGACGCAAATTAAGTTTATCAAAGCTATTCAAAGTCAATAGAGCCGGTATGGAAAACAATAGATCTGACGAAAGAAAGAAGATTTTCAATCGGGTTTTTGATCCCTCAGATATTGCTGTAAACGGAATCGTGAGCTTACGAACTCTTAGAAACAGAGATATCGACAAAAATAAGATGTGACTTTACGTCCCCTGGTGGGAAAACCATGCATTATTTTAGGAAGAAAGTATTCTCAAAAGGTTTATCCATATAAGCGGTATCGGTCCAAGAAAAAAAATTAGTCGAGTTTTCAGGAGCCCGGATTTTGCAACAAACACTTCAGAAGCAGAAATTAACACTTATGACCCCTGGTGGCTAAACCATTCTTTACCAAACATTAGAAATTATGTGAAAAATATTTTTCATCAGGTCTTGTATGCGATACAGGAAGCATTTTTCAAATCAAAGTTTTAGGAGCAGAAATAACGAAGAAAACGCAATTTACCTCTGTGACCCCTAGCGGAAAGTCTATGATTTACTTGAAAATTTTAAATTTATAGGAAAAACATTTTGCATAGGAAACACTATCCAACAAAGAAGGAATTTTTCAAATCGGACTCTTAGAAGTAGAGATATTGACAAAAATAAAATATACATCTACGCCTCCTGGCGTAGAAACCATGCATTTTTTCAAGAAGAAAATTTTCCTAAAAGGTTTGTCGACATGAGTAGTATCGGTCAACAAACGACTTTTTTTTCAATCGAGATTTTAGAAGCTCATATTTTGCTGCAAATACAACAGAAGCGAAAATTAAGACTTACACCACCTGGTGGCCAACCATTTCTTACAAAAATTAGAAATTATGTGCAAACGATTTCCTATTAGCAGCTGTATGCGGTGCAGAAAGAATGTTTCAAATCGGAGATTTAGAAGCAGAGATATAGGGGGAAACGCAATTTACATTTACGATCCCTAGCAGAAAGTCTATGAATTACTTGAAAATTTTGAATTTATATGAAAAACATGTCACACGGAAAGCACTATCCAACAAAGAAGGAATTTTTCAAATCGGACTCCTAGAAGTAGAAATATTGACAAAAATAAGATGTACATCTACACCCCCTGGCGGAGAAACTGTGCAATATTTTAAGAAGAAAATATTCCGAAAAGGTTTATCGATGTGAGTGGCATCAGTCCACGAAAGAATTTTTTCAATCGATATTTTAGAAGCTCAGATTTTATGTCAAATACATCAGAAGCAAAAATTAAAACTTACGCCCCTGGTGGCCACAGTATTCTTTACCAAAAATTTGAAATTATATGCAAAACATTTTCCATCAGGAGATATATCTGCTGAAGAAAAAAAATTTCAAATCAGAAGTTTAGAAGAAGAGTTATCGGGAAAAATGTAATTTACTTTTACGCCTCCTAGCGGAAAATCTGTGCGTAATTTGAAAAAGTAACTATATCTAAAATAATCTTCGACATAAATGGAATCGAAAGATAAAAAAAAAATTTCAATCGGATGTTTGGAAGCAAATATGTGGAATAAAACGTATTTTTGAATTCGACATCATCTGCATTTACGCCCTCTAGCGGCAAAATTGTACATCGTGAAAAAAAAACGAAATAAAGGATCATCATTTGCATATTTCAGGCTTTAGAATGCAAAAAGAATTTTTCAAATCGTACTAATAGTTGCAGAGATATCGTGGGTACAGACGGACGGACGGACGGACGGACGGACGGACGGACAAACCGATAACAGAAATACGATCTTTTTTTACAAAAGACGTGCTAAAAACTAGACCCATTGTTGAAATCTGATTTTTTGAATGCTGTCCCATCTCTGCCCACTGAAAAGAAATGGCCCTGAAACGGTTTAGTTATGTGACCAAAAGAGTCTCAGCTTCCCTCCTCTGTGTACGTAGAATGTGTTCATTATTTGTTATCATAAACTTTAGTTGTAAGAGTTTGGTACGTAAACAAATGGATGATGAATGCAGGATAATTCAAAATGATTCATCCGATTTCAAATGACTATATTTTATGTATTTCTAAATATACAACGATTAAATGTATTTACATAGGATAAAGAAAAAACTGTCCAAATTTTGTTTTCATACCTTACAAATGTTCTATGTGACTTCCGAACTGCGTCGAGGCGTTGATCGAATCCCTGCCATACGTGAACAAGCATGTCTGCTGTCAACGACTGCAGAGCTCTATGAAGGCAAACTTTGAGTTCATCTAACGTTGTGGACAATGTTGGCAAATACATATTATACTGAATATACCCCCATAAGAAAAGGTCGCAAGGGGTCAGGTCTAGAGACCTGGTGGGCCACATCGAGAGTGCCTTGTCGTCGTATCCACTAGCGACCAATCCAGCCGTTAGAAAGCTGTTCGTTGAGGAAACGGCGGCTTCCTAACCATTGTTCGTTAAGATCGCGCTCATTTTCAATTACTGCATGTGGCTTTTCCGTGCCCCATATGCAAATATTGTGACCTTGCCACTTAAATGGAATATTGCTTTGCCACTAAACACCAGGCGTGAAGTGAATTCGTCGTATTCCATCGCCTCCTGCATGATATTTTCAGAATGACAGTCTTTCGCTCAGGTGCAGATGCACGGGTTACACTGTGCCATCTAGCTGTTGCATTCGTAAACTCGGTGCCTACCATGATTTTTATGGAGCTATGATCTAATGAAATGAGGTGAATCATTTTGAATTATCCTGTATTACATTGTGTATTATCCCATATCCTTTTGAGTTAAAAGAAGTATTCATTTCACTCAAAAATTAAAATCGGTGTCGTCTCTCTTGTTTCCCTCATGTCTGCGTTAGTAGCTGCATGTGGATCCACACATGTCGCCTTATTAGGTTGAGATACCATAAAAAAATGTGTAGTGTAATATTCAAGCTATCAACCTATAGGCGTAATAGCACTACATAAGAAAGATAAAGATAAAGAAATATCAAATATTTCAGACGTTTGCTCTGCGAAGTCTGAGATTAGTCCTGTTTGACATTTCGAAGTTCTTTATCCATACGTTTCTCTCGAACATTTTGTTGCGGATGGATCTTTAGAGCAGGATCCAGGTGGCTGGAGGGAGTGTGATGGTCTGGGCAATATTTTCTTGGAGAACACTTGGACCCATTATGCTGAGACAGCAAACTCTGACAGCTGTCACGTACATAAACATCGTGGCTGACTAAGCATACCTCTTTATGGCGACTGTATTCCTTGGAGGAGATGGCGTCTTTCAACAAGACAATAATGCCATAGTGCGAAGTAGGTTCAGAAATGGTTCTAAGAACGGGAAGAAGAATTCCATTAATTGCGATGGCCCCAAAATTCGTCGGTCCTGTCGAGCTTTGTGGTTTGAGTTGGAGAAACGAATAGGAGCAGTATCACCCAAACCATGAAATTTACGAGATCTTCTGTTGGAGTCATGGTACCAAATATCAAGAGACACCTACCAACATCTCATTGAATCTATGCCACATCGGGTGAGAGCTCTTTGGGCGGCGAGAGCAGGACCTACATCGTATTAGATAGGTGATTTTAATGTTTCGCCTGATCGAGAGGAGGATCTACATCATATTAGATAGGTGATTTTAACGTTTCGGCTGATCAAGAGGAGGACCTACTTTATATTAGATAGGTGATTTTAATGTTTTGGATGAACGAGAGGGCGACCTACATCATATTAGATAGGTGATTTTAACGTTTCAACTGATCGAGAGGAGGACCTACTTTATATTAGAGAGGTGATTTTAATGTTTTGGATGAACGAGAGGGCGACCTGCATCATATTAGATAAGTGATTTTAACGTTTCAGCTGATCGAGAGGAGGACCTACTTTATATTAGATAGGTGATTTTAATGTTTTGGATGAACGAGAGGGCGACCTACATCATATTAGATAGGTGATTTAAATGTTTTGGATGATTGAGGGGATGACCTATATCATATTAGATATGTGATTTTAATGTTTTGGCTGATCGAGAGGACGATCTACATCATACTAGATAGGTGGTTTTAATGTTTTGGCTGATCGAGAGGACGATCTGCATCATATTAGATAGGTGGCTTTAATGTTTTGGCTGATCGAGAGGAGGACCTACATCATATTAGATAGGTGATTTTAATATTTTGCCTGATCGAGAGGAGGACTTACATCATATTAGATAGGGGATTTTAATGTTACGGCTGGTCGAGAGGAGGACCTACATCATATTAGATAGGTGATTTCAATATTTTGGCTGATCGAGATGATGACCTACATCATATTAGATAGGTGATTTTAGTGTCTTGGCTGATCAAGGAGAGGATTTACATCATATTAGATAGGTGCTTTTAATGTTTCGGCTGATAGAGAGGAGGATCTACGTCATATTAGATGGGTGATTTTAATGTTCTGGCTGATCGAGAGGAGGACTTACATCATATTAGATAGGGGATTTTAATGTTTTGGCTGATCGAAAGGATGATCTACATCATATTAGATAGGTGATTTTAATGTGTCGGCTAGTCGAGAGAAGGACCTACATCATATTAGATAGGTGATTTTAATGTTTTGGCTGATCAAGAGGATGACCTACATCATATTAGATAGGTGATTTTTAGAGTTTTAGCTGATCGAGGAGAGGATCTACATCATATTAGATAGGTGATTTTAATGTTTTGGCTCATCGAGAGGAGGACCTACATCATATTAGATAGGTGATTTTAATATTTTGGATGATTGAGAGGATGACTTATATCATATTAGATAGGTGATTTCAGTGTCTTGGCTGATCGAGAGGAAGATCTACATCATATTAGATAGGTGATTTTAATGTTTTAGCTGATCGAGGAGAGGATCTACATCATATTAGATAGGGGATTTTAATGTTTTGGCTGATCGAGAGGATGACCTACATCATATAAGATAGGGGATTTTAGTGTTATGGCTGATCGAGAGGATGACCTACATCATATTAGATAGGTGATTTTAATGTTTTGGCTGATCGAGAGGAGGACCTACATCATATTAGATAGGTGATTTTAATATTTTGGTTGATTGAGAGGATGGCCTATATCATATTAGATAGGTGATTTCAGTGTCTTGGCTGATCGAGAGGAAGATCTACATCATATTAGATAGGTGATTTTAATGTTTTGGCTGATCGGCGTATATTAGAGTATGCACAGAAGTAGCTTGTGCTTCGATCTCGAACGGTTCTGTCCAGTGCCGTAACTAGCACACCGTGCGTCCTCCGCAAGATTTACTTCAACACCCCTAAGAACAAAATTTTTTCCAGGATTTCATACACGAGGGAGGATGCATTTTTCGCGGTGTGTGTTTGCGTGCGCGCGCGCGCTTGTATTTTTGTGTGTGCGGTGGTTGGGAAAGGGGAGTGGTTAGGAAATCAGGGAGAGCATCTGCGAAAGTAATGGTGGTACGTAGAGCCCTGTAGTTTCAACTTTTTAAGTAATATATTTGATAATACGTGTAATTGCTTGGTCCAAAACTAAAATAAATCACTTAAAGAAATTTCCTTCTTACACATGGAAGATCTGCGGCTGTTATAAATAAATGTTGACATGTACGTAATCCTAGGTAACTGACTGTTTTCCCACATCCTCCACGGGGAATCCCAATGTGGCCTCGGGCTTTTCCTGAGCAGCGCAGAGAGAGGGCGATTGGAGAGCGATCGTATTATTTACAATCCGTTGCAGAGCAATCGTATTACAACCCGAAGTCAAAGATCCAAACACTTTCAATCTGTAGGACATTCAGTGTTTTAAAAGTGAAACTAGGCATTTATTTAGGCAAAGCTAAATATATCTTAAAACAAAATATGAATCTTTGGGTTAATTATTGTGCGAGTTCAATTTTTTCATGAAACTATAACTGGCAGCTGCGGTACGCCCCTTCGTTACCTGCGCCCCACTCTCTGAAGCTTCGGGGGCTGCGGGGGTGGTAGTTACGCTACTGGTTCTGTCCTTAAAATTTAGTTAATTAAATCCCTATTAAAATTTATTTTTGTACGTTTAAGAGAAGATACTGAGTCGAAAAATAGTAACTGAATTACGACGTCGGACTTGTGACGATTCTAAAATGTTATGCCGCCTAAATCAAGTATTAACCCACCCACCACTCCGGTGAAGAATCCTTTGAAAATTCTAGACTGCACAGGACTCAAAATATAGCATCACGAGAACATATTTCAGTTCGTTTAATTTCTGTTCGAACTTTATGTTATTTCATCATTCGTATTGAAATTTTCTATGATATAATCATGTGAAATTACAGTCAGCTAAATAAGATTTCATATATCGTAAATTTCCGTTAAAATCATTCGAACTCTTAATTATGGCATTATTCGGTAATCGCAATTTGTGAATTCTACCTTATGAGAAGAAACTGTGGGAAAAACATCTGTTTTTGCCACTGGAAAATTTTATTGTGGTAATGAAATGCGGATGACGAAGGAGGGAATGAAAATGTTCGATAACTGCGCAGCGAAGTTTTTATTAATTTTTTAAGGAAAATAAAAGCCACTCGTGCGAAACGATTATCAATAAGGCGTAACGTGCTTTTCGGAAAGACGTACTTTCAATTTTCCTCAGTCTTTCCTTTGTGATTCCGACACCATTTTTTATTTACCTTCCACTTTTCCTCATACTTCGTAATTGTATTGACGGTTTTCTTTGTTTCGGAGTTTAACGACCATCGTGAGCAGATTTTAAGATCACGGGCCAGAGGCTGCCAATCTTTATGACAATAAGAACTGCGTAACATAACAGGAGAAGCTTGAGAAACAAAATGAGGCGTGATCTGATGACCATAATCAATAACTTCAAAATAAGTTTTCATGAACACTTTTCTATTACAAGGTGTTATTTCACATTTAAACTTTTAAGCGTCTGATGCACCGGGATCAGATGGTGTCCAAAACTTGTTTTCGAAACAGAAAATATTCACACAGCGGCTGGGTTTTACGAAAGCTACTGCAAAATAATTTCTTCCCTATTCGCATCTTAGCAGTACCGACCATAAGCCTGTCATTCGTAATAAGCGCTCCATTCTAGTCTTTTATTCTCTGCTCCATGACCCAAGCCTGTGTAAAGACAAGTGCCCCTGACACAGACATCATGCCACTGGGTGTAAACAAGTTATTCAAACATCCCTCGTCTTTCTTAGGTTCGTAGGTACATGTACTGGAAGTGCCACTATCCCAAAATAAAAAATCAACGCTGCCAAAGTTTTGTACTAGTTTTGCACACCCAAAAGAAAATTTTGTACACCACCGGAAGTGGTACTTTTCGGCATTCTAAAAGTGGCACCCCAAGAACATGCTAGTGTGCCACTTTTTCAAAATCGAAAATAAATACTGCCAGAATTGTGCACCAGTTTTGTACAGTTTTGTACACCCAAAAGAAAATTTTGTACACCAGCGGAAGGGGTACTTTTTGAATCTGCTTTCTGTAATGTTTGTCACTATTGTTCTAGCCCATTCATGAGGTAATCAGTCAGTAAATATTAGTGTCAATCATCCTTTTAAACGACCACTTTGAGTAACACACTTAAGCGAAAGCTAAGCTTTCTGATGTGCAGGTTCACTCGCTCCAACCGCGTTCCACCTGCTAATTTAGACAACGAATGTATTCGTTGAGTTCATTTAAGCTTACACAGTGCGAGAATTAAGTAATGAGACTAAATTTAAAAAAAAATGGAAAAGTAGGAAAACTTAGTGAATATACTTTATTCGAAGTACCTTCCTTCTGCGTTAATAGAAGAAGCGGCGCGATCATCCAACGAAAGGAAGGACTTGCAGAACTCATTTTTTAGTATAGAGTGGAGAACTGATGTCACAGTTCTTTGTATGTGTTCAATGTCTTGAAAACCTATTTTTTTAAAGGCAGCTTTAATTTAGGGAATAGGAAGTAGTCACACGGTGACAAATCTGGAAAACCGGGAAGATGGTTCAGTACACACACTTGTTTTGGTGCCAGAAACACTCTACACTGACTACTGTGTGTGGGTGCGTTATCGTGGAGAAGGAACCCTTGCCCGCTTTTGTACTCCGGCCTGACACGGACAATCCTCTTCCAGCATTGTTCCAAAATGAATGCATAAGCATTACCAGTGACAGTTGTATCTTCAGGAATGAACACGTCATGCAGAATTCCCATGCTGTCACAAAGGCACATAAGCATTATCTTGATTTCGAACTTCTGTAGTCTGACTTTCTCCTTTGGCTCTGTGACGATTTCCACTGAGCACTTTGACGCTTCGTTTCAGGATCATAACGAAAACATCATGTCTTGACACGGGATTTCAGCTCCCCCTCTCCCATCCTGGAAGATCATGGTCTCCTCACTAGGGGGTCCTACGAAATATCTTAGAAGTTTGTGGTTCACATATGATGATTTTTTATGAAAATTTCCTGGAGATCGTCACCATGTTTCGGACTCTTCTGGAAAACGTTTCAAGTACAACTTTGAAAATTGATTTTGCACAGCCATCCCCGGTGGCGTAGTTGTCTAAGCGATGGCTTCTGACCGTTCGTCCTACATGGGTCCGTGTGCGAATCCCGTTGAGGCATAGATGTTGCGTTTGAATTACGGCACTGGCTATCTTCCTTCTCTGGAACTAGTGGTCCTAATTAATGGGGGACGGGCTGCTGCTTACAACCCACTGAGTTGCTCACTGTTGTCGTTTAACCCCCAATCGAAACAAAGTGTAAAAGAAGTTCAAAAGTTAAACTTTAAAAATGATCGTTAAAGAATTCTCGAATGGCAATGCGCTGGATATAGTCTTAGCAGAAACAACTACAGTTAAACAGCTGAGATATTAGATTGGATTTTACCATGGGCCAGGAGAAGAACCAGAAGCAAACCACCTGGGAGATGGGTGGATGAAATTCGGAAGCATGATGGAGTGACTTGGAAGAGATATGCTCAAGACAGAAAGTTATAGGAAAGACTAAGATGATTTGTACGAATACTTTCATATACACTTTATTTACAAAAATCACCGGACACCTAGAAGAGAAACACAACACAGCATTTATTGACATACACTGCTGGCCACCCAAAATGCAACACCAAGAAGGACGCGAGGTATCAAAGCCAGATTTACTGGACACATAACAACAGATGCAAAGATGAAACGATTGAGCTTACAGGTCCGTGCGACTTGCGGAACACGCAGACATCAATAGTTCGTGTGGCCCCCATGGCTGGCAACAACGGCCGCTACACGCCGCGGCATCGAACGAAAGAGGCTTTGGATGTGGGCTTGGGGTATGTCGGTCCAGGCTGCTTCCACACGTTGCAACAGTTCATCAGGCGCAGCCACGGGAGGTACTTGCCGGGCCACTCGATTGCCGATCAGCGATCAGACGTGTTCTCTGGGCGACATATCGGGAGAGCAGGCGGGCCACGGCAGCAGTGACACCTGGTGTTCCGTGAAGAATTGTTGCACGATGCGTGCCACCTTTCAGAGCGCGTTGTTGAAACGTGGCCGCTGGCAGTTCCTGCATGTAAGGAAGGACTACAGGCTCCAAAACGTCGGAGATGTAGCGGTGGTTGTTCAGTGTACCAGCGATGCGTACCAGAGGGGTGCGGGTGTCATATCTAATTGCGCCCCAAACCATAACCCCAGGCAACGGACAGGTATGGCGATAAATAATGCAGGCGTCATACAGTCTCTCGCTGCGGTGCCGCCACACCCGGTTCCGACCATCGTGGTGTTGCAGTCTGAAACGGGATCCGTAGGTGAAGACAATGTCGTGCTATTCCGTAGTCCAGGAGCGGCGTTCAACGGCCCACTGCCGCCGCACACGCCTGTGGTGTTACATCAATGGTAATCGGAGCAATGGCCGTCGTGCGACAAGTCCTCCCTCCTGCAGACGACGTCGAGCGGTACGTGCTGACACAGGTTGTTGCGCAACACACCCTAATTCCTGCGCTGACGTTCGTGATGTGGCGGTGCGAGCCGCCAATGCCCGCCGCACAACATGCCTGTCCTCTCGTGTTCGGTGGTGTACCACGGCTGCGGCAATCGCTCACGTCGGTCCGTCAGTCCCTCCCGCACCCACCGAATTCATACTCGCCTCACTGTGGCTGGATGTCGTCCCACACGGGCGCCGATGTCTCGGTTCGAAAACCGCTGTCGCGATAAGCCACCATTCGTCCTCTGTCTAACTCGAAACGTGATGTAATGACTGCCGTATTCTGCGACGAGGCATCAGGAAGCTTCCCACACACAGGTCCGACAGCACCCTTCTTATAGTGCTTCTCGGTGGCGTGCCGGGCGCACATGATTTGTATATGCCCTGCAGAGCTAATCAGTCGCATGTCCTCTCGTGGGCGGCGCATGCTGCGAATTTCAGGCCAATCGGATGCTTCCTTCTTGGTGTTGCATTTTGGGTGGCCAGAAGTGTATAATAGTACGGTGTCGGTCCGCCTTTGACCTTGATACCCGCACTGACCCTTCGAGACATGCTTTCGACAAGGTTTTGGAACACAGCGATAGGTATGCGCTTCCATTCAGTACATAATTCTGCCGCTAACTGTTGCTCAGTAGTAGGCCTTGGTTCCAAACTTCTTATGCAGCGCTCTAATTCATCCCATAGGTGATTTATGGGATTAAGATCATTGGTGTATGCTGGCTAGTCCACACACGATACGAAAGTATTGTCAAACCACACCGTAACAGTCCTCGCTTTACGGCTCTGTGCATTATCCTGCTGGTACCAAGAAGGCTCCATTCCATAGTATTGCGACAGAGTTGGTAGGGCATAATTGTCCAGAATATCGTGGTACACGTGCTTGTTAACAGGTTTGTCCACGATAACCAATGGGCCGGGATCACACCACGAAAAACATCCCCACACGAGTACAATGCCAGCTCCAAACTTGGCCGTAGGAACAGTACACTGTGGTAAATAGTGTTTCCCCGGCTGCCGCTATACCTACACACGGCCATCAGACTGATGGAACGTGTATCTGGATTCATCAGTCCATTGGACCTGTTTCCATTGATTTACGGTCCATGATAAATGTTCTTTACGCCATGCTAAACGACAAGTTGCATTCCGAGTGGAGATGAAAGGCTTATGAGAAGCCGCACGACTACGGTAACCCATGGAATGAAGTTCTCTGCGAATGGTACGTGTACATACCTAGGTTTCAGCATTTTTACTCACCTTTACACTGAGGTCTTGTGCAGTACTCCGTCGATTAGCTGTAATCAATCTTCTGATCCTTCGACGTCCTCTATCATGGGTTTTCTTTGGTCTGCCGGTGCGTTTTTGCTGCTTCAGGCACGCCTTGTGTCTTCCACTTATTCAGTACATCCAAAACAGTTGACTTGGGTATGTTTAAACGCCTTTCGGTTTCTCTTATGGACAACCCACTAATATCACACCGAACAATCTGTCCTTTCTCAAAGTCAGTTTTCTCCCGCCGCGGCATTTTCACTCAACCTCAAAGTGCGATATGATCGCTGTCTGCTGCAGGTTTGTTTTTATTCCGTTTGCAGCTGTACCGCACATCTTAACAACGCAGCGGATCCGTTCATTTGCTAATATAGGGGTGTCCGGTGACTTTAGTCAATACAGTGTATATCCTACGATTTTTTACTCGCTTCTTTTTAACTCTCAGAGAAGTCCCCCCCCCCATATTATTGGGTTCCGCCGCCCAATCACTTTCCACAATACTTTGGAGAAAATTTTGCAATGTTTCTTCAATCTCCAGGATGTCCTTTTCGTACTCCACTCCTGCATGTTTCTGGTCGTATGACAAAGCTTGAGGATCAAAATGAGGACAAATCCCCCTCTTCCAAATCATGCAACAAAATTTGATGAATCATCTCCTTATTAGCACCGAGCCTACATTCCTGCGTTCTCAAGGTCACACATCGATCAATTTTTATGTTTTCGAGAAGTTTCTCAACGGGTTCAGGTGTGCGCACCGAAATAGGACGTCTGGGTCTTTCGTTGTTTTCTAAATCTTTCAGCCCATCCTTGAAATGTGTATACCATTGCTATATTTGTACACGTGACAGGCAATTATCCTCATACACGTTACATAGCAATTCAACTGTCTCAGATACAGCTTTACTGATTTGCAAATAGAATCGGATATTTGCTCTCTGCTCCATGATAGAATTGTAACAATGTTCTTCCAGCGAATGACGTCATGCACAGCTTAAATAATCATCTGCGCAACTCTCACGCAAATGCTGTTGCCACCGCATAGCAAATAAAAGACTTATACAACAATTACAGCTGTATTTCCTTTTGAAAGCTAAAAGTCGTCTGAGTGAGATGGTAAATACCTTCATTCTTTCCCTATAGTGTTAGGTTGAGAGCTTGTAAGTTTTACGTTAATGCATTATGCCAATCAAAAGCATTAAATCCTGTATCCATTGATCCTCTTCTATTTGCAGATGGGATTTTTCCTCTTCTTTAATAAAATCGATAATAAATTTGAATAATTTCACAAAACGGCTTAACAGTTGCATTGTAGATCCACAACCATCTCACAATGCTGTAGAAAGATAGGTCTTTGGAGAAATACCAGTTTCAGCTCTTAAAGGAAGTTGTGAACTGGCGATGGTTCTTTGAATTTGTGCAGATGAAATTCATGATTTGTACAATCGTGTTCATAAGATTATCATACTTTAAATAAACACACCGGGCAAAACACTTCGGAATGTAGACTTTATGCCTTAATATGAAGTTATATCCCCAACTGCTTCAATTACAGTTTTAATTTCCTTTGGCGTGCTATCAGTATCACATGCGTATCGAGTTTATTCCACTCCATGTTCAAAAGATCCCTTAATTCCACCAAATTTGCATGCTGTTGTTTTTCTTCTTCACGGCCCTTTCTAACATGTCCCAGATTTTTTTCATCACATTTAGATCGGGTGACTTTGCAGGCCAATTGTGTGGAACGTCCCTCTCATGCTCTTCAAACCAATCCAGCACAATTCCAGATCGATGGACACGAGAGGAGTTATCATCTCGAAACACAGGATCCACTATGTGTTCTTCTTATTCCCAAAACCAAACAAAGGGCAATAATGCATTATATAAAATTGGCGCATAATCCATAGATTTGATGCGATTGCACACTTCAACGAATGGTACAACTCCAGTATTTGAAATACGCCCCAATACAGGACACTTCCATCTCCCTTTTTCACAGCCTTTTTTGCACACACTCTGGGTTAAATGTTTCTTCAGCTTTCCTCGTGATCCAGGAGAGACCTTCATTGGAATACAAGCAGAATGTGGATTCGGCGGGCCATGTCATCCGTCGTCACTGTTCAATGGTCTAGTGACAATGCTGTTTTGTCTAAGCAATGCAATTTTTCTTCTGGACAGTTGCTAACTACGGACGTATCCTGACAACACGACTGAAAATGCCCAAGCCATGCAGTTCTATCCATAGCGTTCGTTCTGAAACTGGTTTATCCTGGCAACACGACTGAAAATGCCCAAGCCATGCAGTTCTCTCCATAGCGTTTGTTCTGAGACTGGTTTATACTGGCAACATGACTGCAAATGCCCAAGCCATGCAGTTCTCTCCATAGCGTTCGTTCTGAGACTCTTTATCCTGGCAACACGACTGAAAATTCCCAAGCCATGCAGTTCTCTCTATAGTGTTCGTTTTGAGACTCTTTATCTTGGCAACACGACTGAAAATGCCCAAGCCATGCAATTCTCTCCATAGCGTTCGTTCTGAGTCTCTTTATTCTGGCAACACGAGTGAAAATGCCCAAGCCATGCAGTTATCCTGTCAACACGACTGAAAATGCCCAAGCCATGCAGTTCTCTCCATAGCGTTCGTTCTGAGACTCGTTTACTGGGTCCAGCATTCTACTGATCAAGCAGTTCTTGACCAGTCTGGAAACGTGCAGCTGTTGCTAATCATCCCAAACGCCTGCGATCCCGATTTGTCATAATAGAGCCACTACCACAGTTGTTCCACCTAGAGTGATGGCTTCCATACTCCTTCCACTGGAAATGGGCACTACTGACCGTTGGTTTCGGAGAGTCCAACAAACTTCGCCACATCTTGGAAGAAATGACCATCTTCTTGGTAAAAAACAATGGCCCATTTTTTTCGACTCAGTAACGTCATCTTTACAAACCATAGTTTTACCTGTAAAAAGAAATGTAGCATTCTGCAGATGCTTTAAACACACACCTCAGACATCCACGATCATAATCAAGCAGTTTCACTCAACATATTTAATCAATTTCTTACGTTTATACTTATTTACGAACATACACTGCTGGCCATCCGAAATGCAACACCAAGAAGGACACGAGATAGCAAAGCCAGATTTACTGGACACATAACAACAGATACAAAGATGAAACGATTAAGCTTACAGGCCCGTGCGATTTGCGGAACACCCAGACATCAATAGTTCGTGTGGCCCCTATGGCTGGCAATAACGGCCGCTACACGCCGCGGCATCGAACGAAAGAGGCTTTGGATGTAGCCTTGGGGAATGTCTGTCCAGGCTGCTTCCGCACGTTGTC
Source organism: Macrothele yani (assembly GCA_039090855.1). Lineage (NCBI taxonomy): Eukaryota > Metazoa > Arthropoda > Arachnida > Araneae > Macrothelidae > Macrothele > Macrothele yani. Next base: position 33,161,327 of record CM077011.1, read on the forward strand.
ACAGTTCATAAGGCGTAACTGCGGGTGGTGCTTGCCGGGCCACTCGGTTGCCGATCAGCGACCAGACGTGTTCGATTGGAGACATATCGGGAGAACAGGCGAGCCACGGCAGCAGTGACACCTGGTGGGCCGTGAAAAATTGTTGAACGATGCGTGCCACGTGCAGGCGCGCATTATCTTGTTGAAACGTGGCCGCTGGCAGGTCCTGCAGGTAAGGGTGGCCTACAGGCTACAAAACGTCGGAGATGTAGCGGTGGCTGTTGAGTGTACCAGCGATGCGTACCAGAGGGGTGCGGGTGTCATATCCAATTGCTCCCCAAACCATAACGCCAGGCAACAGACCTGTATGGCGATGCATAGTGCAGGCGTCATACAGTCTCTCGCCACGGTGCCGCTACACGCGGATCCGACCATCGTGGTGTTGCAGGCAGAAGCGGGATTCGTCGGAGAAGCCAATGTCGTGCCATTCTGTAGTACAGGTGTGGCGTTCAACAGCCCACTGCCGCCGCACTCGCCGGTGGTGTAACGTCAATGGTAATCGGATCAATGGTCGCCATGCGACAAGTCCCCACTCCTGCAGACGATGTCGAACGGTAAGTGCTGACACAGATTGTTGCGCAACACACCCTAATTACTGCGCTAACGTTCGTGATGTGGCGGTGTGAACCGTCAATGCCTGCCGCACAACATGCCGGTCCTCTCATTCGGTGGCGTTCCGCGGCTGCGGCAATCGCTCACGTCGGTCCGTCCGTCCCTCCTGCACCCACCGAATCCATACTCGCCTCACTGTCGCTGGATGTCGTCCCACATGGGCGCCAATGTGTGGGTATGATAAACCTCTGTCGCGATAAGCCATTTTTCGTCCTCTGTCGAACTCCGAAACGTACTGGAATGACTGCCGTATTCTGCGACGAGGCATCAGGAAGCTTCCCACGCACAGTTCCGGCAGCACAACACACTTTCACTACTTACACCCTGCCTTCTGTGCACCCTTCTTATAGTGCTTCTCGGTGGTGTGCTGGGCGCACATGATTTTCATATGCCCTGCAATGCTAATCGTTTACATGTCCTCTCGTGGGCGATGCATGCTGCGAATTTCAGGCCAATCGGATGCTTCCTTCTTGGTGTTGCATTTTGGGTGGTCAGCAGGGTATTGCAATCAGCATTCTGTATTTTTTGTCAGGTATATTTATTTGGTTATAAGAACTTCACGGCAAATAAAGCTGTGAATAGTAAAAAAGTCTGAAATCCTTGGGTTGGTCCAATGAGACCTTCATTTTTATCCTAGCATTACAGTTACTCAATCTGTTGTCACACGTAGAAGATCTTTAGTTCAGAAGAAAATTTTGGACTTTTACGGCAGAAGTAAAACCTTATGCGTTTGTTACTTTTAGAATAAAACTCCGTCACGGATTCAATGACACTTCTGTTTCAGAAAACACTTCACCCTTAAAGATATTCTAACCGTGCACTGGACATTAAATTTTCGGCAAAGTAAAATTTGTGCTAGCTTAGTAGACGTTTTACAAATCTTTCAGTTTATGTCCACTCATCTGTCATCTTGAAAAATCTTCCGAACATTTGCATGGACAAATGTTTCGAGTTTGGAAACGAAATGAGAAGTTTCAGAGAAGCAGTGAAACAGCTTTTTCATACGGAAAATACGGGTCCAGGACCTGGCGAATTAACTAAGACTTCCGATTTTGTGTTGCGATTGTTGATTTGTTTTTTTGGTATATAGTGGAGTCAGGCCCCATTATTTTAAAAACTGTCTAGAGCAAGGTGACTAAACTTTATGATAAAACTGGGGTTTATCAAAATAATGAAAACATTGTATGTGGATAACACTTTATTAAGAAGCTACAGATCCACTTCAAGCTTCCAGAACAGAAATAATTCGACTTGGAATAGATTTGTACAAGTCATGCACATACGATAATAGAATTCGGGACCAATTCTTCCTGTAAAATATGTCTCAGCTGTGACAATGATGTTCGGGGTGGAAAGTGTGATCTGACCTTCCGCTCCAGATACTTACCACAAAACGTACAATACTATCGAGGCCTGGCGATTTAGGTGGCCCGGGTAACTGCCGCACTTCATCCTCATGCCCTGGCACACCACCAGTGGCGTAAGTAGCACAACGTGCGCCGCCCGCAAGATTTACTTTAGCGCCCCTAAGCGATTCCAGTACGAGGTCGCGCTGTGAGAGCTGTATGGATGGGATAGGGGGCCATACCCCATATTAGAGTCATTTTATGTTCGATCTTGCAACGTGGATTTTGGACATTCCTGCGCTGATGAGCCTTACTGACGATTATGAGTGCGTACCATGACTGTTGTATGGTATAATTTTTTCTCTTATATAACTGTGTATCCATACCAAATTTCGTTAAAATGTGTCCATTAGTTTTTTCAGAAATTCGACAATATGTGCAAATTCTCTTAATTTTGAACATCAGTGTATATGAGAACTGCCGTGTGATAAACATTTTCTATTTTTCTATTCCCCCCCCCCCCTTTTTTTTTTTACGAGGAGCACGTAAAAAGTATAATCGCCCCAATTCCATCCTTAAATCTTTCGAAAGCATTACAGATATTTTGCACACATCTGTAACAATCGGGGGAAATTTTCATACGTTAAGAATTCGTTTGAGTCACACATGATATTTGGATCATATTATTTTTTTTACTACTTCGATACAATTCCAACAAGCTGAATCGGGGGAGGACGGGTGGTGGGGGTGGGGTTGAAGCAGAACTGAACTGGTGTCCATTTACGACGCATTTTTACATTTTCTTCCTAACACGGATTCGTCCTTGAAACATGGGATGAATCTGTGTGCTAACACGCTTCAGTATGGCTGGGATATTTTTGTGGCTTCATCATATTTTGGGAATGTTTTTTCTTGAGTATTTTTATTCGCCCACCCATAGTGAAATCCCAGATGTGCCACCAACTGGAGCCCCAAAATACTGAACCCATTACCCATTTAAAGAGAAAACCCAGAACCCAAACCCCCAACCCATTCTAGGTTTCGTCGACCCTATCTACCCCTGTCTTGGTGTGAAAGATTTATGTGAAGAGAGCAAATGTATAAAATTTTCTAGCATCTCAGTGTATATTTACCCTGGTCACTCGACGCTTTTTTGCTCAGGTTCCTTGAAAAGTGACTGTCGTGTAGGTTGCGAGTGGGCATTCTGCCTTTGAGCTTCCCGGAACTATGCTTATACTTTTATTATTTAGTTTTCACGTCATTCCTTTCATTTTTTTTTTTCGTCCAATTCATTGCCACGTTTCCTTTCTTATGGAACTGTTTCACATTTTTGAGGCGATCTAACTAATTCAGGTGGTCGTTTTACGTGGTTCTAAAGCGTAGGTGGAAGAAGGTCATATTTGCTCGAGTCCGTTCCTACTAGACAAAGAGTGTTTGATAATCTTTAGCCTACGCCTTGCCTATATTTGAAACACTTCCGTTCTTTCATTCGCGAAGGAGTACTATGGAGATCATTCCGCACATTGTGTATTTTTTATACAATTTCTACGATAGGGAGCTTAAATGCACTTTCTTTTTCGATCATTTTCTCCTTTTCTGAAAATCACCTTTGGATTCTTTTTTGTGTCGGAAAAAATTGAAAACATGCGCTCATTACAACGGAGATCTGGTGTCATCTTTGTTAGCACGTCTTTTGTAAAAAAAGATCGTGCTTATGTTACCGGTTGGTCCGTCCGTCCGTCTGTACCCACGATATCTCTGCAACTATTAGACCGATTTGAAAAATTCTTTTTGCATTGGGAAGCATGAAATATGCGAATGATGATCCTTTATTTAGTTTTTTTTTTTTTTTACGATTTACTATTTCAACGCTAGGGGCGTAAATGCAGATGATGTCGAATTCAAAAATACGTTTTATTCCACATATTTACTTCTAAACATCCGATTGAAAAAAATATTTTACCTTTCGATTCCATTTATGTAGAAGAGTATTGTAGATGTAGTTACTTTTTCAAATTACGCATATATTTTCCGCTAGGGGGCGTAGAAGTAAATTACACTTTTTCCGATAACTCTTCTTCTAAAACTCCGATTTGAATTAATTCATAGACTTTCCGCTAGGGGGCGTAGCGGTAAATTGCGTTTCTCCCTATACCTTTGCTTCTTGAAAAATTCTTTCTGCACCGGATACAGCTCCTGATGGGAAATCGTTTGCACATAATTTCTAATTTTTGTAAAAAGATAGTTTGGCCACCAGGGGGCGTAAATCTTAATTTTCGCTTCTGTTGTATTTGCAGCAAAATATGAGCTTCTAAATTCTCGATTGAAAAAAACGTCGTTTGTTGACCGATACTACTCATGTCGACAAACCTTTTAGAAACATTTTCTTCTTAAAATATTCCACAGTTTCTCCGTCAGGAGGCGTAGATATACATGTTATTTTCGTCAATATATCTACTTCTTGGAGTCCGATTTGAAAAATTCCTTCTTTGTTGGATAGTGTATCTAGTGTGACATGTGGTTCATATAATTTCAGAATTTTCAAGTAATTCATATACTTTCCGCTAGGTGGCGTAAATGTAAATTGTGTTTCCTCTTATATATCTGCTTCTAAATCTCCGATTTGAAAAATTATTTCTGCACCGCATACAGCTCGTGAGGGGAAATCGTATGTACATAATTTCTAATTTTTGTAAGAAATGGTTTGGCCACCAGGTGGCGTAAGTCTTAATTTCCGCTTCTGCTGTATTTGCAGCAAAATATGAGCTTCTAAAATCTCGGTTGAAAAAAAAGCCCTTTTTTGACCTATACTACTCATGTCGACAAACATTTTAGGAAAATTTTCTTCTTGAAAAATTGTATGGTTTCTAGGCCAGGGGGCGTAGATGTATATCTTATTTTTGTCAATATCTCTACTTCTAAGAGTACGATTTGAAAAATTCCTTCTTTGTTGGATAGTGTTTCCGATACAAAATGTTTTTTCTTATAAATTCGGTAAATTGCGTTTTCTGCGTTATTTCTGCTACTGAAACTCCAATTTGAAAAATTCTTCCTGTATCGCATACAAGACCTGATGGAAAATATTTTTCACATAATTTCTAATGTTTGGTAAAGAATGGTTTAGCCACCAGGGGTCATAAGTGTTCATTTCTGCTCCTGAAGTATTTGTTGCAAAATCTGGGCTCCTGAAAACTCGACTAATTTTTTTTTTCTTGGACCGATACCGCTTATATGGATAAACTTTTTGAGAATACTTTGTTCCTAAAATAATGCGTGGTTTTCCCACCAGGGGACGTAAAGTCACATCTTATTTTTGTCGATAGCTCTGTTTCTAAGAGTTCGTAAGCTCACGATTCCGTTTACAGCAATATCTCAGGGATTAAAAACCCGATTGAAAATCTTCTTTACTTCGTCAGATCTATTGTTTTCCATACCGGTTCCGTTGACTTTGAATAGCTTTGATAAATTTAATTTGCGTCAGAACGGATTCAAAAGATGTGCTTATTACACCCGAAAATTCGGTGTCATCTTTCTTGTTGATACAATTTGTACGATAAGGAGCTTAAATGCACTTTCTTTTTCGATCATTTTCTCGTTTTCTGAAAATCACCTTTGGATTCTTTTTTATGTGTCGGAAAAAATTGAAAACATGCGCTCATTACAACGGAGATTTGGTGTCATCTTTGTTAGCACGTCTTTTGTAAAAAAAGATCGTGCTTATGTTACCGGTTTCTCCGTCCGTCCGTCTGTACCCACGATATCTCTGCAACTGTTAGACCGATTTGAAAAACTCTTTTTGCATTGGGAAGCATGAAATATGCGAATGATGATTCTTTATTTAGTTTTTTTTTTACGATGTACAATTTCGACGCTAGGTGGCGTAAATGCAGATGATGTCGAATTCAAAAATACGTTTTATTCCACATATTTCCTTCTAAACATCCGATTGAAAAAATTATTTTACCTTTCGATTCTATTTATGTAGAAGAGTATTTTAGATGTAGTTATTTTTCAAATTACGCATATATTTTCCGCTAGGGGGCGTAAAACTAAATTACATTTTTTTCGATACCTCTTCTTGTAAAACTCCGATTTGAATTTTTTTTTCTTCAGATAATACATCTCCTAATGGAAAATCCTTTGCATATAATTTCAAATTTTTGGTAAAGAATAACCTTGTCTATCAGGGGGCGTAAGTGTTAATTTTTGCTTCTGATGTATTTGCCATAAAATCGGAGCTTCTAAAATATCGATTGAAAAAATTCTTTCATGGACTGATACTACTCACATCGATAAAGCTTTTCGGAATATTTTCTTCTTAAAATATTCCACAGTTCCTCCGCCAGGGGCGTAGACCTATATCTTATTTTTGTCACTATCTCGACTTCTAGGAGTCTGATTTGAAAATTTCCTTCTTTGTTGGATAGTGTTTCCAGTGTGACATGTTTTTCATATAATTTAAAAAATTTCAAGTAATTCATGGACTTTCCGCTAGGGGGCGTAGAGGTAAATTGCCTTTCCCCCTATAACTCTGCTTCTAAATCTCGGATTTGAAAAATTCTTTCTGTACCAGATACAGCTCCTGATGGAAAATCGTTTGCACATAATTTCTAATTTTTGTAAAAAATGGTTTGGTCACCAGGGGGTGTAAGTCTTAATTTCCGCTTCTGATGTATTTGCAGCAAAAGTAGGAGCTTCTAAAATCTCGATTGAAAAAAGTGGTTTGTTGACCGGTACTACTCATATCGACAAACCTTTTAGGAATATTTTCTTCTTGAAATAATGGATGGTTTCTACGCTAGCGGGCGTAGAAGTATATCTTATTTTTGTCAATATCTCTATTTTTAGGTGTCCGATTTGAAAAATTCCTTCTTTGTTCGACAGTGTTTCCGATACGAAAGGTTTTTCCTATAAATTCAAAATTTTCAAGTAAATTATAGACTTTCCGCTAGGGGGGCACAGAGGTAAATTTCGTTTTCTGCGTTATTTCTGCTTCTAAAACTCCGATTTGAAAAATTCTTACTGTATCGCATACAAGACCTGATGGAAAATATTTTTCACATAATTTCTAATGTTTGGTAAAGAATGGTTTGGCCGCCAGGGGGCATAAGGGATAATTTCTGGGTCTGATGTACAAATGTATTTGTTGCAAAATCTGGGATCCTGAAAACTCGACTAAATTTTATTTTTTTTCTTGGACCGATAGTTCTCGTATGGAAAAACCTTTTGAGAATACTTTCTTCCTAAAATAATGTATGATTTTCCCACCAGGGGACGTAAAGTCACATCTTATTGTTGTCGATATCTCTGTTTCTAAGAGTCCGATTTGAAAAATTCTTTGTATGTTGGAGAGCGTTTCCGGTGCTAAATGTTTTTCTTAATGCACAAATGTGCAACCAAAGGGCGTAAGCTCACGATTCCGTATACAGCAATATCTGAGGGATTAAAAACCCGATTAAAAAACTTCCGTCAGATACTATTGTTTTCCATACCGGTTCCATTGACTTTGAATAGCTTGGATAAATTTAATTTGCGTCAGAACAGATTCAGAAGACCTGCTTATTACACCCGAAAATTCGGTCATCTTTCTTGTTGATTTTTGTTAACTACGATTACAAAATGCGAGCGCTAAACGTGACTCCAAATTTCAAAAACGTTTATCAAGAACTAAAATCGGAGAAAAAGAACTGCTTGATTCTTTCTGTCACAGCTTATAAGGTAGGTGATCATAATGTAATGTCTCACCGGTGTATTTTCCGTTGTCACTAATTTCCTTTGTTTACGGAATTTCGGAGTGTATCGGGTTCTTTCTCCCTTTTTATATACACGAACTTCTGGACTTTTAACACAAGTTCGGTTTTACATTTTTCAGTCCCTTTACAGAAAAAAAAACTTTCCTTTTCACTTATGTTTTAAGCCTCAATGCACCATATAACACCCGTACTTATTTTCTGACGTGAAAAAATATTTGCCCGTGATAGAAATCTAACGTGCGATGGCTGGAGCCCCACCAGGTAGCGCTACCGACTGAGCTACGAGGCACTTTCCACCAGCTCTCGTTTAACGTAGAAACTATGAAAACTGTATTCGCTCAATGACGAAATGTTTTTTGCTACGAATGCGGGTTAAGTAGTCATTTTATCTGCTGCACGAGCTTATTCTTTTTTCTGAATAGATTTACAATAAAAATCTATTATTATTTTCATGAATAGATTTATTATAATAAAAATATATTGTTATTTTATGGATAGATTTAAAGCTTTTAATAGATTTTTAATTATTTTACTTATTTCCTGTAGGATATGTCACAAATTACATTTTTGTTTTCCTCATGTTTTTCCAATGCGACAGTATGTTTTGGCACTCTAGATTATTTTAAATTGACGATGACTTTCAATTGCGTTTAAAAAAGGGTGAAATACCATCATACTTCATAGTATCATTCCACAGAACCCCCAATTCCCACTGGTCACAAAAAGTTAGAGATATTGTATCAAATGAAGGATATATGAATATGACTCAAGTAACTCACGTTGAAATAAATTCAGTGATGCTACGTAACACAGACGATAAAGAGTACGTTTACGAAAACAATTTACGGTGTAATTTTCACACACAACAGAGTAGCACTGCAATACAGTCAAAATGGTAAATTCGTAGAATGTACATACCTATGGACTTCAGCACCAGGTAACACCACCTCTGTGTCGAAGAACATCTTGACACCTACGAGACATACTTGCAATAACATTATTGATAGGTGTCTGGGGCAGCTCGTCCCATATTACAGGCAACACGTTGCAGAGTTACGGATAGGGGTTATCCAGACGTCGCTGTGCAGCGTCCAAAACGTTCTGAATAGGATCAAGGTCAGGAGGCCTTAAAGGCAGCTATAACGATTCAATCCCATGATTCTCCACCTCCTGAGGCACATTCCAGGCATTGTGATGGGTTGCGTTTCCATCGAGAAAACGGAATGTATGTCCAAAAGCAGGGTGAAACAATGTCACAATGGGCACAAAGATCTCGTTTAGGTACAATGAGGCATTCGTGTTGCCTTGACAAGCATACAAGGAAGTTCGGACATTAAAACACACTTCTGCCCAGACCAGAGTTGACTACGGCTAGTAAGGGTGGACAGACTGCATGTACATAATATAGTTGCATTCGTATGCTGGATCTCCTCTCCACTTGTCCTCTCCGAGTATAAGGATAAAGAGCGAAACGGGATTCGTCTGTGAAAAGTGCATGGTGCCACTATGTATTCCATGAGATGTACTGTTCGATCCAAGTACATCTTTAGGACAATGAGCTGATGTCAATGCTATACATCTCAGCGGTCTCCTTGCTCTGAGTTCGTACTCGTGAAGACGGCTTTGTACAATTTGAGTACATACTGTGACACCAGAAGCAGCTTGACGTGATTTCCCTCAGTTGGGTTCTGGTAACAGTAGGTCTTCTCCGAGCACTTACTGTCAGGAAGCGATCTTGCTCCTTCTTAAACGTCGTCTAGATACCATTTCAGGTTATTCCCACGCTGAAAACAAATACATTCAGCAAAAGTTTAGACCAAATGCTGAAACGACCCATTTTCCATTTCTCGCAGGGTTTTTTCATCGGAGCTCGCAAGTCACGTGTTGTGTTGTCATGATGCTAATGTCATGATGGTAAGTCATCATGCTAATGTCATGATGCAAAGTTTCCATCATGCTAATTTGAATATATGACGTAGCTACCCACGCTGATAACCGATCTCCAGTAGTCGCTAAATTTGCATATCACCACGTTTTCCCTTCGAAGCCGCAATATCCCTAACTTTTTGTAACCAGTATATTTACCTTAATAGCTGTAATAACTTTTGTATTTAGAGGTCCGCAAACTGATACGTAGGCATCAACCATACAATCATTCGTACGACACTTCAATTACCAGGATTCTTACGGTAACATAAGGTGCAATGCCGCCCCTGTGGCCTCAGTGGTCTAAGCGATGGCTTCTGATCATTCGTCCGAGCTGGGTCCAGGTTCGTTTCCCGGTGAGTCATGGGTGTTGTGTTTGTCTTAAGATACTGGCTCTCTACTTTCCCTGGAACCAATGGCCCTAAATTAGGGACGGGCGACTGCTTATAGCCCACTGAGTTGTTCACGGTGGTCGTTTTTTTTTTTTTTTTTTTTTTTGATTGGAGGTTTAACGACCACCGTGAGTAACTCAATGGGCTATAAGCAGTCGCTCGTCCCTAATTTAGGGTCACTGGTTCCAGGGAAGGGAGAGAGCCAGTGCCGTAAGACTAACACAACATCCATGCCTCACCGGGATTCGAACCCGGACCCCGTTCGGACGAATGATCAGAGGCCAACACCTTAGACCACTGCGCCACCGGGGCGGCACGGTGGTCGTTAAGCCTCCAATAATAATAATAATAATAATATATAATACTAGGTGCACTAACGAGGGAGGGATTCATTGCCACAAAATAACCTTAATATCAAGCTATATATTATCCACAATATCCTGTCTCGCTACAAAACCTCAAAATCAGATTCGCCAAGAGACAAATTTAATAGCTTATCAAATTTCGAGTATCTTAAATATTCCCGCGAACTGCTCTTATAACCGGAAAGTTTTTATCATACAGATACAGATATAGTGAGAATTGAATTTTTCCGTTAATATACATGTACGAATCATGGAAAGTTTCCCTGAAATTTTAGAATTACCGCGAACTACTCTTATAATGAAAAGTTTCCATCATATAGATACAGATGTAGTGAGAACTGAATTTTTCCGCTAATCTGCGTACGGAATCACGGAAATTTTCCGCTAAAGACGGCAATTTCCCATTACTAACCGAAACAAAAAAAGCTAGCTGTAGTATTTCTGTCAATTCACAGATTTAACCGAGGTTTCCCATTTCCGCAAGAATACCGATTTTAACCCCCCACCCCTCCCTCCCTCCCTCCCAAACTGATGGCCCAAGTACGCATGAGTTGTACGGAGCAATTTCCTATCGTTTCGAATGGGTTTTATAGCCAGACGTTTCTGTGGAAGTGTGTGGAAGGAAGTGCGTACTGTATATGTTCAGTCAATGAGCAAGGATTTGCAAAAGCAAACGACTTAATCATGCGTAAATCTTGAAAATATGATTTTACAAAAAATCCTCGGACCGTTGTTGTCGAAGTTGGAATCCCTGAATTTTTACGTACATTTCGTTTCTGTGGAAGTGCGTACTGTGCGTATTTTATATGTTGTGTCAATGAAAAAGTATTTGCTGTGTACTGTATATGTTGTATGTATTGTATATGTTACAATATAATTGTATGTATTGTATATGTTACAATATAATTGTATGTATTGTATATGTAACATATACAATACATACAATACATACAACATGTGTACTGTATTGTATATGTATTGTAACATATACAATACAGCACACGACAAATACTTGTACTTGGAATTGTTCATCAGCAATATGTATTGTTTGCTGTATGTGTTGTATATGCTACATTGCCTTGGTGTTGACAAAAGCCACGTGACAAAACAAAAACTCATGCGGAATTGGGCTATCAGATTGGGGGAGGGAAGGTAAAAATCGGTATACTTGCAAAAATGAGCAACCTCCGATGAAACATCTGTTAAATTCAGTTTGTTTGTTTTTTTCTGCCATTTCATGAAAGAGGTTGAATCAGTAATACGCTTTGTTAATTCACGGAAGACTTCACAAAACATGTCTCGTGGATTTCAGACAAATATTTTGCAGTGTACAACTGCAAATGTGGGAAATACATTCCTAGATTGCTCAATCATGCAGATAATGTCAAAAGTTGTTCTTTAAAGAAATGTACGTTAAACCACGAAACAAAACGAAAACAATAAATAAAAGAAAGACGCATTCAAATCACGAATGTACCCTAGACTGCTTCTTGCTAAGGTGTTATTGTGTATTGCAGCAAGAAAGAGAAGCAATATTTTATTTGAGATTGGTAATAAAAAGACTGAAATTTAAGGAAGGACATACAAAGATGATGAAACACGTGTTCATTACAAGTGGTGTAATTTGGCTAAAAGGAAAACCCTTAAAAAAGTGAGTACCTTCTGTTTTCGGAGACAAGAACGGAAAGTAATAAAACCCCTGGGCAAAGGTATCGATCAGAGTGCTTAACAGTTCCCGGACATTGTTACACACTCAGGCACATATTCAGGAAAAATAGGTCTATTTATGTTAAACCTAAAGCTTTCCATTAAAGGCCCTTACAATCTTATCATATGCTGGGCAGAAGTGGATACTGAACGCAGTTCAATAAAAACAAGTTTGTAAAATCATGCAATGCATTGATTATAATACGCTTTCCAACATACCAGAAATAATTACTCAAGTTATGAGAATAATGGCTGTGGAATAAATCTCGGTCCTGTGCCCTGACCTTTGATCCCATTTCGATGATATTCAACAGAACCAGTTCGGTATACCTCCGAAATAACATGATAAAGTTTTGTCGCAATCGAAGAATTTTTACGTAAGTTATGATGCATAAGGTCTATGGAATAGATCCCGCTCCTGTGTCCTAACCTTTGATCCCATTTCGCCCATTTTCAATACAATTCGTCCCCAGGCAAGCCCCTACAACATACTAACATTTCATCCGAATTGAAGCATTTTTTACATAAGTTATGACGCATAATGGCGATGGAAGTGATTCCGCTTCTATGTCCTGACCTTTGACCCCATTTCGCCCAGTTTCAATAGGGTTTGTCGCCAGGTGGTCCGCTACCACATACTAAAATTTCATCGAAATCGAACCTTGTTTACGTTAGTTATGACGGATGACAGCAGTGGAATGGATCCCGCTCCTATGTATTGACCTTTGACCCCATTTCGTACACTTTAAATAGGGTTCCTTCCCAGGTGATCCCCTACCAGTTACTAAAATTTCATCGAAATCGAACGATTGTTACATGAGTCATCGTGCGGACGGGCATATGCACACAACGCGTGACGTAATGAGGCAGATGGGAATCGCAAACATCTGCTTGCAAGAGTGTGACTTCATAACACTTTAATAGGATCCACACACAACGCGTAACGTAATGAGACAGATGGCGTGACCGCGCGTCAACATTCTCAAACGCGAGATTGTGACGTCATAAGATTTCTAAGCATTGGTAACATTAATGGAACGACGCCATGACACCAAAAACGTGATAATTCGGGGTGGTTATTTAACCCACTGAACGAATTCTTCTAAAGTCGAGATCAACCTAAATCGATTTCTAGAACCAGAAAACGGTAGGTTAACGACTTTCATCAAAATTCTGAGAGCCGTTTTCAAAATAAAATGTACGTACATACATACCTACAAGAATTACTACTTTAAGGTGGACGTCAAGTAATTTTGCTTCCTATACTTCCAATGGAAAAACTTCTGTACACCTGTTCTTCACAATTAATGCGTTCCCAAGGATGAAAATTTGAACACCGATTAAAATAGCTTCTTTTTTTTTTTTTTTTTTTTTTTTTTTTGGTTGGAGGTTTAACGACCACCGTGAGCAACTCAATGGGCTATAAGCAGTCGCCCGTCCCTAATTTAGGGTCACTGGTTCCAGGGAAGGGAAAGAGCCAGTGCCGTAAGACAAACACAACATCCATGCCTCACGGGATTCGAACCCGGACCCCGTTCGGACGAATGATCAGAGGCCATCGCTTAGACCACTGCGCCACCGGGGCGGCTAAAAATAGCTTCATTTCATAACTTGGAATACTTAATATTTTCTAAACCATAACCGTAATTATGCAATCCAACATTTATTTGCCCGCTGACGTCATCAAAGTACAGGTCGCGCCATCTTTTCTCTGGTTTCAACACCACCAAAGGAAAAGTTATTCATTTTTAATATAATTATGGTTATGTTTTAGAAAATATTAAGTTTTCCAAGTTATAATACGAAGTTATTTTAATCGATGTTCAAATTTTCATCCTTGGGAACACATTAATTGTGAAGGAAATGTGTACAAAAGTTTTTCCATTGGAAATATAGGAAGCAAAATTACTTGACGTCCACCTTAATAATATGTGACAAGGGGGATGAAATGGATCGCAATCCTATGTCCTGACCTTTGACCACATTTCGTCCATTTTCAAAAGGGTTCGTCCCCAGGTGGTCCCCTACTACATACTGAAATTTCATCGAAATTGAACAATTTTTACACACGTTATGACGCATAAGGGCAATGGAATGATTCCGCTCCTACGTCGTCACCTGTGACCCCATTTGTCCCATTTTCAATAGGGTTTGTCCCCAGGTGGTACCCTACCATATACTAAAATTTCGTCGAAATCGAACCATTTTTACGCCAGTTATCGTGCGGACGGACGGACGGGCAAAGCTGGAGCATATACGCTTCTTCAACCTACGGTTGGAAAGCGTAAAAAAGAGTTACATTTAGAAAGATTAAAAGATTATGCTAGATTTAGTTTTAAAGTGTGGAATAACCATTACATAGAAAAGGGAACGCAGAGCATTAGAAAAAGTATCAGTCACCAAAAAAATGCCAGATAGTAAAGCATATTTGTCTCTGTCGAACTACTAACAGTCAAAACACCGGCAGACAAAATACACTGCTGGACAATTGCTAAGGACGGATCATAAACGGCTATATAGCGCATAAAAAAATAAGTGTGGTTGGATGCCAAGTGAAATGAAATAATGTCAGAATGCCAGGACATTACAAGAAAGACAATTTATTGTGCTCTGAAATCCAGAAGGCTTTGGAACGTGTTCAAGGGACAAACAGGCCATTTTGTGCAGAATACGTAAACGTGAAAAAAATGCAATTACCGTCCGCAGGCGTTCCGGCGTAAGATGTGAATACGGGATATGGCCACCATGGAAGGCGATGCAAGATTCCACACGTCGTGTCATGCTTTGCACAACATTATCAAGCAGCTGTTGGGGTAATTTATCCCATTCCTCTGTCAGTGCACGGATGAGGGTGTCCTTGTTTATTGGAGGGCATTGGCGACCAGCAAGACTCCTCCCCAAAGCACCCCACACATTTTTCAATGGGATTCAGATCTGGAGAACGTGCTGGCCATACGAGGCGTTGAATATCCTCGCTCTCAAGACACTCCTGGACAACGACTGTTCGATGACATGTTGCGTTGTCGTCCATGAAAATGAATCTATCCCCGACAGCACCACGGAACATGCGAACATGAGGTAGCAGAACATCATTAATGTATCGTTGGCCAGCCATAGTCCCAGTTGGAAGCACATAGAAGAACGTACGGCCATTGATCATGATGCCAGCCCATACCATGACACTACATGTCGGATATCGGTCCCTTTCCTGTATGTTTGCTGGACAATATGCTGTACCACTATCACGCCAGATCAGTTGTCGTCGACAATCAGACAATAGACTGTATCTACTCTCATCTGAGAAGAGGACAGCAGACCAGTCGTTATCAGTCCAACTGCGATGTTGATGACACCATTGCAAACGGGCGGTACGGTGACCTCTGGACAATGGGATGCACACAACAGGACGGTGGGCGTATAGTCCTCCTTCATGAAAACGTCTGGCGACAGTTTTTCGGGAGATCCGCTTGCCAGTAGCAGCCATAAACTGATTTGCTACCTCACTAGCTGTGTTGCGCCGGTATCTTTTTGTTGATAGCACTATGTACCGATCTTCTGCAGGTGTCGTACTGCAAACACGACCTCCCCCGTGACGTTTACTACACTCTCCATTTGTTTGAAATGATTTCCAAAGCCTTGAAACAACACTGTGGCTGACGTCGAACTCCCTGGCAGCATCTGTTATTTTTCGCCCTTCTTCAATCTTGCCAATAATACGGCCACGCGTAAAATCATCTAGGTGATGTCGGGAAGACATACTGAAAATTGCAAGTTCGTCAATTGATTCTTTCCCTTTCAACTTTGCGTTTGAACAACAACGGTCAATATGCGTCAAATCCTTTATATCTCTTATCAGCGCTATGACGTCACGAACAAGTTCGGCAATCCAAAATTTGCATACGCACAACACGTCTTACTGTATCCCGCACTTATGCTAATTTGCACATTTTCCTGCCTTCCATTTTATGGTTGCTATCGTTGCTATCATCATCCGTCCTTAGCAATTGTCCGGCAGTGTACGATAACCAAAACGCTGACAATCAAAACGCCGCCAGAACAAGGCACCGTCAGACACTAGAAATAACCAGGGTTCAAAACGGGTCAAGAATTTCTGACCCGGAACCGACCCAGAAAAATCTGCTTTGAACTATAAATTCGAAACTCAATTTGTAATTATTCATAATCACATGTATCAAAAAGTCTCTCCGCAGTAATGTTAAGGCCGTTCCACTTAATTTTGATGATTCTACAGTCAAAGTTTTTTGAATTAAGTAACTTGATGTATGTTTAATTTCAGTTTTTTATGTTTTGGGTATGTAACGATTGGTCGACAAACGGTTAGTCGACATAACGATTGGCCGACAGTAACGATTGGTCGACATAACGATTGGTCGACATAACGATTGGTCGACAGAAATGATTAGTCGACAGTAACGATTGGTCGACAGCACGTTTGATCGACATAACGATTGGTCGACAGCACGTTTGATCGACATAACGATTGGTCGACAGTAACGACTGGTCGATATAACGATTGGTCGACATAAAACGGTCAACGGAACTTGGAAAAAAATTGAATAAGTGCAACCAGTTTGGCGGTAAATTGCTCCACCGGAAAATTGCCCCACCGGAAGATTGCCACACATTTTTCAGCAACCCGGAAAATTGCCACACCCAGAAAAATTGCCCCACGAGAAAATTTCCACATGGTTTTCATTAAGGGGACGAGCACAAATCACCGTTCGTCCGAGAAACGCTTTGAATGTGGGGCAATTTTCCGAGTTTCCGAATTATGTGTCGCAGTTTCCCCAAGGCGCCTATACTTAAAGTGCCCCGGGGCCCTTTAGGAAATAACATCGTTCAGAAGGCCCTCTATATAGATTTCACTTAGAGTACAAAAGACGACACGGGGCCTATTTGGAAATAATATGTTATGATGCTGTACGTTCTGAGGACTACATTCTAAAAGATATTATTTCCAAAAAGGAACGTTGCGTTTTTAGAGGTTAGTACGTTCTGAGAGGTACCGCTGCGAATGTAAACCATAATCCTCTGAACCAATGGTTATCTCGAACAATCGTGCGACACCGAAAACTGAAAGCCCTCACTGACTCATCACCGAATCTCAGAAACTACTGAACTTAAAACTTTCATATTTGGCAGAAATGTTCCTTTTACAACATAGAGGCGCACTAAGAAAGGATTTTTTTCCTACGATAACTTTAAGTGGGTCGAAATGGGTTCTTTAAATAATCCAGCTTTGATAATTCTAAGACGTTTTGCAATGATCGAGCCATTGTTGCCCAGCAACTCAAGCCCCACCCTAAGTTTTGAATGACTTGAGTTGACCTGCTCAGTATATATTTTGTTTTAAATTTATTTGTTCTGAATTTATTTAACAAAAAAAACTTAAAATCACGTAAAAAGCGTTATATCATAATATGCTTTGCATTAAAACGTTTATATTATCGTTTGACATATCGAATGTCAAGGTTTTTTAAGTCAAAATCAAATTACCAACGTTCGTTTTCATCGAAGCAACGGTGACGTCATATAAATGGTAAGGTGACTGCAATAAATATAAATATTTTGTTCTAAATTTATTTGTTCTGAATTTATTTAACAAAAAACCTTAAAAATCATGTAAAACAAACGATATCAATGTTTAAATGCAAAGCATATCATAATATGCTTTGCATTTAAACATTGAGTATCGTTTGACACATCGAATGTTATTGTTCTTTGATTTGTTCTGAAATTATTTAACAAAAAAAAACTTTTAAAAATATCACGTAAAAAGCGCTATATCATAATATGCTTTACATTTAAACATTTATATATTAGCGTTTGACATATCGAATGTCAAGGTTTTTTGAGTCAAAATCAAATTATCAACATTCGTTTTCACCGAAGCAACGGTGACGTCATATCATTGGTAAAGTGACTGCAATAAATGTAAATATGCGGGCAGATGTTCATAGTAATTGAAATTTGAAAAAAGAAAAAGTTTCTCCCTCGAAATATTAGCGATGGCAACACAATTTTGCTCACCCTTCCAAAAACATCTGACTTGCTAGCTTTTAAATGTACAGTTTCGAACGAAATTGTTTATAAGCAAGGTTCTTTTTACATTTATGCTGAAAGTAACAACGTATTTTGCTCTGTTTTCTAATATTTTGTTGTGTTATCTATTAATATTTTAACGATGAAAGTGAAGAGTAACGATGTATTTTGATTTGTTTCGTGTAGGCTTGAAGCTATAAAGTAATAGAGCAAACCGATCAGGTGTATTATTATTAGTATATTAATTTATGGTATAAATTATTATGGTATGGTATGAAATCCTGTATTATAGAAATATTTTTAATATCACGTTCGACGAATGGGTATTTAGCTAGTCCTAATATATAATTTTCTAGAACCCTCCGTGCCACTTTTTAGGTCATCATAGCAACAACCGAGAAGCAAACGTTTGTGACGTTAGCTTTTCGTGTAGGTGAAGTCATCCCCTACACGCGCACAGTGCACGCGTATTACACTTTGTTTTGTTGTCATAGCAACAAAGAACATAGCTGCTGGTGTGTCGTCATCTAATCCAAATCATTCTCACATGACGTCAGAGATGCGTTACGTCACACGGTCAACTCTTTAGAGATACAAAAACTTTACATCAGGAATTTTGCTTCACTACCTGAACCGGTGTTTAGCCATCTGTATGTGGCAACGTCAAGAGTACGACGATCTGACGACATCAAGATAAAAATAGTTCACGGAAAAGAACAGGGGAAATTGATACGGGTTTCACATAGTCAGAGTATACGAAAAATGTTGTTTGCAAGGAAGTGTTGACGAAATAGGGACTAAAGGTTTTACAAAGCACATAACAAACAGACAGCCCATCGTATCAAATTCCATAACCGACCGCTCGGGAAATTTTCAGAAAGCTGTGAGCCTACGTCGTCATCTATTGACGTGGAACTCAAAAACTCAATAAATAAGTGTCAATAATTTCTGTATCATTAATTTTATTTTCCCCCGTCATTATTGACGGGCTTTCATCTAGTTAACAAATAAGGCATTAATTCCGACACGACATGCAATGGAACGGGAAGTTAGCAAAAAGAAAACCTCTAAATGCTCATTGCAAAAGACGCGATGTGAAAAGTTACTCTCAGTCTTACAATGTGACACGCGGGGTGTGAGAGAGTGAATCACCAGAGATGCAGGCGACAGGCGTTTGCCTGAATCTTGCTCCGGACAATCCCAATTTTACGATATGGTATCGGTGAGTCTAGCGTCTGCCCTGTGTCGGGGGGTCGGAGGAAATCTTCGTTGCTTTAAGAAAAAGACGGCAATATTTTTACATGACAAATCATTTTTCACTCTGCTGGCACGAGTATCGAGCACAAAATTCCACAATACACATTTTTATTCGAAATAACGTTTTTCCTTTTGAAAAGTAAAAACGAAAGTAAAACCGGGTCGAAATCGAGTCAGAAACACCTTGATCCGACCAAAAAATTGTCGACCCGTTGATCCGTGACCCGTTTCCATCTCTGGAAATAACTAGAACACTGACAACCAAAACACCGGCAGAACGAGGCACCGTCAGACAGAGTTTGGTCCCTGGCTGACTGGATTGTGTCTGTCAGCGGTTCGTCGTGTCGGTGTGCTGGTTGAAAGGAATGTGTCCAATGGCGTTTCATCCTATCGACGCTTTGGTTGTTCGGATTGCAAAAGTTGGTTTCTGGGTGTCGAAGTTCTGATTGAAGGTAATGTGTCTAGATCGTGAACCAAAGACCGAAACAAGTGGAAATAGATGGAGGAAGATTTCCGTGCAGCAACAGGCTGGACAAGGTTAACAATAACAAGAAGAACATCGGAGAAATTTTTATGATTTTCCTTACAGCCTCTACACCGCTCTCCAGAAAACCTTAATTTTCTTAGAATCAAGCTCAACAAGGTCGTTCATACTCCAACGACCTCCAACAACGCTGTTTTTTCAAGCAGTAAGGAAGACTCGGAACCTGCGATGCATAGATAGTTCAAGTACATGTGACTTCAGTAAATGTAGAAGATTTCAATATGCATACTTCGCGAAAAACTTTTCATCTGTCGAGTGCAGCAGCTTCAGCATAACAGTGCATCTCCGTGGCCACATTCTAAACATGAGTGCATAAAAGCTTGTTAAATTTCCTCTTCCTGTACGGATGAAATATACACTATATTGACAAACGTCACCGGACACGTAGAAGAGAAACACAACATAGCATTTATTGACATACATTAGCACGGTGTCGGTCCACCTTTGGCTTTAATGCATGCGCTGACCCTTCGAGACATTCTTTCGACAAGGTTTTGGAACACAGGGATAGATATGCGCTTTCATTTAGTACATAATGCTGCCGCTAACTGCTAGACCCTGATTCCAAACTTCTTATGCGGCGCTCTAATTCATCCCATAGGTGCTCTATGCGATTAAGATCAGGGCTCTGTGCTGGCCAGTCCACACAGGATACGGAATTATCTTCAAACCACGCCGTAACAGTCCTTGGTTTATGGCTCGGTGCATTATCCAGCTGGTACTAAATAGTTCGGTTCCATAGATAGCCACAGAGTTGGTATAGCATAATTGTTCAGAATATCGAGTTAGACGTGCTGGTTAACAGGTTTGTCCACGATAACCAATGAGCCGGGACCATACCACAAAAATCACCCTCACACGAGTACACTGCCGGCTCCAAACTTGACCTTAGGAAAATTACACTGTGGTAAATAGCGTTCCCTCGGCTGCCACCATACCCACACACGGCCATCAGACTGATGGATCATGTACCTTCACTCATCAGTCCATGATACCCGTTTCCACTGATCTGAGGTCCACGATACATGTTCTTTACACCATGCTAAACTACCAGTTGCATTCCGAGTGGAGATGAAGGGCTTATGAGCAGCCGCTCGACCACGGTAACCCATAGAATGAAGTTCTCTGCGAATGGTGCGTGTACATACCGAGGTTTCAGCATTTTTACTCACCTGTACACTGAGGTCTTGTGCATTACTCCGTCGATTAGCTGTAACGACTCTCCTGGGGCTTCGACGTCCTCTATCACTGATTTTCTTGGGTCAGCCGGTACGTTTTGCTGCTTTAGGCACGCCATGTGTCTTTCACTTATTCAGTACATCCAAAACAGTTGAGTTGGGTATGTTTAAACTCCTCTCTGTTTCTCTTATAGACAACCCACTAATATAACACCCAACAATCTTTCCTTTCTCAAAGTCAGTTCTCTCCCGCCGCGACATTTTCACTCAACCTCACAGTGCGATATGATCGCGGTCAGCTGCAAGCTTGTTTTTATACCGTTTGCAGCTGTACCGCGCATCTTAACAACGCAGCGGATCCGTTCATTTGCTTTTGAAGGGTGTCCGGTGATTTTTGTCAATATAGTGTATATTTATATATTTTCGTACTCTTTTCAGAAATGACATCAATATTTATACACCAACGTAATGGAATTCCTTATTTTTTCCAATATCAAAAAGATTGTTTTACATTATTTTTAGGTTCGACCAACTAGTTGCGTTCGTGACATTCTTGGCTGGATTGAGTCGCGTAATGGAGGTCCTTGTAGAATTCTTGAGAGCGGTCAAGTGAGCAGCGACTGTGTCTTCTTTCCCGACATGAACAGCAAAGAGGCTAAAGCGTCCATTATGTACATGCCGTACATTCCTTCAGTAAGTTGACAGTGCCATTAATCTGTGCCTTTATTACCTCTCAGTGTACTTGAACAATGCTTTCAATCTTCTAACTTTTGTTTACTACTGTCAAGACTCAGAATTAGTTTAAGCTTCTTATTTTTGCCCTTCCGAACGGTATGTGAAGAAAGCTCTGACTCTCTCAATCTGTCTCTACGAAACAGAAATTAAGTGTTTCGGCCTTTGCGTCTTTACCGTACAGATGAAATATTATCTAAGCTTGTCAGTCTGTCTGTTCTTTTTTAAACAGCTTTACTTTTGTAATCACTTGAATTTTTGTCTACTTCTCTCTGCCTTTCTTCCCGCTCTTTTTCTTTCTCCTTGCCTTCTCACTTTTTCTCACTCTTCCTCTTTGTTTTCTGGTTCCCCCTTTCTCATTGTATCTTTCAATTAACTTTTCCCTCTCTTTCTTTATTTTTCTTTCTCTTTCCTTACATTCCCCTCTTTTTTCTCTTTCTGTCTCTCTCTCTCTCTCCTTATCTTTCTATTTCTCACCCACCCAAGTATTCTCTCTCTTTTCCTGCTCATCCGCTTTGTATGTTTTTCTCCCTTTTGCTTATTTCTTTCTTCGTCTCTGACTCCATTCCTCTCTTTCACTCTCTGTTTCTTTTTGCTTTCTTTTGTTTGTGGATTTAACGACCACCGTGAGTAACTCACTGGGTTGTGAGCAGTCATCTGTCCCTGATTTAGAGCCACTGGCTCCAGGGAAGGGAAAGAGGCTGTGCCGTATGAGAAACACACCATCCATGCCTCACCAGGGATTCGAAATCAGACCTATCTTGGACGAGGCTTAGAGCACTACGCCATTGGAACGGCTCTTTACCTTTTTCCTTATCTTCCATTATCATTCTAGTCACTAATTATCTCTCTTACTTTTGTCTTTCTCTTCCTCTCCCTATCTCTCTCTCTCTCTCTTTTTCTCGCCATGCCTATCGCTTTCTCCGTCACTATCCCTGTCTCTCTTTGATTCTGTCTCTCTCTTTATCTGCTCTCTTTCTCAAGCACTGTTCTTTTGTCTCTATTTTCAACTCTCTATATCTATCTTTCTTTGCCTCTGGATATATCATTCCTTATTTTTCTCTCATACTCTCTATTTCTTGTTTTGTACGTCTCCCCTTTGTGAATCATTGTCTTATTTTCCTGTTGCTCTTTCTTTCTCACACTTTGTTTCAATGTTTCTCTCGCTTTGTTTTCTCTCTCTCTCTCTCTCTCTCTCTCTCTCTCTCTCTCTCTCTCTCTCTCTCTCACTCTCTCTCTCTCTCTCTCTCTCTCTCTCTCTCTCTCTCTCTCTCTCTCTCTCTCTCTTTGCCTCTATCTCTTTTTCCTTTTAGTTTTTCCTAGTCCATCTTTATTTATGTTTTTAAATTCAACTCATTTGCTCTTTTTTCTCGTTTTTAGTTTCTCTTCTTTCGGCTCTGTTTCATTCTCATTTCAATTGTACGGTTCTTTAATCTTTCCTGTATCCTGAAATTGTTAAATTCATTTCGAGACTCTCTGCGTGGCGAGTGGTCAGAGACGCATATTTAACTCCGTACGAATAACTTATCTTTGTCGGCACTACACTGAGTCCTTTCAAAGTGGCCAAATCACCTAAAAGAATGTCTGTCCGTAATACTGACAGCATTTTGTTTTACGTGGCGCATATACACTCAATGGGCAAAATATTAGAGATACGCACCTAATAGCGTGTTGGTCCTCCTCTTGCGCGAACAACTCCCTGTAGAAGCCGAGGCGTTGACTCCTCCAGCAGCCGGAGGTTCTGCTGGGGTAATACCAGCCATGCCTGTCGTAGCATTGACCCCAACTCCGTCCAAGACGTAGGTCCATGATCCATAGATCTGATGTTTTGCTCCCGGGTATCCCAGAGAGCTTCGAAAGGGCGGGACCTTGGGGGCCCCTGGATGGTTCCAAACTCAGATGAGTGTTTCTCGTGCTCTGGTGGTGCTGCCCAATGGAGCGGAAAACTGTTCCGCTTAAACAGATCATCAGCAGCAGGATACTCCACAGTCATAGAAGCGTGAAAGCGGAGTCCATGCTTTACACTCTATCCAAGCGCTACTATGGACATACATTCTTTTCTATGTGTTCCTATAGTCAAATTGCCTAATGTGTGGAATGTACAATTATCGAATAACAAAAGTGATTTGCTTTTCCAGATGGAAGGATTCTGCGACAGCAGTTCCAACAAGAAACACAACACGAGGGCTCCAACTAAGCACAATGCGATGTGTAATTACGAAAGTACCTGGAGTGTCATCGCCCGACATCAAGACTTTCAGAACTATCGGTAAGTAATGTCGAAACGTATGGTTACATCGTTTCTTGTCTACATAAATGTGAGTTATGTTGGTGCAACTAAAGAACAGTGCGTCTCAGTACAGTTTTTTCTTTGTCGTTTGATGATTATTGGATCAGGTGCACATTTCTCAGAAGCAGCATGCTTACAGTCTACAGAAATAATCCAATCTGCGGAAAGGGATGGTTATACACTTCACCCATGACTCAACCTGGATTGGAAACCGAAGGGCCCAATCCGGACGAACATCCCGAAGCCTGAAGACTTTACCACTCGCTCAGCTGAGATACAATATACCACCAATAAAGAGTGCAAATCTACAGGTGGAAAAATTAGCCCTTCAAGAGTATTTTCGGAAGGTGCAATTTGTTCTCCTGTTCAACACAACTTTATTTGATGCATTTGGGTGCCAGATAGAAAACGGCGTTTTTCGATACAACAGTTTCACTTACCCAGAACCTCAGAAGAATTCAAGCTAAGTTTCAGAGTACATGCTACCGTATTCAATAGGTTTAAATCAATCTGTTTGCCAGATGTTCAACTACTGCACGGTACGAAGCTTTCGGTTTAGAAACAACGAATTCTTGGCACTTGTGTCCGACATCGTCCAAAGTAGTCAACTGCTTGCCATGGAGAAAATGCGACATCGCCGAGAACAAGTGATAGCCTAAAGGTTCAAGATAAAGGTCGGCGTTGTATGCTGGATAAGGTAGGAGCTCTATTCCATGCATTTGTTGAAGTTTAAGTTGGGTCCTGTTAGCCGTACGAGGTTTTGCATTGTCTTGTTCCAGCAGTGCTCAAGACCGGATTAAGGGTGTGTCTATAGGAGCTATGACCTTGGGACCCACCATGGCCAAGGGCCCAGGAGACAGTTTGATGTGAGTAAATAACAGATGGATAGGTAGAGAGAGAGAGAGAGTTTTGTAAAATGGTTTTACTTTTATCTCGTATGATATCCACTTGGCCAGAAACAGAGGCTGGTAGACGAACAATTTCAAGGCAATAACTTGCAAAGGGTAAAGGTTTCATGTTGCTGTGTACAGTGGGGTCAGCAAGACAGTTTTAGCTTTTTTACTACCATCCACCTACACTTCCCTGTTTGCACTTGGAACCGTTATTGGTAGAAGTCTCCTGTGGTTTCACATGCTTTTAACTCATATTGTGTTTTAATGAAAACAATGGTAAATGCAGTGACGCATTATGAAAATCCTGCAGATGATTTATTTGTTTGAAGATTGCACTACTTACAGTAGCGAACAAAAGTATTTGGCGAAACACTTTTTCAACCATAATTTTTGTTCTGCTTGACCAAATCGGGTCATTTTGGGATATGATATGTGTTGATTCGTGGGTTACAATGCCGCGTAGTTTGTATTTCGCTCAGAGCGAATTTGTCTTTCGAAATTGGCCATATTCAAGAGTTGCCAATTATTTACCCTTTGCTGCATGTATTAATGTTTTTCCTGTGATTTTTGTGGGTTTAGTGATTTGTATTGTGATAATAAGTCAATCTTAGGTTTTCAGAAATGGGTAAAAAGGCAGAGATCCCCTCTTGGAGCTCGCCAGACGGCCGTGAACATGATGGAATCCGGAATGCGAGTCACCGACATTGCAAGGGCCCTGAGGATCCGACACCAATTCATTTCAACTATCCTGCAACGTTGCAAGAAGACTGGGACAGTCGAGAACAGTCCGCAATGTGGTAGACCTCGTTCCATTATGTCGCATCAGGATAGACGCATCCTCCGTCGATCTCGTGCTGATCCCACCGTAACTTCTGTGGTCATCGACTCCGAATTCCGCGACAGCGACGACCTGAACGTCAGCTGAATGACTATCTCCCGTCGTCTCATTGCGGGTGGATTGAATGGAAGACGCCCCGCCAAGAAACCACTCATCCGAGTCAAGAATCGACGAGCCAGAGTCGCGTTCGCGCGCCGTCATCGACACTGGACCGCGGCGGACTGGAGTAAGGTGCTTTTCACCGACGAGAGCAAGTTCAACTTGTTTGGAAGTGATGGCATCCGATACGGACAACGTCTGTGTGGCCAGAGATTCAACCCCCAGTTCATTCAGCCGACTGTCAAGCACGGAAGAGGATCGCTCATGGTTCACGGCGCCTTCTCTTGCAATGGAATGAGCCCCATCATCAAGATTGGCGGAATAATGACCGGCCAGAGCTACACGAACATGCTCATCAACGATGTCTTCCCATGGGCAAACCAGAACATGCCACCCGGATGGATCATGCAGCAAGACAACGACCCGAAGCACACCTCCAGAGTAGCGTAGGCAGCCTTCCAGCAGCAACAGGTCACACTTCTAGACAGTCCAAGCCAATCTCCAGACCTCAACCCCATCGAGCACATGTGGGAGGAGCTGGAGAGACGATGTGCGAAGAAAACCTGCCGGAATAGGGCCCAGAAGTTCGACCAGCTGTCTGCAGAATGGGCGCGAATTCCGCAAGTCACCGTCGAGAAGCTAGTGGACTCGATGCCGGCCCGTTGTGCAGCTGTTATTAAGTCTCGTGGTTATCCCACTAAGTATTAGTTATTGTTTTGTCGTTTTCTCGTACTTGTTTTCTGGTATCGTTGCATTAAATGAATGTGATACACACTTACTTTGTTGGTCAATTTGTATGATCTTTGAGATTAAGCTCGGTACCTGATCTGTGTTAAGGTTTCCGATCCATCTGCATATGGGTCATGTTCACAACTGAATAACACATATCATATGCCAAAATGACCCGATTTGGTCCAGCAGAAAAAATCATGATCGAAAAAGTGTTTCGCCAAATACATTTGTTCGCTACTGTATTAGTTGTCATAAGCGTATTGCTTCAGTTTCGTGTTTAACGGACTCATAATGATTCCCCGTCATACGTTCTTTGGGGTCAATTCCAGATGTCTTAGTCTAGGGGCCCACTAAGTCCTTAATCCAGCCCTGGCAGAGCTCGCTTTTTAGTTGACTATGGCAGGATACTTCCGCTAAAATTTGTCATAGATGCTGCCCACTTGCTGAGAATACAGTATATCCAATTTTTATCCCCAGCAACTATTCGTTTGATGAATCGAGTATCACGCGAACTCTTGAGTAGTTGCTTGCATACCTCGACACGTCGTTTAGCTTGAGCTGGGGTGAGCTTATAAGGCACCACACGGCATTGTCTGTAAACATTTCCGGTCGTCTGCAAGTGCTCAGCGACAGTAGATATAGCAACTCCCAGTTCTTCTGACAATTTACGAGTTCTCGTTCGTGAATTGTCACCCACATCCGCTTATAGGGCGTCCGAAACAAGAGCAGAGGGCTTAGCTGAACCTTCCTTTCTTTTCAAGATCAAGTCACCAGCGACAAATTTCTTGAACCATGTTTGCACGGTCCGAGTAACCGCCAGGCTTCCACCTTCAACTTCGTTAATTTTTCGGACTGCTTTAGCAGCTGTAAACACCTGTTTCCAGTAATGGCACAATAGAATCGATATTTCAAACTTTGTAGCCATTGCAACTGACCGCGGTACAAGTTCAATGCATGGGTCGCGACATGTACTTCATGCCTCGTTTTATTCCCCACAGTATGCGCTTTCAGGCCGCCTGTAACGTAAGAAAACTTCCCAACAGAAAATATGCATATTCACGTCGGAGAGCTATCCTATACAAAATGGCCGGGTTATTTTTTTGTTTTACGGACACCCCAATATTTTATACACACATAAACACAGTCGAGTCACATTATTGTGACGACCTCCTACTTTTGACGTCAACAGCACGTAGCCAATGAAAGAAGGCAGATATCGTAAACTGACTTGGTGGGTATATAAGATGTGCTGTAGGCATTCGGCTCGTTGCTGTCATGAATAAAGGGAGCGATTTATCAGATTTACAAAAATGGATGATTATTGGCTTTTGGGTCAAGGGTGGCAGTACTTGTGGAACAGCGCAGTTTATGAACTCTTCGCGTGCTGCTGTGGCTAAAGTGTATCGTGATTGGAGAAATGGCACCATTGCAAATACACGAAGTGGAAACTGCGGAGCTCCACGCGCCATTGATGTGAGACGTGAACTTCGGCTTCGAAGGTGCGTGAGGGCCGATCGACAGGCTACAGTGGAGCAACTCACTGGCAGAATGAACCAGTGGGCTACCGGAAGTGTGTCTAAAAGGACAGTTCAGCAAACCCTGCTGCGTATGGAGCTCCGATGCAGAAGGATGGTCACTGCACCTATGCTAACGAAGATGCATCGGCAGAAAATATTTGCATTTGCACGGCAGTATGGAAATTTGACCTCCGCTGATTGACAAAGGATTGCCTTCACCGAACGGATGGACGTTGGCGTATAAAGCGAAAAACATCGGAGAACAAACACTCTTCAACCATTGCTGGAAGAATACAAGCGGGGGGGGAGGGTGTGCAGCGGTATGATCTGGGGAATGTTTTCGTGGCATTCTCTGGGTCCACTCATACCTGTAGAAGTCACTATGCACCGAATTCGTTATGAATCCATCCTTGCAGACCACGTACACCCATATATGCTGATTGTCTTCCATGGGACGGATGGGATCTTCCTGTACGACAATACAACGTGTCAAACAGCTAGGAATGTCCGAGAGTGGTTGGAAGAGCACGATGAAGACTTCAAAGTACTTCTCTGGCCCCCTAATTCTCCAGACTTAAACCCAATGGAGTTTTTGTGGGACCACCACGATCGTGTTGCTCGCTCTATGGATCCTCCAGCACGCACCTTCCAGCAGCTGTCAGATTCACTGCAGTCCGCATGGCTCCACATACCTGCGAACACCTTCCAGCCCCTTATTGAGTCACTCTCAGCCCGTCTAGTTGCTGCCCACGCTGCACGCGGCGGATACTCTGGATATTAGCTGGTGGTCACAATAATGTGACTCGATCGTGTAATTAAACGGTTTTCTGAGATTCAGAGGTCAGCTGCTTAAAAAAAGCTCATCTGCCAGATAAATGTTTAAAACTGTTCTACTTCGATTTTATTTACAGTTGATATATATATCAAACGTCTCCATTTACGGCGATCTCGGCACACAACTCGAGCTTCAGTGACACCCATCACTCGTCTCATACAAGACCTTTCGTACTTCATACTCATTATCGTTTCCTCGTGCAGACATTCCTGAATCTGGTCCTCCCATGATTTCCTTTGCCTTCCCCAACTTTCCTACCACTTGTGCTGAATAAATAGAATCTGTTTTAATAAGCATTTCACCACTCATTTTCTCAACATAGCCAAACCAATTAGGAATATTTGTCCCCATCTTACTAACAGCATTTTGCTTCACATTACACATTTGCCACCACTTTCGTTTCTCACATGATCAGAAAGTGTCCTGCCGCAGTTCCGCGTGAGGAAGGCATCTCTTCGGCACACAAACCACTCCCATATCTCATTTGCAGTAGCCACGTTTCACTACTGTATATCACAGAAGGAACAATTACACTTTCATTCACAGCCATTTAGTACCTATTGGAGAACCCATCAGCAGGGCCCAGTGGTGGTTCTGAAAAAAATGTAGGCCAATTGCGTAAAAGCCGCTCTACCCTGTTAAAAATTAGAGAAAAAAAGTTCGTGGTATATGAATTATGAAAACAAAAGTTAGAGGAGGTATATTATAGTATGTATACTATACTAATTTTATACATACTATACTATACCTATACTATATATATATGAGTATAGTATAGTATAGTATAGTATAGTATGTATAAAATTTCTTATTTATTTTGTAATACGTAGGTACCTACATGCCACATAGTTGTACGATTTTTTTCAAAATCCTACAAACTGTTTTTTGAGAAAAACAAACAAAAACATGAT
This sequence comes from Macrothele yani, assembly GCA_039090855.1. Classification (NCBI taxonomy): domain Eukaryota; kingdom Metazoa; phylum Arthropoda; class Arachnida; order Araneae; family Macrothelidae; genus Macrothele; species Macrothele yani. The sequence goes on from CM077011.1 coordinate 33,191,356, forward strand.
CAAAACACACAATGACATTACATGGAATGAAATGCATATACAGGGTGATTTTTTTATTCAGGATACCATTTAAGACAACGATTTTTAAATAACTAAAAAGTGACAGAAAGTTGACAGTATCTGGGAGATGTTCCACAGGTCTGGGAGTTTAAATGGCAGTATCTTCTGCATGTCCTCCTTGCGTTGTCATAACGTGTCGCAGGCGAAAACGGAAATTATGGACAACACTGTGTAGCGTATCTTCCGAAATGGAAAAGATTTCGGTTTCGATGACGCAGAGAATAAAGTTCGTCGGGTCCATTCCGTATATTCCTGGGCTCAGGGGCGCGCACAGAATTTCCTCATGGAAGGGGTTCCGACCAAAAAAAAATACACGGGACAAATGAAACTAGAAATTGGGCACACACACACACACACACACACACACACACACACACACACACACACATGGATTATATATATATATACACTGACGGAAAAAAAATCCCAACACCAAGAAGCGGTTGTGTTAGATAAACGACAGTTGGTAGGAGGTGAGAGTACAACCGTAAGATGACGTCTATGAAAATTTCGCGCTCGGCTCATACGTGTGGCGCTAGTAGCGCCCTCTCGGAACATGCAAAGCAGGTTTGCTGTAAATACGCGCTGTAACGTTCGTGAGCGCTATTTATCGTTGAGATTCGACGTAGTGTGTTGATGTTAGTCAAGAATGCCTTTAAGAAGACGAAGAAGCCATTATCAACAGCTCACGGAGTTTGAACGAGGTCGTGTAAGAGGGCTACGAGAAGGTGGATTTTCTTTCCGCAATATTGCAGAACGACTTGGCAGGAATGTAGCCACTGTGCATGATTGTTGGCAGCGGTGGTCAATGGAACGACTGCCTCAAGAAGGCCGGGTTCCGGCCGGCCACGTGGCACTACTGAGAGGGAAGACCGCCGTGTACGGCGTATCGCCGCGGCGCATCGTACCGCGTCTGTGGCAGCAATTCGAGCTGCAGTTGCCACCACAGTGAGACAACGAACTGTTACAAATCGGTTACTTGAAGGACAGCTCTGAGCCAGACTCCTTGTAGCGTGCATTCCACTTACTCCAAACCACTGCCGTTTGCGACGTCAGGGGTATCAAGCTAGAGCTCATTGGAGGACGGAGTGGAGATCTGTTGTGTTTTCTGATGAAAGCCGGTTCTGCCTGGGTGCCAGTGAAGGCCGTGTGTTGATTAGAAGGAGGCCAGGTGAGCGCCTGCAACCAACCTGTCTACGGCCGAGACACACTGGACCTACATCTGGAGTTATGGTCTGGGGAGCAATTTCCTATGACAGCAGGAGCACTCTCGTGGTTATCCCGCGCACCCTGACGGCACAGTTGTACGTTGGTCTGGTAAATCAACCTGTTGTGCTACCATTCATGAACAGCATTCCAGGGGTGTTTTCCAACAGAATAACGCTCGCCCGCATACCGCTGTTGTAACCCAACATGCTCTACAGAGTGTCGACATGTTGCCGTGGCCTGCTAGATCACCAGATCTTTCACCAATCGAGCACGTATGGGACATCATTGGACGACAACTCCAGCGTCACCCCCAACCAGCATTAACCGTCCCTGTGTTGACCAACCAAGTGCAACAGGCATGGAACTCCATCCCACAAACTGACATCCAGCACCTGTACGACACAATGCATGAACGTTTGCGTGCTTGCATTCAACATTCTGGCGGTTGCACTGGTTATTAATGTACCAGCATTTCACATTTAAAATGGCTCTCCTTGCGCGTACAATAAGCTGTGACCTTGAAACCTTAATCGATTAAATATGTTACCTATACAAATGTATTGCCACCATTTCATTCCTCTACAACTATTGTTTCGTGGTGTTGGGATTTTTTTTTCCGTCAGTGTATATATATGTGTGTGGATTCTTTTTGTTAGCATAAATCAGCACTGATGTGTTCACAGGTTAAAAAAACCTTACTCTTTTGAATAAGTGTGCTAAATTAAATGTGTATTAATATATCCATTAAAATGTATGTAAGACCTTAAGACGTACAGAAAAATAAAGTTTAAATCGCTTCTCTTACTGTAATGCAGAAACATTTTCATCTAAGCTATACACTGTTAAAAAGATCATCATTACACTGTTAAAAAGCAGACATATTATCAATGGAAAACGGAAAAGCTAAGCAAACAATAATATTTAACTCACCTAAGTATTCCTCATCGAACTTTGAAAACTAGTACAGTTGTCGAACTACCTTTTCAGAGAGGGAATTGAATAAATCTAAAACTGAATAATTCATGAGTTTACAAGGAAGTATACTTCTGAGTAAAAACAGTCATTCACAGTTCGGTTAGAAAAAGTCATTCATAAGCAAGCTGCTGTCTCCTCGAAAAATGACAAATTCAGGGAGTTAGTCTCTCATGTCCTAAACGGATGGAAATCAACAGATACAAATATCAAGCACAGACGCAGACCTTCTTAAAAGAAAATAGTGTGTTTACACCCAGGCCTTTATCTTGTGTATCCCCCTCCCCTCAGAGGAGGAACGCCCATGAACACCCCATATGTGACTGAGGCCCGAGCCATGGAGAAATTTCCAGGAAAAGGTTATGGGAACACGAGAGACTGGGAGAGTGCTGGATTCCTGGTTTCTCAAGCACTCTGGGGTTTCACTAATTCCATGCTTCAATGCTTGCCATCGTCAGCCATCCAAAACAGATGCAGCATTCCTAAGGCAAAAGAGCACTCTGATTTCTGTGATTAATACAATCACACCACAGCCAGCTCGTTTCTGTAAACATGTGCAGAAAGTTTTTTTTTATTTTGCCGTAGTCGGAATAAGGTATTTTAAAATTCTGTGGGGGGGGGGTCCGGACCCGACGGACCCACCCCGTGTGTGCGCCCCTACCTGGGCTTACTTATGCCATCAAAAATGCCTTAAGAAAGTTAAACCTTGACGTTGGAATTCAGTCTCCGAAGCCTATCGCTGCGCTACTTGCACCAGACTGTCGTGATATGGATGTGGGGATCAGGCGGGAGTGTACGCCATACCTCTCCAATACCCGGACTCATCTAGGAAAGTTTATATCGGTATGACCAAGAGGTCATTCAAGGTCCGTATGAAAGAGCATCAGCGTGACATGTGGAATAACAAATTGAGAGCGGTTCTAGCTCGGGATACTGCCAGCCTGGGAGCCGTACCCATTTCGTCTGATCTGCGCATGTTAGCCCCTTACGATGGACCATGGTCTACGTGTGTACGCGAGACTATGAAAGTAATTCTATCCGATTTGAAACAAAATTATAGGCATACAACGGGCACGCCCGTTTTGAGCAACATGGCCATTGTAAGCTCGTGAGCACTCGAGCTCCTTTTTGATTATTTGTCATATTTGAATTGCATTCGCGCTATGATTCTGTTTTGTCTATTTGTAGTTCCCGCTTCCTGATGAAGCTTCCCGTTGGAAGCGAAAGCGTGCATTATGTTAAGATTTTACATGCAGTAACAAATCTTTGAGTTTTACTTGTATTTACTTTACAGTGGTGTATTCGAACCCATTTGTCTTCACTCATTAATAATTTAATAATTGATGCGAATTCTCGTGTCCTTTTTATTACCCTATACCACATTGTTCAGACACACGACAACACACAAAAAACTGATTCACACTACCCTCAGGATGTTAGCTAGCACTCTCAACAGCCAATAGGAATCGCTCATTAGCACTCTCAACAGCCAATAGGAATCGCTCATTAGCACTCTCAACAGCCAATAGGAATCGCTCATTAGCACTCTCAACAGCCAATAGGAATCGCTCATTAGCACTCTCAACAGCCAATAGGAATCGCTCATTAGCACTCTCAACGGCCAATAGGAATCGCTCATTAGCACTCTCAACAGCCAATAGGAATCGCTCATTAGCACTCTCAACAGCCAATAGGAATCGCTCATTAGCACTCCCAACAGCCAATAGGAATCGCTCATTAGCACTCTCAACAGCCAATAGGAATCGCTCATTAGCACTCTCAACAGCCAATAGTAATCGCTCATTAGCACTCTCAACAGCCAATAGGAATCTCTCATTGGCACTCCCAACAGCCAATAGGAATCGCTCATTAGCACTCTCAACAACCAATAGGAATCGCTCATTAGCACTCTCAACAGCCAATAGGAATCTCTCATTAGCACTCTCAACAGCCAATAGGAATCGCTCATTAGCACTCTCAACAGCCAATAGGAATCGCTCATTAGCACTCTCAACAACCAATAGGAATCGTTCATTAGCACTCTCAACAGCCAATAGGAATCGCTCATTAGCACTCTCAACAGCCAATAGGAATCGCTCATTAGCACTCTCAACAGCCAATAGGAATCGCTCATTAGCACTCTCAACAGCCAATAGGAATCGCTCATTAGCACTCTCAACAGCCAATAGGAATCGTTCATTAGCACTCTCAACAGCCAATAGGAATCGCTCATTAGCACTCTCAACAGCCAATAGGAATCGCTCATTAGCACTCTCAACAGCCAATAGGAATCGCTCTGTTTGCTTCCTTTTGCTCTTTCTGGGAAGTTGTCTTGAAAATCTGGCTGAAGTTGGCTGCACGTGTCCGTAGTCAGTTTTGAAAAAGATAGCAGCGGTTACATTTCTCTATTCTGTGCATATTGCTCAACCTTGCTATACTCGCACGCGCGCACTAAACTAAAACTGTCGATTTGGTGCATCTCATCTTGCAAAAATACACTGCTGGACAATTGCTAAGGACGGATCATAAACGGCTATATAGCGCATAAAAAAGTAAGTGTGGTTGGATGCCAAGTGAAATAAAATAATGTCAGAATGCCAGGACATTACAAGAAAGACAATTTATTGTGCTCTGAAATCCAGAAGGCTTTGGAACGTGTTCAAGGGACAAACAGGCCATTTTGTGCAGAATACGTTAACGTGAAAAAATGCAATTACCGTCCGCAGGCGTTCTGGCGTAAGATGTCAATACGGGATATGGCTACCACGGAGGGCGATGCAAGATTCCACACGTCGTGTCATGCTTTGCACAACATTATCAAGCAGCGGTTGGGGTAATTTATCCCATTCCTCTGTCAGTGCACAGATGAGGGTGTCCTTGTTTATTGGAGGGCATTGGCGACCAGCAAGACTCCTCCCCAAAGCATCCCACACATTTTCAATGGGATTCAGATCAGGAGAACGTGCTGGCCATACGAGGCGTTGAATATCCTCGCTCTCAAGACACTCCTGGACTGCGACTGTTCGATGACATGTTGCGTTGTCGTCCATGAAAATGAATCTATCACCGACAGCACTACGGAACATGCGAACATGAGGTAGCAGAACATCATTAATGTATCGTTGGCCAGTCATAGTCCCAGTTGGAAGCACATAGAGAGACGTACGGCCATTGATCATGATGCCAGCCCATACCATGACACTACATGTCGGATATCGGTCCCTTTTCTGTATGTTTGCTGGACAATATGCAGTACCACTACCACGCCAGATCAGTTGTCGTCGACAATCAGACGATAGACTGTATCTACTTTCATCTGAGAAGAGGACAGCAGACCAGTCGTTATCAGTCCAATTGCGATGTTGATGGCACCATTGCAAACGGGCGGTACGGTGACGTCTGGACAATGGGATACACACAACAGGACGGCGGGCGTATAGTCCTCCTTCATGCAAACGTCTGGCGACAGTTTTTCGGGAGATCCGCTTGCCAGTAGCAGCCATAAACTGATTTGCTACCTCACTAGCTGTGCTGCGCCGGTGTCTTTTTTGTTGATAGCACTATGTACCGATCTTCTGCAGGTGTCGTACTGCAAACACGACCTCCCCCGTGACGTTTGCTACACTCTCTATTTGTTTGAAATGATTTCCAAAGCCTTGAAACAACACTGTGGCTGACGTCGAACTCCCTGGCAACATCTGTTATTTTTCGCCCTTCTTCAATCTTGCCAATAATACGGCCACGCGTAAAATCATCTAGGTGATGTCGGGAAGACATACTGAAAATTGCAAGTTCGTCAATTGATTCTTTCCCTTTCAACTTTGCGTTTGAACAACAACGGTCAATACGTGTCATATCCTTTATATCTCTTATCAGCGCTATGACGTCACGAAGAAGTTCAGCAATCCAAAATTTGCATACGCACAACACGTCTTATTGTATCCCGCACTTATGCTAATTTCCACATTTTCCTGCCTTCCATTTTATGGTTGCTATCGTTGCTATTGTCATCCGTCCTTAGCAATTGTCCGGCAGTGTATTATATAAAAATTAGAATTTTTTTAAAACACGATTTTTTTACACTAAAGTGTCGAAATACCGCCCCAAACTTTAAGAAGTGTTAAGTGGACGCCTCGGCGCCTCATGTCACTACTAGGCCCTGCCCATCACTAATGCAAAATCCTCTCACTGCAGCTACAGTATAACTTTCAAATATGAATTCATTCTCTTACTAATTTCACCATCTAATCTCTCTTATCTGTCAAACCTGCTCCCTAAATTATACAAGTTCATTCACCTGGTCTGTAAATGAATTTGTATAATTAGGAAGCATGTTAGACAAAGAAAACGTTTTTGCATTACTTGCTGATAATTAAATGACTAGTTGTGGAAGCCTTGATGTCGGGCGATGACAGAGAAGGTATTTTACGTTCACTTATAATTAAGTAATACGCACTCAATTATAAATAATCGTTCGGGGATGATGATTAGCTAGCACAAACTTTAACCGATTATCCTGCGCACTAATGAACTTTTCCGTAGTACGGTGTTTTGATGCAGCCAGTTTATTTTCAAAAGCTGAGCGTTACTATTCTGGATGGATGGGGAACTGCCTTCGTCATTCTCCCAACATATTTCTTAGCTGAACTTTAACTTACACGCTGACTGACGGCTCATTCACTACACGTTCAAAAACAACAAGAAAAGTGGCACCGAATGCTCAAGTGTAATGGGTAAGTCTCTTGAATATAGCACAAAACAAATTTTTGAAGCAGATTTTATCAAATCTGAAAGATCATTTTGAAAAATACGTTTACACCCTTAGGGAAAACCTCGCATAAAAAAGCGCAGTGCGACGGAGGATAATTCATTGTGAATATAACCTGTCACCAAAAAACCGCATTTCTACAATCGATCAAACATTCACAAATAGAAATAGCAACTTACTTCCAGTAGCAGCTAAAAAGTGCGTTGCAAAAATTAACGAATTGTACACACACACACACACACACACACACACACACACACACACACACAGAAATACAAACTACCAGATAAATTTCTAACTGATTATTTGCTGACTCTTGCCGTATCAAACTTCTCTATTTTTAGCGATCTTGACACACAACTCGAGCTTCACTGACATCCATCACACCGCGTACACAAGATTTTCTATACTTCATACTCATAATCTTTTTCTCATGCAAACACTCCTGAATCTGATCCTCCCATGATTTCCTTGGCCTTCCGCTGCCTTTCCTTCCTGCTACTTGGGCTAAAATAAATTGTTAGTAAGCATCTTATCACACATTCTTCAATATGGCCAAACCAATTAAAAAATTGTGCACAAAAAAATTAATTTCTCATAGCGGAAGATATCAGAGGCAAAAAGAATGTTCAAATTGAAAAATTTGAAGAGATTTAGAGTATAAGGTAGTTACTCTTTACAAGGCCGAGCGTAAAAACTGTGAGTTACTTAAAGAAAAAGAAAATGGCTGAAAATGCTCTTTAGTAGCGTTGATACTTCCAGAAAAAGGATTTTTCTAAGTGATTTTTAGAATCGTATAAAGTCTTCACATAAAAATTTTCAATAATTGAAAAGTAGGAAATTTGCGGAAATCATTCTGCATGCGAAAAGCTAAGCTAAGGAAAGAGGAGTTTTCAAATACGTCTCCTTGGGGTAAAGAAAGTGGAAAAAAAAGATTTTACATTTATGCCCCCTAGTGGGAAAATTCTGCATTATTTAAAATGGATAATGTTCCCAATATTCACGGTAGATGGCATGCATTAAAACAAGAAATTATTCAATAGTATTGTTATAAGCGAAGATACAGTTGCAAAATCACTAATATCACCTAGCGCCAAAGCTGTGAACAACAAACAGTCCACGAGAGAATGCAAAATCTTCCATAAGGTAAATTGTATCTGGAGTTAATTTTTTTTATTCGGATTTTAAGAAGCAACGATACCGAGAAAAACAGAACAGATATTTGCGCCCCCAAGTGGGATAATTGTGTAATATTTTGGGCAGAAAATGTGCATAAAATATTTTCGTAGTTAGTGTAGAATCTGACCGAAAATAAATTTTTCCGATCAGGGTTTTTAGTAGCGTTGATACTGCTGCAAATGTGCTGTAAACGGGAAAACGCCGCTTAGTGAGAAACTTCTGCCTTGAGAAAATTTTTAAATATATGCAAAATATTTCGCATGAGATACGCTGCCCGACGAAGAAAGAATTTTTCAAATCGGACTGTTAAAAGCAGAGATATCGAGGAAACTACGATATGCATCATTTTGCTAACTAGTGGAAAAATTGTGCAATTTTTTAAACAGAAAATATACGCTAAAAGGTTCCCCATGGTGAGAGGTATCGGACCACTAAGGAACTCAATCGAGTTTTCAGAAGCGCAGATTTGCTGCAAATACAGGGTGATCCATTTAAACCAGTGCCATGTGATTTACTTATAACTTTTTTATAAATAACAACAAAATCATACAGTAAGTTGAGAATTATACATGTGGTATTGGAGAATCATTTTATCAAAGCAAATGTTGGAATTGTCCTCCATTTTTTTGCAAACACAGTTGAACACGCCGCACCATATTCAATTATGTCTCATGTAGAGTACGAGCAGTAGCATTGACAATTTCAGTCGTGATTGTTTCACGCAAAGCATCCAATGTTTTTGGATGGGTTTTGTAAATTCTATCCTTTAAATAGCTCCATAAAAAAAAGTCAAGGGAAGTTAAGTCCGGAGATCGGGGAGGCCATATGTTTTTTTGAAATTAATCTGTCATCAAAGAAGCTGGTTATGAGTTCCATTGAGACTTTCGATGTGTGACACGTAGGACCATCCTGCTGAAAGTAGCCCTCTGTCAATTCAATGTCATCAAGTTGTTCCACAAATTCATTGAATATGCGGCAATAAACGTCAGTGTTGACAGTCTCAGAAAAAAAATGGGGCCAGTAACTTTCGTAGACGAAACCGCACACCATACACCAACCTTTTGTGAATGCATCGGTGTTTCACACATAACGTGTGGGTTTTCGGCAGCCCAGTATCTGCTGTTTTGCGAATTGACGTAGCATGGCAGATGAAACCAGGCTTCATCCGTAAACCATGTAATGGAGAGAATATCAGATCGCAAATTAAGAAAATTTGGAAACCATTTGCTGTAACTTACTATCTTTCCCTTGTCTTGTTCCTGCAGCTGATGGATTACGTGCACTTTAAATGGTCGAATATTCGCTTTTTTGCTGCCCTTTGACAAGTTCCATATGAATATCCTATCTGTTGGCTTAATCTGCGCAACGATTTTGTCGGAGATTGAAGTAAACGTTGCCGAACATCGTCCGCACGCGTTTGGGGCATCGGAGGGGGTGTCTACCGCTACCGCTGAGAAGAAAACCGGTTTGCTCCAGTTTTTTTGCCATCGACGGAATTGTTGACTTGCTTGGAACTTTTCGAACTCCAAACTCTCTTCGAAATGCTCGTTGCGTTTTGATGACAGAATTGGTTACCCAATACGATTTCACTAAAAAAAACACGCTCTGGAACAGAGTACTGCATGTTTCCGAATGCACACAAGTAAATGAAAACGGAACAACAAACAAATCACGAGCTGAGTTACAGTTACGGTTAACAATCTTCTTCACGATGGCGGTTTTCATTCTCCAGGAGTTGCTGCTTCTATTGAAAAACAGAAGAAGTTCCTTGCGCGATCCCTTGCAAAAATGTAAGGTTTTTTCAGGGTACTGGATTAAATGGATCACCCTGTACAACAGAGGCATAAATATACACTTATTCCCCAGTAGTGGCAAAATAGTTCTTCACCAGAATTAGAAGATATATGCAGAAGCTGTATCCGACGCAAAAATAAATTTTCAAATTGGACTTTTAGCAGCATAGTTATGAAAAAAATCACAATTTAACTTTACGCCCCCTAGCAGAAAAACTAGGCATTACTTGGAAAAGAAATAATGCCCTTAATAGTCTTTGTAATGAACGATATCAAAGGGGGAAATAATTTTTTTAACTGGATATTTAAAAGCAAAGAGATGGAGTAAAATGTATTTTGAATGTCATAGCATCTGCATTTACGCCCTCTAGTGGCAAAAATATGAGTGAAGGTTGACCGGATAGCAAGGATCATCGTTCTCACATTTCGGGCTTCTCAACGCAAAAAAGACTTTTTAAATCGGACTAATAGTTGCAGAGATATGGCCACCACAGAGGGACGGACGGACAAAGTGATACCATATAAAACATCTTTTTTTTACACGATGCGTATTGAAAAGGGCTCCTGAAGTTCACGACTACGTTAGTAGCATTCATGAATCGTTTGGAGAAAGTTCATATGAAGATCACTAACTGAACTTTTCCCCTGTCCAGATAATGATGATCGATGACTTACATAATAATAGATCCATGCAGGTTAATTAGGCATGTCTTCGCGGCATTAAGTAGGATTTACTTTCACGCATGCCCTCAGGATGTTTGATCTAGCTCCAAACAAATTGCTGAAGAATTTTTTCTTATTTTTCCCCCTCCTTTTGGCAACTAAATTTCACCGTTTAAGCAAGGTTCTTTCCAACGAACAGTCTTCACAACTAAACAATGTTTTCCACCAAATTAAAGTTGTTCAGCAGAACGCTGAAAACGTCGACCTTGTGTATTTCCTGTTTTAACTCTAGTTTTCTCCTCACAAAAGGTTTGAACGAGATCACAGCTTCACAAAAGTTTCCAGTGAAAAAGTTGCACGGATTTCTCAGGTATAGCGAGTGTGAATTATGAATTATTTCTTACCCAAAAGCAAGTGGATTTTCAGGAAAGGAGTAAAGCAGCGAAACATAAAATGCGTTGACCCCAAGTGGAATAACTGTACGATATTTAAAATGAACAACGTGCGCCGTTTTCTACCTAGTGAAATGGAAGCAGTCACAAAGTAGTGTTCCCATTCGAATGTCTAAAAGCTGTAAAACATTTGCAAGAAGAAATTGCTTCTTTCGCTCTCTACGGCAGAAATGTGCCTTACGAGAAATCACAACATGTTCTTTTTTTTTTTTTTTTTTTTTTTTTTGGTTGGAGGTTTAACGACCACCGTGAGCAACTCAATGGGCTATAAGCAGTGGCCCGTCCCTAATTTAGGGTCACTGGTTCCAGGGAAGGGAAAGAGCCAGTTCCGTAAGACAAACACAACATCCATGCCTCACCGGGATTCGAACCCGGACCCCGTTCGGACGAATGATCAGAGGCCATCGCTTAGACCACTGCGCCACCGGGGCGGCAAACAACATGTTCTTCAAAACGAAAGATATTTGAAGCTACCGAATTTTTATTTTCAAATGGAATAATTAGAAACAAAAGTATCAAGGGAAACCTTTTAAAAAAAGGGGGAGCGGGAGCTTTACATCGCCTGCCGAAGAAATCGTGCTTCATTGGATGAATAAAATAGGTGTAAAACGTTCTTCGCAGTCAAGGAAAACCGACCAAAAAGATTTTTTAAAAGCAAACTCTTAAAAATGGAGAAACATACGCTGGAGCCCCTTATTGTGGAACTATGCTTTAGTGGTGTATTGATACATGGTATGACGAAGTCAATTTCTCCACCATTTTTATGCCAGGGGTGTGATTCGAACCCAGGCTCCGGAGCTCCGAGTGCTATCCACTATACTACACTGTCATGTGCTCTCACTGCTATCTGCCTTTATCTCATGTGCGTCCTGCAGTGCAGGCACATCACATCTCCCACTTATTCCATACATCCAAAACAGTTGACTTGGGTATGTTTAAACGCTTCTCAGTTTCTCTTATGGACAACCCACTAACATAACACCTAGCAATCTTTCCTTTCTCAAAGTCAATTCTCTCCCTCCGCGGCACTTTAACTCAACCTCACAGTGCGATATGATCGCGGTCAGCTGCAGGCTTGTTTTTATACCGTTTGCTGCTGTACCGCGCATCTTAACAACGCAGCGAATCCGTTCGTTTGCTTTTGAATGGGTGCCCGGTGACTTTTGTCAATATCATGTATTTGTAATAAGAAATTTCATCACAGAAAAGCTGTAGTGATAGAAAAATTCTGATTGCATTTTTGAATTCAGCGTGAAATTTTATGTTAGATTCCCCTTCATTTTTCCATATGCCAAAAATTGTGTTGCCCAATGTAATCAAATGGTGAAGATCACAGAGTGGAAACTACAGCTGAAACCGACAAGCTGGGCTGTAAGATGAGGGTCTGAAATGGGACGGTTTACTTCTTAAAGGTTGAAATCAAATTCCATTTTCATTCCGTTGGTTTTAATCTCCTTTAAAACTATAAGTAATTATCCCACGCACAATTTTTACACACAATGCAGTTACTTTATCACTTTCTGGGATTTTTTTGAAATTCATATTTGGAAAAGTTGAAGTGTGAGAGAAATTAAGAGTTGAAAAACCAACATCTGAAATCTTCCTTCGAATTTTTCAGAACTTGACTTCTGGTTAACTTAACACCCAATTTTTAAACTAAGAGCAGAAGCCGAACAAAAGATGACTATACTTGAATATACACTGGCGGAAAGTGAAAAAGGAGCACCAAGAAGGAGACGTCTGATACCTACGAAATTTATACAGCATAATAACGGAATACAGAGGATAACGTGATCAAAACATTATGGCAAAATACAGCTGTATTTGCTGGTAAACTGAAAAATAACATTTCCATGTAACATGGTTAGTACGAAGTTGAACCGCCATGAACTGCGTCACACTGTGCAATTCTGGCATGGAGTTTGTCGTACAGATGTTGGATGTAAGTTTGGGGTATTGAATTCCAAGCATACTCAACCTGAACGCGTAAATCGGGGATGGTCGTGGCTGGCCGTGGAGACCGGATAAGTCGTTGTCCCATAAAATCCCACGTGCTCAATGGGGAACAAATCCGGTGAACGTGCAGGCCATGGAAGTTGTCTCACACCCTGAAGTGCATATTGCGTTGCACGTGCCGTGTGTGGGAGTGCGTTATCTTGCTGGAAAACACCACGATGGACCGACCTTACAAATGGCACAACAACGGGCTGAATGTTGTTGTTGATGTAAGAGGTGCTGTTTAACGTACCCGGTACAAACACTAGTTGTGTGCGGGAGTGATAGCTGATCGCTCCCCCCCCCCCCCCAGGAGACCGCAATGCAAGAAGGGTGGAGACGCTCCCCTGTGCGCCTGCGAACACGCATACGGCCATCGGAGGCTCCCAAGCAGAATCTGCTTTCATCGATGAACACGACAGATCGCCATTGCGTTCTACAGTGCAGACGTTGGCGACACCACTGCAGCCGTTCCTGACGGTGGGCTGGAGTCTGAGGTACACATGCCAGAGGCACACGTGCACGGAATCCTGCATCCAGTAGACGGTTGCAGATTGTTCGCACAGTTACCTCAGGTGCAACGGCAGCTCGGATTTGCGTCACAGTGGATGTTCTGCTTGACAACGCCGCTCTTCTTATGCGTCGATCGGTCCGCTCATCAGTCCGTCTGTGACTCCCGGTTCCACGTCTTCTCGTGTGGGAATGTTCCTCGGACCATCTACGCCCCCATCGTACCACTACCGATACTTTCCGTCCAATTCGCTCCGCAATACGACGATACGACCACCCGGCTTCGCGGAGTCCAACTAGACAACCTTGCTCAAAGTCCGATAACTGCTGAAATTGTACACGTCCTCCATGTCCAGGCATTGCAGCTTCTTCAGGGTCTTCGCACGAGTCCGTGCGCCGACAACTGATTACATTCACTTCGCCGTACTCCTTAAATACCACCGACTATAATTTGCATATTATGCCGTGCTGTGGCGTAAGCGCTTACCGGTTGGTCTCGAAATTAACATCACACATACGTAAACTCGACACCATTAACATATGTAAATTTCATGATCGTCCGCCAATTCCTTCTTGGTGTTCCTTTTTCACTTTCCCCCAGTGTAGTTTGCTGCACGCATATCGTACAAAAATATATGCAGCAGCGCATTTTACAAGTTGAATAATCGGCAAACATCATATTACAAACGCCGTGTAGATCCAAACAATTAAAAAAATTTAGAGAAATTTCGAGTTAAATAACTTAAACACTTCTTAAAAGAGAAACACTGCTTTAAAGCATTAGATTGGGAAAATAATAACGTCTGCAAATGCAAGGCAACAAAAAAAGTGCTGATTACAGTATATACAAGTAAAAATCAGTCCAAAATGTAGTCGCCATCGTTTGCCACGACCTGCTCACATCGACTGAGCAGCTGTTCGATACCGTCCCTGTAGAATTCTGGCGGCCTGGACACAAAGAAGTGATTGGGCGTTCAACATCGTTACGGTTGGTGAACCGCTCTCAGTCCAGAGAGGGCTGCAGCGACCGTAAAATGTAGCAGTTTCTCGGGGCAATGTCCGGGCAATAGGCTGGATGCGGCAGCAGGTCCCAGCCTAGGTACCTGATCTCGTGACACGTCACGTGTGCTGTGTGAGGTGTCGCTCCATCCTGCTGTAGCAGGACGCCCCTGCGGTTCAACAGCGCTGGTCGTTTCGACGTGAGAGATGCATGCAGATCGTCGAGCTGACGTCAGTACACATCGGTAGTAATAGTGGTGGTGTTCGGCAGCACCTGAAACGACACGACACCCCGCATATATCACCAAACAGACAGCAGCACCTCACGTAGCTGTAAGCCGACATTGATGGTCGGCATGGGCTTCTGTTTTAGGACCAACCACTGCTTTTGGGTACTGGCATTGTCATGCAGGACCCATTTTTCGTCACCTGTCACAGCGCTCCAAGAACGATTCAAGTTGGTCGTGTGCAAGCAGGGAAATGCATACATTCATACGATTTGCTTTATGCTCAACTGTGAGTTGATGAGGTACCCACGTTCCCCTCCTGTGCACCTTCCCAAATTGACGTAGGTGCGTGATAATGCTCGTGTGAGTAATCCCCAGGTATTCGGCTAACTCCCGAGTGGTCACACGTGGGTCGGTCTCCACTAAGGTCTTCATCCACTGTTGCTGGTATTTCTGCTTTGGGACGGTCTAGCAGGCCAAACTTTCCATCTCGAAACAGTTCGAACCAACGACAGCACTGATGTTGTGATACAGCATTGGATGGTAATATTTCTTTACAGCACTTGCGAGGATGCTACCGCGACGAAACTCACACAGCATGCAATGGCAGATGTGCTGCTTGTCCACTTCCATGTTGATTGGCGTTTACACTGTTCGCCTTCTGACGGCTAACTGCCACTGACTTAAGCCACCTACTGTCATGCTGGTGTGCTGCGCAATCTCAGTGACCCATGTGCTCTGTGACCGGGACTTCGATTTCGGATACCTCGTCATCGGAAATTACTTTCTTTCTAACTCAATATTTCACCACTTTGCCCAATGGTAGCTTCTCTCTTTCCTCAAGACTCACCTAAAGCTCACTGTAGCGAACCTTGCCTAGCATCCCCAACATTCGATGTATTCGTTTAGTGATATAGTAATTACGTGATATACGCGTTGCGTAGAGACAAGATTCCGGATATTCGGGAGTTTGACAACAACGCTGCTCTAGAAAAAAACAGCTGGCTCGAAGCATGAATGCAGCTACTTACCTCTTAAATACACTGCTGGACAATTGCAAAGGACGGATCATAAACGGCTATATAGCGCATAAAAAAGTAAGTGTGGTTGGATGCCAAGTGAAATAAAATAATGTCAGAATGCCAGGACATTACAAGAAAGACAATTTATTGTGCTCTGAAATCCAGAAGGCTTTGGAACGTGTTCAAGAGACAAACAGGCCATTTTGTGCAAAATACGTAAACGTGAAAAAAATCAAATTACCGTCCGCAGGCGTTCCGGCGTAAAATGTCAATACGGGATATGGCCACCATGGAGGGCGATGCAAGATTCCACACGTCGTGTCATGCTTTGCACAACATTATCAAGCAGCTGTTGGGGTAATTTATCCCATTCCTCTGTCAGTGCACGGATGAGGGTGTCCTTGTTTATTGGAGGGCATTGGCGACCAACAAGACTCCTCCCCAAAGCATCCCACACATTTTCAATGGGATTCAGATCTGGAGAACGTGCTAGCCATACAAGGCGTTGAATATCCTCGCTCTCAAGACACTCCTGGACAGCGACTGTTCGATGACATGTTGCGTTGTCGTCCATGAAAATGAATCTATCACCGACAGCACCACGGAACATGCGAACATGAGGTAGCAGAACATCATTAGTGTATCGTTGGCCAGTCATAGTCCCAGTTGGAAGCACATAGAGGGACGTACGGCCATTGATCATGATGCCAGCCCATACCATGACACTACATGTCGGACATCGGTCCCTTTCCTGTATGTTTGCTGGACAATATGCAGTACCACTATCACGCCAGATCAGTTGTCGTTGACAATCAGACGATAGACTGTATCTACTCTCATCTGAGAAGAGGACAGCAGACCAGTCGTTATCAGTCCAATTGCGATGTTGATGGCACCATTGCAAACGGGCGGTACGGTGACGTCTGGACAATGGGATGCACACAACAGGACGGCGGGCGTATAGTCCTCCTTCGTGCAAACGTCTGGCGACAGTTTTTCGGAAGATCCGCTTGCCAGTAGCAGCGATAAACTGATTTACTACCTCACTAGCTGTGCTGCGCCGGTGTCTTTTTGTTGATAGCTCTATGTACCGATCTTCTGCAGGTGTCGTACTGCGAACACGACCTCCCCCGTAACGTTTGCTACACTCTTTATTTGTTTGAAATGATTTCCAAAGCCTTGAAACAACACTGTGGCTGACGTCGAACTCCCTGGCAACATCTGTTATTTTTCGCACTTTTTCAATCTTGCCAATAATACGGCCACGCGTAAAATCATCTAGGTGATGTCAGGAAGACATACTGAAAATTGCAAGTTCGCCAATTGATTCTTTCCCTTTCAACTTTGCGTTTGAACAACAACGGTCAATACGCGTCAAATCCTTTATATCTCTTATCAGCGCTATGACGTCACAAACAATTTCGGCAATCCAAAATTTGCATACGCACAACACGTGTTACTGTATTCCGCACTTATGCTAATTTCCACATTTTCCTGCCTTCCATTTTATGGTTGCTATCGTTGCTATTGTCATCCGTCCTTAGCAATTGTCCGGCAGTGTATTACTGTTTCCGAAAGATGCAATATTTAGATATTCTATGTAGTTCGCTGAAAGATAAAATATGGCATTCCTACGCCAAAAAAAATTAATTCCAAAGATTCTTCCTATTTTCTCTGTTTTCGATAAAGGTACGGAATGACAATTTTTTTCATGCATTTTAAAGATGTATTACACCCGAGTTATTAATATCATCACCTTATTAAATGATACTAGACGAAACCCGTCGGAATCGACGGTTAGTTTTTTGTTTGTTTTTTTGAAAAGAATAAACTCATATGAAACAACAAATATAAACTATTTGATTGACAAATTCATTCAACCACTTCAGTAAAGACAATAATAGTCCAGGCTCGTGAATTTTTTTATTTGACTGAAGGTTTAACGACCACCGTGAGCAAATCAATGGGCTATAAGCATTCGTCCGTCCCTAACTTAGGGCCACTGACTCCAGGAAACGGAGACAGCCAGTGCCGTAAGCCAAACACAACACCCATCCCTCACGGGATTCGAACCCGGACTCTTCACGAACGAATCATCATAAGCCAGCGTTTAGATCACTCCGCTGCCGGGGCGGCCAGATTCGTGGTGAGCATCACGACTGCACCCTTTTTCAGTCGTAAAATGTGAGGAGGAAATCCACTCATTTCGATCGTGTGCAAAAATTCTCTGTCACTCTCATCTTCAGTCACAATTGTGTTTGTAAATGTTGTTGGAATGAGATTCGCGTTGAAAATACTCTTCCCCCGTCGGAATCGACAGTTAGTCTGTTTGTTTTTTTGTTTTGTTTTTTAAAGAATAAACTCATAGGAAACAACAAATTTAAACTTTATTTGATTGACAAATTCATTCAACCGCTTAGGTAAAGACAATACTCCAGGTTCGTGATTTTTTTTTCTGAAGATTTAACGACCACTTAACAATAGTCAACGGAATGTTTAGTTATATCTTTACATAATAGGAAACGTCTTACCTACATGAATAAGCTGGATCGAATGAATATTAAATTGTATATATACATCACACAGTCCAACGGCATAACGCAATCAGGTCTTCGAGAGTGGTTGCTGTTCCGATCAGAAGACCTTTGATACTAATGCCTGTTAGCGTTGCTTTGCAAAACGGTTCCCTCAGAAAAGATAAGACTTCGATCTTTGGACTGTCCCAGTCCTTCCATGCTTCCGCCTTCAACAGCGCGTGAGTCAACCGTAGGCGATCGAATGTCAACCGCACGCTTCTCCCATAAACTTTACATGGGACCTTTGCCGACCCACAACGGATTGTTGCCCCAATCTCATTTTTCTCTTCGACTGACACATCTACATGGCAAGACCGTTATTTTGATACCTCAACCATATCTTTACGTTCAGCCGTTCTCTCAAAATAGGACTCACAGTAAAAAACCTTTATTGAATTAATATAGACTTAAAATCGTTATATGACGTCGTTATTGTGTTTCAATAGATTAAAATGGTGTTTCATTTCAGAGTAAGAAGAGATATACTAGACGACTTGGAACCCATATTTCAACTTATTCAGCAGCAGAAAGATCAGAAGGGACGTTATGTTTTGGCGTTGGATGTATCAGGTAGCATGAATGTAAGCATATTCTTCTACTTTGTCACGAAAGAATCGCCTAAGAATAGTTCTCTTTTAACATGTGCAATAACACAGCATTGTGTCAGAACGTTTAGTTTCTTTTTACGAGTAACTACGCCATTTTGCATTTTTGTGACTTAAGTGGATGTCCAAGAGGGAAATATTCAGAGGTTCCCGAACCACCAAAAAAAAAAAAAAGGAATGTATTTATCTGAATATAAGATAGGGTTTTTTTACCACATTTAGTCCTCCTAAACCATGGGTCATTTTATATTCGCATACAAGGAAAACAATTCCGTCTGGGTCAATGTTTTAACGTATGACAGCGACTAAATAAAACTGACTCTTGTTTTCTGATACTGACAGTATTAATAATTCAGTGTTCATGACACATCCTGTGTTATCAATGGAACTTTTTTTATTCAAAGACACAAAGTTTTGTTTTTCTGTGATTTGCAGTTTGATTTAAGAATTAAGTTTATGTGTACGTGAGTATATGTATATGCATGTACACCATTAACACTAGACACTTAACGATTCGGAATATCCAAACGTTTGCTCGATATCAATGATCTACTGTACAAAAGATGCTTTCTATCTCTTTTCGATGTTTCTGTTTTTTCAGGGCCATCAATATTAGATTATTTAACTATCTTCATCTTTTCTTCGACTTATTTTTTTCTCCTACAGTATTTCCTATAATAGAAAAAACGTTATCGTCTTATTTAATTTTTTTATATACATACACAATCTGTCTCCTACATCGTAAATTTTGTTTCATTGTACCCCGTGGGTATTGTCGATTCTTCGTTATTTTTCTTTCTTTTTACATTTTTAGTCACCTGCATAATGTTTTTTTTAATTAGCATATCTTTACCAAGGAAATAATGCTATAGACGCGCTATCGCAGTCTGAATGAAAAATTATCTCTGCACTTCAAAGCGCTGACCTCGAGAATTACATTCTTACATTTCCGAATCTCTGTCACGCACGGGTGTTTTAATACGAGGTGGTCTAAATGTGTTTCTTGGTTTAGAAAGCATCCACCAAAAAAAAAATAATAATAATGTATTTATCTAAATATAAGACAGGTTTTGGTCTAAGCGATGGCCTCTGATCATTCGTCCGAAAGGGGTCCGGGTTCGAATCCCGGTGAGGCATGGATGTTGTGTTTGTCTTACGGCACTGGCTCTCTCCCTTCCCTGGAACCAGTGACCCTAAATTAGGGACGGGTGACTGCTTATAGCCCATTGAGTTGCTCACGGTGGTCGTTAAACCTTCAATCCAAAAAACAAAAAACAAAGGCGCAGCTTCTCACGGCCGCCATTGATTAAAGTTGTTTCTTTAGGTATATGACATACAACTTGAGCACTGCGCTTCACAATACTATGACTCTTGTCAGTTGTCACCCGCTATCAGCTCGGTCAGGTAAGAGGAGATTCAAGAACACAAACCGAGTCTACGGTTAGCTTCGCTCTCTTTCGCAGTCTCAGGGATGGGGGAGGGGAGATTTTGAATACAGTTTTCATTTCAGGTGTTGCTCCTTTCATTCAGTCTCGGCAGCTTTCGCTGATTTACGACAGCTGCTTCCCCAAGACGTACTTCAATTAGTTTCGTGACATATTACTGAATCTGCCCCTCGGCAATAAGTTTCCAAAATAACTTATGGACTCGTGGATGGAATTCCAAAGTTCGGTTCTATCTATCGTGCAGCAGCAGGTGTCTAAGCGATGGGTTCTGACTATTCGTCCGGAATAGGCACGGGTTCGAATCCTCTGGAGGCATGGATGTTGTGTCTGTCTTACGGCACTGGCTCTCTGTCTTCCTTGGAACCAGTGGCCCTAAATTAGGGAAGGGCGACTGCTTGTAGCCCATTGAGTTGCTCACGGTGGTCGTTAAACTCCCAATGAAAAAAAGAATAAAAAAACCTTTTCCATTCAGCGGCATTGGTGCTGCCGCCTGTGAAGACTTCAGGCGCCCGGGTAATTTTCTCTTAAGTTTCGTGTTTCTCGAAAGGGAAGCTCGTTACTCGAAGGTTTTGTCTCTCTGCGGTGACGTCACTACACAACGGTTTTTCTTTTCTCAATTCACAGGCTCAGATTTCTCGAGTTTTATTTCTCTTTTTTTTTTTTTTTTGACTGAAGTTTAATGACCACCGTGAGCAACTTGATGGACTATAAACAGTCTCCCGTCCCTAATTTAGGGCCATTGGTTCCAAGGAAGGGAGAGAGCCAGTGCCGTAAGACAAACACAACATCCATGCCACACCGGGATTCGAACCCGGACCCATCTCGGGCGAATGGTCATGGGCCATCGCTTAGCGCCACCGGGGCGCGACTTTCCCGAGTTGCCTATTCCAATGAGGAGCCGCTTTCTAATACACTGTATCCCACAAGACACCAGTTCTGTCACTGTCCTTTCTTTTCTCCAATAGGCATGATTTTTTTTTCGCTGTCTCCTGTTAAAAATGAAACAACTATCATTAACATTACGAAGCTGTTTTCGACTATCGTTTCTTCATAATACAGTGTAACTCTGTTTAGTTTTGTGTCTCGTATTCATTCCTGGAGCAGGGTAGTGCCAGTTGGGGCATTTCGCACTCTGCGGTTTCATTTACGCCGTTTAAATCCCCTTTTACAGATTATAACAAACCTGTTTCGTCCCCAATTTCCAAAATCAATATACAGTATATCATGAAAGAAATACGGGATTACGCCATATAATACAAATTTTGAAGATGACAATCCGATTTTTGGCGTAAATGTGACAAGGATGGTAAGTCAGATAATATCCGAAAACTTGAAAATTTCCATCGTCCTGGAGCGGGACTCGAACCGGCGTCTCCCAGAAAACGCCTGATCCTTGGTCGTTCTGGGTGGTGTAGTGGTTAGCATACCTAGGCGTTTTCTGGGAGACGCGGGTTCGAGTCCCGCTCCAGGACGATGGAAATTTTCAAATTTTGGGATATTATCTGACTTACCATTATTGTCACATTTACGCCAAAAATCGGATTGTCATCTTCAAAATTTTTATACAGTATATTGTAACGTAACAAACGGATTTGAATACTTTCCACTTACGTATGAGCTGTATTATTTGGTATTATTTTTTTTTCTATTGTTGTAGGATTTATCGAATTTTATCTTCCGTGTGAAGATTCTCCGCCGTTTTCAATAGCCTGTGTCTGATGAGTCGTCCTTACCGCCAGTCGTTTCAGATGTGCCAACTTCGCCATGCAGCCACAGTACTTCATCTTCAGAGCCAGAAAGTCATTTTAAATTCCAGTCGTTTATAAATTTGTCCCTTTCTGAATATGAAAAAATTTGTGGTTTTCACCTTTCCTTTTACTTTCAGCAAATCTCTACTAATCATTTATTCGCTCTGTTCCGATGTGTCCAGCATTTCACTTAAATCTTGAAATCCCTGTGACGTACTAAACAGTAAAAATTAAAACGGCTCACGGGTCACATGGTCAACGGGTCACCTGGTCGACCATTTCTTGCGGGTCAAATGGGTGGTGTCAAGGTGTTCCCGACCCGATTTCGACCAGGTTTCATTTCCGTTTTATTTTTGAAAAGAAAACAATATTTCAAAGAACCCTTTAGAGTTCTTTGAAATAATAGAAAAAAAAACAATATATTTCAAAGAACTCTAAAGAACCCTTTGGAGTTCTTTGAAATATTTCAAAAACCCTTTAGAGTTCTTTGAAATAATACTTCAGAGCTGCACAGAATGATCCAGGAACTTACTGAGAAGGGTAAAGAAATGGGATTAAAAATAAACTTTCAGAAGACAAAATTGAAGTACAATGCTTTTGCGAGGAATGAAAAATTATCAATTGATGGGGAAAAGCTGGAGATGACCAATTCCTATATTTACCTTGGCCAGGAGATATCAAGCGAGGGTCACATTAACGAAGAAACTAATTGGCAACTGAAAGAAGCCTGGAGAAATGTATGCTTGGTGTAACCAAGCATACATAGAGAGAGAAGCTCGTGGATAAGGAAAATAACATGAGTGGAAAGCATCACGATCACAGTAAAATCCCTGAAATGGCAACGGGCTGGACATATTGACAGAAGAACCTACTCCCGATGAGCAACCCAAATTTTTGAATGGAATCCAAGAAACAGGAAAAGACCTAGGAGAAGACCACGTGGGAGATGGATGCATGAAATTCGAAAGCATGCGGGAGTTACATGGACAAGACTGGCTCAAGAGAGACAGTTGTGGGGAAAACTTTGGGAGACCTTTATCCAGCAGTGGATTGTTAATGATTGGAAATAATGATGATATATTCGAATTTACAGTTCAAAGCAGATATTCCCGAGTCGGGTTCCGGTCGGGTCTGAGTCGGGTTCAATTTTGGGACGGCCGGATCCGGGTCCAAACTTTTGATCCATTTCCGGCTGTGCTAAAAAGGTGAAACACAAGTCACCACAGCAAAGTTGCAGCGATAAACTCCGCCTGTGTAGCTTAATTGGGAAATCATTTTGCATCGGAGCAGAAGGAATGAGTTCGCGACTCCGTCACCTGAAAATTTGGGTTTCACATTGTCGCCCGAATGAAAAAATGGATATACTGGCCATTAGGGTTTTCGAAAAATGTGTGATGTTCCTTCCCGTCTAGAATTAATCAGAATTCTTTCTTCTACAGGGAGCTACTTCAATCATGGTTTGCGGCGGACTCGAAACCTGCAATTTCGTGCTGCTGCCTTTCTCAAAAGTGGGGGAGCGACATGTTTGACGTATTACACAGGTGAAGCACATGTCATGACGGCAAAGTTGCAGCGACAAATGCCGTCGGTGTAGTTTAATTGGGAAAACGAGAACATTCGGCTCCGGAATAAAAGGCTGCGGCTTCGATCTCCGTCACCGGCAAATTTGTAATTTAACAACTCTTAGAATAGCTTTCGTACACTACTCGGCATATAAAATGTAACAGGAAGTATTTGTCGGAGCGCCGTGCAAATGCTCGGAGCATTGTGGGTATTTGTCGACAGTTGGGTTCTATGCAAAATATTGCAGTTTCGAAGAAGTCACTTGATAGACGAGGAAGGTAAAAGGGTAAAACGACTTGGCGTAGCTAAGTTTAGTCATCCTCACCTGGATGTGATGACCACTCTGAGCGATCTCGGTGGCGAAAGCACGTTTAAGCAATGACATCGCCCGGGGGACGTGATTGGAAATCCTACCCTCACATAGCCATCTTTGCCATCATTGGATTACGTACGGTTGGTCGTTCCCTGCTTTACATCGCATCGGAATGCAACAACTGTCATCCGAGTGTATTGACAGTGGTTAGAGGAAGGCAGCGTATGTCACTGTTGTGGGACCGGTGCACGCAGGCGAGCGTCCGAGCGACGTTAAACTGTGGCAGCCTCTAATGGACAGCGTACAGCCTTTGACAAAGTGCACAGGCAGCTACACGGTCGAGTCACATTATTGTGACCAGCAGCTAATATCCAAAGTAACCACCGTGTGCAGCGCGGACAGCAGCTAGACCAAATGGGAGGGACCCAATAAAGTGCTGGATGGTGTTCACAGCTATGTGCAGCCATGCTGACTGAAGTGCATTTGACAGCTGCTGGAGGGTACGTGGTGGACGATCCATAGAGAGAACAACACTATCCAGGTGGTCCGACAGATGCTCAATTGGATTTAAATCTTGGGAATTAGGGGACCAGGAAAGTACTTTGAAGTCTTCATCGTGCTCTTCCAACCACTCTCGGACATTTCTAGCGGTGTGACACGTCGCATTGTCGTGCTGGAAGATCCCATCCACCCCATGGAAGACAATCAGCATGTATGTTTGTCTGTAAGGATGGATTCATAACGAATTCGGTTCATTGTGCCAGATATCAGTGTACCCAGGGAATGCCACTAAAACATTCCCCAGACCCTAACGCTGTCCCCACCAGCTTGTGTTCTTTCAGCAATGGTTGAAAAGTGTTTGTTCTCCGATGTTTCTCGTCTTATACGCCAACGTCCATACGTTCGATGAAGCAGAAAACGTGACTCATCGGAGAAGGCAATCCTTTGCCAATCAGCGGATGTCCAATTCCGATACTGCCATGCAAATGTAAGCCTTTTCTGCCGATACACTTTTGTTAGCATAGGTGCAGTAACTATCCGTCTGCATCGGAGCCCCATACGTAGCAGAGTTCGCTGAACTGTCGTTTTAGATACACTTCCGGTAGCCCACTGGCTCATTTGGCCAGTGAGTTTCTCCACTGCAGTTTGTCGATCGGCCCTCACGCACCTTCGCAGCCGACGTTCACCTCTCACATCAATGGCATGTGGTGCGCCGCAGTTTCCACATCGCATATTCGCAATGGTGCCGTTTCTCCAATCACGATACACTTTAACCGAAGCAGCACGCAAACATTTCACAAACTGAGCTGTTACAGATATACTGCCACCCTGGCCCGAAAGCCAATAATCATCTCTTTCTGCAAGTCTGATTAATCGCTCCTTTTATCCATGACAGCAACAAGTTATATGTTTTCAGAATGCCTGCAGCACACCTTATATACCCTCCAAGCCAGCTCACGAGACGTGCCTTCTTTCATTGGCTACGCACTGTTAAAATAAAAAGTAGGAGATGGTCACAATACTGTGACTCTTCTGTGTATGTACATTCCATTATGGATAGGGACTTTGAATCGGTGATTGGCTAATGCAGGATTGCACTCTCGGCAGCCATTGTTACCACTGTCACTCGATTCTGTACATCGTCGCATGGTTGCTGTGGTGCAAACGGAATGAATGCAACCAGGTTGCATGAATGAATGGAACCAAGTTGTAGACAACGACGAGCTACGCTTCTGTCTCAGCGCCGATGATCTGCGATTGAGAGTCTGCGGACGATTTCGTCAGCTGGCTGATTTTCCTGCCAACCGTGAGCATCATACAGCTTCACAGTTAGGCGTCATGTCTTATCTAAATAAAGCGCACTAACACGCCGAGCTACTTACATATCCCTAAGCTGTTCTCTGAACTACATACATACCACTAAGCTGTTCTCTGAACTACATACATAACACTGAGCTGTTCTCTGAGATTCAGAGGTTTGCTCCTCAAAGAAAGACAGACCGCCAGTTAAATGTTTAGCTGATGGAACTAGAGTTTACTTACTGTTGGTGTATCAAATGTATCCATATACAGCGATCTGGGCACACAGCTCGAGCTTCACTGACATTCATCACACGACGAGTACACAAGACCTTTCGTATTTCACACTCATTGTCTTTTTCTCATGCAGACATCTTTTTTTCCACTTGGGCTGAAATAATCCTTTTCGTAAACATCTCATCACTCATATGGCCAGACCACCTAAGAATATTAGCGTCCACCTTGCTAACAACCTTTTGCCTCACATTACGCAACTGTAACACATCCTCACTCCTCATATGATAAGAGTGACTCTTGCCACAAACCCCCGTAAGTAACGCATCTCTCCAGCACACAAATGACTCCTACTGTACGTTTTGTTTTCGGTACCCAGGTTTCACTGTCGTACTTCAGAGTAGGAACAGTTACACTTTCATACACAGCCATGTGGGACTTCCTTGAGAACCCACCATTCCTGTGAAATCTTCCTAAAGTAGTTGACTTTCAATGAAGAATTCACTCGCCTACTAATTCTATCTAATTTGTTCTCTCTGTCAAACATGCTTCCTAAATATACGAATTCGTTCACCTGGTCATTCAACCACTGTGCCATTTAGACTTATCTGTGTTCAGTGCTAACAGTTCCTCGCTCAAAAACCATAACATTTGGGGGGGGGGGGTTTCAAAAAACAAAAAACAAAGGTACTCCTTGAATAATTAATATTTGGAAATTGTAAACATTTCAGTTTGAAAAATGTTAAAAACTCAGAGCACGAGTTTGTACAAGCTATGACGAAGTGCATTTCTCCATCACTTTTCTGTCATGGCCGGGATTCGAACTCGTAACTCTAGGTTCCGGAGCTCCGAAAGTTATCTACTGTACAACACTGGCATGTGCTCGCACTGCTATCTGCCTTTATCTCATGCGCTTCCTACCGGACAGGCACGTCACATCCCCCTTCCCCCGACCCGAAAGAGGGTCGGGGACATGGCCCTCTGGTCAGCCGGGACCATGTGTCGCTGTAGGCAGTCATCCCATGAAAAACGGGCATTTGAGAAATCCCAGACAATGTGGTGTGTGGAACGTAACATAACACTGATTTATTTTTTTCCAAGCACTGAAGAAGGGATTCTCATTTTTCCTGTCTCGCCGTGTGGTAAGAACATCACACCATTGCGAAGAACCTAACAGCCAGACCATCCTGGAAGTTCGGGCGCCAATATGACGAAGTAAATTTCTTCATCATTTTTATGCTAGAGGCGGGATTCTAAAGCGCAACTCTCGGCTACGGAGCTCCAAGCGTTATCCACTATACTGCACTGACGAGTGCGGTCACTGCTATCTACCTTTATCTCGTGTGCTTCCTTCGAGGCAGGCACGTCGCAAAGCGTACAAGAAACAAAGGCAATGTTGTTTTAAGTCGTATTCCTCTATTGCTACTTTCCTAAGCTAATCTCTTAGGGTTCATTCTGAATAGAGTATTTCATTAATCTGTTGCTCATTTTCTTTCAGGGAAGACCTATGCAACTGCTTCACCGAGCGGCGAGAAGGCTGGTGGAAGACAGGATACCTGACGGTGCATATTTGGGAATAGTTCAGTTCAGTACCGACTCAGATATCCTTCATGGGCTCACCAAAGTCGACAACCAGACGAGGATGGAGCTTAGCAGAAGTTTACCAATATCAGATGATGGCGGGAGAACTGCTATTGGAAAAGGAATTCAACAAGCAATTAAGGTGACTTTTAGCCAGAAATCATTTCTTCCATAGTTAGATATTCTTCTGGAAAGCTGAAATTCTTATTTCACAGGGCCAAACATATTATTTTACTGACTATCAAAATATCACCCACAGCCCCGTAGCTGATAGCCTTCTGGGTACACCAGCTAACTTTGTATCCCTAGAAAAAATACGTTTAACTTGATCAACCAATAAAACAGTATACAGTGTGAATACATATCACCTTTCCGATTACAAATATTGGGCTGAGGGGAAAGTATAGGCCTTATAACAATGAAACAAACACTAAAAGAAAGGACAACTGTAGCGTTAAAGTCTTTTCGACTTCTACGCTGTTTTAACACATCAATATACTAAGAAAATGGTTCCTAAATGAAAGAAAACCTTAACGGCCAGACGAAACAACAGAAGTCAACTTACGGAAAAGCTTTATTCAGGCTGTAGAAGACACTTCCATAACTGAACGATAACATCACAATGTACTCCACACGCCACACATGATCACAACACTCCTTTCAATAATCATCAGTTTACAATACAACGCTCTCTTACAACGCTCTTAATAATCGCTCTCTTCAACATCCTTTGAGCAATAGATCAGTCGTCGTTTTTATCTCTTATCACGATCAGGCATACGCCACGTGCATACAACCTCAATTGTGTTGCCAAACGTATTCGTTTGAGGGAAAAGATATTTCGTTAAGCGTGAAGAATATTGAGAATAAACTCAAGATTTACATAGGGAAAGAAACTACAAAAGGAAAGTTAATCTAGAATATACGTCACACAACCCAAGAAGTTTTTTGGCGTCCGAAATTAATTCAACAGGTGAAGCTTTTCTAGCGCGGTAAGCATCGAAACGATGTTCAATCTTGTCCCAAACCTTCTTTAGAAGATCCAAATGAATTACGGCGGTTGCTTTTGCTATGCTTTCAAGTCGTCAATGGCTGTCGGCAGGGATGGACCAAAAACGTTTTCTTTGATGAAACTCTACACGAAGAATTGTCGCAGTGCATTGATCACTGAATGACACGAGTAGAGTTCAAGCACTCAGAACACCTGCTCTCGCTAACTCACCATTTTCCTTCTGTGTTGCAAGCTAGCGCCACCTGCCGGATCTACGTTATTACAACAGGGCTGCACAATAACTGTTAGCATTGCTCTTTTGCATAATATCGGCAATTTGAGTCAGCACCGTATATACAGTATTACCTCTTCAGACTTATTTCTTTTTTCAGAAAAGTCATTTGTAACCTTCCTGTATACTTTTGATAATAATATGGGGTTTAGCATTAGTATGTATAGAAACATATAGTTTATATTTCCATCATTCATTTTATTTATTACTTCATTTTTTTAAATTTAATCTAAATTATTGACGCACCAACTTTCATGTTTTAGGATGGGATAGGATGGTAAAGCCTTAGGAGACTTTGACACTACATAAGCGACATGTTTGTTAAACCCAGGAGTTCGTTTTACTTTGACGTGGTGCGGAAGTGTTTCTCTGGGTTTCTGAGTAACAAACTTTGGAGCAGATGCCGCGGAAAATAATTTTTTCGAGTTTCGAAAATTGGGCCAGATGCCGAGTACACGTTTCCTGTCTTCTGGGATGATTTTGACATTTATGAATCAGTCATTATGAGTGGAACAGTAAAGGTGAGGGTTTGAAATGGAAACATATGTGATCTCCCATGAAAATAAATAAATAATTCAAAATTCAACCAACTGCTGGAAAAATTTTATTCACTGTGTTTTGGGAAGCAAAGGCTTCGACTGGGACATTATCAAGGGAGGACTCAACAATCAACAGTACTTGTTACAATGAGATGCCAGGAAAACGCTGAAGACCGTCATAGTTCGAAGAAAATGTCGAGGGATACTGTTGAAAGGCGTTTTTTATTTCACGATATTGTCCGTCCATATATGAGGTATAAACGCATTCTTCGCAGTGTTCTAATTTCGCTCCATCAGAATATCACCTATTTGATTCGTCGGTTTGCCACTGACCAAGAAATAAAGGAAGCGATACTTACCTGGTTCATATTTCGTTGAGGGGGGGGGGATATTACTTTCTTGACGGCATAAAGCAGATCGCACAATGCTGGACCAGTTCAGTTGGAAAGACAGGGAGACTATATTGAGAAATGATGTCCTTGTAAGTTCTCAATTGGTGTAATACATTTTAAAAATGTTCTTCCCTTTGTATATCAAGACATCTGTGAGATTGAGCAGGTACTTACAAACTAAACGGAATATATAACATGCCAAAGACAAAGATACTAACTCGCTAAAGACAAAACGTTTTTGTGATGTGCGTTAACTCAAATAAAGTCATCAAAGAAAGTGGTCTCAATCTTATTTCGGGTGGATAAATTTTTCATCAGCAAACATGGAAACGTAGAAGTAAGCATAAAGTTAGATAAACGACATTTTTGTTTTATATCAGGTTAAATTAAAGATACATTTTGTATTGCGGCTTGCGTAGCAAACTTCTGAACATTGCATTAAGTCATTGAGCATCATCAAATTCTCCGAAACAGGAGTTTTCCACAGAGTAGTTAAATTTTAAAAGAATTTGACGCTCTGCAAAGTCAATAATCACAATAAGACAGAATAACCGCCAGGTAGATCTTTTCAACATCAGATATTTTGCTCTCTAGTTCTTCCGAGATCAGCATTGCTTTTATCTGTGGCCCCGCAAATACACTACTTTGTACTTTGGCACCCGAGAGGTTTGAGAACATTGAGCGAATGAACTTGAATGTTTGTCCATTAGGATTCAATGCTTTCACAAACTGCTTCGCCAGTTCCAACTTGATATGCAGCGGCGGTAATAAGATTTTCTGTACTGGTGCGAGGACTTTGTGTATGACATTCAGTGAACCAGCTGTGACGTACCTTCCAGCAGGACGCACACGACATAAAGGCAGATGGTAGTCAGAACAAACGTCCGCGTAGCTCAATTGGTAGAGCGACTTGTTCCGGAATGAGGGGATCCGGGTTCGAATCCTGGCGTGGGCAGAAATGATGGAGAAATTTACTTCGTTATAATGGCGCCCGAACTATCCGGATGATCCGGCCGTTCAAAATCTCGCAATGGTGTGATGTTATTTCCACACCGCGAGATAGGAAAAATCAGAGAATCCTTTCTTCAGCGCTTCGAAAAATAAAAAAAAAAATAAAAATTGACTGGGAGTTCTCAAGTGCACGTTCTACAGTGGATGGCTGCCTGCAACGATTCATGGTCACGGCTGACCCGTGGGCCATGCCCCCGGCCCTCTTTCGGGGGGGGAGATGTGACGTACCTGCCAGCAGGACGCACACGACATAAAGGCATATAGTAGTCAGAACAAACGTCCGCGTAGCTCAATTGGTAGAGCGACTTATTCCGGAATGAGGGGATCCGGGTTCGAATCCTGGCGTGGACAGAAATGACGGAGAAATTTACTTCGTTATACAGCTTGCAGCTTAACTCTCAAAGGCCATTCTTTTTTTTTTTTTTTTTTTTTTGAAATGTTAGCTGGCTGATCTGTTGCCCCATAAGCGTAGGAAACAAGTATACTTTGTAAAGCCAGGTTGCAGGCACAAAAGGAACGCAATCATCTTAAAATCAGCACAGACATCCCAAGAATATTCATGATATTTGATTTTTTTCTGATTTTTTCTGGAAGAACCTTGACATTGGAGTAGTCTTCTTTCATGTGCATGGAGTATACTATACTGGAATTGAAGGGTATATACACTGAAGAGCAACTGAATTAGAGATACCTGTCTAGTAACGTGTAGCGCCACTTTTCGCCCTAATGACGGCGGCGATTCGTCTCGGCATGGACTCGATGAGACACCGGAAGCGTTGGATCCACGACCCCTGAACAAGCTCCCACAGTTCACGAAGATTTGATGGAGGGGGGTCAGAGCCCGAACATCTCTCTCGATGGCATCCCAGATGTGCTCGATGGGATTGAGGTCAGGTGACCTAGCTTGCCAAGGAAGCGAGGTCACGTCGGTGGATTGTTCATCCAACCATTCGGATACAATTCGGGAGCTGCATTGTCTTGTTGCAGGATGAGGACCCCAGTGGGATGTTGAAGACGCACAAACGGGAGCAAATGCTCGTCCAGGATATCCCGGTAACTTTGACCTGTGAGGTACGATGTCACACGTACCAGGGATCCCATTCCAGTCGATGTAAACAGTCCCCAGACGAGAATGCCACTCCCACCAGCTTGAAGAGTATCCTGCTGGCAAGAAGAATCCATCGCTTCATGTGGTTTGCGCCGTACCATCCGCATGTGCCAACGTGAATCTCGACTCATCAGTCCAGGCAACATTTTTCCACATGTCTAGGGTCCAGTGGCGATTTTCCCGCGCCCATGCTAATCTTTGCACTCTGTGATGTACGGACAGCAACAGTACCGACGTGGGACGATGGCTTCTGTACCCCATTGCGAGGAGATGGTTCTGGATGGTGAGGCTGCTTACACGTTTTAGTGCACCAGCGTTAAATTGCCGAGTGATTTCTTGCACTGTGGCCCGTCTATCCGCTGTTACAATGCGCGCTAGCCGACGATGACCCCGCTCATCCACACGCTGTTGTCCACAGCAGTTAGCCCTTGCAGGGATGGTTTTACCGAATTCGATGTACTCACGGTGCACCCGTGACACAGTGGCTTGTGAAAATCCTAGTGCCTGCACGACTTCCGAGATGGAGTGACCCATTCGTCGGTCCTCGACAATTTTCCCACGACCAAATGCGCTTAGATCCTTTGTCTTACCCATACTGCGTCCGACTCTTACTGATTACCGTCGCATCAGTTTATATATTGTCGGATCGCTGCATACGTCATGTCGTTTCCGTTTACAGGGCCGCCCAGAGCGCCACATTTGCATAACGCCAGCTGTCTCTAATTCAATTGCTTTTCAGTGTATTTCCATTGTGCGATAGCACTGCTTTCAGACTTCTAACCGAACTGTCTATAAAGGTCTCCATTCTTCAGGTATGTGGGGAATGCCAATGTTCTCAAAGAGTCTGTTTATATCGAAGCAATGGCGAAGAGCATCAGTCACAACATAATCTTGTGCATATATGTTTCACGTCGTTTTTCTTCTGTGCGTGGTCGATTTATAGCTGGGATCCAATACGTTCCACTCTCAAATGAGAAGTCAAAAGTTCTGAATTTGGTGTTGTTAACCATAAGTCTCTTATTAAATAATCTAGTTCTTGTTAATTTGGAAAATATGACTGACCACTGGAAGATGTATCTTGGAAGTCCACATCTTTGTCCTCACAGTTATTGCCAGACTGGACATCTTCCTCTACTATCTTCACATTTTTGGTGATTGTGGAATGGGAAGTTCATCGCGATGTGAAAATTGGTGCAGTAGATGCCGGTATACTGGTATATGTGATGGCATTCCGGTCTCTAGGCTTCCTGTTCTTCGAAATATCGACCATACAAAAGAAACAGTCATCAAGATGATTCTTTAGTTCCTACCAAATTCGAAGAATGGCTTGCTTTCCTTGCACCACGAAGCCAACCTTCCAAAGTTGACCTGAAACTATCACAGCAAAAATGTGGTGTCCAAACCTTGTCTTGGTCTCCCGGAGGCATTCTGAAGTAAGCTTGATATGCAATAGGAAACTTAGTCCCTGTGGTTATTTTGTGCTTGACTTGCTTATGACCAATATATTTGGTGTACAAATAAGTTTTAAAGCGTTTTAAGACAACGCAACATGT
Organism: Macrothele yani; assembly: GCA_039090855.1. Taxonomy (NCBI): domain Eukaryota; kingdom Metazoa; phylum Arthropoda; class Arachnida; order Araneae; family Macrothelidae; genus Macrothele; species Macrothele yani. The sequence goes on from CM077011.1 coordinate 33,224,956, forward strand.
AATTTGAGAGAAAACAACAATACCTTCACGAATCAAAATATGCGCCGTCATTCTCTATCCCCTTCCTCCATCGGTCGGGCAGCTGACGGATTCCAGCCATGAAGAATACTTCGTCGTGTGACTCGATGAAGTCGTCAACACATTTTTGAACTTCGTCACATGTCCGGAACCGTACAGCATACAAACAATGTTGCATCGATCGGAAACGAATGATAGTGTGAAAGGGATATGTCGGGACTATACGCTGGATGCTCCCAAACTTCCCAGGCAAGCGTGCAATGTTTTCTCGACCGATTTTGCCACTTGCGGCCTAGCGTTGTCATGCAGTAATTTCACGGGACGCAATTCTTTGACTGTGAATGGACGTTTCCGACTAATTTCCTGGTTCAATCGCAGCAACTGTTGCATGTAGCAATCCGCAGTAACAGTTTGACCCTGTTCCAATAGTTCATATTAGAGCCCACCCTTCATATCCCCCCAGGTGCACAGCATAACTTTCTTGGAGTGAATATTGTGTTTCGGTGTCGAAGTCGTTGCTTCACCGGGGTCTACCCAGTGTTTTTGCCTTTGAGATTGTCGTATCCTATCCACTTTTCATCACCCGTAACAATTTTCTGTGGGAAAGAATTTCTGTGCTGTTTATTCAACAGATTCAAACACTTCATGACACGCTCATTCTTGTTCCTCTGACTCAGGTCATGTGACATCCATTTTCCTTCATTCTGAATCTTTCCTATTGCGCGTAAACGATTGGAAATGGTTTTTGAGTTACCCCTAGTTGTTCACCTATTTCTTTTTGCATTTGAGATGAATCTTCATCCAGCAATGGTTGTAGTTCGTCATGTGCAACCGTCTACGGGGTACCGCTACGTTCTGGATCGATAACATCAAAATTACCTGCTTAAACCTTTTAATGACCATAACGCCCAAAAAGCCCTTACACCTAAACTATCACGACCTCCCGAAACGACAGTGTAAAGTGAGAAGGATTTCCTACCCCCACCTGTTCTTTGAATTTACACGGCCTCTACGGGTTTCTCAGAAGTAACATTCAGTCATCATTGTTGTCTCTATACAAATAAGTAAAGCAGGCGTTGGTATAAAGTAGGCATTGACTCGAGATTTCAGGAACCTAGTCGTTAAAGGGTTAAACCGTCTAAACCAAAACTCACGGGTACTTTTTGATACAATATTCTCCCCCAGAGCAGAAAAGACCGATGCACATGCTTTTGCAGCACTTTTTCTTTGATGAAATTCGTAACGAATGCAGTGCCGAAGAAATGCAGCCTTGCCATCTTTCACCTACCGATGTGCAAGTGCGTTTGACTGTTAGGAAAACTTTTGTGTCACATTTTATACTAAAGACCAGTTACGGTCACATGACAACAATGCGGGGAATGCCGGATATGTAAATTAGCGGTATACGTCACACAAAAAACGGTTTAAAACTTATTTGTACGCCTAATAGTACCCAGAAACATAAAAAAAGAGTCTGAGAAGAGCTTATCACCTCTAGTCCTGGCCACGTTTACCCTGTAACAAAGGCGAAAGAGAGTGTATTAAAAGAAAACACAAAATTTAAGACAACTGAAAAAGTTTTGTTGATACAAAAACTAAGACTACTCGGAATACACCCTAATTGCGGAACGCTCGGCAGGAAGTATGGTGGTGCATTGCCTACAGCATATTTCCAGAAGCTAGTGGAGTCCATGCCCCGTCGTATTTCTGCAGTCCTGCGCTCCCGTGGGGGACCTACCAAGTATTAGACTGGTGTACCAGTTTTTCTGACACTTCAGTGTATACATATGCATGGTCGCTATGCCTCCTCTTAGATAGATTGAGGGATCGATTCTAAATTTAAGCTCAGGGGTGTAACAGACTTACTTAGCAGTGGACCAGTCAACATGGCTAATTTAACCGTTTAATTTAATGTAACTTTTATTATAAGCCTCCACATGAAGGCTGAATTGCTAAATTCAACATGCTTTTCTTATAATAAACGTGTTAATTATTTAACCTGGTGTAGCAAACTTTTCTAGGCTGTGTATGTTTTTCTAATTCATAATTTGCGGCATATGGGTTTTTTACGAATACCTCTAAACGAACCTATATGAAACACAATGCGACGTCCGTAAATTTTGGGATTGGGTTCCTTAAATTTAGGGGGGCGCAACCTCACTGTTTATCCAGTTAGACGGTGAAATAAGTATTCCGCGACCACCGCGCTACAGAGCAGCGTGGTAATAGTACTACAGAGGTAAAAGCACGACGATAAATCTGCAGTGAAACATTCTGTCCGTGTAGCTTAGTTGAGAGAGCAACTTACTCCGCAGTGAGGGGGCGTGGTTTCCAACTCCGTCACGGACAAACTTGTGTTTTCACAACGGCCCATGTAATGATGACCGCAGATTCACATGTTTGTATTGTTATTTGTATGCGATTTGAGAATTCGTTATGCTTACTGATTTTAATTTCAAACTCCAAACGGGTGATATGTTCGTCTAAGGTAACTTTCCTTGATAAAGCGTCCTTTCGGCAGATGAAACCCCAGAGAATTAAAATATCTTTGTTATTACACCAACTGTGGGTTTATGAGACTATATTGTCTTTTCCGGGATATAATTATTGACATTCTAATGTACCTCCATGCAGGGCCCGACTTACACAGAATTGGGCCCTAGGCACAACACAAAACGAGGCCCCCTCCACTCGACATATACTTTACGGAGTCGAGTAGGTAGTGTGACCATTTTGGGCGACTGTATTACAATCCAGCGTAATAATTTAATAAACACAATACATTTATAAGACTGACATTAAATTACGGTAGTACCTGGTAAAAATATTCTTTTCTCCTAGATTTTTATGCTGTCCTACTGATTTGCATCTGAAAAGACTTGAACCTTCATCGATGAAACAGTTGTGTGTGACAAAGCCATATGACGGGTAAAATTCAATTGGACATTGGATTTATTGCCAGGTGTGTCTAAACTATACTATTACCATATTAACCAGGGGTGTGTTTAAGAGAGAGGTTTGGGGGGATTCAAACCCTGCCCGAATTAAGTCCAAAGATTTTTCAAATATAACTTTTGGGAGCTAAAATGTCAAAATGTTAAAAAATTGCTTCAGAACCATGCAGTATTTGAAATTGAAGTATATAGTTGATCTTAGTAAACCATAATTACAAACATACACATACTGCTAGTTTTTATTACACAACACGACAATTTCTTGTTTAATCTCGCGCAAAAACCCTCCTTAAATTTTCTGGAAAATGTTACTGATATTAACTAGAAATATCACATATTATATTGCCAGCACTTGCTTGTGTTTTGCCAGCGATTTATATATAGTTACTCCACATCACATCTACCCACGTATAAATATTTTGAAAAAGGGAAAGCTTTTTTTTTTTTTTAACCAAGGTTTTGGGGCACTTTCAATTTGAGGGCCCTAGGCATGTGCCTTGCGTGCCTAGGCGTAAATCAGGCCCTGCCTCCATGTCCTTTCAGTGCATAGTATTGCTTATGTTAATACTTCTGTGACGTCAGGATTTGTTGCATGTGTAAAATAAAAATTTAAAAAAAGCGAAAAGCTCAATGTTTCCGATTTTAATGTTTAAATTTTCTTTTTTGCAGGTTCTCAAAGATGGCGACGTTCCACCAGAGTCAGGGCTGATAATTCTGATCACAGATGGAGAAGAGAATGTGTCTCCTTTCATTGATGACGTCGTTCCAGAGATCATGGTCCAAAAAGTGATAATCAATGCTGTGGCATTCGGGGCTGAGGCAAGCGAGAAACTGGAAAACATTACAATGATGACAGGCGGAAAAGGATATTTCTTCGCAAATATCAATGGCAGTCGACCTGCAGCTGCCCTCGACTCAGCTTTCCTAGAATCAGTCACTTCTCAGACAGATGTCGAACTGCAGCCTGTTCAGGTGAGTAATCAAGCACATCATCCGGGTCTTCACTCACCCACGCGCTCACATACGACCTTGCATGAATCATGTAAATGCCGTTAATATTTCGAGTGTTCCACTTTCGCTTATGGACAGTACCGGATCCAGAGTGGAGAGGGGGGAGGGGAGAAGGGAGGTGCAGGCTTTTCCTTTTTAAATGGTCAATATCTGATAATTAATGCATTTATTTTTTTTAATTATAAAAAATAGACGGAGACCGTCGGAATCGACTGTTCGTTTTTAGCACGTCTTTTGTAATAAAAGATCGTGCTTCTGTTATCGGTTTGTCCGTCCGTCCGTCTGTACCCTCGGTATCTCTGCAACTATTAGTCCGATTTGAAAAACTCTTTTTGCATTCGGAAGCTTGAAATGTGCGAATGATGATCCTTTATTTCGTTTTTTTTTTTACGACGTACAATTTTGCCGATAGAGGGCGTAAATGCAGATGATGTCGAATTCAAAATTACGTTTTGATCCACATATTTGCTTCTAAACATCCGACTGAAAAAATTCTTTTATCTTTCGATTCCATTTATGTCGAAGAATGTTTTAGATATAGTTTCCTTCTCGAATTACGCATAGATTTTCCGCTAGGGGGCGTAAAAGTAAATAACATTTTTCCCGATAACTCTTCTCCTAAACATCCGATTTGAAAATCTTTTTTTCAGCGGATACATCTCCTGGTGGAAAATCTTTTGTATATAATTTCGAAAATTTGGTAAAGAATACTTTGGCCACCAGGGGGCGTAAGCGTTAATTTTGGCTTCTGATGTATTTGCCATAAAATCTGAGCTTCTAAAGTATCGATTAAAATAATTCTTTTTTGGACTGATACTACTCACATCGGTAAACCTTTTCGGAATATTTTCTTCTTAAAATATTCCACAGTTCCTCCGCCAGCTGGCGTAAATGCATATCTTATTTTTGTCAATATCTCTACTTCTAGGAGTCCGATATGAGAAATTCCTTCTTTGTTGGATAGTGTTTTTAGTGTGACATGTTTTTCATATAATTTAAAAATTTTCAAGTAATTCATAGACTTTCCGCTAGGGGGCGTAGAGATAAATTGCGTTCCCCCTATATCTCTGCTTCTAAATCTCCGATTTAAAAAATTCTTTCTGCACCGGATACAGCTCCTGGGGGTAAATCGTTTGCACATAATTCCTAAATGTTTGTAAAAAAATTATTTGGCCACCAGGGGGCGTAAATCTTAATTTTCGCTTCTGATGTATTTGCAGTAAAATATGAGCTCCTAAATTCTCGATTAAAAAGAACTTCGTTTGTAGACCGATACTGCTCATGTCGACAAACCTTTTAGAAACATTTTCTTCTTAAAATAATCCATGGTTTCTACTCCAGGGGGCGTAGATGTATAACTTATTTTTGTCAATATCTCTACTTCTAGGAGTCCGATTTGAAAAATTCCTTCTTTGTTGGATAGTGTTTCCAGTGTGACATGTTTTTCATATAATTTCAAAATTTTCAAGTAATTCATAGATTTTCCGCTTTGGGGCGTAAAAGTAAATTGCTTTTCCCCCTCTATCTCTGCTACTAAGTCTCCGATTTGAAAAATTCTTTCTGCACCGGATACAGCTCCTAATGGGAATCCTTTGCACGCAATTTCTAATTTTTGTAAGAAATTGTTTGGCCACCAGGTGGCGTAAGTCTTAATTTCCACTTTTTATGTATTTCCAGCAAAATCTGAGTTCCTAAAATCTCGACTGGAAAAAAATTGTTCGTGGATCACGTCGTCGATATCGTTTGTGGATCGATATATTGTTTGTGGATCGTCGTCGTCGATACTCACGTCGATAAACATCTGAGGAACATTTTCTTCTTGAAATAATGCATGGTTTCTACGCCAGGGGATGTAGATGTATATCTTGTTTTTGTGAATATCTCCACTTCTACGAGTCCGATTTGAAAAATTCCTTCTTTGTTAGATAGTGTTTCCGATGCGAAATGTATTTCCTATAAATTCAAAATTTTCAAGTAAATCATAGATTTTCCGCTTCTGTTTATAGCCCATGACTTTTTGTGACCAACACTATCGATTCCAGATATGACAGTTCACATCAGCTTGAAGATCATCGGTTGGTTAGCTACACAGCAGAGATATTGGGTTGTCGGAGAAGTCATAACATATTTTAGCATCTTTTGCCAAGGTCATTTATTGATGGAAAGAACAAAGATCAATCAATGATAGCCCGTTTTGTTCGATAACCTTTTGCCATGCAGAATGCCTCGTTCATAGAAGGACCTGTCTTTCGTGGCGAAAAACTGTACAAGGTGCTGATTTACAGCCTCATCTGAATTGAACGTTATACCACGCAAGGACTGTTGAAGAGAGCGAAACAAGTGGAAGTCTGACGGTGCAAGGTCAGGCGAGTATGCTGGGTTTGGCAACGCATCCCACCCAAGACCCAATAATTTTTGGCTGGTGATCAAACTTGTGTGTGGTCTCGCGTTGTCGTGATGAAACACAACACCTTTACGATGAACGAGCTCTGGACGTTTCTGGATGATGGATTCGTTCAAACTGTCCAATTGCCAACAGTACACATTCGAATTGATTGTTTGGTTCCGTGGTAGGAGCTCGAAAAACACGACACCTTTGAAATCCCACCACACTGAGACCAGAATCTTGCGCTGATGAATGTCTGCTTTGGATGTCGTTTGAGGCGAAGCAGCACGTCGGGACCAAAACCGTTGGCACAGCACATTGCTGTACACAATCCACTTTTCGTCACCAGTTATCAGTCGCTTCAAAAAGGGATCGTTTTCCTCTCGTTTAATGAGCATATCGCAGATGTTATACGCGCCGTCAATTGAGCTTCTTTGAGTTCATAAGGAACCCACACATCAAGCTTGCTTACGTATCCCAGCTTCAGGTGGTCGTGAACGCTTGAATTATGGATGTGCAATGTGTCTGCAATATCTCGTGTCGTGTAACGTGGGTTTGACTCGATCAATGCCTTGATTTGGTCGTCATCAATTTCGGTGGGCCTCCCAGACCGTGGAGCATCGTTGAGGTCAAAATCACCAGCACGGAATTTTGCGAACCACCGCTGGCACTGACGTTCTTGTAGAGCATTATCATCGTACACTTTACGCAACTTTTCACAAGCTTGAAGCGCGTTCTTCCCTTTGCGGAAGTAAAACAGTAAAATATGGCGAAAATGTACAGTTTGGTCTTCCATCTTCAACTTGATGTCAAATCTCCGCAAATCAACCAAATCGCTCACTATTCCTTTTAGACTGCAGCTAGAACTAGCACCTGTCGAATGCCATAGCGATAACTGCGCATGCCTCTAGTACTTCCAAAACAGCCCAACCGCCATCGGGTGCCAAAATACGTCATGACTTTTCCGACAACCCAATAGATATACACAGAGTTTGCTTTGTATCAGGAACTCCTACCTAATAAGGGAGTGGTCCACATTTCTTTGCAATCACAGCTCGCAGACGCTTAGCAAGATTCTACAATTTGTCGAACATCCTCCATTGTAACGTCACATACTTTCCAGTTATAAAACAAAATAATTTATTTATATCAATCTCGTACAAATACTATTAACTGTAATTATTACATTCTACTTGATTGTACAATCTTGGAATTTTTTAACTTGGTCAGCTTCTTCACGTCTCTTCCTTCCAAAATCTCACACACAACTCCCCCACGAGTTCTGCAGCGCACGTCGGACATCACACTCCACGCTCCAATAGTCAATATGCTATTCTGCAGCGCACGTCGGACATCACACTCCACGCTCCAATAGTCAATATGCTATTCTGCAGCGCACGTCGGACATCACACTCCACGCTCCAATAGTCAATATGCTATTCTGCTTTCACGTGCGTGGAAGTTCAAGTATCGAGTCAACAGTTTTCTGTATCAGTCCGCATTCTGCGTATGAAGGTTATGGATGTTACACCACGTGTAACTTGACCCATGTCTTCTGCGGTACCTCCGTCAGTTCACACTCATCCCGTTCTGGCATATCCCGCAAGTTTTCAATTGGATTGCAGTCAGGAAAGTTTGGGAGCCAAGGCAATGTACGAAATCCCTTGTCGTATTCCTCCAACTACTTTAGCCCGATGACACTGTGCGTTGTCCTGTTGAAAGATGGCACTGCGGTCCGTGTAAAACTCCTGCAGATATGGATGGTCGACTAACAGGTCCCTGTAGCGTCCAGAGGGACGAAATAAGTGTCTCTGAGGACATGAGCACAAGACAAGATGGCGCCCCCCATCACCGAATTTGTTCTTTTGCTAAACGTGCGGGTTCATGACGTGTATATGTCTGTTCGTCTGGAGTGTGTTTTATTGCGTTACGTTAAGTAATTTTGAAATGATATTTGTTATTAATGAAAAATATAATATATAGTATGTCTACTTCACAGTGTACGCTTCAAATTATTGATCTTCAGGATTTTGTAAAAAATAAACACATTATGATAATAACATTCGTTATTATAAACCAATATAATGCACCAGAAAAGACACAATGATGTGGGAAAAGAAGCGAATATTAAAACAATCTTAATGAACACATACGATGCAAATTAAAATGTGATTAACGCACACGTAATTTCCCCCTTTTCCACCCAATGTCTAACTGCACCATAATTACACTGAAGAGCAATTGAATTAGAGACAGTTGGCTGCAAATGTGGCTCTGTGGGCGGCCCTGTAAACGGAAACGACATGACGTATGCAGCGTTCCGACAATATAAGGAGTGATGCGACGGGAATCGGTAAGAGTCGGATGCAGTATGATTAAGACGAAGGAGCTAAGCGCATTTGATCGTGGGCAAATTGTCGGGGCCAGACGAATAGGTCACTCCATCTCGGAAGTCGTGCAGTCCCTGGGATTTTCACGAGCTACTGTGTCACGGGTGCACCGTGAGTACATCGTATCCGGTAAAACCATCCCTGCAAGGGCCAAATGCCGTGGACAACTGCGTGTGGATGAGCGGGGTCATCGTCGGCTAGCTCGCATTGTAACAGCGGATAGACGGACCACAGTGCAAGAAATCACTCGGCAATTTAACGCTGGTGCACAAAGACGTGTAAGCAGCCACACCATCCAGAACCATCTCTTCGCTATGGGGTACAGAAGCCATCGTCCCACGAGGGTACCGCTGCTGACCGAACATCCCAGGGTGCAAAGATTAGCATGGGCGTGGGAACATCGCCACTGGACCCTAGACATGTGGGAAAATGTTGCCTGGACTGATGAGTCGAGATTCACGTTGGTACATGCGGATGGCAGGATACGAGTACGGCGCAAGTCACATGAAACGATGGATCCTTCTTGCCAGCAGGGTACTCTTCAAGCTGGTGGGGGTGGCATTCTTGTCTGGAGACTGTTTACGTGGACTGAAATGGGACCCCTGGTACGTGTGACATCGTCCCTCACAGGTCAACGTTGTTGGGATATCCTGGACGACCATTTGCTCCCGTTTGTACGTCTTCAACATCCCACTGGGGACCTCATCCTGCAACAAGACAATGGAGCTCCTGAATTGTATCCGAATGGTTGGATGAACACTCCACTGACGTGACCTCGCTTTCTTGGCCAGCTAGGTCACCTGACCTCAATCCCATCGAGCACATCTGGGATGCCACCGAGAGAGATGTTCGAGGCTCTGACCCTCCTCCATCAAATCTTCGTGAACTATGGGAACTTGTTCATGGGTCGTGGATCCGTATGGCTTCCCAACGCTTCCGGTGTCTTGTCGAGTCCATGCCGAGACGAATCACCGTCGTCATCAGGGCGAAAGGTGGTGCTACACGTTACTAGACAGGTATCTCTAATTCAATTGCTCTTCAGTGTATGTAATGATCATCGGTTTTTTACGGTGCTTTGCATGGGCAAAATTGTCAATTACTGAAGAGTAATCTATAACCAGAGTTATGTCATTTTCTACACACACTATCACGAGTGAGTTGAACTTTTTTCTCTCCCAATAACGTTCTTTTTTCATTTTTTATTCTTGAGATTGCTGAAAATGATCTTTCATAAGGACAATTCGTGACTGGTAAGGTTAAAGATATTCGCAAACCTATTTCTAAGTTTGGAAATGTACTCTGAAAATTGTTATCAATGATGAAAGTGTGCATATCCCGTGATGTGTTCAAGTCTTCGGCATTCGTATATGACTGGAAATGTAGACATTCGTTGCTGAGAAAGTTTTATATGTCTCATTAATACACATGAACAAGTTTATTTGATTTAGTTTCTATGTCACGAGCACTGGTCTCTTTTAAATCCTTGAAAAGTTCAAACCTTTCCAGAAGAACTTCGTATGATTTCCTCCTGTTTGCTAAATTACTCATTAAAGATCCATAATCTTAAAAAACGTGTCTACTCCTGCTCTGTTAACCCATGAATGATCATGACACAAAAATCTTGTATCACTCTAAACACCATAACGACTGAAATTGTCTGCTGTTTCACTTCTTTGTGTAATAACGACAATAGTGACTAAGAGTAACTCCTGCTGATTCCTCATAGATGGAGAAAATTTGAAGAACAAGTAATGGTAAGAAATCTGACTCCCTCTAGACGGACAGCTATGGCAGTGTGCACGCACGCGCGTTTTGGGCGTTATGGTTGTTAAAGGGTTAATTAATGCTCTCAGTCTACGCATGTAGAGTGATGATTACAAATGAGATAAGTTTTAAAAATAAATAAATTATGTAAAACTATTTACGTAAAATTTTTCTTGGGTGGTGATGCTAAAATATTCACAGAAAAAAAAACCTTCCAGCTTGGCGCCCCCTAATTCTGGCGCCCTGGGAACACTGTGCCCGTTGCTTGAATCGGCCCTGAGTGTCCACCACTCAGTGTTTGTGGGATGATAACAACGGACCTTGGGCTTGCCAGGAGAAAGCGCTTAAGACCAAAACACCACCTCAACCTGCCTGTTGAACCACAACTGTGCAAACAGGGGATAGTGCTTCATGCTGCTTTCTCCATTTGCAAGTCCGAGAATTAGCATGGTGCAGCAGGAAACAGGACTCATCACTCCAGTCGACCTTCTTCCACCTGTTGAGTGTCCAATGCCAACGTTCCTTGGCGTTGTTTGAGATGGCGGGGCGTCATCATGGGTACTCTTATTGGACTTCAGCTGTGGAACTCCAGGCAAATGAAAGTACGGCACGTGGTGCGTGTGGAAATAGGTTGAACTGCACCGCTGTTGTGCTGGTGGGGTGAGCTGGGTGACTGTTGCAAGTCATTGCTGAGATAGCAGTCGTGACACCCAACGCTCATCTTTAGGATCAACCGCGCGTGGCTGACCAATGTGAGCTTTCTTCTGGTTCTGGATGTCTGTGCATGGTTAATCTAGTCCTGGTATGCCCTTGATACAGTAGTATGGCTGCAGCCAACAAGTGTGGCTGACCAATGTGAGCTCTTCTGATGGATGTCTGTGCATGGTTAATCCAGTCCTGGTACACCCTTGATACAGTAGTACGGGAGCAGCCAACAAGTGTGGCTGACCAATGTGAGCCCTTCTGCTGGATGTCTGTGCATGGTTAATCCACTCCTGGTACACCCCTGATACAGTAGTACGGTAGCAGCAAACAAGTGTGGCTGACATATGTGAGCCCTTAGGCTGGATGCATGTGCATGGCTAATCCAGTCCTGGTACACTCTTGATACAGTAGTACGGGAGCAGCCAACAAGTGTGGCTGACCAATGTGAGATTGCTGACATTGGTCAGCCTGTTCAGACACCTTTGCTGTCTGCAGTTAACAAGATAAAACGTCTCCAGTTCGCACAAGAATTGGACAGTCGATAATTGGAAACAAATTATGTGACCCGATGAATCACGTTTTCAGTTGCACCATGCCGATGGCCGAATGAGAATTTGGCGGAAACAGCACGAAAGCATGGACACCAAATGCATTGCTACAACCCTTCAAGCTGGTGGAGGCAACGTTATGGTTTGGGAAATGTTTTCATGGCATGCTTTGGGCCCTTTAATTCGTGTTGATCAACGTCTGACTGGCACATCATATCTAAACATCGTTGTGGACCAAGTGCATCCTGTCATGTGGATGGTTTATCCCAATGGCGATGGCTACTTTCAGTAAGATAATGCGTCCTGCGATAATGCTCGTATTGTACAGGATTGGTTTCAGTAACATGCCGGTGAGTTTACTTTGCTTAGGTGGCCCCCACACTCTCCAGATCTCAACTCCATTGAGAATTTGTGGGATGAAGTTGAACGAGCCATCAGACAGCTGGATCCACAACCCTGCAATCTCACACTCCTGGAAAGTGCTATTCATCAAGTATGGTCTCAGATTCCACAAACCATCTATCAACATCTTGTGGAGTCCATGATACGAAGAATCGACGCAGTATTAAAGGCGAAAGGTGGCCCACCGAAGTACTGACAGGGTGGTCATAATAAAGTAGCCACTCAGTGTATAATACACTGATGTTCAAATTTAAGAGAATTTGCACATTTTGTCGAATTTCTGAAAAACTAATGGACACATTTTGATGAAATTTGGTATGGATACACAGTTATATAACAGAAAAAATTATACCATACAACAGTCATGGTACGCACTCATGATTGTCAGTGAGGCTCATCAGCGCAGAAATGTCCAAAATCCACGTTGCAAGATCGAAAATAAAATGACTCTAATATGGGGTATGGTCCCCTCTCACAGTCATACAGCTCTCACAGCGCGACGTCATACTGGAAACGAGGCAGTTGATGAGTCCCTGTGGCAGTCGGTCCCACTCCTGCAGCAACGCTGTTTTCAGCTCCTGGATGGTTCTCGGAGGGGGATGGCGAGCTGCAATTGTCCTCGCAAGAGCGTCCCAGACATGTTCGATAGGGTTTAGGTCTGGCGATCTGGCTGGCCAATCCATCCGGCAAATATCCTCACTTTCAAGATAATCGTCGACCAGGTGAGTCCTATCTGGACGAGCGTTGTCGTCCATAAAAAGGAACCGAGAGCCAACTGCGCCCCTGAAAAGTCGAACATAGGGCTGTAAGATCTCATCCCTATACCTCTCAGCTGTCAGGGAGCTTCTTTCAAACACATGGAGAGGTGTGCGGTCGTCCAACATGATGCCTGCCCAGACCATGACACCTCCGCTGCCATAGCGGTCCCTTTCTTGGATGTTGCAGGAAAGGTATCGGGTCCCAGGTTCTCTCCAGAAGAAGGTACGTCGAGAATCAGTGTCCAGGCCGAATCGCGAATCGTCTGTGAAGAGAACGTTACCCCACTGAAGCCTGGTCCAAGGCTGATGTTGTCTGCACCATGCTAAACGCGCTTTCTTGGGTGCTGAAGTGAGCGGGACGCAAACAGCGGGTTTTCTGGCAAAAACCCTCTCTCCTGAAGCCTTCGGGAAACAGTAACCTTGAAATTCGGGTTCCAGTGGTGCCATGCAGCTCACGAGATAGCTGCGCAGCTGTAGCAGTACTGTGGCGCCTCACTGAAAGTGCCACACAACTATCTTCATTGGCCGTCGTGGCTCTTGGACGACCTTGCCCAGCCCTTCTCGATATGGATCAGGTGTCCTTAAACTGTTTCCACAAATTGCAGACGACACTGGGCGTGACATTGAGCTCTGTAGCAACCTGCACTTGCGATTGCACTGCCTCCAATCTACCGACGATTCTCCATCTCATTCCGTCATCAATACATTCGTGGCAACTCATTTTACTTGATTGCTTATGAAATTGAACCAACTCCTGCAAGAAACACAACGAATGTCGCTGAGGAGTAGGAGTGAACTAACAGCGGAAAAAGTCACGTGTGCTTTTCATGCCCTCCGCTGTCACAGCTCCGTCCACACGCGCGTCTACGCTTACGTATTCGACACTGCAGATTTGCATTCTTATTCGGCGGCACAATTTGTACCTTTGGTTTCGTACTTTTTGTGAAATTCGACAAAATGTGCAAATTCTCTTAATTTTGAACAACAGTGTACTTCGATTTTTACAAAATCCACGTCGAAATTTTCAGAAGCGGTCGTGCATTTGTAAAATTACCAGCAATGCATTAATAATAGGAAAACGTAACGCGATAAGAATATGGAGTTAGAAAGAAGTTGTTTGTAAATAGTAACATTGTACTAGTGGTCCGATTTATTGGCGTAGAAAGTAGACACATTAGCGTTTCCAAGCTTTCGCACATCAACCAGATGGCTTTTTCAAGGAAGTTAGACAGAAACTGCCGAAGCTTTTTCAGAAAGTACAGTGCTACTATTTACTACTTAATTGGTGTACTGTTCCTTGTTATCAGAAGTTTTTTTATTTTTGCTTTTTCGCTTACGGGTATTTTGATAGAAAAGCGATGCCACGATGGCAAAGTTATTCACCCTCGCGAACGATCACGTGCCCTGGAAAGCTCAGCGTTATACACGTCCGTGGGCGAAGTGACTATCCCCGTCTAACTACGAAAATAATCAGCTCTAAGAGTTTAACTTACGGAACGACGATAATGGTGAAAAAAACTCAAAGGTGTTCGCTCTTTCTTTACTTGAAAGTAATTGAAAAGCATTTTAAAATTAGTTATTTTTTATACACTCATCGTCAAAAACATAGTTGCACCCAGAAGGACGTGTCGTATTGCAATTCTGTTCGGGAGTAAGGTAAAGGTTACCAGGAACAATAAATGATTAAACATTGAATTGAGATTGATATGGGCAATATTTATTGAATTACACTCCAATAAGTAGTGTCTCTCAGGATGGCGTCAGTACGCCATGTTTGCTCACTCAACATACCAGACGTCTCGGCAAGGAATCACACAGGTTCCTAATGGTGTCTTGCGATAAGCCATCCCATTCAGTTTGAACCTTCTCACGCAGTTCCTGCAGATTGTACGGTTAGGGTGGAGTGTATATAGCGCGTCCAATAGCATCCCACACATTTTCAATCGGCGATAGGTCTGGCAATTGCCATGGCAGAGTGTCAGGGCCTTGAAAGTAAACTTTCAAGACAGCAGCAGTATGCGGACGAGCATTTTTCCTGCTGGGAAATCGCACTGAAGTGAGCGTTCATAAAAGGTAGGGCCACTGGTAGCAGGACCTCATTAACGTAACATTGGGCTGTCAAAGTGCCTGTAATGAACACCAAAGGCAATCTTGCATCTTAGGCAATTGCATCTCACACCATGACATCAGGACTTCTGGATGTGTGAAGCTCGACTACAAACGGTTCATCTTTGCGCTGACCATGGTGCCTCCACACGCGGACTCGGTGATCGTCTCCTCCAAGACAAAAGGGGGACTTGTCACTGAAGATCACCCGTTGCCATTCTGAGTGGCTCCATGACAGTCTGGCACGACACCATTGCAGTCTTTGGCGACGATGCAATGGTGTTAAGAGCAGTCGTCGTAACGGTGTGTGTGCGTGTATTCCTAGGTCGTGAAGCCGTCTACCAATGGTGCTGGCGCTAATCGGATAAGGCGTGAAGGGCACCACTCCTCGCTGAATATCCGCAATCGTGACTGTTGGGTCTTTCCGCGCATGTCGGACAACCAGTCCAGTTGGTCCTCTCTCTCTTTCTCTCTCTCTCTCTCTCTCTCTCTCTCTCTCTCTCTCTCTCTCGTGGTTCGTCTAGGTCTCCCAGACCCTTCCTGTCTCTGCTGCGTGCCTTGTTCTATCCACTGCCGCCAACAACGTGCTATGGTGATATCCGCACTACCAGTATGGCGCGCAATACGGCGATAAGACCATCCCTCTCCCCGCAGAACAACGATGCGTCCCTTCTCGAAATGCTCCAACTGCTCGAATTGCTTCCGAGCTTTTCTCCGAGGCATACTTCACTTGCAAAGGATGCAACCAACACAACAGCATGAGTCAGAATGGACAGAACGCGTAACGAGGCCACCTTATATAACCTGTCAGACACAGCGCTACGACCCCTCCTTGCTTTCGTCACATGCGCGGCCGAGCGTGATGCTTGAATCATTTGCATGTCTCACGATGTCAAACCTACCCACCAAGTTTCATTCGTGACGGTTGCTTCCTTCTGGGTGTAACTATTTTTTGACGATGAGTGTGAGATCTTCTCTCCCTCTCTCTCTCTCTCTCTCTCTCTCTCTCTCTCTCTCTCTCTCTCTCTCTCTCTTCTCTTCTCTTCTGTTTCTTTGGACTGCCAAGTTATCTCGTGAATCGTGACTTTTCTGAACGAAATAACGGTTCGGAACCAACATGGCAGGAACGGATTACACTAAGATCTTCCCCTTGAATTTCACGACCTGCGGATTATACGAAGAAAAATACGGTATTTCGACTGATTTAAAAATTACTTATTTTTTTTTATAAAAATATCTTTCTCTCTCTGTCTCTCTTACCTGTTTCTTTAGACTGCTGGGGCATCTCGTGACTTTTCTGTACGAAATAAAGGTTCGGGATCAACATGGCAGGAACGGATTACACTGCGATTTTTCCCTTGAATTTTACGACCTGCGGATTATACGAAGAAAAGTATGGTATTTCGGTTGAACACTTTTTCATGCGACCACGTTCATTTCGGTTTGCAGCAGGGTGTTCATCAAATAGTTTTGTGCTTCGGTGCAATACAAAATTTCTCCTATGTACGCGTGTGTGTATGTGTGGCCTCCTCTTCGTAGAGAAGTGCAAACTTCTTCCATAGACCTGCCTCACAAAAAAATGCAATGGTCCTGTCGATTATCTCCTATTTTTATTCAATACACTCTCTGTTGAACCATAAATTTTACTCTCTACTGGAATCAAATCACGTAATTGGATTCTTTCCCTGTTATTTGCCATTAACATTAAATCTATATTTCAAGACTTACAAGCCTGAAGCCCTTAGACGCCACTGGATCTTCTTGTTCTGTGCACTTACTTAAGTGCCTTTTGTCATTGTGAAACAATGGGATTGTTTTTGCATTTACAGCGATTATCTACAGATAACGTTCTGTTTTGATGCGTTTTATCTACCCATCAAAGATTTTTCTTTTTTTCATTGCTTTGATGTGAAAAATGAGTTGATTTCCAAATCAAATGTCTGTGCTCAACAATGAAAGT
Organism: Macrothele yani; assembly: GCA_039090855.1. NCBI lineage: Eukaryota > Metazoa > Arthropoda > Arachnida > Araneae > Macrothelidae > Macrothele > Macrothele yani. Next base: position 33,241,958 of record CM077011.1, read on the forward strand.
GTTTTGTTAATAGATTTCGCTTATTTCATCTGGCTGTAATGTCTGTGAGAACTTCCCTGATACTGAAAGCCCACATATTTATTTTGCTGCAGCCTTCAAGTATCATCTCCCTCTTCGTCTCGAAACGATGGTTTTCAAAATTCTATTAGTTTATAAATGAAATCCTAAGGTCACTGAATGACAACATTTCTGAATTGGTTTATCTTTTCGTTGTCGTATCCTCAACGACAGATGTTCACTTCTGGTTAACTTTAGGTATACAATGAGTTGTATCTATGATTAACATTCCTATATTGTTTCTCATCTTTTTTTAGACACTCATCTCACTTAACTTTTAGACAAGTTTTGTGAAGACATTTATTGCTAACATTTTTTACTAAATACAAATTTCAAATACTAAGTACAATTATTTCCCTGCGTGAACTAAAACTAATTATATAACGTTCAGACCATATAGGTAAAGGGATTTAGGAACAAATCATATCTATGGTACGGCCTTTTATGACTAGCTTAAGGTACTACGAACTAATCCCTGACTAAGGCATGTCTTTTTGTGAGTAGCTAAAGGAACGAATAAACTAATCTGTGTCTATGGTAATCCCTTTTGTGAATATCTAAACATAAAATGTAACTAACCCACATTTATAGCAGCTCCTTTTGCTGTCAGCGAAAGGTCCTAAGAAGCTACTCCGTGATTATGGTAGTTCCGTTTGTGAGTAGCTATAAGGATTAAGAAACTACAGTAATTCGTGTGTAATTTCTTTTCTGAGTGGCTAAACCGTATAAGTAACTAATCCATGTTTACAGTAGTTTTTCTGAAAGTAGCTAAAGGGACTAATAAACTTATCCCCGTCTATGGTAGTTCTTTTTGTGTGTCTCTGAAAGAACTAAGGACTACTTAGTATCTGTATTAGTGCCTTTTGTAAGTAGATATACTTACAAAAGGAACTAATCCGTGTCTATGGTAGATCTGCTCTGTAAATTGCTATAGCTACAAAGAAACACATCAATGAGTGTAGTAGTTCCTCTTGTGATTAGCTAAAGGAACTAGAGAACGAATCCGTGACTATGATAGTTCCCTTAGTGAGTAACTAAAGGGACTAAGGAAGAAACCCGTGACTATGCGTTTAGTCTTTGTGTCTATCTAAAAGAACTAAGGAGCTCCATAGTATCTATGGTATTGCCCTTTGTAAATAGATATACTTACAAAAAATAACAAATCCAACTCTATGGCAGATTACTCTATGAAAGCTAAAGCAACTAAGAAACACATCCCTGATTGCAATAGCTCCTTTTGTGAGTAGCTAAAGGGACTGAGAAACTAATCCGTGACTATGGGAGTCCCTTTTGTGAGAAGAAAGCGACTGAGAGACTAACTTTGTCCATTAGTTCTTTCTCTGAGTAGCTAAAGTAATTAAAGAATTAATCCGTAACTACGATAATTCCGTTTGTGAGCAGCTAAAGCGACTAAGGAATTGATCTGCGATTATAGTAATTCCTTTTGGAAGTAGCTAAAAGGACTAAGGAACTAATCCATGTCTGCGGTAGTTCCTCTTGTGAGTAACTAAAGAGACTAAGAAACTTATTCTTGTCTTAGGTATTTCCTTTTGTGTGTAGCTAAAAGAACTAAGGAACTAATCAGTGTCTATAGTAGTGCCTTTTGTAAGTGAGTAAAGGAACTAATCCGTGTCTATGATAATTCCTTTTGTGATTTACCTAAGGGACTAAGTAACTAATCCTTGTCCATAGTAGTTCCTTTTGTGAGTAGCTAAAAGAACTAAAGGACTGATCAGTGACTGTGGTAGTTCTTTCTGTAAGTAGCTAAAGGAACTAATCCGCGATTATGGTAATTCCTTTTGTAAGAAGCGAAAGGGACTAATGAACTAATCATTGTCTGTGATAGTTCCTTTTGTGAGTAAAAATAAGGGACTAAGAAACGTATCCCAGTCTATTAATGTTCTTTCCTTGAGTAGCTAAAGGGACTAAGGAACTAAAATGTGTCTACGGTATTTCATTTGTCCCTTTAGATATTCACAAAATGTACTATCATCGACACTGGTTAGTTCCTTTCGCTACTCACAAAAGGAAATATCGTAACGAGGGAAATATTTCCCGACTGCTTCTCTCGCTCAGCAACACAGCTACGGTAGTTCCTTTTGTAAGTAGCTAAAGGGACTGAGAAACTGGCACAAGATTGACTAGACTAAGGGGTAACTTGGTTCTGGGAAAGAGAATGAATAGCACGAAGTCATGAAAGGAAAGGATCATCGATCCTCTGGAAATTAGTTTTTTGCCGCCCTAAACTCGTGACGTGATTTAATCTATCAAATTAACCCTTTCCTTAGCCTTTTTCTTTTTTTTTTTTTTTTACCTTTTTTTACGTATTACGAACTAGCTAACAAAAATAATTAATCGGGTGCTATAATCGTTTTTTCTAGCAGGTAAAATTTCTGAAGGAAACAAACTCACTAATTCGGCTTTTCAAGACAGCCAATTAAAGCTATACGTCAAAACATGTTTGTTTGACCTTTAATTTTGTGAAAAATCATTGTCATAATTTTTGTACATAACGGAATTAATTACTAATTTGTGCAATTTTTGGAGATCTTATTTTCACCACTTGCTGCGCAGAACAAATAACGGCACAAGTTATTTCTGATTTTACTCTAAACATTCTATCATAAAATTTGCGCGTGGAGCTTCTATTTCTTCAAAAGTCATGATTTCATATTTCTGCATTATTAACACATATCATACCATGTATTTGCATTACAGATACTTCGAAACAGGGCAAGGATTCTTAGGCGACCTTGACATGAGAAAACTTAATTCCTTATGTATTCGAAACGAGTCGATTCAAAGAAAAAATACCTTTGAATAAATATGTACTCTCACTTTATTGCTATGTATCAGAAATCAGTTAAGTTGATGACTCGTATTTCATGTCTTTTGCAGCTGAAAGATGAGATGTTTGATCTCCACACGGAACACATGGAGAAGCAGGTTCGAATTGAATCCGATCTAGGAAAAAATACCATCTTTACCGTGACAAGCCTGGACATTGATCAAGTTGATGTGGCCATCATGAGCCCAGGGGGTAAATACTACGACAACCGTAGCCCCGAGTACAGCAAAGATAAAGCCCAAAAGGAAAGGATACAAATACTTTTACCGAATGCCGAGGTAAGTTTTGTTGATCATAAATTTTGGTAATTATGCGCTATTTCTTAAAAGCAATAGCTTGTTGCGTAATTGGGAGAACTCACTCAAAGGATAGTACCTTTTAATGATGCGGCAGTATTCTTCAGTCAGGACTTCGATAGGAATGCCATCAGCGAGACTAACTACGAGAGATTCGTTTCTCTCACATGCAGGAAAGCTGTATTATTAGGATTCTTTTCTAGCACGTCTTTCGTAAAAAAAAAAAGGTACAATAGTTGTAACGTATATTCTATTTTAACTTTCCTTTTGAGTTTCTTTCTCTCTGTAAATCTGAGTTTGTTCTCTTAAACATTTTCTAACCTTAACGTTATGTCTTTTTCCTCAAACGAGAATAATGTTGGCAACACCCTGAGGTCGGAACAAGTGTGACGTTCGTGTGGCCAGATAAGAACGATAAATAAAAAGGCAATTCGCGGTTGTTTAAGGGGATTGGCCGCTGTTGGCCTAGTGGGCAACGTTCGTGACTGCCTCGGAAAAGACCTCGGGTTCGATCCCAGGCAGGTACGAACACTCGATCCACTAAATATCCGCCGTGCGTCGGATGGGCACGATAAGCCGTCGGACCCCGGGTACTGGCCCCCCCAGTAATAAATAAGGGCGTCTTCCTCCCCCTTTCTACTTCGCTTCAGCGTCACTTTCCTATCGGGCACTCTAGTCCAAGTCTCCTACCTTCCTATTTCTAAGGGTTGTTTAAGACCTGAGGTCAGACACACCCTTCCTAAAAAACTCTACATATGATCTGATCTGTGTAAGGGGATTGGTGTTATTGATGACAGACGTGCTGTTATACTGCGACTGAATGATTGAATGTTACTGGTACTGTATTGAGTACGCCAGTAAAACATGCGTGAGTGTAGAGTACAACTCATGCAAGCAAAATAAACGTATTTGTAAGTACTACAATTGACCTCTTTCTCGTAATGCCTATGAGTGCTATCTAATACACTGCTGGACAATTGCTAAGGACGGATCATAAACGGCTATATAGCGCATAAAAAAGTAAGTGTGGTTGGATGCCAAGTGAAATAAAATAATGTCAGAATGCCAGGACATTACAAGAAAGACAATTTATTGTGCTCTGAAATCCAGAAGGCTTTGGAACGTGTTCAAGGGACAAACAGGCCATTTTGTGCAGAATACGTAAACGTGAAAAAAATGCAGTTACCGTCCGCAGGCGTTTCGGCGTAAGATGTCAATACGGGATATGGCCACCATGAAGGGCGATGCAAGATACCACACGTCGTATCATGCTTTGCACAACATTATCAAGCAGCTGTTAGGGTAATTTATCCCATTCCTCTGTCAGTGCACGGATGAGGGTGTCCTTGTTTATTGCAGGGCATTGGCGACCAGCAAGACTCCTCCCCAAAGCACCCCACACATTTTCAATGGGATTCAGATCTGGAGAACGTGCTGGCCATACGAGGCGTTGAATATCCTCGCTCTCAAGACACTCCTGGACAACGACTGTTCGATGACATGTTGCGTTGTCGTCCATGAAAATGAATCTATCACCGACAGCACCACGGAACATGCGCACATGAGGTAGCAGAACATCATTAATGTATCGTTGGCCAGTCATAGTCCCAGTTGGAAGCACATAGAGGGACGTACGGCCATTGATCATGATGCCAGCCCATACCATGACACTACATGTCGGGTATCGGTCCCTTTCCTGTATGTTTGCTGGACAATATGCAGTACCACTATCACGCCAGATCAATTGTCGTCGACAATCAGACGATAGACGGTATTTACTCTCATCTGAGAAGAGGACAGCAGACCAGTCGTTATCAGTCCAATTGCGATGTTGATGGCACCATTGCAAACGGGCGGTACGGTGACGTCTGGACAATGGGATGCACACAACAGGACGGCGCGCGTATAGTCCTCCTTCATGCAATCGTCTGGCGATAGTTTTTCGGGAGATCCGCTTGCCAGTAGCAGCCATAAACTGATTTGCTACCTCATTATAGCTGTGCCGCGCCGGTGTCTTTTTGTTGATAGCACTATGTACCGATCTTCTGCAGGGGTCGTACTGCGAACACAACCTCCCCCGTGACGTTTGCTACACTCTCCCATTTGTTTGAAATGATTTCCAAAGCCTTGAAACAACACTGTGGCGGACGTCGAACTCCCTGGCAGCATCTGTTATTTTTCGCCCTTCTTCAAACTTCCCAATAATACGGCCACGCGTAAAATCATCTAGGTGATGTCGGGAAGACATACTGGAATTTGTAAGTTCATCAATTGATTCTTTCCCTTTCAACTTTGCGTTTGAACAACAACGGTCAATACGCGTCAAATCCTTTATATCTCTTATCAGCGCTATGACGTCACGAACAAGTTCGGCAATCCAAAATTTGCATACGCACAACACGTCTTACTGTATCCCGCACTTATGCTAATTTCCACATTTTCCTGCCTTCCATTTTATGGTTGCTATCGTTCATATTGTCATCCGTCCTTAGCAATTGTCCGGCAGTGTATTACATTAACTTAGCACACATAACGTAATTATTAATGTAAGGACTAAGTTACAGCGGAAAGAAAATTACGTTATATAGTAGTGATCACATTGTCCGTCCGTCCGTCCACTTATCGATACCATATCTCTGTAATTGAATATTTCTTCTAAGCGGCCATGGGCATTGTGCGGCTAACCCAATGAGAGGCATCAAAATCACTTGGGCAAAACATTTTATTTTCTCAGCTTCTCTTACTAATGCAATAGAAGTTGGAACTTCGATTGGAACATTTTTTTTAATCACCCCATTTTTATTACCGTTCATTCCGCAATTGATTTTAAAGTAAACAGAAATTATTAAAAACATTTAATTAATTAAAATTTAAATTTTATAAAAAGCGGGAAGCTCAAACTTACTTCTGGAATAAAAACACTGGAAATTAGGAAAAGCATGTTTACGCATAATACATAGTTTCTTTGCATATCAAAATACCAAAGAGAATAAGAAACAAAATAACAATTAAATGCAAAATAATTAATTCAAATAGAACAAGTGCAAAATCGTTCAGATTTGACAGTCCTTTTAAGGAATAAATCGCCTCTCAATTTTTCCCCCAAACCGAAGACTCGACCGTGGAAATTTAGGACACGATCATCTTTGAGAGTTCATGAGACGAACTTAGAAGGCCAATGAGACGAACTTAGAAGAACAATGAGACGAACTTAGAAGGCCAATGAGACGAACTTAGAAGGACAATGAGACGAACTTGGAAAGACAATGAGACGAACTTAGAAGGACAATGAGACGAACTTAGAAGGACAATGAGACGAACTTAGAAGGACAATGCGACGAACTTAGAAGGCCAATGAGACGAACTTAGAAGGACAATGAGACGAACTTAGAAGGACAATGAGACGAACTTAGAAGGACAATGAGACGAACTTAGAAGGACAATGAGACGAACTTAGAAGGCCAATGAGACGAACTTAGAAGGCCAATGAGACGAACTTGGAAGGACAATGAGACGAACTTAGAAGGACAATGAGACGAACTTTGAAGGACAATGAGACGAACTTGGAAGGACAATGAGACGAACTTAGAAGGACAATGAGACGAACTTAGAAGGCCAATGAGACGAACTTAGAAGGACAATGAGACGAACTTAGAAGGCCAATGAGACGAACTTAGAAGGACAATGAGACGAACTTAGAAGGACAATGAGACGAACTTGGAAGGACAATGAGACGAACTTAGAAGGACAATGAGACGAACTTTGAAGGCCAATGAGACGAACTTAGAAGGACAATGCGACGAACTTAGAAGGACAATGAGACGAACTTAGAAGGACAATGAGACGAACTTAGAAGGCCAATGAGACGAACTTAGAAGGACAATGAGACGAACTTAGAAGGCCAATGAGACGAACTTAGAAGGACAATGAGACGAACTTCGAAGGCCAATGAGACGAACTTAGAAGGACAATGAGACGAACTTAGAAGGACAATGCGACGAACTTGGAAGGACAATGAGACGAACTTTGAAGGCCAATGAGACGAACTTAGAAGGACAATGAGACGAACTTAGAAAGACAATGCGACGAACTTGGAAGGACAATGAGACGAACTTTGAAGGCCAATGAGACGAACTTAGAAGGACAATGAGACGAACTTAGAAGGACAATGAGACGAACTTGGAAGGACAATGAGACAAACTTGGAAGGACAATGAGACGAATTTAGAAGGCCAATGAGACGAACTTAGAAGGTTAATGAGACGAACTTAGAAGGACAATGACGCGAACTTGGAAGGACAATGAGACGAACTTAGAAGGACAATGAGACGAACTTGGAAGGACAATGAGACGAACTTGGAAGGACAATGAGACGAATTTAGAAGGAGGCGAACGGCATTTAAGGAAAGTGTTGTTTTGACTTTTCAGAGCCCGAATTTTATTTATGTATTGTTATTTTTGTAGGTAATTGATTTTCAATTTATGAAAATTAATTAGGGATTTGGGAATTTTAATCTAAAAGAAGATATTTCAGCTGCGCGGAGGAAGTTAAGTTGCTGAGCGGCAACGCTCGCGCGTGGCTTAGAGGGAACATTGCTGGAACTACCAGTCCCATTTGAAAAATTCTTTCTGCATTGGGAAGCATGAAATGTGACGATGATGGGGCTTGCCTTCCGAGTTTTTCTTTTTCGATGCATAACTTCGCCGCCAGATGGCGTAAATGCAAATGCTATCGAACTCAAAATGCATTTTATTCCATATCATTCGGACAACTCTTTTCAGTTTCGTATGGTGAGGGGTCATTAACCCCATTGAAAAAAAATACAAGAAAAGTGACATCGAATTTTCGGTTGTAATGAACACGTCTTTTAAATGCTTTCCTGCACGAATAAAATATTTCAAAGTTATTCATAGTCAATGGAACCGGGTAGAATAAAAACTCAACCTGATTTCTACAATTGATGTAATATCTAGAAACAGAAGAAGCTATTTTTGCACAATAGCGGCTGAAAATTATGTTACGAAAATTAACAAATTGTGCACATGATTTCTCCAGCAGGAAGAAGATATCAGAGACAAAAGGATTTTCGAACCAAACTGTTAGAAGAAAAAACACAGAGGAAAACATGATGTAACTTTACGCCCTCACGCGGAAGAATTTTGCATAATGGAAAAGTAAAAAAATATGCGAAAAGCGTTCTTCGTAGAACAAGCTACGCTAAACAAAAGTCATTTTTCGATACAAATCCTGGAAACATAGATAACGAAGAAAAGGCTTTGGCAATTACCAGGGCGGCAGCCAAAAAAATTCTGCAGGAGGATTTTGAATTCGAAAATTATTTTTTACCGTACGTTACACATATACTGAACCTTTTTTTCTTTGTCACATTTTATTTGCACATGAAATTCTTCCCTTTAATACTCCATATTTTTCAAATACTGACTTACATACTATAATACTTACCAAAAATTTTAAAATATATTAAACAATAATTTTATTTTTGAGACATTTCAGTCTTCTCGGAGAGGGTTTAAACCCTCAAAACCCCTCCTTGGCTACGACCCTGACATTTGCTACCCCTCCTCTCTTCATCCAGAAAACCGTATATTATTTAACAAGTTAGTAAAATCATGCAATGCATTGATTATAATACGCTTTCCAACATACCAGAAATCATTACTCAAGCTATCACTCAAGTTATGAGAATAATGGCTGTGGAATAAATCTCAGTCCTGTGCCCTGACCTTTGATTCTACGATTATATTCAACAGAACTGGCTCAGTATACCTCCGAAATAACATGATAAAGTTTTGTCGCAATCGAAGCATTTTTACGTAAGTTATGATGCATAAATAAAGGCTATGAAATAGATCCCGCTCCTGTGCCCTAACCTTTGACTACATTTCACCCATTTTCAATAGATTTTGTCCCCAGGCAAGACCTTACAACATACTAACATTTCATCCAAATCGAAGCATTTTTACGTAAGTTATGATGCATAAGGGCTATGGAATAGATCCCGCTTCTGTGTCCTTACATTTGACCCCATTTCGCCCATTTTCAATGGGATTCGTCCCCAGGCAGGTCCCTACAACATACTAACATTTCATCCAAATCGAAACATTTTTACGTAAGTTATGATGCATAATGGCGATGGAAGTGATTCCGCTCCTATGTCCTGACCTTTGACCCCCATTTCGCCAATTTTCAATAGGGTTCCTTCCCAGGTGTTCCCCTACCACATACTAAATTTTCATCGAAATCGAACGATTTTTACGCGAGTTATCGTGCGGACGAACATACGCACACAACGCGTGACGTAATGAGGCAGATGGGAATTGCGACCTCCAGCAAGGGTATGACGTCATAAAACTTTAATAGGATCCGCACATTTGTTTGTCTACTGACGTCATGAAAATACAGGTCGCGCCATCTTTTTTCTGGACAATTAATGCGTTCCCAAGGAATAAAATTTGAACATGATTAAAATAGCTTCATTTCATAAATTGGAATACTTAATATTTTCTAAACCATAACCGTAATTATGCAATCCAACTTTTATTTGTCAACTGACGTCATCAAAGTACAGGTCACGCCATCTTTCTCCTGGTTTCAACACCACCAAAGGAAAAGTTATTGATTTTTAATATAATTATGGTTATGTTTTAGAAAATATTAAGTTTTCCAAGTTATAATATGAAGTTATTTTAATCGATGTAAAAAATTTTTACCCTTGGGAACACATTAATTGTGAAGGGAATGTGTATAAAAGTTTTTACATTGGAAGTATAGGAAGCAAAATTACTTGACGTGCACCTTAATAATATGGGATTAGGGCGATGAAATGGTTCGCAATTCTATGTCGTGACCGTTGACCACATTTCGTCCATTTTCAATTGAGTTCGTCCCCTGGCGGTCTCCTGCCACATAGTAAAATTTCATTAAAATCGAACCATATTTACGCAAATTATGATGCATAACGCCAATGGAATGATCCCACTCCTACGTCGTGACCTTTGACTCAATTTGTTACATTTTCAATAGGGTTTGTCCCCAGGTGGTCCCCTACCACATAGTAAACTTTCATTGAAATCGAACCATATTTACGCAAGTTATGACGCATAAGGGCAATGGAAGGACTCCGCTCCTACGTCGTGACCCTTGACCCCATTTGTCCCATTTTCAATAGGGTTCGTCCCCAAGTGGTCCCCTACCACATACTTAAATTTCATCGAAATCGAACCATTTTTACGCCAGTTATCGTGCGGACGGACGGATGGACGGACAAAGCTGGAGCATATACGCTTCTTCAACCTACGGTTGGAAAGCGTAAAAAAGGATAATGTTCCCCATCTTTCCTGTAGAAAATGGCATACAGTAAAGAAAAAAATGAAATTTTTCAATACAATTTTTGAAACTGTGGTACAGCTGCAAACATAAATCCCCGCTAGTACCATCTTAGCGCCAGAATTGTGAAATAAAAAACCCCACGAGTACGAGCAAAGTATTCGGAAAGACAAATGGTATTTGGTGTTTAAAAAAATTTAGTCGGTTTTTTAGGAGCAGAGATATCAAGAAAAATAGATTAAAACTTTGCGTTCGCTAGCGGGCAAATTGTGCATTAATCCCTCGAAGGAAATGCTCACATTTATTTTTTTTAATTACTAGTGTCTGACTAAAAGAGGATTTTTTGAATCGGATTTTTAGAAGCGCATGTACACTGGCGGAAAGTGAAAAAAGAACACCAAGAAGGAATTGGCGGACGATCATGAAATTTACATATGTTAATGAGGTCGAGTTTACGCAGGTGTGATGTTAATTTCGGGAGCAACCGGTGAGCGCTTACGCCATAGCACGGCATAATATGCAAATTATCGTCGGTGATATTTAAGGAGTACGGCAAAGTGAATGTAATCAGTCGTCGGCGTACGGACACGTGCGAAGACTCTGAAGAAGCTGCAATGCCTGGACATGGAAGACGTGTACGATTTCAGCAGTTATCGGACTTTGAGCGAGGTCGTCTAGTCGGACTCCGCGAGGCATGGTGGTCGTATCGTCGTATTGCGGAGCGAATTGGACGGGAAGTATCGGTGATGGTACGACGGTGGCGTAGATGGTCCGAGGAACATTGCAACACGAGAAGACGTGGAACCGGGAGTCACAGACGGACTGATGAGCGGACCGATCGACGCATAAGAAGAGCGGCGTTGTCAAGCAGAACATCCACTGCGACGCAAATCCGAGCTGCCGTTGCACCTGAGGTGACTGTGTGAACAATCCGCAACCGTCTACTGGATGCAGGACTATGGCATGTGTACCTCTGACTCCAGCCCACCGTCAGGAACGGCTGCAGTGGTGTCGCCAACGTCTGCACTTGAGAACGCAATGGCGATCTGTCGTGTTCAGCGATGAAAGCAGATTTTGCTTGGGAGCCTCCGATGGCCGTATGCGTGTTCGCAGATGCACAGGGAAGAGTCTCCACCCTTCTTGCATCCGCCAGCGACACACAGGGCCTACACCTGGTCTCCTGGTGTGCGGAGCGATCAGCTATTGCTCCCGTACACAACTAGTATTTGTACCGGGTACGTTAAACAGCACCTACTACATCAACAACATCATTCAGCCCGTTGTTGTGTCATTTAATAGGTCGGTCCATCGTGGTGTTTTCCAGCAAGATAACGCACGCCCACACACAGCACGTGCAACGCAACATGTACTTCAGGGTGTGAGACAACTTCCACGGCCTGCACGTTCACCGGATTTGTCCCCCATTGAGCACGTGTGGGATTTTATGGGACAACGAATTATTCGGTCTCCACGGCCAGCCACGACCATCCCCGGTTTACGCGTACAGGTCAAGGATGCTTGGAACTCAATACCCCAAACTTACATCCAACATCTGTACGACAGACTCCATGCCAGATTTGCACAGTGTGACGCAGTTCATGGCGGTTCAACCTCGTACTAACCATGTTACATGGAAATGATATTTTTAAGTTTACCAGCAAATACAGCTGTATTTTGCCATAATGTTTTGATCACGTTATCCTCTGTATTCCGTTATTATGCTGTAAAAATTTCGTTGGTAACAGACGTCTCCTTCTTGGTGTTCTTTTTTCACTTTCCGCTAGTGTATGATTCTAAATATGCTGTAAACATAGACGTGAACTTATGCTCTCTGGTAGCAAACTTGTACGTTAAGAAAAACTTGAAATTATATGCAAAACATACGTTCTTGGACAAAGAAAGAATTTTTCACGGATTGTGAGAAGCAGAGATATCCAGAAAAAATAAGATATACATCTATGCCCCATGTAGAAAACTAATGCATCATTTTAAGTAGAAGATATTTTTGAAAGGTTTTTTGTATGCAGCCGTATCTGACCACAAAATAATTTTTTCAATCGAGCTTTCAGAAGCGCAGATATTGCTGCAAATACATGAGAAACAAATATCTACACTTACACCCCCTAGTGACATTACTGATATCGATTGTGGCAACTCCATACAATGCCAGGAATCTTTTGTGGATTTCTAGAGCCTCACATCCCACTTTTTCCAGGAATTTAGCTACGGCTCACTGCGTTTCTCTGTGGCGTTTATTTCCCATTCTGGAAAAAATTTGTTCCCTCATTAGCAACAGATCATAGTACATGTCAGTGCAGTTTCATTAAAATCACTTCAAAATTTCAAAAGTTATTAAGGAGGAGATATTACTTTCAGCAGCCTCTTGTACAATCTCTATAACTCTTCATTTCCCACTGAACTAATAAAATACCGTACCTTTTCATTCTTTTTCTAATAAGTGCCTAAAAATCAAAACAGAATTGCCTTTTTGCGGATAAATGTTTCTCTTTTTCTGTTGTAGGAAGGTAAATGGAGAATAAAATTCTACAGGCATACTTATTATCCAATAGTAGCGTCCTTTTCTGTGACGTCAGAACCTCAAGATTCCAGCCATCAGCCTATCCGCGTGCGTTCTTGGCTTAACGATATGCAGTTGAAGTTCCCAGCTCATGCTAAAGTCTACGCCGAAGTGAGGAAAGGCTACAGAGCTGTTGTTGGAGCTACCGTGGTAGCAACTGTGGATAGACCCATGGGCAGTGCTGTCGATGTCACGCTTAAAGATGATGGTGTTGGTGAGTTACACTTGTTCAAAAGAAAACTAATGCTTTATTAACACACCAATTATGGGGAAAACGCCACAGAACCACATAGCAACATTTTTTTATTACACTAGATAAAAATAAACGCTCTATTGACAAAATAAATGAATGATAAATACGAGGTATGACTAATTAAATATTAAGGAGCTGTACACCAACCATATTTAAATAGTATAACTACACTAGTAATCCAAATTTCTTAGTGTAGAATAGAAATCAAGGTATCCAAGCTCTTGCACATCAACCAGATGAAGGCTTCTTCAAGGAAGGTAGACAGCAAACTGAATAATAGAACGCTTCAACAATTTAAATGCGGTGACTTGACAATAAGCGAACAGATGTGAACGTAATTAGGCATTCAAAAACGCGAGGCGTTATGTTCGTTCAGCACGCGGAATCATGGAAGGAAAACAAAAGGTATTCACTACTTGAAGAACTATTAGGGGAATCATGGAAGGAAAACAAAAGGTATTCACTACTTGAAGAACTATTAGGGGAATCATGGAAGGATAACAAAAGGTATTCACTACTTGAAGAACTATTAGGGGAATCATGGAAGGAAAACAAAAGGTATTCACTACTTGAAGAACTATTAGGGGAATCATGGAAGGAAAACAAAAGGTATTCACTACTTGAAGAACTATTAGGGGAATCATGGAAGGAAAACAAAAGGTATTCACTACTTGAAGATCTATTAGGGGAATCATGGAAGGAAAACAAAAGGTATTCACTACTTGAAGAACTACTGTATTAGGGGAATCATGGAAGGAAAACAAAAGGTATTCACTACTTGAAGAACTATTAGGGGAATCATGGAAGGAAAACAAAAGGTATTCACTACTTGAAGATCTATTAGGGGAATCATGGAAGGAAAACAAAAGGTATTCACTACTTGAAGAACTATTAGGGGAATCATGGAAGGAAAACAAAAGGTATTCACTACTTGAAGAACTATTAGGGGAATCATGGAAGGAAAACAAAAGGTATTCACTACTTGAAGAACTATTAGGGGAATCATAAAAGAAAAACAAGGTATTCACTACTTGAAGAACTATTAGGGGAATCATGGAAGGAAAACAAAAGGTATTCACTACTTGAAGATCTATTAGGGGAATCATGGAAGGAAAACAAAAGGTATTCACTACTTGAAGAACTACTGTATTAGGGGAATCATGGAAGGAAAACAAAAGGTATTCACTACTTGAAGAACTATTAGGGGAATCATGGAAGAAAAACAAAAGGTATTCACTACTTGAAGAACTATTAGGAGAATCATGGAAGGAAAACAAAAGGTATTCACTACTTGAAGAACTATTAGGGGTACGCAAAAGTTTCCGCCGCCCCCTCTAGCGGTCGCTGTTGGTATCGAACCAAAGAGGATTGAATAAGGGAAGGGAGCATAACAAGCAAGCCCCGTGTAAAGCTCTGAAGCCGACGCTCTGAGCAGTAGCCAACTTCTGTTACCCTTCCGACTGTGTTCCCATCGAATTATGTACCTAACAACGTAGGAAGGTTAACACTTTTAAAGCCTTCTTGCGAAAAGAAAAAATAGCATGTACATTAAGGATATAGTCTATAATATCCCCACTGTTTTCTTTTCTTTCAAAGCACTGCTAAGTCACGTTTTACAGCTGCGTACTACAAAAAAAAAAAACTTTAACTCCTCACACCGAAAGTACGTACATCCTGCTGAAAGTAATGCATGAAGCCGTTCACACACTCTAAACTGAAAGAATAAAACATTGATTTATTTCATGTAATCCAGTAAATATTTCTGAAAACAGTAACGCAACGAAATATTACCTTAGAAACGACAGTTCATGCTAAAGTTTGATAATTTGCAAACTTTTAACGAAGAATACACGAAATATGCAAAATTGAAAAGCGTTTGTAGCGAACAATAAAATCCATTGGCGTTGACAGATTACTATGTGCTAATAATAAAACAACAACAACAAAACACATATTTTATTGTGCGCGAGAAACGACTGCTTTTTACAAAGGTTTAATAAAACGTTTTCAGGAATGTAATTTTTGACCAGAAGTTATTAAAAACAGGACAACTTTGTAGTTCGTGCTGGAAATGTTTAGCTATTCCATCATAAGTTTTGATCCGCAAATAGATCTCTCTTCAGCTTTTAATGTTAGTTAAACTTCAAATAAACAATTCCACAAATCAGTCATAAGCAAACGTCCTTCTCACACGTAATAAAAATCTGAAATCTTCCTTACCTTACAAAGCAAAAATGAGCAACTGAGGGTAATGTAACATGGCTGCCACGCAACTTAGCTGGCTTCAATGGTGAGAGCACATGCTCCCTCCTCTTATTCTATCCTCCTTGGGTCGAACCGACCGGCGACCCGTGCTGTCAGTTCGTACATGAAGCCAAGCATGGCGGTCGATAAAGTTCATTTGCGGCACTGTTTGTTATTCATGTTTAATTTAGGGAAAAGTGCGAGTGAAGCATGCGGTTCAATATGTCAGGCGTATGGCAAAACAGTTATGGGTGAGCGGACGTGTCGAGAATGGTTTTCCAGGTTTATGCAAGGTGATCTGAGCTTGGAAGACAAGCCACGTGCAGGTAGACCGCAGGAACTCGCAGACGAGGAGCCAGAATCGCTGTTGCAAGAGGATGCCACACAGTCGACCACGCAACTAGCGAAACGTTTGAAAGTGGCTCAATCGACGGTGGTAGGCATCTCTACGGCCTTGGGGAAGATCCAGAAGATTGGTAAGTGGGTTCCGCATACTTTAACACAGCGTAATATTGATCAACGATTGCGCATTTGTTGCTGAAGAGGTTTAAATGGAAGAATTTCTTGTGGAAGGTTGTCACCGGGGATGAAAAATGGGTCTATTGCGACAACCCTGTACGCAAGCGATCTTGGGTCGACCCAGACCAGCCATCAACGTCCATTGCAAAACAGGATATGCACGGGGAAACGTGGTGTTGTGTGTGTGTGGTGGGATATGTATGGAGGTTTGTATTTCGAACTGTTGAAACCGGGCGAAAAAATCACTGCACAACGATATAGCGATCAGCTTATGAAACTGAACGCCGCAATCCAATAAAAACGCCGATGGACAGGTAACGGACGCCGCCCAGTCATCCTGTTACACGATAATGCCGGACCACATGTCGGTGCCACCACGAAATCAACCCTTGAACAGTTACACTGGGAGGTTTTATCGTACCCGGCTTACTCCCCGGACATTGCACCTCAGACTTTCATCTGTTTCGCTGTATGCAATATGCCTTATCCCAACAGCGGTTCACCACAGTTCCAGAGGTGGAAAATTTCGTCACTACGTACTTCAGCTCAAAATCCAAGTACTGGTATCACAGGAGCATTCATTTGTTGCCTGAAAAATGGCAAAAGGTCATTGATGCTAACGGCCAATATTTCGTTGAATAAATGTGTACTGGTTTCCTGATTGTTCCTGTCTCCTTTCTCCTTAAAACGGCGAAAACTTTTGCATACCCCCTAATAGTTCCAAACCCGTGGCAACTCCAGCGATACGCTACCATTGCATGACTCGCTGTTGGTAATGATTTCCAAAGTTTCGTGAATGGCAGTAGATTTGGGATAGAGTAGGAAGCTAATTTTTTTACATCATCCCACATAGGAGCAGTGGAGTTGAATTTGACTTTCCTGGAAAGGGCCGTGGTTACTTTGCCATAGTTAATGCCTCTTTTATGTTCGTTGACTCTAATTCTAAATGTACGTTTGGTCATTCTAATGTAGTATTGCTTGGAGCCGTCCGGATATCGTAGAGGAATGGCATAAGCACCTGCTTCATTGGAAGGTGTACCTTGTCAGCGTTTCCCTTAATCATGGCGTATAAAGGCGTTGGACACCTGAAGCCAACACAGAGGTTCATCTTCTTGAGAGCGTTTTTAATACATTTGACAAACGTTTTAACTCAAAAACAAAGTCATACACTTTAATATTTTCCTTTTTAAATACTTTAGTTAACCACATACACTATTACGCGCAGTTAACCAGCGTATAAAATTTACCCTGTGAGTTGTGCACCACCTCAGATGGATGCATGGAACTGTCGGAAACAGAGGATGGAGGTATGTAAAACAATATGCTGATATGCCTAACCTCCATGACCTTTCCGAATACGTCGTAGGGATGAACAGCTAATTAGTCATTTCTGCTCTGTTGCCCAATGTTCCTCTGAGCTTTTAACCTTGAACGGAATTTTCCCAATCCCTACTCCGAAAGCATCTTCCTATTTGTTACATTTACAATCTAATACTCATTCGTTCTGTGCTGGTTTATTTTTATTCTGCATTTCTTCACGTGTTGTGTTGTGGGTCTTTACATACCTTTTACGTTTTCACTTGATATTTAAAGCCATAATGGCTATCGGATATTCACCAAATTCTTAAATTTCGAGTAAAATTATGTCCAAAACTGGAAGTGAGATTTTCTAACGATCGGAATACTTTCCTATAACGAAGGTATGAGAAAGTAAAAACTATTTACTCTCTGTTTGAGTGGAAGTAAGGAACTTTTGAACTCAAAGATGCGTAATTTCAAGGCTCGTCCTCCCAGATAAGAAAAGCTTGTTACGTACCTGCTATGAGGGATGAACAGATCAATCCAGTGCCTTCGACATTTATTAACTGGAGACCAACATGTGCTGCATTCTTCACTCCTTGGTACATTCATAGAATGTTTAACAATATCACTCTTAGATATGAAATCTGGAGCTTTCTGACTTGCATTTGGATAATATTTGTCTTATGTCTTCCATCTAGCTTAATTTCAGCGCGACATTGCTATTAAAACACAATTGCCAATATGTTTTAAGGTAGCACTACGTCTAACTCCGCGGATAGTATGGGGCGACTTACGGACGACCACCTGTGACAAAAAAAGGTCCCAACTGAAATCCTTATAGCGTTAAAAGTACGTGCTGCACACTAATCGTGTAAGCATATTCGCAAACAGCATGGAGTTTAATTCGCTTACTGCGCAATACATAGCACGCGCGACGCTCCCCGTGCGCGTCGGAGATGATGCATTATTTGTGAATGTGCCGCCGCGTTTGACTCAGTCTATCTTGGCAACCGTGAGCGCAACACAACTGTGCGTGGTACCGTTTTAAAGCTCTCGACAAGATCTATTCAAATATATGAAGTTCATTTTGCAGTGGTTTGAATTGAACATTTTTTTTAAATTGTTTTCTTGTTTAACTGGTGAACACTTCTGACAATATCACGGTTTAACTGGAACACCGTGAGCGCAAAACGACTGTGCGTAGTATCGTTTTAAATCTCTCGACAAGATCTATTCAAATATATAAAGAACATACAGCAGTGTTTTAAACTAAATTTTTTAAAAATTGTTTTCGTGTGAACGGGTTAACATTTTCGAAAATGCCGCGGAATTCGAAGAATGAACGCAAGTTAAAAGTGGAGAATGAAAACGAGAGGCAGTGATGGGGAATGTAAGAAGCCCAAGAAGACACAGCACCACGTTGGGAAATTCGTGTACTGATCTGCTTTGTGTTCGTAATGAGTCCAGCATTTTTTGTTAAATAGACCTGAGGTTTTTTTTTTTTTTTTTTTTTTTTTTTTTTTTTGGAGGTTTAACGACCACCGTGAGCAACTCAATGGGCTATAAGCAGTCGCCCGTCCCTAATTTAGGGTCACTGGCTCCAGGGAAAGGGAGCGAGCCAGTGCCGTAAGACAAACACAACATCCATGCCTCACCGGGATTCGAACCCGGACCCCTTACGGACGAGTGATTAGAGGCCAGCGCCTTAGACCACTGCGCCACCGGGGCGGCCAGACCTGAGTTGGCTATAACAAATTATACTGCTGGCCACCCAAAATGCAACACCAAGAAGGAAGCATCCGATTGGCCTGAAATTCGCAGTATGAGTCGTCCGCGAGAGGACATGCAAATGATTAGCATTGCAGGACATAGGCAAATCATGTGCGACCGGCACGCCACCGAGGAGCACTATAAGAAGGGTGCACCGAAGGCGGGGTGTAAGTAGTGTAAGTGTGTTGTGCTGCCACACCTGTGCGTGGGAAGCTTTCTGGTAGCTCGTCGCAGAATACGGGAGTCATTCTAGCACGTTTTGGAGTTCGACAGAGGACGAATAGTGGCTTATTGCGACAGCGGTTTATCGTACCGAGACATCGTTGCCCGTGTGGGCGACATCCAGCCACAGTGAGGCGAGTATGGATTCGGTGGGTGCAGGCGGGACGGACGGACCGTCGTGAGCGATTGTCGCAGACGCGGCACACTACCGAACGAGAGGACCGGCATGTCGTGTAGCGGGCATTGACGGCTCGCACCGCCACATCACGAACGTTAGCGCAGGAATTAGGGTGTCTTGCGCAACAACCTGTGTCAGCACGTACCGTTCGACGTCGTCTGCAGGAGTGGGGACGTCGCACAACGCCCATTGCTCCTATTACCATTGACGTTACACCAACGGCGAGTGCGGCGGCAATGGGTCGTTGAACTCCGCACCTGGAGTACGGAATGGCACGACATTGTCTTCTCCGACGAATCCCGCTTCTGCCTGCAACACCACGATGGTCGGATCCACGTGTGGCGGCATCGCGGAGAGAGAATGTATGACTCCTGCATTATGCATCGCCATACCAGTCCGTCGCCTGGCGTTATGGTTTGGGGCGCAATTGGATATGATACCCGCACCCCTCTGGTACGCATCGCAGGTACACTCAACAGCCACCGCTACATCTCCCCTCCGACGTTTTTGAGCCTGTAGTCCCCCCTTACTTGCAGGACCTGCCAGCGGCCACGTTTCAACAGGACAATGCGCGCCCGCACGTGGTACGCATCGTACAATAATTCTTCACGGCCCACCAGGTGTCACTGCTGCCGTAGCCTGCCTGTTTTCCCGATATGTCGCCCATCGAACACGTCTGGTCGCTGATCGGCAACCGAATGGCCCGGCAAGCACCACCCGCGGCTACGCCTGATGAACTGTGGCAACGTGTGGAAGCAGCCTGGACCGACATACCCCAAGCCCACATCCAAAGCCTCTTTCGTTCGATGCCGCGGCGTGTAGCGGCCGTTATTGCCAGCCATGGGGGCCACACGAACTATTGATGTCTGCGTGTTCCGCAAGTCGCACGGGTCTGTAAGCTCAATCGTTCCATCGTTGTATCTGTTGTTATGTGTCCAGTAAATCTGGCTTTGCTATCTCGTGTCCTTCTTGGTGTTGCATTTTGGGTGACCAGCAGTGTAAATAAACGCTTTCAAACCGTACTCGACTACATCATTTCAATTCTCCGATCTGCATGTCCTAGTCCTACGTTCCAAACTGACGGCTCGGTCAGAACTAATCCTACCTGTATTTTTTATTATATTTTTGTATGTGTTTTATTCTTACTAGCACTGTGCAATAAAAGCTCATGTAGCGGAAAATCATTGCAATTACACAAGATTTGTCAATCCATTTGCTTGTTTAACATCACGAGCATAAACGATCTTAAAAATGATAGGAATGTATATGGAACATTTGATTAATTTCAATTCCTTTCCTTTTTCGTGTTGTTACAGGAGCCGATGTGACGAAAAACGATGGTGTTTACACAGGATATTTCACTCATTTTAATGGAAATGGACGCTATGCTGTAGTTGCAAACGTCATTAATGATGGTCAGGCCAAACTCAAAAGAGGGACCAAATCTTCCGGGGCTCCTCCTGTTCCAAGACCAAAAGGTAAAAATATCCTTGTCTCTAAACCAATGGATTACGCAAATAGTTATGTGATGTCTCAAGAGTAGTAAACTTTTAGATTTAAATCTGCAGATAAAGATAACACTCAAAAAATCAAAAACATTTCATCTTTATAGGGATCTGTGATCAACATTCTTCTGACGCTTATGGAGAGCAGACAACGACGGTATACTAGAATTTTCTGATTCACCTTGTTTGCAGATTGCTGCCGAAATTCAGTTTACATCTTCGAAATTTTCGGATGGATTGATGTTGTACGCAGCTGAAACGATATTTGGTATTATTTTGTTAAAAAGAACATGTAAGCGTTAAATAGTTAATGATAGGTGGCTTCACAAAGTGCAATGATACTCCAAAGAAAAGAAGTTATCCTAACAAACCTTTACATATGTTATCTTCTGAGTCTTAGTTGAAATGTTCATCTAGCTAGGAAAACGGAAAATGCAAAGATACATTAATTAGACTGGGCTAATATTTATTTCACGTATCTCACTGTTAGAAATATTTTTTTATTATACAGTGAAAGATGGAAGTTTAGAGTCGATTTCCGTTACCTTATTCGGAACATAGAGTTCTATGCACCCATGTCCATGCTGCGGGAAAAAGATATAAAAGAAAAACGCGATCTTTGTGATTCCAGGATTGCACAATGAAACCCTGCGAATCAGTTGTTCAAACCACTTCAAATCGTCTGTTGAAATCACTAGATATATTGCAAGGCTGTGATTCTGATTTGAAAAGGTGATGCATGAAATGAAATGTAGGAAATTTGGAGGGTACTGATGGTTTTTTTTAAGGTAACTCTCAAAACTGGATGAGAACATATTTCACAAAATCACTGTCATCATCGTCAACAACAATCATCATTCATCTATTCTCATGGAAGAGAGTTATGAAAAGACTTGAAGGTTTTCCCAAGCTTATTTTTTTTCACAACTCTATTCCTTGGAAAATTTCCTTCAATGTCACTTCTACATGCTTTAGAATTTCTCCCACCCCTCTCCCGCGTGGTCTCCTTCTGTGCCTTTTCCTGTTCCGTCGCCCAATCGCCCCCCTGTCGCGAATCACGTGGTCAACTGGCCTCATCCACTTTTAATAGGGGTGGTCATAAAGGTTTTCTCAAGCTTTCTTCTTTCACAACTCTGTGCCTTGATAAATTTCCTACAATGTCACTTCGGCATGCTTTTGAATTTCTCCCACCCCTCTCCCGCGTGGTCTCCTTCTGTGCCTTTTCCCGTTCCGTCGCCCAATCGCCCCCTGTCGCGAATCACGTGGTCAACTGGCCTCATCCACTTTTAATAGGGGTGGTCATAAAAGTTTTCCCAAGCTTTCTTCTTTCACAACTCTGTGCCTTGATAAATTTCCTACAATGTCACTTCGGCATGCTTTTGAATTTCTCCCACCCCCTCCCGTGTGGTCTCCTTCTGTGCCTTTTCCTGTTCCGTCTCCCAATCGTCCTCCTGTCGGAAATCACGTGGTCAACTGGCCACATCCACTTTTGATAGGGGTGGTCATAATTCAGTGATCACTCAATGTATATTTGGAGGTTTAACGACCATCCTAAGCTATAAGCAGTTGTTGGTCTCCAATTTAGGGCCACTGGTTCCAGTGATGGGAGACAGCCAGTTCCGAAAGACAAGACAATATTCATGACTCACCGGAATTCGAATCAGGGCCCATCATGGAAGAATAATCAGAAACGAGCTCTTTGGCCACTGCGCATCATACAATTGTTAGAACAGGTGTGGAAGACACTCGTTTCAGAACCAGAAAAAATGTCCACAAAGGAATGTTAGCCGCCCCTGGTGGCGCAGTGGTCTAAGCGATGGCTTCTGATCATTCGTCCGAGGTGGGACCGGGTTAGAATCCCGGTGAGGCATGGATGTTGTGTTTGTCTTACGGCGCTTGCTCTCTCCTCCCTGGAACCAGTGGCCCTAAATTAAGGACGGGCGACTGCTTATAGCCCACTGAGTTGCTGACGGAGGTCGTTAAACCTCAAATTAAAAAAAAAAAGGGGGTATTAAATATTAAAGTGTATATATTAAATATTAAAGCGTATTTTGCTTGTTGGTAAATTATTTCAAATGTCCTGTAATTGTCAATAATTTCATTCCATTCCGATCCTATCCGACGCGACCTCGGTTTCTTTTCCTTCTGATCTAGTGTAAAGACTCTCTTTGGAAATTATAGTCATCAGATTTTGTCCTTCGTCTTCTTTTGTGTGCGGCGATCTTAAGCGGGGCAAACATTCATCTGCAAAGTAATATTCCTATTTCCATACTGCTAAATTTCGAATCATTAGTAATTTTTTTTTTCTATATCAGCAATTGTGAAATTCAGAAATTTATCGGTGATGTAGATCGAAATCGCGCCTCCTCACTCCGGGGCCAGTTGTTCTAACTGACTACACCGACGGAATGCATCGGCTGCATATTTGTCGTGTTGACACGGGGTTTACGTCTGTAGAACGTCACACAATAGTATCGCCATAGGCGTAGCGGCGGGGGTGGGGGCACGGGGGACACGTGCCCCCTCAACTTAAAATTTGGAAAAAATAATTACTCGTTTACCTTTTAAATGTTATAAAGTGTGAAAGGGAACAACGCTACGCAATAGCAAGCATTGTTATGACTGCTTTCTAGTAGTCATTTCATACACAATAGCATGCAGTCATCTGATGTTGGTTTTCTTCATCGGATGACTGACTGCATGAGGTTTAAGAAAGACATTGTTTTTTTTTTTTACATCCTTATTAGTGTGAAACAACCAAACCTGGTACACTTCGTAGTTTGGGATATATTAGGCATGTAAAAAACAAAGTTATGGCAATTGGAAAGGAGCATTTTCTGAGAAACTATTTCCGAGAGTGCCACCCAAAAATATCAGTTTACACTTATTTGTGCCCCCCCCCCCAAAAACAAAAAAACAAATTTTTGATCACGCTACGCTTATGATCATCAATGTCTTTTCGGCGCGGTCAAGAACTCACTTCTTGGGGGAAGCTGCCGCTTTTACACCTCCATGCTGTCTGTCACCATGTTTCTGGGGAAACTGCCAAATTGTGGTAACACACAATTACGGATCATATGAAGACTTCTTTCGGTTAAGTCTCGCGTGCTTGCAGGTACTTCCCGACCTTTAACAGCATTTCTATGGTTTCTAAATTATGCCATGGCAATCAAGCTCAGCTATTAAAAAATCGAAGTAATTCGCCGCGCAATATAATATTTTTCTACGCAACATCGCACCTAGAACAAAGACTTTTTCTATTTTTTACGCTTTCCAACCGTAGGTTGGAGAAGCGTATATGCTCCAGCTTTGTCCGTCCGTCCGCACGATAACTGACGTGAAAATGTTTCGATTTCGACGAAATTTTAGTATGTGGTAGGGAACCACCTGGGCACGAGCCCTATTGAAAATGGGCGGAATGGCGTCAAAGGTCAGGACATAAAAGCGGGACTCATTCCATTGCCTTTATGCGTCATAACATGCGTAAATACGGTTCGATTTCGATGAAATTTTAGTATATGGTAGGGAACCACCTGGGTACGAACCCTATTGGAAATGGGCGAAATGGGGTCAAAGGTCAGGCAGGGCATGAGAGCGGGATTTATTCCATTGCTCTTATGCGTCATAACTTGCGTAAAAATGGTTTGATTTCGATGAACTTTTAGTATGTGGTAAGGAACCACTAGGGGACGAACCCTATTGAAAATGGGCGGAATGGGGTCACAGGTCAGGACGTAAAAGCGGGATCCATTATACTGCCTTTATGCGTCATAACATGCGTAAATATGTTTCGATTTCGATGAAATTTTAGTATGTGGTAGGGAACCACCTGGGCACGAACCCTGTTGAAAATGGGCGAAATGGGGTCAAAGGTCAGGCAGGGCATAAGAGCGGGATTTATTCCATTGCCGTTATGCGTCATAACTTGCGTAAAAATGGTTCGATTTCGATCAAATTTTAGTATGTGGTAAAGAACCACATGGGGACGAACCCTATTGAAAATGGGAGAAATGGGGTCAAAGGTCAAGACATAAAAGCGGGATCCATTCCATTGCCTTTATGCGTCATAACATGCGTAAATATGGTTCGCTTTCGATGAAAGTTTAGTATGTGGTAGAGAACCACCTGGGCACGAACCCTATTGAAAATAGGCGAAATCGGGTCAAAGGTCAGGCAGGGCATAAAAGCGGGATATATTCCATTGCCCTTATGCGTCATAACTTGCGTAAAAATTGTTCGATTTCGATGAAATTTTAGTATATGGTAGGGAGCCATTAGGGGCGAACCCTATTGAAAATAGGCGAAATATGGTCAAAGGTCAGGACACTGGAGTTGGATCCATTCCATTGCCCTTGTGAATCATAGCTCACCTAAAATGCTTGGATTGCGACAAAACTTTATCATGTTTTTCCGGAGGTATAGTGAACCGGTTCTGTTGAATATCAACGAAATGGGGTCAAAGGTCATTACACAAAAGCCATATTTATTCCACAGCCATTATTCTCACAACTTGCGTAAAACAGTTTCTATTGCAACAAAACTTTATCATGGTGTTCCGGAGGTATAGTGAACCGGTTCTGTTGAATATCATCGAAATGGGGTCAAAGGTCAGGACACAGGAGCGAGATTTATTCCACAGCCATTTTCCACATTTTTTTTTTTTTTTGGTTGGAGGTTTAACGACCACCGTGAGCAACTCAATGGGCTATAAGCAGTCGCCCGTCCCTAATTTAGGGTCACTGGCTCCAGGGAAGGGAGAGAGCCAGTGCCGTAAGACAAACACAACATCCATGCCTAACCGGGATTCGAACCCGGACCCCTTACGGACGAATGATCAGAGGCCAGCGCCTTTAGACCACTGCGCCACCGGGCGGCCATTTTCCACATAACTTGAGTAATAATTTCTGGTATGTTGGAAAGCGTATCATAATCAATGCGTTGCATGATTTTACTAACTTGTTTGCATTTGACATTAAGAAATCTGTTACTTACTTTTGAATGTTACCGCAGTGAATTTTCTGATATTTTTACTTTCCATTAACCGTAAGAGCAGAGCAGTTTGTTCAAAGCCTTAATTTTTTTTTTTTTCAGATTCTTTCACTACGAAACCGGCGAAGGAATTCTCAATATCAGATTTAATACCAGAGAGTGAAAATGTAACTGCCAATGCAACTGCTAATGACGATGACGAATCTATTGGTGATCCTGCGCCTGAGTTTGAGCGAACATTTGATGCTGGGGCTTTCAGACTCGACAGGTGGAATCCCAATGCGGATGACGTCATCCCGCCAGGTGACATCATGGATTTAGTCGTTTTGCAATCCTTTGAAAATTACGATACCAACATGACGGAAGTAACACTGCAGTGGACGTCTCCCGGCGATGACCTGGATTCCGGAAACGGTGAGTTCTTTTACAAAATTGCTGCACCTCTTTTTATCATTTTAGTAAGATGACGGTAGAGAAACCAATTTCCTTTTTTCCATTCGGGTATTAACGATTCCAAATGCATCTAAGGCTATAAAAGGTCGCTGTCTCTTGCTTAAGGATACTGTGTGTGTGTGTGGAGGAAGGAGTGATAGCCCAGTTGTTAAAGCTGTCGGCTGCTGTTCATTTGGTTGAGGGCTCGATTCCAGCTTGACTGCTCCAACCACCAAAGACCCGCCATGCTTCGGAGAGTAGGCCAAGCTATTAGTCCCAGTCATTGGACTCTTGCGTAATATAAAACTGTCCTCTTGGGCATCGCCTGGCACTTTGTCAAGAACAGGGTAGTAGCTACAGAGGGTCAGTTCAAAGTTTTGCAATGTTTGCATAAACGCATGTGCTGCGGCGGGTACGTTACGTGTTTAAACTAGTTAAAGTCGCACGCTGCACTCAGTCGAAAGGGATATAGAGTGGTAGTCGTTGCTGTGAACAACATTGCATATAGTCGTTCTGCCTGTGGTTGGGACGCGTAAAAGATGAATTTAAATTTGGCCATAACGCTGCTCAAGGAACAAGAGATATTTGTCATGCGAAAGGGGGAAGGTTCCGTGGACCACAGCACCGCAACCAGAAAGTTCAAGAAATTTCGCTCAGGTGACAGAAACTTCGACGATCAGCCAAGGTTAGGTAGGCCGCGAACCGTGGATTCGGAGTTCGTGCCCTAGGCCGTAGAGGCAAATCAAACAACTAGAACTCGGAGATTATCAGGCGAGCTGGGCATGTCACAGACCACCATGGTTCGTCACCATCAGGTTTTCGACAAGGTCTACAGGAGCTGCCGTATGTCCTTCACGAACTGACGCCAGCTGAAGCAAACCACCGAGTGGAAGTGTGCACGAAACACCTGTAAAACCCGCGCGATGTACATCTAGAAAATTGTTACGTGCGACGAAAAGTGGATCTATTTCCGTAATACTAACACACAACGGCAGTGGTTGAGCCCGGGCCAGCTTCCAGAACATGTTGCCAAACTTCAGCGCTTCGAGCACAAAGTGATGCTCTGCCTCAGGTAGAATTTCGAGGTGATAATCTATTACGAATTTGTTCCAGACTGTCGGACCATCAACGCCAACCTCGACTCTGAACAGCTGGAGCGGATGTATGCCGTTTCGGAGGAGAAGTACCCGCACTGGTGAACAGAAAGCGCGCTGTCCTACAGAAAGACAACGCTCGGCCTCACACCGCGCGAACGATCCAGAAAAAACTCCAGGAACTTGAGGGCATCAAACTGACGCCATACCCAGCATATAGCCCCGTCGGATTATTACTTGTTCCGGTCCATGGCCTACTTCCTTCGCGGGCTGCACTTTAACAACCAGGAGGATGTGGCAGCTGGGGTGAAGGAGTTCTTCGACTAGAAAGACAAGAAGTAGTGCTACCGCGGAATCGAAGAACTGGCAGAGAGATGGCTAAAGACGGTGCAACACGATGGCCTATACTTTGAATGCTAGTCAGCTTTCGTCGTAAAGGTACGTATGAAGGCATAAAGTGATCCAAATATTTGCCCAACTTTCGATTCACCCTCTGCAGAATCTAAGAACTGGCAGACAGATGGCTAAAAACGATGCAATACGAAGTCCTATACTTTGAATGCTAGTCAGCTTTCGTCGTAAAGGTACGTATGAAGACATAAAGTGATCCAAATATTGCAAAACTTTCGACTCGCCCTCTGTAGAATCTAAGAACTGGCAGACAGATGGCTAAAAACGATGCAATACGAATGCCTAAACTTTGAATGCTAGTCAGCTTTCGTCGTAAAAGTACGTATGAAGACATAAAGTGATCCAAATATTGCAATACTTTCGACTCACCCTCTGTAGAATCTAAGAACTGGCAGACACATGGCTAAAAACGATGCAATACGAAGGCCTATACTTTGAATGCTAGTCAGCTTTCGTCGTAAAAGTACGTATATATTGCAAAACTTTCGACTCACCCTCTGTAGAATTTAAAAAACTGGCAGACAGATGGCTTAAAACGATGCAATACGAAGGCCTATACTTTGAATGCTAATCAGCTTTCATCGTAAAGGTACGGTATGAAGACATAAAGTGATCCAAATAATGCAAAACTTTCGACTCATCTTCTGTAGAAGGGAGCTGGAAGAGACTCAGCAACCCCCCCCCCCCCCCCCCCCCAGGCAAGCTCAGCAGGAAAATACACAGTATTATAAATTCTTTGAACTTTTACTTTCGTTGGTTTATGAAAATGGCGTTTGTGTTTCATTTTAAGCATGAATGCTTTTCCTTATTTTGTCGTGCATTACTTTTATTAAAAACAAGAAAAACTGAACTCATGCAGCACAAACGATGAGTATCTACAGATAAATTACTTTTAAAGGCCAATCGGTAGGGACATCTGCGCCAGTGATTCTCTGCCACATGGTAATAGGGTGTGTTGGTGTTTCGGTTAAAATAATAAGGGAGAGGGAAAATCGAACTCCCTGTTTATTGTAAAACGAAGAAACACGATACATAAATAAAGGTACACAGTGAGCAAGTAACGCACATAAACACCATAAACCAGTGTTTCTCAAACTTTTTGTATTAGTGCCCCCTTTCCCATATCGATTTTTATTGTGCCCCCCTTCCAATCCTTTTACCTAGACGCTGCCAAAACACCACACTTATTACTTGGGTTAGGGTTAGTTATCTATTGCTATCTGGGCACTGTAATTGCAGTAAAATGTTTACATTACACAACTTCTTTAGTATTGATCTGTTTAAAATATCTATTCAAATCTATTGCATGCGTGGATCGCCGTCCGTGTCGTAAAATATGCATCGTTCCAAATTTCTGATCTTCATCACCCACCTACCGTATCGTGAATTCTTGCAAGTCCAACTGATCAACGTCTGACGAGATCAGATCATACGTGAAGATTTTGGGAAGGGAGTGTCTGACCCCAGGTTTTAAGCAACACTTAGAAATAGAAAACCGAGAGATTTGGGCTAGAGTTCCCGACAGGAAAGTGAAACAGAAGCGAGGTAGAAAGGGGGAGGAAGGCGTCCTTGTTTATTACCGGGGGTCCAGTACCCGGTGTCCGATGGCTTAACGTGCCCATCCGACACACGACGGATATTTAGCGGTTCGAACGTTCGTACCTGCCTGGGATCGAACCAGAGGTTCTTCCGTGGCAGTCACAAACGCTGACCACTTACAGTTTTTATTCCGATCTTTGCTATAAACCATAGCTCAAGTTGAGTACTTTGTGACGTGCCGGCCCCGCAGGACGCACATGAGATAAAGGCAATGAGAGCACATGCCAGTGTTGTATGGTGGATAACACTCGGAGCTCCGGAGCCAGAGTAGCAGATTCGAATCCAGCCCTGGCATAAAAATGATGAAGAAATTTACTTCGTCCTATTGGCGCCAGAACTTCCCGGATGACCCGGCTGTTAGATTTATCGCAATAGTATGATATTCTTTCCACACCGCGAGACAGGAAAGATGAGAATTCCTTCTTTAGTGCCTCAAAAAAAAATTAAATCTGTGTGGTGTTACGTTCCACACACCAAATTATCTGGGATTTCTGAAATGCATGTTCTTCAGGGATGACTGCCTACAGCAACACATGGTCCCGGCTTACCCGTGGGCCATGCCCTCGGCCCTCTTTCGGGGCGGGAGATGTGACGTGCCTGCACCGCAGGACGCACATGAAATAAAGGTAGTGAGAACACATACCAGTGTAGTATAGTGGACATCATTTTTACGCCCCTGGCATAAAACGATGGAGAAATTTACCTTCGTCATACCACGACTGATGTAAACATACATTTACTGCCACGTGGAAGGTATTATTTTATTTTCAGAATATATATATATATTTTTTGTTCTTTCAATAAATAGTTTTTCCTTCGATTTCCCCTTTCCTTCGAGCCCCACTCTTTATATATTTCGCGCCCCACAGGTTGATGATCACTGCCATAAACTATACATATAAGTGACAAAGGTAACACATAATAACATGTACCTTCAAAACTAAAGGCAGTGAGGGGTGAGGACATCAAGTAACGTGATATAGCGATTCAGATGGATAATTGGAAAAGGTACGAAAAGAACACACGCAACACATCGCAAGAAATCGAAACAAAGTAGCAGAAAAGACAATCGCAGCACATGTAGGATAGTACAGTAAGCTACAATGACACAGCAAATACTCATATAAAAAACGAACACACACAGTACAGCATGACAAAACCAAACAGAGTCGCAAAAAATACAATCGCAGCACACGGGAAATCATGCAAAATACATTAAAATCAAGTAACATGCGAAATACACATGACCCAGAGACGCAAAAAGGACAGTCTTGGCATCAACAACTTTCGCACATAGTCCCATTGGGAACAGACGCAAGGTAAGGCAGGAGCGACGAAGGCGAAATTACACAGCTTAATATTTATTTCCGTACACGACGATGATGGCTGACAGAACGCCAAAAGTGAGCACGTGAAGTTAAGTCGAAGTCGTCCAAGGATTAAAGAAAATTCCAGTCATCGATGTAAAGATGACAATGCCTACGGACGCAGTCAAAAATTTTTGAAAGTGGAAGGTGTCGCACGAAATGACTGGAAATAGAGAAATGTCGTTTTTCATTTTCTTTTTTCTTTTTTCTTTTTTCGGAGAAACGTAAACTTTAAAGAACATTACCAAAAAAAAAAAGAAAAGAAAGAAAGAAAGGAAGATAGAAAGAGTGACGGAGGTGGAGGCGCAATTGGGTAGAAGGTACGTAAACCCCTGTTCGTCATTTGGTAAGTGACTATGTGATGCAAAGCTACAGTTTAAAAACTTAACAGGTAGTTTGTTGACTAAAAAGAAGTTCTGTCGTGAGGTCATTTTAATTAAATGTACGCCATGAAAAATACTGCTGAAGGGAAATCCTCGCACGTGCGGGAGAGTGGAATGTCTTTCAACATCTCGTTTATTGTTTTTTGTCCAGTAGGAGTGGTTTTACGATGACTGTGCTGGAGGGAAGAGTTTTCTTTTTTTTTTTTTTTTTGGAGGGACTCTTCTTGGTTTTTGAGAGGGAAATGGTGTATGACTACTGATGAGTAATTAACATTATATTTTACAATATAATGCTAATTACTCAAAAGATCTCCTACAGCGCTACCGTTTTTGTGTCAGTTGCGTGCAGAAAGGAATTTAACCCGCTCGTACCCAGAAGCTTATGGACACTCTCTGACCTTTCTCCTTTTATGTGAACTTAAAACATAAGCTCTATTTCAATTCCAAAATACTTATTTTTGTACGAAATAATCCTAATTATTTAAAATATTATTAACCCCTACGGGACTTAATCCTCTCAAACACAGTATATTTTTCAACGTTAGGCGTTACTGAACTTCGGTTTCGGCTATATCTGGTTTTCATGTATGATCTGTAACATTCAGAACAGTTTTGCCGATTTTCTTCGTTGAGCCTCTGCAGTTTTCCGGGGTTTTGTTTTATTTTTTTTTTCAAATCCAGCTCACCACGTTGGTACTGGCATTTTTACGATGTTGGCGGTATCGAAAATCATTGAAGAAAGCACAACGTTTGCTTTTTGAAGTTTCAGACAACACTATAACATCCATTTTTTTTTAAATAAAATCTCCAGATGCAACAAGATCACTGGGCGACAGAATTTTAAGAGAACAAATTAAGTAATGACTTTCACCCTTTGTACGGAAATGACACACGATCAGTTTTGCCTCCCTCTCCCCTTGGAAAGAATTGGGGAGAGACAGTTGAGGAATACTTGCTTGTACGGGTATGACACAAAGTTTTCATTGTACTGAAGGGCCATGTCCGCATATGCCACAACACCTTTGACGATTTGTTGTCAGATTTTTTGATAACAAAGCAAAACTTGTGTCTCTATTTGTGGAAAAATGAAGTTTGCAGTTGAACACAGCGTCCCCGTCCCATATGACCCTTTATCCCCCTCATGTGACCCCTCAGATGACTTCTCATCATCCCTGTTTCTGAGACTTGGCTACAGCCCTGGCCAAGATGCTAGTCCCCATTCTATTTTCCAGTACCCCAGCCATGTTAATCCGTTCACCTATGCTCCCATCATGCCCCCAAACATGGATGCCCCACGCCATTTCTGCCCACCCCCAGGTGCTCAAACCCCGCACAGGGTACAGACATGTACGCCGAAACCCCACTAGATACTACAGTCCTGTGAATTGAATTGAATTTTAAGTCACCGGTTCTTAGAAACTACCAGCACCTTTGGATAGATATACCACCCATGCTTGCCGTTTCTTACTGAATTTCACCCGGTACGTATCCTCCTGAAGCTGATTCCTTCAGGGTATTTTAATTCTCTATCGCTTAGTAGAAACAACTAGAAATTGAGTTTCTACAAATACCTTAAAAACCCTCTAGCTTTATTAAGCACACAGGACAAAAGATTTAGTCACCCCTAACAGAAATGACAGTAGGAAGTTACCGGTTGCACAGAGAGTGCCGTGACAGCATTGTTGGGAGATAAATAGCACTGGCGTGGTCTACAGGATAATTTCTGTCTCGTGCAGTGGTGAAGAGCAACGTGTGTAATGAATTTAGTCTGCAATATGGGTTGGAAGACAGATGTCGCTAAGTGGCAAAAAGGAGCCATCGTGTTTGGCCGTGCACACGGAATAAAGTCGCCCAATTTGTTGGTGTGTCAAAGCGTACTGTCCAGCGATTCTACAAACAGTGGTGTACTTCGTAGTCAACTGAAACTCGGTGACGTAACTGTGGCCGGAAAACGATTCTCAACAACAGGGACCGTCGCCATATTTCACGCCCTAGCAAATCGGTTTCAAACCAGGCAACAATTGCTCCAAACAGTCAATGAAAGTCCAATCCAGCCAATTTCCGGAAGGGCATTACGACGAGAACTGCATGGGATGAACATCTAGAGCAGAATACCACGGAAGCGGCCTCTTTTAACAGCAAGTCACAAAGTGTCACGTTATGAATGGGCTCAGAGGCGTCAAAACTTTACTGTGGAGGATTGGAAACGAGTAATTTGATCTGGTGAGGCTCGTTTTAGTTTTTACTCCAATCATGGAAGGCGACGAGTGCATCGCAGGCCCAATGGAGCCTTTAACCCTGATTGTGTCGAAGGTGTTGTTCAAGCTGGAGGGCGTTTTGTGATGTTTTGGGGATGTTTTTCGTGCCACAAAATGGGGGCCCTTTCGTTGCAGTGACGATGAGTTTAACCCAGCAATGCTCACCTCCTCCGCATTCTGAATGACGAAGTGTTGTCCTTTGCCCTGCATCTCCAGGAGCAGCATCTCACTGACACTCCTGTCTTCCAAGATGACAATTGCTGTGTGCACAGGGCTAAAACTGTGTCTGAGTGACACGACGAACAATCGGCAACACTGTCTCACCTCGATTGGCCCGCCAAATCTCCAGATTTAAATCCTATTGAAAATCTGTGAAATCATTTGGAACAGAAGATGAAACGCTGGAATAGACATCCACGCACTATGGCAGAACTTCGGGACCAATAGATGCACGAGTGGCTGCAAATCGATGTTCAGTACCTCCACAACCTTGTGGAGTCTCTACTACACCGGTTTCATGCTGTTATCAAAGCAAGAGGCGCCGTCACCCCTTATTAGGAAAGATCTGCCATGTGTGACTAATGTTTTATGCTTTGTGCTTACTCTGACGCAAATAGAAACAATAAATGAAACAAGTTTGCAAAATCATGCAACGCATTGATTATGATCGCTTTCCAACATACCAGAAATCATTACTCAAGTTATGAGGATAATGGCTGTGGAATAAATCTCGCTCCTGTGCCCTGACCTTTGATCCCATTTCGATGATATTCAACAGAACCGGTTCAGTATACCTCCGAAATAACATGATAACGTTTTGTCGCAATCGAAGCATTTTTACGTAAGTTGTGATGCATAAGGGCTATGGAATAGATCCCGCTCCTGTGTCCTAACCTTTGACCCCATTTCGCCCATTTTTAATAGGATTCGTCCCCAGACAGGCCCCTACAACATACTAACATTTCATCCAAATCGAAGCATTTTTTTGTACGTTATGACGCATAATGGAGATGGAAGTGATTCCGCTCTAATGTCCTGACCTTTAACCCCATTTCGCCCATTTTCAATACGGTTTGTCCACAGGTGGTCCCCTACCACATACTAAATTTTCATTGAAATCGAACCTTTTTTACGTGAGTTATGACGCATAAGAGCAGTAGAATAGATCCCGCTCCTATGTCCTGACTATTGACCCCATTTCGTTCACTTTCAATACGGTTCATTCTCACGTGTTCCTCTATCACATACTCAAATTTCATTGAAATCGAACGATATTTACGCGAGTTGTAGTGCGGACGGACATACGTGCACAACGCGTGACGTAATGAGGCAGATGGGAATAGCGACCATCTGCTCGCACGAGTGTGACGTCATAAAACTTTAATAGGATCCACACACAACGCGTGACGTAATGAGACAGATGGCGTGATCGCGCGCCGACATCTCAATCTCGAGAGAGTGACGTCATAAGATTTCTAAGCATGGGTAACATTAATGGGATGACGCCATGACACTAAAAACGTGGTAATTCGGGGGTGGTTATTTAAACCACTTAACGAATTTTCTTAACGTCGAGATCAAGTTAAATCGAGTTTTAGTGCCAGAAAACGGTAGGATAACGACTTTCATCAAAATCCTTAGAGCCGTTTTCAAAATACAATTTACGTAGATGCAATAATTGCTCCTTTAAGGTGGACGTCAAGTAATTTTGCTTCCTGTATTTCCAATGGAAAAACTTCGGTACACATTTTCTTCCCAATTAATGCGTTCCCAAGGTTGAAAATTTGAACATCGATTAAAATAGCTTCATTTTATAACTTGGAATACTTAATAATTTCTAAACATAACCATTATTATGCAATCCAACATTTTTTGTCTACTGACGTCATCAAAGTACAGATCGCGCTATCTTTTTTCTGGTTTCAACACCACCAAAGGAAAAGTTTTTGATTTTTAATATAATTATGGTTATGTTTTCGAAAATATTAAGTATTCCAAGTTATAAAATATGAAGTTATTTTAATCGATGTTCAAATTTTCATTCTTGGGAGCACAATAATTGTGAAGTAAATGTGTACAAAAGTTTTTCTATTGAATATATAGGAAGCAAAATTACTTTACGTCCACCGTAATAGTATGGGATAAGGGCGATGGAATGGATCCCAATCCTATGTCCTGACCTTTGACCCTATTTCACCCATTTTCGATAGGGTTCGTCCCCAGGGGATGCTCTATCACATACTAAAATTTCATCGAAATCGAACCATTTTTACGCCCGTTATGACGCAAAAGGGCAATGGAATGCATCCCTCTCCTATGTCCTGACCTGTGATCCCACTTCACCCATTTTCAATGGGGTTCGTCCCCAGGCGGTCCCCTATTACATGCTAAAATTTAATCGAAATTGAGCCATTTTCCCGCGAGTTATCGTGTGGATAGACGGACAGACAGAAAAAGTTGGAGCATATACGCTTCTTCAACCTACGGTTGGAAAGCGTAAAAAAAAAAAACACCTTATAAACTTGTGGTAACGGTTTTGAAAAAATAATTCTAACACTTATAAAACAACAGATTCGTACAAAAGTACTTAAACTGGGCGATAAATCGAAATGACGGATATTAAATCCAGTTTTTTTTCACAAAGGATGTAATGGCCAAGCAAAAAGAAAGGCAGAGATTTGAAAAAAAAATTAATATATCACGTAAAGTGGGGGAAAAAAACTCAAAGAACTGCAATGCATAAATTTGTGCATTGAACGATAGGCATTTAAAAAGAGAAGCCTTTTAATCGTAGGAGAAAGAAACAATAAAAATTACACTCACGCCTAAGACATATTGTGCATATCTTTTTAAAAGAAGCAATTAAATTTAAAATTCTCCATATTATTCCTTTATCCCCCAATACCTGCGCAGTCTTCTAGGAATTCTTCAGAGATGGGCCAGGGTTTGAATCCCAGTTAGGTATGTCTGATGTGTTTGTCTTACCGCACTGGCTTCATCCCTTCCCTGGAACCAGTGTCCCTAAATTAGGGATGTCGACTGCTTATAGCCCACCGATTTTCTCAAGGTGGTTGTTAAGTCCACCGTCGAAAAAAAAGCAATGGAGATATTCTGTGCCCTTTTTCGTATATTTTTCTAGTTTTCTTCATGAAGAACAATTGCAATAATTATTTTTATATTTAATGTAATGTTACTGCTGTTTTTATAATGATGTTAGACCATAAAAGCAGGATTTTTTTTTCTTTTCTTTCTTTTTTATTTTGCACAATGATATCAATAGACATGATATCTCCTTCATCTATCCGGTTTTTGTGTTTAGTTTTTGGTAAAATATGTTTACGACACTACACTTGCTTACTTTCTAGAAAATACTATTTAGAAAAATGGAAGAAAAGAGTGACGCAGTGGGATTCGAGATCAAATGTCAAAAAGGAAAACACAATTTGCATCATTAGAACTTTAAACATTTGCTACAAAAACTACGCACTCGAATAGGAAGATAGCTTTCGCACAACATTCTCTGTCAGAAACAATCAAGCAAGAGAAATTTGAATTCGAGATTGGCAGGCGAAGGCCAAATTCAACGGGATTAAAAGAAATGAAATTTTATAAAGAAAAATTAAACCTACAACTTTGAATCAAAATCTTGAAATGTTTCACCACGCCTGTTCTGCTTGGCTGATGTCATGGATAATTCAAACGGGATTCAAAGGAAAATGTCAAACCTTGACCTGTGACATGTGTTACCTGAAGTAGTTATTAAAAATTAGTATGTTTAGTGATTAGTGAAGCATTCGGTAAAACAGTTTTAAAAAGAGACTAGCAGTCATGTCCGTCTTCCGAACGGTGAATATATAAAGTCATTTTTTGAACACAAAATAAAAGAAAGGGAAAAGTGATTAAGGGAAAGAAAAGTAATTTAAGATCCGTAACTGTTTTACGATATAGAACAGGGTCGTGACGTCTATGCATATAGTTTAACGTAAATCGGACCAGGTTTTGACAAACCCCTCCCCCTTAATTTTAAATCGAAATTTCATGGAATTTTTACATTTCAACGTATCTGTCATAATTATCTTTAAACCTATCGGTATTTTGAACAGTAAAGCTAAGCCACCATTTTGAATTTTTTTCTTTTTTGATTGGAGGTTTAACGACCACCGTGAGCACCTCAATGGGCTATAAGCAGTCGCCCATCCCTAATCTAGGGCCACTGGCTCCAGGGAAGGGCGTGAGCCAGTGCCATGAGACAAACACAGCATCCATGCCTGACCGGGATTCGAACCCGGACCCCTTTCGGACGAATGATCAGAAACCATCGTTTAGACCACTGCGTTGCCTTGAATTTTTCGGTTTTCAGACTTTTCTATGTGTAGAAGCGGTACAAAAATTCAAGCAGGCAATATTCTAAAGCCGCCATTTTGATTTTTGTGGTTTTCAGACTTTTCTAGGTGTAGAAGTGGTAGAAAAATTCAAGCAGACAATATTCAAAAGCCGCCATTTTGATGTTTTTTGTTTTCGGACTATTCTAGGTATCCGGGTCTTAAGATCTATGCCTAGAAAAGCCCGAAAACTTTTCAGATCTCTAGGTCATTTAGAGCTGGTCGAACGATTCGCGAACAATTCAAGTGGACAATGTTCCAAAGCCGCCATTTTGATTCTGTTTTGGTTTTCGGACTTTTCATAGGTATCCAGACTTTAAAACCTATCAATATGCCCATTTTTAGATCTCTAAGTCATTTACAAGTAGTCGAACAATTCGCGACAAATTTAAGCAGTGTTCGAAGCAGCCATTATGTAACACAACTGATTAATACACCAGGTACCCGACTGAAGTGTTA
This sequence comes from Macrothele yani, assembly GCA_039090855.1. Lineage (NCBI taxonomy): Eukaryota > Metazoa > Arthropoda > Arachnida > Araneae > Macrothelidae > Macrothele > Macrothele yani. Next base: position 33,280,451 of record CM077011.1, read on the forward strand.
ATCCGTTTAATCGGCGAAAGAAAACAAAATACAATTTGCCAAGCTACGGATGGGTTTTTCAAGGCTGATAGCGAAAACAAACTGAAATATTAGAACGATTACGGTTTAAATATGAGAATGGTTACACGATATTGTGTTGAGTTCTCAGATGCCCTGTTTGTGTTCTCTGATTCTGGTTTCAAATGATCGTTTTGTCATTCTGATGTAATGTCTATGCGTACCGTCAGAGTACGATAACAGTATGACATGAACACCAGCTTCGTTGTCGATCGTAGGTCTGTCAGAGAACTTGATTTTTTTAGATGAATTTATGTATTCAACTGACGCCACGTATTTAGATTATTTTCACCTTGGATCTCGCCCTTAGGGTTATTGCTATAATTATATATAGCCAGTGCCGTTAATGCCCACCAGATAGAGACGCCTCAGTAGCTGAGCCCATCTTACGGATTTATGATGTCAGATGCTGACTAAACACATATAGCGCCGGGAATTGTTTGGTCGCTGTGGTGTAAAGCTAACGCGCTCGGCTAGATATCGAGAGATTCGGTATTCAATTGCCCGACAGCGGCCGAATAACAAATTTTCGGCTGTTGTGCGTTGCTTAACGTGGAAAGAGCAATGGATTTATTTATTCAACTGACGACTCGTATTTAGATGATTTTCACCTTAGTGAGAAACTAAATGCGCTGTACAAATCAGATAAAAAATGATAAAGCGGGAAAACGTACATATAGCTAAAGTGGTGAAAACAGAAGGAATTTTCCGTAGGCATTTCTGATTTCGTACAACGGTCTAATAAGGAGTATTGTGACCTCTCACAGCGATATAAGTGGCACGCTGATGTCTCGTGGAAAACAAGAAGACGCTGTGGCAGCAAATCCCACTCCTGAGCAAGAGAAGATTGTAGTTCCTCGAGAGTTCTGGCAGCAGGTTGACCTACAATACATCCTCACAGATGCTGTATTGAGTTGAGATCTGGGGTATGCACTGTCAAAGCACACGGTGAATATTTTTAGTTTCCTGGTAATCATCGGCAATAGAAGCTGTGTAAGATCTCGGGTTATCGTGTATGAATCGGAAAGCTGGGCCAACAGCACCCCAAAAAACCTTTACGTAGGGATCAAGGATTTCGCCTCTGTATTTCCGACATGTTAAGTCCGACCAAAAGCTGTGTGCGCCCGTTGGACATAATGCGACTATATAAAAGTACTCCACCACCTCGGTAATGGTGCATTTCTCTGATGTCTGCGAGGGAATAACGGGTTCCAGCTTCTCTCCAGATGAGAACACGAACGGCTGTCACTTTCGAAAATAAATCGGGATTCATCGGAGAAGAGGACATTCCAGTCAGGATTCATCGGAAGAAGAGGACTTTCCAGTCTCGATGTTGTCTGCACCACAGTATCTTGGAATTTCTTGCTGACAGAGTGAGGTGGATACAAACTTCTTGTGTATATTCCTTATTCGTTGAGTTGTCTGTATAATGTTTGCCTTGAAACACCTGGTCCACCTGCTGCAGACAGCTCTGAAGCAAGTGCTATTGCTGATGCTGACCTGTTACGTCTCGCTGTTAGTGCTACATACCTTATGACGAAGTAAAGTTATCCACCATTTTTATGCCGGGGGAAAGGATTCAAATCCCAATCCTCGGCTCCTGAGCTCGAGTGCTATCCACTATTTTACACTGGCATGTGCTCTCACTGCAATCTGCCTTTATCTCATGTTCGTCCTGCTGGTCAGGCACGTCACAACCTATCATCCTGAGTCGTTGTAATCCGTGGACGACCTGCCACAGGTTGGCGATTATCCTCTCCGGTGTCCTGGTACCTTCTCCAAATTCTGGATACAATGGTTAACGCCAGCGGCTCTGACAACATTACTCTGCGTCTGGCAGGATTCCAACATTCTTATAACCCCACCACGTGTAAACATATCCACTCGCCATCTTTCTAACAAACTGTTTTTATAAAAAATTCTACTACTGCCAGAGTGCGATGACAAGTGTGTCACGTTTTGCACTTTTGCAGCTCTTTCTCATGTCCGCAACTATTCGCCTCTTATGGCAATTATTGTTCATCATATGGTATCGCGTCATGATTTCCGCATTTGCATATTTCCATGTCCTTTGTAATTTATTACTCTCTACGCGCCATTTATTTTGTTCTAAAATGTATTTTTTATCTATGCTTAACTTTTGGGTACCAGGATAATTTGACAAGACCTGAGACGAATCCTAAATTTTCTCGAATCCCTCGAATCTCTCGAATCCTTCATACACTGAGTGACCACTTTATTATGACCACCTGACAGTTTTAAGCCAATGAGTTATGGCTGCACGCTATTGCCGCCAGAGGGCGAGACTAGTATAAAAAGGAAAAGCTTAGGGCTTGCGACAGTAGTAGAAGTAATTGATTTTTGGGTGACGAGATGGGTAAAAATGCGATTTGACGGACTTTCAACGTCGGATGATTGTAGGAGCTCGGAGCCATGGAGCGAGTATCACCGAAACCGCCGCATTCGTGAAATGTTCCAGAGCAGCTGTTGTTAAATAAAATGTTCCAGAGCAGACTGGACTGTCAGCCCAAAAACTGGGTCTCTACGTGCAACGTGTGGTCGTCATCGATTAGTGACTGCTCGGGCGGAACGGAGAGTGTCCAGACTGGTAACAGACACCAGAAGGGCAACAGTGCAGCAAATTACAGACCATCTTAATCAAGGATCCCCTGAAATGATCTCTGCACGCACTGTTCGCCCTACACTGCATCGGATGGGATATGGCAGCCGAAGGCCTGTTCGAACACCTTTGCTGTCTGCAGTTAACAAGAGAAAACGTCTCCAGTTCGCACAGGAGCACAAGGATTGGACAGCCGATAATTGGAAACAAATTATGTCGTCCGATGAATCACGTTTTCAGTTGCACCATGCCGATGGTCGAGTGAGAATTTGGCGGAAACAGCACGAAAGCATTTACCCCAAATGCATTGCTACAACCCTTCAAGCTGGTGGAGGCAACGTTATGGTTTGGGGAATGTTTTCCTGGCACGCTTTGGGCCCTTTAATTTGTGTTGATCAACGTCTGACTGGCACATCATATCTAAACATCGTTGCGGACCAAGTGCATCTTGTCATGTGCATGGTTTATCCCAATGGCGATGGCTACTTTCAGCAAGATAATGCGTCCTGCCATAGTGCTCGTTATGTACAGTATTGGTTTCAGGAACATGCCGGCGAGTTTACTTTGCTTAGGTGGCCCTCACAATCACCAGATCTCGACCCCATTGAGAATTTGTGGGATGAAGTTGAACGAGCCATCAGACAGCGGGATCCACAACCCTGCAATCTCACACTCCTGGAAAGTGCTATTCATCAAGCATGGTCTCAGATTCCACAAACCACCTATCAACATCTCGTGGAATCCAAGCCACGAAGAATCGACGCAGTATTAAAAGTATTAAAGGCAAAAGGTGGCCCAACGAAGTAATGAGGGGGTGGTCATAATAAAGTGGCCACTCAGTGTATCAGAATAATTATAAGAAAAAAAGGGAAAGAAAAGGATTCTGCTTAAAATTAAAAGTTTTTATTTGAAGCAAAATTTGAACTCTGCGTTTAATGAAAAACAAATTCAAGAATACAGTTTTCAAAAAATATACATACCCATACTTATTAAAAAGATACAAATGAAATTTATAATTTACATTTACTAAGCTCTTGAGTCTTGAGGTTCATTTCTATTTTCTGAACTTAATTTGACAAAAAAAATATTTGAGTAACAATTCGCATTTTTGACATTTTGTTCTAATAAAAAAACTTCCAAAACCCTTTTTAATCAAAGCAACTGTAGAGGTGGGGAGGATTATTTCAAAAGTTAATGTAGATAAACATTAAACATGGGACATTGAATTGAGCAAATTCTTTCCAGAAAATTAAGAAAAATGAAAAACTTGTTTGTTTTAAGAGTTAATAAAAACACTGAACTCTTTCAGGGCAATGTAAATAAATCAGACACCTTTAATGGAGATTTCTTGCTGACAAAAATTCAAACAAATATCGCTCTACAACAACCACCAAACGCCAAGTTTTTTAGGTTAAGATTCGAAAGGTTCGAATGACGAAAATAGCGCGGACATTGGAGTTTTTGAATCTCGAATCGTTTTCAAGATTCGTGGGATTCGAGGATTCGAATGTGCCATCCCTGATTTTAACACTTTCGGAAAAAACAAGTACTATACTGTGCGAATTAATTGGGACAAAGTAAAATATCACTCTTTTTCCAAAACTACGCCTTAATATCATTCTGTGCCTTGATATACACTGATAAATACCTGTATTAGTATGAAGTATGTCCTCCTTTAGCAGAAATGACCTCTTGAATTTGTTTTGGCATTGACTTCACTAATTGAGTGCACATATTTTTGACTTCATAATCGTGGAACGACACTTTTATAGCATTCGTTATCATGCGTTCTTTGGCTGTACAGTCCATTTTACCTAAACGTCTCTTCAAAATATTCCACAAGTTTTCTATGGGATTTAAGTCTGATGAATTTCCAGGCCAATCAAGCAAATGAATTTGATTTTCCAGCATGCAATTCTTGACCAATTTCGAATTGTGACATGGGGCCAAGTCATGTTGAAATGTCCCATCAAAAGTTTGCAAGAATGGAACAATCTTACGTTGTAATATTTCTACGTACTTGGCTGAATTCATCATACCTTGAACAGGAACTAAGCTTCCAGTGCCATTTGATGTGAAAAATCCCCAAAAATTCTGTTTCAGAGGGTGTTTTACAGTTTGTTTGACATGCTCAGGTCTTAAGGGTTCACAGTTGCTTCATCTAACGACATTTGCTTGGTAACCCTGCACAAACAAATGAGTTTCGTCACTGAAAATTACCTTTTTCGAGTCGTCAGCAATACATGATTCATATTTTTTGGCCCAGGCTAAACGTTTTATCTTCATTTTCGCATTCAAATATTGTTTTTTCGTTGGTCTTCTTGTCCTCCGGCTAACTTCCAGAAACCTATGGCGTACAGTTGAATCACTAACATTGCAACCACTAGCCAATAAATCTCTTTGAAGGTCGGTGCTTGTTTTTTTATGGATTAATTTTACTATTTCTGATGAGATATTTATCGGTTCGTGGAGTTGTTTTTCGTTTTCTTCTACATTCACCTCTCCTTTTTGGAGCCGATGATCCAGATGCATTGTATCGCGTAAGCAGTCTTGATACTCTTGATTTGCCTACACCAACTGTAGAAGCGATATCTCTCACTTTCATAGAAGTATGATCCTTCAGAGCAATTATTTTTGCACGCTTCCATGGGTAAATATCCATTTTTCAACACACGAAAGCAACACGTACTCACAGAGAGCAAAAACTAACATCCACCTGTCACACACCAAAGCTCACAACTGAAGCTTAAGTGCCTATTTCATGTTTAAAACCGGTCAAACCACATTCTTACTATCAAGTTCTAACAATCACACCACCTCACAGCTGATAAAACCGGTTTACGTGGGTTTCCGACATCAACTGGCGATCACATTACAATTCTGAAAATAAAATAGCTTGTCCCAATTAATTTGCGCGGTATAGTACATGAAAACTTGGAGCAATGTGCAAGAAATATCTTTTGGGGAATGAGACAATTTCTTTCGTTCAAATATTCATGTATTTAGTAACATTTTTTCTTCATTTACAGTTTCATCTATTGAACTCTGGGCTAGTGATGACATGGATAGCCTCATTGAAGACGCCCGTAGTGGATTTCTCATCCCATCTTCAGAGGTTACCAACGGGACGTTGCAGCCTGAACAGCCTGGCTACCTTCAAACCGCAACCGTTCTCGTTCCGTTTCCCAAAGCTTCGGGTACATTGTACTTCGCAATGATAGCAACGGACGAGGCTGGTAACAATTCTACGAGACACAGCGTCGCCGCGGCCCACATTAACATCAAGAAAATCATAAAAGAGGCCGCTATCCTTAGACAAGAAACACTCTCGATCAATTCTCCAGATGACGATCAAGATCCCGTGGGGGTTCTTCCTGATGAAGACAAATCGTCCAATACATCGAATTCTAGCAAGACTGGCGATACTTTCAAATGGTGGATAATTGGCCTTGTGATCGGCGGAATACTTGGAATTATTCTACTTCTTTTAGCCTTGAAAATCGTTATCACGAGAAACAGAAAAAATGTCATATTCCGCCGTTGATAAAGACCAGGAATTGTAAATAAAGAGGAGTTTAGGCACCTCATAAAGAAAAGAATTTATATTCTTTTGTTTCTGTAGACAAAAAAATATGTAAATAAAGTGACGGTAAACCTTGACATAAATAAAAGAGTGCGTGTTCTACCGCTGCTACAGAAGCTGTAAATAAAATGAAATTTAACCGTTCTGTACGGAAAAAAAATGAAGTTGCCGAAGTCGAAATTGTAAATAAAGTTATTCTTAACAATAACTGACTTGTGCAATATTTGTCGGTCGAGACTCATAAGCATCTGGTGCTGGGAGAAAGTGCGTTTTACGATTTGATGACACTAAAGCAAAAATTATGAGCACAGTGCTTACGTAGCTTCTAATGCTTCACAAAACAACTACACTGGTGTCCAAAACTAACGCAACAAACACAAAATCATGAATAACGCAAAATCCACACAACAGAGTTTAAGACAATTGGTGCGGGCATACATATTAGAGTGGATGATGTCTTAAACTCACGTATGAAATTTTGTAATAATTGACTATCATCTTCTGCCTCCGGATTTACCTTGAAATTTCATGAAATTGAGAAATATCGTCTGTTGGTCACGAATGCATGGGATTTTTTTGTCCATTATCGGTTTGTAATAGTGATAAAAGGGTTCTAAATGATGTCTTAAAATCACGTATAAAATTTTGTAACAAGTACATACCATCTTCTGCCTCTGGATTGAACTTGAAATTCAGAATTGGGTCAGAACGACGTGCGTAAAATATTGTTACGACATCATTTTTGAGGAATGAAGCAGTCCTATTTATTCCAAAAGAATAAGTGTCGCCCCGGTGGCGCAGTGGTCTAAGCGATGGCCTCTGATCATTCGTCCGAAAGAGGTCCGGGTTCGAATCCCGTGAGGCATGGATGTTGTGTTTGTCTTACGGCACTGGTTCTCTCCCTTCCCTGGAACCAGTGGCCCTAAATTAGGGACGGGCGACTGCTTATAGCCCATTGATTTGCTGACGGTGGTCGTAAAACCTTCAATCAAAAAAAAAAAAAAAAAGAAGAAGAAGTTAGTTATTGACAGGAACAATTAGCATCTAGATGCATGTCAGCCGAACTCAAAACCATAATCGATCCTGTCATAGAAAGAAATACTTACTTCGCACACTCCGAGAATTTGTTACTGACAATGCTAATTGACCCCCAAAAGCGTATCAGAGAATTAGCTGCGCGTCGTATTCTGAAAGCTCGTAACATGAAAATAAGTAAAACCAGGCTCTTCCAGTTTACAAATACAAACCTTGATGCATCAGCTAACTATGCTCTCATTAATTGGCAGCAAAATATAAGCGAAACCCCAATACTGAAGAATATATCTGATGAAGTCCTTCAATCAATTTTGTACAAGGAGGGGAAGGTGAATTGCCACTGCCTCTTCTACAGCAATTTTTTTTATTAGAGGTTTAACGACCACCGTGAGCAACTCAATGGGCTATAAGCAGTCGCCCTTCCCAAATTCAGGGCCACTGGTCCCACAGAAGGGACAGAGCCAGTGCCGCAAGACAAAAACAACATCCATGCCTCACCGGGATTCCAACCCGTACCCCTTCCGGACGAATGATCAGAAGCCATCGCTTAGACCACGGCGCCACCGGGCTGGGGCGGCTCTCTTGATATCGCAGCTACAATTTACAGAGACAGCTGTAATTCTAAAGGCTGTGACAGAAGCCTCGAACACTATACGCACAAAATCAGAAAGAGAAGGCTTTATTAAGGCAAAGATAGAGTCGCGCAAACTAATGCCGGAATTTGACAGTAAGCAGGATTTTGCTGCTAATAAAATATAATATGTTGAGAGTATTTTATATTTTATTGCAATTTAGTGTTTTATTGCATTATTAGTGCATTTGAAACGGTTTTTGAAACTTCCCTTCAGGTTTTAACAACAAAGAATGTTTCTCAATTTTATGATATTTAAAGGTCAATCAGGAGGCAGAAGATGATATGCAATTGTTACAAATTTTTATATGTGATTTTAGGACATCATTTAGCACCCTTACAAGCCGATATTAGACAAAAAAGAAATGTCCATTCATTCGTGACGCACCCAGCAATACACAACAGAAAAAGAATGCCATCACCGCATAAGGAGTAAGCATACGCGTGACAGCATGACAGTCGAAAACTAATACAGCAACTGGCGCGGATGCCGAGGGGGTTATAGGGGGTATGATTACCCCGAACAGCGATACACACATTATAACCACCTACCTAATAAACTGTAAGACCCCCTTCAGCCCGCAAAACAGCAACCACTCGGCGAAGTTTCGATTCGATGAGGTGGCTCTAGGTATCCTGGAATATCTGGTACCATAATGTCAATATCAGGTTCTCCAGTTCCCGTCCATTTCAGGGTGGTGGTGATTTAGCGCGAACCCGCTTTTCCAAGTTGAACCAGAAATGTTCGATTGAGTTCATGTCAAGCAAATTTAGTGCCCAGGGTATTAACATAAAGTCATCAGCATGTTCCTCGAACCAATCCTTCACGATTCTGGCAGTGTGGCATGGTGCATTATCCTGTTTGTAATGGCCATCAGGGAACACAGTTGCCATGAATGGGCGAACTTGATCCGCAACAATGTTCAGATACTTGACAGCTGACAAGGATTGTGCTGTGGGGATAATGGGGCCACAAAGTAACCCAAGAAAACATCGCCCACAACGTAACACAGTCGCCGCTGGTCTGTTTCCGCCCAATAGTGCATACAGGTGCCATAGCCTCCGTTGGTGATCGGCGTATTCGAGCTCGGCTGTCGACGTGATGCACCAGAAATCTTGATTTGACAGACCAGGCCACTTTCTTCGAATCGTCCACGGTCCAGACTGGATGATCTTGGGCCCATTGCATGCGTTGTTGACAATGACGTTAACATAGGAAACAGGCTGGGTCTTCGACTACGCAGGCCCATGCGCAGAAGGTGCGTTGAAATGTGTGCTGTGACACATTGTCCTAACCACCACTGTTGTAGCTGCGGGTGATTTGTGGCACTGTGGCCCAGAATTCTCTGTGAACAATGCGCGACAGTCTCCGCTTCTCTCTGGCATCAATGAGCTGTGAACGACACTCGGCTGAACGACAGTTCGTCGTTTGGCCATCTGTGCACCACTTTTGATACGTACTCACTACAGCGGCAAGTGAAAAACCCACACTTTTTTTTTATTTCTTCTTTTGGTAAGAAATTAAAAGTTCAACTTTTAATTTCTTACCAATTTCGCAATAACTTAAACTACAGTCAGGAAGAGTTATAATTCTCTCCTGCATTGCAATGGAGCTCGCTCTTTTTCGAAGACATGACAGCTGAAACTAACTGAATTGCCCTCCAAAAATCTTGTAACATGTCTTTTAAACGGTGGCATTTGTTGTCAGTTTGTATAATGTAATGTTTAACTGCTTTACAACAGAGTGCTGTTATGTGTGCAGATATTCTTTGGGGTGAAACATTAACATTTTCATTTGTTATATATATATTCCTTCTGAATAGTAGAAAAAAGAAGCATGTGTGTGCACGTAACAGTTATGTTTAAAAATATTTCTTCACAATTGCTCTGCACATTTATTTATGCAAAGAAATGTATGTGTACAAATACTTTTTTTTTTTTGGTCCACTCTATATAATTTAAAATTCTGCAGATCCCTAAGTGAATATTCATAGGAGCGAGTGTCATGGTCCGGCATATTATGCACTATGTGATCAATGTATCAGGACACCCATTTGAGTAGTGGACTTGCCATATACGTTACGGCCATTGCCCATACAGGTACAAACAAGAAAGATAACACCGAATTTTCGGGTGTAATGAGCACGTCTTTTGAATCCGTTCTGACGCAAATTAAATTTATCAAAGCTATTCAAAGTCAATGGAGCCGGTATGGAAAAAAATAGTATCTGACGGAAGAAAGAAGTTTTTCAATCGGGTTTTTAATCCCTCAGATATTGCTGTAAACGGAATCGTGAGCTTACGCCCTCTGGTTGCAGACTTGTGTTTCAAGAAAAATTTGAATTTATATGAGAAACATTTCGCAGCGAAAATGCACTCCACAAAAAAGAATTTTTCAAATCGGACACTTCGAAGCAGAGATATGGACAAATATAAGATATGCATCTGCGCCCCCTCGTGGGAAAACCCTGCATTATTTTAGGAAGAAAGTATTCTCAAAAGGTTTTTTGATATAAGCGGTATCGGTCCAAGAAAATAAAATTTTAGTCGAGTTTTCAGGAGTCCAGATTTTGCTGCAAATACATCAGAAGCAGAAATTAACACTTATGTCCCCTGGTGGCCAAACCATTATTTACCAAACATTAGAAATTATATGAAAAACATTTTCCATCTGGAGTTGTATGCGATACAGGAAGAATTTTTCAAATCAGAGTTTTAGAAGCAGAAATATCGGGGGAAACGCAATTTGCCTTTGCGCCCCCTAGCGGAAAGTCTATGATTTACTTGAAAATTTTGAATTTTTATGAAAAACATTTCGCATCGGAAACACTATCCAACAAACAAGGAATTTTTCAAATTGAACTTTTAGCAGTAGAGATATTCATAAAAATAAGATATACATCTACGCCTCCCTGGAGTAGAAACCATGCATTATTTTCAGAAGAAAATACTCATAAAAGGTTTGTCGACGTGTATAGTATCGGTCCACAAACGAATTCTTTTCAATCGAGATTTTAGAAGCTCAAAGCTTGTGGCATAATTTACACTTACACCCCCTGGTGGCCAAACCATTTTCTACCAAAAATTATAATTTATATGCAAAAGATTTCCCATCAAGAGCTGCATCCGGTGCAGAAAGAGTTTTTCAAATCGGAGTTTTAGAAGCAGAGATATCGGGGGGAACGCAATTTATCTTTACGCCCGCTAGCGGGAAGTCTATGAATCACTTGAAAATTTTAAAATGTATGAAAAACATGTCCCACCGGAAACTATGCAGTAAAGAAAGAATGTTTCAAATCGTACCAATAGAAGCAGAGATATTGACAAAAATAAGATATACGTCTACGCCCCTGGCTGAGAAACCATGCAATTTTTTTAAGAAGAAAATATTCCGAAAAGATTTGTCGACGTGAGTGGCATCTGTCCACGAACGAATTTTTTCAATACAGATTTTAGAAGCTCAGATGTCATAACAAATACATCAGAAGCAAAGATTAACGCTTACGCCCCCTGCTGGCTAAAGTATTCTTTATCAAAAATTAGAAATTATATGCAAAAGATTTTCCATCAGGAGCTGTATCCGCTGAAGAAAAAATGTTTTAAATCAGAGTCTTAGAAGAAAAGATATCGGGGAAACGCAATTTACTTTTACGCCCCCTAGCGGAAAATCTATGCGTAACTTCGAAAAGTAACTACACCTAAAAATAATGGAATCGAAAGATAAAATAATTTTTTCAATCGTACGTTTAGAAGCAAATATATGGAATAAAATGTATTTTGAATTTGACATCATCTGCCTTTATGCCCTCTAGCGGCGAAATTGTACATCGTAAAGCACAAAACGAAATGAAGGATCATCATTCGCGCATTTCAGGCTTCCCAGTTCAAAAAGAATTTTTCAAGTCGGAGTAATAGTTGCAGAGATATGGTGTCTACAGACGGGCGGACGGACGAACGGACAAACCGATAACATAAGCACGATCTTTTTTACAAAAGACATGCTAAAAAAGACGCATGTGGCCTTACAAATATCATAGACAAGCATGATCAGTAGAACGGGCCGTACGACCGAGCACAGTGACTTTCAATTTGGCACGGTCAAAAGATGCCTTAGCAAAACGTCAGTTCAGAAACTTTCTGCTCGATTGCAGTTATCGTGATCAACTATAAGGGTTGTTATTATTGTGAATTGAAAACACCTACGAGCAACAACAGCACAATCGCCAACTGGTAGGGCACGTAAAATGACAGAACGGAAGTTCCTGCGGGGGGTGTTACATAATCTTCTGTCCTGGGTTGCAATACTCATCATTGAGTTCTAAAATGCCTCTGAAATCACCGCCAGTACCGTAACGGGTCGCTGGGAGCTGAAGGGAATGGATTTCTATGACCGCAAGCCTCACACAAACCTAACGTCAACAGCATCAACCCTAAGCGTCCGCTGGAGTGCTGCAAAGCTTGGCGTCAGTGGACTTTGCAGCAGTGGAAACTCATTCTCTGGAATGATGAACCACGCTTCACCATCTGGCAGTCCTACGAACGAGTCTGAGTATGGTGGATGCCAGATGAACGCTACCTGCTTGAATGTGTTAAGCCACCTGTGAAGTTTGGTGGTGGAAGCGTTATGCTCTTTGGCTTTTTCTTCATGGTGTGTTCTAGGCCCCGTAATTCCAGTGTCCAGGAATCTGAACGCTGCGGCCTATTAGGAAAATCTCGACAATTCTGTGCTCCCAGTGTTATGGCAATAGTTCAGGGAAGGCCCTTTCTTTAACCAACAGTACAATGCCTCCTTTCAGAAAGCAAATGTAGGAATGTTCTGAATGGGTGGGTGTAGAAGAATTTGACTGGCCTGCACAGTGTCCTCATTTCAACACCATGGAACACCTTTGGGATAAATTGGAACGCCAAATGGGAGCCAATCCGCAAAACATGGAACACCTTGGGATGAATTGAAAGCGCCAAAATGGGAGCCACTCCGAACCGCCTGAATCTGTAGCCGACCTTCCTAAGCTACTGTAGCAGAATAGATGGCAATTCTATTAGGAACGTACCAAAATCTGGTGGGAAGCTTTCCTAGTAGAGTGGAGGCTGTGATAACAGCAAAGGATGTACCAACCAAAAATTAATTGTTTTCTCTTCTTATCAGATACTGTATGTTTTATATGTTTACTGCATAGTAAAATTTTTTAAAAAGAAAATGCAGATTCTCGATGGGGCAAATCCCATGTTAATTGCAAAACGTATGTAGAATTTTCTTTTAAAATTTAGTAAGTAGTAAAGAATAACTTTTTAGAATTTTTTTCTTTACTGTATGTCACTTGTATAGAGGCAGATATTGAATGCCTTAGTTCATTTGCATAGAAGCATTTTAGATAACAAGTCTGACATAGATCTGGTCCAGAGGTTGGCTGATGTTGCTCACTTTCCAGATTGACTGACTATTAATTCGCCAATTCGTATTCACCCTCATTCCGACCCAATTTTTTTTCATGTGAGAGACATTCTTAGACCACGTCTAAGAATTGAATGCTACGATAAGACATGTAGTATTAGCAAATAAGAATTGCAATTGTGTACCATATTCGTCCTTTTGATCCCACGCTGCTCCATATAGAAAATGCCACACCAGGAAGGAATGCATAAAATGAGGCGAAACTTATCATACATGCAAACAGTAGGTGGAAAAGAAATGATTTAATTTCTGAGGGATAAAAGGAATAAGATGGGCTAGGAGACAGTGTAATGTGACCTGTCTCCTAGGTCGTATGACCACCAGGCTGGTCTATACATTCGACAATACAGCGTGGCGTCGAGTGTAAAAGTCCCTGGATGTTGTCCTGAGGTATCACTGACCATCTATCGTTGACCTATGTCCACATTTCGACATTGCGAGGGGTCTTAAAGTGGCGTTAAGTCGTGTTCTCTATTGGAGAAAAGTGTTTAGATCGCGATGGTTAAAGCGACATTTGGACACCTTTTAGGTGCTGTCTGCTGATTTGGACAGTGCGCGGGTGGACGTTATCATGTTCAAGCTGGGCATCATGGATACCACAGAGATGCAGTAACAAAACGAGCTGTAGCACCTGATCGACGTATCGTCGTGCTGGCATTATGCCCACTATGCCTACGATCGGTGAACAGCTGTTGAAACTAATAGAGCTCCGAGCCAAAATACCAAGCTGAGTCGTAAGACGCTCATTGATAGCAGAATAATCATCCCAGTGACGACGTCGTCTCCAGACTCAATTGGAGAACGTCCGGCAGGGCTGAGACAAGCACGACTCGTAGCTGAATACGACACGATTCCATTTATCTCGTCACGCATGTCTGGTTCGGCACCACTGCAACCTTGCTTGACGAGGTGCTTCGGCAAGTCACAGTCGTCGTAATGGCTGGTCAGAGTGCGATCCTGCCTCCGCCAATCGACGATTCACAGTCTATGTCGATGCGGAAATATTGATATCTCTCTGTGCACCTCGTCGTCCTTTCCTCCACTATGGATTGCGGGGGCTGCTAAATGGGATTCGGACGTCCACCAACCTGCAGCAGTTTCACTACGGCGATATACGTTGCCTACCTACAAACACTGTGGCCAAATTCGGTCGACAGCTGTTACATCTCAGTGCGTTTCCGCGGCGATGCAACCAGGGGCCAACCAGCCGTATGTAGTCCAATAATGAAGCACCTGGTAAAGGTGCCAGTGTAATGTTAGGATTCCCGGTGACTTAACTTTGGCGTTCTCGCTCCTTGCACGTGCTTTTGCCTCCGGGATCTCTCCAGTACTGCGGTCTGTACGCTCAAATGAGGACGACCAAAGTTAGGTACGCTGAGCCATTTTGCCTTTTGATCTCCTTTGCCTACCACGTGATTGATTCGCAACTGCAATCATTTACAGAACTGTCGCCACATAGCAATCAATCTGTATGGTACTCCGACAAATACTTCCTCATGTGACCTTTTCTATGTCAAACAGTGTATTGTTTAGGGTATAACGAAGTAAATTTCTCCCTCATTTCTGTCCGCGCCAGGATTCGAATCCGGGTCCCCTCACTCCGGAATAAGTCACTCTACCAATTGAGCTACGCGGACGTTTTTTTTTATTCTGATTCCTATCTGCCTTTATATCGTGTGCGTCCTTCTGGCAGGTACGTCACATCTCCTGGTACGTTACATCATCTCCCCCTTATTTTTTTTTTTTTTTTTTTTTTTTGAAGTGCTGGAGAAGGGATTCTCTTATTTTTCCTATCTCGCGGTGTGGAAATAACATCACACCAATGCGAGATTTTGAACGGTCGGGTCATCCGAATAGCTCGGGCGCCATTATAACGAAGTAAATTTCTCCGTCATTTTTATCAGCGCCAGGATTCGAAACCGGGTCCCCTCATTCCGGAATAAGTTGCTCTACGAATTGAGCTACGCGGACGTTTTTTTATTCTGATTCCTATCTGCCTTTATGTCGTGTGCGTCCTTCTGGCAGGTACGTCACATCTCCTGGTACGTTACAAGGGCAGTGGTTCCCAACCCTTTTCCACTTGTTTGAAAAACATTTCTATAAATTGTACCCCTTGTTTTTAAAATACTCGTAGCTGAGGACACTTATTGAGAAGTACTTGGCGACTGGTTATAATCCACATCAAGTTTTAGTTTTTTAACCGTTCCTGTTTTCAACCACTGATCCATAACTGACACGCTTAAAACTCACTGACAATAATAACTGAAACTACGTTAAATTTTAATTAACAAAACTACCTGAAAAGAATCAGAATTAAAGACAACGCACTTACTTATGTATACTGTCAATAACTGAACTGATCAAACAGTCTGGCTACGGATGTATTAGTAACACGCGATTGTTCTGGAAAGGACGATGGGTGATAAAACTGACGCATGAACAGTGCGTAATGATTGGTAGAAAAGGGGTTTGGGGGAGGGGTTAATAGCCACGCCCTCACCAATCATAATTCGCCAATATGAGCTGGTTTTGAAGTGTCTCCATTAAAGGTGATTCAAACTTAATATTTATTGTTCCATAACTAACGTTTTGCATTTTTTCCCCTTTACTTGTTTTTTCGGCATTACTGATTATTTTTCTTGCACCCCTGAACGACCCAGCACGTACCCCTAGGGGTACGCGTACCACTGGTTGGCAACCGATGGTTTACGGGACTAGATTCACTAATCAAGTAATCTGTGTTGAGATCTCGTGCAAGCATGTTTTACTGTTTCTTTTCCGTTTTTTTCTCTTCTTAGTCTATGAAAGTCTTCGTACGATTGTAACACGGTGAAGAGTCACAGAAATGCAATGGGTAAGAAATGTATTGCAAATAGTCCACCGAGAAAGAATGCTGTCATTAAAATCATACGTCAGAAAATTCGACGAACAGACAACACGGTGGCACGTAATTCCATGAAGGTTGTAATAGTAGTAAAAGATGCAACGACAAATTTGACAAAAGGGGAACGACCAGTTTCACTGTTGGGCTTAGACTAAATGGTGATTCCATAAGAAAGTTCATGGCACTGAGCTGGGAGATCAAGCGGCGTAGTTATTGGTGTATTTTATAGCAGACAACACACAAATCGTCAGCACAAAAAAATCAAATGGTGTCAGAAGCTGAAGGAATGGTGTAAACATAGAAGGGGTCCTGCCCGACAGAGTCCAGTCTCAGCAGTTGGTGAACGTGAAGGCTGAGTATCTGAAAATAACCATATGAACGAAATATCGTGGGCATGGATTTCAATCATATGCAACTTAGGTACAGCGTAATGCTTAAGCCTTATGCATTTTCGCAACCGTGCAATTATTGAACCTTGTAGTTTCTGAACGGTGAGGCGGTTAAACGTTATGTAGAGTAGGAAATGGGCAAGAGTTGTGTGCTTGGATATTTAACGACCGCCGTGAGCAACTAAGTGGACTATAAGTAGTTACCCGTCCCTAATTTAGGACCACTGGGGACGCGGGTGGCCTAGTGGGCAACGTTCGTGACTGCCACGGAAAGGGCCTCGGGTTCGATCCCAGGCAAGTACGAACGCTCGATCCACTAAATATCCGCCGTGCGTCGGATGGGCACGTTAAGCCGTCGGACCCCGGGTACTGGTCCCCCGGTAATAAATAAGGGCGTCTTCCTCTCCCTTTCTACTTCGCTTCCGTGTCACTTTCCTATCCGGCGCTCTAGCCCAAATCTCCTAGTTTCCTGTTTCTAAGGGCTGTTTAAGACCTGGGGTCAGACACTCCCTTCCTAAAATCCTCTACATATGATCATTTAAGACCACTGGTTCCAGGGAAGGGAGAGCGCCAGCGCCGTAAGCAAACAAAACATCCATGCCTCTCGGGATTCGAACCTGGACCAAACTCTGAAGAATGATCAGAAGCCAGCGCTTACACCACTGCGCCACCGGGGCGGTGTGCAGTAGTTAAACTTAATGCAGTTTGGGAGGAGCGCAATTATGGATTTTTTTGCTGTTTTGGCGATGTGCTGTAAAAAGGATTTTATACAGTTCGTGTGTTGATTGAACCTTATAGAGTATGGAAACTGCTACGCTGTCGAACAGTATGAACATAGGCGCAGCTCTCGGGGAGACACGAAATGGGTGCATTTAGCAAACTTGAGTGCTAGAACAAGCCTACGATGGGCAGCAAATATGAATAGGAGGTTTAATGGAGTCTCTACGAAATTCGAAAAAGGAGAACCAAGAGCTTTATTGATACACACTCTAAGCTAAACTTTCAGATTTGTTCGTGATTCATCTTTTGTGGGAACGAAACCCACGGCAAAAAGATATCAATATAGGGAACTCATTGTATAACAAAAAGATTTGTATCAGCAAAAAGATTTTTAATATTTAAAACACTGCGTAAAAGAAGAGGCGACTTTATTTTTAGTAGACTTTGCATCTTGTCAAAAACACGCTGGGCTGTTTTCTTGGTTGCGACTTTAACAACCTCTGTGAGCAACTCAATGGGCTATTATCCCTCGCCCGTCCCTAACTTAGGGCCACTGATTCCAGGGAAGAAGGAGAAAGCCAGTGCCGTTAAACAAACACAATATCCATGCCTCACCGGGATTCGAACCAGGACCCAACTTGGACGAATGGTCAGAAGTCAGAGTTTAGACCATTGCGTCACCAGACTTTTCGTCATCGGTCATTACCAGCAGTGATTCAAGAATACTGCATAAAAAAATGCCTGTTATGCACTTAACAGACCCAAATTCTGTGACATTTACAAATATACTGTTTCCAAAAATAGCCTTCACTCCCCAAAAGGAAAATATCGGTTTACACTTTTTGGTGCCCCCCTCCACGAATTTGTCGCTCACGCTACGCCTATGAAGTTTGGAATTAGTGAAACGATTGAATCATTTGCAGTTCAGGAACCATGGAGTGATTTAGTTTTGTGATTTCTGCAGTGATTGAAACTTTTGCAGTTTAAGAATCGAACATTGATTAAAACTCATGCGGTTTCGAAATCGTGTTGCCACTCGAAAGTTCTTAACATGTCACAGACTAGATTTATTCTAGTGGTAAAAGGAATATAGGAAACTGAAGAAATGTGGGAGTAATGTTGTGAGAACTGGTGTATTGGAACCGCGCAAGTTTGAAATCTTATGCAGTTTCTTTACGGTGCAGTGACTGAACCTTATGCAGTTTGAAAACGGTAAGGTGTTTAAACTTTACTCACTTCAACAACCGTGCACTCGTTTGACCTTATGCACTTTGGGTGCTCTAAATGATTTATTTTTATGATAATTCGGAGTTGCTTTTTAAGTGAGTTTCACTCGGTTCTGAAGCTGTGCAGTGATTGGTAATCATGAAGAGATTGCACCTCATGAAGTTTGGAATATGTACAATGATTGTACTTTTGCAGTTGGAAAATCGTGGGGCAATTGAGACTTTTTCCAGTTTCGGAACCTTGCACTGATTGGATCTCCTGAGTTTAGGGATTTTTGCAATGATTGAACTTTTTACAGTTCGCGAGCAGAGCGGTAATTGAATATATTATTTTTATTGAAGGTTTAACGACCACCGTGAGCAACTCAATGGGCTATAAGCAGTCGCCCATCCCTAATTTAGGGCCACTAGTTCCAGGGAAAGAAGAGAGCCAGTGCCGTAAGACAAACGCAACATCAATGCCTCACGGGATTCGAACCCGGACCCAACTCAGACGAATGGTCATAAGCCATCGCTTAGACGACTGCGCTACCGGGGCGGCATTGAATACAATATTATGTGACTTGGGAACCGTGAGGTGATTTAGTCTCATGTAGTTTGCGAACCGTAAAATGATTGAATTTTTTATGCGGTTAGGGAACAGTGCGATGATTGGGCGTTAAGCAGTTTGGGAAACGTATTGCCACTTAAAAACTTTTCTCAGCATGCAACAGACAAGAGCCACTCTGTCGACGAAAAGAATGGCGGAAAATCTAAAGGAGTTGAAAATTCTGCGAGTTTCGGTGAATCGCAAACGTACAGTGCTTACACCTTACACAGTTTCGCAACCGTGCAGTGATTGAACTGTATGATGTTTGGGATTTGTGCAGTGAATAAAACGTATGCAGTTTGGGAATAGTGTGGTGATTGAATCTTAAGTAGTTCGCGAAACGCAAAATGATTGGGTTGCTTGAGGTTTGAAAGCCGAGTGATCTCTTGAAAGCTTTTGCAACCACACAACAGACCAGATCTGTTCTGGTGGTGAAAAGAACAGCTGAACATGGGAACTCTGGAAAACATTGCGAGTCTGGACCTAGCGTGCCATACACTGTTTTCCGTAGATGGATGATGCAAAATGGAGATGCAGCCGTCCTAACCAAGGAGGTTATATTACTGGAGACACTACTCCTACCCACTCAGCATTGGCCGCCATAAGTCACCGTCCGTGCTGCAAATGACGTCATGTGCAGGCACGACGCAGCCGCAGAAAATAAGCTGCTTTGAAACCAATGGAACAAAAGCTTCTAAGCGTATAAATAGATAAAATGAGTAATTCAATAATCTTTATCAATGATACACAAGCTTACTCTTTTATCAACGGTATAATTTAGTTCGTTTTTGCCTGCTTGTGACGTCACACCACAGATTAGCTGTGACCTATGGCGGCAGAGCCAGTGGTGTCTCCAGTAATATAACCTCCTTGGTCCTAACCGTAAACCGAAGCGCCAAAACATTATGGCCACCTACCTAATATGATATTAGTCCTCCACGTGTCGTCAAAATAGCTCTTAACCGGCGAGCCATATTCGCTACAAGATTTCTAAAGTTGTTCTATGGTATCTGGTACCAACACGTTACGAGCATATCCTTTAACTCGTAAGTTATGTGGTTGAGCCACCGCAGATTGAATTTGCTGTTCCAACACAAACCACAGATCCTCGATGGGATTGATGTCTGGGGAATTTGGAATACTTGGAAGTCTTCCTCTAATTCCGCGAACCATTCTCAAACATTCCGAGAAGTGTGGCATGGGACATTATCCTTCTGAAAGAAGGTACTACTATAGTAGAATGCCGTTGACATGAAATTATGTATCTGATCTGCAATGATGTTTAGGTAGGTGGCACGCTTCATAATTTCCTACACATCAATGCCCCAGCAGAACATTTCCCAAAGCATAACACTTCCTCCTGGCTTGTTTTCGTTCCACGATGTACTGGTCCCAACAATTTCGCAAAGGACGCATATGTACTCGATCGTCCACATTTTGCAACAGAAGATGAGATTCATCGGACCAGACCACCTTCTTCCAACCATTCAAGATCCAATTTCTATGCTCGCGTACCCATTACAGGCGCATTCGGCTGTGAACCAATGTCATCATGCGCACTCAGTGGCGCAAGTGTCTACGCAGCCCTATTTTTAGCAGGGTTTTACGTACTGTATGTTATGGCACATTACATCCATCACCAGCATTGAAACTGCCGGTGAGTTGCGCTACAGCGTCCATTCTGTTGGCTCATACCATACGGGATAGCTTTCACTCACCTCGACCAGCTGTGTTTCCTCCAATACCTTGCCAGTGGTTTGTGATTTTGCCTTTTTTAGACAGCTTTTTAAAGGTACTAACCACGACTGACCATGAGCACCCTGTCCATTCTGTTTGGTTGTACGATATGGGACAGCTTTCGCTCACCTCTAGCATCGACGAGCTGTGGTCCTCCAACACCTTGCCAGTGGTTTGTGATTTTTCCCTTCTTGGACACCTTTTTGAAGGTTCTACCCACGACTGACCATGAGCACCCTATCCACTCATAGCCTGAAAGTCATATCTGTTAATTTCCGTTTCACTCTGTGAATTCTGCGGCGCAGTCCCATTTGCACAGATATCACATCACGTGTCTACCACTCTTGTATACTTAGTTACTCTTCCCCGGGACTGTTGTTTTATTCATCTGATGATGGGTCCAAGGTGGACCTGAACGGTATCATGATTTTTAACCTTCATTTTAAAAATTGTATTTAAAGTATTTAACGAAGCATAATAAAGTATAAAGCCTTCACTAAAGTTCTTTCACATCGCTTGAAGGTAACACTAGACATGGCTCAACCAAGAGAACAAGTTGGATACAGGAGTGGCTACAGCACTGTAGATCAGATTGATGAGAACTCATTGAAAGAACAATAGAATATGAACTCCCATTATGTTTGGCTTTTATTGATTATGAAAAGGCCTTCGATTCCGTAAAACCATCAGCAGTTGCAATGGCTTTGAAATCCTGCGGTATTGAAAATGCGTACATTAACATTATTAATAACATCTATGAAAATGCAACTGGCCGCCCCGGTGGCGCAGTGGTCTAAGCGATGGCCTCTGATCATTAGTCTGAACGGGGTCCGGGTTCGAATCCCGGTGAGGCATGGATGTTGTGTTTGTCTTACGGCACTGGTTCTCTCCCTTCCCTGGAACCAGTGACCCTAAATTAGGGACGGGCGACTGCTTATAGCCCATTGCGTTGCTCACGGTGGTCGTTAAACATCCAATAAAAAAAATGCAACTGCAAAAGTTCGGATATTTGAGGATACAGCACTAATAAAAATTGGAAATGGAGTGAGACAAGGTGACGCCATATCGCCCAAACTCTTTAATGCCACATTGCAAAATGTCTTTCAATCATTGAACTGGGAAAACAAAGGGATAAAGATTAATGGAGATTATTTAACTCATCTTCGTTTTGCTGATGACGCAGTCATTTTTGCAACTACCCCTTCGTAGCTGCAGAGTATGATCCAAAGACTTGCGGACAAGAGTAAAGAAGTGGGATTAAAAACGAACTTTCAGAAGATAAAAGTGATGTACAATGCTTTTACGAGGAAAGAAGATTTATTAATTGATGGAGAAAAGCTTGAAACAACCGATACCTACATTTATCTTGGGCAGCAGCAGATATCAAGTAAGGGTCACATTGATGAAGAAATTAATCACCGTATAAAACTTGGGTGGAGAGCTTTTGGAAGAAACAGTACAATTTTTAAGAGCACTATGCCCTTATATCTTAAAATGAAAGTGTTTAATCAATGCATCCTGCCAGAGCTTACGTATGGAGCAGAGACATGGACCTTAACTAAAAAAGACATACAAAGACTGCAGACAACTCAAAGAGGCATGGAGAGATGCATGCTTGGTGTAACCAGGAAAGATAAGAAGAGGAACTTGTGGATAAGAAAAATGACAAGAGTGGAGGACATCATGACCAGAGTGAAATTACTGAAATGGCAATGGGCTGGACATGTTGCCAGAAGAACAGACCACCGATGGACAACTGAAATTTTAGACTGGATTCCAAGGGACATAAAAAGACCCAGAAGAATACCCCATGGGAGATGGAAGGATGAAATTCGAAAGCATGCCGAAGTGACATGGAGGAGACAGGCTCAAAACAGACAATTGTAGAAGACGGGGAGACCTTCGTCCAGCAGTGGATTGATAATGGTTGACAATGATGATGATGAATACAGTGTAATACGTGTGTCTCTTGCCTATGGAGATTATTTCTTCATCGTGCTGTAGGAATTGCTTGCCCTATTATCAACGATTAAATTATTGTACTTTTCTTTCCTTCAATTACCTTTCGCTGTCTTTAATTCTATTTTCTAGAAAAATGATTTTATAGATTCACCTTTGGGAGACGGGCATGGCCGCTAAAAATTACAAATGGTAGGTCGCTGATTTCCGCAAAAATTCCGATTTTCACACCGCTCCCCACCCGCAATCTGATAGCCCAATTCCGCATGAGTCTGGGTCTTTTTTTTTTTTTTTTTTTTTGGTTTTGTCCGGTGGCTTTTGTCACACCAAGGCTGCTATCGCAACATATACATTGACACAACACATACAGTACACAACAAATACTTTCTCATTGACACAACACATGCAGTACACAACAAATACTTTCTCATTGACACAACATATACAGTACACACAATACCGCTCTTCCACAAAAACGAATGTACGTAAAAATTCAGGGATTCCAACTTCGACAACAACGGTCCGAGAATTTTTGTAAAATTATATTCTCAAGATTTGCGCACGATTAAATCCTTTGCTTTTGATTAAATCCTTTGTTTCTCAATCCTCGTTGACTGAACATATGCAGTACGCACTTCCACAGAAACTTCTGGCTATAAAACCCATGCGGAATTGGATTATAAAAAAAAACATGGGGAATTGCTCCGTAAAACTCATGCAGAGTTGGGCCATCAGTTTGCGGGGGGGGGGGTAAAATCGGTATTGTTACACGGCACTAGCAGTGTTCCTGCCGAGTCGGCCGGTAACGGTGCTTGAGACCTGAAGTACAATTTAGTTGGCCGCGGCACCAGGTGAGAATCTCAGGTGCACTGCTGCACTCAAAGATTCACACCAGAACATAAAAAATGAAAAGTTGAAGAATGACCCGAAGCATAAGGCTTGGGTGAATCCACCGTGTGAACAAAATAACGACAACAAATAAAAAATAAAATAAAATAAAAAAAATGATACTTTGGGATCAGAGTTGTGATGAGGTTCACCCGCAATCACCAATTCGTGACTGAGTGTAGTGGTCCGGATCTTACTCCGGTACATTCAATCCCCAACCAGCCAGTACAACACTCACTTTCGCAAATAACACATGATTCTCAAATACACAACACAACATTTAATAACGTTCTGCGAGATTTAAACAGATATGGCGCTCTCTAGGCGCATAGACAATTGCCCCTCATATGTGGGCAGCATACGGTGTCACACTTTACTGTCGGAAGACGCAAGCCGACTGAGTCTCCACCGGACTATCTGAACAAGAGATACTACTCGTTTACACACTAAATAGAGCTGCAGGTGATATTCATATACGATTGCTTAGAGAATGAAAAAAAATTATATGCAAACGATCACATTAAAAATACTCGCGACACAAAATACACAAGCACGTTAATTTGCGGAATAAGATTATAGGTGCGAAATACTGCCAAAGTTAATTAACTAAATCTAATAAGCATGCACATGCAGATCTCTTCTCCGCTCGCTTTGGCCCTGAACCAAAGTTAAAAGAAACTGTCCCGCCCAGCGGAATTTGTGGCCACACCCTCTCCCTTATTCATGTAAAAAAAAATAATCAGGAAATGGGCCCTGTAAGAAATTGAAATCTGTATGTGCAGGTATTTCCTCTGAGGTTCAGTCACTCAGCATTACTGCATCTATGTCCATGCAGCTTTGGGTGTCGGGATGGCACAAGTTCGCAGATGTGCGAAGAAAGAAAAAGGAAATATCCATCTACTTACAGTTTCGTGACTTTGCTGTGCAAATCCAGTGTGCATCACATAATATCACACGACAAAAAAAAAACACGCACACACACACAGACACTTGCACCATGTGGCAGCACCGATGATTCAACACTTCACTTTGACGCTTGATGTAAATGAAGCACACAATTAATATGGTGATATCACGCCGCACTTTGTTGCGCTGATGCGAGTATACACGGATCCACTCTTGTGAAGATTTAAAGGTGGCCGTTAAAAAAAAAATAGCCCCTCTCACATCTGCTGTTGCAGTTTCCGAGACAGATTTTCTGTGTTCCTGGGAAATGATTTCTGTTGTCGTGAAGAAATAATTTCTGACCATCAACTGTTTGGAGAGTGGGACACATTCAATTCCGCTGCTGCTATAGTAGATTCCGTCCGTCGCAACCTTCCGTCCTTTTTGACCGTTCATTCCCAATTCGGTCAGTTCCTTTCCGTTAGCATAACATCTACCCTGCCTGAGTACGCAGTTCAAATATGTCCCTCGCAGGTTTTGTTTCCATTTTTTTATCGAGTTGCGACCGCCAGCCCTGAGATTAATTTTCTCGGCCGAGCGAAATCAGACGTGCTTTTACCTTAAGCGTATATCGGCAACTCAACATTTCACCTGTATATTTGTTAGGTATCGAAGCCACCGCTCTTACGCTCATATTTTTCTTTCGCCATGTTTTTATCCCGTCGCACTTACACGTAGTGGCTTCGCTGCTTACGTGACCATACACACGCACACATGGGGCCTCGCTTCGCCCCGTAAGACAAGCGCGTCTCTTCACTTCCTCCACAGTAGGGGATGAATGGGGGTGACGATTCCACACTGCAGTGATTGGCATCCGAACCCGACTTTGCTTGGCTTCGCTTCTCATTGGAATGACCACTGTCCACTCGCAGACTTCTTAATTTGCCTGTAACTTGGCTTTCATTAGGCCAAACAGTCGCTGATTTCCATTACGCTCCAGCCTAGAAATTTCTGCTTTATCCCGCGGATTCAGGCATTCTGCTGTCTTTATGGCAAACTGGCATCTCCATCAGCCGCCTCGAGTTGTCTCCATTTCTTACCAAAAATGCGGGGAGGTTCGCTGCTTCATTTTTTCCAATTCATTTTTCAGATCCAAGGCATCCAGCCTTTCACATCGGAGAGCGTACAGACAACTGAACTTTCTTCCTTATGTTCATGCCAAGTGCGAACTCTTATTTTTCTGCACGGACCACACAGAGAGCAATTGTTCTCGAAAATGCCCCAAACAATCGACGAATTTACGATTATTCGCTAAACCTTTTGTCCCCATCTTCATTCATTTACTCAAGTGGACCCCTCTTCGAAATGTACCTCTTTCTCTTTCCGTGTTGCTTAGGCTTCCTGTCAGCTGCGCCTTGATATTTATGACCTAACAGAGCTATTCTGAGACCACCCAGCCAGAGAGAGAATTCTTCGCCTCTTTTCTTTCCAAACCCTCAGATAAAACTTTATCTGCTGTTTACACTTTTAAACTCCAATCAAGCCTCGAACATAATTAATACTTAATTAATTTCATACATCAATCACGCCCATTAATTACTAAATTAATAGCGGGGGTGGGTCGTAACATCGGCCCCTCCTCAAGAAATCCAGAAGTCCTCTTCTGGGCCTATCGCTTTGCTCTTATCAATTTCCAGAGCAACCATTGAGTGCTACCTTTTCCCACAGGTAGAAACAATTCAAAATGGCAAAAATATTGCGTTTCTTGCCTTCAAGAGCATTGGAGCGACTTCCTAATTATCCCGCAATTTTGTTAATTAATTTTAGAGAACAGCCGAAAGAAAAAACAACGTAAATGAGAAATAAAAAAAAAAAGCTGTGAACTGTAAAAGAACATGTGAGCCTGCCGAACTGTGATTCCTAGCTGCCTCATACCATACGCAACATGGCGGACAAATTTTAGAGTTTTCTTCAGGTTTTACGATGGGGGGGGGGGTGTCCACTGTAACAGTATTCTTGCAGAAATGGGGAACCTCGTACAAATGTTGCTCATTGCAAGCAATAGGAAATCTCAGATTTATAAACCTTTCTTTTCCCCCTAGAGAAGTATTAATTGTTGTTTTGGGGTTGAATCAATATTTAAGTTAAATTTTCAGTTCAAGTAGATGCAGTTAATTCTATTTGTATTTAAATTTCGTAATAAGCATTTGTATGCAGGAAATACAACATTTTCAACAATCGACTTCGGTTCGAGAAAATCAGCTAGCACAGGCTAATGACGCAGGTCAAATGACAGACACAATGAATTGCGCGAAGATAGATAGCTCTATCCAACGTGCTCACTGGAGTGAAGTAAATTATTTTGACAGTTGTTTTTCTGTTCTTGCCTGGCTAGTCTTACACGAGTACTAAACTTCCGTCATGTTGCGCCAGCCAACTTCTTTCCCAATACAGAACACACTCAGAATAGTTTCAAGGCCGCAATTTCTTTAACAGTAAGTAAAACAAATTTTGAAGATGACAATCCGATTTTTGGTGTAAATGTGACAAGGATGGCAAGTCAGATAATTTCCGAAAACTTGAAAATTTCATCGTCCTGGAGCGAGACTCGAATCCGCGTCTCCCAGATTGCGCCCGGGTATGCTAACCACTACACCACACAGAACGAATAGTCTCAAGTTTCTGCTTAATTTGAATATAACCATCACAGGATTCGCTAGTCGAAGCAACCGGCATTCATGTTTAGCTAATCTGGAGGTTAATAATCATATCCTGTGATTGCCCGGAGGAGCAGATAAATCATGAAATAAATACGGGATTATATCATACAGTATAATATAAATTTTGAAGATTACAATCCGATTTTTGGTGTATATGTGACAAGGATGGTAAGACAGATAATTATATTCAAATTAATAGGAAACTTGAGACTAGTCGTTCTGGGTGGTGTAGTGGTTAGCATAGCCGGGCGCTATCTGGGAGATGCGGTTTCGAGTCCCGCTTCAGGACGATGAAATTTTCAAATTTTCGGAAATTAACTGACTTGCCATCCTTTTCACATTTACACCAAAAATCGGATTGTCATCTTCAAAATTTGTATTATATGGTGTAATCCCGTATTTATTGCATGAATAAGTAAAACATTTTATACTGTCGCAGTAAATCCGAAGATTCTTTCAATTACAAGAGTTGTCCCGAAACAACTGAGAATGTTTTTATGAAAAAATATGCGTACCTTAATTATCAAGTAAGTGGTCGTCTTTTCCGAAATACTCTTCATTGCATCGAATACAGGTGTTCCAACGTTCCTCCCACTTTCTGAATGTCTTCTGGAGTTCTTTTTCTGAAATGCAGTTGAAGCACCCTTGCGCAGCTGTAATAAGTTGTTGATCAGTCTGAAATTGTCGTCTCCGTAATGTCTTTTTTAACATGGGGAACAACCAGGAGTCATGTGGTGACAAGTCTGGACTATGTGTAGGTTAAGGCGTCAACTTAATATTCATTTTCTCCAAATAAGAAACGACATATTTGGCCTTGTGCGGCCTTGCAGTGGGCCGCACGTTAAAAGAAATGAGGAACCCAAGTTGAACAAACTCGTTTCATGTCCAAATGCTCAGTTAAAATTCTGTGAATTGATGATTTTGAAATGTGAACCATATCTTCTATATCTCTAATTGATATGTGTCTGTCTTCCCGTATAATAACACCTATTGTTTTGATGTTTACCTCTGTACAGGGACGTACCGTAAATCCCCGCAACCGTCGCAGTCCGCGGGGGCCCGGAAAGGATGTCCCACGAATCACTCTAAAAATGACTTTCCTGAAAAAACACAGCATGATTTTTTCAAGATCGGCTGGTGGTTAAGGAGGACAGTGTGGAAGGGGATGAAGTTAGCTTTCCTTACTAAAGCCTCCTCCGTTCTCCCCTCTCTTAGCACAACCCCCCCCCCAACTTCCTGTGTAGGTCGCGGTACCACGAGGACCGCCTCCTGCCTGCCGTAGTTCTAGAAAGAAAGGGTGACTGAACTGTAAGTAAATCGTTTTTAATACACATTTCAATATCACGTTATCTACTAGTGTTAGAAACAGTCTTATACTTACAAATTTTTTAGTTTTTTTTTTTTTTTTTATATGAGATTTAACGACTACCGTGAGCAACTCAATGGGCTATAAGCAGTCACCCGCCCCTAATTTAGGGCCACTGGTTCCAGGGAAGGGAGAGAGCCAGGGCGGTAAGACAAAAACAACATCCATGCCTCACCCGGATTCGAACCCGGACCCTTCTCGGGCGAATGATCATAAGCCAGCGCTTAGACCACTGCGCCGCTAGGGCGGCCTTACAAATTTTCACTACCAAAACTTCACTCTTAAGTGTTAATGAAATGATGCAAGCTCAGCTGTTAATATTAATAGTGACCTCTGCATGACGCAAAATCTAACAAGATTCACATAGTCAGGAAGCGAATAAACATCTTGATCTTAGAATTACATTTTTCTAAATGTTATGAGTTTAGATATAATATAAAATTTAGGAGGATTTACATGAAATTGTTGTAAAATCGAGATCGATATTAAATTATTGGTAATTTGAATTCGAATGCAAAATTGGTTTTAAGCTCTGAAATGAATGTGGGTATAATATATGAAAATTGAATGATTTAAAAAAAGGGGGCTCCTGAATGTTTCTTGCGGGGGTGGGGGTCCTTCACTTTTTGTGGAACAACAGTGCCTCTGTAACACTCGTTGAAGGTCGTCTTCCATGCACGATTAAAGCCACCGATTCAGACAATCCACAAATTCTTTATGCCATATGTAAATTGTTGATTTTTCTAGATATTAATCTTTACAAGCCTCTTTCATAAGACGGAAAGTCTTTCTGACAGACTTCTTAATTCGACAGCAAAGTTTAATGGCGCATCATTGTTCCTATTTCACATTCATTTTTTAGAAACATCCCAGCGTGAAAACACTTGTTAGAGAAAAGAAGAATTGAAAGCAAACAGAATATAAATTCTGAATTTGCTTATACCACTTACTGGTCATCCACAGATAAATCAATGAAGGAAGAAATATTCCTCAAAATACATGGGAAATCGATAGAATATTCAAAGCAAACAGAATATAAATTCTGAATTTGCTTTGCCACTTACTAATCATCCACAGATAAATCAATGAAGGAAGAAATAATCCTCGTAATACATGGGAAATCGATAGAATATTCAAAGCAAACAGAATATAAATTCTGAATTTGCTTGTACCACTTACTGGTCATCCACAGATAAATCAAACGAACGGAGAAATAATCCTCATAATACATGGGAAATCGATAGAATATTCAAAGCAAACAGAATATAAATTCTGAATTTGCTTCTGCCACTTACTGGTCATCCAGAGATAAATCAATGAAGGAAGAAATATTCCTCATAATACATGGGAAATCGATAGAATATTCAAAGCAAACAGAATATAAATTCTGAATTTGCTTGTATCACTTACTGGTCATCCACAGATAAATCAATGAAGGAAGAAATATTCCCCATAATACATGAGAAATCGTTAGAATATTCAGAGCAAACAGAATATAAATTCTGAATTTGCTTGTACCACTTACTGGTCATCCACAGATAAATCAATGAAGGAAGAAATATTCCTCATAATACATGGGAAATCGATAGAATATTCAAAGCAAACAGAATATAAATTCTGAATTTGCTTGTACCACTTACTGGTCATCCACAGATAAATCAATGAAGGAAGAAATATTCCTCATAATACATGAGAAATCGATAGAATATTCAAAGCAAACAGAATATAAATTCTGAATTTGCTTGTACCACTTTACTGGTCATCCACAGATAAATCAATGAAGGAAGAAATAATCCTCATAATACATGGGAAATCGATAGAATATTCAAAGCAAACAGAATATAAATTCTGAATTTGCTTGTACCACTTACTGGTCATCCACAGATAAATCAATGAAGAAAGAAATAATTCCTCATAATACATGGGAAATCGATAGAATATTCAAAGCAAACAGAATATAAATTCTGAATTTGCTTGTACCACTTACTGGTCATCCACAGATAAATCAATGAAGGAAGAAATAATCCTCATAATACATGGGAAATCGATAGAATATTCAAAGCAAACAGAATATAAATTCTGAATTTGCTTGTACCACTTACTGGTCATCCACAGATAAATCAATGAAGGAAGAAATAATCCTCATAATACATGGGAAATCGATAGAATATTCAAAGCAAACAGAATATAAATTCTGAATTTGCTTCTGCCACTTACTGGTCATCCACAGATAAATCAATGAAGGAAGAAATATTCCTCATAATACATGGGAAATCGATAGAATATTCAAAGCAAACAGAATATAAATTCTGAATTTGCTTGTATCACTTACTGGTCATCCACAGATAAATCAATGAAGGAAGAAATATTCCTCATAATACATGGAACATCGTTAGAATATTCAGAGCAAACAGAATATAAATTCTGAATTTGCTTATACCATTTACTGGTCATCCACAGATAAATCAATGAAGGAAGAAAATTTCCTCATAATACATGGGAAATCGATAGAATATTCAAAGCAAACAGAATATAAATTCTGAATTTGCTTCTGCCACTTACTGGTCATCCACAGATAAATCAATGAAGGAAGAAATATTCCTCATAATACATGGGAAATCGATAGAATATTCAAAGCAAACAAAATATGAATTCTGAATTTGCTTGTACCACTTACTGGTCATCCACAGATAAATCAATGAAGGAAGAAATAATCCTCATAATACATGGGAAATCGATAGAATATTCAAAGCAAACAGAATATAAATTCTGAATTTGCTTGTACCACTTACTGGTCATCCACAGATAAATCAATGAAGAAAGAAATAATCCTCATAATACATGGGAAATCGATAGAATATTCAAAGCAAACAGAATATAAATTCTGAATTTGCTTCTGCCATTTACTGGTCATCCACAAATAAATCAATGAAGGAAGAAATAATCCTCATAATACCTGGGAAATCGATAGAATATTCAAAGCAAACAGAATATAAATTCTGAATTTGCTTGTACCACTTACTGGTCATCCACAGATAAATCAATGAAGGAAGAAATATTCCTTATAATACATGAGAAATCGATAGAATATTCAAAGCAAACAGAATATAAATTCTGAATTTGCTTATACCATTTACTGGTCATCCACAAATAAATCAATGAAGGAAGAAATAATCCTCATAATACATGGGAAATCGATAGAATATTCAAAGCAAACAGAATATAAATTCTGAATTTGCTTCTGCCACTTACTGGTCATCCACAGATAAATCAATGAAGGAAGAAATATTCCCCATAATACATGAGAAATCGATAGAATATTCAAAGCAAACAGAATATAAATTCTGAATTTGCTTGTACCACTTACTGGTCATCCACAGATAAATCAATGAAGGAAGAAATATTCCCCATAATACATGAGAAATCGATAGAATATTCAAAGCAAACAGAATATAAATTCTGAATTTGCTTGTACCACTTACTGGTCATCCACAGATAAATCAATGAAGGAAGAAATATTCCTTATAATACATGAGAAATCGATAGAATATTCAAAGCAAACAGAATATAAATTCTGAATTTGCTTATACCATTTACTGGTCATCCACAAATAAATCAATGAAGGAAGAAATAATCCTCATAATACATGGGAAATCGATAGAATATTCAAAGCAAACAGAATATAAATTCTGAATTTGCTTCTGCCACTTACTGGTCATCCACAGATAAATCAATGAAGGAAGAAATATTCCTCATAATACATGGGAAATCGATAGAATATTCAAAGCAAACAGAATATGAATTCTGAATTTGCTTGTACCACTTACTGGTCATCTACAGATAAATCAATGAAGGAAGAAATAATCCTCATAATACATATGAAATCGATAGAATATTCAAAGCAAACAGAATATAAATTCTGAATTTGCTTGTACCACTTACTGGTCATCCACAGATAAATCAATGAAGAAAGAAATAATCCTCATAATACATGGGAAATCGATAGAATATTCAAAGCAAACAGAATATAAATTCTGAATTTGCTTCTGCCATTTACTGGTCATCCACAAATAAATCAATGAAGGAAGAAATATTCCTCATAATACATGGGAAATCGATAGAATATTCAAAGCAAACAGAATATAAATTCTGAATTTGCTTGTATCACTTACTGGTCATCCACAGATAAATCAATGAAGGAAGAAATATTCCTCAAAATACATGGAACATCGTTAGAATATTCAGAGCAAACAGAATATAAATTCTGAATTTGCTTATACCATTTACTGGTCATCCACAGATAAATCAATGAAGGAAGAAAATTTCCTCATAATACATGGGAATTCGATGGAATATTCAAAGCAAACAGAATATAAATTCTGAATTTGCTTCTGCCACTTACTGGTCATCCACAGATAAATCAATGAAGGAAGAAATATTCCTCATAATACATGGGAAATCGATAGAATATTCAAAGCAAACAGAATATGAATTCTGAATTTGCTTGTACCACTTACTGGTCATCCACAGATAAATCAATGAAGGAAGAAATAATCCTCATAATACATGGGAAATCGATAGAATATTCAAAGCAAACAGAATATAAATTCTGAATTTGCTTGTACCACTTACTGGTCATCCACAGATAAATCAATGAAGAAAGAAATAATCCTCATAATACATGGGAAATCGATAGAATATTCAAAGCAAACAGAATATAAATTCTGAATTTGCTTCTGCCATTTACTGGTCATCCACAAATAAATCAATGAAGGAAGAAATAATCCTCATAATACCTGGGAAATCGATAGAATATTCAAAGCAAACAGAATATAAATTCTGAATTTGCTTGTACCACTTACTGGTCATCCACAGATAAATCAATGAAGGAAGAAATATTCCTTATAATACATGAGAAATCGATAGAATATTCAAAGCAAACAGAATATAAATTCTGAATTTGCTTATACCATTTACTGGTCATCCACAAATAAATCAATGAAGGAAGAAATAATCCTCATAATACATGGGAAATCGATAGAATATTCAAAGCAAACAGAATATAAATTCTGAATTTGCTTCTGCCACTTACTGGTCATCCACAGATAAATCAATGAAGGAAGAAATATTCCCCATAATACATGAGAAATCGATAGAATATTCAAAGCAAACAGAATATAAATTCTGAATTTGCTTGTACCACTTACTGGTCATCCACAGATAAATCAATGAAGGAAGAAATATTCCCCATAATACATGAGAAATCGATAGAATATTCAAAGCAAACAGAATATAAATTCTGAATTTGCTTGTACCACTTACTGGTCATCCACAGATAAATCAATGAAGGAAGAAATATTCCTTATAATACATGAGAAATCGATAGAATATTCAAAGCAAACAGAATATAAATTCTGAATTTGCTTATACCATTTACTGGTCATCCACAAATAAATCAATGAAGGAAGAAATAATCCTCATAATACATGGGAAATCGATAGAATATTCAAAGCAAACAGAATATAAATTCTGAATTTGCTTCTGCCACTTACTGGTCATCCACAGATAAATCAATGAAGGAAGAAATATTCCTCATAATACATGGGAAATCGATAGAATATTCAAAGCAAACAGAATATGAATTCTGAATTTGCTTGTACCACTTAATGGTCATCTACAGATAAATCAATGAAGGAAGAAATAATCCTCATAATACATATGAAATCGATAGAATATTCAAAGCAAACAGAATATAAATTCTGAATTTGCTTGTACCACTTACTGGTCATCCACAGATAAATCAATGAAGAAAGAAATAATCCTCATAATACATGGGAAATCGATAGAATATTCAAAGCAAACAGAATATAAATTCTGAATTTGCTTCTGCCATTTACTGGTCATCCACAAATAAATCAATGAAGGAAGAAATATTCCTCATAATACATGGGAAATCGATAGAATATTCAAAGCAAACAGAATATAAATTCTGAATTTGCTTGTATCACTTACTGGTCATCCACAGATAAATCAATGAAGGAAGAAATATTCCTCAAAATACATGGAACATCGTTAGAATATTCAGAGCAAACAGAATATAAATTCTGAATTTGCTGATACCATTTACTGGTCATCCACAGATAAATCAATGAAGGAAGAAAATTTCCTCATAATACATGGGAAATCGATAGAATATTCAAAGCAAACAGAATATAAATTCTGAATTTGCTTCTGCCACTTACTGGTCATCCACAGATAAATCAATGAAGGAAGAAATATTCCTCATAATACATGGGAAATCGATAGAATATTCAAAGCAAACAGAATATGAATTCTGAATTTGCTTGTACCACTTACTGGTCATCCACAGATAAATCAATGAAGGAAGAAATAATCCTCATAATACATGGGAAATCGATAGAATATTCAAAGCAAACAGAATATAAATTCTGAATTTGCTTGTACCACTTACTGGTCATCCACAGATAAATCAATGAAGAAAGAAATAATCCTCATAATACATGGGAAATCGATAGAATATTCAAAGCAAACAGAATATAAATTCTGAATTTGCTTCTGCCATTTACTGGTCATCCACAAATAAATCAATGAAGGAAGAAATAATCCTCATAATACCTGGGAAATCGATAGAATATTCAAAGCAAACAGAATATAAATTCTGAATTTGCTTGTACCACTTACTGGTCATCCACAGATAAATCAATGAAGGAAGAAATATTCCTTATAATACATGAGAAATCGATAGAATATTCAAAGCAAACAGAATATAAATTCTGAATTTGCTTATACCATTTACTGGTCATCCACAAATAAATCAATGAAGGAAGAAATAATCCTCATAATACATGGGAAATCGATAGAATATTCAAAGCAAACAGAATATAAATTCTGAATTTGCTTCTGCCACTTACTGGTCATCCACAGATAAATCAATGAAGGAAGAAATATTCCCCATAATACATGAGAAATCGATAGAATATTCAAAGCAAACAGAATATAAATTCTGAATTTGCTTGTACCACTTACTGGTCATCCACAGATAAATCAATGAAGGAAGAAATATTCCCCATAATACATGAGAAATCGATAGAATATTCAAAGCAAACAGAATATAAATTCTGAATTTGCTTGTACCACTTACTGGTCATCCACAGATAAATCAATGAAGGAAGAAATATTCCTTATAATACATGAGAAATCGATAGAATATTCAAAGCAAACAGAATATAAATTCTGAATTTGCTTATACCATTTACTGGTCATCCACAAATAAATCAATGAAGGAAGAAATAATCCTCATAATACATGGGAAATCGATAGAATATTCAAAGCAAACAGAATATAAATTCTGAATTTGCTTCTGCCACTTACTGGTCATCCACAGATAAATCAATGAAGGAAGAAATATTCCTCATAATACATGGGAAATCGATAGAATATTCAAAGCAAACAGAATATAAATTCTGAATTTGCTTGTACCACTTACTGGTCATCTACAGATAAATCAATGAAGGAAGAAATAATCCTCATAATACATATGAGAAATCGATAGAATATTCAAAGCAAACAGAATATAAATTCTGAATTTGCTTGTACCACTTACTGGTCATCCACAGATAAATCAATGAAGAAAGAAATAATCCTCATAATACATGGGAAATCGATAGAATATTCAAAGCAAACAGAATATAAATTCTGAATTTGCTTCTGCCATTTACTGGTCATCCACAAATAAATCAATGAAGGAAGAAATATTCCTCATAATACATGGGAAATCGATAGAATATTCAAAGCAAACAGAATATAAATTCTGAATTTGCTTGTATCACTTACTGGTCATCCACAGATAAATCAATGAAGGAAGAAATATTCCTCAAAATACATGGAACATCGTTAGAATATTCAGAGCAAACAGAATATAAATTCTGAATTTGCTTATACCATTTACTGGTCATCCACAGATAAATCAATGAAGGAAGAAAATTTCCTCATAATACATGGGAATTCGATGGAATATTCAAAGCAAACAGAATATAAATTCTGAATTTGCTTCTGCCACTTACTGGTCATCCACAGATAAATCAATGAAGGAAGAAATATTCCTCATAATACATGGGAAATCGATAGAATATTCAAAGCAAACAAAATATGAATTCTGAATTTGCTTGTACCACTTACTGGTCATCCACAGATAAATCAATGAAGGAAGAAATAATCCTCATAATACATGGGAAATCGATAGAATATTCAAAGCAAACAGAATATAAATTCTGAATTTGCTTGTACCACTTACTGGTCATCCACAGATAAATCAATGAAGAAAGAAATAATCCTCATAATACATGGGAAATCGATAGAATATTCAAAGCAAACAGAATATAAATTCTGAATTTGCTTCTGCCATTTACTGGTCATCCACAAATAAATCAATGAAGGAAGAAATAATCCTCATAATACCTGGGAAATCGATAGAATATTCAAAGCAAACAGAATATAAATTCTGAATTTGCTTGTACCACTTACTGGTCATCCACAGATAAATCAATGAAGGAAGAAATATTCCTTATAATACATGAGAAATCGATAGAATATTCAAAGCAAACAGAATATAAATTCTGAATTTGCTTATACCATTTACTGGTCATCCACAAATAAATCAATGAAGGAAGAAATAATCCTCATAATACATGGGAAATCGATAGAATATTCAAAGCAAACAGAATATAAATTCTGAATTTGCTTCTGCCACTTACTGGTCATCCACAGATAAATCAATGAAGGAAGAAATATTCCCCATAATACATGAGAAATCGATAGAATATTCAAAGCAAACAGAATATAAATTCTGAATTTGCTTGTACCACTTACTGGTCATCCACAGATAAATCAATGAAGGAAGAAATATTCCCCATAATACATGAGAAATCGATAGAATATTCAAAGCAAACAGAATATAAATTCTGAATTTGCTTGTACCACTTACTGGTCATCCACAGATAAATCAATGAAGGAAGAAATATTCCTTATAATACATGAGAAATCGATAGAATATTCAAAGCAAACAGAATATAAATTCTGAATTTGCTTATACCATTTACTGGTCATCCACAAATAAATCAATGAAGGAAGAAATAATCCTCATAATACATGGGAAATCGATAGAATATTCAAAGCAAACAGAATATAAATTCTGAATTTGCTTCTGCCACTTACTGGTCATCCACAGATAAATCAATGAAGGAAGAAATATTCCTCATAATACATGGGAAATCGATAGAATATTCAAAGCAAACAGAATATGAATTCTGAATTTGCTTGTACCACTTAATGGTCATCTACAGATAAATCAATGAAGGAAGAAATAATCCTCATAATACATATGAAATCGATAGAATATTCAAAGCAAACAGAATATAAATTCTGAATTTGCTTGTACCACTTACTGGTCATCCACAGATAAATCAATGAAGAAAGAAATAATCCTCATAATACATGGGAAATCGATAGAATATTCAAAGCAAACAGAATATAAATTCTGAATTTGCTTCTGCCATTTACTGGTCATCCACAAATAAATCAATGAAGGAAGAAATATTCCTCATAATACATGGGAAATCGATAGAATATTCAAAGCAAACAGAATATAAATTCTGAATTTGCTTGTATCACTTACTGGTCATCCACAGATAAATCAATGAAGGAAGAAATATTCCTCAAAATACATGGAACATCGTTAGAATATTCAGAGCAAACAGAATATAAATTCTGAATTTGCTTATACCATTTACTGGTCATCCACAGATAAATCAATGAAGGAAGAAAATTTCCTCATAATACATGGGAATTCGATGGAATATTCAAAGCAAACAGAATATAAATTCTGAATTTGCTTCTGCCACTTACTGGTCATCCACAGATAAATCAATGAAGGAAGAAATATTCCTCATAATACATGGGAAATCGATAGAATATTCAAAGCAAACAAAATATGAATTCTGAATTTGCTTGTACCACTTACTGGTCATCCACAGATAAATCAATGAAGGAAGAAATAATCCTCATAATACATGGGAAATCGATAGAATATTCAAAGCAAACAGAATATAAATTCTGAATTTGCTTGTACCACTTACTGGTCATCCACAGATAAATCAATGAAGAAAGAAATAATCCTCATAATACATGGGAAATCGATAGAATATTCAAAGCAAACAGAATATAAATTCTGAATTTGCTTCTGCCATTTACTGGTCATCCACAAATAAATCAATGAAGGAAGAAATAATCCTCATAATACCTGGGAAATCGATAGAATATTCAAAGCAAACAGAATATAAATTCTGAATTTGCTTGTACCACTTACTGGTCATCCACAGATAAATCAATGAAGGAAGAAATATTCCTTATAATACATGAGAAATCGATAGAATATTCAAAGCAAACAGAATATAAATTCTGAATTTGCTTATACCATTTACTGGTCATCCACAAATAAATCAATGAAGGAAGAAATAATCCTCATAATACATGGGAAATCGATAGAATATTCAAAGCAAACAGAATATAAATTCTGAATTTGCTTCTGCCACTTACTGGTCATCCACAGATAAATCAATGAAGGAAGAAATATTCCCCATAATACATGAGAAATCGATAGAATATTCAAAGCAAACAGAATATAAATTCTGAATTTGCTTGTACCACTTACTGGTCATCCACAGATAAATCAATGAAGGAAGAAATATTCCCCATAATACATGAGAAATCGATAGAATATTCAAAGCAAACAGAATATAAATTCTGAATTTGCTTGTACAACTTACTGGTCATCCACAGATAAATCAATGAAGGAAGAAATATTCCTTATAATACATGAGAAATCGATAGAATATTCAAAGCAAACAGAATATAAATTCTGAATTTGCTTATACCATTTACTGGTCATCCACAAATAAATCAATGAAGGAAGAAATAATCCTCATAATACATGGGAAATCGATAGAATATTCAAAGCAAACAGAATATAAATTCTGAATTTGCTTCTGCCACTTACTGGTCATCCACAGATAAATCAATGAAGGAAGAAATATTCCTCATAATACATGGGAAATCGATAGAATATTCAAAGCAAACAGAATATGAATTCTGAATTTGCTTGTACCACTTAATGGTCATCTACAGATAAATCAATGAAGGAAGAAATAATCCTCATAATACATATGAAATCGATAGAATATTCAAAGCAAACAGAATATAAATTCTGAATTTGCTTGTACCACTTACTGGTCATCCACAGATAAATCAATGAAGAAAGAAATAATCCTCATAATACATGGGAAATCGATAGAATATTCAAAGCAAACAGAATATAAATTCTGAATTTGCTTCTGCCATTTACTGGTCATCCACAAATAAATCAATGAAGGAAGAAATATTCCTCATAATACATGGGAAATCGATAGAATATTCAAAGCAAACAGAATATAAATTCTGAATTTGCTTGTATCACTTACTGGTCATCCACAGATAAATCAATGAAGGAAGAAATATTCCTCAAAATACATTGAACATCGTTAGAATATTCAGAGCAAACAGAATATAAATTCTGAATTTGCTGATACCATTTACTGGTCATCCACAGATAAATCAATGAAGGAAGAAAATTTCCTCATAATACATGGGAATTCGATGGAATATTCAAAGCAAACAGAATATAAATTCTGAATTTGCTCCTGCCACTTACTGGTCATCCACAGATAAATCAATGAAGGAAGAAATATTCCTCATAATACATGGGAAATCGATAGAATATTCAAAGCAAACAGAATATGAATTCTGAATTTGCTTGTACCACTTACTGGTCATCCACAGATAAATCAATGAAGGAAGAAATAATCCTCATAATACATGGGAAATCGATAGAATATTCAAAGAAAACAGAATATAAATTCTGAATTTGCTTGTACCACTTACTGGTCATCCACAGATAAATCAATGAAGAAAGAAATAATCCTCATAATACATGGGAAATCGATAGAATATTCAAAGCAAACAGAATATAAATTCTGAATTTGCTTCTGCCATTTACTGGTCATCCACAGATAAATCAATGAAGGAAGAAATATTCCTCATAATACATGGAAAATCGTTAGAATATTCAGAGCAAACAGAATATAAATTCTGAATTTGCTTGTATCACTTACTGGTCATCCACAGATAAATCAATGAAGGAAGAAATATTCCTCATAATACATGGAAAATCGTTAGAATATTCAGAGCAAACAGAATATAAATTCTGAATTTGCTTATACCATTTACTGGTCATCCACAAATAAATCAATGAAGGAAGAAATAATCCTCATAATACATGGGAAATCGATAGAATATTCAAAGCAAACAGAATATAAATTCTGAATTTGCTTCTGCCACTTACTGGTCATCCACAGAGAATCAATGAAGGAAGAAATATTCCTCATAATACATGGGAAATCGATAGAATATTCAAAGCAAACAGAATATAAATTCTGAATTTGCTTGTACCACTTACTGGTCATCCACAGATAAATCAATGAAGGAAGAAATATTCCCCATAATACATGAGAAATCGATAGAATATTCAAAGCAAACAGAATATAAATTCTGAATTTGCTTGTACCACTTACTGGTCATCCACAGATAAATCAATGAAGGAAGAAATATTCCCCATAATACATGAGAAATCGATAGAATATTCAAAGCAAACAGAATATAAATTCTGAATTTGCTTGTACCACTTACTGGTCATCCACAGATAAATCAATGAAGGAAGAAATATTCCCCATAATACATGAGAAATCGATAGAATATTCAAAGCAAACAGAATATAAATTCTGAATTTGCTTGTACCACTTACTGGTCATCCACAGATAAATCAATGAAGGAAGAAATATTCCCCATAATACATGAGAAATCGATAGAATATTCAAAGCAAACAGAATATAAATTCTGAATTTGCTTGTACCACTTACTGGTCATCCACAGATAAATCAATGAAGGAAGATATATTCCCCATAATACATGAGAAATCGATAGAATATTCAAAGCAAACAGAATATAAATTCTGAATTTGCTTGTACCACTTACTGGTCATCCACAGATAAATCAATGAAGGAAGAAATATTCCCCATAATACATGAGAAATCGATAGAATATTCAAAGCAAACAGAATATAAATTCTGAATTTGCTTGTACCACTTACTGGTCATCCACAGATAAATCAATGAAGGAAGAAATATTCCCCATAATACATGAGAAATCGATAGAATATTCAAAGCAAACAGAATATAAATTCTGAATTTGCTTGTACCACTTACTGGTCATCCACAGATAAATCAATGAAGGAAGAAATATTCCCCATAATACATGAGAAATCGATAGAATATTCAAAGCAAACAGAATATAAATTCTGAATTTGCTTGTACCACTTACTGGTCATCCACAGATAAATCAATGAAGGAAGAAATATTCCTTATAATACATGAGAAATCGATAGAATATTCAAAGCAAACAGAATATAAATTCTGAATTTGCTTATACCATTTACTGGTCATCCACAAATAAATCAATGAAGGAAGAAATAATCCTCATAATACATGGGAAATCGATAGAATATTCAAAGCAAACAGAATATAAATTCTGAATTTGCTTCTGCCACTTACTGGTCATCCACAGATAAATCAATGAAGGAAGAAATATTCCTCATAATACATGGGAAATCGATAGAATATTCAAAGCAAACAGAATATGAATTCTGAATTTGCTTGTACCACTTAATGGTCATCTACAGATAAATCAATGAAGGAAGAAATAATCCTCATAATACATATGAAATCGATAGAATATTCAAAGCAAACAGAATATAAATTCTGAATTTGCTTGTACCACTTACTGGTCATCCACAGATAAATCAATGAAGAAAGAAATAATCCTCATAATACATGGGAAATCGATAGAATATTCAAAGCAAACAGAATATAAATTCTGAATTTGCTTGTACCACTTACTGGTCATCCACAGATAAATCAATGAAGAAAGAAATAATCCTCATAATACATGGGAAATCGATAGAATATTCAAAGCAAACAGAATATAAATTCTGAATTTGCTTCTGCCATTTACTGGTCATCCACAAATAAATCAATGAAGGAAGAAATAATCCTCATAATACCTGGGA
The DNA here is from genome assembly GCA_039090855.1 of Macrothele yani. NCBI lineage: Eukaryota > Metazoa > Arthropoda > Arachnida > Araneae > Macrothelidae > Macrothele > Macrothele yani. The sequence continues at coordinate 33,323,425 of CM077011.1, forward strand.
AATCGATAGAATATTCAAAGCAAACAGAATATAAATTCTGAATTTGCTTGTACCACTTACTGGTCATCCACAGATAAATCAATGAAGGAAGAAATAATCATCATAATACATGGAACATCGATAGAATATTCAAAGCAAACAGAACATAAATTCTGAATTTGCTTCTGCCACTTACTGGTCATCCACAGATAAATCAATGAAGGAAGAAATATTCCTCATAATACATGGGAAATCGATAGAATATTCAAAGCAAACAGAATATGAATTCTGAATTTGCTTGTATCACTTACTGGTCATCCATAGATAAATCAATGAAGGAAGAAATATTCCTCATAATACATGGAAAATCGTTAGAATATTCAGAGCAAACAGAATATAAATTCTGAATTTGCTTATACCATTTACTGGTCATCCACAAATAAATCAATGAAGGAAGAAATAATCCTCATAATACATTTGAAATCGATAGAATATTCAAAGCAAACAGAATATAAATTCTGAATTTGCTTCTGCCACTTACTGGTCATCCACAGAGAATCAATGAAGGAAGAAATATTCCTCATAATACATGGGAAATCGATAGAATATTCAAAGCAAACAGAATATAAATTCTGAATTTGCTTGTACTACTTACTGGTCATCCACAGATAAATCAATGAAGGAAGAAATATTCCCCATAATACATGAGAAATCGATAGAATATTCAAAGCAAACAGAATATAAATTCTGAATTTGCTTGTACCACTTACTGGTCATCCACAGATAAATCAATGAAGGAAGAAATATTCCCCATAATACATGAGAAATCGATAGAATATTCAAAGCAAACAGAATATAAATTCTGAATTTGCTTGTACCACTTACTGGTCATCCACAGATAAATCAATGAAGGAAGAAATATTCCCCATAATACATGAGAAATCGATAGAATATTCAAAGCAAACAGAATATAAATTCTGAATTTGCTTGTACCACTTACTGGTCATCCACAGATAAATCAATGAAGGAAGAAATATTCCCCATAATACATGAGAAATCGATAGAATATTCAAAGCAAACAGAATATAAATTCTGAATTTGCTTGTACCACTTACTGGTCATCCACAGATAAATCAATGAAGGAAGATATATTCCCCATAATACATGAGAAATCGATAGAATATTCAAAGCAAACAGAATATAAATTCTGAATTTGCTTGTACCACTTACTGGTCATCCACAGATAAATCAATGAAGGAAGAAATATTCCCCATAATACATGAGAAATCGATAGAATATTCAAAGCAAACAGAATATAAATTCTGAATTTGCTTGTACCACTTACTGGTCATCCACAGATAAATCAATGAAGGAAGAAATATTCCCCATAATACATGAGAAATCGATAGAATATTCAAAGCAAACAGAATATAAATTCTGAATTTGCTTGTACCACTTACTGGTCATCCACAGATAAATCAATGAAGGAAGAAATATTCCCCATAATACATGAGAAATCGATAGAATATTCAAAGCAAACAGAATATAAATTCTGAATTTGCTTGTACCACTTACTGGTCATCCACAGATAAATCAATGAAGGAAGAAATATTCCTTATAATACATGAGAAATCGATAGAATATTCAAAGCAAACAGAATATAAATTCTGAATTTGCTTATACCATTTACTGGTCATCCACAAATAAATCAATGAAGGAAGAAATAATCCTCATAATACATGGGAAATCGATAGAATATTCAAAGCAAACAGAATATAAATTCTGAATTTGCTTCTGCCACTTACTGGTCATCCACAGATAAATCAATGAAGGAAGAAATATTCCTCATAATACATGGGAAATCGATAGAATATTCAAAGCAAACAGAATATGAATTCTGAATTTGCTTGTACCACTTAATGGTCATCTACAGATAAATCAATGAAGGAAGAAATAATCCTCATAATACATATGAAATCGATAGAATATTCAAAGCAAACAGAATATAAATTCTGAATTTGCTTGTACCACTTACTGGTCATCCACAGATAAATCAATGAAGAAAGAAATAATCCTCATAATACATGGGAAATCGATAGAATATTCAAAGCAAACAGAATATAAATTCTGAATTTGCTTCTGCCATTTACTGGTCATCCACAAATAAATCAATGAAGGAAGAAATATTCCTCATAATACATGGGAAATCGATAGAATATTCAAAGCAAACAGAATATAAATTCTGAATTTGCTTGTATCACTTACTGGTCATCCACAGATAAATCAATGAAGGAAGAAATATTCCTCAAAATACATGGAACATCGTTAGAATATTCAGAGCAAACAGAATATAAATTCTGAATTTGCTGATACCATTTACTGGTCATCCACAGATAAATCAATGAAGGAAGAAAATTTCCTCATAATACATGGGAATTCGATGGAATATTCAAAGCAAACAGAATATAAATTCTGAATTTGCTTCTGCCACTTACTGGTCATCCACAGATAAATCAATGAAGGAAGAAATATTCCTCATAATACATGGGAAATCGATAGAATATTCAAAGCAAACAGAATATGAATTCTGAATTTGCTTGTACCACTTACTGGTCATCCACAGATAAATCAATGAAGGAAGAAATAATCCTCATAATACATGGGAAATCGATAGAATATTCAAAGAAAACAGAATATAAATTCTGAATTTGCTTGTACCACTTACTGGTCATCCACAGATAAATCAATGAAGAAAGAAATAATCCTCATAATACATGGGAAATCGATAGAATATTCAAAGCAAACAGAATATAAATTCTGAATTTGCTTCTGCCATTTACTGGTCATCCACAAATAAATCAATGAAGGAAGAAATAATCCTCATAATACCTGGGAAATCGATAGAATATTCAAAGCAAACAGAATATAAATTCTGAATTTGCTTGTACCACTTACTGGTCATCCACAGATAAATCAATGAAGGAAGAAATAATCATCATAATACATGGAACATCGATAGAATATTCAAAGCAAACAGAACATAAATTCTGAATTTGCTTCTGCCACTTACTGGTCATCCACAGATAAATCAATGAAGGAAGAAATATTCCTCATAATACATGGGAAATCGATAGAATATTCAAAGCAAACAGAATATAAATTCTGAATTTGCTTGTATCACTTACTGGTCATCCACAGATAAATCAATGAAGGAAGAAGTATTCCTCATAATACATGGAAAATCGTTAGAATATTCAGAGCAAACAGAATATAAATTCTGAATTTGCTTATACCATTTACTGGTCATCCACAGATAAATCAATGAAGGAAGAAATATTCCTCATAATACATGGGAAATCGATAGAATATTCAAAGCAAACAGAATATAAATTCTGAATTTGCTTCTGCCACTTACTGGTCATCCACAGAGAATCAATGAAGGAAGAAATATTCCTCATAATACATGGGAAATCGATAGAATATTCAAAGCAAACAGAATATAAATTCTGAATTTGCTTGTACCACTTACTGGTCATCCACAGATAAATCAATGAAGGAAGAAATATTCCCCATAATACATGAGAAATCGATAGAATATTCAAAGCAAACAGAATATAAATTCTGAATTTGCTTGTACCACTTACTGGTCATCCACAGATAAATCAATGAAGGAAGAAATATTCCCCATAATACATGAGAAATCGATAGAATATTCAAAGCAAACAGAATATAAATTCTGAATTTGCTTGTACCACTTACTGGTCATCCACAGATAAATCAATGAAGGAAGAAATATTCCCCATAATACATGAGAAATCGATAGAATATTCAAAGCAAACAGAATATAAATTCTGAATTTGCTTGTACCACTTACTGGTCATCCACAGATAAATCAATGAAGGAAGAAATATTCCCCATAATACATGAGAAATCGATAGAATATTCAAAGCAAACAGAATATAAATTCTGAATTTGCTTGTACCACTTACTGGTCATCCACAGATAAATCAATGAAGGAAGAAATATTCCCCATAATACATGAGAAATCGATAGAATATTCAAAGCAAACAGAATATAAATTCTGAATTTGCTTGTACCACTTACTGGTCATCCATGTGACAACTCTCAAAAAACTTGAATTTCCATCGCCTTGGAACGGGAATCGAACCCACACCTCCCAATTTCAGTTCGAGTATGCTAACCATTACACCACCCAGGACAGTGAAGTTCCTTTGAGGGATGTATTTTCCTTCTTTGATTTACCTGTGATACTGGTGATCTCCGACCTACATCCCTCCGGATGGAAATTGAGTCAAAGCGCTATGAGGAAGTAACGATGCTTCTACTAGCAAAAATCTGAGGATACTCAGATTCCTAAGCTAAGTATACTTAGTCTCAGTTGCTTGGAACTCCACTGTCCTGGGTGGTGTGACGGTTAGCATAATCGAACTGAAATAGGGAGATGCGGATTCGATTCCCACTCCAGAGCAATGAAATTCTCAAAGTTTGTTTAGAGATGTTACATGAATGGCTAGTAAGTGTTATAGGCAAATTCAGAATTTATATTTTGTTTGCTTTGAATTTTCTATCGATTTCCCATGTATTGTGATGAGCTAGCTTTACTACCCGGTTTTGCCCGGGCTTTAGGCTTATTATTTTCATATTCCCTTATATGTCACGGAAAACATCGGGAAAAAAATTAATGCTTGCAAGAAAGAAAAAAAGCTGATATCACAAATTCGGTCATTACAAATTATTTATTTATAGTGCGATTATTTCATCACTTGGCCGTACATCGCTGTCAAAAATATTTGTCGAGAATTAAAGCAACGAAATGTACAGAATGTATGGAATCTGTAGAATCAAACGGACCAAAAGCGTTACGAATTATTTAACACGCGTCCAGGAGACACAGCATTAGAACACTGACTGAACAAAATTCGTTAACAATTTGTTATCGACGATCAAATCATCACGTGCTTTCGGTTTTAGACGTCTTTGTGGGGTGAATCTCTGGGATAAAACAGTTAAAAACGCATTTTTGTTTCTGCTTATATATTTCTGTTTACCATGGGAGATGGGGGATGAAATTCAAAATTATGCGGGAATGACATGGAGGAGACTGGAACAAGACGGACCGTTGTGGAGGAAACTTGAGGAGACCTTCGTCCAGCAGTGGATTGATAATCGTTGACAATGATGATGACATGTAAATTAAAAATTCAATGCCTATTTTAAAAGGTTTTGACCAGATACCGGTGAAATTTTGAGGGACTCCTCTTATTACAAATTCATGGTGTTGATAAAAATTTCAGCCCGTTTCGTTAAGATTTCGCAATGTTCGTTTTTGCATTTTTTATGCACAATTCCCAAAGAATAGAAACTTCTGCGGATGTGCCGCGGCGATGAATGCAGTCACGTGCTTTCAGATTTGGACCAGGATAACGATGTCGTAGCAAAGACGCTAACTTTATTGATTAGCTTATTTATTAATTCATAACTCGCGAACGGAACAACGTAGAGATCTTGAAATTGTTGCACTGACCTAGAAATTCCAGTATTAATAAGCTATGCAAACTTCACGATGCCACAGTTCGGCGTTCGAGAGTTTTTGCTGCTTCAGACAAACAAACGTTTTGTGTTTTATATATAAGATATTTCTTCCTTCGGAGGGTCACAAAACAACGCTTATTAAAGTGCGCGCTACCAACGACGCATGAGTGATGAACAGGAGTAGCCGATTGCTATGTTTACCAAAACAACTAGCCGCCCCTGTGGTGCAGTGGTATAAGCGATAGCTTCTGATCGTTCGTCCGGGATGGGTTCGGGTTCGAATTTCAGTGTGGCATAAATGTTGTGTTTGTCTTACGGCACTGGTTCTCTCCCTTCCCTGGAACCAGTGGCCCTAAAATAGGGACAGACGACTGCTTATAGTCCATTGAGTTGCTCATGGTGGTCGTTAAAATTCCAATCAAAAACAAAGCTACCGTGCTAACGTCGAACGCAGTATTGCGCATTTTTTTATAAAAACATTCTCAGTTGTTTTGGGACAAGCTATGTATTTTCGCAAGAGGCAGGACATTCAAATTACAGTTGTTGTTGTTGTTGTTTTATTGGAGTTTTAACGACCACCGTGAGCAATTCAGTGGGCTATAAGCAGTCACCCGTCCCTAATTTAGGGCCACTGGTTTCAGGGAAGGGGGAGAGCCAGCTCCGTCAGACTAACACAACATCCATGCCTCACCGGCATTTGAATCCGGACCCCACAGTTTTCCTCTTACGTAGTATTGATAATACTGCAGTTCTCTACCAAAAATAAAAAAAAAAAAATTATACAGCCTGTTTCATGCTAAACCATTCGTTCTCGTTCTTTTTTTGCTCTGAGTCACTCTGGAATTACTCCGCCCCACAACGCCCGAACGGTTGCCCCAATCTCATTTTTTTCTCTTCGACTGGCACATCTACGTGGTAAGGCTTTTATTTTGATACCTCAACCATATCTTTACGTTCAGCCGTTCTTTCAAAATAGGACTCATAGTAAAAATCCTTATAGAATTAATATATTGATTAATCTTTTGCTCTTAATCTCTATTACATTTAATTACTTTTTCTTTTTTCACATGTATATTCATTTTGCATTTATCTTCAAGAATCTTGTTCAATTCTTCTATAGACACTTGTAAGTCCCTTTCATTATTTGCTATTCCTGCAATGATATCTGCAAATCGTATTGTGCTGTAAATCCTTCTATTGATATTTTCTCCTTTGGCATTGTTTTCAGCAAATTCTTTCATGGCTTCCTCATTGTAAACATTGTGGAAAAGTGGTGACAGCCTACATCTTTTAGATGACTCCTTTGCTTCATTTTCCTCTTTTCCAATTAGTGCCATTTGATTTCTGTATAATTGTAATTGATATATTCTTCTTCTGTCATTGAAATCTATTTTATGATTTTTCATAATTTTGAACAAAATGTTCCAGTCAACATTATCAAAGGCTTTTTCTATGTCTGTAAATGCAATGCAAGCGGAGCTTAATGGTTTCTCTGTTTTTTCTGAAACAAAACTGATCATCTGAGATATGTCCCTCTAATTTTCCTTCTATACGGTTATAAATGATTTTTGTCAACATTTTAGAGCTGTGTGATAAAAGACTTTACATTCTGTGCTTTTCACATGTAATGCTCCCACTTTCTTAGGGATACCTATCATTATGTTTCGCTCAAAAACTTTTGAAATATTCTCCGTTAATCTTCATTCCTTTGTTTTCCCAGTTCAATGATTGAAAGACATTCAACATCATGTATTAAGTGTACAAATAAGTTTTTAAGCGTTTTGAGATAACGCAACGTGTAATTTAAGAGAAAACAGCAATACCTTTACGAATCAAAATATGCGCCGTCATTATCTATCAACTTCCGCCATCGGTCGGGTAGCTGACGAGTTCCAGCCATGAAGAATACTTCGTCGTGTGATGCGATGAAGTCTTCAACCCATTTTTGCACTTCGTCACATGTCTGGAACCGTACAGCAGACAAACCATGTTGCATCGATCACAACAAATGATAGTCTGAAGGGGCTATGTCGGGACTATACGCCGGGGGCTCCAAAACTTCCCAGCGAAGCGTCAATAACGTTTCCTTGACGTATTTTGCGACATGCGGCCTAGCGTTGTCATGCAGTAATTTCACGGGACGCAATCCTTTGTCTGTGAATGGATGTTTCCCTGTTCTAATAGTTCATAATAGAGCACACCTTTCATATCCCACCAGATACACAGAAGAACTTTCTTGGAGTGTATATTGAGTTTCGATGTCGAAGTCTTTGCTTCACCGGGGTCTACGCAGTGTTTTTGGCGTTTGGGAGTGTCGTACCATATCCACTTTTCATCACCCGTAACGATTTTTCACAGGAAAGACTTTTTATGTTGCTTATACAACAGATTCAAACACTTCATGACACGCTCATCCTTGTTCCTTCGGCTCAGGTCATGTGACACCCATTTTCCTTCCTCCTGAATTTTTCCCATTGCGCGTAAACGATTGGAAATGGTTTGTTGAGTTACCCTCAGTTGTTCAGCTAGTTCTTTTTGCGTTTGAGACGAATCTTCATCCAGCAATACTTGCAGTTCCTCATGTGCAACCTTCTGTGGAGCGCCGCTACGTTCTCGATCACTAAAATCAAAATCACCTAAACCGTCTAAACCAAACCTCACACCTGCTTTTCGATACAATATTCTCCCCCAGAACAGAACAGATCAATGCACGTGCTTTTGCAGCACTTTTTCCTTGATGAAATTCGTAACGAATGCAGTGTCGAATAAATGCAGTATCGCTTGCTACCTTTCATCTACCGATGTGCAAGTGCATTTGACTGTTGGGCAAACTTTTGTGTCATATTTTATACTCTGGATCAGTTACGGTCACATGACAACAACGCGGGGGAATGTCGGATATGTAAATTAGCGGTATACGTCACAAAAAAAAACACTTTAAAACTTATTTGTACACCTAATGTGAGCATGAAAATGGGCAGTACTGCAGAGCTCAGTGACTTTCAAAGTGGCACGGTCATAAGATGTATCTCAGCATCCAGGACTCGATTTAAGCGGTATCGCATCGCAAACTGCCAATCAAATCGATTTGAATCGATATGACTTCACTTCGCATACATTGCGATACATTTCATTTTGAACTCCCGTTACGCTGACCTACAGTGAACTTTTCGAACTTTTATGGTGCCTGCTCTGGCCCTTATACCAATATTACTCAACCCCCTCCCAAGATGATTTCCTCTTCTTTTTAAAGTGTTTCGGCTGACAGAAGTTGTTCAAGGTTACAATAGATGGACCTCAAAGACCCAAAGGAGAGAATCAGTCACAGATTTCCAGACATGACAAGTGATACAATCAAGTGTCTGAAGGTTTTACGTGTGGCAGTATCACCAAAAGATCGTGATTCCCTTAAAAGAGTTTGTTCAGGATGAAATTAGGCACATGATTCAACATTTTGACTTGTTGCTGCAAGCCAAGAATGGGGGAAGCTTAAGGAATTCTGGCTCCAGAATATGGTAACTTCATCAAGAGAAGATTTGTGGTTCTTCGCTTTAAAATACAAAAGAAATATCTACTGTAATATTTCTCCTCTTTTTTGAAATCCTTCTAGTTTTGCCAGTGTCTATAATGCAGTTGTAGAGAGGGGTATTTTCAACGTGAGTCGCGCAAAGAGCCGCAGAGTCTTAGTGAATCTTCGTTGGAAATTTTAATGCGCATATCTGTTAAAGGACCATCTATGGACAAATTTTTACCTGATAAAGCTGTAAATTATTTTTTCCAAACCACTTAGGCTCAACACACAGCCATATGGCATTGAAAAATGTAATAAATAAATAATGTACCTAAAATTTACTTCTAGTTTGTCTTCGAGCAGGTACTGGACTGCTATCATAGCGTAATGTCTTATAGTGCTAGTCAAAAGTTTCTCATTGCTACACAAAACTTAATTTGCATGGCAAATATTGCTACACATTCATTTTTTCGTAAATCAAGCCCTGTTAGCAGCAAGTCCAGGAAATGTCTACATTTGTGCAGCTCCGCGATCTAATTGTAAGTGACGTTATTGTAATATGAAAACGCCTAGGAGTAACAAAAGCTCAGTCGAGACCTGGTATGCCACGTAAAATAACAGAGCGGGACCGCGGAGTGCTGAAGCGGGTGGTGCGACAAAATCGCGTGTACTTGATTGCAGCACTCACCATCGAGTTCCAAAACACCTATGGAAGCAACGCCAATGCCACAACAATTTGTCGAGTGCTGAAGGGAATGGGCTTCTTTGTCCGAGAAGCCTAAAACAAGCCTCACATCAGAAAGATCAACGCAAGCGACCGTTGAAGTGGTGTAAAACTCGGCGTCAGTGAACTCTACAGTAGTGGAAACCCGTTCTCTGGAGTGAGAAATCACGCTTCACCATCTGTCAGTTCGACGGACAACTCTGGGTGTGGAGGATGCCAGTTAAGTGCCACCTGCCCGAATCTTTGCGAACTGTAAAGTTTGGTGGAGGAGGCATCATGCTGTGGGGCTGATAATGAACTTTGGTGGAGGAGACATCATACTCTGGGGCTGATAGTGAAGTTTGGTGGAGGAGCCATCCTTCTCTAGGGCTGAATATGAAGTTTGGTGGTAGAGGCATCCTGCTCTGGGGCTGAATATGAAGTTTGGTGGAAGAGGCATCATGCTCTGGGGCTGATTATGAGATTTGATGGAGAAGGAATCATTCCCTGGGGCTGATTATGAAGTTTGGTGAAGGGGACATCTTAGTCTGGAACTGATTATGGAGTTTTGTGGAGGAGGCATCATGCTGTTGGGCTGATAATGAAGTTTGGTGGAGGAGGCATCCTGCTCTGAGGTTGATTACGAAGTTTGGTGGAGAAGGCATCATGCTTGGCGCTGATTATGGAGTTTGGTGAAGAGGACATCTTACTCTGGAACTGATTATGGAGTTTTATGGAGGAGGCATCATGCTGTTGGGCTGATTATGAAGTTTGGCGGAGGACTCATCATATTCTGGGGCTGATTATGAAGTTTGGTGAAGGAGGCATCATGCTCTGGGACTGATTACGAAGTTTGGCGGAGAAATCATCATGCTCAGTGGCTGATTATGAAGTTTGCTGAAGGAGGAATCATGCTCTGGCGCTGATTATGAAATTTGATGTATGAGGCATCATTCTTTGAGGCTGATTATGACCTTTGGTGGAGGAGAAATCATAATGCACTAGGACTGTTTCTGAAGTTTGATGGAAGAGGCATCATGCTCTGGGGCGGATTACGAAGTTTGGTGGAGGAGGCATCATGCTCTGGGACTGTTTTTCATGGTTTATGCTGGGTCTTCCTAGTTCCAGTGCCAGGGAATGCTAACGCTGTGTTCCGTAATGACATTCTCGACAATTACGAGCTACCAACATTATGGTAACAGTTCGGTGATGATCATTTTCGTTATCAATAACACAATGCTTGTCTCCGCAAAGCGAGATCCATGCAGGAATGATTTGATGAGATGGGTATAGAATAACTTGATTGGCCTGAAAAGAGGGCCCTATTTCAACCCCACGGAACACCTTTGGGATTAACTGAAACGCTGACTGCGAGATCAACCAAACTACCTGGCATTAGTGACCGACCTGAGTAACGCTCTTGTGTTAGAATGGAAGGCAATTCCCTCAACAACGTACCAAAATCTTGTAGCCTTCTCAGTAGAGTAGCAGCAAAGTGATTGAACCAACTCGATATTAATACCCTTCCTGATAAAGGGAGTTTGTGGATAGGTAAGTGCCCGGTTACTTTTGATCAGATAGTGTGTTTGACTCGATATCCATGCTAGAGTTCACTCTGGGAGCACGCAGTAGAAATTCCCCGTGTTTGCAAAACAGTCGAGTTTTAAAGCCTGCCGAGCGATCGGTACCCTAAACCGGTCTCGTTCATTTCGTCGACAACTCATTTCGTCGACACTCTGTATATGCAAACAGTCGATTCTTCAAAATGTTCGTAAAATCTACAGTTTTCTATTTAGAACCCCCAAATTTGGTATGCTTTCTCTTTGTACTCTCACACCAACTTAGACCATAGACGAAATGAGTCGGGGCCCGGGGTCAAGGGGCCCCCATGCAAAATTTTCGTAAAATCTACAATTTTCCAATTTAGGACCACCAAATTTGGTATACTATCTCATGGTACTCTAACTTAGACCGTACACGGTTTTTGGAAGGGGTCGGAGCCCGGGGTCAAGGTGGCCCCATACAACATTTTCGTAAAATCTACAGTTTTCAATTTAGAACCACCAAATTTGGTATACTGTCTCATTGTACTCTTACACTAATTTAGACTATAGACGGAAAAGGTCGGGGCCCGGGGTTAAGGGGCCCCATATAACATTTTCGTAAAATCTACAGTTTTCAATTTAGAACCACCAAATTTGGTATACTGTCTCATTGTACTCTTACACTAATTTAGACTATAGACGGAAAAGGTCGGGGCCCGGGGTTAAGGGGGCCCCATATAACATTTTCGTAAAATCTACAGTTTTCAATTTAGAACCACCAAATTTGGTATACTATATCATTGTACTCTTACACTAATTTAGACTATAGACGGAAGAGGTCGGGGCCCGGGGTTAAGGGGGCCCCATATAACATTTTCGTAAAATCTACAGTTTTCAATTTAGAACCACCAAATTTGGTATACTATCTCATGGTACTCTAACTTAGACCGTACACGGTTTTGGGAAGGGGTCGGGGCCCGGGGTAAAGGGAGCCCCATACAAAAATTTCTCAAAAATTTCCATTTTTTACTTAAGAACTGCAGCACAATTCTGCACTCTAATACCCTAACTGTGAGCTAAGTTAGAGTACCATGAGATAGTATACCAAATTTGGTGGTTCTAAATTGAAAACTGCAGATTTTACGAAAATTTTGTGTGGGGGCCCCTTGATCCCGGGCCTCGACCACTTCCTTATATGGTCTAAGTTGGTGTAAGGGTACAATGAGATAGTATACCAAATTTGGAGGTTCTAAATTGAAAACTGATGATTTTACGAAAATGTTATATGGGGCCCCCTTGACCCCTGGCCCCGACCCCTTCTACAAACCGTGTACGGTCTAAGTTAGAGTACCATGAGATAGTATACGAAATTTGGTGGTTCTACATTGAAAACTGTAGATCTTACGAAAATGTTATATGGGCCCCCCTTGACCCCGGGCCCCGACCTCTTTCAGAAACCGTGTACGGTCTAAGTTAGAGTACCATGAGATAGTATACGAAATTTGGTGGTTCTAAATTGAAAACTGTAGATCTTACGAAAATGTTATATGGGCCCCCTTGACCCCGGGCCCCGACCTCTTCCAAAAACCGTGTACGGTCTAAGTTAGAGTACCATGAGATAGTATACGAAATTTGGTGGTTCTAAATTGAAAATTGTAGATCTTACGAAAATGTTATATGGGCCCCCTTGACCCCGGGCCCCGACCTCTTCCAAAAACCGTGTACGGTCTAAGTTAGAGTACCATGAGATAGTATAACAAATTTGGTGGCTCTAAAATTATTTTCGTTTTTTTTAGAAAGCGATTGATTGCATATACTGTACAGTGTTGACGAAATGAGTTGTCGACGAAGTGAACCAGACCCAATCTGAACACCAGACTTCCTACTGTGTAACTGATTTGCCTCAAAATCACTTGGCTCCAAATAGTTTCTCAAATTATTGCGCTAATTTTAGAGATTGTTTTGAGTTCTAAAATGTAGCTGTCCATGGAAGATTAATTGAAACATCAGGAACATTCAAGGCCGAAGCAATTGACTATTCGTGAGTCCGAAAGCAGAAAAAACAAGAAAGATGACACTGAATTTTCGGGTGTAATAAGCACAACTTTTGAATCCGTTCTGACGCAAACTAAATTTATCAAAGCTATTCAAAGGCAATGGAACCGGTATGGAAAACAATAGTATCTGACGGAAGAAAGAAGTTTTTCAATCGGGTCTTTAATCCCTCAGATATTGGAGTAAACGGAATCCTGAGCTTACGAATTCTTAGAAACAGAGTTATCGACAAAAATAAGATGTGACTTTACTTCCCCTGGTGGGAAAACCATGCATTATTTTAGGAAGAAAGTATTCTCAAAAGATTTATCCATATGAGCAGTATCGGTCCCAGAAAAAAAAATTTAGTCGAGTTTTCAGGAGCCCAGATTTTGCTACAAATACATCAGAAGCAGAAATTAACACTTATGACCCCTGGTGGAGAAATCATTCTTTACAAAACATTAAAAATTATGTGAAAAATGTTTTCCATCAGGTCTTGTATGCGATACAGGAAGAATTTTTCAAATCGGAGTTTTGGGAGCAGAAAACGCAATTTACCTTTATGCGCCCTAGCGGAAAGTCTTAAATGATATACGTGAAATTTTTGAATTTATAAGAAAAACATTTTGCATCAGAAACACTATCCAACAACGAAGGAATTTTTCAAATTGGACATTTAGAAGTAGAGATATTGACAAAAATAAGTTATACATCTACGCCCCCTGGCGTAGAAACCATGCATTCCTTCAAGAAGAAAGTGTTCCTAAAAGGTTTGTTGACATGAGTAGCATCGGTCAACAAAAGACTTTTTTTCAGTCAAGATTTCAGAAGCTCATATTGCTGCAAATACATCAGAAGTGGAAATTAAGACTTACGCCACCTGGTGGCCATACCATTTTTTACAAAAATTAGAAGTTATGTGCAAAGGATTTCCCATCAGGAGCTGTATCCGGTGCAGAAGGAATTTTTCAAATCGGAGGTTTAGAAGCAGAGAAATAGTGGGAAACACAATTTACCTTTACGCCCCCTAGCGAAAGTCTATGAATTACTTGAAAATTTTGAATTTTTACGAAAAACATGTCACACTAGAAACTCTATCCAACAAAGAAGGAATTTTTCAAATCGGACACCTAGAAGTCGAGATATTGACAAAAATAAGATATACGTCTACGCCCCCTGGCGCAGAAACCATGCACTATTTTAAGAAAAAAAGGTTTCTAAAAGGTTTGTCGACACGAGTAGTTTGGTCTACAAATGACATTTTTTTCAATCGAGAATTTAGAAGCTCATATTTTGCTGCAAATACATCAGAAGCGGAAATTAAGGTTTACGCCCCCTAGTGGCCAAACCATTTTTTTACAAAAATTAGAAATTATGTGCAAACGATTTACCATCAAGAGCTGTATCCGGTGTAGAAAGAATTTTTCAAATCGGAGATTTAGAAGCAGAGATATAGGGCGAAACGCAATTTACCTCTACGCCCCTAGCGGAAAGTGTATGAATTACTTGAAATTTTTGAAATTATATGAAAAACATGTCACACGGAAAACATTATCCAACAAAGAAGGAATTTTTGAAATCGGACTCCTAGAATTAGAGATATTGACAAAAATAAGATATACATCTGCGCCCCCTGGCGGAGAAACTGTGAGATATTTTAGGAAGAAAATATTCCGAAAAGGTTTATCGATGTGAGTGGCATCATTCCACGAAAGAATTTTTTCAATCGATATTTTAGAAGCTCAGATTTTATGGCAAATACGTCAAAAACAAAAATTAACACTTACGCCCCCTGGTGGCCAAAGTATTATTTACCAAAAATTCAAAAATTATATGCAAAAGATTTTCCATTAAGAGATGTATCAGCTGAAAAAAAGATTTTTCAAATCGGAGTTTTAGGAGAAGAGTTATCGAAAAAAATGTAATTTACTGTTACGCCCCTAGCGAAAATCCTATGGGTAATTTGAAAATGAAACGATATCTAAAGCACTCTTCGACATAAATGGAATCGAAAGATAAATGAATTTTTTCAATCGGATGTTTAGAAGCAAATATGTGGATTAAAACGTAATTTTGAATTCGACATCATCTGCATTTACGCCCCCTAGCGGCAAAATTGGGCATCGTAAAAAAAAAACGAAATAAAGGATCATCATTCGCATATTTCAAGCTTCCGAATGCAAAAAGAATTTTTCAAATCGGACTAATAGTTGCAGAGATACTGTTAGTACAGACGGACGGACAAACCGATGACAGAAGCACGATCTTTTTTTACAAAAGACGTGCTAAAAAACCCTCTTTGATTAACAAGACATCATTCGCATGTCACGAAAACATTCCCAAATTACATGTTTCAACGTTTCGTAATTTATTACATGACACAAGCAGATATAGATAAGCAAATCCGCAATCACTTATTTATCAACTATTAGTTGCAGAACACTCATTGTTTTATTTCAGGCTTAAAAATGGCAAAATGCCAAAATGCATTAATTGATATTATTTGCGCATGGTGCTGATCGTAAAGAACGAAAGACTTGTTCCTCATGCGCATGTAGGAAACTTGTCAAAATGACAGCATTTCTTGAAAACGTCAAGATGTCTTTCATGGAACTGATGATGGATTCAGCGCATAATTGCAATCAATATGAGCATACCATGTATCTATCTGTCAAACCGAAGAAGTAAAAGCAAATAATATTTTATCTTCTCTCATAATCTCTGCGCTTTTGAATAAATTTGTTTCAGTAATCGGCACCATTAATTACGCCCTCAACATCCGGTTGATGTGATCCCCGGTTGACTCCTTTGGAGTTCAGGCACATCAGAAAATTTATCGCTTTCATTGGCCGCATTGCATTAATTGCCTTTCTTGAATTTTGGGTGTGGTCGGTTGTCATCAGTTTTACCTTCTGCAATAGCAGTGCAAGGTCGACCCTTAGGGTACTGATCATTTACTTTTCCCCAACAGGATTTAGCACTTCCATCCGTTCAGTTTTTCTCTCATAGTTCAGTAAGTTTCGATTTCTTTCAATGCTGGTCATTTTGTGAGTATACTCAGTGATGTAGTCGTAAAAAAATAGCACCGGGGCGCTATACAAACTGCATCACAATGACATAAAATATTAGTAGTAAAGGCGTTAAGCTACGTAATATGGTGTCATAGTTGTTAACATGATGTTTATCATTATTATTATCATCACCGTCATATACGTGGTCCAATCAAAAAGTTCCGAGACTAGGCCGATATACAACAAAGTACTTACGTTACTTAAGTTTGGCCATGATCTCCCTCAAAACAGTCTCCTTGGGCAGCGATACACAGCTGCCAGCGTTTTTGAAACTGTTGGAACGCTCCCTGGAAGTTCTGTTTGCGAATCGTGACAAGCACTCGTCCACGGTTTCAAAACGGCTACCCTTGAGCTTCAGCTTCATCTTCGGGAACAAAAAGAAGTCGCAGGGGGCCAAATCCGGCGAGTAAGGTGGGTGAGGAAGGGTAGTCATGCTCATGCGGCTGCAAAACCACCTTCACCACCTGCTGACGAAGGTCTTTACCGAGTTCGACACGGAGCGCCTTCTGTTCGGGGTTCAGAATCTTCGGCACAAATTTTGCAGCAATGCGGTGCATGCTCGAAACCGACATCAGAATTTCTTGCACTGTTCCGTATGATACATTGACGATGGTAGTAATGTTTTGAATGGTTCTCCGACGATATCATGCACCAGTTCTCTAATTGTGTCCACATTTTCGGAAGTTTTGCTCGTGGACAGTCGCCCTGACCTCTCGTCATCTTCCAGTGTCTTTGTGCCGCTCTTGAAGATAAAACGTTAAGCATGGGCCAAAGAATTTTAATCATGGATTGCTGACGACTGGAAAAAGGTAATTTTCAGTTATTAAACTCATTTATTTGTGCAGGGTTACCAAGCAAACGTCGTTAGACGAAGCAACTGTGAACCCTTAAGACCTGAGCATGTCATACAACTGTAAAACAACCTCTGAAACAGATGTTTTGGGGTTTTTTCACATCAAATGGTGCTGGAAGCTTAGTTCCTGTTCAAGGTATGATGAATTCAGTCAAGTACGAGAAATATTGCAAAGTAGGATTGTACCATTCTTGCAAGCTTTTGACATAACATTTCAGCATGACTTGGCTCCATGTCACAATTCGTAATTGGTCAAGAATTTCATGCTGGAAAATCAAATTCATTTGCTTGATTGGCCTGGAAATTCACCAGACTTAAATCCCATAGAAAACTTGTTGAATATTTTGAAGAGACGTTTAGGTAAAATATGTTGTACAACCAAAGAATGCATGATAACGAATGCTATAAAAGTGTGGTTCCACGATTATGAAGTCAAAAATATGTGCACTCAATTAGTGGAGTCAATGCCAAAACGAATTCAAGAGGTCATTTCTGCTAAAGGAGGGCGTACTTCTTACTAATACAGGTATTTATCAGTGTATATCAAGGCATAGAATGATATAAAGACATAGTTTTGGAAACTAGAGTGATTTTTTACTCTGTCCGAATTAATTTGCACAGTATAGTAACTTTTTTAAAAGAAAATTCAT
The DNA here is from genome assembly GCA_039090855.1 of Macrothele yani. Taxonomy (NCBI): domain Eukaryota; kingdom Metazoa; phylum Arthropoda; class Arachnida; order Araneae; family Macrothelidae; genus Macrothele; species Macrothele yani. The sequence goes on from CM077011.1 coordinate 33,341,326, forward strand.
GCATTGTAGGGTAAATCGTCACAAATGTATTGTTTAGCATAATTAACATAAATTCTTAAAAGTTTACAATTATGTAAACATTTTTTTAAACGTGGGTACTGGACGTCTCTCTAAAATAAAATAGAGCGTGGACTCACCAATCACCAATATTTAGCACCGCGTGTTGCAAATGTGTTTCCCCTGACTTCACTTCTCCCTAACAATTCATCGCAAACATCTCCTAAATCCAACTTTTCAGCGCTGTCCTTATGTACACTTGAAACAGCAATGTGATTAAATCTTTTCCGGGACTTTGTGGAATGCAAAAATGTCTTTAATCTTTTCAAAGTGGAAAAAGATCTTTCGGCTGTGGCTGTAGAGACTGGCAATGTCAGAGTTCGTGAATTTGGGCACAATAAACAAGATAAAAGCGGGTAGTAATACTCCAAACAACTAAATAAAGAACGATAACATCCGTTTATTGGCATAAGACAGCAAACAAAAGGTTGCAAGCTTTCAGCACCTACGGGTGCCTTCTTCAGGCTTAGACGTGGTTTTGGAACAACGTTAGTATTATAAAAGAATGTACAGAAATTTAAATATGCATGTGAAATATAAAATGTATAAAAACGTGACAGCACGGCACGTGCGGAAACAGAGGAATCAGGTCCTTTCACGAGAGGCACGCAGGATCATGCGCCATATCAAAGGCAGCTCCATTGACACGTCATCGTTGCAGACATCATTGCTTAACAAGATCTCCCGAGACTCCCTGATGGCTGAACCTCTGGCTGTCGTGTATGGAGCAACCTGTTGCAAATCGGCCCATTGTGGAGCGGCAGAAGATGTCATGACCACCCTAGATAGGGCAGTGGACGATTTATTCTTCAAGACGTCTCTTTTGTGTTCGGACAAACGAGTCCCAAAGGACCTCTTTGTCATGCCCATATAAAACTTGGTATTTCCATCCTGGTATCGAAGGGATATGGAATATACCCCTGCGTTAGCAAGTAAGAGGTCCTTTGGGACTCGTTTGTCCGAACAGAAAAGAGACGTCTTGAAGAATAAATCGTCCACTGCCCTATCTAGGGAGGTCATCACATCTTCTGCCGTTCCACAATGGGCCGATTTGCAACAGGTTGCTCCATACACAACCAGAGGTACAGCCATCAGGGAGTCTATGGAGATCTTGTTTAGCAATGATGTCTGCAACGATGACGTGTCAATGGAGCTGCCTTTGATATGGCGCATGATCCTGCGTGCCTCTCGTGAAAGGACCTGATTCCTCTGTTTCCGCACGTGCCGTGCTGTCACGTTTTTATACATTTTATATTTCACATGCATATTTAAATTTCTGTACATTCTTTTATATTACTAACGTTGTTCCAAAACCACGTCTAAGCCTGAAGAAGGCACCCGTAGGTGCTGAAAGCTTGCAACCTTTTGTTTGCTGTCTTATGCCAATAAACGGATTTTATCGTTCTTTACTTTGGGCACAATGTTACGAATAACAATCAACTTTAGAAATTTTACTACATCACCAAAAGTTCTTAATTCTATAAACAACAGCGCATCACTGTCGCATACTATATTCCTCCGCAAGAGTAAGATACCATAGTCGTGAATGTCATCATTGAAAACACACCTGAAATCGTCTACTTTTCCGATAACAAAATTTTCTACTGTGTCTAGAATTTCACTCTCCTGGAAACGTTGTTTAAGGGATACATTCACACAATCTATAAATTCGTAGAATTTGTACTCAAAATACTTTTTCACATCAGTAAATTCATGCCGTGTGTGTTCACGATCGTCTAGGCGGAGAGGCAACATCCTTTGTTTGGGAACCTTGGTTCTGACAGTTCAAGCTCACATGCTGTTCTTGAAGTTTACTTCCAGGACATTTCAAAATTATCATGAATGGCTTGGGATGTTTGTATCAAATCCTGAATGAAACAATTTGCTTTATAAAAGTCAAGTTGTAATTTTACATTTGTTGCATTTGTTACGAAAGTAATATTGCCCAACCTGTATTTTGGGGGACGATTTTTAAGAGCGCCGAGTTAAAGCAAGAAATACATCTTGCGAACGAGTCCCCAAAGTTCACCCCTTCGCCGAGACAAAAATGCGTCTGAAACTCTGTTCGTGAACGGCACGAGATGTGGCCAGACGCAATAAACCAATTATCAAGTGGTTTGTTTTGACGGGTCAGGAAGCAAAGTTTGGAAGCAGAGAAGAAAATGCGTGGTAGTTGTTCCTGGGGGACAGAGAGAGAGAGAGGGGGGGAAGGCGTCCAGCGAGAGAAAGGGAGCTGATGGTGACTACAAATTTAAAAGCGAAAAAAAAAATTATTCGAAGGAACAAGGGAAGTTCCGATAACGAAAAGAAAACAGGGGTCTTTGGGCCCGAATATCTGGAGGAGACAACCAGCAAAAGCAGGCAAATAACTACTGTTGGAGTCTCACACCATTCTTCGTAAGTGCTTCCGAAATATCCAGTGAACACCTGGACTTTGCCGCCACGGAAAGAAAGCAGGATTCATCTTCTCCCCACTCCTTCGGACTTCGCCAAGGGAGAGCTGTTAGCTGACCCAGCTGGGATGCGCGGTCAATTGGATTCCGTCCTGCTATTGCTTCGGACCTGCCGGTGCTTGCATCTTCTTCACGAAGTGGCTTCTGTTCCAGCCCTCCACCCCCCCCTGACCGAGGAACGGTGGGAACCGAAAGGCTTCAGCATACAGGTGAATTGAGAATTGACAACTTGTGGAATATTATCATCAGTGTGTGTGTGTGCGCGCATTGAGTCATCTGGAGGAGTACGGGGGAAAGAGTGTGTTAAAAGCATGCTCTTCTCCGAAATCAGCAGTGTTTCATAAAACGCTGGATTACATCAATCTCAGTCCAAGTGAGTACTTACTTCCTGTTTATCATACCGAACGTTTTGGAATATAAAGGCGGCAGTTGAGGAACACATAATTTGCATGAGTAGTGATTGGTTGGTGAATCCAAGTAGATTATGTTAAAATAGCCGAAAGTCCAGCCCAACGTTATTTATAAATTTGTGTTAATTATATTACTTAAGATTATTCAAAATTTATTTGTATTAAAAGTCTGTGCTTGTCGTTAAACACTACCGATTGTTTTTTTTTTTTTTTTTTTTTTTTTTTTTTTTGTTTTTTTTTGTTTTTTTTGACTCGCCTGAGTCATTATTCAGTCCTCTCACCTGCAATATCCATTAAAAGAACCCGGAGTGCGACCGATTCGCAGCCCTGGTCTTAATACATTTATGGGGGTGGGGTTGTTGAAATATGTGACAGCTTATTTATATAAGCAAAATGTTCAAACGACTCTAGTAGTGATAAGTAACCGGAGGCTTTAATAGCAGCATCACTTTCATCGTTTTCAAAAAAATCTAAAGGAAACGAAAGGACATCTTGATAGTTGTCTACCAGGGATCCCTCCCTAATAGTGAATCGTGTTGGACAAAAGCATCTTAAATTTTGTTCTGAATCGTGTATGTTGGTGTCTCTTATAGCATTAAACCAGTTCAATCCTCTCGGGAACTCTCTTATCATGTTGATCAAATCTTTAGTTACATTTAGCACATTTCTGCAAGTTGTAATGTGGCTCACGCTATTTTGCGCCACTAAATTTAATGAATACATAAAACAATGCAAATACCTTGCTTTTTCTTTGACTTGTAAAATCCTTGCCTGTACTCCCTGGTATTCCCCGCTTAAAATCGAAGCCGGTCAGAGCACGGTCCGCGACATTTCTGGATATTTAGTCTTAATAAAACATCACCCACAATATTGAAGAGACTACTTGCATCTGTTGTGGACGTTTCGTGGAACCCAATGAAGTGCTCTTGCGTTTAAAGTTCATTAGAAAGGGCACGCAAACATATTGACACTTAACTTTAACTTTAAATACACCAGAGTTGAATAATAATGAAACATATATAGCGTATTAAATCCGTTTTTTCTTTTTTTCTTTTTTTTTTTTTTTTTTGTGGTGTAGTCAGCACAAAGATTCGCCAAGCTTTTGCACTCCACTGGGAGGCTTTTTCAAGGCAATGGTAGACACAAAAATCCAGAGAAATGGAACATGTAAAGAACAAAGATGATTTTTGAAAATAACGTGGGTGACATCACGAGCATGAACATTTATCACGCAATTATACAGTGCGCCCTGATGCTTTTCCATCTTTTAATAACGCATGACAAACCATTGGTAGTTCAGTAGAGACTATAACATTGTATGCCACTTTGCTAGATAGGATATCTACTGTTTCCCTGATGGCAGTCTCTTTAAAATTCGTGTAAGGGGCAATTCTTCTAATATTATTCCATACAGGATCGGCCGAGCAGTGAATGACTTATTCTGCATGCCTTGGTTCACACTTCGTGCGTGTTCTTTACATCTAGTGTCCAAGGATCGCTTTGTCATTCCTATATACACTATCTACCAACAAGTATTTGGACACCTGTGAGAGCAAAGGAAAACGAAGTTTATTCACCTTCAATAGTTGGTGGAGCCTCCACGAGCGGCGATTATAGCTGCGACCCACCGGGGCATACTCTCAACCAGGCGTTGTACGACGGCTAGCGGTATTTTCTTCCACTCGGCTTGGAAAAGACAGGTCAGTTCCTTCACCGATTTCGGACGGTGGGGGCACCGCTTACGTCGACGCTCCAACTCGTCCCAGAGGTGCTCGATAGGGTTAAGGTCCGGGCTCTGCACAGGCCAGTCCATTCTATTAACCCTATTGTCACCATACCAAGCCATGGTGGACCTCGCAACATGAGAGGTGGCATTGTCATCCTGAAAGTAACATGGGTCCACCCCGTAAAACTGCCACAACGTAGGAAGCGTATGGTCATCCAAAATGATGCAGTAGGTCTCGGCGTTTAGTCTACCAGGAATTGCAACCATGGGCCCCGTTCCATACCAGGAGAAACACCCCCAAAGCATAATTTCACCGCCGCCGAACTTCACAGTTGGCACAATACATTCCGGCAGGAGGCGTTCTCCAGGCAGACGCCAAACCCAGACCCTTCCATCCGAACGGTAGAGGGTGAACCTTGATTCGTCGCTCCAAAGAACTTGTTTCCACTGTTCAACGGTCCACTGTCGACGTTCAGTGCACCACGTTAGCCGAGCAGCGCTATTGGACTTGGTGATCAAAGGCTTGTGGGCGGCAGCACGTCCATGATAGCCGAGCAGATGGGCTTCCTTACGGATGGCACTCCTCGTGGATGTGGCCCATCGATTTGGTGCGGTTCTTCCGAATTTTTCTGGCCAGCACCCGTCGGTCTCTAACTCCCAGTTTTGTGGGTCTGCCGGGTCGGGGCACATTCCGACAGTCACCTCTCATCTTCCACTTGCCAATCACGTAGGTCACTGTCGATTTTTGGTACTTCAACTCGCTGGATATGTCACGTATGGATCGGCCATTTCTGTGATACCCGACGATTACACCTTTCTCGAAATCAGAGAGCTCCGAACTGCGTGGCATCTTGCATGCGACTGGTTGCGTTGTTGTTTCCCACACGATATTTAACGGCGGCGGCCGTGACGTGTATCAGGACCGCAGATATCGTCGATTGCAGGGGGTCCAATTACTTGTTGGTAGATAGTGTATATCTTTTCCGTGTTTCAGGATATATCAACAACGGTATAGCGTACACACCCGCCTTTTCTTTCTCACATTGTCTCTCCTTGCAACTTGATATTATATGCGATAACGGGGTCGGGGACTTCATTGCTATTAACCCTCCAGGCGGCAGGAGCTTTGGAAGAGGCAATGCGAATTTGTTTTACATGTGTAGCAAAAGACTCTCCGTTGTGTAGTATTCGGCGTCGTTAACATGCGCAAATACGCGTTCTCGTCCCTATTATTCTGAAATTTTTTTCGACGCAATGTTGCGTTCTCGCGGGATTTGAACAGGTTTTCGATGAACGAAAAATTGCGTCGTCTGCGCTTTGTGCACAGAAACCGCCGAACGTATATATACGTGCTTGCCACCCGGAGGGTTAATATGCTGTATTGGCATAGTAAATTCTTTAAGCTATATGTAAAGCCTGGGATATATGTGATGGATCCTGCGTATCTCATTGCCCTACTAGGCGATTTTGCTATTGCTGATATTATGCGATTTCTCACAGTCCTATATACTCTGTCTATATCATCCTTCTTATATCCAGCCTTCAGACCTTTGCTATAAATATTATCAATGTCTTTATTATTTAGGTAATGTTCCATATGTTATAGTCACACATTATTATATTGCCACTTGTTCTTTCTTTGTCACATCAGTAGTTTCATCCATAAGAAGGCCAAAATAACCCGCTTCGTGGATTTTATTAGCCAATGAACGAAGCAGTTTCATTGCCATGATTTCAAGTATTTCGTTTTCCGCATCGTGTGATACACACTTATAAGATTTTCTTTCAATATATCGCTTAAGTTCTGGAGAATCTTCGCATCAAAGTTTCAGAAGCTGGTGAAAATTACTTGTTTTGTTCTTATGTCCCCTGTTGCCAGTTCCTGTTTTGATAAGTATAACAATAATGAAAATAATTTATATAAAGAGATACGGGAATTTTGAAAGTCTTGGAAATTTGAAAAATTCAAACTAGAGGCAACATTCACTCCACTCTGCACTGCCACAACTTTGGAACACGATTATATGTGACACTGGGAGGTTTCATGGGAACAGAGTTTTCTTAAAGCATGTTTTCAATTGGAAAAGCCAGAAGAAATGAAGCAACGATCCGCTTTGGTGGAAAAACTTAATATATTTTTATCACAAGCTTCCTTGCATACTTTGCATAATGCCACCTTACCACCTTTTTGTTTTCGTCGTACAAAATCCACGGATGTTTTCCCTACCATGAGTTTTGAAAAGTTCTACCAGCACTCTTGCATTCACTTGATGAAATTCCGGATTTGCATTCACTAGAATCACAAATCCGGAATTATTTGAAGACGAACTGGGTAAATCAGTAATAGCCGGTTTCCGAACCGAAATTAAATCTGTAGTATCAGAACTCTAGGCTGTATTGTCCAGCCGGGGCCGCTTGATTACGAATTTATCCATGATCAATCATAGAATCTGAACATGATTGACAATCACATTAAGGAAACCACACTACACTAATACAGTATCAGCTCAAACGCAAATTAACTTCAATTGATTATTTCCGTGTGAATATATGGAAATTATATAAATGGAAAATACAAATCATTACAACCCGCGAGCCGCGAACTGTAAGCACCTGCACTCAGTGTTTCCAAATGAAACTTCGTTCTCTTCAATTCCCACGTGTGAATCCCGATATTAGGACTGGAATTTTCTACCCCCAGGCCCATTCACTGCCAAACGAGACATCAGACACTTTAGAATTTTCTACCATCCGGACCATTCACTGCCGAACGAGATCAACCGCATTCACTGCCTGACGAGACATCAGACTGCCTCGTGGCCATCTTGCCCAGAGGAGCGATTAGAAGGAGTATTGCAAGTATTTCTCACAACCCTGCAAGAGGGTACACGAAAAAGAAGCACCACGTGCGAAAATAAGAGATTTGTTTTTAGACTTCGTTTGAGAACACAGAAAAAGTGGTTTGATTTCGAATGAGAACCGAAAATGGTTCATGTTTGCTCGAATCGCCTAAGTGTTGAAAATTATATGTAAATAATTATATTTGAACTCAAAAAGGATAAAACAGATATTTGAAACTCGTTTAGCTTTGTTCCTTGAAACATACATTCTACAGTTGTTTTCCATAACACAAGATTAAATATTTTCATAAAGTAATTTCTCTAAAAAAATCTGGTATGGTCGTACGTAATATAATATTAATCGTAATAAAACACGGCAAATTATTGGGTGGGCTTGGGCCCCACGGGACTATATAAGTTGACGCCCATGGCCATGCACGAAAACATGTTACATGCACTAATAAAGTAATTTTATTGCACGAGCTATCGTTATTTTTAGCACTTTTTTGATCTATTTATTGAATTACTTTGTCCGTCCGTTTGTGGATAACATACACAGTCGTATCAGAATAATATGACCACCTAACTAATACTGAGAATAGCCATCCTTGGCCTAGATGACAGCGGCGAGACGGCGTAGCATAGAACGTCGCCCGAGGCATACGTGCCCATTCGAACTGATGCAGAGCACGGAGGTCCCGGAGATAATGTAGTTGTGGATCCTCACGTCCAACCTGTCAATCCAAATAGTCCCACAAGTGTTCTATGGGATCGAGGTCGGGTGATTTCGCCGTCCAAGGGAGAATGGAGACATCGCCGTAGTGTTTCTGAAACCAGTCACGCACCCCTTAGTGATATGGCAGAGCGCATTGTCTTTTTGGTAGATACCTCACCACCAGGGAAAACGTCTAACATGAAGGGATAAATGTGGTCATCGAGGATGGACAGGAAACCATTTGGCGTTCAGGGACTCATCCAGTAGTACCAGCGGTTGCAGGTCATACTAGGAAAACATCCCACAGACATGTACATTACCACCGCCGGCCTGTACTTGACCGACAAGCGAGCGTGTCCGGGTGTTGGTTCTTGTGTGTCTGACGTCATATCCGTCACCGCCAGTCAAACCTCGATTCGTCGGAGAAATCAACCTTTTCCTTCTATTCCACTACCCAATGACGGTAGTCCCATGCGAAGTGCAAGCGTTGTTGCCGAGGGATAACATGGGCGCCTTGACGCAGTATCGACTCCGGAGACACATGTATAACAGGGTTGGCTCTACTGTTATCGGGGACACGTACCTGGATGTCCCGGCGTTAATTTGCGTGGTCCATTGCTGCACAATTGCGCGACGATTGCCCTTCATCAGTCGACGGAAGCGACGTTCTCTTCTGGGGTTGGTGGCCTTTGGGGTTCTACAGTGTAACGAAGTAAATTTCTCCGTCATTTTTGTTCACGTCGGGGCTCGAACCCGTGTCCCCTCATTCCGGAATAAGTCACTCTACCAATTGAGCTACGCGGACGTTCGTTCTGACTGCTATCTGTCTTTATGTCGTGTGCGTCCTGCTGGCAGGTACGTAATATCTCTCCCCCCCCCCTCGAAAGAGGGCCGGGGCATGGCCCACGGGTCTGCCGTGACCATGAATCGTTTAAGGCAGCCATCCGCTGTAGAGCGTGCACTCGAAAACTCCCAGTCAATATGGTTGTGTGGAATGCAACGTCACACACGTATGTTTTTCGAAGCGCTCGAGAAGGGATTCTCTGATTTTTCCTATCTCGCAGTGTGGAAATAACATAACACCATTGCGAGATTTTGAAAGGCCGGGTCATCCGGAAAGTTCGGGCGCCATTATAACGAAGTAAATTTCTCCGTCATTTTTGTCCACGCCGGGACTCGAACCCGGGTCCCCTCATTCCGGAATAAGTCACTCTACCAATTGTGCTACGCGAACGTTCGTTCTGACTGCTATCTGCCTTTATGTCGTGTGCGTCCTGCTGGCAGGTACGTCACAACAGTTATGACGTCGGGAGGTACTCGGTGTGTCAGCGAGCTGTCCATTCTTGGTACATCCTTACTACAGCACCTCGCGAACAGCCTATGAAGTCTGCTGTTTCTGAGATGGTTCAACCCTCTGCGCGGTAGCCGATGATCATTCCTTTTTGAACGTCCGTCAATGTGTCGTGACCAATAGTTTATCTGTATTCACACCCTCTACTGGCAAGATAATGCATTTCGAAAAAAAAAAGACATAGGTCGTTCTGAATGTTCCAGCTTACCTCTGCAGAAAGAATCTTTCAAGAATAATAAGCGCAGACAGACGGACGGACATATATCGATACCAACGTTTTTCGGAAAGACAGGCTGAAAACCTAAAGTTCTGAATCAGAAACCATCCCTTCAATATTATTGCCCCCAAGGGTCAAATGCGAAAAGAGGATGTCATCCCGGGCGCAGTGGGCTAAGCGCTGGCTTAAGACCATTTATTCGAGAGATGTCCGATTTCGAATCCCGGTGAGGCATGTATATTGTATTTGTCTTACGGCGCTGGCTCTCTCCCTTCCCTGGAATCAGTGGCCCTAAATTAGGTGCGGAAGACTGCTGCTAGCCCCTTGAGTTGCTCATAGTGGTCGTTAAACTCTCACTCAAAAAAGAAAAAAAGAGGATTTTTTCAAGAAGAGGTCAGAAACGAAGAAAGATTGGATTGTTATCTATTATATCACTTATAATTCAAATAGGAATACCTCTGCCTGTCTGCATTTAATCTTCTTTCCTCAAATAAAGTGAAGTTTGCGAAATAACGGCACTGAGAAATTTGCGAAAATTTGAAGTGCGCTAGAACCCGCATATAATGAACCCGTATGTAGTGAGACTTCTAATTTAAAGCGCAAAACAGGAAACTATTTGGTACAGTTTAAATTCAAAGCTAATTCGATCGTTTTTAACGAATAAAAATCAATGAAGTCCCCGGATTTATCGAAGGACGGAAAGGTTAAATTGGTCACTTTTTACAAGTAAAATAACAAGATTTAACGAGGCAGCGAAAATCTGCTGCGCACTGTTCTGGAATGGGAGAATAGAAAGGGTGGACGAATTTGGAATAGCGCAGGGGAATACTTGTGTGCTAGTGGAAGAATATTGACAGAAAAGCAATGGCGAAAGAGTGTTTGAAATTCTCAACAGGCGAGTTGTGCAGGAGATTCTCTTTCCTACCCACTCCAAGGGATTTATTGAGTCAACAGGATTAAAAACAGGCCACCCTCGCTTGCTCTAATAGAGTATGGCTGGGGCGCCCACACATGTAAGTGGATTTCTGTGCGACAATTGCAGAGAGGGATAGAGCGTAAAGGTGCACACACACACACACACACACACACACACACACACACACACACACGAGTGTCACGCCAGGGTGTAGATATTAAGTACTGACCACCTGGGGTCTCGGTTTTTGCCATAGACACGTCACTCTTGAGGGACACTTCTGTGGCATACGTCTCGTTTGCGTATCCCCTAAAGAGTAAGAAATGCCTTGTTTCTGATTTAAATAAAACTGTAAAGTCTGATCTATCACTATTTTGATAAATGAAAAGCTGAAAACGGGTAGATGAAAAGCTCAGAACTACAGTTCTGTCCCTCTCAAGGTCAAGATTTCAGGCAGGGGCCGAGGAGCTTCACTCCACACTACACTTCGCCTCGGGCACCAAACCTCCCCAGTTTCTGGAGTGACATTCGAACATGACACTATAGAGTGTGGGGGGCAGGGTCGTTGCCAATGGGGTGCAAGCCCACCCTGAAGTTTGTTTTCCCCACCCTGCCGCCCACTCAGCTCAAAATGTGCCAGTTTTTAATATATTCAACTTTAAAATATAATCTGCACTTTTCAAAGCAATAAGTCTTTTGTTTTATTTCATACAGTCCCACATATTTCCCCTAGGAAATGCGTTGTTTACGTCTCCAAAAAAGGTTCTCAAATAGCACCGCAGGGCCATGAAAATTCAATTGTTCTCCACTCTTCCAGTTCCTTAGTTTAAGCCTCTCTTTTTCATGTTTGTATGGCCAGGGGGCTAATGAAGATGGAGGATAGGAATTCACTGAGGGGGGGGGGTCGCTACTAATTGCTCTGTTTGTTTTCTTTACAAAATAGGAGATCCCAACACGGAAAGTTGAGTCTAAAGCTACACTAGTGCTCTTAAGACTGCCCACGAACAGTGAAAGTGCAGAAAGTGGCTGATGACCGCTTTGCAGGAGAGGAGTGCAAGGCAAAGTCACTGGCTGGAAGAAGGAAGTTAAGGATGGGGAGTTATTGCGTTTGCGTGCCACGGCGTTAAAATTTGAGTTAGATAAACAAAAACGCCATTTACTTTTAAATAAATTGTTCAAGTGCAGTGTTATTTTCGTAAGCAAAAATGACAACGCATTCAGAGCAAGCAAGAAACTGTAGGCGATATTCTACCAACACTTGTATCTCACACCAGTGGAGTAACTAGTCAGATCCGTATATGTATGTATGTGTGTCCAGGTACATGGGGTGTGGATTACAGGAATTCCTTTGTAGCCGATAGCGAAAAGCATTAAGGCCGCCTCGGTGACGGAGTGGTTTAAGCGTTGGCTTATGACCATTCATCCGAGAAGAGTTTGGGTTCGAATCCTGGTGAAGCGTAAATGTTGTGTTTGTCTTACAGCACGAGCTCTCACCCTTCCCTAAAACCTTAAATTAGGGACGGACGACTGCTTATAGCCCATTGAGTTACTCACGGGGGTCGTCAAACCTTCAATGAAGAAAAACAAGTTAGTAAAATCATGCAATGCATTGATTATGATACGCTTTCCAACATACCAGAAATCATAACTAAATTTATTACTCACGTTATGAGGATAATGATTGTGGAATAAATCTCGCTCCTGTGTCCTGCCCTTTGACCCCATTTCGATTATATTAAACAGAATTGGTTCAGTATACCTCCGGAATAACATACTGAACTTTTGTCGCAATACAAACATTTTTAGTCAAGTTCTGAGGATAATGGCTGTGGAATAAATCTGGCTTATGTATCCTGCCATTTGACTCCATTTCGATGATGTTCAACAGAACCGGTTCAGTATACCTCCGGAGCGAGATACTAAAGTTTCGTGGCAATCGAAGCATATTTACGAAAGTTATGACGCATGAGGGCAATGGAATGGATCTCGCTCCTATGTCGTGACCTTTAAACCCATTTCGTCTATTTTCAGTTGGGTTCGTCTCCGAGTTGTCTCCTACCACATACTAACATTTCATCGAAATCAAAAAAATTGTATGCAAGTTATGACGCATAAGGGCAATGGAATGGACCCCGATCCTATGTCGTGACCTTTGACACCATTTCGTCTATTTCTAAAAGGTTAAGTCCCCAGGTGATCTCCTACCACACACTGAACTTTAATCGAAATCGAATCATTTTTACGCAAGTTATGACTCATAAGGGCAATGGAATGAATCCCGCTCCTATGTCCTGACCTTTGACCCCATTTCGTCCATTTTCAATAGGGTTCTTCCCCAGGTGGTTCCCTTCCACATACTAAAATTTTATCGGCATCGAAATATGTTTACGCGAGTAATCGTGCAGACGGACAGACGGACGGACAGAGCTGGAACAGATACGCTTCTTCAACCTACGGTTGGAAAGCGTAAAAAGTAATGGAGAAATTTACTTCGTCGTATTGGCGTCCGAATTTCAAGGATGACTTGGCCGATAGGTTTCTAGCAATGGTGTGATGTTCTTTCCACATTGCGAGACAGGAAAATGAGAATCCCTTCTTCATTGTTTGGAAAGAATAAATGTGTGTGATGTTAAGTTCCCACACACCAAATTGTCTGGGATTTCTCAAATACACGTTCTTCATGGAATGACTGCTTATACCGACACATGGTCCTGGCTGACCCGTGAACCATGTTCCCTCTCCTCTTTCGAGGGGGGGGAGATTTGATGTGCCTGCACCTCAGGATGCACATGAGATAAAGGCAGATACCAGTGAGAGCACTCGATAGCGATGTATAGTGGGTAACACTCGGAGCTCCCGGGTTCAGAGTAGCAGTTTTGAATCCTGCCCCTAACATAAAAAATGATGGCGAAATTTACTTCGGTATAGCATTTAAAGTGTCTTGTTGCGAAATGAGCGACCTAATGGACTTCGAAACAGGGCTAATTGTTGTTGGCCGTCTGGTTTTTACTTATTTGTAAGCACATCCCTACGTATGGTATATCTAGTTACAAGAATTGCTATGGTGATAGTTACAGTCCTGCAAAAGCATGCTTTACGAAACAAATTATGACTTCCATTAAAAATATCCGGACATTCTTCAAATCAGTTGTGACGTCTATACATTTTGCATAACGGATCATTTTTCCAGCATCAGTCCTGCAAAATGGCACTGCAAATAGTTCACATTTTGTCCTCGGTAAACGTGACACGGAAACTTGATTGGTTTATAATTTGAGTATCATCAGTCTCTCCATTGATGATACCGTACAGGAACTTGAGTTGGAGAGCCTTCCTTCTCGATTGCAGAGAGGTCATCTTGAAGAATGACAGATAGTCAGCCGTCGGGATGTCCGCTATATAAACACCAGTTGGTGCCTCCGTGACAACAGTCACCAGGCTAGTGGGTGTATCGGGAGTTACTGTGTCTATCGTCATGACAGCATACCCTGTTCGTGGCAAAAATTCGTCTGCCAAACCCAAGAGCCGCCGAAAAACGACCCTGACTGATAGAGACAGGAGAACATTAAAGAGGATTATAACCCGTAATAAGACAGACCACGGTGCCTGGAATTAATGCGGAGCTCAATATACATCTCCAGACCCCAGTTTCAACGAAAACAGTGCGCAGGGAACTGCATAAACAAGATATTCATGGCAGAGCTGCTATTGCAAAACCTCTAGTGACCCTGATGAATACAGAACGGCGACGGCAGTGTTGCCAGGAGCGTACAACGTGGACTTCCGATGCATGGTAGCGTGTAATGTGGTCGGATGAATCCACATTCACACTATTCCCCACCGCAGGACGTGTTTACGCGTGGAGAACACTGTCAGAAGAATACAACCCACACTGTTTGCTCTTAACAGTGCATCATGGTGGTAGTTCTGTCATGCTCTGGGCAGTCATATCATGGTTTTCAGCAGGTCCTCTGATCACCTTGAAAGGACGGTTGACTGGCAGGTCGTATGAAACTATTTTATCCGACCAAGTTCATCCAATGGCTAAGACATTGTTTCCTGCAGGGGATACCATCTATCAAGATGGTAACGCCCCAATTAACATAATGTCCAGTCATGGTTTGAGGAACATGACGAACTTTCACACCTTCCTTGGCCTCCCAATCACCGGACTTAAACATCATCGAGCCACTGTGGTGTGTGTTGGAAAACAGGGTAAGATCCCGTTATCCTCCACCTGAATCTCTCAAGGACCTGGAACTGTTTCAGCATGAAGAATGGTGTAACATCCCACTAACCACCATCCAGGATTTGTATGCCTCCATTCCAAGGAGGATTCAGGCGGTTTTATATACCAAAGGAGGCCTCCCACCCTATTATGGTTATGTTTTAGAAAATATTAAGTATTGCAAGTTATAAAATGAAGCTATTTTAATCGATGTTCAAATTTTCATCCTTGTGAACGCATTAATTGTCCAGAAAAAAGACGGCGCGACCTGTATTTTCATGACGTCAGCAGACAAATAATGTTGGATTGCGTAATTATGGTTATGTTTTAGAAAATATTTAGTATTCCAAGTTATAAAATGAAGATATGTTAATTGCTGTTCAAATTTTCATAATTGGGAACGCATTAATTGGGAAGAAAATGTGTACAGAATTTTTTCCATTCGAAGTACAGGAAGCAAAATTAGCCGCCCCGGTGGCGCAGTGGTCTAAGCCATGGACTCTGATCACTCGTCCGAAAAAGGGGTCCGGGTTCGAATCCCGGTTAGGCATGGATGTTGTGTTTGTCGTACGGCACTGGCTCTCTCCCTTCCCTGGAACCAGTGACTCTAAATTAGGGACGGGCGACTGCTTATATAGCCCATTGAGTTGCTCACGGTGGTCGTTAAACCTCCAATAAAAAAAAAGCAAAATTACTTGACGTTCATCTTAAAGGAGCAATTCTTGTATGTATGTGAATTTTATTTTGAAAACGGCTCTGAGGAATTTTTTGATTTTGATTGATTGATTGGAGGTTGTTTAACGACCACCGTGAGCAACTCAATGGGCTATAAGCAGTCGTCCGTCCCTAATTTAGGGTCACTGGTTCCAGGGAAGGGAGAGAACCAGTGCCGTAAGGCACACACAACATCCATGCCTCACCGGGATTCGAACCCGGACCCCGTTCGGACGAATGATCAGAGGCCATCGCTTAGACCACTGCGCCACCGGGGCGGCCTGAGGAATTTTAAGAAAGTCGTTAACCTACCGTTTTCTGGTACTAGAAATCGATTTAGCTTGATCTCGACTTTAAGAAAATTTGTTTAGTGGGTTAAATAACCACCCCGAATTACCAAGTTTGTAGTGTGGTGTAATGGCGTCGCCTCTTTAGATGTTGGCGCGCGGTCATGCCATCTATCTTATTACGTCACGCGTTGTTTATGACGTCACACCTTGCTAGCAGATGGTCGCGATTCCCATCTGCCTCATTACGTCACGGGTTGTGTGCGTATATTCGTCCGCACGATAACTTGAGTAAAAATCGTTCTATTTCGATGAAATTTTAGTATGTGGTAAGAGACCACCTGGGGACAAATCCTATTGAAAATTGGGGAAATGGGGGTAAAAGGTCAGGACATAGGAGCGGGATCACTTCCATCGCCATTATGAGTCATAACTTACGTAAAAATGTTTCGATTTGGATGAAATGTTGGTACGTTGTAGGGACCTTCCTGGGGACGAATTCTATTGAAAATGGGCGAAATGGGGTGAAAGGTTAGGACACAGGAGCGGGATCTATTCCATAGCGCTTATGCATCATAACTTACGTAAAATTGCTTCGATTGGGACAAAACTTTATCATGTCATTTCGGAGATATACTGTACTAGTTCTGTTGAATATCATCCAAATGGATCAAAGGTCAGGGCACAGGGGTGAGATTTATTCCACAGCCATTATCCTCATAACTTGAGTAATAGCTTGAGTAATGATTTCTAGTATATTGGAAAGCGTATCATAACCAATGCATTGCATGATTTTACTAACTTGTTTAATAATAAAATTTGGTTACTTGCTAAATTTTAGTGCCATTTTTAGTGCAACTATTTTGCGTAATCCGGAAGTAATGGCTGACTATGACCGTGACCATGGAGTATATTACAAATGGGAATCATTATTTACGATTACACAAATGTATTTTTTTAAATGTATTTAGATTGTTCATTCTTTCCACGCTTTTGATGGAGGTGCGCATAGTTTCGTATGGTCCGTTAGATTTTTGGTTCCATAATAATCTTTTATTACACCGTCGACATCTTTCTTTGCAATTATACACTTTCCACATTTTGAAGAACAAGCAAGACCAAACAACACAAAATTATTCACCGGTCCCTTAATGAGACGAAACAATTTCCAGCATTCACTCTTCCCCTTGTGGTTTTCAACAAGCACGTATTTGCTGGCTTTCTCAACCTCCTTGATATTAAATCCATCCATATTAACAAATAAGGAGTTAATTTTGACGTGACGTGTCATGGGAACGGGATGTTAGCATATCAATCGAAAACCTCTGAATGCTCAATGTAAAAGATGCGATATGAAAATAACTCTTAGTCATACAGTGAACTTCGCACGGAGAGAGTGAATCAGCTGAGAAGCTGGCGAATGGCGTTTGCCTGTACCTTACCTTGGACAATCGCACTGTAAAAGAACGCAAAGGAAGTATCTTTTTACGATATAGTGTCGGTGTGTCTGACGTCGGTCGGTGGAAATCTCCTTTGCTTTAAGAAAAAGACGACAATGTTCTTGCATCGCAAATCGTCATTCACTGCGTAGGCACCAGAATCAATTACAGAATTACACAACACGCATTTTTCTTTGGAATATATTTTTCTCTTTTTTACGCTTTCCAACCGTAGGTTGAAGAAGCGTATATGCTCCAGCTTTGTCCGTCCGTCCGTCCGCACGATAACTCACGTGAAAATGGTTCGATTTCGACGAAATTTCAGTATGTGGTAGGGAACTGCTTGGGGACGATCCCTATTGAAAATAAATGAAATGGGGTCAAAGGTCAGGACATAGGAGCGGGATCCATTCCATTACCTTTATGCATCATAACTTGCGTAAAAATGGTTTGATTTCAATGAAATTTTAGTATGTGGTAAGGAACCACCTGGGAACGAACCGTGTTGAAAATGGGCGGAATGGGGTCAAAGGTCAGGACATAAAAGTGGGATCCATTTCATTGCCTTTATGCGTCATAACATTCGTAAATATGGTTCGATTTCGATGAAATTTTAGTATGTGGTAGGGAACACCTGGGCACGAACCCTATTGAAAATTGGCAAATTGGGGTCAAAGGTCAGGCAGGGCATAAGAGCGGGATTTGTTCCGTCCCCTTATGCGTCATAACTTGCGTAAAAATGGTTCGATTTCCATGAAATTTTAGTATTTGGTAAGGAACCACCTGGGGACGAACCCAATTGAAAATGGGCGAAATGGGGTCAAAGGTCAGGGCATAAAACTGGAATCCATTCCATTGCCTTTATGCGTTATAACATGCGTAAATATGGTTCGATTTCGATGAAATTTTAGTATGTGGTAGGGAGCCACTGGGGACGAGCCCTATTGAAAATGGGCAAAATGGGGTCAAAGGTCAGGGCATAAAAACGGGATCCATTCCATTGCCTTTATGCGTCATAACATGCGTAAATATGGTTCGATTTCGATGAAATTTTAGTATGTGGTAGGGAACCACTGGGCACGAACCCTATTGAAAATGGGCGAAATGGGGTCAAAGGTCAGGACTCTGGAGTGGGATCCATTCCATTGCCCTTGTGCATCATAACTTAGCTAAAAATGTTTCGATTGCGACAAAACTTTGCCATGTTGTTCCGGAGGTATAGTGAACCGGTTCTGTTGAATATCAACGAAATGGGGTCAAAGGTCATTGCACAAAAGCAAGATTTATTACACAGCCATTATTCTCATAAGTTGCGTAAAACTGCTTCTATTGCGACAAAACTATAGTATGTTATTCTTGAGGTATACTGAACCGGTTCTGTTGAATATCATCGAAATGGGGTCAAAGGTCAGGACACAGGAGCGAGATTTATTCCACAGCCATTCTCCTCATAACTTGAGTAATAATTTCTGGTATGTTGGAAAGCGTACCATAATCAATGCGTTGCATGATTTTACTAACTTTTTAAAAATAAAACAGGAATAAAACCGGGTCAAAATTTGGTCGGGAACATCTTGACCCGACCCGTTGGACCCGCAAGAAATTATCGACCTATTGGACCCGCAAGAAATTATCGACCTATTGGACCCGCAAGAAATTATGGACCCGTTGACCTGTGACCCGTTGAGCTGTGACCTGTTTCCATCTCTGATTGTTATTTCATTTTGTGTATCTTTTCTTTGTATATACTGTATTCTCTACGTTGTGTGCCAGTGTGGTACAAGTTGCGTTCAGCAGCAGTCCGTACGAATGGTTGGTGAAATGGGTGACCTGTCAGACTTTCAAAGAGGGCAAATCGTGGGAGCCCGTTTAGCAAGAGCGTCTGTAACCATGACAACCAAATTGTTTGTTGTTTCAAGAGCAACAGTCTCCACGTTTATAACTGCATATACCCAAAGCATGGCAAGAATTCATTGGCAAAGAAGAATAGTAGGCGAAAACCGAGACTGAATGACAGGGATCATCGAAGACCAACAAAGATTGTGTCCAAACAGTACAGAATTGCTGCAGAAAAAGTAACACCAAAACTCAGTGTCCACCTGGAAGACCTTGTTTCCACATAAACAGTTCGCAGAGAACTTCACAGAGCCAACATTCATGGAAGATCAGCAATCACCTTTAATCACAGAAGTCAATGCTACAATGCCAAAAAGATGGTGTCGTGTGCATAAAAACTGGACAGCTAATGACTGGAAACGTGTGACATGGTCTGATGAGTCCTCATTTACATTATTCCCTTAATTCATTCATTCATTAGACGTGGATCAGGAACACCAAACAGAAGCCATCGCTCTTTCTATGTTAATAAGTGAGTCACGGAAAAAATTCCGCCACCGGGAATCGAACCCAGGGTCTTCCAGTTACACGCCGGACATGCTACCACTGCACCACAGCGGCGTCAAATTCTCCAGACTCAAAAGAGATTTACTGCCATGCAAGTGGCAGGTTGCTTCATTGAGCCCCGCACAATGCTGGGGATTCCCCAGAGATGGAAAACAGCAACTGAACAAATAACTAGGAGGCGATTGAATAATTTATTCATACACTCGACGTGGATCAGTAACACCAAACAGAAGGCATCGCTCTTTCCACGTTAATAAGTGAGGTCACGGAAAAATTATCGTTATTGACGTGGAAAGAGCGATGACTTCTGTTTGGTGTACATTATTCCCAACATTAGGTCGGGCTTATATACGTAACCCCCCTCCTAGGAAGCATACAATACGGTATGTCTAGCTCCAACTGTAAAACATGGGGGTGCATCTGTGATGATTTAGGCGGCCATATCTTGATATTCGGCTGAAACATCATTACCCTTATGTGGTCGAGTTACTGCCAGCGAGTACTTAACGCAAATAACAAATTTTCTCTTTGTAACTGGTATCACACTGCAGCATTAGCAGTACATAAATACGAGGTCCGATTAAAAAGTTCCTCGACTAGGCCGATATACAACAAAGTACTTACGTTACTTAAGTCTGGCTATGATCTCCCTCAAAGTAGTCTCTTTGGGTAGCGATACACCGCTGCCAGCGTTTTTGCCACTGTTGGAATGCTCTCTGGAAGTCCTGTTCCCGAATCGTGTCAAGCACCGTCTGCGATTCGCGCTAGATCTCATCCACGGTTTCAAAACGGCGGCCCTTGAGCTTCAGCTTCATCTTCGGGAACAGAAAGAAGTCGCTGGGGGCCAAATCCGGCGAGTAAGGCGGGTGAGGAAGGGTAGTCATGCTGTTGCGGCTGCAAAACTGGCGTGTTGCTAGCGGTCCGTGAGCTGCTGCATTGTCGTGGTGGAGCAGGAAATCGTCCTTCCGCCACATTTCAGGTCGTTTGCGGCGAATGTCCTCCCGAAGACGCCGAAGAACATCGCAGTAAAAAAGGGCGGTGACGTTCTGGCCCTGGGGGACGAGTTCACGGTGGACAATCCCACGAATGTCGAAGAGCACGATGAGCATGCTTTTGGTTGAGCTCCGGACCTGTCGGGTCTTCTTCGGCAGTGGAGATGCCGGTATCTTCCACTGCGACGACTGTTGCTTGGTCTCCGAGTCGTAACCGTAGACCCAAGTCTCGTCCCCAGTGATGACCCACTACAGGAACGTTGGTTCATTCACCACCTGCTGACGAAGATTTTGACAGAGTTCGACACGGAGCGCCTTCTGTCCGGGGTTCAGAATCTTTGGCATAAACTTTGCAGCAATGCGGTGTATGTTCAAAACCGACGTCAAAACTTCTTGCACTGTTCCATAAGTCACATTGATGATAGTAGCAATGCCTTGAATGGTTCTCAGGCGATCCCCATGCACCAGTTCCCTAATTTTGTCCACACTTTTTTGGGGGTTTTGTTTGTGGATGGTCTCCCTGACCTCTCGTCATCATCCAGTGCTGTTGTGCCGTTCTTGAAGTGCAAGTGCCACTCAAAACACCTTGCACAACTCATTGCTTCATTGCCATAAGCCTGCCGCAACATTTCACGCGTCTCCGTTCCCGATTTGCCGAGTTTGACGCAGAATTTGATGTTCGCTCGCTGCTCTAGTTTGCAGTCCATACCAAAATCGCAGCTGTGTTCTGCACGTGGTCACCAAATATCGTGTAGCACAGCTCCCTATGTTTACAGAACGACGCCTACTCGGCACAATGACTCATGAAGGTCACTATCCTCGACAGCTGCTCGCGCATCCGCGTAGCGCCATCTGTTGGCGAGCTACATACCTACTCTCGGAACTTTTTAATAGCACTACGTATTATATTTTGACAGCATTTTAACAAAAACCTAAAATGCAATTTAATTTCCACGTATAATTTAGCTCCAGTTCTTGCGCGTTAATAGTGCAAATGGGAAAACGAAAATATGTTGTAGGGCAATGTGAGCTGTAGAAACCTTGAAGAAATTTTTATACTGACGATATGCGAGAGAAATTAAATAGTTTAAAACCGTTTCCTCTATAAATTATTCGAGAATAAATGTTCAGTCGAAGAGTCTGGAATATTGCATAAAACTGTTGACTTAAATTTGGTTGCATGAAGAAAATTTCGTTGTCACTGTGGAGCAACAGTACTGAAAAGTTTCAAAAACCGTTGTCCTGAACTTGTTCACAAACATTATTTCGTATGACATATACTGTATAACGAAACAGCCCATTTCCGGTGATGATGAATTTCGAACTCGCATCTTCCTTTGCCGGAATCGTATATTCTAAAGGCGGTTGCAGGAAATTGCAAGTCATTTCGGGTCAGCAGACTAACCATACTTGAAGTAGCTCACTGTAGAAGGAGGACTTTTAATTCTGGACGACGTGAGGAAGAAGCATCACACATTTTTCGAAGAACTTCACTACCAAAAGATTCATTTTACGTTCAGGCGCTAATATAGTGTTAAAGCCCAAATTTGCCGGTGATCGGATTCAAACATACGTCTTCTTTCTCTTGAGTCAGACGCTGTACCATCTGAACTACTCCGGCAAAGGCTTATCGTTAAAACTTGCCGTTTCGACATGTGTTTTGACATGCGCTGACGTGCGTTTTGACATGTGTTTGGACATGCGCTGACGTGCGTTTTGACATGTGCACCACCTCTACATCACACACAGTGAAATATTGGAAAGTTCATACCAAGGGGCCAGTATATTGTAAAGTTTAAAAAATTTTGACTCAAAATTACTTGCGAAGAAATTTTCATACTCAGTGCGATGCAGGAGTACTGAAACGTGTAAAAAACCGTTGTTCAAAAGTCATTCATGAAGAAAGTTTTAATAGTTTGAAGATTGAAAAGTTTAAAACCCACTGACTTAAAAATCGCTCGTGAAGTGATCTAAGGTGAGGTCTCCTGACTTCTCTTTCTCGTGAATTGGGGTTCGAATCCCGAGGAAAAAACAAGGATGCTGCGCTTACTTACTTCCCTTTTCTAAAATCGGTGAGTCCAACCTCCTCCCCAAATGAAATGATTTGTGAAGATTTTTTTTTATATTCTGAAAATTCGGAGTTTAAAAACCGTCGTCAAGAAATAATTCATGGTGATTCAGTGTGGCGGCGTTGAGATGTTTAAAAAGTTATCTCTCGCCTCGATGGCATAAATAACGTGAAAAAGAGAATGGCTTCGAAACGGGGAACAGTCGTAAAGGAAAACGATGTTGAGTAATTGTCAAAATGCTTGAAACGTGTACGCCAAAGGAGTTCATCTGGCTTATGTAACAGAAGTTTTATATGCTTTCGCCGCTAACATTTCTTCCTCCTATGACACGCAACGTTCCCAGGTTCATCGAAAGGAAAGTTATTTTGAATGGGCCCGTCTCCTCTCTAAGCCTCGCCCCCTTTGCTACACACAAACGCACATATACTCTGAAAGCATACCTGACGTGAGGTGAAAGTGTTTAATTTATTAATTTAAGCCACGCCCCTCAGCATATCAGTCTCTTTTGCACAAG
Source organism: Macrothele yani (assembly GCA_039090855.1). NCBI lineage: Eukaryota > Metazoa > Arthropoda > Arachnida > Araneae > Macrothelidae > Macrothele > Macrothele yani. The sequence goes on from CM077011.1 coordinate 33,364,657, forward strand.
TTGCATCTTCCAAGCCTAAAAAGTGAATGAGGTCAGTCAGCTGCTAGGGGAAACATCGGTATATTGGAACAAGGGAGTTGAATTGGAGTTCAGTTGTTTCTCTCCTAGCTGCCAGGAAACACACGGAGCTACTCGGTCTCTCAACGCACTTTTCGCGAAATGAAATTACAACGCACTCGTTCCTAAGGCTTATATTGTTTAATAAGGTACATTTTTTTTTCTTTCTATTTTTCGTTTTCAGTATTTTAAAATATTCAGACAAAAAACATCTAATGTTTCATTCTCAGTTTTAAATTAATTATCGACTAATACAACACAAGGTGCCTTATTGATCTGTCACTCAAACCAAGCGAGTATCCTGGGTGGCCGATTGGTCTGATGCGCTGGCTTCTGACTAATCTTCCGAGCTCGACAGTTTTCGAGTCGTGGATGAGACAGGTGCAGTGAGCCATTGGACCTATACGTACCTTGGAAGCAGTACCCCTAAATTAGGGAAAAGCGGCTGTTTATAGTCTGAGTTCGTGGGGGTGATCGTTAAAACTCCTTAAGAGAATCAGTCAACCGCTCACCTACAACCAGTAAATTTTGAAGTACGAGGTAGGTCTTCCGGAGTACTTTAAAAAACAGAATGTGGCTAGCTTAAAAAAATGTTTCCAACATTTAAGAAAATAGAGAGTATTGATTTACACCTGGAACATACACACTTGAAAAATTTCTGAAATGCATGAGCAACTTTCCGGGATTTCTTTCGTGAATTAACGAAGCATATTTCTGACACAACTTTTTTCATGAAATGACGGAAAGAACTCTAAATTTCACGGATTTTCCGTACGCCAGAAGAATTATGAATTTTCAGAGACCATTACACAATTCCTTTCTTATATAAGCAGTAAAAACTGTTTTCAGGATGTGTTAACGGAAAATTCTGAATTTTCAGAAACCTTTCAGCGATTCCTTTCTTATATTAATGGAAAAACTCCGTTCTCATTTTTTCCGTACCCATATGACAAATACTTGGTTCTAGGTGAATTCATCGAAAACGAATTCATCGAAAACGGATTCATTGAACGGAGAATTCATCGGAAAGCAAATTCTTCGAAAATTAGGGCTTCAGGTGAATTCATCGAAAGCGCAATCACCGAAAGATACAATATTGTAGGGTAAGCTTTTATCGAAAATTTTGACTATAATTGGAATATGGGTAAGTGGCCACAAAGCCGTTTGGGGAACGTATAAAACTTTCATTTTTTTTATTTCTTAGGTTACACTTTCATGTAGAATGACCATAAAAGCATAAGAGAGTCTAACAAGAATGAGACTTTTGATTTCATCGTGTCTACTATTCTCGGAATGTATTATTAAGTATTACTGCGCTTATACTTAGGAGTTAAATATTAACACGCCTAAGCCGTTTTAACAGTTTTTACTTCATCGTGTTCATACTCACAAGGTTTAGACGCCAAATCAAGTTAATATTATTGCGCTTTTTTTTAGGCATTAAATATTAATATATAAGCCTAGGCCTTTTTTAAAGTTTTTATTCCATCGTTTTCATATTCGTAAGGTTTAGACACCAGGTCAAGATAGTTTTATTGCGCTTTTCCTAAGGCATTAAATATTAATACCTTGCCTTAGGCCTAGGCCTTTTTACCAGTTTTTATTCCATCCTGCTCATACTCACAAGATTTAGACACCCAATAAAGTTAGTATTATTGCGCTTTTACTTTGGCATGAAATATTAATACCTAGGCCTTTTTAATGGTTTTTATTCCATCATGTTCACACTCACAAGGTTTAGACACAAGGTTAAGTTAGTGTTATTGCAGTTTTACTTAGGCACTAAATATTAATTCCTTGGCCTAGGCCTTTTTAACAGGTTTTGTTCCATCGTGTTCATATTCATAAGGCTTAGGCACCATGTCAAGTTAGTATTATTGAGCTTTTACTTAGGCATTAAATATTAATACATAGGCGTACGAGAAGGCCTTTTTAACAGTTTTTATTCTATTGCGTTCCTATTCATAAAGTTTGGACACCAAGTCAAGTTAGTAATATTGCGCTTTTACTTTGGCATTAAATATTAATACCTTGTCCTAGGCCTAAGCCAAGGTATTAATATCTAATTCCTAATTAAAGGTGCAATAACACTAACTTAACTTGGTGTCTAAACCTTGTGAGTATGAACACGATGGAAGAAAAACTGTTAAAAAGGCCTGTGCCTAGGCATTAATTTGTAATGCCTAAGTAAAAGCGCAATAATTCTAAGTAGACTTGGGGTATAGAAGTTATGAATATGAACACGGTGGGAAACAAACTGTTAATAAGGCCTAAGCCTGTTTATTAATATTTGATGCTTAATAAAAGAGCAGCATTATTAGCTTGATTTCTTATGTAAACTGTATGACTATATTGCGTCGTGCTCAGGTTCATAAGGTTTAGACACAAAGACTAGTATTATTGCCCTTTTACTAAGGCATTAAATATTAATTCCTAGGCCTTTGCGCACGTCTGAAACTAGGAAAATGCAATTTTTATACTGCCCCTAAAGTGGGTGTGTGCGCTTGTCCAACCTTTTTAGTGGCCAGCTGTCTTAAATTCTATTTGAATTATTTCGTTTCATTGTCTTTCGAAAAAGTCGCCTTTCGATAAATTGCTCGTTCGATAAATTTATTTGAGATGAATTCGCATTAGACGAATTTGTTTTCGATGAATTGGTTTCACTTTTTTCAATAAAGTCATCTTTCGGTGAATTGTTCGTTCGATAAATTTGTTTTCGATTAATTCGTTTCACTTTTTTCGATAAAGTCATCTTTCGGTGAACTGTTCCTTCGATAAATTTGTTTTCAATGAATTCGTTCCACTTCTTTCGATAAAATCATCTTTCGGTGAATTGTTCGTTCGATAAATTTGTTTTCGATGAATTCGTTCCACTGTTTTCGATAAAATCATGTTTCGGTGAATTGTTCGTTCGATAAATTCGTTTTCGATGAATTCGCCTGCTCCCGAATAATTTCGGGTAATAGGACAGATTGACGGAATCACTTGGGAGTTTGGTTAATTGTTAAATTTCAATAGTTTGTCCAAGTATTTGATTTTGAAGTTCTGTAGCGAGATCGGATATTGTGGATATTATATCACATGTATTTGGTTACTGTGGCGCAGGATAATTTTTCTCCTCCTCCCCATTTTATGCACCAGCTATTATATTGTGTTACCGTAAGAAATCGGTGACTTAATTTATTGTACAGGTGATTGTACGATATCTACTGTATGTATCAATTTGTGGAGTCCTTACGACAAAAGATATATGGCTATCAAAAGTAAATTTTATATTTAGAAGTTTTGTGAAATATTATATAAAAGTACATTACACCGTCTCTTAAAAATAATTGAAAGTTATTGTCAGTTAAAAATGGGTCTCAAACTCCAAATCGTATTGTTGCTTAGAAAAATCACGAATTTGTAATAAGACCTCCAACAGGAAAAATAAAATTATTACAAACAGTTTCAAAAAATAATAAGTTCCAATAGGAAATCAAATGTTTGATTTCTGTGACTTACTGGGTCAGTTGTTAAAACCCGCAGTTTCGACCTGAACGGCCCGGGCTCGATTTCTACCACCCGAATTAAAAAGGATTCTCTCCCGTAAAGGCTGAAGTGTTTAGCATGTTGCATGTTAGCTTTCGCGAAATTTCTGTCTAAATACAAAAAAAAACAAAAAACCGGACTTTTCTGAAATAAACGAAACTACTACGTAAAATATGTGAAAATACGGAAGGTAAAAAAAACCGTACACTTTTAAAAACGGAAATTCCGTTAAAAGACAAACACTTTTCTGCGCGTTATTTTCAGAAATTTACACAAATTATTTTTTACAGTGCATGTAGATGCAGGCTATTTTGTTAATCGACATTTTGATTACAGCGATGAAAGGCTGTAATCAAAATGCCCATAGAGGGATTCGAATCCACATTTCCTATTCCGGAGCGGGATGTTCTCCTGACTGAGCTACGCCGACAAGGCTTATCGCTGCAAATTGCTGTTTTGACTCATGCTGCACCTCAGTGTTTGGTGTGCCACATATATCTCCTCCTTGAGAAATGCGAAATCACAAAATCTCAGGCTTCGGGTCCGTCGACAAACCATGCTTAAAGGAACACTGTCTAGAAAAAGGAATTCTCATTAATTCCAGACAATGTGTAGATGCAGAGGCGTAACCACTGGGGGTCGGGGGGTTGGATCCCCGGATTTTCAGAGTTAAGAATCCCCAACGTAAAGGACACCCCCCCCCCCAAAAAAAATAATTCAGGAATATAATGATATAATGAACGCTTTTTTTATGATGTGAACCAACTAAATTTAATAATATAAGTTTCTAATTTTTCGTAGAATGCGAACACGTGTATAATGTGTACTTAATAAAACAGCGATATCGATTTCTAATAAGGAAAGTCAACTTTGTTATTTACATTTCGGCTCTATCTATTATAGTTTTGCAGTTGCGTTCGCTAAGTTCCACACATCGCCAACAGAGGCGCCTGTGTTCACATAGATCGCGCCTCAACAACTGGTTTGCTCCTCCGTGTGTGTGTGTGTGTGTAGGGGAAGTGGGTCCCAAACTCTATCTTATACAATACGTATATAATATTGTATATATATATGTATACATATAACGTGTGATCGGACCCCCTCTCCACCCTCCACCCCCCATTTTGAAACATGGTTGCACCACTGTATGGAAGAGTCATCACATATTCGAACTTCACGGCCAGGAGATTCAATTTACGTTCGGAGGCCAATATAGCGAACGAGCCCCTTTCTACCGGTGGTGGATTCGAACTCAGGAGCCGAATATTCTTCCAACTGAGCTACGCCAGCAAGGCTTATCCCTGCAACTTGCTGTTTTGACTCATGCATCACCTCAGTTGTTGGTGCGTCAGATTTATCTCCCTCGCCCCCTCGAGAAAGGCGGGGAAGCACGAAATCTCAGGTAAACCATGATTAAAACCAAATAGCTGTAGAAGAAATAATTCTTATTAATTCAAGACGATGTGTGGAGGAATCATCACACTTTTCTGTTTCGAACATGTGAAATTCAAACCATTTTTCTGCAGGTGGCGCGATTCGAATCCTCATTCTTCTGCTCCGGAGCCGAATGCTTTCCCAATTAAGCTACACCAACAAGGGCTTATCACTGGCCCTTGCCGTCGTGACATGTTCGTCACTCCTGTAGTACGTCACATATGTCCTTCTCCCCTGAGAAAGGCGGGGGCACGAAATCACAGGTTTCGGATCAACCGCAAACCAAGGTTGTAGGTTACGCTCTGGAGAAGGAATTCTGCTTAATTCCAAACGATGTTTGGAAGAAACACATTTTTTTAAGCGGGGAAGGAATTCTCATTAATTCTAGACGATGTATGGGAGAAGCATCACACTGTTTTCGAAGGACCTAACGGAGATTTAATCCATTTGTACGTTATGGTGCCAATGTGATTCACATGCTTCGTGGATTTCCAAAACGCTGTTGACAGTATTCAACAAAATATCACCTGGGCTGTATTGGAATCATATGGCGTGGATGACAGGATAATTTGGTTTTTGAAAGAAATAAACACGAATGCACAGGCAGCCGTCAGGATAGAAGGAAGACGTGGAGCTTTGTTTACGACCAGCAGAGGTACAAGACAAGGAGATCCAATATCGCCAAGCATCTCCATCTCACATCTGGAGAAAGCGTTTGGCAAAATTGGGTACGAGGACATGGGAATTTCTATTAGAGGACAAAGATTCAACCATCTATGTTTTGCAAATGACATTATATTGGTTCCAGAAAATAATATTAAATTGGATCAAATGGTACAAGAACTGAATAGAGAGGGTAAAAGATATGGACGGAAGATGAACATAGAAAAGAAAAAGACAATGGTATATGGCACGAAAGAGTCCACGTCTCTGCGCCATACGTAAGCACTGGAAGGATGCATTGATCAAACACTTTTCTTTTAAGAGATAATGGCATATTGCTCTTGAAAATTATGCTGTTTCTTCCAAAAGCTCTCCAGGCAAGTTTTGTACGCCGATTAATTTCTTCACCAATGTGACCCTCACTTGATATCTGCTGTCCAAGATAAACGTACGTGTCTGTTATCTCCAGCTTTTCTCCATCAATCGATAAATCTTCATTTCTTGCAAAAGCGTTGAACATCACTTTTGTCTTCTGAAAGTTCATTTTTAATCCTACTTCTTTACTCTTGTCAGCAAGTTCCTGGATCATACTCTGCAACTCTGATGGGGTAGTTGCAAAAATGACTACGTCATCAGCAAAACGAAGGTGGGTTAGATAATCTCCATTAATCTTTATCCCTTTGTTTTCCCAGTTCAGTGATTGAAAGACATTTTCCAATGTGGCATTAAAGAGCTTCGGAGATATGGTGTCACCTTGTCTCACTCCCTTTCCAATTTTTATGTGTGTTGTATTTTCAAACAGGCGAATCTTTGCTTTTGCATTTTTATAGATGTTATTAATAATATTAACAGCAAAAAAGAAATTACAAACAGAATTGAAAAGGCCATAACACTGTTAAAAGCCATGGGTAAAATTTGGAAGACAAGAGCTATTAGCCTCAAAACTAAGTTAAATATTCTCGAGACATGCATCTTCAGCAGCACTTCATAAGGATGCCAGACTTGGAAATTAACAAAGGAATCAGAGAGGATAATTGCTTTTGAAAGACAGTGATGTCGTAAACTCTTACGAATCCGGTAGACTAAGAGAATAAGAAATGAAGAAGTGTGTAGAAGAATGCAACTATAAGAGACCCTCTTTCAAAAAATAATACAGAGAAATCTAAGACTTTTTGGACACAACTGCAGAATGCAAAATTACGGAAAGATAAAGACATTGGTGTTTCTCTTAATGAACGGAAGAAATGCAACATGACGCTCTCACAGTGAATGGGCTGATGATATCAAAGGCTGGTGCGGTGGAACACTTCAAGAACTGAACAGGACACTACAATGAATAGTCTTCAATGGGAGAATATAGTAAAATGGCAACAACAGACACCTACGGGAGTTTTACCAATGGTTAATGATGATGATGATGCCAATTTTAGATTCACAAATTGTGCCGGTGGGAAGACTCATACCCACATCCTTCTACTCCGAGGCAGAATGTTTTCCCAAATAAGCTGCGTTGGCGAGGGCTTGTCATTACCATTTGCCGTCTTGACACGTGCGTCACCTATGTAGTACGTCAAAAACTTCACGGGCAGGAGATTCGTTTTGCGTTTGAACGCCAACATAGCGAACTAGACATTTTCTGACACTGATGCAATTCGAACGCACGTTTTCCTCCTACTCCGGAGACGGGTATTCTGCCAAATAAACTACGCTGATAAGGCTCATTGCTGTAACTCGCCGCGTTTTTATTCGTGCGTCACCGCAGTGCTCCGTCACGCTATGAGTTCACAGTCTTGACTGGGCGCCTATAAAGTCCTAATCATCGGAACGTAATACACTGACGGAAAAAAATCCCAACACCACGAAAAAATAGTTGTAGAGGAATGAAATGGCGGCAATACATTTGTATAGGTAACATATGTAATCGATTAAGGTTTCAAGATCACAACTTATTGTAAGCGCAATAAGAGCCATTTTAAATGTGAAATACTGGTACATTAATAACCGGTGTAACCGCCAGAATGTTGAATGCAAGCACGCAAACGTTCATGCATTGTGTCGTACAGGTGCTGGATGTCACTTTGTGGGATGGAGTTCCATGCCTGTTGCACTTGGTCGGTCAATACAGGGACGGTTAATGCTGGTTGGGGGTGACGCTGGAGTTATCGTCCAATGATGTCCCATACGTGCTCGATTGGTGAAAGATCTGGTGATCTAGCAGGCCACGGCAACATGTCGACACTCTGTAGAGCATGTTGGGTTACAACAGCGGTATGCGGGCGAGCGTTATCCTGTTGGAAAACACCCCCCGGAATGCTGTTCATGAATGGCAGTACAACAGGTTGAATCACCACACCGACGTACAACTGTGCCGTCAGGGTGCGTGGGATAACCACGAGAGTGCTCCTGCTGTCATAGAAAATTGCTCCCCAGGCCATAACTCCAGGTGTAGGTCCAGTGTGTCTCGGCCGCAGACAGGTTGGTTGCAGGCGCTCACCTGGCCTCCTTCTAACCAACACACGGCCATCACTGGCACCCATTTAGAATCGGCTTTCATCAGAAAACACAACAGATCTCCACTCCGTCCTCCAATGAGCTCTAGCTTGACACCACTGTCGTCGCAAACGTTAGTGGTTTGGAGTAAGTAGAATGCACGCTACAGGGCGTCTGGCTCGGAGCTGTCCTTCAAGTAACCGATTTGTAACAGTTCGTTGTGTCACTGTAGTGGCAACTGCAGCTCGCATTGCTGCCACAGACGCGGTACGATGCGCCACGGCCATACGCCGTACACGGAAGTCTTCCCTCTCAGTAGTGCCACGTGGCCTGCCGGAACCCGGCCTTCTTGAGGCAGCACCTTCCCTTGACCACCGCTGCCAACAATCATGCACAGTGGCTACATTCCTGCCAAGTCGTTCTGCAATATTGCTGAAAGAAAATCCACCTTCTCGTAGCCCTATTACACGACCTCGTTCAAACTCCGTGAGCTGTTGATAATGGCTTCTTCGTCTTCTTAAAGGCGTTCTTGACTAACATTAACACCCTACGTCGAATGTCAACGATAACTAACGCTCACGAACGTTACAGCGCATATTTACACCATACCTGCTTTGCATGTTCCGATGGGGCGCTACTAGCGCCACACGTATGCGCCGAGCGCGAAATTTGCATAGACGTCATCTTACAGATGTACTTTCACCGCCTACCAACTGTCGTTTATTTAACACAACCCCTTCTTGGTGTTGGGAATTTTTTTCCGTCAGTGTATTTAACTGCCCACAGAGAGAAATATCTTTGGATTCTCTTTGGGAAATGCTAATGAGCAATCACTTAAGGCAGAGTGCATTGTTTCTGACGGCTTTTTTCACAATACTTTATGCGCGTAAACAAAATATTATTCACACTACAATTCATCACGTGTATTATTTGGCAAATCTGTGTGTTTGTAAACACTCATCTGGAACAGATTTAAACGAGTTTACGAATTATCATGAAATTTAGTGCTGTGGGATACCCAAAGCACTAACTTCCATGGAAGATAGGCACTTATAAGCACCAGAGTTGGAAACGGGTCAAAGGTTTTAAACCCGAATGCGACCCGGAAGTTACATAATTGGACTCGACCTGGATCTGTAACTGACCCGGACCCTACCCGAGCAAACCTGCTTTCAACTATAATACACTGGCGTGCAAGAATTAAGGACGAGACGGTTTTTCGAATGTAACGTCCTGCAGAATCGACTCAAATCATACCATAAGATCCCCAAGATGTAAAAATATGGGACAAGTAACAAAAACCGTCCAAACAAAGAATCCAAAGGATACAAAGGCACTTTACTGAAAAGGTAGCTTCGAGCACAACTGGACAGAAGACAGAAACGTCCATGTGACAGGCGGCTGCCAAGAAAAATCCAGTCTTTAGTAGGGGATATGATCACCCCTGACTGCGTTGCAGGATTTACAAAGTCTGTCCATGCTGAGGACGAGGTTCTCAAGAAGCTGTTGAGGCTTCGCGGCCCATTCCTATTGTGGCGCAAATCGAATCTGCAGTATCGTGCTGGTGGCTGGTGACGTGCTGCCAAACGTCTCCCGAGAAGGTCCAACACGTGTTCGATTGGATTTAGTTCCGGGGACCTTGCGGGCCAATCCGTGCTTTGAATATCTTCACTCTCCAACAGCTCTGCGACAGCCACTGTACGATGAGGTGTAGCGTTGTCGTCCATGAAGAGGAACTCAGGACCCACAGCACCTCTAAACAGACGCACGTGAGGCAGGAGAACCTCGGTACAATAGAGGACACCAGTGACTGAACCTCCTTGGAAGATGTGGAGGTCAGTACAGCTACCAAGCATGATACCACCCAAAAGACAACTCCGTCACCTACAAACCGGTCCCTTTCGATTATGTTGGAGGTGTGATTGCGTGTTCCCTGCTCTCTCCAGATGTGTATACGTCCAGAATCGCTCGTCAGACTAAATCGGCTCTCATCCGTAAAGAGAACTCGACCCTATTGCTGATGTGTTCAATTCTTGTGCTCCTGGCACCACAGAAACCGCCGTATTCGATGAGCAGGCGTTAATGGCACACACCGTACTGGTCGTCGTGCCACCTTTCTGCAGCCTCCTGGTTACGGTAAAACGCGATAACGGACGTCCAGTTGTCTGTTGCATGTGCCTTGCGATTTGTCCCGCTGTCTGCCGTCTGTCTCTTCTCGCCTGTAGGACAATATACCGGTCGTCCGCCGCCGTGGTTGCTCGTGGACGACCACTACTAAACTCTCGGACAGCGGTTCCTATCGTTTGAAATGCTCTCCAATCTCGTGAAACGATGCTGTGAGCGATCTCGAACTCCTCGGCCACACTAGTCACACTTCTACCTGCTTCCAACTTCCCAATGACGCGACCTCGGGTAAAGTCATCCAGATGTCGTCTACTGGATTGCCTGTTGGCCATATCACACGGTGGCAGCAACTCGACGTCGTTCAAACCGATGTACACCGTGCAATAGCTTTCACCGGATTGCTCAGCGTACACCGCCCGTGGGCTTTATACCCTTCCAACACCCCTTCCCCCTACGTCATGCTGCATATATGCGCATGCCCTACCGTACCGGACCCTAGTCTATCTCCTGAGTGGTCTTTCGGTCCGTTCTGCTTGCTCGTTCCGCTCTTATGCTAATTTTTCCACTTCGTCCTTTATTTTTGCACACCACTGTATATATATACAGGGCTTTCAAAAAGTCTCCATAGGAACGTATATTTACTCACTTGTTATAGGAACGTATAATTTACTCACTTACTTACAGGAAATATTGAGAATGTCGTCCTTCATTTGCAAAACATAACCTAACTACACTGGCGGAAAGTGAAAAACGAACACCAAGAAGGAATTGGCGGACGATCATGAAATTTACATATGTTAATAGGGTCGAGTTTACGTAGGTGTGATATTAATTTCGGGACCAACCGGTGAGCGCCTACGCCACAGCATGGCAGAATATGCAAATTATCGTTGGTGGCATTAAAGAAGTACGGCGAAGTGAATGTAATCCGTCGTCGGCGTACGGACACGTGCGAAGACCCTGAAGAAGCTACAATGCCTGGACATGGAAGACGTGTACGATTTCAGCAGTTATCGGACTTTGAGCGAGATCGTCTAGTAGGAAATCGTGAGGCCGGGTGGTCGTATCGTCGTATTGCGGAGCGAATTGGACAGGAAGTATCGGTGGTGGTACGATGGTGGCGTAGATGGTCCGAGGAACATTCCCACACGAGAAGACGTGGAACCGGGAGTCACAGACGGATTGATGAGTGGACCGATCAACGCATAAGAAGAGCGGCGTTGTCAAGCACAGCATCCACGGCGACGCAAATCCGAGCGGCCATTGCACCTGAGATGACTGTGCGAACAATCCGCAACCGTCTACTGGATGCAGGACTACGTGCACGTGTGCCTCTGGCATGTGTACCTCTGACTCCAGCCCACCGTCGGGAACGGCTGCAGTAGTGTCGCCAACGTCTGCACTGGAGAACGCAATGGCGATCTGTCGTGTTCAGCGATGAAAGCAGATTCTGCTTGGGAGCCTCCGATGGCCGTATGCGTGTTCGCAGACGCACAGGGGAGCGTCTCCACCCTTCTTGCATCCACCAGCAACACACAGGGCCTACACCTGGTCACCTGGTGTGGGGAGCGATCAGCTATCACTCCCGTACGCAACTAGTGTTTGTACCGGGTACGTTAAACAGCACCTCCTGCATCAACAACATCATTCAGCCGTTGTTGTGCTATTTGTAAGGTCGGTCCATCGTGGTGTTTTCCAGCAAGATAACGCACGCCCACACACGGCATGTGCAACGCAACAAGCACTTCAGGGTGTGAGACAACTTCCATGGCCTTCACGTTCACCGGATTTGTCCGCCATTGAGCGCGTGTGGGATTTTATGGGACAACGACTTTTCCGGTCTCTACGGCCAGTCCACGACCATTCCCGATTTACGTGTCCAAGTCGAGGATGCTTTGAACTCAATACCCCAAACTTGCATTGAACATAGTACGACAGACTCCATGCCAGAATTGCACAGTGTGAAGCAGTTCATGGCGGTTCAACCTCGTACTAACCATGTTACATGGAAATGTTATTTTTCAGTTTACCATCAAATACAGCTGTATTTTTCCATAATGTTTTGATCACGTTATCCTCTGTATTCCGTTATTATGCTGTATAAATTTCGTTGGTATCAGACGTCTCCTTCTTGGTGTTCTTTTTTCACTTTCCGCCAGTGTATTTTACACATGTTTTGAACACATCTGCGACACTCAAAAAGTCCCACCGCAGTAATGTTCAGGCTGTTCCACCTAATTTTGATGGGACTACAGTTAAAATTTTTGAATTAAGCAACTTGTACATTTAATTTCAGTTTTTGCTGTTTTCTTAATAACGTATCACAGCAATATCAATTTTCACAAATTTATGAGTGGAAAGTTTCCAAAATATGGATTTATTTTCACCATTGCCGCTCAGAAGGAAGGGACACTTTTTCTTCTGAGGACACTCGTTCTTCATATTGCATCACAAATAGTTTTAGAGTCCGTGGGTGCCAGTCTCGAGCACAAAATTCCTCAGTGCGCATTTTTCTTTGATTTTTTTCTTTTCAAAAATAAAGCTGAAATAAAACCTGGTCGAAATCAGGTGAGGTCAGGAACACCTTGGCCCGACTCGTTTGACCCGCTAGAAATTTTCGACCAGTTGACCTGTTCCAATATTTGGTAGCCGTATCCGAAATTTCGAAAAATGCCTGAATCCGGTTCTGGCCGCCACGGTGGCGCAGTGGTCTAAGCGATGGCCTCTGATCATTCGTCCGTAAGGGGTCCGGGTTCGAATCCCGGTGAGGCATGGATGTTGTGTTTGTCTTACGGCACTGGTTCTCTCCCTTGCCTGGAACCAGTGACTCTAAATTAGGGACTGGCGACTGCTTATAGCCCATTGAGTTGCTCACGGTGGTCGTTAAACCTTCAATCAAAAAAAAAAAAAAAAAAAGAATCCGGTTCTGTAATCAGCCTATTGTAATTCAAGCAAACTGCAGCCTATTAAGTACTGTCATTAAAGGCGTAGGAATTTTTATTATGCAGATAAAAAAATTTCTCCGACTTTCTTCACACTTCTATTTTATGATTTGTTTTTCAAATTTTTGCTGAACATTCCACAGCACACGCGTTTCCCCATGTACAGTTCTTAATACTCATGTACACTATCTACCAACAAATAATTGGACACCTTGCAATCGACGATATCTGCGGTCCTGATACACGTCACGGCCGCCGCCGTTAAATATCGTGTGGGAAACAACAACGCAACCAGTCGCATGCAAGGTGCCACGCAGTTCGGAGCTCTCTGATTTCGAGAAAGGTGTAATCGTCGGGTATCACAGAAATGGCCGATCCATACGAGACATATCCAGCGAGTTGAAGTACCCAAAATCGACAGTGGCCTACGTAATTGGCAAGTGGAAGATGATAGGTGACTGTCGGAATGTGCCCCGACCCGGTAGACCCACAAAACTGGGAGTTAGAGACCGACGGGTGCTTGCCAGAGAAATTCGGAAGAACCGCACCAAATCGATGGGCAACATCCGCAAGGAGTTTCAACAGGCATCCGGGAGTGTTCTTTCGATGAATACTATCCGTCAGGAAGCCCATCTGCTCGGTTATCATGAACGTGCTGCCTCCCACAAGCCTATGATCACCAAGTCCAATAGTGCTGCTCGGCTAACGTGGTGCAAAGAACGTCGACAGTGGACCGTTGAACAGTGGAAACAGGTTCTCTGGAGCGACGAATCAAGGTTCACCTTCTACCGTTCGGATGGTAAGGTCTGGGTTTGGCGTCTGCCTGAAGAACGCCTCCTGCCGGAATGTATTGTGCCAACTGTGAAGTTCGGCGACGGTGGAATTATGCTATGGGGATGTTTCTCCTGGTATGGCACGGGACCCTTGGTCGCAGTTCTGGTGGATTCAACACCGAGACCTACTGCACCATTTTGGATGACCATGCGCTTCCTACGTTGTGGCAGTTTTACGGGATGGACCCATGTTATTTTCAGGATGACAATGCCACCTGTCATGTTGCGAGGTCCACCATGGCTTGGTATGGTGACAATGGTGTTAATCGAACGGACTGGCCTGCTCAGAGTCCGGACCTTAACCCTATCGAGCACCTCTGGGACGAGTTGGAGCGTCGACTTAAGGGGTGCCCCCACCGTACGAAATCGGTGAAGGAAACTGACTTGTCTTCTCCAAGCCGAGTGGAAGAAAATACCGCTAGCCGTCGTACAACGCCTGGTTGAGAGTATGCCACTGAGGGTCGCAGCTGTAATCGCCGCTCGTGGAGACTCCACCAACTATTGAAGGTGAATAAATTTCGTTTTCCTTTGCTATCACAGGTGTCCAATCACTTGTTGGTAGATAGTGTATATAAACCATACTTAACCGAAAATAAAAAGAAATTTTCCAGAGATCGTTTATTTCAGAAATGTTTAAAAATTTTATTATTCCATGAGTGAAATTATTCATATAGTTTTGGTGCTTTATAACTGTTGAGGTTATGGTAAACTGTCATATTCACTCATAATTCAGCCCAAAATATCACAAACATTGAACCAAAAAAAGAGGACATATTTTCATGAAACGTTAGAATAAAGAAATGCCGAAAGACTCAGCAGTGAGTATGCCAAAAGACTCAGCAGTGAGTATTCCAAAAGACTCAGAGAAACCCGAAGAAAAATTGCTACTCTTTCGAGCTTAGATTGTTTAGTTGTGGCTACAGCGAAAATAAATCACATGACGACAAGTATAGAGTACAAGTTTACAAATTATCCTAGAAGGCAAAATGCCTGTGGCAAGCATGTCAGCAGGGAAAGCGTATGCATATTTATGAATGATAAAAATAACTGTGTCGATATGTAGTCAAGCTGCTTTGTGGCACAGAAAAGAAGTTCCTTTAAACCTATGTAGACACTGGCATGAATAAGAATCAACTTTGGAAGAAAACTGATGGAAAAAAAGAACGGATAAATCTGAACCGAGATGCACAAGAAGTGAAAAAAATACTGAAAATAAACTTTGTGCGGATTTAACTGGATGAAGATAGAAATCAAAGAAAAGGAAAGCATGGTTATAGATATCGACGTAGAAAACCCTCCCTCAAAAGCAAATGAATTCCAAGACGTATAACGCATAAAATAAACAGGCTTATGTTATTTTCAATCAATATTATGTCCCTTTTTTTCGCTTCAACGTCTAAACACTTCTGTGAGTGCGACTTCTTATATATAGCCCATAGAGTGGCTCACGGTAGTAATTAAACCCTGAAAAAAACTTAGTATTACTGACCTTTTTGATTTTTTTATTTGTTTTTGATTTTGCTTCAAGATTTAAAGACTTCTGTGAGCCTTTAACGCTAAAAGGAGTCGCCCGTTCTGGGGTTCGGTGCGAAGTCGGCGTGTTGGAACAGGAGCTTCGGACGACTTAGCTACAGAGATACCGGAGTCTTTGACCATTTGGTCATTGAGATGTCGGTGACGCCTCTGATCACTTGGTCTTTGAGAAGCTTGAGCCTCTGACCACTTGATTACCGAAAGGCTGGAGATTCCAAATATTTGGCCACCGAGGAACTGGCGCCTTTGATCACTTGGACATCGAGAAACCGAAGCCTCTGACCATTTGTCCATCGAGAAGCTGGCGCCTCTAATCATTTGCCCATCGAAAAGCTAGTGCTTTTGACCACTTGGCCAACTAGAAACTGCCGCCTCAAACCATTGGTCATGGAGATGCTGGTTCTTCTGTCCACTTGGCCAACTAGAAACTGCCGCCTCTAACCATTGGTCATGGAGATGCTGGTTCTTCTGTCCACTTGGCCAACTAGAAACTTCCGCCTCTAACCATTGGTCATGGAGATGCTGGTTCTTCTGTCCACTTGGCCATTGTGAAGTTTGAACCTCTAACCACTTGGCTACTGAGAGGTTTGAGCGGCTGACCACTTGGCCACCAAAAAACTGGCACATACAAGCATTTGGAATCTGGGGAGCTGGTGTCATTTGATTACTTGACGCCAGCTGTTCAAATGGTCAGAATCGCTTGGTCATCCAGACGTTGGCGGCTTTGACCATTTGGTCATCGAGAAGCAGGCGCCTCTGACCACTTATTCATCGAGAATTTGGCGTCTCTGACCCCTGTTTCATCGAGAAGTTGGCGTCTCTGACTACTTGTTCATCGAGAAGCTGGCGCCTCTGAGCACTTGGTCATCGAGAAGCTGGTTCTTCTGTCCACTTGTCCATCGAGAAGCTGACGCCTCTAACCCCTTGTTCATCGAGAAGTTGGTACCTCTGACCACTTGTTCATCAAAAATTTGATGCCTCCGACCACTTGTTCATCGAGAAGTTGGCTTCTCTGACCATTTGTTCATCGAGAAGCTGGCGCTTCTGACCACTTGGCTACCGCAAAGCAGACGCATTTGACCACTCGGCTACAGAGAAGCTGTAAACTAATTATTTGGCCACTGAGACGGCCAGTATTTCTGATTTACACTATGAAGATCTGATATTAAATTTTCCGATTTCGAATGTAATTAGCTCTTTCCGAAGAATCCATCTATTTACGAAGTACCTTTCGGATAAAAAATTTCAAAGCAAACAGCATTGTGTCTATGAATAATGCGGGTCGTCAATCTCTGTAAAGTAGGTTAGAAACTTGCTTACTGTTCCAAACAACAGTGACTTACTCCAGGCTTCACATTATCTTCCTATTGCTAAGACATCGCTTCATCGAAAGTACGGCAAAAAATTTTCTTCGGTTTACCCATTTCAGAAATATGGCTTTCGTTCTAATTGGTCAATAGGTGCACATGCGTAAAATATGATGAGAAAATAATTCGAGGAATCTGATGTTGTAGATTTTGATGAAGTATGACATCGAAGTCTTCAGAATAAGCTCTAGTTACATGGTAATAATCCGGTCTCGTACTCTTTCGCTTCCTCTCTGGTCGTAGTATATAGTGCCATTGGTGAAGATGCACATTCTAACGCATTTTCCCGTTGTAGGGACTTACATCACACGCAAACTAATTAGTTCTTTCACTTAATCTTAATTTTTTATATAAATGACGTGTATTCTCATTTTACTGATGAGTTGTTTTCTCATTTCTTCTGCCCTGAGCTATTCTTCTTCTTCTTAGCCTTTTGGCACCCACTGCAGGGTTTAGGCCTCCCCAGTCTTTTCCAATTTCCTCGATCCTTAGCCTCAATCCACCATTTAGCACCTCTAAATTTCTGAAGGTCATCCCCCCATCTTTTTCTCTGGTGCCCGCTTTGTCTTCTTCCATCTGTCGGTTATCATTCTGTTATTAATCTTGTCCACCTTTCAGTCTTCCAACATGTCCAGCCGATCTCTACTTTGATTCTTTTATTATTTTATAATAACTACTGTATTATTCCTGTTCTTTCTCTTATAAGTTCATTTCTAACTCTCTCTCTCTCTCTCTCTCTCTCTCTCTCTCTCTCTCTCTCTCTCTCTCTCTCTCTCTCTCTCTCTTCTTGTTATTCACAACATTCTTCTCTCTAACTTTCTTACTGAAACTCCTCTTTTTTCACATTGTCCTTCTGTGATACTCCACATTTCACTTCCATAAGTAAATACGGGGTTAATACATGCATTGAAGATTTTTCTTTTTAAACACATTGGAAGATCGCCGGTTAAATAGTCTTTAAGTCTCCAAAAGTCTCTAATACCTTCGGTAATTCTTCCATTGATTTCTTTCTCTTATCTTTCTTTAAAACTGATTACTTAACCTAAATAAACGTATTCATCTACTTTTTCGATTTCATTTCCTTCTATCAAAATCTTTTCTGTATCCTTTTCTGTATTGTTCATATATTTTATAGTTTTTGCTGTGTCTCATTGTCAGACCCTTTTTCAAGACTTTCCATTCCCCAAATCCTCTATCATATTTTGCATTTCACTATTGCTAGTTGTAATGATGACTATGTCATCAGCAAATCTTAAGGGATTTAGGTACCTTCCGTTTATGTTTATTCCTATTTCATTCCAGTTGAAATTTCTAAAAATATCTTCCAATACAGAGTTAAATAATTTTGGAGATATCGGGTCTCCTTGTCTAACAGCACTCCGCACCCCGAAAATATAATCTATATATTTTATTTATTAAACTGGCATATTTCCCTTCCTATGTTTGTCTTTTTATTGAAGAATTCATTGCTAGAGCGATTGTACAATTCAATATTCTCTTTCCAACGGCGACGAGATCGTTACTGAAGTTGTTTATCTTCTTTCGTATTTGTTCCTCCTGTGTAACATCAAGTACTTAGTGAATGTCAATGCAGTATGTACAGAAAGTGTAATTTAATTTTGTGTTAGTAAACTTCATCGTGTGAAAATGCTATCAGCAGTCAGATATTTATTTGTGTGCAACGCAGCGTGCTTAGCTCGATGCCCGTGAACTTCAAACAAGTGCACAAACAAATTATTGATACTACGACGGTCGACCTACAATTTTTGGTTTGAGAATAAGTGTCTTTTCAAGAAGAATTAAGGTAAGAGTAGCTTACAAGTAATCTGATAATTAAGAGCAACAATTGAAAATGCAGTGTTGGCAGGCCTTTTTTTAACTTCCTCATTCATTAGTATGAGGAAGTTCGTCGTGCAAAAATTCGACTTCGAGATTTCAACGGAAACACACGTTCTGAGAACCGCCGAATACGATTTCACTATTTTCGTCATTGTGTCTGTGTGTCTGTCTGTTTTGTGTCCACCATAACTCAAAAATATATAAGCGAAATTTAATATTTGGCGGTTTTGTGGTACCTTGATGTGCTGATTATATTTTGGTACAAATCGGGGAAACGGAAGAGAGCTATCCCCATTACGCGTTTGCTCTTTCTTTATAAAGCTCAAATACTATCGTGGATATCTAGATGAAATTTATTATTTAGCAGCTTTGTTATATGCATATTCATGTGCTCAATATATTTTAGTAAAAATCGGGTAACCGGAAGTAGGCGTTCCCTATTGAACTTTTTCTTATTTTGTTATATGACTCACTAATTGTCGGGCTTATCAACATTAAATTTATATTTTGCTGTTTTTTAGCACGTCTTTTGCAAAGAAAGATCGTGCTTATGTTATCAGTTTGTCCGTCAGTCCGTCCGTCTGTACCCACGAGATATCTCTGCAACTATTAGTCCGATTTGAAAAATTCTTTTTGCATTGGGAAGCTTGAAATATGAGAATGATGATCCTTTATTTCGCTTTTTTTTTTTTTTACGATGTACAACTTTGCCGTTAGAGAGCGTAAATGCAGATGATGCCGAATTCAAAAATACGTTTTATTCCACATATTTGCTTCTAAACATCCCATTGGAAAAAAAATATTGTATCTTTCGATTCCATTTATGTCGAAGAGTATTTTAGATATAGTTACTTTTTCAAATTGCGCATATATTTTCCGCTAGGAGGCGTAAAAGTAAATTACATTTTTCCCGATAACTCTTCTTCTAAAGCTCCGATTTGAAAAATGTTTTCTTCAGCGTATACACCTCCGAGAAAATCTTTTGCATATAATTTCTAATTTTTGGTAAAGAATACTTTAGCCACCAGGGGATGTAAGTGTTATTTTTGCTTCTGATGTATTTGCCATAAAATCTCAGCTTTTAAAATATCGATTGAAAAAATTATTTCGCGGACTCATGCGCCTCACATCGATAAACCTTTCAGGAAATATTTTCTTCTTAAAATATTTCGCAGTTTCTCCGCCAGGGGGCGTAGATGTATATCTTATTTTTTTCAATATCTCTACTTCTAGGAGTCCGATTTGAAAAATTCCTCCTTTGTTGGAAAGTGTTTTTAGTGCGACATGTTTCTCATATAATTTCAAAATTTTGAAGTAATTCATAGACTTTCCGCTAGGGGGCGTAATGGTAAATTGCTTTTCTCCTATATTTCTGTTTCTAAATCTCCCACTTGAAAAAAAATTTCTGCACCGGATACAGCTCCTGATGGGAAATTCTTTGCACATAATTTCTAATTTTTGTAAAAAATGGTTTGGCCACCAGGTGGCGTTAGTCTTAATTTCTGCTTCTGATGTATTTGCTGCAAAATATGAGCTTCTAAAATTTCGATTGAAAAAAAAGTCGTTTGTTGACCGATACTACTCATGTCGACAAACCTTTTTGGAACATTTTCTTCTTGAAATAATGAATGGTTTCTACGCCAGGGGGCGTAGATGTGTATCTTATTTTTGTCAATATCTCTACTTCTAGGAGTCTGATTTGAAAAATTCCTTCTTTGTTGGATAGTGTTTCCAGTTTGATATGTTTTTTCACATAATTTTAAAATTTTCAAGTAATTTATAGACTTTCCGCTCGGGGCGTAAAGGTAAATTGCTTTCCCCTTATATCTCTGTTTCTAAATCTCCGATTTGGAAAAACATTTCTTCAGCGGATACACCTCCTGATGGAAAAGCTTTTGCATATAACTTCTAATTTTTGTTAAGGAATACTTTAGCCACCAGGGAGCGTAAGTGTTAATTTTTGCTTCTGATGTATTTGCCATAAAATCTGAGCTTCTAAAATATCGATTGAAAAAATTATTTCGTGAACTGATGCCCCTCACATCGATAAACCTTTTCGGAATATATTCTTCTTAAAATATTCCACAGTTTCTCCGCCAGGGGGCGTAGATGTAAATCTTATTTTTGTCAATATCTCTACTTCTATGAGTCCGATTTGAAAAATCCCTTCTTTGTTGGATAGTGTTTACGATGCAAAATGTTTTACCTATAAATTCAAAATTTGCAAGTAAATCATAGACTTTCAGCTAGGGGGCGTAAAGGTAAATTGCTTTTCCCCTAAAATATGTCGTTGTTCAAATTTCGCCAATTTGCGATTAACATACTTTTTACGTGGCCATGATAATGTAACTTGATTGGCATTAAATGTCCGTCGTTACTGTTTCACACGTTATGTAAGTTCTGCAATCGGGAGATTATTAAATGATGTTAGATACGTATGAGGCATAGTATCAGCAATTAAAATCAAGAAACAATGAACTATATATGTACTTACAACATTCGTAGCGGCTGTCGGGCCTTCATACTGAATGTACGTCAGAAGACATAGCAGTAAGTATCCGACTCATTCAAAGAATGTGAGCTTTTTGCAATTGTGAAGTTTAAAAAATAAAATTCATGATATTGTAAAATCTGCACCAGATAAAATTGAACAAGTTGAATTTTTACAATGAAGGTAAATAAATCCTTAGTAACAACGAAATATGAAAACGAATTAAAACCTTGTTGATTTTTTTAAAAAACGAGCTAAAATCTTGAAGAGGAAATCATCTTGACTGCGAAGCACAAAGAAATAAATCTCTCGATTGCGAAGCACCACGACAAGAACGAAACATGAAAACGAATTACAACTTTGTTTCTGCTAATATTCATAGCAATCATCAGTGGTAGGTGCACGGATGTTGTAATTACCGCATTCACATGCTCAGGTATGCTGCTCAACTCAAGCGCATGTTCAACCCTGTCATGCAGATACTTGCTCATCATGGTTTGGGTTTTACTGCGTACATCTATGGTGTCGCCATCTGGAGTTAAACAAAATAATCAAGTAGCATTTATGGAGTAGAAATATGCACTTGTATTTTTAAGTAATATTTGATGTAAGCTGTTTTATGTTATTGTTTTTCTTCTTGAATTTTTTTTTTCTCCTGTTCAATAAAGTACCTCGATGCAAACTGAAGCTCTACTGGACTATTAACGTTGCAGTTGCATCTTTTAGTTTTCTCAATGACTACAGCCTCGGAGGTCAGAATCTGGGCATGTGATCTATGCGATGTTATAATTTTCGTATTAGTCCAATCAGGAGTTACATGATTTCTGATACAATGTTGTATTAATTAAGTTTTTTCATCTCTCCTTGTCCAATTCGTAATATGTTCATTTAATCTAGTCAAAAATCTTCTACGTGTACTTCCGATATATACTTTGTCTTTTGGTTTTCATCTTTAATTGTTGGATTGAAATAAACACCATATTTATTTAGAACTGATCTATTATTATTAGTAGTAATTATACCCCCTATATCTCTGTTTCTGAATCTCCGATTTGAAAAATCCTTACTGCACCGGATACAGCTCCTGATGGGAAATTCTTTGCATATAATTTCTAATTTTTGTAAAAATGGTTTGGCCACCAGGTGGCGTAAGTCTTAATTTCCGCTTCTGATGTATTTTCAGCAAAATATGAGCTTCTAAATTCTCAACTGAAAAAAGTCGTTTGTTGACAGATACTACTCATGTCGACAAACCTTTTAGGAACATTTTCTTCTTGAAATAATGCATGGTTTCTACGCCAGGGGGCGTAGATGTATATCTTATTTTTATCAATATCTCTACTTCTAAGAGTCCGATTTGAAAAATTTCTTCTTTATTGGATGGTGTTTCCGATGCGAAATGTTTTTCCTATAAATTAAAAATTTTCAAGTAAATCATAGACTTTCCGATAGGAGGCACAAAGGTAAATTGCGTTTTCTGCGTTATTTCTGCTCCTAAAACTCCGATTTGAAAAATTCTTCTTGTATCGCATACAAGACCTGATGGAAAATATTTTTCACATAATTTCTAATGTTTGGTAGAGAATGGCTAGGCCACCAAGGGGCATAAGTGATAATATCTGCTTCTGATGTATTTCTAGCAAAATCTGGGATCCTGAAAACTCGACATTTTTTTTTTCTTGGACCGATACGGCTCGTATGGATAAACATTTTGCGAATACTTTCTTCCTAAAAGAATGCATGGCTTTCCCACCAGGGGACCTAAAGACATATCTTATTTTTGTCGATATCTCTGTTTCTAAGAGTCCGATTTGAAAAATTCTTTCTGTGTTGGAGAGCATTTCCGGTGCGAAATGTTTCTTATACAAATTCATGTTTTTCTTAACGCACAAGTCTGCAACCAGAAGGCGTAAGTTCACGATTCCGTTTACAGCAATGTCTGAGAGATTAAAAACCCGATTGAAAAACTTCTTTCTTTCGTCAGATACTATTGTTTTCCATACCGGCTCCATTGACTTTGAATAGCTTTGATAAATTTAATTTGCGTCAGAAAGGATTCAAAAAAGTGCTTATTACACCCAAAAATTCGGTGTCACCTTTCTTGTTGTTGTTGTTTTTTTGTTATGCATCCTCACATATCAGTTTATGTATGAGAAAGTCCAGTGGAGGTCACTACAGATTTTTTAGCACGTCTTTTGTAAAAAAAGATCGTGCTTATGCTATCGGTTTGTCCGTCCATCCGTCAGTCTGTAGACACCATATCTCTGCAACTAATAGTCTTATTTGAAAAATTATTTTGGCATTAGGAAGCTTGAAATGTGCGAATAATGACATTTCATTTCGTTATATTTTTTCACAATGCACAATTTCGCCGATGGAGAGCGTAAATGAAAATGATATCGAATCCAAAATACATTTTATTCCATATATTTACTTCTAAACATCCAATTCAAAAAATCATTTTACCTTTCGATTCCATTCACGCCGAAGATTAATTTAGGTATAAGCACTTTTTCAAGTTACGCATAGATTTTCCTCTATGGGGCGTAAAAGTAAATTGTGTTTCCACCGATATCTCTACTTCTAAAACTCTGATTTAAAAAAATTATTTCTGCAGCGGATACAGCTCCTGATGAGAATTTTTTTGCGTATAATTTTTTATTTTTGTTATAAAATTGTTTGGCCAACAGGAGTGCTAATTTTTGCTATTGATGTATTTGCAGCAAAATCTGAGCTTCTAAAATCTCGATTTAAAAAATTCTTTCGTGGACCGATACTACGCAAGTCGAAAAACCTTTTCGGAATATTTTCTTCTTAAAATAATGCATGGTTTCTCCCCCTGGGGGCGTAGATGTATATCTTATTTTTGTCAATATCTCTGCTTCTGATGATCCGATTTGAAAAATTTCTTGTCTGTTGGATAGAGTTTCCGGAGCGACATGTTTTTCATATCCTTACAAAATGTTTAAGTAATTCATAATATTCAGGACTTTCTGTTAGGGAGAGTAAAGGTCAATTGCGCTTTCCCCGATATCTCTGCTTCTAAAACCACAATTTGAAAAATTCTTCCTGCACCGGATACGGTTCCTGGTGGGAAATGTTTTTATTGTAATTTCCAATTTTTTATAAAGTATGGTTTGGCCGTAATCGTTAATTTCTGCTTCGTAGGTATTTGCAGCAAAATCTGAGCTTCTAAAAGCTCGACTGAAAAAATTATTTCGTGGACCCATATCGCTCATGTCGATAAACATTTGAGAATATTTTCTTCTTAAAATAATGCATGGTTGCTCCACCAGGTGGCGTAGATGTATACCTTTTTTCTGTCAATAGCTCTGCTTCTAAGAGAAAGTTGAAAAGTTTGTGGAAGAGATTTCTAACTAAAAATGAAATTTTTCTTAATCATAATGATGCAGAATATGCAAATTTAAATACTAACAACATATTTTTTTACAAAACTTAATAAATTAAAATACGTGATAAATTAAAATAATTTCGCCAGTTATTGCTCAGCCCTCCGGGCTATCCTGAAAATAAGTAGGGCCGTGGTGGCCCACCACTACAAGCGTTCGCGCCTTGAGTTCGACTAGGTCACTAAAGGTCCGCCGACGTTCAGAAGTCTCATTAAGCCGTTGGTGCCGCGTGCCGGGGTAAAGAGACGAATCCTCGTTGTGAACAATTCTAACCCCATATCTCATGAGATTTGGACCTGGTCATTTACCTCTCCGTCTCCGTGTAAAACATGAAATCACTTTGGGGTTGGTTGGTCAAAAACCTGAAAATCATGAAATCATTTTGGGGTTGGTTGGTCAAAAGCCTGCAAACCACATTTTGGGGTTGGTTGGTCAAACGCCTGCAAATCTCATTTTGGGGTCGGTTGGTCAAAAGCCTGCAAACCTTATTTTGGGGTTGGTTCGTTGGTCAAAAACCAACCCCAAAATGAGCTTTGCGGGCCCATATACTGAAAAAAGAAAACAAAAAGAAAAGAAAAGAAAAGAAACGGTTTGTAGACCCATATACTAAAAAAATTCCACGAGCATTTTATGTTCCTGGCTCTGCTCACACGCTCAATTTGGTAGTTCATGATGCCATTAAAGAAAATTATCCGATAATTGATTTCTTTTCTCTCATTCAACATCTGTTCATACTTCTTTTGCTCGACTAAGAAGTGAGGAATTTTAACCAAAAATGTGTCTCAGTTCACCCTGAAAGTAGTTGCGGACACTCGTTGGGAAAGTCGAGTTGAAGCAGTAAAATCTTTACGATTCAGTTTATTGGAAGTTTATGACAGCTTATCAGAAATTATCGATGACGAAAATAGTGAGTTGCCGCCCCGGTGGCTCAGTGGTCTAAACGATGGCTTCTAAACATTCGTCCGAAAGGGGTCCGAGTTCGAATCCCGGTGAGGCATGGATGTTGTGTTTGTCTTACGACACTGGCTCTCTCTCTCTCTTCCCTGGAGCCAGTGATCCTAAATTACGGAAGGGCTACTGCTTATAGCCTGTTGAATTGCTCACGGTGGTCGTTAAACCTCCAATCTAAAAAAAAATGAAAGAAAGAAAGAAAGAAAGAAAGAAAAAGAAATAAGTGAGCTATCTGCCAAGCTTGACGGCCAATGTTTGTTAGAAAAGAAAAATTGGAATCTTTTACGTTTATATGTTTCATCGTTATATGGTATGAGGTGTTATGGAAGATAAACGTTGTTTCCAAAATGATGCAAAATCAAAACACAGATTTATCATGTTGCATTGAACATTTAAACCTCCTTAGAAAAAGTCTCGCAAACTACCTAGATAAATTTTAACACATGATACATACTGCGTCTGAAATTGCCACCTCATGTAATGTAGAGCTACACTTTCCTTCTCAACAGTTTCGCAGGAGAAAAGGGAAAACAATGTTCGAATATGAACACAAAGATGAAACTACACTAACTACCAACAAGTGATTGGACACCTGTGATAGCAAAGGAAAACGAAATTTATACACCTTCAATAGTTGGTGGAGCCTCCACGAGCGGCGATTACAGCTGCGACCCTCCGGGGCATACTCTCAACCAGGCGTTGTACGACGGCTAGCGGTATTTTCTTCCACTTGGCTTGGAGAAGACAGGTCAGTTCCTTCACCGATTTCGGACGGTGGGAGCACCCCTTAAGTCGACGCTCCAACTCGTCCCAGAGGTGCTCTATGGGGTTAAGTTCCGGGCTCTGCACAGGCCAGTCCATTCGATTAACACCATTGTTACCATACCAAGCCATGGTGGACCTAACAACATGACAGGTGGCATTGTCATCCTGAAAGTAACATGGATCCACCCCGTAAAACTGCCACAACGTAGGAAGCGCATGGTCATCCAAAATGGTGCAGTAGGTCTCGGCGTTGAGTCTACCAGGAATTGCGACCAAGGGTCCCGTGCCATACCAGGAGAAACACCCCCATAGCATAATTCCACCGCCACCGAACTTCACAGTTGGCACAATACATTCCGGCAGGAGGCGTTCTCCAGGCAGACGCCAAACCCAGACCCTGCCATCCGAAAGGTAGAGGGTGAACCTTGATTCGTCGCTCCAGAGAACCTGTTTCCACTGTTCAACGGTCCACTGTCAACGTTCTTTGCACCACGTTAGCCGAGCAGCGCTATTGGACTTGGTGACCAAAGGCTTGTGGGAGGCAGCACGTCCATGACAACCGAGCAGATGGGCTTCCTTACGGATGGTATTCATCGAAAGAACACTCCCGGATGCCTGTTGAAACTCCTCGGGGATGTGGCCCATCGATTCGGTGCGGTTCTTCCGAATTTCTCTGGCAAGCACCCGTCGGTCTTTTACTCCCAGTTTTGTGGGTCTGCCGGGTCGGGGCACATTCCGACAGTCACCTCTCACCTTCCACTTGCCAATCACGTAGGCCACTGTCGGTTTTGGGTACTGCAACTTGCTGGATATGTCACGTATGGATCGGACATTTCTGTGATACTCGACGATTACACCTTTCTCGAAATCAGAGAGCTCCGAACTGAGTGGCTTCTTGCATGCGACTGGTTGCGTTGTTGTTTCCCACACGATATTTAACGGTGGCGGCCGTGACATGTATCAGGACCGCAGATATCGTCGATTGCAAGGGTGTCCAATTACTTGTTGGTAGATAGTGTATGACCAGCCCTAAAGATAATTACCGCATAGATTTTTTTTTATGTTGTCATTGACACGGATGTTAGATAAATCGACGAAAGATTTGATTTGCTTCAAAATCACAATGCAGTTTTTTTGTACGATTTTCAGAAAATGTCGAAATGAGTAAACAGCTGTTGAAATATTGCATGGATCTTGAATTAAAGCTATCCGACGAAACTGATGAAAACTGCCCGAAGAACATGAGAGCTACGGAACTTGCAGGTGAACTTCGTATCATCACGAATTTTCTAAAAACCGAAACTTCACCAAAAGATGTCTTGCAGTACATTTATAAAAATACACTGACGGGAACTTTCCTAAAAATCTCAATAGCATTACGGATTTTATTAACGCTCCCTGTGGCAGTTGTTTCTGGAGAGAGGACCTTCTCGAAATGAAAACTGATCAAAAACTATTTGAGTTCAACAATGCTACAACAAAGACTTTGCTCTAATATCCATTGAAAGTGAAATGTTCGAGAAAATTGATTTGAAAAATGTTTTGGAAACTTTTACTATCTTGAAAGCTAGAAAGGTGAAATTCCTTTAGCTTATCTGTGGATTATAAAATGACCTACTTTCGATGCATAAAATAAATTGCATTGCTTTAAGTTAGAAAGTGCCGTGACTGAATCCTCTGGGCGTCCCTGAACGAGTTGACTGGTTTTCTGTGAGCGTTCCTCAAAGTGGGCAAAAAGTTTCGTCGTGTGGAAATTGTTTTGAAAGCCAGCTCACTGCTTAACGCCTTCAATGGTATTTCCACAGAAAGAATAATTTTGTCTCTGTAGCTTTGAGGAATGATCACTGAGGAGGAGTTGAACTTATATACTTAGACTGTTGGGGGGTTAATGGCATCTTGCCATCGTTTTAATTATTACGAGTATGTACGTAAATTCCCTAATGGGGAGCTTTCTCTCCACAAGGATTGGTTCTGCTATGCTTATATATATATACACTGCTGGCCACCCAAAATGCAACACCAAGAAGGAAGCATTTGAAATTCGCTGCATGCGTCGCCCGCAAGAGGAGATGCAAACGATTGACATTGCAGTGCACATGCAAATCATGTGCGCCCGGCACGCCACCGAGAAGCACTATAAGAAGGGTACACAGAAGGCGGGGTGTAAGAAGTGGAAGTGTGTTGTGCTGCCGGACATGTGCGAGGGAAGCTTCCTGATGCCTCGTCGCAGAATACGGCAGTCATTCCAGCACGTTTCGGAGTTCGAAAGAGGACGAATAGTGGCTTATCGCGACAGCGGTTTATCGTACCGAGACATCAGCGCCCGTGTGGGACGACATTCAGCCACAGTGAGGCGAGTATGGATTTGGTGGGTGAAAGAGGGACGGACGGACCGACCTGAGCGATTGCCGTAGCCGCGGCACACTACCTTACGAGAGGATCGGCATGTTGTGCGGCGGGCATTGATGGCTAGCACCGCCACATCACGAACGTTAGCGCAGGAATTAGGGTGTGTTGCGCAACAACCTGTATCAGCACGTACCGTTCGACGTCGTCTGCAAGAGCGGGGACTTGTCGCACGGCGTCCATGGCTCCGATTACCATTGACGTTACACCACCGGCGAGTGCGGCGGCAGTGGGTCGTTGAACGCCGCACCTGGAATACGGAATGACACAACATTGATTTCTCCGACAAATCCCGCTTCTGCCTGCACCACCACGATGGTCGGATCCGCGTGTGGCGGCACCGCGGCGAGAGACTGTATGACGCCTGCATTATGCATCGCCATACCGGTCCGTCGCCTGGTGTTATGGTTTGGGACGCAATTGGATATGACAACCGCACCCCTCTGGTACGCATCGCCGGTATACTCAACAGCCACCACTACATCTCCGACGTTTTGGAGCCTGTAGTCCTCTCTTGCCTGCAGGACCTGCCAGCGGCCACGTTTCAACAGGACAATGCGCGCCCGCACGTGGCACGCATCGTGCAACAATTCTTCACGGCCTACCAGGTGTCACTGCTGCCATAGCCCGCCTGTTCTTCCGATATGTCGCCCATCGAACACGTCTGGTCGCTGATTGGCAACCGAGTGGCCCGGCAAGCACCACCCGCGGTTACGCCTGAGGAACTGTGGCAACGTTTGGAAGCAGCCTGGACCGACATACCCCAAGCACACATCCAAAGCCTCTTTCGTTCGATGCCGTGGTGTGCAACGGCCGTTATTACCAGCCATGAGGGCCACACGAACTATTGATTTCAGCGTGTACCGCAAGTCGCACGGGCCTGTAAGCTCAATCGTTTCACCTTTGTATCTGTTGTTATGTGTCCAGTAAATCTGGCTTTGCTATCTTGTGTCCTTTTTGGTGCTGCGTTTAGGGTGGCCAGCAGTGTATATATGTAAGGCAACCCTAGTGGCCAGAAACCTCCTCAATCATTCGTATCTTCATTTCAGAAAAATTGTGGAAGGGGGGCAATTTGTTTTTTGCACCAGGGCGGTAAGTGGCCTAGCTCCGTCCCTGGCTATGGGGTGTTCCTATGTAACTTATTACTCCATTGTACACAGTATATTGGGAACAGAAATATGCGCTTACGTAATTTCATGGATGAACTGTGCTCAACGAAACACTAAATTACATGCAAAGTATTATTCGTCGTGAACAGTATCCGAAGCAAAAAGAAATTTCAAATCGCACTTGCGTTTGCACCCTCTTTGGGGGAAACTGTGCATTACTTAAAGAAGAAATTGTTCACCATGATCTTTGTAGTAAAAGGTATCGAAGGATAAAACAATTTTAAATCGAATTTTTCTAAGCAATGGTGTGGAATAAAATATATTTGAAATTCAATAGCATCTACATTTACGCCCCCTTGCGATCAAGTTATGCATTGGGAAATGGCCAAAAGATAAGGATCATCGTTTTCACATTTCAGGCTTTCACTGATGAGAGAATTTTTTGAACAGGACAAGTATGTGTAGAGGTCTCTTGTCCACGGAAGGATCGACGTAGTGGCAACATAAGTACGTTTTGTTGTTGTTGTTGTTGTTGTTTCAAACCACATAATAAAAATGAGTTTTGAAATTCCAAAAGACACATTCCGAAAAAAAAAAACATGGCAGAATACCTGTTCTAGCGACTAAATTTCCGTTCAAGATTAATTTACAACATTTCCGGTATTTTCCTTCAAACGTGCAAGTGTAAAATATTCCGAATTAGAAATTCAAGTTTTTCTAAGAGCCTAATTAAATTCCGTTTCGCTGCATGCTCAGTACCACCCTTCCATTCCTGTACTAATTCGTCTGCTTCTTGCGTTGTGGAAAAAAACATGTTTAGGCTAAAAGAAAAAGAAGGAAAAATAAAGAAAGAAATGAAAAAGTTGAGTAGTCAATTTATCTTCGAATCACTTTCGGAATCGCAATAGGATCTATGAAATTCGAGGGAAAAAATAAATTACGAAGGTCGCCAGCAGACGAATGTGAAGGTCGCCTACAGTGGCACGTGTCTAAAGCGTCATAATGGAACTTATCTTGCGTGGGATTTTACTCAAGAGTACATTCTGAGTAATACTTTGCTGCCTCTCTGTGACACGTGGCGTGCTGTAAGTAGAATAAGGAACTGAAAGGAACAAGACAAAATTTGATTAACGGCCATGAAATGTGAAAAAAAAAGCAACATGCTCGAAATTTACGTTTGCACAAAACACCACTTTCACAGGAAAGGATGTGAAGAAAGCTCTACACACATTGGTGCATATCTTTATGTTTTATTATCTTGCATGTGCGTCAACGATTCGGGTAGGAAGAACAATGAATGCTTTCATTCGTTCCATTATTATTCTTAATGATGTGTACTGTGGTAACTTTAATGACGTCAAAAGAAGTCATTAAAGGAAATTGAAAGTTGCTTACAAAGACTGCAGAGTGGCAGGACTAACTTTCAGGAAGAAGCAGAAAATACCCAGTGGTTTCGTTGTTATGAAGTCTGCGGCGCTTGTTTGACGACCCCCTGCAGAGTAGGAAACTTCATTTTTCCAAAAAAAAAACTTCTTTCTAAAGTTGATATGCCCTGGGGACAAAGAATATTTTTCTTCCCATAGCTGTAGGAATTTTTGCGTCGTTAAACCTGCAAGTGCAGAATTTTTGAATTAAATATTTAAGCTGAGGCTTCGTGAAAGCGCGTAGCACAACAGCTTGAAAACCTTTCCCTTCTCCTGTCTATTCTTGTAGAAACTATTTATGTCAAATGTATACTTATTTAACGATTTATTAGACATCCCTGGAAGAAATTAATAGACATATAAAACTGGGTTGACGAGCATTTAGTAGAAGCAGTGCAATTTTTAAGTGCAATTTGTCCATTATGTCTTAAAAGAAAAGTGTTCAGTCAGTGCATCCTTCCAGTTATTACTTATGGATTAGAGACACTGTAAAAAATAAGTGATGTGAGTTCACGGAACATTTCTGAAAATAACGTGCAGAAACACTGCTGGTAGGTTTCCTTCTTTTTACAGAATTTCCGTTTATAGAAGTGCCCGTTTTTTAACTTCCGTGTGTTCACAGATTTTCCGCAGTCAGTAATTCCGTTAATTTCAGAAAAGTCCGTTTCAAGTTTCTCTGTACATAGATAGAAATTTCGCGAAATCCAACACGCTGAATATTGCAGCCCTTACGCGAGAGAATCCGCTTGCGCCGGTGATCGAGCCAAGGCCGTTTTGGTTTAAGCCGCGCATCCTAAATACTGAGACAGAAAGGCACAACAGGAATCAGACTCATGTTCAAGGTAAAACTAATTAGGCGATGATGATTTTTTTCACTTATGCGAGTGATTTAGTCACTTTATTTTCTATTCGAGCTATTATTATTTTAATACGTTTGTAATTATTTCATTTTTCTGTAGGAGGTCTTATTACAAATTAAGTATTTTCTTCATCGTCAGTTTTCAAACAACAGAATAATTTGGAGTTTGAGATCTTTTTTGTCCACTGACAATACCTTTCAATTATCTTTAAGAGAAGGTTCAATGTACTGTTTTACAATATTATTTCAAAAAACTTCTAAATATAAAATTTACTCTTGATAGCTACATAGCTTTTGTCTGAAGGACCGCGGACTGATGCACAGACATCGTACAAATACATGTATAATGAATTAAGTACCCGGTTTCTTACAGTAACACAGTATATAATAGCTGATGCACAAAATGGTGAAGGGGAGTAAAAAATATCCTGTGCCATAGTAGCCAAAATTCATGCGATATCATCATCATCATCATCATCATTGTCAAACATATCAATCCACTGCTGGACGAAGGTCTCTCCAAACCTCTTCCACAACGGTCTGTCTTGTGCCAGTCTCCTCCATGTTACTCCCGCATACTTTCGAATTTCATCCACCCATCTCTCATATGGTCTTCTTCTGGGTCTTTTCCTGTCACTTGGAATCCAATTTAAAATTCCGTCGGTCCATCGATGTTCTGTTCTTCTCGCAGTATGTCCAACCCATTGCCATTTCAGGAATTTTACTCTGATCATGATGATGTCTTCCACTCTTGTCATTTTTCTGATCCACGAGTAACTCTTCTTATCTCTCCTGGTTACACTAAGTATGCACCAACTCCGTGCTCCTTTGAGTTGTCTGCAGCCTTTGTATGTCTATTTTAGTTAAGGTCCACGTCTCTGCACCATACGTAAGCACTGGAAGGATGCATTGATCAAACACTTTTCTTTTAAGAGATAATGGCATATTGCTCTTGAAAATTATGCAGTTTCTTCCAAAAGCTCTCCAGGCAAGTTTTATACTCCGATTAATTTCTTCCTGAATGTGGCCCTCACTTGATATCTTCTGTCCAAGATAAACGTACGCATCTGTTATCTCCAGCTTTTCTCCATCAATCGATAAATCTTCATTTTTTGTAAAAGCATTGTACATCACTTTTGTCTTCTGAAAGCTCATTTTTAATCCCACTTCTTTACTCTTGTCAGCAAGTTCCTGGATCATACTCTGCAGCTCTGATGGGGTAGTTGCAAAAGTAACAACGTCATCCGCAAAACGAAGGTGAGTTAGATAATCTCCATTAATCTTTATCCCTTTGTTTTCCCAGTTCAGTGATTGAAAGACATTTTCCAATGTTGCATTAAAGAGCTTGGGAGATATGGTGTCACCTTGTCTCACTCTCTTTCCAATTTTTATGTGTGCTCAAACAGCCGAATCTTTGAACTTGCATTTTCATAGATGTTATTAATAATATTAATGTATGCATCTTCAACACCGCAGAATTTTAAAGCCATTGTAACTGCTGATGGTTTCACTGAATCAAAGGTCTTTTTATAATCGATAAAAGCCATGCACAATGCAAGTTCATATTCCCTCGCTCTTTCAATTAGTTCTCTCAGTACGTGTATATGTTCTATAGTGCTGTAGCCACTCTTTAATACAGCTTGTTCTCGCGGTTGAGCCATGTCCAGTGTTACCTTCAAGCGGTGTGTAAGAACTTTAGTGAAGATTTTATAAACCACTGATAGGAGGCTGATAGGTCTGTAGTTCCTGAGATCCTCAATGTCACCTTTTTTATGTAGCAGGATCACTGTAGCGTTGTTCCAATCCTCGGGAATCTTCCCTTTATTAAAGCATCGAGTGACAACTTGAGCGAGTGCTGTTTCGATTTCTCCACTTGCTTCTTATATGATGTC
Organism: Macrothele yani; assembly: GCA_039090855.1. NCBI lineage: Eukaryota > Metazoa > Arthropoda > Arachnida > Araneae > Macrothelidae > Macrothele > Macrothele yani. The sequence goes on from CM077011.1 coordinate 33,398,777, forward strand.
TACAGTAATTCCATCTTCTCCTGGAGCTTTTCCCCGCTTCATGTTCTTGATTGCATGTGCAACTTCTGCTGGGAGGACTGGAGGAACTCTGGTACTGGTATCTTTCATGATGTCTGGAGTGCATATATCATCCCTTTCATATAATTTGGAGTAGAAATCTTTCACTCTTGTCAAAATTTCGCCTCTATTTCTTGTTACAGAACCATCTTCTTTTCTCAGTGCCATAATCTGTTTTCTTCCCTTACTGAGATGTCCCTTTGCTATCTTTAGGCTTTGGTTGTTTCAATTGCTTTCTTCACTAGTTCACAGTTTAATTTCCTTACGTCTTCAGTGATACTTTTTCGTACTGTCTTGCATAGCTCTATATATTCCACTTTGGAAGTCACATCTTCTTTAGTTGTCCTCATCTCTCTTCTTTTTTGCATCAACATTTTGGTTTTTCCTGATAATTTGTTCACATGCAACTTGTTCTTGGACCCAGCTAATTTTGTTGCTGTTTCCATAAGAGCTTTGGTTACTTTTATACTATTCACAATATCCGATCTCGCTACAGAACTTCAAAATAAAATACTTCGACAGACTATGGAAATTTAACAATTAATCAAACCCCCAAATATTCCCGAAAATCTCTCCTATTACCGGAAATTTTTCGTCATATGCATACGGGAAAAGGGAAAACGAAGGCTTTCCTTTAATATAAGAAAGCAATTGCGGAAAAGCTTGTGAAATGCAGAATTTTCCGCTAACACATCTTGAAAACAGTAAGTTACCGTCATTATAAGAAAGAAATTGCGGAGAAGTTTCTAAAATTTCTAAATTTTCCGTTAACACATCTTGAAAAAAGTAATTTACCTACAATATAAGAATAATTTTGGACAGGTTTCTGAAATTTCAGAATTTTCCGTTAACATATCTTGAAAACAATAATCTACCGTCAATATAAGAAAGGAATTATGGAAAAGTTACTGAAAATTCAGAATTTTCCGTTGGCGTATATTGAAAAGAGTAATCTACCGTCAATATAAGAAAGGAATTGCAGAAATATTTCTGCCACCCCGGTGGCGCAATGGTCTAAGTGGTATAAGATCATTCATCCGTGATGGGTCCGGGTTCGAAATCCCGGTAAGGCATGGATGTTGTGTTTGTCTCAAAGCGCTGGCTCTTTCCCTTCCCTGAAACCAGTGGCCCACTGAGATGCTCACGATGGTCGTTAAACCTCCAATCCAAAAAAAATAAAAAAACAGAAAAAAAAATGTTTCAGAAAATTCAGAATTTTCCGTTAATATAAGTTATGAAATTAGGGGTTGAAATTAATTAATTAACAAGGGGGAAGAGCCCGAAGAGTGTCACTAAATTATACTAATGATTTTATTAAATAATTGGCCTATTGAAAAATTAATCGGATAAATTAGTACGCTTAATTGGGGAGGTCGGTTAATGGGTTTCGTCTGGTTAAGAACAAAGGAATGAAAGAGGTTGTGTGAAGAGCCCACCCAGAGAAAAAGGGACCATCCAGCGTTGCGAAAGAGTGGCGCTTGTGCCCTCATGAATAGGCTTTCAAGTGGGCCATTAATACCAAATATCCGTAGGTGACGCCGAAAGTTATGGTTATCGGGGATCGGAGGCCAGTGACAAGCGCCTGTACGAAAGAAAAGAAATCCCAAGAGGTTGACAAAAATCAGACGGTGAGCAACAGAGACGCGGGAGAAGTGCAGGATGAGAATAACAGCAGCTGACTCTTGAAGCTCGCAGAGTTAAGACGGAAAGGGCTTGCTGCCCGAAGAAAGATAAGTAGTGGTCTCCAATCACAGATGTAAGTCGTTCGGTCTACTGGCTATGAAATGAAAGAAATAGCCCAAAATACCCGATTCGCAGTTGTCAGTATATTGAGGTACTATTAATTGAAAACGAAGCATAGAGCGGTTTATGCTTGGGGTTTCTTGGATAGGAGGAGGGACTCATAGATCAGGAAAATCAAGGCAATTGATGGCCTCGTGATCTTCAAATGGCAATGGGCTGGACATACTGCTGGAAGAATTGACCACCGTTGGACAACTGAAATACTGGACTGGATTCCAAGGGACAGGAAAAGACTTAGAACAAGACCATACGGGAGATGGGAGGATAAAATTAAAGCGTTTCGGAGGAGACTGGATCAAGACAAAGTTGTGGAATAAATTTGAGAAGACCTTCCTTCAGCAGTGGATTGATAATTGATGACGATAATGATGATGTATTAGTAAGGAATATTAACGGGTGGTAATTACTGGAATTCCACGTAAGATTAATTTCAATAATTTTCACTTGTGTGGTTAAGGAAAGCTGAACCACTCACAAACAGAAAAAATCAACCGCGAGCACTAAAAATGTATCTTCACAAATTCATCGTGTGTGGTGCGCACTTCAATTTAAGACGAGGTTTTGTTTTGACAATCAGGTTGTAAGTTGAGTAAATGCAGACATCCCTGGTTTTACGACGGTGTACTGTATCGAAGATTGTGTGTGGGGGGGAGGTATTATTATTATTATTACATTCGGCCTTCGATATATCGCTCCTCGGTTTACCGGCACTCTTGCATAACACCACTCCTTGGGTCTGAACAAACGTGATCTATATAAATATCCTTTGAAAGGGCAGCTTATAAAGCTCTAACAGACACAAACAAAAGCAATTCTACAAATAAAAATTAAATGCTAACAAATTATCACCTTTCCAACACATTGTTAATAAAATTTATTCAGTTGAAACTACTCGTGATAATTGATGATTACGCAATTTAATTACTTAAACCATCAAATTAAAAACATAAAAGTAATTTAAATCAGAGTGTGAAACTCAGCTTTTCAACTACTTAGCATTTAGACACAGACAATGCCTACACCCTAACTCTAATTTTTCATTACTTTTACTTTAAAGCTTTCGTATCTGCGCATTCCTAATTTCAAAAGGGCTGGACCTACGGCGTCACGTCTTTCCCGCCTGTCAAGATTCGGTTGAATTGCATACTGGCGACTAAATCTTTCGATGGACTAGTAAGCGAAAATAGCTGTCAAAGTTACTGAAGCTTGGCTTCAGAAATTTGAATCCTTGATTCATGATCTCCAACACCCTTGCCATCCGCCAACCGTGAATGCATATTACTGCACCAACCTGCCTTGGAGCATAATTCAATTGTGGCGTACTTTAATATTATAGACACTGATTCAATCGAAGATGCGAATCAGTGTCTTCTAACAATAAAAAAATTATTTTCAATAGGAGTAACTGTCGAGGTAAGAGGAAGCAGCCTAACAGGGACACCCGGGTGCCAACACGGATGGTAGCCAAAAAAAACATAAAAGCACAGCTTCCCAACTCAGCGCAGAGTTGAATACGCACCGCGACTGACCTGTTTCCATCAAAACTCGTCGTCGGGAGCTTCACGGAGTCAACATTCACGGTGGTGTTGCTATCGCCCGATCCTAGATCACCAAACGTCGGTTGCAAAGGTGCCAGCAGCGCAAATCGTGGACGTTGAACAACGTGAAATGTGTATTGTTCTCCGAGGAATCGTCATTCACTGTCTTTCCCAAAACCGGGAGAGTTTACGTGTGGAGACACCCCCCACAGGCTTACCACCCAGACTGTTTATTGCCCACAGTGAAGTACGGAGGTAGACCGGTGATGGTTTGGGCCGCAATATCGTGGCACACAGTCAGCCTGCCGATCGTTTTTGAGGGGCATATCACTGCCAAGGACTATCGGACCATTCCGGAGGGCCAGGTGCACTCAGTGGTTCATGCATTGTACCCTGACGGTGGTGCCGTGTATCAGGATGATAACGCACCGATACACAGAGCCAAACTGGTGGAAGAGTGGTTTACTGAGCGTGAAAGTGAGATTGAACATCTATCGTGGCTTGCACAGTCACCCACTTGAATATTATTGAGCCACGCTGGGGTGTTCTGGAGGAGTGAATCAGGAAACGTTTTCCTCCACCATCATCACATCGTGGACTAGCCACTTTTCTGCAAGAGGAATGGCTTCAAATCCCTGTGGTCCCTGAACAGGACTTGTATGTGTTCTTCCCACAACGAATTCCTACGCCGTACTAATACATTACTGTGTCTTAAACCCATGTGTTTCAATTCCGTTGTCTATCTTCTGTATATACACTTATGTTCGTGAAATATAGAGCATTTGAAAGGAGTCGAGCTACGACTTTGGTTTTCACAAGATACGTTCATTGGGCAATACAGAACAACTGACCAGCATCTCGGTGTCATACGTACCAGGTGCGTCTAATAATCGGTCTGGCCATCTCTGTCTTGTATCACCTGTTGTACGCGCTGAGGCATTGAATCAATTAATGTTTAAATTGTGTCCTGTGGAACAGCCCTGCAAGCTGTATTTACCCGCGTCCAAAGTTCACCTGGAGTTGCTTGCGGACGGTCGTATCGCTGCACCTGTCTTTTGAGCGTGTCCCAGAGATTTTCAATGGGTGATAAATCCGGCGATCAAGCCGGCCACGGCAGAAATGGAACGTTGTTATCCCTGGAGAAGGCACGTGTTGTCTCTGTAACATGCGATGTGGCATTGTCCTGCTGGAATATAGCCCCGGGGATATCCTGCAGGTAAGGAAGGGCGACCGGCCGTATAATGTCATTGACGTAGCGGGCATTCCTTATGGCGGTATGAAATTTCACGATAGGGGGATCTGCTGTCGTACCCGATAGCAGTCCAGGCTATAATGCCTCACGTTGGTACGGTATGCCTAGTGCGAAAACACTCATCCCGACGCCTCGCCACTTGTCGTCGGCGGACACAGATGTGGCTATAATTTTCGTCTAAACAGAAGCGCGTTTTGTTCAAGAACAAGATATTGTGCCATTCGTCACGCCACTCCCGTCGTTCGACGCACTATTGCGTCCTGGCAGTCAGTTGCTGCGGTGTGAAAGGTAGCTCCTCTCCGAGAGGGGGGCGTTCGTCTCCTTCAGAGGGGCCGAAGAACCTGCAGTCTGCTCTGTCAAAACCAGTGATGTAGTTCCAAATAAAAAAGTTCCTTAGCGGTGAACAAACTAGGAAAAATTACCCTCGAAGGTTTCAAAATCTGATTCTTGTTTTTACTATTTATTATTAATTTTTAATTACTAATTACCAATATCAATTGATATTAAAACTGCGTAATGAGAGCAATTTTAAATAATAAGAGGAATGTAACGCGAGGAGAGACTTATGCTATGATTATAAATTTTTTATTTAAATACGGCTCTTTGCCGTTCAATACGATTTTAAATATTTGGGAATATCTGTGAACTAACAGAGTAACATTAATTCAATTTGACTAATGCGCCATTTCCGCTTAGATTGTGTGTTACACGTGGAAGATTTTTTCTGTTGCCCGTAAGGAGGCAGAGAGTGAGCTCATGGGATTACTTTTATTGGAGCCAATACCAGTGGCGAGTTGTTTAATATACGTAAATGCCCATCAGTGCCGTTTTCTCTCTGAGCACTGAAATCTTAACCCCACCGAGTAGCCATCTCCTACAAATTTATTTTGACTGCCATCTAGATAAAGGAGTTCACATTCTCTTTGTGATAGAATCTCATGTTTTGTAAGACACCCTACTGCGTGATCCAACTGTGTAGATTAACCTGCACAGTATTTTTTGTTTATTTATTTCTGGGTTTAACAACTACCACGTGAAACTCGCATGGCTATAAGCAGTCGCCCGTCCCTGATTTCGAGTCACTTGTTCCACGGAAGAGACACATCCAGCACCTTTGGCTATGCACACCATCCCATGACTCATCCGGTTTTGGGACTCAGTCTTAGCTCGGAAGAATGATCAGAAGCGTACACTTCAGGCCACTTTAGTGTACCACCCGGGCGGCCATTTTCGTAGTATGAACATTCGGGTAAGATACGAGTATGTTTGCATACAGGACAGTTTTCACTATTTTTACATACATGATCATTTAAAAAAGTTCCTTAGTCCAGATTCTCTTGCCATGTAACCACGAAAAGTGATTTAGCGGCGCTAAGCCTAGAAAAATAGTTCCTTAGCGCCGATAAGGCGCGCTAAGCCCCTTCTACATCACTGGTAATAACCGGCGACGAACTTTTAACAAACGCGTTGAACAAAACGTTTTTCATTTCGTTATTTAAACTATTGTGTGTGTGTGTGTGTGTGTGTGTGTGTGTGTTCAACCTCTATCGTGAGTAACTCTATCGGGTATAAGCATTCGCCCGTCCCTAATTTGAGGATAATACAAAATGTGATAAATATAGACTGTGTGAGTGTGTGGGACAGAAAATAAAAGGCAGAACTGAAAATAACAAGAAAGAAGCTGATACAGAGGAAACTAAAATTTAATGATAGACTCAATGAGGAAGAACTAAAGGTCAGCGTTTTAAAACGCGGAGTATCCCAAGAAATAAAAGGAAAGTTACTTGAAGACGCTCGAGGGTGGGGTCAGGAAAATGCTAAAGTGTTGAAATTGGCAAGAAGAAAAATTCGCGGAGTGACTTTGGAAAGGCACAGAGTCGACGAAGAAACGTGATGGCGGAATGGTGAAGTACAGCAACGAGTAGAAGAAAAGAAAAAATGCCAGTTAATATGCAGACAGACGGTCCAAATCGAGAGCTGTATAAAACAACCAGAATGGCAGCTAAAACGGCAGTGGCAATTGCTGCGTGTCTGTCATAGAAATAACCACTGTCTTTTGAGCAGTTCTTTTTTTTTACACTTTCCAACCGTAGATTGAAGAAGCGCATATGCGCCAGCTTTGTCCGTCTGTCTGTCCGCACGATAACTCGCGTAAAAATGGTTCGATTTCGATGAAATTTTAATATGTGGTAGGGAACAACTGGGAACGAACCCTATTGAAAATGAACGAAATGGGGTCAAAGGTGAAGACATAGGAGCGGGATCCATTCCATCGCCCTTATGCGTCATAACTTACGTAGAAATGCTTCGATTGCGGCAAAACTTTATCATATTGTTTCGGAGGTATCATCATCATCATCATCGTCAACCATTATCAATCCACTGCTGGACGAAGGTCTCCCCAAGTTTCCTCCACAACGGTCTGTCTTGTGCCAGTCTCCTCCATGTCACTCCCGCATATTTACGAATTTCATCCACCCATCTCCCATGTGGTCTTTTTCTGGGTCTTTTCCTGTCCCTTGGAATCCAATCTAAAATTTCGGCTGTCCATCTATGGTCTGTCCTTCTGGCAGTATGTCCAGCCCATTGCCATTTCAGGGATTTAACTCTGATCATGATGTCTTCCACTCGTCATTTTTCGGATCCACGAGTTCCTCTTCTTAGCTCTCCTGGTTATACCAAGCATGCACCTCTCCATGCTACTTTGAGTTGTCTGCAGCCTTTGTATGTCTCTTTTAGTTAAGGTCCACGTCTCTGCACCATACGTAAGCACTGGAAGGATGCATTGATCAAACACTTTTCTTTTAAGACATAATGGCATATTGCTCTTGAAAATTATGCTGTTTCTTCCAAAAGCTCTCCAGGCAAGTTTTGTACGCCGATTAATTTCTTCATCAATGTGACCCTCACTTGATATCTGCTGTCCAAGATAAACATACGTATCTGTTATCTCCAGTTTTCTCCATCAATCGATAAATCTTCATTTCTTGTAAAAGCATTGAACATCACTTTTGTCTTCTGAAAGTTCATTTTTAATCCCACTTCTTTACTCTTGTCAGCAAGTTCCTGGATCATACTCTGCAGCTCTGATGGGGTAGTTGCAAAAATGACTACGTCATCAGCAAAACGAAGGTGGGTTAGATAATCTCCATTAATCTTTATCCCTTTGTTTTCCCAGTTCAGTGATTGAAAGACATTTTCCAATGTGGCAGTAAAGAGCTTCGGAGATATGGTGTCACCTTGTCTCACTCCCTTTCCAATTTTTATGTGTGTTGCATTTTCAAACAGCCGAATCTTTGCACTTGCATTTTCATAGATGTTATTAATAATATTAATGTATGCATCTTCAATACCGCAGGATTTCAGAGCCGTGGTAACTGCTGATGGTTTCACCGAATCAAAGGCTTTTTCATAATCGATAAAAGCCATGCACAATGGAAGTTCATATTCCCTCGCTCTTTCAATTAGTTCTCTCAGTACGTGGATATGATCTATTGTGCTGTAGCCACTCCTGAATCCAGCTTGTTCTCTCGGTTGAGCCATGTCCAGTGTTACCTTCAAGCGGTGTGAAAGAACTTTAGTGAAGATTTTATAAACCACTGATAGGAGGCTGATAGGTCTGTAGTTCCTGAGATCCTCAATGTCACCTTTTTTATGTAGCAGGATCATTGTAGCATTGTTCCAATCCTCAGGGATCTTCCCTTCATTAAGGCATCGAGTGAAATTTTGGGCGAGTACTGTTTCAATTTCTCCACTTGCTTCTTGTATGATGTCTATAGTAATTCCATCTTCTCCTGGAGCTTTCCCCCGCTTCATGTTCTTGATTGCATGAGCAACTTCTGCTGGGAGGACTGGAAGAACTCTGGTACCTTTCATGATGTCTGGAGTACGTGTATCATCCCTTTCATATAATTTGGAGTAGAAATCTTTCACTCTTGTCAAAATTTCGCCTCTATTTCTTGTTATAGAACCATCTTCTTTTCTCAGAGCCATAATCTGTTTTCTTCCCTTACTGAGATGTCCCTTTGCTATCTTCAGGCTTTGGTTGTTTTCAATTGCTTTCCTCACTAGCTCACAGTTGAATTTCCTTACGTCTTCAGTGATACTTTTTCGTGTTGTCTTGCATAGCTCCATATATTCCACTTTGGAAGTCACATCTTCTTTAGTTGTCCTCATCTCTCTTCTTTTTGCATCAACATTTTGGTTTTTCCTGATAATTTGTTCACATGCAACTTGTTCTTAGACCCAGCTAATTTTGTTGCTGTTTCCATTAGAGCTTTGGTTACTTTTCTGTTAACTTCAGAAATATCCACTTCTTCCGATGTTAGGCCTTCTAAAGCAGAGAATCTGTTCTTCAGTTCCAACTTGAAAGTATTATGGTATACTGAACACCATAATACTCTGTTCTTCAGTTCCAACTTGAAAGTATTTCGGAGGTATACTGAACACGTTCTGTTGAATATCATCGAAATGGGGTCAAAGGTCAGGACACAGGAGCGAGATTTATTCCACAGCCATTTACCTCATAACTAATAACTTGAATAATTATTTCTGGTATGTTGGGAAGCGTATCATAATCAATGCATTGCATGATTTTATTAACTTGTTTTGTTGTGCTGCTCCGTGAAAAGGATTTTAACAGTGAAAAATTTTCAGATTATTATCTTGATTTTCTTTTCGTGTTAAATAAAGTTTGTTTTGTTTGCGAGTGGGGCAAAGAGTAAACGAGCTCCTACGACGGTACAGGCCACACAAACCGTAGCTTCTATCTGTAGTAGCAGCGTCTGCTGTTCATCAATGGAAAACATCAGCGGCACTGAATTTTGAGTATCCCAGAAGAGCGGCAATGCTAAGCACTGATTGCTTATTCAAGTGGCATCAAACCGCCATGCCGCTTTCAAATTCCGTCAGCTCAGTGCGGAATAATAGCTTCCATTGTTGTCTGACAAGTGTGCCAACGCTCCCTTCATAAAAAAAAAAACCCAACACACATCGCGAGTGCGCTCCTGGTTCTGCAAATGTACGTTTATTTGCAGGGACGCGCCAAGAGGGGGTTCAACGGGTGCGAAGAACCCGGGCGCGGCAGCAGGCGCGTACGGGGCGACTGTACTCTGAGTCTGTGTTGCACCATGCGCATGAAAGAAAATTGTTAGACTGAAAAGGCAATTTGTTTACCTCGTAACGTCTTTAAAAAAAACGACCTATGTGCCAAATGGTCTGTAAGCCAAACTCAGTCTTTCATGCAACCCCTTCCCCAGATTTTTTAAGATAAGATACGTCTCTTTCGACTTATTTCGTATATCGCACATCACTTTCGCTAATGGTAATTAATCGCCCCAAAACGGGTGTGTTCAACTGGTACGTATTCCCGCATGTCCTGGAGACTGTTCTGAATGCGATACCCGAGGGTAACAGTATCCCATCAAAAGCAGCAGAACTCCAATGCCAGATCAAAACTTTGTTCGTTGGCGTTAGCATGCAAGCAATTTAGACGAAGCAGGAAGTTTGTTTTTCTACTACGACACCAGAAGTTTGTCACGGATCCTCGGGAAATTACGATACAGATGTGTTCCTTGAAGTTCTCTTTAAGTACGTCCAAAGAACGGCACTGGGGGATGGGAGGGTGTAGTGCGGGAAACATGGGGATGGGGAGGGTGTAAAAATCAGTTTGCCGGGTACTGGTTTTAGCCAAATGCCGTGAAATAATTTCTGAAATAATTTAATTTCTGAAATAATTTATGAACTTGAAGAAGAGAAATGTATCGGAGTACTTAGAAGGGGTGAAGATGATGATAAAGCCTGAAATTCAGACATTAAAACTGATGAACAGGAGGGGACAAAACTGCGTGGGTACCAATCTCCCGGGATCTATCTGTAACAGTGGCTTACGGGGAAAGATCGTTTTCCAAACTTAAAATTATTAAAGTTACTTTTGATTAAATATGAAACAGGAACGACTTTCAAATATATGTATCGTCAGTATTGAAAACAAAATTGCTTGAGACTTAGACAATTCGAACATTGTTAAAACGTTTTTATCACAAAAAAAAAGCTACAAAAGTTAATTTTAGCTGAAACTACGTATGTTTGTGTGCTTTCTTGAAGCTTCAGTTTGTAGTTTATAGGAAAAAATATTTTTATTTAATACGAAAACCATTTATTTCGAATTCTGCTTTTAGTTTTATACAACTTATTTGTATATGTTTGTGTGTACCCATATGAAAGATTTTTTGGTTAGAATACTTGAAGAGACGCTCGTCATGTTGAATGTTATATATATCAAAATCCCCCCCCCCCAATTCGGGGAAAAAGCTGTAATATGTTTATCATCATACATGACGAAACCTTTTTACCGGTAAAGCTGACTTTTATGTACATTGACAGAGTGGAAGCTGACTGCTTAGATTATTTGCAGAGTCATCTGAACTACAGTTATACAGATTTTCTTTCCTTCACTTTTATATGAGATAATTGTGTTTTATGAAAACTGTTAATTTACGGGAAATAGAAAATGATGTTGCTAAAGATATTTATTTCATGTAAAAATGAATAAAAATTGAAAAATATTCTCGTACAAGGGGCGGAAAATCTGGGCTTTCGCCCGGGCGGCAAGTACCCTTGGCGCGCCCCTGTTTATTTGTACATATGGAGGTGTCCGAATCGTTTTGTCTACATAGTGTATGTATAGGGGGCTCAAAGGGGGCCGCATAGTGGTCCAAAATGCGAATCTTCCGAGACAAATTTATTTTTAACTTGAAACCGATAGATCTTATAGCATGAACAAAGAAAATTTTCAAAATAGTAAAACTGCATGTTGATTTTTTATTAAGACTGTTAGTGACGATGACAGATGAAAAATTTAATCATTTTATCACTCTGAAAAAACTGAACGGCACAGTTTACTTATATCATACTCTAAATTTAAGAACAAATGTAATGCACCAATAAGAAATTAATAAAACGGAATAATATAATATAATATAATATAATATAATATAATATAATATAATATAATATAATATAATTAAAACATTACTTTCTTATCAATTGATAGACATTCAAAACACATCCATACACACACTACATACATACACGCAGAACATATACGTAAGGCTATGTTATTACCAACTATTCTCATTGCAATAGACTTCCACCAAGCATTCGTTTCAGACATGCATCAAGTGTTTTCTGCCACGTATTCCAAATAACGCAAGGCTTCCTCTAGAGCAGGAAGGAGTCTTCAACCCGTTACCTGCGGCGCACTTTTTAAATGGCCAGCGAGACGTCCGCAAAGGGAATACTAAAATGGAAAAAAAACTAATTTTCGAAATGGAGAAATGAATATCCAGATACCTCGAGTACACGGACTCTGAATTCCCAAATCTTTTATGAGCTATTCTGCGATACATTATACAAGGTTTGTCCGGAAAGTAATGAGACCACTTTTCCTGGGCCAATCAGAAGGGCCGGAGGGCGGAGTCTCCGTGCGTGACTGACTGTTGGCGGGGTATGTTAGGTAAACGATCGATGTCTCGTCAGTTGGCTCTGAGCTTTTGCAGGGTGAGGATTGCTTGCGAAGTGGACAGCTGTGTAAGCGTCGCGTAACGGTCAAAATGCAGAAGAGTGTCGAACAGCGATACGTGGTAAAGTTTTGTGTTAAACTTGAAACATTCGCTACCGAGATTCTTGCTATGATACAGGAAGCCTACGGGAAGGATGTTTTATCGAAAGCACAAGTGTTTCGGTGGCACAAAACGTTCACAGAGGGAAGAGAGGGCGTCGAGGATGAGCCACGCCCAGGGCGCCCTTCAACGTCTCACACTTCGGACAATGTGTAAAAGGTGAAAGCGGTTTTGGACTCTGACCGACGTCTGAGTGTTAGATTGGTAGCAGAGCGCGTGGGACTCGCAAAATCCATTGTGCATGAAATCATCACGCAAGAATTGCAGATGCGGAAAGTTTGCGCCAAATTGGGTTCCTATGGTTTTGACCGATGAACAGAGGAACAACCGTGCGTCGGTTTCTCGTGAGGTTGTGGACCGTGTGAGGAGTGAACCTGGTTTTTTGTAGAAAGTGATAACAGGTGATGATACGTGGGTCTTCGAATACGATCCAGAGACGAAAAGACAGAGCTCAGAGCGGCACACTCCCGAGTCTCCTCGACCAAAGACGGCTCGAATGTGCAATTCGAAGATGAAATCGATGCTGATTGTCTTCTTTGGCTGTAAAGGGTCCATAAGGAGTTCGTACCACTCGGAAAAACGGTCAACGCTGCATTTTACGTGGAAATGCTTCAACGGCTGACGAACAGAGTTGCGCGCGTCCGCCCGGAGATCACCAACACTTGGGTTCTTCACCACGATAATGCGCCGAGCCATGCGTCGCTGAGAGTGAAAGAGTTTCTGGCGAAACACAACGTAGCAACGCTTCCCCAACCTCCCTACAGCCCGGACTTGGGCCAGGCGACTTCTTTTTCGTTTCCCCGACTCAAATCCAGCCTGAAAGGACATCATTTTGGGACTGTTACAAACGTACAGGCAAGCTACGCGGCGGGGCAGAACCTCTGGCAGCTGTGTATCGATGTTCAAGAATGTTATTTCGAGGAATTTTAATGTTATGTAAGTATAACTTTAATTAAACCGTCTGTTATTGAATGAGTCTCATTACGTTCCGGGCAAACCTTGTATGCCGCCCCGGTGGCGCAGTGGTCTAAGGCGCTGGCCTTTGATCATTCGTCCGTAAGGGGTCCGGGTTCGAATCCCGGTCAGGCGTGGATGTTGTGTTTGTCTTACGGCACTGGTTCTCTCCCTTCCCTGGAACCAGTGACCATAAATTAGGGACGGGCGACTGCTTATAGCCCATTGAGTTGCTCACGGTGGTCGTTAAACCTCCAATCAAAAAAAAAAAAAAACCTTGTATAACTGGAAATTTTAAAAAGTACTGAAAAATATAGGCTTATGAGGTGTCTACTTCGGAATTCTTTGAAACATTGATATCATCGGCTTGATGTACTCCGCGCAGCAAAAGTTGCATATATTCAAGTTTATTATTTATGCGAATAAAATAACTTTTTGAATTAAGTTTACAAGATCTGAAAACATTTTAATCCCGAATAATTTTTTTAAGTGAATTTCTAAAATGTGTGTCAGTCGCTTTTAGGACACGCTTATATGAACGATTTCTAAATTTTTAATGGAATAATTTAAAACACTAAAGAAACAGAAGAAAGAAAATGATAATTACAAAAACATAGTGGGTAAACAAGAACGTAGCTTGGATATTATACGCGTGTTACTGCAATTTCCTTGAACACTGGATCCATGATGGCGTAACCAATAATTAAAAGTGGGTGGGTAGACTGATGCGTAAAAAAAAGGTATATGTTTTCTTAGCGTTCCGCTACGAATTTATGAATACAACATGTGGTTTCACCGAAATTTTCTTGTTTAATGGTTGTTACACTTTGCGGATGAGCTTTGTTTATAAACTTCCTTGTTCGAAACAATGCTTTAAACTTTTCAGTCATGAGATATTATTCTGTAAGTGGTGTCATTATTGTAATTACTTCTTTTTTTCCACTTAAAGTAGTTTCGTAAGCCGCGTTGTCCTCTTTATATACTCCATGTCAAATACTGCAATAAAATCAGATTCCAGAGCAAGCTGTTTTATTTTGTGATACTTTTTTCTTCCTGTTTCCCTCGGCAAGCATAGCGTTTGGCGTTCTTCAGCCCGCTCGAGGTTTTCCGCTATCAAAAGTTCATAACTAAGTAAGTTGAAGCCAAGTGCTGTCATCCAAAAAAGAACTGGCTCAAAGTCAAGTGCTTTTATCAAAATACAACAGCCGTTCCATGAAAAATGAGAGTAAAATCAAACAAAATGAAGAAATATAAGTACAGCAAAATATATGTTATCCTTTCTGAAAGTATCTTCCCTGGAATGATACGCAACGGTCCCATCATTAAGTCCACTTTTCAAAGCATGTGGCGAAGGCATTTCGTGGAAGCTGCTTTAGCGACACCTGTACAGCTTGAATAACGTCAGCATCTGTGTTGAATGTTGCGCCACGAAACTTCTCCTTTATAGTTGAAAACAACCAGAATTTGCACGGGGCGAGGTCAGGACTGCAGGCAGGCTGTGGCATGACTTCAATACTGCATTTCGTAAGAAACTGTTGAATACAGGCAGCCACATGTGGGCGGCCGTTATCATGGTGTAGGGTCCACTTGTCCACCAGTTCCGGTTGCTCAATCGATTTGTCGTCGCGACAGAAGCTTCAATACTGAAATGTAATACTCAGCATTGACAGTAATTTGTGGAGGAACGGCGTGCTGGTAGACTACACCTATCAAAGAAAATTATCATCATCACCTTCCCAGCCGATTTGGTTTGGCGAACTTTTTCGGAGGAGGCGAACCTGTGTGTTTCCAGACACTCGTTGCGCGCTTCGTAAGGGTGTCGAAATATTGGACCCATGTTTCATCGGCAGTTATTACTGTGTTTAGAAAATTTGGATCCTTTGCAATCATTTGTTTGCGCTCATGATACACTTGAACTCTGGCTAACAATCGTTCTCTAGTCAGGTGATGAGGTACCCATCTGGAACACACACGATGCAGCAGTAATTTGTCGCGTAGAATGCGGAATGCCGACGTTTTTGAAATATTAGTTGACGCCACTATGTCTTCACACGTCATTCGTTGATCTCCGATGCAATGGTGTTTATAGCAACGACTACCTTAACGGTGAATTATTTAAAGCCGAATTAGCAACAAAAGAAAACAAAATTATGTATTATGTTTTATCGCATTGCAAAAATCATAAATGAAAATGAAACTCCTCTTTTGACGACTCAACAGAGGGTGAGTCGAAGGTTTTGCAATATTTCGATCACTTTTTGTCTTCATACGTACCTTTACGACGAAAGCTGACTAGCATTCAAAGTATAGGCCATCGTGTTGCACCGTCTTGAGCCATCTGTCTGCCAGTTCTTCGATTGTACAGAGGGTGAGTCGAACGTTTTGCAATATTTGGATCACTTTATGTCTTCATACGTACCTTTACGACGAAAGCTGACTAGCATTCAAAGTATAGGCCATCGTGTTGCACCGTCTTGAGCCATCTGTCTGCCAGTTCTTCGATTGTACAGAGGGTGAGTCGAACGTTTTGCAATATTTGGATCACTTTATGTCTTCATACGTTCCTTTACGACGAAAGCTGACTAGCATTCAAAGTATAGGCCATCGTGTTGCACCGTCTTGAGCCATCTGTCTGCCAGTTCTTCGATTGTACAGAGGGTGAGTCGAACGTTTTGCAATATTTGGATCACTTTATGTCTTCATACGTACCTTTACGACGAAAGCTGACTAGCATTCAAAGTATAGGCCATCGTGTTGCACCGTCTTGAGCCATCTGTCTGCCAGTTCTTCGATTGTACAGAGGGTGAGTCGAACGTTTTGCAATATTTGGATCACTTTATGTCTTCATACGTACCTTTACGACGAAAGCTGACTAGCATTCAAAGTATAGGCCATCGTGTTGCACCGTCTTGAGCCATCTGTCTGCCAGTTCTTCGATTGTACAGAGGGTGAGTCGAAAGTTTTGCAATATTTGGATCACTTTATGTCTTCATACGTACCTTTACGACGAAAGCTGACTAGCATTCAAAGTATAGGCCATCGTGTTGCACCGTCTTGAGCCATCTGTCTGCCAGTTTTTCGATTGTACAGAGGGTGAGTCGAAAGTTTTGCAATATTTGGATCACTTTATGTCTTCATACGTACCTTTACGACGAAAGCTGACTAGCATTCAAAGTATAGGCCATCGTGTTGCACCGTCTTGAGCCATCTGTCTGCCAGTTCTTCGATTGTACAGAGGGTGAGTCGAAAGTTTTGCAATATTTGGATCACTTTATGTCTTCATACGTACCTTTACGACGAAAGCTGACTAGCATTCAAGGTATAGGCCATCGTGTTGCACCGCCTTGAGCCATCTGTCTGCCAGTTCTTCGATTGTACAGAGGGTGAGTCGAAAGTTTTGCAATATTTGGATCACTTTATGTCTTCATACGTACCTTTACGACGAAAGCTGACTAGCATTCAAAGTATAGGCCATCGTGTTGCACCGTCTTGAGCCATCTGTCTACCAGTTCTTCGATTGTACAGAGGGTGAGTCGAAAGTTTTGCAATATTTGGATCACTTTATGTCTTCATACGTACCTTTACTACGAAAGCTGACTAGCGTTCAAAGTATAGGCCATCGTGTTGCACCGTCTTTAGCCATCTGTATGCCATTTCTTTTATCCCGCGGTGGTACCAGTTCTTGTCCTTCTAGGCGAAGAACTCCTTCACCCCAGCTACCATCTCCTCCTGGTTGTTGAAGTGCCGCCCGCGATGGAAGTGGGCCATGGACCGAAATAAGTAATAATCCGACTGGGCACGGTCCGGACTATATGCTGGGTGGGCCATCAGTTCGATGCCCTCAAGTTCGTGGAGTTTTGCCTGGGTCGTTCGCGCAGTATGAGGCTGAGCGTTGTCCTGCTGTAGGAGAGAGCGCTTTCTGTTCACCAGTTCCGGGTACTTCTCCTCCAAAACGTCATACATCCTCTCCAGCTGTTCACAGTAGAAGTTGGCGTTGATGGTCCGACCGTCTGGAACAAATTCGTAATGGATTATCCCCTCGAAATTCCACCAGACACAGAGCATCACCTTGTGCTCGTAGCGTCCACGTTTGGCAACAGGTTCAGGAAGCTGTCCCGGGCTCAACCATTGCCGTTGTGTGTAAGAATTACGGAAATAGACCCACTTTTCATCGCACGTAACAATTCTCTTGATGAAGCGTACATCACGCGGGTTTTCTAGTGCACACTTCCACTCGACGGTTTGGTTCAGCTGGCGTCAGTTTATGAGGGACAATGCGGCAGCTCCTGTAGACCTTGTTGAGGTCCTGAAGGTGACAAACCACGGTGGTCTGTGATATGTCCAGATCGCCTGATAATCTCCGAGTGCTGGTTGTCATATTTGCCTCTACAGCCTGACGCACTGCCTTGGAATCCACGGTTCGCTGCTTATCTGACCTTGGCCGATCGTTGAGGTTTCTGTCACCTGAGCGAAATTTCATGAATCATCTGGTTGCGATGCTGTGGTCCACGGAACCTTTACCATTCGCATGACAAATGTTTCCTATTGCTTGAGCAGCTTTATGGCCGAGTTCAAACTCGTAACGCAAACGTTCCCTAATTAGCCGGTTGTGGCTGTTCATCTTTCAGGCGTCCCAACCACAGACAGAACGACGATGTGCAATGCTGTTCTCAGCAACGACTACCACTAAATACCCCTTTGGACTGACTGCAGTGCGCGACTTGAACTAGTTTAAACACGTGACATAACCACCGCAGCACATGCATTTATGCAAATATTGCAAAACTTTCGACTCACCCTCTGTATTTGTCTATAAAAATCCTGATTCTAGATTAAGTGAAATACTCACAACTAAGAACCTAAGGCCAGTGTATCAACATGTGACTCGTGCATTCCCCTCCCCTGGGGGTCTTGAGTACATCCATTTGAAACCGGAATGTTGAATATTGATGATATATTATATATATTCTGTTCTACTGCGCCACAAAATATTGTGGAGCCACAAAGTTACGTCCCAGAGATTTATCAGTTTTTAAATGGCGCATATGTGTGTGAGTCATGAAATGCGAAACCAGTTTTCTATCCAAACGAAAGTAAACAACATACCTTTGTCTGATGGGATCAAAGTTCAACTTTCGCTGCACCAAGAAGGAACACAACAAGTCCACAGCGCTGTTTCACATCGTTGCCAGATTCGACTACTTGTAGCAGATTGGGCTACTTTGAAAAGCAATCTGCTACTGTTTTTTGTTGTTCTTCTTCTTCTTCTTCTTCTTTTTTACGATCTACTACTTTGCTACCTTTTGGACTACTTTTTTCCTGCCTGTTTTAAGTATTATTCTCAGTAGATTTTTTAAAAATCTTGAATAGGTAACGTAATTATGAGCCACCCCGTATCACAGCAGTCTAAGCATTGGCTTCTGACCATTCGCCCGAGATGGGTACGGGTTCGAATCCCGGTGAGGCATGGATGTTGTGTTTGTCTTACAGCACTGGCTCCCTACCTTTCCTGGAACCAGTGACCCTAAATTAGGAACGATTTTTTTCCCAAAGAGTTGTGTACACTTATCAACATGCTTCAATCTCAATTTCGTTTATTTGTGAATCATACATTTATAATAAATTAATCAAATAATAAAAAAAAATATTAATTTAACTTCTTTCTTTTTTCTTTATTTTGAAATAGACTTTTACTCGTTTGTATATCTTTTTAGCACGTCTTTTGTAAAAAAAGATCGTGCTTATGTTATCGGTTTGTCCGTCCGTCTGTGGACGCGATATCTCTGTAATTAATCCGATTTGAAAAATTCATCTTGCATTGGAAAGCTTAAAATATGCGAATGATGATCCTTTATTTCGTTTTTTTTTTACGATGTACAATTTCCCCGCTAGATGGCGTAAATGCAGATGATGTCGAATTCAAAAATACGTTTTATTCCACATATTTGCTTCTAAGCATCCGATTGAAAAAATTGTTTTATTTTTCGCTTCCATTTATGTCGAAGAGTATTTTAGATGTAGTTACTTTTTCAAATTACGCATAGATTTTCCGTTCGGGGGCGTAAAAATAAATTACCTTTTCTCCAATAACTCTTCTTCTAAAACTCTGATTTGAAAAAAAATTTCTTCAGCGGGTACAGCTCCTGATGGAAAATCCTTTGCATATAATTTCTGATTTTTGGTAAAGAATACTTTGGCCACCAGGGGGCGTAAGTGTTAATTTTTGCTTCTGATGTATTTGCCATAATATCTGAGTTTCTAAAATCTCGATTGAAAAAATTATTTCGTGGACCGATGCCACTCACGTCGATAAACCTTTTCGGAATATTTTCTTCTTATAATATTCCATGGTTTCTTCACCAGGGGGCGTAGATTTATTTCTTATTTTTGTCAACATCTCTACTTCTAAGAATCCGATTTGAAAAATGTCTTCTTTGTTGGACAATGTTTTCAGTGTGACATATTTTTCATATAATTTCAAAATTTTCAAGTAAAACATGGACTTTCCGCTAGGGGGCGTAATGGTCAATTCCTTTCTCCCTATATCTCCGCTTCTAAATCTCCGATTTCGAAAATCCTTTCTGTACCGGATACAGCTCCTGATGGAAATCCTTTGCACACAATTTCTAATTTCTGTAAAAAACGATTTGGCCACCAGGTGGCGTAAGTCTTAATTTCCGCTTCTGATGTATTTGCAGCAAAATATGAGCTTCTAAAATCTCGATTGAAAAAAAAAGTCGTTTGTAGACCGATACTACTCATGCCGACAAACCTTTTAGAAACGTTTTCTTCTTAAAATAATGCATGGTTTCTATGCCAGGGGCGTAGAGGTATATCTTATTTTTGTTAATATCTCTACTTCTAGGAGTCCGATTTGAAAAATTCCTTCTTTATCTGATGGTGTTTCCGATGCGAAATGTTTTTCATATAAATACAAAATTTTCAAGTAAATCATAGACTTTCCGCTAGGGGGTATAAAGGTAAATTGCGTTTTTTGCGTTATTCCTGCTTCTAAAACTCCGATTTGAAAAATTCTTCCTCTATTGCATACAGCACCTGATGGCAAATATTTTACACATAATTTCAAATGTTTGGTAAAGAATGTTTTGGCTACCAGGTCGCATAAGTGTTAATTTCTGCTTCTGGCGTATTTGTAGCAAAATCTGGGCAGCTGAAAACTCGTCCAAATTTATTTTTTCTTGAACCGATACCGCTCATATTGAAAAACCTTTTGAGAATACTTTCTTCCTAAAATAATGCATGGTTTTCCCAACAGGCAACGTAAAGTCACATCTTATTTTTGTCGATATCTCTGTTTCTAAGAGCTCGATTTGAAAAATTATTTCTGTGTTGGAGAGCGTTTCCGGTGCGAAATATTTCTCATATAAATTCATATTTTTCTTAACGCACAAATCGGCAACCAGAGGGCGTAAGCTCACGATTCACTTTACAGCAATAGATTAAAAACCCGATTGAAAAACTTCTTTCTTCCGTCAGATATTATTGTTTTCCATACGTGTTCCATTGACTTTGAATAGCTTTGATAAATTTAATTTGCGTCAGAGCGGATTCAAAAGACGTGCATATTACACCCGAAAATTCGGGGTCATCTTTCTTGTTTTAATTTGACACAAATTTTTACTGAACTGTGTCCCAAATATATATGGGCATATTGTGAAATATGTATCATCATCATCATCTTTGTCAACCATTACCATTCCACTGCTGGATGAAGGTCTCCCCAAGCTTCCTCCACAACGGTCTGTATTATTCCAGTCGCCTCCATGTGTGACGTACCTGCCAGCAGGACGCACACGACATAAAGGCAGATAGGAATCAGAATAATCGTCTGCGTAGCTCAGTTGGTAGAGCGACTTGTTCCGGAATAAGCGGTCTCGGGTTCGAATCCCGGCGTAGACTAAAAATGACGGAGAAATTTATTCGTTATAATGGCGCCCGAACTATCCGGATGACTGGTCCGTTCAAAATCTCGCATTGGTGTGATGTTATTTCCACACCGCGAGACAGGAAAAATCAGAGAATTCCTTCTCCAGCGCTTCGAAAAATAAAAATGTGTGATGTTGCATTCCACACAGCAGATTGACTGGGAGTTCTCAAGTGCACGTTCTACAGTGGATGGCTGCCTGCAACGATTCATGGTCACGGCTGACCCGTGGGCCATGCCCGGCCCTCTTTCGGGGGGGGAGATGTGACGTACCTGCCAGCAGGACGCACACGACATAAAGGCAGATAGGAATCAGAATAATCGTCTGCGTAGCTCAGTTGGTAGAGCGACTTGTTCCGGAATAAGCGGCCTCGGGTTCGAATCCCGGCGTAGACCAAAAATGACGGAGAAATTTATTCGTTATACATGTTACTCCCGCCTGCTTTAAAATTTCATCCATCCACCTCCCATGTGGTCTTCTTCTGGGTCTTTTCCTAGGAGTCATTAGAATCCAGTCTAAAATTTCGGTTGGCTGTCAATCGCTGGTCCGTTCTTCTGGCAATGTGTCCAGCTTATTGCCATTTCAGGGATTTTACTCTGATCACGATGTCTCCCCCTCTTGTCATTTTCCTGATCCACGTGTTCCTCTTCTTATCTCTTCTGGTTACATCAAGCATAAACCTCTCCATGCTTCTTTCAGGTGTCTGAAGTCTTTGTATGTCTTTTTTAGTTAAGGTCTCTGCACCATACGTAAGTACTGGAAGGATGGATTGATCAAACACTTTTCTTTTAAGACATAATGGCATATTGCTCCTAAAAATTGTACTGTTTCTGCCAAAAGCTTTCCATCCAAGTTTTAAACGCCGATTCATTTCTTCATCAATGTGACCCTCACTTAATATCTGCTGTTTAAGGTAAATGTAGGTATCGGTTGTGTCCAGCTTTTTCCCATCAATCGATAAATCTTCATTTCATGTAAAAGCATTGTACATCACTTTTGTCTTCTGAAAGTTCATTTTTAATCTCACTTATTTACTCTTGTCAGCAAGTTCGTGGATCATACTCTGCAGCTCTAATGGGGTAGTTGCAAAAATGACAACGTCATCAGCAAAACGAAGGTGAGTTAGATAATCTCCATTAATCTGTATCCCTTTGTTTTCCCAATTCAGTGATTGAAAGGCATTTTGCAATGCGGCATTAAAGAATTTGGGAGATATGGTGTCACCTTGTCTCACTCCCTTTTTAAATATGTATATAGACTACTACTATGTATATACTATAGGCAGTTTAGTAGAAATTAGTATTCTTCAACAGGTAATTTTTACCACATTTATCTACTTTATTTGCAAGCATCCTTTTTTAAAACTGACAAATTTTTATTTGTAGTGAAAAAAAGGAACTTTTCATTTTTTTATTGAAGAGATAATAATAAAAATTGATCTACTTTTGAACTGATTTGGTTAATTTTCAGAGCTAAGTCATCTACTATGTCGTTGAACTGTCTGCCAACACTGGTTTCACTTCCCCGCAAAGTTATCAAATACCGAATTAGGTACAGTATAAAAAAACCGTGTATTTTTGACAATCTGAAATTCAAATTTCAACGTATAGTAGTAAATGGCGCATAAATGAATTACGTATAACCAAATACAAAAAAGCGATAGAAACTACAGTAAAATATCGGGACTAGCGCATAATCTATATAAATAAAATTAAATGTTTGTTTGTTTGTATGTCCGCTATACAAATCTACGGTTTTCAATTTAGAACCACCAAATTTGGTATACTACACTGAAAAAGTAAGTGGTGTGAATTCACGGAACATTTCTGAAAATAACGTGCAGCAAAGTTGCCTGTAGGTGTCCGTGTTTTTCAGAAATTTCCGTTTTGGAAAGTTTCCGCACCTAATTACGGAAACGTTTAGTAATTTGACGGATTTTCCGTTTTCACTAATTCTGATTTTTATTTCAGAAAAGTCCGTTTCATGTTTTTCCGTTTTTATACAGATGTTTTCTGAAATTTCAGAAAAGTCCATTTTAACTTTTGCCGTTTTTATACAGATGTTTTCAGAAATTTCAGAAAAGTCCGTTTCATATTTTTCCGTTTTTATACAGGTGTTTTCTGAAATTTCAGAAATGCCCGTTTTAACTTTTTTCCGTTTTTATATAGATGTTTTCTGAAATTTCAGAAAAGTCCGTTTCATATTTTTCCGTTTTTATACAGGTGTTTTCTGAAATTTCAGAAATGCCCGTTTTAACTTTTTTCCGTTTTTATACAGATGCTTTCTGAAATTTCAGGTAAGTCTGTTTCATGTTTTTTCGTTTTTATACAGATGTTTTCTGAAATTTCAGAAAAGTCCGTTTCATATTTTTCCTTTTTTATACAGATGTTTTCTGAAATTTCAGAAAAGTCCGTTTTAACTTTTTCCGTTTTTATACAGATGTTTTCTGAAATTTCAGAAAAGTCCGTTTCATGTCTTTCCGTTTGTATACAGATGTTTTTTTGAAATTTCAGAAATTTCCATTTAGTTAGACTGTAGACGGTTTTCGGATCGGGTCCGATCGGAGCACGGGGTCAAGGGGCCCCCAAACAAAATTTTCGTAAAAAGTACATTTTTACTTTTAAGAACTGCAACCCAATTCAGCCCTCCAATACCCGATCTACGGTCTAAGTTAGAGACAGTAGAGAACAATAAAGTGCAAAAGTATCCGTTTAATGGTGTATTAAAAACACAAATGAATAAACTTAGCTTTCACCACCAACGGGCAGCTTCATCAAGTCAGAAATACAATCTAATGTAAATAAAGAGTTCCAGATATTCAAAATTCAAAACGGTAAACAAAAGGATGATCAATGCCAATGTCAAGTTGCATACACGCGGCAACGCGTACATTGCATTTCAGTGTCGCTGGATTCTCAGAAGCTCACGCCGGATGTATGGCAGTTTTATAGATGACTGGCTGATGCAGTAATATTATATGTACGGCAGTTCTATAATATTACTGCATCAGCCAGTCATTGGCAGTGGCCGGCATTAATTTGGAGGAACCTTGCTTTTCACACGGACAACTCTACATCGCCTGCTCAAGGGTTGGCAATCCTAAAAATCTCTATATTTTTGCTCCCAATGGTAAAACCAAAAATATTGTTTACCAAAAAGCAATAACCTAAATGAATTAAAATAAATTTACTGGAAAATTATAGGAATATATATTTCATTCATTAACTTTCACCCGCTGAACTTGGTTATTTCACGAATAGTAATATTTGCACGGGAAATACCGGGTACCCCCTGATAGTTACGTATAAAAATGAACAACACATAACCGAGATTCCACTGTATTACACATTCTGAAAATCTCGCAGTTTGGAACACAGCTGGGATCAGAGGTCTGCGCGTGCCTGGCATCCCCAGGCCTGGAAAGCCCGATTCGGCCCGAGGGCAGGGCCTGTGCTGGAAGCTTTAGCATTTTGCTTCTGGATTAAAACAAAATACCTTTCGTCTCACAAAACAATGACTGACTTGTTACATGATCAGATGGCGATGATCGCTCAGTGAAACGAAAGACCCCATCAGCCTTCCTATGCATTGATTATTTACAGATGAAACCGACAAACCTGACTGTAAGATGAGAGCCTGAAATGGGACAGCATATTTCTTTAAAGTTCTATTTCCTTTTTGTTGACTTTAAGGACAAACACCTATCTTTTTGACGTAGAACTACGTCTTTCTCCGAGCTTGGTAGGAGGCAACATCGGGAGCACGAATGCACCAAAAACATGTCACACTTTGAACGCTTATATCTTCGAAAGTAATAATCTTACAGTAATAAATAATACATCATTAGATAGTTTATAGAGTTCCGTTTATAACAAAATAAGTTTCAGCCCTTCACCCATTAACCCTTCGACACAGTAGCGTTAGGAAATTTAGAAAGAGTTGGTTTCTTTACGCATCGTTCAGTCGTATATAATGGTCAACTGTAACTTTTTCATTAACTTTTTTGTCTTCTTAATTTATTTATTTCATGATGATTCAGCATTGATCTAAAATAAATAGTAATATTCCAAAATTAGTGAAGGTTTAGAAATTAATGTTTTCATCATATTTCGAGATGATTGTAAGATTATTGGAGGGCTAAAGTTGCAATTGATGGGGCTTCAGCCTCCCTGAAATGGTGCAGTGATGACCCTGGTTGTGACGATATCGCGTAATAGTTATCCATTAGGATCGTTTCAATAACTCTGCGGCGCAACACCGTTATTTCCTTCTATCTTATTTGTGATGGTCTCTGCAAGTACAAAAAGAATGAAATTATCTACTTAAATATCTTTTACACAATGAAAAGTATAATTCTTTTATAGGAAGTTCAGCTTGTGGAACGTAAGATAAACTCGCATTCATACATTCGAGTTCTAATTAACCCGTAGATTTTCTTGGGACTCTACAGGAGTCACGCGGCGTGGGAACAGGGGACACGATGTCTTCTCTCTCTCTCTCTCTCTCTCTCTCTCTCTCTCTCTGTCTCTCTCCTCTCGAGCTTCTAATTGACCTGCCGATATTCTTGGGACTCTGCAGGAGTCACGCGATGGGGGAACAATGAACACGATGTCCTCTCTCTCTCTCTCTCTCTCTCCGCTCTCGACCTTCTAATTGACCCGCCGATTTTCTTGGGACTCTGCAGGAGTCACGCAATGGGGAACAATGAACACGATGTCCTCTCTCTCTCTCTCTCTCTCTCTCTCTCTCTCTCTCTCTCTCTCTCTCTCTCTCTCTCTCTCTCCGCTCTCGACCTTCTAATTGACCCGCCGATTTTCTTGGGACTCTGCAGGTGTCACGCAATGGGGGAACAATGAACACGATGTCCTCTCTCTCTCTCCGCTCTCGACCTTCTAATTGACCCGCCGATTTTCTTGGGACTCTGCTGGAGTCACGCAATGGGGAACAATGAACACGATGTCCTCTCTCTCTCTCTCTCTCTCTCTCTCTCTCTCTCCGCTCTTGAGCTTCTAATTGACCTGCCGATATTCTTGGGACTCTGCAGGAGTCACGCGATGGGGGAACAATGAACACGATGTCCTCTCTCTCTCTCTCTCTCTCTCTCTCTCTCTCTCTCTCTCTCCGCTCTCGACCTTCTAATTGACCCGCCGATTTTCTTGGGACTCTGCAGGAGTCACGCAATGGGGAACAATGAACACGATGTCCTCTCTCTCTCTCTCTCTCTCTCTCTCTCTCTCTCTCTCTCTCTCTCTCTCTCTCTCCGCTCTCGACCTTCTAATTGACCCGCCGATTTTCTTGGGACTCTGCAGGTGTCACGCAATGGGGGAACAATGAACACGATGTCCTCTCTCTCTCTCTCTCTCTCTCTCTCTCTCTCTCTCTCTCTCTCTCTCTCTCTCTCTCTCTCTCTCTCTCTCCGCTCTCGACCTTCTAATTGACCCGCCGATTTTCTTGGGACTCTGCTGGAGTCACGCAATGGGGGAACAATGAACACGATGTCCTCTCTCTCTCTCTCTCTCTCTCTCTCTCTCTCTCTCTCTCTCTCTCTCTCTCTCTCTCCGCTCTCGACCTTCTAATTGACCTGCCGATATTCTTGGGACTCTGCAGGAGTCACGCGATGGGGGAACAATGAACACGATGTCCTCTCTCTCTCTCTCTCTCTCTCTCTCTCTCTCTCTCTCTCTCCGCTCTCGACCTTCTAATTGACCCGCCGATTTTCTTGGGACTCTGCAGGTGTCACGCAATGGGGGAACAATGAACACGATGTCCTCTCTCTCTCTCTCTCTCTCTCTCTCTCTCTCTCTCTCTCTCTCTCTCTCTCTCTCTCTCTCAGCAGTAGCAACAGCAGTTTGCTCTTTCCCTGTATCGCTCTTCGGGGATTTCACTAGCACGGTGACACAATTAGGAAGGGTAGAAATAGTTATATTTTACCTCGTGAACAAGTTTTGTTACTTTTCATGGATACACAGTTTTTAGCGATCTCTCCTCGCATGAGTTATCTTTACTTTACGGGTTCTCTTCTTTAGCTTTCGAATATCAAACGGCGAGGCTCTCGCAGTTCTTCTTGTAGGGACAGAAATGGTTAGCTTAGCACGGGCCGAATTTTATTTCTCCCTCTCTAAACTGACTCTTTGCCCAACAACTTAATTCTTTCCTCCCTAGTCTTCTTTTCGTCTTAATACCGCGGTCCTCAAAACCCACGTCGGGTATATTCAGGCAGGTGTGGCCACAGATGGTAGGAGGATTTCACTTTTACACGCGTCTTTGTTTTGTGCTTTTTGATTTTAACTGTTCTAAGTAAAGAAAAATGTCCCCCCAACAGAATGTTAAGGACAGTTAAATGTTTTTCTGGTATACAGTATGCTCTACATTATCAAAAGTATTCGGACACTACCAAATATTTGCATAAGTATAAAGAACGGTTGCGCAGGTGGGTGCACTGTGAGTAGGGAGGTACGTACACTGAAGAGCAATTGAATTAGAGATACCTGTCTAATAACGTGTAGCAACATCTTTCGCCCTGATGACGGCCCTCATTCGTCTCGGCATGGACTCGACAAGACACCGAAAATGGTGGGAAACCATACGAATCCACGACCACTGAACAAGCTCCCACAGTTCACGAAGATTTGATGGAGGGGGGTCAGAGCTTCGAACATCTCTCTCGCTGGCATCGCAGATGCGCTCGATGGGATTGAGGTCAGGTGACCTAGCTGGCCAAGAAAGCGAGGTCACGTCGGTGGAGTGTTCATCCAACCATTCGGATATAATTCGGGAGCGATGGCACGGTGCATTGTCTTGTTGCAGGATGAGGTACCCAGTGGAATGTTGAAGACGCACAAACGGGAGCAAATGGTCGTCCAGGATATCCTAGTAACGTTGACCTGTGAGGGACGATGTCACACGTACCAGGGGTCCCATTTCAGTCCACGTAAATAGTCCCCAGACGAGAGTGCCACCCGCACCAGCTTGAAGAGTACCCTGCTGGCCAGAAGGATTCGTCGCTTCATGTGGTTTGTGCCGTACTCGTATCCTGCCATCCGCATGTACCAACGTGAATCTCGACTCATCAGTCCAGGCAACATTTTCCCACATGTCTAGGGTCCAGTGGCGATGTTCCCGCGCCCATGCTAATCTTTGTTCCCTGTGATGTGCTGTCAGCAGCGGTACTCTCGTAGGACGATGACTTCTGTGCCTCATAGCGAGGAGATGATTCTGGATGGTGTGGCTGCTTACACGTTTTTGTGCACCAGCGTTAAATTGCCGAGTGATTTCTTGCACTGTGGCCCGTCTGTCCGCTGTTACAATGCGAGCTAGCCGACGATGACCCCGCTCATCCACACGCTGTTGTTCACGGCAGATGGCCCTTGCAGGGATGGTTTTACCGGATTCGATGTACTCACTGTGCACCCGTGACACAGTGGCTCGTGAAAATCCCAGTGCCTCCGCGACTTCCGAGATGGAGTGACCCATTTGTCGGTCCCCGACAATTTGCCTGCGATCAAATGCGCTTAGATCATTCGTCTTACCCATACTGTGTCCGACTCTTACTGATTCCCGTCGCATCACTCCTTATATTGTTGGATCGCTGCATACGTCATGTCGTTTCAGTTTACAGGGTCGTCCACAGCGCCACATTTGCATAACGCCGGCTGCCTCTAATTCAATTGCTGTTCAGTGTATATACATATACTTACTCGTTAGCAATACGTTATCTCAATTACGCTCTGCAATGTTACAATCAATATTTACACCAATGAGCCATTACATTATGACCACCCCCTGCCTAGAGAAATGAGCGCGCCTGGAAACTGAACGGTGGCGCAGGTGAAGTTCACTGAGAAGTAAATATACAAATCGAGGGCCGTCTTTCGGTTAGTAGAGTGTTCGCGGTCAGAATGGGATAAGCTGCCTATTTATCAGAGTTTGATAAAGAACAAATTGTGATGGCACGGCTCCTCATACGTACGATCTCGGAAACGGCGCGCCTTGTGGATTGTTCATGTGCCGCTGTAGTAAGTACACATAAAAAGTGGTGCACAAATGGCCTAAGACGAACAGTCGTCCAGCTGTGTGCCGTCCGCAGCTCATTGATACAACATGGGAGCGGAGACTGTCCCGCGTTGTTCACAGAGACCTCGGGGCCACAGTGAAACAAATCACCCGCAGCTACAGCAGTGATAGTCAGGGCAATGTGTCACAGTACACAGTTCATCGCAGCCTCCTGCGCATAGGCCTGCGCAGCCAAAGGCCCAGCCGGAACCCCATGCTCACTGCATGTATCGCCAACAACGCATTAAATGGGCTCAAGATCACTGAGATTTGAACCGCGGATGATTGGATGAAAGTAGCCTGGTCTGATGAATCAAGATTCCTGGTGCATCGCGTAGACGGCCGAGCGCGGATAAGTCGATTACCAACGGAGCGATTCACTATTGTGCGGGAAAAGGCCGGCTGATGCGGCAGTGTTACGCTGGGGGCGATATTTTCCAGGGACAATTTACGCCCCATTATCCCAATAGCACAACGCCTGACAACTGTCAGGTATCTGAACATCGTTGCGGACTAAGTTCACCCATTCATGGTAACTGTGTTCCCTGTTGGTGATGGCCGTTACCAACAGGATAATGCGCCATGCCACACTGCCAGAATCGTCAAGGAGTGGTTCGAGGAACATGCTGGTGGTTTTCTTTTAATGTCCTGGCCACCAAATTCACCTGACATGAGCCTAATCAGGCATTTGTTGTTCGACTTCGAAAAGCGGGTTCGGGCTAAATAGTCACCAACCCGAAATGTACGGGAACTGGAGGACCTGCTGTTGACATTGCGGTACCAGGTACTCCAGGATACCTATCGCCACCTCACTGAATCCGTGCCTCGCCGAGTGGCCGCTGTTTTGCGGGCTAAAGGTGGTCTTACAGGTTATTAGGAAGGTGGTCATAAAGTAATGGCTGATCGGTATAAGTTTTATTGACCTCTGACCCCCACTATCAGTGTTACCGAACTCAGACAGCTCATCAGAGAAATAATGTGTCGTCGTCATTGAACGTTTAACGAGAAGACACGAAATTTGCATAAGAATATAGAAACTCAAAAGAAAGGATAGTTTGTTTGTTTTTTAAATTGAGGTTTTACGACCACCATGACCAACTCAGTGGGCTACAAGGAGTCGCCCGTCCCTAATTTAGGGCCACTGGTTACAGGGAAGAGAGAGAGAGAGAGCCGCGAATGGCTTAGTAGTTAGCGAGTCAGACTATCAATGCAAGGTCCTCAGGTTCGAACCTGGGCTGATCTTTCAGAGATGGTGTGATTTACTAACAATCGCTGAATATCCGCCGTGCATCGGACGAGCACGTTAAGTGACGGCCCCCAGGGTGGACTCACTGGTTAAATGGGTATCCTTTCCTATGACCCCGTGAAATTCTCTCGTCCCTCTGTGTGCAACATCGTACTTTTACGGTGGCGTCATCTACTGTACTCTAATCTCACTACAAACTGTTCTGTCAAAGTCGCTAGACTTGCTCTCATTCCTTCCGTTTCTGTGTCCTGCCCAAAAGGCGATCTCGCTGTACGTGGCCGGGAACTAAACTCTACTCACTGTGGACGGAAGTCCTACAAGAAAATGACAAATACTGTGGGAAGAGAGATAGAGAGAGTCAGTGCCGTAAGACAAACACAACATCAATGCCTCACCGGGATCCGAACCCGGACGAATGATCAGAAGCCATCGTTGATATTATTATGCCACCGGTGTGGAAAAAAGTAAAAATTATAATATGCATCATAAAATGTGCCTGAAGACAATAAAAAATTACGGAAGGCTTTACTTCATAGATAAGCAACTAAGAGGTTTATTCGTTTTTTTCATTTCAGATCATCAAAGACTTAAAATAAAAATAATAAACTTAAAATGGGTTGCCATTTAAACAATCATTCAAAAACCGCAGCTTTCTTGCATGAATTGTAATCGATATTTCTTCTTTTGTGAATCTCAGAGAAAAAAAAAATTAAAGAATGACATGTTTTTAAAGAGACAAACTGAAATATCTATGTTTACTTTGTCCACAGAAACGCATTGTAGTTATGAAGAGTGCAATACTTGCCACACTGATTGCAGCGATATGTTTTTGTGTGCATTGGATTCAGTGCTCTGTTATAACAATGAAGGACAGGGGATATGTGGGATTGATCGTTGCGATACATGAATCAGTGCCCGAAGACGAAAGCTTAATCACTAATATAAAGGTAAGGATCTCCAGAAAATTTCATTGAAATGTGAATAACTGGTCATTTCAGTAATATTTTGCTGCTGCTAAATTTCTACACAAACTCTTCCTCTGAAATCATTACACCGCCATCTAAACTAGCACAACGTGTGCCCCCCCCCCCCCCCCGATATTTACTTCAGTACTCCTAAGCACAGTAATTTTCCCAGGACTTCGAACACGAGAGAGGATGCATTTTTCGCGGTGTGTGTGTGTGTGTGTGTGTGTGGTGGTTGCGGGGGGAGGGGTTAAGAAGTCAGGGAGAGTGTCTGCAAAAGTAATGTTGGTACCTAGAGCCCTGTGGATTTGACAATACGTGTAATTGCTTTGTCCAAAACAAAACAAAATCACTTGAAGAAATCACCCTCTTACACATGGCAGATCTGCTGCTGCTGTGAATAAATATTGACGCCTGTCGTGCACGTAATCCTAGGTAGCTGACTGTTTTCCCACATCCTCCACGGGGAATCCCACTGTTGCCTCGCGCTTTTCCTCAGCAGCGCAGAGAGGGGGCGATTGGAGAGCGATCGTATTATTAACAACCCATTGCAGAGCAATCGTACACGAAGTCAAAGAGCTGAACACTTTCAATCTGTAGGACATTCAGTGTTTTAAAAGTGAAACTAGAATCCGCTCGACCCTCGGGACAATTAGTTGTTCGGGCATAGCTACAACATGACACATCCGATCACCGTAATTTTATGGCATGCGATTGGACATTGTGCATGGTCAGGTCTTGACGCCTTCCGATTCCCGAAATTCCGTGTCATTGAGGAATTTGAATTAAAATTAGATGGCATTTTACTTGAACCGTTTCACGAAAGTCGGCTTACTAGCATTTATTTAAAAAAATCGTTTGAATTGAAAAACGAAGAAATGGAAAGACTCCGTCTGTTAGTTCAACACTTGCTTAATCTGTAATAATAAAAGGAAGCTTGTGTGTGTGTGTGTGTGTGTGTGTCTGTCTTTCGCGATGCAAAATGAAAAATGTGGTTCCTGATCTGAGTTGGTTGTTTACATGCACCTGATCACAACCAACGTGAAAACGTGAAAGAAAGTAGTTCATGATGAATTTTAGGCATTTGTTTTTCAGAATGTCTCGCACTTTTGTTCTGGAAGTCATAAATTTTACGCGTTCGTTTTTTTATAATTTGTTATAATAGACGCCTTAATGAGCTTAGATTTCGCAGTAGTTTCGCTCAAAATTTACCACCTGTACCCGAGTTATCAGTTACCGTTGGCGGCTTGTCCCAGTTATGTGCCTGTTCAAATTTTTTCATAAAACTACAACTGCCAGCTCTAGTACGCCCCTTTGTTACCGCGTCCGCCGCAGCCCTGCTGGGATGATAGTTACGCCACTGCGACTCCCTTAACGGGACCCTGTCTCCCAGACAAGATGCGCCTGGAGTTCTGTCCGCAGCGTCGCAGACGTCATGTGATGTAGTCAGACGGCCGTACACTAATTCTCAAGTGGTTTGTTATTGACAGGTCAGTCAGTCGAGGGAGAGAGCAGAAAAGACAAGTTAGTAAAATCATGCAATGCATTGATTATAATACTCTTTCCAACATACCAGAAATCATTACTCAAGTTATTACTCAAGTTATGAGGAAAATGGCTGTGGAATATATCTCACTCCTGTGCCCTGACCTTTGATCCCATTTCGATGGTATTCAACAGAACCGGCTTGGTATACCTGCGAAATAACATGATAAAGTTTTGTCGCAATCGAAGCATTTTTACGTAAGTTATGATGCATAAGGGCTATGGAATAGATCCCGATCCTGTGTCCTAACCTTTGACCTAATTTCGCCCATTTTCAATAGAATTCGTCCCCAGGCAAGACCCTACAACATACTAACATTTCATCCAAATCGAAGCATTTTTACGTAAGTTATGACACATAATGGCAATGGAAGGGATTCCGCTTCTATGTCCTGACCTTTGACCCCATTTCTCCCATTTTCAATAAGGTTTGTCGCCAGGTGGTCTCCTACCACATACTAAAAGTTCATCGAAATCCAACCTTTTTTACGTTAGTTATGACGCACAACACCAGTGGAATGAATCCCGCTCCTATGTACTGACCTTTGACCCCATTTCGTTCACTTTAAATAGGGTTCCTTCCCAGGTGATCCCCTACCAGATACTAAAATTTCATCAAAATCGAACGATTGTTACGCGAGTTATCCTGCGGACCGACATACGCACACAACGCGTGACGTAATGAGGCAGATAGCGTGACCGCGCGCCAACATTCTCAAAGGCGAGATTATGACGTCATAAGATTTCTAAGCATTGGTAACATTAATGGAACGACGCCATGACACCAAAAACGTGATAATTCATGGTGGTTATTTAACCCACTAAACGAATTCTCCTAAAGTCGAGATCAAGCTGAATCGATTTCTAGTACCAGAAAACGGTAGGTTAACGACTTTCATTAAAATTCTTAGAGCCGTTTTCAAAATAAAATGTACATACATACATACAAGAATTGCTACTTTAAGGTGGACGTCAAGTAACTTTGCTTCCTATACTTCCAATGGAAAAACTTCTGTACACATTTTCTTCACAATTAATGCTTTCCCAAGGATGAAAATTTGAACATCGATTAAAATATCTTCATTTTATAATTGCAATACTTAATATTTTCTAAAACATAACCATATTTATGCAATTCAACATTTGTTTGTCTACTGACGTCATGAAAATACTGGTGGCGCCATCTTTTTTCTGGACAATTAATGCGTTCCCAAGGATGAAAATTTGAACATCGATTAAAATAGCATCATTTCATAACTTGGACTACTTAATATTTTCTAAACCATAACCGTAATTATGCAATCCAACATTTTTTTGTCCACTGACGTCATCAAAGAACAGGTCGCGCCATCTTTTCTCTGGTTTCAACACCATCAAAGGAAAAGTGATTAATTTTTAATATAATTATGGTTATGTTTTAGAAAATATTAAGTTTTTCAAGTTATAATATGAAGTTATTTTAATCGATGTTCAAATTTTCATCCTTGGGAACACATTAATTGTGAAGGAAATCTTTACAAAAGTTTTTCCATTGGAAGTATAGGAAGCAAAATTACTTGACGTCCACCTTAATAATATGGGACAAGGGGGATGGAATGGATCGCAATCCTATGTCCTGACCTTTGACCACATTTCGTCCATTTTCAATAGGGTTCGTCTCCAGGTGGTCCCCAACTACATACTGAAATTTCTTCGAAATTGAACCATTTTTACGCACGTTATGACGCATAAGGGCAATGGAATGCATCCCGATCTTATGTCCTGACCTTTGACCCCACTTCACCCATTTTGAATAGGGTTCGTCCCCAGGCGGTCTCCTACCACATAGTAAACTTTCATTGAAGTCGAACCATATTTACGCAAGTTATGACACATAAGGGCAATGGAATGATTTCGCTCCTACGTCGTGACCTTTGACCCCATTTGTCCCATTTTCAATAGGGTTCGTCCCCCGGTGGTCCCCTATCACATACTAAACTTTCATCGAAATCGAACCATTTTTACGCCAGTTATCGTGCGGACAGACGGACGGACAAAGCTGGAGCATATACGCTTCTTCAACCTACGGTTGGAAAGCGTAAAAAATAGAGAGTTGCTGAGTACCGTCGAAGAGGCCAGGCGTCCAAGAAAGACAGATCCTACTGACCCTCGATTATTGAAACCACTCGGAAGAGCGTTGGTTCCGCTGCGTAACTGAAAGCATTCCGATTCTGGCATGATAGTTGGATTGAGTTGATGGTGACACATTAAAGAAACACAAGAGTAAATCAAAAAAGTAAGATCAATGTTGTCGTATATTAAAGAAACTAAGAGGCATACATACAACAATTACCTTATTTCTCAACATAGCCCCGGTTGTTTAACGCATATTTTACATCTATCTTCGAGCTTCTGGAGCCAAAAATGCACCGTTTCCTGTACCTGGAAATCACTTTCAAAACGGCGGCCTCGCAAAGCGCCTTTCAGAGGCCCGAAGACATGAAAGTCGCACGGCGCCAGATCGTGGGTGTAAGCGGGATGTGGTAACACCTTAAACTTCAACTCGGTAATTGTTTGTTGTGTTGCCAATGACGTATGCGAACGTGCACTGTCTTGCAGCAACAGCACTTTTTTGGATAACATTCCCCTTCGTTTTGTGTTAGTTTCTGGTTTCAATTTGTCTTTCAGCAAGTCACAATATGAACGACTGTTAGTTGAGTCACCCTGTGCTAGATAGTGTTCAACGACGGGTTCTTTCATGTCAAAAACAAGAGAGTCAACAGTAATTTTTGTGCCGAAGGGACAACTTTTAACTTCTTTTTGCATATGAAGCTCGGATGTTTCCACTCCATGCTTTGCCTTTTGCTCTCGGGGGAAGGGGGAGGGCGTAATGATGGACCCATGTTTCGTCCCCAGTGACAATCCTCTCCAGAATACTGGGATCTGACTCATACCGCCGCAAAAAATTTCTGCCAAATTCCAGGCGCTGCTGCTTGTTCGCATCAGACAACTGCCGTGGCACCATACGGCGCACACTTTATGATATCCGATATCGTCATGCACTATGGAGAATGCAGAACCTCAGCTAATGTTTACCATTTGGGCGATCTCAAACAGAGTACTCCAGTGGTCTTCTTTAATGAGCGCATGGATGTGATCCTGATGGTCCTTTGTGAGGGAGGTCGACGGACAGCCCGAGCGAGCTTCATCAAACATATTCGTTTTACCGGCTTGAAACTTTTCTATCCACTTGTACACATGTCTCTGGCTCATGCACTTGTCCTCCCCATATTGCACAAGCATCTTACGATGAATTTCAGCGGGTTGCACACTCTCAGCCCATAAAAATCTCACTACACTTCGCTGCTCGACGATGGAGCATTCAGACAAACGAGCGGCCATGTTTACGCCCTTACAACTGGATAACTACCGTTAGAAGATTAGGATTGCATCCGCCACGTGTCTCGGTCACGTGCCCTCCCCTCCCCAAATAGCAATCTGCCACAGCTCTGCTTGCTTACATAACGAGAGCATTGACCTTACTTTTTGATTCACCCTCGTAGAAGCAGGAGATGGTTTCTACGAGGAAGCCGAATAATAACCAATAATAGACCACACAAACAGGGTGTCTTACTACATACGAATATCTGAGACGGCACTTATCGAAAGAACTCGCATAACGCGCACGACTACTGGTGCCTTCCATTTCCTTCCCAAGCGTTCCAGAAAAATCAACAAGTGACCCGGCTGGACATCGCTGCTACGGAGGAGCGATCATCAATAGAAGGAGTTCACCTTTCCTCCTCTCCGACTTTAGCAAGAGAGCAGCTGTTGACTGACCACACCCTGACTGCGCGATTTCGGCTGAATTCTGTCTCGCTAGTACCATTTGGAGAACCAACGACGGCATCTTGTTAGTGGGGGCCCGCCTTCCCTTCTTCCGCCCCGACAGGGTAGCGGTGGTGCAAGGGAGAGTGATCTGGTCACGACAAAGTGTGTGAAAACACAAGTTTGCCCGCGATGGACATCAAAGCTGTGTCCCCTCACTCCGAAGTAAGTCTCTCTCCCAACTGAGCTACGCGGACAGAATATCTCGCTGCAGATTTGTCGTCTTGGAATATGTTTTCAGGTCTGCAGTAGGTCACAAGTATTATATCGACGTGAGGAAAACCCGTTTATGACTGATGGTCGTCAGTGTTGTGTTTACACTGTCGTAGCGTCTTTCACCTATGTAAACGACAGAGAAGACTACAATTAAAAGCTGGTTCTGCCCAGGATATATACCAAAGAAGAGCCGTGGATTAAAAACTGCCGCGGATGGCTTAGTGGTTAGTGTTTCAGATTATCGATGCTGGGTCCCCAGGTTCTAGCCTGGGCTGATCTTTCAGAGATGGTGTGATTTACTAACAATCGCTGAATATCCGCCGTGCATCGGACGAGCACGTTAAGTGACGGCCCCCAGGCTGGACCCACTGGTTAAATGGGTATCCTTTCCTATGTCCTCCCTGAAATTCTCTCACCCATCTATGTGCAATATCGTACTTGTACGGTGGCGCCATCTACTGTACTCTAATCTCACTACAAACTGTTCTGTCAAAGTCGCTAGACTTGCTCTCATTCCTTCCGTTTCTGTGTCCTGCCCAAAAGGCGATCTCGCTGTAGGTGGCTGGGACCTAAACTCTACTCCCTGTGGACGGAAGTCCTACATGAAAATGACAAATGCTGTGGATTAAAAACTCCCAGAGCCCAAGTGAATAACTCCTGTTTGTCATCCTTATGAAGCAAAGGCGGAAGTTCAAGAACTATAATAACTGGCATGGTATAACGATTAACTGGTTAGCACCACTAGGAATATTAGATAGGCAAAATCCAGCCCAATCTTATTTATTAGGGATATGCGAAGGTTTCCACCGTTTTAAGAAGAAAGGAGACAGGCACAATCAGGAAATCAGTACACATTTATTCAACGAAATATTGGCTGTTAGCATCAATGACCTTTCGCCATTTTTCAGGCAACAAATGAATACCCCTGTGATAGAAGGACCGGGGTTTGAGCTGAAGAACGCAGTGACGAAATTTTATACCTCTGGAACTGTGGTGAACTGCTGTTGGCCTAGGGCATGTTGCACAGAGCGAAACAGATGAAAGTCTGAGGGTCAATGTCCGGGGAGTAAGCATGGTGCGGTAAAACTTCACAGTGTAACTCTTCAAGGTTGATTTCGTGGTAGCACCGACATGTGGTCTGGCATTATCATGTAACGGGATGACTGGGCGGCGTCATTTGCTTGTTCATAGGCGGTTTTTGCTCGATTGCGGCTTTCAGTTTCATTAACTGATAGCTATATCGTTGTGCAGGGATTGTTTCGCCCGGTTTCAACAGTTCGAAGTACAGTACTTCATGCATATCCCACCACACACACAACAGCACCTTTTTCCCGTGGATATCCTGTTTTGCAGTGGATGTTGATGGCTGGCCTGGGTTGATCCAGGGTCGCTTGCGTACGGGGTTGTCGCAATAGACCCATTTTTCATCCCCGATGACAACCTTCCACAAGAACTTCTTCCCTTGAAACCTCTTCAGCAACGACATGCAGATGCCCAATCGTTAACCAACATTATGCTCCGTTAAAGTATGCGGAACCCACTTGCCAATCTTTTCGATCTTCCCCAAGACCTGTAGACGCCGTACCACCGTCGATTGAGCCACTTTCAAACGTTTCGCCAGTTGTGTGATCGATTGTGTGACATCCTCTTGCAACAGCTATTCCAGCTCCTTGTGTGCGAGTTCCTGCAGTCTACCTTCATGTGCCTTGTGTTCCAAGCTTAGATCAGCTTTCTTAAACCTGGCAAACCATTCTCGAGCCGTCCGCTCACCCATAACCTTTTCGCCATACGCCTGACATATTGAACCGTATACTTCACGCGCACTTTTCCCTAAATTAAACATGAATAACAAACAGTGTCGCAAATGAACTTTATCGACCGCCATGCTTGGCTTCATGTACGAACTGACAGCACGGGTCACCGGCCGGTTAGACTCCTACAGCGCCCGCTAGCGGGGAGACGAAAAATTTTACATACCCTTAATAAATTTCTATCCAATTACCAAGTGTCATAGATTATGTTAATTACCATCTACCAATCAGTTCATGTTAATAATTATCTACATAAAAAGTCTGTGCTTGTCTTAAACGCTACCAATTTTCTTTGGACTGGCCTAAGCCCTAATTACTCAGTTCTCTCATTTGCAGTATCCATAAATGAACCCGGAGTGCCGCCAATTCACAGCCCCTGTCGTAGCAATATGAATGGGCGTGGTTCAAAACGTAAATATTAAGTTTCCGTATGTCAAACTTCATACCATGCTATTATAATGTTACAAGTAAGTGCCAATACAGTCACATATTGACGGGCAACACATGGCCCAAAGATACACTGCTAACAACCCTGAGAACGTGTTGGTTCGATGCCCACCGCTGCTAAAGGATTACCTGCTGTAAGCGCTGAAAAAGTCAGCGTCTTCGATTTTGTGAAATTTCTGTATAAAAACCTATATAATAAGCTACGTCTGTCCATAACGCTCTGACGTCATTCAGTATTTGAAGCGCCATCTGCTTTTATCCGAAATCGGAACAAAGCTCACCGCTATCGTACGATACGTAAAATCAAGGAGAAATGCCGTAAAATGAAATAAAGTCACTAAAACAAACGACTTCATCTGTGAAAACACGCACTTGCTCGAACAACTGTCTGCGACGTTTGTTCTGTTACGTAGTTGTTATGTCGTGTTTTATTTTATATTCTTCGCATTGCAGAGTAATTTCATAAAAAGGAATAAAATTGTAGAGTAATTTCATAAATGGAATCAGCGTTATTTTATTTCATAAAAAGGAACAGGTAAAATAGTAAGAAAGTAACTGCAAGCGTAGTTTTGATTCACTGTGATGGAAATTTTAGAAATAATTTGTTCTGTAGAATTTTGTTTTTTGTAATACAAGATGGAAGAAGATAAAGCTGAAAGAAAACTTCGCTTGAATAGAGAACGACAACGGCGATAGAGTGCAAACCAATCTTCTAAAACTTTGCATAACTTAAATGAAGGTAGAGCTTATAGTTATTATGGTTATGTATTTGAATTTTATGATTCGTGTTATAAAACTTTCAGTCACAGGCTATGAGATAGTTTGTATATAAATACGGAAAAGCCTGAAATGAACGGAATTTCTAATTACGGAAAATCTGTGAAAATACGGAAGTTAAAAAAACGGGCAATTTTAAAAACATAAATTTCTTTAAAAGACGGACACGCACCGACAACGTTTCTGCACATTATATTTCAGAAATTTCGGTGAATTCACACCTTTTTTTTTAAGGTGTATAGCCCAGTCGGTTCAAGACTCTCAACATAAAATCTGGCCTGTTTTAGAATTTCAACATACAGTCCGAACTGTTTCTGATTTTCAGCTTGTGCTATCAAGAAACTCATCACTGGCCATGTTGCAGGAGATTATGGTTTTATTCCACGCATTCAAATCGTCCCATCTGACCCATTTTAGTTTAAACGCCTACAGTTTCCTGATGTTCTCTGTTTTGCCATGGGTTTCAACAAGTTAAAGTGATTGGACTCAACATGCAAAATTCGTGCTTTTCTCATGTCCAGCTAGCTATATGCTGGTTGCTCCCGAGTTGGTAAAAATAAAAACCTCTTCATGTTAGTTCCAAATAAAAGAACACTCGACCTCGTTGACGCAGAGGCTCTTCAACGAAAACCTCACTTGCGCTTCGAATTAACTGTACATTATTGCTCATCACAACACGGTAGAAAAATGCAGTTGTTTCAGATATTTCAAATCTACTCCAACCACAGTTAATAAAGACTGGTGGTTTAAGTCAATTTCGCCGGAACAAGTATAGATTTTCTTCGTTTTTTCTTCATTCTTTTCCTTTCATTATCGGAACACATTTCAGTTAAATGTTTCAGTGCAGTGTGTCCTATTCATAAATTCAGGAAAGCTCAGAAAATGCTGGCCCAGAAGTTGATTCATGTTTGGTTTTTGTTTGCTTTTTTGTTAAATCTAGATAATGCCGACTACTCCGCTAGTTCTATATAAGATAAACTGTCTATGTAAAGAATAATAATTTTACAGATGATAAGTTAAAACTGCTTTAGTACTGAAATTATTTCCGCGTAAGGGTTTTTCGATGTGAATCTCAAAAAACTAATTCACGTTCGTTTGTTTCATTGATAAGGACCGGAATTTGGTGACGGCCAGAATAAGTTTTCTGTTCTCCTGAAAGGAATTAAAAATTAATAGTTTGGCAGCGGTGGGATTCGAACCCACGCCTCAATGAGACTGGTGCCTAAAACCAGCGCCTTAGACCACTCGGCCACACTACCACGGCAGGCGAGCTCTAAAGTTCAGATAAGATAAAGTGCAATGTGTGTGTTAACTGAAATGCTAAATAAGTAACTTAGATAACAACTTAGACTGGAATACTGTGGCAGAGAAGAGTCAAAATCATGGGCGCCCATATAGGGGGCAAGTGGGGGCGTTTGCCCTCCCCTGGAAATGTGACTATACCATTTCAGCGCTTGGTAGGTAATACAGAGCTGTTCCCAACAACACAAGTTTTGATTGCTAATTGTTCTGCTGAACTTCTGGACGTGTTGTATGCAATAAAAATGTGAATTTATTGTAGAAAAAGCGGAAATTCAGATTAAAAAGTAGTAATATTGATTTTTTTTTTTTTTGTTTCTGGCTTTAGCGACCACCGTGAGCCAATCGGCGGGCTGCCCGTTCCTAATTTACGGTCACTAATTCCAGGAAAGGGAAAAAGCCACTGACATAAGTCAAACACAACATTCATGTTTCACCGGGAACGGAACCCGGACCCATCTCGGTCGAGTGGTCAGAAACCAGCGCTCAGACCACTGCGCCACCGGGGAATCTTCGCATTTAATGTTAGAACACAGCACATATACGTGCAGTACGAAAAAAGCACGAAAGGCGGAGGAATTAAAAATATGGTGCCATTCTTTACAGCAGCCATTTAGTACTAAGACAGAGATCTCCCGAAGTTTCTTCCAAGACTTTGTCTTGAGGGTATTTGTTTCCTTCTTGACGACCAATTGGGTGATCGCTGGGTTTCGTGCAGCATAGAACCCAAACGGCGCAAACATCTTTTAATACTATGGAGAAATTTCGCTCAGTAAGCTGTCAAATTTCATTGATCCATCACTTTTAGGTCTTCTGAGTTTCAATTTAATTTATGTAGTGTGTGGGGGGAGGGGGTAAAAACGGATTACGCCGTCCCGGTGGCGCAGTAGTCTAAGCTTTGGCTTATGACCATTCGTCCGAGAAGGGTCCGGGTTCGAATCTCGGTGAGGCATGGATGTCGTGTTTGTCTTACGACACTGGCTCTCTCCTCTTCCCTGGAACCAGTGGCCCGAAATTAAGGACGGGCGACTGCTTATACCCATTGAATTCCTCACTGTGGTCGTTAAACCCCCAAGGGATCTCGGAAGCTTCTGGAATGCTTTAAAATGTAGAAATTTACTTTGCATAGTAGGAAGACAAAGTTAACATTTTAATTATAAGGAAATGAAAAAACAATCGTGTTACGTTGATAAAACGTTATCAAGTGAAAATTAATAGCATTACCCCAAAATCATTTTACATGCCTTGGTTTCTTTTAAAACTCCGTCTGTTTTCATTTGTTCTTTGCATTTCAATCCAATTTTTTTATTAGAGCACAATCTAATTCAACACGTGCGGTTGAAAGGTCTCCATCCTGCGAGTATGCTTCAGAGAATCTTCTTAATGTTGAAAGACACTGATTCAGCCTTCTTATTATTGTTCCCGTATTTCAGGACATAATAAACTCTTTGCTTCGCTTTTTGCTGAACCTGCGTGCTCGCCCTTCTGTAGTAGCATGTTTGCAGCTGCGCTCCCTCCATGTTTCTTGCGTTGCATTTCCCGATTTGTATACACCGAAGAGCCATTACATTATGACCACAGCCTAGAGAACTGTGCGCGCCTGGAGACCGAACGGTGGGGCAGGTGAAGTTCACAGAGCAGTATATATACAACCCAAGGACCGGCTTTCGGTTAGTTGAGTGTTCGGAGTAAGAATGGGAAAAGCTGCCGATTTATCGGAGTTCGATAAAGAACAAATTGTGATGGCACATCGCCTCGGAACTACGATTTCGAAAGCGGTGCGGCTACTGGGTTGTTCACGTGCCGCTATAGTGAGTACGTATCAAAAGTGGTGCACAGATGGCCAAACGACGAACTGTCAACCACAGCTCGTTGATGCCAGTGAGGAGCGGAGACTGTCGCGCATTGTTCACAGCGACCGCAGGGCCACAGTACGACAAATAACCGGCAGCTACAACAGTGATGATCAGGGCAATGCGCCACAGTACACAGTCATTGCAGCCTTCTGCGCATGGGCCTGCGTAGCCGAAGACCCAGCCGAGTCCCCCCGCTGACGGCACGCCATCGCCAACAAAGTATGAAATGGGCGCAAGATCATCGAGATTGGACTGTGGATGATTGAAAGAAAGTGGTCTGATCTGACGAATCAAGATTCCCGGTGCATCACGTAGACGGCCGAGCGCGGATACGCCGATTACCAACGGAGTCTATGGCACCTGGATGCACTTTTGAGTAGAAGCAGGATGGCGGGGGCTGCAGTGTTTTGCTGTGGGCGATGTTTTCTCGGGACACTTAAGGCCCCATTTTCCTAATAGCACAATTCCTGAGAGCTGTCAGGTATTTGAACATCGTCGCGGACTAAGTTCACCCATTCATGGCAATTGTGTTTTCTGCTGGTGATGGCCATTACCAACAGCATAATGCGCCATGCCACACTGCCAGAATCGTCAAGGAGTGGCTCGAGGAACATGCTGATGGTTTTCTGCTAATGCCCTGGCCTCCAAACTCACCTAACATGAACTCAATCGAACATTTGTGGCTCGACTTAGAAAAGCAAGTTCGCGCTAAATCACCACCACCCCGAAATGTACGGGAACTGGAGGACTTGCTGTTGACTTTATGGCATCCGACGTCACCCCAGGATACCTATCACCACCTCATCGAATCGATGCCTCGCCGAGTGGCCGTTGTTTTGCAGGGCTAAAGCGGATCCTACGGCTTATTAGGTGGGTAGGCATAATGTAATGGCTCATCGGAATGTATTCTTATCTGATTTTACCACTAGTTGTACCTATTTTATTTTCTGGGTACTGTGTACTCCTCCTGAATGTCTTTTCTTTTAATAATCAATTAAAAGCGAATTTTAATTGAAAAGACACTGATTGGAATCTTTCACTGAGTCAGTGTCTTTTAATGTTAAGGTTTGCCACAATCGGATCACGGTCCTTAAAAACGGGAAAGGAAATCTCACACAGCTGGCAGTACATCAAGTACGATTTGTTTGCAAAAACAGGTTGTGGCGCAGTAATATGCATTGGCGTTTGGCGAATCCCAAGGGTGTGGCATTATAGCAAGGGATCTAGCGACATTTCATATGGATCATGTCTGTTCAGATCCAAGGAGTGGCGTTATGAAAGGGTGGTGGTAAATCGAGGGGTGGTACATCAACAACTGACTGTATATGTTTTTTGCATTTAAGTACACAAGCGTGGTTTTCTGCCTTTCTTATTTTTCTCAGAAGTAGGGCGAAAGCTCGATTATCTTTTATACACTGCTGGCCACCCAAAATGCAACACCAAGAAGGAAGCATCCGATTGGCCTGAAATTCGCAGCATGCGTCGCCCGCGAGAGGACATGCGAACGATTAGCATTGCAGGGCATATGCAAATCATGTGCGCCCGACACGCCACCGAGAAGCACTATAAGAAGGGTGCACAGAAGGCTGGG
Organism: Macrothele yani; assembly: GCA_039090855.1. Classification (NCBI taxonomy): domain Eukaryota; kingdom Metazoa; phylum Arthropoda; class Arachnida; order Araneae; family Macrothelidae; genus Macrothele; species Macrothele yani. The sequence goes on from CM077011.1 coordinate 33,443,681, forward strand.
TGTAAGTAGTGGAAGTGTGTTGTACTTCCGGACCTGAGCGTGGGAAGCTTCCTGATGCCTCGTCGCAGAATACGGCAGTCATTCCAGCAAGTTTCGGAGTTCGACAGAGGACGAATAGTGGCTTGTCGCGACAGCGGTTTATCGTACCGAGACATCGACGCCCGTGTGGGACGACATCCAGCCACAGTGAGGCGAGCATGGATTCGGTGGGTGCAGATGGGACGGACGGATCGATTGACGCTGCCGCGGCACACCACCGAACGAGAGGACCGGCATGTTCTGCGGCGGGCATTGACGGCTCGCACCACCACATCACGAACGTTAGCTCAGGAATTAGGGTGTGTTGCGCAACAACCTGTGTCAGCACGTACCGTTCGACGTCGTCTGCTGGAGCGGGGACTTGTCGCACGGCGCCCATTGCTCCGATTACCATTGACGTTACGCCACGGGCGAGTGCGGCTGCAGTGGGACGTTAAACGCTTTACCTGGACTACGGAATGGCACGACATTGTCTTCTCCGACGAATCCCGCTTCTGCCTGCAACACCACGATGGTCGGATCCGCGTGTGGTGGCACTGCGGTGAGAGACTGTATGACGCCTGCATTATGTATCACCATACCGGTCCGTCGCGACGGCGGTTTATCGTACCGAGACATCAGCGCCCGTGTGGGACGACATCCAGCCACAGTGAGGCGAGTATGGATTCGGTGGGTGCAGCAGGGACCGACGGACCGACGTGAGCGATTGCCGCAGCCGCTGCATACCACCGAACGAGAGGACCGTCATGCTGTGCGGCGTACATTGACGGTTCGCACTGCCAAATCACGAACGTTAACGCAGGAATTAGGGTGTGTTGCTGCCGTGGCCCGCCTGTTCTACCGATATGTCCCCCATCGAACACGTCTGGTCACTGATCGGCAACCGAGTGGCCCGACAAGCATCACCCGCGGCTACGCCTGGTGAACTGTGGCAACGTGTTGAAGCAGCCTGGACCAACATACCCCAAGCCCGCATCCAAAGCCTCTTTCGTTCGATGCCGCGGCTTGTAGCGGCCGTTATTTCCAGCCATGGAGGCCACGCGAACTATTGATGTCTGCGTTTTCGGCAAGTCGCACACGCCTGTTGTAACGTATACTCTAGATTCAGTTTCCTTTTGATTTTACTATCTCTGGTTATTTTATTTTCCTATGTAAATTATCTTCTTACTTAACGAGATGTTATTTCTCCCGCTGAATGATATGTGGCAATGAGTGTAAGTCATGACGTGGTGGTAGGCAGTATAAATAGGCGCGTTCAACGATACCTAGGAGAGCGTTTGTTTATGTGCATAGGGAGAGCTTTGTTTTATGTGTAAAGAGATCTTCGTTTGGTGTAAAGAGAGCTTCGTTTATGTGAGAGGAACTTCGTTATATGTGAGAGCCAGATATCGAGTAGTTGTGTGACCTGTGAAATATGTGTGGATAATACCAGGAGTTTCCCTAATAAAAGGTTTTCTTAGTAAGTACGTTTTTCTCAGTTCATAATTTTGTCAGACCTCTGTCTGGCTGTTAGGTCTCTTTCATTAAGTGTTACTATTAACAACCAGCATAAGACTTTATTCATCATAAATCACTACTACTACAACGTTACTAGCAGTTAAGCTTATTCATGATATAATTACTACAACAACAACCAGTAAGAAACTATATTCATTATAATTGGTGCCCGAACTTTTTCTGAACACGAGGTCTTGACAATTATTACCCATGTCTTCTTTACCTGAGACAACTTCAAAATTTCACCCTAAGGCAAGTTTCGGTGGTGATGGGATTAATTTCGACCATCTGCAAGAAGCCTGTGGGGCTCACTTTACTGATAATGATTTCCAAGTGCCCAGGCATTCTTCACAATTTCATAATTCACCAGCTTCCTATTACTCTGAGTCGCGGGTCGTACCTGAGGGATTTCAATCCTCTCAGAGAAGCAGAATGCTTGCCCATTTCGTGCCGCATGCAGGAACAATTCATTTCAATGGTTTGGAGGGGTCCTTAAAATTTCTTGAGGACCTGGAGGATCATTTTGATCTATACAATATTCCTCAAGACTGCAAAGTGCAAATAGCAGGCACTTGCTTGAAGGATACCGCTAAGACCTGGTATCGGCAGTGGAGAGTGTCGAACCCGGATTCTCATTATGAGACTTTCCGAGCAGAATTTTTGGAAGTCTTTCCTTTCGGCCTCAGTCGAGCTAGCCTTGCACAACAACTTTTTTTCTCGTCAGCAAGGACCCAACGATAGCCCTGTTGCATTTGCTTTAGAAGCAACACGCTTGTATAACTTATGGGATCCACATGCCAGTCATGTCGACATGTTGGACACCCTATTGCAACAGCTCGATCCATTTCTACAGGATTTTCTTGAGGTCCGACACCCTGCTACAATTCATGAATGCCTTCGCCTCATACGAACGTATGAAGAGCGACACGGCAAACATGGTCCAACTCACCATGCTCTAGCACCCAGCGAGGCTTATTACGAACATCCTCAGCGGCATAATAGGCCTAATGACTTTCAACGCGAGCGTACACAGGTGCAAGTTCAAGCATCATACGTTCCATCGCATAGAGGAGTGGTACACCAACCGCGAGTTTCTAATCAATTTTCTGGGTACCGTACAAATGCACAGTATGCTCGACCCCGTTCCAATCCGCAGAATTCGGAACGTTTTCATGCTAAGGGCAATGATGATTTTTCTGCCCGTGCTGAGGGAAGAAGTAATAGAAATGAAAATTTCGACAGACATGCGGAGTTCCCGCAGCAGTTTTCACGCAGTTTTCCTCATCGTGAAAACTTTCCCGATACCCGGCAGGGCCGACGAGGTTTCAGACCGCATGATAATACAACCAGGAATCCTTTAAACTTCCAAAGGAAGTAGACCAAGGGTCGGTACTGCTTCCTGATACCAAGCATTCTGACCCTAAAACAGTATTAGTGACTGTCCAAACTCCTCAGTTGCCTGATGTATTCTTGACAATTGAAGATATTATTGTCGAGACAAAGTTCGACCCTGGTTCTGAAATATCAGCCCTAAATACGAAGTTTTGCACTGACAATTTTCCTGCAATACTCGTTCAGCCTGCGACGCAGTATTTGCAAGGTGCAAATAACGAAATCTTCAGTATCACAGGAACTGTCACATTATCTCTAGGGCTGGGAAAGGCTCGTTTTACGCATTCTTTCCTGCTTATAGACGAACTACCTGTGAAATGTCTAATGGGAATGGACTTTATTCATACGTTTCAAATAACTTTGAATTTCGTACAACATGTGATTTCCTTTCCGGAACCTGTCGAAATGATTCCTACGGTCCATATGGATATAACGAGTTTGTTATTGAATAACCAATTGAATGAGAAGCAACGAAACCAGCTTTCTCTCCTTTTACAGGAAAGCCCTGGTTTATTTTCTGATCAACCTGGTTTCACACAGGTGGTTTATCATGTCATTGACACTGAGGGTTCGAAACCGATTGCGACGAAACCTTACCCTTGTGCTCCACATAAGAAACAGGAAATGCAACGTCAAATTTCTGAAATGATTAAACAGAGCATAATAAGGGAATCAACAAGCGCCTGGGCTGCACCTGCCTTTCTGGTTCCAAAGAAACAACCCAATGAATTTCGTTTCGTGACAGATTTCCGCAAGCTCAACCAAGTCACGAAAACGATCAATTATCCACTACCTGTCATGTCGCATATTTTGCATGACCTGTCGTCAACTAAATGGATGTCAACCTTGGATTTGGCGAGTGGATATTGGCAGGTGGCGGTACATCCAGACTCCGTCGATAAAACAGGCTTTGTGACTCCTTTTGGGGCTTATGAATACTTGCGTATGCCCTTTGGACTAGCTTCTGCACCTGCTACTTTCCAAAAGCTTATGGATACGGTTCTCAGACCTGTTCTAGGTCCCCATGTGCATGTATATTTGGATGACATTATTATTACATCCGAGAATTTTGACGAGCACCTTTCTCTGCTCAAACAGGTGTTCCAACTCATATACAATGCTGGCTTGACGTTAAAACCTAGTAAATGCCAGATAGCGAGGGACGAGATTGTATATCTGGGGTTGAAAATCACTCCCCACGGCTTTTTTACGGATAATGAAAAAATTAGGCCTATTGTTGACTTTCCTCGGCCTAAAACAGCAAAAGAACTATCACGCTTTCTGGGAATGACCGGATGGTATCAGCAGTTCGTCCCCGCTTATGCTACAATCTGTGAGCCATTGTATGCTTTGAAACGTAAATACAAGAAGTTTGTTTGGACACCTGAGGCTAACGCTGCATTTGAAACACTGAAGTCTGCGTTGACTCAGCCTCCTGTGTTGGCTTTCCCGGATCATACTAAGGAATTTGATATTTATACTGACGCATCCGGAGTTAGTCTTGGTTGCGTTTTGTCACAAGCTGGGCATCCAATAGCTTTTGCGTCTCGTACTTTAGCCAAAGCTGAACGCAATTATTCAGCTACGGAACGTGAATGTCTTGCTGTAGTGTATGCTCTTGACAAATTCCAATGTTATCTTAACGAATTGAATGTTAACATAATTACGGATCATTCTGCCCTTCAGTATTTGAATTCTGCTAAGCACCTCTCTCAAAGACTTATGAAGTGGGCTCTTAAGTTACAAGAGAGCAATATCAAAATTTCGTACCAACCAGGTCATAAGAATCAAAAACCGGACGCATTGTCTCGCGTCCCGATTAATGGGGTTCCCACAGAAACTACTCCTGGATGTCAGCCTTTACTTCTAATAGCTGATATAACATCCAGAGAGCAGATAATGGTAGAATTAATAAATGATCCAGATTTTGGGGATATCTATAATTTTTTGCTTGCGGGTTCACTACAGCAAAGTGATCCTTCTCTGGCTGGGAGATCACAGCATTTTGAAGTCATAGAGGGTCTTCTTTATTATACGAAATCTAGGACTACTAGGGCAGAGTTTCGCCCATGTATTCCGCGAACCCTTAGAATGGCCCTTTTAAACGAATTTCATGACAAACCTCTTGCAGGCCATTTAGGTATTCGCAAGACCCGTGGTAAATTGCGGGATGTTGCCTATTGGCCTGGCATGTACCAAAGTGTGCTCGCATACGTTCAATCATGTCACTTGTGTCAGATTAATAATTACCGTAATGTAAGACAGGCCGGTCACTTGAAATCTAGTTCAAGTTCTCATGTTTTTGATATTATTTCAAGAGATTTATTGGGACCTTATCCTTTATCTGTTAAAAACAAAGCTCGTTACGTTTTAGTATTAACTGATAATTTTTCTAAATGGGTTGAAGTTTTTCCCATTAAAGCCGCTACGGCGGAAGTTATTTGTAATGTATTAATTAATGAAGTATTCTCTAGATATGGTGCACCTAATAAAGTAGTTTCGGATAATGGTCCCCAATTTATTTCTGACATTTTTGAAAGAATGTGTGCGAGACTACACATTAAGCATAAATTCATTTCCCCATATCATCCCCAGAGTAATCCCGCGGAACGAGTAAACCGCACTCTCGTTAAAATGATTGCTACATTTGTCATGGATCATCACGAGCGGTGGGATGAACATCTTGAGCTTTTTTCGTTCGCCCTCCGCTCGTCTGTTCACGAATCTACTAAATTTACTCCTGCTGAACTTTTTTTGGGTCGAAAAATTAAAACCCCTTTTGAAAATTTAACGGGGATTATCGACGAACTAAACCAGCGACCAACTCCGCAATCAGTACGAATCATGGCTGAAAAAGCTCGTGTTGCAATGATAGGAGCACAAGCGGCTCAAGCAAGATATTATAATACTAGGCGTAGGGAACCAGATCTTGTCGTTGGAGATCTCACTCTCGTGGAAACGCACTTCCAGTCTTCTGTTTCTCATACTTTAGTGAAGAAATTTGCACCCAGCTACGAAGGTCCATATCGGGTGGCAAATGTGTTTGAAAATAACAGTATTCTTGAAAAACCTGACAATCAATTTCAATACGTACATGTTGCTCAGTGTCGCAAATATCATGAACGAAATATCGATTTTATCATCAACCCTACTCAACTTTCTGTTCCACAGACTCAATAGCCTATATCTCACGATCAACCTCCAGAAATTTTGGACGAACCGACAAACATTTTTGAAGAATCTCATGTGATTTTTTCTTCACCCTCCCCTCCTCAAGACTGGTTTCCAAACACGCAACCTGATTCTCCCATGAGACGAAGGCTCGAATCAAGTTCTTCAAATTCTAGTATCGTTCCTTTCCCTCCAACCATTGCCAAGACTATTGCTGCACCATTCCCTAATAACTCTGCACCAACACATGCTCCTACTTCCTTGAATACCTCGTCAGAGAGTATTCCTATAGGCAGAAATAAACATCGCCCTGTACGACCACTAATTTACAGCAGCGACTCAGAATCATCAGATATTTCTGATTTATCAGATATAGACAATAGGGGGACGATTCCTAAACGACAGACACAAATTACAAACCGTCCAGCAACACCAAAAGCTGGTCGAAAACGTAACTTGTCTCCCCAATCTGCTTCGCCGCAACAGCGCCGAAGGCAGAGATCCTTGCATCAGCCCGGGTTTCGCCCCTGGAACCTACGCTCAGGACAAACAGGGCCAATGCCTGCTTCTACTCTCATGCCCAGAGGCAGAAAGCGAAAACAAACGATGTGGCCGGAGCCACGTCCCTTCAAAAGAATGCTGGAAGGACAACACGGGCCTCAGCACAAAGGGACTACATATCAAAAGTCTGGGGGAGCCCGTTCCTGTCAGCCGCAGGGATTTCCGGACCGACAGACTTCAGCCGTTCCTGTCCGCCGCAGGGATTTCCTGACCGACGGACTTCAGCCGTTCCTGACCGTTCCTGTCAGCTGCAGGGATTTCCTGACCGACAGACTTCAGCCGTTCCTGACCGACGGACTTCAGCCGTTCCTGACCGTTCCTGTCAGCCGCCGGGATTTCTTGACCGACAGACTACAGATGTTCCATATCCATTCAAGTCTTTGAAAAGATCTACGCCACCTGAATTTACCAGTCCGATTAGGCCTGGAAAACGTTATCGTACTAGAGTTTTTTATGCGTCCTCGAGATAAGTAAGTTCTCGTGGACAGGTTCTTTTCTCCGTTTGTTGTTTTTCCTGCACGACCAGTTGGCGTGTCAGAATTTATTTCTTTTCGTGTGGGCCTACGCATTTTTAAATCCAAATTTTTTTATATATGCCTATGTGCTTAGGGGTAAAATAGTAAAAATTGTTACTGTTAGGCAGCTACAGGCAATCTTCGCTGCTGATACAGTTGGTTTGTATTCAACGATAATATGTGGACGTCATTTGAAATTTATATATATGTGCGTAGGGATAAAATAATGAAAATTGTTACTGTTAAGCAGCTACAGGCAATCTTCGCTGCTGATACAGTTGGTTTGTAATCAACGCTAATAGGAAGACGTAATTTGAAATTAAAAAAGTGATTCCTGCTAGACAGAATAAAAGTAAGGTATGCCGATGCAGGTTTGTTCTGTTCAAGTATATAAAGTGTTTCCTGCTTCACAGACAATTGCTGCGGTCACAGATTTCCTGATTTTGTCATGCCAAGTTTGATATTGTACATACTGCGGCCACCAAACAACAAACAAAAAAGAGGACGATAAACGTCAGTCAGCAAGTGTAAGACTTACACTCCAAAATTGATAGGTTTTTCGAAAAAAAAAAAAAATTAAGGGGGAGATGATGTAACGTATACTCTAGTTTCAGTTTCCTTTTGATTTTACTATCTCTGGTTATTTGATTTTCCTATGTAAATTATCTTCTTACTTAACGAGATGTTATTTCTCCCGCTAAATGATATGTGGCAACGAGAGTGTAAGTCATGACGTGGTGGTAGGCAGTATAAATAGGCGCGTTCAACGATACCTAGGAGAGCGTTTGTTTATGTGCGTAGGGAGAGCTTTGTTTTATGTGTAAAGAGATCTTCGTTATATGTGAGAGCCAGATATCGAGTAGTTGTGTGACCTGTGCAATATGTGTGGATAATACCAGGAGTTTCCCTAATAAAAGGTTTTCTTAGTAAGTACGTTTCTCTCAGTTCATAGTTTTGTCAGACCTCTGTCTGGCTGTTAGGTCTCTTTCATTAAGTGTTACTATTAACAACCAGCATAAGACTTTATTCATCATAAATCACTACTACTACAACGTTACTAGCAGTTAAGCTTATTCATGATATAATTACTACAACAACAACCAGTAAGAAACTGTATTCATTATACTGTAAGCTCAATCGTTTCATCTTTGCATCTGTTGTTATGTGTCCAGTAAATCTGGCTTTGCTATCTCGCGTCCTTCTTGGTTTTACATTTTGGATAGCCAGCAGTGTATAATAATTTCTCAAATTCTTGCAAAACCCCCTAGTTGTCATGAAAACCGGAAAGGGGTTTTCTTCACGAAGAAGAGTTTGAACTTTTTTATTCAATATCTTTCCTAAATTGATATTCTTGCAAAATAACGTACGAGTTCCTTTGAAAACTCAGGAAGTGTCGTACCTGCTACCACGATTGCGTAGATTGTATAATCACTTATCTGATCATTGATTTTTTTTCTTGTCTGAAGTAACAATGCCACGAAGAAAACAAAATAAGCAAATTTTTCCCTGTGCAAGTTTTATCCATTGGTGATAGCATTTTGTTGACATGAGGATATTTTTAGTGCAATTTCGAAAAGGAGAGATGGTTATCACAACGCGTCGTACTTCGCTCACTTCTTAATCCTTGTCTCTTTTGTTTTCCTTATAATCTGGTTTTGGCCTTGTCAGGTGTGTTTCCGCATACGTGGAGAGCGTCCATCAATAAGAATGAAATCTGGAGACTTAAAACCCAGTGTACGAAATAAAGAAACACCGAACAATACTTACAAAAAGGAACATAACTTCGTTTCCTTTAGGGCAAATGGCAGTTGCATAATACAGAATTTCACTTCGCGTGGAAGTGTCCGCTGGTCTTTTTCTTATTACATACATTATGTAGCCAAAAGTATTCGGACACCTAATTCGAACAGAAACAAGAGCATTTATTATTTGAAATCAGTTCATAGTTGACCCACCCGTAACCTTTATGACTGTAACAAAGATTATTTATTTTATTTTCTGTGTGATTTTTTTTATTTCAAAGTTTGAAGGTTCAAAATTAAGCAGTACATAACGCAGAACAGACAAGACGCATAAAATTTATTAACTGAAAGAAAGAATTTATTAAGTCACTTCGTTTTAGACATTTCTAGTGTCGCAAGAAATCACTCTGTCAAGACTCAAGTGCGCTCCCTTTAAATAAATCAGTCCTATGATCAAGTATTATTTAAAGACAGCAAACATTAATTCTCTTTCGGTTTCGGAGATTTATTTGTCGATTAAAAAATACAGTTTACGCTCAACTTTTTCCAAATATTGAAATAGCTTCGCGCATGTTTCTTTCAATCACTAACTGCACTTATGAACGATCTTTTTCCAAACTCAAATTAATTAAATCAACGCTTCGAAATTCCATGACAGAATCAAGTCTTGACGATTTATCGTTATTGCCAACCGAAAAGGAACTAACGCAAGAATCAGACTTTTCCGGTGTGATTAAAGAATTAGCCGCTCGCATATCAGGAAAAGAAAACATTTAAATGAGGAAACAAGTGTGAAAAACAGAAATTCCAGTATGTTCATATTCTTAATTGATAGTTTTTTATTGATAATTGGATGCGCTATCACTGAGTACTGACTCCGCTTTAGGGAACAAATTTCTCTGTTGATTTGATTACGATATAAAGCTATTAATATGCGCGAAAATGTTAATTTTAGTTTCAGTTGGCAGTTGCCTTGTTAAATTTAAATTTCGTTCCTCATTTCTTTTCTGAGTTTGCTTTTATCAACAGATTATCGTTTTGCAAAGCAACATACATGATCGTATCAGAATAATATGACCACCCCGGAATCAGTGTACCTGCCCAGACGTGTCACAGAGTGCACTTGACAAGGTCGAGCCAGGACAGATGAGCCATAGTGTGTTACGTAAGCACAATGTGCAGAGGTAGTAATTTGATGGACCTTCAAAAAAGAATAATCATCGGCTACCGCGCCAAGGGTGGAAGCATCTCAGAAACAGCAGAATTCGTGGGCTATTCGCGAGGTACGGTAGAAAGGGTTGTACAAAGAATGGACTGCTGGTACACCGAGTACCTCCCGACGTCATGACTGTGGATCCCCAAAGGTCATCGACCCCAGAGGAGAACGTCGCCTTCGTAGGCTGGTAAAGGGCAATCGATGCGCAACAGTGCAGCAATTGACCACGCAAATGAACGCTGGGTCATCCAGTTACTAGCTTAATTGAGAAAGCATTCGGCTTCGGAGAAGGAAAATGTGGGTTCGAGTATCTCTCACCGGAAAAATTGGGTTTCATATTGGCGCCCGAACGTGAAAATGGATCTAGTAGTAGTTAGGTTCTTCGAAAAATATGTGACGTTCCTTCCACACCTCGTCTGGAATTAATGAGAATTCCTTCTTCGCTTCAAAAAATGTTTGATGTTCCTTCCTCACATCGTCTGGAATTAATGAGAATTATTTCTTTGCTTCAAAAGAAATAATTCTCATCAATTCCAGACGATGTGATGCAACATCACACATTTGTCGAAGCGAACAATGAATGTCGGTGTATCTTAATTGGGAAAGCATTGGGCTCGGAAACAGAGGGATTTGGGTTCGATTCGTGCCACTGGCAAAACGGCATTTACGCTATATACACTGTAAAAAAATTCTGTAGATTTTACGGTTTTAAACCGTTTTCCAGGGTGCCAACACAAAACCGTAAAATCTACAGTTTTATGCCGTGTTGGAGTTTATGGTGTTGGAGCAAAGCTATAGCTTTGCTCCAACACAATCAACACATTCGTTCCAGCCAAATTTTTGTGTTTTCGTGATTATTTGGACTGTGACTCGCTCCAGCCAAATTCTGTGCTGTTTTCTTCATTAAATGCGGTGTTAGAGCAAAGCTATAGCTTTGCTCCAATACGGCATAAAACTGTAGATTTTACGGTTTTGTGTTGGCACCCTGGAAAACGGTTTAAAACCGTAAAATCTACAAATTTTTTTTACATTGTATTATTTGAATGGTTTTTTCACTTTCTACGAAGTGTAAATGCTTCATCATTTCCGCTAATTCACTTTCTACGAAGTGTAAATGCTTCATCATTTCCGCTAATTCACTTTCTACGAAGTGTAAATGCTTCATCATTTCCGCTAATTCACTTTCTACGAAGTGTAAATGCTTCATCATTTCCGCTAATTCACTTTCTACGAAGTGTAAATGCTTCATCATTTCCGCTAATTCACTTTCTACGAAGTGTAAATGCTTCATCGTTTCCGCTAATTCACTTTCTACGAAGTGTAAATGCTTCATCGTTTCCGCTAATTCACTTTCTACGAAGTGTAAATGCTTCATCGTTTCCGCTAATTCACTTTCTACGAAGTGTAAATGCTTCATCGTTTCCGCTAATTCACTTTCTACGAAGTGTAAATGCTTCATCGTTTCCGCTAATTCACTTTCTACGAAGTGTAAATGCTTCATCATTTCCGCTAATTCACTTTCTACGAAGTGTAAATGCTTCATCGTTTCCGCTAATTCACTTTCTACGAAGTGTAAATGCTTCATCGTTTCCGCTAATTCACTTTCTACGAAGTGTAAATGCTTCATCGTTTCCGCTAATTCACTTTCTACGAAGTGTAAATGCTTCATCATTTCCGCTAATTCACTTTCTACGAAGTGTAAATGCTTCATCATTTCCGCTAATTCACTTTCTACGAAGTGTAAATGCTTCATCATTTCCGCTAATTCACTTTCTACGAAGTGTAAATGCTTCATCATTTCCGCTAATTCACTTTCTACGAAGTGTAAATGCTTCATCATTTCCGCTAATTCACTTTCTACGAAGTGTAAATGCTTCATCGTTTCCGCTAATTCACTTTCTACGAAGTGTAAATGCTTCATCGTTTCCGCTAATTCACTTTCTACGAAGTGTAAATGCTTCATCATTTCCGCTAATTCACTTTCTACGAAGTGTAAATGCTTCATCATTTCCGCTAATTCACTTTCTACGAAGTGTAAATGCTTCATCATTTCCGCTAATTCACTTTCTACGAAGTGTAAATGCTTCATCGTTTCCGCTAATTCACTTTCTACGAAGTGTAAATGCTTCATCGTTTCCGCTAATTCACTTTCTACGAAGTGTAAGTGCTTCATCGTTTCCGCTAATTCACTTTCTACGAAGTGTAAGTGCTTCATCGTTTCCGCTAATTCACTTTCTACGAAGTGTAAATGCTTCATCATTTCCGCTAATTCACTTTCTACGAAGTGTAAATGCTTCATCATTTCCGCTAATTCACTTTCTACGAAGTGTAAATGCTTCATCATTTCCGCTAATTCACTTTCTACGAAGTGTAAATGCTTCATCATTTCCGCTAATTCACTTTCTACGAAGTGTAAATGCTTCATCATTTCCGCTAATTCACTTTCTACGAAGTGTAAATGCTTCATTATTTCTGCTAATTCACTTTCTACGAAGTGTAAATGCTTCATCATTTCCGCTAATTCACTTTCTACGAAGTGTAAATGCTTCATCATTTCCCTTTAAAATTGAAATCATTTCGTTCTTCAGCGTTACTAGAAATCCACGCCTTTCCCTAGTTTCAGAACTAAGACGCGTCTTTGGGAAGATTAAATGTATATTAATGTTGCCCGTGTTGGAAAGAACGGAATGATAAGTAACGAGAAACCTATAATTACGCCATCATGGGTCGTATCGGACTGAAAAATGATATACACTTTTGAGCTCGTAGACGTATAGCTTAGCAGATGCTTCCGACGAACGCACGAACGCGCTTGTTCGAGTTAACGACAAAACACAAAAGGCTACATGCACATAATGCCTCACGATACTGAAATAAAAATACAAGAAAAGAAAATAAACGAGGTATTATGTAATTTTTTCGAGTTCTCTTTTTTTACTATTCTGACCTTCTTCGTTCCATGCTTAACTCTCACACGTGACCGGCATGACCAAGTATCAAAACGGCAAGAGACTACTTGAAGATCTACTGCCTGTTATTTGTGTCACGGGAGCTCTTTGAAGTGATTTGCCAACCATTTAAAAACGTCAAAAAAAATTTACTGTTTCTCATTTGTACCGAATACTGAGGGTCATGCATCCAATTATATCTGCTTAACTTCCGACTGCTAGGAAACAAGGTAGCATTGGGTTTTTTTCATCAAAGTCGTAGAGACTTCCAACTGGTATTTTTTTGTCAGTAATAGCACTTTCGAGCGCATTTTTATAACTCCAATGGGACACGTTGTGAGCAAAACTAAAATGGTTAACTTCAAGTAAAATTCTCTGGAAGACGTCTTCATTATTATCTCAGTACTAAAAAAGAAAGATGACACCGAAGTCTGAGTTGTTATGAGCACGTCTTTTGAATGCTTTACGACACAAAAATATATTTAAAATTTTCTACAGAGACAGGTGAGTGGACGCATAGTCAGGCGACCGACATTGTAAATTTCTTTTTTTTTATTACTACGCAAATAACGTATTTTAAACATGTTACGTTGATGTTGAGGAAGTTTTGTGTTACCTTGTATAACATTCCGAAAATTTACCAAATATGGAAGTAAAATTATAGGTTTAAAGCGAAAACAGGTCGCATTCGAAATAAATCCGAAAAAATGAACTTTTTTGAAAATTGCGTAAAATATAAGGAATCGACATAATGGAATTAACGAAACAATAACTTAGTTCTTTCTCTTTATATAACTTGAAATGTTTTGCTATTTTTTACTCGTACATCTCAATATTGTACGTTACTTTCAACACCGACGCATCGCAACTTGACTAAAAACACAGAACACACTACTTCAGTGATAACAAACATTTCTGAGGCATTTATTATCAGATGAAAGGTGAGTTAATCTTCAAAGGGAATATCCACAAAACAATTAGGAGGCAATCCCCAATATCACCCGAATGTAAAACTTGGTATTAAGCGCACTGTTTTTGTATGACATCACTTCCTATGGTGGGATTCTGTCTATGAATCGGATTTTTTTATTTATGCCTCTTTATAGGTGGACGAGAGGGTAAAGATTTTTTTTTCCGATAAATTTACTTTGCAATGTTTTTTTTAAATTGGTATCCTCTTAAATATTACTAATCGTACTATTTGTTATTCTTGTAAAACTGCAGCTTCTTGCATGCTCCGGACAACTAGAACAAAACAATATTAGGATTTAACAATATTAGGATTTCTAATGGCCAGAAGAAAACAGTCTTCAAGTACTTTTAGGCACATCAGCTTCTAAGAGCGGCAACAGTATCAACAACTGAACCTCTTATAATGTGAGGTCAAAAGTATCACAGTCGCAATACAACTTATTCAAATATAAGTACACCAATCAGCAAAAACATTATAACCATAGAAGTACTCCTGTCGCAGACAGAACAGCTCACACCCGATGAAGCATCATAGATTTAACGAGCTGTTATTAGGTGTCTCTTGATATTTGGTATCACGACCAGAGTTGGAAACGGGTCAAAAATTTCGGACCCGGACTCGACCCGACCTGATCCGGACCCGTAACTGACCCGGACAAATATACTTTGAACTATAAATTCGAAACTCAATTTATATATATATACATATCAACGAAATATATGTGTTCATTCCAATAACTGCTTGATATTTAATAACTGAAATCCCTTTTTAATAATAAAATTTGGTTACTTGCTAAATTTTAGTGTCATTTTTAGTGCCACTATTTTGCGTAATCCCGAAGTAATGGCTGACTATGACCATGACCATGGAGTGTATTACAAATGGGAATCATTATTTACGATTACACAAATGTATTTTTAATGTATTTAGATTGTTCACTCTTTCCACGATTTGATGGAGGTGTGCATGCTTTCATATGGTCCGTTAGATTTTTTGGTTCCATAATATTTTATTACACCGTCGACATATTTCTTAGTAATTATACACTTTCCACATTTTGAACAACAAGCAAGACCAAACAACACAGAATTATTCACCGATTCCTTAATGAGACGACATAATTTCCAGCATTCACTCTTCCCCTTGTGGTTTTCAACAAGCACGTATTTGTTGGACTCGACGCCTTTCTCAACCTCCTTAATATTGCATCCATCCATATTAACAAATAAGGAGTTAATTTCGACATGACATGTCATGGGAAAACGATGTTAGCACATCAATCGAAAACCTCTGAATTCTCAATGTAGATGTGATGAGAGGAGTAACTCTTAATCATACAGTGACCTTCGCACGGAGAAAGTGAAATAGCTCAGAAGCAGGCGAATAGCATTTGCCTGTACCTTGCCCTCGACAATCACACTGTAAAAGAACGCAAAGGAAGTATCTTTTTAAGATATGGTGTCGGTGTGTCTGACGTCGGTCGGTGCAAATCTTCGTTGTTTTAAGAAAGAGACAACAATATTTTTGCATGGCAAATCATTATTTCACTCCGTGGGCACCAGTATCGACTACAGAATTCCACAACGCGCATTATTCTTTGGAAAATATTTTTCTCTTTTCAAAAATAAAACGGGGATAAAACCGGGTCAAAATCGGGTCAAGTACACCATGGCCCGACCAGTTGGACCCGCAAGAAATTGTTGACCCGTTGAACCGTGACCCGTTTCCATCTCTGATCATGACTGCAACAGAAGATCCCGCAGTTCCCGTAAATTACGTGGTTGGAGTGATGCTGTTCGTACCCGTTTCTCCTACTCAAACCACAAATGCTCGATAGGGTTCATTCCGGCGAGTCTGGTGGCCATGGCAATAAATGGAATTCCTATTCGTGTTCTTGGAATCATTCCTGAACCTCCTTCGTAGTGTGGCATGGAGCATTGTCTTGTTGAAAGACGCCATCTCCACCAAGGAATAGAGTCGCCATAAAGGGGTGTACTTGCTCAGCCACGATGTTCAGGTACGTGACAACTGTCGGAGTTCGCTCTACAGGAATAATGGGTCAAGGTGTTCCCCAAGAACGTTGGAATGTAGGTCAGGAATAATGGGTCAAGGTGTTCCCCAAGAACGTTGGAAAGTAGGTCAGGAATAATGGGTCAAGGTGTTCCCCAAGAACGTTGGAAAGTAGGTCAGGAATAATGGGTCAAGTTGTGTTCCCCAAGAACGTTGGAAAGTAGGTCAGGAATAATGGGTCAAGTTGTGTTCCCCAAGAACGTTGGAAAGTAGGTCAGGAATAATGGGTCAAGTTGTGTTCCCCAAGAACGTTGGAAAGTAGGTCAGGAATAATGGGTCAAGTTGTGTTCCCCAAGAACGTTGGAAAGTATGTCAGGAATAATGGGTCAATGTGTTCCCCAAGAACGTTGGAAAGTAGGTCAGGAATAATGGGTCAAGGTGTGTTCCCCAAGAACGTTGGAAAGTAGATCAGGAATAATGAGTCAAGGTGTGTTCCCCAAGAATGTTGGAAAGTAAGTCAGGAATAATGGGTCAAGGTGTTCCCCAAGAAAATATTGCCCAGACAGTCACATTTCATCCAGCCATCTGGATCCGTCACACAGTGCATCCAGGTGAGATGGCTTCCTTGGGTATACGTGGCACACGTGATCGTCTGACGACAGGGAGTAACAAAACGCGAGATTCGTCTGATCATGAGACCCTCTTCCAGACTTCTATAGTCCAATGTCAATGATTGCGTGCCCGCTGACAGAGTTTACGACGGTGAGTGGCTACGTGCACAGGCATACGAATGGGTCTGCGGCTGCAGAGACTCATATCTAAGAATTTACGATGAACTGTGCGTGTGTTCGGACACATTGGGCCCTTCACTACAATTGAAATTATGGGTAATGTCAGCCACGGTAGCCCTCCAGTTGCTGTGGACAAGACGAGATGGCCTGGGCTGACTTCTGGCATCAATAAGGCGTGACCTGCCCACGTCATATCGACAGCTCGACGTATCACCTGTTTCGGACCCAGGGACGCGCCAAGCGGGGTTCAACATTTGACAGTAGTGTGGGTAGCGATATTTCGCACAGTTTGAGAGAGTATTGTGACATGTATCTCTTATTAGGGGAATGCCGTGGTTCAGCACTGCGTGCACAAGGGCCTACAGCTAGCGATACCCAGCACGACGGCACCCGGACACCCAGGTCATACGGCGGCTTGAAACTCGAAGGCGCGACACAGGCAATGTCGCACCACGTCCAAGTGCAGACAGTGGTGCTGGACTCTCTGGGAGAACACCATCCCTCGAAGACGCCATACTAGAGTTCATAGAGGAGGATCCAACGACCAGCAGCCGTACGATCACGCGACAGTTCGGTGTGCACCAAAGTACCGTACTTGCCGTTCTACACGACGAAGACCTTCATCTATATCACATCACACGGGTGCAAAGCCTATTACCATAGGATTATACTCGACGACAGGCATACTGTGAGTGACTGCTACAGCAACATGCTGTCGATAATAGTCTCATCCGCCGGATCTTGTGGACTGATGAAGCAAGGTTTACACGGCAGGGTATCTGCAACACCCATAATAGTCATGTTTGAGCATTGGACAATCCGTACGTAACTCGTGAACACCGTCACCAAGTCCGATGGGGTGTTAATATCTGGTGTGGTATTGTGGACGATATCCTAGTGGGACCATATCTTCTTCCCGAACGTGTCACAGCAACCAACTACATGATTTTCCTACGTGATGTTCTGCCGGACTTAGTGGAAAACGTACCATTGGCTGTTCTCAGCAATCTATGGTTCCAGCATGATGGATCACCGGCGCATTAAGCTGCAAATGTTCGCCAGTGGCTGTTCTCAGCAATCTATGGTTCCAGCATGATGGATCACCGCATTAAGCTGCAAATGTTCGCCAGTGGCTGAAGACGGAATGTCCCGGTCGATGGCTTGGCCGTGGTAGTCCTGTCACATGGTCCGCTAGATCGCCGGATCTCAACCTATTGGACTGCTTCCTCTGGGGTCATCTAAAAGAACTGCCTGCACGACCTAGTGGCGACCTTGCACGCCGCCCTCACAACTGTAACCCCTGCTATGCTGCAACGCGTGCAGATGTCTATTCCTCGGCGGGATGCCGCCTGTTCAGCACTACAAGGTGGTCATTTTGAACAAATGTTGTAATCTGACACAAATCCACGTGTTTTATCATTTGTGTTGTAGTTGTACACATCAGTAAAGTACATGTTTTCTGTCAAAGTGATTTGGTAAGTTATTTCTAATGTCTGTATTCTTACCGGATGTGACATCACAAAACTTTCGGCGCGTATATCTCCGGATTGCGGCGTCCGATCGGACAACGGACAACGGTTTTCATCTTCTTTCTCCACGAGGAATCGTCCGGTAGGCTTTTTGTGAGGTCGTTTCTGATCAACTTGTATAAGGTTCAGGTATAAACGCTTAAAGAAAACTAACTCAAAATGAAGAAAGGGAAACTGGAAATCAAAGTTAAATCAGAATATATACGTCATAACTTGTGAATAATATTTTTTGTGAATTTTCAACTAATGTAACACAGTTGTTTTGGTGGAGGTGTAAATGGATATTTCTCTTTGAAATCTTATCTCTACATATGAATGATGGATTTAAAAGAAAATTCGTTTTATTGTGTTTTCTGAAAAGAACATGTTGTTAGTTAGCATGAAATCTTTTCAATGAGAATTTAGATGCCAATGAATGCACAGAGTTTAACACATTTTGCATTGCCTCGCATTCGTTTCAATCAAATGACGTGGTGATTGCACTTTAAAGTTTGATTTTTATTTTTTATTTTGTCTCCTTGATGCTTCGAAAAATGTCAGTCCGGCCTTGTATTGAAGCGTAATTTTATCCTCTGAAGTGTAATTTTATCCATTGAAGTGTAATTTTATCCTCTTATAATTTTTGTTGAAGAATACATTGAGACGCCAGCTTATTAGATACACCTACGCTCTTTACATAAACGGCTCATTCCAATACGAAAGACGTAAGCACGGTGATCGATATAAATCATGTAGGCCAGTTCGTCGAGCATCAGGTAAAGCTCGATTGACTGTCGGAATGGGCAATACGGGTGATCTGAACGGCCTTGAATGTGGTCAAAATAGTTAGCGCTATGCGTGCTGATTCAAGCGCATCCCGAACGGCCTTACTCCTGGGCATTTCACGCACAACCGTAGCAATGGTTTACCCTGAATGGTGCCTCACACAAAAAAACTTCCAGAAATCGTCGATCCTGTGGACCAAAACAGGTGGTGGATCAGAGTGGTCAAAGGAAACTTCCGAGAATCGTGCAAACGGGCCACAAATCACAGCAGAATTCAGCATTGGTGAGCAGAGGGTCACCTCTCCAAACGCGCCATTTTTCGGACCATAAATGCGTTACTATAGCAGACGAGCATGTCAAGTGTAAATGTTTGCAGGTCGGAATACGAAAGCGCGCCTGCAGTGAGCGAGGAAACACCGATGCTGACCTTCGAAGATTGAAGAAATTACTCTTGGATGGACCAATCAAGATTCCTTCTGCATCATGCAGATGGCAAGATCTAGAATTTTGCGCAAGCAACATGAGGCTATGAAGCCGTCCTGTCAGATGTCCGCAATTGTACAGGCTGGTGGCTGCGCTCAGCTGGTCTGCAGAATATTTTCCTGAAACATTTTAGGTCCCCTAATACCCATCGAAGGACACCTGAACGCTACTGCGTATCTGAATATCGTTGCCGACTAAATTCGTTGTTTCAGTACTCCGGTTTATTTTTAAGCAAATGCGCAGGTACAGAAGAATAATGCACCAGCTCACAAGGCTTAGTTCCAGGAACATGCCGACGAGTTTTTCTTGCACAACCTACCCAGTCGCCGGATTTAATCCATTAACCGGCTTTAGCTGGTTTATTCTCAAGAAAGAGACGTATAGCAGGATAACGGATTTAAACCTTTAACCGCTTTATTCTCAAGCAGATGTACACGTACATACAACAGAATAAGCCGGCTTTACCCGATTTATTCTCAAGTAGATGAAGCAGATGGACACGTGCATTAGAATAAACCGGATTTAACCGATACATTCTTAATCAGATGGACACGTACGGCAGAATAAACCGGAATCAACCGATACATTCTCAATCAGATAAACACGTACAGCAGAATAAACCGACTTTATCTGGTATACTATCAAGCAGATGGATACCTACAGCAGGATAACGGATTTAACCGGTTTATTCTCAAGTAGATGGACACGTGCAGCAGAATAGTACACCAGCTAACAAGACTTATATAGTCCTCTAATGGTTCCAGGGACATGCGGACGAGTTTTTCTTGCTTCAGCGACCTGCACAGTGAGCGGATTTAATTCTTTAACCGGCAGGAACGAACTAGCTCGGGGTTAACAATTATAACGAAGTAAATTTCACCGTCATTTTTGGTCCACGCCGGGAATCGAACCCGAGTCCACTTATTCCAGAACAAGTCGCTCTACCAACTGAGCTACGCAGACGTTCGTTGTCGCTGCTATCTGCCTTCATGCCGTGTCCGTCCTGCGGGGCAGGCACGCCACACAATGTGGACTGAAATCAGCTCGAACAAATAAATTCGTTGTAAAATAAGGGGGACCAGAGGGGGTTGGAATGAATGATCCTGCGCAACAGAAGGCTTTGCTTTAGCATTGTTATTCAAAGTGGTCGTTTAAGAGTATGATCGGCACTATTACTATCTAACTCATTCGCTTCTGAAAAGGGACATAACGGTAACGAACCTAAGAAATGATATGTTTGAGACACTTGCTTCTACCCAGTGGCGTGATGTCGATGACAGGGGGACTAGCCTTTCTCCAATTTGCCTTGTTATGTGAAGTACAGCATAAAGGACTAGAAGCGGGAGTTGATCGCTGGGTTTATGGTCTGTACTGCTGAGGTGATGGGGGAATTGTTTTGCCGTAGTTTTCGTAAAACCCGGTCGCACATAGCTTTGTAAAACCCGCGATGTTTGGGAAGGGCAGAAAAATTTGGGCAACTATTTGATTCAGGTGAATCGGCGACTCAAAGGGTTAAACCCCATCGAGCATCTCTGGGATGAGGTGAAGCGGGCTGTTCTCTGCAAAACTCTGTCTTCGTCAAATTTGTAGCAACAAAGCGACGGAATCATCTCGTCGTTGTACAACACGACGCTTGTAGCATCCGGCATGTTCCGTGCCCCTACAAATTCTTCCTGTTCTGTATGCCAACAGAAATGCAGGTAGTGGAACCTAATAATTAGGGCCTCTCTCCTGGACAAATACTACTAGGTAGTGGTACCTAGTAAACTAGTATCTCATGTAAGCTCTTTACATACTGTTATTAAACTGGCATCTCGTGTAAGCTCTTTACATACTGTTATTAAACTGGCATCTCGTGTAAGCTCTTTACATACTGTTATTAAACTGGCATCTCATGTAAGCTCTTTACATACTGTTATTAAACTGGCATCTCATGTAAGCTCTTTACATACTGTTATTAAACTGGCATCTCATGTAAGCTCTTTGCATACTGTTATTAAACTGGCATCTCATGTAAGCTCTTTACATAATGTTATTAAACTGACATCTCATGTAAGCTCTTTACATACTGTTATTAAACTGGCATCTCATGTAAGCTCTTTACATACTGTTATTAAACTGGCATCTCATGTAAGCTCTTTACATACTGTTATTAAACTGGCATCTCATGTAAGCTCTTTACATACTGTTATTAAACTGGCATCTCATGTAAGCTCTTTACATACTGTTATTAAACTGGCATCTCATGTAAGCTCTTTACATACTGTTATTAAACTGGTATCTCATGTAAGCTCTTTACATACTGTTATTAAACTGGCATCTCATGTAAGCTCTTTACATACTGTTATTAAACTGGCATCTCATGTAAGCTCTTTACATACTGTTATTAAACTGACATCTCATAAGCTCTTTACATACTGTTATTAAACTGGCATCTCATGTAAGCTCTTTACATACTGTTATTAAACTGGCATCTCATGTAAGCTCTTTACATACTGTTATTAAACTGGCATCTCATGTAAGCTCTTTACATACTGTTATTAAACTGGCATCTCATGTAATCTCTTTACATACTGTTATTAAACTGGCATCTCATGTAAGCTCCTTACATACTGTTATTAAACTGGCATCTCATGTAAGCTCTTTACATACTGTTAATAAACTGGCATCTCATGTAAGCTCTTTACATACTGTTATTAAACTGGCATCTCATGTAAGCTCTTTACATACTGTTATTAAACTGGCATCTCATGTAAGCTCTTTACATACTGTTATTAAACTGACATCTCATAAGCTCTTTACATACTGTTATTAAACTGGCATCTCATGTAAGCTCTTTACATACTGTTATTAAACTGGCATCTCATGTAAGCTCTTTACATACTATTATTAAACTGGCATCTCATGTAATCTCTTTACATACTGTTATTAAACTGGCATCTCATGTAAGCTCCTTACATACTGTTATTAAACTGGCATCTCATGTAAGCTCTTTACATACTGTTAATAAACTGGCATCTCATGTAAGCTCTTTACATACTGTTATTAAACTGGCATCTCATGTAAGCTCTTTACATACTGTTATTAAACTGGCATCTCATGTAATCTCTTTACATACTGTTATTAAACTGGCATCTCATGTAAGCTCCTTACATACTGTTATTAAACTGGCATCTCATGTAAGCTCTTTACATTCTGTTAATAAACTGGCATCTCATGTAAGCTCTTTACATACTGTTATTAAACTGGCATCTCATGTAAGCTCTTTACATACTGTTATTAAACTGGCATCTCATGTAAGCTCTTTACATACTGTTATTAAACTGACATCTCATAAGCTCTTTACATACTGTTATTAAACTGGCATCTCATGTAAGCTCTTTACATACTGTTATTAAACTGGCATCTCATGTAAGCTCTTTACATACTGTTATTAAACTGGCATCTCATGTAAGCTCTTTACATACTGTTATTAAACTGGCATCTCATGTAATCTCTTTACATACTGTTATTAAACTGGCATCTCATGTAAGCTCCTTACATACTGTTATTAAACTGGCATCTCATGTAAGCTCTTTACATACTGTTAATAAACTGGCATCTCATGTAAGCTTTTTACATACTGTTATTAAACTGGCATCTCATGTAAGCTCTTTACATACTGTTATTAAACTGGCATCTCATGTAAGCTCTTTACATACTGTTATTAAACTGACATCTCATAAGCTCTTTACATACTGTTATTAAACTGGCATCTCATGTAAGCTCTTTACATACTGTTATTAAACTGACATCTCATAAGCTCTTTACATGCTGTTATTAAACTGGCATCTCATGTAAGCTCTTTACATACTGTTATTAAACTGGCATCTCATGTAAGCTCTTTACATACTGTTATTAAACTGGCATCTCATGTAAGCTCTTTACATACTGTTATTAAACTGGCATCTCATGTAAGCTCTTTACATACTGTTATTAAACTGGCATCTCATGTAAGCTCCTTACATACTGTTATTAAACTGGCATCTCATGTAAGCTCTTTACATACTGTTAATAAACTGGCATCTCATGTAAGCTCTTTACATACTGTTATTAAACTGGCATCTCATGTAAGCTCTTTACATACTGTTATTAAACTGGCATCTCATGTAATCTCTTTACATACTGTTATTAAACTGGCATCTCATGTAAGCTCCTTACATACTGTTATTAAACTGGCATCTCATGTAAGCTCTTTACATTCTGTTAATAAACTGGCATCTCATGTAAGCTCTTTACATACTGTTATTAAACTGGCATCTCATGTAAGCTCTTTACATACTGTTATTAAACTGGCATCTCATGTAAGCTCTTTACATACTGTTATTAAACTGACATCTCATAAGCTCTTTACATACTGTTATTAAACTGGCATCTCATGTAAGCTCTTTACATACTGTTATTAAACTGGCATCTCATGTAAGCTCTTTACATACTGTTATTAAACTGGCATCTCATGTAAGCTCTTTACATACTGTTATTAAACTGGCATCTCATGTAATCTCTTTACATACTGTTATTAAACTGGCATCTCATGTAAGCTCCTTACATACTGTTATTAAACTGGCATCTCATGTAAGCTCTTTACATACTGTTAATAAACTGGCATCTCATGTAAGCTCTTTACATACTGTTAATAAACTGGCATCTCATGTAAGCTCTTTACATACTGTTATTAAACTGGCATCTCATGTAAGCTCTTTACATACTGTTATTAAACTGGCATCTCATGTAAGCTCTTTACATACTGTTATTAAACTGACATCTCATAAGCTCTTTACATACTGTTATTAAACTGGCATCTCATGTAAGCTCTTTACATACTGTTATTAAACTGTCATCTCATGTAAGCTCTTTACATACTGTTATTAAACTGGCATCTCATGTAAGCTCTTTACATACTGTTATTAAACTGGCATCTCATGTAATCTCTTTACATACTGTTATTAAACTGGCATCTCATGTAAGCTCCTTACATACTGTTATTAAACTGGCATCTCATGTAAGCTCTTTACATACTGTTAATAAACTGGCATCTCATGTAAGCTCTTTACATACTGTTATTTTTTAAAAATGCGTTTACCTCTTCTATTTCGTGTAGACTCTTTTTACAAAAAGTTCGAAGTTCCTTTTCGATTCAACGCATGGTGGAGTGTATTTCAAAGAAGTCACAATAGCGATTCCTTCTACTTGGGTGAAAAGGCCAGAATACCATGTTATTCCCGGTTATTTCTTCGGAGCAGCGCACGTTCGAGTGGACCATCCCAATCCTGAGTATGGAAATACTCCGTACACCCTGCAACCCGGTGGTTGTGGAGATCCCGGACAATATATACATCTGACGCCTCAGTTTGTTCGAGAACTCTTTGGAGATACAATAAAAGCCTTTGGAAAACCAGGTAAGCCGAGAAATTTCATTAAATCTGCCATGCATTGATGTCTGTAGCGTGTATGTGCAACTTACGGACCACTACATAAAGTTTGTTGTTCTTATTCGCTCACTTTAAGTGAAATAGGAGTCATTTAAATACAGTCAGCCGTCCCCTGCGGCGCAGTGGTCTAAGCGATGGCTTCTGATCATTCGTACGGTTCGAATCCCGGTGAGGCATGTATGTTGTGTTTGTCTTACGGCCAGCGGCGGCCCGTCAGATGAGGCAAGTGAGGCGCCGCCTCACCTGAAATTTCGCAGAATGAGAAGTGAAAAAAAAAAAAAAAACTTCTGTCAGTAACAAAGATATAAGAACTTTGCAGGATAAATGAAACACTGAAATTCACATTGTGATTCATGAATTAGGTTAAAGAAAGGCTTTCAAGAAGAGGAATGAATCATTGTTTTTGCAAAGCAGCCGGTTTTCGGAACTGGGGATCAGAGAAGAGCCCTACAGAGTGAACCCCCACCCCCATGGTCCGAGGTCTACCCAAGGAGGTGCCAGACTTCCAGTAAGAGAAAGAAAATTTCTGAGGCTACCCTCCATTTCGCTTAAACTGGAATCGCATCTCTGCTGTTATTGGAGAACCCAAGGATTGTGTATCCAATGGGCGAGGGAAAATGAGCAGATGACCTTGGTAAAAAGTGGTTTTACAGGCGATGACGCCGTTCGCCTCTATACGCTTTGGAGTACAATGATTTCTACGTAGCTTTAACTATTCGTCAGAGTGTATTTGAGTCTAACTTTTTGTAGTGTGTTTTCAATCCTCTCTTCTGCGGGTGTTTGCTAGTTCATAGTAATGTTGAGTTTTTCTGTTTTTATTTTGTTATTGTTACTAAACAGCATATTTTGATTTTGGTTGGAAAATATGAATGGCCCAACAAACGACGTGATTTGTGTTCTGGAAGGAATTCCTTTTAAACACTGGAAAGATTATGATAAAAGGGATGTTCTCATATCTGGAAGACCGACACCTATAATAAGTTCAATATCTAAAGATAAGAAGTGTGGCAAATCGTTTTTTTAGGTCTTTCAATAAATCATGGTACGAGATTTTTTCCCTAGCTTTCTGGTAGCTATTACAAGCAAACTCCCTTTTGCTGGCCATGTTTACTTTTGAGCAATAAGAAAAATATGTGGAATACAACGGGTTATTTTAATCTGAAAAACTTTTCTCGTAGTGCAAAATTGCACGAAAGCTCTAAAGAGCATATAACTAACCACGTAGGTCTAAAACGAATGGAAAAAAACATAAACACTATTTCTGATATGCTCAAAGAAAATGCTGCTCTTCATAAAGTCAAGTTTAATGAAAAGGTCAGACTAAATAGGATTTTTATGGAACATATAACCGATTTAGTTGTCGTTCTAAGCAAGCAAGAACTGCCTTTTCGAGGACATGATGAATCTGTTTCCTCATTAAATAAAGGTAATTTCAAGGAGATGTTCCATTTGTTACTTCGTAGGAGCACCCCAGAATTAAAAGCACATTTTGAAAAAATACGAAGCTTATTTTCTGGACAATCTAAAACGATACAGAATGATTTAATGGAGTGTATTCATGAATATATAAACGAATGTGTTAAAAGCAAAATTAATGAGTCAGAACTTTTTTCAGTGCAAGTTGATGATACAACTGATATTACTCAAAAATCACAGTGTTCAATAATTGTCAGATACATATTGGACTCAAATTGTGAAGTAGTTGAGCGTTCCCTTGGTTTTTATGATATCAGCACTGACAGGACTGCTGTGGCACTGTATGATCTGCTAGCATCGGTTTTGGAGGAGTTTGATTTTAAATCAAAGTTAGTAGGCCAGTGTTATGATGGTGCAAGCGTTATGGCTGGAGAGTTGAGCGGTCTGCAGAAAAGAGTCAAGCTAGAAGCCCCGCAAGCATTGTTTACCCACTGTTTCGCCCACCGCCTTAACCTTGTCCTACAACAGGGGTGCAAAAGTATTGCAAAATGTCGCATATATTTCGCAACAGTATCCAGCATGCCCTCATGTTTTCATAAGTCTGCCAAGAGAACCCGCGTAGCAGCTTCAGTTGTTGGGAAACGGATTCCTCAAATAGCGGAAACACGTTGGGCATCACGTTCGCAAATTTCGCGTTTAATTGTGAGCGAATGGTGCAAACTAAAGAATGTGTTTGAAAACATAATGAATGACCCGGAATCAACGGCAGAATTAATCAACAGAGCCATAGGATATTTGAAAAATTTCACTGATTTTGAATTTGCACTTTTATCACTGATTTTTGATGATATATATTTTTGGAATTACGGATGTACTGTTTGATGTTTTACAAAAAAAAGACTAGATATCAGTTATTGCCAAAGACAAATTAAACAATGTTGCGAACGAATAAATAAGAAAAGGAATGTAACCACTTACTTGAAACATTTCAGTGAAGCAATTAGTTTGAGTGGAGGTCCTAAATGTCGCCAAAAGAAACATTTGACTGAAGAAGAAGTGGAAAACTATTACAAAATTTTGTTTTACGAAATCGTTGACAGCATAATAGTCCAAATAAATACCAGATTTGAAGATATGGGAAAGCCCGAGTTTCTGCAGCTAGTTGACAGCTCAAAATACCATAGTTATCCAGAGTCATTTCCATCCGGTGCCCTGAACACTCTCAAAAAAATTTATCCAAACATTTTTACAGACACACAACGACTAAAAAACGAATTAGATTTTCTATATAATGATCACAACTTCAGGGAACTCAGTGTTCAGAAAACCTTGAAAACAATGAAAGAAAACGAGCTGAAAGATGTGTTACCAGAAGCCTACAAATTATTTTCTCTTGTATTGACACTGGCGTCAACAAGTTCTTCTGCTGAAAGGAGTTTATCTTGTTTGAAGAGAATTAAGACTTACCTCCGTAATACAACGGCACAAAATCGTTTGTCTTCACTCGCTAAAATTTCAATCGAGAAAGAATTGCTGAACCATCTAATGTCTACTCAACCATTTTATGGTCTGATCATAGACAAATTTGCAGCCAAAAAGGATCGCAGAATTGAACTTATTTATAAAACATAAACTGAAAGCATTCTGTTCGAGACCAAAGCAAATTAATATCGTATTCCTCTGTTTTTAATTCCAGGTTTAAATTACCTAATACTTTTTTTATATAGAAATGTGCTTCCTTAGCTTGACTTCTCCTGTACATAGTTATCACGAGCCTGGACTTCAGTTTGTGACTCGTGCTAAATGCACCTTCACTAATATGCCAATCGAACTGTCACTTTTATTCAAGCTCAAGAAACACTTCGTGAGAAAAAAATTTCTATTCAAATGATTTACTTTGAATTTTTTAAGAAGTGGATCTCCGACTGGCGTTGGGATGTGAGTGACGCATTGACTAGCTAAAGAAACCGCGCAAATTGCGTATTTTCGCTCAAGTGTATTACATAAAAGAATACTAGTGAAATATTTCTTTCTTTGTTGTAAAATTATCGAATAATTGTTTTCATAAAAATATTGTTGCAAAAGTAGCGTATATTACACACACATATATATATAGAGGTATATGTACATTTTTCCTCTAAAGTTTTGGATTTTTTCGTGAAGAAAGACTCCCCACGCAGTGTTTCATATATTTCTATAATTTTATTCCATTACTGTTGAATAATATTTGTATATAAGGGCTAAATGGCATGGGCTGGAGCCCTAAGGGATGGGGTTTACAGCTGTTTACACAAGGCGCCTACCCGGGACCAATGGCTTAACGAGACTTCCGAATCTCAGCGGATTTTAATGCTTCAGCCGACTCGAACCCAGGACTTCAAAGATATCCAGTGGGTGATACTGCCTTTGACATGAAACTTTTTGAAGGGGGGGGGTTCTGCACTTCTGCTGCACAACTGTGTATAAGTACATATAACAATTGGGGGGGGGCACTCCGACAAATATTTTTCTATTGGTACGTACGCACATCTTGAACATTAATACAAAACGAAGCTAATTTTATTTTTTTAATAAAATGAAGAAAATGCAATAAATTATAGTTGTTTTAATAAAATATTAATAAAGCAACTTCTTTGGCCGCTTTGCTTTACTTTCTCTTCTATTATCAAGAAATTACATTGATTTCCGAGTTGTGTAAAAATCAATGAATTTAAATAGGGAAATTATCTATAAAATGTACTTAGAAAAAGCTAACTGTCTCGCCAACTAAAGGGGGGGGGGTGCAAACCACGACGCCTCCGGCTACGCCATATATATATTCGTATAACGTTAGACGAATTTATATATTTTTCAATAACATATGTTTTACTGTTTTACATTTACATCAAGACCGTTCGCCTCATCAGCATTTTACACCACGAGCCGCCACTGCTTACGGCACTGGCTCTCTCCCTTCAGTGACCCTAAATTAGGGACGAGCGACTCCTTATAGCCCATTGAGTTGCTCACGGTGGTCTTTAAACCTCCAATCAAAAAAAAAAAATACAGTCATTTGTAAAAGTTTAAGACCATCTGTCAATTTATTGAAAACTAAGATTTTTAAAGAAACAACTAATTACTTGTCAGAGATATATGAAAGAATGACACCACAGATGAATATTTGCATTCTTCAGAACACAAAAAGACCGAAATCAATATTGTGTGTGGTCCAGTGGCGTAACTAGTACAACGTTCCCCCCGCAAGATGTACTTCAGCACCCCTAAACAGAGTAATTCTCCAGGATTTCGAATTTCGAACACGAGAGAGGATGCATTTTCGCGGTGTGTGTGTGTGTGGTGGTTCGTGCGGGAGGGGGGGGGGGTTAGGAAGTCAGAGAGAGAGAATGTCTGCAAAAGTAATGGTGGTACCTAGAGCCCTGTACTTTTAACTTTTTAAGTAATAGATTTGACAATACGTGTAATTACTTTGTCCAAAACTAAAGTAAATCACTTGAAGAAATCACCCTCTTACACAAAGATCTGCGATTGCTGTGAATAAATGTTGACGCCTGTCGTGCACGTAATCCTAGGTAGCTGACTGTTTTCCCACATCCTCCACGGGAAACCCTACTGTGGCCTGGCGCTTTCGCTTTTCCTCAGTAGCCCAGAGAGAGGGCGATTGGAGAGCGATCGTATTATTTACAACCCATTGCAGAGCAATCGTATTACAGCCCGCAGTCAAAGAGCCGAGCACTTTCAATCTGTAGGGTATTCGGTGATTTAAAAGTGAAACTAGGCATTTTTTTAGGCAAAGCTAAATATATCTTAAAACAAAATATGAATCTTTGGGTTAATTATTGTGCGAGTTCGAATTTTGTCATTAAACTATAACTGGCAGCTGCAGTACGCCCCTTCGTTACCTGCGCTCCACTCTCTGAAGCTTCGGGGGCTGCGGAGGTGTTAGTTACGCCACTGATGTGGCCATCTTTGTTTTTTTATAAGGACAGGATACGATGTGGCATACTCTAAATAAGGGATTTGCAGTAGTCACTTGAAATGTCTTTGCACCACACGTATACTTTATGGTGTCAATCAAAGCATGGGAATTTGATGGCTATTTTTCTGCTACCTTGTCTTTTAAAATGGTCCACAAATTTTCGGTGAGATTAAGGTCGGGACTATTACCGGGCCAGTCAAGCACAGTTATGTTTTCCCTCTGAAGGTAGTCCTTTACAATCTTTGATCTGTGGCATGGAGCACCATCATGCATAAAGATTGTGCATCTGTATACTTGCATATGAGTTAACAGCTTCTCACGTAACGTTTCCACATAAAAAATGACCTGTCATGGTAGCGCCTGTTGGCAAAAAAGGATATTGAAGCAGTACCGGATGCTGACATATAGCACTCCATGTCATCTGACTAGACGGATGTCTGACGGTGCTAACGGTGTATTTTTCATCAAACCTTTTGCCTTTAAGTCGTCGAACATGTGCCTCACTAATTCAAATTGACGCACAGTTCATTCATCGAAAAAAGAACTTCGCTCCAATAATGATGCTTCGCAAACTGGAGTCTCTTCTTTTTCATGACAGAGGCTAGTTAGTCTGGGTTTATGTGCAGGTTGATAAGATTTCAATCCAAAATCTTTGCTAAGACGTCGGGAAACAGTGCTGATGCTAATATCAGACCCTTTTAACTGTAGAAAGGCCTTGATTTTCTTGCACGAACTCCTTAGAGAACGCATAACTATTCGCCTTATGGTATTGTCATCACGTTGGGTTGTTTCCCTTGGACGTCCACTTCTTTTTCGGTAGCTAAATTCACCTATACCTCGATATTTCATGATCGTGTTATGAATAGCAATCTTGCTGACATTCACCTTTCTGCTTATGTGACGTTCGGAGTATCCTTCATGATATAAAGTCACTATTTGTGCCCTCTGAATGACACTTAATGACGCTTTTTTGCCCATTTTTCGCTATATAGAAAATACGTACAAAACCTCTCAGCATGGAAACCAGAAACAAACTGACGCTTGCACGTTTCCCCCAACTCTATCAACAGCTGCCGCTGTAGGATGATGCAACACCGACAGGAAGTTGAGTAATACAGACAGTAGCTGATGCAATTGGCAGAAATAACAGGTGGTCTTAAACTTTTGCAAATGACTGTAAAGCTCAAGAAAAAGTTACTTACAGCTCGTCTTTTATTTCAGTCGCACTTCACTAAGGACTTCTAGTAATTGCTCCAGTTACAAAACTGGTCCAGGCACCCCAGTGGTCGCAGTAGTCTAAGGGATGGCTTCTGACCATTCGTCCGATATGGGTCAAGAATCAAATTCCGCTGAGGCACGGATATTGTGTTTGTATTACGGGCGCTGGCTCTGTCCCTTCCCTGGAACCAGTGGCCCTAAATTAGGGACGGGCTACTGCTTATAGCACACTGATTTGGTCACGGTGGTCGTTAAGCCTGCCCAATAAAAAAAACACTAGTTACTTTAATTAATAATTAATACATACATTTAGGGATGTAAGGTCAGGTGATGCTTAACATCACAGCCTCTCCTTGACAAATGTCAACCCCGCCTTCTCGTGGTGCATCCTGTTCCCACTAAAGGGGCTCTGACGACCGCCAATAGCGGTATAACTATACCATCGGGATCAGAGGAAATGCTATCCCACACTCACCAACCCGCTTGGCCAGCGTGGTGACAGAAACCAGCGTGGAAATACTCTCGTTGAGTTTGCAGAGGCAGAAGGATTTTTCATCTTGAACTCCTTTTTCAAGAAAAAGCCACATAGGAAATGGACATGGAGACATCCAATTGGGACGACAAGTGAAATTGATTTTATTATGTGTAACAAAAAATTCGTCGTCGAAGACTGCAGTGTGCTGAACAAGTTCAACACAGGTAGTGACCATAGATTGGTGAGATGTAAGATGCACCTCAACACTAAACTGGAACGTGGCAAGCTCATAAGACAAACAAAATGTATTGACATAACCAACCTTAAAAAACACCATAATACTTTCAAGTTGGAACTGAAGAACAGATTCTCTGCTTTAGAAGGCCTAACATCGGAAGAAGTGGATATTTCGGAAGTTAACAGAAAAGTAACCAAAGCTCTTATGGAAACAGCAACAAAATTAGCTGGGTCTAAGAACAAGTTGCATGTGAACAAATTATCAGGAAAAACCAAAATGTTGATGCAAAAAGAAGAGAGATGAGGACAACTAAAGAAGATGTGACTTCCAAAGTGGAATATATAGAGCTATGCAAGACAGTAAGAAAAAGTATCACTGAAGACGTAAGGAAATTCAACTGTGAACTAGTGAGGAAAGCAATTGAAAACAACCAAAGTCTAAAGATAGCAAAGGGACATCTCAGTAAGGGAAGAAAACAGATTATGGCTCTGAGAAAAGAAGATGGTTCTATAACAAGAAATAGAGGCGAACTTTTGACAAGAGTGAAAGATTTCTACTCCAAATTATATGAAAGGGATGATACATGTACTCCAGACATCATGAAAGGTACCAGAGTTCTTCCAGTCCTCCCAGCAGAAGTTGCTCATGCAATCAAGAACATGAAGCGGGGGAAAGCTCCAGGAGAAGATGGAATTACTATAGACATCATACAAGAAGCAAGTGGAGAAATTGAAACAGTACTCGCCCAAATTTTCACTCGATGCCTTAATGAAGGGAAGATTCCTGAGGATTGGAACAATGCTACAATGATCCTGCTACATAAAAAAGGTGACATTGAGGATCTCAGGAACTACAGACCTATCAGCCTCCTATCAGTGGTTTATAAAATCTTCACTAAAGTTCTTTCACACCGCTTAAAGGTAACACTGGACATGGCTCAACCGAGAGAACAAGCTGGATTCAGGAGTGGCTACAGCACAATAGATCATATCCACGTACTGAGAGAACTAATTGAAAGAGCGAGGGAATATGAACTTCCATTGTGCATAGCTTTTATCGATTATGAAAAAGCCTTTGATTCGGTGAAACCATCAGCAGTTACCACGGCTCTGAAATCCTGCGGTATTGAAGATGCATACATTAATATTATTAATAACATCTATGAAAATGCAAGTGCAAAGATTCGGCTGTTTGAAAATACAACACACATAAAAATTGGAAAGGGAGTGAGACAAGGTGACACCATATCTCCGAAGCTCTTTAATGCCACTTTGGAGGGTGTTTTTCAGTCGCTGAGCTGGGAAAACAAGGGGATAAAGATTAATGGAGATTATCTAACCCACCTTCGTTTTGCTGATGACGTAGTCATTTTTGCAACTACCCCATCAGAGCTGCAGAGTATGATCCAGGAACTTACTGAGAAGAGTAAAGAAGTGGGATTAAAAATGAACTTTCAGAAGACAAAAGTGATGTTCAATGCTTTTACAAGAAATGAAGATTTATCGATTGATGGAGAAAAACTGGTGATAACAGATACGTATGTTTATCTTGGACAGCAGATATCAAGTGAGGGTCACATTGATGAAGAAATTAATAGGCGTACGAAACTTGCCTGGAGAGCTTTTGGAAGAAACAGCATAATTTTCAAGAGCAATATGCCAGTATGTCTTAAAAGAAAAGTGTTTGATCAATGCATCCTTCCAGTGCTTACGTATGGTGCAGAGACGTGGACCTTAACTAAAAGAGACATACAAAGGCTGCAAACAACTCAAAGAAGCATGGAGAGGTGCATGCTTGGTATAACCAGGAGAGATAAGAAGAGAAACTCGTGGATCCGAAAAATGACGAGAGTGGAAGACATCATGATCAGAGTTAAATCCCTGAAATGGCAATGGGCTGGACATACTGCCAGAAGGACAGATCATAGATGGACAGCCGAAATTTTAGATTGGATTCCAAGGGACAGGAAAAGACCCAGAAAAAGACCACATGGGAGATGGGTGGATGAAATTCGTAAATATGCGGGAGTGACATGGAGGAGACTGGCACAAGACAGACCGTTGTGGAGGAAACTTGGGGAGACCTTCGTCCAGCAGTGGATTGATAATGGTTGAAATGATGATGATGATGATGACATACATTTAACGTGGACCAGGAACATGGACAAGGAACCAGGTACTAGTCACTTTGTCGAATTGGTAAACACAATAATAATTTGACGAAACTGATACGAAATACATACATAGCCATACATCGACAGACAGTATCTGCATGAAAAGTACCGCGTACAGATTACGACAGCTACCACGACTACAGCTAACGCAGCGCATACAGCTGCTGGCTTAGCATATTCTATATGCAGCAATCTTGCTTGTCAACCATGCATACGTCATTCGCCGCCCCGGTGGCGCAGTGGTCTAAGCGATGGCCTCTGATCATTCGTCCGAACGGGGTCCGGGTTCGAATCCCGGTGAGGCATGGATGTTGTGTTTGTCTTATGGCACTGGCTCTCTCCCTTCCCTGGAACCAGTGACCCTAAATTAGGGACAGGCGACTGCTTATAGCCCACTGAGTTGCTCACGGTGGTCGTTAAACCTCCAATTAAAAAAAAAATGCGTCATTCCCCTTTGACCGCAAGACTCTTGCCAAATAACATTCAATGAGCGAGAAAAATGTTACTTTAAGGATCAAACGCTTAACGAAAACATACTAATAATTTACATAAAGACAACTAAAAATAAAAGTTAATTTAGAGTATACGTCATATACGGAACTTTAAAATGCAACAGAAGTATATTATAACGACCTCGCTTTAGATTTTTTTTTTATTGGAGGTTTAACGACCGCCGTGAGCAACTCAATGGGTTATAAGCAGTCGCCCGTCCCTAATTTAGGGTCACTGGTTCCAGGGAAGGGAGAGAGCCAGTGCCGTAAGACAAACACAATATCCATGCCTGACCGGGATTCGAACCCGGACCCCTTTCAGACGCATGATCAGAGGCCATCGCTTAGACCACTGCGACACCGGAGAAGCCATTCAGTTGTGCATCCACGCGCATACCCATACTAAAGCTCAGTGGTTTCTTTTTATTTGGAATTTTGTAAATACAGGCATTTGTCGGTGACGCGATCGATGAGTTGCTGTAACAAACTAGGCTACACCGACGGAATTTAACGCTGCAGATTTGTCATTTTGAGACGTGCTTTACCTCTGTAATACGTCCCAAGTTGAAGTGAAAAGCTCTCCAATAACAGGTTCTTCACAGTACATGACGCCAGTGTAACTCTCTCTTTAATAGCGTGTTTGTTTGTTGGATATTCAGGATGTCATAATCTCTTCTAGTTATTAAGCCAAAAAAGGACAGAAAAACAAGATGGAAGATGAAGTAACTTGATACAAGAGGTTCAAGAAAAAAGCAAATGGCATGAGACGTGAGGTCTCACTGTCATTCCCACTTAAATGCCTAGCATGAAAAAGGCAGGAATGCAGGGAAAGACAAAGAATATATTATCAACAAACTACAAAACACTACGCGAAAATCAATTGTAGGCACACATAAGGAAGTGGAAAATTTGCGATACCTGTTTGTACATAAGGTCAATTATCTTTCCATTGCGTGCTAAAACATCTAATTTCATTTTGTCCCACACTCTGCTACATCCGAAGTAAAACTGCCTCAAGCAAAGATCTTAATCCAAGACCTATATCAATCAGTTCCGATAATTAACCTTGATGGCCATAGGGAAACTCAACACAGTCTGACACTCCTGCCTTTTAACTGGAAAGATGAGGTCCATTAGCAAGTATCATGAAACAGAAAAAGAAAGAAAAAAAGCTTGCAGAATCACTTTCTGCCGGCATCATATTTCTACACTAAAAAAAAAATTTTTCGTTTGAAAGTTACACTATAAAGACGATAATCCATATACACTATATTGACAAATGTCACCGGACACCTCGAAGAGAAACACAACATAGTATTTATTGGCATACTTTGTATGGTGTCGGTCCACCTTTGGCCTTAATGCATGCACTGACCCTTCGAAGCTCAGTGGTTGGGTTTTAAGCTCCGTGATTTTCGTTGCTATAAGGTGTTTATTGAGTGCTTTAGTTTCTGTGGTTGCGTGTATCTTCAAGTTGAAAGTCCACGCTTTACGTTCGTGTATCTCCCAGGTTGGTGAGTGCCATATTTTTTCATTATTCACTGTTTTATTTTTCAACCGAGCTGGTCTTTTTTCGTTAAAGTCTCGCCATTGCTTCGATGGCGGAGGCAGACAAGGGTGACGCCCACATCCTTATCTTGGCAGATCAGCCAGCACCCTCTTCTTCTTCTACGGCGGCAGCTCCTGCTCAGCTAAATGAGGTGGCTCCCGAGCGTCATTGCGACGTCATGGATACCTCTTCTTCTCCAGCAATAACTTCCTCCCTTCCCACCAAGTGCGGTGGTGCCAAGTCTCCTATCTACATCTCAGCAGATGATGACGTCTCCGTGATCAGCGATACTGAGCTCATAGCTTCTACTTTTCATCAACTTTCTGATCCGCCCTCACTGCTAGGAGCCGCTTCATCGAGTTCTCGACCCATGCCTGCCCAAGCATCCTATGCTTCTGCAACTTCTGGGGTCCTCACACCCCCAGTTTCATCTGCTATGCCTTTTCCTGAATCCTATGTCACTGTCGTCGGTTCTACTGCTACAATTGACATACCAGAGGATTCCCGAGCTGGTCACCTTTTTTCCTCCACTATGGAACGGGGCGTCTATTTTGATGCGCTTCCCGACACTAAGCTGTGGCAATATAGCCGAGCCCTCAAAACTATCTTACCAAAGGATGCAATAGACTTTGTAGCTCGAAAACCCAGATCTGTCTTGGTCTATTTTAAGGATA
Source organism: Macrothele yani (assembly GCA_039090855.1). Lineage (NCBI taxonomy): Eukaryota > Metazoa > Arthropoda > Arachnida > Araneae > Macrothelidae > Macrothele > Macrothele yani. Next base: position 33,480,993 of record CM077011.1, read on the forward strand.
AAGCGCATGCTGACCAGGTCCTTACGGAAGGTCTAACCATCAATGACGTGCATCTGTTAGCACAACCGGTTGCGCACCGCCCGGTGCAGGTGACCTTCTACCCCGTACCACCAGAAGTATCCGACGCTGCACTTTGCACCTTGCTCAGCAGGTACGGCAGAGTTGTTGGCTCCATAACAACTCTCTCTGCGGCTCCCAGAGATCCTGAAGACAAATCGATTCGAGGTTTTCGCCGCACTGCTCGAGTCCTCTTTTCATCTGATGCTCAGCTGAAAGCGGTTCCGAATGTTTTGCACATCCGCTGTGGACAGCAACGCCGAAGAGTTGAGATAATCACTTCACAGTATTGCACTATATGTCAGAGCGAAAGTCACATAAGGGCTCAGTGCCCACGTGCCTCCCTGCAAACAGCTCCACACACTACATCTTCTTCTACTTTGTCCACCAACGCTTCACAGACTTCTTCCTATTCGAGGAAAGTCGCGGAATCAAGATCTTCCAAAAGTCAGCTTACTGCCATTGGTCAACAAACGACTTTGATGCCTCCACCTCCTGCTGATCCTAAGAATTTTCCCAGGCTTCCAAAATCGACTCCCCCTTGTACTTTTACAACCACTGCTGATGTACATGTTGACCACTCCTCAGCTTTTACCGTTGGCTCCATGACACGAGTCACAGGTAACGCTTCGGGTTCAGACTCTCCAGACGATCATGAAGCTTTAGTGGTTGCTGGAAAACGCAGTGGTGCTACTCGCTCCAAGACGAAGAAGTCAAAGACTCTGGCATCCCGAAGATCATCTCGCTCTTCTACCCGCTCATCCTCTCGCTCCGTCAGCTCTCGACGACCGTTCTCCAGGTCGCCTCTACACACTTCCTCTGAGACAGCATGTGAGGGTGCCTTTCCCTCACTAGAAGAATTCACAACTTTTCTTGCTGAAAATGCTTTCCCTGCTGAGCCTCTGCCATACGAGGACGTGCTGGATTGCCTTTTAGGGTCCTCTAGCCCTTCCTCAGCACGCACTTCCATTCAGCAGTATGAAGCAGCTCTTCCACGAGTGCTGGTTCAATTACACTCACTTGAAAACACTCTTCGGCGCACTGCGGACGAGGTCCCGTGGAGTGCTTGTTTTCTCCGTCGACTCCACTCCATCACTACAGCCAGTCAATTCCTACTGCATCCCACAACTAACCTAGACATTCAAGGTGGTGTCACTTAATTGTCGCGGTTTTGCGACACCTCTTGCGAATGCGCTGGTACGAGAGGATCTTGCTCCGCTGAATGCTGATATATTACTTCTGCAGGAAACAAACTGTACTTCCACCACTCAATTTCATCAATGGCGTCAGTGGGATCATACTTTCCATCACGCCTACAGCCAACTGTCGCGTGGTGGCATGGCAGTTGGTGTTCACTCACGTTTTCGTTCAACTCTTTCCTCCTTCTCAGTGAAAAACTTATGTCGAGACTTATTACAACGAGTCTCTTTCACCGTCGCAGCTGAAAAATTTCATGTATTCAACATTTATGTTCCTTGCACTCCTACTCACGTGCCAGAGTTGTTTGCAAAACTTCGACGGGCTCTGTCACGTATTCCCATCACCGACCGGGTACTTATCGGAGGTGACTACAATTGCACTCTACATCCCCTAACTGATCGCTCTTCTTCTTCCAGAGAACACCGTACGGAAGTAGTACATCTCTTACAGTCTATCACTTCAGATTTCTCACTAGTAGATGTTCAACGCCATTTGTCACCAACCCAGACTACACATACATGGCGTGCACCAAGAGCCATTGATCCTCCTACAGCAAGATTGGATCGCTTTTATGCAACTTCTCTTCTTCTACCAGCAATATCAGATTCATGCTGTACACCCACAGCTTCCTCGGATCATTGCGCCATTGCCATAACAGTTTTTGCTACTTCAACACAGCCACGTACAATCCGGCCTTGGACTTTTGACGACACTCTTTTAGATGACTCAGCCTTCTGCTCATCGGTGCGAGATTTTCTTGCGGATTGGCGTACAAGGCTTCATTCTGCACCGTGCCCCCTCAACGTTTGGTTGGAAGTAAAACGCCACCTCATATTACTGGTACGAAACCTGTCATACTCGATCATGACACAACGGAGGATGCGACTTGATCATACTAGGCAAATGCTTTCTTTGCTCAATCTTGCTGATCCCCTATTTCAAGTCTACCAGGCAGAATTACATTCACTTTTGGTGCCACTTGCAAAACAAGCCCTTCAACGCCTTAAACTACAACACCTGAAACCTGATGCTTGTTCGTACGAATTCCTTACGTCACTTGAGTCAACTCGCCGATCCTCTTCTGTTCTGCAGCACCTTCGTCTTCCAACTGGAGTAGTTTCATCCGAACCAGTTCCAATTTGTTCTATGGTACGTAATTACTACATTTCAAAATTTTGTGAAACTCCTCCTCCCTCCCCTACGGCTTCTGCTCTTCTGTTCTCTTCTTTGCCTCAGGTCCCTTCTCATCTTTCAGCCAGCCTCCTCCATCCTCCCACTTTAACTGAGCTCTCTGACACTTTCTCGTCCCTCAACCCCCGGGCTTCACCTGGCCCGGACGGTCTCCCTGTTTCTTTCTATAAGGCTTTTCTTCCTGCCCTCCTTCCATTTCTCCTCTGTGCCTTTTCTACTGCCATGCATCTTACATCTCTTCCAAGAAGTTTCACGCTCGCACATGTTGTGCTTTTCCCCAAGAAGGGTGATCCGCTTGACTTGGGGAATTGGCGTCCCATCTCACTCTTAAATACTGATTATAAACTCTATACTAAATTTCTGTCCCGCCGGCTTAACCCCATACTCCCTCATATTCTCTCCACTAATCAAACCTATACTGTACCCGGGCGCTCCATCTCCCATAATATTCAGCTTCTTAATGATCTAATTCACCTCGCCCGCTCTCGCTCAGAACCCCTTGCTCTTCTTTCCCTCGATCAACGCTCAGCGTTCGATAATATTTCTCATGATTACCTTCTTGCTACATTACTAAATTTCGGATTTCCTCCTTCCTTTGCTTCTCTTCTCATCTCCCTCTACCGGGACGCAGTTTTCCACGTCAAGCTGCTCAACCTTCTCACAGCTCCCATACCCTTTCGTCGCGGCGTGCGTCAGGGTTGCCCCTTATCCGGGCAGCTCTTCGCCCTCGCAATAGAACCTTTTTACGCGCAGTCCATCGATCCTTCTTTGCTTCACTACCACCGGTGGTAGCCAGCACACGTCATCATGTTGCTACCTATGTTGCCTACGCTGACGATATTACATTCTGCATTCGGCAAGACTCACAATTTCACGATCTCCACAATCTCTACAATACTTACGCCTCATGTTCCGGAGCAGCGCTAAACACAACGAAAAGCACAGGCCTATGGACCGGTTCGTGGACTAACCGCACTGACTCTCCTTGGGGAGCAGAGTGGTCCAACACCTCTCAAAGATTCCTAGGAGTCCACCTTGGAAAACCAGCAACTGCTTCACTCGTCACCTGGACGACTCTCCGACCACGCCTACATCGCTCGGTCGCAATCTGGCGGCGCGCACAATTCTGCACCTCCGTCTTTCAAAGAGCACGTCTAACGCACACTTACCTGCTTTCAATGTGCACGTATTCCTGGTTGGCTTCGAAGCAACCAGCACTACGTCTTCTTGAACTCACCCGCTGTCAAACTCAGGTTATCTGGCCCGGCCATCACTGGGTCGGAGCACCTCAACTCAGCCTGTCTCCTTCCAACGGAGGCATTAGTCTACCCGACGTCAGATCCTATTACAAGGCTTATCGTGTGTCTACGTTTTTACGATCACTTGCGGCACCTGCTCCCTCTGCAGTTGCTGCTCGTGATGTCATAGTATCTCCGCATAACCCACGCTTTACTCTCCTTTCGTTCTTACTCATGGACCACTGTCCCCTTCTCACACTTTTCCCTCCTGTCTACAAAGAGGCTATCTCCTTTCTTCGTTCCCTCCCTCTTTCTCGCTCTCTCCCTGCCTCCACAAATGACCTACTTTCCGAACCTCTTTTTTTCTTCTCTGCTACACCCTCCCCATCTCCCATGTTTTGCTTTTCCTTCATGGCTCAGAGCTGGAGTCGTTACTGTCAGCGATCTTGTTAACACCGATCTTTCCTGGCTCCCCTTCTCTTCTCTACCCTCTGCTCTCCGTTTCAATGCCAACGCTCACTTTGTTCACAACTCTCTTATTTCTACTATAATCTCCCTGTTCCCTGAGCTTGCTACTCCCTCAGGTCTCATTTCTGTTCACTCTGCCTCTCTCCTTCTCCCATTTTTTCTGTCGTCCATTGGTCCACCTCTTCCTCTTGTCTCTTTCTCAACAGCTGATCTCTACCGTTTTCTCTCTCGCTCTTCCGCACCTCTTCCCATTTCTGGTATTCCACTTTCTTCTACCTCCGCAGTGTGGTCCGCTGCGATTTCCCCACTTTCAGCACCCCTTGAAGTCAATTCACATTGGCTTTTCTTACACAACCGCCTCCCTGTGCCGTCGATTTTACATCGCATGACCATTTTATCTTCACCCTCCTGTCCGTATTGTGGCGAGGAGGCTGACGTTCAGCATGTCTTCATGTATTGCACAGTATTATTGCCAATACTCCATCTCGCTTTCACGCTAGCGCAACGATCCTGTGAGACCGTCCTCACCTTCAGCGCCTACCGAACACTACTTCTGAACTCTTCTCGCCCTATTCACCTTCCGGCAGTCTGCTCCTACATCTTCGTGCTTGTAAAACATATAATTCACGTGTATCATCTTCAGCGTCCCCCGAAGCTTCTACTGACATTAATAAAGTCAGTACTGCGTTACTTTGTCATTTTCGTAATCGCCTACTCTCCCGCCTTCGACTAGAACTTACCACTGCAGTTGCTCGCTGCAGTGAACCACAGTTCCTATCAACTTGGTCACCAGCAACCACTTGGTTTGCAGGGTCGCCCACAACGCTTCACCTTACAGCCGGAACTTTTGTTTCACCTACCTCCTGATAGATACAATTTTTGCCATGCTGATTTGTCTTCAATCTCTGCTTCATCAGAGACTATTTTTTGTCTTTTCCGACAAATTATCATACATAAACTGTATTCTCTCACCACTATATTGAGCTTTGTGAATAGGTCGTTGCGTCAGCTACAAGCACCTGTAAATCTTCTTTTCATATGTCATTTTGAGACGATTTTTCTATACACATTTCCTGTTTTTTTTCTTGCTTCGCAACTGAGTGCAATCTTGTTCCTCAACATTCACTGTACTATATTATTTGTACTCTCTATTTTATCAGAATTTTTTTGTTTGTCTCACTATTGTACATAACTTTTAGTAGATCAATTATTGTATAGAATCCTATGAATTGTTCGAAGCATGAGCTACTTATAATTGTCAATTTCTTTTCACGCTTTTTTTAAGACTCTGTTCTCATCCTCTTCACATGTATCATTTCGTGTATAACTCATGTGTAAATTTTTTTGTTTTTCATTACTCATCTTGCTGAATTATGTATTCTCTCTGCGATGTCAGAGACTATTTCTTTTTACCACCTCTGACAAATCAATATATATAAATTGTAACTTCTCATTGTACAGAATCATGTATATAGGTCGTTTCACGAACCACAGACATCTGTAAACTTTGTGGTTTTTACAGTATATTCTTATCTTCAATTCCTGATTCAACAGTGTAATTTTACTTTTCAGCTGTGTAAATTTGTGTTCTCCAATACTCACTGTGATGACTTGTGTCTTCTCTCTGTATTTTCAGAGATTATTTTTTCTTTTGTATTCTCAGTAAAATTATTGTATATAACTATTTTTTATATCACCGTTGTATGTAACATGTAGTACCGCGAGCCACATTCATCTATAAATTTTTCATCATCTGTCTTTCGAACTTTCGATTTCATGTTTGTCCCTTGATCACCTGCAACCTCCTGGTTTTCCAGGTCACCCACAATGTATCACCTTTCGGTCAGAACTTTTTCTTTTTTTTTTCATCAATATTGTGTAAAATTTATACTCTATAGTGCTCATCATTCTGGATTGATTTTACTCTCTGTATTACCAGAGATTCATATTGCCTCGCCAGATTTCTACTGCACTTAACTGTTGTCATGCAAACGTTGCACCGAATCCTGTAATTAACGTAGCGCAAGCTGCACATTCTGTTAATTTCTCATCACCTGTCTTTTGAATCTATGTCTGCAAGCTCGAATTCTGTATTATTCCTTGCATCAATACTGTGCAAAATTAATATTGTATAACGCTCTTCTAGCTGAATTGTTCCTATTCTTTGCTTTGTCAGAGACTTTTGTTGCCTCACCAGACACTCGAGTGTAATTAACTGTTTTTTACTATCATCAATGTACAGAACCGTGTAAATAAGCAGTAGCGTAAGCTACAAGCACCTGTAAATATTTTTTTTTGTCATACATCATTTGAGATGATTTATTCAAGCACATCTCCTGTATCTTTCTTCTAATAAATACTGTGTGAAAACTGACCCTTCGAGACATGCTTTCGAAAAGGTTTTGGAACACAGCGATAGGTATGCGCTTCTATTCAGTACATAATGCTGCCGCTAACTGTTGCTTAGTAGTAGGCCTTGGTTCCAAACTTCTTATGCGGCACTTTAATTCATCCCGTAGGTACTCTATAAGATTACGATCGGGGCTCTGTGCTGGCTAGTCTACACACGACACGGAATTATCATCAATCCACGCCGTAACAGTTCTTGCTTTATGGTTCGGTGTGTTATCCTACTGGTACCAACAAGGCTCTGTGCAGTAACATTGCCACTGAGTTGGTAGGACATAATTGTCCAGAATATCGAGGTAGACGTGCTGGTTAACAGGTTTGTCCACGATAACCAATGGGCCGGCACCATACCTACGAAAAACACCCCCATACGAGTACACTGCCAGCTCCAAACTTGACCGTAGGAACAGTACACTGTGGTAAATAGTGTTCCCCGGCTGCCGCCATACCTACCACATACGGCCATCAGACTGATGAATCGTGTATCTTAATTCATCAGTTCATAGGACCCGTTTCCATTGATCTACGGTCCACGATAAATGTTCTTTACACCATGCTAAACGACGAGTAGCATTCCGAGTGGAGATGAAAGGCTTATGAGCAGCCGCACGACCACGGTAACCCATGGAATGAAGTTCTATGATAATGGTACGTGTACATACCGAGGTTCCAGCATTTTTACTGACCTGTTCACTGAAGTTTTGTGCAGTACTCCGTTGATTAGCTGTAACGACTCTCCTGAGGCTTTGACTTCATCTATCATTGATTTTATTTGGTCTGCCGGTAGGTTTTGCTGCTTCAGGTACGCCATGTGTCTCCCACTTATTCAGTACATCCAAAACAGTTGACTTGGGTATGTTTAAACGCCTCTCGATTTCTCTTATGGACAACCCACTAATACACTGCTGGACAATTGCTAAGGACGGATCATAAACGGCTATATAGCGCATTAAAAAGTAAGTGTGGTTGGATGCCAAGTGAAATAAAATAATGTCAGAATGCCAGGGCATTACAAGAAAGACAATTTATTGTGCTCTGAAAGCCAAAAGGCTTTGGAACGTGTTCAAGGGACAAACAGGCCATTTTGTGCAGAATACGTAAACGTGAAAAAAATGCTATTACCGTCCGCAGGCGTTCCGGCGTAAGATGTCAATACGGGATATGGCCACCATGGAGGGCGATGCAAGATTCCACACGTCGTGTCATGCTTTGCACAACATTATCAAGCAGCTGTTGGGGTAATTTATCCCATTCCTCTGTCAGTGCACGTATGAGGGTGTCCTTGTTTATTGGAGGGCATTGGCGACCAGCAAGACTCCTCCCCAAAGCATCCCACACATTTTCAATGGGATTCAGATTTGGAGAACGTGCTGGCCATACGAGGCGTTGAATATCCTCGCTCTCAAGACACTCCTGGACAGCGACTGTTCGATGACATGTTGCGTTGTCGTCCATGAAAATGAATCTATCACCGACAGCACCACGGAACATGCGAACATGAGGTAGCAGAACATCATTAATGTATTGTTGGCCAGTCATAGTCCCAGTTGGAAGCACATAGAGGGACGTACGGCCATTGATCATGATGCCAGCCCATACCATGACACTACATGTCGGATATCGGTCCCTTTCCTGTATGTTTGCTGGACAATATGCAGTACCACTATCACACCAGATCAGTTGTCGTCGACAATCAGACGATTGACTGTACCTTCTCTCATCTGAGAAGAGGACAGCAGACCAGTCGTTATCAGTCCAATTGCGATGTTGATGGCACCATTGCAAACGGGCGGTACGGTGACTTCTGGACAATGGGATGCACACAACACGACGGCGGGCGTATAGTCCTCCTTCATGCAAACGTCTGGCGACAGTTTTTCGGGAGACCCGCTTGCCAGTAGCAGCCATAAACTGATTTGCTACCTCACTAGCTGTGCTGCGCCGGTGTCTTTTTGTTGATAGCACTATGTACTGATCTTCTGCAGGTGTCGTACTGCGAACACGACCTCCCCCGGGACGTTTGCTACACTCTCCATTTGTTTGAAATGATTTCCAAGGCCTTGAAACAACACTGTGGCTGACGTCGAACTCCCTGGCAACATCTGTTATTTTTCGCCCTTCTTCAATCTTGCCAATAATATGGCCACGCGTAAAATCATCTAGGTGATGTCGGGAAGACATACTGAAAATTGCAAGTTCGTCAATTGATTCTTTCCCTTTCAACTTTGCGTTTGAACAACAGCGGTCAATACGCGTCAAATCCTTTGTATCTCTTGTCAGTGCTATGACGTCACGAACGAGTTCGGCAATCCAAAATTTGCATACGCACAACACGTCTTACTGTATCCCGCACTTATGCTAATTTCCACATTTTCCTGCCTTCCATTTTATGGTTGCTATCGTTGCTATTGTCATCTGTCTTTAGCAATTGTCCGGCAGTGTATAACACCCAACAATCTTCCCTTTCTCAAAGTCAGTTCTCTCCCGCCGCGACATTTTCACTCAACCTCATATTGCGATATGATCGCGGTCAGCCGCAGACTTGTTTTTATACCGTCTGCAGCTGTACCGCGCATTTTAACAACGCAGCAGATCCATTCATATGCTTTTGAAGGGGTGTCCGGTGACTTTTGAGAATATAGTGTATATTTGTCTTTTTCCAACTAACCACCGGTAGTGGAAGTGAGTAGAGATGGAAATCGGTCACGGGTCAACGGGTCGGGTCAAGGTGTACCTGACCCGATTTCGACACGGTTTTATTCCCGTTTTATTTTTGAGAAGAGAAAAATATGTTCTAAAGAAAAATGTGCGTTGTATAATTCTGTAGTCGATATTGGTGCCTACGGAGTAAATAATGTTTTGCCATGCAAAAATATTTTTCGTCTCTTTCTTAAAGCAACGAAGATTTCCACCGACCGGCGCACACCGACACCATATGGTAAAATACTTCCTTTGCGTTCTTTTACAGTGCGATTGTCCAGGGCAAGGTGCTGGCAAACGCCATTCGCCTGCTTCTCAGCTGATTCACTCTCTCCGTGCGAAGTTCACTGCATGACTAAGAGTTACTTTGCACATTGCATCTTTTACATTGAGCATTCAGAGGTTTTCGATTGATGTGCTGACATCCCGTTTCCATGACATGTCAGGTCGAAATTAACTCCTTATTTGTTAATATGGATGGATTTAATATTAAGGAGGTTGAGGGAAAGGCGTCCAGGCCAACAAATACGTGCTTGTTTAAAACCACAAGGGGAAGAGTGAATGCTGGAAATTGTTTCGTCTCATTAAGGAGCCGATCAATAATTTTGTGTTGTTTGGTCTTGCTTGTTGTTCAAAATGTGGAAGGTGTATAATTACAAAGAATGGTGTCGACGGTGTACTAAAAGATTACGGAGCCAAAAATCTAGCGGATCGTATGGAAGTATGCGCACCTCCATCAAAGCGTGGAAAGAGTGAACAATCTAAATACATTTAAAAAAATACATTTGTGTAACCGTAAATAATGATTCCCATTTGTAATATACTCCATGGTAACGGTCATAGTCAGCCATTACTTCTGGATTATGCAAAATGGTTGCATTAAAAATGTCACTAAAATTTAGCAAGTAACCAAATTTTATTATTAAAAAAGGATTTCAGTTATTAAACATCAAGCAGTTATTAGGATGAATATGTATATTATGTTTATATGTATACATATATAAATTGAGTTTCGAATTTATAGTTTAAAGCATATTTGTCTGGGTCAGTTACGGGTCCGGATCGGTTCGAGTCCAGTTATGGGACGTCCGGATTCGGGTCGGGTCCGGGTCCACGTCCAGTCCGGGTCCGACATTTTTGACCAGTTTATAACTCTGGAAGTGAGTTTACATAAATATTTACTTAAAATCCATTTTTATTCCATATAAAAAAATTTTAGTTTTCCAGCATACCTTTGCTAGTGCATGAGATTTTACGCAACTTTTCTGTTCAAAATATTGCACATCATTTCCATTAGGAGGCGTAGACGTGTATGATATTTTCCTCCCTATCTCTGCTTTTAAAAATTCAATTCGAAAAATTCTTTTGTTTCAGATATCTTCTAGAATGCGAAACGTATTTTGCACACATCCTATAATTTTTATAATGCATTGTTCCGGTGCTAACACGAATTTATATTTTATTGTTTTTTTACAACTGTATCGCCGTTTCTAAAAATCCTTTTTTCACAGGATGCAATTTAGCATTGCTACGCACATTATCTACTTTGAAAAATACATCCTCGCCGGGAAACGTACACAGTCGTATCGGAATAATATGACCATCCCAGGAATCACAGTGCAGCCGCCCAGGCTAGTAACAAAGTGCACGTGACAAGGTCGACCACACGGAGATATAAGCGGCCGGCCAGGTCAGATGAGCCATAGTGCGTAACGTGAGCACAATGCGCAGAGGTAGTGATTTGTCGGACGTTCCAAAAGGAATAATCATCGGCTAGCGCGCCAAGGGTGGAAAGCATCTCAGAAATAGTAGACTCCGTGGATTGTTCGCGAGGTGCTGTAGTAAGGGTGTACCAAGAATGGACCGCTGGCACACCGAGTACCTCCCCTCGTCCTAACTGTGGAGCCCCAAAATGTCATCGACCCCAGAGGAGAACGTCGCCTCCGTCGACTGGTAAAGGGCAATCGACGCGTAAAATTGCAGCAATGGACCACGCAAATGAACGCTGGGTCACCCATGTACGTGCCCCAGATAACAGTAGAGCGAACCCTGTTACGCATGGGTCTCCGGAGTCAACGCTGCGTCAAGGCGCCTATGTTAACCCAGGTCCATCCTCAACGACGCCTGCAGTTCGCATGGGAATACTGTCATTAGACAGTGGAAGAGTGGGAAAGGGTTGTCTTCTCCAATGATCGAGGTTTCCACTCCTTAAAAGTGACGGATGGTGGCGGATACGGCGTCAGACACACGAGAACCAACACCCAGACGCGCTTGCCGGTCAAGTACAGGACAGCAGTGTGCATGTCTGGGGAATGCTTTCCTGGTATGACCTGGGACCTCTAGTACCACTGGATGGGTCCCTGAAGCCAAAGGTTACCTGACCATCCCAGCTGACCACATGCATCCCTTCATGTTGGGCGTTTCCCCTAGCGGTGATGGTGTCTCCCTACTGGACAATGCGCCTTACCACGTCACTGAGGGGATGTATGACTGGTTCACCAGCCCCTCAGTGGAGCCCGCTGCACACCGTGTAACTGCATGCAGCGGGCTCCAGGATACAGCATCAACACTGCTCGTGATGTCACCCACGTTATTTTTGTTTCTTACGTGTTCCAATTTCCTGCATTTTATGTCTACCTATAGCTCTGAAAAAGCCTCCCAGTGGAAAGCGAAAGCTTGGCCAATCTTTATGTGTAATACACCACAAAAATAAACCGATTTACTACACTATAAGCGTTTCGTCAGTATTCACGATCTGGTGTATTTAAAATAACAGTATTTAAGAAAATGTGACACTGATTTCTGAAATGACTACAGGGTGTTCAGTTATTGCGGCAACAAACTCAGAGGGTTGTTAGTAGACATCAAGAGGAACAAAAATTGAAATGGAACATGGTGTCGCAAACCATGTTTAGTCGGTGAAAATCGCGAAACTATATATGCAGGTTCTGACGTCAAGCGGGGGCGATAAAAAGTACAATAACAGCTACAAAAAGATTTATTTGACAGCGAGTTTACAACACAGCTTGTGGTGCACAGTACAATGCTGGAAAGGGAATGATGAGAATCATGTAAACGAAATGCTTGAGGGTGTTGTTAAAAATTATTACATTGAAATGATTACACTGGGGTGCAAAAACTAAGGACGAAGAGGAGAAATTAGCATAACAGCGGAACGAGCAGACAGAACGGACAGAAAGATTCCTCAGGAGATAGACTAGGGTCCGGTACGGTAGGGCATGCGCATATATGCAGCATGACGTAGGTGGGGACTGTCGGAAGAGTATAAAGCACACGGGCGGTGTACGCTCAGCAATTCGGTGAAAGCTATTGCACGGTGTACATCAATTTGAACGACGTCGAGTTGCTGCCACCGTGTGATATGGCCAACAAGCAATCCAGTAGACGACATCTGGACTACTTTACCCGAGGTCGCGTCATTGGGAAGCTGGAAGAAGGTCGAAGTGTGACTAGTGTGGCCGAGGAGTTCGGGATCGCTCACACTATCGTTTCACGAGCTTGGACAGCATTTCAAACGACAGGAACAGCTGTCCAAGAGTTTAGCAGTGGTCGTCCACGAGCAACCACGGCGGCGGACGACCGGTATATTGTCCTACAGGCGAGAAGAGACAGAACGGCAGACAGCGGGAGAAATCACAAGGCACATGAAACAGACAACTGGACGTCCGTTATCGCGTTTTACCGTGGCCAGGAGGCTGCACAAAGGTGGTCTATTTGCACGACGAGCAGTACGGTGTGTGCCATTAACGCCTGCTCATCGGAGACTGCTGTTTCTGTGGTGCCAGGAACACAAGAACTGAACGCATCAGCAATGGGGTCGAGTTCTCTTTACGGATGAGAGCCGATTTAGTCTGACGAGCGACTCTGGACGTACACACATCTGGAGAGAGCAGGGAACACGCAATCGCACCTCCAACATCATCGAAAGGGACTGGTTTGGAGGTGACAGAGTTCTCGTTTGGGGCGGTGTCATGCTTGGTAGCCGTACTGACCTCCACATCTTCCAAGAAGGTTCAGTCATTGGTGTCCGCTATTGTACCGAGGTACTCCTGCCTCACGTTCTTCTGTTTAGAGGTGCTGTGTGTGTCCTGAGTTCCTCTTCATGGACGATAACGCTACACCTCATCGTACAGTGGCTTGCGCAGAGCTGTTGGAGAGTGAAGATATTCAACGCATGGATTGGCCCGCAAGGTCCCCGGACCTAAATCCAATCGAACATGTGTGGGACCTTCTCGGAAGACGTTTGGCAGCATGTCACCAGCCGCCAGCACGATTCCGCAGCTGCGATTGGCGCTACAAGAGGAATGGGCCGCGATACCTCAACAGCTCCTTGACAACCTCGTCCTCAGCATGGACAGACGCTGTAAACCTGCAACGCAGTCAGGGGTGATCATATCCCCTACTAAAGACTGGATTTTTCTTGGCAGCCGCCTGTCACATGGACGTTTCTGTCTTCTGTCCAGTTGTGCTTGAAGTTACCTTTTCAATAAAGTCAATAAAGTGCCTTTGTATCCTTTGGATTCCTTGTTTGGATGCTTTTGCTCACTTGTCCCATATTGTTACATCTTGGGGATTTTATGGTATGATTTGAGTCGATGTGGAGCACTTCTGCATGACGTTACATTCGAAAAACCGCCTCTTCCTTAATTTTTTGCACGCCAGTGTACATTTTTGTGCACAGTGCATTGCTGGAAATGGAACGGTGAGAATGATGTAAACGAAATTATTACAGGTGTTGTTTGAAGTGGCGGCCGCGGACGTCATTGCACAGTCTACAACGATGCAAAAACGATTCCCGGACGAGCTCGAAGATACCGGGTGTGCTATTGATATCTGCCGCAGCGACGACGATCCGCGCTATGAGATCCTCCGGTGTGTCCACAGGCGTCTCATAAACGGGTGATTTAAGGTGACCCCAGACGAAGAAGTCCAAAAGATTGAGCTCCGGCGAACGTGGAGGCCAAGGAACGTGTCCGGCGCGTCCAATCTACCTCCCTGGGTGTGTAGCATTAAGGTGGTTTCGCACCTCGCGGGAAAAAGGTGCTGGGGCACCATCATGCATGACGCTGCTTGCGTCAGACATCGTGAGTGAACCCACGAAAGCATTCAGCGATCAACTGACATCCGCCTTCCCTCTCCTCTGCAGTCAGAGCCTGCATACGTATTTTCGCGATTTTCACCGATTAAACATCCGCCTTCCCTCTCCTCTGCAGTCAAAGCCTGCATACGTATTTTCGCGATTTTCACCGATTAAACATCCGCTTTCCCTCTGTTCTGCAGTCAGAGCCTGCATACGTATTTTCGCGATTTTCACCGATTAAACATCCGCCTTCCCTCTCCTCTGCAGTCAGAGCCTGCATACGTATTTTCGCGATTTTCACCGATTAAACATCAGCCTTCCCTCTTCTCTGCAGTCAGAGCCTGCATACGTATTTTCACGATTTTCACCGATTAAACATCAGCCTTCCCTCTTCTCTGCAGTCAGAGCCTGCATACGTATTTTCGCGATTTTCACCGATTAAACATCCGCCTTCCTCTCCTCTGCAGTCAGAGCCTGCATACGTGTTTTCGCGATTTTCACCGATTAAACATCCGCCTTCCCTCTCCTCTGCAGTCAGAGCCTGCATACGTATTTTCGCGATTTTCACCGATTAAACATCCGCCTTCCCTCTCCTCTGCAGTCAGAGCCTGCATACGTATTTTCGCGATTTTCACCGATTAAACATCCGCCTTCCCTCTTCTCTGCAGTCAGAGCCTGCATACGTGTTTTCGCGATTTTCACCGATTAAACATCCGCCTTCCCTCTCCTCTGCAGTCAGAGCCTGCATACGTGTTTTCGCGATTTTCACCGATTAATCATCCGCCTTCCCTCTCCTCTGCAGTCAGAGCCTGCATACGTATTTTCGCGATTTTCACCGATTAAACATCCGCCTTCCCTCTCCTCTGCAGTCAGAGCCTGCATACGTATTTTCGCGATTTTCACCGATTAAACATCCGCCTTCCTCTTCTCTGCAGTCAGAGCCTGCATACGTATTTTCGCGATTTTCACCGATTAAACATCCGCCTTCCCTCTTCTCTGCAGTCAGAGCCTGCATACGTATTTTCGCGATTTTCACCGATTAATCATCCGCCTTCCTCTCCTCTGCAGTCAGAGCCTGCATACGTGTTTTCGCGATTTTCACCGATTAAACATCCGCCTTCCCTCTCCTCTGCAGTCAGAGCCTGCATACGTATTTTCGCGATTTTCACCGATTAAACATCCGCCTTCCCTCTCCTCTGCAGTCAGAGCCTGCATACGTGTTTTCGCGATTTTCACCGATTAATCATCCGCCTTCCCTCTCCTCTGCAGTCAGAGCCTGCATACGTATTTTCGCGATTTTCACCGATTAAACATCCGCCTTCCCTCTCCTCTGCAGTCAGAGCCTGCATACGTATTTTCGCGATTTTCACCGATTAAACATCCGCCTTCCCTCTTCTCTGCAGTCAGAGCCTGCATACGTATTTTCGCGATTTTCACCGATTAAACATCCGCCTTCCCTCTTCCTCTGCAGTCAGAGCCTGCATACGTATTTTCGCGATTTTCACCGATTAATCATCCGCCTTCCCTCTCCTCTGCAGTCAGAGCCTGCATACGTGTTTTCGCGATTTTCACCGATTAAACATCCGCCTTCCCTCTCCTCTGCAGTCAGAGCCTGCATACGTGTTTTCGCGATTTTCACCGATTAATCATCCGCCTTTCCTCTCCTCTGCAGTCAGAGCTTGCATACGTATTTTCACGATTTTCACCGATTAAACATCCGCCTTCCCTCTCCTCTGCAGTCAGAGCCTGCATACGTATTTTCGCGATTTTCACCCACACCATGTTCCATTTAAATTTTTGTTCCTCTTGATGTCTACTAACAACCCTCTGAGTTTGTCGCCGCACTAACTGAACACCCTGTATATACGAAAGGATTTGCGGAAAGGCTTCTGAAAATTAGAGGATTATTTATTCAAAAGCATTGTTTCCGTTTTTACAACACACACCTGCGGCGTCCTCTCATTTTAAAGCGCTGCAGAGATGAGATACATTAGCCATTGATTAGATTCAAAATGTACCGGTGATTATCATTTCGTGTAGTAGTTTGTCTCTGTGTCGAACATGTATACGTTTTATGTTGTTTTCGTTTACTTTGTGAGATGCTCTTCCTGGATTTTTCCGTTTTGATGCTGATTTGATTCTAAACCGTGGATCTTGGCGCTCTTTACCCCATGAGGTCCTTACGACTGAAAATCCAACCATTTCACAGTTTCGAAATGCGTAGCAGGTTTATTAGAAAACGACAAAATTCACTTTTGCTGCTATTTAAGATTATTTTAATGCTTCAGTAGCGCTTCTGTTTCTTTAGCCTTTGATAATGTAGTAGAAGTGCTACCAGCAGTTCCCTAGTTTCTGCAGTTCATGCCTTGATCTCAGTAGAAGGCAGATCTTTTTTCTTTACACTGTAAAAAAATAAATAGTGTGAATTCACGGAAAATTTCTGAAAATAACGTAGAGCAAAGTTGCTGATAGGAATCCGTCTTTTTCAGAAATTTCCGTTTTTAAAAGTGCCCGTTTTATTTTAACTTCCGTTTTTTCACAGATTTTCCGCAGTCAAAAATTCCGTTTATTTCGGAAAAAATCTATTTCAGGTTTTTCCGTATTTGAACTGAAACTCAACCCTACATTTTTCATCCCTACCCCAGATAATCCTTCCACTGCAGTCAGAAACAAACCCCCGTTGTCTGGGTTTGTTCAACAGGTAACGCACGCCTTTAACTACTGAGCCATTAACTCTCTGAAATCCCGAATCATATACATCGTAAAACAAATTACACGAAGTTGAATTTTTTGTTTGTTAATAATGTGAGTGATTTAGTCATTTTATGTTCTGTTGGAGCTCATTAATTTTCTGAATAGGTTTGTAATATTTATTTTTCTGTAAAAGGACTTTTCTCAAATTAAGCATTTTTCATCGGGAATTTTTGAAGCAACAAAATGCTTTGCAACTTGATTTTTTTAAACTAGCAATGACTTTCAGTTATCTTTAAAAAAAGTGAAATGTACTTTTTTATAGTATTATTTCACAAAAGAAAACCCTCCTAAATATAAAATTTAGTCTTGATAGCTACAATAGCTTTTGTCTTCAGTTGTCCAAAGGCTGATACATAGACATCGTATAATAATCTGTACAATAAGTTAAATACCCGGTTTCTTACAGTTGCGCAATGCATATATAATAAATAGCTGGTGCGTAGAATATGAGAGAGAAGAACTATCCTGCGCCACAATAAACAAAATACATGCGATATGCTATCCACGATATCCGATCTCGCTACGGAACTGTAAAATTCGACAGACGATTGAAATTTAGCTGTTAATCAAACCTGAAGTGTTAGCATCAGTCATTCCTATTACCGGTAATTTCTCGTCATATGGACACGGAAAAAGTGAGAACGGAGTTTTTCCGTTAATATACGAAAGGAATTGGGGAAAGGTTTTTTTTTTTAATTCAGAATTGTCCGTTAACACATCTCTAAAACCGTAATTTACTGTAAATATAAGAAAGAAACTGAGGAAAGATTTCTTAAAATTCAGAATTTTCCCGTGATACGAAAAATCCGTGAAATTCAGGTTTCTTTCCGTGATTTCACGGAAAAAGTTGTAGCAGAAATATTCTTCGTTAATTCACGAAAGAAATGACGGAAAGTGGCTCGTAAATTACAGAACATTTTTTACAGTGTAGGTTTTTCAGATTCCAGTGCCCTTGATCTTGTAGCAGAATAACCATCTTTGCTCCGTATTGCTAAGTTTTTTTTTTAGCTTTTCCAGTTCTTAATCTTTCAGCTGAACTTTTTTTTATTTCTGCTTTGCAGTACAGCTCCTTTAGTTTCTTGAGCTCTTATAAAATAATTTCATTGGAAATTCTTCGTTATCTAATTCCTTCATTTTCTTCAGCTCTTGAGTTTCAAAACAATTTCCCTCCACACGGGGATAACTGGTTTTCCAGTTATTTGGGGAGTAGCACCCCCACAGTCCGAGCTGGTCTTGTGACGGATCATCTTGTATTTCATCTTGGTACGATATTATCACCACAGGGACAGCTGTTCATCCAGCTGATAGGAAGTGGCGACCCCACGGCCCGAGCCAACATATAATGTCTGATGTTTTTTTGTTGTTCCCATGACACGCACCAGCCTCAGTTGTAGGTTGCTGAGGTTGAACTGCTCCGCGAGCTCCGGAGTTTGGTTTCTCGTTCCTTTTCCTTTATTCCCCATTTTGTTTCCCTCTTTGTTTTTTTCGCGCTGGTTAGCTAGACCTACCTGCACGTTTGCCGTGTGCGGTGACCCGTACGGTGGAAAAGGGAATGCTGAAGGCTGAGGCTTCTGGAGGCCGAAGTGTTGTTGTCTCCAGCTACCGACACTCCTATTTGCCCCCTGCTTCACCCTAAACGGGCGGATGGGAACTAACCCACTCCTAGTCAATGAAGTCAGTGGCCGAGTGAAATCCTGTCTTCTAACGGCTTGTCGTTAGAAGACAGGGTGAGTCTGGGGATAGCGTGGGCATGCCAAAGGGGTGATACCAAGACACGGGAAAGTCGCGGTTCTCGCTAAGTGCATGTCCGCCCTGTCAACTTACTATATCCGCTGCTTAACCCTAGAGCCGTGTCCTGCGTCTGTATGGGCTTGCGGATCTCCGGCTCTTTCTCGTTGGGCTCGGTGGTGAGCAAGGAATACGGCGGATGAATCTTCTATTTTTCTTCATGGTTTCTAACGATGTTTCCCATGGTGCTACAACGAAGCGTCCAATGGAGGAAGGGACCATCCCTTTCACCAAGAAATATGTCACTGCTACTTGTAATGCTCTGTTTCTGTTTATACATTCTGTCGATCCTTCACAACTTTTGAGTTCCAAGAGCCCCTTCTGGAGCAATAAGGCTCTTCAGGCCGTTGCTGGCTCTCTGAGCAGTGTGAAGAAGCATCCTTCAGGGGCTCTTCTTGTCGAAGCATCTCATTCCAGACATGGTGCCGTCCTGCTTACCACGACCGCACTGTTGTGTATTCCGATGCAAGTGACACCGCACGGCTACTTGAACTGCTCTCGCGGCGTGGTCACCTCCCGCGACTTAATTGAATGCAGCGATGAGGACTTTCTTGAGGAACTAGGAAACCAACATGTCAGTGAGATTCGACGGATTCATTTTAGGCGAGATGGGAAACTTGTTCCCTCTCGCAATCATCTTGACTTTTGATACCCCAACCCTCCAGACTTCCATCAAGGCAGGGTACTTACGTCTTGACGTTCTCCCCTATATACTTAATCCTCTTAGGTGTTTCAAGTGCCAACGTTACGCACACTCCTGGCAGTAGTGTCGTGACGTGGCTAGGTGGGGTCGCTGTGGTTCTGATGACCATCCTTTGCTGGAATGCGCGGCGTCTTCCGAACGCTGCATTAACTGTGAAGGTTCCCACTCTTTTGCTTCTAAGCAATGTCCAAAGTGGATGGAGGAGAAAGCTATTCAACGCCAGACCATTGAACATTTCTCTTATGCAGAGACCAGATAGCGTTTCGCCCCTGGCACACAAGGTTGGCCATTATATGCATCAGTCGTGGTCCAGAAGGCAACTGTTGCGGTGCTGACAGAGGTTCACATCCCAGCGCGTGGTCCCTACGATTTCGAGGACATCGTTGCTGCTGGACTAGAGGCTCTCAAATCTCGCCGTAAAGTTCCCAAAGCGACACCCACCTCGTAGCCGAGAAGATCAACAACTACCACAGGCACTCAGGCTGCGGGCACTGCAAACAAGACACCAGAGAAGCAGAAACCAGGCACTTCCTCTCCAAAATCCGTCACTAAAAATCAGGGTCGGGCGATTCCGCCCAAAAATCAGGGGACCAAACATCGTCACATATTACCACCAGGAAAATCCCCTCCACATCTTGACACTGACGTTCTCCCAGAAGAACTCATGGACTCTGAAACCTATTAGGCGTTCCATTCATTGTCACTTTTCCTCATCCTTTCTCTTTTCCTTTTTTCATAATTGCTTCCATCATCCAGTGGAATTGCCGAGGTTTCCGACCGCGAATTGATTTGAAGGGCTTGCTGTTTTTATACACACACCAGGGTGCGTGTGTCTCCAAGAGACAAAACTCCACACTATGGACACTCTTTCACTGCGCAGAAACTCTCTTTTTCGGAAAGACCATGAGCACGGGGTTATCGCGTGCGGCGGTATGGCCGTTCTTGTTCCTCATGGTGTTCCTGTCACTGCAGTACCTTTGCGTATGCCTCTGCAAGTGGTGGCAGTCAAACTTTCTGTGAACATTTTGATCACAGTCTGTTCCATCTGCTTACCACCAGAGGAAGCTGTAAGCCTTTCCGACTTGGAGGATTTGGTTCACCAGCTGCAGTCTCCTGTTAGGTGACTTTAATGCACACAATCCGTTGTGGAGTGACAGCAGTCGAGACTCAAGTGGCTGTATTGTCGAGGGCCCCTTGTCTAACACGTCACTCTGTCTACATAACATGGGGTCAACAACCTGCTTCCATGAACCTAGCCGTTCGTACTCAGTTATTGGTCTGTCGCTGAGTTCACCATCCTTATATCCTGATTGGTCCTGTAGCGTGTCTGTTGACCTCCTTGGCAGTGATCGCTTTCCGATCTTCATTCGCCCAGCAGGTGACGGATACCGCCATCCCACCTGTCCCGCTAGATGGGATGTAGATCGAGGTAAATGGGACATATTCACTGCTTCGGCGACTCTTACACCTGCAATGGTGACCTCAGGTACGATAAATGATGCTGTTGCAGCGGTAACGGATTTTATTGTGCAAGCATCAGAACTTTCCATTCCGCAGACGTCGACTTATCTTCCACGTTGTCCGAAGCCTTGGTAGAATTCCGGCTGCAAGGCAACACGTCAGGTTCAGCATAAGGCTTGGGGTAGGTTTCGTCGCTTTCCCACCGACGCTAACCTCCTTGCTTTCAAAAAAGCCAAGGCTTATGCGCGCCTGGACCTTCGTCGTCATAAACGAGAGTCCTGGATCCAGTATGTTTCTGGGATCAATACCTCTACCAGCTCGAAGACGTTTGTGAAAGGATTCGCAAGGTTCGGTGGAAGTACCCATTTGGGGAGATCTCCATTCTCGAGAATGATGGACGAACGATTGCTTACACTCAAGGTATTGCTGACTGTCTTGGTACTGCATTTTCTTCAGTGCCCAGCAGCAGCAATTATCCTTCTTCGTTCCAGCAGCTTCAGACGCGGCTTGAGAGGAAAAGAATATCCTTTGGGCAGTTTACCTCGGAGGTCTATAACATCCCTCTGACTGCTGTCGAACTGAAGATTGCTTTGAATCAGTCTGGCTGAACATCTGTCGGACCGGATAACATCCCCTTCGACATGATGAAGCACCTATTTCCATTTTCTCTAGACTGTCTGCTAATTCTGTTTAACAGGCTTTGGCAAGAGCACGTCTTTCCCGATTCTTGGCGGACAGTTATTTTCATACCTGTTCTCAAACCTGGTAAAGATCCCACACACCCGTGGAACTACCGTCCCATCGCTATGACGAGCTGCCTTTGCAACGTGCTAGAACGCATCATCAATTTTCGTTTGATGTTTTGTTTGGAAACTCATCACATTTTATCAGTCAATTTCGCTCCACTACTGATCATCATCTTTACCATGAAACATCTATCAGGGAGCCGTTTGTCTGGCGTCAGCACATGGTCTCCATATTCTTCGTCATGGAAAAAGCTTACGATCGGACGTGGAGATACGGCATTCTCCGTGATCTGCACGACTGCAAATTGCGGGGACACTTACCGACTTTCATTGCCGGTTTTCCCCAGAACCGGATGTTCCATGTGCGTGTCGGGTCGACCCTCTCTGCGTAGTGTCCACAGCAGAGAGGGTCCCATTTTCATGTTACTTCCTCAGATGGTTCGTGGATCGATGTATGTCGGTGATCTTCAAATTTCGTGTGCTTCCGTCAACATGCGCACAATTGAGAGGCAATTGCAGTCGGCCATTACTAAGATATATTCCTAGGTTTTACGTAATGGTTTTAGCTTCTCGTGCATTTTTGCCGCAAACGGGGTCTTCATCCAGACTCTCATCTCCGTCTGGGGACCACTACCATCCCTGTGGTGTCAGAAGTCAAGTTTAAAGGATTGATTTTTGACCACGCACTCACCTTCCGTTCTCACGTTACGTTCTTGAAGGTGAAGCGCGCGAAGTCTTTGAGTATCCATTCAGTTCTTGAAGGTGAAGTGCACGAAATCTTTGAGTATCCATTCAGTTCTTGAAGGTGAAGTGCACGAAGTCATTAGGCACCTGTCAGCCCCCCAAGATGTTCGGAGCTCTGCTGAACCTCCTGGGGTGCTGACAGGTGCTCAATGCTCCGCATTTGTCACTCTCTTGTCCAGCCAAGATTGGACTATTGCTGCTTGACGTATGGATCATCCCGGCTTTCTGTCTTAAATCTCCTTGATCCCGTTCATCCTCAGGCTCTGCGTCTTTGCATCGGAGCTTTCTGTACGTCTCCCGTGCATAGTCTTTATGCCGAGACTAACGAATCGCCGTTATGCCTACGCCGTTAGCAACTGTCTCTCCCGTTCTTCAGCAAGCTGAAGTCTCTTCCTGATCATCCACTGTCATACTCCCGTCTTTCAACCACAATGTTATCGCTTGTTTTCCAACCACCCTTCCTGTGTTCCCAGTTTTGGGATTCGTCTGTCGAACATGGTGCGCGATTGATCTGTCGTTTATTGGTGTGACCAAAGCTTTTATTGATCCCCCTTGGCAGCCAGTTCAGGCAATTATTTGTCTTTCTTTTTCTGTGTGGCCCAAGTCTTTCACGCCTGCACAGGTTTACCAGCAGCTTTTTGCCGAGCACCTTTCGCTCCGTCCCGATTTCGTGCCGGTCTACACCGATGGCTCCAACTCTGGTGATGTTGTAGGCTCTGTATTTGTGTGTGGTGATACGACCTGGGCTGAGAGACTTCCTCCGGAAGCGACAGTCTTCTCGGCGGAAATGTATGCTGTGATCCTCGTCTTGCGTCACATCTAGTCTGGACCCTACCATCGTTGCGCCATGCTTTATACTGACTCCCAGTCTGTTATCCAAGTTTTATCTTCTTCTTAGGGCATTGATTTTTCTGTCACCAGATATGTTCGTCGCTTCCTGTGGACTTTGACTGGTGCTGGATTCCTGGTCCGCTTCTGTTGGGTTCCTGGGCATGTTGGGATTCGGGGTAACGAGCTGGCCGATGCCTGTACCAGATCCGTCGCCTCCATGTCGATCACTCGATTGTCGCTGTTTTTTTAAAGATTTTCGTCCTGGCATGCGTGCATTCGTCATGGCTGAATGGCAGTCCCTCTGGTCTCAGCAGGGCAGGAAAAAACTTCTCTCCATCAAACCACAGATCTGGCTATAGCCGTCTAGTTTGCGAACAACCCATCGTGAGGGAGTTGCTCTTGCGCGTCTCCGCATTGGGAACTATCGTTTCACCCGCCGCTTCTTGATGTGTGGCGACACTGCGCCGATGTGTGAGACGTGAAATTGCCGACTCAGTGGCACTCATATTTTATGTAGTTGTGTTCGTTTTCGTGCTACCCGTTTTCACCGTTTTCATTCTCACTTGTTCGACGTAGGCGCAGCTATTCTGCAGAAGCTCTTAGACGACCACTGCGATACATTCACAGTTTTTTCATTTTTCAAACATATTGCCTATTTTAAACGTATCTTAGCTTTTACACTTTTCGTCATTCTCATTTTCAAATTTATCGGATCAGCCTGTTTTTAACCATCATACCATGTTTTTAAAACTGTTTCTTTGATTGTCTTCTGTGCCTGTCGCTCTTTGGCCAAACATGGCCCTTGCGCCAAAAAGACCCACCAACCAAAAGAATTTCCATTAAGGGTTCATCTATGCTATCTAGCTTTCGTTTTCTTCAGCTCTTTACCTCTCGGTAAAAATTCTGTTAGAATTTCATCTTTGTGATTTCGCTTCGCCAGTTTCTTCAGCTTTTGACCTTTGGTTGAAATTCCATCAACTGCTTCACTTTCTTCAGCGCTTGTAACCTTTTGATTGAAATTCAATTAAAAGTCCTACTTCACTATCTGGTTTTTTCAGTCTTTTCAGCCCTTGATCTTCCCGTAGAAATTTTGAGAATTTCTTCCTTGTTGCCTAACTTCAGTGTTCTCAACCCTTGGTCTTGCAGCAGGATCTTTATTAGCAATTATTGGCCCTCTCGTTTTTCCGGTTTGTTCAAGCGTTGCAGTAGATTCTTTTTGTTTTTTACCAATAATTACGCAGCAAGAATTCCTTCAGTTCTTTTCTGTAATCTTCTGTTGTTTCCATGGTTCATTTACACATCCAACAATTTTCCCTTTTTCCCTTGCTGATAAATTCTCCGTCTCTCTCATAACGTAATGTTAACCTTCAAGCAGTCAACAATTATGTTATCATAAGAATGTTTAACATAATAAATCTATCGTAAAAATGGCCGAAAAGCCTGCGAAAGAAGATGTTTTACTTATCAATCTTTCTCGTCACGTACGAAAAGATACCAAAAGCATAGTAACATAATAAAGCGTTACGTGACTTTACGGCACAGAAACGGCAATGTCAAATTTCAGATCGCGAATCGCATGCTTTGGGGTAAAACCAAAACAATGGCTGAAGAATATAAATCGAATTTTTCAATTCAGATCTTTTTTTACGCTTTCCAACCGTAGGTTGAAGAAGCGTATATGCTCCAGCTTTTTCCGTCTGTCTGTCGGCACGATAACTCACGTAAAAATGGTTCGATTTCGATGAAATTTTAGTATTGGTAGGGGACCATCAGGGGACGAACCCTATTGAAAATGGGTGAAGTGGGGTCAAAGGTCACGCCATAAGAGCAGGATCCATTCCATTGCCCTTATGCGTCATAACTTGCGTAAATATGGTTCGATTTCGATGAAATTTCAGTATGTGGTAGGGAACTACCTGGGCACGAACCCTATTGAAAATTGGCAAATTAGGGTCAAAGGTCAGACAGGGCATAAGAGCGGGATTTATTCTATTGCCCTTATGCGTCATAACTTGCGTAAAAACGGTTCGATTTCGATGAAATTTTAGTATATGGTAGGAGACCACCAAGGGACGAGTCCTATTGAAAATGGGTGAAGTGGGGTCAAAGGACATGCCATAAGTGCAGGATCCATTCAATTGCCCCGTCATAACTTGCTTAAATATGGTTCGATTTCGAAGAAATTTTAGTATGTGGTAGGGGATCACCCGGGGACGAACCCTATTGAAAATGGGCAAAATGGGGTCAAAGGTCAGGACACTGGAGTGGGATCCATTCCATTGCCCTTGTGCATCATAACTTACCAAAAAATGTTTCGATTGCGACAAAATGTTATCATGTTGTTCCGGAGCTATAGTGAACCGGTTCTGTTGAATATCAACGAAATGGGGTCAAAGGTCATTGCACAAAAACAAGATTTATTCCACAGCCATTATTCTCATAACTTGCGTAAAACTGCTTCTATTGCGACAAAACTTTAGTATGTTATTCTTGAGATGTACTGAGCCGGTTCTGTTGAATATCATCGAAATGGGGTCAAAGGTCAGGACAGAGGAGCTAGATTTATTCCACAGCCATTATCCTCATAACTTGATTAATAATTTCTGGTATGTTGGAAAGCGTATCATAATCAATGCATTGCATGATTTTACTAACTTGTTGCAGAAAGTGCATGATCAGTAACTTCACTACTAGCAAGCTCCTTCCCCTCTCTCGTCGTTGATACTCGAGCGACAATAAAAATCCAATCAGTCAAATACTGAAGTGTCGAACACGACAGATTCTGTGTTTTATTTTGGCAAAATGCAGTTTAAAGGAAATAGGTAATAAAAAAGATGAATATAAATGGAAAGAGGAAAGATACGACCTCTTTATTTTTTTTTTTATTTTTTTACTAAATATTCCAAATTTTGAAGAGGAAAGCAAGGATTCGGTGAGAATAAATCGAGCTATCGTCGTAACACAGCCAGTAATTTGTTAAATTGTTAAATAACCACAAACTGTCAACAAACAGTGTCGTCTCTCATAACAGAAAGTAAAAGCTTATTTTGGTTCCTCATTATTACACAAGCATCGGGCAACATCTCGTGATCGAATTCACTGAAAATGCAGCACGTCACGTAATCGAATTAACTTCCTGTAAAAGTCAAGAGGCTCACGAATTATGAATATTTATCAGTTCTTTTTTTATGATAAATTATTACGAAGAGATCGTACTACGTTCTGAACAAAGAGGTTAGTAGCTTATGTCATAAAAATCTAAGAGTTTCGTGCGCGCTCCGTTCAAGATTTTAATTCGCTGATTTGACACGAATTATTTTCTAAAAACGCATTCAGCAAATTATTTTTCAATACAGCCCTTTGAGACATTTGTAAAGCCTCGTAAACGTCTTGCTAACTGAAATCGGTTCGGTAGCCTAGGTGTTTTTGCCTCTTCAAACCAGTTATGTATTTGTATGACATCTGCAAAATAGAATTCAAATAAACTTTGTGAAAAAGTGTTCCAATAACCGGTTCAACACCAAAAGAAAACCTCGAAGTTATTTGCAACGAGCCTGCAGTGGCGATAACTACCTACACACAGAGGTGCCAAAAAAATTAGGAAGGGTGCTTCCATTTCCATTACATGCCACCATAACCATGCAGTAAACAGTATCGTCCGCGAACGACATGCACTGTATTGAGAAATGTCACCGGACACGCCTTCAAAAAACAAATGAACGATCCGCTGCTTTGTTAAGATGCGCGGTACAGCTGCAAACGGTATAAAAACAAGCCTACAGCTGATCGCGATCATATCGCACTGTGAGGTGGAGGGGAAATGTCGCGGCGGGAGAGAACTGACTTTGATAAAGGCAAGATTGTTGGGTGTTGTATTAGTGGATTGTCCATAAGAGAAACCGAGAAGCATTTAAACATACCCAAGTCAACTGTTTTCGACGTACTGAACACGTGAAAGACGCATGGCGTGCCTGGAGCAGCAAACACACCGGCAGACCAGAAGAAAATCAGTGATAAAGGACGTCGAAGCCTCGGGAGAGTCGTTACAGCTAATCGACAGAGTTCTTCACAAGACCTCAGTGTACAGGTGAGTAACAATGCTGGAACCTCAGTATGCACACGTACCATTCGCAGAGAACTTCACTCCATGGGTTGCCCTGGTCGTGCGGCTGCTCATAAGCCTTTCATCTCCACTCGAAATGCAACTCGTCGTTTAGCATGGTGTAAAGAACATTTATCATGGACCGTAGATCAATGGAAACGGGTCCTATAGACTTATGAATCCAGATACACGATCCATCAGTCTGATGGCCGTGTGTGGGTATGGCGGCAGCCGGGGAACGCTGTTTACCACAGTGTACTGTTCCTACGGTCAAGTTTGGAGCTGGCAGTGTACTCGTGTGGGGGTGTTTTTCGTGGTATGGTTCAGGTCCATACGTTATCTTGGACAACCCTGCTAACCAGCACGTCTAGTTCAATATTCTGGACAACTATGCCCTACCAACTCTGTGGTTATACTGTGGAACCGAGCCTTGTTGGTTCCTGCAGAATATTGCACGAGCCATAAAGCAAGGACTGTTACGGCGTGGTTTGACGCTAATTCCGCATCGTGTGTGGACTGCCCAGCACAGAACCCTGATCTTAATCCCATAGAGCACTTATGGGATGAATTAGAGCGCCGCATAAGAAGTTTGGAACCAAGGCCTACTACTAAGCAACCGTTTCCGACATTATTATGTACTAAATGGAAGCGCATACCTATCGCTGTGTTCCCAAACTTCGTCGAAAGCATGTCTCGAAGGGTCAGTGCATGCATTAAGGCCAAAGATGGACCGACACCGAACTAATGTATATCAATAAATGCTATGTTGTGTTTCTCCTCTAGGTGTCTGGTGACTTTTGTCAGTATAGTGTATTTTAATTTAGTGCACTGGTTATATAAGGAACTTTATTCACGTTTTTTGAAAGAGAAAAAAATGCCGTGCTTATGTCATCATTATATCTACCTGTACGTCGTTCTGTGTACATTGTACCTTCACCCATTAGTCGGATCGAAAAAAATACTTTTTGGATTAAGAAGCTGAACTGTAATGATCCTAGCCTTTTGATCTCTTTCCTATGTATAAGTTCACCATTATGGCGGTTAAATGCAGATATAATCGAATTCAATACATATTATATTTCTGCCATTGCTTCTGAAAATTTGATTGAAACGGTTCCTATTTCTTCCGATATCTTTCACCATGACGCAAAATGCATCACCAGAGCGCTATACTGTACGTATCACCAGAGCGCTAAACGTATGTTTCAGTTTTACTCATTACTGTGCGTCTGAATGTCTAATTTGAAAATTTTCTTTTGTGTCGGAGAGATTTCGTGTAAAGCACTTTCAAATGTGCGTGCTGTAACGGCGGAAGTATTAAGAGAATTGCTGTTGTCTTCAGAGCGAAAGGTTGTGTTTGAGCGTCGTCGCTGTATTCTTTTTTTATCTGTTTATGTTTGATAGATATTATTATGGTAATAAATAATCAAGCTACGTCTATTTTAATCATGTCTTGCTACGAGTAGTTTCACTGCATTACCTGCTGAATTTTATGCATTACACCCCACACTGGTTACGAACCCAGAGAAGAACGCAGTGATTACTGCTTAGCTCAGATTGATGGAAAAATAAGAAAGCGTACGACGAGACATACCAAGCTTCGATTCAACCGTATGTAATCGATTTCCATTGAATTTTTTCGATTGTATTTAAAAATAGATGATGTGTTTAATTATCGACAAGTTAAACAAATGTAATTATGACACTTGGAAGATTCAAATGAAAGCCTTTCTGACTCATAATGATCGTCGGAATTATGTTACAGGTCAGAATTCAAAACCTCTTGAGGGAACAACTGCAGCTGAAATAAAGGAGCTTAACAAATGGATGCTGGCTGACCAGAAGGCTAAAGCAGACAATCCTTTCAATCTGTCGTAGCGAACTTTGCCATATAAAGAATTGCAAAAGCTCATGCGAAGTCTGGCAAAAGCTTCGATCGGTTTACGAATCAAAAGGACCAGCTAGAAAGGCTGCACTACTAAAGCGACTCCTATTTCGCAAAGTAAATTAGAATACCCTAAGAGACTTTACAATTCCTTGAGACAGACTTACAATTCCTTAGGGTATCCTGCAAATAAGGATACCCTAAGGAATTGTAAATTCTGTATTCAGGCGAAGCAGACGACCAAACCCTTTCGGAATCCAAGTTTTAAAGCAAAGAATTGCTGGACCTCGTTCATTCAGATGTCTGTGGACCAATGAACACCCAATCTCTTGGTGGTTCATGCTATTCCGTTACGTTTATTGACAAGTCACGCTATGTTGAAATAAGTTGTCTTAAAACAAAAGACAAAGTAAAGAAAGCTTTTTTTAAATTCAAGGCCGCAATTAAAAATCGTACAGGTGTAAAAATAAAAACACTCCGTGCCGATAATGGGCTCCAATATTGTTGAGCAGAATTCAACACTTATTTGGAGCAGGAAGGAATACGCAGAGAAAAATCTGCGGTATTAACACCACAACAAAATGGAGTTGCCGAGTGATATAATCGCACAATTGTCGATATGGCAAGGTATTTGTTGATACAATCCAGGCTACCTGTTACTGCTTGGGCGGAAGTAATAAATTGTGCTGTATTCCTAAGAAATCGTTCTCCAACACGAAGTTTAAGTGAAAATATCACCCCATACGAAGTTCTGTTTGGCGCCAAGCCAAATGTGTCATTCTTTAAGGTTTTCGGGTTAACAGTTTATGTTTTGAATAAGCAATCCAAAGGTAAATTCGACCTGATATCCCAAGAACATATATTTGTTGGCTATTCAATGGAATCCAAAGCATCCCGCTTATGGAACAAGAATACCAGAAAAATAGTCGAAAGGCGTGACGGCCGTTTCATTGATGAATTTGAAAATAACCTTCCATTTGGTTATGAATTCGAACTCCTCACTTCATCTGAAACGTCTATTCCAGTTACCGGAATGAATGACATGACATCCTCACCCGATGCGAATATCACACCGGACGCCGAGAGTGTTACGACAGAAGCAATGATAACAGAAGGCATGACGTCAGAGCCAGGTACGTCACAGGAACTTACGTCAGAGGAAGTCATGCCAGATTCCTCAAGAGAACAAAATTCACCATTGTTTACAAGCAAAAGTCACCCAGTAACGAAAATGAGAACTGTTGGCCGTCCTAGAAAAGTTCGTACTGGGAAACCTGGCAGACCTATAAAACAGTATCAAACAATTCCCGCTGACATTACTGAAACAACTTAGTTTGTAAATAATGTCGAAGCTAATCCTAATCTTTATGAAGCCTTGAATCGTATGCAAAGTAAATACTGGAAGACCGCTATGCAAAACGAATATGATTCCCTCGTCAAGGAGAAAGCAGGGGAATTGGCACCTCGACCGAAACATAAAAGAGTTATTGGTTGCAAATGGGTCTTAAAGACGAAATTCAACCAAGATGGCAACATTGAAAAATTAAAAGCAAGACTGGTTGCAAAAGTGTGTTCTCAAACACCAGGAATTGATTACGAAGAAAATGCTTCGCCAGTTGCCAGATTAAGTTCGATTAGAACAGTGCCCTCATGCTGTTAAAAATGGCAAGAGTTTACCAGCTGGATTTCGTAATGGCATATGTAAACGGAAACTTGGATGAAGAAATCTACATGGAACTACCGGAAGGTTTCCAAAATAAATCCAATAAAGATCAAGTTTGCTTATTAAAAAGATCAATCTATAGCCTTAAACAATCCGGCAGGCAATGGTATAAGAAACTGGATGAAAAACTAAAATTTCTTCGTTTCAAAGCACTTAATTCAGGTAAATGTGCTTATCACATTAAAGATCGTACTGATGAAGTCATTGTTGTTGTTTATGTTGATGACTTAATGGTATTTGCAAACAGCAAAAATAGTTATAAAAC
Source organism: Macrothele yani (assembly GCA_039090855.1). Classification (NCBI taxonomy): domain Eukaryota; kingdom Metazoa; phylum Arthropoda; class Arachnida; order Araneae; family Macrothelidae; genus Macrothele; species Macrothele yani. The sequence goes on from CM077011.1 coordinate 33,512,359, forward strand.
CATAAAGGATAATTTAGCCAGTTCATTCTAAATGAAGGACTTGAGAAACTTAAATTACTGTTTGGGCATTGAGTTTGCGCAAAATGCAAACGGCATAACAATGTCTCAAAAGAAATTTATACAGGATATCCTACATAAATTCAATATGCAGGATGCTAAATCTGTAACAACCCCTTTGGATATTAGCGCCAAGCTAACTAAAGAATTGTGTCCTAAAACAGAAGAAGAAAAATCTGAAATGAAAGATATTCGGTATCGTTCACTCATTGGTTCGCTCATGTATCTTTCTGTAGCAACTAGACCTGACATCACGCTGGCTGTGAATTTTCTCAGCCAATTTAACAACAATCTAGGTAAAGTTTTTCTTCGTAATCGATTCCTGGTGTTTGGATAGCATCAAAAAGAATATTGAGATACCTGAAAAGTACACAAAACCTGGGGCGTGTATTTAACCGTGCAAAAAGGCCATTGATGGTTTTCATAGATGCAAACTGGGCTTCCGATGTCAACGATAGAAAATCCTACACCGGATACGGATTCAAATTTTCCGGAGGAGGAATAAGTTGGGAATCTGAGAAACAAAGAACTGTTGCTTTATCAACCACCAAAGCGGAATATATGGCACTCTCTGAACTTGCAAAAGAAACTGTGTATTTAAGAAAACATTTTAGAGAACTTTCTTTACAGCCCATGACATCACCAACAATTATATATTATGACAACCAATCAACACAGAAGCTAGTGCACAATCCTGTCTATCACTCAAGGACTAAACATATTGGCATCCGTCATCATTTCGTTCGAGAAGTATATGAAACACGTAAAATTGATGTAAAATACCTGAGTTCTGATAACATGACGGCGGACATTTTGACCAAAGGACTAAATGCTAATAAGCATAATAACTGTTGTGAGTTATTGGGACTCACTGTCATTTAATTTAGCATGTAAGTATGATGATTCACTAGTGCTGAGTTGTGTTTATGAGGGGAAAAGCTCACAAATGTTTGTATATAAACAAAATAAGTATTATGAGGGGGATTGTTGGAAATCAATCCTTATTTGTTATTTATTATTTTCATGTAAGGGCGTAATTCATTCATTTGTTCTTGTATAATGTAATTTAAGTCAAGTGAGATATATGTCACGCATTGTAGATATACTATCACGCATTGTTCTCGTGACAAGCACTTTTAAATGTGCGTGCTGTAACGGCTGAAGTATTAAGAGAGCTGCTGTTTGTTGTTTTCACAGCGAAAGGTTGTGTTTCAGCGTCGTCGCTGTATTTTTTTTTTATTTGTTTATGTTTGATAGATATTATTATAGTAATAAATAATCAAGCTACATCTATTTTAATCATGTCTTACTAAGAGTAATTTCACTGCATTACCTGCTGCATTTTATGCATTACACCCCACACTGTTCTTAAATTTTTGTAAAGCACAATTTGTATATAAGAAGGTGTTACTGCATTTTGTGTTTCCAACATATTCGCAGCCGTGTGGTCTGCACCAAAAATGAACAGGATTGAAAAAATTCCTTTTCGGACGAATACATCTCATCGTGAAAAATGGACAGCATCAGGCGTCTGTTTACCGATAGGGAAATCAAATGTATGTTCATATATATATATATGAACATACATTAGATTTCCCAATTAAATACACTCAACGGACAATTAATATATATATATATATATATATATCATCATTGTCAACCATTTTCAATCCACTGCTGGACGAAGGTCTCCCCAAGTTTCCTCCACAACGGTCTGTCTTGTGCCAGTCTCCTCCATGTCACTCCCGCATACTTTCGAATTTCATCCACCCATCTTCCATGTGGTCTTCTTCTGGGTCTTTTCCTGTCCCTTGGAATCCAATCTAAAATTTCGGCTGTCCATCGATGGTCTGTTCTTCTGGCAGTATGTCCAGCCCATTGCCATTTCAGGGATTTAACTCTGATCATGATGTCTTCCACTCTTGTCATTTTTCGGATCCACGTGTTCCTCTTCTTATCTCTCCTGGTTACACCAAGTATGCACCTCTCCATGCTACTTTGAGTTGTCTGCAGCCTTTGTATGTCTCTTTTAGTTAAGGTCCACGTCTCTGCACCATACGTAAGCACTGGAAGGATGCATTGATCAAACACTTTTCTTTTAAGACATAATGGCATATTGCTCTTGAAAATTATGCTGTTTCTTCCAAAAGCTCTCCAGGCAAGTTTTGTACGCCGATTAATTTCTTCACCAATGTGACCCTCACTTGATATCTGCTGTCCAAGATAAACGTACGTGTCTGTTATCTCCAGCTTTTCTCCATCAATCGATAAATCTTCATTTCTTGTAAAAGCATTGAACATCACTTTTGTCTTCTGAAAGTTCATTTTTAATCCCACTTCTTTACTCTTGTCAGCAAGTTCCTGGATCATACTCTGTAGCTCTGATGGGGTAGTTGCAAAAATGACTATGTCATCAGCAAAACGAAGGTGGGTTAGATAATCTCCATTAATCTTTATCCCTTTGTTTTCCCAGTTCAGTGATTGAAAGACATTTTCCAATGTGGCATTAAAGAGCTTCGGAGATATGGTGTCACCTTGTCTCACTCCTTTTCCAATTTTTATGTGTGTTGTATTTTCAAACAGCCGAATCTTTGCACTTGCATTTTCATAGATGTTATTAATAATATTAATGTATGCATCTTCAATACCGCAGGATTTCAGAGCCATTGCAACTGCTGATGGTTTCACCGAATCAAAGGCTTTTTCATAATCGATAAAAGCCATGCACAATGGAAGTTCATATTCCCTCGCTCTTTCAATTAGTTCTCTCAGTACGTGGATATGATCTATTGTGCTGTAGCCACTCCTGAATCCAGCTTGTTCTCTCGGTTGAGCCATGTCCAGTGTCACCTTCAAGCGGTGTGAAAGAACTTTAGTGAAGATTTTATAAACCACTGATAGGAGGCTGATAGGTCTGTAGTTCCTGAGATCCTCAATGTCACCTTTTTTATGTAGCAAGATCATTGTAGCGTTGTTCCAATCCTCAGGAATTTTCCCTTCATTAAGGCATCGAGTGAAAATTTGGGCGAGTACTGTTTCGATTTCTCCACTTGCTTCTTGTATGATGTCTACAGTAATTCCATCTTCTCCTGGAGCTTTTCCCCGCTTCATGTTCTTGATTGCATGTGGAACTTCTGCTGGAAGGACTGGAAGAACTCTGGTACTGGTACCTTTCATGATGTCTGGAGTACATGTATCATCCCTTTCATATAATTTGGAGTAGAAATCTTTCACTCTTGTCAAAATTTCGCCTCTATTTCTTGTTAGAAAACCATCTTCTTTTGTCAGTGCCATAATCTGTTTTTCCCCTTACTGAGATGTCCCTTTGCTATCTTTAGGCTTTGGTTGTTTTCAATTGCTTTCCTCACTAGTTCACAGTTTAATTTCCTTAAGTCTTCAGTGATACTTTTTCGTACTGTCTTGCATAGCTCTATATATTCCACTTTGGAAGTCACATCTTCTTTAGTTGTCCTCATCACTCTTCTTTTTTGCATCAACATTTTGGTTTTTCCTGATAATTTGTTCACAGCAATTTGTTCTTAGACCCAGCTAATTTTGTTGCTCTTTCCATAAGAGCTTTGGTTACTTTTCTGTTAACTTCAGAAATATCCACTTCTTCCGATGTTAGGCCTTCTAAAGCAGAGAATCTGTTCTTCAGTTCCAATTTGAAGGTATTATGGTGTTTTTTAAGGTTGGTTATGTCAATACATTTTGTTTGTCTTATGAGCTTGCCACGTTCGAGTTTAGTGTTGAGGTGCATCTACATCTCACCAATCTATGGTCACTACCTGTGTTGAACTTGTTTAGCACACTTCAGTCTTCTATGACGAATTTTTTTGTTACACATAATAAAATCAATTTCACTTGTCGTCCCATTTGGATGTCTCCATGTCCATTTCCTGTGTGGGTTTTTCTTGAAAAAGGAGTTCAAGAAGAAAAACCCTTCTGCCTCTGCAAACTCTACGAGAGTATTTCAACGCTGGTTTCTGTTGCCGTGACCGAATTTACCTACTGAAGTTTCATTCTGTTGCCGTTGCCCTATTTTTGCATTGAAATCTCCCATAATTATCTTCAAGTGCTGCTTACCTTTATTATTTAGATCACGAATTTCCTCATAAAATTCTTCAATTTCTTCTTCAGCATGACTTGTGGTGGGTGCATAAGTTTGAATACAAAGATGAAACGATTGAGCTTACAGGCCCGTGCGACTTGCGTAAAACACAGACATCAATAGTTCGTGTGGCCCCCGTGACTGGCAATAACGGCCGCTACACGCCGCGGCATCGAACGAAAGAGACTTTGGATGTGGGCTTGGGGTATGTCGGTCCAGGCTGCTTCCACACGTTGCCACAGTTCATCAGGCGTAGCCGCGGGTGGTGCTTGCCGGTGTCACGACAATTCGTCGCGTGCGTCAATTCGTCAACTACGTCAATTCGTCGCCTGCGTCAATTCGTCGCGCGTCAATTCGTCGACTACGACAATTCGTCGCGCGTCAATTCGTCGCGCGTCAATTCGTCGCATGCGTCAATTCGTCGACCACGACGATTCGTCGCGCGTCAATTCGTCGCGGACAAATTCGTCGACTACCTCAATTCGTCGACTACGTCAATTCGTCGCGTTTACAGATTTTGGTTACATACAAAACGAATGCAGCAAAACGTACGATTTCGAACGTCTTGCTCCCTGATCAAATTTATAAAGTTTGGCCACGCAGACAGGATAGGAATATTACGTTTTTCTTTGGCACCAAAAATATTAGATGGTAAACGGTTTTTGGAAAGGGGCAGGGCCCGGTTGGTCAGAGTCCCCCATATACAAAATTTTCGTAAAATCTACAGTTTTCAATTCAGAACCACCAAATCTGGTATACTATCTCGTGGTATTCTAACTTAGACTGTAGACGGTTTTGGGAAGCGGTTGGAGAGGGGGGGTTAGGCCCCCCTACAGAATTGCCGTAAAATATAGTTTTCAATTTAGAACTACCAAATTTGGTATATTATCTCATGGTACTCTAACTTAGACGGTAGACGGTTTTTGGAACGGGTCAGGGGCCCGGTTGGTCAGAGCCCCCATACACAAAATATTCGTAAGATCTAGAGTTTTCAATTCAGAACCACCAAATCAGGTATCCTATCTCATAGTACTCTAACTTACACGGTTGTCAGTTTTTGGAACGGGTCAAGGCCCGGGGAGTCAGAGCCCCCCCCCCCCTACATACAAAATGTTCGTAAAATCTCGTTTTCATTTCAGAACCATCAAATTCGCTATCATGAAACTCTAACTTAGACGCTAGACGGTTTTTGGTAGGGGTTGGTGCCCGCGGGTTCGGAGCCCCCCCCCCCTCATAAAAAATTTCGTAAAATCTACAGTTTTCATCTTAGAACCACCAAATTTCGTATACTATCTCATGGTACTCTAACTTTGACGCTAGACGGTTTGTGGAAGGGGTTGGAGCTCGCGGGGTCGCCCCCCCTCATAAAAATTTCGTAAAATCTACAGTTTTTATCTTAGAACCACCAAATTTGGTATACTATCTTATGGTACTCTAACTTAGTCGGCAGACCGTTTTTGGAACGGGTCAAGGCCCGGGGGTCAGAGCCCCACACATACAAAATTTTCTTAAAAACTACAGTTTTCAATTCAGAACAACCTAATCTGGTATACTATCTCATGGTACTCTATCTTAGATGCTAGAAGGTTTTTTGAAGGGGTTGCAGCCCGGGGGTCGCCCCCCCTCATAAAATTTCGTAAAATCTACAGTTTTCATATTAGAACCACCAAATTTGGTATACTATCTTATGGTACTCTAACTTAGACGGCAGACCGTTTTTGGAACGGGTCAAGTCCCGGGGGTCACAGCCCCCACATACAAATTTTTCTTAAAAACTACAGTTTTCAATTCAGAACCACCTAATCTCGTATACTATCTCATGGTACTCTAACTTAGACGCTAGACGGTTTTTGGAAGGGTTTGGAGCCCGGGGGGTCAGACCCCCGAATAAAAACTTTTTCGTAAAATCTACAGTTTTCAATTTAGAACCACCAAATTTGGTATACTATCTCATGGTACTCTAACTTAGACGCTAGACGGTTTTGGAAGGGGTTGGAGCCCGCGGGGTCGGGGCCCCCCCTCATAAAAAATTTCGTAAAATCTACAGTTTTTATCTTAGAACCACCAAATTTGGTATACTATCTTATGGTACTCTAACTTAGTCGGCAGACCGTTTTTGGAACTGGTCAAGGCCCGGGGGTCAGAGCCTCCCACATACAAAATTTTCTTAAAAACTACAGTTTTCAATTCAGAACCACCTAATCTGGTATACTATCTCATGGTACTCTAACTTAGACGTTAGACGGTTTTTGGAAGGGTTGGAGCCCGGGGGTCAGACCCCCCCCGAATAAAAACTTTTTCGTAAATACTACAGTTTTCAATTTAGAACCTCCAAATTTGGTATACTATCTCATGGTACTCTAACTTAGACGCTAGACGGTTTTTTGAAGGGGTTGCAGCCCGGGGGTCAGCCCCCCTCATAAAAATTTCGTAAAATCTACAGTTTTCATCTTAGAACCAGAAAATTTCGTATACTATCTTATGGTACTCAAACTTAGACGGCAGACCGTTTTTGGAACGGGTCATGGCCCGGGGGTCCGAGCCCCCCACATACACAATTTTCTTAAAAACTACAGTTTTCAATTCAGAACCACCTAATCTGGTATACTATCTCATGGTACTCTAACTTAGACGCTAGACGGTTTTTGGAAGGGGTTGGAGCCCGGGGGTCAGACCCTCCTCCGAATAATTTTTTTTGTAAATTCTACAGTTTTCAATTTAGAACCACCAAATTTGGTATACTATCTCATGGTAATCTAACTTAGACAGTAGACCGTTTTTGGAACGGATCAAGGCCCGGGGGTCAGAGCCCCCACATACAAAATTTTCTTAAAAACTACAGTTTTCAATTCAGAACCACCTAATCTGGTATACTATCTCATGGTACTCTAACTTAGATGCTAGACGGTTTTTGGATGGGGTTGGAGCCCGGGGGTCAGACCCCCCCCCCCGAATAAAAACTTTTTCGTAAAATCTATAGTTTTCAATTTAGAACCACCAAATTTTGTATTTTATCTCATGGTACTCTAACTTAGACGGTAGAAGGTTTTGGAACGGATCAAGGCCCGGGGGTAAGACCCCCCCCACATACAAAATTTTCTTAAAATCTTTATTTTTCAATTCAGAACCGCCAAATTTTGTGTCATCAAACTCTAACTTAGCGGGAGACGGTAAGTGAAAGCGCAACATTATTAACTTGATTTGTTATGCAAACCTTATAAATACGACCACAGCGGTTAAAAGTTACTAAAGAGTCCTTGTAAGTAATATTTTTTGACCGAGTGCAAGTACAATTTACGAAATGTCAACAGTTCAAAATATCTAAAGTAACAATGAAATTTGGAATATTTCTTTTTCTTTCTTTTTATTTCAGTTTTGACACTTGTATTAAGTTTTAAAAACATATGTTTCTGCTATCGTATACCTTCATTGTGCTTTAAACAGAATTTCTTACCATGTTTTGGGTATTTTGTTTCGTGTGGTTGCAGTTTTTTTAATGTTTAGGGCATTTCATTTTGTGTGGTTACTTCTTTTTATGTCTTGGGCATTTTACTTTGTATGGGTGTTTTTGTTATGTTTTTGTTCTTTTCTTTTCTGTGGTGGTTGTAATGTCCACAGGATGAAAAGGGGAAACTGTGGACAGTCACGATGCCTACTTGCTTCTAATTTTTTTTTCAAATATAGCACATGATTTTGTATTGAGTTATACCACTTACTCATTAAGCGACTACAGGTTTCTTTAAATATGAACGTTTTCTTAGAGCCTTTTGTTTCCTCTACCTAGCTTTTTCGGGTTCCGCAATTTCTTTTCTTGGTTTTAGAATATTTTCCTTATTATTAATCTATTTTCTCATGCAAACTCTTTATGTAAGGTATGTTTATTCTATCGAAGTATTTTGCAATTATACGTAAAGCCCTGTTGCTGAAGTAAAAAAAATATTTCCAACTGAAACAACGCAGTTCAGATCCCGCTGTTAACTCAAAGAATGAAAACAAAAACAACAAATCTGTGCAATGGTTGAGGCATGAGACAGTACTTACTGGTAACCAGGCAAAGTTTTAGGGAAGAATGAGCTTAAGAATTTCTAACTGCAACAAAAAAGAGCATCCGCACTGTATCCCTCCCCATCCCCTAGTGCCGGCCTTTGGACGTCTTGAAAGAGAAGTCTTAAGGACACATCTGTATCGTAATTGCCTGAGCACTCGCGACAATCTTCTGGTGTCGTAGTAGAAAAACACACTTCCTACTTCGCCTAAATTGCTTGGATGTAATGCCAACGAACAAAGTTTTGCTCTCGCATTGGATTTCTGTTGCTTTTGATGGAACACTTTTCCCCTGGGGTTCACCGCTCTCACTATAGTCTTCAAGACAGGCGGCAATACACCCCAACGTAAAACACCAATTTCACGGCAATTAACTGCAATTAGCGAAAGAGAGGGGCGGTACAGGAAATAAGTCGAACGAGACAGATCTGAACTTAGAAAGTCGGGGGAAGGTGTTGCATGAAGAACTGTGTTTGGCTTACAGATCATTTGGCACGTAGGGACGTAGGTTTCGTTTAATATGTTACGGGGTAAACAAATTGTCTTTTCAGTATAACAATTTTCTTTCATACGCATGGTGCAACACAAAAAATTTGAATTTATTTTTGAGAATTAGCATGACGCCTACCGGCCCAGAGTACAGCTGCCCAGTCCGCGCCTGCTGCCGCCTCCGGAACCTGGCTCCCGGGTTCTTCGCATCTGTTGATCCCCCGCCTGGAGCGTCCCAGCTGTAAAATACATGTACCTCTGCGTTTTGGAAAAACAAAATATAAGATGCCGATCCTTAAAATTAACCACTTCTTGTGACCGCAGGTACGAAAATCTTGAACTTCGCTTAAACCCTAACTAGAGGAACAAGCTTCACGTGATTGTCTGTATTCTGAATGTTTTATTGAATGGTTGCTCATTAGTTCGTAGTTGACTGGAGAACAGAGAACGTGCTTGTTGAAACCTTTGTTGTGCGTTGTCAAGTGATAATAGTGGAAATATATCATTCTAAATATTTTGGAAAGAGAAAGTGCATTGTTTTCCGAAGGCACTATGCAGATGAAGAATGCAACATAAATAGTTAACTCACAAAAAAGAAAATGATTTGCTAAAATGGAAAGGGTATTTATTTTGCCATAACAGAGTGCGAGGTGATTTACGGTATTGTCACTGTATTGAAAGAAATTATGGAAATTGTACTGGCTTTGCTAGTACTATTCTTATTGGAGATGAACACAGGATGCGCAATGAGAAACCACATAATCATGCTCCAAGACCGGAGAAAAGTGATGTTGCTGTTGCAAGAGCGCAAATAAAGGAACGAGCGAGAAATACGGACGAAGCCCCTGCACAAATTATTCAAACCGTGACAACGTCAATGGCTAAAGTAAATGCAGCTTACATGCCTAATATGGATGCACTAAGGCAAGTTGTAAAAAAGAGAAGACATGCCAAGACATGCCTGCGGAGCCTACGACTTCAGAACGGATCGATGCCCCAATAAATTTACAGGAGAAGATGGTGCAAAATTTCTTGGCAGAGATAGCGCATTTGGACATCAAAGAATTATTTTATTTTTAACAGAGAATAATTTACGAAAGCTTAAAGAAGCACCCCTCTGGATTATGGATGGGACATTTGAAACTTGTCCAACCCTTTTTAGGCAATTATGTTCCATTCATGCTATGGTTGAAACGAATCCAGAGATGCACAGACTTGTCCCACTAGTTTATGGGTTACTTTCCAGCAAGTATAAATAATATAATACTATTATAAAGTATTTTTGTAGGATTTACAAGACTATGCATCAGACTATGATATTCAGCTTGCACCGCAATATACGCATAATAATAGATTTTGAAATAGCTACCGTTATAATGCTGCTAAAAAGGAATTTGGAAGCAGCACACACAAATGTTCTTGGTTTCATCTCGGAAAAAAATGTGCTGAGGAATATCCATCCTCTGGCATAGCCTTGGAATATAAGGAAAACAGTGAGTTTGCTCTCAAAGTCAGACATTTGCAAGCACTCGCATTTTTTTCATCTGACGAAATTCCAGCTGCTTTTGAAGAAGTGAAATCAATTTTACTAGAATATGCAGATTCTGTAGTTCAGTGGTTTGAGGAAAATTATGTTCTTGGAAAATTTCGTGGAAGCAGAAGAAACAATCCAAGCAGAAGCCCTCCGCTGTTCCCGCCAACAATTTGGTCAGTTAGTGAAAACAATTTATTTGGCTTTCCCAGAACACAAAACGAACTTGAAAGATTAGACAGACGCTGGAATACAATTCTGGGAGAGAAAAAACTGTGACTGTACGAAATAATCAGTGAAATTGCGAAAGAGCAGAGAACAACTATGGCTAAAATCGAAAGAGTGATAGCACAGATTCCAACAAATCCACACAGAAGAGAAACGCTGGCAAGATAAAAAGGAATTCGAACTTCTTTGGTGCACAGCGACAATGTTAACATGCTGGACATTTTAAGAGGAATTTCATATAATTCTACCCTTTACTAAAATGTGCTGGTATTTCTCACTAATTGAATTATACCTTTTACTAACTTGTATTTGAATTTTTCAAGAATGTAATTCCGCCGAAGATGCAAGAATGTAAAACACAAAGCAAAATTAAAAAAGTCAAAATTTTCAAAATAGCATGTCAAAAACATAAAATGTCAAAAAGTAATCCAAAATGTGAAACATATAAAAATTCAAAATGCAATCCAAAATGTGAAACAAATAAAAATTCAAAATGCAATCACAAGTCACAAGCATTACAAAAATGCGAAACGCTATGTAACAAGTACAACACAAAATAAAACAAATGCCCAAAAAAATGCATACGCTTTGTAAAATGTACAAAATAAAATAAATGCCATATTCATAAGGATTTCATGACGAGTCAAGTTAAAAATGAGCTTTTACTTAGACTTCAAATAATAATTACTAGCCTCTACACCTTTTTAAGTCTTTCATAAGTGCAACATCATTAACCTGACTTGTCATCAAACATTATCAATATGACCATAGCATACAATCACTTAAAAGACTTGTTAATGGATGAATTGAGGAATCAATAAGTTCAGCGGGTGAAAGTTAATGGCTGTTTATAGTTTTGTACTCGAGTAAATGCGCAACACAGTAAACTTTACTTTCTCTGAAAATTTTATGTATATGAGAACGGTTGATTGAAAACTGATAAAAAGGCTTAAGGCCTGTTTATTAATTTTTGTGCCTCAGTCAAAACGCAGTACCATAACCTTGGCATGTTATCGAAACCTTATGAATACGTCGGACTAAAAATTCCTAAAAAAGGTTTACGCCTAAGGTCTTGTAACTAAAGTTTTGTGACAGGGTAAAACTGCAACATTAATAACTGGACATGTTATGTTAACCTTGTGAATATGAGCACGGCGGATTAAAGATTTCAACAAATAGCCTTTGGGATTAATGTGTTGTAGCTGAGTAAAAATGTAACATTATCTTGATTTTCTATATAAACCAAACTACGTGCTGAAATGGCCCAACTATATATACGTATACTTCAACCCTATACCGAAGCGCTGACAAGGTGAAAACAAAAGTGTAATTTTGTACGGTCCCCTAACATTTTATGGCCAGCCTACATGGAAGTGGACACCTTGATATCAAAAACATACTTTTTGTACGGTCCACAACAAATAGCAATGGACACGTCGCAATCTTTGGGGGGGGGGGGTTAACGACCACCGTGATCAATTCAGTGGGCTATAAGCAGTCGGACATTCCCAATTTTGGGCCACTGGTTCCTGGGAAGGGGGACAGCCAGTGCCAGAAGTCAAGCACAACGTCCATGATTCACCGGGATTTGAACCAGGATCCTTCTCGACAAGTGGTCAGAAGCCAGCGCCTAGATCACTCCGCCGCCGTAGCGGCACACGTTGAAATGTATTTTTCATACGGCCCCAAACGCTCTTATGGACATACTAGATTGAACTGGACGCAAATAAATCATTAATATAATTTGTACTAGCAGGGATACCAGTTATTTGCCAGGTACATATTACTATTTGTGGAATCACCAAGTTCAGCGGGTGAAAGTTAATGAATGAAAAAGATATTCCTGCAATTTTCCAGTAAACTTATTTTAAATTTTTTGATTTAGTTAATTTAATTTTGCGAAACAAAAAAGAAAGAAAAAGGAATGGTAATACTTACCTTCTAGGAGACATCTATAGAACTGCCGTACATCTGGCGTGTGCTTCTGTGAATCCCGCGACACAGAAATGCAATGTACCTATGTGATGTCGCATGCATACGACTTCACATTGGCATTGATCATCTTTTTCTTACCGTTTTGAATTTTGAATATCTGGAACTCTCTGTTTACATTACATTATATTTCTTTCTGATAAGCCGTTCGTTGGTAGTGAAAGCTAAACTATATAGATTTGTGTTTTTAATACACCATTAAACGAATATTTTTGCACTTTATTGTTATCTACAGTCCCTAACTTAGACCGTAGGTTGGTTAGTTGGTTGGTTGGTTGGTTAGTTGGTTGGTTGGTTGATGGTTTATGGTGCAAGGCCCTCAAAGGGCCAAAGAGCGCATTAGAACGTAAATAGGGTATTCTTAAGAGTAAAAAACGGAACTTTTTACGAAAATTTTGCATGGGGCTACCTTGACCCGGGCCCCGACCTCTTCCAAAAACCGTCTACCGTCTAAGTTAGATAACCATAAGTAGTATGCCAAATCTGGTTGTCCTAAATTGAAAACTATAAATTTTACGAAATTTTTATGAGGAGGAAGGGGCTCTCACCCCGGGGTTCCAGCCCCTTCCAAAAACCGTCTAGTGTCAAAGTTAGAGTTTCATGATACCAAATTTGGTGGTTCTGAATTGAAAACTGTAGTTTTTAAGAAAATGTTGTATGTCTGTGTGTGTGTGCGGGGCGGGGGGGCTCCGACCCCCAGGGCCTTGACCCGTCCCAAAAACCATCGACCGTCTAAGTTAAAGTACCATGAGATAGTATACCAAATTTGGTGGTTCTAAATTGAAAACTGTAGATTTTACGCGGCATTTTTATGGGAGGGGCTCTTACCCCCGAGCTCCAACCCCTTCCAAAAACCGTCTAGCGTCTAAGTTAGAGTACCATGAGATAGTATACCAAATTTGGTGGTTCTAAATTGAAAACTGTAGATTTTGCGAATTTTAATATGAGGGGGCCCTTACCCCCGGGCTGCAACCCCTTCAAAAAATCGTCGAGCGTCTAAGTTAGAGTACCATGCGTTAGTATACCAGATTTGGTGGTTCTGAATTGAAAACTGCAGTGTTTAAGAAAATTTTGTATGTGGGGCCGTGACCCCCCGGGCCTTGATCCGTTCCAAAAACGGTCTACTGTCTAAGTTAGAGTACCATGAGATAGTATACCAAAGTTGGTGGTTCTAAATTGAAAACTGTAGATTTTACAAAAAAAAAATATTCGGGGGTGTCTGACCCCCGGGCTCCAACCCCTTCCAAAAACCGTCTAGCGTCTAAGTTAGAGTACCATGAGATAGTATACCAAATTTGGTGGTTCTAAGATGAAAACTGTCGATTTTGCGAATTTTTATGTGAGGGGGCCCTAACCACCCACCCGCCGCCCCGGTGGCGCGGTGGTCTAAGGCGTTGGCCTCTGATCATTCGTCCGAAGCGGTCCGGGTTCGAATCCCGGTGAGGCATGGATGTTGTGTTTGTCTTACGGCACTGGCTCTCTCCCTTCCCTGGAACCAGTGGCCCTAAATTAGGGACGGGCGACTGCTTATAGCCCATTGAGTTGCTCACGGTGGTCGTTAAACCTCCAATCCAATCCAATCCAATCCCTAACCACCCGAGCTGCAACCCCTTCAAAAAATCGTCTAGCGTCTAAGTTAGAGTACCATGAGATAGTGTACCAGATTAGGTGGTTCTGAATTGAAAACTGTAGTTTTTAAGAAAATTTTGTATGTGGGGTGCTGTGACCCCCCCCCCCCCCCCCGTGCCTTGACCCGTTCCAAAAACGGTCTGCCGTCTAAGTTAGAGTACCATAAGATAGTATACCAAATTTGGTGGTTCTAAGATGAAAACTGTAGATTTTACGAAATTTTTATGAGGGGGCCGACCAACCGGGCTGCAACCCCTTCAAAAAACCTTCTAGCGTCTAAGATAGAGTACCATGAGATAGTATACCAAATTTGGTGGTTCTAAATTGAAAACTGTAGATTTTTCGAAAAAGTGTTTATTCGGGGGGTCTGACCCCCGGGCTCCAACCCCTTCCAAAAACCGTCTAGCGTCTAAGTTAGAGTACCATGAGATAGTATACCAGATTAGGTGGTTCTGAATTGAAAACTGTAGTTTTTAAGAAAATTTTGTATGTGGGGGGCCTTCACCCCCGGGCCTTGACCCGTTCCAAAAACGATCTGCCGTCTAAGTTAGAGTACCATAAGATAGTATACCAAATTTGGTGGTTCTAAGATGAAAACTGTCGATTTTACGAAATTTTTTATGAGGGAAGGGGGCTCCGGCTCCGCGGCCTCCAACCCCTTCCAAAAACCGTCTAGCATCTAAGTTAGAGTTTCATGTTACCAAATTTGATGGTTCTGAAATGAAAACTAGATTTTACGAAAATTTTGTATGTAGGGGGGGGGGGAGCTCTGACTCCCCGGGCCTTGACCCGTTCCAAAAACCGGCAACCGTCTAAGTTAGAGTACTATGAGATAGGATACCTGATTTGGTGGTTTTGAATTGAAAACTGCGTGTGGGGGGCTCTGACCAACCGTACCCCTGACCCGTTCCAAAAACCGTCTAAGTTAGAGTACCATGAGATAATATACCAAATTTGGTAGTTCTAAATTGAAAACTATATCTTCGGCAATTCTGTAGGGGGGCCTAACCCCCCCCCTCTCCAACCGCTTCCCAAAACCGTCTACAGTCTAAGTTAGAATACCACGAGATAGTATACCAGATTTGGTGGTTCTGAATTGAAAACTGTAGATTTTACGAAAATTTTGTATATGGGGGGCTCTGTCCAACCGGGCCCTGCCCCTTTCCAAAAACCGTTTACCGTCTAATATTTTTAGTGCCAAAGAAAAACGTAATATTCCTATCCTGTCTGCGTGTCCAAACTTTATAAATTTGATCAGGGAGCAAGACGTTCGAAATCGTACGTTTTGCTGCATTCGTTTTGTATGTAACCAAAATCTGTAAACGCGACGAATTGACGTGGTCGACGAATTGACGTAGTCGACGAATTTGTCCGCGACGAATTGACGCAGTCGACGAATTGACGCGCGACGAATTAACGCGCGACGAATTGACGCAGTCGACGAATTGACGCGCGACGAATTGACGTAGGCGACGAATTGACGCGCGACGAATTAACGCGCGACGAATTGACGCAGTCGACGAATTGACGCGCGACGAATTGACGCGCGACGAATCGTCGCAGTCGACGAATTGACGCAGTCGACGAATTGACGCACGCGACGAATTGACTTAGAACCGTGCTTGCCGGGCCACTCGGTTGCCGATCAGCGACCAGACGTGTTCTATGAACCACATATCGGGAGAACAGGCGGGCCACGGCAGCAGTGACACCTGGTGGGCCGTGAAGAATTGTTGCACGATGTGTGCCACGTGCGGGCGCGCATTGTCCTGTTGAAACGTGGCCGCTGGCAGGTCCTGCAGGTAAGGGAGGACTACAAGCTCTAAAACGTCGGAGATGCAGCGGTGGCTGTTGAGTTACCTACCGGCGATGCGTACCAGAGGGGAGCGGGTGTCATATCCAATTTTGCCCCAAACCATAACGCCAGGCGACTGACCGGGTATGGCGATGCATAATGCAGGCGTCATGTAGTCTCTCGCCGCGGTGCCGCCACATGCGGATCCGACCATCGTACTGTTGCAGGCAGAAGCAGGATTCGTCGGAGAAGACAATATCGTGCCATTCCGTAGTTCAGGTGCGGCGTTTAACGGCCCACTGCCGCCGTACTTGCCGGTGGTGTAACGTCAATGGTAATCGGAGCAATGGGCGCCGTGCGACAATTCCCCGCTCCTGCAGACGACGTCGAACGGTACGTGCTGACACAGATTGTTGCGCAACACCCCCTAATTCCTGCGCTAACGTTCGTGATGTGGCGGTGCGAGCCGCCAATTCCCGCCACACAACATGCCGGTCCCCTTGTTCGGTGGTGTGCCGCGGCTGCGGCAATCGCTTACGTCGGTCCGTCCGTCCCTCCTGCACCCACCGAATCCATACTCGCCTCACTGTGGCTGGATGTCGTCCCACACGGGCGCCGATGTCTCGGTACGATAAACCGCTGTCGCGATAAGCCACTATTCGTCCTCTGTCGAACTCCGAAACGTCGTGGAATGACTTCCGTATTCTGCGACGAGGAATAAGGAAGCTTACCACGCACAGGTCCGGCAGCACAACACACTTCCACTACTTACACCCCGCCTTCTGTGTAACCTTCTTATAGTGCTTCTCGGTGGCGTGCCGAGCGCACATGATTTGCATATGCCCTGCAATGCTAATCGTTTGCATGTCCTCTCGCGGGCGACGCATGATGCGAATTTCAGGCCAATCGGATGCTTCCTTCTTGGTGTTGCATTTTAGGTGGCCAGCAGTGTATATATATCTGCTTTTAAATTTCGGATTTAAAAAATGCTTTTTTGCATCTGATACTATTCACTTGTGGAACGTTTTTTGCATTTTCTTGGGTCTTTCACACTGCACAGTTTTAACGCCAAGTTGGGGTAGTGTGTATCTCTGTTTGCAACGCTTCTGAAATCCTTATTGAAACAATTATTTTTGTATTGTATACCACTATGCTAAAAATTGTCCTTTTTTAAGTACACTCCCGGACAATGAAATTTGCGCACCAAGAAGGAAGCATCGGATTGAACTGAAATTTTATGCACGTAATGATACAGATGAATTATACACCTGAAGGCAAAAACAGAGCTGCGGGACAATTAATTACAGAGGGGTCTGCGGCACGCCATCCGGTCATTTTCAATAGCGTGTGGCATCTCCTCGTGCGGCGATACATGCTGTCCTGCATTGAGGCGGACAGACGCCTGATGCTGTCCTGAGGCAGACTGGCCCACACGTGTTAAACGGTGTGCTCCAAATCTTGGATATTGCGGCACGGCGGCAGCCGGCATTTCAACTGGTCCAACACATGCTCGATAGGTCACATGTCCGGGGAGCGAGCAGGCCATGGAAGTGTCTGGACATGACGTAGGAAGTGTTGGGCAGCCCGAGCCGTGTGCATGCGGGCATTATCCTGCTGTTATAGTGCGCCTGGAATCCCGGCCTGAAATAGGAGCACATGGGGCAGCAGGATCTCATCCACATACCGCTGGTTCGTCAATGATCCCAACCTCACTATCGAGGTGTGGCGCTCGATAGCGAGGTTGGGATTGCGCCGTTGACCCGGGGACCTCCACACCCGACACGATGATCATCTGTTACCAAAACGAAGCGGCACTCATCGCTAAACACCACACGTCGCCAGTCTGTGGCGTTCCACGTCGCTCTGGCCTGGCATCACTCCACATAGAGCCAGCAATGTTCCGGTGTTAATGGCAGCACACGTAAAGGGCGCTGGGATCGCAGATTCGCTTCCCTGAGGCGTCGGGAAATGGTTCGTGGGCGCACAGGAGCCGCTACATCTGCCTGTATGGTGGACTGGGTTCCCATGGGATCCGTTCGTGCCTGGCGCATGAGCCGTCGATCCTCTCTATCGGCGGTCCTCCTGGTCAGTCCGGATCCGCTCCGCCGTGTGGCAGAGTCGTCACGTGTCCACTGCACCCAACACAGTCGGACGGTCAGAACGATCCACGTGGCGAGAGATACGGTGCGCCGACCAGCCTACGGTTTTCAGCCGGATGATCAGGCCTCTCTCAAAGTCCGTCAGTTGTGTAAATCGACGTCTCTGGCGTCTATCCGACATTCTTGTCACTCTGCACTATTGATTGCGTCGTCGGCTGGTGCTTTTCGCTTTCATGGGGCATCGACTACATGCCGGTTCATGCTTGCAGCGCCACCACAGGGTGTGCGGTCATGTGTACTCGCACTAAACGTGAATCATTTGCATACGAACACGTACTTCGCGGTTAGCGGTTGTACCACGTTTTCTTCTAGGTGCGCCAATTCCATTGTGCGTGAGTGTAATACGAGATTTTCTTTCTAGGGGTGCATAAGTAAAAACATTTTTCTTAATGTCTCTGCTTCTAAAAGTCGTGTTTGAAAAATTCATTTTCTATTGCAGGGCTTTTGCTATAAAGAATATCTTACACTAATTTCAACTTTTCCTTAATTCACTGTTCTACCACAAGGCGGCGTTAGCGTGTATTTCTATTTCATCCAGTATCTCCGATTCAAATTATGTCTTGTAAATATCATTTCTTGGTAGGATATTCTTTAATGAAGAGTATTTACACCCAGTTTCTTTAAATAACCAGCGGCTTTCACGCTACGGAGAGTAAAATCATATCCCGATTTTCTCCATATCTCTTTTTCTAATTATTCGACTTGAAAAATTCCTCTTGCTTCAGGTACCTATCTCTATGAGGAGCATTTTGTGTACAATTTGTTATTTTTTGTAACATGCATTTTTGCCGCTAGCGTGACTATTTCTGTTTGGGGATATTTTGCCAATGCTAGAAATCAGGTTCAAAAAAAAAACAAAATTCTTGTTTGTAAACTGATTCCATTCACTGTGAAGAACACTACTTATATTATGTATTTTAAATTATGCCTTGCTTTCTCATTGGGGGTAGTCAACGCATTCCGTTTTTCGGTGATAATTCCTTTTATTAAACCTTCTTTGAATAATTCGTTTCTTGTCGGAATGCATCTAAAGGAAGCGCTCATTACACGCGAGAATTATGTGTCATCTTTCTTGTTATTTCTTTGAAATGGAGGAGTGAAAGTTTTTTCTGTGTTTTTTTTTTTTTTTTCAGAGAGGTGGCTGGTTCATGAATGGGCTCATTTCAGATATGGTGTGTTCGATGAATTTGGATTCTCTGGTAATAACAGGTATCCCGCCTTCTACTTTGAAAACGGCAAAGTGAGTACCTTTATAGTTATTATTATTATTATTGATATTATTATTATTACTATTATTATTATGGGTATACAAAAGTTTCCGCCGTTTTAAGCAGAAAGGAGACAGTAACAATAAGGAAACCAGTACACATTTATTCAACGAAATATTGGTCATTAGCATCAGTGACCTTTTGCCATCTTTCAGGCAACAAATGAATGCCTCTGTGATAGGACTCGGGTTTTGAGCAGAAGAACGCAGTGACGAAATTTTTCACCTCTGGAACTGTGGTGAACCACTGTTGAGCTAAGGCATGTTGCATAGAGTGAAACAGATGAAAATCTGAGGATGCAATTTCCGGGGAGTAAGCCGGGTGCGTAAAACCTCCCAGTGTAACTGTTCAAGGGTTAATTTCATGGTCGCACCGACATATGGTATCGCATTATCGTGTAACAGGGTGATTGAGCGGCGGCATTTACCTGTTCATGGTCGTTTTCACTCGACTTCGGCGTTCAGTTTCATCAACTGATAGCTATATGGTTGTGCAGTTAATGTTTCGCCCGGTTGCAATAGTTCGAAATACAGTACTCCATGCATATACCACCAATGCACACACAAAACAGCACCTTTTTTTCCTGGATATCCTGTTTTGCAGTGGATGTTGATGGCTGGGCTGGGCTGGGCTGGGTCGACCCAGGATTGCTTGCGTACTGGGTTGTCACAATAGACCCATTTTTATCCCCGGTGACAACCTTCCACAAGAAATCCGTTAAAGTATGCGGAACCCACTTACCAATCTTCTGGATCTTTCCCCAAGGCCTGAAGAAGCCGTACCACCGTCGATTGAGCCACTTTCAAACGTTTCGACAGTTGCCTGGTCGATGGTGTGGCAGCCTCTTGCAACAGCGATTCCAGCTCCTCGTCTGCGAGTTCCTGCGGTCTACCTGCACGTGGTTTGTCTTCCAAGCTTATATCACATTTCTTAAACCTGGTAAATCATTCTCGACATGTCCGCTCACCCATAACCGTTTCGCCATACGCCTGACATATTGAACCGTATACTTCACGCGCACTTTTCCCTAAATTAAACATGAATAACAAACAGTGCCGCAAATGAACTTTATCGACCGCCATGCTTGGCTTCATGTATGAACTGACAGCACAATTCGCCGACCGGGTAGACCTTACAGCGCCCGCTAGCGGGGGCGGCGGAAACCTTTGCAAACCCCCGATATGTTTTTCTGTACTAGCAAAGTCATATATGGTAGGCAATGACTGCCTTAGTTTTGTCTCAAATGCTGCGTACGTAATTCGAAATGATTAGACCTAGAAACAGGCTACAATCCAGTAATTCGTAATCTATACGGTACAGTACTGTGTTGTAGAGCTCGCAGAACACCAGTAGCTTCGAACAATTTTGTTCAGTTAGTCCAGCTGTACTCTCCAACCTTTTCCTTGTTCAGAGTTTCGATTCTTGAAGGCATTATTTGCGTAAATGTTTAATAATAAGCTGAAAAGAAAATGTTTAATATTTTCTTTCAGTGGCTCTCTGATGGTATCCTTGAGACCTCTCATCTGCTTCTAATCTGAAGTCCCAGTTGAACTCATAGGTCCTAGACTCCGTACCCAGATGCAATTTAGCATCTCAAGCCAGATGGATACAAGTAGTTCTTTATAGCAAGATCGTGTTGTAATAATTCATGTGTGGACTTCGCTCTGCTCATTCAAACAGCGTGTGTAACCGTGAGCAAGTCCCTAATTTAGAGCCACTGGTTCCATGGAAGTGAGAGAGAGCCAGTGTCTTAAAACTACATCCATGCCACAACAGGATTCGAACTCGATCCCATCTCGGACGAATGGTCAGAAGCCAGAGCTTAGACCACTACGCTACTGGGCTGCAACCAGTAGCGTAGTGGTCTAAGCGGTGGCTTGGACACTACGCTACTGACTGTTAAATTAGAAGTCCAAACCACTCCGATGGAACCAGTCGTAAGATAGGTTGCGGTCTCAATGACCAGCCAATTAAGTCCCAACAGCCAATTTTGTTTTGTCTTTTCTTTTTAATTGGGGGTTTAGCAACCACCATGAGCAACTCAATGGACTATGAGTAGTAACGAAGAAAGAGAGCCGATGCTGTTAGACATATACACCATCCATGGTTTTCAAAAGATTCGAACCCGGGCCCATCTCGGACAAATGGTTAGAAGCCAGTGTCTTTGCATCGGGTTGGCAACCGTGAAATTCAAATCCCTGTCATGGCATTTCCTTCCTCGAGCTCAGGATTGATGGGCTTTGACAGACGACACATCCACACCAGACTGTAACTTCACTATATAGAGCCCATCTTCTTCGCTGCTGGTACCAGGAACAACAAGTTAGTAAAATCATGCAATGCATTGATTATGATACGCTTTCCAACATACCAGAAATCATTACTCAAGTCATTACTCAAGCTATGAGGATAATGGCTTTGGAATAAAACTCGCACCTGTGGCCTGATCTTTGACCCCTTTTTTATGATATTCAACAGAACCAGTTCAGTATACCTCCGGAACAACATACTAACGTTTTGTCTTTCAAAATCGCTTTATTGTACATCTAGGAGTATACAATAAAATAGGGCATAAAAACATGAACAAAGGACATATGACACTCAGACAGAATCACAGGCAATAAACATAGGGCATACATGGGAAGAACTAAAGATAACGAAATAGAAATCGTGGGCACTTGTATTATAAAATACTGAGTGTATACAATAACACCAGGGCTTAGAACAGGAGCTAATATCAAGGCAATAGCACGGAGGAGTCACAGGTGATTGCGTGAGCATTCATAGGAAAAGAAGCATACATAATGAATGCGTGGGCTCGCAGGCCACTCCCAAGAAACGAGGGCGAACAAGAAAACAATAGGAAAGCACAGGGAATTATACCCTAAATGGTACATATCAATGCAGGGCAAACAACAGGAGTATACATAATTCGGGCACATACATACTACAGGTGATGTCACTATAGTAAACGAAGAAGTATGAGAAAAATCGAGAAACCAATATAGCACATACAAAACCGGACGATACACAGGTATTACATGGAGTATACACAGAGTAAGGAGAAACATGAGAACATGGGCACGCAGGCTGCACTCATAGAACAGGGGCAGCATAATACAACAAGTACATAGTGAGCGGCAGGCCATAGCATGGGATTATAACACTATAACAGGCAGAACATGAGGTATGCATAAGATAAGGAAGATACAATACAACGTGCGCACGCAGGCGATACTCGTAGAACAGGAGCAACACAATACAACAAGATAATAAACACGATGAACAATACACATAAAGTTCAAATGATGGGTGTAGGACAAATCCGAAAACCCGAACGATAGTACATAGAACGCCTAGGCAAGAGCAAAGTCAGACTACTAGTAAAGGTCGGACGAATATAGTTCTTCCCAAAGAGTGAAGGTGTCAATGAAGTCATCATCATTGGCAAAGTCTTGGTGAAATGGCTGTGGTGGAAGTGGAGAACATGGTACAGACACAACAGGAACCGCTGAAGAAACTTTGATTTTGGCACGACGTTTCCGCGTGCGCTGAGAGGAGCGACGTGCACTTTTCTTTGGAATGGCCCCTGTTAAGGGCGCCGAAATAGAGGGATGAGCGGAAGACGACAGGTCGAGCGGAGATGAAGATTGTAGAACAACAAAGGACGGAGGTAGTGCACCAATGGGACGCGGAGACGGTTGAATGGAAACGGAAATAGGCACGGACGGAGCTGCAGATGCAGTCGACGAATGCGTGACAGAGGGTTTGGAGGGCGGACGCAGATGATCAAATCGCCGAGCCATCGACAAGTCCCTATCTGCCGTGTACGGGAGGTTGAAGTACGATCTGGCACAACACCAGGAGTCTAGAGCTTTGTTATTAGCGATTCGAGAGCTACAATTCTCACGAAATGGTACAGGGCTCTTAATTAAGGTGAGATAATGGAGAGCTTTCTTGATATCAGTCGGAGCAGTCTCATGGGGGTGCTTAGCACAAAGAAGTTGACACTCGGAAGCAGAAAGATGTGCTGAGTAGTTTGGAAGCAGAGAAGTATCCGAGTACTCTGTAGGATCAGAACCTGAGTCCGTAGCTGAAGAAGTGTCCGAGGAAACTGCGGAAGAAGCAGTTGAAGAATGTTTCGAAAAACCGGCGGCGCAAGAAGAGAAGCCGGGCAATGATGAACGTACTAGTGTGTCGTCAAGTGATGCGGAGATGATGGGTGAAGAACCAGAGGCTGGTAACGACGGGTCGGAAGAGCAGTGAGAAGGAACAACGGCCGAAGCTAAGTCCGGGCCGACGGTGATGGGTTCCGTACTCGGCGGAAGGACGACCACCGATGTGCTCTCACCAGAGTGGGACGAGTCCAGGGGTGATTGCAGAAGAAACGCCGGGAGTCCACAAGGGGCACAGTGGATATCGTAACAGCTGAAGATGAATCAGCAATTGTAGAAACATTCTGGTGCAAAACGGTGGAGGAGCCAGGCGGAGGCAACAAACTGTAATAGTCCTGGAGCGGTGCAATAAAAGTAACAGGTAGAGACGGCAAACTGTTGAACTGAGAAAGAGCTGAAGAGTCTTGAGGAAACACAGTGGTGGAAGATGGGTACGCCAGAGGAACAGTATTCACAGATGAAATAGGTGAACCCGAACTGGAAAGCAGCGGTCGAGGGAAAGAAGCTGGATATGATGAGAGTAAGGAAGAACTTGTCGAAGTACTGAAGTCCAAGGCCACAGAGAGTGGAGAATGTGACACAGGAGGATGGAACAACCCACCTGGTACAGAGGGTAAAGTACATGCAGTGGAATAAGACAATAAAGGTGCAGATTGAAAAGGCTTGGCAGATGACGTAGTGAGAGCAGAAAAGCTAAGAGGTGCAGGTGAGAATGCAGCGTTTTTAGCTGGGTAAGAAGCACGGAGATGAGTAGGTGATTTACATATGAAGCAATGAAGAGCAGTATAAACATTCACAGCACGAATATGTCTACCACAGACTACTTGGAATGTGGTAGGACAGGAAATAATCGAAGCTGCGTCCGGAAAGACGACGAGAGCCTGTCGTCGGAAACTAAGATAAGGACGAGCTCCTTGCTCGTCCAATGCGGCAGGTAAGATACGAATTGGACCAAACACAAGTCCACAACGAGAAAGAAAACCAAGGAGGTCATCATCAGAAATTTCCAGTGGAACAGGAGACATGCTTACAAAGATAGGGCACTGTGCGAGAGGAATGGCGAACAGACTTTTTTTTTTGATTGGAGGTTTAACGACCACCGTGAGCAACTCAATGGGCTATAAGCAGTCGCCCGTCCCTAATTTAGGGTCACTGGTTCTAGGGAAGGGAGAGAGCCAGTGCTGTAAGACAAACGCAACATCCATGCCTCACCGGGATTCGAACCCGGACCCCGTTCGGACGAATGATCACAGGCCATCGCTTAGACCACTGCGCCACCGGGGCGGCGAACAGACTTTGATCACCAACAAAGATGGGAGAAGACGACATAGATCGTGCAACATGAGCGGGAGAGGAAAAATAAATAAGCACAGAGTGAGGTTTACGTGCAACATGTGTAATGGCATCTGGAGGAACAAGTTCATGCAGAGCTGATGTGTACACAGTAAGTTTTGTATTGGGCAGGGCAACATATTTCACCCCTAAAGCTAAAGAGGCTAGTAGAGACTTACCTCGGGACGAAGATTGAATCCTGACTAGAAATAAGGAAATCCGGGCATGACGGCAGGCAAAAGCGTTTAATGTGTGGTAGTGGGGGCCGACAAAGAGTGCTGAAGTTTATCTTGAAGCAGAACATCTGGTGGAGGCGTCAGTGGTGGAAGATATTCTGTTAATATTGCACAAGCCATGATCGGTGGTACAATGCACAATTGCTAGGAAGACAAATGGGGAAGGCATAACGAACAGGTGAACAAAGGCTGAGCGACAAATAATGACGACACAAGTAGAGCTGCAAGAGAGATGTCACAACTGTGAGACCATGCCGTCACCGGAGGACCACTAATGGAAGATGGCGTAACCGGGAGAAGGGTAGATACGCTCAGGAACGTGACAGCTGCTGGAGGGTGCATGGTGGAGGATCCATA
This sequence comes from Macrothele yani, assembly GCA_039090855.1. NCBI lineage: Eukaryota > Metazoa > Arthropoda > Arachnida > Araneae > Macrothelidae > Macrothele > Macrothele yani. The sequence continues at coordinate 33,537,762 of CM077011.1, forward strand.
GAGCGAACAACACAATCGAGGTGGTCCCACAGATGCTCAATTGGGTTTACGTCTGGGTAATTAGGGGGCCAGTGAAGTACTTTGAAGTCTTTATCGTGCTTTTCCAACCACTCTCGGACATTTCTAGCTGTGTGACACGTCGCATTGTCGTTCTTGAAGATCCTATCCGCCTCAGGGAAGACAATCAGCTTGTGTAGGTGTATGTGGTCTGCAAGGATGGATTCATAACGAATTCGGTCCATAGTGCCTTCCATAGGTATGAGTAGACCCACAGAACGTCACGAAAACACTCTCCAGACCATAGCTCTGCCCCCAACAGCTTGTGTTCTTCCAGCAGCCGTTGAAAAGTGTTTGTTCTCCGATGTTTCTCGCCTTATACGCCAAAGTCCATCCGTTCGATGCAGCAGAAAACGTGACTCATCGGAGAAAGCAATCCTTTGCGAATCAGCGGAGGTCCAATTCCGATACTGCCGTGCAAATGTAAGCCTTTTCTGCCGATGCACCTTCGTTAGCATAGGTGCAGTGACCATCCGTCTGCATCGGAGCCCCACACGCAGCAAGGTTCGCTGAACTGTCGTTCTAGACACACTTCCGGTTGCCCCCTGGTTCATTCGGCTAGTGAGTTGCTCCACTGTAGTGTGTCGATCGGCACTCATGCACCTTCGCAGCTGACGTTCACCTCTCACATCAATGGCACGTGGTGCTCCGCAGTTGCCACGTCGCTTATTCGCAATGGTGCCATTACTCCAAACACGATACACTTTAACCACAGCAGCACGCGAACAGTTCACAAACTGCGCTGTTTTAGAAATACTGCCAGCCTTGGCTCGAAAGCCAATAATCATCCCTTTTTGCAAATCTGATAAACCGATCCTTTTATCAATGACAGCAAGGAGTGATATGTTTTCAGAATGCCTACAGCACACCTTATATACCCTCCAAGCCAGCTCACTACACGTGCCTTCTTTCATTGGCTACGCGCAGTTGACGTCAAAAGTAGGAGGTGGTCACAATAATGTGACTTGACTGTGTGTGTGTGTGTGTGTGTGTGTGTCTAACAGAATGTCTGTCTGTATATTTCCTATGAACTGCAAAACCCTTGACTCATCTGGACCAAATTTTGCACAGTTATTGTCTAGCAACCTGCGGAAACTATAGGCTTCCATGAAACCTGAATGCCCCACTCCCTGCCTCTGATGTCATCCGCTTGACACTTTGTGCCTAAACTCCTCAACCGATCTGGAACAAATTTTGCAACTCTTTAGGACCCTGCAAAAACTATAGACTATCACGAAACATGGACACTCCATTTCTTCCCCTTGATTTAATCCCCTTGACGCTTTGTGCCTAAACCCTTGAACAGATCTGTACAAAATTTTGCATATTTACTCTCCAGGACCCTGAGGAAACTATAGGCGTCCATGAAACCTGGATGGTCTATTCTCTCTCCCTGATTTGATCCCCTTGACACTTTGTGTTTTAGTGCATGAAGGTGCCAGTTAATTTTAAAATAGTATGTTTAGATATAATTGCTGCAATAAAAGAACAAACGGGATTTGTCTAGCAATCAAATGAATTTCAGTTAATTATTATAAACTTCTTTCCTTTTTATGTAATTTCAATTTAAATTAAAAAGCAACAAATCTGTTGGACAAATTAATCAAAAATCCAAGAAAGCGAAATTATTAAGAGGAGGTGAGACTCTCCAACAGGGTGAATTCCAGAATGCCCCCGAAAAAGCGAAATTTTGTTGGACAAATCAATCGAAAATCCAATAAAGTGAATTCATTAAGAGAAGTTGAAACCCTTCAACAGCGTGAATTCCAGAATGCCCTCGAAAAAGCGAAAACATATTAGACAAATCAATCCATAATCCAAGAAAGTGGAATTATTGAGAGAAGCTGAAACCTTCCAGCAGCGTGAATTCAAGAATGTCCCCGAAAAAAAAGAAAATCTGTTGGACAAATCAATCCAAAATCCAAGAGAAATGTTTGTAAAGCTCTGGTTCTGAAGCTGATTCGTGTATGTTTTATTAACCTGATACATGCAGGGTATCTCCGCTAGTATGTAATAAAATCGAATTTATTTCAGCAGCATCTGCCCTTAACCCAACGCCCTAGAGGAAAAAAGATCAAAATTCGCAGGTCTTCGTTCTCACAGTTCCAACATATCAATACAACCAGTTAGTAAAAGGTCAAAATTCGCAGGTCTTCGTTCTCACAGTTCCAACATATCAATACAACCAGTTAGTAAAAGGTCAAAATTCGCAGGTCTTCGTTCTCACAGTTCCAACATATCAATACAACCAGTTAGTAAAAGGTCAAAATTCGCAGGTCTTCGTTCTCACAGTTCCAACATATCAATACAACCAGTTAGTAAAAGGTCAAAATTCGCAGGTCTTCGTTCTCACAGTTCCAACATATCAATACAACCAGTTAGTAAAAGATCAAAATTCGCAGGTCTTCGTTCTCACAGTTCCAACATATCAATACAACCAGTTAGTAAAAGGTCAAAATTCGCAGGTCTTCGTTCTCACAGTTCCAGCATATCAATACAACCAGTTAGTAAAAGGTCAAAATTCGCAGGTCTTCGTTCTCACACTTCCAACATATCTATACAACCAGTTAGTAAAAGGTCAAAATTCGCAGGTCTTCGGTCTCACAGTTCCAACATATCAATACAACCAGTTAGTAAAAGGTCAAAATTCGCAGGTCTTCGTTCTCACAGTTCCAACTTATCAATACAACCAGTTAGTAAAAGGTCAAAATTCGCAGGTCTTCGTTCTCACAGTTCCAACATATCAATACAACCAGTTAGTAAAAGGTCAAAATTCGCAGGTCTTCGTTCTCACAGTTCCAGCATATCAATACAACCAGTTAGTAAAAGGTCAAAATTCGCAGGTCTTCGTTCTCACAGTTCCAACTTATCAATACAACCAGTTAGTAAAAGGTCAAAATTCGCAGGTCTTCGTTCTCACAGTTCCAACTTATCAATACAACCAGTTAGTAAAAGGTCAAAATTCGCAGGTCTTCGTTCTCACAGTTCCAACTTATCAATACAACCAGTTAGTAAAAGGTCAAAATTCGCAGGTCTTCGTTCTCACAGTTCCAACTTATCAATACAACCAGTTAGTAAAAGGTCAAAATTCGCAGGTCTTCGTTCTCACAGTTCCAACATATCAATACAACCAGTTAGTAAAAGGTCAAAATTCGCAGGTCTTCGTTCTCACAGTTCCAGCATATCAATACAACCAGTTAGTAAAAGGTCAAAATTCGCAGGTCTTCGTTCTCACAGTTCCAACATATCAATACAACCAGTTAGTAAAAGATCAAAATTCGCAGGTCTTCGTTCTCACAGTTCCAGCATATCAATACAACCAGTTAGTAAAAGGTCAAAATTCGCAGGTCTTCGTTCTCACAGTTCCAGCATATCAATACAACCAGTTAGTAAAAGGTCAAAATTCGCAGGTCTTCGTTCTCACAGTTCCAGCATATCAATACAACCAGTTAGTAAAAGGTCAAAATTCGCAGGTCTTCGTTCTCACAGTTCCAACATATCAATACAACCAGTTAGTAAAAGGTCAAAATTCGCAGGTCTTCGTTCTCACAGTTCCAGCATATCAATACAACCAGTTAGTAAAAGGTCAAAATTCGCAGGTCTTCGTTCTCACAGTTCCAACATATCAATACAACCAGTTAGTAAAAGATCAAAATTCGCAGGTCTTCGTTCTCACAGTTCCAGCATATCAATACAACCAGTTAGTAAAAGGTCAAAATTCGCAGGTCTTCGTTCTCACAGTTCCAACATATCAATACAACCAGTTAGTAAAAGGTCAAAATTCGCAGGTCTTCGTTCTCACACTTCCAACATATCTATACAACCAGTTAGTAAAAGGTCAAAATTCGCAGGTCTTCGGTCTCACAGTTCCAACATATCAATACAACCAGTTAGTAAAAGGTCAAAATTCGCAGGTCTTCGTTCTCACAGTTCCAACTTATCAATACAACCAGTTAGTAAAATCATGCAATGCATTGATTATGATATGCTTTCCAAGATACCAGAAATCATTACTCACGCTTATTACTCAAGTTATGAGGATAATGGCTGCGGAACAAATCTCGTTCCTGTGCCCTGACCTTTGACCCCATTTCGATGATATTCAACAGAGCCGGTTCAGTATACCTCTGGAACAACATACTGTCGCAATAGAATTGTCGCAATAGAAGCATTTTTAGTCAAGTTATGAGGATAATGGCTGTGGAATAAATCTCGCTCCTGTGCCCTGACTTTTAATCCTATTTCGATTATATTAAATATAATTGGTTCAGTATACCTCCGGAACAACATGCTAAAGTTTTGTCGCAATCTAAGCATTTTTACGTAAGTTATGACGCCTAAAAGCAATGGAACGGATCCCGCTCCTATGTCATGACCTTTAACCCCATTTCGCCCATTTTCAATAGGGTTCGTCCCCAGGTATTCCCCTACCACATACTAAAATTTCATCGAAATCGAACCATTTTTACGCTAGTTATCGTACGGACGGACAAAGGGGCATTAAAAGTTTTGATGTTAGCCTGTTGTTAACTAACTATAGTGCAGACGAAAACTTTGATAGCAGAAATTCGTGTTCTGTTTAATGATATCTCCTCGGATCGCATTTTTTATGTCGTTAAAATAATGATTACGAATTTCTTTCCTGTAGTTCATCTTCTGAAGTGCCGTATTAATCTTTTCCTTTTAGATTTGCATCTTAATTGTTTTCGCAGATTGTCGGTTCATGTCGAAAGGTTGGGTTTGTCGTGCTAACGATATTCGAAGCACGTTTTATTTTCTTGTCCTTCGGATCAACACTAAATCTTCTTTCTTCGCTGAATACCATTTCTTTATAAACATATAATTAGCGACTGCGATTTCGGGAAAGGGATTACGCATCGGCAGATCTTTCACCGTGCTTGCTCTTAATAACTACAATTCTGCATATAGCGTTCTTTCCTGGTTGAACTCAAAATACTAGAGTAACAATTATTTTGAATTTAAAAATTGTTTTTCCGAGATTCTTATAAATTAGATGTAGAATATTACCCTATTTCTGCATTGTTATTAATCATCTGGCAGAAAATGGCTGATTTCGCTAATTTATATTCCCTTTACTTTCGTAATCCACCCAAACACCTCAAGGATGCGAAATCGTGAGGACATGTGTAAGTTTCTTCTGAAGGTCGAAGCGAATCTCTGCAAAGTCATCGCTATATCTCTGCAAAGTGACGTACACCAAAAAATTTCCGGAAATTCATGAGTTTGATTCCTTTCGTGTATTAACGATTTAAATATTCCTGATTCAAAATTTTCCGCGAAATGACGACAGAAGGCTTAATTTAACGGTTTTTTCAAACGGGAGTTGACAGAAATACTCCTGTTCATCTTTCTCCGGTTAATAATGATAAATTACCGTTTTAAAGAGATGTTAACGGAAAATTCTGAATTTTTCGAGAGTTGATGGAAATACTTCTGTTCATCTTTCTCCGGTTAATAACGGAAAAATTTTGCTTTTGACAGATGTTAAATTCTGAATTTTTCAAACGTGAGTTGACAGAAATACTCCTGTTCATCTTTCTCCGGTTAATAACGAGAAAATTACCATTTTAACGGGTGTTGTAACATCACAGACACTCGATCACAACACAAAACATTTATTTCTTTACACGCCGCCCCGGTGGCGCAGTGGTCTAAGGCGCTGGCCTCTGATCATTCGTCCGTCTGGGGTCCGGGTTCGAATCCCGGTGAGGCATGGATGTTGTGTTTGTCTTACGGCACTGGCTCTCTCCCTTCCCTGGAACCAGTCACCCTAAATTAGGGACGGGTGACTGCTTATAGCCCATTGAGTTGCTCACGGTGGTCGTTAAACCTCCAATCAAAAAAAAAAAAAAAATTTCTTTACACAAAAAACACCAACTGGAATACACTCCGCGGTATAAACTGAACTTGTTGTCTTAGCCAAAGCTCGCCATGTCCTCCTCCTTCGATATCTCTCTCGCAACTCTCCTCATCACTCACCACACGCTCAAGTCATTAAATGTCAATGTATCCTTCCGCGCTTTTGTGCGTGGAAGTCGGACTTTTTTTTTTTTTTTTTTTTTTTTTTGATTGGAGGTTTAACGACCACCGTGAGCAACTCAATGGGCTATAAGCAGTCGCCCGTCCCTAATTTAGGGTCACTGGTTCCAGGGAAGGGAGAGAGCCAGTGCCGTAAGACAAACACAACATCCATGCCTCACCGGGATTCGAACCCGTACCCCTTTCGGACGAATGATCAGAGGCCATCGCTTAGACCACTGCGCCACCGGGGCGGCGAAGTCGGACTTTACAACCCCTCCTCACTCCAGAGGAACTTTTTCCAATGGTAAAAAGTTCTTGTCATTTTACAATACAATAGTCATAGTTCACATAATGAGTCATAATCCATTTACAAAGAGAAATATATGAGTTAATTTAACAATCATCCTTACGTGTTTTCCAACAATTTCTATGTTGTATATATCACAACCAAAAAACAAAAAAAAAACAAAAAAAAAATGTTTTCACTAGCAGACACATAGCATGATCAAGGTGGATCATCTAAAGTTGGAACTCTGCTCAGTCCATCTGCATTTTTGTGCATAGTTCCCGATCGATGAATTATAACAAAATCATATGCTTGTAAAGCAAGGGCCCATCTCATCAGACGAGCATTTGAACTTGCGTTGGTGCGTAACCAAACGAGAGGGTTATGATCAGTTTGTATGAGGAAATTTTGACCATCCAGGTAGCATTTCAGTTTCTGTACCGCAAATATAATGGCGGCACATTCTTTTTCACTGGTACTGTATGTCTTCTCTGCTGTCGAAAGTTTTATGCTTAGATAGAGTACAGGATGTTCAGCGCCATCTTCTTGTTCTTGCGAGAGGACGACTCCCATTCCTTGATCTGAAGCATCAGTTTGTAGAATAAATCTACGTTCATAGTCAGGGGCATACAGAACAGGAAAACTAGATAAATATTTGTTTAGTTCCACAAAAGCTTTCTCACATTGTTCTGACCATATAATTTCCTCTTTACGATTTTTACCCTTTAAGATGTCTGTCAAGGGAGCTGCTATCGAAGAAAACATTGGAATATATCTGCTGTAATATCCCGCCAGGCCTAAGAAAGATCTTACTTGTGCCTTGTTCTTTGGCGTAGGAAAATTTTGTATGGCCTGAACCTTTCGTTCCGCTGGTTTTCGATATCCTTGTCCAACAATATGACCCAAATACAAGACGTGATCTTGAGCAAACTTTCATTTGGAAGGTTTTATGGTCAAGGAAGCCCTCTGCAACCTCTGTAGCACTTCTTCAAGGTGTATCAAATGATCCCCCAGTTTCGGGGAAAATGGCAACATCATCTAGATATGGTACGGCAAACTCTTCGCAGCCTCTCAAAAGTTCCGACATCATTTTGCTAAAGAAATAAGGTGCGTTCTTAAGGCCAAATGGCATCTTTAAGGGCCGATACGTTCCAAAAGTAGTCACAAACGCTGCCAATCGTTGAGCTCTAGCACTTAATGGCATTTGCCAGTACCCTTTTGTTAAATCTAATACTGTAATATACTTCGCTCCAGAAACCTTTTCGACTCTTTCTTCTTTGTTGGGCAATGGATAGAACTGGGTCCTTGTCACTTCATTCAATCGCCTGTAGTCAATACATGGGCGTGGATCTCTTCCGGGTACTTCTACCAAAATCATGGGTGATGTATAGTCTGATTCACCAACTTCTATAATCTTGTACTGCAGCATTTTATCTATCTCGGCTTTAAGAATATTTATCTGTCTGGGCGACATTCTATAAGGCTTAACTCTTACAGTAGCATTACTAGCTAGCTCGATATCATGTTCGACCAAATGAGTCTTTCCTGGAATATTAGAAAACATTTTCAAGTAATGACATAATAGTTTTTTCAGATCCTGAATTTGTTGGTCACTTAGGCGCTCTCGAAGTTTACTGTTCTCCTCGATATCAGAGAAGTTAAATATATTGGGATTTTTTTCAACTTGCGGAAATTTAATCTCTAAATCCATTTCACCATTTTCACAACCGGGCAATAAGTTCACAAATTCTGGTCGTTTATGGTATGGTTTCAGCATGTTAATGTGATATACTTGATGCTTTACATTTTTACCTTCAAAGCTTACTACATAATTAGTCTCAGAAATTTTTTTCTCAATTTTCCCTGGTCCTTTCCACTGTTCCGCTAACTTATTTGGCCTGCAGGTAACAAAAACCAATACTAAATCTCCTTCTTGAAATTCACGTTTTACCGCATTTCTGTCATACCAATATTTTCTTTTCAATTGAGCCACTTCCATGTTTTTAATGGCAAGTTCTTGACATCTTTTCATCCTATTTATTAACTCAAATACATATTCAGTGACATAGTTTTCTTCTTCAGGATGACCCATCCATTTTTCATACAATAGTGTCATTGGCGTCCTCAAATTTTTTCCATGCACCAATTCAGCAGGTGTAAACCCTGTGCTTTCATGTGTCACAGTTCTCAAAGCAAACAGCACCGCCGGTAACTGCTTCTCCCAATCCGGAGCAGACTCAAGACATAAAACTCTCAACATCCTTTTAATAGTTAGATGGAATCGTTCTACCGGATTACTTTGGGGATGATATACAGAACTATGAGTAACTTTTATTCCAAACCGCTCCAGAAATTCTAGTGTCAAAATGCTTACAAAACTGGCTCCTTGATCAGTTTGAATTTCTTTCGGAAATCCCATGCGGCTAAAAATGTGTAACAAAGCGTCAACTACCGACTTGGATCCTATGTCTGGGACTTGTACCTCATCTGGATATTTGGATGACAAACACATAGCTGTAATTATGTATCTATTTCCGATTGAAGTCTCGGGCAAAGGCCCACAGGCATCAACGTTGATTTTTGTAAAAATTTCAGGAATAATTGGAACTATTTTTAAAGGTGCTTTCTTTTTGTCCCCAGCTTTTCCAGCACGTTGGCATTAATCACAAGAATTTACAACTTCTTCAATGTCTTTATAACAGTTAGGCCAATAAAAATACTTCGCTAGTCTGTCTTTGGTTTTTGTCACTCCTAAATGCCCCGAAGTTCCCTCATGACACATGTTTTTTATTTGTTCTCTATATTGTTTTGGAACAACAATAAGATCTTCCTCTTCGCCAATCTTGTTGATCTTCTTCTTCACCAACATCCCATTTCTTAGTACAGCATAACCATTTGCCTTTTTAAAATATGTTTTCTCTATTTCTTTGAGAAATTTTTTCAATTCCAAACTTTGCCGTTGATCTTCCATGAAACTTTTTGAATCCATTTTTACCAACTCTAACATGGCTTTATCTTCATCATGCCTCAATGGCAGAATTTCTTCTTCTAATTCATCTGATTCTTCGGAACCCACAGCCTCTCCTTCAAGGGCTTGTTTTTCTTTCTTCCCTGAATCATTCTTTACTGAATTTCTCTCTTCGTTGTTTCGTTTTTGTTTTTCTTGATACCGAGTAATCACAACATTTACCTGTTCTGAATTAAGTGGCCACTCCATATCAATTTTTTTAACAAAGCGGCAGTCTTATTTCCAAGTAAATATCTACCTTGATCTAGCGACTTTCTAATCACTGCAGCCTTAGTTACAATATGACCTAATTCTCATTCTAGTTCAACTTCTGCCAATGGTAAACAAACCTTTTGTTCATCCAGAAGATGCTGTACCCACACATGTTCTCCAGTAAACTCACCTGACGACACATACTCTTGACAAATGATATCAACTGATGAACCTGTATCCCGAAGAATAGGCATGGTAACTCCATTTATTTTTCCTTCAAAGGTATAGGGTGCCAAGAGATCCCCTTCAGTTTCCTCTCTGATTCTATTTACGCTTCCTGAGTTCTGTGATTTTAGCTTAGGACACTGAGGTCGAATGTGATCATAAGATGCACACTCGTAACATTGAATCTTCCGTCTGCGATTATACTTTTCTTCATTCTGAGATACATTCCGTTTTGACCACCCTTGTCCTACATCTGACTTAACATAATTTTTTTTATAAAATCAATTTTTCATAAAATTTCTGCGATCATAGTTATCTCTAGTTTTTTCTCACTGCCTTGCATTTTCTTTGAAGCACAAAATTCATTCGACGAATTTTTCTTGATTCCTCCTCTTACATTTTCATAATTGTCCACCATATCAGCCAAATCTGAAGGTGAAACAATATTTGACCATTTATCAATAAAATGATCCCTTATTTCTATAGGCACTCTCCACTTCAATTGATCTGTGATCATTAATTTTTTTAGCCCTTCAAAATCGCCTATTTTAAGTCCTGAAATCCATTAATTAAAATAATTTTCTAACTCGAAGGCGAAATCTCTCCAGGTCTTCTCTGATGTACGCATGTGTTGTACAAATTTCAATCTAAATTTCTCTGGACTCTTATATCTTTTAAGAAGTAACCTTTTAACATATTCATAGTTTTTAGCGTCTTCCACATTTTCTCTTGCAATCAGTTGTGATATTTCGTAGGGCAAAAGTCCTATCAAATTCGTGACCCAATCTTCCCTTTTTATTTCTGCTTGTTGTGCTTGCCTTTCAAATAAAACTAAGTAAATACTTATATCACTGTCTTTTGAGTCAAATGTTTTCATCAAATGACGAAGTTCTAATCTCGGTTTTTGAGAATTTCCATTTTGCTCTAAACTACCTCCCAGCGGCTGACGTCCAACTTCTATTTTGAGTTTTTCAAGCTCAAATTCCATTTGTCTTTCTGTTTCTCTACGCTCTTTTATACCTGCCAAAAGTTCTTTCACGAAATCCTCTTCATATCCTTCAAAGTTGACAATTTTATTTTTTAATTCCAGAATTTTGAGATTTGGCATAACTTCCATACCCAATTCTTCCGCCAACTGCAGAAGTTCTTCTTTTCAAGCTCTTCCTAAGAAAGCCATTTCAACAAGCTCTACGTGTACCCAATGTTTATTTATTATCGTATATGTGTATACGGTCACAGAAATTGTTTACAACAATATTCTACATTTACCTATAATCTAGGCTCAAACAGTTGATCTGAATGTACTATTTCTTGACAGAAATTATTTCCTTCTATTTTCGTATATGTGTATACGTTCACAGAAATTGTTTACAACAATATTCTACATTTACCTATAATCTAAGCTCAAACAGTTGTTCTGAACGTACTATTTCTTGACAGAAATTATTTCCTTCTATTTTCGTATATGTGTATACGTTCACAGAAATTGTTTGCAACAATATTCTACATTTACCTATAATTTAGGCTCAAACAGTTGATCTGAATGTACTATTTCTTGACAAAAATTATTTCCTTCTATTTAATTCCGTGCCCGGAAACTTCTAAAAAACTTGCTTTGATATTTCATTCCTTTGGATAATTCTCTAAGAACAACAACAAAACAGTACTTACATAAACATCTAATGTGGTGTAAATCCGATACGGAACAAACAATTTTGAAAAAACAAACTACAGTCACCATCCTTTGTTCTTCCCAACACAAAGAGGGAAAAAAAATATCGCTGAAGTTGCGCTGATTCCGTCTCACCGGCACCTTCACTTCCTGTCTTTCGTAGTTCGAATCTCACAGGTGCCTTCACTTCCTGTCTTTCGTAGTTCGAATCTCACAGGTGCCTTCACTTCCTGTCTTTCGTAGTTCGAATCTCACAGGTGCCTTCACTTCCTGTCTTTCGTAGTTCGAATCTCACAGGTGCCTTCACTTCCTATCTTTCGTAGTTCGAATCTCACAGATGCCTTCACTTCCTGTCTTTCGTAGTTCGAATCTCACAGGTGCCTTCACTTCCTGTCTTTCGTAGTTCGAATCTCACAGGTGCCTCCAATTCTATCTTTCGTAGTTCGAATCTCACAGATGCCTTCACTTCCTGTCTTTCGTCGTTCGAATCTCACAAGTGCCTTCCATTTCTATCCTTCGTAGTTCGAATCCCACCGGTGCCTCCAATTCTATCTTTCGTCTGTAACATCACAGACACTCGATCACAACACAAAACATTTATTTCTTTACACAAAAAACATCAACTGGAATACACTCCGCGGTATAAACTGAACTTGTTGTCTTAGCCAAAGCTCGCCATGTCCTCCTCCTTCGATATCTCTCTCGCAACTCTCCTTATCACTCACCACACGCTCAAGTCATTAAATGTCAATGTATCCTTCCGCGCTTTTGTGCGTGGAAGTCGTACTTTACAGTGTTAACGAACAGTTCTGAATTTCCCAAATGTGAGTTGACAGAAATACTCCTGTTCATCTTTCTCCGTTTAATAACGGAAAATTACGGTTTTTAAGATACGTTAAATTCTGAATTTTTCAATCGTGAGTTGACTGATATGCTCCTGTTCATCTTTGTCCGGTTAATAACCAAAAATTGCTGTTCTTAAGAAATGTTAAATTCTGAGTTTTTCAAACGTGAATTGACAGATATGCTGTTGTTCATCTTTCTCCGGTTAATAATGAGAAAATTCTCGTTTTAAAGGTGTGTTTACGACAAATTTTGAATTATCATAAACTTTTCCTCAATTCCTTTGGTACATTAACGGAAAATTGCCATTTTTAAAAGGTGTTAATCGAATATTCTGAATTTTCAGAAACCTTTCTGCAATTATTTTCATATATTAACGGAAAAATTCTGTTCTTGCTTTTCTGTATCCATATGATGGAAAGTTTCCGCTAATAAGAGCTGTGCGCCGGATACTTTAGGTTTGATTAAATATTAAATTTCACTTGTCTGACGGAGGTTCTCATTTTGGAGTTCTGTAACGAGATTCGATACGGTATATCACATGATATTTAGGTCACTATGGCAACGAATATTCTTTCTCCCTTCCCACCAGATGGTGCACCTACTATTGTGTATTGTGTTACCGTAATAATCCGGGTACTTAAAGCATCATTCAGGTAATTGTATAATGTTTAAACAAATGCTTTTGGACCTTTTAACGCAAAAACTATTTACAGCCATCAAGTGTACATTTTATATTCACGGGTTTTGGGAAATAATACTACAAAGTAGCACATTTCACTTTCCTTTAAACGTAATTCAAAGTCATTGTCAGTACAAAAAATTCTCGAGATCCAAAACATTTTATGAGCTTCTACAGAAAATGAAATGATTAATTAACATGCATTAAGAGCGAAAAATAGTTATATATCGCGCAGTTTGAGTGCTCTTCATTTCTACCATTTTCAGGAGGGGGGGGGGTTAACGACCCCAATAAGCACTCGATTGGCGTATAAGCACAGTTTCCCGTCTCAAATTTGGGGTCACTGCTTTCAGAGTAGGTAGAGAGACGGTGCATGAAACACGCAACATCCCTGCCTTACCGAGATTTGAACCCGGACGCATCTCGGGTAAATAATCAGAAGCCAGGGCATAGACCACTGCGCCATCGGGCGAGATTCGGACAGATCTCGGATAAATGATCAGAAGTCAGCGCGTAGACCACTGCGCCATCGGGCGAGATTCGGACCCATCTCGGATAAATGATCAGATGCCAGGGCGGACCCATCTCGGATAAATGATCAGAAGCCAGGGTGTAGACCACTGCGCCATCGTGCGGGATTCAGACAAATCTCGGATAAATGGTCAGAAGCCAGCGCGTAGACCAGTGCGCCATCGGGCGGGATTCGGACTCATGTCGGATACATGATGAGAAGCCAGCACGTAGATCACTGCGCCACCGGGCGGGCTTCGGACCCCGACCAATCTCGGATAAATGGTCAGAACTCAGGGCTTAAACCACTGCGCCACCGCGGAGTAGCTATTTCTACCTTCAGCGTTATCAAGTGGTAAGTACCTTTCTTGGATCAGTCGCTACCGTTTTTTGCTGGCGTCCAATCGGTTCCCAGCTCGACCACCACGAAATGCAGACGAGAAAGAATGTTTCACTTCGCACGTAAAGGAAAGAATCCTGGTGAAATGACTGAATAAGTCATAATCGAAGTTTTGGGAAATTTAGGAAATTTCTGTGTAAACTGATTTTTATTTTAAACAAGAAAGATGACACCGAATTTTCGGGTGTAATAAGCACGTCTTTTGAATCCGTTCTGACGCAAATTAAATTTATCAAAGCTATTCACAGTCAATGGAACCGGTATGGAAAACAATAGTATTTGACGGAAGAAAGAAGTTTTTCAATCGGGTCTTTAATCCCTCAGATATTGCTGTAAACGGAATTGTGAGCTTACGAACTCTTAGAAACAGAGTTATTGACAAAAATAAGATGTGACTTCACATCCCTTGGAGGAAAAACCATGCATTATTTTAGGAAGAAAGTATTCACAAAAGGTTTATCCATACGAGCAGTATCGGTCCAAGAAAAAAGTTTAGTCGAGTTTTCAGGAGCCCATATTTTGCTACAAATACATCAGAAGTAGAAATTAACACTTATGACCCCTGGTGGCCAAACCATTCTTTACCAAACATTAGAAATTACGTGAAAAATATTTTCCGTCAGGTCCTGTATACGATACAGGAAGAATTTTTCAAATCGGAGTTTTAGGAGCAGAAAACGCAATTTACCTTTGTGCGCCCTAGCGGAAACTCTATGATTCACTTGAAAATCTTGAATTTATAGGGAAAACATTTCGCATCGGAAACACTATCCAACAAAGAAGGAATTTTTCAAATCGGACTCTTAGAAGTAGAGATATTGACAAAAATAAGATATACATCTACGCCCCTGGCGTAGAAACTATGCATTATTTCAAGAAGAAAATGTTCCTAAAATGTTTGTCGACATGAGTAGTATCGGTCCACAGAAGACTTTTCTTCAATCGAGGTTTTAGAAGCTCATATTTTGCTGCAAATACATCAGAAGCGGAAATTAAGACATACGCCACCTGGTGGCCAAACAATTTTTTTACAAAAATTTGAAATTACGTGCAAAAGATTTCCCATCAGGAGCTGTATCCGGTGCAGAAAGAATTTTTCAGATCGGAGATTAAGAAGCAGAGATATAGGGGGAAACGCATTTTACCTCTACGCCCCCGAGCGGAAAGTATATGAGTTACTTGAAAATTTTGAATTTATAGATAAAACGTGTCACACTAGAAACACTATCCAACAAAGAAGGAATTTTTTAAATCGGACTCTTAGAAGTCGAGATATTGACAAAAATAAGATATACATCTACGCCCCCTGGCCTAGAAACCGTGCACTATTTTAAAAAGAAATGTTTCTAAAAGGTTTGTCGACATGAGTAGTATCGGTCTACAAACGATGTTATTTTCAATCGAGAATTTAGAAGCTCATATTTTGCTGCAAATACATCAGAAGCGGAAATTAAGGTCTACGCCCCCTGGTGGCCAAACCATTTTTTTACAAAAACTAGAAGTTATGTGCAAAGGATTTCCCATCAGGAGCTGTATCCGGTGCAGAAATAATTTTTCAAATCGGAGATTCAGAAGCAGAGATATATGGAAAAACGCAATTTACCTCTACGCCCCCTAGAGGAAAGTCTATGAATTACGTGAAAATTTTAAAATTATGTGAAAAACTTGCGACATGGAAAACACTATCCAACAAAGAAGGATTTTTTCAAATCGGACACCTAGAAGTCGAGATATTGGCAAAAATAAGATATACATCTACGCCCCTGGCGTAGAAACCGTGCACTATTATAAGAAGAAAGTGTTTCTAAAACGTTTTTCGCCATGAGTAGTATGGGTCTACAAACGACTTTATTTTCAATTGAGAATTTAGAAGCTCATATTTTGCTG
Organism: Macrothele yani; assembly: GCA_039090855.1. Lineage (NCBI taxonomy): Eukaryota > Metazoa > Arthropoda > Arachnida > Araneae > Macrothelidae > Macrothele > Macrothele yani. Next base: position 33,553,586 of record CM077011.1, read on the forward strand.
CAAATACATCAGAAGCGGAAATTAAGGTTTACGCCCCCGGGGGCCAAACCATTTGTCTACAAAAATTAGAAATTAGGTGCAAACGATTTCCCATCAGAAGCTGTATCCGGTGCAGAAAGAAATTTTTTCATATCGGAGATTTAGAAGCAGAGATATAGGGGGGAAACGCAATTTACCTTTACGCCCCCTAGCGGAAAGTCTATGAATTATTTGAAAATTTTGAAATTATATGAAAAACATGTCACACGGAAACCACTATCCAACAAAGAAGGAATTTTTCAAATCGGACTCCTAGAAGTCGAGATATTGACAAAAATGAGATATACATCTACGCCCCCTGGCGGAAAAACTGTGGAATATTTTAGGAAGAAAATATTCCGAAAAGGTTTATCGATGTGAGTGGCATCAGTCCGCGAAAGAATTTTTTCAATCGATATTTTAGAAGCTCAGATTTTATGGCAAATACATCAGAAGCAAAAATTAACGCTTACGCCCCCTGGTGGCCAAAGTATTCTTTACCAAAAATTCGAAATTATATGCAAAATATTGTGCATCAAGAGATGTATCCGCTGGAAAAAAAATTTCAGATCGGAGTTTTAGAAGAAGAGTTATCGGGAAAAAATGCAATTTACTTTTACGCCCCCTAGCGGAAAATCTATGCGTAATTTGAAAAATAAACTGTATCCGAAACACTCTTCGACATAAATAGAATCGAAAGACAAAAGATTTTTTCAATCGGATGTTTAGAAGCAAATATGTGGAATAATTCCTATTTTTGAATTCGACATCATCTGCATTTACGCCCTCTAGCGGCGAAATTTTACATCGTAAAAAAAAAACGAAATGAAGGATCATCATTCGCATATTTCAAGATTTTGAATGCAAAAAGAATTTTTCAAATCGGACTAATAGTTGCAGAGATACCGTGGGTACGGGTGGACGGACGGACAGACAAACCGATAACATAAGCACGATCTTTTTTTACAAAAGACGTGCTAAAAATGGGGGAAGGTGTGTTAGTTATAACAGAAATTCTATCAAAATACTGAAGCTCCAGTAATTAGATATGGGAACTTTTCAAAATTGAAATTTCGTTAAAAATCGAAGATTTACCGGGAACTTCGCTGTACGTTATTTCCATAAATTTTTCCTTGAATTTACGCCACTAAGTTTTCATTGATATGCCTTGTATACAAGACGTACTAATAAAGCTCGCTGAATACAAGATAAAAATGGACAACAGAAGACGTTTAAGAAAACTTACTTCACTGGTCTTTCAAATAATTCTACCAAGATACAATACACTTTCGTCATCGTTCGTGTGACTGCTGAAGGCTATAGGAAGAGTTATCCTTCATTGTCGTCTGTCACTGAGTCGTCACGTTTGCTTGATTGCCCGAAATGTCCGCAAATCTCCCCTTTCTGTAACATTTCCCTCGGGGAAAGAAAGAATAGTCATCCGATGCCAAGTTGGGCGAATACGGTGGGTGATTCAACGCAGCAATATGCGTCACTTAGGGGACAAACTCTTTCAGCTTGTTACATTTGACCTGTGGATTCAATATGTAGATGATACTTTTGTTCTCTGGAACGGCATAAATTCGGAAATACTTAAATTAGTTCAACTTATCAATTCAATTGGTCCTCATATATATAATGAATATACCTCTTCTACCAGCTAAGCTAATTATAATGAATAAAGCTTTCAACTAAGCTAGTAATGTTTTATAATGCTTCGGCTACTGAATTATATGCTTGTACTAAGCTTCTAATAGTGAATTCAAATGGTTGTTGTTACTAGTTAATTAAGATCATGAATAAAGTCTTCTGCTAGTAGTGTAGTAATAGTATTGAACAAACTTATAACTGGTAGTAATGTTGTAGCAGTAATTAGGATGAATAAAGTCTTAACGCTGGTTGTTAATAGTAATAAACTAATGACATAAACCTAACAGCCAGACAGAGATCTGACAAGAACTATGAATTGAGAAAGACGTACTTACGAAAAGCTCTTTTATTATATAACTCTGGAATCATCCAACGCACACACACAACTCGTTTCACAATAATGAAGAATCAAACTAATCACATAGAACGAAGCTCTCAATACAACAACAACAACAAACTCTCTCCTTCACATAAACCAACGCTCTCCGTACAACAACAAACGCTCTCCGTACAACAACAAACGCTCTCCGTACAACAACAAACGCTCTCCGTACAACAACAAACGCTCTCCTTAGATATCGCTGAACGCGCCCATTTATACTGGCTACCACCACGTCATGACTTACACTCATTGCCAGATCTCATTCAGCGGGTGAAAGAACATCTCGTTCAGTAAGAAGATAATTCACATAGTAAAATAAAATAACCAGAGATAGTAAAATCAAAAGGAAAGTGAATATAGAGTATATTATACGTTACATCATCTCCCCCTTATTTTTTATTTTTTTCCGAAAAACCTATCAATTTTGGAGTGTAAGTCTTACACTTCGTTGATTGACGTTTATCGACCTCTTTTTTTTGTTTTGTTGTTTGGTGGCAGCAGTATTTATAATATCAAACTTGGCATGACAAAATCAAAAAATCTGTATTCGTCTGTGAAACTTGTATTTTTGAACAAAACAAACCTGCATCGGCATACCTTCCTTTTATTCTGCCTAGCAAGAATCACTTTTTTAATTTCAAATTACGTTCTCATTATTCGTTGAATACACACCAACTGTATCAGCAGCGAAGATTGCCTGGAGCTGCCTAACAGTAACAATTTTATTATTTTACCCCTAAGCACATAGATATACATAAAAAAATTTGGATTAGTAGATGGACATAGAAGAAATATAAAAAAAAACACATATATACACAAAAAAGAATGCATAGGCCCACACGAAAAAAGAAATTCTGACACGCCAACTGGTCGTGCAGGAAAAACAACAAACTGAGAAAAGAACCTGTCCACGAGAACTTACTTATCTCGAGGACGCATAAAAAACTCTAGTACGATAACGTTTTCCAGGCCTAATCGGACTGGTAAATTCAGGTGGCGTAGTTCTTTTCAAGGATTTGAATGGATCTGGAACATCGGTCTGCTGTCGGTCAAGAAATCCCGGCGGCTGACGGGAACGGTCAGGAACGGCTGAAATCCGTCGGTCCGGAACGGCTGAAGTGTCCGGAAATCCCTGCGACTGATAAGAACGGTCAGGAACGGCTGACGTCCGTCGGTCAGGAACGGCTGAAGTCTGGCGGTCCGGAAATCCTAGCGGCTGATAGGAACGGGCTCCCCCAGGCTTTTGATATGGAGTCCCTTTGTGCTGGGGCCCGTGGTGTCCTTCCAGTATTCTTTTGGACGGACGTGGCTCCGGCCACATCGTTTGCTTTCGCTTACGCCCTCGTGGCATGAGAGTAGCAGCAGGCATCGGCCCTGTTTGCCCTGAGCGTAGGTTCCAGGGGCGAAACCCGAGCGGATGCAAGGATCTCTGCCTTCGTCGCTGTTGCGGCGAAGCAGACTGTGGAGACAAGTTACGTTTTCGCCCAGCTTTTGGTGGTTCTGGACGGTTTGTAATAGTCAAATTATTGTCCATAACTGATAAATCAGAAATGTCCGAAGCCTCTGAGTCGCTGCTGTAATTCAGTGGTCGTGCAGGGCGATGTTTATTTTTGCCTTTAGGAATACTTTCTGACGAGGTATTCAAGGAAGTAGGAGCCTGTGTTGGTGCAGGGTTATCAGGAAACGGCGCAGCAATAGTCTTGGCAATGGTTGGAGGGAAAGGAACGATACTAATATTCGAAGAACTTGATTCGAGCCTTGGTCTCATGGAAGAATCAGGTTGCGTGTTTGGAAACCCGTCTTGAGGAGGGGAGGGTGAAGAAAAAATCACTGGAGATTCTTCAAAAATGTTTGTTGGTTCGTCCAAAATTTCTGGAAGTTGATCGTGAGATAAAGACTCTTGAGTCTGTGGAACAGAAGGGTGAGTAGGGTTGATTATAAAATCGATATTTCGTTCATGATACTTGCGGCACTGAGCAACGTGTACGTATTGAAATTGATTGTCAGGTTTTTCAAGAATAATGTTATTTTCAAACACATTTGCCACCCGATATGGACCTTCGTAACTGGGTGCAAATTTCTTCACTAAAGTATGAGAAACAGAAGACTGGAAGTGCGTTTCCACGAGAGTGAGATCTCCAACGACAAGATCTGGTTCCCTACGCCTAGTATTATAATATCTTGCTTGAGCCGCTTGTGCTCCTAGCATTGCAACACGAGCTTTTTCTGCCATGATTCGTACTGATTTCGGAGTTAGTCGCTGGTTTAGTTCGTCGATAATCCCCGTTAAATTTTCAAAAGGTATTTTAATTTTGCGACCCAGAAAAAGTTCTGCAGGAGTAATTTTAGTAGATTCGTGGACAGACGAGCGGAGGGCGAACGAAAAAAGCTCCAAATGGTCATCCCATCGTTCATGATGACCCATGACAAATGTAGCAATCATTTTCACTAGCGTGCGGTTTACGCGTTCCGCAGGATTACTCTGGGGATGATATGGGGAAATGAATTTATGTTTAATGTGTAGTCTCGCACACATTCTTTCAAAAATGTCAGAAATAAATTGAGGACCATTATCCGAAACTACTTTATTAGGTGCACCATATCTAGAGAATACTTCATTAACTAATACATTACAAATAACTTCTGCCGTAGCGGCTTTAATGGGAAAAACTTCAACCCATTTAGAAAAATTATCAGTTAGTACTAAAACGTAACGAGCTTTGTTTTTAACAGATAAAGGATAAGGTCCCAATAAATCTATTGAAATAATGTCAAAAACATGAGAACTTGAATTAGATTTCAAGTGACCGACCGGTCTTACATTACGGTAATTATTAATCTGACACAAGTGACATGATTGAACGTATGCGAGCACACTTTGGTACATGCCAGGCCAATAGGCAACATCCCGCAATTTACAACGGGTCTTGCGAATACCTAAATGGCCTGCAAGAGGTTTGTCATGAAATTCGTTTAAAAGGGCCATTCTAAGGGTTCGCGGAATACATGGGCGAAACTCTGCCCTAGTAGTCCTAGATTTCGTATAGTAAAGAAGACCCTCTATTACTTCAAAATGCTGTGACCTTCCAGCCAGAGAAGGATCACTTTGTAGGGGTGAACCCGCAAGCAAAAAATTATAGATATCCCCAAAATCTGGATCATTTATTAATTCTGCCATTATCTGCTCTCTGGATGTTATATCAGCTATTAGAAGTAAAGGCTGACATCCAGGAGTAGTTTCTGTAGGGACCCCACTAATCGGAACGCGAGACAATGCGTCCGGTAATTGATTCTTATGACCTGGCTGATAGGAAATTTTGATATTGCTCTCTTGTAACTTCAGAGCCCACTTCATAAGTCTTTGAGATAGGTGCTTAGCAGAATTCAAATACTGAAGGGCAGAATGATCCGTAATTATGTTAACTGTCAATTCGTTAAGATAACATTGAAACTTATTAAGAGCATACACAACAGCAAGACATTCACGTTCCGTAGCTGAATAATTGCGTTCAGCTTTGGCTAAAGTACGAGACGCAAAAGCTATTGGATGCCCAGCTTGTGACAAAACGCAACCAAGACCAACTCCGGATGCGTCAGTATGAATATCAAATTCCTTAGTATGATCCGGGAAAGCCAACACCGGAGGCTGAGTCAACGCAGACTTCAGTGTTTCGAATGCAGCGTTAGCCTCAGGTGTCCAAACAAACTTCTTGTATTTACATTTTAAAGCATACAATGGCTCACAGATTGTAGCATAAGCGAGGACGAACTGCTGATACCATCCGGTCATTCCCAGAAAGCGTGATAGTTCTTTTGCTGTTTTAGGCCGAGGAAAGTCAACAACAGGCCTAATTTTTTCATTATCCGTAAATAAGCCGTGGGGAGTGATTTTCAACCCCAGATATACAATCTCGTCCCTCGCTATCTGGCATTTACTAGGTTTTAACGTCAAGCCAGCATTGTATATGAGTTGGAACACCTGTTTGAGCGGAGAAAGGTGCTCGTCAAAAGTCTCGGATGTAATAACAATATCATCCAAATATACATGCACATGGGGACCCAGAACAGTTCTGACAACCGTATCCATAAGCTTTTGGAAAGTAGCAGGTGCAGAAGCTAGTCCAAAGGGCATACGCAGGTATTCATAAGCCCCAAAAGGAGTCACAAAGCCTGTTTTATCGACAGAGTCCGGATGTACTGCCACCTGCCAATATCCACTCGCCAAATCCAAGGTTGACATCCATTTGGTTGACGACAGGTCATTTAAAATATGCGACATGACAGGTAGTGGATAATTGATCGTTTTTGTGACTTGGTTGAGCTTGCGGAAATCTGTCACGAAACGAAATTCATTGGGTTGTTTCTTTGGAACCAAAAAGGCAGGAGCAGCCCAGGCGCTTGTTGATTCCCTTATTATGCCCTGTGTAATCATTTCAGAAATTTGACGTTGCATTTCCTGTTTCTTATGGGGAGCACAAGGGTAAGGTTTCGTCGCAATCGGTTTCGAACCCTCAGTGTCAATGACATGATAAACCACCTGTGTGAAACCAGGTTGATCCGAAAATAAACCAGGGCTTTCCTGTAAAAGGAGAGAAAGCTGGTCTCGTTGCCTCTCATTCAATTGGTTACTCAATAACAAACTCGTTATATCCATAGGGACCGTAGGAATCATTTCGACAGGTTCCGGAAAGGAAATCACATGTTGTACGAAATTCAAAGTTATTTGAAACGTATGAATAAAGTCCATGCCCATTAGACATTTCACAGGTAGTTCGTCTATAAGCAGGAAAGAATGCGTAAAACGAGCCTTTCCCAGCCCTAAAGATAATGTGACAGTTCCTGTGATACTGAAGATTTCGTTATTTGCACCTCGCAAATACTGCGTCGCAGGCTGAACGAGGACTGCAGGAAAATTGTCAGTGCAAAACTTCGTATTTAGGGCTGATATTTCAGAACCAGTGTCGAACTTTGTCTCGACAATAATATCTTCAATTGTCAAGAATACATCAGGCAACTGAGGAGTTTGAACAGTCACTAATACTGTTTTAGGGTCAGAATGCTTGGTATCAGGAAGCAGGACCGACCCTTGGTCTACTTCCTTTGGAAGTTTAAAGGATTCCTGGTTGGATTATCATGCGGTCTGAAACCTCGACCCTGCCGGGTATCGGGAAAATTTTCACGATGAGGAAAACTGCGTGAAACCTGCGTCGGGAACTCCGCGTGTCTGTTGACATTTTCATATATATTACTTCTTCCCTCAGCACGGGCAGAAAAATCATCATTGCCCTGAGCATGAAAACGTTCCGAATGCTGTGGATTGGAACGGGGTCGAGCATACTGTGCATTTGTACGATATCCCGAAGATTGTTCAGAAACTCGCTGTTGGTTTGCCACTCTTCTGTGTGGTGGAACGTATGAAGCTTGGGTGTGCACTTGTGTATGCTCGCGCTGAAAGTTATTATGCCTATTATGCCGCTGAGGGTTTTCGTAATAAGCCTCGCGGGGTGCCCGAGCATGGTGAGTTGAACCATGTTTGCCATGTCGCTCTTCATACGTGCGTATGAGGCGAAGGCATTCATGAATTGTGGCAGGGTGTCGAATCTCAAGAAAATCTTGTAAAAATGGGTCGAGCTGCTGCAATAGGGTATCCAACATGTCAACATGACTGGCATGTGGATCCCATAAGTTATATAAGCGTGTTGTTTCCAACGCAAATGCAACAGGGCTATCGTTGGGTCCTTGCTGACGAGAAAAAAGCTGTTGTGCAAGGCTAGCTGGACTGAGGCCGAAAGGAAAGACCTCCAAAAATTCTGCACGGAAATTCTCATAATGAGAATCCGGGTTCGACACTCTCCACTGCCGACACCAGGTCTTAGCGGTATCCTTCAAGCAAGTGCCTGCGATTTGTACTTTGCAGTCTTCAGGAATATTGTATAGATCAAAATGATCTTCCAGATCTTCGAGGAACTTTAAGGACCCCTCCAACCCATTAAAATGAATTGTTCCTGCATGCGGCACGAAATGGGCAAGCATTCTGCTTCGCTGAGAGGATTGAACTCCCTCAGGTACGACCCGCGACTCAGAGTAATAGGAAGCTGGTGCATTACGAAATTGTGAAGAATGCCTGGGTATGTGTAGATCACTTATATCAAAGTGTGCCCCACAGGCTTCTTGCAGATGGTCGAGATTAATCCCATCACCACCGAAACATGTCTTAGGGTGGAAAATTGAAGTTGTCTCAGGTAGTGAAGACATGGGTAATAATTGTCAAGATCTCGTGTTCGAGAAAAGTTCGGGCGCCAATTATAATGAATATACCTCTTCTACCAGCTAAGCTAATTATAATGAATAAAGCTTTCAACTAAGCTAGTAATGTTTTATAATGCTTCGGCTACTGAATTATATGCTTGTACTAAGCTTCTAATAGTGAATTCAAATGGTTGTTGTTACTAGTTAATTAAGATCATGAATAAAGTCTCCTGCTAGTAGTGTAGTAATAGTATTGAACAAACTTATAACTGGTAGTAATGTTGTAGCAGTAATTAGGATGAATAAAGTCTTAATGCTGGTTGTTAATAGTAATAAACTAATGACATAAACCTAACAGCCAGACAGAGATCTGACAAGAACTATGAATTGAGAAAGACGTACTTACGAAAAGCTCTTTTATTATATAACTCTGGAATCATCCAACGCACACACACAACTCGTTTCACAATAATGAAGAATCAAACTAATCACATAGAACGAAGCTCTCAATACAACAACAACAACAAACTCTCTCCTTCACATAAACCAACGCTCTCCGTACAACAACAAACGCTCTCCTTAGATATCGCTGAACGCGCCTATTTATACTGGCTACCACCACGTCATGACTTACACTCATTGCCAGATCTCATTCAGCGGGTGAAATAACATCTCGTTCAGTAAGAAGATAATTTACATAGTAAAATAAAATAACCAGAGATAGTAAAATCAAAAGGAAATTGAATATAGAGTATACGTTACATATACAGTTCACATATGAGTCTAAAAATAATGGCTGCTTACCATTCCTTGATGTCCTTGTGTCACACTCTGAAGGATCATTTAGTACAACAGTTTATCGAAAACCAATTGCTGTTTCCTTACCCCGACATGCAAAATCAAATCACCTTCTACACATACGTATATCATGCACTACATATATTCTCAACTGAGGATTCTTTGCAGAAAGAGCTTGAGTTGTTTAAACGAATTGCAGTACACAGAGGATATACCCATTCCATTATAGACAAAGCTGTCCATAAATTTAGGAAACCGAAGCCTGTCTGCTTACTCACGCTAATAGACAACCTAGTACGACAGAATCGGTCGGTTATCCCATTTGCTCCACAGATTTGCTTCGAAATTTCAAAAATTCTCAGGAATTTTAATTTCAAAGTTATTTTTAAACCCATAAACAAGATCATTTTTTACGGATCAAAAGACTACGTCAAAGACACAAATTCTTGGGGAATTTATCAGATACCTTGTGAGTGTGGACTTTCATATACAGGGCAGACTCGCAGGGCTTTAAGTTTCCGTGTGAAATAACACAAGGCCTACGTACGGAACTGTGAACTGAAGAAGTAGTCTATAGTCCAACATTGTCACGAAAATAACCATAAATTTTTGTTTGAAAACGTTACGCTTATTGATAAACCGGACTCGACTATCAAGCTTAATGTATTAGAAGCTTTCCACATATACTGGAACTCTTCACAGCTTGGCAACGACATGACGTCGACTCCGTTTCTTTCAAGCGCGTGGAAACAACTCACCAAAACCCAAAAAACCCATGACCGTCAGAACTCTGATGATGTCAGAATGATTTGAATATTTACGCTCCATTCGTTCTGATGATGCCGAGCCAATCTGCGAAACTATAGTCGATGTATAATAAACCTTTGATTGTGGTAAACGTTGGTATTTTTATTTTATTTTATTTTACAGCAAAAGCTCGATTACAGAATCTCTTCATACTTTCTACAGCACAGATTAGGGCCAAGTTTGGCAACGCCGCTCGATGGGATTCGGTCTTTCGGACGGCATGCTTACCAGGCTGCTTCACGAACACTCTCAAACGTTCTTCGTCGTGGTCAGCAAAAGACTTCCGACCACCTTCGTGCTTCTTTGTTTTGGAAAAAAAAAAAAAGATTGTGCTTATGCTACCGATCTGTCCGTCCGTCCGTGGACACCATATCTCTGCAACTACCGATTTGAAACATTCTTTTTGCAATATGAAACTTGGAATGTGCGAATGATGATGCTTCATTTCGTTTAATTCTTTTTTGAGATGCACAGTTTCGCCGCTAGAGGGCGTAAATGCAGATGATATCGAATTCACGATACATTTTACTCCACATATTTGCTTCTAAACGTCCGATTGAAAAAATTCTTTTACTTTACGATTCCATTTATGGCGAAGCCTATTTTAGGTATAGTCAAGTTATACATAGATTTTCCGCTGGGGAGCATAAAAGTAAACTGCGTTTCCACGAGATATCGGCTTCTGAAACTTCCATTTGAAAAATTCGTTCTGCAGCGGATACAGCTCCTGATTGGAAACCTTTTGCATATAATTTCTAATTTGTGGTGAAAATGGTTTGGCCACCAGGGGGCTTAAGTGTGGATTTCTGCTTCCGATGTATTTGCAGAAAACTCTGAGCATCTAAAATCTCGATTAAAAAACTTCTTCGTGGACCGATACCACTCACGTCGATAAACGTTTTTGAAATATTTTCTTTTAAAATGCTGAATGGTTTCCCCGCCAGCGAGCATAGATATACACTGAAGAGCAATTGAATTAGAGACAGCTGGCGTTATGCAAATGTGGCGCTGTGGGCGTCCCTGTAAACGGAAGCGACATGACGTATGCAGCGATTCGACAATATAAGGAGTAATGCGACGGGAATTAGTAAGAGTCGGACACAGTATGGGTAAGACGAAGCATCTAAGCGCATTTGATCGTGGGAAAATTGTCGGGGCCCGACGAATGGGTCACTCCTTCTCGGAAGTCGTGCAGGCACTGGGATTTTCACGAGCCACTTTGTCACGGGTGCACCACGAATACATTGAATCCGGTAAAACCATCCCTGCAAAGGCCAACTGCCGTGGACAACAGCATGTGGATGAGCGGGGTCATCGTCGGCTAGCTCGCATTGTAACAGCGGATAGACGGGCCACAGTGCAAGAAATCACTCGGCAATTTAACGCTGGTGCACAAAAACGTGTAAGCAGCCACACCATTCAGAACCATCTCTTCGCTATGGGGTACAGAGGCCATCGTCCCACGAGGGTACCGCTGCTGACCGCACATCACAGGGTGCAAAGATTAGCATGGGCGCGGGAACATCGCCACTGGACCCTAAGCATGTGGGAAAATGTTGCCTGGACTGATGAGTCGAGATTCACGTTGGTACATACGGATGGCAGGATACGAGTACGGCGCAAACCACATGAAGCGATGGATCCTTCTTGCCAGAAGGGTACTCTTCAAGCTATTAGGGGTGGCATTCTCGTCTGGGAACTGTTTAGGTGGATTGAAATGGGACCCCTGGTACGTGTGACATCGTCCCTCACAGGTTAACGTTACCGGAATATCCTGGACTACCATTTGCTCCCGTTTGTGCGGCTTCAAGATCCCACAGGGGACCTCATCCTGCAACAAGACAATGCACCGTGCCATCGCTCCCGAATTGTATCCGAATGGTTGGATGAACACTCTACCGAAGTGACCTCGTTCCCGGGTCACCTGACCTCAATCCCATCGAGCACATCTGTGATGCCATCGAGAGAGAGATGTTCGCGGCTCTGAACCCTCCATCAAATCTTCGTGAACTGTGGGAGCTTGTTCAGGGGTCGTGGATCCGTATGGCTTTCCAACGCTTCCGGTGTCTTGTCGACTCCATGCCGAGACGAATAGCCGCCGTCATCAGGATGAAGCTACACTTTACTAGACAAGTACCTCTAATTCAATTGCTCTTCAGTGTATGTCTTATTTTTGTCAATATCTCTGCTTCTAAGAGTCCGATTTGAAAAATTCCTTCATTATTGGATAATTTCCGGTGCGAAATGCTTTTCATATGGTTTCAAAATTTCCAAGTATTTCCGAGACTTTCCGCTAGGGGGTGTAAAGATAAATTGAGTTTTCCCCGATATCTGTGGTTCTAAAACTCCGATTTGAAAAATTATTCCTGTGTCTGATGGGAAATGTTTTTCATACAATTTCCAATATTTGGTAAAGAATATTTGTGACATCAGGGATGAGTGTTATTTTCCGCTTTTGATGTATTTACAGCAAAATCTAAGCGCGTGAAAACTCGACTGAAAAAATTCTTTCGTGGACCGATATCGCTCACATCGAAAAACCTTTTGAGAATAATTTCTTCTTAAACTAATGCATGGTTTTCCCGCCAGGAACGTAGATGCATATCTTATTTCTGTCGATATGTCTGCTTCTAGAATCCCATTTGAAAAATTCTTTCTTTTTTGGAGAGCGTTTCCGCTGCAAAATTTAAAATTTTTCTTAACGAACATGGGTTCCACCAGAGATCGTAAGTTCACATTTCCGTTTACAGCAGTATCTGCGGGACTGAAAACCCGATTGAAGAACTTCTTTCTTTGGTCAGATACCACAAATTATGCAAACTCGGTGTGTATTTTCTTCCCAAAATAATGCACTATTTCGCCGCTAGGGGGTGAATGTTTAATCTGTTTTTCTCAATACCTCTGCTTCTACATGTGCGATTTAAAAAATCTTTCAACGCCGGATGGAATTTTGCAGTTCAGAGTTCCGTCGGTAGGTGGTGTTTTTGTACTTCAGTTTGCAGCTGTACCTCCGCTTCTGATATCCCTATTGAGAAATTTTATTTTTTGTATGCCATTCGTTACAGTAGACATGTGGAGCATTAATTACCCTCTTTAAATAATGCAAAGATTTCCCGCTAGGGGCGTCAAGGTAGAAAACCTTTTTTTTCGCTACTGTGAAGTGCCTGCGCCGCAGGACGCACATGAGATAAAGGCAGATAGCAGCGAGAGCATACGTCCGCGTAGCTCAGTTAGGAGAGCGATTTATTCCGGAGTGAGGGGACCCCGGTTCGATGCCCGGCGTGGACAAAAATGACGGAGAAATTTACTTCGTTAAACTTACCTCTGCTTCCGGGTGACATATTTGATAAGTTCATTTTCCTTAGCATAGCTTTTTCCATGACGAATATTTTTCGCCTATTGTCAACTTTTCTATTATACAAAATTCTTCCACTAGCAGGCGTAGACTTACATTATGTTGCCTTCTATACTTCTTCTTTGAACTGTTCTACTTGAAAATCCCTTTGTCTTTCATACCTTCCTTGTGCTATGAGAAACTTTCTGTGCACAATCTGCTAACTTTTGCAACATGCTTTTTATCCACTAGTGGAATTCACAAGGGAAGCCTTTGAACTGTCACTCTACAAAATTGAAGAAACGTGGTCACGAGATAGTACTAAGGGCAAAAACCAACAGGTGTATTTCCGTTTTGGCCCAAATGAACTGACAAAGGTGAACGAGAGGTCTGAAAATGGCCTTAGAACACAAGTGGAGAAAAAGATCAAACGTATCAATGAGCAATCAATGGCAGTCAGAAAAATTTAACAACATGTTGTTATATCCGTGGATAAAAATTGGATATTGTGAAAGTGATGACGCTTCTTTTGATAATGTCCAACATAACTTTAGGATCTTACGTTGTTCTCATTGCTCCAAATTACTTTGCTTCGGTCATGTGTTCAATGCCACAAATATTTATTTACACCTATAATAAAGGTGTTTTTGTTGCTTTTTGTATGACATCAGCTTATTTTGGATCATGGGGACATAGCTGATATTTGGGGTTATATATCACGCACCACAACACATGTTAGATGATTTTTCCCACTTGTGCTCTAAGGCCCTTTTCAGACTACTCGTTCACCTTTGTCAGTTCATTTGGGCCAAAACGGAAATACACCCATTGGTGTTTGCCCTTAGTACTATCTCCTGGACACGTTTCTTCAATTTTGGAGAGTGACAGTTGAAAGGCTTCCTTGTAAGTAGCTGCTTCTATTTCAGAATGTTTTATCGATTATAGAAATCGGTTTATTGTTTTCCTAACCAGCTCCATTAACTTTGAATAGCGTTGATAAATTTAATTAGCGTCGGAACGGATTCATAAGACGTGTTCATTACAACCGATAATACGGTGTCATCTTTCTTGTTAAGTCTTCGCAACAATGAAATGCACAGTAAAACACCAAAGGATGCTCCAGCCCCATCCAGTTATTGACTCAATGCCTTAACAACACTTTCAGTTTTGTGGGGTCTAGATGGGTCATTCTTATTGGGGGTTTTGCCATCGTAGTCCCCGAATTTGGATGATTCTCTTTTTCACAAAGATATTCTTTTCGGAGACATTTTGTCCCAGCAAGAGGCCTACGGAAAGCATCTGTCTAGGCTTGACATTTTTTGTCTGCAAAACATCTTCCCAGGACAACAACGCATTTCCAAATTCCATACAAAAATAGCCTTCGTAACAGCATATAGGATTTCAAAATATTTACATATACACTATATTGACAAAAGTCACCGGACACCCCTCTAAAGGCAAACGAACGGATCTGCTGCGTTGTTAAGATGCGCGGTACAGCTGCAGACGGTATATAAACAAGCTTGTAGTTTACCGCGATCATATCGCGCTGTGAGGTTGAGGGAATATGTCGCCGCTGGAGAGAACTGACTTGGAAAAAGGAAAGATTGTTGGGTGTTATTGTCCATAAGAGAAACCGAGAGGCGTTCAAACATACCCAAGTCAACTGTTTTGGATGTACTGAATAAGTGGGAGACACATGACGTGCCTTAAGCAGCAAAACGTACCGGCAGACCAAAGAAAATCAGAGATAGAGGACGTCGAAGCCTCAGGAAAGTCGTTAAGCTAGTTGATATAGTATTGCACAAGACCTCAGTGTACAGGTGAGTAAAAATTGTGGGACCTCGGTATGTACACGTACCATTCCCATAGAACTTCATTCCATGAGTTACCGTGATCGTACTGCTGCTCATAAGCCTTTCATCTCCACTCGGAATGCTACTCATCATTTAGCATGGTGTACAGAACATTTATCGTGGACTGTAGATCGTCCTCTATCACTGATGAATCCAGATATACGATCCATCAGCCTAATGGCCGTGTGTGGGTTTGGTGGCAGCCGGGGGAACACAATGTACCACAGTGTACTGTTCGTACGGTCAAGTTTGGAGCTGGCAGTGTACTCGTGCGGGGGTGTTTTTCGTGGTATGGTCCAGGCCCATTGGTTATCGTGGACAAACTCGTTAACCAGCACGTCTACCTCGATATTCTAAACAATCATGCCTTACCAACTTTGTGGCAATACTATGAAACCGAGCCTTGTTAGTACCAGAAGGACAATGCACCGAGCCATGAAGCAAGGACTGTTACGGCGCGGTTTGACGATAATTCCGTATCGTGTGTGGACTGGCCAGCACAGAGCCCTGATCTTAATCCCATAGAGCACGCATGGAATGAATTAGAGCCCCGCATACCAAGGCCTACTACTAAGCAACAGTTAGCGGCAGCATGATGTACTGAATGGAAGCGCATACCTGTCACTGTGTTCCAAATCCTTGTCGAGAGCATTTCTCGAAGGGTCAGTGCGTGCATTAAGGCCAAAGGTGGACCGACATCGTACTAACGTATGTCAATAAATGCTGTGTTGTGTTTTCCTTCTAGGTGTCCGGTGACTTTCGTCAATATAGTGTATATACACCGAAGAACCAAAGCATTATGACCAGCGCGTGTTTATTCACATCAAAGCAGTTGCAGGTAAGTAACGGCGCGTGTGAAAATCAAGAAACGGAATAAATATATTACACCTCATACTGAGCAGTGTTGTTCATCTGTGTTGTTCTTCAGATAGGAAAGGCAAATTTGACAAAAGCCAAATTGTAATGTATTTCCGAGACGGCAAGGCTTGTGTGGTGCTCACTGTCAGCAGTGTTTAGTACCTTCAAAAAGTGGTCTGAGTTGGGAAAAACCACGAACCGCCACCAAGGTGTGGGCTCACGACGGCTCCTCGATGCTACACTATTAAACATTTTGTGGTATGTTGCACCAAAAAGTGGTGCTACCCCATATGCACCACTTTCTGAAAAAAGATACACCATCGTGTTGTGCAAACAAAACCCAACAACGTGATTCAACGTTTCACCACGTTATGGTATAAGGCTGCACCATGTTGTTGGGTTTATTTTGCTCCACAGAATGCTGTATCTTTTCTAAAAAAGTGGTGCATTTGGTGTAGCACCACTTTTTGGTGCAACCTACCACAAAGTTTTTAACAGTGTTGGGTGAGCGAAATTTGCCTCGTATGGTACCAGTCATCAGAAGGGATAATGTGGCGCAACTCGTAGGTAATTTAAATGCTAGTGACGGGAGTAATGTATCAAAACACACAATGCATCGAACCCTGCTGAAAATGGGGGGTGCGTTGCCCATGCTAAACTGAATTCGCCTTCGAAAGCGCCTAAAATGGTCACGCGAGCATCAGAACTGGACCGTGAATGATTGGAAGAAGGTAGTCTGGTCCGATGAATCTCGTTTCCTGTTGTATCATATGGACGACAGGGTACGTGTGCTTCTTTTACCTGGGGAAGTGTTGGCATCAGAATGCATCACGAGATGAAAACAAGCCGGTGGAAGAAGTGTAATGCTTTGTGCAGTGTTTTGCTGCGAACCTTAGGACCAGTCATTCATATGCGGGAAACTATGACGTCTACCATCTACCTAAACATCATTGCATACCAGGTACATCCTTTCATGATAACGGTATTCCCCTTCCAGTAGTGTCTTATTTCAGCAGAATAATGTGCATTGCCCCAATTCCCGGATAGTTCTAGAATAGTTGTCCTGCACGCTTCTTTTAGGCGGTCTCAGCGCACCCACTCGTCTCCCTAAAGTGTCCCACAGGTTTTCTACAGGATTAAGATCTGGTGACTTTGCTGGCCACTCCATCACCGCAATAGCTCCACTTTCAATTTATTGCCCTGCATTAAAACAAATTTTGGGCCAACAGTAGCTGGGAATATAAGGTGCTGAAATCTCATCTCGATAGCGGATAGCATCGAAGGAACCCATGGAAAACAGGTGCAGGTCGATTCGTCCGTTACTCATATTTGGCCACGCCATACAAAAACCACCTCCACATTCATCCCTCTCTCGCGTGTTTAATTCAACTGGCGAGACGTGGCATGTGTTTAACGCATTCCACGTTCTCCCCAGATGAATACACGTCGGGAATCTGTTTGCAAGAAGAAGCGCGACTCCTCTGTGAAGAGAGCACTAGACCACTGTTCACATGTCCAGTGCAGATGTTCCCGAACTCAACGTAATCGTCCTGTCCTGTGGGAAGATTTTAGCTGCACGCCCACCACAGATATTCTGACATAAAGGCCGCTTCCCTGAAGCAGTCTGGTCACTGCCCAGCGGGATACTGATCGTACAGTTGCTGCTGGCAGCTCTGAAGTCAGCTGATGAGATGTCGTGCTTCTGTCGCGTCTTGCAGTTAAGGCAAGAAAGCGATCATCGGAGACGGAAGTTGCCCTTAGACGAACCTGGTACAAGTCGTCTACGAACACTTCGTGTATTCTGGAATTGTCTCAAGGGCTTGCTGACAGACATTCGAGACACACAAAACCAACTTGCCACCTCTATCTGGGATTGCCGGCCTCCAGTCTTCCGATCATCCGCCATCGATTGGGAGACTGGAGACCGTCATAGTCTGGTATACTCCCTGTAAAGCTCTCATACCATATGCTTCATTCCTTTTCTTACTACGATGAAAAAAATCTTCTGTAACATAACTTTTTTACATGAGTGTATTATGAAGTATTGGACCATTTTGGCATTGCGAAGGAAATTTGAGAAATAGTCAAATGTTGTAAGTTAGTATTGCATTTCTGATGACAGGACATATGGTTATAATGATAAGTCATAGGAAGTCGAATACTCGTATTGTGAATATTTGCTCATGAGCAATTTTATTTTATTTTACCTTTTTTTGCAGATTCGACCAACCAGCTGCATGCGGGATATTCGTGGCTGGATTCAATCACGTGACGGTGGAGCTTGTCAAATTCTACCAAAAGGTGATGTCAGCAGCGATTGCATCTTTATTCCTGATCTGAGCACTGCAGATGTCAAAGCTTCCATTATGTACAAGCCCTTCATCCCCTCTGTAAGTCAGAGTAAAGTAAATCGCTACCTGATTGCTCACTCTATCGAACTCGACACCCCCAGGCCTCGTTATACATATAAACACCCAGATCTCTCTCTCTCTCTCTCTCTCTCTCTCTCTCTCTCTCTCTCTCTCTCTCTCTCTCTCTCTCTCTCTCTCTGTCTGGAACGCTTGACGTCACAGCAACGTCTGCATTGTTGCGCCATCACGTATTGATCAATTCGTGTGTGGTGCTCTCGAGATGTCAAAGTTATTGCACACCATCACTTTTAGATGCCAATGTGATCGCGTGCTAATTTAAAAACCCTGGATTATCAATGACTCGAGTTCTATTTATCCAATCTACAATATTCGAATTGAAATTTTAATATCACTGCAAGTTGAGTTTGCATCGATCACAATGAGATGTCAAGGTGATCGTGTGCTAATTTAAAAACATTGGATTATCAATGACTCGAGTTCTATTTATCCGATCGAATGTTTATATCGATTGAATTCTTGATATCACGGCAAGTTGCGTTTGTATATTAATTTAATTTAGCACAATTCGAATATTAATTCGTATGTTTTAATAATTTTTCACTTTTTTGATTTAACTAACTTTCCAACTTTATAGCTCATTATATTATGCATTTTGCAAAATATAGATCTGTCTAAACACTCTAACCTACAATAAAAACTGAAATCTTGGGACGTCAAAATTGTATCTAAAAGCAGATGTCGCTCCAATGGCACATTGTCGAGAATTTAGATAGTTCTGATTTGTAATACCAGATGTCGCATTAGTTTGCAGAAAGAGCTTCGGTATAAAGTTTCAAACTAACCGTCGAATAGGACAGTCTAAAATAAGCCGTGAAGGGAATAACAAGTGTGCCGGAGAAAAAGTAATTTAACGCGAAAATTCAAAGTCAAAGTTATTAAGGTAAGTTTACGCGAAAACAACTTTCTGAGTTTAGTGCTGATTATATTACTATTTGCAAAATATCGATCTATCTAAACACTCTAACCTACAATTGTTAAACAACAAATATTTTACATGAAATGTTATTTATCGCGAGGTCTTTTGAAAAACGGAAATAAATAGCATATATATCTTTAGTTCTAACATGAATCAGTTCTAACTATTGGGTTATCGGAAAAGCCATGATGTATTTTGGCACCCGATGGCGGTTGGGCGGTTTTGGAAGTACTAGAGGCATGCGCAGCTCTGTTATCGCTATGGCATTCGACAGGTGCCAGTTCTAGCTGCAGTCTAAAAATAATAGTGAGTGATTTGGTTGATTTGCGGAGATTTTACATCAAGTTGAAGATGGAAGACCAAACTGCATTTTCTCCATATTTTACTGTTTTACTTCCGTAAAGGGAAGAGTGCGTGTCAAACTTGTGAAAAGTTGTGTAAAGTGTACGGTGATAATGCTCTACAAGAACGTCAGTGCCAGCGATGGTTCGCAAAATTCCGTGCCGGTGATTTTGACCTCAACGATGCTTCTCGGTCTGGGAGGCCAACCGAAGTTGATGACTACATACCGAACAAAAGGTGTCCACAGTGATGTCAATGCGCCTAATATGAGTGTCACAGCGTACATTGAGTACCGATGGAAAACGTAAGATGGCTTCCTCCGAGGGAAAGATCACACGTACGTTACGGCGAAATCCTAAGAGATAACGGTCCTCAGGGACTCCCGGAAAGGAGGAGTACGTGATGACTGATCCGACAGTACGTCCATAATTCTGAGCTGCCGCCCCGGTGGCGCAGTGGTCTAAGCGATGGCCTCTGATCATTCGTCCGAACGGGGTCCGGGTCCGAATCCCGGTGAGGCATGGATGTTGTGTTTGTCTTACGGCACTGGCTCTCTCCCTTCCCTGGAACCAGTGACCCTAAATTAGGGACGGGCGACTGCTTATCGCCCATTGAGTTGCTCACGGTGGTCGTTAAACCTCCAATCAAAAAAAAAAAAAAAAAAAAATTCTGAGCGACAGAGAGCAATAGGTCGTCCGATACTTCCGGAGGAACAGGGGCGAAACTGACTGTAGTAGGTGCTTGTGTGAGTGGGGTCGCAAGGAGATGGCGATCGCCGATGGAAATGCCTTCGGTCAGAACTCGAAGGGCGAAGGCAGGATTCATAAGATAAGCAATTACTTGGCTGGTTCTTCTACCCACGTGAGTAATAGCCTCTTTTCGAACAATTTGTCGAAGGACAGCGCTGTACGCCGTCAGCTTTGTTTTGGGGAGGCTGCGGAAAAATACACCCACCCGATTTTGTCAAGACAAAGCTGACCTTGAGGGCAAGTAGTCGGAACATCCACGTAGATCTGGACTGTACCATATGTCATCTGATAAGGGCACTTTGAAGAAGGGGGCTGATGAGAAAAAGAAGAAGTTGACGCACCTGAGGTGACGGCAGCATACGACACACCTGGCGAGCGTCGTGATGTCGCGGAAGTGGATTGTGGAAGTGTGACGTCCATGGCGTCATCAGAAGGTACAGGGAAAGACAATGGTTCACCACGCTGCGTCAGATGGGAAGGAGATAGCACCATGGGCAAGGCAACTTTGTCACGCTGCGGAGAGGAGGGGCTTGTTAAAGGAAGCCCTCCATTGGTGGATTGCTTCTAAGCAGCTGATAGGGATAACGAGACACTTCCAGGAGTAAGGATAGAAGCTCCGCTACCCACCGTAAGCCGCCATTTGCAATGGCGATAAGATTACGAGCTTTGGCCAACTCAACCAAAGCAGGAAAATGAGGAATACAACACAGAAAGGGCACTTACCGACCTGGTAAATGGATCAAAAGTAGGACGGCACCTTCACACACGCCGCGCACACAACATTAGGAGCTGTAGACTCGGAAATTATCACAAACGGAACAAAATACGAGCACGAAGTAAACAACGACTGTCGTCCAGCACACAGACGACTCCTATGTTTCTTCTGTAGTACCCAGGTTTCACTGCCATACATCAGAGTAGGAACAATAACACTTTCATACACAGTCATGCAGAACTCTCTTGAGGACCCATCATTCCTGTGAAAACCTCCCAAAACAGCCATGACTTTCAATGAAGAATCCACTCGCCTACTAATTTCACCATGCAATTTGTTCTCTGTCAAACATGCTTCTTAAATACATAAGCTCATCCACCTGGTCAATCACTGTGCCATTGAGTTACATTCAGTACTACCGGTTCCTCTCTCAAAAACCATAACTTTGGTTTCTCCCTTATTTACACTGAGTTTGAATTTCAAGTAAACTTCGTACATCCGGAACAACATTCTCTGCAACTCGCTTTTGCTCTCTGCCAACAGGACAGTGCCATCAGCATACAGCAACCTGCACACACGGATATCACCAAACATAGACCAGTATTATCTATTTTGGCATCACGCATGCATGCATCCATAAATATATTAAACAGCCATGGTGGTATTACAGAACCTTGTCTGACTCCTGCACCAATAGAAAAACATTATGATAAAACACCATTCACCCGTACGCAAGCTCTACTGCCAGCATACATGGCTTTTACACTATTAAGTAGATTCCCAGTAACACCATAATCATTCAATACCTTCCATAAAAGTGTCCTATTTACTCGGTCGTAAGATTTCTTTAAATCTATGAAGGTAGCAAAAACTTTCTTACCAACAGCCAGATACTTTTCAATCATCATGCGTAATGCAAAAATATGATTATTGCAGCTTTTACTAGGCATAAAACTACTCTGAATATCCCACACTTTCTCTGATGTAAGAAATTACCAAACCCTTTTCCTGGCACACTCAGTAGGCTAATACCACGATAGTTCTTGCAGTCAGTCTGATCACCTTTTCCCTTATACATATTCATTTTGAATATTATACTTTAGAAAACTAGTGGAAATCCAAATTGAGTTTTCTGGAACCATTAACGTTTGAAAACACTAGTTTCTCCATCAGTGTACAAGGGAACAATGATAGCATCCTGACTGGGATACGGGATTAAACTACACAATACAAATGTTTGAAGATGACAATCGTTTTTTTTTTATTATTTGTTGTAAATATGACAAAGATGGTAAGTCAGATAATATCCGAAAACTTGAAAATTTCGTCGTCCTGGAGCGGAAGATAGCGCCCATGTATACGGATTGTCATCTTCAAACATTTGTATGATAGCATCCTTCCAATCTCGAGGGACCATTTCTAACTCCCAGCAGAACTGGCAAATTTCAGTTAACCAGTCAATTACAGAGTCTCCACCATATTTCAACATCTCGGCAGTTATGCGATCAACTCTCTGAGCTTTACCATTCTGAAGAGATTTTAGAGCTTTACATACCTCTTCTCTTGAGATCCTTCCTGTGCTTCCATTATTCACTGTGACATCATCTGCTTCCGCCTCAGAATCACCTTTGCTTTCTTGACTTACTAACTCACAGAAGTATTCACCCCATCTTTCACTTTACTCATTGGGCTCTCATATCGTTTCCCCGATCCTATTCTTCACACAACTTACAACTTTGTTTCCCCTATTTTTCCTGAGTCTCATGTACTTCCAGAAAGTATTTCTATCTTTCCGAAAAGCCAGTTCATGCCTTTCCACCTTCTTCTTTCTATCTTTTGCACCAGTGGCCCTAAATTAGGGACTGGCGACTTCTTATAGCCCACTGAGGTGCTCAAGGTGGTCGTTAAACCTCCAATCAAAAGAAAAAAACAGAAAAACATCGTAGTCCATTCTCAAAATGGCAAAAGAGATTCATTGTTCGACAGAACACGTGCATGGCTCACCTACGAACAATAACTACGCTTAAGGCAATTCTTTTTTTTTTTTGTCAGTGGCGCATTACAGGAGAGCCGCCCCGGTGGCGCAGTGGTCTAAGCGATGGCCTCTGATCATTCGTCCGAAGGGGTCCGGGTTCGAATCCCGGTAAGGCATGGATGTTGTGTTTGTCTTTCGGCACTGGCTCTCTCCCTTCCCTGGAACCAGTGACCCTAAATTAGGGACGGGCGACTGCTTATAGCCCATTGAGTTGCTCACGGTGGTCGTTAAACCTCCAATCAAAAAAAAAAAAAAAAAATTACAGGAGAAGCAACTTCAAGTAAGCTTTCCAACTGAATCGTGGTAAAATCAAAAGAACTTCCACGTCATAAACAAAGCATCGCATAGGTTGTTAATAGAGGTGTAAGGGTGCATCCGAATTGTGGCGTGCCCAGAAATATTTTTTTGGGCGGGGATTGCAAAATTTATTTCTTTTTATACAACTAAATGTGTTTCGAGTGCATTTTTAAAATGTATGCAACATCCGTGCAAAAATATTCGAAAAAAATTGCTGGAAGTTATTATTGATATTCTTATTACCTATATTCTTATCACCACATAATGATTGAACACTTATATTTTGCTATTTATCTGCGCAAAAAGCAAGAATACTACACTACTTACT
Organism: Macrothele yani; assembly: GCA_039090855.1. Lineage (NCBI taxonomy): Eukaryota > Metazoa > Arthropoda > Arachnida > Araneae > Macrothelidae > Macrothele > Macrothele yani. The sequence goes on from CM077011.1 coordinate 33,577,352, forward strand.
GTAAAATGGTTTAAAAATACAAGTAATTCTAGAAAGAAATTAGAATTTACCTACTAGTGTAACATTAATTTATACCGATGAGCCAGTACATTATGACCACCTCCAACCTAGAGAAATAAGCGCGCCTGGAGACTGAACGGTGGCGCAGGTGAAGTTCGCCGAGCAGTATATATACAACCCAAGGACCGGCTTTCAGTTAGTAGAGCGTTCCGAGACAGAATGTGAAAAGCTGCCGATTTATCGGAGTTTGATAAAGAACAAAATATAATGCCACTGCGTTTCGGAACTACGATCTCGGAAACGGCGCAGTTTGCGGGTTGTTCACGTGCCGCTGTAGTGAATACCTATCAAAAGTGGCGCCACAGATGGACAAACCACTAACCGTCGTCCAGCAGTGTGTCGCCCGCAGCTCATTGATGCCAGATGGAAACGGAGATTGTCCCGCATTGTTCATAGCGACCGCAGGGCCATAGTGCGACAAATCACCAGCAACTACAACAGTGGTGATCAGTGCAATGTGTCACAGCACACAGTTCATCGCAGTCTTCTGCGCATGGGCCTGCGTAGCCGAAGACCCAGCCGGGTCCCCATGCTCATTACACGTCATCGCCAGCAACGCATGAAATGGGCACAAGATCATTGAGATTAAACCGTGGATGATTGGAAGAAAATGACCTGGTCTGACGAATCAAGATTTCTGGTGCATCACGTAGACGGCCCAGCGCGGATACGTTGATTACCAACGGAGGCTATGGCACCTGGATGCACTGTTGGGCGGGAACAGGTCGGCGGCGGTGGTGTTATGTTGTGGGCGATGTTTTCTTGGGACTCTTTAGGCCTCATTATCCCAATAGCACAATCTCTGACAGCTGTCAGTTATCTGAACATCATTGCGGATTAAGTTCACCCATTCATGGCAAATGTATTCCCAGCTGATGATGGCCATTACCAACAGGATAATGTGCGATGCCACACTGCCAGAACCGTCAAGGAGTGGTTCAAGGAACATGCAGGCGACTTTAACTCATCGAAGTGGCCGAGTGGCCGCTGTTTTGCGGGCTAACAGGGGTCCTACAGCTTATTAGGTAGATGGTCATAATGTAATGACTCATCGGTATATATAATGGCGTTTTTGTTTCCGTTGTATAGTAAGACTAACAATTCCTGACGCTGACGACACTCATTTCGACAAATATTTTTTTTTGTTTGATTCAAGTCTTATGTTATTTTTAATTACTATTACCTGAGTCGTATTTCCTGCCTTTTTGGGTTTTTTGCTAGTTCATCTAAAACTTCTTCAGCTTCTGGTGCGTATTCTCGATGAATGTGGAGTAATGTTAACCCATTGAGTCTCAGTTCTGATACGGTATTACGTGGATATGACTTTAAGAGACGCAGTGGTGAAACCAAACGCTCACTTTTTGAAGTTGTCACTGGTAGAGCTCCTTGTATGTGAAACAATGTTTTTATATTGGGTAACACCTTACTGTAGCAAAGTTTTGAAGCACTTAATGCATCTTTTGGCCAGTGGTCCTTTTTTTGCGGCCGATCCTTATAACGAAGTAAATTTCTCCGTCATTTTTGGTCTACGCCGGGATTCGAACCCGAGGCCGCTTATTCCGGAGGCCGCTTATTTCGTAGCTCAGTTGGTAGTCGCTCTACCAACTGAGCTAGGCAGACATTTGTTCTGATTCCTATCTGCCTTTATGTCGTGTGCGTCCTGCTGGCAGGTACGTCACATCTCCCCCCCCGAAAGAGGGCCGGGGGCATGGCCCACGGGTCAGCCGTGACCATGAATCGTTGCAGGCAGCCATCCACTGTAGAATGTGCACTTGAGAACTCCCAGTCAATCTGTTGTGTGGAATGCAACATAACACATTTTTATTTTTCGAAGCGCTGGAGAAGGAATTCTCTGATTTTTCCTGTCTCGCGGTGTGGAAATAACATCACACCATTGCGAGAATTTGAACGGTCGGGTCATCCGGATAGTTCGGGCGCCATTATAACGAAGTAAATTTCTCCGTCATTTTTGGTCTACGCCGGGATTCGAACCAGAGGCCGCTTATTCCGGAACAAGTCGCTCTACCAACTGAGCTACGCAGACATTTGTTCTGATTCCTATCTTCCTTTATGTCGTGTGCGTCCTGCTGGCAGGTACGTCACATCCTACAGTACCACAGTTTCAATTCCGCGATTAAATCTTCTTGAGAGCCATTCACGTCACGTGTATAAAATTCAATTAAAGTTTTAAAACCATCAATATCTTGAGAAGTGACTGTAATCCTTACAAGATCGATTTGTGTAAAAGAAATATGTTTTCCGAAGCACTAATAAGCATTTCTATAATAAAAATGGTACATAAATTGAAATCCTGTAATAGTCTTCTGGGTATTCTGGGTTTCTGTTACAGCGTTGGTTTTGTTTTGAGGTGGTTCTTGGTATTTTAATCAAAACTCCTTGCTTTTCAGTGTGCTTTAGAGTAATCTGAAATAAGTCATAGAGCTCAAATTTGCCATTGCCTCGTCGCCACAGAAACTTTCAGGATACGTATGTATTAGCTTGTATTGGCTTTCCATTGCAATGGGACATCCTGGCCCTTAGCTCCTTGGCGCTTCCTCGTCTTCATGGAGAAAACGCATCCAACTGTTGCCATGAGACTTAAAAACAATTTCAAATACTAACAAAACTTTGCCTTTAAAATCGCGTTTTTGAAATATCGAAAGATTCCAAATTTTTTGAGGGGGTTCAACAACCCTCCCTGGGCACACCACTGCACGACAAAAGTTCTACGCCCATTGGCGTTTCAGGTTCAATGTGTTATTGACTCTTCATAGTATTTTATTTCATGTTTACACATATTAATATTGTTCTGTTCGTTCTGACAATGGGCTTCGTCTGCCATTTTGGGAACACACTATACGATGTACAGTCAACTCTCGATATAGTGAACATTCGGCTATAGTGAACTTAAGTCCCGACCCACAACATTGGAAATGTACATTAAAATTTTCTTTTATAGTGAACACTCAACTTCAGTTATAGTGAACCAAAGCAATAAAACTTCAAAGAAAAGAATGTATTTGTAACATGAAATTGTAACTTATTTCAAAACAAACCTTCTTGTAAAAACTTCAAAGAATATTTTGAGAACAATATTACAGGCCTACTACTTCTTAAGTGCATTGAATGAAGAAAGTAGGATTAAAAACATCAGCAACATCAAGCTGGTGTTCATGCCTCCCAACACCACGTCAGTCCTCCAACCCATGCATCAAGGTGTGATTCGCAGATTTGAAACCTATAACAGAAAGGAAGAACCGCTTCGTGTAATCCAAGCCTTGGAATCAAAGCAGGACACATCAATAAAGGTTCTGAGTGCTGTACGTTTTGGAAACAAAATGTGGAGGAGCCTGTTAACTGCCACTATACAGAACTGTTTCCGGAGGTCTGGTTTGGCTACTAGAACTGTGGCATTCCAAGAGAAGGAGGATGTGCCTCTCGAGGACCTTCTTCAGCATGTCGGTGCGAATTCCACTGAAACTGAAGATTTTATCGATGCTGACTGTGAAGTTATAACGAATATAATTCCGTCGGATGAAACTATAGTCGAGGCTGTGAAAGACGGGGAGAAAACGAGGCTGACGAGGACGGTAATGAAGAACGTGTTCCAACAGTGAAAGAGGCATTGGAGGGTGTTAGGGCTGTGCTAAAGTTCCTAGTATGTATGGAAAATGTAGAATCGAGTGTAGCAAAAGCACAGACTCTAGAAAAGGACAGAGAAAATATTTATTAAAACTATTTGCAGCAAGCAGCGACACATAACAAACTATTTTCATGTTAATTAAGGTAATGTAAAATTAACTTTATTTACTTAATTTAATGAATATACACTGAAGATCAATTGAATTAGAGACACCTGTCTAGGAACGTGTAGCACCACCTTTCGCCTTGATGACGGCGGCGATTCGTCTCGGCATGGACTCGACAAGACACCGGAAGCGTTGGGAAGCCATACGGATCCACGACCCCTGAACAAGCTCCTACAGTTCACGAAGATTTGATGGAGGGGTCAGAGCCTCGAACATCTCTCTCTCGATGGCATCCCAGATCTGCTCGATGGGATTGAGGTCAGGGGACCTGGGAGCGAGGTCACGTCGGTGGAGTGTTCATCCAACCATTCGGATACAATTCGGGAGCGATGGCACGGTGTATTGTCTTGTTGCAAAATGAGGTCCTCAGTGGGATGTTGAAGACGCACAAATAGCAGCAAATGGTCGTCCAGGATATCCCGGTAACGTTGACATGTGAGGGATGATGTCACACGTACCAGGGGGTCCCATTTTAGTCCACCTAAACAGTCCCCAGACGAGAATGCCACCCCCACCAGCTTTAAGAGTACCCTGCTGGCAAGAAGGATCCATCGCTTCATGTGGTTTGCGCAGTACTCGCATATTGCCATCCGCATGTACCAAAGCTAATCTCGACTCATCAGTCCAGGCAACATTTTTCCACATGTCTGGGTCCAGTGGCGATGTTCCCGCGCTCATGCTAATCTTTGCACCCTGGGATGTGCGGTCAGCAGCGTACCGCAGATGGTTCTGGATGGCGTGGCTGCTTACACGTTTTTGTGCACCAGCGTTAAATTGCCGAGTGATGGCCGTCTATCCGCTGTAACAATGCGAGCTAGCCGACGATGACCCCGCTCATCCACACGCTGTTGTCCACGGAAGTTGGCCCTTGCAGGGATGGTTTTACCGGATTCGATGTACTCACGGTGCACCCGTGACACAGTGGCTCGTGAAAATCCCAGTGCCTGCACGACGTCCGAGATGAAGTGACCCATTTGTCGGGCCCCGACAATTTTCCCACGATCAAATGCGCTTAGATCCTTCGTCTTACCCATACTGCGTCCAACTCTTACTGTTTCCCGTCGCATCACTCCTTTTATTGTCGGATCGCTGCATACGTCATGTCGTTTCCGTTTACAGGGCCGCCCACAGCGCCACATTTGCATAACGCCAGCTGTCTTTAATTCAATTGCTCTTCAGTGTACACTACATACATAAAAATATTATTTTTAGATACATGTGCACATATTTTATTTTCTTGCTCACCATTCCACTCATTTGAGGTTTTAGTGAACTTCGGACATAGTGGACGAAATATGCGAGTCCGTAGAGGTTCGCTATAAGCGGAGTTGACTGTATTTGTAATTCTAGAGGTGTGGTTGAGCAAGAGAAATGTTTTGACTAGTTTTGTCGATTGCTTAGTTGATATTAGGATTTTTCCCATGAAATTAAAAAAGATCTCATGTTTCTAACCGACGTAGGAAAACAAAAGTCAACAACTAGTGTATTTGATAACGAGGAACAGTACACAAATTAAGTAGAAGTTAGACAGTTTCTTTCAATAAGTCAGACAGTTTCTGTCTAACTTCCTTGAAAAAACCATCTGGTTGGTGTGCGAAAACTTGGATACGCTAATGTGTCTACTTCCTATGCCAATAAATTGGATCACTAGTACAGTGTTACTATTAACTAGTGTATTTTCCTATTTTCAAGATGTGGGCATTTTTCCTAATTTCGAGAAGTGGTCATTTGCAGTTGGCAGTTTTTTCTCGTACTGTAAATTGGTGAGGGGCGACCGCTTATAGCCCATCGTGTTGCTCACGGTGGTCGTTAAACCCTCATTCAAAAAGAAAAGTTAATTCCTGGTTTTCCCTTGTGTGTGTGTGTGTGTATGTATCTGGTTTCTTTTAGCGTTATTGTCACTTTACATTTTAACTCTTCTCAGGAAAAGTTTGCGTTGTTATTTTAAGAGAAATCACATTAATTAAAAGGCAAACAATTGTATAATGCGTGTAAAAATGTACTGCATGCCAAAATTTACTTAGTTCTTCTTTGCAGAAAAGAAGCTTTAAAAGGAAGTTAATGCAACGTCAGTACTCAGCGGTTGTTCTCTTATTCAATAAAAGAGAAAAGAGTTAAAAGCCAATCTCGATTGCTAATAAAAGCCTACTTGGACTGACGTATACAGCTAGTAACAGGTACAGCTAGGTAATCAGCAAAATATCATTAATTTACATTGCTATCTCGCGTTTCTAATATTGACGAAGGAATTCTGTTCTTTTTTCTTTTCGGCTTATTTTCATTCGAGTGACTGCTCCTTGAATATCTATCAGAAAACATTGAAGAGATACTGAAGCAACAAAAAAGACTTATCTTTCCTCTCGGTCCCCTGAGGATAGCAAGTTTCAAAAGACTGCTGCTCTTATTGTTGTTGTCTGTGCCTTAGGGCTTTTAACAATCTATTTTGGGGCGATAACAAAGGACAGGAAAATCCGTTCGGCAATGAACACTGACTAGCGTTACCTTATATGGTAACGCTAGTCGGTATCTATTTTTAGTTGGCGGATATTCCCACACTCCCAGTACGGCCTGTAGTCTCCAGAGCTGGAATATTCCAAGTCACCTTTCCACATCTCCAGAGCGTTGTCTTTGGTTTCATTTTCTTGCCGTGTTTTCTGGAGCCTGTTAAATGATGCCCAATTCTTAACGCTTTGTTTTTAGCAAGTCCTTTAAAAAAACAAGAAAGATGACACCGAACTTTTAGTTGTAATGAATACGTCTTTTGAATCCGTTCTGACGCGAATTAAATTTTTCAAAGCTATTCAAAGTCAATGGAACCGGTATGCAAAACAGTAGTATCTCACCGAAGACAGACGTTTTTCAATCGGGTTTTTAATCCCATTGCTGTAAACGGAATCGTGAGCTTACACCCTCTGCTTACAAACTTGTGCGCTAAGAAAATTCTGAAATTATATGAAAAATATTTCGTACTGGAAACGCTATCCAACAAAGAAGGAATTTTTCAAATAAGACTCTTAGAAGTAAAGACATTGACAAAAATAGGATATACACTGAAGTACCAGAAAAACTGGTACAACAGTCTAATACTTGGTAGGTCCCCCACGGGAGCGCAGGACTGCAGACATACGACGGGGCATGGACTTCACTAGCTTCTGGAAATATGCTGTAGGCAATGCACACCATACTTCCTGCAGAGCGTTCCACAATTCGGGTGTATTTCGAGGTTTCGGATTCCTGTGTTCGATAGCGCGTTGTATGGCATCCCAAATGTGTTCTATCACGTTCAGATCTGGGGACTTGGGTGGAAATGGCAACACCCCAAACTCAGATGAATGCTTCTCTAACCATAATATGGCGTCCTGACACTTGTGTGTAGGTGCATTGTTCTGTTGAAACAGGCCCAACCCATCAGCATGAATGCAGGACATGAACGGGTGTACCTCGTCAGAAAGGATGCGCACATAGCGTTGACCGGTCACAGACGTTTGTAGACGTAGTGAAGTCCAGCTAAACACACCCCATACCATTACGGACCACCACCACCCCCCCCCCCACACACACACACACACCCACACCCCGGTACAGTTCTCTGTTGAAAAGCGGGATCCATGGCTTCATGGGGTTTGCGCCACACACGATTCCTTCCATCTGCCCTATACAGTTGGAAACACGACTCGTTAGACCAGGCTACTTGTTTCCAGTCATCAAGTATCCAGTGGCGGTGTTGCAGTGCCCGAGCGAGGCGCATAGCTCTGTGTCGTGCACCCATCAAGGGGACTCGAGTTGGGCGTCGGCTCTCAAAGCCCATATCGTGTGGGATACGTTGCACAGTCTGGACGCTGATGCTTGTTGAGGCTCCAGCATTGAATTCCGATTATACATGCGAGAGTGTTGCACGTCTATCGCATGAAACGATTCTTGACAGCCGACGATGGTAACGTTCATCCAATGTCTTTTTACGGCCACACTGGTATCGTAGGTTGGAGGTTTTGCCGGAATTCTTGTATTCACGGTACACCCTTGCAATGGTTGTCCGTGAAAACCCGAACTTCGTTTCTACCTCCGAAATACTATGGCCCATCTCACGAGCGCCAACTATGACACCGCGTTGAAAATCGCTTAAATCGTTATTACTTGTCATTCTCATGCCGAAAACAGCTCTGACAGCTGGCAAAGATGTCTATATCTCTTTATATACACACTGGCGGACGCAACCGAGTACGCGCGTAGGTGGCGTTGCTATGTATTTTGCACAAGCTCCTCTGTACCAGTTTTTCTGGCACTTCAGTGTATATCTACGCCCCATGGCGAAGAAACCGTGCATTATTTTAAGAAGAAAATATTTCGAAAAGGTTTATCGACGTGAGTAGTATCGGTCCACAAACGAATTTCTTTCAATCGTGATTTCAGAAGCTCAGATTTAGCTGCAAATACATCAGAAGCGAAAATGCAAGTGCAAAGATTCGGCTGTTTGAAAATACAACACACATAAAAATTGGAAAAGGAGTGAGACAAGGTGACACCATATCTCCGAAGCTCTTTAATGCCACATTGGAAAATGTCTTTCAATCACTGAACTGGGAAAACAAAGGGATAAAGATTAATGGAGATTATCTAACCCACCTTCGTTTTGCTGATGACATAGTCATTTTTGCAACTACCCCATCAGAGCTACAGAGTATGATCCAGGAACTTGCTGACAAGAGTAAAGAAGTGGGATTAAAAATGAACTTTCAGAAGACAAAAGAGATGTACAATGCTTTTACAAGAAATGAAGATTTATCGATTGATGGAGAAAAGCTGGAGATAACAGACACGTACGTTTATCTTGGACAGCAGATATCAAGTGAGGGTCACATTGGTGAAGAAATTAATCGGCGTACAAAACTTGCCTGGAGAGCTTTTGGAAGAAACAGCATAATTTTCAAGAGCAATATGCCATTATGTCTTAAAAGAAAAGTGTTTGATCAATGCATCCTTCCAGTGCTTACGTATGGTGCAGAGACGTGGACCTTAGCTAAAAGAGACATACAAAGGCTGCAGACAACTCAAAGTAGCATGGAGAGGTGCATGCTTGGTGTAACCAGGAGAGATAAGAAGAGGAACACGTGGATCCGAAAATGACAAGAATGGAAGACATCGTGATCAGAGTTAAATCCCTGAAATGGCAATGGGCTGGACATACCGCCAGAAGAACAGACCATCGATGGACAGCCGAAATTTTAGATTGGATTTCAAGGGACAGGAAAAGACCCAGAAGAAGACCACATGGAAGATGGGTGGATGAAATTCGAAAGTATGCGGGAGTGAAATGGAGGAGACTGGCACAAGACAGACCGTTGTGGAGGAAACTTGGGGAGACCTTCGTCCAGCAGTGGATTGATAATGGTTGACAATGATGATGATGATGACATCAGAAGCAGAAATTAAGACTTACGCCACCTGGTGTGCAAACCACTTTTTACCAAAAATTAGAAATTATATGCAAAAGACTTTGCATCAGGACCTGTATCCAGCGCAGAAAGAATTTTTCAAATCGGAGTTTTAGAAGTAGAGATATCGGGAAAAACTTAATTTACCTTTACGCCCTCAGCAGAAAGTCTATGAATTACTTGAAAATGAATTAATGAAAGGAAATAGGTCATCCGTTGTACACTCCATATCTGACCCCCAGTGATTATTTCTCATTTTTTGTTTGTATGTTTGGGGATTCAACGACCACCACGAGCAAATCTTGGAGCAATAAGCAGCCATCCGTCCCTTATTTAGGGCCACTGGTTCCGGAAAATGACAGGCCAACGATATCATACAAACAGAACACCCATACTTCATCTGGGACACGAACCTGAGCCCATCTCAGACAAATAATGAGAGCCTAGCGACTCTGACCACTCGGCCAGAGGGGACGGTTTATTTCTTGTTCCGCAATTAAAGAGAAATCATAGGCCAAAGATGTTTAAATGAACCGTTTCTCATTGTGTTGAAAAAGAAGATATTTAAGTGTTATCAGCCCAAAAATGTTTAAGTAAGCCTTTTCTCGTATTAAAAAAAAAAAGATGTTTAAATGCTCTCAGGCCAAAGATGTTTCATTGAGCCGTTTCTCGTAGTATTAAAAAAATGTGTTTAACTATTCTCAGGTTTAAATATGGTTAAGTGAGCCGTTTCTTGTAGTATTAAAAAAGAAGTTGTTTAAGTGCTCTCAGGCCAAAGATGTTTAAGCAAGCCGTTTCTCTTATTTTTTGGGAGTACGCCCCAAAAAAATATTTTTTAAGTATTTTTTGGGAATACCCCTCCAAAAAATACTTCCAAAAGCAAAATAAATGCTTAACTTTCTTTGGAATTTCCTCCACTAAATGATACAAGTTAGTAGAATGATGCAATGCATTGATTATGATACGCTTTCCAACATACCAGAAATTATTACTCAAGTTATGAAGATAATGGCTGTGGAATAAATCTCGCTCCTGTGTCCTGACCTTTGACCCCATTTCGATGATATTCAACAGAACCGGTTCAGTACACCTCAAGAATAACATACTAAAGTTTTGTCGCAATAGAAGCAGTTTTACGCAAGTTATGAGAATAATGGCTGTGGAATAAATCTTGCTTTTGTGCAATGACCTTTGACTCCATTTCGTTGATATTCAACAGGACCGGTTCACTATACCTCCGGAACAACATGATAACGTTTTGTCGCAATCGAAACATTTTTTGGTAAGTTATGATGCCAAGGGCAATGGAATGGATCCCACTCCAGTGTCCTGACCTTTGATCCCATTTCGCCCATTTGCAATAGGGTTCGTCCCCAGTGGCTTCCTACCACATACTAAAATTTCATCGAAATTGAACCATTTTTACACAAGTTATGACGCATAAGGGCAATGGAACAAATCCCGCTCTTACGTCCTGCCTAACCTTTGACCACATTTCGCCCATTTTCAATAGGGTTCGTGCCCAGGTGGTTCCCTACCACATACTAAAATTTCATCGAAATCGAACCATATTTACGCATGTTATGACGCATAAAGGCAATGGAATGAATTCCACCTTTATGCCCTGACCTTTGACCCCATTTCGCCCATTTGCAATAGGGTTCGTCCCCAGGTGGTTCCTTACCAAATACTAAAATTTCATCGAAATCGAACCATTTTTACGCAAGTTATGACGCATAAGAGCAATGGAATAAATCCCGCTCTTATGCCCTGCCTGACCTTTGACCCCAATTTGCCAATTTTCAATAGGGTTCGTGCCCAGGTAGTTCCCTACCACATATTGAAATTTCATCGAAATCGAACCATATTTACGCATGTTATAACGCATAAAGGCAATGAAATGGATCCCGCTCTTATGGCGTGACCTTTGACCCCACTTCACCCATTTTCAATAGGGTTCGTCCCCTGGTGGTCCCCTACCAATACCAAAATTTCATCGAAATCGAACCATTTTTACGTGAGTTTTCGTGCCGACAGACAGACGGACGGAAAAAGCTGGAGCATATATACGCTTCTTCAACCTACGATTGGAAAGCGTAAAAAAGCGCATCGAACTCAGAAACTTCGTTGAAAGTCAGGATAAAAAAACGGGTTTGATCCTGTTCAGCTCCTTCTCGGTTAGGCTGAGCTGTTTCCAGTTCAACTTCATTTCGACAACTGTCTTTCTTCGGCTTTTTCCTGAAATATAACTCATACAAAAGTCTGACTTCATACTTATTCATTTAAAACATATTTATTGAGATTATTTTGTTTTCCTGTGTTTGACAGATTCTAGTAGTAACCACTCTTTTTTACGCTTTCCAACCGTAGGTTGAAGAAGCGTATATGCTCCAGCTTTGTCCGTCCGTTCGTCTGTCCGCACGATAACTGGCGTAAAAATGGTTCGATTTCGATGAAATTTTAGTATGTGGTAGGGGACCGCCTGGCGACGAACCCTATTGAAAATGGGACAAATGGGGTCAAAGGTCACGACGTAGGAGCGGGATCCTTCCATTGCATTTATGCGTCATAACTTGCGTAAATATGGTTCGATTTCAATGAAAGTTTACTATGTGGTAGGGGACCACCTGGGGACGAACCCTATTGAAAATAAGACAAATGGGGTCAAAGGTCAGGACATAAGATCGGAATGCATTCAATTGCTCTTATGCGTCATAACTTGCGTAAATATGGTTCGATTTCAATAAAATTTTAGTATGTGGTAGGGGACCGCCTGGGGACGAATCTTATTCAAAATGGGTGAAATGGGGTCAAAGGTAAGCACATAAGAGTGGGATACATTCCGTTGCCCTTATGCGTCATAACGTGCGTAAAAATAGTTCGATGTCGATGAAATTTCAGTATGTGGTAGGGGACCACCTGGGGACGAACCCTATTGAATGTGGACGAAATGGGGTCAAAGGTCAGGACATAGGAATGCGATCCATTCCATCGCTCTTATCCCATATTATTAAGGTGGACGTCAAGTAATTTTGCTTCCTATACTTCCAATGGAAAAAACTTTTGTACACATTTCCTTCACAATTAATGTGTTTCCAAGGATGAAAATTTGAATCGATTAAAATAACTTTATTACAACTTGAAATACTTAATATTTTCTAAAACATAACCATAATTACATTAAAAATCAATAACTTTTCCTTTGGTGGTGTTGAAACCAGAAAAAGGATGGCGCGACCTGTACTTTGATGACGTCAGTAGACAAACAAATGTTGAATTGCATAATTATGGTTATGTTTTAGAAAATATTAAGTATTCCAAGTTATAAAATGAAGATATGTTAATCGATGTTCAAATTTTCATCCTTGGGAATGCATTAATTGTGAAGAAAATGTGTACAGAAGTTTTTCCATTGGAAGTATAGGAAGCAAAGTTACTTGACGTCCACCTTAAAGTAGCAATTCTCGTATGTATGTATGTACACTTTATTTTGAAAACGGCTCTAAGAATTTTGATGAAAGTCGTTAACCTACCGTTTTCTGGTACTAGAAATCGATTTAGCTTGATCTCGACTTTAGGAGAATTCGTTTAGTGGGTTAAATAACCACCCCGAATTATAACGTTTTTAGTGATGGCGTTGTTCCATTAATGTTACCAATGCTTAGAAATCTTATGACGTCACAATCTCGCCTTTGAGAATGTTGGCGCGCGGTCACGTCATCTGTCTCATTACGTCACGCATTGTGTGTGGATCCTATTAAAGTTTTATGACGTCACATTTGCGGCAAGCAGCAGATGGTCGCAATTCCCATCTGCCTCATTACGTCACGCGTTGTGTGCGTATGACGGTCCGCAGGATAACTCGCGTAACAAACGTTCGATTTCGATGAAATTTTAGTATCTGGTAGGGGATCACATGGGAAGGAACCCTATTTAAAGTGAACGAAATGGGGTCAAAGTTCAGTACATAGGAGCGGGATTTATTCCACTGCTCTTATGCGTCATAGCTAACGTAAAAAAGGTTCGCTTTCGATGAACTTTTAGTATGTGATAGGGGACCACTTGGCGACAAACCTTATTGAAAATGGGAGAAATGAGGTCAAAGGTCAGGACATAGAAGCCGAATCACTTCCATCGCCATTATGCGTCATAACTTACGTAAAAATGCTTCGATTTGGATGAAATGTTAGTATGTTGTAGGGTCTTGCCTGGGGACGAATTCTATTGGAAATGGGCGAAATGTTGTCAAAGGTTAGGACACAGGACCGGGATCTATTCCATAGCCCTTATGCATCATAACTTACGTAAAAATGCTTTGATTGCGACAAAATTTTATCATGTTATTTCGGAGGTGTACCAAACCGGTTCTGTTAAATATCATGGAAATGGGATCGAAGGTCAGCGCACAGGACCGAGATTTATTCCACAGCCATTATTCTAATAACTTGAGTAATAACTTGAGTAATGATTTCTGGTATGTTGGAAAGCGTATTATAATCAATGCATTGCATGATTTTACTAACTTGTTTTCTTTCTTTTCAGGTAACAGAATTCTGTGACGAAAGCTTCGACAAAAGACATAACAAGAAAGCACCTACGAAGCATAACATAATTTGCAATTACGAAAGTACCTGGAGCGTTATATCTCGACACAAAGATTTCCAAGATATTCGGTAAGTGAACAGAATACCGCAGTTTCCTAGTAGGTATAACCATTTGAAGAAAGTAACAGGAAATATTTGCTCGCAAATCAACAAACTCAAATTGCTTATAAAAGTATGGATTACCTTGTGAAGCACATGTAATAAGAAACCAGATCATTGTGCATTTTTATGTTACATGTATATGAACTGGTGGCCTCTTTATCTGGTGCACTGTTATTGTTGAATTGCAGTGACGTAGCAGAACATTACATCCTCACCGAAAAATATTTAGATCACTTACCCAACAAATATTTATTTTACACACTTTCTATGATTTCCGAAATATAGTGTAATAATCACTGAACATAGGCAATGTTTTCGGATAAATTAAAAATATACGGTATTGTACAAAGGCCGTTCCATAAAAACACAGCTTTTTTTTGAGTTGGCAACGGTGCGAAGGGAAAAAATAACCACGCAGACGACTAACTGAATTAACGAAGTATCTATGGCAACAGTTATTAGCCGTGGCAGAGATTCTGGTTTTAGGAAATAGTAACAGTATACCAGTGTCTAACTTGAAAAAGCATCTGGTTTTGACACAGTTTCTGTCTAACTTCCTTGAAAAAGCCATCTGGTTGATGTGGGAAACCTTGAAAACGCTTATGTGTCTATTTCCTACGCCAATAAATCGGATCACTAGTATAGTGATACTATTTCCTACATAACTGGTGTACAGTTCCTCGTTATCAATTTGATTCTGGTTTTGTTATTCCGCAGTTCTTTAAGGTACGTCTGCATTTCGCCATACAGTTATGAAAGTGAGTGATTCAGAGTTAAGAAAAGTGGGTTGTGTGACAACATTTTGCTATCGTTTGGGTAAAACGGCTCCAGAAACAGTTCATTTATTGAAAAAAGCTTTAAAATATAAATGTTTGGGTGAGTCAACGATTTTTAGATGGCACAAAGATTTCAAAAAAGGGCGTTTGTCGGCAGAACTCGCTCATAGTCGTGGTAGACCTCAAAGTGTTGTTACGGAACATACTTTCAGGTCGACCACGACTAGGAGCGACGGGCAATCCTGCAAGAAGATCGACGAATTAAATGTGAAGACATGGCGGCGTCAACTGATATTTCAAAAACGTCGGCATTCCGCATTCTACGCGAAAAATTACTTCTGTATAGTGTGTGTTCCAGATGGGTACCTCATCACCTGACGACAGAACAATTGTTAGCCAGAGTTCATGTGTGTCATGAGTGGAAACATAATATTTCAAAGGATCCAAACTTTCTAAACATAGTAATAACTGCCGATGAAATATGGTTCCACTATTTTCACCCTCACGATGAGCGCATCGAGTGTCTGGAAACACACAGGATCGCCTCCTCCGACAAACGTCCGCCAACCAAATCAGCTGGGAAGGTGATGATGATAATTTTCTTTGATCATAAAGGTGAAGTCTACCAGCATGCCGTTCCTCCACAAATTACTGTCAATGCTGAGTATTACATTTCAGTCTTGAAGCGTCTGCGACGACACATATCGATTAAGCGACCGGAACTGATGGGCAAGTGGACCCTACACCATGATAACGCCCGCCCACACGTGGCTGCTTGTGTTCAACAGTTTCATACGAAACACAGTATTGAAATCATTTCACAGCCTGCCTACAGTCCTGACCTCGCCCCGTGCGATTTCTGGTTGTCTCCAACAATGAAGGGGAAGTTCCATTGCGCAACATTCAACACAGATACTGACGTTGTTCAAGCTGTGCAGGGGTCACTAAAGCAGCTTCCACAAAATGCCTTCGCCACATGCTTTGAAAAGTTAAGTGCTCTTCCCTTGGATGCATATCATCCGATAGAAGATGCTTTGAGAAAAAATTATATATTTTGCTGTACTTATATTTCTTCATTTCGTGTTATTTTACTCTCAGTTTTTATAGAACGGCCGCTGTATAAATATTTAAAAAACTAATTGAAAAAACGAGAGAATAGGAACTTCCATTATATATGGCTTTTATCGATTATGAAAAAGCCTTTGATTCCGTGAAACCATCAACAATTACAATGGCTTTGAAATCCTGCGGTATTTTTTTTTTTTTGGAGGTTTAATGACCACCGTGAGCAACTCAATGGGCTATAAGCAGTCGCCCGTCCCTAATTTAGGGTCACTGGTTCCAGGGAAGGGAGAGAGCCAGTGCCGTAAGACAAACACAACATCCATGCCTAACCGGGATTCGAACCCGGACCCCTTCGGACGAATGATCATAGGCCGACGCCTTAGACCACTGCGCCACCGGGGCGGCCTGCGGTATTGAAGATGCATACATTAGTATTATTAGTAACATCTATGAAAATGCAAGTGCAAAGGTTCGGCTATTTGAGGATACAGCACCAATAAAAACTGGAAACGGAGTGAGACAAGGTGACAACCATATCTCCCGAACTCTTTAAAGACACATTGCAAAATGTCTTTCAATCACTGAACTGGGAAAACAAAGGGATAAAGGTTAATGGAGATTATTTAACTCACCTTCGTTTTGCTGATGACGTAGTAAATTTTGCAATTGCCCCTTCAGAGCTGCAGAGTATGATCCAGGAACATGCTGACAAGAGTAAAGAAGTGGGATTAAAAATGAACTTTCAGAAGACAAAAGTGATGTATAATGCTTTTACAAGAAATGTAGATTTATCGATGGATGGGAAAAAGCTGCAGATAACCGATACCTAAATTTACCTTGGACAGCAAATATCAAGCAAAGCTCACAGTGATAAAGAAATTAGTCGACGTAACTTGGTTGGAAGCTTTTGGAAGAAACAGTACAATTTTTTACAGCAATACGACGTTATGTCTTAAAAGAAAAGTGTTTAATCAATGCATCCTTTCAGTGTTTACGTACCGAGGAGAGACGTGGACATTAACTAAAAAAGACTACAACGTACACTGTTTGTCCGCGCCGGCATCGAAATCGGGTCCTCACACTCCGGAGTAAGTCGCTCTCCCAACTGAACTACGCGGGCATGTGCTCTCACTGCTATCTGCCTTTTATCTCATGTTCGTCCTGTGGTGTAGGCACGTCACAAGACACACAAAGACTGCAGACAAGTGAAAGAAGTATGGAGAGATGCATGCTTGGTGTAACCAGGGGAGGTACGAAGAGGAACTCATGGATAAGGAAAATAACAAGAGTGGAAGAAATCATGATCAGAGTAAAATCTCTGAAATAGCAATGTGCTGGAAATGTTGCCAGAAAGACGAACCACCAACGAACAGCCGAAATTCTAGACTCAGTTCCAAGGAACATGAAAATACCCAGAAGAAGACCACATGGGAGATGAGTGAATGAAATTCGAAAGCATGCGGGAGTGATATGGAGGAGACTAGCTCAAGACAGAAAGTTGTGGAAGAAACTTGGGGAGGCCTTTATCCCGCAGTGGATTGAAAATGGTTGAGGATGGTGATATAAATATTATTATATGTCATATTATATAAATTTCATGGAAATCAAAAACCTGGGTGTACGAAGAAGTCTCAATAACAAAAATACCAAAGAAGTAGTTGTTAAGTTTGCCACTATGGTTAAGTAGGGGAAATGGTTACTAAAGAAGAATTTTCCTTTTTATCATCTTTGCTAACCTTTCAACTTCATAAACCGCTAGACGATCGTTAGTTCGTTACTACTGCACAACTGAGAAACAACGAGCTTTGAAAGGGCATCTCATCTCAGTTCTCAATGTATCAGTCAGCTAGTAAAGCCGTCAGAACAACAGGTGTGGCGATGATATCTACCTGATCCATCTGGAATTTAAAAAGATACATGTAAATTATGTGTAATCTGTGAAATGAAAATATGAAAATATCAATTATACTAGACGAAACCCGTCGCAATCGACGATCAGTTTGTTTTGTCTTTTTTTTTTTTTAAAGAATAAACTCATATGAAACGTTTATTTACATCTTTACATAATGGAAAACTACTTACCTACGTGAACAAACTAGATCGAATGAATGTTAAATTGTATATATACAACACACCGTCCAATGGCACAACGCAATCCGGTCTTCGAGTGTTCGCTGTTCCGATAAGAACTTTCAAACAAATTCCTGCTGGCGTTGTTTTGCACAACGGTTCGCTGAGAAGAGAGACATCGGACTTTGGATTATCTGAGTCCCTCCATACTGTCGCCTTCAACAGCGCGTGAGTCAACCGCAGGCGATCGGATTTCAACCGCACGCTTCTCCCATTGACTTTACATGGAAACTTTGCCGCCCCACAACGCCCGAACCGTTGCCCCCAATCTCATTTTTCTTTTCAACTGGCATATCTACATGGTAAGACCTTTATTTTGATACCTTAACCATATGTTTACGTTCAGCCGTTCTCTCACAACTGGTTTTACAGTAAAAACCCTTATAGAATTAATATATACACTGGCGGAAAGTGAAAAAAGAACACCAAGAAGGAGACGTCTGATACCAACGAAATTTATACAGCATAATAACGGAATACAGAGGGTAACGTGATCAAAACATTATGGCAAATTACAGCTGTATTTGCTGGTAAACTGAAAAATAACATTTCCATGTAACATGGTTAGTACGAGGTTGAACCACCATGAACTGCGTCACACTGTGCAATTCTGGCATGGCGTCTGTCGTACAGATGTTGGGTGTAAGTTTGGGGTATTGAGTTCCAAGCATCCTCAACCTGGACGCGTAAATCGGGGATGGTCGTGGCTGGCCGTGGAGACCGGATAAGTCGTTGTCCCATAAAATCCCACACGTTCTCAATGGGGGACAAATCCGGTGAACGTGCAGGTCATGAAAGTTGTCTCACACCCTGAAGTACATGTTGCATTGCACGTGCAGTGTGTGGGCGTGCGTTATCTTGATGGAAAACACCACGATGGACCGACCTTACAAATGGCACAACAACGGGCTGAATGATGTTGTTGATGTAGGATGTGCTGTTTAGCGTACCCGGTACAAGCACTAGTTGTGTACGGGAGTGATAGCTGATCGCTCCCCACACCAGGAAACCAGGTGTAGGCTCTGTGTGTCGCTGGCGGATGCAAGAAGGGTGGAGACGCTCCCCTGTGCGTCTGCGAACACGCATACGGCCATCGGAGGCTCCCAAGCAGAATCTGCTTTCATCGCTGAACACGACAGATCGCCATTTCGTTCTCCAGTGCAGACGTTGGTGACACCACTGCAGCCGTTCCTGACGGTGGGCTGGAGTCAGAGGTACACATGCCAGAGGCACACGTGCACGTAGTCCTGCATCCAGTAGACGGTTGCGGATTATTCGCACAGTCGCCTCAGGTGCAACGGCAACTCGGTTTTGCGTCGCAGTGGATGTTCTGTTTGACAACGCCGCTCTTCTTATGCGTCAATCGGTCCGCTCATCAGTCCGTCTGTGACTCCCGGTTCCACGTCTTCTCGTGTGGGAATGTTCCTCGGACCACCTACGCTACCATCGTACCACCACCGATACTTCCCGTCCAATTCGCTCCGCAATACGACGATACGACCACCCGGCTTCGCGGAGTCCGACTAGACGACCTCGCTCAAAGTCCGATAACTGCTGAAATCGTACACATCTTCCATGTCCAGGCATTGCAGCTTCTTCAGGGTCTTCGCACGTGTTCGTACGCCGACGACTGATTACATTCACTTCGCCGTGCTCCTTAAATACCACCGACGATAATTTGCATATTATGCCTTGCTGTGGCGTAAGCACTCACCGGTTGGTCCCGAAATTAACATCACATCTACATAAACTCGACCCCATTAACATATGTAAATTTCATAATCGTCCGCCAATTCCTTCTTGGTGTTCTATTTTCACTTTCCGGCAGTGTAGATATTTATTATGGAGCTTGCTTTAAGTAAACGTGATTTTTCTCAAGAACATTATCTTGAAGTCTTATAAAATGATAAAAGGAAGTATTTCTTTGAAATTGAAACGAATGTTAAGTAAAGTATAATTTACAGGGATCTTGATGATCCTATCGTTCGGGATGCCACTATTAAACTAGTAGAATATGAGGAATCAAATATTGTGAGGATGAAGACTTTCCTCGTGATTTTACGTGAAACTCAAAAAATGTCGGCCATCCACGCATTCATATGGATTTAGTACCAAGAGAGGTCAAAGGATCTTTTGGCGAAATATAGCCGAAGCTTTTGGCTAACTGTTAGAACTGAACATGAATCCCGTATAAGGCATTTGCTAGGTGCTTCAATGGCGGTGGCTACGTTCCTTCCCTAAAGTCAGTGGGCCTAAATGAGAGACGGGCAACTCATTATAGCCTTAGATGCTAACGAGAGTTATTTCAGCTCCACCCCCCCCCCCCCTTCAAAGACTAAATGTATCCGAACTGTGAGTTTCAGCTATCAGCTTCAATTTGATGGAATCATAAATCACCACAGTATCTGAAAACATCATACCACACTGTAAAAAAAATTTCTGAAATTCACGAGCCATTCTACGTCATTTCTTTCGTGAATTCATCATCATCATCATTGTCAACCATTATCAATCCACTGCTGGATGAAGGTCTCCCCAAGTTTCCTCCACAACGGTCTGTCTTGTGCCAGTCTCCTCCATGTCACTCCCGCATACTTTCGAATTTCATCCATCCATCTTCCATGTGGTCTTCTTCTGAGCCTTTTCCTGTCCCTTGAAATCCAATCTAAAATTTCGGCTGTCCTTCGATGGTCTGTCCTTCTGGCAGTATGTCCAGCCCATTGCCATTTCACGGATTTTATTCTGATCATGATGTCTTCCACTCTTGTCATTTTACTGATCCACAAGTTCCTCTTCTTATCTCCTGGTTACACCAAGTATGCACCTCTCCATGCTACTTTGAGTTGTCTGCAGCCTTTGTATGTCTCTTTTAGTTAAGGTCCACGTCTCTGCACCATACGTAAGCACTGGAAGGATGCATTGATCAAACACTTTTCTTTTAAGACATAATGGCATATTGCTCTTGAAAATTATGCTGTTTCTTCCAAAAGCTCTCCAGGCAAGTTTTGTACGCCGATTAATTTCTTCATCAATGTGACCCTCACTTGATATCTGCTGTCCAAGATAAACGTACGTGTCTGTCATCTCTAGCTTTTCTCCATCAATCGATAAATCTTCATTTCTTGTAAAAGCATTGAACATCACTTTCGTCTTCTGAAAGTTCATTTTTAATTCCACTTCTTTACTCTTGTCAGCAAGTTCCTGGATCATACTCTGCAGC
Source organism: Macrothele yani (assembly GCA_039090855.1). Taxonomy (NCBI): domain Eukaryota; kingdom Metazoa; phylum Arthropoda; class Arachnida; order Araneae; family Macrothelidae; genus Macrothele; species Macrothele yani. Next base: position 33,598,550 of record CM077011.1, read on the forward strand.
TCTGATGGGGTAGTTGCAAAAATGACTACGTCATCAGCAAAACGAAGGTGGGTTAGATAATCTCCGTTAACCTTTATCCCTTTGTTTTCCCAGTTCAGTGATTGAAAGCCATTTTCCAATGTGGCATTAAAGAACTTCTGAGATATGGTGTCACCTTGTCTCACTCCCTTTCCAATTTTTATGTGTGTTGTATTTTCAAACAGCCGAATTTTTTGTTAAAGAAGCATATTTCTGATACAACCATTTCCGCGGAAAGAAACCTGAATTTCACGGACTTTTCCTATGCCAGGAAAATTCTGAATTTTCAAAAACCTTTACGCAATTCCTTTCGCATATTAACGGAAAACCTCCGTTCTCACTTTTTCCGTATCCGTATGAAGGGAAATCACCGGTAATTGGAGCGATTGGGGAGAATACCTGAGGTTTGTTTAACTTTTAAATTTCAATCGTCTGTCGAATTTTGAAGTTCCGTACCGACATCGGATATTGTGTCGCATGAATTTTGCTTGTCGTGTCACAGGATATTTCTTCTCCTCTCCTCTATTTTGAGCACCAGCTATTTATTATGCACTGTATTGACAAAAGTCACCGGACACCCATTCAAAAGCAAATGAACGAATCCGCTGCGTTGTTAAGATGCGCGGTAGAGCTGCAAATGGTATACAAACAAGCCTGCAGCTGACCACGATCATATCGCAATGAGAGGTTGAGTGAAAATGTCGCAGCGGGAGAGCACTGACTTTGAAAAAGGAAAGATTGTTGGGAGTTATTTTAGTGGGTTGTCCATAAGAGAAACCGAAAGGCGTTTAAACATAATCAAGTCAACTGTTTTGGATGTACTGAGTAAGTGGAGTAGCCAAACGTAAGCATTGCGTGCCTGAAGTAGCAAAACGTACCGGCAGACCAAAGAAAATCCCGTCGAAGCCTCAAGAGAATTGTTACAGCTAATCGACGGAGTACTGCACAAGACCTCAGTGTACAGGTGAGTAAAAATGCCGGAACCTTGGTATACACACGCACCATTCGCAGAGAACTTTATTCCATGGATACCGTGGTCGTGCGGCTGCTCATAAGCCTTTCATCACCACTAGGAATACTATTCGTCGTTTAGCGTGGTGTAAAGAACATTTATCGTGGACCGTAGATCAATGGAAACGGGTCCTATGGACTGATAAATCCAGAAACACGATCCATCAGTCTGATGGCAGTGTGTGGGTATGGCGGCAGCCGGAGGAACGCTATTTACCACAGTGTACTTTTCCTACGGTCAAGTTTGGAGCTGGCGATGTACACTTGTCTAGGTTTTTCATGGTATGGTCCCAGCCCATTGGTTATCCTGGACGAATCTGTTACCCAGCACGTCTACCTCGATATTCTGGACAACTATGCCCTACCAACTCTGTGGTAATACTATGGAACCGAGCCTTCCTGGTACCAGCAGGATAATGCACCGAGCCATGAAGCAACGACTGTTACGGCGTGGTTTGACGATAATTCCGTATCGTGTGTGGACTGGCCAGCACAGAGCCCTGATCTTTATTCTATAGAGCACCAATGGGAAGAATTAGAGCGCCACATAAGAAGTTTGGAACCAAGGCCTACTACTAAGCAACAATTAGCGGCAGTATTATGCACTGAATGGAAGCGCATACTATGTTCCAAAACCTTGTCGAAAGCATGTCTCGAAGGGTCAGTGCATGCATTTCAGTATACCTGCTGAATGACATACGAAAGTTATGTCGCTATAGAAGCATTTTTAGTCAAGTTATGAGGATAAGGGCTGTGGAATAAATCTCGCTCCTGTGTCCTGACCTTTGACCCCATTTCGATTATATTAAACAGAGTTGGTTCAGTATACATCCGGAACAACATACTTAAGTTTTGTCGCAATCGAAGCAGTTTTACGTAAGTTATGACACATAAGGGCGATGGAATGGATCCCGCTCCTATGTTCTGAACTTTGACCCTATTTCGTCCATTTTCAATAGGGTTTGTCCCGAGATTGTCCCTTACCACATACTAAAATTTCATCGAAATCGAACCATTTTTATGCGAGTTATCGTGCGGACAGACAGACGGACAAAGCTGGAGCATATACGCTTCTTCAACCTACGGTTGGAAAGCGTAAAAAATGAGTCGTAGCTCCTTCCTTTCAGGCGTTCTGTTTTTGTTTGTTTTTTATGAACATCAGTGTACAAGCACTCAAGATTGTCTTTGATATTTGCGATATTTTTGTAGTAGTTGTAGTCTATTTTCCTTTGTTTCATAATATCGATACTATCTTTAGAGTTTTATCGTTTGATCTAGGTTTCAACATGTTTATTGAGAAACTAGGATCTTAGAAACAGAGGGTCTGTATTTACAGTGCCAACAGAAACATAATTGACGACATATGTACAATGGCGATGAAAATTTACAGATGCAGATGTGCTATATACAATGACAATAAAAGCAAAGGAAAAGTGACAACATGAAAAAGTTGAGCAACAAAGTGAGAAGGAACAAAGATGTATGAGTAATGCTCAAGAGATACACGATGAAAGAATCAAAATGAACAATTCTAGTAATGGGTACAGAGATGAATGTGTGATTAAAATGTTATGTACATTACAGTACTGACATGAAAGGTTAAAAAGAAAATATGTAGTGCAACAAATTCAAAATAATATTTACAAATGTATTCAAAGGCATTAACAAAATACTTCGATGGGGAAAACGCTGTTCTCAGAGAGCGGGTGTGATGATCAATGTAAGTCACAAAGACATGGATGAAAGTACCTGGAGAATTTCAGTAACCGTTCTGTAGAGGTACAGAAAGTTTGTTCAGACAGTCAGTAAAGTAAATTTTAGAAGAACAGTTCTCAAAGAAGGAGTTGCAGATGAACTGTGTGATCAGTAAACCAGGTTCGATACGGAGACCAAACCTGGAAAAAGCGACGTTTCTGAGAGTCAGTTAAGGCAGACGCATATGCAAGGCGCAGTCGCGACAGAAGGCTGTTGCGGAAGATACTACACATTGCATCCCCTGACTGGAAGATGGTGGGTGTTACTGGAACAGATCGAAGCTGTTGATGATAAAGGTATGGGAAGTGACGGGCCAGGATGAACACATAAGCACTTGCTGTAGGTTGCGGAGTAGGAGGTTGATACGAGCTATACAGGGTACTGTAAGCTCTAAATGAAAGGTTGAGTGCGCACAGATGTTGCACCACAGAGAATGCAAGATGATGGAGAGGTAGAAGCATCGGACAGAAGAGATAAACATGGGGTACATCTGCGCTGGCATGTGACAGAAGACACAGGTTGGAGAAGTGATGAAGGTCATTTGATAGAGCGTGGCTGGTACTGGCAAGCGACGATGCAGAAACAATCAATGGATATTCTTCTCCATTGGTGTAGACACAGCACAGATGAAACTGTCGACCACACGTACGTTAAAGCTTTGGGTGGAGCATCTGGAATCGGAAGTGGTACAGATGATGATGGAGCCCGAAGGAAGTGATAGAAAGAAGAGACAGAGAAACTACTAAGCGGGAGAGTAGAGCCTTGAAAAGTGAGAAAAAATGTGAGGGGGGATGGAAGCGGAAGGAACGAGTGACAGGCCGGTAGCGGAAGCAAGGTCGGGGTAAAGTGTGACAATAGCTGTGCGGATATCAGAGTAGAGTGAAAGAGAAGCAGGAGTGCTAGGAAGCATAGGAGAGATGTCAGAGAAAGCTTTCCACAGGAGATCAGTGGTAAGGAGGTCCCGAACAGTCACGACCCCTGCAGGGAGCCATGAGAGGTCGGTGAAGTGAGGGGCGTCAGGGGGACGGATGACAGAGCAATAGAAAAGCGGTTGTACTAAGAGTTCAGTGGTAGAGGCAGGAGAGATACGAAGAAGAGGCAGAGAGTGAATAAAAGAAAGCTCTTCAACATACTATACCGTGCAAATTAATTGGGACAAGCTATTTTATTCTCAGAATTGTAATGTGATTGCCAGTTGATTTCGGAAACCCACGTAAGCCGGTTTTATCAGCTGCGAGGGGGTGTGACTGTTAGAACTTGATAGTAAGAATGTGGTTTGACCGGTTTTAAACAGGAAATATGCACTTCAGCTTCAGTAGTGAGCTTTCGTGTGTGACAGGTGGATGTTAGTTTTTGCTCTCTGTGAGTACGTGTTGCTTTCGTGTATTGAAAAATGGATATTTCCCCAAGGAAGCGTGCACAAATAATTGCTCTGAAGGATCACACTTCTATGACAGTGAGAGATATCGCTTCTGCAGTTGGTGTAGGCACATTAAGTGTATCAAGACTGCTTACGCGATACAATGCATCTGGATCATCGTCTCCAAAAAGGAGAGGTAAATGTGGAAGAAAACGAAAAACAACTCCACGAACCGTTAAATATCTAATCAGAAATAGTAAAATTAATCCAAAAAAAAACAAGCACCGACCTTCAAAGAGATTTATTGGCTAGTGGTTGTGATGTTAGTGATTCAACTGTACGACGTAGGCTTCTGGAAGTTGGCCGGAAGGCAAGAAGACCAACGAAAAAACAATATTTTAATGCGAAAATGAAGATAAAACGTTTAGCATGGGTCAAAAAATATAAATCATGGACTGCTGACGACTGGAAAAAGGTAATTTTCAGTGATGAAAATCACTTGTTTGTGCAGAGTGACCAAGCAAATGTCGTTAGACGAAGCAACTGTGAACTCTTAAGACCTGAGCATGTCAAACAAACTGTAAAACACCCTCTGAAACAGATGTTTTGGGGGTTTTTTTCACATCAAATGACACTGGAAGCTTAGTTCCTGTCCAAGGTATGATTAATTCAGCCAAGTACATAGAAATATTACAACGTAGGATTGTTCCATTCTTGCAAACTTTTGACAGGACATCTCAACATGACTTGGCCCCATGTCACAATTCGAAATTGGTCAAGAATTTCATGCTGGAAAATCAAATTCATTTGCTTGATTGGCCTGGAAATTCACCAGACTTAAATCCCATAGAAAACTTGTGGAATATTTTGGAGAGACGTTTAGGTAAAATGGACTGTACAACCAAAGAACGCATGATAACGAATGCTATAAAAGTGTGGTTCCACGATTATGAAGTCAAAAATATGTGCACTCAATTAGTGGAGTCAATGCCAAAACGAATTCAAGAGGTCATTTCTGCTAAAGTAGGACATACTTCATACTAATACAGGTATTTATCAGTGTATATCAAGGCATAGAATGATATAAAGGCATAGTTTTGGAAAAAGAGTAATTTTTTACTTTGTCCCAATTAATTTGCACAGTATAGTAGATGGGGGAAAGGCGAGAGCGAAGAAGAGAAAAGTGATCCATCAACACAAGTGCGGTAATAGTAAATCTTGGATTTCGGCGAGAAACCATCACATCCATAGTGACTGTAGCTGGATTTGGTGAGGCTGTCAGGATACGAAGGAAGATGATCATTCTATGAGCTCTATAGAGAAGCACAACATCTCTAAAGGGAAATCCCTCCTGTAGAGATCGGGCGATAGAGGGTTGATAGTTGAACCCAGTGATGGTGTGTCCATATGACTTTAGACACTATTCTGGTAATATTCTGAAGATAATAGAGAGGTAGCTTGAGGACTGTCCAAGAATAAAAGCACGTTAAGAGGGGGTAAGCACGAGCAATTCTCGCTCGAGTGACATAAGATGTGCAGAACTGTGTGCTAGGGACGGCATGTTATCTTTCATTTCAGCTACTTCTTCATCTCCAGCTTTGTTAGCAATGCTTGTGTCTTAACTTTCTGAACGATCTCAAATTCCGTTCGTAAGTCTGAAGTTAACAAATTTTCACGTACGCGTAAGAATTCGTCTGAATGTTGTGTAACCTATTTTTAAGACAGTCTGTTAAATCACTTCCTGAATGCAAGGTTATCTTTGATGTCAGTTAATGTCTGTTTTTTTGCTGCTCCAAAAGAAGAAGTGCTGCGTGACAGTTCCTGCTTTGTTTAAAACACGAATGACATGCAGGAAACTTAAAACGCCACCTGTCTTTTCTTTGCAGTAGTTCATACGTTTCCTGAAAACTGGTTTGCGGCATTTTCATTGTAAGCTTCAAATGACTCATTGATTCTGGGACTGCGAGTTTCCTGTACAGGTCGATGGGAAGAATAATTTTCTGATGTTCGTGCTTGTACAAAGTATAGCCATCCTTGATGACGTCATTATTTTATTTCTAATTTTTTTTTTCCGACGTTTAACAACCACCGTGAGCATCTGAGACTATTGGCAGTCGCCCGTCCCTAATTTAGGGTTGCTGATCCCAGGGAAAGAACAAAGCTAACGCAAACACGTCCCCCATACGTCACCTAGGACTCGGGCAGTTAGCCAGAATTCCGCGTCTCTGACCACTCAACAGGCAATCATTTTCTTGCTGCTGCATCTAATTGGACTTTCAGAATGTACAGTCGGTAATTAAAAGAGTTACACGTAGATTTTACTATACAGCTGTAGATCTTATAATTTATCGCGCAGATTTTATTATTTGTAATCTTAATAATGGGTAGCTAAGTTAGATTCCCCGGATTTACATCGTAAATGATAGCATCTGAAGGAAAACCTACGTTGTTAAAGCAGAGGTTGACATTTTTATCGGAAGTGTGGTAATTGTGGTTGTTAAATATCTCGAGTGGAAAAGTTTTCGAGACTTTAAAATTTATTGATATTTCGACTTTACAAATGAGATGTGTTCTGAAACGAAGTAGTTATAACCAAGCTGTACTGCACATACTCGTAAGTTGGCTGATCAACAGGCAACTCCCGATGACCTTTGGCTAAGGAATAGGTGTCTCCCAAAGTTATAGAGCTACCCTGATTAAAGGGCGTTGTTTGGCACAAGAGTTTGAATAAAAAGGCAAAGTGCTGAAGAACAGAGCTATAGAGCTGATCAATTAGAAACTTTCGATGACTTTTGGCACAGATTAAAAGAATATGCAAATCTGTATCTCCCAAAGTTATGACGCTCTCTTGATTAGAGGGCCCTGTTTAGCACAGGAGTTTGAATAAAAAAGCCATTCGGACGAACGGTCTGAAGCCAGTGCTTAGACATTTTATCGTGGGGGAGACCTCTGACGAACGGTCAGAAGGCAGTGCTCACACATTTTTTTCAGGGGGGGGGAGCACTTGTACGAACGGTCAGAATCCAGTGCTTAGATATATTTTCCGAGAGGAGCACTCGGACGAACGGTCAGAAGCCAGTGTTTAGATAAATTTTCCGAGGGGAGCACTCGGACGAACGGTCAGAAGCCAGTGCTTAGATATATTTTCCGAGGGGAGCACTCGGACGAACGGTCAGAAGCCGTGTTTAGATATATTTTTCGAGGGAAGCACCCGGACGAACGGTCAGAAGCCAGTGTTTAGATGTATTTTCCGAGGGGAGCACTCGGACGAACGGTCAGAAGCCAGTGCTTAAATATATTTTCCGAGGGAAGCACCCGGACGAACGGTCAGAAGCCAGTGTTTAGATGTATTTTCCGAGGGGAGCACTCGGACGAACGGTCAGAAACCAGTGCTTAGATATATTTTCGGAGGGGAGCACTCGTACAAACGGTCAGAAGCCAGTGTTTAGATATATTTTCTGAGGGGAGCACTCGGACGAACGGTCAGAAGCCAGTGCTTAGATATATTTTCCGAGGGGAGCACTCGGACGAACGGTCAGAAGCCAGTGTTTAGATATATTTTCGGAGGGGAGCACTCGGACGAACGGTCAGAAGCCAGTGTTTAGATATATTTTCCGAGGGGAGCACTCGGGCGAACGGTCTGAAGCCAGTGTTTAGGTATATTTTCCGAGGGGAGCACTCGGACAAACGGTCAGAAGCCAGTGTTTAGGTGTATTTTCCGAGGGGTGCAATCGGACGAACGGTCAGAAGCCGTGTTTAGATATATTTTTCGAGGGGACCACTCGGACAAACGGTCAGAAGCCAGTGTTTAAATGCATTTTCCGAGGGGAGCACTCGGACGAACGGTCTGAAGCCAGTGCTTAGACATTTTTTGGGGGAGGAAACCTCTGACGAACGGTCAGAAGATAGTGCTTAGACTTTTTTTCAGGGGGAGCACTTGTACAAACGGTCAGAAGCCAGTGCTTAGATATATTTTCCGAGGTGAGCACTCGGACAACGGTCAGAAGCCAGTGTTTAGATATATTTTTTGAGAGGAGCACTCGGACAAACGGTCAGAAGCCAGCGCTTAGACCACTGCGTGATGCCGAAAGTGCCCCTAAATTAGAGGCTTTAAAAACTGTTACAACCCAGATTCGAGTGAGGAACAGTTTATCTACACTGTAAAAAAAATTTCTGAAATTCACGGGCAACTTTCCGTCATTTCTTTCGTGAATAACGAAGCTCATTTCGGATTCAACTTTTTTCGTGAAATGACGGAAAGAAACATGAATTTCGTATAATTTTCGTACTACGGGGAAATTCTGAATTTTCAGAAACCTTTCCGCCGTTTCTTTCTTATAATGACGATAAATTACCGTTTTAGAGATGTATTAACGAAAAATTCTGAATTTTCAGAAACCTTTCCGCAATTCCTTTCGTATATTAACAGAAAATCTGAGTTCTCACCTTTTTCGGTATCCGTAAAACGAGAAATTACAGGTAATAGGAGCGATTCGTGAGAATACTTGAGGTTTGATTAACTTTTAAATTTCAATCGTCTGTCGAATTTTGAAGTTCCGTAGTGAGATCGGACATTGTGGATAGCATATCGCATGAATTTTGTTTATTGTGGCACAGGATATTTCTTCTCCATTCCTTTATTTGGTGCACCAGCTACTATTGTGTCACTGTAAGAAACCGGGTATTTAACTTATTGTACAGATGGTTATACGATGTCTATGTATCAGTCTTTGGATAACTTAAGACAAAAACTATTATAGCTATCAAGAGTAAATTTTATATTTAGTAAACCAGGTACTTAACTTATTGTACAGATGGTTATACGATGTCTGTGTATCAGTCTTTGGATGACTTAAGACAAAAACTATTATAGCTATCAAGAGTAAATTTTATATTTAGTAAACCAGGTACTTAACTTATTGTACAGATGGTTATACGATGTCTATGTATCAGTCTTTGGATGACTTAAGACAAAAACTATTATAGCTATCAAGAGTAAATTTTATATTTAGTAAACCAGGTACTTAACTTATTGTACAGATGGTTATACGATGTCTATGTATCAGTCTTTGGATGACTTAAGACAAAAACTATTATAGCTATCAAGAGTAAATTTTATATTTAGTAAACCAGGTACTTAACTTATTGTACAGATGGTTATACGATGTCTATGTATCAGTCTTTGGATGACTTAAGACAAAAACTATTATAGCTATCAAGAGTAAATTTTATATTTAGTAAACCAGGTACTTAACTTATTGTACAAATGGTTATACGATGTCTATGTATCAGTCTTTGGATGACTTAAGACAAAAACTATTATAGCTATCAAGAGTAAATTTTATATTTAGTAAACCAGGTACTTAACTTATTGTACAGATGGTTATACGATGTCTATGTATCAGTCTTTGGATGACTTAAGACAAAAACTATTATAGCTATCAAGAGTAAATTTTATATTTAGTAAACCAGGTACTTAACTTATTGTACAGATGGTTATACGATGTCTATGTATCAGTCTTTGGATGACTTAAGACAAAAACTATTATAGCTATCAAGAGTAAATTTTATATTTAGTAAACCAGGTACTTAACTTATTGTACAGATGGTTATACGATGTCTATGTATCAGTCTTTGGATGACTTAAGACAAAAACTATTATAGCTATCAAGAGTAAATTTTATATTTAGTAAACCAGGTACTTAACTACAAATGGTTATGCGATATCTATGTATTAGTCTTTGGATGACTTAAGACAAAAACTATTATAGCTATCAAGAGTAAATTTTATATTTAGTAAACCAGGTACTTAACTTATTGTACAGATGGTTATACGATGTCTATGTATCAGTCTTTGGATGACTTAAGATAAAAACTATTATAGCTATCAAGAGTAAATTTTATATTTAGTAAACCAGGTACTTAACTTATTGTACAAATGGTTATACGATGTCTATGTATCAGTCTTTGGATGACTTAAGACAAAAACTATTATAGCTATCAAGAGTAAATTTTATATTTAGTAAACCAGGTACTTAACTTATTGTACAGATGGTTATACGATGTCTATGTATCAGTCTTTGGATGACTTAAGACAAAAACTATTATAGCTATCAAGAGTAAATTTTATATTTAGTAAACCAGGTACTTAACTTATTGTACAGATGGTTATACGATGTCTATGTATCAGTCTTTGGATGACTTAAGACAAAAACTATTATAGCTATCAAGAGTAAATTTTATATTTAGTAAACCAGGTACTTAACTTATTGTACAGATGGTTATACGATGTCTATGTATCAGTCTTTGGATGACTTAAGACAAAAACTATTATAGCTATCAAGAGTAAATTTTATATTTAGTAAACCAGGTACTTAACTTATTGTACAAATGGTTATACGATGTCTATGTATCAGTCTTTGGATGACTTAAGACAAAAACTATTATAGCTATCAAGAGTAAATTTTATATTTAGTAAACCAGGTACTTAACTTATTGTACAGATGGTTATACGATGTCTATGTATCAGTCTTTGGATGACTTAAGACAAAAACTATTATAGCTATCAAGAGTAAATATTATATTTAGTAAACCAGGTACTTAACTACAAATGGTTATGCGATATCTATGTATTAGTCTTTGGATGACTTAAGACAAAAACTATTATAGCTATCAAGAGTAAATTTCATATTTAGTAAACCAGGTACTTAACTTATTGTACAGATGGTTATAGGATGTCTATGTATCATTCTTTGGATAACTTAAGACAAAAACTATTATAGCTATCAAGAGTAAATTTTGTATTTAGTAAACCGGGTATTTACCTTATTGTACAGATGGTTATACGATGTCTATGATTCAGTCTTTGGATGACTTAAGACAAAAACTATTATAGCTATCAAGAGTAAATTTTATATTTAGTAAACCAGGTACTTAACTTATTGTACAGATGGTTATACGATGTCTATGTATTAGTCTTTGGATGACTTAAGACAAAAACTATTATAGCTATCAAGAGTAAATTTTATATTTAGTAAACCAGGTACTTAACTTATTGTACAGATGGTTATACGATGTCTATGTATCAGTCTTTGGATGACTTAAGACAAAAACTATTATAGCTATCAAGAGTAAATTTTATATTTAGTAAACCAGGTACTTAACTTATTGTACAAAAGGATATACGATGTCTATATATCAGTCTTTGGATGACTTAAGACAAAAACTATTATAACTATCAAGAGTAAATTTTATATTTAGTAAACCAGGTACTTAACTTATTGTACAGATGGTTATACGATGTCTATGTATCAGTCTTTGGATGACTTATGACAAAAACTATTATAGCTATCAAGAGTAAATTTTATATTTAGTAAACCAGGTACTTAACTTATTGTACAAAAGGATATACAATGTCTATGTATCAGTCTTTAGATGACTTAAGACAAAAACTATTATAACTATCAAGAGTAAATTTTATATTTAGTAAACCAGGTACTTAACTTATTGTACAAAAGGATATACAATGTCTATGTATCAGTCTTTGGATGACTTAAGACAAAAACTATTATAGCTATCAAGAGTAAATTTTATATTTAGTAAACCAGGTACTTAACTTATTGTACAGATGGTTATACGATGTCTATGTATCAGTCTTTGGATGTCTTAAGACAAAAACTATTATAGCTATCAAGAGTAAATTTTATATTTAGTAAACCAGGTACCTAACTTATTGTTCAGATGGTTATACGATGTCTATGTATCAGTCTTTGGATGACTTATGACAAAAACTATTATAGCTATCAAGAGTAAATTTTATATTTAGTAAACCAGGTACTTAACTTATTGTACAAAAGGATATACAATGTCTATGTATCAGTCTTTGGATGACTTAAGACAAAAACTATTATAACTATCAAGAGTAAATTTTATATTTAGTAAACCAGGTACTTAACTTATTGTACAGATGGTTATACGATGTCTATGTATCAGTCTTTGGATGACTTATGACAAAAACTATTATAGCTATCAAGAGTAAATTTTATATTTAGTAAACCAGGTACTTAACTTATTGTACAAAAGGATATACAATGTCTATGTATCAGTCTTTGGATGACTTAAGACAAAAACTATTATAACTATCAAGAGTAAATTTTATATTTAGTAAACCAGGTACTTAACTTATTGTACAGATGGTTATACGATGTCTATGTATCAGTCTTTGGATGACTTAAGACAAAAACTATTATAGCTATCAAGAGTAAATTTTATATTTAGTAAACCAGGTACTTAACTTATTGTACAGATGGTTATACGATGTCTATATATCAGTCTTTGGATGTCTTAAGACAAAAACTATTATAGCTATCAAGAGTAAATTTTATATTTAGTGAACCAGGTACTTAACTTATTGTACAGATGGTTATACGATGTCTATGTATCAGTCTTTGGATGTCTTAAGACAAAAACTATTATAGCTATCAAGAGTAAATTTTATATTTAGTAAACCAGGTACCTAACTTATTGTTCAGATGGTTATACGATGTCTATGTATCAGTCTTTGGATGACTTATGACAAAAACTATTATAGCTATCAAGAGTAAATTTTATATTTAGTAAACCAGGTACCTAACTTATTGTTCAGATGGTTATACGATGTCTATGTATCAGTCTTTGGATGACTTAAGACAAAAACTATTATAGCTATCAAGAGTAAATTTTATATTTAGTAAACCAGGTACTTAACTTATTGTACAGATGGTTATACGATGTCTATATATCAGTCTTTGGATGTCTTAAGACAAAAACTATTATAGCTATCAAGAGTAAATTTTATATTTAGTGAACCAGGTACTTAACTTATTGTACAGATGGTTATACGATGTCTATGTATCAGTCTTTGGATGTCTTAAGACAAAAACTATTATAGCTATCAAGAGTAAATTTTATATTTAGTGAACCAGGTACTTAACTTATTGTACAGATGGTTATACGATGTCTATGTATCAGTCTTTGGATGTCTTAAGACAAAAACTATTATAGCTATCAAGAGTAAATTTTATATTTAGTAAACCAGGTACCTAACTTATTGTTCAGATGGTTATACGATGTCTATGTATCAGTCTTTGGATGACTTATGACAAAAACTATTATAGCTATCAAGAGTAAATTTTATATTTAGTAAACCAGGTACTTAACTTATTGTACAAAAGGATATACAATGTCTATGTATCAGTCTTTGGATGACTTAAGACAAAAACTATTATAACTATCAAGAGTAAATTTTATATTTAGTAAACCAGGTACTTAACTTATTGTACAGATGGTTATACGATGTCTATGTATCAGTCTTTGGATGACTTAAGACAAAAACTATTATAGCTATCAAGAGTAAATTTTATATTTAGTAAACCAGGTACTTAACTTATTGTACAGATGATTATACGATGTCTATATATCAGTCTTTGGATAACTTAAGACAAAAACTATTATAGCTATCAAGAGTAAATTTTATATTTAGTAAACCAGGTACTTAACTACAAATGGTTATGCGATGTCTATGTATTAGTCTTTGGATAACTTAAGACAAAAACTATTATAGCTATCAAGAGTAAATTTTATATTTAGTAAACCAGGTACTTAACTTATTGTACAGATGATTATACGATGTCTATATATCAGTCTTTGGATGACTTAAGACAAAAACTATTATAGCTATCAAGAGTAAATTTTATATTTAGTAAACCAGGTACTTAACTTATTGTACAGATGGTTATACGATGTCTATGTATCAGTCTTTGGATGACTTATGCCAAAAACTTTAATAGCTATCAAGAGTAAATTTTATATTTAGTAAACCAGGTACTTAACTTATTGTACAGATGATTATACGATGTCTATATATCAGCCTTTGGATAACTTAAGACAAAAACTATTATTTAGCTATCAAGAGTAAATTTTATATTTAGTAAACCAGGTACTTAACTTATTGTACAGATGGTTATACGATGTCTATGTATCAGTCTTTGGATGACTTAAGACAAAAACTATTATAGCTATCAAGAGTAAATTTTATATTTAGTAAACCTGGTACTTAACTTATTGTACAGATGGTTATACGATGTCTATGTATCTATCAGTCATTGAACAACTTAAGACAAAAGCTATTGTAGCTATCAAGAGTATATTTTATATTTAGGAGGGTTTGTATGTGTGTGTGTGTGTGTGTGTGACACACACACACACACACACGTTAAGTACCTGTGTGTGTGACACACAGGTACTTAACTTATTGTTAAGTACCTGTATGTGCCTGTTAAGTACCTGTGTGTGTGACACACAGGTACTTAACTTATTGTACAGATGGTTATACGATGTCTATGTATCAGTCTTTGGATGACTTATGCCAAAAACTTTAATAGCTATCAAGAGTAAATTTTATATTTAGTAAACCAGGTACTTAACTTATTGTACAGATGATTATACGATGTCTATATATCAGCCTTTGGATAACTTAAGACAAAAACTATTATTTAGCTATCAAGAGTAAATTTTATATTTAGTAAACCAGGTACTTAACTTATTGTACAGATGGTTATACGATGTCTATGTATCAGTCTTTGGATGACTTAAGACAAAAACTATTATAGCTATCAAGAGTAAATTTTATATTTAGTAAACCTGGTACTTAACTTATTGTACAGATGGTTATACGATGTCTATGTATCTATCAGTCATTGAACAACTTAAGACAAAAGCTATTGTAGCTATCAAGAGTATATTTTATATTTAGGAGGGTTTGTATGTGTGTGTGTGTGTGTGTGTGTGTGTGTGACACACACACACACACGTTAAGTACCTGTGTGTGTGACACACAGGTACTTAACTTATTGTTAAGTACCTGTATGTGCCTGTTAAGTACCTGTGTGTGTGACACACAGGTACTTAACTTATTGTACAGATGGTTATACGATGTCTATGTATCAGTCTTTGGATGACTTATGCCAAAAACTTTAATAGCTATCAAGAGTAAATTTTATATTTAGTAAACCAGGTACTTAACTTATTGTACAGATGATTATACGATGTCTATATATCAGCCTTTGGATAACTTAAGACAAAAACTATTATTTAGCTATCAAGAGTAAATTTTATATTTAGTAAACCAGGTACTTAACTTATTGTACAGATGGTTATACGATGTCTATGTATCAGTCTTTGGATGACTTAAGACAAAAACTATTATAGCTATCAAGAGTAAATTTTATATTTAGTAAACCTGGTACTTAACTTATTGTACAGATGGTTATACGATGTCTATGTATCTATCAGTCATTGAACAACTTAAGACAAAAGCTATTGTAGCTATCAAGAGTATATTTTATATTTAGGAGGGTTTGTATGTGTGTGTGTGTGTGTGTGTGTGTGAAGAAATACTATAAAAAAGTATATTTCACCCGTTTTAAATACTACTGAGAGTCATTGTCAGTTTAAAAAAATGAATCTGCAAAGCATTTTATTGCTTCGAAAAATCAGGATTAAGAATGCTTAATTTGTGAAAAGTCCTCCTACAGAAAAAAAAAACATTACAAACCTATTCAGAAAAATAATAAGCTCCAACAGAAAATAAAATGACTAAACCACACGAATTAATGACAAAAAAAAACAAATTTATTCGACCCGGAATTCGTTTTATAATGTACGTGAAGCGGGTCGCCGAGCGTTCGTAGTCCAGTTGTTAAAGGCATGAGTTACCTGTTCAACCAGCTCCAAGGTGGGGGTTCGATCCTTACTCAGCGGAAGGATTATAAGGGAAAGGCTGAAAAGAACCGGGGAATCGATTTTGCGGAATTTCAGTTTAAAAATGGTAAAACTTGAAATGGATTTTTTGTGAAATAAAGGGAATTTCTGTCTACGAAAAATCTGTGAAAATACGGGTTAAAATCAGCGGGCACTTTTAAAAACGGAAATTTCTGAAAACGACGGGTACCTACCGAAAACTTTGCTGCACGTTGTTTTCAGAAATTTTCCGTGAATTCACACCAATTATTTTTCACATTGTAACGAACCCCGCCTAAGGAAAGCATTCTATCTGACGCCTCCTTCTTCCTGTCCTTTCTCCCAGTCGTACTGCGTAATATACAGCATCACCCTTGTCGAAACAAGACGTAAAGAAATGTGAGTAAGTGTATGGAGCTAAGGTAAGCATAAGTTAGTAATTTTCCGGTTATTTCAGCTTGCTATCCTCATTTAAAACGCTGAATAAGACTTACTGCGTAATTAAGGAAAACGGAAGTTTTTGACGACTGAAACAGGAACGTTGGCTTCAATTTTTATTGTTTTTAATGTAATACCCTTGAAAGAATGCTCGTTAGTTGAATTATAAATAGAATGAAAAGAACAAAATTGTTTGTCTGGATTGCCACAGCGACAGGCAATAAATTAATTACTTTAGTTGGCCCACTATTTGTTGCAGCTGTCGGTTCAATAGCAAGAAACAAAATGGCTAGGAAATTCAAGATCAAGATGCGACTGCGATAAGGAGTATTAAGTATGTCGATTTTGTTTGTGTAAGGACTCCGAGAACGAGTAAACTAGAAAATTTCAGATATAGAGGTAATGTTTACAATTTGTTCTCCATCACTATACCCAAGTAACATCAGATTTTAATAACGTCGATTTGAGGATGCGATATTTCGAGTTCTGCTAATTGAGATTTGATACACCCTCATGTTCATTAAAGAACAGAACAGCTGAAATGAGTCGAACTACGACTTTGAATTTTACAGGACATGCTAATCAGGTAACATGGCAGTTATGGTTAACATTTCGGCGTCATATGTGCATGCGTGCCGCGTCTAGGCAAATCATAGCGTGTAACGTCACAGCCCCGAAACCGCCCGTTTTTCTGTTACGAGCGCCAAGTGGCTCAGTCGGCATGTCTGTGCTTGATCAAATGTAGGTAAGGATGCCTCGTCGTCGTGCAAGACCGTCGTACAGTCCCATCAGCGAGTTCAACAGAGGTACGTTATGGGCATGAGAGACTACAATGCTTCCCTACGGGAGATTGCCAGTTGTGTGGAGCGTAGTGTGTCCGTAGTGGGAAGAGTGTTCAAGGAATGGTACAAAGAAGGGCGTAGGACCCAAAGAGAACGTGCTGGACGTCGCACATAGACAACGCCAAGGGACAACCGTCATCTCATGTGAATGACTTTGAGTGACCTTTCTGTATAATCTACGGTGTTGGTGCACCAGTGGCGATCTGTGACGCATTCTCCCATGTCAGCTGTAACCGTGCATCGCCGGTTATCAAAGTTCGGACTGCAGGCTCGTTAGCCCGTCCTCAGGCTACCTTTGACACGAACTACCGCCAGGATGCAATGGTGCATCGAACAAAGGGAGTGACTGCCAGGCTACAATGGTGCAACAAACGAAGGGAGTGACTGCCAGGCTGCAGTGGTGCATCGAACGAGGGGAGTTACTGCCGGGCTGCGGTTCTGCATCGAACGAAGGAAGTGACTGACAGGCTGCAATGGTGCATCGAACGAAGGGAGTTACTGCCGGGATGCGGTGCTGCATCGAACAAAGGGAGTGACTGACAGGCTACAATGGTGCATCGAACGAAGGGAGTGACTGTCAGGCTGCAATGGTGCATCGAACGAAGGGAGCGACTCCCTGGCTGCAGTGGTGTATCAAACGAGGGGAGTGACTGCCAGGCTGCAGTGGTGCGTCGAACAAAGGAAGTGACTGCCAGGCAATGGTGCATCGAGCGAGGGAGGTGACTACCAGGCTGCAATGGTGCATCGAACCAAAGGAGTGACTGCCAGGCTGCATTGGTTCATCGAGCAAAGGAAGTGACTGCGAAGCTGCAATGGTATATCGAACCAAGGGAATGACGTGAGGAACGGCACAGCATCATGTTCTCGTACGAAACGCGTTTCTGTTTAGGTAAAATGATCGTCGCATCTGTGTCCGCCGACGACAGGGCTAGAGCCGTCGGGAAAAGGGTATTCGTACCAAACATACCGCACCAACACGAAGAAGTATGGCCTGGGATGCTATCGGGTACAAAAGCAGATACCCTCTCTTGAGATTTCGTACCACCATAACGAGTGCCTGTTACACCAGTCACACTCTGTAGAATGCCATGGTACGAAAGGGCGAATAGTCGACCTCCGTGCCTGCAGGACGCGGCTGGGGCCATATTTTAGCAGGACAATGCCACACCGCATGTTACAGCAACAAGCCGCATGTTACAGCAACAAACCGCATGTTACGGAAATAGAACGTACCTTCTTCAGAGATAGCAACGTTCCGGTTCTGCCTTCGCCGGCTAGATCGCTGGAGTTATCACCCATAGTAAATCTCTGAGACATGCTCAAACGACAGATACAGCTGTACGATCGTGCGCTGGCAGTTCTTGATGAACTTCGGACGCTGGTCAATACAGCCCGGATGGCTATTCCACAGGACACCATTTACACATTATTTGATTCAATGCCTCAGCGAGTAAAGGAGGTGATACAATACAAGCCAGAGGTAACAATATTTATTATTAGCCACATGGACGCACCTGGTACGCATGACACCGAGATGCTAATCATTTGTTCTATATTGCATAATGAACATATCCTGTAAAAATTAAAGTGGTAGCTCGACTTCCTTCAGATGTTCTGTTTTTCATGAACATGAGGGTATTTACTACGCAGATAGAATTGGGTCCTAAACTGTATGTATTTTATCGAGATATAATCCAAACTCAGTTCAACCTCTCTGTTTTGCCAGCTCATCTGAAATACACGGTCGAGTCACATTATTGTGACCACCAGCTAATAACCAGAGTAACCACCGTGTGCATTGCGCATAGCAGCCAGACGGGAGGGGAGTGACTCAATGAGGTGCTGGATGTGCAGCCATGCTGACAGCAGTTCATCTGAGAGCTGCTGGAGTGTGCGTGGTAGAGGATCCATAGAGCGAACAATACGATCAAGATGGTCCCACAAATGCTCAATTGTGTTTAAGTCTGGGAAATTGGGGGCCCAGGGAAGTACTTTGAAGTCTTCATCGTGTTCTTTCAACCACTCTCGAACATTTCTAGCTGTGTGACACATCGCACTGTCGTGCTGGAAGATCTCACCCGCCCATGGAAGACAATCAGCATGTATGGGTGTACGTGGTCTGCAAGGATGGATTAATAACAAATTTGCTCAATAGTGCTTTCCACAGGTATGAGTGGACACAGGGAATGCCACGAAAACATTCTTCAGACCAAAACGATGCCCCACCAGTTTGTGTTCTGCCAGCAATTGTCGAAGAGTGTTTGTTCTCCAATGTTTCTGGCCTTATACGCCAACGTCCATCCGTTTGAAGAAGCAGAAAATGTGACTCATCGGAGAAGGCAATCCTTTGCCAATCAGCGGAGGTTCAATTCCGATACTTCCTTGCAAATGTAAGCCTTGTTTTGCCGATGCACCTTCGTTAGCATTGGTGTAGTGACCATCCGTCTGCATCGGAGCCCCATACGCAGCAGGGTTCACTGAACTGTCGTTTTAGACACACTTCCGGCAGCCCCCTGGTTCATTCGGTCAATCAGTTGCTCCACTGTAGCGTGTCGATAGGCCCTCACACACATTCGCAGCCGATGTTCACCTCTTATATCAATGGCACGTGGTGCGACGCAGTTTCCACGTTGCTTATTCGCAATGGTCCAATTGCGAAATTTAACCACACTAACCACAGCAGCACGCGAACAGTTCATAAACTGCGCTGTTTCAGAAATACTGCCACCTTTGGCCCGAAAGCCGATACTCATCCCATTTTGCAAATCTGATAAATCGCTTTTTTTATCCATGACAGCAACGAGCGATATGTTTTCAGAATGCCTACAGCATACCTCATATACCCTCCAAGCCAGCTCACGACACGTGCCTTCTTTCATTGGCTACGCGCTGTTGACGTCAAAAGTAGGAGCTGGTCATAATAATGTGAATCGACTGTGTATAAATACTATGCATAAAATTTCTTTTATATAAAGAGTACTACATGGACTGATTGCCTTTCTACTTTAATGTAGTTGCTAGACGTAGCAGAACAAACACCAATTCAAGAAATGGAAATTATCATTTGATAGTCAATGGAGTGATGAGTCAAAATATACAATAAAATCTACAAAGAACAGCTTGATTTAAGTCAGTATCTGCAATGATTCTGGTGACGATGAGAAATAGTTTCAGTAGAGTGATAAGTCGTGATCTACAGTGTTTCTGCCTGACAGTTCAGAAACAGGTTCTGTGAAGTGAAGAACTACGATCGATTATGTTCCTCGTTCTGACTGTGAACATTTTTCTGTATGGCGTGATGATTCACTACCGACCATGTCCGTGTCTGTGCCACATACGTTTCATTACCTTCTGACTAACACAGCAGAATCAATCTATTACCTTCTAACTAACACAACAGTAATCATACGTTCCTACATACACAGTATTTCGACTATACTTCAAATTAATGTTTCATCAATCCCCGTAACCAAAAACAGTTAGATCCGTTCATGCTGCTGTTCGTGATTAAATAAGTTGAATGACCGCAATTAGAAATGTGGCGCCATCTGTTACCAAAATTTCTGCTAAATACTTAAATTCGAATAAGTAAACAAAGGAAATGCAATTTTGAATTAAAATTATAGCAAGAAAACATTCGTTATACGGGATTCGTGGAACTCCGTGTTGTGACTTCCAAAAGGAGATGTTCACTAACAAAAGTAGGCGTATCTATACAGGATTCGTGGAACTCCTCATTCCGACTTCTAAAACTTGCTGTTCACTAACAAAGGCAATCGTAACTGCATGGTATTAGTGGAACTTCTCGTTGCAACTTCTAACAAGAAAGATGGCACCGAATTTTCGGTTGCAATGAGTATGTCTTTTGAATCTTTTCCGACACAAATAAATTTTATCAAAGTTATTCAAAGTCAATGAAACCCGTTAGAAAGAAAACACAACCGGATTTCTACGATTGATAAAACATTTAGAAATAGAAAGGGCTACTTACTTCCACCAGCGGCTAAAAACAATGTTACGAAAATTTACAAGTTGCGCACAAAACGTTTTTCATAGCAGAAGGAAGGTATCACAAACAAAGCGATTTTCAAATCGCAGAGTTAAAAGAAGAAATCTAGAAGGAAACAAGATAGAACTCTATGCCCTCTAGCGGAAGAATAACGGAAAAGTATAATGGCAAGACTGAACTGGATCACCTACCAGGCTGTAACATTAAGCGAAAACAGCGAGGACAAAAGTTAGGAGTTGGGACGCAGCGCCATCTGTTGACGTTTGACTTAGAAACAAGCTCGTTGTTCCTGTATCATTATTTACATCAACATTCTGAACTCGTATCATTGGGCGAGAGGAAAACCTGTCCTCGTTTAATAGGTCATAAAACTAATACATAGTTTGCAGAATGAAACACGCGAAGTGGCAACTTTTTCTATAAAATGCATTATCATGGATAGCTAGGCCTAACATGGCTACTGATTAAGAATACATGATAAAATCTGTCATTAAAGTAATAACTGGCAGTATCTACAAAATGAACTCATAACTCTGTATTATGCAAGTATGTTACACTCCCTTTTTTTTCATTTTTGTACTAGTGCAGTAATCTGGCGCATCACTCTTTCTTTTAAGAACACGTCTTCTATATTTTGTAGGAGCCACTTTCTATATGATGTGAATAACCTGGAAATGTATGGATGGTACATCTCCCTTCAGTCGCTTGTACCACACGCTTGGTACGTAATTATCAGGATGAAAATGCTTACCACAAAAAAAAAACCACGATGATGATTGTCATTTGGCTAAAAATCCTGCCGAGATATTACTTTCAATCACAGTCACTTCAGGTCTGACCTGAAGGTAACTTGTGTAATGACATTTCCATATTTTTCTGCTTTGAAGACGTGCACATCGGCAAATATCAGTAAACCGTATTGAAACGGATTATATTTTGTGCTAAAAACAAGGCATTGTTTTAAAACTGCAGTGGATATTTCTTAAACCCAGTCTAGCCATTCAAATAGCACAGAAACGGCATTGTTTATACCTTGGGACGTAGTGCCATCTAACGGCAGAAATTAATCACTGGCCAATCACCTAAAGTCTATTGTCTTTAAGGTTAATGTTATACCCTGTTCTTCATCCAGTTCAGCGTTGGTAATGGTACAGTTGAAAATAGGCGAAAAATATTCTTCACGGAAAAAGCACTGCTAAGGAAAAGGAATTTCTCAAATATGTCTCCCGGAAGCAGTGATAGCGAGAAAAAGGTTTTAACCTTTACGCCCCCTAACGGAAAATCTGTGCGTTAACTTAAAGGCGATAACGCCGCACATCTTTATTGTAGCGAACGGCATATATTATAGTAAAAAAGAAATTTCTCAATATGAATTTTAGAAGCGGAGATACGGGTGCTAACTGAAGTACAAAAGCACCAATTAGCGACAAAACTATGAATTATAACATTCCTCAAATTCAACCCTAAAGTGTTCCGCAAGGTAAATGGCATCCAGCGTTCAAAGAATTTTTTCAACCGTCCATGTAGAAGCAGAAATATTGAGAAAAATGTATTAAATATTGGTGTCCCTTAGCGGCAAAATTGTGCATTATTTTGGGTAGAAAGTACACACAGAGTAGTTTTCATAGTTAGCAGTATCTGACCGAAAAAGAATGTTTTCAATCGGGCTTTCAATCTCACAGATATTGCTGAAAACGGAAACTTGAACTCACGCTCTCTAGTGGCACTCTTTTGCGTTAAGAAAAATTTGATATTATATGAGAAACATTTTGCACCGGAAATTCTTTCCAACAAAGAAAGGATTTTTCAAATCGGATTCTTAGAAGCAAAGATATCGACAAATATATGATATACGTCTACGCCCCCTGGCGGAAAAGCTATGCATTATTCTAAAAAGAAAGTATTACGAATAGGTTTTCCGAGGTGATAGGTATGGGTCCTCGAAATAATTTTTTCAATCGGGTTTTCAGAAGGTTAGATTTTGCTGCAAATACATCAGAGCAGAAATAAACACTTACGCCCGCTCGTGGCCAAACCATTCTTTACCAAGAATTAAAAATTATATGCAAAACATTTCCCGTCAAGAGCTGCATCCTATGCAGGAATTTTTTTTTTTTAATTGGAGTTTTATGAGTTTTATAAGCGGAGATACAGTGGAAAACGCAATTTACCTTTACGCCCTCTAGCGGGAAATGTATGCATTACTTGAGAAAGAGACTAAACCTGAATTACTTTTCGATACAAATGGCATCGAAAGGAAAAATAATTTTTTTCAATCGGATATTTAGAAGCAAATATATGGAATAAAATTTATTTTGAATTCGAAAGCATCTGCGTTTGCGCTTTCTAGCAGCAAAATTGTGCTTCGGGGGGGGGGGGACGGAAGCAAGGCTTATCATTCTCACATTTCAAGCTTCCCACTGCAAAAGGAATTTTTTAAATCGGAAAAATAGGTGCAGAGATATGGTGTCTGTCCACAGACTGATGGACGGACGGGCGGACAAACCGATAAATAAGCACGATGTTTTTTTTTACAAAAGACGTGCTTTTAAAAAGGCGCTTCTCAGTAACGAAGGCAAATTTACCTATACGGGATTGGTGTATTAGCTGTGGATAGAACTTTGCATAGAATTTCGCAATTGATTCCCCAAAATTTTCCGCCCCGAGAAAAAAAAATGAAGTAAACACGCTTTGCTATTTTTGGTAGAAATACTAGATTTTCTTTTCACGTGAATATGTCTTTAAAATCAGACCAATACTAGGTGGGCAGTACGAAAAGTTGAGCGTTACGAAAAAATGGGCATGGAATTCGGTCTAATAATTTCTATTATGAACACGAGCCAAACCAACCTAGTGTCATCCGATAGTTAAGGGAACAAAGACTTGTTAGTGACCTTGAGTTCGCTCGCCGCGATAAGCGGGGAGGGGGCGTGTCTTGGGCAACTTTCCGCTGCGCCGCGCAAACTTCAAATCAGTATAACTCGAGACTGCGAAGCGTTCGACGTCGAAATTCGTCTTAAACCGAAATCTAACGTCGAGATCTGTCGATTGACATTAAAAAGAAAGACATTAGAAGTGAAATAGAATATAATGTTGGCTGTGAAACTTTGGATCACAGTCGAAAATTTCTAAAAATTTCACAATGTCGGCATACACTCGTCGGAAAGCCAAGCAGAAATACATCGAACATAGTCTACGCGGAAGAGAAACTTGTCCGCTTTCACAACATCGCAATGTCCGTGGAAGAACACATGAGAAAGTATCGGGAGCAAAAAAAAATTGCTGCGGCGCAGTGCGTGAGCACTTTGGCGGCAACGACGCATGGGCCCCATGGACGTGGAACATGAAATTGCCCATGCTTCGGAACACGGAAACGACGAAATGGAAGTGCATTTCGACAGATCGGCGGGGTTTGAGAAGTATTGGAGATCGGCGAGTGAACGTTTCGAGAACACGTTTGTGAGCAATCCTTTCGGTCATTCGTGTGGGGTTTGCGACAGACTGCAAGATTTGAAGCCAGATGTGGATTTCGGAAAAACGTTTCCTGTCGAGAACGTAGCGGAGTTCAAGTTCAGTACGTGTCGTAAATCATTGGACAACAACAAGTTTCCGAAGTTGTCGCGATCGAACGTATTCAAGTATCCACCGAAACCGATCGGTTTGCCACCGTTGGATCCGATTAGTACCAGACTGATTTCTCCGAGGCTTCCATTCATGCAGATCCGTCGACTTCGCTACGAGGAGCAGCAGTTGCAACGGCGTCTGGACGATGATCACGCCTTCAACGTCAATATCAAGATGAACTCGTTCCACAAGTCGACCCACTTGAGTGGTTTCGTAAAGAAGTCGGTGGTGAAGGCTTGACTTCGATTCTTGGTGAACGAACCGTTGTACAAGCACTACAACATCCAGATCAGTTGGGAAGCATTCGACGAGAGCGAGCAGATGGATAGTGAGCGTCCGATTGAATCCATGGAGCCGGTTTGTGTCCTACTTCTCTTACCATAGACCAATGATTAAGAAACTTGTAATTGGCTGCTGAATTTTTCTTTCTTTCATTCACTAAACCCAAATAAATGCTATGCCCTAACGAGATGTATTCACGTAAAACCTTGCGGCCGTGCTCCGGCACAGCCTACCCGATTTTTTTTTAACTGTTTCCACTGGAATTTATTAATGACGTGAGGATATCGGAGAGTTTTTAACAAGGTATTTTGCTGTTTTGTTTAAATTTGTGGCGTAATTTCTCTCATGTGTTAAAGCCTTTTACATTATAAACTGTGTCACGATTTTGTTGTTCTATTTCACTGCATTAATTTCCTTGCAGCTCCAAAACAGATGTCCCATACACAATCGATCCAGTATTCCGATTAATACAATCACCAAGGAATCAGAAAGGGCGCTATGTTTTGGTTTTAGATGTATCTGGAAGCATGTCTGTAAGTACCCTCCTGTTTTACCTCATTTTTGCCTCTAATAAATCGAAACTTTTTTTCTATAACAATTGATTTTGTACGGCGATTAGGAAAACTTTATCGGAACACATATTTGAGATACTGTGCATTCGCCATGCCCAATGCGTCTACAATGTTCCTGGACTATGATGATAAAAAGTCATTGATGTGAAATAGAAAAATTTTAGCTGTTTAGTGTTCAACATAAATCCTCCTTTATATTCAATGGAAGTTTTACTGCGCTCATACAAAAATCTGGAAGCTTTTCTGGAACGTCTCGGAAGGAACTGCGTTAATGGGCTCCTTCACATTAGCCTGGATAGTTCAATTGTCCTAATAAAAGTGCTTTCGTTTCAGCGCGAAAATATAATTTTGGGAAATAAGAAGTGAGATGGTGCCAAATTTTGTGAATATGGTGGATGGTATAATCAGCTGCCCACCCACGGGGAGGGCCGATGGGGCCCGGGCTCCCCCTGGGGCTGACATAGCGAGAAATTATTGCGTCGAAGTTTGAAACAAAAATTCACGATACGCGATCTACATATACTTCTTAATCATGCACTCACTGTATATAGTTATAAGGGAGTAGTTCTGTTAAATAAATTTAAAAAAATCTAACCAGAAAAAGAATTTCAACTACTGCTTCTTCTAATCATTTAACATTGTACTGTAACATTACTAGAACCTGGATAAGAATAAATGTACCAAAGTCAACCTCCTTCTTAACTGTTATTGCACTTGTCTAATTTTCCCGGTAAATTTAGGGGGTCACCCCACCTAAATTTTTGCACTACTGGGTAAAGTGTGTATACTTGTTTGTTTTCGAGAAAACGCGTAACAGCACAGGTGGTGTGACACGGCGCGTTATCGTGAAGGAGAAACCAACCTTTTGTTTTGAGAAATTCCGGACAAAGCTCTTGACTGTTTACACATCCCAGGCTCATTATAGTTTATTCTTCTGGGACAAATTCACAATAAATCACAACCTTAGTTTCGAAAACAAATTATCGACACGGTTTTCACGCATGATTTTTCATCTGAACTTTGCTCAGCTTTGGCTCTTTGGGGAGAAACCACACATAACTATGTCCTACCACACAGCTATGTCCGAACACACACAGAGATACGTCCGACCATACAGAGCTATGTCACACAGCTATGTTCGACTACACAGAGCTATGTCTTTTCGTCTCGTGATCTTAAACAAAGCCCCACGTGTCTTCACCTTCCACATTTTTACTCAGAAGAGTTTCGTCTTCATCAACAAGTTCAGTAAAATTGAGGTAGGAATCAACGAGCGCCATTTTTGTTTTTTGTTTTTTTGTTCTGATGTTAGAAAATGCCAAGGTTAGTTGATGACAAGGTTATGCTCATCCTGCACTTCCGGTGATTGCTTCGTGACGTCACTGTTTAAATCGCCATCGGAACACTACCTAATCGCTACGTTTCTTTGTGTCTGCAACAAAGCAGCGTGTCGGAATTATTATTCGTAAACCAGCTGGAATAATCTTCATAAAGTCTACCAGATTTTTTAATTCATAATGTTTTCAATTTTTAATTTAAAAAATTTGAGGAATGTTGCCAAGATGTTTTTCCTATTCCTCATAAAGAAATTCGGCTGTACTACTGAATCAGAACGCTTTCAAGTAGTTCCCGATTTCCCGTGCATCGTTCCGCTTTGTTTGCATACAACCTGATCACACCCAACACGAAAGAAAGTAGTTCACGATAATATACGGATTTGTTTTTACTATTTTCATCGAAATAAATCTTATTGTAATGGAAATGGCTATTCTTTCGCAGACGGACTTACGGCTCATTTCTCACAGATAAAACTGCGGAACGCGAGCACAGCTCTGCGAGCACGTACCGGAAGCATCAAGCTACTGTTTTCGATTTGGCAACGGATCTCATGCTCATGTTATTTACATTCGAATGTAAACAGCATGCGAAATGGCAAAGTGGCTATCATTGCATTTTGCGTTTTTTTTTTTTTTTTTTTTATTTCATCAAAGAAAATATTTCATGGAGTATAAAAAACAATAACTGAGATACTGAAAATGAACTAAAGAAAAGAATAAACTTACCTCTATATACACTGTTAAAAATTTTGGGGTAGGTTGCACCAAAAACTGGCGCAACCCCAGCGGCACCACTTTCTGAAAAAAACAGAAAAAACATACACCATTGTGTGGTGCAACTTTGCGCCACGTTATGGTACAAGGCTGCACCAGATTATGGTGCAACGTTGCATCATGTTGGTTTTGTTTTCACCACACGATGGTGTATCTTTAAACAGAAAGTGGTGCAGCTAGTGTAGAACCACTTTTTGGTGCAACCTACCACAAAGCGTACGTTCGGATACTGATAAAAAAATTACTTTCGTATTTGCAAGTAGTATTTTAGTTCGTATTTACAATATATAGAACAAGTTAGTAAAATCATGCAATGCAATGATTATGATACGCTTTCCAACATACCAGAAATCATTTCTAAAATTATTGCTCAAGTTATGAGGATAATGGCTGTGGAATAAATCTCGCTCCTGTGCCCTGACCTTTGACCCCATTTCGATGATATTAAACAGAATTGGTTCCGTATACTTCTGGAACAACATACTAAAATTTTGTTGCAATAGAAGCATTTTTAGTCAAATTATGAGGATAATTGCTGTGGAAAAAATCTCATTCCTGTGCCCTGTCTCCTGACTTGGACCTCATTTCGATGATATTAAACAGAATTGGTTCAGTATATCTCCGGAACAACATACTAACGTTTTGTCGCAATAGAAGCATTTTAGTCAAGTTATGAGCATAATGGTTGTGTAATAAATCTTGCTCCTGTACCCTGACCTTTGACCTCATCTCGATGATATTAAACAGAACAGGTTCAGTACATCTCTGGAACAACATGA
Organism: Macrothele yani; assembly: GCA_039090855.1. Lineage (NCBI taxonomy): Eukaryota > Metazoa > Arthropoda > Arachnida > Araneae > Macrothelidae > Macrothele > Macrothele yani. The sequence goes on from CM077011.1 coordinate 33,627,129, forward strand.
TGAAGTTCATTTAGTCTCAATCAAAGAATTTTTACGTAAGTTATGACGCATACAGGTGATGGAATGGATCCCCTTTTATGCCCTGACCTTTGACCCCATTTCGCCGACATTCTCAATAGGGTTCCTTCCCAGGTTGTCCCCTACAACATACTAAAATTTCATCAAAATCGAACCATTTTTACGCGAGTCATCGTGCGGACAGACAGACAGACAAAGCTGGAGCATATACGCTTCTTCAACCTACGGCTGGAAAGCGTAAAAAAAAACAATTTTAAAACAAGTTAGTAAAATCATGCAATTCATTGGTTATGATACGCTTTCCACCATACCAGATATCTTTACTCAAGTTATCACTCAAGTTATGAAGATCAATGACTGTGGAATAAATCTCGGTCCTGTGCCCTGACCGTTGATCCCATTTCGATTATATTCAACAGAACCGGTTCAGTATAGCTCCGAAATAACATCATAAAGTTTTGTCGCAATCGAAGCATTTTTACGTAAGTTACGACGCGTAAGGGCAATGGAATGGATCCCGCTCCTATGTCCTGACATTTGACCCCATTTCACCCATTTTCAATAGCGTTCGTCCCCAGGTGGTCCACTGCCACATACTAAAATTTCATCGGAATCGAACCATATTTACGCAAGTTATGACGCATAAAGGTAATGGAATGGATTCCGCTCCTATGTTGTGACCTTTGACCCCACTTTACTTATTTTCAATATGGTTCGTCCCCAGGTGGTCCCCTACCACATACTAAAATTTCATCGAAATCGAACCATTTTTACGCGAGTTATCGCGCAGACAGGCAGACGGACAAAGCTGGAGCATATACGCTTCTTCAACCTACATTTGGAAAGCGTAAATAAAGCATCGACGTTCATTGCCATTCGGGATTTCTCATTGTTTGAAGCATTTCTTCGAAGACGTCTGTGCTCTTGGCACTACATGCGCTTCGGAATATGAATTCTATCAATCGATCACTTAGATTGTTTTTATGAACACCTTGTTTCATTATGCTACTTTTTAAATGTCTCCAAAAACAGTCTGTTTGCATTCGAATGTAAACAACAACAGATCCGTTGCCACATCGAAAAACGTAGCTTGATGCTTCCGGTACATGCTCGCGGATCTGTGCTAGCGTTCCGCTGTGTTAGCTGTGAGAAATGAGCCTTGCGCCCGTCTGCGGAAGAATAGCCATGGAAATAATTATAAGTGTTTATTCTGTTATAGAAAATAATAAGACATTTATTTTCATATCACAGATTTATGCATCATAATTCCGATAAAGTAAATGCAAAGCCCATTTCACGAAACTAATGTGTCTAACATTCATTTTTTCCACTCGGTGGAACAAAGTACTTCAATGAACTGTTCAAATGGATCTAAATTTTGTTTTTTATAAAATCGTCGAAACAAATATCCCATTAGGCTGCCGGCCAATAATTTTTCCGATTTGTTAGTATAGCTTCTGAGATTTTGCTTGAGAGCTCTCTAATTGGATTCCATACTTTGAGTATGAGCTCCACCGTCACGATCTATAAAACATTTTGTATGATTGACTATTAAATGAGTGAAAGCATGTTCTGACAAATGTTTACGTGTTTTCTATTGAACTCAGTAGATGGTAGTACCTGGTTTGATATGTTTTTGAAAAAGTGGTCAAGTCATCTTCCTCCATAGTTACAATTTGAATCTACGGTTCGCATGTTATGACGGTAATGTCACTCAGTGACGTCACGATCATTCGTCCGCTAGGAAAGCGCGATGAGTCAAGGAGATTAGAAGAAGGAGGAGCTGGTAACAGCTACTCTACCTCTGCTTCTGGCGTGACGCAGGGAGGTTATATTACCACCACTCCTATCCACGCAGCATTGGCCGCTATAAGTCACTGTCCGTGCTGCAAATGACGTCATGGGCAGGCACGACGCAGCCGCACAAAAGAAGCTGCTTTGAAACCAATGGAACAAAAGCTTCTAAGCGTATAAACAGATAAAATGAGTAATTCAATAATCTTTATCAATGATACACAAGCTTACTGTTTTATCAACGGTATAATTTAGTTCATATTTGCCTGCTTTTGACGTCACACCACAGATTAGCTGTGACCTATGGCGGCAGAGCCAGTGGTGTCTCCAGTAAATATAACCTCCTTGGCGTGACGCCACTTTTTATCAGCTGACTACGTGAAAGCGCCCAATCCGAAAATCTCCTGTATATCTCTATGGGGAAATCGGGATTTTAAACGGGTTTTTCGGACTCTTACTTACCCATACAGTCATGAAAAAAATTAAAGCTAAGATATCAGGTTCTCGTGCGGAATGAGTCAATCATAAAAAAAAATTTAAGGTAGCAATCTTAAAAGCACGATAATTAAAAACACTACGCAGGCTTCTTTTTTTTTTTTTTTTTTTTTTTGGATTGGAGGTTTAACGACCACCGTGAGCAACTCAATGGGCTATAAGCAGTCGCCCGTCCCTAATTTTGGGTCACTGGTTCCAGGGAAGGGAGAGAGCCAGTGCCGTAAGACAAACACAACATCCATGCCTCACCGGGATTCGAACCCGGACCCCTTTTGACGAATGATCAGAGGCCATCGCTTAGACCACTGCGCCACCGGGGCGGCAACGCAGGCTTCCGATGAAGTGAAGTGCTTATTTAATTTATAAGTTAAAAGGTTAAAAATAAAGCCATAAGAACTTTCGGTCTGCCTAAAGACCATCATCAGATGGAAGTACTGAAGGAACATTTTTGGGTTGGGAGACATATAAGTAACTTACAGGCGTGACGTACAGAACAGGTGATCATGTCGTCAATCCAGATATGATGATTTTAAATCGATATATGAATACATACAATCAAATGGTCAAATTATCAAAAACTTAACATACCAGACAAGTAGACGCAGAAAAAGAGTAAATGAATGAAGTAAGGCAAATACAGAAAATAAGGAGGCAATCTTACGCAACTTTCCTACAATAACAGGATAATATGTTTTTTTTTTGTTTTTTTTTTGTATGTATATTAAATATTTTCATTCTCCACAACTGGAGGGGAAATTTTTGATAGTTGTGTCCAAGGTTTTGGTATATAGACTGGAGTATTGTCATTACAACATGAAGTTCCATGTTCAGCAATTATCAAACTTTCAGTGAATAATAAGGAGGAGATAGTACGTGGTATTGTAATGATCTTTGCCTCTTTCCAATTAGGATAATGTTGTCCCTCGTTCACTAGTCTTGCAAGGGAAGTATTTGATAGGTCATTCTTAACAGCATATTTATGTTTGTTGAGCCTAATTCCCAATGACCTTTTGGTTGATCCGATGTATTGGCTGCAAGAGGGAATCTGATTCAAACTGTCAAGTGGGATAGTGTATATACCAAATTTGTTAACCTCTGGAACCAGGTCACGATCTTTCTTGATCAAAGTAAAAATATTGGTGGTACGTATCCCAAAGTCAAGATTGAATGGTTTACAAATATTTTTAAGGATTGAGGAGACAGTTGGGAAATAATCCATTGAGCCCACATAATTGCGACAGGGGTGTTCGGCCTGAAGGGTAGTTAAACGTTGACGACAGATTTTCCCGAGTTCAGCTTTAACCGTAGATTTTTTGAAACCATAGACACAAGCAATGTCGAAAACCTTATTAATTTCGCAACGCCGCCTGAAGTCATCAGAGGAATGAGTGAATGCTCTTCTTAGCATGAAGTTAATTGATGAAAGTTTATAATTATTCAGGTGTGCAGACGATGCAGGTATGATACCTGCATTGTCTGCGCACCCGAATAATTATAAACTTTCGAATCTCACGGCCAGGAGATTCAATTTTCCGTTTGTGCGCCAATATAGAGCGAAACACTACTTTTTTTGCTGGTGCTTGGATTAGAACCCACATCTCCTTTCTCCGGAGTCGGATATTCACTCAACTGAACTACGGCGGTAAGGCTTATCGCTGTAACTTGCCGTTTTAAATCATGTGTTACCTCAGGTGTACGTCACACACCAAAGTACTTTGCTTTCACAGTAATATACGTACCTTTTTGGTTTAGCTATCAGTGATAAATTTGCAATCATTAAAAATTCTTGTAATAGACGATAATGTTCTACGATGAGTGCAATGTCATTCTGTTTACTTTCAGGGTCTACCAATGAAGTTGCTTCACCAAGCATCAACAAGACTAGTGGAAGATCGGATTCCGGATGGCTCCGCTTTTGGTATAGTTAAATTCAGCACAGAAGCTGCTATCCTTCATGAACTTACTACGGTGAATAATGTGACACGAAATCAGCTTAGCAAACAGTTGCCACGATATGACGATAATGGACAGACTGCTATTGGGAAAGGCATCATGAAAGCTATTAAGGTAAATTTATTATGAAAACGGTGGGTATTTTTTAACACATCTAGAGCTTCATTTGCGGCGATACGCAGGTAGCTTTCAGAATTTTTTCTCTATTAGGCCACTTCAACGAGGATATCGAGATAACTTTTTGACACCTGATGGACTAACACACTAAATGTCACCAGTATCCATTTTAGATCATTACACCGACGAGCCATTACATTAAGACCACCCCAGCCTAGAGAAATGAGCGCGCCTGGAGACCGAACGGTGGCACAGGTGAAGTTCACAGAGCAGTATATATACAACCCGAGGACCGGCTTTTGGTTAGTAGAACGTTCCGAGTCAGAATGAGAAAAGCTGCCTATTTATCGGAGTTTGATAAAGGACAAATTATGATGCCACGGTGCCTTGGAACTACGATCTCGGAAACGGGGCAGTTTGTGGGTTGTTCACGTGCCGCTGTAGTGAATACCTACCAAAAGTGGTGCACATATTGCCAAACCACGAACCGTCGTCCAGCTGTGTGTCGTCCGCAGCTCACTGATGCCAGAGGAGAGCGGAGACTGCCGCGCATTGTTCACAGCGACTGCAGGTCCGCAGTGAGACAAATCACACGCAGCTACAGCAGTGGTGATCAGGGCAATATGTCACAGCAGACAGTTCATCGCAGCCTTCTGCGCATGGGCCTGCTTAGCTGAAGACCCAGCCGTGTCCCCATGCTCACTGCACGTTATCGCCAACAAGGCATGAAATGAGCCCAAGATCATCGAGATTGGACCGTGGATGATTGGAAGAAAGTGGCCTGGTCTGACGAATCAAGATTCCTGGTGCATCACGTAGACGGCCGAGCGGGGATACGCCGATTACCAACGGAGGCTATGGCACCTGGATGCACTGTTGGGCGGAAACCGACCGGCAGTTGCGGTGTTATGCTGTGGGAGATGTTTCCTTGGGACACTTCAGGCCCCATTATCCCAATAGCATAATCCCTGACAGCTGTCCGGTATCTGAACATGATTGCGGACCAAGTTCACCCATTCATGGCAACTGTGTTCCCTGCTGGTGATAGCCATTACCAACAGTATAATGCGCCATGCCACACTGCGAGAATCGTCAAGGAGGGATTCGAGGAACATTCTCGAGACTTTCTGTTTATGCCCTGGCCTCTAAATTCCCCTGAAATGAACTCAATCGAACATTTGTGTTTCGAATTGGAAAAGCGGTTTCGCGCTAAATCACCACCACACCGAAATGTGCAGAAACTGGAGGGCCTGATGTTGACATTTTGGTACCAGATACTCAAGGATACCTATCGCCACCTCATTGAATCGATGCCTCACCGAGTGGCCACTGTTTTGCGGGACAAAGGAGGTCCTACAGCTTATCAGGTAGGTGGTCATAATGTAATGGCTCATCAGTATATATATATATATCATCATCATCATCATCATCATTGTCAACCATTATCAATCCACTGCTAGACGAAGGTCTCCCCAAGTTTCCTCCACAACCGTCTGTCTTGTGCCAGTCTCCTCCATGTCACTCCCGCATACTTTCGAATTTCATCCACCCATCTTCCATGTGGTCTTCTTCTGGGTCTTTTCCTGTCCCTTGGAATCCAATCTAAAATTTCGGCTGTCCATCGATGGTCTGTTCTTCTGGCAGTATGTCCAGCCCATTGCCATTTCAGGGATTTAACTCTGATCATGATGTCTTCCACTCTTGTCATTTTTCGGATCCACGTGTTCCTCTTCTTATCTCTCCTGGTTACACCAAGTATGCACCTCTCCATGCTACTTTGAGTTGTCTGCAGCCTTTGTATGTCTCTTTTAGCTAAGGTCCACGTCTCTGCACCATACGTAAGCACTGGAAGGATGCATTGATCAAACACTTTTCTTTTAAGACATAATGGCATATTGCTCTTGAAAATTATGCTGTTTCTTCCAAAAGCTCTCTACGCAAGTTTTGTACGCCGATTAATTTCTTCACCAATGTGACCCTCACTTGATATCTGCTGTCCAAGATAAACGTACGTGTCTGTTATCTCCAGCTTTTCTCCATCAATCGATAAATCTTCATTTCTTGTAAAAGCATTGTACATCACTTTTGTCTTCTGAAAGTTCATTTTTAATCCCACTTCTTTACTCTTGTCAGCAAGTTCCTGGATCATACTCTGTAGCTCTGATGGGGTAGTTGTAAAAATGACTATGTCATCAGCAAAACGAAGGTGGGTTAGATAATCTCCATTAATCTTTATCCCTTTGTTTTCCCAGTTCAGTGATTGAAAGACATTTTCCAATGTGGCATTAAAGAGCTTCGGAGATATGGTGTCACCTTGTCTCACTCCTTTTCCAATTTTCACGTGTGTTGTATTTTCAAACAGCCGAATCTTTGCACTTGCATTTTCATAGATGTTATTAATAATATTAATGTATGCATCTTCAATACCGCAGGATTTCAGAGCCATTGCAACTGCTGATGGTTTCACCGAATCAAAGGCTTTTTCATAATCGATAAAAGCCATGCACAATGGAAGTTCATATTCCCTCGCTCTTTCAATTAGTTCTCTCAGTACGTGGATATGATCTATTGTGCTGTAGCCACTCCTGAATCCAGCTTGTTCTCTCGGTTGAGCCATGTCCAGTGTTACTTTCAAACGGTGTGAAAGAACTTTAGTGAAGATTTTATAAACCACTGATAGGAGGCTGATAGGTCTGTAGTTCCTGAGATCCTCAATGTCACCTTTTTTATGTAGCAAGATCATTGTAGCGTTGCTCCAATCCTCAGGAATTTTCCCTTCATTAAGGCATCGAGTGAAAATTTGGGCGAGTACTGCTTCGATTTCTCCACTTGCTTCTTGTATGATGTCTACAGTAATTCCATCTTCTCCTGGAGCTTTTCCCCGCTTCATGTTCTTGATTGCATGTGCAACTTCTGCTGGAAGGACTGGAAGAACTCTGGTACTGGTACCTTTCATGATGTCTGGGGTACATGTATCATCCCTTTCATATAATTTGGAGTAGAAATCTTTCACTCTTGTCAAAATTTCGCCTCTATTTCTTGTTACAGAACCATCTTCTTTTCTCTTTGCCATAATCTGTTTTTTCCCCTTACTGAGATGTCCCTTTGCTATCTTTAGGCTTTGGTTGTTTTCAATTGCTTTCCTTACTAGTTCACAGTTGAATTTCCTTACGTCTTCAGTGATACTTCTTCGTACTGTCTTGCATAGCTCTATATATTCCACTTTGGAAGTCACATCTTCTTTAGTTGTCCTCATCACTCTTCTTTTTTGCATCAACATTTTGGTTTTTCCTGATAATTTGTTCACATGCAATTTGTTCTTAGACCCAGCTAATTTTGTTGCTGTTTCCATAAGAGCTTTGGTTACTTTTCTGTTAACTTCAGAAATATCCACTTCTTCCGATGTTAGGCCTCCTGAAGCAGAGAATCTGTTCTTCAGTTCCAATTTGAAGGTATTATGGTGTTTTTTAAGGTTGGTTATGTTAATACATTTTGTTTGTCTTATGAGCTTGCTACGTTCGAGTTTAGTGTTGAGGTGCATCTTACATCTCACCAATCTATGGTCACTTATATATATATATATAATACACCGAAAGGTAAATTTACTATAGACACCCATTTAAAAACATATGAGCGCACTTGTCTTCCTTACAGCAGCAGCAACACGCTCGTCGTGGCATGAACTATACCAGATGTTGGAAATAGGTACATACCAGCTAATAACGTGTGATCCCCTCTTTCTTCCTCGCAACAGTAGTAACACTTCATGGTATGGGCTCTATCAGTTGGAAACATTGTCATAAACAGCCCGCTAATAATATGTAGGCCCACCTCTCTCTCCTTCTCTCTCTCTCTCTCTCTGTCTCTCTCTCTCTCTCTCTCTCTCTCTCTCTGTCTCTCTCTCTGTCTCTCTCTCTCTCTCTCTCTCTCTCTCTCACGACAGCAGCAACACGCCGTGTCATGGATTCTATCAGGTGTTGGAAACATGTACATACCGGCTAATAGCGTGTGAGCCCCCTTCCTTCCTTATAACAGCAGCAATACTTCATTGTATGGGCTCTATCAGGTGCTGGAAACATTATTATAAGCATAATCTTAATAATGTATGGGCCCAGCTTTCTCTCTCTCACAGCAGCAACACGCCGTGACATTAATTCTATCAGGTGTTGGAAACATGTACATACAAGCTAATGGCGTGTGAGCCCCCCCCCCCCTTCCTTATAACAGCAGCACTTCATGATATGGTCTCTATCAGGTGTTGGAAGCATTGTTATAAACATCATCCTAATAATGTATTGGCCCACTTTTCTCTCTCTTACACAGCAGCAACACGCCGTAGCATGGACTCCACCAGGTGTTAGAAACGTTCGGCTGGTGTTGCTGGTCACGATTCCGGAACAGCCACCATCACTAAATCTCCGAGTCCCTGGTCATGGGTATGGACTCGAATGCATCCCTTTCCTTCGTCACACATATACTCAATCGGGCTTCATTCCTGAGAGTTAGAGGAGCCATTCGAGGGTTGTAAACTCATGGGAATGTTTCTTCATGTAGTCCTTATCCACCATCCTTTGGTTGGAAATCGATAGTCATGACCGGGTGTAGATGATCGGCGAGTACGAGAACATAGTCTTGTGCGATGATTGTAGCCCCAATTTTTCAAGGGAGTCCATAGGTTTCCAACGTAAACACTCCCCAGGACATCACACGGCTTCCACAGACCTCTTAACACCCCGACTTGAAAGCTGGCGTCCATAGCCTTATGTGTCTGCGCCACAACCGCACCCTCCCGTTGGCGTGTTGTAGTTGAAACCTTGAATCGTGGAACTAAGATGACACCTTCTAGATAAAAAGTCAACATTGCATGATGGACTTGATCGGCAGCAATGTTACGATTATCCTTAATACCCGACATTCCAGCTATAACAGGAGATCCGTTCCTCATCAAGAGAACGAGCTCTACACCATGACACTACCACCAGAACCTTTAGTTGTGCTTATACAAGACAAACTAGATCCAATGCTTCATGGGACTCCCGCCAAACTCTTTGCCTCTCGCTGGTACAGAACAATGCATACCGCGACTCATCGGGTCACATGACTTTCTTCCAACATTCCAGTGTCCAGTCACGATGTTTCTGACACCACTGTAGCCGAACTTTTCGATTTTTCATGGAAATCATTGGTCTCCGTATAGACATGCGACTGCCAGTGCAGATCCTCTTCAATTCTCAGCACGTGGTTCGCTGAGATATGAATCGGAAACAGCCTTCGTTGAATGCTTCGGTCAATTACTGCACACAGGAAGTCCTGTTTCCTCCGTACAATCATCCTCAGACGATGGTTATCACATACCTGACTGACAGATTGTCGTCGCACCACAGCTACGCCTCTTCGACAAACAATGTCAGTTATTTTCCCACTGATTAAAGACCCAGGATATCTCACCTTTTGAGGAACCATTCAGCTCTCCTGTTTTTAAAATCGTCGTTCAAGCCAGATGGGCACCCACAATAAGCCCTTTGCCAAACTCTAAAGGATCTTTTTTTTATTCAAGGTTTAACGACCACCGTGAGCAACTCAATAGGTTATGAGCAGTCGCCAGTCCCTAATTTAGGGTCACTGGTTCCAGGGAAGAGACAGAGCCAAGGCCGCAAGACAAACAGAACATCCGTGCTTTACCGGAATTCGAACCCAGACCTTTCTGGGACGAATGGTCGCAAGCCAGCGCTTAGACCACTGCGCCACTGGGGCGGCAAAAAATCCTTTGTAATTCCCAGTGTGATCAACACTACTGGCGATTACTGACGAACAACAGTCTTAAATAGTTGCCTAGATCACGAGGTGACACACGTGATCATATATTTTGCATATACGCTGCGTCAGTGTTGTTTACTTACATCTTCATAAAAGTTTTTAATTCAGTGGCCGGCGTGTCTTTACGCCTAAAGCACCAAAGAAACACGCTTAATGGAAGAAATATTTTGGAGTTTTCTCCTACAGACTATTTTGTTTCCGCTCTAAAACTTTAGGCACACAATTTTTGTTTCAAAAAATTTCTTTGGATTTTTTGTAGCAAAATGTATGTAGCTATTTAAAATCAGAATGTTTGTACTCAATTTTTGTTTACTATATATCCTCCAAAATACTTTTGGAAATTCAATGGATGCCGCACCCGTGTAATTAAATTCACTGATAAGAGACTCTATGGTATTAAAATTCTCGGCATACACTGTCTTACTATTAATATCAGAATACCCTTCCATTGATAGTGAATTCGGATCTAAAGAAACACCGCTTCACAGACCCAACTATAAAAAATATGATTGTAGGGTATGATGAGACAATAACACGATTGATACTTCAATCGGCAGAATTAACTTATTTCCAGAGCGGATTGATAATTCGATGCCACATAAGCCATCGCTCCGTACGTGACCTTTCAACAGCATTGAAGATCATTAGGTTAACGGCTGGTGATGTGATATACAAATCGATTCGGATCGAGGTTGAATCTTCCAAGAAACGACCCGGTGAACCTCGGAAGCTAACGGAACGTGACAGGAGAGCTCTGCAAACCACTTTCCCCCAGAACGCAGATCAACATTGTCTCAAATCCCATAAACCCTCTGTGAGACTACTGAGACTGATGTTAGCACTAATGCATTGCTCGGAACTCTCCATGATATTGGTTACCACGGTCGATTAGCCATCCACTAGCAGCTAATCACTTCGACTAATGCCACACGCCAATTATTGGTGTAAAAAAGGTCGATCTTGGACTGTAGACGAATGAAAAACTGGGTTTTGGACTGACGTATCACAATCTCAGTGTTGTTTCTGAGTGTAACAGATGTCCGGAGAGAGATACCTTCCAGAGCTTATCGCCCCGACAATGAAGTATGGTTTAGGCAGCGTGATGGCATGGAGCAATTTTTCGAGGTCTAGCTTGGACCCATTAGTCCTTTTGGACAAAACTAGGAATGCTGAGCTCTATCTAGACACCCCTGGACAATTATGTACTACCAACGCTGTGGCAGTACTTTGGGGTAGGTTCATACCTCTAACGCACCATTTCATACTACTCGCGTATATGACGTCATATCTCTTCATTCATGGAAACACCATGAATGCTGAGCTCTATCTAGACGCCTTGGACAATTATGCACTGCTAATGTTGTGACAGTACTATGGGGAAGGCCCATACCTCTCTCAGAAGAACAACACACTATTTCATACTACCCGGATATGACATCATATCTCTTCATTCATGGAAAAAACATGAATGCTGAGTTCTATCTAGACGACTTGGACAATTATGCACTACCAACGTTGTGACAGTACTTTGGCAGAACAACGGACCATTTCATACTACCCGAATATGACATCATATCTCTTCATTCATGGAAAAATCATTAATGCTGAGCTCTATATATTAATCTTGCCCCTGGACAATTATGTACTACCAACTTTGTGGCCGTACTTTGGGGAAGGCACGCACTTTTATCAGAAGGACAACTCGCTATTTCATACTACTCGCGTTGTCATAGATTGGTTTAAAGGCTAGGGCCTCGAACAGTACGACTGGCCACTCCAAAGTCATGACCTAAACCCAATAGGAAATCTCTGGGATCAATAGGCTCGTTAGGTGCATGGAAGAAGATATCGCTCAACAAAGCTATACTGATCACTGCTTTGAAGGTTGTAATAGCAGAACATACCGGAAGATACTTACAAAAAGAACTAGCGGAAAGTATTCGACGAAGGCTGGGAACCATTATAAGAACCAAAGATTCAACATGCAATATTAAATTTTCTGTAAATAAAGTTTTTTGTAGACATGCAGGTGTCCGGTAATTAAGTCCCGCACCCCCTTGGGAACGTGGCACAGTGCAATGTCCTGTTGGTAGGCACCATCACCACCAGGGTAAACGTCCAACATGAAGGGATGCATGTGGTCAGTGAGGATGGACAGGTAGCCATTGGCATTCAGGAACCCATCCAGCGGTTCCATTGGATGGGTTCCTAAATCAATTTTTTTTAAGGTTTAACGACTACCGTGAGTAACTCGATGGGCTACAAGCAGTTGCCCGTCCAGGGTCACTAGTTCCAGATAAGAGAAAGCCAGTGCTGTAAGACAACACAATATCCATGCCTCACCGGGATTCGAACCCGGACTTCTTGGACGAATGATCAGAAACCCCACTTTGCCACTAGGACTGCCAGAATATTAACGATACGGCAGTATATTCAAATTCATGTATCTTGACATAGCGTTTCTGCACATAATGCAGAATATGTAACATCCTGCAAACAATAATACTGATCATCATCTAACAGTCTCTCAAAGCATTTTGCTTGGCTTACCCAACGGAATTGTTTTGAAATCGGTTTGGCTTACCCAACGAAAGCCACTCTCGTGGCGCAGTGACCTAAGCGCTGGCTTCTGTCCATTCGTCCGTGATGGGTCCTGGTTAGAATCTCGTGCGGCATGGATGTTGTGTTTGTCTTACGGCACTGCCTCTCTCTCCCTTCCGTGGAGACAATTGGCCCCTAATTCGGGACGAGCGACTGCTTATAGCTCATCGAGTTGCTCACGGTGGTCGTTAACCCCCAACTAGAAAAGGAAATCCCCCAACGAAAATGGTTAACAATTATTTTTTAAAAAAGGAGGAAATTATTGAAGTTCCGATTATGACCCTTTCTTTTCGCTCCGTGTAACATGTTGTTTAAAATGAAATAAAAAATGCCGCATTTATTGATAGGTTTTGAAAGAAGGAGGTGTTTCTGCTGAAGGAGGATTAATAATTTTGATAACGGACGGAGAAGAGAATGTTGATCCGTATATTGCAGATGTTATTCCGGTGATCCTTGAGGAAAAAGTCATCATCAACGCCATCGCATTTGGCAAAGACGCGAGTGAAAAGGTAGAAAGAATCATCCAGTTGACTGGAGGGAGATGGTACTATTCGAGTATTGAGGACGACAAACCGGCTTCGGCAATGGATTCTGCTTTTCTTGAATCGGTTTCTTCCCAGACGGATATCGACTTACAACCAGTTCAGGTGAGTAATTTCTGCAGTGAATGCTTCAGCATTTCTTTAAACAGATTTTGCCTTCTTTCAAAATGTCAACGGATCTGGCCATTTACCTGATAAAAGACATTTTAAGTGTGGTAACTCCAGATGAAAATATGGAGGATGTTCACCTATTTTTAGAACGATTTTCCAGCAATATAATTAATGTTTAAAATAAAACTATTTCTTCCTTAAATGTTCTACCCGATAGCCCTTCCTCTGGACTATGAACCTACATCTAGATTTCCAAGATAATGGGGCATTTCTTCAAATTGGTAATGGCATTTTATTCCACACCTCTTCTACTGCTTTCCATAGGACAATCAATGGCTTAGGTCTGCGTTTAGAAAGCGCTCTTTTTAGCAGTCCGAAGGCACAATAGTCCATTGTGACACATCAGGGGACTTTGAAGTAATATGAGCAATAGGTAGAGACTTGATACCAGTCTTTTTAGCAGTCCGAAGGCACAATAGTCCATTGGTGACACAACAGGGGACTTTCAAGGAATATGAGCAAAAGGTAGATACTTGATGCCAGTCTTTTTAACAGTCCGAAGGCACAATAGTCCATTAGTGACACATCAGGGGACTTTGAAGGAATATGAGCAAAAGGTAGAGACTTGATACCAGCCTTTTTAGCAGTCCGAAGGCACAATAGTCCATTAGTGACACATCAGGGGATTTTGAAGGAATATGAGCAAGGTAGAGACTTGATACCATTCTTTTTTAGCAGTCTGAAGGCACAATAGTCCATTGGTGACACATCAGGGGACTTTGAAGGAATATGAGCAAAAGGTAGAGACTTGATACCAGTCTTTTTAGCAGTCCGAAGGCACAGTAGTCCATTGGTGACACATCAGGGGACTTTGAAGGAATATGAGCAAAAGGTAGAGACTTGATACCGGTCCGTTTTTCATTTTTGAAGAAATAAAATGGTAGCGTTATTGTATCTTGATGGAAATCTACTCTTTGAATTCTCTGTGGATAAAGGAATTGTATTACCTCTTTTAATATAGATAGTTAAAACATTATTTTGGTAATATGTAGAATTTATTTTAACATTATTTTCTACTTTTCTTAACTCTAATTTCCCATTCTAAGAGAAACCAGCAATAATCGTGAATCCTTTACTGAAACTTTCTTTGGATTCTTGGAATCAAGTTTTTCTGCTCCTTCGTGATAGTAAATCGACCTTTTTTGTTACAGTCGTTCAGGTAGATCTATGCATCATGAATAGTCACAATAAATCTCCATCTGTCCCCGGCTAAGTGATTTTCATAAAGAAGTCTACACCGTGTTCTGCGCTCAGCCACGTGCCTAGGCAAAAGGTGGTGAAGATTTTTTTTTTCTGTTGTTGCTTTGTTTTTTTTTTTTTTTTGTTTTTTTCAGATTCAAATCTTTGTTTATTACCTTGTTTACAGTTGATACACAGATGTTTAACGACTTAGCGATTGCTCTTAGTGTCGGCGGATATTCTTTTAAGACCTGAGACTTTTACGACTACACGTACCTTCTTTGGATATTCGTTTGGTGTTCTTTTTCCTGTTAAAAGCAATGTACTTGACGATTTTTCCCTCTATTATTAATAATGTTGCTTATTTTACATTTAGAAATGCTAATTCAATTATTTTCACAGCGTTTTTTGATTACAGGATACAAATGTTTTTCTTGGTAAAGAGCAAAAACATAACCTTTTATCCAAAGCGTGTTTACGTGCGGCATTTTCTTAGCAGACGATATTTAACAGGACCAGATGTTTCTTTCGTATTCGTCTAACACGCTGTTGCCAGTTTCAATTCTTTGAACTCCTTTTAATTTCTATAATTTCTTATGAAAAGCGTTCTGAAAATGTGTGAGCAACTTCCGTAGCACGGGTCAACCTATCAAATAAGTAAGGTCAGAATCTTCTTTGTCTCTTTTAGGAATTTTCTCTGCAGAGTAAAATGAGAAATGCCTGTTAATTTCTCTTGCGATATGACGTCGTTGTCCGATATTTTTTTTTTTTTCAATTGCAGGTTTAACGACCACCGTGAGCAACTTAATGGGCTATAAGCAGTCGTCCGTCCCTAATTTTGGGTCACTGGCTCCAGGGAAGGGAGAGAGCCAGTGCCGTAAGACAAGCACAACATCCATGCCTCACCGGGATTCGAACCCGGACCCCTTTCGGACGAACGATCAGAGGTCATCGCTTAGACCACTGCGCCACCGGGGCGGCTCCGATATTTCCCTTGTGGTATACAAACAGACACAACTAATAATGATCTGCTTTGCTGAATATAAATGTATATGCACAAGAAATTCCATATGCAGAAAAATATGCCACCCCGTTGGCTCAGTGGTTTAAGCGCTGGCTTTTGAGCGTTCGTCTGAGTCGACTGGGTTCGAGCCCCGTATGAGACATGGGTGGTGCGTTTGACTTACGGCATTGGCTCTCTCCCTTCCCTGGAACCAGTGGCCCTAAATTCAGGACGGGCGACTGTTTATAGCCCTCAGAGTTGCTCACTGTGGTCGTTAGACCCCAAAATAAAAACAATGTTGAAAATCAGTGGATCTAAGGTACACGTAAATTTTATTTAACAGTATCTTTTATTCAATGAAAGCTGCTACACTAAAAAAAAATTCTGAAATTCACGAGCCTCTTTCCGTGATTCCTTTCGTGAATTAACGAAGCATATTTCTGGTACAACCTTTTCCGTGAAATGACGGAAAGAAACCTGAATTTCACGAAATTTCGTGCCCCAGGAAAAGTCTGAATTTTCAGAATCCTGTCTGCAATTCCTTTCTTATATTGACGGTGAATTGTCGCTTTTAAGATGTGTTAACGGAAAATTCTGAGTTTTCAGAAACCTTTTCACATTTCCTTTCTCATATTGACGGTGAATTGTCACTTTTAAGATGTGTTAACGGAAAATTCTGAATTTTCAGAAACCTTTTCGCAATTCCTTTCTTATATTGACGGCGAATTACCGTTTTTAGATGTGTTAACGGGAAATCCTGAATTTTCAGAAACCTTTCCGCAGTTCTTTTCTTATACGTAGTGCGATCAAAAAGTTCCGAGACTAGGTATGTAGCGCGCTAACAGATGGCAGTACACGGGTGTGTTCAAGCCGCGGCCGAGGGCAGTGACCTTCATATGTCATTTTGCCGAGTGGCCTCGTTCTGTGAACATCGGGAGCTGTTCTATGTGCAGACCACAGCTGCGATTTCGGTATGGACTGGAAACTATAGCAGCGAGCGAACATCAAATTCTGCGTCAAATTCGGCAAATCGGGAACGGAGACTTGCGGCAGGCTTATGGCAATGAATCGTGCGAGGTGTTTTGAATGGCACTCGCGCTTCAAGAGCGGCAGAACGGCACTGGAGGACGACGAGAGGTCAGTCAGGGCGACCGTCCACGAGCAAAACTTCCGAAAATGTGGACACAATTAGGGAACTGGTGCATGAGGATCGTCGGAGAACCATTCAAGTCAGTGCTACTATCGTCAATGTGTTATACGGAACAGTGCAAGAAATTCTGACGTCGGTTTTGAAAATGCACTGCATTGCTGCAAAGTTTGTGCCAAAGATTCTGAACCCCGAACAGAAGGCGCTCCGTGTCGAACTGTCAAGATCTTCATCAGAAGGTGGTGAATGAACCAACGTTCCTGTCGCGGGTCATCACTGGGGACGAGACTTGGGTCTACGGTTACGACCCGGAGACCAAACAATTAAAAGTTGTCGCAGTGGAAGAGCCCGGCATCTCCACGGCCGAAGAAGACCCGACAGGTCCGGAGTGCAACCAAAAACATGCTCATCGTGTTCTTCGACATTAGTGGGGTTGTGCACCGTGAATTCGTCCCCCAGGGCTAGACCGTCACCGCCCTTTTTAACTGCGATGTTCTGCGGCGTCTTAGGGAGGACATTCGCTGCAAACAACCTGAAATGTGGCGCAGGGGCGATTTCCTGCTTCATCACGACAATGCAGCAACTCACAGAGCGTTAGCAACACGCCAGTTTTGCAGCCGCAACAGCATTACTACCCTTCCTCACCCTCCTTACTCGCCGGATTTATCCCCCTGCGACTTCTTTCTGTTCCCGAAGATGAAGCTGACGCTCAAGGGTTGCCGTTTTGAAACCGTGGACGAGATCCAGCGCGAATCGCAGACGGTGCTTGACACGATTCGCGAACAGGACTTCCAGGGAGCGTTCCAACAGCGGCAAAAACGCTGGCAGCGGTGTATCGCTGCCCAAAGAGACTACTTTGAGGGACATCATAGCCAGATTTAAGTAACGTAAGTACTTTGTTGCATATCGGCCTAGTCTCGGAACTTTTTGATCGGACCTCGAATCGACGGTGAATTGCCACTTTTAAGATGTGTTGACGGGAAATTCTGAATTTTCAAAAAACTTCTCTCAATTCCTTTCATATATTAACGGAAAAACTCCGTTCTCACTTTTTCCATATCCGTATGACGAAAGATTTCCAATAATAAGAACGAATCGAGGGAATACTTGAGGTTTTATTAACTGGTAAATTTCAATCTTCTGTCGAAGGATCTGGTTTTGGAGTCCTGTTGCGAGATCGGATATTGTGGATAGCATATGACATAGGGTATTTCTTCTCCTCTTCACCATTTTGTAAACCAGCTATTATATATTGTGTTTCTGTAATAAACCAAGTACTTAAACAATTATACAGGTGACTCTATGATGTCTATGTCAATGTTAGATCTATGTCTTTGTACCTCTTAAAACAAAAGCTATTATAGCTTATGACGAAGTAAATTTCTCCATCATCTTTGTCCACGCCGAGCATCGAAGCGGGTCCCCTCAATCCGGAGTAAGTCGCTCTCCCAACTGAGCTACGCAGACTTGTGTTAATTGTATGCTCTCACTGCTATCTGCCTTTATCTCATGGGCGGCCTGCGGTGCAGGCACGTCACGAGCTATCAAAAGTAAAATTTATGTTTAGGAGTTTTGTGAAATAATGCTATAAAACAGCAAATTTTACGTTTTCTTAAAGATAATTGAAAGCCATTATCGGTTTAAAAATATCTTAAGTCCCAAAGCACTATGTTGCTTCGAAAAATCACGATGCAAAAACTACTTAATTTGTGATAAGTCCTCCTAAGGAAAAAATACAATTATTGCAAATCTATTCAAAACAATAATAAGCTCCAACAGAAAATAAAACGACCAAATCACTCGCATTAATGACAAAAAAGATCGTCATCACACAATTAGTTTTACCATGAACGTGTTTCAGATTTCCTAGACTTTCTGGCTCAGTGGTTAAGATGCACATTATCTGTTGACCCACCCCAAACGACGTCGGTTCGATCCCCACGGCTGCGAAAGGTTTGTCAGGTGTAAGAGCTCAAAAATTCAGCATCTTCGATTTTGCGAAATTTCCGTCTAAATACGGAAAAACCTGAAACGAACTTTCCTGAAATAAACGGAATTTATGACTACGGAAAATCTGTGAAAATACGGAAGATAAAAAAAAAACGGTCACTTTTTTGAAAACGGGAATTTCGTCAAAAGACTAACACCTGCAACTTTGCTGCACATTATTTTCCAAAATTTTCCGTGAATTCACACCACTTATTTTTTATGGTGTAGGTTTGTGAAGGTAATATACAGAGTGTCCAATAAAGGTGTAACCAATTTTAAATAATCATAACAGTTTTAATATAAATGATCTCAATACACAACTTGCGTTAATTCACAGAACAGATCATGAAGTTTTATAGACATTCGACATGGGCGCCATTTGTCATCCGAACGATGTCTAAACGCTATTCCAGTTACAACCATGTTCCTTCGAGGATGTCCGTTTTAACTTTCTGAAGTGCGTGTGTAATCCTCCTCCTTAGGTCAGGAATGTCTGCAACAGGGGTGCTGTAAACCTCACCCTTGAAAAAATCAAATGTTATGTCCGGCGAACGTGGGGACCATACAAAGGGACCACCACGCCCAATCCATCGATTGGGAAATTTGGTATCCAGAGACCTCCTGACAATCAAAGCCCAATGAGGTGGCACCCCATCTTGTTGGGAAATGACTGGAGTTGCAAGTTCATCCAACTGGGGATACACAAACTGCTCAATCATGTCCAGGTAAATCTTAGCTCTCACGGTCGCTTCCTGAAAGAAAAAGGGTCCAATAACACTTTCTACCATTATGCCACACTAAACATTCAACTTTTGGATTAGCACGTTCATGTTCCATTGTGCAATGCTGGTGTTCAGTTAATTATCACATTCTGTTTATTAACCTTTCCAGAAACATGGAAAGTGCTCTCATCCGAGAAACAGATTTGTCTCAGGAAAGATTCAGCACTTGCAATGTTCTCCAACATCTCTTCAGCTAGCTATTTACGTTTCATATGATCGTCTGGAGTTATGTGATGGGTTTCTCAATTTGTACGGGTACATTTCCAATCTCTGACGTAACACTCTGTGCACTGACGGCTTGGGGATGGCCAGCTGTCGTGCTGCTTGTCTGATTGACTTTCAAGGACTACGAGTGAATGTTTGTTTCACAAGCTCCTTCCTCCCTTTCTGGAATGAGCGATAGTCGCCCAGGGGTTTTCCTTGTAAGGAAGCTACCAGTTTCCTTGACCACCTACCTAATACTTCGTAGATCCTTCTTTCGCCCTCAGTACAGTAGCTATCGGACGTGCCATCGATTCAATAAGATGCCGGAAGCAGTTGGTAGATATGGCCAACCAAGTTCTGTCCAATACAGCCTTCAATGCAGGTATGGAGATGATTGGTGTAGTTATACACCTGATGTTCCATTTCATAATGTCCCTCAAGTGCTCTGTGGGATTGATATCGGGGGAATTCGGAGGCCAATCGATATGCTGGAAGTCTGAATTGTGTTCCTCAAACCATTCTTGCACAACATTGGGTCGGCGTATTGTCACCTGCGAAGACAACGTCGCCATTCGGGGGAAAAGTTAAAATTGCTGGGTGTACCGAGTTATCAAGCATTCACGACAGTGAGCACTCGTCGTACGTCATTCCACATGCACCAGAAGTCCAAGTTCCTGAGAGGTAAACATGATTTATACAATCGGCTCCAGTGGCTTGCACTGTGGAGGCCATGCAGGACGGATCGAGTGCCTCATGTTGTTTGCGCCAAATATGAATACGACCATCCACTGAATGGAGTAAAAGACGAGACTCGTCTGACCAGCAGACTGTTTTACAGTCATCCGAAGTCCAACTTGAATGATCTTTGCACAGGCGAGTCCTTTGCACCGATGAACCGTGGTTAGGAGAGGATGTCGTCGGCGTCGCCTGCTATTATGGCCCGTACGTGCGAGCCCATACGGAACAGATACTGTTCCGTGTTAACCTCTGTTGTATTGGGTAGTCAGCTGTTGAACAGTGTTTCGTCTGTTGGCCTATGCGAGTTGTCGGACCCAGCGCTCACCTCTTACATCCAACCTTTCGCTATCCTGGGCAGTTTTGCCTCCGCGTCGTTGTTTGACCATTTTCACGCCAGTCCTGATACACTTTAACTACACCGACTCGCGAACAGGCCACCATTTCAGCCGTTTGGGAAATGGAGGCACGCGATCTCCGAACTCTCACAATCTGTCCTTTCTCAAAGTCCGAAAAATCCTTCCGCTTGCCCATCAAGCTCCGAGTTTTACTGCCTACTGCTCCACTCACACCTTATATACTGAAGAACAATCGAATTTGAGACAGCTGGCGGCCCTGTAAAGGGAAACGAGATGACGTATGCAGCGATCCGACAATATAAGGAGCGATGTGACGGGAATCAGTAAGAGTTGGACGCAGTATGGGTAAGACGAAGGATCTAAGCGCATTTGATCGTGGACAAATTGTGGGGGCTAGACGAATAGGTCACTCCATCTCGGAAGTCGTGCAGGCACTGGGATTTTCACGAGCCACTGTGTCACGGGTGCACCGTGAGTACATCGAATCCGGTAAAACAATCCGTCTCAGGGCCAACTGCCGTGGACAAAAGCGTGTGGATGAGCGGGGTCATCGTCGGCTAGCTCGCATTGTAACAGCGGATAGACGGGCCACAGTGCAAGAAATCACTCGGCAATTTAACGCTGGTGCACAAAAACGTGTAAGCAGCCGCGCCATCCAGAACCATCTCCTCGCTATGGGGTACATAAGCCATCGTCCCAAGTGTGTATCGCTGCTGATCGCACATCACAGGGTGCAAAGATTAGCATGGACGCGGAAACATCGCCACTGGACCCTAGACATATGGAAAAATGTTGCCTGGACTGATGAGTCAAGATTCACGTTGGTACATGCGGATGGCAGGATACGAGTACGGTGCAAACACATGAAGCGATGGATCCTTCTTGCCAGCAGAGTACTATTCAAGCTAGTGGGGCGTGGCGTTCTCGTCTGAGTACTCTTTACGTGGACTGAAATGGGACTCCTGGTACGTGTGATATTGTTCCTCACAGGTCAACGTTACCAGGATACCCTGGACGACCATTTGCTACCGTTTGTGCGTCTTCAACATCCCACTGGGGACCTCATCCTGCAACAAGACAATGCAGCTCCTGAATTTTATCCGAATGGTTGGATGAACACTCCATCGACGTGACCTCGCTTCCTTGACCAGCTAGGTCACCTGACCTCAATCCCATCGAGCACATCTAGAATGCCATCGAGAGAGATGTTCGAGGCTCTGACCCTTCTCCATCAAATCTTCTAAACTGTGGGAGCTTGTTCAGGGGTCGAGGATCCGTATGGCTTCCCAACGCTTCCGGTGTCTTGTCGAGTCCATGCCGAGACTAATCGCCGCCGTCATCAGGGCGAAAGGTTGTGCTACACGTTAGTAGACAGGTATCTCTAATTCAATTGCTCTTCGGTGTATATGCTACGTCTGTCGACTAATCGCATGTTCTCGGAAACAACGTGGTAAACGAACCGCATCCACTTTTGATAGCCGTGGTCATTATTAATTGAGCATTCGGTGTAGATTAAATCATGCTATTTAGGTTTTACAAGACGCCATCCATGGCGTGGTTTGTGTATTCTATCGTTTATAATATTTCTCGCATCCTTTTTTTTTTTTTTTTTTTTTTTTTTTTGAATTGGATGTTTAACGACCACCGTAAGCAGCTCAAGGGGCAATCGCCCGTCCCTAATTTAGGGTCACTGGTTACAGGGTAGGGAGGGTGAACATAACATCCATGCCTCACCGACATTCGAACCCGGACCCCTTTCGGGCGAATGATCAGAGGTCATCGCTTAGACCATTGCGCCACCCCGGTGGCGCAGTGGCCTAAGCGACGGCTTCTGCTCATTCGTCCGAGCTGGGTCGGGGCTCCCGGGACACACCCCTTCTCTCTTTACGGGCTTGGCCATCGTTTTTGTGACGTCACGCTAAGCGACGGAGCAATGCACCGAAAAGGTTACAGCACTGTACGTTTCGCGGCATTCAGTCGTTCTTAATGCTTGAAGGAACAGTTTAATAAGTTTTATTTTTTTAGTTTTCTGCGCATTATTTTTTAATACATTACTTTATAACAGTAGTTCTACCGAAATTTAAGAAAGAAAAACAAAAAGAGAAAGAACTCAGAATTAGTTATCGTGCACCACTCGAATAATTTAATAATAATCGCCACTGAAAGATCTAGTAGCTTTTTATCGACACGAAAGATCTAGTAGATTTTAACTTGTAAATAATATATTTCAATCTACACTGCTGGCCACCCAACATGCAACATCAAGAAGGACACGAGATAGCAAAGCCGCCGCCCCGGTGGCGCAGTGGTCTAAGCGATGGCCTCTGATCATTCGTCCGTAAGGGGTCCGGGTTCGAATCCCGGTAAGACATGGATGGTGTGTTTGTCTTACGGCACTGGCTCTCTCCCTTCCCTGGAACCAGTGACCCTAAATTAGGGACGGGCGACTGCTTATAGCCCATTGAGTTGCTCACGGTGGTCGTTAAACCTCCAATCAAAAAAAAAAAAAAAAAAGATAGCAAAGCCAGATTTACTGGGCACATAACAACAGATACAAAGATGAAACGATTGAGCTTACTGGCTCGTGTGCGACTTGCGGAACACGCAGACATCAATAGTTCGTGTGGCACCCATGGCTGACAATAACGGCCGCTACACGCTGCAGCATCAAACGAAAGAGGCTTTGGATGTGGGCTTTGGGTATGTCGGTCCAGGCTGCTTCCACACGTTGCCACAGTTCATCAGGCGTAGCCGCGGGTGGTACTTGCCCCGCCACGGCAGCAGTGGCACCTGGTGGGCCGTGAAAAATTGTTTCACGACGCGTGCCACGTGCGGGCGCGCATTGTCCTGTTGAAACGTGGCCGCTGGCAGGTCCTGCAGGTAAGGGAGGACTACAGGCTCCAAAACGTCGGAGATGTAGCGGTGACTGTTGAGTGTACTGCCGATGCGTACCAGAGGGGTGTCGGTGTCATATCCAATTGCGCCCTAAACCATAACGCCAGGCGACGGACCGGTATGGCGATGCATAATGCAGGCGTCATACAGTCTCTCGCCGCGGTGCCACCACACGCGGATCCGATCGTCGGAGAAGACAATGTAGGGCCATTCCGTAGTCCAGGTGCGGCGTTCAACGGCCCACTGCCGCCGCACTCGCCGGTGGTGTAACGTCAATGGTAATCGCAGCAATGGGCGCCGTGCGACAAGTCCCCGCTCCTGCTGACGACGTCGAACGGTACGTGCTGACACAGGTTATTGCGCAACACACCCTAATTCCTGCGCTAACGTTCGTGATGTGGTGGTGCGAGTCGTCAATGCCCGCCGCACAACATGCCGGTCCTCTCGTTCGGTGGTGTGCCACGGCTGCAGCAATAGCTCACGTCGGTCCGTCCGTTCCTCCTGGACCCACCGAATCCATACTCGCCTCACTGTGGCTGGACGTCGTCCCACGCGCGCGCCGATGTCTCGGTACGATAAACCGCTGTCGTTATAAGCCACTATTCGTCCTCTGTCGAACTCCGAAACGTGCTGGAATGACTGCCGTATTCTGCGACGAGGCATCAGGAAGCTTCCCACGCAAGGTCCGGCAGCACAACACAATTCCACTACTCACACCACGCCTTCTGTGCACCCTTCTTATAGTGCTTCTCGGTGGCGTGCCGGACGCACATGATTTGCATATACCCTGCAATGCTAATCGTTTGCATGTCCTCTCGCGGGCGACGCATGCTGCTAATTTCAGGCCAATCGAATACTTCCTTCTTGGTGTTGCATTTTGAGTGGCCAGCAGTGTAATAAACCTTTAATTTGATCTTTTTAAATCGGATTTTAAGTCGTGCAGTGAGAGTGACGATTATTATTGGATTATTCCAGAAAGAAAGAAATTTGCGTCTGTTTTACCTTTCTTAGGAGCTACGCTTTCTCTGTTTTGTATGAGTATAAACGGTTAAACCAAAAACCTCTGTTAATGCAGTTTTAAACAGACGCAATCTATTAGTACGTTAACATAATGCTACATTGCAATTTGCATGTGTAAAAGAAAAACCGGCGAAAATTTAATAAAACAGCCTCCAAAATTGCATTTTTAGACCCTAAATTTTTCTGGTCAAATAACATTGCTTTCATCCAAAAAATAATAAATCTGAAGAGGCAAAGTGTTTCAAAATTAATATACTGAGAATGTGTTTAAAAGGGTAATTCACAGAAAGAAATGTTATAATAATGCTGCACCAGGTTAATGTTGCAGTACATACAGAAATAAATAAAAACAAGAAAGATGACACCGAATTTTCGGGTGTAATAAGCACTTCTTTTGAATCCGTTCTGACACAAGTTAAATTTATCAAACCTATTCAAAGTCAATGGAACCTGTATGGAAAACAATGGTATCTGGCGGAAGAATACTTCAATCGGGCTTTTAATCCCTCAGATATTGCGGCAAACGATTTCGTTACTGCTGCAAACGAAATCGTTTGCAGCAATATCTGAGGGATTAAAAACACGATTGGACTCTTAGAAATGGAGATATCGAAAAAAATAAGATGTCACTTTACGTCCCCTGGTAGGAAAACCATGCATTATTTTAGGAGGAAAGTATTCTCAAAAGGTTTATCCATATGAGCGGTATCGGTCTAAGAAAATTTAGTCGAGTTTTCAGGATCACAGATTTTGCTACAAATACATCAGAAGCAGATATTAACGCTTATGCCCCCTGGTGGCCAAACCAATCTTTACCAAACATTGGAAATTATGTGAAAAATATTTTCCATCAGGTCTTGTACGCGATACAGGAAGAATTTTTCAAATCGGAGTTTTAAGAACAGAAATAACGCAGAAAACGCAATTTAGCTTTTTGCCCCTAACGGAAAGTCTATGATTTACTTGAAAATTTTGAATTTATAGCAAAAACATTTCGCATCGGAAACACTCCCCAACAAAGAAGAAAGTTTTATAAATCGGACTCTTGGAAGTAGAGATATTACCAAAAATAAGTTATACATCTCCGCCCCCTGGCGTAGAAACCTTGCATAATTTCAAGAAGAAAATGTTCCTAAAAGGTTTGTCGACATGAGTAATATCGGTCAACAAACGACTTTTTCAATCGAGATTTTAGGTGCTCATATTTTGCTGCAAATACACTGGCGGAAAGTGAAAAAAGAACACCAAGAAGGAGACGTCTGATACCAACGAAATTTATACAGCATACTAACGGAATACAGAGGATAACGTGATCAAAACATAATGGCAAAATACAGCTGTATTTGCTGGTAAACTGAAAAATAACATTTCCATGTAACATGGTTAGTACGTGGTTGAACCGCCATGAAGTGCGTCACACTGTGCAATTCTGGCATGGAGTTTGTCGTACAGATGTTGGATGTAAGTTTGGGGTATTGAGTTCCAAGCATCCTCAACCTGGACGTGTAAATTGGGATGGTCGTGGCTGGCCGTGGAGACCGGATAATTCGTTGTCCCATAAAATCCCACATGTGCTCAATGGGGGACAAATCCGGTGAATGTGCAGGCCATGGAAGTTGTCTCACACACTGAAGTGCATGTTGCGTTGCACGTGCCGTTTGTGGGCGTGCGTTATCTTGCTGGAAAACACCACGAGGGACCGACCTTACAAATGGCACAATAACGGGCTGAATGATGTTGTCGATGTAGGAGGTACTGTTTAACGTACCCGGTACAAACACTAGTTGTGTACGGGACTGATAGCTGATCGCTCCCCACACCAGGAAACCAGGTGTAGGCTCTGTGTGTCGCTGGCGGATGCAAGAAGGGTGGAGACGCTCCCCTGTGCGTCTGCGAACACGCATACGGCCATCGGAGGCTCCCAAGCACAATCTGCTTTCATCGCTGAACACGACAGATCGTCATTGCGTTCTCCAGTGCAGACGTTGGCGACACCTGCAGCCGTTCCTGACGGTGGGCTGGAGTCAGAGGTACACATGCCAGATGCACACGTGCACGTAGTCCTGCATCCAGTAGACGGTTGCGGATTGTTTGCACAGTCACCTCAGGTGCAACGGCAGCTCGGATTTCCGTCGCAGTGGATGTTCTGCTTGACAACGCCGCTCTTCTTATGTGTCGATCGGTCCGCTCATCAGTCCGTCTGTGACTACCGGTTCCACGTCTTCTCGTGTGGGAATGTTCCTCGGACCATCTACGCCACCATCGTACCACCAGCGATACTTCCTGTCCAATTCGCTCCGCAATACGACGATACGACCAACCGGCCTCGCGGAGTCCGACTGGACGACCTGGCTCACAGTCCGATAACTGCTGAAATCGTACACGTCTTCCATGTCCAGGCATTGCAGCTTCTTCAGGGTCTTCGCACGTGTCCGTACGTCGACACCTGATTACATTCACTTCGCCGTACTCCTTAAATACCACCGACCATAAATTGCATAGTATGCCGTGCTGTGGCGTAAATTGCTCACCGGTTGGTCCCGAAATTAACATCACACCTACGTAAACTCGACTCCATTAACATATGTAAATTTCATGATCGTCCGCCAATTCCTTCTTGGTATTCTTTTTTCACTTTCCGCCAGTGTATATCAGAAGGGGAAATTGAGACTTACGCCACCTGGTGGCCATACCATTTTTTACAAAAATTGGAAATTATGTGCAAATGGTTTCCCATCTGGAGCTGTAAACGGTGCAGAAAGAATTTTTCAAATCGGAGATTCAGAAACAGAGGTATAGGGGAAAGCAATTTACCTTAAACGCCCCCTAGCGGAAAATCTATGATTTACTTAAAAGTTTTGAATTTATAGGAAAATCATTTCGCATCGGAAACACTATCCAACAAAGAAGGAATTTTTCAAATCGGACTCCTAAAAGTAGAGATATTGACAAAAATAAGATATACTTCTACGCCCCTGGCGGAGAAACTGTGGAATATTTTAAGCAGAAAATTATCTGAAAAGTTTATCGATGTCAGTGGCATCAGTCCACGAAAGAATTTTTTCAATCGATATTTTAGAAGCTCAGATTTTATAGCAAATACATCAGAAGCAAAAATTAACACTTACGCCCTCTGGTGGCTAAAGTATTCTTTACCAAAAATTATAAATTAAGACTTTCCATCAGATGGTGTATCCGCTGAAGAACAAAATTTTCAAATCGGAGCTTTCGAAGAAGAGTTATCACGAAAAATGTAATTTACTTTTACGCCCCTAGCGGAAAATTTATGCGTATTTTGAAAAAGTAACTATATCGAAAATACTTTTCGACATAAATAGAAATGAAAGATAAAATATTTTTTTCAATCGGATGTTTAGAAGCAAATATGTGGAATAAAACGTATTTTTGAATTCGACATCATCTGCATTTACGCCCACTAGCGGCGAAATTGTACATCGGAAAAAAAAAAGAAATGAAGGATCATCATTCTCATATTTCAAGCTTCCCAACGCAAAAATAATTTTTCAAATCGGACTAATAGTTGCAGAGATATCGTGGGTACAGGCAAACGGACGGACGGACAAACCGATAACATAAGAACGCTCTTTTTTTACAAAGGACGTGCTAAAAATGGGGAGGCCAACTGTATACTAAATTAATACTGAGAACATATTTGGAAACGAAAGTGACAAAGAAAAATCTAATAATGCCACTACAGTCTATATATTTATGTGTGGTATTCCCATTGTTGTTGAGGCACGCAAGAAGACCAGATTCATTAAGCAGCTGCTGCAAACATAGCATATTTTCGTTTCCCTGACCTGTTATTTAAGCGGTCATTTTTCAACTTTGAGTAGTTATTTAAAAATATATTTAACAAGAAAGATGACGCCGAATTTTCGGGTGTAATACGTACGTCTTTTGAATCCGTTCTGACGCAAATTAAATTTATCAAAGCTATTCAAAGTCAATGGAACCAGTATGGAAAACAATAAATCTGACCAAAGAAAGAAGTTTTTCAATCGGGTTTTCAATTCCTCAGATATTGCTGTAAACGGAATCGTGAGCTTACGCCCTCTGGTTGCAGACTTGTGCGTTAAGAAAAACATGAATTTATATGAGAAACATTTCGCACCCGAAACGCTCTCCAACACAGAAAGAATTTTTCAAATCGGACTCTTAGAAACAGAGATATCGACAAAAATAAGATGGGACTCTACGTCCCCTGGTGGGAAAATCATGCATTATTTTAGGAGGAAAGTATTCTCAAAGGGTTTATCCATATGAGCGTTACCGGTCCAAGAAAAAAAAATTCAGTCGAGTTTTCAGGATCTTAGATTTTGCTACAAATACATCAAAAGCAGATATTAACACGTATGCCCCCTGGTGGCCAAACCATTCTTTACCAAACATTAGAAATTGTGCGAAAAATATTTTCCATCAGGTCTTGTATGCGATACAGGAAGAATTTCTCAAATCGGAGCTTTAGGAGCGGAAATAACGCAGAAAATGCAATTTACCTTTGTGCCCCTAGCGGAAAGTCTATGATTTACTTGAAATTTTTGAATTTATAGGAAAAACATTTCGCATCGGAAACACTCTCCAACAAAGAAGGAAGTTTTCAAATCGGACTCTTAGAAGTAGAGATATTACCAAAAATAAGATGTACATCTACGCCCCCTGGCGTAAAAATCATGCATTATTTCAAGAAGAAAATGTTCCTAAAAGGTTTGTCGACATGAGTAGTATCGGTCAACAAACGACTTTTTTTCAATCGAGGTTTTAGGAGCTCGTATTTTGCTGCAAATATATCAGAAGCGAAAATTGAGACTTAGCCACCTGGTGGCCAAACCATTTTTTACAAAATTTAGAAATTATGTGCAAAGGATTTTTCATCAGGAGCTGTATTCGGTGAGAAAGAATTTTTCAAATCGGAGATTTAGAAACAGAGATGTAGGGGGAAAGCAATTAACCTTTACGCCCCCTAGTGGAAAGTCTATGAATTACTTGAAAAGTTTGATATTATATGAAAAACATGTCACACTGGAAACACTATCCAACAAAGAAGGAATTTTTCAAATCGGACTCCTAGAAGTAGAGATATTGACGGAAAAAAAGATATACATCTACGCTCCCTGGCGTAGAAACCATGCATTATTTTAAGAAGAAAATGTTTCTAAAAGGTTTGTCGACATGAGTAGTATCGGTCTACAAACGACGTTTTCTTCAATCGAGGTTTTAGAAGCTCGTATTTTGCTGCAAATACATCAGAAGCGGAAATTAAAATGTACGCCCCCTGGCCGCCAAACCATTTTGTTTTTACAAAAATAGAAATTATGTGCAAAGGATTTCCCATCAGGAGCTGTATCCTGTGCAGAAAGAATTTTTCAAATCGGAGATTTAGAAGCAGAGAAATAGGGGAAAACGCAATTTACCTGTACGCCCTCTAGCGGAAAGTCTAAGAATTACTTGAAAATTTTGAAATTATGTGAAAAATACGTCACACTGATAACACTAGCCAACAAAGAAGGAATTTTTCAAATCGGACTCCTAGAAGTAAAGATATTGACAAAAATAAGATATGCATCTACGCCTCCTGGCGGAGAAACTTTGGAATATTTTAAGAAGAAAATATTCCGAAAAGGTTTATCGATGTGAGTGGCATCAGTCCACGAAGGAATTTTTTCAATCGATATTTTAGAAGCTCATATTTTATGGCAAATACATCAGAAGCAAAAATTAACACTTACGCCCCCTGGTGGCCAAAGTATTTATTACCAAAAATTAGAGATTATATGCAAAAGATTTTGCATCAGGAGATGTATCCGCTGAAGAAAAAAGTTTTCAAATCGGAGCTTTAAAAAGAAGAGTTATAGGGAGAAATGTAATTTACTTTTACGCCCCCTAGCGGAAAATCTATACGTAGTTTGAAAAAGTAACTATATCTAAAATACTCTTCGACATAAATGGAATCTAAAGATAAAATAATTTTTTCAATCGGATGTTTAGAAGCAAATATATGGAATAAAACTTATTTTTGAATTCGACATCATCTGCATTTACGCCGTCTAGCGGCTACATTGTACATCGTAAAAAAAACGAAATAAAGGATCATCAATCTCATATTTCAAGCTTCCCAATGCAAAAAGAATTTTTCAAATCAGACTAATAGTTCCAGAGATATCTTGGGTACAAGCGGACGGACGGACTGACAGACACACGGGCAAACCGATAACATAAGCACGATCTTTTTTTACAAAAGTCGTGCTAAAAATACAGAAGTGCACTTTAGTTCCAGTTCAAATTTAGTTTGATTACATTTTAA
Source organism: Macrothele yani (assembly GCA_039090855.1). Classification (NCBI taxonomy): domain Eukaryota; kingdom Metazoa; phylum Arthropoda; class Arachnida; order Araneae; family Macrothelidae; genus Macrothele; species Macrothele yani. The sequence continues at coordinate 33,658,275 of CM077011.1, forward strand.
ACATTTCCCGTTTACCTCATTCAACTCTTCAACCTTCTTTGCCACTAATTTTTTTAACACAATTTTTACATTTTGTACATGGAGTAATTGCTCACAATCATCAGTCAAAAGGAATTTAAATAATTTGAAACAAATAAAGAATATTTTCACATTGATGTCTTCAGCTACCCGTGGACGTGCCCGTCGCTTAGCGTGACGTCACATGCAAGTTCTTTATCCGGTGGCCAGGCCCGTAAAGATAGAGAGGAGGAGTCCCGGCGGTCCCGCTGGGTCCGGGTTCAAATCTCGGGTGAGGCATGGATGTTGTGTTTGTCTTACGGATCTGGCTCTCTCCCTTCCCTGGAACCAGTGGCCCTAAATCAGGGACGGTCGACTGCTTATAGCCCACTGAGTTGCTCACGGTAGTCGTCAAACCTCCAATCAAAAAAAAAAAAAAAGTGTGCCACGTAATATCTTATTGAAATTCTCATGCTTCAAAAACAGATGTAACGCAAATATTTTTCAATGCGAACAAAACGTTTAAAAATTTTTGTATATACTAGGTCTTAGTCCGTGACATGCACGGGTTGAAAAGCTGTGACTGAAATTTTTATAACACGTATGGGCAGTCTATAAGATAGGTCACCATCTAAAATTTTCATAATATTCCCATGACAGAAGCCTGTTATATAGGTTCATATATTTTATTCCTTTTTATGAAATTACTAGCTTTACTACCCGGCTTTGCCCGGGATTTAGGCTTATTATTTTCATATTCCCTTATATGTCACTGAAAAGATCGGGGGGGGGGGGAATTGATGCTTGCAAGAAAGAAAAAAGCTGATTTCACAAATTCGGTCATTACAAATTATTTATTCATAGTGTGATTATTTCAGCACTTGGCCGTACACAACATTTTTGGTTTCTCCTTCATCGACGACAATATATAATTTTGTTGGATCCTTTGCTCTTGACATTCCAACATACAGCTCTCCATGTGAGAAGCATCAAATGCATCACGTGCTTTCAGTTTCAGACGTCTTTGAGGGGTGAATTTCTGGGATAAAAAAGTTAAAAACGTATCTTTGCGAATATTGTATGAAACTGGCTGAAATTTTAATGAACACCATAAATCGTTAATAGGAATATGACCTCCAAATTTCGCCTGAATCGGTAAATATTTTTTTAAATTAGCCGTCAAAATTTTATTAACCGTTTCTGCGTATATATTTCTGTTTACCGATTAATTAAAAAAGCCATGCCTATTTTTAAAAAGTTTTGACTGGATTCCGGTGAAATTTTGAGGGACTTCTCTTATTACCAATTCATGGTGTTGACACAAATTTCAGCCCGTTTCGTTAAGATTTCGCAAAGTTCGTTTTTGCATTTTTTTATGCACAGTTCTCAAAGAATAGAAACACATGTAGATGTGCCGCCGCGATGAAAGCAGTCAGGTGCTTTCAGATAACGATAACGTAGCAAACGACGCTGACTTTATTGATTAGCTTATTAAGTACTTCATAACTCGCGAACGGAACAACGTACAGATCTTAAAATAGTTGCGTTGACGTAGAAATTCCAGTATTAATAAGCTATGCAAATTTCACGATACCATAGTTCGGCGTTCGGGAGTTTTTACTGCTTCACACAAACAGACGTTTTGTGTTTTATATATAAGATCCTGCAAGGCGAAAAAAAACTGAAATAAAACACGACATAACACCTACGTAATAGAACGGCGCAGATGGCTGTTCGAGCACGTGCATGTTGCCACAGATGAAGTCGTTTGTCTTACTAACTTTATTTTATTTTTCGGCAATTCTCCTTGATTTTACGTATCATGCGATAGTGGTGAGCTTAGTTCCGATTTCGGCCACCGGATAAAAGCAGATGGCGCTGAAAATACTAAATGCCGTCAGAGCGTTAGGGACAGACGTAGTCTATTATATAGATTTTATTTTATTTATCTCTAGTATACCATAGAATTCTTTGTTCCATTTGTGAATCAAATGATATGAAAATGAATTTTCCACTGAGATAATTCAATTTTTTTTCCATGTGTTTTGTAGCTGAAAAACGAGGTATTTAACCTCCAGGATACAATCACACAAAAATGTGTTCGAATTGACTCCGATTTAGGAAACAACACAATCTTCACAGTGAGTAGCTCAGATATTAGTGACGTCGATATATTCGTGGTGAGCCCTGGAGGAACGTTTTATAACAAAGACAGACCTGAATACAATAAAAACGTGCACTCTAAAGAAAGAATACGAATGCCCATAAAAGATGTTGAGGTAAGACCGCAGGTACATTTAAAATTTGTTTCTCTGTCAAAGCATATTTATTTTGCAATTGTATTTTATTTATTGTACGAAGCAAAATCTTCTTTTTTTTTTTTTTTTCTTATCCGCCCCGGTGGCGCAGTGGTCTAAGCGATGGCCTCTGATCATTCGTCCAAAAAGGGCCGGGTTCCAATTCCGGCGAGGAATGGATGTTGTGTTTGTCTTTCGGCACTGGCTCTCTCCCTTCCCTGGAACCAGTGGCCCTAAATTAGGGACGGGCGACTGCTTATAGCCCATTGAGTTGCTCACGGTGTTCGTTAAACCTCCAATAAAAAAAAAATCTTTTTCATAATACACTGCTGGACAATTGCTAAGGACGGATCATAAACGGCTATATAGCGCATAAAAAAGTAAGTGTGGTTGGATGCCAAGTGAAATAAAATAATGTCAGAATGCCAGGACATTACAAGAAAGACAATTTATTGTGCTCTGAAATCCAGAAGGCTTTGGAACGTGTTCAAGGGACAAACAGGCCATTTTGTGCAGAATACGTAAACGTGAAAAAAATGCAATTACCGTCCACAGGCGTTCCGGCGTAAGATGTCAGTACGGGATATGGCCGCCACCATGGAGGGCGATGCAAGATTCCACACGTCGTGTCATGCTTTGCACAACATTATCAAGCAGCTGTTGGGGTAATTTATCCCATTCCTCTGTCAGTGCACGGATGAGGGTGTCCTTGTTTATTGGAGGGCATTGGCAACCAGCAAGACTCCTCCCCAAAGCATCCCACACATTTTCAATGGGATTCAGATCTGGAGAACGTGCTGGCCATACGAGGCGTTGAATATCCTCGCTCTCAAGACACTCCTGGACAGCGACTGTTCGATGACATGTTGCGTTGTCGTCCATGAAAATGAATCTATCACCGACAGCTCCACGGAACATGCGAACATGAGGTAGCAGAACATCATTAATGTATCGTTGGCCAGTCATAGTCCCAGTTGGAAGCACATAGAGGGACGTACGGCCATTGATCATGATGCCAGCCCATACCATGACACTACATGTCGGATATCGGTCCCTTTCCTCTATGTTTGCTGGACAATATGCAGTACCACTATCACGCCAGATCAGTTGTCGTCGACAATCAGACGATAGACTGTATCTACTCTCATCTGAGAAGAGGACAGCAGACCAGTCGCTATCAGTCCAATTGCGATGTTGATGGCACCATTGCAAACGGGCGGTACGGTGACGTCTGGACAATGGGATGCACACAACAGGACGGCGGGCGTATAGTCCTCCTTTATGCAAACGTCTGGCGACAGTTTCTCGGGAGATCCGCTTGCCAGTAGCAGCCATAAACTGATTTGCTACCTCACTAGCTGTGCTGCGCCGGTGTCTTTTTGTTGATAGCACTATGTACTGATCTTCTGCAGGTGTCGTACTGCGAACACGACCTCCCCCGTGACGTTTGCTACACTCTCCATTTGTTTGAAATGATTTCCAAAGCCTTGAAACAACACTGTGGCTGACGTCGAACTCCCTAGCAATATCTGTTATTTTTCGCCCTTCTTCAATCTTGCCAATAACACGGCCACGCGTAAAATCATCTAGGTGATGTTGGGAAGACATACTGAAACTTGCAAGTTCGTCAATTGATTCTTTCCCTTTCAACTTTGCGTTTGAACAACAACGGTCAATACGCGTCTAATCCTTTATATCTCTTATCAGCGCTATGGCGTCACGAACAAGTTCGGCAATTCAAAATTTGCATACGCACAACACGTCTTACTGTATCCCGCACTTATGCTAATTTCCACATTTTCCTGCCTTCCATTTTATGGTTGCTATCGTTGCTATTGTCATCCGTCCTTAGCAATTGTCCGGCAGTGTATCAAACTTTTGTGAGCTTCTGGAATTGTAGTCAGTACTTCAAGGAAGTTGAAGAGGTCGGCACAAGCTACGAGGCGGAGCCGGGATTTTTTTTTTTTTTTCTTTTAAATGAAAAGTTCCGGGTTGGAACATGTGCTCAGCATTTTGCTGCTGAATTAAAGAAAAACATTTCGACTCACAAAAAGAAGCGAGACTGGTTAAATCAGGGGTTACAAACATACGACCCGGTTAAATTCGCATATCATTTTTTTAATTTCATTTATTTACTAGCGGAGATACCGGCGTTGCCCGGGATATACATAAAGTTTGTTTTCAAGTAAAGATGTAAATCGCACTATAAAAAAAAATCCTACAATGATGAACAACGCTCAAGTCGGGCCTTACTCTCTGATGAACAACGCTCAAGTCGGGCCTTAGGTCTCTGCCGCCCTAGATACACTAGCTCTTTCCCGTTGATCCATAAGTCTTCGATCACGTTGTTCGGCTGTCTCACTCTCTCGAAGTAATTTTACTTTCTTTGCTTTCGGCTGAACTTGTCCGATGGGTTGGCGTTTTTCTGGGGGCATTTCACCACGCTTGATGAAAATTTTATTATAAAAATCACAATTTATAATGGTCGTTCTGAGCCCTAAAACCTCGAAATAGCAAACATGCACAATAATGCACTCCGCATTCAGCTTTCTAGAGTGATCACACCCAACGTGAAAAGAAAGTAGTTCAAGATAATATACGGAACTTGTTTTACTAATCTTGAAAACTAAACCGATTCGGAGGACATAGGCTATTTCGTTTATTTATTATTATTTTTTATTATTTTTTTATTATTGTTTATTATTTTTGGCTGTACTATCGAATAACATCGCTTTCAAGTAGTTTCCAATTTCCCATGTATCGTTCCGCTTTGTTTACATACAACCTGATCACACCCAACGTGAAAGAAAATAGTTCACGATAATATACGGAATTTTTTTACTATTCTCGGAAACTAGACCCATTTGGATAATTCCTTCACCGTTGGGAAACTTACTTCTTTCCGGTGGACATGGGCTATTTCTTTTATCTATACTAATACCAATACTAATCTTGTATTTAAATTTTATGTATGAAGAAGACCGTCTGTTTTAACTTTAACTTAACCTTGATGCTATTTGAGAGGACCACGCCTATTGGTGGGAATCTGTAGCTCCACTCATATTTGAGATTCCTGCGCCAATTGTCGGAAGTCTAATGAAACCTTATCCTTACAAAGAAAATGCCATGATAACATAAACAAAAAAATATTTATGACAATATGTTCCGCCGGTGCGTTGTGTTTTCAAAAATCGGACTCTTCCCCGTATGCCTGAACCGCGGAAGCTTGCGAGGGGTGGGGCGTCACCTGACGACCGTTGCTCTAACACGCGGAGTAATACCGCAGCAGCCGACTTGCACCCAGTCTATAGAGGGGCCCGTAAAAGCACATTTGACCCCCTTAGGGATGAAATTTCTAAAAAACGTCCCGCCTGAATTTTAATCTTGGTGATGAAGATTATGTATGTCAATTTTGGTACAAATCCATCAAACCGTTTAGGAACGTATGCGGAACAAACATACAAACTTTCACTTTTATACATATAAGGATTTACACTGCTGTTAATAGAAATTGCAACACCAAGAAAGAAACAAGCAATCACAATGAAATTTATGGGAGTGATTAGTTATAGTACAAGCTGCAAACTATCACAATTACATACCGGTTCGTGATGAGGAAAGCCAAAAAATTAGTAATAAGTAAATTCACCATGGGCGGTCATAACCGACCCCACACGCAGTGGGATCGAATGAAATAGAGTTTGGATGGTCGTCTGCGATATTGTAGTCCATTCTACTTTTACACGCATCCACAATTCGTTGGTTGTAACAGGCAGCGAGGCCATGCAAGCCAGTCGTCGCGCGATGACACCCCAGACGTTCTCTATAGGCGACAAATCTGGCGAATGAGATGGCCAGGCGCAAGGCGAGCGACTTGATGCGACAGAATAAGTCTTGGACAGTACGAGCAACATGGGGTCGGGCATTGTTTTGTTAGAAGACGGCTCCCGTGATAGTCTGAAGGCAGGGTAGAAGTTTAGCTTCCAACACTTCCGTGATGTAGCGTTGACTGTTCAATGTGCCTGTGATGCGTAGCAGGCCAGTGCGTGAAGGAAACGCAGCGTCGGGCCGGTATGGCGCTGCACAATGCAGCCTTCGAGATGCCGTTCACCACGGTATCTGCAAACAAGGATTCGCTTGTCGTGATGCATTAGGTTGAATCTGGACTCGTCCGAACACACAATATGCTCCCATTCAGCACTCCAGTTTCGATGTTCGCGGCACCACTGCAATCGCTGGCACCTATGGTTCAGAGTCAAGGAAGTCGCAGCAATGGACGGCGAGCAACGAGGTCTTTCTGCAGCAATCAGTGAGGAACAGTTCTTGCAGACATCGTACGAGTTGTGACCATCCTTCATTGTTACGCAAGTGTCGTGGATGGTGTTGCGCGTGACGTCACTACCATACGGTGCAAGTGCCTGTCTTTCCGCTCGGTCGTGCGATTTCGAGCTCCAGACCCTGCACGACGATGCGTAGAACCTTCTGCTGCCCGTTGACGCCATGTATGCATAACGGTAGAGGCCTAGCATCACCAGTAGCCAACTCCGGGAATCACTTCGAGCTGCTTCTGGTGTCACAGTATGTACTCACACGGTACAAACCCGTCTTCACGAGTACGGACTCAGATCAAGGAAGCCGCTGAGATGTATAGAATTGGTATCAGCTCATCGTCCTAAAGATGTACCTGGGTCCAACAGTACATGTCGTGGAATACAGAGTGGCACCATGTACTTTTCACAGACAAATCCCGTTTCGCACTTTATCCTGATACTCGACGAGGACGCGTGTTAAAAAGATCCGGCACCTGAATGTAACCATACTAGATGCAGTGCGTCCACATGTACTATTGGACACAGATGTAACTGGATCCAGTAGTACATATCATGGAATACAGAGTGGCACCAAGTACTTTTCACAGACGAATCCTGTTTCACTCTTTTATCCTGATACTCGACGAAGACACGTGGGAAGGAGATCCGGCACATGAATGTAACCATACTAGATGCAGTGCGTCAACATGTACTATTGGACACAGATGTATCTGGGTCCAATAGTACATATCATGGAATACAGAGTGGCACCAAGTACTTTTCACAGACAAATCCATTTCACTCTTTATCCCGATACTCGACGAGGACACGTGTGAAGGAGATCCGGCACATTAATGTAACCATATTAGATGTAGTGCGTCCACGTGTACTATTAGACACAGATGTATCTGGGTCCAATAGTACATATCATGGAATACAGAGTGGCACCAAGTACTTTTCTCAGACGAATCCCGCTGCGCTCTTTATCCAGATACTCGACGAGGACACGTGTGAAGGAGATCCGGCACATGAATGTAACCATACTAGATGCAGTGCGTCCACGTGTACTATTGGACACAGATGTATCCGGGTCCAATAGTACATATCATGGAATACAGAGTGGCACGAAGTACTTTTCACAGACGAATCCCGCTGCGCTCTTTATCCAGACACTCGACGAGGACACGAGTGAAGGAGATCTGGTATATGAATGTAACCATACTAGATGCAGTGCGTCGACATGTACTATTGGACACAGATGTACCTGGGCCCAATAGCACATATCATGGAATACAGAGTGGCACGAAGTACTTTTCACAGACGAATCCCGTTTAGCTTTTTATCCTAATACTCAACGAGGACACGTGTGAAGGAGATCTGGCAAATAAATGCAACCATACTATGGGCAGAGCGTCCACTCTTACCAGCGGCAGTCATTCTGGTCTCAGCAGGAGTGTGTTATGATGACCGTACTTTCTTGTATATTTGCCAAGGCAACATGAATGACTCAGTGTACCGAAACGAGCTCATCGTGCTCACTGTGACATTGTTTCACCCTGCTATTGGGCATGCATTCCGTTTTCTCGATGGCAATGCAACCCATCACAGTTCCTGGAACGTGCCTCAGGAGCTGGAAATTCATGGGATTGTTATAGCTGCCTCCGAGGTCTCCTGACCTTAATCCTGTTCAGAACATTTTGCATGGTTTTTTTATGTTATTTACAGTAGACGAAATAATTATGGCCCTTCATATTTTTGAAAGATATAAAAAGACGTGAAGGACACTTCCTAAGTTTTGTAGCCCACTGTTATATGCAAATTCGAAATGCACTCATTGGAAAAGTACTAAGTACGTGCGCGTCGCAAGCTTATCAGTGAAATCAGCCTTTAAAACGCGAAGCAATTATGGCCCTGCTCAGTTGACCTTTAAAACGCGAAGCAATTATGGCCCTGCTCAGTTGAATGTTTAGCGATGCGGGTGCTCTTTGGGAGAAACAGGTTCTAGTGAATGTACGATGTCATCGCTCTGTCCACGTTATTTTTGTAAACAACGAATAGCAACTCAAAAATTGTATATCCGACACCGCTGGGATCGAATCCCAGATCTCTCGATAACTAGCCGAGTGCGTTCGCTTTACGACGGTGCCAACAATTCACAGCGTTATTCGTGGTTTATCAGTCAGCATTTGACTACACAAATTCATATATTGATGCTCTCAGCAACTGATGTGTCGCCATCTAGTGGCATTCAACAAAGCAGGCTGTTTAATTACAGCTGATAAATCCAACGGGCGATAGAAATGGTGAATATAATTTAAATACGTAGAGATAATTCGTGATAAACCACGAATAGCACTGTGAATTATATATAATTCAAGACTACACCCTTGTGATGTTGATTTAGAATAAATTATCAACGTTTATTCACAATTAAATGTTTTATTAACATCGACTATAGTTTCTTAGAGCGTTTGGCTCGGCATCATCAGGACGAAATATAGTTATATCGACTATAGTTTCGCAGAGCCATACTCCCTATAGTTATATCGACTATAGTTTCGCAGAGCCATACTCTCTATAGTTATATCGACTATAGTTTCGGAGAGCGAAACTCTCTGCGAAACTATAGTCGATATAACTATATTTCGTCCTGATGATGCCGAGCCAAACGCTCTGAGAAACTATAGTCGATGTTAATAAAACATTTAATTGTGAATAAACGTTGATAATTTATTCTATAGCGCTGTGAATTGTTGACACCGTAGCGCAAAGCGAACGCACTCGGCTAGTTATCGAGAGATCTGGGGTTCGATCCCAGCGGTGTCGGATGTACAATTTTTCAGTTGCTATTCGTTTATAAAAATAACATGGACAGAGCGATGACATCGTACATTTACATTATCTCCATGTATTTAAAATATATTCACCAGGTTCTAGTGATTTGTACCAAAAGTCCGAAGACAGAATTAACAAAATAACTTATTGAAAGTGTTAAGTTTAAAAAAAAAATAAGCATGAGGTCCGGCTCTCGACTGTCTGACATCGAACGGAGGAAAATCGATGTCTTCAGTCCACAAAGCCAATCGAAAAGAATTCGCTTCCAGTCATATGAGATGTAGCTATGAGTGGCGAAAAGTTATTTTCTCCGACGAGAAAAAGATTTAATCTAGATATCCCAGATGGTATGCACAGTTATTGGAAAGGTGACAAACAAGAACCGCTACTATTTTCCACTCGACATCAGGGAGCTGGTTCGGCCATGATATGGGATGCAATTGGCTGGAAATGGAAAAGCGATGTCGCATTTACGGATAGAAAAATGAATAGTTCTGTGGTTACCAACAAATGTTAAGCAGATTTCTCGAAATGGACTTAAAATGGCCGGTAGAAATTGGTTGTTTCAGCAGGACAATTGTACAATTCATGTGGCGAAAGCGTCCCAGATTTTCTTTAAGTCGAAAAAAAATAAAATTACTCCAACATTGGCCGGCAAAATCACCTGATCTAAATATAATAGAGAATGTGTGGTATATACACTGGTGTGCAAAAATTAAGGACGAAGAGGAGAAATTAGCATAACAGTGGAACGAGCAGACAGAACGGACCGAAAGACCACTCAGGAGATAGACTAGGGTCCGGTACGGTAGGAATATATGCAGCATGACGAATATGTGCAGCATGACGTAGGGGGCGGGGGAGTGTCGGAAGGGTATAAAGCACACGGGCGGTGTACCCTCAGCTATTCGGTGAAAGCTATTGCACGGCGTACATCGCTTTGAACGACGTCGAGTTGCTGCCACCGTGTGATATGGCCAACAGGCAATCCAGTTGACGACATCTGGATGACTTTACCCGAGGTCGCGTCATTGGGAAGTTGGAAGAAGGTCAAAGTGGGACTAGTGTGGCCGAGGAGTTCGGGATCGCTCACAGCATCGTTTCACGAGCTTGGAGAGCATTTCAAACGACAGGAACAGCTGTCCGAGAGTTTAGCAGTAGTCGTCCACGAACAACCACGGCGGCGGACGGCCAGCATATTGTCCTACAGGCGAGAAGAGACAGACGGCAGACAGCGGGAGAAATCGCAAGGCACATGGAACAAACAACTGGACGTCCGTTATCGCGTTTTACCGTGGCCAGGAGGCTGCACAAAGGTGGTCTATTTGCACGACGAGCAGTACGGTGTGTGCCATTAACGCCTGCTCATCGGAGACGGCGGTTTCTGTGGTGCCAGGAACACAAGAACTGGACACATCAGCAATGGGGTCGAGTTCTCTTTACGGATTTGAGCCGATTTAGTCTGACGAGCGATTCTGGACGTATATACATCTGGAGAGAGCAGGGAACACGCAATCACACCTCCAACATTATGGAAAGTGACCGGTTTGGAGGTGGCGGAGTTCTTGTTTGGGGCAGTATCATGCTTGGTAGCCATACTGACCTCTACATCTTCCAATGAGGTTCAGTCACTGGTGTCCGCTATTGTACCGAGGTTGTCCTGCCTCGCGTGCGTCTGTTTAGAGGTGCTGTGCTTCCTGAGTTCCTCTTCATGGACAACAACGCTACACCTCATCGTACGTGGCTATCGCAGAGCTGTTGGAGAGTCAAGATATTCAACGCATGTATTGACCCGCCAGGTCTCCGGACCTAAATCCAATCGGACACGTGTGGGACCTTCTCGGGAGACGCTTGGCAGCACGTCACCAGCCGCCAGCAACGATTCCGCAGCTGCGATTGGCGCTACAAGAATGATGGACCGCGATGCCTCAACAGCTCCTTGACAACCTCGTCCTCAGCATGGACAGACGTTGTAAATCCTGCAACGCAGTCAGGGGTGATCATATCCCCAACTAAAGACTGAATTTTTCTTGGCAGCCGCCTGTCACATGGACGTTTCTGTCTTCTGTCCAGTTGGGCTCGAAGCTACCTTTTCAATAAAGTGCCTTTGTATCCTTTGGATTCCCTGTTTGGACTGTTTTGCTCACTTGTCCCATATTCTTACATCTTGGAGATCTTATGGTATGATTTGAGTAGATGTGGAGCACTTCTGCACGATGTTACATTCGAAAAACCGTCTCGTCCTTAATTTTTGCACGACAGTGTAATACCTAGAGCGCGTACTAATGTTTTATTTAATAATACACTGCCGAACAATTGCTAAGGACGGATGACAATAGCAACGATAGCAACCATAAAATGGAAGGCAGGAAAATGTGGAAATTAGCATAAGTGCGGGATACAGTAAGACATCTTGTGCGTATGCAAATTTTGGATTGCCGAACTTGTTCGTGACGTCATAGCGCTGATAAGAGATACAAAAGATTTGACGCGTATTGACCGTTGGTGTTCAAACGCAAAATTGAAAGGGAAAGAATCAATTGACAAACTTCCAGTTTTCAGTATGTCTTCCCGACATCACCTAGATGATTTTACGCGTGGCCGTATTATTGGCAAGATTGAAGAAGGGCGAAAAATAACAGATGTTGCCAGGGAGTTCGGCGTCAACCACAGTGTTGTTTCAAGGCTTTGGAAATCATTTCAAACAAATGAAGAGTGTAGCAAACGTCACGGGCGAGGTCGTGTTCGCAGTACAACACCTGCAGAAGATCGGTACATAGTGCTATCAACAAAAAGACACCGGCGCAGCACAGCTAGTGAGGTAGCAAATCAGTTTATGACTGCTGCTGGCAAGCGGATCTCCCGAAAAACTGTCGCCAGACGTTTGCATGAAGGAGAACTATACGTCCGCCGTCCTGTTGTGTGCATCCCATTGTCCAGACGTCACCGTACCGCCCGTTTGCAATGGTGCCATCAACATCGCAATTGGACTGATAACGACTGGTCTGCTGTCCTCTTCTCAGATGAGAGTAGATACAATCTATCGTCTGATTGTCGACGACAACTGATCTGGCGTGATAGTGGTACTGCATATTGTCCAGCAAACATAGAGGAAAGGGACCGATATCCGACATGTAGTGTCATGGTATGGGCTGGCATCATGATCAATGGCCGTACGTCCCTCTATGTGCTTCCAACTGGGACTATGACTGGCCAGCGATACATTAATGATGTTCTGCTACCTCATGTTCGCATGTTCCGTGGTGCTGTCGGCGATAGATTCATTTTCATGGACGACAACGCAACATGTCATCGAACAGTCGCTGTCCAGGAGTGTCTTGGTGTCTTGAGAGCGAGGATATTCAACGCCTCGTATGGCCAGCACGTTCACCAGATCTGAATCCCATTGAAAATGTGTGGGATGCTTGGGGAGGATTCTTGCTGGTCGCCAATGCCCTTCAATAAACAGGGACACCCTCATCCGTGCACTGACAGAGGAATGGGATAAATTACCCCAACAGCTGCTTGATAACGTTGTGCAAAGCATGACACGACGTGTGGAATCTTGCATCGCCCTCCATGGTGGCAATATCTCGTATTGACATCTTTCGTCGGAACGCCTGCGGATGGTAATTGCATTTTTTTCACGTTTACGTATTCTGCACAAAATGGCCTGTTTGTCCCTTGAAGACGTTCCAAAGCCTTCTGGATTTCAGAGCACAATAAATTGTCTTTCTTGTAATGTCCTGGCATTCTGACATTATTTTATTTCACTTGGCATCCAACCACACTTACTTTTTTATGCGCTATATAGCCGTTTATGATCCGTCCTTAACAATTGTCCAGCAGTGTAAGATTGACGTGACCTGCCCTAGGTTCTGGAATGGGTTGCCGCTTCGGATCAAAAAGGTGACCCACTGTTCGGTATTTAAAAGAGAGCTTAAGATTGTCTTAATTAATGATTGATTAACGGTTGGTCACATATTATGTATTATTACTTCAATTTACTGTATAACGGTTAAATTGTTCCTTGACTTGACGATTTCTATTCTCTTTTTTGGGTTGGACTAGGGGCTCGCCAGGCCTTTTCCCCTGGTCACCTTGCAACATTACATTGCAACGATTTGTTATAAAGAATCTGTTGCAGTGCTTCAATTTATTTAAAACTAAAAGATTACAGTGTTACTTTGGTGCTTTGTAATTATTATTTACTTTGGTTATGTTCCCTGTGGTGAGACTTTTGATGTATTGGCTGCGAAGTGTTCGCACCTTCTTCTTGTCAGTTTGTGGGACTTAATTATTTATTTTAGTATGTAACTTTTTGAAAATGTTACTTACGTTATGTAGTTTATGTTTCATCATGTGTATGTCTTAATGAGAATATGTTATTTGCAAAAATTGAATTGTATGGAAATAGTTATGCTTTTGAAGTTTTGCAATGGTTGTACTTTTCAAGTGCTGCAATAGTTACTTTGGTTACATTGCATGCTGCGTGCAGCCGTTGATTTCTATTATATAACAAGTTAGTAAAATCATGCAATGCATTGATTATGATACGTTTTCCAACATACCAGAAATTATTACTCAAGTTATTTGGATAATGGCTGTGGAATAAATCTCGCTCCTGTGTCCTGACCTTTGACCCCATTTCGATTATATTCAACAAAACGGGTTCACTATACCTTAGGAATAACATACTAAAGTTTTGTCGCAATAGAAGCAGTTTTACGCAAGTTATGAGAATAATGGCTGTGGAATAAATCTTGCTTTTGTGCGATGACCTTTGACCCCATTTCGATGATATTCAACAGAACTTCTGCCCTTGCCGGTGCATGGCCTTTTCGCCTCTATTGCGTCACTCACACGAATGAGTTGCTGACAATAACGCTCAGCATTGACCGTTTCACCAGGTTTGAGCAACTCATAGTGTACGACACCGCGCTGATCCCAGTAGTAGGCTGACCTGGATAAACCCACGATTTGCGCCGCTTAGGATTATCGTATAGGATCCACTTCTTATCACAGGTCAAAATCTTGTGGAGGAAATCCTTCTTCTTGAATCTGGAGATCAAGGACACAGCAACATCGTAGCAACTAGACTTGTTCGCAGCTGTGAGTTGATGGGGCATCCAACGGCCCTCCTTGTGAATCCATCCAAGCTTGTGCAGGCGCTTTGCAATATCTTGCCGTGTTACTCCGAGTCCCTGGGCGAGCTCTGACTGTGTGCGACAGGGATCCGCGTCCAATAGTTGTTCCAGTTCCTCATCGTACATTTTCTATGGCTTTCCTAGACGTTCTGCATCACGGAGATCAAAATTTCCCTTCTTAAACCGCTGGAACCACTTCTTACGCGTACTGTAAGATACAGCAGCCTCACCCACAGCAGCACAGATCATTTGCTGGGCTTCCGCGGCACTTATTTTTAGCTGAAACGCGAACAGGAGGTACTGCCTCAAATGTTGCTTCTCGAACGACATTGCTTTCACGGTCAACTTTCGTCCCTTCTGTCACTACAGCTGTGAGCGGTTACGGTTGCCAGGAAAGCTGTCGGATGGCGCTGCAATCAGCCGTTATCGCACACAGTTATTTGCATTTGCCGACGTTCTATGATCGCTTGCGGTTAGGAGCCGAGAATTAAGTTGCACACCTAATACTTCGAATAAAATATATTCACATAAGTTTTCCTGTTTTTCCATTCTTTTTTATTATAGTCTTATTACCTAATTGCCGCAATGTGTGCCTTGGAATGAAGGAATTTAAAGAGTCTACGAGCATCTACGTATATGGAGTCACTGGCCCCTAATTTAGGGATTGCAGTTACAGGGAGGGGACACATCCAGCGCCCAAACAATCCCAGCCAGGAGTTGAATGAGCCCAACTCTAACAATCAGCTGGAATCCATATCCTCCGAACACTCGGCCAACTGCCGAATTTATTCATGAACAATAAGGTAATTAGCTTTTCACAGTAAGTACACGAAATGCTAAATTCATGTAATTTGTACTACGTCGTCATTCCGCGGTGACCATTCATATTTCTGTTGTAGGAAGGAAAATGGACTGTATCATTCATCCAAAAGGGCAAAGAATCACGTGCTGTGTCATTTACCGTCACTTCGGAAGCCAGAGACATACATAATCAACCCATCCGCTTGAAATCGTGGATCTGTGAAAAGGAGCTCAGATTTCCAGGACACGCTAAAATTTACGCCGAGCTGAAGAAAGGATACAGAGCAGTCATTGGAGCAACAGCTGTTGCAACAGTGGATAGACCGAAGGATGGTCGAGTTAATATCGTTCTCAGAGATGATGGACTAGGTGAGTTTTCTTCCTGTTTTGTATTGAGCAAGGTATTGTTGCGATAGCGCATTTACATGAAGGACGAGAGCTGATGAATGAGTAACTTCCGATGACCTTTGGCGGATTAGGGTGTGGGTGCGCACTGTCACATCGGGGGATCATTGCGCCCATCCTCTTTCAGGGTACGATCACAACAGCTGCATACGTGGAAATCTTTCAGGCATTCTTTAACTAACTGCACCCTGAAGAGCTCACCAATGGATATTTTCAACAAGATGGGGCAACTTGCCATACATCACATGTGAGTATGACTGAAATTGAGTCCTTTTTTGGAGATCGCGTGATTTCTAAAGGAATGTTGCTACCTCGATCTTCTGACCAAACACCCCTGATTTCTTTCTCTGGGGGTATCTCAAATCAGTGGTGTTTCAAAACAAGCCGACAACCCCTTGAGGCACTGAAGAACAACATCTGCGAGGCAGTTGCAGCGATCAGACCTGAGAAACTGCCGCTAACTTTCCGAAATATGGAGTCTGGTGTTCAAGCCAGTCTCGATGCAGAGGGTGGACACTTTCAACATCTCTTATGATATGGTTCTGTTTTCAATGGATGAAAGTATGTTCTTACCAAATAGCATTTAATTACTGTAATTTTCAGAAATATGGAGTCTAGCGTTGAAGCCTGTCTCGATGCACAGGGCGGACACTTTCAACATCTCTTATGATATGGTTCTGTTCTCCATGGATGAAGGTATGTTCTTACCAAATATCATTCAATTACTGTAATTATCCCGAAATATGGAGTCTCGTGTTGAAGACTGTCTCGATGCACAAGGTGGAGACTTTCAACATCTCTTATGATATGGTTCTGTTTTCCATAAATGAAGATATGTTCTTACGAAATATCATTCAATTACTGTAATTATTCACGATGTTATTATAAGTATAATAAAAACGTGGGTACAGTAACGAATGGGACACCCTGTATATTACGGTGGGTCGAAAATACCGAAATGTTTTTGATCGAATCGCTGTGATGCGGAAAAGTTGTCCCTTTCCTTTCGGGCATGAGGATCGAAATTTCCAAACTTTATGCAAATTTATTGATTTTTTTCTAAGTATTAAATAAATTACAATCGAATCGCAATAGCGCGGAAAAGTTATCTCTTGTATAACTAAATATAACGTAATAAAGTTTTTTTTCTTGAATTAGGACAGTATTTTCTGTTTGCGCATGCCGATCAAAATTGTAGAAATTCCACAAATTCAGACATTTTTTCAGTTTCAATTTTACTTCTTTTATTCCGTTTCTTTCTTGGGAATCACTTTGAAGGCAGCGTTATGTGAGGATTCAGGCATGATAGATCTTGATAAAAATGTTGCACCGTCGTACCCGTCTCTGGCATGAGAACCACAAGCCTTCTTGATGTGTAATCTGTCTACAAGAAGGAAACTCAGAAGTGGCAATGATTGACATATACACTGATCAGCCATTACATTATGCCCACCCTCAGCCTAGAGAAATTAGCGTGCCTGGAAACTGAACGGTGGCGCAGGTGAAGTTCACAGAGCAGTATATATACAACCCAAAGACCGGCTTTCGGTTAGTAGAGTGTTCGGGGTCACAATGGGAAAAGCTACAGATTTATCGGAGTTTGATGAAGGACAAATTGTGATGACCATGCACCTCGGAGCTATGCCGCTATAGTGAGTACGTATCAAAAGTGGTGCACAGATGGCCAAACGACGAACCATCGGCCAGCCGAGTGTCGTCCGCAGCTTATTGTGCCACAGGGGAGCGGAGACTGTCGCTAATTTTTCACAGCGACCGACAAATCACCCGCATCTGCAACAGTGGTGATCAGGGCAATGTGTCACAGCACACAGTTCATCGCAACCTTCTGCGCATGGGCCTGCGTAGCCGAATGCTCAGTCAGGTCCCCATGCTCACTGCACATCATCACCAACAACGCATGAAATGCGTTGTTGGTGATGACTGATCATCGAGATTGGACAATGGATGATTGGAAGAAAGTGGAGTGGTTTGACGAATCAAGATTCCTGGTGCATCACGTAGACGGCTGAGCGCGGATACGCAGATTACCAACGGAGACTATGGCACCTGGATGACCTGTTGGGCAGAAACATGCCGGCAGTGGCGGTGTTATGCTGTGGGCGATGTTTTCTAGGGACACTTTAGGCCCCATTATCCCAAAAGCACAATTCCTGGCAGCTGTCAGGAATCTGAACATTGTTGGTGACCAAGTTCAACCATTGATGGCAACTGTGTTCCTTGCTGGTGATGGCCATTACCTACAGGATAATGTGCCATACCACACTGCAAGAATCGCCAAGGAACGGTTCGAGGAACATGCTGGTGACTTTCTGTTAATGCCCTGGCCGCCAAATTCACCTGATATGAACCCAATCGAACATTTGTGGTTCGACTTGGAAAAGCGCTAAATCACCGCCACCGCGAAATGTACGGGAACTAGATGACCTGCTGTTGACATTATGGTACCAGATACACCAGGATACCTATCGCCACCTCATCGAATCCATACCTCGCCGTGTGGTCCCTGTTTTGAGGGCTAAAGGGGGTCCTACAGCTTATTAGTCACGTGGTCATAATGCAATGGCTCATCGGTGTATAGAGTAGTTCGCGTTGTTTTCTTTGTTTCCTTTTTTTATTTTTATTTTATTTATTTATTTATTTTTATTTTTTTGGCAGGGAGGGTTTCCTGTATATCTACTGGTCCACTTCTAACTCTGAGTTTCCTTCTAGTGATCCAATCCTTCCTATCCCATATACACCGAAGAGCAATTGAATTAGAGATACCCCTCTAGTAACGTGTAGCACCACCTTTCCGCCTGATGACGGCGGCGATTCGCATCGGCATGGACTCCACAAGACATTGGAAGCGTTGGGAAGCCATACGGATCCACGACCCCTGAACAAGCTCCCACAGTTCACGAAGATTTGATGGAGGAGTCAGAGCCTCGAACATCTCTCTCGATGGCATTCTAGATGTGCTCGATTGAAGTCAGGTGACCTAGCTGGCCAAGGAAGCGAGGTCACGTCGGTGGAGTGTTCATCCAACCATTCGGATACAATTCTGGATCTGCATTGTCTTGTTGCAGGATCAGATCCCCCAGTGGGATGTTGAAGACGCACAAACGGGAGCAAATGGTCGTCCAGGATATCCTGGTAACGTTGACCTGTGAGGGACAATGTCACACGTACCAGGGGTCCCATTTCAGTCCACGTAAACAGTCCCCAGACGAGAACGCCACACCCCACCAGCTTGAATAGTACTCTGCTGGCAAGAAGGATCCATCGCATCATGTGGTTTGCGCCGTACTCGTACCCTGCCATTCGCATGTACCAACGTGAATCTCGACTCATCAGTCCAGGCAACATTTTTTCACATGTCTAGGGTCCAGTGGCGATGTTCCCGCGCCCATGCTAATCTTTGCACCCTTTAATGTGCGGTCAACAGCGGTACCCTCGTGTGACGATGGCTTCTGTACCCCATAGCGAGGAGATGGTTCCGGATGGCGTGGCTGCTTACATGTTTTTGTGCACCAGCGTTAAATTGCAGAGTGATTTCTTGCACTGTGGCCCGTCTATCCTACTGTTACAATGCGAGCTAGCCGATGATGACTCCGCTCATCCACACGCTGTTGTCCACGGCAGTTGGCCCTTGCAGGGATGGTTTTACCGGATTCCATGTACTCACGGTACACCCGTGACACAGTGGCTCGTGAAAATCCCAGTGCCTGCACGACTTCCGAGATGGAGTGACCCATTCGTCGGGCCCCGACAATTTTCCCCTGATCAAATGCGCTTAGATCCTTCGTCTTACCCATACTGCGTCCTACTTTTACTGATTCCCGTCGCATCACTCCTTATATTGTCGGATCTATGCATATGTCATGTCGTTTCCGTTTACAGGGCAACCCACAGCGCCAAATTAGCATAACGCCAGCTGTCTCTAATTCAATTGCTCTTCCGTGTACTGGCTTTGTAGTTATAGGAACTTCAGTTCAATCACAAGGACTTTCTTCGATTTTCCACAGGGCAAGTGATTGAAAGTGGGTAAATACAAGTGTTACGTTTTTTGTTATAAACTCAATGCCGCGTCATAGATCACTTGCATTCAGCAACATCAAAAAGTGCTTTAGATTCTTTTTTAAAGCTGTGAAACTTGTTTCGAAAGTTTGGCTTGTTTATGTCCCTTTTATAACACATCCTCAGTTTGTAATACAGTATTTATCACGGCAGGACTCAATAAACCGAACTATATTCTATGCTCAGATAGTGTAGGATGCATGCTTTATGAATTATAGATTATATTTTGTTTGCCACTGCCACCGCAACAGATGAAAAATTAACGTTCTTATCGTTGCACTTGCATTCCAATGCCCTATATATGTATTAATATCTCTTCAAAAGAGCCCCGTATTACAGTCATTTGCAAAAGTTTAAGACCACTTCTCAATTTATTGAAAATTAATATTTTCAAAGAAACAACTAACTTCTAGCCAGAGATGTTTGAAAAAATGACACCTCAGATGAATACTTACATTCTTTAGAACACAAAAAGACCGAAATCAGTACTTTTTGTAGCCACCTTTGTTTTTATAACAGACAGAATACGATGTGGCATACTCTCAATGAGGGATTTGCAGTAGTCACTTTAAATGTCTTTGCATAACACGTACTTTATCGCATCGATCAAAGCTTGGGAACTTGATGGCTATTTTTCTGCTACCTTGTCTTTTAAAATGGTCCGCAAATTTTCGATAGTTTTGAGATCGGGACTATTACTGGGCCAGACAAGCACAGTTACGTTTTTCCTCTGCAGGTGGCCTTTTACTGTCTTTGATCTGTGGCATGAAGCATCATCATGCATGAAGATTGTGCATCTGTGCACTTGCATATGAGCTAACAGCTTCTCGCGTATCATTTCCCCATAAAAAGTACCAGTCACGTTAGGGCCTGTCGGCAAAAAAAGAAAAAATAGTGAAGCAGAACTAGATGCTGACATAGCACCCCATATCAACTAACTAGGCTAATGTCTCACGGTGCTAACGGTGTATTTTTCGACAAACCTTTTGCCTTTTGGTCGTCGAACATGTGCTTCACGTGATTCAAAATGACACGCAGTTGATTCATCGGAAAAAAGAACATGGCTCCCCTTTTCAGCAGTCCACGATTGATGACGCTTCGTAAACTGAAGCCTCTTCTTTTTCATGACAGAGGTTAGCCTGGGTTTATGTGTAGATTTATAAGACTTTAATCCAAAATCTTTGCTAAGACGTAGGGAAACAGTGCTGATACTAATATCAGACCCTCTTGAATGTAGAAAGGCCTTGATTTTCTTGCACGAACTCCTTAGAGAACGCATAACTAATCGCCTTAGGGTATTATTCATCACGTGGGGGTTGTTTTCGTTGGACGTCCCCTTCTCTTTCGGTCGCTAAATTCACCTGTACCTCGATATTTCATGATCGTATTATGAATAGCAGTCTTGCTCACATTCGCCTTTCTGCTTATCTCACATTTGGAGTATCCTTCATGACATAAAGTAAGTATTTGTGCCCTCTGAGTAACACTTAATGACGCTTTATTTTTTTTTTTTTGCCCACTTTTAGCTATATAGAAAATACGTACAAAACCTCTCAGCATGGAAACCAGAGGCAAACTAACGCTCGTACGCTTCCCCCAACTCTATCAACAGCTGCCGCTGTAGGAATGATGCAACACTGACAGGAAGTTGAGTAATATAGACAGTAGCTGACGCAATCGGTAGGAATCTCCTAATACAAACAGGTAGTCTTAAACTTTTGCGAATGAATGTACATCCTCAGGTGTAGGCAGTTTACTTGGAATAAAATCTCTTGAATGAACAAATAAAGGGCAAATAAATTGTTGTCTCGTTATGTTTATGTGCTACTTCAGGTCAGACTTTTATCCTCCAGCAGAGTTCGATGTCGTCTGCTTAACCGAGGACTGGTCGCTAGCTAGTCATTGGTGCACATTCCTTTTACACTCGACCACAGACGCCTCAGGCTGCAGTGGTGTCTCAGACATTGGTGCACTGATTGCCACCAGGTCGTGTTTTCAGACGAGTCACGATTCAACCTAATGCACTATGATGGTCGCATACGTGTTCGAAGACATCGTGATGAATGGCACCCTGCAACATCATACCAGCCGAACGCCAAGCATCATAGTTTGGGTCTGGGGACCTTGCGGGCCAATCCATACGATCAATATCTTCACTCTCCAACAGCTCTGCGACAGCCACTGTACGATGAGGTGTAGCGTTGTCGTCCATGAAGAGGAACTCAGGACCCACAGCACCTATAAACAGACGCACGTGAGGTAGGAGAACCTCGGTACAATAGCGGACACCAGTGACTGAACCTCCTTGGAAGATGTGGAGGTCAGTACGGCTACCAAGCATGATACCGCCCCAAACGAGAACTACGCCACCTCCAAACCGGTCTCTTTCGATGATGTTGGAGGTGTGATTTCATTTTCTCTGCTCTCTCCAGATGTGTATACGTCCAGAATCGCTCGTCAGACTAAATCGGCTCTCATCCGTAAAGAGAACTCGACCCCATTGCTGATGTGTCCAGTTCTTGTGTTCCTGGCACCACAGAAACCACCGTCTCCGATGAGCAGGTGTTAATGGCATACAACATAATGGTCGTCGTGCAAATAGACCACCTTTGTGCAGCCTTCTGGCCACGGTAAAACTCGATAACGGACGTCCAGCTGTCTGTTGAATGTGCCTTGCGATTTCTCCCGCTGTCTTCCGTCTGTCTCTTCTCGCCTGTAGGACAATACACCGGTCGTCCGCAGCCGTGGTTGCTCATGGACGGCCACTGCTAAACTCTCGGACAGCTGTTCCTGTTGTTTGAAATGCTCTCCAAGCTCGTGAAACGATGCTGTGAGCGATCCCGAACTCTTCGGCCACACTAGTCACACTTTGACCTTCTGCCAACTTCCCAATGACGCGACCTCGGGTAAAGTCATCCAGATGTCGTCTACTGGATTGCCTGTTGGCAATATCATACGGTGGCAGCAACTCGACGTTGTTCAAACCGATGTACACCGTGTAATAGCTTTCACCGAGTTGCTGAGCGTATTACCGCCCGTGTGCTTTATACCCTTCCGACCCCCACCCCCACCCCGTCATGCTACATATATGCGCATGCCCAACCATACCGGACCCTAGTTTATCTCCTGAGTGGTATTTCGGTCCGTTCTGCCTGCTCGTTCCGCTGTTATGTTAATTTCTCCTCTTCGTCCTTAATTTTTGCACACCAGTGTATTATTATTGGGGGTTTAAAAGCCACCGTGAGGAACTTGATGGGCTATAAGCAGTCGCCCTGCCCAAATTTAGTGCCACTGATTCCAGGTAAGGGAAAGAGTCAGTGCCGTAAGACAAACACAACATCCATGCCTCACCGTGATTCGAACCCAAACCCATTTCTGGTGAATGGTCAGAAACCCGCGCTTAGACTACACTGCGCCACTGGAGCCATACCTTCACTACGGAGTCTGTCGAACTTCCAATGCCTACAGTTGTTGAGATGGGTGGCCCTCCGCCTTCCTCGCGCCAATAATTATTCCTCGTTACAATTCCAACAAGTCCTTCCCTTTTCCCCGCGACACGGGCTTCATACATGCGAGCTAACACGCCGTGTTCGTACCGTCTACATAAGTTCGCCGCTGACCAGTGGCGTTACTGCCACATGCTATGGGACACGTCCACTCGTGGAGCAGGGGTGGTCATAATGATCTGAATCATGAGTATTTTTCCTCTTCGTCGAAATCATGAAACCCATGAAAAGTTCTTCAATAGTGCTTGAATTTCATTTGCCACATTGTGTAAGAATACTGTAAGATAACTTTCGTCACTAAGTAATATCACCTTGGTAGACAAAGACGTGCACTAAAGCTGTCATGGATCGCGTGATACAATATTGGTGGAATACAAAGTACACGGACATCGGGTGTGGAATCTATTGAACGTTCTTGGTATTTTGTTTCCTTTCATAAGTCTGCAAAAATTTTAACTCCGGTTGATTCTTCCTCACTATCCCTACTGAGCAGTCATTTCTCCCGCATTATCAGTTTAGCGCAAATCTACGAGGCCGCGCTGGTGGCGCAGTGTTCTAAGCGATGGCTTCTGATTTCTCGTCCGAGATGGGTCCGGGTTCGAATCCCGGTGAGGCATGGATGTTGTGTTTGTCTTACGGCACTGGCTTTCTCCCTTCCCTGGAGTCAGTGGCCCTAAATTAGGGACGGGCGCCTGCTTATAGCCCATAGAATTGCTCAGAGTGGTCGTTAAACCCCCAATCAAAAAAAAATTCTACGAGTATGCCTTCCTCCTCCTTCTTAAGATTGGAGTCGGTCTGTCAGCTTCTACTTAAATCTTATTACTGAACTTATATGGAATATACAGTAAAACCTCAGCTATACGTTTTTCTAAGAGATGGTCTTAAAACGCGTACAAATGCAAAAAAAAAAAAAAAAAAAAAAAACTTATAAACGAAATTTATGCTTTCAAGGAGTAGATGTTCCTTAATAAGGATTTACTTAAAGTCAAATTGGCGGCGAAAGGGGAAAAAACCGTTACAAATTATAATATATGTATTTTTTATCGCATTGCAAAAATACACTGCTGGACAATTGCTAAGGACGGATCATAAACGGCTATATAGCGCATAAAAAAGTAAGTGTGGTTGGATGCCAAGTGAAATAAAATAATGTCAGAATGCCAGGACATTACAAGAAAGACAATTTATTGTGCTCTGAAATCCAGAAGGCTTTAAAACGTGTTCAAGGGACAAACAGGCCATTTTGTGCAGAATACGTAAACGTGAAAAAAATGCAACTACCGTCCGCAGGCGTTCCGGCGTAAGATGTCAATACGGGATATGGCCACCATGGAGGGCGATGCAAGATTCCACACGTCGTGTCATGCTTTGCACAACATTATCAAGCAGCTGTTGGGGTAATTTATCCCATTCCTCTGTCAGTGCACGGATGAGGGTGTCCTTGTTTATTGGAGGGCATTGGCGACCAGCAAGACTCCTCCCCAAAGCATCCCACACATTTTCAATGGGATTCAGATCTGGAGAACGTGCTGGCCATACGAGGCGTTGAATATCCTCGCTCTCAAGACACTCCTGGACAGCGACTGTTCGATGACATGTTGCGTTGTCGTCCATGAAAATGAATCTATCACCGACAGCACCACGGAACATGCGAACATGAGGTAGCAGAACATCATTAATGTATCGTTGGCCAGTCATAGTCCCAGTTGGAAGCACATAGAGGGACGTACGGCCATTGATCATGATGCCAGCCTATACCATGACACTACATGTCGGATATCGGTCCCTTTCCTGTATGTTTGCTGGACAATATGCAGTACCACTATCACGCCAGATCAGTTGTCGTCGACAATCAGACGATAGACTGTATCTACTCTCATCTGAGAAGAGGACAGCAGACCAGTCGTTATCAGTCCAATTGCGATGTTGATGGCACCATTGCAAACGGGCGGTACGGTGACGTCTGGACAATGGGATGCACACAACAGGACGGCGGGCGTATAGTCCTCCTTCATGCAAACGTCTTGCGAGTTTTTCGGGAGATCAGCTTGCCAGTAGCAGCCATAAACTGATTTGCTACCTCACTAGCTGTGTTGCGCCGGTGTCTTTTTGTTGATAGCACTATGTACCGATCTTCTGCAGGTGTCTTACTGCGAACACGACCTCCCCCGTGATGTTTGCTACACTCTCCATTTGTTTGAAATGATTTCCAAAGCCTTGAAACAACACTGTGGCTGACGTCGAACACCCTGGCAACATCTGTTATTTTTCGCCCTTCTTCAATCTTGCCAATAATACGGCCACGCGTAAAATCATCTAGGGGATATCGGGAAGACATACTGAAAATTGCAAGTTCGTCAATTGATTCTTTCCCTTTCAACTTTGCGTTTGAACACCAACGGTCAATACGCGTCAAATCGTTTACATCTCTTATCAGCGCTATGACGTCACGAACAAGTTCGGCAATCCAAAATTTGCATACGCACAACACGTCTTACTGTATCCCGCGCTTATGCTAATTTCTACATTTTCCTGCCTTCCATTTCATGGTTGCTATCGTTGCTATTGTCATCCGTCCTTAGCAATTGTCCGGCAGTGTAATAACGCCTACAAATATCAAACTTCTCTTTTGACGACTTTGTCTATAAAAATCTTGATTTTAGATTCAGTGATTCTCACGATTATAAGAATCTCAAACCAGTGCTGCCCAGTACGGAACTGATGAATTAACAGTTTGCCGCCTCTGTGGCGGAGATGGTCTAAGCGCTGGCTTGTGACCATTCACCCAAAATGGGTCTGTATTCGAATCCCGGTGAGGCATGGATTTTGTGTTTGTCTTATGGCGCTGGCTCTCTCCCTTCCTTGGAACCAGTGGCCCTAAATTAGGGACGGACGACTGCTTATAGTCCACTAAGTAGCTCACGATGGTAGTTAAACATTCAAAGAGAGAAAAAAAAGAATTAACAACTTTCCGCCTCTACTGCGGTTGCATCCATTTGAAACCAGAATGTTTAATACTGATGATGCATCTAATATTCTATTCCACTACGCCGCAAATTACGTCCCAGAGATTCAACAGTTTTTAAGTAGCACATATGTGTGCGAGTCATGAAATCCGAAACCATTTTTTCATCCAAACCGAAAGTAAACAGCATACCCTTCTCTGATGGGATCAAGTTTTCTTTTTTGATTAGAGGTTTAACGACCACCGTGAGCAACTCAATGGCTATAAGCAGTCGCCCATCCTTAATTTAGAGTCACTGGTTCCATGGAAGGGAGAGAGCCAGTGCCGTGAGGTATGGATGTTGAGCCCAAACACAACATTCATGCCTCATCGGGATCCGGACCCGGACCCATCACGGACGATTGGTCAAAGGGCAGCGCTTAGACCAATGCGCCAATAATTCCGACAAGTTCTTCCCTTTCCCAGCGACACGGGCTTCATACATGCGAGAATCAAGGATTAACTTTGCCTACACCAAAAAGGAACATAACAACGCTGTCTCAATTCTTTCAAAGTTGTAACATATCAGGTTACGTATGAAAGAATCAAAGAACCATGCATTTTTGATCATCTGAAATTCGAATTTTAACGTATAAAATGAAAAACGTGTAAGTGAATTACGTATAACCGAGTTAAAAAAAAAACCTGCAGTAAAACATTGGCACTAACGCAGAATTACGTATAACC
This sequence comes from Macrothele yani, assembly GCA_039090855.1. NCBI lineage: Eukaryota > Metazoa > Arthropoda > Arachnida > Araneae > Macrothelidae > Macrothele > Macrothele yani. Next base: position 33,685,341 of record CM077011.1, read on the forward strand.
GAGGTTCCACTGTGTGTATTTACGGTGTTCTTTGCGCAGACTTTTTAATCTGCCTTTCATTCCAGGAGCCGACATAACAAGTGATGACGGCATATACACTGCGGTTTTCACGAATTTCAGCGGAAATGGTCGCTATTCTGTGACTACAAACGTCGCTAACGATGGACACTCTAAGATCAAGGTTGCTGCAAAATATTACAATGCCCAAGAAATTCCGACTGCACGGGGTGAGTAATTGTTCTGCCACAAAATAAATTTCTGTAACTGCTTAAATTATAAATCCTTATTTTTGCGCATTCAAGATATGTGTGCCTAGAATTTTTTATTTTCTTTTTTTTATTTGATGTTTAACTACCACCGTGAGCAACTCAATGGGCTATAAGCAGTCGCCCGTCCCTAATTTAGGGTCACTGGTTCCAGGGAAGGGAGAGAGCCAGTGCCGTAAGACAAACACAACATCCATGCCTGACCGGGATTCGAACTCGGACCCCTTTCGGACGAATGATCAGAGGCCATCGCTTAGACCCACTGCGCCACCGGGGCGGCCTCTGGAGTTTTAAAAAAGGGGGATGTAATCAAATTTTTGGTTGCAATGATTTTGAACGTAGTCCTGAAAATAGAAGTGGCCTGGCGCTCCGGAGACCGGCCAAGGCGTTATAGACTTCAGCAAATAAGAGGATCGAAAAGTAACGTACATTTTTTTTTTGGCAATAGTTTGATAGGCAAAACAAAACATATACACTATGAAACTACATTCCTTAGCTATTTTTCAACACAAGAACCAAAACGCTCGAGACATTTATCCCAGCATGATACCACTTTTAGTATTCCTTGTTCTTAAAAGTCCGTTTCCTGGGCGTATAGCCACCTGAGAACAACCGATTTGACTTTCTCAGCCGAATCGAAGCGTTGACCGCCCAGGATTCTTTTCAAGGGACCAAACAGATGAAACCCCGAAGGAGACAGGTCCGGAATGTACGGGTACGGTAGGTGCTGGAGCACCTCTCAGCCAAATTGCGCAATTTCGTCACGAACGTGTTGTGCAACATGTGGGCGCGCGTTGTCATGAAGCAGTCTGACATTTGCAGCGTCTCTGTTAGGTCTCATGTCACGAAAAGTACGACGCAACTTTGTCAATCTGTTAGCTTAGGTTTTGGCATTCATAGTGTTTTCCGTCGGATGAAACTCCACCAGGAAAAGGCCATTCATGCCCCAGAACACCGTCATGAGGAATTTTTGTGCAGATTGGGTTGCTCTGAATTTTCTTTTTGGTGGCGGGGAGTCGGAATGTTTCCACACCATACTGGCCTTCTTTGTTTATGGAGTGTAGTAGCATGCCCAGGACTCATCCCCTGTCATTACACCTGGCAGAAATTCATGTCCTTCTATGTAACGCATCAAGTGGTCCGAGGATGACATCATTCTCTCTCCCTCGTGGTCGTCTGTCAAGTTTTTGGGCACCCACCGCGCACTCACCTTGCGAAATTTCAATTTGTCATGCACAATATCGTACGCTATACAGCACGAAATGTTGAACTTCTGTACTAATGTGCGCAGATCGATTCGCCGGTCACTCAGAATTACCTGTCCAATGCCTCTCAGCCGTCCCGGTGGCACAGTGGTCTAAGCGATGGCCTCTGATCATTTGTCCAAAAAGGGTCCGGGTTCGAATCCCGGTGAGGCATGGGGGATGTGTTTGTCTTACGGCACTGGCTTTCTCCCTTCCCTGGAACCAGTGGCCCTAAATTAGGGACGGGTGACTGCTTATAGCCCATTAAGTTGCTCACGGTGGTCGTTAAACCTCCAATCAAAAAAAATGCCTCTCACAGTGGCAATTGATGACGCGATTACAGGTCGACCGGAACGTGGCGAATTGGTAAGGTTGCAACGGCCCTCTGCAAAGAAACTGCACCATCTGGAGATATTGCTACAGTCTATGCAATCACCACCACACACTTCTACTTTTCCTTGTGAATTTACATCGCAGTTTTCCGTTTAGCCCACAAAAATTAGACTACATCGCGTTGCTCTTCATTCGTAGACGACACCAACAAACGCGACATCTTTGTGCCGGAGTTCACACTGCCTTCCACTATGGAGACACCTGATTTAGCCAAACTGGTCTGTAGCGTGATATTCAGACTCGTCTGCCAGAGTGCAACCTGGCACTTGCAACCTGCGAAGGGAAAAAAATAGCTGTGTGTTACTTTTCGATTCTCCCTCCTATGAAGCGGGTGGCGCTAACAAACGTTTGAGATCGAATATATTTAATACCTGTATACACTGTCTAGTACTCACTTCAGTGGCTATTTCTGAGGTCTAGGGATTTGCGATCTTTTATTTTTTATGAAAAAAAAAAGGTAAAATAAAACAAGAGAAAGGGAGAACAAAATGAAAAAAACTCAGTCTAGTACTCACTTCAGTGGCTATTTCTGAGGTCTAGGGATTTGCGATCTTTTATTTTTTATGAAAAAAAAAATAAAATAAAACAAGAAGGAAGGGAGAACAAAATGAAAAAAAGTCAGTTATGATTATTTGTTAAAGATGTCGATTTGGCAACAATTAAATAAATAAATTTTAAGAAGTCCTATTCAATTAGGTTAAAAGTAGACTGGTACCGCTAGGTCTCGACTGCACCCCTGCTTGTACGCAATGTAAAATAATAACAAGTTAGTAAAATCATGCAATGCATTGATTATGATATCAACATACCAGAAATTATTACTCAAGTTATGTGGATAATGGCTGAGAAATAAATCTCGTTCCTGAGCCCTGACTTTTGACCCCATTTCGATATTAAACAGAATAGGTTCAGTATATCTCCGGAACAACATACTGAAGTTTTGTCGCAATAGAAGCATTTTTACTCGTTATCACTCAAGTAATGAGGATAAAGGCTGTGGAATAAATCTCGCTCCTGTGCACTGACCTTTGACCCCATTCAGATAATATTAAACAGAATTGGTTTAGTATACCTCCGGAACAACATACTAAAGTTTTGTAGCAATAGAAGCATTTTTTGTAAAGTTATGAGGCATAAAAGCAATGGAATGGATCCCGTCCTATGTCCTGACCTTTGACCCATTTCGACCATTTTCAATAGGGTTCTTCCCCAGGTGGTCCCCTACTACATACTAAAATTTCATCGCAATCGAACAATTTTTACGCGTTATCGTCCGGACGGACAGACAGACGGACAAAGCTGGAGCATATACGCTTCTTCAACCTACGGTTGGAAAGCTTAAACAAGTTAGTAAAATCATGCAATGCATTGATTATGATACGCTTTCCAACATACCAGAAATCGGTACTCAAGTTATGAGGATAATGGCTGTAGAATAAGCCTCGCTCCTATGACCTGACCTTTGAAGAACCGGTAAAGTATACTTCCGGAATATGATAAAGTTTTGTTTCAATCGAAGCATTTTTACCGAAGTTACAACGCATATGGGCGATGGAATGTATCCCGATCCTATGTCCTGACCTTTGCCCCCATTTCACCTATTTTCAATAGGGTTCGTCGCCAGGTGGTCCCCTACCACATACTAACATTTCATCGAAATCGAACCATATTAACGCAAGTTATGGCGCATAAGGGCATTGAATGTATCCCGCTCCTTTGTCCTGACCTGTGACCCAATTTCCAATAGGGTTCGTCCCCAGTCTTCCCTTACCACAATACTAAAATTTCATCGAAATCGAACCATTTTTACGCGAGTTATCGTGCGGACGGACAGACGGACAAAGCTGCAGCATATACGCTTCTTCAGCCTACGGTTGCAAAGCGTAAAAAACGATCAAACATTTACTTGCATGTGAAATTTTATAAAGGTTTACAGCTAACGTTTGCCACATAGAACAGAGTCCGATGAGAAATTCAGTTACCCGGTGTCTGAAAATATTAAATGGAAAACTGAAATAAACAATTCACACACAAGTTTTAAATTACGCACCTGGGATTTTTTTTTTTTTTTTTTTTTTGTTGTTGGAGGTTTAACGACCACCGTGAGCAACTCAATGGGCTATAAGCAGTCGCCCGTCTCTAATTTAGGGTCACTGGTTCCAGGGAAGGGAGAGAGCCAGTGCCGTAAGACATACACAACATCCATGCCTGACCGGGATTCGAACCCGGACCCCGTTCGGACGAATAATCAGAGGCCATCGCTTAGACCACTGCGCCACCGGGGCAGCCACCTGGGATATGAATCATCCCTTTATCCAGCACACCCACGCTGTATACCCTAATCGACCGTTAGTCATTATCAGATTGACTGTTGCAGTATCGCAGTGCTTGTGTTCAAGTAACCCTGATTTTACTTAATAATGGCCCCAAAGCGCAGTAGTAGTGATGCTGGCAATTCGGACATGCCAAAAAGAAGCCGTAGAGTGCTTCCTTGAAGTGAAATTTCTCGGAATTAAAAAGGAAAGAAAAAAATTAAGCTGAGGTTGCTTAGATCTACGGTAAGAACGAATCGTGAAATTGTGAGGGAAAAAGAAATTCGTGCTGGTTTTTCAGTCGCACCTCAAACTGCAAAAGTTACGGCCACAGTACCTGATAAGTGCTTAATTATGATGGAAAGGGCATTAAATTTCGGGGTGGAAGACATGAACAGAAAGCGTATTTCTCTGTGTGACTGCAACGCGTTGCGCCAGAAAGCGTTGAGCCTATATGAAAACTTCAGCATGGGGTCCCCTGAAACGAGTAACGCCAAGCGATTTACTGCAAGTAAAGGATGGTCAGAGATTCAGGAATAGGTTTGGACTGAAAAATATAAAAATTACTAGTGGCGCAATTTTAGCAGACTCAAAGTTGATTAAGGAGAAAGGATACCATCCAAAACAAGTCTTCAGTTGTGATGAAACCGGGCTCTTCTGGAAGATGATGCCCAATAGGACCTACCTTCGTAAAAGTGCAAAGGAAGTACCAAAGCATGATACATGGAAGGGCATATTAACTCTAGTATCATGTGGCAATGCCGCAGAGCAAATAATAAAACCAGGAATAGTGTACTGAGCAAAGAACCATCACGTTCTCAAAAACGAAAAAAAAAAAAAAAGATTACCTGCCGGTGTTCTGACAACATAATCAGAAAGCGAAAAGCGTGGGTGACAGCCACCATGTTTATGGAATGGTTCCACCAACGCTCCATCCCAGAAAATACTTCGAAGAGTTGGAATTTAAAGTCCTATTAAAATAATACACAATATATCTGGACATTCTGAATCTGTTTGCTTTGAAAACGAAAATGTCGAGGTTGTATTTTTACCTCAGAATGCTACTTCATCCCTTTGATCAGGGCATCATTCATTTTGTCAAGACCACATACACCTGCATTCGATCCTGACCCTATCTGGACATAATGCAGTGGTGGAAATCTTTCCCCATTACTGACCCAATGACCTTCATGAAAGCTGCAATGGATGAATTAAAACCGGCAACTGTAAATGCCTGCTGGAAGAACTTATGGAGTAAATTCTGAATGATTTTAAAGGCTTCTCGAAGATCGATGAAGAATCAAGCAGCAAGAAATGTTGGTGGAGGATTTTTTTTTTGGGGGGGGGGGGATTTAACGATCACCGTGAGCAACTCAATAGGTTATAAGCAGTCTCCCGTCCCTAATTTAGGGTCACTAGTTCTAGAGAAGGGAGAGGGCCAGTGCCGTACGACAAACACAACATCCATGCCTCACCGGGATTCGAACCCGGACCCTTTCGAGCGAATGATCATAGGCCATCGCTCAGACCACTGCACCACCGGGGCGGCGATGAAGAATTGGATGAATACATTGAAGGCCATCGTGAAGCGTTAACAAATTCGGTATAAGAACTTGTTGAGTCATCCACAGAGGAAGATGAAGAAACTGAAGCAGAACTATCTGAAGTGTTTCAAATTACTCAGACATTCAAGGTAATTATGGAATACGATCCTCGGATGGAACGCAGCATTAAAGTCGCCCGTATGATCACCAAGGCATTACAAGCAACCTCTGCAGCAACACTTTGACGAGTTAAAAAGAAACAGAATTTCCAATTATAATATTCTCAGTAGTATATAGGGGTACTATGGCACACACCAAAATCACATAAAAACCTCAAAATCAGGCATTTTTTGATTTTTCAGACCTCAATAATCACGAACATTTTAAGGCTTTTTATGATCAAAAACACCATATTTTCATTAAAAATCATTGATTTTTGGGCATAAAATAGTCAAAAACATCAGATTTTTGAAAAATGAAGTTTTTACTCTGTTTTTTCATAAAAACAGACATCATAAAAACACGCATTTTTGATGATATTTGACGACTTTTTTGAACAATTGCAATCATTTTGAGCTTTGAATAGCTTTGAATAGCTTTGATTTTAAAAGTGATGAAATGATGGATTTAGTGATGAATAGAAAAGTTGTAAAACAAACTACTTTGCAAAGTCCTTTTTAAAAATGCATTAAAAAAAGGGGTACCCAAAATGGATACCCCTTATAGGAAGATTAAAAATTTAGGAAGATTAAACAAATTTAAGATTTAATTAAAAATATTACAAAGATTTAAACGAATTCAATAATATAAGGTTTTGTTATGTAGTACTTCATTTCTATGTTTCTCTTTAAAGATATGTCCTATTTTATTTTCTGTTTCGGTAATTCTTCTTTTGAACCTCTCTCGATCAACTGCATATGTTTCCCATATACCTTTTCATTTCCTACATATATGACATTAGGATCGAAGTGAACTTTCATTTTAATAGAATTCGTTTTTTTAAGTTTTTACTAATTCATAATCATAATATAGATCATCAATTTTACCTCTGAATCTGAATATATAATTACCTTTATTAATTTTTTTAATTGCACTGTCAGATAGTTTTCCGTGACATTTTCTAAGATAATATTCTCTTTCTTCATCATTGACTTCTATTTTTGCAATAGTTGCATCTCCGAATTTCGTTTGGATTTTTTCAGTGACATCAATTTATAATCTCCAGGATTCAAATCTTTTAATTTCTGTGTTTCTGTAAATAATCTGATGCTATTGAACTCATCCATTTATAAGATTTTATTTTTTTAAAGGTTTTTGAATACATGTGATGAGAACTGTAAATTACAATAACTTACAAACTCATTTAAAATTTCTAATCCTTTGTTTTTAATTTCCTCGTTTTTTTCTTTTTTATCAATTATTCTTTTTACCTTTTTTAAATATTTATAAACTATAGTTAGAATATCTGAAAACTTGTAATTATCTCTATACATATGAATCAAGTCATCACAAAAATAAGCGAATTGAGATATTTCGTTTCTATATTTTTTATCTGAAGAACAGTATAGAGCTCTAAGGTCACCCATTAAATCCATTTATAAGTTTTCATTTTTTGAAATATAATTCTTATAATGCATACATCTATACATAGAGCATCCGGGGCCTAAAACTCTTGGACATTTAGGTATATCTAAATCAACAGATGGAATATCTTCAAGCATCTCTTTTTCCATTACTCCTCCTTTATATGCAAATGTACCACCAAAAATATGGTACAGGTTTTTAATATAGTTCTTTACCTCACAATTATTAATCCATAGTTCTTTGCTATTTGGATATCTTTTAAATCTCAGTCCATGCACATCTAAAACACACTTACGTACGATATTCAATTCTTGTTCATCTAATTTGCAGTCAGGTGTGAACACTGATATTGTTTCACCAATATTCAGTTTTGAGTGTACCCAACTTATCTCTCTTGCTATCTTACGATTTGGGAGCACAAATCCTTGAATATTTATAATCACAATTATATCATTCATTGTTTATATTTACTCACTTTTTTTAAATACATATCCAAAAGGTACAGTATTCAAATCATCTAGAATTCTTCTTTTATCAAATCCAAACATGTATTTCTTGTTCAGTGTATCTACAGCTATATTTCTATCTTTTTGTATCTTAAACTGATTATTTGATATTTCTAAGTAATCTGTTTCACCTGTTATTACTTTCATTCTATCATTGAAATTCAAAATATTTTCATTCTCATAGCTCATTTTAAATCCTTTAACTTTACCTTTTATAGTTCCATCATTTAGTATGTATCCATAGTCTTTTGGTGCACCAGCTATCCAGGATTTCATATATTTGTCCTCTCCCAATTCATCTGTCCATTCTCCTAACATGCATCCTGTTTTGATTTTATTAGTTCCATCATCTATATACACAACACTATCTGTGTCTTTATAAATCACTTTTTCACGTAATTTATCAAGCATTTTATATAATCTAATTCTAGCAGAACTAGTGGTGAAAGCTGCTATATAAACGTTAGTATTGAAGTTATTTTTAACATATTCATCTTTCATTTTATAAGTCATTTCTACACAGTCATCATTCATAAATATCATATTTAATTCTTTGAGATTATCATCTAATATAATTTTATAAAATTCATCTAAATCCATTACGTATTTAGTCTGTTTCATATTTTTCTCTGTCCAAACTTACCCCATAATGAGTTCAAACATATCTTACTTATAAATCTCATTCCTGGATTTTTTTCTATTTTTTCTAATTTTATATCTAATTTCTTGTAAACTGTCTTCTTATATTCTTTTTCACTTTTAAAGTTTTCAGACCATTTATCATCTGTTTCTAATTTGATTTTCAAAAACATTTTAACGTAATCTCTAAATAGTTCATCAGTTTTATTTTCAAAATTCCAAACCTCATATATTCTTAAAATTTTATATCTTTTTTTAATTGCTAAATTCATTTCATCAGTAGTCCATGTACTAGTGAAACATCTTTCGTCTCTTTTATGATTACACTCCTTATTTCTAATTTCAAAGCATTCTTTACATTTCTTTTTATCTACAACAGTTTTAAAGTGATTACATTTGATAGTTTTAGAACATGATTTACAAAGAGCAAACATCAATTTTTCATCTTTAATTGGCAACACTGGATGATATAAATTTCTAGGTGGTAAGACCTTACATTTGATGAAACCATACCATTCTTTATCAAATTTTTCAGGATTAAATATCTTAACAGGATGACCAATTGGATAATTATCAAAGTAATTTACAGTTGGATACAGTGAACATACATCAATATATCTACCTTTTTCATTATTTTTAAATTCATATTTCAATTTAGTAGGCTCACACCTACCCCCATAAAATGCATCTCTAGGATTTAAAGGTTCCACGAAATCTCTATTCCATTCATTTTTTATATATTTTTTAATTTCTTTATTATTATTAAAATCACATTCCCATATAACAATTAATTCATATCCAGCTTTTAAAATCTTCTTTTGAATCCTCTTAGTTCTTTTATATAAGTCTTTCATACATATCTGATTCTGTTCATTTATAGTTGATTCTCTATAACATCTATTACATCCATGCCAGTGACATCCATGAAATTGAAACACTGTGTTTTCATAAAATCCATCTACTTTATAAATTTTCTTACCTAATTTTAATTTTTTCTCTCCACCATTTAATGCATGTTGAATATTGATATTATTCTTTTTAGACAGATAATCTAACCAAGCAATTGATTTTTTACTATATTTGTCTTTTTGAATTGTATCATCATCTATGGCAATTGTACCTTTTTTAAGAATTTATCTCTACAAATACTCATGCATACACCTGCTAGAGTTACATATTTAAATGGATCGATATTTGCGATTTCTAAGAATAATCTTCTCAATTCTAAACATCCTCTTCTTAAAATATCTACATCTGATCTACAGTATTTAACAAATTCTTTTTGAAAATCAAACGCATCGTTTTTAACAGTTTCATACCATTTTAAGAATTCATTTCTCTCTTCAGATTTCATAGAATCACATCCATAGTAATGTTTTTCAGGGTATTTACCTATATAATTTTGATTACATTCTTTATTAAAATAATGAGGAAAATAACCTTTTGCCATCTCTTCTAACCCAAATGTTTTTGGAAAATCTCTTAATGGAATCATAGTAAAATTGATTGAATCTATGAATCTTATATTATATCCAGATGCCTGCATATAATTGAGTTTATTTCCATTATATATAGTAAACACTTCTATTTTGTTTTTAAAACAGTATTTAGCTAAGAATTGAAAATCAAAGCCTTTACCATAATGAGCTAGTACAGTATATCCAAAATGTTTTTGTTGAAATAACCAATTACAAAAATCATTTTCATTTTCAAATATCTTTTCACTACCATCATACATTTGACATACAACTAGATTAACTTCATGAGTTCCTGTTTCTTGTTTAGTTTCAACATCAAAGAATATATATTTCTCAGTATATTCATATCTACATTTTTCACACCAATCTTTTCGATTTCTTGTTAACTTAGGACAATCATTTTCACATTTACCACCTTTAGCATCTTTACGTTTCATATAGCATTTATGATCATGTAATACATATTTCCAACAATTTTTACATCTCTTTTCACCACATACATGCTCTTTGGGTTTTCTCTCATATCGATTAATAATTCTTTTACATTTTAAACATTTCCATAGACATTTACATACACTAACACCTTTCTTATTTTTTCTTTTGTGGTTATCAAAACACTCCTCACCTTTAAATAATCGATTACATTTTTTACAAAATATCTCTTCACCATTACAGTTACTATCTGTTTTAAAACATCTATCACATTTGAGAGGACATCTGTGTTGATCTGATCTTTTATAGCTTATTTGACAATAATCACAGTAATTCTCTTTTCCTAAAAATCCTTTAACAGAAGTAATTACATCGAAATGATTTCTATTTTTCAATATGTAAATACATGTAGATTTATATTTACCACTATATATACGTTCATTAAAATTCTCTCTGCAAAATATATTTATCTGAATATCTAAGAATTCTTCAAATATTTTAACCTCTTCTAAGCAACATATTTCTAATGGAATATTGCATAGTTCATGTAATTTTACAGCTAATGATTTTTGTAAAACTCTACCCATTTTGATGTATCTAATATCATTTTTTGATAATTCATTATGATTCAATTTATCACATAATAGCTTAGGATTTTGAATAGATAGAGCAGTTACAATTGATCTAGCTAAACATATGTTATCATCATTTTTTATCTGACAGATACTTCTTTTATTTTCTATTGTTTCATCATTAATTATCTTTATATGTTTACCTCCTGAAGGTAATTCAATTACATTAAAATCAAATATACAATCAGTTATTTCTAATTCCTTATATTCAATTTGATCAGCTAATTTATAAATATATAGCTCATAGGCATCCTTAGATATTCAGATAAAAATACATCAAATATATTTATCTGAATATCTAAGAATTCTTCAAATATTTTAACCTCTTCTAAGCAACATATTTCTAATGGAATATTGCATAGTTCATGTAATTTTACAGCTAATGATTTTTGTAAAACTCTACCCATTTTGATGTATCTAATATCATTTTTTGATAATTCATTATGATTCAATTTATCACATAATAGCTTAGGATTTTGAATAGATAGAGCAGTTACAATTGATCTAGCTAAACATATGTTATCATCATTTTTTATCTGACAGATACTTCTTTTATTTTCTATTGTTTCATCATTAATTATCTTTATATGTTTACCTCCTGAAGGTAATTCAATTACATTAAAATCAAATATACAATCAGTTATTTCTAATTCCTTATATTCAATTTGATCAGCTAATTTATAAATATATAGCTCATAGGCATCCTTAGTATACATCATTTTATCATGAAATGGTTTATTCAGTTTAGGATTATATACAATTATATCTACTTTACCTTGAATTTTACCAATTGCTTTTCTAAATATATGTTGTAAAATATTGAAATATTGTTCAGGTTTAATGTTTACTCCAGCTACTCTATAATTCTTTCTATGTACCATATATTTTTTAATATATTTTCCTTTTGTTTCAATAATTTCATAATCAGGTTTAAATAATTTTTCAAGATTTACATCTGTTTTAATTTTCTTTTCTTTTCTTGGTTTCAGTTTGTTATCTTTGAATTTTAAGTTAAAAGAATCAAATAATTTTTTAATTCTATTTCTTCTCTCTGGATGATTAATAAATATTTTTCTTTTTCTATCTAAATATTCTGATGTATCTAATCCAAGGATATCTACTAAAACAGACTTATAATCACCTGTCTTTCTAATATATTTTATCAACGATTTAATTAAATCATCTTTTTTTACATTTCGTTTTCTGATATTTAATCTTTTTAAAGCATTTCTAAGTTTCTGAACACTAATAGCATTCAGAGCACTTTTAAGATGCACAATAATAGGCTTCAAAGACTTTTCCATTTATAAGGAAAAAAATTTGTAACTATTTATAGGCAGGTATTTTTATAAACAGATTTTCAAAAGACGTTTATGTAAAGAACTTCTTAAATGTCTTTGATAATGAGCATAAGTATATTCTCTTCCACAATCACAAACCAGTTTCCTATATAGAGTATAAGTTTGACAATATTTGCAAATATGCTGACGATCAACTCTACCATAACGACGATGAATGTAAAATTCATCAATAGGTTTTGTTTGTTTACAACTTGTGCATGTTTTGTCTTCCATTTATTAGGAAACAAATTTATAAATACTTTGCTTTAAGCTGAAAAGCTTGCTGCTTTAAAGTCTTCCCAGATCTTTTCATTTTTTGGATTTATATTAATTTTAATATCATTTGATATATTATAATAGTCACAAATTTTTTTAATAAAATATACATATTTTAAATTTTTCTCATAGTACATAAAATCCAATAATTTTAAAAATAAATCTTCTGCTTCCTTATTAAATTTAAGGTTATTTTTTTCTTTTAAACTGATTAAAATATCTTATTCTACTAACATATCTACTTTTTAAATATTTATTATAATCTATATAATAACAGTCTTCCTCTTCATCATATTTCATTCTTTTTATTTGTTTCATTACTTTTTTAAAATTTTCAGGAATTTCAATTTGTTCTTCTTCTGAAGATGAATAAGAAAGGTAATTAGCTTCTTCATTAAAATAATTCATTTATTAGATATCATTTTATTAAAAACTTTATTTTAATATCGTATTCGTCAGTATTCAGTTGTTCTAATTATTTTCAGTTTTTTCTTTCACATATAGATGGTAGCACAAGCAATTAAATCTCTTTCTTGCTTAGATGTAGTCATTACTGATAAGCTGCGAGCGAAAATGTTTACATAACCAGAGTTGAACAGCTGCCAAAATACTCTCCGCGGAGCGATTATGTCCTCGGAAAGAAGCAGTTCTTCGTTACGTAACAACTTTGGATCATCGCCAAGTTTCTCTTGCTTGAAACATAAATATATGTTTCAAGCAAGAATTTATCGGCCTGTGTTGGCCGATTGGTAGCGAGTCAGGCATGCATGCAAAAGGTCTCAGGTTCGAATCTCGGTACGGTAGAATGGCTCCCTGTCCCAAACTTTGAAATCAGAGTTTGGGTTCACGGTAGAGCGTTTGAGCATCTAAAAAGTTCTGTGTGTGGTGGAGGGTCTTAAGAGTTAACGCCCACCTGGCTGGCCAGGTACAAATAAATAAAAAAAAAAATGAAGCATAGACCCTCCACCGAAAGGGCGTTTTGCAAAAATTTTTCAAATTACAACCCAACTGTTAAATTCATCAGGATATCCCAACCATTTAACTAAGTATTTATTTCCTTTCTTTCTAATAATTTTTTCAATCTTATAAACCTCATCTTTCTTATCATATTTAACCAGTTCCTTTTCATAAAATGTTCCTGTAATTTCTTCATTATTTAAATCTTTTATTTTATATGTCGGAGGATCTGTGTTCAATATATCGGAAATTATAAATATTTCTTCTGTAAATGTTGGAAGATAACCTTTCTTAAATTTTCTTTTATATTTTGAAATTCTTATTTTATCTCCTTTTTGATATTTTGGTTTATTTTTCTCTTTTTCTTTATACAAATTATTATAAACTTTTAATTCATTTTCTTCCTTACTTGCTTCTATAGGTGTCATTTTAATGGATCTATGATAAGAATTATTATAATTCTTAATTAATTTATCTAGTACATTTAACCACTTTCTAGTATTATTTGCTGTGAAATACTTCCACATTTTAGTCTTTAAAGTTCTATTGAATCTTTCAATAACAGCACATTTAATCTCAATATTCTCAGTTGTAAACCAGTGAATATTTTCATCCTTGAATAACTTTTGAGTTTGTTTATTTATAAACTCTGTACCCTTATCTGTTTGAAGTTTTTCTGGTTTTCTTTCTTTAAATATTTTTTAAATGCTCTAGTTACCTCTTCACCTGTTTTTCTTTTAATCGGAATTGTCCAAGCATATTTACTGAATATATCAATCACTGATAAAATATAATTTGTGTCATTATTAAAGGATTTAAATTCTTGCATATCTATAAGGTCAGCTTGAAATTGGTCATTGACATGAGAAACATAAATTCTTCTTCTTTTAAATCTATGAATAAGTGGTTTATGTTTTGTATATACATCTTGTTGATGTAAAAACTCTTCTATATCTTTCCTGGGTAATTTAGTTTTTCTTTGTAATTCATTAATACCACAATAACCAGTTTCTGGTGTATAATAAATATTTTTAAGGTCTACGTCTTTAAAAAAACACTCTTTTTAGATCCACAAACTTTACACTTTCCTTTTGCCATCGGTCTTCCATTTTTAGCTACTGTTTCTTGAATATCTTTAGTTTCAGTTTTCTGTTTGCACTTTAAGCAATACATATAGGATGAAATTCCTAAACCAAATGTTTTCTTTGCTTTTATAATTGGTTTTATAACAGCTCTAGCTTGTTTCTCTCCTAATGGATAGAATCCACTTGTAGTATTTTCAATTGAATCTAAATCGTTTAAGAGTTCTTGATCAGCAATATGTCTCTGTTTAGTATCTTTAATTTTACTATAAGCTACATCATGTTTTTTACAAGCTTTATCAACTCTGTTAATTCCTGGATCACCTCTTTTTAATCTCTTTTCTAATTTTGTAAATGGACCACAATACTGGTAACCAGGTATATGCATTTCAGGTGGATTTAATTTATCTTGTAACCATCCTACTATATCACCTCCTTGTAATTCCATTTATTTAAGTGTAAATCTATTTTACATATCTATAACCATTTAGTTGCGTTTGTTTTACATATTTCTCTAAAGGAAAATACTTCATATTTTTTATAAAATCCTCTTCTCTAACGTAAGCATCCTGTTCTGAAATTGAATTAGCGTTTATTAAATTTAATATCTGTTTATAAAATTTGTAAGCTTGTTTATATTCTTCTTTTCTTTCTGAAATATTTAGAGTTTTATCAACACCTTCAATGACTCCTGCTCCTAAAGAAAGAGCTGCTAAAGGAATAAATGCAAAAGCTGATAAACCTGAAGCACTAAATATAAATTTGCCTACTGATAGTGATATACTAATTTTATTATAGTAATTAAAACTTTTTCTGTATACATACATTTTCTTTTCTAAATATTCTTCCATTTATATAGGATCAAAGTTATGTCTGTATCTCATATGAGGATTTTTCAAATCTAACATGAAGAAATCATAAGGTTTTTTAATACTTTTTTGATAAGGATCTATATTAAAATCACCATCAATTTCTCTAATAATTTGTTTAATTTCTCTGTGCTGAAGTTTAAAAAATATAAAGTAATCACAGTTTTTTCTTATATCAATAGGTGTTGAATAATAGGTCTGTGATAAATAAATAATGGATGCATTTTTCTTCCTTCCTCTTATAAAAAATTTTTCAATTTCGTTTTGATCTTTTTCTTTTACACAGTCATCAAAAATAACTAGATTTTTTAATGAAGGATCTAAGTCATCTACAGTAATAAATTCATTTATGTCTGAACTAAATAATGTTTCTTTCTTAAACTTTTTAAATAATTTTAATAACTTATTTTTATTCTTTCCCTTTATTTTTAAAATGTCTTCCTCTTCTATATCATCAAACATTGAGTAATTTTCTTTTAATTTAGAGTATTTAGGTTCGTTAATATCTTTTGCACATATGAATAATGCATCAAAATTTAAATGATCATATATTAAATTTAATAGTAAATTTGTTTTTCCACATCCTGAAGATCCTGTTATTAAAAGTTTAAAAGGATGAATAGGTAACATTGGATTTTGATTTGGATCTATAAATTCTTCTGGTTCGGAATAATCTTTTATTTTAATGCTGCAAGGCTTAATCATATTTATTTAATAGAAATTCAGCATCTTCAATAAACATTTCAGCTTCAAATAATAAGTCTTCAGCTGGTATTCCTTGAGATAAATAACATTCAGCTAGATATAATGCCATTTCAGCAAAAGATAAATATTCTTCAATTTGTTCTTCCATTTATATAAGTAAAATAATTTACTTGGAAGTAAAATAATTTGCTTGGAAGTAAAATAATTTGCTTGGAAGTAAAATAATTTGCTTGGAAGCAAATTTTCAGTTAAATAAATGAGTAAAGTGATACAAGATTTATTAAAATTAGCAAAAGTAAATGCTGAACTAAGAAAACGAAATAAGGAAAAGCAATTAGAAGATTTAGGATATGAAGAGGCAATCACAAAATTTCATAAACCTATAGTTGAAAAATTAGAATATCAAGATGTATCTAGAAAAGAAAATTTAAAAGCTATTCAAGATGCAATTGAAGAACTTTCATTTCAACCAATTGCAAAATCTTCAAGATTTCCTGCCTTAGAAGATGTTGAAGAACCTATTTCAGATGCTAAAGAAATGTATGAGAGAGAAGCAGGAATTCATAAAATTAACTTAAACAAAAACTTGAATGTATCAGTTATTAAAAAAAGTTAGGATTTGATTTACCTTCAGAATTAGTTAATAAATCTGATGAAGAGATTGATGAAAAAATAAAACAAGCAAATGAAAAAATCAGTGAAATCGGACGTCTAAAAGGTCCTCAAGTAAAAGCACTTAATAATGCTAAAGATGAAGAAAAAAGAAAAAATTACAGAAAAAAATTGATCGTTTCGATTATAAAATGGCTGAGGTGCGAAAATATATTAGAGCATTAGAAGCTCTCAAAATGGGGAATTACTATATGGGTGAGGGTCTTAATATTTTAGATAAATTAACAGATAAAATATGTAAGGGAACTAAAAATAAGAAAGTATATAACCAAGTAGTTCAAATACTAGATTTATTATTGAAAGAGGGTAAAATGACTAATGAGCAAGTAAAACAATATTATTCAAAGTTTCTATCTTAATAAATGAGTAATTATATTGTATCAAGAATTTATTTGAGTGAAGGTCAGAAAAACAAATTAAAATCAGCAGTTAAGAAAGGTGAAGAAATTACATTGCAAATTGATAAAACTAAAAGTGCTAATCATAATATGTATTTAACAAAAACTCAAATTACTCAAATTAAAAATGGTAAACGAATAACTATAAGTAAGACACAATTAAAGAAAAACGGAGGTATTTTACCCTTTTTGATCCCTATCTTAGCTGCTCTTGGTACTGGTGCTTTATCTGGTGCTGCTAGTTTTGGTGTGAATAAAGCTTTAAGTAAAGTAACTGGATCAGGTTGTAAACCGAAAGGTTCACACCTTAAAAAAAAACATTCTGGAAAGGGAGTTCTTCAGAATTACGAGGTATATCCAATAAAACGATAGAACAAAATATGAAAGATGTAAAAGGATTCAGAGGTGTATTTACATCAGATTTATTACCTAAAACAATTAAGAAATTTGAAAGTGGAATTATTAATTTAGATATATCTACAGGACCTGGGACTCATTGGGTCTGTTATTATAATGATCCTAAATATAATTTTGTGGAATATTTTGATCCATTTGGAGAATATAAATATAAAGACATTAAATTGAATAACATTTTCATACCTAAAAATATTGTAAAATATCTTGAAACATCTAATAAAGGAATTAGATATAATTCGAGTTTTTTACAAGAACCAACATCTGTTAAATGTGGTTTTTATTGTATGAAATACATAACTCAAAGGAATAAAGGTAAATCACCTGTTGAAGTTTTATATTCTTTTACCCAAGAACCAAGTGGTTATAATGAAGATTTTGTGCTTAATAAATGTTAATTTTAGATTCAAAAAATTTTGAGAAATCAGAAGATTTTACAATTGAATATGTCCCTCCTATTCCTGTTAATGAAAATTCAAAAATAGCTTTAAAATCTATGTCTATGTGGGTTTCATGGAACAATATTGATGAAGAAAATAATACATTTAAGTATTTTGATGGTAGTTTATGGCATGAAATAACTTTAGATAATGGAAATTACACATTAAGGGAATTAAATAACTTTTTAATAAAACGATTTGGAGATGAACCACCAATTAAATTTAAAGCTAATTTCGCTACACAGCGCTTTATAATTGAATTAAAAGATGAATATAAAATTGATCTTAGAGAGAGTAAATTACATGAAATTTTAGGATTTGAATCAGAAATATATGAAGATAATCATCAGGAAGGAAAATATATGGCAAACATTTCTAGAGGAGTTGATGACATACACATTCATTGTGATGTAATTACAGGAGCTCTATATAATAATATTAATTCAGATATTTTGTATTCCTTTACGCCATCTAATCCTCCTGGTAGTTTAATAAAAATTGATGAAATAAATCCTTTATTTTTACCCATTAATAGACGAAATTATATTCATAGAATTCGAATGTATATCACGAATCAAGATAATGAACTGATAGACTTGAATAATATGAGAGTTTTATATAGATTAATTTTAAACTAATAAATGAATTATAACAAACAGATTATATGCAAAACGATATGGTGGTAATATCTTCACTGAAGGAATTAAAACTTTTGGAAAAAAAATATTAGAAGTTTTAGGTAAATCAGCAATTGAAGATAAAGCTAAAAATGTAATTCAAAATAAACTTGAAAATATATTATCTAAACCTCCTGTAACTGTTAATGATATATTAGCTAAAACGAAAATTCAGGATGGATCTGGTTTGAAACGGTATAATGAGTTTTTTATCCTAATAAATGGAAAAACTTTGGGACTTAAAAGCTATTCCAGATTATTATAGTAATAAAATTGCTAAGTATGAATATATAAAACATAATGAAGATAGTACTAATGTAAAAGAATCTGATCAATATAAGTTTACTATTAAAGATACAAATTCACCTATATTATATAGTAACGGTTATATATGCTTAGAAAGTAAAATAGTAAAAAATAATAATGATACTATAGGAACTGATAATGTTACATTTGTAAATGGTGGGAATCTGTTTAGATCCGCTTCATTAACTATAGGAAAAGAACAAACTGATTCTAATATTGAATGTGCTTCATTAATTCATCAAATTAATGGACTTATAAATTTCACAAAAGATTATTCCACTTCAGAGGCTACAAATATGATGTATTATGTTGATACATCAGAATCAGCTGATAAAGATAAAATAGTAATAGATGATCCTGATAAAGATGTAAAGAAAGGATCAGATATCAAATTAAAAGAAAATGCCTCTTATAATAAAGGATTTAGACAGAGATGGCTTTTAACAAAAAACAGTAATGTAATAAAATTTTGGATTCCTTTAAAACAACTGTTTGGGTTCCTCAACGATTTTAGAAGATTAATTTCTGATATAAAAGTTACATTTGAATTTCAAAGAAATAGTCATAATGATATGTTATACACAGATGTTGCAAATCCTAATTATAAAGTTATTATATCTGATTTTCAATTATGGTTACCTTATGTAGAGTTGTACCCATCCATTGAGGCTGAATTTAAAAGTATAGCTTTGAATTCTACACCTATTGAAATTACTTGGTGTTCTGCTTCAATTGAGAAAAGTAATCAGCAAACAACATCAAGTGGTGCATGTCATATAAGAACTACATCTGATGAGGTGTTAAGTGTTCTTGTCATTCCACAGTATGTAGAAAAAGAAAGCAATCAAAATCAGAACAATATGGTTTTTGATAATTTAGATCTCCTTGAATGCTGGATATTATGTAATAATAAAAAGTTCCAGAAGAAATTTATAAAACGAATTTTAAAGATGGGCAGTTAGATTATAATAGATGTTATTCTGAATTATTAGCAGCTGGATTAAATACTCATAATACTGAAAGTGGATGTCTTATAAGTTATGTAAATTATGCGAGATTGTATCCAATCTTTTATTTTAATTTATCTAATCATCCAGAGTATACTAATATTTCGAATTTAAGACTAGAATTTAACTGGAGATTAGGATCAAATCCAGGTAAACCATATAGATTTTATTTCATCGTGAATGAAACAAAAAGAGGATCACTTAATATGGCTAATAAGGAATTTAAAACTTTGAAAACTTTAGATTAAATAAATGAATTGGTACCCTTTTGGTTCGTCTTATGAAGAATTTGGAATTGGACCATCTGGACCTCCTGGAAATGGATTTAAATTAACAGATGATGGTAATTATGATATGGAAGAAAAAAATTTAAAAAACTGTAAAGAACCTATAGATGAACATGATGTTACTACAAGAGAATATGTTTTAAAACAAATGAGAGAGAATAATCTGGAAGTTAAAAGTGAAATAGAAAAAAATATTAATGGTAGTTTTTCAGATTTTGTTCAAAAAACTGCTGTAAGAATAAGAGATTTAGATGCTGTACTTAAAGGTGAATTAAGTAATTTGGATCAAAAATATTTACATATTCAAGATGGGAATGTAATTAATGCAAAAGGTAAAAGAATAGGAAATGTTGCTGATCCTACAGCAGATAAGAATGCAGTGAATAAGAGGTATTTAGAAAACAATGTTTTAATTTTAAAAGATGAAAAGTTTGATGTTCAAAATAAAAGACTAGTGAATATTCCATCTCCTCAGGATATGTATGACGCAGTTAATAAAAATTACGTGGATAATCAAAAATGTTATGCAACAATTCAAGAAGATAAAAAAGCATATAATACTCTTGGTGCTATGCGTTACTGGGAAACAGTCGTTTTTATGAAATTTAGTAGCAATCTCCTTGACAGAAATATGAAACTGAGTGAAAATATGGATATGAAAATTACATTTTATTTACGTCCTAATTATACTAATGGGAAATCAGAAGTTTTAATTACACTTGGGGAGAATATATTATTTAATAGTGATGCCTACACAGATAAACCTTTAATACTCTTTGCATCAGGAAAAAAGAATGATGAATTAAGCATACAAGTCATGTCTTATTTAGAATTAAACATTTTTAAACCTTACTTAGAAATTGAAAAAATAACATTCCATTTATAAAAATTCATTCTATATAAATGGATAGGTTAATTAGGAACAATATTAATTGGGATTCATTTTCTAAAGATAATGAACTTTCAGAAGATATAATTAGAAGTGTAAAAGATGCGGTAAATTGGGATTTAATATCAGAATATCAAAAATTATCTGAAGATTTTATTTCAGAATTTCATGATAAAGTGAACTGGGATAAAATTTCTCAATATCAGATTCTTTCTGAATATTTTATGAATAACAATAAATTAAACTGGTCTTTGATTTCTCAATATCAAACACTTTCTGAGAGTTTTATATTAATGAATATTGATAAATTAGATATGAGAAGAATTTCTATGTATCAAAAATTAAGTAATGATTTTATAAAAGAAAACTTTCGATTCTTAGACATGTCAATAATTCCAATAAAACAAAAATTAAGTGAAGAAACTATAGATTTTCTTAGTGATTTTATTGATTGGAAAGAAGTTACAAGAAACCAAGAATTAACAGAAGATTTCATTATGAAATATAAAGATAAAATTAACTGGTGTGATATTGTTATCAACAGAAAATTCTCTGATGATTTTATAAATGTAAACTATAAAAAACTTGTTGTGTATTTACTTGCAAAGATATGTCATAAAATTTAAATATTTTTTAATCTTCAACAATTTTTAATCTTTCTATAAGGGGTATCCATTTTGGGTACCCCTTTTTTTAATGCATTTTTAAAAAGGACTTTGCAAAGTAGTTTGTTTTACAACTTTTCTATTGATCACTAAATCCATCATTTCATCACTTTTAAAATCAAAGCTATTCAAAGCTATTCAAAGCTCAAAATGATTGCAATTGTTCAAAAAAGTCGTCAAATATCATCAAAAATGCGTGTTTTTATGATGTCTGTTTTTATGAAAAAACAGAGTAAAAACTTCATTTTTCAAAAATCTGATGTTTTTGACTATTTTATGCCCAAAAATCAATGATTTTTAATGAAAATATGGTGTTTTTGATCATAAAAAGCCTTAAAATGTTCGTGATTATTGAGGTCTGAAAAATCAAAAAATGCCTGATTTTGAGGTTTTTATGTGATTTTGGTGTGTGCCATAGTACCCCTATATACTACTATTCTCCCAAAAGGTTTCGGCTAAAAAAAAACTTCACCTAACGAGTATCCCCAACAGTCCACGTGGCTTGATGATTTTCGTGACGTATCATCAGAAGGTGAATAGCAGTAAACGCTACATCACATGCTACGTCATTCACCTCACTTTTTTTTTATTGGAGGTTAACGACCACCGTGAGCAACTCAATGGGCTATAAAGCAGTCGCCCGTCCCTAATTTAGGGTCACTGGTTCCAGGTAAGGGAGAGAGCCAGTGCCGTAAGACAAACACAAATCCATGCCTCACCGGGATTCGAACCCGGGCCCCTTACGGACGAATGATCATAGGCCATCGCTTAGACCACTGCGCCACCAGGGAGGCTCACCTCACTTCATCAAGTACGCATTGTATCGTCATCCGAAGGGAGAGTACAGTACAGTAAGATATTTTTCAGAGCCCACATTCACATGACTTTTATTACAGTATATTGTTATAATTGTTCTATTTTATTATTAGCCTAGTTATTAATCTCTTACTGTGCCTAATTTATAAATTAAAGTTTATCATAAGTATGTATGTACACTGTATAGGAAAAAACAGTGCATATAGGGTTCGGTACAATTCACGGTTGTTTTTGTTTTGGAGGTTTAACGACCACCGTGAGCAACTCAATGGGCTATAAGAAGTCGCGCGTCCTAAATTTATGGCCACTGGTTCCAGGGAAGGGAGAGAGCCAGTGCTGTAAGAAAAACACAACATCCATGCCTCACCAGGATTCGAACCCGGACCCATCTCGGCGAATAGTCAGAAGCCATTCACGGTTTCAGGCATCCACTTAGTTTTTTTTTTTTTTTTTGATTGGAGGTTTAACGACCACCGTGAGCAACTTAATGGGCTATAAGCAGTCGCCCGTCCCTAATTTAGGGTCACTGGTTCCAGGGAAGGAAGAGAGCCAGTGCCGTAAGACAAACACAACATCCATTTCTGACCGGGATTCGATCCCGGACCCCTTACGGACGAATGATCAGAGGCCAGCGCCTTAGACCACTGCGCCACCGGGGCGGCTAGGCAGATATGCAACAAAGTACTTACGTTACTGAAGTCTGGTTAGGATCTCCCTTAAAGTAGTCTCCTTGGGCAGCAATTCACAGCTGCCAGCGTTTTTGAAACTATTGGAACGCTCCCTGGAAGTCCTGTTTGCGAATCGTGTCAAGCACAGTCTGCGATTCGCGCTGGATCTCGTCCACGGTTTCAAAACGGCGACCCTTGAGCTTCAGCTTCATCTTTGGGAACAGAAGGATGTCGCAGGGGGCTAAATCCGGAGTAAGGAGGGTGAGGAAGGGTAGTCATGCTGTTGCGGCTTAAAAACTGGCGTGCTGCAAACGCTCTGTGAGCTACTGTATTGTCGTGATGGGGCAGGAAATGGCCCCTGCGCCACATTTCAGGTCGTTTGCGGCGAATGTCCTCCCTACGACGCCGCAGAACATCTCAGTAAAAAAGGGTGGCGACTGTCTGGCCCTGGGGAACAAATTCACGGTGCACAACCCCACGAATGTCGAACACAATGACCATGCTTTTGGTTGCGATCCAGACATGCAGGGCTCTTCCACTGCTACGACTGTTGTTTGTTCCCCGGGTCGTAACCGTAGACCCAAGTCTCGTCCTCAGTGATGACCCGAGACAGGAACGTTGTATCATTACCACCTGCTGACGAACATCTTGACAGAGTTCCACATGGAGCTCCTTCTATTCGGGGTTAAGAATTTTTGGCGCAAACTTTGCGGCAATGCGGTGCATGTTCAAAACCGAAGTCAGAATTCCTTGCAGTGTTCCGTATAATACATTGACGATGGTAGCAATGTCTTGAATGGTTCTCCGACGATGCTCATGCACCAGTTCCCTAATTGTGTCAACATTTTCGAGGGTTTTGCTCATGGATGGTTGCCCTGACCCTCGTCGTCTTCCAGTGCCGTTCTTGAAGGGCGAGTGCCACTCAAAACACCTCGCACTACTCATTGCCATAAGCTTGCCACATTTCATTCGTCTCAGTTCTCGATTTGCAGAGTTTGATGCTCGCTGCTCTAGTTTGCAGTCCATACCGAAATCGCAGCTGTGTTCTGCACGTGATCACGATATATGTTGTAGCACAGACCCCGATGTTCACAGAACGACCCCCTCTTGGCACAATGACTCGTGAAGGTCCCTGCTCTCGACAGCTGCTCCCGCATTCGCGTACTGCCATCTGTTGGCGTGCTACGTAACTAGTCACGGATCGCACTACGTATGAAATAATAAATAGGTTACTTGTGTGTGGGGGGGTGGGGTGTTGTGGCAAGACACGTTCTGATCGTGTGAGGAATAAATCTTGTGTTGCAGTTATGTAACGTGAAGCAAAATGTTAGCTAGTTGGAGACTAATACGCTTCGGTGGTTTGGCCATGTTAAAAGAATGTGTTTTTTTTTTTTTTTTTTTTTTTTTTGGTTGGAGGTTTAACGACCATTGTGAGCAACTCAATGGGCTATAAGCAGTCGCCCGTCCTTAATTTAGGGTCACTGGTTCCAGGGAAGGGAGAGAGCCAGTGCCGTAAGACAAACACAACATCCATGCCTCACTGGGATTCGAACCCGGACTCCGTTCGGACGAATGATCAGAGGCCATCGCTTAAACCACTGCGCCACCGCGGTGAAGAACGAGTGATGAGATGCTTACCAAGAAAAAAATTTTTAACCCAAGTAGCAGGAAGGAATGGCAGAGGAAGGCCAAGGAGGTCGTGGGAGGATCAGATTCAGGAGTGTCTGCATGAGAAAAAGAAAATAAATATGAAGTATAGGTCTTGTGTATTTTTTTTTTTTTTTTTTTTTTTTTTGATTGGAGGTTTAACGACCACCGTGAGCAACTCAATGGGCTATAAGCAGTCGCCCGTCCCTAATTTAGGGTCACTGGTTCCAGGGAAGGGAGAGAGCCAGTACCGTAAGACAAACACAACATCCATGCCTGACCGGGATTCGAACCCGGACCCCTTACGGACGAATGATCAGAGGCCAGATCCTTAGACCACTGCGCCACCGGGGCGGCAGGTCTTGTGTATGTCGTGTGATGAATGTCAGTGAAGCCCAATTTTGTCAAGATCGCTGTAAATGGAGAAGTTTGATACTGTAACCGTAAGTAAATAATAAGTTAAAAATTTATCTGGTAGTTTGTATTTCTTTGTGGAGCTAACCTCCACAAAACTTCACTTTACCTACTGCTTGGGATTCATGTAAAAATGTCACCATTATGTGTAACGTTTATTTTCGTAGTTTGCCCGTTTCATGAGTATTTACAAAAACTGAAATCATTTCTCACGAGTTAAAAACAATATCTTGCTGATGTACTAAACAAATATTTCTAGCAGCTTTTTTTTCCCCCAGATAATCTCAAAACTGAACCAGCAGCAGATTTTGAAATGGCAGATCTAATACTATCTGAGGATGAAACAATGGCTAACGACAATATCTTTGAGCTTGCTCCCAATTTTGATAGAACAGCTGATGCAGGAGCTTTTCGAATAGATGACTGGAAAGCTAATACAGGTGATGTCATTCCACCAGGTGATATTAAGGATTTGGTTGTGGTGCATTCTTCTGAAAATTATGACACAAATATAACAAAAGTAACACTGCAGTGGACATCTCCAGGAGGTGATCTTGACTCGGGAAATGGTAAGTTGTTCATAGGAACACAATTAGATTCAGACAGTTTTAATTGTACATACACATCATTAAGCTGTTCTGAGATTCAGAGGTTAGCTCCTTCAAGAAAGACCATCTGCAAAGTAAACGTTTAACTGATGGAACTACAATTTACTTACTGTTGGTGTATCAAATGTCTCTATTTACAACGATCTTGGTACACAGCTCGAGATTCACTGACATCCATCACACACACCTTTCGTACTTCATATTCAATCTTCTTCTCAAGCAGACGTTCCTGAATCTGTCCTCCCATGATTTCCTTGGCCTTCCTTTCCTGCTACTTGGGCTGAAAAAATTATCTTAGTCACCACCTCTCTTTCAACATAACCAAACCACCTAAGAATATTAGTTTTCACCTTACTATCATTTTTCCTCACATTACAAATCTGCAAAACATCATTCCTCACATAATCAGAGCTTGTCCTGCTACAAATCATCCATAACTACTCATCTCCCCAGCACACAAACAACTCCTAAGTCTCTTCTGCAGTATATCAGAGTAGGAACAATTATACTTTCATATACAATCATTTGGGACTTTCTTGGGAACCCATCATTCCTGTGAAATCCTCCTAAAGCAGCTATGACTTTCATAGAAGAATCAACTCTCCTACTAATTTTACCATCTAATTTGTTCTCTCTGCCAAACATACTTCCTAAACATACAAACTCATTCACCTGGTCAATCTCTGAGGCATTAAAACTTATCTTGAATTTGTACTAGCAGTTCCTCGCTCAAAATCCAGGTCTTTGGTTTTTCCCTTATTTACACTCAAGTTTGAATTTCATACATCCAGGACAAGATACTCTGCAACTCACTTTTGCTCTCTGCCAACAAGACCACATCTCTCTCATCAGCATACAGCAATCTACACACACACACACACACACACACACACAGGTATTACCAAGACATAAACCAGTACTATCCATTTTGACATCATGCATGCATCCATAAATACATTAAACAGCCAGGGTTACATTACACAACCTTGCCCGATTCCTGCACCAATACAAAAAAACACCATTCACTCATACACATGATCTACTGCCAGCATGTATGGCCTTTCACACTATTAACTAGATTCCCAGTAAATACCATATTTATGCAGTACTTTTCACAGAAGTATCCTGTTTACAAATTTTGAAGACGACAATCCGATTTTTGGGGTAAACGTGACAAGGATGGTAACAAGGATGGTTTTCGGATATTATCTGACTTACCATCCTTGTCACATTTACGCCAAAAATCGGATTGTCATCTTCAAAATTTGTATTATATGGCATAATCCCGTATTTCTTTCATGATGTATCCTGTTTACTTGGTCATGAGTCTTCTGTAAATCTATGAAGGCCACAAAAACTTTCTTACCAATAGCCAGATGCATTTTGATCGTACGCAATGCAAAAATTTTATTAGTGCAGCACTTACCAGGCATAAAACCACTCTGTATATCCCACACTTTCTCTGATGCAAGACCTTTTCAATAACAACCTTTACAAACACTTTCCCTGGAACACTGATACCACGATAGTTCTTGCATTCAGTCTGATCACCTTTTTCCCGTTATACACGGAACAATGATAGCATCCCCACACAACTGGCAAATTTCTGTTAACTAAATCACAATCAGCACCACATTTTTAACATTTCAAGTTATGCCATCTACTTCCAAAGCCCTGCCATTCTAGCGAGATTTAAAAATTTTACATACTTCTCTCGAGATCACGCCTGTGCTTCCATCTCTCACTGGGACATCATTTGCTTCTGCCTCAGAATTGCCTTTGCTTTAAAAATCTAATAAATCACAGAAGCATTCACCCCATCTTTCACTTAGCTCATTGGACTCCGAAATCATTTCTCTAACCCTATTCTTCACACAACTTAGAAAAACATTCTGAAAGTACATAAGAGGGGAAATGAAATTCTATCCTTCCACAAAAAAGAAAAAAAGAAAAATCATGCCCTCACTCGGGCGAATGAGCTTTCCTCACGCTTCTTACAGTAATAATCAACCTCAGAAACTCTACCTTGCAACACTCCAAGTGTGCTTCCTTAATCTCCTTGTTCCACCTTTAAAGTTGCCCACCGTTGTAGCACCACAGACCTCTTCAACTACAGTGAAACAGTTCTTAAAACATGTCCACTTCTCTTTTACATACTTCTCGCACACCTTCAACTCGCTGAAGAACATCAGCGTTACTCTGATGTTCTTTTTAGCAAGCCTTTCAGTATTTATACTTTTCATCACACAGGCCTCTTCCTATTCCTCCAACCAACATTCAGTTTCACCAGGGACACTACAAGGTTTTGATCAGAGCCAATACCTGCATCTCTCATCATGCGGGTGTCAACAACAGTTTCAGATGATCATAAAAACAAAATCTAATGTATGATTTTGCCAAATGTATGTGTGGATATACAGAGAGATCATAATTAAAGTATCCCTAGTCAACACTCTGTGGAGAGATATCTAGCAGTCCAAACGCAACCAACACGCGGAAAAGATTTCCACACACAAAAAAAAAAAAAATTGTAGTTCCACAAGTCACCACTAGGGGACTACTGGTGCTGCAAGCTGCGATAATGTAGACAATTTTCGGCTTTACGAGGGAAACGACACAAAATTCTAAGCAGAAACCTACACATGTTGCATTGAAGACATTTTATTGTCTCCGGTATTTAATTGCACAAGGGAGAGATAGCGACCTTAGCGGTGCAACCAGTATTGCTCAATGTGGGCATTATTGTTAAATTGCAAAACCTGAAGTCATAAGAAGTTTGTTCAATGGCTAAATGCAACTGATCTTCTGTGATGCTTCTCACATGCAATGTGATATACTGTCTTTCAAGGCTGCCAGGTTAGGAACATCGCCTTGATAAATCTTGCGTTTTAAGTGTCCCCACAACCAGAAGTCACAGGGATTAAGGTCCAGAGAACAAGGTGGCCATGATGTGGGGAATGAGTGACTAATCACTGTTCTTGGTGAAATGTTGTCACAGAAACATGTCTATGCACTGTCCGATGTGTGGAGGCACCCTATCGTGCATAAAAATTGTCGATACAAGACACTTGCAGTTGCGGTAGAACAAAACTGTTCAGCATCTCTCAATACCTCTGGGCATTAAAGGAGCAAGTCACAGGGCCTGCGAGTGTAATTTCTTCGAAGAACGGACAGAGGATAAATGTGCTGTGAAGCCACACCACATGTGACTTTGGGCAAGTGCAGTGGAATCTGTTGAAATGCACGAGGATTTTTTAATGCCCAAATGCGACAGTTATGCATGTTGACCGTTTTACTGAGGTGAAAATATGCCTCGTCACTCCACAAGACCTCCCATGGCCACGCATCGTCCATTTCCATTCTAGCAAGGAAGGTCAATGCAAAAGTCAGTCGGGTGTCCTTGTCATCGTCCATCAACTGCTGGGTGTGGCTGATCTTGTATGGGAAAAAAAAAAAATTTAACACCTTTCTCAGTACCTTCCACACAGTGGTGTAGGGCACATCCAGCTTCTGTGAAATTGCACGTGCACCACTGGAACCTGGTACATTATCCATGGTTCAATCTACAAGTGTTGTGGCGATATCTTCAACCACTTCTGGAGCTATAGATTTGAGCCCTCACCCTGGTTGAACACGTAGACATCGTTTCCTCGAAACAAGCAATCATTCTTCCGAGAGCACATGGAGTCAATGGATTTGGCACAAATTCCTATGACGTCGGAATTCTCGAAGTGCAGCAGCAGCATTGCTCACGTTTTCATAAAACAGCTTCAATAGAAGAGCGCGTTCAGGCAAGGTCATACCCATTGGGGTTGACGGAATACGAATGGCATTCACCATGCCTACAACAGTTTTATACCCAGGAGTCGCCCATAGCATTACAAGGACTCATATCCCTTGTAGAGCTGAAATTTTTCTATATTATTGCAGCAATCCTGGTGGTGATTTTTAGGACTTTTGTTTGTTTGCGGAAATCTGTTCCGCACGTCCTGAATTGTCAGCATACTAAATTTAGTTGCGTTTGGACTGCTAGATCTCTCTCCACAGAGTGTTGACTAGGGATACTTTAATTGTGATCACCAGGTACTTGTGGTTGAGAAATGTATTAGATAACCACAATCCATTTTCAACACAGAGTTCAATTAATCTTTCACCATTATAATTCACACCAACATCATTAAACTCACTTAGAATGTTATCAGAAATCCCATTCTGAACACCTACTCTAGCATTGAAATATCCTGCTGTAATAAATTTCTCTTTAGCACCAAACTGGCTCAAAATAGCTTGTAGCTCATTCCAGAAATCTTCCTTCTTATTAAAAGGTTCTGAACAGTTTTAATTGTAAATGATGAAATAAGGAAGTTCAAAATATTTGTTTACATATTTACCTTTGTTTATACTTTAGTGTAGATGAAGAAACCTGTTTACATTTGTAACAGAAGTTAGTCAGGTCTAAACATCTGTGGGAGTAATTCCTATGAGAAATGGCATGTCTCAGCATTATATTCCCTTCAGTGGAGTAGCTTTGTTTCGCTAAACTATGGGGTCTTCACCTTTTCTGAATTGTGAACATAAAATAAAATAGCACTTACAAGCCACATGAAAAAGGGCAAAAATGCATGTGTTTATTTATGAATATCAATTATATTTCTAGGTCTTGAATCCAAAAACTCAACTTTGGGTGAAAGAAATGATACAGATGTGATATCTATGTTAAAAGGTCCAAAGTATGTAACTGATGTGGAAATACATCTGAATTATGAACATAGCAACTGTATTTTACTGTTTCTCACATAACATTAATCTCATCTCCCAATTTCCATTCAAGCATGCTATCTATTACACCACTCAGGGCAAAGTCCCAAGTATACAAATGCTAAAAACCAGAATAGTCTCAGATTTTTGGCAGTCAAAGAAAATCCCACTTCATCATGGTGTAGTTAATTTAACTCTCGTCACTCAGGTAAATAGTGTGGAAAAAACATTCACATAACATGTGCAAATAATACACTGAAGTGCCAGAAAAACTGGTACAGATGAGCTTACGCAAAATATATAGCAACGTCACCTACGCGCGTACTCGGTTACGTCCGCCAGTGCGTATATAAAGAGATGGACATTCTTGCCAGCTGTCAGAGCTTTTTTCGGCATGAGAATGACAAGTAATAACGATTTAAGCAATTTTCAACGCAGTGTCACAGTTGGCGCTCGTGAGATGGACCATAGTGTTTTGGAGGTAGAAACGAAGTTCAGATTTACACATACTACCATTGCAAGGGTGTACCGTGACTACAAGAATTCTAGCAAAACCTCCAACCTACGATACCAGTGTGGCCGTAAAAAAAAAAAAAAAAAAAAAAAAAAGATATTGGGTGAACGTGACCATCATCGGCTGTCAAGAATCGTTTCACGCGACAGGTGTGCAGCACTCTCGCAGGTATCATCGGAATTCAATGCTGGAGCATCAACAAGTATCAGCATCCGGACTGTGCAACGTACCCTGCACGATATAGGCTTTGGGAGCTGGCGCCCAACTCGAATCCTCTTGATGGGTGCACGACGCAGAGCTATGCACCTCGCTTGGGCACGGCAACACTGCCACTAGACACTTGATGACTGGAAACAAGTAGCCTGGTCTGACGAGTCACGTTTCCAACGGGATCGAGCAGATGGAAGGATTCGTGTGTGGCGCAAACCCCATGAAACCATGGATCCCGCCTGCCAGCAGGGAACTGTACCAGATGGTGGGGGGTCCATAATGGTATGGGATGTGTTTAGCTGGACTTCACTGGGGCCCCTGGTACGTCTACAAATGCCCATGACCAGCCAACGCTATGTGTACATCCTTTCTGACGAGGTACACCCGTTCATGTCCTGCATTCATGCTGATTGGTTGGGCCTGTTCCAACAGAACAATGCACCTCCACACAAGTGGAGTAACACCACATTATGGTTAGAGAAGCATTATCTGAGTTTGGGGTGTTGCCATCCCACCCAAGTTCCCAGATCTGAACGTGATTAAACACATTTGGGGTACCATGCAACGCGCCATCGAACACAGGAATTCAAGACCACGGAATACACCCGAATTGTGGAACGCTCTGCAGGAAGTATGGTGTGCATTGCCTACAGCATATTTCCAGAAGCTAGTAAAGTCCATGCCCCATCGTATTTCTGCAGTCCTGCGCTCCCGTGGGGGACCTACCAAGTATTAGACTGGTGTACCAGTTTTTCTGACACTTCAGTGTACATCTGAATTATTACACACAGCAATCATACAACTCTGAGTTGCATGTATTTTACTGTTTATACTGTAACAATCACATCAGAAAACTTGAATATTATATCATCCTGGAGCGGGAATTGAACCCGCATCTCCCAATTGCCATTCAAGCATGTTATCCATTACACCACCAAGGACGATTAAGTCCCAAGTATCTAGTTTTCTGATGTGATTGTTAGATGAGAAACAGTAAAATACGCACAACTCGGAGTTGTGCAATTG
Organism: Macrothele yani; assembly: GCA_039090855.1. Classification (NCBI taxonomy): domain Eukaryota; kingdom Metazoa; phylum Arthropoda; class Arachnida; order Araneae; family Macrothelidae; genus Macrothele; species Macrothele yani. The sequence goes on from CM077011.1 coordinate 33,718,016, forward strand.
CTGTGTTAATAGTTCAGGTAACTGATATGCTTATGGTTTTTAGTACTCTTTAAAAACTTTGATACAATAACAGATTTGAGAATGTGAAGTCCATATACCTGGATATTCGTTTTTCCATTTTAAAATTTTCTTTGTGAACATCTCACAGGCCATTTAAAATTGCTCTGCAAGCCACTATAGGGGTTAAAGACCCCCTGCTATAGAGGAAGCCTTGCGTTATTTGCAACAAGTGGTAGACAGTGCATGAAGGAAGTCTGAACTGGGTTGAATAGGTCTGTAAAATGGATATTCTGAAACAGGCGGGGCTCCCTGCAGTTCAGGTCAGCGATGGGCTTTCCAAATTAAGGCTTCACACCTCACGCTTCTCAATGCAAAAAAGAATTTTTTCAAATGCACTGCCGGAAAGTAAAAAAAAAAAAAAAATTGCCCAGAAGGAATGCCGGTAGAAACGTCATATTATATGTTAATTGTTACGGGCAGCAGAAACTGGGATCGAAATTGGAATGTCATTGGATGAATAACGTCACTGCAGATAACATTAAAATGTACGCAGAGCGTATTTAAGGACTAGGGAATGCAGAACAGTCATTTGGTGCTGTGTCGCTCAGTGCTCGTTGAAGCTACCATGTTTGGACGACGCAGGTGTGCAACATTTGTTCAGTTATCAGAGTCCGAGCGAGGCCATACAATGTGTCTGCGGTAAGGAGGTTGGTCCTTCCGTCAAATTGCAGAACGAGTGGAACGAGAGGTATTGACCATGGTAAGATGGTGTCGGTGGTCAGAGGAGCATTCGCACGCTCGCAGACATGGTTCCAGGCAACACAGAGTTAAGAGCACGAGACAATCGGCGTATCAGGAGGGTGGCGTTGGCAGAGTGGATGGTTACGGCATCACAAATTCGATCCTCTGTTATACTGAAGGTGTCTACCAGAATGATATGGAATCGTTTGTTAGCAGCGGGACTATGAGAGTGCGTGCCGCTTGTAACGTTACCACTGTTCACCATCGAGCACATTTGAGGTGGTGTCAAGAACGAGTTCACTGGAGGGAAGAATGGCTGTCTGTGGTCTTCAGTGATGAAAGCCGATTCTGCTTGGGAGCGTCCGACAGTTGTGTATGCGTCCGAAGGTGACCGGCTTCTGCTATTGTGCATCCGCCAACGACACGCAAGCCCCACACTGAGCATCATGATGTGGGGAACAATTAGCTAACACTCTCATACGATTCTGGTGTTTGTACGGGGTACACTGAATAGAAGTACGTACATGAGCGACATCGTGCAGCTGGTCGTCCTGCCATTTTTTTTTTGTGCGATCCCAAATGCGATATTCCAGCAGAATAACGCCTGCCCACACTCCACCCAGGCAACTCAACATGCTCTTTATGTTATGCATCAACTCAATTGGCCAGCATGCTCTCCGGACTTGTCTCCGATAGAGCCTGTCCGGGTCTGGATCGGAAAAACTCTTTCGCGGACTACGGCAGGCAGCGGCCATCTCTGAATTACGTGTCAAAGTTGAAAGTGCATAGAATGAATGCTATCCCCCAGTGTGATATCCAGCATTTGTACAACAGATTCCATGAGAGACTGGAAGCTTGTTATTGCTGCTGGAGGAGGTAGAACACCTTATTAAAAAGTGCCTTTTGTACACTGTAATGTGCATTAAAAGGTAAGCTAAGCTGATGATACTACCTGCACTGTCTAATTGCAGACATCGCAGGGATATGCTGAACTCTCACAGGTTGGAGTTAATCAGATTCCTGATGCGCTGCGACAGCTCGCCCGTCAGTCAACTGAAACCAGTCTTTCACTCGAACAGATTCGGTCCAGGGACCTGTGGGGATCTGCCTCAACCACGGGACCAGTACCTTGCACCCTTCAATCATAGACTGCGAGTGTGACACGCATGGGCAGGACAAACAAAATTCAAAATACTTTCTCATTACTTGGCTGGGAGATCCATCCGTCAACGCGAGTTTTGGGGACTAAAGTCCTTTATTTGGTATCTAATAAACAAGAAAATACATGCACATTTCTGACAAATGAGGGTCTCACGCACCCTTTTTACAAATATTCAGCACAAATCACATTACACACACAAAATTAATTACATGGTCCACAGGACTAGGGCCAGTGCTGCGGTGATGACTCCAGGCCAGAGTCATCAGAAACACCTGGGTCAAAAGACCAACGAACACAATATCGAAAGCGACGTACCTCTAGGGGTACCACAATCTGTCAACCGTAATTGATCCGACTTTTCCTTTGCTCAAGTTCCCTAATAAGACTAGCACATGTCTTACTGAAGCGGGCTACATCCATTAGCAAAGCAATTGCTGCATTTCGACATGGCTGTACACTTGTGGTGCTGGTGCCCACCTACACCACAGTTGCCACAACATCAAGTCACTTCACAAGTGTAATCACTTTCCTTTTTTAACAAGTTGTTGCTACGACATAAATCTTACAGATGCAGAGATATGGTGTCCAAAGGGACATAGTGATAACATACAGCACATTCTTTTTTTCAAAAGACTTGATAAGTAAAAATGCAGATTTTCTTGAGATGTTTTGTCCTGCCAGTGTTTCAGTGCCAGTATTTTGACACAAATCCATGAAATTTAATTCTACCCTCTTTCCTTGGCGCGCTAATGCCCGAATCTCGGAGAACAGCTTAATATAAGTACATGTTGTCTACTCTTTGTCAAATATATTACTTCCACTTTTCGTCCACAGCTTCATCTCTTGAATTGTGGGCCAGCACAGATATGGAGCAAATCATAGAAGACATTCGCAGTGGTTTTCCCATCAAACACACTGATGTCACCAAGGGTTCTTTGAAACCGATGCCTGCAGGTCTTCTTCAAAGGATATCTATGTTGCTACCATTTCCCAATACCTCACATACAATATACTTTGCGATGAAAGCAAAAGATGAGGCTGGAAATATTTCTCCATGGCATAATGTTGCTGCCGTTCACATTTCTACCAAGAAAATAATTGAACAAGCAGAGCGTCTTAGGAAGACAAAAGTCCTTATTTGGTGGTGTGTTGCAATAGGTATTGTAGCTTGTGTTACTATTTGCATTTTTATCATGATCATCATAATCAAGAGGCAAATGGTAAAAAAATCATATTCCTCAGTTTGTACACAGCAAGTACTGTAAATAAAATTACTATTTAATAATTGCTCATTCAAAATAAATTCTTTACCAACTGACAGTTATGTCAACACCTAGTAGCCACCCATGCTTTAAAATGTTCAATAATGTACCATATTTTTCAGTTTATAAGTCGAATGGGTTAAATTTCTCGGTTTCCTTATTTTCATTCATAGACAAATGACCATGAGAATAAGATGATTCATACAATTAGTGTTCCAAAATTCTTTATATTTTTAATATTTCAGTAAATATTAAAATGAAGGTAAAATAGGCATTCCGTATTTTGCTTTTTGGCAGCAAATTAGTTTGTATTTTTTTTTTCTTCTTATGAATTGATGCTACCTGTATTTTTTTCCACTGACTAACCAGTCAGAAAATCCACCATGCAAAGGTTTGGGGGGGGGGGATACAAGGTAAAACGTATGCTAAATCAGTGATGCTTATGGCACGAGTTATTCTTCGATTTTCCTCACAGTTCAATTGAAATCTAAAATGAAAAGCTTTTTTCTTTTTTTATTACTAATAATGCAATTTTGTTAGAGTTCATGCATAATTATATTGAATTAATGAAGTCACACATCTTGACAGTCAATGTCTTCTGCAACAACTGGGATGCAGATGGAAAAGGCCAAGGCGGCCTGACGAGCCCGACTCCCCACATACAATATACTTTGCAATGAAAGCAAAAGACTAGGCTGGAAGTGTTTCTCCACGGCATAATGTTGCTGCCATGGTTTTAATCATGCACATGAAATAAGCAGAACAATTCGCAACAATAGTAGATTTCAATTCAGTTAAGCTATACAACAGAGATTGACAGAGCAAAAAAAGAAATGCCTTCATAACTGTCACCAGGCAATCAACTGCGTGGCAGCGACAGGTTTCAGAGGTTTAATCATCATGAGATGCAGTGCACTAATTGTAGTTCTGGCGACAATGCAAAACCAGGAGTGAATGCCACCCATAGGATCTTCAAGGGGTCGTAAGGAAGATGCTATTATAACACACCTGCCAACATTGGCAAGAACCTTGTCAGTAGTAACTTATTATTACATGGCTTACATAGATGCTTTTCTACAAAATGATTCATCTCTTTGTGAAAAGGAAATACATGCCACAACAAAACATTACAACAAAGACACTAATGACACAATCTTAGCACACGTGAAACACAAAGTTGATTCCCCTCGGTGAGGATGTAAATGGGTAATATTGCAAGATTTAAGTTTGAAACTTCCACCAGTAAAAATCAGTCAGATGCAGCATTCAGAATTCCACAACGCTTGACAGATGGGAAATCCAAGCCAGTTAACATGCAGTGCACGAATCTCCACTTACCATACTGCCTCTAAAATTGCAGTTTATGACGAGGCCAAAGAAGAAATTAAAAAAGCTGAACGTTTTAACTGGGTGAAAAATCAAAACGCACAGCAAGAATGCGGACTACGGTCAGTTTGCCTTTTGTCCCCTCTGAAGCTGCACAGCATCCATTGCTTAATATTTCTTTCTGCTGACATCTTTCTTTCCCTATTTCTTCCTAGTTGCATTTTTTTTATGCCCTCTGATAATACTTTCATCCATCATGCTAAAAGAACTTTCAACCCAAGGACCATCAGCACATGACATCAAAGCTTTTAACTATTTTAGAAAAATGGCATAACTGAGAATATTAATACTTTTGAACACTGTGCACCAATTTTTACAACTTTATCACTTGGTGCTTTTTTTTTCCCCCAAATGGAAAACAACTCCATCCCAAATTCTCTTCAGTTTTCCATCAATCTTGAGAATGATCAAAATGACAAAGAAAAGCGGAATTCTGCAAATCCGCTTAAGAATCTCGTGCATATGATAAAATAATAGCAAAATAAAGAAAAATTTAAACAAAGTGAAAATTCATAGATCCGTAGTTTTGACAGAGTTCCACAGTTGTCTGACAACTAAATTCGTAGAAACTATGGACATTCCATAGTAGTTAGCAGGTAAGTTAACATACAACAGTTGCCACTCCAAATTATTCAGAGATTTTAATGTTTCTTTCAAATGGAAATATATATTATAGCAGCTTTAAAACAAGTTCTTAGTGATGGAAGATTATGTTTTGTATGCTTTCAGAATGGTTTCACATAAATGTAACACTGAGTTTTGGGTTCAGCAGATTATGTCTTTTACAGTCCATACATAAAAGATTTTTGAATCCAGATGTTCAAAACCTAATACTGATCTTAAACTACTTGAAACCTGTATTAAAACCTTTATTTGATCATTTACACACACTACTAGATCTTTCAAAATGCCAGGCGTTTCATCATCAGGTAATACGTGATCATTAAGGCCCAATATGTTTTTCTCAGAGAAATTTCAATAGCTAAAGCAATGTAGTGTGTAAGTCAAGGCTCAGACTTTTTATATGCTACAAAATACAGTACTTAATGCTAATTTTATTGAATACTAATTGCCTTAAGTTAAGGCAATTTCATGTAACCATTAGGATGAATACAGTCTTCACAAGATTTTAATGATCTTAAAATATGAAATATATGTACAATTAAAATACTCTAAAACACACTAGCACTTTCAGAGCGACAGTCGCCCCATCATCAGGTGTGATCGGATCTCCCAAACCGTTCAGTATAAATATCTGAAGTGTGCCATAACTGCAATCAACGTAACAGAATTCTGCGACACCACATCACAAATCTTAAACATGATTATAACTGCAACATTAAGTTTTAAAGTCTAAAAAAGGAAGATAGTTCTGTGGATTGTCTAACACTTGTAGACAAAAGACATCTCCAAATATCAGGTAGATCCCAAGGGCAATTATCATTACAGCAACTTCGCTTGAATGCGGAAAGGAACAAACTCTCAGTCACCAGTAGCATATGTGTAGAGGCTGGGGTTACCAAAATTTAGGCATTGTCCCAATCAGGGATTAAATCACACACATGCTACTAGTGACAGTTTTTTCATTTCCGCGTTCAAACGAAGTTGCTGTAATGATAATTGCCCTTGGGATCTACCTGATATTTGGAGACTTCTTTGTCTACAAGTGTTGGGCAATCCACAGAACTATCTTCCTTTTTTAGACTTTAATACTTAATGTTGCAGTTATAATCACGTTTACGATTTGTGATGTGGTGTCGCTCTGATCGTGGTTTAACCGCTGGGACAGATGGCGCGTATGTGGCAAAATTCTGTTACGTCGATTGCAGTTATGGTGCACTTCAGATATTAATACTGAACGGTTTGGGAGATACGATCACACCTGATGATGGGGCGACTGTCGCACTGAAAGTGCTAGTGTGTTTTAGAGTATTTTAATTGTACATATATTTCATATTTTAAGACCATTAAAATCGTGTAAGCCTGTATTCATCCTAATGGTTCATGTGCACGAATGTTTTTCTGCATTTAATTTCATGTAAGTTGAAACTCTTGCTTTGCATTCTCACTTTCCCTACAGTGCTATATGCGGCAAATTTTTTTACAAAAATTAAGACTATATGAACAAGATTCCCACTCAAAAGTAAGAGAAAAAAATCCCTGACTTTTCCAGATTCTCCTGGCAGTTTTTCAAGTTTAAGATTTTCCAGAGTGGCGACCCTTATGTTGCAATTAATTGTTACATTTAATTCCATTCATGCACTTTTCTCACCAAAGCACACATTTGTAAATTCTTTAAGTTATTTGTCTTTATAAAATTACCTGCTTTTCATTAATAACTACGTGCACATTGTTACATAATTTCGTGAATTTTTGTGAATACTACCCACATAGAATTTGTAAATACATATGGCCCATTTCTATGGGAATGTAAGAAAAAATCTGCCAGTTAATTTCAGTTTTTCTACAACACAATGCTGCTAAACTTAAATCATAGAATGGCCCCTGTTCAGAGAATTATGTCACAAGAGAACCAACAGAAAAAGGACACTAATCCTTGTTTGGTTTGTTCTCTTATGAAGTTTTTCTCCAAGCAGGAGTGTGTCAAGCCATTACGTGCCTAATTGTTGTGTTACAATAACTGTCTGCAGAAATTGAACAGAAACTTAATAGCAGGCAATTTTTAAAGTTCAATTTTACATCTTTGTTAAGGAATAAACTAAAAAATATGTAACTGAAAGTAAGATCTACCAAATTCTAAGCAGGCAGTAATTGAAACAAAAGTTTGAAATCTGAAAAAAGAAAAAAGTTTTTTTGGTAAAATAAAATATCCCTTGATTTTTACAAAAAAAAAAGGGGGGGGGGATTTTCCTTAAGAATTCCAGGCTGCGTGGGAACCCCGACGGTGACTTAAATTTTTCTATTCACCCTCAGAAAGAACAACTTTTACTTAATGAGGAGAGCAACAGATGGTGCTCCAATTCAGTTGGCATATTCAGTTGACCTACATGTTGCATAACATAATCATAGAGGTGAGACTAGCATTTTCACAATCTCAATTGTTTACAAATGGCTCTTGCGGAATTTTGTCGTGGTAGAAAATCCCTGAAAGATGAAGAGTGTAAGGGCTCTCCAGACTACAGCTGTCGTACAATAAAATATTGTACGGAAGCTTGGATAAAGAACAATCTGAAGGGGTAACTTATAAAAAGATAGCACTGCAAAGTTTCCTATTGGATTAGTAATTTCTTGCTATATCAACACAGAAAAGGAGCCCACACATTTTCCCCTTTGTTTACAAAAAAAATTAAAGTTCAAAATTGCAATTCCAACTCTGGAGCTATCTTTTTGCTCCCAGTCAAGTCACTTTCTCTGCACAGAGAGCATGCTGTTGTGTTTCTGAACATAATTTTGCGATTAAAAATGAAAAAATTAGCCAATTAGATAGAGCAGGAATTTATGAAATCCCAATAAACCAGCAACCACCTGTGTCATATATAGGCAGCACCAATAATAAATTAAAGTATAGATTGAACCAGCATATTAATAATTGGAATAAAAAAGAAGCTAAGACAGCATTGACCCAATACTGTATGGAAAATCAAAAATGTCCAAGGTTTGAAGTTATTAAAATTATTAAGAGCTGTAAAAACGAAAAGCAGTTAAGAATTGCAGAATCAGTGTTAATTGAAAAAAACAGATCAAGATTATGCAACATTAATGAGCCAAGTAATCTAAACGAACAATGGAAAGCCCTAATAAAAATTGAACAGCAGCGTAAAAAGAAAGAGGGAAAAAAGAGCAGCAGGGACAATAGATGGCGCCAGAGACACAACGATTCAGAGATAGCGACTGGGGCCCAGGCCTCGATGGCTCTGCTCACTTGAGCTGTGGTGGGCGGGTGAGACACACCTGCCTCCTGAAGATGACAGAGGCCTGTTGAAAGTACTAGAGGATTGGATGTGAGGGGCTGAATGGGTGTGACACTTGCAGTGGGAGTGGCAGAGGTTGTGAAACAGAAGGAGGAGTTTGATAATTACAGTTGACCAAGGTTTAATCACCTGTGAATGTAAGGTTATGTACATAGTTTTTACTTGAATTGTATGAATGAGTTGTAAGCGTGATTTTTTATCGAATTGACAAGCATTATAGTAACATCTCATAAGGCTAAGGAGGGGGGAAAAAAAAAAAAATACGATGTTTCACACCCGGAAATAAGAAGCGTAAGCAAGAAGTCTGTAGACCTTGGAGGCCCAGTTACATCACGATGAATGACGTGTTGGAAGTGTGTTGTCATTGGAGGTTACCATGATCTTTATGGTGAGTGAGTGTTTCTTTCGAATGGTTTTTTACATAATTTTGTTTTAAGCAAAAGAAAACATACCCAAACATTTTATGCAAAATTAAACACCAAAAAATCAGTACTGCATTGTTCACTGCCATGAAAACAATTTTACAAGTCAAAGAAATAGCTCTGATTCCACTCAGGACAGATCAAGTATCAACTTTCACATTAAATTTCATTTTAAAATAGAGGGCAAGGACACACAAAAAAATTCCAGTGTGTTGAATAACAGACTGTTAGAAACAGGACCATAGCTAGGTCTCAGAAATGGGAGGGGGCTCTGGTTCAACAACAAATTATGAATACAGATACACGTTTTTGCTTTCTCCTTTCGTTCCTTTTGTTAATTCACTTCACTAGTGAACAATTTTTCCATGGTAAAAAAATAAATTTAAAAATGAAAATGGAGGGAGAGATTCTAATGTGATTTTTTATATTGAAATATAAAAAATCACATTAGAATTTGTTTGACGGGCGTTGAGTCGCAGGGCAACTGTCGCTAAAGGAAAAGAACTTCCAACTAGCATGAAAAAAAAAAAAAATTTTTTTTTTTTTGCTCTTCTAGTTCCTTTTCGTGGATCACGGTGGTGGCGTCAAGGAGATATTGATGCCAAATTTCAGCTGTTTCCTCTCTATTTTTAATAGTGCATCCTCCTTGGCTGGTGCTTAGAGATAACCTCTTCTTACACCATGGTCAACATTGAAACTTGCCTTTCCCACTGAATAACCAAAAGCTCTCAGCTTCTCACCAACAAACAACACATGCCTCACAAAACCACTCCTACTGACGACAAAACAGTAGAAGTTTAAAGCTTTCTCTTCAGCACTGTTTTACATCGCCTTAGAGGGGCTACATTTATCTAAAATGTTCCCATAACAATGTTTTTATTCACCCACACCAAAAAAAAAAAAAAAGTTGGGGGGGGGGGGATTTCTCTCTTCCCTGAGCAATCGCAGCAACAAGTCTGGTGCCCATGTGGTAAAGAATCACTGGAGCAGTGGTTCCCACTGATTTACATTCAGAAGTAATTTCTTTTGAGTCATTCATGCTGTATCATTAAATTTTGCTATTTTTAGAAACAAGCAATACACCAATACTGCAAAGTATTATACTGAATGCTTATGAAATGCAAAAAACATTTTCATAAGCAACCAGAAATAAAATTTCAGTATTTACATCATCCATTTTCCAGGGGAACTTGTATACAATCAGAAAAATAGAAAAACTAAGAACATAAATTGCAACATAAGTTAGGGGGAAAACAACTCCCATCTGGGCATAACATACCTGTAAGAACTACAACCCACTTCTGGCATTTCACTTCTGGCATTTCAAGCCCTGATTTTGACAAAAAACGTCAAAATCAGGGCTTCAAAAATATCTGAAAAGTTATATGCTCTACTGGGAGCACGCAGAAATTTACTTGCCCAGGAAAATTTATCTTTTAAGTTAACAAATTAGAAGCCTCTTCTAAGTTAAAATATGATACTTTTTTTTTTTTTTTTTTTTTTTTTGGCTTTGCCAATTGAAGGGTCTGTGTTCTAAATGTTCAATGCACAAATGTGTACATCTCATTCGCTCAAGTTATACCAGAGACCGAACCTCACGAGGGGCTGTGCGATATCCTGTTGTAGTCCACTCCACTATCTCCCATCCCATCATTAACTTTAAACATTTGGAGCAAAACAACTTATGGCCCAAATTTCAGGACCTAGAGTATATAATATAATTAAAGAAATGATATTCTCCTGTCCTTACTCTGCAACAGTAATACAACATTCATAACAATACAAATTCATGCTATAAGTATCAAAATGTGTACCTGTCCTTCCATTTGTGGGCACAGTATCTCAGCACTTAGTCAAATTTGAAAATTCCTTTCCTTTTTTTCATTAAGTAACCTGAAGTATGAGAGTTGTTTGATCCATACCTTTTTTGTTCCAGTCATGTTTCATACTTGACCTGGAATTTTATCTATTTCAGTTTTTTGCTGTTACATGTTTTGTAGTTCACAATTTTTCTAATGCTGTATACTTGTTTATAGTTTGCAGTGAAACAAAAAGTTGTGTGGCAACCATTTTTTGTTTTTTAAATGTAGGAGAAAATTCTCCATTCCAAACTTTTGTTTTAGAATCTAGTTGCCCAACAGGGGCAACTAGAATGTTTTTTTTACCTGCCCAGGCCAAAATAAATCGCATACCCTGACATACCTGCCAACTAAATTTAATGAATATGCAGAAGATTGATTTGAAAAATTCAAAAGATTTTTTTTACATCAATTTGTCACACGATAAAGTGATTTAGAACTCGCACTGCTTAAACAAAAAAGGAATACAGGACACTTACCTTTATTCTTTTGTGGTTTTTATTGAAGGGAACTTTTAGTAATTTAAGAGTTAGCTAACTTTTTACAGTGGCCTTTTTAGCTTTTTTTTTTTTTTTTTTTAAGTATTCTTTGGAGTACTCTTTTTGAAAACAAAGTAAATTCTCTTTGCATTTAATTAACAGAAGACTAAAGTGATTCACTTGACATTAATGATCGAAACATTTTTTTTAACAAAAGAAAAAATTATTTTGCATTAATTAAATGGCAAATACACCCTATAATTATTTCATTTTGGTGTTCTTTCAAATGACGAACCACACCATTTTTCTCTCCTATCATTACTGGAGCATTGTCTACTCCAAAAGCAATGCAATTTTTGAAAGGTATCCTGTGCTTACTAAAAACATCAACTGTAGCTGAGAACCATGAATTCTAATATCAGAGCTTTCACTATTTTAGATAAATGGTGTAATTTTCAGAGAATGATTTTTTTTTTTTATTTATTTATTTATTTTTAACACCACGCATTAATTCTTACAAACAAATTTCCAAACTCAGTCACTTCCGTTTTTATAAATTTCCCCCATTCTTATCAAGCTAAAATGCACACACATTTACTAGGGTGATGACATTTAACAACTACATAGAAGTAAGGATCACATTGGGGGGGGGGGGGCGACAATTATAAAGCAATCTTCGCTCAGTCAGACTTCTGTTTTCGGAAATTTATCCAACATTTTCAAATTTTCAAGCTCAAATACAAGTATTTATGGAATAAAATTATATTTAATAATACTGGGTAGAGGAAACAGTGAGAAAAAAATTATGATTATGAGAAAACCTCAGTCTACTTTCCGTTTTCGAAGGACGAAATTCAGTCCTCTGACAGAGAAAGTGAACCCCCCTCCCTGGGGCCCATCCACCCAAAATTTTAGTTCAGCTGTGCCTCGATCTCCTGAATGGTCCAAACGATAACAAAAAAGACTGAATTCCTCGAATCAGCGTAAGAATATCGTGGCCAAAGATTATGGGGAAATTTTCAGGAGGCCTAACTTCCGTTTTCGAAAATCGTTGCCTATAAATTTCAAGCTGAAATTATATTTAACAACAATACTGAACAGAAGCAACATTGTGCGCGGAAAAATCTTATTACGGGGAAAGATCTGCACTCCGTTTAGCTTCAGTTTCCGGACGTTTAAAAAGACAAAACAACGTCCCCAGATGGAATACGACCCCCCGCCCTAACTAATACCCCAAAAATTTCTTTTATTTTTGTATTGATCTCGAAAATGACAAAAAAGGGGGAGTACGCGAATCCACGGAAGAATCTCACGTACGAATTAACCGCTGAATCGATTTCGAATGGTGTAAGATTACACTAAAATATCGATGACCGGTAAATTTTAACTTTTGGCGCAAAATTAGCACACATTTCGTCAAAATCGCAATTCTTTAGAGCAGAATGGTGCAAGAACAACGTTTTGGCGCAGGTCTGGTAGCCCTGAGATTAAGACTAGTAAGTTATTGCTGCGCTTCTAAACTTTTTTTTTTTTTTTTTACTTACGAAAATTAATAAAACAGGTTATTTTTTGCAAAAAAACAAATTTTTCGAACGGCAGAAGAATGCAAGTTTGGTCAGAAGATCGGAAGAATGTATTAAAAATCAGAAGACTTCTGCCATAATCTAAAGAGTTGGCAGGTATGCCCCAGGTAACTAGGGCATGGTATTTTTCAAGCCTTGACAATATTAAAAACATCTAATTAATCAATCCTACATCAGAATCTTGAAAACATGAAAATAAACTTTACACAGATGTTGAATAACAGTACTTCACTGATATTTTCAATTTCTGTTGTATATTCAGTATTTTCCAGTATTCAGTAGCGACTACGGAAAATCTATAGCACTTTTGCGTGTCTGGATGGTTGTAAACAAGAGAAAAATTACAGCAAAAATCTACAAATTATTAAATACACACAGATTTCAGGACACTGGATTCAAAAACCAAGCATAATCAAATTGAATTTGAAATAGTTGGAAACTATGCTCAAGTACAGCACTAGAAAAATTGTTAACTACAAAACATTATGTAACAGCAAAAAAAAAAAAAAAAACAAAAAAAAAACGAATAGATAAAATTTCAGAACAAGTGTGAAACATGACTGGATCACACAACTCTCATACTTCAGGTTACTTAATGAAAAAAGGAATTTTCAAATTTGACTAATAAGTGCAGATATACTGTGCCCACAAATAGAACAAACACACATTTTAACACTAAAGCACGATTTTTTTTATAAACAAACATTAAAAAACAAACAAGGAGTCACTTTTGTCATGTGCACAAAATCCACAATTTGAATCAAAAACTACACTAAATGGGTTCAAAAAATTTATTGTAAAAGAAATATGTACAAAATTAGTGTAAAAAATATTTATACATTAAATTACATGAGTATCACCATTTTCTTGAGGAGGTAAGTTTCCATTTTTTCCCGGAGAAACTATAAGAGATTCAACATTGTCCGACTCATCCCTACATGTAACATGTAAACTGTAATCACTGAAAAGTAAGATTGAAAACAAATAAGTGAGATGCGTTTCGGGATCACCAAATTAATACTCTAGTTTAAGATAAGCTTCCTAAAAATCAAGATTAAAAATAAATGACATTTCACGATCACCAAATTTTAGCAATTTTTCAAGAGAGATCCCTACACACTTATACATTTTCCATCCTGGTGATACAATTGGCAGCAAGATAGAATGAAGCATTCTGTTTAGGCATGGAAATTTATAAAACACCATGGTTCATACACATTTGCAGAAAATAAATTCCAGGACCTTAAGTTTTTGCTAGAATCACAGTGCTTTGTTTTAGATTTTACAAACTGGGCTGAAAGTTACCTATGCATTTAGAATTCTTATGAAGTCCTATGGGTTCTGCTGTTACAGAGCATTCCTAAGGGTGTGTTGCATCTTCAGTGAAGTTGCAAAATTTCCCTGTATAAAACTTATATGAAGCAATCTAAAATGCACCAAAATGAGAAAACCTTTTTGTCATGACCCTAAAAGATTCCTTATTTCAAAGTCATCTATTCCCAAGCACATTGGCAGCAAGAAAGCTGAATATCAATCTCCTCTCTTTCAGTGAAGAAAGCACATGCTAGAAGGACTGGCCATCTCAAGGGAAGGTTTCCGGTTTGTTTGTTTTTTTGTTTGAATTGGGAGTTTAACAACCACTGTTAGCAACTCTACAGGCTATAAGCAGTCACCCGTCCCTAATTTTGGGATGCTGGTTCCAGGAAAAGAAGAGAGCAAGTACTGCAAAGACAAACAAAACATCCATGCCTCACTGGGATTCGAACCCGGACCTATCTCGGAGGAATGATCAGAATGCAATGCTTAAACACTGCTCCACCGGGGCAGCAGGGAAGGTTTCCACATGGTGTGACTACAACAGCCATGCCACACAAAAAAAAAAAATAATAAATAAATAAAGTGGCTGGAAATACAGCTCTCAAACATCTTGTGATCCAGCTGTCGCATGAGATCAAAGACATGACATCACGTCTTCATACTCCATGGTAGGAAGTTATGACTTCATGAGCAGAGGCCACAGGAAGCTAGAAAAAAGTTATTCAATCAATCCAAACACTTCATTTTTTCACTGCAAGAAAAAATTCCATGACCTTTCACAAAAATATGAAAAATCAAGGACTTTCCAGGACTGGAAAAGGGCAATCGAATTCAAAGACTTTTCCTGGATTGCAGGTGCTGTACAAACCGTGTAAAACTTGACTGAATACATCTATAACTCACTCGTCATATTCTACATTCATGCCCTGGCAAACAACATTAGTTGGCACCTAACTATCTACAATGATTTCAGTAAAAATTCAAAGTTGATTTTATGTTCTAACAATCTGCCCACCTCTTTTTTAGTGGCACTACCTCAATAAAACATTTACTCCTATATTAAAAGAAAATGAACCAAATTCAAGTAGTCTCGTGCGCATATCAGTTGCAAGATGAGGTGCTTCATCGGTTGCTAAAAACAAAGAAAACTCAACTGAATTATGATCAGGGCACGAATGTGGAGGGTAGTAAACTGCTAGTAAAAAAGGTACAGGCACTCCTCACTCAACGACCTACCTGTTTAACAATCGCTCAGACTTACAACCAGCACAAGGAATCTCCTTTCTCAGACTGAGAAAAACAAACATAACACATAGCAGTAATCACAATCAAAAGGGGGTGAGTGAACTTAATTTGGGCATTAATTTGCCGAGTTGCAGAATGATGGGACTTCACCGAAGATTTATTGGTAACAGTTATGAAAAAACAACAGCTTTATTTTGCTTGTTGAGACATTTTTGTTCATGCCCGGCTGCACACACACACGCTTTCACCAAGAAGGCGAAGTTGAAAGAGTCTTCCACCTAAAAGTACACTCACGGTCAATAAAATTTGAGCACCAAGAAAGAAGCAATGGATTGAAATGAAATTTTATGGGCGTAATGATACAGTGAATGGTACACACGATGGCAAAAACAGAGCTGCGGGACAATTACAGAGAGATCTGTGGCACGAAGTCCAGTCATCTTACATAGCATGTTGCACCACCTCGCGACGATACGTGCTGCAATACGGTCAAGCATGGAGGCCAACAGATGTCTGATGTTGTCCTGCGGCAGACTGGTCCACACGTGTTGGACGGTGCGCTCCAAATCCCGGATAGTGCGGCATTGCAGCTGGTCCCACACATGCTTAATAGGGGAAGATGTCCATGGAGCGGGCAGGCCATGGAAGTGTCTGGACATGACGTAGGCACTCCTGGGCAACCCAAGCTGTGTGCGGGTGGGCATTATCCTACTGGTATAGCGCACCAGGAATGGGAGCACATGGGGCTGTAGAATCTCGTCCACATACCGCTGGCCCATCAATGATCCACGTACCACTACTAGAGCTGATCAGCTATTGCAGGCTATAGCTCCCCAGACCATAATGTCTGCAGTGGGGGAGGTGTGGCACTCAATAGTGGGGTTGGGATTGTGCAATTGACCTCCACACCTGGACACTATGATCAGCAGTCCGCGAAACAAAGCAGCATTTATCGCTAAACACCACACACAGCCAGTGTGTGGCATTTCATGTCACTCCGGCCTGGTACCACTGCACACAGAGCCGGCGATGTTCCGGTGTTAAGGGCAGTACACGTGAGGGGCACTGCGGTCGCACATTCACTTTCCTGAGGTGTCGGCAAACTGTTCATGAGCACAAAAGAGCCACTACATCTACCTGTATAGTGGACCGGGTCCCCATGGGATCCGTTCGTGCCTGGCACACGATCTGTCGATCCTCTCCACCGGTGGTCCTCCTGGTCCATCTGGAGCAGCTCCAACGTGTGGCAGTGCAGTCATGTGTCCACTGCCTCTCAACACAGACAGACGGTATGGTTAGAACGATCCATGTGGTGTACTATATGGCGAACTGACCACCCTCCGGTTTTCAGTCCGATGATCTGGCCTCCCCTCAAAGTCTACTGTAAGCTGCATAAATCAACGTCTCTGGCGTCTACCCGGCATTCCTGTCAATCTGTACTCTCGTTTGGGTCCGCCGATGCTTTTTGCTTTCATGGGGCATCAACTACAGACCGGTTTATAAGGCTCTCCAGTCCGTGCTTGTAGCACCACCGGATGGGGAGGGAGTATTTTTTTTATTGGAGGTTTAACGACCACCATGAGCTCCTCATTGGGCTATAAGCAGTCACCTGTCATTAATTTAGGGCCACTGGTTCTAGGGAAGGAAGAGAACCCGTTCCG
Organism: Macrothele yani; assembly: GCA_039090855.1. Lineage (NCBI taxonomy): Eukaryota > Metazoa > Arthropoda > Arachnida > Araneae > Macrothelidae > Macrothele > Macrothele yani. The sequence goes on from CM077011.1 coordinate 33,735,065, forward strand.
TAAGACAAACACAACATACATGCCTCACCGGGATCCAGACCCCTTATGGACAAATGATCAGAAGCCATCGCTAGACCACTGCGCCACCGGCGCAGCCACCACAAGGTGTACGGTCATGCACAATCGCACCAAACGCAGATCATTTGCATACCAGCACGCACTCTAGCTATTTACAAAGTTCGCAGTTGTAGCATGTTTTCTTCTAGGTGCACAAATTTCATTGTCTGCGAGTGTACGTAGGTCACCGTTGTTTTTTTTTTTTTTGTGACGATGTGCACACAGTTCTTTTTCAGAGAAAAACAGTGAGGAAGACCTCCCCCCCTCTTGTTACGAGTTTCTTAGTCACCTTGATGTTCCCACATCGCCGACACGTCTTCCAACAGTCTCATTCCAGCAATCAGAAAGTGCTATATTCACTGCATGAAATGTTTGCAATCTCCAAGACTACATATATTGTCTATAAATTTTTAACTTTATTGTGCACCTCATAGTACAAGATGTCGGCAAAAAAGAAAATCATGACTTCACGTGGAAAAAGGGCCAAGAATCGAAGGAAGGCTGTCGATCTTGAGATGAAAATAAAAATCATAAACGACTATGAAGCTGGGAAAAAAGTTAAAGCGATAGCATGTTACTTGGAGCTGGCACATCCGGCAGTTTTGACGATCTTTAGGCAGTGAAAGAATCGACATGATTTAAAGCCATTATAACTACACAGCGGAAAGGACTCATTCCAAGCACTGAATCAGTTGCTTGAAACTTCCTTGTCCTGGGTGGTGTTAGATGCATGTTCGATTTTCACTCCAGGGAACAGTGAAAATAAGGCACACTTGTGTCAACAATTACGTATGTTCAATGAGGTTCATTTTTGCTGAATAGCTTTTTGCTTTTCTTTTTTTACCTATTCCTACACAATGACAAAAAGGCTCCTAGGAAGACCATCTGATGGGATGTGTGCCAAAAGAAAACTTGTATCAATCAGTGTAGAGGACAAAGTAAAAGTATTAAAGCAACCAGATAAAGGTGCTTGCTGTGTGGTGAATATGGCATAGGTTTATCCACCATTTATGATTAAGAAAAAGGCAAATTGGAAATTTTTACAATGATAGTGATGCACCAAAGTTAATTGCAGCAAGGAAAATACTACATCAAGCAAAGAATATTTTCGTAGACAGAAGTGTTAATGGAATGGAGTCAGCAGCATCAAGAGAAATCTCCCCACTTACTTGTTCCCTCATTGTGAGCCAGGCAAAAAAAAATTCCATCAGCAGCTATACATCTCAACACCTTGCAAATGTTTATCAAGTTGGTGTAAGAAATTTAAGAAGCTTAACAGACTATGTATGTTGGCCATATGTAGTGAAAAAGCATCAGCTAAGCTGATTATGATGCTGCTGAAGCATATTTGGAGGAGTTTAACAAATCAGTTGCTGATGAGAAGAACATGTCAGCAAAACAGGTGTATGATGATGAAACTTCACTATTTTGGAAATATTAAGGGTACAAATAAGTTTTAAAGCGTTTTAGGACAATGCAACACGTAATTTGAGAGCAAACAATAAATACCTTTACAAATCAAAATATGCACCGTCATTATCTATCGCCTTCTGCCATCGGTCGGGCAGCTGACTGATTTCAGCAATGAAGAATACTTTGTCGTGCAACGCGATGAAATTGTAAACCCATTTTTGCACTTCATCACATGTCCGGAACCGTACAGCAGACAAACCATGTTGCATCGATCGGAACAAATGATAGTCTGAAGGGGCCATGTCTGGACTATAAGCCGGGTGCTCCAAAACTTCCCAGACAAGCGTCAATGTTTCCTTGACCGATTTTGCAACATGTGGCCCAGCATTGTCATGCAGTAATTTCATGGGATGCTATCCTTTGCCTGTAAATTTCATGGGATGCTATCCTTTGCCTGTAAATGGACAGCAATAACAGTTTGACCCTGTTCCAATAGTTCATAATAGATCAAACCATTCATATCCCACCAGACGCACAGCAGAACTTTCTTGGAGTGAATATTGTGTTTCGATGTGGAAGCTGTTGCTTCACCGGTGTCTACCCAGTGTTTTTTTTAGTTTGGGATTGCCGTACCATATCCACTTTTAATCCCCCATAATGATTTTCCACAGGAAAGACTTTATTCAACCCCTCCTCGTGAATCTTTCCCATTGCGTGTAAATGATTGGAAATGGTTTGTTGGAGTTACCCTGAGTTGTTCAGCTAGTTCTTTTTGCATTTGAGACTAATCTTCGCCCAGCAATGCTTGCGGTTCCTCATATGCAACCTGCGGGGTGCCGCTATGTTCTCGATCGCTAACATCAAATTCACCTGCTTTAAACAGTCTAAACCAAAACTCACGTGCTTTTTGATACAATATTCTCCCCCAGAACAGATCAATGCACATGCTTTTGCAGCACTCTTTCCTTGATGAAATTCATAATGAATTCAGTGTCTAATAAGTGCAGCATCACTTGCCATCTTTCACCTACCGAGGTGCAAGTGAGTTTGACTGTTGGGTAAACTTGTGTCACATTTTATACTCTGGACCAGTTACAGTCACATGACAATGCGGGGGAATATAAAATAGGAAAATAATATAGGGAATAATATTTGCACACCTAATATATTCCATGGAAGACAGTTTTAACACTGCACCAAATGGGTTTAAACACTTAAAAGATTAACTGTGCTCGCACATTGTAATGCAGCAGGGACACACAAAGCAAGATTGCTTATCGGTAAGAGCAAAACCCACGCACTTTGAAAAGGTGTCAATTTTCCAGTCACATATGCCAATAAGAAGAGAGCATGGATTACAAGAACAATCTTCCTGAACTGGTTTGAAAACCATTTTGTTCTTGAGCCTAGGGCATACTGCACATCAGCAGGAGCTCTGATGCCAAAATTATCTTAACTGAGGATAACTGTTCAGCACACCCTGATCTATTGGGTATCTAAATAAGTTTTGAGGGATTTCCATTCGGTGTCGTATTTATTACTGCTCGCATATATTTTAAGGTGGCAACACTGCGATATCGCAGTATGAGACACCAGCTGTCAGAGTCAGTATATGACGTTTGAGGTACGAAGACGCATTTGTTTTACTCGATGGAAAATGGCAACTTTTGTCCTGACAAAACAGCATTTGCTGGAAGTGTTAGTGCATTACTTTATTGTCCAGAAAGTGCTGCAGACAGCTATCACTTAATGTCAGAAATCTATGGTGAACATTCCCCATCCATAAAAACATGTGAGTATTGGTTTAGACGATTCAAAAGGTACTATTTCGATGTCAGTGATAAAGAACGTTCTGGACCACCCAAAAAAATTGCTGATGCCGAATTGGAAGCTTTACTCAACGAGGATCCGTGCCAGAGAATCAAAAGAACTAGCAGCACCATTAAATGTTAGTCAACCATGCATTTCACAATGTTTAGCTGCCATGGGAATGGTGCAAAAAGAAGGGAATTGGGTTCCACATGCTTTGCGGGAAAGATACCTTGAATGTTGAAAACCCATTTGCGAATTGCTGCTTCAAAGGCAAAAAAGAAAGGGTTTTTTGCATCATATTACTGCTGACGAGAAATGGATATGGTACAATAACCCTAAACGGCAGAAAGCATGGGAGAAGCCAGGTGAACCAGGTCCTTCAATGCCCAAACACAATATCCATGGTTCAAAGGTAATGCTGTGTATCTGGTGGGACCAGAAGGGTGTGATCCACTATGAACTGCTGAAACCATCAGAAGCTATTACTGGTAATCAGTATCAAACCTAATTAATGCGTTTAAAACGAGCTCTCGCGCAAAAACGGCCGGAATAAAAGAATAGACACAACAAAGTCATCTTACAGCATGACAACGCAAGACCACATGTTTCTTGACCTGTGAAAAAGTACTTAGAAGGATCCGACTGGGAAGTTCTACCCCACCGCCGTATTCACCAGATATTGCGCCATCGGATTACCATTTGTTCCGGTCGATGCAGTCAGCACTTTCTGGAGAACGGTTTAGTTCTTATGAAGACATCAAAATTGGCTGGACAACTGGATCTCTTCCAAGGAACCGCAATTCTTCCTTCGGGGCATACGTTCACTGCCCGAAAGATGGAGTAAAGTTGTAGCTTCAGAGGAAGCATACTTCGATTATTATTAAAATATTGTTTCTGTTCTCCAACAACGTGTTTTGTTCACCTCAAATCCCTCAAAACTTATTTATATACCTAATAGATCTTGTCAAAGATAATGTGTTTGCTGTCTACTTTCCACCTAAGGAGTGAGAATAAAGGAATTTCAACATCAAGGATGCTGCAAACCCATGGGGAAAGGTTGACAAACACTCTGATTAATGGATGACATAACTTGTGGCCATTGACACTATTTTTAGATGAGAAGGAACAAAACAACATGAAGCCAACAAAATCAGGTTCAAGTGAAAAGCCAATTGTAATAGAACTGGTGAATTATGCTAAAGGTCTGTCCTTCCTGAACCTAAATCATTGGATGAAGAGGCAGTAGAGTGTGTCAATATTGACAGTGATTTTCCAGTATCTCTCCAAATAACAGACAATAAGATATGCAGTATAGTTGCAAATGAAAACTCAGATGATGACAGTGATCAACTAAATGTTAATGTGGAAGAAAAAAAAATTCTATTGACAGCATAAGCCTTCCTGGAGAACTGATTCGTGGTATGGAACAGAGGAGCTTCATATCAGAGGAACAAATAATGTCAATATACACATGTGTTTAAGATTCAAGAACAGCTCCTAGGGTAAAGACTAAAGTTTCCAACAGCTTACATTGCAAGAAATGCTTCAAGAAAATCCTCAACTTCTGAACTCGTGCTTCTGCAGCTAGCCCATCTTCGCCAGATGTTCCTATATAAGTATACGTACAAATCATTATAAGTATAATGATTTGTAATTATTGTTAGCTAACTAAATATAGCTTTATTTCAAAAGGTAGAACAGTTTGGGTTTGTTTGTTTTTTTTAATTTTCTAACATCTTTATCAGATTTTAGGCATTGTGCTTCAAATTACAGAAAAGGAAAACATGATCCAGAAAACCCCCGAATCCCAAGGGTTCCAAGATAAAAGATCCCATATTATATAAGAGCAGCATTTAATTATGAGCTGTATGGCAGCATAATATAACCCAGTAACAATAGCAAATCTCGTACTCCCCCTTTCCATACACGAGACAAGTTAATTCAGTGGAGGAAATAACTTCCAATGAGAATACATCTATATCTAAGTATAACTTACTTTTCCACTTGAAAGACTGCGGTTACTTTACTACCAGTCAGGTTATTACAGATCATCTGAAAGAAAAGAATTACCATCACTACATAGGAATTTCTATGAACAATGAGAGAATGCAAGTACAATAAAGAGACCAATTCACAGGAAAAACTAAAGGATGTACTCTTTAATCTCCATCTACACTGAAGAACAATTGAATTAGAGATACCCGTAGTAACGTGTAGCACCACCTTCCGCCCTGAGAACTGCGGCGATTCGTCTCGGCATGGACTCTAAGATACCAGAAGCGCCGGGAAGCCATACGAATCCACGATCCCTGAACAAGCTCCCACAGTTCACGAAGATTTGATGGAGGGGGTCAGAGCCACGAACATCTCTCTTGCTGGCATCCAAGATGTGCTCGATGGGATTGAGGTCAGGTGACCTAGCTGGCCAAGGAAGCGAGGTCACGTCGGTGGAGTGTTCATCCAACCATTCTGATAAAATTCGGGAGCGATGGCACGGTGCATTGTCATGTTGCAGGATGAAGTCCCCAGTGGGATGTCGAAGACTCACAAACGGGAGCAAATGGTCATCCAGGATATCCCGGCAACGTTGGCCTGCGAGGGACGATGTCGCACGTACCAGGGGTCCCATTTCAGTCCACGTAAACAGTCCCCAGACGAGAATGCCACCCCCACCAGCTCGAAGAGTACCCTGCTGGCAAGAAGGATCCATCGCTTCATGTGGTTTGCGCTGTACTCGTATCCTGCCATCCGCATGTACCAACGTGAATCTCGACTATCAAACCAGGCAACATTTTTCCACATGTCTGGGTCCAGCGGCGATGTTCCAGCGCCTATGCTAATCTTTGCACCCTGTGATGTGCGGTCAGCAGCGGTACCCTCGTGGGACAATGGCTTCTGTACCCCATAGCAAGGAGATGGTTCAGGATGGTGTGGCTGCTTACACGTTTTTGTGCTCTAGCGTTAAATTGCCGAGCGATTTCTTGCACTGCAGCCCGTCTATCAGCTGTTACAATGCGAGCTAGCCAACGATGACCCCGCTTATCCACACGCTGTTGTCCACGGCAGTTGGCTCTTGCGGGGATGGTTTTACTGGATTCGATGTATTCGTGGTGCACCCGTGACAAAGTGGCTCGTGAAAATCCCAGTGCCTGCACGACTTCCGAGAAGGAGTGACCCATTCGTCGGGCCCCGACAATTTGCCCATGATCAAATGCGCTTAGATCCTTTGTCTTACCTATACTGCGTCCGACTCTTACCGATTCCTGTTGTGTCACTCCTTATATTGTTGCATCGCTGCATACGTCATGTCATTTCCGTTTACAGGGCCACCCACAGTGCCATATTTGCATAACGCCAGCTGTCTCTATTTCAATTGCTGTTCAGTGTATGTTCACAACAGGAGTATTTCACCACTGTATGAACATTGCAACTGAAAAGATAATGAAATGTTCCACAGGTACATTTCATCTTACAGTCTAAATATTTTAATTTAGAAGAATTACTCCCTGTGAATATGATCTCAAAAATCCTCTGTAACAGCAGTCCTCAAATATACACTTACAACATGATGAAACTCAATCAAGTCCTTAATATAACTTTTAGGCAGTGATTATCTTTATTGCATAAGAACCACAAGGCAGCAGCTCCTGGTAGTGGATTGGAAAAAATACTTAAGTTAAAACTTACTAAAGTAATAGTAATATGTAAGGCTATAGAAGGAAAACGTTTGCTCAACAGCAAGGCAATTAATGCTTTTCTACTACTGACTATTTCCTTCTGCATTTGCTATCTTTAAATCAAATCCATGCCCACATTGAAACTCTGCATTGAAAAGGGGAGGGGTTAAAAGAAAAGTACCCCGTACTTTGAAAACGCACACTCAGTATAATTTTTTTGTTCGATGTATGTGCTCTAAAGATCCAGACTTACAAATTTTGCTAGTAGACATTGGCCACCAAGACCAAAATTGTTAGTGGCCATAAAAAAAAAAAAAAACTCAGTGGCCAAACTTTGAGAAAAAAATCAAATTGTATATTTCATACTAAATTATTTTTGTAAAATTGCTTAGTATAATATCAGTATGTTTTATTTTGCATATTTCAGTTAAAGTATTCTTAAAAGTTGAAACTGAAGTAATAAAACAATGCAGGAGAGTGGGAATATCGTGCGGGGAGGGGAGTGTGCTTACAGGAGAAATCTTTGCACCGTCCGACTTCCGGTTTTGGAAATTTACCCGCTATTTTCAAGCTGAAATACAAATATTCATGCAGTTAAATAATACTTAACAATAATACTGGGCAGAGGCAACATCGCGAGAAAAAAAAATCTGAACTCCGTCGACCTTCTGTTTTCGAAATTTTTGTAAAGATCGAATTCAGTCTTCCGACGAGCATTCCTTGCCCCTCCCCCTCCCCAATTGTGTCCACTGGTTCATTGATCTCGCGAATGACCAAAATAATAACGAAAAAGGCTGAGTTCCTCGATTTCGCGGAAGAATCTGATGTCTGAGATTACAGAGAAATTTTTGCGGCGTCTAACCTCCGTTTTCGCACATTGTTGCCTACAGTTACAAGCTGAAATACTTTTATTTTTATACAATAAAATCATATTTAACAATAAAACTTCACAGTAAGGCAACATCGGTAGAAAAAAATTACGATTACTGTAACTCCATTCAACTACAGTTTTCGAAAGTTTTGAGACACGAAATACCGTCTCCAGACGGAACTCCACCCACCACCCCCCGCAAATTGTCTTCAGTTTTACGCTGATCCTGAGAACGATCTAAATGATAAAAAATTTTTATAAAAACGCGGGATTCCGCGAGTCTGCTCAAGAATCTTGTGCATGTCATAAAACAATAAATTTTTTAAAAAAATGAAAATTCGTAGAATCCGTAGTTTCGACAGCGAAGTCCGTAGTTAGCCAATTAAATCCGTAGGAACTACGGACATTCCATAGTAGTTCGCAGGTATGGAAATATTATTACAGTACAACCTCGAAAATCCGTAATCGTCCGGAGATCCGGACTATGGCAATTCCGAATTTTAGAATTTTCCTGTGGAATACACAGGCCTTCAGCGAACATTCATTAAAAATAATAAAAAGAAAATGCCTAACTTCTGACGTTTTCATCGGATTTTGACAAAATTTCACATGGGAGTTTATTTTTGAGCTGTCCACCACCGGCTTTCATCTCCACCGCAACCTCGTTCCCCTACAATGAACCATCAGCCTTGACGCATTCTTTGTGATTAAAAACAGACGTCCTCGCCTTTTTTATAAACTTTTTTTCTTTTCTGCTATTCAAGCAGAATGAAAAAGGCGATGGCCGACTTCCGTACAACTCAAATTTTGTGCCATTTCGTGCGATTTCCGTACATTTGGAGTAAAATTTTTCAAGTGTGCGAGTTCCGTACAAGATAAAAAAAAAAATTCCGTACAATGCAAGTTAAATAAAATAAATGTTTTCCTTGTACAGGCCACCAGAATTGTCGATTTAATCAAACATTTTTAGTCGCCACGACGACGAAGTTTATCGCCAGTGGCGACCTGGCGCCCGTGAGTCTGGATCTTTAATGTGCTCTTTTACATACTTACATTCAGTGAAATGTTGTAATAACAAAGTTCATTAATCAATAAATTTAGAAACAATTACGTTTTTCACCCAAAGTATGACCAACATGATTTCTAGTTACAACATACAAACTTCAGTTGAAGCAAAAAAATCCGCAATTTTTATCAGTGTTGTGCAACTTAAAATTTCTGGATGTTATTTAAAGCCAAACGTGGGGGAGATAAGGTCTAATAACTCAAGCACTACATAATAAATAAATATACTTAGATAAAACAAAATGCAACATATTTACTATCTTATAACAGCTGTCAACCAGTAATGCAGAAAAGAAGGTTAAAAGTTTCCATATGAAATGTAGCCAGTATATTAATTGAGTTTAAGTACAATCTACCATTAAATCCACATGGATGAAGTCAATGTACTAATTGTGTTGAAAAAGTAACTATTGAAGGTTTCAACACAAGAAAGAACAGGTGTGAACTAGGTCTGAGCACAATGTTTCCCAACAAGACTGTGCATTGTGATATCATTTTAATTAATTTTGTTTAAAGCCCATTCATTTACTTTTGGCAGTAAACATTTTTACTGCCATTTTTGTTTCACCAATTTTGCAAAACTCTGTTCACTATGACACAAAAAGTCTACCCCACCTAAGTTTAAAAATTATCAGTCATCAACAGGCATCTTAAAAAATAACGCAGATGAAGTTTGCATAAAAATTTCGGTGGTATTCTGCTGCTGTTGCCAAAGTCAAATTCCATGAGACACAAGGTTTCTCTCCAATGTAAAAAAAAAAAATGTTGAATACAGTAGAATACTCCAAAAGTACAAAATACACATGATCAAGTCTAGCTGAACATGAAGCATACTTTCTTTTTTTTTTTATGGCACAAAAGTCAAGTGTGACTATATCACAGCAAGGCATGACAAAACATAATGGTCAAATACAGCCATAGGCATAACCTCAGGCAAAGACGAAGGATAAAAGGATTATGGATAAGTCTGAAAGTGATAGAACCACAACTAAATTCTGCAATAAAATGCAAGATATAAAGCAGGAAAGCCAGATGAAAGTAGAGTCAAGTACACAATGGGGGAAGAGGATAAACAGGACAACCAAAGCAACAAGTATAGCCCCTGTAAGCAGTAACACTGAATCTTATGAAACAGGATACAGGTGAAATGTGAGCAACTTTTTCACTTATGCATTCAAAGTCTAATAACAGCAGGTCATTTTTAAATGTAGGTAGCATGGATTTTCCAAATACACTCTTGTTTGTAAAATATATATATATATAATTTCTCCAAAAATTTTGGTTCCAGTCAAAACTGTCCCACTAAAAACATTTATCATACATTCTTTTCCTGCTGAAAATTGAATGCAAATCATTGTTCACCCAACATGGTTAGTGCATATTTGAACTGCTTCATAAAGTCAGTATTTGATTACATATGCATTAAACAAATGCACAAGTTGTGGTTATTATGCCACCAACATACCTGAGAATAATGATGAGCCTCCCACACTTAATTTTGAGACTAATGACATCAAGGACAGTTGGTAGCCAGTCCTGCGTGCCATAAAAATCCCACTCTCCAAGGACTTGCATACCCACAAATGCAGTGGAGGTGTAAGCCAATTGCATCAGTATGACCTCTTTCGTTGACCAGCAGCAGAACAGCTACAGGACCTGCGCAAGAATGTTCATTTAAAGTGTGCGTGGAGTGAGGAATCAGGTACACAAAAGAGCTAAAACTCAGTTTTTATGTGTCAACTTTCCTTACCTTTCTTGTTCCTTTTCTTTTTTCATTATTAAAATAAATTAATCATAACAAAATACTCTGTCACAGTGTATTGAGTCAAACCCAGTGTTCATAAATTTATACATTAAACTAAAACTTAAATCCAAATACACAGAAATGAATCTGTACTAACAGTAAAGAAAATTGAGATGGGGAAACTATACAACCCAAAGAGGAGTGTGTATACAATTATCGAGTATATGTGTACAATTATTGAGTATTGTGAATTTATCGAGTATACGTGTACATCCAAAACTGGTTTACTTTTTTGCTGATATATTCACATGGAATTCATTCTTCTATCACTTCAACTTAACTTTATGCTAAGTGTTCTTCCAAAATTTAGAATACGGCCAGAATGAACAGCCAGTGATTTCAGTCCCTTTGGCACAAGCAATATCTTGCATTTGACACTATGGCCTTAATGACACAAAACCTTAAAACTCAGTTTGGTGAGGAAAAAACATGAAATCTCAACTTAAATGAGATGACACAAACCACTATTGTCAATTTTAGCATCACACATCCTTAAACATATAAACAGCCATGGTGACATTAGACAAATTTGTCTAACTCCTGCACCAATAGTTAATTTCGATAAAACACCATTCACTCCTGCACATGATTGTAACTACCAGCATACATAGCTTTCCCACTATTAAGCAGATTTGCAGTTATACCATATTTATTTAAGACCTTCCAGAGAAGTATCCTATTTACCCTGTCATAAGCTCTCTCTAAATTTACGAAAGCATCAAAAGTTTTCTTGCCAATAGACATACTTTTCAAGCATCATACATAAAGCAAAAACTTGGTTAGTGCAGCCCTTAACAGGCATATAATTATTTTATGCATCCTACACCTTCCTGATGCAAGACCTCATACCTTATTGATAATGAACTTTTCAAACACTTTCCAATGTTCATAGTACAACTCACATATAACAAGCTCACATGGTATAGTTTCACATAAACCAAGTTGCTTTTTTTAGGTCACTTGAACTTCATAATATTGTCCCTCGTTATTTTAACCATATATTACGATGGGGGGGGGGGGCTGCAAGTATCAAAGCTCATCAAGGTTCAAAAAAAATAAGTGTCATTCACCCTGTTTTTTTCCCCTTCTTTTTCACTGGAAAATTAAAAATTACCAGCATCCCATGGTTCCCCTTGCAGGCAGGTCAATTTGAGTGTAGACGAAAATGTTTCAATGTGGAAAAGCAAAATCGTTACTGGTAAACTTTTCATGGTATATTCTTGGAAAATGCCATGCCAGCAAAAATCTAACACAAAAAGCATGATGGCATGTAGGCACATGCATCTTTGTGTTGCAGATTTGAGAGAAGACTTCTGCCTACCCCACACCATCCCTTTAAACTACTATGTAATCACACACGCACATAAATGAATTCATTGAAAGGATTTTCTTTTTAAATTGCATTAACCACATTCTTTCTAAATTTTTACAGAGATGTTACTATGCTAAAAAATACTGAAAGCACATCACTAAAAACAATCTTCTCTCAAGTAAGCTCTACTTAAAACACTTACTTTGCTCATGTAACTTGAAGAGCTTTTAAATATTCTCCACAGTCCCAAATGGCTGTATATGAAACTGTAATTGTTCCTACTCTGATGTATGGCAGTGAAACTGGGTACTGCAGAAGAGACATGAATCATTTGTGCACTAGATAGAATGCTACTTATTGGGAGTTTGTGGCAAGACATGCTCTGACCATGTGAGGAATGAAGATTTGTAGTAATCTGAGGCAAAACGTTGTTCGTGAGGTGGAGACTAATATTCTTAGGTGGTTTGGCCATGTTGAAAGATTGAGTGGTGATATGCTCACTAAGAGAATTTATTCAGCCCAAGTGGCAGGAAAGAAAGGTCAAGTAAACTATGGGAAAACCAGATTCAGGAATGTCTGCATGGGGAAAAGATTACGAGTATGAAGTACAAAAGGTCTTGTGTGCAACGTCTAATGGATGTCAATGAAGCTAAAGCTGTGTGCTGAGATTGCTGTAAATGGAAACATTTGACACAAACAAGTAGTAAATTCTATTTCCATCAATTAAACATTTATCTGGCAAATTGTTTTTGAGGAGTAAACCTCTGAATCTCAGATAGCAACTAATGGTATTTATGTAGCTTCAGAGTTTTTGTATTTTCAGATGTTTCTAGCCTCTAGGTCTTTATTAAGGCCTGTCTTCAATTATTAGAAACTGTACGAAAGGCTCAGCTTGCACAGAGTATTTAAGTTTTGTTTAAATTTAAGCAAATTTTAATTTTGTGTCTTAATCATTGAGAACAGGCCTTGAACAAAGATCTAGAGGCCAAAAATATCTGAAAATACAGAAATTAGAAGATATGAATATTTGAAAGCTTTTTCTCAAGTTAAAACAATTCAATATGCTCTATTTAACAAATAAACTATTGTGTCACAAGAAAAGTTGTGAAAGCCCCTAAAAAATTTTGTGAAAATTAAAAGTATGTACTACTATACATATAACACTGTTGCAACTCATAAAAGAAGTTTTATAGAAAATCCTAAAAAATTTGGCAAAGCTTATGCCTATATGATTCAGTTTTCTTCCATTTTTTAAAACAAAAATGACAAATAAATCTTAACACCTAGCATAACATTAACATGTTAAAAAGTATGTAAATATATGATAGCGAAAACCAAAGAAACAAATCTTAACCCTTTAACTGGTTTGGTTAGAACAAATTAACTCTGCATTAGCCAACTGGGCTGAAACCAGCTCAAATGAATATATTTGCTGCATAAAAAGTGGACCAAAAGTGGTTGGAATGGGTGAACTGGCTCATCAGAAAGAGCTGCTTTTTCTCTTAGCTTCATTATTCAAAGTGATCATTTAGGGGGATGACTGACACAAAGCCTTTATTTATTTATTAAAACTCTTTTGCTGTACAATATCACAATACAACACCTACAAAGAACAAACAATATGTTACATAATCTAAGGTTAATAATAACAAGAATATATAATACACCAATGAAACCAATATAAGACAATTTTCCAGTTTTTAACAATTTCCATGTTACGAAGATAAATACTATACAATATAAAATACAGGAACAAATTCACACTCAAATGTTGTCAATATGACTAAAACACCTTTAATATCAATTTCAAATGTACAGCAAACAGCCAGGAAAAAAGGCTAAATTTTTAGGCTGACAAGCCCCTGATCTTTTACTGAGTACCTGCTAAAATGACTACAATAAAGGCAATGGACCTAAGAAAGGAGCAAGTCACTCGTTTCTACCAAGTGACATGATAGACCAGTCGGGGAGAAATCATGCCTTTGGGTCACTGAGCACAGAATATAAGGTTAGAAAGGAATGATTATCATTAGACAGGTTTATGCTGATAAGAGAGAAACAGGGAATTTTTGTGCAGTCTCTTTTATAAAGTCAGGCCGCTGTGTGAGGAGTGCAGAAATTTTTGAGCACCATTTGGTTAGAGTGTACTACTGGCTGCTTAACGCGTTCACTTCATTTTTCAGGAGGAGGAAAAACAAAAGGTTTATATACATAAATCTGTCATGGATATCAGTCACTTTATGTCATCATCATCATCATCATTGTCAACCATTATCAATCCACTGCTGGACGAAGGTCTCCCCAAGTTTTCTCCACAACGGTCTGTCTTGTGCCAGTCTCCTCCATGTCACTCCCGCATATTTACGAATTTCATCCACCCATCTCCCATGTGGTCTTTTTCTGGGTCTTTTCCTGTCCCTTGGAATCCAATCTAAAATTTCGGCTGTCCATCTATGGTCTGTCCTTCTGGCAGTATGTCCAGCCCATTGCCATTTCAGGGATTTAACTCTGATCATGATGTCTTCCACTCTCGTCATTTTTCGGATCCACGAGTTCCTCTTCTTATCTCTCCTGGTTATACCAAGCATGCACCTCTCCATGCTTCTTTGAGTTGTCTGCAGCTTTTGTATGTCTCTTTTAGTTAAGGTCCACGTCTCTGCACCATACGTAAGCACTGGAAGGATGCATTGATCAAACACTTTTCTTTTAAGACATAATGGCATATTGCTCTTGAAAATTATGCTGTTTCTTCCAAAAGCTCTCCAGGCAAGTTTTGTACGCCGATTAATTTCTTCATCAATGTGACCCTCACTTGATATCTGCTGTCCAAGATAAACATACGTATCTGTTATCTCCAGTTTTTCTCCATCAATCGATAAATCTTCATTTCTTGTAAAAGCATTGAACATCACTTTTGTCTTCTGAAAGTTCATTTTTAATCCCACTTCTTTACTCTTGTCAGCAAGTTCCTGGATCATACTCTGCAGCTCTGATGGGGTAGTTGCAAAAATGACTACGTCATCAGCAAAACGAAGGTGGGTTAGATAATCTCCATTAATCTTTATCCCTTTGTTTTCCCAGTTCAGTGATTGAAAGACATTTTCCAATGTGGCATTAAAGAGCTTCGGAGATATGGTGTCACCTTGTCTCACTCCCTTTCCAATTTTTATGTGTGTTGTATTTTCAAACAGCCGAATCTTTGCACTTGCATTTTCATAGATGTTATTAATAATATTAATGTATGCATCTTCAATACCGCAGGATTTCAGAGCCGTGGTAACTGCTGATGGTTTCACCGAATCAAAGGCTTTTTCATAATCGATAAAAGCCATGCACAATGGAAGTTCATATTCCCTCGCTCTTTCAATCAGTTCTCTCAGTACGTGGATATGATCTATTGTGCTGTAGCCACTCCTGAATCCAGCTTGTTCTCTCGGTTGAGCCATGTCCAGTGTTACCTTCAAGCGGTGTGAAAGAACTTTAGTGAAGATTTTATAAACCACTGATAGGAGGCTGATAGGTCTGTAGTTCCTAAGATCCTCAATGTCACCTTTTTTATGTAGCAGGATCATTGTAGCATTGTTCCAATCCTCAGGAATCTTCCCTTCATTAAGGCATCGAGTGAAAATTTGGGCGAGTACTGTTTCAATTTCTCCACTTGCTTCTTGTATGATGTCTATAGTAATTCCATCTTCTCCTGGAGCTTTCCCTCGCTTCATGTTCTTGATTGCATGAGCAACTTCTGCTGGGAGGACTGGAAGAACTCTGGTACCTTTCATGATGTCTGGAGTACATGTATCATCCCTTTCATATAATTTGGAGTAGAAATCTTTCACTCTTGTCAAAATTTCGCCTCTATTTCTTGTTATAGAACCATCTTCTTTTCTCAGAGCCATAATCTGTTTTCTTCCCTTACTGAGATGTCCCTTTGCTATCTTAAGGCTTTGGTTGTTTTCAATTGCTTTCCTCACTAGCTCACAGTTGAATTTCCTTACGTCTTCAGTGATACTTTTTCGTGTTGTCTTGCATAGCTCTATATATTCCACTTTGGAAGTCACATCTACTTTAGTTGTCCTCATCTCTCTTCTTTTTTGCATCAACATTTTGGTTTTTCCTGATAATTTGTTCACATGCAACTTGTTCTTAGACCCAGCTAATTTTGTTGCTGTTTCCATTAGAGCTTTGGTTACTTTTCTGTTAACTTCCGAAATATCCACTTCTTCCGATGTTAGGCCTTCTAAAGCAGAGAATCTGTTCTTCAGTTCCAACTTGAAAGTATTATGGTGTTTTTTAAGGTTGGTTATGTCAATACATTTTGTTTGTCTTATGAGCTTGCCACGTTCCAGTTTAGTGTTGAGGTGCATCTTACATCTCACCAATCTATGGTCACTACCTGTGTTGAACTTGTTCAGCACACTGCAGTCTTCGATGACGAATTTTTTGTTACACATAATAAAATCAATTTCACTTGTCGTCCCAATTGGATGTCTCCATGTCCATTTCCTGTGTGGCTTTTTCTTGAAAAAGGAGTTCAAGATGAAAAATCCTTCTGCCTCTGCAAACTCAACGAGAGTATTTCCACGCTGGTTTCTGTTGCCGTGACCGAATTTACCTACTGAAGTTTCATTCTGTTGCCGTTGCCCTATTTTTGCATTGAAATCTCCCATAATTATCTTCAAGTGCTGCTTACCTTTATTATTTAGATGACGAATTTCCTCATAAAATTCTTCAAAAATATCTTTAAACGACCCACCAGTGTGTCGTGCAGCACTGTATTGAAACAGTTACGACCCCATCAGTGGGTCATAACATACTACAAAAAAATTGCTGAAAAATGTCGTAGCAGCGATCGTGTTAAAGGGTTCCTATGCATGAAAAGGCAGCAGAAACTATAAATGAAGCAAGATTTCTCATTAAAACATGCGTTCTCAAACCAACTTTCATTCAAGAGAGTAGCATTTGTGCTAGTGTTTTTGTGGAATGATCTTAGATTATTTCATCAGAGAAAACCAACAAAACACCATTACAATGATTTCTAAGATTGTGTGGTTGTGCAATTCCTTGATGACAAATTTTCAACCAGCGCTGAAAGGAATAGCAGCAGTGAAATTACATACCAGGTCTTGAAAAATATCTGAAAAGTTACATGCACAGCTGGGCATGTGCAGAAATTATTTACCAGCCCAGGTAGTAAAAGCTGGAGACCCAAGAAAATTTATCTTTTAAGATTTAAAAAAAAAAAAAAAAAAAAAGAGGGTTCTGATTTGTTAAGTTAAAAAATATTTACTTTTTTGTACATGTTTTGCCTTTCCATTTTAAGGGTCTATTCAAAATGTTCAAAGCACAAGTGCGTGAATCTCAAGTCTTAATATTATGATGCAGACATTGATATAAAATGATATGATATTGTTATTTGAAAAAATTTAGTGATTCTGCCATGTTTCTTGTAAGTTTTCACCCATTGTCACTAAACATCAGAGACTAGTTCCATCGGAGGCATTCATCTCGTCACCGACTATAGACAACATTTGGAGCAAAACTACATATGGTTTCAATTTCTGGATCTAACATAATACAATTAAAGTGGTGTTGTTCTGTCCTTGGCATTCCATAACAATAATACAACTTTCGGTGATTAGCAGAGAAATGAAACACCATACGCAACAACTGTCTTTTCTTGTAGTAGGAAATTCTATTCCAAACTTTATTTTTAAATTTAGTTGCTCAGACCAGGCATCTAGATTTTTTATTTACATGCCCTGGGCATCTCTGGCATATTTTTCAAGCCCTGCATACACTCACAAAACAGGAATATAAATTAATGTCTTGTAAGTTAGAAAACCAGTCTCACATTGTGAAAAATGTGCATTTACATAAACCTTTATTTTATACTACCATCAAAAAAAAAAAACACTGAAAGAAAAAACACTGAAAGAACAGATGCAAACTGCCTTTTGAATCTTACCTTGGCAAGAACTGCAGTTCCTAGGACATCACCCTGCTGAAAATTTTCATCACCTTCATATATTTCAAAACAAAGGGAAGACTGGGTATCAGAAACAGTGAATATGTGCTCAGATTGTGCTGGAACTAAAGATCCCTTGAGTAAAACTTTGTGGTGTGCTGAAGCACCTTTATTATCCAAAACCTATAAACAGTATTCAAGAAAACATTTTGGCTCTGCTCAAATTGCACTACAATATACAACTAAGGAAAATCAACTCAAAATAAGAATTTTAAATTCCCACAATTTTGTTTCAGGTTATATAACTTTAAAATATAATATTTTTTTTTAAATTGAAGAACAAAGTTGCCTATATATATCATTGCAAGAATAGTTACATGCAGAATGTTGCTCTTGTTGTTGAACACATATGCTCTTTATTCTTCAATCAGAGACAAGGATGTTCCAGCTCTCTTTGCTCTTGCATCAGCAAATTTGAATAATAAACAAAAAAATTTTATTTTATTTGGATTTAGATGTAAAACTACACATCTAAATCCAAATAAAATAAAAAATGTCTTATTAAATCAAATGATACTTTATGCAAACTGACATCAATATTTTCTCACAAATTTATATTCTGATTGTTCAAAGCTTTGACTTGAAAGTTTCACTGTTATAACAATTCAGAGCACACAACTTCTGACTTCATTACAATCAACATGTCATGAGGTCTACATTTCTCACACTGCTCAAAATTGTGCATACAGAAACTAACATTTGCAAATAGCCACGAGCACATGCTGCAGTAATTAGTGACAGATTTAAAAAATGTAGGTTTCCTGTGCACATAAAAGATGACCAAGTGAAAACAAATGTTATACACATACATGTTTTATCACTAATATTTCATATAAATGAATTACCAGAACAGCTTGTGTGACATGCTTACAAGAACTCCTAAAAGCACATTTAATAAATGTAGGATCAGAAGAATTACATTATGAGAAATGTTGTGTTTACAGATCTTTTAAGGTAAGTCAAAATCAACACTCAATGCCAGGGTTTAAAATTCAAATTTGAAATGGAAGGGAGTCTCCCCACCTGTGTTTGTAAATGGAGTGGATTGAAAATTTTGGGTGGGGAGTTTCGAATATGTGACTTAATATTAAGACTCTGGAAAAACAGTAGTAATTTTTCAAACAGTATAAGCTGTATTTGGTTTTTAAAACCAACAGGTTAAATTAGATCAAAACATTTAATCTCACACAAATTGCCATGATTCAATTTATGTCTACACTTTCAAGCTGAAACAGTTATTCAATAAATTGATATTTAGTAACAATACTGGACAGACAACTTTGAGAGGAAAAAAATTACGATTGCGGGAAAAATTTTCACTCTGTTTAACTTTCGTTTTTGGAAGTTCTGAAAAAATAGAATACAGTTTCCAGACAAAAAATGACTCCCCCTTTAATGAGAGTTCTCACTGTATTAGTTATTATTCATTGCAATAATAACTCACTAATACAATGAGAACTCTCATTATATTGTTGCTGGTGGATTCATCAATATTCAATGAAAAAAACATTCTGTAACTTACAGTTTCGGCAAGAAAAGTCTCTGCCAACCCAAATCGCATTTTCATAGAGGCAGATGTACGATCCATTGAAAGATTAGCAAGGGCTTTTGGATAACTGTTTTGCAAGATTAATAAAGTACTGGTGTAACAGTAAATGGCAAACTATGTTCAGCCAAAACTCCCAGCTATGTTCAGCCAAAACTCCCAGAACAGTTGCTTGGGCATTAAGTGTGCAAGTAGAAACAGGAATCATGGTGGGTCTTACTGTGTTTGTATATGAAGATACATCACTAGTGCAAAAATAGTTCTCAGGGCTTCATAATTTTTAGTAACAGCTTCAACCATTTGCAAGTATTTTCCACTATTAATGTGACTTAACAGTGCATTCCAGCCCCTACTTCCGTAAAAAAATTTGGTAATTACACAACAAACACAATGCTTTTCCAGGAACATTAATTTTTGTTATAAACTCTGAAAAAGCAACGTTTTTTTCTGTTTTCTTCAGCTTCAGTACAACTTTTTTTCACGACACACCCATTGAAAATTGGTTTTTAACGTTTTTGTCAACTTCTTTCAATACCCCAGCATCACAGCTATTAATTACAGACATAATTAAAAACTGACATTTACTAAAAAACGATAAATTTTAGAGAAAGAAACTAGCCTGGAGTGCAATCACACAAAAATATTTTCATTCTGAAGTAAACTTTTAAACAAATATGAAATTTCGTTATAAAAATACTGCAGAATTACTGTAGTCTCCAAAACTTCAAAGCGCAAAGAAGGCGGAATTATGGGCATTGGACGCATAGCATTACAGATGACACTTTGCCCGTTTTAAACAATTAAGAGATTCCGTTGTTATAGATACTGCAAAATCACGAGAGTTCCCAAAACTGTGAAGCACGAAGAAGTGAGAAGTATGGACATTGACGCACAGCATTACAGATATAACACGTTGACACTTCGTCCATTGTGAACAAATAAGAAATTTCATTGTTAAGATACTGCAAAATCACGGGAGTTCCCATGACTTCGAAGCACTCGTATGACACTTACGCCCGCCAGTGAGAGAGACTGTTAGTAAAGTCCGATCACATGTGAACAGAACTTTTCTTTCTCGTTGGCACCTGCGTACAATGGCTCTGCGCTCCACCCAGTTTCTCAACTGAACCTCCTCCAGTCTGTTGGTCACATCACATTGGATGTCTTCAATGTCACTGAAGTGCTCCCCTTTCAAGGCACACTTGCTGTGATTATAGCACAAAACTATGAAAACTAACTCCAATGGTCAAAACTATAAATACATTTACTCTTATCCAAAAGGTTTGCTTTGTAAAAAACAGTCTCTTTACTTAATGGGCACACTGTGTGTTGGTGGGTGAGGCAATCAAATTATGCACATGTGGCAAGCAAGTCAGCTGATGGAAGGCACACAGCACCAAGTGCTTGTAAATATGCCATTAATAGAATTTGTGCTCATTAATAGAACTTATGATAGGTAACTTGTTAACTGAAGTGCCCATTAATCTAGGGTACACTGAAGTTTCAATTTCATTTTTGTGAACAATGCAGTAGCAGAGAGCAAGATCTGAAATACAGACAAAACACAGTTCATAGCACCGGGTGATCACAATTAAAGTATCCCTATTTAACGCTCTCTGGAGAGATATCTAGCAGTCCAAATGCAACCAAATTAGGTATGCTGACGATTCAGGACATGCTGAAAAGATTTCGCAAAAAAAAAAAAAATTCCAAAGGTCACTACCAGGGGATTTCAGGCGCTGCAAGTTGTCATAATACAGACAACTTTCGGCTCTATGAAGGAAATGAGTCTTTGTGGCGCTACAAGCGACAAGAAAGCGTATCATTTGCATAAGGCACACGCACTACGGGAGACTCCAGGGTATAAAACTATCCTAAGCATGGTGAATGCCATTCGTATTCCATCAACCGCAATGGCTATCACCTTGCCATAATGCGCTCTTCTTGTGAAGCTGTTTTATGAAAATGCGAGCAATGCTGCTGCTGCACTTCAAAAATTCCGACGACGTAAGAATTTGCCCCGAGGTCCATTGACTCCATGTGCTCTCAGAAGAATGATTGCCCGTTTCGAGGAGACTGGGTGTCTACGTGTTCAACCAGGGCGAGGGTGCAAACCTATAGCTCCAGAAGTGATTGAAGATATCACTACGGCGCTTGTGGATTGCTCCATGGATAATGTGTACCAGGTTTCAGTGATGCACGCGCAGTGTTACGGAAGCTGGATGTGCCCTACACCACCGTGTGGAAGGTACTGAGAAAGGTATTGTATTTTTTTCCATACAAGATCAACCACACCCAACAGTTGATTGACAGTAACAAGGACACCCGAATGACCTTTGCATTTACCTTCCTTAATAGAATGGAAGTGGACGATGCGTGGCCATGGGAGATCTTGTGGAGTGACGACGCACATTTTCACCTCAATGGAACAGTTAACATGCATAACTGTTGCATTTGGGCATTGCAAAATCCTCATGCATTTCAAAAGATTCCACTGTTGAAATGAAAGACAATCAGTTACGTTCGGCCATTGAACACACTGCTCATCAACTTCAGGTTTTGCAATTTAACAATGGCACCCACATTTAGCAGTACTGGTTGCACTGCTAAGGTGTCTCTGGTATTTAATTGCACAATCTCTCCCTTGTACAATTAAATACTGGAGACAATAAAATGTCTTGACCGCAACACGTGTGTTGATTTCTTCTTTGATTTTTGTGTCGTTTCCCACGTAAAGCCAAAAATTGTCTGTACTATCACAGCTTGCAGCGCCAGAAGTCTCACAGTGGTGAATTTTGGAACTTTTTTTATTTTTTCGGAAATCTCTTCTGTGTGTCCTCAATTGTCAGAATACCAAATTTGGTTGCATTTGGACTGCTAGATATCTCTCCACAGAGTGTTGACTAGGGATACTTTAATTATGATCACCCTTCATTCAAAAAAAAAAAAAAAAAAAAAAAAAAAAAAAGAAGAAAAATTCACAGCCATAATCCTTCATACACACAACACTGTGGATAACATTGTCATGGCAAACTATCCACTCAGCCCTCCATTTCTCAGGAATTCAGACATTTTCTGAAGTGTGTATGACAATTTGCTTGTGGATCACGAAGAAACAATCAAGAAATCCACAGAACTTACCCGAACATGTATATCCTTCGATAATGCCTTGATAGTGTATTCTTGATCTGCATCTTCGCTTCCTCCCTCTAAAATTATTGCTGCCTGAAATGCAAAAAACACAAGTGAATTTTTCATTTTCTCTAATACTCTTATTTTGACTCACAATACAATACACACAAAAAAAAGACAACACAGATTCATGCTTGTACACACCGAGTGCTACATCATGAAGTTAGTGCTTTTTCCAGTGATAGCACCAGCAAGGGATACAGTGGTAATTATTTTTCAATATAATGAGCACGTGACTATGGTACCGAATTACCAAAAGATGTTGCTAAATATTAAACTTTAGTTCTGGAAAATTTGCATTTTGAAAGTGAATTCTGTTCAGAAGTGGCCAAGGTAGGGAGAGAATAATCCAATATTTAAATGTTATATCACCAGAAGAAACTTTGTTAGAAATAAAGGGCACAGTGCTATTCCTAGAAGTTATTACTCAAATTTTAAGCATTAAATGGGGTATTCTTAGTGGAATATTTTACTTTACTTGTACTACCATTTCAGATTATACTGGCTCCAGGATTATATGGTAAAGTAAAAAAAATTACCTCCTCAACACATATCTGCCAACTATGGCAATAGCCTTGTCAGTAAGTAACTAGTATTATTGTGCGGCATACATAGATGCTTTTTTTACGAAACAATCCATCTCTTTGTGAAAAAGAAATGCACGCCACAAAAGAACATTACAACAAACAAGGAAACGAATGAGACAAACTTAACACGTGCGAAACACAAAACTGATTCTCCTGGTGAGGGCACGATAGGTAACATTGTGAGATTTAAGTTCGAAACTTCCATCTGTAAAAATTATTCAAATGCATTCAGAATTCCACATTGCTTGATAGACTGGAAATCCAAGCAAGTGAATGTGCAGTGCGTGAACCTCCACTTACCATGTGATCATACTGCCTCTAAAAAATTGCAGTTTAGGACAAGACGAGGCCGGGGAGGGGGGGGCTGAATGTTTCAACTGGGTGAAAAATCAAAACGCACAGCAAGAATGTGGACCTACTGTCCGTTTGTACTTTGTTAACCCTGCAGTTTTTTTTTGTTTTTATTTTTTGATTGGAGGTTTAACGACCACCGTGAGCAACTCAATGGGCTATAAGCAGTCGCCCGTCCCTAATTTAGGGTCACTGGTTCCAGGGAAGGGAGAGAGCCAGTGCCGTAACACAAACACAACATCCATGCCTGACCGGGATTCGAACCCGGACCCCTTACGGACGAATGATCAGAGGCCAGCGCCTTAGACCACTGCGCCACCGGGGCGGCTCCCTGCAGTTGCACAGCATCCACAGCTTAATTTTTCTTTCTGCTGATAACTTTCTCTCCCTATTTCTTCATAGTCACTTTTCTTATTTTTATTTCCTCTGATAATTTCATCCATCATGCTGAAAGAACTTTCAGCTTTAAGACCATGAGTGCACAAATTCCGTCCTCCAATGAACACACACATGCACACACACACGCACACACACACGCACACACGCACCCAAAAAATTATGTTCACTTGTCCATTGATCTAGTGAATGATCAAAATAATAATGAAACAGGAGTAATTCCTCGAATTTGTGGAAGAACCTTATGCCTGAAGATCACGGGGAAATTTCTGTGGTGTCCAACTTCCATTTTCGCATATCGATGCCTACAGTTTCAAGCTGAAATACAAAGGTTTATGCAATAAAATGATATTTAACAATACTGGACACAACAGCAACATTGGGCGAAAAAAATTATGATTACGACAAAAAAAAATTTACTCCATTTAACTACTGTTTTACAGTTTTGAAACGTGAAATACCGTCCCCAAACAGAAAATGACCCCGCCCTAAATTCTCTTCAGTTTTGCATCGATTTTGAGAACGATCTAAATACTGACCAAACAAAAAAAGAATTCCGTGAATCCACTTATGAATCTCATATTGTAAAACAGCAAAATAAAAAAAATAAAAAATTCGTAGAATCCATCAAACAACTAAATCTGTTGTAGTTGGCAGGTATGCCTCATTTTGCTAACATAAGCAAAATGAGGAAAACTTATTGCAAGGTGTCATCTACAATGTAAAATGTAGTCCAGAGGTTAAGCTATGGTCACTATTTTTGCAAAATGCAACGTGTTCATCCGAAATGACAGAAAAATTAGTGTCAGTCATAAAATGGTGCCAGCCGTTTATCAGCCCATCAGCAGATTCTGCTCTGCTTTTCTATTTCAGTGAAGACTATAGTTTCCAAAATTCTGCCAGTGACTTGCACTCCACTCTTATTTTGTTAATCCTTAAGGTATGTCCTTACAGCACCTGTTGGCTCAATTACACACACCCCCAACCCCCTCCATTACTCTCTAGAGCACTCCATAAAGGATGGGGCAGGATAAGATTAGAGGCATTAGACCCCTCCCATTCAAAGTTCAAGCTATAATGTCTACGGCACCCCTAAGGCCATAAACAACCCCTTATCTGTGCATTCATGACCAGAGTGACCTTTCAAACTTTCGCAGATCACACCCATACATGAGACCGGCCGATGACAAAAAAAGCTGAACTTTTTAACTGGGTGGAAAATTGGGACACGCGAACGCGCGGTGTGAGCAAATTCAAATACAGCATATACAATATTTAAGATTGCACAAGCCATATGGAATTATTTTCTGTAAATTATGTAAGTAAATATTAAAGTGAAGCACATTATTATATTCACAATAGAAAAGTAGGGAATCAAGAACAAAATAAAATGAGATATTTTTAAAAATCAGATTTAAAACATACATGTAAATCTTTACTAGCTAAATCCTGGGGTGAAAAGTATTTGTCTAGGAAAGTTTGTGCATTTAGTCAAGCAATTAGAAGCATATCCACAGATTAGTTTTGGTCAAACATCAGAGTACAAGAGATAAGTCAGTCTTGTTGGCTTAGTAGCACTCTAATGTACCAAATTTTTCAAAAATGAAATGTGTGTGGAAATAAGTTAAATTCACAGATTCTTACTAAATGATAATTGGAATATGTATTTGAATATGTACAAATTAAAAAAAAACATGACTAGAAGTTATGGTTTTTAAACAGATTGCTTCAAAGATATTTTGCCCCTTTTTTGTTGTACTTGCTTGCACAACAATTCGAATTTCCTCTTCTGAGCAAGCCTGGCTTTCTTCTCAGCAAGCTGCACGGCCATATTTATTTTACGTTGACTGCAGCTGAACAGCATCCATTGCTAACTTTTTCTTTTTGCTGATAATTCATTTTCTTTTCCTCTCTATTTCTTTGGTATAACTTGTTTCTGATGTCCTATGATTTTGGCAGAGGTTGGCATCAACTGCTTCTTGGAAAAAAATTTCTTTACTGAAGAAATTAACTGCAGACTTACCCTGTGCTTTAAGTTTATACTACACAGTTTGTATAGCTGAATAGGTTTCAATGTTCATTCTTCCTGATTTTATATCTATGGTTTCAGCCATCATGCTGAAAGAACTTTCAACCTGTGGACCATGGAAGCATGATATAAAGGCTTTTACTACTTTAGATAACATAGTGTACTTGTAGAGGTCAAACACCTTTGCCCACCACGCATCAATTTTTACAAAGTCAGGAGATAGAAGTCGTGATTCAAACTGATACTGGTGAATTTCTAGAGCATAGCTTTCCATTTCCTCTGAATTCAATATATTTCAAAGAAACTGTGGAAGTTTTTCAGTCTTTTTAAAGTTAGATTATGTCCCCTTGTAGAAGGATCAATGATATGTACATTAAAAGATCACTACATAATGGTAGTGTCTTTGGCATGTATTTTGCATGCTGAATATAAGCTTCAGCAGCCTGGCTTACAAAAAATTCCCCACAATGTCATTTGATTCGCTTTTCAAAATAATGTTCCTGATCCAAGAATCTTTCACAGGTTTGCCTTATCAAATATTTCATAGGTTTGCCTTTCAGTATCTCTTGTTTTAAGAAACAAGCTAAGAAATCCAAGAATAGTTGCTTCTGCTCATCAAAAACTTTATGAATTAATGGCTCCTTTGTTTGAAATAAGCATACATATTTTTTCAAAAGAGGTAGAGCTGCAACATAAAAATTTAATATAAGCAAGGTTTTTTTTTTTTTTTTTTTTTTTTGAGCTTTCAAATAATTTTGCAACAATTCTAGATTTCCATTTTCTTCCATCTTTTGTTAGATTTTTTTCCCGTAATTTCTTCCAAAGCTCCTGGAATTTTAACTTTTTCTTTCTAATCTTTACATATTTTATTTATCACATCCATGTATATTGGTCTTTCATTAGGCTGCACAAATCCATAATACAGCAGCAAAAGGGCATCATGGATATGTAAACTGTTTAATGCCACATGATAGAATGACAACCACCTGCATTGCACCATGTTCTTAATTTCAGTGAATTTTAGCCCTATAATTTCACAAATTTCAGCAAGGGCTTCATGTTGATCTGCCGACCATTTAAAGTAATTGAAGAAGTCAATAAAGTATTTCTCAATGTAAGCTTAAAATGGCTTGCAAAATTTTTTACTTGCATTGTGAATATGGTGACATGAATCTCCATCAATGTCAAGCAAGTGGGGAAATTTTCTCTGCCGAATTCTTGTTTTTAACCATGTTTTTGGGCCACTCATGACACATTCTTTCCATTTAGCTTTCAAACAAGCAAAACAAATTCCTCCTCAGAAAGAAAGAAAAAAAAAACGGAAAGCTGCGCCACGAACTTTGTTTAGAGGGTTCGGGCCGACGTAATACTAGCCCGAAGCCGTGCTTTTTTTCCCACTTAGCTTTCATACATGCAAAACACATTTTTCCTTAGGAAAAAACGAAAGAAAGGAGAGAAACAGGGTTGCGTCACGAACTTTGTTCAGAGGCTACGGGCCGACGTTATCCTAGCCGGGCGCCGTGCTTTCTTTTCACTAAGTTTTCAAACAAGCAAAACACATTCATCCTCCTCAGAAAAAAAAAACAAAAAACACAGAGGTGCGTCACGAACTTGGTTCAGAGGCATCGGGCCGGCGCAATTCCGGGCCACAGCGAAAGAAGCACGTCCGAGCCAACGTAATTCCGGATCACGGCAAAAGAAGCACGCCAGGCCTACGTAATTCCGGCGTGGCGCCATGCTTCCTTTCCACTTAGCTTTCAAACAAGCAAAACAATTTCTCCTCCTCAGAAAGAAAAAAACAACAACGGAAAGCTGTGTCACGAACTTTGTTTAGAAGCTTCAGGCCGACGTAATACTGGCCGGGCGCCGTGCTTTCTTTCCACTAAGTTTTCAAGCAAGCAAAACACATTCCTCCTCATTAGAAAAAAAAAAGAAAACAAAGAGGTGCGTCACGAACTTGTTTCAGAGGCATCGGGCTGACGCAAGTCCGGGCCACAGCGAAAGAAGCACGTCCGAGCCAACGTAATTCCGGATCACGGCAAAAGAAGCACGCCATGCCTATACGTAATCCCGGCGCGGCGCCGTGCTTCCTTTCCACTTGGCTTTCAAACAAGCAAAATAAATTCCTTCTCTTCGGGATGGGGGGGAAGAGAATTTAAGAAAAGAAAGCTGCGTCACGAACTTTATTCAGATGCTTCAGGCCGACGTAATCTCGGGCCACAGCGAAAGAATCACGTAATAGCGGGCCATGCCGAAAGAAGCACGCCGGATTTATGCAATCCTAGTGCCGTGCTTTTTTTTTTTTTTTTTTTTTTTACACTTTCGAACAAGCAAAACAAATTCCGCCACCTCAGAAGAAAAAAAAAAAAGGATACTAAGGGCTGTGTTACGAACTTTATTCAGAGGCTTTTCATCGATTATTTACAAAACCATTAAAACTTTCTTAATAACAGCGAAAATCTGAATATCCATAATTTTTTGTTAGTCACCCGTAATCCCGGGAAATCCGTAATAATTACGGAGATTCCATAATTTTTGGCAATTACGGAGATTCCGTAATTTATGTGCGTCCTTTGTAGAAAGAGATTTCACGAGAACTTCGATTCTCTAACGATCTCAGAAAAGTGGGAACGCATTCGGATACATCGCAAATTACAAGAGAGAGTTCCTGGCGATGACGTCACGGATAGAATGCAGAGTGGCGATTTCCCGCAAGACACGGAATGGCTCGTGGGCTGCGGCAGTTTCCCTAAAGCACGAAGTAGGCGGAGCTTCCACCCTTCGCGCTGCGATGCTCAAGTGACTGACCCCATCCATTGTTGACAGCAGTAAACGAATTGAGCTCCTGACTCCACCCTCCATTTCTTCTTGCCCCCCAGCGCCTGCTCCAAAAACAACGCTCTCAGCTAGAAAGCGCTTAGTTCTTTTACACCACAAAAAAGCGGAATCGCGGAATTCCGCTTTTTCAAGGATTTTTCTATAGAACGACCCCCCCTAAAAAATTCTGAAAATTTTCTCTTCATTTTTGCAATGACCTCGAGGATGACCAAAATGATGCCGAAAAAAGCGGAATTCCGCGAATTCGCGGAAGAATCTCATGTATGATCACACCTAGAACAGAAAACAGATTAGGAAAGAAAAGTGCATACTGGGGGCTGCTTGCCACTCCCTGTTCAGTCTATCGTACACATGGTGCCGTTGCTATGGATAAATTCACTGTTAAGAAATGCAAAGATTACAATGATAATTGCTGATAAATCAACTGGGTAAAAATGGAGTTAAAAAAAAAAAAAAAAAAAGGAAAACTGCTACTGAATCTATACCTTCCAAGCAACTTGTGCAAAAATGGCTCTCCCTTTACAAACGGGTGCAAGTTAACTGGATGGAAGAAATGCCATATTTGAACTACAAAATTGTGTGTTGCAGCAAGAAAAATCTATGTCCTGGCAAGTGATAAAGATTTGCATTTTAAGCTTATTTAATCAAGATTTTAGAAAGTCCTTAACCATTACTTACCTGTTAGCTACACATCAACTTACACTGCCCAATACAGTTTTCTTTTAAATGTGTTAGTATCTTCCCAAAATAATTAGTTTTCCACTGATGGACAAAGTGTTGTTGGTGCGAACAATTAAATTGATGTTACAATTTACCAAGCAACACAA
Organism: Macrothele yani; assembly: GCA_039090855.1. Taxonomy (NCBI): domain Eukaryota; kingdom Metazoa; phylum Arthropoda; class Arachnida; order Araneae; family Macrothelidae; genus Macrothele; species Macrothele yani. The sequence continues at coordinate 33,764,867 of CM077011.1, forward strand.
AAGTGACCAACTTTCTTTAACATTTTGCTACAAATTTTTACCCCATTTTAGCATTTTTTGAGCCAGCTTAAGCTCTAATGTGGTATCAGCTGTGTGGGAGAGATGGGCAAGCAGCAAAAACTAAAGCTGCAATTATGAACATTTCAAACAAAACAGATTTGGACCTGCATCTACAAAATACATGGCACAAAAGATCTGGGACTCAAACAATTTTTAAGATTGGGTCTGTAAAATGAAATAGAAACAAGAAATTATAATTTGTTTTGGTTTGTTATTCAAAATAAGTCCCTCCGGCTTCAATACACTTGTTACAGCGATTTAATAATGATTCGAATGCGTGTTCCAGTTCACTTTGTGGAATTGCCTCCAAAGCACGCATCGAAGCTGTTTGTATCGTCGAAATATCCAAATAACACCCTTTTAACGTCATTTTAAGTTTTGGGAACAAAGAAAAGTCGCAGGGTGCTAAATCAGGTGAATACGGTGGATGATTCAACACACAGACTGCATTTTTCGCCAAAAATCTACGAACAAAAAGTGAGGTGTGACTGGGTGCATTATCGTGCAACACCAACTATTTTCATCTCTATATTCTGGACCGATGCGACGAATTCTACCCATCAAACACCTCAAAACATTTAAATAAAACTCACCAGTAATTGTTTGTCCACTTGGAACAAATTCTTTGTGGATCGAAGAATGTAATGAGCATTGTTTTTATTTTTGATGGAACTTTTCTTGGTTTTTTTTTTTTGGTTTTTTTTTTTGGCTTGTGGCGAGTTTTTTTACTTCCATTCCGCACTTTGTTTTACAATCATATTGAAAGCACTATATTTCATCACCAGTAACAATCGATTTTAAGAAGTTTGGATCATTTTCAGCGACTGAAATGATGTCTCTGCAATGTGCACTTCTCCTTGATTTTTGTTCATTGGTTAATGTGTGTGGAACAAATTTAGCACCGACTTTTATTTTGCCCAAATCTTCATGCAGGATGGTTCGAATCGTTTCTTTGTTGATGTTTAAAGACTCTTCCATCATTCTTAGTGATGCACATCGATTGTTTGCCACGAAATCACGCACTTTCAATAATCTCAGGTGTCCTAGATGAACTTGGTCTTCCGTTATGCTTATCTTCTAGCGTCTCTCTTCCGTCCAAAAAACGTTTTTGCCACAGGAAAACATTTGATCTACTTAAACAAAACTCACCGTAAACTTGTTTCATCATTTGGTACGTTTTTGAGGCACTTTTACCAAGTTTTGCGTTAAATTTAATAACAGCCCTTTGTTCCATCTTAATAATTCAACATGAAAAAAATGTTATTTCTCTAATGAACGCCAGTTTCGTTTGAGTTACTTTAACTACGCAGTACTTTTGGCAAAAAGCAAGCAGATGGTCACGGTTTATAACGCATTCGCGATTACACTGGTGGCGCCACCGTAGGCTGAAATCTAGTGCCAGTCTTAAAAATTCTTTGTCGCACTGTGTATAAAATCAAGAAAATTCAACGTAAACTTAACATGCATGTTATAGAAGAGCTCCAAAACTTTCAGTGATATTTTACATCAAGAAATATAATTAATGTCAATACATAAATTCCAGTTAATTGGTACATTGGTTAATCAGGGCATCCATTTATTTGCAGTAGTTCTTGAACATCCCAAATTAGTTTTTTGGGATAAAGCTTAACGTAACTGGGGCAGCTGCTCAATCGGGCCAAAACATTCTCACCCCGAGGTGTCCCAATTAGCCAGAATCTAATGTATACATTATCACACAAAAATAGCTTAAAAGGATACGCAAATGTAAATACAGATTATGAAGAACACTGAAAAGTATGTATATGTTTATGTACCTCTTCAGCTGCTCCAACAGCAATGACTTCATCAGGAGGCATTGAATTCAAAATAGCTGCTGATGGAAACATGTCAGCGATAAGTTGTTGCAATTTTGGAATTTTGCATGATCCACCAACTAAAACCACCTAGGGAGAAGAAAAAAACATAAAAATTCATAAAAGAACTGCCCGACACAAATATTATAGGGCTGCAATCAAATGCTTCTGCAGTAAAATGGTAGCAGAATACTATTTGCTTAATGAAAGTTTTTAATCTAGCATTATTTCACATTCACGCCAAAAATCCATTCAGGCAAAAGAGATTCACAACATAAAATTATATCACAAAGAATGGTGTCGTCAAATGCGAATGGTCAAGAAAAAATTAAATTTAGAATGCTCCAAAATGAACTAATATGACAAGCAAACTAATGAAATTCTGACCCAAATGACTGATCACACTCTGCCCCCCCCCCTTTCCACACACACTATTATGTGTGATGCTTCCCCATTAACTATATCATACCACACACTCATTGATGCCATTTACAGGGGAAAATTTATGCTAAGAAAAACATGAAAAACTTTTTTGTTTCACACTGTCTTGCCTGTATTTGTTATACACAGGAAACTTCCAATGTAAATATATCTTCTTTAGTTGTTCTAGTGAAAATAGCATAAATAATATTTCCCATAACAAGAAATGCATCAAGACAATTTAAAATATTTTAAAAAATCACAAACTAATCTATGGACTACACAGTTCCAACCCATAAGAATGTACTGATCAAAATCAAAGCCTTCTGCTATTTTACACTGTAACACTTTGTAAATTATTGGTTACACCAGTATTACAGAGGAAGGATGTGAATTTCCAAAACAGTACATAAAGAGCACAATAAACCAACATATAAGATAACTGGAAGAACCAAGAAACAAGGAAAAGAACAGATTTTAATATTAAAATACTCAATCAAATACAATAATTTCATGTTACACAGACTGCTTATATTCAGAAAACTAGAAATAGTAACAGCAGTAATGCCATCCATGAAAACAATTCATGAAGAAAACGCAATAAAATGAACGAAAGGATGAGAAAATGCATACATACATATCCCTAAGCTGCTCTGAGATTCAGGGGTTAGCTCCACAAAGAAATACAAACTATCAGATAAATTGTCAACTAATTTACTTATTTGTTGCTGTATCAAACGTCTCCATTTACAGCGATCTAGACGTATAAAACTCTGGCTTCACCGACATCCATCACATGACGTACACAAGCCCTCCTATAAATACTTCAGAGGTGCCAACCTCTAGCAGAACGTATCAGTAATCAATAGGAGATTTTCAGTAATATTTTCAGTAATTTAACATGCCATTTCTTTTTTTCAAAGTTAAGGACAATATTATAGCATTACTGTGTAACCTGCAATACTTGTATGAGGTGACAACCTTTCGAGGAGCCTATCAGTAATCACCATACGAAGCCTCATCGTTAAAGTGCGGAAAGGGAATTTCATGAGAAATTAATGTGTGAAATGTGTAATAACCTTATATGTTTACACTATCCTGATAAAAAATTATGAAATTAAATTATTAATATTGTACTTACCTCATGTCATTGCTGACGTAAAGACTCCCTTGTTGCTTGTTTTGCAGTGGTATATTCTTTTTCAGAAAACTTTTTATGACACGGCTCACCTGAGGAAAATGCTTTACTTTGCTGTACAAGAAGGGCACTTAATGTTTTGGTGCTCATTGTTGGGCAGAAGTATGCAAGGTTTTTCCTTAGTTACTATACTAAATATTCTCTCTGTAGAGGAATTGCTGTGAGGGATAGTCAATATTGCCAACATTAGTTTAGGCAATGCAGAATACTTGGGAAGGCCAGATGAATCCTTCATCTTAGATATTTCATTCCATGCCACATCTGCTCTAGGATATCCAGCTTCATCAACATCACAGTCTGGGAACATAGCATGAAACAAGGGACCAGCATGATCACAGCTTGCTGTAGGTAGGTTATGCTCCACAACGAATGTAGTAAACAGCAATTCAGCATTTATGACGCTATTTTCATTCTTTTTTGCAAAAAAATTATCCAAAGGCTTTTATTTAGTCTTTCATTTTACATAATCCTCGTGTTTTTTTCACTGGATATGCCTTCGGCAATCATCTCGTCCTACATGGGCTACTGATTACTCCCATATTAGAAGGCATATATATGCAAGGAAACCTTTATTTCAGAATTTGTAACATTTTTCCATTTCCTAGCTCAAGATTTGGGAGAAAGATTCGGATGTTCCTGGAAAAACCTCTTTGCATATTTATTTGTTTCAGAAATGATAATTCCAAGAATGAAATTGGTAAAAAAAACAAGTAAAAATATGAATAAGTGCTACATCAGTTGCATGTTTGGGCCCCTGCATTTCATGATAATCAAAAAAATACTGAGGTTGTTCATCACTTCCCTCTATTACATCTTTCCATCCGCTTTCATGACCTGAAGATTCACTATCAAGATCTTCACTTTCGGAAGATATTGTGCGCGTGGCACAGTGGCTAGTTTTCTGGCTTGATGTTGCTAGGCCAATATCACTCTCAGATGATTCAAAATCATCACTATCACTTGGGAAACTTTCACTCTCACTACAACAAGCCATTTCAAATAACCTTACAAAAGCATTTCATGCAGTGGGAAAAAGCACGTCTGCTAGTCCGAGGAACAAGCTGTCAATAAAGTCATCCTCTGCTAACACTAGGTTGGAAAAAGAGGGGGATTCGTAATTCATGGAGTTTTGCAATTGTGTCTGTTTGTTTGGGAAAAAATGAATAATGTGAAGAGCTTTTAGTAATAAAACACTGCATTTCATTCTCCTGAGAAAATGTGTACAGAATTTTTTCCATTCGAAGTACAGGAAGCAAAATTGCTTGATGTTCACCTTACAGGAGTAATTCTTGTATGTATGTAAATTTTATTTTGAAAACGGCTCTAAGGATTTTGATGAAAGTCATTAACCTACCGTTTTCTGGTACTAGAAATCGATTTAGCTTGATCTCGACTTTAAGAAAATTTATTTAGTGGGTTAAATAACCACCCCGAATTCCCAAGTTTGTAGCGTGGTGTCATGGCGTCACCCCATTAGATGTTGGTGCGCGGTCATGCCATCTATCTCATCACGTCACGCGTTCTTTTTGGATCCTATTAAAGTTTTATGTCACACCTTGGTAGCACATGGTCGCGATTCCCATCTGCCTCATTACGTTACGGGTTGTGTGCGTATGTTCGTCCGCACGATAACTTGCGTAAAAATATTTCGATTTCGATGAAATTTTAGTATGTGGTAGGGGAACACCTGGGAAGAACCCTATTGAAAGTGAACGAAATGGGGTCAAAGGTCAGGACATAAGAACGGGATCCATTCAACTGCTTTTGTGCGTCATAACGTAAAAAAGGTTCAATTTCGATTAAATTTCAGTATGTGGTAGGAGACCACCTGAGGACAAACCCTATTGAAAATTGGCGAAATGGGGGTCAAAGGTCAGGACATAGGAGCAGAATGGCTTCCATCGCCATTATGAGTCATAAATTACGTAAAAATGTTTCAATTTGGATGAAATGTTGGTATGTTGTAGGGACCTGTCTGGGGACAAATCCTATTGAAAATGGGCGAAATGGGGTGAAAGGTTAGGACACAGGAGCGGGATCTATTCCATAGCGCTTAGGCATCATAACTTATGTAAAATTGCTTCGATTGCGACAAAACTTTATCATTTTATTTCGGAGATATACTGAACCAGTTCTGTTGAATATCATCCAAATGGATCAAAGGTCAGGGCACAGGGGTGAGATTTATTCCACAGCCATTTTCCTCATAACTTGAGTAATAGCTTGAGCAATGATTTCTAGTATATTGGAAAGCGTATCATAATCAATGCATTGCATGATTTTACTAACTTGTTTTTTTATAACACAATGCAGCTAAGATTAATGATGGAATGGCTCCTATTCAGGGAAACATGCCACACGAGAATCAACAGACAAAAGACTTATCTATTGCTTGGTTCTCTTGTGATGTGTTTCTCTGAGCAGAAGTTTGTCAAACCCATTGTGCCTAACTGTTCCATGTTACAACAACTGTCTGCAGAAATTGAGAACTTAATAACAGGCAATTTTTTAAATTCAATTTTGCATCCTTTTAGGGAATAGAGAAAAAAAAAAAAGGAACTGAAAGTAAGATTTACCAGATTCCAGGCAGGTAGTAAATACAAAAAAGAGTTTGAAATATGAAAAAAAAAATTGTTTTGGCAAAATAAAGTATTCCCTGATTTTTACAAAAAAGGGTAATTTCCCTTGAGTTATTTTTTTGATTTTTGGAACCATTTTCAAATTCCTTGAGAATTCCAGGTTTTCCCTGTTTTCAATGTTGTGTGGGAACACTGAAACATGAGAATTCCTAATGAAAAACAACATGCCTAAAAAATATAAATAAGCAAAATTTTATTTTTTTTTAAAATAAATTATTGCACATGGCTTAAAGCTGGTCAAAAACTTTCCTGTGCTCATTTGATACAAAAAAATTTAAAGCGTATTTCAAAAGCTTAATATAAGATTACTTTTAGCACAGGGTTATTCTTACTTAGCCAGTACTGCACTCTACAGCCTAACCTGCCATAAGCATAATTTTACCCCATCTTTTCTTAATTTGAAATATTGGTACACTAAAATAATGAAAATAACTTGGAACTGCATTTTCACATGGGCAATTAAGTTGCACAAAGTTCATATTAGCAGATGAATTATGGTATATGACATTAGAATGACCCTCAGGGGAATTAAGCAGGGAATTTAATATTTTGTACTTTTTGTTGTTAATTTACTTCTTCACACAAGGGTAGAAGCAGTGAGGGAGTCAAGAAGCTTATGTATTTTGAGGGCAACCATGCAGCCAACCAAGCTTTTTGAGTTACAAAGGAATTGTTTCTCTTCACACCTTAAACCTTTTGTTTACCAGCTTAACTTTCTTATAATGTAACTGGGAGGAAAATGAAATCAAACTCAGTGTTGCTACAAAAGTTCAGCGTGGAGCTGAAAGGAAAAAAAAAAAAAAAAAGTAAGGAAATAGTTTGCAGAAACTTTAGTTTCACTAAAAACGTTTTTTTAGAATACACAACAGCAAGACCAGCAGAATGCAGGTGTATGCTGTATGCGGATAGTTTCTGAATTATTAGCAATTTTTTTTTTAATCTACAAGCAAAAACTAAGGTTATTTATGCAGCAATTATAACACTTACTCTATGCTTTACTCATATTTATATATACTTAATTAAATTTTAACTTGAACTTAACTATTTTTCACATCTTCCGAGTTCTTTTTGGTTTTTACAGGTTTCTGGCCTTTAGATTTCCTCAACACCTGTTCTCAATGTATAAGAACTGTATTAAAAGTCTTATTTACACAGAAAGAAATTAAATTTTATTGCAAAGTTCCACTTGCAGTTGCCATTTATTAAATTAAAATATTTTCCTTTTGTATTTTTGTAAGTCAACTACTATTTTTGAATTAAATGTTGAAAATGCTACTTATAAATTTTGAAGGTTCATTAATAGAATGGATATAAAACTTTTTTTTATATGAGGTTCATAGTCCAATATTTCACCATAAAAGCCCATTTCACAAACACTGCTGCATATTCAGTTGTATTTATTTTGTTCTAATTGGAATCTGTAAGCTCTAGTAGTTATTTATTGTCTTAATTTTTTATAAATTATTTTATTCTATTGTTATCATGGGTAGTGCGCTTCGCAGGTTTGCAGCAATTTTTTTTTTTTAATTTCAGTGGTTGTGTACAAAGATACATTTTATTTTCATACAACTCTGCCAGCACCTACTATGAAATTATAAATAGGGGTGTTGTTTGCTTTTTACATGCTATAAAAATAACGGAACTATATACATCAGAATGCATGAGGGAAAACAAATCACAAAGGGTGAAATTGTGTGTAGAGGGGGGGCAGTGTTCAAAAAAAGTACCAATGTTAGTATCATTCAGAAAAATTACCTTTTCAATATTGTCTTTAACTATATGTGCCACTTCTAAAGCTTCAGTCACAGGTTCCAAACACTGCTGTAGAGATCCACTGATTAATGACTCAAATCTGGCTCTGTAGAACAACAAATATTTAAGATATTTTTTTTATTTTTCATTAATGTAATATTTATTAAATGAAATTACATTTTATGGAGGCTAAACAGAAATCAGAATTAACCAACACATGACATTCATCCATGAAAGAAAGCCTGTCACGTGTAAGTACCTGTTTTAGGATACCAAATTATAATACAATACAAATCATACACAAATAGATATAAATAAAACATTAACCCACATAGTGGGTATGATATTTCCACTTCTAAGGGATGGACTCATATCTCTTCTTGCATTAAATTACACGTGGGCTTGCTTACAATTCTTTTCTAGGTGCACACAAATCTTCCTCAAATTCATAAATATGTTGCAGTATCGTTTCTAATAAACAGGCTGAATGATTCTTTTTGAATCTAACAGAGGAATATGTGATAACAATTTTACATATAATTTCCAGCTTTTCCTTACCCAGAATTTCTGTTACATGATAACATGATTTTTTTTCAATCCACTACTACTGAGTAAAGGTCTCTGCAAAAGGGTGGGCTGAAAAAAAAAACATTTTATTTGCATATCGCCTGATGTCGAAAAGTTGCCATTCGGGTCAACAAGAATAACAAAAATTTTTTTTTTTTTTTTTTGAAAGACCAATATCTTACGCCTCCGCACGTTTTTCCGACCACATTGGGCCGTAAGCAAAAACAGATGGAATTTTTTTGTAATTGAAATCGGGTAACCCTAGTACGGAAAAGTGTCCTTTAGTGTTGTTCCCAATAACAGGGAAAAAAGGTTTTGAAGTTGATCAATTGGTTACGCCTCTGCAGTGCACTCTAAGTTCACCATTTTCTTCTCACATTTGGCCCATAGGCCTAGACTAGGTAAAGGCATCCTGGCATGTAGGGCATTTGAAAAATCCGTAGGAAATTGCACTGTTCTGAGTGCACCATGCATGTGCATGCGTACTACACTCAGTTTACTTTGCAATGTGTAGCTCTTTGCATGCTTTTAATGGTCACAATCCAGAACTCACCATGAGGAAGTGGCTACACCTCCTCATGGTGAGTTTTGAATTTTATTTCTACTATGAGTTCTGAATTTTATTTCCAAAATTCTTTCTAGAATTTTATTTCTACGTGGTATATCTTGTTCGATAATCCGCTTTGCTCGAAAAAATGTGGCATTAATTGCCATGATGCAATTGTTGCTCTTATGAACGAATCTCTAGCTTCAAATCCACACAACTGAGGCAGTTGCTTCGGTCACCAGTTTCACGCAACATTCCACAGCTTGCGTGTGGCAGGGGAACTTGGTTATTTCTTTGCCAGCTGCGGCAGAAGTTGCGATTAGTTGATCCAGATCTTCATCTGAGATGTGTTTTGTCAGGGGTGATTCGGTAAGACGCGTTTTAGTCCAATCGATCATCTCATAATATTCATTAGCATCCAAATTGAATTGCAGCACTTCGAATTCTCTTATAACATCATTCATTTGTTGTTGTCTAGCTTTCTTTATTCTTCTCCATCCAAGAGCTGTAATGTGGGTGCGTTCGTCCGCAATCGTACTTAGCATATTCTCTGGGTGTCTGAAGAATGTGTTTCTCTTGATCGCTGCATCAATGATTACTTTGCACTTCAAATCTATGAAGTGCGATAAGTTGATCAGTTCCCAACCCAAAAGTGTTTGGGCCCTTATGTACATGAAGACTTCTTTATAGAAAACCAGACAGGGCAAGTACCTTCATTATGTAGTTGGCAACACAGATCAAAGCTTGCGATGGGTTTTGAGTGACGACATCAAGACGCATGACGACTGTTAGCTGTCGTCAGCCACCGCGAATATGACAGTGGTCCTGGAATTCTTCTAGAAAGGTTGTCATCACAGTCTCCCTGTGACGCAACCCAACTCAGTTGACGTGTATCCTGCAATTCTTTCATGTGTTCTGTCCATTCTATATTAATAGCCGCAAAGTCAAGTACTGGGAGGTTTTCACAGACGTCGAGAGCTGCCCCAGTCTCTCCTGAACAAGTTGCAGGATCAGTTTCCAAACATTTTTGAAAACTGATCAACTTATCGCATTTCGTGGATTTGAAGTGCAAAGTAATCATTGATGCAGTGATCAAGAGAAACGCGTTCTTCAGTCACCCAGAGAATATATTGCTATGAATGAATATAAAATATATAAAGAGAATATAGTGCGGACGAACGCACCCACGTTAGCACTCTTGAATGGAGAAGAATAAAGAAAGCTAGACAACAAATGAATGATGTCATAAGAGAATTCGAAGTGCCGCAACTAAATTGGATGCTAATGAATATTATGAGATGATCGATTTGTCTAAAACAAGTCTTACCGAATCACCCCTGACCAAACACATCTCAGACGAAGATCTGGATCCCTAATCGCAACTTCTGCTGCAGCTCGCGAAGAATTAACCAAGTTCTCCTGCCACACACAAGCTGTGGAACGTTGCGTGAAACTGGTGACCGAAGCAATTGCCTCAGTGTGTGGATTTGAAGCTAGAGATTGATTGATAAGAGCAGCAATTGCATCACGGCAATTAATGCCACATTTTTTGAGTCAAGCGGATTACCGAACAAGATATACCATGTAGAAATAAAATTCTGAGCTGGTGGGAGGGTCTGCGGAACTCTAAGTGTAGCCACCTCCTCATGGTGAGTTCTGGGTTGCGTTCCATATGTGACATTGGAAGCACACGAAGAGCTACACCCTACACATTGCAAAGCAAATGTGTAGTGTACTACACATGCATGGTGCACTCAGGACAGTGCAATTTCCTACGGATTTTTCCAATGCCCTACATGCCAGGATGCCTTTACCTAGCCTAGGTCTATGGGCCAAATGTGGGAAGAAAATGGTGAACTTCGAGTGCACTGCGGAGACATAACATATTGATCAACTTCAAAACTTTTTCACTGTTATTGGGAACACACTAAAGGACACTTTTGCACACTAAGAGTTACCCGATTTCAATTACAAAAAAATTCCATCCGTTTTTGCTTACGGCCCAATATGGTCGGGAAAACACAAACTTAGTGTGACGTGCGGAGACATAAAATATTGGTCGATTTCAAAAAATTTCTTTTGTTATTCTTGTTGACCCAAACTGCAACTTTTCCATACTAGGTGATATGCAAATTAAAAAAAAAAAGTTTTCTTCAGCCCACCCTACTCTGCAAGCATCTTCCACAACTGTCTTGAGCAATCTTCTTCCAAGTCACTCTAGCATACTTTTGAATTTCATCCATACATCTCTCACAAGATTTTCTTCTGGGTGTTTTTCTGCTCTTTGGAATGCAGCCAGCCTAGTATTCCAGTTGTCCAACGGTGGCGAGTCTTTCCAGAAATACGTAGAGCTGAAATTTTTGTTTCAGGATCTTCATTTTGGTCACGATGTCATCAACTCTTGTAATTTTCCTATAATCCGGATGTGTTTCTCATTACGCTAAGCATGCATCTCTCTATGCTTCTCAGAGTTGTCTGTAGAACCTATCTTTTTTACTTTAAGTCCGTGTCTCTGATCCATAAGCAAGAACTGGAAGACTTTTTGATCAAAAGGCAGTCAAATAATTGTTTCTAAATGGTGGGAAAAAAAAATATCTTCCTTTTGGATACGGATGACTACAATCAAAACTGTTCTTTATGCCCCCCCCCCATATTAAATTACCTTACTAGGTGGCAATAGCATGTAGTGCAGTACGAAAATAACAGCAGTCTCGGTGAAGAAGCAAGGATCTTCCAGTAGCAAAGATTGCCAAATTGTAATGGAACACTTAACTTAGTTTGTCTTTGTTTTCTTTTTTGTGCCAAAAATGTGTTTAGTTATGAATTGATCTTGAGATTGACCCGAATCATCATGAAAAATGTGAAATTTCTCAAATCTGCAAAAGAATCTTTCCTGAAGATCGGAGGAATTTTTCCTTTTTTTGCTATCTAACTTCTGCAGTTAGAAGTTAGAAATACAAGCATTGGCAATAAAATACTTAACAATACAGAACGGAGGCAACAGTGCAAGAAAATGAAATTATTATGGGGAAATCTTCACTCTGTTTAAACTTCCATCTTGAAAGTTTTTCAAAACGAAATACCATCCCCAGACAGTAAATAATGCCTCCCCCACCCCACACACACACACACCTAAAAAATTTCTGTTCAGTCTTGTGAATGACCCAAATGATGAAAAAAAAACTATTCCCTGTGAATCTGCAGGTCTCCTCTATTCATTATAAGGGGGAAATATTTTCATTAATGTATTCATAAGACATATTCAAGTATGTTCTTAAAAAGGTGTGTGCAGTGCACTCACCTAACTTGTCTGATGTCCTTCCTTCTCTTTTACACATTAACTTACAAGAAAAAAATGATCTTTTATACCACTATATAATTCTTAAAACAAAAATTGGAGAAACATATTTTGATGCACTAAAAGACAAAAGTTTTGCATATCCCAGATCAAGAAACAAATTTGTCTTAAATGCAAACATAAAGAAGCTTAAGATTTATAATAATGAACTAAATATACCTGCTGACATTGATATTAAGGTCTATCCCTTCGTACAGTGATTCAGCAAAACACTGAGCAACTCCCAGCATACTCAGTACATGCTTGCACGTGTCGGCGGCTACTTGCAGCTTCATCAACGATCGACGGTTTTCTCTAACATCACATTTGTATTGCCTGCAAATGGTAGAAGGAAATACAGTTGTATAGATGCATTCACTATATCAGTTTTACAAATGAACATCCCAAAAGTTCATTACACACATATGCAAAACACAAAAAACGAACTGACCATCTGTTCCTATTTTATAGCACTTCAAAATCAGAAAACATACACAAAATGGTAATTCCTTTAAATGTTGACTTAAATATTTCTTAAAATTTCCTTACTTTAGATAGGAATAGCAAGGATTTTGCCCCAGTAAACTTAGAAAAACTGTTGCATGTTATTTCTTATCTAGCAATAACATCCTCAATAATTATAGAAATTTTAAAGAAAACATATGGGCCACAAATAATAACATCCAGCAAATTCTGGCACTTTTCCAATCATTAAAAACACAATGAAATATGAAGAAAACAAGACACCTAAGCAAAAGCCAATATTGAATTTGTGAAATAAGTTAAGAATTTTGGAACAGTGGAATAAAAAAAATGGTTAAAAAACCAATCTTAAAAAAATGATTCATAAAAGCAGAAATTGGGTTACTAAAGCTCTATAACATGAAACTACGTACATAACTACAAGAGAAACATGACATAATGGAAGCCTACAATAATTTTTACAAGAACTTTATAAAGATAACACACACTAGACATATGTATGGGCTTGGCCCAGCAAGGCTTCAGAACATGCAAGCATGTTCTGAAGCCTTTCTGAAAAAGGTTAAGCATTTTTTGCTCCAGAATTAAAGAAAACTACTGACTCACAAAATGCAAATTATGGCAAAGATTGCAGCGTCGAACAAAAGACATGGAAGTGCATCCTGCACTGGATGTGTCAATTAATTACAACTGAAACAGAGAAGCCAAGCTGCATGGATGTCTGAAATGGCACGATTTATTTCTTTAAAGGTTGAAATCAAATTCTGTTTTCCCTTGGGTGTTAAATTTTACTGCTCAGCTCCAAATGTGAAAGAACAGTTATTGAGATAGTTGTTTGCAGCCAAAATAACAAAAAATCTGAGGGTTCCCTGAGGACCATTTTTTGTAGAATAATTCTAAGCTGCTCACCTTTTCCAACTACCTGACGTTGAAGGTGTCAAAATATGCATAGCTGCCAACTAAATTTAATGAAAAACCAGAAGATTCCCAAAGAAAAATCCATAAGATTGAATAATAATCGGGACGATTTTTCTGATGTTAGTTTGTTATACAATATAAAATGTCCACACAGCGCTAAAACTGTATATCTTGTTTTGTAATAGTAACATACAAATTTTTATATGCACTTCAACAAAACACGGGAAAGATTAATAAAGAAGTCCATTATGTATAATTTACTAATTTTGCAACACTCCATCCATACAAGTCAGCAAGAAAAAAATTCCATCCTTTTGGATACCTACACAGAATTTCATTTTTTTTCTTATGATTTATTTAAATTATTTTTTTCATATCGATTAAATGCACCGAAATTATAGATTAAGAAACTATGTTAGCCAAAACATGTATCAAACTTTTAATTGATATGACTACAGATGTTTGAATTTAACAGCAAATTTATAGTGATTAAATAGAATCTATAGATGATTTCTCATTATGATCTACAAAGATATTAAATTTTATTTTTATGGAAGTTTGCATCTAAAGGAAAGGATGTTCCACCCTTCCTTCAAATTAAATAGGATCGTACCCCACGCTGTCATGGAACACACTAAAATGTTTTCAAAAACAAACCATTTTCATGCTAGGTTTATCTTATGGAGAGACGGACGATGAGACAGTCAAATAAAAAAAATTAAATAAGATTGACTAAGGGACACTAATTGGTAAATTATATTCAACTAAAAACAACGTGAACCAACATTTTGCACAAATCACATTCAGTTCATTATAACTTTTAACAAAAGAAGTTAATTTCGTATATTTTTCCCCACGCAGTCATTTACGCTTGGCACTAGAAATATGATTACATTTCTTCCACCATGCGAAACGCTGAAATTACATCGACACATAGTGCAAAATGCACATTTCATTTTTTGAAGATTTTGCAATGCACAGGAACTCCGCAGAATACGCAGCACGGAATGTTTGATAGTACTGTTTTACTCCTTTTATATTGCTGCTCATAGCGAATCACTAATACTGAATTAACTGACACTTGGGAAAAGGAAAATAAAAAAAAAAAAAAAAAAACGCAAGTAAAACTACTACAGTAACACAGTAACAGCTAAAAGAGTTGCAATTTGCAGAGGAAAAAATAATGATTACAGAGTTATCTGATCAAGCTGGTCAGCTAAGAAAGCAGAGAAACTGAAAGGATCTTTCATCTAGAAAAAAAAAGGTTTAGTTTAAGTTACGAACGTCATTCTCGTCCTCCCATCATTCTTTACAGGCCGATCGATGCCTTGCAGCAGCGTTAAAAGTTTTACCAAATCCGATCTCTTTAGTGGCATGATCTGGGCCTATCACCCTCTCGATCTCACCCTCTCCTGCAGTAAACTAACACAATGTGTCACCGGAACAAAACCAAACGCTGTCTTTTACACCAGGCATCCCGGGAAATGATACAGCCACTTCATCGGCAATTTCCTCTACATCTCGTCCCCTCCTCCCTTTGAGGTGTAGCCATGGCACAAAACGCTGGAACTGTTGTTTTAATTTAATCTTATATGTCTGCGAATAAATAAATAAAATAAATTAATTAAATAAAAAAAATGGCCTAACATGACAAAATTTAGAATGCACGTATTGGTTTTAGAAAATGAAAATCTCTAAATATCACGCAATTCAGTTTGATAAAAGTTACAAAACCAATCAATGGTGTTTTTGTTTTTTTTTCAAACAGATAAAGTATAAAAAAAAGAAAGTTACTCCCTTCCTAAATTAAACTCATGCTGTCAAAATCTGGATATTTTAAAATTCAGAGTTGTTTTCTAAAAGCCCAAAATTTCATGCCAACAAAATGTGTGGGTTTGCAAAAGCAACAGTGTTCTCTACGATACTTTTTCTTTACGAATGAATCCCTTAGTATGACCTAATTGATAGGCTGTATATTTTGCGTGTTCTTGCTTTATTATAGAACATTTTTTCTTTTGTGACTTAATTTCTAAAACAGCTACCACACACGTGTTGTATTTATAATTAAGAATTCCATCCCATCCAAATCGGTTAATTTCCATGGAAGTTATTGCTCGAAAATTCTGACTAACAAATCTCGCGCATAAAGTTAAAAAATATCAACGTTTACCATAATCAAAGGTTTATTATACATCGACTATAGTTTCGCAGAGCTTCTGGCTCAGCTTTATCAGGACGAATCAGGCTCAGCGAAACTATAGTCTATTTATAATAAACCTTTGATAGTGGTAAACGTTGATATTTTTACTTTATCTCAACACAAGTTTGTAGTCATAAATTATATATAAATCTCGCGCATGTACGCACTACCCCGTGAATGTTGCTGATAATAACCATTTTCAAAAGGGTAGGTCCACTATGGGTGCTGAAGAGCGTAGCAAAACTTCATCGCAATCGTGCTTTGATTTTACGTAAGTCATTACCAACGAGTGGTCATCACGCAAGGGGGGTGAATCCCGCTCCTATATCCTGACCTTTGACCATTTTCAATAGGGATTTGATGAATTAGTGTGAAATCCAACGTATTAATTTCGTTGAATCAAGCCAAAACATTTTCATGCGTTACCGTGCTGACAGACAAAGCACAGTTGGAAAGTGTAGAAAACTTACTAACCGACCAGCAAAATAAATCATTGCTAGAGAAGCATTGGGTCGAATGAACATTGGACTTTTTTTCTTTTTAACTTCCTGTTATACCGCATTTTTTCGTTAGGTCAAATTTATTGCCAGAGAAGAGAAGTTATGAAACCATGCCCCAAATGCATTTTTAATTTCACAAAACTGGCAGCTTTTGTTTAATTTCGTCATGTTGGGTATCGATCTGGGCTTAAAAATTCCAGATTTAAAATCAGTTTCAATTTTTTTCTACGAAAACTCTTTCGGAGATAGCATTTCTAACTGGGAGTAATAAAACACATATGCTCTGTGCTCCAATGCAAGACAACCCCACGCTGGCCTACTGAGAAGGGGAAAGGGGGAACTTGCGAGAGATAAACAAGCCCAGCTGGAGAGGTTCAGTTTAAGTGCAGCAAAAGCTTTACCATTTGAAACAATGCAAAAAAAAAAAAAATAGTGAGAAAACTGCGGACAAATGTTTCCCACATAAACACGTAACTGAAAAGTTTATTCCTAACTTACAACCACGCTTCATTTTAAATGGATTAAGTAAAATAAATAGTTTTAACGGTGGGGCAAAATCATCAGAAAAAGAAAAAAAGACGAAGAATCAACAAATCCGTAAAATTAACATTCTGCTCGTAAAACAAGTTGCCTTTCCGTAAATTTTACGGGTAAACTGTAAAACCTGGCAAGTATGATAGTGCATAAAAAATGAAAAATTTTCATGATGGCTTCATGAGGGTGGTACTCACATAATCATATACACTACTATTAAAAATCAGGATTTAAGGACTGCAGACTGTCTACTTACAAGTAACTGTTGTGCCACAATGATTACACAAAAGGTTAAAATATCAATAATTCACTCAACATCACAAACTGTTTTTCACTAGTCCAAAACTTTTAGCCTTTTATCAACCCTAAAACAGGGGTACAAGATAGATATATTCTTAAATTTGCATCAGTTTGAATCTTATAACCTATAATACACAGATGTGAAATCTGTAGTGGATGTAGAAGGGCAAGATTTACAAGAATCAAAAGGTATGCAATAATTACATATTTCTTGATTTTACAATTTACAAAATGCTATCTGACAAAACCTATTTACTTAAGAGTACTACTTTTTTTTTTTTTTTTTTTTTACTAGCCATTAGTACTTGCATGTTTTAATATTATTCACATTTCCTGAGAGAATAAAGAAACTTCTTACCTTTGAAATTCCTGACTGCAGAAGTCCACCAAAGAGTCAGTGAAAGAAGAACCACCGAAATTACTCCGAACAGATGACACAATATTGTACATTCCACCTATGACTCTAATGACTGATACATCAAGTGATGTTCCACCCATACGATACACAAGGCAATAACTAAAGAAAAATTCAAAGGATATACTTATAACCAAGAAGTGAGAGATTAAAAACTACAACTAAAGAGAACATAATTTTCAAGAGAAAAATGATATGAATGTGCCATTGTTACTAAAATACTATAACATGACAGCCGTTCTTTCAAATTATTCATAATGTTATGTCACTACCAAAGTTTATCAACCTCTTTACCAAAATCTAGCACTTTGCATTACGTGTTAACATGGCAAGAAAAAATCAATGAACAACTCATTTAAGAAATAAACTTATCCAGTGAAGTACATAATCTTCATATGCGAGACTGCCGAAGGAATAAAAATGCTGAACTTTAACCGCATGGGTGAAAAATAAGAACGAACTGTGAAGCAGCGTGAATATAATGCGACGTGAGCAAGATCAAATTGTGCACTGAAATTTATTATGTGAATATTAAACTAGAGCAAATCACTGTATTCGAAATATATAATTTTCTTTTTTTCCCATTTAACAGCAACACAAGATAAATATAAAATCGCGGGGGGGGGGGATTACGATTACCAGCGAATCTACGCTCAGTCCAACTTCCATTTTAGGAAAGTTTTCCTCCATTTCGAAGCTGCAAAACAAGTATTTATGGAATAAAATTATATTTAACAATACTCCTGGGTAGAAGAAACATCACCATGAAAAAAGGATTACGATTATGGGAGAAACCTTTACTCAGTCCAACTTCAGTTTTCGAAAGTTTTGATAGTCTGAATTCCGCCCACATACGGAAAACGACCCCACCACCAATCTCTCCCAAATTTCTGTTCAGTTCTGCATCGATCTAGAGAACCATCGAAATGACGATGGAAAAAGGAGATTCTTCTAATCCACTGAAGAATCTCGTGCCTGAAGAACACAGAGAAATCTACGCGCAAACTTCCGTTTTCGGAATTTTTCTTCCATTTTCAAGTTGAAATGCTAATATTTATAGAATAAAATTATATTTAACAATAATACTGTGCAGAAGAAACCTTGCGAGAAAAAGAAATCAAGATTACGGGGAGAATGTTCACTTCTTTAAATTCCGTTCTCGAAAGTTTTGAAAAGCGAAATACCATTCTCCAGAACAAACAAAAAAAAAAAGACCCCTTCCCCCAACTAATCCTCCAAAATTTCTCTTTAGTTTTGCATCGATCTCGAGAATAACCTAAATGACAAAAAAAACGGAATTCCGCAAATTCGCAGAAGAATCTCTTGTATGAATCTTACACATTAGACAAAGTATTTTTGATTGTCAAAAATAACAATTATAAGTAAAAGTAGGCTTTTCATTGTAACTTTACTTTCTAACTTCCTGAACTGGTGCATACCAAATTAAAAGGATACCTAACAATCCATACACAGCTTTTTGTGTCAGGGAATGTTAAAGACACTATTCTCATTCACAGGTTGCTATGTAAGCAGGTGGGTGGGTGAAAGTAAATTTCAAACAGCTCTTAATTTAAACAATTTCCATTTAAGAGAAAACAGGTTCTTCCCAGATACTGTAGGTAGATATATACTGCTAACTTTTCTCCTAATGCAGTATTTAAGCTGTATAATGCAGTATAAAAAAAATTCAGTAGCATCCATGAAGTAAAAGAACAATTCATTTACTTGTAACTTGCAAAATTATGATATTATATGGCTATCATACTTAATGCACTGTCTATTGTTCCTTAAGATTAATTTTGAAACATTTGGCAATACTGGTCACATAACACACAAGGTGATTCTTTTGCTAGGAAACCAAAACATTCCTCAATATTTTTTTTTTTATTTCTGTATGGTTTCTTATGAAAATTGACATGTATTTATTTACCTTGTATCTTGTAAAACAAGGTCTTCCTAAAACATATGCCAAAAATGGTCCCGCTCCAGCATCCTTGCACTTTTTGTATGCTAATCAAGTTTGTGAAGAAATGTGCTAATATGACTTCGGTAATGGCAGCCACCTCCCGGCGTATAGAGTCTTTGAGGGCATCAGTTGTTCAAGGCATATTCAGTAAATTTATACTTTGTCTTTAAGTAAATCCCACAAGAAGAAATCTGGTAGTGTCAGGTCTGGCGATCTTGGCAGCCACAGATTTGTCAAGATTACTCGGTCAATGAAATAACTTTCCATTTCCTCTCATGCCTGCATTAAATGTGTGGCATGTTGCACCATCTTGTTGAAAGTAACCTCCCATTAATTCGTCATCTGTTAACTGATTTATAAATTCACTGAATATGTTCAAGTACACCTCCGTGGTAACAGTTTGATCGAAGAACATGGGACAGGTAACTCTTCTACGGGACAAGAACACTACACCCCGATTTTCTCCGAATGTAAAGGCTCCGTATGAATGTCATGGGGGTTTTCTTCTGCTCATATACACATATTTTATGAGTTCATGCAGCCACTCGGATGAAACCAGGCTTCACCTGTAAACCACATAATGTCCAAAGTCCCAGGATGTTCCCCAACGAAACATTGGAACCATAAACAAAATTGTACAAGTTTATTGAAATCCCTTGGAACCAACTCTTGGACTATAGACACACGCATGGGTGCAGTTTTGCTTTTTGGCAGCTGTTTGACACGAGGAATAAGGAATACCAGTTTCTTGCAAGTCTTTTTAAAGATTTTGTTAGTGATGCCAGTAATCACTTCTTTACATCCTGCACCATGCATTTAGACATCCTCTGGCCTCCTTGTGTTGATTGAGAAGATTTTCTGTTGTCTCCAATTTTTTTCATCAATTTGTGAATACAGGATTTTGACAGCATGCTTCTTTCACCATATGTATTATGAAATGCCCTTTGACATTGTATTCTGAAATCCCTTTTGAAATGAACTCGTGCTAGTATTTATGAACAATAAACACTCGCTGTTCAACTGAGTACATGTTTGCAGCAGACGCAATCACTCAACACCGAGTCAAACACCTGGTCAGCAGTCGAACATCAAGGTCATACGTAAAGTCCACTTTGTTGCGGGGTGTGAAGTTTCTGCTTCGATAGAAGAAAGCTTCGTCCATGTACATTTTCATAGAAAACCATTGAACCGTGAGGAAGTTACTGAGGTGCGTTTGGGTTTCCTAGGGAGAGAATCGCCCAATTTAAAGTAAGGATGTAAATCAATACAATGATCACTTCAACTGAGTTTGCAAAGAATATCAAATCAGTGAAGTTAGCAATATTGTTATCTTTTTTAATGAATTGTTAATTATTTACAGCACCAGTACAAATGAAGATATAAGGCAATACCTAACACTGCTACTACAATTTTTAAAAAAAATTAACATCTTTCTCAGAGACTCCAAACTTCCTAGAAAATTTTTAGTAAATTAAAAAAAAAAAAAAATCAGTAGTTTGTTTTATTCAGTAGTTAACACTAGAAAAATCAGTTTTTTTTTTGCTTTTTTTTTTCAGTAGTAATGAATAAAATGGTATTGCATGCTCTAACAAACACAATGTGAGTAGTGGCAAAATAAAAGTGTAGATTCATAAAACAGTAAATTTCTTCTTAAAAACTGTTCAAAAAATGTAAGACTTTCTGTGGAAAACAAGTGGCACCAACATTTTTTTCCCTCAAAAAACCAATGTATGTTCCAAAGACAATCCCGCAACATAGTATGAGCCTCGGCTTGTTTGAACTATTTTCAACCTGTTAAGGCACTACGTTGTCTGTAGGATAATGGAGCATATACTTTTTTTATGAGAGAGAGAGGGGGGAGGGTTGCTTTTCAAAATACCACATTACCTTTGAATTTGCCAAGCACTCAGCTGGCATTATCAGAAGATCCAAGTGCAATACAATTCTGCCACTGCAAGCCTTTTTTGGCAAATTTATCACTGACAGATTTAAAAATTCCTTCACCAGCATTATCACTGCATGCCAACATAGAAACCAGCAAAGTAATTATTTCCCCACTCACCTTCTCAAAAAAAGTGATTAACAGCAGATACAGTTTCATATCATTACTGTCATTGCTTCTATCAGGGTGAATCTAAGGAAGAAGTCATTTCTTTCATCAGTTGTTTGAGCTATACTTGTGATGGTTGCTGTGGCTTTCGTATGGCCACTACTATAATTTCGTGCAACCTTGGAATCGGGAACATTGCCATAAACAAAGGTCCAGCGTGATCGGAAGCTGATATTGGCAGATTGTGTTCAATCAGAAAAAGAGCAAATAAATCTTTCAGCCTTTATGGCACTTCAGGCTCCATTTTTAGTGATGAAAAATGATGCAACATCTTTAGACTTCGTTTTTGCTTCGGCATAATCTTGGTGTTTTTTCGAAAACACATGACAACGACAATCATCTTGGCTTCCGTGGGCAATATTTATGTCCTTTGAACAATAAGTACAAAACACCATATTGGCTGAAATTTTTGATGGTTGAAGACATGGAAATTTAACACTGCATAAATCTTTAAAAAATTTTATTGCTTTTGGACATTTTTACCTCTTGTGCCACAGGAAAGAACTAATTTCGTTTTCCAGAATTCATTGTTTCAATTACGATAACACAAATCTCCAAACTAAACAAGAAACCCGCTAGCTTCTACTATAATCCAAAACCACGAGAAATATCTGTTGGTATCCAGAAAAGAAGCTAGCATCGCGCAGTTATCGGTTGGCACAGACGAAACAAAGCAAAAACAGCTTCCCACTCAGTTCCGCTACAATCAAGTGAGCAGAAACTTCTAAGGCATCTACAAAACATTTTTTAAAAAAACGTCAAAGAAATATTACGACTTGAATTAACATTTCAGGAGCTGGGGGAGCAAGAGCGAATATGAAAACCTAGGTGTTGGGAAATCAAGTTTAAAATTGGAGAATGCTTTCAGGATAGAAGGGCGAATATGTACATCGGCATTAGAAAACAAGTTCCTTGAGTACAAACTTTTAATTTAAATAATTATGTAAAACAGTTTCTGCCTATTGGCACCTTAAAAAAATCACCCTTCAATGTTCAGTCTGGAAAACACCCTTTAATATTTTTTCTTTCCTCTTCCAAGAATTACACAAATAATAAATAAGAAACAAGAATACATGTAAAAAAACAACGTAAACCAAAGACTCCAGCATGATCGTAGTCACAGAGTCTGCTTCAATTGAAGATGTCATCAGCCGCATCCTCGAACTCTACAAAATCGTCCGTACAGTCATCTCTTGCTTCAAAACAGATTTATACAGCATTAGAATGAAGGGCAACAGGTCTTTCAGGTCACGCTGTTTTGCTCCTGTGAGTTTTGAGAGATCCATGGTACTTTGGTGGAAGATCAACTGAGCTAAGGTTGAAACTATGTGCATTATATTTGGTGCCCTTTCCTTTTTGTAGCTGGACTTTTGTTGGATCAATATTTAGGTAGAAAGGGTAGATTTCAAAACCTATCTTGAAGTTCTGTGAAAATGCAAAGATCTTACCATCCTTAAATTTTGATCCCAGTAGTTGTCTTTTTGTTACCTTTTCGAGAAGCACAGAAAAGTCTTTTAATCATCTCGCTAGTAACAAACAAATACGAAACCGGTTTCGTTGTCTGGTATTTTGGATGAAATGAATGTAATGGTCTTTTGAAAACACCTCATAGTGCAGGATTTTATGCTTTGTGTGTCCAAAGTCCCTGTCACACCCCATCATTGAATGCTCTGACATAAAAAAAAAACATGACGAATACTTTGGAACCAGCCTTTATGAATAAGACATAAGTTCCCTAAAACACTCATTCTTCTTTTGACCTGGGCAATTATCGCTAAAAAAAATAATTACCAACTTGTCGTTTTCATTGACAAAATTTTCAAGGTAGTGACTGATGAAGCTCGCTATCTCACAAGATCCACGTTTGCAGATACTTTCACCCCAAACATACATAGTAGATGCACCTGTTTTGGACATTGTGAACACAAAAATTATACCTCCACATTTTTCTCTTGTAGTACTGAACATTACCTGTCAGTCAAGAAGTTGGTAAGGCTTGTTGTAGGTCGACGGCAATAACGGCAAGATTGTCATCTATATTTCCTTAATAGCTCTTCATTATGTTTTGGGAGACTTCCCATTTCTTCAGATGAACAGCCAGTTCTCGCTCCAGTAGTAGAAGCCTTGCTGAATCGGGATCAGTTTAATTGAGATCATTAATTTCTAATTTCAATTTTGAGCATGTATTGCATTCATCAACTGATGGAGGCTGAGTACCAATATTGTACTCATTAACAAATATGCGATGGTAGTAGTCTTTTACCAGTACTTTGTCAGGATACTTTTCCTTCACCCATTCTTCATAGGCATGATAAGCACCTGTGATCGATGAACCTGGAGGCATATACTTTCTGAAGGGGCTTTTAGCCCGGCTATAGTGGCTGAAAACTGTAGCAAGAGACTATGTGTTGCTTGACTAATGCTTTCCTCTCTTCCGTAACCTTATTTCCGGAAACTGTTTTTCCCCTACAGTCAGTTGAAACAGCAAAGGTCACACTCTGCTTCCCTAAAACCACCACGCACTCTCTTTTCTGTGATACTGTGCACACTATAAAATCCTTGACGACAAATAGGGGGGGGGTTTTTTTGCCATTGCCGATGACAGAATATCCGACGGTTCGAAGTATCCTACTTGGCCTATTCGTTACCGTTGTAACCTTACAATCATCCCAACTAAGAAGCTTTGATAAATAACAGTTCTGTAAATTATAGTCTGAGTACCAATATTGTACTCATTAACAAATATGCGATGGTAGTAGTCTTTTACCAGTACTTTGTCAGGATACTTTTCCATCCGAACTAAGAAGCTTTGATAAATAACATCATCCCAACTAAGAAGCTTTGATAAATAACAGTTCTGTAAATTATATCTGAGTACCAATATTGTACTCATTAACAAATATGCGATGGTAGTAGTCTTTTACCAGTACTTTGTCAGGATACTTTTCATAACAGTTCTGTAAATTATAGTCGCCAATATCCCAAAAATTGTGAAAAATTTGTTCCACAATATTCATCCCCAATTCTTCCAAACATTTATGACCACATTTACAGGGCTGTCCCATTGCCCAAGCAGGTACTACAGTTTTCGTTTTTCTAGAAACATAGGACTTGCCAGAATAGTTTTTTTCTTACTTTCACCGATCCATTTCTCTGTATTTCTTTGTCTCTTTCTTGATGTATTTTCACATGCCATTGTAATACAAATTTCTTACACCACACTCACAAAACTGCTTGAAATCACGTACTAGAAGGAATGACCTGGATGACCAAATACTCTTTTTTTTTTACACATCAATCAAACGCTTAAAAAACATCACGATACAGAAAAGAACCCGGACACAACAAAATGCTCCCTGAGAATGAGTGACAGGATAAAGAAGCTCAAAAAAGCACACGTGACCTGCACTAATGACTCGCAGCAGAGAGGAGAGAGCATGAACCTCGGACGATAAGCAGTCCCAGTGCAATATGCATGACGTAGGATCTGCATATTCACCTTTGATCCCCCGGCCCGTTCAGCACTACACTCACCAAATTTTTTTTTTTTTTTTTTATATATATAGGATGTGTTTAACTGCAATTTCCAGAACAACAATTGCAAATATCAGCCTAAAAGGTTTACCATCCTATTCTCTGGGTTTAAGACAATTCCATTTTAAAAAACAATTTTTTTTAGATTCGCCCTTTCTCCCCTGAGCACCTGGATTTATTAAATATTTTTTGGAATTCCAAGAAGCAATTCCAAAAACATTTAATGTTAGAATCTCTACATATTGATATAAACCTCACACAGATGCTTTTAATAACATTTCAATTTCCGTAGCATATTTCATGCTTCCCATAATCCGTAGATTGGCTGATGATTTCCGTAAAAACTACGGAGAATTTTTAGTACTTGGGAGTCTCTGCTTTCTATGCATGAGTGACAATAGGCACCAAGAAATGCCTTGGCAGGCATCACACTAATGATCCAACATGCAATGTTTCACAAGAGCTGAGGAAAAGAAGATGCCTTTTACACAAGAAAGTTGTTACTGCTACATTTTTGGGTTCCTGTTTTAAAATGTCACCCCCTGGAAGTCACCTTGGAGAGAAAATTCACCACATTTATTCTGAGCAATTCTACGCCATGGTCACACTCCTCAAAATAATACAACAACATATAAGAACTAAGGCATTTAACATTTTGCATTTTAGTGCATAGTTACAGTTCTTAATTTTATAATATATTCAGCGTGTTTGAATTACCCAGTGGTCCGCTGGCCATTGGCCAGAAAAATTTCTGTCAGACCACTGAATTATTGATTTTACTGGCCCAGGTGGCCAGTAAGTTTTTTTTTTTTTTTTGAAGTTGTCACAAGCTGAAAAATAAATTTCTATTTCTTTTACCTCGCTGTACGGTTTTCTTTTTAGGCTGCAAACTAGTGATAGTTTCATGAAATGCTGTTGGACAACAGCTTTTTTTTTTTTATCATGATTTGTAAAGTGGAAGAAACAGCTAATATAGAAAGGCAATACCCCCAGTTTTTGTCTTGTAATGGCTACAGCCATTTTTTATTACCTTCAACCTATCCTAGTGAATGTAGCAGATACTGACACCAGACAGCTTTTGTTACTGACCCCAAAAAAACACTAGAACAGAAGGTCAATTGGATGTGTGAAGGTAATTTTTGTAAAAGAGCAATTCACATGAAACAGTTTTAAATGGGGGACTAAAACTAACTTCATCGGAAAGTAGCAGAGATGAGCAATAAGACTAAAAATAAGGAAAGAAAGCTAAATCCTAAACAATAAAACATAAAAAAGGCTACTAACGTACAAGAATTTTCTTGTACCCTTGGAGTCTTCTTGTTCCTTCTTACTTAAAAACACGTAAGGAATGCACTCTTACTTTGTTATATCACCAATCCATTGGGATCTTATTCTGGAAAATTTTTTGTCCTGTCAGTAGCACTTTCAAATTAGATGTTTTAAAAACAAATATTGGAGATAATTCCATTAAAATGACATTTTCTACATATATTGTAAATGTCTTTTTTTTTTTTTTTTTTTTTTTTTTTTTTATGGGCCAGTGGCCATTTTGGTGGACCAGTGGTTTGCAAATTTTAGTGGTCCACTGGGCCAGTAGAAGATTTATTTATAATTTTAACTGTAATTCTTTGGTTTATGACCTAATACCACAGCAGCCTGCATAACCTCTTACCTTCCTGTGCCCTTAACATATTCTCATTACTAATTCTTTTGAGCCTCTGCATTACCTTTCAACCCATATATTTTTCACCAGATTTTTTGGTCTGCATTAGTTTGTATGTTTTTGTCAATGAATCCAACACCACTCCCACACCCCATATTCTTCTGCATTACTAAATCCACTTTGTCACTGAATTCACCTATTTCTGCCAAATATTCTTGTCTACATCACCAATTCTGTTTTGCCATTAAATAACCATTTTTTTACCCACCCCTGTTATTCCTCCTGCCTGGATTACACTAATTCAGACATGACACTGAATCCCCCAAGAATTTCTCCAATTGGCATTAACAAATTTTGCTTTGCTATTAAATCCCTACATGTCAGATATTGCCTGTCTGTATTCCAAATTCTGTGTTCCACTATTAAATCTATTTTCCCCAGATATTCCTCTCATCTCTCCAATAGAGCTCTTAACTTTGTGAAACTAAGCTTGCTTAGTGAAAATAACTTTATACAGCTCATACAAAACACACCCTGCATTTCTGATTCTATTTTCCTTTCACACTTTCCTGTCCAAAAACTAATCACACCCAAGAATTAATTATCTGATTTGTTTCTAGCCCCACTGCCTGACAAAAAAAATATACCTGCTTCTCCTGATATCACCTGCTTCTCCTAAGCCACACTACTCCTTACTTAGGTAACCTTTCACAATGTTTCTGTGGTGCTTCCTCAATATGCTTGAGTAAACTTCATAAAGAACACTAAAGAGATGCTGTAGAAATTACTACTCTTCTGTTTCCATTCCTGTCCACCAAATTTAAAAGGAATTTTGCCATGTTAATCAGATTTTCAATTATCTGAATCACATTCTATATCAACCAGTCCTGATAATCTGCATTTCACTATGTGTTTCACATAATACTCCCATAAAAATTGAAGAGTTCACTCAAAAACCTTAAATTACCTTGGAAGAGATGAGGCAAGATGTTCTGATCACTCCTCAGTATGCCATTAAACAGCCAAAGACGAGGACTGCTTTGAAATTCAGTGTTTTGGAACTACTCTGCTTTGGATCACATCATCATCATCATCATTGTCAACCATTATCAATCCACTGCTGGACGAAGGTCTCCTTAAGTTTCCTCCACAACGGTCTGTCTTGTGCCAGTCTCCTCCATGTCACTCCCGCATATTTACGAATTTCATCCACCCATCTCCCATGTGGTCTTTTTCTGGGTCTTTTCCTGTCCCTTGGAATCCAATCTAAAATTTCGGCTGTCCATCTATGGTCTGTCCTTCTGGCAGTATGTCCAGCCCATTGCCATTTCAGGGATTTAACTCTGATCATGATGTCTTCCACTCTCGTCATTTTTCGGATCCACTAGTTCCTCTTCTTATCTCTCCTGGTTATACCAAGCATGCACCTCTCCATGCTTCTTTGAGTTGTCTGCAGCCTTTGTATGTCTCTTTTAGTTAAGGTCCACGTCTCTGCACCATACGTAAGCACTGGAAGGATGCATTGATCAAACACTTTTCTTTTAAGACATAATGGCATATTGCTCTTGAAAATTATGCTGTTTCTTCCAAAAGCTCTCCAGGCAAGTTTTGTACGCCGATTAATTTCTTCATCAATGTGACGACCCTCGCTTGATATCTGCTGTCCAAGATAAACATATGTATCTGTTATCTCCAGTTTTTCTCCATCAATCGATAAATCTTCATTTCTTGTAAAAGCATTGAACATCACTTTTGTCTTCTGAAAGTTCATTTTTAATCCCACTTCTTTACTCTTGTCAGCAAGTTCCTGGATCATACTCTGCAGCTCTGATGGGGTAGTTGCAAAAATGACTACGTCATCAGCAAAACGAAGGTGGGTTAGATAATCTCCATTAATCTTTATCCCTTTGTTTTCCCAGTTCAGTGATTGAAAGACATTTTCCAATGTCGCATTAAAGAGCTTCGGAGATATGGTGTCACCTTGTCTCACTCCCTTTCCAATTTTTATGTGTGTTGTATTTTCAAACAGCCGAATCTTTGCACTTGCATTTTCATAGATGTTATTAATAATATTAATGTATGCATCTTCAATACCGCAGGATTTCAGAGCCGTGGTAACTGCTGATGGTTTCACCGAATCAAAGGCTTTTTCATAATCGATAAAAGCCATGCACAATGGAAGTTCATATTCCCTTGCTCTTTCAATTAGTTCTCTCAGTACATGGATATGATCTATTGTGCTGTAGCCACTCCTGAATCCAGCTTGTTCTCTCGGTTGAGCCATGTCCAGTGTTACCTTCAAGCGGTGTGAAAGAACTTTAGTGAAGATTTTATAAACCACCGATAGGAGGCTGATAGGTCTGTAGTTCCTGAGATCCTCAATGTCACCTTTTTTATGTAGCAGGATCATTGTAGCGTTGTTCCAATCCTCAGGAATCTTCCCTTCATTAAGGCATCGAGTGAAAATTTGGGCGAGTACTGTTTCAATTTCTCCACTTGCTTCTTGTATGATGTCTATAGTAATTCCATCTTCTCCTGGAGCTTTCCCCCGCTTCATGTTCTTGATTGCATGAGCAACTTCTGCTGGGAGGACTGGAAGAACTCTGGTACCTTTCATGATGTCTGGAGTACATGTATCATCCCTTTCATATAATTTGGAGTAGAAATCTTTCACTCTTGTCAAAATTTCGCCTCTATTTCTTGTTATAGAACCATCTTCTTTTCTCAGAGCCATAATCTGTTTTCTTCCCTTACTGAGATGTCCCTTTGCTATCTTAAGGCTTTGGTTGTTTTCAATTGCTTTCCTCACTAGCTCACAGTTGAATTTCCTTACGTCTTCAGTGATACTTTTTCGTGTTGTCTTGCATAGCTCTATATATTCCACTTTGGAAGTCACATCTTCTTTAGTTGTCCTCATCTCTCTTCTTTTTTGCATCAACATTTTGGTTTTTCCTGATAATTTGTTCACATGCAACTTGTTCTTAGACCCAGCTAATTTTGTTGCTGTTTCCATTAGAGCTTTGGTTACTTTTCTGTTAACTTCCGAAATATCCACTTCTTCCGATGTTAGGCCTTCTAAAGCAGAGAATCTGTTCTTCAGTTCCAACTTGAAAGTATTATGGTGTTTTTTAAGGCTGGTTATGTCAATACATTTTGTTTGTCTTATGAGCTTGCCACGTTCCAGTTTAGTGTTGAGGTGCATCTTACATCTCACCAATCTATGGTCACTACCTGTGTTGAACTTGTTCAGCACACTGCAGTCTTCGATGACGAATTTTTTGTTACACATAATAAAATCAATTTCACTTGTCGTCCCAATTGGATGTCTCCATGTCCATTTCCTGTGTGGCTTTTTCTTGAAAAAGGAGTTCAAGATGAAAAATCCTTCTGCCTCTGCAAACTCAACGAGAGTATTTCCACGCTGGTTTCTGTTGCCGTGACCGAATTTACCTACTGAAGTTTCATTCTGTTGCCGTTGCCCTATTTTTGCATTGAAATCTCCCATAATTATCTTCAAGTGCTGCTTACCTTTATTATTTAGATGACGAATTTCCTCATAAAATTCTTCAATTTCTTCTTCAGGATGACTTGTGGTGGGTGCATAAGTTTGAATAATCTGAGCCTGGTATCTTCTCGATAGTTGGATAACGAGTCGTGCAGCTCTGTCAGAGGAACTTTCAACTTCTACCACTTTATCCTTCAGTTTCTTGTTTATTATAAATCCAACACCACTAGTTCTGCCAGTATCTGTCCCACGATAATAGAAGAGATGTCCACTTTTCAGTTCAATGAGATCTTCTCCTTTTCTCCTTACCTCACTTAGCCCGACGATGTCCCACTTGATCCTTTGTAGTTCCTCTTCCAATTCAAGAAGCCTTGAATCAGAAGATAGGGAGCGTCCGTTATAGGTAGCCAAGGTCAGCATCAAATGGCAGCCTAGTCCGGTCCTCCGGGGATTCTTAGCACCCTCTGCCTTCATGTCGCACTGGCCGCTGCCTTGGCCAGGTACATTCCAGCTGCCGGAGACTGAGGGCCAAGATTTAAGTTGTAGAGTCATTTTGGAGGTGTTTGGCCATAACTCACCACGCTGGCCAAGCGGGTTGGTGAGTGTGGGATAGCATTTCCTCTGATCCCGATGGTATAGTTATACCGCTATTGGCGGTCGTCAGAGCCCCTTTAGTGGGAACAGGATGCACCACGAGAAGGCGGGGTTGACATTTGTCAAGGAGAGGCTGTGATGTTACGCATCACCTGACCTTACATCCCTGGATCACATACTGGCTACAATATTCAGAAAGAAATCAGTACATGAATATTTCATTCCTCCAAGTAACATTACTTTCAGGTCTTTTGCAGCAGATTATATTTATGCACAGTATTGCATTCTGGTTAATTGGGACATATCAGGGCTAGAGCACCTTGTCCCAATTATGTAAAGCTTTATTCCAAAGAGCTAATTTGAGATGTTCAAGAATTGCCCCCTAAATAAATGGCTGCCAGAATTAACTGATGGCCCAATTAACCAGAATATACTGTATAGAGAATTTCTCCAGTCAGCATTACAAATTTTGTTTAGCTACTAAATTTCTGCTCAAAGCCAGATATTCCTCTTACTTGTCCTCATGTCAGAAGCTTCAGACATCCAATGGAGTTCTTACCTTTGCACAATTAACCTAGACATCCATTGGAGTTCTTACCTTTGCACAATTAACCTTGCTTAGTGAAAATAGCTATACAGCTCATAAGAGAAATACCCTGCCTTGCTGATTCTATTTCCTTTTCAAACTTTCCTGTCTAATAACTAACACCCATAACCCTGTGTGTGTGTGTGTGTGTGTGTGGTTTTTTTTTGTGTGTGTGTGGGGGGGGGGGGGGTGCACGCTTTTTTCTTTTTTTTATTTACCAAGATTAGAGCTGTTAAAGGCATTTCTACCATGTATGCCATTTGGGTCAACCACAAAGAATTCACAAATCTAGTTGTGTTTTTAAAACATTCTCTTGCACAGTGCTTTTCATTCATTAGAAAGTCTATGTTATTAATTTTTTATTTAGCTAAAAAAGGAATCAGTAAATTATCTCCATAATTAAGCAATATGCTTACTCACAAATGGGAACTGTCCGAGTCCTGACCAATTCCATACGACAGCGCTGCTGCAGCAGGTTCACTAACAATTCGAAGAAGTTCAAACCCAGCTTTTATGGCTGCTTCCCTAGATAATTCAAGAAAAGAAATATTTTCAACAACACAAGACAAAAAAAAAAAATTCAGTTACATACATAATAAAATAGTGAAATCTCTATTCTTACAGTACATGAACTCAAGCATAAATCTGTAACTCAATAACCAAGGTTAACCTTCCTGGGATCACACATGCAATGACATATTTCAGTAATGATAACTCTTTTTTCTGGAGTTTCTCTATAATGATATTTTGTGACCTATTTCCTCAGTACAAGGTATGAAAAATGCTATATTTTATATATATAGTACAAAGTAAATATTTAAAAAAAAATATATATTTTTTTTTTTTTTGCAACTCAAAAATACTCAAAAATTTCCCAGAACTGAAAACTGGTATAGCAAATCAGAGAAAGTAAGGAAGGATTGCAGAACAAAATGGCAGAGTCTGTCACCTGGCTTCATCAGGGACTCTCATTGCTCTACACAGACTAAAAGTGTGGATTTCTGCATCATTCAGTCTACAAGACATCCCTAAGGAAACCTAAGCAGACAGAAAAAAATAAAAACAAAAATAAACCCATTACTAAAAAGTTAGTCAAAGGGTAAATTACCCGCCCAAAACCACAAGCCGCAACACAAGAATGAACTAGAAAAAAAATAGTAAACAAAAAAAATGAAAAAATAAATAAATTGGGGGGTCATTTTGTCAGACTGCACGACCTGTTTGTCCATCCCAGACAGAAAACAATTATGTTCCTGCTAACATAGGTAGCTTGTTGCAGCTGTTTCCACATCACAAGAGAAGTGAGTACCAGACAGGTGCTGTTTCACAGCAGGAAAGAGGTGAAAGTTACTAGGAACCAAGTCCAGGCTGTAGGCCAGGTGCTTTCACACCTCCCACCGTAATTTGTGGAGCAAGTGCTGCTGATGTTGGCGGTGTGTGGCCTCACGTTATCATGAAGGAGAATATCAGCTATTGGAAGAAATGCTATACATTTTTCTCACTTTTCCTGGTTTTACCAATTGCTGGTAACCCTATCTTCAATTTTTTTTTTTTTTTATTCCAAGGAAGAATTCCTGTACTACTCCAGAACCTCCTTCTCACTCACTCACACACTCACACACACACACAAAATGGAGTTTATGCATGGAAAAATCTAGATATGAAAAAAAAAAAAAGGATTTTCCAGGTGCCAGACAAACCCTTAAAAAACACATGTAAAATAGAATTTATAAAATTACACCTTTATATATTATATGTATTAACTAACTTCCTGAGAACACTAACTTCTCAATTAGTCATCCTGCATTTAAAAGTGCACACAAACAATTAGAATCTTTCAAGTCATGTAAAAGTAAACTCAACACTTACCTACACAGCATGGCCTATCATTGCTACATATTTCACACACGGAAATGCTGGCACTCATCACAGCATAGCAAAGTACAAACTAATACCTTTAAAAAAAAAATTTTTAATTATTACAAACTACCATTAAGAACATTTTAACTCTAAAAATTACCATTCAACCTACATAAACTTAAAATTTTATCTCAAAGACTAACTTTACATCATTTACATATATACAGTTCATGCCCTGCATCTTTTCCTTTTACTAACACATTTAACCAGTAAAACTCAATTTTTAAAACAAGTTACTTTAAAACAGAACAAACATTTTTTTCACTTAATTTTATGTAAGCTTGAATGGTAATTTTTAGAGTTAAATTAAAACTTCCTTAATGGCAGTTTGTTACAATTGTTTTTTTTAAAACAGTTTGTACTTCGTTGGGAGGTCCTGCGACGAATATTGGCATTTTTTTTACATGCGTAAAATAATGTAGCAGTCAGAGGTTATTGTGTGGTTATATGTTGAATTTATTTTTACATTACTTGAAATATTATAATTTATATATTAGTACAATAACAGGTACAGTACCATTAAAACTTCAATCACTAAACAAAAAAATACCAATTTTAACTATTAAAATATGAAGGAAAAGTCAATAGTATAACTATACTAGTGATCCAAATTTCTTGGCATAGAATAGGAATCAAAGTTTCCAAGCTTTTGCACATCAATCAGATGGCTTTTTCAAGGAAGATAGACAGCAACTGCAAACTACATAAAATAATATTGGGTTGTCGGAAAAGTCATGAGGTACTTTAGCCATGTTTTGCAAAGGTCATTTATTGATAGAAAGAACAAAGATCAATCAATGATATGCCAGTTTTGTTCGATAACCTTTTGCCATCTTTCAGTGAGCTGCAGAATGCCTCGTTCATAGAAGGACCTTCTTTTGTGGCGAAAAACTGTACAAGGTGCTGATTTACAGCCTCATCTGAATTGAACGTTATACCACGCAAGGACTGTTGAAGAGAGCAAAACAAGTGGAAGTCTGATGGCGCAAGGTCAGGAGAGTATGCTGGGTGTGGCAACACATCCCACCCAAGCTCCAATAATTTTTGGCGGGTGGTCAAACTTGTGTGTGGTCTCTCGTTGTCGTGATGGAACACACCTTTACGATGAACGAGCTCTGGACGTTTCTGGATGATGGATTCATTCAAACTGTACAACTGCCAAAAGTACACATTCGAATTGATTGTTTGGTTCCGTGGTAGGAGCTTGAAAAACACGACACCTTTAAAATCCCACTACACTGAGACCAGAACCTTCCGCTGATGAATATCTGCTTTGGATGCTGTTTGAAGCGAAGCAGCACGTCGAGACCAAGACCGTTTGCGCAGCACATTGTTGTACACAATCCACTTTTCGTCACCAGTTATCAGTCGCTTCAAAAAAGAATCGTTTTCCTCACGTTTAATGAGTATATCGCAGATGTTTATACGTGCCGTCAATTGAGCTTCTTTGAGTTCATGAAGAGCCCACACATCGAGCTTGCTTGCGTATCCCAGGGTCTTCAGGTGGTTGTGAGCGCTTGAATGATGGATGTGCGATGTGTCTGCAATCTCTCGTGTCGTGTAACGTAGGTTTGACTCTATCAATGCCTTCATTTGGTAATGATCAACCTCGGTTGGCCTCCCAGACCGAAGAGCATCGTTGAGGTCAAAATAACCAGCACAGAATTTTGCAAATCACCGCTGGCACATACGTTCTTGTAGAGCATTGTCACCGTACACTTTATGCAACTTTCCACAAGCTTGACGCCAAAACCGCCCAACCACCATCGGGTGCCAAAATGCGTCGTGACTTTTCCGAAAACCCAATAGAACACTTCAACAATTTGAACACTGTGGCTTGACAAACTAAGAGATTCGTTTAGCAAGCAGAATCGTAGGAGGAAAACAAAAGGCATTCGCTATTTCAAGAACTGGTTCCAAACCTCATGGCAACTCCGGCAAGACACTGTCATTGCATGATTTGCTGTTGAAGATTATCTCCGAAGTTTCGCAAATGGCAGTAGATTTTGGAGTGGAGTAGGAAGCTAATTTCTTTACATCATCCCACATAGGAGTAGCGAACTTGAACTGGACTTCTCTGGATAAAGCCATTGTTACTTTACCTTCTTTGTCCCTTTTATACCATTCTGCCCAAGAGAGTTGCAACTCCATGTCATATCAAATTGCCCATCGGACAGCTGATACAGATACATTCAAATGCAAAACATCTTAAAATAGTACTAATGATCCGAATTTCTTGGCGTAGAATATAAATAAATGTTTCCAAGCTTTTGCACATCAACCAGATGGCTTTTTCAAGGAAAGTAGACAGCTAACTTGCAAACTGGATAATGGAACACTTCAATTTGAACGTGGTGACTTGACTAGACAATAAACGAATAGGCGCAAATGCGATCAGACATTCGAAGAAACGAGGTCACGTTGGTTGGGCGTGCGGTACTGTGGTAGAAAACACAGCATTATTTGAAGAATTGATTCCAAACGCATGGCAACTCGAGAGAGACTATCATTAGAAGCCTCGCTGCTGGTCAAGATTTCCAAGGTTTCAAGAAACCGCGAAACCTTGGAAATCTTGACCAGCAGCGAGGCTTCTAATGATAGCATCTCTCTAGTTGCCACACGTTTGGAATCAATTCTTCAAATAATGCTGTGTTTTCTACCACAGTACCGCACGCCCAACCAACGTGACCTCGTTTCTTCGAATGTCTGATCGCAGTTGCGCCTATTCATTTATTGTCTAGTCAAGTCACCACATTCAAATTGTTGAAGTGTTCCATTATCCTGTTTGCAGTTAGCTGTCTACTTTCCTTGAAAAAGCCATCTGATTGAGGTGCGAAAGCTTGGAAACATTTATATTCTATGCCAAAAAATGCATATCATTAGTACTATTTTAAGTGTAATTGGTGTACTGTTCCTTATTAATATTTTCATCCTTATTTCCTCTTTAAAAGATCTATTTCTCCATGAAGTGTACCTTAGCAAGAGCCACATTAAAGAAGAAATTAATAGGCCTATAAAAAACTGGCTGGAGTGGACATGAAAGAAACAGTAAAATTTTTCAGAGTAATTTACCATTATATCTTAAAAAAACGGTTTAATGAAGGCATCCTTCCAGTTCTTATGGATTAGAGATGTGGACCTTAACTGAAAAATACACAAAGAGGCTGCAAACAACTCAAAGCCTTTAGAGGTACAATGCTTGGTGTAACCAGGAAAAATGAAAAAAAGGAACTGGTGGATCAGGAAAACAACAAGAGTGAATGACATGATTAAAGACCCTTAAAAAGTGGCAGGAGGGACCACAAATTGGACAACTGAAAAACTTTACTGGATTAAAAGTTAAATTTATTGGATTTACTCTGAGACAATTTAAAGTTTTCTTTAATTGAAGACTTTTCATTCCTTTAAATGTTTCCTCTGAGTTTTATTTTCTTTAAGACTTTTCTGGCCTTTAGGTGACTATCAAAAACAAAGGTTAAAATGAGATGTGGCATTGATAACAGGTCCTGATAGGCAAGAAATGTCTGCAAGAATAGATAGGATTCCAAAGAACAGGGAAAAGACCCAGAAGAAGAGCACATGGAAGACAGGTGCATACATGAAATTTGAAAGCATATCAGAATGATGTGAAAAAAACTGCTCAAGACATGAAATTGTGGAAGAGACCCTTGTCCAGCAGTGGTGAGAATGGTTATGATACCTCTCAACAGTGGACAGAAAAGAAAAAGCACTTCCTTAAACACAGCCCTCTATAATTTGCAAATTGAATAACCTGCTCCCAGATGCAATGTGTAATTATTTCCATTCTTGTCAGTCCTCAACAAAGCATCTAATGATTTAGATCAAAACTTAAAAGACTACTTGTTTTCCAAGTTAATGCCAAACATCAAAGATAAAAAAAAAAATTAAAGTGGTGATTATAAATTAACAAAGAAACTAAAGTATCACATCCTTACTGTACAATATTTCTTTGGCTGGTGGAAAAATTCAGTGGAACTGTTATCACAGTTGGATATGTGTCTTCATCATGGCTATTACTTTTTGCAATTTCTATAATAAAAGACAGGATATTTATGTATAAATATTAACACAAAGACACTTTTTCACTCATGAAAATTACCAAAAATGCACAACAAATATTTCCAAGGAAAATTTTTTCCTATTTGCGGAATTATTAAGTTATCTGCACTCATTTCAGATAACTGAACAAATGCAAAGACATTCAAAACTTGCATACATTGTTATAAACCTGTGAAACAATGAACCAAATAATCATTGCAAGCTTTCTTATACTATGTAAAGGAAGACATTTCACCAACACAACAAAGTTATCCTGAAGCAAAGCAAAACAAATTCTTAAATTAGGAAAATGCCTGATAGCATCAACACAAATTTGAGAAAGTCAAAAATAATAGCATCTGCAAGTAGTTAGCTGAATCAGCAAATACAGATATACTCGAAACCACATTTGGAATTCACATAAATCATTACTCAGGGCTTGAAAAATATCATGCCCGGGGCAGGAAAATAAAAAAATCCAGTTGTCTTTAATGAAAGGAACATGGCAGAATTGCTAAATTTCTCAAACACCAATTTCTGCATCATCACAAACTTGAGACGCATGTTTTTGTGCATTGAACATTTTGAATACAGACTGTTAAAACTTCAATACATTTGTCTTCTTTAATCAAGCCTATTTATATATCTGAAAAGTTACACACCCAGCTGGGCATGTGCAGAAATTATGTACCTGCCTAGGGAGTAAAAACTGAATGCCCAGAAAAATTTATCTTTTAAGATAAAAAATAATAATGAGGGTCATGTTGAGAAATGGCTTCCTAGTTTAATTGAATTAATAATGAAAAAATTTCCTAGTAAAATCCCATAAGTTGCTTTAGATTATTAATAAAATAATGAGGGTTCAGAATTCTCAAGTTTTCAGAAATTTTCGGCAAATGGAATTTCGTTCCCAAGGATAGAAAATTTCCATTGTGATCCGAATAAAAGTGTAGTGTAATTTGTTGCTTTGTAAAAAAAATCTATCTCTACTGAAAAAAAAAAAAACAATCTCCACTGAAAAAAAAAAACAATTTGTTGCTTTGTAAAAAAAATCGCTCTCCACTGAAAAAAAAACAATCTCCACTGAAAAAAAAACAATCTCCACTGAAAAAAAAAATTTGTTGCTTTGTAAAAAAATCTCACTCTCCACTGAAAAAAAAAACAATCTCCACTGAAAAAAAAAATCACTCTCCACTGAAAAAAAAAATCACTCTCCACTGAAAAAAACCCTCTCTCCACTGAAAAAAAAACCCTCTCTCCACTGAAAAAAAACCCTCTCTCCACTGAAAAAAAACCCTCTCTCCACTGAAAAAAAAACCCTCTCCACTGAAAAAAAACCCTCTCCACTGAAAAAAACCCTCTCCACTGAAAAAAAAACCCTCTCCACTGAAAAAAAAAACCCTCTCCACTGAAAAAAAACCCCTCTCCACTGAAAAAAAACCCCTCTCCACTGAAAAAACCCTCTCCACTGAAAAAAAAACCTCTCTCCACTGAAAAAACCTCTCTCCACTGAAAAAAACACTCCACTGAAAAAAACAAAATCTCACTCTCCACTGAAAAACACAATCTCACTCAACTCTAAGGGCCAATTATTCCATTGTAGACATTTTCCTGGTAAGTAACAGTTTGCTAGTGGAAAAAGCAGCACCATCAAGCATTGCTAAAGCATTGCACAAATCTCTTTATTGTGAAGGTGCTCTCTTCAGTTTGTTTTTTTCTCAAGGTTTTTTTCCTACAA
Organism: Macrothele yani; assembly: GCA_039090855.1. Classification (NCBI taxonomy): domain Eukaryota; kingdom Metazoa; phylum Arthropoda; class Arachnida; order Araneae; family Macrothelidae; genus Macrothele; species Macrothele yani. The sequence continues at coordinate 33,804,247 of CM077011.1, forward strand.
AAATCAACCACATATATTGGTTCATTTCACAGAAAAGTCTGGGACACCTGCCTACTCATTCAACAAACAGCATATAGAAGAATACAGTAATTGTTATCACTTCCCCTTCTCACATGAAATGCAATTCTCTTGGTCTTCTATTACCTGTCTGAATACTTGGGGTGATGGGTGTATTTATTTGTCTTCAGTAGAATTGAAAAGTTAAACAGTTCAGACTTCCAAGGGTTGCAGCATATGAAGTTTCTGGTTCGTATTTAACTTATTTTAAATTGCACACTTGACGATGATGGGCAAAACACGTAACAATATTAACAAATAAAGGTAACTTGATCACGCTAGTTACGTTCAATGAAAAACTTTTACAAAAAAGTTCGTAAGTTGGAAGCTTTCGACCTTATTTTAGGTCTTCAGTTGGAAGTCTAAAGCTTCCAACTTACGAACTTTTTTGTAAAAGTTTTCATTTAACGTAACTAGCGTGATCAAGTTACCTTTATTTGTTGCACACTTGACTGCGCACATCTAAAAACACATTTGACTTGCGTAGTAGTACAGCTGCTTTTGCCAAGGTACCATATTTACTTGCAAGAACTTTTAGAGCTAGCAAATGTTACTAGAAAGAGGCAACAGGATGAATTTGAGCCAAGATTCACTTCATTCCTTGCATTACAAAAGGCAAGACAGGCGACTGCAGTTGGCAATGTCGGACTTTCATTGTGTTCTTCCCTAGAGCCATTTTAATTAACTGAGTGGCCCAGCCAGTTGCTTTTTTTCGCCACCCAGATCGTGTAAATATTGTGCCTTAGTTTCTTTGTTTTAATTTTACCTTAGTTTTTGTGATCTGTAACAAACGTGATTTCAACAATTGCTTTCTAGGGACAGCTTTGCATCTACAAATCACTTTGGTCCAGCTGAAAAGTTGCTTCAGTAGTAGCAAAGAATAAGGCTTTTTAACCAGTCATGTTACTCAAGAAGAGGGGTCTGACCTGTGATTCCCCTTCTCCTCAAGCACAGGCATCAAAATAATATGCAACACTACTACTTGTTACTTTTCAGTAATGATTTTTCTTTGTACATGGAATTTTGTTTTAAGCCTCCAAAATTAAGATTGGTAAATATTCATTTTCTGCTTTTCATTTATCATTCACTAATAATTTTATTCATTCTATATTACTTTGAGTGGACTAATCTAGCATTTTTAGAAATATATATATATATATATATATATATATATATTTCTTCCTGGAACTTATATGGAAGGGTTTGATAAGGTGAAGGAGAGTGCTTAACATCCACCCCCACCAGGATAAAGTAATTTTCCAGGAAGAACACTATGCTCACACACTGCCACCCTCTCATTATTGATTTTGCAGAGTTCCGTACATTGCATGATTATATAGACCTAATATATAGACTCTTTAAACTATTGGCAGATGCTTTGCTAAGATGACTGATCAGAATGCTAAACCACCTTTCTGAGCCTCTGGCCCCATGGGTTGAGCTTCTGTTGGTGGTGATTTAAGTATGCAAATAGATAGTGGTGGTGGTAGAGCCATATTTTCATTCCTTGATAGAATCGCCAACAGTGCATGCTGAAATTGCACAAATACACAAGCCATCAACATTGCACTCAACAATAACACCCCTTGAAAAATCCATGAACTCTGCTCTACATGCAACGATAAGTATAAAAAGAATTTGTGGCTCATAATTTGGTTACACAAGACTGGTCTGAATCACAATGAACTATAAAGAATGTCCTGTCCAGGTTCCTTCTGGGGTATGTACTGAATTTTAGTTCCAGGTAAAGAATTCATAATTCTTTTTGAAGCATCTTTAATATCTAAGAATTTATATCTTCTGTCTTAAACACTATTTTGGGGCATTTTCATTACTTCATCAATGGCTGTTGCTTTTTCAATGGTTTCCGTAATAATTTCAGAAGTATTTCGAGACATAACTAGCTTTTTATTTTTTGAAGGTATCATTTCACACTTCATCCTTCAATGGTATACCAGAGAGATTTTGTCAGACATTACACACCAATGTTGTTCAGAAGTTATATATGATGCTTCTATTTCAACATAAATCACTAATATGCTTCACAGAGGGTGCTGGTAAAATCTTGTTCAATCCAACCCACACTCGTGAGGCTCTGCTGTCATGTGCATGCAAAGCCTCACGAATGTGAGATAGATGGAAAAGAATATTCTGTTTGAGCAAGCATACAAATGCAACAACCATCTTACTTCATCTTTGCAAGGTAGTACAACATGTTTTGGTTTTTTCCACAGAAGCTGTAATGCACAAACCTTCCTATAACAATGCATGCTGGTTATTTCAAGTTACTGATCCACATTAGTCCATTCCATTAATCCAGTGCTATTACAGTAAAAAAACACCAATTTGTTGCTGCTTAAGTCACCTTAATTAATTCCTAGAAATAAACAAGAAATAAAGTAATAACGAATAACGATTAAATCTTTTGATGAAGTAAAGTTTAGAAACACCTGATGTTATATTAGAATGACACATGAATTTAATTGTTTGCCCAGAATGCTAATTTTTGTTGATTTTTTTTTCCTGCCAAACAAAAGGTGCAATGCAACAGATTTAAGAGGAACAGCCCATCAAGGAAATGCCAATGATTTATGTGAAAATGCACTTAAGTCAAAACAGGTTTCAGTCATTTTAGGAACCAGACTACACAAGTCAAGGCAATGGGTCCAATGTTCTCCATTTTGAGCCTGTTCACTTACCACTATTAAGCCACAAGGGAACCAACAGTGCAAGGTCTTCAATTCTCCAATTTCAAATTTCAAGCAACCACATTTCAGGCATTGGAACACACCTGAAAAATTGGTTTCATGTTCACATGAATTTCCTTATGAAAATAAGGTACGTAAGTCATTACAACAGAAAGCAAAAACTGAATTCCCAGAAGCAAAAAACTCAGGAAAATTGAATCAGTCTTGGTTGCCCTGTAGTAAAGATTCTGCATGGGGATCTCTGTTGGGGGGAGGAGAGAGAAAATGGAGGGGAGGGTGACACTAACTAGAGAGACACCAACAAAGACAGCATATGATCATTGTGTCGAGTCCTACAGTGGACAAAAAAAAATCTTATGTTCAAATTAGAACTATAGTTCTTTTGCCTAAAAAGCAAAAAGGCAAAAAAAAAAAAACTGCACAGCTCAAGATGCTGACAAGCTGATGCACAAAAAGGAATGGCTCAGACCTCTCCAACTGAATTTCCTAAATGCAAAATATTAAAAAAGGGGAAGGGGGCATGGAAGGTGTGAAAATCTAGCCATGAGGTTTTCACTGGCACTCATTTACAAAACAAATTTAATTCATATACAATTTTCCTCTTAAATTTTGTCACCTGAGTTTTTATATGTAAAACACACCACCAGTATCTCAATTAGATATACAGTATAAAACTTATTCCCATTAGATCTGGCATATTTGGCTAAAAAAAAAAAAGTATACCCTGAAAACTTTTTTAGATAGAGAATTTTGATTTTTCTTAATAAAAAATTACATTAAGTAGTCAAACTCTTAATCACAAAAGTCTCATTAAGGAAAAAAATAAAAGGCATAAAAAAATGGGGTAACCTTAGGAGAATGGTGCATAGAAGCAAAAATAATTTAGGATCTAGTCCAAAAAAATGTTTGATAAGTGTGCAATTATAATAATACTTTGAAATTTGAACAAAGACATTTTCACTGATAAAACTTGAAATGAGGAATCTGTACAAAGAGAAGGCTCGCAGATGCCAAGATTTTCATTTCTGTATGAAAAATGCTCACAACTTACCAGTAAGATATTGTGCAACTTTGCACTGCAGATCTTCAGCAAGCTTAATTTGTCTCAGAACTTTTAGTTTCCATTCTTACTTGGTCATCTAGATTGTGATCAGTGAATCTGCATTTGAACTTGAATTCAAGTACTTCAACAAATGCTTTGAGGAAACTAGTCTACAAGCTATGATAGTTGGAGCTCCACAGACAGAAGATTTGGGCTTTCAAGATGACTTGTTTGCTTAGTCATTAGGTGACTGGTACACATTTGAAGAATGTCATTTGTAAATACAGTGCAAACATTCCAAATAGTTTTTTAGAGTACAAATCATTTTCTTCAAACTCTCACTTATGAGGTGTTGCCTTTATTCACATACATGCAAAATCTCATGAATGGGTGCCAGATCAAATGAACAGTTCATATAAAATAAGCTTACAATTCCAGTACTTTTTAAAAGCTCCATTACAACCTAAATTTTCATGTTTACTCACAGTAAATCAAGGTTCCTCACTGTTGTTTTTTTAAACTTCTATCCATTCACACATACAGGTCTCAAGATACATTAACATGCTCAAACTGTAGGTTTTTTCAAGAAAGTAGCTCAATCCACATTTCTGCATCAAACCGCACTGCATCTTGGGTGAAACTGTACAACTCCAATGCCATGACAGTCTTGTTTTAAACAATTGTTTCCACTTGCAGTGATATTGGCATGAACAAAAATATTCCACATGTATCCACTAAATACTTGTTACAATGACTGTTTTTTCTTATAATTTAGATTCATTATCTTCTCATTGTGACAGACATTCTTCAATTTGATCCTTCCATGAGTCCATTGATCTAAATATCTCAGTGTCTGCTCAGAAAGGATTTTTCAAATATACACATTAGATGCTTCTGTTTAACACGTCAATAATTATTTTGGTGTAACCACCATAGCTCCGATTTCACTGACTTATACTCGCTGACGACAACACTACCATTACAGTATTTCAGTTGTAGTATTTACTTAAAGTCCGTTTATCTCCTCCCCGTTCAGTCTTCTTTCCAGCTACGATTTGGACTAAAATTCTGTTAGCATCTCTTCTCATCAGTTCTTTAGTATTAGTTTCTATCCTACTAAATCACTTGTAAAATATCTGCATTTCACCTATAACACAAATGAGTCTGCTGCAAATACCAGGTATAACCTGCACTTCTCCAGTGCACAGCCTACTCCTGTTTTATCAGCAACCTCATCCTGACCTTTACACATGATAGCAATTAGAATGGCATTTTCACAAATAAGCCATTTGTGACCTCAACAACCAATCATAACCCATCAAAAACAGCACTGACTTTCAAAACCAAGTTCAAATGCCAACTAATTTCACACCACCTGATGCACTTTTTTTCTGTCCAATATTTCCCTTAAATGCATAAATACACCAATCTGTTCTAATTTTATATAATGTACCTCCATCATAAGCTATCACTAAATCCATCAGCAAAGCAGAAACTTTCTCAACAGGTAAATACTTTCACTCAAGTGCAGAATTATTGATACTTGATCATCTATACAAGACTAAATTGTTGGAAATTTCTTCAAGTGTCTCATGTATTTATGGTCATTTTTTTCTCATAGGTATTTCATTTTTTGTTGCAAAATGTTCCACAATGGCTCCAGGTTTTTTCAGCACATTAATGCAACTAAGACCACTTGCTATTTTTCAATAACCATGTCTGCCTGTCACTTTAATGGTTGTTCAATGCTCAGCATCCAAAAGAATGTTCACTTGAGATAAGAAAAGTAAATACTACTAACCATAAATACCAGTTGAAATTTTTTTCTGACGTAGCTCCCATTCGTGAGGTTTTGCTTTCATATGCATGCAAAACCTCACGAATGTGATTTACGCCAAAAAAATTAATTCACACACATTAACTCATCTAGGAAAATAGCAGCATTTTATTCCAGTTGGACAGCATAACATTAACTCAATCCACAATATAAAGTGCACTTTCTACCAAAATTCTGATTTAGGTCACAGCTTTAAAGTCTGACAAATATTCTTCTTTACATGCAATCTGTGAAAGCCAACAGTCAATATCCCTATGTACTTGATATGACAAATATATTCTAAGAAGCTGAAGTTCCTTTCCAACATAAGCCGATTTTCTAATTTGCAGTTCTGAAAAAAAAATGGCACAAGTTCTAAATGATCTCACTTAACTTAAATTCTGTAACTACAAGATGCTCTCCCTTTTTATGGCATATGCTCCTTCGTACAAGTACATGTCTTTTTAAGGATTTTCAGAAGAATTTCTGTAGCTCACTTCTTCAAAAAAGAAAAAGTTCAAAACAAATTCAAACTGTCTGATTTCCCTGCTTAAAAGGTGCAAGTAATCTGTTAAAGGTGTACCATAGTAGAATATCAGAAAAGCATACCACAGTAGATTCCAGTTAATTGGGGCAACTGTTTATTTGGGACAACTCTTGAACATCCCTAATTAGCTCTTCGGGATAAAGCTTCGCACAACTGGGCCAAGGTGTCCCAACTAACCAGAATCTACTGTATTGGGAAACTGCACAATAGATGCTAAAAAAGTTCTAGCTAAATCAAAACACTACATTTTAATTAAGGGCAACTCAACTAAGGAAAATAAACTTGAAATCATGAACATGACAATGCTACCATATCATCTCTAACATGGATGATTTTTCACACAATTCACTGTATTTAAAAAAAATATGACAATAAAATGATCTGCCCCCCCCCAGTATAAGAACACTCATAAATTTCTCATAAATAATACTGCTGCAACTGTGCTATACAGCCACACATGCAAATTTTCCTTAAAATCAACACTGACAGTTGTCTGCTATAGGAAGCAATTATACACAAAAATAAAAAGGCATGAATGATATACGGGATTACACCATATAATACGAATTTTGGTGACAATCCGTTTTTTGGTGTAAATATGGCAAGGATGGTGAGTTAGATAATATCCGACAACTTGAAAATTTTGTCGTCCTGGAACAGGAATCGAACCCGCATCTCCCAGATAGCGCCCGGGTATGCTAACCACTACACCACGACCAAGTCTGATTAATTTGAATATAAATATATATTCCAAATTAATATATATATATGATATATATTAATTTGAATATAATATCTGACTTACTATCCTTACCATATTTACATAAAAAAAATGGATTGTCATCTTCAAAATTTGTAATAAAATGTCAGCTAACAATAAATCTCTTCAGCATTTATTACTTTTTATAAATCACTAGAATAGCACAACCAATTAACCAACATTACCTAGGTTTGAAATATTTTTTCAAATACAAACAGCCAGCCAGCAATAATTATTTTTTAATGCTATTGTATGAGCATAGAGCAAACAAAAACTAGGCAGTTTCAAATAAAAAGGATAATTCCACTACATATTTTTAATAAAACAGATTGAATTAGTTCTAGTCAAATTATCCTAAAATCCAACAGCAAAGAATTCTTGCAGAAAAAATTCCTTATAAATTACTAGTAAAATAACTCAAGCAGCAAGGCATATTACTTAAATTAGCAGTTCACGTGACAAAAAAAAAAACTTTTCTGTAATCACAGTACCAAGTTCCACTTTTCAGCCCCACAGAAAGAAAAAAAATCAGCTCAAATGTACCCATAGAAAATAACAGTTCCACTATATATTTCTAAGTATGATTTCAGAACAAATTGAGAATAAGTTGCATATTTCAACTGCCTCTTTATTAATATCAAGCCAGTTCATGCCAATTTTTTTTTTAAATAAAGATTGAAAAGTGTAAATGAATTGTTGAAATGGAAGGCAGAGACTTCTGCTCATGAATCAGAACGACAAGAGTTGATAGCATAATAATCAAAACAAATACCCTCAAGTGGCAATGGGCTGGACATATTGCTATAAGAACTGACCAAGATTGGACAGCTGAAATACTAAACTGGATACCAAGGGACAGGAAAGACCAAAGCCGCTGCACTACCACCATCTAGGGGATTAAATTTGAAAAGCAAGTCACTCCATTGATGGAATGACATGAAAGAGAATTGCTCAAGATAGATTTGTGAAGCTGACTTGGGGAGACTTGTCCGCCAGTGGAATGAGAACGGTTGCTCATACGACACTGAACTCACTTCAAACTGATGCCCAGGACACTTTACAGGCAGTCCCCGGATTACAAACAACTTCCGTTCCTAAGCCTGTGTTTAAGTCAAATTTATACATAAGTTGGAACAGTTAGGTATGATTTGTATCTAACGTCAGTTAAATATGATTGTCTTAGTATTAGGGGTATGTAAAAATTTCCGCCGTTTTAAGGAGAAATCAGGAAACCAGTACACATTTATTCAACGAAATATTGCCCATTAGCATTAATGACCTCTTGCCATTTTTCAGGCAACAAATGAATGCCCACGATAGGACTCCGATTTTGAGCTGAAGAAAGCAGTGACGAAATTTTCCACCTCTGGAACTGCGGTGAACCTCTGTTGGGCTTGGGCATGTCGCATAGAGCGAAACAGATGAAAGTCCGAGGGCGCAATGTCCAGGGAGTAAGCCAGGTGTGGCAAAACTTTCCAGTGCAACTCTTCAAGGGTCGATTTCGTGGTGAAACCGAGATGTGGTCTGGCATAATCGTGTAACAGGATGACTGGGCGGTGTCCTTTACCTGTCCACGAGAGTTTTTGCTCGATAGCTGCGTTCAGTTTCATCAACTGATCACTATATCGTTGTGCAACGATTGTTTCACCCAGTTTCAACAGTTCGAAATACCTCTGTGTATATCCCATTACACAGAAAACAGTACCTTTTTTTTACCGTTGATATCCTGTTTTGCAGTGGATGTTGATGGCTGGCCTGGGTCCACCCAGGATCGCTTGCATATGGGGTTGTTGCAATAGACCCATTTTTCATCCCCGTTGACAACCTTCCACAAGAAATTCTTCCCTTGAAACCTCTTCAGCAACGACATGCAGATGCCCAATCATTGACCAATATAACGTTCCATTAAAGTATACGGAACCCACTTACCAATCTTCTGTATCTTCCCCAAGGCCTGTAAGATGCCGTACCACCATTGATTGAGCCACTTTCAAATGTTTCGCCAGTTGCGTGGTCGATTGTGTGGCATCCTCTTGCAACAGCGATTCCAGCTCCTTGTCTGCGAGTTCCTGCAAGTGGCTTGTCTTCCAAGCTTAGATCATCTTTCTTAAACCTGGCAAACCATTCTCCACACGTTCGCTCACCCATAACCGTTTCACCATAAGCCTGACATATTGAACCGTATGCTTCACTTGCACTTTTCCCTTAATTAAACATAAATAGCAAACAGTGCCGCAAATGAACTTTGCCGACCGCCATGCTTGGTGGTTTCATGTACGAACTGACAGCATGGGTCGCCGGCCGGCAAGACCCCTACAGCGCCCACTAGCGGGGGAGGCGGAAACTTCTGCATACCCCTAATATATGGTGCACCTTTCTATGCATAAAAAACACTTCTAGATACACTAAAACATCTTTAACATAATACAGTAATAATAATTGATCCTCTAACCAAATTATCAATAGCTTTCCATTTCAATAATTAAATCACTGTGTTGCTTAGTAAGAATTGCAGATTTCATCAGGACAGAGCCTTTTACATGCTACATTATTTCAGCTTTGTTTTTCAAAAATTGTCCCATCTTTGACTGACTGCAGCTTTTCCAATGTTCGTTGCCATTTCGCCTTTTTCTAATAGTTTCAATCGTAATCATTTTCCTTTTCTTTGAAAGATCATATTTATGCTTTGTTGCCATGGCTAAGAGAGTAAAAAAATACAGTAACATATGGAACACTACCAATAGCAACGTGGTTCAACTTAAAAAGAACCTAACATATGGAACACTACCAATAGCAACGTGGTTCAACTTAAAAAGAACCAAGTCTTTGTCCTACCTCGAAACCATGAAACGCAGACACCGCAATGTTACGCCAGTTTGTTATGAACCATTATATACAAGGTGTCCGAAAATTGTTGCACACATTACAAAGTTATGTACACAAAAAACTATGAGCATTGCCTGTTTTTTTATGTCACGTATTACTAACATGGTTTCTATATTTTTGTTTTGCAGAATTGTTATTCCCACAATCCGACTGATGGCACTAGGTGTGGCCTGATGAGGAATGTATGAGAAATGCACAATTAGTAGTCCTGTCATCCGTACAGCAGAAGACGATGTGTGTGTTATGGCTTGCGAAATTAAATGGTGACATTTACTTGGATATGCTAGAAAATTTTGCTATACCCCAGATCAAAAGATATGACATCGTTTTTCAACAAGACTGGCCTCTGCATTGGTCAACGTGTGTACGTAAGTGCCTAAATGAGCATTTCCCCAACAGATGGATTGGGCGTGGTGGTCCCATTCCGTGGCCTCCTCGCTCTCCATATCTAACTCCATTGGATTATTTCATGTGGAGTTATGTGAAGGATCGTATCTATCAGATGCCTTGTACTGATTTGCAGGAATTGAAGCAGCGTATCACAGCTGCTATTAATTCCATAACTTCTCAGATGCTTGCCAATACATGGCATGAAATTGAGTATTGCTTGGATGTACTACGAGCAACCAAGGGATCTCACATCAAAATGTATTAACTTGTGTAATTACATTGTAAGTTAGAACAGTCAGTTTCTATCTGTTTAATGTTTTGTTTTATATAATTTTGTAATGTGCCCAATAATTCTCTGACACCCTGTATACCTCAAATTTTTAATAATTTTTAATATAACAGGTTTTACAGGAGTTGGTTCATAACAATGGGTTGTATACAAGTCAAGTCAGACATTCATAACCTGGTGACTGCCTGCAATTCCTAATGAAAAAACTGACATTTAAGTATGGTCCTAAAACTCAACTCCACCCCACCCCCACACCCCCACACCCCCACACAACCTGGTAGGTTTCAAACTATAAGGTACTTTAAGAGTCCAAACATAAATGAAAAACTAGATTACCTGTTAATAACTGCCAATTCTCAATTTAATGCTAAAATTCTTCATCATAACATAATGCAGCAAAACCAAATTTCAGTTTGTTTTTGTCACTGTTTCCTTCATGTGGACACAACACTTGCCTAACATTCAACTCTGGCATGCTTTGGCCAACAATATCACCAAAAATTGGCAAAACTTTTAACCCCTCAATATCACCAAAAGTTTTGTTAAATCATACCTTTTAGCCTGATTCAGATTGCATATCAGCAACTGGTATATCTATCACAATGATACATATATTACGATAGACAAATTCATAAGCACTTCTGTGTAGAACTAATTTGTTCTGCAATAACTTCACAACCTTTATACAAACTATTTTAAAAAATTTCCTCATATCAGTCACACAAAAGATTATTTTTTTCTTTTACCATATACTACATATAACTTCAGCGAGTACGAAAAACTTCAGGAATCGTTAGTATTCACAAAAGCCATGCCAACTGAACAGCTATAACTACAAAACAATGTAATCACGTTTATGGACATTCAACAATCTTCGATAGAAGAAACTTTATACTATGGCAATTTGCTTTACCTTTCAGCTAATACATAAATAAGAACTGTTTAAGGATGACAGAAGTGTAAGTCTTGTTCGACTTAACCCACACTCGTGAGGTTCTGCTTTCAAATGCACGCAAAACCTCACGAGTGTGAGATAGGTCAAAAAGAACCAAAGTAAATGCTTCATTTAATACAATAGACATCAATCATTATATTTTATCTAACATGACATTTATACACAGGGCTGACTAGAACTTCTGGCTCATTCTGCGAACAGGTGATGACCAAAAAACCACAACTTACTTATGCTGGTATTCCAGAATTCTAAAGTGCTTAAACCAAACAAAATATTTTGTCTAAGGTTGGATTGCAGTAGTGCTAAGAAATATGCAAGTTGGTTTTACCCCCCCCCCCCCCCAATAGGGCACATTTTTTTAGCAGAATGTTCACTTATTTTGTGTTAGAAGTACAGAATACAAGGATTAGATGGATAGTAATCACATGACAAAGAACAAAAAGTACAAACACTTTAATAAAATAGATCACAAAGTACAAAACCAACCCCCGCACGGGGATAACTGGTTTTCCAGTTATTTGGGGAGCGGCGCCCCCACGGCCCGAGCTGACCTTGTGACGGTTTTTTTGCTTTTTTGTATTTGCGTTTATACGTTACCGCAGGGACAGCTGTTCATCCAGCTGATGGGGAGTAGCGACCCCACGGCCCCAGCCGACTTGTTATGTTTGATTCTACCCGTTACAACTTTGTGTTGCCACCACCTTGACAGCACCCGCCTCAGTTGTTGGTTGCTGAGGTTGTGATTATGCGCCAGCCCTTTCCTTTCCTCTGGCTTTCCTCTCCCTTTCCTGTTTTTACTTTCTTCTCCACTACCTGTTCTTTTCTACTCCATTTTCTACTCGACTTGCTTCTCCATTTTCTGTTCCTCTCTTGTTTTTCCGGGCTGGTTTGCTAGACCTACCTGCACGTTTGCCGTGTGCGGTGACCCGTAAGGTGGAAAAGGGGATGCTGGAGGCTGAGGTTTCTGGTGGCCAGGTTGTTGTTGTTGTCGCCAGTCGCCAACACTCCTCTTTGCCCCCTGCTTCACCCTAAACGGGCGGCTAGGAACTAACCCACTCCTAGTCAATCGGCTTGTTGTTTCGTACAACAGGGTGAGTTTGGGGATAGTGCGGGCATGCCAAAGGGGTGTCACCGAGACCTGGGAAAGTCTCGGTACTCGCTGAGCGCATGTCTGCACTATCAACATGCTATATCCGTTGCTTAACCCTAGAGTCGTGTCCTGCGTCCAATTGGGCTTGCGGACCTCCGGCTCTCCCCTGTTGGGCTCTGTTTGTGGGCGGGGAAATCGGCGGACGAACTTTTCACTTCTATTCATGGCTAACCAAAAAATTTCCCAAGAACTTCAAACAAAGCGGCCCATTGAGGAAGGGTCACCCCTCCCAACAAGAAACCTACACCTGATTCTGCCAATGTTCGGTTCTTTTGCATCCACTCCTTGGACGCTTCAAACCCATTAAACACCAGAAGCCCCTTCTGGATAAATAAAGCATTGCAATCAATTGCCAGCTCTCCTAAGAGCGTTAAGAAGCTCCAATCTGGAGATCTTCTTGTCGAGATGTCGAGTCCCAGATATGCTACAGTGCTTTTAAACACCACCTCTTTTTAGATTGTCCAGTAAAAGTTACCCCTCACGGCTACCTCAATTCCTCACGAGGTGTTATCTCTTCTCAAGACCTTCTGGAGTGCAGTGACCAAGAACTTCTGGAGGAACTGAAAGACCAGCAAGTGAGTGGAGTCCGGCGCATCCTATTTCGGCGAAATGGCCAATCTGTCCCATCTCGAAACGTCATACTGACCTTTAACACCCCATCCCTGCCAACATCAATCAAGGCAGGGTATCTACACCTTGAAGTGCGCCCCTTCATACCAAGTCCTCTACGATGCTTCAAATGCCAAGCATATGGTCACTCCCAGCAGTCTTGCAGGAGCACTGCCCGGTGTGGGCGTTGTACTGCAACAGACCATACTTTGCAAGATTGCCATGCCGAAGCCGAGCTGTGCTTCAACTGCAAGGGATCTCATGCAGCATCATCGAGAGACTGTCCAAAGTGGAAAGAGGAAAAAGAGATCCAACGCATTAAGACCGTTGAGGGAATCTCCTACCCAGAGGCCAGAAGAAAGGTCGCCCCAAACCAATCAAATCGGCGATCCTATGCATCAGCGGTTGTTGCAAGGACTACAGTCGGTACCCAGACTGATAGCCAAATCCCAGTGAATTGTCCCTACAAGCTAGACGACATCATAGCTGCTGGTCTGGCAGCACTACAATCCCGAGCTAGGGACGCGAAAGCTCCAACAACAACTGTGCCTAAACCTGCTGCAACTAACACCAGCACCACCGGAACTTCAACAACCCCAGGAGGAAAGAGAAAGGAAAAAGAAAAGGAGAAGAAATCTCCAAACTCCCATCATAAGAACCAGGATCGGGCAAGATCATCTGCGACACAGGAACCAAAATACCGCCCCATTTTACCACCAGAGACTACAGGGCGTCGGACAAAACAGTCCCAAGCGCAAATGGACATTGCAGACGAAATGATGGAATCGGACAACTTTTAGTTGTCCCAGTTTTTCTCGGGTTTTGTTTTTCGTTTTTTTCTTTTTCTCATTCACCACAATTCAAACCATGGATCAAATCGTTCAGTGGAACTGTCGAGGCTTTCGAACAAGACATGACGACGTGAAACATCTGCTTTCGTCATACTCTCCGGTGTGCCTTTGCCTCCAGGAGACAAAACTTAAACCATCAGACCTCCTTTCAGTTCGAGGCTACAGTGCATTTCGGAAAGATAATGTTTCAGGAGATATTGCTTGCGGGGGAGTTGCCATCCTTGTCCCCCACAATGTTCCAGTTTCTCCCGTTGCGGTCTCAACATCTTTACAAGCCGTTGCGGTGCGTATCTCCATGCCTGTGCCTCTAACCGTTTGCAGCATCTATCTGCCGCCGGATGAGGACATGAGCGTGTCCGTTCTTGAGAGCTTAGTTGGGCAGCTGCCGTCACCTGCTCTTGTTCTGGGTGACTTCAATGCTCATAATCCATTGTGGGGTAGTGTCAGAACAGACACACGAGGCCGTAGGATCGAATCTCTTCTTTCCTCGACCTCTTTGTGCCTGTTTAACACCGGTGCTGACACTTACTTCCACGAGCCTACACGAAGTTTCAGTGCAATCGATTTATCTTTGGGTCAACCATCGGTTATGGCCGACTGGTCGTGGACGGTGTGTGACGACCTCCATGGAAGCGACCACTTCCCAATTGTCCTTAGGTATAATGTGAGCCTACCATCTTCTGCCTCCCGCCCTCCTCGTTGGAGGATGGATCGTGCCAAATGGGAGGTCTTCACACCGTCCGCAATGATATCTTTTGCCATGGTGACCCGTGGGTCAATTGACGCAGCTGTTACTGATGTCACAACGTGTATCATTCAGGCAGCAGATTTCTCTATCCCAAAAACATCAACGACGCTCCCAAGACGTCCGAAGCCTTGGTGGAACCCTGATTGCGCAGCGGCTAGGAGAGTTCAACATAAGGCCTGGTGTACTTTTCGGCGTTATCCGACCGATGCTAATCTTGTTAAATTTAAAAGAGCAAAATCTTACGCTCGGTTGGTGCGTCGACGAAGCAAGAGGGAGTCTTGGATGAAGTACGTTTCATCTATCAATTCACGTGCCAGTTCAAAAACTGTTTGGGAAAAAATTCGTAAGATCCGGGGAAACTATAATTCCCGCCAAATTTCAATTCTTGAGAATAACGGCTGCACGTATGCTGAAGTTGGGGAGATTGTGGATTGCTTGGGCGAAGCGTTTGCCTCAGTTTCTAGTTCTCAGGCGTATCTCCCGTCCTTTCAGAGGATTAAAACAACCGCGGAACGCCAGAAAATCTCCTTTGCGCCTTTTTATAACACTGAGTATAACTCCCCTTCAGCATGGTTGAACTACGGGTGGCTCTGCATCGGTCCGGCGCAACATCTGTCGGTCCCGACGGCATCCACTATGACATGATTCGTCATCTCTCGCAGTCGTCTCTCGAGAATCTGTTAGTGCTTTTCAACCGTATTTGGTTGGAGCACAGTTTCCCGGACTCTTGGCGAAGAGCTTTTGTTTTACCTTTTCCCAAGCCTGGCAAAGACCCCAAGTCTCCCTCTAGTTATCGGCCAATTGCCCTCACTAGCTGTCTGTGCAAAATCCTTGAACGAATGGTTAATTCCCGGCTAATTTATTTTCTTGAAGAACATCGAATACTCTCTCCATCACAAAGCGGCTTCCGTAGTCATCGTTCAGCTCCTGACCATCTCCTGCTCCTTGAGACGTCTGTTCGTGAGGCGTTCGTACGTAGGCAGCACCTGGTGTCTGTATTTTTTGACATCGAAAAAGCTTACGATAGAGCGTGGCGTAACGGTATCCTCCGTGACCTCCACGAGAGTGGGTTGCGGGGAAACCTGCCAACCTTCATTGCCAACTTTCTTCGTAACCGTGTGTTCCAGGTGCGCCTGGGTACAACGCTGTCCGCCTTTTTCCATCAAGAACAAGGCGTTCCTCAAGGCAGCATTCTTTCGGTGACTCTGTTCATCCTCCGCATTAATTGTTTACTCAAAAATCTTCCTCCTACGGTTTCGACTACCATTTATGTTGACGACCTTCACATCTTCTGTTCGTCATCCAGCATGCATTTCGTTGAAAGGCAGCTGCAGTCTGCAATTACCCAGATTGTTAAAGCCGCTAACAATAATGGGTTTGTTCTTTCTCCCGACAAGACAGCCTGTGTCCATTTCTGCCGGAGGCGTGGCCTCCATCCTGATCCAGAGCTCTATTTGGACCGTGCAGTCATTCCAGTTTTGCCGGAAACCAAGTTCCTTGGTTTGACCGTTGACCGTGCTCTCACCTTTCGCTCGCACGTTCGACGGCTTAGGACTTCCTGTCTGAGAGCCTTGTCAATCCTTAAGATCCTTGCCTCAGTCTCCTGGGGTGCAGACAGGACTTCTTTGTTCCGTATTTACCATTCTCTCATTCGGTCTAGGCTGGATTATGGCTGTATGGTGTATGGCTCTGCGCGTCCTACCGTTCTCCGGCCGTTGGATACCATCCACCATCAAGCGCTGCGTCTTTGTACGGGAGCCTTTCGTACGTCACCCATTCCCAGCCTTTATGCCGACGCGAACGAACCGTCGCTTCATTTACGCCGTCTGCAGCTGTCTCTTCAATTTTACCTGAAACTTAAATCACTCACAGACCATCCTTTATACGATGCAGTTTTTCATCCCCGGCATGCTCGTTTGTTCGAGATCCGTCCCTCGTGCATTCGAACCTTCGGTCTTCGTATGGCGGCCGTAGCTCGTGATGCAGGGCTCGACTTGTCACTCGTTGGAGAGACCAGGGGCTTTGAGGATTCTCCATGGCATCCTCTTGGTGTCATGGTCGATACCAGCTTTACATCTTTTGACAAGTCCTCAACCCCTGCGTCAGTGTACCAGCAGCTCTTCGCTGAACACCGTTACGTCAATGCAGACTTTATTCCTGTTTTCACCGATGGATCTAAGGCGGCTGGTGTTGTTGGATCCGCCGCCGTCTGCGTTGACGAAGTTTCTGTTGCCCGCATTCCTCCTGAGGCCACGGTTTTTCGGCGGAGATGCATGCTGTGTATCTTGCACTTGTTCACGTGCAGTCGAGCTCTCATCAGCGTGCTATTGTGTACACTGATTCGTTGAGTGTTGTGCAATCATTGTCATCTTTGGATTTCACTGGCCACCCACTTCTTTTTGCCGTTCGGAGACTTCTTCGTTCTTTGCTCGAGGCTGATGTCCAGATTCGGTTCTGCTGGATTCCTGGGCATGTTGGGATCCCAGGGAACGAGTCTGCCGATGCTGCTGCTAGATCTGCCTCTTCTTTGGTCGTCACACCCTTGCCACTGTTTCACCGCGATTTTCGCTTTCTTGTTCACGATCATATCAGACGAACGTGGCGAAGTCTGTGGGACCAACAGGTGGAGAATAAACTGCACCGTATAAAACCTAACCTTGGAATCTGGAAATCATCGTGTCGCCGGAACCGTGGGGAGGAAGTTGTTCTTGCGCGTCTCCGCATTGGGCATTGTCGCTTCACGCATAGTTATTTGCTGTGTGGCGACGCTGCCCCAATGTGTGAGGCGTGCGACTGTTTACTCACCATCTCTCATGTTTTATGTAGTTGTGTTCGTTTTTGTAATCATCGGTTTCACTATTTTCAGTCTCATCTACTGGATGACGGCGCAGCTACACTGCAGAAGCTTTTGGGCGACCACTGCGACACTTTCGCAGTGTTTTCGTTCTTAAAGCAGATAGACTTTTTAAAACTTATTTAAAAAAAAAAAATAATAATAATAATAATAATAATTTATAATGATTATAACAGTGAATTGGTGAATTTATTTATTTATTTATAAACCTAATTGACTAACTAGTCTTCACAGCTTTTATCATTCTCTATTCTAACTTTTGCCAAGCCTGTCTGATCTTAATCATTTCACCCCGCTTTTAAATATCTTTAACTGATTGTTCTGTGTCTGGCGCTCTTTGGCCAAACCTGGCCCTTGCGCCACTAAAATCAATTAACTAACTAACTAACTACAAAACCAAGTTATAAAAACCATAGAAACCAATGGGGAGCAAATCTTTTGAGACCTTCACAAATATATGAAAAGCATATACACGTCATGGTCAACATACGAGTGCTATACTTTTTGCTGTTTCCCAAGTCACCATCCCTCAGAAAAATTTTAAATTGCATCATCCTGGAATGAAAATCGAACCTGCATCTCCCAATTAACATTTGAGCACAAACTGGGAGATGTGGGTTAGATTCCCATTCCAGAAAAATGTAATTAGTTTTTTTGAAGGATGACTACATGGGAAACAAAAAAGCAAGGCACCTATATTCTGATGCAAGCTATAAAAAGGTTCAGCATACAGTTTCTGCCCAAAAATTGGCCAAAGCAACTGCTTGACTATTGCCCAAAATTAAGCCACTCTTTGAACATTTTGGGGTAGAAAGGCACTGTAAATTGACTTGTGTTCCCTGTAATGTCTTGTAGATGAAGAGGTTATTATCAGGTAGAAAGCCCCACCTTTTAAGATTGTTCGTCCTAGCGACACCAGTTCAAAGATTCCTATATCAGCCATCCACTCCTCAAATCAAACTGATAGCTCTTTCATAAAGTACCTTATAGTTTGAAAGAATGGAATCTTATCTCTTACCCCATAAAAGATTTTGATGGCTCATACAGAGCACAAAATTACAACAGCTGGAAGAATTCAACATGGCAACACCCACTAGCTAAAGTATAATGTGACAGCACAAAATTTTCTTAGCAAATTTACAGCTGAAAATCAAGATGTCTAATGCAGTAAGGCACTAACTTTGGCAACTTAACTTAAAATTCCACAAAAATGCATAAGGTTTCGGAAAGACAATTTTTCAACATATTTACAGCCAGCATGCAAATGTGAATTTACAAGTTAATGCACACAGTACAACAGACTTAAGGTATCTACCTAATAAAATCACAACTGAAAGCTTTTTTTTAAATTTGCAAAAGAAAATGTGTATCCAAATCCTCAGGTATATAATGTTTCACAACAAATGTTACCTGCAATCAATGCTCAAAGCCCCCATATACCTAACATAAAACAGACACTTGCTAAACCTAAAAATTTTCAACTTGCACCACAATCCAAAGTCACACAACTTAAGAATGATCTGCATATCTTGGGGGCTACTAACTTAAAAAGAAATCATCAGCAAGACTTCATAAATACTAGTAATCTATAATCTGCAGTGAACTGTTTATTTTTACTTCACAGAATCTTCAAAATTTGATTGCATTTTTGTTTAGACTGCAGATCCTGAGTCACAAGCAGCTTAATCAGCATAATGTCAATGCTGGCTGAACATGTCCCATAAGACTGGATTATTTTTCTTTGTTTAAATAACCATTAAAAGCATAAAACTGTTCTTTCAATGAAAACAAATATGCTATATGAAAAACCTCTGCAGTCTGGGAAAAACAGCATTTTATTTTTAAATGTAATCAGCACAAAGAATGTTACTGCACCCATAATTAATGCTTCAGGTGCACTTTTGTCATAAATACAAAGCCTTTTTAAAACAATTCCGATGAAAACACATTAGATATTACATCGCATGTAATATGCTGATCAAAAAAGAAAACTTCATCACTTCATGCAAAAGAAGCTTTACAGTCTTCTTTATTTTAGGGGTTACTTACATCTGCTGAGGAAACAACCCAGATTTTTGTTGTTGGTTTATTTGGAGGGTTACAAACCACTGGGAGCCACTATGGGCTATAAAAGCAGTCGCCCATCCCCAATTTAGGGCCACTGGTCCCAGGGAAGGGAGAGAACCAGGGCCATAAGACAAACACGCAACTATGCCTCACCAGGATCCAAACCATCTTGGAAGAATGATCAGAAGTCAACAGACTGACACCAGGGTAGCTTGAATTTTGTTAAAGCACTGATAATAGCAAAACACGATAGATATTCAAACTTAAAATATACACACACTTCTTTTTCTGCTTTGTGGTTTAACCACCATAGGCAACTCATAGGGCTGTAAACCAGTTGCCCATAGCAAATTTAGGGCTATGTGTAAGACTGGTCAAGCTGATCACCCATTGTAGCACATCACCTCTTGCAAGGGGTAGGGGGCTTTACTTAAATACTGAAAGTACTACCATACCAGCTGGCAAACTGGTCTGAGATAAATTTAAGCTAAAGACACTGAAAAGACATCACTACAACATAGCCGAGCACCACACACAGAGAGCTTGATGACAAATAATCACTTAAATACTGCAAGTACTACCATACCAGCTGGCAAACTAACTGGTCTGGGATAAATTTAAGCTAAAGCCAATGAAAAGACATCACTAGAACATAGCTGAGCACCACACAGAGAGCTTGATGACAAGGAAGCTAAATAATATTGCAAATAGTCTTTGTGAAATCTAATGTAACCACATCATAATCAACTTTCCCCTATCTTGGAGGTAACTAGGTAGTAACACCTATTTTCTCCCATGTGTTCATTACTTACAGATAATTTCCAAATTAGCAAACCCAACTACAAGATTATCAGGAAAATAACTGTTAACTAGTTTTGTGCTGGTGACACTAATGTACTGTCATTTTTGCGTTAGCATCAGTAACAAATTAGCAGCTACTCCATAAATTTTAGTTGTATGAAGTTTCCAGCAAACTGTTTTGCTAGATGGGCTTACCAAAACTCTCAGTAATTCTCCATTATTTACATGGCAGTAGTTTCATGTGTCCGAGATACAGTTTATTTCACAGCTTGGTGGGCTCTTGTTCAGTCAACTTTGACCTCCTGCCAAAATTAGTCGAAATTGGATTTTTTTCCCCAGACTTCACGAGTGCAGTCATAACTTGACACAGCTGCTCTAGATATATTCAACAAACTCGCAGTTGTAGGCACCAAAGCTCCAGCTAAATGGACTAACATTTGCCCTGTTTGGAGTTCAGATAAGTCAATGATTTTGTCTCGTGTACGATTTCTTATTACCTCTAAAAAAGCTACTGCTCGTATCCTCAGCCACCGACAATACTACCTGAAAGAAACAAAAATTTTATCACTGCATGCTCATAAGTGGGCCACTACAAAAAGTGATACTTATATAGCATGTATTTCTATTATTTTGTATAGCCCGGTAAAATTTGCTTTCACAAAGAACTACTGACTTAAAAAATTCACCTGCTTATAATGTAATCTATACTGAGAATCCCTTGAAACACTTGAAAATTTGCACCCTCCTGATGACAGGAGTTGAGGGCGCATTTTTAAATTTTCAACTGCACACGTTTTGGATGGCAAAAAAAATATATGGGCTACATCAGCAAAATCCATTTTCATGCAAATTCCTTTTAAGTTCAGTTTAAAACATTTATGAGCAACAAATTGTAGGAGTCACCCCTTCTATATGCTACTTAGAAAAACAACCAAAATATGCTTCATCTGTGGGTTGAGTCTCAGTACTTGGCACACAGGGTGAACCTGAGCATATGGATACCAGACAATCATTTTTGGCTACCTAGTTAATCCTGCTATGACAATTTTTCAGGAGTCAGATTAGAACTCTCAGGGAGAAAAACCAAGTTCTGAAGTAAGTGCTACACAAAGAAGCCCTATTTTCAAAAACTTCCACATACGAGGGGATGCTGAAAAGTTCTCTGCCTAACCCACTTCCTGTAATAGTAGCATTTTGTTGCTGCAGCTCAAAAGGGTGTTATTTTGTAATTGTAAAGTGCCAATTTTTAGACTAACAGCTCTCTTTTTTTCTTTTTTTTGCAGATGTTTGACATCTGAAACTGAATCATGTCAATGCAAAGTGTTGAATTTTCGAATGTGGAACTCTGGGATGTCATGAAATTTCTGTTCCTGCAGATGAAAACTGCAAAGGAAATCTACGAGTGTATGACGCAAACATTAAGTGGCAAGTGCCCTTCATATTCCACTGTGAAAAAATGGTGTGCCAACTTTAAGTGTGGAGACAGACCAAATATGCAGCAAGATCTGAGAGGCCTTCAACAGTGACAACACCTGAAATTGTTGATAGTGTTCATAACTTGATTTTGTCAGATCAGTGAATCTCAGCTACAACAATAGCAGAGACACTGGAGATATCCTGGGAACATGTTGGGTTCATAATTCATGAGCACTTGGATATGCAGAAGATGTCAGCAAAGTGGGTGCCCAAACGTTTGAATGACGATGAGAAACTAGAACGAGTGAACAATTTTCAATTGGTTTTGTAGCATTTTGAACGATCTAGTGATAATTTTTTTACAGCGACTTTACAACGATCCAGAGACGAAACAACAGTTCCTGCAGTGGCGGCACTTGGGTTCTCCACGGCTAAAGAAATTCAAGACTCGAAGGTCTACAGAAAAGGTCATAGCAACGGTTTTTTGAGATTCGAAAGGCGTTTTACTGACTATCTCCCACAAGGCCAAACAATAAATACTGAATACTATTCCAAACTTGCTGTGCCGATTAAAGGAGGCGTTGAAGGAAAAAAGGCGAGAAAAACTAAGAAGTTGTCTTTTTGCAGGACAATGTGCTGGCTCACAAGACTGGCAAGACAATGGACATTTTGAGAGTTTAAGTGCATAGACCATCCACCCTACTCACCAGACCTTGCTTTATCGGACTATTTTCTGTTCCCAAACCTTAAAAAAAGTTTGAAAGGGTAGCATTTTTTGAATGATTGGGAGGTGAAATCAGCTGCAGAGCAGTATTTGAGTGATCAGACTTCAGAATTCTTTCTGAAAGGGTTAAAGAAACTACAGAAACGCTGTGCCAAGTGTGTTGAACTTCAGGGTGAATATCTGGAATAGCCTGCAAGTTTCATGGCTCTAGCCTATTTCCTTCTTGGCAAGGCAGAGAACTTATCAGCAACCCCTTGTATTTTCAAACTCCCACATATCTGCCAGCAATCCAATAAATTACGGAAATCAATCACTGCTAAAATAGAAAGCAGGATATAATCCAGTCATTGATTCTACGGCAACCAATGCAATAAGTTCTAAAGTGTAACTTTTTATACTCATGACTAAAAATATGGCACATTCTTTTTCTCCCTTTTGAAATAATGTTTTTTCACATTTGAAAATTTTGATGTATTTTCTGTTGCTCAGTTTTCTTCACAATATCAGTCTTATTTGAAATCACAAATGTACCATAGCAAATGTTTATTCCCCCTACCCCTATAATGACAAATCACTGATATTCAGCAACCATCGAATGTCAAAACATCTGAACTTTTCTTCACATCCCTTCATACATTCTGATGAGAATCTTATTTGATAAGACCCCCACTCATGAGGCTTTGCCATAACATTAATGCAAAACCTCATGAGTGTGAGACACATCAAACAGAATGTTTTTCAGAGCTCAAATAATTTACCATATATTATATACATTGTATGTACAAGCCCTTTTTTTGCACATGCACAAAAGAACAATTTAAACTGTCCATTTGAAGAGTTTATGATATGGCAAAACCCTAATCATCAGATTTCTTCAAGATGTAAATTCGTGCAATTAGCTGAGCATCACTTCAATCTCCAGGGCTTGATGTGCTGCAGCCAAATAAAGTACCATAAATTTACTATTAGACTAACAAAATAACGAATTCCAGAGCTTTTCCATCAACTGAAAAAGTGTACTAATCAAAATAATATCCTTCAGATTCAATAAGTATCTTTCTCTCACACATACACGCATGTAATTATACTAGTTCAAAAGAATTCTTGAATCTAAAAACTCCTTTACATTTTCAGTCAAATCCTCACGAAGACGATTGAGGAAATTGTAGCTTGTGAAATAAGGTGAACACAAAGGAAATGACATATCAGCTAATTTTTTCAGACCCTGTTTTGTCAAGAAGCAGCATTGCTCCTTCAAACTTATCAGCACTGGCTCCTTTTCAGAGTTTTTAGCATAAAACATCCAATGCATGAAGATCTTTGCCATAATAGTTTCTCCAATTCTTGGATATTGAATTTAGTTGAATTTAGATAATATCCATCCCAGAAAGCTTGGTGGACTAAGTCTTCAGATTTGGAGTTTGAACTTCAGAATAAATTTATGCATATGGAGGGAGGGGGGCTTATGTGCAACTATGTAAATAACTGTTGGCATGAACAACAAAGCTGGATATTCAACCATCAATTTTGCTTTTATATCATTTCCTGAGCAGCTCCACCACCCACCACATCACTGCTCCAAATTCTTTAGTAACCAGTCAGTGAGTGCATGCCTGTTGCCTGCTACATGGCCCTCCCTTCAAGACCACTTTGCATTGTGGCGCATTGGGGGAATTGTGGCCTGACAGCCCGGGCTACGGCTATCTGACCTTTCACCACCCAGTTTGCAACCGAAAGAGAAGGTAGCCGTGATGGCAGGAGTTACCTATCAAGTTTTACAGAGAAAAAAACCATCCGCATTTTAAAATAAAGTCTCTCGATTTTAAGGTTTACGCCAAAAAATACAATTTTCCAGGAGCCCAAGAGAGCAAATCTACAGTTTTCAAGGATTTCCAGGCCTAAATATTAAAAATTTCAGTTTCCAGGTACTGTGCAAACCCTGGGTATAAGAGAAGACAAAGCTGAACTTCCTGGAAAGAAAACCTATTTGGAAATGCAACTATTAATGCAAGTGTATAATATATTCTTTATTTTTAGTTGTGAATTTTGCACTGAATTATTGGAAAATATGTAAGAAATAATACATTATTTTGACTGCTGAATGTTACAATTCTGAGTGTGGTGTTCTTGTTAACCTCGATCATGGTTTTCTCCTTGTATTTCTTGAGAAAAATGCTAGCACCTGAATTTTTTTGGGTTTTGTCTATCCCTGCACGTAATTATAATTCTAATATGGTCTGCCAAAATTTGAATTGGGGGAGAGCTGAACTCTGGGAGTACTGAATCAGTAGGACATCAATGTGGCAACTTCTTAATCCATGCAGTGAAAAAACGTAAAATGATGCCTATACAGTAGAAAATTCTACATTTGTTACTGAATCCTGAAATTCAAACCCAAGGGAAGATGCTCATGATAGTAAGGACTAATCACAAAACTGATCTGCCCTTAAGTTTAAAAATCTGCACTGTAAACTAATAAATGAATTATCACAACCAAGAATTGTTTGCAACTGATGTTGAAAAACAAGTTCTCTTCAGATTTCAATGGCCTACAGAAAATCACTCTTACATGTGCCCTTACAGAAACATGGGTCATTCAAATTCAAAGCCTGGAAAAACTAACTGCATTCAAAGTCTTACTTATAAGTAGTTCAAATCCTGCAAATCACAACTGCTTATAAAATTTCACATAAAACACTATAGCTCATAATTTGCGCTTTGGATTCAGTACATAAAACGAACTTTCTCAAAGCATTTCAAAAAAACTTGCCACAATTTGAGAGCATTGCTTTACTTCTTTAACCATTCCACAAGCACCGAATGCTAGAGGAATTTAACCTCATGTTTAAGTTAACTAGTTCAAAATATGGATAGATATTTGATCTCAGACACTGAACCTAACTTTTATCTAGGACTATAAAAAGCCCAAACCAACCCTACACAAGAAGCTACTGTCATCCTCAGTTGCCTTCTTCTAGTACTCAACTAGAAGACAACTCAATTACAGAGATGTAAAATTTTGAAAACAAAATTGAAAGTCCACCCCACCACAAAATGAAAAACTACAAACCAAGCATAATTTTAAAAAAATTGATAGCTAAAATACCAAAAAAATCAAAAATTTGAATATTTCTGTAAAAACACCAAGTTGTTTTCAAACCTGAAAATCCAAACTTTTGACTTATTCTTGGTGTATTAGTCATACATTTTGAACAAGGCTTCCATTTATGATTCAGTTCATATTTTGCTAATGGAACATATACTAATGTTATCACAGGAAAATTGCTATAATAATAATGTCAGGTATTAGTCTGACAAACAAATTTAAAATAATGTATTAAATGTTTAACCTAAAATCTCAGCTCAATGAGCTCAAAACTGAGTACAACAGTTTAATGTAGTTTAAAGCTTTTTTAAACAATGTTACAAACTCCAAGCAATTCTTTGGCATAATTGGTTGCAAGAAGTCTATACTAGTCATTTATGCAGACAATTTCTTACCTTGCTTTCACAGTTATCCTTTAAAGAGTACTTGTCTATCAATCATTTACACAGAATAAACTTACCTTTCATAGTCTGGAACAATGCAGCTATGATTTCGAAAGGAGTATAATACTTTTTCGTCCCATCTTGCTCAATTTCATATCTGAGTTCCCCTTCGTCAACAACCTGGAAAAAAATTTTATTATATAATAAAACTTCTGAAATAAAAAAAAAATTACATTCAAAAGTAAAATTTACAATGTAGGAAAATATGTGGCCTAAATTTATTAATAGTTTGAAGCATTAAATTTTTGACAATATACAAATCTCAACCCTGTTCAGCTTACTTGCTTAAAAACAAAACTCCACAGAAACATGCTTAAAACCACTACGTGACAAGCAAGGATTTATTTATATTTAGCACAATAACTTGTGCCTACATATGTGTTTAAAATGTCACACTTAAATAGCTATAAACAAGACAGAACCACAAAGGGAAAGCACAAGTACGACTTTCGTAATTATATCAATACAAGCACACATACAATATCACCAAGCTGTTCTGAGGCTCAGAAATTAGCTTCTCAGAGAAAGATCTGTCAAATTACAATCACTGATGGTGTTCATTTTTTTTTTTTTTACTGTAAATGTGTCAAACACCTCCATTTACAGCATTTTGACACACACCTACTTTACTGGCATCCATCCTGTCTCACTAAGGTCTTTTATACAACAACCATTCCATAAAAACAGTAAAATCACACAAAACAGAGCATTTCTTGAAAGCTGCTTTGGCTACCCCTGTACAGCTCGAATAACGTCAGCATCTATGTTGAATGTTGTGCCACAGAACTTAATTGTCGAAAACCAGAAATCGCACTGGGCGAGGTCAGGACTGTAGGCAGGCTATGTCGTAATTTCAATACTGCATTTCATAAGAAACTGTTGAACACAAGCAGCCACATGTGGGCGGGCATTATGGTGTAGGGTCCGTTTGCCCACCAGTTTCGGTCGCTTAATCAACGTGTCATCGCAGACGCTTCAGACTGAAATTTAATACTCAGCATTGACAGTAATTTGTGGAGGAACGGCATGCTGGTAGACTACTCCTTTATGATCAAAGAAAATTATCTTCCCAGCTGATTTGGTTTGATGGACTTTTCAGAGGAGGAAAGCCTGTGCTTTTCCAGACACTCATTATGACGCGCTTCGCGAGAGGGTCGAAATTGTGGACCCATGTTTCATCGGCAGTTATTACTGTGTTTAGAAAGTTCGGATCCTTTGCAATCATTTGTTTCCATTCATGACACACCTGAACTCTTGCTAACAATTGTTCTCTTGTCAAGTGATGAGGTACCCATCTGGAACACGCACGATGCAGCAGTAACTTGTCACGTAGAATCCGGAATGGTGACGTTTTTGAAATATTAGTTGACACCGTTATGTCTTCACACATCATCCGTTGATCTTGTTGCAGGATTGCCCAAACAGTGTTAATGATACGCTCCGTAACACTTTAAGGTCAACCAGGACTAGGAGCGAGTTCTGCCGACAAACGCCCTTTTTGGACATCATGGTGCCACCAAAAAAATAGTAGACTCACGCAAACATTTATCTTTGCAAGGTTTTTTCATTAAATTAACTGTTTCTGGAGCCATTTTACCCAAATGATAGCAAAATTTTATCGCAAAACGCATTTCACTTTTTATTGGGAGGACCAAAAAGTAATGTGGGGGTGGGGGGGCTAAGTTTGGGGAGCAGTTAAGAGGTGTTTATGTATGTTCAATGTAAAGTAAGTGCATGTACAAGTGAATGAACTATTTGCCTTTAACTTAAGTAGGTGTTTTTGTCTTCAAGATTTGCAGAACAAAATGAGTAACATAAAACCCAAGGAGAGCCATGTTTTGTCATTGTATGCTGTATGAATTTCACAAGGGAAACAATGCAACCGCAGCCACCAATAGCATTTGTGCTGTTTATCCGAATGCATTAAATGTCCACAAGTGCCAGTGTTGGTTCGCCGCCTAATTCTGATTGGGCAATTTTGACCTCTCTGATGCCCCTCGTGCAGGAAGGCCCATGGAGCTGAACAATGACCTGCTGCGTGTAGTCGTTGAAGAAGTTCCTCGTCAAACCATTGATGAATTATCTCAACATCTTAATGCATCATGATCTACTGTTCAAGTGCACCTGCAACAGATAGGGAAGGTCTATAAGACAAGGAGTTTGGGTCCCACACCAACTTTCACCTGACAAAGCCCAGTGTTCCACCATCTGCAACTCTTTGCTCAGCCAACAGGGAAAGGATCCATTTCTTCATCAAATTGTCACTGGAGATGAAAAGTGGGCTCTTTACGTGAACAACAAACTCAAAAACCAGTGGCTTTCTCCAGGTCAGACACCAGTGCCTACACCAAAACCAGGCCTACACCCCAAAAAGGTTTTGCTCTGTATTTGGTGAACTACTGCTGGCATAGCTCACTTTGAGCTCTTGGAACCCAGACAGACTGTAACAGCAGACCTCTACTGTAAACAACTGGACTGTTTGACACAAGCTCTTACCACAAAAACATTCAGCACTGGTCAACAGAAAAGGTGTCATCCTTCAGCATGACAACGCGAGACCGCACACGCTGCGATGGACCCAGCAGATGATCAGAGATTTTGGTTGGGAAGTTCTGCTCCCATCCCCCTTATATTCCTGACATTGCACCATCCGATTACCATTTGTTCATATCTTTGCAGCACTTTAATGGGAAAAGATTCCACAATACTGATGTCAAAACTGGGCTCTTCGACTTGACTTCTCTGCATCACAGTCAACATCTTTTTTTATACAGACGGCATTGAAAGTTTGGTTTCATGATAGGCAAGTGTGATCCCTAATGATGGCAATTACATAATGATTAAGAAATACATTTCTTCTGTTAGAGTTTCTCTTCTTTTCCATAAACAACATTACTTTCCACCTTCCCCCATAACTGAATCACTCACCTTCATAGCTGTATGGTGAAATGCATACATACCCTAAACAACTTTGCAATAACGAAACCAGAAGTCTGCCACGGATAACTATTGCCATAGATACTTCCTTAATTCAGTTATTCTGTTTCTTTTAAATCGGCGGTTCAATGGCATCAGCTCCCTCCCTACCCTCGCTCGTAACCATGGTAGCGTGTACCGCAGAGGAGAACTCAAGACGGCGAACTCATTTTCTCCACTTTAGTTTAGGATAAGCTTGAGTAAGAACAATCCCCGTTTGGTCAGAGATAAAACCAGTTTTCCTTTCGGAAATTGTCTGCCGTTTTTACAGGCAACTTTGTTGCAATACAAGACAATGCACGGCAGGTGATTGTGCTGCCGAACTTAAACTTGCATGTGCAAATTTTTGCATTTCAAGATTATACAACTGCTCAGAGTTGGGTGCTGTTTAGTGTTTTTTCTTACTTTCATTTTTACCCACAGTTTAAACATCAATATATTTGTGTGCAGTGCTTATTATTGTTATTAATGTTTCTGATACTTCAAAATGTTTTTATTATGGGAAAATCATTATAAACTAAAAAGAAAATTAACCTATTAAAATTTATATCTTTCCCATTTTTATTCAGAACTTCACTTTTGCATTTACTATGTTGAACAAACCTGCAGGACGCAGCTTTTAACTAAACATGTGCACCTAAGAGAAATATCTTCTAACTTTAAAGAATGTGCAAATTATTAAAACCTACTCAAGCATAATGTTTGTTTTTCTTTGTTTTGCCAGTAATCAGTTTATTCTCCTAATGGAAAATGATAAATTTCATACATTAATTGAAGGTTCTTACCTGGTAACCTGGTTTTTTTTTTCATTAAAAATCTTATTAAAACTTTAAAACTATATGTAGCAGAAAGGTATTGAAAATAGTGATACAAATAATTTTCATTTCTCATTATCATTAAGATATATATATATATATATCATCATCATCATCATTGTCAACCATTATCAATCCACTGCTGGACGAAGGTCTCCCCAAGTTTCCTCCACAACGGTCTGTCTTGTGCCAGTCTCCTCCATGTCACTCCCGCATATTTACGAATTTCATCCACCCATCTCCCATGTGGTCTTTTTCTGGGTCTTTTCCTGTCCCTTGGAATCCAATCTAAAATTTCGGCTGTCCATCTATGGTCTGTCCTTCTGGCAGTATGTCCAGCCCATTGCCATTTCAGGGATTTAACTCTGATCATGATGTCTTCCACTCTCGTCATTTTTCGGATCCACTAGTTCCTCTTCTTATCTCTCCTGGTTATACCAAGCATGCACCTCTCCATGCTTCTTTGAGTTGTCTGCAGCCTTTGTATGTCTCTTTTAGTTAAGGTCCACGTCTCTGCACCATACGTAAGCACTGGAAGGATGCATTGATCAAACACTTTTCTTTTAAGACATAATGGCATATTGCTCTTGAAAATTATGCTGTTTCTTCCAAAAGCTCTCCAGGCAAGTTTTGTACGCCGATTAATTTCTTCATCAATGTGACCCTCACTTGATATCTGCTGTCCAAGATAAGCATACGTATCTGTTATCTCCAGTTTTTCTCCTTCAATCGATAAATCTTCATTTTTTGTAAAAGCATTGAACATCACTTTTGTCTTCTGAAAGTTCATTTTTAATCCCACTTCTTTACTCTTGTCAGCAAGTTCCTGGATCATACTCTGCAGCTCTGATGGGGTAGTTGCAAAAATGACTACGTCATCAGCAAAACGAAGGTGGGTTAGATAATCTCCATTAATCTTTATCCCTTTGTTTTCCCAGTTCAGTGATTGAAAGACATTTTCCAATATGGCATTAAAGAGCTTCGGAGATATGGTGTCACCTTGTCTCACTCCCTTTCCAATTTTTATGTGTGTTGTATTTTCAAACAGCCGAATCTTTGCACTTGCATTTTCATAGATGTTATTAATAATATTAATGTATGCATCTTCAATACCGCAGGATTTCAGAGCCGTGGTAACTGCTGATGGTTTCACCGAATCAAAGGCTTTTTCATAATCGATAAAAACCATGCACAATGGAAGTTCATATTCCCTCGCTCTTTCAATTAGTTCTCTCAGTACGTGGATATGATCTATTGTGCTGTAGCCACTCCTGAATCCAGCTTGTTCTCGCGGTTGAGCCATGTCCAGTGTTACCTTCAAGCGGTGTGAAAGAACTTTAGTGAAGATTTTATAAACCACTGATAAGAGGCTGATAGGTCTGTAGTTCCTGAGATCCTCAATGTCACCTTTTATATGTAGCAGGATCATTGTAGCATTGTTCCAATCCTCAGGAATCTTCCCTTCATTAAGGCATCGAGTGAAAATTTGGGCGAGTACTGTTTCAATTTCTCCACTTGCTTCTTGTATGATGTCTATAGTAATTCCATCTTCTCCTGGAGCTTTCCCCTGCTTCATGTTCTTGATTGCATGAGCAACTTCTGCTGGGAGGACTGGAAGAACTCTGGTACCTTTCATGATGTCTGGAGTACATGTATCATCCCTTTCATATAATTTGGAGTAGAAATCTTTCACTCTTGTCAAAATTTCGCCTCTATTTCTTGTTATAGAACCATCTTCTTTTCTCAGAGCCATAATCTGTTTTCTTCCCTTACTGAGATGTCCCTTTGCTATCTTTAGGCTTTGGTTGTTTTCAATTGCTTTCTTCACTAGCTCACAGTTGAATTTCCTTACGTCTTCAGTGATACTTTTTCGTACTGTCTTGCATAGCTCTATATATTCCACTTTGGAAGTCACATCTTCTTTAGTTGTCCTCATCTCTCTTCTTTTTTGCATCAACATTTTGGTTTTTCCTGATAATTTGTTCACATGCAACTTGTTCTTAGACCCAGCTAATTTTGTTGCTGTTTCCATAAGAGCTTTGGTTACTTTTCTGTTAACTTCAGAAATATCCACTTCTTCCGATGTTAGGCCTTCTAAAGCAGAGAATCTGTTCTTCAGTTCCAACTTGAAAGTATTATGGTGTTTTTTAAGGTTGGTTATGTCAATACATTTTGTTTGTCTTATGAGCTTGCCACGTTCCAGTTTAGTATTGAGGTGCATCTTACATCTCACCAATCTATGGTCACTACCTGTGTTGAACTTGTTCAGCACACTGCAGTCTTCGATGACGAATTTTTTGTTACACATAATAAAATCAATTTCACTTGTCGTCCCAATTGGATGTCTCCATGTCCATTTCCTGTGTGGCTTTTTCTTGAAAAAGGAGTTCAAGATGAAAAATCCTTCTGCCTCTGCAAACTCAACGAGAGTATTTCCACGCTGGTTTCTGTTGCCGTGACCGAATTTACCTACTGAAGTTTCATTCTGTTGCCGGTGCCCTATTTTTGCATTGAAATCTCCCATAATTATCTTCAAGTGCTGCTTACCTTTATTATTTAGATGACGAATTTCCTCATAAAATTCTTCAATTTCTTCTTCAGGATGACTTGTGGTGGGCGCATAAGTTTGAATAATCTGAGCCTGGTATCTTCTCGAGAGTTGGATAACGAGTCGTGCAGCTCTGTCAGAGGAACTTTCAACTTCTACCACTTTATCCTTCAGTTTCTTGTTTATTATAAATCCAACACCACTAGTTCTGCCAGTATCTGTCCCACGATAATAGAAGAGATGTCCACTTTTCAGTTCAATGACATCTTTTTTCTCTCCTTACCTCACTTAGCCCGACGATGTCCCACTTGATCCTTTGCAGTTCCTCTTCCAATTCAAGAAGCCTTGAATCAGAAGATAGGGAGCGTCTATATATATATATATATATATATATATATATATATATCATCATCATTGTCAACCATTATCAATCCAACACTGGACAAAAGGTCTCCCCAAGTTTCCTCCACAACGGTCTGTCTTGTGCCAGTCTCCTCCATGTCACTCCCGCATACTTTCGAATTTCATCCACCCATCTTCCATGTGGTCTTCTGGGTCTTTTCCTGCCCCTTGGAATCCAATCTAAAATTTCGGCTGTCCATCGATGGTCTGTTCTTCTGGCAGTATTGTCCAGCCCATTGCCATTTCAGGGATTTAACTTTGATCATGATGTCTTCCACTCTTGTCATTTTTCGGATCCACGTGTTCCTCTTCTTATCTCTCCTGGTTACACCAAGCATGCACCTCTCCATGCTTCTTTGAGTTGTCTGCAGCCTTTGTATGTCTCTTTTATCTAAGGTCCACATCTCTGCACCATATGTAAACACTGGAAGGATGCATTGATCAAACACTTTTCTTTTAAGACATAATGGCATATTGCTCTTGAAAATTATGCTGTTTCTTCCAAAAGCTCTGCAGGCAAGCTTTGTACGCCGATTAATTTCTTCACCAATGTGACCCTCACTTGATATCTGCTGTCCCTCACTTGATACCTTCTATTGTGCATGGCTTTTATCGATTATGAAAAAGCCTTTGATTCGGTGAAACCATCAGCAGTTGCAATGGCTCTGAAATCCTGCGGTATTGAAGATGCATACATTAATATTATTAATAACATCTATGAAAATGCAAGTGCAAAGATTCGTCTGTTTGAAAATACAACACACATAAAAATTGGAAAAGGAGTGAGACAAGGTGACACCATATCTCCGAAGCTCTTTAATGCCACATTGGAAAATGTCTTTCAATCACTGAACTGGGAAAACAAAGGGATAAAGATTAATGGAGATTATCTAACCCACCTTCATTTTGCTGATGACAGTCATTTTTGCAACTACCCCATCAGAGCTACAGAGTATGATCCAGGAACTTGCTGACAAGAGTAAAGAAGTGGGATTAAAAATGAACTTTCAGAAGACAAAAGTGATGCTCAATGCTTTAACAAGAAATGAAGATTTATCGATTGATGGAGAAAAGCTGGAGATAACAGACACATACGTTTATATATATATCGAGAAGATACAAGGCTCAGATAATTCAAACTTATGCACCCACTACAAGTGATCCTGAAGAAGAAATTGAAGAATTTTATGAGGAAATTAATCATCTAAATAATAAAGGTAAGCAGCACTTGAAGATAATTATGGGAGATTTCAAAAATAATAGGGCAACGGCAACAGAATGAAACTTCAAGTAGGTAAATTCAGTCACTGCAACAGAAACCAGCGTGGAAATACTCTCATTGAGTTTGCAGAGGCAGAAGGATTTTTCATCTTGAACTCCTTTTTCAAAAAAAGCCACACAGGAAATGGACACTTGAGACATCCAAATGGGATGACAAGTGAAATTGATTTTATAGGTGTAACAAAAAATTCATCATAGAAGACTGCAGTGTGCTAAACAAGTTCAACACAGGTAGTGACTATAGATTGGCGAGATGTAAGATGCACCTCAACACTAAACTCGAACGTGGCAAGCTCAAAAGACAAACAAAATGTATTGACATAACCTTAAAAAACACCATAATACCTTCAAGTTGGAACTGAAGAACAGATTCCCTGCTTTAGAAGGCCAAACATTGGAAGAAGTGGATATTTCTGAAGTTAACAGAAAAGTAACCAAAGCTCTTATGGAAACAGAAACAAAATTAGCTGGGTCTAAGAACAAGTTGCATGTGAACAAATTATCAGGAAAAACCAAAGTGTTAATGCAAAAAGAAGAGATGAGGACAACTAAAGAAGATGTGACTTCCAAAGTGGAATATATAGAGCTATGCAAGACACTACGAAAAAGTATTACTGAAGACTTAAGGAAATTAAACTGTGAACTAGTGAGGAAAGCAATTGAAAACAACCAAAGCCTAAAGATAGCAAAAGGACATCTCAGTAAGGGAAGAAAATAGATTATGGCACTGAGAAAAGAAGATGGTTCTGTAACAAGAAATAGACGCAAAATTTTGACAAGAGTGAAAGATTTCTACTCCAAATTATATGAAAGGGATGATACATGTGCTTCAGACATCATGAAAGAGTTCTTCCAGTCCTCCCAGCAGAAGTTGCACATGCAACCAAGAACATAAAGCAGGGAAAAGCTCCTGGAGAAGATGGAATTACTGTAGACATCATACAAAAAGCAAGTGGAGAAATCGAAACAGTACTCGCCCAAATTTTCACTCGATGCCTTAATGAAGGGAAGATTCCTGAGGATTGGAACAACGCTACAATGATCCTGCTACATAAAAAAGGTGACATTGAGGATCTCAGGAACTATAGACCTATCAGCCTCCTATCAGTGGTTTATAAAATCTTCACTAAAGTTGTTTCACACCGCTTGATGGTAACACTGGACATGGCTCAACCGAGAGAACAAGCTGGATTCAGGAGTGGCTACAGCACAACAGATCATATCCACGTACTGAGAGAACTAATTGAAAGAGCGAGGGAATATGAACTTCCATTGTGCATGGCTTTTATCGATTATGAAAAAGCCTTTGATTCGGTGAAACTATCAGCAGTTACTATGGCTCTGAAATCCCGCGGTATTGAAGATGCATACATTAATATTATTAATAACATCTATGAAAACGCAAGTGCAAAGATTCGGCTGTTTGAAAATACAACACACATAAAAATTGGAAAGGGAGTGAGACAAGGTGACACCATATCTCCGAAGCTCTTTAATGCCAATTGGAAAATGTCTTTCAACCACTGAACTGGGAAAACAAAGGGATAAAGATTAATGGAGATTATCTAACCCACCTTCGTTTTGCTGATGACGTAGTCATTTTTGCAACTACCCAATCAGAGCTGCAGAGTATGATCCAGGAACTTGCTGGCAAGAGTAAAGAAGTGGAATTAAAAATGAACTTTCAGAAGACAAAAGTGATGCTCAATTCTTTTACAAGAAATGAAGATTTATCGATTGATGGAGAAAAGCTGGAAATAACAGACACGTACGTTTATCTTGGACAGCAGATATATGAAGTGAGGGTCACATTGATGAAATTAATTGCAGTACAAAACTTGCCTGGAAAGCTTTTGAAAGAAACAGTATAATTTTGAAGAGCAATACGCAATTATGTCTTAAAAGAAAAGTGTTTGATCAATGCATCCTTCCAGTGCTTACGTATGGTGCAGAGACGTGGACCTTAACTAAAAGAGACATACAAAGGCTGCAGACAACTCAAAGAAGCATGAAGAGGTGCATGTTTGGTGTAACCAGGAGAGATAAGAGGAACTTGTGGATCCGAAAAATGACAAGAGTGGAAGACATCATGATCAGAGTTAAATCCCTGAAATGGCAATGGGCTGGACATACTGCCAGAAGGACAGACCATCGATGGACAGCCGAAATTTTAGATTGGATTCCAAGGGACAGAAAACGACTCAGAAGAAGACCACATGGGAGATGAAATTCGAAAGTATGCGGGAGTGACATGGAGGAGACTGGCACAAGACAGATCGTTGTGGAGGAAACTTGGGGAGACCTTCGTCCAGCAGTGGATTGATAATGGTTGATGATTATATATATATAGAGAGAGAGTAATATATAACTTAGAGTAATATATAGCATCATGTACACCTCAGCACCAAAAGACACGATGAGGGAGAAATAAATAAATAAATAACATACTCCAGGGGTGCTTATTCTGTGAAATCAAATTTCCTGAAACCAAACCCAAATTTCCTGAAATTAACGTAGATCAATACTTACAAAAAAAAAAAATCAGAATATATGTGTTACATTCATAATTTATTTCCCAAGTTCTGATATTTTTTTAAAGAACAGTGGCCTTTATAAAATTTTACTAATTGCAAATTTCCAGTGTTTGGCCCTTCAAAGCTATAAATAATACTTATAAAAAGTAAAATACTGAGAAAAAAAAATTTAAAAGGCAACTTACATAATTGATGCCTTGCCTGCCTGTGTCAATGGTGTATTTTCTTGTGCAGAAAAGACTGAAATGTATATGGCAAAGTTTGTTCAGTTTATACTTTAAATGATTTGTATATTCACGTAATAAGTCATCAATGCTGCTGATGGATGCAAACTTCATACTTCATAATGCTTTAGAAAAAATGTGGTTATTGTTTTTATTTTGCTGCAAATCCTTCGCGTGAGATTTACGTTTACTGCACCCAGATTCCTGCTTTGGTGTTGACAGATTTTGTGTTGGAATTTTAGGGATCACCACAATCTTTGTACTTACAGAGCTAGCTGATGATGATTTATTTATTCCAGAAAAATGATTTCCAATTACTTCATGCCTTCTATCAGACTTTTCCTTAGTTGATTTGTGATGAATTTTCCAGCTTTGCAACATGTTCTGTAACAAAATTTTGTCAACTGCAGTGGTGATCGGATTTTCAACATCAAACATTTCAAACGTTGAACATTTCTATGCTAAGAGGTTATTATTTGATGGTATGATAACTGTCCAAGCATTTTGCATCTAAACTAGTTCTGTGCTGTGTGATGATGATATCCATGAAATTAAATGAGCTTTCCACAATTGGCCCATGAAAGCATGAGATGAGGGCTTTTACAAGTTTACCCAATGTGGAGTACTTTTGTATTCCATCATGTGAGCACATTTTTGACACTGCAGCCCAGTATTCATCAATGCCTTTAGGATTTTTTTTTTTTTCACATTTCTCATTGGCCGAGTAATTAAAGATATCACTAATTGCTGTATCGATTTGATATGATCTGATTTCTTCATAGATAACAAGCATTTCGTTAGCAGATAGCACTGAGCTACATGCATCAGTCAATTTTGAAAGAGCTATATAGGTAGTAGTTTGGCCCCTAAAAGAGGGGTCTAACCCTGAAAAACTAATCGGAGTAGAATTTCCCACAGGAAGTTTTTGGATCATGTATAAGGAGCATGCCAGATAACATTTCTTTAGCTCTTTCTTAAATGAAGATAACATATAATCATTTGATGTACTTGCAGCAATAAGTTTTTTGGCTTCTCCTCCAACATAAATAAATTTGTCTGGCAGGTGATTACCGCCACTCTTCAAATCTATTTTCAAAAGATCCTTGTGAGTTTTGCACTTTGAGATTATTTCATGTTTAATGAAAAATGATAAAATTTTCTTTATCAACACAAAAAGTTCAACATGCAATCTATGCAACATAGGTTATTTGGTCTGAAACAGCTTTATGTATTCATTGAATTATAGGCAGAACAGCTTTGTACAGATGGATTTCAAGTAATGTTTTCTTTTGCACCACAAAAAAGGCTTTCAATAATTTTATTCTTCCTTTCTTTTCCCATTTCTGTTAAACTTTTTGATTTCAAAGAATCTTGGATTTTCACAAGTTTGGACTCACAAGAATTACTTATTTTTCTTTCCTCATACACTTTATCCACATCAGACTTATGCAAATTTCTGTCTGAATCTTTAATCCAAGAATAATAGAAGATTAGCAAAGCATCCCACAACAAAATCACGCGTTCAACTGCTGGGAGCACACACAGCCATCTATGATTTGGTCGTGAAAGCGGGGAGAGCTTTTGAATTCCCAAAATCGTACAGATTTTGAAAAATAGTTCTCTTTTGTCAACACTTAGCAAGTCAAAGTGAATGTTGTCATACAATGATTCAATGTGCATTTTAAAAGGAGCAGTGAATCTTTTTACACTGTTGTTA
The DNA here is from genome assembly GCA_039090855.1 of Macrothele yani. Taxonomy (NCBI): domain Eukaryota; kingdom Metazoa; phylum Arthropoda; class Arachnida; order Araneae; family Macrothelidae; genus Macrothele; species Macrothele yani. The sequence continues at coordinate 33,842,963 of CM077011.1, forward strand.
ACAGTATGGCAGCTATCACCATCAATATGAAGTAGATGTGGAGCTTTGTTGTTACGAACTAATATTTCTACGCCATTTTTTTTACCCCTCATAGTGTTGCACGAGTCCATCAGGAGACTAATTAGGTTACTCCAAGGAATACCATTTCTTTCTATTAAATTTACTATTTTTGAGTAAATATTGGCTGCAGTACAAACCTGAAGTTGAATCGATAAATGTTGTATTACGAATTCTTGTTGCTCAGGACAAAAATATTGTGCAAGAATAGTTAAGACACTACAATTCGCCCAACTTGTGATCTCATTAATATTTAATCAGAAGGGAGTCTGTCTGAGGTTATGGACAATTTGTTTGTTTTTTATTGTACGAGCAAGGCCATCTCTCATTTTGTATGTAACAGTTGACCTATTCATACTTCCTGTTGAATTGGGTAGACACAGAGTGGACCTGTTTCTCTTCTCCTCTGTGGGGGTAGATTGGCAGTCAGACAGTTCCCAGTGGAATTGAGTTTTGCTTTGGCCACCAACCAAGGGAAAACAGGGAAAGGACAGTGCAGGCCTTGCCACTGGCTATAAAATAAAATTTCTAAAAAAAAAAAAAATGCGGAAAATTTCCGGAAAATAAGCACACCTAATACTCCGATCGTGATGGATGTGTCATCTCTTTGCTTTGTGTCGCATCACTTGACGCTGAGGTGGTAATTGAGCCTAACACTTCTGTGAAATTATTCCACAAGGAATATAATACACTTCTTGCCGTACCCGAGATGCTGACACGTGCTTGTTAACGTCATAGTTGTGTACGCATGTGAGGATGGCACTTTTTTTTTATTCTTAAAACTGCGCTATTTCAATTTATATACATACATACATAACATTGCTATATTATTCTCAATTTGGAAAACTATAGTGCACAAAAGTTTTTCATCTCATTATAATTAAGAAATTAAAATGTTTTTATGATTTTCTGACCAGACGACAAAACGAAGAACTGGCCACCCGAAAAACTTGCACAACATAAAAGCGTTAAAGGTATATACGAATAAAAATTGCCCTTCTGATTTCTTTTACTCAAGCTCAAAGCTAAAATTATGAAGCCCTAAACCTGGTCCTTTTTAGTAACTTGCAATCCATAGCTCTTATATTGGTTATGCGTCAATTAGTCGCGTATCCAAAGCTCTCTTAGAAAAATAGAAACGCACATCGCCTACCTACACACATAAATCTCTAACCTAAAGTGAAGTGGGGGAAAACGAGTTCAATGTATCAATCCCACGTGACCCATCATGGTTACGAGCGATGGCAGAGGGAGATGGAGACACCTTGAGCCGCCGATTTAAAAGTAGTCATCTGCGTGGTTATTTTCCCTTTTGCACTGTTCCCAACGAAAAAAAATTACTCAGTTTTTATGGAACGGCCTTTGTATATACTTCATACCTTTTTCTCTCTGCAAGCATTCCTGAAGCTGGTCCTCTTACAATTTCCTTTGATTTCCTCTACCTTTCTTTCTTGCCACTAGTGCTGAATACATTCTCTTTGTTAGCACATCACCACTCATTCTTTCAACATGGCCAAAGCACCTTAGAATGTTTCCACACCTGCTAAAAGCATTGTTTCACATCACACATCTTTGTTCCACACATGATCCGAATGAGTCTTGCTGTCCATCCACTCCATAATACTTCAACAGTACCCAAGTTTCACTACCATACATAAGAGTAGGTACAATTATACTTTTACACACAGCAGCTCAAGATCAGCCATAATAGTGTTCTCCCTATAGCCTTTTTACTGGGCAGCCAGTCCAGCTAATTTTCTTTGCCGCCCAGCTAAATTTCCTTTAATGAGAGTTTTCACAACACACATAATAGTAAGAGTGGAAAACTTATTCCCACACACACACACAGAGACATTGTTCGCACTGACAACGCGAACGATGTCTCCCTACCCGATGAGATGGCGGTTTCATATGCTTTAGTATTTTTTAAAGTTTGAATGTTTAATGTATTGAATCAGGATTAACTAAGAATGTAAATAGTAATTTATAATATTTTAGTTTAAACTTGTAAATATATAGTTTTAGTAATAAATAACCATGTGGTTTTAGGCCTTTGTCCTGGTGGGAACGCGTTTCGAAGAGATAAAAATGTGCAACATATGTTAATGATTTTAAGGCCAGAATTATTACCTCAAATTAGAGTAATAATCAAGAGATTAAGTATTTGTCAGTTAGATAAGAACAAAGGGAAACCTGTGGATTGCTGTGTCTAACATTGAATCAGATATTGAAAGACTAAAAAAACAATGTCAAATTTCTTGCTAGATATCTGCAAAAAAATAAATAAAGGTTTTAGAGACACCTGCACATTTTTTAAGCAAGTAAGTTTTGTTTAATCAATTTCTGTACATCAATGAAGAAAAAATATTCTTCAAAATACATGGAAAATCAATAGAATATTCAAAGCAAACACAATAAATCCTGAACTTGCTTGTAGCTCATACTGGTCACCATGTAACATCTCTCAGAAAACTTGAAAATTTCATATTTCTCCTTTTACTGATTTGCCTGTGGTACTCTGGTGATTACCACAGGCAAATCAGGCATCTCAGAAAACTTGAAAATCCAGATCGGAGATGGGTCAAAATCAGCTGAGGAACCAATGATGCTTCGACTAGCAAAAATCTGAAGGGTGTTCATATTCCTAAGCGAAGGTTGCTTAGTCTCAGTTGTTTGGAGTTTCACTGTCCTGGATGGTGTCACAGCATACTCGAAAAGAAATCGGGAGATGGGGTTCATTTCCCACTCCAGGACAATGAAATTTTCAAGTTTTCTGAGATGTTATATGAATGACCAGTATGAGTTACAAGCAAATTCAGAATTTATTATATGTTTGTTTTGAATATTATTTCAATTTCTGTACACTTTTTAGTTTAGTTTTTTTTTTAATATTTGGGGGAGGGTTTTTTTTTATTATTATTATTATTTTTATTTTTTTTTTGTGGTCAGTTGTTCAGCCATTCTGAAATTGGCAAGTAGGTGTTATAAGGTTGTGCACCCCTGGCTCAGGCAAACCCTCTGACTGATTGTTTGGTTGAAGTTTATTGGTGCAATAGCTTCACTGGGGAAAAGAGCACCAAGTCCTATGGTTGAAAACAGCAACAAAAACATTAAAACATAACTAAAAAGTAAGTCACATAAGAAAAACTTAAGTGTACATGGCAGAAAAAGACCAACTACACAGAACAAAAAAAAAAAACACCAGTATGTCATAAAAAAAGAACACAGAAGAAACATCATAATGATCATTTAAAAGGCTACTCAGGATTTCTAAATCAAGAACACAATGAGAACACAATACAAATAACATGTTCTGAAGTCAAAAGTGCTATATCGGTAGAAGGGCCTCTGTTTGGCTAAATAGATCACTCAAAAAAAAAATTGGAATACACAGATTGAACGTCAATACATAGACAATAAAAGAATGCCCAGCTCTGATGATAGCAAGTTTTTTTTTTTTTTTTTTAATAGGAATTTACCTTGCAACTGCTTCTCTTCATCTCATTTTCAACATTCTCGGCATCACCACCTATCAAACGCTTCACTCTGGAAATGGTATTACTGGCATTTCGATACATTCCTTGTTTGGCAGCCAAACCTACAGACTAAGTATTTTAATCCCTTAGATTATGCAATGAACTAAAAACAATTTTAAACATATTTGCGAACTCACAACAAACAAAAAATTAAACAGTGCTGTAAACAAATCAGTTTTTTACAAAAACACTGAGTTAAATTTTCTTTAGTACTTGATTAACCCTAAAAAAGTAATACTCAAAGAATAATAAAGACTCTTTCCGTATCTTTAAACTTCTTCAAAAATCACACCTACGGATTGACACAGAACAAGTTAGTAAACTGAAAACTCGCCAACTTTCCTCAGAAGGTAAACTTCAAGAGCCCAAAAGAAACTGGTAATACATTTTATCTTACTGAGTAAATTTTTTATATAAATCAACATCTTAGAAATTAAGAAAAGAATCATTCAATTATTACAGTAGAAAACTAGGGATAAAGAATATGTTTCAGATTCTATTATCCTGTAATAATCACTACATTGGACAGATCGCACACAAATGGCATTAAAGAATACAGCAGCATTACAAAATAGTGACATGAACAATATTTTAGTACAGCATATATATAAACATGCAAGTGCCAACAGGATAGAACCAAACAAAAAAACTGACTTTGAACCACAAATATTTCACGTTAAAACCCGAGACGAGCTCGGATTCCCCTTCTGCAAAGTCAAATGGTGACTGGTTAGTTTCTGCGAGGCACGAGGAAAGTTTTTCATTAGAAACGTTGCTTAATAATTCAGTGGATTCATTGATAGACATGGGCACCCATACATATGGGGCATTTGCCCTCCCCTGGAAATTGGACCATGTCGTTTCAGTTCTTGGAAGGTACTACAGAGATTTTCACGATAACACTAATTCTGATGGTTAATTTTCTGTTGAACTTCTGAATGCACGTGTATGCTAAAGAAATGGTAAAAATGTTGGGAATTCCCAGTAGATAAGCAGAAAATTTACAGTAGAAAGTAATCATGGAATTTCCAATTGCATGTTGGGCATGAAAAAGTATGAAAGGCAAAGAAATGAGAAATGCATGATCTTCTGCAGCAGCTCTTAATTCAAATCTCTCCAAATTTCCCCCAGAAATTTGTCCTGAATGTAATTTTTCATTTTTGATGGCTGAGGTTTTGGCTTTCATGGCGCATGATTAAGCGGCTAAAAGGATCCAATAAATGAAAAAGAAATGTCTATATTGTCCAATATGCTGTCTAATTTATCTGTTTACATAGATTTGGGTCTTCTGGTATCCAACTAAATTTATATGTCAAGAATGTGATAAAAACAGTTAGATAATGGAAGGCACAAGAAAATTAGCATCTTGTGTTTGTATATGCTTTTTGTAGTTACAATTTGTTTGCTCCCTCCTGAAAACCAAACTAATTCCATCAACATGGGCAGCCATAATGTTTCTAATGAAAATCTGAAAACCCAATGAGACATTTTTCTGTTGTTTTTTTTTGTTGTTGTTGTTGTTTTTCATAACAGATGTCACTAGGAATCTAGCAACACATTTTTTTAAATTTCTTGAAGTAACTGTCAGCTTTTTAACAAATGAGATGGTTAGACCTTCGGGAACAGGCCTTAAATAAGAAAAGGCTAGAAAAGTCAGAATTTATGTAAAAGGTTACTCAGTATTCCTGTTAGACAAGTGTTTTTATCTGTTTCTTTTTGTGCTCAACAAATTAGAAAATCAAACAATACCACAGCAAAAACACAACCATGCATGAGGTGTTGAAAAAAGTATCAGGCTTTGATTTTGTTTTTGTTTTTTTGCAGTAGCAACACTTGCTAGTGGCCTTATTTTTTACTAGCAAATTGAATTACTACTAGCAAAAGTTAACATTATACAAAAGAATCTTTTAACATGCCTCCTCTATTAATCAATCATGGCAAATTTTGATTTCACCCCTGTAACTGTCACTTGAAAAGATTACAAATATTTAGATATAACTCACCTTTGTGACCTGACAGATTAATTCTAACTTAATTCAAAATGCAAATATTTAAAATACTTTTTTTTATTTAATTTTTTTTCCAAAATTCAAGAACACTATTCAAAATCTTAAGTTATTTTCCATATGATTTGCGATCTGGGTTTTTTCATCACACCACTTTAAAACAGCAGGCCTGGGGTCAAACTTGTCTTCAGAGAGACCTTCAACCTCAATACTAACGAGAGCATTCAATGTTTGTATGTTTAAACTACCCCTCCAATCACCCTGGATTCCCTTCATGAAACTGAACCCCACCTCACATGCAGAAGTAGATAAGGGAAATATACTGGATATTTCTACTAGTGACTCAATGTTTTTATAATGTTTGTACTTTTCAAGCTTTCGTTTCCAGAAAGCTGTTTGTTCCTTTTTGTATGCCTCTAAAATATTTCACATGTGCAATGCAGTAGCACTTTACAGTTCGCACTAAGGCATTCAAAATTTTTCTACTAGCAACTTTTGCTAAAACCACTTTATCACTAGCAAAGTGCATTTGCTTGCTAGCAATTTGCTACTAACTACTGGTCAAAATAGAACCCTGGCAGGTATCCACATAAAGTGGTAACATCAGATGTTACAAGCAACATTAAGTGTCAATGTGAATCCAGTTATAATCCTCATCTGAAAACAGAACATGCTGCTTTAAAATGCTGCATTCATTTGAACCAAACAGCAATAGAGCTTTACGAAATGCTGCAAGTCATACAGAAATAAACCATTATCTCAGTTTAGCACACATTCTACTGGTTTAAACAATTCAGAGATTAAATCCCTTGCTCAAGGCTTTATTCAGATATATTTGGTTCTAGTTCCAGTTGAAGAAATTTTTATTTAATCTTCCTTCCCTCAGATTCCTTAGGTTTTTTTACAGGCGTTTCTGGCTTCTTGAATAAAATCAAGAGGCCAGAAACGTCTGTAAAAACACCTAAGGAACTCAGAGGGAAAGAAGATTAAATGAAAATTTCTTCAACTAGAACTAGAACCAAATTCAGCTAGATTGTTGCTTGAAAACATAGGTGGGCCTGGATTGCTAACAATAGCTGTGACTAATTAAAAAATTTAACTGAGAACATGTCAATATATTTTGATATAAATAAATAAACAATTTTGACATTTTCTATATCTTGCAGCAGTAAAAGCTTAAACTTTCACACAATGCATTTAATATAAATTTGATTACCAGAGACCTTAAAAATTTTAAGGTCATGATCTCAGTTAAAAAAGAAATGGTAAAGTAAATGATTTTGTATCATTCTCTTTCACTGCTGTTAGCTACAAAATGCAAATCAACTATGTACTAACATTAGGATGCATATACACTGAAGAGCAATTGAATTAAGAGATACCTGTCTAGTAACGTGTAGCCCTAATGACGGCAGCGATTCGTCTCGGCATGGACTCTACAAGACACCGGAATCGTTGGGAAGCCATACGGATCCATGACCCCTGAACAAGCTCCCACAGTTCACGAAGATTTGATGGAGGGGTCAGAGCCTCGAACATCTCTTGATGGCATTCCAGATGTGCTCTGTGGGATTGAGGTTAGGTGACCTAGCTGGCCAAGGAAGCGAGGTCACGTCGGTGGAGTGTTCATCCAACCATTCGGATACAATTCGGGAGCGATGGCACGGTGCATTGTCTTGTTGCAGGACGAGGTCCCCAGTGGGATGTTGAAAACGCACAAACGGGAGCAATTGGTCGTCCAGAATATCCCGGGACCTTTGACCCGTGAAGGACGATGTCACACGTACCAGGGGTCCCATTTCAATCCATGTAAACAGTCCCCAGACGAGAATGCCACCCCCACCAGCTTGAAGAGTACCCTGCTGGCAAGAAGGATCCATCACTTCGTGTGGTTTGCGCCGTACTCGTATCCTGCCATCCGCATGTACCAATGTGAATCTCAACTCATCAGTCCAGGCAACATTTTCCCACACGTGTAGGGTCCAGTGGCGATGTTCCCGTGCCCATGTTGATCTTTGCACCCTGTGATGCGCTGTCAGCAGCGACAACCTCGTGGGACGATGGCTTCTGTACCGGACTACCCCATAGTGAGGAGATGGTTCTCGATGGTGCGACTGCTTACACATTTTTGTGCACCAGCGTTAAATTGCCGAGTGATTTCTTGCACTGTGGCCCGTCTATCCGCTGTTACAATGCAAGCCACCCAACGATGACCCCGCTCATCTACACGCTGTTGTCCATGGCAGTTGGCCCTTGCAGGGATGGTTTTACCGGATTCGATGTACTCACGGTGCACCCGTGACACAATGGCTCATGAAAATCCCAGGGCCTGCACGACTTCTGAGATGCAGTGACCTATTCGTTAGGCCCCGACGATTTGCCCACGATCAAATGCGCTTAGATCCTTCATCTTACTGATTCCCGTCGCATCACTCCTTATATTGTCGGATCGCTGCATACGTCATGTCGTTTCAGTTTACAGGGCCACCCACAGCGCCACATTGCATAACGCCAGCTGTCTCTAATTCAATTGCTCTTCAGTGTACATTGACTACACAATCATTAGAACTACAGATGCTACCTTTTATCCATATAAAAGGCTACAGTGCAATCAATTTTCAAGTTACCCCAGTCATTCATACACCAGAATTTGGCTAATGCATTACATTTAAATTTGTGATTGCTTGTATTACTAGGCAACGTTTTAGAATTTTAAATTATGGTCTGCCTATGAACTTTGTTTTATTGCTACTTCAAAATAAGCAGAAAATTTGAAGTTTATTTCACCAAAAATACAATTAAAATATTTGCAATAATTCCATTTTATTAAATTATAATTTCAAATAAAAGGAAGGACAATGTAACAGTACACAGCAGAACCTTAGGCAATTAGTAATCTATTTTCTCACATAAAACATAATAAAAGTTGGCAAACTTTTAGGTGGACATTCATTTCTTCCAACTTTAAGCATCCTAGTGCATCCATTCTGATTCACTGCACTACCTGCACAGGCATTTCGGGTGGCAGAAATATGTATATATAATTATTTTTTCATTCACGTCAATGTTATAATATAAACATGTCAAAGGGTCCATCCCATGCTCATCAGGGAAGCCAACAATGAGGGTACTTATGCATTAGCCGGGCGGCAATAGAAATGTATCAGTAAATATCACAATTGTCGATAGATGGCACCACATGAATGGTTATTTCTTTTTAGAATTTAGCTGTAATGAACGACGTGGTGAGTTTATTCTTGGTAAATACAATTTATGAAGAAAATATATCGCAACATACAAGCATTATGAATGGCCTGAAACCTACACATTGATTTTTGGGGGCCAAGAAGTTTTAATAAAATTTAAAATGGAGTCAAATGGGTCTGATGAAGCTAAATGATGTCTCCACATGAACTCAGCCAAGTACAAATCAATATGCTGTCTAGCAGCCCAGCGATGGCATGCGTTTCTCCATTTATCTGATCCCCACAATCTTTCTATTGTTTAACTATGGGCTCCACTCTCCAGGTCGGCAAAGTTGTACTTACGATTGGCTTTGAAACAGAGTTTAAGCTGGTTCAAAAAATGCTGTAGCAAAAATTCTAAAATGAAGGAAAAAGTTGTAGCAAAATGCTAAAGAAATTTAGCCCCTTTTGTCAATGAACTGAAGCGCGACGCATTGTCGTTGTAGACGAATTGGTGCGACACCGTCCGACCGAACGATGGATGACGTTTCCGTTGTATGACGGAATACTTTTACCCATGAATTAGTGGCAGAACTTTAATTTTTTCCCCTGGACTACAGGAATTCAAATTTTCAGAACACAATCACTTCTGTGATATTTAAATGTCTGGCACCATTTAGCGACGGGACCCTAATTTTCTCGCGCGTTTTAAATTACTTACTCGCATTTTGCGAAAATAGCGATCGTAGCTTAACCTATACTTTGAAATGTTCAAAACCTGTCTCTTCTAGCTCCTCAGTCTTATATGCCTTCCATGAATCCCAATAGATTTTAGAATGTTCCACAACATGATTCTCAATTTCCTTCAACAGGGTTTTCGCACTTCTGTCTGGCACTTTCTGTAAAAATCAGTCATTAGTAGAACGACAAATTCCTCTGAAAATCCACTGCTCTGGAAGCACACGACCTGTATTAGAGACTTTCTTTTCAAAAATAATGTTTCATCTATCTCCACAATTAATCCTGGGCCACCAATTTTTTTTTTTTTTTTTTTTTTGTCCGACTGATGTTAGAGAACACTGTGCAAATTTCTTGTAAATATTTATTCCAATCAACAGTTGTATAACTTGCCATATCCAACTGTTGTTCACACCATTTAATACAGAGTATGCCATATAAAAGAGGCCCGAGTATAATGAACGACAACAGTCATCAGGCAATGTTACTATACATGGTAAAGAATAGTTGAAATGACAGAAAACGAGAATAATTTACCTGTGTTTACAACAATTGCTGAAAGTGCTGTCCTCCGACATCAAGACACAGCTGCACATGACGAAATATGTTACTCGTAATGTGCCACAACTCATCAGCAGTAATCTGGGCTATGGCATCCGTAATGTTAACTTAATTCATCAAGGGTGTGAGGCTTAGTTGCATGCACTTTCCCTTTCAATGCTCCCCACAGATAAAAGTCACAGGTGGAGAGATCAGGTGATCTAGGTGGCCATAGTCCCTTCGATACAGTTCTGTCCTCCCCAAACACTTCATGCACAGCACGAAGACTGTTCCGCGAAGTATGCGTTGTTGCCCCATCCTGCTGAAAGAAAGCCTATTGCTCGCTCTTCTTCTGTAAGTGAGGAAACAAATGGGTTGAACAGTTGGTAAACATTGCGCTCAGAGTTGATGGTGTCAGTGAAAAGAATGGGCCGACTATCCTTTTTGCAGACACAGCACACCAAAGGCTTATCTTTTGGTCGTACAGAGGAGTCTCCATTGTCAGTCTGGGATTCGTGTTAGTCCAAATCCTGCCGTTTTGTGCTTTGACATACCCAGACAGATGAAACCATGCTTCATCTGTCATGTGAGTGTTGGGTTCATTTCACCACTGACAATGGTCTCCTGAAACCACTTACAATATTGCATCAGTTTTGCATAACCACGAGTTAAGTTCTTGGAGCGCCATAGCTGTGTACGGCCAAAAATGCAAATCCACCTTAAGTATGTGTCGGCATGACGTGGCAGATATTCCCATTGCAGACGATAATCGGTGAATTTACTTCAGAGGGCTTTGTAACATCATTGTGCACACATCCTTGATATTGTCTTTAGTACAAATTGTCTTGGGTTTGTTTCTTTTCCTGTTGCCCACCGTGCTGGTTTCACAAAATTTCCGCACTAACTTCTGTACCACTGATTTCACCGGAACTGCACAATGAGGAAATTTTTCTGTAAAGAACTCATTTAAAACCCTGTATGAGTTATTTCTGAAATACTTTTCCACAATAAAAATCTGCTGTTCCGTACTTAAAACCATTTCCGTTGCCTTTGTTCTCTCTTCTGTTAACATATTCTTTGGTATCTTTGTTCTAGTTGTTAACTTGTAATTGTTAATAAGTCCGTAGTGGTTAATGATGATAGTAATTAACACGTAATAAGCAAATAATTCTTGCGATCCGTAAATATGTCTAACTTTTTATCTTCATTTAATTCCCTGCAAAGGTTGTCCGTTAGCTGTGCTATGTTTGCCCGCTGTTCCGCTTAAAACTCCAATTCGTTTTCTTATGTCCTGCCTTCGATCATCTCTCGCACTGTCGAGAAATCCCCTAACCTGACGGTCCACCTAAGACCTCCCAGCCTACCCTGGGGCAATTACCTCGTCGTACTTTTCGTGACCGCTTGCTCTCCTAGACCTGAGACAACTGTCCTCTTGCCACCGCCTCCCATCTCCCAAAAATGCCCTTAAGCATATCCTAAAGTTTCCAGTGAGAAACAATCGCACCGCCCTCGGTAAATCTCAAACCTCAAAGTAAAATGAGAGGGGCTGGTGAATTTGTCGGCAGCCTTGAAATTGAAAACTGTAAAGCATCAAAAGAGGCACGATAGAGTTAATCTACATTCAACATACAAAGTGTGAATACTAAACATAGACAAAATGTCATCTTAGTAAATAACCGTCCGTGCATCTGGTGTTTAATGGGGAACTGACTGAGAAATTGTTCTCACATTTTGGGGAAACAAAGGAATGGGAGCATGAGATGGAAAATGATTGCAATATTGAGATTTTATATGAAATCCTAAAACCCTGTATAAAATCTCTAACATTTCACTTCACTTACAACTGCATACCTACACTGCTCTGGTTGTGACTAACCACTCCAGAGAATTCCTTTGCAGCTGTACACGCAGAAACCGGTTAGAAGTGGAACAAAGCAATTTTAACTGGAAACCCGCCGAACAACTTTAACCCGCCTAACAAAGTCTGGCCACAGGGCCTCTTTCATATAGCGCACCGTGCAGAAGTTAAATTATCACTCCAGTTATAAAAAAATCAAATAGCAGTCAAAAAAGGAAGCAGACTACTCTGAAACCAATTTCCAATGCGTAAGCATATCTTAGATCTGCATGTTCTAATGTTGCACTGCCATTGAATACTTTCACTTCCAAACTATAACTTCATATTATGGCCCAATTTACAGATTATTTCACTCTGCAAAATTCCTTTACTTTGAAGAAATGACACAGCACTTCCTTCATCTCGAGGTAAATCCCAAATTTTCATATTGTTGAACACCACAAAAACATAACCGAGTGACATAAGAATCACGTCAATCATTCAAATAACAAGATGTTATATGCAGTACTGGTGTAGCGCGATGTACAGCTTTGCATACAAATATGCTGCCACCATAAAAAAAATCTCAGTATTGCCATTCTAGCGATATATTTCCTTCATAAATTGAATTTACCAAAAGTAAACTCATCATGTCATTCATTACAGCTAAATTCTAAAAAGAAATGACCATTCATGTGGCGACATCAACAATTGTGACATTTATTGATACATTTCTACTGGCATACAGCTAATGCATGGTACCACAATAGGTTTAAGTTGCTTTTAAAAGCCAACTATGATACACAACAGTTATCAAATCCCCCCCCTGGAGGGATTGCAGCTCTATTGTTAACTGGTGAAAGGTCACAAAACTATTGTACAGCTTGCTTTTGGACTTATTCAGACTTGTTCTAATACTTACTACTACATCAGCAGCCATGTTAGTCTTAGCAAGTCGTTATGATTCATTTTGTAGAAAAAGCTGTCAGCTTCTGGGTTTTGCTCAGCAAACTATCATGTGAAAGTTCTGTTACCATTTGCCAGTTATATCACAGATGACTTCAAGGTGCCAACTATCAAACCATGTTTGAAACCACTTAAATCCTGATAAGCTGCCATCTGAACTGCGAATGCTACTACTACTTGAGCTTGCATGGATATCTGCCTCTATACATGCATCGTTTGTGGAAGATACCATTTACTGCATGGATGTGGCGGCATGTAATGGAAATGGTAGCACCCTTCCCAGTTCGTTTTTGGCACCTCAGTGCATATCACTCCCTTATTGATTCAGTATCCTTCATTTTAGCATCCCAAATTGTTTGGTGGGACTTCATGACTTCTAAAAAAAAAAAAAGACTTCAGTTTCCATAAATTATATGAAATTGTACTAAAGAAACATTTTTTAAAGAATTTTCACCAGTAACACAGTTGGGTAATAGCCAGCCTCAAGTTTGTGTGGTAGCCAACAGTTGGGGACTTCCCTATCGCTGTCGATCCAATTCAATGGCTTCACCAGGAACATCATGTAGAGCACAGCTCCACATGTTGTTGGTGATGCATCACTGTATCACACTGTCAATTTGCACAATTTCATTCATTTTGAGGTTTAATGACAACCACAAGCAAGTCTTAGGGTTATAAAGCAGTCTCCAGTTCCTAATTTAAGGCCACTGGTTTCAGGGAAAGCAAAGCCAGTGCAATTGTTAAAACACACCACCCATGACTCAAACACAGGCCCATTTTGGACGAACAGTCTAAGGCCAGCACCTCAAACCATTTGACTTACCACCACCACCACCACCCCCAATTTCATTTGCAATGTTTCCTTTCGTGTGTCAATTGTGCTGGGTTTGTTGCAGAACACTCATTTCTTTTGATAACCAGTCTGGCAACAGATCCCTAGAAAACACTCAAACCTCAAAAAATAAAATCCAGATCACCCTCACACCCTTGAAGTGTGGCATGTTGCACCATCCTGCTGGAAGTAACCTTCAGTAAGTATCACATTCAGTTGTTCCACAAACTATTAGCAAATGCACAGTTCCTTTGACAAAAAAAAAATGTGCACTCACAAAAATGGGACAGAAAGTCCTTTACGAGACATTGTTCACCAAACTCACGCTTTCGAGGTTCAGTGGTCCTTTTGTGAATCAAATGAGAATACTCAGCAGCCCATCTCTGGAATTCTACAAGTTCACATACCCAGACAAATGGAACCAGGTCTCATCTGTAAACCCCATGATGTTAAGTATTCCCAGAGAATTGTACCTGGATGTCTTGACACCACTGGCAGTAGTGAACTTGCTTCTCCTTACCTGGTTCCAACAATAGGTGCAGTGCTGTCACTCTACATGGTCAAAGCAGTGCTACCTTGAAAGCTATTTGATAAGAGTAACTTAATTTATAAGAACCTTTACAGAGATTATCTCTCAGACTGCTCCAACTTAGCATACACACCTGTTAATGTAGCCTCAGGTATCTGTGGGCCTTTTTTTACCAAATTAATTCAAAAACAGACCCTGGTGCCTTCAATTTTCATGCTAAATTATGTATTGCAGACTCAGCTGGGACATGTCTGCCAAGTATCATCCTGAATTCCATGCATGGTACATACCATTAACCCTGAAGTTCACGCAAGGCCAATCTTCTCAGCATGTACACACTATGTAAACAATGACCAGGATATGAAGGCTGCCACAATCTACCACCAAGCATAAATGGGGTAAGTGACCCATGTGCTGAACAACTTTGAACAAAATGCTGCAAATTTAGAAGTAATATGACAGTGTCATTACCAAAGAATACAATTTATAGCCAAATACCTGGGCTTTGTTCTATATAATCACATATCACTATTATTGCTGCAATTATGCATTTTTACGTTTCTCTATGAAATGGCTCCAGCTATCGTAAGCTCCTTTTCCACTTTCTACGAGTACAATCTTTATTTTTACCTATTACTATTCACACAATACTGTAAAAATTTAACATTTGGTCTTACAAAATTATTCAAGTTTTCAACATTTCAAACTTTCAGTAAGTACTACCAATACAACACAATTCATACGTTCATCTTTTAAAATGCGAATACCGTAAACTATATGCTTCATCTAAAATTTTAATTGCTTCCTGAAGATACAAAGTGCATAAATCGACTGAACACATACTTTTTTTGCACATGTAAGTTACAAAACATCTGAATTCAAATTTTTACATTTTCAGTCCCAGCAAAATTACGAAATTTAACATTAAATAGCAACAACGTTTACTAGTCTAAATATGTCACAACAGACTTTCTTCAAAACAATATCTAAAAGTACATGTTTTGAAGATTATCAACTGAAGCAACAATACAAATGAATTTTAATGATTGAGAAAAGTCTCTCATACAAATTACTTTTCTACCGATGCTAGACATTTTAGCCAGATAGCATGTCTTATCAGCTGAGACATGGATAGAGTAATCAAGCTGGTGTCACTTATGGAGTTACTTGTCTTTTATTATAGCATGTCTTATCAGCTGAGACCAGATAGCATGTCTTATCAGCTGAGACATGGATAGAGTAATCAAGCTGGTGTCACTTATGGAGTTACTTGTCTTTTATTCATGACCATTTAAAATTTAAGCATGCACGTGGACAGTATTCAAACTAAATCATGGTTTGTACACTTAATCACAGAATTCCAGGATTTTCTTCCAGGACATATGATTCAATTACTTCTACATTTTTAAATTTCAGTAAAACAAGTCTGTTCAACTTCATACAGAATATTGAAAATTAGATTTGCTGCACCTAATAAGAAACTTAGAATCACAGATGAAATAAAAACTGAAGTACCAAAACTGTCACAGAAAATGTAACCCAATTTAACTTCTAAAAAATTTATGTATATTACACTATACTAATCTTGTAACAAATTTGTTTCCACTTATTTAGTTCAAATATTAAAGCAAACTACATAATTCAAAAAATATAACTCAAAAAATTGTAAAAACCAGATGTGTTTGAAATGGTTAATCAATCAGATTCTTGAAAATAAATCAAATTCTTGAAAATATAAATGAATCAAATTCTAGAAATGGTTGCATATACCACAATCAATACATAAACTAAATACTGTTCATACTTGAAATGCAGGGTGATTCATAAAGTATACAGTTTCCAATTGCTGTATAACAGTAACAGTTGAAGACATTGACCACAACTGCAAACCTTTAGGTGTACTCAAAGTTTGTGTCCCGCTACTGAGGGAAGTGACCTAGGCAATAGCGTGCGTGTCACGTGACTAGTCAGTCAAAATGGTAGTGTCTGCAGTGGAGAAGGCGTTTTGTGTTCTTGAATTGAGCAAAACAGAATCTGCAACTATTGTGCAACGGCATTTTGGATCACAGTTCGGAAAAGAACCTCCATCCAGAAAATCTATCTACGATTAGCATAAAAAATTTGAAACTACGGATCGTTTGTGCAAACTTAAAAGTCCTGGATGACCGAATATATCGGAAGAAGTCATCGATAGTGTTTGCACCGCCATTCAACGAAGCCCGGGAAAATCAACGCGGAGGGAGAGTCGTGAAGTGCAGATTTCACAGCCCAATGTCTGGAGAATTGAGAAGGAAGCTGAAAATGATTCCATACAAAGTACAGATGTTGCAAAATCTCACTGACCTTGACAAGACAAAGCGCTTTGAATTTTGAGCCGAAATGCAGCACCGTTTTGAAAATGACGATTTTGCCTATCACTTAGTTTTCACCAGTGAAGCTACATTTCCCACGAGTGGTCAGGTACACAAGCACAATGTTCGCTTTTGGGGAACGGAGAATCCTTCCTATTGATCTAGCGGAGCTGCAACAGCGTATCACAGCCACTATCACTGCACTTGATTCAGATATCTTACCTCGCGTTTGGGCGGAAATGGATTACCAGCTCGATGTGGGTCGTGTGACTAAGGGTGCACGCATAGAACATCTGCACTGTTCTTAAAAAAACTTGAAACATTCCCCTATAATTCTGTTACAGATAACAAAATATCTTACATTGTTCTTGTTTTATAGTGCGTTGAAACTGTATACTCCTTTATGAATCACCCTATATTTTGAAATGATGCTTACATTGGAAATGAAGGATAAGGAAAGGTAAAATTTTCCAAAGGAATTATTTCATAAACAAATATTCATGGGAAGCAAGGATTTGTGCCACATTTTATTATTTACAGAAGGAACTTTTAACATATTACATGCTAATTCCCCCCCCCCCCTATATATATATATATATATATACACACACGCCAATAGCGGTATAACTATACCGTCGGGATTAAGAGGAAATGCTATCCCACACTCACCAACCCGCTTGGCCAGCGTGGTGAGTTATGGCCAAACCCCTCCAAAATGACTCCACAACTTAAATCTTGGCCCTCAGTCTCCGGCAGCGGCCAGTGCGACATGAAGGCAGAGGGTGCTAAGAGTCACCGGAGAACCGGACTAGGCTGCCATCTGATGCTGACCTTGGCTACGTATAATGGACGCTCCCGATCTTCAGATTCAAGGCTTCTTGAATTGGAAGAGGAACTACAAAGGATCAAGTGGGACATCGTCGGGTTAAGTGAGGTAAGGAAAAAGGGAGATCTCATTGAACTGAAAAGTGGACATCTCTTCTACTATTGTGGGACAGATAGATACTGGCAGAACTAGTGGTGTTGGATTTATAATAAACAAGAAACTGAACTAAGGATCAAGTTATAAAAGTTGAAAGTTCCTCTGACAGAGCTGCACGACTCGTTATCCAACTCTCAAGAAGATACAAGGCTCAGATTATTCAAACTTGTGCACGAACCACGAGTCATTCTGAAGAAGAAATTGAATTTTATGAGGAAATTCGTTATCTAAACAATAAAGGTAAGCAGCAGTTTAAGATAATTATGGGAGATTTCAATGTAAAAATAGGGCAACGGCAACAGAATGAAACTTCAGTAGGTAAATTCGGTCACGGCAACAGAAACCAGCGTGGAAATACTCTCGTTAAGTTTGCAGAGGCAGAACGGTTTTTCATCTTGAACTCCTTTTTCAAGAAAAAGCCACACAGGAAATGGACATGGAGACATCCAAATGAGACGACATGTGAAATTGATTTTATTATGTGTAACAAAAGATTCGCCATAGAAGACTGCAGTGTGCTAAACAAGTTCAACACAGGTAGTGACCATAGATTGGAGAGATGTAAGATGCACCTCAACACTAAACTCGAACGTGGCAAGCTCATAAGACAAACAAAATGTATTGACATAACCATTAAACACCATAATACCCTCTAAGACAAACAAATGTATTGACATATCCATTAAACACCATAATACCCTCAAGTTGGAACTGAAGAACAGATTCTCTGATTTAGAAGGCCTAACATCAGAAGAAGTGGATATTTCTGAAGTTAACAGAAAAGTAACCAAAGCTCTTATGGAAACAGCAACAAAATTAGCTGGGTCTAAGAACAAGTTGCATGTGAACAAATTATCAGGAAAAACCAAAATGTTGATGCAAAAAAGAAGAGAGATGAGGACAACTAAAGAAGATGTGACTTCCAAAGTGGAATATATAGAGCTATGCAAGACAGTACGAAAAAGTATCACTGAAGACTTAAGGAAATTCAACTGCGAACTAGTGAGGAAAGCAATTTAAAACAACCAAAGCCGAAAAGATAGCAAAGAGACATCTCTGTTAGGGAAGAAAACAGATTATGGCACTGAGAAAAGAAGATGGTTCTGTAACAAGAAATAGAGGCAAAATTTTGACAAGAGTGAAAGATTTCTACTCCAAATTATATGAAAGGGATGATACATGTACTCCAGACATCATGAAAGGTACCAGTACCAGAGTTCTTCCAGTCCTCCCAGCAGAAGTTGCACATGCAATCAAGAGCATAAAGGGGGGAAAGCTCCTGGAGAAGATGGAATTACTGTAGACATCATACAAAAAGCAAGTGGAGAAATCGAAGCAGTACTCCCCCAAATTTTCACTTGATGCCTTAATGAAGGGAAGATTCCTGAGAATTGGAACAACGCTACAATGATCCTGCTACATAAAAAAGGTGACATTGAGGATCTCAGGAACTACAGACCTATCAGCCTCCTATCAGTGGTTTATAAAATCTTCACTAAAGTTATTTCACACCGCTTGAAGGTAACACTGGACATGGCTCAACCGAGAGAACAAGCTAGATTCAGGAGTGCCTACAGCACAGTCAATAGATCATATCCACATACTGAGAGAACTAATTGAAAGAGCTAGGGAATATGAACTTCCATTGTGCATAGCTTTTATCGATTATGAAAAAGCCTTTGATTCGGTGAAACTATCAGCAGTTAAAATGACTGAAATCCTGCGGTATTGAAGATGCATACATTAATATTATTAATAACATCTATGAAAATGCAAGTGCGAAGATTTGGCTTTTTAAAAATACAACACACATAACAATTGAAAAGGGAGTGAGACAACGTGACACCGTATCTCCGAAGCTCTTTAGATACGACAGCAATAAGTAAAAATATCTGGTAGTTTGCATTTCTTTTTGGAGCTAACCTTTGAATCTTGGAGAACAGCTTAGTGATATGATGATGATGATGGAAAATGTCTTTCAATCACTGAACTGGGAAAACAAAGGGATAAAGATTAATGGAGATTATCAAACCCACCTTCGTTTTGCTGATGACAATCATTTTTGCAACTACCCAATCAGAGCTACAGAGTATGATATAGGAACTTGCTGACAAGAGTAAAGAAGTGGAATTAAAAATGAACTTTCAGAAGAGAAAAGTGATGTTCAATACTTTTACAAGAAATGAAGATTTATCGATTGAAGAAAAGCTGGAGATAACAGACACGTACGTTTATCTTGGACAGCAGATATCAAGTGTTACATTAATGAAGAAGTTAATTGGCGTACAAAATTTGCCTGGAGAGCTTTTGGAAGGAACAGCATAATTTTCAAGAGCAATATGCCATTATGTCTTAAAAAGTGTTTGATCAATGCATCCTTCCAGTGCTTACGTATGGTGCAGAAACGTGGACTTTAACTAAAAGAGACATACAAAGGCTGCAGACAACTCAAAGAAGCATGAAGAGGTGCTTGCTTGGTGTAACCAGGAGAGATAAGAGGAACTCGTGGATACGAAAAATGACGGGAGTGGAAGACATCATGATCAGAGTTAAATCCCTGAAATGGTAATGGGCTGGGCATACTGCCAGAAGGACAGACCATCGATGGACAGCCGAAATTTTAGATTGGATTCCAAGGGACAGGGAAAAACCCAGAAGAAGACCACATGGGAGATGGGTGGATGAATTCGAAAGTATGCGGGAGTGACATGGAGGACACTGGCACAAGACAGACCATTGTGGAGGAAACTTGGGGAGACCTTCGTCCAGCAGTGGATTGATAATGGTTGACGACGATGATATATATATATATATATATATATATATTTATAGCTACATTTTATATTTGTACTCACTTGCAGAAAAAGTGTGAATAAAAGTTCTCAAATGAAACTGAACACTGAATGGAGAAACCTAAAATCCAAGGCTTTTTCATTTAAACTTCCCTTTTCATGCATGGTAACTGAAGAACAGGGACTTAGCTGCTCAATCACAAGCAATTAAGCATAAATAAAAAAAATATGCTCCAACACCATTTGTTCTGTGTGTGGAGTGGGAGGCCAAATAGAAGTCAAACAAAATGAGATGGGATCTCCCCACAGTGTCTTCTCCATCAGACCCTACCTACTTCCAAAGCCATTGCTAAAAATATTTTTTCCTCACAGGGAATCCAAGGTTTTTCCTTTTAAACTTAGCAATTCAAGAACAATTCATTTACCTTCCCTCTTTTGCAACCCCCTTTACTACTGTCTGACAAAATGTTTGCTTTTATATTTTCCCCATGCACTACTACTTGCAATGTTACAAACTGAAAATGTTTAAATTACTTTGCAAAATGCTGACAAACCTATGACCAGAATGCAAAGGTGGGTTTCAGCCAAACAAAAAAATCACAGTAACATTGAGCAGATTTCTAATAGCTGTGGCAATAAATCTGCTCAAACTTAGCTTCAGAAAAAAAAAACAAGTTAGTAAAATCATGCAATGCATTGATTATGATACGCTTTCCAACATACCAGAAATTATTACTCTAGTTATGAGGATAACGGCTGTGGAATAAATCTTGCTTCTGTGTCCTGACCTTTGACCCCATTTCGATGATATTCAACAGAATATCATCACACCTCTACATACTACAAAACTTTAGTATGTTATTCTTGAGGTTCAGTACACCTCAAGAATAACATACTAAAGTTTTGTCGCAATAGAAGCAGTTTTACGCAAGTTATGAGAATAATGGCTGTGGAATAAATCTTGCTTTTGTGCAATGACCTTTGACCCCATTTCGTTGATATTCAACAGAACCGGTTCACTATACCTCCGGAACAAATGTTTTGTCGCAATCGAAACATTTTTTGGTAAGTTATGATGCACAAGGGCAATGGAATGGATCCCACTCCAGTGTCCTGACCTTTGACCTCATTTCGCCCATTTTCAATAGGGTTCGTCCCCAGTGGCTCTCTACCACATACCAAAATTACATCGAAATCAAACCATTTTTACGCAAGTTATGACGCATAAGGGCAATGGAACAAATCCCGCTCTTATGTCCCTGCCTGACCTTTGACCACATTTCGCCCATTTTCAATAGGGTTCGTGCCCAGGTGGTTCCCTACCACATACTAAAATTTCATCGAAATCGAACCATATTTACGCATGTTATGACGCATAAAGGCAATTTTTTTTTTTTTTGGAGGTTTAACAACCACCGTGAGCAACTCAATGGGCTATAAGCAGTCGCCCGTCCCTAATTCAGGGTCACTGGTTCCAGGGAAGGGAGAGAACCAGTGCCGTAAGACAAACAACATCCATGCCTCACCGGGATTCGAACCCGGACCCCTTTCGGACGAATGATCAGAGGCCATCGCTTAGACCACTGCGCCACCGGGGCGGCATAAAGGCAATGAAATGGATCCCACTTTTATGTCCTGACCTTTGACCCCATTCCACCCATTTTCAATAGGTTTTGTTCCTAGGTGGTTCCTTACCACATACCAAAATTTCATCGAAATCGAACCATTTTTACGCAAGTTATAACGCATAAGGGCAATGGAATAAATCCCGCTCTTATGCCCTGCCTGACCTTTGACCCCAATTTGTCAATAGGGTTCGTGCCCAGGTTGTTTCCTACCACATGCTGAAATTTCATCGAAATCGAACCATATTTACGCATGTTATGACGCATAAAGGCAATGAAATGGATCCTGCTCTTATGGCGTGACCTTTGACCCCAATTCACCCATTTTCAATAGGGTTCGTTCCCTGGTGGTCCCCTACCACATACTAAAATTTCATCGAAATCGAACCATATTTACGCAAGTTATGACGCATAAGGGCAATTGAATAAATCCTGCTTTTATGGCGTGACCTTTGACCCCACTTTACCCATTTTCAATAGGGTTTGTCCCCTGGTGGTCCCCTACCATATACTTAAATTTCATTGAAATCTAACCATTTTTACGCGAGTTATCGTGCCGACAGACATACGGACAGAAAAAGCTGGAGCATATACGCTTCAACCTACGGTTGGAAAGCGTAAAAAAACCAGCAGCTTCCTTTGCAGTGGAAGGGAAATTTGTCAGATAATTTGCATCACCAGAGAAGAACTTGAATTACAAATCAACACATTGGGGGGGGATAAAATCTCAGGACATGTTAACAGAAGTTTAAGACATTTCCAGAACATGAAATTCCACGACTTTTTCAGGACTTTCAATGTACGAATCCCATTTCATTAACCTAGACCACAAACTTTTGAAAACTGTGAGCAAACAAATTTTAGCTAATGAAATAGTTAAAAAATGTCTTAATGATACTGGAGACTTTTTTCAAGAGTTCATATCAGAAATGACACTGAACAAAAAAAATTTACTTTTTCTCCATTCATGAAGGCCACGATGGCAGGAGTAACTCGATCACCAGCTGCATTTGCAAGAACTTCTGTGGCTCCATCCTGTGGGGAGAAAATTCATGATCAAGTCACATACTGGAACAAAATTGTATTCATATTACAGTGGTATGTATCACAAGCACAAAAAGTTACATATGTATCATTAGACAGAATTACAAGCTCTAACAATTCATGTAACCAGACATATTTCAGTGTTGTTTTATAGCATTTACAATAAAAAAAATTTTACACTTGCTTGCTTAACCTGTAACAGGCGAGGTTATGCGAACCCTAAGACATTTTTCAGATGGTGCTGCAATCGGAGCTCTAGTAAGCTGACGCCTCCGCTCTGGGGAGTCTGCTTTCTTTGCCAGGTACCTACCGACACACACAATACTAGAACGAGGTTCATTCTTACATAACATTCGCATAAGAAACCAATGCCCAGGCGCTCTCTTCTTCAGCTTTACTATGGTTACCTGCTAATCAAGGAAGGGAGAGGTCTAAATAAGGCAATTGACACATGTTGAAATAATCACTCAGAATTGAAAACTTAATTTAATGAAGAATGTTCATTATCTCCGGGTTTGATTCCTTGCGACAGACAGCTTCGTGAAAAATGACCTGCAGTCTCAGTAGCTCAACACGCGACTCCTACCGTCGTTTGTCTCCACACTTCTATAATCAGCTTAACTTATCAAGCCAAGGACATCGAGAAGCTACTTAGATCTTTCGGAATCTACTGTGGATCTGTACACCTGACTAACATGAGCTATAAAACATCAGAGCCTTCCAACATGAAGCGCTCTCCATCTTTCCTCCTCCCGACCTTCCATACAAGAGACTTCGCTCCATACATCTGAACGCTACCGCCACGCACTACAGCCCGACTGTAAAATTTTTTTTTTTCCTCGGAACGTGCGCTCCCCCCCCCCCCCAGCTCCAATGTCTCCCAACTCGGATTACCACCGAGCCCGACTTTCTTTATCGCGTAAACCTGTCGTTCTTATCTCCTTTCGGGACCTCCACGTGTCACTTTCATCTTAGCCGCCTTCGCCCAAAATCGAACCCTACAAAGGTACATCGATATAATATGCATCCATTAGCTACATGTTTGCATACAATGAAAAGAATATAGTAAACCGGACAGCCTGGTGACTTTTGCCATTGCACTTTATCCAGCTTGACAAGAAAACATCTTAATGGATTGTTTCATGTAGCCGCTGAGTGCTCTCTGGAATGCTGCATTTCCGTTGAGATCGTTCTCCCCGTACTTCATTGGCGCCATCTGAACAGATCCAGACATTTACAATTTTTGAAACAATGCCTTCGATAGAAATTATTTTTCCTTGTGAAAAGGTGAAGTCCTTTTCTGAAGGGAAATTCAGTCTCACACGTGGCATGTCAGTCTCTTACACGTGGCATATTTTCTTTATGAATAGGCATAAATTATACTGATTACATAAAATATAGAATACACTCGTCGATAATTTGACCTTACAAATACTTTCTTTTTTTTACTATACCTATTCATGTCCACTTTTTTCTGATATATATTTTAAGGTTAAAAACTATAGTAAAATATAGTTGTCTTTTTTGTTTTGCATTTTTCTCCAGCCTTAAAACAAAGTATGTAATATTTATGATTTCACTGCTTTTAATAATTGTGTTATAAAGGTTTTAAAATAATTCATTTGCTGTTTTATAAATTAATTTTTTCTCCAGAAGGGAATTTTCATTGGGGTTTGTCAAACCCCACCTCACCAGCTGCATAACAAAAATTCACCACAGTTAATTTTCAGATTGAACAATCCTTCCTTAGGTCAATAGAATAAGTATCTCCCCCTCACCTACATATGAAGAAAACAGAAGTGTTTGGTAATATGTTCCTCAGTGTTGCTCCCCTTCTCTCAATTTCCCCATTCTGAAAATTCTAATGAATCAGTTTCTATGGTCTGTATTTTAAACAAGCAGTGTTAGAATTAGAAATAAATCTTTTACTGGACCAGCAGACCACCAGAATTTGCAAACCACTGGTCCGTAAAAAGAAATAGTAAAAAAAATTTAAAGATATTTACAATATATGCAGAACATCTAAATTTGGAAACACAATTCGGGGAACAAAGAATGTTTCCCAAATAAGATTCCGATAGATCAGTGATATAGTGTTGCAGAATGTAGGCGTACATGCGTACGCGGATAGTTTCCAAATTATTAGCAGATTTTGCAGATAGTTTTTGCTTGTTGATTAAAAAACTAAATATGTTATTTACAGCAAATAAAATGCTTACTCAAGGCTTTACTCAGATTAATATACTTAATTCTATTTTAACTCTTTCACATATGTTTCGTTTTTTTTTTTTTTTTTTTTTTTTTTATTGGAGGTTTTACGACCACGGTGAGCAACTCAATGGGCTATAAGCAGCCGCCCATCCCTAATTTAGGGTCACTGGTTCCAGGGAAGGGAGAGAGCCAGTGCCGTAAGACAAACACAACATCCATGCCTGACCGGGATTCGAACCCGGATCCCTTACGGACGAATGATCAGAGCCAGCAACGAATGATCAGAGTCCATCGCTTAGACCACTGCGCCACTGGGGCGGCCTTATGTTTCATGTCTTCAGAGTTTTGTTTTCTGGCCTATAGATTTTATCAAGGCCTGTTCTCAATGAATAAGAACTGTATCAGAAGTCTTATTTACACAGAAAGAATTTGAATTCTACTGCCATGTTCCTCTTGCATTTGTCAGTTATTAAATTAAAATATTTTCCTCAGGTACTATTTTTGAATTAAGTTGTTGAAAATAGTTATAATCTTTGAAGGTTCATAATGGAACTGCTTTTCTGTATCTAAAAACTTTCTGTAATTAGTCTTGTTTTATGAGGCTCATAGTCCAATAGTTTGCCGTAAAGATCCATTTCACACACACACACACACACACACACACACACACACACACACACTGCTGCACATTCAATTTTAATGTATTTATTTTGTTCTCATTGGAATCTAATGTTCTAATAATAATTTACTTTAAATTATCTTATTCTAAGGTTATAGTGGTTCATGAGTTTGCAGCAAGTTTTCTGTTTCAATGGTTGTGTACGAAGATACATTTTAGTTTTACACAACTGGTGATATTGAAGAGTAACAGTGCCTTCCCAATTTGTTTTTAAGTAAGAGGGGAATGAGGAGACTTCAAGGGTACAAAAATTCACAAACATTAGCAACCTTTTCTTTATATGTTTTATTGTTTAGGTTTTAGCTTCTTTTTCTTATTTTAGTCTTAATGCTCATCCCTCCTACTTTCCCATGAAGTTAGTTTCAGTCCTCCATTGCACACTGTTTCATGTGAATTTCTCTTTTACGAAAATTACCCTCATGCATCCAATTGACGTTCTCCGTTATTGTGTTTTATTGGGACAGAAACAGTCTGGTGTCAGTAACTGCTGCATTCACTAGGGTGAGCAAATCCAAGGAAGAGCAGGTTATTTATTGTGCTTACTTATGCTCATTATGAATGCTCATTATGGACGGAGGTAACAAAAAGCTGCTGCCGTTACATGACAAGGACTATAAATAGGAAACTGCCTTTCTGCATTTGTTTCTTCTTCCACTCTTTACAAATCATGAGGGATAAAAAGAATAGCTGTTATCCAATAGCATTTCATGAACCTATCACTAGTTTGCATCCTAAAATTAAAACAGTATAGCAAGGTAAAAGAAATAGAAAAAAACTTACTGGCCATCCGGGCCAGTAAAATCAATAGTTCAGTGGTCCGGTGGAAGTTTTAATGGCCAACGGCCAGCAGACCACTGGGTAATTCGAACGCTGACCAGTATCTGGTTTTGTTTCCCACATCTCTTATTACTGCTTTCATATTCGGTCACTTTCTTCCAGATCTCTAAAAAACATTCACATTTCTGCATCATGTAGAAGATTACTCCTAGTAAAAGAGCATTTATTATTTTCCATTTTGCCTAATGCTATAATTTACTTTATGTAATATCAGAGCCAAACTTACACTGAATGTTTTGCTTAAATTTTGCAGGTGTACAAAAATAAATTATTCAACAATTGAACAAAATTATAGGAAGACATGAAGCATGACAGAATAACTACACAGTTTCAGAAGGAATATTCCTGCATTATACAAAAGTCAATCAAAGGCGAGTTGAACTAACTCTGCACAGGATAAGCCAATATAAGACACGAATTGGTATCACATGCTAACAAAAAAAATTACATTATGCAAAGAAAAAAATATGGAGAATAATACAATGAAAAGTGATTATGGTCTCAGCTGAGTGGGGAGATAAGTTGAAGAAAAATGACAAAACATCAAAAAATATGGAGAAATAACACTGGATTAACTGGTTATTTCCCCATAAATAATATTGATTACAAATAACACAGGATTAGGCAAATAATGTCTAATCAGTGTTTACAAAACATCAAAAATATGGAAAAATAACACTGGATTAGACAAATATTTCTAATCCAGTGTTATAAAGAACAGGCCATCAAATTTGACAGTTAAACTTTGGAGAACTGACTTTTTTTATTAGGAGAAATCATAGGAAGGACTTTTTTTTTTTTTTTTTGGTTGGAGGTTTAACGGACCACCGTGAGCAACTCAATGGGCTATAAGCAGTCGCCCGTCCCTAATTTAGGGTCACTGGTTCCAGGGAAGGGAGAGAGCCAGTGCCATAAGACAAACACAACATCCATGCCTGACCGGAATTCGAACCCGGACCCCTTACGGACGAATGATCAGAGGCCAGCGCCTTAGACCACTGCGCCACCGGGGCGGCAGGAAGGACTTTAAATTGAAATAATCTCTCAAAACGACCAGAGACTATGATTGTTGCCAAACCTATTTCATTGATATTTCCTCAGAAGGCAGGCAGGTACTAAGACAATTACACAATGGTAAAATACAATCACTTTTTATTTAAAACAGGGTTCAAATCTAGTGATTTAAAAAAAAAAAAATCTAAGCTTTAAATCATATCAGTACAGTCAATTTTGTAACAGTTTTAACTGATCAATTAATAATGAACACTTATAATCTCACTTTAAAATCAGTTAGGTATAAAATAATTTTGAAAAGGTCATTAAGAAATGCCAACTTTAATCATTTTCATGCACTGGTAAGGGAGGATAAATCCAAGGTATTATGGCACCTGAGTTTTCAATTTCTATTCAGAAAGTTTTATTTTTCAAAATTTGGATTTCTCTTATAAAGTTTTCATCTCCTTAAGCAACAAGTATGGCATATGCATTTTTTTATATCTCTGCACTTTTTGTCAACTACTTACTGTAAAATCAGAATAAAAATTGCAACATTTATTTTTGGCACTATCACCTGCAGAGTTATGCATTCTGCAGCAATATCAAAAGTAGTGATTCAGGCTAAGTTTCAAGGTGCAACCCAAGGCTGATTGCGGGTCCTGATGAAATTTTCTGAAATAACGTGTGCAAGAAAATTTCGCGTAACCCAATTATCACAGAGTTTTTAATTCTTTTTGACATATCGTAACAAAATTCAGCATAACTTTTAAACTATTCAAGAAAATTAGTAAGTCAACACATTTAATGAAAATAAAAATCAATAAAATATACCTTTCATATAATGGCTTTAAGACTTCTCATGAAAAGTAACAGCTAAATGCCAATGTTAAGCAACACAAAGATTGAAAAGTTAAAAATTCTTAATAGCCAGCATGATTAAGTTTGTTCTAAGAAATATTCAAAATCATTTAAGTTTTAAAAGCGTCATTTCATGTACAGAAACTATCCCTGCATTGTGGTATATCTAGATTAATCAAGTTTTCTATATTCATAGTTTTTAAGATGTTTTTATGCTTTAAAGATTGCATAATTTTTTTGCTGTTCACATCTTGAAGAAAGCTTAAATGGTGAAAAGCTTGATAAACAAAGTATGAAATTATTTTTGGCTTGCTACAATGAACCTTTGGGACATCCACATTTTTTTTTTTTTTTTTTTTTTTTTTTTGGCCTATCTACTTACGCCACATTACACTGGCAGTCCTACATTTCACTAAAATTATCCTTTGTATATCACCTTTCCTGGTCAGAAACGCATATTTTGCACTCTGCTTATCTAGCTTAGTTAACAAGTGGTCACTGCATACCGCAAAACACCAGTCAAACATCCGCTCCTTAAAAACAATTCAAATAATTTGAATAAAAAACCACTACTTTCTCATAAGTCCAGAATAAAAGTCAAGTCTTAACAAAGGTGCATTGTGCATGTAGTGTGGGGCATAAATTAAGGGCTTCACTGTCAGATCTAGAAGTCAAGTTGGAAGCAGTTTTATACATCTCATAAAAACAGGGCACATAACTTAAACACAGCATAAATCAGAACAGAATACACTACCATTGAGAATTTTAAATGCATGGAATTGAAGATTCACTCTCTGGCTGAAGCTTGTTTTTTAAAAAACCAACTTCATCACAATGTGAATTTCAATTAAAAGGAGCATTATAGGCACCAGTTTTTCATAAGTAAAGGATTATGCCACATAGATGAAAATTTACTTACAACTTAATTCCTAACCTTTCTGTTTTCATACTCTAGTAAGGCATGTAACTTTTTGTACATTACTATCTTGCTGTAAGTTTTGTAGGCAGATATGCTACTGAAACGATCAGCATAAATCACATTAATTCTGTTGAACAGGTTCCGCAGTTTCTGAAAACTGCTAAATTTAGAATTCCCACACTAATACTTAATTATTTGTACCACCAGAAAAGTACAACTTATTAGAGATAAAAAGCAAAAACTGATTTACCAAATAAAAATCTAAAAGGTTAACAGAAATAAATGTATTTTTGTTAAAAATGCATTGCTGCTAACAAAGGTTCAATCATACATTAAGCATGAGCTACAAATTTAAGAATTCTGGTTTAGTTGCTGAATAAAGCTTAGCTGCTGGCTCCAGGATCTGCATTGTACTGCCTAACAATGATCCCTTAACATACAGATAAGGGCTGTGTTGCTCTTAATTACCCTGCCAATCACAATGCAATGTATTTTCCCTTCTTTTCCTTAGGAGACATAGCAAAAGTGTCAGGAAGAGATCCCAGTTGATGAATAGACCCTCACTTCACTGTCAGATGGAGGGAAGCAAATCAATGATTATAAGCTTCAGTGGACATTTCCCACTTCAATACCACTAGGGGTTAAAACCAGTACTGCACCTTCTAGCTATTTGCATTTTGTTTTCTTTGTCCTACACCTGAACAGGTAGGTAGTAGTAAAACAAACATTCACTAAGAACCAGGCACTATCCTTCCTTATCTATGAAAGCAATGATCATGTCTAGTATCCAGATTATCAGAATCACAAGGGAATTTATTTTACTTAACACTAATAATGACTTTTTTTTTTTTTTTTTAACTGGCCAGTATTCTCATCATGGTTTATTTTATTCTCAAATTTTTAATTTCATGCTGGTCCGTTAAGGGTTGATAGTAATGAAAGTGAAACAAAAAAATGGCAAACTGAATGGCTTTTAAAGCACATTTTTCATTAATTACCATTTTTATTCAACTTTTACATTCTCAAACATTTTTAACAAAAAAGTACTTTGTTGTCTGATTCCATCTTTGCAGTTTTAAGTTTTCCTTAACATTATGAATTTTTAATTCTAAGAAACATACAGCACAGAAAACTTTCAGCTTATGAAAACCTATGAAATTAATAAAATGAAAAACTTCTAATGAAAGAAATATTATATTATGAAAATAAGGAGCTTTACAAAAGTTTAATAAAAATAGCAATATGAATGAAAATATCAAGAAGCACTCTCCACCTTGTGTATTATGTACTCCTTTCATAATTTGGACATGCATGAGGTGGAAAACACTAAAAAATTTGAAAAAAAAATTACCAAATACATTTAAAAATATTTCTAAAGGCATCATTTATTCAGCATTTTCATATTAAAATGCAAATTCAATTATATCCCTATCAGCTTCATACAACACAGGGTAGAAATTCAAACAAAAATTAAAGTAAGGCAATATAACTTAATTCAGTACGAAGGGAACTTAATTCAGTACAAAGGGACTTAAGAAAAAAACAGCTATTTTCCTACCTTAATATGCCAAGTCAAAATTCCACAAATTTGAAAAAAAGCCTATGTAGAAGTTTAGTATGGCACATAGTCTACAAAAAAAAAAATAATTTTAGACTAAAAATCAGCACATACGCCATTAAGTGCAAAAAAATCAGGAAGCTGGTCACAAATTGGCTAATTTTAGTAATTTCAAGTTCTACCTTGTCATTTTTAATGGGCAAATAAGATTTTTTTCTTTGAAATTTGGGAAGCAGAGACTGAATCCTAAGCCTCAGCATCCCTAATAAACAAAATTCTGGCAGCAAAACTTTAGAGTGCTAGTGTACCAGTTGTTATTATAAGATCCTCTGCAACTTAACTATGCACAATCTTTTCAACAGGCTGGAAACTTATGCCACCCCGGTGGCGCAGTGGTTCAAGCACTGGCTTATGACCATTTGTCTGAGAAGGGTCCAGGTTTAAATTCCCGTGAGGCATGGATATTGTGTTTATCTTAAGGTACTGGCTCTCTCCCTTCCCTAGAACCAGTGGCCCTAAATTAGGGTCAGATGACTACATATAAGCCAATAGTTGCTCATGGTGGTGGTTACACCCACTAGAATAAAAAAAAAAAAAGCTTGCAAAAACCAACCCCAGCACTAAAAAATTCAAATTATCAGTCCCTAATAGTCAATCTTTTTAAAATATTGACTTCAACAACATCTGTTCTGTCTAATGTAATGTCTGAGGCAATGAATTGCAATTGTTTAGTTTATTTCATCCTACAACTTTATTTTTTTTTAATGGAGGTTTAATGATCACTGAACAACTCAGTGGGCTAGTCAGTGACATTAATTGGGCATTCCTAATTTAAGGTCACTGACTCCAGGGAAGGGAGAGAGTCAGCACCGTAAGACAAACAATATCGATGTCTCTCCAGGATTCAAACCTGGACCTTTCTTGGACGAAAGAACTGCACCACCGGGCTGCAATAAAGTTTCTGCCAGGCATGAATTAGCTTACTTGGGTTACTGCTGTTGCAGTCTGTATTGCATATTTCTTCAATAAGTACTTTAGCTATTATCAGGGGAAGAAAACCATGGTACAAACTGCAATAGCAATAGCCCAAGCAAACTATCATGTGAATGGCAAAACCTTAAAAGAAAAAATACACAAAAAATTGCTGACAGAAAAAGCAAGGAGAAAATACCAAACCAAAATCTGCAATACATGGCAGAACAAAAAAAGCTATATTAGAAAAACAGCATATTTGCAACCATAGCCCAAAGTACGGGTTGAGATTCAACTATTTGTGCTTGTTCATTTGCAAGGTATGGTAATAAAAAAAAAAAAAAAAGATGACTCAAAAAACTTAAACATTTGACAGATACCAAGAACCCTTTAAATCACAGAAGACATCTCCATGGTAGTGCAAAATGGCAGCTAAGCAAAATTCAACTGCAAACACAGAAATAATGAGCAAGCCAGATAATCTCCAAGTATTATATTATGACAAATTTATCATATCATGCAAAAAATTCACAAGATTTAACTCACTTCATTTTTATAAATTCAGCCCCCCCCCCTAATTTTTGCTCACAGGAAAAGCTGAAAATGTTTTGTAACCAAAGACACCGAAATCTGTGAACAGCAGCAGCTCAGAATTAGGAAGGGCTAAGCATCTATGGGTGGGGGGCAAAACTTTTAGTTCATGCAAATTTTACCCAATTCTGATATCCCCAATAAAATAAAAAATTAGGTACATATTTGTTTGTAGTTCTTATGGGAACCATGGAGATGAATCTCTACAGACAGTATTTTTGCCCTTAGAGATTTTTAACTATTTCTTCAAAAGCTCACTTAAAGTCTTTTTTCTTTATTATTATTATTATTTGTTGTCCTAAGGCTGTTTACAAATTTTGGTTTGTAGCCTGACAAGGAATCTTTAACTATAATTACAGAAATGGTGTCTCTTGAATTCTCTCAGACATCACTCAGATTCCCTAGTTTGCAAAATTTACTAAAATTACACTATTTACAACATTTACTCTAAAACTTCCAAAAATCTGCCTACATTTTTCAGAGTTACCTAAAATCTTAGATGGTTGCATTTACTATGTGTTCTAAATGCAGATTTTTTTTTTTTTGGGGGGGGGGGGCTAAAGTGTAAGCTCAAAGAAAAGTCGGGGTGGCTAAATTGGCAAAAACGTGAAAGAATGGGGGAAGAACCCATTTGTAACTTGCAATTTTATTAAAGCATTCATTTGTAAATCTTGAGATTTCACTTTAAATCATAGTTTACTTCTATACCCTTAAGGTTTGATCATACGCTCTATAAGCAGATAGGCAGTTACAAGATCTTTCCCACAAGCACATTTGATTTTTGATTGGAGGTTTAACAACCACCGTGAGCAACTCAATGGGCTATAAGCAGTCACCCGTCCCTAATTTAGGGTCACTGGTTCCAGGGAAGGGAGAGAGCCAGTGCCGTAAGACAAAACACAACATCCATACCTCACCGGGATTCGAACCCGGACCCCGTTCGGACGAATGATCAGAGGCCAGCGCCGTAGACCACTGCGCCACCGGGTCGGCCAAAGCACATTTCCACCCACTCGTAGTTGTGCATGGTTTTATCTCACTGAACTTCCCAAGAAAATGTTTTCAACCTGATTTTATAAGAAGCCAGAATTCCTTTTCTGATACCAAATGTTCCTGTTCACACAGGAACATTTGCTCAATTGATTACAATCACACCACTCAATTACCTTCTTCCATTTTACACAAACATGGCTCAGTTATCATGGGCATTACTCATAAAAGCTATCAACACTTTCACACCTAAATTTCTGTCATTCTTCAGGAAACACAATTTTCAATAGTTTACTAAATACATTGCTTTCCCAAATGGCTGGACTTTGTTATATGAAAAGTTTGAAATCCCTAAATACTGTATTACCCTAAATATTACAACCTTCGAGGTTTTTATATCATGAGCAAACTAAACTTTTGCGTAATTTTGATATTAAAATATATCACGTGGCATACCCTTCTACTAGGCCTAGCTTTTCATGATCAATATTTCGGGAAAAAATTAACATATTGAGACTTAAGGCTTCAAATCGCCAAATGCGAAATGGTTCCATCTGAACATTAGTATTCTACTTACTATTCCTGACGGTTTAATATAGAGCAGAATTACAGGAAATTACAGCGGTCCTGTATCCAAATATCGCGTGCATCAACGCACTGAATTTAAAATACGATTACAGAAAATAGAATGAACAGCTTGTAAATATGAACAGCTTGTAAATACTGTACACAATGTATGTACGACTTGATGGTTAAGTGACGCAATAGAAATACCACTTTTGGTACATTTGCGCACATCTTCTGCGTTAGTTACGTGTAACAACCATTGAAACCTACGCGACAGGAAGAGAAAAAATGACGAATGGATCAGCTACCCAACCACATTCCACATACCTTGTGAATAGCCAGGCATAAATTTGTGGTTCCGAAGTACAGTCCAAAGCAGGGAATCATTGCTGAAGAATCGCACACCTACGAAACTGATTTACAAAAACTCACTTCTATATTTTCATCAAAAAATTACTTTGACTGATACGGATACGACATACAATTTTGCGCCAACGACACGAACTACAGTCTACATACGCCACATGCAATTCCCAACCTTCACCAAAGTTAATGCCAGATCGCAAGATTCCAAAGCCGATGGCCAGATTCTAATTCCGAGACTTAAAAGGGTTAATTTTTTTGTTTCGTTTTTTTTTTATTGGAGGTTTAACGACCACCGTGAGCAACTCAAATGGGCTATAAGCAGTCGCCCGTCCCTAATTTAGGGTCACTGGTTCCAGGGAAGGGAGAGAGCCAATGCCGTAAGACAAACACAACATCCATGCCTCACCGGGATTCGAACCCGGACCCCGTTCGGACGAATGATCAGAGGCCATCGCTTAGACCACTGCGGCACCGAGGCGGCGTTAGTTATTTGCATCGAACTTGGTTATTTGTTTCCCCCTCCCCTTCTCTTCCCCTCAGAAAAGGAGGAAGAAAGACAGGTCTTTTTGAGATCTGAAAAAAAAAATCTCCATTCACAAACGATTTTGGTTTGTGAATGGTTTCTAATTAGTTCAAAACCTTTTTACAACGTTGACACATTGTTAAAAAGTGTACGTTAAAGTGTTTGGGGCCTAAAATTAGGGACGGGCGACTTTTTTTTTTTTTTTTTTTTGATTGGAGGTTTAACGACCACCGTGAGCAACTCAATGGGCTATAAGCAGTCGCCGGTCCCTAATTTAGGGTCACTGGTTCCAGGGAAGGGAGAGAGCCAGTGCCGTAAGACAAACACAACATCCATGCCTCACCGGGATTCGAACCCGGACCCCGATCGGACGGAAACGGGCGACTGCTTATAGCCGATTAAGTTGCTCACGGTGGTCGTTAAACCTCCAATCAAAAAAAAAAAGATCTGGAACGGTTCTGAAACGTTTTTTTTTTTTTTTTTTGATTGGAGGTTTAACGTCCACCGTGAGCAACTCAATGGGCTATAAGCAGTCGCCCGTCCCTAATTTAGGGTCACTGGTTCCAGGGAAGGGAGAGAGCCAGTGCCGTAAGACAAACACAACATCCATGCCTGACCGGGATTCGAACCTGGACCCCTTACGGACGAATGATCAGAGGCCAACGCCTTAGACCACTGCGCCACCGGGGCGGCTCTGAAACGTTCCGCTAAAGTTTATATATGTATATCATCAATACAGCAATCAGACATCTCTGAATTTCCTGTATTTACTATTCTTCACGTAGCATTAATAACATCATAAAACTTAAATATTACAACGTCCTGG
The DNA here is from genome assembly GCA_039090855.1 of Macrothele yani. Classification (NCBI taxonomy): domain Eukaryota; kingdom Metazoa; phylum Arthropoda; class Arachnida; order Araneae; family Macrothelidae; genus Macrothele; species Macrothele yani. The sequence goes on from CM077011.1 coordinate 33,878,876, forward strand.
AGTAGAAATCGAACCCGCATCTGCCAATCTCCGTTCGAGTATGCCGAATTGATATATATGTTTTGAAATCGTGGAATTTTTAAAACATTGAAAATCAGGCTCAACAAATAATGAAAAACTAATGATTAATGAACCTGCTGTTAATAGAAAATGCCAACTTTTTTTTTCTAAATAATTAATGAATTTCTAAAAGAATGTTAGTTATGTGCAAACAAGGAGGTTATACTACTGGAGACACCACTGGCTCTGCCGCCATAGGTCACAGCTAATCTGTAGCGTGACGTCACAAGCAGGCAAAATGAACTAAATTATACCGTTGATGAAACAGTAAGCTTGTGTATCATTGATAAAGATTATTGAAATACTCATTTTATCTGTTTATACGCTTAGAAGCTTTTGTTCCATTGGTTTCCAAGCAGTTTCTCTTCTGCGGCTGTGTAGTGCCTGCTCATGACGTCATATTGCAGCACAGACGGGGACTTGTGGTGGCCAATGCTGCGTGGATAGGAGTGGTGTCGCCAGTAATATAACCTCCTTGTGTGCAAAGACCTTGGAGAGAATAGACTAGCAAATACCTAGCTACTTCCGTGAGTTTTTGAAAACCGTATGCTCCACCATTAGCAAGGAGTGAAAGCTGTTCCTGAGCATATGCTGGTTGCGTGCGTGTTACAAATCGTGCTTTGGTTCTCATAAAAAATAAATATTGTCAGGTTTGGGTCAGGTACTGTTTTAGACATGTACATAGAAAACGAGTATTTTCACACGTAAGTTAAATGTTTTGCTCATTGTTGTTCGTAATGTCTTTGGCTGTATATATATAATTACATACGTGATGCTTTTTCCCACTACGAACGAATATATGTTTTATGTATGAAGGAATGTGTACATCATGTTCAAAATATAATACTTATCTATAGAACAATGTTTTTTTGTTTTAATATAGGACTGTTAAAAATTTTTGAACACCCTCTCTTGTTCATTTCAGTTTTTTGTATTGAGTGTTCAAGAAATCAAACCTCGAAACACATGTTCGACATCCAAATAGTCACATTTGGGGTATGGTCACCATGATTTAGGACCTAAGATTTGTTTGCAATTGAGGTTTTCCAACATGTGATACTAAAAATTTCAAAAACTGTGTGTTTTGAGACATCAGAATTTCTAAATTGGGCCTGGGAGCACTATAAATGCAAATACAGTTCCTCGACAATCACCCCTGTAAAATGCGGCTTGCTGTTCCTCCCCTGTGGAAAGAAGAAATATATTTATTGCCTCACATTTTTGTAATTTGCTGAAAAACACCACTTGGAAACTATTTCCTTCAATGAATTCAAAATTATAATCACGTTTTTTGAAAATGATTTCCCAAAACATGGTGAAAAGCCTACAAGGTTATCGGCGTAAACAGCTATGTGTGTGTGTGTTCCTACCCTGTGGAAAGATCAAGTATTTGCATTGCCTCACATTTTCTTAATTTGCTGAAAGACACCAGTTGGAAACTATTTCCTCCTAGGAATTAAAACTTTTAATCACGTTTCTTGAATAAGATTGCCCAAAACATGGTGAAAAGCCTCCAAGGCTCGGCGTAAACAGCTATCTATGTGTGTCTCTACCCTGTGGAAAGATGAAATGTTTGCATTGCCTCACATTTTTTTAATTTGCTTTTTAATAAAATTGCTTTTCAATAAAACAACTTGAGGAACAAAAGTGGGTGATTAAGGTAAATATGGAGGAACTATAATGCGGTGTATTTTAATTCGCTCTGCTGCAACTTCACTTATCAGGTGTTGGTTGTATGTAGCGGCGTATTTTCTATTTCATAGCTGATTTTCATCGAAATTGAGAACTTGCTAATTAAATTTTGATCAAGGATTTTGTTGGTTTGCATTCGCACCCGAATATTCCTTCTGCGCTATTAATACGATATATTATGCTTTGAATCAAACACTGTATGTAATTTTCCTATAAAGTTGTAGCAGACACGTGACTTTAGCATGGCAACGAGCCTTAGTAACGTAAGTGAAGGACAACCAGTCCCTGTTGAAATGATGGCGTCTTACTTTGAAAGTTTAACTTCCGAGTACAAAATGCCGTATTTGGAAAAAATTTAAGAGATTGAAGGAAAAAATCTGAATGTATGTGCTGAATGCAAGTATTTTCGAAGGTGATGCGAAAAGTTTTCCAAAAGTACAAATAGTAAATATTTTCTATTACGTTGTTTTGGTCGAACCGAATTTGCCATACAACAGCTCGAGGCATATAAAAGTCTTGAAACAAATAACATTTTATTATCGTGGATATTCTTTTACATGGTAATTTAGTGTGATCACTAATTAGTGAATGATTAGAAACTCTTCAATTAAAAGTGTTTCTCTTAGTTCTGGGAAACGTTTTCCAAGACTTAGAAAATTTTAGAGCAAAATCTGTTTTCCCACGCAGAATTGTGGTGAAAAAAAAACAATAATTTTGATTTGCGCCCTACATTATTTATCCGTAAATAATATTACCAGCATAATCACAGTCTGTAAACAGACCTAGACACCAAAAAAAAAAAGAAATTTCATTTGGAAATAATTTTATCCATTATTTGCATTTTTCCACAAAAGCGTACTTCAGCTCCAGTTAAAAATCCAAGTTACTAAAAATAAAATCAACGGTGGTTTGGGGAGGAAATATATAAAACGAAATATTAAAGTAAAAAACAAAAATCTCCCAACACTGAGAGCCAAATAATCTTAAAAGTGAAAATACTAAGTGAAAAGCCGAAAATTCGAAAAAAAGTGGGTCAAGCTCTCCTAAAAAATCCAAAACCGCCGAAGAGATTTGATTCTGACTAACAGTCAGATTGGCTAACAAATTAACTTTCAGCTCTATAAAAAGTTTCAACACCTCCTTGATCAGCCAGGAACTTTCTAAATAGAAATCCCTGAAGGTGAAAAACCCAAGTGCACAGAAGTGCAGATTGGATTTTTTTTTTTTTTTTTGATTGGAGGTTTAACGACCGCCGTGAGCAACTCAATGGGCTATAAGCAGTCGCCCGTCCCTAATTTAGGGTCACTGGTTCCAGGGAAGGGAGAGAGCCAGTGGCGTAAGACAAACACAACATTCAAGCCTGACCGGGATTCGAACCCGGACCAATTACGGACGAATGATCAGAGGCCAACGCCTTAGACCACTGCGCCACCGGGGCGGCAAAGCATATTGGATACCGAAGCGTTTATTTAGGATTTTTTTTTACTAAGAGACAAACTCTGAAGGTTGTTCTATCAGAAAATAGTCAGTAGCAATAAAACCTAAGCAAAATAAAAGCCAACACCTTTTAAATTTAACTTGAAAACTTCGAATCAACAAGTGAAACGACTGGCCCAATAAGTACAAGCACTGCATGCCAAGAGCATTTGAGCAAGTAAAAGTAGGTTTCCAGCCTTACCAGAAATCCTTGACTTATAGATAAAACTAACCTTTAATATATTTTTTACCTTTGAAAAGTCTAACTCTTCAATATTTTTGTTAACATTGATAGCTAATGATCGCATTTTCCACAATAAGTGCAAGACAGCCAGCTGTGTTTGTCCTTCAGGAACTTGCAAGGACTGTTGCCACTTAACTGAAACTTCTCGATGACGTCACGTGCCACATCTTTTGTCGGCCTCGCTACATCCTCATAGCTATGAATTTCGCACCAACTCCTCGCGGTAACAGATGGCGCTGCTGTCTCAACTGCTGTTCGTTGCCTCCGAAGCACAGCATTAGGTTTGCCAGTCTATTCTCTTGAAGGTCTTTGGTTATGTGTTTAAGGTGGTTCCACCTAAAATCTCTGCCTTATATTTCCAATGATAAAATTTGTTTACATATTTTCTTCGCAAGTAATGTATTCCCAAAGATGAAAATTTGCACATCGATAAAACTAACTTTAAGTTATAGCATGGGATGCTTAATACTTGCAAAAACATAACCATAATTATAATAAAAATCGATCATTTTTCTTTCAGTAATGTTCAGACCTGTTAATAAATGGCGTGACCTGTACATTGATGACGTCAGTAGATAAACAACGAGGCTGTCGACAAACAACCAAACAAATGTTGGATTGCTTCGATTATGGTTATGTTTTAGCAAGTATTAAGTATCCCATGCTATAACTTAAAGTTAGTTTTTTTTATGTGCAAAATTTTATCCTTGGGAGTACATAAATTGCGAGGAAAATGTGTAAAGATTGTTTACCATTGGAAACATAAGGCAGAGATTTAGGTGGAACCACCTTAAAGACCCTTAATTTTTCGGAAGGCATCATATTAGCCGTCCCGGTGGAGGAGTGGTTTAAGCGCTGACTTCTGACCATTTCTCCGAGAAGGTTCCAGGTTTGAATCCCGATCAGGCATGGTCGTTGTGTCTGTCATACGGTACTGGCTCTCTCCTTTCCCTTTAGCCAGTGATCCTTAATTAGGGACGGACAACTGCTTATAGCCCATCGAGTTGCTCACGGCGGTCGTTAAGCCCCCCAATAAACAAAAGAGGACATCACATTATATCTCTTGAGTTCTTTTCCTGTTCCTTTCACAGAGCATAGTCTAACGCCCTCTACTGGTCTACACGAAAAGTTGTAAGTGCAACAACATTGCAGAAGTCTTAACTATCCCTCGTATATTGTTCAACTTCCTTTTTGATTGTTTTGCGCTGTGTGCGCTTTTGTCTTTACTTTCAAGCTCTTTTCCCATCTTTTACATTATATATTAAAGGTACGTGAGTCTTATTTCAATAGCCTCCCACCTGATTTTTTCCTAGAATGAAAGGACAGTTCAAAACTGTTTCCCGTTACTTGGAAACTTCGTCTTGTTGTGGAGACTAACGCAGAAAGCTTGAAACTCCTTCAGAATAAGTGTTGGCATATTAAAGAATAATTGATGGATTGAAGATTTAACGACCACCGTTGGCAACTTAATGGGCTGTGAGCAGTCGCCCGTCCCTAATTTAGGGTCACTGGTTCAGGGAAGGTGGAGAGCCAGTGCCGTAAGACAAGCACAACACATTCATACCTCACTGGAATTCGAACCAGCAGCCTTCACGCACGGATAATCATAAGCCAGCGTTTAGGCCACTGCGCCACCAGGGTGGATATTTAAAAGTTAGAAGATAGTATAGTGAGAGACTTTATTCATGATCTGCCATGCTTATACAAATGCAGGCAATGATAACTTAAATTGCAGGAATTTTGCGTTCTTAAATCCTCTATGCATGCAGAAGTCGTAAGGGGCCATAAACATTTTTTTTTCTTATTTGAGGTTTAGCGACCACCGTGAGCAACTCAGTGGGCTATAAACAGTCGCCTGTCCCTAATTTAGGGTCACTGGTTCCAGGGAGGGAGAGAGCCAGTGCCGTAAGACAAACACAACATCCATGCCTCACCGGGATTCGAACCCGGACCCCTTTCGGACGAATGATCAGAGACCAGCGCCTTAGACCACTGCGCCACCGGGGCGGCAAACATTCTTTCTGGATAGCGGCTGATTTATTAAATACCACCGGTGCGTTGGTGTTTTTTAAACGCATATTTTTAATAGTTTTGCAACCAACCCGCTAACCATTTTTAAACGTTGCAATAACCAATTCGTGCTACGTCGGCTATCCCACTGACTGGCTAACCAAATCCTAAATATTAGATCAATCGTGCCTAACATTTAATAAATAAATGCCACTCAGAAAATGCAGAAAAAGTAATGGAAAAGAGAATACAATGTTGAGATGATTCAGAATTGAATTAAATAAAAAGAAATATCCACAACGTCGTCTTGTTTGTTTGTTTCTGGTTTAACCAGAACTGGTTCAACCACTAGTTTAACTAAGCAGCTGTCTAGGGCACCAAGTTTTGAGTTGATAAAATCATAGGAGTTAATGAATAAGAAAACTAAAACAAGGACAATTTTATTTACTGTCGTCCTTTCGATATAACTTGCGAATTCTTATTCTTTGAGAAACAAAGACTTGTGCTTATAGACTGGGTAGGCCACTTTGCAGTAAATTCGAGATAACGCGAAAGCGCTCATCTGTCGAAAAACTGCCATAAACCAAGCCAGTTCTTACTCAGCGTGCAAGTCAGGCGACTCCTGAGGGCGACAGATTTTTTTAAAGAAAATAGGTGTTCTCTATTATCCGACTTTCAATGGAAATATTAAGACTTTCCACTTCTCCTACCGCAAATGGTGTCAATGCTCAACGTCAAAAGTTTTTGTTTGGGTTAGGAGGTTAACCACCACCGTGGGTAACTTGATGAACCTTAAGCAGTCACGTGTGCCTAATTTAGGCCCACTGGTTCCAGTAAAAGTAAGGTGACCAGATATCGGGACACCGATTTGAGGACAAAAGAGCGTGGCGTCCCCAAATCGGTAGTTCATTTGGGGACACATACGTACTCAAAATAAATAGGCAAATCTTTTTGTCACAAAACTGCATTGCTTCAATAAGTGTGATATTACACATTAAAATTTGTGTCTTAAAAGGATATATCTTGTAGAATGTTGGTAATTTGCATTGACTAAGCAGAACTATGATGGCGAGAACATATTAGCAAAAGTGAAGCATTGACCTAGTGCTGGCTACTGACTATTCGTACAAGTGGGTACGGGTTCGAGTTCCAAATGAGGCATGGGTGATGTGTTTGTTTTACAGCAGTTGTTCTCCCTATCTTCCCTAGAACGAATGTCTCCAAATTAGAGACAGGTGACTGCTTATAGTCCTTAGAGTTGCTCGTAGCGGTCGTTAAACCCAGAAAGAAGAAAAAAAAGTCACAATTTGTTTTCACAAGAAGCATGTTGGAAAATTAGTACAACGGAAACTACTTTTAAGAACATTTTTCATTGGAATTCTAAAAGGTTAATGAGGAAGTGTAAATTCGAGGACACTTGGGGACAAACATTAAAATTTGGGGACAATTTGCGTCCCCAAAAGTTTCAGATGTTTTTGGGGACAGTAAACTAAATTCGAGAACTGTCCTCAAGAATTGGGGGCGTCTGGTCAGCTAAAGTAAAAGGAGCGAACTATGCTGTAAGACAAACACAACATCCATGTTTCGTCGGCATTTGAAACCGGACCTATCTCGGACGAATTATCACAAGCCAGACCTCAGACCTGCGCCACCGGGACAATGTGCCTAACGATTAGTACCTGTCACACTTTGACTGTTTCCTAATGAGAACACAGATAAGAGCAAGAGCAGCTTCCTAGGGCCCCAAGTTTAAAAGGCATTGGAAGAGCAAGAGGGACCCTACTTCTGCACTGGAGTCAAAACCTAAGGACGGACTAAATACATTTTTACTTCTATAAAAAAAAACAATACTTGACCGCAGCCAAATGGATAAACAATTATATTGCCAGCATACCAACACATGAAAAGACACGAAAATTTGTTTATAAATGACGTATAAATTACACTGTAATCAGCGTTTGTGCAAAAGTTACAAATGTTCGAAGGTCATAGTTGGAGAATGGATGTACAGTATTTACCAATAGCCAGGCGTAGAGACATTTCATTATGAAATATCCCCCCTCCCCGAACGGCGATGTAGCTCTCACAACATCGTGCCACGCTGAGCACCTAGTGATTCAGGAGTTCCCAGTGTGGCAGTTCCTGAGGCAAATTGGTCCACTCCTCCTTCAGAGTACGCATGAAGCCCTGCTTGTTTTCTGAAGGATGTGGTTCGGGCATCAATGCGTTTCCCCATTGCGTTCCAGACGTGTTCGATAGTATTGAGATCTGAGGAGCCTTCTGACCAGTCGATGTGATGGATATTCTCGCTCTCCAGAAGTGTCTGCACTGCTACCTTACGATGAAGTGTCGCGTTGTCTTCCATGGACAGAAAATCTACACCTACAGCGTCGCGGAATAATCGAACATGATGTAGAAGAAATTCTTTGCAATATCGTTCGCCTGTCATATTCCCATTTTTCAGCATCTGTAGCTCGGTGCGTCTATTAGTCAGTTTGCGAACCATAAAGCATGCAGAACGAAATTTTTATTTAATTTTTATTTACGTTGGACGAGTAAGTAAATAGGTGTAATATCAAGCAGTTTTTGTATTTAGTTCACATTGTATTTTTACATCTTGATATAATTATTATTGAATAAATGCAGTATGTTTACCCACATAAAGAATAACATAAAATTTGGGGGCGTAAAACTGATGGCCGGCCTGGGTTCAACGACAACAGTGAGTAACTCGATGGACTATAAGCAGCCGGCCGTCCCTAATTTAGGGCCACCAGTTCCAGGGAGGGAGAGAGACGGTGCCGTAAGACAAACGCAACATCCACGCCTCACCAGGGTTCTAACTTGGACCCATCTCCGACGAATATTTAGAAGTCAGCGCTGAGACAACTTCGCCAACGGGTCGGCATAACGGCGTCTTTACCTAATTGTGGGATACACGGTAATGCTGCAAAACAAAGTGAATATGAATGTGTAAATCAACGTGTAGTTAGGAAATCTACTTTCAACACAGAAGTGTTTTCCGCCTCGAGAGCAAGAAAGTAGCTGCCCCGGTCTCGCAGTGGTCTAAACGATAGCTAATGACCAGTGATGTATTCAGGCATCTTTTCGGCGTTCTAAGCCCCCTGAAAATCCATAGACGCCCCCCGTAGGTTTTTGAGTGATCACCTTTTATATTTAGTCTAATTTTTTGTTTATAGATGAAAATTTGGAGAAATTAATTTTAAAAATATAAGAAAACGGAGAAAATATAATAAAAAAACTCATTCACATGGACTTCATATCTCAGTAGCATTAAGAATATTTTAAGTATAAAATTAATTGCTTTGTTTTATACACTAAAACTAAAATTGCCATCGGCATGTATATTTACGTTTTCTAAATCCGACAAGTCAATGCGGCCAATAATGTATACAATACCTCGAGTTTCGTTGTTAATTAGAGCCATAAATGACTTCACACAAATTGCTAACACTTTAAAGAACTTTTTTTCTAAATGTAGCTCTAAAATCAAAGTAATTATGAAAATATATATACTCTTTAGAAATTTGGTGCTCTAGATGAGAAAGCTTTTGTAATTTTTTTTTAAATGGAACAATAGTCCATGTTAAAAATCTATTATGAAGTCCTACCAAAATTACTCAATACTTTCTCCGGATAAAAATCAGGAGGGTAGAAGAAGACCAGTTCATCTTGATCACATATGCAAGGGGGCAAACAAGAAAACCATCATGCATTGTTTCACAATTCGGTAAATTTTTTAGAGCCTTTGTATTTGATACTTAAGTTTACTGTGGATTTGTAATCACCAACGGCATGCTGCTTGCATTGCAATACATCATCATATTTTGGAAGCTGGCATTCAGCTTTATTTAAGTCTTCTGTATGCCGACTTCCCATGTATATGGTTAAGTAAGCCTCAATGTAGCTAACGTGACGTTAGGGCTTCCAATACGACAAAATATTTGCGCTACCTAATTTTAATGATAGCAAGTTATTAAAAATGATTCCCATATTTTTTTCCTGGCGGTATGTGGTTTAAGCTCTGTGACAAAAAGAAAATCCAGGAATTTCAAACGATTAATTAGTTGTTGTTTTTTTTACTACTATGCGCTATCCTAAATAATCTAAAAGGGCTGAAACCAAGTGGTAGCGGAATGGTTTGCACCATACGTTTTCAGGTAACACTGTAATGATTCCTTAATAATCAGAGAAATGCTTGTTGTCAGACAAAAATATTTTTGCCACTCCTAATGTTTAAAAGGGGGTGGGGGGAGAAAATTTTCTCCAGCACAGCAGCGTTATCTTACTAGCATCCTTAATATTTTACATCACCGCAGCATGATGAAATCCGTGGTGCATTACTGAATTAAAATAAAGGTACACTGCTGGACAATTGCTAAGGACGGATCATAAACGGCTATATAGCGCATAAAAAAGTAAGTGTGGTTGGATGCCAAGTGAAATAAAATAATGTCAGAATGTCAGGACATTACATGAAAGACAATTTATTGTGCTCTGAAATCCAGAAGGCTTTGGAACGTGTTCAAGGGACAAACAGGCCATTTTGTGCAGAATACGTAAACGTGAAAAAAAAATGCAATTACCGTCCGCAGGCGTTCCGGCTTAAGATGTCAATACGGGATATGGTCACCATGGAGGGCGATGCAAGATTCCACACGTCGTGTCATGCTTTGCACAACATTATCAAGCAGCTGTTGGGGTAATTTATCCCATTCCTCTGTCAGTGCACGGATGAGGGTGTCCTTGTTTATTGGAGGGCATTGGCGACCAGCACGACTCCTCCCCAAAGCATCCCACACATTTTCAATGGGATTCAGATCTGGAGAACGTGCTGGCCATACGAGGCGTTGAATATCCTCGCTCTCAAGACACTCCTGGACAGCGACTGTTCGATGACATGTTGCGTTGTCGTCCATGAAAATGAATCTATCACCGACAGCACCACGGAACATGCGAACATGAGGTAGCAGAACATCATTAATGTATCGTTGGCCAGTCATAGTCCCAGTTGGAAGCACATAGAGGGACGTACGGCCATTGATCATGATGCCAGCCCATACCATGACACTACATGTCGGATATCGGTCCCTTTCCTGTATGTTTGCTGGACAATATGCAGTATTACTATCACGCCAGATCAGTTGTCGTCGAAAATCAGACGATAGACTGTATCTACTCTCATCTGAGAAGAGGACAGCAGACCAGTCGTTATCAGTCCAATTGCGATGTTGATGGCACCATTGCAAACGGGCGGTACGGTGACGTCTGGACAATGGGATGCACACAACAGGACGGCGGGCGTATAGTCCTCCTTCATGCAAACGTCTGGCGACAGTTTTTTGGGAGATCCGCTTACCAGTAGCAGCCATAAACTGATTTGATACCTCACTAGCTGTGCTGCGCCGGTGTCTTTTTGTTGATAGCACTATGTACCGATCTTCTGCAGGTGTCGTACTGCGAACACGACCTCCCCCGTGACGTTTGCTACACTCTCCATTTGTTTGAAATGATTTCCAAAGCCTTGAAACAACACTGTGGCTGACGTCGAACTCCTCGCAAACATCTGTTATTTTTCGCCTTTGTTCAATCTTGTCAATAATACGGCCAAGCGTAAAACCATCTAGGTGATGTCGGGAAGACATACTGAAAATTGCAAGTTCGTCAATTGATTCTTTCCCTTTCAACTTTGCGTTTGAACAACAACGGTCAATACGCGTCAAATTCTTTATATCTCTTATCAGCGCTATGACGTCACGAACAAGTTCGGCAATCCAAAATTTGCATACGCACAACACGTTTTACTGTATCCCGCACTTATGCTAATTTCCACAATTTCCTGCCTTCCATTTTATGGTTGCTATCGTTGCTATTGTCATCCGTCCTTAGCAACTGTCTGGCAGTGTATAACTGTTTTACATTTTTAATCACTTGCATGTGTAGATTTCAGAAAATTTGTTATATGTATTAATGGATATATAAATAATATAATATATATTAATGTATAAATAAATAACAAATATTAACAAGTTTGAGCCCCCTCAAAATTTGCGATTGACCCCTCGGAAAAAACTCTCTGAATGTAACGCTGCTAATGACCATTCGTCCGAGATGGGACCAAAGGCGGTTCTAGAGTTGTATTAGGGGGGTAGTGATATTTGATAAGCTTATGTAGACTATTAACATAATAATAACTAATATTTAATGAAATTTACCTATTTAAATTAAAATTGTTTAATATACAGGATGATTCATAAAGAAGTACACAGTTTCAACGCACTATAAAACAAAAACAATGTAAGATATTTTATGTTACCAGTAACAGAATTGTAGGGGAATGTTTCAAGTTTTTTTAGAGACAGTCACAGAAGTTCTATGTGTGCACCCTTAGTCACACGACACACATCAAGCTGGTAATCCATTTCCGCCCAAGCGCGAGGTAAGATATTTGAATCAAGTGCAGTGATAATGGCTGTGATCATTTTTAGTGATCATTTTGTATGGAATCATTTTCAGCTTCTTTCTCAAAATTCTCCAGTCAGTGGGCTGTGAAATCTGCACTTCACGACTCACCCTTCGCCTTGATTTTCCCGTGCTTCGTTGAATGGCGGTGCAAACACTATCGACGACTTTTTCCGATACACGGGGTCGTTCAGGACTTTTAAGTTCGCACAGACAGCACGTAGTTTCAAATTTTTTATGCCAATCGTAGATAGATTTTCTGGTTGGGGGTTCTTTTCCGAATCATTATCGAAAATGCCGTTGCACAACAGTTACAGATTCCGTTTTACTCAATTCAAGAACATAAAACGCCTTCTCCACTGCAGACGCTGCTATTTTGACTGACTAATTACGTGACACGCGAGCTATTGCTTACGTCACTTCCTCAGTAGCGGGACACAAACTTTATGAGTACATCTACCTAACGGTTCGCAGTTGTGGTCCGTGTCATCAACTGTTACTGTTTTACAGTATCTGGAAGCTGTATACTTCTTAATGGATCACCCTGTATATTCTAATCTCTATATACACTGCTGGCGACCCAAAATGCAACACCAAGAAGGACACGAGATATCAAAGCCAGATTTACTGGACACATAAAAACAGATACAAAGATGAAACGATTGAGCTTACAGGCCCATGCGACTTGCGGAACACGCAGACATCAATAGTTCGTGTGGCCCCCCATGGCTGGCAATAACGGCCGCTACACGCCGCGGCTTCGAAAGAAAGAGGCTTTGGATGTGGGCTTGGGGTATGTCGGTCCAGGCTGCTTCCACACGTTGCCACAGTTCATCAGGCGTAGCCTCGGGTGGTGCTTGCCGGGCCACTCGGTTGCCACTCAGCGACCAGACGTGTTCGATGGGCGATGTATCGGGATAACAGGCGGGCCACGGCAGCAGTGACACCTGGTGGGCCAAGAAGAATTGTTGCAGGATGCGTGCCACGTGCGGGCGCGCATTGTCCTGTTGAAACGTGGCCGCTGGCAGGTCCTGCAGGTAAGGGAGAACTACATGCTCCAAAACGTCAGGGATGTAGCGGTGGCTGTTGAGTGTACCGGCTATGCATATCAGAGGGTGCGGGTGTCATATCCAATTGCGCCCTAAACCATAACGCCAGGCGACAGACCGGTATGGCAATGCATAATGCAGGCGTCATACAGTCTCTCGTCGTGGTGCCGCCACACGCGGATCCGACCATCGTGATGTTGCAGGCAGAAGCGGGATTCGTCGGAGACAACAATGTCGTTCCATTCCATAGTCCAGGTGCGGTGTTCAGCGGCCCACTGTCGCCGCACTCGCCGGTCGTGCAACGTCAATGGTAATCGGAGCAATGTTCGCCGTGCCACAAGTCCCCGCTCCTGCAGACGACGTCAAAAGGTACGTGCTGACACAGGTTGTTGCGCAACACACCCTAAATCCTGCGCTAACATTCGTGATGTGGCGGTGCGAGCCGTCAATGTCCGCCGCACAACATGCTGGTCCTCTCGTTCGGTGGTGTGCCGCGGCTGCGGCAATCTCTCACGTCGGTCCGTCCGTCCCTCCTGCAACCACCAAATCCATACTCGCCTCACTGTGGCTGGATGTCGTCCCACACGGGTGCCGATGTCTCGGTACGATAAACCGCTGTCGCGATAAGCCACTATTCGTTCTCTGTCGGGAAGCTTCCCACGCACAGGTCCGGCATTACAACACACTTCCACTACTTACACCCCGCGTTCTGTGCACCCTTCTTATAGTGCTTCTCGGTGGCGTGCCGGGCACACATGATTTGCATATGCCCTGCAATTCTAATCGTTCGCATGTCCTCTCGCGGGCGACGCATGCTGCAAATGTCAAGCCAATCGGATGCTTCCTTCTTGGTGTTGCTATTTGGGTGGCCAAAAGTGTATTTAAAAGTGAAAGTTTGTATGTCTGTTCCGCATACGTTCCTAAACGGTTTGATGGATTTGCACCAAAATTGGCATACATACTCTTCATCACCCAGATTAAAATACAGGAGGGACGATTTTTAGAAATTCCATCCCTAAGGGGGCAAAATGTGTTTGTATGGGACCCTCGATAGACTGGGTACAAATCGGCTGCTGCGGTATTACTCCGCGTGTCAGAGCAACTGTCATCAGGTGACGCCTTACTCCTCGCAATCTTCCGTGGTTCAGGCACGATTTTTGAAACACATCTCACCGGCGGAACATATTGTCATAAGTATTCTTTTATTTATGTTACCATGGCATTTTCTTTGTAAGGATTAGGTTTCATTAGACTCCCACTGAATGGCGCAGGAGTCTCAAATATGGGTGGAGCTACAGATTCCCACCAATAGGCGTGGTCCTCTCAAATAGCATCAAGGTTAAGTTGAAGTTGAAACAGACGGTCGTCTTCATACATAAAATTTTGGCCACGGGTGGCCTAGTGGGCAACGTTCGTGACAGCTACGGAAAGGACCTCAGGTTCGATCCCAGGCAGGTACGAACGCTCGATCCACTAAATATCCGCCGTGCGTCGGATGGGCACGTTAAGCCGTCGGACCCCGGGTACTGACCCCCGGTAATAAATAAAGGCGTCTTCCTCCCTTTTCTACTTCGCTTCCATGTCACTTTCCTTTCGAGCACTCTAGCCCAAATCTCCTAGCTTCCTATTTTTAAGGGTGGTTTAAGACCTGGGGTCAGACACTTCCTTCCTAAAATCCTCTACATATGATCATGATCATGATCATACATAAAATTTAAATACCAGATTAGTACTGGTATTAGTATAGGTAAAAGAAATAGCCTATGTTAACCGGAAAGAAGTAAGCTTCCCAACGGTGAAAGAATTATCCGAATGGGTATAGTTTTCGAGATTAGTAAAGAAAATTCCGTATATTATCGTGAACTGCTTTCTTTCACGTTGGGTGTGATCAGGTTGTGTGTAAACAAAGCGGAACGATACAGAGGGAATCAGAAACTACTTCAAAACGATGCTATTCGGTAGTACAGCCCAAAATAATAAAATATAATAATAAAACAATAATAATAAATAAACGAATAAGCCTATATCCTCCGGAAAGCTTCCCAACGGTGAAAGAATTGTCCGAATGGGTTTAGTCTTCGAGATTAGTAAAAAAATTCCGTATATTATCGTGAACTACTTTCTTTCACGTTAGGTGGGGTCAGGTTGTATATCTACATTCTAGAAAGCTGAATGCGGGGTTCAGAAAGTGCATTATTGTGCATGTTTGCTATTTCGAGTTTTTAGGGCTCAGAACGGCCATTATAAATTGGGATTTTTATAATAAAATTTTCATCAAGTGTGGTGAAATGCCTCCAAAAAAAAAAAAAAAAAAACGCAAACCCATCGGACAAGTTCAGCCGAAAACAAAGAAAGTAAAATTACTTCGGGAGAGTGAGACAACAACGTGATCGAAGACTTATGGATCAGCGGGAAAGAGCCAGTGTATCTAAGACGGCAGAGACCTTGGTACAGCGTGAGGCCCGACTTGAAGAAATGCGGGAAACAGCCAGTACATCAAGAGCTACAGAGATCTTGGAACAGCATGAGGCTCGAATTCAAAAGCAGAGGAAAGGAAATGCTACGTCAAGGGTGGCAAAACATTCCAATTTCTTGCTGGAAGGTTTTCACTATGATACTCACAAGGACTATGATCAATATCGGAATGTTATTATTGGAAGAATGGACCGAATATGTAGTTACTGCCACGCCAAGAAGTTTAAAACGAAGCCTCCTGGAATGCGCTGCAGGAATGGAAAAGTTAAACTTCCAACTATTGAATCACCACCAAATGAACTTTCTTATATGACTGGAAGTACTTCAGAATCAAAGCATTTCCCACACAACATAAGAAGATACAATTTATGTTTTCAAATGACATCGTTTGGTGCCACATGTATAGTTAAAGAAAGCGGCTTTGCAACAACTTTTAAAGCGCGAGGTCAGGTGTACCACAAGTCGAGATCTATGTTACCTTACACTGATCAAACCCGGAAGGTTTTACAAATTTAGTTCATGGGGGATGAGCAACTAGAAGCGAATCAACGATGTAAATACATACCCGGCGTGAGACGTGATATTGTGTTGAACTTACAGCCGATGTTTCATCAACACAACCACCTTATTAACACATTCAAAACAGCACTAGAACGCATGCCGATGGATAAATACCAGTTAGGTATCAGTGCTGATGAAAGACCATTGGGTGAACACGAACGTCGCTTCAACGGTCCTCAAATAGACGAAGTTGCAATCGTTATAGCAGGTCAATAATCCCATCAAAGTGACATCAGCATCCGAAGGCGAGGTTATTCGCCTTCGGATGATGATTTCACAAAGATATGATTTAAAAATATTTAAAAGGGCAAGATCTTTCGGGGCTACAGGCCACTCAACAGTGCCACAGAGCATTTGGAAAGAAAAAATCAAGGATAAAGCTTGAGAAGCTTTATCCTTGATTTTTTCTGGAGCCCATTCAAGTGACCAGACATTACACTTGCCCAATCGTAACAATGTCCTATTAATTTGTGTTGATAATCGAATTGTTCCAAAATTTTGTCTAACATTTCGTATAAAGTTTCTGACGTTCGATCTCCACTCACGTCGTGGAAACCCAAAAATCGCTCAGCCAATACACCTTCCGAATGAACAGATCTTATTATTAAAGAGCACTCGGAAGTCTGGTTATGTCTTCCCATCTACTTGAATATAAAAGCATTGAACTTCATTTATTTCATTTTTAACGTGATCGTTTATATATTCAGAAATACATTGAATTAATTCATTTCGAATAGTTTTTGAGTCACCTGTGAAGACATTTTTTATCTTTTCGTATTGATTTTGAATTTCTAAAGGACTTCTTGATATCAACAATGAAAGTAATTCCTTGAAATTTCCACGATTTATCGAGTCCATGCTTTCGTCATGGCTACAGAATGCTAGTTCTTGTTTGCTCAAATATAATACTGCATCAATGACTGTCTGCAGGAAAAGTCTATTTAAACGAATGTTTTCGTTGAAATGCATTTTCAAAAGCCTAGCATTCTCCCTCAAGGCATCGGCAATGGTGTTCTGATTTTTTTCAAAATTCCTTAGCATTAACTCGTATTTCAGGTGTTCGCTGGAATCACCATGTTTATGAAGTGAGCGTGTTATATTTAATAAATCTGAGAATCCGTCTTTATTCCGCGCCGAATGTTTATTACTAAAAAGTAAGCAGGGCCAACAAGATAATTTTTGTAACACAGAAGTACTACAAAGTCATTTATATTCAGTAAACCAACAATTTTTAAAATTAATATTGTAGGATTTACCACTCTTCTTGATTTCTTTTTTGGCAACAATTGTCAGTGAATCCGTCGGTCGTCCTTGAAGTAAAATGTCTCTTTTATCTTCATCTTTCCACCGATTCAATGGAGTTTGTAATAAATTACAAACAATGTCGTTCACAGGATACATACTTTAATTAAAACTATCACTAACTGTTAAACTGTACACAAAACTACAGTAACAGCTAAACTTTTTGACAAATAATCACAAAGCACGAAAAAAAAATCCCTTTCGGAAAGCATGTACCACAACACTGCAAGATACCCTGGGTAAAACATAACGTTTCACCGTGATCTCCTTCGAAGGTCACGATTCCATCTGCAGAGCTTCGGAGCCGAAAGATAAAACACTTCACTTGCGCGCCAGATAGGGGAGGTTGACGTCACGGTTACCATAGCAACTTGGTCGACAGCTGCAGACTTCCAAGGGAAATTTTTGAGTATTTTGTAACACAATAGAGACAAAAAATAATATATTATACAAATTACTGAATAAAACTTTATTTTAAGTAAAATAGCTGAAGAGGCACTTCACCTATTTCACCTGAAAAGCCGCCACTGCTCTAAAGGAGCATTCGTAAGAGATAGGTCAATGATAGATTCAGTTACTGGTGTTGATCTCGTTGGAGATGTAATTGTATTGCTAAACCCGACGGTATTTAACAATTGAATAAACTGTTGAGATTGTAAGTTATTTTGGGAAATATCAATATTGAGGTCTCCCAACAAGAAACCCCTTTTACCTGTCAAGTTGATATAATTAAGAATTTCAAATAGTTTATTAATAAATAAGTTAGAACTCGGAGGGCGATAACAAACCATTATTATATAATATTCATTTTCAATTGTCAAAATTTCTATATAAGGGTTAATAAAAGTTAAATCTGTTATCAAAGAATAATTTTGGTGAATAGTATTTACATAAATTGCCACTCCACCTCCCTTTGTTTTAATTATATTATTGAAAAATATTTTATAACTAGGTATATCAATACTATAATTTGAGTCGGAAAGTTAAACAGAGTATTCAATCCCCGATCCGGTCGCCTGAATCAATGCCTCAACAAGAGTAACATTAGACATAGGAGATCTGGCATTTATATGAATTAATTTTAAGGTATCAAAAAGTCGCCAGACAACAGATTAGAAACTTGCTGTAGTGTATATATGTCACTCATTATTATTAACAATCACATGCCACATAAGACCAAACATCAATAAACAGAACCTCCAAGTACAATTTATAATAACTAAATAAAAATAAATACGTCTAAATAAAAAAAAACTTCGCGTGGATGAATACATCCATCTAAGGGATGCTGTGGCCAATGATGGAAACGTTGATAACATTGGGAAAATGGTAATTCTACCTGCTACGTTCACAGGAATCCCTAGACACATGCACGAATATTCACAAGATGCCATGTCATATGTTAGAGCTTACGGACGTCCAGATTTATTTGTTACCTTTACATGTAATCCGCCTTGGCAAGAGATAACAGAAGAACTTTTATTCGGACAGACACCTAGCGATCGTCACGACTTAATAGCCAGAGTGTTCAGACAGAAGCAACTGAAATTAATCGACATAATAACTAAGAGTCATGTATTCGGAGAGACAAGATGCTGGATGTATTCTACCGAATAGCAGAAACGGAAGATCCCAACCTGTATGCAGTGGTGACCAAAAATATGATTCATGGACCATGTGGAAATCATAATTTGAATGCACCGTGTATGAAGGAGGGAAAGTGCAGCAAAAAATATCCAAGAGAATTGATTAGAGATACACAAACCGGAAATGATGGTTATCCTAGGTATAGAAGACGAACTCCAGGAGACGGTGGATTCACGACAAGACTGAAGGTTTGAGGCAACACGGAAATAGAGGTTGACGGCAGATGGACTGTTCGGCTGAAGCTATATTCACGCATAGCGTGAATATAGACCACAGACTAGGTTCACGCTCCTTCTGTTATTCGTCCGAACGATTGGAAGGAGTGGTCTTCTTTGGGTAGGGATTTGATGATTGATGTCTTCCTGTTCAGCTGCACGGAATATTCTGTTGCACTTTGAATTATTGTCATTAGAGGGCGTCGTGTTCTGTTCTGTAGGTTGTTTTTATAAGATTTGCTCTGTTGTGAATTGTGATAAATGTTTACATAGCGAAGTGGTAAGTATGTTTGAGTAGGTGCCAATGGAGAATTTTTAAATTAGTATAGGAGACAGCATGTATTTTCCTCATACCGTACGCGTCTTTTGGGGCTGTTTAGAAACATAAATGAGTTTTTTACTAATTAAAATGTGTGCAAATTTGCGGAGGTAAGCTGTGCGAAGAAATTACAGTCACTTAACTCTCGGCCCCATCAGTCCAATCTCATATGTGTGGAGGAAGACTTCGTATTCATGTCTTGCATATTGTATATTTATACTAGTAATTGAAAAACTACTTTTTAAAAGTAGCTAACTACTGCTACAATCACATTCTTGAAAAGTACCTTGCTAGAGCTACAACTACGTTTTTTGAAAAGTAGCTACTTTTGATACCTTTAGGTTAAGTTAAAGGTACAAATTCCGGAGATATTTTTATGCATATTTTTCATGTTTTTCTATCTCGATATATCGAGAAATACTTATATATTTGTAGCAATGCTGCACCAGTGGTATAACTACTAGGTAATGCAGTGGCATGTTGCAGCTGCTAGTTATAATTTTATGGTAAAAAACAAAACAAATAATTAACCCAAATATTCATATTTTCCTTTAAGATAAACTTAGCTAAAAGATATCAGATTTTCCTTTAAGATAAACTTAGCTAATAAATGTCAAGTTTCACTTTTTATTTTCTTGATTGGAGGTTTAACCACCGCCGTGAGAAACTCAATGGGCTATAAGCAGTCGCCCGTCCCTAATTTAGGGTCACTGGTTCCAGGGAAGGGAGAGAGCCAGTGCCGTAAGACAAATACAACATCCATGCCTGACCGAGATTCGAACCCGGACCTCTTACGGACGAATGGTCAGAGGCCAACGCCTTAGACCACTGCGCCACCGGGGCGGCCAAGTTTCACTTTTAAAACACTAGATTTCCTACAGATTGAAGCTCTTTGGCTCGGGTTGTAATACGATCATTCTGCAATATTTTGTGATACGATTGCTCTGCAAAGGATTGCAAATAATACGATTGCTCTGCATGGCTTGTAAAACGATTGCTCTGCAATGAGTTGTAAATAATATGATTGCTCTGCATAGCTTGTAAAACGATTGCTCTGCAATGAGTTGTAAATAATATTATTGCTCTCCAATCGCCTTTTCTCTGTGCTGAGGAGGAAAAGTACTAGCACACATGGAGATCACCTGTGGATGATGTGTGAAAGCAGTCAGTCACCTAGAATTACGTATATGACAGGTGCCAATCTCGTTCGGGGGAAAAAAACATATACAACCAGCAACCCAAACAATTTTATCGTATGTGAACTTCAATGCTTTAGCATACACAATAAATTTCGAATTCTTATCCCAGACCATTGATAGCATATCTGATTAGATTGCATTAAATATTTACCTGCAACAGCAATTAGCAAAAGCGGACCAAGGTAGAGGCTATCAGCCCAAATTATAAAGGGACGGAGTTAAGATTAGGAAATCGAGAAAGGGTATGTTACTGTGTACTAAAAACTGTGTTTGGCTCATTGTTATCACTGTTATCATTTGCTACATAGTTCATTTTTTCTGAAGTCGTCAAATTGGTAAACAAACTTTGGCGTTTTAGTGTAACTTGGTTTTCTTCTACAAGAATATTTAAGTTCAGGTACTCTTTTTTTTAAAGTTAGCATAGGGTCTACTGGCCCAGAATATAGTGGCTCACTGGGAATTCCTTCGGTGTCTCGGCGGCCCATTCCGCGCCTGCTTGTAGGGTTATAACAGTCGTCCGTCCCTTATTTCGGGACACTGGTTCCAGGTAAGAAATAGATCCTTTGCCATCACACAAACACACAACCAGGGACGGCGCCACCGGGTGGGCTGGGGTGAGCCCCCCCCCCCCCCAAATTTTCTGGATAAATGAAGAAAATGTAGTACACTTTACTATCGGAGCTGTATGTTCTTCTGTGGCAATGGGTGAAGGGGAGCATTATGCAATTATGTTCCTCCAACCACGATCCATGACTCAGACGGGCAACCTTACTTACATGTTGCGCTTCCGCTTTGGCACACAGAGGTCGAAGACCGGCCGGAAGTTCAAAGAACATTGTCAGTCCGATGCCGCGGCTCATGCCACTGGGTTGAAAAGTTAAATAAGCATCACTCTACCAATCCCATCACCGCCCTAGCGCTCTCGCAGACTATGACAAGTAGTGGGCGTTATCCCGATCGGCGTCAGTCACCACCAGACAGTGAGCGAAATTTATCTTGGTTAGTTAGTAGTTACACATGTTTTCTTTTTCGTTCTAGTGAAAAGTCTCATTTTCCCTGCTTGATTTATTTTTTTGCACGTACTGTGCGTGATACATGAAAGTGGGGTATTTCTTCCCAAACCAAACTTTGAAATAACACGTCCCTAAAACGACCAATCCATGATTTTTTGGAACAAGTGTTAATCAGAAGAAGAAAAATAAATTAAGCGGTAGTGTCTACAAAGCGGATAATGATTATCAGACGGCTATAACTTCATCAACAGCGTGTGGTGAATCATTAGAATCAACAAGGATTCTTTAAGTGCTTGTAGTGATTCAATGGAAATTTTTTTATGAACGCAATGTTTGTGAAAATAAAACACTGGAAGGACCACATGGTCGCAAGACAAAAAATGTTGAACTCGGAGAGCTTGATATAGCAACTTCACTTTCGGATCAACCCAAACAGTGTATATTAAAATAGTTCCCACAAAAAAATACGGTAAAGAACAAAGAAGCTTCCAGACATATTAGTACAACATGTTTCCATGGCTTGCATATAGTATAAAGAGAGATTCCGCCCTTTGTTTTCCTTGTAGAAGGTTTTCATCGGACGAAGAAAAACATGAGGTCACCTTCGCTCAGCGAAGTTTCAACAATTGAAAAAAAAGCTCTTGAAAAGGATTCGGCTTTAAAAAAAACACCAGAACAGCTTGACTCACAAACAGGGCCGGATTGAAATTTTGCGGGGCCCAGGGCGAAATTTCATATATATATATAAAGGGCCCTAGGAAATGAATCACATAGTTTAATGAAATCATTGTATGAAAAATGAAAATAGCCGAAAATTATCATATAGAAAAATGGTTATCTCAAATTATTGTGAGCTTAAGAAAAAGACCGTCATATGGATTGAAAATTCAGAGAGAGAGAGAGAGAGAGTGAGTAAATAGTTTCTTTATGATAATTTTCGTGTATTTTCATTTTTCAGAGACAGTCACACAGACAGGTAGAGTGAGAGAGAGAGAGAAAGGCAGACCGACAAACAGAGAGTGAGAGAGGGAGACAGACTGATAGAGAGAGAGACAGAGAGACATTGAGTGGAAGAGAAACAGATAGACAGAGAATGAGAGAGAAAGACAGACAGAGAGACAGACAGACATTGAATGAGAGAGACACAGATAGACAGACAGACAGACATTGAATGAGAGAGAGAGACAGACAGACATTGAATGAGAGAGACAGACAGACATTGAATGAGAGAGACAGACAGACATTGAATGAGAGAGACAGACAGACATTGAGTGAGAGAGACACAGATAGACAGACAGAGGGTGAGAGAGAGACAGATAGACAGACAGAGTGAGAGAGACAGACAGACAGACAGACAGACAAAGAGAGAGGAAGAGAATCAAAAGTGCTGAAATTTACGACTTTCTTTCTGGATAGGAGGAAGTTCAGGTTTCTTTATTATCTTAATAAAAACGCTCCTACAAAATGATAAAAAGATAGCTTTAACTAATCTGCGTAGCGAATATTTTTCCATAGCAAACATTTTTGCGTATTGAATAATAACGATCCCTCTTAAATAAATTCGTATATATGTATATATATTTTTTCCTGGTACATGTTTTAGTGATTGAATTTTGATGGAAAGTGGAATAACTGGTAAATTAATGACTTTATTCACCTTTTATACGCGCTCATGTATAAAAATTTCATTATTTATTTATATTTTTATTTTCAACACTGATTTTAAAGTCACTGAACGATTGACCTCCATATATAGCCCAGATACAACTTTGATATTGTTCTTTTAATTTTTTTTAATTTCAGTATCAGGTTTACACACAAATTGTAGAGTATATAATGGGGAGTCACAAAATGTGATGAAATTTAATTTCT
Source organism: Macrothele yani (assembly GCA_039090855.1). Classification (NCBI taxonomy): domain Eukaryota; kingdom Metazoa; phylum Arthropoda; class Arachnida; order Araneae; family Macrothelidae; genus Macrothele; species Macrothele yani. Next base: position 33,902,493 of record CM077011.1, read on the forward strand.
TATTTCATGAGTATGGAAAATTTCAAGGTTTAAATAAGTTTGCGGGGGGGGGGGGGGCGTTATAAACTGATAAAAAAACATTAAAACAAGTTAGTAAAATCATGCAATGCATTGATTATGATACGCTTTCCAACATACCAGAAATCGCACGCAGACAAACTCTCCTCCCAACCCTGATTATGGATTCGTTCAGTATACCTCCGGAACAACATACTAAAGTTTTGTCGCAATAGAAGCATTTTTAATCAAGTTATGAGGATAATGGCTGTGAAATAAATCTGGCTCATGTGCCGTGACCTTTGATCCCATTTCGATGATATTAAAAATAATTGGTTCGGTACACCTCTGGACCAACATACAAAAGTTTTGTCGCGATAGAAGCATTTTTACTCAAGTTATGAGGATAATGGCTGTGGAATAAATCTCGCTCCTGTGCCCTGATCTTTGATCCCATTTCGATGACATTCAGCATAACCTGTTCAGTTTATTTCCAGAACAACATGATAAAGTTTTGTCGTCGCAATGGAAGCAATTTTACGTAAGTTATGACGCATAAGGGTGATGGAATGGGTCACGCTCCTATGTCTTGACTTTTGACCCCGTTTCGCTTATTTTCAATAGGGTTGGTCCCCAGGTTGTCCCTTACCTCATACTAAAATTTAATTGAAATTGAATAATTTTTACGCGAGTTATCGGGTGGACAGACAGACAGACGGACACAGCTGGAGCATATACGCTTCTTCAAACTGCGGTTGGAAAACGTAAAAATATATTTTTGAAAGCCTTGCGCCCCAAAAGTTAAAAAGAATAACCATAAATATAGAGAACTCTAGCAAAATAAATTTTGTTTTTGATTTGTAAAGTGCGGGGCCCCGTGAACACGCGAGGCCCGGGGCGACCATCCGGTTGCCCCTATGGTCCAGCCGGCCCTGCCCACAAAACTTACTTGGTGTCGTGGACCTCTTATAAGAAAATGAAATCAAGAAGCGCAGAGTCATTAGTGTCCACTTGCCACGCTTCGAAGTGCTGCATGTTCTGCGGAAGTCAAGAAAAAGCTTTGTTTAAGGTAAGCGACGGCGGTTTTTGGAAATTCCTGACTTTAATTATATATCTATACATGAACCATAGGATGTAAGGTCAGGTGATGCGTAACATCACAGCCTCTCCTTGACAAATGTCAACCCCGCCTTCTCGTGGTACATCCGGTTCCCACTAAAGGGGCTCTGACGACCGCCAATAGCGCTATAACTATACCATCGGGATTACAGGAAATGCTATCCCACACTCACCAACCCGCTTGGCCAGCGTGGTGAGTTATGGTCATACCTCTCCAAAATGACTCCACAACTTAAATCTTGGCGCGCAGTCTCCGGCAGCTGGAATGTACCTGGCCAAGGCAGCGGCCAGTGCGACATGAAGGCAGAGGGTGCTAAGAATCCCCGGAGGACCGAACTAGGCTGCCATCTGCTGCTGACCTTGGCTACGTATAATGGACGCTCCCTATCTTCTGATTCAAGACTTCTTGAATTGGAAGAGGAACTACAAAGGATCAAGTGGGACATCGTCGGGCTAAGTGAGGTAAGGAGAAAAGGAGAAGATATCATTGAACTGAAAAGTGGACATCTCTTCTACTATCGTGGGACAGATACTGGCAGAACTAGTGGTGTTGGATTTATAATAAACAAGAAACTGAAGGATAAAGTTGTAGAAATTGAAAGTTCCTCTGACAGAGCTGCACGACTTGTTATCCAACTCTCGAGGAAATACCAGGCTCAGATTATTTAAACTTATGCACCCACCACAAGTCATCCTGAAGAAGAAATTGAAGAATTTTATGAGGAAATTCGTCATCTAAATAATAAAGCTAAGCAGCACTTGAAGATAATTATGGGAGATTTCAATGCAAAAATAGGGCAACGGCAACAGAATGAAACTTCAGTAGGTAAATTCGGTCACGGCAACAGAAACCAGCGTGGAAATACTCTCGTAGAGTTTGCAGAGGCAGAAGGGTTTTTCATCTTGAACTCCTTTTTCAAGAAAAAGCCACACAGGAAATGGACATGGAGACATCCAATTGGGACGACAATTGAAATTGATTTTACTATGTGTAACAAAAATTCGTCATAGAAGACTGCAGTGTGCTGAACAAGTTCAACACAGGTAGTGACCATAGATTGGTGAGATGAAAGATGCACCTCAACACTAAACTCGAACGTGGCAAGCTCATAAGACAAACAAAATTTTTTGACATAACCAACCTTAAAAACACCATAATACCCTCAAGTTGGAACTGAAGAACAGATTCTCTGCTTTAGAAGGCCTAACATCGGAAGAAGTGGGTTTCTGAAGTTAACAAAAAAGTAACCAAAGCTCTTATGTAAACAGCAACAAAATTAGCTGGGTCTAAGAACAAGTTGCATGTGAACAAATTATCAGGAAAAACCAAAATGTTGATGCAAAAAGAAGATAGAAGAGAACAACTAAAGAAGATGTGATTTCCAAAGTGGAATATATAGAGCTATGCAAGACAGTACGAAAAGGTATCACTGAAGACGTAAGGAAATTCAACTGTGAACTAGTGAGGAAAGCAATTGAAAACAACCAAAGCGTAAAGACAGCAAAGGGACATCTCAGTAAGGGAAGAAAACAGATTATGGCGTGAGAAAAGAAGACGGTTCTGTAACAAGAAATAGAGGCGAAATTTTGACAAGAGTGAAAGATTTCTGCCGCCCCGGTGGCGCAGTGGTCTAAGGCGCTGGCCTCTGATCATTCGTCCGTAAGGGGTCCGGGTTCGAATCCCGGTCAGGCATGGATGTTGTGTTTGTCTTACGGCACTGGCTCTCTCCCTTCCCTGGAACCAGTGACCCTAAATTAGGGACGGGCGACTGCTTATAGCCCATTGAGTTGCTCACGGTGGTCGTTAAACCTCCAATCACAATCACACAAAGATTTCTACTCCAAATTATATGAAAGGGATGATACATGTACTCCAGACATCTTGAAAGGTACCAGCACCAGAGTTCTTCCATTCCTGCCAGCAGAAGTTGCACATGCAATCAAGAACATGAAGCAGAGGAAAGCTCCAGCAGAAGATGGAATTACTGTAGACATCATACAAGAAGCAAGTGGAGAAATGGAAGCAGTACTCGCCCAAATTTTCACTCGATGCCTTAATGAAGGGAAGATTCCTGAGGATTGGAACAACGCTACAATGATCCTGATACATAAAAAAGGTGACATTGAGGATCTCAGGAACTACAGACCTATCAGCCTCCTATCAGTGGTTTATGAAATCTTCACTAAAGTTCTTTCACACCGCTTGAGGGTAACACTGGACATGTCTCAACCGAGCAAACAAGCTGGATTCAGGAGTGGCTACAGCACAATAGATCATATCCACGTACTGAGAGAACTAATTGAAAGAGCGAGGGAATATGAACTTCCATTATGCATTTCTTTTATCGACTATGAAAAGGCCTTTGATTCAGTGAAACCATCAGCAGTTACAATGGCTTTGAAGTCCTGCGGTATTGAAGATGCATACATTAATATTATTAATAACATCTGTGAAAATGCAAGTGCAAAGATTCGGCTGTTTGAAAATACAACACACATAAAAATTGGAAAGGGAGTGAGACAAGGTGACACCATATCTCCGAAGCTCTTTAATGCGACATTGGAAAATGTCTTTCAATCACTGAACTGGGAAAACAAAGGCATAAAGATTAATGGAGATTATCTAACCCACCTTCGTTTTGCTGATGACATAGTCATTTTTGCAACTACCCCATCAGAGCTGCAGAGTATGATCCAGTAACTTGCTGACAAGAGTAAAGAAGTGGGATTAAAAATGAACTTTCAGAAGACAAAAGCGATGTTCAATGCTTTTACAAGAAATGAAGATTTATCGATTGATGGAGAAAAGCTGGAGATAACAGACACGTACGTTTATCTTGGACAGCAGATATCAAGTGAGGGTCACATTGATGAAGAAATTAATCGGCGTACAAAACTTGCCTGGAGAGCTTTTGGAAGGAACAGCATAATTTTCAAGAGCAATATGCCATTATGTCTTAAAAGAAAAGTGTTTGATCAATGCATCCTTCCAGTGCTTACATATGGTGCAGAGACGTGGACCTTAACTAAAAGAGTCATACAAAGGCTGCAGACAACTCAAAGAACCATGGAGAGGTGCTTGCTTGGTGTAACCAGGAGAGATAAGAAGAGGAACTCGTGGATCAGAAAAATGACAAGAGTGGAAGACATCATGATCAGAGTTAAATCCCTGAAATGGCAATGGGCTGGACATACTGCCAGGAGGGCAAACCACCGATGGACAGCCGAACTTTTAGATTGGATTATAAGGGACAGGAAAAGACCCAGAAGAAAACCACATGGAAGATGGGTAGATGAAATTCGAAAGTATGCGGGAGTGACATGGAGGAGACTGGCACAAGACAGACCGTTGTGGAGGAAACTTGGGGAGACCTTCGTCCAGCAGTGGATTGATAATGGTTGACAATGATGATGATGATATGAACCATAATTTGACCCCCCCCCCTCAGTTGAAAAAATTCTGGCCCCGTCCCTGCACACAAACCATGCAACGAACCCTGGCCCGCCGCCCCGGTGGCGCAGTGGTCTAAGCGATCGCCTCTGATCGTTCGTCCGAACGGGGTCCGGGTTCGTATCCCGGTGAGGCATGGATGTTGTGTTTGTCTTACGGCACTGGCTCTTTCCCTTCCCTGGAACCAGTGACCCTAAATTAGGGACGGGTGACTGCTTATAACCCATTGAGTTGCTCACGGTGGACGTTAAACCTACAATAAAAAAAAAAAAAGAAAAAAAAAGAACACTGGTCCAGTTCACACGAAAAGTCAGTAGCCAGCGCCTAGAGCATTTGATCACCGGGATGCCGCCCCGGTGGCGCAGTGGTCTAAGCGATGGCCTCTGATCATTCGTCCGAAAGGGGTCCGGGTTCGAATCCCGGTGAATCATGGATGTTGTGTTTGTCTTACGGCACTGGCTCTCTCCCGTCCCTGGAGCCAGTGACCCTAAATTAGGGACGGGCGACTGCTTATAACCCATTGAGTTGCTCACGGTGGTCGTTAAACCTCCAATCAATCAATCAATCGATCACCGGGATCGTTATCTAGCAGTGTGCTTCTGTTAGGATACTAATATGTTTGCATACAGAACACAATTTTCCCTATTTTTGCATACATGATCATTTAAACAAATTCCTTTGCCTCGCTTTTCCTTCCAATTAACTACGAAAAGTGCCTTAGCGCCACTACGGCGCGCTAAGCTCCTTCTACCAGGAATTTAGATTATTACTTTTATTATATATATATATATATATTTTTTCCATGTTCTATTTACGTCATGGTTTCAGTTATCCACCACGTGCAACTATGACGTTGGTCCTTCACCAATGAGATTTCGCCAGCTGTTACAAGTTGTCAACCGCAACTAAACAGCCTTTCTGGTAAGAATACGTAGCGAATTGGTGTCGTGTACGTCGTCTGAATTGTTCTTAGAGCTAGTATCACCGGTGGTCACAGAGTGAGGAGTTAAATGCAATGTGTCATATACGTTTTTGATATATATTTACTCTAAAGTATATTTTGTATTCTGTCAGCTGTCGGAATAAGCGTAGTTCTGTTCATTTGCTGTTATTAATTATGGCCGAAATATCTCTATCAGTGCAATATTTATTAATCGCCGGCATCTGTTTATTGCAAATTGTTGTGGCTCTGAAAGAAGGCGAATGTGAGGGTAAGGAAATTCGAAATTTGTAACTTTTTCAGTTAAATTGTAATATATAGATCAATTTTTCTTGGAACTATATATAGATTGTGATGATTGATAAGTTTGGAGCAATGTGGAGACGTGGGTGTTTTTTTTTGGTTCTAAAGGTTTTGATTTATATCTTCTTGAGTTGGTAGTTCTAAATTTCAGAACACTCCGAGAGAGTAATGCATCATTGACAAGAACAGCTCTTGCAATACATATAGAGGATAGTACATCAGTAGGAAAAACTAAGGCAACAAAGTAATTTTTTTAATACCAAGTAATTTAATGAAACCCTGGATTAGGAATGAAAAATTTCTCTTTTATGCTGGATGCTAGTGACAGTTGAGAGAAAGTAGATACCTTAGGGAAGAATTTGGGACTGGAATTTATAATGGTTAGCTTCCATTGGAATTGACAACCAAATTGGGAGTGTACAGCACTTCAATTGCCTTAATATTCTGTGTCTGTAAACTGTCTCAAAAAAAAAAAAAACAAACTGGAGGGGGAGCAGTTGATACCATTATTTTTGAGCTTTGACATCAAAGAATATAATTTCCCAGCCATTGGTTTAATGAGCTATCAAAATATAGAAATAGTTTGCTTTGATGTGAGTATTACCAAGTTAATGTTTGGTATTTGTAAAGTTGGTTTTTTATTTTATATTGATGCATTAGGTTACTAGGTAAATTTTAAACTGATGCATTAACTGTAATCAAGAGGACTGGTTTCTCCCCCCCCCCTTTTTTTTTCTTTTTTTCCCTCTCTCTCTGGGCATATAGGTTTACAGGATAATTTGTCTTGGTTCCATTGTGGTATAGGTATGATATTTTCTCTTACTTTTTTTTTTTTTTAAAGTTCATCTAATCCGGAAGAAGAGGGGAAAAAAAAAAAAAAAAAGCTAACTGGTCACCACCAGTGCCATAAATTTAGCTGCAACTACTAGACTTCTATAATATCATAAGAACAAAGATGTAAAATCTTGGAGAAATCCAGCAGTCCTTATGAAAAAACTGTCAGCAAGAAAATAAGTTTCTTAAACACAACAGTTTTAACTGATGCATGAAATACAATGGATTTATCAGTATTAGTTTGAAGAGAAAAACATTGGAATCTTTTGAAGATGTTTATTTTCTGTCACCTATGTTTTTTGAAAGTTTAAAGCAGAATTTTCTATAATGAAAAAAGTGTTTTGGGGGTTTAGTGTCTCAGTACCCAAGCTTTGTTCACTTTGTATGTGAAAGATCCAAATAATTAGTATGTGCCATAGAAAATAACATACCTATACTAGTAATCCGAATTTATTGGTATAGTATAATAAAATCACTTTTCCAAGCTTTCACACATCAACCAAATGGGATTTTCAAGGAAGGTAGACAATCTGGTTGATGTGCAAAAGCTTGGAAAAGTGATTTTTATACTACGCCAATAAATTTGTATTACTAGCATAGGTATAGTGTTTTCTACGTAGTTGGTGTATGGTTCCTCATTATTAATTAGTACATGCCATATTATAATAATTTACCATAAAGTACATATTCATAGACAGGACACAAGGCGTAAGTGAAGTATTTTCTAAGGTAGGAAGTTCGAGTTGCAGGCAGTAAAACACGTGGAGAAATTCTTTCATTTCACTGTGATAATGCGTGGCAGGTAGGTGAGTAATAGAATGGTGGATACATCAAGTATATGAAAATAAAGTTAACCTTCCATATTCAGCCCCCAAACAGTTCTAAAACAGACTATAGATGGCAGCACTGCATCCATAGTGTTTCATTTTGGTGTGGAACTGGAGGAAACTATAGGAATTTTGGCTGGCCCTTAAAAGGATCTGATGAATGTGAATTATCACCCTACTCTTATTATAGGAATTTCGGCTGGCCCTTAAAAAAACCTTTAGAATGTGAATTGTCTCCCTACTCCTAAATACTTATTCTGACAAATTTTTTCTCACAAATATGAAGTTGTCTATAAATCAAATAAATTGATTACCGGCCAGGTAAGAACAGTCTGATATGAATAAAGACTTCAAAGCTATATTTTAAGGAAGAAAGACTGTCCCGATTGACTACAATGAACCTTTTATCTCCGTCGAAATAAATATTTTAGGTGCTCCCAAATAAATTTTTTGATAGCTCTTTTAACTATGTTTGAGGGAATGCCAATTGCAGGCCATTTCCTGAGTGTGAGTCCCTATCATTGGAGCCATAAAGTTGAGGGCTGTGATTAACTGTGAGATGCTTGAATTCAGTGTTGGAAAGGTTTCAGCAAGCCCACTGAATGGTGTCATAATGGTAGTTCCATCGGATCACCTCATAAAATTATTAGACAGATTTGTACTTTTGTGCAGAGATTCAGAGCATTAGAAAGCATGATATCAGGGGAGAAAGTGCTGTATCTTTTAGAACTGTTTGGGAAACATATGGAAGAAGACTAAAATAAACTAGGAACTATCAGTTTTATGGGCATAAAAAATTAAAAACATTTCTACCAAGTTTATGCATATCCATGGATGGCTTTTTGAGGACTGGCAGGAAACTAAATACTGAAACATTACAAATTTTAAATATGAGTATGACTTGACTAAACAAAAATAATGAAATACAGAGTGCGCATTTGAAGTCATGAGGCATTCTGGAGAACCATTAAGGCATTGAATCTCAATATTTGGCATCTCTATAGAGATGTTAATTAATAAAGCGAATGATTCATATTAATAAATAGCTGTGACACATGCAGTGACAGCATCTCTGTACTTAACTGTACTAATTAATATCTGTCTACATATTAATAAGGACAGTTTGCTGTGTACCTTCCTTGAAAATGCTATCTGGTTGGTGTGCAAAAGCTGGGAAACCTTGATTTCTATTTTATGCCAATAAATTCAGATTACTAATATAATTTCTCTATTTTAAGTAGAGAGGTGCTGTCATTGCGTGTGTCACAGCTAGTGGTTATCTTCAAGGTTTCTTAGGTGTTTATTTTGGGTTGGAGTTGGGAGCTAATTTAATACTATTCCGCATAGAGTGGTGGACTTGAATTTCAGTTTTGGAGAGGGCCGTTGAAGTTCCACCTACCCACCCAAGGCCATAGCTAGCGGGGGCTCCGATCCCCTCTGGAAAATGGACACTGTTAATTCTCTGAACTTTAATTTTTGGTCTGAAAATTTCTTTTGTATTTCATTATAAGCATAAACACTTAACCTTATTTATGCATGTATTGGATGTTTTTAAGAAAAGCAAAATAGAAAAAATAGCTCATGAACGATGGATAACTCAAAAGAAATTGCTTCGTGAAGTGAATTAGTAAGAATAGCCGTGCTGAGGATTCTGTTCCAAATGGGCACCAGTCTTTTAACCACTAAGGGTCAAAAAAAGACTTATTTTTTCGTTGAGATACACCAAATAAAAAAAAATTACTCCTATCCTCCAAAAAAAAAAAAACAAAAAAAACTGAGTTGCACATATGGATGAAACACTGTTCATCACTTTTCTAAATGACTGAAATGTTAAAAGCTGCTGTTAAAAAAATCCCTTCCACAAGTGGTTAATTGCCTACAAAGAAGCGCTATGGGAACATTTTATCTAAAGGTTTTATCCTGGGCTATGTAAAACAGTGCTAAGAAAAAATATTTGTGAGAGTAAGCTTTTAATCTCTTCCTGTTCATTGTTTTGTCTATGCATGCATGAGAGAAGTGTTTATTGGCAAGAGTTTGAGGGCTTTTGGTTTTTGAGTGACAAAAAGAGGGGCGTCTGTTGACTGCAGTAAGAAGAGGCTTATTTCCGAGCACCAGCAGAGAAGAATGTATGATTAAAAATAGAAAAAGCATGGAAATTCAGCATCGATAACTCCTTGATGCCATTGCATCAATCCATGGAAAGGAACTTTAATAGTAAACTAAAAGAAGTAGTTTTTTCACTAGTTTTTTCACACTTCTTTCCTCCTGCGATAATGGCCCTGCAGCTCAGTCGTCAAATAAATTTTGAATAATGCAATTTATTTTTCATATTTCAAGAGTTCAATCCCCCTAATTATTTTTTTCACTTTTCGGCGTGGAAAACTTCACTAGTGAACAAAAGAATAAAAATGCAAAGTAAAACTTGCATTTGTATTTATGGATGAATACAGATTTCCATTTAACACAGCCTCCCCAGATGATTCTTCAGCCTTTCCCCCAACCCCCTGGTTCTGAGATCTAGCTATGGCCCTGTACCTAAGCCTCTTTCAAGTTCCCATGAGAATGTTAAGTCATTCTGATATAATATTGTTGAGTACCATCAGTGTATAACTGTAGAATGGCATAAACACCAATCTCATTGGCGATTAAAGGTCTTGTTAGAGGATCCTGTAAGAATGCTTTACAAATATTGTAAGTGACTTTGATGCCAATAGCAAGACCTGCCTTTCTCAGGGTGTTCTTAAGAATGTAGGAAACACCTGGAATATAAGGCATTGATCCCAGGTATTGGAGTTGTGGGGTGGATAGATGAGTGCATTGGAGTGTGTCCTTGGTTTTTCTAATAATTCTGAGTGTGTGACTGAAGGTGTATCCTGCTGTAGTGGCTAGTTTTATTATGCTATCCAGTTTGGTTTTTCTGCTGAAGACATCGGAGCAGGCATTGAACATTCTTCGAACTCTTGACCTGAAAAGTGCTGTCTTATAAAAGCTGAGCAGTGGAGCCTTGGGTTTTGGACTTGATGGGCTTATATAGTATACCTGTATGCAAAGGGGCAATTGTTGAGTGATTTCGTTAACAATACATCCAGGTAAGGTAATGAACCATTGATTTCAGTCTCCATGGGGAATCTTATCAAAGGGTGTATTGAGTTAATTCTGTCCAGAAAGAGTGGAGTGTTAAATCATACTCATATTTGCATTATGTTTTTTAGTATGGCATATTGTCAGTGCTCTGATCTTATGCTGAATTCAAATATTTAACATTGTTTTAGTATGGTATATTGTCAGTGCTTTTATCTTAAGGAAATTTTTTGCTGAATTCAAATATTTTGTCTGCTGTCAACCTTGACAGTGCCATCTGTTGATGTGCAAAAGCCTGACAGAAATGTTTAATTCCATAAACCAATAAAATGGATAGTTTTTGTATAAGTGCCACATCCATTTTTCCATGGCATTTGCTGATGTTTTTATTTAGAACATTCAAAGCAAACTAAATTTGCTTGTACCACTTACTACTGGTCATCCATGTAACATTTCCCACAAAACTTAAAAATCTCATCGTCTTGGAGCGGGATTTAAACCCCGCATTTACCGGTCGAGTACGCTAATCATTACACCACCTAGGACAGTGAAGTTCCAAGCAACTGAGACATAGGAATCTGAAAGTCCTCAGATTTTTGCTAGTCAAAGCATCCCTGCGTCCTCGTACCGCTTTGGCTCAATTCACATCCAGTAAGTGGTACAAGAAAATTTAGTTTGCTTTGAATATTCTGCCAATTTTCCATGTATTATGAAGAATGTTTCTTCCTTCATTGGTTTTTATGTACGTTTGAGATTAAACCTTTTGTGATTTAAACCATGGGTTGTTAATTTTGAGCTGTGATCCCCTGGAGGTTGGCAACACAGCTGAAGATATAACTAGGGCACTGGCAATATACCAGGTGATTGCAATTAAATGCTGTCTAGTGATATTTAGCAGTCCAAATGCAACCAAATTTGCTAGGGTGACTTTTCAAGACTTGCAGAAGACATTTCCATAACGGCAGAAAAAAAAAGGTACCAAAACTCCACTATGGCACTTGTGGTGCTGCAAGCAACACTTTTTATTTGTACAAGACACCCGTGCTGCACAGATATCCTTAGCAATGAAAGGGATGCTGCTCAATGTGGTCCCCGTTCTGAAGTTGTAAAACCTGAAGGCGATGAACACTGTTAAACAGCCAACTGTAACTGATCCGCTGTGATGCTTCTCGCATGCAGTGTGATACTGTCTTTCAAGGCTGCCAAATTTGCAACATATCCGCGATAAACCGCACCTTTTAAGTGCCCAACAACCAGAAATCACTAGAATTAAGAACCAGAGAATGAAGTGGACTGGTGGTAAGAAATGCACAACTCACATTCTCTGTGAAATATCACAGAAACTGTTGTATGCAACATCCAATATGTGGAGGCACTCCATCTTGCATGAAAGTGATTGACTTAAGGCATAGTTGGGGTATGACTAAAGTGTTGAGCATCTATCGGTATCTCTGGGCTGGCACAGGCCCATTGGGATGAGCTTCAATGAATGGTCTAAGGATTTAATGTGGCAATGAATCCTCACCAGACTGTAGCTTTAAGGGAGTGCAGTGGAATCTCCTGGAAAACATGAGGGCTTGCAAATTTAATGTGCTGGATAATTGTAATTAAAGTATCCCTATTCCAAAGCATCTGTGCAGAGACATCTAGCTGGTCGAACTCAACCCAACTTAATAACAATACTAATTTGGAATGTGCAGGAGTGTTTGTGTTACAGTGCTTTTAATTTTGAGTTTTCTTTTCGGGTTTGTTGTTGGCCACGAGCAGATGCATCTGTAAATTTTATTTTTATTCAGTTGACATTCATTTATTTCACATAATTTGTGCGAGTTTAAGTAAAATATTAAAGGCCCACCCCTTGTGTAAGTTTTTGCGATTCACTATTAGGGCGTGTTGTGATTAGTTAGAGCAATGTGACGTGTAGTATCAAAATAAGCAGCAATCTGATGCAATGTCACCTGTCTTCGTGAACCAGAGCCTCCACACATGCCAAGTTGCTGTCTGTTGATGATGTTGAAAAAACTATTTCATTTCTTATCTATCAACACATTGTGGCTGTGTGCGAATATTGAACCATTCTGATGGGATCTGAATGCTCGTGACTTGACCTTTGACTTTCTTGCTGTTGGATCTCCATTGCTGGTGTTTCCCATGCTTGGAGAAACCTAATCACTGCATGTACCTCCGAGTGAGACCATGTTTCCAGGAGAGTTGATTTTACTTGAATCGTTTCTCCAACATGTTGCCTTTTTTTATTCAAACTCCCATGCCAAACAGCACCCTCTAGCCACGAGAGTGTAAACAACATTAGAAGACAACAAATTCTATATCCCTAATCAGCTGCCAAAGGTCATCACAGGTTACTGATCAGCCTGTGAATTGTCATAGATTTCAAAAACTAATCTCAACTGAAGAAAAATTATATATAGGAAGAAATGCATCTTCTGAGAAACAGCTTCATGAATCCTTTGGCTTCTCAAGACATGAACAAATTCCTTTCAAGAAATTCCCCCCCAAAAAAAAACAAACTTCAAACCTGTATATGGAGAAACATATACGAATAACACATGGACAGATATCTGCAGTGAAGCAACTTGTAAAATATGTTGAAGTGTTCATTACAACCCCTACAACAGCATGTGAAGAAAAGGTAGGAAAATGCATGAAAGCAGAACAGCTGCAGTGGGCTCTGTGGAAGTCGATTATGACATTAAATGATTCTAATTAGACATTTAGGTTTGCAGTAAAAAGTTGTCAGTAAATCTGTCATTTTGATGTAAATATTTTGTAAAATGTTTTGTTTATTTTTTATGTATTGACATTTTGTTTTCTTTTATGGGCAGTTTGTGTTGGAATTCTAAACAAACTCAGCAGCACCTTAAGTGAAAATGAAAAATCCTCCCCAGCAAAAATAGAAGCCAGATTTAGAGAGTTGTGTTTAAACACGAAGAAAGCTGAAAATAGATTCGTGAGTATATTACTATTTTAATATATCCTGTGGCTTTTAATTTTGGTCTTTACATGTAGGCTACAGCAACATTTATGAAATGTGTTGTTCATAATGAATACAAAATAGTACTATGGTTAATGTTGGGAGTGCTTGCTTGTAAGATTTTTTGTTACAAGATGCCAAATGAAGTTTAAGTTACCCTTTCTTCTGTGTTTTAATATTTGTGCATGTTGCTATGGAGCCAAACCATTACTCTGCAGCATCTTAGGTTGTATGACTGGATCCATTGTAAAAAGAATTTGAGAAGACAATAAAGTGACTTTCATTGTATAAGAATGTTTTCTTCATGTTCAGCCCATTATTTGTGGCACAGAAGTTCGTTCATTTCACTTTTGTTTGTGTAGTCACTGCATAGGAAATTGCGTCACTCTGGAGAAGGAATCCATCCTCCCAATTTTTTTTTCACCCTAGAGTGGGAATCAATCCTTTCAATTTCTATTCACCCTGGAATGAAAGTAAATCCTTCTCCTAATTCTGTTCACTCTGGAGTAGGAATCAATCCACCTTCCAGTTTCTATTCACTCTGGAGTAAAAAACAATCCTCCAAATTTCTATTCACCCTGGAGTGGGAATTCATCCTCTTCCCAATTTTTATTCACTCTGGAGTGGAAATTAATCCTTCTCCACCCAGTTCTTCCACTGCAAGAAGCGTTTTCAACGGGAACCAAAAGCAGGAGAAAAACAAAAAAAAAAAAAAAACCCTCTACAAAGACCTAGTTGAGTATGGGTTTCTGCTATGTCATAAGTGTATTTCGGGTAAAAGACCCCACAAATCAAAAAGCACCTAAGCCACAAAAAGGTAAAAATCAAGAATAAATTTAGCAACATTTATGACATACATGGTTCAAACCACAACAACTCATCGTCCACAAAACCAGGAAAACCTAGTACAGAGCCCATGAGCATTTTTTTTTACTATTGCCGCAAGACACATGGAGAATTCAGACAAATGAAATATAATATAAAATTACCTAAAAACAGAAAAGTTGCAATATGTGCCCGGTATTGTAAAAATGCTTTACTTTTAGGCACAAGCTCCAAAAAATGAGACCGCAGAGCCATGTGGCTCAAAATGCGAAGCATGCACCCAGAGCAAAACTTCAAACAAGGAAGCAAGGCTAAGAAGATAAAATGGAAAGCCAAAATATTATATATATATATCATCATCATCATCATCATTGTCAACCATTATCAATCCACTGCTGGACGAAGGTCTCCCCAAGTTTCCTCCACGACGGTCTGTCTTGTGCCAGTCTCCTCCATGTCACTCCCGCATATTTACGAATTTCATCCACCCATCTCCCATGTGGTCTTTTTCTGGGTCTTTTCCTGTCCCTTGGAATCCAATCTAAAATTTCGGCTGTCCATCTATGGTCTGTCCTTCTGGCAGTATGTCCAGCCCATTGCCATTTCAGGGATTTAACTCTGATCATGATGTCTTCCACTCTCGTCATTTTTCGGATCCACGAGTTCCTCTTCTTATCTCTCCTGGTTATACCAAGCATGCACCTCTCCATGCTTCTTTGAGTTGTCTGCAGCCTTTGTATGTCTCTTTTAGTTAAGGTCCACGTCTCTGCACCATACGTAAGCACTGGAAGGATGCATTGATCAAACACTTTTCTTTTAAGACATAATGGCATATTGCTCTTGAAAATTATGCTGTTTCTTCCAAAAGCTCTCCAGGCAAGTTTTGTACGCCGATTAATTTCTTCATCAATGTGACCCTCACTTGATATCTGCTGTCCAAGATAAACATACGTATCTGTTATCTCCAGTTTTTCTCCATCAATCGATAAATCTTCATTTCTTGTAAAAGCATTGAACATCACTTTTGTCTTCTGAAAGTTCATTTTTAATCCCACTTCTTTACTCTTGTCAGCAAGTTCCTGGATCATACTCTGCAGCTCTGATGGGGTAGTTGCAAAAATGACTACGTCATCAGCAAAACGAAGGTGGGTTAGATAATCTCCATTAATCTTTATCCCTTTGTTTTCCCAGTTCAGTGATTGAAAGACATTTTCCAATGTGGCATTAAAGAGCTTCGGAGATATGGTGTCACCTTGTCTCACTCCCTTTCCAATTTTTATGTGTGTTGTATTTTCAAACAGCCGAATCTTTGCACTTGCATTTTCATAGATGTTATTAATAATATTAATGTATGCATCTTCAATACCGCAGGATTTCAGAGCCGTGGTAACTGCTGATGGTTTCACCGAATCAAAGGCTTTTTCATAATCGATAAAAGCCATGCACAATGGAAGTTCATATTCCCTCGCTCTTTCAATCAGTTCTCTCAGTACGTGGATATGATCTATTGTGCTGTAGCCACTCCTGAATCCAGCTTGTTCTCTCGGTTGAGCCATGTCCAGTGTTACCTTCAAGCGGTGTGAAAGAACTTTAGTGAAGATTTTATAAACCACTGATAGGAGGCTGATAGGTCTGTAGTTCCTGAGATCCTCAATGTCACCTTTTTTATGTAGCAGGATCATTGTAGCATTGTTCCAATCCTCAGGAATCTTCCCTTCATTAAGGCATCGAGTGAAAATTTGGGCGAGTACTGTTTCAATTTCTCCACTTGCTTCTTGTATGATGTCTATAGTAATTCCATCTTCTCCTGGAGCTTTCCCTCGCTTCATGTTCTTGATTGCATGAGCAACTTCTGCTGGGAGGACTGGAAGAACTCTGGTACCTTTCATGATGTCTGGAGTACATGTATCATCCCTTTCATATAGTTTGGAGTAGAAATCTTTCACTCTTGTCAAAATTTCGCCTCTATTTCTTGTTATAGAACCATCTTCTTTTCTCAGAGCCATAATCTGTTTTCTTCCCTTACTGAGATGTCCCTTTGCTATCTTAAGGCTTTGGTTGTTTTCAATTGCTTTCCTCACTAGGTCACAGTTGAATTTCCTTACGTCTTCAGTGATACTTTTTCGTGTTGTCTTGCATAGCTCTATATATTCCACTTTGGAAGTCACATCTACTTTAGTTGTCCTCATCTCTCTTCTTTTTTGCATCAACATTTTGGTTTTTCCTGATAACTTGTTCACATGCAACTTGTTCTTAGATCCAGCTAATTTTGTTGCTGTTTCCATTAGAGCTTTGGTTACTTTTCTGTTAACTTCCGAAATATCCACTTCTTCCGATGTTAGGCCTTCTAAAGCAGAGAATCTGTTCTTCAGTTCCAACTTGAAAGTATTATGGTGTTTTTTAAGGTTGGTTATGTCAATACATTTTGTTTGTCTTATGAGCTTGCCACGTTCCAGTTTAGTGTTGAGGTGCATCTTACATCTCACCAATCTATGGTCACTACCTGTGTTGAACTTGTTCAGCACACTGCAGTCTTCGATGACGAATTTTTTGTTACACATAATAAAATCAATTTCACTTGTCGTCCCAATTGGATGTCTCCATGTCCATTTCCTGTGTGGCTTTTTCTTGAAAAAGGAGTTCAAGATGAAAATCCTTCTGCCTCTGCAAACTCAACGAGAGTATTTCCACGCTGGTTTCTGTTGCCGTGACCGAATTTACCTACTGAAGTTTCATTCTGTTGCCGTTGCCCTATTTTTGCATTGAAATCTCCCATAATTATCTTCAAGTGCTGCTTACCTTTATTATTTAGATGACGAATTTCCTCATAAAATTCTTCAATTTCTTCTTCAGCATGACTTGTGGTGGGTGCATAAGTTTGAATAATCTGAGCCTGGTATCTTCTCGATAGTTGGATAACGAGTCGTGCAGCTCTGTCAGAGGAACTTTCAACTTCTACCACTTTATCCTTCAGTTTCTTGTTTATTATAAATCCAACACCACTAGTTCTGCCAGTATCTGTCCCACGATAATAGAAGAGATGTCCACTTTTCAGTTCAATGAGATCTTCTCCTTTTCTCCTTACCTCACTTAGCCCGACGATGTCCCACTTGATCCTTTGTAGTTCCTCTTCCAATTCAAGAAGCCTTGAATCAGAAGATAGGGAGCGTCCGTTATAGGTAGCCAAGGTCAGCATCAAATGGCAGCCTAGTCCTATATATATATATATATATATATATATATATATATATATATATTTTATAGAATTTGTGGACCAGTATTATGGGTGTTAGAGGATCAATCCAAAGTTTTAGAGAAATTATGTATTTTGTGCTAATGCTCATGTTATTGATTTCCACTTTTTTGTAATAAATCTCCATGATTCATTGACCAATAAATATAATACATGAAAGCTGAAAATCCAGTTTCAAAATACTTTATAAATCAAATACCTTAGGTAAAATTTTTTTGAAATATGGGTATATCTGGTTTATTTATAGTACAAAATGGTGTAATTCACCATTTCTACCAGGGCTTTACTGGTCAATTTTGGGTAAATGTGTACTTTAGCGTCGGAAAAATTTTACTGTGAGAAAAGTGTGACTTACAAATTTTTAAGCATACAAAGCAATGGGCAAAGATGCAAAAATATAATATTTTTAGATAAAAGGAAAGAATTTTTCTGAAGTATTAACCTGCAAGTACGATGGTTTGCAGCAGATGGTGCGGGAGGCTGAAGCGATGCTGATGGCCACCACGTGAAGGTTCCGTGCGTCGGAACGGAGTACGAGTTGCTAGTGAATACGCAGAAGAATACAACAGGAGTGGGGTGTATATCTCGGAGGAGTGTTATGCGTCATGTAATCGTGTGCAAAAAGTAGTTCAGAAATGTTTCATTAATTATTAATAAATAAATGTGCTAAATGTTTTTGTTTTTATTGTAAAAATGTCTGAGAATGTTATAAAATGAAGGAATGTAAATGACATGTGCGGCAGAAGTTCTGAGTAAGAGGTATTGGTTCCGGTGGAACCCCAAGTTTTGGTTATGGTTTCGGAGATGTTAAGGGGTCGGTGATTTCTTCAAGCACCTCATTTGTAGTTCTGCTGTTATTTCGTCCATCGTTCGTCCTTTTTTTCCCTCTTTAAACGGATATTGTTGAAAATAAACGATTTTGTTATACTCAGGAATCGTACTATGGCAGGGAGGCCCAGAGTTTCATGTCGAATTGTGGGGATTATGAAATTTTAAGCCTTTTTGGCAGTTTTCTACTAACGATTTCGCAAAACTACCCTTGAAAAAATGATATTACAACAATATGAAACCAACCTCTTTCCTTCAGCGTATTCTTACAACCCGCTTTGATGAGTACGTAGTCCTGAACCGCTTCCTTGTGTATTCTTCCGCACGTAACTTGCCGTTCTCAAGGATGCTTCCGTTCACCGACCTTCACGTCGTCCCCGCTCCGACATCTTAGGCCTACCGCACGTACTCTTCCGAACCTTCGTACTACAAGGTAAGTTCTTCGGAAAATATTTTTCCTTTCATGGAAAAGTACTATATTTTTTCCCCTTTCCCCATTATTTTGCATGCTTAAAACATTGTACGTCGCACTTTTCTCACACAGTAAAATTTTTCCGACTAAATAATTTAGGACGCTAAAGTACACATTTACCCAATTTTGTTTTTGTCTTGTCAGTATGTTCTTTCAGGTAAAAAAAAAGAAACAAAAGACAAACAAACCAAGATAATGTTTTTGATTCCTGAAGTATTATGCAATTTAATTTTGTTTGTATTACCTTGAATATGTGTGCTAATAATAGACTAATTGCTAGATATATCTTTATAAATCATTGCTTATAGTCTTGTGATCTGGTACAACTAATATCAGGGAAAATATTACTGATATTCATGCCAACCAGATGAAAGCCCATCAATGACAGGGGGAAAATAAGATTTGTAGAGTAATTTTTTTTTATGTTTGTAATATCCAAATGTGAAAATGTTTCATAAACATTACAATAAAAAAAAAAAAAATAGTGGTTGAGGCAGGGATTCAACAATTAAAACAGGCAAGTGCAAACACTGTGCAACCAAAGTGGCACAAATGTTCAGACAAAGAAAATTATTTTTGTGATAATTCAGAAGTTCAGCCTGCTGCTCAGCTGATCTGTGAACTTTAGTGGAAGGTATATAACAGTTATTGTGCTACTGTTTAGTACTGGTATATTTTTTGGGGGGGGGGGGGGGGTGGACTTCTGAGTCTTGTTTTTAAGTAGTTCCGAGAAATAATGGGTATCAGTCTGCCTTGTTTACATATGGCCTGCTCACACCCCGATGAAGAGGCAAAGGAATCTAAAAAAGACAACAGCAACATAGGAAACAAATCTTTTGATTTGGAGCATTTTTTTAATAGAATATATATGAAATATGAAATGGAGAACAAGTTGATACATGAGGTACAGAACAGAAATTTTTTTAAGAATTAATGCATTAGGAAGCTGAAGAATTAATGCATGGTGTTCAAAAGTATTCATATTCTCAAAGTTACACTATATTTTATCTAAAATAGTGAAACTTGTAGTGCATTCATGGTCCTCATACTGAAAGTTCTGTCAGCACGATGGATAAAATTGTCATCAGAGGGCATAAAGAAAAGAGGGGGGGGGGAAGATGACAAAGAAATGGGAAGGGAAGATATCTGCAAAATGAAAATGTAAGCACTGGATGCTGTGCAGCCAACAAAAGATAAATGTGGCTGGTGGAACTTGCTGAGAAGAAAGCAAAAAAAAATGAACCAGTGTCCTTTAGAACTTTTATTTTGTTTTGAATTGCAGTTTTACATTGTGCAGGGTTCCCGATAGCGTGCGCAGACGCGCGTTTCGCGCAAAGAAATTTTAATTCGCGCAAGAAAAATAAAGTGACGCGCGAAATGGGCGCACGCAAAAAGATTTCAATCTTGAGCTATTAGCATGGAAAATCTACGAAGGCGATGCCGTTTCGGATCATGTGTGCCGATTTCACGACGTCACGGTACAATCACATGTGCCGATTTCATGACGTCACGGTACAATCCCAGTATTTCCTTCCGGTCGTGTATATAAACGGATTACGGGATAATCTGCATGGATGGCACCGAGACGAAAGCCCACGCGCTGCTAAGGGTTCCAACCATTACGGTTTCGGCCACATGATTACCGAATTACAGACAGGTTGGAAGAATTGCGGATTTGGATGTATTTCCTAAAATTTCTGAATTTTGTGTCCTTTTTTGTTAAAATCACGGTTTAAACTGCGATCGCATTTTGCGAATATATTTATAGTTTTTTCACACAAATGGGGAAAACTATTAGTTGGTCCTGTTTCTAAGTGAGCGCCTTTGAAATACAGATATCGGCAAAGCCAATATGGGACGGATATGGGGTGAAGAATGGCCAGAGAATATTGGATGCATTGGCAAAGCCTATATCTGGTGAAGAACGGCGAAGTGATATTACATAATATGTCGGAAAAGCCGATATCGGTGCAATGACTTCCGCATACCTGCCAAGTATTCCGGATTTCCCGAAAGTTTTACGGAGATTTGGATAGTTTTACGGTCGGAAGATAGTTTCTTCCAGATTTTCGTTAAAATGGCTCGTGAATTTTTTTTTTTTTTTACTGATGGAAATTGGTATCGTTGTTATTGTCGCTTAGTGTGTAAACTGCTGCTTTTGTTTTATTATGATCTCATAGCGATTGAACCTTATGTTATCTCATGTTTCTAGCTGACAGCGATCTCGCACACCCCCTCCCGCCAATCCTTCGAAACTTGCTCTCCCTCAGTGTTGCAATAGCTGCGCCAAAGTGCGGAATTTTTTTAATTCTGCGCCATGCAGAGTTCGCCAAAATGTGTAATTACGCATCTAGTACGCATCAAAAAGTGTTTACGCATCAAAATTTTACCAACGTGTAAAAATACGCATCGGGACGGTATTTCGTCTTTCAAAACGGAAGTAAACGAAATAAAGATTTCCATAATCGTAATTTCTTTTTCCTGCGATGTTGCCTCTGTCCAGTATTGTTGTTATACATCACTTTATTCCAAAAATATTTGTATTTCAGTTGGAAAATGGAGGGAAAATTTCCGAAAATGGAAATTCGACGGCACAAAAATTTCCCTGTAATCTTCAGGCATGAGCGTGCAACAACTTCGAGAAATTTCTCCTTTTCCGTCATAATTGGAGTTTTCCTCGAGATCGATGCATAGCTGAACAGAAATTTCGGGGCAATTGGTAGCGAAGGAGAATGTTTTTTGCTGGAATCTTTCGAAAATGGAAGTTTCGTCTTACAAAACTTTCGAAAACGGAAAGTTAGACGCAGTGAAGATTTCTCTCATAATCGTAATTTTATTTTTCACACTATGTTTCCTTTGCCTAGCATTGTTGTTAAATATCATTTTATTTTATAAATATTTGTATTTCAACTTAAAAATGGAGGGAAACTGTCTGAAAACGAAAATTGGACATAGCAAAGATTTCTCCCGTAATTGTATCCCCCCCCAACGATGTTCTGAACATGTATATCCTGTATTCTTAAATATTCCCCCACCCTCCAAAATAAGGTTTGCATTTCAGCTTGACAAAGAGAGGGTTGGGAGAATAAAGATTTTTCCCGTAATCGTAATTCATTTTCCTGAAAACGAAAGTGAAGAAGCTGAAAATTTGTAAGAATTGATGCATGGTGTTCAAAAGTATTCATATTCTCAAAGTTACACTATTCATCCTTTATCTAAAATAGCGCTATGGTGCATTAGTGATGGATAAAATTGTCATCCAAGGGCATTAAAAAAAAAAGTCGTTGTCTTGTCATTGCTTAAATGAAATAAAGTTATTTCTAAAATCGCATCATTCAATTAAAAAAAAAAAAATCAAAACCTTGAAAATCATCACAATTTCTGAACTCCATCTATGAGTGACTGATACAGAAAAATAATTGAATACAAGTATCGTCAAACATACTGCTAGCACATCCCATACATTACCGCTCTCCCCTAATAATAGATAATAATAAATTAACAGTTCTGGTACTGTCTCAAATCTTGATTTTATAGTAAATCTTGATTTTTGCAAGCAATCTTCTTGATTTAGGAATTTTTTTGGGGGGGGGGGCAATTGTGGTAACATACTTTGATAATCATTGCAAGCTAGTGAGATGAATGCTGCTCTCTTTGCCATGCCTAGAAACCATTTCAACAGGTGAAAATATTGCCGAACTTGTGTCTGAAGAATTTCGGTATCTTGGTATTCCGTGGATGAACTGTCTTGCCTTATTTGATAAGACTCCTGTTGTGGTGAAGAGAAAAATTGGTGACTCTCTGAAAAAAAATAGTCTCTCTCTAAAAATGAAACTCCTTAACAAGGTTTGTTAATCTTTTATACTTACTCATTTTTTTTTTGTAAATATTTCTTTATTTGTATTAAATAATTAACTGTAATAAAAAAATATAAACCTACAATATATAATTTTATTATTTATAAAGTGTAAATATGCACCGCTGAACGTGCGTTGATGTCCCGGTTTTTGATTTTGAAAAGTTGGCAGCTCTGATATTTGTTCTTACTCTAACACAATGGAAAAGTTCCTCATTAGAAAGAGAAAGCGTTCTACTGACGATTATGCAAGTTCGGCATCGAATGCTATGATTTTAAACAGTGAAATATTGCCTGAGAAATGTAGTGAGGCTGTTCCTGCTGTACCTCCAACTAAATAAAAAAAAAAAATCTTAACTTTCAAGAGAAATGGCGCAAAATACAAGACTGGCTTGAAGTCGAAACCGACTAAAATAAAACAATTTTGATGTTTTGTTCATTTTGCAAGGCGTCAAAACCAGATTTATTTGCAAAAGGTGAGTTAATGCCATTCATTATTTTATCAATATATAAATGGTCTGTTTTTTCTCATCTGAAGAACTCTTTTCTAAAATTTGGCTCGTGCTTGTACTGACACTGAGATTTTTTTTTTATCCTGTCTTAATTTTTGGGCTAAAAGCAACTGCTCATACAGTGATATTTTGTTTTCAACGTTGTAAAGGTCCCTATGTTTATTTTATTATTCATTGTTGTGAAAGGAGCCAATTCGCTCAAACGCTTTTGGGACGGGAAGTAAATATCCTTATCGGTGTCATGCAAATTTGTTTTGAAATTGTTAGAACACTTCAAATATTTTGAAGATTTGAAATGCCTGTTGAGTGAATATCCATATATTTATTCTGCTAAAAAATAGCTATGCTAGTTTTAAATTTGCAGATGAGATGTTGCAGAACTTTTCATCTGCAGGTATAAAGATGTGTATCCAAGCACAGTTGTTGTTGTATGAAATTGCTTTGGTTGTGCCAATAAGTTCTGCATCAGTAGAGCATTCTTTTAGCACACAAAATCGAATAAAATATAAATTTCGCAACGGATTGAAAAAGTAAACTTTAAAAAATTTGATTCGAATATCAGCAGCAAATGTAACACTATAGAAAGCTTTCAATTTGACAAAGCTGCTGAAATATTTAATAACAAAATTAGAAGATATGTATAAAATATTTATATTTTTGTGTTTTTTTCTCCCATAAATGTAGTATTTTTCTCTAAGTTTACGATTGTTTAAAATTCACCCCTGATTTTTCAAAACCACCCCCAGAAAAAAAGCCTGGGGGACATTTTCACCCCTGATTCTGGAACCCTGGCAAGAACCCTGTTGTGAATACATTGTGCTCCAGTTTGATATTTACATAAATAAATTAGTGAACAATTCTGTCTTGCACGTGCTGTGCTATATTCACTTTTTCACTGTGCATTCTGATTTTTCACCTGGTTAAAAAGTTCAGCTTTTTTCCCTTTGTCAGTCTCGTATGATTATTAGAAAATGAAGAATGCTTTCATAAGTGTTTTCTGGGCTGCATCGACGTCAAAGTTTGAAACTAGTTACCTTTTTTTTTTATGAAAATGGTTAAAGAATTTTCATGGATTACTTTAGATGAAAAGATTAGAAAGGTATTCTGAAAAATTTTGCAGAGAAAACAGATTTATGGGCATAATGACAACTAAAGGATCGCCATGGTGATAAGCATCTAGATATTCTAACCAGACTTTCTACTGAAGCACCTGAGTTATTTAAAAAAGATAAGTTTCATGTAATATGGACTTTGCTGCAGCCATAAAAAAATGGAAAGAAGCATAGATCCAATGTATGATTTAAAACGACCGTAGTTTATTAGATATTTTTAGATGTCTGTAAGAATCTCAAAAGTGCAGTGTATTTACTTCTTGAACACATTGCTGTTGCATTTGGTCATTACAAAATATGATAAATTTGATGTTATTGTTTTAAAATATATTTATCACTAAAACAAGAAACAAAATGGACCCAAATTCTAAATATGTTGAGTGGTAGTGAAATATTTTTAATATGAAAAAATCTGGATTGATTTTTCATAATTGCCCAGCATTTTAGTAAGCTTTTATTTCATCTGCTAATTTTTCTAAAATACTCCCCACTTTTAAAACTTATTCCCTAAATGTTTCGAAAGGAGTAAAAACGCTCATTTAAATATTTTTTTGGCAAACTCTGCCTTTGGCCGTGCCTGACCAGTGGTAGTGACCCTATATTAGAAATGGGCAACTATTTAGCCCATTGAGTGGCACTCATGGTGGTTGTTAAACTCCCAGTCAAAAACAACTCTTCAAAGATGACTTTTTATTTATTTTTTTTTTTATCCAAGGCAATTTTAAGAAAGGATGCAACAAAAGTGCAGATTTGAAGCATATTTGCAATTTTTAGGTGTGATATAAAAGATTGTAGAAGGGATATATATTACAAGATTTCTAGTTTTAGATGCAATTTAAAGACTCGTATGGTAATTTGTTAGTGCCCTAAATTATTTGGCAGAAATGTACAGCAAAAATTTTTTTGAGTGCTGTTTTTCATATATGTAAATTTGCAAGTTCAAGTCCATTTTAGCTTTCAAGTTAGATTTAGTGATACTAAAGTTAGTTTTATACCAACTCATCAGTGGGCTTAGCTAAGTCTAACATGGAAGCACCTCCCACACAGCATAGACTCTTGCCATAAACTTTGCAGATTCTGATGCTTGCACTTAAATTTTATGGAAAAAAGTTTTTTATCAGTTTTTTTGTTATAGTTACCATATTTATATAAATGTATGTGAAAAGACGTGCATCACATTTTGCCTCAGAAAATAATTTCAAAAAATTTAGGACACTGTTGTGTTATTACAGGAAAGACAGGTAAAGTTTATCTTAATGTTCCTAGTGTGTACAAAAATTCCTATTTCCAATTCAGCTGGTACCACAGCTTACATTGGCCACACATTTTGCGGCATTACTAAATGTTTAGCTGAGGACAAAGAGGACATTATCCAAGGCACACCTAATTCTTCTTTGGCATTACTTAATCTCTGATACTTCAGCAGAGCCTCTCTGGGGAAAATAACGAGTTAAATAGCTCCTTTTGTTAACAGAAGGGATGCACATTTTCATGAGATCATTGAAATATCTACCTCTTCAAACTGCAGTACTGACAGTTCTATTTTATCACCATCATTTGGAAGTCATTCCTCCAAATCTAGAAAGCAGCCTCACTCAGATTGTTAACAGGTGATCTGGACTTAAGTTCAGTCAAAAGTACTTATTTGTTTCTTAAATTTCTTTATGTAACTAAGCACACCGGATAAAAAATTAGTCACCCCTTACAGAAATGACAGGAAGTGACAAGTTGCACAGAGGGCACTGTCATGGCCTTGTTGGAAGATAAATAACACTGAAGTGGTCTACAGGATCATTTCTGTCTCTTGCAGTGGTAAAGAGCAACGTGTGTGTTGAATTTAGTCTGCAATATGGGTCGTAAGACAGACGTTACAGAGTAGCAAAAAGGAGCCATCCTGTTTGGCCGTGCCCACGGACACAAAGTGAATGAAGTCTCCCGATTTGTTGGCGTGTCAAAGTGTACTGTCCAGCAGGTCTACAAACAGTGGTGTAGTTAGTTCACAGTCAACTGAAAATCTGCGACATAACTGTGGCTGGAAAACGATTCTCACCAACAGGAACTGTCGCCATGTTTCACTTCTAGTAACTGCAAATCGGTTTCAAACCAGGCAACAATTGCTCTAAACAGTGAATGAAAGTCCACTCCAACCAATATCTGAAAGGACATTGTGACAAAAACTGCATGTGATGGACATTTGGAGCAGAGCTACCATGGAAAAGGTCTTTTTAAAGACACTAAGTCACAAGTAATCAATGGGCTCGGAGGCATCAAAATTTTACTTGGAGGATTGGAAACTAGTAATTTGGTCTGACTAGTTTGGTTTTTGTATGTACTCCAATTATGGAAGGCAACAAGTGCATCACAGGCCCAATGAAGCCTTTAATCCTGATTGTGTCAAAGGTGTTCAAGTTGAAAGGGGTTCTGTGATGTTTTACGGACGTTTTTCGTACCATGAAATGGGCTCTCTCATTGCAGTGATGATTAATTTGAACCAGCTTGTGTACCTCCGCATTCTGAATGACAAAGTGTTGCCCTTTGCCCTACATTTCGAGGAGCAGTACCACATAAATTGCCACTCCATTTTTTCAAGACAATTCCCATGTGCATAGGGCTAAAACTGTGAGTAGCATGATGAATAATCAGCAATTCTGTCTCACCTCGACTGGCCTGCCAAATTCCCAGATTTAAATCCTATTGAAAATCTGTGGGATCATTTGGAACAGAAGGTGAAACGCGGGAATAGACACCCGCGTACACTGGCGGAACTTGGGAACCAATTGACAGATGAGTGGCTGCAAATCTATGTTCAATAGATCCACAGCCTCGTGGAGTCATTAACACACCGGATTCGTGGTGTTATGAAGGCAAAATGCGCCCTCCCCTGTTATGCAAGTTCTGCCAGGGGTGACTAATTTTTTGTGCTGTGTGGTAAAAAAAGTCACTTTGGAAACTGTAAAGTTAGATGGATTATCTGCAAGCACAATTTAAAAACATGTAATGTTGTTTGAAGTTACTTTTTAACGTTTACTTCAAGTGAAAGTTCTGTATGTGTTACAGTTAATACTCTTCAGTCATATTGTGGAAGACTGAAAATTCTTTGTTTGCATGAGACTATTTAAAATCTTTTAACTTTTTTTCTCCAGTGTTACTATCTTGGAGGATTAGAAGAGTCAGCTACTTCTATAGTAGTTGAAATGTCAAAGCCATTAAGTTGGGGTTTACCTGCTGATAAAGTTTGTGATAAGCTGAAAAAGAAAGATGCCCAAATATGTGACCTTCGTTATGGTAAGTGCAAATTATAGTACTAGCAGTTGTCGAGTTTAAAATTACCAGGAATTTTTATGAATTTGTTGTTCATAGTTCATGTTAAAGATTTGGAACATTTGCCTAGATTGTCACTTTGAGTTTATTAATTAGGTTTGGTTATGAATTAATTTTCCACACTCCTCTTTCCCCTCCCCACCTCAAAGAAAAATTCAGCTAGTCCTTTCAAATTGTTCAAATTACAAATCTGTACAGTGAAACATTACATTGAACCAACACTAGAATGTTGGGTTGTATTAACATGAAAAAATTGCAAAATCTTGCACGGAAATGCTTGCAATATCCATGAAAGATCTTGCAGCAAAATTTTTTGAACAGTCTTTTAGTCTGCATTTTATTTCCAAGTTCCAGAACTATATAGTGCATGTTATTGATATCAGTCAGCCGCCCTGGAGGTGCAGTGGTCTAGGCGCTGGCTTCTGACCATTCGTCTGATATGGGTCTGGGTTTGAATCCTGGTGAGGCATGGATATTATGGCAGTGGCCCTCTTCTTTCCCTGGAACCAGTGGCTCTAAATTAGGGACGGGCAACTGCTTATAGCCCATAAAGTTGCTGTTGCTCATGGTCATTAAAACCTCCAGTCAAAAAAATCAGTTGGTAAAAAATGTCACCTTTGTAGATAAATTGCAGCATTATTTTCTTCATGGCAGCATCCAAAATAAGTTGGCCACTACTGCTATATTTCTGAAAAGTTCTGATGTATAAGAGAATATTGTTATACATCTCTGCATGAATATGTGCTCTCCACAGCACAGCCATATGTGTTTGTAATGATTGGTCGACAAAACAATTGGCCGACAAACGGTTGGCCGACAGTTACGATTGGTCGACAAACAATTAGTTGACATAAAGTGGTCATCGGAACTTGGGGGGGGGTAATAAGAGCAGTTTGGCGGTAAATTGCCCCACCGGAAGATTGCCACACATCTTTCAGCAACCCGGAAAATTTCCACACACAGAAAAATTGCCACATGGTTTTCATTAAGGGGACGCAGCACAAATCGCCATTCGTCCGAGAAACGCTTTATAAATGTGTGTCAATTTTCAGAGTTTCCGAATTATGTGTGGCAGTTTCCCCAAGGTGTCTATACATTAAGTGCCCCGGGGACCTTTCAGAAATAACATCGTTCAGAAGGCCCTCTATATAGATTTCATTTAGAGTACAAAAGATGACACGGGGGCCTATTTGGAAATAATGTTATAATGCTGTTCGTTCTCTGCCAATTGCAACAACTTTTCTGTTTCAATGGTTGTGTATGCACATTTTTTTTAATACAACTCTGCCCAACACTTGTGAATGTTTTATAAGTGAAGGAAGTTACATGTGCTAAAGGAAAGAAAGGGAGGGTACTGTTTCAAAGATTAATATGCCAGGTTGTATCCTCCTCCAAAAATTGTTTTAGCTGGGCAATTAATGTCAGCTGGATGGAACTTTTGCTCTTGTTATCCTGTTCTTTACCAAGGTTAGGATGTAGCACTGCTGTCTTCTTATAGTTGGGAGTTGCCCACTCTAAAAAGGACGAGAAAAAAAAAATTAATAATAATTGTAATTTTCTGTACAGTGTTTCATGTAAACAATAAGACAGTACTTAAAAGTAACAGAAGTGTTGTTGCATGATATTTTCTTGCTTTCACTTGTGGGTAAAGTGAGACTCATATTATAGATCTCACCCTCTTACTCTCCATCCAGAGTAACACAACTGGTTTACTTTAACTTTTACTATCACTAAAGCTACATTTTCAGCTGAATCAGAGATACTTTTAGTTGAACCTAGGTGCAAATCTAGCTCTTCTCTAGGAACAATGTTTGAAATTAAGCATTAATATTGTAAATCACTAAAACACAGTATTGATAAAATAAAAAATAAAGAAAACAATGAACCATACTAAAAAATGTACTTGTGATCTGAGCCAATCAGTGGCAAAGAAAAACAGCCAGGACACCCAAAAAGCTCTGGAGAAAATACTAATGTCAAGCATGTATATGTCAAGAAAAACTGATGCAGAATTCAGATAAAGAAATTAACTTGATGAAACAGACAGCATTAAATAAGATAAAAAGGAATAGCTGCATCCTTCCAAATCAAAAGTGAACAAGGGAAAGGAAGTAAGGTTAGCACACCCCAAGAAGTGAAGGAAGGTTAGCACACCCCAGAAAGTGAAGGAAGAACAGATGTTTTATTTTTGACTGTGATGGTTTTACTGTAAAGAATGCAATGTATGCACATTATTAGATATTTCAGCTAGATAATGCTTACCTTTGCATTTCTATCTTGCTTGACTTTACATTTCCTGCACGTGGTCCGGTTGTCGCTGATGTTATCGTTCCAATAATCCGTTTCAGGTATAGCTGTTCTTGGCGCTATTCTCGTTTAATGCAGGTTTGCTTCACTAAACTTCGGTTAGGTTTCGTTAATACCAACTTTTACCGTTTTCTTTGCTCTAAATTTTTCGCCCAAAACTTTGGGCATCTTCAGGAGCGTGGCGATTTTGTTTTGCTTTGCTTGTGGGTGTCTTCTCGCTTACTGGGGTTAGCTAATCCCCGTTGCCATTCTTCGTTCGTCTCGGATACGCAGTTTGATCGTTTCTACCCTGTCGCCATCTATGTTTCCTCTTTGGATTTTTTTTTTTTTTTTTAATACACTATCATGTTTGTTTTCCTTTACTTTCTTCTATCTTTCTTTCCTCCTTTTCTGTTTTTTTTTTTTTTATCTTGTCTAATAAGTTCTTTCCATAGGTTAGACATTGTGCTCGGGTCGTTCTGGTTACATACTCTATTTTTATATATTAAAATTGCTTCTTCCATCCTCAGTCGTTTTTCTGATTTTTTATTTCTTTTTAGCAATTTTAGTTCGTCGAATTTCGGGAATGTTTTGTTTTCCAAACAGAACTGTACTAGCGCCGTTTTTGCCTTTTTTTTTTTTTTTTTTTTTTTTTTATTTTTTTTTTTTTGCCATTTGGTGATATGTTGCTTAAGCCTTTTTTTAACCTGTTTTTTGTGCTCCCTATGTATGATATTGGAAGGGGGGGGTGCTATTGGGATTTCGTACATTCCCGATTCTTCAAGCATTTTTCCCCCGTTTTTTTGTTCACCGTCATATTCTTTAATGTGTTCAGACATCCCTAATTTTAGATCGTATTTCGCACATTGCTTGTTAACTTCTTGGCTGACACCTTCTATGTATGGTAAAAGCCCCTCTGTATTTCGCTGCCTTATCCATATTGCTTCCTCCTCGGCTTTCCTTCCTCTGATTTTTTATTTTATTTTTAATTTATCCACTTTATTAATTTATTTGGGTACTCATAATAATGCGCGATCTTTAATATGAATTCCAGTTCTTGGTTCTTAAGCCTATTATTAGAGGTGTGCGTGTATGCCCTCCTTATGAGGTTAATAACGCTATTTTTTTATGCACGTTTGGATGGTGCGATGTGTATGGTATCATTACTGGTATATAGGCATGTTTCCTGAATACTGAGTATTCAAACTTATTTTTTTTTTACCATCACATCTAGGAATGGCAGACCGTTGTCTACTTCATATTCTAGCGTTAGTTCAATTGATTTACATATTTCCGTGAACTTATGGGCCATCTCTTGTAGCTCCGTTTTTTTTAGCTTAGAGATGATTATATTGTCTACATACCTTGCGTACATTATTGGTTTTTCTTGCATGGTTTGTATGATTTTTTCTTCTAAGTACGCCATCGCAACTTCTGCGTATATGGCTGACAGCGGTGATCCCATCGGGCCTCCCTGTGTTTGCTTGTATATATTATTTCCAAATTTGAAAATGTTGTTCTCTTTGATGAAATATAGGGTTGTAAAGGACGGTAGTTTTCTGATATCAGAATTAGAACTACGAAGATTTTATTCTATGCACATTAGCATGGAAAGGGGGGTTGGGAACTAAATGTACAATGGAAGTAAGTTACAAAAACAGTATCAAACATAGAGCAAGATGAGTTTGAACTTAGAGACAGCAAAAAAACTGACATACTCATATTTAAAAAATATGTATTTGAAAAGATCAGCATAACCATGTCAGTAGAGTTACAAGCATTAAAGTGTAAATGCTAAATGTACGTGTAAGCTCTGTATTTGAATTTTTATTCAAATACAGAGCTTAGGTGTGTGACAAGCAGAATGATATATTCAAAATGCTTCTTGAATATTTTGTAAATTAATGAGATAGGCATTTTAGATATTGGTGATTTTGAAGTGTTGGTTTTACACCGACTAGCCATTACATTATGATCACCCCCAGCTTAGAGAAATGAGCATGCCTGGAGACTGAACGGTGGCACAGGTGAAGTTCACAGAGCAGTATATATTCAACCTGAGGACCGTCTTTTGGTTAGTAGGGTGTTCAGAGTCAGAATGGGAGAAGCTGCCAATTTATCGGAGTTTGATAAAGGACAAATTGTGATTTGCGCGGCACCTCGGAATTATGATCACAGAAACGACGCAGCTTGTGGTTGTTCACGTGCGGCTGTAGTGAGTACTTATCAAAAGTGGTGCACAGCTGGCCAAACGACTAACAGTCGTCCATCTGTCTGTCGTCCACAGCTCATTGATGCCAGAGGGGAGCTGGGACTGTTGCATATTGTTCAAGCGACCGCAGGGCCACAGCGCGACAATTCACCTGCAGCTACAACAGTGTTGTGATCAGGACAATGTGTCGAGCACACAGTTCATTGTGGCCTTCTGCACATGGGCCTGAGTAGCCGAAGACCCAGCCGGGTCCCCATGTTCACTACATGTCATCACCAACAGCGCATGAAATGGGCCCAAGATCATTGAGATTGGACAGTGGATGATTGGAAGAAAGTGGCGTGATCTGATGAATCAAGATTCCTGGTGTATCACGTAGATGGCTGAGCATGGATACGCTGATTACCAATGGAGGCTATGGCACCTCGATGCAGTGGTGGGCAGAAACAGGCCGGCGGTGGCGGTATTATGCCGTGGGCAATGTTTTCTTGGGACACGTTAGGCCCCATTATCCCAATAGCACAATCCTCGACAGCTGTCGGGTACCTGAACATCGTTGTGGACCAAGTTCACCCATTCATGGCAACTGTGTTCCTTGCTGATGATGGCCATTACCAACAGTATAATGCACCATGCCAGAATCGTCAAGGAGTGGTTCGAGGAACATGATTTTCTGTTAATGCCCCGGCTTCCAAATTCACCTGACATGAACCCAATCGAACATTTGTGGTTCGACTTGGAAAAGTGGGTGCGCGCTAAATCACCACCACCCTGAAATGTACGGGAACTGGAGGACTTGTTGACATTATGGTACCAGATACCCCAAGATACTTGTCACCGCCTCATCGAATCGATGCCTTGCCGAGTGGCTGCTGTTTTGCAGGCTAAAGGGGGTCCTACAGCTTATTAGGTAGGTAGTCATAATGCAATTGCTCATCGATGTATATACTATGTGGTAGAAAAATAATAGGTAATGCAACTAACCAGAAATATTTGTAAATATTTTGTTTTTGTGAATGGCTTAAAATGGAAAAAATCTTTCTTCACAGAGTTAATGTAATTTCAGGTTTAACTAGTATGAGATGTAAACATAGACCAAAGTTTAGAAATTTTTGAGCGATGGGATATACCACTGAGAAACAACAAGTAAAATGTGAATTCAAGCAAGAAATAATTCTTGAAATGACAGAAAATATCATTGGGTTACCACAATCTTGCATCTATCCATGATTTGGAACTCGTAGTGATAATTAATCACACATTAGCTAAATTCTAATTTTTTTTTTCTAAGATATTTGCTCTTGAAACTGCCATTATTCCCAACTTGTATCAACCAAGTTATGAATTTTGTCAAATCCAACCAGTTTCAATATCCACCCTGCTGAAGTTTCTTCCACAACTGTCTTCATCAACTCTCTTCTATGTCACTCCGGTACAATTTCAAATTTTATCCACCTTGTGGAAGTCTTTTGGGTCTGTTCTTGCCCCTTAGTATCCAGTGTAGTATTTTGGTGAACAGTTCTAGTGACATTTCCAGCCCATTGCCAATTGTGGGTCTTTGATCATCTACTCTTATCATTTTCTTGATCTATGAGTTCCTTTGTCGTATCCTTCTTGGTTTCATTAAGCATTCATCTTTCTGTGATTTTCTGAGTTGTACAATGTATACTGTAATTTTTGGGCTAAGAGCGCTCTTACATTACTAAAAGTGAAATTTTTCAGGTGTGCGGCCCTTATGTCGAATTTGTTTTTGATAAGACTGTTTCTTCCCCCTCTTTTTTTTTTTCATGCAGATGCTTAGTAAATTTTTTCAAACGTCTTTTTTTTCACAAACTAGACTGTGATTGTTTTTTGTCCCCTTTATACTCGTACGTTAGACACTTCTATTTGAACGATAACTCCGCTGTCCTGATGTTGTTTTAGGAGGGGAAAGTGGGGGTGGACGAGGAAATGCTCGCGTAGGTCTTAAGGTTAGGAGGTTTGTTTTTGAAAGGAATGCCTGACTCAAATGCCCTTTGCATGGGAGAAGCACATCACGTGGCAGTAACGTGGAATGTTAATGCATGGGGGAAGAAATGGGGACATAAGCATACAAACTAGTAGTGTGAAGTCGGAGGCTTCTGCGTAGAGCGCGCCCAGGGTATCTTTCGTTGGCTGCAGCATACATCATGCAGGAAGGTGCGATGCAACCAAGGGAAGGAACGTTGATTTTCACTGGGGTGGGGAAACCAGTTTGATGGGCACTTCCCCGAACAAAAGCTTAAGAACATGAACAATGCAGTAATCTGGCATGCAATACAGGTGCTTCTTGGCTCTGTGCTCCTGAGTTTTGCTTTGATTTTAATTTTTTTTTTTTTTTTTATTGACTGACTATAATGGAAGTTGAAGGCTTCGGCTGAAAATGTTTTATCACTAATAAGTGCTTTAGCATTATCATCTGATGTTAACAATGGGTAATTAATTTAATACTTGGCTGAAGATAAAATCTTTTCACAAACGCAAAAGAAAAAAGAAGGGAGAGCTTTCCCATTCATATAAAAGTGGAGTTCAACGCGAAGGCTGAGTACGCAGTAAATAAAAATAGGTGAAACCACTTGAAAGAAAAAAGTGAGAAAGCGGAGACACCGCTGTTTAGAAGTGGTTGGCGGGGAGATCAGAGAACACATGCGAGGCAGCTGGTAAAAGGAAGCGTGCGAATAAGAAATGTGTTAAATACCTCATTAAGCAGCTGCATAGAATACAGAAAGCAACTTCATTCTAACAAAAACATCTGTAGATGAGAAAAAAAGCATAAACATAGAAGGAACATATTATTAAAGAAAACATTAATCGAAAGCATTACAAGTGATAATTTATAAGTTAATTACTTCTAAGACAGATTCTATTGCGGTGAACAGAAAACCATCCTGTAGCAGACATCCACATTGAATGGAGTTTAGACAATTGTGCGGTTTTATGAGCAATGCAATATTCTAATGGGAGTCTTAAGATTAACTGTGATTTATATTGATTACATAAATGGTTTTGAGCATTTAATAAAGGCAAACAAATAACATCATTAGCATGGTCAATAAAAAATGTATAAATAAAAGCTTTTGCCAGTAAGAAAAAATAAGTGGATAAAGCAGATCGACACTGAGTTGCAGAATTAGCCTTTGAAGTATACATATGATCATTGAAGTCGTTGACGAAATTCGTGCCAATAACATCAATTGCTAGAATGCCGTCGTTGCATGATATAAGATGAAATTCAAATTTAACGATGGAAAATTGCCTTTTTATTACACTGAATCAAAAGCTAAAAGTCAAAATCACATCACTAGATCTTTCATGCTGGCTCCCAGCACATCCTCAGGTGAATTCTAAAACAGGTATCGTAAAAATTTGAAAAAAGAGTCCACCGTGGAACGTCGCTTTTGTTTATATACATCGCGTTCAGCACACGAATGACTTCAAAAAACGTCACCATACTCTGACTTATGATTGTTGTGTCTTAATTGTTATTGGGTGAGTTCCGAAATAAAGTTCGAGTTATTGGTTTATTTGCTTCTTCTTGTTCGAAATTAACTGCATCCAAGTTGGAGGTATGAATCTGGGTATTTCATCGTTACAACATTTATCAGCGTTATTGACGATGTGTAAACTCTCCGCTAGCAAAGTCGCATTTTTGTTTTTGTGAGAAGAAATAACTCTTGCCTCATTCCACAGTTATTAGTTAACCAGGGAGCTCACAGAGGGATGTGAGCTCCCTGGTTAACTAATCTTGCAAGTGCTGTAGAGTTTGAATGTGTTTTGACACTGTACTTGTGAAAGATTTAGTGAGCATGAAAGATCTAGTGATGTGATTTTGACTTTTAGCTTTTCATTCAGTGTAATAAAAAGGCAATTTTCCATCGTTAAATTTGAATTTCATCTTATATCGTGCAACGACGGCATTCTAGCAATCGACATATGATCATGTTGGGTGTGAGGGAATTCATGAAAATAAGGAAGATAATTTAGTTTTCTGAGCAGTACCATGACTTCACAGGTGCAGCCCTTACAGCAACTTTTGCTTCCAAGATCGCAAAATTTCTCGCCTGCAGCCCTTACGCTGATACGGCTCTTAGTCCAAAAATTACGGTATATCTTTTTTCAGTTAAGGCTCCATGTCTCAGATTCATAAGTAAGAACTGGAAGGATGCATTTATTAAACACTTTTCTTTTAAGACATAATAGTAAATTGCTCTTGAAAGTCATAATGTTTCTTCCAAATGCACTTCATGTTTTCAGGCTATTGCTATTAATTTGTTCTTTGATATGGCCTTTGCTTGGTATTCTTTGTCTAAGGTAGATGTAGGCAAGAGTTGCCTTTGTCAAAAATAGGTACCAGGTATATAATGGATAAGTCACAAATTTTATTATTGGATGTTTAACAAGAATGTCCTGGTTAATCTACATGGACAATACAAAGTCAGACCTGCCTTTAATTCTTAAATTTTAGATGCAGTAGTAGTTAAATGCAAAAATTGATTTCAGTATTGAATGGTAAATTTTTATTGCTAGCAGCTTTCAAAAATAAAGTAAAGCTAAAGTTGTGCAATATCTGTAGATGACAAAATGATAAATCAGCTAGTGGAGAGAAACTTGGTGTTATGTATATGGTTAACAATTTTATAAGCATAAAATTACCTGAAACACATTTTATAAAGAGTGCCTATATTTTGAAATTCTTTTAGCAAAAATCTAAATGAATGAATTCTTTGAAGGAAACCATAGCAGAGAAAATCAACAATGGGCAGTGTATGTATTAGGTGTGCAACTTAATTCTCGGCCCCTAATCGCAAGCGATCATAGAACGTCGGCAAATGCAAATTGCTGTGTGCTATAATGGACGATTGCAGTGCCATCCAACAGCTTTCCAGACAACCGTAACCGTTCACAGCTGTAGTGACAGAAGGGAAAGTTGAAGGTGAAAGCAATGTCATTTGAGAAGCAACATTTGAGACAGTGCCTCTTGTTCGCGTTTCGGTTGAAAAAAAGTGCTGCGGAAGCCCAGCAAATAATCTGTGCTGCTTTGGGTGAGGCTGCTGTGTCCTACAGTACATGTAAGAAGTGGATCCAGTGGTCTAAGCAGGGAAATTTCAATCTCCATGCTGCAGAACGTCTGGGACAGCCACAGAAAGTTGACGATGAGGAACTGGAACAACTGTTAAACGTGGATCCCTGTCACACACAGTTGGAGCTCACCCAGGAACTCTGAGTAACACGGCAAGCCATTGCAAAGCGCCTGCACTAGCTTGGACGGATTCACAAGGAGGGCCGTTGGGTGCTCCACCAACTCACAGCTGCGAGCAAGTCTAAGTGCTACGATGTTGCTGTGTTCTTCCTCTCCAGATTCAAGGAGAAGGATTTCCTCCAAGATTTTGACCTATGATGAGAAGTGGATCCTCTACGATAATCCTAAGCGGCACAAATCGTGGGTTTATCCAGGTCAGCCTACCACCAGTACTGCCAAACCGAATATCCATGCCAGGAAGTTGTTGCTGTGCATATGGTGGGATCAACGCGGTGTCGTACACTATGAGTTGCTCAAACCTGGTGAAATGGTCAATGCTGAGCGTTATTGTCAGCAACTCATTCGTGTGAGTGACGCAATGGAGGCGAAAAGGCCATACACCGGCAAGGGCAGAAGGTTGGTCCTGTTGCTTCAGGATAACGCTCGTTCTTACACAGCGAAAACTATTTTAAACACTATCACCGACCTGGGATGGAAAATTTTGTCCCACCCTTGTATTCTCCAGACTTTCGCCCTGTTGGATTATCACCTCTTTCGCTCCCTGCAACATCGCCCGAGTGATACGCACTTCACTTCTGTCGAGAAGGTCCACACAAGTACTGATGACTTTATCAACTCGAAACAGCCCTCTTTTTTCCGCAGTGGCATTCGACAGTTCCCTGACCGATGGCTCAAATGTATCCAACATGACGGGGATTATTTCCCTGATTAGATACGTATTCGATTTGCTATAATTTGCTGTCAAAGTGTCTTGCCTGTGGCCGAGAATTAAGTTGCACACCTAATAATTGTTATGCTACAGAAAACATTTTGTGTGTGTGTGTGTGTGTGTGTAATACACTGGCGGAAAGTGAAAAAAGAACACCAAGAAGAAGACTTCGGATACCAATGAAATTTATACAGCATAATAACGGAATACAGAGGGTAACGTGATCAAAACATTATGGCAAAATACAGCTGTATTTGCTGGTAAACTGAAAAATAACATTTCCATGTAACATGGTTAGTACAAGGTTGAACTGCCATGAACTGTGTCACACTGTGCAATTCTGACATGGAGTCTGTGGTACAGATGTTGGATGCAAGTTTGGGGTTTTGAGTTCCAAGCATCCTCAACCTGGACGCGTAAATCTGGGATGGTCGTGGCTGGCTGTGGAGAGCGGATAAGTCATTGTCCCATAAAATCCCACACGTGCTCAATGGGGGACAAATCCGGTGAACGTGCAGGCCATGGAAGTTGTCTCACACCCTGAAGTGCATGTTGCGTTGCACTTGCTGTGTGTGGGCATGCGTTATCTTGCTGGAAAACACCACGATGGACCGACCTTACAAATGGCACAACAACGGGCTTAATGATGTTGTTGATGTAGGAGGTGCTGTTTAACGTACCCGGTACAAAAACTAGTTGTGTACGGGAGTGATAGCTGATCGCTCTCCACACTAGGAGACCAGGTGTAGGCCTTCTGTGTCGCTGGCGGATGCGAGAAGGGTGGAGACGCTCCCCTGTGCGTCTGCGAACACGCATGTGGCCATCGGAGGCTCCC
This sequence comes from Macrothele yani, assembly GCA_039090855.1. Taxonomy (NCBI): domain Eukaryota; kingdom Metazoa; phylum Arthropoda; class Arachnida; order Araneae; family Macrothelidae; genus Macrothele; species Macrothele yani. The sequence continues at coordinate 33,941,536 of CM077011.1, forward strand.
AAGCAGAATCTGCTTTCATCGCTAAACACGACAGATCGCCATTGCGTTCTCCAGTGCAGATGTTGGCGACACCACTGCAGCCGTTCCTGACGGTGGGCTGGAGTCGGAGGCACACATGCTCGTAGTCCTGCATCCAGTAGACGGTTGCGGATTGTTAGCACAGTCACCTCAGGTGCAACGGCAGCTCGGATTTGCGTCGCAGTGAATGTTCTGCTTGACAACGCCGCTCTTATGCGTCGATCGGTCCGCTCATTAGTCAGTCTGCGACTCCTGGTTCCACTTCTCATGCGGGAATGTTCCTCGGACCATCTACGCCACCATCATACTTCCCATCCAATTCGCTCCGCAATACGACTGTACGACCACCCGGCCTTGCGTAGTCAGACTAGACGACCACGCTCAAAGTCTGATAACTGCTGAAATCGTACACTTCTTCCATGTCCAGACATTGCAGCTTCTTCAGGGTCTTTGCCCGTGTCCGCACACCGACAACTGATTACATTCACTTCGCCGTACTCCTTAAATACCGCCGACAATAATTTGCATATGCCGTGCTGTGGCGTAAGCGCTCGCCGGTTGGTCCCGAAATTAACATCACACCTACATAAACTCGACCCCATTAACATATGTAAATTTCATGATCGTCCGTCAATTCCTTCTTGGTGTTCTTTTTCACTTTCTGTCAGTGTATATTTGAAAAGAACTTTGCCTTATTATTCTTGCAGTATTTGCTTTTCATTGTTGATTTTTTGCTATGCTTCATTATTTATGTTTTGTTGCGGTTGAGTGGCTTTTGTTAGTGATATACCTAATCATATGAATTATCTTTCCATTTACAGAGAAAACAATTGATTTACGAAATGTTGACTTGAAGAAATTGAAAGTGCGTGATCTAAAAAAAATTCTTTCTGACTGGGATGAGCGATGTGAAGGATGTTTAGAAAAGACAGATTTCATTCGAAGGATAGAAGAGTTAAAGCCTGTATATATGAGAGAAGAACTCTGATAGTTTGGGCCGTAGAGAATCTGACATTTTGTACCTCACACATTTATACAACTGACTTTTCATTGCAAAACTTGGAAGGCTGGCAGAAATAGGTTTTGTGTGATGGATTCAATGGAGTCTAAGCTCTAGGAAACGGAAGGTTTAAACTTTTGATCATTGGTCTGCATGAAATTTTCATAAACTGGCATAAAAATGAGCACTCCTAGTTGTGTGTCAGGCAACAGTCATTATGAAACAAATTATTTCTTGTGCAATTTTGTTGTAGAAAATGTCATGCAAAATTAGTTTTTTTGCGTATTTTTTTGAAAGAAAATTGCAAATAGGTCACTATATCAAAACAAATATATTGCGGTTTGTGTTTTGCTGTTCTTCATGCCTTAATTCATTTTTTTTGTTGTTCAGAATGAGTTTTTTATTCATTTGATTTCCCATACGATTTTTTATTAGTTGGTGCCTGATTAGTTCAAGTAATGCTTCATAAGTATTTTTATGAAAACATGCTGGGTATATCAAAAAAGTATGACTGACATTAGTTTTCATTATCATGAATATATATTAAATGCTTTTGCAGTTAAAAAATTCTTGTTTGTACAAAAATGCTGAATATCAGTAACTGTTTTTTTCATAGGTGATAGTGAAAGAAAAATTTGTTTATACATCATCTGAAAAAGTATCTGGTAGTTTTATTGTGACATCAGTGTAGGCCAGTAAAAAGGATAGTGTAAAGTTCAGTTTGACCAAAAATTCTCTGAAAATTTGTTCTCAGAAACAATATTGTCATACATCCCAGTTACAAGTTTTGTATTTATTTTCTTTTGTATAATAAATTATTGCCAGTTCTTGAACTTGTCTCAACTCTTCTTTTGTTCACATATCGTGAGAATGATAAATTTATTAGGGTAGTTTGGCAGTTATACATCTGGTTGTTTTTGGTGTTGTGTCAAGTGCATGACTGAATGGGCAGAAGTCAGGATTTTGAAATCGTAGAGTGCATGGGTGCTTGAAAACCTGGAAAGTCCTTGAAAATCATGATTACATTTTCAAGGCCTAGAAAAACTGTTCTTTTTAAAGCTGTCTTGAAAAGCCTTTAAATTAGTACTTAAAAATGTCCTTTTAGTAAATCAGTGTTACCCCCTTTTTCTAATTTTCTCTTCTGTTCTCAAAGAAACTGCTGGCCACAGTATTTTGGACATGCCCTGAATTTTAATTTGGCTAAAAAAAAAAAAAAAAAGAGCAAGCCACTACTTCCAGTGCAATACCACATAGGAAAAATTGGATGATCAGTGGTAGGTCTGTTAGGAAGGGGAGCTTGAAGGTCGGACAGCTGAGAACAGAAGGGGGACGAAAGGCATTTAGCATTTGCAAGGGGCAGGGAGGTCGCCTATGTACCCAGTTTTAATCAATTCAACTACTGTGATTAGAGGGAGAGATTTATTTCGGCTGACATCCCCCATCGAGGAGTATGCATGAACATTCATCTGCTCCTTGTTTATCATGTGCATCACTTGCTTTTGCCCCTCTCTCCTCCCATGCTTTGTTTTGTATCAAGAGACTTCAGCTACTTACAATAAAAAAAAAACAAAAAAAAAAACTATGTGAATTCTTCATGAAACTGGCTGAAATTTTTACATTCACTATAATTGGATTACAGAAGCTGACTCCCAAAATTCCAAGTGAATTGGTTAAAAACTGAAAAAGTTAGCATTGAAATTTATTACAGACCTGTATGTGTACCACCTTTCCTTTTTGGGCAAACAGGGAGAAGGGTGTGCCCACAACAATGGTTGACTGACAGCCGAGAGTGCCAATAGGAATCTTGGTTGGGGTGGCGCAGTGGTCTAAGCGATGGCCTCTGATCATTCGTCCGAAAGTGGTCCGGGTTCGAATCCCGGTGAGGCATGGATGTTGTTTGTCTTAGGGCACTGGCTCTCTCCCTTCCCTGGAACCAGTGACCCTAAATTAGGGACGGGTGACTGACTGGCGATAGCCCATTGAGTTGCTCACGGTGGTCGCTAAACCTTCAATAAAAAAAAAACAAAAAAACTTGGTTGTAAAGAAAGCAAACCACCTGTCTGTTCACTTCCATTGCTTTTGGACTAAGAGAAAAATTTCAAAAATCCATTTTCCCGAATTTTGAAAATAACAGTAAAATTTTTACAGTGGTTAAGATTCATCAGAATAAAGTTAGTTTAAATTTCGCCAAATTCAGTTGGAAACTTAAGCAGATGCAAAAAAAAAAAATCTTCAGTTGCGTAATTGAATTAAAAAGCAAATAGCAATTATAAATTAAGGGAAAAGCAAATGAATTTTTTTTTTTAGATGCCATGGTTTATTTAAAGAGTGACCTTTAAAAATTTGCTGTGATAATATGGAAACTATTTGAATTACAAACATACATTTTTATTCAGACTTCTGAGTTTTAATAAAAAAAATCATTTATAATTAAAAGTTTTCAATGGATTTAGGCGAAATTCAGCAGATGAATGTATTTTAGTAAATTGCAACATTGTGGCACAAATCTGGTCATTTCGTCAAAAATTGAGTATTTTTTTAATTTTCTTGTATGGTTAGGGTGAAGAAGGGTGCAACTTGACACTTCACTGAGCTGCAGGTGGTGATTTATGGCAATGTGCCAAATGAAAAGTAGCCGCTCCATCAGGACTTTCCAGAGGTTGTGTGTGTGGACGTGTTCTCCTGCCGTTGGACCTTATGCTCATCATTTTGATTTATGTAAAATAATTAAGAATCTCCTAATTTATACCAATAAAAAAAACTGGAAATATTTTATACTTAAGGCTTTTATAAATAGTTTGGGTAGTTCCACGTTTTGGGGGTAGCACTTCAAAAATTTAACTTGTGAAATAGGTAATTTTCGTGCTGGAGGTGATCCAAAATTAAAAGAAGCAAATGCTGTCTTACGCACGATTTTTTTTTTTTTTATAAAACTTTACGTTAAAAAACACATATACAGATTAAAATCATATGTACAAGTTAAAATACTCGCATGAGATCTTACGAGCTTACTTGAAGCTCATCCTCAGATGTTTGACTAATCACAAGTGGTTAGATGTTGGTTATATACCATGAGAGTATTCACTAGGACGAAGTTCGGAGGTGAGGTTGATGCATGCGCCGAAACAATAGAGCAAACTCTTCTTCTGGATTGTCTGGGTGTTTCTCACGATCCATTATTTGTTTCAATGGCAGGGGGGATGGTGTATGGGTATTCTTCATACACCATCCCCCTGCCAAAGGCGACTGCATTTATAAATCACCAGTCTGCAAAGAGAATAGTTGAATGTGTCCTTTGAGTGTTCAATATGGTTATGTCCCCATATAGGGGTACGCCTGCCTTCCAAGTAGTCTGAAAAGAGCTGTTGAAGTAGAGGCCTTTCGAATATTGTATTTATGTTTCGAGGCTCTACAGCTCAAAGGGCGAGTGGTCGAACCCACGTACATCCTATTTTGAGCCCCTTCTCACAAGGCCTTTAATCCTAGTGAATACTCTAGTGGTATATAACCAACATCGAACCACTTGTGATAAGTGATTTGTTAAACATCTGAGAATGAGCTTAAAGTAAGCTCGAAAGATCTCTTGTATTTTAACTTGTATATATGATCCCACACTCACCAACCCGCTTGGCCAGCGTGGTGAGTTATGGCCAAACACCTCCAAAATGACTCTACAACTTAAATCTTGGCCCTCAGTCTCCGGCAGCTGGAATGTACCTGGCCAAGGCAGCGGCCAGTGCGACATGAAGGCAGAGGGTGCTAAGAATCCCCGGAGGACCGGACTAGGCTGCCATTTGATGCTGACCTTGGCTACCTACAACGGACGCTCCCTATCTTCTGATTCAAGGCTTCTTGAATTGGAAGAGGAACTACAAAGGATCAAGTGGGACATCGTCGGGCTAAGTGAGGTAAGGAGAAAAGGAGAAGATCTCATTGAACTGAAAAGTGGACATCTCTTCTATTATCGTGGGACAGATACTGGCAGAACTAGTGGTGTTGGATTTATAATAAACAAGAAACTGAAGGATAAAGTGGTAGAAGTTGAAAGTTCCTCTGACAGAGCTGCACGACTCGTTATCCAACTATCGAGAAGATACCAGGCTCAGATTATTCAAACTTATGCACCCACCACAAGTCATCCTGAAGAAGAAATTGAAGAATTTTATGAGGAAATTCGTCATCTAAATAATAAAGGTAAGCAGCACTTGAAGATAATTATGGGAGATTTCAATGCAAAAATAGGGCACCGGCAACAGAATGAAACTTCAGTAGGTAAATTCGGTCACGGCAACAGAAACCAGCGTGGAAATACTCTCGTTGAGTTTGCAGAGGCAGAAGGATTTTTCATCTTTAATTCCTTTTTCAAGAAAAAGCCACACAGGAAATGGACATGGAGACATCCAATTGGGACGACAAGTGAAATTGATTTTATTATGTGTAACAAAAAATTCGTCATCGAAGACTGCAGTGTGCTGAACAAGTTCAACACAGGTAGTGACCATAGATTGGTGAGATGTAAGATGCACCTCAACACTAAACTGGAACGTGGCAAGCTCATAAGACAAACAAAATGTATTGACATAACCAACCTTAAAAAACACCATACTACTTTCAAGTTGGAACTGAAGAACAGATTCTCTGCTTTAGAAGGCCTAACATCGGAAGAAGTGGATATTTCAGAAGTTAACAGAAAAGTAACCAAAGCTCTTATGGAAACAGCAACAAAATTAGCTGGGTCTAAGAACAAGTTGCATGTGAACAAATTATCAGGAAAAACCAAAATGTTGATGCAAAAAAGAAGAGAGATGAGGACAACTAAAGAAGATGTGACTTCCAAAGTGGAATATATAGAGCTATGCAAGACAGCACGAAAAAGTATCACTGAAGACGTAAGGAAATTCAACTGTGAGCTAGTGAGGAAAGCAATTGAAAACAACCAAAGCCTAAAGATAGCAAAGGGACATCTCAGTAAGGGAAGAAAACAGATTATGGCTCTGAGAAAAGAAGATGGTTCTATAACAAGAAATAGAGGCAAAATTTTGACAAGAGTGAAAGATTTCTACTCCAAATTATATGAAAGGGATGATACATGTACTCCAGACATCATGAAAGGTACCAGAGTTCTTCCAGTCCTCCCAGCAGAAGTTGCTCATGCAATCAAGAACATGAAGCGGGGGAAAGCTCCAGGAGAAGATGGAATTACTATAGACATCATACAAGAAGCAAGTGGAGAAATTGAAACAGTACTCGCCCAAATTTTCACTCGATGCCTTAATGAAGGGAAGATTCCTGAGGATTGGAACAATGCTACAATGATCCTGCTACATAAAAAAGGTGACATTGAGGATCTCAGGAACTACAGACCTATCAGCCTCCTATCAGTGGTTTATAAAATCTTCACTAAAGTTCTTTCACACCGCTTGAAGGTAACACTGGACATGGCTCAACCGAGAGAACAAGCTGGATTCAGGAGTGGCTACAGCACAATAGATCATATCCACGTACTGAGAGAACTAATTGAAAGAGCGAGGGAATATGAACTTCCATTGTGCATGGCTTTTATCGATTATGAAAAAGCCTTTGATTCGGTGAAACCATCAGCAGTTACCACGGCTCTGAAATCCTGCGGTATTGAAGATGCATACATTAATATTATTAATAACATCTATGAAAATGCAAGTGCAAAGATTCGGCTGTTTGAAAATACAACACACATAAAAATTGGAAAGGGAGTGAGACAAGGTGACACCATATCTCCGAAGCTCTTTAATGCCACATTGGAAAATGTCTTTCAATCACTGAACTGGGAAAACAAAGGGATAAAGATTAATGGAGATTATCTAACCCACCTTCGTTTTGCTGATGACGTAGTCATTTTTGCAACTACCCCATCAGAGCTGCAGAGTATGATCCAGGAACTTGCTGACAAGAGTAAAGAAGTGGGATTAAAAATGAACTTTCAGAAGACAAAAGTGATGTTCAATGCTTTTACAAGAAATGAAGATTTATCGATTGATGGAGAAAAACTGGAGATAACAGATACATATGTTTATCTTGGACAGCAGATATCAAGTGAGGGTCACATTGATGAAGAAATTAATCGGCGTACAAAACTTGCCTGGAGAGCTTTTGGAAGAAACAGCATAATTTTCAAGAGCAATATGCCATTATGTCTTAAAAGGAAAGTGTTTGATCAATGCATCCTTCCAGTGCTTACGTATGGTGCAGAGACGTGGACCTTAACTAAAAGAGACATACAAAGGCTGCAGACAACTCAAAGAAGTATGGAGAGGTGCATGCTTGGTATAACCAGGAGAGATAAGAAGAGGAACTCGTGGATCCGAAAAATGACGAGAGTGGAAGACATCATGATCAGAGTTAAATCCCTGAAATGGCAATGGGCTGGACATACTGCCAGAAGGACAGACCATAGATGGACAGCCGAAATTTTAGATTGGATTCCAAGGGACAGGAAAAGACCCAGAAAAAGACCACATGGGAGATGGGTGGATGAAATTCGTAAATATGCGGGAGTGACATGGAGGAGACTGGCACAAGACAGACCGTTGTGGAGGAAACTTGGGGAGACCTTCGTCCAGCAGTGGATTGATAATGGTTGACAATGATGATGATGATATGATTTAATCTGTATATATGTTTTTTAACTAAGTTTTATTAAAAAAAATTGTGCGTAAGATGGCATTCCTTTTAATTTTGAAATTTAACTTAGCAGTGGTTTTGACTAAAATAAAAATTGAGGCAATCTTGTTTGATTTTGAAAAATAATTTTTAGAAAGTAATGAGTCAAATTTTTTTTTTTTTTTTTTTTTTTATAGAGAATTTTAGTTTTCATTACTTTTCTCCTTCCACGATGCACTGGCAGACATAGAGGTGGTTTGATTCTTTTGAGTTGGGTGGTGGACTAGGACTTTCTGACTTCTATAATGAAACTTATCTGGAACTTGCTGCCATGCTCCTTAAAGTTACATTTTCTGTTTTTAGAAAAAATGTTATTGGTTCTCCCTTCTATCGTTGTCCACTCCTGAATCATTTTTTGAGGTGCATAGTGATTCCCTGGCTTATGCTTTCTGATTTAACTTAACTGTACTACAAATTGTGGCAAATTTTCCTGAAGCCTGGCAGATATTCTGTCTAGCAATTAAGATTTCCATTGCCTTCAACAGTCACATTCAGATATGCAGCCACCAGTGGCAGTCATTGGGAATGTTGGAAAAAAAAGATTCATCTTCACATATGGAAATACTTTTTATCAGGGGTTGAATCCAGCTGTGGGCACAACAAGCACATGCCTCATTCCAAGATACACAATCATTTTTTTTTTTTCCAAGTACATAAGTGCTTTGCCTCTAGTTTCTTGTTTTCAGACCACTTTTTCACTTATGGATTTATAACTCCACATGGGTTTTACATTGGCCCAAACTTTTCAGTGATCCCCACAGCAGTACTTCAGAACAGCTGTTTGGGATACACTGACAGGCAAGCACCCCATCCTGCTGGGTGTTTTTTAGGGGTGGTGCCCCCCCATGCCCCCATGCTTTACCATGCATTTTTTTGGACGATATAAAACTTGGGGATTTTTTTTACCAGTCTTCTGTTAGACATGTGCCCTCCCCATTCTTAAATTCTGGATCTGCTCTTGCTTTATTTTATAATAATTTCAGTTATCAATGATAGACTGATTACTTGGAAGATAGTGAAATGACTTGCAGCTGAAATGACTTGATTGAATTAATCATTTTCAGATTGAGAGAAAGGATTTTCTGATGGGCCTTGTGGTGATTGCACCATGATTCAATTTAGCATTGCTGGGTAATTCCCAATTAAAAATGCTAAAAAGAAATGTAATGAGTAAAAAAGCACACTCATCCATTTACATCTTTCATTATTTTCATTACTTAAAACTGAAATAAAAAATAATAATTTGACCATGGTACTGTAAAGCGTAAATATCGTCCTAGAATTTTTTTGTATATGTCCTGGAGAAGGCCTGGAAAGTCTTAAATTTTTTCTCCCAAAAAGTGTACAACCACTGTGAAATACGTTGCATGTTCATTTGTCACATTTCTAAAAATCTTGAAATTCACCTTCGTAACATTAGTTGTGGCAAAGGTGAATTTCAAGGTTTAATCATAAAATATTTTCAAGGGGGCTGTACAAAAAACACTTTCACCCCTTCTCTACAGCTTTTACACCTACAATTTTTAGGCTTTCAGCATATCTCTTATCTTGGCTTTTATTTAATTGCAGATGGAGAGGTCCTATGTACTCGGAGGATGTATTTCTACTTCAGAAGTTGCATTAACGTGTATGCTCTGCAGAAGTTGCATTTCGGCGTATTATCTGCAGACCATGAAATTCAGGAAAACAAAAACAATCTTCATATAATCCATGTTGGCACATATTCTGCAGGCCTTAAAATCCACTTGAGTAGCAGCTTTTTAAATTTGCACTTCCCAGTGTGCCACACCAATACACACAGTGTGCTTCCCTTCTGCATAATCCTGGCACTGGAGTGCAAGTAACCATACTTTCCTTACACATGGTGCAACAGCAATTATTAACATTACATTTGACTGGCTGCCAGATATGTAGTTTTTTATGCTTTCCTGGGGCTGCTTGCTGTTAACATATTTACTTGGGGATTTTCCTTCACCAATGCATAGGTTGCCCAATTTTCTTCCTCCGACCTTTAGAGAGAAGGAAGATAGTATTGACTAATAAGTTATACAAAATCGTGCACGAGATTCTTCCACGGGCTCACGGAACTCTGCTTCTTTTGTCATCATTTGGCTCATTCTGGAGATCGATGCAAAACTGCAGGGAAATTTTGGAGAGATTGATGGTAGGGTTGGGTCGTCTATGGACAGTATTTAATCTTTCAAAACTTTTGAAAATGGAGTGGTCTTTTCCCCATAATCATAGTTTTTCTCGCGATGTTCCCTCTTCCCAGTATTGTTAAATATCATTTTATTCCACAAATATTTGTATTTCAGCTTGAAAATGGAGGAAAAGTTTTTGGAAACGGCTGTTAGATGGTGCAAAACTTCCCCTGTAATCTTCTGGCATGAGATTCTCCCGTTTGTGTGATTCTCGAGATCGATGCATAAATGAACTGAATTCCGACTTAACTTTCGAAAACAGAAGTTATATGGAGTGAAGATTTCCCCAATAATCATATATTTTTCTCTCTCAATGTTACTTCTGCCGAGGGTGACCAGACGTCCAGCTTTTGGAGGAAATGTTCTCTTTTTCTTACTTCTTACCATGTCCTCCTGTCCCGCAGACATTAAGGCAAATAACCCAAATGTCTTGCTTTTTCAATAAGGGATAATTCAAGTAAATTTTGATCAAATTCTTCTATTGTAATCATATATCCTATCAAGTCACCGCTAAATTGTATTATTTCATTTCTGGATTCTCGCTTGTGCCCTTCCTCCTACCCAGGTTTTTTTTTATTCCTGCAGTCGTGCAGCTGCCTGCTGCAGTGCTCATCACTTGCGAGTCAACAGCGCAGAGAAAACCTGCCAGTGCTTATTAGTCTGTCTCATTTATCGCACATGGCCGGTGCTGTGCAGTACAGTTATGTAAACAGTCAGCTCGTACTGCTTGTTTTGTGTGTTGCTGCAAGTTTTTTCTACTTGTAATTTAAGTTTCTTTATCAATCAGTTAGAGGTCTATAGCTAGTTAAATACAATTTGTAAGACATGTCATGCTCTGAATTTCACAAATATTTGTTAAAGAAACCCGATCTACTGAAGAAAATTTCTTCCAGTCAAAAATATAAGTAAAAATGCCCAGCAGATTAAAATCTTCCTTTTTTAAAGTTTTACCAGCATAAGCTCTCATATTGTAAAATTTAAACACAATATATGCATTCATATTTCTTTTTGCACAAATTTATTGTGGCCGCCCCGGTGGCATAATGGTCTCGGTGACGGCTTTTGATCATTCGTCTAAGATGGGTCTGGGTTTAATTTCCGCTGAAACGTGGATGTTGTGTTTGTTTTACGGTGCTGGCTCTTGCCCTTTCCTGGAACCTATGGCTGTAAATTAAGCATGGGCGACTGCTTATATATAGCACACTGAGCTGCTTACGGTGGTCGTTAAACAACAACAAAAAAATAATTGTGTTCTATTTCGTGAAATGGCCTTTTTTTTTAATGAAAATGTCTTCCCATTCCCAAAAGTCATCTGGTCTCCCAGCTTCTGTCCAGTATTGTTAAATATTTTATTTTGCAAATATTTGTATTTCAGCTTGAAAATGGAAGAAAAATTTATGAAAACAGAAGTCAGATGGAGTGAAGATTTCTCCCGTAATCTTAATCCCCCTCCTCATCGCGATGTTCTCTCTATCCTGTATTGGTAAATGTCAGTAATTTTATATTCTGAAAACAGTAATGAGCTCCAGTTTAATATTTACACAAAAATATTAACCACTGAACAACTCTGTCTTGTTCATGCTGCATTACACCAATGAGCCATTGCATTATGACCACTTAATAAGCTGTAGTACCCCCTTTAGCCCGTAAAAGAGCGGCCACTCGAAGAGGCATCGATTCGATGAGGTGGCGATAGGTATCCTCGGGTATCTGGTACCATAACGTCAACAGCAGGTCCTTCAGTTCCTCTACATTTCAGGGTGGTGGTGATTTAGTGTGAACTTGCTTTTCCAAGTCGAACGACAAATATTCAGTTGGGTTAATGTTAGGTGAATTCGGAGGCCAGGGCATTAACAGAAAGTCACCAGCATGTTCCTCGAACCACTCCTTGACGATTCTGGCATTGTGGCACATTATCCTATTGGTAATGGCCATCACCAGCAGGGGAACACAGTTGCCATGAATGGGTGAACTTGGCCCACAACGATGTTCAGATATCTGAGAGCTGTCAGGGATTGTGCTTTTGGGATAATGGGTCCTAAAGTGTCCCAAGAAAACATTGCCCACAGCATAACACCATTGCCTCCTTTGGTAATCGGCATATCCATGCTCGGCTGTCTACATGATGCACCAGGAATCTTGATTCGTAAGACCAGACCACTTTCTTCCAATCATACACGATGATCTTGGGCCCATTTCATGCATTGTTGGCGATGACGTGCAGTTAGATTGGGGACTCGGCTGGGTCTTTGGCTATATGCAGGCCCATGCGCTGAAGGCTGCGATGAACTGTTGCCCTGATCACCACTGTAGTAGCTGCGAGTGATTTGCCGCACTGTGGCCCAGAGTTCGCTGTGAACAATGCACGACAGTCTCCACCACCCTCTGGCATCAATGAACTGCGAACGACGCCCGGCTGGACTACAGTTCGTTGTTTGACCATCTGTGCACCACTTTTGATACGCACTCACTACAGCTGCATGTGAAAACCCCACAAGCCGCGCCATTTCCGAGGTGCTGTGCCATCACAATATGTCCTTTATCAAACTCCGATAAATCTGTAGCTTTTCCCGTTCTGACTCCGAACACTCTACTAACTGAAAGCTGGTCCTCGGGTTGTGTGTATACTGCTTTGTGAACTTCACCTGTGCCACCTTTCGGTCTCCAGGCGTGCTCATTTCTCGAGGCTGGGGGTGGTCATAATGGAATGGTGCATCTGTGTATATTCACATGGTTTCGCCGCATATTTTGATTTTTCTTCCAGTTAAAAAGTTCAGTTTTTTGTCTGATTCGTGAGTCTCATGTTTGATTAATAAATGGTGCTACATCAAAAAGGGATTGGTCCATTAGACCATTGTCATCTTGAATTTGGTGACCCACTAGATTTTTAGTAGTTTTGAACCACCAAAGAATTTGAAAGCTGTTCATGAAGAAAGCTGAAAACCAGCCTTAAAGAAGATGACTGTTCATCACAAAGACACTGAAACATACAGCTATCATTGTTTAAAAACATGCTGAGTACAAACTCCGAAGTGTGATAGGTTAAGATGACACTCGGTTAAAATATGGTGGATGGATAATGGCAAATTGTATTCCCCACACAATGGTGAAAATAGCTGTGGGAAAGATGACAATGCCTAATGTGGAGGTTTTAAACAAGCATTTAGTAATTCCTTTGGCATAATCACTAAATGCTAGTTTCAAACCTGTTAAAATCCCATGGCTTGCCAGTCTTGCAACATACCTAGTCTTACCATAAATACTGTTACAAAGTATTCAATGAAATAACAAAAGAAATTTAAAGATATTTTAATATATCTGTGATATGATGTAAGTAGTACACTTGTGAATACATGGCACCAATCACTTTTCAAAATGGCATCCTTTTGCCTTCACACAGTCCTTCAGTGTCTGTGGCCACTCATCAATAGCTTTATGCAAGGTCTCCACAGGGAAAGCTGCTACTGCCAGCACCAAAGAGTGTTTGAGACTGTCGATACTGGGGTGTCTCTTTCTGCCTGCCATGTCCGCCAGTGTGGCCCACAACTTGTAGTCCAATGGGTTGATGCCTGGGCTCCTTGAAGGTCAATCTGCTGGAGAAATGAAGTCTGGCAAATTTGCCTGAAGCCACTCCTGGGTTGGGCAGGTGTGGAATCCTGCTGAAAGCTTTTTTTTTTGGATTGGAGGTTTAACGACCACCGTGAGCAACTCAATGGGCTATGAGCAGTCGCCCATCCCTAATTTAGGGTCACTGGTTCCAGGGAAGGGAGAGAGCCAGTGCCGTAAGACAAACACAACATCCATGCCTCACCGGGATTCGGACGAATGATCAGAGGCCAGTGCCTTAGACCACTGCGCCACCGGGGCGGCCTGAAAGCTTCACTGTTGGTTTTGAAAGAGGGTGTGACTCACATTTTTGGCCACTGGCTCCAAAACCCAGTCCTGGTAGACTGTGGTGGATGTTTTCACTCCTTTCTCACAGAAATGGAGCTTTGTGGTACCCTCAGAGACTCCCTACCAAACCATGACAAAAGCAGGATGATGGCCCCTCATCATCCTTGGAGCTTTCTCCCGAGCTTCTCGTGAGGTTGATGCATACACCCTGTCATTTTGGCAGTTGAAAGCCTCTTCAGTAGTGAAAATTTTTTCATCGGAGAAAATAATATGTGACAATTGTCTGCGTAATACTGCAGCAAATGTCTCACTTTTAGCACCCTCTGTTGCTTCAGTTGTGGGGTGAGGAAGTGTCCTGTACACCACCGGTAAACTCTCACCCTTGGGTCACCCTGCAGCACGCATGACATCGACATTCTTGAAATGTTCAGCTCATAAGCCATCACTGATCATTTTCTGACAGGATTTTGTCGAATACGAGCTGCTATTGCTTTCACCAGGCAAGCAGTCCTCACTGTATGCGGCCGACCCTTCCTGGGGGTGGGCAACGACATTCCCAGTCTCAAGGAACCTTTTTATGGTCTGGTAGACAAAAATTCGGCAAATTTTCAGCTTCTTCAGCATGTTGAAAATCTCGGAAGCTGATTTTCCAACTTTGTGCAGCGCTATTACAACAACATGATTCTCATAATCACCCCACTCCATGGCAAGTGCTTCACGAAACACATTATCTCCTCTGTGAATGAACGCACAGTGATTCACTAGCTGTTTCATGCCTCCTGGCTGGTCGGTGACATTGCACACCGGTTGCGTGCCATCTGTAGAACATTTGTAACAGCATTTATGTTAAGACTAGGAACAATCTCAGATGTAACTATGAAGATTTCTTAACTACATAGGAATAATACAGATCAATGACACTCGCACACAGGGAGGTAACCATACCCTAAATGAAACATCCATGTAATTATTTCCAGTGATCCCAACAAATTCAGGAATCCAGTATCTCTTGAAGTTCTTTATGCCAACAGTACCTTAGTTATGGAAGTGTATCAGAAAAATAGGTATCCTGTTAAATATTACATAATTGTATACTTGCATCTGCAAGTCATGTTCACTTTTCCAGTATCTTCTGTTATATGCTAGTTACCCTTCTACTCTTTTAATCATAGTTTACTAAGAACTTGTGCAAGTGTCCATTAAAGGTTGAATTTTTTTTGTATTAACAGTATTGAAAATGTATAATGAGTGGGTATTTAAGTCTTATTTAATTATTCACTTGCATCTTCAAGTCACATATTCAGTTTTTAATATCTTCAGTTATATGGCAATTAATCCTCTTCTAAATTAATCATAGTGTACTAGGAACCTATACCTTAGGGTAAGCAGTAATTAATGTAATTATTATGTATTTGAAGGTTGGCCTTGCATATTATGCACAAACATTTACTTTCTCCTTTGTGGGCTGTTTTGTATATCTACCAGATTTATGAAGGTACAGTTCTACAAGTTACACGATCATCAGTTTCATGCTTACTTGTTTTTACTTTTTTTTTCCTACAGTGGATTCTTCTGCTGTAGCTCCCCCAGATAAAAACTGCAAAATCTAAAACTCCCATGAAATTTTAAGTTTCTGATTTAATATCAGTCATTATAGACTTGCATTAGTTTTTCTTTGCATACAATGTTAGTCATTCAACTGTATTTAAAAAAACACATAAGATACAGGGTGCTACTTCCCCTTGCTGATGTTTATCTAGACATGATGGTAGCAGTTGTAGGGAGGAGCTCTGCTTGTGCTTTAGTGAGTAGTAAAATTTGGACCGTATGCACAGATGTTTCAGAAATCCAATAGGTGTTTAGAGCTTTGGGCATGAAATTCAATGACTGCTTGAGCTTTGGACATGAAGTCCAATGATTGCTTGAGTTCTGAACGAGAAGTTACTTGAGCTCTGGATAAGTCCTTTTGGTGCTGGTGCTCAGGACTTTAATACATTCCTTGACATGATGGTGGTAGGGAGGAGCTCTGCTTGTGCTATAGTGAGTAGTAAAATTTGGACCATATTCACCGACATTTCATGAAATCCAATTGGTGCTTGAGCTTTGGACACGAAATCCAATGGGCGCTCGAGCTTTGGACATGAAATCCAATGGATGCTCAAGCTTTGGACATGAAATCTGATGGGGGATCAAGCTTTGGATATGAAAGTCAATGGGTGCTCAAGCTTTGGACATGAAAACCAATGGGCACTTGAGCTTCAGCCAAATCCTTTTGGTACTGGACATCAGGACTTGAAGTCCAGTGGATGCTCGAGCCCTTTATGCACTCGTCGTCAAAAAAAATAGTTGCACCGAGAAGGATGTGTTGGATTGCAATGGATTAGGGAGGAAGGTAAAGGTTACAAGGAACAATAAAGGATTAAACATTGAGACTGATATGGGCAATATTTATTGAGCTACATGCCAATAAGTAGTGTCCCTCAGTATGGTGTCGGGCCTTCATGTTTGCTCAAACAGCATGCCAGATGTCTCAGCATGGAGTTGTACAGGTTCCTAATGGTGTCTTGCGATAAGCCATCCCATGCAACTTGAATCTTCTCATGCAGTTCCTGCAGATTGTGCGGTAGTGGTGTAGTGTGGATAGTGTGTCCAATAGCATCCCACACATTTCCAATCGCCTATAGGTCTGGCAATGCGGCTGGCCTTAGCAGGGTGTCAGTGCCTTGAAGGCAAGCTCTCGAGACAGCAGCAGTATGCAGAGGAGCATTTTCCTGTTGGAAAATTGCACTGGAGTGAAGCAAGGAGGGGTAGTAGCGCTGTGCCTGACCGTCTATATCAGGTCCTCCCGTTACGCGTGCTTGCTATTCTGACTCGTGTTGTTGTGTTGGTTGCATCCTTTGCAAATGAAGTATACCTCGGAAAAAGTTCGGAAGCTATTTGAGCAGTTGGAGGAGTTCTAGGGGGGCTGCATCACTGGGCTCGTGGAAGCGGGATGGTCTTATTGCCGTATTGCGCACCATACTGGTCGTGCGGATATCACCATAGCACACTATTGGCGGCAGTGGATAGAACAAGGCATGCAGCAGCAACAGGAAGCGTCTGGGTGACCTAGATGAACCACGGAGAGAGAGGACCGACGGGTTGTCCAACATGGCGAATATCCCAACAGCTATGATTGCGGATATTCAGCAAGCAATGGTGCCTCCCATGCATCGTCCGATTAATACCAGCACCATTGGAAGATGGCTGCACGACTACACTGATGCAGACTGTTACGACGACTGCCCTTAACACCATTGCATCATCGCCAAAGGCTGCAATGGTGTCATGCCAGACTGTCATGAAGCCACCCAGAATGGAAGCAGGTGATCTTCAGTGACGTGTCCTACTTTTGTCTTGGAGGAGATGACCAAGACAAAAGTAGGACACGTCACTTTTGTCTTGGTCGACGACCAAGACAGCGCCAAGATGAACGGTTTGTTGTCAAGTGCCACACGTCCAGAAGGCCTGGTGTTATGGTGTGGGGGTGCAACTGCTTACGATGCCAGATCACCTCTGGTGTTCATTACAGGCACTTTGAGAACCCAACGTTATGTTAATGAGATCCTGCAACTAGTGGCCTTACCTTTTCTGACCGCTCACTTCGGTGCGATTTTTGAACAGGACAATGCTCGTCAGCATACTGCTGCTGTCTCGAGAGCTTGCATTCAAGGTACTGAGACACTCTACCATGGCCAGTCACATCACCAGACCTATCGATGATTGAAAATGTATGGGATGCTATTGGACGCGCTATCCACACTCCACCCTTACCACACAATCTGCAGGAACTGCGTGAGAAGATTCAAGCTGCATGGGATGGCTTATTACACGACACCATTAGGAACCTGTACAACTGTACGCCGAGAGGTCTGGCATGCTGTGTGAGCAAAGATGCCGACCCGACGCCATACTGAGGGACAATACTTATTGGTGTGTAGCTCAATAAATATTGTGCATATAGTAAAATAATTTGAAATGCATGTAGAGGTTTTCTCCAAAACTTCAGCTATTTTTTTCTAATTTTCATAAATTGTGATCCACCCACTTGGATGCTCAGAAAAGTTAGCATGTATGTTTACCTAACAATCCTAAGTCTCAGCATTTTGCCCCCCCCACATAATCTCCAAGATACAATACTCAAAAGTTAGGCCTAACAACTGTTTTATCAGCAAATTCACCCATTTCAAGCATCTGTGTGTGTGTGAGACTTGGCATCAATTGAATAAATTGTTGAATATGTTGACATTTTCTGTTTTGAACATTAAAAGCAATCATTGTACAAATGATAAAAAAAATAACAGGACTAGAAATTAATATTTACACAGTCTAGTCACATTGTTGTGACCACCTCCTACGTTTGACGTCAACAGCGCATAGCCAATGAATGAAGGCACGTGTCGTGAGTTGGCTTGGAGGATATATAAGGTGTGGTGTAGGCATTCTGAAAACATGTCACTCCTTGCTATCATGGAAAAATGGAGCGATTTATCAGATTTGCAAAAAGGGACGATTATCGGCTTTCGAGCCAAGGGTAGCAGTATTTCTGAAACAGCGCAGTTTGTGAACTGCAGAATCAATATTAATATTGCAGAATCAATATTAATCGAAAAAAACATCAAGATTATGCAACATTAATGAGCCAAGCAACTTAAGTGAACAATGGAAGGCTTTAATAAAAATAGAGCAACAGCTAAGAGAGAAAAAAAAGAAAAATGAGCAACAATGACAATAGATGGCGTCAGAGACGCAGAGATTGCGACTGAAACCCGAGCCTTAATAAATCAGCTCACTTGAGCTGTGGTAGGCGGGTGAGACACAGCTGCCTCCTGAGGATGATGGTGCCTGTTGAAAGCGCTAGAGGGTTGTGTATGACGGGCTGAATGAGGTTGGCACATACAATAGGGTTAACACGGAGTTTGAAACGGATTGAGCATTTTTTTAATCACAGTTGACAAATGGTTTAACTGCCTGGGAATGTAGATAGTGTAAATAGGTACATAGTGTTTTTAACGGAATTGTATGAATGAGTGGTATAGTGCGTGTACGTGTGAGGTTTTTATCGTGATGACGAGTTATGGTTACGTTTCATATGGCAGAAAGAAACCTGCGTGTGTTGTCCAGTTAAAAAAAAAAAAAAAAAAAAAAAATAGTACGATGTTTCATCCCCGGAAGAAGCAAAGTCATAGGCAAAGAGTCAGTTCAACCTCAGAAAGCCTGACGTGCTTGAAGTGTTACAAGATAAAAAAATGACTAAGATCTTTCGGATAAGTGAATGGTTGTTTTTATAGTATATCAGTTTGTGAACTGTTCGCGTGCTGCTGTGGTTAAAGTGCATTGTGATTGGAGAAATGGCACCATTGCGAATAAGCGAAGTGGAAACTGCGGAGCACCACATGCCATTGATGTGGGAGGAGAACGTTGTGATCGACACGCTACAGTGGAGCAACTCATTGGTCGAATGAACCAGGAGGCTACCGGAAGTGTGTCTAAAACAACAGTTCAGCAAACTCTCATCAAACAAAGATCTTCGCTCTTTCCACGTTTTATAAGTGAGTCACTGAAAAATTCTCATTGGCCGCCACCGGGAGTCGAACCCAGGGTCTTCCAGTTACGCGCCAGATATGCTTCCGCTACACCACAGCGGCCTCGAATTCCTCCAGACTCACACACGCTAACTGCCAAGCCAATTTCGCTTGGCAGTAAAACCCTGCTGCGTATGGGGCTCCGATGCAGAGAGATGGTCACTGCACCTATGCTAATGAAGGTGCATCGGCAGAAAAGGCTTACATTTGTACGGCTGTATTGGAATCCACTAATTGGCAAAGGATTGCCTTCTCTAATGAGTCACGTTTTCTGTTTCAGAACGGATGGACATTGGCATATAAGGCGAGAAACATCGGAGAACAAACACTCTTCAACCATTGCTGACAGAACACAAGCCGGTGGGGGCAGCATTGTCGTCTGGGGATA
This sequence comes from Macrothele yani, assembly GCA_039090855.1. Classification (NCBI taxonomy): domain Eukaryota; kingdom Metazoa; phylum Arthropoda; class Arachnida; order Araneae; family Macrothelidae; genus Macrothele; species Macrothele yani. The sequence goes on from CM077011.1 coordinate 33,961,360, forward strand.
TGTTTTCAAATTATATGCATTATCCCATATCATTTCTCCAACCTTATTCTGTACACAACTTAGGATTTTATTTCCTCTAATTTTCCTACGTCTTATGTACTGCCAGAATGCTTTTCTATCTCTCCAAAAAGCCAAATAGTGCCTTTCTGCTTTTTCCTTCCTATCTTTTGCCTTACTCAGGCAAACCAGCTTTGCTGCCTCATGCTTTTTACAGCAATATTCAATCTCAGAAACTACCTTGCAACATCCTCAAGTACACTTCCTTCCTTTTTTACTGCTTCTTTAACCTCACTGTTCCACCAAGCATCATCTTTAAAGTTACCCACTGTTGCAGTACCACGGACCTCTTCAGTGGCAGTGACAACACAGTTCTTAAAGCATGTCCATTTCTTTTCTACATCCCTCTCGCACACCATTTCATTCAGCCATTAACCGAGTAAATCATAGTAACACTAACGTTATTTTTAATACACCACAGTATGAATACTCAAGAAATGCATATGACGTATTAAATCCGTTTATTTCTTATGGTGTAATAATCATAGAGATTTGCCAAGCTTTCACACTCCACTGGGAGGCTTTTTAAGGCAATGACAGACATAAAAATGTTGTCTACCATTGCCTTGAAAAAGCCTCCCAGTGGAGTGCAAAAGCTTCGCGAATCTCTGTGATTATTACACCATAAGAAATAAACGGATTTAATACGCTATATGCGTTTCTTGAGTATTCAGAGTAATGCTGATGCTCTTCAAACAGCCTTTCAACCTTTATTCTTTTCACCGCAGGCATCTTATACCTCCTCCAACCAACATTCAGTTTCACCCTTGACACTGACAGGTGATGATCAGAGCCAACATCTGCACCTCTCATCACACAGGTTCAGTTAATTGATTTCACCATTATCACAACTAAGTGTTTCAGACGCTGATCATAAACAACAAAATCTATTACACTTTTTAATCCGAGAGTGCGATTTTCCCAAGTGTATGTGTGGATATACTTGTGGTTGAAAAACGTATTAGATGCACACAATCCATTTTCAATGCAGAGTTCAGTTAATTGATTTCACCATTATCATTCACACCTACTCTAGGATTGGAATCCCCTGCTATTATAACCTTCTCTTTAGCACCAAACTGGCTCAAAACAGCTTTTAGCTCATTCCAGAAATCTTCCTGTCAGATGGTTCTGAGTCACAAGGAGCATACACTACAACAATTACTATTCTCTGGAGTTTCGCTTTCAAACGAATCCAGAGAATTCTTTCACTTATGCAGCTATAGTGAATCAAGTTGTTTTTCATCTTTTCACTTAAAATTACACGTACACCATCCTGTCCTCTCACATTGTCCAATACTCCAGACCACACACTCACCGTTCCAATCATTTCTTCTATTCCAATTTCTTTCTTTTTAGTTTCACTCACACTCAGCACATCCAATTTATACTCATTCATTTATCTTTCCATTTATACCTCTAGTATTCCATACACCAATCTTACGCTCACTCAGCTTTCTTTCTCATATGCCATTCAGAAAATCCAAGTTGATTTCGTGGTGTTCATCCTTCTCAAGTGTGGTAGGTCCACCATATCCCACACTTGTCCTTTTCTTTTTTAACATTCTTTGAATCTTTGTAATCAGGATATCAGTATGGGGAATTAGCCCACCACAGCAGATGGGTCCGATTAGTCATTCCAAACCTAAGGATTCTGGAACATAACCCAATGCATTGGGGTCTTTTTGCCAATGTCACACAGAGCTAGCTAGTACCTCTACAAAATTCACAGAGGCTTTGTTGCTGTTTTGTGTGCCATTGTTGCTCATGGAGTGTCCCGAAGAAGCAAACCCATCTCTACATGTGCCAACTTTTTTAACATCTAAACCGGTGAATCAGAACTAATTAAATAAAAATGGCTGAGGAAACCTCATATACATTTCAGATAACTTTACCTATCTGTGAAAGTTAGGTGAGAACCACCTGGTTTTTTGTATTTCTTTTTCTGTTTAAGTTACAGGACGTATCGAGGATCACCATAAAAAAAATTAGCTCCATACTTGATCAATGCTCTGCAGTGGTTGGTATAGGGTAACAAAAATTTACAGTAATTTTCCACTTTACTGCCAGGTAGCCTTTAGGAGAACAATCAGTACTGCTTATGCCAATATTAATTTCCTCCAGTGTTTGGTACTTTGAAACAGATTCTTATAGTGGCATTAAACCACTAACTCACTTATAGCTTCTTTTTTTTTTTTTTTTTATTGGAGGTTTAATGACCACCATGAGCAACTCAATGGGCTATAAGCAGTCGCCCGTCCCTAATTTAGGGTCACTGGTTCCAGGGAAGGGAGAGAGCCAGTGCCGTAAGACAAACACAACATCCATGCCTCACCGGGATTTGAACCCGGACCCCTTACGGACGAATGATCAGAGGCCAGTGCCTTAGACCACTGCGCCACTGGCGGCACACTTATAGCTTCACTTGAATGCTGTGCTGCTCTTACCAGTGCAGCTGGTAACCATATACTCTCCATATAGTATATATAAATATTAATTTCCAATTCTGTTATTTTTTTAATTGTTTGAAAAAATGATCATTTTTATTGTTCAGAACAGAAAATGTCTACACATTCAACACATTTATTTCATTGATGCCAAGTCTCACGCACATGGAAGCTTGAAATGGGTGAGCTTGCTGATAAAACAATTGTTAGGCCTAACTTTTGAGTGTTGTATCTTGGAGATTATGGGGGCAAAAAACGGAGACTTAGGATTGTTAGGTAAATATGCATGCTAACTTTCCTAAACATCCAAAAGGATGGATCACAATTAAAAAAAAATGAAAAAAAATGGCTGAAGTGAAGTTATGTGAGTTACATAAAGTTCCCATAATTTCGTATTTCTTTAATTGCGATATTTAACGGTTTAAAAATTACATGGTTAAAAAAAAGGATTTCAGGATTTCATGGTTTAAAAATTACAGCTCAACAAATTCTCTGCGGGCACGTGCAAATTCAGGAAACCTGTCTGGGGTGAAGGGCTTAATACCAAAAATATTAAATAGAAAAAAATTTCTGGTCCGATACAGAGATTTTCAGCATTTGCTAACTATAACTACAAATTATCTGAGCGTATGTGCAAACACAGAAAACCTGTCGGGGGTGGGGGTGGGTGTATGTAATGCTGAGAATATAAAATATAAAGAATTTCTGGTCTGATTGGGAGGTTTTTAGTTTAACTCAATAAATTATTCCGACAGCACGTGCAAAGTCAGAAAACCTATCGAGGGGGGGGGGGCTTAATACCGGAAAAATGTACCCAATCGGAAGATTTTGGGCGTTACAATTTACAACCCAAGAAATTATCTGATGGCGTGTGCAAACGCAGAAAGCCTGTCGGGTGGGAGGGGCTTAATACCAAAAAAATAAAATATAGAGAATTTCTGATCCGATCCGGAGGTTTTTAGCGTTTACTAACTACAGCTGAACAAATTCTCTGCGAGTATGTGCTAACGCAGAAAGCTTGTCCGGGAGGGGGGGGGACTTAATACCAGGCAGGTTTTCTGCGTTTACACGCGCCGTCAGATCATTTGTTGAGTTGCAATCTGTAAATGCCGAAAATCCCCTGATTGGGCTACAATTTCATTACCTTTTATTTTTTCGGTATTATGTTCACCCCCGGCAGGTTTTCCTCGTTTGCACGCGCCGTCAGTTAATTTTTTGGGGTTTTAATTTGTAACCAATGAAAACCTCCCAATGGGACCAGAATTTTTTAATATTTTAATCATACCCCCCCCCCCGACAGCTTTCCTTGTTTGGTGCATGCTTGCAGAGAATTTGTTGCGTTGTAGTGTTTGTAAACGCTGACTCCCGTTTGGGATACACATTCTTTGTTTCAATTTTTGATCTTAAGCCCCCCCATCAATAAGTTTTCTGTGTGTGTTTGCACGTGCCTTCAGATAATTTGTAGAGTTGTAGTTTGCAAATGCTGGAAATCTCTGTATCGGACCAGAAATTTGTTATATTTAATATTTTTCGTATTAAGCCCTCCACCCCGGACAGTTTTCCTGCATTTGCACATGTCCGCAGAAAATTTGTTGAGCTATAGTTTTTCAACCATGAAATCATTTTGTTGAGTTGTAGATTATAAACATTTTTTATAAAGAATTACGTTAAATATCGCAATTAAGGAAATACGAAATTACGGAAACTTTATGTGACTCACATAACCAACTTCTGGGAACGTGGCCATGAAGCGGCCGAAAGCGCAATTTTTATGTCCCCTTAAATTTTGTGTGGCCAGTTCTCCTACACCCGTGAAGGTATGCTGATATCCACCATTTTTTTTTTCCTGAACAAGTTACAGGCTGTGTCAAGAATCAGTATAAAAAAAATTGGTTCCATTATGCTAGAGCAATACTCTACAGAACTTGATATAATAGCTTTTATGGTACTTTTTCACTTCACCACTAGGTGGCGCTTATGTATCTAGCATTTCCAGTAAAATTGAAATGGTTTCAAGATCTGTGAACCCTTTTCCATGAACTCCTCAAGTTTTGTTCTCCTAAATTCATTAGAGTAGCAGTTACAACAAGTTTTGTAAAAAGTGGCATTTTGCTGCACTGCTGCTGAAGCGAGTGCTCAGCTAAATTTCGGAAAGCTGTATATTAAAAACTATGGGGTGAAAAAAAACCTAAAATTTAGGATTTTTCTGTAACTTTATTAGGTATACCTACCAGCTGAGATTCGTCCAAATCCGAGTCGGTGGGTGGCATCGCCTGGATGATTTCACATGGAACCCATAAACAAAATTTCTACTTCATTCTATGTGGTTAAGTATATTTCAGCAGGTGGCATTTGGAAAAATGAATGTAACACCATTGTTACTTAATATGGTTTCAATAGATCTTAGGATGAGAGGATAGAGGAACAATTTTTGAATCTATAAGGAGACTAGCTAAAGAAACTTAGTATGCAAAAATGTGGTGGACCAAGAAATTATAGTGTTGAAGATGAAATTATTTCTCACAAAGAAAAACATGTTTTCTTTTCAATTATTTGTCACCGATATCTTGCTTTAGATAAAACAAAACTTTTGTTTTAATGATAAAATATTTCTACAAATGGAAACACCGAAGAAAGCATTCTCCTGATTCAAAAACTGCATTTTAAATGCTTGAAATCGTAACTATAAAAAGTCCCTGAAATCATTAAACACCTAACTAAACCTCTTAAAAAAGTAGCTAATCCCAAAATAATATTTTTGTTGCTAACTCCAATCCTAAATTTAGCAACTTTTCCTCTAAGTTGGCAACACTATATAGCTGAGTTCCTTGCTGGTGATGATTGTACAGTACCGAACAGTTTATCCGGGAAGCAGTGTTGCCATTCTACTTATTTATCAGTAGATCTACTGATTTTGATTTCTGTCTACTGATAGATTTTTGTAAATCACAATACTGATTTTTTTTTTGCTTTTATGGCAATATCCTGAATTTTCTGCTGTTATGCCTTAGTTTTTGGTTGTGTTTGAGAGAGAGAAGTAATGTTTTGATAGAAGTTTTTAACAAAATACTAAAATTATTTGAACAGTGCACCTCTGATAATAGTTTTATACATTTTTCAAGTAGTTTATTATGGTTACTTTTATCAAATTCCCTTGAGAAGTTAAAAAAATTCAGAGCTAGTTCCACAGAATCCTAATCTTTGGGTAAATTGATTAAAAATGAATGCTGTTGGAGAGGATTTTAGGAATGAAGTGTCTTGACTTCTGGTATTAAACAGCCCTGAAAAGTAGGAAGCTAGGAAATTTGAGCTAGGGTACCCTATAGGAAAGGCATATGGAAATGATTTGGAGAATGCTAAGTGTGTCAGTCATCTCTATCTTTCACCCAGATGCCATAGGAGAAGAGCCTTGGTTATGAGTTGCTAGATGACCAAGAAAGGAAACTCTGAAAAGAGATTAAATCATTACCTGTGTGGTTTATGAACTTTGTCTGCATCCTTTTCATATTCACTGTCTACTGAGAATGTTTATAATACTCAAACTAGCACTTGTCCAAGGAGAAAAGGCTAAATGGTGCTTGAAATTTTTATAATACCTGCCAAGTTAATTTATTTCTAAATCCATACTGGTGTTATCATGAAATATTTTTTAATCAAGGTAGCTAATTAGTCTGTTATAAAAAGAATCTTTCCTGTATTTTTCTAGAACCCTAAATATTACAAAAAAAGTCTAGTTAGATATTTGTAAATTAATCTCTCCTGTATTTTTCCAGAACCCTAAATGTTACGGCAAAAGTCTACAGTTAAGATATTTGTAAAAAAAGAACCTCTTGTGTATTTTTCTAGAACATTAAATATTACAAAAAAAAAAAAAAAAAAAAAAAAAATCTACAGTTAGCTATTTGTTCTAATGGTACTTTGAGTATGCCAGATTTTAAACCTATTTTGGGAACATCTGGGTATATTTGGTAAGAAATGAAGTTTAAACATTTTTTTATTTATTTTGGAAGACAACAAATAAGACCAATACAACTGTGACTACATTAGGACCAATGTCATTACTATCTGCAAAAACATTAGTTTCAATGGTGTATATTATTTTAGTAATCTTGCAAAAAGTGAACATGAGTTATATTAGTTTGAATTTACATCCAAGGTGCTGAACAGGAGCATGTAGAGTACTGGTATTATTTGATTTTAAATGTTCCTTCACAATGAGAGTGCATCCAATGCTACATTGAATTTGTCAGGTGGTTCATATTTCATGCAAAAAAACACATCCGATTTTTTTAGCTGTGGTCTACTGATTGATTTCAAGCAAAATCTCGGGCAACACTGCCGGGAAGCTCTGAGCCAGTGCATCACTGGTTTTCAAGTTCATGATCTAGCATGTGTGAATCATGTGGCACCATGTGTATATTTAGCTAAAGCTAAATCAATTTTCAATTGGAATAAATAATCAAGATAACAAGAAGCAGAAATAATATGTACTTTATGAAATATCAAATTCATGAACATATTTTTAGTTAGGGTGTTTCAGTAGATATTTTTCTAACCATGAATACAGGATTACACCAGTATACAATACAAATTTGAAGTTGTGATTCTGTCTATTGGTATAAATTATGACAACAGTGGTAAGTCAAATAATATCTGAAAACTTGAAAATTTCATCATCCTGTAGCAGGAATTGAACCCGTGTCTCACGGTTTGTGCCCAAGTAAGCTAGCCAATATACGCACTGGTATATGCCCGAGTATGCTAGACGCAGGTTCGATTCCTGCTCCAGGACGAAGAAATTTTCAAGTTTTCGGATATTATATGACTTACCAACCTTGTCATAATTTACACCAATAGACTGAATCATTACTTCAAATTTGTATTGTACACTGGTGTAATCCCATATTCATGGTTTATCTGCTTCTCTGGGCAATCAATGGAGACAATGAATTCTATTCATCCAGATTCGCTAAATATGAATACTGTTGCTTCGACTTGCGATTCCTGTGATGTGTTTTATTAAAATTACTCGGAAACTTGAGACTTGGTCGTTTTGGGTGGTGCAGTAGCTAGCATTCTGGGGTGCAAACCGGGAGACGCGGGTTCGATTCCAGCTCCAGGACAATGAAATTTTCAAGTTTTCGGATGTATTATATGACTTCCCACTCTTGTCGTAATTTACACCAATAGACGGAATCACAACTTCAAATTTGTAATTTTCTAACTTCGCAAAATTACTGTAATTTTTGTTCTACTTTTCTGGCAAATGAAGCTATTAGTGATATACATTTAAAATTACAACTGTCTCACACGATTTAAAACATCTCCATTATGTATAACTGAGTCATTGGCAGTAGGTTTATTACAGTCAAGTCACAAAGTACAAATAAAAGATGATGGGGTAATAAACTTACTTTAAACTTACTGATGACTCAGTTGTACATAATGGAGATGTTTTGAATCGTGTGAGACAGTTGTAATTTTAAATGTATATTGTTTTTAAAGCATGAAAAGAAGAGATTTTAGCTTAATCATAGAAGCTATTAGTTTTGTACCTACAGTAACAGAAAAAAAAAAAAAAAAAGCCAAATTAATGAAAACGATATTTCATTTTTCCTTACCTTTAAAGACTTTATAGGCAACAGTATACCTGTTGCACAACAGTATACCTGTTGCACAACAGCTAAAACACATCTGAGCCATGCTCAAAAATGCCTTACATGAATAACCATGCAATAAAGTAAATAAAAGTATGTAGTTTATTTTACAGAAAAACGGCTTTTATTACAATATTCTTTCATTGGCCAATTCTGATAATCATAAGAAAAAAATCACGTGGTAGTACTGTTTTAGCTCTATGTGCTTTTCTGAGATGCTGCTGGTCCTAGTGACAGTTGCTCTACCAGCTGCTGCAATTGTGTAAACATGTTAAAACTGGCAATAATGGATGATACAAATGTCTCAAAATTATGGGTTTTTACTAATAAAAAAATATTTATATGTCAAATTTTTGGGTAGTACCCCTCAGGACAACTACAGTAGGTGTTGCCATTCATGAGGTAAATTCCAACCTTTCAAATCATTTAATGTTGTACTGCTTCTCTTAATTTCCAGTCCTTCTGACAATTCTCTTTTAAAAAAGTGTTAGTGCTGTTGATGTGTCAGAACTTCTTCAGTGTCCCAAAACACTTTATGCCCCATATTTTGAATATGTCTGTCCAAACATGTTTTGTTTGTCATATTTTTAATTGCACAGCTTTATTGTTCTCTTTCTCTGCCAATCTGGTTTTAAGCTGTCTGCCTGTTTTTCCCACATAGCCGAGACCACACTCACATTTTATGTTGTAGACCACACCTTCCTGCAAAAGGATGTTTTCTTCTTTTTACTTTAATTCTGGAAGGTAGTTAGTAATTTTATTTTGTAATCTTGGAGCTAGTCAGACTAGAAACTTCTCACTGATTCTTTGAAGTGTTTTCAACAGTCCTTAATGGTAATTTTTCTAGTTAATTGAAACTTAGTTTCAGGACTGGAAATGGAGAGAAGAAAAAAATTGTCAGGACTGGAAATACAGAGAAGAGGTACAACATTAAATGATCTGAAAGGTTGGAATTTACCTCATGAATGGCACACCTACTATAGCTGTAGTCCTGAGGAAGGATAGGGTACTACCTGAAATTTTGACATAAAAAAATATATATATATATTTTATTGAGGGTTTAACGACCACCATGAGCAACTCAATGGGCTATAAGCAGTCACCTGTCCCTTATTTAGGACCACTGACTCCAGGGGAGGAAGAGAGCCAGTGCCATAAGACAAACACAACATCCATGCCTCACCGGGATTCAAACCCAGACCCATGTCAGATGAATGATCAGTAGCCATTGCTTAGACAACTGCACCACTGGGGCGGTCATAAAAATGTCCTTTTATTCCTTGGCAAGAACCCATAATTTTGAGATATTTGTAGTGTTAAAAATTTTGTTGCTAGCATAATTTTATATTTTGATATCTGAATCATGTGAGATTTAGGGGGTCTGTTCCTATTTAGTGATAAAATTCATTAAAATTTCCCTCAGTTTGGTGAACTTTTTGCAAAATAATTTTTTGTCCATCTCAACTGACAGAGAGCACATCAAAGCAACCAGGCAAAGAGACTGGAGCAATTCCAGCATGCTTGCCAGCTCTTACCACAGGAGGGTTTCAACCAATCTCTCTTTCCTGTGGTAGCACCTACATACACATGCATCCTCAGCTGCACTTATTTTCACTACACCAGTTCATGGCTTTTCCCAGTTGAGGGCGTTATTGACGGTGTAAATTACATGTATCAGCAGTGCCACATATCTTGCCTAAAAAGAAAAATACCTTAGGAAAAAAAAAAAAAACAATTGCCCCCGTCCTTTCCAAGAAAGACTGCTTCAAAAATTCGACATTTTTGGGTCTTTCTGGATGCTGGATAATAGGTCCAGTACTGTACCATAAAAAGACTATTTAAAGCAATCAGAATTGTTTATTAATTTGCCTGTAGTTTACTGGCCTCCCCGTAATATCTCCTCAGAAAGCCACATCGCCCTGCAGCGGGAATCGAACCTGCATCTCCAGATTTCCATTCGAGCATGCTATCTACGAAATTCAGTGAAATCCACGCAAAGTTCCTTGAGTGGATTTCACTCTTCTGCAGGGGACACTTTTTTGGGGATTTTCTCAGCAAGAGGATGTGTCACTCAGTTGTGGGAAGTTAGGTGGTAAGGAGTGGCGAGAGCGAGGTGCGAATAGCTTGCTGGTCGGTGTGAACGGGGATAAGCAGAAAGCAATGAGACAGATGATTAGAGCAAGAGGAGATATGACGTGTTAATAAGATAATGAAAGAATGAAAATGATGGACAATGTTTAGAGATATTTCCCATGACAGATTTCTAGACTTGTGTTGAAAAGATGTTTAACATACATGAGACCGGCCGATGACAAAAAAAGCTGAACTTTTTAACTGGGTGGAAAATTGGGACACGCGAATGCGCAGTGAGCAAATTCAAATACAGCATATATACAATATTTAAGAGTACGCTAGCCATATGGAATTATTTTCTGTAAATTATGTAAGTAAATATTAAAGTGAAGCACATTATTATATTCACAATAGACAAGTAGGGATTTAAGAACAAAATAAAATGAAATATTTAAAAAAATCAGATTTAAAGCTTACATGTGAATCTTTACTAGCTAAATCCTGAGGTGAAAAGTATTTGTCTAGGAAAGTTTGTGAATTTAGTCAAGCAATTAGAAACTTGCAAGAATTAGAAACATATATCCACAGCTTAGTTTTTAGTCATTGAAGAAGTCAATAAAGTATTTCTCAATGTAACCTTATAAAATGGCTTGCAAAATTTGTTGCTTGCTTGTGAATATGGTGACATGAATCTCCATCAACGTCAAGCAAGTGGGGAGATTTTCTCTGCGAATTCTTGTTTTTAACAATGTTTTTGAGCCTCTCATGACACATTCTTTCCACTTAGCTTTCAAACAAGCAAAACAAATTCCTTCTTAGAGAGAAAGAATGGAAAAAAAAAACAACGGAAAGCTGCGTCACGAACTTTTTAGAGGCTTCGGCCCGACGTAATACTGGCCCAAAGCCGTGCCTCCCCCCCCCACTTAGCTTTCAAACATGCAAAACACATTCTTCCTTAAAAAAAAAATAAAAAAGGTTCGTCACGAACATGGTTCAGAGGCATCGGGCAGAAGCAATTCCGGGCAACAGCGAAAGCACGTCCGAACCAACGTAATTCCGGGCAACAGCGAAAGCACGTCCGAACCAACGTAATTCCGGATCACGGCAAAAGAAGCACATCCGAAATAACGTAATTCCGGATCACGGCAAAAGAAGACCACCAGGCCTACATAATCCCGCGGCGTCGCGCCATTCTTCCTTTCCACTTAGCTTTCAAACAAGCAAAACAAATTCCTTCTCTTCGGGGGGGGGGGGGCGGTAGAACGAATTTAAGAAAAGAAAGCTGCGTCACGAACTTTATTTAGACGCTTCAGGTCGACGTTAATCCCGGGCCACGGCGAAAGAAGCACGACGGGCATTTCTTTTTTTTTGTTCACACTTTGAAACAAGCAAAACAAATTCCACCACCTGAGGAAAAAAAAAAAAAAAAAGACAAAGGGCTGTGTTACGAACTTTGTTCAGAGGCTTTTACGTCGATTATTTACAAAATCAGTAAAACTTTCTTAATAACAGCGAAAATCTGAATATCCATAATTTTTTTGTTAGTCACCCGTAATCCCGGGGGAAATCCGTAATAATTACGAAGATTCCGTATTTTTTGGCATCCTCCGTAGGAAGAGGATTCACTAGAGCTTCGATTCTCGAACGATCTCAGAAAAGCGGGAACGCATTCGGGTACATTTGCAAATTACAAGAGAGAGTTTCTGGCGATGACGTCACGGATAGAATCAAGCGGATAGTTTGGCCCTGATAGAATGCTGAGTGGCGATTTCCCGCAAGACACGGGAAGGGCTGCGGGAGTTTCCCTAACGCACGAAGTAGGCGGAGCTTCCACCCTTTGCGCTGCGATGCTCAAGTGACCCATCCATTGTTGACAGCATTAAACGAATTGAGCTCCTGACTCCACCCTCCAACATTTCTTCTTGCCCCCGCGTCTGCTCCAAAAGCAACGCTTTCAGCTAGAAAGCGCTTAGTTCTTTTACTCCACAAAAAAGCGGAATCGCGGAATTCCGCTTTTTTTTTATTTTTCTATAGAACGACGACCCCCCCCCCCCCTAAAAAAAAATCCTGAAAAATTTCTCTTCATTTTTGCAATGACCTCGAGAATGACCAAAATGATGCCGAAAAAAGCGGAATTCCGCGAATTCGCGGAAGAATCTCATGTATGGTTTAAACATTAAATGATGATGCTGGCATACCGTTTTTTTAGGGATGGAATGCCTTGATAATTTTCCCCAAAAGTGGGCAGAACAAAATAGCCTCCAGGGCCATTTATTAATCACCAGTCCACTACTGAACCATGGTTCTGGTTTGTATTGTTTATTGGCATTTTTAAAATAAAATCATTGGTAAATTTTATTTAACTCTTTTCACACACACACAGATGCTTACCTGTGGTACATACATATCACTAAGTGTTCTCTGATTCAGAGCAGGGTGACCAGATGTTCGGCTTTTGGAGGACATGCCTTCCTTTTCTTACCATGTCCTCCAGGCATAAAAGGAAATAGCCCAAGTGGCCATCTTTTTCAAAAAGGAATAATTCAAATACATTTTGATCAAGTTCTATTGTAATAATATATCCTATCAAGCCACCAGTAAAATGCATTAATTCATTTCTGGATTCTTGCTCATGCCCTCCCGCTTCCCCCAGTCAGTTTATTCCTGCAGTTGCAGTGTATCACTTGTGAGTCAACAGTGCAGAGAGAAGCCACCAGTGCGTGTTAGTATGTCTGTCATTCATCACATGTAAATGGTGCAGTGTAAACAGTCAGCTCATAGTGCTTGTTTTGTGAGTCATTGCTGTGAGTTTTTTCTATTTATAATTAAAGTTCCTTAATCAATCAGTGATGAGGAGTATTCTGCTATAGTTAAATACAATTTGAAAGTCATGTCATGCTCTAAATTTCCCAAAGAAACCCGATCTACTGAAGAAAATCTCTTCTAGTGAAAAATACAACATGTCCAGCAGACTAAAATCTTTCTTTCTTTTCAAAATTTTACACGCATAAACTCTCAAAATGTGAAATTTAAATGCAGAGTATGTTCATTCATATTTATTTTTGTACAAATTTATTGTGTCCACTTTTTTCTTGAAATGTCTTCCTTTTTTTAATGAAAATGTCATCGCAATCCAAAAAGTAATCCTGACTCAAAGGTTAGCTTCTAAAAAATCTTATCTGCCAAATTAAAGTCTAAAACTGATGGTGCTAGATTTTATATACTATTGAGGTATCAACTGTCTCCATTCCAAGCGTTTTGGGCACACAACTCAAGGTTCGCTGATTACCATCATGTGTTTCACACAAGACCTTTTGCACTTCATACTTATTATATTTTTCTCTGGCAGGCATTCCTGAATCTGGTGCTCCTAAAATTTCCTCAGCCTTCTCTACCTTTCTTTCCTGGCATTTACATATCATTAAGCTGTTCTCTGATATTCAGAGGTTAGCTCCTCAAAGAAAGACCATCTGACAAATAAACATTTAACAGAAAATCCTAGGTTTTCCATTTCCGTATTGTTTCCGTGGTGGACCGTCTTTCTCAAGTGTGGTTGGTCCACCATATCCCACACGAGAGTCTGAAATAGTAATAATTTGAGTCTTTTCTATAAAGCCCAGGAAAAGTTGTGAATGGGATGCTCAACTTAAGATATGAATAATACACGTTGTTAACAAGAAGAGATGTTTGGATAAATAAACATAAACTAAAAATGAAACGCAAAGTAAAGCTCAGAAGTGACTTTTTATTTTATCCAGTGGTCCCACTCTGGGATCAAAACAGAACTAGGTTCAAAGACTCTTCTGCTGGATGCAAATACACAGTTTTGATCAATATACATTTTACTGTGCCTCAGCTACCAATTTTTAACAATACCTTTCCAGCACATAACAAGCTCATCACGAGTGACAGTTCACCAGATAGTGAATTATTTTGGTGGAATGGTTTGCTCTGTATTTGATAATTGAAACAATTTTAAATTAATTCAGTAGGTAATTCATTAAATGATAGCACATATATAAATAAAATTTCACATAACTCTTTGGAAAAGGGACTGTTAAATTTGAAACCAGAGCTTTGAATGACAAAAGCAACATTTGTAATGAAAAACAATACAAAAAATAAATATTTTAACAACAGCACAAATTTACTCTTATTAATGTTTCCTATAACTAGCAAAATTTTACATTCAATGTACAAGAATTAAAATTCACCCTAGCACAGAATAAATGCATGTAATTTCTACACTGGAAGAAAATCAATACAAAAATCATTATCTTTGTTGCAAATACAGATCATTGTGGATGGTTCTGTTCACAAATGCGTATAATTGTACATGAATTTGTGTATGAATACATGAAGTTATGAGTAACTAGATTGCATTGGTGAAAGTAAAACATGGTTCCTGAACACATACAAAAAATGAAAACATGCACATGACATTTTTTTGTTAATGGCGTACAAAGCACAAGTCAGGAGTATGCAATTCGTGATCAACTAAGTAAATAAAATGTTTTAAGTCTTCCTGTGCACCAATGAAAATAATTTTTCAGATGTAATTATATTATTAAACATACTTCCCAAGGTAACTACTAGGAAAAGGATTTTTTTAGGTAAATATGTATTTTTCAAAATTCTGTAATAAATACATAAATCTGCATGTTACCTCCATTATTTTTATTCTGTACAGAAATGTCAAGTAAAAGTTCAGCAAGAAAAAAACAACAACAAAAAACAGCAATGTAACGAGCAGGTAGAATTTAGATAAATGTGTAGACTAGATGTCCTAAATTATTTGGCCAAAAATTTCAATTTTTTTTAAAGAAAAGGATGTACATGTTTTAAAGCATGTAATTTGACATGAAATGGTAAAAAAGATTTATGTTCACAAGGCATTTTAAAGATTTTTACTGTAAAATTTACCTGCAAGTACAGAGATGTAAACATACACTGAGGTGAACTTACTCCCAGTATCACAGTGTCATTGAAACGATCTTTGGCTTGTGCTGCAGTGGCCATTTTATGGGTGGAAAACAACAATACAGAGCAAGCCTTTGGATCTTACAACAATCTGCTTTGCTCTGGAAAACAGTTCTAAATTTACCATTACTGACTGTACAAAGGGTATTACAACTCAGTTTTTAAGTGGATTACAAAAGACAAAAAGAACGACATAGATCTTTGTTTTGGCAGATCCACAAAATGGCTACCACAGCACAACTCAAAGTTCATCACTTCGCATGAGCCTCAGACGACATTGCAGTGGTGCTTATGGGTAAGCTCGCCACAACGTGTTTTACATTCCCATATTTGCAGGTAACTTTTATGGCAAAAATCTTTAAAATACATTGTAAAGCTAAAATTTTTTCATCATTTCATATCAAACTAAATACTTTAAAATATGTATTTAACTTTTTCTCGAAATTTACAGCCAAATAATTTAGGATGCTACAGTACACATTTACTGGAATTTATGCCCCTTGTCCGCTCCAGGAGGACTTGTTTCATTAGTGGTAGCACATTGGCAAATGGCATCTCTTCCCACTTGAAGAAGCGAAACCAGAAGTTCTCCTGAACCCATGAAGGCTTAGGTAGCACATGGATAGGTCTCAAAGTTCAACATGGACAGCATATATGTGACGCTTGCAATATTGCCATTGTTGTTGATCCGGTTCTGTTGAATTGCTGCGGTCAGCCTGTTCTCTTTCTGCGATATTATTCCATTCCTGTATTATTGCTAAAGTATGGTTGTAAAGTGCACAGAGTTAATTATTTTTAGGAGCTGTATAACTGTGCCAAAAATTTCTGTTGACTTTTAACGAGTGTTTTGCCTTTTCATTGTGAATTTGTGAGTGAAAAAGGATCCTTTGAATCCAAATTCCAAGAAAAGCAACAAACCTGTAACAGCATCCTATAAAAACAAACAAACAAACAAACAAAAATCTGCCACCAGACACAACATTTTGTGGCGTTATTGTTCATAAGGAAAATAAGTCAAGACAAAATGCAAGACAAGCATCCAGTGCAACTCCAAAGAATTTTTTTCATCACATGTAAAGCTGTGATTAGTAAGTTGAGTAATAACATTTTTTTAACCACAGAAAATAGCTAGTTACATTATCATTGAAGAAAATATATTTGTATTATTAGCAAATATTTTTGAAATTATTAAGACAAATATTTTTCATTTTTTATAGCACCTAAAATTCCGTTTCCCTAGTAATTACAATATCTATGATATATCGAGTAAATAACATGCAGTTGAACTAAAATTACACATTTTGAGTCAAAAGTTGGAGAATTTGTCATTTTGTTTTCATTTATTTTTTAAATACTTCCAACAGTAAAATTTTCTCATGAAACTTTTTACAGCATATAGGTTATTTCTCAAATTCATATTGAATACATATATATAGGTCATTAGACACTGGAAAATGCAGTAAACTCTCACTAATTCAGGTGTATTCCAAATTAGAGAACATGCTTATGTATACCTTCAAGTTGAATTTTATGAAAACAAGTAAATTTAATAAGGTTAAAAACATAATGTACAGAAAATAAAAATTTTACAAACATGTATATATACATATTAAAAAAACTGAATATAAAGAAGTCAAATGAAATGAAGAGTACAGTTTTGATTGTTTTTAATGAAATGATCACTGCATCAAACATAAAAATGTACAAATTTCATTAAATGTTGGCTAGTCCTTCTAGTCTGTATCCTACCCCCTTTTTTGAAAATAATATCACTTGTATAAAGGTCATCTATTTGGTGTTGCCATTTTAGGCCATACAAATATTTTTATACTCTCATCAGAACAAGCGAATTTGATGACATATTCTCAATCTGTATACGAGTAGCTTCTACAGACTGATATAATTTAATCACAAACAATATAATCTCCTGTCTGAACATCTACGCTCTTTTCACTTTGGTGGCACAGTGGAAAGAGCGCTTGCCTGTTTTAATTGTCGAATCTCTGCCTCAACCAATATAATTTTTTTTTTATTCTTGTAATGCTCATGAAATATACTTTCACATTTGGATATCACAAACAAAAAGAATATCTGGTTACTAAAAAATTACTCAACATATTTATATCTTATTTTTTTCTGTCATTATTGACAGGCTTTCATCTAGTTTCTTAATAATTACTTTCTTTATCTTCGGTTATCTGGGTACGATATCAATCAAGCCTCATATATCTTATTATACTTGTAATCTTTGATGCCACGTACATATATACATCATTGTCTTTCATGTACCCTTTCCATTCATATACTAGCATACTGTGCTTATTTAATTACAAGATGCAGCCCACTTAAAGACTCCTTTTTTATTGTATTATATTTAGTATTGGGGCCAATGTCATTTCATATCTAGTGCTTGGTTCCATGCCCAAACAATAAAAAACAAGAAGACAAGACAGAACAAAGGTATTTCTAATTTCTTGCATTAATATCATTATTTATACATTTATTACTGATATAATCTTTGTTCAGTAAGCTTCAAAAATCTAAGTTTTTTCTGCATTGAATCAACAGATCCCAGATTTGATGTTACACACTTAAATAAATAAAACAGTATTAGTTATAAATGAACTCATGACTAGCACAAGTGCTATTTCCCAAAATAATTTCCTGTACCACTCTTCTTTAGTGGGTTCAGCAGCTGTTAGTTAAAGCAAATCAGGTTTAAAAATCCACTCCTAAATTTCTAAATTTAAAAACATTTTTAGGAAAAAGCACATTAAAAAAAAAAAAATCTTTTCTGAAAATCTTGGTTTTGTGAAAATAAGCAGCAGCAATTTACAGTATTGTATTTTTCTTTAATCAAATAAGCCGCTAACTTCTCTGTTAAATGGATAGATAGCATAATTTATTCTTAAGCCAATGACTGTATCAGAAACACTCTACTATGGGTATCCTTTAAAGAAATTTGAGGCTTACAGCATAAATTTCATACTATCATTTTCTGTTCAAAACATTACAATTTTCCTTAGGAAAATTGTAATGTTTTGAACAGAAAGTTTTCCTTAGGAAAATTGTAATGCCTAAAAAAATAAAATAAAAAAAATCCCCAGTGCAGACCTATAAGTTGGAGATATTAAAAGAATAACTTTTAAGATGACTCAACGTTCTTGAAATTGTGTTGACATTCCATCTCGTTATTGAGTAGATTGAGCTTTGGCCTAATATAGATGTCTTACTGAATCTTGAAATAAATGTTTAAAATTCAAATATAATAGAAGGAAATAATGCTTCAACAGCTCCAATGTCACAAAGCTTTGGTAAATGGTAGCAAGTTGAAACTACCACAAAGTGTTATGAAATTATGAACGTGGAATGAAGTACATGTAACAGATATTAGTCTATTAAGTACATATACTAATACATTATTTTTTCTTTGCAAACAGTTTACATAAATAAAATGCAACATTTACTGAGGAAGAAATGAAATAAATCCCAGTTTGGCAGTACTTAAAATTTTTGCCTCTGCTGTTTTTGCCGCAGAGCTGTTACGGTGAGTTTTATGAATCAGAATATAGTTTCTTTACTGATTTTAGAAAATCAGTTTCAGAAACTAAGATAGAGTATATTAACAAATCATAAGAAAATCCATTTATTTGGCGTAATGAACACTAAAGAAACATGCCAGCTTTCGCCACCAACAGGTGGCTTCTTCAGGCTGAAGTAACATCTAAAGAATACACAAGATTTTAAATACAATTCAACATTAATATAATCTTGTGTATATAATACACAAGATTCTAATACAATTCAACATTTAAAATCTTGTGTATTCTTTAGATGTTACTTCATCCTGAAGAAGCCACCCGTTGGTGGCGAAAGCTCGCATGCTTCTTTAGGGTTCATTACACCAAATAAATGGATTTTCTCACGATTTGTTATCATCTGGTGTAACTACCCACCTATTATATTCTATAGAGTATATTAATATTGTTGAATTTTTTTTCTGGTGGCAGTCAGAAAAAAAAAATGATGCTTTTTCAAGTAGTTCCGTGTACCAATGCTGATATCAGCCTATGTGCACCCATCATTGAAAGTTTCAGTAGCGAACAATAAAAAAATCTGTAGTTCTTACCTCTTTTCAGTAGTGAAAACTACAAAAATCTAGTTTTCAGTAATAATGAATAAAATCATATTACACACTCTGTAAAATATAAATTACCAGAGCAGTAAAATGACAGAGTAAATACGTAAAAAAGCGAATTTGTGTTTTAAAAATTGCCCATAAATTGAAGACATTTTGTGAGAAACACCAAATTGCTTTAATATATTATTTTTTTTTGGTTTGCCTCAAAAATCACACACACTGCAAGTTGTTCATGGTTGTCTTCAAATCCCCAAATGAATGAAAAAAAAAAATAAAAAAAATAATAAAACAAAAAAATTGTCCATTGCAGGAAAAAATTCTAGTACTACTCCAGAACTTTACCCAAAAATACGAAATATTAAGAACTTTCCAAGCCCTGGAAAGAGAACTAAAATTTCATGATGTCTCCGGGATTCCATGGGCTGGATTAAGGCCCAGCGGGGCCCAAGGCTAAGACATCTGAGTGGCCACCAAAGAACTTATGACGGGGAATTATTATGAAGTCCATTAAAACACGAAGCTGTAACTACTAAATTATCTGTAGAGTTTTCATAATAAGTCATTGTATTTTCCACTGTTCTCACAAGGAGACAAATTAAAGACTTAAGATTCCTAGATTTTGTCTTGAATTTTCTAATGATTCAGCATTGTATACTTTTTTTAGTGCATCTTTTTTGTTATGCAATGTGAAGCCACAGGGGGCTTCGACCATTAACAGTTAAGTGCAAATTAGGAGGTGTGGGTGGATGGTAGTGAAAAAACTGAAACTGTCTCGCCGACCCCGCTTTACGCAGCAACATGAAACCTTTACCCTTGGTGAGTCACTGCCTTGAAATCTGTTCGTCTTCCAGCCTCTGTTTCTGACCAAGTGGAAATCATATGAGAAAAAAGTAAAACTATTTTATAAATCTCTCTCTCTCTAATTCTGTGTGTGTGTGTGTGTGTGTGTGTGTCTGCATGCACGCACCTATCTATCTATTATTTGCCAAGGCATACTTCCTGGGCCCACCACGACCAAGGGACCTAGAAGTATGCCAATATAGACCCCCCTTAATTTGGCGCTGGTAACTTCGCATGTGGTCAGAGATGCTTAGACATTAAAAACATATTGAAAAAACATGGAAGAAATGCAATGATATCGAAAACATTCAAGAAAAACACTCCAAAATGCTTAATGAATGTTCAAATCTAGAAAACATGAAAATAAACTTTACGCATATCATTAAAATGGTTATTTCACAAGAGATTTTCAATTTCTGTAGTATATCTGATGCTTCCAGTAATCCGTAGCAGACCGACAATTTCCGTAATGACTACGGAGAATCTGAATAGTAGGAGTCTCCATAAGAGCAAGGACAAGTATTACACATGGCTCTTCTTGAACTAAATGAAGTACAATGCACACAAAAATATTACATAACTGGTTTCACAACACAGCTTCTTGTGCAGCATAATTAGTTGCATGTCTACACGAGTTTGCTGTTGCAGATCTTTTTCTCCACTCTGTTCTGTCTTGTTCAACTCGCTTTTCAACTTCTTCCCCTTTTGCACCCCTTTAGGTGCAATCATTTCACCACTTCTAGCTTGCTTTCTATTTAGCACCCTGCCCATAATTCTGCATCCCACATATTCTTAGTCCCTTCTCAAAATACATCCATACCAGCACAACATGGCTACTTTGGCCTCGACCTTACCATCTCATTTCTGTTTTTTATATAGGGTCAAAATTGTAAGGTTAGGAATACCTAATGCTCTTGCAATGCACAGAACATGGCCTCTCCTATTCAACTTCACCTTCACACGGTGCAGTGTATTCTAACAAAAGGAGTCTAAGGCAACTGAGTATTAGCAGTGTAACATCAAGACATGAGGAAATGCTATCTCATCTTCTGCCTTCACATTGTGCAACATGTTAACAAAAAAAAAAAAAAAAAAAAAAAAAAGGACCACACAACCAAGTATTAGCAATATTACAAGGTATGGGGAAATACTATCCTACACTCAGCTAAATGGAAAACGAGCCATTTTATTCCCAGCCAGTACGTAGCCCAGAAAAAAACTGAAAGGACTGATGGCAGGAAAGGCATCCAGTCATGAAACCTTTGCTACAACCCTATGAAATAATTCAGGAAAAAGTGATGTTGTTATGGCATATATGCTTTATGTACAAATTGAACACTGAAATATTATTTGAAATTAAATTAACTTGGTAGTTTTTGTTGTGACACATTTTTTTTTATTAAAACAGGTGTTTTACTAATGTGCACAGTGCCATTTGTCATGTGCACGGGCAATATTGTATGCAGTTATGCTGAATTATGAATTGCACTAGATGAGTTTAAAGTCTTTGCTCCATAACTACACAATGACAAGCTGGTCATAGATTTGTAAGTGGGAATGCATTTGTTGTCTGGAGTGTCAGTTTATACCAACTTCAAACACTATTCAGCTTCTTATAAGAAAAGCTGTCAAAGATCAAAGCTTGCATATATGCAAAGAATTTAACAAGAGGTTTGAGAAAAAAAAATTACACCATTATGATAGAACAGTGCTCTTGGAAAATTAAGTGTAAAGGATAAAGAATGTTGTGAAAAGCCTTTAACAGGAATAGAAATGCATAGCCACATCAACTGAACAAAGCTGGTGACAAAAGGGTTTTCCAAACTTGGTATAACCATGATTAATCATGTACGTTTACGTGCAAAATTTTCATATCAGAGTGTGATATCAGCAGCATTGTGATGAATCACATGAGATGGGTATGGAAAAGAGGAATGAATTTTACATCAGCCAAGTTTCAAAAACTTCATTCACAGAATGTAACATTTACCTGTTCTGTACAGTGCATAAAATAGATGTTATACATAGTTTTAATTAATCAATAATACACAGTATATACATTAGAATGACAGTTCTTTTTTTATTCATGGCTGCTTAACTTTAAACAGTGTAAGAATAACTTATTTCTGCTTCAGACAAATAATAATAATAATATAATAATAATCTTAGATATCAATAGGAAACAAATCTGCTTAAAGAAATAATTCTTAACAAATATACATGGAAGGCAATACACATATCATGATCAACACAACTGTGCCAAATTTTGATTGTTTCCCATGTAGCCTCTTCAGAAAATAAAAAAAATTACATCACCCCAGAGTGGAAATCTAACCTGCACCTCATGAATTTCATTCGAGCATGCTACCATTACACCACTCAGGACAACGAAGTGCCAAGCAATTGAAGCTAAACTAATGTAGCTTAGAAATCTGAATACTGTTCAGATTTGGCTACATGGCAAACAGTGAAAATTTGGCACCTTTATGCTGATAGTGACATTTCACTTCCTTTCACGCACACTACTGTTTGTGAAAATTGCAACACCATGAAGGACTGCTGGTATTAGCTTGGTACAGGAAATATAAAAAAGTTTGGGACATGCAAATGATTAAAATGTCAGTGAAAATGAGTATGCAGTTTTGGAGAAGTACCCTCTGAACTATCCGATCTTGAGCTGGTTCAAAGAGGATGTTGTAATCAGTGAAGAGCCAACATTGAGCCAAAAGGGTGTTACTTGTTTCTCACATACATGAGACTAACCAAGGAACAAAAAGCTGAACTTTTTAGTTGGGCAAAAAAAAAAAAAAAAAAAAAATCAGAACATGTAACAAGAAAGTGTGAATATAAAGTGGCACGAGCAAGATGGAATTGTTCACTGTATTCACAATATAAAATAACTGAATTCAAAACAAAATAAAGTGATTTTAAAAGACACTGCTTCAAACACATCTCTTTTTTCTTTTGTGTGTGTGTGTGTGTGTGTGTACTTGCTAGAACATCAGCTCAATATTCCTCTTGTGTTGCTTTCTTCTCAGCAAGTTCCACGACCATATTTGTCTTTTGTTGACTCTGCAGCTGCACAGCAATCTTTGCTTAGTTTTTCTTTCTGTTGATATAATTCCCTTCGTATTTCTTCACCACTTTCTTTCCTCCTTCCCTTTTATTCCCTCAGATGACAATTTATCCATCATGCTGAAAGAACTTTCAGCCTGAGGACCAGGAACACATGATATCAAAGCTTTCACTACTTTGGATAAATGGTGTGACTTTCAGAATATGAATACTTTTGAACACCATGCATCAATTTTAACAAATTTTCAAACTCCGTCACTTCCATTTTTGGAAAATTTTCCCTCCTTTATCAAGCTTAAGTGCAGATATTTATGGGGGAAAAGAACACTTAACAACAACATGGGATAGTGAGAACATCGCGGGAAGAAAAAAAATGCGATTTCGGGAGAAATCTTCGCTCCGACCAACTTCCATTTTCGGAAACTTCTTCCTCCATTTTTAGGTTGAAATACAGTATATGTGGAATAAAAGCGTATTTAAGAACAATACTAGGCGAAAAGAACATTGCAAGAAAAAAAAAAGATTACAGGAGAAATCTTAGCTGCATCTAACTTCCGTTTTCGAAAGCTTCGTAAAACGGAATCCCGTCGTCAAATGAAAAACACAATCCCTCTCCCCCACCATTACCCCCCCCCCCCAATTTCTGTTCAGTTGTGAATTGATCTCTAGAATGCCCAAAATGATACCAGAAATGGCAATATTATTTGAATCCACGGAAGAATCTGCCTGAAGGCTACAGGGAAATCTTTGTGCCGTCTTAACTTCCATTTTTGGAAATAGTTGCCCGCAGCTTTCTGCTGAAATACAAACATTTATGCAATAAAATTACATTTAATAGCAACATTGGGAACAGGCAACATCATGAGAAAAAAGGAATTACGACTACGGGAGAAATCGTCACTCCATTTAACTTCAGTTTTTAAAAGTTTTGACAGACAAAATACCTACCCCAGACGGACCCCCCCCCTCTTTATTTCTCTTCAGTTCTGCATCAGTCTCGAGAATGACCCAAATGATGACAAGAAAAGCTGAATTCCGCAAATCCGTGGAAGAATCTCATGTATGTCCTCACTACACCCCATCACCAAATAACGTCGCATTATGAACACCTGAAGGACTTTGAGTGAGGAAGAATTGTTCGCGGATGAGAGAAGCTGGATTTTCCTACCACAAAATTGCCGCTCGTATGGGACGAAAGGTCAGTAGTGATGTCCATCTGTCGTCAGTGGACAGATGAGGCTTGGATGCATAAAAATTCAGGAAAAGGACAGGAAAATGGCACGACTGCACGGGATGACAGACACCTCTACTGCATGGCAGTGACCGATCGCACACTGACATCCACTGTGTTAGTGCATTAGTGGTGCACTGTCACAGGTCAGGCTTTGTCCTCCAGCACAGAACAATGCCATCTGCTTAACACAGGACTGCCCAATCTTGGGTATAAGCAGCCCATTGGTGTGCATTCCGTTGACCCTCAACCACAGATGCGTCAGGCTAGTTAGTTAGTTAATTGATTTTAGTGGCGCAAGGGCCAGGCTTGGCCAAAGAGCGCCAGACACAGAACTATCAGCTAAAGATTTTAAAAAGCGGGGTGAAATGATTAAGAGCAGACAAACTTGGTAAAAGTTAGAAAAGAGGATGATGAAAGATGTTGTGAAGACTAGTTAGTTTATTAGGTTTATATATAACTTTATTAATTTACCATTATAATATAACTTTTTTTTTTTTTTTTTTTTTTTTTTTTTTTTTTTAAATAAGTTTTAAAATGTTAATCTCTTTTAAAAAGGAAAATACTGCGAAAGTGTCGCAGTGGTCGCCCAAAAGCTTTTGGAAGCGTAGCTGCGTCCTCGTCCAGCAGATGAGACTGAAAATAGTGAAACCGATGCTGACGAAAACGAACACAACTGCACAAAACATGAGAGACGGTGAGTAAACAGTCGCACGCCTCACACATCGGGGCAGCGTCGCCACACAGCAAATAGCTATGCGTGAAGCGACAATGCCCAATGCGGAGACGCGCAAGAACAACTTCTTCCCTACGGTTCCGGCGACACGATGATTTCCAGACTCCAAGGATGGGTTTAACACGGTGCAGTTTATTCTCTACCTGTTGGTCCCACAGACTTCGCCACGTTCGTCTGATATGATCGTGAACAAGAAAGCGAAAATCACGGTGAAACAGTGGCAAGGGTGTGACGACCAAAGAAGAGGCAGATCTAGCAGCAGCATCAGCAGACTCGTTCCCTGGGATCCCAACATGCCCAGGAATCCAGCAGAACCGAATCTGGACATCAGCCTCGAGCAAAGAACGAAGAAGTCTCCGTACGGTAAAAAGAAGGGGGTGGCCAGAGAAATCCAAAGATGACAATGATTGCACAACACTCAAAGAATCAGTGTACACAATAGCACGCTGATGAGAGCTCGACTGCACGTGAACAAGTGCAAGATACACAGCATGCATCTCCGCCGAAAACACCGTGGCCTCGGCAGGAATGCGGGCAACAGAAACTTCGTCAATGCAGACGGCGGCGCATCCAACGACACCAGCTGCCTTAGATCCATCGGTGAAAACAGGAATAAAGTCTGCATTGACGTAACGGTGTTCGGCGAAGAGCTGCTGGTACACTGACGCAGGGGTTGAGGACTTGTCAAAAGATGTAAAGCTGGTATCAACCATGACACCAAGAGGGTGCCATGGGGGATCCTCAAAGCCCCTGGTCTCTCCAACGAGTGACAAGTCGAGCCCTGCATCACGAGCTACGGCCGCCATACGAAGACCGAAGGTTCGAATGCACGAGGGACGGGTCTCGAACAAACGAGCATGCTGGGGATGAAAAACTGCATCGTGTAAAGTATGTTCTGAGAGAGATCTAAGTTTCAGGTAAAATTGAAGGGACAGCTGCAGACGGCGTAAATGAAGCGACGGTTCGTTCGCGTCGGCATAAAGGCTGGGAATGGGTGACGTGCGAAATGCTCCCGTACAAAGACGCAGCGCTTGATGGTGGATGGTATCCAACGGCCGGAGAACGGAAGGACGCGCAGAGCCATACACCATACAGCCATAATCCAGTTTAGACCGAATGAGAGAATGGTAAATACGGAACAAGGAAGTCCTGTCTGCACCCCAGGAGACTGAGGCGAGGATCTTGAGGATGGACAAAGCTCTCAGACAGGAAGTGCGGAGTCGTCGAACGTGCGAGCGAAAGGTGAGCGCACGGTCGACGGTCAAACCAAGGAACTTGGTTTCCGGCAAAACTGGAATGGCTGCATGGTCCAAATAGAGTTCTGGATCGGGGTGGAGGCCACGCCTCCGGCAGAAATGGACACACGCTGTCTTTTCAGCAGAAAGAACGAAACCATTGTTGTTAGCCGCTTTAACTATCTGGTTAATTGCAGACTGCAGCTGCCTTTCAATGAAATGCATGCTTGATGACGAGCAGAAGATGTGAAGGTCGTCAACATAAATGGTAGTCGAAACCGTAGGAGGAAGATTTTTAAGCAAACAATTAATGCGGAGGATGAAAAGAGTCACCGAAAGAATGCTGCCTTGAGGAACACCTTGTTCTTGATGGAAGAAGGCAGAGAGCGTTGTACCGAGGCGCACCTGGAACACACGGTTACGAAGAAAGTTGGCAATGAAGGTTGGCAGGTTTCCCCGCAACCCATTCTCGTGGAGGCCACGGAGGATACCGTGACGCCACGCTCTATCGTAAGCTTTTTCGATGTCAAAAAAGACAGACACCAGGTGCTGCCTACGCACGAATGCCTCTCGAACAGACGTCTCAAGGAGCAGGAGATGGTCAGGAGCTGAACGATGACGACGGAAGCCGCTTTGTGATGGCGACAGAATTTGATGTTCTTCTAGGAAGTAAATTAGCCTAGAATTAACCATGCGTTCAAGGATTTTGCACAGACAGCTAGTGAGGGCAATTGGCCGGTAACTAGAGGGAGACTTGGGGTCTTTGCCAGGCTTGGGAAAAGGTAAAACAAAAGCTTTTCGCCAGGAGTCCGGGAAACTGTGCTCCAACCAAATGCGGTTGAAAAGCACTAACAGATTCTCGAGAGACGACTGCGATAGATGACGGATCATGTCATAGTGGATGCCATCGGGACCTGGCAGATGTTGCACCGGACCGATGCAGAGCCACTCGGAGTTCAACCATGCTGAAGGGGGAGTTATACTCGGTGTTATGAAAAGGCGCAAAGGAGAGTCTCTGGCGCTCAGCAGCTGGTCTAGTCCTCTGAAAGGAGAGAGGGTACGCCTCAGAACTGGAAACAGAGGCAAACGCCCTACCCAAACAATCCACTATCTCCCCGACTTCAGCATACGTGCAGCCGTTACTCTCGAGAATAGAGATCTGATGGGAACCACAGTTTCCCCGAATCCTACGAATTTTTTCCCAAACAGTTTTTGAACTGGCACGTGAATTGATCGATGAAACGTACTTTATCCAAGACTCCCTCTTGCTTCGTCGACGCACCAACCGAGCGTAAGATTTTGCTCTTTTAAATTCAACGAGATTAGCATCGGTTGGATACCGCCGAAATGTACACCAGGCCTTATGTTGAGCTCTCCTAGCCGCTGTGCAATCAGAGGTCCACCAAGGTTTCGGACGTCTTGGGAGCGTCGTTGATGTCTTTGGGATAGAGAGATCCGCTGCCTGAATGATACACGTGGTGACATCAGTAACAGTTGCATCGATTGACCCTCGGGTCACCATGACAGAAGGTATCACTGCGGACGATGTGAAGACCTCCACTTGGCACGATCCATCCTCCATCGAGGAGGGCGGGAAGCAGAAGATGGCACGCTCTCATTATAGCCAAGTACAATTGGAAAGTGGTCGCTCCCATGGAGGTCGTTGCACACCGTCCACGACCAGTCAGCAATAACCGATGGTGAACCCAAAGATAAATCGATCGCACTGAAACTTCGTGTAGGCTCGTGGAAATAAGTGTCAGCTCCGGTGTTAAAAAGGCACAGGGAGGTCGAGGACAGAAGAGATTCGATCCTACGGCCTCGTACGTCTGTTCTGACACTACCCCACAATGGATTATGAGCATTGAAGTCACCCAGAAGAAGAGCAGGTGACGGCAGCTGCCCAACTAAGCTCTCAAGAACGGACACGCTCACGTCCTCATCCGGCGGCAGATAGACGCTGCAAACAGTTAGAGGCACAGGCATGGAGATACGCACCGCAACGGCTTGTAAAGATGTTGAGACCGCAACGGGAGAAACTGGAACACTGTGGGGGACAAGAATGGCAACTCCCCCGCAAGCTATATCTCCTGAAACATTATCTTTCCGAAAATGCACTGTAGCCTCGAACTGAGAGCAGGTCTGATGGTTTAAGTTTTTGTCTCCTGGAGGCAAAGGCACACCGGAGAGTACGACGAAAGCAGATGTTTGACGTCGTCATATTTTGTCCGAAAACCTCGACAGTTCCATTGAACGATTGAAACCATGATTTGAGGGGTAGATAGGAAGAAAGAAACGGGGGTCAAATGAACTGAAGAGGCCTAGAAGGCCTCGGAGTCCATGAATTCCTCAGTCTGGTCTGCAGTGCCCCTCGGCAGCGTGGTAACCGGGGGGAAGGACTGGGGGTGTCTGGAGGATGAAGACCGGGACTGATTCGTTCCGGCTTGAACCTTTGTTTGAGATTTAGTGGCTGAGGATTGTGCGTCAGGCTACAGTGAGGTCTCAAACACAGACACTGGTGCATTGATTGGCAACAGCCCAAGTAGCACACTGACATTGGCCAACAGTTGGCCCAATGATATTTTTGCGTCGGCAGCGTTGGGCGAAGGTTGCATTGTTTATCGAAGATTGGCCAACGGTTTTTCCAACCACACATGACTAACCATTTATCAACAAATGACCACTTAATGGTTGTCTGATGGTTGTCCAACAACACATGACCAGCTATGGTTGTCCAAGAAAACATTAACACATTGGAAAACTGTTTGCAACAGGTTTTCCAATGTGGGTCCAACCGTTGAACCAACACATATCCAATTATATATTCTTACAGCATTGCAAATGTTATCTAGCTGCTTAATTATTCACGTGCTATTTAGACAACCTATATTTTGAGGTTACTCACCTTTATTCCCTAAATCTTTCAGGAGGTTTTCGTCTCTACACATTTCCAACACGTATTTTTATACGTGTTGGAAATGTGTAGAGACGAAAACCTCTTGAAAGATTTAGGGAATAAAGATGAGTAACCTCAAAATATAGACATATCCAATTGTTGGCCGCCGAGTCACCTCGTCGCTGGGCCGACCGTTGAAAGCCCACGGTTGGTCCAACATAATATTGCTACCTGGGAGGTGTGTTTTCTGAAGAGTCATGATTCAATTTGATGCACCATGATGGTTGCATACGTGTTCAAAGACATCATGGAGAATGGCACCTTGCAGCATCATACCGGCCCAATGCCAAGCTTCATGGTTTCGGGCGCCATTGGGTTCAATTCGCAATCTCACCTAATATGAATCGAGGGAACCCTCAACAGCTAGCGATACATCAGTAATGTTTTAGAGGCAGAAGTTGTCTAGATGCTGTATTCCAGCAGAACAGTGCTCGGCCACATGTGGCCCGGAATGTCCAAGACTTCTTCAATGCACAGCAGACACCGCTTCTTCCCTAGCCTGCACGTTCGCCGGATTATATCCCCAATCGAACATGGTATCTAAGTGACAGGCCCATTAAGCGCCTCCACCAATCACCACAAATGAACTCTGGTCTCATATAGAAGCAACCTGGCAGGTGATTCCCCAGGACGACATAAAAACCTCTTCCATTCAATGCCATGCAGTGTACAGGCTATTATTGCTGCTCGAGGTGGCTTCACACGATACCGAGTTTTGAAGCAAAAAAATCTTGTATTGCTCTACAAATGTAATCAGTTATCTCCAGTAACGTGAGGAACCTGTGATATAAATTCCATTTGAATAGTGTGACTCTTTCTTGGTGTTGTAACTTTCACAAACGGTAGTGTATTTGTGAAGAATTATTTCTTCAGGGAGGATTTGCTTTCGATTGATATCTAAGATGTTCTCCAGAGTATTAGAACTTGTAACACATATTTGTACCTGGATGTAAAAAAATGTGTTGACGCTACAAGGAAGCGTCGGCCTGCTTTGACAATCAAATTTGGTCAGTACTCAGATTTCTAAGCTACATCTGGTTAGCTTTAGTTGCTTGAAACTTCATTGCTCTGGGTGGTGTAACAGCAGCATGCTCAAATGGAAGTCAGGAGATGCTGGTTCGATTCCTGCTGCAGGGAGATGTAATTTTAAAGTTTATTGAAGAGGTGGCTACATGGGAAACAGTGAAAATATGGCACCTTTGTACTGATCATGGCATTTTTAATAATAGCAATGAATTCTCACTTTTCATAAAATTTCCATACAGGACATCCAAAGCTTTTAATGTCCATATTCTCACGGTTTCAGACAATTCCCGCCAAAATTATCAGATGAAACTGAGTCACAGTTCTCAACAATCAAGTTTTTCTTATTTATTTTAATATTTTGCAGCTTTATGAATTATACAAATATGTGAAGATAGAAGCTGCTCGCAATATATGGTTACTTTTTCAAGGGAAGGGAGAGATACAGACACACACACACAGTGTTATCTCAATGAGAACTTAATACATGCTTTTGATGTGGCTTTGGCTATCAGAAGGAAGCAGGAAGCTAACACGACAGGCTGGTACTTCTAATGCTCCATTACCTATGGCATATCTTTTTTCTTATCAAACCTCTTCTATTATTTACCAGTTATATGCTTATTATGTTAAATTCTTTGCATGCATGTATTGAAACTGTCACATCACTGTTCAACCTCAAACAATTCTTAAGTTACAGAACACAATGATAAATGGCTACATCAGTGCTTTTCAGGCAAGCATGTGAGGTTATATGCTATACTCAAGCAAGGTTTAATCCCTTCACAATGCCAAGTCCTTTAGAATGCTGGATGTCCCAAAACTGATGGTGCATCAAGTTTGTATTTCTGATTATGTGCACACATAATACAAATCAACAGATTTACAGAGAAATTTTTGCAAACTGTTCTTAAATCTCCCTTTGCATGCTATTTTTTATCCACTCAAATGAAGTGGACTGACTCCATGATTCTAATATTTTCACATTATGTGGGACAAAATCTGCACACTTTGCCTGGAAATGTTTTTCCATGAGGATGCTGTTTTTCCCATTAACTCTCCTTTGACAGGTACTCAAATGGTAGCACATTTCTTTTGCATTCTACTGATAAACTCGTGAACTACAGAAGAATTTATTTTATTATACTGTTTACTAAAAATCACACAAAATTATACACGTCTAGTATGCTCTATATTTTTTGATCTACCTAAGCAGATTTCTTTTGCAAAGCATCAACACAAGAAAATCAAAGCAGCACAATTTGCTGTGCCACAGATAAACTTTGAATGATATCTAACAGGAAATGCTATGAGCCATAAAATTTTCTGGAGTACACTATACAGCCCAAGAGCAGAAGGTAAAATGATTTCTGGCATTCATTATGTAATGAAAAACTAAAATCCCACATTTTATGAGCATAAAACTTACTTATACATTTCAGTGTTAATGTGTACTTTGCACTATACATTACCTTGTCGTATCATATGGAATAAATACTATCTAATCTTTGGCAAATAATGAAGAACCTGAATCATTATTCTGACTGGGAGACTGATTTGGAGGTCTTGGCACAGAACTGATTGCACAGGTAGAAATGTTTTATCCAAACGGACAATAAAGAATCTTTCTGAAATAAACCTGCAGTTTTTCGTAATTCATTACTGCAGATGACAAAAAAACTGCTTGACCATGCTGGGTTCTATTTAAAGGTCCTTTGCAACTGAAAAATTCAGAACCAGTGAGAATACCAGTCAAGGTTTGGTTAAATTTAAGCACAGGAACTTTTAAGAATTATGCCAGCTGTGATTCTGAACTTGTAAATGTCATTGCTTTTGACAACTACTGAAATGAAAGATAGTGATAACAGCAGTGACAATGATGACAAAGATGTTACCATCCTACCAACACCATGCATGCTCTTGCTACTTATGATGTGATAAAAACATTTCTCATTAATCCTATACAAACAAGAGTGCTCAAAATGCTCTCCCTATAGTGTACTAAGAACTTTTTGCATTGCATTCAAAAAATTAATCAGGCCCAGGTCATACAGTATTTTAAAACTTTAAATGGAAAATAAATAATCCAAGTTAGATTATGTAATGATAAAAATACGATACAGAACATATCTATTCCAGAACATGTTTGTATGCAAGTCAATTAGATGAAGAAATAATGTTGCATTAGTGGTAAGTGCATTAAACACTTGCATTCTATGTTAAATACTGTAATTTTAAAATGTGGAGATTCATATTTTCTAAAATAATATCGTTAAAATTCAAAGTTTCACGTACACGTTTCTCACAGTTATTCATTTTTTATGTTGGTCCCTAGAAAAATGTATAATCAATGCTTTACTGTATATGCAAGGCGCTTCTGCATAAAGAAATTTTTTTCAGCACAAGTGGATTTTCTAAGACACGGTTTTAGTAACTAATAAATCACTAATGCAATCTCATCTGAGTTCTTTTTATGGTTAACAAATAAGCATGCGTACTTATTTTGAAGAACAATGTAACATTACATATCGTATATGCCCAACAAAAAGACAAATACATTTTTCCACTTAAAAAATTAGAATAATAAATAAATAAATAAATATGCATACCTAATTTGCAAAGCCTAATAAAATACGCATAATTTATCACATCGAAAGCATAAAAATAAGCTATCACTTATATGCCACATTAGTTTTTTACACATACAGGGACTTTAATCATTTTCAGCAGCATCTCAACATTAGTTTCTTTACCATTATTTTAAAGGTTCCACAAATAAAGTGAACATTATTTTCTGTGTAACAGCTTTCAGAATAACGGAGGGGAAGGGGGCTTGCCTTATAATGTGTTTGACTACATATCATATATAATAGGAACTTCAACAAAATCTTTCATATTTTGGGAATAGCTGGTTTGTGCACATGCAGCAGGCTCATAAGTACCTAGTAATACAAGAAGGCTATTCTTTACAATTAAAAAAATACCTTAAAACAATTCAATCGACAAAATATTAAAAATAAAAGCTAAGATGGTATATGTATACACTCATTTACTGATTAGAAAAAAAGGATATCTGTGCCTATAGAAAGGTAAACTTCATCAAGTGTGGGAACTTATCACAATATATTTTTCAGCATCCTCACATGAAAACTGAACACATGAATATCTAATTTAAGTACCAATAGTAAATTGATCACACTATCAGAACATGGAAGTATAAAATCCTGAGATTATTCAGAATTATTTGGTTAGAAAAGCCAATAAAAACCACAGCTATTAATTGCTTGTTTTCTGTTGCACGGCACACACACTGCTCACACAATCTTTGAGAAAACAGTGAACAGTTATGCTGTTTATCATATGGCAAATAAAATGAGAACGTGCTGCCTTTGGGCGGCAAACTATCAGACTCTGAGCATTATTTTTACATTATTAGCTGTTTTATTTAAATGGATTAAACATGAAAGGGAAAAATAACATGTAAACACATAAAACAAATAGCATTAAGAAGTGAATACTTATGTACAAAAAAAAAAAGTAAGATTAGGGTTAGGCAAAATCGTGACTTAGCTCCCCTTCTCCCGCAAAGGAGCAAATAACCCATATGATGATACTGAAAACACAATTCCATAATAAAGGAATAAATTTACGCATTGCATTAACGTGGGGCAAAACTAAAATTTACGAAAACTACGGATGAGCTTTATGTTCCTTCCTGTTTGCAAACTTCCAGAAACTGCATTGTGAGACCTGCCAAGAATCAAGAGCAACTTTATTCAGTCCTGCAATTAGTCATATTTTGAACTTGCTGGCATTTGCATTTTACTCGCGCTTTCTGCGCTAATCACAGCTGTCCTCCACGATGTTTTTCAGCCTTTTAAACTTATTACAGTTCTTTGGTTGGTTGCAAACCCTCAGATGGAAATTACTTAAGCTGCAGAATAGGCAAAATGACCCACAGCACAAAGTTCTGTAATCTAACTCACAGCCCTTGTTGTTCCTTCTTGATGGTTGATATCTTTAGTGGACATTTTATGAGAATGTATTTACAATAACCAAGGTACAAGGGTCCCATATTTTTGGTATAAGGAACCAACTAGTGATATAACTGGCTGGCTTCTTGTGTATGTGAGGGGAGAAGGTGGTTATTGACCACCATGAGCAACTCGATAGGCTATCAGCAGTTATCCATCCCTAATTTAGAGCCACCGATCTCAGGAAAGGGAGAGAGCCAGTGTTGTAAGACAAATACAACATCCATGCCTCACCAGGATTCAAACCTAGATTAATGGTCAGAAGCCAGTGTTTTAGACCACTGTGCCACTGGAGTTGCCAGAAAATTGTTCTTACCCATTTGTAGGCATTAGTTTTAAACTAGCATACTTCACATTCCCCATAACTGCATCTTTGTCTTTAACAGTTGTCGCCATCATCAGAATCAATTCCAAATGAAAAAATACATAAATTGGGTGGTTACACTTTATTACTATTGTCAGTTTAATTAATTTTAAAATCAAATATTACACTATGACATGGTTATCTGATGCCACTTTTTTCAACTCATGGATTGTTACACTGTACTCACACGCCATGAAAAATTCAAAACAGTAGACTGATTTTGTAATGCTTAGCAGAGGTTGATAGAAGATGTACGAGATGCTGGATAGTGCTATGGCTAACTTTTTTGTACTAAAATTAAATTTAGCACATTTTCGGATTTTTGATTTGTTGTCAGAAAAAATTCCAAATGATTTAAAATGAATTTTTTTTTCTTAATTTGCTCCTCAATGAACCGTCAGTTTTGTTGTTCACAAGATGATTGAGGGAATCTGTTGTTCGTCAAGTAGAATTAAAAGAGAAAATATAGAATTGATGATGATTTCGATGGAAAAACATCCGCATGCATACAGAGTGCAACTTTTTAATTTGGATTTATACTTACAGGTACTAAGACACACACAGTACATTAACTTAACACTAAAATTGCTACACACACACTATTAGTTTAAATTTCAAGCAATGTATTTTTGCTCATATACCTAAGATTGTTTCTCTATATTTCTTTTTACTTTTGTTTATTTATCTGTAGTAGTCTGAAAAGCTTTTTCATGATGCTCTAATTTAATCTCCTGCTTGCCATCTTAGTTAATAACACCAAATTAGCATTTTCAATCAGCGACACAAAAATCTACACATTTGTGAATGAGGGGTAATCAAAGTTTAACATTCCTGTATCCCATATTCTGGCAACATCACATTATTACTTTCCAACTACTGTAATGTACAATGCACTTACCACACACACCTTTGCTCCAGGTTTTGTTACTGATTTGGTACCAAAATGTACTATAAATATCTCAAAATTATGGGTTTTCACTAAAAAATAAAAGGATACAGTATGGGACCCCAAATCCAGAAAGCTTGGGACCAAATGATACCTGGATTTTGGGTCCTCATGCATCAAAGTAGTCTATGTACATATGTATATGTTATAGTTGCTGCCTTTTTTGACGTGTGAAAAATTGAATAAACATCCAAGGTTAAAACAATAATTAAAACACCAACTATCTTATGAAGCTAACCAGTCATTGCCAGCATTCAGAAGAAAAGTTGGAAGTGATAACAAACAGGACTTTTTGTTTTCCCTGCTCAGGGACCAAGTTCACTGGGGGTGCTTGTGGGAGGGGGGAGAGCTAGGTATGTATGTTACTGTAATTTGATTTGAGGCATCTTAATGGTGGAAGGAGGAACAAGTTGGGCAGGAGAAAACAGGAAAAGATTTTGCAGTGTGACACCCCTCCCCTCTCCAGCAGAGGCAGGGAATTTAAGAAAGATAGGGAGATAACACAGCAGGGGGCCACCTTTTCCTCCCTGAGAAGGATCCAGTCTTTGCTGCTGACTATAAAAAGACACACAGGCTATAAGTGGGAGAAAGATTCTCCCCTTTTAAGCTCATTTTCTTCCTTTCAAATAAACATGATGATTTACTGAGTTCCTTCACAGCTGAAAGCTAGGAGGACTTTTAACACTGGCACCAGTCTTCAGAAAGAATACATAAAACACTTGGTAACCTCCCATATTAAGGGAACAATATATACCTTATTTACACAAGATTGCTTTAAAGCATTTCACTTCCACTATACAGTAGGTATTCCAATGTTAAGGTGATCTGGGATTTGTGGTTTGCATGTGAGATGTGACTTGGGATGCAATTTTCTTTTGTCTTTTTTATTTTTTGTTGTTGTTGTTGTTTTATTAAAATAGTGAATATAAATAAACAAAAACTCTAAAAACCATAAAATATGTTTAAAAATACAATATTAAAAAATTCCCCCCAAAAAAATTGGGGAAAAAAAAATTGTTTAAAAAAAAATTCTGGATTCTGGATCCTGTACTGTATTTATAAGTCAAATTTGCAGGTAGTACTTGTACCCTTCCTCAAGACTACAGCTATAGCCTATAGTCAGGACTATAGCTGTTGTCCTGAGGAAGGGTACTGGTACTACCTGAAAATTTGACTTATAAATATCCTTTTATTCCGTAGTAAAAACCCATAATTTTGAGATATTTATAGTGCATTAAGTCTAGGAATAGCCATGTCATCAAAATTTATTTATTCTGTGTCTTCAGACCGTACCTCTGTGACTTTCTAGCTCTACGTCATTTCAGAAGCACATTTTATAGTTTCCAAAAATTAAAATAGGATGACTAAAAGTGGTGGTGTCCGACTCCACAGAGTACTATTTTTTTTTTTTCATTAAAAACTCACTTACTGCTTAAGAGTTTACAGTTTTTCAAGTCACTATTAACCCTTTCAATACATCCACTTACTGAGCTCCACCAATCAAAATATTCAGAGGCTATCTCATTATTTTTTACTATCATAAAATGATGCAATGCTGGTAAGAACTGTCAACATCCATAATTATTGTACCGTATTTGTGAGCATTAAACTTATTGAATTCCCCTGTGTGGTTCAGTAAAATTTGATATTTGTGATTCCAATCTTGCATTACTGTGACTTTCAATACCTTTGACTTACCATAGATATCAATGGGAAATAATTCTTCAGAAATATACAAATACATGGAGCACAAATGTAAAGGTGGCTTAATATAGCACCAGAGTATGTCGTGAGTTTATCGAGGAATTTAAAATTAGAGGGGTGCTGGAAAAGCGGGGATAGCAGAACAGATTTATAGTGAAGTATTTTTAGGCTTTAAACATGGGAAATTAAACATGCTTTAACAATGGGGAAAACTTTTAAAAATGGGGAATTGTGGAATTTTTTATAGTTAAGAATAGTTGAAACCTGGAATCTTTTGGCCAAAATTGCACACAGCGATTTCTTTTTTGTGCTATTTTCATTTTTTATTTATCATGCCTAAATGCTTCCATAAACAAAAGAAAAGCGACAAAGTATTAACATGGGTTGCTAAAACAATTGATTTGGATATTTTCACAAATCTTTTGCATGGCAAAGTGATTCAAAAGTATATCTACAAATTTTTTAGCAGACTAAAATGAAGAGATGCGTTGTTTTGAGGTTGCTATGTCTGACTTTAAGTAAAAACAAGTAAAAAAAGAAACATTAGACTGCTATATACATAGACCCCAAATTAAAAAAAAAAAAGCACAGAAAAATTATTGCATTATGGTCAAAGATACCTCAAGATACAACTCAGGAATTCATGTAAATACCAACTGCTATTGACAGCTGTGCTATATGATAATAAAAAAGACTAATACTTAAAAATTTAAAGGTATATATATATATATGTGTGTGTGTGTGTGTTACACACCTCTGAATGAAGAGGTGTTGAGAGTTTTTATTGGGGGGGGGGGTATAAATCCTTGGTGTCAGTAATGATATCTGCCTTTGATTTATTCTTTAATACACAGAATTTGGCAACCCTCTAACACAACTATTAAATGGATTCTAAAATCATTTACAGTTCTGATTAAAGTGTGTACAATCACTGATCGTATATTTATTGCATACTTTCCAAACAATGAAACATATTTTCTACAAACTATGCAAAGCTGACAGAAAATCTAAGTAAACAAAGGAAGCAGCTACTTGGAGAGACAGTTAACGATGGGGTGGAATTTTACTCTCCAGAAATTTCACAAGTGAACACAATGTTGTGGCCACTGACAAATTTCTTGCATATTTTCCCCTGTGTTATGGATATTTCAGTAGAGAGAAGTATTGTGCGTCCCAAGAATCTAGAACATCCAACAATTTATTGGGGAAGGGGGCATCTCCTATTTAAAATTTTTTAACATGAATGAAATCTCCATTTACTCTGTGACAATTTGTGCCACTAAGTACTTGAAAGATATTAAAACACCTTATCCCTAAATTTTTGGAAGAGAAATGAGGCAGAATAGCCAAATGCATGACAGTATGTCAAATTCAAAAACATTATGTAAATTTTCTGCAGTGAACAGTCCACAAAGGGGTGCTGAAGTGGCACTTTGCAACTGGGCATAAATATCCCTTGAGCTGGCAGACCTCACCCAGTGTAATCCGTCAGAGAACATGCCTCATCTGGTTGGAATTGCTGTGTCCTCCTTGGTGGTGAACAACAGCATGCTCACATATTAATTAGGAGATGCAGACGATCTCCATTTGAGAATGATGAAGTTTTCATGTACTCAGAGGAGTTGGTCACATGGGTGAATGTCAGTTCTGGCACTACTGTGCCATAAATCATAAGTTCATGAGTAAACCAAATGAACACTTCCTTTTAAGGAAAATACAAAAACTACATAAAAAAGATATGTACGGTACTTGGACAAAATCAAGATTTACAATAGATGTTCATTAATACAATGGATATTAAAAGTTTGCTAATGAAATTCAGGATTCCCTTTTCACTAAAAATAAATGGAAGATATTTTTTGATGCAATATGTGAATCATTTGTAACAAATATATTAGAAGTTCTGCAGTGTTGATTTGAGCTTTCTTGAGTTCAAAATTTTCAAGAAAAAAATCATCAGAAAATTGGAAATTGTCCAAATGAGATTTTAAGATTTCAGGCCACTGTGCATGTGATGTGGCAAAAAGACAATTTAAGTTTAAAAAGACCCCCCCCCCCCCTCCACACACACAAAGAAAAAACAATAACAACTAAACTCTTTATTAGTTCAATATAACATACAATTAAGCCATACCAAAAATGTCATAAAATAGTTTATGGCAAGAAACCACAATCAAATAAAATACCACAATTTTGTTAGGTTGCGATTTCTATTGTGTGGATCCAATCTGTGACATCCCCGAACACCATGACATTACTCGTGTCCACCTGTTTCATTCAGTACACCTTAAGTTTGAAATTGGATCAGAAAATGTCTTCCAAAACTGAAAATCATTACTGATGTTATCCTTATAATATTAATCAGTTACACCTGATTAAGCACACATCCCATCAGGTGACCTTTTCTTATCACTACAATCTATCATCATTGTGAAGGTTACTGGTTATAATCACTTGAGATTCCCCTTTTGTCCGTTCAGCAGAGATTAAGTTATGTAATCATTGTCAATATAACATAGGTATGCACACACACATACAGGTTTTTATAGCCGACTTATTCTTTGCCAACACGAGTTTTCATTAGATGACCTCCCTCTCCAATGTAAAGAAGTCTATAGTTACAATCTGTGCTGTAACTACTTGCATATGGAAGACATCTCTTTTGAATTGTTCAATCTGTGAAATTCTGTTTAATTTTATTGTTTCAAGCAAGTATAATACAAATTTTTCTAACTTTTTTAGAGTGATTCAAAGAGACCTTTAAGGCATATAATTTTACTGGGGAGTTTAATTTTTTTACTGTCTTTTTTGCATTAAATATTTTTTTAATAACATCATCTGGATAATTATCTTCACAAAGAATTCTTTCCAGCTGTGTATATATATTTTTGATTCATCATTTGAGATACATTTTTTTAATGAATTTCACAAGCAAAATGTTTGCTTTCATACTAACACAGTACCATCCGAAATCTAACATTTTGTTGGTATTCATAGGCTTTTTGCACAATTAAGAATTTCACCATTTTCTAAATATATAATTAAACCTAAATAACTACTTTTTTCTTCAAGCTAAACTCTGAAAGTGAAATTTAGAGACTGCTACATCATTGAAACTTCTAGAAATTTTTCTGGTAAATTCTTTTCTTCTACATTTTGTAAACAATATATATACACTATCTACCAACAAGTAATTGGACACCCCTGCAATCGAAGATATCTGTGGTCCTGATACATGTCACAGCCGCCGCCATTAAATATTGTGTGGGAAACAACAACGCAACCAGTCGCATGCAAGATGCCACGCAGCTCTCATATTCCGTGCTACACAGAACAGTCACAGGATCAAACACACCCCAAAATAATAGCGGAAAATGAACCGGCCGTACAAGAACAATCGCCTAAGGATTCAGGATTCGTCGACCGAATGTTGCAATCTTTAAGTCAGCCGAATAATCCGGAAGGTACTTCATGGTTCGACCTAGCAGATTGTTACTTATCACAGCGTATACAGGATAATTTGGCAGAGAAAGGTGTAATCGTCGGGTATCACAGAAATGGCCGATCCATACGTGACATATCCAGCGAGTTGAAGTACCCAAAATCGATAGTGGCCTATGTGATTGGCAAGTGGAAGATGGGAGGTGACTGTCAGAATGTTCCCCGACCCGGCAGACTCACAAAACTGGGAGTTAGAGACCGACGAGTGCTGGCCAGAGAAATTCGGAAGAACCGCACCAAATCGATGGGCCACATCCGTGAGGCATTTCAACAGACATCCGGGAGTGTTCTTTTGATGAATACTATCCGTAAGGAAGCCCATCTGCTCGGCTATCATGGACGTGCTGCCGCCCACAAGCCTTTGATCACCAAGTCCAATAGCGCTGCTCGGCTAACGTGGTGCAAAGAACGTCAACAGTGGACCGTTGAACAGTGGAAACAGGTTCTCTGGAGCGACAAATCAAGGTTCACCCTCTATCGTTCGGATGGCAGGGTCTGGGTTTGGCGTCTGCCAGGAGAACGCCTCCTGCCGGAATGTATTGTGCCAACTCTGAAGTTCGGTGGTGGTGGAATTATGCTATGGGGGTGTTTCTCCTGGTATGGCACGGGACCCTTGGTCGCAATTCCTGGTAGACTCAACGCCGAGACCTACTGCACCATTTTGGATGACCATGCGCTTCCTACGTTGTGGCAGTTTTACGGGGTGGACCCATGTTACTTTAAGGATGACAATGCCACCTGTCATGTTGCGAGGTCCACCATGGCTTGGTATGGTGACAATGGTGTTAATTGAATGGACTGGCATGCGCAGAGCCCGGACCTTAATCCTATCGAGCACCTCTGGGATGAGTTGGAGCGTTGACTTCAGAGGTGCCCCCACCGTCCGAAATCGGTGAAGGAACTGACCTGTCTTCTCCAAGCCGAGTGGAAGAAAATACCACTAGACGTCGTACAACGCCTGGTTGAGAGTATGCCTTGGAGGGTCGCAGCTGTAATCGCCGCTCTCGTGGAGGCTCCACCAACTATTGAAGGTGAATAAACTTCGTTTTCCTTTGCTATCACAGGTGTCCAATTACTTGTTGGTAGATAGTGTATATACGTGGTCATATCAGAATAATAGTGGTCCCCCAGAATCACAGGGCACTTGCAGAGGCGCATCACAGAGTCCACATGGAGACATAAGCAGCTGGCCAGGACGCATGATCCCTAGTGCATTATGTGAGCACAATGGGCAGAGGTAGTGATTTGACGGATGTTAAAAACAAAGGATCATCGGCTGCTGCACCAAGGGTGGAGGCATCTCAGACACAGCAGACTTCGTGGGCTGTTCATGAGGTGCTGTAGTAAGGGTGTACCAAGAATGGACAGCTGGCACACCGAGTACCTCCCGACATCATAACTGTGAAGCTCCAAAGGCCATCGACCCCAGAGAAGAACATCACCTCCATCGACTGGCAAAGATCAATCGATAGCCGCCCTGGTGGTGCAGTGGTCTAAGCGATGGCTTTTGATCATTCGTCCTAGCTGGGTCCGGGTTCGAATCCCGGTGAGGCATTTTGTGTTTGTCTTACAGCGCTGGCTTTCTTCCCTTCCCTGGAACCAGTGGCCCTAAATTAGGGACGGGCGGGTGCTTATAGCCCACTGAGTTGCTCACGGTGGTCGTTAAACCTCCAATCAAAGAAAAAAGAGCAATCGATGCACAACAGTGCAGCAATTGACCACGCAAATGAATGCAGGGGCACCCAGGTACTTCTCCAA
Organism: Macrothele yani; assembly: GCA_039090855.1. Lineage (NCBI taxonomy): Eukaryota > Metazoa > Arthropoda > Arachnida > Araneae > Macrothelidae > Macrothele > Macrothele yani. The sequence continues at coordinate 34,004,118 of CM077011.1, forward strand.
TAACAGTAGAGCGAACCCTGTTACGCATGGGTCTCCGGAGTCGACGCTGCGTCAAGGTGCCCATGTTAACTCTGATCCATCAGCAACGACGCCCGCAGTTCGCATGGGACTACCGTCATTGGACAGTGGAAGAGTGGGAAAAGGTTGCCTTCTACGACGAATCGAGGTTTCTACTCAACAGAAATGACGGCGGCGGTGACGGATACGGCGTCAGACACACGAGAACCAACATCCGGGCACGCCTGTCAGTCACATACAGGCCGGAAGTGGCATTGTACATGTCTCGGGGATGTTTTCCTGGTATGACCTGGAACTGCTGGTACCACTGGATGGCTACCTGTCCATCCTCACTGACCACACGCATGCCTTCGTATTGGATGTTTACCCTGGTGGTGTCTACCAACAGATCAGTGCACCATGCCACGTCGCTAAGGGGGTGTACGACGACTGTTTTCGGGAACACTACAGCAACATCTCCGTTCTCTCTTGGCTGGTGAAATCACCCGACCTCAATCCCATAGAGCACTTGTGGGACTATTTGGATTGACAGGTTCAATGTGCAGACCCACAACCACGTCATCTCCAGGAGCTTTGTGCTCTGCTGCAGTCCGAATGGGCACGTGTGCCTTGGGCAATCTTCCAGGGCCTCATTGCGTCCATGACACGTCGTCTTGCCGCTGTCATCCGGGTCAAGGGTGGTTATTCTCATTATTAAGTAGGTGGTCATATTATTCTGATATGACTGTGTGTAACTGTGTATTATATATATATATATATATATATATATATAAGTTTAATTGTGCCATTCTCTTCACAAGTTTTTGAATGTCATAATTTGTACATGGAGAACCCACAACTAGTTCACATGTCTGCAAAAATGTTTTTCTTCAACAACAACAACAAAAATTCCCAAGAGAAAAGAAGCATTCACAGATGCCTATAATTTTTTCCGTTTTATAAAACACCAAGTTCATCTAAGTCATCCATGAAAAATTTCAGTAGTAAATCTATATGCATGCAACAAAACTGTATCTAAAGTGCCCAAAGTATGGGAATCTCTGCTTGGAAGATAATAAAATTTTTTTTATCAGTGGGTTTTGAATAAAAACCTTGTCCCAACACATGCAGTACGCATTTATTTGTATTTCTTTTTGGAGCTAACCTCTGAATCTCAGAGAACAGCTTAGTGATATGTATGTATGTATAGTAACTCCATTTTTAATTGTCAGTGCTACTGTAAGTGTCATTGAAAAAAACTCTTTTTGTCTTTGACATAAGAAAACATAACCCTGTTGGTCCATACATTGTGCAAAAAATCGTGTTTTAGAAACAATTGATTACATGCTTTTAAAAAGACCTGATAAACTACTCTAACATACTAAACTTGTGATTTCCGTCAGATGATGTTCTTATTACACCCAAGAAATTGGTGGTATCTTTTTGATTCTTAAATCATTATCATACATATTATTTGGCAGATGGACACAAACTGAGGATTTTCTGGTTTCGCATCAAGCACTGTAAACACTGGGTCACCAGCAGTGCTAAAATATGCATGGGAGGGAGGATCATGATTGTGACATTAAATGACAGCTCATGAATGAAAGAGTTTGATACATTCTTTTTGTATACATCAAGTTATCACTAAATTATGACCACCCCTATCAAAAGTGGATACGGCCAGTTGACCACGTGATGGGTAAACGGAAGGATTTATTGGACTTTGAAAGCTTGGGGAGCGGTTACCTTGATTTCCCAAACAGCTGAACTGATGGGTTGTTGCTTGTGAGCCGCCATACTTAAAAAGTGTATCAGGACTGACATGAAAATGGTCAAACAACAACCCAGAGGTAAATGCACAGGACAGAGAAAGGTTGATGTGAGAGGTGAGCACCAGGTCATATGATTCACATATGCCAACAGATGCAGCAATGTTCAACAGTTGACTACCGAATACAACAGAGGTAAACCCGGAACAGTATCTGCCATGACCATATGTTGCATGCTTGCACGTGTGGGTTATAACAACAGACAACATCCTCTCTTAATCATGGTCCAAAAGACTTGCCTGATGCAAAGATGATGCAAGTTGGACGTCGGATGACTGGGAAAAAAAGTGTGCTGGTGTGATGAGTCGTGTTTTCTGCTCCACACCTCGGATGGTCGTGTATGCATCTGGCACAAACAAAATGAGGCACTCGATCCACCTGCATGGTCTCCACAACGCTAGCCGGTGGAGGCGGTTGTATGGTGTGGGACGTGTTTACCTGTCAGGAACTTGGACCCCCGGTGCATGTGGGATAACATATCAACTGGTGCCCAGTATCATGAATTGCTTGCAGACTGTGTACACCTAACAATGCAGCACTTTTTCCTGAATGGCGACAGTATCTTCCAAGATGAGAATGCGCCAAGCCACAGGTCCAATGTTGTGCAGGAATGGTTTGAGGAACATGGTTCACACTTCCAGATTATCGATTGGCCTCCGAACTCCCCGATACCAATCCCATAGAGCACTTATGGGACACTATGGAATGGCATGTCAGTCGGCTAGATACGCTTATCACCTCTACACCTGCATTGAAAGCCACATTACACACAGCTTGGCTGACCATACCTCCCTACTGCTTCCGGCATCTTATTGAATCGATGCCATATCGTATAGCTGCTCTACTGAGGGTGAAAGGAGGACCTATGAAGTATTATGTAGGTGGTCATAATTCAGAGATCACTTAGCGTATGTACCACCCTATAATGATTTCAGTCTTCAACCAGCAGGTAGCATATTATTCTGAAATATAAATTTTCTACATCACCTGATTTCGTAGTAACTGAAGAGATGCTACATCACACCTATAGTTTTGTTATGTCACTATTTTTGTTATCTGAGTAAAATTTAAATCATATAATGTTTTAGTGTTGACTTTCAAAATAAAATTATAATACTACAGTAGGGGAATATATCTGACTCAAATTAAATGCTACAAATAATTTATTTTCATCAATGATTTTGCAACAAACTGGTATTAAAAATTACAAAACCAAAGAATATGTACAATGAACATGAACATGTGGGAAAAAAGAAAAAATTCTAATCAGTTTTACAAACAGCAGAAGATAATTTTCTTAAATCTTGAGTATATTACATCGCAGGCTCTGTTTGCACCTAAGGAGCATCACGATTTATTCATAATATAACAGATATCAAATGGAAGTTATTCAGTATGCATTTTCACCGTAACTTACACAGTTAAAACTCTTTGGAATTCAACAAATTAAAATTAAGGAAATGCAATACATGACCACATTAAGTAGAACTCAAAACAACAAATGAAAAGTTTTAGATCAAGGTATAAATGGTATGGAACTGAAATTATTATTATTATTATTATTATTATTATTATTATTTTTGCCAAATTAGATACAGAGAAAAAATCACAGAAATTTAGAACTGTTACTTGACACAAGATGTATATGTATTAAAAATTTATTTTCAGTAAAACAGAAAAGAACACAAGTAAAAATCAAATGAACAGACTTTTCACAACAGAGTTAAAAGCCCCAAAGTTTTAACAAACAGCTATTTTACTCAAAACAATCTTTTATAATATATCTATAGCAATGTTTTAAATGTCAATGCTGAATTTCATTACAGCTGACCTCCACTGTTTAAAATGATGACCCATACACGCTTAAGCCATTCAGTCAATGAATAACACCAATTAAGTTTGACATTTCACAACACATTTTGTGGCACATAGCAACACAAAGGTAAATCTCTTGTTACATAGTAACATAAAAGCTATTTGCATCCCTGCATGCATAGTACATATCTTGGGCTCTTTTGCATTCTTTTAAGCACACCATCTAACAATTACTGACATACTGGTCTTTCTTCCTGCCCTTCTTGAAACATAGCATATTCTCTATTAGTAAATATCAGTGAAGTGTAAAAAAAACAAACAAAACCTGCTTAAATCAAATCTCTCTCTCTCTCTCTCACACACACACTAGCTGATTATTAATTAACAGTTCTGAAAGAGACAACAAATTCATTACATCACTGTTGCCAACATTTCATCCCTCATGTTAAATTTTGAATAATAGAAAACTAAGCAAACTTCATATGAATTGAATGGCTAGTCCCACAAACTATTTTCTCAACCAATCAGAAAATAAATTTGACCTCTTGAACTGAAGTCAAATATTTGTATAACTGAACTATATGTACTTTATGTAAGATGTTGCTATCAATATCTGTGTGACACCCATTAAAGCAATATCTTCCATACAACCAGATTTTATTCAGTGTTAAATATTTATTCATCTTGGATTAAAATATGCAACAAAAGTATTAATGTAACAATTAGGTTTGAGTGCTACCAAAGACTGCAGACACATTTCCACTTTTTAGGAGATCATTGCTTATTTTAGCACTATTTTTTTATTCTGCTATAAATCCATATAAAACAGAGGAATACCTGAAGCTTTGACTGATACCGAATTTAAGAACAGAAGTAATGATTGAATGACAATTCAAACTAAGTTGCGAAAAAGTGATGAAAAGCAAGAACCATATCATGCACGCAGTGTACAAAAAACAGGAAAAGAAAAATATTTTGAAAATTTTGTATGCGAGTTCTTCATGCATGTGTTTAGGGTACAGAGTACTAAACTGCAGGGAATGTGTTAAAAAATGAAGTGCTTTGTTTTTTTGTTTTTGCAGCCACAGAAACTCACAGAAGTAATAATTCATGCAGATAGCATAGTACTTCAAGTCCTAAAATAACATTTACATTAATCTGAAAAGGCTACTTTTTTAATGAAATAAAAAAAAAAGGGGGGGAGGGAAGTACTCCATTTTATGCTACTCCTTAAGTTTTGAAATAGCATAATTTGCAATTGATTTTCTATAAATTATACATGGTTTAATAAAAACTAATACATATATATTAGGAATTAAAACACGCCCACTTCTTTTCCACATCTCTCTCGCATACCTTTGACTCATCCAGTCAAGCATTTCAGGGTAATGCTAATATTCTTCATGAAGCCTTTCAACCTTTATTCTGGAAGATGAATGAGTATTTCACGGTAGAGCCAATGTTCTTGCAGAAGCCTTTCAAATCCTTTATTCATCACAGGCATCTTCCTATTCCTCTTTTATGAACCAACATTCACTTTCATTTATGACAATAATGGGATTATGAGCACTTTTTTTACATTTCCGAAAAGCTTATGACCAAGTAAACAGAATGCTTCTGTGGAAAGTCCTTAATACTTAAGGTACAACTGGGAACCTGCCTGAAGGTGTAAAAGCTATGTATGCTGGCAGTAGATTATGTGTTAGTAGTGCTCTATCTAAATAGTTTTGTACTGGTGCAGGAGTCAGACAAGGTTGTGTAAAATTGCCATAGCCGTTTAATACATTTATGAATGCATTCATATGTGATGCAAAAATAGACAATACTGGTTCATGTCTTGGTAATACCAGTGTGCGCAAATTGCTGATGACACAGTCCTGTTAGCAGAGAGCGAAGCAGATAGGTTGTTGCACATGTAGGAAGTTTGTATGAAATTCAAACCGAGTACAAATAAAGGAATAATTAAAGCTATGGTTTTTGAGAGAGATACTCTCTTAGTACTGAATGTAAGATTAGTCTAAATGGTGCAAAGTTAGACCTGGTGCATGAATTTGCATATGTAAGAAGCATGTTTGGCAGAGAAAACAGTTTAGATGGTGAAATTAATAAGCGAGTAAATTCTTCATTGAAAGTCATAGCTGCCTTATGATGGGTTCTCAAGAAAGTCCCGATGAAAGTATAAAAAAATGATGGGTTCTCAAGAAAGTCTCGAAAGGATAATTGTTCCTACTCTGATCACATCAGTGAAACCTGGGCACTACAAGAGAGACACAGGAGTCATTCGTGCACTAGAGATATATTTCTTACAACAGGTTTGTGGCAAGACACATTCTGATCATGTGAGGAATGAAGATGTGTTGCAGAAGTGTAATGTGAAGCAAAATGTTGTTAGAAGATGGAGACAAATATTCTGAGGCGTTCCAATCATACTGAAAGAGTGTGTGGCGAGATGCTAACTCAGAGAATTTTTCAGCCCAAGTGGCAGGATTGAAAGGTAGAGAAAAGCCAAGGAAGTCAGGGAAGGACAAGATTTAGGAATGTCTGCACAGGGAAAAGATAAATGAGTATGAAGTATAAATAAGTCTTTGTGTTACACTATGATGGATGTCAATGAAGCTAAAGCTGTGTGCCAAGATCGCTGTAAATGGTGACATTTAATGTATCTACAGTTATTAAAATCTACCACCAGTAGTTTTAAACTTATCTGGAAGATGAGCTTTCTTTGAGGGGCTAACCTCTGAATCTCAGAGAACAGCTTAGTGATATGTATGTATATATAACTCACGAAAGTACTAATTTTATGGAGTACTGAGTTGAATGTAGATGATGATATGATTCACCTGGAGTATAAAATTTAGTTTCAGTTATTCAAGAACTGGTAACGGCACTCAAGTATATGTGGGGTTACTTCTTTCAGCAGATATTTCCTTTTAAGCGAATACTGAAAAAATATGCTCTCAGCAGCAGCGGCTCGTGGTTGAAAAAATAGGTGAAGAGCTACAAGAGCAATATGAAAAGATATCTACTGTGTTCAATGAAAATCACTATATGAGCACTGACCTATTTTTCGTATATTAGATCAATTCTTCTTTCTTTTAAAGCTGCAAATTTGTCAATTATGTCGTCATAGAATGGTTGTTTCTTTGTAAGCATCAATAAAATATCTTTCTGAATAGAAATATTTGCCAAAGAAGCAAGTCTGTCTTGAGAAATGGTGTTTCTTGAGTAAGTTTGTATTCTTTTAAGGCAAGAAAAACTTCTTTCCACTGACACACTTGTAGATGGAATGGTTAAAATGAGGGCATCCAATTTATAAGCTTTTGTAAAAATGTCTTTATCTTCATGAAGCACTCGAAGAAGTTCTTGAGTCGATATATTCCTTAATTTTTCGTTGGCATATACAAGACTCAGTTCATTTTTAAGGCGCTGGAGTTTAGTAAATATTTTCCCGTAAAAATGTTGTAGATTTTCAAAAGCGTGAGAGGGAAAGCTTGAATTAAATTGTTCGAATTTGGTTGTGTCAGCAAGACAAACAAATTGAAGTTTTTCACAGTCTTGAAATCTTATATCCATTCCCATAAGAATGTGGTCTAAAATTTCAAAATACAATTGTTTATAATTTTGAAAAATTGTTTCTTATATGCTGCTCTTATGAATATGCTGCTCTTATGAAAGAGCAGCATATTCCCGTTTAGATCTGCTGATTTCTGTGATTTTGCTAGCTTTTCCAAACAGTGTTTCAAATACTTCATCGTTCCTTTTATGACTCAAAATTACACGAGTTTTTTAATTTGAGTTACACAGTAGTTTATGTCTAGTGATTTTTTCTGCAAAATTTCGAATAATAGATCAGTGGGGCTAAAAATTTCATTAAATACTATTGCCAAAAATGTAAATTCAAAAGTGTTCATATCATTTGAAATTCCCTTGGCAAGTTCAATTGATTTTTTGTCTGATTGCTCACTATTTGTCAGAAATTCGAATACTTCCTTCAATTTATCCCAATCTTTAACAATTACACTTGCTAACTTCGAAGTGGAGGACCATCGAGTTTCTGCTATGGTTGGTATGCGTCTTGCGGTTGTAGATCTGAGTGTATAAGATCGCTTCACTGAGTGGTGAAAAAACGAAGGAATTCCAGTGAGGCTGGCGTAAAATATACGACACTTTGAAATTTTAGAAAAACTGCTGTAATACAAGGTTCAAACGATGTGCTAAGCAATGAACAAAAACAGCTTGAGAAGCTTTATCCTTGATTTTTTTCTGGAGCCCATTCAAGTGTCCAGACATTACACTTGCCCCATCATAACATTGTCCTATTAATTTGTGTTGATAATCGAATTTTTCCAAAATTTTGTCTAACATTTTGTATAAAGCTTCTGGCGTTCGATATCCACTCACGTCGTGGAAACCCTAAAATCGCTCAACCAATACACCTTCCGAATGAACAGATCTTATTATTAAAGAGCACTCGGAAGTCTGGTTATGTCTTCCCATCTACTTGAATATAAAAGCATTGAACTTCATTTATTTCATTTTTAACGTGATCGTTTATATATTCAGAAATACATTCAATTAATTCATTTTGAATAGTTTTTGAGTCACCTGTGAAGACATTTTTTATCTTTTCGTATTGATTTTGAATTTCTAAAGGACTTCTTGATATCAACAATGAAAGTAATTCTTTGAAATTTCCACGATTTATCAAGTCCATACTTTCGTCATGGCCATGGAACGCTAGTTCTTGTTTGCTCAAATATAATACTGCATCAATGACTGTCCGCAGGAAAAGTCTATTTAAACGAACGTTTTTGTTGAAATGCATTTTCAAAAGCCTAGCATTCTCCCTCAGGACATCGGCAATGGTGTTCTGATTTTTTTCAAAATTCCTTAGCATTAACTTGCATTTCAGGTGTTCGCTAGAAACACCATGTTTATGAAGTGAGCGTGTTATATTTAATAAATCTGAGAATCCGTCTTTATTCCACGCCGAATGTTTATTACTAAAAAGTAAGCAGGACCAACAAAATAATTTTTGTAACACAGAAGTACTACAAAGCCATTTATATTCAGTAAACCAACAATTTTTAAAATTAATATTGTAGGATTTACCACTCTTCTTGATTTCTTTTTTGGCAACAATTTTCAGTGATTCCGTCGGTCGTCCTTGAAGTAAAATGTCTCTTTTATCTTCATCTTTCCACCGCTTAAATGGAGTTTGTAATAAATTACAAACAATGTCGTTCACAGGATACATACTTTAAATAAAACTATCACTAACTGTTAAACTGTACACGAAACTACAGTAACAGCTAAACTTTTTGACAAATAATCACAAAGCACGAAAAAACAAATCCCTTTCGGAAAGCATGTACCACAACACTGCAAGATGCCCCGGGTAAAACATAACGTTTCACTGCGATCTCCTTCAAAGGTCATGATTCCATCTGCAGAGCTTCGGAGCCGAAAGATAAAACACTTCACTTGCGCGCCAGATAGGGAGATTGACGTCACGGTTACCATAGCAACTCGGTCGAAAGCTGCAGACTTTCAAGGGTTTTCATTTCGGCTCTTCACTTGCATTGTTTTGCGTATGAGGACTTGTTTTCCGTCTTGAACACGCTATGTGAATTGATATCAAATCAAAATTTTGAGTATTTTGTAACACAATAGAGACAAAAAATAATATATTATACAAATTACTGAATAAAACTTTATTTTAAGTAAAATAGGTGAAGAGGCACTTCACCTACTTCACCTGAAAAGCTGCCACTGGCTCTCAGGTTTCATAGCATTTAGATAGTTTTGCAGATTTAATCAATTGTAGGACCACAATGGGCAAAGAACTAAGTCCTGATAAATTTGGGTGATTTAGGCATTTTTTTCATAGTAATTTCTTTTCTATCATCAAAAATACTAGTTCAATACTTAACTCTCATTATGGGAATATGATTTTATGCACATCATGAGAATGACCTATTTCTTTTCCTCTCCCCCTCTCTCTTTTTGTTTGCAGTTGAAAGTATTAATTTATTTCTAATTTACATTGATTATTAGCTCCACGGAACAGATAGAATTTAAGTTAAAAACAATAACATACACACCACTTTCACTCAGATTTTGAGCAACTCCCTCTGTGTGTGGTACATGAGTCAAAAATTATTTTTTGCCCATTTAGTCCTGCATGAACTGGAATGAGGATTCACTATTCCCACCCAACAAATTAGGATAAAGTGAAGCTCAAATTTAGGAAGTTGCATTTACACAAACTATGACATGCAGACAAAACATTCTTCATCTGACTTCCCAATAGAACCCTCCCACATCTAACCTAAGGGGCTTTTTTTTTTCTTACTCCCGCAGTTCACCAACACCAGAAAACAAGCAATCCCGCAATATCTCTTTTCCTCTCACACCACAGCAAATAGGTTCCTGAAATAGAAATATTAAACATCAAAATGTTTAAGGTTCAACAGCTGTATGTAAGTGAGAAGAATTGGCAGGAAAACATGTAACACACAAAACATTAAAATAATTGCTGAAATCGTCATCACACGCGTAAGTTACGTTGAAAAATTATGAGTGGGACGTTTCGGTAGCGACTTCTACCTTCATCAGCGCCATGGAATGAGACACGTGGTAAAAGCGCCAATTGTTGCCAGATTTCAAAACCACTTTCCAAATAATAAGGATGTTAAAAGATGCGCCAGTATTGCAGGTGTTAGGGGCAAGGTAGATTTCAATGCTTTCGCGGTATCTGAGGGCATGCTGATTGCTGAACAGGGCGATTCGCTAAACATTGTGCCAATCGGAAAGCTGCGGACGTATCGCTGATGCTTAAAATTGAAAGGGAGGTGGAAGGGCTACCTTTCTTAACATCATCATGGAGCATATTGCTGATGCTAAGAAAGGTAGCCCTTCCACCTTCCTTTCAATTTTAACCATCAGCGATACGTCCGCGGCTCCCGATTGGCACAATGTTAAGCGAATTGCCCCGTTCAGCAATCGGCATGCCCTCAGATACCGCGAAAGCATTGAAATCTGCCTTACCCCTAACACCTGCAATACTGACGCACCTTTTAACATCCTTATTATTTGGAAAGCAATTTTGAAATCTGGCAACAACTGACGCTTTTACCATGTGTCTCATTCCATGACTGATGAAGGTAGAAGTCGCTACCAAAACGTCCAGCTCATAATTTTTCAACGTAATCTATGCGTGTGATGCCGATTTCAAGAATTCTTTTAAAGCTGTATGTTTGCATTGTCAGTAGAGAAAAGCACCTCCCCCCCCATAAAATCTCTATGAAAATACACCCGCTTAAGAGCCATAGCTTTGGAAAAACTAATTTTTAAATGGTAGTTCTGGACTAATATAAAATATTTTGCTCTAGTCCAACCATGAAATCTGATAGTCCTGAGCATCGACTAGCTTATTTTTCTATTTTTCATCCCCTGGTGTAGTTATATAAATTTAACTGCTAGATTGCAGGATGGCAAAGTCTTACAAAGTCAGTACAGAGTACTTTCACAGCTATATGCTAAACAAACTGTATAATTAGAAGGATGTTAAATTTTCCTTAAAACTGCTATTAATTGACACATTTTTGAAGAATCAGAAACTATTTGGAATTGATTTACATAGCGAAGATATGTTGCACAACAGGATTGTACTGCAGTCTATTCATAATAAAACTAAAAAAGGGGGCAGCAGGAGAAAAGAACTGATTGGGAGAGGGGGGGACTTTCTACACACAGAACATAAATATTTCTTGAAGTAATAATTAGAAAAGTTTAGAAATACTCTATTTTGGCTTTACTATTTAGCACAGTATGACAAATTTAGATTCTATTCCACCATCAAATTCCTTTTGGCAAATTTAACAGGAAGATAAAATGGCCTTTAAAGAGGGTCACTGCACGTCTGATTTAAAATAGGTTACACACATACGCGCGCGTCTAACTTAAGGTGCAAAATATTGTACCCTTATGAAATACCAAAACAACTTGAATTCAAGGATTTCTGTAACAGTCTTTCATAATATATGTACTTCATTTTTCATTGATTTATTTTTTTAGCACTGACAGGAGCTATACCAGGCTATTTAGAACCCCTAATGTAAGCGTGTTAAGGGAAACAAATTCCTCAGCGCAGACACATGTTTCTCTCTTCCTTTTCTTAGCTTCTTTTTTCTTTAACTTAATAAGTATCATAAATATGATTTTCCATTTTGGTTTTATTGTAAAACTTGAAAATTAATATTTTTGTGGGATATTTTGAATTCACTGTTCCTGGAAAAAAATAAAAATAAAAACTGTGCAGAAATTCTTACATAACTGATTAGATATTTTTAAGTTCAACATCTGTCCTTCAAATGCTGAACTTAAAAATATTGCAATAATAAATTCAACATAAAATATAACAATAACACAACAGTGTGGTAACAGCAATAGTTGAACTCAAAATGCAATTGTCCGGTGGGTTATTTGACAATGGTGGTGCCATTTCTTCTATTCCACTGGCTGTGAAACTGCCATCTCCTTTGTTGGTAAGGGACGATATAAATAAATCTGAAAACGCTACTTGTACATCTTTTAATTACTTTCAATTAAGAGCTATGGAATAGGTGATAGTAGATATAGCACTCTGAAATAAGTGGTTTAATTAGGCAGAATTTGATTTATCTCCTCCACTGCCTTTCCCCCTCCCCACCTACAATACAAAGAAACAATAATTAGAATATATCTACACAGATATTCTTCAATAAAGCTGAATGAGGAAACTTAAAAATTCAATGGCTATCTGGAGTGCTTTGCTGAATCATTTTAATAACATATGTGGCATGCTTCCAGCTAATGCTACAATTCATCTTCACATTTAAAGGCCCACAATGCAAATTGTCATAGTAAACTGCTTGCTCACTGTCATATAGGGTTCTAGTGTCTTATGCCAATTAGATACTAGTTATTCCTGGGTACTAGCCTGAGCATGGAAGAATGAGAATTATGGAGCATCATGGTAAAAAGGCCAGGTGTAGTTATATAGTGCCTGATATGAGAGTGGCATAGCCAGCTGTCGTCTTAGAATGTTGTAAGGTCATTACCGAAAAAAGCCGACATGTCACATGACTCTGTATGGGTAGAAGTAGTGAAAAGTGTTATATCTATACCTGTCTTAGGGAGTCAGAGTCATACTGATGAAGGTCACCTGTATAATGAAGGTGATACAGAGGGAACAGTTGTTTCAAGGTGAAAGTTGATATGGGCAAGGACTATAATTTGTACCTCTTGGAAGCAATAACACTTTATAAATGGTATTATTGCAAACATTTTGGCACCCATATCAACTTTCACCTGGAGGCAACTGTTCATTTTGTACACCTTTACTATGTCTCTAGAGCTGTCTCTGTGTTTTTATGTTCACATACAAATAAAATCCAAGAAAGGGTAATCGACAAAGTGGCTTGGTATCTCTGATGGTGCAATGAAACTAGAGTATCACTATTCATCTTTACCTACAGTGTCAAATTGTGGTGATAATTTATAGCCACAATGCATAAACATAGTGCGATCAAAAAGTTCAGAGACTAGGCATGTAGCGCGCCAACAGATGGAAGTACACGAATACGCGAGCAGCGGTCGAGAGCAGTGACCTTCACGAGTCATTGTGCAGAGTGGCGGCGTCCTGTGAGCATCGGGAGCTGTGCTACACGATACTTGCTGACCATGTGCAGAACACAGCTGCAATTTCGGTATGGACTGCAAACTAGAGCAGCGAGCGAACATCAGATTCTGCGTCAAACTCAGCAAATCGGGAACGGAGACGCACGAAATGTTGCGACAGGCTTATGGCAATGAGTCGTGCGAGGTGTTTTGAGTGGCACTCGCGCTTCAAGAGTGGCAGAACGGCATTGGAAGACGACAAGAGGTCACAGCGACCGTCCACGAGCAAACCCCCTGAAAATGTGGGCAAAATTAGGGAACTGGTGCATGGGGATCGTTGGAGAACCATTCAAGACATTGCCAATGTGTCATACGGAACAGTGCAAGAAATTCTGACGTTGGTTTTGAACATGCACTGCATTGCTGCAAAGTTTGTGCCAAAGAAATGTGGTGCAGTGGTGATTTCCTGCTCCACCACGACAATGCAGCAACTCACAGAGCGCTAGCAACACGCCAGTTTTGCAGCCGCAACAGCACGACTACCTTTCGCACCCACCTTACTTGCCAGATTTGGCACTCTGCGACTTCTTTTTGTTCCCGAAGATGAAGCTGAAGCTCAAGGGTCGCCGTTTTGAAACCGTGGACAAGATCCAGTGCAAATTGCAGATGGTACTTGACACGATTCGCGAACAGGACTTCCAGGGAGCATTCCAACAGTGGCAAAAACACTGGCAGCGGTATATCGCTGCCCAAGGAGACCACTTCGATGGAGATCATAGCCAGACTTAAGTAATGCAAGTACTTTGTTGTATACCGGCCTAGTCTCGGAACTTTTATATATATATAAATATATATATACTTAAGAGCAAAACTGAAGACTAAGGAAAAAATTTTAGAATTTAAAACGAAGGGTATATTTTGCAACAATGCTGCTAACAGTAAATAATATGCCGCACAGAATGCATTTTCGATGCTCAGATCACACTTCCCTCTGACCAGAAGTTTATTCTACAAAACGAGAGAAATTATTAAAACAAACAGGACCTCACCAAAACCACTGTTTACCATACTTTTCAATAAGAACATACTCTAAGAATAAGTTTTCAGCATTATTCAAATAGGCTGATTATAACATTATTCAGTTAAAATGACAGTATGTACTTTAAACATTTTCCAGGACAATCATCTTACTTAACCATCTACTGCAGTTTGTTTGCTGAGCAATGGCCCATCTTCATAATGGCAACTGATGAAAATTGTAAATTTCAGACAATAGCAGTGGTGTTGACAGTTGTTTCTGGATGTTGCTTCACTTTTAACAAGCAAAGCAACAGCTTGAAAGAAATTTAGTTATCTGGAAACAACCCACTTAAAAGTGAGTTGTTTCCAGGTGATAGCCAAAGTGCTGGTGCAGTCATTACAGAAAGAACACAAGTTGCAACATTTGTTTTGATAAATCTGTATTATTACCCATCAAAATTGCAGTACACAGTAAATTAATTTAAGTGTCTTTAAAATGTTGGAAGTACAGCCGAACCTTCTCACAAGGAGTCTGTATTTAGCGAGATCTCAGATTTAACGAAAAAAACAACAAAAAACAACAACAACAACAGGAACTTTTGTTTGGTATAAAGTTAATTCAGAGCTAATTTGGCCGTTTTTAATAAACACAATTTAACGAAGTCCCCAGACTTAATGAGGGAGAGGAAAGCCAAAATGGTCATTTTTAACGAGCAAAGCAACAAAATGGAGAAATAGAAATCGTGGCATACAAGATGAAATTGGAACAGAGAAATCCTTGTGTGCTAATGGGAAAATGTTGACAGAAAAGCAATGGGATAGGATTGCATCAAAGGCTCAACAAGTGAGTTGTGCAAGAGACTCTCTCTTGCTTTTGGGTATATTATTGGCTTTGCTTTTGGGTATATTATGTCAGCAGAGTTGAAAACAGGCCACCTACTCCTAGGCAAAAAGAGAATGGGTAGGAGGGCACACGCACACACACACACACATATGTGGAGTTCTGGGGGACGACTGCAGAGGGGGATAGAGGAGTAATGGAATGGGGATGCCACCGAAAACGGAACAGGAGATAATTCCTGGAATTATGTCCATTGCCATTTTCACCCTCCAAGTGGGCACTGCATTGGGAAGATTGGTGCTGCTTTTTGTTTCATGTGTGTTGTGCAGTTGAACACCAGTTAGTCTCACCATGACGTTAAGTTGAATACATTTGAAAGATTTAATTAACTACAGTAATAATGTAGTTAATCAATTTGATCTTTCAAATACATCCAGTTGTTATGGATATATACCTGGGTATTATAAACATATATGCATATTACCACATATGCATATTTTTACACAGTGATCACCCAAAACAGATCTAGCGAGGGCTTCTGGTGCACTTTTCCAGGCTCCTAATTATTATAAGCAGGTTCTGCTTCATATTTTCTGATTATTAATACTGTATATCTCTTCTCATATTTTTAAGGTGAAATGATGTTTAAAAGTTATTCAGTTTTCATTATTGGTAAGGGTCATATTTATGAAGTCAGTGTAACAAAAATTTTTTTTATGTAGTTTATTAATATTTATAATCTCTTGCTCATTTCAACTTGTCAAACTAGTACTTTTTGAAGAATGTTATAAAACTGTAACAATAAATTCATAACTTTGATTACATTCTTCAATGTGACTAAATACAATGTAAAATATATATAAAGAGGAAAGATTTTTCTTGCTTCAAACTGGTCACTATCGAATGTCATGATCCCAAAAAAATTGGGTGTGTCTTGCATTAACTAGCTTCTAGTCTGATGGGAGATCTTGTGAAAATAGGATGAGATCCAACTCTCCCATATACATTTTTGTCAAATATGAAGAAGAGTGACTAGTTTCATGCCGTAAACAGAGAAGAGTTTTCAAATTTCTCTATTAATATAGTTTTTTTTAATCATACCAGAGAATGCAATCAAAGTTAAGAATTTATATTACAACACTTTTTCTGAACTGTTTATGAATATTTGCATATATTCAAATAAGCAAATGGTTTTAAGGATTTATCAGACTCACATTAAGAAAAAAGTTTGTTTCAACAGCTTTAAAAATTTCATTTTCCAATAGTGTACAAGTTTTTGGCTGCACACACACACACACACACACACACACACACACACACACACACACACACACACACACACACACACAGTGTGTGAACAATAATTCAAATCAGATTCTTAAGATATACATTTTGAATTTTTGTTTAAAAATTGATATACCATATTAACCCTTTAACGCCCAAAACGCCCGAACATACAAACGACCATTGCTGCCCGAAACACCTGTCTACAGTGAGTCAGATTTCCTACCCTTACCAGTTCTTTAAATTTGCACTACCTATGGGGGGTCAGCAGGAGTCACAGCCAGTCACCACGGTTGTTACTAAACAAAGAAGAGAAACAACGGACAGTTTCAGGCGTTATGGTATTTAGAGTGATACTAGATTTTAGAAGTCATGGTCGTTAAAGGGTTAAGGAATAGTTCTTACTATTATGATCACATGTGTGAGTGCCTGAATAAGAATCAGAAACTTTTGAATTGCATAATCTTTGAGATTATTAACTACAAAAAGATAAATATTTCTCAGGTAATTTTTTTTTGAAATAAATTGGTGCCCAGCATCAAAACTTCTGTACACCTCTGAACAAGCTTCAGTCCTGGGATGACCAAGCAAGAAAACAGCAAATAGACAGACATTATTCTTTGCCATCCACAAATTCAGGAAGATATTAACAGTAGCCCCCCACAAGGAAAATGAAATGTGCAGAAACTACATTCAAAGCTCTGGACTATGGCAATGCCAAAAATCTGAAAACATAACTGGTGCATCAAATTATTAAAGAGTGTCAGCTTTCTTACACATGCATGCAAAATGGAAAGAACATGCCCAATTTTTGAAAAATATTAGTCTCTTTGCAATTAATGCTTCACATGAACTTATTTCATAACCTATGGAAATTTTATAATGGAATGTGTAACAATGGATCTTTAAATTCTAATAAGTTTTTAGTCCAGCTTTAAGTTTGTGATGTTAACACATCATACAATAAAAATTACATTACAGTAAAGGTACAACAGTTAAACACATATTTACAAGCCCTAAGCAGCATATTAATTAACAAAGGCTTAAGTTAAAAGTGCTTTGTAAGAACAATTACTTCGTATCAGATTTGTAACTATTGAATTCCAAGAATAAATGAAATTCCACGATAAACATATAAAAAGAGGCCTTTCTTGATCATTTCATTCACCCATTAATAATAAATTCTAATTAACAATTTGCTTACATTTAGAACAACGAATGTGTAAAGTCTTATAACTGTTAATTTTTCTTAGCAAATCAATGCTTCATTAATTACGCTACAGTAGTTTGGTGTTGCCACCGCAACTACAACTTGTTAGAATGATGGCTGCACAATACAACATGCCTTTGCATCCTGGGAGAATCACTCCACTGGATTCCTTGGTTACTTATATCTATATAGTTGCAAAATGTTTCATTTGTTTACTGTGTCACACTGCAGATGTGTATTTTTGTTATTTGCAATACTGTATTTGTGCAGTAATTCTTAGTGAAGAGCAGAACGAAAGGATTTAACACATAATGGAAACAGTCTTAAATTATAGCTCCTCAGTTTTTATACTACAAAATAACTGCATTTGTTGCACCATACTGGGACAAAGGGAGCTTTGCTTCAATGAAGCACAGAATGTGAAACTAACATTTAACTGCATTGAACACCTAGTTAACTCATGTGACTTTCTAGTACCTTGTCTAACTATAATGCAATGATCAAAATTTATTTTCGTAAGGCAGAGCACTCAGTGAAATGGTAAAAGCACCTACATATTTTAAACAGGCATGCCAGCTAGTGGGGTAGGGAAGGACAACAATTGCACCCCCCCCACGATGGGGTGAAGTTGTATTTTGACCCTATTGATTACACATATTTATTACTGAATATGTTGCTTTGTTCACTAATGAATGTGCAAAATTTTCCTGGTTTGTGTGTCTTATTTATTACAAAATAAAAAATCCCTAGTTCCACGCACCTACAAAAAATCTTAGTGGCACTGATCTCAAACACATGAGTTCAATAACGTGATCTACATATAATTCCTTTTGAAAATTGGAACAAACAGGCTCCATTTTTCAATGTAATCTCAAATTCTAAAAACTGTACTTAGGGATGGCACGTAATAAATTAATATCATGCACCTATCCTATTCTTTAACTTTTCTTATGTTGTATATCGCTGTTTTTCATTCTTGTGTCCTATAATACATAAATGTTTGTATTGCTATATAAAAAATAAAATAAAAAAATATGCATTTCTTTTCTATTTACATAAATTTATAAACAAAGCAATAAATAAGATCAAATGCTCTTATAGAATGCTTTGTTTAAATCTTTTGAATTTCATACATTGAAGGAATGGTTTGATGATTTGCTGCTTGGAGTGCTGGTGTTATGCCTAATATTGTAAAAAAAAGTTGATCAACCCCAGCACTCCAAGCATCAAATCTTGAAACCATTCCTTCAACATATGAAATTTGACAGATTTAAACCAAGCATCCTATGTAAGTACATTTGATCTACTTTTTCACATTGTTTACAAACATTTACAAACAGAAAATAAATATATAGCTCATTTATGGAAACACAAACATTTAATGGGAGGTATATATCATAAAAACAGTTGAAGATGGGTTACACACATGCTATTATTAACTTACACATCCTAACTCTAAATAAAATTTTAACTGATCTCTCTTTGGATATGCAAGCTGAAAAATCTTGAGGGGACAGGCTGGATTGTTCGGATGCTATCTCAGTCTACCAGTTACGACAATTTTCCAGAAAAAAATGGACAAAGGAATGATAATTCATGCAGTGTCACTCATGAAAGAATCACTTTTATGTATATAATGGGAGATTCTGGAAAAATGATAAACTGGTAATCTTTGAATGGATTCTGAACCTACACCTCCTAATACTGGCAACATTTTCACAACAAAGTTTAGTCCTATGTACTTCATATTTGCAAAACCAATGCTTTTCTTCCATATTTACTGATTTACCCGCAATTATTGTACAACTGAGAGAAGGGTGCTTACAATTTCTAGGTATTTTTGATGTACTACCATTACACAGATGCCTTTAATTTCTCTTCTTTTTTGAATTCACAAAATTTTAGTGCCTCACACTCTTTATAACATTATGGAGTATGTTCTTTAGTTAAAAGAGAAGGCAACAGGTAATGACAGTAGTAAATATTTGATTTCAATTTTCTAAACAATTAACTTATTGTTCTAGTGAGATGATTATAAAACTTGCATTTTGTGTCAAATAAAAATCCAGATTAATATGAAAGAAAACTGTCAGAAAGAAAGTTCAATGCACGAGATGTTTGCAAAACAGCAGTGCAAAGAAAAAGGATGTGATTCCAGAGATGCCAACCTGTTTCAGATATTTTCAGTAGTACTCGTACAAATTTTCAGTAGTTTTGGCCATTTTTCAGTAGTCATACCAAAAAGAATAATTTTAACCGAGGAAAAACAACTCATTTAATTTAATTAGCATTTTTTTACTTACTTATTCATTTATATACATGAAAATCTGCATCAAAATATTCAAAAATTTTTACATGGAAAATAATATACACCATGAGTCCATGACTGATACATTTTTTACACAACAAAAAATTTATTAAACAGCTTTCTTTAGTGATTTCGCTGTACAGTGTTTTGCAAGATTTGAGTTCCTCAGCAGAAAATCTTTTTTCATAACACACTTGCCCAGAGGAGAACATATTCATTTTTGCAATAAGAAGTGCTTCTAGTTTCTAAACCTAAATTAGGTTGGAAACGGGCTTGATTTTTTTGCACTAAACTAAATTCTCTCTTACTCACAGCATTCAAGTGTGGAACTACAAGTATTGCAAACATTACTTTCGAGATAATAGTATACTTAACCGCTCCATTACAGCCTCTTCATTTTGAGATTTCTGACCAAGTGACATCTATTCTATCTGTTACTGCTATGGTCTCTAATTTGTCAGCTTGATAACAAGGAATTCCGCTTCCAGTAAATCAAGTTCATTTTCAGTTATTATAAATGGAAGGCATTTGACTATGTGTAATACAGAAGTAAATGATGTTATGGCTCTAAGTGAAGGATCTACTACTTCTGCATGTTTTAAGAATACATCATAGATCAGTATCTTTTCTTGAATATAAGAACATTCTTCAATGTGAAATTTTCTGACAGATGTATAGAACTTAGAAAGTTCATTTTCGTTTAAAATGATTTTGCTTTACTACATTCTTGTTTTTTACTCCAATTACCAGTTGTGTCCTTTCTGATTTTTCTTCTTTGAAAAACTTATTTGAAAAATTAAGCTCAACATCACTATCAGCTACGACAGTAAGCTTCACAAACCCCTTGGATGCCATGACAATTTTATCCATCATGCTGAAAGAACTTTCAGTTTGAGGACCATGAATGCATGATAGCTTTCACTATTTTAGATAAAAGATAGTGTAACCTGGAGAATATGAATGCTTTTGAATATCATACATAAATTCTTACAAAATTTTCAGCTTCATCACTTTCGTTTTCAGACTCTTCCCCCTTTATCAAGCTGAAATACAAACCTTTTTTGAGGGAATATGTAAGAACACAGGATACATGTTCGGAACATCGTTGGGAAAAAATATTACAGTTACGGGAGAAACCTTTGCTATGTCCGATTTCCGTTTTCGGACATTTCCCTTCCATATTCAAGGTGAAATATAAATATTTACGAAATAAAATGAAATTTAACAACAATACTAGGCAGAGGAAACATCGTGTGAAAAATAAAATTACGATTACGGGAGAAATCTTTTACTGTTTCCGACAGTTTTGAAAGACGAAATTTCCGTTTTTGAAAGTTTCAGGCGGAAAGCATCCTTCACCACTGCCAATTGCCCCAAAGTTTCTGTCCAGTTATGCTTCAATCTCAAGGATAACCCAAATTATGACGAAAAAGCAGAAATTCCTTAAAGCTGAAAATTACCCGGGAATTTTTGCGCAGTCGAATTTCTGTTTTTGGAAATTTTCCCTCCATTTTCAAAGTGAAATACAAAGATTTATGGAATAAAATTATGTATAACAACAATACTGGACAGAGGCAACATCGCAGGAAAACAAAATTACGATTACGGAAGAAATCTTTATTTCGTTCACTTCCATTTTTGAAAGGCGAAATGCTGTCCTGATGCGTATTTTTACGCGTTGGTAAAATTCTTCGATGCATATTTTTACACGTTTCTCGATGTGTTTTCGCGCGTTGGGGTGTATTTTACGCGTTTCTCGATGCATATCTCTACGCGTCGCGAAAAATTCCCGATGCATATTTGTACGCGTTGGTAAAATTTCGATGCATACTAGACACGTAATTACGCATTTTGGCAAACTCTGCAACGAAATCCAAGCATACTTTTCTGCAACGCAAGAAAAAACTGCAAAATATTAATTACTGACATGAATGGTCGACGCACGATTTAAAAAAAAAACTCCGATGCCAGGCAATGACATGCACGTTCTGCACCAAACAATTTTCAACAGCTTGTCGCTGCACTGCGAAAGAGCTTCAGGCCGGAACTCTGCCCACATCCATCAAAGCGGGCGTAGCTCAACGTCCCCAGAATGTTGCATGCTCGGGAGGGAGGGTTTTCACTTAAAATGACTCAGTGCAAGGCCACACTCATCGAATGCTGGCCACTAGCGCTAAGATCCGAGCAGCTTTGAGAGGCAGAACTGGAGGCAGCATCGCAAGCAAGACGAATGACGGATCGTCAAGTGGCCGCCGTTGCGTTGGGAAGGGGAACAAGCAAAATAAAAATTAATAACTTTAGTTAATTTTCCGTAGAAAAATCACGGTTTTCCGTATTCCGTAGTACAAGAATTTTTTTCCGTAGTTGTTGGCATCTCTGTGATTCTCTGATTCAGAAGAAACTTAAAGCACATATTCTGGAGAATTCAATGCATTGTTCTTTTTAAATTTTAAGTTTAATGATTCCCATGATCATCTAAAACTTAATACCACGAGGAGTCACCTGTTCTTAATTTACAGCCACTGGTTTTTAAAGCGGGGAGCAAACCAATGCCATTAAAATGAACACAATATCCATGAAAATTAAACCCTGGGCATATGTTAATTATCTACCAGTTTGTCAACTGCAAGTAAAAAAAAAAAGAAAAAAAGGCAAACCTGAAATAAAATTGGATGAATTTCTGAAAAATCCCTTTCATCTTTTATACTGTGGCAAATATACAACAGAAGAAGAATAAAATAATGAATTTCAATTTAATTTACAACCATGTGTTTTATGAACAACAGGAGCTGGCAGAGAAGCATTATGAGTTGACACTTGCTAAAGTTACACGATTGCAGACTGCAACTGCTGGCTGAAAAACTTGAAAGGGGAAAAATTATATGTACCCCTTCCTGCTTTAACACACTGGTTGGTGCTTTTTTATGCTTTCCAACAATAGGTTGAAGAAGCGTATATGCTCTAGCTTTGTCTGTCAGTCCGTCCACAAGTTAACTCGCGTAAAAATGGTTCGATTTTGATGAAATTTTAGTATGTGGTAGGGGACTACCTGAAGATGAACGCTATTGAAAATGGGTGAAATGGGGTGAAATGTCAGGACATAGGAGCGGGATCCATTCCATTGCCCTTATGTGTCATAACTTATGTAAAAATGCTTCGATTGAGACAAAACTTTAACATGTTATTCCGGAGGTATACTGAACTGGTTCTGTTGAATATCATTGAAATGGGGTCAAAGGTCAGGACACAGGAACAAAATCTATTCCACAGCCATTATCCTTCTAAGTTGACTAAAAATGCTTCTATTGCGAAAAAACTTTAGTATATTGTTCCAGAGGTATACTGAACTGGTTCTGTTTAATATAATCGAAATGGGGTCAAAGGTCAGGACACAGAAGCAAGATTTATTCCACAGCCATTTCCCTCATAACTTGAGCAATGATTTCTGGTATGTTGGAAAGCGTATCATAATCAATGCATTGCATGATTTTACTAACTTGTTAATTGATAACAGAAGATCTTTTCTCTCCTTAACCCTTCCTCTCCTCCTGCGCGGTCTGCTCAAATAATCCCACTCCATCTCTCTGCAAATGACACCGAAATAAGCCACACCTCGGTTTACACCCACAAACTTATTAATCGTTGTTTCACACAATAAATCTCACCATGAGTTTCTCTTCAATAGAAAAAAAAAAAAATATTTGGATGTTAAAATTTTTCCACTGTCAGTCTAAATTTTCATAAAGGTTGAAAGAATGATTTAATTTAAAATTCACAAGATAATATCCATGTCATCTTTTTTGTTGAGCAGATTCTTTGAGCAGAATTTTTTTGGCTAACTCATTGAAAATTTGGAAACAGCTTTTTGAATTTGGCTACAATTTTGTATAATACAGTAATTTTCTTAGCACTCTCCCTGAAATGCATACCAGGAAGTTGGAATTTTGCACTGGGTTTTTATTTTTTAACATCCAAGTTATGTTTTCAGGCTTTTTTTTACCAGTAAGAAGACACATTTTAATAAGTTGATCAGGAAAAAAATTCTTATGAAAAATTAAAAATGAATGAAGTATTGAAAAGCTTTTTTCATTTTTTACTAAAAAATCCCAGATTACAGAATTGTTAAAATTATAACACTGCAGACGTGAAACTACTAAACTGCTTCCACTGTTTACAAAGTAAATGCAGTTTCATAACCAAAAATGTAGATATCAGGGCCAGCCACTCTATGCTATGTGTGAGCTGCTGGATGCACCATGGGAAAACCAAGCTTCAAGAAACTTTAGATATTTTAGTCATTTATTTTAATAAATTTTTTTTATCAGTTTTTACAAGTACAAAGTCATTTTAACTGAGAGAAGAAATAAAAAAAAAATAGCTTTCTTTTAAAATACATGCAAACTGACTATAAGATTTCACTATTAGAGATGGTAAAACCTTTAGAACTGAGAATAAAGGATTTGTTTCTCACTGCCTTTTGGGTTGTACTGCAATTCAGCAAACACTCAACATTTCTATTTGATATAATAACAAATCTGTCAAAAAAATATCAATATAACTATATGATAATGTAATAATCACAAAAATTCTTTTTGCCCACTTTATCTCCAAATTTAATATTTGAACACACAAATAAATTATCTGTGGTGAAGAAAACAGGGTATTTTTAGAGAAAAATAAAATAAAAATGGTTTCATTTTCTATGGGTCACATCCGTCCTTCATATAAGCTACCACAAGTATCACATGCATAATAGGCACAGTATTGCTTAAAACGTAACAGTCTTACAATGTATAATTTTCAAAATTTGCCAAATACATGAGCAAATAAAGGAATTTTTCAATGTAATCAGCTTTTAATTTGTATCACATGAATTAACTTGTTTTTTCTTTACTTCACGAGCAAACCATTCCACACACCACCATCTATTAAAACAGAACAAATGCCTTATGGAATGAATAAGGAGGGAAAGGAACAGTACAGAAAATGCTACAAATAACAGTTATAAGAAGAGTAAATCTATGCTACATTAGATGTACATGACATGCACATACCTCAACAAATGGTGTCACGATAACAAAAACACAATTGCAATGATGATAAATACAGTCACTACAGATACCATCACTTTTTTTATACAAGTACAATACACAGTCTCGCCACAGTGTTGCAAGCAGAGTTAATGTATTCAACCCGTTTACGGAAAATTGTGAATTCTTGATGAATGAAGTCTTTTTTCTTTACACATATATAAAGCACAGTGGTCTACATATTCTGATGTAGAGTCTGAAATTCAACCGAAGATGATTAGGAGTTTGTACAGTTTTGCTCCCTTCTCTGCTGGAGAATGAGTAAAAGGTGATCGCATCACACATAAAGAGACACACAACGTCAACTTAAGACATGTGCCCCACCAGCTTTAGAAAGTTTTCCCAACCTTTACACAATTAAATAACACAAAAGAATGCACGCTCTGCAACTCCTAAGGTCACAGTTCAGATGAACAAATACTGGATGAAGGGTCCAATGAAGACGTATTACTGCTCGACTCTGACTGCGAAACACTTGCTGTCGTTGAGGTCTGAGATGGTGGAAATGATGGCTGAAGTGAAAACTGACTATTATCATGAGAATGACCAGAGTTGTAATACAGGGAAGACTGACCGAAAGGATGAAATGAAGACACTGGTGGTTGTGGTACAGACCATGCTCTGGGAGCCTGGGCCTGCAGGTCAGACACAGGTTGCTGTTGACTTGGAGGTGGTATGTGCTGCAAGGGGTACATATGAGCCATGTGCTGCAAATGAGAAGGAACAGAATGCTCTTGGTTGTGCTGTAATGGATGTAATGGCTGGGGGTGTTGCAACTGTGTCGCTGGCTTGGGTGCGGAAAAACTCGGAAAGGTCTGGAAATCAGAGTTTGTTATATGATGGGAGAATGATGGGAAATGTGCATCCACCAGGGAATGGTCTGGCAGCTGCGAATGAGTAAACTGACGAGGTAAGTCGGATGTCTGTGTCTGGCGCAAGTTATTCTGCACGTTTATCGGAGCGGGTGGCTGCTGAGATTTCTTGGAAGATGAACGATTTGCCGGCTGCTTTCGCTTTTTGTCTGAGTCTGAACGGTGGGCACTGACGTGCCTAAATTTGAGGAAGGGTGTGGTGTTTGCCCGTGCGCCAGTTGTTGCTGCTGCTGTTGCATAAATGACTGAAGAGCGTGCGGCTGTTTTGGATCTGATGAACTGTTTGAACTTGGCAGCTGGGCCTGCGACTGCACCTTTGCTTGCATGGCTGTAGGCATCAGGGTTTGCTGTTGTGACACATGAGATTTCTGCCGTGGAATAGTGCTTGCCTGCGGCGTGGGTTGATGCATTGGCTGAGTATTCACTTGTGCCTGAGAGGTTTGCGTCAGCTGTTGTGGCTGAGACTGGGCTGTATGCAGCTGTGAAGTTGAATTAGAAAAAATTTGTTGCTGGCTAGCATCCACTTGGACTTGTGATGGTTTCAAAGCCGATCGTTGCAAGTTTTGTACTTGTTGCGATTTCTGCTGCTGCGATTGTGAGTTTGTTGTCTGCACTGTGACAGATTGAGAGTTATGTAAAAGCTGGGCGTTATCACCCTGCGCAGTTGGAGATTGCATCGGTGGCATTGAGGCTTTCACAGTTGAAAGGATTTGCTGTGACTGTACAGAGCTATTTGTGATTGGTACCGATTCTATGGGCTTTATTGTAAGTTGTGGCAAATTGGTTTGAGAAAATGGAGTGGCTTGACGAGATTTGGGATTCTGAAGAAGAGGCTGAAAAGAAGGTGTAGGAGATATTGTGATTTGGTTTTGCTGTAGGTGCTTTGCAGACAGCAAAGGAGATGGCAACTGCATTTTTGAGGTATTTTTTGGCGTCACTTTCCTTTTTGGTGCTGGAAGGACCATCTGCTGAATTTGAATTGGATTAGTTGACTGAAGAACATTTTTAGAGATATTTCCCTTACTCTGTTGCTGCTGAGAAACACCAGTGTTAATTGGCATGATGGTGATCTGTTGGCTCTGCTGAAGTACTTTTGGAAGTTCACATTTTTTATCTGGAATAGAGGTCAGCTGAACAGCATTTGGCTGTGTTGTTGGAGAAATTCTACGGATCGTGATTTGCTTCTGCTGAAGCGGAATGGGGCTAGGTTTAGATGTAGAATCTTGACTAGTATCCTGATGCTGCTCAAAGCTTCCAGGATCACTATCTACACAGCCAGCAGGGTGGGTGCCATGGACAGCAGAGGAACTGCTCTTTTTGGTTGATGGTTCATCATCATCACTGAGATCGATGACTTCTGGAGCAGAAGAGCGATTAGCATTCTGAGCACTGTTGCCAGCAGCATTTCGAGGCCCAACAAACCTTACAGTTCCCCCACATTGAAGAGTTTGCTTTATAATCTACAAAGAAATACACATGTCTTAAAAACAGTACAAGCATGCAGCAAATCCATAACAAAATTCAGAGCATTTACTTCTGGCTTTACTCACACTATTACACTAAACAATGTATTAATCACAAGTTATTCACACTGTTAGTTACAAATGCATAGTAAATTATGAAGATAAAATAATCCAAATACACAGAAAAATTACATAAGTTATAGATGTATAGTAAATTATGAAGACAGCAATTCAAATAAGCAGCCAAACAACTTAAAAATAGTTTCTAAAAATTTGAACAGCACACAGACTGTAATGGAAAATAAAAATATTACTTATAAAATTCCCTTGAAAAGTGATAATGAGTCTACTACCAAGACAGACAGTTTGTCAACTGAAATTAATGAGTGAAGAACTAAACACTACAGGAAACGAGGCCTAGGATAGGAAAATAGCACTTCACATAGAAATAATGTATTTCTGTGTGAAATACATTATTCTTGGAAGGATCATGTACATATTCAAAGATACAATAAAGTAGCCTATGTAAATTTTTTTTTGGATTGAAGGTTTAATTACCACTGCGAGCAAATCAATGGACTATAAGCAGTTGCCCATACCTAATTTAAGGCCACTGGTTGTAGGGAAGGAAGAGAGAGCCAGTGCCGTAAGACAAACGCAACATCCATGCCTCACTGGGATTCGAACTGAGACCCTCTCTCTCAGACAAATGGTCATAAGCAAGCACTTACAACACTGCACTTAGTATATTTTTATAT
Source organism: Macrothele yani (assembly GCA_039090855.1). NCBI lineage: Eukaryota > Metazoa > Arthropoda > Arachnida > Araneae > Macrothelidae > Macrothele > Macrothele yani. The sequence goes on from CM077011.1 coordinate 34,032,271, forward strand.
AATTGGATTATTTCAGTAGTGACTTTTACCTTTTTCAGCCACGAAATGAAGGAAGATAACGTCAGGTGAGTCAGAGGTTGCCAGATTTTAAAAATGGATTTCCAAACAACAGGAATTTGATGAGGTGAGTCTGCATTACAGATATTATGATCTGGAGCCAGAAAGTCATTTTTGAGGTAACCTAAAATTTCGGTATATAAGATGTTTTTCGACGGTTTCTATATGAACAATGTGTCCTGAATCCGAATTTGATGGGTTTCACTCTGTATCTGTTCAGCGTTTTGAATTATGATGTCATCAAAATGGCGGCCATCTAAATTCTTCATTTTACTGTTATATTATAATAATTCATGTAGTGCTATCGTGTTTGGTATTAAATTAAAGCTCTATTTATGTAGAAACTATATATGCATGTATTTTCATAAAATTACTTTTATGATGTCATCAAAATAGTCGCCATATAACAACAGTTTAAGATATTCACAGTACAGGTACCGCACTGCCTATTAGTTTTTCATCTATTTTCAAGAATCCTGGAGTTGTGTTTGAATTATGCCAAGGTGAAACAGTTGGTGTTTAAGACAATAAAACAAATATGAAGTGCTTCAATAAAATTTTGAAATACTTTGGTCGTTCCGGTTTTTATTAACGATGGAAGAAGACGGAGTGGTTTTTTTTTTTTTTTTTTTTTTTAAGTGTACATTACAGACGGCCATCTTATTAAGACAGGTGAAGCCCGCAATTGTACTATTATAGAATCGAGTAAAAAAACGTGGTGACAGTGTGCATTTTAAACTTCAAAATAAATTTGAAAACAATAAGAACCTCAAACTACAATGTCACAAGCATTGGGTGTCCTTGTATACAAATAAAGTTCTCACTGACAGGGAGATAAAGAAACGTTTGAATTGTAGTGCCGTGAGTACAGTGCCAGTTACTAAACGAATATGTAGAAGTCGATCTGGCAGCTTCTCTTTCTGAAAAGCCTGTATATCTTGTCGAAAAGACTGCATAATCGAGGACAGCAAGAATACTAGCAGATGGCGTTCAGCTAGTGAGTGTCGTACGAAGGACTGTACAGATGCTGCAGCTACTAAAACCTTTAAAGATGCTATCAATGAAAAGTGCCCTGAGCGGAGTAATGGATGGTCAAATGAAGTTAGTCTTTGTCTAAAAGGAGCAGTGTCAGATTTACATGCAGCAGATGGAACATACCACAGGGACTGTTTGTACAAATTCACAAGTCCCAGGAATGTACTATTTGTCCAGCAAGAAACGTCTGAAAATAAGAGAAGATGTGGCTTATGATCAAGTTGTTAACATGGTGTTCCAAGATAAAGAAAAGATCTGGTCATCTGTGGAACTTGAGAAGTCATATAACGGTGTGGGTGGCACAATAATAAACCGCAACTCATTAATATCTAAGCTAAGTATGGAATTTAATGGTGAACTGTTAACAATAAATATCCTGTAAGGGATTTAACCCTCCGGGTGGCAAGCACGCATATACACGTTCGGAGGTTTCTGTGGCGAAAGCGGCGACGACGCAATAATATGTTCACAGGAAATCTGTTCAAACGCTGCAAGAACACAATATTGCTTCTAAAAAAATTTCAGACTAATAGGAGCTAGAATTTATATTTGCGAATTTTACTGACGAAGAATATTACAGAAAAGGGAGAGTTCTGTTACACATACGAAAAAATTTCGCATTGTCTCTTCCAAAGCACTTGCCACCTGGAGGGTTAATGGCGAATTGTTAATAATACCAAAAAAAAAAAAAAAAAAAATGTTGGGTGTTTATAATTATTCCAAGAAAAGAAGCACATTAGCAGAAAATATTGATAAAACTGTTTGTGCTGAGAACCAACAATCAGCAATGAATACCCAAAGAGAAGAAGGGGGAAAAAAAAAAAAAAAAAAAGGCCTTATATGCTCACCAAAGTGGAAGAAGCCTTGAGCCTTTTTAAGGATCTAAAAGGGTTGCCAGTGCTACATTCAATTTAAGGCTCTACGAGACCCGCCATCTTGTATTGCTGCCTTCTCTTATTAACCAACGGGCAAGCGTATTTCACAAATTGCTCGGGCAATTTTGCACATTTTGGAATACCTTTTGTGGCTAACACAAGATATATGATAAATAAAGAGTTCCCTAGTTTCAGATTTTCATTTTGGACCCTTTAAGTATTTTTTTATTAATTAATAAAAGTATGGAAGACCGATGAACTCTAGGCTGTGATATAGTAAAACACATACACTGACAAGCCATTACATTATGACCACTTACCTAATAAGCTGTAGCCAGCAAAACGGCGGCCACTTTGAGGCATCGATTCAACGAGGTGGCGATAGGTATCCTGGGGTATCTGGTAATATAATGTCAACAGCAGATAGATCCTCCAGTTCTAGTACATTTCGGGGTGGGGGTTGGGGTGGAGTGGCAGCGTGAACCCGCTTTTTCAAGTCGAACCACAAATGTTTGATTGGGTTCATGTCACGTGAATTTGGAGGCTAGGGCATTAACAGATAGTCACCAGCATGTTCCTGGAACCACTCCTTGAGGAATCTGGCAGTGTAGCATGGCTCATTATCCTATTGGTAATGGCCATCACCAGCAGGGAACATAGTCTCCATGAATGGGGGATCTTGGTCCTCAATGATGTTCAGATACCTGATAGCTGTCAGGGATTGTGCTATTGGGATAACAAGAGCCTTAAAGTGTCCCAAGATAACATCGCCTACAGCATAACACCGCCACCGGCCTGTTTTCGACAACAGTGCATCTCGGTGCCATAGCCTCCATTGGTAATCAGCGCATCCACGCTCTGCCATCTATGTGATGCACCAGAAATCTCGATTCATCAGACAAGGCCATTTTCTTCCAATCATCCATGGCCCAATCTCAATGATCTTGGGCCCATTTCATGTGTTGTTGGCGATGACGTGCAGTGAGCCTGGGGACCTGGCTGGGTCTTCGGCTATGCAGAAGGCTGCAATGAACTGTGTGCCGTGACACATTGCCCTGATCACCACTGTTGCACTGTGGCCCTGCGGTTACTGTGAACAATGTGCGAAAGTCTCAGCTTTTCTCTGGCATCAACGAACTGCCAACGACACACGGATGGACGACAATTTGTCGTTTGGCCATCTGTGCACCACTTTTGATACATACTCACTACAGTGGCACATGAACAACCCACAAGCCACGCAGTTTCCTAGATCGTAGTCTAAAGGCGCTAAGCCATCACAATTTGTCCTTTATCAATCAATCAATCAATCAATACATACATATCACTAAGCTGTTCTCTGAGATTCACAGGTTAGCTCCAAAAAGAAATACAAACATTGTCCTTTATCAAACTCCGATAAATCGGCAGCATTTCTCAGTCTGACTCCGAACACTCCACTAACTGAAAGCCAGTCCTCGGGCTGTATATATACTGCTGTGCGAACACCTGCACCACCATTCGGTCTCCAGGCGCACTCATCTCTAGGCTGAGGGTGGTCATAATGTAATGACTCATTAGTGTATTTACTACATGCCTCTGGCACCATGGGGGAGGGGGGGCTTCAGCTGAAGTAACCCCTGCAGGAGTAGCAACATTTTAGTGCAGTATAATTCCCTTTGAATGTGCCCTCTATCACCTCAACATGCAAATATGAACAGATGTTAGTGACACTACTACTACTTCAACAACATGTCATGTACAAGATGTCTGCAGACTGTGACATAATCCAAGTTAGATTAATTAGTTCAGCATTCTGTCATTCCCAACACACTGCTACTTTAAAAGCCCTAACAATTCAACTGATTTTTTACAAGTTTTCTTTTTTCCTATCTTTTGAGGTTTTGCAGTTTGTACCTTCTGATCATGTTTCTGCATCACATCAAAATTCAAATTCAAATGGTAGTCAAAAGTACAGTCTCACATTAAATGTATAAGAAGGCATATTCACGTACCCCTCTGTTATGGCACTAACAAAATGTATTCAGAGTGAACTAACCTCTGAAGCAATAGTTCACTGAAATTTTAAATAATTCAGAGATGATATTTGACTTAGAAAGTACATTGCATTTTTTCAACAAGCTTTAAATGTCTTATGTTAAAAAAAAAAAAAATACAGAGAATGTAAGAATAAGGGGAGATCTTTATTGTTAAATGCTATCACTAGCTACAGCAGCCTAGAGTTTTAAACTGCAATATGATAAATAAGTAAACAACTCCTTGCTAGCAATGACAGCAAACTCTTACATAAAACATTCCTAAAAACGTTTATAGCAACATATCAAAATAATTTATTGCAATTACTGTGTTCCCACGAACAGTTAATTATTTAAATATTTACACACACTTTACAGAGGAGATATACATTTATTTATAACAACCACTTCCCACTTACCCAAAATTCTGGTCATTTTATTTCTTTGTTCTTGAAGCACTGAATGCAAGAACAATAATTTGTTATGACAATTATATGAAACAACACATTGGCACAGTACATATCTTTCAACTATACAGTTGTGATATTTTGTACTGTTTCTCACGTTGTATTAATATCAAAGTGCTTGCAGGAAACTTAATCATCTTTGTCTGACCTTGAATTATTCTAGTGTTGTTTCATATAATTGAATATTAAAAAAATTAATCTATATAATATTTTATTTTAAATTTTTTAATATTCAGTGACATTCAACCGTGATAATTCAAGGTCAGACAAAGATGATTAAGTCCCTGCAAGCACTTCGATATTAATACAACGTGAGAAACAGTACAAAATATCACAACTGTATAGTTGAAAGATATATACAATAAATCTTATAACCACGTAATGAAGTTCAACACCGAAGTGTGTTTGAAGAACTAATTAAACATTGGCACAGGTTTGTCTGATGGTGCCCTAATCACTAATTTCTAACAAGTGCTTCCACTGCAAGAAAAATGACCCCACTACGATTGACACATGCTAATGGAAGTTCCAATTTCCATACAATGTTCATTTCCCCCTGATAATCAGGAAGAGTAACTTCCGCCAAGATAAGCAACAGAATATGAGACAAATGATCTCTATTTTTTTTGACTGGGGGTTTAACGACCACCATGAGCAACTCAATGGGCTATAAGCAGTTGCCTGTCCCTAATTTAGGGCCACTGGTTCTAGGGAAGGGAGAGAGAGCCAGTGCCTTAAGACAAAACACAACATCTATACCTCACCAGGATTTGAACGCGGACCCATCACAGATGAATGATCATAAGCCAGCACTTAAGACCACTGCGGCAAGCCCTCAGTTTCCATAAGACAGAAGCATAATAGCTTCCTATTGTTTAGTAACTTCTTGCTATATCAACAGACAAAATGGGCACACATTTTTCTTTTGTCTATAAAAAACAAAAAAGAAAAAGTTAAAAATTGGAACCTCAAACTCTCAGTCCTAGTAAAATCATTTTCTCTCCATAGTGAGTGTGCAGTAGCATTTCTGAATATAATTTTTCTTTAAACAGAAGAAAACATCTTTAAACAAATGAAAACGTGATTGTCCAAACATTTTAAGCAAAGTTGCAATATCAAAAATCGGTATTGCATTGTTCCACTGTGAAAACAATTTTACAGGACTTGGAAATGGCTGAAATTCCACCACGGGCAAATTAAGTACTGATTTTTGAATTATAATTTCTTTTTAAAAAAGATGATGGAAGCAATAGTGCTTACTTTGCTGACTGGTTGTGAAATGATACTGTTAAGAATAGGAAAACATGCATGTCACTAGAAAAAAATTCTTAAAAAATAAGAAATCCCTCTTTTTCATTATTACCGAAGACATTAAAAACGAGGAACATGATCAATATATAAATAATAAGATTTATAAACAGGAATAGATGGGTGTGTGTAGCTAGGTCAGAAAAATTAAAAAGTACAAAAATCACATAACATTCTCATTCCTACAAGAACAATAATTTCCAGCAGTTCAGAACATTCTGGGGTGGTAAACAGCAAGAAGATGTAAAAAAAAAAAAAAAAAAAAAGAAGAGGACGAAGAAGAAGAATATTATGAGTTCAGAAAAATATGATGTCTCAAGATTGAAGAAGAATATGATATAAGAAGAAGAAATATCACAATACAAACATCTGATAAACAATTCCAAAATTGTTAAATAAATGTTAAAATCTTGAAAACATGATAATATACTTTACACAGACATTGAATAACATTACTTCACTGAGTTCTTCAATTTATGTAGTATCCATGGAGAATCTGTAATGATGCATACATCATTCATCACTAAGATATTCCCTGAGATTCAGGTTAGCTCCACAAAGAAATACTAACTTACTAGATAAATTTTTAACTGCTTATTTACTTACTGTTGCCATATCAAACTTCTTCATTTACAGCGATCTTGACAGACAACTCGGGCTTCACTGACATCCATCATACGACATACACAAGACCTTCTATATTTCATACTCATAATATTTTTGTCATGCAGACACTCCTGAATCTGATCCTCCCATGAATTCCTTTGCCTTCCTCTGCCTTTCCTTCCAGCAACTCGGGCTAAAATTTTCCCTTAGTAATCATCTCATCACTCATTCTTTCAACATGGCCAAACAACACTGAAGCCTATTAGTCTCCACCTTGCTAACAACATTTCACTTCACATTATACAACTGCAACACATCTTCATTCCTCACATGATCAGAACGGGTCTTGCCCCCCCTCCCCAAAAGTAACGCATTTCTCCAGCACACAAACAACTCCTATGTTTCTTCTGTAGTACCCAGGTTTCACTGCCATACGTCAGAGTAGGAACAATTACACTTTCACATGAACACAGCCATATGGGACTCCCTGTGAAAACCTCCTAAAGCAGCTGCGACTTTCAATGAAGAATTCACTCACCTACTAATTTCACCATCGAATTTGTTCTCCCCATCAAACATGCTTCCTAAATACACAAACTCATTCATCTGGTCAATCACTGTGCCATTTAGACTTATATTACATTCAGTACTAACAGTTCCTTAATAAAAAACTATAACTTTGGTTTTACCCTCATTTATACTCAGTGTGAATTTCATGCAAACTTCATACATCCGGGACAACATACTCTGCAACTCACTTTTGCTCTCTAACAACATGGACTGTGTCATCAACATACAGCAATCTGCACACATGAATATTACCAAGACATAAACCAGTATTGCCCATCTTGGAATCATGCATGTACACATCCATAAATATATTAAACAGCCATGGTGACATTACACAACCTTGTCTGACTCCTGCACCAACAGAGAACCATTTTGATAAAACACTATTCACTCGTACAGAAGCTCTACTGCCAGCATACATAGCTTTTACATTAAGTAGATTCCCAGTAACACTATATTTATTCAATACCTTCTACAAGTGTCCTATTTACTTGGTTATAAGCTTTCTCTAAATGTATGATGGCAGCAAAAACTTTCTTACCAACAGCCAGATACTTTTCAATCATCATGCATAATGCAAAAATTTGGCAGGTGCAGCCTTTACCAGGCATAAAACCACTCTGAACATCCTACACTTTCTCTGATGTAAGTCAATAATGACCTTACCAAACACTCTCCTTGGCACACTCAGTAAGCTAATACCACGAAAGTTCTTGCAGTCAGTTTGAACACCTTTTCCCTTATACAAGGGAACAATGATAGCATCCTTCCAATCCCGAGGAACCATTCCTAACTCTCAGCATAACTGGCAAATTTCAGTTAATGGTACTGAACCAAAAACACATTATAGCAAAAAATAAACAAAAAATCACAAAACGATATAATCCCACAAAAACTAGATTCCTGGACATTGGGTTCACAAAACAGACATAATCTGATTCAACTCGGACACTTGCAAACTATGAAAAATTGCAACCCTACAAAACATTCCATAGGGACAAAAAGGAGGAATGGATAAAATTCCAGGATGTGTAACAGAATTTTAGGACAAGTATGAACCACACTTACATGTATATCTGTTGGTCAATGGGGATTATCAGCGGACCCTCATTAGGAAGGTATGTATCTCCCTGCATGTATGCATGTTCCTCTGTTTTAAGAGCATCACATGTGTACAAGTGAGGGAGGTAAAAGTAAAAGTGTGACCATCAGCAAGGTAGAAGATGAATAATGAACAGATTTTCAATGTGATGTGTTCTTACAGAAAAGTGCTCTCCCTCATGATGTATTATGCTTTGTGCCAGAAACTATAAGTAAATTTTATCTGAGTTACATTTCAAATTAAGTATATCTCACTGTATACTGAGCAGTGCATGAAACAAACTGACAACTAGATACATTAATGACAGACCTTTGAGCTCACAAGGAGCTTTTACTGCTGTGCTCTTCAATCTCTGTAGCATTAACAGAAGTTCCACTGCTATATTGATATCCATGATTGATTGATGATGATCAAAGATATCAATATAGCAGTGGAACTTCTGGGGGTGTGTGTGTATGCCAGTATCTAAGTACAGTGGACCCTTGATTAACGAGTGGTACAGAAAACGAGTTACCTCTCTTGAGGACATACAGTTCTATTACTGAGCACAAGTTCTATTAATGATAGCTTATGCGATGATGTGAGCGCATCTGCTGGTGATGTGAGCACGTCAGCTGGCTGCCACACCTGCCACATGTGCATCGTGTGATAGCCTCTCCCCCAACATGTAACTGGTTATCAGCTTTGCTTTGTTCTGAGTGAAGTAAACACAGAGAAAGTTGTGCTATTTAATAGCATATTTTTGCATTTTCACATTATATTTTTGATTCTAAAATTATGAAGCATTTAGGAGGGCCAGTTGGTTTCATAACAATGGATGATAAATAAGCCAGCTGACCTTCGACCTTCTGATTTGCACTAATGTAGTGAGTGGTTTCCTTCTTCCTTAGATTCCCTACACCAAAACCAAAAGCAGGCTTATCTTGCTACCAAACATCATGAACACAAGCACAAGCCAGCTTGTGAAAAAGAAAAGAAAAATTACGGAGCATCCGCATTAAAGTCTTGGAGGGAAAAAAAAAACAAAAAAAACAAAAAAACAATTACTTTTAAAAAAATTATCCAGCATAACAGCCACATCAGTTATGTATGTATGGGCTGCACATTTGAAAAAAAAAAAAAAACTCTTAGCACTGTAAATGCAGGAGCTCTTAGACCCCAAATTACAGCAATTTAAAGGGAATTCCGTAAGCTGGAACTAAGTATGCAATATCCCACTGAAATAATACAAGAATCCGTTAACAAGTGATTCTGTGGAACCAGTTATGCTGATCAATGGAGAGTCCACTGTATAAAATCAGCTTTATTGTAAATATATGCTTATTCAATTGTCTTGTGTCTGGGCCTTAAACAGCACATCTATGCACATTCAGCCAGCGAGCTGAATTGCAGACGTTTTGTGCTTCTGATCCAGAAATTCAAACCCCATCATTAAGGAATACTGCTCAGATCTTGGCATTTAACATGATCTGATGCCAGGTGATTTAGGATCTTAATGTTTTGTTGAAGACAAAAAAAGAAAGCAGAAAAGAGAAATAATCTTGACCATGAAGTTCAAACAAATACCTCATTTTTATGTAAGTGAGCAAGCCAAACTAAAAAACAAACCCATATATTTACATGAAATGATTTCTTAACACCCAATTAGCACTAATTCAGAATATTCCTAAACACATACTAGTTTAGAACTTCCAAAATTTCAAAATAAAAATACCACATTTCAGTTACTTACCCCTATACTTTGACCTCGTGGTGTATTGATGCCAGTAGCAGTAGCCTGCTGCTTATTTCCTGCTGCAAATAAAATCAAGTAACTTAACATCAAAGTATAAAACAATATCTATTTTATTGAACTTATTTTTAAAATACATCCTTCAAACACTGAATTTAACTGTCAACACCAAGCATAATCAATCAAACTTGTTTGTGACATTCACAGCTACATTTAAGAGCTCAAAATCTTAAGTTTGGCAACAAACATATAAAATTTTTGTTTCACTTTTTTAGTACTTGCGTGGAGCCTTCAAAACACATGACATACCCTACTTGTCAGCAATCCTTTCTTAAAAGTGTTCCAAGCATTGCAAGAAAGAAAGATATAATTATAAGCAGACAGATGAACAAACACTTGCAATTACAATAAAAAATACTCAGTATTTCAGAGAATCTCTTTTGGAAAATGACTGATTCATGAAATGATGAGGTACTGAAGGCATACCAGATATTCACTGACCAATATGGAACATCTGACAGATCTTCAAGAGTAAAAACAGAGAGAGAAGGTGAGTGAAAATTACTGATGGCATGTCCTTCATTGTGCTACCTTTGTTCAAATCAAGTGGAGGATACTGCCAATGTAATAACAACAGTTGTCACATGAAATGCTGAAGTGGATGTACATATTCATAGATTTTTTCATGATTGGGGGGGGGGGGCTTACAACTAGTTTATATCCAAAATTCCTGAAGAAATGGTTTTCCTAAGGTCAAGAAGTGACTATTTTTCACTTCAAATTTATTGAGATTGGAAACACTTTTGCGAGGAAATTGAAGAAAAGTGGCTACTTTGAAGATTTCATATGTAATTTTAAGATGAACAACTGAAAGACCTAGTGGCAAAATCACTACTGTATGAAATTATTAAGCATGACATTTAATGAAGTTTTATTACTTCCTATTTGACAGGTGTTGGATGAATTTGCCTGTAGTATATGTTGAAGAAAAAATGTTTAACCTGGGAACATCAACGCAAGGAATGAATTATAGAAAGTTTCCATTTAAAACTTGGAACACAAATTAACACAACTGAACTGATCATGCTCAAACTCCTTCTCATACGGACATATAAAGGGTTAATCCTGATTTTTGGAAGCCCACTTAAGGATTATTCCAGGAGTCTTGACAACAACATCAAGACTTCTTAAAGTTTTAATTTCTCTGAAAATGCAAGGTTTCTCTATTTCTAAGGCACTTCTTGCTATATCAACACACAAAAACACACTTTTTTTTTTTTTTTTTTTTTACAAAAATTGGAACTTCTTTAACTCTTCTCACTGTCTTTCGTGCTCTGTAAAGTCTTTTCTTTGCATGGTGAACATGTAGAGTTTCTGAATAATATAATTTTGCTTTAAGTAAAAGAAAAAATTCTTACCCCTTGATGTAGCAAGAAATAACTAAGTGTGTTTTAAGAGAAAATAAATATAAAAAATCAGTACTGTATGGCTTACTTTGCAGTGAAAACAATTTTGCAGGTCACTGAAATGGATCAGATTCCAACATGGACAGATTAAGTACAGATTTTGAAATTTAATTTCCCTTTAAAAAGAGGAAGGGGGCAAAACTGCTTGGTCTTGAAGAAGAGACTGTGAGAAATAAGAAAACATGCATTTCATTAGAAAAAATCCACAAAGAATCTGGTCACTATTACCAAAGATATTACTAGAAAAATGACACTGAATTTTTGGTTGTAATTGACACGTCTTTTGAACCCTTTCCAACACAATTAAAATTTTTAAAATTTATTAGTAGTCAATGGAAATGGATAGAAAAAAATCAATCCCATTTCTACAATCAATAAAACATCCAGAAATAGAGACAGCTACTTAATCTCACCAGTGCTTAAAAAGTATGTTATGACAATAAACATATTTTGCACAAAATGTTTCTCACAGCTAAAGACATCAGACACAAAGGGATTTTCAAATCCAACAATTAGAAGAAATATACAGGGAAACATGATATAATTTTACAACCCCATAGCAGAATTTGTTTTTTTGCATAATGGAAAAGTTGAACATATCTGAAAAGTATTCTTCATAGCAAAAGCTATGCTAAGAATGTAAGGAAAAATAATTTTTCAAATACATCTCCTGGAGCTAGAGATAGTGAGAAAAAGGTTTTGACCTTTATGCCCCTAGCAGGAAAGCTATGCATAATATAAAGAGGATAATGTTTCCCATCTTTATTGTAGCAATTGGCACAGAGTAAAAACATGAACATTTTCAATAGGCTTTTCAGAAGCAGAGACACAGCTGCAAACAGAAGCACACAAATACCACAGAGTGACAGAACTGTGAACTACAAAAAAAAAAAAAAAAAACTGTGCAATTGTAAGCAAAGTGTTGCACAAAGTAAATTACATCCAGTTGTAAATGAATTTTTTAGATAAGTTGTTTAGAAGCAGATATATCAAGAAAAACAGATTAAACTCTAGGTTTTGTAACATGTAGTGAGGAAATCATGCTTTATTATGGGAACAAAATACCCATAGAATGTTTCCAAAGTTAGAAGCATCTGAGTGAAAAATAATTTTTTCAATCAAATTTTTTTGTACCACAGATATTGTACACAGAAATGTGTACCACAAATATGTTGCACACAGAAATGTGAATTTATGCCCTCTAGTGGCACATTTTTTTTTTTTTGCATTAAGAAAATTTAAATTAAATGTAAAACACTATGCACCTGAAAAGCTCTATGATAAAGAAAGAATTTTTAAAATCAGACTTTTAAAAGCAGAGATCCACAAAAGAATTTTTAAATCGAGTTTTCGAAGTGCAGATTTTGCTGCAAATACATCAGAAACAGAAATGTACACATACATCCTCTAGTGGCCAAACCATTCTTTCCCCAAAACTAAAAATTATATGCAGAACATTTCCCATCAGGAGCCCTATAAAAAGCAGATTTTTTTTTTTAAATAGGACTTTTGGAAGCATAGATATCAGGGAAATCAAAATTTATCTTTACTCCCTCAAAAGGAAAATCTATGCATTACTTGAAGAGGAAAAAAAAAAAAAAAATAAAATAAAACACGTACTCAAAATAGTCTCATAAAGGAAGAATGATTTTAATTGAATATTTGAAAGTGACGATATGGAATAAAATGCATTTTGAATCTGACATTGTCTGCATTTACACCCTCTAGTGGCGAAGTTGTGTATTGTAAAAGAACCAGAACGCATGGATCGCTGCTCCTACATTTCAACTTTCCAATGCAAAAGAATCTTTCAAATTGGACTAACAGTTGCAAAAATATGGTGTCCACAGACAAAGTGATAACAATAAGCACACATTTTTTCTTTTAAACAAAACTCATGCTAAAAATGAGGAACATGATCAGAACAATATAAAAAGTTAGAATATCATCAGAAAGAGAGAGTTGGGGGACGGGTGGCACCTTGGTCCAAAAAATTTGAAATTGTGTAAATCACAAAACATTCTCATCCCTGCTAGAAGAACTATTTCTGGTGGTTCTAAATATTTTCAGCCAGTGGACGGCATGAAGGCCTCCAAAATATATTGAATATCACAACATTAGAAACACCCAATAAACAATTCCAAAAATGTTTAATACATGGTAGAAACTTGAAAATAAGCTTCACAGAGATGTTGAATACCATTATGTTAATACAATTTTTCAATTTTCATAGTGACTAAGGAGAATCTGTAGCACTTGGAGTGTCTGGGTCTTTTCTAAAGAAATGCTGAAGCATATGACTAAGTTTATCTGATCAGGCCTGCTGCATATTACCTCAAGAGAAAGCGAAGTGCATGTCAGTAAACCCAAAATAGCTTCCAGTCAAAAAAGGAAACATTACAAATTTTGAAAGGAAAAAATAAAATACAAAAAGTTTACCTTCAACCCACTAAATGAGCAATGGAAGACACCGGAAAAGTCGGAAGTACAATAATTTCAAGAAGTCAATTTTTTTTGCAGGGGCCAGAGGGGAAATAATTAGGAAAAGGCCAATTTAAGGAGTTCTTAAATTCCAAGAGGCACATTAACGCTGTATGTAGGAACTCACCTTTCAGAATATGTAAATATCATGTGTCTCTGCAGTGGAAATGAGAATGAATGAATGAATGAATGAATGAATGAATGAGAGAGAGAGAGAGAGAGAGAGAGAGAGAGAGAGAGAGAGAGAGAGAGAGAGAGAGAGAGAGAGAGAGAGAGAGAGAGAGAGAGAGAGAGAGAGAGAGAGTGTGTGTGTGTGTGTGTGTGTGTGTGTGTGTGTGAGAGAGAGAGAGAGAGATCACAGTAGAAAACTTTACGGAACGATAAAAGAACTGAAAGGAATTTTATTTTAGAGCAAAACAAAACAGATTTCTATTTACTTTTCTCTCTCTCAATGTGTGTTTGTACTACTTCAAATTTTTTCACCTTTTGAATTTCCACACACGTTTCTAATGAACATCATGTGGTAGGCAGGTGTAAAAATTTTATTCTGAGCTAAGATCAAATCAACATACTGTAGTAGTTAGCAATTTTTACACTAGACACACAAAAGTTTTTACATTTCTTTTTATAATATGGCAGAGTCAATGGTCTTTACTTTTACAATGAATACGAGAATTATTATCAGCATTTTCAAAACAGGTCATGAAGAAAATTATTTATTCTACAAAAAATCGATAAGAAAAAAGTAATATTACAAATATACCTTTTTGTGGTGGGCGGAAATGAGTAACTACATTGGGTCGGAACTGAGTTTTAGCCAATAAGCTTGGTGGTAGCTGCACTGCTATTATACGGCCATCAGGTAATCGTAAATATACTCCTTTAGGGGTTCTTAGCACCAGTACATCCTGCCCAGCAGGAATTACAACAGGAGGTGCCCCAGGGGTGAGTACAGGTATACTAACATCTAGAAAGAAATATTTTTTTTAGCACAAATGACAATATAAAAGAACACATCACACATGGAATATATATATTTTCAATATTTGGTTATGGAATGGATACATATAAGGATGTCAGAAAAGTCAAGTACAAAATGAATATTTCAGAACTCTTAAAGCAGCATTTCCCATTTGGTGGCTCGCGAACCCTGTGTCCAAGGGGTTCATGGTAAAAATTCTGCAATGGTGTCTCCATAAAATTACATTAAAGGTATTTTTTTAAACTGCAAGTAAGTGGAAATGCATAACAATTTAACTATTTTTTGAAGCATGTTTGGGATATGCATTCTTACATAGCATGCATGAGAGAGTGATTGGTGCAGTATTATGTTTCAAAAACTTCCACGTGCAACAGACAACTGCAGCAAGGGAAAGACTACTTTGTTACATCACATGGTCATGGAAAAGTTCATTCCACCTGACTGATGTAGAAAGAAATCGGTTAGTTTGTAGCTTGTGCAATGACTTTGCAGAGTGTGCATGTGCTGCTGTTGTTCACCGGTACTCTCACAGCATAGAAAGTCTGTTCATCTTTAAGATAGCACTGGGATTGTAGGAACTTGTGAATTTTGAACTTCAGGGTGGAAATACTTGCCATTAATAATTTTTTACTATGAAATCATGGGTCACTCGTTGAAGACTGGAACCATGGTAAAATGTGGTAATGAGGAGCAAAATAGTTATATTCTATCTTCAAACATGCCACAAGATGATCTTCTGACCCGTAAAATACACTCAACTGTAAAAAATTTCAAAACATTGCTTCAAAATTTTCAAGATATTGGCATTACATCTAGTACTAAAAAAAAACAAAACAAAAACGGTGAGACTATAATAAATTTGACTTTACAGGAAGTGAGGTCTATCCACGCCCAGAAGGCATCATTTGCGGAGAAGTTCTTGGGTTCGCAATTACAATATAATGTTGAAAGGAATACGTGGGTCAAAAAAGGTTGGGAACCGCTCTCTTAAAGTAATGTACACACTTTCATATGAGATAGACCTCAAACCAGATACATAACTTTATTGAAAAAAAAACAAAAAAAAAAACAGAACCAGTTGTGTTAATCTTTCTACGGTGCAACCACGCTACTTGGATTCTATTTTTTATGTACCAAACATTTTCTATCAAATCACGAACATGCTGAGGAGGATGAAATTCAATTTCAGCAAAGTCTCTGGCATCTTTATATACCATGCTTAAGACAAATATTGACAAGCCCTCTCTTTCTAATGAGGCAGGTATTTATGCCATCCCTCTACAATATTTTGACGGCTCCAAGTGATACTACGTCAGAATGACAAAACATTTGTTTAGAGTTAGAATCAACAGACATAAAAGAGACACAAGGGACGGAAAAGTAACCACTGTCCTATCCAGAGAAGTAAAGTTCAAGTCTGCTGATTCTATGTGTGATGATATGAAGAAATTAGCTTTTTCCTCCATGCCTAGATCTACTGCCATTCGTGAAACTTTAGATATCGTTATCAACAGTGAGGTTTGCAATAATAGAGTCTTTCTAGAATTTCCATGAATTTGGAACCAGTTCTATAGATAATGCAGTTTTTTCCTTCCATGGTTCCACATGCCCAATCAAAATGACACCTCATTTCTTGGAATGAATAATTACAATCTTATCTATTCACTTATTGTTTATTAAATCAATGCATTCAAATTGTTAAAACATTCTATTATTCCGTTTGCTGTCTACTTTCCTTGAAAAAGCCATCTGGTTGATGTGCGAACGCTTGGAAACTTTTATTTCTGTTCTACGCCCCAATAAATTTATATTACCAGTCTAGTTATACTGTTTTAAGTAATCTGCACATCCCTATTTGGTATTTGCTATACATACATGGACAAACAATTAAATAACAAGACTGCAGTTAACACCTTCTCTGTAAAGAATTTTATCAAAAATTACAGATCAATTGCAGTGACACATGAATTCCAGTGTTGTTCCCAGCTATCAAAATAGTTCTTGAAGTTATTTTCTTGATGTGCGTCTGAGCCACTTCTACTATCTGGTAATGTGAACCTTAGAATTTTTTTCAGTCTTGGGAAAAGAAAAAAATTGCATGGGGAAAGATCTGGTGAACAAGCAGAGCCTTTAAGAATAACAATGCCCCCCCCCCCTCACACACACACACACAAACAAAAAAACTGCATAACAAGAAAGTGCTGTGTGTTTGAAGGTGCATTCTCATGGTGGACAATCCACTTCCGAGGAAACACATTTGGTCTCCAACAACATATTCTTTGTCTTAAACATTCCAAAAGTTGCAGATAAAAGCAGGTCTGGTTAACGGTCTGTCCAGTTGGAACTAATGCCCAGTACACAATCCATTTGTAGACAAAAAAAAAAACAAAAAAAAACCGTCATGGCCTTCACTTTTGACATGCATGCCTTTTTTGGGATGTGGTAAATCTGGAGACTGCTTCATAGCTGATGGTGAACCATGTGCTCATGAATGCTCCCTCTATGTAAGCAGCAGGTCTATGCATACTGGCAACATGACAAATAGAAGAGAACTGGGCCTGTGAGAGCAACATGACAAATAGAAGAGAACTGGGCCTGTGAGAGCAACATTTCTCCATATGACCTAGAAAGAATGGGTACAGGTGAGTTACCAAGGAACAAATAAAGTAATGGCCACTCAGGATCCACTGAACCAGAATTATAAATCCTAGAATAATCCAGAATTTTAATAACATGAGATTGCGACCAACTAGCTTGGTTTTGCATGTAAATTCTCAAACATTGGCTTGTTCTTGTTGCAGCAATATAGACCTGCTAACTTTCAATAACAGAAATCTGTAAAAAATCTTCACTGAACATTTCATTGATATACTCAATTGACTGATGTATCAAACATATGATTTATTACGTAAATGACTTGTCGATTTTAGCTGATTCCATATTCTATAATTAAAACATTTGGCATTATTTCACACTTACAGTAATTAAAATGCAATCAATACATATTATCTCATTAATACAATATCATTGGATTACTACACACACACAGATAGAAATTTCATTCGTAACGGTGAAATTATTGCGAATATATATTGCAGTAATTATTAACTTTAATTTAACTGAGGTCTTGACCTTACATTTTTTGTGCCAACATATTAGAATACCCTTAAAAAAAAAACAATATAATTTTAGGTCTCATGTGAGGCTGATGTTTTACATTTCCCTCTCTCTCTTAATGCAGTTATTGTCAATCCCAGTCCTACAGCAGTACTATGTCCTTTCAACAAGGCTGAGAGCAGAAGTTTAGGGACACAGAAGTGGAGAAAATATGATCAGGTAATCAAAATATGCAGATGTGTCCTTGTGGACATGCATTCTTCCCTCAACATTGCACTAACCTGAAAAAATAAATAAAAAATAAATAAAGAATTGAGAACGCGTTCACTACTGGTGGTCAACCCAAAAGCAGTTCCACAGAAAGTACACTATCTACCAACAAGTAATTGGACACCTGTGATAGCAAAGGAAAACAAAGTTTATTCACCTTCAATAGTTGGTGGAGCCTCCATGAGCGGCGATTACAGCTGCGACCCTCCGGGGCATACTCTCAACCAGGCGTTGTATGACAGCTAGCGATATTTTCTTCCACTTGGCTTGGAGGAGACAGGCCAGTTCATTCACCGATTTCGGACGGTGGGGGCACCCCTTAGTCGAAGCACCAACTCGTCCCAGAGGTGCTTGATAGGGTTAAGGTCCAGGCTCTGCACAGGCCAGTTTATTCGATTAACCCCATTGCCGCCATACCAAGCTATGGTGGACCTCGCAACATGACAGGTGGCATTGTCTTCCTGAAAGTAACATGGGTCCACCCCGTAAAACTGCCACAATATAGGAAGCGCATGGTCATCCAAAATGGTGCAGTAGGTCTCGGCGTTGAGTCTACCAGGAATTGTGACCAAGGGTCCCGTGCCATACCAGGAGAAACACCCCCATAGCATAATTCCATCGCCGCCGAACTTCACAGTTGGCACAATACATTGCGGCAGGAGGCGTTCTCCAGGCAGACTACAAACCCAGACCCTGCCATCCGAATAGAAGAGGGTGAACCTTGATTCGTCGCTCCAGAGAACCTGTTTCCACTGTTCAACGGTCCACTGTCGACGTTCTTTGCACCATGTTAGCTGAGCAGCGCTATTGGACTTGGTGATCAAATGCTTGTGGGCGGCAGCACGTCCATGATAACCGAGCAGATGGGCTTCCTTACGGATGGTATTCATCGAAAGAACACTCCCGGATGCCTGTTGGAACTCCTCGCGGATGTGGCCCATCGATTTGGTGCGGTTCTTCCGAATTTCTCTGGCCAGCACCCGTCGGTCTCTAACTCCCAGTTTTGTGGGTCTGCCGGGTCAGGGCACATTCGACAGTCACCTCTCATCTTCCACTTGCCAATCACGTAGGCCACTGTCGATTTTGGGTACTTCAACTTGCTGGACATGTCACGTATGGATCGGCCATTTCTGTGATACACGACGATTACACCTTTCTCGAAATCAGAGAGCTCCGAACTGCGTGGCATCATGCATGCGACTGGTTGTGTTGTTGTTTCCCAAACGATATTTAACGGTGGCGGCTGTGACGTGCATCAGGACCGCAGATATCGTCGGTTGCAGGGGTGTCCAATTACTTGTTGGTAGATAGTGTAGTTGGCATACACACCAAAAAGAAAAACAGAACTAAACCCACTAGAAGTTTAGGCAAGAATCTTTCTACAGAAGAACTTGAAGAACATACAGTACAGCTCCAACCATCCAATGTTCAACACAATTTTTTTTTTGTGATGGTTAGTCATTATTTAACATTAATGATGAAAATTGTGCAATGATCTACCTTCAACAAGCTAGCACAAAAATGTTATATCTTTGGGGCTTTTCTTTAAGACATGGATAACTTTGATGCTCTGAAACAAAAGAATATACATGTAGATGTAGAAAACCTACTCCTTTTGGCCTGTCTACATGCACGGTTTCCTTTTTTTTTTTTTTTTTTTTTTTTTGCGTCATTCATAAAAGCCTACCAACTTGAATTTAAAAGGGGAGGAGCAAGAGCAGATCAGGATGCATGGAAACCCGAAAGAATGTTCTGCAGAAACTGTTCAAGACAAAAAATGGCTGTGTTTACTGATGTACCAAAACCAAATAGAAGTGGGACTATAATGGCAATAAGTTAACTGTACAATGCTTAGAGACATTTTAAGTGGTTTTGATGTAATTCCCAAATAATTCAAGAAATATGCCAGAGAAGCAGCTTAATTGTTCATCACTGAATAGGGCTCTCCAGGCAAAGTGGTGTTCACAAAACACATTACTATTTATGAAAATTGCAACACCATGAAGGACTGCTGGTATTAAACTTACAGGGTACGTACAACAGATTGAGACATGCAAATGATCAAAATGTAAGTGAAAATGTGCATGCAGTTTCAAAGCAGTGCGCTCTGAACCGTCCAGTCTTAGGCATAAAGAGGAAAACCTGAAAAGAATGTTCTGCAGAAAAAACTCAAACTAGATGTTGCAACCAATGAAGATTCGACATTGAGTTGAAAGGGTGTTTCTTGTGTCTCATTATGCCCAGTCACCGAAGAAGTCCATCATGAACGCCTGAAGGATTTTGAGCAAGGAAGGATTGTTGGGGTGAGAGAAACAGGATTTTCCTACCGCGACACTCCTATTCGTATGGGATGAAACGCCACTGCAGTGATGTGAACGGGGCATCACTGGACAGTTGAGGCTCAAACGGACAGAAATCTGGGAAATGGACAACAAAATCGCACGACTGCACGGCATGGCAGACACCTTTGCCGCATGGCAGTAACGATTGCACGACATCCCCTGTGTTTGTGCAGCAGTGGAGCACTGTCACAGGTCAGGCTTTGTCCTACAGCACAGTTCGACATTGTCTGCTGAACAGAGGACTGGTCACTAGCAGCTCATTGCCGTGCATTTCTTTGAAACCTCAATCACAGATGTCTTAGGCTGCAATGGGGCCTCAAACACAGACATTGGCGTTCTGATTGTCAACGAGTCATGTTTTCTGACAAGTCACGATTCAACTTCATGCACCATGATGGGCGCATATATGTTCGAAGATATTGTGGTAAACAGCACCTTGCAGGGTCTTATCAGCCCAACGCCAAGTGTCATGGTTTGGGGTGCCACTGGGCTCAATTCGCGATCTCACCTGATATGAATTGAGGGAGCCCTCAACAGCAAGTGATACATTATTTCCTGTAACATGAGGAATCTGTGATATAAATTTCATTTCAATAACATGATTCTTTCTTGGTGCAACTTTCACAAACAGTAGTGTATGGAATTCATGGATCCGAAGTAGTGAAGTGTGTTTTGCTGGCAATTGACCAATTGTTGGAAGAGGTGTCGAATACAGAATTGAAAAATTTAAAAAATACAGAACATCGTTTATTAAATATGACTAGTGAAGTCACAGACAGAAATTTCCTGAATAATTTGCTAATGTTATTGGACCTTCTAACTTATAACAATGAAAAAAGTGCTACGTCTAAACCCAAATCAAAATCTCATTCTGATGTGCTTCAGCTTTTTAAAGCACCACATACACTCATTGTCATAAAAATCTAAGCACCAAGAACGAGGCGTTGGATTGAAATGAGATTTTAGTAGCGAGATGGTGCGTACCAAGGACAGACGTGATTACAATATCACAGCAGCAGGACGATCTCCCGTAGACACACAGTACACATTCTGGTCAGGGTTAGTGATGCGTCAGACCGCCCAGTGCTCGGATACATGCAGTGATACGGTCTAGCTACGGTCTAGCATGGAGTCAAAGAGACGCAGTATGTTACCCTGGGACAGATTGGCTCACACTTCTTGCAACTGACACTCTAAATCACAAACACTGGGACATGGAGAAAGCTGGCATCCTATCTGGTCCCACATGTGCTCAATGAACGAGAGATCAGGTGATCTAGAAGGCCATGGAAGCATTGAAGCATGATGTAGACAGTCCTGGGAAACCCTAGCCGCGTGTGGACGGGAGTATCTTGTTGGAAAATGGCTTTGGGCTGCCCCACCAGGAAAGGCAGCAGATGGGGGTGTAGGATCTCCTGTACGTAGTGCTGGGCTGTCAACGTCTCTCGGTTCACATCGAGGGAAATCCGGCTGTCATACTCGATGGCTCCCCAGACCATCACACCTGCAGTTCAGGATGTGTACCGCTGTACAGTGAGGTTGGGATTGCAGCTCTCACCTGCAGTCCTCCGCACTCTGACATGGTGGTCGTCCGTCCCCATACAGAAGCGGAATTCATTGCTGAACACAATATGTCGACAGCCCATAGCATTCTCCGTTGCTCACTGCTGACACCACAGCAATCGATGCCAACAATGGTCAGGTGTTAATGGCAGAAAATGTAAGGGCCGTGGAGAGTGCAGATTTGCTTATGCCAGGTGTCTGGAAATGGTTCTGATGGACATTGAAGTCCCGTGTACAACCCCCAAATGTCTCTGGAGATTGGACGAGGACGTCGTCGTATTGTGTGCGTGCCGCTCTCACGATTGCACTGTACTGTCCAACTGGCCACCCTGTTTCTCTCATAGCGATGACACAGCCTCATTCAAACTCTGTCAGTTGCTTGTATGGACATCTACGGCGGCTTATCGGCATGTCTATCGCTCAGGGATCTCACCTGACTCTTACCGTGCATTTTGGCAGAAATGTGGAGTCCCCTACATGGCACTTTATAAGCCCCAAGGATTGCGATTGCAGCGTTGGTCTTGGAAGTGGGGCATGTGCAATCGCATATCTGCCTTCCCAGTAGCTATTCACCAAGTTTTGCGTTATTCGTAGCTTTTTTCTTGGCGAGTCGATTTTTATGACAATGAGTGTATATAACGTTCAAACACTGACCAAGATACAGACAATGATGCATTTTTTTCATTAATTTTGCTCTATTCTACATATCAAAGTAACATTAGTGATAAGAACGACAGCAGTAAGGTAATTAATTATTCATGCAATTACAGTAAATAAAAAAATTCTAAGATATGAGATTTTGTCTCAGTTTTAAGCCTGTGCGACCTACTGTGAGATGGTTAGATTTTTGAGTTCAGTAATGGAACGTGGCTTGCAACAGCACCGCATGAAGAAGAAAAAGAAGTCTTAATCAAAATAACAAGAAGGACATTTTCACAGCTAAAACTTCCAGATCTATTTATACCTCCAGTAACAAGATGAGACCCAATCAGGAGACCCTACCAGCAGAAGTGAATAAGTTGTTTCTGCAAGACTTGATGTGACCCACAAAGCAAAAATCTGGAACCAATTTTTTTCATAAAGTGATGCTTCAACACTTTACTACCGATGCGTAACATCACAGCCTCTCCTTGACAAATGTCAACCCCGCCTTCTCGTGGTGCATCCTGTTCCCACTAAAGGGGCTCTGACGACCGCAAATAGCGGTATAACTATACCATCGGGATCAGAGGAAATGCTATCCCACACTCACCAACCCGCTTGGCCAGCGTGGTGAGTTATGGCCAAACACCTCCAAAATGATTCCACAACTTAAATCTTGGCCCTCAGTCTCCGGCAGCTGGAATGTACCTGGCCAAGGCAGCGGCCAGTGCGACATGAAGGCAGAGGGTGCTAAGAATCCCCGGAGGACCGGACTAGGCTGCCATTTGATGCTGACCTTGGCTACCTACAACGGACGCTCCCTATCTTCTGATTCAAGGCTTCTTGAATTGGAAGAGGAACTACAAAGGATCAAGTGGGACATCGTCGGGCTAAGTGAGGTAAGGAGAAAAGGAGAAGATCTCATTGAACTGAAAAGTGGACATCTCTTCTATTATCGTGGGACAGATACTGGCAGAACTAGTGGTGTTGGATTTATAATAAACAAGAAACTGAAGGATAAAGTGGTAGAAGTTGAAAGTTCCTCTGACAGAGCTGCACGACTCGTTATCCAACTATCGAGAAGATACCAGGCTCAGATTATTCAAACTTATGCACCCACCACAAGTCATCCTGAAGAAGAAATTGAAGAATTTTATGAGGAAATTCGTCATCTAAATAATAAAGGTAAGCAGCACTTGAAGATAATTATGGGAGATTTCAATGCAAAAATAGGGCACCGGCAACAGAATGAAACTTCAGTAGGTAAATTCGGTCACGGCAACAGAAACCAGCGTGGAAATACTCTCGTTGAGTTTGCAGAGGCAGAAGGATTTTTCATCTTGAATTCCTTTTTCAAGAAAAAGCCACACAGGAAATGGACATGGAGACATCCAATTGGGACGACAAGTGAAATTGATTTTATTATGTGTAACAAAAAATTCGTCATCGAAGACTGCAGTGTGCTAAACAAGTTCAACACAGGTAGTGACCATAGATTGGTGAGATGTAAGATGCACCTCAACACTAAACTGGAACGTGGCAAGCTCATAAGACAAACAAAATGTATTGACATAACCAACCTTAAAAAACACCATAATACTTTCAAGTTGGAACTGAAGAACAGATTCTCTGCTTTAGAAGGCCTAACATCGGAAGAAGTGGATATTTCGGAAGTTAACAGAAAAGTAACCAAAGCTCTTATGGAAACAGCAACAAAATTAGCTGGGTCTAAGAACAAGTTGCATGTAAACAAATTATCAGGAAAAACCAAAATGTTGATGCAAAACAGAAGAGAGATGAGGACAACTAAAGAAGATGTGACTTCCAAAGTGGAATATATAGAGCTATGCAAGACAGCACGAAAAAGTATCACTGAAGACGTAAGGAAATTCAACTGTGAGCTAGTGAGAAAAGCAATTGAAAACAACCAAAGCCTAAAGATAGCAAAGGGACATCTCAGTAAGGGAAGAAAACAGATTATGGCTCTGAGAAAAGAAGATGGTTCTATAACAAGAAATAGAGGCGAAATTTTGACAAGAGTGAAAGATTTCTACTCCAAATTATATGAAAGGGATGATACATGTACTCCAGACATCATGAAAGGTACCAGAGTTCTTCCAGTCCTCCCAGCAGAAGTTGCTCATGCAATCAAGAACATGAAGCGGGGGAAAGCTCCAGGAGAAGATGGAATTACTATAGACATCATACAAGAAGCAAGTGGAGAAATTGAAACAGTACTCGCCCAAGTTTTCACTCGATGCCTTAATGAAGGGAAGATTCCTGAGGATTGGAACAATGCTACAATGATCCTGCTACATAAAAAAGGTGACATTGAGGATCTCAGGAACTACAGACCTATCAGCCTCCTATCAGTGGTTTATAAAATCTTCACTAAAGTTCTTTCACACCGCTTGAAGGTAACACTGGACATGGCTCAACCGAGAGAACAAGCTGGATTCAGGAGTGGCTACAGCACAATAGATCATATCCATGTACTGAGAGAACTAATTGAAAGAGCGAGGGAATATGAACTTCCATTGTGCATGGCTTTTATCGATTATGAAAAAGCCTTTGATTCGGTGAAACCATCAGCAGTTACCACGGCTCTGAAATCCTGCGGTATTGAAGATGCATACATTAATATTATTAATAACATCTATGAAAATGCAAGTGCAAAGATTCGGCTGTTTGAAAATACAACACACATAAAAATTGGAAAGGGAGTGAGACAAGGTGACACCATATCTCCAAAGCTCTTTAATGCCACATTGGAGGGTGTTTTTCAGTCGCTGAGCTGGGAAAACAAAGGGATAAAGATTAATGGAGATTATCTAACCCACCTTCGTTTTGCTGATGACGTAGTCATTTTTGCAACTACCCCATCAGAGCTGCAGAGTATGATCCAGGAACTTGCTGACAAGAGTAAAGAAGTGGGATTAAAAATGAACTTTCAGAAGACAAAAGTGATGTTCAATGCTTTTACAAGAAATGAAGATTTATCGATTGATGGAGAAAAACTGGAGATAACAGATACGTATGTTTATCTTGGACAGCAGATATCAAGTGAGGGTCACATTGATGAAGAAATTAATCGGCGTACAAAACTTGCCTGGAGAGCTTTTGGAAGAAACAGCATAATTTTCAAGAGCAATATGCCATTATGTCTTAAAAGAAAAGTGTTTGATCAATGCATCCTTCCAGTGCTTACGTATGGTGCAGAGACGTGGACCTTAACTAAAAGAGACATACAAAGGCTGCAGACAACTCAAAGAAGCATGGAGAGGTGCATACTTGGTGTAACCAGGAGAGATAAGAAGAGGAACTCGTGGATCCGAAAAATGACGAGAATGGAAGACATCATGATCAGAGTTAAATCCCTGAAATGGCAATGGGCTGGACATACTGCCAGAAGGACAGACCATAGATGGACAGCCGAAATTTTAGATTGGATTCCAAGGGACAGGAAAAGACCCAGAAAAAGACCACATGGGAGATGGGTGGATGAAATTCGTAAATATGCGGGAGTGACATGGAGGAGACTGGCACAAGACAGACCGTTGTGGAGGAAACTTGGGGAGACCTTCGTCCAGCAGTGGATTGATAATGGTTGACAATGATGATGATGATGATCCCCCAAAATAAGAAAAAAAAAAAAAAAACACTAACACAAACTAGTGTTTATTAACACCAAGCTTTACTTACTTGATGGCATCGTTAATTTTTGCACCATAACACCTTGTTTGAACAGAGTGTTCATAAGGGAAGGTGATGCAGTAATTGGCGTAGCAGTTGTTCCGGTTCTAATTGTGGCTGTCACTCCAGATGGCTGCATGGGTATAGGAGTTGACTGAGAAGGTAATACACGTATTGTGGTGCCTCCAACCCACTGGCATTGCCTGTAAACAAAGGGAAATAATAAAAAAAATTTTAACCCTAGCAAAAAAAAAAAAAAAAAACTGGCACTTTTGAAACATCAAGAAGATAGGCATCATGAAAATCAATAAGCAAAATTTAATACTCAAGACTAGCTTTCATTTTTAACATGATGAGAAGACAAATAATAACTTACTTGTTATTGATGACAAACTGGCCACCAGCACCAGCTGTACCAGCAGGAAGGTAGGTATATGTTGTTCGAATGTTGATCATGTTAGCTCTTTTGGCCATCTCGTAACTTTGTTTTGCTAGCCTCTTCTCTTGTTTCGTTAATTTTAAGTCTTTCCGATCCAGCAGCAGTGACTCATGTTCAAAAGGTTCCTGCATCACCAAAAGATAAAAAGCATTAGTTTTTTTTTTCAAAATCCCATGAGTTTATATATTCATTTATAACAGTTTTGAAAAAATAATAATAAAAAAACACATTTTAGAAGTCAACAAACTGCTTGAAAACTGTAGTAATCACTGTTTGATTGGACAATTATTTTTTTTAAATGTTTTAAAAAGTGTTAGTCTGTAAAGGAGAGATCCTGTGACAACTTTGAACTTCATCAAGTCTAGTTTCATGAGATCTTTCTGCCAAGATAGTGTTGAAACTATAAATTGAATCTCATTACTGCTGACAAAGTTCAAAACTTTGCAAAAATGTAAACACAAAGTAAAGAAAATGCCTCATTTTTGGATAAAGTAAACATCTATAAACTACCAACTGAACAATCTCTGCACCATAGTCTAAAAGTGTGCACTATGAAAAGGAACATCAGAATCAGACTGAAGGAATACCTGAAGAACTGGAATCTCAGACGTGAGAAAAGATCTCGCATACAATACTGCATGGAGAACATGGCAAAACCAAAGTGGGAAAATACTGATCATACAAATAAGCACAATAAACAAATCTTAACAGCAGATGCTACAGTCACCAGTGAAGCAAAGGACAATAACTGCAACAATAACTCAATATATAAACTACCATCTTCCTAGAAATACATGATACATAATGGGGAAAATATAAAAGCAACAAAAATAAAAAAATAAAATCTAAAAGAAAAAGAACATTCATGTTAATCAATACTTACTGATAGATGGTGCTGGTGACTGCAATGCAGAGGATGACATCAACCAATAGACTACTACAATGCAATGGATACGAAGCAAATCACAGAACTGTAAACAACCACAGCAGTTGTGCCTTTAATGAACACTGAAGATGACCAAAATTATTGGTTGAAATGCATCTGTTTTTAAAACTAATTGGAGACTAATATATATATATAGTTAAGGTCCAAGTCTCTGCACCATACGTAAGCACTGGAAGGATGCATTGATCAAACACTTTTCTTTTAAGACATAATGGCATATTGCTCTTGAAAATTATGCTGTTTCTTCCAAAAGCTCTCCAGGCAAGTTTTGTACGCCGATTAAAGGCTGCAGACAACTCAAAGAAGCATGGAGAGGTGCATACTTGGTGTAACCAGGAGAGATAAGAAGAGGAACTCGTGGATCCGAAAAATGACAAGAGTGGAAGACATCATGATCAGAGTTAAATCCCTGAAATGGCAATGGGCTGGACATACTGCCAGAAGGACAGATCATCGATGGACAGCCGAAATTTTAGATTGGATTCCAAGGGACAGGAAAAGACCCAGAAGAAGACCACATGGGAGATGGGTGGATGAAATTCGAAAGTATGCAGGGGTGACATGGAGGAGACTGGCACAAGACAGACCGTTGTGGAGGAAACTTGGGGAGACCTTCGTCCAGCAGTGGATTGATAATGGTTGACAATGATGATGATGATGATGATGATATATATATATATATATATATATATATATATATATATATTTTCCAACTCTTGACTTTCACAGAATTATAGTCTGGGTTTTATACATAGTCATGTTTTTTTAACCTGCATTTAGCCTCACTTTTACCTAAGCTCCAGCTCTTATCTTTCTCACACCCTTAATCTTAATATCCTTTCCTTACCTCTAACATGGATGATAAATTGTAGAAGTGGACTAAGGTAAACATACCATCTTGTCATTCAATAAGAACAAGTCAGGAGGACACCAAGAAATAAAATGATATATACACTCAAAAGACAAAACTTTAGAGATACCTACCTAATAGCACTTTGGTCCTCTAGCAGAAATAACAGCCTGTACATGCTGAGGCATCAACTCCACCAGATGCCAGAGGATTTCCGGAGGTAATGCCAGCCATGCCTGGTGTAGCATTGTCACAACTCTGCCCGAGATGTTGGTCCTGGATCCATGGATTTGATGTTCTGCACTGTATTATTCCAGAGAGCTTCCACAGGGTTTAAATCCAAGGACCTTAGGGGCCACTGGATGGTTCCAAACTCAGACGAGTGTTCTTTGAACATGCCTGGGTGGTTGTAGCCCATTGAGAAAGTGCATTGTCCTGCAGGAACAGACCAATAGCTGCAGGATGCATGAAAGTGTGTAAGTGACCAGCCAGCACATGCTGGTAGCATGCAGGGGGTTAACGACCTTTCCAGGCACCGACTAAGGGACCTAGCGAGTCCCATGAGTAAGCTCTCCAAACCATGACAGAGCTACTACTGCGTTGAATAGAGCTGACCCGGAACGATGGGGTAATGGCTTCATGCTGTCGACACCATTCCCACACCCTCCTGTTAGTTCAGTACAGCTGAAAAAAGGATTCATTGGACCACACGACGTGATGCCATTTTGCAGAGGCCCAGTTTTGATGTTCCTGGCATTAGGCAAGGTGTAATTTCTGATGACAAGCAACCAACAGTGGCACATATATAAGGCGTCGGCTCCAGCAGCCCAGTGCAGGCAGTGCGCATCATACATCTTTTTTTTTTTTTTTTTTTTTATGGGGGCTTTAACAACCACTGTGAGCAACTCAGTGGGCTGCAAGCAGTCGCCCGTCCCTAATTTAGGGCCACAAGCTCCAGGGAAGGGAGAGAGCCAGTGCCATAAGACAAAAACAACATCCATGCTTCACTGAGATTCAAACCCAACTCGGACAAATGATCAGAAGCCATCGCTTAGACCACTGCAGCACTGGGGCAGCATTGTACATCTGTCAATGGTATACTCACAGTACACCCTTGATATGGTTGCTCTTGGGTTCTTACCACATGGGCGATAGAACAACCCATCTGTCTTGAGCCAACAATGAGTCCACAACCAAAGTAGCTCAGATCACCATGTTTACTTTCTTACTAGATGGACATTCAATATCATGTGTCCTAAAAAGATCGCCAAGTGCAAAGTTTTAACTAGCAATGGGCAACTCTTCTCTGGGCATTTCAGGAAGGCACTTTAAATTCTTCATCCAGAGACTCTGGTTTGAAACACTTAACAATCGCATTTTCTGATGAATTTTTCCATGCTTCATAAATCCACTGGACTGCATCTAAGACCGTCATCTGTTTGACAAACTTTGCTCCATGCCCACAATTTTCTGCAGGCTTCCACATCAGCTGTTTCCTGCACAACAACTTTACTGCCTGAATAATTCCTTTGTCTAATGGCTACACTTCACTCATTACATTACGAAGCAGAAATTTTATTGGGAGCATAACTTCGTTGTTAGATAACTTCAAGTCAACATGCCTTATTGCATTGTTGATGTATAATAGAATTTTTCTGTTTGCATGCTTCATATTTTTTGTTGATTTCAGTCAACCAATCTGAAAACATTGCAGCAGTCATTCAGGCTTTCTTGTTATGCCGCCATATTACAGGAAGGGCAGTTACTTTCACATTGTTATTCTTAAATGCTCTACGATAGGCAGCATTTCCAATTACCAAAGGCTTCTACTTTTCCAATCGAGCACTACAGCACAACAAAACTGATCTATTCTGCAGACTTTTGCCCACCTCTACATGTTACACCTTTCCGCACCAATGGATGTATAGACAACGACCGGGGGCATTTAATCAGCATTAAAAATATTTTTTTTTCATCATACTCTGATGTTAGCACTAACTGATTCAGCACAAAGTAACTTAAAACTGAGATTGTTTCACTACCGGAAGGACTCCAGCCATCCGTTGCTTGCTGAAAACGTCCCAATTCTAACTATGAGGTGATTTCTTTAGCCTTTTCCTGAAGAACTGAGCCTCTTATGGGAATATTCTTGCTTTGACATTAAAAAAATTGAAGCACTTTCTTATTAAGGTCATCACATGGTGTTTTACAGATTCTTTTTCTTGTTCCAGAGTGGCTAAGTTTCCATGCATTTATGATATCAGATTTTTTGTTGGAAAGTAGATTTTGATATGCTGAACTCTTCTGCTAACTTTCTGCAACTGTCACCTTTGTCTAGGCAATCAAGATTATTTTTTCTTTTCAGTAGTCAACTGAACTAATTTGCATTTGTTCATTGTTAAAAATTTAGATTTAATGTGCCTTTCACTTAAATCAGTCATTTTTCCAGAGTGCACTAACAAACTAAAATTATATTTTTTGGGTAGGGAGCTTTCCAGTAAGGAAGAGGCAGCAGCAATCTGACAATTCAAAGAAGGGGGTGAGACAAATGGCCATTCTTCAGGTGTATTTTCACTCTTGTGTGTGCACAAGCTGGTAACAAAAACCGGACAAGTGAAGGACCTGAGGTGCAGGGAGTGGAGCTACCCAGCAACAGTCAGGACTGTAAGTGGGCGAAGTGGAAAGGTTCCCGAGTGTGTACTCTCTACAGCTGGGAGCACATTAAGAACTTCCTGGAAGTAACAACAACTAAAAGATTATCTCTGGGGTAGAAAATGAAGGTCAAATGGGGTAGGACATACACTTTGATTGTCAGCCAGCAAATGGGGGTTTTGTGCCTGAGGTGGCATGTAGCGTGGAATGAAGCTCTTTAACACCTGTCTGAAATCCTCTTCACTCTATGCTACATGCCGCCTCAGGCACAAAACTCCCCTACTTGCTGGCATGACACTCAAATGGGTAAATCAAACGTGTGTGTCTGTAGCCGCCTTAATGGCCTTCCAATTGCCTCTGTACACACTTAACTGTCTGTGCGCACAATAACTGAGCAGGCAACTTTTTTCATACTTAATACACAAAAGCTTATTTCAAGGAACTTGTCCAACTTCCAAGATACAGAGGTGTCCAAGTTAGAGAGTATTACATACATGTTAAAACATAGTAGTTTGTTTGGTTCCACCAAACTGTATCCAACTCAGGAAAGTGTTCAACTTAACAGGTTTTACTGTACTGGGTTTTGGTCATGTGACTCTGCTCAGCTGTAGATATTGCACAGAATTATTTTTTTCTTTTTCTTTTTTTTTTTGCCACATGTAATGATTTGACTGGAAAATCGATCTTCTACAGTTGAATTCATTTGGTTTACTAAATCATATAGTAAACCTCATTCATTACTACTAGTTTAATAATAAAACTATACTATTTTAAATTTCTGTTCAACATGTATATGCTGCGCTCAGAGCATGCGATGAGCCTTGACAGTAATTGTGACCAAAGACATGTAAAAAAAATAATAATAAGTACAGACAAATTCATGAATGATAACCTGTTCAATTGCTTGCTGCCATTTCTTGTTCATTAGGGTCAACATTACTCCTATGTACACATATTGTCTTTACGTATAAGAGCACTGTTTACATATTTTTACTGGAGCATTTTCTTTTAAGCATTTGAGTATTCCTAATCATCTTTGTCTTGTTCTTATAATTTAATTATTTCCAATATATCATACAATACTCACTAACTGCAAGGAGATTATTCAAAGTACTTCCATCTGATTGCCTGAAAATTCACCAAATTGCACTAACTCAAAAATGCTACATTAAAAATGACATAAAACAGCATGGAAATTAAAAAACAAAACAAGAAACAACCTCATATAAATCGATGAAGGAAGAAATATTCTTTCCAATACATGGAAATTCAATAGAATATTCATAGCATTCAGATTATAAACTCTGAATTTTCTTATAGTTCTCACTGGTCATTCATGTAACATCTCTCAGAAAACTTCAAAATTTCATTACCCCGGAGCGTGCGATGAAATTTTTCTTCCCAAAAACTGAGTGGAAAATTTTCAAAAATTTCCCACTCCAGGGAAATGAAATTTTCAAGTTTTTTGAGAGAAGAACATGAATGACCAATAAGAACTATAAGAAAATTCTGAGTTTATAATCTGAATGCTACGAATATCCTATTGAACATATTTTAATTCTATAAATATTGAAAACTGGACAGATTTAAAATTTCATGATATATGTCACGAGAAAACAAAGACCCAGTGTAGATTAAAATAAACATTCAAATTCTTAAGAACATTTAAAAGATGAGTAACTAAAAGTGAAAATAGGTAAAAAACATAAGAACCCCAAAACATTGAAATATTTTGAAGGATCCACCATATCTTCCTACACGCTATAGCATAATGCCCTTTGGATGCAGTTCTTATGTTATTTTTAATACACCACAATATTAATACTCAAGAAACGCATATAAGCGTATTAAATCCGTTCATTTTTTATGGTGTAATAATCACAGAGATTCGCCAAGCTTTCACACTCCACTGGGAAGCTTTTTCAAGGCAATGGTAGAACGCAGACGTGCCAACCTTCAAAATCTAAAAAGCAGGATATTTTTTACAGCTCATAAAATCACATGAGTGCTATTTTTTTTTTATAGACATTTTTCAGATGCAGGAGCAATTTTCCAGAAGTAGTGTTATTGGTACATAGCATTTTTAATATTTAAAAAGTTATTCTAAATGCAGACTGTATGCTTGTATGCAAAATAAAAAGCATAGTGAAAATAGTTGTCAACCAGATACAATTAATAGCATTTTTTTTTTTTTTTTTTTTTTTTTTTAGCCCTCGAATTTCCGTTTTTGGAAATTTTTCCTCTATTTTTAGACTGAAATACAAATATTTACGGAATAAAAAAATGATATATAACAACAATACTGGACAGAAGCAACATCACAGGAAAAAGAAATTACAATTACGGAAAACATCTTTATTTCGTTTATTTCAGTCTTTGAAAGACGAAATACCATCCTGATGCATATTTTTTCGAATTGGTAAAATTCCTCGATGAGTAGTTTTACACACCGAGCACCATGCGTATTTTTTACGCCCCAAGAAAATTTCCTGACACGTACTTTTACACAGGGAGAAAAATTCCAGATGCATATTTTTATGCGTTGATAAAATTTTGATGCGTACTAGACGCGCAATTAGATTACGCATTTTAGAGAACTCTGGTCGGCACGTCACTTGAGCACTCCCATCGAGAGAGAGAGAGAGAGAGAGAGAGATACTGCATGACACGGAGCCATCGTTATACTTGATGGCTCTGCACGAAGCCGGCGAGTCAAAGATGACATCATCACGTAACACGGCGCTCGTAAGGTACGGTAGAAAATCTAAATGGATGGTTGCAGAGGATTGAAATATTTCGATTGAGCAATCAAAATATTAAAAAATCCGTAAAAAACATACTTCTATCCATAAATCAGTAAAATTAAGCAGAAATCCGCAAATTTTACGGATAATCCGTAAAAGTTAGCAAGTATGCAACATCCATGCCCCACTGCGATTCGAACCCGGATCTATCTCGGACAATTTGTCGAAAGCCGGCGCTCAGTTTCCCAACTTTATTATGCAGCAAAGACAATAACAGCTAATATGTAAAGAAGAAACAAATTGCCAAAGATATGACATAAAATAAAACATTAAAAACCGCGAAAGTGGCGTAATACAAATGCAAAAATCTCCAGCAAAAAGGAAGCGAAAGAAATCAGAAAAAAACAAAAAACAAAACAAATTCACAAACTAAGTGTACACAAAATGCTACAATAGAAGATAAAACAAAGCTGACAATAACAGATTTGCAATTAGAGATGAACAAAGGAGAACATTAATCTTCTACAAAATGCGGCGAAGAAGGGAAAAGAGACAAACAGGGTGCAAAACAAGAAATAAAAATCTCCACAGTAAAGCAAAACCGAAAAGCACTCCGCAAAACTCTGAAGAAAACATAAACGAAGCTCACAGCTAAGAGCGGGAAGACGTGAAACGATAACGATAAGTAGGTCACAGGTGGCGCGAGTGTGTTTGTGACCAACATAAAATAGACCACTGCCCCACCAGGGGTGGCTTTTTTTTTTTTTTTTGCAGATATGAGGAGAGGAAAAGTACGATACTGATGACTGTTTTTTTTTTTTTTTTTGATTGGAGGTTTAACGACCACCGTGAACAACTCAATGGGCTATAAGCAGTCGCCCGTCCCTAATTTAGGGTCACTGGTTCCAGGGAAGGGAGAGAGCCAGTGCCGTAAGACAAACACAACGTCCATGCCTGACCGGGATTCGAACCCGGACCCCTTTCGGACGAATGATCAGAGGCCATCACTTAGACCACTGAGCCACCGGGGCGGCGCTGATGATTGTAAATGCCGTCTTGCATCGACGCAGAAAGAAAGATTTCCCAAGCAGTTCGAAATCTTTTTCTTCTGCGTTGACCATTTCAACCATCGTAACGGCTAATTATCAGCGAAAATCAGGAGAATTTGACATTTATCCGAAGGACAGGAGGAATGGCTGAAAATCCGGAGAGTTGGCACATCTGTAGATGTAAAAATGCTTGACACTATAAATGGATTTAATACGCTATATGCGTTTCTCGAGTATGCAGTTACGTTCTCCAGACATGCTTATCAGAAAGAGAAAATACACATCTCTAGTTAGTATTTTTTTTTTTTTTTTAACCCGATTCACAGGGTACCTACTTGTTAAACGTCCATCACCTTGCTGATTGTGCCCACAAGTACAGCAAAGCAACCACAATGTTCATAATTAGGTTTCCTGCAATTACTCACACCATTTTCCCCCGACTGGCTTCTGCTGAGGTTCCCAGATGCTATGATCATGGAAAGGTTGTCCACTATGGTTTGTCTTTGAGAGTTGTAACAACTGAAACTTACCAGTGTTATAGTATAAATTCATTAAGTGCTACAGCCAAGTTTCTTTTATGTTACAAATTGCTTCCTTGTTTTGTGACCCAATTTTGACTTATGGTGCAAAAATACATGAAAAACTCTTTTATCAAAGCTAAATTCAGAACTACAAAAAAAAAAAAAAAAAATCACTCATTTTAGGTCTTCAAGGAGGTAAATAAATAAATAAAAGACAGGAAAAAAAAAAAAAAAAGAGGTCTATATACACGGCCATGCAAAAAATAATGTTAAAGTTACACATGCAAAAAATTTACATGAGCTTCAAAAATAACCAAATTTTAACACTTGTAAAATAAAAATATTGGTTAAAAACTCTCATTTTAGCAGCTAAAATGAACTTAAAACCTTTATTTGATTTTAAAAAAGTAAATAAAATAGAAGGTAACTATTTAGAAATTTAGCTTCCAATTTTCAGCAGTTGTTACTCAAACTAACAGTAATAGTAAGTCTGAAGTTTATAAAAGAATGAAGCACAGTTGCTGACTGAAATTTTATTAGAACCTTAAGTCAGTGAATAACAAAATCAAATCATCATCATCATCATCATTGTCAACCATTATCAATCCACTGCTGGACGAAGGTCTCCCCAAGTTTCCTCCACAACGGTCTGTCTTGTGCCAGTCTCCTCCATGTCACCCCTGCATACTTTCGAATTTCATCCACCCATCTCCCATGTGGTCTTCTTCTGGGTCTTTTCCTGTCCCTTGGAATCCAATCTAAAATTTCGGCTGTCCATCGATGATCTGTCCTTCTGGCAGTATGTCCAGCCCATTGCCATTTCAGGGATTTAACTCTGATCATGATGTCTTCCACTCTTGTCATTTTTCGGATCCACGAGTTCCTCTTCTTATCTCTCCTGGTTACACCAAGTATGCACCTCTCCATGCTTCTTTGAGTTGTCTGCAGCCTTTGTATGTCTCTTTTAGTTAAGGTCCACGTCTCTGCACCATACGTAAGCACTGGAAGGATGCATTGATCAAACACTTTTCTTTTAAGACATAATGGCATATTGCTCTTGAAAATTATGCTGTTTCTTCCAAAAGCTCTCCAGGAAAGTTTTGTACGCCGATTAATTTCTTCATCAATGTGACCCTCACTTGATATCTGCTGTCCAAGATAAACGTACGTGTTTGTTATCTCCAGCTTTTCTCCATCAATCGATAAATCTTCATTTCTTGTAAAAGCATTGAACATCACTTTTGTCTTCTGAAAGTTCATTTTTAATCCCACTTCTTTACTCTTGTCAGCAAGTTCCTGGATCATACTCTGCAGCTCTGATGGGGTAGTTGCAAAAATGACTACGTCATCAGCAAAACGAAGGTGGGTTAGATAATCTCCATTAATCTTTATCCCCTTGTTTTCCCAGCTCAGCAACTGAAAAACACCCTCCAATGTGGCATTAAAGAGCTTCGGAGATATGGTGTCACCTTGTCTCACTCCCTTTCCAATTTTTACGTGTGTTGTATTTTCAAACAGCCTAATCTTTGCACTTGCATTTTCATAGATGTTATTAATAATATTAATGTATGCATCTTCAATACCGCAGGTTTTCAGAGCCATTGTAACTGCTGATGGTTTCACCGAATCAAAGGCTTTTTCATAATCGATAAAAGCCATGCACAATGGAAGTTCATATTCCCTCGCTCTTTCAATTAGTTCTCTCAGCACGTGGATATGATCTATTGTGCTGTAGCCACTCCTGAATCCAGCTTGTTCTCTCGGTTGAGCCATGTCCAGTGTTACCTTCAAGCGGTGTGAAAGAACTTTAGTGAAGATTTTATAAATTACTGATAGGAGGCTGATAGGTCTGTAGTTTCCGAGATCCTCAATGTCACCTTTCTTATGTAGCAGGATCATTGTAGCGGTGTTCCAATCCTCAGGAATCTTTCCTTCATTAAGGCATCGAGTGAAAATTTGGGCGAGTACTGTTTCGATTTCTCCACTTGCTTCTTGTATGATGTCTACAGTAATTCCATCTTCTCCTGGAGCTTTTCCTCGCTTCATGTTCTTGATTGCATGTGCAACTTCTGCTGGAAGGACTGGAGGAACTCTGGTACTGGTATCTTTCATGATGTCTGGAGTGCATATATCATCCCTTTCATATAATTTGGAGTAGAAATCTTTCACTCTTGTCAAAATTTCACCTCTGTTTCTTGTTACAGAACCATCTTCTTTTCTCAGTGCCATAATCTGTTTTCTTCCCTTACTGAGATGTCCCTTTGCTATCTTTAGGCTTTGGTTGTTTTCAATTGCTTTCCTCACTAGTTCACAGTTGAATTTTCTTATGTCTTCAGTGATACTTTTTCTTACTGTCTTGCATAGCTCTATATATTCCACTTTGGAAGTCACATCTTCTTTAGTTGTCCTCATCTCTCTTCTTTTTTGCATCAACATTTTGGTTTTTCCTGATAATTTGTTCACATGCAACTTGTTCTTAGACCCAGCTAATTTTGTTGCTGTTTCCATAAGAGCTTTGGTTACTTTTCTGTTAACTTCAGAGATGTCCACTTCTTCCGATGTTAGGCCTTCTAAAGCAGAGAACCTGTTCTTCAGTTCCAACTTGAAGGTATTATGGTGTTTTTTAAGGTTGGTTATGTCAATAGATTTTGTTTGTCTTATGAGCTTGCCACGTTCAAGTTTAGTGTTGAGGTGCATCTTACATCTCACCAATCTATGGTCACTACCTGTGTTGAACTTGTTCAGCACACTGCAGTCTTCTATGACGAATTTTTTGTTACACATAATAAAATCAATTTCACTTGTCGTCCCATTTGGATGTCTCCATGTCCATTTCCTGTGTGGCTTTTTCTTGAAGAAGGAGTTCAAGATGAAAAACCCTTCTGCCTCTGCAAACTCAACGAGAGTATTTCCACGCTGGTTTCTGTTGCCGTGACCGAATTTACCTACTGAAGTTTCATTCTGTTGCCGTTGCCCTATTTTTGCATTGAAATCTCCCATAATTATTTTCAAGTGCTGCTTACCTTTATTATTTAGATGACAAATTTCCTCATAAAATTCTTCAATTTCTTCTTCAGGATGACTTGTGGTGGGTGCATAAGTTTGAATAATCTGAGCCTGGTATCTTTTCGAGAGTTGGATAACAAGTCGTGCAGCTCTGTCAGAGGAACTTTCAACTTCTACAACTTTATCCTTCAGTTTCTTGTTTATTATAAATCCAACACCACTAGTTCTGCCAGTATCTGTCCCACGATAGTAGAAGAGATGTCCACTTTTCAGTTCGATGAGATCTTCTCCTTTTCTCCTTACCTCACTTAGCCCCACGATGTCCCACTTGATCCTTTGTAGTTCCTCTTCCAATTCAAGAAGCCTTGAATCAGAAGATAGGGAGCGTCCATTGTACGTAGCCAAGGTCAGCATCAGATGGCAGCCTAGTCCGGTCCTCCGGGGATTCTTAGCACCCTCTGCCTTCATGTCGCACTGGCCGCTGCCTTGGCCAGGTACATTCCAGCTGCCGGAGACTGAGGGCCAAGATTTAAGTTGTGGAATCATTTTGGAGGGGTTTGGCCATAACTCACCACGCTGGCCAAGCGGGTTGGTGAGTGTGGGATAGAATTTCCTCTAATCCCGATGGTATAGTTATACCGCTATTGGCGGTCGTCAGAGCCCCTTTAGTGGGAACAGGATGCACCACGAGAAGGCGGGGTTGACATTTGTCAAGGAGAGGCTGTGATGTTAAAAAACACAGTACTGGAGGGTAAGTTCTTATAAAATGATTGGTTAATT
This sequence comes from Macrothele yani, assembly GCA_039090855.1. Taxonomy (NCBI): domain Eukaryota; kingdom Metazoa; phylum Arthropoda; class Arachnida; order Araneae; family Macrothelidae; genus Macrothele; species Macrothele yani. The sequence goes on from CM077011.1 coordinate 34,071,581, forward strand.
CAAAAGTATTTTACACTCTCAAAAATATCTTACCTTACTGAGATTATTACTCATCTTAGTGACTAGGTACTTAAGAACTTCATCAGTATAACCTGAGGCAAAAGTGCTAAGTTCCTGCAAAGGACCATCATCCTCATTATCTTGAATTAGTGTTGTGACATCTTTCCAAGTAAAATTGCTTTCAGGGTTTAACTCATCCACAACTCTATCTGCAAATACAAATTACAGGAACATATGAAAATAACTGCAAGAAACATATGAATGGAAATAGATGTGACCCAAAATAACTATAAGTATTATTTTTTCAAAGCATAACTGATAAGACGAGCCATTTGCAAAAAGTAGATATACATACATACATTCAAATGGCATTCTGAAACACAGTTCAGTATGCAAACTGAGTGCAAATGTAACTATGATTTTCAGTGTTTTTTGCATGCCTTTTTCACAAATAAATATGAATCTACAAAATGTTAAGCAAATTCTAAGCATAACATGTCAGTGCATACAGCACATCTTTGTTCCAGATGTGTTAGTCCTTGGTAATATAAAGGACATACCAATGTGTGTGTGGCCTGATACAGTTGCTGTCATTGTGGGATGATTGAAACATACTCATATCACAGCTTGTTCTTCTGATACTTAATCCTTTAAACGTTCGATCCATGTGAACCAAATGTTGCCCAAAATGAGCCGCATTTTTTGGGTGAACTGGCTCTAAATATTCTGTGTTCCTTAAAGAGAAATGGTCACACAGCTGCCAGTTTTTACCAAATCTGTTTACGTGCACTGCAAAACAATTCCTTTCTCATTTCTCCCTTCCATTAACATGCCAGAAGTGATAAGTGCTCCCCTCATGTCCTTAATTCACTGCTGCATGACCCATGGCATGATGGGAAGGGAAGTCCCCCTGACACGGACATCGTTTTCTCTCTCCTTTCTTAAGTTCGTTGCCATTGTTATAGCATTTTTAGCACACAATCACTCAGAAAAGATTGTCAATCATTCTCCAAATTCACCACTTTTATACCTGCCAATATTGACAAGAACTTTGACAATAGTAACTAGTTTTATTGCGCAGCACACATAGAAGCTTTCTTACAAAACCATTGATCCCTTTGTGAAAAAGAAATATGTGCCACAACAAAACATTTCAACAAACAAGAACACTAATTAAACAAAATTAACACATGCAAAACACAAAGCTGATTTCCCTGGCAAGGGAACGATAGGTAACATTGCGAGATTTAAGTTCGAAACTTCCACCAGTAAGATGCGTTCAGAATTTCTCAACGCTTGACAGACAGGAAATACAAAATTTGTAAAAAATGCATCAATTTTTACAAATTTTCCAACTTTGTTACTCCAATTTTCGGGAATTTCCAGCTCCCTTATCAAGCTTAAATGCAAAAACTTATGGAACGGGGGATATTTAACAATGCAGGAGAGTGGGAACATCATGGGGTGTGTGATTATAGGAGAAATCTGAATTTCGTTGACTTTCCGTTTTAGAAAGTTTCGCAATGAAATTCCATTGTCCGACGAACACCCCTTCCCCCCAAATTTCGGTTTAATTGTGCATCGATCTCATAAATGATAAAAATAATAACAAAAGTGGTAGAATTCTTCGAATTCACGGAAGAATCTTATGCCTGAAAATTATGGGGAAATCATGAAAGAAATGCGGGATTACGCCATATAATAAAAATTTTGAAGATGACAATCCGATTTTTGGCGTAAATGTGACAAGGATTTCGCAGCATCTAACCCCTGTTTTCACAAATTGCTGTCTACAGTATCAAGCTGAAATACAAACATTTTTGCAATAAAATGATATTTAACAAGAATACTGGGCACAAAGGCAACATCGGAAGAAAAAAAAAATTACAATTATGGAATTTTTTTTTACCCAGTTTAACTACTGTTTTTTAAAGTTTTGAAACGCAAAATATTGTTCCCCAGATGGAAAACGACACTCCCCCACCCCCAAAAAATTATCTTCAGTTTTGCATCGATCTTGGCAATGATCTAAATATTGACAAAAAAAAAAAAAAAAAAAAAGCGGAATTCCGTGATTTCGCTTAAGAATCTCATATATACCGTAAAATAATAGCAAAATAAAATTTTTTTAAACAAAATGAAAATCCGCAGAATCCATAGTTTCGACAGCGAGTTCAGTAGTCAGACAACAGAATCCATAGAAACCACGGACATTCCGTAGTAGTTGGCAAGTATGCACTTTGAATAACAAAGGAAAGGATAAAGCAATGATTTCAGATGCTCTGTGGTTTATGTCTTGGTGATATCCGTGTGTGCAGATTGCTGTATGCTGATGACACTGTCCTGTTGGCAGAGAGCAAAAGTGATTTGCAGAGTATGTCGTCTCGGATGCACGAAGTTTGCATGAAATTCAAACTGAGTATAAATAAGAGAAAAACCAAAGTTATGGTGTTTGAGAGAGGAACTGGTAGCACTGAATGTAATGTAAGTATAAATGGCACTGTGATTGACCAGGTGAGTGAGTTTATGTATTTAGGAAGCATGTTTGACAGAGAGAACAAATTGATTGGTGAAATTAGTAGGAGAGTGAATTCTTCATTAAAAGTCATAGCTGCTCTGGGAGGTTTTCACAGGAATGATGGGTTCTCCAGAGAGTCCCGCATGGCTGTGTATGAAAGTGTAATTGTTCGTACTCTGATGTATGGCAGTGAAACCTGGGTTCCGCAGAAAAAACATAGGAGTTGTTTGTGTGCTGGAGAAATGCGTTACTTACGGGGGTTTGTGGCAAGACACGGTCTGATTGCGTGAGGAATGAAGATGTGTTGCAGTTGTGTGATGTGAAGCAAAATGCTGTTAGCAAGGTGGAGTGACCAATATGCTTCGGTGGTTTGGCCATGTTGAAAGAATGAGTGATGAGATGCTTACAAAGAAAATCTTTTTAGCCCAAGTGGCAGGAAGGAAAGGCAGAGGAAGGCCAAGGAAGACATGGGTGGATCAGATTCAGGAGTGTCTGCATGAGAAAAAGATTATGAGTATGAAGTATGAAAGATCTTGTGTACAACATGTAATGGATATCAGTGAAGCCCGAGTTGTATGTCAAGATAGTTGTAAATGGAGAAGTTTGATACAACAACAGTAAGTAAAAATATCTGTTAGTTTGTATTTCTTTTTGGAGCTAACCTCTGAATCTCAGAGAACAGCTTACTGATATGTATGTATGTATGCATGATTTTGCAGGCCACTCGTTTAAGTGGCTTTTGGCACACTTTTTAGACAGCAAATATATTCGTTCCAGCTGATTTCAGTTGCTAACCCCAAGTTAACTTGTTCCGGCCACTTAAAGACCAAATAGGAAGTTTGTATCATTAATGACTGTTTCTTTTTCAGTTGCGAAGTGAAAAGTGTGTGGAAACATGAATTTCGACAAAGAAGAGAAGCATGCCATCATGAAGAACCTTTTAAGTTAAAGGATTAAGTCCAAAGAAAATCTAGCGTAGCGGGATATGATGGTAACAATGCCAGTCGATTGTCCACCCTATAGCAAAGTCAAACACTGGGTGTCTGAATTTAAAAGGGGTCGGGCATCAACACAAGATGCACTCCGTCGTGGAAGACTGGTGTCAGTCCACTTGAGAAAACATTAATGCTGTGCACAATTTGACAATGGAGAATTGGCATATTGGTATCCAAATTATGACTGACCCTCTGAACTTGTCCTCTGGATATGCGCATCACATTATTCACGGTATAAGTCGCAGATGAGAAACCTGCTGTAAAATGGGTACAAAAATTTCTGACACCACAATGGAAACAGGATAGAGTTGATTGTGCAAAAGCTGTTTTTCACTATTTTGCACGGCATTTGTTCGATTTTGTGAGCCAATTTGTGACTACAGATGAAACCTGGATTCACTGCTGTGATCTAGAAACCAAATAACAATCCATGGAGTGGTGACAATCTGGATCTCTCCAGCCCAAAAAATTTTGACAGCCATCTCTGCTGGAACAGTGGCAGCAATCAGTCCATAGGAATAGTGAAGGTGTGATCCTTGTTGATTACATGAAACCTTGCAAAACCAGCAAAAACAACTATTATTGTGACATACACCACCACAAACTCAATAAAACTATTTACAGAAGTTTTTTTTTTTTTGCAGAACAGTGCTCTAGTGCACAAGGTTCACAAAACAATAGACCTCTGTGATCTGCACTTCAATAGCTGCATCAAGCACCCAACTCCCCAGATTTAGCTCCCTCTGATTATTATCTATTCCGACAACTAAAAAAAAATACCTGAATGGACATGATTTTGAGACAAATGAGGATGCTGAGTGCACTATGAAAGCACGATTTGCAGACTAAGACAGAGTATTGCACTTCGTACGGTTAAAGGCAGATTATGTTGAGTAAAAATATAGTGCCTTTTTATACAGTGCCAATCCTTTTATAATAGACCCCAAAATTATAGATACCCCTTTGCAACTCTAATGATGCCATGCAAAGTATGGCTCTGGGATTGCTCATTTGTAAAGCAGTCTAGTGTGTGTTTGGAGTTTGGATGTTCTGTGTTGTAGGGTTGGGTTTCAAATTCTTGGGGAAAAATGTGGATGTTGTGTTTGTTCCCTTGGTGCTACTTCTTTTCCTTCCCTGGAACCAGTGGCTCTAACTTGGGGCAAATGGACACTCTTCACAGGTTTATACATGGTCGAGTCACATTATTGTGAACACCAGCTAATGTCCAGATTAACCACCGTGTACAGCGCGGACAGCAGCTAGATGGGCTAGGAGCGACTCAATAAGGTGCTGGAAAGTGTTCACAGGTATGTGGAGCCATGCTGACTGCAGTGCATCTGACAGCTGCTGGAGGATCCATAGAGCGAACAACATGATTGAGGTGGTCCAACAGATTATCAATTGGGTTTCAGTCTGGGGAATTAGGTGGCCAGGGAAGTACTCTGAAGCCTTCATCATGCTCTTCCAACCACTCTCGGACATTTCTAGATGTGTGACACGTCACATTGTTGTTCTGGAAGATCCCGTCTGCCCTAGGGAAGACAGTCAGCATGTATGAGTGTAAGTGGTCGGCAAGGATGGATTCATAACGAATTCGGTCCATAGTGCCTTCCACAGGTATGAGCCCAGAGAATGGTGCAAAAACATTCCCTGGACCACAATGTCACCCCCACCAGCTTGTGTTCTGCCAGCAATGGTTGAAGAGTGTTTGTTCTCCGATGTTTCTCACCTTATACGCCAACGTCCATCTGTTCGATGAAGCAGAAAACATGACTAATCGGAGAAGGCAATCCTTTGCCAATCAACGGAGGTCCAATTCTGATACTGCCGTGCAAATGTAAGCCTTTTCTGCCGATGCACCTTCGTTAGCATAGGTGCAATGAACACCCATCTGCATCAGAGCCCCATACGCAGCAGGGTTTGCTGAACTGTCGTTTTAGACACACTTCCATTCATTCGGCCAGTGAGTTGCTCCTCTGTAGTGTGTCGATCAGCCCTCATGCACCTTTGAAGCCGACGTTCACCTCTCACATCAATGGCGCGTGGTGCTCCTCAGTTTCCACATCGCTTATTTGCAATGGTGCTATTTCTCCAATCATGATACACTTTTAACCATAGCAACATGCAGACAGTTCACAAACTGCGCTGTTTCAGAAATACTGCCACCCTTGGCCCGAAAGCTGATAATCATCCCTTTTTGCAAATCTGATAAATCGCTCCTTTTATCCTTGACAGCAACGAGTGATATGTTTTCAGATTGCCTACACCACAACTTATATACCCTCCAAGCCAGCAAATGACACATGTCTTCTTTCATTGGCTACATGCTGTTGATGCCAAAAGTAGGAGGTGGTCACAATAATGTGATTAACTGTGTATATGGATGCTCATTACAGCCCCCTACCCTAAAAAATGCAAAACAAAACCTGTCCCTGCTGAGCTTCATTGTCTCTGCAGTGTGTTTCATGGTTTCAGAGATGATGAACAGGATTTTCAGCAGGTATGGCATTGCATGTTCTGAAGAGGTTTTTCAGCAATCAGCACAATATTTTTAATACCGCAAATTAAGCTGAACTCATGTTTATACATTATTCACTTAAAAAATCACAACAATAAGCATTCTACACACAGGCCACTGAGTTAGAAACCTTTATACAGATGTACTCAGACATTACTTACACGGCATATATGCAAAATGTGGTCACGAGCAACACCACATGATCTAAGTAACTATTTGAGACTGCTGCTCATTAGTAATCATAAGTACTGTTGATCAGAATGGGTAAAACAAAGGGCTTATAGTGGGTGCCCATCTGGTTTGAACGGCGATTTTGAAAACAGCAGAGCTGGATGTAATCATGGTACAATGACAATCTATCGGTAACAAGATCGCCGTTGTCTCAGAAGGCTTGTGCAAAGAAACAGGTTTTCCTGTGTGCAGCAATTGACCAAAGCATTCAATGAAGGCTGTTCCTGATGCATATCTCAGCAAACTGCACAAAGGGAGTTGAAAAGGATTAGTATTGTCAATTGAATGCCTATATGGAAACCACTGATTTCTGCAAAGAAGCAGAAAGTTCGTCTACAGTGGTATCAGGAACCCCATGACCTGACACTGGTTCGATGAGTCGCAGCATACCTTGTTCTGTACCGGTGATAGGCAGTGTTTGGTGAAAGCCCTATGAAGCAATGGACCCAGTTTTCCTTGTAAACACAACTCAGGTGGTATCATGGCGTGGAGCATGTTTTGTTGATATGGAACAGGTCCCCTGATATTGCTGAAAGGTCAAGTGTCCTTCGAGGACTATCTGAACATGACTGCCAATCAAGTAAATCCCGCAATGCTGACTTTTTACCCAGCAGGTGACGGTTCTTTCATGGATGACAATGCTACTGTCCATCATGTAAGATGTGTTCAGCAGTTGTTTAGCGAGCATTACAATGACTTCCATCTTCTCTGGCCACCACAAAGCCCAGATTGAACCCCATTGAAAATGTACAGGACATGTTAGAAATACAGAACAAGGAGCAAAGTCTCCTCTTTTGTCAAATCTGAGCCACTTAAAGGACTGCCTCATGAACACCAGGTATGCTGTTGACATAGATGTACTCCAACACCATGCACACGCTATAACTCACTCTTAAGGAGGTTCAACAAGGTACTGAATAAATGTTTCTAATCCAGTGGCCTGTATGTGTACTTACACTCATAATGTTACAACCAAATAGTGCATAGGGCTGCATTTTGCTGTGATAACCATTTGGACTCGGTGAGGTTGACTAGACAGCAGAAGGTGATTTCAGGTATTCGGCACCAGCTAGAAAGAATGATGACATGAAGCTTGACAATGGAGCGAAGCATAGATTGCCAAATGCTGTGTTCTGGAAGGGGGCGAAATGCTTGGACATGATTCTTGAGCCATTGTTGTACAATGTGGGCCATGTGAGAAGAGGTACTGTTTTGCTAGAGTTCAGAAGCATGTAGATACAGGTTTATTGTGAAGAACAACAATGGTCTAAAACATTGCTTAGGTAACATCTGGCAGTGAAGAGAAAAGACAGACCTGCCAACTTGAAAGAACTGAAATCTGTAGAAAAAATTCAGTGAACATTTCGGTAATTACGAAACGCATATAGCGTATGAAATCCGTTTATTTTCGTGTTGTAGTCAGCACAAATATTTGCCAAGCTTTCGCACTCCACTGGGAGGCTTTTTCAAGGCAATGATAGACACAAAAATGCAGAGAATTGGAACATGTAAAGAACGAAGATGATTTTTGAAAATAATGCGGGGGACATCACGAGCATATTACATGAATTTTTGTCACGTAATTATACAGAGAGCCGTGATGTGTTTCCATCTTTTAATAATGTATGCCAAACCATTGGTAGTTCCATAGAGACTATATCATTGCATGCCACTTTGTTGGATAGAATTTTCACTGTTTCCCTGATGGCAGTCTCTTTGAAATTCGTGTAAGGGGCAATTCTTCTAATATTATTACATACAGGAGCGGCCGAGCAATGCCTGACTTCTCTGGCGAGGGCTGTGTTCTGCACGTCTTGCTTCACACTTCGTACGTGTTCTTTACATCTAGTGTCCAAGGATCGCTTTGTCATTCCGATATATACCTTTTCCGTGTTGTCAGGATATACCAACGGTATAGCGTACACACCCGCATTTTCTTTCTCACACTGTCTATCCTTGCAGCTTGATATTATATGTGATAACGGGGTCGGGGACTTCACTGCTATTAATATGCTGTATTTGCATAATAAATTCTTTAACCAATATGTAAAGCCTGGGATATATGTGATGGATCCTGCATATCTCATTGTCCCACTAGGCGATTTTTCTATTGCTGATATTATACGATTTTTCACAGTCTTATGTACTCTGTTTATAGCATCCTTCTTATATCCAGCCTTTAGACCTTTGCTATAGATATTCTCAACGTCTTTATTATTCAGATAGTCGGGTTTGCATACGTTGTACGCTCTATGGAACCACGCTCTAAAAGCGGAACGTTTGTACTCCTTTGGGCAGTGCGAATGAGGAGGGACAAGGTTCGGTACTGCGGTCGGTTTATAATAAACGTTAAAATCGAACCTGGATGTTCTATTTCTTCTGAGCGCGACGTCAAGATAACTCAACGTCCCATCTTTTTCAAGCTCCATGGTGAACTTTATTGTATTGTGTACGTTGTTTATCTTGCGCATGAAATCATTTAATTCGTCTACTACATGTTCCCATATGAAGAATATGTCGTCTGCATAGAGGATCCAAACTCGGAGTTTCTTGATACAATTTAAAAGGATGAGATCTTCTAGCGGTCTAAGTACTGCTTCCGCAAGGACTGCAGATAAAGGTGAACCCATCGGTGCTCCTTTAGTTTGTTTGTAGATGTTTCCATCCAACTTGAAGTAGTTGTGGTTAGTAATGAGATTTAAGGCGGCGATAATTTTCTTTGTTTGAGTTGGTGTGAATTCACGGGAAGTGACAATTATTTCTTCAAGATTTACGACAGCTTCTGGTATAGGTATAGATGGATATAAAGACACTATGTTGAAACTTCCCATTATATCATTATCAAATATATTTAACCTTCTTGCGCGCTCCACAAATTCTTTTGTTGACTTGATTACGTAATCAGAATTTTTTAAACGTTCAGAGAAGAATTTAGCTACAGATTTTTTTAATATGTACGTAGGAGCTTTGTTTTTTGCAACTATAGGTCTAAGGGTAGATCCAGGTTTATGATTCTTTAGTCGTCCAATGTGTGGTGGAATTGTAGGGCCTGGTGGAAGCTTTGCTGACAGTCTAATAATTTCCAGTAGATCTTTGTCCCTGGCTAGAGCTTGAACTTTCCGTATTATGCTGTTTAGAAGATTCTTCGACTGCGGAATTGAGTCCGATTGATCAACAAATTCCTTAAGTTTTCCAATATAATCAGACCTGTCCATAATAGCAATCTGATTCGACTTGTCGGTTAGGGTAATCGATATTCTAAGGTCATTGCGTAGGTTCTCCAAAACTTTCTTAATCTGTCTGTCACTTTCCTTAAAGTTCCTTTTTCAATATTCCTGCTTTTAAAATTCAATACACTGCTTCTTATTTTCGATATCGCTAAACATCTGGTCATATCACGATCTTCTGCTGGAACTTGGGAGATTATACTTTCTAGTTCTGATATTAACTGCTTGATTTTAGGCTTTGATGGAGGGCAATATTTTGGCCCTTGCTCCAAAACTTTTACTTGTTCATCTGTCATAGTTACTGTCAATTCATTTATGAAGGGGACTCTGTAATTATTAGTTCGAATCTGAGTTGATCGAAGAACCTCTAGTTTTTTGCGATGCTTATTATTCAGGACCTCTTCCTCTCTTGAAATCAGAACACTGACTTTTCGAAGAAGTATATCAAATAAAATGGGTGGGGTTATAATCTCTAACGCCTGGTAATGTCTGAAAGTTCTGGAATGTAATTTCATTACCAGGATTCTCTTTTCCCTCACTAAGTATGATAGTGTTCTTTCGAGAAATTCTTTCTTACGTAGCTGGAACCAGTTGTCACTCAACGCTGACTTAAACTGTAGAACCTTGGGGATGATGTTGTTCTCTTTGCAAGACATCAAGAATTCTACGTTTGCAGTCTCCCTCGCTAGTGCTAGATGGAACTTCCGAAAAAGTTTAAAAGTCGTTGATTCCATGCCCGGATGTAGCATCAGTAACTTTATTTTTAAATACACCAGAGCTGAATAATTACGAAATGTACATAGCGTATGAAATCCGTTTATTTTTGTGGTGTAGTCAGCACAAATATTCGCCAAGCTTTTGCACTCCACTGGGAGGCTTTTTCAAGGCAATGATAGACACAAAAATGCAGAGAATTGGAACATGTAAAGAACGAAGATGATTTTTGAAAATAACGTGGGGGACATCACGAGCATATTACTTGAATTTTTGTCACATAATTATACAGAGCGCCGTGATGTGTTTCCATCTTTTAATAATGTATGCCAAACCATTGGTAGTTCCATAGAGACTATATCATTGCATGCCACTTTAGACTATATCATGACTATATCATGCATATAATATCAAGCTGCAAGGATAGACAGTGTGAGAAAGAAAATGCGGGTGTGTACGCTATACCGTTGGTATATCCTGACAACACGGAAAAGGTATATATCGGAATGACAAAGCGATCCTTGGACACTAGATGTAAAGAATACGTACGAAGTGTGAAGCAAGACATGCAGAATACAGCCCTCGCCAGAGAAGTCATGCATTGCTCGGCCACTCCTGTATGGAATAATATTAGAAGAATTGCCCGTTACACGAATTTCAAAGAGACTGCCATCAGGGAAACGGCGGAAACAGTCCTATCCAACAAAGTGGCATGCAATGATATAGTCTCTACGGAACTACCAATAGTTTGGCATACATTATTAAAAGATGGAAACACATCACGGTGTTCTGTATAATTACGTGACAAAAATTCATGTAATATGGTCGTGATGTCCCCCGCGTTATTTTCAAAAATCATCTTCGTTCTTTACATGTTCCAATTCTCTGCATTTTTGTGTCTATCATTGCCTTGAAAAAGCCTCCCAGTGGAGTGCGAAAGCTTGGCAAATATCTGTGCTGACTACACCACGAAAACAAACGGATTTCATACGCTATATGCATTTTGTAATTATTCAGCTCTGGTGTATTTAAAAATAAAGGAACATTTTGGTGGTGACTGATGTATCGAAAGCATCGATAAAATGGATCAAACATGTTGAATGAAATGAACTTCACTATGCAAATGATTTGTCAATTTCATACGTCACAATTAAGATATCTGACATGCTTACGGGAATTACAATTCAACTGTTACATAATTATCTCATTAGTATGCCATCATGAGCTTACACACACAGATAAAAATTTCATTTGTAACTGTGAAATTATCATGATATGCAGGGTAATTTAAAATGATTTCCCGATTACAAATGACAATACCTGGTTTACAAACAAACATAGATACAGAGATCAGATTGTTGCACAATAAAAAAGGTAGTTTAGAATTTTGTTTCCATACCTTACAAATGTTCTATGTGACTCCCCTGGATCACGCAGACAACATCTAAACGGTAATCCATATCATGCCATACATTATGAAGCATGTCCGTAGTCACTGATGCCAGTGCAAGCTGAATGTGCATCTTTAGTTCTTGCAGTGTTCTCGGCAAAGGTTGCACATAAACATGGTCTTCGACATACCCCCACAAAAAGAAGTCACAAGGAGTAGGATCCGGAGACCTGGGGGACCACTTGCCGAAAACCCTGGTAACAAATACCCTTAAAACCCTGGTAAAACCCTGTGGTTCCTAATATCAGCTAGCTTACGAACAAATCACCATAGCACTTTCCTCCTACGCCACCATAGCAACACGGCAGTACGTTCCAATAAAATTCTAAACTTCCTTCCTGCTTGTGTAGGGATATCAGCTGTCAATTTACCTTCATAAACAGACTTATTGTCATTTGTAATCAGGCCAATCATTTTGAATTACATTATACTGCAGTAACTTTTTACCTTAAATGAAGTTTTGGCCTTACGTGCAGGAGTGGTGGTCCTTAGGGACAAGCGAGATGACAGCTTGCATTAAAAAATGCTCTAAACAGAGGTGGGGGGGGGGGGATCTGTAAAATATGTTGTAAGTAAAATAGTGGAAAAACAAGTAGAATTGCCGTAAATTTTATGGGTAAATAGAAAACTTCACAGGGACTGGGATAAGTGGATGCTGTGATGTCCACCAGTTCAATCTCCATAAGAAAATGCCACTGAAGGAGGTGGACTATCTTGATTCAACCATGCAGTCTGGCTGCAGATGTTTACCCATGTGGTGGGAAATATGGATCTGTTTATCAGCAGGTTGGAGTGGAAACTTAGATTCATTGAATCAGTCAACCCTTTTCCAGTTGTCCAATATCCAGTCATGGTGCTCCCATGCTCACTGCATAGGGAGCTAGCTGTTAATGAAGTCGGTTAATGTTGACACATTAAAGGTCCGATGACTCAGCCCCAAACACAAAAGCAGATTCAAGAACCTTAATACAGAATCACCTCACTTGTATGCTGTAAATTTGCATCCTACTCATCTCTTCATAACAGCATTCAATGAAAATCATATGATGAAAAACAAAATTACAGAAACCGCAAAGTCTAATTTGAGGATTTCATAATACATTTTATTTTTAGGGATACAAAAGCTCTAATGTTATACTGTAGCTGTACTTGAATGTTGCAATTTCTATTTTCATCTTATAAATCATAATATTTCTAGCCTTGTGTTCTTATTTAAAGGTCTAATTAACTATGAAAACAGTTAATTGGACCTTTGAGAACAGGCCTTGAATAAAAACAAAAGGGTAGAAACATCAGGATTTATATAAAAAGTTAGTATTTATATTAGATGAAAAATGTTTGATCTCAATTTCTTTTGTATTCTTCAAATTTACCTTTGGGGGTAATTCATGGAATTTTTCAGTTTATCTATTTACTCCATTCAAATGTGTGAAACTTACCTGACATGCCTTGCTTGTTGACTTGTCTGTCATATATTTTTTTCTCTAAGCTATTGTCAGTTACAAGCCGGTAGATGTGACAAGGTTTTTTCTGACCATAACGATATATTCGACACACAGCCTGAAATGAACATGTAAACTTAATAAAAAAAATTATATGAGCATGCACACAATTATAAAACAATAGACTATGATTTTATATGAAACCAATATTTTTTTTTTTCTGTAAATACACAATAAACGAAAGAGAAAAATAAGCAAATGAAAACAATCAAGAAACAGAAATCATTTTTCCTGAAAAGCAACAGGGGAAAAAAAAAAAAAAAAAAAAAAAGGAAGAGGGTAAGGAAATAAATTCATAAAGTGATAGTAGTTACAACTTACTCATTATTTATTCAGAGAACACTTTTTCTTCTACATAATTTAATATCTTAACATTTGATTGCGAAAGACATTGTACCTGACCATTTATTGCAATATATTCATAAAAGCCAAGCACAATGAAGTTTTCAACATCAAAAACTCACTTTTGCCTATAACTTTACTGAAAACTCACATATAACCTCCAACAGATGTTTTGGGGCAACCCCAGTGGGAAGCACGAAAGCATAAAAATGAAGTTTAAAAAGCTCACTTCTACCTCAATTTTTCCTCATACTTGTTAAAGACTGTTATTAGCACATAGGTAAAATGAACAAGATGTTAAAAACAAATTAAGCTAAAACATACAAATCAGCAAGGATGAAAATCTTCCAGAAAAAATTCTAAGGTGCTTTAATGAATTAGGCGATTCCCTTAAGTTCACTTTGGAGATTCAAACTGAAGGAAAATTAAACTTCTTGGATTTGACCATCTATGTCCAGGAAGTAAGTTCCTCACAAAAATGTACAAAAAAAAAAAAAAAAAAAAAATTCTTTAGGTACAAACAAAATACTAGATTTTAACTCTTCTCATCCATATTCAACAGAGAAAAATGTTGCTAACCAATTTTTAGAAAAAAATAAATAATTTAGTCTCCTCAGAAGATATGAAAAAAGCCCACATGGATGAATTGAAAGTAATGCTAACAGAAAATAACTACCCAAAAAAGGAAATAGAATTACTAAAAAAAAAACAAAAAAAAAAACAAGCAGGAGTTTAGGTTCACAAGAAAAATTACGTATCAAAAGGGTTTGTTTGAATCTTTAAAGAGAATAACAGCAAATATGGTGTTAGATTAGCTCCCAGTTTAGACAACAAACTTAAAATTTTTTGCCCCAGCTTGATTCAAAAAGAAGAAAACTTGTTAAAAATGCAAGGAGTAATTTATAAAGTAACCTGCAGCTGTGGAAAATACTACATAGGAGAAACAGGTCGTAAGGCTGGAAACTTGCATCGCGAAGCACAAGGCAGCAATAAAAAATTGTTCAAACAAGACAGGATAAGACAGACACGCTAGAGAAACAGGACACAGCATGTACTGGAACTCTTTGACTGTCATTGGACATGAATCCAACTTCCTGAAGCAAAAATTGAAAGAGGGACTTGAAATTGGAAAATACCAGAACTTCATCATTAATGACTGTAAAGGAAATAAAAGTTTCCAAGCTTTCGCACATCAACCAGATGGCTTTCTCAAGAAGGTAGACAGCAGTTAGCTGTCTACCTTCCATTTTATGTGCGAAAGCTTGGAAACTTTTATTTCTATTCTACGCCAAGAATTTTCGGATTTTTAGTATAGTTAACTATTTTGAGTATAATTTGGTGTACAGTTCCTACTTTTTGGACTGTAAAGGATTTTCGCTGCCTAACATCTGGCAAGACATTTTACAAAATCACCGTAACCGTCAAGGTTAACCGTAACTGAAGACCGTGATGGAGATTGAACGGAAGACTGCATGACGAAGGAGAGGAGTTCTCTCCGAAAATTTGCAGAAATTTTAAGAATGTACCTAGATAAATCCCATAAAAAAGTTTACTTGTTTGAATACAAATCATTTTCAGAATAACCTAGTTAACTACTTAACACTACAACTGTACTTTTTCATTTCAGAACTGCATTTTTACTATTCATTAATTTTCAAGTATTCAAATAAATTAACAATTTAAAATTTACAAACGACCTAAAAATTTTCATTTTGTACTCTACACACAGTGTCCCTCCCTTGCTGGTAACGTTCACCCCTTTCAAAGCATCATCTGAAAGCATGCCTCACAATGTCTACCACCAACAACAAGATGACAAAAGGAGCTGCTCACTATCTAACGTGCGGGGGAATGTTTTTTTTTTTTTTTTTAGACCAATAGCATGTCAACAACACAGCAATAGGCTCATACGTAATTCACGCTCGTGCTTCACTCTTGTGGGAAGAAAAACAAACACAAACAACAAACAAAGCTATTATGCTTTCTTTTTATGATGTTTAATTACAATTTTCCATGGGATTAGGTAAGGCGGTAGGATTACGGCTATTACAAACCTGTTTTTTATTTTTCTCAATAAATACTGACTGCAATTCTAAGCTTTCTTTCATTTTCATGCTTAGCTAATAATTTTATATCTTGAAATTTGGGAAATTCTTTATTTTTTACACAATATTGTATTAGAGCAGTTTTTTCTTCTTTTTTCTACCAATTCTTTATATGTTGGTTGAGCCTGTGTTTTAATTTATTTTTAGTATTACCAAATATATGATACTTTTGGAAACATTAACAAAATGGGAATTTGATATAAACAGGCACTATCTAATATTTTTTTATGAGTTTAACTTCATGTTCATTTCACCTAGATGTGTCACTAATAGTATTTAATAAGTACGAGGAATAATTGAGATAGAAGTGAGTTTTTTAAACTTCATTTTTATTGCTTTCATGCTTCTCACCGAAGATGTCCCAAAACATCTGATGGAGGTTATACGTGTGTGGATATGTGAGTTTTCAGTAAAGTTATAGGCAAAGGTGAGTTTTTGATGTTGAAAACTTCATTGTACTTGGTTTTTATGAATATAAAGCATTGTTGCTGTATGTGTAGTAATACTTGTGACTAATGAGATAATGCTTAATGCATTTCTCGTGAGATCTATGGTAAATACTGACCCATTTATGTTTCTGGTCATGGATTTTAAATAAAACACATTTTAATGTTCAAAATAATCTGTGGTATTTTTTTTCAGTTACATTTAGAAGTGATGGATAATTAAGAGAATTCATGGTTTTTAAATAGTAGAGAATGAAGATAACAATATTTCCTGCAAGCAGAATTTTGTTGTTAATGTCACCCTTTAAAGACGGATTTTTTGGCAGTTATGTATAAAAGGAAATCAAGTTCATTTTAATTAAAGCTGGGAAATTAGCTCAATATGATTACAAATAATGCATGCTATACAGCCATTCACAACAGCAACATTCAACACATTTCAATTCCACAGCCACAAAAACAAAAAAATCATGTGTTTCAAAGCAACTGATACATGGGAATTCCAAAAACAAAACTTTTTTTGATCTGATTCCTTTCCTACCTTTCTATTTTTATTTTTGATGCAAACCACACAATTTCATCAACTAATCTTTTAAGAAATATATTTCCTACACATGCTCTTTTAATCAAGTAACATGAAATATTTTCCTTGGGCACCCTTCTCATAGTATGAAATAAGAAAATGTTTCTGCATGGAAAGGAGAAAATACTCGTTTTACATTGAAATGTGTTTATGTTTTCAAAACAAATGTGAAAAAAAAAATACTTATTGGAAAAAACACCCTCATATCAGCTTCTTAAGGTAAGATTTAGGGTCTTGTGAGTTGGCAAATTATTATTATTATTACATGCAATGAAATGCATTTAATGTAAGTCTCCAAACTTTTTCAACTCACAAAAGAATTTGATTTATATAAAAAGTTTACCAACATTTAATTGTCCTTGACTGCTGCATAATCTGATAAGTACTGTAAACAGACTTACAGTTGTTTTCTAATTAGACATACAAAGTACAGAAAACCATTAAAGAATTAACTTTTGGTTAAAATATCATTACAGTTACATAAATTTAATCAGAAAAACAACATTGTTCAATAGCATGTGTTTTAAATCAGTGATGGGGGGACTTTTGATTATTTGGATAAATTTCAGAGTTCTGTGGACTGGAAGTAAAATGATTTATAATTTTATTTATTTACTTTACTGGGTTACTAAATATTGTGTAAAAAAACAAATGAACTAACATTTTCTTATGATAGATTGCAACAAAATCAAATATTCACTATTAGGTAGTTTATGGAATTTAAACATGAAATAACATAAAAAAAATTAATCCAGGGACATACTTCAGTTATATATTCTTCTAGCAGGAAATAAATTTTTTTGCAAGGGACTTTTATCACATTTCTTTTTTGGAAGCTGTTCTTGACTTAGGTTAAATTTGCTTCAGCATCAATGTCCATCATCATGGTTAACTTCAATTATTGCAAAAATCACCAAAGACCTATTAAATGATCTTAAATTTCACTTCTTGTATAATCTGGCTGTGAAAAACAATAACAACGAAAAAGAACTAAACACATTCTTCTTTCAAAGTTTCTGCTTAATCAGGTTCAACTGGGGAAGAATTCTAAAACCTAATGAAATATGTTCATTATTACTTCTAATCTTCTATGAAGAGTTTTCATGAAGATTCATAGCATATACTTGTTTGTACACAAAGGACAAATCACCATTTGGAAATGTTTGTTTAGATTTTCTTATTTCATAATTCACCTAAAATGTTGATGTAAAAATATCTAAACTGTGTTCCACTGTTTTAAAAAATCTCGATCCTCTCATAAATTTCACACATATGCAACTTTTAAAACCACCTTTCAAAAGCTGTATGTTTACTCAAACAACAGCGGAAAATTTCATGATTGAAACCTTTCAGAATTTCCATGTCTGAGGAGAAAACAGTAAGAACTATAATTTAAAAGCTATCGAGTGACTTCATAAAAAAGAAAGCGATTATTCCCTAAAATTTTATACTCACATGTAAAATATCATTAAAATAATAATAAAAAGAGAGGAAAATCTTAAATGCTTGAGTTTTGTAACTCTTGATGTTTTCTGATTTCACAAAAAAAAAAAAAAAAAAAAAAATGATAATGTAATCTTTTACACAGCAAATTTTGTTCAAAAACTTTCCCAGCAGCAAACCATTTTTTGAGTAATAAAGGTTTTTAGAATCATGGTTTGCACACATTTTGAGAAAATAAATTTCAGAACTTTTCCAGGAAAAAATTCCAGGAGGTTAAATTTTTTCTAAAATTACAGCAATTTGTTTTATATTTTGCAGAAAAGGTTGAAATTTACTATGCATTTAGAATTCCCTGGAAGTCCTATGGGCTACGCTGTTACAGAGTGTTCTTCAATGTGCCTTACATCTCCGATGAAGAGGCAAAATTTATCCGTATAAAAATCGCTCTGTATATAACTTCTATGAAACAATCTATGATAATAATTATGCAAAACAATTTTGCCATGACACTGAAGATGTAACAAATGCACGAGAATATACAATAACAGGGACCCATACAACTTTGGAAGAGCTCTGAGACACGTTTAATACATGTGAGTAAATTGATATGTTTTTATTCCTCCGTGGTGCACTAATGGTATTGGTCACTTTCTGTCATAAATTTATCCAGTCACCATACAATGGTGTATCCAACAGGCAGATTTGCATTAACAAAAAAATATAATCTGCGTACATTCTCATGGGAACTTGCTGCAAACCCACGAAGTGCAAATCCTGATAAAAAACAGAATAATTTAAAAGCAAAATAATAAAAAGCAATATATTATTACTAGGGATTTTTTATTTTTTTGGATTGGAGGTTTAACGACCACTGTGAGCAACTCAATGGGCTACAAGCAGTCGCCTGTCCCTAATTTAGGGCCACTGGTTCCAGAGACGGGATAGATCCAGTGCCGCAAGACAAACAAAACATCCATGCCTCACCGGGATTCGAACCCGGACCCCTTTCGGACAAATGATCAGAAGTCATCGCTTAGACCACTGCGCCACCGGGGCAGCCTAGGAATTCCAATAATGACAAAAGCAGTATGTCATGGTTGAATGTGCAATAACGAAATGGCTAGATTCATATT
The DNA here is from genome assembly GCA_039090855.1 of Macrothele yani. Lineage (NCBI taxonomy): Eukaryota > Metazoa > Arthropoda > Arachnida > Araneae > Macrothelidae > Macrothele > Macrothele yani. Next base: position 34,090,788 of record CM077011.1, read on the forward strand.
TTCCCTTCTACCACAAATGACGTGGTTAGATGAAATTTAATTTGAATAAAAATGCATGTTTTCCCATTAGCCAATCACTTCTTGCTATATGAAGGAAAAAAAAAAAAAAAAAGAACATGCTTGTTTATTTTTTTTTTGAAAAGAAGTTCAAAATCAGAACTCTCAGTCAATCTTTTGTCACCCTTAAAGTCATTTTCTCTGCAAATTAGAGTTGGCAGTACAGTTTTTTAAACTTTAATCTCACTTGAACCAAAAGAAAAAATTCTTGCTCTGTTCCTAGAACAAAGTGATCCAATCAATCCAAACATTTCAACCATTTTTTTTTTTTCATTGTAAGAAAAATTCCAGGATTATTCCAGGACTTTTAATAAAAAATATGAAAATTCAAGGACTTTCCAGGCCTGGAAAAAAGGGAAATAAAATTCCAGGACTTTTCCAGGATTCCAGGGGCCACGTGAAGTTACATTTAACAAAAGTCTTACATGGAATGGACAGCAGAAAGATAAAATCCATTCAAATACAAATTAGCACAGCCGACTTTTTTTTTTTTTTTTTTTTTTTTTAGATGCAGAGTATCTCAACAAAAACATGAAGATAATCTTAATACAAAAGACCTTTACTTTCTTTGTTTTCTGTAATACCTATCATGAGATTTTCCCCTCTCACAGTCAAGGTATCACAGATTTTCAAGAGATTTTCTTTTTGTGATGGTGTGTACATTTTTGTTTTTCAATATTCCAAACTATGCAACCTGTCAAACGAATGGCAGCACGCATCTGCATCAGCTTTGGTTGTTATACAATTTCAATCACACGCTGATCTTTAACAACAAATAGCGGTCACACAGGGAGCACGTTTCTTAATATACATTTTCTATTAACACTTTTCCTAAGATGAAAAATCATACAATATAAATACATATAGGGAAATTATATTGTACAGTACAATTGTGCAATACAAACTTCCCTGTAATCTCAGTACATACAATTACAGGGAAATTTATATTGTATGATTCTTGGCATGCATCTACGGAATAAACACCACTGTACTAATCTCGGGTTAACTTTTACTGTCCTTCAAAGTACTCCCCTGCAGCAACTATGCAAAGTTGTAGATGTTCACGCCAATTCTCCAATGTTTGGTGGTACACCTGTTGGGGAATACTCAGCAACTTTGAGTGAACACATTTTGCAAGGTCTTGCAACCCTTGAAAAAGGCTTTCTAGAAAGTTCCTTTTTAATTTTCACAAACAACCAAAAATCGCATGGGTGAATATGCAGGATACTCCAGATAGGCCATGTGAGCATTGCCATTGCTATGAAGAGGGAGAACTCTTGACACACCTGTTGTGGATCATTGCTCCTTTCATATCTTAAACCATTTTCGGCAAAACAATGTTGGTGTAGTATTGGCCATTAATTGTAATTTTTTCAGGTAAGGCATCCACAAATGCAACTCCTTGGAAATTGAAAAACACTGTGAACATCCTCTGCCTCGAGCGAAAGTCTCGTTGGAGGACTTGGGGAGGCAGTTCCTCTTCTGCAAACCAAACACAGCAGTCATTCCTTCCAGAAGTTGCATAGAAATAAAACCACACCTCCTCACCTGTGGCAATGACTGTTAACCATTTGGGGTCACTGCCCTCAAACATTGTCAGCATCTCCTTGTGTGAGTTGACTCTAGCCTTTTTTTTGCAGTTCTGTCATTTTATGGGGTATGTATTTATCTGGCACAAATTTTGTAGAACTTTAAATGCTCACAAATAATTGTTTCCACACTTTGCAAATGATACACCCACATCTAAACAGTGATGTTTGGGTTTTCCTTAACAATTTTGCAAACAGCAGTGATGGTGGTTCTCTCATTCAGTCTCCTTCAGTCTTCCTGCATGAAGGGGATCTTCAAAGTTCTGCTGTCCTCTGCATTTGTACAACCATCCTGTAGCAGTGCTATATGAGCATGCATGATGCTAATATCATTGTGATAAATAGGAATTTATTTTCCCCCCATCATGACCAAGCTAAATCCTTGTGAAAATAAGAAATCCTTTACTGTATTTAGTAGGCTCCATAGCAAAAATGATTAACTATTAGCACCACCAGCAAAGAGAGAAATGTTGATACAGCCTTTTGTTCTTAACTCGTAATGACAAGCTTTTAAACAAGATTGTTAACCTCAGAGGAACCAGTGGAAATTTTTAGACATGTATCAAAAACTTTTTTGAATGCCCTACACATACTAAACTTGTACTCACTGGATAATTAATTATAAAAAGTGCCGCCCACTTGAAAAAAAAAAGAAAAAAAAAAGAAGTGTGATAATGAACACACCTCCATCTCTATGAACTGTCACTGTACAAGTGGAAGTAACATGAAAAGATCTCAGCTGCACATTGCTAGACCCTAGGCAGGGAATGAATCTGTTCTACTCTTTGTCTTCACCATCCTCATGCTAAAGTACAGATAACCTTATGGGAAGTTGACTTATATACCATACATGAGACTGACGAAGAAGAAAATAAGCTGGACTAACTGGGTGAAGTATCAGGAATGTGAGATGAAATTGTTCACAGTACTTTATCAGGGTTCACACTCAAAAGTAATAAAACAATTCCCTGACTTTTCCAGGTTCTCCAGGTGGTTTTTAAAGTTTTGCAGAGTGGCATGCTGCAAAGAATTGTTACATTTCATTCCATTCCATTTATTTTTCTCACCAAAGCACACACTTGTAAATTCTTTATGTAATTTGTCTTTATAAAATTACTGCTTTTCATTAATAACAACTAACTGTGCACATTATTTTCTGTACCAAAGTTCCGTGAACTTTTTTGAATACTACCCACACAGAATTTGTAAATACATTCCCATAGAAACAGGTCATATATAAGAAAAAATCTGTCAGTTTAATAGTTTGTTTTTCTATAACACAATGCAGCTAAGCTTAATGATGGAATGGCTCTGATCAAAGAAACATGTTTCAATAGAACCAACAGACAAAGGACTTTGATCCATCATTTGGTTGGTTCTCTTGTGAAGTGTTTCTTCAAGCAGGAGCCATTGTGCCTAATTGTTCCATGTTATAATAACTGCCTGCAGAAATTGAACAAAAGCTTAATAACTGGCAATTTTAAAAAATTCAATTTTGCATCTTTTTTTAGAGAATAAGGGAAATACTTAATATAACTGAAAGTAAGATCTACCAAATTCTATGCAGGCAGTAATTGAAAGCAAAAGTTTGAAATCTTGAAAAAATAAGTTTTTTTGGCAAAATAAAGTATCCATTGATTTTTACAAAAAAAAAAAAAAAAAAAGGTTATTTCCCCTGAGTTTTCCCTGGTTTTTGGAACCATTTTCAAATTCCCTGAGAATTCCAGGTTTTCCCTGTTTTCCAAGTTGAGTGGGAACCCTGTTTATTTATGTAAACATTAAACCAGAGCACATAACTCTACTCACAATACAAAATTACTTAATTCAAAACCAAACAAAATGGTTTTAAAAGATATCGCTCCAAACACAGTTTTTTATTTCTTGTTTTGTTTTGTTGTTGTACTTGCTAGAGCATCAGCTCAACTTTCCTCCTGTGAGTAAGCGTTGCTTTCTTTTCGGTAAGTTCCACAGCCATATTTGTCTTTTGTTGACTGCAGCTGCACAGCACCCATTGCTTAATTTGTCTTTCTGCTGATATCTTTCCCTTTCTGTTTCATCATTACAATTTTTTTTTCATTTTATGACCTCAGATGATAATTTCATCCATTATGCTGAAAGAACTTTCAGCCTGATGACTATGAATGCATGACATCAAAGCTTTCACTATTTTAGATAAATGATGCACCCATGATAATATGAACACTTTTGAACATCATGCATAATTCTTACAAATTTTCTCACTGCATCACTTCCATTTTCGAAAATTTTCATCTTTCTTATCAAGCTTAAATGCACACATTTATAGGGGGTGGGGTGGGGTGGGGTGGAAGATAACATTTAACAGCATAACAGAATAGTGGGAACATCGTGGGGGATACGATTATGGGCAAAATCTTCATTTCGTCCAACTTTCGTTTTCTGAAATTTCTCCCCGAAATTCAAGGTGAAATACAAATATTTATGAAATAAAATGATATTTAACATTACTGAGGAGAAGGAACATTGTGAGAAAAAGAAAATTACAATTACAGAAGAAATCTTCATCTCATCTATCTTCTGCTTTCAAGAGATGGAATTCCGTCCTCAAACGGGAAAATGAGCCACGTTACTGCCAACATAAATTCCCCAAAATTTTTGTTCAGTTGTGCACTGATCTCTAAAATGATTTAAATGATAATGGAAAAGAAGAAATTCCTCGAATCTATGGAAGAATATCATGCCTGAAGATTATAGGGAAATTTTCATGCCATCTAACTTTTATTTATGGAAACTTATCTACAGTTTCAAGCTGAAATACAAACATTTATGCAGTAAACTGATATTTAACAACAGTACTGGAAAGAGGCAACATTGTCAGAAAAATAATAAATTATGATTAAGGGAACGATCTCAATTGTTTAGTATCTGTTTACAAACTTTTTGAGACACGAAATAACATCCCCAGACAAAAAGCAAGTCCCCCACACAAATCCCTCAAAAATTACCCAAATGATGAAAGTGGAATTCTGCAAATCCGCAGAAGAATCTCATGTAAGATATACATTATGTTATCAAAAGTATTCGGACACTGACAAATATTTGCATAAGTGCAAAGAATGGCAGCGAAGGAAGGTGCACCATTTGTAGGGAGATGCGTATATAAAGCTGAGATGTTCTGTCGTGTTATCAGTAACTTTGAAGCAGATAAGCCACCTGGACGTGAACTTTCCAACAGTTCCAGCATCAGCTAATGCTGGTCATAGGATGTCATTTGAGTAACAATTCCATATGGAGCATTGCCGCTAAACTAAACATACTAAAATTGACTGTAGGTGATGTCATGAAAAGATGGAAGCAGGACGGTGCAACTACAGAAAAAAAGAAAAAAAAAATTGAAGAAGACCACACAGACTGATGGAACGTGACAGAAGAGCCACGATAAGAATGTTAAAAAATCCTGTTCTTCCTCTGCCGTTTCCGTTGCTGCTGAAGTAGGAAATGCTGGTAATGGCTTGGTTAGTACCATAAGTATCTGCAGAGTGGAACAGTGTGGGTTATCATGGCACAGCAGCAGCACACAAGCCACACATCACTAACATGAATGTGAAGCGCCACTTGAAGTGGTGTGTCTCCTGTCATTCCTGGACTGTGGGTGACTGGAAAGCTGTTCTTTAGAGTGAGGAGTTCTGCTTTTCACTCTTCCAATCAGACGGACATGTTTTGATTTGGCAACAGCTTGGCAGAGGCTCCATCATGGTATTGAGTTGTTTTTTGTGGATGGGATTCAGCCCATTGGTTACATATCGTACCTCAAACCATGAACTCTGAAGTGTAACTCAATGTCCAGGATAATTCAGCCTTACCAATAATATGGCAGTATTATGGAAATAACCAATGTCTCTCCCAACACGATTGAGCTCCCTGCCAAACTGCACGGTGTGTGCAAGACTAGTTTCTCGAAAATGAGGTGGAAGACTGGCCTCCTTAGAGTCCTGATCTTGATTCCATAGAACATCTCCGGGATGAACTGGAGTGACGGATACAAAATCGACCACAACAACTATCTTCGCTCTCCACTCTGGCAGCAGTTTTACAGGACGAATGGCAAGCCATTCCTGCCGAGACCTACCGGAAATTGGTTGATAGTATGCCTCGAGGTGTTGCAGCTGTCATACAAGCAAGAGGTGAACCGACTAACTAATAATTGCGATAATAAAGTGATCTGTCCCAAACCATTGTGGTGTCCAAATACTTTTGATAATATAGTGTACATATCATAAGCTATCCTCTGAGATTCAGGTTAGCTCCTCAAAGAAAGTTCATCTGCCAGATTAAAGTCTAAAACTGATAGAACTAGATTTTACTTACTCTTGATGTATCAAATGTCTCCATTTACAGTGATCAGGGCACACAACTCAAGTTTACTGACATCCATCACAGGGGAGAATCTTCACTCAGCTTTTTAGAAAAACCACTAACACAGGGAAGATGTTAGACTTCTGCTCACTCCACCCTGACTATATTAAGTCAAATACGGCGAGACAATTTTTGTAAAAAATTGAAGTACTTGTCTCTTCAGATGCTCAAAAAGATCTTCACAGAGAAGAATTAAATGAAATATTGGCAGAAAATAATTACCCCTCCCCATATATTGAGAAATTATTTAGGCAAGTGCCAAAAAAGAAGCAAGAAATAAACAACTTCAAATTCACCAGCACAATTACGTAGCACAAAGGACTTTTCGAAAAACTGAAGAGGATCGGAGCAAAATATAATATCAGACTTGCTCCAGATCTATATAACAAATTAAAGAAATTCCTGTCAGCTTTAAAGCAGAAAGAAGTGGACATCCAATTGCAAGAAGGAGTAATATATTGCATCGACTGTAACTGCGGACTCAGCTATATAGGAGAAACACGGATGAGAATTTAAGTCCGAATGAAAGAACACCAAGCAGCTATTAGGAACATAAGTAACAAAACAGGGCTAGACAGACATATACAAGCAAGTGGACACTCCATAAATTGGGACTCAGTATGAATAATCGCCCACCAGTCAAACTTAGTAAAAGGAAACTAGACGAAGGGATCAAAATAGTAAGAAGAAGTACCACGATTAACGATAATTGCTGTTGGACACTTCCGACTGAGTGGCAGCAACTACTCCAGTGACGTAGTCCTGATGATGAACTAGGCTTTAGTTGAAAAATTTGACCACCAACATTTTTGAATAATAACCTCTATAAGGCCCATAAAAAAAGTTAATTCCACAGTAAATTATCTTAGTTAGTACCTCATCACTCATCCTTTCAGCATGGACAAAAAACCTCAGTTCATTTGTCTCCACCTTAACTAACATTTTTGCTTCACATTACACACCTGCAACACATCTTCTTTCCTCACATAATCAGAGTCTTCCCACAAAACTTCCATAAGAACTGCATCTCTCCAGCACACAAACAAATCTTATGTCTCTTCTGCAGTACCCAAGTTTCACTGTCATACATCAGAATAGGAATAATTACACTTTCATTTACAGCAATTTAGAACATTTTAGAGAACCCATCAATCCTGTGAAATGCTCTTAGGACAGTTATGACTTTCAAAGATGAATTCACTTACCTATGAATTTCACCATCTAATCTGTTTTGTCTGTCAAACATGCATCCTAAATATACGAATTCATTCACCTGAACTACCTCTGTACAATAAAGTGGAAGACACATAATCAGAGAGATTTTAAGAAAATAAGGGCAATACAACAGAGGTTAAAACAGCAATAAAACAGATGAGAAAATGCAAACACGATCTTACCTGAGCATCATGACAAGGATTCCATGAAGCATCCATTACAACAATTCTATTGGCACCAACCAAATTTATTCCCAGACAACCAGCTCTAGTGGATAGTAAAAATAGCGAAACATTCTCATTTTTGTTGAATTCATTGATTAGTTTCTCTCTTTCTTGAGCAGAAGTGCTTCCGTCCAAACCTTCACAGCAATATATCAAAACAGATACATATTAGTAATGGTATCAATTTCTAGTATCAAAAACTATGACAAAGGAATGTGATACAACACATTTAAAAATCTTGATTTACATGAAAATGCTAACAACATATTTCAAGACAAAGCTGCAAGATTCTGAGACAAAATAATTTCTATTTATAATTTTTGTGCAAACAGATTTTAGTTACAAATTTTGAAGATGACAATCCATTTTTTGGTGTAAATATGACAAGGATGGTCGTTCTGGGTGGTGTAGTGGTTAGCATACCCGGGTTCGGTTCCAGCTCCAGGACGATGAAATTTTCAAGTTTTCGGATATTATCTGACTTACCATCCTTGTCATATTTACACCAAAAAATGAATTGCCATCTTCAAAATTTGTACTGTATGGTGTAATCCCATACTTTATTCATGATATTTTAGTTAATTTAGCTCACTTTTTTGCTGCTAAGACATTAATTCTAAAATTGCTGGGATTGGAAAACCATGTGGTGGGGTTTATGTTTTCCAATCCCAGCAATTATTGTGGTATGTGGTACAGTGGTGTAAAACATTCAAACATGACATGAGAACAAAATAACACTACGGGCAAACAGTGGCTCATTTATTTATTTCAGCGATGAATCACCAGACTAATTCCAATCCCTGAGTGTCAAAATTTTCCGCTTCTGGTGAAAATTATGACTTGATTGTTCTGAGACATATTGGCACCACTCAAAAGGTTTTGAGTGCAGTCAAAAATCTCCCTCTCTTTGTAATTACTTGAGAACAACTTTCCCAATTGAAATGACCATTCCAAATATCAAGCAGTTTTCAAAGAATCACAAAGCCTATTTCTAAGCTTTAGTGCTTTCCTCACATGAATTCAGTCTCCTTATTATCTCCTTATAGAAAAATAAGGACACTGAATTTAAAACAAGCAAGAAAGACGACACCGAATTTTTGGGTGTAATGAGCACGTCTTTTGAATCCGTTCTGATGCGAAGTGAATTTACCAAAGCTATTCAAAATCAATGGAACCGGTATGGAAAACAGTAGTATCTGACCGAAGAAAAAAAATAATTTTCAATTGGGATCTTAATCCTGCAGATATTGCTGTAAACAGAAACATCAACTTACGCCCTCTGGTGGCAGACTTGTGCATTAAGAAAAATTTGAATTTATATGAGAAATGTTTCGGAGTGGAAACGCTCTCCAACAAAGAAAGAATTTTTCAAATCGAGCTCTTAGAAGCAGATATATCAACAAATATAAGATATGCATCTAACCTCCCCCCTCGAGAAACATGCATTATTTTAAAACGAAAGTATTTTCAAAAGGTTTTTTAATGTGAGCCGGTATCGGTCCATGAAAGAATTTTTTCTATCGAGTTTTCAGGAGCTCAGATTTTACTGCAAATACATAAGACGCAGAAATTAACTCTTACGTCCCCTGGTGGCCAAACTATTCTTTATCAAATATTAGAAATTATATGCTGAGAATTTCCTATCAGGAGCTGTATCCGGTGCTGAAAGAATTCTTCAAATCGGAGATTTAGAAGCAGAGATATTGAGGAAAACACAATTTACCTTTACGCTACCCTAGCGGAAAGTCTATGCATTACTTGAAAATTTTGAACTTATATGAGAAACAGTTTACACCGGATACACTATCTAACAAAGAAGAAATTCTTCAAATGACTTTTAGAGATATTGACAGAAATAAGATAAAACAACTACGTCCTCTGATGGAGAAACCACGCATTATTTTCACATGAAAATATTCTCAAATGTTTATCGACAAGTGCTGTATCGGTCCACGAAAGATTTTTTTCAATCAGGCTTTTAGAAGTTGAGATTATGCTGCAAATACCTACTAAGCAGAAATTTAAAGCTTATGCCCCCTGGTGGCCAAACCATATTTTATAAAGAAAATTAGAAATTACAATAAAAAAAAAATCCTACCAGGAACTGTATCTGATGCTGGAAGAATTTTTGAAATTGGAGTTTTAGAAGCAGAGATATCGGGGAAAGCACAATTTTCCTTTACCCCCTTGCGGAAAGTCAATGAATTATTTGAAAATCTTGAAATTATATTACAAAAATGTCACACTGGAAACTCTGCCCAACAAAGAAGAAATTTTTCAAATTGGATCATTAGAAGCAGAGATATTGACAAAAACAAGACATACATCTACTCCCCCTGGTGGAGAAACCATTCATTATTTCAAGAAGAAAATATTCCGGAAAGGTTTGTCTATGAGTAGTATCGGTCTACAAAAGAATTTTTCAATCAAAATTTTAGAAGCTCAGATTTTGCTGCAAATACATTAGAAACAGAAATCAACACTTATGTCCCCTGGTGGCCAAACCATTTTATACCAAAAATTTGAAATTAAATGCAAAATATTTCCCATCACGAGCTGTATCCGCTGAAGAAAACATTTTTTTCAAATCGGAGTTTTAGAAGCAGAGATATCTGGGGAAAAACAATTTACTTTTACGTGCCCTAGAGGAATCATCGATTTGAATGGAATCGAAAAGTAAAAGATTCGATTTGAATGGAATCGAAAAGTAAAAGATTTTTTGAATTCGATATCATCTGCATTTAACCCTCTAGCGGTGAAATTTTGCATCATTAAAGGATCATCATTCGCACACTTCAAGCTTCCTAATACATAAAGGATTTTTCAAATCGAACATTAGTTGCAGAGATATTGTGTCTACGGACGGACGGACAAATCAATAACATAGAGAAATATAGGCATGTGATCTTAGCATGCCCACAAACTCAAACCAATAGGCTTCAGCTGCTTTTTTGTGTGGACATTCTTTGTGCACCATGTCTAATGCTACCATCAGAAACCAAAAAATGGAACAACAGATCAACAGCATTTCTTGTAAAGCTCGGGAAAAGTTCCATTGAAACATGTAGAATGCTTTATACATATCTCATTGGGGCTACCATGAAATTCAGCACATTTGGAGCAACATTTAAAATTTGTACTGGCCTTATTTTCTTATTTGAATCTGGCAAAATCCCATTTATTGTATTAATTAACCAACTTTAATTAAATACCAGCATTTACATGCTTGAAATGAGGTGCTTAGAATGACAGTGATGAACGTGCTAAAGTGACGTTTTGAGAAAATCGAGTTTAAAGTAAAAGAAGTGATATTTAAACAATGACAAATGCACCATTTTTTTTTTTTTTTTTTTTTTGACGGAAAGTGACTAACTGTTGATGAGCTTTCTATACTGATATAGAGCACAGATTCAGCTTCCAGATAATGCAATACAAATATTTGGCGATCATTGCGTGTTCGTCACTGTCATTCTAAACGCCTCAAATAATTCATACTTTGGAGAAGTGCAAAATCTCAAATATCCTGAATATTGTGTAATGCTTGATGATACATTTTTATAATAAATGTGGTTTCTATATTCATCTCCTCTATTTCACCATCCTCGCTGCTATTATTTTATTATTCAATTTGATGTCGGTCAATAAATTTGTTAAGATCTTCATTACAAGGCTCGATCACAATGTTGTCATGTTCATAAAATCCTCTGCACTGAAGTTTACAAAACTGGCTCTGTTTAGCACTGCCTGCGAATCACCAGTGCTTTCACCACACACATCTGATAGATCCTCCAAAGGAAATTTTGCTTTCTTGAAACACAACTAAATTGTTTCCGGTGAGACCTTGCGTGATGCTTTTCCAAGCCAGCCAATAGCATAAAGAAATGTTATGGATTTCATTAGCAAAGTTTCTGATAATCAATTTAATGCACTGAAGAATCTCTTGATCCACTGGCTGACAGATGCTGGTCATGTTTGGCAGAAACCAAGCAAGTCTTACATTTGGTAGGTATATTATGAGGATGGCATGTTGCATTATCCAACAAAAACAGGGTCAAATTAACAGCTAGTAAGAACAAATCTCTAAATTAAATAAGACTAAACAGAAACTGTTACAGCTGTAATTTCTATGGGCTGAATTTATATATATGTACTTCAACCTATATCTGCTAAGCTTATTTTGATTGAATACTTTGGCTCTGTATGACATGGCATGGAGATAAAAAATACTTGCCCTGATTTGAAATAAATATGGGCTTAATTTAACAAATCATAAAAAAGTCATAATTGTTCTAAAACAATATCTTTGATACTTTGACCGAATTATGAGGAATAATTACTGTAATCTACAAAAGTATTACTCCCAATGGGTTATACGTCAATTTGTCACGGTCAAATTCGTCGTGTTTACAAATTTTGGTTTCATACAAATCGCATGCAAGAAAATGTAGAAATTTGGTTGTCTTCCACCATGATCACGTTTACAAGGTATGGACACCCAGACAGGTTAGTAATATTACGCTTTTTCTTTGGCACTAAAAATAAATTAATACGCCTAGGCCTAACTTAGTCCCTTATAACAGTTTTTATTCCATCGTGCTCATATTCATAAGATTTAGACACCAAGTCATTTAAGTAATGTTGCGCTTTTACTTTAGCAGTAAATATTAATAAGTAGGCCTTAGGCCTTTTTAACAGTTTTTATTCTGTTGTGCTGGCATTCATAAGGTTTGGATACCAAGTCAAGTTAGTATTATTGCACTTTTACTTAGGCATTAATATTAATAAATAGGCCTTGGCCTTTTTGACACGTTTTATTCCGTTGTGCTGATTTTCGTAAGGTTCAAACATGAAGTCCAGGCCTTTCTTACAGATTTTTTCAAGTGTATGAAATACTTATTTTTATAAATAAGCACAATATTACTAACTTGACTTAATGCAAAGCTTATAAATATAAGCATGATGGAATAAAAATGCTAAAAAGGCCTAAGCCCGGGCCAAGGTATTAATATTCAATGCCTAAGTAAGGGATCAATAAAACTAACTAGACCTTGTGTCTAAACCTTATGAATATGAGCACAATCGAATAAAAACTGTTAAAAAGGCCAAGGCATTCATATTTAATGCCTAAGTAAAAGCGCAATAATACTAACTTGACCTTGTGTCTAAGCCTTATGAATATGAATACGATGGAATAAAAACTGTCAAAAAGGCACAGGCCTAGGACCTATTATTAATATTTAATGCCTAAGTAAAAGCACAATAATACAAACTTGACATAGTGTCTAAACCTTATAAAAATTAAAAATGAACACGATGGAATAAAAACTGTTAAAAAGGCTTAGGCCAAGGTATTAATACTTAATTCCTAAGTAAAAGCGTAATAATAGTAAGTTGACTTGGTGTCTAAACTTTATGTATAGAGCACAATGGAATAAAAACTGTTAAAAAGGCCTAAGCTTAAGCCTAGGCATATTAATTTATTTTTTTGTGGCAAAGAAAAAGCATAATATTACTAATCTATCAGGGTGTCCAAACCTTATAAATATGATCACGGCAGAAACAACCATAATCTGCATGCGATTTGTATGTAACCAAAATTTGTAAATGCGACGAACTGACGTAGTCAACAAGACACCCTTCCAATGTTAAGATAGCATTGGCAATACAAAAATATCAGAACATGCCAAAATCAGCATTTTTTTTTAAATAGGGAAAGTGGGTCTAGTAGTGTCATTAAGCATAATTACTTGTAACAGTGAGAAGGTTAAATCAGTATTGGATGCCCTAAACTTTTTATGATTTTAAAACTGGTGACCCATTATATAGTAAATTGAATCACAAACTGTGCTAATTTGAACCTAACAACAACAACAAAAAAAACATTAAATACTTTAACGATAACCTTTCAATGCAGATTAAATGAGCTTTTGAATAAAACAAATACTTTTTAACTCTAAGTCTCACATCTAAGTCAATTTCGACATTTTTAGCTTCTTTCTTTTTTTCATTCATTTCTTAAACTTATTTCGATAACCAAAACACAAGACACCACAATGATTATGTCACAACAAACTGACACACTTCTACAAGCAAGAACACTTCCCTCAGTTACGGCAAACCCAAAATATTTGATTCATGCAAAGGATTCCGCGGTTTCCACCCTTGCCAAAAAATAGATTTTGTTTTGGGCTGCCAGTACAGCTTTCATATTGAGTTGGAAAGAAAGTAATGTCTTCAAATGCAAGGCCACAGAAAAGTGCTAATTACCGTATATGCAAATACAAATCAGTCCAAAATGCTGTTGCCATCGTTTGCCATGACCTGCTCCCACTGTCTGGGCAGCTGTTGGATACCATCCCTATAGAATTGTGGTGGCTTGGATGCAAAGAAGTGAGTAAGTGCGCTTCAACATTGTTCCAGTCAGTGAACCATTGTCTGTCCCGGAAATGCTGCAACGACCAGAAAGGTGGTAGTCACTTGGGACAATGTCCGGGGAATAGGTTGGGTGTGGCAGCAGCTCCCAACACAGGTCACCCATGCCGTGTGAGGTCTTGCTCCATCCTGCGGTAGGAGGATGCCCTTGCGGTTCATCCTCGAACTGACAGTAGTACAGATCGGCGATGATAGTGGTGTTGTCTGGCAGCAGCTAAAAAACACGACACATCGCATCGCATATTTTACCAAAACAGACAGCAGGACCTAACAAGGGTTTGAGCCAGCTTAGCGGGTCCACATGGGTTTCAGTTTTAGGTCTAACCACTGTTTCCAGGCATTGCCATAGTCATAGAGGACCCATTTCTTGTCAACTGTCACAACGTGGCCCAAGAATGGTTCAGCTTGGTCATGTGCAAGCAGAGAAACGCAAGCACTCATGCGATTTGCTTTCAGCTGCATTGCGAGTTGATGGAGTACCCAAACTCCCCCTTGTGTACCTTCCCAAATCGACGCAGGTGTGTGAGAATGCTCATGTGGGTAGTCCCCAGCAGTTTGGCCAACTCCCACATGGCCACAGGTGGGTCATTCTCCACTAAGGTCTTTAAAAGCATGTCCATATCTACTGTTGCAGGTGTTCCGGCTTTGAGACAGCCTGACAGGTCAAAATCTTCCTCTCAAAACCATCTGATCCAACGACAGCACTGATGATGTGATATGGCATGGGGACACTTGTAATGTTTCTTACAGTATGCAATGGTGGATGTGCTCCTTGGCCACCTCTATGTTGGCTGGTGCTCACACTCTTTGCCTTCCGACGGCTAACTGCCACTAAATTAAGTCACCTACCAGCTATGCCTGTGCGCTGCACAATCGCAGCAGCCGGGGATTCGACTTCGGGTACCTCGCCATCGGATATTCCTTTAACAGTGGGCAAACTTAACAAACAAACAGACACACTGTTTTTGGTCATTTCTCGACTGTGTGTGAAGCTTACATATTATATTGAAGATGATAAACAAACAAACAAACAAAAAATACTTACGGAAATAATTTTTGTTGCGGCACCAAGTTTCCACAGGTGTGTCTTCAGGAAGATCGGGCCTCCTTGGTACAGTAGTCTTCGATAAGAAATGCTCTAATAGGTCGAGAGTTGACAGAGATTGACTGAATACAAGAATTTTGTCACCTACTAGTATTGTCTGCTCAATAATAACAAACAACACCATCATTTTATGGCTATTTTCAAGAACTCCTAGAACATAATCCTTCATAATGGGAATTGCCTGGTAAAAAAAAAAAAAAAAAAAAAAAAAAAGGAAGCTCTCAAGATACAATATTATAACAGTTCAAATGCCATGATAAATTTATAATGAATGATTTCTACTTAAACCCCTCACATGACATATCATTCACACACTTCAGCATTCCATCATAATAAATTCAGGAAATACAGAATTTTTGTTGTTGTTCTGCTCATAAATTAAAATGTAACTTATACACTCCCCCCCCCCCCCGACTAACTGAATTACACCTAGACCTGCCCAGGTATAAAAATGTTAACACTCAGATATAGAAAAAACAGAGATCCCATCAAAATGTCAAAGAAATTTGGTATATATAAAATTCCTTTCAAAGCAGAGTAATCTACGGCAGCTGATGAGGTGTACATGGATCAACCTCTCGTTCCCTAGAAACTAGAATTAGGAAACATCGATATAATATTAGAAGTAGATCAGAGGCAACAAAACAGCCCTCTTACGTAAATGGAGGTGAATATTTCTCCAACTGGAACAAGGCCTCAATCTTAGTCACACCCTTTAAAAAATCATCATCGCTATTTACAGAAAGTCTCATCATACATAGCTTAGGGCATTTATGCTGCAAGAACTCTACACCTTTATATATCCCACAAGCTTGGAAACGCCTACTGGATAAAACTGAAAATGATGGGACCAATAATTCACCATCAAACGTGTAAAATCAGCCAACAAAAATAATGACTTTGGTCTACCGCAAATGCGCAGAACATCGTTTCCTCCACACTTTGCATTTTTACGTCACAATGTTTGAACTCTAATCCTTATATACATGAACTTTGAACGATGTTCCACAGTGTACTCACATATTTTAAGGCATTTTTTAACCTGTATATATTAAATGCTTATAATTTGTGATACAATTTTAATTTGTGTTAATCGTGCTCAGACGGCGGAATATTCCTAGGTGTGACTCATGGCACGAAATTTTTTGTGTTGTAACATTCAGATTTTTATTAAAGTGAATGGCTATGCTATGAGTGATGCCCCCCCCCTAACCATGATGTTTAAAAATGTGTTCTATGTGTGGAAATTAGGCTAGTAGTGCAATAATACATATCTTTGGAAGAAATGAATATGGAAAAAAATCTCAGCTTTACAATTGTTTTATAATACCTCTTAATAATCAACATTAATCATCCTCTCATTCGTTGCTTATTATTATCATCCTCTCATTCTTTCAGAAGGAATGTAGTGAAAATGAGTTGACAAACACACTCGGTCTAATTCTCTGTACGTAAAATAATTTACCCAATTTGAGTCCAGAAGTGCGGCAGCAGGACAGCAACATACATTCATTGCCAGAAAAAAAAAATCGCACATGACAAGATTTTCATGTTTGGCAGGGCATGCACATTCAAGGTCACATGTGCATTTTCTTGTAAGTTCCAAGGAATAGCATAGCATGGCAAATATTTTTATTCCTAGCAGGCCACCAAAAGAATTAATCACACATCATGAAATTAAGAACAAACAGGAAATGCAATGCATCTCCCTAGAGGGTCCCCAACACACCCAACAGGATTAGGATCTGGATACTTGGCTGGCCAGTCCATCCTGCAGATATCATCACTATTGAGGCAATCAGCACCAACCAATGAGGGTGAGCATTACTATCCATGAAAACAAACTTCAGGACTACAGCACCCCTGAAGAGTCTTACATGTGACTCAAGGATCTCCTCTATTTAACTTTCAGCATGCAAGATGCCACCATCAAACACATGTAGTTATGGTGATGGTTGCATATTCCATGTTCTGTCTAGGTGAGCACACATTGGGAATACATAGTCATCAGACCAAAACAGGACTCATCTATGAAAAGCACTTGAAACCACTGCTGTGCATTCCATGTGTGATACTGCCTGCACCAAGTTGTTCAAGCTCTTCTTTCAGAAAGGGTGAGTGAGAGGCATACTGTAGGTCTCCTAGGTATAGGTATATCTGGGTATAGTCCTCCTGGACACCATCATGCATGAGGCACAAGCAAGTTTGACAGCACATTGTGTAGCTGTTACCTCCCTATGCCTTCTCACAGTTAAAATAAGATATTGGTCCTCCTGGGATGTTGAGACCTTTGGCTGGCAGGAACTGACCATAGAAGCACAGTTCAGGATTCTTGATATCATTATAGCCTGGAGATGACCATCTGAAAGACAACATGACTACATCAGCTTGGTTCTCCCTTGCCAACATTCCACCAATGGCTATTAATCTGAGTGACTTCAGCAACTCATTTGCATGTTCTCTAAAAAAACCTTTGGCAAGCCAGTGGGCTTTAGAGTACAAAAAGCATCATATCAACACTATTTTACAATGTGCCTTATGTGGGTAGTGTTTTGCAAGGGTCTGCAGAAGCATTGCTTAAGTGGCTTTCTCCTTTTGCACATGTTCTCTGTCATGGGCTGATGGACCTCTCTACTGAATATTGTTAAATTTTAGCCACTTGTTATGCAGATATATCAGTTCTTATGTTTGTAACTTAGCCTTTATCCACAAATGCCTTTGAGAAATCAATGGTGGATACTATTAGGTGTGCAACTTAATTCTCGGACCCTAAGCGCAAGCGATCATAAAACGGCGGCAAATGCAAATAGCTGTGTGTGATAATGGCTGATTGCAGTGCCATCCAACAGCTTTCCAGGCAACCTTAATCGCTCACAGCTGTAGTGACAGAAGGGACGAAAGTTGACGGTGAAAGCAATGTTGTTCGAGAAGCAACATTTGAGGCACTGCCTCCTGTTCGCGTTTCAGCTGAAAAAAAAGTGCAGTGGAAGCCCAGCAAATGATCTGTGTTGCTTTGGGTGAGGCAGAGGTATCCTACAGTACGTGTAAGAACTGGTTCCAGCAGTTTAAGCAGGGAAATTTCCATTTCCGTGATGCAGAACGTCCGGAACAGCCACAGAAAGTTGACGATGAGGAACTGGAACAACTGTTGGATGCGAATCCCTGTGTCCTCACACTGCGAAAATGACTTTAAACACGATCACCGACCTGGAATGCTTTGCCCCGTTGGATTATCACCTTTTTCACTCCCTGCAACATCACCCGAGTGATACGCACTTCATTTCTGTCAAGGAGGTCCACACAAGTATTGATGACTTTATCAACTCGAAACAGCCCTCTTTTTTCCAAAGTGGCATTCGGCAGCTCCCTGACCGATGCTCAAATGTATTTTTTGAATAAAGCTCATGTTGAGAAATGGCTTCCTAGTTTAATTGAATTAATAATCTAAAGCAACTTATGGGAATTTACTAGGAAATTTTTTCATGAATAGCAAATTTTCGGAGAAAACTCTTCTCCTTCTTCAGGCTGTCTTGTTGTTGTCACTTTTTGCTTGTCACTATCATGGTTACGGTTTACCTTGACGGTTACGGTTAACCTTGACAGTTTAGGTTATTTTTCAACAAATCCTGCCAGATGTTAGGCAGGGAAAATCCTTTGCAGTCATTGATGATGGAATTTTGATTTTTCTCAATCTCTATTCCTTCTTTCAGTTTTCTTTTTGGAAATTGCTTTGGAAACTGATTACTTTAAGGGAATTCCAATCCAGGCTGTGCCCAGTTTCTCTAACATGCCTATCTAATCCAGTCTTGTTGGAGCAATTTTTTATAGCTGCTTTATGCTCAGCTATACGAGTTTCTAGTCTGCGACCTGTTTCACCTATGTAAGATAGTCCACTACTACAATTTACTTCATAAACTACTCCTTGCATTTTTAAAATATCTTCTTCTCTTTGAACTATTTTAGGGAAACATTTTTTAACTTTGTTCTCTAAACTTGGAGCTAGCCTAATATTGTATTTTTTACTAATTCTCTTTAAAGCCTCAAATAAACCTTTGTGATAAGAAATTTTTCTAGTGAATTTTACTTCTTGCTTTTGTGGGTTCTTCGTACCATTTAAATTTCAGAAGCTTCTCAATTTATTCTTTAGGATAGTTATTCTCTGCAAGTATGACTTTAAGCTCTTCTTTATGGGCTTCTTCTTTATCTGCAGTAGAAACTATTTTATTAATTTTTTCTAAAAACTGACTTGCTACATTTTTCTTAATAGAAACTGGATGATACGAATTGAAATCCAGTAGTCTTTTAGTATTCATTGGTTTTTTATACCAACTAGTGAGGAATTTTTCATCTTCATAATAGATAGTAATATCTAAGAAGTTTATTCTTCTTTCTTTTTGAAGTTCAATAGTGAACTTCAGGGAATCATCTAATTCATTGATCTTAGTCATGTGAAGGACAACACTGCTACTGGAGTTAGCCAAGAATTATTACAAGTGATAAATAAAGGAAGTAATTTCAATCTATCCAAAGAAAAAATAAATCCAGAAAAATTGGTAATTGAATTGGAAAGCATCTGCAGCACTTTAGAAAAAGAGGACCAAATTAAAGCAGACCTCCTCAGAAAAGATTACTACAATAGCCTTACAAAATTCCAGAAGCAAGTAAGGAAACCTCAAAAAAATTTTGATAATAGTCAATTAAAAGCTCTTAAAGATTTCAGAAAAAATGAAAGTATAGTTGCTGTGAAAACAGACAAAAGTAAGTTGATTACTATTATGGATAAGAAAGATTATCTAGAAAAGATGGAAGAAGAACTAAAAAAACCTATGTATGAAGAAGTAAAAGAAACCCCACTACCAGATTTGATTAAAAAAGTCTCTAAGCTTATTTCACTTCAAAAAAAGAAAAACCAGCTTCCAGAAAACTATAAACAATTCTCAAAATTACAGTTCAGATTACCTCAAATATATGGAATAGTCAAACTGCATAAAGAACACCAACCAATTAGACCAATAATAGACTAAAAAACTCTATTCTTTCAAATCTAAACTATTTTTTAAAGTCACACCTTCAGAATCTTTTAAAAGAGCCACCTAACTTGATTAAAAACTCAATGCAGCTAAAAGAAAAACTAGAACTTCTTCCTAAATGAGATTCTCCTATTATGGGTAGTTTAGATATAGTGTCTATGTATACTCACATTAATATAGATCAACTTATAGACTTTATAGCGGAAGACTTGGCAGACCTAATAGTTTTTCACAACAAGGAAAAAAACATATTAGTAGGAATTTTTGAAATGCTTACTTTCTCTTTGCAGAACAACTACTTTCAATTTGGGAAAACTTTTTTCATTCAAAAATCAGGGCTAGCTATGGGCTCCCCACTCTCCCCACTCTTAGCTAACTATTATGTGGGAAAACTAGAAGAAAAGATACTAGTACAACCCACATACTTCTGCTTATATAGCAGATACATGGATGACATCTTATTTATAATAGATAGCTCAGAAATTGTTCCAGAAAGAATTCTAGACTCATTCAATGAATTAGATGATTCCCTTAAGTTCACTATTGAACTTCAAAAAGAAAGAAGAATAAACTTCTTAGATATTACTATCTATTATGAAGATGAAAAATTCCTCACTAGTTGGTATAAAAAACCAATGAATACTAAAAGACTACTGGATTTCAATTCGTATCATCCAGTTTCTATTAAGAAAAATGTAGCAAGTCAGTTTTTAGAAAAAATTAATAAAATAGTTTCTACTGCAGATAAAAAAGAAGCCCATAAAGAAGAGCTTAAAGTCATACTTGCAGAGAATAACTATCCTAAAGAAGAAATTGAGAAGCTTCTGAATTTTAATGGTACGAAGAACCCACAAAAGCAAGAAGTAAAATTCACTAGAAAAATTTCTTATCACAAAGGTTTATTTGAGGCTTTAAAGAGAATTAGTAAAAAATACAATATTAGGCTAGCTCCAAGTTTAGAGAACAAAGTTAAAAAATTTTTCCCTAAAATAGTTCAAAGAGAAGAAGATATTTTAAAAATGCAAGGAGTAGTTTATGAAGTAAATTGTAGTTGTGGACTATCTTACATAGGTGAAACAGGTCGCAGACTAGAAACTCGTATAGCTGAGCATAAAGCAGCTATAAAAAATTGCTCCAACAAGACTGGATTAGATAGGCATGTTAGAGAAACTGGGCACAGCATGGATTGGAATTCCCTTAAAGTAATCAGTTTCCAAAGCAATTTCCAAAAAAGAAAACTGAAAGAAGAAATAGAGATTGAGAAAAATCAAAATTCCATCATCAATGACTGCAAAGGATTTTCCCTGCCTAACATCTGGCAGGATTTGTTGAAAAATAACCTAAACCATCAAGGTTAACCGTAACCGTCAAGGTAAACCGTAACCATGATAGTGACAAGCAAAAAGTGACAACAACAAGACAGCCTGAAGAAGGAGAAGAGTTTTCTCCGAAAATTTGCTATTAATGAAAAAATTTCCTAGTAAATTCCCATAAGTTGCTTTAGATTATTAGCTCAAATGTATTCAATTTGCTATAATTTGCTGTCAACGTGTTGTGCCTGTGGCCGAGAATTAAGTTGCACACCTAATAGCTTCCTGGGCTAAGTACTGTGGAGGATACAATTTCAACTCTGCCTTGCAATGATAGAGATTAAACACACCACTGTGGCACACCTGATGAAGCTTTATATTAGTATTTGTCAAAATGAGAGAGAGAGAGAGAGAGAGAGAGAGAGAGAGAGAGAGAGAGAGAGAGAGAGAGAGTGTGTGTGTGTGTGTGTGTGTGTGTGTGTGTGTGTGTGTGTGTGTGTGTGTGTGTGTGTGTGTGTGTGTTTTCAGTGATGGACAGTACATCAAATGTCATTAAGTTGTAATGTACTGTGCCCTCAACATTATACAGTGAAACCTCTCTAAGGCAACCACTGGTGGTTCTTCTACAAAACGGTCGTTCAGCGGGGTGGTCATTAAATAAGGAAAGGTTTTTAATGGCATATCCAATGAACAGTTTTGAGATTAAACCTTTGTAAACTACTACATAACTTTTATAAATTATGTACTCTGAATTGCTACATTCCAAAAATAATGCATTCCAGTTTATTTACAGTGCATTATGTATGTATGTGTGTAAATAATTAAAAAATACTGCAGTATATGTAGTACAGTTACACATGTGGAAGGTACCTATAATGGCAATCTAAAAAAAATCATTTGAAAAACAAATGTAATGCCGTATGCTTAGTTTATCAACTTCTCTTTCAGCTCACAGAATAGTTTCTTAATTTTTCCGTCTTCAGGACCGTCATTCCTCTTAAGTGTCCTCTGTCTGGCCAAAAAGAGGAGTGAAATAAAGATGAGTTTTAACTGTCACTCCCTTTTTCAGCCTTTGCAGGAAGTGTGCAGACGGGGTGGGGTCTCTGTCTTTCTTTATGTTACTATGAAAGCCATTAGAATTGCCTGTCATTGCCAAGAACTCCTTCATCCCCCCCCCCGTCACTTCTGTGCAGGAAGGAACTTCCCAGCCATTTAAAGGGATCCATCCACACTAATGCAATGCACATTTGTTTAATTTGTTTCATGGTTTCAGGGTATAGAGAAAATTTTTGTGTAGTGTTCCTTATGCAAAGACGGTTAAAAGGGGGTGAGCGGTCTTTTAATAGGGGAAGGTAAACATTAGCACTATGGGTTTTGAAATCGGTTCCACAGAAAAAAATTTTGTAATGAGGGGTGGTCATTAAGAGAGGTTTCACTGTACATAATTTACAAATTGATTCTTGGAAAATTTTCAAGGCTCCCACTGTTTTTCTCCCACAAAAAATAAGGACTTTTAAGCACTTCTATCTCAATTTTTTAAGGACCTTACCAATATAACATAGAAATAGGACCTTAATATGCAACCTAGAAAAATGCACAAATACTTTTACACATGACTTAACTAGGCAAATTGAAGCAACATTTTTTCATATAATTAAAGTTAGAGGATGTAATAAAGTTGAACTTATGCAATTTAAAAGACAGCTCCACTGCTTAAATCAGTTTTCCTATCTGAGAGAACAATCACATATGCTGTAAAGGGTACATAAATTACAAAACTGTGGTAAAAGTTATGAGTTCAAGATTTAAATTTTGCACTTTATCATCTTACAGTTTAAATTGCAAAATCCACAGTCAAAATTATGTGTTGAAGACTTCAGTTTTACACTAAATTTCTCATGGTATAACTGAATATTTGTTACTTGGATATACAAAAAAGGAAAATACAAAAACGAGTTATCAGTTCCAGGAAAAGGTGATGGGGCCGTTTGTTAGGTAGAACTGGGCATATGCTATTTAGAGACCCTATGGCCCTTCATTTTTTTTCAGCAAATTACTTATCTCATACTGTCTGCTCCATGATTTCAGCTGACATCACCATCAACGTAACCAACCTGAAATAAAAGTTTTATGCAGTGCCTCGTAACTTCTGGACTTTGTGCAGCCACTTAGGAAAAATAAGTACTTTTCAAGTACCATTTGGAATTTTTGTCAAAAATTAAGGACTTTAAGCACCCTAAACAAAATTAAGCACTTTTTAAGGATTAATAAGGATCGTGGAAACCCTGTTTTTGATATTTCCTTGTATGTATATGTGAATTTGTTGGCACTAGTACGAATGCGAGCTTTCTCAAGTAACAGTTATGCACAACACAAAATGGTGATGGTCTCAAAAGTATCATTATCTTGTAATAAAAAAGGAGGTTTCTCGTAGATAAATTAAAAAAAAAAAAAGTAAATCACATTCCTCTTCTTTATGCATACAATGTTCTGTTTTCCTGTTACTTCCTTTACCCTAAAAATTAAAATATCAATTTTACAGTAACATCCAAAACAGTTACAAATATATCATTACTTACTTTTGCAGTCAGCGGGCGATCTAAGTGAGAGATGGGCTTGCCTCCTAGGGGCGCTCTGTGTTAACAATAGCACACACAACAGCAACTAGGGCTTCTGTGAATCTTGGAGAGGTGCCATCTAGTTCTGTGTGACATTGGCAAAAAGACCCCAACTCACTGGGTTTTGTTCCAGAATCCTTAGGTTGAATGACCAACTGGAACTGTTAGCTGTGGGCTAATCCCCACACTGATGTACTTACCTGATTAAAAAGACAAAAAGAAATGAAAAAACTGACTCAAGCGTAGGATATGGTGGGTCTACCACACTTGAGAAGGATGGTCCACCACGGTAGTTTGTATTTCTTTGTTGAACTAACCTCTGAATCTCAGAGAACAGTTTAGTGATATGTATGTACTTTTGCAGTCACAGCAATGAAGGAAACATACTGGTTTGCCTTATGGGTGTGTGCATGTACCAGAGATAATGTACTGTTATTTAACTATCAAATTACTAAATTATAAAAAATACCCCACTTCTCATTTAAAAAACAACAACAACAGAGTTTGTATCACACAACATAGCCCAAAACTTCGCCCACGTGGGCTCAAGTCAAACGCACATTTTTCAAACCTAACTACATTAAAATCCCTACTATCAAAATTACAATTAAAAATATTTACAGGGCTAAAAAATTAGGCTATTCAAAAATGCCAAAAGACACTACAAAACTGCACTATAGCTCTCCAAACAGCTAGTGTTTTTGCAAATTTAAGTTTGCATCTTCAGACTTGACATGCTGTGATGAAAAAATGCATGTAAAATGGTCCCTCACACATACAATACAAACGTACCAAAAGAAAAAAAAAAAGATTCTCAAAACAGGGTTCTTATTTCGCTATTCAATTGAAACATATTCAGAAAAGAGACAATTGCTATGGATTGTTTGTAATTTCTATGAATATTTTAGGTTTAACTCATGAAATACGGTAATGCAAAAGCCAGGGATTTTAGTTCTTTGTTTATTCAAAAGTAACACAAAAGTACTTAAAAATAGCAGTTGCTTCTTTTAATAAGATAATCGTTTCTTTCTTACATCTTTGGATGTCTGGGTCCATCATCCTAAGAATTGCAGCTTTTCTGTCGGAAATTATTGTTCAAGATGAACATGATAGGAGCGGATTATGTGATTTTTTTTTCTGAATTTCATGGTCTACAGGTCGAGGACTAAATGGGGGGGGGGTCTCTCAAAATTTTATGATCCACGGATTATATGCCGCCGCGTATTATGAGTCAGATTTTTTTTTTTTTTTTTAATTTCACGACCTGCGAGTTACACACTACCACGAATCTTACGAAGGATTTTTTTTTTTTCTGAATTTTATGGTCTACAGATTAAACGAAGGGAAATACTGTACTTTGACAAATAAAGGTAACTTGATCACGCTAGTTACGTTACAAGAAAAGAACTTTTACAAAAAAAAGTTCGTAAGTTGGGAGCTTTCGACCTTATCTTAGGTCTTTAACATGCCAATGGAGGACTAAGATTGCTGCCAGATTCTACATTTGAATTTTTTCTATTTTTGTTGCCAAAACTTAGAATTGATCTGCAGACCAACGAGATGTAGAGAGGAGATTCGGAATTGCAAGTCATTGGGTTGAAAAAAATTTCCAGGCTTTCACAGTAATGGAGGGCAAAACAATTGTCAAAAGAAGCAATTTGTTTTGCTTCGTTCCAGCGGGGAACTGCAGATGTGTCTTCCATTGTCAAAATAGATAAGGCTCTATTAGGGTTGGCTTTCAAAACAACTTTTTTATGTTCTAAAATTCTGTGGTTAATGCTCCTGTATGTGCTTCCAATGTATAAGTTATCACCTGTTGAAGTCGATTTTTTTTTATTGGAGGTTTAACGACCACCGTGAGCAACTCAATGGGCTATAAGCAGTCGCCCGTCCCTAATTTAGGGGGAAGGGAGAGAGCCAGTGCCGTAAGACAAACACAACATCCATGCCTCACCGGGATTCGAACCCGGATCCCTTACGGACGAATGATCAGAGGCCAGCGCCTTAGACCACTGCGCCTTCTGTTGAAGTCGAAAGCTCCCAACTTACGAACTTTCTTGCAAAAGTTCTTTTCTTGTAACGTAACTAGTGTTATCAAGTTACCTTTATTTGTTATTACTGTTACATGTTTTGCCCATCATCGTCACTGTACTTTGAATTAATATGTACAAAATCTGACTTCCACAAATTGTGTTTTAATAAAATCAAAATCTAAGATTTTAATTTTTGAGAGCAACAGCTGGAAGAACAGGAAAAGAAAATTATGGAGTAAATTGGAACTTTATTTCTCAGTGGTTTGGTTAAAAAAGAAAAAAAAAAAAGACAGCAAATATACTTTATTGTTTTTTCTTCCAGCATCATCAACACAAATTACGTTCGTGCGTTATTCTTTAAAATTTGACTTTGTTTCTCTGGACTCCTAAATTTTGAGAGCTGGCTTCAAGATTTGGAGCATATTTGTTGAGCCCTGTAAATATGTATATTAAGAATTGCAATGATCAAGTAAAAAAATATTAGATGAAATTTTTAACACACACAAAGACAGAACCTTACAGGTTTCACTGCTCACCAAAAGATAGCTGACAACTTACCCATTCATAACTAATGGAGGAGTCCATTCGATTTTGATAAGGGGTAACTGCAACATCATGAACAGCTGTTGCACAGGGTTGGTCACTTTCCATTTGGGAACCATCCAAATGGTTTTTAATTGGCATTGGCTGCACCATTTGTTGACGAGAAGGCATCATAGTCTGTTGGCACAGAGTCTGTGGCTTTGTTGTGGTATGCAGTATTGCTTTTTGGCATTTAGCAGGTAAAGTATTTGGTTCCTGTTTGACAGGAAGGAGAGTGACTCCCTCCTGTTTCACTATTGGCTGGAAATGGTGCTGCCCACCTCTCTTCTGAATTTGTTTATTGGTCTGTTGCAGATTTTGCTGCTGAACTACAGTTTGAGCTGAAGCATTTTGCTGGTGGAAGTTCTGCAATGCATACTGTGTAGAATGCTTCATATCAGAAGTTTGTTGCATATATGACTGCTGCATGGGTTGACAGATCTGCTTGGCACGAGCCTGTTTTCCTCGCCCCCTCCCGACACTCTGTGGTTGCTTTGCATCGGGCGACTGAGGTATTGGTGTAATCTGAACAGAAGACGTTTGTTGTGTTTGAGATATCTGCTGCTGATATAATTGTTGGGTAGACTGCTGAGGGAAAGTCTGCTGCTGGTACTGCTGCGATTGCGATGCTTGATGGCACTGTTGCTGAGTATAAGTCTGTGATTGAGCGCTGTGAGTTGTCTGCTGTGAATACTGCTGCTGCTGTTGAACGAAGGATTGTGCCGTGACAGTCTGAGAAGCTTTTGGCGTGTATGCTGAAGCAACTGTTGATGCAGGTTGCGGTGTTTGTGCAGAATACTGTTGCTGTGAAGGAAGAACCTGTCCTTGTTGGTTAAAAGTTTGTTGAGATGATGTGACCTGGTGCTGCTGACTGAACTGCTGTTGAGTAGAAACCACTTGTGACTGACTATACTGATGCTGCGGTGACACAGACTGCTGTGAATTAAATGGCTGTTGGGATGATGTAACTTGCTGCTGTTGATTAAATGATTGCTGTGAAGATACTTGTTGCTGACTAAACTGCTGTTGAGATGAAGATGCTGCTGATGGTGATGGCTGTTGGTTGAATTGTTTCGGTGAAGACTGAACAGACTGGTGTTGGCTGAACTGGGGCTGTGACGTTGAAACAGGTGGTGGCTGGTTGAATTGCTGCGTTTGCGTGGAAGGTTTAGAAAACTGTTGCGAGGAAGCCTGAGGAGAGGGCTGTGAAAAGTGAGACTGTGACTGATTTGAAGTCTGAGTGGGTTGATGCGAAAAGGAGCTTTGTGCTGCAGGTTGCTGTGTATACTGTTGCTGTTGTGGAACAGACTGATGGGTATACTGCTGCTGAGGTGATTGAGAAAATTGATTTGGCATTGTTTGCTGAGAGAAATGTGGTGGAGAATGTTGCTGTGGGTATTGCTGACCTGAGTGCATGTATTGTTGAGAGGACTGATGTGAAAATGACTGCTGAGATGAAGACTGCTGAGAAAACTGTTGCTGCTGTGGCTGCTGATTAAATTGCTGTTGTGGAGAAGGTTGCTGTGGATACTGAGACTGTGAGTATTGCTGCTGTGGAGATGTATCTTGTGGATATTTATGTGATGGCTGTTGGAATTGCTGATGAGGTGGTGAAGGTTGTGGATATGGTGATGATGACTGCTGAGAAAATTGCTGAGGATATCCTTGATGAGGTGGCGAAGACTTGGAGTACTGCTGGTGTGGTGATGACAGAGGCTGGGGTGGCGATTGCTGGGAGAACTGCTGTTGAGGTGGTGACTGCTGAGAATACTGCTGTATTGGTGGCGATGGCTGGGGAAACATCTGCTGAGGTGAAGCCTGTCGAGGAAACTGCTGAGGAGATGACTGTGGCTGCGGTGAAGGTTGTGAGAACTGTTGTGATTGGAGAGGAGGAGATGGTTGAGGAAAATGCTGCTGAGGTGAGGCCTGAGGGAAATTTTGTTGAGAAAATTGTGACTGAGGTGGAGATTGTCGGGGAAACTGCTGCTGCTGCTGAGTATTTGATGCTTGGGAATATTGCTGGGCATTTGGCTGAAGTGAATACTGCTGTGCATTTGACTGCTGAGAAAACTGTTGCTGCTGCTGATTACTTGATTGTTGAGGGTAGTGCTGCTGCTGGCTATTTGGCTGCTGGGTGTACTGTGATGTACTTGACTGCTGAGAATACTGCTGCTGTTGGTTACTTGACTGCTGGTGATACTGCTGCTGCTCCTGATTGCCAGAGGGCTGTGAGTACTGTTGTTGCTGAGTGCTGGATTGTTGCGGATACTGTTGTTGAGTGCTTGACTGTTGAGAGTATTGTTGCTGTGTCTGAGAAGTTCCTTGCTGAGGATATGACTGCTGCTGTTGAGAACTAGTTTGTTGTGAATATTGTTGTGGCTGGGAACTTGACTGCTGAGAAAACTGCTGTTGTGGAGTGGTTGACTGCTGGGGATATTGCTGTTGCACGTTTGACTGTTGTACATACTGCTGTGACTGCTGCAAGTTAGACTGCTGTGAATACTTCTGTGACTGTTGATTATTTGGCTGTTGTGAGTAAGACTGCTGTTGTGATGTTTGCTGGAATTGCTGCTGTGTGGAAGGCTGTTGAGAGAACTGCTGTGATGATGGTTGTGAAAACTGCTGTGATTGTTGCTGTGCAGAAGTCTGCTGAGTAAAAGACTTTTGTTGTTGTTGCTGTGTGGAAGTCTGCTGAGTAAAAGACTTTTGTTGCTGTTGCTGTGTGGAAGTCTGCTGAGTAAAAGACTTTTGTTGCTGTTGCTGTGTGGAAGTCTGCTGAGTAAAAGACTTTTGTTGCTGTTGTGAAGACTGTTGGCAAAATTGCTGTGAACTTGAGGGCTGCTGAAACTGCTGATGCGACTGTGAGGGAGATTGCTGAGAAAAATGCTGAGAGTGAGAAGGAGACTGAGGGTGAAATGGAGTTTCTGTATGCACTGGAGACTGCATGGAAAATTGCTGAGGTGATGGCTGTGAAAAATGCTGACTCTGAGAGGGTGACTGCTGCTGAAACGGCTGCTGTGGGATCGCTGAAGACTGTGAAAACTGTGGCTGATGTTGCACAGACGACGGATGAGAAAACTGCTGCTGAGATGGAACTGATGACTGTTGAGGAAACTGCTGTTGAGACTGTGCTGGAGATTGCTGTGGAGACTGAGCAGAGGACTGTTGAGAAAACTGCTGCTGAGGCGCTGAAGGAGATGGAGAGAACTGTTGTTGCGACTGCTGAGGGTTTGCTTGCTGTGTGAATTGAGTCTGTGATTGCTGAGTATATTGCTGTTGAGGATACTGTGACTGTGAAGTTTGCTGAGAACTACTTTGAGGTGAAAACTGCTGTTGCAGAAACTGTGACTGATTCTTCTGTGATGCTCCAGAGTAGTGCTGTTGAGAAGACGACTGCGAAAACTTCTGCTGACAGAACTGTTGAGGAGATGCACTCGGTGGTGAATACTGGGCATGCTGGAATGATGCTTGCGAAGCCTGAGCAAAATTTTGCTGAACACATGGAGAAAATTCAGAATTTTGCTGCTGCTGTGAGAACTGCCCTTGTTGATTGGGATGAGGAGACTGGGTGGCAGAATATTCTTGTTTGCACACAAATTCTTGTTTGCACACAACTGTATTTGCACTTTGAGAATACTGTAGCTGCTCATTCATCTGATTTGAACTCTGACTGTCTGACTGGTCAGAAAATGGTGGCTGAGAATCGATGCACATTCCATGGAGTGTCTGGCCCTGGGTTTGGGACTGTGGTGCAGGAAGAGCAAGTGGTTTCAGTGGTTTTGGTTGTAGCTTTATTGGCTGTATCCTATCTATGGCCTTTGCTATCTGTTTTGATGGAGTGGCTAAATAAAAGAAAAATACACAGAAAAAATAACTATGAATTAATTTTGCTCATTATATGGAAAATTCAGTTTCTAGAGGATAAAAATTACAAAATCAAAGAGAATGCACAACAGTTCATGAAGAAAACATTTTATGTACGAAGGCTGTTCAAATGAAGGTGAAATATTGTTAGAAAGGAGTTTGTTGGACTTTGCCCTCTATCATCCTAGTGTGAAAAGACATGAAGACATGCCAACCTCAAAAATCTTAAAATTGGGAGATTTTTATAGCTCATAAAATCACACGAGGGCTATTTTTATCGACATTTTCCAGATGTAGGAACAATTTTCCAGAAGTAGCATTATTGGTCCACTAAAAGTTCAAGAGGGAAAAAAAAAAAAACGGGGCGAAGATCAACACCCCCTTCCTCTACTGAAATTTGTTTTCAGGTACATGGATTCTGCAAGGTAATGGAAACGTAAAATGGCCCACGTGTTGTTGTTTTTTACGAATAAAATAGCAACCAACCGTTTTTCGTTTCTTCTTTAGGTTGTGCGCGAAGGCGAAAGCAAAACAAAAAGCATTGTTATTATATTTGCACTTTTAAGGTATTAACCTTTTGCAAAGTGCGCATAGTTTACGTGCAATTCATAAATGAAAAAACCATTTATGAATTGCAAAAAAAAAAAAAAAAAAAAAAATACGATGTTTCACACCCGAAAATAAGAAGCGTAAGCAAGAAGTCTGTAAACCTTGGAAGCCCAGTTACATCACGATGAATGACGTGTTGGAAAGTGTGTTGTCATTGGAGGTTACCATGATCTTTATGGTGAGTGAGTGGTTCTTTCTAATGGTTTTTTCAAAAAGCATTGTACTAACATCGCCTTTCATTACAAGGTGAGGCCAACTGTAACTACTCCCTTTTGTCGTTAAGTGAATTCGCCGGAACTCAACTGTTTACCATTAAGTTGTTAATTATTGTCTTGTGTTACTTTGTTACTTTTGTGGTGTGTTCGAATAGTGTTAAGAAAATGATGGCTGGCTGTAGTCATAGAGAAAGATGGAATTTCCCTAGATGTCATGAGTTCTACATACATATTATACATCATTTTAAAGGAAATTTTATGCTGAATTCAAGTATATTTACAGAATATTATTTATTACCAGTAACAGAAGTGAAGTTACAAGCAAAAGTACAGCATCTAGTCACAAAAAGCAAAAAATAGTGGAATTTATGAAATTAGTGTACAATGCATTTACAGGCGTGCCAACCTTCAAAATCTAAAAATTAGGAGATTTTTTACAGCTCATAAAATCACATGAACGCTATTTTTTTTATCGACATTTTTCAGATGCAGGAGCAATTTTCAAGAAGTTGTATTATTGGTACATAGCATATTTAATGTTTAAAAAGTTATTCTAAATGCAGACTGTATGTTTATATGCAAAATAAAAAGCATAGTAAAAATAGTTGTCAACCAGATACAATTAATAGCATTTTTTTTTTCGCCCTCGAATTTCTGTTTTCAGAAATTTTTCCTCCATTTTCAGACTGAAATACAAATATTTACGGAATAAAATTATATAAACAACAATACTGGACAGAGGCAACATCACAGGAAAAAGAAATTATGATTACGTAAAAATCTTTATTTCGTTTACTTCAGTCTTTGAAAGACGAAATACCGTCCCGCTGCGCATTTTTACGAATTGGTAAAATTCTTTGATAAGTAGTTTTACGCGCCGAGAAAAATTCCTGATGCATATTTTTTACGTCCCGAAAAGAATTCCCGATGCATATTTTTACGAGTTGATAAAATTTCAATGCATACTAGACGCGTAATTAGATTACGCATTTTGGAGAACTCTGGTCGGCATGTCACTTGAGCACTCCCGTGGAGAGAGAGAGAGAGAGAGAGAGAGAGAGAGAGAGCTACCGCAAGACACGTAGCCATTGTTATATTTGATGGCTCCGCACGAAGCCGGCAATTCAAAGATGACATCACGTAACACAGCGCTCGTAAGGTCCGGTAGAAAATCTTAATGGTTGCAGCCTGCAGGGGATTGAAATATTTCGATTGAGCAATCGAAATATTAAAAAATCTGTAAAAAAAAATAGACTTCTAATCGTAAACCAGTAAAATTAAGCAGAAATCCGTAAATTTTACGGATAATCCGCAAAAAGTTAGGAAGTATGCAACATCCATGCCCCACTGCGATTCGAACCCGAACCCATCTCGGACAATTTGTCGAAACCCGGCGCTCAGTTTCCCAACTTTATTATGCAGCAAAGAAAATAACAGCTAATATGTAAAGAAGAAACAAATTGCCAAAGATATGACATAAAATAAAACATTAAAACAGCGAAAGTGGCGTAATGCAAAAGGAAAAATCTCCTGCAAAAAGTAAGCGAAAGGAATAAGAAAAAAAAAAAAATCACAAACTAAGTGTACACAAAATGCTACAAGAGAAGATAAAACAAAGCTGACAATAACAGATTCACAATTAGAGATGAACAAAGGAGCACACTAATCTTCTACAAAATGCGGTGAAGAAGGGAAAAGAGACAAACATGGTGCAAAACAAGAAATAAAAATCTCCACAGTAAAGCAAAACCGAAAAGCACTCCTCAAAACTCTGAAGAAAACATAAACAGAGCTCACAGCTAAGAGCGGGGAGATAAGTATGTCACAGCTGGCGCGCAAGTGTGTTTGTGACCAACATAAAATAGATCGCTGCGCCACCGGGGGTGGCTTTCTTTTTGCAGATATGAGGAGAGGAAAAGTACGATACTGATGGCTGTAAATGCCGTCTTGCATCGAAACAGAAAGAAAAAGATTTCACAAGCGGCTCTAAATCTTTTTCTTCTGCGTCAATCCAAGGCGGTGGTTGGTGGAATTTCGTTATTTCGACCATCGTAACGGCTAATTATCGGCGAAAATTGGGAGAATTTGACATTTATCCGGAGGGCAGGAGGAATGGCTGAAAATCAGTTTCTCGCCTAAATCCGAAGAGTTGGCACGTCTGCATTTAATGTAAAATTACTGTACAGTACATTATTGAAACTTGCAGGACACTTGAAATAACTAACCAACAAGCAAAATACGCTTTAATATTTAATTGGATAACCACGATTTCTTAGTAACAAAGTGCGCCTTCTTGGCATGAAACTAATGAGCTTTTCTAGTTGTCCACTGGTGATAACTCGGTGCCATACGGCCCTTACAGACTCAATTAATGCTGTTTTAGAAATGAGTCCTTGTTGAAGGATCTTTTGCTTCAATCTCATGCACAGATTCTCTATGGGATTAAGGTCCAGTGACTCTGCCAGCCACAGAAGTTTTCCTATTAAATCACTCGTCAACCAACTTTGACCGATGACATGGCGCATTATCGATATGACATGGCATGCAATAATGCCTACTTCATTCTCCCACTCATTTCTTAAATCAGTGGCTGTTTTAAACCTTGATTTTAAGGAATGGCGAATCGACATGCTATCATCACGTTCAGTACACAGCCTTGGTCGACCTGTTCTTTTCCAGTTTCCCACACATCCAGTTTCTGCAACTCTTTTAATGGTGCGCAAGACAGTGGAATCATCACAGCCACATTTAACAGCAATTTTACGACTATTGAATCGAAGTTCAAATAAAGTAATAATTTTTGCCCTGGTTTGAAGAGGCAGGACCAATTTTCGGGTCTTTGACATTCTGAAATTCAGACATCACCAGGAATTCTGCATAAACTTCCGTCAACTGACTACAAGCAAGCTGCGTTCTAAGTCGGCAGATGATTCTAAATCTTTTTATATCTCACTAGTGGACGTTGGAGAAAACTACAGTGGATTAGAGGGGTGTGGACGCTTTTTCAGAACTGGATTTGTTTTTCCTCACTTGCACATTTTTGCTTGTAACTTCACTTCTATTACTGGTAATAGCTTTCTGTAAAAAATTTTGAATTCAGCATAAAATTTCCATTAAAATTATGTATAGTATGTATTCCTGACTTTACCATTACACTACATAAGTTGACTTCAAACATCCAAAATTGACTTTCGGTCTACTGGTGCAGGACTTTTCGTCATGACTGTAGAAGCAAAAGTTCTAGGCACTACATCATAATTTCTGGATTTCATGCAGCCAGTAATGAAAAATAAGTAGTTTTTAAGTACCTTTAGGTATTTTTGTCAAAAATTAAGAACTTTTAAGCACCCTGACAAAATTAAGCACTTTTTAAGGACTTTTAAGGATTTATAAGGACCGTGGGAAACCTGCTGTTTTGGAAAGGCAAGTTCAATCATATATTCCTTTCAGAGGTGAAAGCTGCTGAATGCTTTAAAGCAGCAATGGAAAGGCTAATACATCATTTAGATGAATTAATGAATAACCACAGAGTTCTTAAACTAAATGTATCTCCGAAGAAAATGAGAAGAGCTCTGCTTTTTTTTTATGGTGGTCAAATATGAAAATGTAATGGCTGCAGGTTTTTGTTTTGCTTCAGCTGGTTCCACAAATACTGTGAAGTAGAATGGCAAATAAAATTGAAAAATCTGGACTTGAAAATTTTTGCTGGTTCTGTGACAACACTTCCAAGCCTACCTGTAGCATGACAGCTTAATCACTGTAAAGTTAAGGTCATTTTTCTCCCTTACAATGCAACTTTACTACTTCAACCCATGGATTAGAGTATAATCTAGGGTATACCAAAATACCTGACACATTTTCAAGTAGTAGATATAATAAAATAATTTCTAAAATTACCAGATGCTGGGAGCAAACCCCACTGAAATTAATCTTCAGTTTTCATTGAAATAAGCATGGAAATAATACACAACAGTACACCCATTAAGGAATTCATCCATATGGGAGTTGATGCATCTGATCTGTTGACGTTTTTCTGATCTCTAAATTAATGGGCCAATATTTTTGGATCGGAAAACCCGTCACCAGATCCACGCACTCTCAATGAGAGTGATAATTTTTGTCATGAGATGATCTCAAATCCCTTTGGCATGGAGGGAGTTAGAAAAAAAAAAATAGATTTAAGAGTCAAGAAAAATCAAATAAATTCTTTTCATTTCTTTTCTTTTCTTTCTGATTTCTCTGTGAAGTGTTGATCTCTGTGTATGTAGTTAAATTTATGTGAATAGGTCTAGGTAAGTTAGCCTTGTGATATCTGTTTCTAGTTAAGGGATGTGTAACTAGCTGGGAAGTAGATTTAAGGAAGTTTGACATCATGCTATATTGCTGGTTTTTTTGTTGTTCTTTCATGCAATGTTTTTTTTCTTCCTTCCATTGCATTTTTTTTAGTGCACTGTTTACTTTCAGGGAAGAGATATAGTGAAGTTTATTTTAGTGCAGTATATGATGTAGTGTATATGAATTGATTTGCCTTAGTTTCTTAAGTGTATAGTGCAGTTTATATATGTATAGTGTTAGATGTATCAGTTTAAAATTATCGGCGACGCCGCGGCGTTCGGCGTTATTGATCATCGGGATAACATAGCGATAATGAGAAAAATCGTAAGGTTGTAGTTCCGTATTTACCGTCGTTATTGCGATTTCTTTTATTGTATTATTCTGTAAGCTTTAATAATGGAAAAGTAATTTGTAAACATGTAGTGTTTGAAGTATTTTATCTTATTGTAGTGGTATCTAATGAGAAAAAACGCGTGTTTATGCCATGTCAGTAGCGTGTAATTAAAATCATTGTTGGGTGTATCGGGCTTAATTTAGTAACATTTCGTAATTAAAATCTTGCCCAGTATTAATATTTAGTTGGGTTTAGTGGGAATCTCACTGGGTATTAACTAGTGATAGTATAATTCAGCGACTGATAGAAAAAGCGGGTCGGCGATCGCTCCGTAACGAAGTGACTTTCCTAAGTTAATTGCGCATGCGCTATCGCCAATGATATTTAATAGTCATTTAGTAAAATAATAAAATTGTGGCTTAATGCATCAGGACAAAATAAGAAATCGTTGCTCTACGCGATTTTTTCGTAATTCCGATCGTCATACCTGTAGCTAGAGAGAATTCGATTTTTATGCGTTACGAAGTTAATTGTAACGATGTTCGTTAATGTTAGTTAATTTGTTTAATGAATTTTTGTAAAGGTGGTCTCCAAAAGTCTTTGTTCAGAACGAAAATGGCTACAGTTTCTGGTGTCGCTTTTCTAAAAGCGATAAATTCATAGAATGGCATCTGTGAGGACGTTTTCCCAGCTTTACCAGTGCAGAAAGTCCGATTTATTTATGCTCTTGTTTACTTCGAAAAGGCATTTTTCGCTTTGCACAGGAACACTTCGGGATTTGGGCGGAATTCTGCGAAGTTCACCGCAGCGCCCGTTTTCGTGGGTCAAAGGTCAGTCATCCATCGAGGAAGTTTCTGCCTCCTGGCGTTCACGCAGCCAATTGGAAAGTCGGAGCTTTCTCGCACATGCGCGATGCGTAAGGCGAAGAGCATCGGGGTTTTTGTACGCTCAAAAGAGGCAGAGATGCAGAAAAGAGAGGAAGTTGAGCTAGAAACCACCAAGCACTAAGAAAGGGGAAGGGAAAAGGAAGCTATGCGGGAGAGACCGCGCTTCTAAAATCGGAAATGCCGCCAAATTCCGGGAGGACGAAGGAAAAAGATGTCAGCGTCATGGTAGGACCTTTTAATTTGTTTTTAAATGCCAAAACAGAGGAAGCTACTTGAAAGCCCTCATTCTCACAGAGAATTGTAGCTGGGCTGGATATCTCCCATCCGCCATGTTCGGGAGTCCTGCGGAGACGCCGGAGAAATTGCGGCACAAGCATTGATACTAAAGTTTGCACCTTCGTCCGAGGAAATCTTCTAATTCCTTTCTTATTGTCCACTTGAAGGGCAGGGAAAGATATGTCCACGCAGTTCGGCAGCAAGGAAGGAAACTTGCGTAAATTCGCGGCGACGGACAGACTCCGTGACGCCGAACCTCAGCAGTTAACAAAAACCAAACAAACCCGTAATTCCTCCGCTCAGCTCAAACATTTCCATGCTGTTTAACTGACAAAGCTTCCTTGAGAAGAGCAGAGAGAGAGAGGAAAGCAAACAAGGAAACAAGAAAAAAAAAAAAAACGTCATCAACGGCAAACTTTCTTTCGGCGACCACCTAATTGTTTTTGGTTTTAATGTGATTAAAAAAAATATGATATGATGTTATTTCATTAAAAAAATATATATATATATATATATAGGGGAAGGTACATTTTGTAGAAAGATATTTCTTGTTTTGAAAAGGGAAAGAAAAATTATTAAACATAGAGGGGAGTAAAGAAATTGAAATTTTTTTTTATTATTTTGAGTGTGTGTAAGGTTTGGCCAGAACCAACAAATGTAGTAGAATGTGTTACTGTAAATTAAGAAGAGATTTTTCCAGGTAACTGACCAAAAGCAGTGTGTTGTGAAAAAAAAAAAAGAAAATTTTAAAATGTCACTCTTAACCATTTAAATCTAAATTGTAAAGAGCATTTAGCTCAAGGTTCAACAGGTATCAGATATGCACATCGAGCATTAAGCTCTTAACACTCTTTGAGTGAATGATCACATCCTTTGATGATTTTTGTAAGGCAGGCTGGTAACCAAATTGTGCCACTTACCTCCTTCATCCTCTAAACCACACAGGTGAAAACTACTTGGTTTGCAGACCAGGGTTTCTGAGAGGATTATTTAGGACTGTTAACATACTCTGGACTCTAAAATTCATAGCTAAACTCTTTTTTTATTCAGCCTAGCCACCTAAAGTTTCCTTGTATCGAGTGTTTTTCCAACATGTGCCTGGGAGCACAAAATAAATTTTTGGTAAACCTGGAACATATGTTTAATCAAATTATTTTGTGTCGTATGTGAATTTCTCTTGTCGGTGGTGGTGGAATCACCTTCCATTTACTGGGAGTTTTTAAGAATCGTACCTGGGGTGTTAGTCGTTGATGAAAAAAAATTCTTAATTGGGGTCCCTAGATTGATCACCGGCCATTTTCTTCTTTTTAAAAATAAAATTGTGTAATATTTGCATTTTTTCAGAAGTAAGTTCATCATCATAATATAATAATATTTTTAACAACCAAACCACGTCGTATCACATCAACTAAAACAAGTCACTCTGAATGTTTCACAGAAGAAATTCGGAGAAAGCACAAATTATTTCTACAGTATTCCTGCAGTGGATGATGAGATCAGATGTCTTATATTTGTAAAATATTTCTGTGTGGACCTAATGACATGAAGCTGCTGAGCTTTTGAACTCCCATTCTCAAGCTAATGGAAAAGGGATCTACAAGAACTGACCGAACTACGCAGCAAAAAACACAAGAGAGGAAAACAAGACTGCTCTTCCAAATAACAAAATCATTCTCCATCCCACATTGTTATTATTGTCCTCATGACTGCAATATCAAAGACATGACATAATCATCACTACATGTCATTTTGTATCAAAAGTAAATAAAAAATTATTAATAATTTAAGAAACTTAGCATATTATTTACAATTTCTTTACTTTATGTTTTACTCATATTATTTTAGTTTAGTTGAGGTAAACACACTTATGTGGGCTTCAGTACAGTTAATTGAGCCTGTGTGTTTATCCAATTCTTATTTCCTCCCATAAATTTAAGAGTTGCACAGAGAATTCCCAGAGGGTTTCAGGAACTTAATGTTAGGCATTGCTATCACAAAAGCTACTGCTGAAAACATTAGGCATTGTAGTCACAGAAGCTACCATCATTGTCCATAGTCATAAAATTCCAAATGCCATCATCCCTGTGCAAGGCGATGCCAATTGTCTTTATGGATCAGAAAGGACTCCAGGTTGTGGAATTCATTCACAAAAATAAGACCATTAACCATTAAAGCTGACTACTACATTGTAACACTAAAAAAGTTGTGAAATGCCATTTTTCAAGAACATGCTGGAATGTTCTTCCAGGACATCAAGCAATTGCACAACAATTCAACTCCCCATATGGCTGGAAAAATATGTAGCCATTCAAAAGATGAGGTGGAAAATTCTTGAATACCCACCTCACTGCCTTGATCTAGCATCCACAGACAATCAACTGTTCACCAAGTTGTCTTCATCCAAAGCAAAGCCCTTTTCAGACAACTTAAAGAACACCTGTCGAGAAAGTGTTTAGGTACGGATAATAACACTGAAGACAAAACAGTATCATCAACTTGGACAAACATTTAAACAAAGAGGGCTTCCTGAAATTGGTGCAGAGTTCAGACAAATACTAAATACTTGAATTGCGTTGAAGATTATGTAGAGAAATAAGTAAGAATGTGGTTACATGTTGGTATGAAAAATGCTACTAACCACTAAGATCATTCCATTGGAATACAAATTTTTGTTTATGTGGTTGAGTGCACTTTACTTTTGAAGAACCACCTGAACACCCTTAAGACAAAAGAACTGTACAGGCCAACCTCCTCCCCAAGATTCTTTTAGGTAAAATTCCTTTAAATTCTAAAATTCCAAAGATTTACCTTTCTTCTTCATACCACAATTAGTTCCAGGAATGGTAGAACCAGGAGTCAGAGTTGCAAGGTCAATATCTAAATCTATGTCTTCCTGCATTTTCTTTTCTTGAAGCAGTTTGTATAGTATGTCAGGATGATTCCAAATCTGCGGGAAAGAGTTTCTATTACTTATAATTTATAGCAGATATTATCATCCCTAGGCAAACACACTCATATGAGAAAAAACAACAGTCACTTGATTTAAAAAGGCAAAAGTAAACAAAAAAAAAACCCAGTAAGTACAATAAAAAGGTACACATACACAAGGACAATGACAAATACAGTGGAACCTCGGTGATGTGAGTTTTTCACTTTTATATCTGATTCTGCATGAATACCGATATTTTACTATTGTTTCCATCGCTTTCTCAATTCAGTCCTACGTAATTCATTTATACGCTTTTTGCAATTATATGTTAAATTTTTAATTTCAGACCATCAAAAAGACATGTTCTTTAGAATTTTTTTTTTTTTTATGTAACTTGGTATGTTACAAGTTTGAAAGACTCAAGACAGTGTCTTTTTTCAGTCACAAAATAGGTGATGCAACTAAAAATTTACAAAATAATGTATAGTTCTCTATTTTTTAAAATTTAAGATAGATATTGGATGGATGTATATCTATCCAATATCTATCTATCTTAAATGACATTATAAATTAGTATAATCTAAAATTACAAGTATTTTCCCTCCCTCAATTTTTTTCTTTTTGCAGGCCTTCAAAATTTTATAATAATATTTAATATTTTGAAATTTCATTTATACATCTTTTAAAGCCATCCCATAGAAAAACATATAACTGAAGTTCCACTGTATCAACCTTCTTGAAAGTATTCAGTTTTCTACAAGCTACTGTGGTGTTAGTAAGGTATAAATTCCACCAACCAAGTGCAAAATGCTACAAACCACTAAGCATAGGGGTTGTGTGAAGAACTGGAACACAGCAAAAGTTATATAACACTTTTGTAACATCATTGTGCAATCCCTGATGCAGATATCAATTTCAGAGATCACGATGACACCTTCTGGAAGTGAGTAGCAATAACCAAGACGACTCCCCTCCCCCTTAAGTTTCAGCAACCATTACATGGCATCAAACTTCATCTACAGCAATAAATCCTGGTGTCTACTGCATTAATGCAATATTATAATAAATTAAAAGAAATTACACTTGATGATTGTATGTGCAATATGGGCCAAACTACCATTACAGATTTAACTTCAAGCATAAGGCATTCAGCTGTTTTACTAGTGAATAAATATGGTTGAAGAATTCCTTATTTGCATTGTTGTTTATTTATTTATTTTCATGATCACTGTTTATTTTCCATTGATTCTCAGGGGTATAACAGTGTTAAAAATGGAACACAGCTGCTCTTTGCTCAGTATGGACAACCAAATTTCAGTTTCTAGAGACAGGAAGCACACCCATTATGAATTGATTCTAAAGGAGATCTCCTACGCACAACTAAAAAAAAAAAAAAAAAAAAAAGCCAGGTCACACAAGAAAATCATACAAACAAAAAATGGGCAATTCACTGTACCAGTGAATTTGATAATCTAACATTTAACATTTTAGGCAACATTTCTATTCTTCCCGCAGACTTCTTCTTGCATGCATGCATGCTTACCTATATAAATGGAACACATAAAAGTAAAAAGAAAGAATTACGTGCAATAATGTTCCAGAACCAAATAAAATGGTGTATCTTGTCAAGATCAGGCTATTTAGGGAGGGGGGAGCATTCATGAGCTCCCTGAGTACCATCATGGCACAGGAATTGGCAATGGAAATAATAATTGAAATGCATGAAAATTTGCTTTCTGTGCTTTAAAATTGATAGTAAAATAAATAAATATATAATTAAAAAATCAAAAAGTAAATATGAATGAGATTAGGCTATTTGAAACAAGAGATTCCAAAAAATTGCTCTGACAACTGTCACACCCACCGTCTGATAATAAAGTTGCAGAAAAGCCTTGAAAAGTGGTGGGTGGGAGTCACATGCAGAAAATACAGACATTAAAACTGGGATACCTCTCTAATACCGCATTAGTCTTCCTAGCGAGTGGATAACGGCAGCAACGCATGGTCTCCACAACGAGCTCTCTCCAGTACTGTAGAGACAGTGTGCAACCATGCTTCCTGAAGAGCATCC
This sequence comes from Macrothele yani, assembly GCA_039090855.1. NCBI lineage: Eukaryota > Metazoa > Arthropoda > Arachnida > Araneae > Macrothelidae > Macrothele > Macrothele yani. The sequence goes on from CM077011.1 coordinate 34,132,898, forward strand.
TACAATTCCTTAATAATCACCAATGAAGGATTCCTGGCATTGATGACATGTTGAACAGCATCCCAAATGTGTTCGATGGCATTTAAAACCGGCAAACAAGGGGGGGCAGGATGCCAAACTCCATGGAATGTTCTTCCAGCCATAATCGGCAACTGTGGGCGTCTGTGGGGGCGCACTATCACGTTGAAAGAGGTCACACACGTCGAGTGGTTGCATGACATGAACAGGTGTAAATGATCCCAAAGGATGGTTACGTAGCCTCCAATGGTTAGAATGGTCCTAATGTGTGCCAACTGCAAACACCCTACACCATAACAGAGCCACCGCTGGCCATCTGACCGAAACAGTTGGAACCATGATTTGACGGACCACACTACACATTTCAAGTCCTCTTGCATGCTAAAGTTCCTCGCAATGTTCCCAGGCTCAGGCTCGTAACACAGCCTTGTATCATTAGGTCAGCAATGGCACCTGGGTGGGCAGTCGGCTCCAAAACCCCATAGAATACGAGGAACATTGCACTGTCCGAAATTGATGCTACTACCAGCTCCAGTATTGAATGGCGCTGTGATTTGGGGCAATGCTGCACGCCGAGCGGATGTTACCATGCGTGCCAGATGCCACTGTCCACGATCGTCCAGGGCTTTACTATGCCCACACGGTCTCACGCTCTGGATGTTTTCCCTGATTTTGTGTAGTCCAGGTACACCCTTGAAATTGTTGACTGTGTAAATCCAAATTCTGTGGTAATTTTCGAGATGGAGTAACCCATCTCCTGGGAGCTAACTTTCATACCACGTTTGAAATAGCTGAAATCTTGAAGGTGCTATCTGAACTGCGAATGCTACTACTCAAGCTTGCAGAGATATCCGATTCTGTATATATTCGTTGGTTGCGAATGATACCATTTATCGCATGGGTGTGGCGGCATGTAATGAAAATGGTAGCGCCCTTCCCAGTTTCTTTGGCACCTCATTGTATAGCAGCTATGGTTCACTCACTGTGACAATAAATTAGTGTTCATATGTTTCTATTCAATTTTAATGTATGGGCTAAAAATTAAGACAATTTCCTGAACTTAATGTGAATGCTGGGAAGACCTTTTGTAAAACTTTTAACATGACTAAGGTATTAACAAAAGGTTTACACAGATCCAGAAACAGAGCAATACGCCTGTTTCTAGATCTATGTGGGCACTACACTTGCCCCAGTCATAAAGGCGACTGCAAATCAACATTTTACACCACCACCCATACTGTTAGTCTCAAAACTTAATATTCCTGTTCTCTTATAACCATGATGCCCAAAAGGTCTGGCATATGCAAAACAAGTGTTTATCTTCCATTTTATTTTGAAATTTTATAAATCCCATGAGCAATACTACGAAGAATTGCCTATCCTTAATTTAGAGGTTCCAGGGATGGGAAAGAAGATGTGAAGAATAAACAACACTCACATGACTTTCCCAGATTACCAATCAAGTTGCAGGGTGGACAACTTCCCAAATCTCAAAAAGAAAGAAAAAGAACTTTCCCAGTTCCCATCGGCACACCAGCAGAAACGTGACATGAAACAGCACGCACACACACACACAGTATTGCTAAGAAAGGCCTTTAAAACTGATTTCGACAGTAGTTTTACTGCTTAACATTAGATATAAGATAACTACAAGAAATACAATTGCAGCACTTAGGATCAAAGGCTTCAAAATGCTTATCTGTAGTAATTTCGAAAATCCTTTAACACAATTGGTTAGGTGTAGTTTTGCCCCAAAGATGCACGTTAGACTGTACACAGGAATTTTAACTATAAGTATTACTAACTACACTGCTGGCCACCCAAAATGCAACACCAAGAAGGACATGAGATAGCAAAGCCAGATTTTTTGGACACATAACAACAGATACAAAGATGAAACAATTGAGCTTACAGGCCCGTGCGACTTGCAGAACACGCAGACATCAATAGTTCGTGTGACCCCCACGGCTGGCAATAACGGCAGCTACACGTCGCGGCATCGAACGAAAGAGGCTTTGGATGTGGGCTTGGGGTATGTCAGTCCAGGCTGCTTCCACACGTTGCCACAGTTCATCAAGCGTAATCGCAAGTGGTGCTTGCCAGGCCACTCGGTTGCCGATCAGCGACCAGATGTGTTCGATGGGCGACATAGCGGGAGAACAGGCGAGACACGGCAGCAGTGACACCACCTGATGGGCCATGAAGAATTGTTGCATGACGCGTGCCACATGCGGCCGCACATTGTCCTGTTGAAACGTGGCCGCTGGCAGGTCCTGCAGGTAAGGGAGAACTACAGGCTCCAAAACGTCGGAGATGTGGCAGTGGCTGTAGAGTGTACCGACAATGCGTACCAGAGGGGTGCGGGTGTCATATCCAATTGTGCACCAAATTATGACGCCAGGCGACGGACCAGTATGGTGATGCATAATGCAGGCGTCATACAGTCTATCGCCGCGGTGCCGACACACGCGGATCCGACTATCGTGGTGTTCAGGCAGAAGCAGGATTCGTCGGAGAAGACAATGCCGTGACATTCCGTAGCCCAGGTGCGGCGTTCAACGGCCCACTGCCGCCGCACTCGCCGGTGGTGTAATGTCAATGGTAATCGGAGCAATGGGCGCCATGCAACAAGTCCCCACTCCTGCAGACGATGTCGAATGGTATGTGCTGACACAGGTTGTTGCACAACACACCCTGATTCCTGTGCTAACATTCGTGATGTGGCGGTGCGAGCCGTCAATGCCCGCTGCACAACATGCCGGTCCTCTCGTTCGGTGGTATGCCGCGGCTGCGGCAATGCCTCACGTCGGTCCTTCTGTCCCTCCTGCACCCACTGAATCCATACTCGCCTTACTGTGGCTGGATGTCATCCCACACGAGCGCTGATCCCTCGGTACAGTAAACCGCTGTGGCGATAAGCCACTATTCGTCCTCTGTCGAACTCTGAAACGTGCTGGAATGACTGCCGTATTCTGCGACGACGCATCAGAAAGCTTCCCATGCACAGGTCTGGCAGCACACTTCCACTACTTACACCCCGCCTTCTGTGCACCCTTCTTATAATGCTTCTCGGTGGCGTGCAGGGCACACATGATTTGCATATGCCCTGCAATGCTAATCGTTTGCATGTCCTCTCGCGGGTGACGCATGCTGCGAATTTCAGGCCAATCGGATGCTTCCTTCTTGGTGTTGCATTTTGGGTGGCCAACAGTGTATTATGGTACTAATTTATTTGTAAACAAGCTAATGACAGTTGTTTGCAGTTTTTTGAGAAAAAATTTATTAAACTTAAATAATTACACTATTTCTGTACATTAAGAAAATAGAAGACAGAAGAAAAGTACCTGAGGCCCACACAAGCTATCTTACCTCAATTTTAGTATAAAAATAACATCATCATGAAGTTTTAGAATAATTTGACAGCATACTAATGCTAGCAATCAAAAAAACATCTCCAGATTAAATTTTCAACTTGTTGAGTACTTTCATGGTCGCTACAGAATCAACAGACCTGTAATAATGTGTGCTATTACATGACAACACACATGCGATGTCTTGTACAAAAGTGGTTTCTCCATGAAAGGGTGATGTCATCTGATGTTACCCATAAGCCACTTCTTCATAATTTGCTTTCCTTTGTTTTACCTTGTCAGAACTAGTTAATAAATAAACAGGTGAACAAACAAAACAAAATGAAAGTAATGGACAAATAAGTAACACCTCCCCCACCCCTTATTATCTTTTGCATGGATTTTATTGTGACTACTTCATTCTATTTTATTTCATCATCTTTCAATACAGGTTTTTAACTTCTGTAAGCATTCTTTTAATGTTAAATTCGAAGCCCGTTCGCTATCCTTTGTGTTCAAGTCATTCCATTTCGTTTGCGTCCATTTAACAGTGTACAAATTTACATATATCTTTCACCACCTTCAAATATCTATCACCCTAATGTTCATCTCAACGTTTTTACGAAAGACGATGGAACTAAGCATGTACCGGTATTCTTGTGCAACAGGCCTAGCCACGATAAGCCTAACCTTGTTTTGATAAGGACGATGAACCGGAAGAACCGTGGCTAATACTGACAACGAAGGAAAGTGGGGCAGTTCTCAAGTGGTAAGCATTAATACGCTTAATATGTATTTTTAACTATAATGGTCAATTGACACATAAATAATTTTCACCGTCGGACGTTACGTATCAGACAGTCAAATTTTCACAGAACATAAAGTGTGAAACAGAAATATTCAGATACATCGAATGATTGTTTCAGATACTTACGAATTATAACTTATTTTATCAACTTGCAAAAATCACAAATGAGCTGAAAGCTGTTTTAAGCCCATTTGGTGCTAAAGAGAAAGTTATAATAGCAGGGGATTTCAATGCTAGAGTAGGTGTGCAGAATGCAATTTCTGACAATGTTCTTGGTAAGTTTAATGATCCTTGTGTGGATGATAATGGCGAAAGATTAATTGAACTCTGCATTGAGAATGGTTTGTGTGTATGTAATATGTTTTTTAACCGCATGTATATCCACACATATACTTGGGAAAATCGTACTCTTGGTCAAAAGAAAAAGAGTGTGATAGATTTTGTTGTTTACGATCAGTGTCTGAAACACTTAGCTGTTGACACACGTGTGATGAGAGGTACGGATGTTGGTTTTGATCAATACTTAGTAGCGTCACGAGTGAAACTGAATGTTGGTTGGAGGAAAAGGAATAGGAAGAGGCCCAGGATGGAAAGAATACAGGTTGAAAAGCTCCCTGAAGATCATAAGCGTTATTCTGACATACTCAGAGAACGACTGAAGGAGCTGGAGCTTTGTGAGAAGGATGTAGAAAAGAAGTGGGAATGTTTTAAGAACTGTGTGGTTACTGCTGCTGAAGAGGCCTGTGGCACCACAGTAGTGGGTAAATATAGAGGTGATGCTTGGTGGAATAGTGAGATTGAAGAAACAGTAAAGAGAAAGAAAAAAGCCTATTTGGGGATGTTGCAAGGTAGAGTTTCTGTGGATGAAAATTGCCATAAGAAGCATGAAGCCGTTAAGCTGGTTCGCCAGAGTAAGGCAAAAGATAGGAAGGAGAATGTAGAAGGGCATGAGTTGGCTTTTCGGAAAGATAGGAAGATTTTCTGGAAGTACATGAGACTCAGGAAAAATAGGGAGAAACAAGGTTGTAAGTTGTGTGAAGAATGAGATTGGGGAAATGATATGGGAGCCTAATGAGTTAAGTGAATGATGGGGTGAATACTTCTGTGAGTTATTAAATCAGGAAAGCAAAGGCGATTCTGAGGCAGATGCAGATGATGTCACAGTGAAGGATGGAAGCGGGGGGGGGGGAGATATCAAGAGAAGAGGTATGTAAAGCTCTAAAATCTCTTCAGAGTCGTAAGGCTACGAGAGTTGATGGCATAACTGCCGAGATGTTGAAATATGGTGGTGACTCTGTAATTGACTGGTTAACTGAAATTTGCCAGTTGTGCTGGTTGTTAGGAATGGCCCCTCAGGATTGGAAGGATGCTATCATTGTGCTCTTGTATAAGGGAAAAGGTGATTAGACTGACTGCAAGAACTATCGTGGCATTAGCCTACAAAGTGTGCCACGGAAAGTGCTTGGTAAGGTCGTTATTGAAAAAGTATGGGGTCTTACATCCGAGAAAGTGTGGGATGTTCAGAATGGGTTAATGCCTGGTAAAGGCTGCACTAACCAAATTTTCGTGTTATGCATGATAATTAAAAAGTATGTGGCTGTTGGTAAGAAAGTTTTTGCCGCCTTCATAGATTTAGAGAAAGTTCACGACCGAGTAAATAGGACACTTTTATGGAAGGTATTGAATGAATATGGTGTCACTGCGAATCTGCTTAATAGTGCAAAAGCCATCTATGCTGGTAGTAGAGCTTATGTACGAGTGAATGGTGTTTTATCAAAATGGTTCTCTATTGGTGCAGGAGACAGACAAGGTTGTTTATTGTCACCATGGTTGTTTAATATATTTATGGATGCGTGCATTAGAGATGAGCTCAGACGGGCTCAGAATTCATTAACTACTGAAAAACCCGGGCCCTGGCTCGGAATTACATGTCTTGAATTTCATTACTGTAATTAATTGAACACGTGTAATTCCGAGCCTGGTTGAATTTCATTGTGGATTTGTTACCAAAATAGATGGTTGCTCTCAGGTTCCACTGGTAAAAAATACCCTGTTAATTCATGAGACTTATATTCTTTCTCACTTACCTCCAAATCATTAACATATGTCATATGTTAATGATTTGGAGGTAAGTTCTTTTACCTCCAGTTGATAAGTAAGTACCCTACAATTGAAGCACCACTGCTAATGGAAGCATTATCAAATACAGTACCAATACTCAACAGAAGATTATTAACTGTGATGCCTTACTGTGCAACAGTTCTTTTCCTTGTTTCTCAACTGCTATTGAGTAGCTTTCTTTAGTTCATCACCATTTTGGAAGTAATGCTAGAAAATACACCTTTAACGAAAGCAAAGGGATGATAGTCTGCTAGAGCTAAATAAGAATTGCACCAAGGTTGGGATACCATACCTAAATTACACAATACTCTGTAGCTATGGGGACTGCATGGAAAAATTATCACACTGTCAGCAAATCAAAGACGAGTTAAATAATTACCATTAATTTTTATCCCCTTGTCTTTTATGTTCAATGACTGAAAAACATTCTGCAATACTGCACTGAAGAACTTGGAGATATGGTGTCACCTTGTCTCTGAGCCACGTCCTCACGTACATGATCAGAAGTAATGCATCTCTACAGCACACAACAACTCCTATGTCTCTTCTGTAGTACCCAGGCTTCACTGCCATACATCGGAGTAAGAACAATTACACTTCCACCCACAGCCATTCGAGACTCTCTTGAGAAACCATCATTTCTGTGAAATCCTCCAAAAGCAGCTATAACTTTCAATGAAGAATTCACTTGCCTACTAATTTCACCATGTGATTTGTTCTCTCTGTCAAACATGCTTTCTAAATACACAAGATCATTCACCCGGTCAATCACTGCTCCCCCCCCCTTTTTCTTTTGCATTCAATACTAACAGTTCCTCACTCAAAAACCATAACTTTGGTTTTTTCCTTATTTATACTCAGCTTGAATTTCATACGAACTTTGTACATCTGGGACAACATATTCTGCAACTCATTTTTGCTCTCTGCCAACAGGACTGTGTCATCAGCATACAGTGATCTGTGCACATGCATATTACCAAGATATAAACCAGTATTTTCCATTTTGGCATCACGCATGCATGCATCTATAAATATATTAAATAGCCACAGTGACATTACGCAACCTTGTCTTAACTCCTGCACCAACAGATAACCATTTTATACAACACCATTCACTTGTACACGAGCTCTACTGCCAGCATACATGGCTTTTACACTATTAAATAGATTCCCAGTAACACCATATTTATTCAGTACCTTCCACAGAAGTATCGTATTTAATCTGTCATAAGCTTTTTCTCTCTAAATCTATGAAGGCAGCAAACACTTTCTTACCAACAGCCAGATACTTTTCAGTCATCATGTGCAGGGCAAAAATTTTATTGATACAGCCTTTACCAGGCATAAAACCACTCTGAACATCTCAAACTTTCTCTGATGTAAGACCTAATACCTTATCAATAATGACCTTTCCAAACTCTTTCCCTGGCACACTCAGTACTTTGTTTGTCTTACTTTTATGTTATTTCCTGATTAAAGTTATTAATTAGTTAAAGCTTTAGTCTTTCCTTGCATTGTCAAGCATACAGTTCAATTTAATCAGTGCTAGTTATTGACTGTGTAAAGAAATCCTTTGCTTGTGAATTCATTCGTGTACTGCAAGTGAATGAATAATCTCATAAGGTGAACTAAGTCTAATTTTCACTCACCTTGCAACACACAGCAAATAATTTTAAGGGATTTGTTGCACGCTGAACATAGAGCAAATCTTTCACAAAACACTTGTATAATTTCCTTTGAATTGGAGTCATTCTAATGAGCAAAACATGCTCTTCTTTCTTTGGGAGAACTGCTCTCAAAACTGAATGCCCTCTCCTGTAAAAATTCATGTTTAAGTGTAAACAGCTTATACAATAAAAATAACATTTTAAGTACACAATAAATATTAAAAGCAACAAAATATTTCCTGTTGTTAACTAATCCAAGACTTACACAATTTATTTAAAATTTTGGAACTATAAAAATCCAAATATGAACAGCATTTAAGTCTAACTAGTTGCACACACACTCAATTTACAAATAATTTGAAACATGGTGTTGCCGAACCATAGTTTAAGCATAAAGTGATCAAAATATCAGCAAATAAATTCACAGCAAGCAAAGCAAAATGTTCTGTGACAACAGTGCAAAGCTAATTCACGAGGTAAAAAAAAAAATCATTTAAAATTATACTTGATACATAAGGTAGCTTTAAAAAATTAACATCACCGTTCTTACATTTTGAACCAAGAAACACAGCAGCACATTTAGATACAGTGGCTTCAAAATATTGTTCCTCAGCAGTTACACACTTTTAAGGTGGACCTCAAGTAATTTTGCTTCCTATACTTCCACTGGGAAAACTTCTGTACATATTTTCTTCACAATTAATGCGTTCCCAAGGATAAAAATTTGAACATCAATTAAAATAGCTTCATTTTATAACTTGGAATACTTAATATTTTCTGAAAAATAAACATAATTATGCAATCCAACATTTGTTTGTCTCCTGACGCCATCAAAGTACAGGTGAGCCATCTTTCTTCTGGTTTCAACACCACCGAAGGAAAAGTTATTAATTTTTAATATAATTATGGTTATGTTTTAGAAAATATTAAGTATTCCAAGTTATAATATGCAGTTATTTTAATCGATGCTCAAATTTTCATCCTTGGGAACGCATTAATTGTGAAGAAAATGTGTACAGAAGTTTTCCCATTGGAAGTATAGGAAGCAAAATTACTTGACGTCCACCTTAAGAGAAAGTGAGACATTTCTAGAAGCCCCCACGTCACCTTCTGCAAAGCAACCTTCAATGGCATTCCCATCTCTGCTGCATTCTTTAACCCTTTAACAACCAGAGCCCTAAAATCTTGTCTCTAAGCATACCATAACACCCGAAACTGTCAGTTGCTCCTTTCAGAATTTCTCTTCACGCCTTTACAAGTTAACAAAAGAAGGATTAAAGCTCTAGGACTACACGAAACTTCTGATTTGTAGTTCTGATGTGCACTGACCTTCAGATGTTTCCCAGGGGCAATCACTTACTTTCTTCCCAGAGAAGGCATGGGATGTCATGAGAGTAAATAACATTACCCTGGAAGATACCAATGTCTGCTTTACTTATATGTTTAGCACCAACAATGACGACTGACGGTGACTTCTGCCAATCCTGTAGAGGCTGTGTAAATTCAAAGAACAGGTGGCAGTAAGAAATCCTACTCACACTGGACATGCGTTTTTGGGCGGTCATAGTAGTTTGGATGTAAGGGCATTTCCAGTAAAATTGCCATTAAAGGGTTAAATGGTAGCTCTACATTTGGTCTTTCAGATATGGGAAGAAGTAAAAATATGGTAAAAGCAAGTGATTAGGGACAATGGAGAAGGACTATAATTCCAAGTCTAGTAAGTTGCTGTGTAAGAAATGAGTGACGTTTATTCTCATTGTAGCCCATTTAGTCATTGGTTATAAAGACTGTTGGATGTTTCAAGCAAACTGCCTCCTGTTGACGGAAGAACCCTTCCATGCACCTTTGCTGACTACCACATCATCTCTAAAATAAACTAATATAAGACAATCTCCTCAGAGACAAAGAATATTTCAGCATAACTTTCACTGCAAAATGTTCCCATTTGAGCAGTGCTGCATTCAGAATTTGTATATGGGAGGAGATCAGGGGTAGCAATCTGATTGGAAGAGCGGCCAGGGCCCATGTTGTAATGCACCACATTTGCATAAAAAGCACACTATTTTTATTTAAATTGTATGCTGCAGATAGGAGTGGCTTTGGCAAGGCATATGGAGATTATGCAGGTGCTAACCCTCTTTCCCTAAGCCACCTTTTGGGTCAGTCACAGTTGCTGAGCCTTACTTTACTAAGATCTTAGCAATGCTGACGTTTATGCTAGAAGCTGAAGGGGAAACCACCATATTGTCTGCTTTTCTTTTCTGTCTTTTCCATTTTTGAGAAAACCTAGATCACTATCTGCCACATCTTTTAAAATCACCACATTTGTGCTGGTAGTCTTCACTGTGAATGCTGTTCCAACACTTAGTAAAGTTTTAACTTGACATGAATTTTTGCTGCTGCTTCATATAGCAGGGCCTGTGGTCAGGCATGAAAGTGGTCATGGCAGAAAAAGGCTGAACTTTTCCCACATAGGAATATGCAAAAATAATTAACATTTCAGCATTTATTAACTACCCTAAGCACAATATATGCATATACAAAAGCCATAAAATTGCCTAACATTTATTTTAGGAACGAATAAAAATTCTATTTTAGTCAATGTACTTACACCAAACCAATAATGCCAATCCCATATTTATACTGATCTATTTACAGTTCAAATGGTTGAAATTGCAGTGAACCCTTTATTTCCATAACATATTAAATCTGCACATAAAGTGCACAAAACTTTCCCACTTGCATCCACTTTCTTGATATTCTCCAACAGTTAAAACACACACGTGCTTATTGCAAACTCTGAACAGCCAAGTAGACTACAAAATGATTATGATGACGATTAGTAAACTCTTTGTACTGCATCTTGAAAAACAGTTACCCAATTCCCTATAGCCACATAGAAAATTGTGGTCAACCCAAAATGAGCAAAGTCTTTGCACCCACGCTAGTGTCACATCAATCAGCTGTAAGAGCAAGCCTTCACCAGGGAAGCCTCACCTACTACCCTTGAAGTTGACATGCTGCAGCCAATCACAGTCAAGAAACATCTGGGCTGGAGAACTTTATGCTGGCGCTGCTCAGGGTTGTAATTCATCCTCTTGATATGCGAAAGCTTTATCTGCCTCTAGCTTTGCGAGACAGTTTAAATGGAACCCCCTCCCCCACCACCACACACACAATTTTTTTTTTTAATTTCTGCATCGATCTCCGAAACTCCCAAAAAGGCGGAATTCTGCCTTTTGGCATAACTCTTTCATCCCTGTGTGGTGTACAGCTAAATATTAGTGGTCACCACCCACCACGTGCAACTAGGTAAGTGGCGACTAAAAAATGTTGTAGTCACAGGGGTCGAAAAATTGTCTGCCTACAAGGACTACATTTTACTGGAGGATGATTAAAAATTAAAGACTGATATCTCTGTGGATGGGTGTGAAGGGTGTTTCTTTTAATTTACAAACTTTCAGCATTTTCGTAAGAATTTCATTTGCATTTTTCTCCATTCCTTTAAGCACAATAATTTTCTAACATCTACCTCAAACACATGAGTAAAACAGCCCTCTTCAAAGTAAATAAGTGGGTGTGTTCAACTTATAGATTCACTCCTCAAGAAAACTGGAGACTGTTTATTTTCCACCATAAAAGTCTGGGCACATGCAAAACCAAAAAAGCCCAAAAGCATTATTATGATGCCTCGAACTCATGTAACCATCTTTGATTCAGTTCTTCTTCACTAGACTAGGGTTGCTATTGCCAGACATCCTTGAACTCATGGGACAGTCTTTGATTTATTTTTTCTTCACATGACTAGGGTTGCCGTTGTCGGATATCCTTGAACAGTTTTTAATTCACTTTTTGCTTCAAATAACTAGGGTTGCAGTTGTCGAATATCCTTTAACAGTTTTTAATTCACTTTTTGCTTCAATGGACAAGGGTTGCTGTTGGATATCCTTGAAGTCTTTAATAAACTTTTTGCTTCAATGGACTAGGGTTGCCATTGTTGGACATCTTGAACAGTTTTTAATTAACTTTTTGCTTCAATGGACTAGGGTTGCCAATGCCAGAAGTCTTTGAACTAGTGTGACAGTTTTGATTGTTTTTCTTCAATAGACTAGGGTTGTGATTGCCGACATCCTGTACTTTACATTAATAAAATTCATTCTGTGATGGCGCAATTTAAAACCCAAAAAAATGTTGTTTTCAGCTTCTTATCAGTTTGATTATAAAGTAACCTGGCAACTGCTACCATTTGCCTGCATTCTTCACTCTGGTCAAACATATGTTGTGGTGTGTTGTTTTTTGGGTTCACTGTCCAGAAAAAAATCATCCTATGTATAACAATATAGTCCTACTCCCATTGTAAGAGAAGAAAAATTAGAGATATTACAATGAAGACTGTGTCCTGCTAACTTATGGGGAAGAGATTCAAATTAAGAACACACACCAAATACACTGGTGTGCAAAAATTAAGGATGAAGAGGAGAAATTAGCATAACAGCGGAACGAGCAGGCAGAACAGACCGAAAGACCACTCAGGAGATAGACTAGGGTCTGGTACGGTAGGGCATGCACATATTGCAGTATGGCGGGAGGTCGGAAGGGTATAAAGCACATGGGCGATGTACGCTCAGCAATTCGGTGAAAGCTACTGCATGGTGCACATTGGTTTGAATGACGTCGAGTTGTTGCTGCCACCGTGTGATATGGCCAATAGGAAATCCAGTAGACGACATCTGGATGACTTTACCCGAGGTCGCGTCATTGGGAAGTTGGAAGAAGGTCGAAGTGTGACTAGTGTGGCCGAGGAGTTCGGGATCGCTCACAGCATCGTTTCACAAGCTTGGAGAGCATTTCAAACGACAGGAACAGCTGTCTGAGAGTTTAGCAGTGGTTGTCCACGAGCAACCATGGCGGCGGCCGGCCGGTATATTGTCCTACAGGTGAGAAGAGACAGACGGCAGACAGAGGGAGAAATCACAAGGCACATGCAACAGACAACTGGACATCCGTTATCGCACTTTACAGGGGCCAGGAGGCTGCACAAAGGTGGTCTATTTCATGACAACCAGTACAGTGTATGCCATTATCGCCTGCTTGTCGGAGACGGCGGTTTCTGTGGTGCCAGGAACACAAGAACTGGATACATCGGCAATGGGGTCGAGTTCTCTTTACGGATGAGAGACGATTTAGTCTGACGAGTGATTTTGGACATATACACATCTCGAGAGAGAAGGGAACACGCAATCACACCTCCAACATCATCGAAAGGGACTGGTTTGGAGGTGGCGGAGTTCTCGTTTGGGGCGGTATCATGCTTGGTAGTCGTACTGACCTCCACATCTTCCAAGGAGGTTCAGTCACTGGAGTCCGTTATTGTACCGAGGTTCTCCTGCCTCACGTGCGTCTGTTTAGAGGTGCTGTGGGTCCTGAGTTTCTCTTCATGGACGACAACGATACGCTTCATCGTACAGTGGCTGTCGCAGAACTGTTAGAGAGTGAAGATATTCAATGCATGGATTGGCAAGCAAGGTTACTGTACATAAATCCAATCGAACACGTGTGGGACCTTTTCGGGAGATGCTTGAAAGCACGTCACCAGCTGCCAGCAATGATTCCACAGCTGCGATTGCCGCTACAAGAGGAATGGGCAGCGATGCCTCAACAGCTCCTTGACAACCTCGTCCTCAGCATGGACAGACGTTGTAAATCCTGCAACGCAGTCAGGGGTGATCATATCCCCTACTAAAGACTGGATTTTTCTTGGCAGCTGCCTGTCATATGAACGTTTCTGTCTTCTGTCCAGTTGTGCTCGAAGCTACCTTTTCAATAAAAACCTTTGTATCCTTTGGATTCCTTGTTTGGACGGTTTTGCTCACTTGTCCCATATTCTTACATCTTGGGGATCTTATAATATGATTTGAGTCGATGTGGAGCACTTCTGCATGACGTTACATTCAAAAAACCGCCTCGTCTTTAATTTTTGCACACCAGTGTACGAGTATAAATGATTTTTTCAATAAAAATTACTTGTTCAAATTTGGCTGAAGTTTTTGATAAAGAACATGTCACTTTTTTAGCACATCTCTTGCAAAAAAGATCATGCTTATGTTACTAGTTTGTCCGTTCGTCTGTCCGTGGATACAATATCTCTGCAACTATTAGTCTGATTTGAAAAATTATGTTTGCGTTGGAAAGCTTGAAATATGCAAATGATGATTCTTTATTTCCTTTTTTTATGATGCACAATTTCACCGCTAGAGGGCAAAAACGCAGATGATTTCAAACTCAAAATACATTTTATTCCATATATTTTCTTCTAAACATCCGATTGAAGAAATTCTTTTGCCGTTTAATTCCATTTATGGCAAAGACTATTTTCGGTATAGTCACTTTTTCAAGTTACGCATAACATTTCTGCTAGGGGGTGTAAAAGTAAACTGTGTTTTCCTCGATATCTCTGCTCCTAAAACTTTGATTTGAAAAATTCTTTCTGAAGCGGATACAGTTCCTGATGGGAAATGTTTTGCATATAATTTTTATTTTTGGTAAAAAAACGGTTTGTTAATTTCTGCTTCTGATGTATTTTGAGCAAAATCTTAGCTCCTAAAATTTCAAATGGAAAAATTCTTTTATGGGCTGATACCACTTACTTCGATAAATCTTTTTGGAATATTTTCTTTTTGGAACATTTTCTTCTTAAAATAATGAATTGTTTCTCCACCAGGGAGGGTAGGTGTATATCTTATTTTTGTCAATATCTCTGCTTCTAAGAGTCCGATTTAAAAAAATTATTCTTTGTTGAATACAGCTTTTGGTGCGAAATGCTTTTCATATAATTAAAATTTTTTCAAGAAATTCATATAGACTTTCCGCTACGGGGCATAAAGGTAAATTGTGTTTTCCCTAATGCCCGAGCTTCTAAAATCTCGATTGAAAAAATTCTTTTGTGGACTGATACCGCTCACATGGATAAACCTTTTCGGAGTATTTTCTTCTTAAAATAATGCATGGTTTTTCTGCTAGTAGGCATAGATATATATCTAATTTTTGTCAATATCTCTGTTTCTAAGAATCCAATTTGAAAAAAAATATTTCTTTGTTGGAGAGCATTTCTAATGCGAAATGTTTCTCATATAATTTCAAATTTTTCTCTGGCTGTGAGGATGTCAGAGGACAGAAAAAAATAAAAGCAAGTCACCACTACAGAACTGAACCTGCACACAGCACAGAGAACACCATAAAAGATACAAAACCAGAAACTATCATACGCATCTCACGCAAGTTCAGTCACAGCGAGTCGGAGTGGAGATATATTGTGCATCGAAGGTTGCGTCGCCGACGCAGGATCGAAGGTCAATGATCAGGTGCTCTACTGCCTGCCCCGATAACACTCAGCTACCATCCCATCGTCATTACCGGAGGTTACGGAAGGAGACCACATGTTTCCTCTTTCCTTCCACCCAACTGCGGTTTACAATAACAAAACATCAGCAGAAAGAGGAGGGTCCACGAGGCATGTTCAAAACAAAAATAAAGTATGATCTTCTGCGTGCCACGGAGTTCGTCTGCAAAGCGCAAACCAGTGGTGAAAATGACCCCTCCCCCATGTTTTTTTCTTTAGATCTCCATTACTCTCGAAAACTGTCCGAAGGCACAAAAGTGGAGCCCCCCCCCCCCCCAAGCATGTTCATCTCGATGGCGTCATTTTCTCTCCCTTCAGGAGTGCAGCACAAAGGCTGCGTTTCTACAATAACAGGTCTTTTTGAACAGGTCTTTTTACCTTACCGTAATGGTAAATTTATTGGCGTTTATATCGGTTGTATTTTTAATAAATAAGCTTACGAAAATTTTAGGAAGAATAGTAAATTTTAGGTATAATTTTAGGAATTTAAGGAGGGCCACAAAATATTAGGAACTTTAGGAGGAATACGATCCCTGGAGGTGGCTCTGAAAGGGATGCAGAAAAATGACTTCCAGCACGTCTTTGAGTAGTGGCAACGACATTTGGACAGATGCATTGCCTCCGGAGATCACTTTGAAAAGGACTACAGCCATGTGTAGTTCAGGTTCATACATACATGTTTACAAATTTCCACACAAGTCTTTCTTGAACGGGCCTCGTATATAATGTCTGTCTATGTCTGATTATATTAAAGGCACAATGCAGCAATACCATTAATATACAGCAACAGCTGCCAATAGCCTAAGACAGGTGGGCACTACTAGATTTTGATCCTTCACTTACCACTAGGCAAAATCACCAATTTTTAGCTATACTGGTGTTGCACAGTCTGTCTTTCGGTCTTACATGGTTGTTTTGGAGCATGCATACTAGATAAATATCTGCAACAGTGACACTGTTTGATGAATCTATAAAGCTTCTGTGGTGAATCTTCTCACATGCACTGGCAAATTTTATGTTAGCAAGATGCACCAAACATTCATCTCAACAATTTGAAACTTACACACACTGTGCTCTCATCATGTGATGTCCTGTCTGCTACTCAAACCAAAATTGAGAAGTTTTTGAGCCTGTATGTAGTAGCTACACTTCAAACTGAGATGCAATAGTGTTTGTGCCACTAGGAAGACCATCTACCTTGTACAACATCTCACATTAAATGACAATCTTGAACAAGTGTATCAATACAGATCAAAAACAAAAGTAATATGCTCAATCCTTTTCTTATCCCAGAGTCAATCTCCTACCATTCATTAGTACTTCTTTCATCCTGGAAGATACTTATTAGCACAGTGGCTTGTGCCAACAGCTTGCCCCACCTTCCAAATCCATTTCACACACTGAACAATTTGTTCTGAGGTACTTTTATAAAGCCTTTAGGAATGACATTTTTTTACACCCAAACTGATGAGGTTTTTAGAAATTACTTGAAAGGATAATTTAGAAATTACTTAAGGGGATAATTTCTAAAAACATTTTCAAGTTCATCAGACATATATATATATATATACAATGGGGGATGTAAGGTCACGTGATGCGTAACATCACAGCTCCTCCTTGACAAATGTCAACCCCGCCTTCTCGTGGTACATCCTGTTCCCACTAAAGGGGCTCTGACGACCACTAATAGCGGTATAACTATACCATCGGGATTAGAGGAAATGCTATACCACACTCACCAATCCGCTTGGCCAGCGTGGTGAGTTATGGCCAAACCCCTCCAAAATGACTCCACAACTTAAATCTTGGCCCTCAGTCTCCGGCAGCTGGAATGTACCTGGCCAAGGCAGCGGCCAGTGCGACATGAAGGCAGAGGGTGCTGAGAATCCCCGGAGGACCGGACTAGGCTGCCATCTGATGCTGACCTTGGCTATCTATGTATAATGGACGCTCCCTATCTTCTGATTCAAGGCTTCTTGAATTGGAAGAGGAACTACTAAGGATCAAGTGGGACATCGTCGGGCTAAGTGAGGTAAGGAGAAAATCTCATTGAACTGAAAAGTGGACATCTCTTCTACTATCGTGGGACAGATACTGGCAGAACTAGTGGTGTTGGATTTATAATAAACAAGAAACTGAAGGATAAAGTTGTAGAAGTTGAAAGTTCCTCTGACAGAGCTGCACGACTCGTTATCCAACTCTCGAGAAGATACCAGGCTCAGATTATTCAAACTTACGCACCCACCACAAGTCATGCTGAAGAAGAAATTGAAGAATTTTATGAGGAAATTCGTCATCTAAATAATAAAGGTAAGCAGCACTTGAAGATAATTATGGGAGATTTCAATGCAAAAATAGGGCAACGGCAACAAAATGAAACTTCAGTAGGTAAATTCGGTCACGGCAACAGAAACCAGCGTGGAAATACTCTCGTAGAGTTTGCAGAGGCAGAAGGGTTTTTCATCTTGAACTCCCTTTTCAAGAAAAAGCCACACAGGAAATGGACATGGAGACATCCAAATGGGACGACAAGTGAAATTGATTTTATTATGTGTAACAAAAAATTCGTCATAGAAGATTGCAGTGTGCTAAACAAGTTCAACACAGGCAGTGACCATAGATTGGTGAGATGTAAGATGCACCTCAACACTAAACTCGAACGTAGCAAGCTCATAAGACAAACAAAATGTATTGACATAACCAACCTTAAAAAACACCATAATACCTTCAAATTGGAACTAAAGACAGATTCTCTGCTTTAGAAGGCCTAACATCGGAAGAAGTGGATATTTCGGAAGTTAACAGAAAAGTAACCAAAACTCTTATGGAAACTGCAACAAAATTAGCTGGGCCTAAGAACAAATTGCATTTGAACAAATTATCAGGAAAAACCAAAATGTTGATGCAAAAAAGAAGAGAGATGAGGACAACTAAAGAAGATGTGACTTCCAAAGTGGAATATATAGAGCTATGCAAGACAGTACGAAAAAGTATCACTGAAGACGTAAGGAAATTCAACTGTGAACTAGTAAGGAAAGCAATTGAAAACAACCAAAGCCTAAAGATAGCAAAGGGACATCTCAGTAAGGGGAAAAAACAGATTATGGCACTGAGAAAAGAAGATGGTTCTATAACAAGAAATAGAGGCGAAATTTTGACAAGAGTGAAAGATTTCTACTCCAAATTATATGAAAGGGATGATACATGTACTCCAGACATTATGAAAGGTACCAGTACCAGAGTTCTTCCAGTCCTTCCAGCAGAAGTTGCACATGCAATCAAGAACATGAAGTGCGGAAAAGCTCCAGGAGAAGATGGAATTACTGTAGACATCATACAAGAAGCAAGTGGAGAAATCGAAACAGTACTCGCCCAAATTTTCACTCGATGCCTTAATGAAGGGAAAATTCCTGAGGATTGGAACAACGCTACAATGATCGTGCTACATAAAAAAGGTGACATTGAGGATCTCGGAAACTACAGACCTATCAGCCTCCTATCAGTGGTTTATAAAATCTTCACTAAAGTTCTTTCACACCGCTTGAAGGTGACACTGGACATGGCTCAACCGAGAGAACAAGCTGGATTCAGGAGTGGCTACAGCACAATAGATCATATCCACGTACTAAAAGAACTAATTGAAAGAGCGAGGGAATATGAACTTCCATTGTGCATGGCTTTTATCGATTATGAAAAAGCCTTTGATTCGGTGAAACAATCAGCAGTTGCAATGGCTCTGAAATCCTGCGGTATTGAAGATGCATACATTAATATTATTAATAACATCAATGAAAATGCAAGTGCAAAGATTCGGCTGTTTGAAAATACAACACACGTAAAAATTGGAAAGGGAGTGAGACAAGGTGACACCATATCTCCGAAGCTCTTTAATGCCACATTGGAGGGTGTTTTTCAGTCGCTGAGCTGGGAAAACAAGGGGATAAAGATTAATGGAGATTATCTAACCCACCTTCGTTTTGCTTATGACGTAGTCATTTTTGCAACTACCCCATCAGAGCTGCAGAGTATGATCCAGGAACTTGCTGACAAGAGTAAAGAAGTGGGATTAAAAATGAACTTTCAGAAGACAAAAGTGATGTTCAATGCTTTTACAAGAAATGAAGATTTATCGATTGATGAAGAAAAGCTGGAGATAACAGACACGTGCGTTTATCTTGGACAGCAGATATCAAGTGAGGGTCACATTGATGAAGAAATTAATCGGCGTACAAAACTTGCCTGGAGAGCTTTTGGAAGAAACAGCATGATTTTCAAGAGCAATATGCCATTATGTCTTTAAAGAAAAGTGTTTGATCAATGCATCCTTCCAGTGCTTACGTATGGTGCAGAGACGTGGACCTTAACTAAAAGAGACATACAAAGGCTGCAGACAACTCAAAAAAGCATGGAGAGGTGCATGCTTGGTATAACCAGGAGAGATAAGAAGAGGAACTCGTGGATCCGAAAAATGACAAGAGCGGAAGACATCATGATCAGAGTTAAATCCCTAAAATGGCAATGGGCTGGACATACTGCCAGAAGGACAGATCATCGATGGACAGCCGAAATTTTAGATTGGATTCCAAGGGACAGGAAAAGACCCAGAAGAAGACCACATGGGAGATGGGTGGATGAAATTCGAGAGTATGCAGGGGTGACATGGAGGAGACTGGCACAAGACAGACCGTTGTGGAGGAAACTTGGGGAGACCTTCGTCCAGCAGTGGATTGATAATGGTTGACAATGATGATGATGATGATATATATACAATATATATATACAGCATATATCAGTAGCCTATTCAAAGTATTGTCCATCACTTTCTATACATTTCCGCCATTTTTGAACCCATTGGTAAAATCCATTTCGGAAAAATTCCTGAGGCTGTCGTTTCGCCCATAAGTTAACAGCCAGTTAAACGTCTGTCACATCGTTCCCCGTGAAGTGTGTTTTTTAAAGTGACAAACAAGAAGAAGTCTGAGGGAGCCAAATTAGGATTGTAGGGGGTTGGGGCATCATCGTCCACCCCATGTTTACAATAGTCCTTGAAGTCTACATTGAGGTGTGGAGAGGTAAGGTCAGGTGATGCGTAGCATCACAGCCTCTCCTTGACAAATGTCAACCCCGCCTTCTCGTGGTGCATCCTGTCCCCACTAAAGGGGCTCTGACGACCGCCAATAGCGGTATAACTATACCATTGAGATCAGAGGAAATGCTATCCCACACTCACCAACCCGCTTGGCCAGCGTGGTGAGTTATGGCCAAACACCTCCAAAATGACTACAACTTAAATCTTGGCCCTCAGTCTCCGGCAGCTGCAATTTACCTGGCCAAGGCAGCGGCCAGTGCGACATGAAGGCAGAGGGTGCTGAGAATCACCGGAGGACCGGACTAGGCTGCCATTTGATGCTGACCTTGCCTACGTATAATGGACGCTCCCTATCTTCTGATTCAAGGCTTCTTGAATTGGAAGAGGAACTACAAAGGATCAAGTGGGACATTGTCGGGCTAAGTGAGGTAAGGAGAAAAGGAGAAGATCTCATTGAACTGAAAAGTGGACATCTCTTCTACTATCGTGGAACAGATACTGGCAGAACTAGTGGTGTTGGATTTATAATAAACAAGAAACTGAAGGATAAAGTTGTAGAAGTTGAAAGTTCCTCTGACAGAGCTGCACGACTCGTTATCCAACTCTCGAGAAGAAACCGGGCTCAGATTATTCAAACTTATGCACCCACCACAAGTCATCCAGAAGAAGAAATTGAAGAATTTTATGAGGAAATTCGTGATCTAAATAATAAAGGTAAGCAGCACTTGAAGATAATTATGGGAGATTTCAATGCAAAAATAGGGTAACGGCAACAGAATAAAACTTCAGTAGGTAAATTCGGTCACGGCAACAGAAACCAGAATGGAAATACTCTCGTTGAGTTTGCAGAGGCGGAAGGATTTTTCATCTTGAACTCCTTTTTCAAGAAAAAGCCACACAGGAAATGGACATGGAGACATCCAATTGGGACGACAAGTGAAATTGATTTTATTATGTGTAACAAAAAATTCGTCATCGAAGACTGCAGTGTGCTGAACAAGTTCAACACAGGTAGTGACCATAGATTGGTGAAATGTAAGATGCACCTCAACACTTAACTCGAACGTGGCAAGCTCATAAGACAAACAAAATCTATTGACATAACCAACCTTAAAAAACACCATAATACCTTCAAATTGGAACTAAAGACAGATTCTCTGCTTTAGAAGGCCTAACATCGGAAGAAGTGGATATTTCGGAAGTTAACAGAAAAGTAACCTAAGCTCTTATGGAAACAGCAACAAAATTAGCTGGGTCTAAGAGCAAGTTGCATGTGAACAAATTATCAGGAAAAACCAAAATGTTGATGCAAAAAAGAAGAGAGATGAGGACAACTAAAGAAGATGTGACTTCCAAAGTGGAATATATAGAGCTATGCAAGACAGTACGAAAAAGTATCAATGAAGACGTAAGGAAATTCAACTGTGAGCTAGTGAGGAAAGCAATTGAAAACAACCAAAGCCTAAAGATAGCAAACGGACGTTTCAGTAAGGGAAGAAAACAGATTATGGCTCTGAGAAAAGAAGATGGTTCTATAACAAGAAATATAGGCGAAATTTTGACAAGAGTGAAAGATTTCTACTCCAAATTATATGAAAGGGATGATACATGTACTCCAGACATCATGAAAGGTACCAGAGTTCTTCCAGTCCTCCCAGCAGAAGTTGCGCATGCAATCAAGAACATGAAGCGGGGGAAAGCTCCAGGAGAAGATGGAATTACTGTAGACATCATACAAGAAGCAAGTGGAGAAATTGAAACAGTACTCGCCCAAATTTTCACTCGATGCCTTAATGAAGGGAAGATTCCTGAGGATTGGAACAATGCTACAATGATCCTGCTACATAAAAAATGTGACATTGAGGATCTCAAGAACTACAGACCTATCAGCCTCCTCTCAGTGGTTTATAAAATCTTCACTAAAGTTCTTTCACACCGCTTGAAAGTAACACTGAACATGGCTCAACCGAGAGAACAAGCTGGATTCAGGAGTGGCTACAGCACAATAGATCATATCCACATACTGAGAGAACTAATTGAAAGAGCGAGGGAATATGAACTTCCATTGTGCATGGCTTTTATCGATTATGAAAAAGCCTTTGATTCGGTGAAACCATCAGCAGTTACAACGGCTCTGAAATCCTGCGGTATTGAAGATGCATACATTAATATTATTAATAACATCTATGAAAATGCAAGTGCAAAGATTCTGCTATTTGAAAATACAACACACATAAAAATTGGAAAGGGAGTGAGACAAGGTGACACCATATCTCCGAAGCTCTTTAATGCCACATTGGAAAATGTCTTTCAATCACTGAACTGGGAAAACAAAGGGATAAAGATTAATGGAGATTATCTAACCCACCTTCGTTTTGCTGATGATGTAGTCATTTTTGCAACTACCCCATCAGAGCTGCAGAGTATGATCCAGGAATTTGCTGACAAGAGTAAAGAAGTGGGATTAAAAATGAACTTTCAGAAGACAAAAGTGATGTTCAATGCTTTTACAAGAAATGAAGATTTATCGATTGATGGAGAAAAGCTGGAGATAACAGACACGTGCGTTTATCTTGGACAGCAGATATCAAGTGAAGGTCACATTGATGAAGAAATTAATCGGCGTACGAAACTTGCCTGGAGAGCTTTTGGAAGAAACAGCATAATTTTCAAGAGCAATATGCCATTATGTCTTAAAAGAAAAGTGTGTGATCAATGCATCCTTCCAGTGCTTACGTATGGTGCAGAGACGTGGACCTTAACTAAAAGAGACATACAAAGGCTGCAGACAACTCAAAGAAGCATGGAGAGGTGCATACTTGGTGTAACCAGGAGAGATAAGAAGAGGAACTGGTGGATCCGAAAAATGACAAGAGTGGAAGACATCATGATCAGAGTTAAATCCCTGAAATGGCAATGGGCTGGACATACTGCCAGAAGGACAGACCATAGATGGACAGCCGAAATTTTAGATTGGATTCCAAGGGACAGGAAAAGACCCAGAAGAAGACCACATGGGAGATGGGTGGATGAAATTCGAAAATATGCGGGAGTGACATGGAGGAGACTGGCACAAGACAGACTGTTGTGGAGGAAACTTGGGGAGACCTTCATCCAGCAGTGGATTGCTAATGGTTGACAATGATGATGGTGATGATGATATAACTTTTATATTCATTATGTGAAACTTCCCTGAAAACTGACTAAGAACAGAAGTATTATCATGGCATTCCCCTACCCTTAAAAATCATGCTGTTCTTCATTCAGCTAGTTTCCAAAGGCATTTCTATGCTTCTTGTTTAATATGCTTGTTTTAACCCTGTGATTAAAACAAGTTAAAAAGATGACTTAGTATTTACCATTAACCTTCCTGTTCCCTTTCTTGTAAACAGACACAACAACTTATTTCTGCCAATCTGCAGGAAACAAATCAATTTTTCATGCCAACCTAATGGTTCTGTGCAACCCAAGGAATTCATAATCCCAACAAGTTTAATGAATTTTGCATTAATTTTACCCAGGGTTCGTACTCTTTTTGGGGGAAAAAATTCAAGGACTTTCCAGGCCTTTTCCAGGCCATATACAAAAAATTCCAGGATGATTATTACGCTTTACAGTATCATGCTCAAATTATTTTTTAAAAGCAATTTCAGTTTTAAGTAATAAAAATGATGAAAGATGCAAATGGATGAGTGTGCTTTTTTACCCATTACATTTCTTTTTAATGTTTTTAATTGGCGAATTACCCAATAATGCTAAACTGAATCGTGATGCAATTACCACAAGGCTATTCAGAAAATCCTTTCCCTCAATCAGAAAATGATTAATTCAATCAGTCATTTTAGCTCCATCACTATTCTGCACTATCTTCCCTGTAATCAGACTATTATTGATAACAACTGAAATTATTATAAAATAAAGTGAGGGCAGATTCAGAATTTAAGAATGGGGAGGGCGCACGTCTAACAGAGGACTGGTAAAAAAATCTCTGAGATTTATTTCCTCCAAAAAACACGGTGGTAAAACATGGAGGACCCATAAGGGGGAGATGGGGTGCTTGCCTCTCAGAGTACATCCCAAACAGCAGTTCTGAAGTACTGCTGTGTGGATCACTGAAAAGTTCGGGCAAATGTAAGACAAAACGTAGAGTTGCAAATCCATAAGTGAAAAAGTGTGATGTCTGAAAACAAGAAACGTGAGACAAAGCAAAGCACTTATCTACTTACTCAACCCCCCTTCCTTTTTGAAATGGGGCATGTGCTTGTTATGCCCACAGGTGGATTCTAGCTCTGATAAAAAGTGTTTCCATACATGGGAATGATTTTTTTTTTTTAAGATTCCCAATGACTGCCACTGGTGGCTGCATATTGGGATGTGACTTTTGAAGGCAATGAAAATCTTAATTACTAGACAGAATATGTTCCAGACTTGAGGAAAATTTCCCCCAATTGTAGTACAGTTATGTTAAATCAAAAAGCATAAGCCACGGAATCACTATGCACCTCAAGAAATGATTCGGGAGTGGACGATCATAGAAGGGTGAACCAATAGAGTTTAAAACAGAAAGTGTAATTTTAGGAACATGGCGACAAATTTCAAATAAGTTTCATCATAGAACTCAGAAAGTCTTGGCCCACCACCCAACTCAAAAGAATCTAACCACCTTTATGTCTACCAGTACACTTGCCTCATATTACTTTCCAAAAATTATTTTTCATATCAAACAAGATTGCCTCAATTTACTTATATTTTTTTAAATCAAAATCACAGCTAAACTAAATTTATGAAGTGCTACCCCAAAATGTAGAACTAGCTAAACTATTTATAAAAACCTTAAACATAAAACAATTTCAGTTTTTTATTGGTATAAATTAGGATATTCTTAAGTATTTTACATAAATGAAAAATGATGAGCATAAGGAATCTATACCTCCAGTTAAGCTTCAATCATAACCAGAATCAGAATAACCACTTTTGGTTCAACTCCCAAAACATAAGACATCTTAATTATATGAATTAAGTTTTTAAAAGCTTTTTTAAAAAAAATTGAAGTTTGTCAGTTATATAAACCAAAATCTGATCAATGCATTAAGAACAATTGATTGAATTGTTTTGGCCACAAATTCATAGTAAAATGTACAGCAAAAATATGTTTTAGGAGCCCATGAGTATTTACTGTACAAGTATATATAAGGTTTTATATTACTTACCAAAGTTTTAGTCCAATAAGAAGCCCAATTGTGGAAGTTAGTTGCAGAAAGTTATAAGTTTTTGGAACAGAAGAGTTCATTAGTCTATTTACATGAACTTCATATGAAAAACACTAAATAATTATGAAGATATAAGATCAAAACTGGTTTGAAGTTCAACATGCTTCAAAGAAAAAAAAAGTTCATTTCTATTGTAAATTGTACAAATATAAAAATTTTATGTTTTAGTATTAATTCTCTATATGCTTGGAAGATACCACAAATATGGAGTATCAATGGATGGTTATACAGATTTAAGATTGCTGACTTTGGTTTCAAGTTCCATATCCATTTTTTTAAGTACTGCTCTTTTCTCATGAGCAGTTTTTCTAAAGCTATTAGATTTTACAATGTATGTAATGTTATTTGTAGTTTCAGCTTTTAAAGCTAAATCATCAGCAGAGTTAAGTAATTCTTTGACTTCTCCTTCAATGAGTTTCCTTTTCTTTTTTATGCTATCAATTTCATCTAAAATAGCTTTCCTTTTTCCACATATGGCTGCTTTTTCCTTTTCTTTGGACTTATCATCCAAATAATGTATGTATTTTTGCCTTGCAGCTCCAACTGATAACAGAAGGGATTTTGAGATATTTACCTTATCAATACCACCTACATAGGATATATGATCATAAATAATTCTCTGTGCTACAATTGACTCCTCTCTCGTGTTTTCTACAATGAGCTCCTTATTGACTGAGAAACCCCTCTCAACAGAAGCTTGCCCATGTGACAACATTAAAAGAAGTTTCACAACTTTCCACAGTTCACTAAAAGCTTTAGTAGAAGACATGTACTCATACAATAATGTGTCTACTCTTTGTTGTTTATCTTCTGGATCAAAGTTTATGAATGAAGATTTTACTGCTGCAACACTGGTCACAAATTCCTTAAACTGCCATATTACACCATCACATAATTCTGGTTGTATTCTATGAGCATCAACAAGAAGTATGAGAATGGATGTTAGATTCTTAATACAAGTCTCACTATTTTTTGACATCAACCGAGGATCTAAACACTTCATGTGGCGAACAAGGGAGTACTTAAGTGGATTTTTTCCAATAGCTTCACAACTAGCTTTTGCAAAAATATTCGGCATTCCATTCTAAACTCCATAAGTTTGCGTTCACTAATGTTCTTAGCACTTAATTCTTTCAATACCTTCTCTGTTTGAAACCCAACATCAATTTCTTTATAGTGACAAAACTGAGATGCATCTGTAAGGTCTACTTGTAACAGCTTTAAGGCAGAGTTAGCTTCTGCCATTACGGTTCTTTTAACAAAGCGATTCATCATATTTCTTAGCATCTTTTCAAGATCTGTGGCCATAAAAGGCATCATTGGCTTATCTGACTGATATGCCTTGAGAAATGGTACCAGCTGTTTTGAAACTGAATTGAAGAAATGCAGTTTAGCCAAAACAAAAGGATCTTTAGTGAAAGTTTTGATAGCATCAAATGATACAGTGTGGGGATTCTTGATGCACTTCTTTTCAACTTGGTTAACATAATTTTCAATGTCTGCCCAAATTTCTAATGCTCACTCGCAGGCAGGAGTATTTTCTAGCCACCTGTGTGGGCAGAATTTTAATGGCATCTTACTGGCTAAAATTATTTTAGAAAAATCTTCCCTCCTTGCAGGTGAATCTTTAAAAAGTCTAAATAATGATGAAAGCAACTTTTGAATTTCCCACCCTGTTGCTGAGGCTCCATGTCGAAAGGCATTGTTTACAATGTGAAGTCCACAGCCCTGTGTTTAGGAATTGGACATTTGAGTCGGCACTAAGTGTTGATTGCAGCATATCAAAACTTCCAATTAACATTGGGTCCATCCATTGATAACTGCACAATGTTACACAGTGGGAGGCACGCCATGCATTCAAGAAATTTTTCCATCATTATGTCTGCACTAGCATGACCCAAAAAAACTGATGACAAATATCTGGTTGAAACTGTTCCTTTCCCCCATAAACGAACATGTATATCCATTTGTTTTGACTGACTAAACTTGTTTAAACTTTCATCAAACAAAATCACAAAATTTTCATTTTCAGTTTTGACTTCCTGAACCAACACTGATTTAAAGTGAGGTGCCAAACCAAAGCAACAAATGTAGGAACATTTTTTTTCGCCACAGCTGAAGTTTCCAGCAATTCTGCTGTCAGAAAACATTAGGCGGAATAAAACATCATTACCTGCACAAGACCTGTAAGAGTAATGGGATTTAACCACTTTCAAACACCACAATGCTTCTGCTTTAATGGTTGCATTTTTTTCAAGAGGAATATGCAGAGGATTAGATGTGGATGCAATAGGCTGTACTTGTTTATCACTTGATACACATAGCAATTTATCAACAGTTAGTGGAACATTTTTACAGCTTTCTGTCAACATACTATGTTTTTTTCCTTTCATGTGGCTTCTTAAAGCGGATTCCCCCATATTCGAAACATCTATTATTTTAATGCATAAAATGCATTTTGCAACATGGCAATTGCTTTCATCTTTTTTAATCCATCCAGCATATTTAGGATTTATTAGCCAAAGATCACTAAAAGTACACTTACCCATATTTAATGGGGAGGGGGAGATGAAAAAAATGGGTAAATCAACTGAAACAGTAAATGAAAACCAAAAAAATATCTAAGATCAGGAACCACACTGAATTTGAATGACTGTCTGACACAAAGGAAAGCACACAACTAAAAATTGAGAATTTCCTCTGAGTAAGGGGCTACACATGTGACCAATTACTATAGGCCAGATTTTAAGTAATTAAAGAAAAAGGGGTCTTACTGCTATGTTCTTTCCTGCTCCCCCAGCTTTGTCCTTTAGGCAGCCTGGGTTGCAAATGCTTTGGCATTGATTTAGTCTTCATTCAAAACAAGGAAACAACACTTAGTGAAGTTACTGTTTTATGACCTGTCTGCCAATCAGTAGACAGAGTGTTGTGCTAAAAGACTGTTACAAAGCATCACCTCTTACAGCTGGGCTCCAAACCAGAGGAAAGGAAATGTTAACAAACACTTAGTGCCTGAGGGAAGCAAAACTTTGTACTGGGTCTCCCCTCCTCCAAGTCTCAAATTTTTCATACTTACCCAGCTGGAGAGTGGACGTAGGGCTTCAAGCTTGGAGAATGAATACTGCTCTTATATCTATGCCTTTTAATTTAATTTCGACCATTTTCAACAGGGTAGGTTCCTAGGTTGTACCTAACAGCATACTAAAATTTCGCCAAAATCCAACCCCTTTTACGTGAATTATCGTACGGACAAATGGAAAAAACCAAAGCATAAACGTTTCTGCAACCTACAGTTCGAAAGGGTTAGTAATTTCTAAAATAAAAACATAACGAACAGCGTGAAAACTAGCTCATACACAGAATATTTGAAACTACAGTATGCGCTCTCAATTATTAGGGATGATAGGGGGGAAGGGAATAGAACTGTCCATAATTAGCATGTTCTCGTTGCGCTAGGCGCTTAGCACTACTGAATTCCGTCAGACCCCCAATGGTCAAATGATTGAAATGTGCTGATGTTCATGGAATGAAATTGGTTGATCAGCTATGATAACCGCATAAAATTTCGAAGGGGGAGGAGGGGGCGATTTTTTTTTACTTTATGCAACATTCTACATTACTCCAGTATTTATCTTGTCATCATCAACAATAGCAATGTAACTACCACTTACGATCGCGGATATCGGCCAACTGAAAATCTGCCATACAACTAAGGGATACAACACACAGGTATCCTGTTACAAAGTATTGTAATTGAAAAAAAAAAAAAAAAAAAAAAAAGGTTTCAGAAATTAAAATCGAAAAAAAAAAAAAACTTTCAGAAATTAATATCAAGTCATGGCGTTTCAAAAGTCCGCTTTCCTTTATAATGTTTAAAAACATGTAATGTTTTTTCTTTTTTATCTGTCGTGTATAATAAAAGTGGGTTGATTTTTTTATGGAATCAGACGTCCATATGTCTGATTGTCTTCGTCTGAGTTCACACGTTAGCTACTGTGTACAAGTAGACCTATTTTTTCAGCTCAAAAATATGTAGTTTTGTATGTATTCACAGTATAACTCATTCCGTATTCCCACAGAACAAAATTCAGCAGATACAAATGAAGAACATCAAGACCCACCCAACACCATGTTTCCGATTGTCTGCTGTTTATATTCAAGAAATGCGAATATGGATCAATGGTGAATGCAGCAACTATGGTTTTTATTTATTACCAAGAAAAAAAGGAGCCTGAAAGCTGTAAAGCTGAAACGGATATTTCTCCCCCTCCCGAAAACATTCCGATTAAGTTCAAACAGCAGGAGCACGCGTCCACGCACACTCAACCTCTGGAATGTCCTTCTTTTCATTTGGCACATCGCCATAAATCACCAACTGCAGCTCACTGAAGTGTCTTCCTCCTTCACCCTAACTATAGGAGAAAACGTAAAAAAAAAAAAAAAAAAAAAAAAAAAAATGCTGCCCAATTTTCGACAAAATGACCAAATTTACGTCATAACGTTGCAATGTAATAAAATACGTTTATCTGCTGAATTTCGCCTAAATCCATTGAAAACTTTTTAATTATAGATTTTTTTATTAAAACAGTAACTCAGACATCTGAATAAAAATGTATGTTTGTAATTAAAATAGAGTCCATATCATCACAGAAACAAAATCTAAGGATCACTCTGTTTAAATAAACCATGGCATCTAAAAAAAAATAATTTGCTTGCTTTTCCCGTAATTTATAATTGCTGTTTCTTTTTTTTCAATCCGATTTTGCAACGGAAGATTTTTTTTTTTTGCATCTGCTAAAGTTTCAAACGGAATTTGGCGAAATTTGCACTAGAACTTTATTGTGATGTATTTTAACCACTGTAAAAATTTTACTGTGTTATTTTCAAAATTCCGGAAAATGGATTTCTGAAAATATCTCTTAGTCCTTTTGAGCAGTGGAAGTGATAAACAGGTGTTTGCTTTCTTCCCAACCAAGGGCTTCGGATCAGTGCTCCCAGCTGTCAATCAACCGTTGCTATGGTAACACTTTCTGCTCAAGGCTCACTGTCTAAAGAGGCACACATAATAAAAATTTCCAATGCTAACTTTTTAAGTTTTAAACCGATTCAAATGGAATTTTGGGAGTGAGCTTCAGTAATCCAATTATAGTAAATGTAAAAATTTCAGCCACTTTTGTGAAAAATTCGCAAAGATAGTTTTCTTATTTTTTATCATAAGTAGCCGAAGTCTCTTGAGGGGTGGGCCGGAAGCAAGCGTCTTAATGCAATAAACAAGGAGCAGATGAAAGTGTTGTTCAGGCATACTCTTCACTGGTGGGTGCCAGCTGACTTGGTAAACACGCGACCCTCCTTGCAAATGCTAAATGTCTCTTCTTTCCCCTTCTGTTGTTCTCAGTAGCTGTCGGACGGACATCAAGCTCAGGGCTAGAGAATGCATCAAGCTCCCCTTCCCTAACAGACCTGCTAGTAATCATCCAATTTTATAAATATTATCCAATTTTATTGCACTGGAAGTAGTGCTTCCCCCCCCAAGCCAAATTAGGATTTGGGCACATCCAAAACAACACTGTTGCCGGCGGTTTCTTTGAGAACAGAGGAGAGGAACTTAAAAAATGAAGGGGTAACAGTCAGTAACACGATTTCCTAAAAGGGCATTTTTTTAAGCACTAATTTCAAATTTCAAGGCTTTTCAAGACAGCATTAAAAAAATACCATTTTTCCAGGATATTCCAGGCCTTGAAAACGTAATCATGATTTTCCAGGACTTTCCAGGTTTTCAAGCACGCGTGCGCACCCTGTTTACCATAACATGCCGTTTTACCACTTCCTATACACAAAATATTATCTATTACTTAATGAACACCATACCATGGTCATTGAGTCACCACCACACAAATACACCTGTCTTCATTAGCCACTTTTGAGCTCTACCCTGAATTTCCATATGGCCACGACTTAAATATTTGGTATAAGATTTTTCTACCCCCATCCCTCTCCCATTTTTCTTGACAGCTTCGCTAATTTCTGCTGCTCACCAATAGGTTCTTGAGTTGCCTGTCCTTACATAGTGGTATACAACAGACTTTCTTCGCAGCATCAATAACCATGTTTAATACCTTTCTGCTCAACCTCAAATGTTTTTTTTTTTTTTTTTTTTGTGTTGGGTGAAGTTTCACTTTTAATATACACAACCTTTTGATGTTTTACCTCTGGAATCTTACCCCACTCCAACATATTCAATCTAGAAACCCTGTTGGGTCTTAATATCTTTGCTTGTCTCTTAAGTATGAGGTGTGTTTAATAAGTAAGGCCTCTGCGTGTTTTGTGCATGACTTGTTGCCTAACAACCAGTCAAGCACAACATACTTATGCAGATTGACTCTCTGTGCCACTAGCTTCATTTTACTGCGTAATAGAACTTCGTACATCTATTTGTTTCTACTTAATTGCATTTAAAATGGATGATTTTTTTTTCCAACTCTATCGAAGGGGTGTCAAACAATGATCAGTTACAGAATTTTTAACTCATGAAAATGTACCTCCCAAAGAAATTCACACTAGATTAGTGATGGTTCTGGAATTGTGGATATAAGTACCATTCATTGTTGAGTAACAAAACCAAAGGGCAGTGGAGGAATGATGGGTCATAAAGGATCGGCCGCAGAGTGGGAGGCTGGTAATCGCCACCTGCGATTTGAACAGGCAAAAAGTTGAGGAATTCATCAGGGAAAATCTATGAATAACTCAGAGAATCATCGCAGGTAAGCTGAGTGTTAGTTCAGGTAGTGTCAATGACATTGGTAACATTTTAGGATACAACAAAGTGTGTGCTTATTGGGTACCACATCACCCAATGACTGCAATGAAGAAATCAAGACTTGAAACATGCCAAAGGTCGCTTGCTCACTATGAAAAATATAGAAGTGATTTTCTCCAAAGCATTGTGACTGGAGATGAGAGTTGGGTTCACCATTGTGACCCAGAAATGAAAAATCAATTGCTGGAATACCAACATCCAACTACTCCTAGAGTGAAAAGATTCAAAACTCAAATTCGGCCAGTAAGTGCATGCTCACTCTGTTCTGGGACTACAGTGGCATTATTTATCACGAGTACATGGCCAAAGGTACAACTAGCAACTCTGAGAGCTACTTGTATATCTTGAAACAGTTAAAGACTTATAAACCGCATGCGTGGGGAAAAAAGCCAATGATTCTGAAATACGTACGACATATGACTCAGATATGGTGTCATTTTTGACTTCTTCTTGTATTCTGCTCTCAAGAGACATTTGAAAGGAATTCCGTCCACCTGTGATGAAGATGTTCAAGCTGCTACAAGGAAACGGTTCTGAAAATAACCTGAAGATTTTTACAGAGACTGGTTTAAAAAACTTGTTGAATGTTAGCATATGCGTATCAAGCACGATGAGGACTATGTAGAGAAATAAAATATGTGAATTAAAGTAGAAATTCTGAGCTTTGTTCTTCATTTGTTTCAACTTGATACCTTGCCACTGGGCCAGAATATAAAGATGGAGGCATTACTTTCTGAACATCCTCTGTACTTATCAGCTGATCTTATGAGTAAATACTACATAAAATGATAATTGCTCATTTTCAAATCTCTGAAACGTTTATAAACTTAGGCATCTCTCCAATATTCCATGCTAATCTTCCTGAAAATTTGTGAATATTTTCCCTCACAAGATAGTGGGTAGGCATTTATGAATGCATTGCCAAAAAACATGCAAATCAGTTTTTTTACTTCATTTGCACTTGTCAGGTGATTTCAGGGTTTCATGACTGTTTCGCAACACTGTTTTGCATCAGTGCTTCGTTAGGTACTAAACGACTCACCTTGAGCAAGACCCAATGCCACTTGAGTAGCACAACCCTAAGTACATTCAAGACTAGCAAACTTCTCAGTTGATTTGTCTTGCCTTTAATCGTGCTGCACTTCACAGAGAGCATCTTCTGCTTTGCACCACGAGGAGTAACATCTTGTAAAAAAAAAAAAAAAAAAAAAAAAAAATTGTGTCGCCCTGGAGTGGGAACTGTACTCATATCTCCAATTTCCATTTAGTAATGCTATCATTACCCCCCCCCCCCAGGGGCAACAAATTCCCAAATAACCGAGACTAAGCAATTCTATCTTAGCTTAGGAACCAGAACTAATTTCTGATTTATGCTAATCAAAGCATACGATGCTTCCTTGTGGCATCAACAACCATTCTGATGCAGGCAAGGAATCACTATATAGGATAATTTTTTATTTCAGATTTGTGCTAATCAAAACATCCAATGCCCCCTTGTAACATCAATGACTATTCCAATTCATGATTGGAATGAGGCCAGGGATCCCTAGCAGAATTTCTAACCTCAAATTTGTGCTAGTTGAAGCATGCAATGAATGCTTCCTTGTAGGATCAATATTGTGATCATCACTTTCAGAAATTATCACAGATTTATAGTTTTTGAAACAACCAATGCTTTCTTTGACTAGCACAAATCAGTAATTCAGATCCCTGAGCTAGGTTACAATTCCTCAGTCTCAGTTACCGAGGGTGGTGCAACACTAGCATGTTTGAATGGGAATTGAGAGATGCGAGTTTAATTCCCATTCCAGGGTGATGTAATTTTTACATTTTCTGAGGAGATGCTATGTACAACAGTTAAAACAAAGGCACTTCTGTAATGAAATAACACATCTGTATGCTTCCTGCTGTGTACTTATGATTAATTCTTCAGTGATTTCTGTAAAAACTTGTGAAATTGATGATATTTGAAGAACAAAAGTTTCATAACATTTTTTGAATGGTTTTGAGTTTTGCTACTTCAGTAAGAAACAATACCTTCTTCTTATACCTAATCAATGAAACAATGTAAGACATTTTCCTACCAAAAATTTGTCAATTTGAATACACCAATTGGCAGCCCTTTTTATTATTTGTATGATTCAATTGGCAATATAACCAGAAGTCTCTACAGAAATGCACATGCTTGTAACTAAAATTTTTATAAAACCAAACAAATAACATGGAAAAGATAAACATCATAGTATCATGGGCCTTGTTAAGGCATAAAAAACGCATCTCCAAAAGTTTATTTTTTTTTAAATCTGTAGTAAAGCTTACCTTTGCACAAAGCCAACGAGTAAACTATGCAAAACATGCGAACGGAATCTCATCAGCTGACGATCACGAGGTGTGCTGTCAATACACTGCCCATTTGATATGGGACGCTCAAACATGTTGCAAAACTCTGCTCGTGAGCCAAGGTAGTTGGGACGAACAAAATCTACCATACACCAATACTCTAGCAGATTATTTTGTAGAGGATACCCAGTTAAAACAACTCTTCGCCTATGGAAAACAAGGAAATACATATTACAATAATTTGAATAGCATGAATGATCTATATATTTTTGAAGA
The DNA here is from genome assembly GCA_039090855.1 of Macrothele yani. NCBI lineage: Eukaryota > Metazoa > Arthropoda > Arachnida > Araneae > Macrothelidae > Macrothele > Macrothele yani. The sequence goes on from CM077011.1 coordinate 34,168,053, forward strand.
TAAATCTACATGAAAACTCTTTCACGATAAAGTTGTGACACGAAAATGCTAACACTTTGAGTTTGGTTAATTACAAACCACATGCAAAAATATCATGTATACACTGAGTGGCCACTTTATTATGACCACCTGACAGTTTTAAGCAAATGAGCTACGGCTGCACACTGTTGCTGCCAGAAGGCGAGGCTAGTATACAAAGGGAAAGCTTAGTGCTTGCGACAGTAGTAGAAGTGATTTTTGGGTGACGAGATGGGTAAAAAATGCGATTTGACGGACTTTCAACGTGGGATGATTGTAGGAGCTCGGAGCCATGGAGCGAGTATCACCGAAACCGCCACATTCGTGAAATGTTCCAGGGCAGCTGTTGTTCAAGTGTTGAAAGACTGGACTTACAGCTAAAAACTGGGTCTCTACGTGCAACATGTGGTCGTCATCGACTAGTGACTGCTGGGCAGTCACTAGTCGATGACGACCAAGGGATAAACACGTCACAAACAAAAGATGGCCATACAGTTTCAACACCATATGCTGACGTGGATGGCCATAGGGGACTGTTGTTTCTTCATGCTTCAGTTGCACTGCACTCCTCAACTCACCACAGCATGCTGTTACGAGAAGGAGTGTCTTGATCACATGACATTCTGAATTTTCTTCGTGCTCTGGTAATGGACTATGATATATAATTCAAGACTACACACTTGTGATGTTGATTTAGAATAAATTATCAATGTTTATTCATAACTAAATGTTTTATTAGCATCAACTATGGTTTCGCAGAGCGTTTGGCTCGGCATCATTCGTCCTGATGATGCCAAGCCAAATGCTCTGCGAAATTATGGTCGATGTTAATAAAACATTTAATTGTGAATAAACGTTGATAATTTATTCTAAATGGACTATGATTCTGCCATCCAGCACACACTCACACATCTTCTGCCAATTGATTGGCATTCTTGACTCAACTGTCAAGTGGTCTCTGCAATGCAGCTATGGCTCAAACTTGAAACGCACACATTCATATGCACGCTTACTGGCATAAACAGCATGTAAAACTCCAAAAAATGCATCTAATGTGTGGTGAAAACTATACTCTGGTGTTGTTATGCATTTTGCATTGCTTCCTCCTATGATGAAAATTATATTATCCAAACTTTAGTTCTCTGAACAATGTTTGAAATGTATCCATTCTTTCTTGGACACCCCTTATACACTGAGTGGCCACTTTATTATGACCACCCCCTCAGTTCTTCGTTGGGTCACCTTTTGCCTTTAATACTGCGCCGATTCTTCAAGGCATGGACTCCACGAGATGTTGATAGGTGGTTTGTGGAATCTGAGACCATGCTTGATGAATAACACTTTCCAGGAGTGTGAGATTGCAGGGTTGTGGATCCAGCTGTCTGATGGCTCGTTCAACTTCATCCATCAAATTCTCAATGAGGTTGAGATCTGGAGATGGTGGGGGACACCTAAGCAAAATAAACTCACCTGCATGCTCCTGAAACAATCCTGTACAATACGAGCACTATGGCAGGGCACATTATCTTGTTGAAAGTAGCCATCGCCATTGGAATAAACCATCCACATGACACGATGCACTTGGTCCGCAACGATGTTTAGATATGATGTGCCAGTCAAACGTTGATCAACACAAATTAAAGGGCCCAAAGCATGGCAGGAAAACATTCCCCAAACCATAACGCTGCCTCCACCAGCTTGAAGGGTTGTAGCAAAGCATTTGGGGTACATGCTTTCGTGCTGTTTCTGCCAAATTCTCACTCGGCCATCGGCATGGTGCAACTGAAAACATGATTCATCGGACCACATAATTTATTTCCAATTATCGACTGTCCAATCCTTGTGTTCCTGTGCGAACTGGAGACATTTTCTCTTGTTAACTGCAGACAGAAAAAGTGTTCGAACAGGCCTTCGGCTGCCATATCCCATTCGATAAACACTTTAACAACACCTGCTCTGGAACATTTCATGAATGCGGCGGTTTCAGTGATACTCGCTCCATGGCTCCGAGCTCCTACAATCATTCCACATTGAAAGTCCGTGAAATCGCATTTTTTACTCATCTCGTCACCCAAAAATCACTTCTACTACTGCCGCAAGCACTAAGCTTTCCTTTTTTATACTAGCCTTGCCCTCTGGCGGCAACAGCGTGCAGCCATAGCTCATTTGCTTAAAACTGTCAGGTGGTCATAATAAAGTGGCCACTCAGTGTACATGGGTATCATGTACAACCCTGTCCTAACACCAACAAAGCGTGACTGACTGCAATTCATCCCTGTAAAAGTTGGCATGATATAGTTTTACACAAAGGTGGTCTGATTTATCTAATATATGTATAAGGAAGAAACTGATGACATCATACAATGATTTTATTTACTTAATCGCTAGTGCATATAACTGTAAATTTAAGGAAAAAGGTACTTATGAACAACCATTTATAGAAGCTGGAATTGATAGTGATACATTAAAAACAACTTGATGAACCAGACGACTAACATAGTACAAAAATAAAAACTCAGAAGGTAAGTAAATTAACTTCTAAATTTACTTAATATTACACTACTGTTTGTGAAAATTGCAACACCACCAAGAAAGAATTGTGCTATTCAAATGAAATTTATATCACAGATTCCTCATGTGATAGATAGCTGATTACATTTAAAGAGCTATACCAAATTTTTTGTTTCAAAACTCAGTGTTATGTGAAGCTATCTCGGGCAACAATAACAACCTCTACACAGTGTGGCATTGAATAGATGTGGTTTTTGATATCGTTCTGGAGAACAGCCTGCCAGGCTGCTTCTATGCAAGACTAGAGTTCATTTGTGGTAACTGGTGGAGGTGCTTGATGGGCCAGTTGCTTAGCTACCATGTCTCAGACATGTTCAATCAGGGACATATACAGCAAACATGCAGGCCAAGGAAGAAATGGTATCTGCAGTGCATGGAAGAGGTCTTGGACATTCCGGGCCACATGTGACCGAGCATTGTCCTGCTGGAATACAGCGCCAGTACAACTCTGAAGGAAGGGTATCACTTCTGCCTCTAAAACATCCCTGATATATTGCTGGCTTTGAGGGTTACCTCAATTTATGTCAGACCAGATTGCAAGTTGAAGCCATTGGCACCCCAAATCCTGATGCTAGGAGTTGGGCCGGTGTGACACTGCAAGGTGCTGTTCACTGGCGATGCCTTAGAACATGTATGCGATCATCATGGTGCGTCAAGTTGAATCACGACTAGTCAGATCAGTGTGCCAATGTCCGTGTTAGAGACCCCATTGCAGCCTGAGCATCTGTGGTTGAGGGTCAAAGGAATGTGCACCAATGGGTGCTAGTGATTGGTCTTCTGTTAAGCAGAAGACATTGAATTGTGCTGGAGGACAAAGCCTGACCTGTGACAGTGCTCTAGTACTGCACTAACACTGTGGATGTTGCTGTGCGATCAGTCACTGCCATTCGGCGCAGTCTTGCAATTTTGCAGTCCATTTCCTGGATTTCTGTGCATCTGAGTCTCGCCTTTCCACTGACACCATGTACACATCATTATACTGGCATTTCATCCTGTACAAGTAGGAATTTCGTGGTAGGAAAATCCAGCTTCTCTCTTTCCAACAATCCCTCCTTGCTTAAAGTCCATGAAGTGTTCATGATGCGACCTTCTTTGGTGACAGGGCAAAGTGAGACACAAGGAACAACCCATTCGACTTAATGTTGGCTCTTCACTGATTGCAACATCTCATTTGAACCAGTTCTTTATATATAAGACCAGACAGTTCAGAGGGTGCTGCTTAGACACCAACATACATTTTCCCTGATATTTTATTTATTTGCATGCCCCAACCTGTTGTGTATATCCCATAAGTTTCAAGCTAAAACACTGGTGTGCAAAAATTAAGGACGAAGGGGAGAAATTAGCATAACAGCAGAACGAGCAGGCAGAACGTACCGAAAGACCACTCATCAGGAGATAGACTACGTTCCGGTACGGTAGGGTATGCACATATATGCAGCATGACGTGGAGGAGTGTCGGAAGGATATAAAGCTCACGGGCGGTGTACGCTCAGCAATTCGGTGAAAGCTATTGCACGGTGTACATCGCTTTGAACGACGTCGAGTTGCTGCCACCGTGTGATATGGCCAACAGGCAATCCAGTAGATGACATCTGGATGACTGAAGTTGGAAGAAAGTCGAAGTGCGACTAGTGTGGCCGAGGAGTTTGGGATCGCTCACAGCATCGTTTCACAAGCTTGGAGAGCATTTCAAACGACAGGAACAGCTGTCCGAGAGTTTAGCAGTGGTCGTCCACGAGCAACCACGGCGGCGGACGACCAGTATATTGTCCTACAGGCAAGAAGAGGCAGACAGTGGGAGAAATCGCAAGGCACATGCAACAGACAACTGGACGTCGTTATCACGTTTTACTGTGGCCAGGAGGCTGCACAAAGGTGGTCTATTTGCACGACGACCAGTACGGTGTGTGTCATTAACACCTGCTCACTGGAGATGGCGGTTTCTGTGGTGCCAGGAACACAAGAACTGGATACATTAGCAATGGGGTAGAGTTCTCTTTACGGACAAGAGCCGATTTAGTCTGACGAGCGATTCTGGTTAGTTAGTTGATTTTAGTGGCGCAAGAGCCAGGTTTGGCCAAAGAGTGCCAGACACACAACTATCAGTGTAAGAAGCTGGAAGTATACACAACTGCAGAGAGCAGGGAACATGCAATTACACCTCCAACATCATCGAAAGGGACCGGTTTGGAGGTGGCAGAGTGCTCGTTTGGAGCGGTATCATGCTTGGTAGCCGTACTGACCTCCACATCTTCCAAAGAGGTTCAGTCACTGGTGTCCGCTATTGTACCGAGGTTCTCCTGCCTCACGTGCTTCTGTTTAGAGGTGCTGTGCGACCTGAGTTCCTCTTCATGGACGACAACGCCCCGCCTCATCATACAGTAGCTGTCACAGAGCTGTTGGAAAGTGAAGATATTCAACGCGTGGATTGGCCCGCAAGGTCCCCGGACCTAAATCCTATAGAACACGTGTGGGACTTTCTCGGGAGATGCTTGGCAGCACGTCACCAGCCGCCAGCAACGATTCTGCAGCTGCAATTGGCGCTACAAGAGGAATGGGCTGCAATGCCTCAACAGCTCCTTGACAACCTCGTCTTCAGCATGAGCAGACATTGTAAATCCTGCAACGCAGTCAGGGATGATCATATCCCCTACTAAAGACTGGATTTTTCTTGGCAGCCGCCTGTCACATGGACGTTTCTGTTTTCTGTCCAGTTGTGCTTGAAGCTACCTATTTAATAAAGTGCCTCTGTATCCTTTGGATTCCTTGTTTGGACGGTTTTGCTCACTTGTCCCATATTCTTACATCTTGGGAATCTTATGGTATGATTTGAGTCGATGTGGAGCACTTCTGCATGACGTTACATTCGAAAAACCATCTCGTCCTTAATTTTTGCACGCCAGTGTACCAGCAAAGCTTCATGGTTTTGCAATGTTCGCAAACTGTACTGCACTATATCACCATACTTCATAAATAGAGAAAATAGCTTCAGAATATTTTTATGTACTTATTAGTATGTATTACTAATATAATTTCACAGTTGTATATTTATCCATTTCTTCATATGCCAGGAAAACTGTGAAGATAAACTTATAGGTGTTTCATCATTATACACATCGGTGGCATGTATTTTCATGATAGCTGGTGTGCAAGTTGAGAAGTCATCAGATGGCAGCTTAGCACATTCGCTGCCACTGTGCAATTTCAGCGGCAAACACACGGTGCCGGTAAGAAACCCGAGCAAATCTACCGAGATGGCACAAGGAGTCACGCAGAACCACGGATGGGCTTCTATGCATATGGATCAACCTAGCCATGTTCGGATCTCATAGATTTGCATGACTCCCCTATTCTAAAATATGAGAAAATTTATCCATAGTTGATATTTGTAATTATAACCTTCAATAATTCCAGAGTCCAGGGATATAAACATGTCTACAGCATATGCATTGCTTTGTAATGTGCTGTATATGCTATAGACGTGCATATCCTGTAGACGGTAACTAATGAATTGTAAAATTCTTCAGTCACAAAAAGATTGAAATATTCGATTGGTTCAATACTTTGCATATTAATTTTCAGTCCAAGTACTCTAGTGAACAGAATTATTCTCGTGACGTCGAGAACATCATACTGATGTGTAACTATTAGATGTGCAACTTAATTCTCGGCACCTAACTGCAACTGATCATAGAACGTTGGCAAATGCAAATAGCTGTGCGCAGTAATGCCTGATTGCAGCACCATCCAACAGCTTTTCAGGCAACCGTAACCACTCGCAGCTGTAGTGACAAAAGGGACAAAAGTTGACGGTGAAAGCAATGTCATTCGAGAAGCAACATTTGAGGCACTGCCTCCTGTTCACTTTTCAGCTGAAAAAAAGTGCCGCAGAAGCCCAGCAAATGATCTATGCTGCTTTGGGTGAGGCTGCTGTGTCCTACAGTACGTGTAAGAAGTGCTTCCAGCGGTTTAAGCAGGGAATTTTCGATCTCCGTGATGCAGAACGTATGGGACAGCCACAGAAAGTTGACGATGAGGAACTGGAACAACTGTTGGATGCGGATCCCTGTCGCACACAGTCAGAGCTCGCCACAGCAAGCCATTGCAAAGCGCCTGCACAAGCTTGGACGGATTAACAAGGACGGCCATTGGGTGCCCCACCAACTCACAGCTGTGAGCAAGTCTAGGCGCTATGATGTTGCTGTGTCCTTGCTTTCCAGATTCAAGAAGAAGGATTTCCTCCACAAGATTTTGACCTGTGATGAGAAGTGGATCCTCTACGATAATCCTAAGCGACGCAAATCGTGGGTTTATCCAGGTCAGCCTACCACCAGTACCGCCAAACTAAATATCAATGCTAGGAAGTTGTTACTGTGCATATGGTAGGATCAGCGCGGTGTCGTACACTATGAGTTGCTCAAACCTGGTGAAATGGTCAATGCTGAGCGTTACTGTCAACAACTCATTCGTGTGAGTGATGCAATGGGGGCAAAAAGGCCATACACCGGCAACAGCATAAGGTCGGTCTTGTTGCTTCAGGATAATGTGCGTCCTCACACCCTGAAAATGACTTTAAACACGATCACCGACCTGGGATGGGAGTTTTTGTCACACCTGGCATATTCTCCACACTTCGCCCTGTCGGATTATCACCTCTTTCGCTCCCTGCAACATCACCTGAGTGATACGCACTTCACTTCTGTTGAGGAGGTCCACACAAGTATTGATGACTTTATCAACTCGAAACAGCCCTCTTTTTTCCGCAGTGGCATTTGGCAGCTCCCTGACCAACGGCTCAAATGTATCCAACATGACGGGGATTATTTCCCTGATTAGGTACGTATTCGATTTGCTATAATTTGCTGTCAACGTGTCATGCCTGTGGCCAAGAATTAAGTTGCACACCTAGTAAAATATGCTGAGGCGGAATATGAGAGAGAGAACATCAAATTCTACATTTTCACTTTTACTGCTGGTCTTACTACAGCTACTAAAAGAATATGTTTCTGCATATGATGACAAATTATCAGGATCACCTATTTCCACAGCAGGATGTGCCCGCTGATGAACTTTTGGTTGAGAGGGACTGGAGATAGCTGTCTGAATATATCCGTTGTTTCCAGAAAACCAAGCATTGAAGTCAATATGAGTTTTCTTGAAATCTCTTTAGTGGATCGCCCTCTTACTATGAACTCAAAGGAGCAAATGGTTTTTATTGCCACTCAAGCATTTATTTATTGATAGTTCCCTTCACTATAAAACCAGTGACGTTCAAAGGGAAACAAATATTGCAGTGAAAAGTGCATGCTGTGCAAGTCTATGGGGAGTCAACTTATTTTCCCTTCCCTAAACCATGTGGGAAAAAATCCGCTATCCCAAAACCGCTGACATTTTTAGACAGTTGGATACTCATTCTCAGTGCCAGTAACAAAACTGATACTTCAAGTGCCAAAGGTTTTAGGAAGGGAAATATGAAGCCACAATTACGACACCGTTCGGCGTCACTCAACAGTAAAAGTGTTAACAATATGACAGTAAGCTGCAAAGGTACGTTAACGACACATCCATTTAAACTGCCTGATTTCTTCTAAAATGCTGAAACTGAGCATTTGTTGATAGTTTTAAAAGTAATTAAAAAAGAACAGCATAGGTTATGAAAATAATGATACCTTGTTTTTATGCTTTTTAGTGCCATAGAGGTGCTTGCCAAGCTGTTTTTGATACGATGTCCTTCATCACATATGACTAGATCTGGTCCAGGAATAACAATATGTTCATACATTTCTAAAAGAAAAATAAGCAAAAGGATTTAACATTCATTTATCATAAATATATTGCCAAATGGTATTAATAAACAATTACAATAGAAAAAACCTTAATGATTTAACAATGTTTCATTTATAAGTTTGTCACCACAGCATTTGGATTTATGGTACACTTACAAATTTACATAAACGCAAATTTACTCTTGCATTTTATGTGAAATCACAATTCAAAGATTATATATATATATATATATATATATATATATATATATATATATATATGTTATTATCATCTACCTCCCTACCCCCAAAAAACAACAACAAAGGAAGTGTTTTGCTACTCCAAATGCAGTCAAGTCATCCAATTACAAGTATAATAAAAATGCTTGCTCATATGCATAGAAAGTAAAAAGAAATATATAACATGATGCAGTGTTTGCCAACACCTCAAAAATTTTTGAAAAAAATAATTACAGATGCATGCCATAATTTGCTTTGCCAAGCATAAAATGTCCAAAAATAGCATGATGTTTTCTTTAACAAACCTGCATTGTATCCTCAAACATTCTACAGAAAACCATATATGATGCACATTTACTGGGTTGTCTTTACATCTCACTAGAGAGAGGGGGAAAAAAAAAATGACTTCAAAACCTGAAATTCTAAGACAACCAACACATTTGCAGGAGCATATGATGAAATATTTCCTATTTTAAAATTATGAAAAAGTAAACCAGTAATGTAAAATGATTTTGAAAAAATAGGTTCTGTAAAACTAATCAAATGATCAAGCATGGAGAAATGCACTAGCCAACTCAAAAGCTGTGAGCACACATTTTTAAAAAACCTAACAGTCCACTTTTCCAGGCTTTTCCCCTATTTGGTGTTCCATTAACTTGATGATTTTTGTATGGCATATTCAAAGAAACACTATATGTAACTTTCCGCAATAATATATTTGATTAGTTTTGCTGAAGACAAACACTAAAAATATAGCAGATATATTCTATTATCTTGCAATGCACAAGGATGGCAAACCATGATAAAATAATGTAACAGAGTATCACTTTTATCAATACTCTGCTGAAGTGGTGCAGTAGTTGTTTAACAATCCTGGTGTCGCAATGTCAGTGCCATAAACAGTGAGCTCTATGCCAAAACAACTGAATACACATGGATTAATCTAAAAGACTTGTTTCACGGAGATTGTGGAAGAAATATTTTTTGCAAATACATGGAACAACTACAGGTTTTTTTAAGGCAGCAAACAGAATAGCTATTGCCTTGCTTACTGTTCAACATATAACATTAACATCAGAAAACTTGAAAATTAAATTGCCCTGGAGCAGGATTTGAATCTGCATCGCCCTATTTCCACACACATTCCAACATGCTCTCCATTCACCACCCAGGTCAATAAAGTACCAAGTATCAGATTGTTAAGAATCTGAACAACTTCATATTATATATTAATTCAACATTTGTCGAAAACATTACGTGGTTTCAGAAATTATTAACTATATGTCAACAAAATAGTTTCCATATCATCTACTTGTTTCGCACGTTATTAGAAATTCGAGCACGGAAAACGTCCATATAATAAGAAAATTTTTATTTCAACTTGTCACTAATATTCCTTTTTTTTTCTTTTTGATGTTCTTTATAATAGTTTAGAATTTTATTATGAAGATTACAAATTTATATGAAAAAATGTTTTTATATGTGCAGTCAAATGCATCATAAGTTGTCAAAGTCCTCCAATACGTAGAGACAATATGTATTAAAAGATTAATATTATTCCAGTTTTTTAAGTCATGATTTACGAAATTAATACAATAGAAAAGAACTTTCGAACCTTTTGATTATGATGCGTTGAATCAGTAATAAGCCATCTTGTTATCGAAGAAGGCATGATTTTCCTTTCCTGTGGTATCAGCTTCCAAGTTGAACTTCGATCTTATAATTTCTTATTATAGATGATGGTTGCATGTTTATTTTCCGTGGCTCGATATCCCAAACTAGTTTCAATTCCTTCTTTTTGGAATCATCTTCAGTGGGTATTATGATCTTCTCATACATGTTGTGTTTCGGCCACTTACATCGATTCTACTGGCAGCGTCCGACTTTTTCACGGCAGTTGTACTCTTGCGCATGCTATTTTTGGTATTAATGCAAAAAAAAACACCAATTAATTTGGAGTCGGAATTCATGTCATCCGGTTATATCAAAACACGACTAAGAACGTGCATTAATACCAAAAATAGCATGCGCAAGAGTACAACTGCCGTGAAAAGTCGGACGCTGCCAGTAGAATCGATGTAAGTGGCCGAAACACAACATGTATGAGAAGATCATAATACCCACTGAAGATGATTCCAAAAAGAAGGAATTGAAACTAGTTTGGGATATCGAGCCACGGAAAATAAAACATGCAACCATCATCTATAATAAGAAATTATAAGATCGAAGTTCAACTTGGAAGCTGATACCACAGGAAAGGAAAATCATGCCTTCTTCGATAACAAGATGGCTTATTACTGATTCAACGCATCATAATCAAAAGGTTCGAAAGTTCTTTTCTATTGTATTAATTTCGTAAATCATGACTTAAAAAACTGGAATAATATTAATCTTTTAATACATATTGTCTCTACGTATTGGAGGACTTTGACAACTTATGATGCATTTGACTGCACATATAAAAACATTTTTTCATATAAATTTGTAATCTTCATAATAAAATTCTAAACTATTATAAAGAACATCAAAAAGAAAAAAAGGAATATTAGTGACAAGTTGAAATAAAAATTTTCTTATTATATGGACGTTTTTCCGTGCTCGAATTTCTAATAACGCATAAACAGTAGATGATATGGAAACTATTTTGTTGACATATAGTTAATAAATTCATATTATATTCCAGTCAGCAATCAGATGCTTTTTCATAGCATTTTTATTAAATCATCAGTCTTAAAACATCAGATACTTGAAACTTCATTACCCTGGGTGGTGTAACTGATAGCAGGCTTGAATGGAAATCAGGAGATACAGGTTCAATTTCTGCTCCAGAGGGATGCAATTTTCAAGTTTTCTGATGTTAAGTTACATGTTGAATAGTAACAAGGTTCATACTCTACCAAGCAAAATAAATTCAAGGACTTTTAAAGCCAAATTATCACATGTGTGAGCTGTTGGTCGGTCAGTAGGTGGGTATTTTAGCAAGTTCAAACCATTAAACTTAGCTGGGATGGGCACACCTTCAATGACCCGCCCCTGTTACCACCTGAACCCCTCCTGGTTTATTTTATTAACTTCGAATTGCCCTGTCTTTTGGTGTTTTTTGAAATCATTTTATTTTGTGAAATATTTTTAAGGGGTACATTATTTTCGTATTCATCTGCTGGTATGATATTTATTGTTTGCTTAACTTTTTATTTTTGATGCATGACTTTATTTTTTGATGCAGCCAAAAGACGAAGGGTCCATGCATGAAGCAAAAGCAAGTCCTAGCACCTCACGCAAGAATGCTCCTTAACCCCAGTCAACAGAAGCCCTTCACAATTCGCGAATATGTACATCATTCCACTTATTTTAATCCCTTGCTGATGTTTTACTCAGTAGTGATGTCGTAGCCAAGGTACTTACTTGCGTTCAAGGTGCTCTTCTGGGTTGAGCGCAAGTTCAGCATTATTTGATCTGCTTGGTGTTTTATCAGAACTACACAGAAATATCCTGTACAACTTTTTGGCACGAACAATTATTTTACATATACTCTTTCATACCAATGCTTAAAAAAAAAAAAAAAAGGAATTTTTTTTTCAAGTACTATTTCAGAGTTAAACTTTTTCAAGTACTTTCAAGGACTTGAAAGTGAACTTTTATTTTTCAAGGACTTTTCCAGGTTTTCAAGGAGCATATGAACCATGAGTAAGCAAGGCAATGGCTATTCTGCTTACCACCTTAAAAAAGACTTGTCTTAACTTTCACAAAATAAACATCACACAGCAAAATAACTGCCAGGCTGGATGTGATCATTTGCTTCAAAGGAAATACAGGAAAAATATGACAGACAAGGCCTGTCACATACCTGAATTAGTAGCATGCCCCAAATTTTTAACTGTCGTGCTAAATACAGTAGATCATTGATTATCTGGACAAAGAGCCGGTGGTGAAAGGAGTCTAAATTTTTGTAAGCTCTGGAAAACTGCAGTATTTTCTTTACCTGCTTACATTTGTATATCTTCCTTTAACTGTATGTTTTTAAGTGATTTGCATGTGGCATTTTAGGTTTGTTTTCATTTTCTGAAATTGTTTCAAATAATTGAAAAGAAAAAAAGAGCATCTTAACTGTATTAGCTATGATCTTTATGACCATGCATTGAGTGATGATAAGTTGTAGAAATAAACTGGTAGTTCTAGCTGGAAAGACATTAAATAATGCCTCATAAATCTGTAACTGGTGTAGTAAGTGTAGGAACAAAGATATTTTATTTCACCAAGTTTTCACCTGCCAGCAGGAGGTTTTAACTAGACAAATTATATTAGAAGAACATATGTATCCAATCTGGAGTCCAAAAATTAAAGTCCAGATAACAGAACGTGGTTTGAAATCACAAAAACATGACAATACAAACACCTGCATTTGTAGTGGTCATTACGTGGGTCTAATGTTCACATAGTATAAATATAACAAAAATATTGCCATAGTCTTTGTCTTGAGGTCAGTGCTTGTGGTGGATAGAATTCCAATGTGACGGCAATTCGATAGATACGCCATCATAAATAAGAAATATAACCTTACACTGGCAGGCGAAAGTTTGGCAAATTAAAATATCTTTGTTACTACACCAGTTACACATTTATGAGATTTTATTATCTTTTAACATATCCTTAAGATATTCCTTTCATACAGGTAGTTCTAGTGAAAAAACAAAGGCATCGCCTTTTCCACATTTTAGCAACACACAGCAACCGAAAAAATTGTTATTCGGTCCCCGGCGGTGACCGAATAACAATTTTCCGGTTGCTGTGTGTTGCTAAAACGTGGAAAGAGCGATGCCTTTGTTTATTTACTGACACCACATATTTGGAGGATTTTCACTTTAGTTCTAGTGTCTGAATCTTCTCCATGGTTCAGTGTCACAAAAGCTATGTACACCTGGAGAGTTATTTTGACTGATTACTACTTCCACACATTTTCTGCACTTCTTAAACTCCACGCGGAAATATCTCAGTATGTGAGAATAATACTCTACATTGAGAATGGCACCTGGTTATGCCCAGCCTTAGCAGAAATACTGTTACAAACATTCAACAGATGGCGTGCAACGTCACAGACTAGCCAGGTGGCATGAATCCAGTCAGAAAACAATAAGTGATGCTTCATGGCATGAAGCAGCTAGTGAATCATTGTGCATTCAGTCACAGAGGAGATAATGTGTTTCGTGAAGTACCTGCCATGGTTGGGGGGGGTGAAAATCGTGTTACTGTAATAGCGCTGCACAAAGTTGGAAAATCAGCTTCCAAGATTTTCAACATGCTGAAGAAGCTGAAAATTAGCAGAATTTTTGTCTACCAGACTTTTTATAAAAAGGTTCCTTGAGACTCGGACCGTCGCTGACTGTCCCAGAAAGGGTCGACCGTGTACCGTGAGGATTACTCGCCTGGTGTAAACAGTGGCAGCCAGTATTCGATGAAATCCAGTCAGAAAACAATCAGTGATGGCTCGTGAGCTGAACATTTGAAGAATGTCAATGTCACACGTGCTGCGGAGTGACCTAAGGGTGCTGAGAGCTTACCAGCGGAGTACAGGGCACTTCCTCACCCCACAACTGAAGCAGCAGAGGGTGCTGAAAGCAAAATGTTTGCTGCAGCATTACACACACAATTGTCACAGGCAGATCCTTTTCTCCCATGAAAAAATTTTCATTATTGAAAAGGCTTTCAACTGCCAAAACGATAGGGTGTATGCGTCAACCTCACGAGAAAGCTCCAAGGATCACGAGGGGCTATCATCCTGCTTCTGTCATGATTTGGTTGGGAGTCTCCTACGAGGGTACCACGGAGCTCCATTTCTGTGAGAAAGGAGTGCAAACATCCGCCAAAACCTACCAGGACAGGGTTTTGGAGCCAGTGGTAAAAAATGTGAGTCACATCCTCTTCCAAAACCGACAGTGAAACTTTCAGAAAGATTCCACACCTGCTCACAAGGCTAAGTCAACCCAGGAGTGGCTTCAGTTGAATTTGCCAGACTTCATTTCTCCAGCTGATTGGCCTTCGAGAACCCAATATTGACAGTCTTAAACACTCTTTGGTGTGGGCAGTAGCAGAGCTTTCCCTGCAGAGACCTTGTGTAAAGCTATCAATGAATAGCCTCAGAGACTGAAGGACTGTGTGAAGGCAAAAGGATGCCATTTTAAAATGTGACTGGTGCCATGTATTCACTAGTGTTCAACTTACGTCATATCACAGGTATATTAAAATATCTTTAAATTTCTTTTGTTATTTCATTGAATACTTTGTAACAGTATTTATGGTAAAACTGGTTAGGAAATCAAGCATGATCTCTTTCATCCCAGAAGGCAAATGCCATGAATTTCCCAGTCAACTTTTGCACTTGAATATTTTTCTTATTGGAAGGGGAGTTTAAGAGGGATGTCCCCATTGTTTTGACTGTTCTTTTGTTTCAGGGTGAAAGCAGTGCAACCATGTTTCACACATAGTGATGATGTAACACCCCAAAAAACTGAGCTTCATTAGCTTCAGAATGATGCACAATCTCGTAACAACACTTCACTCTTTCCCCACTTCTGATCTAAATGCAGTGTGCTTTATAGGGACCCACCTGAAAGAATCCTTCATTCCTAAAACATAAATCACAATATCATGAGCTTCCAAATGAGAGATCTCGAATGCTGTCTTAATGTGCTCCAATGTTATTCTGCTGTCTTGCAGGTGTACGCCATGAATGGCAGCCACATCTGCAGCTGTTGCCATGGTAACAGGCCTCTCACTGCAGGGTGCATCTTCAACATTGTGTGTTCTATGCTCAAATTCTGCAACCCAGTATTTTACCATGGCATAGGAGAAACAAGATTCTCCTAATGTTTCCTGCATGTCCTTATGAATTTCTTTTGGTGACATTCTCTTTAAATGGAGGAACTCAATGACTGCACAGTGCTTGATTCTCTTAACAGTTGTCACCTTGATTCACCTTCCTCACCTGAACATCCTCTGTAAATTTACTACCCTCTAGGTCAGTCAAAAATACTTACCTACTTCTTAACATATTTATAATATGTTTTACCTTTGAGTTGACCACCGCCTGAGTAACAAAAACAATATTTACATTTTAAGACCGATGTATTAAAAAAACACTGCAAACCTCACTCTTCATAAATAATAAAAAAAAACATTAAGTTACAATATTAAGTAATTAAAAAGAATATGCATATTTAAACTAACAGTAAATTACAGTTAAAAAGTAAGGAGATGGTCAAAACTAAAACCTGGTACATGCTGCTAGTGCTTTCAGTGCTTTTTTTCATTCAGTCTTCCTGAAGATGAAGACTGAATGAATCAGCTTTCAAATTAGAAGTGATCTCTGCATGAGTATATGGCACAAACCAAAAAAAAAAATGTGGTTTCCATCCTATTAAGCATGTTCCCATAGTTACAACTGCACATCATTCACCGTACTGCCATCTACTGGGCCGAAAAAGAAAACCTACGAAAGAAAAAAGGGGGGGGGTGTATTTTAAACATTAAACTAATTGTAAATATTACTATTCTGGACTCTCCTGTGGGATATGGTGGACCTACCACACTTGAGAAAGTGAGAAAGACGGTCCACCACAGAACTGGAAAACGGAGAATGAGATCCCGGCTGAGTGAGTGTAAGATTGGTGTATGGAATACTAGAGGAATAAATGGAAAGATGAATGAGGTGATTGAAGAAATTAATAAGTATAAATTGGATATGCTGTGCATGAGTGAAACTAAAAAGAAGGAAAATGGGATAGAAGAAGTGAATGACACAGTGAGTGTGTGGTCTGGAGTGTAAGATAATGTGAGAGGACAGGCTGGTGTAGGTGTGATTTTAAGTGAAAAGATGAACAACAACTTCATTCACTATAGCTGCATAAGTGAGAGAATTCTTTGGATTCATTTGAAAGTGAAACTTCAGAGAATAGTGATTGCTGTAGTGTATGCTCCTTGTGACTCGGAACCTTCTGAAAGGAAAGAAGATTTCTGGAATGAGCTAAAAGCGTTTTGAGCCAGTTTGGTGCTAAAGAGAAAGTTATAATAGAAGGGGATTTCAATGCTAGAGTAGGTGTGCAGAATGCAATTTCTGACAATGTTCTGGGTAAATTTAATGATTTTTATGTGAATGATAATGGTGAAAGATTAACTAAACTCTGCATTGAGAATGGTTTGTGTGTCTCTAATATGTTTTTCAACCACAAGTATATCCACAAGCATACTTGGGTAAATCATACTCTTGGTCAAAAGAGTGTAATAGATTTTGTTGTTTATGATCAGCATCTGGAACACTTAGTTGTTGAAACCCGTGTGATGAGAGGTGCGGATGTTGGCTCTGATCATTACTTGGTGGTGTCACGAGTGAAACTGAATGTTGGTTGGAGGAAAAGAAATAGGAAGAGGCCTAGGATGGAAAGAATAAAGGCTGAAAGGCTCCTTGAAGTCCGTCAGAGTTACTCTAATTTACTCAGTGAACGACTGAAGTCATGCAACAGAGATGCAGAAAAGAAATGGACTTGTTTTAAGAACTGTGTTGTCACTGCCGCTGAAAAAGTCTGTGGCACCAAAATAGTGTGTAGCACTAGAGGTGATGCTCGGTGGAATAGCGAGATTGAAGAGGCAGTAAAGAGGAAGAAGGAAGCATATTTGGGGATGTTGCAAGGTAGAGTTTTTGGGGATGAATATCACTGTAAGAAGCATGAAGCAGCAAAGCTGGTTTGCCAGAGTAAATCAAAAGATAGGAAGGAAACGGTGGAAAGTCATGAATTGGCTTTTTGTAAAGATAGGAAGACTTTCTGGAAGTATATGAAACACAGGAGAAATAGGGGAAATAAAGTTGCAAGTTGTGTGAAGAATGGAATCGGGGAAATAATATGGGAGCCCAATGAGTTAAGTGAAAGATGGGGTGAATACTTCTGTGAGTTATTCGGTCAAGAAAGCAAAGGGGATTTTGAGGCAGAAGCAGATGATGTCATAGTGATAAATGGATGCACAGGAGGGATCTTGAGAAGAGGTGTATAAAGCTCTAAAATCTCTTCAGGATAGTAAGGCTCCGGGAGTTGATGGCATAACTACTGAGATGTTGAAATATGGTGGTGACTCTGTAATTAACTGGTTAACTGAAATCTGCCAGTTGTGCTGGAAGTTAGGAATGGTACCTCGGGATTGGAGGGGTGCTATTATTGTTTCCCTTGTATAAAAGAAAAGGTGATCAGACTGAATGCAAGAACTATCGTGGTATTAGCCTACTGAGTGTGCCAGGGAAAGTGTTTGGTAAGGTCATTACTGAAAAGGTATGAGGTCTTACATCAGAGAAAGTGTGGGATGTTCAGAGTGGTTTTATGTCTGGTAAAGGCTGCAATAACCAACTTTTTGCATTATGCATGATGATTGAAAAGTATCTGGCTGTTGGTAAGAAAGTTTTTACTGCCTTCATAGATTTAGAGAAAGCATATGAACGAGTAAATAGGATACTTCAGTGGAAGGTGTTAATGAATATGGTGTTACTGGGAATCTACTTAATAGTGTGAAAGCCATGTATGCTGGCAGTACAGCTTGTGTATGAGTGAATGGTGTCAAATCAAAATGGTTTTCCATTGGTGCAGGAGTCAGACAAGGTTGTGTAAAGTCATCATGGCTGTTTAATATATTTATGGATGCATGCATGCATGCATGATGTCATGATGGACAATACTGGTTTATGTCTTGGTAATATCATTACCCATGTGTGCAGATTGCTGTATGCTGATAACACAGTCTTGTTGGCAGAGAGCAAAAGTGAGTCGCAGAGTATGTTGTCCCGGATGTACGAAGTTTGCATGAAATTCAAACTGAGTAAAAATAAGGGAAAAAACAAAGTTATGGTTTTTGAGCGAGGAACTGTTAGTACTGAATGCAGGGTAAGTCTAAATGGCACAGTGACTGACCAGGTAAATGAGTTTGTATATTTGGGGAGCTTGCTTGCCAGAGAGAACAGATTAGATGGCAAAATTAGTAGGTGAGTGAATTCTTCATTGAAAGTCATAGCTGCTTTAAGCGGTTTCACAGGAATGATGGATCCTCAAAAGAGTCTCGAATGGCTGTGTATGAAAGTATAATTGTTACTACTCTGATGTATGGCAGTGAAACCTGGGTACTACAGAAGCGACATGGGATTCGTTTGTGTGCCGGAGAAATGCATTAATTACGGGGGGGGATGCGTTTTGATAGTGTGAAGAATAAAGATGTGTTGCAGTTGTGTAATGTGAAGCAAAATGTTGTTAGCAAGGTGGAGACTAAGATTCTTAGGTGGTTTGGCCATGTGGAAAGAATGAGTGACGAGATGCTTACTAAGAAAATTGTTTCGGCCCCAGTGGCAGGAACAAAAGGCAGAGAAAGACCAAGGAAGTCATGGGAGGATCAGATTCAGGAGTGTTTGAATGAGAAAAAGATTATGAGTATGAAGTATAGAAGGTCTTGTGTATGTCAAGTGATGGATGTCAGTCAAGATCGCTGTAAACGGAGAAGTTTGATATGGCAACAGTAAGTAAATAATCAGTTAAAAATTTATCTAGTGCTTTGTATTTCTTTGTGGCGCTAATCTCAGAGAACACCATAGCGATATGTATTATCAGTTAAATGTTTATTTGTCAGATGGTCTTTCTTTGAACAGCTAACCTCTGAATATCAGAGAACAGCTTAATGATATGTATGCATGTAATTTCATTTCTCTTTTTTTTATGCTTGTTTTTTCCTAGATTGTTATTTTTTTCCCATATCTATTAAGGGTTTTTCATAAGTTATCACTGCTTGCAGGGTCTTGGATATTACAAACATTTTCTTTATGCTTTTCAATGAATATACTTTCTAAGAGTCTTAATCCTTTTTCATTAGAATGTGTTGATAATAATTTAATATCCTCAAATTTTGGATAAATTCCTTGTTATTTACACAATATTGTATTAAAGCAGTTTTTTTGTTCTTTACTGTACCAATTCTCAATATTTTGTTGTAATCGTTTTTTTAAAAGATTTTTAGTACTGCCAATAATGTTATTTTTGAAGGACTAAGACCTATTGGAATTTGTAAAGGGGAAAAAAAAAAAAAAAAAAAACACATTGAAACTGAGTTACATGTTTCTCTAGGGGATGACCTTAAACGTATAAATGCAAAAATCACATAACAAAATTCAAAATTCTAAGTACCATAGTAAAATTTATGCTTTAAAGAAGTACACGATGCTCCTTAATAATGATTTATTTAAAGTTGAATTGGTGACAAAAGGAAAAAAAAAAAAAAATGTTACAAATTATAACACATTTTATTGCATTGCAAAAATAAAAGTTTATGAAAATCAAACTTCTCTTTTGGTGACTACTTGTCTATAAAAATCCTGATTCTAGATCAAGTGAAACCCTCATAACTAAGACAAGGGATTTCATATGGGACTCATGAATTAATAGTTTCTTTTTGTTTTGTTTTTCTGTGGATCCTGCTTCCTGCATTTGAAACCAGAATGTTGAATATTGAGGATACATTTAGGATTCTGTTCTACTATACTACAAAATAGAGGAGTTATAAAGTTAGTCCCAGAGATTTATCAATTTTTAATAGTGCACATGCGTGTGTGATTCACGAAACGCGAAACCAAATTTTCATTCAAACCAAAAGTAAACAGCATACCCTACTCTGATGGGATCACGGTTCAACTTTGGCTGCATCAATAAAGAACACAACACACTAAAATAACTGATTGGTGTCTAGACACGGTACCAAACAATGGAGATAATTGCAGATTAAAAGATGAACTTTTATTTACAACTTAAAACCATATATACATGCGATATCTTTCAGACCCACTATAAATCCATCATCAGGCACAGCAGAGAGGTGGTTCCGGGATTATAAAGTCGGGAAAAAACAACCCACAATGCATTGGGCATGGAGGCGCCGCTCAAGCCCACGCACCTGTTAAATATACAAACATGCAAATATTACAAATAAACAATAAACATGATTACGGATTACGATGCTATGTACAATGGTGTAAAATAAAATGTCTCCATGATGAGGGTAATGTCGACGGCATGTTGTTATTACAACATTGGTTAGCAAATACAATTAATGTATATAACTCTATTTGCTAACCAATGTTGTAATGACGACATGCTGTCGACATTACCCAAATCATGGAGACATTTTATTTTACACCATTGTACATAGCATAGTAATCCGTAATCGTGTTTATTGTTTATTGTATCTTTGTAATATTTGCATGTTTGTATATTTAACAAGTGTGCATGCGTGGACTTGAGCGGCGCCTCCATGCCAATGCATTGTGGGTTGTTTTTTCCCCGACTTTATAATCCCGGAACCACCCCTCTGCGATGCCTGATGATGGACCCATAGTGGGTCTGAAAAATCTCGCATATATATATGGTTTTAAGTTGTAAATAAAAGTTCATCTTTTCATCTGCAATTATCTCCATTGTTTGGTACCGTGTCTAGACAGCATTCAGTTATTTTAGTGTATTTAGTTGGCACGAATGTTTGGAAAGAACACAACACTGTCTCAATTCTTTCAAAGTAAACAACATACCCTTCTCTGATGGGATCAAGGTTCAACTACAGCTTTGGCTGCACCAAGAAAGAACACAATAACGCTGTTTCAATTCTCTCAAAGTAAACAACATACCCTTCTCTGATGGGATCAAGGTTCGACTTTGGCTGCACCAAGAAGAAACACAACAACACTGTCTCAATTCTCTCAAAGTTGTGACATGACAGGTTACATATAAGAGAATCAAACAGCTGTGTTATTTTTGATAATCTGAAATCCAAATTTTAACATATAATCACAAAAAGCGTATAAATGAATGTATAACCAAGTGAAAAAAGTGAAGAAACTACAGTAAAATATTGGGACTGATGCAGAATTGCAAATAATAGTGAAAAATGTATAACTGAGAAATGCATAACTGAGGTTCCACTGTAATTACAATCCTGAAAGTTTCTTTGAGCAGAGATGAACCATTTTCCAAAGGGACAAGCTTGCAGAGCTATGGGTGTTGAGGAGCACAGTGTAAGAAGAGCTGCATTAGAGTATGGCTAAAAACAATAACAATTTATCAAGTGTCTTCTATACTTACGATCCATATACTTCTTGATCTGATCGTTGGTTTCAGGTTCCATGAAAGCTTCCAATTTCTTCTGCCGCTTTGTCTTTTTGACTGGAATTTTCGGCATTTTCCGTAGAGCAAGCATACGGTACATTTCGTAACCCATCAAAAGGACACCTCCATGCCTTCTCCATTCAGCTACAGAGAGAAGTAGAAAGAAAGGGAAAATTAAAAAAAAAAAAAACATTCCAAGTTGTCAAAATTTTACCTTTTTTGGGGGGGGGGGGGGAAGAGTACAAACTCTCTCGGGTATGTATTACTATAACAATTCCTCTATAATAATAAAAAAAAAGGGATTCAGATGACTGCTACATGTACATACCTGCCAACTACTATGGAATGTCCGTAGTTTCTACGGATTCAGTCGTCTGACTACGAAACTATGGAAACCATGGTTGAAACTACGGACGAGTCTACGGATTTTCCTTTTGTTTTTCAAAATTAGTGTTTCTGCTAATATTTCAGGATATATATAAATGCTCTTCGTCATAAACTGAAATTGGTGTAACAGTATGATCATGTGGTAAGTAGAGGTTCGCACAATGCGTGTTCATGTGCTGGAGTTCGCTCTGGTCAAGCGTTGGGGGATTCTGAATGCATCAGATTGATTGTTACTGGTGGTAGTTTTGAACTGAAATCTGGCAACATTATCTGTTCTGTTCACGTTGTCTCAGAACGTTATGCCCACGTCAGTGAATCGACTTCAAGTTTTGCACATGCTAAGTTTGCTTCATTAGTGCGTATGTTTGTTGTAATGTGCGTTTCTTTTTCACGAAGATGGAATGTTTCCTGAAAAAGTGTCAGAATGAAGAAGCAGCTTCAGTGCCACCAAAAAAATTGAAGAATTGCCAGAAATTTAAAGAGGAATATTCCAAACAGTGGCCCTATATTGTTGCATCATCTGAGAAAGACGGATACACCTATTGTACAGTATGTACTTTGAATTTTTCTGTGGTTCACGGAGAACATGACGATTGCTGGCGCCACGTTGCAGGCAAAAAACATGTGGAATTAGTGAAAAGTAAAGCCTCAAATCACAGTGTTTCATTATTTTGTACTAAAGATGATGTTTTTAGTACTGTGCAATCTGAAAGTCTTTTGCAAGATTTCTAATCGAACATAATATTCTGATTTCAGTTGCAGATCACGCAGGCTCCCTTTTACCTAAATTAATGCTGTCTGTGCTTGTAGTGCCACATAGTAATGCTCCAACAGAAAGAGTATTCAGCATGGTGCAGAAAAATCAACCAGAATTTAGATCAAGTTTGGGTACTAAAACATTAGAATCACTGTTAATTAAGAAATTAAACATGGACTGTTGCTACAATGAAAATTTTACTCTTGATGAACTGAAAAAAGCAAAAAGTGCATGTTATAAGGATCTTAGCTCAAGGTGCTGAACTTCATTGTGTTTTTGTTTTGGTTTTTTTGCTTCAGATGCAATGTGCATTAGTCTAGCTCACAGCCATATACTTGAATTTCAGAAACAATATGATACTTATGGTAGTATTAATGTACAGAGTTGTATAAAAATAAAATGTATCTGCGTACACAACCATTGAAACAGAAAACTTGCTGCAAACCCGTGAACACGATAACAATAGAATAAGATAATTTAAAGAAAAATTAATATAACGATAAATAATTATTAGAACATTACAGATTCCAGAGAGGACAAAAGTACATTGTGACTGAATGCGCAGAAATGTGTGTAACATGGACCTTAAGGCCAAAACTTAAAAATATTGGACTATGAACCTCATAAAAACAAGAGACTAATTAAAGAAAGTTTTTATATATAGAAAAGCAGTTCCGTTAATGAACCTTCAAAAATTATAAATAGCATTTTCAACAACTTAATACAAAAATAGTAGACTTGTAATAAAATACATAAGGAAAATATTTTAATTTAACAACTGGCAACTGCAAGAGGAACCTGGCAATAAAATTTAAAGTCTTTCTGTATAAATGAAACTTTTGTTACAGTTCCTATATATTGAGAACAGGCCTTGATAAGATCAAGAGGCCAGAAATGTCTATAAAAATAAAAGAGTTTACTATCAGAAGATGTGAAAAATAGTTGAACATTCTCACGTTAAGACAGAATTTAATACATTAATCTGAGTTAAGCCTTGAGTACGTGTTTTAATTGCTGTAAATAACATATTTATTTTTTTAATCTACAAGCAAAAACTCCCTGCAAAATCCGCTAATAATTTAGAAATTATCCGCGTATGGCATGCGCATGCACGTCTATATTCTGCGACTCTGTTAATGTATATTATAACTGAGGGAATAAAGTTGTCAAGAAAAGTATTTTTATGCTGGTATTTATTATTGCTTAAAGGGAAGCAATTTTTTTTAAAGTGCTGGTATTAATTCACCAAATATAGCAAAATAATGTATCTTTACCTGTTGGATATTCTGATAGTTAGTTCTTTCCAATTGAATAAAAAGCCATAAAAATGAGTGAAATGGGAATGTTAAGGAATGTTCAGAAATAGGTATGATAGCAAAGTGCATTTTTTACTCAATGCTGTATGACAAACATCCATATTGCTTTAGTTTCAAAACAAAAGAAAACTTATTTTGGCAGAGTACAACAGAAAAAAATAAGGTAAGCTTCTTTAATTATACTTTATGCATTGAAGTTTGCTATTTTCACTGTTTCAAATAATCCAGTAGTTCACTAGATAAAAAGCTGCATTGAGCCATTTGAGCATTGTACTATATAACAAACCATTATAAATTCCATGAAATATAAACCCCTCACCCAGCTGAGAAAGCAGCAGTAAATTAAATTATAACTCAAAAGCAATAGTAAATTAGTTATATTTGAAAAAAAAAACCCTGTGAAATTAAGCCATTTAGAAGCATGTAAGGAATTACTTTATCACGGTCAAAAGTAGCTGTTACGTACGCTGCGTAACAGTACGAGTTACTACTGACAGTGGCTCTGGTCAATGTTGGCAGGTATGGATGTACAAATCTTAAAAATAAGATTTCTCAATTTTCTAATTAGTTAGGACATCAAACTTTTGTGGTAGTACATAACACCTGCAAATTAACAACTATCTCCTTTATTCACCCTGCATTCAAAAAAGGATCTACTATATAGAGTAAGACCAAAAGGGGGGAAAAGGAGTTAAAAAACCCCCTAAAACCTCTGCCTTAGGGCTTTGTAGGGAATTAACACTTAAAATTCCAGCCATATTTATTCTCACCTTTTGAGAAGCTCTGCAAGGTGAAACACAATTAGTATGTGATGTTTAGTGACATGGGGGAAGGAAGGAGGCTTTCTGACAGGATTCTAAAATCAAGATGTTCAGTGTATTAAAAAGCAATGGTGTGAAAAGCCTTTTGTAGCTGGAACCAGTCAAAAGCCTTTTTACACAGTCTGCAAAAGTCAGCACAGGAAAAAAATATAGGCATGTGGTTTGAGATTAATTCAGCAGTGGGGATGCAAGCTTTCTCTACTTGTTTGTAATTTATACGGATACTGACAAATAGGACTTCTAGCATCAACAATTACTGGTATGCTGATGATTTAGTGTTAATATCCAGAAACATGAGCACCTTGCAGTATCATATGCTGAATGAGATTCAAGAGAAATTCAGAAATGAGGATCAATGTTGATAAATCTAAATCTATGGTTATTAGTCAAACAGCTAAAGAAATTAATGGCACTATTCAGGTTCTGCTAATAAAACAGCAATTTTTTAAAGTATCCCCTCAGAACTGCAGAGAATGATCCAGGAACTTGCTAAGATCAAAGAAGTGGGATTAAACATGAACTTTACAAATTTGATATGCCATGTTTCTACAAGAACTGACGATTTAGAGATTGATGGGGCAAATTTAGATAATAATCGGGCTTCTCTTCTTATGGTTAAAAAAACCTTACACAAATAAAACAAACCACTTCATGAAATTTTTATGGCAGACACTGAGCTGTACAGAATTAGGAGTGCCGACTCTTCACTGATTATTAGCATGAGAGAATAGCGACCACATATACACATTTGGAGAACCTCAAGGATGCAATCTGATCTTTTGTTACATAAGCAAGTGGTTTACGATTTACCATTTGAAAATCTTTATTTAAGATTATTGAATTATGCATTAGCCCCTCTTTTTCTTTTTTTTTTTATCTTGTGCTAGGGAGGGTAAAACATGGATTTTTTTCAAGGCCTTGCGCATAGCACAATTAGTGAGTCCACAACAGGGAAAAATAAAATTATATGTGCTTCCATCATCGCATACTTCCAGAGGTGAAATTAGTGGTGCCTCCATCCTTTTATACAGATAAACCACTGATAACAAATATGCTGCTTTGAAACAGTTATGACCATTCACAATGATGTTATAAGAACAGTCACCTGCTTCAAGATTCACATGAAGAGATGGGTTTGTATATCAGTCAATAGAGCTCCAAACTAAACACTTTATTACCTGTCAAAAGTAAGTTTTCTTTAAAGCTTTTTTTCCTTTTCTTTTGTGTGTGTGTGTGTGTGTGTGTGTGTGTGAGTGAGTGAGTGAGAGAGAGAGAGCGCAGTGTGTGTGTGTGTGTGGGGGGGGGATTCAGTTTTCAGATATGTGAAATGGGAACTGCAAATCCCTTGTTGGTCAACATAAACTTTTCTTCTGACAGACACTGGCTGTCGAAAAAATGTTTTCCTCTTTTTTTAATTTTTTAATTATTTAGAAAGCAAGTATACAGAGTTTGGGGGCATGTTGGATAACAAGAACTGGTGCAGCAGTTTAGGCTTCTCATAACTGGAATGTTTTTTTGCTGTTCGATATAAAATTTTGGCACAGGAAAAAGAGACAAATTCTGCAAGTACATAAAAGTTTACTATATAAATAAATAAGAAACACAATTCAACAACTTTGCATTAACAGTAAATACCTACATGCATTAATATCAGATTTACAGCACATAAGAGAAATTCCATGCCTACCAATGAGAGCCGCACGGGCAGCCATAGTCTTGAAGTTTTCATTCAACGTATACACATTGTAATCACGAGGCCTGATTTCTCCACTCTCAACTTGACTTTCATCAACTGAGTTGACAGAAGGAACCCACATGTCGAATTCTGCCTTCCAATTCTGTATTGTATTAATAGGTACTATACATAACACTAGAGTGGCAGGTGTGTGCCTCAAGAAAACATCAACAAACGAGACCACCTACAGGCAAAAGGGTATTAGAAAATTTTTACAACATAACATGTTGACAAGTTATATCTCTAACAATAACAAAACATATATTTAACCAAAATTGATATTAATAAAGTACAAGAGGAAAGAAGCTGCACCCAAAATTTGATTTCAAATATGTACATAAGAATATGCTATGTGTGTAATTTACGAGTATTTATAAATATAGATATAAAGCCATGTGCTCCATTCCACTGAAGTTTCAAAGCGTTTCAGGGAAAATAAAGAAAAATAAGACAACCTCCCTTACATAGAAGGTTTACTCGCTGTGGCTTTGTGGAAATTGCAAACAAAAGGATCTTTGTGTTGACTAAGCTGAAACAGTTGACAGTACAACCTGTAATTAAAAAATTAAAAAAAGAAAAAAAGGAAGGAAAAGAAAGATGCCAGTTCAGCATACGATCATTACCAACCAATCAATCCACTACTGAAAAAAGGTCTCCTCAAGTCTCTAATACAAATCTCCAACTTGAGAATTCCTCTTTTATGTCATTTTGGCAGGCTTTTGAATTTCATCCAAATATCTTTCACATGGTCTTCTGGGTCCTTTCCTGTCACTTGACATCCAATCTAGAACTTCATTTGTCCAATGGTGGTCAGTTCTATGAATTAGTCAAGCCCATCACTTGGGGGTCTGTACTTTGGTCACAATATCATAAACTCTTGTCATTTTCCTGATCCACAAGTTCGTTTTTTTATCTCTCTTGTTCATGGGTGTAGACTTGTCTCAAAAATTGGGGGAGAGGGGGGGGGG
The DNA here is from genome assembly GCA_039090855.1 of Macrothele yani. NCBI lineage: Eukaryota > Metazoa > Arthropoda > Arachnida > Araneae > Macrothelidae > Macrothele > Macrothele yani. The sequence continues at coordinate 34,195,806 of CM077011.1, forward strand.
TTGTTATGATAAAAAATACACATTTCACGTAACATAACTTATACACATAGATATTTTTCATTAAAGAAAACCATAATTAATATAGTATTAACTTTAATAAGAAATCAGTACAATATTTTGTTTCATTCAGACAACTTAAGAGCATAAATGCCTAAGATGCAAGGTAAAAGTAATAATGAAAAACTGTGGTGTATGGTCATTCTCACTGTGGTTAATAGCGACATGATCATCAAATGAATGAGCTAATCCAATGATATGTCATAAAACAGGAGGGTCACTTTGGGTTTGTGGATTCCATATGACATCCACAGCAGAAGTTAAGCCATGGTTGCTATTTTTGTGAAATGCGATGAGTTATTCCAAAATGTGAGAGAAAAAATTAGTGCCCATTGTAAAATGGCACCAGCAGTTTAAACATCAACCCATAAACAGATTCTGCTCTGGCTTTTCTATTTCTGTGAAAACTAAAGTTTCTGAAATTCTGGCAACATTTGCCTTCCTCCAATGTTATTTTCTTAATCATTAAGGTATATTCCTACAGCACTGTTGGCTCAATCACCCTCTCCCCTCCATACACTCCATAAAGGATGGAGTAAGATTATAGGACTAGAAGGATTAGACCCCTTCCTCCATTCAAAGTTCAAGTTTAAACCAGAGTCAGATGTGACATATATTATTGCTAGTGGCAGACGATTCTGGCTTTGCTACTGCGCAGTTTAAGGTATGTCTGCGTTTCACCATAAAGCTATGAAGGTGAGTGATTTAGAGTTAAGAAGTGAAATGCGTTGTGCGATAAAAGTTTGCTATTGTTAGGGTAAAACGACTCCAGAAACAGTTGATTTAATGAAAAAAACTTACAAAGAAAAATGTTTGGGTGAGTCAACGATTTTTACATACATACATACATATCACTAAGCTGTTCTCTGAGATTCAGAGGTTAGCTCCAAAAAGAAATACAAACTAACAGATATTTTTACTTACTGTTGTCATATCAAACTTCTCCATTTACAGTGATCTTGACATACAACTCGGGCTTCACTGATATCTATTACACGCCGTACACAAGATCTTTTATGCTTCATACTCATAATCATTTTCTCATGCAGACACTCCTGAATCTGATTAACCCATGTCTTCCTTGGCCTTCCTTTGCCTTTCCTTCCTGCCACTTGGGCAAAAAAGATTTTCTTAGTATGCATCTCATCACTCATTCCTTCAACATGGCCAAACCACCGAAACATATTGGTCTCCACCTTGCTAACAACATTTTGCTTCACATCACACAACTGCAACACATCTTCATTTCTCACACAATCAGACTGTGTCTTGCCCCCCCCCCCGTAAGTAGCGCATTTCTCCAGCACACAAACGACTCCTATGTTTCTTCTGCAGTGCCCAGGTTTCACTGCCATACATCAGAGTAGGAAGAATTACACTTTCATACACATCCATTAGGGACTAGTCCTCTAAAGAACCCGTCATTCCTGCGAAAACCTCCCAGAGCAGCTATGACTTTCAATGAAGAATTCACTCGCCTACTAATTTCACCATCCAATTTGTTCTCTCTGTCAAACATGCTTCCTAAATACATAAACTCACTCACCTGGTCAATCACAGTGCCGTTTATACTTACATTACATTCAGTGTTACCAGTTTCTCTCTCAAACACCATAACTTTGGTTTTTCCCTTATTTATACTCAGTTTGAATTTCCTGCAAACTTCATGCATCCGAGTCAACATACTCTACAACTCACTTTTGCTCTCTGCCAAAAGGACAGTGTCATCAGCCTACAGCAATCTGCAAACATGGATATCACCAAGACAAAAACCACTATAATCTATTTTGGCATCACGCATGCACTCATCCATAAATATATTAAACAGCCACAGTGACATTACACAACCTTGTCTAACTCCTGCACCAATAGAAAACCATTTTGATAAAACATCATTCACTCGTACACAAGCTCTACTACCAGCATACATGGCTTTTACACTATTAAGTAGATTCCCAGTAACACCATATTCATTCAATACCTTCCACAAAAGTGTTCTACTTACTCGGTCGTAAGCTTTCTCTAAATCTATGAAGGCAGCAAAAACTTTCTTACCAACAGCCAGATAATTTTCAATTATCATGCATAATGCAAAAATCTGGTTAGTGCAGCCTTTATCAGGTATAAAACCACTCTGAACATCCCACACTTTCTCTGATGTAAGACCCTGTACTTTTTCAATAACAACCTTACCAAACACTTTCCCTGGCACACTTAGTAGGCTAATACCACGATAGTTCTTGCATTCAGTCTGATAACTGTTTCCCTTATACAAGGGAACAATATAGCATCCTTCCAATCCCGAGAGACCATTCCTAACTCCCAGCACAACTGGCAAATTTCAGTTAACCAGTCAATTACAGAGTCACCACCATATTTCAACATCTTGGCAGTTATGCCATCAACTCCCGGAGCCTTACTATTCTGAAGAGATTTTAGAGCTTTACACACTTCTTCTCTAGAGATCCCTCCTGTGCTTCCATCCTTCACTATGACATCATCTGCATCTGTCTCAGAATCATCTTTGCTTTCCTGATCTAATAACTCACAGAAATATTCACCCCATCTTTCACTTAACTAATTGGGCTCCCATATCATTTCCCCGATCTCATTCTTCACACAACTTACAACTTTGTTTCCCCTATTTTTCCTAAGTCTCATGTACTTCCAGAAAGACTTCTTATCTTTCCAAAAAGCCAGTTCATGCCTTTCCATTTTCTCCTTCCTATCTTTTGCCTTACTCGGGCGAACCAGCTTAACAGCTTCAAGCTTCTTTGAGTGATATTCATCCACAGAGACTCTACCTTGCAACATCTCCAAATATGCTCCCTTCTTTCTCTTTACTGCCTCTTCAATCTCACTATTCCACCAAGCATCACCTCTATTGCTACGCACTATTGTGGTGCTACAGACCTGTTTAGCAGCAGTGACAACACAGTTCTTAAAACATTCCCACTTCTTTTCTACATCCCTCTCACCAGACTTCAGCTCCTTCAGTCATTCTCTGAGTAAGTCAGAATAACGCTGATGGTCTTCAAGGAGTCTATCAACCTTTATTCTTTCTATCCTGGGTCTCTTCCTGTTCCTTTTCCTCCAACCAACATTAAGTTTCACTCGTGACACTACCAAGTAATGATCAGAACAAACATCAGCACCTCTCATCACATGGGTGTCAACAATTAAGTGTTTCAGACGCTGATCGTAGACAACAAAATCTATCACACTCTTACCAAGAGTATGATTTCCCCAAGTATATGTGTGGATATACTTGTGGTTGAAAAATGTATTAGATATACACAAACCATTCTCAATGCACAGTTCAATTAATCTTTCACCATTATCATTCACACAAGGATAATTAAACTTACCCAGAACATTGTCAGAAATTGCATTCTGCACACCTACTCTAGCATTGAAATCCCCTTCTATTATAACTTTCTCTTTAGCACCAAACTGGCTCAAAACGCTTTTAGCTCATTCCAGAAATCTTCTTTCCTATCAGAAGGTTCCGAGTCACAAGGAGCATACACTACAACAATCACTATTCTCTGAAGTTTCACTTTCAAATGAATCCAAAGAATTCTCTCACTTATGCAGCTATAGTGAATGAAGTTGTTGTTCATCTTTTCACTTAAAATCACACCTACACCAGCCTGTCCTCTCACATTATCTTACACTGCAGACCACACACTCACTGTGTCATTCACTTCTTCTATCCCATTTTCCTTATTTTTAGTTTCACTCACGCACAGGATATCCAATTTATACTTATTAATTTCTTCAATCACCTCATTCATCTTGCCATTTGTACCTCTAGTATTCCATACACCAATCTTACATTCACTCAGCCGAGATCTCTTTCTCATACACCGTTTAGAAAGTTCAGGTCAATTCCGTGGTGGACTGTCCTTCTCAAGTGTGGTAGGTCCACACTTGAGTCCGGATATTGATTTCTTTTTGTCTTTTTAATCAGGTAAGTACATCAGTGTGGGGGATTAGCCCACAGCTGAGGGTAGCACTATGATTTAAAAAAGGGGGTTATTGGCAGAACTCGCTCTTAGGCCTGGCTGACCTGAAAGTCTTGCTGCAGAGCGTATTGTTAACACTGTTTCGGTAATCCTGCAAGAAGATTGACGAATAATGTCTGAAGACATAGCGGAGTCAACTAATATTTAAAAAACATTGGCATTCCGCATTCTACGTGACAAATTACAGCTGCATTGTGTGTGTTCCAGATGGGTACCTCATCACCTGACAAAGGAACAACCGTTAGCCAGAGTTCAAGTGTGTCACAAGTGGAAACAAATAACTGCAAAGGATCCAAACTTTCTAAGCACAGTAATAACTGCCGACGAAACATGGATCCACTATTTCTACGCCCTCACGAAGCGCGCAACGAGTGTCTGCAAACACACAGGATCGCCTTCTCCGAAAAAAGTTGGTAAAATCAAATCAGCTGGGAAGGTGATGACGATAACTTTTTTAATTATAAAGGTGTAGTCTACCAGCCTGCCGTTCCTCCACAAATTACTGTCAATGCTGAATAATACATTTCAGTCTTGAAGCATCTGCGACGCCACATATCGATTAAGCGACCAGAACTGGTGGGTAAGTGGACCCTACATCTCATGATAACCCCCGCCCACATGTGGCTGCTTGTGTTCAACAGTTTCTTACGAAATGCAATATTGAAATCATACTGCAGCCTGCCTAAAGTCCTGACCTCGCTCTGTGTGATTTCTGGTTGTTTCCAACAATGAAGGAGAAGTTCCATGGCGCAACATTAAAAACAGATGCTGACGTTATCAAGCTGCACAGGAGTCGTTAAAAGCAGCTTGCACAAAATGCCTTTGCCACATGCTCCGAAACGTGGGCTGAACGATGGAACTGTTGCATATCATCCGAGGGAAGACACCTGGAGAAAGAATAACATATATTTTACTGTACCTATATTTCTTCATTTTGTGTGATTTTACTGTCAGTTTTTATGGAACAGCCACCGTTATGCATGTTCAAATATTTTCAAGAATCTCTACTGTCAAAAGTAGTGAAAAAAACAGAAAGAATTCAAACAAATGTATGTCAAAGCCCACCAACTTGAGTACCTGTTATAAAAATGAAATAAATTTATTTTGTCACCTATGAAGGGTTTTTTTTTTTTTTTTTTTTTGCTTCAAAGCTGGCCAATTTTCATTTTCTATCAACTCTGAGCTAATTTTTAAAGGAGGGCTTCAAGAATGTTAATATAGCACATGTATATAGTACTACAGCTAAACAAAAATCAGCACTCCAGTTTTAGACTGAGAAATACAGAGCTTAGTGTTAAGAGGCAAAAGCACTATTCTGAATGGCAAAACAGAACTGCTGCTGCTGTGAAAAAATAATAATTTATCTTCAAATGTACATATGTGTTCAGAAACTATATTTCCTTAACTTTTATGTGACATTAAGCAAACCTATTTTGCCTTTTTTGAAACATGTACTATGATGATCTGCATAAACTTTGGAAATAGTCAAAATTCCTTTTTTTAGTGGGAGGAAAGTGGCTACTGTGATGCAAAATAAAGAGCAATTATTAAAAAAAAAAAAAAATACTAAGGCATAGATGAACATGTAACCAATTCTCATTAAAATAAAAAATGATGTAGCTTCTATTTTATTTAAAATTTGATGGTTTCACGTCACTACAGGAAGCTTACCTGAACAGTTTTGCCAAGACCCATACTGTGAGCTAGGATACAGCCAAATCCACTAGATGATTTGTACCTTTCAAGATTTTCAACAACATTATCATACAAAAAACGAATACCCCCAATCTGAAATTTAAAAGGCAGGAATCAGTATATCATAGTGTTCATACAGTAAACAATGATAAAAAAAAAAAAAAAAAACAATAAAACTAAATCACATAAAATACATAAAGTTACTATGGCACCTTCAAGGATTTTCCTTGAAAGGGGCAATTTGAACCACACAACAGATTCAGAAAAACAAAGAACGTTGAAATACATAAAAGAAAAAAAAATGGTGCAAATCTACTTTTTAAATGCAAACCTTTTCCTCAAAAATGTTACTTCAACACAATATCTTACTTAAAAAAGTCATTACTTGTAATTTTTTGTATTTTTTTTAAATTAAACAAATATTTTTCATATTGCAAATATCAAGTTTATCTTGGTCGCTTACACCAACTGGATGTACTAAAGATATAAAATTTTCAAAAGCAATATGTGTTTCTGCAAAGTATGAGCTGGTGTAGGTTTCCCATCTCTTTTTCTCGTCATCTTCTTCCGCTTTCTCCATCAATTTTGTGTCACACAAGCCTTCAATTAATTCCACCCCACATATTTGAGATCATTATCAACATTAGCATAGGCTACAAGTAAACACTGGGGTTAGTTTTACATAAAATTTAGTCATCTTTGATGACAATGACCTAAACATATCCATGTACATAACCACAGTGGAAAACACTGCTAAATTCCTATAACTGTACTTACTAGAAATGGTTGGCTACTGTTGATTGCTTCACTTGTCACCAAGCAACCAACACAAAATGCATAGCTTGGAGGACATTAATCTGCAATGTTGCTTTGTCATATCTTCAAATCCATCACACATATAGCTTTTTGGACAAGCTGTCTTTATATATCATTTGTAACATTTTATCTTGACAATGATGGGCAAACATGTAACAATAATAGCAAATAAAGGTAACTTGACCACGCTAGTTACGTTACAAGAAAATAACTTTTACAAGGATGTTCGTAAGTTGGGAGCTTTCGACCTTATCTTAGGTCTTCATCACGCCAATGGAGGACTGTGATTGTTGCCAGATTCTACATTTGAATTTTTTCTATTTTTTGTTGCCAAAACTTAGAATTGATCTCCAGATCATCAGGATGTAGAGAGGAGATTCGGAATTGCAAGTCATTGGGTTGAAAATAATTTCCAGGCTTTCACGGTAACAGAGGGCAAAACGATTGTCAAAAAAAGCAATTCGTTCTAGCGGGGAACTGCAGATGTGTCTTCCATTGTCAAAATATACAAGGCTGTATTAGGGTTGGCTTTCAAAACATCTTTTTTATGTTCTAAAATTCTGTGGTTAATGCTCCTGTATGTGCTTCCAATGTATAAGTTATCACCTGTTGAAGAAGAGATAAGAATGCAGTAAACTCCTGGGAGGTCCAGATTTTCAACTTTGTCCCATTCCTTACGAACTTTCTTGTAAAAGTCATTTTCTTGTAACGTAACTAGCTTGATCAAGTTACCTTTATTTGTTAACATTTTATCATACTCATATCAATGGCAGCATCAAGATTGTGCAATTTTTAAATGTTGCATCAGTGTAGTGAGATGCACATTTATCCATAAATAATACAATTTTGCAATGTTTTGTGGCCATTTTTGCAGCAATGTCCCTTAAGGTAAAATTATTCACACCCATGGCTTATTGTTTGCATAAGATTTTAGATACTAAACCCGGGTTTCAGTTATTTGCCTATGACAATCTGCTTGTATGTATCACTTCTACATTGTCGGTGCACAACAATACTGATATCCCCTCTTTTGGACCTTTACTATCATGACAGAAATATCCCTTTAATGTCAAAGTGCCATTTGACAGCCAAATTTAGCAGAGCCTTGTTTTGTTGGCATTATAAATGTTTTGAGGTTTGACAGTTCCTCAAACCATAAGCAAGAATTAACAGAGGATGGGTTCCATTTCAACTCAGGCAGGGTCGTACCATCATGGTCTCAGATTTCTCTAAAAAAATTAAGGGGTGATCCTTGACTAAAATAAGGAGACCCATATTTTTCTTTCGGCAAGAAAAAATTTTCCCTTCGAGATAGAGGGTTTCAAATCTTGCACCGTCAAACAAGCTCTCTAGAAAACGGTTATTTTTCCTAACTTCAGCAAGTCATTGCAGCAGAGTTAAAAAAGATATCGTGTTCTTGTATTTTTTTTTTACATTGTGTGTATAACATATAATAATATATGGTGCTAATATTTGCTACACATCGTATGATTAAAATTTTAAAAAATCGTAAACTTTGTGATTTTTAAAAAAAATTGAATTTTTTAAGTTTTTTTTAAACAGGTTTGGATGGAGTTTTTTCTATATTCGTTTTTTTCGTTAAAGACATACAAATGTGCACTTTATTTGTAATTTTTTGTGTGTCTGTGAAACTGCTAGTTACCGCGTTTCGGCAGCGTTAAAAACAGCCGATTTTGAAAAATCTCTAACTTTGCCAACGATTTTCTCAAAAAGGCCATTTTTTAAAATTCTGAAAATTAAATCCCTGCTTTATTATCAACAGGAGAATATCTGTGTAAATTTTCACGGACCTAAAAACGCCCGTTTCCGAGTTAGACGCGTTTGAATTCGGTTTGAAAGCCTACGATTCCCCGTGTTCTAAAGGCGCCATTTTGGAAAAATCTCAGGCGCAAAGTACGTACATTATCTCTTACCCGAATCTTTTTTTTTTTTTTTTGATTGGAGGTTTAACGACCACCGTGAGCAACTCAATGGGCCATAAGCAGTCGCCCGTCCCTAATTTAGGGTCACTGGTTCCAGGGAAGGGAGAGAGCCAGTGCCGTAAGACAAACACAACATCCATGCCTCACCGGGATTCGAACCCGGACCCCTTACGGACGAATGATCAGAGGCCATCGCTTAGACCACTGCGCCACCGGTACGGCCTTACCCGAATCAAAGCGTTAGATATTCTTTGCCCGAATGATGGAATGAGAGCATTGGGTCAGCTGGCTCTGGTTGGATACATCCACCTCACCCTTCCCCGAGTGATGACATGCCTATAAAACTGTCCCGGGGGGGGGGGGGATTACCAATACATAAAGAAAATTCTTGCTGCTCCACTAACAAAGTTGAGTTGTGAAAGACAGCAGCAGTTTGTTTGTTTGTTTACGTATATACTTAAACATTGCATAAGAAAAGACTATGAAAGAGTAGAAAACTGTTGTGAAACAATTTTAAGAAAAAGAGTGCAGGCACGTGTACTGTAAGTTAATTTTCGATGGCTAAACAACCTCGAGTTTTTCTGGGAGTTGCTAATTGTCGGCTACTGTCAGAAGAGCAGTTGCTGTTTTGTTATAGTTGCTAAAGTTAACCTCAGTTTTTCGTAATTTAGTAAAATATTCGCTCAGGAGAGTTTTGTCCTCTGCGAACGGGGGGAGAAGGTGCAATGCTCTTGACCTCGCTGCTGGGTTGACAGCGCTGGTCGCTACCGAAACTCTGCTTACCTCCTCTCCAAAACGTAATGGCAATTGTCTAATCTACTAAATAAATAACACGCGTGCATGCTTATTCATAAAATGTAAGTTGAGTATATTTACTGTTCAATCGACTGATTTTACAAGTAAAATTCATATACAACTTATGCACTTATAAGGGTGTAAATATTTTTATCTATTTAAAACATATTCATAGATTTCAATTTTTTTAAAGAGGGGGGGGGTGATTGTGTTCTTAGTGATTTCCACCTGGGCCACGATAAACCATGCACTGCCCATGGCTCCTGTTCCCTTAGAAGATAATCCTGGATCGATGGGAGACCAGTGGAGTTTTGACAACCCCCCCTCTCACGTGGTGGTGAGGTGTCTCAAAGCTAGGTAGCTTTCAAAAATGTTTCAACTTAGTTGGCTGGTAACAAGAGAGGGATTCCATTTCAACTCTGGCAGGGTCGTACCATCACGGTCTCAGATTTCTCTAAAAAAATTAAGGGGGTGTTCCTTGATTAAAATAAGAAGACCCATATCTTTTCTTTCGGCAAGAAAAAATTTTTCCCTTTGAGACAGAGGTTTTCAAATCTTCCACCGTCAAACAAGCTCTCTAAAAAACGGTTATTTTTCCTAATTCAGCGAGTCATTGCAGCAGAATTAAAGATATTTTGTTCTGGTATTTTTTTAATACATTGTGTGTATAACGTATAATAATATGTGATGCTAATATTTTTTACACATCGTATGATTAAAATTTAAAAAATCGTAAACTTCGATTTTTTTTAAAAAATTGAAATTTTTAAGATTTTTTTTAACTGGTTCAAATGGAGTTTTTTTCTATCCTCATTTTTTTTGTTAAAGACATACAAATGTGCACTTTATTTGCAATTTTTTATGTGTCTGTGAAACTGCTAGTTTCCGCAGCGTTAAAAACAGCCGATTTTGAAAAATCTCCAACTTTGCCAACGATTTTCTCAAAAAAGCCCTTTTTTTAAATTATCAAAATTAAATCCCTGTTTTATTATAAACAGGAGAATATCTGTGTAAATTTTCGCGGACCTAAAAACGCCCGTTTCCGAGTTAGACGCGTTTGAATTTGGTTTGAAAACCTACGATTTCTCAGTGTTCTAAAGGCGCCATTTTGGAAAAATCTAAGACGCAAAGTATGTATTCCCTTACTCGTATGAGAGTGTTGGATCCGTCCACGTCATTACCGGAGGTTACGGAAGGAGACCACATGTTTCCTCTTTGCTTCCACCCACCTGCGGTTTACAATAACAAAACATCAGCAGAAAGAAGAGGTTCCACAAGGCATGTACAAAAATAAAGTATGATCTCCTGCGTGCCACGGAGTTCGTCTGCAAAGCGCAAACCAGGGGTGAAAATGACCCCTCCCCTTTTCCCTTAGATCTCTTGTTACTCTCGAAAACTGTCCGAAGGCAAAAAGTGGAGCGCCCGCCCCGAAGCAAGTGCATCTCGATGGCGTCATTTTCCTTCCCTTCAGCAGCACAGCATATAGGCTGTGTTTCTACAATAACAGGTCTTTTTACCTTACCGTAATGGTAAATTTATTGGCGTTAATAACGGTTGTATTTTTTATAAATAAGCTTACGAAAATTTTAGGAAGAATAGCAAATTTTAGGTATAATTTTAGGAATTTAAGGAGGGTCACAAAATATTAGGAATTTTAGGAGGAATGCGATCCCTGTGATGTCATGGATCTTGACGAAGTGGTACTGCGGTTTAGTCGAGAGTGGCAGAGTGAGTGATCACAAAGGACACAGCAGACATTGTCCCTGAAGATGGTAATGCTTACATTACCGAAATGCATTGGAAGAGAATATCGGAAGGACATCATTCCTTATGCTTAGGTCACCATTTGGCATTTCGGAAGGCTTTTTTTTTTCTTTTTTTTTCTTTAATATCTTTTTCCACTTTGTTTTGGGGCAGTATTTGTAATATTTCAGCTGTGTTTTTACGTAGTACACGACAAGAGTTCGACCGTTTTTCATACTCGAGAATTTTTAGTGTTTTAAGTTGGTGCTTGTGTGGGTTATTTCATATTCCTTTTTTTAGTGAAGTCTGGCGACATACTAGGTTGAGAATAGATTTTCAGTGTGGTGTAAGCCTTGAGGGAATCCCGTCATATCAAAGATGTTGTTGGAACAACGTAATCATTCAACGAATGACGCTGCGGTGAAAGGTATGTTCTCTCAATTCGTTTTTGATGTATTAGTTTTTTATTTTATCCCAATTCGTTCTAATTCGTCTACCCTTTTTTTTTTCAAGTTTGTATCAATTATGTTGTATGTTTCACCTAATTCGTTTTTGCTGTAGCATATTTCATTTTTGTAGGAATTACAGTGCTTTTTAAGAATTTTAGAGTAAAGTTTTTATATATTGAGATTTTAAAGTAGTTACCAATGAGTTTCCTCCTTATGACATACACAGAGACCTGGAGACAACATGCAAAAAGTTTTATCACAAACAGAGAACCCTTTATTTATAAAGGACTCATGTTTTTCGTCAAAAATGACATTTCAGCATGTTATTGGAAACTTAGAAATCATATATGTGCAGCTCACATACTTGGGTTATCATTAAGGATATCATATCTAAAAAGTTTTTCTGTGCTTGTATGATTTGCAATGCTCTTCATTATTTGCTCTCATACTTCACTTTTCTTTATGAAAATCATGTTGCCTGCAGGTGTTGCAATTCCCAAACACTATTCAACACAGCATACATTTCAGAGGGGAATCTTTTTTTCTTTCACTTTTTCTTTTATATTAATTCTCACTTGAACAATTCCCACTTTTTTAATGTGACAATTCTTTTTACAAAAAGTTAAAAGAGAGAAGAAAAAAATAAAAAAAAATGGTAAAGTTTTCAACACACTCAGCTACTTTGCTGGAATGCCTAAGGACAACTTTGGTTGCTCACAAAACAGAGTGTTTGATGTGGTAACATCAAAACATGCATGCTCTGTAACTGTCATGATGTTCCCTACTATGTGAACATGTTTACATGTTCTTTTATTTATGGTTATATCCAAATAATAGATGTCATTTTGTTCCACATATGGTTAAAATTCTTTGAAGAATGATTGACTGAATAAAACTAAGTCAAACCTAACTGATTAAGGTGGAAAACAATATACAGAGGAATGCTTGATAGGATACATAGATTTTCTGCTAGGGGGCGTAAAGGTAAATTGTGATTTCCCCGATATTCGTGCTTCTAAGCATCATATTTGAAAAAAAAAAATTTGTGTCAGATGTAGCTCCTGGTGGGAAATGTTCTAAATGTAATTTCTAATTTTTGGTACAGAATAATTTGGCCACCAGGGGTCATAGGTGTTTATTTGTTTCTGATGCATTGACAGCAAAATCTAAGCTCCTGAAAATTCGACTGAAAAAATTATTTTGTGAATTGACATCACTCACCTCAAAAAACCTTTTAAGAATACTTTCTGCTTAAAAGAGTGGATAGTTTTTCTGCCAGGGAGCATAAACATATATTTTCTTATTTTTATTGATGTTGCTGCTTCTAAAAGTCTGATTTGAAAAATTCTTTCTTTATTGCAGAGTGTTTCTTGTGCGAAATGTTTCTCATATTATTTCAAATTTTCCATATTGCTCAAGTATGCCACTAGAGGGTGTATTGTTCACATTTCCGTTTGCAGCAATATCTGCGAGATAAAACCCGACTGAAAAAAATGTTTTTTTTTATGGTCAGATACTACTAAATATGAAAACATTTTGTGTGCATTTCCTTCCCAAGATAATACATAATTTTGCCACTGGAAACACTAATATTAAATATGTTTTTTCTCGATATCTCTGCTTCTAAATGTCAGATTAAAAACTTCTTTTAACACTGGATACCATTTATTTTGTGGAACACCTAAGATTTGTACATGAATTTTTTTTTTTTTTAGTTGACAGTTTTATCGCTAAGTAGTGTTTGTATACTTCTGTTCGCAGTTTATCTCTTCTAAAAACCCTATTGAAATTTTTATTTTTTTATTGTATGTCATTCGCTACAATAAAGATGAGGAACATTATCCTCCTTGCACAACACGCAGCTTTCCTGCTAGGAGGTGTATAGGTCAAAACCTTTTTTCTCACTATCTGAGCTTCTAGGAGACATATTTGAAAAATTCTTTTTCCTTAGCATAACTTTTGCCATGAAGAATACTTCTCACATATTTTCAGCTTTTCCATTATACAAAATTCTTCTGCTAGGAGGCATAGAGTTGTATCCTGTGTCCTTCTGCTATGGAGTGTCGCATAAATATAGAGACAGTCCAATCTGCGCCATCAATGCAATGCGAATTAGGTAGGAAGCTGAAGCGGTACTTGAACAGACATAACTCTACAACAAAACACGTTTTGATCCATCGAGAAGACCAGATTGTGTGAAAAGAACACCACAAAATGAAACAGTGTAAATTTAGGTGTCTCATAAATATAATGACAACCATGTAAAGTAGCCACATGCAAATGAGTTGTACAAATTAGCATGTTGTGTGTACGCACATGTGCCATAATTCGGTCCAGCCTACAAAAGACAGCGGACCTGTCGTCAGTCATTCATTTGCCGAAATGCCATGCAACAGTCAACTTTCTGGTGAGGAAGTGCAGAAGATTTGGAGACTGAGAGCAAATGGATTATCTGTAGTGAAAATCTGTAAAGCTATGGGGAGGAGTAGGGCAGTAATTTATAAGACTTTAACGAAATGCGGTGTGTCCACAGCCAGAAAACGGCCTGGAAGGCCTTGAATAACAACCAAACGAGATGATCGTGCCATCATGCGTTTAGTTTCACCGTCTCAAAGGACACAGTTCCTCAATGAATGAAGGAAAGTCGCAACATTGTGCTCTGTAAAATGCGTCGTCTGCCACACCTCACGCGGCACCACAAGGACGCTAGATCGCTGTGGGCCAGCAGCCACATGCACTGGACGGATGAGTGGATCACAACTATTTTCTCCAATGAGAAGTTCAACCTGGATGGCCCCCGACGGTTGGAACTGCTATTGGCATGATTTACGACGCGAGCCATGCACCTTCTTCGGCAGACAGAAAGGAGGGGGATCTGTGATGGTCTGGGGAGCTTTTGCATTCAATGGGACAATGGATATCACTTTCCTGCAAGGCAGGCAAAACTCCGAAACGTATCAGGACATATTCAGCAGCCATTCTACCGTTTTCCAAAACTCTAGCGGGGTGGGGGTTGATCATGTGTTCCAGCAAGACAATGCCTCTATCCATTGGTCTACATCAATGAGAAGCTGGTTTAACACTCATCATGTGACCGTAATGGATTGTCCAGCACTCAATCCAGATCTGAACCCCATTGAGAACCTCTGGAGTATCTTAGCTCCTGATGTGTATGCGAATGGACGGCAGTTCTCAAGTGTGACAGCATTAAAAGAGCAGATTGAACGAAGCTGGTATGCATTTCATCCAGAACACTTACATCACTTGGTAGACAGCATGCCCAATTGGGTTTTCAGTGTTATTCAGAAAAACGGCTCCACTAATCGTACTGGAGGTGCTCACAACTAGTAAATCTTTATATTTTTGAGACAGCATATTTCTGTTGGTTTTTTTTCTCTTGTACTTGGTGTTGGAATTGTTATGTCTTTGTCAAAGAATTGTGCAGCTGGGTGTCCTATGCTATTCTTGCTATAAATATGAGGTGTACATTTCAGCTCATTGTTGCTTCTTTTTTATTTGAGAATTTGTTCTGTCTCTATATTTATGCGATGCACTTTATGAGAAACTTTTTGTGCAACATTTGTTAATTTTTGTAACATACTTTTTTGCAATTGGCTGAATGTAAGTAGCTGTTTCTATTTCTTAATGTTTTATCTATCATAAAAATCTGGTTGATTTGTTTCGTTTGTTTTTCTAACTAATTCCATTAACTATGAATAACTTTGATAATTTTTATTTGCATTAGAAAGGATTCAAAAGACGTGCTTCATTACAACTGAAAATCCGATGTCCCCTTTTTCTTGTTTTTAAATTGGTTCTTCGAAAGCTTTAATAATCCAGAATGGTTGCCATAAAAGAATCAAGCTACCTTTAAGATTGATTTGGCCATCCCTTGGTTCCCAATGACTCTACATTGTTTGAAATTTTCTAAACATCATCTTTGTGACCTGAAGAAAAAATTGGTTAACCAGCTTCTGCTAAGACATCCTGTGTTGTTCCGACAGAAATGTTATGGAGGCTGTATCCATTATGATTCGGTTCTAACCTTAATACTTGGCATAGCCATTGTTGTTTTACTCCTATGGGATTACTATCCAACTGTCTCTGATTAAACAGCAATGTCAATTATGACATTGCAAAAATTTTAAACATCTGCCTCAGTAGTGGAACCTGACTAGTAGACAGGTAGATCAAGTAGTTTATTTTTGCTCTGCTTTAACAGATGACAAAGAAGCCAATGAGCTGCAGTTCATACTCCACAGAAATCATTACACAAGGCAGGCATTTAACATAACATTTAACAAACCATGAGAGAAAGTACTTAACTGGGTCAACTACAATAACCAACAGAAAGCTGCTTTGAAGCTGGGAAACAGAATTCAATTACCGGGAGCAACCAAACCAGAACACAATAAAAAAACACTTTTTTTTTTTTTTTACAGACGTCATGCATTAACCAAATAATTAAAAATCTCATAATTAAGTTTTTGTTTTTTTCACAGTTATCTTCCCCAGTTTTTAATGTTACAGATGAAGCCATATGGTTTTGAGCTACTGACAACTCTGATCTCTACATGAAAAACACTTAATATACCATCAAACATTTGAAAGTATGGCAACATGTTGAGCACCAAATTAAATGAAAAGTTCAAGAGACGATTGTGAGTTAATGAATAATTTTCAATTCTTTCATGGCACAGATGCCATTTCACATACCTGATGTGGCTTAATTACTTTGGCTATCTGAGGTGCCAGAAATATATCAGGATCCTCAGGCGGATGACCGACATTCACCAGCACTCGACCTTCCATGTCAGGCATGTTGAAGCAATCATTCGTGTGAGCACCACTATTATTAGGATCTTCTGCCTCACCACCACCACCGCCGCCACCTTCAGAGGAGTCTCCCTCGTCACTTAACACCATGATATCATCGTCCTTTTTGTCCAGATCATCATCGTCACCCATCTCATCATCACTGTCGGAACTTGAAATGTCAATAACATTTTCTGCGAAGCAGAAGGCATAGTTGTTAATGAACACACAAACACACACACACACAAAGCTGAACATCAAAAATAGAACCAAGAATACACAGATAATACACATCTTCAACAAAGGGAAATTGTAAATTTTTAATGAAGTGAACATCGTTCAGTCCATTTTGGACAAAAATTGTAAGATGTACTTCACAGTTGCTTCCTAGTTTAAAAATTGCACTAATTTGTTTCCACTCATGACACACCTGAACTCTGGCTAACAATTGTTCTCTTTTCAAGTGATGAGGTACCCTTCTGGAACACACGCAATGCAGCAGTACTTGGTCGAGTAGAATACAGACATTTTTGAAATATTAGCTGACGCCGCTATGTCTTCCAATGCCATTTATCAATCTTCTAGCAGGATTACCCAAACAGTGTTAACAATACGCTCCGTAACAACACTTTCAGGTCGACTAGGCCTAAGAGAGAGTTCTGCAGACAAACACCCTTTTTTGAAATTGTGGTGCCATTTAAAAATCGTAGATTCATCCAAACATTTATCTTTCTTAGTCTTTTTCATTAAATCAATTGTTTCTGGAGAGTTTCACCCAAATGATAGGAAAATTTTATCGCACAACGCATTTCACTTCTTAACTCTGAATCACTCGCCTCCAAAGCTATATGGCGAAATGCAGAAGTTCCTAAACAACTGCACAATAACAAAACCAGAATTGTCTGCCAAGGCTAATAATATAATAACTGTTGCCATAGATACTTCCTTAATTCAATTAGTCGTCTGTGTGATTACTTCTCCCCTTTGCTCTGTTGCCAACTCAAAAAAAAAAAAATACTCTCAGTTTTTATGTAATGCCATTTGTACAAATTTGACTGGTACTGACAATTAACTCCCATTGGTTATTAGACAGCACAGAAAACCACAATGTTTCAGGAACATGCATAACTTGGCACATAAATACTTAGTCTAATCATAAATAGCATTACAAAGTATAAAATGAAATAACAAAACAATTTGTAAAGATATTTTAATATACCTGTTATATAACGTAAGTAATAGACTTGTGAATACATGGCAGCAATCACTTTTTAAAATGGCTTGCTTTGGTCATTACATGGTCTTTCAATCTCTGTGGCTAATCAACAGTATTATGCAGGGTCTCAACAGGAAAATCTGATGCTGCCTGCACCAGAGTGTGTTTCAGACTGTCAATACTGGGGTTTCGCTTTCTGCAGGCATTTTTTCAGCATGGCCCACAACTTGTAATCCAATGGGTTTAGGTCAGGGCTACTGGAAGGTCAATCAGCTAGGGAAATTAAGTCTGGCACATTTGTCTGAAGCCACTCCTGGGTTGACTTGGCCTTGTGGGAGATGTAGAATCCTGCTGGAAGCTCCACTGGTGGTATTTGAACAGGGTGTCACCCACATTCTTGACCAATGGCCCTAAAATTGTGTCCTGGTAGACTTTGGTGGATGTTTTCACACCTTTCTCAGAGAAATGGAGCTCCATGATACTTTGGTGGGAGACTACCCACCACAACATGAGAGATGTGGTGCTCAACATGATGGGCCCTCATGATCCTTGGAGCTTTCTCCCAAAGTTGATGCATACACCCTGTCATTTTGGCAGTTGAAAACCACTTCAATGGTGAAATCTTTTCATCAGTGAAAATAATCTTTCTGGGGTGATTCTCTGCATAACGCTGCAGCAGATGTTTCACTTTTACCTCATTCTGCTGAGTTTAGTTGTGTGGTAAGGAAGTGACTTGTATGCCACTGGTAAGCTCTCACCCCTAAGTCAGTCTGCAGCATGTGTAACATTGACATCCTGGAAATGTTCAGCTTATGAGCTGTCACTGTGTTCACCATGCAAGAAATCCTCACAGTGGGCTGCTGACCCTTTCTGGGGAACTCAGCGATGGTTCCAGCCTCAAGGAACCTTTTCATGGTCCGATAGACAAATATTTGGCTGATTTTCCTACTTTATGCAGTGCTATTACAGCCACACACAATTCTCATAATCCCCCACTCCATGACAAGAAACACGAAACATGTTACTCCTCTGTGGATGAATGCACAATGACTCACTAGCTGTTTCGTGCATCATGAGTCGTCAGTGATGTTGCAAACCAGTTGTGCGCCATCTGTCGATTGTTTGTTACAATATTTATGTTAAGACTAGGTATAATTGTAACGATGAGTGAAATCTTCCTAGAATGGATTCTGTAATTGGAAAGGTGAAGGCAGGGCAGAGAAAAATTATGCTCCTACATGATAATTCACTGGTGTCTTAAAACGTGATATATGGGGATATTAAAGTCCATCTAATGGCAGCCCCTAAAGCAGGGATAATCTCTGCTGCAGAAGTACACAGCATATTGTAGCCAATGCAACAAACGTTAGCTATCACTTCAGCAGATTATGAGTAAATTATTAAATGCTGCTAGAATTATGAACTACTTTCCTAAAGTCACAACTGTGCTTCAGGATGACCTAAATGCTAAAAAATATGCTAACACAGTGACTGATTAGTGACATTTGTGTCAAAAGGTTGATGCTAAGGTGCTGCCAGATAACTTCAGTGGACTAGTGATGAACCATTCATAAATGATTCATTCACGATGAATGACTCTTCATGAATGAATGAATCATGAATGGTGCATAATTCAGTTTTACTGCTGCAAATGATCATTAAATCAGTCATTACTGTGACACTCACTGAAGTGGAGCATGCTAAATACCTTCCACTCCCATGAGTTTGGAAACAAATTCCCAATAAGAAAAGTCATGTCGAGAATTAATAAGTGTCAACCACTATATGAGATATATGTACTTAAGAATGGAAAGGATATGTGAATGCCATTCATTTTAACTGTGTGCCTGAATCGTTTGCTGTAAGTTGGCTTGGCAAATCATTCATCATGAACGGTGGAGAGCTCACGTTCTTTTGGGCAGTTTGCCAATTTTCACAGGGTTCGCAATCATTACGAGAAAATAAATTTCATAAGTTCATCAAAAAATTCCAGGAGCTCAATTTTTTCTAGAATCATAGTGCTTTATTTTATATTTTGGAAACTGGGCTGAAATTTACTATGCTTTTAGAATTGTTATGGAATCCTGTGAGTTCTGCTGTTACAGAGTGTTCTTCAGTATGTGTGTTACAGCTTCAGTGAAGCGGATAATCCATTACATAATTCTGGAAGATTACCTAAATTGCTATGGAATCCTACGAGTTCTGAAGTCACAGAACATTCTTCAGTATGCGTGTTACAGCTTCAGTGAAGTGGCGAAATTTTTGCATATAAAAATTGCTCTGAATAAAACTTATACGAAGCAATCTGGAACTCAGCACAATGATATGAGTAATAATACAAAACAATTTTGCCATGGGACTGAAGATTCCCTATTCCTTAGTCATCTATTTCCATGCACACTGCCAGCAGTGAAGCCAGATTTCGTTCCCCTTCAGTGAGGAAAGTGCCTGCTAGAAGGTGCTGCCATCTTGGACTTACCAGGAGGTTTCTACGCACTGTTATGACTCCAACTGCACACAACGGCTATACCACAAAACCAAGGTTGCTGGAAATACCACACTCAAACATCTTGCACTGCAGCATCACATGAGATGAAACAAATGACATCTAGTCTCAAAACTCCATGGAACAAAGTGATGTCATTTTGAGCAGACGCTGCAGGGAGCTAGAACAAAATTATGCGATCAACGCAAACATTTTGACAATTTTTTTTTTCATTGTGAGAAACAATTCCAGGATATTTCAGAAAATATGAAAAATCAAGGTTTTACCGGGCTTGGAAAAAAATGAAATTAAATTTCAGGACTTTCCCCAGA
Source organism: Macrothele yani (assembly GCA_039090855.1). Lineage (NCBI taxonomy): Eukaryota > Metazoa > Arthropoda > Arachnida > Araneae > Macrothelidae > Macrothele > Macrothele yani. The sequence goes on from CM077011.1 coordinate 34,216,180, forward strand.
TTCCAGGGGCCCTGAGAACCAAGTTTCCACTGTAGCCTTGAAAGCGTTTTAATCATAAGCACGGGATCCCTGCAACAAATGGTTTACTCATTGAGCATAGGATAACCTGAAAATTGAATGATCATTTGTGAATAACTTTTGTGTGATTGACAAATGAACTTTCAAGAAGGAATGATTTATGCCATCACTAAAGTGGACATCTATGACATTGCTCTTCAAGAAGTAACAGAGGACAAGATTGTGTCAAAGAAATCTTGATGGAAAGAGGCAAGGCATCAGGTGATGATGCTGCATAACTAGGCAGAGAAAAAGGCAAACTATACACAAACAAAAGACATTGCTATTTATTACATAAGGGCAAATTCTACTTCCCTGGAAAAAAAAAAAAAAAAAAAAGGAAGGGTGGAAAACAGGAAAAAGAAAAATTCTCCTCACCACCTTGTGTTTTAATACAAATTGGGAAGATAGTGGTTTGCACGAGAAATGAAAATGTGCAGTTGTTCATTTCATCTCATGGTTCAAAAATGCTCAAAATATCACTAATATCATCATCATCATCATTGTCAACCATTATCAATCCACTGCTGGACGAAGGTCTCCCCAAGTTTCCTCCACAACGGTCTGTCTTGTGCCAGTCTCCTCCATGTCACCCCTGCATACTTTCGAATTTCATCAACTCACCTCCCATGTGGTCTTCTTCTGGGTCTTTTCCTGTCCCTTGGAATCCAATCTAAAATTTTGGCTGTCCATCGATGATCTGTCCTTCTGGCAGTATGTCCAGCCCATTGCCATTTCAGGGATTTAACTCTGATCATGATGTCTTCCACTCTTGTCATTTTTCGGATCCACGAGTTCCTCTTCTTATCTCTCCTGGTTACACCAAGCATGCACCTCTCCATGCTACTTTGAGTTGTCTGCAGCCTTTGTATGTCTCTTTTAGTTAAGGTCCACGTCTCTGCACCATACGTAAGCACTGGAAGGATGCATTGATCAAACACTTTTCTTTTAAGACATAATGGCATATTGCTCTTGAAAATTATGCTGTTTCTTCCAAAAGCTCTCCAGGCAAGTTTTGTACGCCGATTAATTTCTTCATCAATGTGACCCTCACTTGATATCTGCTGTCCAAGATAAACGTACGTGTCTGTTATCTCCAGCTTTTCTCCATCAATCGATAAATCTTCATTTCTTGTAAAAGCATTGAACATCACTTTTGTCTTCTGAAAGTTCATTTTTAATCCCACTTCTTTACTCTTGTCAGCAAGTTCCTGGATCATACTCTGCAGCTCTGATGGGGTAGTTGCAAAAATGACTACGTCATCAGCAAAACGAAGGTGGGTTAGATAATCTCCATTAATCTTTATCCCCTTGTTTTCCCAGCTCAGCGACTGAAAAACACCCTCCAATGTGGCATTAAAGAGCTTCGGAGATATGGTGTCACCTTGTCTCACTCCCTTTCCAATTTTTACGTGTGTTGTATTTTCAAACAGCCTAATCTTTGCACTTGCATTTTCATAGATGTTACTAATAATATTAATGTATGCATCTTCAATACCGCAGGTTTTCAGAGCCATTGTAACTGCTGATGGTTTCACCGAATCAAAGGCTTTTTCATAATCGATATAAGCCATGCACAATGGAAGTTCATATTCCCTCGCTCTTTCAATTAGTTCTCTCAGCACGTGGATATGATCTATTGTGCTGTAGCCACTCCTGAATCCAGCTTGTTCTCTCGGTTGAGCCATGTCCAGTGTTACCTTCAAGCGGTGTGAAAGAACTTTAGTGAAGATTTTATAAACTACTGATAGGAGGCTGATCACTAATATATATATATATATATATATATATATATATATATATATATATATATATATATATACATTTCAATTTTTGACTACATGAAAAATGGCATTGGTTCCTTCAAACCCGACTTATAAAGTGAATGTTGATGTTTGAAAGCTTTTGAAATAGCCTTTTATTTGATGAAATAAATGGGTTTTGCCCTAAAAATATTCCTCATGGTCAAACACTAAACCACTTAGTGAAAATCCTCCAAATATGTGGTGTCAGTAAATAAACAAATACATCGCTCTTTCCATGTTCCAGAAACACATAGCAACCAAAAAATTGTTTTTCTACGGCGGTGGCTGAAAAACATTTTTCGGTTGCTATGTGTTTCTGGAACGTGGAAAGAGCGATGTATTTGTTTATTTACTAAACCACTTGATCTTGAACTCTGAAAAATGCACCTATCCCATCCACCTTTTTACTTAAGATTTTTTATACTACCATATTTCCTCAACCACTTGTTAACAGGTATACTGACAATTCCAATTAGTAGTTCTAATTCTGACTATTATATAGCTCTAATCATTCTACTATTCTCTTTTACGTACAATATTTCAAAGTAACTTGTACAAAATTCTAGCGGATAATGCTTACCTTGGCATTCCTTTCTAGCGATGGGAACATTTCACGCACATGTTTTCCGGTCTTTGTTCATGTTATTGTCCTAAAGTCCGTTGTATGCGATGACTGGCTTTACTTCTCACACTTTTCGCTGGGTATACTCATTGGGGGATGTAAGGTCAGGTGATGCGTAACATCACAGCCTCTCCTTGACAAATGTCAACCCCGCCTTCTCGTGGTGCATCCTGTTCCCACTAAAGGGGCTCTGACGACCGCCAATAGCGGTATAACTATACCATCGGGATCAGAGGAAATGCTATCCCACACTCACCAACCCGCTTGGCCCGCGTGGTGAGTTATGGCCAAACACCTCCAAAATGACTCTACAACTTAAATCTTGGCCCTCAGTCTCCGGCAGCTGGAATGTACCTGGCCAAGGCAGCGGCCAGTGCGACATGAAGGCAGAGGGTGCTAAGAATCACCGGAGGACCGGACTAGGCTGCCATTTGATGCTGACCTTGGCTACCTACAATGGACGCTCCCTATCTTCTGATTCAAGGCTTCTTGAATTTGGAAGAGGAACTACAAAGGATCAAGTGGGACATCGTCGGGCTAAGTGAGGTAAGGAGAAAAGGAGAAGATCTCATTGAACTGAAAAGTGGACATCTCTTCTATTATCATGGGACAGATACTGGCAGAACTAGTGGTGTTGGATTTATAATAAACAAGAAACTGAAGGATAAAGTGGTAGAAGTTGAAAGTTCCTCTGACAGAGCTGCACGACTCGTTATCCAACTATCGAGAAGATATCAGGCTCAGATTATTCAAACTTATGCACCCACCACAAGTCATCCTGAAGAAGAAATTGAAGAATTTTATGAGGAAATTCGTCATCTAACTAATAAAGGTAAGCAGCACTTGAAGATAATTATGGGAGATTTCAATGCAAAAATAGGGCACCGGCAACAAAATGAAACTTCAGTAGGTAAATTCGGTCACGGCAACAGAAACCAACGTGGAAATACTCTCGTTGAGTTTGCAGAGGCAGAAGGATTTTTCATCTTGAATTCCTTTTTCAAGAAAAAGCCACACAGGAAATGGACATGGAGACATCCAATTGGGACGACAAGTGAAATTGATTTTATTATGTGTAACAAAAAATTCGTCATCGAAGACTGCAGTGTGCTGAACAAGTTCAACACAGGTAGTGACCATAGATTGGTGAGATGTAAAATGCACCTCAACACTAAACTGGAACGTGGCAAGCTCATAAGACAAACAAAATGTATTGACATAACCAACCTTAAAAAACACCATAATACTTTCAAGTTGGAACTGAAGAACAGATTCTCTGCTTTAGAAGGCCTAACATCGGAAGAAGTGGATATTTCGGAAGTTAACAGAAAAGTAACCAAAGCTCTTATGGAAACAGCAACAAAATTAGCTGGGTCTAAGAACAAGTTGCTTGTGAACAAATTATCAGGAAAAAACAAAATGTTGATGCAAAAAAGAAGAGAGATGAGGACAACTAAAGAAGATGTGACTTCCAAAGTGGAATATATAGAGCTATTCAAGACAGCACGAAAAAATATCACTGAAGACGTAAGGAAATTCAACTGTGAGCTAGTGAGGAAAGCAATTGAAAACAACCAAAGCCTAAAGATAGCAAAGGGACATCTCAGTAAGGGAAGAAAACAGATTATGGCTCTGAGAAAAGAAGATGGTTCTATAACAAGAAATAGAGGTGAAATTTTGACAAGAGTGAAAGATTTCTACTCCAAATTATATGAAAGGGATGATACATGTACTCCAGACATCATGAAAGGTACCAGAGTTCTTCCAGTCCTCCCAGCAGAAGTTGCTCATGCAATCAAGAACATGAAGCGGGGGAAAGCTCCAGGAGAAGATGGAATTACTATAGACATCATACAAGAAGCAAGTGGAGAAATTGAAACAGTACTCGCCCAAATTTTCACTCGATGCCTTAATGAAGGGAAGATTCCTGAGGATTGGAACAATGCTACAATGATCCTGCTACATAAAAAAGGTGACATTGAGGATCTCAGGAACTACAGACCTATCAGCCTCCTATCAGTGGTTTATAAAATCTTCACTAAAGTTCTTTCACACCGCTTGAAGGTAACACTGGACATGGCTCAACCGAGAGAACAAGCTGGATTCAGGAGTGGCTACAGCACAATAGATCATATCCACGTACTGAGAGAACTAATTGAAAGAGCGAGGGAATATGAACTTCCATTGTGCATGGCTTTTATCGATTATGAAAAAGCCTTTGATTCGGTGAAACCATCAGCAGTTACCACGGCTCTGAAATCCTGCGGTATTGAAGATGCATACATTAATATTATTAATAACATCTATGAAAATGCAAGTGCAAAGATTCGGCTGTTTGAAAATACAACACACATAAAAATTGGAAAGGGAGTGAGACAAGGTGACACCATATCTCCGAAGCTCTTTAATGCCACATTGGAAAATGTCTTTCAATCACTGAACTGGGAAAACAAAGGGATAAAGATTAATGGAGATTATCTAACCCACCTTCGTTTTGCTGATGACGTAGTCATTTTTGCAACTACCCCATCAGAGCTGCAGAGTATGATCCAGGAACTTGCTGACAAGAGTAAAGAAGTGGGATTAAAAATGAACTTTCAGAAGACAAAAGTGATGTTCAATGCTTTTACAAGAAATGAAGATTTATCGATTGATGGAGAAAAACTGGAGATAACAGATACGTATGTTTATCTTGGACAGCAGATATCAAGTGAGGGTCACATTGATGAAGAAATTAATCGGCGTACAAAACTTGCCTGGAGAGCTTTTGGAAGAAACAGCATAATTTTCAAGAGCAATATGCCATTATGTCTTAAAAGAAAAGTGTTTGATCAATGCATCCTTCCAGTGCTTACGTATGGTGCAGAGACGTGGACCTTAACTAAAAGAGACATACAAAGGCTGCAGACAACTCAAAGAAGCATGGAGAGGTGCATGCTTGGTATAACCAGGAGAGATAAGAAGAGGAACTCGTGGATCCGAAAAATGACGAGAGTGGAAGACATCATGATCAGAGTTAAATCCCTGAAATGGCAATGGGCTGGACATACTGCCAGAAGGACAGACCATAGATGGACAGCCGAAATTTTAGATTGGATTCCAAGGGACAGGAAAAGACCCAGAAAAAGACCACATGGGAGATGGGTGGATGAAATTCGTAAATATGCGGGAGTGACATGGAGGAGACTGGCACAAGACAGACCGTTGTGGAGGAAACTTGGGGAGACCTTCGTCCAGCAGTGGATTGATAATGGTTGACAATGATGATGATGATGATACTCATTGGATCTTTGCCTTAGGATTCAAACACATCAATTTTTACCGTTCTTTATACTCGAAATTTTCGCCCATCCTCTGGGCATCCTCAGGAGCGCCGTGGCGACATTACCACCGATGTTCGTGGTTAACTTCGCGCTAATGGAGTCCTATACTCCTTGTTGCCATTCGTCGGATATACTTTCCTGGATATATTTCGTTATCAAGCCCGGCTGGCACCATCTATGTTTCATTAAAACAACTTTTTTTTCTCCTATCCTGGTTTTCTTGTCTTATTAGTTTTTTTCACAGGTCCGATAATGTGCTAGGGTCGTTCTGGTTACATACCCTTGCTTTATTTTTATAGATTAATCTTCCCTCCTCATTTGCCTTTCCAATTTTTTATTCTTTTTTAGCATTTTAATTTCATCGAATTTTGGGAATGTGCGGTTTTCCATGCAGAATTGCACTAAAGCAGTTTTGGCTTCTTTTTTTTGCCAGTTAGATATGTGTTTTTTAAGTCTTTTTTTAATCTGTTTTTCGTACTTCCAATGTACGATATTGGGGGTATGTGTGCAATTGGAATTTCATAGGTTCCTGATTCTTCTAGCATTTTTCCTTTGTTTTTTTTTGTTGACAGTCATACTTTTCATGGTGTGCACTGAGCTTCCTAGTTGTAAGTCATATTTAGCACATTGCCTATTGATTTCTTTACTCACTCCTTCCAAGTATGGGAAAGCTCCAATGTATTTCAATTTTTTATTCCTCATCTTCCTTTGGTTGTGCACTTCTTGGCCTTCTTTACTCTGAGTCATATGCTTTTTACTCTCATGTATCCATTTATTAATTAGCTTGCTCGGGTACCCAGAGTATGGGTATTTATTAATTAGCTTGCTCGGGTACCCAGAGTATGGGTACCCGAGCAAGCTAATTAATAAATGGATACATGAGAGTAAAAAGCATATGACTCAAGAGTAAAGAAGGCCAAGAAGTGCACAACCAAAGGAAGATGAGGAATAAAAAATTGAAATACATTGGAGCTTTCCCATACTTGGAAGGAGTGAATAAAGAAATCAACAGGCAATGTGCTAAATATGACTTACAACTAGGAAGCTCAGTGCACACCATGAAAAGTATGACTGCCAACAAAAAACAAAGGAAAAAATGCTAGAAGAATCAGGAACCTATGAAATTCCAATTGCACACATACCCCAATATCGTACATTGGAAGTACGAAAAACAGATTAAAAAAAGACTTAAAAAACACATATCTAATTGGCAAAAAAAAGAAGCCAAAACTGCTTTAGTGCAATTCTGCATGGAAAACCGCACATTCCCAAAATTCGATGAAATTAAAATGCTAAAAAAGAATAAAAAATTGGAAAGGCAAATGAGGAGGGAAGATTAATCTATAAAAATAAAGCAAGGGTATGTAACCAGAACGACCCTAGCACATTATCGGGCCTGTGGAAAGAACTAATAAGACAAGAAAAACAACAACAAAAGAAAAACCGGCAAAAAAGACAAGAAAACCAGGATAGGAAAAAAAAAAAGTTGTTTTAATGAAACATAGATGGCGCCAACTGGGCTTGATAACGAAATATATCCAGGAAAGTATATCCGACGAATGGCAACAAGGAGTATAGGACTCCATTAGCGCGAAGTTAACCACGAACATCGGTGGTAAAGTCGCCACGCTCCTGAGGATGCCCAGAGGATGGGCGAAAATTTCTAGTATAAAGAACGGTAAAAATTGATGTGTTTGAATCCTAAGGCAAAGATCCAATGAGTATACCCAGCGAAAAGTGTGAGAAGTAAAGCCAGTCATCGCATACAATGGACTTTAGGACAATAACATCAACAAAGACCGGAAAACATGTGCGTGAAATGTTCCCATCACTAGAAAGGAATGCCAAGGTAAGTATTATCCGCTAGAATTTTGTACAGGTATACTGACTTTCGAAATGTTTTTCTAACAGTTCAGACACTTTGAATTTTCTAATACCTGAACATCACATTAATTTCCAAACAGACTTGAAAGAAACATAGTATCATTGGATACTTTCTAATACTTAAAACATGACATTTTTAAGTTGGTAGAACTGGAATCAATAACAACTTGTATGCTGTCTTACAGCACAACTTTTTTTTTTTTTTTTTTTTTGGCTAAATTATGTTCCCCATATCTTACAGCATTTTTGTACTATAAATCTTACTTTATGAACAATTCACTTTCTCTCTCAACAGGCACACAACTTCCTTAATATTTTTCAGGGACAGGTTAGATAAAGTGATTGGCTGATTTGACATGGAATTAATTACTCATATGCAAATCACATGATGTGAAGTTTCTGTTGCTTTGTTTGGTTGGTTTCAAGGTTTAACAACCACTGTGAGCAACCCTTAAGGGCTATAAGCAGTTGCTTGTCGCTAATTTAGGGCCATTGGTTCTAGGGAAGGGAGAGAGCTGGTTCCATCAGGCCAATGAACCACAGCAGGTGCAATAGTCTAAGTGCTGGCTTCTGATTTTTGTTCTGAGTGGGCCATCAAACACAGGCAGAAGCCAGAGCACTTGTACTATTGTAGTCACAGGAAGCAAAACTACCTACAATTTTAACAAGAAATACTACTAAAAGAAGATGGTAGAAACATATATGGGGACTTCTTTATGAACTTCAAGATATGGCTGTCACTAGTAAAATTTTAACTTAGATTTTTCTCTTTTTAAATGAAGAACATTATGACTTATGAGTGAATTTTTAGAATAACTGTTCCTCTTCTGTGGGCACTTATCACAAAACTTTAACTTCACTGTAATGGCTAAGGATAATGCTCAGAACTCCTTTGCCAGAAACAAACAACTCATATGACGAAAAAACCATGAGGAATAACCACTCACCATAAAGATCATGGTAACTTCCAATGGACCGAACACTTCCAACACGTCAATTCATCGTGATGTAACTGGGCTTCCACAGGTTTACAGACCTCTTGCTTACGCTTCTTATTTTCGGGTGTGAAACATCGTTTTTTTCCTTTGCCTTATAGTATGTTACTATAATGCTTGTCAATTCGATAAAAATCATACATACAACTCATTCATACAATTCAAGTAAAAACTATGTACATAAACCTTACATTCACAGGTGATTAAACCTTAGTCAACTCTAATTATACCATAATTAGAGTTGACTAAGGTTTAATCACCTGTGAATGTAAGGTTTATGTACATAGTTTTTACTTGAATTGTATGAATGAGTTGTATGTATGATTTTTATCGAATTGACAAGCATTATAGTAACATACTATAAGGCAAAGGAAAAAACGATGTTTCACACCCGAAAATAAGAAGCGTAAGCAAGAGGTCTGTAAACCTGTGGAAGCCCAGTTACATCACGATGAATTGACGTGTTGGAAGTGTTCGGTCCATTGGAAGTTACCATGATCTTTATGGTGAGTGGTTATTCCTCATGGTTTTTTCATTTATGAATTGCACGTAAACTAAGCGCATTTTGCAAGAGGTTAATACCTTAAAAGTGCAAATATAATAACTCATATGACTCCATCATTTTCCCTTTCTCTTTTCTGTTTTTTATATGCATGTAACTATTAATCTAAATTTTTTATGTTAATGAAACTATGCTAAGTTTTTAATGAAAATTTGTATTAATAAATGAGATTTCATGACTATTTATTTGCCACTCTACTTGATAGCTTTTCCGAGATTTTTTTTTATTTTTTTCGGTGCATAGGCCACATTAAACAAAAGGGCACCAATTAACAGAAGTCAGCTTATACTGTGCAACTTCCAATAACTGAACCTGAATAGTAGAACAAAACTTCACTTTGTGCCATTAGGCATATTCGCAGTATGTAGCAGCCATGAAATGATACACTGAACAGCCAAAACATTATGATCAGCATGTCTTTATGCAAATTAAAACAACTGAAGGTAAAGAAAAGCACATGTGAAGGCCGTGAAACGGTATAAATAACACTTGATACTGAGCTCTGTTAATTAGTGTTACTCTTGTTCTTCAGATGGGAAAGGCAGTGGACTTAGGCAAAGGCCAAATTGTAGTAGCCCGACCACTGAGTCAGAGCATTTCTGGGATGGCAAGGCTTGTGGGGTGCTCACAGTCAACCATGATAAGTACCTTCAAAAAGTGGTCTCAGGAGGCAGAAACTACAAACTGCTGGCAAGGTCAGGGTCAACCATTGCCCATCAATGCTAAAGGTGAGTGAAGGCTATTATGTGTGGTATAAGCTAACAGAAGAGATACTGTGGTGCAACTCACCCGGAATTTGAATGCTCGTGGTGGGAGTAATGTGTCATGACACACAGTACATCGAACCCTGCTAGAAATGGGGCTGCATAGCCACAGGCTGCCCAGTGCCCATGCTAACCTCGATTTACATTCAAAGGCTCATACAATGGCATGTGAGCATCAAAACTGAACTTCGAATGATCAGATAAGATCGTTTAGTCTGATGAATTTTGTTTCCTGTCGCACTATGTGGACAGGTGGGTGCATGCAGGTCGTTTATCTGGGAAAGTATTCGCACCAGGATGCATTGTGGGATGAAAACAAGCCACTGGAGGAAGTGTAATATCAGGTCATCCCATAAGCAATGTCGTTTTCCGCATGCCCTGCTCACTCTGGCAACCAGACTATGACGTACAACACGGTCATGATAAGAGGTATCGCGCGGCAAGCCCTTTGTGCCACTTGAGACAGATAACAAGAGCTGTATTTGCATCCATTGAGCCATTAAACTGCACAGGAATGATGGTGCCTGAAGAATACATCAGGCACATTATGCTGTATGAGTTTAACCAGGGATATACAGTGACTGTAGCAACACGAAACATCAATACCATATATGGTTAGGGTACCCTGGATGTCTGAAAGTGTCAACAATGGTTCCGAAAATTTCGAATAGGGAACAGCACCCTCACGGATATGCAATACCAAGGACGACCTGCTGAGCTGGATAATGATGTGCTGAGAGCTGCTGTTGAGGGAAATCCACAGGCAACAGTTGACGAATTAGCCACAATCATTCATTCAACTGTCCACAGGCATCTACAAGACCTTGGTTATGTGTCAAAACTGGACAAGTGGGTACCCCATGAAGTCACTGAACAAAATCTGCAACAATGTGTGAACATTTGCAATTCCTGGCTCTCCCATGAAAACAGGGAGCCGTTTTTGCATAGAATAGTTACGGGAGATGAAAAATGGATTCTTTACCACAACATTAAGCCCAAACATCAGTGGCTTCCTAAAGGGAATGTGCCTACAGTAGTAGCTAAACCGGAATGTTTCCCACAAAAGGTTTTGTTGTCTGTTTGGTGGGATATGCAAGGCATAATCCATTACAAGCTTCTGCCACTGAACAAAACCATTACAGGAGAGGTCTACTGTCAGCAGCTACAGCGTCTATGCAGTGCCTTGCAGGACAAACATTCAGCACACCTTAAACGTAAAGGCGTGGTTATCCACTAGAACAATGCAAACCCACACATGGCCAAAATGGCTAGTGTCAAGTTGCAAGAGTTTGGATCGGAAAAACTTCCCCATCCAACATATTCCCCCGACGTTGAACCATCAAGATTACCATCTGTTTTGCAGCCTCCAACACCATCTTTCTGGGAATACACTTCAACATGTTGGAGTTGCACCGAACCATCTATGATTTTTTTTAGATCAAAACCCATGGAATTCTACAAGTCTCTGATTTTTTTTTTTTTTTTTTTTTGGATTGGAGGTTTACCAACCACCGTGAAAACAACTCAATGGGCTATAAGCAGTCGCCCATCCCTAATTTAGGGTCACTGGTTCCAGGGAAGGGAGAGAGCTAGTGCCGTAACATCCATGCCTCACCAGGATTCGAACCTGGACCCCTTTCAGACGAATGATCAGAGGCCATCGCTTAGACCACTGCGCCACCAGGGCGGCCAAGTCTGGGATTCAAAAACTTGTTGAACAATGGGAGAAGGTTGTCGGTGCTGGGGGCACTTATTATAATGATTAAAAGATCTGTTCCAGGTATGTATTTGCTTGTTTTCTTCACATGTGCAAAAACGTTACTTATGGGATGACCTGATCACTCATGTGCAAGAAACTATGACATCTAGTAGTTACTTAAACATCATTACAGACCAGGCACATCCTTTAATGGCAAGGGTATTCCCTCAAGTAGTGCTTTCTTTCAGCAGAATAATGCGCCATGCCACACTGCTAAGATTGTTCAAGAATGGTTTGTGGAACATGAGAAAGGCTTCCAGGCATTGCCTTGGCCTCCATATTCCCCAGACAATCCAATTCGAGCATCTGTGGTTTGTGTTGGAACAGCAAATCCAATCTGCAGCAGCTCAACCACGTAACTTACAAGAGTTAAAGAATCTGCTGGCAACGTGTTGGTACCACAAGATACCTTTAGAAATTTTGTAGCATCTATGTCTAGCCAGGTAACAGCTGTTTTGGAGGCACATGGAGAACCAACATCCTATTAGGCAGGTGGTCATAATGTTGTGGCTCTTAGGCATATAAGACTTCAAATTGCATGTTTACCACGTTTCCATATTAAAGATTGCTAAAGGGATTACAGAAAAGAAATATTCAATTCAGAGTTGAAGAAATATTCTTCGCATAACATGTGGTAAATATGACATGATAATTAGCACAGCAATTGGACATCGCCGAATTGATGTAATTACTGTTTCACATGTGAATTAAATCACATCAAAAAACTTGGTCAGGAGGCAGAAACTTTTTCCAGCTCCACGGCGATGAAATTTTAAAGTTTTCTGATGTGATTTAATTCACGTGTGAAACAGTAATTACAATCAATTCGGCGATGTCTGATTGCTGTGTTAATTATCAGAAATATTCAATACTGTGGGTACAGTGCAATTTATATAGTTTAAAAAGAAACCATGCCATACCAATAGAGGCTTGGGGAGGTGGAATTAATTCTTGTAGCTTGGCCTTTTTCTCTTCATCACTGCTCTCCAAAAGTACAACATCGTTTTCATTCCTGATTAGCGGTAACTCTGGTTTGGTGACACCATCACTTGCCAGGTCTGCAGTTTCATCAGGAGTGGGTTCAAACAAGTGGGATGCTTCTGGAGGAGGCTGGCTAAACAACTGTGTCAGCACTTCTTTTTCATCTTCTATCTGTTTTAGCCTTTCTTGTAATGCTCGCATCTGAGCTTCCTGTATTCTCTGAATTCGTTCTTTCTCTTCCTTTTGTGCTGCCAATGTAACTGCATCAAGATTTTCTTCAAGTCTGATATCCCTAAAGCAATAACAATATATATTACAAACCTTCAATGCAACAGAAAAAACATATTTTTACCAGCAAATGCTTTAAAGCACAAAAGGTTATATGAGGAAACATTTTATTTTTTTGTTTTTCAAAAACATAAGGGCCAGCAAATAAACACACACACAGAGTTGGACTCATTTATAGTGATCATGATACACCCTTGCAATGGTCGTCCGTGAAAATCCGAACTTCGTTTCTACCTCCAAAATACTATGGCCCATCTCATGAGTGCCAACTATGACACTGCGTTGAAAATCATTTAAATCGTTATTACTCATCATTCTCATGCCAAAACAACTCTGCCAGCTGGCAAGGATGTCTATCACTTTATATACGCACTGGCGGATGCAACCGAGTACGCGCTTAGGTGACGTTGCTATGTATTTTGCATAAGCTCGTCTGTACCAGTTTTTCTGGCACTTCAGTGTATATTAACACCTCTGGTGGGAAAATTATGCCCTATTTTTAGCACAAGGTATATCCTCAAACAGCTTGTCATAGTGAGTAGTATCTGTTTGCAAAAGAATTTATTAAATTGAGCTTTCAGAAGCAATTGCTGCAAATATATATATCAGAAACAAAAATGTACACTTATGCTTCCTAGTGACCAAACCAGTCATTACAAAAACTCAGAATCATATGCAGAACATTTTCCACCAGGAGCTCTATTCAATATAAAAAGGATTTTTCAAATCAGACTTTTAGAAGCAGAGATATCAGGGATATCACAATTTAATTTTACAGAAAAGCTATATGTATTACTTGGAAAAGAAACTACCCAAAATAGTCTTTGTCATAAAATTGTATTAAACGAAAGAAAGAATGTTTTCAATCGGATGTTCAGAAGCAATTATATTGAATAAAATGTATTTTGAAATCGATAGCATCTGCATTTATGCCCTCTGGTGGTGAAGTTATGCATTGTAGGAAAACCAGGAAGGAAGTATCATCATTCTCACATTTCAAACTTCTCAAATGCAAAAAGGATTTTTCTAATCAAACTAATAGTTGCAGAGACATGATGTCCACAGACAGATAGATGGTTAAAGAGATAAACATATTTTTTTTTCAAAAGACGTGCTAAAAAGCAGAGCGGGGGGGGGGCGTAGTTGTGAAAAGTGGCGACTGCAAAGAAATGACTTTATATTTCTTAATAAATTTTCTTAATGAACATTTTTCTTATCCCTTACAGTCACATCTTGCTACATCAGTCAATTAAAGTTGAATATCGTTACTTACCCTACGTATGCTAGAAACAGCGTCATTTCCGTGATTAGTCCAGTTGTTTTCACAGCAGAATGAGAAACAACAATGTCTCATTTTAAACTTTAATTTCGTTGAAAATTATGTTTTTCCATTCCCTTAATCAGTTTGCTATATCATGAAACATAACACCAAATTTTGTTGTATTGAGCACGTCTTTTGAATCCGTTCTGACATGAATTAAATGTATCAAAGTTATTCAAAGTCAATGGAACCGGTATAGAAAACGGTATTATCTGACCAAAGAAAGAAGTTTTTCAAACAGGTTTTTAGTCTCACAAATATTGCTGTAAATGGAAATGTGAACTTATGCCCTCTGGTAGCAGACTTTTGCATTAAGAAAATTTTGAAATTATATAAGAATGTTTCACAGGGGAAAATACTGTCTAACAAAGAAAGAATTTTTCCAATTGGATTCTTAGAAGCAGAGATATTGACAAAGGAAAAATTATGCATTGTTTTAAAAAGAAAGTATTCTTTCAATAGGGTTTTCAATGTGAGCAGTATCGGTCCACGAAAGAATTTTTCCAATCGAGTTTTCAGGAGCTTAGATTGTGCTGCAAATACATCAGAAGCAGAAGTTAACACTTAACCCCGTACCCCTGGTGGCCAAATCATTCTTTACCAAATACTAGAACTTATATGCAAAGCATTTCCATTTAGGAGCTGCATGTGATACAGTAAATTTTTCAAATCGGAGTTTTAGGAGCAGATATATTGGGGGAAACGCAATTTTTTTACATTAACGCCTCCTAGCAGAAAGTCTATAAATTACTAGAAAATTTTGAAATTATATGAAAAACATTTCACAATGGATACTCTATCCAACAAAGAAGGAATTTTTTAAATTGGACCATTAGAAGCAGACATATCGACAAAAATAAGATAAGTATTCTGCACCCCCTGGTGGAGAAAACATGAATTATTCTACATGAATTATATACATCTACACCCCCTGGTGGAGAAAACAAGAATTATTTTATGAAGAAAACATTTCGAAAAGGCTTATCAACAGGAGTGGTATCAGTCTATGAACGAATTTTTTCAATCGAGATTTTAGAAAGTGATTTCATTGCAAATACATCAGAAGCAGAAATTAACACTTATGCCACCTGGTGGCCAAATCATTCTTTACCAAATTTAGAAATTATATGCAAAACATTTCCAATTAGACGCTGTATGTGTTACAGGAAGAATTTTTGAAATCGGAGCTTTAGAAGCAAAGATATCGGGGAAAACACAATTTACCTTAAAGTTTCCTACTCCTAGCGGAAAGTCTATATGTAACTTGAAAAAGTGACTGCACTTAAAATAGTTTTCGACACAAATGGAATCGAAAGTTAAATTTTTTTTTTTTTTGAATTGGATGTTTAGAAGCAAATATATGGAATAAAATGTATTTTGAATTCGATATCATCTGCATTTACGCCTTTTAGCGGCGAAATAGTGCACTGTGAAAAAAAAAAAATGAAATGAATGATCATTTGTCACATTTCAAGCTTCCCAATGCAAAACGAATTTTTCAAATTGGACTAATAGTTGCAAAGATATGGTGTCCACAGACGGACGGACGGACAAACCAGTAACATAAGCACGATCTTTTTTACAAAGACGTGATTAAAGGAGCAAGAGCTTTTCATGTTGTTTGAATAGAAATTCAAGTTCAAAATCGGAACTTCACCTGTCCGACGATGTCTTTCGTGATACGTAAACTCGTTTTCTTTGTACAATGAGCAGGCAGATGCGTTTTTTAGAAGCAAATTTTTCGTTAAGCAAATACTGAAATGCATGCTATGTTCCTTGGTGTAGCAATATGTGACTAAAAGAATATCAAATCATGCATTTTAAGCGAAATTAATTCCGAAACTCGGTGGTACTACTGTAGATTGCTCTACCGCGAAAACGATTTTCATGCGTCATGGCGGCGATTTCATCACAAACAAACAAATTAAGGACATAGTTTGAATTTTGATTTCATTTTTTGAAAGAAAAAAAAAAAAACAGGCGTAGGGGCGGTTAAATGCCAGGTCCGTTGGTTGATTTTGAAAGAGAGACTAAGAAATAGTTAAAACACGCATTTCATTAGGAAAAATAAACAAGAAAGATGACACCGAATTTTCGGGTGTAATAAGCACTTCATTTGAAACCGTTCTGACGCAAATTAAATTTATCATAGCTATTCAAAACCAATGGAACCGGTATGGAAAACAATAGATCTGACGAAAGAAAGAAAATTTTCCATCGGGTTTTTAATCCCTCAGATACACTGCTGTAAACGGAATCGTGAGCTTACGAACTCTTAGAAACAGAGATATTGACAAAAATAAGATGTGACTTTACGTCCCCTGGTGGGAAAACCATGCATTATTTTAGGAAGAAAGTATTCTCAAAAGGTTTATCCATATAAGCGGTATCGGTCCAAGAAAAAAAAATTAGTCGAGTTATCAGGAGCCCAGATTTTGCAACAAATACTTCAGAAGCAGAAATCAACACTTAAGACCCCTGGTGGCTAAATGATTCTTTACCAAACATTAGAAATTATGTGAAACATATTTTCCATCACGTCTTGTATGCGACACAGGAAAAAATGTTCAAATCAGAGCTTTAGGAGCAGAAATAACGCAGAAAACGCAATTTACCTTCGTGCCCCCTAGCAGAAAGTCTATGATTTACTTGAAAATTTTGAATTTATAGGGAAAAATAGTTTGCATCGGAAACACTATCCAACAAAGAAGGAATTTTTCAAATCGTACTCTTAGAAGTAGAGATATTGACAAAAATAAGATATATATCTACGCCCCCTGGCGTAGAAACCATGCATTTTTTCAAGAAGAAAATTTTCCTAAAAGGTTTGTTGACATGAGTAGTATCGGTCAACAAACGACTTTTTACAATCGAAATTTTAGAAGCTCATATTTTGCTGCAAATACAACAGAAGCGGAAATTAAGACTTACGCCACCTGGTGGCCAAACCATTTCTTACAAATATTAGAAATTATGGGCAAACGATTTCCCATCAGGAGCTGTATGCGGTGCAGAAAGAATTTTTCAAATCGGAGATTAAGAAGCAGAGATATAAGGGGGGGGACACAATTTACATTTACGTCCCCTAGCGGAAAGTATGAATTACTTGAAAATTTTGAAATTATATGAACCACATGTCGCACTAGAAACACTACCCAACAAAGAAGGAATTTTTCAAATCGGACTCTAGAAGTAGAGATATTGACAAAAATAAGATATACATCTACGCCCCTGGCATAGAAACCACGCACTATTTTAAGAAGAAAATGTTTCTAAAAGGTTTGTCGACGTGAGTCGTATCGGTCCAACAAACGACGTTTTTTTCAATCGAGAATTTAGAACCTCATATTTTGCTGCAAATACAACAGAAGCGGAAATTAAGATTTACGCCCCCTGGTGGCCAAACTATTTTTTTACAAAAATTCGAAATTATGTGCAAACGATTTCCCATCAGGAGTCGTATCCGGTGCAGAAAGAATTTTTGAAATCGGAGATTTAGAAGCAGAGATATATGGGGAAACACAATTTACCGCTACGCCCCCTAGCGGAAAGTCTTGAATTACTTGAAAATTTTGAAATTATATGAAAAACATGTCACACGGAAAACACTATCCAACAAAGAAGGAATTTTTCAAATCAGACTCCTAGAAGTAGAGATATTGACAAAAATAAGATGTACATCTACGCCCCTGGTGGAGAAACTGGAATATTTTAAGAAGAAAATATTCCGAAAAGGTTTATCGATGTGAGTGGCATCAGTCCACGAAAGAATTTTCTCAATCGATATTTTAGAAGCTCCGATTTTATGGCAAATACATCAGAAGCAAAAATTAACACTTACGCCCCTGGTGGCCAAAGTATTCTTTACCAAAAATTTGAAATTATATGCAAAAGATTTTCCATCAGGAGATGTATCCGCTGAAGAAATTTTTTTCAAATCGGAGTTTTAGAAGAAGAGCTATCAGGAAAAATGTAATTTACTTTTACGCCCCTAGCAGAAAATCTATGCGTGATTTGAAAAAGCAACTATATCTAAAATACCCTTCGACATAAATGGAATCGAAAGATAAAAAAAAATTTCAATCAGATGTTTAGAAGCAAATATGTGGAATAAAACGTATTTTTGAATTCGACATCATCTGCATTTACGCCCTCTACCGGCGAAATTGTACATCGTAAAAAAAAAAAAACGAAATGAAGGATCATCATTTGCATATTTCAAGCTTCCCAATGCAAAAAGAATTTTTCAAATCGGACTAATAGTTGCAGAGATATCGTGGGTACGGACGGACGGCAGGACAAACCGATAACAGAAGCACGATCTTTTTTTACAAAAGACGTGCTAAAAAGCGAAGTCGCTCTTTTGCATTAATACGAAGAAATATAACATGAACACTATCAGAAAACTATTAAAATGAGGAATATAATTAGGAAGAGAAAAAATAAAAAATAAAACTGAACTACGTCAGAAAAATTAAAAACGAGGAAAATCACTGAACATTCTCGTTTTCGCTAGAACTAGCATTTCCGCCGATTCCAAAAAATTTCGGCTGATGGACGGACATCTCAAGTTGCGAGCTTCTAGAAATTTAACGAAATCCAGGGGAAAGAAAACTTTCGGCTGCAAAACCGGAAGACAACAGCAAAATCCGGAAAACGTCCGTGAAGTCTGGAAAACTTGGCAGGTACGACATACCTACCCAATAATGTTAGCAAAATACGGAAAACTATTTTAAAAAATCCTTAAGTTATTTACAAAAATTTGGAGGAAAACCCACCGAACATTCTCATCCCCGCCAGAACTGGCATTTTCGCCTATTCCAAAAATTTGACGAAATCCGGTAAAAAAAAACTTTTTCATACCAGAAAACCGGAAGACAACAGCAAAATCCAGAAAACTTAGTAGGTAATATGGCGTACCTACCAACCTACCAACCAATGTTAGCAAAAATCCGGAAAACCATTTAAAAAAATTCGAAGATATATCCAAAAGCAAGAAAACCTGAAGGAAAAGTGAATTTATGGGTTCATTTTAAACACTTAAAAATTACGGAAATTGCTTACAACAGTATACACAATTTTGTACAGATGTATTTCGCTCTAAGAACGGTATAATGACAAATTAAGAATAACAACAGAAATAGAAACATTCGCAGGATCTAATATACCGTATATATAATCGGTTTTTATAGTTACCGAATGTTTTTATCGAAAAAAAAGTGAAAAACTTACTTCCTACATGCTTGGCAGCATGCTGATCTCCGTACGAAGCCGAAGTTGTGAACTTCGAAAAAAGCAGAAAGCCATGCGAAGTTAAATTAAAGCCCTCGTTTTCACGAAATGTATGTAAGTATCATCATTTCGCTTTGTTTCGGTACTTGAATAAATATTTCCAATAAAACAAATAACATTTCTCACGCGATGTTTTTGCGATTCATATAACTTCGTTAAAAATACGTCCGTCCAGCTGGATGTAGGAAAGCCAACACCCAGTGAAAGAACTGAATGTTCCGGTAAGCAAAAACCGGAAGTGGCAATCATACATGCAAAAAATTCACAAAACTATATCAGACTAGCGTCAAATCGCTGAGTTACAAAACCACGTCTGTTTACGCAATCATTCAGGATCCACCAATAATGCCATGAGTTTGTTTGTCCTTGTGATCAACAAATTCTAAGAAAATCCGAGAGGAAACTTCTCACAATTTTGCACTACCAGCAATTTCATCAAGGGCCACTGACAAAAATGTTTAGTGGGAAGATAGTACGACGCTCACTCTACTTTGCATTTCTTCTGCTTACTTAGCGCTTCCTCAAGTTCACAGAACCGTACGGAGATCTAAATTAGCACGCTGTCCAGCAAAAGAGAGATCGAAGTTTTAGCTTTGCTAAACTTTTTAACCGGATGAAAAATTAGAACACACGGCAAAAATGTGAGAATATAACGCATCAGAGCATGATGGAGTTACAATAATTTATTTATGTAGTAAACATCAAACTGGAGGACATCACTGTATTCACAATATAAAATTACTAAATTCAAACTAAAATGGTTTTAAAAGACATCGATTCAAACAGATGTGTTCTTGCTTTCTACTTCCTTGCACATCAGCTCCAATTTCTTCATCAGAGCAAGTGCTGTTTTATTCTCAGCATCCATTGCTAAGTTTTTCTTCCTGCTGATATCTTTCCATTACCATTTCTTCGTTGCCGCTTTTCTTTTATGCCATCACATTTCAGCAAAATTGGAAACAACTGCTTTCCCCAAATAACCCATTTTACTGAAGAACTGAACTACAAACTTATCCTGTGCTTTAAGTTTGTGGAACATAGCAGGGGAGATCACAGGAGTAATCTTCGTTTTTTTCAACTTCCTTTTTTACGGATTTTTTTCTTCTCCAATTTCAAGCTGAAACATATATATCTACGGAATAAAATGATATTTTACAACAATACTGAGCACAAGAAACATCGCGAGAAACAGAATTTAAGATTACACGGAAACTTTCGTTCCGTCTAACTACCGTTTTCGGAAATTGTTGCCTACATTTTCAAGTTGAAATACAAACATTTATGTAACAAAACGATATTTAACAATACTGGACAAACGGCACATCGCGATGGGGGAAATTACGATGGCAAGAGAAATATTCACTCCGTTTAACTTCCGTTTTCGTAAAGTTTAAAGAACGTTATTTCGTCCCCAGATGGAAAACTTGCCCCCCCCCATGTTATTACTAGATTAAAAAATCTGGAGGTGACAGAGCAACATGAAAAATAATAATAATAATAAATATCCTTTAGCATATCGCATCGGACGACACGGTTGGTGACGTCACCGAGAGGTTTAGTCTTAGGGAAGCAGTACGTGGAGCTTCCATTCTTCTGGCTGCGATGCTCAAGTAACACTGCCACCCATCGTAGAAAGCAGTAACGGAATAGAAATCCTGATTCCCGCCCTCACGCATTCCTCCTTCCCACCCGGGGCCTTACTTTCAAAAACAAACACCGTCGTCAACTGGCAAGTGCTAATTTATACGTCCTTTACTTTCTCCATGCAAATCTAGTGGTAGTAACCCATATGCATTTTAAGCAAGAATTTTTCTGTAGACCCCCCCCACCAAGAATCCCCGAAACCCCCCTTCCCCAGCTGTACACGGATCTCGACAATAACACTAAAAACGACGAAAAAAGCGAAATTCCACAAATACGCGGAAGAATCTCATTTCTCAAAAAAAAAAAAAAAAAAAAAAATCCTGAAACCATAAAAACTGACTGTATTTAGTTACTACTGCGAACCTCTCCCGGTTGAAAACCGCAGGAAAATCCGGCCCCGAAAACAATTGCATGGGAAGCATAATTACACACGTATGGTTGGGCTAATGAAAACCAATTAGTGCTAGTACAAACGTGAAAATCTGTGGTCCCGGGCGTCGGAGTAACCGATTTTTGACGTAGAACTACGTTTTTCTCCGCGCTGGGTAGAGAGTAACATCGAGAGCACGGTGCAACGAAAACATGTCACACTTTGAACGCGAAACTAATAATTCTAGAATAATCTTCGAAACTAATAATTCTAGAGTAATAAATAATACATCATTAGATAGTTTATAGAGTCCCATTTATAGCAAAACAATTTTCAACCCTCCACCCCTTCGATACAGTAGCATTAGAAAGTTAACTAAATTTCGCATGATTTCGTTTCGCCGCACGCCGTTTTAAGGTTGATAACTAGTGAATAGATAATGATAGCAATGACCTCAGCTCCGCATTCTGTAGCTGACGGTCACAGCTAACGGAAGTATGTAATAAACCGAAATAAAGTGGATTTAAAAAAAATATTTATTCATTAGATAAAAAAAAAATTGGTGACGAAAATTTAGAAATGCCGCGAAAATACAGGGAAAATTATTATAAGGACCGACGAAAGTTGAAGAAACAGCTAGAGGAGAACGAGAGGAATCCGAAAGGTAACGGGAATGTAGGGAGCGTCAAAAGTCCGCGCGCCAGGATGCGTTTCGTCTGAGTTAGACTCTAGTGCTACAACCTTCCACTTCAACTGCATAAATTGAGCCTGAACAGAAAGAACTGATGGAGATTGATGCCATCGATCAAAATTTTCACACCAAGCATGGAATAACTATATCAGACCTGTCAACCTCTCAGAACCAAAAACGTAACTCAGATAGAAAAATCGTAACACGACGCATGCTGATAACTTTTTAAGCCTATTTCAGCTATATAAATTCTTGATGATGAGAATGTAGAGATTTTTTCCCTACATCAACATTTTATTGAGAAACTAATTAAATCTAATCATCAAACACTTTTATGTTGTTAATTATTAAAAAAAAAATACGATTACGGGAGAAATCCTCACTCCGCCTAACTTCCGTTTTCGGAAATTTTGAGAGGCGGAAAACTTGCATCTTAGGGAGTCTGCAAGATGGTTTAATCGGGTTCTGGGGATGTCGCTTTTGTCTGTAGGACCAAAATAAATCTGCGATGTGCATCAGCCGCCGCCGCGATCCTGCTACGAGGATTAGCAGAAAATGAATCTGCGATGTACGTCGGCCGTCGCCGCGATTCTTCTACGGGGGTGGGTACAAAATAAATCTGCGATGTACGTCGGTCATCGCCGCGATTCTTCTACGGGGATGAGTACAAAATAAATCTGCGATGTACGTCGGCCGTCGCCGCGATTCTGCTACGGGGATGAGTACAAAATAATTCTGCGACGTACATCGTCCTTCGCGAGAAAAAAAATTACGATTACGGAAGAAATCCTCACTACGCCTAACTTTCGTTTTCGGAAATTTTGAAAGGCGGAAAACTTGCATCTATAATAGGAGTCTGCAAGGTGGGTTAATAGGGTTCTGGGGATGTCGTTTTTGTCTGCAGGACCAAAATAAATCTGCAACGTATACGTCGCCCGTCGCCGCTATTCAGCTACAAGGCTTCTGTCTGAAAAGGGAAAAGATGGGGAGGGGCATGACTATTTTAAAAAATCGTATTTTGGGCTGCAAAATCGTATTAGCGTACTGCAGCATGATTTATCGTACTAAACACCATAAAATCGTAACAGTTGGCAGGTCTGCAATATGCATTGCTAGTCTCCACAACTTCGCTGGATAATGAACGTATTGTCTCAAACCTTTACATCGCCGATGCATTCTAAAAGAACAAGAGCAACAACAAGAAGAGTACATTAGGCCTGAAATGTATCACCAAATTTATAACAAGGAAACTGAGTTTGAAAAATTGTTTCTGAAGAACGATTTCTTCAGTAGCAATAACTACTGACAAGTGACAGCGATGATACTATGCCTTCTACTAACATTAATTTATCTGTTATCAGCATAAGTTACTATGAATTGTATGTAGTATAAGTTGTTTTTAAGTAAATAAAGTAAAACACCCCTTTCGTTTCATTTCTTAAAAATTTTATACCTGAAAAAAAAAAAATGGGGCACAGTGGCAACTGTGTAGCAACCAAAAAATACTTATAATTACTTTCTTTAAATTTTAAACTAAAAGTAGTAGAGATTATTACATAATTTTCATGTTTTTGACAAAGAAAAATCAATTTTAGGCAATCCAGCAAGAAAACTTTACTTCGGAAAGGCTGTCAAATGCACGGAAAGTCGTGTTCGCAATTTACCGCCATCTGACGCAAAAATAATTTTTAAAATAAGCTGTTAGCATCGCTGATGCAAATATACTGTTTGTAGAAACTACTGTAAAACTGAACTAAAAATATAAATTCACACTACCTAAAGACTGTACACTGTGCTTTGGAAAAACTGGAAAAAAAGCAGGGCAAATTAAATCCAAAACTGGAAAAGGCACTGAAAATCGTGGTCATAACCACAGCAGCTGAACACAAATGGAATTTTTCAAATGTGTCTTTCAGAAGTCAAACATAAAAATATGTTACGCACGTATTTCTCGATGTATCGAGATTTAAAAAAACTTTTTTTCGATGAGCACGTCGCATATTCAACGTAAACTGCAGAGAGAATGGACGACCAGAGGTCCCAGAAGATGGCAGACAGATCTGCCGAAATGCATCGGATAATACATTCACGAAGTCTGACGAAGTTTTTTGGTGATTGCAATTCCTTATGCGAATATTTTTACGAGTGATTAATTTTTCCGTTTTTCAAGTTTTCCAACGTAATTTTCACATCTCCTTTGTCTTCATGTGACTCCCGTAGTTCAACTAAAAAAGTATATCCTACTCAAGAAATGTGCGGACTTTTTGAAGTTAGTCAAAAAAAAAAAAAAAAGGCTACACCCAAGAACCTGATGAGAACAACAGTGCAAAGATTTGAACATCGACCACCTACAACTGAGAGATTCGTGAAAGATTTTTCCTTGGATCACATTCGATTACCGCGATATATATTCGCAGTGAATATTAATAACTTTCAACCAAGAAATCGCTTTCCACTCAAAAGAAATATAACATGTAAAAAGTTACAGCAGTTAAAACCACAAATGGTTCTACCTGAAAAAATAACATAAAAATATGTTTATGGCGCCTAGTGCTAAAAGAAAGAGAACTTTGAAAATGCACGAATTGTGTTCATCTCCATTAGCAACATCTTATAAAAGGAAACTCTTCAAGCCGACTTATATGTAGCTTCAAAGATATCATGGTCACAAACAGACAAGCAAAGTTACACACATCTTTCAAACAAAACTTTTATTCTTTCAGTTTCAGAACATTTAACAATTTATAACCCCACCCCCCCACCCCCCAAAAAAAGAAGTGTTTTAAAAATGTTATGATTTCTAGAGATAAAATTTCTTCTCCTGAAGCATTCAACCCTTGCAGAAAGCTCTCAGATTTGGGATAATGCATCCAAATCACCTTTAAAAAGATACTGATTACTTTGTTAAGCAGAAAAGTACTAAGTCTTAAATAATCATAATAATTTACTTGTAGCAAAGCTAACCTGCCTATGGAGTGGAAGGTACTGAGTGTATATTTCCACTACATAATATACAGGGTGTCTATAAATGAAGTATACAGCTTCAGTACACTATTGAAAAAGATACGATAGAAAAAAAAAAAAAAACTTACTGTAAACATCAAGAGACGTGGCAAGTGTTAAAAAGTTTGTTAAGTCAGATGATGCCAAGTATCTCATGTAACGAAAAATCTCATCAAACATGGAATGCAACAGACATGGATTCCCCAGTGGAGAAAACAGTGTGTGTGTGTTTTGGTTTGTGGAGTCAAAATCTCTAACAGTTCAGAATGGAGTACAAGAGACAGCTGCCAGCATGAAGGAGTATCAAACAATGTGTAAATAAATTCAAAGCAACAGCAAATGTCTTGAAAGGCAAAAACACTGGGAGATCTTCCATTTTGGATGAAAAGGTTTCCGAAGATGTGCATAAGGCTTATCTAAGGAGCTCATAGATGTCTGTCCGCGTCGCCAGTTGTGAACTTGAAATATCGTGAGCAACAGTTCTTAAGGTTCTGCATAAACTTCTACGCCTATATGCATATAAAGTGCAAAAACTTTGACCAAATGATCAACCACGTCAAAAAGTACTTGCAGCAGACATGTTGAATCGCATTGATGAAGACCTGATAGAATTGATTCTGTTCTACTTTGTAACCGCCTGAAGAAGCCGTCCATTGACTTCTTCAGGCGAAGCTTGCGGGAAAGGTTATTTTCCTACACCAATAAATGCGGATTATTATATTGGTTTTGTTATTACTTTGGTGTTGACAACACAAAATTTACTCATCGACACCACACTCCTTTCACGGATCTGTTTCAGTGATGAGTTGACATTCCATGTTTCCGGCAGAGTGAATAAACTTAACTGCCAAATCTGGGACACAAAAAATCCCACATGTGATAGCAGCACACAAGAGGACAGCCAGAAGGTTGATGTATGGGCTGGAAGACAGAGTGAGTGATAGAGTCTTCTTTCTTCACAGAACCAACTGTTACTGGCATAATGTACCTGGACATGTGATTAAAATTCGCAATTCTACAACTCCAAGGATATTCAAGACACATCATTTACCAGCAAGATGGAGTGCCTACGCACTAGTTTTTCTTATTTCTATTTTTTTTTTTTTTTATTGGAGGTTTAACGACCACCATGAGCAACTCAGTGGGCTATAAGCAGTCGCCTGTCCCTAATTTAGGGCCACTGGTTCCAGGGAAAGGAGAGAGCCAGCGCTGTAAGACAAACACAACATCCACGCCTCACCGGGATTCGAACGTGGACCCATCTCGGACGAATGATCAGTAGACCACTGCGCCACCGTGGTGGCTCTAGTTTTCGGATGTACGCAGATCTTTAGATCACCATTTTCCAGGGTGTTGGATTGGATGTGGGGGTCCGATGGCATGGCCACCCCATTCTCCTGATATTACCCCATGAAATTTTGGGGGGGGGGGACTTTATTAAAGACATTGTGTACAAGAAAAAGGTTACATCCAGAGTTTGCTGAACAATTTTTCTTATTTTTACTCCTTTGGAAAAATTTAGGGAGTAATCTTCAAAGGAGTATTTTAGAAAAATTAACAGATGAAATAAAATACTTACAAAAATGATAGGCAATTATGAGAAACCAATCCAGATTTTTTCATATAAAAAATATTTCACTACTGCTCAATGTATTTAGAATTTGGATCCATTTTGTTTCTTGTTTTAGAAATAAATATAATATTCATATTTTAAAACAATAACATTAAATTTATCATGCTTTGTAATGACCACATGGAACAGCAATGTGTTCAAGAAGTGAAAACATTGCACTTTTGAGGATTTTATAGGCATCTCAAAATATCTAATAAACTTCTCAGCAAGTCACATAGCCACATTTGTTTTTCTGCAGCTGCACAGCATCTATGCTTAAATTTTCATTTTGCTGATATCTTTGTTTTCCTTCCCATTTCTTTATTGTTGTTATTTTTTTAATTCCAATGGATGACAATTTTATCCATCATGAATGCATGATAGTTTTTACTATTTTAGATAAAAGATGAATAGTGTAACTTTGAAAATATAAATACTTTTGAATAACCATGCATCAATTTTTACTAATTTTTCAGCTTCGTCACTTTCGTTTTCGGACACCCCCCCCTATCAAGCTGAAATGCAAAACATTTTTGGGGCAAATATTTAAGAATAAAGGATACATGTTCTGATCATCATTGGGGGGAAAAAATACAGTTACGGGGGAAATCTTTGCTACGTCCAATTTCAGTTTTCGGACATTTTCCCTCTATTTTCCAGTTGAAATACAAATATTTATGAAATAAAATGACATTGGACAACAATACAAGGAAGAGGAAACATCACATGAAAAATAAAATTACGATTATGGGAGAAATCTTTACTGCGCCTAACATCCGTTTTTGAAAGTTTTGAAACATGAAACTTCCGCTTACGAAACAAAGGAGAATTCCTAAGGAAACTGTTGAACTCTGATAAATTGTTTCAAACAATCAAAACGTTTATTAAAAATTTCACAATGAAGGACTGATAGCAGGTTCATGGAACAATGTGAAATGTTCCACACTGATAAATGCATGGCATAAGTTATGGCCAGCATCTATTGACTCTGAACCAGAGGATTACGAGTTTAGGCCAAATCAAAGGCTATGCAGCTTCTAGCATATGTCAATCAAGCAAATGTGTCAATGATGAATGTGTTTAGAGAAGAAGATATAGTTGAATGGATGGAATCTTCAGACAAGAGTGAAGTCCAAATGATGACTGATGAGGAAATCATAGCTAGTGTGATTAATCCTGATGCAGGTGATTCAAACACTGACAGCGAGGATTCTACTACCAAAAAAATATCCTTAGGTGATGGAATTTTGGTGGAGGAACAATACATTATTTTTTTAGAACAGCAGAAATGTGTTTCAGCACAGGAAATAATGATGATTTATAGACTTCAAAAAAAACTTCAATGAGAGAAACCATATCTAAAACAATTGACCATTGATGGAATGTTTGTCAGCCAGAATGTTTGATTGACATATACAGTACTTGGTAAATAAAAATTCAATTAATTAATACAGTACTGTATTATGAATTTGTTCCCCATATTTTAGTTACTAATTAAATACAGTATATATATCTATATAAATTCCAATTACTACTAATTACAGTATTAAATACAAATTACTAATTAATTTTACTAATTATTAAACAAATGAAAGCCTATAATTTGCACATACATACCATCCTATTTGAACTAGTATTATATAGTACATATGTACTAGTAAACACACACAGGTTCTCTAAAATCCGCAAAATTCTACAATCTGCACAACCTCTGGAACCAAGTTGTGCGGATTTTTGGAATTGTACTGTACAAATATTTATGGAATAACATGATATATAACAACAATACTGGACAGAGGCAACATCACAGGAAAAAGAAATTACGATTACAGAAAAAATATTTATTTTCTTTACTTTTTGTTTCTGAAAGACGAAATACCGTTCCGATGCATATGTTTACGAATTGGTAAAATTCTTTGACGCATGGTTTTACGCACCGAGAAAAATTCCCGATGCATATTTTTACATGCCGAGAAAAATTCCTGACGCATACTTTTATGCGTAGAGAAAAATTCCTGATGCGTATTTTTATGCGTTGGTAAAATTTCGATGCATACTAAACACGTAATCACGCATTTTGGCAAACTCGGGTTACATCTATTACTGAGCTCCAAGAACGCATTACTGTAGCCTACTTTCTTGTTACACCTGACATTCTGCAGAGTACGTGGTTGGAACTGGACTACCATTCAGACATCCTGCAAGCAACCAAAGGAGCCCACGTGGACACCTACTGACATTTTTTTAAAAAGCTTTCACAGTCACCATGTGTTTTGACATTAAAAGAAAGTTATTTATTGTAGTTTTTTTTTTCCAATAGCATACTGAAGTTGTATAATTCATTTATAGACACCCTGTATATTTCCAGTTTAAAAGTTCACATTCGTGGGACTTAGAAATCACATAAATGTTCTAATGATTGTGTGCACATACATTAAACAAGAAAGATGACACTGAACTTTCAGTTAAAATGAGCACGTCTTTTGAATCATTTCTGACGTGAATAAAAAATTTTCAAGTTATTAACAGTAGTCAACTGAAACAGTAAGGGAAAAAATTAACCGGTTTTCTACAATCGATAAAACTTCCAGAAATAAAAAGAGATAGTTCTTCCACCAGTGGCAAAAAAGTATGTTACAAAAATTAAAAAACATGTGCAAAAAGTTTCTCATAGCTGAAGGAAAATACCAGAGATAAAGAGATTTTCAAATTGAAAAGTTAAAGGAAGAAATATAGAAGAAAACATGATGTAATTCTACATCCCCTATCGAAAGAATTTTGCATAATGGAAAAGCTGAAAATATGTGAGAAGTATTCTTCACAGCAAAAGCTATGTAAAGAACTTTTCAGATGCGTCTCACAGAAGAAGAGATAACGAGGAAAAAGTTTTGATATTTACACTTCCTAGAAATAATAAGAGGATTTATACAGGATAATGCTCTCCATCTTTATTAGTGAAAATAGCATACAGTAAAAAGAAACTTTCCAAAAGAGTATTTAGAAGTGAAGATACAATGACAAACATAAGTACACAAATGCCACCTAGAGTCAGAACTGTAAACAACCTTTTTCAATTGAGTTTTTAGTCCTGTAGATATGCTGTAATCATGCTTAAACAGAAACATCAACTAATGATCTCTAGTAGCACATTTGTGTGTTAAGAAATATTTGAAATTATATGCAGAACAGTTCACACCAGAAATGCTTTCTGATAAAGAAAGGATTTTTCAAATCAGACTCTCAGAAGAAGAGAATTCGACAAAAATAAGATATACATCTACACCTCCAACATCTATACCTTCAGGCAGAAAAACAATGAACTCTTTTAAGCAGAAGGTACTGTATTCTCAAAAGGTTTTTCTAAGGTGAGTGGTATTAGTCCACGAAAAAAAAAAAAAATTAATCAAGTTTTCAGAAGTGCACATTGTGCTGCAATTACATCAGAAACAGAAATAAATACTAACGCCCCTGGTGGCCAAACCATTCTTTACCAAAAATTAGAAATTATGTGCAGAACATTTCCCACCGGGAGCTGCATTTGATGCAGAAAGAATTTTTCGAACAGGACTTTTAGAAGCAGAAATATCGGAAAAACCACGATTTACTTTTACACCCCTAACAAAAAATTTGTTGCGTTACTTGAAAAGAAACTGTACCTAAGGTTGTCTTTGTCGTAAATGGCATCAAAAGGGAGAAAGGATTTTTTCACTTGGATTAAAAGCAACAGAATAAAATTAATTTAAATTCAATAGCATCAGCATTTATGTCCTCTAGTAGCAAAGTTATGAATTGGGGTGGGGGTGGGGGGATGGAAAGGATGTATTATTCTTACATTTCAAGCTTTCCAATGCAAAAACAAATAATAATAATAAAAATAAATCTCATTAGACTAATAGTTGTAGAGATGTGTCCACAAATGAACGGGTGAACAAACAGATGGACAAAGTGATGTTATAAGACATACTTTTTTAACAAAAGTCATGCTAAAAATGAAGATCTCAGTTTGGGTTGCATTCCTAAAAAATATATATTCATGTTTTGATGATGATGTGGTCACTTCTATAGGCTGGCCATGTGTGCTAGAAAGGCTAAACCTGGAAGATATTTATTGCAAGTGGAAGGGTAAGCAAATGGTTAAGTCATTTCAGGGCATGATGCATATTATTCTTTTCTTCTTGGGGAGGAAATCAGTCAGAAAAATGAGCAAGAAATGTCCCTTTTTTTCTTTTTGCCTCCCACCATGGTGGCACATCCTCAGGGTTTGTGGGGCAGTCCCCAACACATAGCCCATCATTAGTGCATAGAAATACTATGAAAAACCACAAGATATCTTTTAAGTCAAAGGTTCCAGCTTCTACTGAACAGTCAGGTTAGGTTTACCACAAGTATAATAGCATGGTCCTAACACCTGAATGGTTTTCCTGGAGTACATAAATATCCTTGACAGTTCCAATGTCCCAGTGTTCCTATTCTATTGCTTTATGATGATTCATTCTGCCTACTCTGCATTACTTTAATGAGCATATTCTCATCAACACAGAACTAATTATAACACTCATCAGTTTGAGAACATAAGAAGTACAAGAATTAGAAAAAACAGAACAAAGGAGAGACAATCTGCCAAGTCTTCCAATGTTACAATGGAAGATATTTTTCAATGTATTGGAACAACTGAAGTATAAAAAGGGGGAGGGGGTCATTTTAGCCCTTCATTTGCTACAAGCACTATTATTTTGGTGATTAAATTAGAAAAAAATTCATATCTCAACATATACTAAAAGAGTGTACTGCTGGGCAACACACACTATATGATCTAAGTACCCAGACAACCCTTTTGAGTATTGGATTTGTTCATATACGTCACAGCCATGGCCCATACAGGTATAAAAAACACATGTGGCCTGGCAAACATCATGGGAAGCATGAACAGTAGAATGGGCTGTATGGTAGAGCTCAGTGACTTTCAACTTGGTATGGTGATAAGATGCCATCTTAGCAACAAGTCAGTTGAGGAAATTTTTGACCTGCTCAACTGCAAGTGATGTTATTGTCCAGTGGCAGCGCCTCAGAGAAACACAGCACAGTCGTGACCTGGTAGGCCACATAAAATGGCAGAGCAAAACTGCTGCATATTGAAGTGGGTGGTGTGACAAAATCGCCTGTCCTCAGTTGCAACATTCACTACTGAATTCCAAAATACCTCTGGAAGCAATGCTCCATAAAGGTTTGTCGAGAGCTGAAGGGAATGAGTTTTCATGGTTGAGCAGCTGTACACAAGCTTAACATCAGCAAGATCAAGGCTGAGAATCAGCTGGAGTGGTGTAAAGCTAGGTACCAGTGGATTCTGGAGCACTGAAATGCATTCTCTTGAGTGGTGAATCACACTTTGCCATCTGGTAGTCTAACAGATGAGTCTGGATACAGAGGATGCCAGGCAAAAGCTACCTGCTGGACTGTATTGTGCAAACTGTGAAGTTTGGTGGAGGATGCATCCTGTTATGGGGTTGTTTTTCATGGTTTGGGCTGGTCTCCCTAGTTCCAGTGCTCAGGCATCTTAATGCTGCAGCACATTTTTTTTTTTTTTTTTTTTTTTTCATTTTTCGATTGGGGGTTTAATGACCAGTGTTAGCAACTCAATGGGCTATAAACAGTCACCCATTCCTAATTTAGGGCCGCTGGTTTCAGGGAGAGAGCCAGTGCCGTAAGAGAAGCACAACATCATCCCTCACCGGAATTCGAACCCAGACCCATCTTGAGTGAATGATCAGGAGCCAGTGTTTAGACCACTGCACCACTGGGGTGGTATGCTATGCTCCAGCCTATAATGACATTCTCAAGAATTCTGTGCTCCTAACATTATAGCAACAGCTTGGTGAAGCCCATTTCCTTTAGCAATGCCATAATGCCCCCTTAACAAAGTAAGGCTCGGGCAGGAATTGTTTGATGAAAAACGTGTGGAAGATCTCGACTGGTGTACATAGAGCTTCAATTTTCAACCTCACAGAACAATGACTTTGAGCTAGGCTAACAGCTTGACATCAGTGACTGACCTGAATGCTCTTGCAACAGAGCCCAAGGCAATTCCCGCAGCAGCAACATATCAAAATCTAATGGAAAGCCTTTCCACCAGTGTAGAGGCTGTGCTAGCAGCAAAGGGTGAATCCCCTCAATATTCATTCCTTTCCTATTAGAGGAAGTTTATGGACAGCCAAGTGTCTGGATGCTTTTGATTAAATAGTGTATGTGCTTAATTATATATTGTAAGAACAACTACAAAACAAACGAGAGCTGGATTGACAAAATTTGAACCCGTATTAGTGCCACATGACAAAGAGCTGCTTATTTATTACTTAGAACTTCATTCAATTGTAAATCAAGAATACAAAACATTTAAAAGAAGTTAATCATTTCCACACACCAGGGCTCGATTTTGATCAGTAGTTAGTAGCAAATTAGTAGCAAGCAAATGCATTTTGCTAGTAATAAAAAGTAGTTCTAACAAAAGTTCCTAGTGGAAGTTTTTAATTTTTTAGTGTGAACTGTAAAGTGCCACTGCATCGTGCCTGTGGAATATTTTAGACATATACAAAAAGGAACAACTGCTATCTGGAAATGAATGTTTCTTGAAAAGTATGATTATAAAAACTTTTGGCACTAATAGCAATATCCAGTATTTCTCTCTATGTCTGCATGTGAGGTTGGGTTCAGTGAAGAAGAGAATCCAGGGTGATTGGAGGGACAGTTTAAATTTACAAGGTTGAAGGTCCGTCCAAAGACAAGTTTGACCCCAGGCCTGCTGTTTTAAAGTGGTATGATGAAAAGATCTGAAACCCAGATCGTAAATCATAAGGAAAATAACTTAAGATTTTGAATAGTATTCTATAATTTTGTGAATAAAGTTAAATAAAAAAAAATTAACATTTGAATTAAATTGTTAGAATTAATCTATCAGGTCATGAAAAGGTGAGTTATACCTAAACATTTGTAATCTTTTCAGCATTACAATATGACAGAATGGTGAAATCAAAATTTGTCATGATTGACTAATGGAGGGGGACATGTTAAAGTTTCTTTTGTATAAGGTAAATGGAATACAGGGAAAAAAACAAGTTGAATAACTGACTAACATTTAGGCAATATGCACATGTTTTTGGCACAACAAATTATCACATTGCAGTTACAGTTAAGAATGTCGCTTTGCAGTTAAAGTTAAAAAGCTGCATGATAAATATTATTACAGAGGTTAGATGGTCACAATAAGTAAAATGTCAAGCATAAATACTGGAAAACTACACTGACCAGGAATTACCACTGAAATATGGGGCAAAGTTTGGTATACTCCTATAAATTAATTTAGAATAGCATAAGAAAATCTTAAATTTTCTTTTAGAAGCTGTGATAGTTTATAATTTTACCAAAGAAGAAAAAATGTTTAATAATTAAAATTTTATTAATGACAAAGATCTTTGCAAATGCGTGCACTTACTTAGGCCAATGTTGTTTTACAGAAAATTAACTAGTAGGTTTTAATTTTTTTTTTTTCATAATAAATTTCAACTTGAGGAGTAAATGAGTTATGCATTGCAATTTGCAAAGTATCGGAAAAGTCATGACGTATTTTAGCCATGTTTTGCAAAGTTCATTTATTGATAGAAAGAACAAAGATCAATCAATGATATAATGCCCATTTTGTTCGATGACCTTTTGCCATCTGTCAGTGAGCTGCAGAATGCCTCGTTCATAGAAGAACCTGTCTTCCGTGGCGAAAAACTGTACAAGGTGCTGATTTACAGCCTCAACTGAATTGAACGCTATACCGCGCAAGGACTGTTGAAGAGAGCGAAACAAGTGCAAGTCTGACGGCGCAAGGTCAGGCGAGTATTCTGGGAGTGGCAACACATCCCACCAAAGCTCCAATAATTTTTGCCGGGTGATCAAACTTGTGTCAAATCTCGTGTTGTCGTGATGGAACACACCTTCACGATGAACAAGCTCTGGACGTTTTTGGATGATGGATTCGTTCAAACTGTCCAATTGCCGACAGTACACATTCGAATTGATTGTTTGGTTCCATGGTAGGAGCTCGAAAAATATGACACCTTTAAAATCCCACCACACTGAGACCAGAACCTTCCGCTGATGAATGTCTGCTTTGGATGTTGTTTGAGGCGAAGCAGCACGTCGGGACCAAGACCGTTTGCGCAGCACATTGTTGTACACAATCCACTTTTCGTCACCAGTTATCAGTCACTTCAAAAAAGGATCGTCTTCCTCACGTTTAATGAGCATATCGCAGATGTTTATACGCGCCGTCAATTGAGCTTCTTTGAGTTCATGAGGAACCCACACATCGAGCTTGCTTATGTATCCCAGCTTCTTCAGGTGGCCGTGAATGCTTGAATGATGGATGTGCAATGTGTCTGCAATCTCTCGTGTCATGTAAAGTGAGTTTGACTCAATCAATGCCTTGATTTAGTCATCATAAACCTCGGTTGGCCTCCCGGACGGAGGAGCATCGTTGAGGTCAAAATCACCAGCACAGAATTTTGCGAACCACTGCTAGCACTAACGTTCTTGTAGAGCATTATCACCGTACACTTTATGCAACTTTTCACAAGCTTGATGCACGTTCTTCGCTTTACGGAAGTAAAACAGTAAAATATGGTGAAAATACACTATTTGGTCTTCCATCTTCAACTTGATGTCAAATCTCTGCAAATCAACCAAATTGCTCACTATTACTTTTAGACTGCAGCTAGAACTGGCACCTGTCAAATGCCATAGCGATAACAGAGACCGTGCATGCCTCTAGTACTTCCAAAATCGCCCAACCGCCATCGGGTGCCAAAATACGTCATGACTTTTCCGATAACCCAATAGAATGTTCAAATTGTCTCTGATTTTTTTACTTTGGTGAAGTGTTATTTTGATTAAAAATAAGTATGTGACCAAGACATGCCCGGGAAATTTAGTGACCAGGAATTACCATAGGTGACGATATTCTTTAAAAAACAAAAATCAAATAAATTATACTTGCAACATTTAGGATCTTTGGCACACTACCAACAGCTAGAAATTTTTACATAAAAACAGCTAGAATATATTGTGAAGTGGGAAAAAAGCAGAGGAGATATATAAGCCATTCATTTACAAACACTGAAGACACCCACCAAGAGTGCATTTCAAAAAAAAAAAAAAATAATAATAATAATAAAAAAAATACACTCAGTATCAAAAAAAAAATTGCTCCACCTTGAAAAAGTGAATGGATTTGTCTGAAAAACTTTTAGCATACATTTGATGAAAAATGCAAAAGTTCAGTGCAGCAATCAATAGAAAACACTGTTCAAAAGCTACTGAAAGCTTATAGCATCTGAATTAGTGAAAGCATATACTTAAGTCCTATATATACAGAACAGACACAGTTAAATCAACATTTGGGACAAGCTAAATTTCTTTACTTTAGTTTAGTTTTATTAGATCATCAGCTGATGTGTAACATTAGGGCTGGCCTTCAAGATATGACAACTGTTACTCAGGGTTAAAATTTTCTAGCAACAAAATGATCCATTAATACAGAGAGTAAGTAGATGCAGTAAACACAATTATGATTTCACTGCTGTGCAATATAGCACAGTGCCAGCAGACTGTATTGTAATATAAACTATCAAGGAGCACAACTGACAGGATAGTATTCACAAGTGATAGTATCCATGCACATGAACTCCCAATTAACTGTCACTACATAAGACAGCATTAACTGGAGACCAATGACATCAGGAATCACAGTGCATGTTAGTA
The DNA here is from genome assembly GCA_039090855.1 of Macrothele yani. Taxonomy (NCBI): domain Eukaryota; kingdom Metazoa; phylum Arthropoda; class Arachnida; order Araneae; family Macrothelidae; genus Macrothele; species Macrothele yani. The sequence goes on from CM077011.1 coordinate 34,252,954, forward strand.
AACAGAATGCAACCAAATTTACTTGTTTGTTCATGGTGTTTACAACTAGCATGGCTTATAATAAGCCTGTATAAGGGGTGTTTGCAAATGATATGGACACACTTCATTGGCAGCAATTTCATTAAGTTTAGGATGAATATTATATAACTGCTATGTCATCATATAGCCACAAGAAGTGTTTCCTGAGAAGGAAATCACTGACATGTAGTCCGATGGTGCCAGGTTTGGTGAGTAGGGATGAAGCAATACTGTGAACCTTAGTAATGTTAATGCCTCACAGGTTTTCTGACTGGCAGGAGGGTGTGCACTAGTGTAGTGCAGCAGGACGCTTCATGACCACATTGCCTTGTGTCGCTGCTGGATTACCTTGTTAGTGTTACACAATATGTATCATACTAGTAAAGCTAATGCATTAGCAGCAATCCACGTGAGCACCAGAAAACAATGGTCATTTGTTTTCCCACAGGAAAAGCAGTTGGAAATGTTTTAGGTCATAGACTTCCAGGGTGTTTCCACTGCATTGACTGTCTCTTCAGCGTGTGACAATGAAACCAATATTCATCACCTGTGAAGAAATCCTTGGTGTCTTGATTGTGTACTGCCAGCAATTGATGACATGTCCACTCTTGTCAATTTCTGTTGCTGTGTCAGTTCTCGTGGGACCCACTGTGCACACACATTATGCATCCTCAAATCCTTGAGGATGATGATGTGAAGAGTTGAAAGACCAAGGCCTGGTTCATGCTGCAGCTGATCAAAGGTAATGCATCTATCCATGATGATGATACGTAATGTAGTTTGAACTCATGTTGATGTATGCGAAGTCGCCAGATGGCAGGGGGTTATGACTTCCTGAGCAGTTTTGTTGGCACTGTTGGAGCTTCGTACCCAGTTGAACACAGTGCTGTGTGCAGGTGCTTTTTCACCACAAACTGCCAATAATCGACAATTAACATCAGATGTATCACCTTCCATTTTGTGGCTGTTATCCATCTGCTTCAACCACTAGACTCAATAATGATGCATCAGATTTACACAGACTTGCATGACTAAGGGAATCTGGTGGTGGATTGATGTACTAAGACCATGCTGCCTGATGATAACTATTGGGATGGTACAGTTTTTAATTTGCCAAAACAGTAGCTGCTGTCCAAATATTTTCTGAACGCCCTTCGCACCACAAAAACAAATGCTTGGAATCGCAAAGAAGTATGACTTCGCATGCCACGATTGCTCTCTCACCGATTTTCACTGAAGCCAGTCCTACTAGATACCAGGGGTGCAGAATATGTCCGAACGCGCGAACAAGTTTCGGGGGAAATTAAGGCAGCTCTGGGGAAATTTTTGCCCGGTGGTAAAATAATACTAGTATTGATAAAATGAAAAATTTACTTATTAACAACGAATATAACGTGAAACATAGGAGTAATTTACTTCACAGTAATCCGGTAATCATTTTGAAAAATGTGTCGTTTTGAATACAAGAGGTTATGAGGGATGTGATGTACTGCAAACTGCAGCTCGCAAACGATTCACCGAGCCTAAATGACTTTACTAATGCCAAGGTGTAGACAGCGTGGTGCGAGTAACAAGTACGACACAACCACTAGTCACGCTAATAAATGTCTCTGAAACTAATGGGCCGCCCCAGTGGCACAGTGGTTTAAGCGATGTCTTCTGATCATTCATCCGAGATGGGTCCGGGTTCGAATCCTGGTGAGGCATGGATGTTGTGTTTGTCTCATGGCACTGGCTCTCGCCCTTCCCTGGAGCCAGTGGCCCTAAGTTAGGGACGGGAGACTGCTTATTGCCCACTGAGTTGCTCTAGGTGATCGTTAAACCTCCAATAGAAAAAAATAATATTAATGGCAGCTAATGTGTCATAGGCGCCGATTCGAAAGATTATTGGGGGTTTCGGACATTTTAAAGCGAATGACCCATGCATTTTTCAAAGGATTTAAGTCGAATTTAAATTTCATTTTGTAAAATTATCTGGCACAATTAGATGCCTGGAATGCTAGAATAAAATAAATTATAGTTAATTACAGAATTTTTTAGCTGTTCATTTTTCAGCCTTTCTGCCCCAGGTTACTTTTTGATTCGCCTATTCTTCGTACATCGAAAATTAATGGGTTCTGCTATTTTAGGCAAGGCAAAAATTCTTGATTCGTCTATTCCTGTCTCGCCTAAAACTTTCACCTGCTAGAGGGGAGGGATTCACCTGGAGCACTAAATCTTTCGTGCATTAAAAAAATGGAAAATTTTTTTCGTGAGAAAAAAAAAGCTTGTTAATCATTGGAATAAATATTAGTTGTTTTTTCAAATTTTTAAGTAATAGGCTTTGAGGATAGTTCTTGATCTTCGACATATACTCTAATGATCACTTAAACTTGTATGCAAATCCACTACAGTTTTGGGGAAAATTTCAGACGAAAAAAAAATGTGTTCTGGGGAAATATTGGGCCCTGAACATTTTCTACACCCCTGCTAGATACAAGCAGAACGATGCCATCCTTTCCCACACAGAGAGTGCTTGACAGCTATAGACTAGATGCAAATGGTGAACTGTAGTCTAAAACTAGCCTTGTAACTGAGCATATAAATCTATCTCTTTTTCCTTTTTATGTTTCATCATGCAATTGACATTCTTGGTAAAGTTCTGGCCACACCCTGCAACTCGCACTTAACATGTACCACACACCATCTATCAAAACTGCAATATTTGTCCATACACAACTCAGCACCTTGACAAATGGACACCTTTTCAACATGTACTACATTGCAAAGCAATGACGAGGAAACACTTGGAAACACTCACACAAACTATCACAGCTTACTCATTTTGCTACAGTTTCAAGCAACCAATTAAGAAATGTATATATATTTTCTCTTAGATGACACTGTAATTTGGAGATTCACTACAACAGCCATGATTTAAGCCATATACTAAAATTATGAAGTCAGTTTTTTAAAAGAATACACTCCACTGTGTTTTAATTATTACTCTTAATCAGATATCTGTTTCCAGCAATTTCAACATGTATGTATCAAGTTCACTTACTTTATATAGCATTGCACTAATCCAAAATGAAATAATATTATCATTTTGCCATTCACTCCACCCTCACACATTCTCATTCAACAAACCCTTTGCAAGCAATAACCTAGCAATAATCCACTAGTGGGTCCAATCCAAGAAATCAGGCTTCTTTCACTAACACAACATTAGTATAATGTGATTATACTTTCATGAGCAATAGGCCACTACATTTTTGATACAACTGTCTACTTAAAACTGCAATACCCTTCGTAGCTGCATTTACTTGGCCTTAATTGCATTGTTTTATCTTGATTTCTGTTGAATACATATGCTACCTCACACAACTTTTAATTTTACCCAAGTAACGCATTTGCTTTCAACACTGATAGCACACCTTACACAAGTTTTCCTGGATTTATCAGCTGGATCTTCATACATTGTCAGTTTATATAAATGTACTTATGTACTGTGTATGCATCTCAGCAAAAGTCTAATCTCATTAATTTATCATAAAAATCACCACTACAGCAATTCTTGTAAAAATGCTCTATACTGCAGCCTGATATAGGTACTGGCAGAGTAGCAGAATGTAGACGTACACATGTACATGGATAGTTTCCAAATTATTAGCAGATTTTGCAGATAGTTTTTGCTTGTAGATTAAAAAATACATAAAATGTTATTTACAGCAATTAATAACACTTTCTCCATATATTAATCTTTACTCAGATTAATATATTTAATTCTATTTTAACTTGAAGAACTTTCACTTTTTTTCATGTCTTCTGAGTTCTTTTGTTTTTATAGATGTTTCTGGCCTCTAGATTTTATCAAAGCCTCGTTCTTAATGTATAGGAACTGTATCAAAAGTTTCATTTACACAGAAAGAATTTAAACTTTGCCAGGTTCCTCTTGCGTTTTCCAGTAATTAAATTAAAATCTTTCCCTTATGCATTTTGTAAGTCAACTATTTTTGAATTGCATTGTTGAAAATGCTATTTATAAATTTTGAAGGCTCATTAATGGAACTGTTTTTCTGGATATTAAAACTTTCTTTAATTAGTCTCTTGTTTTTATTTGGCTCATATTCCAATATTTTAATATTTTTCCCTAAAGGTCCATTTCACACACATTGCTGCATGTTCAGTTGTAATGCACTTATTATGTCCTCAATGGAATCAGTAATGCTCTAATAATTAATTATTTTATTAATTTTTCTTTATCCTATTGTTATTGTGTGATTTGCAGGTTTGCCACAAGTTTTCTGTTTCATTGGTTGTGTACACAGATACATTTTATTTTTATACAATTCTGGGTACTGGTTTATAGTTAGAAGCAATTACTTTAGCATAAACTGATCAATTTTTCAGTTCACTTAAATATTTTGCATTACATTTATTCTTTTCAAAAGAATTTTCATATCATTTGCCAGTGGAAATACCTTACATTCTACACCACCCAAATGAAATTTTAGAATGAGAAGTAAAAGGTTAATGCAGATACATCTTAGACCTACATACAAGTTTTAGTGAAATTTATTTACTAACCAGAAATCAGCCAGCTTACACCCTTAGACACAGAAATAAACCCGACTTTTCCACTTTGGAATAAAGAAAAACGGCCACCAAAAATTGGTAATTTCCAAAGTGGAGACTCAGATTTGGCAGGTGTATCTAAATTCATATTTTTGCATTTAATGCTAAGCACAGTATTTTAATATCTTCCTAAAGTAAGCTATACGTGTTTTTTTCTTTTTATATATATAAATTCAGAGTAACGATTTTTCTCTTGCTGCTACTGAAATATGATCCTCAAAAAAATTTTCTCACTACAACTGTGTTTAAAGTTGCTTTTATAACCAAGTTTTTGAAGCTTTGTTTCAGGAAAATCCATCAACTCTTCACAGGCATGGATAACTTTTTATGAAACTGAGTATAAGTGGCACCTGAGAGATGGTGCTTCCTTAAGGTTTGAACTGTGGTGGGTAAAACTGAAACTACTAATCTATAACCACAGAATAAAGATATCCAACTTACGAAAAGGGATAACTGCAATCTAATGAGCGATGATCATATGTAAGGTGCCTGAAACAAAAGGTCCATACATCAACTAATGCACTATATCATCATTACCGATGAATATGGTTTTCACTATAAAATTAGCAACTTCCATAAACAACACAGCAATTATATAACTATGACATTTAACAAGTATAAACTCCTAACCATATCCTGATCCGAAGCTTAGTTAGAAGTGATTTACTTTTTCCTGAGTTTGTTTGCTCATCCCCCCTCCCGCTTTTAGAACTTAGTGAACTGGTGAGAACAGAATATCAATAGAGACAAAAAAACTTCTAGCTGTTTTGATAAGTATAACCAAAGGCTCCCATATGCATCACAGTGAGATTTCATCTAATTCCATGTCAAATAAACCAAAAAATATTATTTGACACCCATGATCTCAGATTTTGATGAAACTTGGCATGTTTGTTCCTTTTATGGATTTTTAAGTGAGCATACAAAATATTTTTGCTCTATCTCAAACGGTTTAGGTTTTACAGCCTGTTAAAGTTTTTGGAATTTCACGTTTTTTATCGATCGGGCAGAGGAAACGAAATTTGTTCTTTAATAGAAAATAAATTATATCTTCCTTATTTACCAAATAATGTTGATGAAAAATTTTATGAGTATACGTTAATATGTAAGGAATCCAGAAAAGAAAAAAACATTAAACCAGCAAGTACCTACACATGGTCAAGCAAAAATCCTGAAATGTTATTTTGAAAATTTTTGAAATGAAATATGGAGTTCCACGCTAACTGGAATATCATCGAAAGGAAAAAGGATTAATCAAAAGAATTTTTTTTATTCTTGTTCTAAAAGATATGCTCTACCACATGAAAAAATAAAATGAATGGTTTTTTCACTCCTTCGTTATTTTTTACTTCGTAGACAATAATAATTTTTGAATTCATGTGTTCACTTGCAGTGTATTAAATTAAAATTTCCTTTTGTTTAAATACAGCCATTTTGCTTTAAAAACTATGAAAAGTAACCACTATTGTGCAATGCAGCCAAGACTACAAACTTGGCTTGAAGAAACAGGATTTTAAAACAAATACCTAATAAAGTAAAAATTTTAATTACAAAGTTAGGCACATATTTACAATGTTTGTTGGAATGGAAAATGCATTGTTACAAAACTCATCATTAAAAATATTTTAAATTATAGGTCATTGTTTATTTAATTTCCTCCAGTGTTTTCAAAACTTGATTAACATGTATCATGCATTCTTGAGAGAACTGGTAAGTTCTTCCAGTCATTGTTTTAGGGGGTTCCACGATTGCAATGACACGAGGGATGGGTACCACACATGCAGCTTCCCTCTCGGGCCAGAAAAATGATAGTGATGGTCCATGAGGATGTAAAAACTTTACAGTGACATCATCTTCTTCTGCATTCATCTCACTCACCATACCAAAATACCATAAGATGTCATATATACAAGCGATAAAACATCCAGGATATAAATCTTCTATTTTCACAAATGAAGTCTGCTGCTTGTTTACGCTTTCCCACCATAGGTTGAAGAAGCGTATATGCTCCAGCTTTGCCCGTCCGTCGGCAAGATAACTCGCATAAAAATAGTTCGATTTCAATGAAATTTTAGTATATTGTAGGGGACCATGTGGGAATGAACCCTATTGAAAATGGGTGAAGTGGGGGAAAAGGTCAGCACATAGGAGCGGGATGCATTTCATTGCCCTTATGCGTCATAACGTGCGTAAAAATGGTTCGACTTCAATGAATATTTAGTATGTGGTAGGGGACCACCTGGGGACGAACCCTATTGAAAATGGACGAAATGGGGTCAAAGGTCAGGACATAGGAGTGGAATCACTTTCATCGCCATTATGCGTCATAACTTATATAAAAAATCTTCGATTTGGATGAAAATTTAGTATGTTGTAGAGGCTTGCCTGGGGACGAATCCTATTGAAAATGGGCAAAATGGGGTCAAAGGTTAGGACACAGGAGTGGGATCTATTCCATAGCCCTTATGCATCATAACTTACGTAAAAATGCTTCCATTGCGACAAAACTTTATCATGTTATTTCGGAGGTATACTGAACCGGTTCTGTTGAATATCATCGAAATGGGATCAAAGGTCAGGGCACAGGACCGAGATTTATTCCACAGCCATTATCCTCATAACTTGAGTAATGATTTCTGGTATGTCGGAAAGCGTATTATAATCAATGCATTGCATGATTTTACTAACTTGTTACATAAGTTGAAAGTGACAGCTGGTTTTTCATCACTGCTGATTCTTCTAGCCTCAATCATTCCCAAGTCATCTATTGGCTGAAAGCTGTGGAACGATCTTGTTTCTGGAAGAGTTTGAACATCTTTGATGCAACTTTTAAAAGTCAAGCGAGTTGAATTAACCCGCTTCTTTAGAAATAAGTTGGAAGTTAATATTTGAAATGTTCATTTTTCAAAACTCGAAAAGTTAATTAGTTGTTATAATTTGTCTGTCCAGATGTCGTTAAAGACTTTCCTTCCTAGCTAAACGTTTTACAGTACCCCTATTCCGTCACATTCTGTTTTACTGTGACTAGTTGCAAAAAATGACCACTGGGCTTTGAGTTGAAAGTCCTTTTCATGCAGACACAGATTCATGAAGTTGTATTTATTTTTATATTGCCCAGCACATCCCATCACTCAAGTAGTGAATGTTTGTTATACTGTATGTGGGTAGTTCTCTTTCAGAAAGGCAGTTACAGTTTTTTGGATCTCATATACCATACTCACGTCATGTTTAAGGTCATCAGATATGATATAAAGAGGTAAAATCAGTTTTTCATTGCTTGCATCCTTGCAGTGACTCATGACAGGATGAATAGTGCATGAATCGGAGGTCCAGTGGTAACCTTGAGCCTCTTCTTGTATTGTAAAAGCATAGTTTTCACTAAAATCCATTGAGATAACAGCTGTATTTGAGGAAGCCATTCCCTTTAAATTTTTTAAAAAGGAAGCTTGTGATTTGGCAATGTATGAATGTGGTATTAACTTGTTCAGTTTTTCTACTAACTTATCAATAAACTCACCAACTGAGCTTGAGCAGCATATCATTTCAGTTCAATCAGTCAAAATCCACTGGACTGTACTCGACAGGGTCTTCATCACCGTAGTCCTCAAATTTGGACTGTAAAAACTGGACAAGGTTATCTTTTGATAGGCACTTGTCACAATGCCTCAGCAAACATTCTCTTCCTGCTCCTTCACAAACATTATATGACATAATTTCTTTGTAATCCTCTTCAATACCTGCTCCGTGAATCAATAAAATAACATTTTGTTGTATCGTGCATACACACACTAAGTGTGCCACTGGCACCAGCCAAAACACACCACTTAGGTCTCAGAGAACAAAATTTTGAAAAACCTATTTTCAAGTCAGGGCATTCCCGTTTAAAATTTGAGTATAGCTAACTAAGATTACATAAAATCAAACGTTTTCTTTCGTACACTTTTTTTCCTATACTCACCACATCCTTCATCCCTGGCAAAATTCTAGACTGTTCATCACTCTGATAAAACTTCTTTACCAATTCAACAGTTTTAGGACTCAACTTTTTCCCACATCTACGATCTGGTTCTGCTAAAAAACCTTGTCTTTAAACAGTTTTTGAGCCTTATGAACAGAATAATCAGATGCATTGAAAGTCTCTTTTATTTTTCTTCTAGACCACATTAGAGAAGCTGGAATTGTCAGCATTTGAATCTGTTTGTTTCTTGATGTACCACTTAATTCATTTTTAATTATATCTATGAGCTTGTCCAGATCTTCAGATTTTTTTATCACACTTTTTTCCATATAATTTTTTTCCTCATTTTTCGGCAGAGGCAAATCAACTTCAAGAACAGTTTGAATTTTTCTTTTTACATTTACATGTACTCTTTGTAATTTTTCTTTACCGTAAGAATCTGCTATGTTCACCAAGTGCATGTAATTTCATTGGGGAACATCTGATTTCATGGAATGAAGAATTTAGTTGATCAATCACATTACATTTCTTTTTTGTAATTAGAGTAGTTCATCAGGAGTTAATCCCACATCATCAAGTTCCTCATGTTGTGCATTTAAGCTACTTTCAACATTACTCTCATCAATTTGTTTGATTTTAAGTAGCTTGTTCCTCCAAAATGCACGAAGTTTTTGTCCTGGTTTCACTTTGTAGCCCTTTGATAAAATTATCCTACTCTGTTCTATAGTTACAACATGAAGTGTTTTCTTAATTGAAGTTTTGTTTTTTAAAAGGGTCACAACATACCTTTTGTAAAAATTCATACTTTTTCAAAAACATACTTTGATGATGAAGACAAATAGTTTTTAACTCATAACTTGATTCCGTTCTCAATTTTAAAAGAGTTAAATCAGTTTCAGACAGTTTTTCAATAGTTTGTATGGCTTTTTTCTTGACATAATTTAACAAATGACAATCACCGTGAGTAACTTCCCCCATACTGCACTTCTCCATTTTTCCAACAATCAAAAAATACTTATTAACAATAGATTATTTTCAAAATAACATTAATGTTAGGTACTAAGCGAAATTGCACACACTTAGTTGTTAACCAAACAGTTACAGTACAACAAAATCCAGCATAGTTCAGTAAAAAACTAAATCACATAAAAAAACTGTAAAACATAACCACCAATCATGCATGTTACACTGGCAATAGCCTATGACTGACTGATCGGTGGATGCCAGGTTCTGTCTGCTGAGCAGGCTCACTTGTGTAGACATGACAAACATGACTTGACTTGTTTGGATATGTCTAAACAAGTGTGCCTGCTCAGTAGACAGAGCACAGCTTAATGGTCTTGCTACAGCTTGAATGGTTTGATTGCTTATAATAAGATTTCTTGAAATAGCAGTTACTAGTGAGTTGACTATCAGAGTTTAGAACTAGTTTTTAAAACTAAAGTAAATTATAATGTAATTTTCTATTAATTAGGCCTAATTGTTGAAAACAAGGAAATCAGACTTTATCTTATTTCAAAATCTCAATTTAGATATAATTTTGGATAACCATTTTATAACATCTTATGTATTTTTCTGTACAAGCCTAATTAACATTATTAAATCTACTATTATGTTAATCATATACCACCAAATTTTTTAGTATAATTTTTTGTGTTTTATTTTAAAGCTCTTTTTAATTTGAAATTGGTTGACAGTTACATTTTTGGTTCACATTTTTATATAATTTTACTAAAATTATAATTTTAATTTAATGATTTCAAGAAAATGAGTGAGTCAAGTGATTTCTATTTTTGAAGGAGTCAGAAAAAATAATGGAGTGAAAAAACCATTCATTTTATTTTTTCATGTGGTAGAGCATATCTTTTAGAACAAGAATTAAAAAAAACATTTTTTTTTTATTATCCTTTTCCCTTTCGATGATAATCCACTTAGCGTGGAACTCCATATTTCATTTCAAAAATTTTCAAAATAATATTTCAGGATTTTTTTCTTGACCAAGTGTAGGTACTTGCTGGTTTAATTAATTTTTTTCTGGGTTCCTTACATATTAATGTATAATCATAAAAAAATTTCATCAACATTGGTTGGTAAATAAGGAAGATATAATTTATTTTTTATAAAAGAACAAATTGTGTTTCCTCTGCCCGATCGATAAAAAACGTGAAATTCCAAAAATTTTAACAGGCTGTAAAACGTAAACCGTTTGAGATAGAGCAAAAATATTTTGTATGCTTACTTAAATCCATAAAAGGAACAAACATGCCAAGTTTCATCAAAATCTGAGATCATGGGTGTCATGGTGTGGTTGAACTGACATGGAATGAATGATCCTTATGTTTTAATTGTGCTAAACACGTTCCAACAAAAACAAAATATTTAAGAAGACATTAAAATAATACAAGTGTGTTTATATAAAAATAAAACAATCAGTGTTTATAATATTTTTTCTAATCAACTGGCTTCATGTGCCAAATGCCTCCAAGAAGAGAGACTAGGGCAAAATGTGAAGCATATGTGAGACTGAATGGTATTCCAATTATTTATCAGATGGCAAGCAATGCAACAGTTAACACTTTAAACATGGTACATTGTGCTCAAAATTAAAGCAACAACCACATAAACCTAGTTAACAGACAATAAGTGACAAAGTAAGAAACATAAGCCAAGGAAATTTATGAATGATGCGTGGTACATAAAGTTAATATATACATAAAGTTAATATAGGTACATAAAGTGTTTCACACTTAAGAACTTAGATGTATGCAAATTTGCCCAAACTATGGGGCTGTGAAAAAAATCACCGAAGTAACACATGAAACGATATCACATAAATCAGCAAAAAAAGTGGTACCACAGTCTTCAATATGGAATATGATTACCACAGAAGCAATGCAAGCCTAATAGTGTCGAACCATGCTTTGAATGAGGGCATCCACAAGAGCCTGTGGGATTAAGTCCCATTCTTCCAGAAGAGCACCGTAAGTCCTATAGAGCAATAGGAGGAGGGAAGCGAGCAGCTATTCGTTGACCTAAAATGTCCCAAACATGCTCAATTGGATTAAGATCTGGTGACCATACCGGCTGATCTATATGTGCAATATCTTCATTGTCAAGATATTCACTGACCCGCAAAGCCCTATGAGGTAGGTTAAGTGCTTCGTCATCCAATAAGGAAACCTGTACCCACTGCACATCTAAAAAGATTGTGTATCTCTCTTCAGGATCTCACTGTGATAATGGGCAGCTGTTATACCTCAACGGTTTTACCTGGTTATTATATGGAGAGGTGAACGACCATTGATACAGATTCCAGCCCAAACCATTATTCCACTACCTCTGAAATGGTCCTATTTCTTAGCTTTCATCAGTTGATATTGTGCCCTATGTTTTCACCATATGAATGTTCTCTGATAATCTGGTTGCAAACAGAATCTGCTCTCATTGGTAATGAGTATGCGTGCCCATTACCAACGACATTGGCGATATCATTTGAAACAAGCTCTTCTCTGGGCTATGCTCAAAGGAAAACACACAACAGGCTTTGTTTGTTTGGGGTTTAACGACCACCGTGAGCAACTCGATGGACTATAAAAGCAGTAGCCCATCCCTATAGGGTCACTGGTTCCATGGAAGGGAGAGAGCCAACACTGTAAGACAAACACACAGTACCCATGCCTCACCGGGATTTGAACCCGGACCCATCTCAGCCGAATGGTCAGAAGCTTAGACCACTGTGCCACAGGGGCGGCGCACACAACAGGCTATCTTGCATACAGATTACTGTTATGCCTCCATAGCAGAATCGCAGCGATGGGCGACTATGTCGCAGATTTTATTTTGGTCCTGCAGACAAAAACGATATCCCCAGACTCTTACAAGTCCTCTGTTGTAGACTCCCGACCGGGATGCAAGTTTTCACTCTTTCAAAACTTTTCGAAAATGGAAGTTAGACGGAGTGAAGATTTCTCTTAGAGTTGTAATATTTTTTCTCACAATATTCCCTCTACCTAGTGTTAAATATCATTTTATTGCATAAATGTAGGTGTTTCAGCTTGAAAATGGAATAAAAAATTTCCAAAAACAGATGTTAAATGGAGTCATGTAAAATCTTTTTTTTTTATTGGAATGTCCCTTTTGTCCCATATGGCTGTTAAATATTGTTTTATTATATAATGGAGAAAACTTTTCCGAAAACGGAAGTTGGACGGAGCTAAGATTTCTGATGCAAACATAAAATGGAGACAAAAAATTTCGACAATGGAAGCTAAAGGCAGAAGATTTTTTCCGCCATAATTTTTTTTTCGCTGTTTTCCCTGAATGGTATTATTGTTTAAATATAATTTAATTACACAAATTTTTGAACTGAAGATCAAAAATGGAGAAAATTTTCCAAAAATAGGAGGACAGAGTGAAGGTTTCTTCCATAATCACAATTTTTTTTTTCTAGTAATATTCCTTCTTGTCCTGTAATGTTGTTAAATTTAATTTTATTTTATAAAACTTAGTTTTTCAACTTTAAAATGGGGGGAAAATTGTAGGTACAGAGGGCAGAGTGTTCTTGATCTTAGTTATCATTGCAATTGCTGTAGTATCTAGGGTGGACTTTTTTTTTTTTTTTTCTTCTTCTTTAGGTTGAAGAAATGTAAGGTGGTGAGTTTCCTGCTTTTCTTCTTTTTTTTAATGTCTACCTGCAAATTTTTATTGTTTTTCACATCTACTAATTATCTTGCCCAGCAACCACCTTCAGATTTATTGTAGCACCATGTCTGTCGCAGACTGATCAGGAACTTTCTGCTATGGGTGTTATGCTGTCTTTGGTATACTATATTTCAGAATACAGTCTGCTCAGTTGCTGCAGTGAGCATCTGGGCCTACTGACATGCTGTATTGCACCAAGCGGTGAACGGCAATAAGTGGTCTTGTTGAGCAAAAGTGACCCTACGACTTCCTTGCCCAGATCTTCTCGAGATGTTTTCAGTGTCCTGAAATTATCTCCAGAGGTGACAGACAGTGAATCGATCCACATGTAACTATCTGTCTACTGCAGCGTGAGACTGTCCTGCTTCTAATCTCTTTATAGCTCTCCACCACAATGAATCATCTAAACAAAGTTTCGAAGACTTGATGACGTCTTATCACTGCACTTGACAGTGCACACCCAAAGATTGTGCATGTATTTTACTCTAGTCACTAATATAAAGATTCCGCTTGTGTGTTAACATGCAAATTTTGCTGTCCCATGGCTTCCTATAGTGCCGTTACTTGTTTATTGGCCACTGCATTTGCTGTTTTACATAGCCATACTCGAGGCAAGGCTAACCTGACTACGAAGTTACGGAGTGTGTACTTCCACTGCATAATACAGTTCCAATTGAAAAGCTCATGTTTGAGTTTGAAGTGAGATCTAAAAAGGGCATGGATATAAGATGTTATAAATGTTGTACGGACGTACATTAAAAAAAAATAATAAAGATCCCAGTTTTGGTCGCATTTTAAAAAAATACAAATATTCGCATTTTGGTGACATCATTGTCACTTCTACTTATAAACAAGCAACAACACACAGAGTCACGTATGGGAAAAGGTTCGTTTAGCAGTAGCTTTCCGTCGTCCTAATACCTTGATCACCCGCGATTGACTGGATGGGCTGGTTGCCAGAAAAACAATTTGTTTATGTGTTATTGTCGCGTGAAGCCAGAGTTTAAACCACTTCTGCTTTGTTTCAGAGAGGTTATACGGTACACACAAAGGATATTTACTGCAAGGGGGAGAGAAGAATTGTGTAAGCCTGGGGGAAAGTGGGAAGATAACAGTTTGGTGATTAAGCTTGATCCTTTCTTCGTGGTTACTGTTTTAAAATATTCATTCAGAAATCGTTTGTCTGATGGACAGCAAGGTTGGGAAGGTGTGGGGTTAGAGGGGTGACATCGTGATGGAACGCGAGAAGTTTCCTTTTATCTTGCCTTAAGTCACCCTTAGGGATAAGGGTGCGTGCCACATGGCACCCCATTAGTACACGGAGAAATACTGATACACAAGAAATATCTTGTCAGTGAATCGGTTCCACAGCATTAACAGTGTAATCAGGTTACCTTTGCCCCGAGTATAGCTTCTTGTGTATTATTTACATGTGATTTCGGGGCAGGGTTCATGTTTAGGTTTTAGTGGTTGTTGCTGTAATTTTGGGCACCAGTGTATATTATCCTCTTGTGAAGTGCTAACCTTTACATTTCAGAGAATGGTTCTGCCACACAAATGATATGAAATAAAGAAACATTTCTGACTTATCTCATCATGAACTAAAAGTTAAACATCAGTACACTGTAATAAATACAACAGAGACCATACTAAAAACAGCAATACGTACATGCTGTTTGCAAATTATACAAAACTTTCCACTACACATTTAATGTGTAGAAAGAAAACATTGGAAACAAATTCTGCATGCACAATACGCAGTTCAAATCACACCAGCTTAGCACTGCACAATTAGAAGCAGTTTTTACTGTTTACAAACAGGGAGATCACACAACCTAACATAACAAAAAGATAGGTAGAAAACATGGTTTAATTTGTTCCAGGAGTTTTCCTTAAAAGAACATGTATGCTTATTAAAACAAGGCCTTCCCATAAAAATGCTGAGAACAAAATCTATGAGTCCAAAAAGAAAAAAAAAGAAAATCCATTTAATCCTAAAAGAAGCCATGCAATGATTGAGACCCTAAGTAAAGCCAGATTGCAAATTTCACAAGACCAAAAAATAAATAAATAAATAAATAAAAATAATAATTGCACACAAGCATATTGAAGCAACTACATTTTTTCTTCCTGTAGGACAACACATTTCTGGGATCAAACCCACACTACAAAGAGCCACATAAAGCATATTGATGTTACAAAAGCATATGAACACAAGTACAAAATTATTTTTTAAGGAAACAATGGAAACATTGCAAAAGAAATTCTGACTGAATAAAATATTAATGAAGGTAAGTATATATACATAACTATACATCATGACTGTCAACTTACTGATTGTAATGCAGTATCTTCTATGAACTGACACACTTATTCCCATTACCTACTTTAAAAACATCTGTGTTATAGAATCATATTTGCTGCTTTTCAAAGAATTAAGCAAATAAAGAGTTTATGGCTTCAACATCCAAAAGTGACAATACAGAACCAGAGAAGCAAAATGTAGACGTACGTGTGTACGCTGTACGCAGATAGTTTCCAAATTGTTAGCAGGATTTTGCAGATAGATTTTGCTTGTAGATTAAAAAAATAAAAATGTTATTTACAGCAATTAAAACACTTGCTCAAGGCTTTACTTAGATTAATATACTGAATTTTATTTTAACTTGAAGAACTTTCAATTATTTTTCACATCTTGTGAGTTCTTTTATTTTTACAGACATTTCTGGCCTTTAAATTTTATTGAGGCATTGTTATCAATGTATAGGAACTGCATCAAAAGTTTTGTTTATACAAAAAGAATAAATGTTATTGTCAGGTTCCTCTTGCAGTTGCTAGTTATTAAATTAAAATATATTTTTATGTATTTTGTAAGTCTACTATTTTCGAATTAAGTTGAAATGCTATTTATAATTTTTGAAGGTTCATCAATGGAACTGTTTTTCTGGATATTAAAACTTTCTTTAATTAGTCTCTTGTTTTTGAGGTTCATAGTCCAGTATTTTAATGTTTTGTCAAAAAAGTTCCATTTCACACAAATTGCTGCACATTCAGTTGTAATGTACTTATTTTGTGTCCATTGGAATCAGTAATGTTACAATAATTATTTAATATTTTATTAATTTTCCTTTAAATTATCTTATTCTGTTGTTACTGTGGTTCACGCTTCGCGGGTTTGCAGCAAGTTTTGTGTTTAAGTGGTTCTGTACGCAGATACATTTTATTTTTATACAACTCTGTACAAAACTGACAGCCAGTAGAACAACGGAGGGAAAATTAGCAGTTTCCTCAAATTGCAGATATGCAAATTACCTAATCAACTGGTGCACCAGCTTACCAGAAAACAGAGACACAGTAAAAACAATTTTTTTTTTTTTGGACAAGGTAAATGAACACACACATCTGCCTATGTTCAAATCTCAACAGCTTCCACTGGCTAGTTCAAACTCATTTCTGGCAAATATTCTTACATGTTCTCTAATTACTTTGGTTTAACAGATCCACAGTTAATTTTTCAAGAAACTGTTCATAGACAACCGACTGTAGTTCAACCAGCATACAGCAGTTAGTACAGAATGAAGGAATCACTGTGTGGATAACTTGATCACCTAGTACTTCACATGTTGGGACAACTAATTCTCTTCACATTAAGTCCAGGTTCAGTGTTCAAACGAGGATACTGAATTCCCTAACTCAGATGCAAAATTAGGCCTCCTACTGCAGCATTTGGCTATAATTCTTCTTAAATCTAGAGACAGAGTGCCACTGCTAAAGATGGCTGCAAGATTCCAAACTTACCTGGTTCTTCTTTCTTACAAAGCACCACCAGCAATCTTTTGTGTGTGTGTGTGTGTGTGTGTGTGTGTGTGTGTGTGTGTGTGTGTGTGTGTGTGTTTCATGATTTAAAATCACCTGCAGCATGTAAAGTTATAAGTAAACTTCTGTCCCTAATTTAGGACCACTGGTTCCAAGAAAGGGATAGAAGCTAGACAACTGGACACACACACACACAAACACCACTTGTGGCTCATTCTGTACCCAAACCAAGGCCTAACTCAGATGATTAAGCCAGAAACTCAAACCACTTGGCCACCAGGACAGCCATCATCTTTAGTGGTTGACATTCATGATGAATTCCCAGATTATGACAGAAGCAAGAAAGTATCTCCTAGTTTATTTCCACAAAGGTACTACTTATTGTGCCAGAGAGCTTGTTCCCTTTTCTAAGTGAGGGGAGTAGAAGCACACGCATATTGTTATCTTTGTTCTTCTTAACTGCATAACATCATCTTTAGTGTTTTGTTTATTAAGGGGCAGTATGGAAAATACATCCTGGTCTGTATCTATCATCAACCATTTACAATCCAGTACTGGATGAAGATTTTCCCAAGTCTTTCCCACAACTCGATGTCTTCAGCAATTCCCTTCCATGTCACTTAGCACGGAACCAAATTTCATCCGCCCATGTTCTACATGGTTTTCTGGGTATTTTCCTGTCCCCTGGTAATCAGTCCAACGTTTCAAAACTTTGTTCATCAGTAGTCAGGTTATTTTAACTATTAATATATGTTCAACCGCTTGCTTCTTAAGGGTCTTTACTGTGTTCGTGATGTCATCAACTTTTGTCATTTTCCTGATACATGACTTCCTTATCTTTCCTAATTACACCAAGCATGCATCTCTCCAAACTTCTCTGAGTTGCCTGCAATCTCTGTATGTCTATCCATGTCTTTGATACCTAAAAACTGAAGAGCTGCATTGACTAAAGACTCTTCTTTTACGACATAATGCTAAATTGCTCTTGAAACTTGTATTGTTCCATCCATATGTACTGCTACCAAATTTTACATGCCTATTAATTTCTTTCTCAATGTGGCTCCCCTGCTTGATATCTGTAGCCCAAGGCAAATATAAGGCATCAGTTATCTCTAGATTAGCCCCATCAACATTAATTCAGTTCTTGTAAAACCATTGCAAATCAGTTTTGTTTTCTGTAAGATCATCTTTTGATCCCGCTTCTTCTAGATCACGCTCTGCAGCTCTGAGGGGGATATTTGCAAGAATCATTATGTCATCAGCAAAATGAAGGTGGATTAAATAATCTTCATTCATTTTATGACCTTGTATATCGGGCACTCTAGTCCAAATTTCCTAGCTTCCTATTTTTAAGGGTTGTTTAAGACCTGGGGTCAGACACTCCCTTTCTAAAATCCTCTACATATGATATGATCTGATATGATCTGATATTACCTTGCCTTCCTAGTTGAATGACTGAAATACAGCTAGTAATAATACCCAGTGGAAACTAGCTCACTTGTCTGAAGAGTGAAAATCTTCCAAATACGTGGAGACAATGTGAAAAGACCAAGTCATCGCTCTTTCCACATTTTTCTTTAATTAACACACAGCAACTGAAAAATTGTTATCCAGACACTGCTGGGATAGTACCCCAAATCTCTCGATAACTAGCCGAGTGCATTCACCTCACGCTACAGTGGCCAACAGTCCACAGCGCTATGTGTGTTTATCTGTCAGCATCTGACTTCACAAATCTACAATCCCCATACTTCACAATCCGTAGCATAAGGCGAATGCACTTGGTTAGTTATTGAGAGATCTGGGGTACAATCCCAAGGGTGTCCGAATAACAATTTTTCGGTTGCTGTGTGTTAATTAAAGAAAAAAGTGGAAATAGCGATGACTTTGTCTGAAGAGGAAGATATGGGAGAGAAGAATGTATGTTTATCTCATTCTGGTTTTTCCTGCCTTAGCACCAGTTGTATTTCAGGTTAGTACAGTCACATCCTTATACATTTGTTACAAGGGGACGATAGGAAGTTCATCTTGGTTTGCGAGAAACTGGTCATGCCATTTCTGGCACAATACACATGGTTTGATTTAATCCAAAAACAGTGCTATATTACCCTGCATATGTTATTCTGACAGAAACTTTAAAAAAAGTATGTCCACACAATACAGTACCAGGGTTTAATTACATTTTTTTGTAAGAAAAGTTCACCAAGGTTCAGAATCAGTTGATACAACTGATAAGTCCCAGACCATGAAACCTTCATTAAATTATGAAGTTATGAGAATATAATGACTAATGAAGGACTGAATTTAGTCCCATAGCTGGCAAAAAAAAAAAAAAAAAAAATGGTGCAAGGTGGTGATTTTATATTTGGTAAAAAATATTATGGTTGAAAATTATGAATGAGGGGAGAATGATATTTTCATATTACACTCAATAGAAATTTAAAAAAATTATGTTAGGGTACACTGCACTGTTCATAAAATTTTAGGTTATAATTCTCAATACAAGACACTTTAACACTCTGATAAAATATACAAACTGCTTGTACTTACCTGATGTTGCATCGTTCAAATTTTTTCCTCTTTGTTTTCTCATCTTTTTTTAAGTTTTTACATGCATCTAATGACTCGTCTTCCTTTTTCTTCTTTTTTTCTTTACACTTTGTATCACTTGCAGTATCATCAAGATTGGAACTATTTGTTTGGTCTGTACAAGATGTTTCTGCTTTGCATTCTGTGGGTGCACTAACCTCTTCATTATTTACAACAGGTTCATTGTTTGCCAACACATCAACCTCCGCTTCTTTAAAATCTGGTTCTACTTTTGTATTTACAACAGTTGGTTTAACTTCGTCACAAACTTCCTGCTTTACAGATTCACTCTTGCAGTCCATAAGGCTAATATTTTTGTCGTCTTCAACAACACTCGTACTATTTTTACAGTCCGCATATGCAACATTTTCTTTACTGTCTACAAAATCAGTACACTTTTTACTGTCCATAAAGTCAAGCACATCCTTTTTGTCTTCAAACACAAAGGTTGGAGTTGGTTCAACTAACGGTTTGTTTTCAGTTTCATGAACTAAGATTTTTTTGTCTACGTCAAGTAGAGTTTTGTCTTCCACATCATTAACATATGGCTTGTCTTCTTTTATGCTGAAACTTAGTGAGCTGTCTTTGTGATCCTCCAAGCTGTTGTTGAGGTAATTGTCTGTGGGAGGCACATACTTATTTTCCTCTTCATGAACTAACTGAGAAACAGGATCAGAAGTTGTATCTGAAATATCACAAGTGCTACTTTCGGGACACATTATTTTCTTGGTATCAAGATCTAAAAGCTGGTTAGTTCTTTTCAACTTGGGCCTGAGATTTTCGAGGTCTTCAAATTCTATTTCTTCATATTTGCGCTTTACATTGTGAACAGTATTCAGCGTGTCACCTTCACAAAGAGCTGCTGAGGTTGACTGCTTGGACCATTCACTGGTATTAGGACAAACTTCTGTTTCGCATGCTTCTTGGATAACTCCTGCAATGCAAAGAATAGAATATTACTCTTAACAAAGGAAACTCACACACTTTAAATGCGTTTAACAGAAGGGGAAGAGATTCCTCTTTCACCTTGTTAAAACATGATTTTTGATCACTCAGTATACATCAAACATCTATATTTTAAAAGTTCATGATGATGTAACTATTTAGATGCAGGATTTTTATTTTTAAACAGATTTTTAACTCTGATGAAGGAGTAGTACATTCTTTGTGGGCTTCCAAAAAGAAACTTTTAGGTTGTAATGTAAAAATATTCAATGAAAATTGTTGAGTATTTAACAAAGTTTTAAAACGATTCCCTATGCCATAGTTAAATATATACCTGCTAAAAAACAAAAAACTGCAAAAAATGCCCAATTTCACTATATATATGTACACACATACATATTTTAACTTTTTAAAAATGTATTAAACTGCTTTTTGAAATTATTAGAAACAAGAAAGATGACACTGAATTTTCTGTTGTAATAAGTACGCCTTTTGAATCCTTTGACACAAAAATTATTTTTCAAAGCAGATTTTTTGAAAATCTAAAACTTCAGCAAAAAAGAAAATTCACCACCTGCTCGGGAAAAACTGTGCATAATTTAAAATAATGTAATGTGAGCAGGGTTATTCATGATGAATGGAAATGGTTAAAAAAAAAAAAAAAACACTGGTTTTATACAATCGATAAAATATCCAGGAACAGAAATAACTACTTACTCCTACTAGCGGCTGAAAAATATGTTACGAAAATTAACAAACTGTGCCCAAAAAGATTCTCATAGTGGAAGGTAGATATCAGAGACAAAGTGGTTTTTAAATTAAACAGTTAGAAGAAGAGATACAGAGGAAAACAAAACTTTTCCACTAGGGGGGGGGGCTTTAATGTCCCCTAGTGGAAATGCTTTGCATTACTTAAAAAAGAAAATGAATTCAAATGCTCTTCATGATAAAGAGTATCCTACCAAAACAGGATTTTTTCTAATGGACTTTTAAAATCGAATTTACTCCTTTAAATAGAAATACAGTAGAGCCTGGGTATAACGAGCTCACATAAAGCGAAGTTTGGTATATAAATATAACAAATTTTTATTAGCTCCCTTGAGTTTACATGACAACTTAATGTTAATTATATTGCATATTACGAATGACATTTTTGTCACAAACCGCTTATAACAAACTTTAGCTGAGAGAAGAATAAAGCTGTATATCTGGGTTGCAAATTTCCAATCCAACAACAGTTTGTGGTTTGCAGAAAAAAGGTCATCACTGTCAAAATGGCACATAATCCCCAGCCTCCGGGGAACAATGATACAGATGTCTTTACTGACGTCACCAGCAGGGCTGTCCATGTCGCCAGCTTGGAGGAGGGTTGAAATGGGCCTATTGCTTAGGCGGGGGTTGAAAGGGGCAGAAAAGTTTTCCTGGCAGCAAAGCAGATTACAGTGACCAGAGGCAAACAAAGAGATCACCGTGGTCACTCAATTGTGCAAACCCATGGCAGGCTCATTAGTAAAAAAAGGATTCTGAACAGTGAAAGGGGATTACGTTTTGGGGGACATTTTCAGTCTGCACTTTATGACTTCAGTTGTATGAAAACACACTGCTTCAATCTCTCTTCTTCTGATTACACTTCCCTGTGGGATGGGGTGGGAATTACCAACCCAACTGCCACAATCTTTAGTCTGGATTGTCTGAGAAAAGGAATTTTCTGGATATCGGACTTTCTCACTTGGTCCATTGCGCAGGGGTAGATATCCCATGTCTGTTTTGCGCTCAGGAGTCAGGTTTTATGTATTGCAGTCACATCACTTTTCTTTCATGAATTGCTGTTACACATCAGTTCAGATTGTTTTCTGGTGGTCTGAAGTAGAGAAGAGTAAAAGATGCCCTTGAATAAGCTCAAAGCATTAAATTTGAACAAAAAAATTGAGCTTATTAGTCTGGTGGAGGTCATTTTAAAAAATGTGAAATTGCTAAAAAATTTGGTATTCCTGTGAATTCACTTTCAACCATTTTGAAAAATAAGAATGATCTCAAACGTAAGTTCTCCAAAGGTTCATCAGACGTTGAGAGGAAAAGGTTTTGAGATGCTCTTTATAGCGATGTGGAAGCAGCAGTTTACAAGTGGTTTCTTGGTGTAAGACTGTAAAATGTTCCAATCACAGGACCTCTACTAAAAGAGAAGGCTTTAGATTTTGCACGCCTACTGGGAAGAGATGATTTTATCCCTAGCAATGGCTGGATTCAAATATTTGAAGATCGCCATAGCATTGTGTTCAAAACTGTTTGTGGGGAGAGGGCTTCAGTTGAAGACGAAACCATTATGAAATGGCTGGAAGCAAGCAAGCATCTAATTTCGCAATACAATCTGTCCAACGTATACAATGTGGATGAAACTGAACTGTTTTATCAAATGCTGTCTGAAAAAACATTAGCTCTGAAAGCTGAGCAATGTAGTGGTGGTAAAAATTCGACAAAAGTTCAAATAACTGTGATGGTTTCTGCCAATATGGATGGGTCTGATAAACGAAAACTTCTTGTAATTGGCAAATCCAAAAATCGTCAATGCTTCAAGAAGGGAGAGAAATTACCAGTCGACTACAGAGCTAACAAGAAAGCATAGATGACATCTGAGTTATTCATGGAGTGGCTTAAGCAATTCGATGATGAAATGACGAGGAAAAACAAAGATTTTCTCATCAACAACTGTCTAACTCATTCAACTGACGTCTGTTTAAAATCTAAAACTGTACATCGGTTACCAGCCAACACAACATCAAAGCTGCAGCCAATTGACCAAGGAATAATACAGAATTTAAATGTGTTCTACCGCAAAATTGTGCTGAAAATTTTTTTGATAAACTTAGAAACCCAAAAACCAACCATTATTGATGTCAGAACGACATGTGACATGATAAGAGATGCCTGGAATGATGTGTCTTCAGAAACAATCAGAAACTGTTGGAAACGTGGGGGGTTCCCATCGAAAGTGATAATGCTGCTCATGTGGTCGCTGTGGAAACGGAAGACAAAATTTGGGATCATCTGAATGAAATGGGAGTAATCCCTTCAGATGTACTACTCCTGAGAGATTATCTACAGGCTGATGATTGTGTTGCAACTGGACTGACCAACAGAGACCAAGCAATCGCCAAAAGTGTAAAACATTCCCCTTCGGAAGAGTCCGACGAGGAAGACACAGAGACAGAAGTAAAAAACTTTACAATTTTCAACGAAGTTACCATACAAAGTCTTGAGAATTTGCGTATTTACTTGACGTCGAAAATTATGTGCACTGCAATACTGGATGAAGTTGAAAAATAATTAACTGTTGCCGTTGTAGGAAGCCAAAAGCAGGGGACCATCGACAAATACTTTTGTTCTGACGTACAGTTGTATTGCGTACTACTGTAGTTTGAAAATACATATTGTATGTAGTACGATATGTACTATGTACATACCTTTGCAAGTTTCTGTTTATTAGGTATGTTGTACAGTTCTTAATTCTTTTTCTCTTAAGGAAATACGCTGTTAATTGTGAAATCGAACGTTTTAACTTAATTTTGGAGGGGGGGGGGGGAGTTGGTTATTACGAAGTTTTTTTGGCCTTCCTTCAGCTTCCTTACATCCGGGTTCTATTGTACATGCTGACACCCTCTGGCGGAAAAATTTTGAGTAATGAAGAAGTAGAAAGTATGCTAAAAGTATTATTCACTGCGAAAGCTGCTAAGGAAAAATAATTTTCAAATACATCTCTTGGAAGCAGAGATAGAAGAACAGTTTTTGCATTTATGACTGCCAGTGGGCCAACTGCATAATTTAAAGAGGATAACATTCTAAATATTTACTGTAGCGAATACAAAAAGAAAATTAATACAAAAAGAAAAAAATACAATACAAAAAGAAAGGACTTTTAAAAGCAAAAATAAAGGTGAAATACAGGGTGTCTCAAAAATACACAACAAAACTGCAGAAATGAGTTCCTCATAGGTAGATAAGAAAAAAGTTTATATCAACATAGATCCGGAAATGCTTGGTTTCCGAGTTATGAAGGTCTGTCTAGGTTTCCTAGTTATTCACCGGAATGTTTTATCTCCTGCAGGTTAATTCCACTTCATGCACGATAGCACTCCCACATCACTTCATGCACGATGGCATTCCCACATCTTTTAGCCACCTAGTTCGCAATTACTTAAATGGAAAGTTTCTTAGTCGGTGGATAGGTAGAGGTGGACCAACTGCCTGGCCTCCACGCTCACCAGATTTAAACCCTCTAGATTTCTTCTTGTGGGGCCACTAAAAATCATTGGTGTATTTGACTCCAGTCGCAGATGTGGAAACTCTCCAGAATCAAATTGTTGCAGACTGTGAAATAATACGACACATTACAGGAATTTGGCACCGCGTTCACAAGTCCGTCGATGTGAGGCCCGTAATGAGGTAGAAGGTGGACAATTCTGAACAATTACTATATGGTAATGTGAGCAGTTAAGTGTAATAGACAGACCTTTATAACTCGAAAACGCAGCATTTCCGGACCTATGTTGATATAAAAGGTTTTTCTTATCTACCTGTGAGGAACTCATTCCTGCAGTTTTGCAGTGTATTTTTGAGACACCCTGTATAAATACACACTATCACCACCTAGCACCAGAATTGTGAACTACAAAAAAAAAAAAAAAAAAAAAAAAAAAAAGGCACAAGTACATGCAAAGTGTTTCGCATAGTGAATGATATCAGGCGTTAAAAGAATTTTTTAATCAAACTGTTTAGAAGCAAAGATATCGATAAAAACAGATTAAACATTTGCACCTGCTAGCAGAGAAATTGCGCAATATTTTGGGCAGAAAATGCTCACAAAATGTTTACATAGAACTTTTTAGTAATATCTGACCCAAAATTATTTTTTAAATCAGGTGTTAGCATAATTTCTGGTGCAAAACATGAACTCATGCTATCTCGTGGCCAACTTGTGCTTTAATTTGACAATTAGAAGCACAGATATCAAGAAAATAAGATATACAGTAAAACCTCTAAAATCCGGCGTCGATGGGACCGGATTTATGAAAATTCAGAATTTTAGAAGCTATCCGAAAATTGCGTAACGGGCGTTGCGTAAAGCACATACGTACACGTAACGAGCCACGTTAACGAAAATTTGTGCATCTACGCCTTATAAATATATAGAGGTCACGCTGCCAATCGCATTCTTCGCAATCTGCACAAAAAAAAAAATCGTTTTGGCAATGGAAAAAAACTTTGTTGAAAATATTGTCAATTACCTTTTTGTACTATTTATTATAAAACTGCCAAAAAAAATTATTGCCAATGGTTGGGCAAAAACTTGAAAAAAAAAAAGCCAGAGCAATGTATTGATGCACCTCAAAAACCAGATGTGAATTTTACATCGAAGTTACGGTTTTTCGACTGACGAAAGTACGATGCATTGTGAAGGCGATTACTGCGATGCCTCATGAAGGCCGATGCAGATGTCAATACACGATCGAATCCACGTATGGTGCCACCACCAAGCACAGATCATCATCACACGTTCGACATGCATTTCAAATGTATGCGTTGATTCGTCGTCTCATTGGTCTGGGTCACTTCAGCACGGCCTAATGAGATGGTGAATTTCAGAAACCTCCTGATGTTACACACATAAACGGCTATCGGCAATTCTCACGCTGAGATCGGATGATCTTGAGATATGCTGTTGAGATGGTACATCAAGAGATTTCCATGGTTATTGGTGAAACATCGGATGTTCTCACGAAAACGAGATCAGAAAAGTGCCGAATTTCTGGATGCCAGATTTTTGAGGTTTTACTGTACCACTACACCACCCTAGGCAGGAAAACTATTCATTTTTTTAAGCAGAAGAGATAAGTGAAAAGTTCTTCATGGTGAACAGTATCTGATCACCAAAACACATTTTTTCAATCAAATTTTCAGAGACACAGATATTGCTGCAAATGCATCAGAAAAATAAATATACCCTTATGCCCCTAGTAGCAAAACAGTTCATTACTTAGAAATTATATGTAGAACATTCCCTACCAGTACCTTTATCCGATGCAAAAAGAGTTTTTAAAATCACAACATTTAGAAGCACAGATATCAAGGAAATCACAATTTAATGTTACGCTTCCTCCTAGCAAAAAAACTGTGTATTACTTAAAAAGAAACTCTACCCAAAATCGTCTTTAGTATAAATGGTAAGCTGAAAACAATTATCCTGTACTGCCAGAAAGCTGGTTCAAAAGGGTTTAACGGAACTCTTTTGACACGTTTACTATGGTAAACGCTGCAGTAATATCCCTATTCTGGGAGCCACAGGTTTGGACCTGTGGACGGGTGGTGCAAGCGGGGGAAGAACGTAATGGACAAGGTTCGACTGGGAGACCTGTTCGTGCAAACATTTTCTTTTCTCTCTATGGGCACTAGGCCTTTGATCCAGACCACAAGGTTCAATGACAATACACGTCTTGAGCGTTCATTACATATGCGGCAAGACTCGACATAATTCTTCACATCTGAATACCGATTCAACCAAAATATCTGGCACTGCTACAGGATAGTGACTGGTGATTTCGTATCAACTCAAAACAATTTGAAGACATTTTTTACCTCACCATCACAGATTTTAATGAAATTTGGTACATAGGTGGCCTCTATATAGATTAAGAAAAATACCAAATTTCATCGTCATATATCCACCGGTTTTGAAAATACAGCTATATAAAATGTCCAAAAAACACCCCAAAATCAGAAGATTGATATGTTTTTAAATTGTGATTGCAACTCCCCTAATTAAGATATAGAGATGGGAAAGGTATCTGTTTGTAGAATTTATTATGCTCTTTTATGTGATGTACAACACCGTAGGGATTAAGATTTCATAAAGGAATGTCTAATGAGACAAAGTGAAGACTTTAAAAGCTACAAATTTCTTACTGCACATTCAAAAGGTTGGGAGTTTTCAAAACTTGCAGGATGTGTTCCGAATTTCAAATTAGATAGCAAGAAAGACAAAAACACACAAGAGAGAGAGAGAGAGAGAGAGAGAGAGAGAGAGAGAGAGAGAGAGAGAGAGAGAGAGAGAGAGAGAGATGGGGGGGGGGGGATTTTATCAACTCTGAACCTACAGCCAGGAAAGATATTAAAACAGTAAACAGGTGATCTGGGATTTTTACTGCAATGATTATGGTGGCAGGCCAGTGACTGGAAATGAAGATTGTTGCAGTTACAGTACTAACTGAAAAATTCGATCAACGACAACAACAATAATAATAACAAAATAATAATGCTCCTTCTTAAACAATCTGAAAGATATTCACAAACAGTTTAAGACTGTATACATAGAGTTAAAAACACTGGCTTCTCAAAGTTTTCCAAAGCTGCACCCACAAAATTGTATCCTTTTTGGAGCAAGTAGTACATGAAGTATGTGTGTCTCATAGTCAGGGTTCAAAATTAACGGGGGCCATTGGCGAAATGAGACTGCATTTTTGCCTTTGACGACCAGCGATTTGACATCAGGGGCCAAATTGCGACTACATGCATTTTCTACTGCATTTTGCTATGATTCTTTTTAATCTGAATGACTATTTTTGTTCACGATTCTTAGTGGTTTGCAAGAATTGTTCAATCCCCCCCCCGCTTAGTTTCTTAATTATCTTTAAAATGCACTCAACACGTAAAACTGAGTATCAATTGGGCACCCGCATTGCTGACTTTCCTTTCTCGCCCACACTATCGTCACACAAGCAAGTTGAATAAGCGACCTTGAACAATGAGCAGGATCCTACCACAGTGATAATTGGACCTTTGAGAGCACTCACGCCCCTCTCAACCTGAAGCAGAGTGGAGCCACTGCTTGTCTGAAATTCAGTAATTGCAACTGAAGAATTGTATCGATTATTTGTTCATCGCTTTACACATCGGTTGTCCTTTGAAGCGATTCATTGTAAATCTAGCTTCAATATAACTTCTTGGCTTATGGCACATCATTTTTTAGCATGTTGCACTAACCAGAGTTCACCAAAATGCGCAATTACGCGTCTAGTACGCATCGAAATTTTACCAAAGCATAAAAATGTGCATCGAGAATTTTTCTCGACATGTTAAAAACAAGCATCGAGAAACACATAAAATACACTCTGAAGAGTTTTACCAACGTGTAAAGATACCCATCAGGACAGTATTTCATCTTTCAAAAACGGAAGTAAACGAAATAAAGATTTTTTCCGTAATCGTAATTTCGTTTTCCCGCGATGTTGCCTCTGCCCAGTATTGTCGTTATATATCATTTTCCATTGTGCATGGCTTTTATCAATTATGAAAAGGCCTTTGATTCAGTGAAACCATCAGCAGTTACAATGACTTTGAAATCCTGTGGTATTGAAGATGCATACATTAATATTATTAATAACATCTATGAAAATGCTAGTGCAAAGATTCGGCTGTTTGAGAATGCAGCACACATAAAAATTGGAAAGGGAGTGAGACAATGTGACACCATATCTTCTAAACTCTTTAATGCCACATTGGAAAATGTCTTTCAATCACTGAACTGGGAAAACAAAGGAATAAAGATTAATGGAGATTACCTAACCCACCTTCATTTTGCTGATGACGTAGTCATTTTTGCAACTACCCCATCAGAGCTGCAGAGTATGATCCAGGAACTTGCTCACAAGAGTAAAGAAGTGGGATTAAAAATGAACTTTCACAAGACAAAATTGATGTACAATGCTTTTACAAGAAATGAAGATTTGTCGATTGATGGAGAAAAGCTGGAGATAACAGATGCATACGTTTATCTTGGACAGCAGATATCAAGTGAGGGTCACATTGATGAAGAAATTAATCGCCGTATAAAACTTGCCTGGAGAGCTTTTGGAAGAAACAGCATAATTTTCAAGAGCAATATGCCATTATGTCTTAAAAGAAAAGTGCTTGATCAATGCATCCTTTCAGTGCTTACATATGGTGAAGAGACATGGACCTTAACTAAAAGAGACATACAAAGGCTGCAGACAACTCAAAAAGCATGGAGAGGTGCATGCTTGGTGTAACCAGGAGAGATAAGAAGAGGAACTCGTGGATCCGAAAAATGACGAGAGTGGAGGACATCATGATCAGAGTTAAATCCCTGAAATGGCAATGGGCTGGACATACTGCCAGAAGGACAGACCATCGATGGATAGCCGAAATTTTAGACTGGATTCCAAGGGACAAGAAAAGACCCAGAAGAAGACCACGTGGGAGACGAGTGAATGAAATTCGAAGGTATGCGTGAGTAACATGGAGAGACTTGCACAAGACAGACCATTGTGGAAAAGGCTTGGAGAGACCTTTGTCCAGCAGTGGATTGATAATGGTTGGCAATGATGATGATGACGATATCATTTTATTCCATAAATACTTGAATTTCAGTTTGAAATTGGAGGAAAAATTTCCGAAAACGGAAATTCAACGGCGCAAAAATTCCCCTGTAATCTTCAGGCACGAGAGTGCCACAGCTGCTAGAATTTCTCCTTTTCCATCTTAATTTGCCTTATTCTCGAGGTCGATGCATTACTGAACAGAAATTTTGGGGCAACTGGTACTGGTGAAGGATGCTTTCCACCTGAAACTGTTGAAAACGGAAGTTAGATGCATTGAAGATTTTTCCCGTAAGCGTAATTTTATTTTTAACACGATGTTTCTTCTGCCTAGAATTGTTATTAAATATAATTTTATTTCATAAATATTTGTATTTCACCTTGAAAATGGAGGGAGGGGAAATGTTCGAAAACAGAAACCAGATGTGGCAAAGATTTCTCTCTTAACTGTAATTTTTTTTCCCAATGATGTTCCGAACATGTGTCCTGTGTTCTTAAATATTCTCCCAAAAAAGGTTTGCATTTCATCTTGATAAGGGGGAGGGAGGTCCGAAAACGAAAGAGACGAAGCTGAAAAGTTTGTAAGAATTGATGCATGTTGTTCAAAAGTATTAATATCCTCAAAGTTACACTTTATCTTATCAAAAATAGTGAAAGCTATCATGCATTCATGGTCCTCACAGACTGAAAGTTTTTCAGCATGATGCATAAAATTGTCATCCAAGGGCATAAAAGAAAAAAAAAGTGAAAATAAAGAAATAGGAAGGGTAACAAAGATATCAATAAAATGAAAATTTAACAGCGTCTACTGATTTCTAATGAACCAAATTAATGACTTTTTCATGACCTTTCCATGCCATCTTCAGTTAAATTCGTGACTTCTCGACAATGTGTGGCACAATGACAACCATTATAGACTCATAATCTAGTACCCTTGGCTTGAGATCCCAGGTTATTTTTTTTTTATTTTTGCAAACACTGAAATTAATTCCATGTGACAATAGTTTAGGCAAAACTGATGTGCCTATAATATGATTGCTGCTAAAATGGCTATAGAGGGGGGTGATGTTTTTTAATGAACCCCTACCTGAAAGCCAGTTGAGATGAAAGCTGAATGTAATTCTTATATCATTAAAATTGCTTGTTAACATGAATAATGCAATTATGTATGACTTGCACTATGCCATTCACCAAATTCTATGTGTATTCAACTCTCATCTAAGATGGGGTATGGCTATTTTCAGAAATATTTATCATTACATCTATTAACACACAAATTCTTTTAACATGGTAATGCTGCAAAAACTTACAAGTTTTTATTAAGGCAATATAAAAACTATGAATGTACAAAATTTATGGAGACTGAAATTTCACAGTGAAAGACTCAGTGTATAAGTATCAGGGCTGGAAAATTACCGGGCGCCTAGAAATTTGGTCCTGGCGCCCAACCTTTTTACTTCAAATTTCGTAATTTGCAGTCATTACTTTGAGTTTATAGATGTAAAATGTAACTTCAACAAATTGTAATTTAATGAAATCAAACTCTGAAATTTTCTACTTTTATTGCATTTATAAATTATGTCAGCTTTTATCGTGATCCGTGTGTTTCAAGTAGAGAAACACGATGAAACCCTCCGAGCGTAGGCTACTCTACGAGTCACGTGACTAACCTGTCAGATCGCGGAAGCACTGAAGATCACACGGTTCGGTTTAGCTGCCGACCCGGGAGCGGAAACAGCGTGACACATCGACTGCATTGCAGATTCTTGGAAAGGTCAGACTGTTTTTCATTAATGGTTTTTTTAGATTTCTTCAAATTTTAAAACAAAGGGAAATTTTCACACATTTTTAGCGTTGGCTCCCGTTTAAGATGTAAAGCTGTTATCGATAGATCTCTCACCCATTTTATTTTCGCTTTTATTCTTCCATATTTTTCAAACAGATAACTTCAACTTGATGAGATATAATTGCTTTTCTTGACTTTGAATCTCTGAAGCGATATTTTTATGCACTTTTAACGCACCACGCATATTTGATGTGCACAGTGGTTAAAAGTGCATAAAAACATTTCGGAAGCTATAGGTCGCAATCCCCCCCTTTTTTATGCATGGAGCCTCTAAATTTTAATCTAACTGAAAGTTAAATTAAGGCAATTTCTTATTTTTATAACAAGATCCATACCATATTTTTAAAGCGTTTTCTGTTTCCGCGGCCGACAGCATTCCGTAAGTTGACGTCGCAAGTTTTTTTTCCTATTGCTTCCAGATAGCTTCACTTTAGTATTCAGTTAGATTGTAGGGTGGTTTTTTTTTCTTTCTCTTTACTTTTTAAAAAAACAACAACATATTTTTATGCATTTTTATCGTCCGTCTTCCGGTTTTCACGGTCGCATTACGAGGCATTCCGGAAGTTGATCGTAATTTTTGCCTTTTTTGGCTTCCAGATACTGTAGCTTCATTTCAGTCATATTATTGCAGTTTTTTTGTTTTTTTACGAAATCCATATTTATTAAGCGTTTGCAACATCCCGTCAGTTTCTGCGGCCATGCATTTCAGAAATTGACGGTTGCATTTTATTTTATTTATCTTTTTTACTTCCAGATGGCTTAATCTGGGATTTATTTTTCTAAAACCGTATTTTTAATGCCCCACTACTTCGTTTCCAAAGCCGTATTGCACGGTATTCCGGAAGCTGATGATCGCTTTTTTTAGGTATTATTTTCTTCCAAATGGTTAAATCTCAGAGTGATGAGGCGAAAGGGTTTTTTTTTTTTTTTTTTTTTTTTTTTTTTAGAAGAACCCTTGCCATTTTTCTCACTTCAATTTTATGGGGTTTAATTATATCAATGAAAATGCTCCAATCGAAAAATTTAGTGAATTCATAAATTCACTTAATTTTTCTTTAAGCTGTGGTCAATTCACAAATTGGGATTCAACCAAAAATCTTACATATGGATTCCTGTTTTATAAATCAAGCTGAATGAGGCAAAATTACTGGTTTCCAAAGTTGACATGACCCCCCTCCCCCCTCAACTCGATCACCAAAATAATCACCTGGTGAGGCCCCTGTACAACATAATTGCTGCAGGAAAGAGTAAGAGCAGAGCATAATGTCTATCAGGCAAAACATCCTTCGAAGGAGGGAGTTAAAGTTTAATCAAGGCTTCAGCAGTTGCAAAGGGTCTTCTGAAAAAGTTGAAAGATTTTAGTTTTGTAATCATGCTGCACTTTCTTTTAGATTTTCTGTGTGTGTTTAAGAATTTGTCCCTCATATTTCAAAAGGAAGAACTTATCATTAGTGCAGTGGAACTTCATGTTAAAAATGCCATTTAAACACCTCAGATAATGAAGGATGCCCCTGGCCATCATGAAGATAATTTTGTTAATAATACAACTCTTACAGGAATACACCAAGAAGTGCATCTGCACGCAGTGGCGTAGCCAGAAATTTCTTAAGAAGGGGGTCCACTGGTTTGGTTCATTGTGAAAGCCCCATATATACATATATATCGCTTTAAATTCATACAAAATCTCCCCTCAAGGGGTACCCGAGGACCATCCCCTTGGCTCCGCCTATGTCTGCACGGGCTTGACAATAAGGCCAATTCTTCATCTCAAATGGATAAGGAGAAGCTTTTGGAATTTGACATCAAATATCTAGAGGAATAGTTTCTAGGACTGTCTGGAAGCGTCCACAGGTGTACAAAGGTCTTTGACACATTTACGTGTCCAACAGGAAATAACAGACAATTTTGAGGAGGACGTTACAAATAACACTGGGTAAACACTTCCATAAACAGCATGGATTTGATGAATCTCTTGAAACCACACTACTCAGTCTGCTAGATGAGTGGTACAAATTTAAGGTTATCAGGCAAGGAATGAAATTTCACAAGCTGCTAGAAAAAGTTCTGATCCACAAGGAGAGATTTTCAGTATTTTGTAAAGCTGATGGCCATAGTTGCTGTGCTGCCAGTTTCAACAGTGTGCTAAGAACGAGGGTTCAGTTAGATGAATTTAATAAAAAAAACAAGTTCAGATCAAATGTGGAAATTAACAGTTTGTGTAACCTAATGATGATCAGCCTGAATGGACCAGCACTGGATAAATTTAATCCATCAGCTTCAGTGGACCTGGTGTATGTTTAAATTTTTATCAAAACTATAGAACCCTGAGATTTATAGATCAAATTCGAATTTCATTTAGCAATAAGTAGTTTGGGTATTAGGCAGTGCTCAATACACTTATATTATTACTCTTTGTTCCAACATCACCATGCATTACGTTTGTGCATTATACTTTGAAATTTGCTTTCGTTTCACCTGGCTCCTAAATGTTGGAGCTGGCTCCTAGATCTGGAGCTTATTTTTCCAGCCCTGTCTTAGCTAAACTTGTTATCTCAGAATCTAGAACTTCTGCTTCTTCTTTTGGCTTTTCTATAAGCTTTCTTTTCTTATCTTTGAGTTCTTTTAGTTCTTGGACTGATCTTCTTTTATTATTGGCCACTTCATCTTCGTCAGATTTCTTCTTTTTTAAGACCTACTCTTTTTGATGAAGCATTTTTGACAGCTAATATCATTGATTTTGTGATGTCTACATTCAGTTCTTTCTCACTATTAGCTAAACCACCTAATGATTGTATTTCACTGTAAACACTTCTTTCTGCAACAACTGCATCTTCTTCTAAGTTTCAATTAAAAGTTCTTTGTTAACAGAAAAGCCTCTTTCAACTGCAGCATTACCACAAAACATGCATAGCAGCTTCTGTAAGAACTTGATAAAGTCATGGTTCACACTTTGTAGTAAATTCATCAGGAAGTGATCAAGTTTGTCCTTCTTAGGATTGAACTGTTTCAGTTGTTTTTTAGAAGATTCACAAAATTGCAAATATTCCCTTTTCACAACATCAGTTTTGATGACTGATGTTGTGAAAAGGTAATATTTGCAATTTTGTGAATCAAAAAACATATGGCTTCATCAAAACATCAGTTTTGATGGAGCTTATTTTTCTAGCCCTGTCTTAGCTAAACTTGTTATCTCAGAATCTAGAACTTCTGCTTCTTCTTTTGGCTTTTCTATAAGCTTTCTTTTCTTATCTTTGAGTTCTTTTAGTTGGCTTCATCAAAACATCAGTTTTGATGAAGCCATATGTTGTTGTTTTTTTGACACAAATTCTTGCAATGCAGTCGTCACTCGAGAATCTCAAAATGGAACTCTGCATAACTTCAGGCAATAAACATGAAGCACCCGAGTGGCCTGGCAAGCACCCCCGCGGCTACGGCTGATGAACTGTGGCAACGTGTGGAAGCAGCCTGGACCAACATACCCTAAGCCCACATCCAAAGCCGCCACATGCAGTGGCCATTATTGCCAGCCATGGCGGCCACACGAACTATTGATGCTGTGTGTTCCGCAAGTCGCACGGGCCTGTAAGCTCAATCATTTCATCTTTGTATCTGGTGTTTTGTGTCCAGTAATCTGGCTTCGCTTATCTCGTGTCCTTCTTGGTGTTGCATTTTGGGTGGCCAGCAGTGTAAATTGAGTTGTAGTAAA
The DNA here is from genome assembly GCA_039090855.1 of Macrothele yani. Classification (NCBI taxonomy): domain Eukaryota; kingdom Metazoa; phylum Arthropoda; class Arachnida; order Araneae; family Macrothelidae; genus Macrothele; species Macrothele yani. The sequence continues at coordinate 34,288,539 of CM077011.1, forward strand.
ATATTTTTATTATGAAAAAAAAATATGGATTGATTTTTCCTAATCGCCCACCATTTTTTTTTATTTCATCTGTTAATTTTTCTAAAATACTCCCCACTTTTAAAAATTACTCCTTTAAATTTTCTTTTCGGCAAACTCTTGCACTAACAAATAGTTAGAACCATTGTTCATTTTCTTAGTTCTGAAGGATATCTTACATTTATTTGTACGAGTTATGTGAATCGACCGATCACCATGAAGATAACGGATTTTTTAATCCGCCTCAAAAACGGACATCTCCCAATTTGGATGAACATATGTACACTTTGAATGTGGATGTTGCACGTGTGTCGAATGTCAGTCAGCTCAAGGTTTCACGGGAATCTATTAATGGGCCAAGCCTGGACGTCGGTGTTACTCTTTCACTACTGTCGACTTCAGAAATGTTGGAATCCGTTGATCCAAGCATGGATGTTGCCCTTACACCACCGTCTACTTCTCAAAGCATGGGGGAATCAACTTGGGGAAAATTTAAGCGAAGACATATTTCTGTCAGTCTAGGGACCAACCAAAAGTGGAAGAAAGAATCTGTGTGGTTACGATTTGAATTTGTTGATGGTGAAAATAGGATGTACTGTCAAGTGTGCCGTGACAGGAATATCAAAACAACTCATAATGATACTATTGTTACAAAAATGTCGTTTATTAATGACCGCGGTACCTATAAACAGGAGACGCTAGTGAGACACAGTAAGTCTAAGTTCCATAGAGATGCACTTGAGATAAAGTCTGTTAAAGAAAATCTTTTGTCATCTGCATAAATTAAGTGTGTTTCTACTATGGGGGAATCAATTCATGAGAAAATGGTATTTTTTTTAACACTGCATATTCTGTCATTGATGGAAATCTTTCTTTCTGCCAATTTGAAAGATTATGTCAGTTGCAGAAGAAAAATGGAGTGAATATTGGTGATACATACTTAAATGATAAGTCACGTTCCTTTCTTATGTTGCTAAAGCAATTCGCAAGCAGCATGCTGAGGTTTTATCAAATTCGAAATTTAGAGCTTTGATGTTTGATTCTTCCACTGATATATCCATGTGAGAATCAGAGATTATTTATGCTACTGCTGTTGATGGTGGTGTTCAAATAAACTTTGTGAAATTGCAACAGCTTGTGAGTGTAACTACAGTGAGTGTTGATTCAGCGATTGATGAAGCCATGTCAGAAAGTCATATCCAGTGGAAAAATAAGCTGGTAGCAGCTTGTTTTGATGGGGAAAGTGTAAATGTGGGTAAACACAATGGTGTTGCAGCATGTTTATCTACAGAGTCTCCTGGAATTGTGTCTGTACACTGCATTGCACACCAATTAGAATTAGTAATCTCTTAACACATTACAGGATATTCCACTTGCTTTAAAATGATAAAACCTCTTAAAATATATCTATAAAATGTAAAGAGTCCAAAGCTTTTGAAAGAACTGAAGGAAGTTGCTAAATTATTTTCAGAACTAATATTAAAAAATGCAGCTGTAATTAAAGTTAGATGGGTGGCATCCAAAAATGAAGCACTAAAGGCACTATTAAACAACTTAGTCATTACAGTTTACCACATGGGAAGTTTCTGCTAAAATAGTGAAAATGAGAAAACTAAAATATCTAAGATGAAAGGCCTACTCAAAAGCTTAACATCTGTTTGCATGATTCGATTCATGCACTTTCTGTTTGATATTATTACAACCTTAAAGATGCTTTCAAAGTCTTTTCAAAAAGACCACATTTCATTAGACATGGTGAAGGCGTATTTAATGAAAACCAAAGTTTTGCTAAAGGGTATGAAAGAAAAAGATGGAGAACAACTATCAGCCCTTGAACAGTCCTATGATGAAACAACCAACTCATTTAAGAGTATAGTGTTACATAATGATGATTGCCAATCATAGTTATTTAAAGACAAAATAGCCATCTGTGATAAATTTGTTGAATATGTAGAGGAAAAATAAAATGACATTACTACTAACCCAATTTTAAGTAATCAGCATATATTTGACCCAATAAACTTACCAGTTCCAATGCTTAATGATGGTGAAACTGAAGATATTGAAGCTTAGCTCATCCAATACGGTGTTAAAGAACTTGACATTATTTTAGCAAACTTACCAGAATGTGCATAGGTTTCTGCTGACGAAACTAAAGAGGAGTACTTGCAATGGAAGTTGTGGGTGAAAGATAAAATTTCTCAAAAGTCTGAGATTCTGTGAGACAGACTGTTCATTGAGATGGAGTCTTCTGATGAATTTGAGAACTTGTTGACTATTATTTCAGTTTTACATTGCATTCCATTTAGCACTGCTATTTGTGAACGTGAATTCAGCACAATGAACCTCATAAAGGCTGATTTGAGAAGCAACATGAAAATTAGTACTTTAAATGATTTGTTGACTGTTAAAATGATTGGAATACCTTTAAAAGACTTTATTCCAGACCAAGTTATCAAAATATGGTGGGAGGATGTGAAAGCTGGGTGAAATCGCAGTCCAGAATTGTAGTTACTCTTCAATTGTGTATGTAAAAAAAATTAATTTTTGGCTCCTAAATATTTAGCTGCACGGGCCATTTTAGCACATGGTAATTTTTTTTAGTTTCGTACCGTGCTCATAGTTCATCAAAACCATAGCCATATTAAATTAGGATGTTAGATGGTAAAATTAACTACTGAAGATAAAGTTATCATTAAGAGCTATAAAGACTGTATAGTAAGAATTACATGCAATCCCTTACTTACTACCTGTTACCTCAGTAAATGTCAGCCTTGCCCATGGTCAGATTTACTGAAAAATCACATTATTAATCTAATTAACCTTGTGGAAAAGAATGACATTGGTTTTGTAACATTTTAGCTATGGGTACTTGTCAACCAAACAGTTCTTGAAATTGTGACAAAATCAGCAGAAGAGTTTGTTGATTTTTTTTTTTAAGCACGTCTTTTGTAAAGAAGGAATGTGCTAATGCTATCACTTTGTCCGTCCGTCCGTCCATCTGTTGACACCATATTTCAGAAACTATTAATCCGATTTGAAAATTTCTTTTTGCATTAAGAAGCTTGAAATGTGAGAATGATATATTTCCAGTAGTTTTCTGATACATCATTTTGCTGTTGGAGGGTGTAAATCAAGATGCTATTGAATTTAAAATGTGTTTTATATAAACCACATTGCTTTTAAATATCAGATTGAAATAATTATTTTTTTCCTTTGATATCATTTGCAACAAACACTAGTTTGAGTATAGTTACTTTTTTCAAGTAGTGGCTAGTTTTCTTACTAGGGGTGTAAAGTTAAATTGCGATTTTTCGAAATCTCTGCTTCAAAAAGTTCAATTTGAAGAATTCTTCTGCATCAGTTGGAACTCCTGCTAGGAAATATTCTGCATATAATTTCTAATTTTTGGGAAGAATGGTTTGGCCACTAGAGGGCATAAGTGTATATTTATATTTCTGATGTGTTTGCAGCAATATCTGCAAGCTTGAAAACTTGTCTGAAAAAATTATTTTGTGACAAGATACTGCTCACCAAGAAAGATTTTTTGAGAATACCTTCTGTATAAAATAATGAAGTTTTTCCACCAGGGGGCATAGTTGTATAACTTACTGTTCTCAATATCTCTGCTTCTAATGGTCTGATTTGAAAAATGCTTATTTTGTGAGAGCATTTCTAGTGCAAAATGATCTGCATATAATTTCAAACTTTTCTCCATGCACAATTCTGCCACTAGAAGGTATAAGTAACATTTTGATTCACAACATATTTACAGAAGCATCTGCGCATCTAAACATGTAACTGAAAAAATCCCCCCTTTTTTTTTTCGTCAGATACTACTATGGAAACATTTTGTACACATTTTCTCCCCAAAAGAATGCTCAATATCTTCACTAAAGTGTGCAAATGTTTAATCTGCTTTTCTCAACGTTGCTGGTTCTAAAAATCCGATCTAAAAAATTCTTTTATGCTAGGTACCACTCACAATGCGAAACACTTTGCATGCAATCTTGTTTTTTTTCAGGACACAGTTCTGGCACTAGTAGTGTTAGTGGCTATTTATATTTGCAACTGTATCTCCATTTCCAAAAATTCTATTGAAAAATTCCGTTTTTTACTGTATGCCATTTGCTACAGCAAAAGATGGAAACATTATCCTCTGTAAATAGCACACAGTTTTCCCTGCCTGGTGGTGTAAATGTCAAAACTTTTTTTCTCGTTTCTGGTCCCAACAGATGTATTTGAAAAATTCTTTTTCCTTAACTACAGATTTTGCTACAAATATATTTCACATATTTTCTACTTTTCCCTTATTCAAAATTTTGCCATCAGATAGCATCAGTGTATATTTCTATTTGAAAGAATTAATTAAATTCTAAGAATCTCTTAGGAAAATCAATTTTCGGTATGATACTCTTCGTTGCAAAGAGTATTTTGAGCCCATTTTCTTCTTTCAGTAGCACTAACCTTTTCTGCTAGGGAACATAAAGTTATATCATGTTTTCTTCTAAATCTTTTCTTCTATCTGTTTGATTTGAAAATCCCTTTGTTTTTGATATCTTCCTTCTACCATGAAAAAATTTTTTGTGCACAAATTAATTTCCATAACATACTTTGCAGCTGCTAGTGTGCATAAGTAGCCATTTCTATTTCTGGATATTTTATTAATTGTAGATCTGGATTTTTTTTTTTTTTTTTTTAACTAATTCTATTGACTATGAATAACCCTGATTATGTATTTTAAATTTTGCAGTTTTTTCCTAGGTGGTGTAAGTGTGTTTCCTTTCCTTTTTTTTTTTTTTTTTTTTTTTTGCTGAATTTTTTTAATGTTTTGAAAATTTGCTTTCATATACAGTAGAACTTCCATAACTTGAATCTTCAAGGGAACTACGATTAACTTCAAGTTGTAGAAAATTCGAGGTATAGAATTAATCTACCAGTGGCATCTGTTTTTAAATTTTCTAAATTTGCCTAAGAAAACAATACACAGTTCTTGAACCTAGAGTTATCATAATTACTGTATTTAGTTAAATGCAATTACAAATGTTTTAACTGTACTTCACCAATTGTTTAAAAAATACTGCCGTGCATATCCACAGACAGCATCATCAACATGTTTCAACAGATTTCCACAATTTTTTAAGATGGTAGGAAGAGTACTAGCTGGTATTCCATATTTTTCAGCAATCTCTTTTTCTTTATTCTCCTAGTATCCACTTCTTGCATTAGCCTTATATTTTCCTGCAAGGATTTCAAGCTTCCTTTTAGACATCCCAAATTTTTTTCTTCCATTTTCCTTTCGTTATAGTTCCCGCCCTTTGTAACTAATCACAGGAGGCCTAGCTCCATCAGAGGGATGCATCTTGCCACTGACTATGAACAACATTTGGAGCAAAACTGCATATGGATCCAATTTCTGGACCTAGAGCATAATATAATTAAAGAAGTGATATTCGTCTGTCCTTGGCACTCCATGACAATAATACAACTTCCGGTGGTTAGCAGTGAAGTGCAACACATTATGTGATGATTTTTTCTTGTAGCAGGAAATTCTATTACACATTTTTTTTTATTTTTAAATTTAGTTGCTGGACCGGGCAACAAGATTTTTTATTTACCTGCCCAGGCCAATAATTTACATGGTGGTTTTCAAGCCCTGAACATAATTTTACTTTAAACAAAAGAAAACATGCTTGCCCAAGTTTTAAGGGAAATTAAATGTCAAAAATCAGTACTGCATTTTTAACTCTGCCAATAAAACAATTTTATGGGTCACAGAAATAGCTCTGATTCCACCATGGATCAGTTAAGTACCAATTCTGAAATTTAATTTTGCTTTAAAAAGAGATAGGGAGCAAAAATACTTGCTCCAAAAATGAGACTTAGAAATAAGAAAACATAACTTCATTAAAAATAATTCTTAAAAATACCGAGTCACTTTTATACTATTACCTTATGCATTAAAAAGTACAAAAAATAAGAATATAATCTGGGAAGAGAAATAATGGGGCAATGGAGCGGGGGCCAGCTTGGTCAGAAAAATTCGAAATTGCAAAAATCGCGGAACATTATCATCCCAGCTAGCACATTCATTTTTGGCCAGCGGACAATGCGAAGATGCCGAAATAAGTCACAATATTAAAAACATCCACTAAACAATCAATAAATGTTTAATAAATGTTACAATCTGGAAAACAAACTTTAAGCAAATGCAATTGTTGCCACAAATGTGCCACATTTTCACTGTTTCCATATAGTAACTCTTTCAGATAACTTGAAAATTACATTGCCCTGGAGAGGGAATCGAACCACATCTCCCGATTTCTGTTTCAGCATGTTATCCGTTACACCACCCAGAACAAGAAAGTTACAAGCAACTAATGCTAAGCAGGTGTAACTCAGAAATCTGAAAACCATTCAGATTTATGCTAGTTGAAGCTATCCTGTGTTCCCTCATAGTGTCACCATGACCTTTCCTCATATCAGGGGTCGGATGTAGGTCACAAGTTTCAGTGCTTCAGAGATTGCTTTGACCTGGGTGGTGTAATGGAGAGCATGCTCAAATGGAAACCGGGAGATGTGGGTTCGATTCTCGCTCCAGGGCAATGTAATTAAGTTTTCAGATGAAGTTTCTATACGGAAACAGTGAAAATACAGCACATTTGCACCAACAAGTATATTTGTATTTCTTCCATGTATTTGTGAAGAAATTATTTCTTCAGAGAGATTCATTTCCCACTGACATGTATGACTTGATACAAATGTTGAATAACATTATTTCACTGAGACTCTGTAGTAAATTCGATGCTTCCCGTATTCCGTAACAGACCAATAATTCCTGTAGTGACAAGCAGAATCTTAGCACTTGGAGTGTCTGTAATAGTAGTCAGCAGAAAACATATTACAGAAAAAATGAACAAAAAAAACCCTGCAAAGTAATTAAAATTTCACAAAAACCGAACATTTCTTAAAAACTGTTCTTAGGGAAAAGTTCCATGTTGTGGAAATTTTTCATATTCGCGGAGCATATCGTTGATCATGGTGAGTATGTGGATTCACTCTGCTTTTGCAGAGAAACTCTGCAAAATGTGGAGTAGTTAGTAACCCTGTCACTAATTCTGTTCTTCACAAAGTTACTTACATTTGATAAAACCCGACAGGAGCACTGCCCAATATTTAACTTTTAACTGATGTGCACCAGAAATTTTTTCAATGAGTTACTAATTTACAGAGTTGCCAACTTTTCAAGGTGTCCATGAGTAATCTTCATGAGCAACCAACGGCAGAAGTATGCAAGTGAAGCAACAAAATGTTTTGAAGTCAAATGAAAATTACTGCTCTAATTTGCTCCAAAACTGCTTGACATCTATTCATTTAAGTCCTGCTCACCTTTTTGACAGCCATGCAAATCAAATGGCAGGACCAACTTTGGGAAACAATTGTTGATTGCAATTCCTTAAGAAACCCAGCTACATCTTTTAAACATTCCATAACTGTGTTAGCATTATTACATGGAGAAGACAGTTCTTCCAGAAAACATTAATTTCCTAAAATTCATTATTTAAATTAGTTAAGCTTCTACTGAGCACAAAGCTCAAACTAATTGGCTGTTCATCTGCTGCCACTCTCCACCATAAATTTACATTGAGCAACAATTGAACTAATCCTGTTTTATAAACATTTGCTTCCGTAGCATATTAAAAACATAACAGGAGTATTAATCAGGGATCGAAAATTATATGGGCTAACATGCATTGGGCACAGTGGCGGCTCATGGCAACTGAAACAGGTGGGGGCAGTAGCCGAAGTCAAACAATGAAATAAAAAAATCTGTCATTATTAGGCCAACTATTCAGACCCCCCTGCCCCCAAGATTCCTTTACTCTGCCTCTGTTTACCCCCTTTACTTACAATAATGCCCAAATCAGGTAGGAATGTGTCAACTATTGTATTGCACACGAAAAAAATTTCCTCAGAATAGAATGCATAACTATTAACAGAACAAATGTTAAAACTCCTTAAATAAATTTTTTACCTTAAAACATATGAGCATTAATTTACATTAGTTGCGCTTTGTGTTTCTTCAGATTTCTCAACTGAGGAATCACAGGATTCACATGATAAAAAAATGTAGTGAAAAAATAATAACTCCAAATATATGCAGGACGGGAATGTTTCATGAATTTCGTCCCATAGAGAATGAGTACCATACTACCATTTGCATTAATTGAAAGGTTTAACCGGTTTTTTTAAAGAACTTGTGAAACCTAAAAACGTATATGTACTCATGTGCAAATTATACTTACAGGTTTTCTCATTTATTTATTTATTTTTAACATAGAAAATCTTCTTAGTTAAAATTGAAATTAGTTCTGCAAAGCACTTTGTAAACTTCAAACTCTTGGATACTCAGATTCTTGGGCTGAGAAGCATCGAGTTTGTTTAAGTGAAGCTTTTTGACTCAAATTCTTGGGCTGATGAGCACTGTGTTTTTTTAAGTGAAGCTCAAACTAAAAATTCTTAGGGTGATAAGCACTGAGTATTTTTAAGTGAAGCTTTTCTTCCAGATTTAAAGCAAAGAACAGAGATTTTAACAAAATATCCACTCCATTCATTGTACTCGACAAGCAAAAGCAAAAAAAGTCACGACACAAAGGAACAACACATCACCGAGAGAGAGACACAGAAAAAACAACTAACTGACCTTTCCTACGACATTTGAAACCCTCCCGCCACCCTTGAGCTTGGTCGGGGTAAGCTGCTCTGTCAACCCATGGCGTTAAGGAAATGGATACTCTCACGGCCAATCAAATTAGCTTGGGGCCAGGTAGATCTGGCCCCACAGCTTTTTTTGCACATGCGGTTAAGGCAGTGTTGTATGTAGGTCATCATACTGAATGAGACTGGAAGGAAATAGTCTCCTCTTTGCTTGAGTAGTGATGTTACTGGGGCCTGTTAGAGCTGGCCCCAATAACCTCACACTCTGAACGTGATCTCTTTCCTCAGGGAATAGTTTTTCGTTTTTGAAGAAAAATTTTCCCTTAGGTAATGGTTTTTGAAGGGAAAGGTTAATCATCATGTAGTTAAGAGAGAGAATAAGAATCACGGCAAAAAAAAATTATTTCTAGGAATAGAAATTTTTAGGTGGGGCCCCGGCCCCTCTGGCCCCTAATGACGAACCGCCCCTGGTAGTGCACGTAAAAATTCTGTATGGACATGTATCCGCCCCCTACATCATGATTAGGCATGTAAAAAAATCTAGCTCTTTACAGGATAAGCAGTTTCAGAAAACGTAATGTGTTTTTATTTCCCAATCAATTTTCTTACTACTCAGAGGCTTCCTCCCTCTACTTTATTTAATAAAATTAATGGGGTGCATTTTGAGTGATTGAAGGTAAAAATAGATGACCTTGAAAACTAAGCTGCACATATGATTGAGAGATATATCAAATAAAAGCTGATGTAAGTTTTCTAATGAGCCCAATATGAACTCTGCTGACCAATTAGGCCTACATCTATTTTCATTTATGATAGGCATGGTAGAAACAAAAATGCTGTCTTTGTAAAATTTAAAGCTCTATAATTATAGAAGTATTGTATGTACAAAGGCCATTCCATAAAAACTGAGAGCAATTTTTTTTTTTTTTTTGAGTAGGCAACGTTGCGAAGGGGGAAAATAACAATGCAGACTACTAAAAGGGAGAAACTATGGCTGTGGAAGATGATTCTGGTTTTGTTATTGAGCAGTTGTATAAGGTATGTCTTCATTTCGCCATACAGCTATGGAGGCAAGTGATTCAGAGCTAAAAAGCGAAGTACGTTGTGCGATAAAATTTTGCTATGATTTTTAGATGGCACCTCGATTTCAAAAAAGGGCATTTGTCAGCAGAACTCGTTACTAGGCCTTGTCGATCTGAAAGTGTTGTTACGGAGCGTATTGTTAACACTGTTTGGGTAATCCTGCATCATCGGCGAATGACATTTTGCAGGATTGCCCAAAGCAGCGTCAACTAATATTTCAAAAACGTCAGCATTCCATATTCTATGAGACAAATTATTGCTGCATCGTGTGTTTTCCAGATGGGTACCTCATCACCTAAAAAGAGGACAATTGTCAGCCAGAGTTCAGGTGGGTCATGAGTGGAAACAAGTGATTGCAAAGGATCCAAACTTTCTAAGCACAATAATAACTGCCGATGAAACATGGGGTCCACTATTTCGACCCCCTCAAGAAGCGTGCGACGAGTGTCTGGAGCCACACAGGCTCGCCTCCTCCGAAAAAAGTCCGCAAAACCAAATCAGCTGGGAAGGTGATGATGATAATTTTCTTTGATCATAAAGGTGTAGTCTACCAGTAAGCCGTTCCTCCACAAATTACTGTCAATGCTGAGTATTACATTTCAGTTTTGAAGCATCTGCGACGACACATATTGATTAAGCGACCAGAATTGGTGAGCAAGTGGACCCTACATTAGGCTAATGCCCACCCACATGTGGCTGCTTGTGTTCAACAGTTTCTTACGAAACACAGTATTGAAATCATGTCACAGCCTGCCTACAGTCCTGACCTCGCTCCATGCGATTTCTGGTTGTTTCCAACAATGAAGAAGTTCCGTGGCGCAACATTCAGCACAGATGCTGACATTATTCAAGCTGTACAAGGGTCACTAAAGCAGCATCCACAAAAATGCCTTCACCACATGCTTTGAAAAGTGGACTGAACGATGGGACCGTTGCATATCATCCGAGAAAAGATACTTTGAGAAAGAATAACATATATTTTGCTGTACCTATATTTCTTCATTTTGCGTGATTTTACTCTGTGTTCTTTTGGAACAGCATTTCATAGGAAGCTGAAATTTTGCCCTGATTTGTTTCTCTATAAAGCCAGCAAAGTTCACCACAGGGGTAGTAGTGCAAAAAATAAAATTTCAGGATAAAAGTTTTACTAAATTTCAGGACATTTTTCAGGACATGTTTAGAGCAAAAATTCAGAGTTCAGTGATTTATATCACACAAAAAAATCCTTTAAATCAAAAGATTTATAAATTGCACAAAAAATTTCAATCATTTAATTTTTTAATGTGTCTTCTCTAATTATTATAACTATATACGATTATATAATAACTAGAATGTTTAAAATGGGGGAATCGAGATTTTTTATTACCTGCTTGTAAAATCATACTTACATACTTTCATATAAAGTAATACTGTGACTATTTGCCCTTTTAGATCATTTTTCAGATATAAACATTACTAACAGCAAATTGTGTTAGTAGTGCTATGCCAGACTTTGCATTAACATTAAGAAAAAACCCTGAAAAAATTGTGCATCAATTGCATAACTTTTTACAAAACTGAAATGTAAGTGAGTTAATAAGGCACATTAAAAATTAGAATAAAACTTTAAAACATCAGTAGAAAATTCTTGATAATTTTTTTTATTATTTTCTTATTTTTGCAATATCATTGCGGACAATGGTTAACTTCTTTGAAATATTTATAATATTTTCATTTGCAGTGCTGAGCATCATTTGAGCCACTTTTATGCCATTCATATCATTTTGTGAATGCCTAGCTGTAATTTTTCATTGGCATCATTTAAGTAAGCAATGAGCTGCATTTTCATCTTGTAGTGTGTTGGTTTCAATCTTGGTCAGCCTTATAAGCTTTTCATTCTGTTCAGCCTTCTTTTTCTGTTTTCTCACCTCTTCCTGCTCTCTCTCTCTCTCTCTCTCTCTCTCTCTCTCTCTCTCTGTATCCATCTTATGCTTGACTTGTTGTTTGTTCTTTTCTTCTTTAAGTTGTTGTAAATGTACAGCATATGCACTATGCGATTTCTCAACAATTTGAATGAGCTCCTTAGTAATTGGGATTTCAGCAACATTTTTAAACTTGTTAATATAATCTTTGCATATTCGCAAGGAACGAATACACAGTTCAGAAATAGAAGCTCTGTTTGGTGTCACTATGGTGTTGTTGATAGAAAATCCACGTTCTGGTATGGAATTTCCATGCGAGAGTGTTAAGCAGGCTTTAACAAATGTACGTAGATTATGATATTTTAGAATTCCAGCAGAATCTTTAATTTTTGAAATTTCTGCCCAGTACTTGCAATATTCTGATCTTCAGAATACATATTTTGTAAGTCTTCACATGCATACATACACCACTCTGTGTTTATTGCATTTACATATGGTGTTTGTTTTTGAAACCTTCATCATATGATGTGTAAGATGTTGCAAAGCAAGTTTTGAACTTTCTTTATGACGTAGATTAGGATGAAGGCATTGTGTATCCTTAAGGATAACATTCGACAGGGGCAATTTTTTCTGCAAGAATTCACAAGTTTCATTTGCTTTCTTGTCACCCAAAATTTGGAATCGCGACAATCAATACTTGCCAATGATAGACCTTCTTTTTGCTTACAACATCACTTTTCATAAACTTATACATTATATTTCTTAAGAGTTCATTCAATTTAGGGTACAGTATATGAATTAAGGGAGTATCTTTTTAAAGCAAAGAGGAATAAGGGATGAAGCATGAAGCAAAAAAACTTGTAAAATGTAAATACATAAGTGTAAGTGGATCTTTAAGAAACATTGATATGCTACAATATTTTTCACCGAGTTTAGCTGAGCTGTTTTTTGGAAGAAATTCCAAAAAATGTTCAGTTAGGGCTGGATATTGTTCAATTATCCTCTCACAAACAGGTGCTAAAGTAAGCCATCTACTGCTCACATGTTTTAAAATCATGTGGTCAGCTTGCTCATCCATCAAAACATCCATCTGGATATTGTGGAAATCTTTCCTAGCAGCAGACATCTTAAAAAACTGAAAAATATCAAACACCAAAGTTTCCACATCGCAATCTAACTTGCACAGGCCTTTCTTCATGAAAACATTTATCTATGTTTAGGCCATTATTTGTAATAAAATTTAAAATAATTTGAAAATTTTTGTCAGATTCTGCATGGCCAATGAATTCTGATTCACAGTATGAAGTCACAATTTTTTAGAATTTCTCCAACCGATATGAAATATGTATGTCCAGCTGTTTCTTAACTTGCTTCGTTGTAGTCTCATCAAAACAAAGGGGGAAATATGACTTACCAATATCTTGAAAGATTTTTTTCCAAAAATGTGGTGCAAGTCTAAATTGTGTGACATAACGTGCTTTCCTCATCCGAAAGTGTAACATTATTTGCTATTGTTGAATCTTCAAATGCAGCTGCACAAATTTCAACCAATCCTCCCAAATTAGAAAATGGATAATTGCACTTAATTGACTGTAACAGCAACAAAATTTTAGCTTTTACTGCCTTTTCTTTAGAATTGGATGGTAGCCATGTTGTTCCCTTTGGAGCCGATAGTGTCAAACATTTTGAAGATTCACCTTCACTTTCAATGTTATTTTGCATTACAAGAGTACACTGATTCACTCTCTTATTCATGTTCTCCTTATGTTTAACACTATCAGCATGCGAAATAAGTTGAGAAAATACCATGTTAGAAACTATCGCTTTGTTGCAAGCAACACAAAATGCTGAATATGGATCGTATTCACATGGCGTACACCAGGTATTCAAATTGCTCCCACTCTTATCTTGTTTACTATCACAAAGCCACGATGCTGAGAATTTTGTTTTTCGGGGCATGATCACAAAAATACTTCCAGTGAAATCACGAAAAACTGATGAACCGAGTAATTACTTGCCAATCGCCATGCCTTTATACATGTACACGACTGAAACATGTGGTTGGGAAATTACGTAACCCTAAAGTAAATATACGCAGCGGACACAATCTGTACTAAGACGAATGCAGCGTAAGATGAAACTCTGCTGGCGTCATGAAGTCGACTGCAGCAGAATTAGCCGTTGATTGACAGCAGGAGTTTCCCGGGAACCACGTGACTGCTTCCATACCGATTTTAGAACTCCTAGACCAAAGACAAAGATTTACTGTGCAATCATTTTTCAGTTTAACATCCCAATAAGTGTAATAAACGTTGCAATAAGTGGAGCATCCTTATAAGTGGAAGCAGGTTCGAGAAGATACTGAAAATAAGCACGATTCTAAACATATATATAGCTTATACACGATCGGATTCTCAAGGATTATGGAAGTGGGAGTTCAGTTCGCTTGGCTTCTGCCTGGCTTAGATTGGGGACGGGAGTTGAGGACAAAGGCCGTGGGGAGAAAGAAGGAAGGGTGCGGAGCTGCTGAACCCCATGCGCCAGGGCTGGGTTGCTATTAGCAACTTTTGCCAATATCACTGGGTCTAGTCACATTTTACTTCTGCTGCAGGTGGCTGGGGGCATCACGTTCTATGGGAGGAGTTTCAGCAGGCTTTCATGCCTGATTCCACTTTATGCGGTAACCCAACCCACCCTCTTTTCTTTAGTACGCACCAAACCAGTCGCAGCCAATGAAGATGCGCAAACCAGTGGCGTGACATCATTACAGCTATGGTGGGCAGAAAAGTCGCTGACAGCAGGAGTGGTGCCAGCATTATTGCTGTCCTGTATGTTATAGTCAATGTAAGGATCTTTGGATGATTGCCACATTTGGCGAAAATCAATTGAAATTTTGGAAAATTATTAAGAAAAGTCGCAAATCTGAATCTGAAATATTTTCGGCAATAATTTTTAGAAATAAATGAAAATTTATTTCAGAACTTTTCGTAGCTTCTGAAAATATCTTAAATTTTTGGAAACTACTAAAAATTTTCAGGAATTTCAATCAAATTAGCAAAAATTAAGGACATTTCAGGACAAACAAAATTTTTTCAGGAATTTCAGGACAACTACGACCCGTCACCAGGTTTCATGAAAATCAAACGGGTTCAGGTCAAAAATGTTACCTTTTTTGTGCTGATATGACATGGTACGAATCATACGCACATTCATATTTTACTATATACTACCGGAGTGCATACTATTTTTTTTTTTTTTTGGACAACCTGCCCAATGTTGCAATTTTGATATTTTTTGGCCTTGTTTCCAGGTCATCTCAGCATTGTGTGTAGCAGGGAACAATATTAATTTATCCCCATACTCCAAAAGGAAGCCCAAAGCTACATTTCACATACAGAAATACCAAAACTTACTTTCTAACTGTGTGAAGCTAGCGTCCCAGATTTTCATCTGTTCCAGCTGAGAGACTGAAGGCCCTCCACCTCCAGCCACCTCTCCAGGGTTAGGTTCCTCTGGAGGGTAGACTTCCATAATGGCACTATTTTGCTATGAGTTCACATTGGCATAATTTTGATTGAAACATGTTCCTGAAAAACGAAAACAAAAGTTAACAACAGAACTATTACATTAAAACACAGAAGCGCAAAACTTTTGACAAAGTTTAGACAAGGAAAAAAAAAAAACACTTCATGTTTGCATATAGTTCATACAACAGTGTTAGAATTAGAAATATATCTTCTACAGGCCTAGCGGACCACTCGAATTTCCAAATCACTGGTCCGCCAAAATGCCTACTGGTTCATGCAAAAAAAAAAGAAAAAAAGGAGTTAGTAAAATCATGCAATGCATTGATTATGACACTTTCCAACATACCAGAAATCATTGCTCAAGTTATGAGGATAATGGCTGTGGAATAAATCTCGCTCCTGTGTCCTGACCTTTGACCCCATTCCGATGATATTCAACCATACCAGTTCAGTATACCTCCGGAACAACATACTACAGTTTAGTCACAATTGTAGCATTTTTAGACAAATTATGAGGATAATAGCTGTGGAATATATTCGTCCAATTTTTGGGGGAAATGTAACCCATCATCTCAGATTTTGATGAAATTTGGCATGCAGGTATACTTCACCAAGATATAGAAAATGACCAGATTTTAACTTCCTACACCTCATAGTTTCCGAGAGACCGTGGCCCAAAGTTTAACTGAACACCGATCACACACGTAGAGTGACGAAGTACCACTTTTTACAAAATGCTGCATAACTGTAGTGATATTTAGTTTAGAAGAAAGAAATTTTGTACCCATATGCAAAAGAGCTTCCAGAATAAGAAACCACTTCAAATTTCGCTGAAAACACTGAATAAATAAATGAAATATAGTGGTAAAGTGAAAATTTAAGAAAAAACTTGCTATTCTATATTAGGCTCTACAGCAAATAGCAGAGGTATGAGGGAGCTCTTTTTAATGTATATTGGTCTTTGATATATACTGTCACATAACAAGAAAAAAAATAGTGGCTTTCAGCTTGCTTTTGGAGATATGTGCAAATATCTGAAATGCGTGCGGGGTCTCACTTCGTCAATTCAACCACTTATTTTTTTTTTTTGTTAATTATAATTCATCTCTGACATTCAAGAAATTTCACAAGGAGATAAAACTAACAAGGACACAAAAATATAAAAAAATGTTTTCTTACACCATATAGTTTCAGAGATACCAAATTAAAAAGTTTGACGATATGGCTAGTTCAGCTGCACCCCGCAACAAGTGTGGTGAGGTTTTAAAGTTTTTCAGTCATTTCAAAATATCTGTTATTCTCTTATTGCAGATTGAAAAATTCCTGAAAAAAAAATTACTCTGACAAATCTTCCTAAAACAGAATTTTGGAAATGTACCCCCTCCCCCCTCTCAAATAAGCATTCCCACGAAAGATATAAAAAACAGTTTTTATATGTGCATGACTGGATAATACACTAAAGTAAGCTTGCAATGGATGGACACTAGGAAATAATTGCAACTTGTCAGAGAGCACTTTTTAAAAGAAAATGTGGCATAGGGCAAAGGATACAGCATGATTCCTAAGGTCATGAGAATTTGTTATGACTTCATCCCAGATCCTGTGCTCAACTGACCACTAGTTCAAATGGGGTAAGTTTTATGACATCGTAAAACTCCCCAAGTGCTGAGATGAGGGTCAAATGAAAAGATTTCTCTTTTCTCACCTCACTCTCCTAGGGATGCCCTCCAGCTAAAGAGAAATAAGGTTTCAGTCCCTCATTCCCAGTTAAGAAAACAATGGTTCAGATGCTCATGCTGATTTCACTGTGGGCAGGCTATCCAGAAGTCTCTTACATTTTGCTGTGCCAATATTTTCTTTTTTGTGTATTGGCTGCTCTGTGTTAATCTGACTTTGGGTCAAGTTCGTGAACCTCAATCATGGAAAAAGATAATGGACCAGTGTAGTGTTGGATCACTTACTAATACAGAATGCAATAAATCAAGTTATGTGAAGAAAAAAGGTTTCTCAGTAGTGAAGAATTTTCTGTTGCTGACAAGAAACTTATTTCTTTAAGAGCTAATATTCCACATAAAGATATAATTTCAGTACGTTTACATCACAAATGTTATTATCTGAAGAAATATGAAACCTACCAAGTAACTTATTGCAACCCTTTTGATGACCATGATGTGAAAAAACCTGTTGAAGAGGCTCCTGCATCAAGTCAGTATACAAATAGGCCAACAGCTGCAATCTAAAAACATCAGTGTATGCCCAGATCAAAAATTATGTCCTCAGTGTCATGGGAAAGCATCTAAATTAGGACAACCTTAGAAAATGAAGTTTTAAGTGAGACTGATGATAGTGAAATGGTCCCTGAGGATTTTATTATTAAAGAATGCGCTAGTAAAGAAGTAAATGAAAGTTTATCTGATTTAGAATTGTCACCGTTAAAATTTCATTCCTTGCCATCCCATAGTAAACCAGCATATGGAAAAAGAAAACTTCTTCAAGCAAAGTTAGCTATGCAGAGTAAAATATCTTGTGTTTTGGAGTATGGCTATACAGCTCAGTCTTCTACTATTGACAGTGATGATGAATACTCCATAGATGAATTAAAACTAAAAGCTCATGATTTGGATGAACTTGTTGCTTTAATGAAAGAAAAGATACCTACTGTTAGTTGTAAAAAAAATAATAATAATCAGATATTAACAATGGCTCCCCCATCATGGTCCAGAAAAAAGTAGCACAACAGCTTGAAGTTTCAGAATACACAGTACACAGTACATCAGGCAAGAAAATTAGAAAAAGATAAAGGCATTATATCAGTTCCCGAACCCAGCCATGGTAAGAACCTTTCACAAGATGGCATAAAACAGATAGTAGAATTTTATGAAGATAACTATTCTAGGCAAATGCCAGGAATGAAGGACAAAGTAAGTGGTGCTAGAAACGTCCATGCTCAGAAAAGACTTATTCTGTGCAATTTGAAAGAATTATATCAACAATTTAAGCAAAGATATACTAATGAAAAAGTAGGATTTTCTAAATTTAGTGCTCTTCATCCAAAATGGTGCATTCTTGCGGGCTCCTCTGGAGCCCATTCTTGTATGTGTGTGCACTATACATCAAAATGTCTAACTTTTGATTAGTGCAGCACACTTTGAAGAATCACATCAGGACTTTATCAATAGTCTTGTCTGCAGCAGTAAGGATTCAAAGTGCATGCTTTGGTGTTGTTCAGTGTCCAAAAAGTACAAATCTGAATCAGTTATAGTTACATAAATTTAGATTGTGATCCCATTGATGAAATCGAATATCACCAGTGGATGTCTACAGACACCCCTGGTGATAAAACCTGTCAAACTAAGTGGCTGAATTATAAGGACTCCATCCTCAAGAGTTGATCATGGCATATTAAAAACATCAATGTCAATATTTGTGAACAGTGCAAAACTACTTGCTTGTGTTTATTTTTTTCAAGTCAAAACTAATTATGAAAAAATAGATCTCTAAGTACCATACGTGAGTATGACTAAGCAGTTTGTTGCATATGCTCACCTAATTTGTTGTGGGGTACAGCTGAACTAGCCATTTCATCAAATTTGTTAATATGGTATTTCTGAAACTATATGGTGTAAGAAAACATATTTTTTTATATTTTTGTGTCCCTGTTAGTTATTTCTCCCTGTGAAATTCCTTGAATGTCAGAGATGAGTTATAATTAACAAAAAAAATGGTTGAATTGACGAAGTGGAACCCCACACGCATTTCGGATATTTGCACATATCTCCAAAAGCAAGCTGAAAGCCACTATTTTTTTTTCTTGTTATGTGACAGTATATGTCATAGAAGACTGCAGTGTGCTAAACAAGTTCAACACAGGCAGTGACCATAGATTGGTGAGATGTAAGATGCACCTCAACACTAAACTCGAACGTAGCAAGCTCATAAGACAAACAAAATGTATTGACATAACCAACCTTAAAAACACCATAATACCTTCAAATTGGAACTGAAGAACAGATTCTCTGCTTTAGAAGGCCTGACATCGGAAGAAGTGGATATTTCTGAAGTTAACAGAAAAGTAACCAAAGCTCTTATGGAAACAGCAACAAAATTAGCTGGGTCTAAGAACAAATTGCATGTGAACAAATTATCAGGAAAAACCAAAATGTTGATGCAAAAAAGAAGAGTGATGAGGACAAATAAAGAAGATGTGACTTCCAAAGTGGAATATATAGAGCTATGCAAGACAGTACGAAAAAGTATCACTGAAGACGTAAGGAAATTCAACTGTGAACTAGTAAGGAAAGCAATTGAAAACAACCAAAGCCTAAAGATAGCAAAGGGACATCTCAGTAAGGGGAAAAAACAGATTATGGCACTGAGAAAAGAAGATGGTTCTGTAACAAGAAATAGAGGCGAAATTTTGACAAGAGTGAAAGATTTCTACTCCAAATTATATGAAAGGGATGATACATGTACTCCAGACATCATGAAAGGTACCAGTACCAGAGTTCTTCCAGTCCTTCCAGCAGAAGTTGCACATGCAATCAAGAACATGAAACGGGGAAAAGCTCCAGGAGAAGATGGAATTACTGTAGACATCATACAAGAAGCAAGTGGAGAAATCGAAACAGTACTCGCCCAAATTTTCACTCGATGCCTTAATGAAGGGAAAATTCCTGAGGATTGGAACAACGCTACGATGATCTTGCTACATAAAAAAGGTGACATTGAGGATCTCAGGAACTACAGACCTATCAGCCTCCTATCAGTGGTTTATAAAATCTTCACTAAAGTTCTTTCACACCGCTTGAAGGTGACACTGGACATGGCTCAACCGAGAGAACAAGCTGGATTCAGGAGTGGCTACAGCACAATAGATCATATCCACGTACTGAGAGAACTAATTGAAAGAGCGAGGGAATATGAACTTCCATTGTGCATGGCTTTTATCGATTATGAAAAAGCCTTTGATTCGGTGAAACCATCAGCAGTTGCAATGGCTCTGAAATCCTGCGGTATTGAAGATGCATACATTAATATTATTAATAACATCTATGAAAATGCAAGTGCAAAGATTCGGCTGTTTGAAAATACAACACACATAAAAATTGGAAAGGGAGTGAGACAAGGTGACACCATATCTCCGAAGCTCTTTAATGCCACATTGGAAAATGTCTTTCAATCACTGAACTGGGAAAACAAAGGGATAAAGATTGATGGAGCTTATCTAACCCACCTTCGTTTTGCTGATGACATAGTCATTTTTGCAACTACCCCATCAGAGCTACAGAGTATGATCCAGGAACTTGCTGACAAGAGTAAAGAAGTGGGATTAAAAATGAACTTTCAGAAGACAAAAGTGATGTACAATGCTTTTACAAGAAATGAAGATTTATCGATTGATGGAAAAAAGCTGGAGATAACAGACACGTACGTTTATCTTGGACAGCAGATATCAAGTGAGGGTCACATTGGGGAAGAAATTAATCGGCGTACAAAACTTGCCTGGGGAGCTTTTGGAAGAAACTGCATAATTTTCAAGAGCAATATGCCATTATGTCTTAAAAGAAAAGTGTTTGATCAATGCATCCTTCCAGTGCTTACGTATGGTGCAGAGACGTGGACCTTAGCTAAAAGAGACATACAAAGGCTGCAGACAACTCAAAGAAGCATGGAGAGGTGCATGCTTGGTATAATCAGGAGAGATAAGAAGAGGAACACGTGGATCCGAAAAATGACAAGAGTGGAAGACATCATGATCAGAGTTAAATCCCTGAAATGGCAATGGGCTGGACATACTGCCAGAAGAACAGACCATCGATGGACAGCCGAAATTTTAGATTGGATTCCAAGGGACAGGAAAAGACCCAGAAGAAGACCACATGGAAGATGGGTGGATGAAATTCGAAAGTATGCGGGAGTGACATGGAGGAGACTGGCACAAGACAGACCGTTATGGAGGAAACTTGGGGAGACCTTCGTCCAGCAGTGGATTGATAATGGTTGACAATGATGATGATGATGATATGTCAAAGACCAATATACATTAAAAAAGAGCTCCCTCATACCTCTGCTATTTGCTGTACAGCCTAATATAGAATAGCAAGTGTTTTTCTTAAATTTTCACTTTACCACTATATTTCATTTATTTATTCAGTGTTTTCAATGAAATTTAAAATTATTTCTTATTCTGGAAGCTCTTTTGCATAAGGGTAAAAAATTTCTTTCTTCTAAACTAAATAGCACTACAGTTATGCAACATTTTGTGAAAAGTGGTACTCCGTCGCTCTACGTGCGAGATTGATGTTCAGTGAAACTTTAGAGCATTGTATCGCAGAAACTATGCGATGTAGGAAGTTAAAATTTGGTCATTTTCTATATCTTGGTGAAGTATGCCTCCATGCCAAATTTCATCAAAATCTGAGATGGTGGGTTACATGGCCTGGATGAAGTGACATAGAATGACCCTCTTGTGTCCTGACCTTTGACCCCATTTTGATGATATTAAACAAAATTGGTTCAGTAAACCTCCGGAACAACATGCTAAAGTTTTGTTGCAATAGAACTTTTAGTCAAGTTATGACACATAAAGGCAATGTAATGGATCCCGCTCCTATGTCCTAACCTTTGACCCCATTTCCAATAGGGTTCATCCCCAAGTGGTCCCCTACCACACACTAAAATTTCATCGAAATTGAACCATTTTTATGCAAATTATCGTGCGAACGGACAGACAAAGCTGGGGCATATACACTTCTTCAACCTACGGTTGGAAAGCGTAAAAAAAAAAAAAGTACACATTTACAATATATGTAGAAAAAAACATATCATTTTCATTAGAATAGTATATCACAAATTTAGAATGGAATGTGTGTGTGTACACATGAAAATAGTATTAATAAATAAAACACAAAACATGCTACGCATTGTAAAAATTTGAAAAAACAAACAAAATAAAAACCATGACCAGTGTATACCAAAAGTTGGTAGTTCACTCATTTTTACTGGTCCAAGAATGGCACAAATACTAATACGTTTTGTATGCACATGGTGTGAGTATCTCTAGGACAGTACTTTGATTGTAATGGCAAGTTAACAGTTTGGGCATGTTACGTCATTGAGTTGCTGCAGATCAGATTTGCTGTTATGAAGCACTATGCACTATCAGTGCACTAACTACACTTCATATAGTGCTCTGATTATGATGCACTTTGCAACATTCCAAAAGCCACCTTCATGGAATTCCTTGCTATAGTGTGAAAGGCAGGAGGTTTTCCCACGTGGACAGAAAATACAGTTTAGCAAAGTCAGAGCATAAATGGTTCTCAACCTCCAGTTGGGAAACAATGTAAAAGACCCATCCATACTCTGCAGTCACCACTTGGGCAAAAAAGTAGGCTGTCTTAATCCAAATATTTTGAGTCGGACCTCAAGTTTCCTAGAGTCCAAAATTTTCAGAAAACTGAAGTATGGTTTGAAATTCCAATATTCAGTTTTTGAGTAGAATATCTGAAAACTGCCATAGTGAAACCTGGATTCTTTGAAATCTGTGGTTCAATTCTTTATAAACTTACAAATTCCAAAACAAACTGAAAAAAAAAAAAAACTTACTGGTCACTTGGACCAGTAACATGACATTTTCAGTGGTCCAATAGAATTTTTACTAGCCAATGGCCAGTGGACCACTGGGTAATTCGAACACTGATACAATATGATAAATTTTGTTTCTTATAGTCCAAAATTCCATACATACACAAAAAAAATTAAACTTATTTGAAGGATTTTAAATGTGACAAAAAAGCTTATTGCACAACATACAATGGTGCAGCTGTAACGGCTGGTCAAATAAGTGGCTTAAATAAACAGGTACAAGAACTGTATCCTTATGCTACATTTGTTCACTGTTACACAGGGTTTGCCAAGGTGGGCCCAGCTTGGAAAAGCACATCAGGTTTTTTTTCAGGATGGGCCCAGTGAAAAAACCCCAAAAAAAACAAAAACACCTGTTTGTTTTTCAAAAGTAGGTTCTGTTTTTGCTTCTACAATATTCTAAATTTAATCACACCCAATATAATATTTTCTTTTACAATTAATTTGACATTTGGCTTGACTGACCAACTTCATGCATTACCTGCTGAGAGACAGAGATTAAATTTAGAAAAGAGGTGAAGACTGTTGCTGTTCGCTGGGCACACTGGGGCCGGGTGGGAAGGAGCTTTTTTCAGAAACAACCATTAGTCATTAATTCCTTCCATCTGTAGGATATAACTGCTAGCTGTTTATGGCTAGCTCTTGTAAAACATGAAAAATCTACTTTCTGGGCTCTTTGCTAAATACATGTTACTGAAAAAAATTTCATCCGATAATGCCGGGGGGAGGTGCAAATTTTCTTCAGCAAGTGTAACAGATTTTTTAATAGCATTAAACTAATATTCTTTAAATTTCCAGTTTTCACCACTTTCATAAATATTCTGTGTTGACATCAATTTACACGAACATAACGTTTAAGAGTGGGACCAGACTCAAAAGCATCTATTATTGTTTGTTTCATCAGTAAAATTTAGATTTTCCTTTTCCATGCACCATTTTATTCTTTATCATCAACCTTGCACTGGGTTTTTAAAATTTCCTCTCTTTCGCTATAAATGTTGTCACTTTAATTTTTAATCGCACCTTTCTATGCACTCCCCCCCCTTTCACAGTGGATTTGTTGTGATTTGATGAATCTATGGCAAATGAAAAATGTCAAAAACACAAAAGTGAATTTGCTGTTAAGCAAAAGGAGAAGTGAACAAGTGATACATTTAAACACAGTAAAAAGAAAAAAAGATTAACAATAGAGGGCTGCCCTATGATTTAACAGACTTTTGGGAATGTTTAAAAAAATTTTGAATCCTTTTTTTTATAACAAAAGACACAGATCACGGACTGTCTTTTTGTTAGGTGCAGACTATATGAGGGTGCAAACAAACTGTTTTTTTTTTAACTATTACGCTCAAACATGTACATAACGTAATTTTTGTACACACTCACCAAACCTTAAATATTTTTGTATATTACCTAGTTTAAAAAAAAACATGAACTAATAAAATATGATAAATTGGAATTTCCGAGTGTTTCAAGTAAATTCCAGCTATGCAAATTAGAAATAAAAAAACCCTGTGGGTTGGGTTTTTCAAAAAAGTTTGCATTTTTTCAAACTTTGCTGTTACAACCATTTGCTGAATTTAATTCTTCAACAGTCAGCTTTACACATTATTAAGGAGTGCAATTTTTAATATCCCCCCCCCCCCCCCAATTCTTTTAGGACTTGCAACATTTTTTCGAAGTCTTCAAAACGAACACTTGTCCTTCGGGCTTTTGTTGAGAAAAATTACCAAGAGTAGAGCTTACGAGACGGAACTTTTCCTCAAGACTGGTGACCGTTTCTTTAACTTTTACTGTAAAATAAAACTATTTTGATTTATTATAAAGCAATCTTCAATGTCTCTTAGTTACCAAATCACAATCCAGGGACTCAAGTAAAATAAAAATTTATACTTTGTTCCTATTAAATGTTTTTATGTATATATTTGTTTTCTTAGTTTCAGTGCAATGAGCTTTTCTTGCATTTATTGATAAAAGTTTCAAATATATCAGATAACCACATTTTCCTCAATGTGGGTAATTTTTATTATACTAAGAACTTTAATAAAAAAAATACATCTAGAATGACTTTTCTATTTGTTTGTTGAAAGCCAATCCTGGAATTGGAAAAACTTAATCTCGAAATACCTGAATCATAATCACTAGCAGGGCTTAAAAAATACCATGCCCGAGGCATGTAAATTATTGGCCCGGGCGGGCAGGTAAATAAAAAATCTAGTTGCTCGGTCCGGGCAAATGAATTTTAAAATAAAAAAAGACAGTAGTAGTATGTCGTGTTTCATTTCACTGCTAATCACCGATAGTCGTATTATTGTTACGGAGTGCCAAGGACAGAAAAATATCACTTCCTTAATTATATTATTCTCTAGGTCCAGAAATTCGAGCCATACGTACCTTTTTACTCCAAATATTGTTAATAGTTAGTGACGGGATGCATGCCTCTGACGGAGCTAGCCTTCGGTGTTTAGTGACACAGGGCGAAAACTTTAATGAAAGGAACATGACAGAAACTCAAATGCCAATTTCATCATCATACCATTTCATACCAATTTCAGCATCATCTTACAACTTGGGATACACATTTTTGTGCATTGAGCATTTTGAATACAGACTCTTAAAACGGAAACGCGAAGTATGTAAAAAAAAGTTCATATTTTGTTAACGTAAGAAATCAAAACACTCATTTTTTATTTATTTTTTTTATCTTAAAAGACAAATTTTCCTGGGCATTTAGCTTTCACCACCTGGGCAGGTAAATAATTTCTGCACATGCCTAGCTGGGCATGTAACTTTTCAGATATTTTTCAAGCCCTGACTAGTGACATCTCTTTTTATTTCATTTTAAGTTCTGCTTCTGCAAGGATCTTTTCCTCCATTAGGTTCTGGAATCAGGATCAAAAATTTTGCCCAGAAATGATGCCAGTAGCAAAACAGGTAGGAATGCAGGTTTGCTTATAATTTCCATTCCTAACAAGAAATTGTGTAAACCTACAACTCTAATTTTTTATTACATTTTGTTTTTTACTTTCCAATCATGGCGCCCAGTTCCTACATCAAAGTTTCTGCTTCTTTTCCCTCACAAAAGGCACAGTGAGCTACAGGTATGCAGGGATTAAATCTTATTTAGGGATCAATGACTGGATCCATATACATGAATACCCATGTACAGGGTATATACACCAAAGACAGGAAACATTATGACCACCTGTCTAATACACTGGCGTGCAAAAATTAAGGACGAGACCGTTTTTCGAATGTAACGTCGTGCAGAAGTGCTCCACATCAACTTAAATCATACCATAAGATCCCCAAGATGTAAGAATATGGGACAAGCGAGAAAAACTCAAACAAGGAATCCAAAGGATACAAAGGCACTTTATTGAAAAGGTAGCTTCGAGCACAACTGGACAGAAGACAGAAATGTCCATGTGACAGGGGCCTGCCAAGAAAAATCCAGTCTTTAGTAGGGATATGATCACCCTTGACTGCGTTGCAGGATTTACAATGTCTGTCCATGCTGAGGACGAGGTTGTCAAGGAGCCGTTGAGGCATCGCGGCCCATTCCTCTTGTAGCGCCAATTGCAGCTACGGAATCGTTGCTGGCGGCTGGTGACGTGCTGCCAAGCATCTCCTGAGAAAGCCCCACACGTGTTCGATTGGATTTAGGTCCAGGGACCTTGCAGGCTAATCCATGCGTTGAATATCTTCACTCGCCAACAGCTCTGCAACAGCCACTGTATGATGAGATGTAGCGTTGTCCTCCATGAAGAGAAACTCAGGACCCACAGCACCTCTAAACAGACGCACGTGAGGCAGGAGAACCTCGGTACAATAGCGGACACCAGTGACTGAACCTCCTTGGAAGATGTGGAGGTCAGTACAGCTACCAAGCATGATACCGCCCCCTCCAAACTGGTCCCTTTCGATGATGTTGGAGGTGTGATTGCGTGTTTCCTGCTCTCCAGATGTGTATACATCCAGAATCACTCGTCAGACTAAATTGGCTTTCATCTGTAAAGAGAACTCGACCCCATTACTGATGTGTCCAGTTCTTGTGTTCTTGGCACCACAGAAACCGCCGTCTCCGATGAGCAGGAGTTAATCGTCGTGCAAATAGACAACCTTTGTGCAGCCTCCTGGCCAAGGTAAAACGCGATAACGGACGTCCAGTTGTCTGTTGCATGTGCCTTGCGATTTCTCCTGCTGTCTGCCATCTGTCTCTTCTCGCCTGTAGGACAATATACCGGTCGTCCGCCGCCGTGGTTGCTCATGGACAACCACTGCTAAACTCTCGGACAGCTGTTCCTGTCGTTTGAAATGCTCTCCAAGCTCGTGAAACGATGCTGTGAGCGATCCCGAACTCCTCAGCCACACTAGTCACACTTTGACCTTCTTCCAACTTCCCAATGAAGCAACCTCAGCTAAAGTCATCCAGATGTCGTCTACCGGATTGCCTGTTGGCCATATCACATGGTGGCAGCAACTCGACGTCGTTCAAACCGATGTGCACCGTGCAATAGCTTTCACCGCCCGTGTGCTTTATACCCTTCAGACCCCCACCCCCACCCCGTCATGCTGCATATATGCGCATGCCCTACCGTACTGGACCCTAGGCCATCTCCAGAGTGGTCTTTCGGTCCGTTCTGCCTGCTCGTTCCGCTGTTATGCTAATTTCTCCTCCGTCCTTAATTTTTGCACACCAGTGTATGATGTTGGTCCTCTACGCATGCCACCAAAACAACTCTTACCTGGTGAGACACAGACGTTACCAGATTTCAAAAGATGTATTGTGGTATGTGGCACCAACAAGTTATCAGGCAATCACCCAGAAAATTAATGGAATTGTTGACCTTTTCAAGGACAATACGATTAATTGCTAGTAAGTTAAATTACTCTTCACGTGTAATTCACGAGAAGAATGAGACTCGCCAACATATCGAAAGCAAAATGGGTTGAAGATGGTAATTACTAATTAGCAATGACAGAAGTTTCAAAATATTTCCACAAGGAGTGACAGTGTGTGTGTGTGGGGGGGGGGGGGGTGAGAGATCCCACTGTGGCTCCTTGTTGTTGGAGGTAGAATTTACTGTTATAGCTGAAGTGTCAATTATCCCTTAAAGTGCACAAACAGTCATACAGGTCCCTGGAATAGCCATCAGTTCCTTCAGTTTGTGAACTATTAACATATGATATTAAAACAGTGACACAGAGGGAAACAAAAGACAACATCCAAGGTAAGCATATGTTCACTGAGTGCTAAAGAATCTGGAAGATGGTTGACAAATTCTTTAGTGGATGATACTGAGTGCTGGTAGTTTTTAGTGACAAAAGAACACTTAACATGTTATTTTAAATCCACCAGACTGTGAATACCCAAGAAACGCATATAGTGTATTAAATCCGTTCATTTTTGTGGTGTAATAGCACAAAGATTCGCCAAGCTTTTGCACTCCACTGGGAGGTTTTTTTAAGGCAATGGTAGATATAAAAATGAAGGGAATTAGAACACTTAAGAAAACAAAGATGATTTTTTTTTTAAATAACGTGGGTGACATTACGAGCATATTACATGAATTTTTCTCAAGCAATTATATGGTGTGCAGCAATGTATTTCCATCTCTTAATAAGACATGCCAAGCCAATGGTAGTTCAGTAGAGACCATATCATTGTACACTAGTTTGCTGGAGAGGATTTCGACAGTTTCCCCGATGGCAGTCTCTTTAAAGTTCATGTAAGCAACAATTCTTCTAATACTATTCCCTACAGGAGTGACTGATGAATGCGCCTTCTCTGGTGAGGGCTGTATCTGCATGTCCTGGTTGACACTTGGCACATGTTCTTTACATCTGTGTCCAAGGATCGCCCAGACATTCCGATATATATCTTTTCCGTGTTGTCAGAATATACCAACGATATAGCGTACACACACCTGCCTTTTCTTTCTCACACTGTCTCTCCTTGCAGCTTGATATTACAAGTGATAACAGGATCGGGGACTTCACTGCTAATATGTTCAGGGGTCGAAAAATGTGGTCACCCAGGGCGAACAAAATAATTGTCTAGGCCACTACGGAAAACATCTGAAAAACATGTAATTCAAGAATTTGCAAGTCCAGGGGAAAAAAAAAAAAACTGCCGGGATTTTTTTAATCCAGGGAGAGAGAAGCTAAAGGCTGATGGTAAAGCATTATTTTTTGGACAGATGTGTACATGACTTCAATATTAAACAGACTCCAACTACTACGGATATATACAGTCACAGTCATATACAGTGATATTATACAATCCCCACGGAAATCGTCGGCAAGCTATGGATTACAGAAAGCATTGGGTATACTACAGAAATCTCAGTGAAATAACCTTTTTAATGATGTGATTGAAGTTTATTTTTGTGTTTTTAAGATTCTAATATAATTTATTAAACACTTTGGAGAGTGTTTCTTGGATGTTTTCAATATCATTGCATTTCTTCTAGGTTTTAATGTTTGTATGTGTAAGTGTCTCTGGTCATGTAGAGTTATCACGGCCCACGAAATTCCGGAAATGTCCTAAAATTTTATTTCCCTTTCCAGATCTGGGAAAGTCCTTAATTTTTCGTAACGTCCTGGAGTAATACTAGAATTCTTTCCAGCAATGAACAGTTTTAAGATAAAGGTTGAAAAATTAAGGTAGGATGGCCAATGACTGAAAGAACCGGGGAAAGTCTGCGAATCTCGCAAATGTTTGGTACTGCCAGAAATGACTGCTCTAGC
Organism: Macrothele yani; assembly: GCA_039090855.1. NCBI lineage: Eukaryota > Metazoa > Arthropoda > Arachnida > Araneae > Macrothelidae > Macrothele > Macrothele yani. Next base: position 34,318,183 of record CM077011.1, read on the forward strand.
AGCAATGAGAATGTCCTGTCATTTTCCATTTTGGCATTTTCAATTTTTCGGATCAAGTTTCTCATTTTTTGCTATTCCAACCTCATTATATTCTTAGTTTTAAATATCTTCCCGGTTTTATGATCGTCAGTAAAAGTGGAAAAGAGTGACCGTATTTTTTAAGAATTTTTCCCAATGTATTGCGTATTTCCTTATTTCTCATAGCATTTTCTTCAAACCAATCGGTAAAGAGCAAGCGTTTTTACTCTGGTCGTGTTTTTTTTAAGTGGAATTAAATTTCAAAACCGGTACTTAATCAGTACATGGTAGATAGAGTCTGCATCATTTTCCTGATTCGTAAAATTGTTTCATGGGAGAATGAGCAACGGAGTACCAATATTTCACATTTAATTTCTCTTAAAATACTTGCTTACTGATTTATTTATTTTTTGACACTTCTTGCTACATCAAAAGACAAAGCAAGCATTCTTTCTTTTTGCTTAAGGCGAAATTATTAAGTTCAAAAACACTACTACTCGCTCATTGTGCTGAGAAAACCATTTTACAGGGAACTCTTGCACTCTTCTGATTTTGAACTTTAAATTTCTTTTTGAACAAAAGAGAAAATGCTCACCCCCTTTGTTTCTTGATATTGTAAAAGAATTAATGGAGAACCATGCATTTTCAGCAAAATTAAATTTTAAAAAGTTATAGTGCTGATTGTCAGTCTGCCGTAAAAACATCATCATAAGTAATTGAAATAGTTCAATTTCCAGCAAGGGCAAGATAAGAAAGGATTTTCAGTTTAAATTTTGCCTTAAGCAAAAATGTGTGTTCCATTGATTTATGTATCAAGAAAGTACTATAAGAAATAAGAAAAGGCACATTTCACTAGGAAAGTTTTCTAAAAGATATGGTCACTTTTATGTACTGTTAGACCATGAGTAACTTCCAATCTGTGAAGGCACTTACTAAGTTTACTGTAAGGTTCCCATTGGAACATAATTGATTTTTGATGCAAACTATGGTAGAAAAAAAATGTTGGAGCCACTTAGTGTTTCCCACAAAATATCTACAATTTATGGGCAATGTGTTAAGCAAATATATGCTTTTTTATGAATTTACACTGCTGTCACTTTGCTGCTCTGAAAATTTAATGTTTTTTACAGGGTGTGTAAATACAATTTTATGCATTGCTACTGAAAAATGCTGAAAACTATGGATTTTTGTAGTTCTTACTACTGAAAATTTCTTATCAGGGTTGGAGTCTCTGGTTATGCACCCCCCCTTTCAACCCTGGTCCAATTGATTCTGGCCATTAAAATATTTAGCTGGCCACCAGATTTCAGAATATTTTTCTATCCCTGAATATGTTGCATTTACATAATAATTTTTTTAACTAATATGTAAAGTCTAGGATATATGTGATGGATCCCGCATATCTCATTGTCTTATAATGTAATTTTTTATCACTGACATTATACGATTTCTTACAGTTTTATGTATTCTGTCTATGTCACCCTTCTTATATCCAGCCTTTAGATATTTGCTATAAATATATTATCAATTTCCTTACTATTTAGGTAATCGGGTTTGCATATGTTATGCACTCTATAGAACCAGGTTCTAAACGCAGGAAGTTTGTACTCTTTTGGGCAGTGTGAATTAGGAGGGACGAGGTTCGATACTGTGGTCGGTTTAAAATAAAAGTCACAATTGAAGCTGAATGCCCTATAACTTTTGAGCGTAACATCAAGATAATTCAACGTCCCATCCACTTCAAGCTCCATGGTGACCCTTATTGTATTGTATAGGTTGTTTATCTTGTGCATGAAATCATTTAATTCATCTATTCCATGTTCTCATATGAAGAATATATTGTCAGTGTAGCGGATCCGCACTCAGGGTTTCTTGATACAATTTAGAAAGATGAGATCTTCTAACGGTCTAAGTACTACTTCCACAAGAACTGAAGATTGAGGTGCCTTGAAGAAGACTCCCAGTGGAGTGCAAAAGCTTGACGAATCTTTGTGTTTATTACACCATAAAAATAAATAGATTTAATAAGCTACATGCGTTTCTTGAGTATTAAAGGAACACATTTTTTAAAACTAATTTCTTTTGCTGGGGGAAATGTGTTTTTCGTTTTGTTTTTTTAAACAAAGGGTCTGATAGGGTAACCTTTATGAAGCTTGACTTGTGTAAGTTTTCATGAGAGCATTGAAATATCTACATCTTCAAACTGCAATACTGATAGTCCTTATTTTGTCCCCAACATTTGGCAACAACCATAATAATGAACTTACAAATCAAAATCTGACAACCAGTCTCACTCCAACTGTTTACAGGTGATCAAGACCCAAGACAGGGTCGAAAGGATTTTGTGTTATTAATTTTTCTATAATTTAACATGAATGACTACCTAATCATTTATCTTCAGTTATTTGTTACATGTGTACTGTATATTTATTGATTTTGGACATCTTTAAAAGTCATGTTTCTAAATGGGAACCAGAACTTTAAAAAAAAGTGCAAAATTCTGCTTTTTATAGACAACTGCTTAACACACCTCGTCATCAAAGGAGTTATGGACATCCAGACTGAATTTTTCTCAACAAATTCAACTTTCTGTATATAGCCCACAGCTAGGGGGATCAAAAGAAACTTTTTAAAATACCTTTCAGAGGCAATTAATCTTTATACTCTTGGACAGAGGAAAAACATCGAATGCAAATGTGAATGTACTTAAAGTGATTTGTTTGATGACCAATGCGTGGAAAAGTGACAACAAAGTATATCAGAAGTTTCTTCCATAAGACTGGGCCGCAGATTTCAAATGATGGGAACTCCAAAAAAAAGTAAATTGATGATCCCCTTCCATCACAGCAAAACTTAAAAATTTATGTTAGTGAATTTGAAAATTATGTTTCTATTGATGATGATGTGATGACATCTGATTTACCTAATTGCAGAAGATATTGTTAATGATACACTACAAGCAGCTCAGAACAATGTGCTGGTGGATGATAGTAGTGGTGAAGAGTTTCATGTGGAATCGCCACCATCTTATTCAGTAGCTCTGGAGTGCGTAAAAATTCTTTGAAGCCAGAGGAGCAGGCAATATTTTCCATGCGATGAGCATAACTAGATACAAATTAACATAAGACACAAAGGAAATGAGAGAGAGAGAGTGAGAGTGAGAGAGAGAGAGAGAGAGAGAGAGAGAGAGAGAGAGAGAGAGAGAGAGGTAAAAAGAAAACAACCATCAAATTAATTAGAGAGAGAGCATGAATTTTGTGCATTTGGGTGATTTTAAATGTTTCCTGCATTAGTAATTCATGGAGACTGATTTTGCAGTCATTGGAAAAGGGTTTTACTTTGCATGATACTCATTCCCAATATCAGGATGTTTGTTTGTATGCCTCCACAAAGCCAACAATGAGTCAATGACATTCTTTTTTTCTCTTGCACTCCCTTTCCTTGAACAGCTATTGTTTTTGAGTGAATCCTGTCTGGATGCTGCAGCATCAATCAGCGGTGATTATGAAAATGTGTGCTAGTATGTGATATACACTAAACATTAACTCCCTTAAATTCGTAACAGAGAGTGATGACTATCAACAGAACAGCTGTTCATGCCTGTACTAGATGTATATGGCTTTATGTATGTGTCCATGTCATCCTGGTAATGGAAATAAATGTCAATACAAAATCTCCTTTCTAGTGATTATAAAATTACCAATTTCTCTGGGTCACCAATGCTGAAATTACTTAAATCATTAAAAAGAAAATTAGTCAGTAAATTTCTTCAAACTCAAATGTGCCAAAATTCTAAAAGAAATCGCTAACAAAATAAAAAACATGACTATGCACAGGTTGCTCTGTGTCTCTGTGCTGAAGCAAGGGAGCAGGACAAATCTATCATACACTACCAAAATAAAGCATATAAAGAAAAATATACAAATCACAGAGTCTAACAGCTCATTGTTCAGCACATCAGGACCATTTTTCATGTTAGGAGGCATGCTTTGCAATGAAGCTTCACTCTACATGAGCCCCGGGCCATTCCATGTCAGATCACCCAGGGCATGTCACCCACCCATCTCAGATTTTTGTGAAAATTGGTATAAAGTATTGTACTGGTGAGATATGAAACCTGTTAAAATGTTAGGTCAGTCGGTCCAGTAGATCTTGAGTAATGCCACTTCAAGAATTGGGTAGTTCTGCTTTTAAAGTTTTTGCGCACTGAGTTTTCACAACTACACTGTAGGACAAAGAAATTCATAACTTCACAACTAATTGTTACAGCCACATAATTTTTTTCTTAAATGATCTGCATGATCCATACATTTCGGAACAACTTGTTTCTGCACATTTTTTGAATTAAAAGAACACTTTTTATTAAATTTAATGGCAAAAGACATGGAAAAATGAGGCCACATTTTTTTTAAACAAAACAATTTTTTTCAAAATGAGCCCCCACTTCAAATTTGCTAAAAATATTTTCATGTGTGTATTATAATGTAACCTTTCAGCAGAAGAAAAAAATACTTTAGGCAATTCGAAATTTTGGCGAGGAAAAAAAAAAAAGGCGTGTTTTATATATGGAACATTCCAAAATGATATTACCCAATTTTTTAATTAAGTGGTTGCTTGACCATTTTATACACGTCACTATTTTATTTTTATGTGCCACCATCTTGGATATTGGTTCACTTTTCTTTTCTGTGGCACACAAAATAGGGCCTCACAATGGTTTTGAAAAAGGCAATTGCTTTCCTCTTATTGTAGATTGAAAGTTTTGGTTTTCACTACCTCAAAAAGGGCATTTTAGGCTTACATAAAATGTATAGAAATGATATATATATTTTTTTAACCTTGCTTAAAATGGTGTTAAAATTGTTCAATACTTGCAAGCATAAATCACCATTTTTGATGGACTGTTAAGGTGACTGGGAGTTGGAACCCCAAGTTGGGAATTTTTGTGTAATAACTATGGATAGTTGAGTTTTCAGCTATGATTTTAACAGCTTTCATATCTCACCAGTACAATACTTTGTACTAATTTTCACAAAAATTTGAGATGGGTGGGTGACATCTCGTGAAAATGCTGGGGCGATTTGACGTGGAATGACCCCGCAAGTTTATATTCTTGGGACACTGTTGTGGCTTCAACTTGCTTTCATCAGTGTAAGGTTTTATGTGGCTAAATCCTTGCAATTTAGCACCTTGGTTGACTCCTAGACACAACCATACACGAGACTGTGTTTGCATTTTCAAGTTGAAGTATAAATATTTATTAAATAAAATAATATTTAACAACAGTACTAGGCAGATGGAGCATCGCAAGAAAAAGAAAAATATGTTCACGGAAAAAATATTCATTCTGTCTAACATCCATTTTTAAAAATGTGATGATGGCCAAAACATGCAACAAGAAATAAACAAAGATAGATAGATCACGCTAGTTACGTTAAGAGATTAGAACTTTTACAAAGAAAGTTCACAAGTTGGGAGCTTTCAACCTCGTCTTAGGTCTTCATCACGCTAATAGAGGACTAAGATTGTTTCCAGATTCTACATTTCAATTTCTGTTGTTATTTTTGTTGCCATATTGAAGGCGATGTGTGTGTTATGGCTTACAGAATTAAAGTCTGTCATTAAAGTTAAAAGACGGTACCGTTTACAGTATGGTTGTGGGTCATTCTCCAAAAACTTGACATTTTCAAAGCAAAAATCTGTGAATTTCAAAACTGTTTAAAAAAATCTGAAAGAAATAACACTTACCCTATAAGAAATCATAAACAAGGGGAAAATAAGGGGAACTCACTTTCACATTACAAAGTGGTTTAAAATAGGCATTTTAATTTTAGCCACCAGGAGAGTGACTGATGGTGACAGGAGAGTGACACAACAAGCATTTTTATGGCTTAGTAAAAACATAACCCAAAATACACTAACACTCAAGGTGAATTACAAAATATGATATGCACCATTCAATAATACAATAGACCGACATCTTGTATGCAATTTATACACAACTTGAGCAACATAACTCCGTTGACAATTCGACTATAAATCAAAACTGAATCATAAATACAAGAGGCTGTTATAACAAAAAGCCATGTACAGAGCGGCCATGAAGTGAGGCATTGGTATAGCCTAAAAACTGTCCAGGAAGTACCAATTTGCAACTCTGTGTCTGCTTCCAATAGGTACTGGAGGGTTAATTTTTCTTACGACATCTTCGATGGGGTAGTCGTGGATATCTTCAGTTCTCGGCCAACACCAGGATGTTCTTTTAGAGTTGCTTGGCTCCATGGCATTGATGACAAGTTTCCTTGATCCAAGGTCAATTATTTCTCCAGGGAATATCATACTTTCATAGTGAAAGATGACCCAATCTCCTATGTTGTAAGTCTGCATTAGCTGGGCTTGAGCCTGAAGATGAGTTGAGCCTGAAGCAAAGATTCCATAATGCTCACAGTTTTTGTCAGCCTTGCATTCTTCACAACTTAGGGTCCTGTAGTCCATCTCTATATCAGTGTCTCCAAATGCAACTGTGACCTGGTGAACCTTCAATGTTCCTTTCACAGCTTCTAGATCACCATCAGATGACAAAAATGAATCAACACTCAATTAAGCCTCCTCCTCAACAACCCACAATTTGATGTTGGGACAGTATTCTTTCCAAATCGCCTCAAGAATACTGATGTTGTTAACATCATAACCCAAGGAAACCATGTTGTCCGCTATGCGTTTCAGGCAGCCACCTACCCCATCAGGGGCACCTTTTCCTTGGCCTGCTTCTGTGAAGTTCCAAGTTGCCTTTTTGATCCTGGGAAATTTCTCTTGTAGGTATTTTTCAAGAAGGTAAAAGTTCTTTTGTTTCAATACTGAGTGGATGGTGAATCAGATAAGAAATGGAGACCTCTTGTAGCACATCTGACAAAAGGGTCTCAAGATGTGCCAAAATTGCAGATGGGTCATGACAGGTGCTTTTTGACAATGTGCAGAAAGAAACTGGTTTTATTGGAGTGTTGTCTTTAGTCTTGTGGTATGCTACACCTGTATGAAGGGTAACTTCGTTTCTTGAAGCACCAAAATGCATTGACTGTACTTCTTTAGCATACTTAAGTGCATAATTTTCACTAAAGTCCATATGAATTAATGCTTCCTCACAACTCATATTTTCCTTCAGTACTGGTACTGATGTGCAATGTTAGTAATGTGGATCATGAATTTCATAATAGACATTTCCAACTCATCAATGGCTTTTCCAATAGTACTTTATTATTGTATCCTTTTTGATAACCTGAACAGTTTTCTCTTGGCCTCTGATTTTGCATTTTTCTTTATGCGACATCCACTTCTGGTATGTGAAAGTATCACCTGTATTGAAGTCATTGTAAGGAATCATCTTTTTAGTGCAGTCATTACATCTTCTCAACAGGCATCCTTCTCGATTTTTCTCACAGCACAATGTTTCAGCCACATCTTCTGGGTTCTTTGAGTTAATCACTTTACTCTGGTTAAGTTTATCGACTAGCATTTCCATGTTGTGATGTACTCTACACAAACACGTATCTCTGCTCTTCAGAGTTGGTTTAACAATCCAGAATGGACGTAATTTACAAAAAAATGAATAACTTATAGAAACATCAGGGTTCTTTGCACTAAACCGTTTATATAGCTCGTGCATTATAGTGTTGAGGTATCGTTTTTGCTTTTTTATTTTATTTATGGTAATAGTCTTTTTTTCCAGGCCTGAGAGTGGTATTTTCATCATCGTGAAAGAAATGGTTCCAGGCCTGAGAGTGGTATTTTCATCATCATGAAAGAAATGGTAAGCTTTTCCTCTGATCTTGTGCCTCTTTTTATTCTTGTTATGGGCAACTGCAGTAGGAATTCGAATAAACGACAATGCTCTCTTCACCCTATAATTCTTTATTAACTTTGCACTCAGAGACTCCTTCAGAATTCTTTTGGTCTTGTAAGATTTGATGGATTTGAATGTGTCAGCTATTTGTGACTTAATGACTTCTCCCATGAACAATTCTCATCTTACATCTTTATCAACAGTTCTGTCCTGGAGAAAATGTTTAAGTTTAGTGTGAGGTGTCGTTTATACTTCCTTACCCATTCCTTCATTTTTCTTCTGTTTAATTTCTTTCTTAAGCCTCTCATACCGTTTTTGATATTTTTCAGCTCTTTTCTCACTTGCATCAAGATCCATCTTCAATTTTTTCAATTCTCTATATTTTCGTGCATCATTGCCCCGCCTCCTTTTCCTTGATTCAGCCTTCCTTCCATCACAGTTTGTTGATGTGACATATGAAGATGTATCACTGAACCTAGCTGTGTCCGGTGTTATGTTACTTGAAGCACGAGTAACAATTTGGATTCGAGGACTTTTGTTGGTGAGATTTGTGTTAGAATCCAGAGTAACTTGCTTCCTTCCTGGTGATTGTGAGATTTCTGGTGTAACAGGTTCTTCATTTACTGTTTGATCAACTTCTTGACTTGGATTACTTTCAGAGAGTAATTCAAGATTCAACTTTTTATTCTGTGTTTCCTTTGGCGATTTCCCCACTTTTGTCTTGTAGCCCTTTGGTCCCTTGCTGATTGTTGTGCAATTAGTTTAACTGTTCCCTTGCTTTTCTTTGATTCATATTTTGTTTTCCATTTGGCCTTTTCCATTTCTAATTTTTGTGGGTCATTTTTCAATCTCTCATATCTCTTCCTTTCAGCTTCTCTCTTTTTCATTAGCCTCTCCTCTCTAGACTGTGTTGTCTTCAGGGCTCGACAAAACCCGGGTGCCAGGTCGCCATGTCGCCTAAAAATTTCATGCTGGCGACAATAATTTTTTGCGTTTAATTTATGTATTTAACAGATGTGGTTTTCTTATTCTGAAGTGGGAAAATCTACTTTGTCAATGTTTTTACTGTCATTAAATTGATGAAAATGGCAAACAGCTTTTGCGTGAAGAGGGAAGTCCCGCAATTTACCAGTGACTAACTAGATCGGCGTGTTTGTATCTGTCGCATACAAAAGCTGCTCTGTAGTTAGGGCGCTGAAGCGCTCAAGGCACCAGCTGTTATCAAGGTCTTCTCTGTGGGTCAGGTCGTGACCTTCGGTTGAGGTGATCTGCTAAAGTAGGAGGAGCTTGCTCCCCGCAGAGTTAGTGGCGTCTGCCGCTGCAAGCACGTACAGAGCGTGTATTCTCGTATGATTGTGATCAAAATTATTAGAATGTCAGGAAGGTACTTTATGACAACTACACAGGGTCAGAATAAAAATAATTATCCTTTTCCTTTGTAGTATACTCCTATAACTAAAATTATAATTTTTCTCTTTAAAAACACTTCAATCGGAACTCGCATGTCGCTTCTAATATATTTAATTCTTCAGACTTATACAACTGCATGCGAAATAATTTATAAACCTACTGGATTATTTTATTTTAATCTTTTTAGCATGTATAAGGCTGTGTGAAAGAGAAATTAATTCACCAGTGGTAATAACTTTACTTTTCTCCAATTGCTCTGTAATGGTTTAGCGGAGAGGGACTGTGTTATTTCCTGCTGGCTCAATTATTATTAATTACTAGTCGTGAATCCCATATTCATAACGAGATTCTTCCACGTATTTGTGGAATTCCGCTTTTTTGCCATCATTTGGGTCATTTTCCAGACCGATGCAAAACTGAAGAGAATTTTTTGGGGGAGGGGGTGTCTTTCCCATTTGGGGACGGTATATTCGTGTTTCGAAAGCGTAAGTTAACGGAGTTAAATAATCCCCCCCCCCCACAATCGTGGGGTTTTTTTCTCGCGATGTTTCTTATACCCAGAATTGTTGTTAAATATTATTTCATTCCATAAATATTTGTTTTTCAGCTAGAAAATTTTGCCAAAAACGGAAGTCAGGCGGAGTAAAGTTATCTCCCGTAATCACGATTTTCCCCCGCAATGTTTCCCCTCTCCTGAGTTGTTAAATGTTATTCCCTTTGTGTTGTATTTAAGCTTCATAAGCGAGGGGGTATTTCCTAAAATGAAACTGAACGAGTTGGAAAATTTGTAAAAAATGATGCATGGTGTTCAAAAGCATTCATGTTCTCAAACTTGCCCCATTTACATGATGTATTTGTTAAGCTTTGATATCATGCAGTCGTGCAGGAAAGTTTTCAGCATGACAAATGCAATTGTCATCGGAGGAAAAAAGAAAGAAAAGCAACAATGAAGAAATCGGGAAAGAATGATAGCAGAAAAAAATAAAAAATTACAGAATGAATGCTCTGCAGCTGCAGTCAACAAAAGAAACAAAACGTAGTTCGCATTCTTGCTGCGAATTTTGATTTTTCACCCTGTTAAAAAGTTCAGCGTTTTTTTTTTTTTTTTTTTTTATCTTTCGTTGGTTTCATATGCATATTATTTCCCAAATTGCACAGTACAAATACTTGCCTTTATACCGTATTATTCCACCATTTTCTCCTTATAAATTCATAACTCAGGTGGCTTTTATTCATCTTCTATTATTTCCACATTTCCAAAAACAGCTGTTTAAATGCACTTTTATATCTTGCTATGATTTTTATAATTGATTATTCTGCTTTATTTATGAGTAATAGTTGTGATAATATTTTCAGTACTTCTGAAATTGCTTCGTATAAAGCATGCGGAGTGGCTTGTATTAGAAACTAGATGCCTTCAATGTAGCCTAGTGAAAGGTTGAAGTGGAGTACGTTCCTCATTATAAATGTAAAATAATAAACCACAGAAGTTATTACCATACTTCTGTGGTTTATTATTTTACATGAAACTGATTTCTTGTCAGATCGTACTTTGATGTAATCGTTCCGTAGGCCTTTTCTTGGAAGTTAATATTTGAAAGTGCAACTGCAGATGGCTTTCCATTTTCTGCTAGGAACTGCCTTTAATTTTTTCTATTAAATGTTTTAAGGCCATCCAAAAATAAAGGAAAGCTACTTCTCCCGCGCCGCTTGATCCTACAGGTGGGACGCACGCGTCAATAATAGCAAGTGTGCGTGCTCAAAGCAATTCCTCCTTTAGTGGAGAAGCACACTCTGCGGTTGGAATTGGGAACTCGTAACTTATCGGGAGCGAACGGGCTGATGGCTGAAGCTTCGGCAATTACGCTTGCCGACAACTACTGCCTTTGTTCAGCGGATTGAATTTTACATCAATTTTTTTTTCTTCGCATTTTGTATGTTGCAACAGAACTTTTAAGCTTCAAAGTTAGCTGAAATTCAGTTGTGCAGGAAGAATTTTGACCAGGCCCGTTAGCCAGGCATAGAAATTAGGGGGCGGTAGGTCATTGAGGTCGGGCGGCTCTCCTCTGGCTACGACCCTGGTTTTGACCTTTGTCCGTCCGGTTTCTTTTGCACCCTTCCTCTCCCCTGTGCCGTAAGTCGGCAAAACAAAGCATGTGACTAACCATTGACCTGGGGCGAGTTGCAGCGGAAAACATTCCATTTATTTCTCTGGCTCCACTTTCATTGTTCCCCTTCTACCTTACTCTCCCTGCAGGCAGATAGCGTCACGAAAGGTCGCGTACCTGCAAACTGGTTGTCATTAACAGAGAACCCTTCTGTGGTGATAGTTCAACTTTAGTCACATGCTTACGCATTTTATTTTATTTTGGTTTCAAGATTCTGTTCTGTTTTTTAACCTCAGCTTTGTGTGTTTTATTCATTTCAAAAAATGAAACGAGCAGCTGCAAGCAGAGATTTGGAAAATGGGAAGCAATCCCGTTTAACAAGTTTTTTTTTTTGTGATTCCACAAAAACGGAAAGATCCTGAGCCTTCCATTTCATTAGAAGAAACTGAGGTGGAAGTTAGTACAGAAGATCTGAACCTCCATTCCCCTTCACTGAGTCAGGCATACAGTGGAAAAAGGAGGAAATTTCAAACAGCATGGTTAAAGGATTTACTGTGGCTTACTTTTAATGAAAGAACAGGTATAGCACAATGTGAAATATGTGCTGCATTTCCTGGGATAGCGGATGTCAGTTCTAAAGTGGTAAAGGGTTTTGTTGGACCTTTCAAACTGGAAACATTTAAAAAACATGAGAAGTCATATCAGCATCAAAAATGCATGGTAGCACAAAATGCAGAATTACATCCAGAAACTACCCCTATTGCAGTGTGTGTAAAAAAAATGGATCAAAAAATGTTTGAGCACATGAAATCTGTTTTTAATATTGCCTATTTCATTGCTAAAAATAATAAACCTTTTAGCGACTTTGAAGGGCAATTGTTATTGGCAGAAAAATTAGGTATTAAAGTCAGAAAAGAATATAACAATGACAAAAGATGTAAAGAATTTGTGTCTTATATTGCAGCAGGGATACGAAATGAGCTGATTTGTGAACTAAAAGATCAGAATTTTGTAAGTTTATCGCTGGATGGATCAACAGACAAAGGAGGTGTAGAAGAACTTATATTATATGCAAGATATCTGAAAGATAAAGGAATAAAAGAAGTATTTTTATCCATCATTCCACTTGAAAGTGCAACTGCAGATGGATACATGGAAGCAATTTATAGTGAACTTGAAAGACTAGAGCTGTCAGAATGGTTAAGTTCCAATCATTTGATTGGTATTGGGACTGATGGAGCAGCCAGTATGATTGCTGAGAATGGTGCAGTTCAGAAGATTCGTCAAACATTGGGCCATGTGGTAGGTGTTCACTGTATTGCACACAGATTAAACTTAAGTGTGTTGAGTGCTGTAAAAAATGTAAAATTCATTGATGACATTGATACAGTTCTTAAGAAACTGTACAAATTTTATCGGTCATCACCAAAGAGAATGCGTCAACTGAAGCAGGTATCTGAAATTTTGCAGGGCCAACTTTTAAAATTTCAATTTCTCTACAAAGTAAGATGGGTTGCCAGTAAAGTTGGTGCACTTGCTGCTTTGGTAAAAGATTGGAACTGTGTGGTGGTACATCTTGAAGATATTTCTAATGAGAAAGGTGATGCTTCTGCAGTTGCAAAGGGTCTGTTGAAGAAACTGAAAGATTTCAGGTTTGCCCATATGCTACACTTTCTGTTAGATTATCTTACTGTATTTAAGAACCAGTCTCTCATATTTCAAAGGCAATACACTTTCTGTTAGATTATCTTACTGTATTTAAGAACCAGTCTCTCATATTTCAAAGGCAAGAACTTTTTATGAGTGCTGTTGAACTGCACATAAAAAGTACTGTAACAACACTCACTGCATTGATCGATGTTCCTGGTCATTATGAAGACATATTCATCAGTAGCACAACACTGAAAGGCATTTATTAAGAAGTGCAACTGCATGGACTGAATGCCAGTTCAAGTACTTCCTTTGAAGTTGACAAAAAAACCTGGTGCAATGCAGAGCACAATATTTACAGGAAAAATTTCTGAACAATCATAACATTATTCAACACTGCAGAGTTTTTGATACCTTCACGTGGCCAACAGGAAAGGATCTAGAGAAGTTTGGAGTTGATGAGATAAGAGCCCTAGCTCAACATTTCAAAAAACAACTATCATCTCCAGATATGAATAGCAAAACATGCATAAATCTTCTCCAGAACGAATGGTATGAGTTTAAGGTGCTTGGACAAGGGATGAAGCTCAGCGAATTGTTGAACAAAGTGATGTCTAATAGTGACAGATTTCCAGTTTTAGGGAAACTCTTTATCAATAGTGTCAGTATTGCCTGTTTCCACTGTAAGTTGTGAAAGAGGTTTCAGCTTGATGAACCTTATTAAAAACAAATTTCGATCATCAATGGAAGCGGAGAGCTTAAATGATTTAATGATGACCAACTTTAATGGCCCCTCCTTATCTGAATTTGACCTTTCAAAGGCTATTGACAGGTGGTATTTTGGTGCTAAAAACACAAGACATATCCATGGCCATAATAGGACATCTGGGATTTAGTTTTCTTACAATGCTCTTTTCTTTTTTTTTTCTTTTTTTTTTTTTTTTGGCTTTTACTCAGTAATTTAATTCTATCGCATTTGTTTAAAAAAAGTTTCCACATTTCAATCCTTCAACTGCTGCACAATATCAGCTAATATTAATATAATTTAATTGAACGCAATATCATAAACAGTCTCCATATTATAGGAATTGTGAAAAATCACTTGCTTTATTGTCATAAGTAAATTGAAAGACAAATATAAATTCAAAGACATAATTCTAAAGAAATTATGAGTCATGCAGCAAACTTACTGCACGTTGTGGTTCTGGAACTGAAATATCTTTGTGATTTCAACAAGCACCTAGACGTAAGGTATGTTTCTTATCGATATGTTTCATGTTATTTGTCAATGGTATGTAAAATACATTCTACTCGATTATATATTTTTATGCTGCCCAGATTTCTTAAAATTGAGAGTAAATAAGAGGTAAAAACAATAAACCTTAAGTCTTCCCCTTTCTTTTTATTGATATTTTATCAACTTTAAAGAAAACGAATACTCCCCTCCCCCTACACAACCCTGGCTCCTAAATTTTGGAGGTGGCTCCTAAATCTGAATCATATTTGTCAAGGCCTGGTTGTCTTCTTTTTTTTTTTTTTCTGACGTTTTTAATGCTGACTCTGAAAGAAATCATTTAAACCTGCGTGACACATTATGGCTTAATTATTTTTAATTAAATTAAATCAAATTGAATAATTGGGCATGTTACAAGCCACATGAACTGTTCAATAATCACTGCAAAAAAAAAAAAAGTATATTTTAGTCTAGAAGTTGGTTTGGTTAGATAAATTCTGTAGGTTTAGTCTTTATTATGTTAACTCTTAGTATGAGGTTTTGGTCTGTTTTAAATATATCCTGCAGTATAATATTAAAATAGTCTACAAAGAGGTTAAAGTATGGGCCATTTTTTTCTATGTTACTTTAAAACATAATTTTGATTTCAGTTTAACACATAGAAACAATTAAAAAAGCTATGGGCCTACCTAAATGACATTTTGCATAGACTTCTTTTGAGCAGCTAGTCTATAAATATAGGCTACAGTACTTAATGGTTGCTCAATGGTTACATAGCTGAGTTGTATGCAGTATATTTTTATGAATATTATAGAATGGGTAGATGGAACTGGCCAAATAAAAATTGTGAAATTTAAGACTTTGGGCATGGTGTAAAAGCCACATTACACGTGATACTGCACAACTGTAGGCTTATAAATCAAGTGTATACTGCATGAAAATGAACACTATGAATTATTTGAAATATGAATTAAGGTAAGTAGGTTGAATAGCCTAAGTAGCACAGACAGGTGGAGTTGTCAGCCTTGAAAATTCCTTTTAATTTACTGATTTTGACACTTTTGTGTGAAAAATTTCACCCTCCTGGCTGTTAAGTTCACACTCCTGACAAAGAAAATGCCAGGAGAATTTTTATGTATCATAAGGTAAGTAGGTTGAATAGCCTAAGTAGCACAGACAGGTGGAGTTGTCAGCCGTGAAAATTCCTTTTAATTTACTGATTTTGACACTTTTGTGTGAAATTTTTCACCCTCCTGGCTGTTAAGTCACACTCCTGGCAAAGAAAATGCCAGGAGTGTGATGTTATTGCCAGGAGTGTGACATTTGGATGTATGAGGCCTCATATCTAGGCCTGGAGCTAAAGTTGAGATTATAAATTTCTGTCAGGTGATGACATCACTTAAGGGCATACAATCACAGTTGTTTTTATAAAATTTGAGTTATTATGTGTTATAGATATGTTAGCCAGGAGAATAACAGCAAAATTTGTTACAATACCTCAATTTAAAACTTTATTTGAGGAAAGCACCAGGAGAAGTTGCTCTTCCACAGAAATCTACAGCTCAAACAAGATGGCTGAAAGAAACAGTGTTGCCAAAAAAAAATATTAAAAAATCCCTTTCTTTCACTACAGATATTTAAAAAATTCCCCAAGCCAGGAGAGTGACATGAAAATTCCGGACTCACTTTGAAGTTATGTAGCAGGGTCATGTCAAATGATTAAATTGTTTTAAAAATGTTGTTTTTTACCTTCAAGTATATACAATTAATTAATAATAATGGAGTTTGTATAATGTTAAAATCTTTTTTTTTAATAGTGTATAGTATGTTTTAGAAAAGGATCCGGACAGACCAGGAGAGTGACTTTTAGGCCCTTATACATATTTTACAGTAAAAAATAATTTAATATTTCTATTTGTATACATGGGGGTGGCTAGGGGTCAACTGTTTCTACAAATTAAAACAAAAAGCAACTTTTTAAGTCAAGCCATTTTTGAGTTATTATGCTTGGACGTGATATTGTTAAGTTTTTGGAGAATCACCCTTGTAATCCTCTTTCAACGAATTCAATTAAGTGGTGGATGAAACAGTTTAAAGAAACTGGCAATGTGGAACATCATGGAGGAGCCGGTAGGCCTAGCATCAGTGGTGAGACAGTTGACCAAGTTAATGAAAGTTTCCGACGAAGCCCCAGGAAATCCGTTTGTAAAGGAAGCAGAGAACTGTGCATTCCGAAATCGACAGTTCACAATATCTTGCACAAGAAATTAAAGTTTCATTCTTATAAAATTCAAATAGTGCAAAAGATGCATGTAAATGATCACACTCTGCGATACAATTTCGCTGTGGATATGCTGAACGAGTGGAAAACGACGAAAACTTTCTCAGTACTGTAATTTTTAGTGATGAATCCACATTTCATGTATCAGGTATTGTGAATCGTCACAACTGTAGGATATGGGGCAGTGAACCGCCTCATGCTGCTTTTGAGCTGGAACGTGATTCTCCAAAAGTTAATGTGTGGTGCGTCCTATCAAAAAGAGAAGTGATTGGCCCTTTCTTCTTCTGCGAAAAAAACATAAATGGTAACATTTACTTGGATATGCTGGAAAATTTCACTATACCCCAGATCAAAAGATATGACGTCATTTTCCAACAAGATGGCGCGCCTCCGCATTGGTCAATGTGTGTACGTAAGTGCCTAAATGAACATTTCCCCAACAGATGGATTGGGCGCGGTGGTCCCATTCCGTGGCCTCCTCGCTCTCCAGATCTAACTCCATTGGATTATTTCATGTGGGATTATGTGAGGGATCGTGTCTATCAGACGCCTTGTACTGATTTGCAGTAACTGAAGCAGCGTATCACAGCTACTATTAATTCCATAACTCCTCAGATGCTTGCCAATACATGGCATCAAATTGAGTATCACTTGGGCGTACTACGAGCAACCAAAGGATCTCACATCGAAATTTATTAACTTGTGTAGTTACATTGTAAGTTAGTACAGTCAGTTTCTTTCTATCTGTTTAATGTTTTGTTTTATATAATTTTGTAATGTGTCCAATAATTCTCAGACACCCTGTATACTTCTGGCGCAATTTTATGATATCAATGTGCTGCAAAACGAACAACTCTAGTTTTGTAAAATGAACCATGTTAATTTGTATTAGATTGAATGTAGTAATTTTTTTTATCTGAGTCACCTGTTTGTTTTAAAAACCAAGTGTAGCTTATATTGTTTGAAAAATTACTCTACTGTTTTCCCGAGTCTTTTAATATTATTAAATCACATATTCAAAACTCCCCACCTGAAATTTTCAGTCCCCTCCATTTACAAGTAGGGAGACTCCTTTCCATTTGAAATTTGAATTTTAACCCCTGGGCAACATCGCCAGTAGGAAAAAGAAATTATGATTACAGGAAAAATCTTCACTCCCTTTAATTTCCATTTCAGAAAGTTTTGAAAGACGAAATACTGTCCCCAGATGGAAAAAGACCCACCCCCACAATTCCTCCAAAATTTTTCTTCAGTTTTGCACTGATCTCTAGAATGACCCAAATGACGACAAAAACAGTGGAACTCTGAGAATCCATGGAAGAATGTCATGTATGTATATGCATGATGGTTATGTCCCTTCCACAGAACTAAAGTAATATTAAAGACAGCTACGCTTTTAGTTGCTGATACATTTAAAAAAAAAAAAAGAGAGAGAGAGAGAGAAAGCATATAAATTTGAATGAAATTTTGCCCAATGCCATTATTTTTCTATAATTTTATTCTTTTTTTTTAAGTTTTCCTTTTTTTACTTTTCTTTCTTTACTACTTCCTCCTTTCTAATGTGAAGAAAGTAGAACATCACATGGCATCCATCACGTCTGGTTGATATACCATGACGTACGATGTCATGTGAACAGAAATATTATGCAACAGTTATTACGGGAAGGGGAGAATGTATGAAAATATTACTTAAGATAAAAGAGGTCAGAGAGAATAAATTATTCCTTTTGCACATGCATACTTTTTATGATTAGTCTATGTTTTATTTCCATTCCAAACAATGGAAAGTGGAAAATATTTCAAATGCTCTCCATTTTTTACACTTTGCGACACCGTAGGTTGAAGAAGAGTATATGCTCCAGCTTTGTCCGTCCGTCTGTCGGCACGATAACTCGCGTAAAAATGGTTCGACATCGATGAAATTTTAGTATGTGGTAGGGGATCACCTGGGGACGAACCCTATTGAAAATGGACGAAATGGGGTCAAAGCTCACGGCAAAGGAGCAAGATCCATTCCATTGCCCTTATGCGTCATAACTTGCATAAATATGGTTCAATGTTGATGAATTTTAGCATATTGTAGGGAACCACCTGGGAATGACCCCTATTGAAAATGGGTGAAGTGGGGTCAAAGGTCACGGCATAGGAGCGGGATCCGTTGCCCTTATGCATCATAACTTGCGTAAATATGCAGGGGTGATTGTGAGGTGACACAAGAAACCCTGAAATTCTCAGCTCAGTGCCAATATACATATAATGTATAATACGCACATATAAACTAGCCACACAAGAAATAGGCCCTAGTGCTTGTGCAGTTAAACTTTGCATCTTTTCTTGTACCCAATTTTCTTTCACTGTGCAAAATCCTTCAGGCATTGCATCTTTAAAATCAAATTTTGCACTTCATATTATATGTTAATTGAGCAGTCTATGTAGATCAGTTTTACTTGAACTTGAAGCCTACAGTAGAATCCATTCAATTTCCAAAAGTAGTTATACACCGAATCTAAAATAATCAAATTATTTGAACTTTCAAAATAATGAAAAGAAGCCTTCCTTTCAGCAGGCTGTTATCTTGAGAGCATGTTTGATAACAAAAGAAACTCACAAGGTGTCACAAATTGTCTACATTCACCATTCGCACGGACATGCAGTGTTTTTAATCAAACACTGTAATTCCCAAAGAAAATGGAACCTGAAGTTTAGTTACCATTTTGTTGCATTTTTAGAAATGAAATGTTCGAAGCATCTCAAATTCTTCTAAAACTTAAAAACCCGGATATACGGGTTTGGAATGTCACAAAAAACCCAGAATTCCGGGCAACACCCGGATTACAAACAGGTCTGAATATGGTTCGAGGTCGATGAAATTATAGTAGTATATTGTAGGGGACCACCTGGAAATGAACCCTATTGAAAATGGGTGAAGTGGGGTCAAAGGTGGGGACTACCTGGGAATGAACCCTATTGAAAATGGGTGAAGTAGGGTCAAAGGTCAGGACATAGGAGCGGGATGCATTCCATTGACATTATGCGTCATAACGTGCGTAAAAATGGTTAGATTTCGATGAAATTTTAGTATGTGGTAGGGGACCACCTGGGGACGATCTTATGACGTCACAATCTCGGGCTTGATATGTTGGCGCAAGGTAACGCCATCTGTCTCATTACGTTACGCTTTGTGTGTGGATCCCATTAAAGTTTTATGACGTCACACTCTTGCGAGCAGATGGTCGCGATTCCCATCTGCCTCATTACGTCTCGCTTTGTGTGCGTATGTTCGTCCGCATGATAACTTGCGTAAAAATTGTTCGATTTCGATGAACTTTTAGTATGTGGAAGGGGATCACCTGGGAAGGAACCCTATTGAACGTGAACGAAATGGGGTCCACTGCTCTTATGCGTCATAAATTAATGTAAAAAAGGTTCGATTTTGATTAAATTTTAGTATATGGTAGGGGACCCCCTGGGGACCAACTCTATTGAAAATGGGCGAAATGGGGTCAATGGTCAGGACACAGGAGCGGAATCACTTCCATCGCCATTATGCGTCATAACTTACGTAAAAATTCTTCGATCTGGGTGAAATGTTAGTATGTTGTAGGGGCCAGCCTATTAAATGGGCGAAATGGGTTCAACGAATCCTATTGAAAATGGGAGAAATGGGGTCAAAGGTTAGGACACAGGAGCAGAATCTATTCTACAGCCCTTATGCATCATAACTTACATAAAAATGCTTCCATTCCGACAAAACATGTTATTTCGGAGGTATACTGAACCGGTTCTGTAGAATATCATCGAAATGGGATCAAAGTTCAGGGCACAAGACAGAGATTTTTTCCACAGCCATTATCCTCATAACTTGAGTGATAACTTGAGTAATGATTTTTGGTACGTTGGAAAGCATATCATAATCAATGCATTGCATGATTTTACTAACTTGTTTTTTATTTATACAGATTTGTTATACGTGTACCCAACAGTTCATTTATATGTCTACCAAAAGTACCAAGTATCACACACAACAGTAGATCTTATTAGCCTCACATTGTATCATGGAAAAGAATTTCGATGGTTGCTGGCCAACAATAGTTTATTTACATCCAATTTACCATTGCTTAACAAGGAATGATGTTGCATGGGTTTAGAAAAGTCATCATTTTTCACATATTTATTAATGGCATGCCTGTCTTTGACTCACCTGTGCAAAAATCTGCAAATAAATTTTTAACTTGAGAATAAACTGCAATCCCAGCAGTTTAGTACAGAAACATAAATATACTGTAATCCACAATAGTAATGAAGTGCTAGACAGATTGCTTTGAATTTTTGGTATGTTTCTTCAGAAATGTATCAATATTAAAAAGTGATCTCCAATTATTTCAGATTTCAAAAACAGTTTGTCCAACAAAGAAAGAAAACTGAAAACCTCCTTTCCATGCATTGCCTCGACTTGCATTATATACACATGCCAGAAGATTGGTATCTTTCTGCTTTTTTACATGATTTATAACTCCACTAGATAGCTTGTTTCTATTTTCATTTTGGCCTTATCCTTCCATGTATGAGAAGTCTTCCTCAAAATCTTCAGCACCACGACAGACGGTGAAGTCATCTTGTAAAACAACAATTTGCTTGAAATAAACACGGGACACAAAGTTGTCTTAGTGCATTTTTGTACCTTTGATTCATTATTTAAAGAAATTAATTCGCCTTTTGCTTCCTGTAGTTCTATTCATTTGTTGGACGTTCCGAGACACTCAGATTGTCAAAGTTTGTCAACAGTGATGGGAAATCCAATAGCAACAACATTCAATCACCAGCCATGTTTGTCCACAACCTCCAACTTCTGACATCACATGATAAATAAGCTCCATTATGATTCATAGCTCCCCACACTCAGTAATGCAGCTGTGATACGTTTAGGAAAAGGTCAAAACTATCACATAGTTACAGAACAAAACACTGGAACTGAATTATTTTTCGTACAAAGCATGTAGAAACTCGTATAGAGCACAGCATAAAGCTGCTATAAAATATTGCTCAAACAAGACTGGTTTAGACAGGCGTGTTAGAGAAACTAGTCACAGCATGGATTGGAATTCTCTTAAAGTCGTCAGTTTCCAAAGCAATTTTCAAAAAAGAAAGCTAAAAGAAGGAACAGAGATTGAGAAAAATCAAAATTCCATCATCAATGACTGCAGAGGATTTTCCCTGCCTAACATCTGGCAGGATTTGATGAAAAATAACCGTAACCGTCAAGGTTAACCATAACCGTGATAGTGACGGGAATAAGTGACAACAAAAAACAGCCTGAAGAGGAGAAGCGTTTTCTCCGAAAATTTGCAATTAAAATAAAAAATTTCCATAATAGTAATTTTTGATCAGTAACTGAATTAAGAAACTATGAAGCCAATTCTCAACATGAGCTTTATTCAAATAATATGTGTTGGGGCAAGTCAAAATTAAATTATAAAAATCAAACTATATAATAGTTTTGTGACCTTTTGTGAGTTTGATTCCCTAACCCCTTATGAGGGTGCACAGCTATAGGTGATAATTATTGTGTATGACAGTTGGGGTCTTGATAGTCGTATAAATGCAAATAAATTAAATGTTGACTTTACTGACGAGTGTCATGCAAACTTGTTGGCATATGTATAATGAATCTGTATGAATAAAAAGAAACACAAAAATGCAAAAAATTATTTACACCATCTGAAATGAAAAGAAAGCATCAAATGTCATTATAAAACCTCATATTTCCATGCAAGAAAAAAAAAAAAAAAAAAGGAAATGTGTGACAAGTGCACTCCGACTTGTAAACATTTACAAGTCAGACAGACTTGTTTTATGACCAAGAATTATTAGGTGCATATATCACATAAACTAAAAAAAAAAATTCTAAAAGTATCTATTTGATAATTCTAAAAGTATCTTTGTTTAACAAAACTAAAACAAGTCAGTATTACAGGAATTCCAAAAAATATTACAATTCCTCAGCTTCACAACATAAAAGGAGATTGAGAACTGCTGACATCAACAGCAAATCTATTTCACTGTGTATAACATTTTTCTTGAACTTCATCTTGCAAGAGAAAAAAATGTGTTCAGCAAAACAAACCTGAATGTTCAAACTGGGAATTTATATACAAAACCATAAATAAATATATGAGGCACGTTAAGGAAATAAGTTCTAATTGACTGAAAATGAAAGAATTTTTGTGTTCATAATATTACTTTATTGGCACAAGTTCACACAAACTTTATCTACTTCTCAACATAACCACCAGATCTAGGACCCAGGTGAAATGAATTTAAAGAATAACACATAAACGTAATGTCTAATGATCATGCTAAAATGAAAAGTAATATACTGTATTTCCTGTCAGGTTTTTGTTTGTTTGCTGTTTTTACCCAAACCATTTACTCTCTTCTAAATAAAATTCTAATTTAGTCCATAATTTTATTTTCTCGTTCTTCCCATCGCTGCTTACAAAAGTTGAAGTTTTAGATTTTATTAAAATGTAATTTGTTCAAGTTAAAATTTGCCCATATAAACACAAAGTACTGTATTTTCCTTTGTATAACCCATAGACCATGAAATTTAGACCCCCCCCCCTTTGTATAACCCACAGGCCACGAAATTCAAAAACAAATAATTAAAAAAAGCTTATGCATAATTCTTGACAGTATATAAAATGTAGATCAGGAATTTACGATAATCTGCAGCGAAATATATTATGTGACCTTGAACTTCAAATAAATAAATACTGTCATAAAAGCTGCACTACTTTTTTTATCCCGAACCACAATATCCAACGGAAAATTTTCAATTTACAGAATGACCCAAAATTCAAATGAAGTAAGAAACAATCCCCTCATTAAGAAAAAGTAACTGTCATTTTTAAAATACTAAGCATGTTATTTTCAAGTGAATAAAGAACAAAAATCCCTAGTTGTTGTTTTTTTTCAGCATTATTACTGTTCATTAGTTAGACCTAAAAATTGGTAGAAAATGTGGCCAATCCATTAATATTTGTCATTTCTGAAAAACTGAAGTATGAACTTCTGAAAAACTGAAGCCTCATTCTGTCTGTGGTTGGGACGCCTAAAAGATGAACAGCCACAACTGGCCAGCTGAAGCAAACTGCCACTGCCAGATGGAAGTGTGCATGAAACTCCTAGAAAACCCCTGCGATGTACATTTCATCAAGAGAATTGCTACATGCGATGAAAAGTGGGTCTATTTCCGTAATCTTAACACACAACGGCAATGGTTGAGCCCGGGTCAGCTTCCAGAACCTGTTGCCACACATGGGCACTTCGAGCACGAGGTGATGCTCTACGTTTGGTGGAATTTCGAGGATAATCCATTACGAGTTTGTTCCAGACGGTCGGACCATCAACGCCAACCTCTACTCTGAACGGCTGGAGCGGATGTATGCCATTTTGGAGGAGAAGTATCCAGCACTGGTGAACAGAAAGCGCGTTCTCCTGCAGGAGGACAACGCTCGGCCTCATACCGAGCGAATGACCCGGGCAAAACTCCAGGAACTTAAGGGCATTGAACTGATGCCACACCCAGCATATAGTCCAGACCTTGCCTCGTCAAATTATTACTTGCTCTGGTCCGTGGCCCACTTCCTTTGTGGGCAGCACTTCAACAACCAGGAGGAGGTGGCAGCTGGGGTGAAAGAGTTCTTCACCTCGAAGGACAAGAACTGGTACCACCGCAGAATCAAAGAACTGGTAGACAGATGACTAAAGATGGTGCAACACGATGGCCTATACTTTGAATGCTAGTCAGCTTTCGTTGTAAAGGTACGTATGAAGACAAAGTGATCCAAATATTGCAAAACTTTCGACTCACCCTATGTAGTACCACCTTCATTGCATCTTATATTCTGTCAAAATGCTCATACATTAAAAAACAACAACACATATTTCTATCTTTCTGTGTCTCTCTACCTGCATACATACTGTTACATTTTTTTCATTGTTAACGCACATCCGATACTTTTCTGCATGATTTCCTTTTAGCTGCCTGCAGGCAGCTATAATGAGATCATGCAGATTTCTTAAGAATTAAAGGGCCAGAAAAACGTTTTTAAGAGGTGTGAACCTAAACATAACTTTTTAATACAATATTCACTGCAAATTACAAAAAAAAATTGAAGTAAAAAAATTGGGCACCTAATATTTAGGTACCAGGTATTTTTCCAGCCCTGTATCGGGGCACAAGTTTTGTATCCCTTCATCAAAAAAGTTTGCCACCAATGCACTGACCCAATCCTTCACCTCAGCATTGCTGTTGAACTGCAAAAACAACTTCACAGCTGAGTAGGTATCTTCCTCTTAACTGCACAAAATCATCGCCAAGCACTTCGCAGTATCGTAAATTGTGTTCCAGATGCCTGCCCAAAATGCTCACAAATGTTTACAAAACACAGTGCATAGCAGCGGAACTGAACTTCGGGAACAGTATCAAAATCTTGACAAGTTTTTGGACCACATGAAACTGATTGCCCATGTGAGACTAGACAGCAAGCAGCAGTAAACGCAATAGTAGCACAGTGGATCTCCAAATCCAAAAAAATGCAAGCACACACTTTTTGAAAAGAAGATCATGTGTACTGCGTTTCACACATTGATTTCATTACTTGTGGAACGACGAAAAAACAGCAATGCTTACTGTGAAACCCTACAGAAGTCATGGCAGATGATTCAAGCCAAAAGACAAGGCCTACACATCCCTGGAGTTGTTTATGCAGCTCAACACGGATGCTGAAGTGAAAACAGCCATGCAGGATTGGACCAACATGTTGGCAGCAACTTCTTCCACAACAACATACAAAAACCTGTGGTCATGATCAGGCCTCGCGAATGTCGGTCGCCAGTCGCCAAATGGCGACCAGATATTTCATAGTGGTTAGTAATTTTTTTATTATAGTAGCTAATGATGGCGAGTATATTTTTCTCCCAAGTGAGCAACTATTTTGTCCAACTTTTCCACCCACTAGGACTCGGCAATGTATCGATACATCGTGAAAAAAAGGGGTGAATTTAACATCGATGTTACGGTGTTTCGACTGACGAAACTACGATTCATCACCACTGTGATGCAAATGCTCGCAATGTAATTGCCACTGCGCGCCACCAAGCACTGTTGTTCAAACTGGTATTCCCAGTCCAAGACACGTGAATATCGGCTAATCCAAGCGAAGCGTTGATATTCTTTGGCTAATCCTCGTGCACGTGCCTCTCTGATGTAGTTTCTCGCAGTGTCTCGTTCCAGACGCTATATCGAGGGATTGCTCATCGGAATATCGTCTGCAAGGCGAGTAATCGTGAATATCGTAAGGGTACCATCACTGATGCAGACACGATATTTAAACAGGTGTCTTATCGGGCCTCCTTGCGCCGACGCTATTAAGAGGCTGCGTGTTCCACGCGTTGAATCTTGAAAATTCACCACAGTGTAGAAACAATTGGAAGTATGTGGAAGGGTTTTTTTTTTTATGTGAATACGTCTTTAAAATCAGACCATTACTAGGTGGGCAGTACGGAAAGTTGAGCGTTACGAAAAAAAATGGGCGTCGAGTTCGGTCTAATAATTTTTATAATATCAACACAAACTAAACCAACCTAGTGTCATTCGATAGCTAAGGGAACAAAGACTTGTTAGTGACCTTGAGTTACCGTGCAGCGATAAGCGGGGGGAGCTTTGCACTGCGCAAACTTCTAATCAGTGTATAACTCGGCACTGTAAAGCTTTACGACGTCGAAATTGGTCTCGCACGAAAGCTAACATCGAGATCTGTCGATTTAAAACACCAGGAATGAAATTAAATACAGTGTTGGTTGTGAAACTTTAGATCGCAGTTGAAAAATTTCACAATGTCGGCATATGCTCATCGAAAAGCCGAGCAGAAATACATCAGACATAGTCTATGCGGAAGAGCAACTTGTCAGCTTTCAATAAACACCGCAATGTCTGCTGCAGAACGCATGATAAAGTATCGGGAGCGAAAGAAAATGGCTGCGGCGCAGCCCGCGAGCACTTCAGCGGCGGCGACGCATGAGCCCATTGACATGGAGCATCAGTAATGAACCTCATAAAAACCAGTAATTGGGCATGTCTGAATAGTGACGCTTTAAACGACCCAATGGTGATTAGATGCAATAGCACTTCAGTTGAAGATTTTGATCCTCACAATGCTATTCAATTGTGGTGGGCAGATATCTTTGATGGGAAGATCAGACACAGTACGTATCAGTGGTAGACTCTATCATCATTATTAGTGCCACTTTATATATATCCTAGCTTTTTGTCCCTTTGTTTTAAATAATATTAAAAGAAATCAGACATCTAAATTCAATGGCCTCTCAAAAATAAATTAAGTATGTGTAAATTAAGATAGTAAAAGTAATGATATTACAGCACTGAAAATAAATTATCAAAAAATCAATCATTTTGGAACAAAAGTTAATGCAATATTTGCAGTCAATCTAATGATCCTATGCAGTAACTGTTCATTCTGTTTTTTATGAAGTTAATGTGGAGGTGTCTCTCATAAGAAAAAACAACATGCACCCATTTAATTTCATAGAAACATAAGTAGAGAAGTTACTGAGTTATTATTATTTTTTTAATTTCGTGCGGCCAGTAGATTTTGCCATTTGGCTAGTAAATTTTTTAATCCATCAGCCACATTGGCTAGTAGAAATTTCAGCAGTTTCACAAGGGCTGGTCATGATATGACAAATAAATCAAAGAAGGAAGAAATATTCTTCATAATACATGGGAAATTGATACAATATTCAAAGCAAATAGATTATAAATTCTTAATCTGCTTGTGACACTTACTGGTCATCCATGTAAAATATCTCAAAATACTACTTGGAATTCACTGTCCTAGGTTGTGAAGAGTAGCAAAATCAAGTAGGTTAGAAGATGATATCTGGATATGCCTTTGTTAATGGAGCAATACCACTTTGTGTGAAGCCCATAACCGTGAGCAACAGCCGTTAAAGTGTGGGAAAGCTAGTGGTTTTCAAGGCTATTGCAATGCATTTTGTGTTAGGCAAATTGCCTTCTTTCGTCGCAAATGTTTCTAATTTTACATCGTAAATTGCTGCCGATGTGTGAAAAAAATGCTGAATTTATAAAATTCTTAATTATTTTGAGGCTCCTTCCATTTTTATTTTAAGTTGAAATACACGAACGTTAGTGTGAATTCTAAACAAACAATATTAAAATTGAAAACTTCACTCATGTAAGAAATATAATTCATTCTGGTTTGATATTAACATGGTTTCTGCAACCAAAAACCACGCAATTCCAAAATACACACAGTTGAAATAACATAGATATCACGTAAACAACGTCAAATTCCCACACCTTGGGCTTTTATGGTAAAGAGACTCAGGGTATCTCCAGAAGTATTATTCTAACCTCCTTGTACATGAGTATGTTGTACGGGAATAGTTTCCAAATTATTACCAGATTTTGCAGATAGTTTTTGCTTGTAGATCAAAATAAATAAATAAATAAAAATTTTATTTACAGCAATTAAAACACTTACTCATGGCTTTACTCAGATTAATATACTTAATTTTATTTTAACTTGAAGAACTTTCGATTATTTTTTACATCTTCTGAGTTCTTTTGTTTTTACAGACGTTTCTGATCTCTAGATTTCATCAAGGCTATCATCATTGTACAGAAACTGTATCAGAAGTTTTGTTTACACAGAAAGAATTTAAATTTTGTTGCCAGATTCCTCTTGCAGTTGTCAGTTATTAAATTAAAATGTTTTCCTTATGGATTTTGTAAGTCTACAATTTTTGAATTAAGTTGTTGAAAATGCTATTTATAATGTTTGAAGGTTCATTGATGGAACTGTTTTTCTGAACGTAAAAGAGCTCTTTCTTTAATTAGCACATTCAATTGTAATGCGCTTAGTTTACCCTCATTGGATCTGTAATGTTCTAATAATTATTTATTGTTTTATGAATTTTCCTTTAAATTATCTTATTCTATTGTTATCGTGGTTTGCACTTTATGGGTTTGCAGCAAGTTTTCTGTTTCATTGGTTGTGTACACAGATACATTTTACTTTTATACAACTCTGGGCTTGTGTAACGGTTAGCATACTGGAACAGAAATTGGGAGATGCGGGTTCATTTCCCATCCCAGGGGAATGAAATTTTTAAGTTTTCTGAGAGATGTTACATGGATAACCAGTAAGTGTCACAAGCAAATACATAATGCATTTGCTTTGAATATTGATACATGACAAATGTCTCAATGTACAGTAAAATTATGTCGAGAAGTAGCTTGACATGTGTGAAAACTTGTATCAACAAAGTAATTTTAGAAACACAAAAAGTTCTTTCACTAGCATCCAGTTGGAACTTACTTTTTAGACATGCCTCATAAGCATATACATCAACCATTCTCAATCCATGCTGGATGAAGGTCTCCCCAAAGCCTCTTCTACATCTTGAACAACTCCCTTCCACGCCATTCCAGCATGCTTTTGAATTTCATCCATGCATCTCCCGTCTGGTTTCCTCCTGTCCCTTTGTACCCAGTCTAGTATTTTACTTGTTGAATGGTGGTGGTCAGTTGTAGCAATATGTTCAGCCCACTGCCACTTGAGGGACTTTACCGTGGTTCATGATGTCAGTAACTAGTCATTTTGTTGATCCACGAGCTCCTCTTTCTTTCTTGGCTACAATGTCAAAGATTTGGATTTATTTGCTGTGAAAAGAAGCAAATGTGAAGAGGAGAAAATTATCTACCAGTGCAAAAGTCCTGATTCATAACTGGCAAGGGGAAAGGACACATTCACCTCAAAAACAACAGGTAAAAATAATTTCCATCTTTTGTGTAGTTCCACAAATAATGTCTAGAGAAAGGATACCTATTATAATAAACACCAAACTGATAATTAACACAGAAATTACATTTTACCAGCAGGGAATAATAATTTTTTTGCAGAACTATAAATGAAATGCAAGTAAGTAAAATCACGAAAGTACAGACATACATAGACAGCAAAAACTGATGTAGTGAAGCTAATCTACTAAAAAATGTGAATTTTTGTTTTTAAGTAACTGCACAGAAATAACGTTTCATTGCTTTTCCAAAGCCATGATTCAGCAAGACTAACGAATGCAAGCCTTTTTTTTTTTTTTTTGATTGAAGGTTTAACGACCACCGTGAGCAACTCAATGGGCTATAAGCAGTCGCCCGTCCCTAATTTAGGGTCACTGGCTCCAGGGAAGGGAGAGAGCCAGTGCTGTAAGACAAACACAACATCCATGCCTCACCGGGATTCGAACCCAGCCCCCTTTCGGACAAATGATTAGAGGCCATCGCTTAGACCACTGCGCCACCGGGGCGGCCTAGACAGTCTTACTACTGTGTTAATTAAGTATGCATCTGGAGTAATGCTTCACACAGTATAACTACTCAGAGGTGTAACTAGGGAAGGTCAAGCGAGGCAACTGTTCCAGTGCAGCTCAAGAAGGGGCGCAAAAATCACCACTTACAATCTGATAAAATTTGAAGCTTTTGCACAGATTTTTGGTGAAGTTTTTTTAGGCAACACTTTGTCAATTTACAGAATTTGCTTATAATATGCTTTGCCAGTTTCAGTAAACTTGGCAAAGTAAAATTTGCATTTCTTTCTCAAAGTGTTCAGGGAATATTGGATGCTCACATTCAAAAATGAAGGTACGATTGTAGATATGTTGTACAAAAAGAATGTCAATCACACTTTTGAAGATTCTTTGGGGGCTATTTGATCATTACTGCAACTGGGAGCCACAACTTCCAGCTGCATTTGGTCTTTTTGATATGGTACTGAAAGTCTGAAGCAATTAGGAAAAGCTATACAGTCAGTCTGATTGTGCCTCCTCTATAGAGATAACATAATGGGATCTTAATTTTGCTTTGATAAGCAATATATATATTTATTTACTTATATACAGTCCCCAACCATGGGTGGAAAAAATAGGACAGATTCCCAGGCTCTGTAGACAAGAAAGGCAGATAAATGACAGTTTAAATGATAAACAACAAAAATATGAATGAAACTGAAAAAACAGTGTAAGGGACTGTGAAATTTATGTGAAAAAATGTTACCATCTGGGAATAAATACATACTGTGCCCCCTCAAATAAGAAAATAATTAGTAAATGTTATTTCTTTTTCAAAGAAAGCATCTTTTAATGTTTTGGAGAAGTTTAAAGTACTTCTTCAAAAATTCCTCAGTCGATAACATTTGTGGAGCAATATTCCTATCCGAAGTCTCCCTCCTGAAATAAATTTCTGATTTTGCTACTGCAAATCAATTTTACCTATGGTAACACATTTGAGTAACCCAGAATAGCAAAGTGGCACTACTGTAAGCATTTAATTACTTTGATGTCACAATATGGTACACATATTTCCAGCTGCTCTGCAGTAATAGTACAAATTTTCAAACGCATAGGAATTTTGGATTCTCTCACACAATTTCTCGATCCCCTGCCATGAGCTAGGTGTTGCTCTACACACTCATCGTAAGCCTATCATTTTTCTTTGCTATACTTCATTAATGAGCACAGTTATTGTGACAGCATGTGAAAGGAACACGGAGTATACAATAAGGGGTGAGAGCATGTGCTCTCACCATTGAAGCCAGCTAAGTTGCGTGGCCGCCATGTTACATTACCCTCAGTTGCTCATTTTTGCTTTGTAAGTTAAGGAAGATTTCAGTTTTTTATTTCGTGTGAGAAGGGCGTTTGCTTATGACTGATCTATGGAATTGTTCATTGGAAGTTTTTTTTTTTTTTTTTTTTTTTGATTGGAGGTTTAACGACTACCGTGAGCAACTCAAATGGGCTATAAGCAGTCGCCCGTCCCTAATTTAGGGTCATTGGTTCCAGGGAAGGGAGAGAGCCAGTGCCGTAAGACAAACACAACATCCATGCCTGACCGGGATTCAAACCCGGACCCCTTACGGACGAATGATCAGTGGCCAACGCCTTAGACCACTGCGCCACCGGGGCGGCCATTTGAAGTTCAACTAACATTAAAAGCTGAAGAGAGATCTATTGTATTTGCGGATCAAAAACTTATGATGGAATAGCTAAACATTTCTAGTACGAATTAGAAATTTGTCCAGTTTTCAATAACTCCTGGTCAAAGATCACATTCCCGAAAACGTCTTATTAAAACTTTGTAAAAAGCATTCGTTTCTCGCGCACAATAAAATCCGTGTTTTTTTTTTATTTTAAATTCATAAATTATCGCATTTCTTATTAGTACATAGTAGTCTATCAACACTAACAGATTTTATTGTGCGCTACAAACGTTTTTCAATTTGCATATTCCGTGTACGCTTCTTTCAAATTTTGTAAATTATTAAAGTTTAGCACGAACTATATTGTTTCTAAGGTAACATTTCGTTGCATTTCTGTCTTCAGAAACATTCACTTGATCACGATATAAATGAGGGTTTTCTTCTTCACTTTAGAGTTTGTGATCGGCTTCCTGCATTACTTAAAACAGCATGTACTTTTCGTGTGGCGAGTTAAAGGGATTTTTGTCGTATGCAGCAGTAAAACGTGACTTAGCAGTGCTTTGAAAAGAAAGAATAGAAAACAGTGGTGATATTATAGACTACATCCATAAATGTACACAATATTTTTCTTTTTTTGCAAGGCTTTAAAAGTGTTAGCCTGCCTATATTGTTAGGTACGTAATTCGATGGGAACGCAATCAAACGAGTAACATAAGATGGCTACCGCTCAGAGCGTCGGCTTCAGAGCTTTACATAGGGCTTGCTTGTTATGCTCCCTCTCCTTGTTCTATCCTCCTTGGAAAAGAATCAAGAGAAACTGTATGTGATTTGCATCCTCAAAACTAATGCTACATTACACCTAGTAAACTGGGACAAGAATCAAAGCAAAGCTTTATTATTTATGTAAGAATGATGGAACATTTTTGCATATTTTCAAAATTTGAACATTACTTCCATGAACATTTATTGTGGTGTGTTTTTTCGTAGACGTTTTTTGTGGTGCATTTTTTTTTTTTTTGGAGGCACTTTTTCTGTGAGTTCAATTTTTGGTTAAACTTCCGTATTCGGCCCCCAAGTAGTTCAAACACTTTTGTGCGACTTCTATCCATCCGAGGAGTTTACCAAAACGTTTGTTTGAGATGGTGGCTTTTGTGATTATCACAACGGGTTGTTAATTTTGAGATGAGTTATATCTTCAGGTGTATCGCCTCTCCCTTTAGGTAAAGGGGTAGGTCACGGCTGAAGACAAAACAAGGGAGACGGAAATATAAATATTTGCTTAATACAATGAAAATTAATTAATTAGAAAAATTAAGATAAACAATTAGATATCAATTAAGATTAAACAAGGAAGCCGAAAATATAAATATTTGCTTTCCAGCTCCCTTGTTTTGTCTTCAGCTGTGAACTACTTGGGGGCCGAATACGGAAGTTTAACCCAATTTTTTTTCTCAGCAAATAAACATTTCTATTACTGCATATTTTTTTCTTTGGAAGATTTTTAAACATTTTTTATTACTGTAGATTTTTTTTTCATTTGGAAGATTTTTTTTAAACTGATCTTCTGTGGTTAAACTTTTATTTTGCAACACAAGCACAACTGATCATACATACTGCTTAGATATATCACAATCAGGGGCCAAACTAGTAAAAATGAAAAATTAATTTTCTAGGGGGATGGGTGTATACAACTTGTTTTGCTCCACGATTGTAACTGCGAAAAATATCTTAATGCTTTTATTTACCTTTTTATTCTATGCATTTTTTTTTTTTTTTTGAGGTTTAACGACCACCGTGAGCAACTCAAATGGGCTATAAGCAGTCGCCCGTCCCTAATTTAGGGTCACTGGTTCCAGGGAAGGGAGAGAGCCAGTGCCGAAAGACAAACACAACATCCATGCCTCACCGGGATTCGAACCCGGACCCCTTACGGACGAATGATCAGAGGCCAACGCCTTAGACCACTGCGTCACCGGGGCGGCTATTCTATGCATAAAACCACAGTGAAAGAGAAACCATTGTTACAAAAAAAATTTAACTTGCTTTGATTGCACAAATGTTTTTTCATAGAAAAGGAGCTATTTTTTTTTAATTGGAGGTTTAACTACCACCGTGAGCAACTCAATGGGCTATAAGCAGTCGCCTGTCCCTAATTTAGGGTCACTGGCTCCAGGGAAGGGAGAGATCCAGCGCCGTAAGACAAACACAACATCCATGCCTCACTGGAATTCGAACCCGGACCCATCTCGGAAGAATGATCAGAAGCCATCGCTTAGGCCACTGTTGACATTTCAAGAGAGGGCAACAAGTGCCTGCTCATGTGCCTGTACCAGGGCCTGTAAACCGATGGTTGGGCACTGCTTATATGCACTTACACACACTCCAAAAATTAGTTGTATATACATATAAAATAGGAAAACAGATGGAGGTGCAATATTTTGTGGTTTGTTCCAGGCATGGAAATATCTAGTTATGTCTTTGTACCTAGTCAGGTCATGATTACTTCAAATATTCTGTGCAAATTTGCCACACAGGTAGGTCTTAAACAAGTCATTATTTCAACCTGGATTATGCTTGATGAAAAATAATTTCAAGAAAAAAATAAGGTGCAGAAAATGCTCAAAAACGAAACTATTTTTTGTTTTCCTAGTCACACTGTACTACTAACCTAACTACGATAAAAGTAGCATTACTGTAATGGTGTTATATTACAGCATTTATTTTTTAAAGCTCACATAATTAGATTATTTTGCGCTGTACAGAAATTAAAGTACCATGTTATACGATTTGCCATCATGTTTCTGTTACCCAAAACTGTTTGAGCAAAAGTAAGTCAGGTACAAGGAAAAATGAACAATCTTTACTCATATTACACGAGGGCAAAACACAAATCCTATTTTTAGGATGGAAAAAAATCCAAAAAACTTCTGAATTAAAAAATCCATGTACTAAATGCTCTATTACACATTTTCACTTTTGTGTACATACACATTTGCCAATTCAATTTTCAACGAAAACATGTGCTTGCTGCATTACACAAAGATGCTTCATTCCGCACGCTCGTTTTTGCAACTCTTTTGAGCACACCTAGGTATGTAGTTTTGATGGCTAGAAGTAATGTTTGGTTATAAAGAATTATTAATTTTGAATCTTGTACTGGTACAAATTTGAGAAATATGTATTCCTGTTAAATTTCATTTGAGAGTCCATGCTTTACTCAGTCAAGTGGCCAGCATGCACTACAAAACAATATTAGTTTCATCACCAACTTACTTTTATACACTATTAAATGTACACATACAAACGTATTTAACAAATAAGTTATAAAAGTAATTGCCATTTTAGCTCCTTTCACCTGATTTACACAAGAAGTCATGTCCCCAACTTGCTATGATTAGTCATGCATAGTAAAAGCAACCCCATGTACCCAGTAGTTTATTTAGAGAAAATCGAAAGATTTTGCTATTTCGAACAACAATTTTGCTTAACTGATCAGTACTGTACTCAAAAACAATCAACTTTTCGTGCAAAAGAACGCATAACGGAGTTCACATCATTGTGGAAAACGACCTCTGCGGCGATCGGTGCTACTGACAAAGATAAACAATGAACAAAATCATACGAACCAGCCAAAACAAATCGTAGTGCTCAAGTTAAATAATTAGAATTACGAGCTCAGTGAAGATTATACAGTAAACAGCCTCTGAATTTGGATTTTCTGCACCTGACTGGTATACATGGTATGTAAATACAAAACATCAACGACGATAATATCGATAAAAGTCATGTTGTGACAAGAAATTTAAAATTGTAGCACAAACAACCTTGTATTTCCGCAGAAAATCCCATTAAAACAGGGTATAATACAGTAAGCTGTGAGATATATTTTGGAACATCGGCTTGACAGGCGGCCAAAATTGGAATAAATCACTCTCCCGTTTGTTTTTTCAGCACAACACTCAGTAAAAAGCTTTCTGCTTCAGGTATTACTTACCCGCCAAATTTATATACATGAAAATATTCCAGTCATTGTCACTCACATCTATATTTTCCGGACAACGGCCGCTCATATACCACTATCATGACAGTAATTTAATCACCTAAACAATGATAATTTACTTTAAAAATTACTTCGGTTCGCCATTTCGATGTCACTTAGAACCAGTCCACTCTCGACATACACTAAATGCGATGAGCACCCTCTATTGCTCATCGGAACAGCAATCAGCAAAATATTTCCCACTTTCTCAGACTCCGTTTACTTTCGTCTTCCTCTATAAATGTAACATTATAGGTATAATTATCTCACCTTGTTAAAGCTGGTTAATCTGTGGATTACGGAAATTAAACCAATTTGTGTGGGACAAATATAATAAAAAAATCACATTACGAAAGACAGCTATTGAAACAATTATAATAACAATCGTTGACCATGACCACAACGTGGGTCGCCACTGCCAGCCCACCCCACTATAAAAAGATTTTAAAGAATTTCGGAAATTACTATACATGTGCATACAGTAAAAATATTGAAACAGTTTAGCACCCATGTCAATCATTTGTAATACACAGGATACGTCCCTAGTGGATAGGGAACGAAATTTTGGATATCGCTGCAATCATATTACCATATCAAATGCTCGTTCGTACCGTATATCAATGTTTATTAAATTGTGGGAGACTTTTTTTAATTATGAGCGTGTTACGAATTTGAGCTTTCTAAGAATGATTGCAGTTGATTTAACTGCTAAATAATGGCTGTGAGAGCTTTACAGTGATCCGGTGTGGCCAAGATTGCTCTTCAATAAAACATTTTTCGAAATGTTTTTGGAAAAGTCAACAGAATGCCAATAAAGTCTTAAGACATCTTAAACAGGGAGTTGTGCACAGACCCCCTAAACCCTTTCCTCAAACACCCCAAAACCTCAAAACCCTTCGTTGGAAGGCGTGTAACACGCATACATACTTTTTAATTTTTAAGTATTAGTCCTTCATTATCATATAGCACAGTTGTCAATGTCTACGTTAATTCCTTAGTTCTTTTTTTTTTTTTTTATTGGAGGTTTAATGACCACCGTGAGCAACTCAGTGGGTTATAAAAAGTCGCCCGTCCCTAATTTAGGGCCACTGGTTCTAGGGAAGGGAGTGAGCCAGCGCTGTGGGACAATCACAACATCCATGCCTTACCGGGATTCGAACCCGGACCCATCTCGGACGAATGATCAGAATTCAAATGGTATTTATTGAGAAACAAATATATACAAGTATTTACAATCACCGGGTTGTTGGCGATCCCATCATGCTTTTCACCTGACAAAGCAATTAATAGAAGTAACAAAAAAGTGGCGCATATATTGGACTGGAATGCTCATAAAAGGCAGTCGGGGAATGTTCAAATTTCGGAGGAACAAAACACAAAGGGATCAATTGTTGAAAGCCGCCCCGGTGGCGCAGTGGTCTAAGCGATGGCCTCTGATCATTCGTCCGAAAGGGGTCCGGGTTCGAATCCCGGTGAGGCATGTATGTTGTGTTTGTCTTACGGCACTGGCTCTCTCCCTTTCCTGGAACCAGTGACCCTAAATTAGGGACGGGCGACTGCTTATAGCTCATTGAGTTGCTCACGGTGGTCGTTAAACCTCCAATCAAAATAAAAAAAATTGTTGAAGAAATGTAGGAAAACCACTGATGAAGATGGAGGAAAAAGCCAGCTTGATGTTGGGTGCTGACTTCGCTGAAAAAGTCCGTCGTGGAAAGCGCTATGATTCACTTTGAAGGAAGGAGCTCATCATAGGAAGACGCAAAAAGTTTAGCGATGACTACGCACAACAAGATGCGACAATGTTGAATTCGAGAAGCACTGGTGATGAGAAGGTGAAGGAAGGATGGCAAATATAAAGCTGTCAGGAAGAGATGGTAACCAGATAGGATGGTGCAGTCACAGACCTCACTCACAGTGATCACTGGAGAGAATGGAACACAAATGTAGCAAACCGGGCAAGGACAGAAGAATGAACAAGGACCAGGAGATCTCAGGAACTATCGAGGTCAAGACTCATTCCCAGCTGAGCACAAGCAAGTGAAGCTTGATGGAAAACATCATGAAAAAGATCAGTCTCATCTCCCAGGAAGACATAGCACAACATGCGGAATTCTCATCACGAGAAAGAAACACTAGTCACACTTCCTGGTGATGAAAGAAAAAAACCAACAAAATACGTTCTTAACAAAAATACGTTCTTAACTAAAAAAAAAACAAAAAAACCTTGGGGTCCCCCCCCCAAAGAATAAATTGGTGTTATCCCGTCCATTTGTATGGACAAAAGAAGAACGTTGAAACGTTGCTACAGGCGTATTTGGCCTGTAGCAGCTAAACAAAAAAAATAATAACTGATTTGTATAAAACGGAGCATCATTGGGGTCGTTGAAGATGGCCTGCAAGTTTAGGCATGAGAACTTTAAGCAAGCATCTACCATACTGGATGGCCCAAGACGGCAGAGAGACATTACTAAAGACTTCCTCGAGCGCTGAGAGTTGTTGAACGATTTCGGGAAGGTGCTGTAAATTCCTCTGCACACATGGTATTTGTAATTTGCATAATGTTGCTGTTTTTTGGACGCTGATAGAGAGATATTAATTCAGGGAGAGTAAATGGCGAATTGGGGACAGTGCTGTCCTGGAAAACTTCTGGAAAGTCAAGAACGGTGTGGGAAGGGGGCATTCACCTTCTGAAGAAGCAGACTGCGATTCACTATCTTGGGCAGTTTCCATGCTTTCTTCTGCCGAATCGGTAAGGATGCCGTAGGTGTTGGATGTTTTGTTTGTTTGTTTGAAGTTTAACGACCACCGTGAGCAACTCAATGGGCTATAAGCAGTCGCCCGTCCCTAATTTAGAGTCACTGGTTCCAGGGAAGGGAGAGAGCCAGTGCCGTAAGACAAACACAACATCCATGCCTCACGGGATTCGAACCCGGACCCCTTCCGACGAATGATCAGAGGCCAACGCCTTAGACCACTGCGCCACCGGGGCGGCGGTGTTGGATGTGGAAACAGCGTATTGGCTGTCCTGGCTAGGTGAAGCAGAAGAACGTCGAGAGTGCGGGGTTAAAGTGCGCTTTTTTTGTCGTAAACTGGAACGAGAAGACGCACGAGTACATCGTGGTGAAGCAGGGGAAACAGTTAGTTTATTAACTGTCTGAGACTGGGTGGCCAGTTGAGGTGGTAGCAGATGTGGAAAATTTGAAGTGTCTATATCAAGGGGATTATGTAAACCCACTGCAGTAGAGGTCAAAGTCGGCCATGGTCTAACATTATCAAAGTGACGAGATCTAGGATCTGAAGCAACGGGGTTACCAGTAGAAGTACAGTCTGTAGAAGGTATTACAGGTGGTTTTCCTGCAGTTCCTGGGTGAGCAGCAAATAAAGCCGATGAAGGTTCCTGTAGGCTGGTAATAGAAGTAGCAGCGGCAGCAGAACTGTTCTGTAGACCACGGTGTGGGCATTCAGACAGGACATGCCCCTCAGCCTTGCACTTAAAGCACTGGACACCCGCAAACACATTAAAAAGGAATGTGCAGGTGCCAATACTGAGTTCCATGGATGTGGGACGTTCAACAATAGTTTCATCACTAGGGAATATGATACTGTTCTGTCGACGTCCTCCTTGCATTAAACTGTTGTGCGAGTCGCGCCCTAAAGCTGGAAGAATTTTCGTTTTACCAATCACTCGTCCAAAAGACCCTAGTGCTTTAATTAGTATTGGATCCGGGATGGCTGTCGGCACCGGCGATAGGGTAACAGTAATAGGCCTATGTGAAGCAGAAATAGGTTGTAAATGGAAATGTCTAATATCAATTCCTGACTGAAGTATTTTATCAACAGTAGTGGGGTCTGTAAATTGAACTATAATTCCCCCTCCCATATGAATAATAGACACTATGTTTTTTTCGGAAATAACTTTTTTTTTTTTTTTTTTTTTTTTTTTTTGGAGGTTTAACGACCACCGTGAGCAACTCAATGGGCTATAAGCAGTCGCCCGTCCCTAATTTAGGGTCACTGGTTCCAGGGAAGGGAGAGAGCCAGTGCCGTAAGACAAACACAACATCCATGCCTCACCGGGATTCGAACCCGGACCCCTTACGGACGAATGATCAGAGGCCATCGCTTAGACCACTGCGCCACCGGGGCGGCGGAAACAACTTTATAAACAGCATCTAGATAAAGTGGGAAGTGGGTGTCGGGCAACGACTGAAAAAAAAAGACACTAAGAAGTAATGCAAAGTTATACTGCTTATCTTCATAAGATTCTTCAGGAACCAAAATCTTCAATACTTTATCTACTCTGGTTAATTCAATGTTATCACAAAATGAATTCGTAATCTGCTGAGATGAGCCACCAACAACAGTCGCAAACGCAAGCGGGGATGGGGGTGGGCACATATCACTAGTCCTAACACCAGAGTTAGTTCCATCGGTGTATGGGGCGTTGCTGGTAGAAGACATAGTAGAGATATCAGAAAGCATAGGTGAAGATGCAGGCACACTCAATGCCGATGAATACGATATTGTAGAAACTGAAAACGAAGAAGAATCATGTGCAGCGGTAGAGACGATAGCAGAGGTTGCATCCATCTCGGCCATGAACCCTAACGCGAGAGAGTGCTGCACCTCGCAACATTCAAAAAGAAAAAACCACAAACCTTTGGCTGTCCATAATCACTGATTCTGAAGTGGAAAGGAGTGTATGAAACAACAAAACGTTACCAAGAACACTTAAACCAACACAAAAATATCCAAGGTCAAGCAAGAACCGACTATCACTCGGAAGTTCTACGAATATGCGACTTGTCCTTATCAGAAACCATCGCTTAGACCACTGCGCTACCGGGGCGGCATTACTTCTTTTTTACTTCAGATCTATGTAAGTAGCATTCCGATGATGTTTTTTGGTTCTTGTTTAATCCATATGTTCAAAGTCTAGTATCATATCAACCACAAGAGGTATATATATTTTAACAGCAGGGGCGGATTTCCGGCTAGGCGCACTAGACGTGCGCCTAGGGCCTCACTGTTTGAGGGGCTCCGAAAACATGTAATTGGATTTTCAGTTTTGTTTTGGTTTTCACGGACCGAAGCAAATCAATCCTTAAAGCGATTACTTTGTATTGTCAATTCATATTTTACTTTCTCATATTAATAATAATTTTTTTTTTTGCTGTTGCTGATATTCCGAATTTTCGAGTTCTTATCGATGTACTTAATTTTCGAGTTCTTATTTATGGCCCCGAAAACATGTAATTGGATTTTCAGTTTTGTTTTGGTTTTCACGGACCGAAGCAAATCAATCCTTAAAGCGATTACTTTGTATTGTCAATTCATATTTTACTTTCTCATATTAATAATAACATTTTTTTTTGCTGTTGCTGATATTCCGAATTTTCGAGTTCTTAACGATGTACTTAATTTTCGAGTTCTTATTTATGGCCCCGAAAACATGTAATTGGATTTTCAGTTTTGTTTTGGTTTTCACGGACCGAAGCAAATCAATCCTTAAAGCGATTACTTTGTATTGTCAATTCATATTTTACTTTCTCATATTAATAATAACATTTTTTTTTTGCTGTTGCTGATATTCCGAATTTTCGAGTTCTTATCGATGTGCTTGTTTTGAAAGGAACGGTTAAAATAATTTTGAGTCTCTTTTAGTAGTAGGTAAAGGAGGTATTCACGCTTCCCACACTTTTCATTGTTTAAGTCGTATTTTTAACTGACCTGCTGTGCTATAAATCGCTTTCATGCTACTTCCAGCCAAGGGAACACATCTGTGTTGGAACCTTCCCACCTTCCCCCCCCCCCGAGTTGCGCTGAGGAGTGCTTGTAAAAACTTTCCTGATGATCGGGGGCACTTCTCTGTGATCGGGGGTGTTTGCTGTTAATTGTTTTTTCCTTCGTGGTAGGCTAATCAATGACGAAAGAAATATTCTTCATAGGATAATTCTTCTTAGGACAATCAAGTTCTTTCTTGTCCCTAATCCCTCTAAACCATCTTAAACCAAAAGAGTTATTAATATCTAGGCTGAAAAAGTAAAGAAATTTGAGAATACCACACTCTACCTTATTTAACATTGTTAAAAGTAATTTATATTGTGTTGCAACAACATTTTCTCATTAGTAGCTGCTCCCCTTGTTTAATACTGATAATTATCAAGTATTCGCACCTTTTCTATTCCTTAAATCGACTAAAAACTAGCTTTTGAAAAAACAATAAAAAGTTGTTGTTTTTATTGAAGGTTAACGACCACCATGAGCAACTCAATGGGCTATGAGCTGTCTTCCGTCCCTAATTTAGGGTCACTGGTTCTAGGGAAAGGAGAGAGCTAGTGCCGTAAGACAAACACAACATACATGCCTCACCGGAATTCGAATCCGGACCCCTTTCGGACGAATGATCAGAGGCCATCGCTTAGGTCACTGCGCCACGGGGGCGGCATAAAAAGTTTCAATGACACTTTTACTCAAAAATATGCAGTTCCTTCTTTTTTATTTTCGAACCGGATCTTTTGCATTTAATTCGTAAGCTTCTGTTTCTGATAACTGCAGTGCAGGTATAAATGGGATACGGGTATTTAAAGTACCAAACTTAATATCCATTGATTTCCTATTAGCCGCAAAAATAATTTTTGAAATATATCTAAAATCAAAAAGTTCGATGTGCACGGACAGACAAAATTATTACACTAGCACTATTTCTTACAAAGCGTTCTTATAATAGGAAGATATAATGGAATTTTAAAAACCTTTTTCTTGACCCCCCCCCTTTTTTTTTTAATCTGACGGATAAAAATTTCTGAGGGGATAAGAAGGGGGTGGGGGCCGTGAACCTTTTAGTGCCTAGGACCCCCAAAAAAGATCTAAAATCGCCTCAGTTTAACAGTTATTATAATTTTTTTATTGGAGGTTTAACGACCACAATGAACAACTCAATAGGCTATAAGCAGTCGCTATAAGCAGTTCCACGTCTCTAATTTAGGGCCACAGACTCAAGAGAAGGGAGAAAACCAGTGCCGTTGAACAAACACAACATCCATGTCTCACGAAATTTGAACCCGGACGCGTATTTCACAAGTGAATGTACGGAATTGCGATTAAGGCCATTACCGGCACGCGATTGGTTCAGAACCACCTTGGAGTTTGGGAGTAGGCGGGGCGTACGAGGAGAGCCATGTGAGTGAGACATGTAAGCTTTTAGCTTTGCTGCACACGCCATATGCCATTTTAATGATCGGGTGTTTTCATTGCGACAATGGTTAACCCCAGTTGTCTT
Source organism: Macrothele yani (assembly GCA_039090855.1). NCBI lineage: Eukaryota > Metazoa > Arthropoda > Arachnida > Araneae > Macrothelidae > Macrothele > Macrothele yani. Next base: position 34,361,125 of record CM077011.1, read on the forward strand.
ACCCGTACAGTCGGAATGCGACAGGAGATAAATAGAGAGTGTACTTTATTGGTAGGGGAACTTCTGAGTTTTTATATCAACATGACTTCATGGACTTGTGACATATCTTTGATTAATCGCAGAAAGCCAGGCTTTAATTAATATAGTTCTCACAGAGCCGATAGATGTCAGCACGTCAGCGCGCACTGCTGTAGAACAGGATTAGTACTGTTTAGGGATGGGCGATAGTATTCGCACTATCGATACTATCGATAGTTGCAGCACTATCGACAGCCCAGTTTCGAATAGTTTAGTCTTCTGATAGTATCGCGATAGTTTTTGCAAACTATCGACTGTTCATGTTATTCGCTTGGTTATTCGTTACAAAACCGTTGCCTAAAACGCTGCGCGATAGGTTTTGGAAACTATCGACCATTTAATTATCGACAGTTCATGTTATTCGTTGTAAAATCGTTGCCTAAAACGTTGAACATTTTAAAATGTATGGATAGTTCGACAATTATCTAACGAATGGTTCTACATTTCGAAAACACTGGTAGTTTTACACACTGTGAGATCAACTGTCGAATAGTTCGTAATTTTGGAAATGCTGATAATTTGTCCTGAGTGACAATGAAATCTTTTCCTTTCAAGTAATTTATTAAATGTGACAGAGCGATCGTCGAGTGTCCAAGACTACGCAATTTAAGAACACTGATGGTTTTACGATGAGATCTATTGTGGAATAGTTGCGCATTTAGAAAATAATAACGATAAATAAATAAACGATAGTTTCACACACAATGAGCCCAACTATCGAAAAAGAATTTCCCATTTCTAAAACACGACATTTAGTATGCAGTGAAATTAGCTATCGAATGGTTCTGAATTTTGAAAACACCGATATAGTTTGCCATAAATGACCCGCAGAAATCCCTGAAACAATGCCTGCAGAAAAAAATACTCACTGAAAATGACACTTCTTGGTATCTGGAAAAATGCCCAAAATATCAAGTTGTAGACGTGTGTGTATGGTTTTTTTTTTTTATGTAAGAGGGTGGGGGGAATGATCACTGTGAGTAACTTTATGTGCTGTAAGCAGATGCCAGTCCCGAATTTAGGCTCATATTGGTTCCAGATAATGTAGAGACAATGCAGTAAGACAAGCACAACATCCGGTGCCGCCCTGGCCCCTGGTAATGCAGTGGTCTAAGCACTGGCTTGTGGCCATTCGTCCGGCCTCGAATCCCGGTAAGACACGAGTGTGTTTTTTTAATCTTGCAGCACTAGCTCTCTGCCTTCCCTGGTGTCAGTGGCTTAAGACAAGTCCATAAGTATGGCTACAGCCTATACTACTTAACTCCAAGTAGTATAGCAATACTTTTTAGTATCTATACTACCTAAATCCAAGTAGTATAGCCATACTTTTTTTAGTATTCATACTTGAAGAAGTAATAATATGTATATATATGTGTGTGACATGGAGAAGATAGGCTCAAGACAGACAATTGTGGAAGAAACTTGAGACCTTCATCCAGCAATGGATTGATAATGCTTGATGATTATATATATATGAAGAAATTAATCGGCGTGTACAACTTACCTGCAGAGCTTTTGGGAGAAACAGTATAATTTTCAGGAGCAATAGGCCATTATGTCTTAAAAGAAAAGTGTTTGATCAATGCATCCTTCCAGTGCTAACGTATGGTGCAGAGACGTGGACCTCAACTAAAAGGGACCTACAAAGGCTGCAGACAAGTCAAAGAGGCATGGAGAGGTGCATGCTTGGTGTAACCAGGAGAGATAAGAAGAGGAACTTGTGGATCAGAAAAATGACAAGAGTGGAAGACATCATGATCAGAGTAAAATCCCTGGAATGACAATGGGCTGGATATATTGATAGAAGGACAGACCATCGATGGGCAACCGAAATTTTAAACTGGATTTCAAGGGACAGGAAAAGACCCGACCTCATGGGAGATGGGTGGATGAAATTCGAAAGTATGCGGGAGTAACATGGAAGAGACTGGCACAAGACAGACCGTTGTGGAAGAAACTTGCGAAGACCTTCGTCAAGCCGTGGATTGATAATGGTTGATGATGATATAGATCCTGATCCTGTTTGTGAGGTGGGAGTTTTGATTTCGCATGTATTTAAGATTCATTCACTTCGGGAGCTTCGTTAAAGCCGCCTCCCTTTTAATACGCCAGTTCCTAATTCCCGGCGAGAATGTTGGAAGCACGTTTTGCCTTAAACATAGTTAGTTACGTTTCTTCGAAGAACTGAGAACGTGTGACTTTGAACAATGTGCGCCGCCTCGGTGGCGCAGTGGTCTAAGGCGTTGGCCTCTGATCATTCGTCGGTAAGGGGTCCGGGTTCGAATCCCGGTCAGGCATGGATGTTGTGTTTGTCTTACGGCACTGGCTCTCTCTCCCTTCCCTGAAACCAGTGACCCTAAATTAGGGACGGGCGACTGCTTATAGCCCATTGAGTTGCTCACGGTGGTCGTTAAACCTCCAATAAAAAAAAACAAAAAAAAAAAAACAATGTGCCTCTTTTGTCATTTAGGAATAAAACACGATGCCCTTTGCCCAATATTATTGGTGGCACAAAAGTGCCGTAATTTCACCGTGTCCATGTAGTTTAGAAAACTTGAAGATTACATTGCACTGGAGCAAGAATCAAACCCACGGTTCCTGTATCGGTTTCCATGCATTTGTGAAGAATTCTATCTTCAGGGAGGTTCGTTTCTCAATTATATGCAAGATAATCAATACCTAGTTTAGATTCATTCATACAGTCTCTTGTTACAGCATCTTCTTCATATGCACAGAGATTCCTTGTAACAAAACCTTCAATTAGTGCTGAATGACCATTTTAAACCTGTTCACTCGGATGAGTTCAGAAATATTCTTCTGAGCCTTTTGTGGTCTTACATTTCTTTACAAACCAATGGTGGGTTATTGATGTCTCATTTGCTGGAATTCAGGCTTACATTTTTTTTTATTGGAGGTTTAACGACCACCGTGAGGAACTCAATGGGCTATAAGCAGTCGCCCGTCCCTAATTTAGAGTCACTGGTTCCAGGGAAGGGAGAGAGCCAGTGCCGTAAGACAAACACAACATCCATGCCTGCCGGGATTCGAACCCGGACCCTTTACGGACGAATGATCAGAGGCCAGCGCCTTAGACCACTGCGCCACCGGGGCGGCAGGCTTACATTTGCATCCTTTTACTTTGCAACTTAAAAAAAGGAAGACGTATATGTTGATTTATTTTAGGCTTACATGCTATTGCCATATTAACTTGTTTGCAAATAACATTTTTTTGCCGTCCCGGTGGCGCAGTGGTCTAAGGCGTTGGCCTCTGATCATTCGTCCGAAAGGGGTCCGGGTTCGAATCCCGGTGAGGCATGGATGTTGTGTTTGTCTTACGGCACTGGCTCTCTCCCTTCCCTGGAACCAGTGACCCTAAATTAGGGACGGGCGACTGCTTAAAGCCCATTGAGTTGCTCACGGTGGTCGTTAAACCTCAAAAAAAACATTTGTGGCTGATCATATACATGCTGAACAAATATACAGTATATACATATGATTATACAATTTCAATTGCTTAATTTTTATACATGAAGATAATAATTCTTTATAAGATTTCTTTTGCCTTCAGAGGATAATGTTTGCTGGCATTGAATAGATGCCAGTGTAGTGATTAAATCCTTTTTGCTACTTTGAATGAAAGGTTTGATATTTAATGCATGGGTTCAATTAAATCATTTAATTTGCTGTCATTTTCATGGTTTTTCAGAAAATGGTGGAGAGTGTGTATAGTTTTATCATCTGTATAGTACACTTTAGATACTAATTATGATTTTTTTAGTCTGTCACCAACAGGGCAGTCATGTTTTCAGTAATTTGGTATAAATTCATTGATCTCATATTTTTTACTTGTCACAAACTGTATTTTTTTTTACTTGTTGGTGTTTTGACAACCATAAGCAACTTAATGGGCTATAAGTAGTTGTCTATTCCTAATATAGGGCTACAGGTTTTAGGTAAGAGAGTGAGAGAAAGCCAGTGCTGTAAGATGAACACAACATCCATGTCTCACTGGGATTCAAACCCAAACCTATCTTCGATGAATGATCACAAGCCAGCACTTAGACCACTGCACCATCACAGCAGTGAAGTTGTTTCTATTGTGCTGCTTTTTTGTTACAGCACGGAATTGTTGGCCCCAGCCATTGAATTCCATACTGACAGTTTCTTTACAAAATTAAAAAAAAAAAAGTTTTGCCACAGTAATTTGTATACCAATTTTTTCTTTTTGACCAATCATAGCAAAGTGATATCTTCTGCAGTGGTTATTAAGTAACCCAAAAATGTACATCGCTCTGGATCAGTCCACTTGTATCAGGCAACATTGTTTTCAATATGGATCACAAGTACAAGAAGCTGCTCTGTAAAATAAAAAATGCTTTTCAGGTGGAAATAAAAATATCTCAGATTTGTAAGTTTACCATTTGTGTGTGTGTTGTGTGACAATCACCACGAGCATATCCATTGGTTATAAGCAGTTGTCTGTTCCTAATTTAAGGCACTTGGTTCCATGGAAGGGAGAAAGAGAAAGACAAACATACTACTCATGCCTCATTCAGAACTCAAAACACAGATCCAGCAGACTAGTATACCACTAAGATGGTCATTATATTTCAAAAACCCATTTTAACACCAAATCTGCATAATAATTCCAAACACAAAACTTCTTAATATTGTACCATAGCATGAATGTTTTTTGTACTTAATCACTTTAATACATAAGATTAACATTACTGACATACATTAAAAATAGAGCAAACTGAAGTCTTTTTTTGATTTTTTTTTTTTTTTTTTGATTGGAGGTTTAACGACCACTGTGAGCAACTCAATGGGCTATAAGCAGTCGCCCGTCCCTAATTTAGGGTCACTGGTTCCAGGGAAGGGAGAGAGCCAGTGCCGTAAGACAAACACAACATCCATACCTGACCGGGATTCGAACCCGGACCCCTTACGGAGGAATGATCAGAGGCCATCGCTTAGACCACTGCGCCACCGGGGCGGCCAAACTGAAGTCAATCTTTTTACTTTCTGTGAACAATTATGAAGTATTCAAGATGCCATTTCAGTTTTTTAAATGAATAAAACACTTGAAAAATCTTATCTGCTGCAGAAATGTTTTTTACAGTGTCATGTTGATTTCACCAACTTCCACTTTTCAAGCTATTTTTCATTGATTATGGCATTAATGGAATCAAGCATGTTGGGAAAAAAATATTTTTGATGAGAAACAACTGTGGCTACAGTCCATCAACCAGTGGCAGATATATCAAGGAAGGTAGCTGTTATTGTTGAGGAAATGCAAATGAGTGCTAGCGCAACATGGTATTTGCATTTCTACAATTTTTCAACCAGAACTATAAAAATTTGGATGCATGACACCCAAGTCTTCTATATTTGTTGAAACCAAAAAAAAAAAAAAAAAGCAGAAATTTGAAAAAACTTCCTTAACAGTTGGGAAACATATATATACACACATAGACATAGTTTTCGTTTTTTGGGTGCTTTATATTTTCTCCTAAATTTTTTTTTGGGGGGTGGGGAAGGTTATCTGTGGGGGTTTTTTAGTTGTTTTGAAGTAGGTTAATTTTATTTTAATTTTTTATTTGCATTTTCTGTTTATCATTTGCTGTTTTTGTAGCAGACTGGATGATGCAAAATCCACACTTGTTGGTCTTTACAGAGGTATGAGGTGTTATCTGTGCCTAGCTCTTGATGAAACCATAGATAGTATCTTGCCATAGTTCTACATTCCTCTTTCTTTTCTCCCAGTTGGTTGTTAGATCTGTTCTTTTGATTTCTCCAAATCAGTTACTACTGCTTTCAATTTTGTATGTTTTTGATTTTTCTTTTATGTAGCCTCAGGTGCTTTGGAATTTCAAAAGCTGTTTTGAAAATTTACATGTAACCTTTATTATGCTTATATATATATTCTGTATATAGTTATTTGCTTTTTTGTCATCAGCTTACTTTATATTAATACGACCATTCTTTGAGAACCTGCTTTCCCTCTTTCTGTGACGTTCAACTACTGATCAAGGTCAAATAGTGAGTACACTTGTGCAAAGAAAATTTTCTCAGCCGCCCCGGTGGCGCAGTGGTCTAAGCGATGGCCTCTGATCATTCGTCCGAACGGGGTCCGGGTTCGAATCCCGGTGAGGCATGGATGTTGTGTTTGTCTTACGGCACTGGCTCTCTCCCTTCCCTGGAACCAGTGACCCTAAATTAGGGACGGGCGACTGCTTATAGCCCATTGAGTTGCTCACGGTGGTCGTTAAACCTCCAATCAAAAAAAAAAAAAAAAAAAATTTTCTCATTGTTTACATGATTTTATTACAAAGCAAAGCCAATGCGCACCTGCAGCAACTGTACTCATCATTATAATCAAGTAAAATGTCAATACTAGGAAGTTTTCATGTTTACTACCCTTACTTATAATTAAAAGCTAAAATGTGACAGTTCATATTTTTATTTAACAGATGAGCAGTATAATCAAAATGGATAACATACCGAATTTACAAATTTTACCTATACTGTGAAGTATAAATTTTTGCTTTCTTTTCCATTACAACACAAAATGCAGCCCGCGAGAACCACCGAAATGCCCAGCTGACACGGTCCGTGCTAGTCGGAGCAAAACGTCCCCTCGAAGACGGTAAAGGAGTATTACCGAAAGTACTCGGGTATGAATAAATATTGAAGTAAATGAGGATGCAGCAAAGGAAAAAAAACTCATTTGGTGATGAGGCAAAATAAATTCCAACGGAAAAAAGCGGACCCGTGGCCAAATGAAAAACCCCCGTGCCGCATCCACATAACGGAAATATGAATTGAAAGCCAAGCCCCACGTGCGGTAAGTGTTCATCGAACTTTACCAACTAAAAGTGAAGTTCAAAAATTCAAATGCATTAATGCACGTTAAATAATATAACCTCCAATATCGGAAGTAAATTGAAAAATATTAAAATTTTGTTTACAATCTGTACCAAACAACACTAACACTTAAAATAAACTTTAAATGTTCTCCTCAGCAGAAAGTGACCACCAATAGATAACTGAAACATCAGACTGAATACCAAAAGACAGAAGACCACATCTAAATGTTCTCCTCAGCAGAAAGGTAGCAATATGAATACACATTTTGGAGAAATTCAAATACTGTTTGCTTTAATAAAAAGGAATGAATTCTAGTTGTCACTGTACATTACATTCTGTGACCAAATATCATGTCTTCTAAAACTATGAGCAATACTATTTTAAATGTGAGTAACAGATGCAACAGTAATAAAATGTTTTTTTCACTCCCATAAATCATAACATTGCACTAAAAACATATACAATTTGTAACTGTAGTTACAAATTTTGATATAATATATAAGGAATGAAGGATCAAACTTTAGAACATGATAACAAGAGATTCAAAGCACACATTTCATCACAACATTGACTTTTTTTTTATATTTTAGTTACTGTACAAAAGGCATACATTGCAAATGATATGAAAAATAAGGACATTATATTTAAAAAGTTTAAAACTTTGATATCAGGAAATCAAATTTTAGAATTCAATAGTGAGATTAAATACTGCAGATTTCAACACACTTCTTCAATGAATTGACAGCCTTGTGTGGGCCCTGGCTTTTTCAATGAGCATTTTTGTGAGATTTCGTAACATTAACCCCACGTCCAACATCCCCCCCCTCACACACACCTGGAGGACCAAGGGACAACTTCACAGGGAACCATCCACACATTCAGGTCCCCAAACACAGGGAGTCTGTGGAAAACAAAGACCAGAAAGCCGGCAGGACCGGGATTTGAACACCCGTCAGAAAGTGCCTCCCAGGCAGTGCATAGTGACTTAAGCAACTGCACTATGCTGGTGGTTCATCACAACACTGTGACAATTTATAAGATTTTTTCAATTACAACACTAAAGGCATACAGTGTAAATTACATGAAAAGTAAGAAAATCATATTCAATTACAAACAATTTATTTACGGTTTGGATGATTGTACCAAACAAAATATATCTTTAAATAAACAACTAATTACTTATTCTCAGCAGAAAATGTAGCAATATAAAAATGCAAAATGTGGGAGAAATCAAATGCTTTGTTCATTTTAATACATAAGAAATGAAACTGTATAAGTTTCTTTTACCTATAATGAGTTCACATGAACAGAAAACGAAGTTACATATTTCCTGAGTTTGTATTCTCTATGTACCAGCATGGACTTTCATACGCATTGTGTTTCAGAGACTTTCACCGCATCTTCTTCCTACATGTTTTGAACTGTTCCTGCAGTGTCGTGTTTCACTGGTCTACTCCCTTAAGCTACTGCTGGTTCTACAGCATTCACTGTAATTATTATCATCAACCTTTGTACATACACTTCATTGTATTTACCATTTCATGTTTTATTTTCTGCCTTCCATCACACTGCCTGTGTTGCTGGCGTGACTGTGTTTCATGTATTTTTGTAACGAATAAAGTGAATTTTGAGAGTGCTCTGAAATGAAAACATTGACCATTATTATAAAAAAGGTTATGATGTGAACAATTTATCTGAGAAATATTTTTGGGTTTTATAACACTTTTTTTCTTTTATCAAATATTAACCCTATGGTAGGTAGCAAGTTAAGAAAACTTAAAAATGCATAATCAAGAATTTTGCAAATTCAGTCTAAGAAACTTACACTGCCCACATAAGTAAAGAAATCCACAGTAGATAGTACATCTGGGAGTGAAATTATAGAAATTTACTCAAAAAGGCTTTCTTTTAGGCACACTGCCAGCAGGTAACCTTTTGAATTCAAACTTTGGAGAAAGCTGGCAAAATAGAAATAATATCAGTTAGCCATATATAATGAAAACATTTTGCTTCCCTTTCCCAAGAAAACATCATGGAGCCAGGACTTGGTCAGGGATTTAATGAAAATGGAGCTGTGGAAAGTGTGTGCCAGGATTCGTACTGACAGACAAAAATTCTGAATTTATAACTCTGATTTAGAACAACCAATTCCATAAAGTTATCGTTTCATGTGATTAAGATATGATCTCATCAAAATAATTATTCTCACTACATACATTTCCAGGGATTGTATTAACAATGAGTTTTCAATTTTTATGTAATCCTTTTAACAATTACTCTATTTACTGCAGTGGTTTAAACTATGATTAAATTTTGCATATTTCCTGAGAATTAAGAAAATACACTGAGTTTATGTCTAGTAATTCATATAAACAGCAGTTTTTGACCATGCTATGTATGGTCTTGATCACCCTCAACAGAATCAGAGGACTGGTAGCTAGATTTTAGGAGACATCCAAATAAGTGGGATTTGGTGAGGGATATCTGAATTGCAGTTTTTGGTTAGCAATATTTCAATTCAATACTTTCTTGAAAATGTGGAAATACTTTGTTCATAAAGGAGGTAATTTTTTTCCCCAAGGGGACTGCAGAAATGTCTTCAGTTAGTAATGATAATGCTGTTTTTGGAAGATCATCTGGGCACATACTGTTTATGTTCACACAGTCTTGTGTTGATGCTTCAGTACGAGTCACCAAGGTATACTGAGTCCTGAGGGGGATGAAATAGGTATGGCATAAACTTTAGGGGTGTCTAGGGATAGAACAGGATCTCTGTTTTTTTAGCAGACACTTTATAATAACAGGTTAAGAAGATGGGCCCTGGAGAGTTTACAGATCTTATAAGAAAATGAACAATGCTAAGGGACTGAACCAGTAAATAGGGTTCTATTTTAGTGTTAGTGTAAGAGTTGGAAGTTTTTCATGTGGAAATCATAGAGAATTTTGTTTATTATAGATGGTGGGTATTGATGGGCTTCAGAAATTTTCTTAATTGTAGCAACTTCTTGTTTGAAGGATGATTCACTGTTGCAGACAATCCTGGCACAATTAGTATTTTAAAACAATAAATTTGTGAGTAGTGGTGGAATGGGATGCACTGGGAATATACCAAAACATCAACACAAGCCTGTGTGAGAACAAACAGGATGTGTTAAATGGTCTTTCAAAAATAGGGTTATCAGCACCAAACCTTGAAGGCATTTCTGCAGTCCCCCTCCCTCTTTGGAAAGAAAAATAAAATAAAAAAACTCGACACCTTTATAAAGAAAGCAACTCTATGTTTTCAAGAAAGTATTGAAATATTGGTGACTACGAACTGCAATTCATGTATCGCTCACCAAATTCCATTTATGTAGATCTATCTACTAAAATCTGATAATTGTTTCTGCATCACCAATTCAAGTAGTACTTCTGGCAACCAGTGCTTTGATTCAGTTGATCGCAGGTGATCAAAACTATAGCTCAGTCAAGAGCTTCTGCTTATATGAATTTAATTACTATACAAAACTTTGTGTATTTTTACTTACTTTTCACATAGTTAATGTTGCATGATGCCTGTTGTTTCAAACTATTCTGCTTATTTGATATCATAAGAGGTTTGGCATGTTTGTATCTTTTTTAAAACAACTTTGAAATTTTAGGTATTTTGCATATGTACTATTTCCCAAATTTATACGTAATATCTGTTATGTTTACTTTTCTTGCCATTCCTGATGACTACAATTTGCCATGATAACCAGCTTCTCTAGCCGTTTGGGATGAAGTCTGTTACGTTTTGCTGTCATCACATTACCAGACTTTGAGAAGAGCCTTTCAGATGGAACTGAAGTTCCAACAATGCACAAATATTTTTGTGCAAGATCATAGAGCCCAGGATATACATATTTATTCCTTTCCCAGAACAACAATGGGTTTTCATTGCAATCTATAACTGGAAGTTGCAGATATTGCCTCAAGGAAACACTTATGCCACCCATAGTGTCACTGCTTGAACAATTTGTGCTGACCAGATTGTCATGAAAAGCCCATATGCTGTCTGTGCTTTGTACAGGTGACACAGGTGTTTCAGTAGCCTTCTCATGTTCATGCAACAAAGAATTAAGGCCAGTAATTGCACGTGAGCAGAACAAAACATTCTCAAAATGCAATCGCTTAAATCTTGGATCCAAGATTGTTGCTATGGCAATGCATTTTACATTTTCAACTGCCCCAAAATGTCTAGTGAAATTTTCGAGCAATGTTTTCTTTACAATTCTGCACCATGTGCAACTGGTACATTTTGAATTGCCTTTTGCAACAGCGCAACAAGGGAATTAAAGCACTCACAATTACATGGTTTTGTGAAGATATTTCCCTTGTCACTTCTTCCACAGGCTTTAAAACTAACATGATGCTCTTTAATTCATCAATCTGGCTCTTGTGCAAGATCGGTGGTCCATCCACAACAGTTAAAACAGTTGCTATGTAGCCATATAATTGTATAAATCTCTCTAACATACAGAAAGTACTATTCCAACGGGTGCCTACTTCTTGAGTAAGTTTTAGTGTTTGCCCTTCAGCGACACCATCCTTCATTTGCTCAGCATGGAGCTTTTCTGTTGCACTTGCACTATGCTTGAAAAAGTAACTGTCCTTTTTACTTCTCCTAATAAGTTTTTTTATAATTTCTATAGCATTCAGAGAGTCTACTGCAACTAGATTTAGCAAATGTGCCACACAGTGTAAATGCCTGTGTTGTGAAAACATCTGCTGAGCTGCTTTCACAATGTTTGCACCACCATCAGTGACACAGTAAACAACTTTCTCATTAGTGATGTGCCATTCATTCATAACCTCCCGAAGAGCACTTTCAATGTTCTCTGAGGTATGTGGTGCTTTAAGAGGCTTTACAGCCAAATCCATACTTTGAGCATTACATTTGGTAATGAAATGTGCAGTAACACCAATATAACTCTTGCTATTTATATCAGTCCATATGTCTGTTGTGAGACACAACCACTTGGATTCCTCCAGTCTCTTAGATAAACCAATTTTTATCAGCTCATATTTCTTATCCAATAATGTTGTGATGGTTTTGCGAGAGAGCACCTTGTACCTGGGATTCAGTTCCTTAACAAATGTTTTAAAACCTTCCCCAGATACTACATCCAGGGGTAAGGCATCTTTTGCTATAAAAAACAGCAAAGTATCAGTTATTCCTTGAGACCCTGCTCCAGTAGGTGTCATTGCTTGCTGCTGGGTCAAAGTTTCAAAGATTGTGGGTTGCCTTGCTGTGGAATGAGTTTCGTTAAATTGCCCAGAAACTGATGGCACTTCACTTTTTAATTGAAGATCATTCAGTACCTGAACATCGGGTGCAATACTACTGGTGTACATGCTTCTGTGCTTACGTTTAATGTGGTCCCACAAGTTTGAGGTATTTCGCGAATATGAAATTTGCTTTTCGCAAAGCTTACATTTTACCTGTGTTAAACTAACCTGCTCGAAAAATTCCCACACATTACTTTTTCTTCTTTTAGAAAACGTCGCCATCTCCGTTAATCGACAATTTAAAAAATCGAACAGGAAAAAAGCAGAAAAAGTAAAGTAAACGTGAAGAACTGTGACACAAAAACGGTAAATTTGAACTAGCGCTTTGAAAAACTGAAGGAGAAAATTATTCGTGAAAACTATTCGTGAAAACTATCGATAGTTTCGATAGTGTTACAAAAACTGTCGATTGTTTGTCGAGAGTTTTTACAAACCAGTCGATAGTTTATCGATAGTTTTATTTGGTCTATCGCACATCCCTAGTACTGTTGTGTTTTGTATGGAGAACCATGAGCTGTTTAATGTTTTTTTTTTTTTTTTTTTTTTTTTTTCCGGGGAGAAAGCGGGTTGAAATGAGGAATTGAAGGCATTTTTGATTAAATTTGGAGGGACAAAAATATGAGGGATTTCTTAAATATTAGAAATATGTATATATATGACAGATCACTTACTATTTTAGCAGACACAATATATGGCAAACCACATTCTGGAGTATTTATTCCAACGGGAATGTCTTATTTCAACGAAACACTGTCTTAAAGTCGTACTCAGCGTTACATTCAGAGTTTTTTCCCGGGGGTCAATCGCAAATTTTGAGAGGGCTCAAACTTGTTATTATTTGTTATTTATTTATACATTAATACATATTATATTATTTACATATACATTAATACATACAACAAATTTTATGAAATCTACGCATGCAAGTGATTAAAAATGTAAAAAAGTTGCATCTTTATTTCAATTCAGTAACGCACCACGGATTTCACCATGCTGCGGTGATGTAAAATATTAAGGAGGCTAGTAAGATAACGCTGCTGTGCTGGAGAAAATCCCCCCCCCTAAACATTAGGAGTAGCAAAAATATTTTATTCTTACAACAAGCGTTTTTCTGATTATTAAGGAATCATTACAGTGTTACCTGAAAACGTATGGTACAAACCATTCCACTGCCACTTGGTTTCATTCAGCCCCTTTAGATTATTTAGGTTACCACATAGTAGTGAAAAAAACAACTAATTAATCGTTTGAAATTCCTGGATTTTCTTTTTGTCACAGAGCGTAAACCACATACCAGCAGAAAAAATATGGAAATAATTTTTAATAATTTGTTATCGTTAAAAATTAGGTAGCGTAAATATTTTGTTGTATTGGAAGCCCTAACGTCACGTTAGCTACATTGAGGCTTACTTAACTATAAACATGGGAAGTCGGCAAACATGGGAAGTCGGCATCCAGAAGACAGAAATAAAGCTGAATGCCAGCTTCCAAAATATGATGATGTATTGCAGTGCAAGCAGCATGCCGTTGGTGATTACAAATCCACAGTAAACTTAACTATCAAATACAAAGGCACTAAAAAATTTACCGAATTGTGAAACAATGCTTGGTATTCTTGTTTGCCCTCTTGCATATGTCATCAAGATGAAATGGTCTTCTTCTACCCTCCTGATTTTTATCCGGAGAAATTATTGAGCAATTTTGGTAGGACTACGTAATAGATTTTTAACATGGACAATTGTTCCATTTATAAACAAATTTACAAAAGCATTCTCATCTAGAGCGACAAATTTCTATAGAATATATATATTTTCAAAACTACTTTGATTTCAGAGCTACATTTAAAAAAAAAGTTATTCAAAGTGTTAACACTTTGTATGAAGTCATTTATGCTTCTAATCAACAACGGAAATTCCGTTTTTTTCTCTCGAGGTATTGAATACATTTTTGGCTGCATTGTCTTGTTGGATTTAAAAACGTAAATATACATGCCGATGGCAATTTTAGTTTTAGTGTATAAAGCAAAGCAATTAATTTAATACTTAAAATAATCTTAATGCTACTGAGATATGAAGTCCATGTGAACGAGTTTTTTTATTATAATACTTTCCCCCGTTTTCTTGAATTTTTTAAAATTAATTTCTCCAAATTTTCATCTGCAAACAAAAAATTAGCCTAAATATATAGGGTGATCACTCAAAAACCTACGGGGGGGGGGGCTAAGACCCCCGAAAAGATGCCTGAATACATCATTGGTCGTACTTCGTGCCATTAGGTAGTTCTTTGCTAATACAAAATCACTCTATTTGATTTTATTTTCTAGCTAGACCTTCTCACATTCATGAGGAAATAAACTTGATCGTCAGAATATTTCGTTGTGGAGACATACTTTTCATTGTTAAAGGTCCTTTTAAGGGTAATAGAAGGGACCTTTAAAAGGATACTTTTTAGTATCCTTATATACGCACTTTCACAACAGCGCGAATCGTGGGGACTAGGTTGACGTGCTACCATCTATTGGCCGATATGGAGTACGCTATTCAACTAGTTAGTTATTAAAGTCGTCCTCCATTTTAATATTAAGATAGATTTCGACTTGTATTCATCTGAGAAACTGCAGATAGCCGCCCCGGTGGCGCAGTGGTCTAAGGCGTTGTCCTCTGATCATTCGTCCGAAGGGGTCCGGGTTCGAATCCCGGTGAGGCATGGATGTTGTGTTTGTCTTACGGCACTGGCTCTCTCCCTTCCCTGGAACCAGTGACCCTAAATTAGGGACGGGCGACTCACGGTGGTCGTTAAACCTCCAATCAAAAAAAAAAAAAAAAAAGAAACTGCAGATATTCCTTATAATATCGTGCACCAAATTACTTTACCGTATTATTCAATATGATCATTTGTCACATTTGTTAAGTAACCTCACTGAATTTCTTAGGAAGCAGAACTTCCCACGATAAAACTTTTCACGATATAATTCAACATGATCATTTCTCACATATGTTAAGTAACCTCACAGTGAACTTTTTAGGAAGCAGAACTTCCCACGATATAATTCAGTATGAATTATTTGTCACATATGTTAAGTAATCTCACATTGAATTTCTTAGCAAGCAGAACTTCCCCAGATAAAAAGACAATGTTCCTGTCACATGACTCTCCTCATAGGCCGCGCCTACTCCCAATCTCCAAAGTGGCTCTGAACCAATCGGGTACCGGAAATGGCCTTAATCGCAATTCCGTACATTCACTTGTGAAATACGCAACCCGGACTCATCTCGGAAGAATGGTCATAAGTCAGCACTTAGATCACTGCGTCACCAAGAGGCATTTTTATCAAATTATCATGATACAACTATAAAATACATGGATAAGTGTAAATTATATCATCTCTATGGCCTAAATTTTCATGCAACCAAACCGAGACATGTAGCCTCTTCGGTAAGAATGTTTTAAAATTAATAATTTAAATTATAATCATATAACTTTTTTCAACAAATTGAGACTACAAGATTTTCTATTTCAATAGGTACGGCATCATTTGCAATTTGAAGACAATTGTGAACGACGTGAGCTGAGCACAACAACCAACATCCACATTATTTCTCTCTAGGTCTTTCTTTAATCTGCTGCAAACGTAATTTGCCTATTCGAGCCAATAACCCACCCGAAACGTGCGGTTTTTGTTCGGTTTCGGCAGGAGGCCGGAGTAATAAAGGTTTACTGTATAATATTGTTTTTCTTAATTCTGACCGGAACAAAACAGGCAACTAGCCAGGACGCCGATAAAAGACCCAAAATCCAGGACATGTGGTAAACTACGTCACGGTGTACTGCAGTCACGTAGTACAACTCCCCCATACAATTAACAGTTGCCATCCTGGCGGCGCAGTGGTCAAAGCGCTGGCTTATGACCATTTTTCTGAGAAGGGTCGGGCTTCGTATCCCTGTATGGCATGGATGTTTTGTTTACCTTATGGCACTAGCTCCTTCCCTTCCCTGGAAGCAGTGGCCCTACATTAAGGACGCGCGATTGCTTATAGTCCGTTGAGTTGCTCACGGTAGTCGTTAGACTTTAACGAAAAAAAGTTAACAGTTAGAAAAATGGAACGTTAATGTCATAGCTTGCCAGTGGGCGCTCAGAACTTGTGGGCTTCGACCATCGACCATATTGGCAACCTCAATGAACTATAGGAGACGCTGCGTAAGCGTAAACAAACTACTTTTAGTACGGATAACGTTGCACGTGTTCCCGTGAAGTGGTATGTAGGAATGGCTGGTTTAACACTCTCAGTCCTTGAGATAATGAAATTTGTGGACGCTACAAAAAAATCACGATGCATCACAGCAGAGGAAGGGATTCTTAATGCAGGCCATATAATTTCACTTGGAATTAAGAAGGAAGATAGAAAAGAAATCCACATAGTTTCACATTGCATTCAATCCGCCGCAATAACGTGGTCTCCTTATTCGATCAACGGTGTTTTAGACAGAAATAATTGTGAAATTTCTGTAGTCTTTTGAGTGCTCTTGTAAAACAGGCAGAAACGGAACGTGTAAGCACTATGTAGCAGTAATGCTTCACTGTAACAGGTAATTTTTATTTTTACATTTTCACACAAGTGATATGTAGTAATACGAACAGGGTAGCAAGAATTAGTGGGACCCTGAAAAAGTCACGTTTTGGTGCCTCCGTCACAAGCACACTAGTAGGTACACTGGCAGATTAGAGTTTTGGTATTTCTGGCTGTGAATTAGACAAAACAATTGGATCTGTAAAATCAAATTGACTGTTGACAGAACATTGCAAAATTTGTTTCTTAATGGAGTTTGAATTTATATGGATAACAGCAATTACTTGTTTTCAAGAGCATGCAGAAATACGGAATTTTAAATTATTACTATGCAATAAGAACATGTTGTCTTGTTTATTATTCATTCAAACACGTTACCAGGTTAGTAGCATTTCACTGGAAGGATTTTAAATGCAAAGGACCAACGGGTAGTTCGTCGGAAAAATGTTACAACCTGGAAAAAGTGCGATGTACAGATTTTACATTATGGAAATTAATGGAAAATGGTGCAGAAATTTTTTATCGTAATATTTACCTGTAAGTGCGATGCTGTGAAGAGACGCTGAGGTAGTCCTAACGTATCGCTACCGTGACGTTTGGCTTACCGCAGCGACTCTTCCCAGCATCGTACTTTTGGTTCTCCTGCTAATACTTTCTTCGCAAGTCAGTTTCTATCTCACTGATACGTATCTTTTGCAAATCAACAAGATATTTTGCGGTTTTTCTTGCCAACAACGTACATGATACAGCAAAATAAAGGGTGGATAATCTGGACCTATTTTCTGTTGCGGATCACTACAACATTTATTGCTCTCCTGTCAACAACATAACCGCTTTCTCTTGTACTCTTCCGCCCGTGATTTCGGTACAGCAACGAACCTTCGTGAGATCGTCGAGGTAGCGATGTGTTAAGCCTACCGCAGTGTGTCTTCACAGCATCGCAATTACAGGTGAATATTACGATAAAAATCTTTAAAATACATTTAAAATATGAAATTTCCGCACCATTTGCCATTATTTTTCCTACTCTAAAATCTGTACGTCGCACTTTTCCCAGGCACTTTTTTCCGACGAAATAATTTAGGACGCTAATCTACACATTTACCAACGTTTATGCTAACTTGTGAAAAACATAGCTGGAACCTAAAAAACAACACTGCGAGATGCAACAATATGAATTGTTCTTCTTCACGGAATTCTCCGTTATACTATTCTCTAATTCCAGAATGCATGCAAAAATATCCCAAAACAAGCAAACCGAACCTAAGCAACGATCCAACAACAGCTAAGAATGTTATCCGTACTATAGTAATTCTTCCTTTTGCCGCTAGCAGACATGAGAATCTCATCATGGCAACGAGCCTTAATCACGTAAGTGAAGGACAACCAGCCCCGTTGAAATTATGGCGTCTTACTTTGAAACTTTAACTTCCGAGTACAAAATGCGGTATTTGGAAAAAATTAAAGAGATTGAAAGAAAATATCTTTATGTGCTTAATGCAAGTATAAGGTGATGCGAAAAGTTTTCCGAAAATGCAAACAGTAAATATTTTCGATTACTTCGTCTTTGGTCGAAGTGCCTTTACCGCAGAACAGTTCGAGGCATAGAAAAGTTTCGAAGCATATAACAATTTCTCGTCATCGGTATTCTTTTACAGGGTAAATCAGTACGATCACAAATTCGTGAGTAATCAGTAATTTATGGTGAAAATGAGCACGCTACCTTAATAAGTAAAGTTCTCTTCCCTCCCAGGTGCGGAGACTTGAGTAAAAAAAGATAGGTTTTCTTTCTTTCCAGGAATCGGTGATTTTGAATAGAACTTACCCTTGAAAGGTTCTATGCGTTTTTGAGAGTTTAACTCTTCCATAAAAAGTGTCTTTCTTAGCTCTGGGAAGCGATTTCCAAGCCTTAAAAAATGAGCAAAACCTTTTTTTTTTGCCATAAAATTTTGGTGAAAAAACAAAATAATTTTGCTGGTATTTGTGCCCTATAATCTATTTATCCGTAAATAAATTTAGCAGCATAACACCGGCCTGTAAACAGACCTAGACACCAAGAAGAATTTTATTTGAACCATAATTTTAGACATTATTTGCATATTTCGACAAAAGTGTTCTTCAGCTCCAGGTAAAAATCCAAGTGTACTAAAAATAAAATCAACAGTAGTTTGTGGAGAAAACATCATATAGAACAAAGTAGTAAGCTAAAAAACCCCAACACTGACAGCCAAATAACCTTAAAAGTGAAAAGCCGAAAACTCGCAGAAAAAAAGTGAGTCATGAGAACGGTGTGCTCGAGCTCAAAAAAATACATAAGAGCAGAAGATTTGGTTTCTAACCAAAAGTCCGGTTTGCTAACAAATTAACTTTCAGCCCTATAAAAAGTTTCAACACCCCCTAGATCAACCAGAAACCTTTTGAAAGCAAGTCCCTGGAGAAAAAAATCACGTGTCAATTGGGGACCAAAGCGTTTATTTAAGATATATTTTGACTACGCGACAAACTCTAAAAGGTGTCCCACAAGAAAATAGTCAGTAGCAATAAAACCTACGCAAAAAAACAGCCAACACCTTTTAAATTCAATTTGATAGCATTGAATCAACGAATGAAACGTCTGGCCCAATAACTGCAAGCACTGCACTCCAATAGCGTTTGAACAAGTAAAAGATAGATTCTCTGCTTTACCAGAAACCACTGATTTCCGGATAAAACTAACACTTAAAAGGTTCTCTGCCTTTGAAGAGTCTAACTCTTCAATAAAAAGTGCTTTCTAAGCTCCGGAAAGCGATCTACCTTCGTTTGGCATATGAGCGAATTTTTTTGATACTGCCTTTAGAGACAGCAGCTAGTAGCCTGAAAAAGACTTACGGTCTCGATTGATTTCCTCTATTACCACAAAAATTCATAATGTCACAAAATCTAAGCATTTTGGCTTCAAATTTCAAATTTTTATAAACACCGACCGCTAATGATTATACTTTACACCCTAAGTGCAGGACAGCCAGCTATGCTTGTCCTTCGGGAACTTGCAGGGACTGTTCCCACTTCACTGAAACTTCTCGGTGACGTCACGTGCTACATCCTCATATCGGCCTTTGTTAATGAGATTGTTAAAATCAGAGAGGACGTTGACAACACTGCTGTGGAAGAAGTTAGTGTGAAGAGAATTTCTGAAGAAACGAAAATTTTACGAAATGCTTCTGCAAAAGAAGTCTGCGACTTAATTATAAATCAAGTTGAAAAAAGATTCGAGTTTTCTGGACATTTGTCAGATTCAAATTTATTCGATCATCATAGTTTCACCAGTTTCAGGAAGTCATTCCCGGACGCGTATGGGCATTCCATACATTGATATATGTGAGACAAAATTCTGGCCTACTTTCAAACAGCTTAGGGGGTGGAGCTTCAGTAGAGTCACGTGATCACAACAAACGTTCTACGTTACGTAAGCTGACCAGACGTCCCCAATTCTTGAGGACAGTCCTCGAATTTAGTTTACTGTCCACAAAAACGTCTTAATCCTTTGGGGACGCAAATTGTTCTCAAATTTTAATGTTTGTCCCCAAATATCCTCGAATTTACACTTCCACATTAACCCATTAGATTTCTAACGAAAAATGTTCTTAAAAGTAGTTTCCGGTGTAGTAATTTTCAAGCATGCTTCTTGTGAAAACAAATTTTGACTTTTTTTTCTTCTTTCTGGGTTTATCGACTGTTACGAGCAACTCTAAAGACTATAAGCAGTCACCTGCTTCTAATTTGGAGATATTCGTTCTAGGGAAGGGAGAGAGCAATTGCTGCAAGACAAATACACCACCCGTGCCTCATTCGGGACTCGAATCCGTACCAACTTGTACGAATGATCAGTAGCCAGCACCAGGTCAATGCACCACTGGCGCTGTCAAATTTCGACTGTACTTGTCCTGAGTTTCTCCGAAAACTATGGCAAAATGAAAAATTCGCCATGCAATTATTATAGTGCGCAGCCTAATTTTAATTCAGCGCATGTACCTAAGGTAAAGCATTTCACTTTTGCTAATATGTTCTCGCCATCATAGTTCTGCTTTGTCAATACAAATTACCAACATTGTACAAGATATATCCTTTTAAGACACAGATTTTAATGTGTAACATCACACTTATTGAAGCAATGCAGTTTTGTGACAAAAAGATTTGCATATTTATTTTGAGTACGTATGTGTTCCCAAATTAACTACCGATTTGGGGACGCCACGCCCTTTGGTCCCCAAATCGGTGTCCCGATATCTGGTCACCTTAACGTTACGTGACTCACTCACATATATTATTGTACGGAATGGCCAAGAGCTATACTAATACGGTGAGCTGCACGTAGCTGGTGTGAACTTAGTCGAAAGTGATTCATTTGTTAAGGTATTCATACAATTTTTCGAAGGTAAGTCGTTTTTTTGCTTATAAATATTGTTTTAAAGTTTACACGCATCTACATTTGTTTCATTGCTGCTTGTATAATTAATGTGTATATAATCATTCAATTCGTAATGTCCAACCCCCCCCCTTTTTTTTTTAATTTGATTGGAGGTTTAACGACCACCGTGAGCAACTCAATGGGCTATAAGCAGTCGCCCGTCCCTAATTTAGGGTCACTGGTCCCAGGGAAGGGAGAGAGCCCGTGCCGTAAGACAAACACAACATCCATGCCTGACCGGGATTCAAACCCGGACCCCTTATGGAAGAATGATCAGAGGCCAGCGCCTTAGACCACTGCGCCACTGGGGCGGTAATGTCCAACCCTTGGGCCCTTTTTGAAAGCTTTGGAAGCCTGAATAGCTTCAATGTTATTTATAAGTGATAGTATGTTATGATATTCAAGATAAACCGAAAAGGACAATTCATTATTTAAACAATAATGAACGTTTTTATTAGGCATTTCTCGTTCCCACATGGCCTTTTTAAAACAGTCATGGAAGCTTGTATTAGTCTAATATTTTTAGTTTTACATTGTCGATGTAATTTGCTGTAACAAAATTATTTCATTGTGGAGAATGAACCAACCTAGTCGCCCCGGTGGCGCAGTGGTCTAAGGCGTTGGCCTCTGATCATTCGTCCGTAAGGGGCCCGGGTTCGAATCCCGGTCAGGCATGGATGTTGTGTTTGTCTTACGGCACTGGCTGTCTCCCTTCCCTGGAACCAGTGACCCTAAATTAGGGACGGGCGACTGCTTATAGCCCATTGAGTTGCTCACGGTGGTCGTTAAACCTCCAATCAAAAAAAAAAAAAAAAAAAAAAGAACCAACCTAGTTTCAGCTGAGGCCATTTCAAGAATTGTTTTGTATTACTAACCCAATTTAAGCAGTAATTTTATCGCATTTACACAGCAGCTCAAGTAAACCTGTAGTGCAAATTGACACTGGTACAACATGCATCACCGTTGTCTCCATGAACCAGCTTGCTTAAATTTAATCAGGATACAGGAGGATCCCTGAATTTTTCAAAATGGGCCATTCCATTCATGTCATTCAACACAGAAAAATAGCATTTTCAACCTGACCCTTATGGATTTTGATAAAACTGTAGATTTGTTGACATACACAAGAAATGAATGTGTGCCAATTTTTAGCACAACAGCTTTGAAATTTTTTGAGGTAGATCATAAAATTCAAGAATTTGCCAAATTTCAGTGTTTTGTATATCGTAAAAGTACTTACATTGTTTTTTTTTATCATAGAGTGATAAGGTTTTTTTTAAACCTGTTTTCATTGGCTTGATGATTTATTAATGCATAATTTAAACACTTCTGTAAGTAAAAAACATATTTGTGCTTTCCATTTATACAACAGCCCGCAGCTGAGATAGATTTCTCTCGCTGGCTGCGACAACTGCCAAATATTTTATATAAGTTTACATTCATCATGTATCGTGCAAATTCAGCTGTTATATTTTTCCTGACACATGAAAGCAAATATGATTGCATAGTGTATGGCCCTTCCGTGATTTTTACGATTTTTAGACACCCCCCTCCATGTCACATTTTGTTCGATTTTTGACAACTAAAAGTACATCCTAATTCTCGCAACTCCACTTTATTTTTGACCACTGCTTTCAGAAGTCTGTTGTGAAACAGAAAGAATTATTTTAAAGGAATCTTCCATATATTTGCACGTTTGCTTCAGAAAATATTTATTATTTAGGCATTAATTTATTCCCAAATGCTACCCGAACTTTATCGTTCTGAGAAAAAGATCTATGAATGAACACAAGCATTCAAAGTTGCAACACTCCCGATTATAAAATCTACAATACACGATAGATTTGGTAATACAAATACGAGAACTTAATATTCTGATTTAGCTAAATATCATCAGGAATCTGAAATATTTCATACCTTTATGTAACTATTAAAAGAAGAAAAAAAAAGAGAAAACAAAACTAAGAAATACCACGAAGTACATTTTTTCATTACACTCAAATTCTAATGACAATCAGCCCTATTTTACATAAATACGATCGTCATTGTTTGGTTATTACAAATTGAGTTGCAATAATTATTAAAGCGTTACTTAAATGCTGCAATAACTATTTTTACATTTGCAGTAATTATTTAAATGTTTAATTTTTTATGTCGTGTATTTAAAGTACCCTCAGCAAATATTTTAGCAAATTTCATAGAACAATACAGAACACAATTTTTCTCATTAAACAAATACTAATTTTTTATTGCATTGGATGCATTTTTCCCACAAATGAGGCTAACTTAAAACTGTTTTTATTTCATTATAATTTCCAGTGTGGCTATACATATAGGTTGACTTACGTTCCCAGTTCTCAATTTACACAAATAAACTTCCAAAGGTGTTAAAAATCTGAAAATGAAAGCCACCTATTGTTTATTATGTTTACATGAAATTTTCACGTTGCGAACAACAATGCGGTACAATAAACTGCAATTTACTTTTATAGGTCTCTTCTTTAAAAACATATTTTTTTTATATAAAGAAAGTAATACTTTAAAATATTTAATAAACAAAGGCCTTTTTGAATTGTGAATTTTTCTTCGCTTGCCACTTTTCTAATTTAAATATACAAGATTGTTTTTTTCAGTTGAATAGATACATTACAGTGTTAGAATTAGAAATAAATCTTTTACTGGCCCAGCGGACCACTAGAATTTGCAAACCACTGGTCCACCAAAATGTCTGTTGGTCCGTAAAAGAATCCCCGCCCCCCAAAAAAACCTTGGGCATTTACAACATATGCAGAAAATAATGTATAATGTATCATTTCAATGAAATTATCTCCAGTATTTGTTTTTAAAACATCTAATTTGAAAGTGCAACTCACAGAACAAAAAAATGGTTTTTTTTCTTGGAGGTTTGATGGCCACCATGAGCAATTCAATGGACTATAAGCAGTCGTCTGCCCCTAATTTAGGGTCATTGGTTCCAGGGAAGGGAGAGAGCCAATGTAATAAGACAAACACAACATCCATGCCTCACCGGGATTCGAACCCGGACCCCTTTCGGAAGAATGGTCAGAGGCCATCGCTTAGACCTCTGCGCCACCGGGGAGGCACAGTACTTTTTTCCAGAATAAAATTCCGATAGATTATTGATATAGCAGGGTAAGGGTGCATTCTCAACCTGTTTTTAAGTAAGAAGGAAACGAGAAGACTTCAAATGCACAAAAGTTCACAACCTTTCTTGTTTTATCGTTTAGGACTTAGCTTCTTTTTCCTTATTTTATTAGTCTTATTACCTATCCCTCCTACTTTCCCATGAAGTCAATTTCAGTCCTCCATTGAACAGTCTCATGTGAATTGCTCTTTTACAAAAAATACCTTTACACATCCAATTGACGTCCTTTCGTTATTGTGTTTTCTTGGGGCAGAAACAAAGTCTGGTGTCAGTATGTGCTGCATTAACTAGGGTGGGCAAATCCAAGGAAGAGCAGGTTATTTATTGTGCTTACTTCTGCTCATTATGAATAGTAGGGACGGAGATAACAAAAAGTGGCTGGTGCCGTTAAAAGACAAGGATTGGGAAATTGCCTTTCTGTGTTTGTTGTTTTTCCAATCCAGAAATTAAAAAACAATAGCTGTTATCCAATAGCATTTCATGAACCATTTATTCGTTTGTCACATAAAAAAGAAAATCATACAGCAAGGTAAAAGGAATAGAAATGCATTTTTTAACTTGTGACTACTTAGGAGGAAAAAAACTTACTGGCCGTACGAACTAGTAAAATCAATAGTTCTGTGGTCCGGCGAAAGTTTTACTGGCCAATGGCAGCGGACCACTCGGCAATTCAAACGCTGCATTACCTTCCACCTGTCCCTTGTTCTTTTCTCTTCCACAACTACGACTGTGGTGTAAACAGTGATGCACTTGTGTTCTTGGAATCTGAAAAGCAACTTAACAATGTAAATTATATTTAAACTGTCTATTTAACGTCCTCCCAAATGGTATCTGGATGCTGGATAACGTCTGTTATGTGTAATCCACCGGAAATTAAACTTCCTGCTTTAGAAACGTTAACATCAGTTAGATCCAAGTCATCTTCATAGATCCATTCAGCATCAGTCATATTCATTTCGTATGGCAAAATTGCCATAAGCTCACTATGTCAGCACGCAACAACTAAAACAGGGTGTTTTCTAGTTCTGTTTAGCTTGATCACACTGAGCGGTATGCAATTTTGCATGAGCTTTGATGTTGCTGACTGAAGCAAAATACTTTCCGCAAACCTTACAAATACCGGAGGTAAGTTTGGATTGCACTGATAAACAGTAGAGGTCATATAGTGTTGGTTTGAAAGCACGGCAGGAGCATGGACGCATTTCTGAAATATCCAGAGGAAGATTTACGAAGAGTGATCCATATTGATGCCGACCTGTTCCTATTAGATTTGCAACCTTTAGGCTATCCGGTGTTTGAGCAAGAAGAACAGGTGGTGGCAAAATGTGACTTTGAAGGATGAGGAAGAGTGAACTTTGACATGGAAAGACAACATTTTGTGTTCTGACGTTTTACTTTTTGCAGAAGATACTGGATTTCAGCAACGTGTTTGCTTCTCCATGAAGTATCTTTCAAGAAGTGGTTCAACTAGCTTAGATTCTGTAGCATCTACGTATTCCGTGATTGTTGGATATTGATCAATTACAGTGTTAGACCAAATTTCCAAAAGTGTTTTTCCAGCGAATGCGAAGTTCATTTTCTCTTTTTCGATATCAACTGTTCGATCTTGCGCATCCAAGTGGCTGGAAGATGCATCTTGAGAAGCATCAGAACATGCAGTTTTTATATCAGCTAGTTGGGATTGTTTACCCTAGAATGACAGCAGTAAAGCTTTTTTCTTCAATTCTTTTGATCTCCACTCACTTAAGCACTTTTGTACTACTTCAGGTAAATTTAAATTTGCCTTGATGGAGTTCCAAATTGATACATCATCCTCTTGTTGTTTGCTGTTTTATTTGGATGCGCTGTATTATATCCTGCCTGCAGCTGCTGAAATAACTTCTGCTTATCCATTTGGAAGAAATCTCAGATATATAGAACCGTGCTAACCCAGGACTTAATTCACTTTGACTGCATGCTTTATTGAACATACCCTGCTGAGGTGAAATGACATTTAAATCTCCTCGAATGAAGGGTTTTGTCATAGAGGCGCCAGTCTTTGTTTGCTTTCGTTCCACCGCAGCAACGATCAAGCTTCATTGACGTTTAAACTATCCCACGCAATCCAAAACTTTTTTGTGACTCATTTACCTCCCCTCGTTGCTGTTTCTACACCGCAATCCTTCTCAAAACAGCTCGGTCGACAATGCACTAGACATTAGTTTTTTTGTTTTTTTGTTAACTTGAAGCAACTGAGATTTTAAGCATAGAATACAGAGTGGGGACCGGGGACACCTCCCACCCTGAAATCGAATACACATTGCAGACGTATATTTCAGATAAAATATAATTAAGCAATAAACACTGCGTTCTCTCAGTAAATTAAGTTGAAAGAGCTTACTTCTAAGAAGCATAAAATATACTGCAGACTCTGTCTAAAGGACTGCGAAGAAAAACCTATCCCTCACGAGGATATAAAGACATCTGCAAACATACTTAAACTTTTAGTATAACGATTTCACTATATTTTTGCAGCTAGACGCAGTGGCGTAGCCAGAGGGAGGGGTTCGGGGTTTGAACCCCTTCCTTGAGGGGTGATTCAGCCCGAATTTAAAGAGATATATACGTGTATAATACGAGGTTGTCACCAATGAACCAAACTCATGGACACCCACCCCGCTCTTAAGAAATTTCTGGCTACGCCACTGGCTGGACGAAATGGTTGTTGTCGTACTCCAACGGATTTCCCAGTTTGTTTTGATCACATGACTCTACTGAAGCTCTGAGCCTAAGATATTCGAAAGTAGGTCTGTCATTGGCCGAAATTTTGCCTCAGATATATCAATGTACGAAATGTCTATACGCGCCCCGGTGGCGCAGTGGTTTAAGCGATGGCTTCTGAGCATTCGTTCGAAAGGGGTCCGGGTTTGAATCCCGGTGAGGCATGGATGTTGTTTTTGTGTTACGGCATTGGCTCTCTCCCTTTCCTAGAACCAGTGGCCCTAAACCACGGTGTATGATAAGTCAGGTGATACGACTCCAGGGAAAAAAATCGTCCGTTAATGTCACTTGTCACTAGATGGCGCAAGGAACGTGTGGGCCGATGATTTCAAAAAACCTATGCTTTCTTATGGGAGGAATTAAAAAAAAAACTATCTGGAACCCTTCGCAGACATGTACTTTTGTCCTTATCACGTGGAAATATATCAAATAAGCCATATATATATAATTTTTTAGCTACGAAATGAGTACTCGAACGTGTAGATTTCTGAGCAGACGATGCTGAGCTTTTTTTTTCGGAGGCAATAGGGAATAAACCTTTATCATAAAAAAAAACGTGTATTTCTTGTAAAATGAGATGGTACTGTATATTTGAAAGAGCAATTATTCACATGGAATGTTAATTTTTCTATTATAAGTTTTGTTTTTGCTGCACTCATTGGAGCATCATTAACGGGAACTATTCGTTTTGAAACACCGAATTTTTCGCAAAAAATAATTTTTATTACTTCTACCCTCAAAAAATCATTCACTAATGATGTTTCTATTTACTAATATTCAAGTTGTCTTTCGCATGTGTGCTATTTTTGTACCTAAACATAATGAATAAGGGTCTTCATCTGTGCTGTCTGTGCTGGCGATGGCGGCAGAGAAAGTGCATCGCGATGAAATGGTCGATTTTTCCCGGCGGAGCTTTCTCAGATCTGCTTGCATATATTGTAGTACGAACAGAGCCCTTTTAAGAGGAGGGGGTAGAGGGTCTGCAGCCCCGGGCCCCGTATTTTCAAGGGGCAGCAGATTATGCAGGATGCTTGAAGAATTGGCAGAGTTCTAGTTTTTCTTTTTTTTCCAGATAGCAGAGCAAAATATATAAGAAAGTGCCTTGTGAAAAAAAATTATATTTCTTTCTATTTTTTTAGGGGTGTGCAAAAAGTATAATCGCCCCGTCGTTCATCCTAAATTTTTTTGAAAACATTACAGATGTTTTTTTTTTTTTTTTTTTTTTTACACATCTGCAATTGGAGGAAATTTTCGTACATTAAGAATTCGTTTGAATCCTGATATTTGGATCATATTATTTCGCCCACTACTTAGATATAATTTCAACAAGCTGAACCCTGGTGCTGGGAGGGATTAAAGCAGAACTGAACTGGTATCCATTTTTCTACCATGTATCTTTACATTTTCTTGCTAACACCGATTCCACCATGAATTATGGAATACACACTTCAATACAGTGGGAATAATTTTATGGCTTCCTCATCATATTTTGGGAATATTTTCTCCTGGGTTATCCCCCGCTTAAGTAAAAAAAAAAAAAAGGTTGACGTTCTCTACCTCCTGTGCAGAAACTTCGTTTCTGGAACTTCATACAATATAATTGCACAAAGTAATAAATTAAAAATGCCAAAGATAAACACCAATTTAGCGCTGATGAAATGTTAACTACCATGTAATCCTACGACGGTTAGCATGAACTATCGGCCCACAACTCCTCAATGCCCCCTGGTGACCTGTGACATTAACAGTCCGTTTTCAAACTGTTAGCAGTACGGAGAGTTGTATCCCCTGACTTATCATACACCGTGCCCTAAACTAAGGACGGGCAACTGCTTATAGCCGATTGAGTACATTTCTCTTTGACTGAGAGAGTGGGTGTCCAGAAAGAAATGGCATCGTTTTAAATAACTTATTGCATTCCATGTTCTGATCACAGTAAACGTAAAAATAAAACAGTAAATATAGAACTCCCATGTCAAACAAACGCATCAAAATTTCACAATGTAAGACTCTCCTACACTTAAGTTTTCACAAAAGCACAATGCATTAGTTTTCGATATTTATGGTAAATAAAACACCCCCCCACTAAAAAAATAAAAGAAGAAAGTAATGTATTTGAAGCTATAATATTTCATTTGCCTCGCTTACAATTTGCCTTTAAAAAAAATCTCATTGACCTTTGAATATTACCAATTTACTTGATTTTTGTCTAACATTTTTGGATCTGAAGCTAGAAGTGAATGTTTTGGACCAATACTTGAATCTAAGATCTAAATAGTTCACTGACATAGATTTAATTAAATGAACTATGTGTTTGTTGCATGGCTGGTCATGGTCTAATGCATGTGTTTGTAGGTCGTTGAAGATATTTTTCCCGATGAAAAACTCCAAAAGATTAGTTGTAAGCCATAGGTTTAATTTTTCCCCTTGACTCTGTTAAAAAAGTAGATTTGAAAACTTTTTCACTCTGATGACAAATGTGCATTTTTATATAATATCACTTAAAGGAAAAGTTAGACCCCCCTAATTCTTTATGTTTATCAATAAATCACATTTTAGTTTTGAAGATTTTTTTGGTACTTGCTCTAATATTGTTCAAAAAAGGCATTTTTAAGATGAATAAAAAGATACAAATTAGTAATGTAAATGTTCGAAAAGAGCATGAGCATCAGTTTGCACTTGCTTCCTGTAAGGCTGTTGGAGGACTCCATTTGAACTTATAGGGGGTTGTGGCCGAAAACCTAGTACTCCTAGGTCATCAGGAGGTTGCAGGAAAAACTGGTTTCAGGTATTAAACATCATAGCACCTCCACCCTATTATTTCCTCCAAGATACAGGCACAGTATGCTACAAGAGCAGAATATACAAACAAAATTCTTTAAAGCAGTATAAGATGAATTTTCACACAAAATCTTGTTTTTACATTATGATTAATATTTAAGCTATTAGGAAAGCTTATTAAAAGTGACAATTCATAAGTATTTTAGAGTAAGGGCATTTCACCACTGAAAAACAACAACAGCAGAAGATAACATAAAAGGGATATCAAGGTAGGTATTTCTGAATTTGTGAAAGTGTTATTTTATAATAATGGTTATTGTCAGTCACATAGCTGCAAACAGATTTTTTATCTTATTTATTAAACTAAATTTCAAGAAGAAAAAAGCTTCCGTTTTACTTTCTTGGTCCTACTACACTGAACTCAATTTGCTGTCTGTCAGTTCATATCAAAGCTAGGCATTTGACTAAATCATAATTGCAGGAAGATAAAAATAAACTTGTTTACCACTATTTCATTCATTCAGTGCTTATCCTGTGCTGTGTTCTCCTTTTTGATCTTTTACAAGATAATTTGAAATTTTTTTTTTATGTAATCATAATTGTTTTTAGCAGAAAAAAAGGAAAGAAGAAAAAAAAGTTCACGTAGATTTATACTCAGAGAAAGTATTAAGTTAAGAAAAGTATTTCTATTTGCATGAGGGAGTGATGCATTAATTGTTGATTTGCTTCAGAAGAACATACAGAATTTATAGAGGCACAGAAGTGCTTGGTTAAAAATTTAATTGAGAAAAAGTGCTGTTTTGTTCTTTCAAGTCATTTGGCGGTGTAGCTTTTGAAATTAGTATATTGAATATGAAGGCAGCATCGCAATTAATAATAAAGTGCTTTGCATGTACGAGGAAAAGACGTGATAGTTCTGTAAACAAACTATACAGATCCCCTCCTTTTTTAAATTTATTTTGTGGGATATTTATTTTGCATCAGCTCATTGGGTAAAAATATCTTTCAATAAAACAATTTGAGGAACAAAATCGTGTGGTTAAAGGTAATATGAAGGTACCATAATGCAATATTTTCAAAATCTGTATTTTTGTAACTTCACGTATTAGTTCATGTTGGCTCCATGTAACGGCGTATTTTTGTATTTTATAGCCGATTTTCGCAGAAATTGAGAACTTATTGATTAAGATTTGGTCTAGAAATCTGTTGGTTCGCACGCGAATATTCTTTCTGCGCTATTCATACCGTACAGAATCAACTGTTTCTACAATGGATTCCCGTCGCTTCCAAAGCGCTGTCATTGCGTTTTCCAGTCTATCTCTCTACAAGGTCTGTGCTAGAAACATTTCCCTTCCCACCTCACGAACATATTCTAAAACAACCAATGTCGCATCATTATCACATTTAAATAGCATCTCCTGCCAACAAACCTAGAAACATTTGTATCCGTCAGTTTGCACTTTGCAAAATCCGTTCCTACCATCAGTGAGTGACACAGGCAAATAAGCCCCACCCATAGTGTCGTCACTGAAACTGAATACCGCCCTCTGATTGGCTAAAAGTTTCCCAGTCCCCTATCAATGTACGCTTCCCGGACGCATTTAAGGTGGTTCCACCTAAAATCTCTGCCTTATGTTTCCAATGGTAAAATTTCTTGACATATTTTCTTCGCAATTAATGTATTCCCAAGGAAGAAAATTTGCACATCGATAAAACTAACTTTAAGTTATAACACGGGATACCTAATACTTTCTAAAACATAAACATAACTAAGCAATCCAACATTTGTTTGTCTCCTGACGTCATCAATGTACAGGTAGTGCCATCTATTAACAGGTCTGAACATTAATAAATGAAAAATGTTTGATTTTTAATATAATTATGGTTATGTTTTAGCAAGTATTATGTATACCATGCTATAACTTAAAATTAGTTTTATCGATGTGCAACTTTTCTTCCTTGGGAATACATTCATTGCGAAGAAAATATGTAAAGAAGCTTTAGCATTGGAAACATAAGGCAGAGATTTTAGGTGGAACCACCTTAAGCAAACCTTACATTGATACGGGACTGAGGAAATCTCGGCCAATCAGAAGGGAGATTTTCATCTTCAGTGACTACGCATATGGGTGAGGCTTATCTTCATGTGTCACGTGGGATTACTTCTGAGATATGATCTGAGCGGCTTTAGTTTATGTGATTTCATGCCATTCTCACGTTCGTCGTTCTCTGTCTTTCGGATTAAAAAATAAAAATAAATTATACACACAAACAAACAAATAACTGTCTAAATACAAAATATAAAGTTAAGTGGAAAGTAAGTGTTTTTTTAAATTCTGTAACGGTTATTTCATATCTTATGTAACCAATAACGATGTCAAATGTAGAATGGATAGTCTTCAGTTATTGTGTAATATCAGGTATTGTTTTTGGTTAATGTGTAGATTAGCGTACTAAATTATTTCGTCAGAAAAATGTTAGTACGTGGAAAAAGTACCAGGTACAGATTTTAGAGTATAAATGGCAAATGGTGCAGAAATTCCATGTTTTAAATATCTTTTAAAGATTTTTATCGTAATATTTATCTGTAAGTGCAATGCTGTGAAGCGACGCTGTGGTACGCCTAATGCATCGCTACAGCTACGATGTCAAGCTTTGCTTCGTTGAAAGGAAGGTTCCTTGTTGTACGGAAGAGACTGGGGAAGATTACAAGAGAAAGCGGTTACGATTTTGACCGGAGAACGATATATCTTGTAGTGATATGCTACGGAAAATAGGTTCAGAATATCTACCCTTCATTTTGTTGTATCCCGTACGTTGTTGGCAAGAAAAACAGGAAAAACCTCTTAGATTTGCAAAAGATGCGTGTGCGTAAGATAAAACTGACCTGCGAACAAAGTATTAACAGGAAAAGCAAAAGTACAGTGCCACAGCAAATCAGCTACGAATGGAAGCCGTTCAGAGCAGAACCGAAAGTTATCCTTCCTTGATTTTCTGTACAACATAGAAAGGTATATACAGTACGTACGTTCTATTTGGAATCAGGAAATCGTGTGCAAAAGAACGAAACATTTCCCAACATCTACTGTAAAAGCAATAACAAATCATGACCGAAGAATATTCTGTAGCGTATCAGTACATGATGCTTCCTGTACTGGCAAGAACGTACGCGGCAGCACTTGCAGTCATCTGCGCGTGAATGACACGTGGAAGCGCTATTTCCTTTCAAAGGAACTAAGCTTCGCATTGTCGCCGTACCGATGCGTTACGGCTAACGCAGCGTCTCTTCAAAGCACCGCACTTACAGGTAAATATTACGATAAAATCTTTAAATGACATTTAAAATATGAAATTTCTGCATCACTTGCCATTAATTTCCATACTCTAAAATCCGTACATCGCACTTTTTCCAGGTACTAACATTTTTAATACGAAATAATTTAGGACGCTAATCTACACCTTTAACCGGTAAATTTACTCACAGAGAAACTAACATAATTTACTTCAATATTAGAAGAGACTATTGGAGCATTCATGTTAGGAAAACTATCAATCTAACTATTAAAATTTTCATGTGAACATACTGGTACACTCTTCCAGTGGTTATCTTAGGGTTCCAAAGATTTTACTCATCACAGAGAAACTAGCATTCTGTATTTTTATTACTATAATTGGGAATTTTATAAGTTCATCTCTGTTTAATCAAAGAGCTCTCTATCTTGTTACAGACAAAAACCATTAAAATTATGTGTTTGGAAGACTTTGACAGATAACTTATTCTTCCCCCAAAAGAGCTTTCCCTACCTTGTTACAGATATGCCGGGAAAATCATCCACACGTATATTAACATAATTTCTCGAGCATTACGAGTCAATTATAAATGGAAGAAATATACAACACATCTCAGTGAAAAACACTACCTGATATTCCTCAATAACTAAAGACTATTGGACCATTCTACATTTCACATCGTTACCTAAGATATGAAATAACCGGTACAGAATTAAAAAAAATCTTACTTTACACTTCCCTTTATATTTTTGTATTTATATATTTATTTGTTTGTTTGTGCATGTAAATTTCTTTTATTTTTTAATCCGAAAGGCAGCGAACGACGAATGTGAAAATGACATGAAATCCTCTCAGATCGTATCTCAGAAGTAATCCCCACGTGGCACACAAAGATAAGCCCCAGCCATATGTGTAGTCACTGAAGCTGAAAACCACCCTCTGATTGGCCGAGATTTCCCCAATCCCGTATCAATGTAAGGTTTGCTTAAATGCTTCCGGGACCAAACTTTGGAATGCGTCCCGGGTACTGGCCACCCGGTAATAAATAAGGGCGTCTTCCTCCCCCTTTCTACTTCGCCTCCGTGTCACTATCCTATCGGGCACTCTAGCCCAAATCTCCTAGCTTCCTATTTCTAAGGGTTGTTTGAGACCTGGGGTCAGACACTCCCTTCCTAAAATCCTTTACATATGATCATGACCTTTGGAATGCGTGGTGGAGTCGTATCCATTTCTTAACAAGAACAACTTCTACGGAAGAGATGCTTTTCAGAATGTAAAGAAAGCAACTGACCTATTGGGATTTTTCTAGAGAATAACTTAAAAGAGTGCTTCAGAGAGGTCGTAAAACTCCTGAAAATAATAATTACGATTCCGATGACAATGTCAGAAGCAGAAATATGTTTTTCTTGTTTAAAAAGGATTAAAACATTTCTGAGGAGTACAATGGAGGAAGACAGACGGACGGCACTAGCAATACTGTTCATCAAAAAAAATGTCACCAACCAGTTTGAGAATTTTAACGAATGCGTAATTAACAGATTTGCGGCGAAAAAAGAACGAAGGATGGATTTCTTATACAAACACACGGCCAGAACATCAGCAGAAGTAACGGTTGCAGTAGCGTCTACTGGGCATGGAAGTGGCAATGCTTCTGTAGCTGGTGGGAATCAGACACAATAGTGATTTCAGGTGGGTACCAATATTATACTGTTTATCCTAGCAAATTTTCATTTTGTATTGTATTTTTTTTAACTAACTATAGTACTGATACTCCTTCGTATTTTCAATTAAGGTTAACTATACCAGTAACTTTTCATTTGCATATTCAGAGCATGAATCGATTTCTTATTTTACTGTCGCCAAACTAGTCTACATGAGCCATGACACATACGCAACACCACACAGACTCTCATATACGTTGGTGAGCATAGAAATGTACTGAACTCCCCACTATCTCAGCCACGAGCCGCCACTGGGTATGTCATATGGATCTTCTATACCATTATTTCTGAGCTTTTCTTCGTAACGTTGCTTTTCCACCACATTAAGAGGGTAAACTTTATCAGAAAGAACATTTTTTAACTCTATTTACAGCAGCAGCAGCAATTGAAAATCATTGAAAGAGACCACCTCGGGTACTTTCAAACCACCCGAAAGTCTAGCAGACAGTTTTGTGACGTCACGTGCAAAGGTTCTATACACGGCGCACTGGTAATAGCTGCCACTGACCCATGTAGAACAGAAACGTTGTTTAAACGTTCATATTTGGGTTTAGAAGTTCATAAGTGGTTTCTGGTTGTTTTAAAACTTTTTTAAAACGTTGATATGTGGTCAACAGCTGAACGTTGAAACAGTGGACGTTTTAGAAGGTTTTGGAAACGTTTTAGTAAAGTTTATATATTTGCGTTGAAATCAGGGAATTTTTAAAACAATTTTAAAACGTTAAAAATCAGGCTCAGATCTCAACGCCATCTATCAACAAAACTGAAAAACTAATGACAAACGCACTTAATTTCAATAGAAGGTGGTAACTTTTTTACATAAGTACTAAATTTCTAAAAGGACATGAACTATTATGGGTTGAAAAACCCTCAATTTTTCGGCAGGCATCATATTTTATTTCTTGAGTTTGTTTCCAGTTCCTTTCATAAAGCATAATCCAGCGCCCTCTTTTGGTCGACTTGAAAAACCGTTTAGCAGAAACCACGTGAGAGAACTTCAAATTGGCGCAAAATTTTGCATTGTTTAGAAGGTATGCGAGTCTTGCTTAAATAGCTTTGTACGTGAGCGGTGTTTTTTTCGAGGAATGTTACAATTATTTCTCTCTAGGACAAAACGACAATCCTAAATTGTTTTTGGTTTCCACTACTTGAAAACTTCGTCTTGCTGTAGAGATTGACGAAGAGGTTTAAATCTTCTTCAAAATAAGTATTGGCATATCTAAAGGATAGCAGGTAGTACACCGAGGGACTTTATTGACGATTTGCCATATACAAACGCAAGCAATGATCACTTTAATTGCGGGAATTTTTCTTTGTTAAATACTGTATAAATGCAGAAGCCGTAAGATATAATGAAAACGCTATATCAACCCCTCTTTAACCAAAATTCTACCTTTCGGAGTTACTTTAAATACGTTAGAAAACAGCTTTTTCAACTTTTCATAAACGTTAAAAAAGGGTTTTTCGAATGGTTGATAGAACCGTTTATCAACCAGACATCCGGTGTTTTTAAAACGCATTCTTTTTAACGTTTCTGCAATTAACCCGTTAACCATTTCTGAATGTTGAAACAACAAATTTGTGCTACATGGGGGAGCCGCCGTGATCTCAACATAAGAGCCGTTCTATCACGGGACATTAGGCAGAAGTAATTTCGTTAATGTGGAATCAAATGTGGTTTTTTTTTTTTTTTTTGATTGGAGGTTTAACGACCACCGTGAGCAACTCAATGGGCTATAAGCAGTCGCCCGTCCCTAATTTAGGGTCACTGGTTCCAGGGAAGGGAGAGAGCCAGTGCCGTAAGACAAACACAACATCCATGCCTGACCGGGATTCGAACCCGGACCCTTTACGAACGAATGATCAGAGGCCAGCGCCTTAGACCACTGCGCCACCGGGGCGGCAAATGTGGTTTTCAGAAGTGGTAAAAAGGAATATTTATTAATAAATTGTCATTCATAATAATTAATATTGTCATTCATAATAATTAATATTGTCATTCATAAAATTTATTTGCAACCGTTTTACACGATGAGTCGTTCTTGTGTGAACCGGCAGCATTTCTATTTGATACTTTATGTGAGGTGGTGTTCTCATTAATAATTTATGATACAGATCTGCAGTATTTCCAATGCATTACCGATATGCACAGTTAAAACATAAAAATAGGCAAGGACATTATCGTTCTCAGAGGAAGTTTACTTTAAAGTTTAAATACTGTACGTACATAGGTAGGCTTGATTATAGGCAATGATTATAGTATTGTGATGAATATTTGTGAAAATTTAAAACACGTAGATTTTTTTTTATCGCAAATGATTATATTATTTTGTTAATAGGTACACGTTTTTTAGATTCAGAACTGTACCTTAATATTTATTGCAGTATCTTTCCGTACCTGACTGACAATCTCAGAGGTATGCTCTCCCTCTAGCGGCGAAAGGAAGAATTGCTATATGGAACATTCCATCTATTGTCTACTAACACCTCAGATCCTCGAATAAGGATGTTTGCTATAATTCCCCCGTCTTCTGGACTTCTCCGACGATAAAGTGGGTATCCATCTTGCCCTGTTTGCGTTTCTTTCAAAAAACTACGTGGGTATCTTTTGGTACATTTTCCATCCTTCATGCATGGAGAATTCGGATTAACGTCCCCACAGGGAACATGTACTATCCGCGTTGTTATACAACGAAACAGATGTGGGTCTTCTTCTGGACTTGGTATTTCGGCACTGATGAAATCATCAACTCTCTGTACGTATATCCTATCTTTAAGCCACACCAGAATGTAGGAATGAGGAAGTCCTCGTTTCTGCCACGCTATTGTGTAAATGTAACATTGTACACTGCCAAAAATCTTGGCCTTGCGTATGTGATTGATGAGTGCCTTGTGCTATTCATGGAAGACTCTTGCCAACAAATCGTGACGATCTTGTGGTTTTTGCCCTGGAAACAGTTCATTCTTGATTTCATCCCAAGCTGGATTACATGTGAAAGTAATGAAGACAAAAGGTCGACCATACATCCGCACATAACTCATAGCATCTTGAGTACGTTCTTGCATATACCTAGGACTTCCAGTGAAGCTGGATGGTAAGATGACCAACCGACCAATGTCAGCAACATTTCCATCATTGTTGACAGCGTCTCTGAGATGAACATATTGTTCTACTCTCAGTGCCCTTTGATTAAGTTGAATGTACCTCAGCTTTTCTGATTAAATTTTGGCATATATATCCACAATAAATTGGTGGAAAAGGTGTTTGCTTCGCAGTATGATGTTGAAACTTGAAGAACGTACCATAATCCTAAAGGCATAAAAATCCATAGTAGATATCTTCTTAGATGACAATATTCCAGTAGATGTGTTTGTTTGAAACATTTGGAAATGGTATCCATCTTCTCCTTGCCAAAACATTAATGGATACTGTAGAGCATCGTAGGACCTGTGAGTATCGGCAATTCTCTTGATGGCGCTGTTTTTCAATTCTAAGACTATGTCTCTCGTTCCACGTTGCTCTCCGAACATGATTGCTGCCACTTCAGATGTCGTTGGTGCATTGAGTCGTCCCTCGTGTTCACCTGGTGGAGTTCTGTCTGCTAAAATAACCAATTTTAATTCAGGAGTAATCTTTTCTAAAGCCGTTTTAAAGCTCTTGACATAAGCATTTTCTCGATGAAGCATTTCTTGCAGCTTAAATACTGTCCGGTACAGTATGACATGCGCATATATGCAGCATGAAGTTGGGGGTGGGGGTGTCAGAAGGGTATAAAGCACACGGACGGTGTACGCTCAGCAATTCGGTGAAAGCTATTGCACGGTGTACATCGGTTTGAACGACGTCGAGTTGCTGCCACCGTGTGATATGGCCAACAGACAATGCAGTAGACGACATCTGGATGACTTTATCCGAGGTCGCGTCATTGGGAAGTTGGAAGAAGGTCGAAACGTGACTAGGGTGGCCGAGGAGTTCGTGATCACTCACAGCATCGTTTCACGAGCTTGGAGAACATTTCAAACGACAGGAACAGCTGTCCGAGAGTTTAGAAGTAGTCGTCCACGCACAACCACGGCGGAGGACGACCGGTATATTGTCTTACAGGCGAGAAGAGACAGACTGCAGACAGCGGGAGAAATCGCAAGGCACATGCGATAGACAACTGGACGTCCGTTATCGCGCTTTACCGTGGCAAGGATGCTGCACAAAGGCGGTCTATTTGCACGACGACCAGTACGGTGTGTGCCATTAACGCCTGTTTATCGGAGACGGCAGTTTCTGTGGTGGCAGGAACACAAGAACTGGGCACATCAGCAATGTATAACGAAGTAAATTTCTCCGTCATTTTTATCCGCGCCAGGATTCGAACCCGGGTCCCCTCATTCCGGAATAAGTTGCTCTACCAATTGAGCTACGCGGACGTTTTATTCTGATTCCTATCTGCCTTTATGTCGCGTGCGTCCTTCTGGCAGGTACGTCACACCTCCTGGTACGTTACATCATCTCCCCCTTATTATTATTTTTTTGAAGTGCTGGAGAAGGGATTCTCTTATTTTTCCTATCTCGCGGTGTGGAAATAACATCACACCAATGCGAGATTTTGAACGGTCGGGTCATCCGGATAGTTCGGGCGCCATTATAACGAAGTAAATTTCTCCGTCATTTCTGTCCACGCCATGATTCGAACCCGGATCCCCTCATTTCGGAATAAGTTGCTCTACCAATTGAGCTACGCGGACGTTTTATTCTGATTCCTATCTGCCTTTATGCCGTGTGCGTCCTTCTGGCAGGTACGTCACATCTCCTGGTACGTTACAAATGGGGTCGAGTTCTCTTTACGGATGAGAGCCGATTTAGTCTGACGAGCGATTCTGGACGTATGCACATCTGGAGAGAGCAGGGAACACGCAATCACACCTCCAACATCATCGAAAGGGATAGGTTTGGAGGTGGCGGAATTCTCGTTTGGGGCGGTATCATGCTTGGTAGCCGTACTAACCTCCACATCTTCCAAGGAGGTTCAGTCACTAGTGTCCGCTATTGTACCGAAGTTCTCCTGTCTCATGTGCGTCTGTTTAGAGGTGCTGTGGGTCCTGAGTTCCTTTTCATGGATGACAACGCTACACCTCATCGTACAATGGCTGTCTCAGAGCTGTTGGAGAGCGAAGATATTCAACGCATGGATTGGCCCGCAAGGTCCCCGGACCTAAATCCAATCGAACACGCGTGTGACCTTCTCAGGAGACGCTTGGCAGCTCGTCACCAGCCGCCAGCAACGATTCCGCAGCTGCGGTTGGCATTACAAGAGTAATGGGCCGCGATGCCTCAACAGCTCCTTGATAACCTCGTCCTCAGCATAGACAGACGTTGCAAATCCTGCAACGCAGTCAGGGGTGTGATCATATCCCTTACAAAAGATTGGATTTTTCTTGGCAGCCGCCTGTCACATGGATGTTTCTGTCTTCTGTCCAGTTGTGCTCGAAGCTACCTTTTCAATAAAGTGCCTTTGTATCCTTTGGATTCCTTGTTTGGACGGTTTTGATCCCTTGTCCCATATTCTTTCATCTTGGGGATCTTATGGTATGATTTGAGTCGATGTGGAGCACTTCTGCACGATGTTACATTCGAAAAACCGTCTCGTCCTTAATTTTTGCACGCCAGTGTATTTCTCGTCTTGTTTGCGGAATATTCCTGCAGCATTGGTCGGCTTGCTGTGTATCATCGCATACAAAACACATCTGCAAAAATTTTGGCTGTTCATAGGGTAAATGATGTAGACTACCAATTATATGATACACTTGTCGTTGTACCTTAAATGTAGGCATGTAACCAGACTGACTAAATTGTTTAGTTGTGCCAAATGATGTCATCTGAAAACAGGAATTATAACGGCGTAAGTTGTTTTGAAAATGTTTTGTATCTGATGAGTTGTGAGTCAAAAACATACGTGATATCTCTGGAGGATCCTGCAATAATGGCAACTGAACCTTCTCACCATTACAACACATACCTGGGGCTTCACCTTTCCATTTCATGGCTGCACAGTATTGACACGTTAATGACATTGATCCAATGATACATGATGGATCACAGGCGTAATCCACGGACGGGTTGTAGACGAATACTGCATTTTCTTCTTCTCTCCAGATGTTCAACCGAGCATTAGCCGTAGTGAGTCGATTATGCTGAAGTCGTGTGTCTCGTTGCTGGAGTGTTTCCTGTGCCCTCGATTGCGCCGTAGAAGTCCTATTGTGTTCCAGTCTTCTTTCTCGCAGCTGGTATGATTCCTGTGCCCTTGATTGTGCTCTGGAAATACCATCTTGTTCCAGCCTTCTTTCTCGTTCTTCTGCTGTTTCTTGTTCTCTCCTCCTTCTTTGAGTTTCTCTATCCATTCTTTGTGTTCTTCTTACACATTGTTTCTTTCTGGGAGGTTGAAGCATAGTATGATGACCTTCTGACGTATGACACTTTTGAATTAATAACGGAGATTGAAAAACAACGTTCTATTTTTTTCTTCTCCACCGTCAAGGTCATAATACAATTGGCAAACAACGCTTAACAAAAAACATGCGCCTCTCCGCTTCCTTTACCGCTTTCTTTACATGCAACCTGATCACACCCAACGCGAAGGCGCGAAGATAAGTGGTCCACGATAAATTTGAGCCATTTCTTTTTTAGAATTACGTTAAAACAACATTCTATTTTCTAGCTCACAACGTCGTCACAGTATGATGACCTTCTGACTATGACACTTTTGAATTAATAACGCAGATTGAAAAAGTAGGTTCTATTTTTTTCTTCTTCGCCTTCAAAGTCATAATACAATCGGCAAACAACGCTTACAAAAAAGGACGTAATAAATGTATTTACGAATGAAAATAGTCGTAACGGAATTCTAAAAAAGAAACGCCTAAAATTTATGGTGAACTACTTTTCTGCACGCCTTAACGTTCGGCGTGGAGGAGGAGGAGGTTTAACGATTTAACGACCACCGTGAGCAACTCAATGGGCTATAAGCAGTCGCCC
Organism: Macrothele yani; assembly: GCA_039090855.1. Classification (NCBI taxonomy): domain Eukaryota; kingdom Metazoa; phylum Arthropoda; class Arachnida; order Araneae; family Macrothelidae; genus Macrothele; species Macrothele yani. The sequence goes on from CM077011.1 coordinate 34,403,144, forward strand.
GTCCCTAATTTAGGGTCACTGGTTCCAGGGAAGGGAGAGAGCCAGTGCCGTAAGACAAACCCAACATCCATGCCTCACCGGGATTCGAACCAGGACCCCTTTCGGACGAATGATCAGAGGCCATCGCTTAGACCACTGCGCCACCGTGGCGGCCGTTCGGCGTGATCAGGCTGATGTCAACAAAGCGAAAAGACACACTCAGATCGGGTAGAAACGCGTAACATTAAATAACTAAAATTCAAATTCAAATTTAAAAGAAATCGCTTCAAGGTGCACCAGAAGATGTCTACAGGTACCTTCGTAACAATTTTTGTCGCTCTAGGTCGCGTTATTCTATGTAAAATCCGACCGACAGACACACACACACACAGTCTGTTTTATATATAGAGAGAGATTTGCTGTTAGAAATTCTGATTCAACAGTTTCTTAACATTGTTCAGATCAGAAAAATGTTTGATATTGCATGCCATACAGCGTTGTTGAGGAATACTTCGCTTATTTCTGCTTTATTTAACGGGTTAGTCATCAGCATTTTTTTTTTTTTTTTTTTGATTGGAGGTTTAACGACCACCGTGAGCAACTCAATGGGCTATAAGCAGTCGCCCGTCCCTAATTTAGTGTCACTGGTTCCAGGGAAGGGAGAGAGCCAGTGCCGTAAGACAAACACAACATCCATGCCTGACCGGGATTCGAACCCAGACCCCTTACGGACGAATGATCAGAGGCCAACGCCTTAGACCACTGCGCCACCGGGGCGGCTCAGCATTTCGCACTCAGTCTGTTTAAAATATTGATTCTAAAATATCCGGACACCTCCTTTGGTGGATGAAAACGGATTTGGCCGCCCCGGTGGCGCAGTGGTCTAAGGCGCTGGCCTATGATCATTCGTCCGTAAGGGGTCCGGGTTCGAATCCCGGTGAGGCATGGCTGTTGTGTTTGTCTTACGGCACTGGCTCTCCTAAATTAGGGACGGGCGACTGCTTATAGCCCATTGAGTTGCTCACGGTGGTCGTTAAACCTGCAATCAAAAAAAAAAAAAAAAAAAAAAAAAAAGAAAAAGAAAACGGATTTGTAAAATTTATTGAAAAAATATTCCTCAACAATGCTCTATTGCGTGCAATAACAAACATTTTTCTGATCTGAACAACCTTAAAAAACTGCTGAATCAGAATTTCTAACAGCAAAGTGAAAAAACAAAACCGAATTATCGGAAGTTAAAATACTGAATAAATCTGTAAAATTGTCAACAAATATCAACTTTCGTCAGGATAGAAGGAATTACAACCACAGGAGCCGTTCAGGTGGCACACTGGTCTAAACGCTGGCATATGACCACTCAGCTGAGATGCGCCCGGGTTCGAATCCCGGTGGTGCATGGATGTTGTGTTTGTCTTACGGCACTGGCTCTCTCCCTTCCCAGGAGTCATTGGCCCTAAATTAAGGACGGGCGACTGCTTATAGCCCATTGAGTTGCTCACGGTGGTCGTTAAACCTTCAATAAAAAACAAAACAAAAAACAACAACCATAGGAGACACCTTTCCTAACAACGCTTCTCATTGGTCGAATAGGAGACGTCATGTATGACCGCGGTACAGTGCCTAGAATAGATTATGTGTCGTGCTCCGTAAGACGTCTCTCACCGTTTTTGACCAATCATCATGAAATGGTAGAGGGCGCTTGCATGGGAAATTACGTTACATGCCACATCCTTGTCAATGGTGGGAAGTTTGTTTATAGATTTTTCGCAGTGCTAGGAACCTGGATAGCTTTTACAAAGGTAGGCGGAGCGAAGTGTTTTTGCTAATTTGCTGTAACTCGATCAAAATAGTTATATGCTGGGATAATTCAACAGCTGTTCACTGGGACGCAATAGTTCTTCTTAAGTGTTAATGTGCGAGTTTTATTGAACTGTGGAACGCTTAAGGTGGACGTCTAGTGATTTTGCTTCCTATACTTCCAATAGGCAAAGTTCTGTAAACATTTCCTTCATAATTAATGCGTTCCCAAGGATGGAAATTTGAACATCGATTAAAATAACTTCATATTATAACTTGGAATACTTAATATTTTCTAAAACATAACCGTAATTAAGCAATCCAACATTTGTTTGTCTACTGACGTTATCGATGCACAGGTCGCGCTATCTTCTTTCTAGTCTCTTTTTTTTTTTTTTTTTTTTTTTTTTGGTTATAGGTTTAACGACCACCGTGAGCAACTCAATGGGCTATAAGCAGTCGCCCGTCCCTAATTTAGGGTCACTGGTTCCAGGGAAGGGAGAGAGCCAGTGCCGTAAGACAAACACAACATCCATGCCTCACCGGGATTCGAACCCGGACCCCTTCGGACGAATGATCAGAGGCCAACGCCTTAGACCACTGCGCCACCGGGGCGGCTTTCTAGTCTCAACACCACCAAAGGAAAAGTTATTGATTTTTAATATAATTATGGTTATATTTTAGAAAATATTAAGTATTCCAAAATATAATATGAAGTTATTTTAATCGATATTCAAATTTTCATCCTCGGGAACGCATCAATTGTGAAAAAAAAAAAAATGTGTACAGAAGTTTGCCCATTGGAAGTATAAGAAGCAAAATCACTAGACGTACACCTTAAGAGCCAAAATGACCCCAGACCGGGCTTGGCATTACACATGTTGAATTTCATTACTGAATTCTTTATATATATCCAATTTCATTGTTTATAAGTTACCTTCACGAAAAACTTTAATTAAAAAAAAATCCCTGGATATTATTCTTATAAACTGGTTACCAAAAATTAAAGAAATTATCGTGTTAAGTGCATGGGTGGTACCACTATGCATTATTTTAAGAAGAGAATATTCTGAAAAGGTTTAGTTACGTGAGTGGTATCGGTCCACGAAAGAATTTTTCCAATCGAGATTTTAGAAGTTCAGATTTTGCTGCAAATGCGTCAGAAGCAGAAATTAACACTTACGCCTCCTGGTGGCCAGGCCATTTTTACCAAAAAGTTAGAAATTATGAGCAAACGATTTCCTACCAGGAGCTGTATCTGCATCAGAAAGAATTTTTCAAATCGGAGTTTTAGGAGCAGAGATAGTGGGGAAAACGTAATTTACCTCTGCGCCCACTAGTGGAAAATCTATGCGTAACTTCGGAAAGTGACTATACCTAAAATAGTCTTCGACATAAATGCAATCGAAAGGTAAAATAATTTTTTCAATCGGATGTTTAGAAGCAAAAATATGGAATAAAATGTATTTTGAATTCGACATTATCTGCATTTATGCCCTGCTGTAGTGGCGAATTTGTGCATCGTATAAAAAAACGGAACGAAGGATCATCATTCGCGCATTTCTTCCTAATGCAAAAAGAAGTTTTGAAATCGCATTAATAGTTGCAGAGATATATTTTGAAATTGCATTAATAGTTGCACAGACGGACGGACAAACCGATAACATAAGCAAGATCTGTTTTTTCAAAAGACATGCTAAAAATAGAGGGAAAATAAATATAAACTACGAGATTCCATGTATATTTCAAAACACAACTGTAATTGCTCATCAGCAAATCAACAAGGAAAGATAAATATTTTTTTGCAGAATATTAATATTTTTAAAAATGAAATTCAGCTTGTGATTTTATAAAAACATCCAGATAACTTTTTTTTTAGCGTTTGTAAAAAAAATGAGAAATTAACTGGGTAACTTTAACAAAGAACAAGAAGCGCAAAAAATAAATAGATAAGAGATTATATACGTTTCTGTATTTCTATCTATTTTATTTTTGATAATTGTTTTAAACATTTACCACATATCAAACGCATATAATCTTAAATATCAAACACAATACGGGGCCGACAGTCCAATTTCCTATCAAATGAGCAATTCAAAAAGTAGGAACTGTACACCAAATTAAACTCAAAATAGTATAACTATATACTAAAAATCCGAAAATTTATTGGCGTAGAATAAATAATCAAAATTTCCAAGCTTTCGCACATCAACCAGATGGCTTTCTCAAGGAAGGTAGACAGCTAACTGCAAACTGGATAATAGAACGTTTCAACACTTTAAACGCGGTGACTTGACTAGACAATAAATGATTAGGAGCAAACGTGATATTTCGAAGAAACGAGGTCACGTTGGTTGGGCACGCGGTACTATGGTAGAAATCTCAGCATTATTTGAAGAATTGATTCCAAATACGTGGTAACTCCTGAGAGACGCTATCGTTACAAGCCTCGCAGCTGGTCAAGATTTCCAAGGTTTCGCGAATGGCAGTAGATTTGGGTGTTTAGTATGAAGCTAATTTCTTTACATCACTCCATATAGGATCGGCGGACTTGAACCTGACTTCTCTTGATAGGGCATTATCCAGTTTGCAGTTAGCTGTCTACCTTCCTTGAGAAAGCCATCTGGTTGATGTGCGAAAGCTTGGAAATTTTGATTATTTATTCTACGCCAATAAATGAGCAATGTTGAATAAAGAAAAAAAGTTTACTTATTTTGTTATTTACTAATTTTTTGGAAAAAAAACCGCTTTGGCCTCATAAGGTGGAGCTTGGTTCAACTTATGAGGCCAAAGCGATTATTTAATTTAAGAGGACGAAAAATATTGGGTGGGCATTCGCCGCCCATGTAAAATTATTGGAAGGGCAAGATTCACCTTGCCCCCCCCCATTCGACGCCTATGAGTTGCAGTATTATGGTGTCCACAAACTGACGGAAGGACAAAGTGATACGATAAGCATATACTCTTTTTTTTGCAAAAGAGGTGCTAAGGAACAGAAACGGTATCACGAGCACAAAACCTGGACGCTACATGATTGGAAAGATGTGATTTGGTCCGACCAGTCGCCATTCACACTTCTTTAAACTTCGGGGAGAGTTTATTTTTTGAAAAATGCCAAAGGATACGCATAATCCCAACTAGCTTATAATCCCAACTAACTATGTTTGAGATTTGTGCAAATCTCAAACATAGTGGGGCAGGAGTGGATTGGGTCGACCAAACTAGGCCGGGAAATGTAGTTTTGTGGTCCACTATAAAAACACACTTACATATAGCAGGGCACCTCATCAGTACCTTCATGAAAAAATTCTGTTAGATACTGGATGACTATTAAAATATGCATTGCAAAACGAATTCAGCCGTAAGTAAATTTTAACAATTTAATTATAAACTTTAAAAATTTGCTCATGACTGAATGTAGTATAGAACCACCGAATTTTCCAGGGTTATTAATGTGCATACCTTTTGAGTCCGTTCTGACGCGAATTAAATTTATCAAAGCTATTCAAACTCAATGGAACGTATGGAAAACAGTACTACTATCTGACCAAAGAAAGAAGTTTTTCAATCGGGTTTTCAATCCCGCAGAAATTGCTGTAAACGGAATCGTTAGCATACGCCCTCTGGTGGCAGACTTGTGCTTTAAGAAAAATTTGAAATTATATGTGAAACATTTTTCAGTGGAAACGCTCTCCAACAAAGAAATAATTTTTCAAATCGGACTCTTAGAAGCAGAGATATCGACAAATATGAGGTATAAATTTACGCCCCCAAGCGAGAAAAACATGCATTATTTAAAGAAGAAAGTGTTCTCGAAAGGTTTTTCCATATGAGCGCTATCGGTCCAGGAAAGAATTTTTTCAGTCGGGTGTTTAGAAGCTCAGATTTTGCTGCAAAGACATCAGAAGCAGAAATTAATACTTGCGACCTCTGGTGGCCAAACTATTCTTTACCAAATATTAGAAATTATATGAAAAACAATTCCCATGAGGAGTTGTATGCGATACAGGAAGAATTTTTCAAATCGGAGTTTTAGAAGCAGAAATACAGAAGAAAACGCAATTTCCCTTAACGCTTCCTACCGGAAAGTCTATCAGTTACTTAAAATTTTTAAAATTATATGAAAAACATTTCGCACCGGAAACGCTATCCAACAAAGAAGGAATGATTCAAATCGGACTGTTAGAAGTAGAGATATTGACAAAAATAAAATGTACATCTACGTTCCCCTCGCGGAGAAACCATGGATTATTTTAAGAAGAAAATATTCCGAAAAGTTTTATCGACGTGAGTAGCATCGGTCCAGAAGCGAACTTTTTTCAATCGAGATTTTAGAAGCTCAGATTTTGCTGCAAATACATCAGAAGCGGAAATTAAGACTTGCGTCACATAATGGCCAAACCATTTTTTACCAAAAATTAGAAATTTATGCAAAGGATTCCCCATCTATAGAGCTATATCCGGTGCAGAAAGAATTTTTCAAATCGGAGTTTTGGAAGCAGAAATATGGGGGAAACACAATTTACTTTTACGCCCCATAGGAGGAATTCTATGAATTACTTGAAGCTTTTGAAATTATATGAAAAACATGTCACACCGGAAACTCTATCCAATAAGGAAGGAATTTTTCAAATCAGGCGATTAGAACCAGAGATATTGACAAAAAATAAGATATACATCTACTCCCTGGCCGAGAAACAATGCAATATTTTAAGAAAAAATATTCCAAATAGGTTTATCGACGGAAGTGTCATCGGTCCACGAAAGAATTTTTTCAATCAAGATTTTAGAAGTTCAGATTTTTGTGGTAATTACATCAGAAGCAGAAATTAACACTTACGCCCCCTGGTGGCCAAACCATTCTTTACACCAAAAATCAGAAATTATGTGCAAAAGATTTCCCATCAGGAGCTGTAACCGCTGAAAAAATATTTCAAATCGGAGTTTTGAAGTAGAGATATCGGGAAAAACGCAATTTACTTTTACGCCATCTAGCGGAAAATCTATGTGCAATTTGAAAAAGTGACAATACCTAAAATACTCGGCGGCATATGTGGAATCGAAAGGAAAAATAATCTTTTCAATCTGATGTTTAGGAGAAAATATATGAAATAAAATGTATTTTGAATTCGATGTTATCTGCTACAGCTGAAACTGAATTTACGCCAGCTAGCGGCGAAATTGTACATCTTAAAAAAAAAAAGAAACGAAACGAAATATCACCATTCGCATATTTCTGTCTTCCTAATGCAAAAAGAATTTTTCATATCGTACTAATAGTTGCAGATATAGATGACATCGAATTTTGGAAGTAATAAGCACGTCTTTTGAATCCGTTCTGACACGAATTAAATTTATCAAAGCTATTCAATGGAACCGGTTTGGAAAACAATCAACTGGTTCTAACAATCGATAAAACATCCAGAAATAGAAACATCAACTTAGTTCCACCTAGGGTCTAAAAAGCATGTTGCTAAAATTAACAAATCGCGAACAAAAATTTTCTCATACTATTCCATACAAGGAAGGTGCTAGAGACAAAGAAATTTTCAAATCGAACAGTTAAAAGGAGAAATATAGAAGGAAACATGAATTTGCATAACGGAAAAGTTGAAAATAGGCAAAAATTATTCTTTATGGAAAAAGCTATGCTAAGGGGAAAGAACTTTTCAAATACGTCTCCCGGGATCAGAGGTAGCGAATAAAAAAAAAAAAAAAAAAGGTTTCGACCTTTACGCAGCTAGCGGGAATTCTTTGCCTTATTTAAAGAGGATAATGCTCCACATCTATGTTGTAGCGAATGATAAACAGTAAAGTAAAAATTTCTCAATAGTGTTTTTTGAAGCGGGGATACAGCTGAAACTGAAGTACAAAAACCCCACCTACCGACAGAACTGTGAACTACAAAATTCCTCATATACTAGCCTAATATGCTCTACAAGGTAAATTGCATCCGGTGTTGAAGGGATTTTTAAATCGCACATATAAAAGCAGTGATATTGAGAAAAACAAAACAAGCATTTGTGCCCCTAGCGGCGAAATTGTGCACTATTTTGGAAAGAAAATACGCGCACAGAGTTTGCGTAGTTAGTAGTAACCCAGTAGCGGCTCGTGGTAAGCTGAGATGGAGGGAGGGAGGGGGCTGCATCTCAGTTTTGTAGAGATCACGACATCACTTCGAAAGCTGAGTTACTGAGCCTGTGCTGATGCTGTCCGTTTAATAATAATAATAATAATAATATATACTATTATTATTATATTATTAAGCGATAGGTATGCGCTTCCATTCAGTACATAATGCTGCCGCTAACTTTTGATAAGTAGTAGGCCTTGGTTCCAAACTTCTTATGCGGCGCTCTAATTCATCCCATAGGTGCTCTATGGGATTAAAATCAGGGCTCTGTGTTGGCTAGTCCACACACGATACGGAATCATTGTCAAATCATCAACGGCAACTGGATGCTCGAGCGGAGTGGAGAGTAGGCAGATTTGCTCAGTCCGATAAACGGGCAACACTACGTCGGATTACAGACAATAATCTGAATCAGGGACCAAGTCCGATGGCCACTCAACGTACAGTTTGCAGCATATTACATCGTATGGAATACAGAAGCAGACGGCCTGTCCGTAAGCTATTGCTATCTGCAGCGAACAGGAAGAAACGCTTCCAGTTCGCCCAGGAACACAATAATTACACAGTAAATGAGTGCGAAAGAGTAATATGTTTCGACGAACCACGTTTTCAGCTGCGCTATGCAGATAGAAATGTATAGCGTAGTTGCATCTTCACTGCTCTTCAAGTTGGCGGAGGCAACGTTACGGTCTGGGGTATGTTTTCGTGGAAGTGTTTGGGCCCTTTGATTCGTGTGGAGCAACGTCTGACCGCTCAAATGTATTTCAATATCGTTGCCTACCAAGTCCACGTATTTATGTTGATGGTTTATCCCATTGGAGATGTATACTTCCAGCTGGACGACGCTCCGTGTTATAGCGCTCACATTATACGCTAATGGTTTGAGGAGCGTCACGGAGAGCTTTCCCCTGCTACACCTCCTCAATCACCGGATAGAGCATTTGTGGGATGAAATCGGAAAGAGTATCAGACAAGTGGAGCTGGATCTCCGACTATCAAATCTTCAAGAACTGGAGGGTGTAATTCATCGCATTTGGGCTAACATACCTCATGTCACTTATCACATTTACTAGAGTCCATACTAAGACGAATTCAAGCAGTATGAAGGGTTCTTCAAGAGCTGTAGGGTGCAATTGATCGCATTTGGGCTAACATACCTCATGCCACTTATCACATTTAATAGAGTCCATACCAAGACGAATTCAAGCAGTATGAAGGGTTCTTCAAGAGCTGTAGGGTGCAATTTATCGCATTTGGGCTAACATACCTCATGCCACTTATCACATTTAATAGAGTCCATACCAACACGAATTCAAGCAGTATTAAGGGTTCTTCAAGAGCTGGAGAGTGCAATTCATCGCATTTGGGCTAACATATCCCAAGCCACTTACCGACATTTAATAGAGTCCATACCAAGACGAATTCAAGCAGTATTAAGGGTTCTTCAAGAGCTGTAGGGTGCAATTCATGGCATTTGGGCTAACATACCTCATGCCACTTATCACATTTAATAGAGTCCATACCAGGACGAATTCAAGCAGTATTAAGGGTTCTTCAAGAGCTGGAGGGTGCAATTCATCGCATTTGAGCTAACATATCCCAAGCCACTTACCGACATTTAATAGAGTCCATACCAAGACGAATTCAAGCAGTATTAAGGACAAAAGGTGGCCCAAAAATGTACTAACCTGGTGGTCATAATAATTTGACCACTCAGTGTATAGGTACTGAATAATGAAATTATCATGAGCTGGACACTTTCTTAATACTTCGTCGGGCTCCTTGGTGTTGCATTGGGAGCTTGACGGGGAAGGATTTGAAACCATTTTAGATGTAGATTTCCAGAATGACTTTTAGGGACAGCAAGCGATTTTCACACCAAACACAACGTTAGCACACTGTTTGCCTGTTTTTGAAATACAACTCGTCTCTCGGGAGCCGTTTGCGATACATTTTAAAATTTCCGGATAGGATTTAAGAACCTGGCGTAACTGTGTCACCGTGTTTGCACTTGGTGTGTCCGTCCGTTATTCCGTCTGTCCTATGTTTCCGATGAATGGCTAGGGAGCAGTTTGTGATAACAACTTGAAAATCACTGGATTAGCCTTTTAGGGATCTAACTTAACTGTGATCCAATGTAAGCACTTTGCCCATTCGTCTAAATGCTTGTCCTTGCTCTGCGATTAATATTTGAGAAACCGTATCTGGTGGAGGTTGGCATGTTCATAAAGAAGCGCGATAATCAAGTGAGCATTTGTTAAGTCAGAAAATAAAATCCTTTTCACGTTTTTTCTCACTTCATTCAGCACTTCTTAATACACAACTTCAATCTTAGGGTTATTAATGTTGGGGGGTGTGGTGGTGGTGGAGGTAGGTTTAAGACTCCGTTGGACCCCCGTCGGTGGTTACCTTGTTACACCTTCGAATGGTCGTTCGAGCATGCGCACTGAAAAAAAAAACCGCTGTTCATCTGGAACGAAAGTGGTCGATCGGGGGTCAATTAAACAAAGGAGGAGAAAGAGAGGACAGCAAAATCTCTTAGCTTTCTAAAAGGATGGGTATTGACGGTTGTGACGTGCCTGCACCGCAGGACGCACGTGAGATAAAAGCAGATAGCAGCGAGAGCATACGTCCGCGTAGCTCAGTTGGGAGAGCGACTTATTTCGGAGCGAGGGGGATCCGGATTCGATGCCCGGCGTGGACAAAAATGACGGAGAAATTTACTTCGTCACACAGTCTACTACAAAAATGTTTAAGAAATCGAAGGATTTAAGATGCATCCCTAATTGGCAAAACTTTTAAAATAAAAGAAAAGATATGAAAAATAAAAAAATAAAATAAATAAAAAGTTAGTAATTTAATGCTGCATTAGAACCAAAGTAGATGAACACAAAAAGCAGAGAAAATAGGGATTTTCCTTTATTCTAGGTTCATCAAATTGAAGAGCTAGGAGTATTTATATCAAATTCAAGAACTGATACAAAGGTATAAACAACAAACTGAAGCGATAGTGTAAAGGTACCGAAATCAAGTTACGGACTGATCCTAAAGTATCTACATCAAGTTCAACAGCTGATCAAAAAATGTCTACATCAAATTCAAGGACTATCCCAAATTATTGAATATAAATTCACCCAAAAGCATTGATATCAAAATCAGGAGGTGAATCAAAACTACCGATGACAAATGCAAGAATTCATTCGAAAGTATACACCGATGGCCCATTACATTATGACCACCTACCTAATAAGATATAAGACCCCCTTTGGCCCGCAAAATAGCTGCCACTCGGTGTGGCATCGATTCAATGAGGAGGCGATAGGCACCCTGGGTATCTGGTACCATAATGTCAACAGCAGGTCCTTCAGTTGCCGTACATTTCTGGGTGGTGGTGATTCAGCGCGAATCTGCTTTTCCAAGTCAAATCACAAATGTTCGATTGGGTTCATGTTAGGTGAATTTGGAGGCCAGGGCATTAACAGAAAGTCACCAGCATGTTCCCCGAACCACTCTTTGACGATTTTGGCAGTGTGGCATGGCGCATTATCCTATTGTTAATGCCCATCATTAGCAAGGAACACAGTTGCATGAATGGGATGAACTTGGTCCGCAATGATGTTCAGATACCTTACAGCTGTCAGGGATTATGTTATTAGGATAACGGGGCCTAAAGTGTCCCAAGAAAACATCGCCCACAGCGTAACACCGCCGCCGCCGGCCTGTTTCCGCCCAACAGTGCATCCAGGTGGCATATCCTCCGTTGGTAATCGGCGTATCCGCGCTCGACTGTCTACGTGATGCACAAGGAATCTTGATTTGTCAGACCAGGCCACTTTCTTCAAATCATCCACGGCCCAATGTCGATGATCTTGTGCCCATTTCATACGTTGTTGGCGATGACGTGCAGTGAGCATGGGGACGGACCCGGCTGGGTTTTCGTTTAGGCAGGCACATGCGCAGAAGGCTGCGACGAACTGTGTGCTGCGACACATTGCCCTGATCACCACTGTTGTAGCTGCGGGTGATTTGTCGCACTGGGGCCCTGCGGTCGCTGTTAACAATGCGCAACGGTCTTCGCACGCCTTTGGCATCAGTGAGTAGTGGGCGATACCACGGCTGGACGACGGTCTGGCCATTTGTGCACCACTTTTGATGCGTACTCATTACAGCGGCACGTGAACAACCCATAAGCCGCGCCGTTTCCGAGATCGTAGTTCCAGGGGCGCCGTGCCATCACAATTTGTCTTTTATCAAACTCCTATAAATCCGCAGCTTTTCCCACTCTGATTCCGAACACTCTACTAACCGAAAGTCGGTCCTCCTGTTGTATGTATACTGCTTTGTGAACTTCACCTGTGCCACAGTTCGGTCTCCAGGCGCGCTCATTTCTCCAGGCTGGGGATGATCATAATTGAATTGCTCATTGGTGTAAGTTCAAAGACTGATCCCAAAGTACTGACGCCAAATTCAAGAGCTAGTTAAAAGGTATCGAGACGATATTCAAGGACTAATCGAAATCAATCTATTACCTCAAACCCAGATACTGATCCAAAAGTATCTGTATCAAACTTTAGAGCTGATTCCAGACTATCGTCAATAAATTTGAGAGGTGATCCAGTAATATCGACATCAAATTGAACGACTGATCCAAACATTTTGACGTCAAATTAAAAAACTGAGCTAAAAATTTCTGCATAAGACCAAAGGAATAATACAAAAGTTATTAATGTTGAGTTCGCATCACCAATAACCAGAGCAGGACTTCGAAGCACGTGTAATTACTTCACTGACATTTTTTTTCTGAAATTCACAGACAACTTTCCGTCATTTCTTTTGTGAATTAACGAAGCATATTTCTGACACAACCTTTTCCATGAAATGACGGAAAGAAACCTAAATTACACGGGATTTTCGTACCACGGGAAAATTCTGAATTTTCAGAAACCTTTCTGCAATTCCTTTCATATATTAACGGAAAATCTCTGTTCTCACTTTTTCCGTATCCACATGACGAGAAATTACCTGTAATAGAAGCGATTGGTGAGAATACTTGAGGTTTGATTAACTTTTAAATTTCAATGGTCTGTTCAATTTTGAAGTTCCGTAGCGAGATCGGATATTGTGGATAGCATATCGCACATGGATTTTGTTTATTGTGGCACAGGATATTTCTTCTCCTTTCCCCTAAATATTTGGTGCACCAGCTACTTTTTATATATTGTGTTACTGTAAGAAACCAGGTACTTATTGTACAGATGATTATACGATGTCTGTGTATCAGTCTTTGGAGTACTTAACACAGAAGCTATTATAGCTGTCAAGAGAAAATTTTATATTTAGTGTGTGTGTGTGTGTGTGTGTGTGTGTGTGTGTGTGTGTGTGAAACAATACTATAAAATAGTACATTTCATCTGTTTTAAAGATAACTGAAAGTCCTTGTCAGTTTAAAAAATCAAGTTGCAAAGCATTTTGTTGCTTCGAAAAATCGCGGTGAAAAATGCTTAATTTGTGAAAAGTCCTCCTACAGGGAAAAAAAAAAGTATTACAAACCTATTCAGATAAATAAGCTCCAACACAAAATAAAATGACTAAATCACTCGCATTAAGGACAAAAAAAAAAAAAAAAAAAAAAAAATCAGCGTCGCGGAATTCGTTTTAAGGTGTACGTGATTCGGACGGTCCAGCGTTTGTGGTTCGGTGGTTAGAGGCCCGAGAGTTACTTGTTGAGCCAGCTCCAACGTCGGGGTTTCGATCCTGACCTCACTGAAAGGATTATCTGGGTTAAAGGCTCGTCGATTTTGCGGAGTTTCAGTTTAGACACGGAAAACCCTGAAATAGACTTTTCTGAAATAAATGGAATTTCTGTCTACGGAAAATCTGTGAAGATACGGAAGTTAAAATAAACGGGCACTTTTAAAAACGGAATTTTCTGGAAAACACGGCAACTTTGCTGCACGTTATTTTCAGAAAATTTCCGTTAATTCACATCACCTATTTTTTACAGTGTTGTTTCTGCATATCCTGCCAAGCCTACGGTACAGTCCATTGCTTCTCACGTTCCTGATCCATTCTGAATTAAAAATGTTCATGCCACACGTGGAATTGAACATACGCTTGTGAATGTGGGATGCAATAAATTATACGACGAAATGGGAAAGTCAGTGAAGAAAAGTTATATCGCTGGAAATAGGACTCAAATGTCAGTGAAACAATAACCTTGTGTGACTTAATTTTTTTTTCGAGAATTAATACCCACGCTGTCATCCTAGTCAATAAAAAATCATCTGCAACGATTTAGAACCACTGGTTACGCGGAAGGAGAGAACCAACAACCACACACACACTGTGCAGGACAAACTTCCCAGAATGCTTCATCCGTGCCCCACTAGAGGACGATTACGAGAAACTCTCTTGATAATAATGGCTCTGATTGTTTTCTTTTTCTCTCATCTTTTTTCATTCTGTCGTTTCGTCGTTTTAAAGAAGGATAAGTGTTTCTAATAAATTATAACATCTCTTGTCGCTTGTCAGCTAATAAAAATTTTGCAGCAGTTGTTCAAGTGCGTAATTTAGTTTGAAATCTAAACTCTACGAGCCATTTCTTGAGCATTTGGGAAACAGCAGAAGTGGCTGAGATATTTTTAAAAAGAATTTTAAGATTTGTCACTCTGGGGCGCAGTGGTTTAAGGGCTGGCTTTCGACTATTCGCATGAGATGGCTATAGGTTCGACTTCAGGGCAAGGCATGAATGATGCGTTTGTCTTGCGGCACTGGCTGTCTCACTTCCCTTTGGAACCAGTGTATCTAAATTAGGGATGGACGACTATTTTAAGCCCATCGAATTGCTCACTTTGGTCATTAAACTCCCAAATAATAAAAGAAAAGAAATTATTAAATCTTCCACAGCCAAAACTTTGTGAGCCTAATTAATCTTCCACAGCGGCAAACTTTCTCAAGACCTTGCACTGAACAGAACAGGAAGTATAAAAAAGGAAATAAACAAGATAGTAAAATCATGCAATGCATTGATTATGATACGTTTTCCAACATACCAGAAATAATTACTCCAATTATTACTCAAGTTATGAAGACAATGGCTATAGAATAAATCTCGCTCTTATGATCTGACCTTTGACCCCATTTCGATAATATTCAACAGAACCGGTAAACTATACTTCCGGAACAACATGATAAAGTTTTCTCTCAATGAAAGCATTTTTGCGTAAGTTATAACGCATAAGGACGACGGAATGGATCCTGATCCTATGTCCTGACCTTTGAACTCATTTCGCCCATTTTCAATAGGGTTCGTCCCCAGGTGGTCCCCTACTATATACTAAAATTTAATCGAAATCGAACCATTTTTACGTAACTTACAATGCATAAGGGCAATGGAATGGATCCCGATCCTATGTTCTGCCCTTTGACCCCACTTCACCCGTTTTCAATATGATTCGTCCCCAAGTGGTACCCTACCACATACTAAAATTTCATCGAAATCGAACCATTTTTACGTAAGTTATGACGCATAAGGGCAATGGAATGCATCCCGATACTATGTCCTGACCTTTGAACCCACTTCACCCATTTTCAATAGGGCTCGTCCCTAGGCGGTTCCCTACCACATACTAAAATTTCATCGAAATGGAACCATTTTTACGTGAATTATCGTGCGGACGGGCAGACGGACAAAGCTGGAGTATATACGCTTCTTCAACCTACGGTTGGAAAGCGTAAAAAAACGGCCAGTTTTAACGAAACCTTTATTAGCAAATTACGTAGAAATTGAAACCAGCGATACAACAATTCGCTACCCTGTCAGTTTGGGGGGGAGGGTAAGAAACAGTAAAAATGGAAATAAAGCATAACATGTTACGTGCACAAATAAGTTTTAAAGCATTTTAAGACAACGCAACATGTAATTTGAGAGAAACAACAATACCTTTACGAATCAAAATATGCGACGTCATTATCTATCAACTTCCGCCATCGGTCGGGCAGCTGACGGATTCCAGCCATGAAGAATACTTCGTCGTGTGACGCGATGAAGTCGTCAACCCATTTTTGCACTTCGTCACATGTCCGGAACCGTGCAGCAGACAAACCATGTTACATTGATCGGAATAAATGATAGTCTGAATGGGCTATGTTGGGACTATACACCGGGTGCTCCAAAACTTCCAAGCCAAGCGTCAATAACGTTTCCTTGACGGCTTTCGCGCCATGGGGCCTAGCGTTCTCATGCAGTAATTTCACGGAACGCAATCCTTTGCCTGTGAATGGACGTTTCCGATAGATTTCCTGGTTCAATCGCAGTAATTGTTGCTTGTAGTGATCAGCAGTAACAGTTTGACCCTGTTCCAATAGTTCATAATAGAGCACACCTTTCATAACCCACCAGATGTACAGCAGAACTTTCTTGGAGGGAATATTACGTTTCGGTGTCGAAGTCAGTGGTGTAACCATGTATCAAAATCTGGGGGTGGGGGTTTGGTAGGGGGGGGTGTTCTGATTACACATACACACATTATATGCATACATATGTGTACATACTGTATGCGATAGAGTTTGGGACCGCCTCCTCCTACACACACACGCAGGAGCAAAGCAGTTGCTGAGGCGCGATCTAACGGGCACGACATAGGCGCCTCTGTCGGTGAATTGTGGAACCTTAGCGAATATAACTGTAAAACTATGATAGGTAGGGCAGAAATGTAAATTACAAAGTTGTAGAAATGACTTTGCTTATTAGGAATCGATATAGCTGTTTTATTATGTACACATTATACACGTGTTTGCATTATACGAAAAATTACAATCTTATATTATTAAATTTAGTTGGTTCACATAAAAAAAAAGGGCACTATATTGTTATATTCCCAAAAAATTGGGGGAGGGGTGTCCTTTTCATTGGAGATCCATGACTCTGAAAATCTGGGGTCCTGACTTCCCCCCCCCTCGTGGTTACGCCTACGGTCGAAATCGTTGTTTCACCGGGGTCTATCCAGTGTTTTTTTCGTTTGGGATTGTCGTACCATATCCACTTTCATCACCGTAACGATTTTCCACAGAAAAGACTTTCTGTGTTGTTTATTCAACAGATACAAACACTTCGTGACACGCTCATCCTTGTTCCTCTGACTCAGGTCATGTGGCACTCATTTTCCTTAATTCTGAAACTTTCCCATTGCGCGTAAACGATTGAAAATGGTTTGTTGAGTTGCCCCCAGTTGTTTAGCTAGTTCTTTTTGCGTTTGAGAAGGTTCTTTATCCAGCAATGCTTGCAGTTCCTCATGTGCAACCTTCTGCGCGGCGCCGCTACTTTCTCGATCGCTAACATCAAAATCACCTGCTTAGAACCGTCAAAACCAAAACTCACACGTGCTTTTCGATACAATATTTGATGCACATGCTTTTGCAGCACTTTTTCTGGATGAAATTCGTAACGAATGCAGTGTCGAATAAATGCAGTATCACTTGCCATCTTTCACCTACCGATGTGCAAGTGCTATTGACTATTGGGCAAACTTCTGTGTTACATTTTCAACTCTGGATCAGTTATGGTCACATGGCAACTACGCGGGGGAATGTCAGATATGTAAATCAGCGGTATACGTCACACAAAAAACGTTTTAAAACTTATTTGTACACCTAATATAAATAAGTGGAATCCAGAACTGACTAATATAAATTTCATACAAATTTCTTTATTTTAAGACTAATGCTTTTACCCCAAAACTTAGCTGATTTCTTTACCAGTAGCTTAAATGTAAATGTACTTACGTAATACTTCGTGCTAAAAATGGTTTTGTTGTAAGATAAACAGCTATCAACATTTTGTTTTTCGATAACAGCATACAACTCTCAGAGCTGAAGTGGTTAGCCGTCTCTAATTTAGGGTCACTGCTTCCAGAAGGGGAGAGGGAGAGGGGGGATAACCACCGGCAGCCGCAGCACTTATGCCACCTCCGAGAATCGGGCTGGGCCCACCCGAACGGACGTTCAAAGACCAGCGCTATATTTCAATTAGCCAAGTGCGGAATACCGTGTGCATGACATCATTGCATTTTTTTCTTGGCAACAGTTGACCTATATACACTGAAGTGCCAGAAAAACTGCTAGACGAGCTTATGCAAAACACATAGCAACGTCCCCTATGCGCGTACTCGGGTGCATCCGCCAGTGCGTATAATATAAAGCGATAGACATCCTTGCCAGCTGGCAGAGCTGTTTTCGGCATGAGAATCACACGTAATAACGATTTAAGCGATTTTAAAAGCGGTGTCATAGTTGGCACTCGTGAGATGGTCCATAGTATTTTGGAGGTAGAAACGAAGTTCGGATTTTCACGGACGACTATTGCAAGGGTGTACCGTGACTACAAGAATTCCGGCAAAACCTCCAGCCTACGATACCAGTGTGGCCGTAAAAAGACTTTGGGTGAACGTGACCATCGTCGGCTGTCAAGACTCGTTTCACGCGATAGGCGTACAACACTCTCGCAGGTATAATCGGAATTCAATGCTGGAGAATCAACAAGCATCAGCGTCCGGACTGTGCAACGTACTCTGAACGATATGGGCTTCGGGAGCCGATGCCCATTTCGAGTTCCCTTGATGGGTGTACGACACAGAGCTATGCGCCTCGCTTGGGCACGGCAACACCGCCACTGGACACTTGATGACTGGAAACAAGTAGCCTAGTCCGACGAGTCGCGTTTCCAACTGTATTGGACAGATGAAGGATTCGTGTGTGGCACAAACCCCATGAGGCCTTGGATCCCGCCTGTCAACAGGGAACTGTACCAGGTGGTGGTGGTGGTGGTGGTGGTGGGGTGTGTGTGTGTGTGTGGGGGGGGGGTCCGTAATGGTATGGGGTGTGTTTAGCTGGACTTTACTGGGATCCCTGGTACGTCTACAAACGTCTGTGACCGGCCAACGCTATGTGCGCATCCTTTCTGATGAGGTACACCCGTTCATGTCCTGCATTCATGCTGATGGGTTGGGCCTGTTCCAACAGGACAATGCCAACAGGACAATGCATCTCCACACAAGTGTCGAGACGCCACATTATGGTTAAAAGAGCATTCATCTGAGTTTGGGGTGTTGCCATTCCCACCCAAGTCCACAGATCTGGACGTGATAGAACACATTTGGGATGCCATGCAACGCGCTATCGAACACAAGAATACGGGACCTCGGAATACACCCGAATTATGGAACTCTCTGCAGGAAGTATGGTGTGCATTGCCTGCAGCATATTTCCAGAAGCTAGTGGAGTCCATGCCCCGTCGTATTTCTGCAGTCCTGCGCTCCCGTGGGGGACCTACTAAGTATCAGACTGGTGTACCAGTTTTTCTGGGACTTTAGTGCATATACTGGAGAATTAATGGCTGTGTTTGAGTGACTGGCATGTGAATTTAAAATGAGATTTTTTTACAAAGCGCACAGCTAATTTAATTACGTTCTATGTAAGAGCGTGAGGGCATAGAGGGCGGTCGCCCTCCCAGGGTGATTATACTAGGGTCGTAATTTCATACTTTGAGGTGCGTAAAAAAAAATAGAAATGAACAGAGTGTGAATAGATTTTCTTAACATTTTTACTTAAAAACCAAATTATGCACTTTTGTATTTGTTTTTGGTAAAAAACTTTAGTTAGCCACATACACTATTACGCGAAGCTAACCAGCGTACAAAACGTACACTGTGAGTTGTGGACCACCTCATATGGAAGCATGGGAGGCGCAGTGGTTTATGCGATGGTCTCTGATCATTGGTCCGAATCCCAGTGAGGTATGAATGTTGTGTTTGTCTTACGGCACTGACTCTCATCCTTCCCTGGAGTCAGTGACCCTAAATTAAGGACGGGCGAATGCATTGAAATTTTTGCATTGAAATCTCCCATAATTATCTTCAAGTGCTGCTTACCTTTATTATATATATATAGCCGATTGAGTAGCTCACGGTGGTCGTTAAAAAAAATTTGCCCGAAACAGGTGATGGAGATATGTAGAACAATATGCTAATATGCCTAAGCTCTGTGACCTTTTCGAAGACGTCGTAGGGATGAGACCTAATTAGTCATTTCTGCTCTATCGCCGACAGGGCCGGATGGAGCTCTTGCGGGGCCCTGGGCGAAATTTCATTGCGGTGCCCAGAGCAAAATTTCATTGTGGGCACTAAAAAATAAATCTCATATTTTAATAAAGTCGTTTCTGAAAATTATCGTTTGTGAGGAAGACACACGAACACTACCGTAAAGACAAAACGATTATCTCAAAGAAGTATTTGCTTTAAGCTTAAGGAAAAGACCATAATACGGACTGAAAGTTCAGAGAGAGAGAGAGAGAGAGAGAGAGAGAGAGAGAGAGAGAAATAGAGACAGGAGGGAAGAGAGAGAGAGAGAGAGAGAGAGAGAAATAGAGACAGGAGGGAAGAGAGAGAGAGAGGGAGAGAGAGAGAGAGAAATAGAGACAGGAGGGAAGAGAGAGAGAGAGAGAGAGAGAGAGAGAGAGAGAGAGAGAGAGATAGAGACAGGAGGGAAGAGAGAGAGAGGAAGAGAGATAGATAAAGAGAGAAAAAGAGAGAGAGAGAGAGAAGGGAAGAGAGAGGAAGAGAGATAGATAAAGAGAGAAAGAGAGAGAGAGGAAAGAGAGAGAAAGAGAAAAAGAGAGAGTGAGGGGAAGAGAGATAGAGAAAGAAAGAAAATGAGAGGGAGAGAGAGAAAAAGAAAAAGAGAGAGAGGAAGAGAGATAGAGAGAAAGAGAGAGAGAGAGAGAGAGAGAGAGAGAGAGGAAGAGAGAGAGAGAGAGAGAGAGAGAGAGAGAGAGAGAGAAAGTAAAAAGTGTTAAAATCTACGATTTTCTTTCCCGGGAGAAGGGTTTAGGTTGCATTGTGACTCTTACAACAGCTTATTTACAAAATGATAAAAAGATACCTGCTTAGCGAATATTTTCTCATTGCGAATATTTTTGTGTAGGAAATATAATAAGGATCCCTCTAAAATAAATTGGTATAAACAGTTTTTTTCCCTGATATATGTTTAGTGATTGATTTTTAATGCACAGTGGAGTAACTGACAAATTAGTGACATTCTAAACTTTTATACGCGTTCATATATGAAAGTTGCCTTTTTTTTTTTTTCAATTTCTTGTAATGTTGGAAAAGTGGCCTCCATATGTAGTCCGAAAGTAACTTGGATATTGTTCTTTTTATTTCCTTAAATTAAAGTATCAGGTTTTCACACAAATTGCTGGATATATAAAAGTATAGGGTACCACAAAATGATGAAATTTAATTTGCTCATGAAAGAAATTTGCTATTTCATGAATGCGGAAAAGATTAACGTGGTTACAAAAATCATTTCGAATCTGCAAATCCCAGTGTCTGTACGACGAACAGGGGTGATAATGTATTCAAAAATGGGGAGATTGGAAACAAACAAAAAACTTCAAAAATATATTTTTAAGGGCCTTGCGCCCCAAAAGTTACAAAAAAATATAGTTAAATTTTTTTTACCGAAAATTATTTTGTTTTCTAAACAGCGGGGCCCCCTAAAGGCGCGGGGCTCGGAGCGACCTCCCCGGTTGCCCCTATGGTCCAGCCGGCTCTGATCGCCGAAAGTTCCTCTGCGCGTTTAAGGTGGTTCCACCTAAAATTTCTGACTTATATTTCCAATGGTAAAATTTCTTTACATATTTTCTTCGCAATTAATGTATTCCCAAGGATTAAAATTTTCCCATCGGTAAAACTAACCATAAGTTATAGCATGGGATACTTAATATTTGCTAAAACATAACCATAATTAAGCAATCCAACATTTGTTTGTTTACTGATGTCATCAATGTACAGGTCGCGCCGTCTATCAATAGATCTGAACATTACTCAAAGTAAAATGATTGATTTTTAATAAAATTATGGTTATATTATAGCAAGTATTAAGTATCCCATGCTATAGCTTAAAGTTAGTTTTATCGTGAGCAAATTTTCATCTTTGGGAATACATTAATTGCGAAGAAAATTTGTAAAGAAGTTATACCATTGGAAACATAAGGCAGAGATTTTAGGTGGAACCACCTTAACCTTGAACGGAATTTTTCCAAGCCCTACTCCGAAAACATCTTCCTACTGTTACCTTTATTATCTAATACTCATTCGTTCTGTGCTGATTTGTTTTCATTCTGCATTTCTGCACGTGTTGTGTTGTCGGTGTTCACATAAATTTTACGTTTCACTTGATATTTAAAACCGTTGGCTCTTGGGTATTCACCTAATTTTTGAATTTTGATTAAAATTATATCGAAAACTGGAAGTGCGATTTTTTAACGATCATAATACAGTACTTTCCTATAATGAAGGCAGAGGCGCCAACTTTTGAAATTTATTGGGTGGGCTCAAAGTCTTTAGTTATGATTTTATAAAAAAAAAATCTCATAAACTCTCATTTACATAGATCCTGATTTTTATCTCATACCATCGATATGACTACAGATAGTGTATAATATAGAAAGCTAAAAAATAACTGGTGACCTAATGCAAAGATTCTGAAATGTTGGCAATAACAATCGTCTAAAACATATACAGTTAGTTATTAACCCTACAATGCATACTTTAACCCTACAATTATTTTTCATGTAAAGTATTTGATTTTTTTATTAGTATAAATATATTTTATACTTATTTGTATAAAAATATATTTATACTAATAATTTAAATCAAATACTTAGCAGAATATAAATACATATATGAAAATAAGTTTTTTGAAAATCAAATTCATGCATTGTAGAGTTAAATCGTCACCAAAGTGTTTATCATAATTAACATGAATTCCTGAAAGTTTATAATCATGCAAACATATTTTTAAACTTGGTGACTGGACGTCTTTCTAAAATAAAATGGAACGTGGACTCACCAATCACCATTATTTAGCTTGACGTGTTGCAAATGAGTTTCTCCTGACTGCACTTCTCCTTAACAATTCATCGGAAACATCTTCTAAATCCAATTTTTCAGCACTGTCCTTATGTACACTTAAAACAGCAATGTGATTATTGATTAAGTATTTTCTGGGACATTGTGGAACGCAAAAATGTCTTTAGTCTTTTCAAAGTGGAAAAAGATTTTTCGGCTGTGGCTGTCGAAACTGGCATTGTCAGAGGTCATGAATTCAGGCACAATGTTACGAATAACATTCGATTTCAGAAATTGTACTACATCACCAAAAGTTCTTAATTCTATGCACAACATTGTAGCACTGTCAGACACCATATTATTCTGTGACAGTAAGATATCGAAGTCGTGAATGTCATCATTGAAAAACACACGTGACCGTGGGCGGCGATACCTAATAATTACAGGGGGAGGGGTCCAACTTTTCCGAGAGTTAAACAATAAAAAGAGAGAGAGAGAGAAAACGAAACTGTAGGATATATATGAATGTACTCGCATATATCATCATCGACCGTTATCAATCCACTGCTGGATGGAGGCTTCCCAAGTCTCTTTCACAACTTTCTGTCTTGAGCATATCTCTTTCAAGTCTCTTCAGCATGCTTTCAAATCATGTGGTCTTCTTCTGGATCTTCTCCTACCCCTTTGTATTCCTTCTAATATTTCAGTTGTCCATCGGTGACCAGTTCTAGTAATACACTGCCGGACAATTGCTAAGGACGGATGACAATAGCAACGATAGCAACCATAAAATGGAAGGCAGGAAAATGTGGAAATTAGCATAAGTGCGGGATACAGTAAGACGTGTTGTGCGTATGCAAATTTTGGATTGATTTTGGATTGCCGAACTTGTTCGTGACGTCATAGCGCTGATAAGAGATATAAAGGATTTGACGCGTATTGACCGTTGTTGTTCAAACGCAAAGTTGAAAGGGAAAGAATCAATTGACGAACTTGCAATTTTCAGTGACTTCCCGACATCACCTAGAGGATTTTACGCGTGGCCGTATTATTGGCAAGATTGAAGAAGGGCGAAAAATAACAGATGTTGCCAGGGAGTTCGACGTCAGCCACAGTGTTGTTTCAAGGCTTTAGAAATCATTTCAAACAAATGGAGAGTGTAGCAAACGTCACGGGGGAGGTCGTGTTCGCAGTACGACACCTGCAGAAGATCGGTACATAGTGCTATCAACAAAAAGACACCGGCGCAGCACAGCTAGTGAAGTAGCAAATCAGTTTATGGCTGCTACTGGTAAGCGGATCTCCCGAAAAACTGTCGCCAGACGTTTGCATGAAGAAGGACTATACGCCCGCAGTCCTGTTGTGTGCATCCCATTGTCCAGACGTCACCGTACCGCCCGTTTGCAATGGTGCCATCAACATCGCAATTGGACTGATAACGACTAGTCTGCTGTCCTCTTCTCAGATGAGAGTAGATACAATTTATCGTCCGATTGTCGACGACAACTGATCTGGCGTGATAGTGGTACTGCATATTGTCCAGCAAACATACAGGAAAGGGACCGATATCCGACATGTAGTGTCATGGTATGGGCTGGCATCATGATCAATGGCCGTACGTCCCTCTGTGTGCTTCCAACTAGGAATATGACTGGCCAACGATACATTAATGATGTTCTACTACCTCATATTCGCATGTTCCGTGATGCTGTCGGTGATAGATTCATTTTCATGGACGACAACGCAACATGTCATCGAACAGTCGCTGTCCAGGAGTGTCTTGAGAGCGAGGATATTCAACGCCTCGTATGGCTAGCACGTTCTCCAGATCTGAATCCCATTGAAAATGTGTGAGATGCTTTGGGGAGGAGTCTTGCTGGTCCCCAATGCCCTCCAATAAACAAGGACACCCTCATCCGTGCACTGACAGAGGAATGGGATAAATTACCCCAACAGCTGCTTGATAATGTTGTGCAAAGCATGACACGACGTGTGGAATCTTGCATCGCCCTCCATGGTGGCCATATCCCGTATTGACATCTTACGCCGGAACGCCTGCGGACGGTAATTGCATTTTTTTCGCGTTTACGTATTCTGCACAAAATGGCCTGTTTGTCCCTTGAACACGTTCCAAAACCTTCTGGATTTCAGAGCACAATAAATTGTCTTTCTTGTAATGTCCTCGCATTCTGACATTATTTTATTTCACTTGGCATCCAACCACACTTACTTTTTTATGCGCTATATAGCCGTTTATGATCCGTCCTTAGCAATTGTCCAGCAGTGTATATCCAGCCCATTGCCACTTGAGAATTCTTTAACGATCTTTTAAAAAGTGAAGAACACAATCTTGAGTAAATTTTTCAACTTATTTCTGCAAAATTAATTTTCAGAATGATATTTGTAGCGTTTTCCAGAGAACTGCGAAACGTAGCGACGGTCTCCAGGAAATCTTCATAAAAAAAACAAAAAGAAATAATGTTAAATCGTATGTGAACCAGAAATTTTTAAGACGTTTCTTTGGAAGATTCCCCAATAAGGGGACCATGAAATTTGGAAGGGGGGATTGGTACCCCCGTGTTCCCCACCTTCCTCCGCCCATGCACCTGACATTGCATACTTTACCGATAACAAAATTTTCCACTGTGCCTAGAATTTCGCTCTCGTGGAAACGTTCTTTAAGGGATATATTTTCACACTTCCTGTAAATTCGTAAATTTGCACTCAAAATCATTTTTCACATCAGTAAATTCATGCCGTGTGTGTTTACGATCGTCTACGCTGCGAGACAGCTTCCTTTGCTTGGGGTCCCTTACTTCTGACAGTTTTAGCTCACATGCTCTTGTAGTTTTCTCCCAGAAAAAAAAGTTTTGTAAATATATGTAAATAATTATATTGGACATCAAAAAGGATGAAATGGATACACTGGCGGAAAGTGAAAAAAGAACACCCAAAAGTAATTGGCGGACGATCATGAAATTTACATATGTTAATGGGATCGAGTTTACGTAGGCGTGATGTTAATTTCGGGACCAACCGGTGAGCGCTTACGCCACAGCACGACATAATATGCAAATTATCGTCGGTGATATTTAAGGAGTACGGCGAAGTGAATGTAATCAGTCGTCGGCGTACGGACACGTGCGAAGACCCTGAAGAAGCTACAATGCCTGGACATGGAAGACGTGTACGATTTCAGCAGTTATCGGACTTTGAGCGAGGTCGTCTAGTTGGACTCCGCTAGGCCGGGTGGTCGTATCGTCGTATTGCGAAGCAAATTGGACGGGAAGTAACGGTGGTGGTACAATGGTGGCTTAGATGGTCCGAGGATTATTCCCACACGAGAAGACGTGGAACCGGGAGTCACAGACGGACTGATGAGCGGACCGATTGACACATAAGAAGAGCGGCGTTGTCAAGCAGAACATCCACTGCGACGCAAATCCGAGCTGCCGTTGCACCTGAGGTGACTGTGCGAACAATCCGCAACCATCTACTGGATGCGGGACTACGTGCACGTGTGCCTCTGGCATGTGTACCTCTGACTCTAGCCCACCGTCAGGAACGGCTGCAGTATTGTCGCCAACGTCTGCACTGGAGAACGCAATGGCGATCTGTCGTGTTCAGCGATGAAAGCAGATTCTGCTTGGGAGCCTCCGATGGCCGTATGCGTGTTCGCAGACGCACAGGGGAGCGTCTCCACCGTTCTTGCATCCGCCAGCGACACACAGGGCCTACACCTGGTCTCCTGGTGTGGGGAGCGATCAGCTATCGCTCCCGTACACAACTAGTGTTTGTACCGGGTTCGTTAAACAGCAAATCCTACATCAACAACATCATTCAGTCCGTTGTTGTGCCATTTGTAAGGTCGGTCCATCGTGGTGTCTTACAGCAAGATAACGCATGCCCACCCATGGCACGTGCAACGCAACATGCACTTCAGGGTGTGAGACAACTTCCATGGCCTGCACGTTCACCGGATTTGTCCCCCATTGAGCAATGTGTGGGATTATATGGGACAACGACTTATCCGGTCTTCACGGCCAGCCACGACCATCCCCGATTTACGCGTCCAGGTTGAGGATGCTTGGAACTCAATTCCCCAAACTTACATCCAACATCTGTACGACAGACTCCATGCCAGAATTGCACAGTGTGACGCAGTTCATGGTGTTTCAACCTCGTACTAACCATGTTACATGGAAATGTTATTTTTCAGTTTACCAGCAAATACAGCTGTATTTTGCCATAATGTTTTGATCCCGTTATCCTCTGTATTCCGTTATCATGCTGTATAAATTTCTTTGGTATCAGACGTCTCCTTCTTGGTGTTCTTTTTTCACTTTCCGCCAGTGTATCTGAAACTCGTTTAGCCTTGTTACTTGAAACACACATTCCATACTTATGTTTTCCATAACACAAGATTAAATATTTTCATAATTTCTCTAAAAAATTGTAGTACAGTCGTACGTAATATAATTAGTAGGTAATCGTAATAAAACACGGCAAATTATTGGGTGGGGTCGGGCCCCACGGGCCCATATAAGTCGGCGCCCATGAATGAAGGTATGAGAAAGTAAGAACTGCCTACTAATTGATGGGAAGTACGGGATTTTTAAGTTCAAAGGGGCGTAATTTCAAGTCTCATCCTCCCAGATAAAAAAGCTTGCTACGTTCCTGGCTTTATGCTTTCCTTGATTCACTACTGTTTAGTCTCACACATTCTTTTACATAGTACTGCCATGATAGAATTCAACACTCAGGGAAGCAATGGAGTCGATTACAGACATATTCCTTTTGTGTTCGTGAGGTAGAAACACTAATGGATAAACAGAATACGATTGCTAATTGAATTCTGAGTACATTGCGCCTATCAAATATTTAAATGGAAAATCTTGAGTATCCCTTACCGTCGGCTTGAAAGCTTCACTTGATGAGATTTCACATTTACAGGAAAGGAAGTTGTGTTTCTGTGTTTACTTTTCATTAGTCCTTCCATAGTGACCGGTGGAGTGTGGAGTTAACATCAGGCGATTTCGATTGTTTGGACAACTGCAAATCTCTCTTTATGCCTTGCTTTGTGACCAGTAAGAGCAAAATCATCAAGCTGCGGTCACCGCCATCACCGACAACACACTGTTCTCTTACGAACAGACAAAGACAGCGAGAGAGAGAGAGAGAGAGAGAGAGAGAGAGAGCTCATTCACGCAGAAACTGAAGTAATCCGTGAAACAAATTATGGTGGAAACTTAGCTAAGTTTTGGGAGATATATCATCACCACCTTGAACCATTATTAATCCACGGCTGAATGAAGGTCTCCCCAAGTTTCTTCCACAAATTGAGACACTCTCCTCCATATCACTCCCTTATGCTTTCGAATTTCATCCACCCATCTCCTGTGTGTTCTACTTCTGGCTCTTTTTCTGTCCCTTGGAAATCCCGTCCAAAATTTCAATTGTTCATCAATGGTGCGTCCTTCTGGCACTATACCCAACCCATTGACATTCCAGGGATTTTACTCTGATCACGATGTCTTCCACTCACCTAATTTTCCTTATCCACGAGTTCCTCTTCTTATCTTTTTCTTGTTACACCAAGCATGCATCTCTCCATGCCTCTTTCAGTTATCTGCAGTCTTTGGATGTCTTTAATTAAGGTCCATGTGTCCAATTCATATGTAAGCACCGGAAAGATGCATTGATTAAACGCTTTCCTTTTAAGACATAATGGCATATTGCTCTAAACATTTTTACTGTTTCTTCCAAAAGCTCTACAACCAAGTTTTATACGTCAATTAACTTCTTCAGTGACCTTTGCTGGATATCCGCTGTCCAAGAAAAATACCGGTTATCTCCAGCTTTTCCCCTTCAATCGCAAAATCTTCATTTCTCGTAAAAGCATCGTATAATACATTAGTTTTGCCTTCGGAGAGTTCATTTTTAATCCCACTTTTTTACTCTTGCAAGCAAGTTCCTGGATCATACTCTGCAGCTCTGAAGGGGCAGTTGCAAAAACGACGACGTCACCAGCAAAGCGAAGGTGAGTTTATAATGAATTAGCTTTATTTACTTTCCGCTAAGCTAATTATTATGAATGATTCTCTTCCTACCAGCTAGCTAATGATATACTTGTACTAAGCTTCAAAATGATGAATTCAAAAAGGTGTTGTTACTAGTTAATTACGAACGTAAACAAAGTCTCAACGCTGGTTATTTATAGTAAGCAATAAATGTTATAAACCTAACAGCCAGACAGAGGTCTGACAAAAACTATGAATTGAGAAAGACTGAACTTACTGAAACTTCTTTATTTCTAAGACTCTTGGTCAACTAAGGCACACACAACACTTGTAGAACAATAATGAATAATCACTCCTCGTATTATACACGCTCTCGCTTAACGACCACAAGCTCTCCTCATAACAACACAAGCTTCCCTAAGTCTCGATGAACGCGCCTATATACTAGCTACCACCACGTCATGACTTACACTCATTGCCAGATCTCATTCAGCGGGTGAAATAATATTTCGTTCAGTAGGAAGATAATTTACATAGTAAAATAAAATAACCAGAGATAGTAAAATCAAAAGGAAAGTGAATATAGAGTATACGTTACAAGTTAAACATTCTTCATTAATATTTATCTCTTTGTTTTCCCAGTTCAATGATTGAAAGACATTTTACAATGTGGCATTGAAGAGTTTAGGAGATATAGTGCCATCTTGTCTCACTCTCTTTCCAATTTTTATTACACACGGTCGAGTCACATTATTGTGACAGTCAGCTAATACACAGGGTAACAGCCGTGTGCAGCGCGGACAGCAGCTAGACGGGCTGAGAGTGACTCAATAAGGTGCTAAAAGGTGTTCACAGGAATGTGGAGCCATGTTGACTGCAGTGCATTCTGACAGCTGTTGGAGGGTGCATGGTGGAGGATCCATTGAGCGAACAACACGATGGAGGTGGTCACACAGATGCTCAACTGGGTTTAAGACTGGGGAATATGGGGTCGAGGAAAGTACTTTGAAGTCTTCATGGTGCTCTTCCAACCACTCCCGGACATTTCTAGCTGTATGACACGTCACATTGTCGTTCTGGAAGATTCCCATCCGCCACAGGGAAGACAATCAGCATGCATGGGTGTACAACGTGTTCTGCAATAATGGATTCATAACGAATTCGGTCCATAGTTCCTTCTACAGGTATGAGTGGACCCAGAGAATGCCACAAAAACATTCCAGCTTGTGTTCTTTCAACAATGGTTGAAGAGTGTTTGTTCTCCGATGTTTCTTGCCTTACACGCCAACGTCCTTTCCATCCGGTGAAGCAGAAAACGTCTCATCGGAGAAGGCAATCCTTTGCCAATCAGCGGAGGTCGAATTCCGATATAACTTCGGTGCAAATGCAAGCCTTTTCCGCCGATAAACCTTCGTTACCGTAGATGCACTGATCATCCGCCTGCATCGGAACCCCATACGTAACAGAGTTCGCTGAGCTGTCGTTTTAGACACACTTCCTGTAGCCCCCATGTTCATTTGGTCAGTGAGTTGCTCCTCTGTAGCGTGCTAATCCGCCCTAACGCACCTTCGAAGCCGACGTTAACCTCTCACATCAATGGCACGTGGTGCTCCGCAGTTTCCACTTCGCTTATTCGCAATGGTGCCATTTCTTCCAATCACGATACACTTTAACAACAGCAGCACGCGAACAGTTCATATATTGCGCTGTTTCAGAAACACTGCCACTCTTGTCCCGAAAGCCGATAATCATCCTTTTTTGCAAATCTGACAAATCGCTCCTGACAGCAACGAGTGATATGTTTTCATAATGCCTAGAGCACACCTTATGTACCTCCCAAGCCAGCTCAAGACACGTGCCTTCACTCATTGGCTACACGTTGATGACGTTAAAAGTAGGAGGTGGTCACAATAATGTGACTCGACAGTGTATATACACAGTGGTATCAGAATAATATGACAACTTACCTAATAAATGGGAAATGACCACTCTTGGCCCAGATGTCAGTGGCGAAATGGCGTGGTATGGATGCAATGGGGCCCTGGCAGGTTGCCTAAGGCACACGTGCCCATTCTGATTGCAGCAGGGCACGGAGGTCCCGGAGATGACGTGGTTGTGGGTCGGCATGTCGAGCCTGTCGATCCAAATAGTCCCACAAGTGCTCTATGGGATTGAGGTCGGGCGACATCGCTGTCGTACTCCTGGAACCAGTCACGCACATCCTTAGTGATGTGGCAGGGCACACTGTCTTGTTGGTAGACACCATCGCTACCAGGGTAAACGTCCAACATGAAGGGATGATGTGATCAGCGATGATGGATATGTAGCCATTGGCGTTCAAGGGACTCATCCAGTGGTACCAGCGGGCCCAGGTCATACCAGAGAAAAATACCCCCAGACATGCACACTGCCACCGCCGGCCTGTTCTTCACCGACAAGCGTGTCCGGGTGTCGGCTCTCGTGTGTCTGACGCCTTATCTGGTACCGCCCATCACTTCTGTGGAGTAGAAACCTCGATTCGGAGGAGAATGCAACCTTTTCCCACTGTTCAATGACAGTAGTCCCATTCGTACTGCAGGCGTAGTTACCGATTGACCTGGGTTAACATGGGCGCCCTGGCGCAGCATCGACTCCGGAGACCTAGGCTTAACAGGAATCGCTCTACTATTATCGGAGACACGTACCTGGGTGCCCCAGCGTCCATTTGCGTGATAAGTTGCTGCACTCTTGCGCTCAACTGCCCTTTACCAGTCGACGGAGGCGACTGGTAAAGGGCAATTGAAGAGCCCAAAGCTACGGTAGAGAGTATTCGAAGGGTTGAAGTGGCGACTATGGATACACTCAGACGGTGAGCCGGGTGTGTTTAGAGCCTCCACTTCAGACTGTACCACTTTCTGTACTCTTGGATTCTCCACTTCAACAGGTCCGTAGTTGTGGTTGATCAGTTTACATGCCATATTTTGAGGCGAAAAGCTTCATTTTGCTGTAATACAAAGTTTTAACTTTATGCAAGTACACCCTTTGCAACCCCCCTTCCCCTAGAAGCAACCAGAAGGAATTGTCCAATCGAGATGAAAGTTGGTATGTGCAATATAAATGTGTTGGGTCATTTATTTGGGTAAAACACCTACACGAGTGAAACAAGTCAGAACGTTGTAGCGCCACCTTTGGCCCGGATACAAGTGGTTACCGGGTGTGGCATAGAGTTCACGGATACTGTCCTGAAGAATGACATACCAGATTGTGTTCAAATTACGCGCTAGTTCGCCGACATCCCTGGATGGAAGTAGGTGGCGTTCCATCATGTCCCAAACACATTCGGTCGGTGAGAGGTCATTTCCTATGCATTTTCCTATTGATAATCGCTCGGTGATGCTGTGACAGGAATGGCAACGCAACAGGTTGCATAATGCCGTCGAAGTACCGTTGAGCCATGAGGATGGTATGGTGGACTACTAAGGCTGTCGTAGGAAATGGCTTCCCAGACAGTCACTCCCGGTGTGCGAGTCGTGTGCCTTTTCACGGCAAAGGCAGGATCCGTGCGCTGGCCCCTTCGTCTCCAGACACGCATGTGCCGGTCATCGGCACCAAGTGCAAAACATGACTCATCACTGAAGACAACACGACGCCACTCGATACCATTCCACGTTGATAAGGCACGACACCACTGAAACCGGTGCAGGCGATGCTCACGGCGGAATGGCCAAGTCCAATGTAGTCCCCGTGCCACAAGTCGTCTGGCTACGGTCCGGATTTCCACTTCCGTACCTTTAGATGACGTAACATGATCACGGATGGTTGAGAGCGACGAATTCGGTTCTGTTTGTACGGCTCTCATAATCACTCAATCCTAAAGTTTTGTCGTTGCCCTCGGCCGTCCACTGCCCGCGTGCTGCTGGGTTGTGCCCTCCTCGACCTATTGGAATCGACATCGTTTGACTGCCGCGTCGCTTCGACCCAAATGCTTGACGATACGACGACTTGACCAACCGGCCTCTCTCAGCTCAATTATACGTCCTCTCTCAAACTAGTATACCTACTCGTATTGTGCACGGATCCAACGTCGAGGCATCCTCACAGACCGCGGAGGTTAATGAAACCGCAATCCGCCGTCACAATGGTCTTGGCGTGTGAACTTTGCTCTTGATATACCCTCCTTGATATGAGGTTTCCATGCGCTGTGGCGGGCCACTGTTTCGTCATTGATCGTTATTTTTTAATTATTTGTATATTCGGCCCTGATATATTTGCATGCGGAGTTTCATTAGTATCAAACAACATTCTCGGGGTGCTTTTTTATTTATTATTTTCTTTTGCAAAAAAGTGTATTTAGTGTTCTTGCACTAGGCATAAACAATTGAAATAATATCTTACAGCATGAAGACCATAAACACCTTTATTGGCACTTGTTGTTGGTACACCAGGTGATGTAAACTCCCGAAGCACGAAGGTTGAATTCACAGCGATGAACAAGAAAAACTCACGAAGGTTATTAAGACTTTAAAGAAATAACTTTATGAAAGCTCACAAAGGACGTTGGTTAACAAGAAATTCGTTGACGTAGTATAATATCTCGTTAAGGCAGTGACGGAGAAATCACTCTCACATTTACATCTGGTAGCTCATCTTTATCAAAGTTTCCTACCTGTTGTTACCATACTACCTGTGTTGCTACGTATAGAAGAAAATCTTGGGGTTCATTTCGCATAACTGCGGCGCAGAGGGGCCCTCGCTCAGCGCATAACAACGGAATGATTACAAAGAGAGCGTTCGTCCCCTGTCACGCGAAACACGAGATCCAATTTGTCGCGCGCTCTTTGCCCGAGAAGAGGCTTAACTAGTGATAAGAGGAAAATGCTTTGGTTTCTGACTCAATGTAAATGAGTTAAATTTGCTTCTGATGGATTTCAATTAAATAAATAGGTGTCTGAAGCTTTGGGTGCGAGATATTCGTCATCCATGGATACAACTGCCTGATTTTAATCCATTAAATTCTTCTGTAATCAAGAGTACCAAAGGCAATGTGTTCTTACAGAGAAGAGCAATTGAATTAGAGACAGCTTGCGTTATGCAAATGTACGCCGTGGGTGGCCCTGTAAACGGAAACGACACGACATATGCAGCGATCCGACAATATAAGGAGTGGTGCGATGGGAATCAGTTATAGTCGGAAGCAGAGTGGGTAAGACGAAGGATATAAGCGCATTTGATCGTAGGCAAATTGTCGGAACCCGACGAATGGGTCATGCTCCATCTTGGAAGTCGTGCAGGCACTGGGATTTTCACGAGCCACTGTGTCACGGGTGCACCGTGAGTATATAGAATCCGGTAAAACCATCCCTGCAAGGATGTGGACGAGCGTGGTCATCGTCAGCTAGCTCGCATTGTAACAGCGGATGGACGGGCCACAGTGCAAGAAATCACTCGGCAATTTAACGCCGGTGCACAAAAACGTGTAAGCAGCCACACCATCCAGAACCATCTCCTCGCTATGGGGTATAGAAGACATCGTCCTACGAGGGTACCACTGCTGACCGCACATCACAGGGTGGACCCTAGGCATGTGGCCAGCGCCACTGCACCCTAGGCATGTGGGAAAATGTTGCCTGGACTGCTGAGTCGAGATTCACGTTGGTACACGTGGATGGCAGGATACGAGTACGGCGCAAACCACATGAAGCGATGGATCCTTCTTGCCAGCAGGGTACTATTCAAGCTGGTGGGGGTGGCATTCTCGTCTGGGGACTATTTACATGGACTGAAATGGAACCCCTGGTACGTGTGATATCGTCCCTCACAGGTCAACGTTACCGGGATATCCTGGACGACCATTTTCTCCCGTTTGTGCGTCTTCAACATCTCACTGGGGACCTCATCCTACAACAAGACAATGCAACTCCCGAATTGTATCCGAATGGTTGGATGAACACTCCACCGACGTGGCCTCGCTTCCTTGGCCAGCTAGGTGATCTGACCTCAATCCCATCGAGCACATCTGGGATGCCATCGAGAGAGATGTTCGAGTCTCCGACCGCCCTCCATCAAATCTTCGTGAACTGTGGGAGCGTGTTCAGGGTTCGTGGATCCATATGGCTTCCCAATGCTTCCGGTGTCTTGTCGAGTCCATGCCGAGACGAATCGCTGCTGTCATCAGGGCGAAAGGTGGTGCTACACGTTACTAGACAGGTATCTCTAATTCAATTGCTCTTCAGTGTATGTCATTCTTATACGAAACGAGCTTCATCGTTGTTTTGATAGATACATCGTGACGTGCCTGCGCCGCAGGAAGCACATGAGATAAAGGCAGATAGCAATGAGAGCACATGTCCGCGTAGCTCAGTTGGAAGAGCGACTTACTCCGGAGTGAGGGGACCCGGATTCGATGCCCGGGATGGACAAACCTGTGTTTTCACAACATCGTAAACATGAGTCACAGCACTCGTATACTCATCCTTCAATACAAACTATAATTATTTATACATCTGCTTGGAAGTTCAGACATGACGTTAGGTTCTGAAAGTTAAATACATTATCAAATCAAAAGCATCCGGACACTTGCCACAAACTCCCTGTAATAGGAAAAGAATTAATATCTAGTTGGCTCACCCTTTGTTGCAACTACAGCCTTCACTTAGCTGGGAATTTTTAAATTAGATTTCGTTACTTTGTTGCTGCGGGATATTTCTTGCGTTCTGGCACAGGAACATTAGTCAAGTCAGACACCACTTGACTAATGCTCTTCGGTCGGTTCTGCCTAACCCGCAGCTGGCGATCCAATTCATCCCAAAAGGTGTTCCACGGTATTGCGATAGGGGTTCTGTACGTGCCAGTCAACTGCTGCCGTAATGTTGGGAGCAAATAATTATCAAGAATAACATTATACGCAACAGCGTTAAAGTTCTCAGGCAGTGGAACTAGGAAGGCCCAGCCCAAACCGTGGAAAACAGTCACAGTCAGGACCGCAGCAAGCTTTTCCTATCCGGGAAGGCAAGACTTGAAATTACGCCACTTTGAGTTCAAAATTACGTCCCTTCGAGTTCCACTCAAGTAATACGTGATTTTTAGTTTTTCACACATTGCCGTTATATTAAAGTATTATAATCGTTCAAAAATTGCACTTCAAGTTTTTGATATAATTTTATTAAAAATGTAAATACTAGCTAGATACACAAGAACCACAAGTTGTAAATACCAAGTAAAGCGCAAACTTTATCTGAACGCCGACAACGCAACACTCCATATAAATGCAGAACGAAAAACAAACCAGCGCAAAACGAATGAGCATCAGATACTGATAGTAATAACAGGAAAAGCTTTAGGGGTAGGGCTTGAGAAAATTCCTTAGTAGTAGGAAATGGCGGGTCCGAGCGCAAGGATGCATCCTTCTAAAGAAGGATGGGGGCGTGGCCTGGCGCCGAAGGATGTGGGGGCGTGGCTTGCGACAGAAGGATGGGGGCGTGGCTTGCGGTAAAAGGATGGGAGGCGTGGCATGTGACCGAAGGATGTGGGGGCGTGGCAGATGACGCTAGTGTGTTGGGTCGATGTGCTGCCCCCTAGCGGTGATTCTTGGAACTTTCGATGGTTTTTTGAGAGATGGCAACGACCGAGTCGGGAAAGGAGATGTGCTGCCCCTAGCGGTGCTTCTTTGAACTTTTAATGGATCTTTGAGGGATGGCAACGACCGAGAGGGAAAGGGGGTGGATATAGGGGGATGTCAACTCAATGTGCTGCCCCCTAGCGGTGCTTCTTGGAACTTTATTATTATGTTAGATCTTTGTTTTTGAGGGATGGCAACGACCGAGTGGGGGAAAGGAGATGTGCTGCCCTCTAGCGGTGCTTTTTGGAACTTTCGATGGATCTTTGAGAGATGGCAACGACCGAGTGGGGGAAAGGAAATGTGCTGCCCCTAGCGGTGCTTTTTGGAACTTTCGATGGATCTTTGAGGGATGGCAACGACCGAGTCGGGGAAAGGAGATGTGCTGCCCCTAGCGGTGCTTCTTGGAACTTTATTATTATGTTAGATCTTTGTTTTTGAGTGATGGCAACGACCGAGTGGGAGAAAGGGGGTGGATATAGGGGGATGTCAACTCGATGTGCTGTCCCCTAGCGGTGCTTTTTGGAACTTTTAATGGACCTTTGAGAGATGGCAACGACCGAGTGGGGGAAAGATGTGCTGCCCCCTAGCAGTGCTTGGAACTTTCGATGTATCTTTGAGGGATGGCAACGACCGAGTGGGGGAAAGGGGATGTGTACGTTGCCCTCTAGCGGTGCTTTTTGGAACTTTTCTCGGGAGATTTATTGGACGTTGACAAATTTTGGGGAAGTCTTTCCAATATTTATTTATTTTTTTATTTTCTCGGGAGATTTACTGGACTTTGTCAAATTTTTGAAGGAAGTTTTTTTGTCGTTTCCAATTTTTTTTACTCATATTTTTTTTTGTCCTATTTTTTCTCTCTAATTTATTTTATTAAATTTATATTTTCAGGAATTCCCTGAGGTATTATAATTTTTATAGACGTTGCATTACTTTTCTAATTTTCTCGGGAGATTTACTGGACTTTGTCAAATTTTTGAAGGAAGTTTTTTCAATCGAAGCATTTCCTCAAATTTGTTTTATTAAATTTATATTTTTAGAACTCCGTGAGGTGTTATAATTTTTATAGACGTTGCATTATTTTTTTCATTCTTATATTTTTCTTCCCTACAATTTTAATTTAGACGAGGAAAGGCTTTGTTTGAAAAGATTTCGTTCCTGTTGATTCATGTTCCGCTATCTTTT
Organism: Macrothele yani; assembly: GCA_039090855.1. Taxonomy (NCBI): domain Eukaryota; kingdom Metazoa; phylum Arthropoda; class Arachnida; order Araneae; family Macrothelidae; genus Macrothele; species Macrothele yani. Next base: position 34,440,761 of record CM077011.1, read on the forward strand.
GTCCGACATGTGTTTTGGGATGACTCACCATTTTCTCTTTGACTCAGAAAACTTTGTATGACACGTGTTTTGGGAAGAGTGACTATGCCGAGTGACGCATGTCGTGATAGCAGATATGACATCACCCAACGCCATTTCCTCCGCGGGGTCGGCGGTTGACGTCATTTGAGATTCTGTAGCCACATTAAGTTCCAAGACTGATTTTTTTTTTCAATAACTTGATCATTTTGTAACGAATTTATTCCTTATTTTTTCCTCATAATTTCCGATTTTATATTCATAATTTTTCAACGTAACGATTTTTTTATTTTCTTTGAGGAGACTTCACGCATTTTCAACGGACGTTCCAACATAAAAACGTTTTCCAAAGTTTTGTGCTGCAGACATAATCTTAAAACACGATTGTTTATTAACGTGTTCATGGCATTTTTTTAACGTTTTACCGTTTTCCACCGTACAAAGCCACAATTTTTTAGGCATAGTTAAAATGTTTTTTTTTTAATTTCTTCATGATTATTCAGTGAAATGTACCCTTTAATGCATTATCTTAATCTTTTTTTACTAAATGCTTGCATACTCGTTAAACTTCTCGATGTACCAACATTACTTTATTTTCAAACTAACAACTACTTTTATCGAGGCTTTATTTTTTCTGTCTACGAAGAATTTTTTAGTTTATTCTCTCAAGATATGAAAATTAATTATAACGAAATCCTTTCACTTTTCTATCGCTAAGAATTTTCCTTAAAATAAGTCCTGAGCTATTATAGTTCGCTTTGTCTGGTTAGAGGTGATTCATCAATAGTATGTTTGTGACCAGATAACGTCTCCGTGCAGTTACTGCCTGAAGCGATGACGCATGGGTGACGGGTACGTCGTGATGTCATCCTTGTGAACTTGGAATGTCATCATACTGCTTGAAGCGATGACGCACGGTGACCGGTTTTTCGTGATGTCATCTTTGTGAACAGATGCCAAAAGAATTTCAGAAACTGTTTCAACTTCGAACCAATGGCGTTTCTTCCATTGTCGGGGTGTCAAAAAGGCATCCTGTTTGCTATAACAAAATTTCATACTTTCACCAAAAATCATATTTTTAAACGCGCTTTTTTTTCATGTATAACTAAATTTTTATTGTTTACTCACATCATCAAAGTCAATCTCATTCCTTTTCTTCATTTAGTTCGCTTTAAATTGAGATGTTTCAAAACTTCGCGTATATTTCATTCACTCAATGTCCGGTTCTCAAGTGTCTGTCCCTTCATTTTCAACTTCTGTGCATGCTGCATTTTTTCTTTAGACGTTTAGTTTCATAGGCCTTTTTTTCGTTTTAATTAGGTTTTCATTATCATATTTTTTTATTCATTGTCTCAGCAGAAAAAGCTTTCATTCTGGAGACATAGCGACTAAGTCCGTACTTCCTCTAAACATTTTTATTTCACGTTTGTAACGTACCAGGAGATGTGACGTACCTGCCAGAAGGACGCACACGACATAAAGGCAGATAGGAATCAGAATACATGTCCGCGTAGCTTAATTGGTAGAGCAACTTATTCCGGAATGAGTGGACCCGGGTTCGAACCCCGCGCGGATAAAAATGACGGAGAAATTTACTTCGTTATAATGGCGCCCGAACTATCCGGATGACCCGACCGTTCAAAATCTCGCAATGGTGTGATGTTATTTCCACACCGCGAGATAGGAAAAATAAGAGAATCCTTTCTCCAGCACTTCAAAAAAAAAAAAAAAAAAAAAAAAAATAAGGGGGAGATGATGTAACGTACCAGGAGATGTGACGTACCTGTCCGAAGGACGCACACGACATAAAGGCAGATAGGAATCAGAGCAAATGTCCGCGTAGCTTAATTGGTAGAGCAGCTTATTCCGGAATGAGTGGACCCAGGTTCGAATCCTGGCGCGGATAAAAATGACGGAGAAATTCACTTCGTTATACGTTTTACTAATTCGTCAGAAAAGCAGGTGTTTCCAAACTCCCATAGTGAAAATATTGTATTCTCCTTATTTTACTTATTATATTTTTCCTTCTATTCAGTGTTATATGATTCTTCAAACTTTGGTTTATTTTTATGAAACTTCTTTTTTTCTTAGTTTTTTTTTCTGATCCAGACTATCAATCTTTTCCTATCGATTTAATTACTCTTATTTTCCCATTCGACTTTACTTTTGAACAGAAATGTATCTAAAATGTTCAGGAGTATTTTAGTCTATAAGGCCGATTCTTCCCTGTTGCAAATAAAGTCATGTAGGATTTTAGTGTAAATGCCCCCAAATCTTTAGAACTTACTTTTCATAGTTAGATACTAATTCCTCGAGGTTTAAATTAAAACATGAAAGAAGAGTGTTTTTACGCTCTCTCCAGTGTGTGAGCTTTCCCCAAGAAATTAACTTTGAATTTCCCCATGTTTCTGTCGGAAACTGAAAATCTCCTGCGACTGTTTTCACGCGTCTCTTGCTTACAGGAAAACCTCATATGGCATGAAATCACTTTGCTTGGCAGATTAAACTAAATTCTGGTTTTGAACTTTGAATACAAACTCAAGCTCGCAAAAGTATAGTTTTCTGAGTGAACTTAAACTGTCTAAGATGACAAAAATCTAAAACTGCTGACTCAATGGGACAGAGCGTTTGAACTTTGCCCTTCATTCTCCATTTACGAGATCCGTCGTGAACCACTAGAAGGGAAGTAAGCAGACCCTGATTTAGTCCACTGTTTCCAAGGAAGGTAGAAAGCTAGTGTCGTAATTCAAAAGCTCATAACTCAAGCCTCCCCAGGATTCAATTTCGGACGAACGAATACTCAGATGTCAATGCTTAGACATTGAAAAATTACTTCAGACAAATATTTTCTTACTTAAAGTGCTTCAATTCAGAATTTGTACTACTTAAGATTTCCCTTAGTCAATATTATTTCTATCTTAAAAACTTTTAAAGGGTTGATTTTGAAAAAAAAAAAAAATAAAAAAAAAAAAAAAAAAACGAGTTCCCACAAAAATGTAAAATTTCCTCAGATTGTATGAGGAACCAAAAAAATTGATGAAGCTTGAATGTTAACCATTTCTTTCTCTTCATGTTTCATTCCATAAACTTTCTTCAAATTCCTATATATCCAAGAATTTTGTTAAATCTCCAAGTTCGACTCCCCCAGAAATTTTCTGAAAATGATAGTTTCTCTTTTAAAAAAATTCCAGAAAAGAATCCCTTCACTGAAACAAGAAATTCCTATTCAAAGCATTCCATCCCTCTTTCTACTTCAAATACTCTATTTGTAAATCTAAGGAAGTTTTTTTTAATATTCATATACTTTTCCCTCTAACTTTAGAAGATATTGTCTTAAAATGTATGTACATATTACAGTAGTAAAATATCTTACTACTGCTTGATGTTCAATTCACTTCACATTGTCTTAAGGAAATTCGTTCATTTTCTCATAACACATAGACATGTTATTTTTCTTCCCATTCACTTCAAAGACTTGAGATCAACTTAATGGAGTCCTTTGAGAAAAACTTTCATAGGAAAGCATAAATTTGCCCAAAAAGTACATTAAAAATAAACAAATGTTGAAAGTTCCTGTACAAGAAGGAAATTCTGTTGTAACTTCTAAACGAAAAAAGACAAATTCTAAGAAAATATGTAAAAATGTTCATTGGATTCCATATTAAAAAAATTTAGTTGAACAAAAGTGTCATTCTTTTTTTCTTTTTTAAATGTATGCACTTTCGGAACAGTTCATTCTTTCTTAGGGTTAAAAATGGAACACTTCATTTTTTCTTAGTGGACAGCTTTGAGAAAACACATTTCATTAAAAGCAGGGAAATTCTCATAGAATAACATGGGAAAACTAGTATACATAAAAAGACTGTTTCGAAACGAGTAAAAATCTGTTGAAGTTCGTTTTCGAAAAAGTTGGAAATAGAATATAGTAAAAACAGTCACAGCAAGTTCCTGAAAGTTGAAAATTGGATGTACTAAAAATGTCTAAGGAAAGAATTTTTTATAAAACACAACTGCTTTAGTTTTCCCAGGCTAGAGGGGTCTTCAGTGAGAGCGCTTTTTCTTTTTCAACACAAAGAATGAAGTGAGTCAGTTTGAAACATTTCAAACTCCCCGAAAATAAGCCGTGTACTCTGGTTTCGGCTCAATACTGTAAAGCATTGCTCTCAGACCAGTCGGAAATCCCCCGATTGGCCGCCTGATGGAAAACATCAGGCCCATTTCGTTTAATAAATACCCAAATATCCTTAAGAAAAGTCTTTAGCAAAAAAATACTAGTTCCCCATTAAATCAATTCATTCTGTTACTATTTTAAAAAAGAAATTTCTTTTACTTTTAAAATTCTTGAAAGCTTATTATTTTGATTCATTTCAATAAAAAAACATAATTTCACTTAAATTTAGGTTAATAAAAGAATAATTTCACAAAATTTATATCTCAGAATGAATAAAATACTTACACTTAAATTTAGGCTCTGGAAATAGAAAAAAAAATTACTTTAAACATTTCCAAAAAAATATTTACTTTTCTTTTTCAGTAATTTACCTACCTCCCTCCCCCTTCCCTTACCCAAATTTTTAGGAGCCCTAAAAAGGACTTTTTTTCAACAGCTGCTGTTTCCTCCAACTCAATACAAGTCGTATTGGGCTACGTGCATGTCGTGAACCGTTTTCAACAAGTTCGTAATGTCCAGAGATTCTAAAAATTCTTTGGAGATGAGTCCCTTCGAAGCAGCAACGAAAGATTCCGCTACAACCATAGGCTGCAGCATAGCAACGGCGCAGGCAAAGTGAGTGCTAAACTTAATATCAATGGAATCAGAGCAGGCATGCTCCATGATGTTGTTAGGCAATTCACGATAGGGCAAGAGACATTCCGGACATCGAAACAGTAGGTTTACCTTTTCTTCTATTTGTGTCGTGAGCACCTCGGTCAAGATGAAAATCAACTCTTCATCAGAAATGTTCGTTCCTGGACGATTCGTACTCTGCAGCTCTAACACAGCTTTTCTAAAAATGGATCCAAATTGCAGCTGAGTAATGCTTTTCCATATGTCATCGCATTTCTCCAACAGTTCATCAAATTCTTCCCAATTTAGTGTGACGGAAATGGGGTTTAATCGACGGAAACCATGAACTCTAGGAGAGATCTGTTCAAAGGAATACACACAACTGTCCCCCACTTCTCCGGCAGGAGAGGAAGAAACAATCAGTTCACTGTTGACAATCACTTCGTCAATCCTAGCTCAGAAACTATATGAACGTTCCATAAACTTTCGGAAAGTTAGAGCTGACATAGTAATTCCATTTTTGGTGGGCTGGAAAGTTTGTCCGTCATAACGATAACTCCGGAGATGGACTCTGACTGAGTTTGTGAAATCAGTAACTTTCACCACAACTTTTCCTCCCAAAGGAGAATGATGGGGGTGAAGATCATTTGTAGTGGGAGAACGATTCATAATGTTCGGCTCAGCTGCGCAGGCTTTCTTAGCTACAGACGAGGAAGTAGTCGACGAACGCTTCATCATGATTCGGGAAATTGAATCGTTAGCACACAACAAGGAGGAAGAAGGCACAAGTGACTCGGACGAATGCACAAGACGAATTGACGGTGAAAGAGCACTGTCTTTATCTGGTTTGTTATCAGCAGACAAACAAACGGTGGGCCTTGGAACTGATAACAGAGGTTGGTAGTCATCCTGTTTACTGCGTGAGCGCGTGAATGAGTCATGAGACAATGGCGTCTGTGCTATCATCTTTCTGAAGGTTAAATTTAGCCTAATATTTGGAGCGTTCTTTTGACGCGGTAGACCATGACTCCAATAAGAATTCGTTGGCGGAAGCATCTGGAGTAGAGAACCTGATCTCAGAGTTAATGAAACTGGTTTAAATCCGTTCCTCTTAAAAACAAAATCTCTTTCTTGCCCGAGAGCAATGCACGACAAAGGTTCTAAATCTGATTCATTGTCCATATCCGATGCTATCTTTTCCAGTTCGGTATTTGTTTATTAAAACAAAATTGAAAGTCATTCTTTCTCAACAGCGAGCTTGATTTCTTGAAGCAATGGGGTCCAAGGGTTAGGTTCTAAAGTCAAACCGCTAAAAGTGTATTTCAGATTGGGGTCCCCGAAGGCAACATGCTGTCTTGGAATGTTATAACACTTTCCGAAAATTTTTATTTTTGAGAATTCACCACTCAAATATTCCACTTCATCTTCCAAACGAGAATAGTAATCAATCGCTTGAGCAAGGGAGAAGAGCTGAAAGTAACGAAAATTCAGATTTTCCTTGTTATGACGAAGAGACAACAATTTTTTCAGATCAACACACTCACACCAAGCACCGAAGCGATAATGAGTCAGGAAGGCAGGCAGGCAGGCTTGCGATAAGGCGTATGACGTCAGGTTTCCGAGAGATGAGTAAGCAGCTGTTCCCCCTTTCCCCACCTGCTTGTTCTGTCAGAAGGTCCTACCCTTTTGAAATGTGGGGAAAAATTACTCCCCCAATTACGTTGACAAAGAAATTTTCTAGAAATGCGTACATGAAGACACAATATTAAAGTAACAACATTCCTCAATTTATATTTAAAAAAAAACCTCTACTGGTTTTAAAGTTCCTTCTCTTGTAATTTTTTTCTCGCTAAATGCATCTTTGACAACCCCGAAAGCTGAACTTCTGTTCTTTTCAAAATGATTTGTTCCGAAAGGGGTTCACTCCCTGAGGAATGCAGATTCAAAGCAACGTGATCACTCGTTATTTTTGTACAGACAGTAAAAACTATGATCAGCAACAAATTTGAAAAAAAAAAGAAAAAACATTGGACTGTCTCCACACATTTTTAAAATGACGTCATTTGAGAGGAGATTTTTCATGACAAATTTCTTCCAACAGGAAAAGAATGTATGCGAGCAGAGTAAAAATTTTGAGTCTTTGCGTGAGCAAATTGAGACGACATATCTTCGCATGAGTAAATTGTGACGAAATATCTTCGCATGAGTAAATTGTGACGAAATATCTTCGCATGAGTAGAGTAAAAATTTTGAGACGAAATATCTTCGCATGAGCAACTGAGATGAAATATCTTCGCATGAGCAGAGTAAAAATTTTGAGACGAAATATATAAGCAACTGAGATGAAATATCTTCACGTGAGCAAAACAAACATTTTGAGACGAAATTTTTTTTCTATGAATCCAAGCGAGCAGCAGCAGCAAAATAGACGGAGGCATTTCATAGAGCAGAGAATTTTTTTTTCTTGAGGGAAATTTTCTGGAATAATGAGTGAAGACTTGAATTATTCATTCTCTTCCTGGGCAAAGTGTGCCGTGTGGACCCCCATGCCAAGCAGTTTATCGACATGGAGTGGTTCGAATACAGGCAGCTATTTTGTTTTAAATTTCTTCCGGGGAGGCTCTTCCGATTCTAACGAATAATGCCCATAAGGAAGAGAATGAATATTGTCCTGGGATACGACTCGCTTGTTGTCATATGGGCTAAGAGATGTTTTGTTTGTGGCAACAGTGAAAACCGAATGTTTCATGCTTCGAATGCAATAGCTCATGTTCTTCTTTTCTTGCATATGAATGAGAGAAGACTTGAAATCATTCAAACGAAGCTGTTGGGAAACTACTGTTTTGCTCACGCCTTTAGCTTTTTTGACTTCTTCTTCTTCTGTAGCAAAAGCATACATCTTCGGTCTAAGACCAACAAATTCTTTTATGGCTCTTCCTTGGGTCTCGTCTTTAAATTTCCCAATTACTTTTTTATTTTTCAGACAATAGAGCGGGTGGCTTGTGCAAAAATCACTCGTGTCAAATTCATCTTTAATGTTTTCCATATCTTTATATAGATCTTCTGTCTTGATGTGATAGAAGAAACTATCAGTATCCATATAAAGAATGGAAATGTTGTCACGATATAAAGGCCTCATCACTTCATAATGGAAGTCGTACATTCTAGTTTTAGAGATGTCTAAAATGGCGACTCCCAAATAAATGGGTTTGTTGAAGGTGAGGTGAGTGACATTAAAATGCATTGACACAAGAAAATTTCCATCAGCTTCATCTTTTAGTATGGAGCGGTCTTTAAAATTGGGCTTACTGAGCAGCTTTTCCAGTCGATTGTCTTCGCACACCAGCTCAACTTTGGTTCGGTTGCGAATATTTTCCATTGTTTTGCCAAAAACGGAATTGTTCATCAATTTGAAAAAATCTTTCTCAAACTCATTTTTTGCCCTCTTTCTCATTTCAGTATTAAGCTGAATATAAGGTTGCAACCACTTGCTTTGATCAAAGCTTATTCCTCGATGCACTTTTGTTATGACGAGACCCGCTTTGACTGCCTGTTTGAGAAGACGATAATGAGCCACGTACCTGGATTTTTTATTTAAAGTAGTTAATAATTTGACCTGCCTGGTTCCAGGTACTACTTCCGTTTCCGGACAGAAAGGCAAATCCGAATGAAGATCGTGAAGGGAGTCAGGATAGCTGATGTCAACATCGAGAAAGTATCCCGTGCTGGCATCGTCCGCTATACACGTGACATCCAACTGCTTCAGTTCTTCATCGGAAAGCCACCGGAAGTTATTCACCGGAAGTGACTCATGCATTCCATACCCATAAAGGTTCGTACAATCGAGATAAGAGATGAAGCTGGTTTCTTTGGAGGCATCAAAATTTTTCAGATACTTATTATTGGCCTGAGCATGCCGCTTCACACACATACACAAGCCACCCCGCTTTCCGCTCTCCAGAAAAAGTAGCATATCGTAGTCACTTAAAAGCTGGAGAGAAACTTTAGTACATTTGAGCATGGCGGACCAACTTAATCCAGGACAACTGAAAAACCAGGCAGGATCTAAAGTATAAGTGTCCTGGCAAATATTTCGGAAATTTTCAAACACGTCGGCCAAAATGAGCACATCTGTTTTTAAGTACACATCTGCATACTGGCCTAAATTCTGAATCTTCATGACCACCCATACTTTTTTGGCATGCTCATATTCTTCATCTGTTATATGACAATTCGTTAATTTGTTGAAGAAATCCTTTTGGGGAGGTAAAGAAGTTTCCTCTAACTTGTTATACGACGAAATGTAGTCATAGGGAAAGATGCCTTTCTGCGTGAGGAGATTGAATTCTTCATCATGAGGAATAAGCTGTCGTGTAATTTTAAAATGCGTTCTCGGAAGATTATTTGATAATTTCGATAAACTGCTTGGCATGAATCGAAAACTGTCCAGGAAACGAACTTCAAGCCCACCCATCTTTTTAGAAAAAGAAATAAATTTCTCGGTCGACTCGGGGATCACGCTAATTTCTCCTGGAAGGCAATCTAATTCCTTGATGATAAAATGTGAGTCGTATCCCGAAAGGTTATGCATCAGAACTGGAACAAAGGAAGGATTTTTGAAATTTATATTGCAGGAAGCATGTGCGGGTCCTCTGAATTTCCCAGTACGATGATCGTGGTCCGCCACTTTCTTTTTGGATTTGCTGCATGAATTATATCCACCTTCACCACAAATATGACATATGCTCGCTTTCCGATAGACATCTTTTTCAGCCTCCGTCAATGCAATCATAGGGATATTTATTTTATAATTTTTTTCAATAACTTCCACATCTTCTTTGAGAGTGTGAAGGAAATGACTCACAACTCCCTGCTCTGCTCTATGAGTTCGGAAAACATCATAATGACCTTCCACATCTTTTATGAAATAAGCATATGATATAACTTCATGAGATTGGGTTGGCGTGGTGAAGGACTCGCTTGGATTCGGGATCGGACCTTGAACTGGTTTTAAGACGCTCTCAAAATCAGCGTAGACAACAAAAGGAACCCGTTGACTGAATTTGAAATCTTTAAAAGTTAATTCCTTGTCTTCTGGCATCTTGATGAGGACAGTCTTGTTTTTATTGCATAATTTCTTGTGCTCATTTAATTTTTGCTCTCCATTGTACCTCGTATCATAAGTTTTAAAACATTTTTTGCAGATGTGTACTTTACTTTTGATGGAAGACAATTGACTGGAAATAAGCCGCTCAAAATTTGTAATGTAAGCAAAGTGGTTGCAACCTCCGTTTTCTAAATACAACAAATCTCTGTGATCCGCCAGCTCTTCTTCACATACTTTAATGGGAAATATTTTACCAGCTTCATCTATCCCGTAAATGTTGATGCTGATATTGTTGGTCTTTTCAAATTTTGGAATGTCAGAAATTTTGACGGGATAGTCCACGCAATCCCACTTGTAGCCGCCTTCAAAATAAGGATCGTTAAGATAAGAGGCTACTCTTTCTCGATTAAACTTTTGATTTTCAAGACGTGGGGTCCACACGGCATATTTGAAACAGAAGGCGTCTGAATTTGTAACGTTCACGACAGCTTTTTTCGTCTGAATATGGCTGGGAAGCATAATAAAGGAACCTCCTTTCAATGGCCTAAACCGATTAACCCGGAGTTCGAACCACTCCACGTGAGAAAACATCCAGCCGGATCCTTTCAGTTCGCATTCAGAACATTCAGTGAGTAGTTTCCTGGACATGATATCGAAAAATTCCCCGAGATTTGTCGATCGATACACTGGCTTATTAGTTGTTTTTAAATTCCGAGAACATATATCAAATTCCTCCGGGTCATCGGGTTTAGGCTTTTTAAAAGCTGCCTGCATAAATGCATTTACTTTAATGGATGGGTGGGCTGCCAGTGCATGTTCTAGAATGCTTACAGAAGAATTTTGGATGCCATTCAAAAATGTGGAGAGACAGACCGCTGTTTCCCCGTCCGGAACAATCTTAAATGTTTGTAGACGGTTCTGAGCCACCGACTGCACTTGGATGTAAGCCCCCATATTCAATGGAGGAACAATGGGAGCTTCGGAACTGGGGTCCTCAACAACGTGGCTGGGGCCCGCGACATCATGGCTGGGGCCAGCAACAACTTCATGACTGGGGCCTGCAACAACTTCATGACTGGGGCCTGCTGTATTTGAAGGGTCTACAGCATTAGAGGGGCCCGCTGCATTGGAGGGGCCTGCCGAAGACGCATTTAACGAGTTCCCCCCCCCCGCCTGCATTCTCGAATGACATTTAAGAATATGTATCTGCAAGTACGCATTTCTAGAAAAACTCTTCCTACACAACATACACGGAATAAGTGCCCCAGAATGAATTTTGACATGTCTCTGCAAATTTGTTTTCAAAGTGAAGACCTTCTGACAGATCTTACAAGTGAAAGGGGCAGGGGTACGTCAGACACAAATGAGGAAAGTAGGTCTTGCGACATTGGAATTTCCTCTAATGCCTGAAACACTTCTGAATTTTGCAAAAATAGCTGTTCATCTTCCAGCCACCATTCTTTCTGTGAAAGAATAATAAAAAAAATTAACCCTCTCCCCTATCAAAGCATTTTTCATGAAATAAACATTAAAATGGGATATTCCTACGTTGAGAATACATTTTTATGGGCGCTGTCGTAAAAACATGAATTCCTAAAATATTTGAAAACAAAGAACTATGTTTTAAACGATTCCACGAACATGAATTTTCCTTCCTGAAAATCTAACTTAAATCGTATGCAAAAGAACTCACATACCGCTAACATGTTTTTAAACCTATACCAACGCATTTTCATGGAAATTAAAATGGAAAGTTCCTACGTTGAGAATAAATTTTTATGAGAGCTATCGTAAAAATATGAATTCCTAAAATATTTGAAAACAAAGAACTATGTTTTAAACGATTCCACTAACGTGAATTTTCCTTCCTGAAAATCTAACTTTAATCGTATGCAAAAGAATTCACATACCGCTAACATGTTTTAAACCCCTATCAACGCATCTTCATGGAAATTAAAATGGAAAGTTCCTACGTTGAGAATAAATTTTTATGGGCGCTGTCGTAAAAACATGGATTCCTAAAATACTTTAAAAAAAGAACTATGTTTAAACGATTCCACTAACATGAATTTTCCTTCCTGAAAATCTAACTTAAATCGTACGCTAAAGAACTCACATGCTGTTCCTAATACACTAGTATATTTTTTCCTTAAGGGAATCCTCTCACGAAATTCTAACAACATTCTAATTCAAACAACTTTGGGGACCTAACAATAAATAAAAACATTGCATGCTAATAAAAGAACGCTTACCTCTTCGATTTCAGAAACTGATGAAAAAATGTTTTTAGATTCCATTCCAAAACACGCCACAATATTCAGACAGCAATACAGTCGATAACTAAACGCAGTTGAAAACTAAACGTAGGTACTAAACCAAAGCAGCAGAAAAACTGAGGAGGAGGAATGAACAACGCCAGTTTTATAGCAAACAGGATGCCTTTTTGACCCCCGACAATGGAAGAAACGCCATTGGTTCGAAGTTGAAACAGTTTCTGAAATTCTTTTGGCATCTGTTCACAAAGATGACATCACGAAAAACCCGTCACCGTGCGTCATCGCTTCAAGCAGTATGATGACATTCCAAGTTCACAAGGATGACATCACGACGTACCCGTCACCCATGCGTCATCGCTTCAGGCAGTAACTGCACGGATACCTTATCTGGTCACAAACATGCTATTGATGAATCACCTCTAACCAGACAAAGCGAACTGTAGTCCAGGACTTATTTTAAGGAAAATTCTTAGCGATAGGAAAGTGAAGGGATTTCGTTATAATTAATTTTCATATCTTGAGAGAATAAACTAAAAAATTCTTCATAGACAGAAAAAATAAAGCCTCGATAAAAGTAGTTGTTAGTTTGAAAATAAAATAATGTTGGTACATCGAGAAGTTTAACGAGTATGCAAGCATTTAGTAAAAAAAGATTAAGATAATGCATTAAAGGGTACATTTCACTGAATAATCATGAAGAAATAAAAAAAAAAAAAAAACATTTTAACTATGCCTAAAAAATTGTGGCTTTGTACGGTGGAAAACGGTAAAACGTTAAAAAAATGCCATGAACACGTTAATAAACAATCGTGTTTTAAGATTATGTCTGCAGCACAAAACTTTGGAAAACGTTTTTATGTTGGAACGTCCGTTGAAAATGCGTGAAGTCTCCTCAAAGAAAATAAAAAAATCGTTACGTTGAAAAATTGTGAATATAAAATCGGAAATTATGAGGAAAAAATAAGGAATAAATTCGTTGCAAAATGATCAAGTTATTGAAAAAAAAAATCAGTCTTGGAACTTAATGTGGCTACAGAATCTCAAATGACGTCAACCGCCGACCCCACGGAGGAAATGGCGTTGGCTGATGTCATATCTGCTATCACGACATGCGTCACTCGGCATATTCACTCTTCCCAAAACACGTGTCATACAAAGTTTTCTGAGTCAAAGAGAAAATGGTGAGTCATCCCAAAACACATGTCGGACAAAAGATAGCGGAACATGAATCAACAGGAACGAAATCTTTTCAAACAAAGCCTTTCCTCGTCTAAATTAAAATTGTAGGGAAGAAAAATATAAGAATGAAAAAAATAATGCAACGTCTATAAAAATTATAACACCTCACGGAGTTCTAAAAATATAAATTTAATAAAACAAATTTGAGGAAATGCTTCGATTGAAAAAACTTCCTTCAAAAATTTGACAAAGTCCAGTAAATCTCCCGAGAAAATTAAAAAAATAATGCAACGTCTATAAAAATTATAATACCTCAGGGAATTCCTGAAAATATAAATTTAATAAAATAAATTAGAGAGAAAAAATAGGACAAAAAAAATATGAGTAAAAAAAATTGGAAACGACAAAAAAACTTCCTTCAAAAATTTGACAAAGTCCAGTAAATCTCCCGAGAAAATAAAAAAATAAATAAATATTGGAAAGACTTCCCCAAAATTTGTCAACGTCCAATAAATCTCTCGAGAAAAGTTCCAAAAAGCACCGCTAGGGGGCAACGTACACATCCCCTTTCCCCCACTCGGTCGTTGCCATCCCTCAAAGATACATCGAAAGTTCCAAGCACTGCTAGGGGCAGCACATCTTTCCCCCACTCGGTCGTTGCCATCTCTCAAAGGTCCATTAAAAGTTCCAAAAAGCACCGCTAGGGGACAGCACATCGAGTTGATATCCCCCTATATCCACCCCCTTTCTCCCACTCGGTCGTTGCCATCACTCAAAAACAAAGATCTAACATAATAATAAAGTTCCAAGAAGCACCGCTAGGGGACAGCACATCGAGTTGACATCCCCCTATATCCACCCCCTTTCTCCCGCTCGGTCGTTGCCATCACTCAAAAACAAAGATCTAACATAATAATAAAGTTCCAAGAAGCACCGCTAGGGGCAGCACATCTCCTTTCCCCGACTCGGTCGTTGCCATCCCTCAAAGATCCATCGAAAGTTCCAAAAAGCACCGCTAGGGGCAGCACATTTCCTTTCCCCCACTCGGTCGTTGCCATCTCTCAAAGGTCCATCGAAAGTTCCAAAAAGCACCGCTAGGGGGCAGCACATCTCCTTTCCCCCACTCGGTCGTTGCCATCACTCAAAAACAAAGATCTAACATAATAATAAAGTTCCAAGAAGCACCGCTAGGGGGCAGCACATCGACCCTACACACACTAGCGTCATCTGCCACGCCCCCACATCCTTCGGTGACAAGCCACGCCCCCATCCTTCTGCCGCAAGCCACGCCCACCATCCTTCTCTAGAAGGATGATCCTTGCGCCAGTCCCCGTCCTTTTATACTACTTTCCTTTCACGGTTAGGAGAACTTTCTGCACACAGCAGAAAATTAACTCTTCATCCCAAAGACATGTTCCGAAACGTCATGGAGGTTAGGCATGACCTTTCGGAACAAGCTCATGGAGGTTAGGCATGACCTTTCGGAACAAGCTCATGGAGGTTAGGCATAACCTTTCGGAACAAGCTCATGGAGGTTAGGTAGTGTCGGCCGAGGACAACGACAGTTTTCTATGCTTCCATTCACTATTTTGGAAAAATAGTGAATACAAGCAGAGTAAACTGGCGTGCAAAAATTAAGAACGAGACGGTTTTTTGAATGTAACGTCGTGGAGAAGTGCTCCACATCGACTGAAATCATACCATAAGATCCACAGGATGTAAGAATATGAGACAAATGACCAAAACAGTCCAAACAAGGAATCCAAAGGATACAAAGGCACTTTATTGAAAAGGTAGCTTCGAGCACAACTGGACAGAAGACAGAAACGTCCATGTGACAGGCGGCTGCCAAGAAAAATTCAGTCTTTAGTAGGGGATATGATCACCCCTGACTGCGTTGCAGGACTTACAACGTCTGTCCATGCTGATTACGAGGTTGTCAAGGAGCTGTTGAGGCATCGCTGCCTATTCCTCTTGTAGCGCCAATCGCAGCTGTGGAATCGTTGCTGGCGGTTGGTGACGTGCTGCCAAGCGTCCTCCGAGAAGGTCCCACACGTGTTCGATTGGATTTAGGTCCAAGGACATTGCGGGCCAATCCATGTGTTGAATATCTTCACTGTCCAACAACTCTGCGACAGCCACTGTATAATGAATAACGCTTTTAACTAAGCTAGTAATGTTTTATAATGCTTCTGCTACTGAATTATATGCTTGTACTAAGCTAATGCTTCTTCTAATGGTTGTTGTTTGTTAATTAAATCATGAATAAACTTTCCTGCTAGTAGTGCAGTAACAATAATGAACAAGCTTTCAACTGCTAGTAATGCTGTGGTAGTAATTAAGATGAATAAAGTCTTAACGCTGGTTGTTAATAATAATCAACTAATGACATAAACCTAACAGCCAGACAGAGATCTGACAAAAACTATGAACTGAGAAAGACGTACTTACGAAAAAGCTCTTTTATTAGATAACTCTTGAATCATCCAACGCACACACACTACTCGTATCACAATAATGAAGAATCAACCTAATCACATAGAACGAAGCTCTGGCTATCCAACAACAAACGCTCTGGCTATACAACAACAAAAACGCCCTCTCACATAAATCAACGCTCTCCTTCACATAAACCAACGCTCTCTACGTATCGTTGAACGCGCCTATTTATACTGGCTACCACCACGTCATGACTTACACTCATTGCCAGATCTCATTCAGCGGGTGAAATAACATCTCGTTCAGTAAGAAGATAATTTACATAGTAAAATAAAATAACCAGAGATAGTAAAAATCAAAAGGAAAGTGAATATAGAGTATACGTTACAACTGTACGATGAAGTGTAGCGTTGTCGTCCATGAAGAGGAACTCAGGACCCACATCACCTCTAAACAGACGCACGTGAGGCAGGAGAACCTCGGTACAATAGCGGACACCAGTGACTGAACCTCATTGGAAGATGTGGAGGTCAGTACGGCTACCAAGTATGATGCCGCCCCAAACGAGAACTCCGCCACCTCCAAACCTATCCCTTTTGATGATGTTGGATGTGTGATTGCGTGTTCCCTGCTCTCTCCAGATGTGTATACGTCCAGAATCGCTCGTCAGACTAAATCGGCTCTCAGCCGTAAAGAGAACTCGACCCCATTGCTGAGGTGTCCAGTTCCTGTGTTCCTGGCACCACAGAAATCGCCGTCTCCGATGAGTAGGCGTTAATGACACACACCGTACTGGTCGTCGTGCAAATAGACCACCCTTGTGCAGCCACCTGGCCACGGTAAAACGCGATAACGGACGTCCAGTTGTCTGGTGTATGTGCCTTGCGATTTCTCCCGCTGTCTGCCGTCTGTCTCTTCTCGCCTGTAGGACAATATACCGGTCGTCCGCAGCCGTGGTTGCTCGTGGACGACCACTGCTAAACTCTCGGACAGCTGTTCCTGTCGTTTGAAATGCTCTCCAAGCTCGTGAAACGATGCTGTGAGCGATCCCGAACTCCTTGGCCACACTAGTCACACTTCGACCTTCTTCCAACTTCCCAATGACGCGACCTCGTGCAAAGTCATCCAGATGTCGTCTACTGGATTGCCTGTTGGCCATATCACACGGTGGCAACAACTCGACATCGTTCAAACCGATGTACACCGTGCAATAGCTTTCACCGAATTGCTGAGCGTACACCGCCCTTGTGCTTTATACCCTTCCGACACTCCCCCCTTACGTCATGCTGCATAGACGCGCATGCCCTACCGTACCAGACCCTAGTCTATCTCCTGAGTGGTCTTTCGGTCCGTTCTGCCTGCTCGTTCCGCTGTTATGCTAATTTCTCCTCTTCGTCCTTAATTTTTGCACACCAGTGTATTATGAGGTGTGAGCATCTCTTATCCATGAAGGGAAAAGAGGTGAATATCTCTTCCCTTCATGGAAAAGAGATATTCACACCTCATAGTATATGTTATTATGTACCCTGGTTAACAGTATGGAATACTGTATGAGACTAACTAAAGTATTTAAAAAGAAAATGCTAAAGTTTTTAACTTTCGTTTTTTTGCGCTTTCCAATCCTAGGTTGAAGAAACGTATATGCTCCAGCTTTGTCCGTCTGTCAGTCCGTCCGTCCGCACGATAACTCGCGTAAAAAATGGTTCGATTTCGATGAATTTTAGGATGTGATAAGGGACAACCTGTGGACGAACCCTATTGAAAATGGGCGAAATGGGGTCAAAGGTCAGGACATACATAGAAGCGGGAGCAATTTCCTCGCCCTTATGCATCATAACGTACGTAAAAATGCTTCGATTGCGACAAAACTTCATCATGTTGTTCCGGTAATGTATTGAACCGGTTCTGTTTAATATAATCGAAATGAGGCTCGAAGGTCAGGGCACAGGAGCGAGAATTATTCCACAGCCATTATTCTTATAACTTGACTAAAAATACCTCTATTACGACAAAACTTTAGTATGTTGTTCCGGAGGTATACTGAACCAACTCTGATGAATATAATCGAAATGGTGGTCAAAGGTCAGGGCACAGTAGCGAGATTTATTCCACAGCCTCATAACTTGAGTAATGATTTCCAGTATGTTGGAAAGCGTATCATAACCAATGCATTGCATGATTTTACTAACTTGTTTAGTTACAATATCAAGTTTTTACATCCCCCAGAGCATGAATTTACGCCCCTGGAATGACCATTCTGGGAGTGCAACCGGCCCTCCCTGTCCTTCCGGTAGCTACGGCCTTGGACTCAGGGTATGACGCCCCCTCCACCAAACTTCACAATCAGCACAGCACAGTCGAGAAGATTCTATTTACCTGGCAATGTCCGCACCCAGCCCAAACCATGAAGAGTAGCATCAGAGCATGATACCTTACCCACCAACCTTCACAGTATGGTACAAGACGGTCCAATTAGCATTCATCCGCATCCTCCACACCCAGATTCCTCCGCCGGACTGCCAGATGGTGAACCGTGATTCATTACTTCAGAGAACACGTTTCCACTGCTGCAGAGTCTACTGGTGCCGAGCTTTACATTACTCCAACCAACGCTTGGCGTTGATCTTCCTGATGTTAGGCTTCTGCGCTGCTGATCTGCCACAGAAATCCATTCTCTTCAGATCTGGATGAATCGTTACGTGCTAGCGTTGCTTTCAGAGACATTTTGGAACTCGTTGATGAGTGTTACAACTCAGTACAGGAGCTTTTGCCGCACCACTAGCTTCAACACTCGCCGGTCCCGCTATGCCACTTTACGAAACCTTTACCAGCTCGTGATTGCGGTGCTGCTACTCCTAGGTGTATCCACGTCACAATAACATCACTTTCAGTAGAGAGGGGATGATTCAGCAGGAAAAATATTTCCCGAATTGCTAAGGTGGCATCCTGTGACAGTGTCACGTCAAAGTCACTGAGTTCTACCGTACGGTCCATTCTTTTCTTTTTTACGCTTTCCAACCGTAGGTTGAAGAAGCGTATATGCTCCAGCTTTGTCCGTCTGTCTGTCTGTCCGCACGATAACTCGCTTAAAAATGGTTCGATTCCGATAAAATTTTAGTATGTGATAGGGGACCACCTGGGGACGAAACCTACTGAAAATGGGCGAAATGAGGTTAAAGGCCGGGACATAGGAGCGGGATCCATACCATTACCCTTATGCTTCATAACTTGCGTAAAAATACACTGGCGGAAAGTGAAAAAAGAACACCAAGAAGGAATTGGCGGACGATCATGAAATTTACATATGTTAATGGGATCGAGTTTACGTAGGTGTTATGTTAATTTCGGGACCAACCGGTGAGCACTTACGCCACAGCACGGCATAATATGCAAATTATCGTCGGTGGTATTTAAGGAGTACGGCGAAGTGAATGTAATCAGTCGTCGGCGTAGGGACACGTGCGAAGACCCTGAAGAAGCTGCAATGCCTGGACATGGAAGACGTGTACGATTTCAGAAGTTATCGGACTTTGAGCGAGGTCATCTAGTCGGACTCCGCGAGGCCGGGTGGTCGCATCGTCGTATTGCGGATCGAATTGGACGGGAAGTATCGGTGGTGGTACGATGGTGGCGTAGATGGTCCGAGGAACATTCCCACACGAGAAGACGTGGAACCGGGAGTCACAGACGGACTGATGAGCGGACCGATCGACGCATAAGAAGAGCGGCGTTGTCAAGCAGAACATCCAATGCGACGCAAATCCGAGCTGCCGTTGCACCTGAGGTGACTGTGAGAGCAAGACGCAACCGTCTACTGGATGCAGAACTACGTGCGCGTGTGCCTCTGGCATGTGTACTTCAGACTCCAGCCCACCGTCAGGAACGGATGCAGTGGTGTCGCCAACGTCTGCACTGGAGAGCGCAATGGCGATCTGTCGTGTTCAGCGATGAAAGCAGATTCTGCTTGGGAGCCTCCGATGGCCATATGCGTGTTCGCAGACGCACAGGGGAGCGTCTCCACCCTTCTTGCATCCGCCAGCGACACACAGGGCCTACACCTGGTCTCCTGGTGTGGGGAGCGATCAGCTATCACTCCCGTACACAACTAGTGTTTGTTCCGAGTTCGTAAAACAGCACCTCCTACATCAACAACATCATTCAGCCCGTTGTTTTGCCATTTGTAAGGTCGGTCAATCGTGGTGTCTTCCAGCAAGATAACGCACGCCCACACACGGCACGTGCAACGCAACATGCACTTCACGGTGTGAGACAACTTCCATGGCCTGCACGTTCACCGGATTTGTCCTCCATTGAGTACGTGTGGGATTTTATGGGACAACGACTTATCCGGTCTCCACGGCCAGCCACGACCGTCCCCGATTTACGCGTCCAGGTTGAGGATGCTTGGAACTCAATTCCCCAAACTTACATCCAACATCTGTATGACAGACTCCATGCCAGAATTGCACAGTGTGACGCAGTTCACGCCGGTTCAACCTCGTACTAACCATGTTATATGGAAATGTTATTTTTCAGTTTACCAGCAAATACAGCTGTATTTTGCCATAATGTTTTGATCACGTTATTCTCTGTATTCCATTATTATGCTGTATAAATTTCGTTGGTATCAGACGTCTCCTTCTTGGTGTTCTTTTTTCACTTTCCGCCAGTGTAGTTTGATTTCGATGAAATTTTATTATGTGGTAGGGGACCACCTGGGGACAAACCAATGGGGTCAAAGGTGAAGACACAGGAGCGGGATCCATTCTGTTGCCCTTATGCGTCATAACTTATGTATAAATGCTTCGATTGCGACAAAACTTTATCATGTTGTTCCGTAGGTATACTGAACCAATTTTATTTAATATCAATGAAATGGGTTCAAAGGTCAGGGCACAGGAACGAGATTTATTTCACAGCCATTATCCCGATAACTTGAGTAATAACTTGTACAATGATTTCTGGTATGTTGGAAAGCGTATCATAATCAATGCATTGCATGATTTTACTAACTTGTTATTGTTTGGAGGTTTAACGACCACCGTGAGCAACTCATTGGGCTATAAGTAGTTGCCCGTTCTTAATTTAGAGCAACGGGTTTGAGAGAAGGGAGAGAACTTAAGACGAACACAACATCCATGCCTCACCGGGGTTCGAACCCAAGCTCACTGGAAAGAATGGTCATAAACCAGCGTTTAGACCACTGCGCCACCGGGGCGGTCTGTCCATTCTACTGTCCATGCTAGTCTATGGTGTTAGCTATGACACGTGCGTGTTTTTATTTCTGAATTGGTCATGGCTGTAGCGTTTGGGCAAATCGACCACTCAATAAGGGTTGTAACGTACCAGGAGATGTGACGTACCTACCAGAAGGACGCACACGACATAAAGTCAGATAGGAATCAGAATAAAACGTCCGCGTAGCTCAATTGGTAGAGCAACTTATTCCGAAATGAGGGGATCCGGGTTCGAATCCTGGCGTGGACAGAAATGACGGAGAAATTTACTTCGTTATAATGGCGCCCGAACTATCCGGATGACCCGACCGTTCAAAATCTCGCATTGGTGTGATGTTATTTCCACACCGCGAGATAGGAAAAATAAGAGAATCCCTTGTCCAGCACTCCGAAAAAAATAAAAATTGGGGGAGATGATGTAACGTACCAGGAGATGTGACGTACTTGCCAGAAGGACGCACACGACATAAAGGCAGATAGGAATCAGAATAAAACGTCCGCGTAGCTCAATTGGTAGAGTGACTTATTCCGGAATGAGGGGATCCGGGTTCGAATCCTGGCGTGGACAGAAATGACGGAGAAATTTACTTCGTTATAGGGTCCGGATACTTTTGGTCATATAGTGTATGTTTTACCATTGGTCTCAAACTCGCGGCCCGACGCCAACTGTTTTGCGGCCCGCATGAGTGATTACAACATAAAAATAAATTACCCTCTTTTCAAGTATATTATAATATATTAAATATAATTTGAACATAGAAATGCTTTGCAAAGCCATCCTCTTTATACGTAACAAGTTTTTTGGATTTGAGAGATGAAATAAAGAATTTCCTTGAAAGTAAAGATCAAGACGTCTCGCTTTTTGATGATCCAAAATTGTTTCATGATCTGGCATTCAGCAGAGATATAACTGGATATTTAAACGATTTGAATATCAAACTACAAGGCCAAAATCAGTATGATATTATTGATAATGTTAACGCGTTTAAGAGGAATACTTCAGCTTTGGGAAACTCAGCTCACTGCAGAAAATCTTGCTCACTTTTCCACTTTAAAAGCTTCAGCTAAAGAAGAAGAAATCAACTTTGGTGAATTTTCTACGAAGATAGCATGTTAAAAGAAGATTTTAATAGGCGGCTTGAATATTTCAAAGACATGGAAAACATTTTCAATAAATCTCCATTTTCCTATAATGCTGACAACGCACCTGAAGAACTTCAGCTTAAATTAATAGACCTTCAGTATGATTCTTTGCTAAAAGAAAAAATCAACAGTTGCAATCTACTAGTTAAGTTTCAAAAGACAAGTACGTGAACACTCATAACCTAGCTGCACGGGTTCTGTTTATGTTCGGAACAACATACTCATGTAAACATTGCTTTCAAGAGTGAACCAAGTAAAATGTCTTGAAAAGAATAGGTTAAGTGACAGTCACTCATGCTCACTTTTAAAAGTAGCATGCTCAAAGGACATTATTCTAAATATCAATAAGTTAGTGACAGAAAAGCGAGCTGAAGTTTCTGGTCAAAGCATGTCATACTTTCTGTACTGTTTACCTTGTTCAGTTGGTAAAATGTAATTGTTTTAAGATTTAAGTGAAAATAATTGTTACGTAAAAGTGATTGTTTCCAGTGATTGACGAAGCATTTGTTTTTACTATTTACCGATAATTAGAAATATTATTTCACTCTAGTGCCAAGCCATTGGTGTAGTTTTGTAAAGTTGGTATTTATTCACAAGAAATTTATTAATATTCATGCGGCCCCCTAAGTTCCTTAAAAGCTGGAAAGTGGCCCTTCCAAAAGACTGAGTTTGAGCCACTGTGTTAATACCATAGATTTACCATAGAGTTTAGCGGAATTTTTTTTTCATGCTGTTGTTTGAGACACATTATCAAAATGTCTATCATAATATAGTACACGTTTGCTCGGGTGTAGGTTGCGTAACATGAGCTCACGAAGGCCCGGATACTTTTCATCATACAGTGTCCGGATACTTTTGATCATATAGTGTGTGCTATACCATAGATTTACCATAGAGTTTAGCAGAACACTTTTTTCATGCTGTTGTTTGAGACACATTATCAGAATATCTATCATAATATAGTAAACGTTTGCTCGGGTGTAGGTTGAGTAACATGAGCTCACGAACGTCCGGATGCTTTTAATCATGTAGTGTGTTTCATACCATAGATTTACCATAGAGTTTAGCAGAACATTTTTTTCATGCTGTTGTTTGAGACACATTATCAGAATATGTATCATAATATAGTACACGTTTGCTCGGGTGTAGGTTGCGTCACATGAGCTCACGAAGGTCCGGATACTTTTGATCATACAGTGTCCGGGTACTTTTAATCATATAGTGTGTTTTATACCATAGATTTACCGTAGAGTTTAGCAGAACGTTTTTTTCATGCTGTTGTTTGAGACACATTATCAGAATATCTATCATACACGTTTGCTCGGGAGTAGGTTGCGTAACATGAGCTCACGAAGGTCCGGATACTTTTGATCATACAGTGCCCGGGTACTTTTGATCATATAGCGTGTTTCATACCATAGATTTACCATAGAGTTTAGCAGAACATTTTTATATGCTACTGTTTGAGACACATTATCAGAATATCTATCATAATATAGTAAACGTTTGCTCGGGTGTAGGTTGCGTAACATGAGCTCACGAAATGTTCACATTTATCCGCCTATACAGTAACACCTCTCAATAAGGGACACCCACGGGACCTGGTGTTTTGTCCCTTAAATAGAGGTGTCCCTTATTGGGAGGCTTCTAACAAAATACACTTAATGAAATACGTATGAAATAAATAAGCAATAGACATTTCATTTTAATAAGGAATGTAACTTTTGTATGTAAATAACAGTAAATTTTAAATATGATAAAAATATAAAATACATACATATAAAATACGTATAAATACAGTACATGTATAAAAGTACAGTATCTGTATGTGAAACAGTGGAAAGTATGTGTAGACGTATTTATCTGAAATAATCCGACAAAAGGGTTTATTTTGAAACTTTTAATTTACAGGCATATTTCTTCACATGACTAAAAAGTTTACTAATTAATTTGAGTCCTTCACTGTTACCGAAATTTAAAAAGAACTTATGCAACTCCTCAGAATATTTCAAGACTTCTTCAAAGTTTCTGACATCGCAGCTTTCCTTCCCTTCTTCTCCACCACTTTTCGAATCCTGCAAGCACTTTTCTGTTATGCCTTCATTATCAACTAGAGGAATAAAAGCTCTGATGTCTTCATTAGTGTCACTGCTACGCAGCTGTTCAATGGCAATATATTCCTTTATCCCAACATTATGTATTTATTTATTTCTTTATGCTGTTACACAACATAAGAATATTACAGTAAGTTATGCATACAAAGGCTATTAAACAGCAAAGGCAACAAGAGAAAAGACCTTTTAGGAGTCCTGACATAGCTCTTAGTTCCCTCAAAAGTATGATACAAGTGAATTTGGCCTTATCATGAATGTTTTTTAGTAAATGATTAGCATTATTATTTGGATTTAATTAAAGAAGATATCTTTTATTTTTTAACTCAGTAGGTATTTTTTAAGTGCTTTTTTAAAAAGATTTCGGTCATTAAAGTTTGTTAATTCCAAAGGTAACGAATTCCAATAATCTGGGCCAGCATGTGCTTAAACTTTGTTTTAATAGCTAAGTTTTAGGCTGCATTGGTCGAAGCGGTAATCTATTTCTTTTTTGGTAGATGTGGCTATTGCAATTTATTTCAATTAAATCCATATGCAAATTGTTCTTAAGTCTCTGAAACATGATTTTGCCTAGGTTATAATAGAAAAGTTGATGTATTGTTAGTATTCGGAAATCATTCGGGAGAACTGGAGGATGTAGATGTGGATGTATGTGAGTAGTCATACTAGCAATTTGTTTTGAAAGTAGGTCTATTAATCTGATAGATATATTTTGTAATATCTGTAATTTATTTAAACTTGTTTTAGTTGTTTGACCCCAAGATAAAAAGCATTAGTTAATGAGTGATACAATTGAATTAGTGTTTTAACTCAAAGATTAGAATAAAAACACACACCTCGTCTGTACAGGATACATATAAAACCCGAGATAGTTAAAATATATTTTTTAACAACATTGAGTGAGGTGTAACTCTTACGTAGGTTTAGTTCGTCAGGGTCATATCATGACATCATATACAGTATAACGAAGTGAATTTCTCCGTCATTTTTATCCGCGCCGGGGTTCGAACCCGGGTCCACTCATTCCGGAATAAGTTGCTCTACCAACTGAGCTACGCGGACCCTTTTTATTCTGATTCCTATCTGCCTTTATGTCGTGTGCGTCCTTCTGGCAGGTACGTCACATCTCCTGGTACGTTACCTCATCTCCCCATTATTTTTTTATTTTATTTATTTTTTTTTCTAAGTGCTGGAGAAAGGATTCTCTTATTTTTCCTATCTCGCGGTGTGGAAATAACATCACACCAATGCGAGATTTTGAACGGTCGGGTCATCCGGATAGTTCGGGCGCCATTATAACGAAGTTAATTTCTCCGTCATTTTTATCCGCGCTGCGGTTCGAACCCGGGTCCACTCATTCCGGAATAAGTTGCTCTACCAACTGAGCTACGCGGACCCTTTTTATTCTGATTCCTATCTGCCTTTATGTCGTGTGCGTCCTTCTGGCAGGTACGTCACATCTCCTGGTACGTTACAACGGTTAAAGTTACGAGTGATACGTCGTTAATAATGCAGGTGGGGAACCTTGAATCAGTTGTTCCCAGGGAATTGGAATTTCAGCTGGACGGTAGTAAGTAAAACATTTGTCCCCACTGTTATAGATGTATAGATTTTCTGCCATTCATAGTTGGGATTTGAAACTAGGGGTTGAGAGAAGAGTGGCTTCTTTCCAAATTGGAAAATATTGACCCTCGTTCACCAAACGTGACAAAGCTGTAGAATTAAAAGAGATACGAACGTTGTAAGAGTGTTCTTTCAGTCTTGTCTTCAAAGACCGTTTTGTAGAGCCTATGTAAACCCTCTAAGGTAGGGTATTGTCTATTGCTCGCAGTGGAATATTATGAATACCGTAATGTGATCCCATAGGTACAGGGTCACGATCATTTTTTATCATGGACAAAATTTTGGTGGTTTTGACCCCGAAGTCTATATCATGGCGATGACAAGCATTTTTCAGAAGAGGAACAATGATTTGGTTAAAGTTTAGTGATCATATGCATTTCTTATATTCAAGTCTTTACATAAGGTGGTGGATTCAGAAAGCAGAATCTTCTTGTGAAGACGGTTGATGATATGTCAATTATACCCATGATCTTTGGCAATCTTCATAATTGTATGAAGTTCTTGATTACGCATTCGAAGGGTTGAAAAATGTGAAATGGCCCTAAAACCTTAATGTAAAGTTTATGCTTCGTATGGGCCATCACTAAACTTCAACCAAATCACTGTTCCTCCTCTAAAAAATGCTGGTCATCGCCATGATCTGGACTTCGGGGTCAAAACCACCAATATTTTGTTCATGATAAAAAATGATCGTGACTATGGGATCACACTATGATATTATAGGTTTCCACTACGAACAATGGACAATACCGTACCTTCGAGGGTTTACATAGGCTTTACAAAACGGTCTTTGAAGACAAGACTGAAAGAACACTCTTACAACATTCGCACCTCTTCTAATTTTACAGCTTTGTCACGTTAGGTGAACGAGAGCCAATATTTTCCAATTTGGAAAGAAGCCGCTATTCTATCAACCTCTAGGTTCAAATCCCAACTATCAATGACAGAAAGTATATACATCTATAACAGTGGGGACAAATGTTGTAATGACTACCGCCCAGCTGAAATTCCAATTCCCTGGAAACAATTGATTCAAGGTTCCCGATCTGCATTATTAACGACGGATCACTCGCAATTTTAACCGTATATGATGTCATGATGTGACGTTGACCACCTGGCGAACTAAACTGACGTAAGAGTTACGACGCACTCAACGCTGTTATAAAATATGCTCCACTACACCTTGAAACTTTTTCATATCACCTAATGATGAACCCTAGTGGGTTCAAAAGTGTTTATGTAACCTTACATCTGGGTTTAAGATTAAAACTTTTAAACTTGTAGATTTTAATTATCTCGGGTTTTATATGTACCGTGTACAGACGGTGCGTGTTTTTATTCTACAGTTTGATTTACACAAGTATCCTGCTTCTCATCTCTTAACTGAAAGAGTTGTTAATACTGTACTGATGAGACCCATGTATCTACATAATTCATTCGAAAGTATTTCTATATGTTTAGTCCATCGTAAGTCAGGGATAAAATTCACTCCCAAATAATTAAAATGTGGTACTATATCAATAATTTTATTTTCTAATAACAAATTTATAGTATGGCCCCATTCAGATCTCTGTCTGGAGAAGACCATAGCTTTAGTTTTAGAAGGGTTAATTATCAGTTCATTAGTAGTTGGCCAATTTGCGAATAGCTGTAAGTGAGTGTTAGATTTAGTAATAATGTCATTTATGTTGTGTCCCCTAAAAAATAATGTTGTGTCATCCGTATATAGCATGACAACATTTTCTGATGTTATGCTAAATATATCATTAATATGAATATTGAATAAAAAGGGTCTCGAAATCGATCCCTGTGGGATTCCATATTGCGATTTCTGTAAAGTGGATTGGAATCGATTAATATGTGCGTATTGTTGTCTTTTTGTTAAATGATTTAACTGACGAACTAAACTTGTTAAATGATTTAACTGACGAACTAAAGTTCACCGTCACGGTCTTTGACAAGTTCACACAATTCTGCCTTTTCTTCAGCGTACTTACGCAGTTCACTTATACTGGAAATTGAAATAGTGAAGCATGCCTTCTTAAAGTACTGTTTAACACAATTTAAAGGTACAGATTTAACAATCGTAGTTATACACTGTATGCATTCAATATATTGACAGACTATATATGTTTTATGGGTTTTTTTGTGAAAAGAGCTGTTCGCTCTTTTCACAAAAAAAAAAAAAAAAAACAACTTTCAAAAAGAACCTGCCATAGAAACAGTTTTCTATATGCAACTGAAGCTTCTGATGATACCTTGGTCCATTTGTATCAGGTGAAAAAAACACCAATTTCACAGATTTTGGTTTCAAAGTTTTGATTTTTGAGTGGAAAAATTTCTTTTTAAAGAAATTTTTGGTTTCTGTATGTGTCCCCAAAATTGGGTGTTCTTTATTCGGAGGTAAATGCATTATGATTCCTATACCGAGGGACTAGGATTAGGAGAATTGTCCTTTAAATAGAGTTGTCCCTTAAAGGATGTAGCACTGTATTTAGGTTTGCCTTTTCCACGATTTATTTTCATCTTAATAAGCTGTTCCACGAAGGGAAATAAAATAAAAACAACTCACACAATCTCTCTCTCTCTCTCTCTCTTAATTATTTTTTTTTACATTTCCATGAAAACGCAACTTGTTTACAGCAAGAAATTTAATTACTTCCATTATCCTTTGACGACTTTTTTAAACATCAAACTGTTCCGTTAAGATTTGATCTAATCTGCTTTTACTTGCTTCGTTACTAAAGAATTAACTACCTCATTTATATTTTGGGAGATTTTTTCATGCTGCACAGCATAATTCTACACTCATTATAATTTTCCACAAGAAAACTCAGATTTCTTGACTTTCCAGAAAAAAGTTACTGCATGAGAAGAAAACTTTACTATCTTTTTTTCTAAGTACAAACACGCCATTGTTTATTTTCTTTCTAAATTATACAGTTTGGTTGAATAAAAACTGTTATTAGTAAGTAAGCTTTGGTGGAACATCGCTATCGTGGAAGTTTTAAAATCTTCACTGTCGTTTTGGTGAAGTAATCCCACCAAAGCCAATCTAATTCTAAGTAATCATAATTCACAAACGAATCAGTGGGATCAACAGGGTATTTAGTAAGCTCATACCGATTAGAAACTCTAACAAGTTCTGCTGATTACAGAAAGAAAGAATAAGAGACGGCAAGTTAATTTTCTACTGGAAGTGTAAAGATAATTTCTTAACCTGGTGGAGAAGGGTTGATTTTAGAAAGGAAAGCAAGGTCCCATTTCAGAAAAAAGTCTTCCAAACTTGACTGCGTAAATACTCAATTTACTATGGGGCTCTGAGTTTCATTTGAGCTCCTCCCAGCTGCAAGTTTTGCATATCGTTTAATTTGGTCTTATAATGGCCCATTCATCAAGTTCAGCCATTTGTTTCAGCTGTTTTAAGGTGGAATGGATCAAACTGTGTTTCTGAATAGGATCTCCAACTGAGATGCTAGAATTGGCTTTCGCTGCGGATTCCAGAAAGTTCCTGAAGCAACAAACAGGTTGCAGTTATAGTCTATCTTCGATTAATTTGTTATGCGATTCTAGAAATGGCTTTCACAGTGGATTCCAGAAAGTTCCTGAAGTAATCAACACGTTGCAGTTATGGTCCATCTTCGATTAATCTGCTATGAGATGCTAAGATTGGATTTTACTGCGGATTCCAGAAAGTTCCTGAAGTAATCAACAGGTTGCAGTTAGGGTCCATCTTCGATTAAGTTGCTCTTCTTCACCAAACCTGCGATCGAAGGAAGGTCATGCAGTGGGTCTCTCACTGAGCTTCTCCTCCGCAGATATAGCGAGTCTTTTTTTCCTCCCTGTATTTGATTTATATGTTTAAGATGTTCCTCTGAAGCATTTATACTCTTTTGGGATTACTTGGACGTTTATAACGTACACTATATTATCAAAAGTATTCGGACCCTTTTTGAGTCATGGATTTGCCTATATACGCCACAGCCACAGCCCATTCAGGTATAAAAAAGACGCACATATCCTGGCAAACATCGCAGACAAGTATGAACAGTAGAAACGGCTGTACGGCATTGCTCAGTGACGTTGAACATAGGTACTATCATAGAACGCCACCACAGCAACAAGTCAGTTCGGGAAGTTTCTGTCCCGATTTACTGAAAGTGATGCTATTGTGATGTAGAAACGCCTAGAAGGAACAGCACCGCAATCGCGAGCTGGAAGGCCACGTAAAGTTTGATAGAGCGGGACCGCCGAGCGCTGAAGCGGATGGTGCGACAAAATTGCCTGCCCTCGATTGCAACATTCATCAACGAGTTCCGAACTGTCTCCGGAAGCAACGCCTGCACCATAACTGTTCGTTCATAACTGAAGGGAATGGGTTTCTATGGAACACAAGCCTAAAACCAGCAAGGTCAACGCCAAGCATCGGTTGGAGAGGTGTAAAGTCCGGTGCTGGTGAATTCTGGATCAGAGGAAACACGTTCTCTGTAGTGATGAGTCACGCTTCACCATTTGGCAGTCTGACGGACTAATCTGGGCGTGGAGGATACCATGTGATTGCTACCTGACCGACTGTATCGTATCAACTATGAAGGTTAGTGGAGAAAGCATCATGCTCTGGGGCTGTTTCTCATGGTTTGAGCTGGACCCTTCTAGTTCCAGTGACCGGGAATCTGCACGGTACGGCCTATAATGACATTCTCGATAATTCTGTTCCCCAAACATCATGACTACAGTTTGGCGAAGGTACCTTCCCTTTACCAACAGCACAACGCCTCCGTCCACAAAGCGAGGTCCGTGCAGGAATGGTTTGATTGGATGAGAAGTATGGGAGAACTTGACTGGCCTGCACAGACACCCGATCACAGCCCCATGGAACACATTTTGGACAAATTAGCGCACCGACTGCTGGCTAGGCCGGACCACTCGACATTGGAGACCGACCTGAATATTGCTCTTGTGGCAAAACGTAAGAAAATTCACGCATCAATGAAAATTTTCTAAAAATACTACAACATTATTATACATATAAACACTCAGACCTCTCTCTCTCTCCTTCTCTGTCTGTCTCTCTGGAACCCCTTGACGTCACAGCGACGTCTTCATCATGGCGCCATCACGTATCGATCAATTCGTGTGTGCTCTGGAGATGTCAAAGTGATTGCCTGCTATATAATAACCCGCGATCACTTTTAGATGTCAAGGTGATCGCGTGCTAATTTTAAACATTGGATTATCAATGACTCGAGTTCTATTTATCCGATCTGCAAAATTCGATTTAAAATCTTAATATCACGGCAAGTTGCGTTTGTATATTAATTTAATTTAGCACAATTCGAATATTAATTTGTACGCTTTAATTATTTCTTACTTTTTTAATTTAACTTTCCGAGTTTAGTGCTGATTATATTATACATTTTGCAAAATATCGATCTATGCAAATGCTATAACCTACAATGAAAACTGAAATCTTGAGATGTCAAAGCGGGCAAGATTGCATCTAGAAGCAGATGTCGCCCCAATAGCACATTGTCGAGAATTTACATAGTTCCGATTTGTAATACCAGATGTCGCATTATTTTGCAGAAAAAGGTTCGGTATGAAGTTTCAAAACTAACCGTCGAATAGGATAGTCTAAAACAAACAGTGAAAGGAATAATAAGTGTGCCGGAAAAAAGTAATTTTACGCGAAAAATCAAAGTAAAAATTATTAAGGCAAGTTTACACGAAAACATCTTTCCGAATTTAGTGCCGATTATATTACACATTTTGCAAAATATCGATCTATCTAAATGCTCTATTCTATAATTGTTAAACAACAAATATTTTACACAGAATGTTATTTATCGTGAGCTCTTTTGAGAAACGGAAATAAATAGGATATAATTTTTAGTTCTAACTTGAATGAGTTCTTACTATACAAGTTTTTACTACACTGAAGTGGCAGAAAAACTGGTACACCAATCTAATACTAGCTTCTGGAAATATGCTGTAGGTAATGCACACCATACTTCCTGCAGAGCGTTCCACAATTCGTATGTATTCCGAGGTCTCGGATTCCTGTGTTCGATAGCGCGTTGCATGGCATCCCAAATGTGTTCTATCACGTTCAGATCTGGGGACTTGGGTGGGAATGGCAACACCCCAAACTCAGATGAATGCTCCTCTAACCATAATGGGGCGTCCCGACACTTGTGTGGAGGTGCATTATCCTGTTGGGACAGGCCCAATCCATCAGCATTAATGCAGGACATGAACGGGTGTACCTCGTCAGAAAGGATGCGCACATAGCGTTGGCCGATCACAGACATTTGTAGACGTACCAAGTGTCCCATTGAAGTCCAGCTAGACACACCCCATACCATTTCGGATCCCCCACCAGCCGGTATAGTTCCTTGTTAACATGCGGGATCCATGGCTTCATGGGGTTTGCGCCACATGCGAATCCTTCCATCTGCCCGATACAGTTAGAAACGCGCCTCGTCAGACCAGGCTACTTATCTCCAGTCATCAAGTGTCCAGTGGCGGTGTTGCCGTGCCCAAGCGAGACGCATAGCTCTGTGTCGTGCACCCATCAAGGGGACTCGAGTTAGGCGTCGGCTCCCAAAGCCCATATCGTGCAGGGTATACGTTGCACAGTCCGGACGCTGATGTTTGTTGAGGCTCCAGCATTGAATTACGATGATACCTGCGAAGAGTGTTGCACGCCTATCGCGTGAAACGATTCTTGACAGCCGACGATGATCACGTTCACCCAATGTCTCTTTACGGCCACATTGGTATCGTAGGTTGAAGGTTTTACCGGAATTCTTGTAGTAACGGTACACCCTTGCAATGGTCGTCCGTGAAAATTCAAACTTCGTTACTACCTCCGAAATACTATGGCCCATCTCACGAGCGCCAACTACATGACACCGCGTTGAAAATCGCTTAAATCGTTATTACTTGTCATTCTCATGCCGAAAACAGCTTTGAAAGCTGGAAAGGATGTCTATCGATTTATATACGCACTGGCGGACGCAACCGAGTACGAGCATAGGGGACGTTGCTATGTATTTTGCATAAGCTTGTCTGTACCAGTTTTTCTCGTCTCTACCAGTGTATATTTTCTTACAGAAATCGGGCGTCTATTTGATTTGTTTTCAATCTGCTTCAATCAAAAATTTCACTCCGTCACAGGACGGGCAACATCCCTATGTATTAATATTTATTTAAAGCTTAAAAACAACCGTCCTAGCACCGGCTATACGCTAGTATATAATAAAAGCCAATGTATTTTCTACAGATTTTGTCTTGGAATTTTTAATGATTTAGCATTGTATACTTTTCTTGGTGCATCTTTATGTTATATAATGTGAAGTCACAGGTGATTTCGCCCATTAACGGTTCCAAGTTCAAACAGGGAGGTGTGGATGGATGGTAGTGAAAAAGCTGAAACTGTTTCGCCGGCCCCACTATATAGAGCGACATAAAATCTTTACCCTTGATGAGTCACTGCTTTGAAATCTGTTCGTCTCCTAGCTACTGTTTGTAATCGACTGGAAATCATACGAGACAAAACTAAAACTATTTCACTTCCTCTCTATATAAATATAGAAGCTGTGTATTATTTGCGGCGTAACGGCATGCCTCCTGGGCACTTGGTAGAAGAGACGGAAACGGGTCACGTGTCAACGGGTCGACAATTTCTTGCAGGTCTAACGGGTCGGGTTAAGATGTTCCTGACCCGATTTTATTCCTGTTTTATTTTTGAAACGAGAAAAATATATTCTAAAGAAAAATGCTTGTTGTGAAATTCTGTAGTCAATACTGGTGCCCATGGAGTGAATAATGATTTGCCATGCAAACAATATTGTCATCTCTTTCTTAAAGCAACGAAGATTTGCACCGACCGACGTCAGACACACCGACACCATATCGTAAAAAGATACTTCCTTTGCGTTCTTGTGCAGTGCGATTATCCTGGGCAAGGTACAGCAAACGCCATTCGCCTGCTTCTCAGCTGATTCACTCTCTCCGTGTGAACTATGACTAAGGGCTACTTTTCACATCGCATCTTTTACATTGAGCATTCAGAGGTTTCCCATTGATGTGCTAACATCCCTTTCCCATGACATGTAGAAATTAACTTCTTATTTGTTAATATGGATGGATTTAATATTGAGGAGGTTGAGAAAGGCGTCGAGGCCAACAAATACGTGCCTGTTGAAAACCACAAGGGGAAGAGTGAATGCTGGAAATTGTTTCGCCTCATTAAGGAACAGGTGAATAATTCTGTGTTGTTTGGTCTTGCTTGTTGTTCAAAATGTGGAAAGTATAATTACAAAGAAAGATGTCGACGGTGTAATGGAATCAAAATCTAACGGACCATATGAAAGTACGCGCACCTCAATCAAAGCGTGGAAAGAGTGGACAATCTGAATACATTTTAAAAATACATTTGTGTAATCGTAAATAATGATTCCCATTTGTAATATACTCCATGGTCACGGTCATAGTCAGCCATTGTTTCCGCATTGCGCAAAATAGTGGCACTAAAAATGACATTAAAATTTAGCAAGAAACCAAATTTTATTATTAAAAAAGAATTTCAGTTATTAAATATCAAGCAGTTATAGGGATTAATATATATATTATGTTTATACGTATATAAACATTAATTGAGTTTCGAATTTATATAGTTCAAAGCAGATTTGTCCGGATCAGTTACGGGTCCGGGTCGGGTCCGACCTAGGCTATAGCCTCTCTAGACCCCCCCCCTTAATCTGGCACTAGGTTGGAGAGGTGTAAAGTCCGGTGCTGGTGGATTCTGGATCAGGGGAACCACGTTCTCTGAAGTGATGAGTCAAGTTTCACCATTTGGCAGTCTGTCGGACGAATCTGAGTGTGGAGGATGCCAGGCAAATGCTACCTGACCAACTGTATCGTAACAACTATGAAGGTTGGTGGAGAAGGCATCATACTGTGTGTCTCTTTCTCATGGTTTGGGCTGTACCCCCGTAGTTCCAGTGCCCGAAAATCTGGACGCTGCGGTCTATAATGACATTCTCGACAACTCTGTGCCCCGACATCATGGCAACATCAAACAGAAGTCACCGCTCTTTCCACGTTTATAAGTGAGTCACAGAAAAAATTCTCATTGGCCGCCACCGGGAACCGAACCCAGTGTCTTCCAGTTACGCGCCGGCCATGATTCCACTGCACTACGGCGGCCTCAAATTCCTCCAGACTCACATACACTAACTGCCAAGTCACTTGCTAGGTTGCTTCTTGGAGCCCCGCACAATGCTGCGGATTCACGAAAGATGGTAAACAGCAACTGAACAAATAACTAGAAGGCGAATGAATAATTAATACAGACATTTGACGTCGACTAGGAACATCAAACCCAAGTTATCGCTCTTTCCCCGTTTATAAATGAGTCACGAAAAATTATCATTGGCCGCCAGCGGGAATCGAACCCAGGGTCTTCCAGTTACGCGCCGGACATG
Source organism: Macrothele yani (assembly GCA_039090855.1). Lineage (NCBI taxonomy): Eukaryota > Metazoa > Arthropoda > Arachnida > Araneae > Macrothelidae > Macrothele > Macrothele yani. Next base: position 34,476,171 of record CM077011.1, read on the forward strand.
CTTGCCCTGCGGCCTCATATTCCTCCAGACTCACATACACTACCTGCTAAGTCACTTGGCAGTTAGTGATGACTTCTGTTTGATGTTCCTAGTCCACGTCAAATGTCTGTATTAATTATGGCAAATAGGGCCATTCTTTACCGACAAGACAACGTCTACGTCCGCAGAGCGAGGTCCCTGCAGGAATGGTTTGATTTGATGAGAGGCGTGACAGTACTTAACTGGCCTGCACAAGGCTCCGATCGCAACCCCACGGAACACCTTTTGGACATATCAGAGCACTGGCGAAGGAAAGGGAGGGCTCAGGGGACTCAAGCCCCTCCCATTGGATATCAAGGCACATTTTTCTACTGAGCGCCGAATCACATGATTTCTGTTTCTCTTTTAAAGCCGAATTTGAAATCTTGCTCATTAAAAAGTATCAAGAAGAATCTGAAAAACCGATAAAAAAACTGATTCAAATCACATTTTTTACCAACGAAGTCGCAGATTATTTTTAATCCCTTTGAATTCGTTTCATTGGCGTAATTTCCCACGCGCAAGCAACACACCCGCAGGGTTCACTCGCTGTCGCTCACACTCTTGGAAGATGCCTTTATTAACAACTAACAGGGGTACCCGGTATTTCTCGGGTAAATTTTTGTGGAATGACCAAGTTCAGCGGGGGAAATTTTATGAATGAAAAATATATTCCTGTAATTTTCCCGTTAATGCCAAATTTGGTGATTCTAAATTGAAAAATGTAGAACTATTTTGTATGGGGGCCCCTTGACCCCCGGCTCCGACCCCTTCCAAAAACTGTCTACGGTCTAAGTCAGAGTACGATGAGATACTATACCAAATTTGGTGGTTGTAAATTGATAACTGTACAACTTTTTACGAAAATTTCGTATGGGTGCCCTTTGACCCCTTCCAAACAACGTGTACAGTCTAAGTTAGAGTACCATGAGATAAATACCAAATTTGGTTGTTCTAAATTGAAAACTGTAGAACTTTTCACGAAAATTTTGTATGGCGGCCCCTTGAACCCCCCCCCCCCGGCTTCGACGCCTTCCCAAAACGGCCTACGGTCTAAGTCGGAGTATCATGAGATAATATACCAAATTTAGTGGCTGCAAATTGAAAACTGTAGAAATTTTTACGAAAATTTTGTATGGGGACTCTTTGGCCCCCAGGCTCCGACCCCTTCCCAAAAACGTGTACGGTCTAAGTCAGAGTACCATGAGATAGTATACCAAATTTGGTGGTTCTAAGTTGAAAACTGTAGATTTGTATAGCGGACAAACAAACAAACATACAAACAAACAAACAAATATACAAACTTTCACTTTCATATACTAGGGGTGTTCAAATGAAAAGGTACGAAACGTCATAAGAACGTAACCGTTAACATATTTGCCTATGCCGCTATGGGAGAACGTAGCGACACATCTAGGGATGCGATTGGAGTCGCCGGCGTGGATCGGAGCATGCGCGGGCGCCCGCATGCACAGGAGAGAGCAGAGGCTCTTATAAAGAGCGCCGTCCAATTGACACGGCAGTGCGTGTGAGGACTGGATGGCGTTCACATTGCAAAATTCGACGATTGAGGAGCAGCGAGGCGTTATCCGATTTCTGACAGCGGAAGGTGTTAAACCGGCCGCTATTCATCGCCGGATGGTGACCGTATACGCGCGTCCACACGTCTCCAGGGTCACACACGCGGAACTGGCCAAGTTCCAGTGGGAGCAGCTTGACCATCCGCCCTACAGCCCGGACATGTCGCCCTGCGATTTTCACGTGTTTGGTCCCCTGAAAAAACATCTGAAATGGAAGCGCTTCCACTCGGACGACGAACTCAAGGACGCTGTGCAGGACTGGGTCTCGTCACTGCCACAGGAATTCTGGGAACAAGGAATCCTTCCTCTCCTTAATCAATGGGATCGTTGTGCTACGGTCTATGGTGTATACTTTGAATAAAGTCTTCATTTATACCCAAAGTGTCGTTTCGTACCTTTTCATTTGAACAATCCTTGTATATATAGAATACCAGATTTTTCTCTCAATTTTTCTGTCTTGAAAATCGCTTCCCAGAGCATAGAAAAACACTTTTTATTGAAGATTTACTAATTGCTCACTAATTAGGGATTTCACTAAATTACCATGTAAAAGAATATCCCCGATGAGAAATTGTTATATGCTTCGAGAATTTTATATGATTCTAATGCTTCTAACTGTTGTATGGTAATAGCGCTTCGACCAAAGACGAAGTAATAGAAAATATTTACTATGTGCACTTCTGGAAAACTTTTCGCGTCACCTTCGAAGATACTTACGTTCAGCACATAGGGATCTTTTCCTTCAATCTCACTATTTTTTTCCAAATACCGCATTTTGTACTCGAAAGTTAACTTTTCAAAGTAAGACACCATCATTTCAACGGGGACTGGTTGTCCTTCACTTACATTACTAAGGCTCGTTGCCATGAAGAAAGTCACGTGTCTGCTGCATCCTCATAGGCAGTGGAAGCCACGAAAGAATGCGAACGGCGGTTTCTTTTTTGACTTGTCACTAAAATCGTTACTGCTTGGCTCCCTTTTGTCATAGATTAATGTTTCATACACATAAACTTTCCTCGACAAATGCTGTATGGAATAGTGAAAATCACATCAAAATCCGTATAGCGATTCTCGAGATTAGCCCTAACAAACAGACAGACGCCTACCGGAGACTTTATTTTATACTTTGTATATACACTGAAGAGCAATTGAATTAGAGATACCTGTCTAGTAACGTGTAGCACCACCTTTCGCCATGATGACGGCGTCGATTCGTCTCGGCATGGACTCGACAAGACACCGGAAGCGTTGGGAAGCCATACGGATCCACGACCCCTGAACAAGCTCCCACAGTTCACGAAGATTTTATGGAGGAAGGTCAGAGCCTCGAACATCTCTCTTGATGGCATCTCAGATGTGCTTGATGGGATTGTGGTCAGGTGACCTAGCTGGCCAAGAAGCGAGGTCACGTCGGTGGAGTGTTCATCCAACCATTCGGATACAATTCGGGAGCGATGGCACGGTGCATTGTCTTGTTGCAGGATGAAGTCCCCAGTGGGAAGTTGAAGACGCACAAACGGGAGCAAATGGTCTTCCAGGATATCTTGACCTATGAGGGACAATGTCAGACGTACCAGAGGTCCCATTTCAGTCCACGTAAAGAGTCCCCAGACGAGAATGTCACCCCTACCAGCTTGAAGAGTACCCTGCTGGCAAGAAGGATCCGTCGCTTCATGTGGTTTGCGCCGTGCTCGTATCCTGCCATCCGCATGTACCAGCGTGAATCTCGACTGATCAGCCCAGTCAACATTTTCCCACATGCCTAGGGTCCAGTGGCGATGTTCCCACGCCCATGCTAATCTTTGCACCCGGTGATGTGCGGTCAGCAGCGGTACCCTCGTGGGACGATGGCTTCTGTACCCCATAGCGAGGAGATGTTTCTGGATGGTGTGGCTGCTTACACGTTTTTGTGCACCAGCATTAAATTGCCGAGTGATTTCTTGCGCTGTGGTCCGTCTATCCACTGTTACAATGCGAGCTAGCCGACGATGACCCCGCTCATCCACACGCTGTTGTCCACTGCAGTTGGCCCTTGCAGGGATGGTTTTACCGGATTCGATGTTCTCACGGTGCAACCGTGACACAGTGGCTCGTGAAAATCGCAGTGCCTGCACGACTTCCGAGATAGAGTGACCCATTAGTCGGTCTCCGAAAATTTGCCCGCGATCAAACGTGCTTAGATCCTTCGTCTTACCCATACTGCGTCCAACTCTTACTGATTCCCGTCGCATCACTCCTTATATTGTTGGATCGCTGCATACATTATGTCGTTTCCGTTTACAGGGCCGTCCACTGCGCCACATTTGCATAACGTCAGCTGTCTCTAATTCAATTGCTGTTCAGTGTACATGAGGGAAGAAGAAAGACCAACTGCTGCGATAGAATCCTTATCAAGTTGTGAAGCCACTGTGTCACGGGTGCACCGTGAGTACCAAAACCATCCCTGCAAGGACCAACTGCAGTGGACAAACGGCGTGTAGATGAGCGGGGTCATCGTCGGCTAGCTCGCATTGTAATAGTGGATAGACTGGCCACAGTGCAAGAAATCACTCGGCAATTTAACGCTGGTGCGCAAAAACGTGTAAACAGCCATAGCATCCAGAACCATCTCCTTGCTATGGGGTACAGAAGGCATCGTCCCACGAGGTGCCGCTGCTGACCGCAAATCACATGGTGCAAAGATTAGCATGAGCGCGGGAACATCGCCACTGAAACCTAGACATGTGGAAAAATGTTGCCTGGACTGATGAGTCGAGATTCACTTTGGTACATGCGGATGGCAGGATACGAGTACGGTGCAAACCACATGAAGCGATGGATCCTTCTTGCCAGCAGGGTACTCTTCAAGCTGGCTGGGGTGGCATTCTCGTCTGGGGACTCTTTACGTGGACTGAAATGGGACCTCTGGTACGTGTGACATTGTCCCTCACAGGTCAATGTTACCGGGATATCCTGGACGACCATTTGCTCCCGTTTGTGCGACTTCAAAATCCCACTGGGGACCTCATCCTGCAACAAGACAATGCACCGTGCCATCATTCCCGAATTGTATCCGAATGGTTGGATGAACACTCCACCGATATGACCTCGCTTCCTTGCCCAGCTAGGTCACCTGACCTCAGTCCCATCGATCACATCTGGGATGCCATCGAGAGAGATGTTCGAGGCTCTGACCCCCCTCCATCAAATCTTCGTGAACTGTGGGAGCTTGTTCAGGGGTCGTAGATCCGTATGGCTTCCAAACGCTTTCGGTGTCTTGTCGAGTCCAATCCGAGACGAATCGCCGCCGTCATCAGGGCGAAAGGTGGTGCTACACGTTACTAGACAGGTATCTCTAATTCAAATGCTCTTCAGTGTATAATCCGGTCTTGGAAGTCGTCGTTTTAAATTTAAAATAATTGAATTAATTTATTTAATTTTACTTACAACCAATGTAACCCGGCGATCTTCAGTTCCGGGATTTAGTTTAGGGTAGCATTAATATTATTTAACTGTGATGTTTTTTATATTTTCGGTAGGATTTTGATAATACTCAGATGGCCCCTATTTATTTAATTTCCTGTGGTGAGGAGCATTGAGCATGCTACAGTGGAGTTTAGGGTAATTAACAGCAATAAAAAGAGACTCACAGCTGGTAAAGGAACTAGCCCTGTGACACCAAATTCACCGTACGAGACCAAATATCTCTGAGCGTCCAGTTGTTCTCCAGTCTACCAGGCGCGTACAGTCAGGGACCGACTTAGACAGTTTGGGACTCTGCGCAAGAAGCTTTCAGGGGCCTCGAGGCATGCCTGCCGTGTGTGTGTGCATGCACGTACGTATATTTGAGGATGGTCTCAAGGACCCTCAGTCTGAGATTTCTGCGGTTTCATTCGGAATCAGTTCGATACCGATCGCCAGAAAGTGTATATTTCGTGTAGAATAATTTTGCAGATCAGATAAGATTACATATGTACAGGATTTTAGGAAGGGAGTGTCTGACCCCAGGTCTTAAACGACCCTTAGAAACAGGAAGCTAGGAGATTTGGGCTAGAGTGCCCGACAGAAAAGGGACATTAAGGCGTGATACAAAGGGGAAGGAACGCTCTTATTTATAACCGGAGGGGGCCAGTACCCGGGATCCGACGGCTTAACGTTTCCATCCGCCGCACGGGTGATATTTAGTGGTTCATCACTAAATGCCAGCCTGCCTGGAATCAACCTGAGATTTCTCCGTGGCAGTCACGAACGTTGACTACTAAAAATCGAACCTGAGATTTCGTAACTGCCTGGAATCAAACCTGATATTCCTCCGTGGCAGTCACGAACGTTGACCACTAGGCCATCAGCGGGAATTATTTTACAGAAGTGTCAGGTTCGATTTATACCTCAGCGTCAAGTGACTCGGCACAAAGCAAAGAGACGGTTAACCAGTCACAATCGGAGCCAGTTATTTCATGATTGGTTATTTCTCTCTCGTCGGGTCGCGTGATGCTGAGGTATAAATGCAGCATTAACTTCAGTTTCTTGGTGGTCATTATGGTGGTGTTTATGTTTTCATCAGCTGTAGCCAATCACAGAGCTAAGGTATTGTGAGAGGGGAAGCTTGTGATTCCAAATCGTTGGTTTGCAAATCTGGTTGCTCCCGTTTGAGGAATTAATCCATTCGCAATTGAATACCGCTTGAAAAGTTGGAACTCAGGATAGCAAATATATGAACTATGGATATCACATTTATATATATATGAACATCACGCAGCGATTTAATTGCGACTCGAAATCCATTCAGAGTGGAATTAGGTCAAAGTAGAGGCCCAGGGTATAAACTGTGTAATCGAGTAACAAGAAAAATATTTTCATATAATGTAACTATATTTTGGGGGACCCCTAAAAAGTCGTGGCCATGGGCAGAAGCCTCGAATTTCCTACCGTAAATCAGGTCCAGCATATAGTGTTGCCAACTTTTGAAAATAAACTATGCCTAAAAAGTAAAGAAAAAAAATTATAGAAACTGCATCACACACACCTGATGATCCGCGGAATGTGCATCACACACACCTGATGATCCGCAACAGACGATTCCTTAGGCGTCCTTCGGTATCGTATAACTATAATATATAAATTTACCATTGACTTATTTTGTCTCTTTTCTTCATTAATATTTTGATGATAGATCACTGACATAATAAATAATAAAAATATTCCAGTCATAGGTTTTAGAAATTTATTTTTTTAACCAAGAACAAAACTTTATTTGGAGATTATTGGGGGGGGGGGGGGACTTCAAATACCATGTTGATGGGCTTCACCCTACACCCCTTCCCGAAATGGTCTAACGATGCCCCTGAGAAGAAATTCCTTTAGCGTGAGAGCAGGATAAAAATGTTCTCTCTTGCCCGTCTGCGAACTATTGACAAACTTCGCAAAGCGATGTAGGTCTCCCTAAATCTGAGGCAGAGGCGACGAGCTTGAAGAACATAATACCATAGTTGACTGTTTTTGTGAGGCTCAAGTTCAACATCGTCAACCAGTTGGCCACTTTCAAGTTGCCTTTGATGTCAGTTGAGGAAAGATTAAGGGTACCTAGCGATTACCGTAAGAAAAAGCCCGGGATCCGCCAACCGGAGGAACAACTGGAAGTTTAAACTCACTGCAACCGCTCCTGACTACGCGTACGTTAGTCGTCCACTTGACTCTTTTACGTGTTGTTCAAATGCTGACGGGAGTCAAATTTTGACCAAGGTGGCCGTGTGAATTTTAGACGCGAAGTTCTCTGATTATTACCGCAGCGCCCTTCTACAAAACTGCCAAATTTGCTTTCTGTTCCACCGCACCTTTTAACCAGGGCATTAATCGAACTTCTTAAATGTGCTCTTCCATATAAAAATCTGTAAAAAAAAAGAGAAGAGGGGAAAAATTTAAGAAAACGGACAGCCACCGCGAAAATTTCTGAAAACTTTCCCTCGCGATTTGATTTCGTAAGGATACGAGAACTTTTTTGTACATATTTTCAGAAGAACGGACCACCGATGAGCAACTGAAGTTTTAGCCTGGATACCAAGGAACAGAAAAAGACCCAGAAGAAGACCACGTGGGTGATGGGCGGATGAAATTCGAAAGCATGCAGGAGTGACATGGAGGAAACTGTCTCAAAATAGACTGCTATGGAAGAAACTTGGGGTGACCTTCATCCAGCAGTGGCTGGACAATGGTTGACAATGATGATAATAATCTATCTATATATTTTTAAATGAGAGAGAGGGAGAGAGAGAGAGAGAGGAAGAGAGAGAGAGAGAGAGAGAGAGAGAGAGAGAGAGAGAGAACGAGAAGGAAGAGAAGGACAGAGAGAAAGAAGAGAGAGAGAGAGAGCAAGAGAGAGAGAGAGAGAGAGAGAAAGAGAGAGACAGAGAAAGAAAGAGAGAGAGAGAGACAGAATGAGAGAAAGAGAGAGAGAGAGATTGTTCCTTGGTTGCCAACATGGCTGCAAGTCACTAGACAGGTCTGTTGCTCTTGTATTTTCTTTCTTTTTATTTCTTTTCTTTTATTATTATTATTTTTTTTTCAGTCTGTCTTTCTTGGATCTGAACTTGCTTTTCTCTTTCCCTTTGAAAGCTTTTCGGCCTCTCCATTGGCTTCTTTGTCTCTGTCTTTGACCCGCATGTTACTATCTCCTTCTGGCAGCAAGGTGTCCACTTACCCATTGGAGAAAACTCTTTTCTCAGTAGTTCACTATAAATTTGAGTATTACACCTGTAGACTATAAATCGCCTACATTTTTCAAATAAATTCATCTGCTGTTTAGCACGTCTTTTGTAAAAAAAATCGTGCATATGTTATCGGTTTGTCCTTCTGTAGACACTATATCTCTGCAACTAATAGCCCGATTTGAAAAATTCTTCTTGCATTAGGAAGCTTGAAATGTGCGAATGATGATCCCCCTCCCCTTTTTTTACGATTCAAAATCAGAGGGCGTAAATGCAGATGATAGCGAATTCAAAACACATTCTAATCCATATATTTGCTTCTAAACACCCAATTCAAAAAATTCTCTAACTTTTCGATTCCATTCAAGTCGAAGATTATTTTAGACATAGTCACTTTTCCAAGTTTCGCATCTATTCTCCGCTAGGGGGCATAAAAGTAAATTGCTTTTCCACAGATATCTCAGCTTCTAACCCTCCGATTTCAAAAATGTTTCCTTCAGTAGATAAAGCTCGTGATGGGGAATATTTTTCATAAAATTTCTAATTTTTGATATAAAATAGTTTGGCCACCAGCGGGCGTAAGTGTTGATTTCTGCTTCTAATGCATTTGCAGCAAAATCTGAGCTTCTAAAATCTCGATGGAAAAACTTCTTTCGTAGACCGATACTGCTCACGTAGACAAACCTTTCCGGAATATTTTCTTCTTAAAATAATGTATGGTTTCTCCGCCAGGGCGTAGATGTATATCTTGTTTTGTGAATATTTCTGCTTCTAATGATCTGATTTGAAATTTTTTTTCTTTGTTGGGCAGAGTTTTCGGTGCGACATGTTCCTAATATAATTTCAAATTTTCCAAATAATTAATTGACTTTCCGATAGGGGGAGTAAAGGTAAACTGCGTTTCCCCCGATATCTCTGCTTTTAAAACTACGATTTGAAAAATTCTTCCAGCACCGGATACAGCTCCTGGTGGGAATTTTTTTAATTGAAATTTTTAATTTTTCATAAAATATGGTTTGGCCACCAGGAGGCGTAAGCGTTAAATTTCTGCTTCGTAAGTATTTGCAGCAAAATCTCAGATTCTAAAAGCCCGATCGAAGAAATTCTTTTGTGGACCGTCAATATGTCAATAAATATTTGATAATATATTCATCTTAAAATAACGCATGGTTTCTCCATAAGAGGGCGTAGATATCTATCTTATTTCTGTCAATATCTCTGCCTCTAAAATTCGGATTTGAAAAATTCCTTCTTTGTTAGATAGCGTATCGGGTGTAAAATGTTTCTCATATAAGTTCAAAAATTTCAAGTGTTGCATAGACTTTTCGCTATGGGGCGTAAAGGTAAATTGCGTTTTCCACAATATCTCTGCTTCTAAAACTCAGCTTTGGAAAATTCTTTCTGCACCGGATACAGCTCCTGATAGGAAATTCTCAGCATATAATTTCGAATATTTGATAAAGAATGGTTTGGCCACCAGGGGCGTAAGAGTTAATTTCTGCGTCTGATGTATTTGCAGTAAAATCTGAGCTCCTGAAAACTCGCTGAAAAAATTATTTCATGGACCGATACCGCTCATATCGAAAAACCTTTGGAAAATACTTTCTTTTTAAAATAATGTACATTTTTTGCGCGGTGGGGGTAGATGCATATCTTATATTTGTCGATATCTCTGCTTCTAGGAGCCCGATTTGAAAAATTCTTTCTCTGTTGGAGAGCGTTTCCGCTGCGAAATGTTTCTCATATAAATTCAATTTTTTCTTAATGCACAAGTCTGCCTCTAGAGGGCGTAAGTTGACGTTTAAATTTACAGTAATATCTGAGGGATTAAAAACCCTATTGAAAATCTTTTTTTCTTCGGTCAGATATTACTGTTTTCCATACCGGTTCCATTGATTTTGAATAGCTTTGTCAAATTTAATTTGCATCAGAACGGATTCAAAAGACGTGCTCATTACACCCGAAAATTCGGTGTCATCTTTCTTGTTTAAAATATTCATCTGTAAATCAATTTTTTTGCTTTTCACGTTTTGTAGTTACTCCTCCCATTCCTTTTGTCCATCCAGTTGAATCCTTCATGTTTTATAAATTTGTTTTTACTAGATTTATTGTTTCATTTGAATTCAAAATAGTGTGCTCATATTAAACATTTTCTTCGGTATTGTCGTTGTATTGAACTTGTTTTGGGTCGAGCAATGGCTATGCTGTTTGTTCAATCGCTACTTGATTTAACTACGACTTTTGATTTTAACTTTTTGCTTTGGAGTTGGCTCCCCTAAAATTAACTTATAACTTACACCATAGGCAGAAACCCTAACTCCTAGGTCAGGGTGGAAAGAAAGGGAATATTCAACATGCTTTGCTCTTGAAAAACCCCTACTGAATGGCTCCAATTTTTCTGCCTTTCACTTCGTATTGTATATACAAAGGCCGTTCCATAAAAACAGAGATTAATATTTTTAGCACGTCTTTTGTAAAAAAAGACCGTGCTTATGTTACCGGTTTGTCCGTCCGTCCGTCTGTACCCACGATATCTCTGCAACTATTAGTCCGATTTGAAAAATTCTTTTTGCATTGGGAAGCTTGAAATAAGTGAATGATGATCCTTTATTTCGTTTTTTTACAATGTACAATTTTGCCACTAGGGGGCGTAAATGCAGATGATGTCGAATTCAAAAATACGTTTTATTCCACACATTTTCTTTTAAACATCCGATTGAAAAAATTCTTTTATCTTTCGATTCCATTTATATCGAAGAGTATTTTAGATATAGTTAATTTTCCAAATTACGCACAGATTTCCCTCTAGGGGGCGTAAAAGTAAATTAAAATTTTCCCGATAACTCTTCTTCTAAAACTCCGATTTGAAAAATATTTTTTTCAGCGGATACACCTCCTGATGGAAAATCTTTTGCATATAATTTCTAATTTTTAGTACAGAATTCGTTAGCCACCAGGGGTCGTAAGTCTTAATTTTTGCTTCTGATGTTTTTGCCATAACATCTGAGCTTCTAAAATATCGATTGAAAAAAATTCTTTCTCGGACTGATGCCTCTCACATCGATAAACATTTTCGGAATATTTTCTTCTTAAAATATTCCACAGTTTCTCCGCCAGGAGGCGTAGATGTATATCTTATTTTTGTCAATATCTCTACTTCTAGGAGTCCGATTTGAAAAATTCCTTCTTTGCTGGATACTGTCTCCAGTGAGACATGTTTTTCATATAATATCAAAATTTTCAAGTAATTCATAGACTTTCCGCTAGGGGGCGTAAAGGTAAATTGCTTTCCGCTTATATATCTGTTTCTAAATCTCCGATTTAAAAAATTCTTTCTGCACCGGATGCAGCTCCTGATGGGAAATCCCTTGCACATAATTTCTAATTTTTGTAAAAAATAGTTTGGCCACCAGGTGGCGTAAGTCTTAATTTCCTCTTCTGATGTATTTGCAGCAAAATATGAGCTTCTAAAATATCGATTGAAAAAAGTGGTTTGTTGACCGATATTACTCATGTCGACAAACCTTTTAGGAACATTTTCTTCTTGAAATAATGCATGGTTTCTACGTCAGGGGGCGTAGACCTATGTCTTATTTTTGTCAATATTTCTATTTCTAGAGTCCGATTTGAAAAATTCCTTCTTTGTTGGATAGTGTTTCCGATGCGAAATGTTTTTCCTATAAATTCAAGATTTTCAAGTAAATCATAGACTTTCCGCTAGGGGGCACAAAGATAAATTGCGTTTCCTGCGTTATTTCTGCTTCTAAAACTCCGATTTGAAAAAATTCTTCCTGTATTGCAATACAGGACCTGATGGAAAATATTTTTCACATAATTTCTAATGTTTGGAAAAGAATGGTTTGGCCACCAGGGGGCATAAGTGTTAATATCTGTTTCTGATGTATTTGTAGAAAAATCTGGGCTCCTGAAAACTCGACTAAATTTTTTTTTCTTGGACCGATAGTGCTGATATGGAAAAACCTTTTGAGAATACTTTCTTCCTAAAATAATGCATGGTTTTCCCACCAGGGGACGTAAAGTCACATCTTATTTTTGTCGATATCTCTGTTTCTAAGCGTTCGATTTGAAAAATTCATTCTATGTTGGAGAGCGTTTCCGGTGCGAAATGTTTCTCATATAAAGTCATGTTTTTCTTAACGCACAAGTCTGCAACCAAAGGGCGTAAGCTCACGATTCCGTTTACAGCAATATCTGAGGCATTAAAAACCCGATTGATAAACTGTTTTCTTCCGTCAGATACTATTGTTTTCCATACGGGTTCCATTGACTTTGAATAGCTTTGATAAATTTAATTTGAGTTAGAACCGATTCAAAAGACGTGCTTATTACACCCGAAAATTCGGCGTCGTCTTTCTTGTTTGAGTCGGCGACAGTTCGAAGGAGGGAAAATAACCAAAAAAAAAAAAAATAATGACTAATTGAATTAAGGAAGTATCTATGGCAACAGTTAGTAGCCGTGGCAGATGATTCTGGTTTCGTTATTGCGCAGTTGTTTAACGTACGTCTGAATTTCGCCATACAGCTATGGAGGTGAGTGATTCAGAGTTAAGAAGTGAAATGCGTTGAGGGATATTTCGCTATCGTTTTATCCAAAACGGCTCCAGAAAGAGTTGATTTAATGAAAAAAGTTTACAAAGATAAATGTTTTGGTAAGCCAACGATTTTTAGATGGCACCATGATTTCAAAACAGGGCGTTTGTCGGCATAACTTGCTCCTAAGCCTGGTCGACCTGAAAGTGTTGTCACGAAGCGTATTGTTAACACTGTTTGGGCAATCCTGCAAGAAGATCGATGAATGCGTCAACTAATATTTCAAAAACGTCGGCATTCAGCATTCTACACGACAAGTTACTGCTGCATCGTGTATGTTCCAGATAGGGACCTCATCACCTGACGAGAGAACAGTAATTGTTAGATAAAGTTCAAGTGTGTCATGAGTGGAGACGAATGATTACAAAGTTCAAGTGTGTCATGAGTGGAGACGAATGATTACAAAGTTCAAGTGTGTCATGAGTGGAGACGAATGATTGCAAGGATCCGAACATCCGAACTTTCTAAACACTGCCGATGAAACATAGGTCCACTATTTCGACCCTCTCACGAAGCGCCCAAGGAGTGTCTGGAAACACACAGGCTCGCCTTCTCCGAAAAACGTCAGCCAAACCAAATCATCTGGGAAGGTAATGATGATGATAATAATTTTCTTTGATCATTAAAGTGTTGTTTAGCAGCATGCCGTTTCTCCACAAACTACTGTCGATGCTGAGTATTACATTTCAGTCTTGAAGCGTCTGCGATGACACATATCGATTGAGCGACCGGAACTGGTGGGCAAGTGGACCCTACACCATGATAACGCTCGTCCACATGTGGCTGCTTGTGTTCAGCAGTTTCTTACGAAATGCAGTATTGAAATCATGCCACAGCCTGCTTACAATCTTGACCTCGCCTCGTGCGATTTCTGGCTGCTTTCAACAATGCAGGAGAAGTTCCGTGGCTAAACATTCAACACAGATGCTGGCGTTATTCTAGCTGTACAGGGGTCGCTAATGCAGCTTCCACAAAATGCCTTCGCCACATGCTTTGAAAAGTGGACTGAACGATGGGACCGTTGCATATCGTCCAAGGGAAGATACTTTGAGAAAGAATAACATATATTCTGCTGTACTTATATTTCTTCATTTTGTGTGATTTTACTCTCAGTTTTTATGGAACGGTCGTTGTATATACGAACTGGGAAGGTAGGTCATTGAGGATCCATTCCTCATGGCATTATCAAAGAAAAGACATGCAAAATGCTTCTTCTATTTCCACCACAACTTGCAATTTGGGTTTCTGCTTAAGCCATTTTTGCCTATAATAGTCATTTCAAGTTAAAGCTGAATTTGGGAAAGTGAGGATAAGCAGACTTTTATTATTGGGCAAAAGAAGGACTATTAGGTAAAATAGATATTACATTGTAGTAGTCTGTGGAAAAAACTTTTGTAAGGAGGAGGCTTTGATTTATAGTTTCTAATTTTGGTAAAAGCAAACGAAAAAGGTTCAACGATTACATTTATATTGCCTTCCATGTATTTGTGAAGAATTATTTGTTCAAGGAAATTCGTTTTCCACTTATGTATGATGTTCTATGAAAGACTGGAACTTGTGGCCTACTTCCGACCCCGGAAGTGAGAAAAGGTCGTGGTGACGCTACGAGGAAGCACGGAATAGCTTCGACAAGCGCAAATCTGAACGATTCTCAGATTCCTAAGCAACATCTGCTTAGCTTCAGTAGCTTGGAAATTCCTTGTCCTGGGAGGTGTAAAGGATAGAATGCAAGACCGGAAATCGGGAGATGAGGGTTCGATTCCCGCTCCAGGGAAATGTAACTTTTAAGTTTTATGAAGGAGTTGCTACACGGAGACAATAAAAATACGGCACATTTGTGATCGGAAGTAAACTTTATTTACCGAACATTTCCGGTTACAAAGGTATTCGTGCAATCCACACTTCCTTGGATATGTACTCCTTAATTTTGGAACTGTGTTGAAGTTTTTGCACTGTTTGGAAATCAAAAGAATCCAAAGTTTAAAGTATTTTTTTATTAATACTCCGTCAATTTTTAATAAAATTAATAAAACGTGAAGAGTTACACACCCTTCTAACAAACATAACATTAGTATCCCTCACCGATTAAAAGAAAATGTCATGCTTAGGAGGAGAAAGATGTGAAAGCAAATGTTTTCGTTGATAAGGGTTGAGAGGGGAAATAAAGACACGCAGGAACAATACCTTCCCCTCTTCCCCTCCTCAACTCCCTTCCTCCAAGACAGCAATTTTGTTTTGCATTCCTCTATTCCAAAGCATTCGTCAGCCCCTCCTGCTCCCTCACTTCTCCAGGGCTGACTTAAGAGCGCTAATGTAGCTTTTGTCTCCCCTTTCTGTATTGGAATCCCCTACTTAATAGCACAAAAAAAAAAAACAAAAAAAAAAACATAAAACAGCAGAACAATTGGTTATGATCTTCATCAGTGAATTCCTATCCATCTTCCTCATTCGTCCTTCGCCATACTGACATGAAAAAAGGCTCAATTAAACCTAAGGATTTGGAAGAACGGAGAACAACTGAATTTTCATAGCTCTTTGGATGTCAGTTTGATAACCTAGTACTACGGAAAGGTTAACGACGCACTTCCTCGGAGAAAATACGTAGGGCTATCTGACGAAAAACACGAGACTCATTATTACTTGGCAAAGTCCAGATTATATGTACACTGCTGGCCACCCAAAATGCAACACCAAGAAGGACACGAGATAGCAAAGCCAGATTTACTGAGTACATAACAACAGATACAAAGATGAAACGATTGAGCTTACAGGACCGTGCGACTTGCGGAACACGCAGACATCAATAGTTCGTGTGGCCCCCATGGCTGGCAATAACAGCCGCTACACGCCGCGGCATCGAAGGAAAGAGGCTTTGGATGTGGGCTTGGGGTATGGCGGTCCAGGCTGCTTTCACACGTTTCCACAGTTCATCAGGCGTAGCCGCGGGTGGTGCTTGCCGGGCTACAATCGGTTGCCGATCAGCCACCAGACGTGTTCGACGGGCGACATATCTGGAGAACAGGCGGGCCACGGCAGCAGTGACACCTGGTGGGCCGTGAAGAATTGTTGTACGATGCGTGCCACGTGCGGGCGCGTATTGTCCTGTTGAAACGTGGTCGCTGGCATGTCCTGCAGGTAAGGGATGACTACAGGCTCCAAAACGTCGGAGATGTAGCGGTGGCTGTTGAGTGTACCGGCGATGCGTACCAGAGGGGTGCGGGTGTCATATCCAATTGCGCCCCAAACCATAACGCCAGGCGACGGAGTGGTATGGCGATGCATAATGCAGGCGTCATACAGTCTCTCACCGCGGTGCCGCCACACGCGGACCCGACCATCGTGGTGTTGCAGGCAGAAGCGGGATTCGTCGGAGAAGACAATGTCGTGCTATTCCGTAGTCCAGGTGTGGCGTTCAACGGCCCACTGCCACCGCACTCGCCGGTGGTGTAACGTCAATGGTAATCCGAGCAATGGGCACCGTGCGACAAGTCCGCGCTTTTGCAGACGACGTCGAACGGTACGTGCGGACACAGGTTGTTGCTCAACACACCCTTATTTCTGCGCTAAAGTTCGTGATGTGGCGGTGTGAGCCTTTAATGCCCGCCGCACAACATGCCGGTCCTCTCGATCGGTGGTGTGCCGCAGCTGCGGCAATCGCTCACGTCAGTCCATCCGTCCCTCCTCCACCCACCGAATTCATACTCACCTCACTGTGGCTGGATGTCGTCCCACACGGGCGCCGATGTCTCGGTACGATAAACCGCTGTCGCTATAAGCCACTATTCGTCCTCTGTTGAACTCCGAAACGTGCTGGAATGACTGCCGTATTCTGCGACGAGGCATCAGGAAGCTTCCCACGCACAGGTACGGCAGCACAACACACATCCACAACTTACACCCCGCCTTCTGTGCACTTTTCTTAGAGTGCTTCTCGGTGGCGTGCCGAGCGCACATGGTCTGAATATGCCCTGCAATGCTAATCGTTTGCATGTCCTCTCGCGGGCGACGCATGGTGCGAATTTCGGGCCAATCGGATGCTTCCTTCTTGGTGTTGCATTTTGGGTGGCCAGCAGTGTATTTTGAAAATTGAAAAGAATAGGGCACATCTTGAACTGGGTGGGCGAGAAAGATTTCAGGGTGGGCTAGACCAGCCCACTCTCGCAACCCCATGGCGACGTCCGAGTGAATAAGGTTGTATAGTGAGTTCTTTGCACTGATGGCACTTTGCAGCAATTTTATCTCCTCACAAAAACGAATCACAGCCAAATCTAAAAAGTGAGCGTGTGTGTGTTTATAAAGCTATTGGTGTTTCCTTTTTAAACTTCTTAGCAGGGATTTATACACACTCTCCCAACACCCCCCCAAATTTCATCAGCACCCCTCCCCCTATAAAAAACATTGTTTGTTACACCCTCCCTGTAACAAACAAAGATACACACCCACCCACGTATACATATGACGATGATGTTTTGTCACATCCCATCCGAAAGAAATTGAAGCTACATGATCGACAAGTTCGTACACAGACAGAAACGATCACGAGAGGAAGACATCAAGACACAGACATAGTGTGAATTTTTTAAATATTATTTTCTTTTGATCGTCATTCAGTATAGTGCAGAACAAAAAGCGCAGTCCCAATTGCAAAGACAAATCAGCTATTGAACCAGCTTGCACTTGCCCTCGCATCATTTGGTTCAGTGTTAGTGTAGTATCATAATCCTTAACGAAGTAGGTTGGGAAACAAAATTTCTGTGGGAAGCCGATACTTTTGGGTTATTCGAAAGCCCAGGCAAGGTCTGTTTTTTGCTTTTTATTTGATGTTCCATTCGTTGATGTGTGCAGTAGCGCAGTCTGGAATGGATCCAACAGGTCCAAGACATTTTTTTAGCTGAAATATTATGGTAACGACAAAGAGAGTTCACTTGTCTACTTTCACAAACAAATGAAGCTATGAAATGCTTTACACTGTTATTAAAATAATAATTCACAATATTTTTTATCAAATGTTTTGAATTTTTACTTTCCATTCATATACTTTGTTTATATGAAAGAGCTATATAAGGGTTATTTTTTTCTCGCGGATTCTGTCTGATTTTTTTTTCGCGGATTCTGTCTATTCCGTCGGTCGGATTATGTCTGTGTTCCCATACCTTTGCAACACAATATATTTTCAATGACTTGGGTTAAAAATTTCAAATTCGGTATTTTGGACATATTAGCGAAAAACAATAATTTTGTCGATTAAAAAAAATATCCGTTAAATGACGTTCGATTTAAGGAGAAAGCTCCCAAGAAAATTTTCTAATCTGCTCTCTCGGAAATGGCTTCAGCGACAAATCCAGAATTTAGGGCCTTCTATAAGCACCCCGTTGAATTTGAATGAAATCGGTCAAGAGTGTTCGATCTAAATAGAAATCAGTCAAGAACTTTTTCAATGCAATATCTTTGCAATGGCTTCAGTTACAAACTCGAAATTCGGTATTCGGAACTTATTGGCAAAGGAAAATTATTTTACAAAGTTTGAAAGTAAGGAGAAAATCGGGTTCGTTTTGAAAAGAAATCAGCCAAGAAATTTTCTGATACAATGTCTAGGGAAGATACCAGACGAAAAGTTCAACTAGTAAGTTGGTATCACCTTCAGAAATATTAACTCCGTCGAATTTAAAAGAAATCGGTAAAACAGCGTTTTTTTTGATTGGAGGTTTAACGACCACCGTGAGCAACTCAATGGGCTATAAGCAGTCGCCCGTCCCTAATTTAGGGTCACTGGTTCCAGGGAAGGAGAGAACCAGTGCCGTACTGAGTTCGAACCCGGTTCGGACGAATGATCAGAGGCCATCGCTTAGACCACAGCGCCACCGGGGCGGCTACGGTGAGCAACTCAATGGGCTATAAGCAGTCGCCCGTCCCTAATTTAGGGTCACTGGTTCCAGGGAAGGGAGAGAACCAGTGCCGTAAGACAAACACAACATCCATGCCTCACCGGGATTCGAACCCGGACCCCGTTCGGACGAATGATCAGAGGCCATCGCTTAGACCACAGCGCCACCGGGGCGGCTGTTCTTGATTGGAGGTTTAACGACCACCGTGAGCAACTCAATGGGCTATAAGCAGTCGCCCGTCCCTAATTTAGGGTCACTGGTTCCAGGGAAGGGAGAGAACCAGTGCCGTAAGACAAACACAACATCCATGCCTCACCGGGATTCGAACCCGGACCCCGTTCGGACGAATGATCAGAGGCCATCGCTTAGACCACTGCGCCACCGGGGCGGCTAAAACAGCGTTGGATATAAAGATAAATCAATCAAACATAAATTTTGTAAATCTTAAACAGCTGGAGTTATGAAATCAAAACTTTGTATTTAAGACCTTCTACCAGGGTGCAACAGAACGTAATACAGCAGTTGTTCCTTTTATTGTGCTCTCGGATCTGCCACAACAACTGCCTAGTGAAAGAAAGAGTGCATCGGATGCAGATAATCCATCAAAATGTATGGGACCAGATACTGGATAATGATGACAAGTTTCACTGACAAACGAAAGAAAACATCTTAATATTTGAAATATCCTGGGATTGAACGTACATCTGAAGGATACGAATGCAGCATTTGTTGCAGATTTGGTAAAATGAAAACTGGTCCATGGGTGACGGAGTTAGTTCAACTATCTGCTTCAAAGAAACTAGGGGGAAAGGTTTACATAAAATGTTCTTGGCTGCATCTAACACAAAACGGGAGGATGTGGATGTTAAAACAACGGTATCTATGCAGTCCAATAAACAAATGGAAAAAGAAAGTAACTCAACTAAGGATCTGCTAAAACTTGCGTACTATTTATTTTGATCAAAAATTCCGCACACGATATCGAACTGGTCTAATCTAGTTGTGATGGCTGCTCTTGCGGATGGATCTGGTAATCTGGTTAATTGAATTACAAATGATCCACAGAATACTCACACTTATCATCCACTGCCATAACAGATTTCTTAGAGGAGCAATTGCTGAACGGCTGAAAGGTATTCCATCTCTTACAGGATAAATTGCTGAACGGCTGAAAGGTATTCCATCATATTCATTCATGGCTGATGAATGCACAAACATCAGTGGTCGTGAAGTGCTTATCATTTCTGTTCGTTATATCGTTGCTGAGGGTGAAGATAAAAAATTCAAGTGTGAAAAAAAACTTTTTATCTGCAGTTAACCTACAATCAACAAAAGCAGAGCATATTACAGATGTGTTGATTACTGAGCTAAGAAAATAAGGTTTGAATCCAGCGAACATATCTGCAGTAACATTTGATGACGGTGCCAATTTTAGCGGAAATGTGAGTAGCGTCAAGGCGAGGCTGAAAGAGCATTATTTTTTGTACACTGCCGAAGCCACCTTTCGCAACTTGTTCTTGCTCACAGCTGCAGACAAAGTCCTCATATCAAGAGAGTACTGGGCGTGCTTAATAAGCTGTACAGCACATTCAGAGTAAAACACAAAATGTGGCCAATTTTGCACATGGTTGAAATGGTGGTCAATAACATGTCTCATAAACTTGTTCAACCAGGGGAAACGAGATGGTTGTCTCATCAAGGCAGTGTTAAAGTAGTCGCACAGCATTATGCTTCTACTATAACGAAGTAAATTTCTCCGTCATTTTTGGTCTTCGCCGGGATTCGAACCCGAGTCCGCTTATTCCGGAACAAGTCGCTCTACCAACTGAGCTACTTCTGATTCCTATCTGCCTTTATGTCGTGTGCGTCCTGCTGGCAGGTACGTCACATCTCCCCCCCAAAAGAGGGCCGGGCATGGCCCACGGGTCAGCCGTGACCATGAATCGTTGCAGGCAGCCATCCACTGTAGAACGTGCACTTGAGAACTCCCAGTCAATCTGCTGTGTGGAATGCAACATCACACATTTTTATTTTTCGAAGCGCTGGAGAAGGAATTCTCTGATTTTTCCTGTCTCGCGGTGTGGAAATAACATCACACCAATGCAACGGCCGGGTCATCCGGATAGTTCGGGCGCCATTATAACGAAGTAAATTTCTCCGCCATTTTTGGTCTACGCCGGGATTCGAACCCGAGTCCGCTTATTCCGGAACAAGTCGCTCTACCAACTGAGCTACGCAGACGTTTTATTCTGATTCCTATCTGCCTTTATGTCGTGTGCGTCCTGCTGGCAGGTACGTCACACTACGTATATGCATAGCCTTAGGTAATATCTACATTGAGGCTGGTGACTATTCGTCTGATGCAGGGGGACTTTTGCTCCTGTTTCGAAAGAAATCGACGATTTCATCCTCGCACTACTTTCTACTCTTTTAGCATCACTAACTCGTCTCAGTAAATCCTTGCAGTTATCCCAAGAAAACGTAACGGAGGCAATGGTACTGATAAATTCGGTGCAAAAACACATCGAGGATATTGAAATCAATGATTTGATGTAAGAAGCAATGGAAGTTTACAAAAAGGCCCAGGAACATGTCACAAAAATGGAAGATGACTGATAAGGATTTGTTAAAGTTGGCATACAGCTACAAGAATAAAATTATACAAAAAATGAGCCAGCGATTCTCAGACCAATTTGAGGAACTAGGAAAGTTCCATGAGATTCACCGAAAAAACTGGAAAACCCTGACTTTACAAAAATTGGCAACATGTGTGGAACCAATGAAAATGACATAAAGAACGAGTTTAACATTTACAGGAGATACCTAGAGAATATTGAAACTCAAAGCAATCTTCTAATGCTAACATGTGGTGCAGAAAGAAAATCCATGTTCCCTTCGCTGTCAGCTGCAGCTATGCGCCTTTTACTGCTTCCTGTTGAAACTGCGTGTGTAGAAAGGACATTTTCGACAATGAACCGTATTCTGTCACCTGAGAGGAAATGCATGCTTCAAGCAATGTAGACGCCTTAATGAAAATTTCAATAGAAGGCCCGATAATTTCCGATCTTAGGAGCTCAACTGCCCAACCCATGAAGATGGTAAAGTGTAGACTCAGTGCATTGAACAAGCTTATCACAAATGGCTTCAAAAGGGACGACGAAATATTTAAAAGATAAAAATGTTAAGAAGGCTACACAACCAAAGAATTTGTTTATCTTTTTAAGAAATACTGTAATTGTTGTTTTTAAATTATTAAGTGAATGTACGTCGTAAAATTATTAAGCAGAAGCTAACCTCATTTAAAATGGAAAAATGGCATTTATTATACAAAATGCTGTGCCATAGCTATGCTTTAAATTTGGCATTTGCCGTGACAATCAACTATGACGAGGCACATGCTACGAATTTAACCTCCTAACAACTGTAAAAACGATGAATAGTCAATAATACACTGCCTGACAGATAAAATGCCACACCACGATGACGTTAACGCAGCGCCATGCAAATTGCAGGGTGGGTGAACACGTACATGCTATGCAAATTATTTCATTTGCAGGTCAATCGCACGAACGGCGCGCGGGATATAAGCTGACAACCAGGCCGTGAAGCTATCAGTCGAGACGTTCTCACGGCTTCGAGAAGTGAGTGGTTCAGCTGTAACCGTGTCTGGAAAACGAAAAAATCCATTAAGACGCCGTCGTACGCGATTTCATCAAACGAATGAGTTCATGAGAGGTGTCATCGTAGACCCTCGTACCGCCGGATGGTCCTTGCGTCGTATTGCGGAAGAAACGCAACGTGATGCCACAACCATCGGTCGCATTTGGAGACAGTGGTCCTAGGAAGGATCTGTGCAACGTCGTAGGGGGACTGGAGCACGAAGACTGACATCCGAGCGCACCGATCGTCGCATCCGATGTCATGCCGTAGCAGACCCACATGCCACAGCGGGCGCCATTTTGCGGAGTATACGGGGACGCTTGGATGCTCCGATATCGACGTGGACAGTGTTGCGCTGATTGGCTGTGTCTGGTTTGCTGTCCAGCCGCCCGTCGTAAAGGCTACCCTTAACAGCGAGCCATCGTCATCACCGCTTCGCGTGGCGTTGCTCCAGAGCTGCGTGGGGTGCCGAATGGGACAGTGTGGTATTCAGCGACGAATCGCGGTTCTGCCTCGGCAAGTATGATCTCTGTGTGAGAGTCTGGAGGCGATGTGGCGAACGGGCGGATTCCTCCGCCATTATGAAGCGCCACACGGTCAGACGACAGGGAATCATGGTGTGGGGTGCTCTCAGCTCCAACAGCCACTCACCGCTGGTACGCATTACGGGCACATCGACGGCACATCGCTATGTTGACGAGGTGCTGCTGCCCGTGGCACTACCCTATCAGCAGGGGATCCCAAACGCCATTTTTCAACAGGATAACGCCTGGCCGCATACAGCTCGGATCAGCCTGAATGCTTTACATGGTGTGAGGATGCTTTCGGATGGCTAGCTCGATCCCCCAACCTCTCGCCCATCGAGTATCTGTGGGACACGATTGGACGTCGGTTGAATACCCTCCCACCCCCGCAAAATGAAGATGAAATGTAGACCCGGATCAGCACCGCATGGTCCATGATACGGCCCCAGACCCTATTCGGACTCTCATTGCCTCGATGCCACGTTGGATTGAACGCTGTATTGCCCAAAATGGGGGCCACACTCCTTATTGATCATCCTGTATATTCGGCTACTGAGAATTAAATCGTTTGTTCTGGACCTACTTGGCTATCTGTGTGTGTAGTTTGGTCTGTTTTCAAGAATCCCTTCATGGTGTAGGAGTTTCTCTGTCAGGCAGTGTATTACTCATAAAAACTGACAAGGTACTAAAGGGTAAGTGTTTTTACTACTTTATATAAATGCGAAAGTTTCATTTTTAGTATTTACGTATTAGCGCCATTTTGTTATCATAAAGCACAGTGGTCAGTAGCAGTTACATGAATCCTCCGCTTCACATTGAGTATTTTCTACCATAATGCAATAATTTTACTTTTTTTTTTTAATTCGAAGTCTATGTTCTGTATACCAGCAGTTCCCTTGAGAAAACCGCAAGAGCGAGGAACGACCAGGGTGGTCATACACAGTGAGGGTTAACCGATGCTTGACTTATTACCTATTTTATAAACTTCTTCGCTCCTCATTCTGATCGATCTTGAGAGATGTTTTGGCTCTCGCACTCCTTGCTCCTGTTTCCAGACAGGAGTTATAATTCCTCCACTATGGAATGTGGTACCCCTTATTCGCGGGCAATTAAAAAAAAATATATGTATATAGAAATCAAGTGTTTCTTTTTTAATTTTATTGTTTAAGTCAGTCATTGCAACCATAAAACATATGTACGTATCTCTTCATTTTAGCCTGCTACAGATTTTGCAATTATACTTTTGAATCATATCAGCATGCACAAGATTTGCGAAAATATCAGTGTCTACTGTTTCAGCAACCCAGTTAATAAAAAAAAAAACCATGTAAAGCTTTGCAAAAAGGTTTTCATCCGTAACCATTCTTAACTGTAAAATATCAACAGTAATCACTTTTGAAGTGTTCCTCAGTTTTTATCCCAAGTCAAAAAACAAATACGTATTTCACTACAAAAATTTTCAGACTCGGAAAAATTTGCTTTCATGCAACACTCCCCAAACATTTTCAACACCCCACCCAATTTGAAATTTCTGGTAAACCCCTGCTTCATAGCGACTCCATTAATGAAGCCTTCTATACATATTTTCTTCCCCATCTCATGGTTGCCCCCGCATTTAAATATTCTAAAGTTCGGGGGAGGGGGTTCGGTTTAGGTACGCCTAGGGCCCCTAAACCGAACCCCCCGAACTTTGAAAGCCATTAGCGTTAAATTCATGAAGTATAAGGGATATTTAAAGTGCCAAACTTAATATCCTTTGATTTCTTGTTAGCCACAAAAATAATTTTTGAAATATTCTAAACCAGTGGCGGCTCGTGGTGTAAAATGCTGGTGAGGCGAACGGTCTTGATGTAAATGTAAAACAATAAAACATATGTTATTGAAATATATATAAATTCGTATACCGTTATACGAACATATATACATATCAGTGGCGTAGCCAGGGGGTCGTGGTTTGCACCCCCTAAGTATGAGAGACAGTTAGCTTTTTCTAAGTACGTTTTATAGATAATTTCCCTATTTAAATTGATTGATTTTTACATAACTTACAATGTAATACAAATAAATTACATTGATACATAATATCAATGTAATTTCTTGATAATAGAAGAGAAAGTAAAGCAAAGCGGCCAAAGAAGTTGCTTTATTAAATTTTTATTAAAGCAACTATAATTTATTGCATTTTCTTCATTTTATTAAATTAGCTTCGTTTTGTATTAATGTTCAAGATGTGCGTACGTACCAATAGAAAAATATTTGTCGAAGCGCCCCCCCCAATTGTTACATGTACTTATACACAGTTATACAGCAGAAGTGCAGAACCCTTCCCCCCTCAAAAAGTTTCATTTCAAAGGCAGTATCACCCATCGAATATCTTTGAAGTCCTGGGTTCGAGTCGGCTGAATCATTAAATTCCGCTGAGATTCGGAAGTCTCGTTAAGCCATTGGTCCCGGGTAGGCGCCTTGTTATAAACAGCTGTAAATCCCATTCCTTAGGGCTTCAGCCCATGCCATTAAGCCCTTATATACAAATATTATTCAACAGTAATGGAATAAAATTACAGAAATATATGAAACACGGCGTGGGGAATCTTTCTTCACGAAAAAATCCAAAAATTTTAGAGGGAAAATGTGCATATACCACTATATATATGTGTGTGTGTGTGTGTGTAATATACGCTACTTTTGCAACAATATTTTTATGAAAACAATTATTCGATAATTTTACAACAAAGAAAGAAATATTTCACCTGTATTCTTTTATGTAATACACTTCAGCGAAAATACGCAATTTGTGCGGTTTCTTTAGCTAGTCAATGCTACACTCACATCCCAACGCCAGTCGGAGATACACTTCTTAAAAAATTCAAAGTAAATCATTTGAATAGAAATTGTTTTCTCACGAAATGTTTCTTGAGCTTGAATAAAAGTCACAGTTCGATTGGCATATTAGTGAAGGTGCATTTAGCACGGGTCACAAACTGAAGACCAGGCTCGTGATAACTATGTACAGGAGAAGTCAAGTTAAGGAAGCACATTTCTATATTAAAAAAGTATTAGGTAATTTAAACCTGGAATTAAAAACAGAGGAATACGATATTAATTTGCTTTGGTCTCGAACAGCATGCTTTCAGTTTATGTTTTATAAATAAGTTCAATTCTGCGATCCTTTTTGGCTGCAAATTTGTCTATGATCAGATCATAAAATGGTTGAGTGGACATTAGATGGTTCAGCAATTCTTTCTCGATTGAAATTTTAGCGAGTGAAGACAAACGATCTTGTGCCGTTGTATTACGGAGGTAAGTCTTAATTCTCTTCAAACAAGAAAAAACTCCTTTCAGCAGAAGAACTTGTTGATGCCAGTGTCAATACAAAAGAAAATAATTTGTAGGCTTCTGGTAACACATCTTTCAACTCGTTTTCTTTCATTGTTTTCAAGGTTTTCTGAACACTGAGTTCCCCCAAGTTGTGATCATTATATAAAAAATTAATTCGTTTTTTAGTCGTTGTGTGTCTGTAAAAATGTTTAGATAATTTTTTTTGAGAGTGTTAAGGGCACTGGATGGAAATGACTCTGAATTACTATGGTATTTTGAGTTGTCAACTAGCTGCAGAAACTCGAGCTTCCCCATATCTTCAAATCTGGTATTTATTTGGACTATTATGCTGTCAACGGTTTCGTAAAACAAAATTTTGTAATAGTTTTCCACTTCTTCTTCAGCCAAATGTTTCTTTTGGCGACATTTAGGACCTCCACTCAAACTAATTGCTTCACTGAAATGTTTCAAAAAAGTGGTTACATTCCTTTTTTTATTTATTCGTTCGCAACATTGTTTAATTTGTCTTTGGCAATAACTGATATCTAAAGTCTTTTTTTGTAAAACATCAAACAGTACATCCGTAATTCCAAAAATGTCATAAAAAATCAGTGATAAAAAAGCAAATTCAAAATTAGTGAAATTTTTCAAATATCCTATGGCTCCGTTGATTGATTCTGCCGTTGATTCCGGGTCATTCATTATGTTTTCAAACACATTCTTTAGTTTGCCTCATTCGCTTACAATTAAACGCAAAATTTGCGAACGTGATGCCCAACGTGTTTCAGCTATTTGAGGAATCCGTTTCCCAACAACTGAATCTGCTACGTGGGTTCTCTTGGCAGATTTATGAAAAAATGAGGGCATGCTGGATTGAGGTGCGAAATATATGCGACATTTTACAATACTTTTGCACCCCTGTTGTAGGACAAGGTTAAGGCGGTGGGCGAAACAGTGGGTAAACAAAGCTTGCGGGGCTTCTAGCTTGACTCTTTTCTGCAAACTGCTCAACTCTCCAGCCATAACGCTTGCACCATCATAACACTGGCCTACTAACTTTGATTTAAAATCAAACTCCTCCAAAACCGAAGCTAGCAGATCATACAGTGCCACAGCAGTCCTGTCAGTGCTGATATAATAAAAACCAAGGAAGCGCTCAACTACTTCACAATTTGAGTCCAATATGTATCTGACAATTATTGAACACTGTGATTTTTGAGTAATATCAGTTGTATCATCAACTTGCACTGAAAAAAATGTTGACTCATTAATTTCGCTTTTTACACATTCGTTTATATATTCATGAATACACTCCAGTAAATCATTCTGTATCGTTTTTGATTGTCCAGAAAATAATCTTCGTATTTCTTCAAAATATGCTTAATTCTGGGGTGCTTCTACGAAGTAACAAACGGAACATCTCCTTGAAATTACCTTTATTTAATGAGGAAATAGATCCATCATGTCCTCGAAAAGGCAGTTCTTGCTTGCTTAGAACGACAACTAAATCGATTATATGTTCCATAAAAAGCCTATTTAGTCTGACCTTTTCATTAAACTTAGCTTTATGAAGAGCAGCATTTTCTTTGAGCATATCAGAAATAGTGTTTATATTTTTTTCCATTCGTTTCAGACCTACGCGGGTAGTTATATGCTCTTAAGAGCTTTCGTGCAATTTTGCACTACGAGAAAAGTTTTTCAGATCAAAATAACCCGTTGTATTCCACACATTTTTCTTATTGCTCAAAAGTAAACATGGCCAGCAAAAGAGAGTTTGCTTGTAATAGCTACCAGAAAGCCAGGGGAAATTTTCGTACCATGACTTATTGAAAGACGTAAAAAACGATTTGCCGCACTTCTTATCTTTAGATATTGAACTTATTATAGGTGTCGGTCTTCCAGATATGAGAACATCCCTTTTATCATAGTCTTTCCAGTGTTTAAAAGGAATTTCTTCCAGAACAATAACAAAATAAAAAAGAAGAAAAACTCAACATTACTATGAACTAGCCAACACCCGCAGAAGAGAGGATTGAAAACACACTACAAAAAGTTAGACTCAAATACACTCTGACGAATGAATAGTTAAAGCTACGCAGAAATCATCGTACTCCAAAGCAATAGAGGCGAACGGCGTCATCGCCTGTAAAACCAATTTTTACCAAGGTCATCTGCTCATTTTCCCGCGCCCATTGGATACACAATCCTTGGATTCTCCAATAACAGCAGAGATGCGATTCCAGTTTAAGCGAAATGGAGGGTCGCCTCAGAAATTTCGTTTCTCTTACTGGAAGTCCGGCACCTCCTTAGGTAGACTTCGGACCGTGGGGGTGGGGGGTTCACTCTGTAGGGCTCTTCTCTGATCCCCAGTTTCCAAACCGGCTTCTCATCGAGACGATTCAGCCGGTCGCCTCTAAGCGCTTAAAACGTACAGCTCCTTTGCAAAAATAATGATTCATTCCTCTTCTTGAAAGCCTTTCTTTAACCTAATTCATGAATCACAATGTGAATTTCAGTGTTTCATTTATCCTGCAAAGCTCTTATATCTTTTTTACTGACCGAAGTTGTTCCTTTTTTCACTTCTCATTCTGCGGAATTTCAGGTGAGGCGGCGCCTCACTTGCCTCATCTAACGGGCCGCCACTGTTCTAAACACAAAAATTTTGATGTTAACGGACAGACAAAATGATTACTCTAGCACTGTTCATCACAAAACGTCCATTGAATAGGAAGATAGAATAATATTTTAAAATGCAGAAATGTTTTTTTTTTTTTTTTTTTACTTTACTTTTTTTTTTTTTTTGTTAAGGGGGACGAAGAAAATTTCTGAGACTATAAAAAGGGGAACCCCTGAATATTTTAGCGCCTAGGGTCCCATAAGATCTAAAGTCGCCTCTTGGGAGGGGCGTTGGAGAAATGTTTTTCATTTGAACATCTATTAACTATAAAAACACAAGAATTTCTTTTAATGAAATAAATGTTTTTACAAGTTAAAATATATGAATTTTTAGACGAATTTTGTTAGTTTTGCAAACAGAATAGAAGTGGAGGGCTGGGTGGGTTCAGAGCCAAGTGGTGGCACGAGACGGCGAGGCAACCGCCTGACGTTTTTTAATTTTTTTTTAATTTTTGGGGAGGGATTTCGTCACAAGTATACCAAAAAAGGGGAGGCATTAACGCAATTCGCCTACCATTTTTTAGAGCCACCGCTGTGTTATAATTTTCCATACGGGCCGAATATTTAAAATGCGGGTACGTTTTTAGCATTTTTAGCTTACTCGTCGCTCCTAAGAAAAAAAAAAAAGGCTAAGTAATACACCTGTACGATTAAAAAAAAAAAGAAAAAAAAAAAAAGAATGAAAACAAAAATGCCAAATATTTGAAGATCTGAAATGAACATCAAATTTGTCATACAATTGGGTTTTAACCGAACAAAGGGCCCAGCAGTTCCCCTAAACATTTGGGTAAGAAATACAATCTGAAGATTTCCACATTTGGATATTTGGAGAACCGAGTTAACATCACAGTACCTCCGCTGTTTCATTTTTGTGGCATATTTATCTTCTCATCCGGAACACTAAATAATTCACTGGTAATATTTTGATTTCCATTTTTCTTCACCATATTTATAGGTGCAGTCAATTTAATTTGGCTTCTCAAAAGTGTTTAATCTGTCATCGCAGCATATGATCACATGCACATAAAAAAATTCCTTTGCGTACCGTATACGATCAGTAATTTTTTTGCTGTTAAATTTTCAAGGTTTCTCCAGTGGCTAGCCAAATATATATTCACTTTTTAACTTTCGAAAACTTTTGTTGAAAAATTATTTGATTTGTTTTCGAGAAATTTCGTTTATTAAATCATACAGAATGCAGAAAAAGTAGATTATTTAACTTGTGCTGCCATCTGTTGACAAAATATCCAAATAAAAGCCAACGTGCCACACAAGATGAGAATTTCGATCTATGCTGAAAATATGCTTTTTGTTTGTTTGTTTCTATTTTTTTTAAGAAAAATTTTGGTCACCGTGATGGAATTTTCGGTAAATTTTTTTACTAATAAAAATTTATGATATAGAAGGCGAGTTTATCACAAATCATTTGATGTTTACACAAAAAGATACTCCTCCTGAAAGTAGTTAGAGATGTAATACGAACCATGGAAATCTTTTTAAGGAAAAATTGGTAGAACTTTTTCTTTCAGTTTAGAAAAATGGTGTCATGTTATTATACATTAACATAATGAAATAATTTATATTCTTACACTCATAGGCGCCCATAGCTTATTTTTCAGGTGGGGACAAACAGAGATTGTAACTACAAATAACATACAGGAACACAAAACGCAAATTTCCACTGGCCAGTCTTGTTATATAACCATTTTTACTACACATATGCGCATAACATAAATTAAACTGAGACACCGAAGACACAAAAGGGATGAATAAATTAAGTTTGACAGTTTATTGGGACCGTAAGGATGAATTTCTCCTTTTTTTCTGGCCATTTGGGTCCTATGCATTACAAAACACCAGCAATCTCCTAATCGGTCAAAAAGAAAAAAAAAACCACTCAAGACAAATCCCGGTAGCACATTATATCGATTCGACGTCGAATTTTTGGTCGATTTTTGGTCGATATGAAACGTCGAACATAGATATCCATGCCCACTTTTGTTACGTCTTTTCGACGTCGAATCTTAAACCGATTAAGTCGATATTAAGTCAACAGTAGAGGAAGATTCGACCTTTCGAGAGAAACATACATCATTGCTACCTAGTGCAGACGTCGGTTCTACGTTGAACTTTAGTCATCGATTCTAGTACTGTTGTAATGTCGAATCTACGTTTACTCTATAATTCAGATGTTGAAACAGGAAATTCTAAACTTTTGATCATTAGTATATTTATGCGGTATAAACATTCTTTAAACCAGAAATTTTTGCCTGGAGAGAATCTGTAAAAATGTGTGAAATGCATATTTTTGAATTTAAAATGGCAAAGTTTTGAGAATTATGGAATATTATATATAGCTGCTCCATAATTCTCAAACATTTCACAAAATTTTTGGTGATCTGTTAACATCGCGCTAGACCGATCCCTAATTGGGATATGCGTACGTACAAATTATATATCTTAAAAAGTAATTCTACTTAAAGGAACGAGACGCAACTTCTTATAAACATACTTAAGCAAAAACAAAACAACTTTTAACTTACCGGCGGAAAAGGAGACAGCTAAGAATACCGTCTTACAACAGAAATGATACAACCGACCAACACCACAGCATTAAAAAAATTGTTTGGCGTTATTGTTGCAAAGGCGCATGCGTGCGATGCTTACAGATCGCATAAAAAACATCGATTATTCGACCTAATGGAACTAAAGGGATAAACTGCGTAAAACAGTCTACATGTATACTGAAATTCAATGTAATGAGTTTTCTTGAAGTTCCGTCTCATCGATTTTACGTCGAAAACGATGCCTCGACGTAATATCAACCTGGTAACTAATAATCGACGTCAATTCAACATTACTGTGCTACCGGGGAAGATCTGGAGAAAGCTTCGGAAGATTTTTGTTCAGCAGAGTGAGTGGTTATTGCATAGGATGGTGTATTTTTCATTTCTTTGCTTTTCATCTTTTTCCATACTGTACTTGGGCATTCAATACCAAAAATTAGTATTTCTTCTTTCTACTGTGAATTCCTGATATTTTTCCTATTTTTAGTTCACACAGGCAAAAAGAATAATTAGCAATCAGAATGAGTGTTTGTAGTACCTTCCGAGTACTGAAATGGTAAAATCAGATTTCCAGGGAGGGTAAGCCCCTCCTCTTGCCCTCACATATGGACGCCCATGCTTACTTTATGAAAATAGACTGTTAAATTAAAGCCTGTCACAACGATGATAATAGACATCTTTTCTGTACATAAGCTCAACTTAGGCTATTGTTTTTATTGAGGGGAGGATTTCGGCATTTCTATTTGCAACAGTTCTCCGCTTCTAAAAGACAGATAAAAAAATTCCGTTTGTATCAGTACGCATTCTCTACGACGAACACTTTGTCAGCTTCACGAACCGTTACTTCTTAATATTCCGCAATCCAATACACGCTCTATATTTGCAATGCATGCTTTAACTCAAAAGAAGTGTTCGTGTCCCCCGGTCCTTCGCTCCTCAAGTTTAAAAGTTCCCTATTTCCTCTCAAATAGCACTCAGTTTTTACTTTCTCATACCTCAATTACACGAAAGTACTTTAAAGATATCACTTCCGGTTTTGGACATAATTTTACCAAAAATATGAAAACTAGGTAAATGCCGCCCCCTTCCTTGGGGAATATATATATACAGTAAAACGTAAAAGCTGTGTGAATGCCGACAACACAGCACTTCGCAGAAATGAAGAATGATAAACGAACCAGCACAGAACGAATGAGTATCAGACAGTGAACGTTACAATAAGAAGACGATTTCGGGGAAGGGTTTGGAAAAATTCCGCTGAAGGTTAAGAGCTGAGACGGGCTTTCTATAATGGAGCACGGATGACTAACTAGCTCTTCATCCCGCCAGCCTATTCGGAAAGGATACGGAGGCTAGCAGGGGCGGACTGGCGGTCGCAAAAGGGCACGGGAAAAGTTTTGCGAATGGGCCCGTTCAGTTGTAGTTCTACGGTACTACTGTATCACAACTGAAAATCACTTTTTTTATTTAAGAAACAAAACAAAAAGTACAGTTGTTCTGGAAACAGTGGCAAGCATAGTACTGAGGGAGTGGGGAGGGGGGGGGTGTTAAAAAAGTGCACCCGTCATCCTTAAATTCAAGTCGGTGTTGCGGAAAATTTTTGATATTCCTATGCCAAGATTTTACTGCAGAAGAATTGTATTGCAATTTTTCTGTTGTGGACAATCACAATTAGAAACTTAAAGATTTTTAAATATCGTGGCAAACAGATTCTTCATTTAGCCATCATATATTCGTATGTGTTTCAATTACAAAACGTGTTTTTATGCTGCGGTTATGTATTGTAAAGACACCTTACTAAATAACGTAAACAAAACATTTTGAAACTTCATGTTGAAATGATATTTCCGTAAATGCCTTCATCTGCATCATTTATCAGTTATCACAAGGAGCGTAGGCTGCGTAGGTAAAGCATCTCATAGGGAAGGGATCGTGTATGAACACACCCACAAATAATCTTACAGGTGTTTCAAAATAAGTTCTTGATATTATTAGCTTTCACTCTGAATTCTGTGTTGTAATAGAGTGGATAGTACACTCCCATTATGCATGGCTTTTATTGACTATGAAAAGGCCTTCGATTCCGTGAAACCATCAGCAGTAAAAATGGCTTTGAAATCCTGCGGTATTGAAGATGCATACATTAGCATTATTAATAACATATATAAAAATGCAAGTGCAAAAGTTCGGATATTTGAAGATACAGCACAAATAAGAATTGGATGGGGAGTGAGACAAGGTGACACCATATCTCCCAAGCTCTTTAACGCCAATTGCAAAATGTCTTTCAATCATTGAACTGGGAAAACAAAGGTACAAATATTAATGGAGATTACTTAACTCACCTTCGTTTTGCTGATGACGTTGTCATCTTTGCAACTACCCCTTCAGAGCTACTGAGTATGATCCAAGAACTTGCTGACAAGAGTAAAGAAGTGGGATTAAAAATAAACTTTCAGCAGACAAAAGTG
The DNA here is from genome assembly GCA_039090855.1 of Macrothele yani. Lineage (NCBI taxonomy): Eukaryota > Metazoa > Arthropoda > Arachnida > Araneae > Macrothelidae > Macrothele > Macrothele yani. Next base: position 34,510,164 of record CM077011.1, read on the forward strand.
ATGTACAATGCTTTTACAAGAAACGAAGATTTATCGATTTATGGAGAAAAGCTTGAGACAACCGATTCCTATATTTATCTTGGGCAGCAGATATCGAGTGAGGGTTACATTGATGAAGAAATTAATTGGCGTATAAAACTTGGATGGAGAGCTTTTGGAAGAAACAGTACAATTTTTAAGAGCAGTATGCCATAAAGTCTCAAAAGAAAAGTGTTTAATTAATGCATCCTGCCAGTGTTTACGTATAGAGCAGAGACATGGACCTTAACTAAACAAGTTAGTAAAATCATGCAATGCATTGATTATGATACGCTTTCCAACATACCAGAAATTATTACTCAAGTTATGAGAATAATGGCTGTGGAATAAATCTCGCTCCTGTGTCCTGACCTTTGACCCCATTTCGATGATATTCAACAGAACCGGTTCAGTACACCTCAAGAACAACATACTAAAGTTTTGTCGCAATAGAAGCAGTTTTACGCAAGTTATAAGAATAATGGCTGTGGAATAAGTGCAATGACCTTTGACCCCATTTCGTTGATATTCAACAGAACCGGTTCACTATACCTCCAGAACAACATGATAACGTTTTGTCGCAAACGAAATTTTTTTTGGTAAGTTATGATGCACAAGGGCAATGGAATGGATCCCACTCCAGTGTCCTGACCTTTGACCCCATTTCGCCCATTTTCAATAGGGTTCGTCCACAGTGGCTCCCTACCACATACTAAACTTTCATCGAAATCGAACCATTTTTACGCAAGTTATGACGCATAAGGGCAATGGAACAAATCCCGCTCTTATGTCCTGCCTGACCTTTGACCCCGTTTCGCCCATTTTCAATAGAGTTCGTGTCCAGGTGGTTCCCTACCACATACTAAAATTTCATCGAAATCGAACCATATTTACGCATGTTATGACGCATAAAGGCAATGGAATGGATTCCACTTTTATGCCCTGACCTTTGATCCCATTTTGCCCATTTTCAATAGGGTTCGTCCCCAGGTGGTTCTTTACCAAATACTAAAATTTCATCGAAATCGAACCATTTTTACGCAAGTTATGACGCATAAGGGCAATGGAATAAATACCGCTTTTATGCTCTGCCTGACCTTTGACCCCATTCGCCCATTTTCAATAGGGTTCGTGCCCAGTGGTTCCCCACCACATACTAAAATGAAATGGATCCCGCTTTTATGTCCTGACCTTTGACCCCATTCCACCGATTTTCAATAGGTTTCGTTCCTAGGTGGTTCCTTACCACATACCAAAATTTCATCGAAATCGAACCGTTTTTACGCAAGGTTTGACGCTTAAGGGCAATGGAATAAATCCCGCTCTTATGCCCTGCCTGACCTTTAACCCCAATTTGCCAATTTTCAATAGGGTTCGTGCTCAGGTAGTTCCCTACCGCATACTGAAATTTCATCGAAATCGAACAATATTTACGCATGTTATGATGCAGAAAGGCAATGAAAAGGATCCTGCTCTTATGGCGTGACCTTTGACCCCACTTCACCCATTTTCAATAGGGTTCATCCCCTGGTGGTCCCCTACCAGATACTAAAATTTCATCAAAATCGAACCATTTTTACGTGAGTTATCGTGCCGACAGACAGACGGACGGAAAAAGCTGGAGCATATACGCTTCTTCAACCTACGGTTGGAAAGCGTAAAAAAGACATACAAAGACTGCAGGCAACTCAAAGAACCATGGAGAGATGCATGCTTGGTGTAACCAGGAAAGATAAGAAGAACTTGTGGATAAGGGAAATGACTGGAGTGGACGACATCATGACCAGAGTGAAATCACTGAAATGGCAATGAGCTGGACATGTTGCCAGAAGAATGGACCACCGATGGACAACCGAAAACTTAGACTGGATTCCGAGGGACAGGAGCAGACCCAGAAGAAGACCCCATGGGAGATAGAAGGATGAAATTCGAAAGTATGCTGGAGTGACATGGAGGAGACAGGCCCAAGACAGACAATTGTGGAAGAAATTTGGGGATACCTTCATCCAACAGTTGATTGATAATGGTTGATGATGATGATGACATCCCATAATGACCGTTATCTAGCATTGTTCTCCAACTTTATCAAACATGAGTGAGTATTTTCACTACTTTAAATAAAGTAGTGAAATTTTTTAGCCCTGTTCAGCCCCCAGTCCAATGCTGTTAACATTCGTAAATGGTTGTGCCTCCCAATTTTTCCTGATTCCGGGCCCCTCGAAATATTTCAGGATGAAATGAATGATCAAAGAAACTATAGAAATAGATAGACATCCCTTCCCCACTCCGCAGTTGAGAAAGACATCGGTTAATTGCACGGGGAGGAAGGATCAGTTTGGAAGAAGAGATTTTTTTTAATGCCTAAACAGATTAATCACAGTTTTCGGGGTCGATCTTGCAATATGAAATTCGGGCTCGGGCGGGCTAGGGCTGACATACCTCGGGCTCAGCTCTTATGAGCACAGATAAATGCCTCCTACAACCAACGGGAGTAAAATCAACTACCCCCCCGCCTTCCTTGGGAAATACACTATCTACCAACAAGTAATTGGAGACCCCTGCAATCGACGATATCTACGGTTCTGATACACGTCACGGCCGCCGCCGTTAAATATCGTGTGGGAAATAACAACGCAACCAGTCGCATGCAAGATGCCACGCAGTTCGGAGCTCTCTGATTTCGAGAAAGGTGTAATCGTCGGGTGTCACAGAAATGGTCGATCCATACGTGACATATCCAGCGAGTTGAAATACCCAAAATCGACAGTGGCCTACGTGATTGGCTAGTGGAAGATGAGAGGTGACTGTTGGAAAGTGCACCGACCCGGCAGACCCACAAAACTGGGAGTTAGAGACCGACGGGTGCTGGCCAGAGAAATTCGGAGGTACCGCACCAAATCGATGGGCCATATCCGCGAGAAGTTTCAACAGGCATCCGGGAGTGTGCTTTCAATGAATACCATCCGTAAGGAAGCCCATATGCTCGGTTATCACGGACGTGCTGCCACCCACAAGCCTTTGATCACCGTCCAATAGCGCTGCTCGGCTAACGTGGTGCAAAGAACGTCCACAGTGGACCGTTGAACAGTGGAAACAGGTGCTCTGGAGCGACGAATCAAGGTTCACCCTCTACCGTTCGGATGGCAGGGTCTGGGTTTGGCGTCTGCCTGGAGAACGCTTCCTGCCGGAATGTATTGTGCCAACTGTGAAGTTCGGCGGCGGTGGAATGATGCTATGGGGGTGTTTCTCCCGGTATGGTACGGGACCTTTGGTCGCAATTCCTGGTAGACTCAACGCCGAGACCTACTGCACCATTTTAAATGACCATGCGCTTCCTACTTTGTGGCAGTTTTACGGGGTGGACCCATGTTACTTTCAGGATGACAATGCCACTTGTCATGTTGCGAGGTCCACCATGGATTGGTATGGTGACAATGGGGTTAATTGAATGGACTGGCCTGCGCAGAGCCCGGACCTTAACCCTATCGAGTACCTCTGGGACGAATTGGAGCGTTGACTTAAGGGGTGCCCCCACCGTCCGAAATCGGTGAAGGAACTGACCTAGCCGAGTGGAAGAAAATACCGCTAGCCGTCGTACAACGCCTGGTTGAGAGTATGCCCCGGAGGATCTCAGCTGTAATCGCCGCTCGTGGAGGCTCCACCAACTATTGAAGGTGAATAAACTTCGTTTTCCTTTGCTATCACAGGTGTCCAATTACTTGTTGGTAGATAATGTATATACAGTAGAACATCTTGTACACACCGTCGCCCTCCCGCAACATACAGCACATACATTCTCGTTCCTCAGCTACTAAGAGAACCCAGAAGTTCGCAAACGCACATGGCCCATCTCTTGTAGTTGGGATTCTAGCAGTTGCTTGGTGAGGGGATTTTTTTCCTTAATTCAAAATAGAAGCCCCCTCCCCCGGTTGTTATAATTACATTATGTGTATTTCGTTTATGTGTTGCGGTTCAGTTGTGTGTTTAAAACAACTGAACTGAAAACATTTTTAAGAAAGTAAGAAAGAAAGAGACAAAATATACGGAAGGGAAATTTCTCGGTGGGCTAATCCGCCCCTAGAGGCTAGTCGTATCACCATATCGTTTTATATGTCTCTCTACGTTGTTTTGGACTACTCCTTTCGTGAATATGTGAGGTCTACACCTAGTAGAGTAGGTTACTCTGAACACTGAATACCTGCGCAGAATACTGTATGCGGATAACTGGTCTTTAAAAAAAAAGAAATAATAAAGCGTAAAATTTTCTTTTCAGTTAAACACTGTGCATATCTATTTTTGTTACGTGCCTAGTAAAACCGTTCTGGGAGGTCAACCGCCCACCCTGAGATCCCGATACCCACGGCCCTGCGACTATGTTATTCGTGAAGCACAACTTCTGAAGCTTTCCGTTTGACCTCTTAACCAAAAGATATCTAAACTATCTCTTAAAAAGAAAATTATGTGAGGAACATGTATGGAAGTCCTGTAAAGAGTAAGTGAGCGAAATCTCACTAACAAAAGCTGCAGTCCTTACAAAATGAAATCTGATTAATAACAACGAACTGTACACCAACCATGGGCACCCATATAAGGGACAAAATAGGGCACTTGGCGTCTCCCCTGGAATTATGACCATGCCATTTCTGTTGTTGGAAGCTACTACGGAGGTTTTCGTGATAACACGAACTTCGATTCCTATTATTTTTATTTTTTTTATTGGAGGTTCAACGACCACCGTGAGCAACTCAATGGGCTATAAGCAGTCGCCCGTCCCTAATTTAGGGTCACTGGTTCCAGGGAAGGGAGAGAGCCAGTGCCGTAAGACAAACACAACATCCATGCCTCACCGGGATTCGAACCCGGACCCCTTCGGACGAATGATCAGAGGCCAACGCTTTAGACCACTGCGCCACCGGGGCGGCTCCTATTATTTGGTGCTATGCATCTTTCCCGACGGTAGGTGGCGCAGTGGTCTAAGCGATGGCTTCTGATCTCTAGTCCGAAATGGTTCCGGGATCGAATCCCGGTGAGACACGGATGTTGTGTTTGTCTTACGGCACTGGTTCTCTTACTTCCTTGGAGTCTGTAGCCCTAAATTAGGGACGTGCGATTTCTTACAACCCATTGAGTTGCTCACGGTGGTCGTTAAACTTTCAATAAAAAAAAAGTAAATCCCAAGTAAAAAAATTTCGATGTAACGAAAATGGATAACGGAAGTAGTCAAAGTCATTGTTGAAATCTGACTTTTGAATGCTGTCCCATGAAGTGACGCAACAATAGGTGATTTGACTTTTGAATGCTGTCCCATGAAGTGACGCAGCAATAGGTGATTTCATTGTTATACTTATGACGAAGTAAATTTCTCCGTCATTTTTATCCGCGCCGGGGTTCGAACCCGAGGCCGCTTATTCCGGAACAAGTTGCTCTACCAATTAAGCTACGCGGACATTTTATTCTGATTCCTATCTGCCTTTATGTCGTGTGCGTCCTTCTGGCAGGTACGTCACATCCCCTGGTACGTTACATCATCTCCCCCTTATTTTTATTTTTTTCGAAGTGCTGGAGAAAGGATTCTCTTATTTTTCCTATCTCGCGGTGTGGAAATAACATCACACCAATGCGAGATTTTGAACGGTCGGGTCATCCGGATAGTTCGGGCGCCATTATAACGAAGTGAATTTCTCCGTCATTTTTATCCGCGCCGGGGTTCGAACCCGAGGTCGCTTATTCCGGAACAAGTTGCTCTACCAATTAAGCTACGCGGACGTTTTATTCTGATTCCTATCTGCCTTTATGTCGTGTGCGTCCTTCTGGCAGGTACGTCACATCTCCTGGTACGTTACATACTCAACAATATATTTTGTTAAACTATCGCTGAACATCATCACGTTTTACATAAACGTAACATAATCTCATTGTAATCTGCGTAAATTACGAGAACCTTATGCTAAATGTGATAAAAGCCATTACAGAAATGCATTTCGGTGCTATGCATCTTTCCCGATATTAGTAAAGTAAAATATCCGTCGTAGCGCACTTTGGCTTCCCCGCGACTATTTGTCTTCAAAATCAAATGTGATACTAAAGATATTAGTATCATTTGATCAAAACGTGTTATAGAAATATATAATATTAACATTACACAACTTAACAAGAAGTGTGTATGCTTGTGAAAAAACTCTTCACACGTTATTCTTGAGTAGCCAAGGACATTTATGTACGTTGAAGCATACCACATCCAATGTATGAGAGCAATAATATCTGCGACCATTTGCAATAGGCTGACTTATTACTGACATAGTAGTATCTGCGATCATCTGCTACAGGCAGACTTTTTCCTTTTTTCTTTTCCTTTCCTTTTCTTCCCTATATATATATATATAATGTAATCACTACGTAAATTCTAGCATATTAAATATTTATTTTCCATATCTTATATAACAATACTATTCTCTGACGTATATTTAACCAGACATAACGAATCACTTGGAGGTAATGCCATCAAAAGTGTAGTGCACTCAAATATGTTCAGTCCATATATATGATATTAAAAGTCAGATGAAATTTAAATAGGCTAAATCACAAATACGAAATAATCCTCTTTGCCGTCACAGATGACCAAGCTGTATGTATGCCACAACTTCACGCAATTTATATTCTCTAGGATTCAACCATATGGTTCCACGTAATGAAAATGTCCTCTAATGAAAATAGAGGACATTTTCATTACGTGGAACCATATATATCCTAGAGTGCCGAAATTATTTAAAAGTATATAAAAATTGTAATTCGGGGAATGATGTGAATTGTTGTGGTAGGTAATGTGATTTACAGTTCATTAAAAAAAGTGCATTTAGTAAACTACAGGAACATATCGATTATCATCGAAGAATTCGGTTTCATCAACGTAGGCGGCGCGCATTATAGTGGTCATATAGGTATATAGGGGCCTCTCACAAGGCTCTTGTGTCCTTCAAGTGATGACAACTTTTGTCTGAGGATGGTGTTTATACATAGAAATGCATAGCAATCTGCGAAGATCGTCAACTACTACTTGAGGACGCTATGGACTATGACTTGAAATTTTAGCCGTTCAGTTTCTTTCCTTGGTTATTTTTTGATGTGTATCATCGTCATAAGGTATGTTTTTATAAATATTTTAAAGTTTTCAATAGAGAAAATTTTCATTACGTGGAACCATATGGTTGAGTCCTAGAGAATATAAATTGCCTGGAGTTGTGGCATACATACAGCTTGGTCATCTGTGACGGCAAAGAGGATTATTTCGTATTTGTGATTTAGCCTATTTAAATTTCATCTGACTTTTAATATCATATATATATGGACTGAACATATTTGAGTGCACTACACTTTTGATGGCATTACCTCCAAGTGATTCGTTATGTCTGGTTAAATATACGTCAGAGAATAGTATTGTTATATAAGATATGGAAAATAAATATTTAATATGCTAGAATTTACGTAGTGATTACATTATATATATATAGGGAAGAAAAGGAAAGGAAAAGAAAAAAAGGAAAAAGTCTGTAGCAGATGATCGCAGATACTACTATGTCAGTAATAAGTCAGCCTATTGCAAATGGTCGCAGATATTATTGCTCTCATACATTGGATGTGGTATGCTTCAACGTACATAAATGTCCTTGGCTACTCAAGAATAACGTGTGAAGAGTTTTTTCACAAGCATACACACTTCTTGTTAAGTTGTGTAATGTTAATATTATATATTTGCCTTCCCTTACCTGCTATTGACGTGACCTTTAAAATGACGTGTAACACAATGGAGTGTAACCTGTATAGATATCCTAGAGCAAAAGTTAGCATTTCCTCTCACTAAGACATTTGCCGTTCAACTTTTCTTTCTATCTTGAAGTCAGGTTTTAGCTTGCGCATGGGCAGATAGATTTTTGTAGCTACATCACATTTCACTGATGTCAAGGTTGTTTCTTATGTTCATCTGAATCTGAATAATATATAATAATAAAATAAATATTGTTTTTAAAAACTAAACAGCCGAATTACTTATTATTGCTGCCTCCATAGTTTAGTAAATATTTAATTTTATGACTCACATTTCATTGGTTTTACGTCAGTGACATACATTAATTCACCTACCTAAGTACCGCTCAGTGTCAGGAGTTAGTAAATCTTATTATTTGTTGTTATGATTTAACTCCTTTTTGTATGTGCCAGCTATGGCTTGATGTGGTTGTGAGTGTCGCGAATAAAGGCAATCTGTTGTAAGTAAATAAATGCATACCTTCGAATCACTCGTTTGATTTCACACCCGCAAAGATCTTAGCATGCGAAAGATGCATGGCATAAATTATCTACAAAAAGTACCAGGGTACCCTTTCGATTTTTTTGTTGAACTTCTGAATTCACGTGTCGATTTTTTTCTGTTGAACTTCTGAATTCACGTGTCGATTTTTTTCTGTTAAACTTCTGAATTCACGTGTCGATTTTTTCTGAACTTCTGAATTCACGTGTCGATTTTTTTCTGTTGAACTTCTGAATTCACGTGTCGATTTTTTCTGGTGAACTTCTGAATTCACGTGTCGATTTTTTCTGGTGAACTTCTGAATTCACGTGTTGATTTTTTCTGGTGAACTTCTGAATTCACGTGTCGATTTTTTCTGTTGAACTTCTGGATTCACGTGTCGATTTTTTCTGTTGAACTTCTGGATTCACGTGTCGATTTTTTCTGTTGAACTTCTGGATTCACGTGTCGATTTTTTCTGGTGAACTTCTGAATTCACGTGTCGATTTTTTCGGTTGAACTTCTGGATTCACGTGTCGTTTTTTCTGTGAACTTCTGGATTCACGTGTCGATTTTTTCTGTTGAACTTCTGGATTCACGTGTCGATTTTTTCTGGTGAACTTCTGGATTCACGTGTCGATTCTTTCTGTTGAACTTCTGGATTCACGTGTCGATTCTTTCTGTTGAACTTCTGAATTCTTGTGTCGATTCTTTCTGTTGAACTTCTGGATTTTTGTGCACTAGCTATTTATTACATATTGTGTTACTGTAAAACACCGGGTACTTATCTTATTGTACAGATACTTATACGATGTCTATGTATCAGTCTTTGGATTCTTTAACACAAAAGCTATCAAGGGCAAATTTTATATTTAGGAGTTTTGAGAAATACTATAAAAAGTACATTTCCCCCTCTTTTTAAAAGATAATTGAAAGCCACTGTAAGTTTAAAAAGATCAAGTTGCAGAGCATTTTGTTGTTTCTAAAAATCACGATGAAAAATACTTAATGTGTGAAATGCCCTCCTACGTATTTCATTTTACGGTTTGTTTCCGAGTGCAAGCATGGACACTTGGACGCCAAAGGAAGAAAAAAGTTCCTAAAAATATGGACTTAAAAATATCCAGTTGTTGTTTAGATGTTCAACGACTACTGTGGGCAACTCGATGGGCTATAAGGTGTCACCTGTCCCTAAATTTGGGTCACTGGCTCCACGGAAGGGCGAGAGCCAGTGTCGCCAGACAAACACAGCTTCCATGCCTCACAACCAGGGCCCATCTCGAACGACAGGTCAGAAGATAGCGCTTAGACCACTGCGCTACCGGGCGGCAGAAGTCTCCATTCAGGCCCATCCCAGACGATTATCCCGGGCACACCTCGGACGAACAGTCAGAAGACATTGCTTAGACCACTGCAGAAGACCAGTCAGAAACAGACAATTTTGATTGTTTCTGACTATATCAACAAAGTAATCATCATCATCATCATTGTCAACCATTATCAATCCACTGCTGGACGAAGGTCTCCCCAAGTTTCCTCCACAACGGTCTGTCTTGTGCCAGTCTCCTCCATGTCACTCCCGCATATTTACGAATTTCATCCACCCATCTCCCATGTGGTCTTTTTCTGGGTCTTTTCCTGTCCCTTGGAATCCAATCTAAAATTTCGGCTGTCCATCTATGGTCTGTCCTTCTGGCAGTATGTCCAGCCCATTGCCATTTCAGGGATTTAACTCTGATCATGATGTCTTCCACTCTTGTCATTTTTCGGATCCACGAGTTCCTCTTCTTATCTCTAATGGTTACACGAAGCATGCACCTCTCCATGCTTCTTTGAGTTGTCTGCAGCCTTTGTATGTCTCTTTTAGTTAAGGTCCACGTCTCTGCAACATACGTAAGCACTGGAAGGATGCATTGATCAAACACTTTTCTTTTAAGACATAATGGCATATTGCTCTTGAAAATTATGCTGTTTCTTCCAAAAGCTCTCCAGGCAAGTTTTGTACGCCGATTAATTTCTTCATCAATGTGACCCTCACTTGATACCTGCTGTCCAAGATAAACATACGTATCTGTTATCTCCAGTTTTTCTCCATCAATCGATAAATCTTCATTTCTTGTAAAAGCATTGAACATCACTTTTGTCTTCTGAAAGTTCATTTTTAATCCCACTTCTTTACTCTTGTCAGCAAGTTCCTGGATCATACTCTGCAGCTCTGATGGGGTAGTTGCAAAAATGACTACGTCATCAGCAAAACGAAGGTGGGTTAGATAATCTCCATTAATCTTTATCCCTTTGTTTTCCCAGTTCAGTGATTGAGAGACATTTTCCAATGTGGCATTAAAGAGCTTCGGAGATATGGTGTCACCTTGTCTCACTCCCTTTCCAATTTTTATGTGTGTTGTATTTTCAAACAGCCGAATCTTTGCACTTGCATTTTCACAGATGTTATTAATAATATTAATGTATGCATCTTCAATACCGCAGGATTTCAGAGCCGTGGTAACTGCTGATGGTTTCACCGAATCAAAGGCTTTTTCATAATCGATAAAAGCCATGCACAATGGAAGTTCATATTCCCTCGCTCTTTCAATTAGTTCTCTCAGTACGTGGATATGATCTATTGTGCTGTAGCCACTCCTGAATCCAGCTTGTTCTCTCGGTTGAGCCATGTCCAGTGTTACCTTCAAGCGGTGTAAAAGAACTTTAGTGAAGATTTTATAAACCACTGATAGGAGGCTGATAGGTCTGTAGTTCCTGAGATCCTCAATGTCACCTTTTTATGTAGCAGGATCATTGTAGCATTGTTCCAATCCTCAGGAATCTTCCCTTCATTAAGGCATCGAGTGAAAATTTGGGCGAGTACTGTTTCAATTTCTCCACTTGCTTCTTGTATGATGTCTATAGTAATTCCATCTTCTCCTGGAGCTTTCCCCCGCTTCATGTTCTTGATTGCATGAGCAACTTCTGCTGGAAGGACTGGAAGAATTCTGGTACCTTTCATGATGTCTGGAGTACATGTATCATCCCTTTCATATAATTTGGAGTAGAAATCTTTCACTCTTGTCAAAATTTCGCCTCTATTTCTTGTTATAGAACCATCTTCTTTTCTCAGAGCCATAATCTGTTTTCTTCCCTTACTGAGATGTCCCTTTGCTATCTTTAGGCTTTGGTTGTTTTCAATTGCTTTCCTCACTAGTTCACAGTTGAATTTCCTTACGTCTTCAGTGATACTTTTTCGTGCTGTCTTGCATAGCTCTATATATTCCACTTTGGAAGTCACATCTTCTTTAGTTGTCCTCATCTCTCTTCTTTTTGCATCAACATTTTGGTTTTTCCTGATAATTTGTTTACATGCAACTTGTTCTTAGACCCAGCTAATTTTGTTGCTGTTTCCATAAGAGCTTTGGATACTTTTCTGTTAACTTCCGAAATATCCACTTCTTCCGATGTTAGGCCTTCTAAAGCAGAGAACCTGTTCTTCAGTTCCAACTTGAAGGTATTATGGTGTTTTTTAAGGTTGGTTATGTCAATAGATTTTGTTTGTCTTATGAGCTTGCTACGTTCGAGTTTAGTGTTGAGGTGCATCTTACATCTCACCAATCTATGGTCACTGCCTGTGTTGAACTTGTTTAGCACACTGCAGTCTTCGATGACGAATTTTTTGTTACACATAATAAAATCAATTTCACTTGTCGTCCCAATTGGATGTCTCCATGTCCATTTCCTGTGTGGCTTTTTCTTGAAAAAGGAATTCAAGATGAAAAATCCTTCTGCCTCTGCAAACTCAACGAGAGTATTTCCACGCTGGTTTCTGTTGCCGTGACCGAATTTACCTACTGAAGTTTCATTCTGTTGCCGGTGCCCTATTTTTGCATTGAAATCTCCCATAATTATCTTCAAGTGCTGCTTACCTTTATTATTTAGATGACGAATTTCCTCATAAAATTCTTCAATTTCTTCTTCAGGATGACTTGTGGTGGGTGCATAAGTTTGAATAATCTGAGCCTGGTATCTTCTCGATAGTTGGGGAACGAGTCGTGCAGCTCTGTCAGAGGAACTTTCAACTTCTACCACTTTATCCTTCAGTTTCTTGTTTATTATAAATCCAACACCACTAGTTCTGCCAGTATCTGTTCCACGATAATAGAAGAGATGCCCACTTTTCAGTTCAATGAGATCTTCTCCTTTTCTCCTTACCTCACTCAGCCCGACGATGTCCCACTTGATCCTTTGTAGTTCCTCTTCCAATTCAAGAAGTCTTGAATCAGAAGATAGGAAGCGTCCGTTGTAGGTAGCCAAGGTCAGCATCAAATGGCAGCCTAGTCCGGTCCTCCGGGGATTCTTAGCACCCTCTGCCTTCATGTCGCACTGGCCGCTGCCTTGGCCAGGTACATTCCAGCTGCCGGAGACTGAGGGCCAAGATTTAAGTTGTAGAGTCATTTTGGCCAAACACCTCCAAAGTAATATATATATATATATATATATTATTGTCAACCATTATCAATCCACTGCTGGACGAAGGTCTTTCCAAGTATCTTCCACAACGGTCTGTCTTGTGCCAGTCTCCTCCATGTTACTCCCGCATACTTTCGAATTTCATTCACCCATCTTCCATGTGGTCTTCCTGTCCCTTGGAATCCAATCTAAAATTTCGACTGTCCATCGATGGTCTGTCCTTCTGGCAGTATGTCTAATCCATTGCCATTTCAGGGATTTTACTCTAAACATGATGTCTTCCACTCTTGTCATTTTTCGGATACACGAGTTCCTCTTCTTATCGCTCCTGGTTACACCAAGCATGCACCTCTCCATGCTTTTTTGAGTTGTCTGCAGCCTTTGTATGTCTCTTTTAGTTAACGTCCACGTCACTGCACCGTACGTAAGCACTGGAAGGATGCATTGATCAAACACTTTTCTTTTAAGACATAATGGCATATTGCTCTTGAAAATTAGGCTGTTTCTTCCAAAAACTCTCCAGGCAAGTTTTGTACGCCGATTAATTTCTTCATCAATGTGATCCTCACTTGATATCTGCTGTCCAAGATAAACGTACGCGTCTGTTATCTCCAGCTTTTCTGCATCTATCGATAAATCTTCATTTCTTGTAAAAGCACTGAACATCACTTTTGTCTTCCGAAAGTTTATTTTTAATCCCACTTCTTTACTCTTGTCAGTAAGTTCCTGGATCATACCCTGCAGCTCTGATGGGGTAGTTGTAAAATGACTATGTCATCAGCAAAACGAAGGTGGGTTAGATAATCTCCATTAATCTATATCCCTTTGTTTTCCCAGTTCTGTGATTGAAAGACATTTTCCAATGAGGCATTAAAGAGCTTGGAAGATATGGTGTCACCTTGTCTCACTCCCTTTCCAATTTTTATGTGTGCTGTATTCTCAAGCAGCCGAATCTTTGCACTTGCATTTTCATAGATGTTATTAATAATATTAATGTATGCATCTTCAACACCGCAGGATTTCAAAGTCATTGTAACTGCTGATGGTTTCACTGAATCAAAGGCCTTTTCATAATCGATAAAAACCATGCACAATGGAAGTTCATATTCCCTCGCTCTTTCAATTAGTTCTCTCAGTACGTGGATATGATATATTGTGCTGTAGCCACTCCTGAATCCAGCTTGTTCTCTCGGTTGAGCCATGTCTAGTGCTACCTTCAAGCGGTGTGAAAGAACTTTAGTGAAGATTTTATAAACCATTGATAGGAGGCTGATAAGTCTGTAGTTCCTGAGATCCTCAATGCCACCTTTTTTTATGTAGCAAGATCATTGTAGCGTTGTTCCAATCCTCAGGAATCTTCCCTTCATTAAGGCATCGAGTGAAAATTTGGGAGAGTACTGTTTCGATTTCTCCACTTGCTTCTTGTATGATGTCTACAGTAATTCCATCTTCTCCTGGAGCTTTTACCGGCTTCATGTTCTTGATTGCATGTGCAACTTCTGCTGGGAGGACTAGAACTCTGGTACTGGCACCTTTCATGATGTGTGGAGTACATGTATCATCCCTTTCATATAATTTGGAGTAGAAATCTTTCACTCTTGTCAAAATTTCGCCTCTATTTCTTGTTACAGAACCATCTTCTTTTCTCAGTGCCATAATCTGTTTTCTTCCCTTACTGAGATGTCCCTTTGGTATCTTTAGGCTTTGGTTGTTTTAATTGCTTTCTTCACTAGTTCACAATTGAATTTCTTTACGTCTTCAGTGATACTTTTTCGTACTGTCTAGCATAGCTCTATATATTCCACTTTGGAAGTCACATCTTCTTTAGTTGTCCTCATCTCTCTTCTTTTTTGCATCAACATTTTGGTTTTTCCTGATAATTTGTTCACACGCAGCTTGTTCTTAGAGCCAGTTAATCTTGTTCCTGTTTCCATAAGAGCTTTGGTTACTTTTCTGTTAACTTCAGAGATGTCCACTTCTTCTGATGTTAGACCTTCTAGAGCAGAGAATCAGTTCCTCAGTTACAATTTGAAGTTATTATGATGCTTTTTAAGGTTGGTCACGTCAATACCTTTGTTTGTTTTATGAGCTTGCCACGCTCGAGTGTAGCATTGAGGTGCATCTTACCATTCTATGGTCACTACGTGTGTTGAACTTGTTCAACACACTGCAGTCTTCCATGACATATTTCCTGTTACACATAATAAAATCAATTTCACTTGTCCATCCATTGGGATGCCTCTATGTCCATTTTCTTTGTGGCTTTTTCTTGAAAAAGAAGTTTTTGACGAAAAACCCTTCTGCCTCTGCAAACTCAAAGAGAGTATTTCCACGCTGGTTTCTGTTGCCGTGACCGAATTTACCTACTGAAGTTTCATTCTGTTGCCGTTGCCGTATTTTTGCATTGAAATCTCCCATAATTATCTTCAAGTGCTGCTTGCCTTTATTACTTAGATGACGAATTTCCTCATAAAATTCTTCAATTTCTTCTTCAGGATGACTTGTGGTGGGTGCATAAGTTTGAATAATCTGAGCCTGGTATCTTCTCGAGAGTTGGATAACGAGTCGTGCAGCTCTGTCAGAGGAACTTTCAACTTCTGCAACTTTATCCTTCAGTTTCTTGTTTATTATAAATCCAACACCACTAGTTCTGCCAGTATCTGTCCCACAATAGTAGAAGAGATGTCCACTTTTCAGTTCAATGGGACCTTCTCCTTTTCTCCTTACCTCACTTAGCCCGACGATGTCCCATCGGATCCTTTGTAGTTCCTCTTCCAATTCAAGAAGTCTTGAATCAGAAGATAACGTCCATTGGAAGTAGCCAAGGTCAGCATCAAATGGCAGCCTAGTCCGGTCTTCATGTCGCACTGGCCGCTGCCTTGGCCAGGTACATTCCAGCTGCCGGAGACTGAGGGCCAAGATTTAAGTTGTGGAGTCATTTTGGAGGGGTTTGGCCATAACTCACCACGCTGGCCAAGCGGGTTGGTGAGTGTGGGATAACATTTCCTCTAATCCCGATGGTATAATTGTACCGCTATTGGCAATCTTCAGGGCCCCTTTAGTGGGAACAAGATGCACCACGAGAAGGCGGGGTTGACATTTGTCAAGGTGAGGCTGTGATGTTGCGCATATAATATAATATATATATATATATATATATATATATATATATATATATACACACTATCTACCAACAAGTAATTGGACACCTGTGACAGCAAAGGAAAACGAAGTTTATTCACCTTCAACAATTGGTGGAGCCACCACGAGCGGCGATTACAGTTGCGACCCTCCGGGGCATACTCTCAACCAGGCGTTGTACGACTGTTAGGGGTATTTTCTTCCACTCAGCTTGGAGAAGACAGGTCAGTTTCTTCACCGATTTCGGACGGTTGGGGCACCCTTTAAGTCGACGCTCCAACTCGTCCCAGAGGTATTTTATAGGGTTAGAGTCCGGGCTTTGCGCAGGCCAGTCCATTCGATCAACCCCTTTGTCACCATACCAAGCCATGGTGGACCTCGCAACATGACAGGTGGCATTGTCATCCTGAATGTAACATGGGTCCACCCCGTAAAACTGCCACAACGTAGGAAGCGCATGGTCATCCAAAATGGTGCAGTAGGTCTCGCCGTTGAGTTTACCAGGAATTGCGACCAAGGATCCCGTGCCATACCAGGAGAAACACCCCCATAGCATAATTCCACCGCCGCCGAACTTCACAGTTGGCACAATACATTCCGGCAGGAGGCGTTCTCCAGGCAGACGCCAAACCCAGACCCTGCCATCCGAACGGTAGAGGGTGAACCTTGATTCGTCGCTCAAGAGAGCCTGTTTCCATTGTTCAACGGTCCACTGCCGACGTTCTTTGCACCACGTTAGCCGAGCAGTGCTATTGGACTTGATGATCAAAGGCTTGTGGGCGGCAGCTCGTCCATGATAACCGAGCAGATGGGATTCTTTACGGATGGTATTCATCGAAAGAACACTCCCGGATGCCTGTTGAAACTCCTCGCGGATGTGGCTTATCGATTTGGTGCGGTTCGTCCGAATTTCTCTGGCCAGCACCCGTCGGTCTCTAACTCTCAGTTTTGTGGGTCTGCCGGGTAGGGGCACATTCCGACAGTCAGCTCTCATCTTCCACTTGCCAATCACGTAGGCCACTGTCGATTTTGGGTACTTCAACTCGCTGGATATGTCACGTATGGACCGGCCATTTCTGTGATACCCGACGATTACACCTTTCTCGAAATCAGAGAGCTCCGAACTGCGTGGCATATTTAACGATATTTAACGGCGACGGCCGTGACGTGTATCAGGACCGCAGATATCGTCTATTGCAGGGGTGTCCAATTACTTGCTGGTAGATAGTGTATATATACAATATATATATATATATATATATATATATAAATATATACACTGAAGAGCAATTGAATTAGAGATACTTTATAACGAAGTAAATTTCTCCGTCATTTCTGTCCACGCCAGGATTCGAACCCGGATCCCCCATTCCGGAATAAGTCACTCTACCAATTGAGCTACTCGGACGTTTTATTCTGATTTCTATCTGCCTTTATGCGTCCTTCTGGCAGGTACGTCACATATCCTGGTACGTTACATCATCTCCCCCTTATTATTATTTTTTTAAGTGCTGGAGAAGGGATTCTTTTATTTTTCCTATCTCGCGGTGTGGAAATAATATCACACCATTGCGAGATTTTGAACGGTCGGGTCATCCGGATAGTTCGGGCGCCATTATAACGAAGTAAATTTCTCCGTCATTTCTGTCCACGCCAGGATTCGAACCCGGATCCACTCATTCCGGAATAAGTAACTCTACCAAAATAGCTGCGCGGACGTTTTATTCTGATTCCTATCTGCCTTTATGCGTCCTTCTGGCAGGTACGTCACATCTCCTGTTACGTTACAACTTGTTTAGTAACGTGTAGCACCATCTTTCGTCCTGATGACGGCTGCGATTCGTCTGGGCATGGGCTCGACAAGACACCGGAAGCGTTGGGAACCCCACAGTTCACGAAGATTTGATGGAGGGGAGTCAGAACCTAGAACATCTCTCTCGATGGGATTGAGGTCAGGTGACCTAGCTGGCCAAGTAAGCGAGGTCACGTCGGTGGATTGTTCATCCAACCATTCGGATACAATTCGGGAGCGATGGCACAGTGCATTGTCTTGTTGCAGGATGAGGTCCCTAGTGGGATGTTGAAGACGCACAAGCGGAAGCAAATGGTCGTCCAGGATATCCCGGTAACGTTGACCTGTGAATGATGATGTCACACGTACCAGGGGTCCCATTTCAGCCACGTAAACATTCCTCAGACGGGAATGCCACCCTCACCAGCTTGAAGAGAACCATGCTGGCAAGAAGGATCTATCGCTACATGTGGTTTGCGCAGTACTCGTATCCTGCCATCCGCATGTACCAACGTGAATCTCGACTCATCAGTCCAGGCAACATTTTCCCTCATGTCTAGGGTGCAGTGGCGATGTTTCCGCGCCCACGCTAATCTTTGCACCCTGTGATGTGCGGTCAGCAGCGGTACCCTCGTGGGACGATGGCTTCTGTACCCCATAGCGAGGAGATGGTTCTGGATGGTGCGGCTGCTTACACGTTTTTGTGCACCAGCGTTAAATTGCATAGTGATTTCTTGCACTGTGGCCTGTCTATCAGCTGTAACAATGCGAGCTAGCCAACGATGACCCCGCTCATCCACACGCTGTTGTCCACGGCAACTGGCCCTTGCAGGGATGGTTTTACCGGATTGGATGTACTCACGGTGCACCCGTGACACAGTGGCTCGTGAAAAACCCAGTGCTTGCACGACTTCCGAGATGGAGTGACCCATTCGCCGGGCCCCGACAATTTGTCCACGATCAAATGCGCTTAGATCCTTCGTCTTACCCATACTGCGTCGTGCTCTTACTGATTCCCGTCGCATCACTCCTTATATTGTCAGATTGCTGCATACGTCATGTCGTTTCCGTTTACAGGGCCGCCCACAGCGCCACATTTGCACAACGCCAGCTGTTTCTAATTCAATTGCTCTTCAGTGTATATTTGGAACTTATTATTTTAAAATAATAAGCTCCAACAGAAAACAAATTAACTGAATCACTCGCATTAATGACAAAAAAAAAACCAGTTTTTTTCATCGTCGCGCAACATGTTTTACGATGAACGTGATTGTGATTTCTGCGTGCTTCTGGCTCAGTAGTTAAAGGCGTGCGTTACCTGTTGAACTAATCCAAACTACTGGGGTTCGAATCTGACTGCTGCGGAAGGATAGCATGGTGTAAGGGCTGAAAAATGCAAGGACTCCGATTTTGCGAAATTTCAGTTTAGATACGGAAAAATCTGAAAGAGAGACTTTTCTGAAATAAACAGAATTATTGACTACGGAGAATCTGTAAAAATACGGGCACTTTTAAAACCGGAAATTTCTTAAATAGACGGGCTCCTACCGGAAAATTTGCTGCACGTTATTTTCAGAAATGTTCTGTTAATTCACACCGCTTATTTTTCAGTGTAGAGCGTTCGTCTGGCAAAAACCTGCAGATGAGCACCACCGCGACTATTTGGTTCCGACAGTGAAGCGTGGTGATGGACTCCTAATGTGGGGGTGCCATATTATGGCCCACCTTAACGCCATTGGTTATTCTGAATGGTCGTGCCTCATCTGCAACGTACGAATTAATTCTTGGGGATCACCTGTACCCATTGTTGCAGGCAATGTGCCCTAATGACAGTCCCTGGTTTCATGCAGATAACTGTGCGAAAACGTATAAAGTTCTGGCTTATAGAAATGAGAATGAGGTACAGACGCTACCCTGGCCACCTCAATCTCCAGATCTCAATATTATTGGACATTTGTGGGAATACCTGGAGCGAAAGGTCAGATCACACTTTCCACCTCCAACATCACTGGCACAGTTGGGACGTACATTCAAGTGCCAAAAAAACTGTGATACTTTTCTAATACCCGGTTGGTCCTCTTTGCAATCGGATAACGGCAGCAGTGCGACTCAGAATGGACTCCACGAGCTCTCTGTAGTACTGTGGAGATAGTGCACACCATGCTTTGTAGGTGTGTCCCATAATTCTGTAATATTCGCAGGTGGAGGATTCTTGGCATTGACGACAGCTTGAACAGCATCGTAAATTTGTTCGATTGCATTTAAATCCGGCTAACAATGGCACCAAGTCAGGATGCCCAACTCCGCGCAATGTTCCTCTAGCCATAATTGGGCGACTGTGCACATGTGCGGTGGCGCATTGTCGTGTTGGAACAGGTTGCACCTGTCGGCGTGGTTGCATGACATGAACGGGTGCAAATGATTCCCAAGGATTTGTTACGTTGTCTCCACCGGTCAGGGCTGTCTGCAGAGGATGAAGGGTCCTAATGCGTGCCATCTGAAAACAGCCCACACCATAACAGGGCCACCGCCGGCACAGCATTGTCCCTTGTATAGGCAGTACTCGAAATGGAAATTTTGAAATGCCGGCGTGCTCATATTTAGCTGAAAATCATCCGAAAAAATGCCTTGGCTAGAAAATCCCCGAAACTGAAAACGTAAACAAACAAACAAAAAGCTCACTTAAAGAAAAACTCCTTAGTTTGAAAATGTAATTGACAATTCCGTGGAATGCTATTGCACCCTAAGTCAGAAACGATGGTGGTCGATTTTAGTTGGTTGTTTCGTGGATCCAGCGGACCAGGACCTTAGCTACCGGGAGGGCGCCCCCAAAATGGTCATTCCAGGGGCGTAAAGTCATGCACTGGGGGATGCAAAAAAAAAAAAAAAAATTGTAACTAATAAAGAAAATTACACCCTTCAGTATTTTCTTTTTTGTTGAAAAGCGTATATGTTCCAGCTTTGTCAGTCCGTTTGTCTGTGTGTCCACACGATAACTCGCGTAAAAATGGTTCGATTTCGATGAAATTTTAATATCTGGTAGGGGACAACCTGAGGACGAAACCTATTGAAAATGGTCGAAATGGGGTCAAAGAAGCGGGATCCATTCCATCGCCCTTATGCATCATAACTTGCGTAAAAATGCTTAAATTGCGACAAAACTTTATCATGTTGTTCGGGAATGATATTGAACCAATTCTGTATGATATAATCGAAATGGAGTCAAAGGTCAGGGCATAGGAGCAAGATTCATTCCACAGCCATTATCCTCATAACTTGACTAAAAATGCTTCTACTGCGACAAAACTTTAGTATGTTTTTCCGGAGGTATACTGAAGCAATTCTGTTTAATATCATCGAAATGGGGTCAAAGGTCACGGCACTGGAGCGAGATTTCTTCCACAGCCATTATCCTCATAACTTGACAAAAAATGCTTCTATACTGGAACGAAACTTTAGTATCTTGTTCCGGAGGTATATTGAACCAATTCTGTTTAATATTATCGAAATGGGGTCACAGGTCAGGGCTCAGGAGCGAGATTTATTCCACAGCCATTTTCCTCACAACTTGAGTAATGATTTCTAGTATGTTGGATAGCGTATCATAATCAATGCATTGCGAGATTTTACTAACTTGTTAAAGGATTTAGTTAGTCTCATACAGTATTCCATGCAACTAATCAGGATACAGAGTAACATACACTTTGACGTGTGAACATCTCATATCCATGAAGAGAATTTTCCAAAACAGTGGATGGAGGTAGAAAACAAGAAAGACGACACAGAATTTTTGGATGTAATAAGCACGTCATTTGAATCCGTTCCGACGAGAATACAATTTATGAAAGCTATTCAAGGTCAATGGAACATGTTTGGAAAACAATCAACCGGTTCCAACAATCCATAAAGCATCCAGAAATGGAAACATGCATTTAGTTTCACCAGCTGCTAAAAAGCATGTTACGAAGATTAACAAATGGCGAACAAAGAGTTTCTCACAGAACGAGGAAAGCACCAAAGACCAAGAGATTTGGAAACATGATATAAGTCTACGTCGGCAAGCGGAAAAATTTTGCATAACGGAAAAGTTGAAAATAGGCGAAAATTATTTTTCATGGAAAAAGCTATGCTAAGAGAAAAAAGCTTTTCAAATACATCTCCCGGGAACAGAGACAGCGAAAAAAAAAAAAAAAAAAAAGGTTTCGACCTTTACGCAGTCTTTGCGTTATTTAAAGAGGATAATGCACCACATCTCCATTGTAGTGAATAGCATATAATAAAGGAGGAAATTTCTGAATAGTGTTTTTAGAAGCTGCGATACAGCTGCAAACTGAAGTACACAAACATCACCTACCGACAGAACTGTGAACTACAAAATTCCTCATGTTGTAGCCTAAACTGTTCTTCAAGGTAAATGGCATCCGGTATTGAAGGTATTTTTTAAATCACATATGTAAAAGCAGTAATATTCAGAACAACAGATAAAGCATTTCCGCCCTGAGAAGCGAAATTGTGCACTATTTTGAAAAGAAAATACACACACACACAGAGAATTTGCATAGTTAGTAGTACCTGACCAAAGAAAGAAGTTTTTCAAGCGGGTTTTCAGTCCCGTAGATATTGCTGTAAACGGAAACGTGATCTTACTCCCTCTGGTGGCAGACTTGTGTGCTAAGAAAAAGTGAAATTATATGAGAAACATTTCGCAATGGAAACTCTCTCCAACAAAAAAAAATTTTCAGATCGGACTCTTTGAAGCAGAGATATCGACAAAAATAAGATATATGTTTACGCTCCCTGGCGGAAAAACATGCATTAATTTAAGAAGAAAGTATTCTCAAAAGGTTTTTTGATGCGAGCGGTATTGGTCCACGAAGAATTTTTTCAATCGAGTTTTCAGGAGCTCAGATTTTGCTGCAAATACATCAGACGCAGAAATTAACAATTACGCCATCTGGTGGCCAAACCATTCTTTACTAAATACACTGACAGAAAAAAATCCCAACACCAAGAAGGGGTTGTGTTAGATAAACGACAGTTGGTAGGCGGTGAGAGTACATCTGTAAGATGACGTCTATACAAATTTCGCGCTCGGCGCATACGTGTGGCGCTAGTAGCGCCCCTCGGAACATGCAAAGCAGGTTTGCTGTAAATACGCGCTGTAACGTTCGTGAGCGTTAATTATCATTGAGATTCGACGTAGGGTGTTGATGTTAGTCAAGAATGCCTTTAAGAAGACGAAGAAGCCATTATCAACAGCTCACGGAGTTTGAACGAAGGTCGTGTAATAGGGCTACGAGAAGGTGAATTTTCTTTCCGCAATATTGCAGAACGACTTTGCAGGAATGTAGCCACTGTGCATGATTGTTGGCAGCGGTGGAGAAGAGAGGGTACTGCCTCAAGAAGACCGGGTTCCGGCCGACCACACGGCACTACTGAGAGGGAAGACCGCCGTGTACGGCGTATAGCCGTGGCGCATCGTACCGCGTCTGCGCAGCAATTCCAGCTGCAGTTGCCACCGCAGTGACACAACGTACTGTTACAAATCGGTTACTTGAGGGACAGCTCCGAGCTAGACTCCCTGTAGCGTGCATTCCACTTACTCCAAACCACTGCCGCTTGCGACGTCAGTGGTGTCAAGCTAGAGCTCATTGGAGGACGGATTGGGGATCTGTTGTGTTTTCTGATGAAAGCCGATTCTGCCTGGGTTCCAGTGATGGCCGTGTGTTGGTTAGAAGGAGGCCAGGTGAGCGCCTGCAACCAACCTGTCTGCGGCCGAGACACACTGGACCTACACCTGAAGTTGTGGTCTGGGAAGCAATTTCCTATGACAGCAGGAGCACTCTCGTGGTTATCCCACGCACCCTGAAGGCACAGTTGTACGTCGGTCTGGGGATTCAACCTGTTGTGCTTCCATTCATGGACAGCATTCCAGGGGGTGTTTTCCAACAGGATAACGCTCGCACGCATACCGCTGTTGTAACCAACATGCTCTACAGAGTGTCAACATGTTGCCGTGGCCTGCTATATCACCAGATCTTTCACCAATCGAGCACGTATGGGACATCATTGGACGACAACTCCAGCGTCACCCCCAACCAGCATTAACCGTCCCTGTATTGACCGACGAAGTGCAACAGGCATGGAAATCCATCCCACAAACTGACATCCAGCACCTGCACGACACAATGCATGAACGTTTGCGTGCTTGCATTCAACATTCTGGCGGTTACACCGGTTATTAATGTACCAGCATTTTAGATTTAAAATGGCTCTTCTCGCGCTTACATTAAGCTGTGATCTTGAAACCTTTATCGATTAAATATGCTACCTTTACAAATGTATTGCCGCCATTTTATTCCTCTGCAACTATTTTTTCGTGGTGTTGGGATTTTTTTCCGTCAGTGTATTAGAAATTATATGCAAACCATTTTCCATCAAGAGCTGTATCCGGTGCAGAAAGAATTTCTCAAATCGGAGTTTTAGAAGCAGAGATATCGGGGAAAACCCAGTTTACCTTTGGCCCCCTAACAGAAAGTCTATGCATTACCTGAAAATTTTGAAATTATATGAGAACCATTTTACACCGGAAACGCTATCTAACAAAGAAGGAATTTTTCAAATCCGACTCTTAGAAGCAGAGATATTGACAGAAATAAGATATACATCAACGCATCTTGGTGGAGAAACCATGCATTATTTTAAGGAGAAAATATTCTCAAATGTTTATCGACATGAGCGGTATCTGTCCACGGAAGAATGTTTTCAATGGAACTTTTAGAGGCTCATATTTTGATGTAAATACACTGCTGGCCACCTAAAATGCAACACCAAGAAGAAAGCATGCTATTGGCTTGAAATTCGTAGCATGCGTCGCCCGCGAGAGGACATGCAAACGATTAGCATTGCAGGGTATATTCAAATCATGTGCGCTCGGCACGCCACCGAGAAGCACTATAAGAAGGGTGCACAGAAGGCGGGGTGTAAGTAGCAAAAGTGTGTTGTGCTGCCGGACCTGTGCGTGGGAAGCTTCCTGATGCCTCGTCGCAGAATACGGCAGCCATTCCAGCACGTTTCAGAGTTCGACAGAGAATGAATAGTGACTTATCGCCACAGCGGTTTATCGTACCGAGACATCGGCGCCCGTGTGGGACGACATCCAGCCACAGTGAGGCGAGTATGGATTCGGTGGGTGCAGTAGGGACGGACGGACGGACCGACGTGAGCGATTGCCGCAGTTGCGGCACACCACCGAACGAGAGGGCCGGCATGTTGTGCGGCGGGCATTGACGGCTCGCACCGTCACATCACAAACGTTAGCGCAGGAATTACTGTGTGTTGCGCAACAATCTGTTGCAGCACGTACCGTTCGACGTCGTCTGCAGGAGTGGAGACTTGTCGCATGGCGCCCACTGCTCCGAATACCATTGACGTTACACCACCGGCGAGTGCGGCGCCTGTGGGCCATTGAACGCCGCACTTGGACTACGGAATGGCACGACATTTTCTTCTCCGACGAATCCCGCTTCTGCCTGCAACACCACGATGGTCGGATCCGCTTGTGGCGGCACCGCGGTGAGAGCTGTATGGCGCCTGCAATATGCATCGCCATACCGGTCCGTCGCCTGGCGTTATGGTTTGGGGCGCAATTGGATATGACACCCGCCCCCTCTGGTACGCATCGCCGGTACACTCAACAGCCATCATAACATCTCCGACGTTTTGGAGCCTGTAGTCCTCCCTTACCTGCAAGACCTGCCAGCGGCTACGTTTCAACCGGACAATGCGCGCCCGCACGTGGCATGCATTGTGCAACAATTCTTCACAGCCCACCAGGTGTCACTGCTGCCGTGGCCAGCCTGTTCTCCCAATATGTTGCCCATCGAACCCGCCAGGTCCCTGAACAGCAACCGAGTGGCCCGGCAAGCTCCACCCGCGGCTACGCCTGATGAACTGTGGCAACGTGTGGAAGCAGCCTGGACCGACATACCCCAAGCCCACATTCAAAGCCTCTTTCGTTCGATGCCGCGGCGTGTAGCGGCTGTTATTGCCAGCCATGGAGGCCACACGAACTATTGATGTCTGCGTGTTCCGCAAGTCGCACGGGCCTGTAAGCTCAATCGTTTCATCTTTGTATCTGCTGCTATGTGTCCAGTAAATCTGGCTTTGCTATCTCGTGTCCTTCTTGGTGTTGCATTTTGGGTGGCCAGCAGTGTAGATCAGAAGCAGAAATGAACACTTACGCCCCCTGGTGGCCAAACCATTTTATACCAAAAAACATAAATTATATGCAAACGATTTCCCATCACGAGCTGTATCTGCTGCAGAAAGAATTCTTCAAATTGGAGTTTTAGAAGCACAGATATCGGAGAAAACGCAATTTAATCCCCCCCCTAGCGGAAAATCTATGCGTAATTTGAATAAGTGACTATAACTAAATAATGCCGTCCCGGTGGCGCAGTGGCCTAAGCGATGGCTTCTGATTATTCGTCCGAAAGGGTTCGGGTTCGAATCCCGGTGGGGCATGGATGTTGTGTTTGTCTTACTGAGCTGGCTGGCTCTCTCACTTTCCTGAAACCAGTGGCCCTAAATTAGGGAAGGGCATCTGATTATAGCCCATTGAGTTGCTCACGGTGATCGTTAAACCTCCAATCAAAAGAAAAAAAAACCCTTAAATAATCTTCGACATGAATGGAATCGAAGGGTAAAATAATTTTTGAATTGGATGTTTTTTTTTTTTTTTTTTTTTATTGAAGTTTAACGACCACCGTGAGCAACGCAATGGGCTTTAAGCAGTCGCGCGTCACTGATTTAGGGTCACTCATTCCGGTTAAGGGAGAGAGCCAGTGTTGTAAGACAGACACACCATCCATGACTCACCGGGATTCGAAACCGGACCCCTTTCCGGACGAATGATCAGAAGCCATCACTTAGACAACTGCGTCACCGGGGTGACGAATTGGATGTTTAGAAGCCAATATGTGGAATAAAATGTATTTTGAATTCGATATCATTTGTTTTTATGCTCTCTAGCTGCGAAATTGTGCATTGTGGAAAAAAATATATATCTACAATATATAGGATCATCATTCGCACATTTCAATCTTTCTAATGCAATAAGAATCTTTTAAATCGGACTATTAGTATCGGAGATATGGTGTCTACAGACGGACGGACAAACCGATAACATAAGAACGATATTTTTTCACAAAAAGACGTGGTAAGAATATGCTGATATGCCTAACCTCCATGACCTTTCTAAACATGTCGTTGGGCTGAAGAGCTAACTAATCATTTGTGCTCTGTCGCAGAAGCTTCTCTATAACCTTGAACGGAATTTTTCCAAGCTCCAACCCAAAAGCTCCTTTCTATCGTCGCGTTCACTATTCGATATTCATTCCCTTTCTATCGTCGCGTTCACTATTCGATATTCATTCCCTTTCTATCGTCACGTTCACTATTCGATTTTCATTCCCTTTCTATCGTCGCGTTCACTATCCGACATTCATTCCCTTTCTATCGTCGCGTTTACTATTCGAAATTCATTCCCTTTCTATCGTCGCGTTCACTATTCGATATTCATTCCCTTTCTATCGTCACGTTCACTATTCGATATTCATTCCCTTTCTATCGTCACGTTCACTATTCGATATTCATTCCCTTTCTATCGTCACGTTCACTATTCGATATTCATTCCCTTTCTATCGTCACGTTCACTATTCGATATTCATTCGTTCTGCGATGGTTTGTTTTTCGTTCTGCATTTGTGTGGAGTGTTGTGTTGTCGGCCTTCCCATAACGTTTGCGCTTTACTTGGTATTTACAACCTACGATTACCTAGCTTTACATTTTTAATAACATTATGTCAAAAACCTAAATTGCGATTTCTGAGCGATTATAATACTTTCCTATAACGACGGTGTGTGAGAAAGTAAAAACCACGTATTATTGGAGTGGAACTCGAAGGGGTGTAATTTTGAAGTCAAAGGGGTGTAATTTTGAAGTCAAAGGGGTGTAATTTTGAAGTCGAAGGGGCGTAATTTCAAGTCTCGCCCTCCCAGATTAGAAAAACTTGCTACTGTCTTGCTGCGGACACTATTTATGCTACCATGAGGACTGGGCTTTGACTTGTTCATAACGAAGAGTCTATACCCGGGACCAACGGATTAACGAAACTTCCGAACCTCGGCTAATCCTCAACGACTCAGCTGGACTTGAACCCAGAACTTTAAAGTCCCGAGCCGAGAAGGCAGTCCCCTTCCAATAGATACTTTCATGAAGTAGAAAGTTGAGCAATTATTCGTAGAATTTCTGCAATCAGAATGAATATTCAGCGTGAAATCACTACCCTAAAACAACAAAAAAACGTCCGAAGAGGAAAAAGTTTATACTTATTGCTGCAAAACTAAAATTTGTGTTTAATCTATTGATCCCAATTTCTCATTGTATGAAGAAGCTCTTTAAATTGATTATATTAAATTAATGATACAATAAAAATTACAGACATCTTTAGCGGAATTATCTGAGATTTGGGGGCACGATGTGATCATCCGCTGTAGGTAGCTTCATTTACATCCTTTGAAGGACTGAATTTATAGCTCAAGTATTCACCACTCCACTATTCTTTACCGTTCCCACACAGCTATTTCTCAAGGGCACGAGGCTCATAAGATTTATTTCTATGTTTAAGAATGCGCGGTAAGTCAAGGACAAAAAAAGAAAAAAATAATTTCTGCAGCTCCCGCTACTAAAATTAGTGCGGTATGAAAGCAGAGTTGGAAACCGGTCAAAAATTTCGGACTCGGGCTCAGCCGTCATATAATTGGACCCGACCCGACCCGGGCCTGATCCGGACAAATCTGCTTTGTGTCCGAATATACACTATATTGACAAAAGTCACCGGACTACTAGAAGAGAAACACAACATAGCATTTATTGACATACATTAGTACGGTGTCGGTCCACCTTTGGCCTTAACGGATGCACTAACCCTTCGAGACATGCTTTCGACAAGGTTTTGGAACACAGCGATAGGTATGCGCTTCCATTCAGTACATAATGCTGCTGCTAACTGTTGCTTAATAGTAGTCCTTGGTTCAAAACTTTTTTATGCGGCTCTCTAATTCACCCCATAGGTGCTCTATGGGATTAAGATCAGGACTCTGTGCTAGCCAGTCCATGCACGATACGGAATTATCGTCAAACCACGCAGTAACAATCCTTGCTTTATGGCTCGGTGCATTATCTGCTGGTACCAACAAGGCTCGGTTCCATAGTATTGCCACAGAGTTGGTAGCATAATTGTCCAGAATATCGAAGTAGACGTGCTGGTTAACAGGTTTGTCCACGATAACCAATGGGCCGCAACCATACCACGAAAAACACCACCACGCGAGTACACTGCCAGCTCCAAACTTGGCCGTAGGAACAGTACATTGTCGTAAATTGCGTTTCCCCGTCTGCCGCCATACCCACACACGGCCATCAGACTGATGGATCGTGTATCTGGATTCATCAGTCCATATAACCCGTTTCCATTGATCTACGGTCCACAATAAATGTTCTTTACACCATGCTAAACGACGAGTAGCATTCCGAGTGGAGATGAAAACCTTATGAGCAGCCGCACGACCCCGGTAATTTATGGAATTAAGTTCTCTTGCGAATGGTACGTGTACATACCGAGGTTCCAGCATTTTTACTCACCTGTACACTCAGGTCTTGTACAGTACTCCGTCGATTAGCTGTAACGACTCTCCTGAGGCTTCGACGTTCTCTACTGATTTTCTTTCGTCTGCCAGTTCGTTTTGCTGCTTCAGACACGCCATGTGTCTTTCACTTATTCAGTATATCCAAAACAGTTGACTTGAGTATGTTTAAACGCCTCTCGGTTTCTCTTATGGACAACTCACTAATATAACACCCAACAATCTTTCCTTTCTTAAAGTCTGTTCTCTCCCGCCGCGACATTTCCCTCAACCTCACAGTGCGATATGATTGCGGTCAACTGCAGGCTTGTTTTTATACCGTTTGCAGCTGTAACGCGCATCTTATTCAGTATATCCAAAACAGTTGACTTGAGTATGTTTAAACGCCTCTCGGTTTCTCTTATGGACAACCCACTAATATAACACCCAACAATCTTTCCCTTCTTAAAGTCAGTTCTCTCCCGCCGCGGCATTTCTCTCAACTTCGCAGTGCGATATGATCGCGGCCAGCTGCAGGCTTGTTTTTATATCGTTTGCAGCTGTACCACGCATCTTAACAACGCAGCGGATCCGTTTATTTGCTTTTGAAGGGGTGTCCGGTGATTTTGTCAATATAGTGTATACAAACATGGCAAAATAAGGTTTTAGGTCATCGGCAAGAGTTTAATATGTTTAGGTTCCTGTCTTTCACGTTGGAGAGTAAATGGGATTTTTCGTTGAAGTAGATTTACGACGAAGTAGAGGCTGAAACTTTTCAAATTTTTCCATTCCTTCAAGTATCAAAAGAGCCATATTTAGATTCCCAAAGAGCCACATGTGGCCGACTCCGAGTCTAGCCCATTGCTATTTCAGGGATTTTACTCTGATCGTGATTTCTTCCACTCTTGTTATTTTCCTTATCTACAAGTTCCTGGTTTTATATTTCTTCCTTACACTAAGCATGCATCTCTCCATTCTTCTTTCAGCTGTATGCAGTCTTTGTATGTCTCTTTTTTAGTTGAGGTCCACGTCTCCGCCCTGTACGTAAGCACTGGAAGGATGCATTGATTAAATGCTTTTAAGACCTAATGGCATACTGGTCTTAAAATGATACTGTTTCTTTCAAAAACTCTCCAAATTTTATACGCCAATTAATTTTTTCATCAATGGATTTCGCTTGATATCTGCTGCCTAAGGTAAATGTAGGAATTGGTTATCTCCAGCTTTTCCGCTTCAATTGATTTCTTTCATTTCTTGCCGACCCCGGGTCTAGCCCATGTTGAAAGTCCATTTGTACATGCGTTTAGTTTTCTAAAAGTTCATTTTTAATTCACATTTTTTTTACCCTTCTCAGCAAGTTCCTGGATCACACTCAACATCTCTGAAGTATTATTTCAAAGACCTCTGAAGGGTTCTTTGAAATATATATTTTTTTTCTGTTAAAAATTAAAACGGAAATAAAACCAGGTCTAAATCGGGTCAGAAACACCTTGACCCGACCCGTTTGACCAGCAAGAAATTGTCGACCCGTTGACTCGTGACCCGTTTCCATCTCTGTATAAAATACTAGGAAAAATGAAGTACCGGTATTCCATACCGGCGTATACAGGCCCATTTCGAGAACTACTTGTAGGCATGCGGGATCCACTGCCCCGTGGAGTTGTCTTCACATCCAGAGTCGGCCAGGCTACACGTTTCCAGTCATCTTACTTCCAAAGTCGGTGTTCCCGAGACCAGGCGAATCTCACAGCCTTATGTCGTCAGGCCAGCAACGGTATATAAAGCGATAGACATCCTTGCCAGCTGTCAGAGCTGTTTTCGGCAGGAGAATGACAAGTAATAATAATTTAAGGGATTTTCAACGTGGTGTCATAGTTGGCGCTAGTGAAATGGGCCATAGTATTTCGGAGGTGGAAACGAAGTTCGGATTTTCACGGACGACCATTACAAGGGTGTACCGTGACTACAAGAATTCCGGCAAAACCTGCAACTTACGATACAAGTGTGGCCGCAAAAAGACATTGAGTGAACGTGACCATCGTCGGCTGTCAAGAATCGTTTCATGCGATAGGCGTGCAACACTCTCGCAGGTATTATCGGAATTCAATCCTGGAGCCTCAACAAGCATCGGCGTCCGGACTGCGCAACGTACCCTGCACGATATGGGCTTTGGCAGCCGACGCCCAACCCGAGTCTCCTTGATGGGGGCACGGCACAGAGCTATGCGCCTCGCTTGGGCACGGCAACACCGCCACTGGACACTTGATGACTGGAAACAAGTAGCCTGGTCTGACGAATCGCGTGTCCAACTGTATCGGGCAGATGGAAGGATTCGTGTGTGGCGCGAACCCCATGAAGCCGTGGATCCCGCCTGGTACCGGCTGGTAGGGGGTCCGTAATGGTGTGGGGTGTGTTTAGCTGTACTTCACTTGGACTCCTGGTACGTTTATAAACGTCTGTGACCGGCCAACGCTATTTGCGCATCCTTTCTGACAAGGTACACCAGTTAATGTCCTGCATTCATGCTGATGGGTTGGGCATGTTCCACAGGACAATGCACCTCCACACAAGTGTCGGGACGCCACATTATGGTTAGAGGAGCATTCATCTGAGTTTGGGGTGTTGCCATTCCCACCCAAGTCCCCAGATCTGAACGTGATAGAACACATTTAGGATGCCATGAAACACGCTATCGAACACAGGAATCCGAGACCTCGGAATACACCCGAATTGTGGAACACTCTGCACGAAGTATGGTGTGCATTGCCTACAGCATTTTCCCAGAAGCTACTGGAGTCCATTACTCGTCGTATTTCTGCAGTCCTGCGCTCCCGTGGGGGACCTACCAAGTGTTAGATTGGTGTACCAGTTTTTCTGACACTTCAGTGTATACATCGTTTGTAGACGATAACATTTACCGCATGAATGTGGTGGCAGGCAACCACCACATGCATGGGGTAAATGGTTGCTCCCATTGCAGTATTTTTGGCCCTCAGTGTATCTTACAGGAAGAATGGTCCAAACTTTCATTATCGTACTTGAAAGACTTGTGTATGTCTATTCCAAATCGAATTGCTTCTTTTCTGAAAGCCCGAGGAGGGCATACCGCTTATTAATAAAAAGGTCTCCACAAACACATAGTGTTTCCATTATTAGCACATCTTTTGTAAAAAAGATCGTGCTTATGTTATCTATTTTTCCGTCCGTCCGTCCGACTGACCGTCCGTCCTCCTGTATATACTATATCTCCGCAGCTAATAGTCCGATCTGAACAATTCTTTTTGCATCGGGAAGCTTGAAATGTGCGAATGATGACCCTTTATTTCGCATTTTTTCCACGATGCCGTTATAAGGCGTAAATTCAGATGATATCGAATTCAAAATACATTTTATTCCATATAGTAGCTTTAAATCGTCTGATTTAAAAAATATTCTACCATTAGATTCCATTTTTGTGGAAGGCTAGATAGGTGCAGTCATTTTTTCAAGTTACGCATAGATTTTCACCTAGGGGGCGTAAAGGTAAACTGCGTTTCCCCCGATATCTCTGTTTCTAAAACTCCGATTTGAAAATATCTTTCTGCAGCAGATACAGCTCCTGATGGGAAACCTTTTGCATATAATTTCTAATTTTTGGTAGAAAATGGTTTGTCCACAAAGGGGCGTAAGTGTTAATTTCTGCTTCTGTTGCATTTGCAGCAAAAATATGAGCTTCTAAAATCGCGTATGAAAAAATTCGCTAGTGGACCGATACCACTCACGTCGATCAACCTTTTCGGAATATTTTGTTCTTAAAATAATGCAGGGTTTTCCGCCATGGAGCGTACATATATATCTTATTTTTGTCGATATCTCTGCTTCTAAGAGACCGATTTGAAACGCCTTCTTTATTGGATAGTTTCCAGTGCGAAATGTTTTTCATGTAATTTCAAAAATTTCAAGTAATTCATTGACTTTCCGGTAGGGGGCGTAAAGGAAAATTGTGTTTATCCCGATATATCTGCTTCTATAGCTCTGATTTGAAAACTTCTCTCTGCACCGGATTCAGTTTCTAATGGAAAATGCTTTGCATATAATTTCTAATATTTAGTAAAGAATGGTTTGACCATCAGGGGGCTTACCGGGATTCGAACCCGGACACATCTTGGACGGATGTTTAGAAGCCAGGTCATAGACCACTGCGCCACCGGGGAGGCTTCATTAATTTGATATACCTATGTAGTTCGTTGCTCCTCCAAATTTCCAAAAGGACCTAAGAAAAGCGTAATTTAGAATGACTAAAATGAAAGTGCAGTGTTGCCGCTCTACGGAAAATTCCTGAACATTAGAGATTCATCTTCGGGGAGAGGAGGGGTGGTGGTCCAACTTTGTTTTACTTGCATATTTTGAAGATTTTCCAAGGTATACCGTTCTTAACATGAGATGGCAAATACTGCTCAGTTGAAGTTCTACTGAAAGAAGTCCCTGAACCAATTATATCCTATCTCCTCTGGGAGCAGAAAACTTCGATTTACGGACGACTTTGGTTTTACAGCGCTTTCTTCAAGAATATATGTATGAGAATCATATACAGGAACACAACTGTTTGTACTAGTACGGTTTTCTAGATAAAATGCAGTACTTACACTCTCTGTTGCGTTCTCGTTCTCCTAAATATATTCTGCTATGACCGAGCAGTGAGCGAGGCAATTGCCCTTTTACGACCTTTAATCCTGCCGATAAATCTCGTTCCCATAGCTTTTATGACAAGTAAAATATTTCACCTGATGAATTACGTTTCTGCCGATGTCTTCAGGGCACGAGAGTCTTCTATCACAATAATCGTAATCCTGCTTTCATCCGCCATCAATCGAGACTAATTGCAAAAATATGATTCATTCTGTTAACAAATATAATAACGGGAAATGGTTTTCCCATTAATGTTTCTTCTTTGTTATGCTGCATGCTTATGACAGCTGTTAATAAACTCCAGGTTAAATACATTTTGCTGCGAATCCTTTTGTCTTCAGATAAAAAAAAGAAAAAAAGAAAGTTCGTCCGTCTGACAACATCGCTGCATCTAAAGTCAGGTACAAACAATTCGTTTTGCATCCGATAGCGCTATGCCAATGATGATTCACGAACTTTTGAAAATATGTGATGCCACAATTTTCTCGCTAGACAGCGCAAAAATATTATTATCTGTTATATAACATCTAAGCACTTAATTCAGAAATTATTTTTACATTCCGCTAGTTAAAGCTACATGAAAGGCTTACCATGCATTTTTTTTATGCAAGTGTTTATCCCTAAATCGGAACCTCTGTTTTGTGAGATTAGGTATATGTATTCCTTGGTTTAGCAATACGCCTCTGCCTAAGTAACTGTTTTTGAACATTCTTTTTTCATCTGATTACTGTAGTTACGGTGAGTAATATTTTAGATATTTCCGAACCTTTTTTGATGTTAAAGTACACCCATCAGGTGATGTAAATTCAGATTATCATCTCAATGATATCTTCTTTCTTAACTGTCAGATTGTACAAAATCATTTAACAGAAGTTAAATTCAACTAAGATCAGTTCAATTCATGTAATGTCTGATTTTCCAGAACTTTCCACGAGAGGTGTGCTGCTGTACGTTAGGTTTTTGAACTACGTTGTGCATATTTGAAAAATTATTTTTCATACGAATTATACTTTATTTTGCATACTTTTGTTACAAGGGTTTAGAAGAATTTATAAGATTTTAGAATCAATTCTTTTCCAGGTAAGGAATATTAAGTGGTAAATCTTTTTCAGTCAGCATGGAAATATTCGAAGATGCTATCTACGGCGGCAATGGTAATTAGCTAGAGCTGTAAAAATGTGTTTCTTAAGCAATCGTTCCTTGTAATGAAGAGCCTGTTCAGAAAACGTTAAGTGCTTTTTATCGTTTTAGTGACCTACGCTTCCTTCGATCATGTACACTGTGATCCGAAAAGCGCATCGAGACGGCTAAATTAGTTTATTGCTCAGGAGGCGTCAGAGAAACGCTCTCTCCCTTCGAGCAGAGGTCAGAGAAGGTCTTGTAAGGTAGTAGGAGAGGAAAAGCCGGCAGGATGACGATTTAAGAAGGAACAGTTTATCGGGTCTCCGGACAAGGACGATGAAACAGAATGAAAAGTTACGTAGAATTAGAGTAAATACAAAAGAGTGAATAAGTAGCGAGAAAATTGAGAAATTTAAGTAATACTTTAGTAATAATTCTAGGACAACTTGCACTATAAGTTTAAGCAAATAATAAATAAATTGAAATGGCTACTGCATCAACTATTTCATTGCTATACAAAGAGGATGTTCCCACATTTTTAGAACGATATTCCAGCAATATAATTGATGTTTAAAATAAAATTATTTCTTCCTTAAATGTTCTGGACTATGGACCTACATCTAGATTTCCAAGATAACAGGACATTTCTTAAAATTGGTAGTGGTATTTTATTCCACTCCTCTTCCACTGCTTTCCGTTGTCCAATCATAATTTTAGGTCTGCGTTTAAAAAGCGCTCTTTTTAGCAGTCCGAAGGCACAATAGTCCGTTGGTGACACATCAGGGGACTTTGAAGGAATATGAGCTACTCTTTGAAGGCTCTGTGGATAAAGGAATTGTATTTCCTCTTTTAATATAGGAGTTAAAATATTATTTTGGAAATATGTAGAATTGATTTTAACATTCTTTTGAACTTTTCTTAACTCTAATTTCCCATTGTCCGAGAAACCAGCAAAAATCATGAACCTTTACTGAAACTTCCTTTGGGTTCTTCGAACCAAGTTTTTCTGCTCCTTCGTGATAGCAAATCGACCTACTTTGTTACAATCGTTTCGCTAGACCGAGGCTTCATCAATAGTCACAATAAATTTCCATCTGTCTCCGGCTACACCGTGTTCTGCGCTCAGCCACATGCCTAGGCAAAAGGAGGTGAACATTATGTTTTTGCCGCCCCTGGTGGCTCAGTGGTC
The DNA here is from genome assembly GCA_039090855.1 of Macrothele yani. Classification (NCBI taxonomy): domain Eukaryota; kingdom Metazoa; phylum Arthropoda; class Arachnida; order Araneae; family Macrothelidae; genus Macrothele; species Macrothele yani. The sequence goes on from CM077011.1 coordinate 34,546,520, forward strand.
TAAGCGATGGCCTCTGATCATTCGTCCGAAAGGGGTCCGGGTTCGAATCCCGGTCAGGCGTGGATGTCGTGTTTGTCTTACGGCCCTTCCCTAGGACCAGTGACCCTAAATTAGGGACGGGCGACTGCTTATAGCCCATTGAGTTGCTTACGGTGGTCGTTAAACCTCCAATAAAAAACAAAACGAAAAACATTATGTTTTTTTTCACAGATTCAGAACCTTGTTTACAGTTGATACAGAGATTTTTAACAACTTAGCAATTGCACTTTGGGTAGGTGGATTTTCTTTTAAGACCAGTGACCTGACTTTTGAGACTTCAGAGTTCGGCCCCCAATCACCTGCTTCGCTATCGTGCCAATGGAATGCCGGGAGAAACGTTTCGCGATAGGTGGCGCTGCAGCTGCGTCGGTGTTTTCTCCCACGCTGTGTGTGTTACGTAATCGCTGTTTGCTGAGTGCGTCTTCCGTCTTCTGTTCGCCCTGTTCTAAGCGATACGTGGCTTCTGTTTTTTTCCCAGCGTGCGTTGTAGCTCTGTCAGTAGCCATGTGGAACAGGAGGCGTTTCTTCGACGAAGTTGGGAAGGATGAAGAAACATTCATTGCATGGTGTGAGCGGAAAGGAATGCTTCCAACCGAAAGAAGATGTTCCGCAGGTCATCCAATGAGTTTGCGAGTGGATATGTGTGATCGTTTAGGACAATTCAGGTGTAGGAAGAATCACGTTACAGGGAAAAGTGAGAAGTGTTCCCATTTACTTGGGACATGGTTTGAAGCTGCTTGTATTCCTCTTGATAAGGTGATGGCTATTTTGTATTGTTTCGCCAAAGGATTGTCCTACGATGATGCAATTGAGGAATCTTCCAAGGGTGGGGTTTCCACATCCTCCGCGATAGTCAGTGACTATTATCAGTCTTGCAGAGAACTAGTCGCAGAGTTTATGGTAGCTTACGAACAAGACGGACAGCTCGGGGGCCCTGGTGTCATCGTAGAAGTGGATGAGGCTAAGGTTGGGAAGCGGAAGTATAATCGTGGTCGTCTCGTTGAGGGCACCTGGATCCTTGGCATAGTCGTACATGTAGTACCTTCTTTGGATATTCGTTTGGTGTTCTTTTTCCTGTTAAACTCAATGCTTGACGACTTTTCCCTCTATTATTAATAATATTGTTTGCTTTACATTTAGAAATGCTAATTCCATGATTTTCACAGCGTTTTTTAATTACAGAATGCGAATATTTCTCTTCGTGAAGAGCAAAAACGTAACCTTCTACAAATTTTGAAGATGACAATCCGATTTTTGGCGTAAATGTGACAAGGATGGTAAGTCAGATAATTTCTGAAAACTTGAAAATTTTCATCGTCCTGGAGCGGGACTCGAACCCGCGTCTCCCAGAAAACGCCTAGGTATGCTAACCATTACACCACCCAGAACGACCAAGTTTCAAGTTTCCTTTCAATTTGAATTTAACCATCACAGGATTCGCTAGTCGAAGCAACCGGCATTCATGTTTAGCGAATCTGGAGGTTAATAATTCGACTAGCGAATCCTGTGATGGTTAAATTCAAATTGAAAGGAAACTTGAAACTTGGTCGTTCTGGGTGGTGTAGTGGTTAGCATACCTAGGCGTTTTCTGGGAGACGCGGGTTCGAGTCCCGCTCCAGGACGATGAAAATTTTCAAGTTTTCAGAAATTATCTGACTTACCATCCTTGTCACATTTACGCCAAAAATCGGATTGTCATCTTCAAAATTTGTATTATATGGCGTAATCCCGTGTATCTTTCATGACGTAACCTTCTATCCAAAGCTTATTTACGTGCGCCATTTTCTTAGCAGACGATATTTTAATGCAGCAGAAGTTTCTTTCGTGTTCGCCTAACACGCTGTTGGCAGTTTCAATTCCTTGAACTTTTTTTTTATTTTCTGTAATTACTTATCAAAATCGTTTTAAAAATGTGGGCCTCTGAATTTTCTACGAACTGCAATTTTAAATATCGAATTTGAGCGGAGCTTAACAAATAAACCAACACAGCCTTCTATAACGTATCCCTTTTTACGTTATGTAAGATTTCCGGCTGAATAGATGTTAAACTAAGGGTAAATGCGATGCAACTACTTGTGCCAGATAACTCACGTTAGACTAAGGCTTTTACAACGGCCAGAAGAAACATATACAGAAGTCCAACTTACGTCAACTTTTTATTGGTCCAGCAACATTAGACGAAATCCAAAACACACCACTTCACATATCTTAGTCAATAAGTCCAACTTACATCAACTTTTTTATTGGTCCAGCAACATTAGACGAAATCCAAAACATACCACTTCACATATCTTAGTCAAGAAGTCCAACTTATGTCAACTTTTTACTGGTTCAGCAACATTAGACGAAATCCAAAACACACCACTTCATATATCTCAGTCAAGAAGTTTACAGTCAAAACTCATTAACGATCTAATGCCGCCCCGGTGGCGCAGTGGTCTAAGCGATGGCCTCCGATCATTCGTCCGAAAGTGGTCCGGGTTCGAATCCCAGTGAGGCATGGATGTTTGTGTTTGTCTTTCGGCACTGGCTCTCAATATGTTACTTGTCCAACACTGGCTCTCTGTGTACATTTGGCATACTGTGAAATCCATGTTTGATGATATTTATTCACAATGTGTTACATGATCAACACTGTCTCTATCTGTGTAAATTGATCATTTGGCATGCTGTAAACCATGTATGATTTGTACTTGTTGCTGTGAAATATCTGTATCCTGTTTATGTCTGCATGTATGTCTTTGTACCACCAGGTCCAATAAATCATAAAAACAAAAAAAAAAAAAAAAACTATCTGACATCTCTACACACAAATCAGATCATAGGTAGAAGATTTTAGGAAGGGAGGTCTGACCCCAGGTCTTAAACAACCCTTAGAAATAGGAAGCTAGGAGAACTGGACTAGAGTGCCCTATAGGAAAGTAGCACGGAAGCGAGGAAGAGAGGGGGAGGAAGACGCCCTTATTTATTACCGGGCGGGCCTAACACACACAAAGCAACCTCTGCATCGTCTTTTTATCTAACGTTCTTATCACATACATACGTCACTCTTGTTCCGACCTCAGTGTGTTGCCAACATCATTCGCGTTTGATGGAAAAGACATAACGTTAAGATTAGAAAATCGTTAAGAGAACGAACTCAAATTTGCATAGAAAAAGAAATTCAAAAGCAAAGTTAAAATAGAATATACGTTATACTTCTTACACTTTTTTGAACTTTTTTCTCTCCGAGTTGTCTCCTTAGGGGACATGAATTGTGACTGTTTTGTTTGATCATGCTCTAGTTTCCATAAATCGGGTTGGCAAATTCTTTTAGTCTGAATAGTTTTTAATCGCTATCGCTGTCAGCATAATCCATAAGCTTCGGATTTTCAAGGTGCGCTAATTTTCTATTAGAGGACCAAACAATTCTGAGAGAAAAACTGAGTTACATAATATGTCGTTCAAGTCGAACGAAGCTGGCATAAAATTCAAACTGAGTATAAGTAAGAGAAAAAGCAAAGTTATGGTTTTCGAGCAAGGAACTGTTAGTACCGAATGCAAAAGCAGTGTAAGTAGTACAGAGGTAGACCAGGTGAATGAGTTTGTGAATCAAGGAAGCTTGTTTGAGAAAGAAGAAAGACTTGATGGGGAAATCAGTAGGCAAGTGAATTCAGCTTTGAAAGCCAGAGATGCTTTAGGAGTATTTTGCAGGACTGATAGTTTCTCAAAAAGTTCACGAATGACTGTGTATGGAAGTGTAACTTATCAATTACACTTATAATTACAGTAGTGAAACCCGATATTGCAGAAGAAATACAGGATTAGTTATGCGTTGGAGTCACGTGTTACTTCTCGGAGTTCGTTACAAGAGGACTGATAGCTTATCACAGGACTGATAGTTTCTCACAGGTCTGATAGTTTCTCAAAAAGGTCCCAGGTCTGATAGTTTCTCAAAAAGGTTTCTCGCAGGTCTGATAGTTTCTCAAAAATGTCCCAGGTCTGATAGTTTCTCCGAAAGGTCCCGAATGACTGTGTATGGAAGTGTAATTTATCAATTACACTTATAATTACAGTACTGAAACCTGGTTTTGCTGAAGAAACACAGGATTCGTTTGTACGCTGTAGACACGTGTTACTTCTTGGAGTTCGTTACAAGAAGACTGATAGTTTCTCACAGGACTGATAGTTTCTCAAAAAGGTTTCTCACAAGTCTGATATTTTCTCAAAAATGTCCCAGGTCTGATAGTTTCTCAAAAAGGTTTCTCACAGGTCTGATAGTTTCTCAAAAAAGGTCCCGAATGACTGTGTATGGAAGTGTATAATTACAGTATTAAAACCTGGTTTTGCTAAAGAAACATTGGATTCGTTTGTTGGCTGGAGACACGTGTTACTTCTTGGAGTTCGTTACAAGAAGACTGATAGTTCCTCACAGGACTGACAGTTTCTCGAAAAGGTTTCTCACAGGTCTGATAGTTTCTCAAAAATGTCCCAGGTCTGATAGTTTCTCAAAAGGTTTCTCACAGGTCTGATAGTTTCACAAAAATGTCCCAGGTCTGATAGTTTCTCAAAAAAGGTCTCGAATGACTGTGTATGGAAGTGTAATTTATCAATTATCCTTATAATTACAGTACTGAAACCTGGTCTTGCTGAAGAAACACAGGATTCGTTTGTGGGCTGGAGACACGTGTTACTTCTCGGAGTTCGTTACAAGACTCATTCTGAATATACAACGAAGAACCAAAACATTCTAACGACCTGCTTAATATGATGTTGACCCTCCATGTGCCACCAAAACAATTCTCATCCGGCGAGTCATGGGTGCTACAAGATTTCTAAAGATGTCTTGTGGTATCTCTTGTACCAACACGTTACCAGAAGATCCTTTAACTCTTGTAATTTTCGTGGTTTAGCTGCCGCAGATCGGATTTGCTGTTCCAAGTCAAACCACAGATGCTCGATTAGATTGAACTCTGAAGAATTTGGAGGCCAGGACAATACCTGAAAATCTTCCTCATGTTCCACAAACCATTCACGAACAATTCCTGCAGTACGGCATGGCGCATTTTCCTGCTGAAAGAAGGCAAAACTAGAGGGAAATACCGTTGCCATGAAAGAACGTACCTGGTGTGCAGTGATGTTTAGGAAGGTAGTAGACGTCACAGTTTCCTGCACATGAATGGCTGAACCCAGGGTTTTCCAGCAGAATATTGCCCAAAGCATTGCACTTCCTCCACTCACCTGTTTTGGTCACACGGTGCATCTGGCGCCAACACATCCCCAGGTAAACGTCCACCTGATGCAACAGGAAACGAACGAGGCGATCTTCTTCCAATCATTCAAGGACTAGTTTTAATGCTCGCGTGCCTATTGTAGGCGCTTTAGACGGTGAATCGAGTTTAGCATGAGCACTCGGAGTTGCCTGCGACTACGAATGCCCATTTTGAGCAGGCTTCGAGGTACTGTGTGTTGTAACACATTACTCCAGTAATCAGCATGCCAATTACAGTTGGGTTGCCCTACAGTACCGCTTCTGTCTGCTTGTACCATATTGTGTAGACTTCGCTCACCTCTAACATCAACAAACCGTGGTCTTCCCGCATCTTGCCTGCTGCTCGTGGTTTTTTCTCTCCTCGAATGACTTGTTGAAGGTACTAACCACGGCTGACAGTGAACAACCCACAAGCCTTGCCATCTGAAAAATGCTCGAACCCAGTCGCCTGGCCAATATAATTTGGTCTTTATCAAACTCAACTAAGTCCATTGTCCTTCCCATGTTAAGAACAAGAATAAGACTAATCAACAAAGCTCAATATCAGGTGTTATTTATAAAGTTTCTTGGTCTTCACACGCGCAGTAGTTTACCTGCGGTAGCTCCTATTTGTAAAAAGCTGCATTGGTCATAATGCTTTTTGCTGTTCGCTATGAATATACGAGGGTTGTACCGAAAGCAATGCAAAAGGGGCATAGCTTTTTTATAAAGTGTCAGAAGTCGTTCAAATTGCACGTATTGGTAGAGTAACTCTTTATCTATACAAAGGTACTACTACTCAACACAGTCTCCATCACAAGCGGTGCATTTGCGCAGTCGTTGAACCCAACTCTCGAATCATTGGAAAAATTCAGGTGTGGACTGTTATACCCACTTCTTCATTGCCACTTTCACCTTATCGGTGTCTTCAAATCTTTATCCTAGGAGACTGTCCTTCATTGGACCGAACAGGTGGAAGTTGGAGGATGCCAGATCTAGGCTGTACGGAGGATGGGAGACCACCGCTCAGCCTAATTTGCCGATCGCATGATTTTTTGCCAAAGAAGTGTGTGTGTGGTCTCGCATTGTCAGGGTGAATATGGATCCTCTTTAGATTCTTGTTCGGTCTCTTCCTCCTTATGGCTTCTCTAAGCTTCTTGAGTGTCTCAATGTATCGCTCGCTGGTCACGGTACGGCAACCTTCCAGTAAAACAAGGAGAATGACAACCCTGTCATCTCAAAAGACAGTCACCATGACTTTCTGTGCTGATCGCTGACTCTTGAACTTCTTAGGCCTCGGTGAAGAGGTGTGACACCATTCCACGGGTTGATTCTTCGTTTCCGGAGAGTAAAGATACGCCTACGTTTCCTCCCCTGTCACCAGATCGAAAAAAAAAAAACCGTGTCTTCATTGGCTTCCAGCAGATCAGAGAAGAATTCCACCCTTCTCTGCTTCAAATCGGGCGTCAAGGAACCTACTTTGCACACACTTTCCGATACCCCAAGTCTTCCACCATCTTTTGTATGGCATTTTGAACGCAGTCCAGTTGTGCAGCAAGATCACGGATTGCGAGTCGCCTTTCCGCGCGAATCAATTCATCCACTCGCTGACGATTCGTGTCAGTGGTCGCAGATGATGGTCTCCCACTGCGTGGTTTGTCTTCAATGCTAGTTTCCCCTTCTTCAAACTTCTTCATCCATCTGTGCAAATTGCTTTTGCCAATGGTGTCATCTCCATAAACTCTGTAGCCTTCTGTGGATGTCGGACAGCCTGCACCCTTCCTTTGTCAAAAACTCAATGACAGCACTTTGCTTCTGCTTGGAATTCATTATTTACTTGCAATGAAGAAGAGTTACTATACAGGAAGAGTTATATGACGTGCCTACCCAGCAGGACGCACACGACATAAAGGCAGATAGCAGTCAGATCGAACGTCCGCGTAGCTTAATTGGTAGAGTGACTTATTCCGGAATGAGGGGACCCGGGTTCGAGCCCCGGCGTGGACAAAAATGACGGAGAAATTTACTTCGCTATAATGGCGCCCGAACTTTCCGGATGACCCGGCCGTTCAAAATCTCGCAATGGTGTGTTGTTCTTTCCACACCGCGAGATAGGAAAAATAAGAGAATCCCTTCTCGAGAGCTTCGAAAAATGTGTGATGTTGCATTCCACACACTAGATTGACTAGGAGTTCTTAAGTGCACGTTCTACAGCGGATGGCTGCCTGTGACGATTCATGGTGTCGGCTGACCCGTGGGCCATGCCCCCTGCCCTCTTTCGGAGGAGGGTGTGTGTGTGACGTGCCTGCTCAGCAGGACGCACACGACATAAAGGCAGATAGCAGTCAGATCGAACGTCTGCGTAGCTCAATTGGTACAGTGACTTATTCCGGAATGAGCGGAACCGGGTTCGTGCCCTAGCGTGGATAAAAATGACGGAGAAATTTACTTCGTTATAGTTACTATAGAGGAAGAGTTTCTCTATCAACATATGCAATTAATTTTAACGACCTCTGTCAGTTAATAAAAAAGTTATGTCCACTTTTAAATTACTTTCGATACAACCCTCGAATGTTGTGTTCATCATTACAGGCTGGGAGGAGGGGGGGGGCATTGGTTTTTCACCTCTCCTTTTTAAATTAGTGGTATTACATTAGAGAAGGTGAAATTCTTCTCCCTCACAAGAGCCGTTAAATAAAAAGAAGCAGCGCGTCATGTCTATTCTAAGAAAGTAGTTCACGCTATGCGTAATTTGCCTTAATTGCTGCATTTTTTAATCATTATAGTGGTAAGTAAAAATTAACATTTCGTACTTCTTTCACTAGTGATTTTTTTAACCAAACTGCATTTATTTCTATTAAAATTCTCCGTGAAAGGAAGTGATTTTCCGAAGACGATAAGCTCCTGTTGTTCAGGGTCTATTAAGCGCACAACAAAATAGGATATTTAATGGTTAAAAGTTGATGCATAAATTCTCACGTCCGCGTTATTTTAAGGTGGATAATAAAGTGCGATATTCATTTATTTTATAGCGTTCACGTTGAACTCTTTTGAGATAAATGGCCTCTTGCTCGACTAGCTGGGCTTGTGACGCCAAGAGGAATCCCATGTTTCATGTCGGATACCCACTAACCACAGAGAACACTGCTTCCCAAGCAGATTTCGAATTCCCTGAAGAAATGCCCCCACTGTATGAAACTACTCCGAAAACATGGTAAGGCTTTTACCCATATATTACAGTTTTATTGAGAGAAAATGGCTGGCTCAATAACGGCATAGGTAGCCATAAATAAATCGGCCTCGTAGGGGTTTCTGTGGCAAGGGTGATGAAGCTTAAATGTCCGGAACCTTTCCTTTCTTCGTTTTTTTTTTCTTTTTTAATATGTGATTTGTTTTAGCTACTGGCCTCAATTCTTATCGCTTGCTAAATTGTGCGACCTCCAGAGTAAAGGCTTCCGTTGACTTCTGAATGTTCCTTTCTGAAAATTATTGCTCACAAAGGCTGTTAAGCAGTGTGTGTGTCAACTATTTATACGGCGTCAGCTGATATTAAATATGAAGTGCGGAGCAGCGTAACCCTTCAGTTATCGCAGCATATGAAGCAATAAAAACAAAAACCTATTGTCCATTATGACCTCCTCCAATACGGATTGAATTAAGAAGTACGTAAGAAGGATCTACAGATAGCAAAATTGATTCGTTACAAATAGGATAATGATTCATTTTTAACCCTGCATTGCTCAGGTCAAGAATACTTACGTTATTACTAGATTGGGTTCCTCGCACCCCAAATTATTTTCTAAACTTTTACCCGCATTTTCAAGGACTATGTGAAATGCATAAAACAAACGCTTATTTTAATCTTTATTAACAAATGTAACCCTAATTTTTTACAAAATTATAGTCCACCTGTCTGAAATAGAGAATAATTTATTAGGTGTAAAAATAAGTTTCAAAGCCTTTTTAGACAACGCAACATGTAATTTGAGAGAAAACCACAATTCCTTTACGAATCAAAATATGCGTCGTCATTATCTATCACCTTCCGCCATCGGTCGGGCAGCTGACGGATTCCAGCCATGAAGAACCTTTTGTCGTGTGACTCGATGAAGTCGTCAATCCATTTTTGCACTTCGTCACATGTCCGGAACCGCACAGCAGGCAAACCATGTTGCATCAGTCGGAAAAAATGATAGTCTGGATGGGCTATGTCGGGACTATACTTCGGGTGCTCCGAAACTCCCCAGCCAAGCGTCAATAACGTTTCCATGACTGATTTCGCGACATGCGGCCTAGGGTTGTCATGTAGTAATTTCATGAGATGCAATTCTTTGCATGTGAATGGACGTTTCCGACAGATTTCCTGGTTCAATCGCAGCAATTGTTGCTTGTAGCGATCAGCAGTAACAGTTTGACCCTGTTTCAATAGTTCATAATAGAGCACATCCTTCATATCCCACCAGATGCACAGCAGAACTTTCTTGGAGTGAATATTGCGTTTCGGTGTCGAAGTCGTTGCTTCACCGGGATCTACCCAGTGTTTTTTAGCGTTTGGGATTGTCGTACCATATCCACTTTTTATCACCCGTAACGATTTTCCACAGGAAATATTTTCTGTGTTGTTTATTCAACTCATTCAAACACTTCATGACACGCATTTCCTTTTTTCTCTCGCCCAGGTCACGTGGCACCCATTTTCCTTCCTTCTGAATCTTTCCCATTGCGCGTAAACGATTGGAAATGGTTTGTTGAGTTACCCCCAGTTGTTCAACTAGTTATTTTTTCGCTTGAGACGAATCTTCATCCAGAAATGCTTGCAGTTCCTCATGTGCAACCTTCTGCGGGGCGTCGCTACGTTCTCGATCGCTAAAATCAAAATCACCTGCTTTAAACCGTCTGAACCAAAACTGGCACGGGCTTTTCGATACAATATTCTACCCCAGAACAGATCGATGCACATGCTTTTGCAGCACGTTTTTGTTGATGAAACTCGTAACGAATGCAGTGTCGAATAAATGCAGGAACGCTTTCCATCTTTCACCTAGCAATGTGCAAGTACGTTTGACTGTTGGGCAAACTTCTGTGTCACATTTTATACTCCGGACCAGTTACGGTCACATGACAATTACGCGGGGTATGTCGGATATGTAAATTAGCAGTATACGTCACATAGAAAACTCTTTAAAACTTATTTGTACACTTAATATTTATTAATCAGGCAGGTTTCACTGCACACAGCACGTTACCGAAATTACTCAGGTGGGATTTCTCACTCCCCATACCCGAAGAAAGCGTCCTATAACTTCGAAATTCAAGCAAGAACTAATGCCAAATACCTGACTGCCCTTTGGAGACTGTAATTGAAAGGTATACAAATGTACAAAGGATAAGCAAGCGCCATCTACGAGCAGTTCAATGAAATAAATCTGCAGGGGTTTACTACACCCAACGTGAGCAATGCACGGTTAATACAGGGTGTACATTTCGCTGCTTTACCCATGTTTTTATTAATAACATCGTGAATAATTACAGTAATTGAATGATATTTCGTAAGAACATACTTTCATCCATGAAAAACAGAACCATATCATAAGAGATGGTGAAAGTGTCCTCCCTGTGCATCGAAACAAGCTTGAACACGAGACCCCATATTTCGGAAAGTTCACGCCAGTTGCTCCAGCGTGATCTCTGCCACTGCCTCGCAGATGTTGTTGTTCAATGCCTGTTGGCGCTCTCGTTGTGACCTTGGACGTCGCACATGTTAGGTTCTTGATTCCCAGAGGTTAGTTCAGTTGTTTGTTTGTCGGAGGCTGATCGTATGTGTTAACGATGTCCTCCAGGTTAACCATAGCCGAGCGTGTGTTTCTTGTCCGTATTTGTTGGGAGAGTTAGTTGATAAAGATGTGTTTGTGTGAATTTCGTAGGAAATTATGATGACGGACTGCACCAAGTAAACAGCGTATCCTGCAACTGGTTAAGAAGTTGGAGACCCATGGAATATTACATGATTTCATGGAGTATGGCTGAAATCGAGTCATTCTTTGGAGATTGAGTGATTTTTAAAGAAATGGGTCCATCTCGATTTCCTGACCTAACACCCCTGATTTCTTTCTCTGGGGGTGTCTCAAATCAGTGGTGCTTCAAAACAAGCTGACAACCCTTTGAGGTAGGAAGAACAACATTTCCGAGGAAGTGGCAGGGGACTTTTCGAAATATGGAGTCTCGTGTTCAAGCCTATCTCGATACACAGGGCGGAGACTAACAACATCTCTAATGATATGGTTCTGTTTTCCATGGATGAAGGTATGTTCATACCAAAGATCATTCAATTACTGTGATTATTGGGAAATATGGAGTCTCGTGTTGAAGCCTGTCTCGATGCACAGGGTGGACACTTTCAACATCTTTTATGATATGGTTCTGTTTTCCATGGATGAAGGAATGTTCTTACCAAATACCATTAAATTACTGTAATTATTCACGATGTTATTAAATATTAAAAACTTGGGTGAAGTTGCGAGTGGGACATTCTGCATAAAGTCAACCTTCTGTAGAAGATCCAAATTATCTTCCCCATGGAAAAAACAAATATACATTCATGAGCCACAGCATTATGACCACCGACTAAATAGCGCGCTGTGTAAACTTTGCCTGTGATAACTGCTTGCTCCTGACGATCCACTCGACCGCGGAAGGTGTGCTCAGGTATTCTATGCCAGCTGGTCAGAGTGATGTCTATGAGTTCGACGACAGAGCGAAGCATCAGCGTGAATCGGCGAACGCTGAGTACCACAAATGTTCGAAGGGATCCAAATCGGGGAAATTTGGAGGCCAGGGTAGCACGCGGGATACTTCGACATGATCCTAGAACCATTAAGTTGTGTAGAAGGGAGACCGCGAGTTCGTACCCGTGAAACTTGTATCCAGAAAATTCGTATACGGGAGTTTGGTACTCGGAAAACTCGTACCAAGAAGATTGGCAGCCTTCCAAGTTAGCGTTGTTACTGCGACGTTACAGGTAGTTGTACAAACTGTATAAATGACAACTCACTACCCCTTCAGTGCTCCCAAACTGGTTTAGGATAAGTGGCCACCAATAACTTGCCACACACTTTAGGGGGCAGTATAAATATTGCTCTTTCTTGACCACTTCACCTATGTAAAAACAAATATACTTGTGTGTACTTCTAACGACACAATACATATCATTGCACTTATAATACTGTTCCCATAACAAGCAGTAATTTTTTCTTCGTTTTTATAGCAAACTACATTCAGGTGCATGAAATTGTTTTTTCAGTTACAGTAGATTATGGTTAATTGGGACACATTGGGGCTAGATCTTTTTGGCTCAATTAAGTGTCTATCCCAATTATGCGAAGCTTTATTCCAAAATTCCAATTAGGGATGTTCTTCGAACTATCACAAGTAAATGGCTGTCGCGATTAACAGATGGCCCAATTAACCGTATTCAGAATTTTTACTGTTGTGGCCAAAAATTTGTAAGTCGTACAATGCGCGTTGCTGAACCGACCAAATACACTTGTCATATATGAGGCGTTTACTGCCATTAAAAATTTTGTAAATGCAGCAAACTTATAACTAAACATTTAGCTAAGTATTTAGTTGGGCACAACAGACTTGGTCCAGCAAACACGTTTGGGATATACGCTATATTGACAAAAGTCACCGGGCACCTAGAAGAGAAACACAATATAGCATTTATTGACATACTTTAGTACGGTGTCGGTTCACCCTTGGCCTTAATGCATGCACTGACCCTTCGAGATATGCTTTCGACAAGGGTTTGGAACACAGCGATAGATATGCGCTTCCATTCAGTACATAATGCTGCCGCTAACTGTTGATCAGTAGTAGGCCTTGGTTCCAAATTTCTTATGTGGCGCTCTAGTTCATCTCATAGGTGATCTATGGTATTAAGATCATGGCTCTGTGCTGGCCAGTCCACACACGATACGGACTTATCGTCAAACCACACCGTAACAATCATTGCTTTATATGGCTTGGTGCATTATCCTGATTGATACCAACAGGGATCGGTTCCATAGTATTGTCACAGAGTTGGTAAGGCATAATTGTCCAGAATATCGAGATAGACGTTGTAACATCACAGACACTCGATCACAACACAAAACATTTATTACTTTACACAAAAAACATCAACTGGAATACACTCCGTGGTATAAACGAACTTGTTGTCTTAGCCAAAGCTCGCCATGTCCTCCTCCTTCGATATCTCTCTCGCAACTCTCCTCATCACTCACCACACGCTCAAGTCATTAAATGTCAATGTATCCTTCCGCACTTTTGTGCGTGGAAGTCGTACTTTACAACCCCTCCTCACTCCAGAGGAACTTTTTCCAGTGGTAAAATGTTCTTGTCATTTTACAATACAATAGTCATAGTTCACATAATGAGTCATAATCCATTTACAAAGAGAAATATATGAGTTAATTTAACAATCATCTTTACGTGTTTTCCAACAATTTCTATGTAGTATATATCACAACCAAAAAAAAAAAAAAAACAAAAAACAAAAAAATGTTTTCACTAGCAGACACATAGCATGATCAAGGCGGATCATCTAAAGTTGGAACTCTGCTCAGTCCATCTGCATTTTTGTGCATAGTTCCCGATCGATGAATTATAACAAAATCATATGCTTGTAAAGCAAGGGCCCATCTCATTAGACGAGCATTTGAACTTGCGCTGGTGCGTAACCAAACGAGAGGGTTATGATCAGTTTGTATGAGGAAATTTTGACCATCCAGGTAGCATTTCAGTTTTCTGTACCGCAAATATAATGGCTGCACATTCTTTTTCACAGGTACTGTATGTCTTCTCTGCTGTCGAAAGTTTTCTGCTTAGATAGAGTACAGGATGTTCAGCGCCATCTTCTTGTTCTTACGAGAGGACGACTCCCATTCCTTGATCTGAAGCATCAGTTTGTAGAATAAATCTACGTTCATAGTCAGGGGCATACAGAACAGGAAAACTAGATAAATATTTTTTTAGTTCCACAAAAGCTTTTTCACATTGTTCTGACCATATAATTTTCTCTTTACGATTTTTACCCTTCAAGATGTCTGTCAAGGGAGCTGCTATCGAATAAAACATTGGAATATATCTGCTGTAATATCCCGCCAGGCCTAAGAAAGATCTTACTTGCGTCTTGTTCTTTGGCGTAGGAAAATTTTGTATGGCCTGAAACTTTCGTTCCGCTGGTTTTCGATATCCTTGTCCAACAATATGACCCAAATACAAGACGTGATCTTGAGCAAACTTACATTTGGAAGGTTTTATGATCATGATCAAAGAAGCCCTCTGCAACCTCTGTAGCACTTCTTCAAGATGTATCAAATGATCCCCCCAGTTTTCGGAAAAAATGGCAACATCATCTAGATATGGTACGGCAAACTCTTCGCAGCCTCTCAAAAGTTCCGACATCATTTTTCTAAAGAAATAAGGTGCGTTCTTAAGGCCAAATGGCATCTTTAAGGGCCGATACGTTCCAAAAGTAGTCACAAACGCTGCCAATCGTTGAGCTCTAGCACTTAATGGAATTTGCCAGTACCCTTTTGTTAAATCTAATACTGTAATATACTTCGCTCCAGAAACCTCTTCGACTCTTTCTTCTATGTTAGGCAATGGATAGAACTGGGTCCTTGTCACTTCATTCAATCGCCTGTAGTCAATACATGGGCGTGGATCTCTTCCGGATACTTCTACCAAAATCATGGGTGATGTATAGTCTGATTCACCAACTTCTATAATCTTGTACTGCAGCATTTTATCTATCTCGGCTTTAAGAATATTTATCTGCCTGGGCGACATTCTATAAGGCTTAACTCTTACAATAGCATTACTAGCTAGCTCGATATCATGTTCGACCAAATGAGTCTTCCCTGGAATATTAGAAAACATTTTCAAGTAATGGCATAATAGTTTTTTCAGATCCTGAATTTGTTGGCCACTTAGGCGCTCTCGAAGTTTACAGTTCTCCTCGATATCAGAGAAGTTAAATATATTGGGATTTTTTTCAACTTGCGGAAATTTAATCTCTAAATCCATTTCACCATTTTCACAACCGGGCAATAAGTTCACAAATTCTGGTCGTTTATGGTATGGTTTCAGCATGTTAATGTGATATACTTGATGCTTTACATTTGTACCTTCAAAGCTTACTACATAATTAGTCTCAGAAATTTTTTTCTCAATTTTCCCTGGTCCTTTCCACTGTTCCGCTAACTTATTTGGCCTGCAGGTAACAAAAACTAATACTAAATCTCCTTCTTGAAATTCACGTTTTACCGCATTTCTGTCATACCAATATTTTCTTTTCAATTGAGCCACTTCCATGTTTTTAATGGCAAGTTCTTGACATCTTTTCATCCTATTTATTAACTCAAATACATATTCAGTGACATAGTTTTCTTCTTCAGGATGACCCATCCATTTTTCATACAATAGTGTCAGTGGTGTCCTCAAATGTTTTCCATGCACCAATTCAGCAGGCGTAAACCCTGTGCTTTCACGTGTCACAGTTCTCAAAGCAAACAGCGCCGCCGGTAACTGTTTCTCCCAATCCGGAGCAGACTCAAGACATAAAACTCTCAACATCCTTTTAATAGTTCGATGGAAACGTTCTACCGGATTACTTTGGGGATGATATACAGAACTATGAGTAACTTTTATTCCAAACCGCTCCAGAAATTCTAGTGTCAAAATGCTTACAAAACTGGCTCCTTGATCAGTTTGAATTTCTTTCGGAAATCCCATGCTGCTAAAAATGTGTAACAAAGCGTCAACTACCGACTTGGATCCTATGTCTGGTACTGGTACTGCATCTGGATATTTGGACGACAAACACATAGCTGTAATTATGTATCTATTTCAGCTTGAAGTCTCGGACAAAGGCCCACAGGCATCAACGTTAAATTTTGTAAAAATTTCAGGATTAATTGGAACTATTTTTAAAGGTGCTTTCTTTTTGTCCCCAGCTTTTCCAGCACGTTGGCATGAATCACAAGATTTTACAAATTCTTCAATGTCTTTATAACAGTTAGGCCAATAAAAATACTTCGCTAGTCTGTCTTTGGTTTTTGTCACTCCTAAATGCCCCGAAGTTCCCTCATGACACATGTTTTTTATTTGTTCTCTATATTGTTCTGGAACAACAGTAAGATCTTCCTCTTCGCCAATCTTGTTGATCTTCTTCTTCACCAACATCCCATTTCTTAGTACAGCATAACCATTTGCCTTTTTAAAATCTGTTTTCTCTATTTCTTTGAGAATTTTTTTCAATTCCAAACTTTGCCGTTGATCTTCCATGAAACTTTTTGAATCCATTTTTACCAACTCTAACATGGCTTTATCTTCATCATGCCTCAATGGCAGAATTTCTTCTTCTAATTCATCTGATTCTTCGGAACCCACAGCCTCTCCTTCAAGGGCTTGTTTTTCTTTCTTCCCTGAATCATTCTTTACTGAATTTCTCTCTTCGTTGTTTCGTTTCTGTTTTTCTTGATACCTAGTAACCACAACATTTACTTGTTCTGAATTAAGTGGCCACTCCATATCAATTTTTTTAACAAAGCGGCAGTCTTATTTCCAAGTAAATATCTACCTTGATCTAGGGACTTTCTAATCACTGCAGCCTTAGTTACAATATGACCTAATTCACATTCTAGTTCAACTTCTGCAAATGGTAAACAAACCTTTTGTTCATCCAGAAGATGCTGTACCCACACATGTTCTCCAGTAAACTCACCTGGCGACACATACTCTTGACAAATGATATCAACTGATGAACCTGTATCCTGGAGAATAGGCATGGTAACTCCATTTATTTTTCCTTCAAAGGTATAGGGTGCCAAGAGATCCCCTTCAGTTTCCTCTCTGATTCTATTTACGCTTCCTGAGTTCTGTGATTTTAGCTTAGGACACTGAGGTCGAATGTGATCATAAGATGCACACTCGTAACATTGAATCTTCCGTCTGCGATCATACTTTTCTTCATTCCGAGATACATTCCGATTTGACCACCCTTGTCCTACTTCTGACTTAACATAATTTTTGTTATAAAATCCATTTTTCATAAAATTTCTGCGATCATAGTTATCTCTAGTTTTTTTCTCACTGCCTTGCATTTTCTTTGAAGCACAAAATTCATTCGACGAATTTTTCTTGATTCCTCCTCTTACACTTTCATAATTGTCCACCATTACAGCCAAATCTGAAGGTGAGACAATATTTGACCATTTATCAATAAAATGCTCCCTTATTTCTATAGGCACTCTCCGCTTCAACTGATCTGTGATCATTAATTTTTTTAGCCCTTCAAAATCGCCTATTTTAAGTCCTGAAATCCATTCATTAAAATAATTTTCTAACTCGAAGGCGAAATCTCTCCAGGTCTTCTCTGATGTACGCATGTGTTGTACAAATTTCAATCTAAATTTCTCTGGACTTAACTTATATCTTTTAAGAAGTAACCTTTTAACATATTCATAGTTTTTAGCATCTTCCACATTTTCTCTGGCAATCAATTGTGATATTTCGTAGGGCAAAAGTCCTATCAAATTCGTGACCCAATCTTCCCTTTTTATTTCTGCTTGTTGTGCTTGCCTTTCAAATAAAACTAAGTAAATACTTATATCACTGTCTTTTGGGTCAAATGTTTTCATCAAATGACGAAGTTCTAATCTCGGTTTTTGAGAATTTCCATTTTGCTCCAAACTACCTCCCAGCGGCTGACGTCCAGCTTCTATTTTGAGTTTTTCAAGCTCAAATTCCATTTGTCTTTCTGTTTCTCTACGCTCTTTTATACCTGCCAAAAGTTCTTTCACGAAATCCTCTTCATAACCTTCAAAGTTGACAATTTTATTTTTTAATTCCAGAATTTTGAGATTTGGCATAACTTCTATACCCAATTCTTCCGCCAACTGCAGAAGTTCTTCTTTTCGAGCTCTCCCTAAGAAAGCCATTTCAACAAGCTCTACGTGTACCCAATGTTTATTTATTATCGTATATGTGTATACGTTCACAGAAATTGTTTACAACAATATTCTACATTTACCTATAATCTAGGCTCAAACAGTTGATCTGAATGTACTATTTCTTGACAGAAATTATTTCCTTCTATTTTCGTATATGTGTATACGTTCCCAGAAATTGTTTACAACAAAATTCTACATTTACCTATACTCTAGCCTCAAACAGTTGATCTGAATGTACTATTTCTTGACAGAAATTATTTCCTTCTATTATCGTATATGTGTATACGTTCACAGAAATTGTTTACAACAATATTCTACATTTACCTATAATCTAGGCTCAAACAGTTGATCTGAATGTACTATTTCTTGACAGAAATTATTTCCTTCTATTTTCGTATATGTGTATAAGTTCACAGAAATTGTTTACAACAAAATTCTACATTTACCTATAATCTAGGCTCAAACAGTTGATCTGAATGTAATATTTCTTGACAGAAATTATTTCCTTCTATTTAATTCCGTGCCCGGAAACTTCTAAAAAACTTGCTTTGATATTTCATTCCTTTGGATAATTCTCTAACAACAACAACAAAACAGTATTTACATAAACATCTAATGTGGTGTAAATCCGATACGGAAAAAATAGTTTCGAAAAAACAAACTACAGTCACCATCCTTTGTTCTTCCCAACACAAAGAGGAAAAAAATATCCCTGTCGCGTTGGTTCTTTCGCACGCTTGAAGAACTTTCAACTCATCGATTCCCACGGTCATAAAAAACGCCGCTGAAGTTGCGCTGATTCCGTCTCACCGGCGCTTTCACTTCCTGTCTTTCGTAGTTCGAATCTCACAGGTGCCTCCACTTCCTGTCTTTCGTAGTTCGAATCTCACAGGTGCCTCCAATTCTAACTTTCGTCTGTAACATCACAGACACTCGATCACAACACAAAACATTTATTACTTTACACAAAAAACATCAACTGGAATACACTCCGCGGTAAAAACTGAACTTGTTGTCTTAGCCAAAGCTCGCCATGCCCTCCTCCTTCGATATCTCTCTCGCAACTCTCCTCATCACTCACCACACGCTCAAGTCATTAAATGTCAATGTATCCTTCCGCACTTTTGTGCGTGGAAGTCGTACTTTACAACGTGCTGGTTAACAGGTTTGTCCACGATAACCAATGGGCAGGGACCATTCCACGAAAAACACCCCCTCACGAGTACACTGCCAGCTTCAAACTTGACCGCAGGAACAGTACACCGCCATACTCACACACGGCCATCAGACTGATGGATCGTGTATCTGGATTTATCAGTCCATAGGGCCCGTTTACATTGATCTACGGTCCACGATAAATGTTCTTTACACCATGCTAAATGCGAGTAGCATTCCGAGTGGAGATGAAAAGCTCGTGAGCAGCCACACGACCACGGAAACCCATGGAATGAAGTTCTCTGCGAATGGTACGAGTACATAAGGAGGTTCCAGCATTTTTACTCACTGAGGTCTTGTGCAGTACTCGTCGATTAGCTGTAACGACTCTCCTGAGGCTTCGACGTCCTCTATCACTGATTTTCTTTGGTCTGCTGGTACGTTTTCCTGCTTCAGGCACGCCATGTGTCTTCCACTTATTCAGCGCATCCAAAACAGTTGACCTGGGTATGCTTAAACGCCTCTCGGTTTCTCTTATGAACATCCCCCTAATATAACACCCAACAATCTTTCCTTTCTCAAAGTCAGTTCTCTCCCGCCGCGATATTTTTACTCAACCTCACAGTGCGATATGATCGCAGTCAGCTGCAAGCTTGTTTTCATACTGTTTGCAGCTGTACCGCGTATCTCAACGACGCAGAGGATCCGTTCTTTTGCGTTTGAGGGGTGTCCTGTGACTTTTGTCAATATAGTGTGTAAAGGTGTCTGGTGACTTTTGTCAATATAGTGTGTAAGGGTGTCCGGTGACTTTTGTCAATATATGGTAAACACTATATTTGTAAATATAGTGTATACCTTTCTTTGTCTTTTCTGAACGCATTGCCATCCTATTCCCCACGTGCAACACCAGGTAATCGCGTCATCTATGTTGTAGTTAGTTGCACTGTGGACTGTTTGTTCTGCATGTTCACATCATTATAGGAATTACGGAGTTTTAAAATGCAACAGCTGTGTCAAATTTAACAGAAGTAGAGAGATGGGATCTTCCAAGTGAGATTATTCAGAGATTGGCAAGTCCAAATGCATTTTGTGGTGATTTTTAGAAGCAAGGTCGAATATTTGTTGCAATATCGTGCTCGAAGTTGAGGAAAATGATTAAGCCTATGTCTTTACATACATGTATTACATGTTTCCCCTGATGTACTGTACGTGATTTTGATAACTTTCATCTGAAAACTAATCGCATTACGAACAATCGACAGAAGAGGAAAAGTATTTGACTTTACTACATGCTATTAGGATTGACCAAAGCAAATTTTTTTTACCAATGTATTTTAAAGCAGCTGATGGTGTTTGCTAAAGTAGCAACTTTTATTTGCTGAAAAATCGCCTGTAGCAGAAATTTTGCTAGGGCAGCTAATAGAACTGCTGACCACACGAACCAGAAATCTTGTTAAGGCATCGAGAACTGCTTGCCACACAAACCAGAAATCTTGTTAAGGCATCGAGAACTGCTTGCCACACAAACCAGAAATCTTGTTAAGGCATCGAGAACTGCTTGCCACACAAACCAGAAATCTTGCTTGGGCAGTAAAAAAGTGATTGCCACACAAACCAGAAATCTTAATAGGGTAGCAAGAACTACTTGCTACATTAACCAGAAATGTTGCTGTGGCCGCAAGAACCCTTTTCTACAGTACCCAGAAATGTTTTTGCTGTTGCAAAATGTATTCCGCAGATCCAGTTAGTGCGCATAGCAAGGCCATTTGCTGTGCCTATTTTCATTAGCACGAAATTTGTTCAATTCGCTTGCTGTTATAACAAAACGTTTTTTTTCCAGCGCTGCATATTTGCTAATCTACAATAACAAAACTACCATGTCCTGCTTGTCTGTCAGTGGTCTATTGAAAAAATTATTCGGCAGAAATCTGTTAAGGCGCATGAATGCGTCCACACTTTGCAGCCCCCCCCGCCATTTTTTTAAATACAAAGTTGCAAATTTTTAATTGATTTTTAAAGCTCCGATCATTGTTAAAATTTGATCTTGTTTAGTTACGTTATGAATTCAGGCAACATTTCCTTACACTTTTGCGTAAACTACGAGCACCTCATGCCGATCGCGAAAGAAGCGACAATATTAATATGTTGCACAAAACATTTGGGGCTGGACTTCCGAAGTATTACGTGTATCCTTCCGCCGTAAACTCCTGCGGGTCTGTTTACGCTTCAGACAATGGTAGTTAGTGTGTTACTACGCATCATAAAGAGTTCCACTATTTAAAAAAAAATGTTCCATAGTACTTTTTGAGGGGAAATACATTGCAAACAGAATACAAGAAATGAAGGGCAAAAATGTGAATTTATTTTTAACAATTTATTTCTTCAAAGCTTACCATCGCTATTCCTCGGTTCGTGCATTCTCACACCAGGTCTTCAGTATTTTATCTTGACGTATGTGGTGATTCGATTATTTTGTGTCTGCGTGCCTGTGTGTGTGTGTGTGTGTGTGTGGTCCATAACGTTTTGTAATTCCAAATATAGATTTAACTCTTCCTTTCATCTCCTTTCTTTTCATTACTGGTACATATTTCAATTAAATGTTTTCGTGTAATATGATATATTCTATTCATAACTTCAGTAAAACTCGGACAACGTTGGTCCAGAAGTCGATTTATGAACTATTTGTTCAACCCAGGCAAAACCTGGTTCATATTTGGCTTGGCAGATATTAATTTCTCTGCACTCGTTAACTGTCTATACATTAGAAAACTTTTGACAGTTTTTTTTTTTTTTGAGCAGGTTTAAATTTTTTAGCGTTTAAAATTTTTAGGTAGCGTTTCTAACATTTAAAAGTAAAAGGGAGAGGGGGGGGAAGGATGGGAGAGAGAGAGAGAGAAAGAGAGAGATCTTAAAAAAATAAAAGAGTAAAATTATATGGACCAAAAAGATGGAACAACCGATTGACAAACAAACAGAAAAAAGAAAGGAGAATAAGAGTCAATAAAGGATAATGAAAATCAGAAACGGGGAAAACGGAGCGTGACAACATAAAAAGAAGGAGGTACGATGTAAGAAATGCTTATAGATAGAGCAACAAACCAAGTGTTGGGAAACTGCTGGCCACCAGCTGGCAGTGATGGGCCACTGCTGGCTGAAATCTGCCACTCACGGCCCGGTAGTGGTCCGTTGGTGGCAGCGCCGTCAGTTTGCAGCCATTGATGGCCCTGCAGCATCGCCGTGAATTGCGGGCCACCAAGCAAGTGCCACTAGTGGCCCGTAGTTGGCATCCGATGAAACCCCAACACCGAGTGGAAGCAACGGAACTGCGCATGCGCAGAAGCAACCCGTGCTGTGTCTCTCGTGGTACCAGTTAATTAAAGACGACGCTATCGCCATCGTGTTATTTTAGTGAATGTTAAGAAAAAAAAAGCATATGTAGAGAGGCGAATTAATTTCCTAATGAAATGCCACGTCGACGAAGATATCAGATTAAGCCATGACATACTAGATTACAGCCATGAAATACACCCACTCCATTCCCATGAATAACAAGAAATAATTTCTGTGTACATTCATTAAACGGCTTGAAACAACATTAAAAGAGCGTTATGTTGAAAAAAAAATAAAGAAGAAGAATTATACGCGTACAGAATTTATCAATTATTTGAAAAAAAAAAAAAAGCAACGCTATGTGTATATAATGTACTCATCCATGGGTTGAATACATAAGACTGGAGGAATTCACTTCTAAAAATAACGAGAAGTAAAATAAAATATCTTTCCTCTTTAAAACAGATGTAGCTTCGGACAGCGGTAAGGAAAGATACAACGTTAAAAATGTAACAGAATGTGACATGAACGGGTAAATATATTAATTCAACAATCGCCTTTCAAGACGACAAGGACAGCTCGAAACTTTGGAAAGCGCCTTTAAATTGGTACACTCGTTGAAAAGTGAAGTTCCATTAAGGTAAAAAACAAAACAATCATACGTTGAAAAAATAAATTTATGAATTATATGAAACTGAAATTTACGAAAAATACCTCGCAATTTTGTAAAATTAAATAGACCACCATTCGTTAAACATTCCGCAGAAAAGAGGGTCAGCTTCAAGCTATGCTCGTGCGTGCCAAATCAGTCCAGTTTGTAGAGCGCCCGCTTCCGCCGCAGAAAGTCCTTTGTTCGTTTCCAAATGGATCCAAACGGGATGTTTTCCGGACCTGTTGAGAAAATTTCTCCAGCGCAGTGCTGTAATTCAGAAGTTTCGTAAGGAGAAAAAAAAAAAAAAAAGTACTTGTAGCTTTGGGAAACTACGGTTATCCTTTAATTTTATGACAACTACTGGGGAGTTGGCGGATAAGATTCGACATGCCATCAATTACGTTACGTGATTGCCGGCTGCCACTGTCAGGAAACTAGCGGACTACATTAGGCTAGCTATCATTCATGTCACGTGCTTGCAGTGCCGCTGAAAGGGCCACTTGTGGCAGCTACTGCCTGTGACGGATAACTGATGGCCCTCTTGTGGCATATGACAACTGATGGGGATGGCAACTGTTGGCCAGCTGCTGGCCTGAACTGCTGGCCCTTCTGTTGGCCGCCCGGACATTTTATTGACGGTTCGGCAGCGGCAACAAAGTGCCATTACTGGCAAGACTGTTTTTGCTGGGCTGAGAGACTGAAAGAGAGACAAATAGAAACAGACTCTCTGTCAAAAAGCGGAACGACACAATCAGAGCGATAAAGGAAGGTTATAAGACAAGGTCTGAAAGATGTGAAATTGGAGACAGGCGAAAAGGGGCGGGGGAATGCAAAGATACTTTCTCCGTGATCATCAGACATGCACGTTGATAGACAAACATAGGTAAGCAGATAGACAAGCAGACAGACAAATATACGTAATGTATGTTCAAGATGTGTACCCAAAGTTCTGTGAATGCTGCCATAACGCGTAAAAGGAAAGGTTGTGAAACGTGTGGCAACAAGAACGACGCAGTCAAGTACATGACTGAACATGTCCGTAACCGACAAGGAGCTCTTCAAAAGCGTGTGGCACAGGAATCGTGTCATGACAGATGGTGTAGGTGCTCCATGTTTTATTTATTTTTACTTTCTTTGAGGGTTTACAACCACCGTAAGAAACTTTGTGGACTATAAGCAGTCGTTCGTTCCTCACTGGTTCTAGGGAAGGGAGAGAGCCAGTGCCGTAAAATAAACACAGCATCCATGCCTCACCGGGAGGAATAACCCAGCGTATTCAACTGATCTGGCACCGGTTGACGACTTCTTTATTTCCACTACTGAACGCTGAAAGGGAAGAGATTAGTGGACATTTTGGGCATTGAAACGAACTTCACGACCAAGCTACAGACGATAATAAAGGTGGACATTTCCCACAACTTCCTGTAAAAGATGCCAAAAGTGTACTGTATCTGGAAAGATTATACTGGAGACCAGCTTTCTTAAGCAACAGGGTGTCTGAATAATGACTGTGCACTGAATGTATGAATTGCAGTAATGTAATAATAAAATGTTTTTTGAATAAAATTACAGTAGAAGTGACAGGCCACGTGGAAGTCCTCTCTGTCTGGTAACTTTCATGTATCCCCACCCCGAGGCGCGCGCAGCTGTCATTTCCCAGCGAAGGTCATTCCTGATCGCTTGGTCGACGGAAGCAGACTTGTCGATTGATCACTCATTTCGGCACAAGGACAATGGTGTTGGCGGTTCAACAGAGAGTGTTTTTGGTGGAACATACACTATATTGACAAAAGTCATCGGACTCCCTTCAAAAGCAAATGAAAGGCTCAGCTGCGTTGTTAAAATGCATGTTACAGCTGCAAACGGTATAAAAACAAGCCTGCAGCTGACCGCGATCATATCGCACTGGGAGGTTGAGTGAAAATGTCGCGGCGAGAGAGAACCGACTCTGAGAAAGTAAAGATTGTTGGGTGTTATATTAGTGGGTTGTCCATAAGAGAAGCCGAGAGGCGTTTAAACATACCCAAGTAAACTGTTTCGGATGTATTGAATAAATGGAAGACACATGGCGTGCCTCAAGCAGCAAAACGTACCGGCAGACCAAAGAAAATCAGTGATAGAGGGCGTCGAAGCTTCAGGCGAGTCGTTACAGCTAATCGACGGAGTATTACACAAGACCTCAGTGTACAGGTGAGTAAAAATGCTGGAATCTCGGTATGTACACGTACCATTCGCAGAGAACTTCATTCCATGGGTTACCGTGGTCATGCGGCTGCTCGTAAGCCTTTCATCTCGACTCTGAATGCTATTCGTCTTTTAGCGTGGTGTCAAGAATATTTATCGTTGACCGTAGATCAATGGAAACGGGTCCTGTGGACTGATAAATCCTGATACACGACCCATCAGTCTGATGACCGTGTGTGGGTAAGGCGGCAGCCGGGGAACGCTATTTACCCCAGTGTACTGTTCCTACGGTCAAGTTTGGAGCTGGCAGTGTACTCGTGTGGGGGTGTTTTTCGTGGTATGGTCACCGCACATTGGTTATGGTTGGCAAACCTGTTAACCAGCACGTCTACCTCGATACTCTGGACAACTATACCCTACCAACTCTTTGGCAATATTATGGAACCGAGCGTTGTTGGTACCAGCAAAATAATGCACCGAGCCATAAAGCAAGGACTGTTACGGCGTGGTTTGACGATAATTCTGTATCGTGTGAGGACTGGCCAGCACAGAGCCAGGATCTTGATCCCATGGAGCACTTATGGGATGAATTAGAGCGCCGCATAAGAAGTTTGGAACTAAGGCGTACTATTTATCAACAGCAGCATTATGTACTGAATGGAAGCACATATCTACCTCTGTGTTCCTAAAATTTGTCGAAAACATGTCTCGAAGGTCAATGCAGGTATTAAGGCCAAAGGTGGACCGACACCGTACTAATGCATGTCAATAAATGCTATGTGGTGTTTCTCTTCTAGGTGCACTGTGACTTTTGTCAATATAATGTATGTCTTTCGCCATAACGACATGTACGCGGATGAACTGGAAAAACAATTCCCTAGGAAATTTCGTGATTTTTCTGTGGGAAGCGTTAAAGGTAAAGGTGTACACAGGTAATCCGCATACACTTCAAGAGCTACAAACTGTAATAACGACACTCATCCAAGAAATCACACCATATACCCTGAGAAAGGTCATCATGCAGAAGCGTGTGCAGACATGTCTGGACGCCCATTTCCAACACCTCCTGTAGGAACCATTTCGACATGGTAAGTGTCACTTTCAGCGCACAGTTATTTTTCGGATACCCTGTATATTACCTGTTCATCATTTTTACAGTGTATTTACCAAAATTCACGATATGCCTTGTATATGTATGCGAACTCATGTGAGGTACAATATAGAAAGGTCGTTCCATAATAACTGAGAGCAATTTTTTTTGAATTGGCAACAGTGCAAAGGGGGAAAATAACCACTCAGACAACTAACTGAATTAAGGAAGTACACATGGCAACAGTTATTAGCCGTGGCAAACGACTCCGGTTTTGTAATTGCGCAGTTGCTTAAGGTACTTCTGCATTTCGCCATATACAGTTATGGAGGTGAGTGATTCAGAGTTAAAAAGTGAAATGCGTTGTGCGATAAAATTTTCCTATCGGTTTGGATAAAACGGCTCCAGAAACAATTAATTTAATGAAAAAGGTTTACAAAGATAAATGTTTTGGTGAATCAACGATTTTTAGATGGCACCATGATTTTAAAAACAGGGCGTTTGTGGGCAGAACTCGCTCCTAGGCCTAGGCAACCTGAAAGTGTTGTTACGGAGCGTATTGTTAACATTGTTTGTACAATCTTGCAGGAAGATCGATGAATGACGTGTGAAGACATAGCGACGTCAACTAATATTTCAAAAACGTCGCCATTCCGCATTCTACGCGACAAATTACTGCTGCATCGTGTGCGTTCCAGAATCACCTGACGCGAGAACAATTGTTAGAAAGAGTTCAGGTGTGTCATGAGTGGAAACAAATGATTGCTAAGGATCCAAACTTTCTAAACACAGTAATAACTGCCGATGAAACATGGGTCCACAATTTCGACCTTCCTCACGAAGCGCGCGACGAGTGTCTGGAAACACACAGTTTCGCCTCCTCCAAAAAAGTCCGCCAAACCAAATCAGCTGGGGAGGTGATTATGATAATTTTCTTTGATCCTAAATGTGTAGTCTACCAGCATGCCTTTCCTCCGCAAATTACTGTCGATAAAAAAAAATACACAAATTGGTTGGCTGCTAATGAACTTGTATTAAATACAGATAAAACTAAAGCAGTTTTTTTTTCAAGACAACAAACAAATCAACTTATTAATATACCATTACTTCTCGACAAGAAATCAATTGAAATACCAAATGAGTTTACTTACTTAGGTATTAAACTTAATAATGATTTAAAATGGAATAAACACATTGATAATCTTTTGAATAAATTATCAAAAAATATAGGAATTGTAAGTCATGTTCTGACAAATCTTACTGTTAAAACATTAAAATTAATATATTTTACTTTAGTTCATACACACCTTAACTACTGTATATTAACATGGGGTCAAACAACTCAATCTAATATTAAAAAATTACAAATAGACTTAAAATATAGTTCTAATAATGCTATTTCTTCTCAATTATGTATACATAAATATACAAGAGTTGACCCTAACAAATATAACATAATGACTATTAAACAACTATATAATTTTAACTTGGGTAAAATCATGTACAAAAGAATAAAAAATATCATAGAGCAGGAATTAATTAAAATATCTACATATACGCATCAATATAATACAAGAAATCAACAGGCACTTATACCAGTGCTCCCTGAAACTTTAACTATGAAATAAAGTTAAATTATTGTGGGCCGGCTATTTGGAATTCATTGCCCGGAGAACTGACATTGATTAATAACTTTAACCTCTGTAAGAAAAAATTAAAAGCATACCTATTAAGCTAGCTATTTAAGGGAATAACAGGGGGGGGAGAAAGAGTTATACTAATGGTTGGTGGTGTATATTGCTGTACTTGACTTGTAAATTTCCTTCAGGGAGCTCCGGGCTTAGACAGGACTCAATGAGGCCTTTTCCTGGAGCTTTCTTGCTGTTATTTTATAACTGTCAATAATTGTTATCATTATTCAATAACCTGTAACAGCAGAAATAATAAAATGAAATAAAATGAAATACTGAATATTACATTTCCGTCTTGAAGCGTCTGCGGCGGCACATATCGATTATGCGACCGGAACTGGTGGGCAAGTGGACCCTACACCATGAAAATGCCCGCCCACATGTGGCTGCTTGTGTTCAACAGTTGCGAAATGCAGTATTGAAATCATTCCACAGCCTGCCTACAATCCTAACCTCGCCCCGTGAGATTTCTGGTTGTTTCCAAAATATTCAAGTCAGATGCTAGCGCCATTCAAGCTGTACAGGGGTCGCTAAAGCAGCTTCCATAAAATTTCTTCACCAAATGCTTTGAAAAGTGGACTGAACGATGGAACGTTTGCACATCATCCGAGGGAAGATACTTTGAGAAAGAATAACATATATTTTGCTGTACCTATATTTCTTCGTTTTGTGTGACTTTACTCCAAGTTTTTATGGAACGGCTGTTGTACATAGTGGTTGGTCTGAGAAACTGGAAAAAAATGTGATCTGAGAGAAATACAAAAGCAAACAGGCAGATAAATAGAGAGAAAGAGAGAGCGAGCGAGACTGGAAAATGCTGAGCTAACTAAAACAAGAAAAGTTATTTATTAAATTATTTTTATTTTACGTGTAGACTTCTTAAAGCATGGAAATTCAAATTTCGGTATTCTCGCCACTTTTTTTGGAGAAAAGTGTTTTCTGTGCCTTCAGAGTCTGATCCAGAGTTGAAACAGGATGCCCCGTGGTCGTTGCAATGCAAATGACTTCGAAATTTAGATTGATGGGATGCGCCTTCTGACGGTTTGCATAAATAAGAGCAGAAAAGTATCTTGAAAGTTAAGGAAGGAAGAAGAAAAAGAAAGTCACGTGATGCATACAATATCCAGCACTGAATGAGTGATGAGCGCTGAGGGAAGCACCAGCTATCGACTTTTTAGCCATTAGCGCGTTAGTTTTTTTTTTAATTTTCCGCCTCTGCATTTATAATGATTTTCTTGCGAAATTAAGAAGCTTAATCAAGCGATGATTATAACCACAGTTTTTTAAAGTCTGCGGTGGAGATTAATTATTTGACGTTGACATTACGGGCAGAAAAGAAATGGTGGTATACAGTCGTTCGTAAAAATGAGATAAGTGAACAGTAGGGGAACATACAAAAAATCAGAAAGCAGAAATGTTTTTTTATAGCAAAATCTCAAAATTTAATTACAGAGAAGCTACTTTAGCAATACAAATTTTATTAGCATGTTAAATAATAAAGAACAAGCCAACGAAAAAAATTTTTTTGAGTACTTTGTGACTGTTGGCGCAGACATTTGTCGCGAAGGAAAACTAGTTGAACAGATTGAATGATCAACTAGCACTCACCGCAAGTTTGTTTGTCATTTTCTCGTGTAGTGTTATTTGCCCATGGGGTAACGACGCATTCTTGATGCAATTCTTTTTTTAAATAAAAATTTCCATAAAAAGCTTGACTGAAAAAAATTTACGCAAAAGCTGTTAGATAAAGTATTTAACTAGACTTCAACATTTATGAAGCTATACAATACATTTAATGAATAATAATGAGATGTGCACCAACTATATTTAAAATAGTAAAACTACATGAATTTATTGGCGTAAAATAGAATTCGAAATTTCCAAGATTTCGCACCCCAACCAGACGGCTTTTTTCGAAGAAGGTAGACTGCAAACTCCTAGGTGCGAAAGCGCGGCTAATAGAAAAATAAATAATTAGTTACACCTAACACGGAAGTTATTTATTCATAGATATGGATGTATAATATTTTATTACAAATGGCATTGTCTGTTGAAAGGAGACAATTTCATGAAAATCGCATCCCAGCAATGATGTACACTATCTATCAACAAGTAATCGGACACCTGTGATAGCAAAGGAAAATGAAGTTTATTCACCTTCAAAAGTTGGTGGAGCCTCCACGAGCGGCGATTTCAGCTGCGACCCTGCGGGGCATACTCTCTTCCAGGCGTTGTACGACGGCTAGCGGTATTTTCTTCCACTCGGCTTGGAGAAGACAGGACAGTTCCTTCAACGATTTCGGACGGTGGGGGCACCCCTTAAGTCGACGCTCCAACTCGTCCCAGAGGTGCTCGATAGGGTTAAGGTCCGGGCTATGCGCAGGCCAGTCCATTCGATTAACACCAATGTCACCATACCAAGCCATGGTGGACCTAGCAACATGACAGGTGGCATTGTCCTCCTGAAAGTAACATGGGTCCATCCCGTAAAACTGCCACAACGTAGGAAGTGCATGGTCATCCAAAATGGTACAGTAGGTCTCGGCGTTGAGTCTACCAGGAATTGCTACCAAGGGTCCCGTGCCATACCAGGAGAAACACGCCCATAGCATAATTCCACCGCCGCCGAACTTCACAGTTGGCACAATATATTCCGGCAGAAGGCGTTCTCCAGGCAGACGCCAGACCCTGCCATCCGAACGGTAGAGGGTGAACCTTGATTCGTTGCTCCAGAGAACCTGTTTCCACTGTTCAATGGCCCACTGTCGACGTTCTTTGCACCACGTTAGCCGAGCATTGCTATTGGACTTGCTTGTGGGAGGCAGCACGTCCATGATAACCGAGCAGATGGGCTTCCTTGCGGATGATATTCATTGAAAGAACACTACCGGGTGCCTGTTGAAACTCCTTGCGGATGTGGCCCATCGATTTGGTGCGGTTCTTCCGAATTTCGCTGGCCAGTACCCGTCGGTCTCTAACTCCCAGTTTTGTGGGTCTGTAGGGTCGGGGTACATTCCGACAGTCACCTCTCATCTTCCACTTGCCAATCACGTAGGCCACTGTCGATTTTGGGTACTTCAACTCGCTGGATATGTCACGCATGGATCGGCTATTTCTGTGATACCCGACGATTACACCTTTCTCGAAATCGTAGAGCTTTGAACTGCGTGGCATCTTGCATGCGACTGGTTGCGTTGTAGTTTCCTACACGATATTTAACGGAGGTGGCCGTGACGTGTATCAGGAACGCAGATATCGTCGATTGCAGGGGTGCAGTGGCGGCTCGTGGTAAGCTGTGATGGGGGGAAGGGGGGCTGCATCTCAATTTTGCAGATATCACGATACCACTTCGAAAGTTTAGTTACTGCGCCTGTGCTGACGCTGTCAGTTTAATAATAATAATAATAATAACAATAACAATAATATCTCTCTCTCTATATATATACTGATCGAAAGTGCTTTTTTTTACAAGAAATTAATATTTAGATTTTATATTTAGCGATTGATGGGGAAAATGTGAAGGTACCGATGCCTAAATTAGGCAACAGATATTAAGCGATGGCCACATTGTCACATTTATGAAGAAAATAATCGACCTATGAAACTTCGTCGGATACATTATTTCTTAAAAAGAAACTTATTAATCAGTGCATCCTTCCAGTTCTTACGCATGGAGCACAGACATGGACCTCAACTAAAATAGACAGACAGACGTTGCAGACAACTGAAAGAAGCATGTAGAGATGCATGTTTGTTGTTACCTGGAATGACACAAATAGGAACTCGTGTATCGGGAAAATGACAAGAGTGGAAGACATGGTCAAAATTCCTGAAATTGCAATGGGATGGACATATTGCTAGAAGAAAGAACCACCGACGGAGAGTTGAAATATTGAACTGGATAGCAAGGGAAAAAACAATATCCAGAAGATGACAAGAGGGAGATGGGTACATGAAATTCGAAAGCATGAAAAAACTGATTCAAGGCAGACTGTTGTGGAAGAAGAAACTTTGAGACTTTCATCCAGCAGTGGATTGATGGTGGTTGCAAATTATATATATATGCATATACTGTACTTATATATATATATGAGGACAAAAAAATTAAAAAAATTAATGCGTGTGCCAGTGGTAGCGGAGACACACTCAAGGTGATGTACGCGTTACGCGTTCTCAAGTGTCTCATTGTGATCCCCTAGAAATATGACAATATGTATTTTTTCTTCTGATACACTCCCTTTGAAACTTCGACTTGATACCGACCACTGCAACTTGGACGGCGATGAAAAACATTTTGTGGAATTTTGAAGGGTCTTCCAGAATTTCGAGACGAGTTGTTATTGCGATACTTACACACCGGCATTCTCTTTAATAAAAACGGATTGCAAACATATTTAGTCCAGTTTTAATTCTGAAGCCATCATGATAACAGTTTAGTGTAGAAAAGTTTGTTTTCCAAAATTTACCAACTTCGTAAATTTTCTTAACAATGATATCTGATTAAATGTTCTTTTCAAAGTAATTGAGTATACTACCTCAATTGAAATGCGCATCTGATTTTTGGGAGGGAGGGGGATGCAGCAGAAAAATAAAATGTATCCAGTGGAATGACTTCAATGATTTTTGGTGAATAAAAATTTACGTGAGTTTAAAAGCGAAAATTTCGCTGTGCTTGGTAAGTGAAGAAATCAATTTTGTGCGAGTATTTCGCTGCAGAAATTAGTATCTCTCTCTCTCTTTTTTTTTTTTTTTTTTTTTTTTTCAAATTATCCAATACTGAACTCTATTTTTAATCGCAATTTGTTCACATGCTCATTTTGACCAGAAGAGAAAATATAAGTAAAACTTTTTTGCAAAAGTCCCGGCATTCCGGCAACTGAGTATTTAAATAGTAACGCTGTACTAGTGATCCGATGTTTATTTTCTACGCCAATAAATCGGATCACTAGTACAGCGTTACTATTTACTACTTAATTGCTGTATTGTTCCTCTTTATAAAAACTGAGTATTTGTTATTAGATGGGAGCAACATTGTTGTTAGAATTATTACGTTAAATAAAAGCAGGAACAAACCAAAATTTGGAAAAAAAAAAAAAAGAAAAACAGGTTGAGTAATACATTCAAACATACTTTATTTAATACTGTATTTCAACATTCGTCATTATTTTTTATTCATTCCCCTATTTTTATGTCTTATTCGGAAGCACAAGAACCGTATTAATCAACAAAGCACACAGGCCCGGCGATGCATTCCCACCCAACGAAAGACTGCATTCGCGAGCAACCTTGCTAGCGAGAGCTGCCATGAATGCAGTCCCCGGGGTAGTTTTATTCAAAGGAAACGAACTGATGTGGGAATAGGCAGAGTTTCCCACATGAGTTGGTTTCAATAGCCGCCAGGGCTGCAAGAAGCACAGTCCGTGACGTTCTTCCCGCTCTCAGTGGTGTTATGCAGGAAAAACTTCCAGTTGAGTTCAGAACACTACAGTCGTGGCATTATGCTGGGAAAACTTACAGCTGTGTTCACAAAATTTCTCTTTCTTAGTACGGCATGAAAAAACTGCTTTGGGTAAGGGGGGAGGGCTGCAGCCCCATAGCAGGAGCCGCCCCTGCAGGGGTGTCCAATTACTTGTTGGTAGATAGTGTAGTTCTAAGAAAAAAAGGTACCTTAGTGGTGAATGTGTTAGCTGAAAGAAATCCGGAAAGAAGGGCCTTATAATTTTCAAAAGCAATTTAGAATTTAATTTATTGTTTTCATCAGCTATTATTTTAAATAGTTTTATTATTAATTACTAGGGTATAGCCCGTCCTAGAACGGTTGTTTTTAAGCTTTAAATAAATATTAATATATAGGGGATGTTGTCCATTTTGCAAATGAAAATGCATTTTGCAAAATGCATGGTAATGTGGCGTGTTTGACTACGTTTCCTCTCAGCATCAAAAGATGGCGCCACAATGCAGACGTTGCTGTGACGTCAAGCGTTCCAGAAAGATCTGGCTATTTATATGTATAATTTTTATCAACTTTTATTAAAAGTTGTTTAATTGGAGAAATTTTAAATAAAAGATAAAAGTTATGAGTGTGTCGATTCTAAGAATGTTAAGTTTCCCTTTAGATATTGTTCTGTCATTCAAAATACTCAGAGTGAATAATATGTGTCAGTCACACTGAATACATGTCACTTATTTGCCGCTCTTGTTAACATTATGGAATGGGAGTGGCGGATATCTTTGTGTTGTGTTTTATTTCTTTCCGGGTACAATGGCGACCTCGATCATGTCGAACCATAGTCTCCGAACCCTGATTTCGAGCCATTGGTTGAGCGCCTGCGACTCCCGGGGGATTACTTTTGTTCTAGCCGGTTGCGAGTTTAGCTGAAATGCCCTTCTGAACCATTAGCACTTGTCGTCTTGGGGAAAAGAGATTGACGACTATTATGAGGAACTCTAAGTTATACAAGCAGCAGTTTGTCCCTA
Organism: Macrothele yani; assembly: GCA_039090855.1. Lineage (NCBI taxonomy): Eukaryota > Metazoa > Arthropoda > Arachnida > Araneae > Macrothelidae > Macrothele > Macrothele yani. The sequence continues at coordinate 34,581,387 of CM077011.1, forward strand.
ATTTAGGGTCAGTGGCTCGAGGGAAGGGAAAAAAACAGTGCTGTAAGCCAAACACGCTACCTATGCCTCAACCTCAGGCCAACGCTGACGAACGGTGAGTAGCCTACGGCACCGTATCGGCCTCTTGCATCACCCCTAATAGCTTAACAGGCCCGCGCACCGAACACCGGAAGCTGCGTGACGTAGGGGAGAGTAGGCTGATGTCCGTGGTGGGTGGTCGAGCATGCATGAGCTGCTCACTCTGTGTAAGCGTGACTGTCGATGTGCGTGGTTGTTGTTGTCAAATTGTCAACTAAATTTAGTTTCATAGAGGAATATTAAAAGTATTCAATTTCCCTACTAATGGGGAGGTTCTCAGAAAATGGATTACAGCAATAAAGCGTGAAAATTTTCAAGTGACCAAGAACTCTAAGGTAAGTGGAAACCTTTTGTTAACCTTATTTTAAAGTACTGGTAAAATAAAAATTTTGAACTAGAAAATTTAAATTTGGCTAATTTTATAATCTAATGCATCTCACAGCGGGAAGTCAAAGCACTGAAAAGATTTTTGAAAAATGAAATTTATGTTTGTAATGGAAAGAATATATTACTTGTGTTGTTATAGTAACCCATAACAGGTTTTTGCCAATGTATCAAATAGTTCAAAGTAAAATATGTATATTTAGGAAGGTATTTTAAACTTTATTATGGACACAGAATAATAATAGTTGCATGTCTTTGATCCCGAGAGTAATATGTTGATACATTCGTACTCAGTTATTTAAGTGTTTAGGCAGCGCCAGAATAACTTTTTTGGGGTCCCTATTTCTGGGCACAAGTGCTTGTAAAATACCTATATCCTATACGAAATATATGTATGTCATGTACACATCTAACATGCCTATGTCCTTTATATAAATGCTAAGGCCTTGTTGCCATGTGAAATACATCTTTTGTGTTTGCAGACATGGAGAGTTGCATTGAATTATCATTTTTAATATTTATTACTAAAGGAACAAAAACACTGAATCAAGTATAGACAGCAAAAATTAGATATGAATGCACAAAAACAGAAGTTCACACATAGTTCAGGAGTAAGTTTGCCTTTAAAATGTCCGTTTAAAGATTTTGAAGCATTTTTCTACAAACCAACACATTGAAGAACTCTCGTGTGAGCAGTGTGTATGCTCTATCTGTGGTAGGATGGGAATTTATCAGAACCATTCAATTTCTTAAAAATTAGGTGAAATATATCAGTACTACCTGGGCAAGAAATTATTTACTTGCCCAGGTAGTAAAAGCTGGATGCGCAGGAAAATTTATCTTTTAAGATAACAAACCAGAACCCTAATTTTTTTAAAGTTAAAAATATGAACTGTTTTAACATGTTTGCACTTCCATTTTAAGGGTCTGTATTACAAATGTTCAATGCACAAATGTGTGTATATCAATTTTTAAGGTGCTGATGCTAAAATTGGTATGAAATGGTACGATGATGAAACTGGTGTTTCGGAAATTTAGTGATTCTGCCATGTTCCTTTTGTTAAAGTTTTCTCCCTTTGTCACTAAACATGAGAGGCCAGTTACATCAGAGGCATGCATAATGTTGTTGATTATAAACAAAATTTGGAGCAAAACTAGGTTTCCGATTTCTGGGCATAGAACATAACATAGTTAAAGATGTGATATTACTCTTTCCTTGGTACTTCGTAACAATAATACAACTTCCATTAATTAACAATGACATGAAACACGACATGTGATGGCTGTCTTTTTTCTTGGGTAGTAGGAAATTTCATTACAAACTTTTTTATTTTAAAATTTAGTTACCATGCACAGGCAATTAGATGTTTTATTTACCTGCCCAGACGAATGATTTACATGCTCTGGGCATCTCGGGCATGGTATTTTTAAACCTTGGATATTGTTATTTTTAAGAGAAAAAAAGTACGTGGATCGACATGAATCCACATATTGTGGAAACTATGTTCTAAACAAACAAGATTTTTAAAATACAAGTAGAAATATATACCCGCTCCTTTTTTTTTTTTTTTTTTTTTTGAAAACATTTGCTTAAAATGAGAGATCAACTTTTTATTCATTTATCTAGACTTATCTGTTTCCAGACTTCCTGCACTGTGTCTTCACAAGCTACAGCAATAATAACTAGAACTAATATATCTCATATTATCCGATAACTACTGGAAAGTGTGCTTCCAAACGTGGGGGTGGGTGTCAATTTTTGTATGGGGAAAAACTTCTTCAATCCTTCATAGAATTTATTTTGAAACCAAAATCATAAAAAAGGAAAAAACAATCTTTTTCAATAGCTTTAGTAATGACAAAACATTTGTGCAAATTTTTATACCATTGCTTTTTATAGTTTCTGAGAAAATGGTACATCAAGTTAGTCAATTTATAAGGAAACATGTACATCTTTTAAAATACATCCTATAGTACCAAAACAATCGCTTAGATTTATTCAGTACAATAACTGCATGTGCATTTGTCAGGTTCTCAAAAAATATAATAATTATCTGAAAAAATACTTTAAGAAATTATTGGAACAAATTTCAGATTTTCTTAGAAACGTGTCTTTGAAATTCTTCAAGGAACAGCTAACGGACACATAATCAAATTGTGTTTGCGATACACAAAGAACTACAAAACCATAATTATTTGTACATTGGCAGTTTTCCTGAATACTTCTTGAAAATCAAATTTCAGGAAATTTCTGCCAATAAGTTACTTGTATTTTTACAGATAAAAAGAAATACTTATATTGTGGATCCAAATAGTTTTGCTTAATGCTACTATTATACTTAATACAGATGTGTTGAACTTTGACAAGGTAACTTTTTGAAATAGTGCTCTGGAAGACAAAAATTACAAACTTTATATTTGCTTATTAAAATGAAGTTGTCCAAACACGTAACTAGATGGTACTAAAATTAGGAAAACTTGTTATGTCATTATTGTACGTTTAATAATGTAGCAATTGCATAATTTTCTTGAAATCTTAATTTATTTGATGCAATCAGTGGATCAAGCAGCAATTTACTGTATGTATGTATGTTAAAACATGTTTTATTGAGCCTTTGGTAATAATTAAAAAACACAGAAAAGAATTCAGTTTTTCTTGACCTTTTTTTATATATTAGTGATCACGGATTGCATATAAAATACATTTTCACCAAAGGAATTACTTCATTACTAAAATTTTCATAGTCATAAGTTTGCAATGAATGAAAAATCTGATTCCTTAAATACGTCAATCGACATCTTTTGAAACGACGGCGATACTTCGTAATGGAAAATCAAACTAATCTTTCAAGTACAAGAACGATTTGTTCACAAGTACAGGAATCGTTTGGCTAACTATAAAGACACTATAACTTCAAGTGAAACTACGACAACAGTTTATAATTTCGATTATAGGAATGGTTTATCACTTCCAGTGAAATGACAGCGATGCTTTCATTAAGTTGACGAATATGTATTGTTTACCCTTTCAAGTCGAAATTATTGCTACGCTAAATTTTACGCTGTAATTTCTTTTTTCTGTATTTTAAAAGATTATTAAACAAACTTGTTAACTCTGCAGTTATTTAAAAACGAACACACAAGTTCTTATTTAAATGCAATGAAAATCTAAAAGAACGCACGACCTGGTTAGTTGGTGTACGTAAAGACGCGTTCGTTCGCACATCACCGTAATGCTCCTCTCCGCGACTACGGACTACTCTAGTGACGTCACAAATCGGTGCGCGGGCCTGTTAAGCTATTAGGGGTGATGCCTCTTGTCGCTCTGTTTACACGGATGACCACGCCTTCTTGCGCGAACCGACAATTTAGCATCGTGTTTCCAATACAAACGTTTTCTTAAGGTTCTACGAGACCCGTCATCTTGTATTGCTGCCTTCTCTTTTTAACCAACGGGCAAGGGTATTTCACAAATTGCTCGGGCAATTTTGCACATTTTGGAACACCGTTTGTGGCAAACGTAAGATATATGATAAATAAAGAGTTCCCTGGTTTCAGAATTTTTATTGACCTTTCCCTTCATTTTTTATCTGCAGCGAAAGTCGTACCAAGGCGTCTTCCATAGTTTTATTAATTAATAAAAAATACTTAGAGTCCAAAATGAAAATCTGAAACCAGGGAGCTCCTTATTTATCATATATCTTGCGTTAGCCACAAACGGCGTTCCAAAATGTGCAAAACTGCCCGAGCGATTTGTGAAATACGCTTGCCCGTTGGTTTACAAGAGAAGGCACAATACAAGATGGCGGGTCTCGTAGAGCCTTAAGGTACAAGTATGCGTTCATATCAATCGGTTTATTTTTTACGCTTTCCAACCGTAAGTTGAAGAAGCGTATATGCTCCAGCTTTGTCCGTCAATCCGTCCGTCCGTCTACACGATAACTCGCGTTAAAATGGTTCGATTTCGATGAAATTTTAGTATGTGGTAGGGGACCACCTGGGGACGAACCCTATTTAAAATGCGCAAAACGGGGTCAAAGATCAGGACATAGGAGCGGGATCTATTTCACCACCCTTATGTGTCATAATTCGCGTAAAAATGGTTCGATTTCGATGAAATTTTAGTATTTTAGTACCACCCGGGAACAAACCCTATTGAAAATGGGCGAAATGGGGTCAAAGGTCACGACATAGGAGCGTTCTATTCCATTGCTCTTATGAGTCAACTTGCGTAAAAATGGCTGGATTTCGATGGCATTTTAGTATGTGCTAAGGGACAAACTGAGGACGAACCCTATTGAAAATGGACGGAATGGGGTCAAATGTCAGGACATAGGAGCGGGATCCATTCCATAACCCTTATGCGTCACAACTTGTGTAAAAATGGTTCTATTTCGATGAAATTTTAATATGTTATAAGGGACCACTGGGGACGAACCGGATTGAAAATGGGCGAAATGGGGTCAAAGGTCAGGACATAGGATCAGGATTCATTCCATCGCCTTTATGCGTTATAACTTATGTAAAAATGCTTCGATTGAGATAAAACTTTATCATGTTGTTCCGGAAGTATACTTCACCGGTTCTGTTGATTGTGATCGAAATGGGGTCAAAGGTCACATCACAGGAGCGATATTTATTTTACAGCCATTATCCTGATAATTTGAGTAATAACTTGAGTAATGATTTCTGGTATGTTGGAAAGCGTATCATAATCAAGGCATTGCATAATTTTACTAACTTGTTTAGATGATCATCTTAAAAAATTTCTTCGCCCTGCTTTTCTGCTCAACTGATCACGAAAACTGTCTTAGCGCCGCTAAGCCTACAGAAAAGTGCCTTAGTGTCGCTAAGCCGCGCTAAGGCCTTTCTACATCACTGCATTCCAGCACTTCGTATCTCTTTCAGTAAAAGAGAAACCAAGGTCGCCCCGATTTCGCAGTGGTCTAAGCGATGGCTTCTAATCAATCGTCCGAGATGGGGGTCTGGGTTCGAATCCCGGAGAGGCATACATGTTATGTTTGTCTTACGGCCCTGGCTCTTTTCCTTCCCTGGAATCAGTGGCCCTAAATTAGGGACGGGCGACTGCTTAAAAAAAAGAAAAGAAAAAAGAAACCTTCACCCTGAAACTGGTCTTGGACATTGCAATAGCATTCCTTCAGGGATTTATTAGATTACAAGTGCATGGAAGGTGCTAGCACCTGGATGCTTGAAAATATGGCTAACCATTGTTTCAACTGCTGGAGGACCAAACTATATCGCTTTTGTGTGATGTGAAATAAACGAATTCTTCATTTTATATACAATGATGACATAGCCGCAGAGTGTAGAATCTTCACACGTTTTTAAACGTATTGGACCACTTATCTAATAATGAATTGGAAAACCTAAAAAATAATGTGTTGCACGAGCTTCAAAACAACAGCAATGCCTCTCGTCACTTATTTCATTACATTTTAGTAACGTTCTTGTGAAATATTGGTCTCGTACGTCAAATAGGATCTCTTTTTGGATTGGAGGTTTAACGACCACCGTGAGCAACTCAATGGTCTATAAGCAGTCGCCCGTTCCTAATGTAGGGCCACTGGTTCCAAAGAAGGAGAGAGCCAGTGCCGTAAGACAAACACAACATCCATGCCTCACCGGTATTCGAACCAGGACAATTTTAGACCGCTGCTCCACCGGGGCAGCAAATAGGGTCTTCAATTCAAGCAGATTGGATAGCAGTGCAACCAGTTGTCTGATGTTTTTTTTTTTTTTTTGATTGAACGTTTAACGACCACCGTGAGCAACTCAATGGGCTATAAGCAGTCGCCCGTTCCTAATGTAGGGCCACTGGTTCCAAAGAAGGGAGAGAGCCAGTGCCGTAAGACAAACACAACATCCATGCCTCACCGGTATTCGAACCAGGACAATTTTAGACCGCTGCTCCACCGGGGCAGCAAATAGGGTCTTCAATTCAAGCAGATTGGATAGCAGTGCAACCAGTTGTCTGATGTTTTTTTTTTTTTTTTTTGATTGAACGTTTAACGACCACCGTGAGCAACTCAATGGTCTATAAGCAGTCGCCCGTTCCTAATGTAGGGCCACTGGTTCCAAAGAAGGGAGAGAGCCAGTGCCGTAAGACAAACACAACATCCATGCCTCACCGGTATTCGAACCAGGACAATTTTAGACCGCTGCTCCACCGGGGCAGCAAATAGGGTCTTCAATTCAAGCAGATTGGATAGCAGTGCAACCAGTTGTCTGATGTTTTTTTTTTTTTTGATTGAAGGTTTAACGACCACCGTGAGCAACTCAATGGGCTATAAGCAGTCGCCCGTCCCTAATTTAGGGTCACTGGTTCCAGGGAAGGGAGAGAGCCAGTGCCGTAAGACAAACACAACATCCATGCCTCACCGGGATTCGAACCCGGACCCCTTACGGACGAATGATCAGAGGCCAGCGCCTTAGACCACTGTGCCACCGGAGCGGCTGTCTGATGTTTGGTTCGACTTCATAGTACAAATGCTACGCGGGATTAAGTTGTGCAGTGAAACCAGTCCAAAACAATGTAGGTATTATTGCATGGGGTATTGTTATATGGAATTAGACATCACTTCTGGAGTACAGAATGACCATAATTCGGCAAACGTGATCGGTAATAATGTGTGACTTAAAACAGTAAACAAATATTAGCAAACCGAATTTATTGGCATAAAATAAAAACCAAAGTTTCCATGCTTTTGTGCATCAATCAGATGGCTTTTTCAAGGAAGGTAGACAGCAAACTGAACAACAGAACGCTTCAACAATTTGAACGAGGCGACTAGATTAGACAATAAATGGATAAATGTAAGCAATTACATAATACAAACACTAGTAATGTAATTACATTATACAAACACTAGTAATGTAATTACATTATACAAACACTGTAATTACATAATACGAACACTGTAATTACATAATACAAACACTAGTAATACATAATAAAAACACTTGTAAACATTTACATATTACAAACACTAGTAATGCGAGATGATGTAATACAGATCAATAGATGATCTAACAAAGAAACTATTAACAGATGGAAAGATGGACAAGCACAATACCCACAAGGGACGATGGACAAACACTTCAAGCATACCAGTCAGCGCGTAAGTGATTCCGTCACTTGGCGAAGTTCCTACACCGATGAGTTATTACATTATGAACACCTACCCAATAAGTTGTAGGACCACCTCTTTTTAGACCGCAAAACAGCGCCCACTCGGCGAAGCGTCATTTCCATGAGGTGGTTGTAGGCATCCTGGAGTATCTGGCACCATAGTGTCAACAGTAGGACCTCCAGTTACCACACACTTCGGGATGGTGGTTGATTTAGCGCGAATCCGCTTTTCCAAGTCGAACCACAAATGTTCGATTGGGTTCATATAAGGTGCATTTGGAGGCCAGGGCATTAACAGAAAGTCACCAGCATGTTGCTCGAACCACTCCTTGACGATTCTGGCAGTGTAGCATGACGTATTATCCTGTTGGTAATGGCCATCACCAACAGGGAGCATAGTTGCCATGAATGGGTGAACTTGGTCCGCAACGATGTTCAGATACCTGACAGTCTACAAGGATGTTGCCATTGAAATAATGGGTCCTAAAGTGTCCCAAGAAAACATCGCCCACAGTATAGAACCGCTGTCTCTGGCCTGTTTCCGCCCAACAGTGCATCCAGGTGCCAAAGCCTCCGTTGGTAATCTGCGTATCCGCGCTCGGCCGTCTACGTGATGCATCAGGAGTCTTGTTTCATCAGACCAGGCCACTTTCATCCAATCATTCACGGTTCAATCTCGATGATCTCGGGCCCATTTCATGCATTGTTGGCGATGATGTGCAGTGAGCGTCAGCATGGGGACCAGGCTGGGTCTTCGGCTACGCAGGCTCATGCGCAGAAGGCTGCGACGAACCGTGTGCTGTGACACATTGCCCTGATCACCGCTGTTGTAGTTGCTGGTGATTTGTCGCACTGTGGCCTTGCGGTCGCTGTGAACAATTCGCGACAGTCTCCCCTCCGCTGTGGCATCAATGAGCTGAGGACGACACACTGCTGGAAGACGGTTCGTCGTTTGGCCATCTGTGCACCATTTTTGATACGTACTCACTACAGCGGCACGTGACCAACCCACAAGCCGCGCCGTTTCCGAGATCGTAGTTCCGAGGCGCCGTACCATCACAGTTTGTCCTTTATTAAACTCCCCATAAATCGGCAGCTTTTCCCATTCTGACTCCGAATACTGTACTAACCGAAAGCCAGTCCTCGTGTTGTAAATATACTACTCTGTGAACTTCATCTGTGCTACCTTTCGGTCTCCACGGGCGCTCATTGTTCTAGGCTGGGGGTGGTCATAATGGAATGGCTCGTCGTTGTATGTATATGAGTCTCACGGAGATGTCAAGACGCTAAAGATCCTCTGAATCATTGCAGTTACCACTAAAGTTTGAATTGTCGATATTTTGAGTTCTGTCCTGGTGCGCAAGAAGTAATTACTGGTGGTGTTGGTAGATTACTTCATTTTTGAATTTCTTGTGCAATGCCCGTGTGCGAGTATTTGAGGACCTTACTTTAATGAGCTCTAGTCAAAGTGACCTAGTCCTTGACTACTTGACGATCAACGATATGCACTCTCTGATCAGAAGTACCCGGACACTTGCTTATCCAAAAAACTCCCTGTAATAGGAAGAGAATTAATATGGAGTTGGTCCACCCTTTGCTGCTATCACAGCCTCCACTCTGCTGGGAAGGTGAAATTAGAAGTATACGTCGCAAATGTCTCATTTACACTTCTTAATCCATACTTATCGTAATCTGCTCATAACATACCATACTCCTCTGATAGTATATATCTCTCTAGCATAGCTCTCTTTACTCAATCTGTTTAACATTCTATTTAGTCTGATCATCGCACTTATCATTAATTTACCTTTGAATGCACCTTGACCCACTGTCAGGTCTGCGACTTTGAGGTGCTCGTCAAGAGGAATAATGGTGCTGTTAAGTGTGAAAATATTTAACGAGGAGAAATTAAGTTCACATGAGAACAGAAGCTTAAAAGGGAGAGTTAAGTTAGGCGTATTCATCACAAACGTCACGGTCCCATTATAACGAAGTAAATTTCTCCGTAATTTTTATCCGCGCCAGGATTCGAACCCGGGTCCCCTCATTCCGGAATAAGTTGCTCTACCAATTGAGCTACGCGGACGTTTTATTCTGATTCCTATCTGCCTTTATGTCGTGTGCGTCCTTCTGGCAGGTACGTCACATCTCCTGGTACGTTACACCATTTTTAATCCATACTTATCGTAATCCACTCGTGATATATCGTACTCCTCTGATAGCATATCTCTCACTAGCATAGCTCACTTTGTTCAGTCCTTCCGCTGCTCTTGTCCTTCAATTTCCTTTGACTTCACGCGACGCATTGCCAGGTTGCAATATTGAGGAGTTCGTCTAGAGGAATAATGTGCAGTTAAGTCAGAAAATATTTAACAATTTTCGTGAGAACACAGAAGCCTCAAAATTTGTCGTTCGTTCCTTTATTCTCCTCTGTGATTAATCATCTTTTCTTTCTCGTCTTTATGCCTTCTCTCTTTCTTTCTCATTTCTTTTCTCTAACCTATTTCGCTTTCCTTCCCTCTTCAATTCCTTTTCCCTATCTGTTCCCATCTCTCTATCTTCCGCTCTACTTCCCCGATCTGTCAATCTGTTTAGTTCGTTTTCTCTTTTTCCGTTAGTTTGTTAAATTCCTGCACTTCACCGCTCCAAGAGTCATCAACATTTTTTAGTAAACATGTTTTACTTTGCATAATTGCATTAGAAAAACTTTGGTAACAGATGCAAGGTCTTTAATTCACGGAATTCTAGAGCATCGTTCTGTGGTGACACTGACATCAGATTTCTTAAGGATAATCGCGTCTTCATTAAATGAGGAGCTCATTTTGCTTCGAGAGATGAAGAAATAAATTCATTGCATTTGTTGGTCAGCGTCTTCCGCTGCCAAAGTGAAACCGACAAGATTTTAATTACATTACATGCCCGGGCAACAGATGTCGTCGGTGTACCCTCGTGACGCGACGTTGCTTGAAATTTAATTAAAAGATTCTCCTTATCGAAAAACGAAAACGCCGCCGAATAGTAGGAAACAAAACAAAAATATGAGACTAATTTTGATTATTCGGGTACGAGGTTATACAACCCAGAGATGCCTTTCTGGTTTTAATTCGTGTCTCTGTGTGATCACACAAGGTAAAGTTCTTTGTCATATCTGCTCTTACAAAGTTCAATAAAAATTCCCGGTCTCGTGAACACATGGGTTTTCTTTTCAGATAGCAAACATTAAAACAGATTTCAGAGAGCCTGGAGGAGTCTAGATATTTTCTTAAGTCCCAAAACAACTGGAGGAACATTTTTCGAACTAGCATCTGAGAATTTTTTTTTATGTGAAACGGGGCAAAGTTAATTAGCTTTAATTGAATTCATTGCGTTATTGATATTGTGGGTTAATTAGTTCCTTGCATGATGTGTTCTTTTTTCATTTCTTAAACGCATTGTCTTTATAAGTGCAGCTTACAAATAACGGTTATCAACCGAAAAATTCTCCATAACTAACAAGAGTGAGAGAAGTTTACTTTTCAATATCTTTTCTTTTGTCGTGCGTTCTTACTTATTTTTTCACTTTTTTGTGACTTAATAGTATCTTCAAATTTAGTAGAATTATGCATAAAGTCTTCGAGTAAGACAAAATTTTTTTAAATTAAGATAATCTGTATTTAAAACCGTCCTCGCCTGTGGGTACCCTGGCATGTGAAGATCTTTGTGTGTGTGAAATCACACGAGTAGTTAGAGAGTATACATTCAGGTTTGTTTCCGTCATTTCACGGAAATGACGGAAACCTGAATTTCACGGATTTTTTGTACCACGGGAAAATTCTGAATTTTCAGAAACTTTTCCGCACTTTCTTTCATAAATTGACGGTAAATTACCATTTTAGAGATGTGTTAACGGAAAATTCTGAATTTTCAGAAACCTTTCCGCGATCTGTTTGGTGTATTAACGGAAAAACTCAATTCTCACTTTTTTCGTATGCGTATGACTAGAAATTACCGGTAATAGAAGCGATTGGGGAGTCTACTTGAGGTTTGATTAACTTTTAAATTACAATCGTCTGTCGAATTTTGAAGCTCTGCATCGAGATCAGATATTGTGGATAGCCTATCGCATGAATTTTGTTTATTGTGGCATAGGATATTTCTTCTCCGGACCACCATTTTCAGCACCAGCTATTTAATATATACATATATCGTGTTATTGTAAGACACCGGGTACTTAACTTATGATACAGATGGTTATATGATGTCTATGTATCAGTCCGGGTACTTAACTTATTGTTATACGATGTCTATGTATCAGTCCGGGTACTTAACTTATTGTTATACGATGTCTATGTATCAGTCTGGGTACTTAACTTATTGTTATACGATGTCTATGTATCAGTCCGGGTACTTAACTTATTGTTATACGATGTCTATGTATCAGTCTGGGTACTTAACTTATTGTTATACGATGTCTATGTATCAGTCCGGGTACAAAACGTATTGTTATACGATGCCTATGTATCAGTCTTAAGACAACGCTATTATAGCTATCAAAAGTAAATTTTATATTTAGGAGGTTTTTTTCTGAAATAATAGAATAATAAAGCACATTTCACTAATCTTAAAGAAAACTGAAAGTCATTGTCGGTTTAAAAAATCGAGTTGCAAAGCATTTTGTTGCTTCGAAAAATCAGGATGAAAAATGCTTAATTTGTGACAAGTCCTCCTACAGAAAAACAAAATTATTACAAATCTATTCAGCAAAATAATAAGCTCCAACAGAAAATAAAATATCTGCATCACTCATATTAATGACAAAAAAAAAAAAAAAATTCATTGTCGCGCAGTTTGTTCTACGATGTACTGTATTCGAATTTCCGAGTGTCTGTGGCTTGCTTAGTGGTTAAAGAAATGCCTTACCTGTTCAATCAACCCAAGAGGGTTGGGTTCGATCATGACTGGAGCGGAAGGATTATCTGGGGAAAGGGCGGAGAAATGCAGGGTCGTCGGTTTTGCGGAATTTCAGTTTAAATACGGAAAAACCTATAATGGATTTTCTGAAATAAACGGAATTTCTGACTACAGAAAAATCTGTGAAAATACGGAAGTTAAAACAAATGCGCACTTCTAAAAAAGGAATTTTTGAAAAATACGGACACCTATACCGGCAACTTTGAAACATGTTATTTTCAGAAATTTTCCGTGAATTCACACAAATTACTTTTAGCACGTCTTTTATAAAAAAAGAGCGTGCTTATGTTATCGGTTAGTCCGTTCGCCCGTCTGTCTGTTTCTCTGTGGACACCATATCTCTTCAATCATTAGCCTGATTTGAAAAATTCTTTTTGCATTGGGAAGCTTGCAACATGCAAAGAATGATTCTTAATTTCGCTTTTTTCTACGATTTTCAATTTTGCGGCTAGAGGGCGTAAATGCAGATGATATCGAACTCAAAATACACTTTGTTCCATATATTTGCTTCTAAACATCCGATTGAAAAAATTCTTTTACCCTTCGATTCCATTTATCTCGAAGAGTATTTCAGGTATAGTCACTTTTTAAAGTTACGCATAGATTTTCCGCTAGGGGGAATAAAAGTAAATTGCGTTTTACCCGATATCTGTACTTCTAACACTCCGATTTGAAATTTTTTTTCTTCAGCAGATACAGCTTCCGATGGAAAATCTTTTGTATACCTTCTAATATTTGGTAAAGAATGGTTTGGCCACCACGATGTGCAAGTCTTAATTTCTGCTTCTGCTGTATTTGCCACAAAATCTGGGCTTCTAAAATTTTGATTGAAATTTTTTTTCGTGGACTGATGCCACTCACGTCGATAAACCATTTCGGAATATTTTCTTCTTAAAATATTCCATGATTTCTCCGCCAGGGGCCGTAGATGTATATATTATTTTTGTCAACATCTCTGCTTCTAATGGTTCGATTTTTCCGACGCGACATATTTTTCATGTAATTTCGAAATTTTCAAGTAATTCATAGACATTCTGCTAGGGGGCGCATAGATAAATTGCATTTCCCCCGATAACTCTTCTTCTAAAATTCTGATTTGAAATATTCTTTCTGCACCGGATGCAGCTCCTCATGGGAATAAAATAGTTTGGCCACCAGGGGGCGTAAATCTTAATTTCCGCTGCTGATGAATTTGCAGCAAAATCTAAGCTTCTAAAATCTTGATTGAAAAAAATTTCGTTGGTGGACCGGTACTACCCACGTCGAAAAACCTCCTCGGAATATTTTCTTCTTAAAATAATGCATGGTTTCTCCGCCAGGAGGCGTAGATATATGTCTTATTTTTGTTAATATCTCTACTTCTAAGAGTTCGATTTGAAAAATTCCTTCTTTGTTGCATAACGTTTCCGGTGCGAGATGTTTTTCATAAAATAAATTTTTTTTAAGTTACTCGTAGACATTCCGCTACAGGGTGTTAAGGTAAATTGCGTTTTCGGCGATATTTCTGTTTTTAAAACTCCGATTTGAAAAATTCTTCCTGTATCGCTTATATCTCCTGGTGAGAAGTGTTTTGTATATAATTTCTAATATTTTGTAAAGAACGGTTTGGCCACCAGGGGGCATAAGGGTTAATTTCTGCTTCTGATGTATTTGCAGCAAAATCTGAGCTTCTGAAAACACTACTGAAGAAATTCTTTCCTGGACCTATATCGCTCACATCGAAAAACCTCTTGAATATACTTTCTTCTTAAAATAATGCATATTTTTCCCGCCAGGGGGTGTAGATGCATATCTTATATTTCTCGATATCTCTGCTTCTAAAAGACCGATCTGAATTTTTTTCCTTTGTTGGAGAGGGTTTCTTCTGCAAAATATTTCTCATGTAATTTCAAATTTTTCTTAACGCGCAAATCTGCAACCAGAGGGCGTAAGTTTACGATTCCGTTTACAGCGATATCTGCCGGATTAAAAACGTTATTGAAAAACTTCTTTCTTCGGTCAGATACTATTGTTTTCCATACCGGTTCCATTGACTTTGTATAGCTTTGATAAATTTAATTCGCGTCAGAACGGATTCAAAACACGTGCTCATTACCCCCGAAAATTCGGCGTCGTCTTTCTTGTTTACAGTGTAGTTGCATCATCGATATACGCCGAAGAGCAAAATGCCTAGCACGTCGTTATGCAAATCGAAGCACTATTGGTAAATGACGGCGCGTCCAAAGGTCACGAAACGGTATAAATGACACCTTATACTGAGCTTATAGTGTTATTCTTGTACTCAGTCCTTTTTTTCTGGAAAAAAGGTGCCGGTACTCACCGTAATGTATTACAGGAACTTCCACACTTTTAACATATCCCCCGATAAACTTTCGTCGTCTATAGATCGCTTCTCGCTTTTGGTATCAACTGCAGAATGACGACCTCGGAGCAGCCACGAGTCCACATAGTTACTAGGGTGAAATGAGTGAGAGGAGGTCCTACTACCCTGATGAACATCAGTGTAGAAGTTGTCCG
The DNA here is from genome assembly GCA_039090855.1 of Macrothele yani. Classification (NCBI taxonomy): domain Eukaryota; kingdom Metazoa; phylum Arthropoda; class Arachnida; order Araneae; family Macrothelidae; genus Macrothele; species Macrothele yani. The sequence goes on from CM077011.1 coordinate 34,596,466, forward strand.
TACAAACAGAGATGACCTAGATGAAGTTACTATAAGATTCATTAACCCCTTTCACATTCACTGGAAGATATTGCAATTGTGCTCAAAGTGTGTTTTAGATGAGATAGTATGTCCGGGATTTTATTTACTTGAAGATATTCATGGAAACCAGACTGCTTCTCCTTCATTTAAGCGGAATTTGCGTGCTAACTTTCTAATTTCAGTTTAACCAAATGCCAGATGCTTCCTAGGATTTTCTGGTAAATACTTTGAATCTAAAATCTTGTCACATTCAGGCAAATTAGCATCATCTTCTTCAAGCAAAAGCTTTCCAACAGCCTCTTTCAGAATTTTATAAACAGCAGATGAACTTATTGCAGGACTGTGTCTTTCATTTGTGTGGAGCTCACTCCCTTTGAACTTCACGTTCTTGTGACTTTGAAGAGACATACTGTAGAAGAGACCAGGATTTTCAATTCTTTCCTCAAAAAGTTGAACTATATTCTTTATCTTCCTGTCTTCTTTGTACAAGTCAATATTTCTCTCTTCTAAATCTAGACTTAGTTCACTAAGTTCTTGGAGACCATCATACATAAAGCCCAAATCAAGAACAAACTCGCATGAAGTTATTTTTCTTAAAAGGCCCTCATAAAGATAGCAACATCTTTTGGTTCTTCTAATGTCTTTTTTTGCCTCCTGAAAGTGATGGACGAGGGCTTCACAGTCTTACCACACTGCAGAAACAGAGTGAAAGCTAGATGCAACCAAGCGAGTGCTTAAAATTCTGCTAATTTTAAGAAGTTGAAGTTCTAGAGTCACTGCACATTCCTGTAGTTCCCTAGCATTCTTTGGTGAAGTCACATAAAGTTTGTCATGAAACTCTTAAAGCGATTCACCCCTGCCACATTGGTGACTGTGTCACTAACAGACAATTCAAGGCGATGGCTAGCACAATGCCAGAAAATAACACTAGGAAACTTGTCTTGCATTAGCCTCAATTCGTGACCACTTTGTCTTGCATTAGCTTCAATTCGTGAGCACAGTAGCATCTGCCGGAATATTTATAATGCATTTTGTTGTCAATAACTCGCAATTATTAAAAAACTTAAGAAAAAGGTGCCAGTACTGCGTACCGTTGCGTACCGCCAGAAAAGAAGCACTGCTTGCACTCCAGATGGGAAAGGCAGCGGACTTAAGGCGAGTTTGACCAAGGCCAAATTGTTATGGCCAGAAGACTGGGCCAGAGCTTTTCCGAGACAGCAAGGGTTGTGGGGTGCTCATGGACAACCATGGTTTGTACCTTCAAAAAGTGGTAAAAAGAGGTAAAATCCATCAACTGGAGGTAAGGTGTGGCCGGATCACGGCTCATCGATGATAGAAGTGAGCGAAGGCTATCCCATTTGGTGTGAGTTAACAAAACGGGTACTATGGGACAACTCGCCGGTAATTTGAATGTTGGTATTAAAATGCACAATATATCAAACCCTGCTGAAAATGGAGCTGCGTAGCGGTACTCATAGGCCCCATGCCAACCTCCATTCACCGTCGAAAGGGCCAAGAATGGCGAGCGAGCATCAAAATTGGACTTTGAATGATCAGATAAGATCGTCTAGTCCAGGGGTGGGGAATCTGTTGCCTTAAGCCGCAATCGGCCTTCTGAACCATTAAGTGGGCGGCCTTTTGAATGAATCCAAATTTTGCAGAACAAATCCCTTTATTTTTATTAATCCGTTTTTGTTCGTCTCATTTTATTTTTATTTTAATCTTAAAATGACGGTATTTAAAATTCCAAAGAGTAAAAGACGATTCAAGTGAAAAAATGATCCCATGCAGATCGTCACAATTAGAACATTAATAAGTTATAAGGGATATTTTGACACCTGCTGCGCTGTTGATTTCGTTTTATAGCTCCTAAAACAACTACAGATGGAATTGATTGAGGTCTCAGAAGATGACATTTTAAAGTCCTTATCTGACGCTAAGAAAGATCAAGTTGAAATATGGAAAAATGCCATAGAACACCCACGACTTCGGCAACATGCACGAAAAACGCTTTCTTTCTTTTCTACCACTTATTGCTGCGAACCTGCATTCTCCTACCCTACCCAACCCAAATCAAGATGCCCTTAAGGTCACAAGTAACGGATACCAATCTAGAGAACCAGCTAAAAGTGCAGACCTCCGTTTTACAATTAAATTTTCAAATGCTTTCCAACTAAAAGCAGTTACAACAAAGTCCTTCAAAGGTTAATTACCTTTAGAATTAACATTTTTTTTCATATTTTTCAAGTTAGTTAGTAGATAGTACGATTTTTACAAAATAATGTACATTTCGAAGTACGTATATCTAATTGACGTTTCTTGAATTCGGCTTTGTTAAATTACAGCTAAATTAATGCGGCCTTTCAACATTAAAATTTGCCCCACCTGTGGTCTAGTCCGATGAATTTCGTTTCCTGTTGCACCATGTGGACAGCTGGTATTCGCCCCAAGGTGACCCTGGGACGAAAACAAGCTGGTGGAAGAAGTGTAATGCTTTGTGAAATGTTCTGCTGGGAAACAATTCAGTCATTCATGTGCAGGAAACTATGACGTCTACCACCTACCTAAATCTCATTGCAGACCAGGTACATCCTTTCATGGCAACGGTATTTCCCTTTTGATAGTGAATTCTTCCAGAAAGATAATGCCCCTTGCCACACCGCCCAGATTGTTCCAGAATGGTTCACGAAGCATAAGAAAGACTTCCAGGTATTACCATAGCGGGTAGCGTCCAAATTCCTGAGAACACTAACCCGATCGAGTATCTGTGGTTTGTGTTGTAACATCAAATCCAATCTGCTGCGGCTCCACCACGTAACTTACAAAAATTAAAGAATCTGCTACACTGTTAACAAAAAATCTACTTAAAAATGAGAACCTGAACCTACTCATTTTTTTAAGTACAGTACAATCGTATCATAAACGAGTCCATGTCATGCTCAAATATAAGTAACCATACGTACTTACAAATAACTGCGTCAATAAATATAAATATAATCACGTATTATTTCATTTTAGATATTAGAGATTTCAAGAGAAATTGTTTAATAAATGGGTAAAGTGACACATATAAATAATTAGTACAAAGTCACTGATAACAAGTAATTTAAGTATGCATAAAGTATCTTTGTGTATGCTTTTGCATTAACTATATTTATGTCAATCTCATAAATAATATATTGTAGCTTCATCACAATATTTGTTATAAAATTGTGCGATCCATTTGCTCAGCATCTGACAACAGGTGTATCTGTTATCCCAGATGTGCCATCGAATAATATACTTCCAGTTGATTCTATGAATAAATGAGTATGTATGGAGTACACGTATTCCAAATTTGAAATCGAGCGGCGGATGGCTTAGTGGTTAGAGATTCAGACTACTGTTAGAGGGACCCCAGGTTCAATCCTAGCCTGGAAGTGTTAATTTCTAACAATCGCTGAATATCCGCCGTACATCGGACGAGTACGTTAAGTGATTCCCCCCGGGTAGGAGTCCCTCGGTTAAAGTTCCTAAGCCCCCACCTACTAATTTCTCTCTGCTTTCTATGTACAAAAAAAAACGCTTCTACGGTGGCGCCATCTAGTGTGCTCTCTCTCATTTACAAACTATCCTATCAGAATCGTTAGGTGCGCTATAATTTTCTTCAGTTTCTGTGCCCTGCCAGAAAGGGCACAGGAACTGAATGCAGTTAGAGCAAATATATTTGAAATATATGTACTCAAAAATGAGACACAAGTACTCGGAACTATCATAAGCCTAGAATGTACTCAAAAACGACTACATTTCGCTTATTTCTAAGTACCAATTTTTAACTTTGTGGTAACATGTGTGACCTACTACACAGACCAGTCATGTGTCAAAAGGACAAATCTGCAGCGGTATATTCCGACAGGGATGTAAGGTCAGGTGATGCGTAACATCACAGCCTCTCCTTGACAAATGTCAACCCCGCCTTCTCGTGGTGCATCCTGTTCCCACTAAAGGGGCTCTGACGACCGCCAATAGCGGTATAACTATACCATCGGGATTAGAGGAAATGCTATCCCACACTCACCAACCCGCTTGGCCAGCGTGGTGAGTTATAGCCAAACCCCTCCAAAATGACTTCGCAACTTAAATCTTGGCCCTCAGTCTCCGGCAGCTGGAATGTACCTGGCCAAGGCAGCGGCCAGTGCGACATGAAGGCAGAGGGTGCTAAGAATCCCCGGAGGACCAGACTAGGCTGCCATCTGATGCTGACCTTGGCTGCGTATAATGGACGCTCCCTATCTTCTGATTCAAGGCTTTTGAATTGGAAGAGGAACTACAAATGATCAAGTGGGACATCGTAGGGCTAAGTGAGGTAAGGAGAAAAGGAGAAGATCTCATTGAACTGAAAAGTGGACATCTCTTCTACTATCGTGGGACAGATACTGGCAGAACTAGTGGTGTTAGATTTATAACAAACAAGAAACTGAAGGATAAAGTTGTAGAAGTTGAAAATTCCTCTGACAGAGCTGCAGGACTCGTTTTCCAACTCTCGAGAAGATACCAGGCTCAGATTATTCAAACTTATACGCCAACCACAAGTCATCCTGAAGAAGAAATTGAAGAATTTTATGAGGAAATTCGTCATCTAAATAATAAAGGTAAGCAACACTTGAAGATAATTATGGGAGATTTCAATGCAAAACTAAGGCAGCAGCAACAGAATGAAACTACAGCAGGTAAATTCGGTCACGGGAACAGAAACCAGTGTGGAAATACTCTCGTTGAGTTTGCTGAGGCAGAAGGGTTTTTCATCTTAAACTCCTTTTTCAAGAAAAAGCCACACAGGAAATGGACATGGAGACATCCAAATGGGACGACAAGTCAAATTGATTTTATTATGTGTAACAAAAAATTCGTCATAGAAGACTGCAGTGTGCTGAACAAGTTCAACACAGGTAGTGACCATAGATTGGTGAGATGTAAGATGCACCTGAACACTAAACTCGAACGTAGCAAGCTCATAAGACAAACAAAATGTATTGACATAACCAACCTTAAAAAACACCATAATACCTTCAAATTGGAACTGAAGAACAGATTCTCTGCTTTAGAAGGCCTAACATTGGAAGAAGTGGATATTTCTGAAGTTAACAGAAAAGTAACCAAAGCTCTTATGGAAGCAGCAACAAAATTAGCTGGGTCTAAGAACAAGTTACATGTGAACAAATTATCAGTAAAAACCAAAATGTTGATGCAAAAAAGAAGAGAGATGAGGACAACTAAAGAAGATGTGACTTCCAAAGTGGAATATATAGAGCTATGCAAGACAGTAAGAAAAAGTATCACTGAAGACGTAAGGAAATTCAACTGTGAACTTGTGAGGAAAGCAATTGAAAACAACCAAAGCCTAAAGATAGCAAAGGGACATCTCAGTAAGGGAAGAAAACAGATTATGACACTGAGAAAAGAAGATGGTTCTGTAACAAGAAATAGAGGCAGAAATTTTGACAAGAGTGAAAGATTTCTACTCCAAATTATATGAAAGGGATGATACATGTATTCCAGACATCATGAAAGGTACCCGTACCAGAGTTCTTCCAGTCCTCCCACCAGAAGTTGCACATGCAATCAAGAACATGAAGCGGGGAATAGCTCCAGGAGAAGATGGAATTACTGTAGACAACATACAAGAAGCAAGTGGAGAAATTGAAACAGTACTCGCCCAAGTTTTCACTCGATGCCTTAATAAAGGGAAGATTCCTGAGGATTGGAACAACGTTACAATGATCCTGCTACATAAAAAAGGTGACATTGAGGATCTCAGGAACTACAGACCTATCAGTCTCCTATCAGTGGTTTATAAAATCTTCACTAAAGTTCTTTCACACCGCTTGAAGGTAACACTGGACATGGCTCAACCGAGAGAACAAGCTGGATTCAGGAGTGGCTACAGCACAATAGATCATATCCACGTATTGAGAGAACTAATTGAAAGAGCGAGGGAATATGAACTTCCATTGTGCATGGCTTTTATCGATTATGAAAAAGCCTTTGATTCGGTGAAACCATCAGCAGTTACAATGGCTCTGAAATCCTGCGGTATTGAAGATGCATACATTAATATTATTAATAACGTATATGAAAATGCAAGTGCAAAGATTCGGCTGTTTGAAAGTACAACACACATAAAAATTGGAAAGGAGTGAGATAAGGTGACAATATATCTCCGAAGCTCTTTAATGCCCATTGGAAAATGTCTTTCAACCACTGAACTGGGAAAACAAAGGAATAAAGATTAATGGAGATTATCTAACCCACCTTCGTTTTGCTGATGACGTAGTCATTTTTGCAACTACCCCATCAGAGCTGCAGAGTATGATCCAGGAACTTGCTGACAAGAGTAAAGAAGTGGGATTAAAAATGAACTTTCAGAAGACAAAAGTGATGTTCAATGCTTTTACAAAAAATGAAGATTTATCGATTTGATGGAGAAAAGCTGGAGATAACAGACGCGTACGTTTATCTTGGACAGCAGATATCAAGTGAGGGTCACATTGATGAAGAAATTAATCGGCGTACAAAACTTGCCTGGAGAGCTTTTGGAAGAAACAGCATAATTTTCAAGAGCAATATGCCATTATGTCTTAACAGAAAAGTGTTTGATCAATGCATCCTTCCAGTGCTTACGTATGGTGCAGAGACGTGGACCTTAACTAAAAGAGACATACAAAGGCTGCAGACAACTGAAAGTAGCATGGAGAGGTGCATGCTTGGTGCAACCAGGAGAGATAAGAAGAGGAACTCGTGGATCCAAAAAATGACAAGAGTCGGAGACATCATGATCAGAGTTAAATCCCTGAAATGGCAATGGGCTGGACATTCTGCCAGAAGGACAGACCATCGATGGACAGCCGAAATTTTAGATTGGATTCCAAGGGACAGGAAAAGAACCCAGAAAACGACCACATGGGAGATGGGTGTATGAAATTCGAAAGTATGCGGGAGTGACATGGAGGAGACTGGCACAAGACAGACCGTTGTGGAGGAAACTTGGGGAGACCTTCGTCCAGCAGTGGATTGATAATGGTTGACACTGATGATGATGATGATATTCCGATATCCGTCCGTGTAGCTTAGTTGGGAGAGCAACTTATTCCGGAGTGAGAGGGCGCAGGTTCGATGCCGTCATGGACAAACTTGTGTTTTCGCATTGACACCCGAACATAAAAATGGATCCACCACCCGTTGGGTTCTTCAAAAAATGTGTGATGTTTATGATGTGACGTACTACAGAGGTGAATCACGTGTCAAGACAACAAATTTGCAGCGGTACATTCCGTCCGAGTAGCTTAGTTGGGAGAGCAAGTTACACCGGAGTGAGGAGGAGCGGTTCGATCCTCGTTACTGACAAACTTGTGTTTTCTCACGTGCTGATACCAGATGCAACAAAATACCTTTAGAAATCTAGGAGTGTCACTGTGTCGCCGGGGAAGAGCTGTTTTGGCGGCACATGGAGGACCTACGTCATATTAGGCAGGTGGTCATAATGTTTTGGATTTTCAGTGTGTGTGTGTGTGTGTGTGTGTGTAATGCTTATTTTTTTTTTTTTTTTTTTTTTTGATTGGAGGTTTAACGACCACCGTGAGCAACTCAATGGGCTATAAGCAGTCGCCCGTCCCTAATTTAGGGTCACTGGTTCCAGGGAAGGGAGAGAGCCAGTGCCGGTAAGACAAACACAACATCCATGCCTGACCGGGATTCGAACCCGGACCCCTTACGGACGAATGATCAGAGGCCAGCGCCTTAGACCACTGCGCCACCGGGGCGGCGTAATGCTTATGGGATCAATAAATCCGTAAAACTGATAGCTGCTTAACTAATAGAAGAAGGAGTGTAAAGCCAGTAAAACTGTTACTTTCCTGATCGATTAAAATTGAATATAGGGGATTAATAATGCCGTCAGTTGTTTGATTAAAGAAAAAAAAAGCTGCATACGCAGTCAAACCTGTTCATATCGAATACGGATGCACCGAATTACTGCCTTTATCGAACTTAAGGAAACAACCGCAAAAAGTACATTAAAAATCATAAAAAGGAGAAAGTTTATATCGAACAAAATATTGTATTCATAATGCATTTGATGATAATAGTGCCGCAAACCAGAATCGAGTCTTCAACAGTAGCATACCTCCTCAGACACTCAAAATAGTGCGTTAGGTGCTTATTTAAGGTCGTGCGCAGATTCCATATGGCAAAGGAACTTTCAAGTAAAATGAAAGGACACAAGTTAACTCTGTTTATCTACACAAAAAGAACCGTGGATACGGTGGAGAAATTTCGTTGAAAATGCTGGATTTGAGACACTGAAGGTTGTCCAAGTGATCGACTGCCGGAAGGAGAGAAATTGAGATAAGAGAAGTTCGTTTCTATCGTTTAACGCTCACAGGTGCATTACTGTTTTAGGAAATTGCGATAAAACCTACCATTTTTGGCAAAGCTCAAAATAGTTGGCAGAGTTGAAAGTTGTGGAATATATATATATATATATATATACACTGAGGTGCCAGAAAAACTGGTACAGACGAGCTTATGCAAAATACATAGCAACGTCACCTATGCGCGCACTCGGTTGCATCCGCCAGTGCGTATGTAAAGCGATAGACATCCTTGCCAGCTGTCTGAGCGGTTTTCGGCATGAGAATGACAAGTAATAACGATTTAAGCGATTTTCAACACGGTGTCATAGTTGGCGCTCGTGAGATGGTCCATAGTATTTCGGAGGTAGAAACGAAGTTCAGATTTTCACGGACGACCATTGCCAGGGTGTACCGTGACTACAAGAATTCCGACAAAACCTCCAACCTACAATACTACTGTGACCGTAAAACGACAGCCGACGATGGTCATGTTCACCTAATGTCAAGAATCGTTTCACGCGATAGGCGCGCAACACTCCCGCAGGTATCATCGGAATTCAATGATACTGCCTCAACAAGCATCAGCGTACGGACTGTTCAACGTACCCGGCACGATATGGGCTTTGGGAGCCGACGCCCAACTGGAGTCCCCTTGATGGGTGCATGACACAGAGCTATGCGCCTAGTTTGGGCACTGCAACACCGCCACTGGACACTTGATGACTGGAAACAGGTAGCCTGGTCTGACGAGTCGCGTTTCCAACTGTATCGGGCAGATGGAAAGATTCGTGTGTGGCGCAAACCCCACGAAGCCATGGATCCCGCCTATCAACAGAGAACTGTACCAGATGGGGGGGGGGGGTCCGTAATGCTATGGGGTGTGTTTAGATGGACTTCACTGGGACCCCTGGTACGTCTACAAACGTCTGTGACCAGCCAACGTTATGTGCGCATCCTTTCTGACGAGGTACATCCGTTCATGTCCTGCATTCATGCTGATGGGTTGGGCCTGTTTCAACAGAACAATGCACGTCAACACAAGTGTCAGGACGCCACATTATGGTTAGAGGAGCATTCATCTGAGTTTCGGGTGTTGATATTCCCATCCAAGTCCCCAGATCTGAGCGTGACAGAACACATTTGGGATCCCATGCAACGCCCTATCGAACACAGAAACCCGAGACCTCGTAATATACCCGAATTGGGGAACGCTCTGCGGGAAGTATGGTGTGCATTGCCTACAGCATATTTCCAGAAGCTAGTGGAGTCCATGCCCCGTCGTATTATGCGGTCCTGCGCTCCCGTGGGGGACCTACCAAGTATTAGACTGGTGTACTAGTTTTTCTGGCACTTCAGTGTATATGTATATCATCATCATCATCATTGTCAACCATTATCAATCCACTGCTGGACGAAGGTCTCCCCAAGTTTCCTCCACAACGGTCTGTCTTGTGCCAGTCTCCTCCATGTCACCCCTGCATACTTTCGAATTTCATCCACCCATCTCCCATGTGGTCTTCTTCTGGGTCTTTTCCTGTCCCTCGGAATCCAATCTAAAATTTCGGCTGTCCATCGATGATCTGTCCTTCTGGCAGTATGTCCAGCCCACTGCCATTTCAGGGATTTAACTCTGATCATGATGTCTTCCACTCTTGTCATTTTCGGATCCACGAGTTCCTCTTCTTATCTCTCCTGGTTACACGAAGCATGCACCTCTCCATGCTTCTTTGAGTTGTCTGCAGTCTTTGTATATCTCTTTTAGTTAAGGTCCACGTCTCTGCACCATACGTAAGCACTGGAAGGATGCATTGATCAAACACTTTTCTTTTAAGACATAATGGCATATTGCTCTTGAAAATTATGTTGTTTCTTCCAAAAAAGCTCTCCAGGCAAGTTTTGTACGCCGATTAATTTCTTCATCAATGTGACCCTCACTTGATATCTGCTGTCCAAGATAAACGTACGTGTCTGTTATCTCCAGCTTTTGTCCATCAATCAATAAATCTTCATTTCTTGTAAAAGCATTGAACATCACTTTTGTCTTCTGAAAGTTCACTTTTAATTCCACTTCTTTACTCTTGTCAGCAAGTTCCTGGATCATACTCTGCAGCTCTGATGGGGTAGTTGCAAAAATGACTACGTCATCAGCAAAACGAAGGTGGGTTAGATAATCTCCATTAATCTTTATCCCTTTGTTTTCCCAGCTCAGCGACTGAAAAACACCCTCCAATGTGGCATTAAAGAGCTTCGGAGATATGGTGTCACCTTGTCTCACTCCCTTTCCAATTTTTATGTGTGTTGTATTTTCAAACAGCCGAATCTTTGCACTTGCATTTTCATAGATGTTATTAATAATATTAATGTATGCATCTTCAATACCGCAGGTTTTCAGAGCCATTGTAACTGCTGATGGTTTCACCGAATCAAAGGCTTTTCCATAATCGATAAAAGCCATGCACAATGGAAGTTCATATTCCCTCGCTCTTTCAATTAGTTCTCTCAGTACGTGGATATGATCTATTGTGCTGTAGCCACTCCTGAATCCAGCTTGTTCTCTCGGTTGAGCCATGTCCAGTGTTACCTTCAAACGGTGTGAAAGAACTTTAGTGAAGATTTTATAAACTACTGATAGGAGGCTGATAGGTCTGTAGTTTCCGAGATCCTCAATGTCACCTTTCTTATGTAGCAGGATCATTGTAGCGGTGTTCCAATCCTCAGGAATCTTTCCTTCATTAAGGCATCGAGTGAAAATTTGGGCGAGTACTGTTTTAATTTCTCCACTTGCTTCTTGTATGATGTCTACAGTAATTCCATCTTCTCCTGGAGCTTTTCCCCGCTTCATGTTCTTGATTGCATGTGCAACTTCTGCTGGAAGGACTGGAGGAACTCTGGTACTGGTATCTTTCATGATGTCTGTAGTGCATGTATAATCCCTTTCATATAATTTGGAGTAGAAATCTTTCACTCTTGTCAAAATTTCGCCTCTATTTCTTGTTACAGAACCATCTTCTTTTCTCAGTGCCATAATCTGTTTTCTTCCCTTACTGAGATGTCCCTTTGCTATCTTTAGGCTTTGGTTGTTTTCAATTGCTTTCCTCACTAGTTCACAGTTGAATTTTCTTACGTCTTCAGTGATACTTTTTCTTACTGTCTTGCATAGCTCTATATATTCCACTTTGGAAGTCACATCTTCTTTAGTTGTCCTCATCTCTCTTCTTTTTTGCATCAACATTTTCGTTTTTCCTGATAATTTGTTTACATGCAACTTGTTCTTAGACCCAGCTAATTTTGTTGCTGTTTCCATAAGAGCTTTGGTTACTTTTCTGTTAACTTCAGAGATGTCCACTTCTTCCGATGTTAGGCCTTCTAAAGCAGAGAACCTGTTCTTCAGTTCCAACTTGAAGGTATTATGGTGTTTTTTAAGGTTGGTTATGTCAATAGATTTTGTTTGTCTTATGAGCTTGCCACGTTCAAATTTGGTGTTGAGGTGCATCTTACATCTCACCAATCTATGGTCACTACCTGTGTTGAACTTGTTTAGCACACTGCAGTCTTCTATGACGAATTTTTTGTTACACATAATAAAATCAATTTCACTTCTCGTCCCATTTGGATGTCTCCATGTCCATTTCCTGTGTGGCTTTTTCTTGAAGAAGGAGTTCAAGATGAAAAGCCCTTCTGCCTCTGCAAACTCAACGAGAGTATTTCCACGCTGGTTTCTGTTGCCGTGACCGAATTTACCTACTGAAGTTTCATTCTGTTGCCATTGCCCTATTTTTGCATTGAAATCTCCCATAATTATTTTCAAGTGCTGCTTACCTTTATTATTTAGATGACAAATTTCCTCATAAAATTCTTCAATTTCTTCTTCAGGATGACTTGTGGTGGGTGCATAAGTTTGAATAATCTATATATATATATATATATCTTATCATCATCATCATTGTCAACCATTATCCATCCACTGCTGGACGAAGGTCTCCCCAAGTTTCCTCCACAACGGTCTGTCTTGTGCCAGTCTCCTCCATGTCACTCCCGCATACTTTCGAATTTCATCCACCCATCTTCCATGTAGTCTTCGTGTGGGTCTTTTCCTGTCCCTTGGAATCCAATCTAAAATTTTGGCTGTCCATCGATGGTCTGTCCTTCTGGCAGTATGTCCAGCCCATTGCCATTTCAGGGATTTAACTCTGATCATGATGTCTCCGACTCTTGTCATTTTTCGGATCCACGAGTTCCTCTTCTTATCTCTCCTGGTTGCACCAAGCATGCACCTCTCCATGATACTTTGAGTTGTCTGCAGCCTTTGCATGTCTCTTTTAGTTAAGGTCCACGTCTCTGCACCATACGTAAGCACTGAAAGGATGCATTGATCAAACATTTTTCTTCTAAGACATAATGCTCTTGAAAATTATGCTGTTTCTTCCAAAAGCTCTCCAGGCAAGTTTTGTACGCCGATTAATTTCTTCATCAATGTGACCCTCACTTGATATCTGCTGTCCAAGATAAACGTACGTGTCTGTTATCTCCAGCTTTTCTCCATCAATAGATAAATCTTCATTTTTTGTAAAAGCATTGAACATCACTTTTGTCTTCTGAAAGTTCACTTTTAATCCCACTTCTTTACTCTTGTCAGCAAGTTACTGGATCATACTCTGCAGCTCTGATGGGGTAGTTGCAAAAATGACTACGTCATCAGCAAAACGAAGGTGCATTAGATAATCTCCATTAATCTTTATCCCTTTGTTTTCCCAGTTCAGTGATTGAAAGACATTTTCCAATGTTTCGTTAAAGAGCTTCGGAGATATGGTGTCACCTTGTCTCACTTTCTTTCCAATTTTTATGTGTGTTGTATTTTCAAACATCCGAATCTTTGCACTTGCATTTTCATAGATGTTATTAATAATATTAATGTATGCATCTTCAATACCGCAGGATTTCAGAGCCATTGTAACTGCTGATGGTTTCACCGAATCAAAGGCTTTTTCATAATCGATAAAAGCCATGCACAATGGAAGTTCATATTCCCTCGCTCTTTCAATTAGTTCTCCCAGTACGTGGATATGATCTATTGTGCTGTAGCCATTCCTGAATCCAGCTTGTTCTCTCCATATATATGTATATATTTGATTCCATGAAAGCATCAGCAGTTACAATGGCTTTGAAATCCAGTGGTATTTGAAGGTGCGTACATTAGAATTATTAATAATATCTATGGATAGCAAGGAAAAGGTTTTGACCTAATTCTCTAGCAGGAACTATTTGCATTATTTAAAGAGGATAATGCTTCACTTCTCTATTATAGTGAATGGCATACAGTAAAGAAGAAATTTCTGGATAGTGATTTTAGAAACGGAAATACAGCTGCACAAACACCTCCTACCGACAAAACTGTGAACAACAAAATTCCTCATATACTAGCCTAAAGTGTTCTACGAGGTAAATGGCATCCGATATGGAAAGAAAGTTTTAAATCGCACATGTAGAAGTACAGATATTGAAAAAAGAACAGATTAACCACTTGCGCCCCTAGCGGCAATATTATGCATTATTTTGGAAAGAAAATACGCACGCAAAGTTTGCATAGTTAGTAGTATCTGACCAAAGAAAGAAGTTTTTCAATGGGGATTTTAATCCCGCAGATATTGCTGTAAACGGGGAACGTGAAGTTACGCTCTCCGGTGACAGACTTGTGCGTTAAGAAAAATTTGAAATTATATGAGAAATATTTCGCAGCGGAAACGCTCTCCAACAAAGGAAGAATTTTTCAAATCGGACTCTTAGAAGCAGAGATATCGAGAAAAATAACATATGCGTCTACGCCCCCTGGCGGAAAAACTATGCATTGTTTTAAGAAGAAAGTATTCTCAAAACGCTTTTCGATGTGAGCGGTATCGGTTCACGAAAGAATTTTTTTAATCGAGTTTTCAGGAGCTCAGGTTCAGCTGCAAATACATCTGAAGCAGAAACTAACATTTACGCCTCCTGGTGGCCAAACTATTCCTTTTGAAACATTAGAGATTATATGCAAAACCTCAGGATCTCTATGCGATACAGGAAGACGTTTTTAACTCTGAGTTTTAGAATCGGAGATATCGGGCAGAACGCAATTCACTTTAAGGCCCCCAGCGGAAAGCCTATGAATTACTTGGAAAATTTGAAATTATATGAAAAACATTTCGCACCGGAAACGCTATCCAACAAAGAACGAATTTTTTAAATCGGGCTCTTAGAAGCAGCTATATTGACAAAAATCAGATATACGTCTACGAGCCCTGGCGGAGAAACCATGCATTATTTTAAGAAAAAAATATTCCGAAAAGTTTTACGACGTGAGTGGTATCGGTCCACGAAGAATTTTTTTTCTATCCAGTTTTTAGAAGTTCATATTTTGCTGCCAAAACATCAGAAGAAGAAATTAAGAATTACACCCCTGGTGGCCAAACCATTTTTTTTATGAAAAATATGCAAAGCATTTGCCATCAGGAGCTGTATGCGACACAAGAAGAATTCTCCAAATAGGTGTTTTAGAAGCAGAGATATCGGGGAAAACGCAATTTTCTTTTACGCCCCTAGCGGAAAATCTATGCGTAACTTGATAAAGTGACTATACCTAGAATAGAGTTGGACATAAATGTAATCGAAAGGTAAAAGCATTTTTTCAATCCGATGTTTAAAAGCAAATATATGGAATGAAATGTATTTTGAATTCGATATCATTTGCATTTACACCCTCTAGCGACGAAATTGTTGATCATGAAAGAAAAATGAAATAAAGGATCATCATTCGCACATTCAAGCTTCCCAAATCCTCAATGCAAAAAGAGTTTTTCAAATTAGAGTAATAGTTGCAGAGATATGGTTTCCGCAGACGGACGGACAAACCGGTAACATAAGCACGATCTTTTTAAAAAATACGTGCTAAAAATGAAGACATCAAAAAAGGAAATGTAGTGCACGTCCAAACACTGTGGCTGTTAAGCTTATGCGCAGGGCGGGCTGGACCATAGAGGCACCGGGACGGTCGCCCCTGGCCCCGCGTCTTCACGTGGCCCCGCACTTTAGAAAACAAAAAGGAAATTGTTTTTGCTAGAATTCTCTATATTTATTGTTATTTTTTTTAAGTTTTGGGGCGCAAGGCCCTCAAAAATATATTTTTACGTTTTCCAACCTTAGGTTGAAAAAGCGTATATGCTCCAGCTTTGTCCGTCTGTCTATCCACCCGATAACTCGCGTAAAATTTATCCATTTCAATTAAATTTTAGTATGTGGTAGGGGACAACCTGGGGACGAACCCTATTGAAAATGAGCGAAATGGGGTCAAAGGTCAGGACATAGGAGCGGGATCCATTCCATCGCCCTTACGCGTCATAACTTACGAAAAAATGCTTCAATTGCGACAAAACTTTATCATGTTGTTTCGGAAGTAAACTGAACACGTTATGCTGAATGTCATCGAAATGGGATCAAAGGTCAGGGCACAGGAGCGAGATTTATTCCACAGCCAGTATCCTCATAACTTGAGTAAAAATGCTTCTACTGCGACAAAACTTAGTATGTTGTTCCGGAGTTATACTGAACAAATCAATAGTCAGGGTTGGGAGGAGATTTTGTCTGCGTGATTTCTGGTATGTTGGAAAGCGTAACATAATCAAAGCATTGCATGATTTTACTAACTTGTTGTAAAGTTTTTTAATTTTTTTTTCAGTTTAACCCCCCCCCCCCTCTCCGAAGTTATTTAAACCTCAAACTTTTCCATTTTCATGAAATAAGAAATTAAATTTCATCACATTTTGTGACTACCTATTATATACTCAACAATTTGTGTGTAAACCTGGTACTGAAATTTAAAAAAAAAAAAGAACAATATCAAAGTTGTATCTGGGCTATATATGGAGGCCAATCGTTCAGTGACTTTAAAAACAGTGTTGAAAAAAAAATTATTTTTATACATGAGCGCGTATAAGAGGTGAATAAAGTCATTAATTTACCAGTTATTCCACTTTCCATCAAAAATCAATCCCTAAAACATGTACCAGGAAAAAAATATATATATACGAATTTATTTAAGAGGGATCGTTATTATCCAATACGCAAAAATGTTTGCTATGGAAAAATATTTGCTACGCAGATTAGTTAAAGCTGTCTTTTTTATCATTTTGTAGGAACGTTTTTATTAAGGTAATAAAGCAACCTAAACTTCCTCCTCTCCAGAAAGAAAGTCGTAGATTTCAGCACTTTTTATTCTCTTCCTCTCTCTTTGTCTGTCTGCCTGTCTGCCTGTCTGTCTGTCTCTCTCTCACTCAATGTTTGTCTATCTGTCTGTCTCTCTCTCTCACTCTGTGTTTCTTACTCTCTGTCTGTCTCTCTCTCTCTCACTCTGTCTGTCTGTGTCTCTCTCATTCAATGTCTGTCTGTCTATCTCTGTCTCTCTCTCTCACTCTGTCTGTCTGTATCTCTCTCATTCAATGTCTGTCTGTCTATCTCTGTATCTCTCTCATTCAATGTCTGTCTGTCTATCTCTGTCTCTCTCTCACACAATGTCTGTCTGTCTCTGTCTCTCTCATTCAATGTCTGTCTCTTTCTCTCTCTCTCTCTCTGAATTTTCAATCCATATGATGGTCTTTTTCTTAAGCTCACAATAATTTGAGATAATCATTTTATTTTATGATAATTTTTGTCTATTTTCAGTTTTCCTACAATGATTTCATTAAACTATGAAATTCATTTCCTAGTGCCCTCTATATATGAAATTTCGCCCTGGGCCCCGTAAAAGTTCACTCAGGCCCTGCTTATGCGTATGACGAGGTAGAAAAAGCCCTTCGTAAGTGGTTTGTCGATGTCAGAGCTCCTAACTTTCCAGCCTCCGATCCAGTGAACGGCAAAATTTACAACCATAGTACAGTAAATGCTTCTTTTGAGTTCTATACAAGTATATCCAACATTTGGTATATTTGGACTGTTTCGAATATCGCACAATTGCGACTGTCCCCTTAAGTTCAATATACATTACACTAGTGGCCAAAATTGTGGAAACCTTTAAGAAAATCTGTATTTCTAAGGTTTGATGGCTCATAACATCAGTCATTTTAAAAATAATTCCATAAAAAAAATTACATATCATCAGAAAGATAATTTAATGCCGAATGTAATGCAAAAAAAAAAAAAACAGTGCTGAATTGTCTTTATTCTCCAAATGACCAGGAAAAGAAAACACACAAATTCCTTGTGTAACAAGAAGTGGAATTCCTTTACTCAAAACTGACCAATGAGACTGATTTTTCTTAGAGCCAATCAGGTGTTGTTATGACACAGCATGGAACCAATAACGTGTTAGTATGAGTCAACTCAGAGGCACTAATAGAACTCCGATTCAATTGTGTGAGTATCATCAATTTGGCCACTGTTTTTTTTACGCACTTTTCCATTCCTTGATAACTTAGTATAACATGACAAACAGAATGAAAAGAGTTGACTGGTCACCTCAGAAAGCGAAGCGACGTAAAATACTAACTTTGCGTGAAGAAGGCTACACTTATGAGGAAATCACAAGAAAAGCAGGAGGAAATAAAGTGGCTAGTGCAACTATGGACCAAGCACGTCCTTGTAATAGTCGGCATGGACCTTGCAACTCTGGACGAAGTACGTTCTTGTAAGGGTATAAAAATGACGTCCTTGTAAGTTGTCGGCATGAAAAAAGCTCGTGTAACTCTGGACCAAGTACGTTCTCCTAAGGGCATCAAAAGGAATGTTCTTATAATTTGTTGACACAGAAAAGCTCGTGCAACTTTAGAACAAGTACTTCCTCGTAAGGGCATCAAAATGATGCCATTGAAAGTTGTTGACATAAAAAAGCTCGTGCAACTGTGGACCAAGTACGTTCTTGTAAAGACATAAAACTGATGTCCTTGTAAGTTGTCGGCATAGAAAAGCTCGTGAAACTCTGGACCAAGTGCATTCTTGTAAGTGCATCAAAATGATGTTCTTATAGAGAAAAGCTCGTGCAACTCTGGACCAAGTACGTCCTTGTAAGGACATCGAAATGACTTTCTTGTAAGTCGTCGGCATGAAAAAGCTCCTGCAACTCTGGGCCAAGTAGTTCTTTGTAAGGGCATAAAACTGATGTTCTTGTAAGTCGTCGGCATAAAAAGCTCCTGCAACTCTGGGCCAAGTAGGTCTTTGTAAGGGCATAAAACTGATGTTCTTGTAAGTCGTCGGCATAAAACTGATGCTCTTGTAAGTCGTCGGCATAAAAAAGCTCGTGGAACTCTGGACCAAGTACGTCTTGTAAGGGCATCAAAATGATGCTCTTGTAAGTTGTCGGCATAGAAAAGCTCGTACAACTCTGGACCAAGTACGTCCTTGTAAGGACATCAAAATGATGTGATTGTAAGTTGCCAGTCGTTGTAGCAATATATTTGATATAAAAACGTTTCCGGACAATTATGAACTCCTTTCCAAATATTCGCAAGTGCGAATGTCAGTTACTTACATAATATTTAAAAAAATGTTTTATTCATTATTTAATCAGAACAAAGTGGTAGAACATGAAGTAGTACGTCACTTTGTATGATCTTTTAAAATGACATGCTACATTTGGATAATTTTCTAGTGTCAGCTATGAAGGTTTTGGCGCCGCACAGTAAAACACTATCGTGGAACTTTCCTTCCTTGTTTACCAACAAATAATGGTACAACGTGACGGGCATCTTTATAACCACGGACAATCCCTTGTCGCTTGATTCGAAGAGCAACATCCACTCTCCTCGTCGTTTGTCAACACAGTTTGAATTTCAGGAAGCGTTGTAATGAGCACAATTTCGCAAAGATACCTTAGGGCGTTTTGTACATCGCTAGCATAAACTCCTTATGTTAGAACTGAGTGAGCCGTAAATTATACATGAAAGGAAACTCGTTTTAATGGACAGAATTTCCTCAACATTACATGTATTTGAACTTCGAGTAAATATATTTATATCTCAGTTGCTCTTGAAGAGCGCAACGTACAGTGAGGACGTTGTCAACAGAGGCAATGACATAATAACATTCTGTGATTTTGTTATGTTTTCTCTCACAAATATAGTATGTTGTCATTTAAATCAATCAGTAAGTCTCCCTCTCTCTTAAGACAGATTTAAGTGAGAAATCAAGAGAGAGAGAGAGAGAGAGAGAGAGAGAGAGAGAGAGAGAGGGAGAGAGATGGGAGAGAGAGAGAGAGAGAGAGGGAAGAGATGGGAGAGAGAGAGAGAGAGGGAGAGGGAAGAGAGAAAGAGATAGTGAGGAGAGAGGGGGAGAGAAAGAGAGAGTGAGCGAAGAGATAGGAGAGAGTGAGAGAGAGAAAGAGAGAGTGAGAGAAGAGATAGAAGAGAGGGAGAGAGAGAGAAAGAGAGAGTAAGGGAAGAGAGAAGAGAGAAAGCGAGAGGGAGAGAGGGAGAGAGAGTGAGGAGAGAGAGGAGAGGGAGAGTGAGAGAGTAAGGGAGAGAGTGAGGAGAGACAGAAAGAGAAAGTGAGGGAGATAGAGGGAAGGGAGGGTGAGAGAGAAAGGGAGAGAGTGAAGAGAAAGAAAGAGGAGAGGGGAGAGAGAGAGAGAGAGAGAGAGAGAGAGGGAGAGAAGAGAGAAAGATAGTGAGGAGAGAAAGGGAGAACAAAAGAGGGAGTGAGGAGAGAGAGAGAGAGAGAGAGAGAGGAGGGAAGAGATGGGAGAGAGGGAGAGGGAAGAGAGAAAGAAATAGTGAGGAGAGTGGTGGAGAGAAAGAGAGAGTGAGGGAAGAGATAGGAGAGAGTGAAAGAGAGAGTGAGAGAAGAGATAGGAGAGAGGGAAAGAGGGAAAGAGAGAAAGAGAGAGTAAGGGAAGAGAGAAAGAGAGATAGGAGAGCAGAGAGAGAAAGGGGAAAGTGAGAGGGAGAGAGAGTGAGGAGAGAGGGGAGAGGGAGAGTGAGAGAGTAAGGGAGAGAGTGAGGAGAGACAGAAAGAGAAAGTGAGGGGGAGATAGAGGGGAGGGAGGGTGAGAGAGAAAGGGAGAGAGTGAAGAGAGAGTGAAGAGAGAGAGAAAGAGAGAGTGAGAAAGAGAGATAGAAAAAGAGAGAGAGGAGAGAGGGAGAGAGGGAGAGAAGAGAGAGGGGAGAGGGCGAGAAAAGTGGGAGAGGGGAGAGAGGGAGAGAAGAGAGAAAGAGATAGTGAGGGAGAGAAGGGGAGAACAAAAGAGGGAGTGAGGAGAGAGAAAGAGAGAGTGGGGAAAGAGAGAGGAGATAGAGGGAGAGAGAGAGAGTGAGGTGAGAGAGAAAGTGAGGGGAGAGATAGGAGAGAGAGGGTGAGAGAGAAAAGGAGAGAGAAAGATATTGAGGGAAGAGAGAGAGAGAGAGAGAGAGAGAAAGAGAGAGAGAGAGAGATCACAACGGTTTCATAGGACTCAAAATCATGGGAGGTACTCGGTATTAAAAAACAGCATTTCGGTCTCTTGTGTATTATGGTAAGTCTGTGTTGCGGATCTGAGAATATTTTAGGTTTCCAGAGTGTGCGGTGTAAATCAACGAGACTCTAAATGCATATTTGAAGGCACTTAAGTTCTACTTTACCTGTACCATCTCCATGATATTATGTCTCTAGAAACGCAGCCAAAAACTTTTCACAAAACGAGAGAAGAAAAGGACCCATATAATTTAAGATAGCGAAGAATTATAATTATCTTTGCATAACAATCTTTCATTCCTAATTTGCGCAAGTCACAACTCTGTGTCTTCAGTTAATTTTTTCCACCTGGAATGTATTATACATTGAAATTTCAGCTTGCAAGTCCATAGTCCTCAGGGTCAGACATGCAAATGATTAAAAAATAACAACCAATGACTAAATAGTGGACCACGACAGCGTATGGGCACCACGCGTCGAGGAGTGTATATTAAGAGCAAAACTTTCACGCAGGGACAATTGTGACAGCGGACTGCGGGTGGTCCCACAGATGCTCAATTGGTTTTAGGTCTGGAGAATTAGGGGGCCAGGGAAGTAATTTGAAGTATTCATCGTGCTCTTCCAACCACTCTCGGACATTTCTAGATGTGTGACACGTCGCATTGTCATGCTGGAAGATCCCATCCGCTCCAGGGAAGACAATCAGCATGTATGGGTGTACGTAATCTGCAAGGATGGATTAACAACGAATTCGGTCCATAGTGCCTTCTACATCATGTATGAGTGGACCCAGGGAATGCCACGAAAACATTCCCCAGACCACACCGCTGCCACCACCAGCTTGTGTTTTTCCAGCAATGGTTGAAGAGTGTTTGTTCTCCGATGTTTCTCGCCTTATACGCTAACGTCCATCCGTTCTATGAAGCAGAAAATGGGACTCATCGGAGAAGGCCAACCTTTGCCAATCAGCGGAGGTCCAATTCCGATACTGCCGTGCAAATAAAAATAGGGGGCTACCGGTAGTGTGTCGAAAACGACAGTTCAGCGAACCATGCTGCGTATGGGACTCCGATGCAGACGGATGATCACTGCACCTATGCTAACGAAGGTGCATCGGCATCTGTGCTAACGAAGTTCATCTCTGTCATCAGTGGCACGTGGTGCTCCGCAGTTTCCACGTCACTTATTCGCAATGGTGCCATTTTCCCAATCACGATACATTTTAACCACAACAGCATGCAAACAGTTCACAAACTGCGCTGTTTAAGAAATACTGCGACTTTTGTCCCGAAAGCCAATAATCGTCCCTTTTTGCAAATCTGATAAATCGCCCCCTTTTATCCATGACAGCAACGAGTGACATGTTTTCAGAATGGTTACAGCACACCCTATATACCCTCCAAGCCAGATCACGAAACATGCCTTCTTTCATTGGCTACGCGCTGTTGACGTCAAAAGTAGCAGGTGGTCACAATAATGTGACTCGACTGTGTATATAAATAAATAAATAAATATATATATACACACACACTCACAGACAATGAAATTTGCGCACCTAGAAGAAAACATGCTACAACTGCGAAACTTTGCAAATAGCTAGAGTGCGTGCTGATATGCAAATGATCCACGTATGGTGCGATTGCGCATGACCGCATACAATTTGTTGGCGTTGCAAGCACGAACCGGTAGCCTTATAAACCGGCGTGTAGCCGATGCCCAATGAAAGCGAAAAGCACCGGCCGACACAGGCAAGAATACGGAGTGACAAGCATGCCGGGTAGACCTCAGAGACGTCGATTTACGCAACTTACGGACTTTGAGAGAGGCCTGATTATAGGACTGAAAAACCGCAGGGTGGTCGGCGCGCCGTGTTGCCCGCCATGTGGATAGTTCTGAACATACTTTCCGACTGTGTTGGGAGCAGTGGACACGTGACGGCACTATCATACGGCGGAGCGGCTCCGGACGGACCAGGAAGACCACCGGTACAGAGGATCGACGGATCGTGTGCCAGACACGAACGGATCCCACTGGTCCCGGTCCACTATACAGGCAAATGTAGCGGCTGCTGTGTGCCGACAAACCATTTCACGACGCCTCGCGAAAGTGAATCTGCGATCCCAGAGCCCCTTATGTGTGCTGCCATTAACACAGGAACATCGCCGGCTCCGTGTGCATTGGTGCCACGACAGAGTGACGTGGAACGCCACAGACTGGGGACGTGTGGTCGAGTACTTTTTCATATTTAAAAATAATGTTTTTCTCTGTTAACAAACCAGCCAAGTTGCTCGAATGTGCATGTCCTTGTGTGGCTCTAAGATATAACTTGATTCTTTTAAATACGGAAAAACTTCTTTCGGCAGTTGTAGTTGTTGATGAACAGTTTAATATTAGATCTGCTATTTTGTACACCTCAATAAACGCTATGTCCAATTATTCAACTTTATGTAACAAGTAATGTCTCTTACAGATTTGTTTTGCATTCATCAAGGGAATAAAACACCTTCAGTTCATTTTTTAATCGAGCTGTATCAAAATTTGAAACATAGAGTTGTTTAAGCTCTGATAGTAGATGTTCAGGGAATTTTTCACAAAATTTATCAAAACAGTTCGAATCCAACAAAGCCACGAATTTAAGGTATGATATCACTGATTTTAATTCATTGACACTTCACACAAACTGAAACAACTCTCGCGAAACACGCGCTGGAAGCATGGAGGCACTGAGGCAGTCCGAAGTCTTCTTTTTCTCAGCGAACCCTTGAGCAAAGCAATGGTCCATTCACCTCCGTAGCTCATCCACGTTGTCATGGAAACGCTAGCAGGCGATAGTACTGTAGCTATTCGCATCAGAACAGCGAAGGCTCTCGAAGACCTACTGCGTTATGCCGTTGATCATCGCTCGTCTAACTGATTCTCATAATCGAAAGAAGGGAATCCGCTCGTGTTTTTCTCACACCGAAAGCATCGACATATCTTAATACCGTTGATAATTGACTTTTATTTGTGCATTCTCTGGGCTTCGCAGCTAGCTTAGCTAGCCTCCAATATACGCCACTAGCCGTTACATTACTGTAAGATCTTTCAGGAACTGTGCTTCAAAGTGCTTGTCGGGTGTCCTTATTTTCCCGACATAGCTCCGGGTGATTTCTGTGTTTCAGGCTAACTTAAGGTAAACGTCAAGTGAAAACGCGTCGCTATATTTGCAGTGATGAAAATTGAGTTACACGAGTTGACATGCAAGAAATACTTCTTGACTCGTGAAAATTGGCACACGGACCAAGAAGACATTTAATTATAGTCAGTGGCTTGCAAATTTGAGATAACAAATGTAGGGAATATTTTAAAATTAAATTTCCGACTGTTGGAGAAGTGTTGCATATCATTCATAGGTAGCACTCTACATACGTCAAATATTGAAAACGAGGCACTTTTTTCCTTTTCTGTTTTTGAATAATAAAAGTTTTCTTACAAACCATAATATCTGAGCGGTTACAGACTTTCGTTTAGGATGTTAGTAAATATTTTAAATCACTTACATTACAGTTTATTGACTTTTTGATCAGGAAAGTTATGTAAATCAGAAATCAGATGCTGATAATCTAAGATGCTGAAAGAAGCTTTTTCAGAAATCACCATCGGATAAGGGAAAGTCTTCACGAAATTCTCTCACAAAATTAAGACCGCCACAAGAAGGATTCGCAAAAATGCAAGATTTTCAGCATCATCTATGAACAGAAAGCTGCATTGGATATGTCTTTATCTCCACCTTAAAGAGTCATTGTGAGGGAAACACTTTCGTACCGATGCCAAAGTACCACAGGCGGTTGGTTCTCTGGCGGCTGCGCGTACCACCTAAGAAGTATCTCTCGAAAGAAATGCATGCATTGGTTTCCCGATCGTGAATGTGCATGGCAAGAAGAGAGGCTATACGCGGAAAGTGAACGCGTCTCTTGTTCGATGTGTTAATAAAACATCTGTTATTTTCTTTTCTGCTATCCTCGTTTGAGTCATTTTTATAGAAGAGTATAAAAATAAAATATCTGCATCACAAAAATGAATTCTAAATCTCTTTTAATGGTGTAAAATAATAAGTAGACAGACAGCAAGCTTTCGCCACTCACTGGTGGCTTCATCAGACATAACTGAGACAACGAACATGAAGTAAAGAAATTCTGAGTAATTCAAACTTAAATATATATCAAAGTTGATTAACGTCATGTCTCGTGAAATCATCAAACATTGTAGATACTTCTCCTACAGAACTCATAAGCTAGCATGGGTGATACTAGCGTCTCGAGGTAGAGACATCCACATGTATCGAGTTATCTCATTGGCAGCAATACAACTGGGACCCACCAATTGGCGAACGGCATCGTAACGGCTTTAACAGTTTGGCGGTAATAATGGTGGATAATGGCTACTGCTACGCTGCGAAGAGGTAAGTTTGAGAGAATAAGTAAGTAGTTTTCTTTAAAACTTCTATCTAGTTAATAATTATATTTGGATGGATACTGCGAACAGGTTAAGTTGTTCGATTTGTACTGTTTCATTCGGGTAGAAATACAATTTGAGCCAGATATACGTCGTCGAAGTCGTGACACAGGTTGTTTACATCTTAGTTAACAGTTTCTTCGTTGGCGGTTGTCGATAGTCCTGTACAATTGATATTTTAAGGTGAAATTGGATTTATTTGATGTGCTTTTATGTTTTGCAGCTTACTGTAATCACCAATCACCAGACTGTGAGAAATCAGTGTTCTTTTTATAGATTTCCGCCAAACTGTTAAAGCCGTTACGATGCCGTTCGCCAATTGGTGGGTCCCAGTTGTATTGCTGCCAATGAGATAACTCGATACATGTGGATGTCTCTACCTCGAGACGCTAGTCATGGACTATGATGTGAATTTTTTATTTGCAGCCATTCGTGCTGGTTATTATTTCTACCGATTCTCGTATTGCTGTGGCCCTGGGAGTTGTGTAAGAAGCTATTTTTCGAATTTCTTTCCGGTCGGGTTTAGCTGCATTGTTCTTAACCTAATAAAAGATCCACGTCATATCCCGTGCTAGCTCATGGGTTCTGCATGAGACATATCTACCATGTTTGATGATTCCACGAGACATGGCATAAGCGTTAATCAACTTTGATTATATGTTTAAGTTTAAGTTTGAATTACTTAGAATTTCTTTACTTTCTGTTTGTTGTTTACGGTGTTCATCTCAGTTATGCCTGACGAAGCCAGCCATGAGTGGTGAAAGCTCGCATTCTGTTTACTTATTATTTTACACCATTAAGGTGGTTCCACCTAAAATCTTTGCTTTATGTTTCCAACGGTAAAATTTCGTTACATATTTTCTTCGCGATTAATGTATTCCGAAGGATGAAAACTTGCACATCGATAAAACTAACTTTTTTTTTTTTTTTGATTGGAGGTTTAACGACCACCGTGAGCAACTCAATGGGCTATAAGCAGTCGCCCGTCCCTAATTTAGGGTCACTGGTTCCAGGGAAGGGAGAGAGCCGGTGCCGTAAGACAAACACAACATCCATGCCTCACCGGGATTCGAACCCGGACCCCGTTCTGACGAATGATCAGAGGCAATCGCTTAGACCACTGCGCCACCGGGGCGGCAAAACTAACTTTAAGTTATAGCATGGGATACATAGTATTTGCTGAAACATAACCATAATTATATTAAAAATCAATCATTTTTCTTTGGACAATGTACAAAATTGCTAATAGATGGCTCGACCTGTACACTGATGACGTCCGTAGACAAACAAATGTTTCATTGCTTAATTATGGTTATGTTTCAGGAAGTATTAAGTACCCCGTGCTATAACTTAAAGTTTGTTTTATCGATGTGCAAATTTGTTATTTTTTTTTTTTTTGATTGGAGGTTTAACGACCACCTGTGAGCAACTCAATGGGCTATAAGCAGTCGCCCGTCCCTAATTTAGGGTCACTGGTTCCAGGGAAGGGAGAGAGCCAGTGCCGTAAGACAAACACAACATCCATGCCTGACCGGGATCCGAACCCGGACCCCTTACGGACGAATGATCAGAGGCCAGCGCCTTAGACCACTGCGCCACCGAGGCGGCGTGTAAATTTTCATCCTTGGAAATACATTAATTGCGAAGAAAATATGTAAAGAAGTTTTACCATTGGAAACATACGGCAGAGATTTTAGGTGGAACCACCTTAAAACGGATTTAGAATTCATTTTTCTGATTATTTTGGCGCAATATCTTGAAATATCTGCATTTTCGTGTGAAGAAAGTCAGTCGAATGACCCATGATTTGGTTTTGCGAAAGCAAATTTTTGACTGGAAGAGTCCCTCTTTCTCATAGACGGTTGTCTCAGAGCCAAAGAAATACTCAGAGGAAGATAAATTTTCCCTTCCGTTAAAGTCGTGACGAAACCGATATAACAACAGCAAAACCTATTTTTGTGTTATGATTACCTTAATACCATAGAAGCTCTTGATCCATTCTGTATGGTGTGTAAATACCAGTATTCAATGCAAAGAAGAAAACGAGAGCCTTAGAAGAAGCAGAAGTCTCATTTTCCAATCGACACGACTGCCCCCTGTGGAGCAGTTGTCTAAACACTGGCTTCTGACCATATGTCCGAGATGAGTTCGGGTTCGTCTTCCAGTGAGGCATGGATATTGTGTTTGTTTTACGGCACTGGCTCTCTCCCTTCCCTGGAATAAGTGGCCCTAAATTAGGGACAAGGGAGTGCTTATAGCCCACTGAGTTTCTCACGGTGATCGTTAAACTCACAAAACAAACAAAAAACAATCCCGATGTGAGCACGGGATTCCGTGCACGAAAGATCCACAGTGGGAAATTTTTCTTCGTTCGCAAATGCAGTTTTGACAATTTAGAACAACTAGTTGACTTAGCATTTATTTCAAATTTCCGAGACGAATGAAAACCCTTACTGAGAGGGCTCTCAAATCGAAAGAATGAACTTATCTCCAATGGACCTTACCCGCCGCTCGTTGCATTCTGGGAAATTAACCACGCGATAGCGGACCAACAATCTTTCAGTTGTTTCGGTTATAGGTTGTCGTAGTGTTGAGTTGTGATAGTTGTTATTGATAAATTTTGTATTTTCTAACAAATTTACATTATGCCTAATTTTTGTTCTGCATTTGGTTATGTAAATAAGTTGTGCCACAGCAAATGTATCGAAAAAGGGATAAGTTTTCACAGTTTTCCACTGAAAAGACTTTTGAAGCAATGGTTGTGCAAAATGAAAGAGAAGGATTTTCACCCCGATGTGCATTCAAGAATATGTTCTTACCACTTTATAGAGAACGATTTAGTTTACCAGCCTTTTACAAACCGTAGGCAATTGAAACCTGAAAGCGTCCCGACAGTGTTTAGTTTCCAAAAAGAAACTTTGAAGAGAAAACGGATTGCATATTTGGATAGATAAGTTTTTGAAATCGAAGTTCTACAAATTCTGTTCACCGAATTTATAGTTATAGCTAAGACCACCTATTTTTTTATGGCTCAAGCTATTTGTCATTATTAATATAAAATTATTATCTTTAGCTTGATAATTTTGCATGCATCGGTGTATTCTTTCATCATCCCTTAATTAAGCTTTACTGATAATTTTCTCAAACACTGTGGTGCCTCCAACATCTCAAGCGTGTTATAAACAAACCTTACTAAGCATTCCCTGAGTGAACATTATGATCATTGGTATGTCTTGTACTTCAACTAACGAGAGAATCTTACCTTTCCTGTTTTGGAGAGCATACATTCAACAGTATAGACTGTTTTTGTCTTCGTTTCAACTTTAATCTTTCCAGAAATCAGGAAAGTTTTAGAAGAATCTTCAGTTTCATCATTATTCGTCTGAGTAGCCGTCTCAATGAAGAACACATCCAATACAAACTTGTCATAGAATATTTTTTCACCTTTCATCTGCTCCTTTAGGAAACTAATTTATCCTTTCCCCATCCTGAATCTCAATTAGCTTATTTGCGTATTCTAGAATATTCAGATTACCAAAATTAATCAATAACAACGGATAATCTAACAGTGATAACATTGCACATTCAGCCATGCTGGTCCACAATCACATGATTATGACGACACGCGGGTAAGGTCCATTGAAATAACACAGAAAAAAAAAATAGCGCGTGCGCGTGAAAGGTAACCTGGTATTTGCAGATAATTTTTGCTATGCATCTTTCGCACTCCAAGGTCTTTGTGAGCGTGAAATATTGGGTTATCGGAAAAGTCATGACATATTTTAGCCATGTTTTGCAAACGTCATTTATTCATAGAAAAGATCAATTAATGATATAATGCCAGTTTTGTTCGATAACCTTTTGCCATCTTTCAGTGAGCTGAAAGATGGCAAAAACTCGTGGCGAAAAACTGTACAAGGTGCTGATTTACAGCCTCATCTGAATTGAACGTTACACGCAAGGGCTGTTGAAGAGAGCGAAACAAGGGGAAGTCTGACGGCGCAAGGTCAGACGAGTATACTGGGTATGGCAACACATCCCACCCAAGCTCCAAAAATTTTTAGTGGGTGATCAAACTTGTGTGTGGTCTCACGTTGTCGTGATGGAACACAACACTTTTACGATGCACGAGCTCTGGACGTTTCTGGATGATGCATTCGCTCAAACTGTCCAATTGTCGACAATACACATTCGAATTGATTGTTTGGTTCCGTGGTAGGAGCTAGAAAAACACGACACCTCTAAAATCCTACCACACTGAGACCAGAGCCTTCCGCTGATGAACGTCTGCTTTGGATGTCGTTTGAGGCGAAGCAACACGTCGGGACCAAGACCGTTTGGCAGCACATTGTTGTTAACAATCTACTTTTTGTCACCAGTCATCAGTCGCTTTAAAAAAGGATCGTTTTCTTCACGTTTAATGAGCATATCGCAGATGTTTATACGTGCCGCCAATTGAGCTTCTTTGAGTTCATGAGGAACCCACACATCGAGCTTGCTTACGTATCCCAACATCTTCAGGTGGTTGTGAATGCTTGAATGATCGATGTGTAATGTGTCTGCGATCTCTCGTGTCGTGTAACAAGGGTTGGACTCTATCAGTGCCTTGATTTGGTCGTCATAAACCTCGGTGGGCCTCCCCGACCGAGGAGCATCGTCGAGGTCAAAATCACCAGCAACGAATTTTGCGAACTACCGCTGGCACCGACGCTCTTGTAGAACATTATCACCGTACACTTTACGCAACTTTTCACAAGCTTGACGCGCGTTCTTCCCTTTACGGAAGTAAAACAGTAAAATATGGCGAAAATGCACAGTTTGGTCTTCCATCTTCAACTTGATGTCAAATCTCCGCAAATCAACCAAATCGCTCACTATTCCTTTTAGACTGCAGCTATAACCGGTACCTGTCGAATGCCATAACAGAGCTGCGCATGCTTCTAGTACTTCCCAAATCGCCCAACAGCCATCGGGTGCCAAAATACGTCATGATTTTCCCGACAACCCAATAAAATGAGTAATTCGAGAGTACATATTTATTTACTTACAACACATTGCATTTATTCGTATCACTCACGACCACGCCGAGCCACAGTCCTGTACATACTTAGTGGAACCAAATCATAACAAAAAACAATAAGATTTACTGATTCCTGACACTGAGTGGTACTTAGGTAGGAGAGTTAATGAATGTCATTATCGTAAAACCAATGAAACAAATACAGACCGTAAGTTGAAAGTTTTGCAATCATTGCATAAAAGACACACCCGGCTAATTAGGGAACTTTCGCTTTACGAGTCTGAACACGACCATCACGCTACCCAAGCAACACAAAACATTTGTGATCCAAAAGGGAAAGGCTCCGTGGACCACAGCACCGCAACCAGATGGTTGAAAAAATTTCTCTCAGGTGACAGAAACCCCGACGATCAGCCAAGGTCTGGTTGGCCGCGAATCGTGGATTCGGAGGCCGTGCGCCAAGCCGTAGAGATAAATCCGACAACCAGCACTCGGAGATTATCAGGCGAGCTGAGCATATCACAGACCACCGTGGTTCATCATCTTCAGGACCTCGGCAAGGCCTACATGAGCTGCCGCATTGTCCCTCACGAACTAAGGCCAGCTGAAGCAAACCTCCGAGTGGAATTGTGCACGTAACTCCTGGAAAACTCGCGCGATGTACGTTTCATCAAGAGAATTGTTACGTGCGATGAAAAGTGGGTCTATTTCCGTAATCCTAACACACAACGGCAGTGGTTGAGCGCGGGCCAGCTTCCAGAACCTGTTGCCAAACGTAGGCGCTTCGAGCACAAGGTGATGCTCTGCGTCTGGTGGAATTTCGAGGGGATAGTCCATTACGAATTTGTTCCAGACGGTCGGACCATCAACGCCAACCTCTACTGTGAACAGCTGGAGCGGATGTATGACGTTTTGGAAGAGAAGTACCCGGCACTGCTGAACAGAAATCGCGTTCTCCTACAGCAGGACAACACTCGGCCTCACACCTCGCGAACGACCCAGAAAAAACTCCAGGAACCTGAGGGGATCGAACTGATGCCACACCCGGCATCTAGTCCGGATCTTGCCCCGTCGGATTCCGGTCCATGACCCACTTTTTTCGCGGGCGGCACTTCAACAACCAGGAGGAGGTGGCAGCTGGGTGAAGGAGTTCTTCGCCTCGAAGGACAAGAATTGCTTCCGCCGCGGAATCGAAGAACTGGCAGACAGATGGCTATAGATGGTGGAACACGATGGCCTATACTTTGAATGCTAGTCAGCTTTCGTCGTAAAGGTACGTATGAAGATATAGAGTGATCCAAATACTGCGAAACTTTCGACTCACTCTGTATTTATTACACTATGGCGGCGGCAATAGTAAGCATTTCGACTGTTTAGTTTTTAAAGAACGTTTACTCTTATTGTTATATATTATTCATATTTAGACGAACGTGAGAAACGAGACTGACACCAATGAAATGAAATGTGATGTAGCTACGACAGTCCATATGCGCATGTGCAAGCTAAAATCTGACCTCAAGATAAAAAGAAAAGCTGAATTACAAGTGTTAATGAGGGATATTGGTAACGTTTGGTGTAGAATATCTACAGGCTATAACCCCATCGTGTTATACAATATTTTAAAGCTTTTGTAAATAGTAGACCCCCGCCCCCCAATCTCAAGCGGGTTCAAAGGAATCAAAATTTCGGTACAATGCGACGTTTTCGAGATTTTTGAGAAAATCAATCTAGTGGCTCACCGATTATTGCATCAAAATGCATTTTTGTAATGGCTTTTTACATTTAGAATAAGTTTCTCGTAATTTACGAGATTACAATGAAACATTGTGACGTTTATGTAAAACGTGACGAAATAATGTTCGGCGATAGTTTAGCAAAATACACTGGCGGAAAGTGAAAAAAGAACACCAAGAAGGAGACATCTGATACCAACGAAATTTATACAGCATAATAACGGAATACCGAGGGTAACGTCAAAACATTATGACAAAATACAGCTGTATTTGCTGGTAAACTAAAAAATAACATTTCCATGTAACATGGTTAGTACGAGGTTGAACCGCCATGAACTGCGTCACACTGTGCAATTCTGGTATGGAGTCTGTCGTACAGATGTTGGATGTAAGTTTGGGGTATTGAGCTCCAAGCATCCTCAACCTGGACGCGTAAATAGGGGATGGTCGTGGCTGGCCGTGGAGACCGGAAAAGTCGTTGTCCCATAAA
Source organism: Macrothele yani (assembly GCA_039090855.1). Classification (NCBI taxonomy): domain Eukaryota; kingdom Metazoa; phylum Arthropoda; class Arachnida; order Araneae; family Macrothelidae; genus Macrothele; species Macrothele yani. Next base: position 34,629,022 of record CM077011.1, read on the forward strand.
ATCCCACACGGGCTCAATGGGGACAAATCCGGTGAACGTGCAGGCCATGGAAATTGTCTCACACCCTGAAGTGCATGTTGCGTTGCACGTGCCGTGTGTGGGCGTGCGTTATCTTGCTGGAAAACACCACGATGGACCGACCTTACAAATGGCACAACAACGGGCTGAATGATGTTGTTGTTGTAGGAGGTGCTGTTTAACGTACACGGTACAAACACTAGTTGTGTACGGGAGTGATAGCTGATCGCTCCCCACACAGGAGACCAGGTGTAGGCCCTGTGTGTCGCTGGCCGATGCAAGAAGGGTGGAGACGCTCCCCTGTGCGTCTGCGAACACGCATACGGCCATCGGAGGCCCCCAAGCAGAATCTGCTTTCATCGCTGAACACGACAGATCGCCATTGCGTTCTTCAGTGCAGACGTTGGCGACGCCACTGTAGCCGTTCCTGACGGTGAACTGGAGTCAGAGGTACACATGCCAGAGGCACACGTGCACGTAGTCCTGCATCTAGTAGACGGTTGCGGACTGTTAGCACAGTCACCTCAGGTGCAACGGCAGCTCGGATTTGCGTCGCAGTGTATGTTCTGCTTGACAACGCCGCTCTTCTTATGCGTCGATCGGTCCGCTCATCAGCCAGTCTGTGACTCTCGGTTCCACGTCTTCTCGTGTGGGAATGTTCCTCGGACCATCTATGCCACCATCGTACCACCACCGATACTTCCCGTCCAATTCGCTCCGCAATACGACGATACGACCACCCGGCCTCGCGGAGTCCGACTAGACAACCTTGCTAAAAGTCCGATAACTGCTGAAATCATACACGTCTTCCATGTCCAGGCATTGCAGCTTCTTCTCAGTTAGTGAACTGGGGTACAGCACAAGGCTGTACACTGTTCTGCTGAAACCCATATTATGGGTCAGCCAAGGCACTATGATCATCGAAGTGAAACACACACACACACACACACAAAGGAAAGGAAAGGAAAAGAAACTACTTACCTTACTTACCAAACTCGGAAGACGAAGCACAAGCAATAACACTTCCAGGGAAGAAGTATATCTGAAAACAGGGTGGATGTGCTTAGAGAAAAAGTGGACCCACATCTAAGCACCTCCAACTAAAACAAAAGCATGAAAAGTCATTTGTCACCCCCTCCCCGCCCGAGAGGCATGACAAAGACGCAGGAAGTGGTCTGAACTGTCGTCCGAGAGGCACACCACCTGCCACAGACAACAGACAGAACAAAAGCGCGGGCCAAGCATAGACAAATGCAGACAAAGACAATATATACACAGTAGAAAAGCATGTAAATACAATTCATGATGCAAGCACAGGATCTAGACAAGCAAGTAAAAAGAGCAGCAGTAGGTCAGGCATGCGACATGCTCCAACAGAAAACACATTTAGAACCGAAAGCAGAGCACATTATTGCGTAGGGAAACCAGCCGAGGCCAACAAAGCCATCGGACGCGAAAAACGTCTTCCGGCCAGTGGTGAAAGTCGGAAATCACCCTCTCACGCAATCTCATCTTGACAAAGAGGGCGACCACATCAGGCCTTTTCGAATAAAGCCTAACGTGGTCAGACAGAACATTATCATGTAACACAGTACAAGCAGTAGCAAGGATCACCTTTAAACCATAAGCACGCTGACCGGAAACAGGTAGCGGGTGCTTAAAAACAATAATTTTAAAATTACACATATTAACAGAAATCCATCTAGACAAAAGTTGCCAAACCTTTCGAACAAAATTACATTCCACAAATCGGTGGAATAAAGACTCCGGCTGTCCGCAGTGGGGACAGTCCGGGAGTCGACGACTCCCCAACGAAAACGGGAATCACGGGTGAAAATCACCCCATGGGCCAAGCGCCACTGCAGGTCACGCACACGACCTTCCACACCCGCAAACGAAACATTGGCCCATGCTACCCTCTAGTTCATCCCCAAGGCGGAAACCTGCTCTGAATGTGAGGAGCAAAGGATGGCAAGAATACATTATAAAGGGCATCGGGTTCATGCCAAGAGGAACATCTGATGTTCTGGCTAGTTAACAATCTAGCCTCACAAATGGTAGTGCCATGTGGTCCACCGGGCCTCGGAGCTCTAGGCCCAAGGTAGTTACAAGCAAAAGAAAATAACCTAAGATTATAGGAAATGAAATAACACGCGAAGTTAAAGCTAGGATGTGAATCGCTTTTCGGGATGTAGGCCACATTAGAAACCATCAACGCGTGACACCACGCAAGAATGTGCCGAACACCTAGTCCCCCCGATGGACTGGTTGAACCAGGCAATCCCGAGAAAGGACAGGTCTAGTTCCCCAAACAAATAAAAAAATTAGAGAATTTAGAGCCAAAAGGACCCTGTACGTCGGGGGTTGTAGGGTACCGCAAAAAGCAATTTTGGAAACCAAGAGACTGTTAGCCAATTTAGCCCTATTAAAAAAAGAAATTTGGCAGCCCTCCCACAGAGCACATTCTGACGTGAGCTTCTGTTGAACAGAGCGCCACGTCTTGCGGTGAACCCCTTTTTATCAAAGTAAACACCGAGGATCCTTATGTGATCATCGGTTGAGCCTACAAACTGCAAACCGTCAGGTGACCAATCCCCAAAACACACGGCTTTAGTTTTATCCACATTCAAAACAGCGCTTGCACTGTCCGCATAAACATCCTAAACATGAAACAAATTTCTCAAGGAAATCTCATCCCGAAGGAAGAGAACAACGTAATCTGCATACGCAAGGTATTTGAGCTCAGCTGTTGTAAAGCTCGAACCCGGAACTGGGATGCCAGAGATATTCGTTGCAGATTGAATCTTTTTAAGGAGAGTTTCAATGCTCAGTACGAACAGTGCAGAAGACAACGGGCAGCCTTGGCGGACCCCTCTCCGGATGGGAAAGCAGTCCGTAGGCTGACCGTTGACTCGGATAAAACTAAAGATATCAGTATACAAGACCTTCACCATGTGTACAAAATCTTGGCTAAAGTTACAAGCCTCCAGCAGGGTCACAAGGTACTTGTGAGAGACCCTGTCAAAGGCTTTGCTCTGATCCAAAGAAAGGATACAGCACTTCAACCTCTTGCGGTCGAGGTAGTGAATACCGTCCCGCACGAGGACTAAATTTTGAAAAATTCTCCTCCCCGGGATTCCAGAAACCTGGCACACGCCTACTAGGCCAGAAACAACCCTAATCAGTCGGTTAGCAAGGACTTTAGCCAAAATCTTATAATCGTAATTGAGAAGAGTGATGGGTCTCCACTCTCCCAAATGACAACCAGGACCATCAGACCGCTTGTTAACCAAAACGATCTGACCAAGCCGCATCGTCGTGGTTAAATGCCCAGTTGACAGAACATGATTAAAAACATCACATAGAGGTTCAGCAAGCAAATCAACAAAACGTTGATAAAATTCGACATGGATGCCATCAGTACCCGGACTGCGACCATTACGCAAGCCGGCAATGGCTTGCCTCACCTCAGAAATACGGACAGGGCCCGATGTAAGCACAGAAGCCGCGGCGTCGAGTTGGGTCACGTCAGTGACCCAAGAGTCGACGGACGACTGCTGCACTTCATCAGATGCAAACAGGTCTCTGAAATGCGAGAAAACCAAATTGTGCATTTCTGGTTGAGAGGTCACGAAGCGTGACTCATGCTGTAAGCCAGAAATTACCTGGGAAATAATTTTGTTTCTGCGAGATTTTGCAAAAAACTTGCAAGTGAAATCTCGTTTTCCAAATTTTGTGAAATAGAGTCCTGTGTGCATCTTTGGCCGGTTTTACAATATAAATCTGTCAACTGAGCTTGAAGTTCAGCAATCATACCAGCATTCTGCGCTCCCATTTGCTGCCCGGCTTTGCATGCACGCAACATACAGACAAGGCGAGTTCGCTCTAAAAGCCGCTGACGAGCCGAAAGTTTCCCCTGAAGTTGTAAATAAGACTTCACTTTAAGTTTAACCCCCTCCCACCACTCATCAGTGTGATGAGTCTCAGACTGAATTTCACCCCGAAGCAACCTCTCAAGACCCTGAAGGATGTTGTCATCTTCGAGAAGATTCAGATTCATCCTCCACGGGCCCTGAGTTCGTGTCCGGGCCCCTGTTAGAACGATCTCACCAGAAACGGCACGATGGTCACTCACACAGAGAAACACAGAATTAACATCACAATGAACAAAAGACACAAGGTCACAATCCCCAGGGCCCCCCACAAGAATCCTGTCCAGGCCATCCGTCCAAGTCCAGTCGAAGACCCCAGGGTGAGTAGAACGCCAGGCGTCCACCAGCCCCGCCCCCGACATGAACCCGGGTAAAGACAGCCCGGGACGAGTCCCCCTGCCAGGTATCCTCCTGTTTATCAAGAGGCTCCGTTACAAGATTATAGTCACCCCCCAAAATGAGGAAGTCTTCACCACCCCCAAAAAATAAAGGAAGACTCCTGAGGAATCTACCCCGTTGTGCGGGTTCCAATGGCACATAGGCTGAAATAACGCGAATTTTGAACTCAGCGAGGGCAAAGCTGACAGCAGCCACTCGACCCTCGTCATCATATTGAAATTTCAGTTGTCGACCCTTGAAGTTAGGGTTGACAATAATTCCGACGCCCCTGCGACTAGTCGGAGAAAGACTAAACCAGCACGGGGCATTAGTGTAATGACGAAAATCCGAAACATGCCTAAAATTGTGAAAAAATGTTTCCTGGACACACAGGATATCAATATCCTGGGTCATAATCCAGCCGATGAGCCAACGCCTTACTGACCGGGACCGAAGTCCCTGAATATTTAATGTTGATACTTTAAGGTTGAAGGTTAAGCAGATAATTGAAATACAAAAATACCCAAAACAAAGGTCCGTAAGGAGGGTAGATTCAAATTAGCCCACCCGTTTTAGAAACGTGGACCGGCACTTAGAACTGACGATGCCAATCTCCAGAGGTGGAGCGGTTGCGATTCCGGCGACGGTTCCGTCGGCGGCTACTTGGGGGAAGTTCCCCTTCCTCCAGTTGGACGGGAGATCTTTCCCCACGGCCAGGATGAACACTTGCCGAACGGCTGCCGCGAGTCCTGCCCTCCGAAGATGGAGAGGACTGTCGTTGTTGACGGAAGAAATGGTCAGCAGGACGAGTCTCTCTGGAAGGAGTAACATTGTGGATGGTAACAGAAACACGTCCCGGCGGCCTGCTGGAATGGATGACGGGTACAACTTTGTCCCCGGAAGTGGAAGGGTGGGAGACAGTTCCGACAGGAGAGGTGAAAGCAACATAATCAACGGAATCTATGTAAATATTGTCATCATCCGAAATAACCTCTGTAAATGCAACAGTGGTAACAAGTCCGACTTGGGCGTCAGGAGAATCAGGTGAATGAGGCTCAGGGACTTCGGTACATACGTTGGGCGTCCATGGGAGGCTCAGACTTAATAACAACAGCCGATTCAACGGCAAGAGGCAGTGAGGTGACCTCTGTAGATGGAATTTCAAGAACCTCAAGATCTTGCACTGGTGAAACAGCAGAAGAAGCTCCAGGCTCGACGCAGCCGTCAACAACCAAGGTCTCTTGATTAACAGAAGTCACAACATTCTCGGAAGGCGGATCGACAGGTATGATAACCGGTAATTTTAAAGAAGCAACATGTTCCGGGTCCATGGTAACAACTGCATCGGGAACACCAGAGTCCCCGGGAACAACAATAGTACTGGTGGAGGGTAGCTCTGGAAACTCCTCATTGAAAACAAGGGGAGCTTTTGAATGCCTAGCTACAACATCTGCGGAGGATGACAGGGTGCATCTGGATTTGGTGTGAGAATCCGCACCGCACTTGGAGCAGGTTTGCTCGCACGAGATCTCTAAGTGCTCCTCCGTACTATAGTTGGGGCAAGCTCGAGACGGGCACTGAGGAGCAATGTGGCCAGCATTACCGCATCTACGGCATGTGCGTATCATGCCGGCATATGTGACCATGGCCTTCCAACGGCCCACTTGAAGGAAATTGGGTACTGGCTTTGTCATACGCAGTCGAACAATTCTTGTGCCTGTTTAAACATGTTCCAGACCTTTGAGTGTGTGCCGCTCATTCTGAATGGGGGTGACAATCTCCCCATATCCAGTAAGTGCCGCAGAGATCTTCTCATTAGGGATGTCAATGGGCACGAGTTTGACATAGACGGTACGAATGCTGTCATCTACTGGCGAAATGTTCACCGCAACGTCCTTGTAGGCTGTCAAGGGGTGCTCAAGGTAGTGCAGTGCTTGTGCAGCAGTTTAGAAACGCAATGTGAAAAGTCCATTGTTAAGTCGCTGAACTGTGTGCAAATGTTCCGGATGGTCAAGTTTGTCGACTAATTCCTTAAGAATATTGACATTGGGGTACTTCCCATTATGAGTAACCTGAATGGTTTCAGGTCGGTTCAGAAAGTTCGCCATTCCGGAGGCACGGAGCCCCGGTTGGCCTGGAACCGGAAAACAAAAATAAGCTTCTAACTTGAAGTTTAAAGAACAAGAAAATAAAAATAACTCACAGTCAAATCCTTGACGACCACAAACTATATGAGAATTACTTAGTGGTGAAGCAACTCAACTCCATGCAGCAAATAATGAGAAGGATTTCTCCCACGTACTTTGCTCTTCACTACTGCACGAGACCGAAAATACGTATGTACACCGTCTTCTGCAGGGCCTTCGCACGTGTCCGTACGCCGACGACTGATTACATTCACTTCGCCGTACTCCTTAAATACCACCGAAGATAATTTGCATATTATGCCGTGCTGTGGCGTAAGCGCTCACCGGTTGGTCCCGAAATTAACATCACACATACGTAAACTCGACCCCATTAACATATGTAAATTTCATGATCGTCCGCCAATTCCTTCTTGGTGTTCTTTTTTCACTTTCCGCCAATGTATATTGTTGAGTAACAATAAAATGAAGTATTGTAGAGTCACGATCAAATTTGGACAATGGCTTTGACAATGACTCACCGTTACCCATTTTTTACGCTTTCCAACTATATGTTGAAGACGCGTAAAAAATGTCCTTCCTTCCGTCTGTCTGCCCGTCCGTCCGTTCGCACGATAACTCGTGTAAAAATGGTTCCATTTCGATTAAATTTTTGTCTGTTGTAGGGGACAATCTGGGGAGAAACACTATTGGAAATGGACGAAATGGGGTCAAAGGTCAGGACATAGGCCCGGGATTCTTTCCATCACCTTTATGCGTCGTAACTTACGTAAAAATGTTTCGATGGCGACAAAACTTTATCATGTTGTTTTGGAGGTATACTGAACTGGTTCTGTTAAATATTATCGAAATGGGGTCAATGATCAGGGCACAGGAGCGAGATTAATTCCACAGCCGTTATCCTCATAACCTGAGTAATAACTTGAGTAATGATTCCAGGTATGTTGGAAAGTGTATCATAATCAATGTATTGTAAGAGTTTACTAACTTTTCCGTTACATCGAATTTTTTTCTTCGGATTTACTTTACTTCTGTCGGGAAAGACACATAGCGTCAAAAAGGAAAATGTTTGAAGGTATGCTGCAGGATTATGCCCACCCTAACACAGGCGCGGAATGTGCCGACGGGATACCGGGAAAATTTCCAGTGGGCTGCCATATTTTGGGCCATCAGACCTTAAGCTAACTCAATAATAAAAAAGTATATATACACAACTTGTCCCAAAACAACTGAGAATGTTTTTATAAAAAATGTGGAATACTGCGTTCAACCTTGGCACGAGTCTGGAAAAAACGGTAGCCGTTGTAAATAAATAAATCCATCGCTCTTTCCACGTTAAGCAACGCACAGCAACGGAAAAATTGTTATTAGGCCATGATACGCGTAACCAGGCACTATTCCCCGATGGCGGCCTAATAACAATTTTTCGGTTGCTGTGCGTTGTTTAACGTGGGACGAACGATGGATTTATTTTTTCAATATTCGACGTGGGAGAAGTTAAGAAAACGTTTTATTGTGAGAAATCGTAATGTTACATGGTACGTTTATTTTTTTAGGGAAAAATAATTCATTATTCGCTGAAGAGCAATTGAATTAGAGATACCTGCCTAGTAATGTGTAGCACCACCTTTCGCCCTGATGACTGCGGCGTTTCGTCTCGGCATGGACTCGACAAGACACCGGAAGCTTTGGGAAGCCATACAGATCCACGACCCCTGAACAAGCTCCCACAGTTCACGAAGGTTTGATGGAAGGGGTCAGAGCCTCGAACATCTCTCTCGATGGCATCCCAGATGTGCTCGAAGGGATTGAGGTCAGGTGACCTAGCTGGCCAAGGAAGCGAGATCACGTCGGTGAAGTGTTCATCCAACCATTCGGATACAATTCGGGTGCGAAAGCACAGTGGTGCATTGTCTTGTAGCAGGATGAGGTCCCCAGTGGGATGTTGAAGACGCAAAAACGGGAGCAAATAGTCATCCAGGATATCCCGGTAACGTTGACCTGTGAGGGACGATGCCACACGTACCCGAGGTCCCATTTCAGTCCACGTAAACAGTCCCCGGACAAAAGTGGCACCCCTACCTGCTTGAAGTGTACCTGCCGGCAAGAACGATCCATCGCTTCATATGGTTTGTGCCGTACTCGTATCCTGCCATCCGCCCATCCGCATGTACCAACGGGAATCTCGACTCATCAGTCCAGGCAACATTTTCCCACATGTCTTATGTCTAGGGTCCAGTGGCGATGTTCCCGCGCCCATGCTAATATTTGCACTCTGTGATGTGCGGTCATCAGCGGTACCCTCGTGGGACGATAGCTTCTGTACCTCATAGCGAGGAGATGAATCTGGATGGTGTCGCTGCTTACACATTTTTGTGCACCAGCGATAAATTGCCGAGTGATTTCTTGCATTGTAGCCTGTTTATCCGCTGTTACAATGCGAGCTAGCCGACGATGACCCCGCTCATCCACACGCTGTTGTCCACGGCAGTTGGCCCTCGTAGGGATGGTTTTACCGGATTCGATGTACTCACGGTGCACCCGTGACACAGTGGCTCGTGAAAATCCCAGTGCCTGCACGACTTCCGAGATGGAGTGACCCATTCGTCGGGCCCCGACAATTTGCCCACGATCAAATGCTCTTAGATCCCTCGTCTTACCCATACTGCGTCCGAGTCTTACTGATTCCCGTCTCATCACTCCTTATATTGTCGGATCGCTGCATGCGTCATGTCGTTTAAGTTTACAGGGCCACCCACAGCGCCATATTTGCATAACGCCAGCTGTCTCTAATTCAATTGCTCTTCAGTGTACATTTCAATAGAAAACGACTTGAAATCAGTTATTGTTTTGTTCAGTAACGTATACCGCTGGCAAAGGACTAACAATGTTTTTCCTAAAACTTTTAAAATCTTGAACATTTCAGCATTCATGATGCGCGTGGAGGGAAAATATGAAGGAAAAATACAACGGACTTCAAAAACATAATTTTTCGACCTAAAACCCTTATGCATTTTAGGTATTTTGAGCGGCTCATACTTTAACCATTTAAGCGGCCGATGTTCCGGTACCAAACGGCGCTTAAAATTTTCTGCGTTCCCAAAACAGAAATGTTGGCTTAGAGGCTGGTTTTACAAAGACACCGCAAAGGAATTCCCTTCTCCCCTCTCATCTCAGCAGTAACTCCAAAGTACAAACACGGAACCCCGTAGCAAGTGTACTCTATTATACTACAACCCATTATTAAAATAAAAATGAATAAGAATTGACAAATATTCTCGTACCAGGTGCTGCAAATCTGGTCTTACACCTGGGCGGCAAATGCTCTTGGAGCGCCCCTGCAATAGATACCTATCAATGAGAGATATCGAAGATATGGTTCACAATTCAAAATCATCAATTCACAGAATTTTAACCGAGCATTTGGGGATAAAACGAGTTTGTTCAACTTGGATTACCCATTTCTTTTCATGTGTGGTGCAATACAAGGCCCCACACGGCCAGTTCTGTCATTTCTTATCTGGAGAAAAATGAACATTAAATTGATGCCCCAACCTGCATATAACCCAGATTTGTCACCATGTGATTTCTGGTTGTTCCCCATTTTAACAAAAGACATTACGGGGACGACAAATTAAGACTGACCAATAACATACACTGACGGAAAAGAAATTCCAACACCAAGAAGGGGTTGTGTTAGATAAACGACAGTTGGTAGGCGGTGAGAGTGCATCTGTAAGATGACGTCTATGTAAATGTCGCGCTCGGAGCATACACGTGGCGCTAGTAGCGTCCCTCGGAACATGCAAAGCAGGTTTGCTGTAAATACGCGCTGTAACGTTCGTGAGCGTTAGTTATCGTTGAGATTCGACGTAGGGTGTTGATGTTAGTCAAGAATGTCTTTAAGAAGACGAAGAAGCCATTATTAACAGCTCACGGAGTTTGAACGAGGTCGTGTAATAGGGCTACGAGAAGGTGGATCTTCTTTCCGCAATATTGCAGAACGACTTGGCAGGAACGTAGAGGCTGTGCATGATTGTTGACAGCGGTGGTCAAGGGAAGGTACTGCCTCAAGAAGACCGGGTTCCGGCCGGCCACGTGGCACTACTGAGAGGGAAGACCGCCGTGTACGGCGTATGGCCGTGGCGCATTGTACCGCGTCTGCGACAGCAATTCGAGCTGCAGTTGCCACCACAGTGACACAACGAACTGTTACAAATCGGTTACTTGAAGGACAGCTCCGAGCCAGACGCGCTGTAGCGTGCATTCCACTTACTCCAAACCACTGCCGTTTGCAACGTCAGTGGTGTCAAGCTAGAGCTCATTGGAGGACGGAGTGGAGATCTGTTGTGTTTTCTGATGAAAGCCGGTTCTGCCTGGGTGCCAGTGATGGCCGTGTGTTGGTTAGAAGAAGGCCAGGTGAGCGCCTGCAACCAACCTGTCTGCGGCCGAGACACACTGCACCTACACCTGGAGTTATGGTCTGGGGAGCAATTTCCTATGACAGCAGGAGCACTCTCGTGGTTGTCCCACGCACCCTGACGGCACAGTTGTACGTCGGTCTGGTGATTCAACCTGTTGTGCTGCCATTCATGAGCAGCATTCCAGGGGGTGTTTTCCAACAGGATAACGCTCGTCCGCATACCGCTGTTGTAACCCAACATGCTCTACAGAGTGTCGACATGTTGCCGTGGCCTGCTATATCACCAGATTTTTCACCAATCGAGCACGTATGGGACATCATTGGACGACAACTCCAGCGTCACCCCCAACCAGCATTAACCGTCCCTGTATTGACCGACCAAGTGCAACAGGCATGGAACTCCATCCCACAAACTGACATCCAGCACCTGTACGACACAATGCATGAACGTTTGCGTGCTTGTATTCAACATTCTGGCGGTTACATCGGTTATTAATGTACCAGCATTTCACATTTAAAATGGCTCTTCTCGCGCTTACAATAAGCTGTGATCTTGAAACCTTAATCGATTAAATATGTTACCTATACAAATGTATTGCCGCCATTTCATTCCTCTACAACTCTTTTTTCGTGGTGTTGGGATTTCTTTTGCGTCAGTGTATTACAGCTGCGCAGGGGTGCTTCAACAGCATTTCAGAAAAATTCCAGAAGACATTCAAAAAGTGGGAGGGACGTTATGACACCTGTATTACACTGTTAAAAATTTTTGTAGTAGGTTGCACCAAAACGTGGTGCCACCCCAGCTGCACCACTTTTTGAGAAAAGATACACCATTCTGTGGTGCAAACAAAACCCAACAACATGGTGCAACTTTGCACCACGTTATGGTACAAGGTTGCTCCAAATTATGGTGCAAGGTGTCACCATGTTGATAGGTTTTGTTTGCACCACAGAATGGTGTATCTTTTCTCAGAAAGGGGTGCTGCTGGAGAAGCACCACTTTCTGGTGCAACCTACCTTAAAACTTCTAACAGTGTAGATGCAATGAACAGTATTTCGAAAAGGATGACCACTTCCTCCGTAATTAAGGCATGCGTATTTGTTTTATAAAAACATTCTCAGTTGTTTTAGGGCAACCTTTTCACTTATATATACTTATAGTTCAACATTCTTGTTGAAGAAAACAAAGTTATACTAAAACGGCAAAGTTTGTTTACCACTCTGACGATTTCAGAAAGGAAAAAAAAGTCTACGCAGTAAATGTTCTGTTGAAACAAACACTGTGTTTCACACACTAGTTTCTCGACTTTTAAATTTAAACTCCGTCTCTTTGGGCTGATATCCTAGACCTCAGTCCACTTCACTAATTGCTGTTAAATAATCAATACAATCTAATCAAATGTGCTATCAATAGCCTGGGATGGGAACTTGAAATTCGTTGTGTGCGTTAATAAATTGAGGTTCACCTACGGCAAAAATGTCTTGGGTTGCTGATTTTTATATATCAATGTTTGTTTTTTATCGAACGAGATCTCTATGTTATTTATTACTTTTTGAGCCTTATGGTTACACGAATTCTTCAACTGCAGTTCTGTAATGTCTGTTTCAGCTACCGCAAGAAATACGTTTTTCGATTTGAAAGTAAATAAATAAAAATAAATTTTCGTACTCTTTAATTTCTTTCACTTTTTAAGGTGGTTCAACTTAAAATCTCTGCGCTTATGTTTCCAATGATAAAACTTCTGTACATATTTTATTCTTAATTAGTGTATTCCCAAGGATGAAAATTTGCACATCGATAAAACTAACTTTAAGTTATAGCATGGGACACTTAATGCTTGCTAAAACATAACCATGATTAAGCAATCCAATATTTGTTTGTCATCAATGTACATGTCGCGCCATCTATTAACAGGTCTGAACATTACTGAAGGAAAAATGATCGATTTTTAATATAAAGAAAAATGGTTAAAATGATTGAAGCAAGTATTGAATATCCCATGCTATAACTAAGAGTTAGTTTTATCGATGCGCAAATTTTCGTCCTTGTGGATACATTTATTGCGAAGAAAATATGTACAGAAGTTTTACCATTGGAAACATAAAACCGAGATTTTAGGTGGAAGCACCTTAAGGGGGGATTTTCATTTTTTTTTTTTTTTTTTGGTGAAAAAAATTGATTTTCTTCTTTTAAAGTTATTTTATTATTTCAGGTCCTAAGAATATGTGTACCAAAGTTTCAAGTCGAAATTCGCAAAATTGGCCAAGTTATAATCTATTATTCTCCATTGGGGCCACAGAGTTTGGTGCAACTGGCGCAAAGCCGAAGCTGAGAAAACTCTAGACTAATTCAATCACGAACCGCCACTTCATAAAGAAATCGAAAATGCTATAAAGCCGATTTATAACGATTTGTCATCAAGAGAGCTGCTAGAAAGGTGTTTGGGTGGTGACACTAAAAACAACAACGAAAGTTTCAATTCTGCAGTTTGGCGGTTCGCGCCCAAACATCTTAACCGTGGCTCAAAAACCATCGAAATGGCAGCTTCTGTAGCAGCAGGCATTTTTCATGAAGGGTTTTATGAAAATGATTACAACGATATTAATCGTTACTGGCGAGCAAACGAAGATACTTGCCAACGCGCGGGACCAACAGCGGCTGCAGAGGTCGTCCAAATGTAGCCTCGAGGCTACAAATGAGGTTCGTACAAGGCGTAGAAGCTAGCAAATTTCTCTAAACGAGTTCTAATAAGCAGAGAAAAGAACCCTGTATGGCCCTGGTATAGCAGATTAGCAGAAAAATACTGTAAGTACTCGATATGCCTCCGTAAACTGTACTTGAAACTTAAAATGCGTTTTTCTCGAAACAGCTTTTTCGCAAATGGTTGGTATGATATTTCAAAAACTATTGGACCGATCAGCTTCAAATGTAAAACTGCAAGTTCAGCAAACATCGTTTTATCGTTTGATGAACCAGAAACGTGATACGTTATGTATATTTTTTTAATAGCAAAAAACATTGTCAATTTTGTGAGCTAAATTGATAATTTGAGCTTGACAAGTCATCATTTCCTCAAATATTTATAAATATTTTTTCTGGTTCATCAAACGATAACTACTTGTGTATAGAGTAAAACGCCGTTTGAGTTTTTTGTTTCCGATCATCTGGAGTGGAGAAATTATGCCAACCAGCGACCGCCGATCTGCGCTGCGCAGTTTCATGGTCGAGGGGGATTTACGGGCGTAATTCTTCATGAAACTTGTTAAAAAATGTTTTGTCAGTAGCTGAAACGATAATAAATACATATAGCTACTTTGAAATCAGTTGACTGCATAGTGTCGTCAATAAACACTCCAAAAAAGCGGTACTTTTAGCGTAAAAAAAAAAAAGAGAATCTCCCCTTAAATCCCTACTCAAATTCTTGCAATGTTGCATTCTTTCAAGAGATTTTTTACGTAATTACTGTATCAGTGATAGGTAAGTCTTGAAAACGAAATCAAATTTTGCCGCATTTGGGTTCCTGTTCTCACTAAATGCGAAGATACTACCACAAATTCTAAATTCGGTTGTCGCAACAAATTTTATAAGAATGTAAAAATAGACTTGTCCAGTCACTCTCAGAGAACGTTTCTTGTCTCTTGCTTTTCAGCAACGGAAGAAATTTTGTTCTTGCATTAACTTTTACTTGGGATCTGGATCTAAGAAAGTGGGAAAAATGTCTTAATTATTGCCTCGATCGAAAAAACTGCAGAAATTCATAGACTTGTGTTGTAAAGATGCTTAAACAGTAAACGGTGAAGCTGTCATATCGTTTTTTTAGGGATGGGAGACCTTGGTAATTTTTCCCCAAAGGGGGCCGCACAAATTAACTTCCAGGGCCTTTTATGGATTCGCCAGTTTGCCACTGCCCTCGCATCGTGAAAAAAGAGTGACAGTTTGACTTGAATAAAGAAAAACATCGCTCTTTCCACGTTTTAGCAACACACAACAACCGAAAAATCTTTATTTGGTCACCGCTGGGGAATCGAATCCCAGATATCTCGATATTTAGCCTAGTGCCGCCCCGGTGGCGCAGTGGTCTAAGGCGTTGGCCTCTGATCATTCGTCCGTAAGGGGTCCGGGTTCGAATCCCGGTGAGGCATGGATGTTGTGTTTGTCTTACGGCACTGGCTCTCTCCCTTCCCTGGAACCAGTGACCCTAAATTAGGGACGGGCGACTGCTTATAGCCCATTGAGTTGCTCACGGTGGTCGTTAAACCTCCAATCAAAAAAAAAAAAAAAAAAAAAAAAAATTAGCCTAGCACTTTAGCCTTACACCACGGTGGCCAGCAATCCACGGCGCTATGTGTGTTTTTTCTGTCAGCTTCTGACATCATAAATCCGTAAGATGGGCTCAGCTACTGAGACGTCTCCATCTGGTGGGCATTAACGGCACTGGCTATATATTAATTGTAGCAGTTAACTCCAAAGTGAAAATCCTCCAAATACGTGGCGTCAGTAAATAAACAAAGATATTATTCCACGTTTTAGCAACACACAGCAACCGCATAATTGCTATTCGATCACCGCTGGGGAATCGAACTCCAGATCTCTCGATATCTAGCCGAGCGCGTTAGCCTTACACCACGGTGGCCTAGCCTATCTTACGGATTTATGATGCCAGAAGCTGACAGAAAAAACACACACACATAGCGCCGAGGATTATTGGCCACCGTGGTGTAAGGCTAACGCGCTCGGCTAGATATCGAGAAATCTGGAGTTCGATTCTCCAGCGGTGACCGAAACACAATTTTTCGGTTGCTGTGTGTTGCTTGCTAAAACATGGAAAGAGCGATATCTTTGTTTATTCACTGACACAACGTATTTGGAGGATTTTCAGTTTGACTTGAGCTTAGTGTTCAGTTTTCTTCATATACACTCGCGCCACAAGATATAGTATATGTCACATAAATCCAAATCCGTATCACCGCCATTTTTGAGCGTTTGAATCGTACTGAACCAAAAACAAGCTCTTCCTTCGAATCTAAAAGTCTTCTTTCAGATCATTCATAGTCAATGAGCAGAATTTTTGCTGCACTAATTTACATTAAACCCATAAACATCATAATGCTTTCAACGCTTAGTTTCCGCCATTTCTAAAGACAAGGATATAGAACGGACTTATTGGCTTTAACAGAAGTTCCCGAGAAATCCGGACATAATTACGCCTACTTTTATGAATAGCGCATTTCATGACAAAAGCCATTAGCACAAAGTCTGCTTTCCATAATTACCTGAAGAGCTTATGCAGATTTCATTGTCATTCGGAATTTAAATAAGAATGGCCTTTGAAGCCACGCAACTGCGTTGGTTCTAATTAAAGTTTGATGATGGATCATAATTTACAGTTTATTAGATACAGCACACTCTCTCGTCCTTTAGCATTACGACGATTCAAACGGTGCATTTCTCCAGCTGTTGACATCCTATCTCAACAGCTAGAAGCAGAAATGAAGAAGACAATTGAACGGCAGTTCTCAACTCGGGAATTTTCTCTATTGCGGGCTTGTTTCTCATATAGAAAGGTTTCAGCTAGCTGCAAGAAAAACCTTCATTATTTCTGGAGTGCATTTAATGTCTTCTTTCTTGTCAAAAATCTACTTTATTTAAAAATAGCTCAATCGTCTCTAATCATTATCATCATAAACAATTGTCAATAAACTGCTGAATCAAAGTTTTCCCAAGTTTCTCCCACAGTTTTGTGTCTTGAGCCAGTCGCCTCTACGTCACTCCGACATACTATTGAATTTTTTTTTGATTGAAGGGTTTTTTTTTTTTTGGATTGGAGGTTTAACGACCACCGTGAGCAACTCAATGGGCTATAAGCAGTCGCCCGTCCCTAATTTAGGGTCACTGGTTCCAGGGAAGGGAGAGAGCCAGAGCCGTAAGACAAACACAACATCCATGCCTCACCGGGATTCGAACCCGGACCCCTTTAGTACGAATGATCAGAGGCCATCGCTAAGACCACTGCGCCACCGGGGAGGCCTATTGAATTTCATTCACCCATCTCTCACATAGTCTTCTCTTTGGATTTTTCCTGTCCCTTGGAATCCAGTGTGGTATAGCAGTTATCCAGCGGCTGTCAGTTCTTCTATAAATATTAGAGGTATGCAAAAGTTTCCGCCGCCCCCGCTGGCGGGCGTTGTAGGGGCCTAACCGACCGGCGACCCGTGCTTTCAGTTCGTACATAAAGCCAAGCATGGCTGCCGATAAGGTTCATTTACGGCACTGTTTGTTATTCATGCTTAATTTAGGGAAAAGTGCGAGTGAAGCATACGGTACAGTATGTCAGGCGTATGGCGAAACGGTTATGGGTGAACGGACGTGTCGTGAATGGTTTGCCAGGTTTAAGAAAGGTGATCTAAGCTTGGAAGACAAGCCACGTGCAGGTAGACCTCAGAAACTCGCAGAAGAGGAGTTGGAATCGCTGTTGCAAGAGGATGCCACACAATCGACGACGCAACTGGCGAAACGTTTGAAAGTGGCTCAATCGACGGTGCTACGGCGTCTACAGGCCTTGGGGAAGATCCAGAATATTGGTAAGTGGGTTCCGCATATTTTAACGGAGCGTAATATTAGCAAATGATTAGGTATCTGCATGTCGTTGCTAAAGAGGTTTCAAGGGGAGAATTTCTTGTGGAAGGTTGTCACTGGAGACGGAAAATGGGTCTATTGCGACAACCCCGTACGCAAGCGATCTTGGGTCGATCCAGGCCAGCCATCAACATCCACTGCAAAACAGGATATCCACGGGGGAAAAGGTGCTGTTGTGCATGTGTGTGGTGGGATATGCATGAAGTGCTGTACTTCGAACTGCTGAAACCGGACGATCACTGCACAACGATATAGCGATCAATTGATGAAACTGAAAGCCGAAATCGAGCAAAAACGTCCATGGATAGGTAAAGGACGTCGCCCAGTCATCCTGTTACACGATAATGCCAGACCACATGTCAGTGATACCACGAAATAAACCTTGAACAGTTACACTGGGAGGTTTTATCGCACCCGGCTTACTCCCCGGACATTGCACCCTCAGACTTTCATCTGTTTCACTTTATCCAACATGCCCTATCCCGACAAAGGTTCACCACAGTTCCAGAGGTGGAAAATGTCGTCACTGCGCTCAAAATCCGAGTCCTTCTACCACAGTGGCATTCATTTGTTGCCTGAAAAATGGCAAAAGGTCATTGATGCTAACGGCCAATATTTCGTTGAATAAATGTGTACTGGTTTCCTTATTGTTCCTGTCTCCTTTCTCCTTAAAACTGCGGAAACTTGCATACCCCTAATACACTGGTCACAAAAATTTAGCGATATTGCTGTTTCGAAAAGAAGCCTTTATTATTTTATTCGAAGAGAAGCCATTATTATTTCTTCTTTCTTATCAAATATCTTCTTTATTTAAAGATGTTTCAACTGAATCGTCTCTTCCTCATTCAACGCCAAACTCCTCCAATTTTTTACTCCTAAAACCTTAATATCTTGCATCACCCCACCTTCCCATTTTAATTTAGGTCTTCCAATTTTTCGTCTTTCCTTCCTTACCACTAAACATCTTCTTAATTATTCTATTACTATGCATGCGTATAATATGTTCGGCTCAACTTAATCTATTTATTTTTATGTACTTAATAATGTCTGTTTCATTAAATAATCTGTATAGTTCATGTTTGTACCTTTTCCTCCACACACCATTCTCTTTTACTGCTCCAAAAATATGTTTAAGAACTCTTCTTCCAAACGACACAGAATCTTTCATCTGCCATTGATAATATCCAGTTTTCAGAGGCATAAGTTAACACTGGTCTTACAAGTACTTCGTACATCATTATCTTTGTGTTTCTTGAGATCAGATGTGACTTTAACTGTTTCCTAAGTCCACAGAAGCATCTATTTGGGAAATAAACACGTCTCTAAAACTCAGTACTAATATCTTTTTTTACGCTTTCCAACCGTAGGTTGAAGAAGCGTATATGTTCTAGCTTTGTCCGTCTGTCCGCACGATAATTCGCGTAAAAATGGTTCGATTTCGATGAAATTTTAGTATGTGGTAGGGGACCACCTGGGGACGAACCCTATTGAAATTCGACGAAATGGGGTCAAAGTTCAGGACAAAGGAGTGGGATCCATTCCATTGCTCTTATGTGTCATAACTTGCGTAAAAATGGTTCGATTTTGATGAAAGTTCAGTAGGTGGTAGGGGTTCACCACAGTGGGGATGAAACCTATTGAAAATGGACGAAATGTGGTCAAAGGTCAGGACATAGGACCTAAATTTATTCTACAGCCATTATCCTCATAACTTGAGTAATTATTTCTGGTATGTTGGAAAGCGTTCCGTAATCAATGCATTGCATGATTTTACTAACTTATTACAATTAACTTCCGAAGTTTCTGAAGAAGGCCAGGACTCACACAGAGCTGTTCAACCATTGATGATGATGATGATTAATCGTCTTTTATTTACGCTTTCCTACCGTAGGTTGAAAAAGCGTATGTGCTCCAGCTTTGTCCGTCCGTCTGTCTGTCTGTATGTCCGCACGATAACTCGCGTAGAAATCGTTCGATTTCGATGAAACTTTCATTTTCAATAGGGTTCCTTCCCAGGTAGGGGGCAACCTGGGAAGGAACCCTATTGAAAATGGACGAAATTGGGTCAAAGGTTAAGACATAGGAGGAAATCCATTCCATCACCCATATGCGTCATAACTTACGTAAAAATGCTTCATCATGTTGTTCCGGAGATGCACTGAACCGGTTCTGTTTAATATCGTCGAAACGGGATCAAAGATTAGGGCACAGAAGCGAGATTTATTTCACAGCCATTATCCTCATAACTTGACTAAGAATGCTTCGATTGTGACAAAACTTTAGTATGTTGTTCCGAAGGTATACTGAACCAATTCTGTTCAATATCGTCGAAACGGGCTCAAAGATCAGGGCAAAGGAGCGAGATTTATTCCACAATCATAATCCTCATAACTTGACTAAGAATGCTTCGATTGCAACAAAACTTTAGTATGTTGTTCCGAACGTATACCGAACCAATTGTGGTTAATATAATCGAAATGGGGTCAAAGGTCAGGGCACAGGAGCGAGATTTATTCCACAGCCATTATCCTCATAACTTGAGTAATGATTTCTGGCATGTTGGAAAACGTATCATAATTAATGCATTGCATGATTTTACTAACTTGTCATAATCATCCTAAGCAATTGTCAATACACTGCTGAATGAAGCTTTCCCCAAGTTTCTTTCACAATTTTCTGTCTTGAGCCAGTCTCCTCCACGTCACTCAGACATGCTATAGAATTTCATCCAGCCATCTTCCACATGACCCTCCCGTGGAACTTTCCCTGTCTCTTGGAATTCAATGTAGTATACAGTTGTCCAACGGCTGTCAGTTCTGCTGTATAAATACTCTGGTCACAAAAAGTTAGGGATATTGTGGTTTCGAAGGGAAAACGTGGTGATATGCAAATTTAGAGACTACTGGAGATCGGTTATCAACGTGGGCAGTTACGTCATATGTAAATCAGCATTACGACAATATACCACGCATCGTGCGAGCTCTGATAAAAGTACCCTGCGAGAATTTCAAAACGGATCATTTCACCTCTTGGTCTAGATGTTTGCTGGATGTTCCACCTTCAGCGTGGGATTAACCTGAAATGATGTCTAGTAGACGTTTAAACATTGACGACAGAAATAGAGCTGTTGGTATGTTACAGGCAGATGACAGATCGATGTGGCTGTTATCTTAGGAGCTTTACAAAGCGTAGTAAGTCGGCTACACACAAGATTTCTGAGGTATTTAAACGTCGCAGATTGACCCAGGAGTGGCCACGCGAGGATAATTACCTGGAGGTAAGATCGCTACCTGACAGTAAGTACTCGGAAAAGGCTTGGTATCGTTAGTAGCCAACTCCGGGAATCGCTTCGAGCTGCTTCTGGAGTCACAGTATGTACTCAAACGGTAACAAACCGTCTTCACGAGTACGAACTCAGAGCAAAGAGGCCGCTAAGATGTAGAGCATTGACAGCAGCTCAACGTCGTCAAAGTTGTACCTGAGTCCAAGAGTACATGTCATGAAATACAGAGTGGCACCATGTACTTTTTACAGGCGAATCCCGTTCCGCTCTACTCAAGAAACGCATATAGCGTTTATTTTTTTGCTGTAATAAGCAGAAAGATTTGCCAAGCTTCCGCACTCCACTGGGAGATTTTTTCAAGGCAATGGTAGACATAAAAATGCAGAGAGTTTGAAAGCGTAAGAAACAAAGATGATTTTTTTGAAAATAACGTGCGTGACATCTCGAGCATATTACACGAATTTTTTCACGCAATTATACGGTGCGCCGCTATGTGTTTCCGTCTTTTAATAACGCATGCTAAACCATTGGTAGTTCAGTACACACCATATCATTGCATGCTAGTTTTCTGGAGAGGATTTCGACTCTTTCCCTGATGGCAGTCTCTTTAAAGTTCGTGTAAGCGACAATATTATTCCACACAGGAGCGGCCGATGAATGCATGACTTCTCTGGCGAGGGCTGTATTGTGAATGTCCTGGCTGACACTTCGCACGCATTCTTACGGGAGCAGGCGAATTCACCGAAAACAATTTTATCGAACGAGCAATTTAACGGAAGGCGACTTTTTTTGTAAAAAATAAAAAGAATGCATTAAATTGAGTTTAAGACAACTGGCCACTAAACTGTTGGCCAAACGGATACACCCACTTTAGCGGCCGTATAAAATTGCAGTTTCTCGGTTTCAGACGTGCGCAAAAGCCTAGGGATTAATATTTAATGCATTAGTAAAAGGGCAATTATACTAGCCTTTGTGTCTAAACCTTATGAATCTGAGCACGAAGCAATATATTCATAACGTTTACATAATAAATCAAACTAATTATGCTACGCTTTTACTTAAGCATTAAATATTAATAAACAAGTCAGGCTTTTTTTAACAGTTTTTCTCCCGTCGTACTCGTGTTCATAAGGTTTAGGTACCAAGTCAAGTTAGTATTATTGGGCTTTTACGTAGGCATTAAATATTAACAAATAGACTTAGGCCAAGACCTTTTTAACAGTTTTTATTCGATTGCGCTCATATTCATAAGGTTTAGACACAAGGGGAAGTTACTCTTATAGCGCTGTTACTTAGGCATTCATTATTAATACCTTGGTCTAGGCCTAGGCCTTTTAAACAGTTTTTATTCCAACGTATTCATATTCATATGGTTTAGACACCAAGTCAAGTAACTATTATTGCGCTTTTACTTAGGCATTCAATATTAATACCTTGGCCTAGTCCTTGGCCTTTTAAACAGTTTTTATTTGATTG
This sequence comes from Macrothele yani, assembly GCA_039090855.1. NCBI lineage: Eukaryota > Metazoa > Arthropoda > Arachnida > Araneae > Macrothelidae > Macrothele > Macrothele yani. The sequence goes on from CM077011.1 coordinate 34,651,313, forward strand.
TGCTCATATTCATAAAGTTTAGACACAATGTCTAGTTAGCATTATTGAACTTTTACATAAGCATTAAATATTAATACATAGGCCTAGGCCTTTTTAACAGTTTTTATTTTATCGTTTTCATATTCGTAAGGTTTAGACACCAAGTTCAGATAGTATTATTGCGCTTTTACTTAGGCATTAAATATGAATACCTTGGCCTAGGCCTTTTAAACAGTTTTTATTCGATTGTGCTCATATTCATAAGGTTTATAAACAAGGTCAAGTTAGTATCATTGCTCTTTTACTTAGGCATTAAATATTAATGCCGTTGGCGTAGGCCTAGGCCATTTTAACAGTTTTTATTCCATCGTGTTCAAATTCATAAGGTTTAGACACCAAATCAAGTTACTATTATTGCGCTTTTACTTAGGCATTAAATATGAATATCTCGGCCTACACCTAGGCCTTTTAAACAGTTTTTATTCGATAGTGCTCATATTCATAAGGTTTAGGTACAACGTCTAGTTAGTATTACTATGCTTTTACTTAAGCATTAAATATTAATACCTTGGTCTAGGCTTAGGCCTTTTTAGCAGTTTTATTCCGTCGTACTCATATTTATAAGCTTTGTATCAAATCAAGTTAGTAATATTGCGCTTTTACTTAAGAAAAAAATATTTCACACACTTGAACAAAATCTGTCAGAAAGGCCTGGACCAAAGGCCTATTGATTAATATTTAGTGCCTAAGTAAAAGTGCAATAATACTAACTTGACTTAGTATCCAAACCTTATGATACCAGCACAGCGGAATAAAAACTGTTAAAAAGGCCTAAAACCTATTTGTTAATATTTACTGCCTAAGTAAAACCGCAATACTACTTAAAAGACTTGGTGTCTAAACCTTATGAATATGAACACGATGGAATAAAAACTGATAAAAAGGCCTAGGCAGAGGTATTAATATTTAATGCCTAAGTAAAAGCGCAATAATGCTATTTTGACCTATTTTTCAATACGAAAACGATGGAATAAAATCTGTTAAAAAGGCCTAGGCCAAAGCTTATGCATTAATATTAAATGCCTAAGTAAAAGTGCAATAATACTAACTTAAACTTGTGTCTAAACCTTATGAATATGAGCACAGTCGAGCAAAAACTGTTAAAAAGGCCTAGGCCAAGGTATTAATATTTAATACCTATGTAAAAGCGCAATAATACTAACTTGACTTGGTGTCTAAACTTTATGAATATGAGCACGAGGGAATAAAAACTGTTAAAAAGGCCTAAGTTTGGGCCTATGCATTAATTTATTTACTAACCTGTCTGTGTGTCCAAACCTTGTAAATATGATCACGGCAGAATAAAAACTGTTGAAAAGGCCACTGCCTAGGCTCTTTCTTTAGAGGCGGTCTACAGGGATAGTAGACACGATGAAATCAAAAGTCTGATTCTTCTTAGACTCCCTAACGATTTTGTGATCATCCTACATGAAAGTGTAATCTAAGAAATAAAAAATGCATTTTTTTTACGTTCCCCAAACGCTTTTTGTAGACACTTAGCCATATTCCAATTATAGTCAAAGTTTTCGACAAAAGCTTACCCTACGATATTGTATTTTTCGGTGATTGCGCTTTCGATGAATTCACCTGAATTCCTAATTTTGGAAGAATTTGCTTTTCGATAAATTCACCTGAATCCTTAATTTTCGAAGAATTTGCTTTTCGATGAATTCTCCGTTCGATGAATTCCCCGTTCGATGAATCCGTTTTCGATGAATTCGTTTTCGATGAATTCACCTAGAACCGTTCTTTCAAAGCGTCTAAAGATCGCTTTGCCATTCCGATATATATCTTTTCCGTGTTGTCAGAATATACCAACAATATAGCGTACACACCCGCCTTTTCTTTCTCACAGTGCCTCTGCTTGCATTTTGATAAATATAACTTAATGAATACAGTCCTCGCTACAGAAGCCATGCATTCATCGGCCGCTCCTGTATGGAATAGTGTTAGAAGAATTGCCCTTTATACAAACTTTAAAGAGACTGCCATCAGGGCAACAATCGAAATACTCCCCAGAAAACTAGCATGCAATGATATGGTCCCTACTGAACTACCAATGGTTTGGCATGCGTTATTAAAAGACGGAAACACATCGCGGCACGCCGTATGGCTGCGTAAAAAAATTCATGTAATATGCTTGTGATGTCACGCACGTTATTTCAAAAAATCATCTGTGCTTCTTATGCGTTCTAATTTCCTGCATTATTAGCACGTCTTTTGTAAAGAAAGATCGTGCTTATGTTACCGGTTTGTCCGTCCGTCTGTACCCACGATATCTCTGCAAATATTAGTTCGATTTGAAAAATTCTTTTTGCATTGGAAAGCTTGAAATATGCCAATGATGATCCTTTATTTCTTTTTTTTTTACGATCTACCATTTCGCCGCTAGAGGGCATAAATACAGATGATGTAGAATTCAAAAATACGTTTTATTCCACATATTTGCTTCTAAACATCCGATTGAAAAAAAATATTTTATCTTTCAATTCCATTTATGTCGAAGAGTATTTCAGATATAGTTACTTTTTCAAATTACGCGTAGATTTTCCGCTAGGGGGCGTAAAAGAAAATTACATTTTTTTCGATAACTCTTCTTATAAAACTCCGATTCGAATTTTTTTCTTCAGCGTATACACCTCCAGATGAAAAATCTTTTTCATATAATTTCAAATTTTTGGTAAAGAATACTTTGGCCACCAGGAGGCGTAAGTGTTAATTTTTGCTTCTGGTGTATTTGCCATAAAATCTGAGCTTCTAAAATATCGATTGAAAAAATTATTTTGTCGACTGATGCCACTCACATCGATAAACCTTTTCGGAATATTTTCTTCTGAAAATATTCCACAGTTTCTCCTCCAGGGAGCGTAGATGTATATCTTATTTTTGTCAATATATCTACTTCTAGGAGTCCGATTTAAAAAATTCCTTCTTTGTTGGATAGTGTTTTCACTGTGACATGTTTTTTAATATAATTCCAAAATTTTGAAGTAATTCATAGACTTTCCGCTAGGGGACGTAAAGGTAAACTGCTTTCCTCCCTATATCTCTGCTTCTAAATCTCCGATTTGAAACGTTCTTTCTGCACCGGATACAGCTCCTGATGGGAAATCCTTTGCACATAATTTACAATTTTTGTAAAAATCGTTTGGCTACCAGGGGGCGTAAGTCTTAATTTCCGGTCCTGATGTATTTTCATCAAAATATGAGCTTCTAAAATCTCGATTGAAAAAAAGTCTTTTGTTGACCGATACTACTCATGTCGACAAACCTTTTAGGAACATTTTCTTCTTGAAATAATGCATGGTTTCTAGGCCAGAGGAGCGTAGATGTATACCTTATTTTTGTCAATATCTCTACTTCTAGGAGTCGGATTTGAAAAATTCTGTCTTTGTTGGATAGTGCTTTCTATGCGAAATGTTTTTCCTCAAAATTCAAAATTTTCAAATAAATCATAGACTTTCCGCTTGGGGCACAAAGGTTAATCGCGTTTTCTGCGTTATTTCTGCTTCTAAAACTTCGATTTGAAAAATTCTTCCTGTATCGCATACAAGACCTGATGGAAAATATTTTTCACGTAATTCCTAATGTTTGGTAAAGAATGGTTTGGCCACCAGGGGGCATAAGGGTTAATTTCTGCTTCTGAAGTATTTGTAGCAAAATCTGTGCTTCTGAAAACTCGACTAATTTCTTTTTTTTTTCTTGGACCGATACCGCTCATACGGAAAATCGTTTTGAGAATATTTTCTTCCTAAAATAATGCATGGTTTTCCCACCAAGAGACGTAAAGTCACATCTTATTTTTGTCGATATCTCTGCTTCTAAGAGTCCGATTTGAAAAATTCTTTCTGTATTGGAGAGCGTTTCCACTGAGAAATGTTTCTCATATAAATTCATGTTTTTTCTGAACGCACAAGTCTGCAAACAGAGGGCGTAAGCTCACGATTCCGTTTACAGCAATATCTGAGGGATTAAAAACATGATTGAAAAACTTCTTCTTTCCGTCAGATACTATTGTTTTCCATACCGGTTCCATTGATTTTGAATAGCTTTGATAACTTTAATTTGCGTCAGAACGGATTCAAAAGACGTGCTTATTTCACCCGAAAATTCGGTGTCATCTTTCTTGTTATGTCTATATTGAAAAAGCCACCCAGTGGAGTGCGAAAGCTTGGCGATTCTATATGCTTATCACACCACAAAAAAAATGGATTTAATACGTTATATATGCGTTTCTTGAGTATTCACAGTGGGGTGTATTTGAAATACCGCTACCCGTTTTGCTCTTTTTCCGCATACTCGACGAGCACAAATGTGGAGGAGATTCGGCACACGAATGCAACCACACTATGTGCTGTCGGTAGGATCCGATCGATTCGCTCCGATGTCGTTTGGGTTGGCTCAACAGAAGCCGAGCGTCTTAACAACCGAGCTAAAAAGACTTGGGAGAAAAGTACACATTCAAGGTAAAGCTCTAAATGCGCGATGATGAAATTCTTTTTTGTGATTAATACGAGTGAAATAATCATTTTATATATTTTTGGAGCTCATTATTATTTGGAATAGGTTTGTAAGAATTTCATTTTTTTCTGTTTGAGGACTAATCACAAATTAAGTATTTTTTTCTTCGTGATTTTTCGAAGCACCAGAATGCTTTGGAACTTGAGATATTTTTTAAACTGGCATTGACTTTCAATTACCTCTAAGAAAAGATGAAATGTACTGCTTTATAGTATTATTTCACCAAACCCATAAATATAAAATTTACTCTTGATAGCTAGCTTTTGTCTTAAGAGCTCCAACCGACTGATACATAGACATCATTCAATCACCTGTAAAGTAATTTAATGCCTGGTTTCCTCTGTAACAGAAGTATTTCTTCTCCTCTCTCACCATAAAATGGTGGAGAGGAGAAGAAATATCCGCTGCCACAATAACCAAAATGTCATGCTATCCACAATATTCGATCTCGCTCCTATTACCGGTAATTTTTCGTCGTATAAAAACGGAAAAAGTGAGAACAGAGTTTTTCCATTAATACCAGGTCGTGTTCGAAAAATAATGGCCGATTTGGAAGGCAAAAATGTAAGAGATATACCTGATCGCACACAACCTTGTTTTATTCGAAATAAGCTCTTTCAGCAGCTACACCCCTCTGTCAGTGAGTGACAAGTGCTTCCCTGGATGCGAGAAAATTCGGGATTGCAATTTGGGTCTCCTCTCGGTTTCTGAAGGTCTTGCCCTTCAGGTAATGGCTAAAATGTATGAACAAGTGGAAATCGGTAGGTGCCAAGTCAGGCGAGTAGGCTGGATTTGGGAAGGTTGGGAACCTCAGTTCGTGTGGTTTCTATTGCGTCATTTGTGACACGTGTGGTCTGGAGTTATCATGCAGGAGGATAGGACCCTTCTTGTTCACCAAAAATTGCTGTCAGAACACAACTTCTGGTACATTCGGTCAACTTTTTCACATTACGGGACTGAGGTAATGCTTTCACCAGCGTTCAAGAACCTGTAGTGTATGACACCGTGCACAGTCCACCACACTGTCAACAAAACACACACACACACGCACACACAGCCACTGTCCAGATCGCTTAAGATTGCCATATAGCACCCACGTTTCCTCACAGGTTACAATGCGATCAAGTAGGAGTTCCTTTTCGTTGCGAAGCAGAAGGTCACAGCACATCTCAAACCGTTGTTGTTTCTGATGCTCCGTCAGTTCATGTGGGACACCCACGTATCGAGCTTTTTAACCTTACCAAATGTGGTGGAGATGTTCGGAAATTGTTGACACTGACAAATAGTACTATTTGGTGAGTTCTCTGACTTCCACCAGAGAATTTGTCTCCACATTTTCAGAACGTCGTTATCAGTGACAGGATGCCTTCCTCTGCCTCCTCATCTTGTAGGCTTATGCCACCGGAAAGGAACTTTTAAACCACCGACAAACAGTACGTCCAGATGGTGCCTCCTCGTCCCATGCCTAGACCACATTACGGTAGGTTTGGGGCAGCATTACGTCCCAATTTGAACTCACGAAGCAGAATCCCCCATAACTCACTCCTTCCTAACACATTGTGTAGACCACTCTCACACGAGTATAGCAACGACTGCAGCTCAACCGATTATGGAGCGCAAGTGGCATCTCAGTCACCCGTCAACTCGTACGAGTGGCACTACGAGCGGGTTGGTCTGCAAGCATTGTGAGCGAGTTGCATTTGGCGCCTCAAAAAAATCGGCCATTATTTTTCGAACGACCTGATACACCAAAGGAACTGCGCAAAAGTTTATGAAATCAAAATTTTCCTGGCATGCGAAAAATACGAGAAATTTAGGTTTCTTTCCGTCATTTCACGGAAATCGTACCAGAAATACACAGTGTGACAAAGAATTTTTAAGACTGGGTCTGTAAAATGAAATAGAAACAAGAAATTATAATTTGTTTTGGTTTGTTATTCAAAATAAATCCCTCCGGCTTCAATACACTTGTTACAGCGATTTAATACTGATTCGAATGCCTGTTCCAGTTCACTTTGCGGAATTGCCTCCAAAGCACGCGTCGAAGCTGTTTGTATAATCGAAATATCATCAAAATAACCCTTTTAACGTCATTTTAAGTTTTGGGAACAAAGAAAAGTCGAAGGGTGCTAAATCAAGCGAATACGGTGGATGATTCAACACACAGACGTTATTTTTCGCCAAAAATCTACGAACAAGAAGTGAGGTGTGACTGGGTGCATTATCGTGCAACAAACACCAACTGTTTTCATCCCGATATTCTGGACGAATGCGACGAATTCTGCCCATCAAACGCCTCAAAACATTTAAATAAAACTCACCAGTAATTGTTTGTCCACTTAGAACAAATTCTTTGTGGGTAATACCCTTACTGCCAAAGAATGTAATGAGCATTGTTTTGATTTTCGATGGAACTTTTCTTGTTTTTTTGGCTTGTGGTGAGTTTTTTGACTTCCATTCCGCACTTTGTCACTTTGTTTTAGGATCATATTGAAAACACCATGTTTCATCACCTGTAACAATCGATTTTAAGAAGTTTGGATCATTTTCAGGGGCTGAAATGATGTCTCTGCAATGTGCACTTCTCCTTGATTTTTGTTCATTGGTTAACGTGTGTGGAACAAATTTAGCACAGACTTTTGTTTTGCCCAAATCTTAATGCAGGATGGTTCGAATCGTTTCTTTGTTGATGTTTAAAGACTCTTCTATCATTCTTAGTGACGCACATCGATTGTTTGCCATGAAATCACACACTTTTTCAATAATCTCAGGTGTCCTAGATGAACTTGGTCTTCGGTATTTTTATCATCTTCTAGCGTCTCTCTTCCGTCCAAAAAACGTTTGTGCCACAGGAAAACATTTGATCTACTTAAACAAAACTCACCGTAAACTTGTTTCATCATTTGGTACATTTCCGGGGCACTTTCACCAAGTTTTGCGTTAAATTTAATAATAGCCCTTTGTTCCATCTTAATAATTCAACATGAAAAAAGTTTTACTTCTCTAATGAACGGCCGTTTCGTTTGAGTTACTTTAACAACTGCGCAGTACTTTTGGCAGAAAGCAAGCTGATGGTCACGGTTTATAACGCATTCGCGATTACGCTGGTGGCGCCACCGTAGACTGAAATCTAGCGCCAGTCTTAAAAATTCTTTGACGCACTGTGTATGCTTCGTTAATTCACGAAAGGAATGACGGCAAGTGGCTCGTGAATTTCAGAATTTTTTACAGTGTACCTCGCCTGGAATTTGAACCCAGACTAATCTCGGGCGAGTGTTTCGAAGCCAACGTACATTATTTGACCACTTGGCCTGAAAGCGACGAAAGCAATAACGGAGGAAGAAAGAAGAAACGGTTAAAAGCTCGCTTGCTAGCCTTTATTCCAAATGAGGTGAAAATGAGTTAATTTAAAGTCATAAAAATTAGTGTAAGAATAGAACAAATTATAGAAAAGCTAAGTAGCCATTACGATAAGTAATACATAGTGCTACTGAAACACAAAAATGTTAGTCATTTCGGTAATGGGTAAGTTCCAATTATTTTTTAAGTAATTGCCTTTCATTTAACTTACACATATGCATTCCGAAAGCGATTTACACAGTACTTTCTTTATTCCCGTTTCTAACGAGTTATTCATCTGCTTGCGCTTTCAACTGAGCAAATATTATTATTTGTTACACTTTTCCTATGTTGTTTTTTTCTCATCCTTTGCGTTAATTGCTTTTTCAAAGCCTTGAAATTGATGGAAAACGAGCGAAAATAATAACCATAATAATAACACTGATGATAATCACAGTTGTGCGCTTGGGAGCAAATTTCAAGCAAAGGAGATACTTTCTTTTTAACGATAACAGCTTTGGGCGAAATGAAGAAAGAATATGCAGAATTTTAAGATACATTATGGCAGTTTCTCGACCCTCAGGACTTGAATGGGTTAATAACGTTAAAACTTCGGTAATTCATTTAAGATCCAGTGAATTAAAGATTGGAAATTCTGGCCCGCTTCCCTCGTTAGTCTGTCATAAGGAGAAAGATGAAGGAATGATTTCGTATCGACAAATGAACTGCGGATATTAATTTGCCTCAAAGAAAAAAATGAAATCGTTCTTAATCTTGCGAATTCTCTTGGTATCTTCTAAATACAACAATGCGGATTTTTATGCAAAACTGGTAGTTTTATTTGAGAGAGAAAGTATACTTTGTTTCCAGGATGACAATTCTGCCTGCAAAGAATTTATCAAATATCATCTACAGAAAATTGATCTTTGACGATAAAAAATTCAACTCAAACTTTACTTCTGCTAAAGAATTTTTTACATTGAAATACACTGGCGTGCAAAAATTAAGGACGAGACGGTTTTTCGAGTGTAACGTCGTGCGGAAGTGCTCTACATCGACTCAAACCATACCATAAGATCCCCAAGATGTAAAAATATGGGACAAGTGAGCAAAACCGTCCAAACAAAGAATCCAAAGGATACAAAAGCATTTTATTGAAAAGGTAGCTTCGAGCACAACTGGACAGAAGACAGAAACGTCCATGTGACAGGCGGCTGCCAAGAAAAATCCAGCCTTTAGTAGAGGATATGATCACCCCTAACTGCGTTGCAGGATTTACAACGTCTGTCTATGCTGAGGATGAGGTTGTCAAGGAGCTGTTGAGGCATCGCGGCACATTCCTCTTGTGGCGCCAATCGCAGCTGCGGAATCGTTGCTGGCGGCTTGTGACGTGCGACCAAGTGTCTCCAGAGATGGTACCACACGTGTTCGATTGGATTTAGGTCCGGGGACCTTGCGGGTCAATCCATGCGTTGAATATCTTCACTCGTCAACATCTCTGCGACAGCCACTGTACGTTGTCGTCCATGAAGAGGAACTCAGGACCCACAGCACCTCTAAACAGACGCACGTGAGGCAGGAGGACCTCGGTACAATAGCGGACACCCGTGACTGAACCTCCTTGGAAGATGTAGAGGTCAGTACAGCTACCAAGCATGATACCGTCCCAAACGAGAACCCCGCCACCTCCAAACCGATCCCTTTCGATGATATTGGAGGTGTGATTGCGTGTTCCCTGCTCTCTCCAGATGTGTATACGTCCAGAATCACTCGTCAGACTAAATCGGCTCTCATTCGCAAAGAGAACTCGATCCCGTTGCTGATGTGTGCAGTTCTTGTGTTCCTGGCACCACAGAAACCGCCGTCTCCGATGAGCAGGAGTTAATGGCACACACCGTACTGGTGGTCGTCGTGCAAATAGACCACTTTGTGCAGCCTCCTGTCTTTAGTAAAACGCGATAACGGGCGTCCAGTTGTCTGTTGTATGTGCCTTGCGATTTCTCTCGCTGTCTGCCGTCTCTTCTCGCCTGTAGGACAATATACTGGTCGTCTGCCGCCGTGGTTGCTCGGTGACGACCACTGCTAAACTCTCGGACAGCTGTTCCTGTCGTTTGAAATGCTCTCCAAGCTCGTGAAACGATGCTGTGAGCGATCCCGAACTCCTCAGCACACTAGTCACACTTCGACCTTCTTCCAACTTCCCAATGACGTGACCTAGGGTAAAGTCATCCAGATGTCTACTGGATTGCCTGTTGGCCATATCACACGGTGGCAGCAACTCGACGTCGTTCAAACCGATGTACACCGTGCAATAGCTTTCACCGAATTGCTGAACGTACACCGTCCGTGTGCTTTATATCTTCCAACACTCCCCCATACGTCATGCTGCATATATGCGCATGCCCCACCGTACCGGACCCTAGTCTATCTCCTGAGTGGTCTTTCGGTCCGTTCTGCCTGATCGTCCCGCTGTAATGCTAATTTCTCCTCTTCGTCCTTAATTTTTGCACACCAGTGTGTTTTCTTATTAGAGCACGGTTAATCTTCCATTCCAAACTGTTAGATACAGGCCTAATCTATCCCATTTTTCTATATCCAACATAATCGCGGACTACCCTAGCGTAATCTGTTCTGTTAGGTCCCTCTCAGTATTGTTACTCTACCTTCTTCAATGGCTTTTCGATTATGTGCTCGTCATTCTGATTTGAAATACTGTTTCTCTCTTCGCTTTTTACCCATTCTTTCGACAAGTCCAAACCACCCCAGTCTGGTGGCTCTGACTTCATTAAATGTTTAAGGAGCCTCAAAGAACTTATAAGTTTTATTTGTTTTTGTGTTTTTTGGTTTGGTGGTTTAACGACCAACATGGGTTGGTCATGTGTACGAGTAAATGGTGTTTTACCAACATGGGTTGGTCATGTGTACGAGTGAATGGTGTTTTACCAACATGGGTTGGTCATGTGTACGAGTGAATGGTGTTTTACCAACATGTGTTGGTCGTTAAACCACGAAACAAAAACTCTGTGATTGACTGCTTAACTGAAATTTACCAGTTATGCTGAGAGTTTAGAATGGTTCCTCAGGATTGGGGGAATCCTATCATTGTTCCCTTGTACAAGGGAAAAGGTGATCGGACTGAATGCGAAAACTATCTTGGCATCAGTTTGCTGAGTGTGCCAGGAAAAGTATTTGGGAAGGTCATTATTGATGAGGTACGAGGTCTTACGTCACAGAAAGTGTGCGATGTACAGAGTGGTTTTACGCCTGGTAAGGGTTGCACTAATCAAATTTTTGCTTTACGCATGATGATTGAAAAGTATCTGTTTGTTGGTGAAAAAGTGTTTGTGGCCTTCATAGATTTAGAGAAAGCTTATGATAAAGTAAATAGGACTCTCCTGAGGAAGATACTGAATATGTATGGGATTACTGAGAATGTACTTAATCGTGTGAAATCCATGTACGCTGGCAGTAAAGCAAGTATACGAGTGAAGGGTGTTTTATCGAAATGGTTTTCCATTGGTGCAGGAGTCAGGAAAGGTTGTGTAATGTCACCATGGCTGTTTAATATATTTATGGATGCATGAATGCGTGGTGCCAAAATGGATAACACTGGTTTATGTCTTGGTACTATCCGTGTGTGCAGATTGCTGTATGCTGATGACACAATCCAGTTGACAGAAAGCAAAAGTCAATTGCAAAGTATGTTGTCCCGGATGTATGAAGTTTGTATGAAATTCAAACTGAGTATAAGGGAAAAACCAAAGTTATGGTTTTTGAGCGAGGAACTGTTCGTACTGAATGCAAGATAAGTCTCAGTGACACGGAGATTGGCCAAGTGAATGAGTTTGTATATTTAGGAAGTATGTTTGACAGAGAGAACAAATTAGATGGTGAAATTAGTATTCGAGTGAATTCTTCATTGAAAGTCATAGCTGCTTTAGGATGATTTCACAGGAATAATATGTTCTCAAGGAAGTCCCGAATGACTGTATTGTTCCTGCTCTGATGTACGGTAGTGAAACCTGGGTACTGCATAGAAGTCGTTTGTGTGCTAGGGAGATGTGTTACTTACGCGGAGTTTGTGGTAAGACACGCGCTGATCATGTAAGGAATGACGTGTTCCACATGTGTAATGCGAGGCAAAATGTTGTTAGTAAGGTGAAGACTGACATTCTTCGGTGGTTTGGTCATGTTGAAAGAATGAGTGATGAGATGCTGACTAAGAGAATTTATTCAGCCCAATTGGCAGGAAAGAAAGGTAGAGGAAGGCAAAGGAAATCATGGGAGGACCAGATTTTGGAATGCCTGCTTGAGAAAAAGATTATGAGTATAAAGTACAAAACGTCTTGTGTTCGGAGTGTGATGGATGTTAATGAAGCTCGAGCGGTGTGCCGAGATCGTTGTAAATGGAGACATTTCATACACCAATAGTAAGTAAATTCTAGTTCTATCAGTTAAATGTGTACTTCACGCGTGGTCTTTCTTTCAGGAACTAACCTCTGAATCCCAGATAACAGCTTAATGATATGTATGTACGAGTTACCAGCTAATAGCGTGTTGGTCCTCCTCTAGCTCAGAGTAACAGCCTGCACCCGCCAAGATACCGATTCCACCAGATGTCGAAGGATTTTCGTAGGTATGCCAGCCATGCCTGATGCAGTATTGCTCACAACTCCGCCCCGTGACGTCGGTCCAGGTCTCATGGATCTTATGTTCTGCTCCATGGAATCTGAGAGAGTTCCCATTTTAAATCTGGGCACCTTGGGAGCCACTTGATGATTCCAAACTCAGATGAGGGCTCTTTGAGCCATGCTTGAGTGATTGCGGCCCTGTGTGTGTGTGTGTGTGTGTGTGTGTGTGTGTGTGTGTGTGTGTGTGTGGCATTGTCCTTATGAAACAGAACATTAGCCGTATGATGCGCAAAGTCCATGAAATCCCTCTATCAACCAGCATATTCTGGTAGCGCGCAACGATTAAACTCTGAAGACACACTAAGGGACCTAATGTGTCCCACGAAAAGGCCTCCCGGAATCATCACAGAGCCACCACCGCTTTGAACATAGCCGATTTAGCACGACTAGGCAATGCCATCATGCCGTCGACGCCACACCCGCACCCTCTAGTCAGCTTGGTAGAGCTAAAAAACGGGATTCATGTGACCACACGACGCAGCACCACGCTGCAGAGGTCCAGTTTTGATATTTATGGCACCAATCAAGGGGTAATGTCCGATGACGGGCTATCAACAGTGGTACACGAGTATGGCGTCGGCTCCCATAGCTCAGGGTACAGAGCGTGAGTCGTACCGTACCCTCGGTGAGGCTGCTTCGGTCTCCGACATTTAACTCGGTTGTTATTTTCGTCGCCGTTGCCAGTCGGTTGGTCTGTACGAGCCTGGAGAGTCTACATCGACCCAGGCCAAAAATGGACTGTGGTCGAATACCTCATGCTCTCTAGGCGCTGGTACGTCCGTCGATGGCATACTCGCAGTACATCCTTCATAGAGTTGCCCTCGGGAACCCTAGGGATCTTACCTCTTGTGCAATAGAATGACTCATTTGCCTTACACCGGCAATGCGTCCACGATCAAAGTCTCTCAGATCACCATGTTTGACCATGTTCGTCGATTGCGATACTCTATTGGGAGTCCCTGCTGTCCTCCTGTTTATCGCCTACGTTGGGTTTGGGTCTGTTCCACTCTGCTCGGGGGATGCCCATGTCAACTGCCCATCACGCCTACCTCTAATGTTATGTCCACTGAGCGTGTATCCATGATTTAGGGCAAGGAAGGAAAACAGTCAAATATCTTTATTCTTCGAAAATGAACTATAATTGCATATGTACAATGAAATGAATCATATACAGAGTGAGATTAGATACAAATGATAGGAAGGTCCTCAAGGTCCTCTCCTAATCACAGCAACAAGCTGAAAGCATAGAAGCAGTAAATACGAACAGCAAATTTGAAGACACGGAAAGAAACCACAAAGCATTAGAACACTTAAAAAAATCGACTTAAAAATGAGAACCTGAACCTACACGTTTTTTTTAAGTACAATCGTATCGTAAACGAGTACATGACACACTTAAATATAAGTAACCATACGTACTTACAAATAACTGCGTCAATAAATATAAATATAATCTCGTATTACTTCATTTCAGATATTATAGATTTCAACAAAAATTGTTTATAACAAATGTGTAAAGTGACACACATAAATAATTGGTACAACAAAGTCACTGATCACAAGTAATTTAATTATGCATAAAGTATCTTTGTGTACGTTTTTACATTAACTATATTTGTGTCAATCTCATAAATAATATATTGTCGCTTTGTCACTATATTTGTCATAAAATTGTGCTGTCCATTTGCCCAGCATGTGACAACGAATATATCTATTATCCCAGATGTGCCATCGAATAATATACTTCCAGTATGTTCTATGAATAAATGAGTATGTATGGAGTACACGTATTCCAAATTTGAAATGGAGCCGCGGATGGGTTAGTGCTTAGCGATTCAGACTACTGATGGAATGAACATAGGTTCAAACCTAGCCTGGTAGTGTAAATTTCTAACAATCGCTGAATATCCTCGTGCATCGGCCGATTACGTTAAGTGACGGTCCCCCGGTTAAAGTTCCTAAGCTCCCCTACTTTCTCTCTGCTTTCTATGTACAAAATCGCATGCTTGTATGGTGGCGCCATCTAGTGTGCTTTCTCTCACTTGCAAACTATCCTGTCAGAATCACTAGATTCGCTCTAACTTCCGTCAGTTTGTGTGCCCTGCCCAAAAAGGCACAGAAACTGAATAAAGTTAGAGCACATACATTTGAAATAAACTGCTGGCCACCCAAAATGCAACACCAAGAAGGACACGAGATAGCAAAGCCAGATTTACTGGACACATAACAACAGATACAAAGATGAAACGATTGAGCTTACTGGCTCGTGTGCGACTTGCGGAACACGCAGACATCAATAGTTCGTGTGGCACCCATGGCTGACAATAACGGCCGCTACACGCTGCAGCATCGAACGAAAGAGGCTTTGGATGTGGGCTTGGGGTATGTCGGTCCAGGCTGCTTCCACACGTTGCCACAGTTCATCAGGCGTAGCCACGGGTGGTGCTTGCCGGGCCACTCGGTTGCCGATCAGCGACCAGACGTGTTCGATGGGCGACATATCGAGAGAACAGGCGGGCCACGGCAGCAGTGACACCTGGTGGGCCGTGAAGAATTGTTGCACGATGCGTGACACGTGCGGGCGCGCTTTGTCCTGTTGAAACGTGGCCGCTGGCAGGTCCTGCAGGTAAGGGAAGACTACAGGCTCCAAAACGTCGGAGATGTAGCGGTGGCTGTTGAGTGTACCGGCGATGCGTACCAGAGAGGTGCGGGTGTCATATCCAATTGCGCCCATAACGCCGGGCGACGGACCGGTATGGCGATGCATAATGCAGGCGTCATACAGTCTCTCGCCGCGGTGCTACCACACGTGGATCCGACCATCGTGGTGTTGCAGGCAGAAGCGGGATTCGTCTGAGAAGACAATGTGGTGCCGTACCGTAGTCCAGGTGCGGCGTTCAACGGCCCACTGCCGTCGCACTTGCCGGTGGTGTAACGTCAATGGTGATCGGAGCAATGGGCGCCGTGCGACAAGTCCCTGCACCTGCAGACGACGTCGAACGGGACGTGCTGACACAGGTTGTTCGCAACACACCCTAATTCCTGCGCTAACGTTCGTGATGTGGCGATGCGAGCCGTCAATGTCCGCCGCACAACATGCTGGTCGTCACGATCGGTGGTGGGCCGCGGCTGCAGCAATCGCTCACGTCGGTCCGTCCGTCCGTTCGGCACCCACCCAATCCATACTCGTCTCACTGCGGCTGGATGTCGTCCCACACGGGCGCCAATGTCTCGGTACGATAAACCGCTGTCGCGATAAGCCACTATTCGTCCTCTGTCGAACTCCGAAACGTGCTGGAATGACTGCCGTGTTCTGCGACGAGGCATCAGGAAGCTTCACAAGCACAGGTCCGGCAGCACAACACACTTCCACTACTTACACCCCGCCTTCTGTGCACACTTCTTATAGTACTTCTCGGTGACGTGCCGGGCGCATATGATTTGCATATGCCCTGCAATGCTAATCGTTTCCATGTCCTCTCGCGGGCGAAGCATGCTGCAAATTTCAGGCCAATCGGATACTTCCTTCTTGGTGTTGCATTTTGGGTGGCCAGCAGTGTATATGAAGTTTTTTGAGTGCATATATTTCAAATTAGAAATACCGGATGTACTCACAATTGATTTCCTGTTTGTACTCAAAGATGAGTAGGTGTCTTTTTCAAAACTGAGACGCAAGTACTCGGATAAGCCCAGAATGTGCTCAAAAACGAGTACAGTTTGCATATTTCTAAGTAACAATTTTTAACAGTGAAGCATGGCGCTAGAAACAAAGACAGAAGCGAATCAATAAGCACAGTAAGACGATATGACACACATTTTACACAGTAAAAGAAATCCTGTGGTTCGAAATATCGAGCCCCCGAAATAACACAAGCGGTTTAACAAGGCAAAAAGATAAGGTGGTTAAAACAATAAACCTGCAAATGTTCAATAGGGAACAATCATCACGAAAGGAAAAACTCTTACAGAGCATAACACCACAACAACAGATGCACATCCGAAGAGCTCACAGTAATCTCCAGATGAATTTCTCCTTGATTTTAAAAAATGAATTCCTAAACCCCTACTAAGTTCAGAATATTACATTTTAAATCTATAAACAATCATCTAAAGATAAGGAGAGAAAGAAGACGAAAAATCAATGGCAAATTTACATTTGATCATAATATGCTACCAAAGGACGCCTAAGGAACTGTCTTTCGTTCAAGGACACATCGCGCAGATGGTCAGGTGTGTAATGCGGCTCGTATATATTTTTACTTTTCAGCCATAGGTTCTTTTCAAGAGTTCGTAGCACTGAATGCTCCAGGTGGAATGGAAATCAATTGAACGCTCAGAGATACTGAGTCTCGTATGCTGAATTTGGTGTTAACGAGGTAGTATTTTTGCCCTGCTGCTGATCCCTCCCACTCTCTCTCTCTCTCTCTCTCTCTCTCTCTTTATTGCTCTTAATTCCCTTTAAGTCTGCTGCAAAACTGCTCAATACTCCTCACCGCAGCAAAGCAAATTGAATTAAAAGTGACAAATATAAATTTTAGAATTCTGCAGTTTTATTTTATTTTCATTATTGAAGAAGGTGGATGGGACGAGTACAAGGTAATGAAGAATTTTAAGCCATGTTCACCTCCTAACCCATTCCCAATCTTCTTAGTTTAGCGCGACATCCTTGGTAACAAAATATCCGGGTGGAACTGGACTGTTTCAAAAACACACTTCGTGTGTGACAGCACGTGTCAAGACGACAAATCTGCAGCGGTACATTCCGTCTGTGTAGCTTTGTCGGTTTGAGCAACTCACTCCGGAGCGAGGAGATGCGACTTAGATCCCCGTTACCGACAAATTCCTGTTCTTAGCACGTCTTTTGTAAAAACAGATCGTGGTCATGTTATTGTTTTGTCCGTCCGTCCGTCCGACCGCCTGTATACACCATATCTCTGCAACCAATAATCCGATTTGAAAAATTCTTTTTGCTTTAGGAAGCTTCAAATGTGCGAATGATGATCCTATTTCGTTTTTTTTTTAACGATGCACGATTTCGCCGCTAGAGGGCGTAAATGCAGATGATATCGAATTCAAAATACATCTTATTCCATATATTTGCTTCTAAATATCCAATTAAAAAAAAATCACCTTCCGATTCTGTTCATGTCCAAGATTAATTTAGGTATAGTCAATTTTCAAGTTACGCATAGATTCTCTACTAGGGGGCGTAAAAGTAAATTGCGTTTCCCCCAATATCTTTGCTTCTAAAACTCCGATTTTAAAAATTATTTCTGCAGCGGATACAGCTCCTGATAGGAAATATTTTACATATAATTTCTAATTTTTGGCATAAAATAATTTGGTCGCTAGGGGGGACGTAATTTTTAATTTCTGCTTCTGATGTATTTGCAGTAAAATCTGAGCTCCTAAGATCTCGATTGAAAAAATTATTTCGTGGACCGATACTACTCACATCGATAAACCTTTTCAGAATATTTTCTTCTGAAAATAAAGCATGGTTTCTCCGCCAGGGAGCGTAGATGTATATCTTATTTTTGTCAATATCTCTATTTCTAATGGTCCGATTTAAAAAAATTCTTCTTTGTTGGGTAGAGTTTCCGGTGCAACATGCTTTTCATATAATTTCAAAATTTTTAAGTAGTTCGGTGACTTTCCGCTAGGGGGAGCAAAGGCAAATTGCGCTTTCCCTGATATCTCTGCTTCTAAAACTCCGATTTGAAAATTTCTTCTTGCACTGGTGGGAAATGTTCTGATTATAATTTCAAATTTTTTTATGAAATATGGTTTGGCCACCAGGGGGCGTAAGCGTTAATTTTTGCTTTGTTGATATTTGCATCAAAATCTGAGATTCTAACAGCTCGATTGAAAACATTCTTTTGTGGACCGATACCGCTCATGTCGACAAACATTTGGGAATGTTTAATTCTTTAATAATGCATGGTTTCTCCGCCAGTGGGCGTAGATGCATATCTTAATTCTCTCAATATCTCTGCGTCTAAGAGTTGGATTTGAAAAGATCCTGCTTTGTTAGATAGCGTTTCCGGTGGAAAATGTTTCTCGCGTAATTTCAAAATTTTCAAGTAAAGCATAGACTTTCCGCTAGCAGGCGTAAAGGTAAATTGCGTTTCCCCCGATATCTCTGCTTCTAAAACTCCGATTTGAAATATTCTTTCTACACCGGATACAGCTCCTGATGGGAAATGCTTTGCATATAATTTCTAATCTTAGATAAAGAATGGTTTGACCGCCAGGGGGCGTAAGTGTTAATTTCTGCATCTGATGTATTTGCTGAAAAATCTGAGCTCCTGAAAACTCGATTGAAAAATTTCTTTCCTGGACCGATATCGCTCACATCGAAACACCTTTTGAGAATACTTTCTTTTTAAAATAATGCATGGTTTTTTCTCCAGGGGGCGTAGACTTATATCTTATTTTTGACGATATCTCTGCTACTAAGAGTCCGATTTGAAAAATTCCTTCATTGTTGGAGAGCGTTTCCGCTGCGATATGTTTCTCATACAATTTCAAATTCTTCTTCGCGCACAAGTTTGCCACCAGAGGGCGTAAGTTCACGTTTCTGTTTACAGCAATATCTGCGGAACTGAAAACCAGATTGAAAAACTTCTTTCTTCGGTCAGATACTACTAACTACGCAAACTCTGTGTGTGTAATTTTTTCCCCAAATAGTGCACAATTTCGCCGCTAGGGGAGCAAAAGCAGAATCTGTTTTGCTGAACATTACTGCTTTTACATGCGCGATTTAAAATATTCTTTCAACACCGGATGCCATTTATCTTGCAGAACACTTTAGTCTAGTGTATGAGGAATTTTGTAATTCACAGTTCTGTCGGTAGGCGATGTTTATGCACTTCAGTTTGCAGCTGCGTCGCCGCTTCTTAAAACGCTATTGAGAAATTTCTTTTTTACTGTATACCATTCGTTACAACGGAGATGTGGAGCATTATCCTTTTTAAATAATGCAAAGATTTTCCGCTAGCAGCGTACCGTTTTCTTTTTCGCTATCGCTGCGCCCGGGAGAAGTATTTGAAAAGTTATTTTCCCTTAGTATAGCTTTTTTCACGAAGAATAATTTTCGTCTATTTTCAACTTTTCCGTTATGCAAAATTTTCCGTTAGCAGACGTAGACTTATATCATGTTTCCTTCTATATTTCTCCTTTTAATTGTTCGATTTGAAAATCTCTTTGTCTCTGGTACCTTCCTTATATACTATAAGAAACGTTTTGTTTGTCATTTGTTAATTTTCGTAACATGCTTTTTAGACGCTGGTGGAACTAAGTATATGTTTCAAATTTTGATGTTTTATCGGTTGCTGGAACCCGTTGATTGTTTTCCTAACCGGTTTCTTTCTTTTTTTTTTTTGATTGAATTTTTAACGACCACCGTGAGCAACTCAATGGGCTATAAGCAGTCGCCCGTCCCTAATTTAGGGTCACTGGTTCCAGGGAAGGGAGAGAACCAGTGCCGTAAGACAAACACAACATCCATGCCTCACCGGGATTCGAACCCGGACCCCGTTCGGACGAATGATCAGAGGCCATCGCTTAGACCACTACGCCACCGGGGCGGCCCTAACCGGTTTCATTGACTTTGAATAGTTTTGATAAATTTAATTCGCGTCAGAACGAATTTTTTAAATTTTTTTATTGGAGGTTTAACGACCACCGTGAGCAACTCAATGGGCTATAAGCAGTCGCCCGTCCCTAATTTAGGGTCACTGGTTCCAGGGAAGGGAGAGAACCAGTGCCGTAAGACAAACGCAACATCCATGCCTCACCGGAATTCGAACCCGGACCTCTTTCGGACGAATGATCAGAGGCCATCGCTTAGACCACTGCGCCACCGGGGCAGCAGAACGAATTTAAAAGACGTGTTTATTACATCCCAAAATTCGGTGTCATCTTTCTTGTTTTCACATTGTCGCTGAAAGTAAAAATGGAGCTGCTGTCCGTTGGGTTCTTCGGAAAATGTGTGATGTTCGTTTCACACATCGTCTGGAATTGATGGAAGTTTTTACCATTGGAAACCTTGGGCAGAATTTCTAGGTGGAACCACCTCCATCATTTTTGGTATTTTACGAACTTTGAGTTTAATCATGACCATACGCATTTCCACCGACAATAACTGCGAAGTTCATCATAATTTCCTACTATTGATAGTACTGAGTTTAATCATTCCTGGGGAGAAATGCATGCTACTCTTTGATGTCAAATTTGCTTTTTCATCAGGAAATATTTACGTAAGACGTTACAAGCGTAATGTTGGCAATTTACATGCTTGCATCTGTAATATAAAAATGTAACGTCAATGACATCAGACACACCGACTCTCCTTAAGCTCTTCACACGTAGGTTCTACATGCCAAGGCTGATTGATAACACTCTTTAAGCTTCATTGAAAATATTCACAAGCTGTATACCTAAGGAGAAAATGACTTATTGAAGTGCAAACATTCAGTAATCTTTTACGGAAGAGCAAAAAAGTTTTTATGCGTGTTGATGGGAAAAGCATACTAAAACGTATTTTCCGCTTCAAAAATTATTTCTGCTTCTGGGAAAAGAAAAAGAAATCTGTACCTCATAAAAAATAAAAGTAAACAGACGATTTTTTTAACACCTAAATGTACCTTGAGAAAAAAAAATATGTAAGCCGTAATGAGGGATAATATAAAAAATAGGAAAGAGAGAAATGAAAAGGGTAGGGCATCTGAAAAATAAAGCATTTCTTACAAAAACGACGCGTGTTGACTGAGCCATAAAAATTTAGGCACTCCCTAATGGGAGCAACTCTATTGTTCGGAGAGTAATTAAATTTCATTTACGCTCTATATTGTTAACTTGAATGACAATGGACTTCCTCACACACATTTTTAATGAGCACGTTATCAACTTCCAACTGGGAAATGAGGTAATTTGTCACGTACGATGATTTTTGTGTTAATTGTGTTTTGGAAGTCTGCAAATTGGCAGACGCCTACAGAATGACACTAACAATCGGGACTTATCGTTATGTGTCCAAACAGAGATAAATTAGCGTGCATAAGAAAAAGAAATAAGGGTATATAAATGCATACCTGCACTTTTTTCTCGAAAGGGAGCGAAAAAATGTTTACTGTAAAAGTAAAGCGAAATATGATGAATTTTTAGATTAATTACGCAGATTTTTTTTTCATGGGCTTTCGTTTGAGCTATTACATAAATTAAGGATGTTGCTAATTATGTGTTACGTTTGAGATGAAGGAATGCGGAAGAAAATGTATTCCTTGTTTTCGACCTGACAACTCAGCGAAAATAATTATTTGCCTTAAGAATTCCTCGCATTTTATTTTTATTTTTAACTCACGCATGTCAAATAAAAAGTTTTCTACATTTTTTAATTCGTAGTTTCGTTGTAATTAATGACAGGATATTTCAATTTTGGTGGCCTAACGAATTGTCATTGTTTAAGAACACAAAGGGATTCATAAGTCCTCAACCTCCTTCTAAGATTTTATGTGTTGCTGTAGCTTAGGTATGAAGCCTGAGAAAAAGATTAATATTTGCTCAATCCTTGTAACTTCCATGATTTTTATTCTAATGTGTTATACATCCTTCTATGAGTGAGAAATCGTGCTTTAAAAGATAAGATTCATTATTTGGCATAACGCAAGGATCTTACACAGGGAAACACTCGCAATAATATTTCTTATTTCGCGAAATTTATTTAATTTGCTCGAATACCAATCAGTGTATTCAATATAAAAATGAACAAAACCGAATGGACAAATTATTATATACACTTTTGCCCTCACAGCAGCAGCCAGACAACTTGGCAAGGACTCAATGAGGCGCTACGTCCTGAAGGTATAGCCGGCATGAAGCGAGGATCGCTTGTTGTACAGTACTTGAACCTAGAGCTGCCGATGAGGGCTGGCATATACTCGAAAAGATCTTTCCAATTGGTTCCACAAATTTTCAATGGGGTTGAGATCTGGCAATCGAGGGGGATTTTCGAGTGTGGTAAACTCACTTGAACGCTCCAGGAGACATTTGGTCGCCATTAGGGAGGTGAGATGTGTGGCGTTGCACTGTTGAAAGATGGCGTCATGGTACGGAAAAAGAATCGTTACATGGTCGGAGAGAATGTCTACATTCTTTTTACCAAATTCCCAATGGGGTTGAGATCCGGCGATCGAGGGGAATTTTCGTGTGTGGAAAATTTACTTGAATGTTCCTGAAGACAATCGGTCTCCATTCGGGAAGTAAGCGGTGCGGCATTGTCCTGTTGAAAAATGGCGCCATGCTACGGAAAGAGAATCGCAACGAACGGCTTTAGAAGGTCGGCGAGGATGTCCACATACCTTTTACCAAAGTCTCAATGGAGTTGAGATCCGACGATCCAGGGGGTTTTTTCAGTGTGGTAAACTCACTTGAATGCTCCTGGAGACAACTGTTCACCACTCGGGAAGTGAGCAGTGTGGTGTTGTTCTGTTGAAAGATATCGTCACGGTGCGGAAAGAGAATCGACACGAACGTGTGTAGATGTTCTGCGAAGATGTCCGCATACCATGTGCCCGTAAAGAAGGTCTAGACGGGAGGCGCACAAGGTAATCCCATGTAAACGTACTTCAAACGGTTACATCGCCTCCACTTTCTTGTATAATCCCAACGTGGCAAGCTATATACATCGCTTGGTGTGATTTACGTCACACATGCACTCTCCCATTGGCGTGATAGAGCTAAAACCATGATCATAAGACCAGATGACTTGTTTCAAATCCTCCCCACTCCAGTTACACTATGTCTTTGCAAACTGTAACCTAATCATCTTTCAGTGCCTTGTAATCAACAAGAGTACATGATGTGGAAGTTGACTGCCACATCCTATTTTTTTCAAAGTATTAGGGATAGTCTTTGAGCATGAGCTTGTGAAGGCGCTCCAAAAGACGTTATCTGCTCTGCTTTAGCCGAACATTTCCTTGTAACGATAGGAGACAGTCTGAGCTTATTCACATAGTGTCAATTGCATATTCACTACGACATGTCCCCCGTTGCACAGTGGTTCAAAACGCCATGAAACCTGGCCAAAACGCTTTTTTTCAAATTTGAAAATTGGGTTGGTTAGCTCTTAGTTGCAGTGAGGAAGGTTCATTGGACTCTAAACAACCTCATTTCTCATCCTCTTCTGTGTGGTTAAGCAGGTAGTTGACCGTGAAATCTGGGTACATGTCATGAAGCGTTTGCACTCGTTCGGTTGCTGTTATCGTATTTATAACTTTAACTCTAATTTTATTTTGATATGTACTACACAGTCATTGTAAATTATGTCTTTTGTTTTAATATTTTGGATCATTTAAAACTGTACTGAGTGAATTTTAAGTAGATTCATAAATTTGTGACTGAACAAACAGCACAATCAGTCAGGTATGTAATATTACTGCTTCATGAAATAGAATGTAATTTTTCAAGTGGCCTACAAAAGGATTGTTGACGATTGCTGCTCTAATTCTTCGTCATGGAAGTAGAGTTAACTTCACCTTTGAAGGTCCAAACAGCAGAATTTGCTCTAATGTGCCCGTTTGCACAAAACACTAGGTTCCAGCAAGGAGTGTACATTTATAAAAGATGTTATATGAGCACAGTGGAGTTCAAAAAAGAGTTTATTATGTTATTTGAGACTTTGTATTTTGTTGTTTCTTGCTAAATAATTACCTGCCGAGCAAAATAAAACATATTTATTCATTATGGCTCTCTATTCTCTTTATTCACGAAGGTGAATGATGGAAAAGTATACATAAACGTAAACATGTCTGGTTTAGATTTTGAGAATTTATCCATCATCTTTCATATAGACTATAGATATGTCGATGACAGGTGAGGGGTGAAGACAAGGAAAAGGTGGCCAGCGCCCCTCACTCCGGAGTAAGTTTCTCTCCCAACTGAACTAAGCGGGCAGAATGTCTCGTTGCAGAGATCTGTCGTCTTGACACGTGTTTTCACCTCTGTAGTACGTCACAGGCTGTCAACAAGTTGGTTGCACTCGCATGTAAAAAAAAACAAAAAATGAACATTTTGGAAAATGTTTATACTTACGTAGGAAATACAATAGAAGAGCTATTTTTCGATGTAATCGCCTAGTTTATTTAAACATTTATCGTAGCGTGGCACGAGTTTGTCTATCCTTGTTTGAAAAAATGTCGTCCAACTTGCGATAACCATTCTCGCTTCGCATTTTTGACGTCTTCATAGAAGTGACATCGCCGTTTCGCAAAGTCAATTTCATGGGGCCGAACACATGGATATCACAAGGCGAAAGGTCGGGGCTGCAGGGATGGTGTTCCCACACCTCCCATTTGAATTTATCAAGGAGGGCCTTCTTGACATGTGCCGAATGTGGTGTCGCGTTGTCATACAGAAGGATAATGCCTCTTGACAGTTTTCCTGGCCGTCCATCTTTAATCGCCTTTCGCAGCCTCTTAAGGGTTTCACAATATGATGACGCATTAATCGTAGTGCCCTTCGGCACAAATGCGTAATGCACAAACAACACCTTGATTATCGAAGAAAATGGTGAGCATAGCCTTACCGGCGGAAGGAACAATTCGGCACGTTTTCGGAGGCGGAGAATGCGAATGTTTCCACTCACATGAAGACTGTTTCGTTTCTGGTGAGAAGTGATGGATCCAAGTCCCGTCTCCGGCTACAATATAGTCCGTAATTAACAACACATTATAAAACATGAAAATTTCATCGCCCTGCAGCGCATTTTGTTGTCCTGTGTGGTGTAACAGTGCTTGAACGGAAATTTAGAGATGCGGGTCAGATTCCCGTTCTAAAGCGATGTACACTGCTGGCTACCCAAAATGCAACACCAAGAAGGAAGCATCCGATTGGCCCGAAATTCGCAGCATGCGTCGCCCGCGAGAGGACATGCAAACGATTAGCATTGCAGGGCATATGCAAATCATGTGCGCCCGGCACGTCACCGAGAAGTACTATAAGAAGGGTGCACAGAAGGCGGGGTGTAAGTAGTGGAAGTGTGTTGTGCTGCCGGACCTGTGCGTGGGAAGCTTCCTGATGCCTCGTCGCAGAATACGGCAGTCATTCCAGCACGTTTCGGAGTTCGACAGAGGACAAATAGTGGCTTATCGCGACAGCGGTTTATCGTACCGAGACATCGGCGCCCTTGTGGGACGACATCCGGCCACAGTGAGGAGAGTATGGATTCGGTGGGTGCAGGATGGACGGACGGACCGACGCGAGCTATAGCCGCAGCCGCGGCACACCACCGAACGAGAGGACCGGCATGTTGTGCGGCGGGTATTGACGGCTCGCACCGCCACATTACGAACGTTAGCGCAGGAATCAGGGTGTGTTGCGCAACAACCTGTGCAGCACGTACCGTTCGACGTCGTCTGCAGGACCGAGGACTTGTCACACGGAGCCCATTGCTCCGATTACCATTGACGTTACACCACCGGCGAGTGCGGCAGCAGTGGGCCGTTGAACGTCGCACCTGGACTACGGAATGGCACGATATTGTCTTCTCCGACGAATCCCGCTTCTGCCTGCAACAACACGATGGCCGAATCTGCGTGTGGCGGCACCGTGGTGAGTGACTGTATGACGCCTGCATTATGCATCGCCATACCGGTCCGTCGCCTGGCGTCATGGTTTAGGGCGTAATTGGATATGACACCCGCACCCCTCTGGTACGCATCGCCGGTACACTCAATACCCACAGCACCATCTCCGACGTTTTGGAGCCTGTAGTCCTCCCATACCTTCAGGACCTTCCAGCGGCCACGTTTCAACAGCACAATGCGCCCCCGCACGTGTCACGCATCGTGCAACAATTCTTCACGGCCCACCAGGTGTCACTGCTGCCGTGGCCAGCCTGTTCTCCCGATATGTCACCCATCGAACACGTCTGGTAGCTGATCGGCAACCGTGTGGCCCGGCAAGCACCACCCGCGGCTATGCCTGATGAACTGTGGCAACGTGTGGAAGCAGCCTGGACCGACATACCCCAAGCCCCCATCCAAAGCCTCTTTCGTTCGATGCCACGGCGTGTAGCGGCCGTTATTGCCAGCCATGTGGGCCACACGAACTATTGACGTCTGCGTGTTCCGCAAGTCGCACGGGCCTGTAAGCTCAATCGTTTCATCTTTGTATCTGTTGTTATGTGTTCAGTAAATCTGGCGTTGCTATCTCGTGCCCTTCTTGGTGTTGCAGTTTGGGTGGCCAGCAGTGTATATAATCTTTAAGTTTTCTGATGTGATGATGCTTCACATTAAACAGCAAAACTGGAATATCTGATTGCTAAATTCCTGACCTTGTTCTACGTAATTCGTGATAAATATTTCTTCCCCGGAATCCATATATTTAAGTGGCTTTCGTTTATGCAAATGAATTTGAATGTTTTGAGCTGCTAGTGAATACTTTTTTAATTCGATGAATTCCGGTGCCACCGAAATGGTAATTGCAGCAGAGTAAAGAACAGAGGTCAGCTAACGGAACTGACAGTGAAGGATTGTGGTAGAAAATTGCGAGTTGTAAACAAAGTGTGGTAACGACTTCTAAGGAACTGCTTGCTTCCGCGATCCATTCAGAGGGAAGCATTGCATTTGACGTAGGGAACACGAGCTGTAAACGTTATTCCTCTAAGCTAGGAAGGACTTCCTCTTGGAACATCAATCTTATTGCCGATTGCCACTGAATTCTTGTCTTAAAAAAAAGAAGAGAAGAACGACGGAAGAGGGTGGCATTAAAGCACCAATTAGTTGAATAACGTGTCATAGGCATTTCTACCTAAACCATTTACGCTTTCATTCTCTATCAGATAGGGATTACATTCCGTCTGATTGCAGATATCTTATAATAAGAATCTCCCTTAAATTCTTTTGAATAAATGAAATCATTCATTCATTTTTAAAAATAAATCTTATCTCCTCCGCCTTAGTTTGTTTTACTCGAAGCGTATGTAAGATGAAATATTATTTTCAGTGTTTAACATTAGAAAATTATTTGAATGAAAATTCTGTTTGTAATGTAGTTGAATTTTCTTTTAATGCTTTTGATGACGATAACGATAACGATTTTAAACATTGTTGCAAAGAGTTTGATTCATCATCAATAATCATTGTCAATCCACTGCTGGATGAATGTCATTCCAAGTCTTTTCCAGAACTTTCTGTCTTGAGCCTATCCCCAGCATGCTTTTGAATTTCATTCACCGAATTTCTATGTGGTATTTTTCTGGGTATTCTCCAGTTCCTTATTATTCAATCTAATATTTAAGTTACTCAACAGTGGTCAGTATTTCAGTTGTGCAACAAGTGGTCAGTTCTTCTAGCAACATGTCCATCCAATTGCCACTTGAGGTTTTTCACTTTGATGACGATGTCATTTCTAAAAGTGGAAATCGGTCGAACAGAGCTTAGACTAGCACCGTTGGGTGATGTCGTACCTTCCTTATATCCTTTCATGAAATTGTGCACCGCCATTTTCTTAAGGGCATTTTGACCTACAGTTGTCCGTAGAAGAATTTGTGTGCCGCGTCTGCATACTGCAGTAAGACACAACAAATCGATAGAGTATCCTGGTACTTTTTGTAGATAATTCATGCTATGCATCTTTCGCATGCCATGATCTTTGTGGGTGTGAAATAAAACGAGTGATTCGAGAGTATACATTTGTTTATGAACAACACATAGCATTTACTCGCGTCACTCACGATCACACCCAGTCACAGTCTACTAAGTGGAATCAAACCATAACAACAAATAATAAGGTTTGCTAATTCCTGACATTGAGAGGTACTTAAGTATGTGGACTAATGAATGCTATTGTAGTAAAACCAATAAAAAAAGATATGCGAGTCCTAAAAGTAAATATTTACTAATCTATGGCGGTGGCAAAAGTATTTCGACTGCTTAGTTTTTTTAAAACAATATTTATTATTCGATTTAGACGAACGTAAGAAACGACCCTGACCCCGATAAAATGTGATATAGTTACGAAAGTCCATCTGCGCATGCGTAAGCTTAAATCTGACACCTGGATAGAAAGAAAAGCTGAATCACAAGTGTGTTAGTGAGAGGGATTGGTAACTTTTGGTCAAGGATATGTACTGATTACACCTCATCCTGTTATTCACCATTTTAAAGCTCTCGTCAATAGCAAGTAACACACAACGAGCCAAAATTTCGCTACGACGCACCTTTTGCATAGCTTCAAAAACGCATTTCGTAATGGCTTTTACCCCATTTAGCACCACGTTCTCGTAATTTACGGAGATTGCAATGATATATACACCAGTGACCCATTACATTATGACCACCCCAGCCTAGAGAAATGAACACGCCTGGAGACCGAACGGTGGCACAGGCGAAGTTCACAGACCAGTATACATACAACCCGAGGACCGGCTTTTGGTTAGTAGAGTGTTGGGAGTCAGAATGGGAAAAGCTGTCGATTTATCGGAGTTTCACGAAGGACAAATTATGATGACATTGCGCCTCGGAGCTACGATCTCGGAAACAGCGCGGATTGTAGTGAGTACGTATCAAAAGTGGCGCACAGATGGCCAAACGACGAACCCTAGTCCAGCCGTGTGTTGTTCGCAGTTTATTGATGCCAGAGGGGAGCGGAAACTGTCGTGCATTGTTTACAGCGACCGAAAGCCCACAGCGCGACAAATCATCTCCAGCTGCAAGAGTGGTGATCAGGGAAATGTGTCACAGCAAACAGTTCATCGTAGCCTTCTGCGCATGGGCCTTCATAGCCGAACACCCAGCCGGGTCCCCAGGCTCACTGCACGTCATCGACAAGAACGCATGAAATGGGCCCAAGATCGTCGAGATTGGACCGTGAATGATTAGAAGAAAGTAGTCTGGTATGTCTAATCAATATTCATGGTGCATCACGTAGACGGTGGTGCGCGAATACTCCTCTTATCAACGGAGGCTATGGCACCTGGATGCACTGTTGGGCGGAAACAGGCCGGCGGCGGTGTTGTGCTGTGGACGATGTTTTCTTGGAATACTTTAGTCTCCATTATCTCAATAGCACAATCCCTGACAGCTGTCAGGTATCTGAACATCGTTGCGGACCCAGTTCACCCATTCATGGCAACTGTGTTCCCTGATGGTGATGGCCATTACCAACAGGATAATGCGCCATGACACACTGCCAGAATCGTCAAGGAGTGATTCGAGGAACATGCTGGTGACTTTCTGTTAATGCCCTGGCCTCCAAATTCACCTGACATGAACCCAATCGAACATTTGTGGTTCGACTAGGAAAAGCGGGTTCGAGCTAAATCACCACCACCCCGAAATGTACGGGAACTGGAGGACCTGTTGTTGACATTATGGTACCAGATACCCCAGGATACCTACCGCTACCTCATCGAATCGATGCCTCGCCTAGTGGCAGCTGTTTTGTAGGCTAAATGGGGTCCTACAGCTTATTAGTCACGTGGTCCTAATGTAACGGCTCATTGGTGCATTTACGTTTACGTGAAAAGTGATGAAATTATATTCGACGATAGTTTAGTAAAGTATATTATTGAGGTATAATGAAGTTAACTACGGTTGCGTCACTTCATGGGAAGCAGTCAAAAATGGGATTTCAACAATGGCTGTGTGTGTCTACTTTCGCTACCCATTTTCGTTGCGTAGAAATATTTTACTTAGAATTTACTTTACTGCTATCAGGAAAGATCCACAACATCAAACCGTGCTGCTATGCCACTGTTACTGATCGTCTCAGCTGCTCCACCGTTGTAACAGCTTACACAAGTCGAACTTCAGGCACGAACTGAACTCGAGGTACTTAATGCGCGATCGCCAGACGTTTTTCATTTGATGTTGCCACTTCAAGTTTCCGAAATGTATGCCAATGAAATTGTTCACGTACTTATCGAACAACCTAATAGTTCCTCTCTCTTATATACCATGGGCAGATGAAGTCTGCAAACAGTGGTCCGTACCACACAGAAGTGTAAAACTGTTTTCACAACACCTACATCGAAATCTAACTCCCAAAACTTCCATTCTCTTCTTATTAATAACTTGTTTTCATTTGATACTCAGACCAAATAATGATGATTTGAACTAAGCAAAAAAAAAAAAAACATCTAAAAGAATCTTAGAGGATTTTAAATACGCTATTGCGTCATGTGCTACACGACATTCCAATAGCAATGATATTTTCATTTAACATAACGCTATATACTAATCGTCAATCTTAAGAGTGCAGTCCCTGTGCATTCTTGTAACTCATCAACAAGCTTCTTTATTGACAACAAATTTGGTCTTTGTAGATGTAAGTTGCGTGAGTCTCACTAAATGTAAGATCCCTTTCTTTTATCTATCGCATCTTAAAACTTAGTAACTTCACATGTTAAACTTTTCTCTTTCCTCTCTCTCTGATATAATGACGTCTATGCAATCCATCTTTCTGACCATCTGTCTTCTAAGCCTGATGCTGTCAAATAAGATTTCCAATCATCTGAACACTTGGGGACATCAGCGTGCATATTATTGATTGCCTCTTTTACTTTACCGATGCTGATCCTAAGAGCATAGAGGATTTATCTTTTTTTGCTGAAAGTAATTTATCTCAGTGAGTGATACTGATGTATTCTCCATTTCCAGTGTGTCAATAAATCATAGAAATTATACACGCTGCCTTACTAAATCATTATGGAATTACACAAAGTAAATGAATCGCAAACTAACTAAAAGCTCAGTTTTCACTTGAAGTAACATTTTCATAAAAAAATGCGCCTTGGGGAAGTTAGAGAACGCCAAAAAAAAAAAAAAAACCACACACACTTTTGAAGAACAAAATGATAACTACAAGA
Organism: Macrothele yani; assembly: GCA_039090855.1. Lineage (NCBI taxonomy): Eukaryota > Metazoa > Arthropoda > Arachnida > Araneae > Macrothelidae > Macrothele > Macrothele yani. Next base: position 34,682,774 of record CM077011.1, read on the forward strand.
CACTGAATGTTTGCCGTATTAAAAGATGGCTTTGTTTGAAGACATAGTAATAAATATGACAGTTTGATTGGCTTAGTCCTTTTTGTTTTTCTGTTGTGTGAAAACACAAGTTTGTCATCGACGGGCATCGAACCTGTGTCCCCTCACTCCGGAATAAGTCGCTCTCCCACCTGAGATACGAGGACAGAATGTCTCGCTGCAGATTTGTCGTCTTGACACATGTTTTCACCTCTGTAGAACGTCACAGATGATACGCAGTAAAGACTGACAGAAGTTACTGTTTGAAATGTGGGAAACGCAACTGGCACTTGTGTTTTATTTCAAGGGTAGCCGCAGAAAGTGACAATCGGCTACATTTCATATAAGGAGAAATGTGGATGACGAAGGGTTTCGTGCTTTTCACGACAACTTTTTCCGTCATACCAATCATGTGGTCTCACAGAAAAATACGTGTTATGCTTTCCTCGACTAACTTGTCCCCCACCCAATTGAATTGGTGACCCCACAGGGTACCATTTTGCTTTCCGCAACTCACGTGTCCCCGCTCCCATTGATTTGGTGTACTCTATACATACGACAACATCTTTATTTCCACTACTGACTTGGTGCACTCATTATGGTTTCAAAGACTCACTTGTTTCCCCAACCAGGTCTGTCTACACAGGATGATATGCTTTCCACGACTGACTTATCCTGCATCATCCCGCTGAGTTTGAATTGGTGCTTTCACAGGATAGCGTTATGCTCTCCCCGATTCACTTGGTCCCCCAACCAATCGAGTTGGTGCTCCCATAGGGTAGTACGAGTCACGGGTTACTCTGTCCATTTAGTTGGTGTACCTACAAGATAACATTCCACGACTCACTTCTTTCTCAGCTTATTGAGTTGATGTTTCCGAATCAATTCTTCCGTCATCCCACTGAGTTATTGCTCCCATAGACCAACATTATTCTTTCCACGATTTACTTTTTCCCTTCAGCTCATTGAGCTCCACGACTCACTTGTTCCCCCAGTTATTGAGTTGGTGCTCCCACAGGATATAAGTACGCATTCTACGACTCGTTTGTTCCCTCAGTGCATTGATTTGATGCTCCTACAGGATGGAACTGTGCTATCCATGACACACTTGTTACTCCGCCCTTTGAGTTGCTGTACCCACAGGATAACATTATACATCCCACAACTCACTTGCATACCAAGCTACTGAGTTAGTGTTCCCACAGGAAAATGTTATGCTTCCACAGGATAATGGTATGCTCTCCACTAATCACTTGTTCTTTCATCTACTGACTTCTCTCATCCCATTGAGTTGATGCTCCGAAAAGGTATAATAGTATTATGCTTTCCACGATTGAGTTTACCCCCTGCCCATTGATCTCCACGAGTCACTTGTTTCCCAGCCTATTGAGTTACTGCTCCCACAGGATGTGATTGCGCATTCAACGACTCACTTGTTCCCGGACCTATTGAGGAGGTGCTCCTAAAGAAAAACGTTATCTCTCCAAGACTCAATTGTTTCCCAGCCTATTGAGTTACTGCTCCTACAGGATGTGATTACACATTCAACGACTCACTTGTTCCCGAACTTATTGAGCAGGTGCTCCTAGAGAAAAACGTTATCTCTCCAATACTTACTTCCCCTGACAGGACAGTGAGTCTGTGCCACCACAGGATAACATTTTGTTCTCCATGACTGACTTTCCTCTAGTCTATGGAGTTGGCGCTCCCACAGAGGTAACCTTAATTGCTCCACGACTCACGTTTCCTCTGAGTCCATTGAGATGACCCTATTCTCCTGTGCTTTTCATGTATCATTTGTTTCCTAGCTTACTGTGATGCGTATCACATATTTATAAACGGCAACACCACTCTTTCTTTTTCGTGAAACGTGTCCAATAGAACTTAGAGCTGATCGGTTTTAATCTACTGCAGGTTTTGATGTTATTTCTTTAGGCTAGCACTTAGTTATTTGACTAACTTTTTTTCAGCTTTTTTCTTTTCAACTGACTTTTTCTTATGCAAAAAATTCTTTAGTTGCATGTGTATATTCTATTTTTAGTCTTAATTAATATATATCCTTAAAATTTTGTGGAAAATTACTTAGTAAAAATAACTATGAAAAATATTCTTGAATAATATTTTTACGGTGGACTTTTTGTTTTTGATTGGGGGTTTAACGACCACCGTGAGCAATTCAGTGGGCTATAAGCAGACACCCGTCCCTAATTTAGGGTCACTTGTTCCAGGGAAGGGAGAGAGCCAGTGCCTTAAGACAAACACAGCATCCATGCCTCACTGGGACTCGAACCCGAACCCTTTCGGACGAATGATCAGACGCCATCGCTTAGACCACTGCGTCACCGGGGGCGGCTGGTGGACTTCAAACGAAATGATTGAGTCCCGAAAGACACCGGAGAAATGCAGCAAAATGATTTCACTAATCCAGAGTATTATCACGGATTAGTAAAATCCTTTTGGTGATTTTACTAATTGACGCTAACTGCAGGTATTAAGAGAGGTTCTGACTGTGCTTGCTTTGCTTCCGGGCACGCTGTGAGTTTCACTTATAACGAAGTAAATTTCTCCGTCATTTCTGTCCACGTCAGGATTCGAACCCGGATCCCCTCATTCCGGAATAAGTCACTCTACCAATTGAGCTACGCGGACGTTTTATTCTGATTCCTATCTGCCTTTATGTCGTGTGCGACCTTCTGGCAGGTACGTCACATCTCCTGGTACGTTACACACTCGAAGTGCTGTTATTTCTGCGACGTACGCTACTTCTCAGAATTGAATACGGGGATTAAATTGTCTTTATAACTCCGATATAGGGATTAATATACGGGGATTAATTAACTGTTATAGTGTTAAATGGATGGAAAAAATAGCTTCCTCAAATGGATAGCTAACCCAATTTATTGCCAATGTATGAAGGAATCATGTGTTCCGCTTTGCATAGTGTGGTAGGGTTTTCATTCAGAAGAATATGGAAATAATTACAAAACACTCGCACACGTCACAGCGTTGCAACTCACCCCAAGAACCAAAACATTATGACCACAGCGTCTTTATGCAAATCGAAGCAACTACAGGTAAAACACGTTAGTAAAATCATGCAATGCATTTATTATGACACGCTTTCGAACATACCAGAAATCATTACTCAAGTTATGAGGATAAAGGCTGTGAAATAAATCTCGCTCCTGTGCTCTGACCTTTTACCCCATTTCAAACAGAAATGGTTCAGTGTACCTCCGGAACAACATACTAAAGTTTTGTTGCAATAGAAGCATTTCTAGTCAAGTTATGAGGATAATGGTTGTGGAATAGATCTAGCTCTTGTGCCATGACCTTTGACCCCATTACGATGATGTTCAACAGAACCGGTTCAGTATACCTGCGGAACAACATGATAAAGTTTTGTTCAAGTCGTTGAACGAAATTCGTTCCAATAACATCAATTGCTAGAATGCCAATATCAATTTTTCATCGTTAAATTTGAATTTCATCTTATATCGTGCAACGACGGCATTCTACCAATTAAAGTTTTGTTGCAATCGAAGCATTTTTTACTGAAGTTATGACGTATAAGGACGATGGAATGGATCCCGCTTCTAAGACCCGAACTTGACCCCATTTCGTCCATTTTCAATAGGGTTCCTTCCCAAGTTGTCCCTTAGTACATACTAAACTGTCATCGAAATTGAACCATTTTTACGCGAGTTATCGGGCGAACGGACAGACGGACAAAGCTGGAGCATATAGGCTTCTTCAACGTACGGTTGGAAAGCGTAAATAAAGGCGCTTGTGATGTTATAAAACGATATAAATAAGACCTGATACTGAGCTCTGATAATAATCAGCGTCATTCTTGTTCTTCAGATGAGAAAGGAAGCGGAGTTAAGTGAGTTTGACAAAGGCCGAATTGGAATGGCCACACGACTGGGTCAAAGTATTTCTGAGGCGGAAAGACTTCACGGTCAGCCGTGGTTAGTACCTACCGAAAGTTGTTCGATCAGCGGAAAAAACGAACAGCCGGCAAGGTCTGGGGTCGACCACACCTCCTCGATGCTAGAGGTCAGCACGCTTATCCCGTATGGTACGAGCCAACATATGACTGTGGCGTAACTCGCACGTAATTTGAATACTGGGGACGAGAGTAATATGTCACACCGAACTCTACTAAAAATATGGCTGCGCAGCCGCAGGCCGCTCCAAGTGTGCCCATGCTAAATTCAGTTCACCGTGAAAAACGCCAACAATGGGCACGCGAACATTAAAACTGGATCTTGAATGATTCGAAAGAGGTCGTCTGTTCCATTGAATCTCGTTTCCTGTTGCATCATGCGGACGGCCGGGCCTGTTGTGCGTCGTTTACCTGGAGAAGTGTTCCCTTCAGGATGTTCCGTGTGACGAAAGCACGCCGCTGGAAGAAGTGTAATGCTTTAAGCAATGTTCTACTGGGAAACCCTGGGAACATTGCTCAAAGCGTGAAGCTATGACGTATATTGAAAAAAGTCACCTGGCACCTAGAAGAGAAACACAACATAGCATTTATTGACATACATTAGTACGGTGTTGGTCCACCTTTGGCCTTAATGCATGCACTGACCCTTAGAGACATGCTCTCGACAAGGTTTTGGAACACATTGATAGGCATTCGCTTCCATTCAGTACATAATGCAGCCGCTAACTGTTGTTTAGTAGCAGTCCTTGGTTCCAAACTTCTTATGCGGCTCTCTAATTCATCCCATAGGTGCTCTATGGGATTAAGATCAGGACTCTGTGTTGGCCAGTCCACACACGATAGGGAATTATCGTCAAACCACGCCGTAACAGTCCTTGCTTTATGGGACGTAAGTCGTGTCTGTTTTGAGCTCCGTGTTTCGCCGTCTACTGAGTGTGTTTTGTGTGCTCTGTCGTTTAACTTTTGTGCGTGCCTTCAAGACGAAGGTTGTATCTTTCATTTAAGACATCTCCCGAGTCGGTGAGTACTATTTTCAATTAGCTATCAGCACTTTATTTTCTCGACCAGTTGGTCGTTTTTACTAAATTAGGCCTCGCCATCGGCGATGGCGACTGCTGATAAGAGCAGCATTCCCACTCTCGTCACAGCTTCTCCTACTACGTCGATCCTTATCTCTGACGGAGCAAACCAATCAGCGTCCGTCCTTGATGATAGGGAATATCGTCCTCCTCCTGATGCCTATTGCTCTTCTTCTTCTACGCTTCAACTCTCTGACTCCACCACCCCTCCTGGTGGTGAGGCTATGACGTTCGTTCCTGATTCTGCCGATGACGTAATGGATATCTCTGAGGACGTTGCTTCTCTGCCCTCGGTAGCCTTGCCCAGCGTTGTGTCAGCTCCTTCATCCAGCGCTGCACCTCTGCCTTCCAATGGAGGATTGCCTTCCCGCTCTTATTCTAGCGTTACCTCAGGTGCGTCCCTTCCGACGCAATCGACTCGCCTTCCCCTTTCAGATGCCCATGTCCAGATACATGGTGACTCACTTCAATTGGACGTTCCGCACTTCTCACCCGCTGCGCAGGAACTTCACTCCACCCGCGAGTTGGGAGTGTGCCTAGATGCTCTTCCGAATACACCGCTGAAAGTCTATTGTGATACGCTCCTTGCTTTTCTTCCAGCCGGAGCCATTACTCACCTCACCCGCCGGCCGCGGACGGTGATTGTTTATTTCACATCCAAAGAGCATGCAGACACGCTTCTAAACTTTGGTCTTGACCTGGGAGACCACCACCTGGAAGCTGAACCGATTGCCAGGCGCCCTGTTCAGGTCTCCTTGCATCCGGTGTCCCCCGAAATCTCGGATGCGATGATATGTACTGCACTTAGTAAGTGTGGTAAGATTGTTGGTCCTGTTATCACACATTCAGCTGCGCCCAAGGATCCTGCAAATAAGAATGTTCGTAGTTTTCGCCGGAGTGTTCGACTCATCTTTCCATCAGAGGAGCATCTCCGTAAGTTCCCACAGATCCTAAACGTCCGATGTGGGCAGCTTTCCTACAGAATTGACATGGTAACATCAGAACACTGTGCTAATTGCAAAGAACTTGGGCATCAGCGTGCTCGATGCCCCAACAACGAGTATCCAGCTCCCACGGCTTCTACAGTGCCTACCGCCTCTAAGCAGCCTCCTGCTACATCTCGCTCTCGACCTGCACCGTCTTCAAATGTGCCAACTGCCCCAGGGCCGAGTTACACAAAAAGTATATCTACAGCCTCTCGTCTACGAGCGTCTTTTGATGCTGATCTCACCTCCCACCTTCAATTTCCAGCGCTCACCTCACCTATTACTCCTCATCCCGTGGCAACATCGGGAGACTTCGCCGCTGGTTTCCCACCAGTCTTCACTGTTGGTGTCTCCGAGTGTGACGGCGGTGCTTATAACTCCTCTGACTCTGCGTCAGCTTCCCGAGCATCGTCGCTCCCTGGAAAACGAATTTCTGGCACTCGTACAGGTACCCGACGTAAAAGAAAGAAGAAGAAGAAATCTTCCTCTGCGGATGGGCAACCGTTCCGTACTACCAAATCTTCAGGAGATATTTCTCCCTCTCCTGCGCCAACAGAAATTGAAAGGGACACTGATGATGATGGGTCTCCGCCTTCGTTTGAGGTCTTTTCAAGTGTACTCTCCAAATGTGGTGTTCCTTCAGAACCTCTCAATCTTGGAGATTACTATCAGTTTTGCACCCACACCACGAACCTGGAGTCGACGTATGACTACCTCCGAGAGCGTGAAGACATTCTTCCCGCGCTGCTCCTGCAAGCCGGATGCATTGCTAAGTACCTTCGTGGGTTTGTACATGACCCCCTGCACCACTCATGGACCCTTGGCTGCGTAAACCGATTACAACAACTCCTGAAAGTTGCTCCGCGACTCCTCCAACCAACGACTGACCAGTTCATTCAAGGTCACGACCCTTAATTGCAGAGGGTTCGCTAGCCCCCTAGCGAATGCTCTTGTAATGGAAGACCTCTCGCCCCTCGGGGCCGATCTGTTACTACTACAAGAAACAAACTGCCATTCCTCCACTCTGTTTACTCGCTGGCGTGCTAGCGATTATGTGTTCCATCATGCTTTCCGCTACTCATCTCATGGTGGACTTGCTATCGGAATACATCAACATTTCCGATCCACCCTCACTGCACTCTCAGTCCAGAACTTATGCCGAGATTTACTCCAGCAAGTCTCCTTCACAGTTGGCGGAGCTCGATTTCACATCTTTAATGTGTATATTCCATGCACCTCTATTCATTTATCCATCTTGTTCACCAAACTCCGTAAAGCTCTCTCGAAAGTCTCACCTTCGGATCGTGTGCTCTTGGGTGGAGACTTCAATTGCACCCTTGACCCGGCTCTGGATCGCTCTCCTTCTTCACGAGAGCGTCGGACGTATCTCGTCGCACTACTCCATGACCTTGTTGCTGATTTCTCCTTCACCGATGCTTATAGGCGCCTTCATCCACAAGAGACCTCACACATGTGGCGCTCGTCTGGGAGTCAGCTTCCATCAACTGCACGTTTGGATCGGGTTTACGTTTCCACACCGCTTCTTGCGTCTATTACCGAGTTGCAACATCAACCTACTGCTTCCTCAGACCACTGCACGGTCACCCTCACAGTGTTTGTTGCGGCGTCACTCCCTCGGACTGTACGTCCGTGGACATTTGACTCCAATCTCCTCACTGATCCTGAATTTTGTGCCTCTGTCCGTTGACGTATTGGCTTCGTGTCAAGCATCAGCTCCTCTTACATATCAAGCAACTTTCCTTCACCATGAAGACTTCTAGTCAGATGCGCCTCGATCACGCCAGGCAGATGCTCACACTGATTGGGTTATCAGATCCGCTTTTTCCAGCATATCAGGCGGTGCTGAAACCTCTTGCGCAGCAAGCACTTTTACGTCTGCGCATTAAACATCTCAATCCGGAGGAATGCACCTATGATTTTCTAACATCAATGGAATCTGCACGTAAGTCTTCTACCTCGCTTCGTCATCTTCGCCTCCCCTCTGGCGAAATCACATCCGATTCGGCAGCGATTTGCTCTCACGTTCGTCAGTTCTATACCACCAAGTTCAGTGAAACTCCTCCCCCTTCTCCCTCTTCTCTCCCCCATCTTCTCAATAACCTGCCTCAAGTTCCGTCTCATCTTGCTCACACCCTGTCTCTTTCACCCACATCCACGGAGGTGTCCGACACCTTCTCTTCCCTTAACCCCCATGCCGCCCCGGGTCCGGACGGCCTCTCTTTCCCTTTTTACCGTGCGTTCTTGCCTCTTTTGTTGCCTTTTCTCCTCTCCGCTTTTTCTGCTGCATTTAACTGCTCCCCCCTTCCCGAGGAGTTTCACGGACGCACATGTGGTCCTATTTCCCAAGAAGGGTGACCCTCTTGACTTGGGAAATTGGCGCCCCATTTCTCTTCTCAATCAAGATTATAAACTCTATACTAAGCTTCTTTCCCGTCGACTAAACTCTATCTTCCCTCACATCCTTGCTGACTCTCAAACCTATACTGTTCCTGGCCGTTCTCTTTCCTCCAATGTTCAACTTCTTCGCGATCTCATTCATCTTGCCAAGACTCATTCTGAACCTCTTGCTCTCCTTTCCTTAGACCTCCGTTCCGCTTTCGATAATATCTCACACGCCTATTTAACACAAACCCTGCTACACTTTGGCTTTCCTCCACAATTTGTCTCCGTTCGTCTCTCCCTCTACCGGGACGCCGTTTTCCATGTCAAGACGGCATCTTTTCTCACAGCACATGTTCCCTTCAAGCTGGGAGTTCGTCAGGGCTGCCCGCTTTCTGGTCAACTGTTTGCGATTGCCGTCGAGCCTTTTCTACGCTTTCTGCAAACATCTCTCCTAGCACAACTTCCACCACCAGTTGCCAGCTCACGGCATCACTCAGTCATTTACTCTGCTTATGCAGATGACATCACCGTCTGCATTCGTAGCGACTCACAGTTCCAACTGCTTCGTCGTTTGTTCTCCGCATATGCTTCATGTTCTGCAGCTGAACTGAATACGTCTAAGAGCACTGGATTGTGGTGCGGGTCGTGGTCCAATCGCTTGGATGCTCCATGGGGGGCCACATGGTCATCCACTACCCAACGCTTCCTGGGTGTGCACTTAGGCGCACCACAAGCTATATCCAGTGCAACTCGCTCGGAACTCCATCCTCGCCTCCTCCGCACAGCTGCATTCTGGTGTCGTGCGCAGTTCTGTACGTCCTACTACCAGCGTGCAAATCTCACCAGGACATACCTTCTGTCCATCTGCAAGCATTCTTGGATTGCATCTACGACCCCGCTTTTCTGTCTCCAGGAGGTTACACGCTGCCTTACTCGAGTAATGTAGGCGGGTCATCACTGGATTAACGTCCACAAGCTCTGTGCTCCTCCCTCCTATGGTGGTGCTGGCCTACCTGATGTCCCGCTGTGCTACAAAGCAAGCCGAGTGATCAACTTCATTCACCTTTTCACGGCTCCAGTGGCTTCCGCAGTTCAGGTACGTGACGTTCTTGCCTCCTTGCGTAACCCACATTTTTCCTTTCTTTCTTTAGTTCTCATGGATTGCTGTCCTTTCCCCCCCCTCCAAACTCCCACCTGCATATTCTGAAGCCCTCACTCACCTTCGCTCTCTCCCCCTCATTCGCTCCCCTCCCTCTTCAACTCTAGAGCTGCTTTCTGAACCCCTCTTCTTCAACTCCCTTGTTCATCCCCCCCCATCTCCCCTGTTTTTCATTCCCCTCTTGGCTCCGAGCAGGGTGTAGTAACTGTACAAGACCTCACTAACTCGGATCTATCCTGGCGCCCTTTCTCTGGCCTCCCCCTGCTATTCTCTCGTCCCCATCCGCCCATTTGGTCTATGACTCTCTGCTAACTGCACTACTTTCGCTTTTCCCTGATCTTGTCTCCCCCACCGGTCTCGTCTCTGTCTTTTCTGCCCCTCTTCCGCTGCCGTTTTTCCTCCGACTCACAAACTCGGTTCTTCCTCTCTCCTCTCTCTCCTCTAAATCTCTTTATCGTTTTCTAGTGCACCTTGCCACCCCTTCACCGCTTTCTATTCTGGAGGTTCCCTCTGCTTCTCTTCCTCTTGTCTGGGCCGCTGCCCGCTCACCCTTATCTGCCCCTCTTGAAATTAATACCCACTGGCTCTTTTTGCATAATCGCCTCCCTGTTCCGTATTTTCTCTTTCGCATGTATCTTCTCTCCTCCCCTCTCTGCTCCTTCTGCGCACAGGAGGCAGACGTTTCTCACGTCTACCTTTACTGTCCCATCCTGATGCCTCTCCTCCACCAGGCTTTTCGGATTGCCAGTCGCTCTTGTTCTCAAGATCTTCCGTTCACTGCCTACAGACATCTTCTTCTGCGGGCTCATCCACCTACGCCTCTTCCGTCAGTATGTGCCTATCTTTTCGTGCTGGTTAAACACGTTATTTACGTATACCTTCAACAACTCCGCAGCGTTTCCTCGCCGGTCTCTTTACACCAGGCCAGCGCAGCACTTTTGTGCCATTTTCAAGATCGATTGCTTTCTCGACTCCGCCTGGAGTACCAGTCGGCTTCTTCCAGTCGTCGAGAAGCCACCTTCTATTCTACCTGGGCGCCGGCCGCTCCATGGTTTGTGGTTGATTCTGGACTGCTACACCTATCAGTACCCGAGGACATTCTACACCTCCTTTGCTGAGTTCCGTGGCACCCTGGTGCCCCTCCTCCACTCTACGACTCGTGCAATCCACACTACCGTTGAATTGTGAATGCTAATGGCATCTCAGTGTATTTTCATGCTTACTCGTGTACATTACTTACTTTCACCCCGCCTGTATTATGTTGCTTTGGTGCCCTCGTTAAATAACTTGCACAATTGTGCACGCTGTGTTTTTATCTCATGTATGTAATGTTTTACCTTCACGGCGGTGTTTGTGCTGTTCTTTTTCTAATTATGTACTATTGTTTCGCCTGTGTTATCCTGTAAATCATGCCCAGCCAATGTCATGTGACACGATGTGTTTCTCTCTGTCACTTCTGCAAATTTTATTCAATAAGCTTTGCTTGCAGCATTTGTTATTCATCCCCATTGTCATTGCAGTGTATATACCATCATGTTTTAACAGTTTTGTATTATTTCCCAGTGAGACGCCCAATACTGTACGTCTCCCTCTTATGTTTTCTTATGATAAATTAGAATAAAGCGATTTTGAAACCTTGCTTTATGGATCGGTGCATTATCTTGTTGGTACCAACAAGGCTCGGTTCCATAGTATTGCCACACAGTTCGTAGGGCATAATTGTCCAGAATATCGAGGTAGACGTGCTGGTTAACAGGTTTGTCCACGATAACCAATGAGCCGGGACCAAACCGCGACAAACACCCCCACACGAGTACACTGTGGTAAATAGCCTTCCCCCGGCTGCAGCCATACCCACACACGGCCATCAGACTAATGGATCGCGTATCTCGATTCATCAGTCCATAGAACCCGTTTCCATTGATCTACGGTCCACGATAGATGTTCTTTACACCATGCTAAACGACGAGTAGCATTCCGAGTGGAGATGAAAGGCTTATGAGCAGCCGCACGACCACGGCAACCCATGGAATGAAGTTCTCTATGAATGGTACGTGTACATACCAAGGTTTCAGTATTTTTACTCACCTTTACACTGAGGTCTTGTGCAGTACTCCGTAGATTAGCTGTAACGACTCGCCTGAGGCTTCGACGTCCTCTATAACTGATGTTCTTTGATCTGCCGGTACGTTTTGCTGCTTCAGGCACGCCATGTGTCTTTCACGTATTCAGTACATCGAAAGCAGCTGACTTGGGTATGTTTAAACGCCTCTTGGTTTCACTTATGGACAACCCACTAATATAACACCCAATAATGTTTCCTTTCTCAAAGTCAGTTCTCTCCCGCCGCGGCATTTTCACTCAACCTCACAGTGCAATATGATTGCGGTCAGCTGCAGGCTTGTTTTTATACCGTTTGCAGCTGTATCGCGCATCTTAACAACGCAGCGAATCCGTTCATTTCCTTTTGAAGGGGTGTCCGGTGACTTTTGTCGGTATAGTCTATATCACCTACCTAAACACCATTGCAGACCAAGTATATATTTTCATATTAAGACATTCCCCTCTTGTAGTGCCTTCTTTCAGAGGGATAATGCGCCATGCTGCACATAGCCTGAATTATTTAAGAATGGTTCGTGGAACATGAGAAGGATTTTCAGGTGTAGCTCTGGCCTCCAAATTCCGCAGACACCAATTCTATTGAGCAAATGCGGTTTGTGTTGGAACAGCAAATCCGATCAGCGGTGGCTTAACAACGTAACTTCCAAGAGTCAAAGGATCTTCTGGTAACATGTTGGTTCCAGGTACCACGAGACACCTTTAGAAATCTTTAGACGCAAATCCGGGGAAAAGATGTTTTAGCGGTAAGTGGAAGACCAATATCATATTAAGCAGATGGTCATAATGTTTGGCTCTTCCATGTATCACTATTCACATTGCAGTAACCCATTCCAATATTCACAATGCTGGGTTTTGCCTCGTTTGTTACATAAAATGTCTCTTGGGTTCGACCCAAATTCTGATTCCCGTATCTTTTGTCGGAAACATCTTTTCTGAATGCTTTTCCAGTAACACTGTCTTTTGAAAAAAACAAAACAAAAAACAAAACCGGAGTGCTACTAATGCTCTCGAGTAATTTTTGGCTCTTCGATGTATCACTATTCACATTGCAGTAACCCATTCCAATATTCACAAAGCTATTTCCCCCGTTTGTTACGTAAAATGTCTCTTGGGCTCGAACCAAATTCAAGTACCCGCATATTTTCTCGGAAACATCATTTCTGAATGCTTTTCCAGTAAAGCTGTCTTTCGAAAAGAAAAAAAAAAAAAGATCGGAGTGCTACAAATGCTCTCGAGTAATTTTTGGCTCGTATCACTATTCACATTGCAGCAACCCATTACAATATTTACAACGCTATCCCCCCCCCCGTTTCTTATGTAAAATGTCTCTTGGGTTTGACCCAAATTTTGGTAACGCTATCTTTTCTTTGAAAGATCTTCCCTGAATGCTTTTCCAGTAAAGTCCGTCTTTTGATAAAACAAAACAAAAATTGGAGTGCTACTAATTCTCTCGAGTAAATTTCGGCTCTTTGATGCATCACTACACTGAAGAGCAATTGAATTAGAGACAGCTGCCGTTATGCAAATGTGGCGCTGTGGGCGGCCCTGTAAACGGAAACGACATGACGTATGCAGCGATCAGACAGTATAAGGAGTGATGCGACGGGAATAAGTAAGAGTCGAACGTAGTATGGGTAAGACGAAGGATCTAAGCGCATTTGATCGCGGAAAAATTGCCGGGGCCCAAAGAATGGGTCACTCCATCTCGGGAGTCGTACAGGCACTGGGATTTTCACGAGCCATTGTGTCACGGGTGCACTGTGAGTACATCGAATCCGTTAAAGCCATCCCTGCAAGGGCCAACTGCCGTGGACAAGAGCGTGTGGATGAGCGGGGTCATCATCGCCTAGCTCGCATTGTAACAGCGGATAGACGGGCCACAGTGCAAGAAATCACTCGGCAATTTAACGCTGGTGCACAAAAACATGTAAGCAGCCACGTTTTGGATGGTGTATCCAGAACCATCTCCTCGCTATGGGGTACAGAAGTCATCGTCCCACGAGGGTACCGCTCCTGACCGCACATCACAAGGTGCAAAAATTAGCATGGGCGCGGGAGCATCGCCACTGGACCCTAGACATGTGGAAAAATGTTGCCTGGACTGATGAGTCGAGATTCACGTTGGTACATGTGGGTGGCAGAACACGATTACGGCGCAAACCACATGAAGCGATGGATCCTTCTTGCCAGCAGGGTACTCTTCAAGCTGGTGGGGTGGCATTCTCGTCTGAGGACTGTTTACGTGGATTGAAATGGAACCCCTGGTACGCATGACATCGTCCCTCACAGTTCAACGTTACCGGGATATCCTGGACGCCAATTTGCTCCCGTTTGTGCGTCTTCAACATCCCACTGGGGACCTCATCCTGCAACAAGACAATGCACCGTGCCATCGCTTCCGAATTGTATCCGAATGGTTGGATGAACACTCCACTGACGTGACCTCGCTTCCTTGGCCAGCTAGGTCACCTGACCTCAATCGCATCGAGCACATCTGGGATACCATCGAGAGAGATGTTCGAGGCTCTGACTCCTCTCCATCAAATCTTCGTGAACTGTGGGAGCTTGTTCAGGGGTCGTGGATCCGTATGGCTTCCCAACGCTTCCGGTGTCTTGTCGAGTCCATGCCGAGACGAATCGCCGCCGTCATGAGGGCGAAAGGTTGTGCTACACGTTACTAGAGGGGTATCTCTAATTCAATTGCTCTTCAGTATATTCACATTGCAGTAACCCATTCCAACATTCATAATGCTATTTGCCCCTCGGTTATTACATAAAATATCTCTTGCGTTCGACCCAAATTCTGATTCCTGTATCTTTTATCCCGGAAACATCTTTTCTGAATGATTTTCCAGTAAAGTTGTGTTTTGGAAAAAAAAATTGGAGTCCTATTAATGCTCTCTGGTAATTTCAGTAATTATTATTAAAGATCTTTTAGCGAATAACCTTTTTTTTTACCGGTGGTGGAATTCGAACTCACATATACCTGCTCCGGAGTGGCTTTCCTACCGATTGAATTATGCAGGCAAGGCTTATCGCTGCAACTTGCTGTTTTGATTTGTGTCACCTTAGTGGTACGACATATATACCCCCCCTCAATACACACTTGATAAAGGCGTGAGCACCAATTGCAGGTTTCAGGTCATCTGACAAATCATGCTTGATGGAACCCCTCTGGTCGCCCCGGTGGCACAGTGGTCTAAGCGATGGCCTCTGATCATTCGTCCGAAAGGGGTCCGGGTTCGAATCCCGGTGAGGCAGGGATGTTGTGTTTGTCTTAAGGAACTGGCTCTCTCCTTTCCCTGGAACCAGTTATCCTAAATTAGGGACGGGCGACTGCTTATAGCCCATTGAGTTGCTCACAGTGGTCGTTAAACCTCCAATCAAAAAAAAAAAAAAAAAAAAGAACCCCTCTGAAGAAGAATTAATTTTGATAAATACCTGATGATGTGTAAAAGAAACATCATGCGTTTTTTTTTTCAAATTCATGGCCAGGTGCTTCATTTTTAAGTTCAGGCGCGAATATTGCGAACGTGCGCTTTTCTGCCGGTAATGGAATTCGAACTCTCATCTTCCTTCACTAGAATTGGATATTCTATCGATTGAACTACACCGACTATAGCTTATCGCTGCAACATACTGTTTGGAGATGTGCGTCACTTCTGATGCCGGTACGTCACATACGGTTTTGTGACCTCTGGTGTCTTACAAACTGTATTAGAGTAATTTATACTGCTGTATCCAAATCTTTAAAAATCTTCACTACAATATCTAATTTACACGGTGTCTACGGATTACGGCTGCTATGTATTAATAATAACAAACCGATTCAGAATTCTGAATTAACGAGAAGTCAGTAAAGTGTATACAGACAGGCCCGGTTCAACCACTAGGCAAACTAGGCTGCAGCCAAGGGCGCCTAAATTTGGGGGGGCGCCAAGGTTTAGAGTTGATAAAATCAAACGAGTTAATATATGAGAAAAAAAAAACGCTAAAAATAATTAACGAGATAACAACGATAAGAACCAGAGACAGTTTTATTTTCTGTTGCCCTTTCGATATTCG
Source organism: Macrothele yani (assembly GCA_039090855.1). Taxonomy (NCBI): domain Eukaryota; kingdom Metazoa; phylum Arthropoda; class Arachnida; order Araneae; family Macrothelidae; genus Macrothele; species Macrothele yani. The sequence continues at coordinate 34,698,554 of CM077011.1, forward strand.
ATTTAACTCGCGAATTCGTATTCATTGTGAAGACTGGCGCTGCAGCTTGCACTAAATCCAACTGCGCAGCGGAAGCGCGCATCTGTCGAAAAATTGCCCTAAACCAAGCTCGTTGCTATGAACCCGGCAAATCAGAGGATACCTGAGGGAGGCGCAAAATATTTAAAGAAAATGTATTCTGTATTATCCGCGGCTTTCAATGAAAATATCTAGACTGTCTCTTTCTTCTATCACAAATAGAGGCAATTCTCAACGCCTCAAGGCTAGCAAGTACCACACTCAGACTATTTTTTTTTAATGCGAACCGTATAAGAGAGGCTGTACCACTGTATTTATATTCCGCTGTAGTTCCTGTTTTCTCTCCAGTCTTTTTTTAGTTATCTAAGGGGAATCCAGGATAGAACCTTCTTGGCTTCACTACGTTACGCATCGAACAACAAATCGCATGTTGCGTATTACAATGGCGTGCAAAAATTAAAGACGAGACGGGTTTTCGAATGTAACGTCGTACCACATCGACCCAAATCATACCATACGATCCCCAAGATGTAAGAATATGGAACAAGTGAGCAAAACCGTCCAAACAAGGAATCCAAAGGATACAAAGGCACTTTATTGATAAGGTAGCTTCGAACACAACTGGACAGAAGACAGAAACGTCTATGTGACCACCGGCTGCCAAGAAAAATCCAGTGTTTAGTAGGGGATATGATCACCCCTGACTGCGTTGCAGGATTTACAATGCCTGTCCATGCTGAGGACGAGGTTGTCAAGGAGCTGTTGAGGCATCGCGGTCCATTCCTCTTGTAGCGCCAATCGCAGCTGCGGAATCGTTGCTGGCGGCCGGTGACGTGCTGCCAAGCGTCTCCCGAGAAGGTCACACACGTGTTCGATTGGATTTCGGTCCGGGGACCTTGCGGGCCAATCCATGCGTTTAATATCTTTACTCTCCAACAGCTCTGCGACAGCCACTGCATGATGAGGTGTACCGTTGTCGTTCATGAAGAGGAACTCAGGACCCACAGCACCTCTAAACAGACGCACGTGACGCAGGAGAACCTCGGTACAATAGCGGACACCAGTGACTGAACCTCCTTGGACAATGTTGAGGTCAGTACGGCTACCAAGTATGATACCGCCCCTAACGACAACTCCAGCACCTCCAAGCCGGTCCCTTTATATGATGTTGGAGGTGTGATTGCGTGTTCCCTGCTCTCTGCAGATGTGTATACGCCCAGAATCGTTCGTCAGACTAAATAGGCTCTCACCCGTAAAGAGAACTCGACCCCATTGCTGATGTGTCCAGTTTTTGTGTCCCTGGCACCAAAGAAACCGCCGTCTTCGATGAGAAGGCGTTAATGGCACACACCGTACTGGTCGTCGTGCAAATAGACCACCTTTGTGTAGCCTCCTAGCCAAGGTAAAACGCGATAACGGACGTCCAGTAGTATTTGCATGTGCCTTGAGATTTCTCCCGCTGTCTGCCGTCTGTCTCTTCTCGCCTGTAGGACAATATACCGGTCGTCCGCCGCAGTGGTTGCTCGTTGACGACCACTGCTAAACTCTCGGACAGCTGTTCCTGTCGTTTGAAATGCTCTCCAAGCTCGTGAAACGATGCTGTGAGCGATCCCGAACTCATCGGCCACACTAGTCACACTTCGACCTTCTTCCAACTTCCCAATGACGCGACCTTGGGTAAAGTCATCCAGATGTCGTCTACTGGATTGCCTGTTGGCCATATCACACAGTGGCAGCAACTCGACGTCGTTCAAACCGATGTACACCGTGCAATAGCTTTTACCGAATTGCTGAGCGTACACCGCCCGTGTGCTTTATACCCTTCCGACACTCCCCCTTACGTCATGCTGCATAGATGCGCATGCCCTACCGTACCGGACCCTAGTCTATCTCCTGAGTGGTCTTTCGGTCCGTTCTGCCTGCTCGTTCCGCTGTTATGCTAATTTCTCCTCTTCGTCCTTAATTTTTGCACACCAGTGTATATATTTGAAGACATTTGTTGGTAATTTTGAGACAAATAAAGTACTCAAAATGAAATTTCAATTCAGTTTTAATTTTCATTGGAGCAGTAATTAAATAGCTGTAGTCTCTATTAGTTTCTTTCTATTTAGTTTACATTGCATTTTCGCCTCTTGAAACACTTGTTGCATAAATGCAGTATGTTTAGCCACACAAAGAATAACATAAATTTCAGGGCCGCAAAGCTAAATTTCTTGCCTAACTCCGGCCTTAGCACCCTAGACCGATTTAGAATTCTGAATTAGGAACGGAAGCCCATCGAAAAACGAGCTAAACTTGCTGTGAGACAACTACCAGTAGAAGAGCTAATCTTAACACAGCTGAAAATTGTTTCTTATTAGATTTAATGTACACCGTCAACAAATCTAAGGGTTATTAGGAGTCGCCATTCCATAATCTTGAGCCACTAGTTCCAGAGACAGGGAGGGAAGAGATTCAGGGCCGTAAGACCAGCACCCCACCCAAACCTCATTAAAGACTCGAACCCGTGCCCACTCGGAAGAACGGTAAGCGTTTAGACCACTGTGCCACCGGGACTGCTGTTGTAATTGAGGAGGGAAAAAGCAAAATTGAAAAAGCCGAGAACAACAAGAAGACAATCTGTATTCCGAAGTCCTTGTTGTTGCAACATTATTTTCAAAAATTCCATTCTGTTCCCAGTTTAGCGCATAAACACATCAGTTATACCAAACCTGCAGAGTTCATTTCCCCCAAGAAAACCGGATTTCTGAACCATTTCCATTCCCCTACGCAGGCAAATAAACACCAGAAAATGAATTCGACTCAAAATGGTAGTCATTGCCACTGGAAGAAAAACAGCCTCTCGAAAATGAAACTTTGTCTCTGCGATATTTTCTCCATCGAAGTATCACGGCGGTACCTCCGTGATCACGGGAAGAAGAGGGAAAGCAAACAATTCGTTGAGAGCAAAGAAACCGCATTCAAGGAAAAGCATATTGCTACTACTCCATGCGGGCACTTCCTATTTTTAGCACGTCTTTCGAAATAGAAAACTACGCATTTATATTACCATTTTGTCTCTTCGCCTGGGGACATGATTTCTTTGTTCCTACAACTCAGATTCTAAGAACCCTCCTTTCACTGGATAACGCTGACTATGAGAACTATTATTCACGCACTTCCAAATTTATATGATATATGATTTTCGCTAAGAGGAATTAACTTAATATTTTTTGACATAATATTTGTATCGAGATACTAGATTTTTAGGTACACCTCACTTTACACAAATGTCTCCTTCCAACATGTAAGAGAACACGAAAGCAGGCTGTGTGGTGTTAATCTGGCAGACCAGTTCGTCAGACTTCAATTAGATTTCGATAGAAGGTCGGAATGGGAAAAATAAGTGATCTGAGTGACTTTGAAGGCAATACGATAGTTTGCGCGAGGAGTACCTGTTCAACTATCTCCCAAATGGCCGAACTCCAGGACTTTTCTACTGTGAATGGTGCGATTCGCAAAAAAAAAAAAAAACATCCAGCAATCCGAGATTTAGTTCCAGGGCTTTCTGTGAAAGTAAAATTTTAGGGTTTACCAAAAAAATTCCAGTGATCCGCTATTTAAAACTTTCAGGATTTACCGTGAATTGTGCGATTCGCAAAAAACTTCCAGCGATCCGCGATTTAAAACTTTCAGCGTTTACCGTGAACGTAAAATTGCAGGGTTTACCAAAAAACTTCCAGCGATCCACGATTGAAAAAATTCAGGGTTTAGCGTGAACGTAAAATTCCAGGGTTTACCAAAAAAAGAAAAAAAAACTTTCAGTGATCCACGATTTGAAACTTCCAGGGTCTATCGTGAATGGTGCGATTCACAAAAAACTTCCAGCGATCTGCGATTTAAAACTTTTAAGGTTTATCGGGAGCGTAGAATTCCAGGGTTTACCAAAAACTTCCAGCGAGCCGCAATTGAAAAATTTCAGGGTTTAGCGTAAACGTAAAATTCCAGGGTTTACCAAAAAAAAAAAAAAAAAAAAAAAAAAAAAAAGAAGAAAAAACTTCCACTGATGCACGATTTGGAACTCCATGGTCTACCGTGAATGGTGCGATTCACAAAATACTTCGAGCGATCTGCGATTTAAAACTTTTAAGGTTTACCGCAAACGTAGAATTCCAGTGTTTACTAAAAAACTTTCAGCGATCCGCTATTTAAAACTTCCAGGGTTTACCGTGAATGGTGCGTTTCGCAAAAAACTTCCAGCGATTCGCGATTTAAAACTTCCAGGGTTTACCGTGAATGGTTCTATTCGCAAAAAAACTTTCAATGATACGCGATTTAAAACTTTCAACGTTTACCGTGAAAGTAAAATTCCAGTGTTTACAAAAAAAAAAAAAAAAACTTCCAGTGATCCACGATTTGAAACTCCAGGGTCTACCGTGAATAGTGCGATTCACAAAACACTTCCAGCGATCTGTGATTTAAAACTTCTAAGGTTTACCGCGAACGTAGAATTCCAGTGTTTACCAAAAAACTTTCAGCAATCCGCTATTTAAAACTTCCAGAGATTCACGATTTAAAACTTCCAGGGTTTGCCGTTAATGGTTCGCTTCGCAAAAAAAAAATCTTCCAATGATACGCGATTTCAAACTTTCAACATCTACCGTGAACGTAGAATTCCAGTACAGGGTTTACCAAAAAAAAAAAAAAAAATCCGGTGATCCACGATTTGAAACTTCCATGGCCTACCGTGAATGGTACGATTCACAAAAAAACTTCCAGCGATCTGCGCGATTTAAAACTTTTAAGGTTTGCCGCGAACGTAGAATTTCAGCGTTTACCAAAAAACTGTCAGCTATCTGCGATTTAAAACATCCAGGGTTTACTGTGAATGATGCGATCCGCATAAACTTCCAGTGTGCCGAGAATCATCTCGCGATCCTGTAGATGAAAGCAGCAGGTGGTTAAGATTGATGAAAGGAGACTTGCAAGAATCACGCAAGCGAGCAGGTGGGAGCAAATCACAGCAGAATTCAAATGTAGTATGTTAAAGAACATTTCCGAACGCACCACGTATCAAACTATGTTGCGATTAGGTTACGATAACTGAAGGCCACGTCGGTGGACTCCTTTGACTCCTGTGACCCGCTAGCATTTTTCATCTACAGGATCGTCCATTGTCGAAAAGTTTTTTTGTGTCGCACCATTCAGGTGATATGGTTGTGCGTGAAAAACCCAGGAGAACGACATTTGGGAAGATGTTCGAATGAGCACGCCTGGCCCAAACTACCATGCTATGTACAAAGTCGCTCAGACCACTATTTGTACCAGTTCAGACCCTCAATCGAACGCTAACCAATGCTTGACGAGCTGCTCTAACTGGTTTACACTACACACTGTTCTCACGTACCGTTTAACGCGTTAGAGTGAGTCCTTTATGTGATGATGACAGATGAATCTAAGAAACCGGCATTTCTATGTACGGGGGGGGCACGAAACTGCAACACATGGCTTTAGGACACAACATATTATTAGTACTGTGTAGGGTCTTCTTTGGAGGCCAATACAGCTGCAATTCGTCGTGGCAAGGACCGATACAACGATACAAGAGGAATTTGAAACCATTCCTCTTGCAGAAAAGTTGCTAGTTCACGACACGATGCTGGTGGAGGAAAACGTTTTCTGATTCGCTCCTCCAGAACACCCTAGAGTGGATCAATAATGTTCAAGTCCAGTGACTGTGCAGACCATAATAGATGTTCAACCCCACTTTCATGCTCACTGAACCACTCTTCCACCAATTTGAGTCTGTGTATCGGTGCGTTATCATCCTGTTACACGGCACCACTGTCATTAGTTTGAACCATTGGGTGCACCTGTTCCTCCAGATTTATCCGATAGTCCTTGGAAGTGATGGTTCCCTCAAGAACAATCAGCGGACCGACATACTGCCACTATATTGCGTCCCAAACCATCTCCGATTCACCTCCGTGCTTCACTGTAGGCAATAAACAGTCCAGATGGTAAGCCTGTGAGGGATGTCTCCGTACTTAAACACTCCTGTTTGTGGGAAAGACAGCGAAAGACGATTCATCAATGCACTTTTCACGTTGTCCAACGTCCACGATTTGCGCTGCTGGCACCATTGCAACCAGCGTTTGTCATTTACACTGGTGATCCAGAGTTTAGTGATAGCAATACGACCGTGAATATTGACCCGGTGAAGCTCCCGACGAACAGTTTTGATGCAAACAGGTGAGTCGCGGTGATTATTCAACTCTGCGGTGAGCTGGGCAGCTGTGGTTTTATGTATTTTGGCTACCATCCGTGTCAGCACCCGGATGTTCCTGTCAGACAGCTTCCTCTCACATCGACAGTTTCTCTTATTGGATGTTTGCTGGTATGCCGACATGACCCTGGATACCGTGGCTTGCGACACACGAAAAAGACTTGCTGTCTAAGACACAAATGCAGTGGCGAGACGTGCCCCAACAATCTGTCCTCTTTGAAACTCGGATATGTCTCCCATTATGTTGTGTGTATCGCACTTTTCGACTTCCAGATGTGCTACTGCTCTGGCTCTGCTAACGCAACCTTCCCTCTCCGCTCTCGTTGATCGACTGCGAAATAGATGAAGGCTGGCCAGCAGGTAGTGCATACAGCGGCGTGACACATGGGATGCTATTTACGAAGGTGTTTAAGTTTCATTGTCCATCCCCTTCATACTTCCATCAGGTCGTAAAGAAAGTTTCTGGAAAAAATCTTATGTGGCGAGAATAATGCAAGATACTACGGGTCTGCGGTGACGTGAACATCTCAGACAGCTGTACACGGAAGACTAGATTCTAATAGCAGAACGTATGCTGAAGATCAGATGTACGATGGCGGTATCGCAGGAAAGTGTGCGTGCAATATTGCTCCATTAATATTTGAATGGGGTGAAAGTTACTGAAGCACTTGGAAAATTGCGAAACGCGTTTGGTGACGATATTATCGGACAGAGTACTTGCTATGACTAGTTCAGGGAAGTCGGCACAGGTGTACGGGATCTGTCTAATGCGCCCAGAAGTGGCAGACTCAGTACGGTTGAAGATGATACACTGCAACATGTGCCATCGACTCAGTCTAATACAACACTACAGGAACCGAAGACTTTCTATACCATCATCAACACCCGACTTCGGAAGTTGGGATATTTCTGTATGTGACGTACTACAGAGGTGAAGCCGTGCCAAGACGACAATAGTGCAGCGGTACATTCCATCGGTGTAATTAATCGGTTAGAGCAACTCACTCCGGAGAGAGGAGACGCTGCTTTGATCCCCGTCAGCGATAAATTCCTGTTTTCACATGTAAACTGTGCAAACGGGTACCCCATGCTTTGTCTGACCAAAATAGGATGCAACGCTACTCCATTGCTGTTGCTCTGCGTGAAAGAGAACAAGTTAGTAAAATCATGCAATGCATTGATTATTATTATACGCGCTCCAACATACCAGAAACCATTACTCAAGTGATAAGGATAATGGCCGTGGAATAAATCTCGCTCATGTGCCCTGACCGTTGTACCCATTTCGATGATATTCAACTGAACCGGTTCAGTTTACCTCCGGAACAACAAACTAAGGTTTTGTCGCAATCGAAGCATTTTTAGCTATGTTATGACGCATAAGAGAAATGGAATGGATCCCCATCATATGTCCTGACCTTTGACCCCATTTCGTCCATTTTCAACAGGGTTTGTTCCCAGGTGGTCCCTTATCATGCACTAAAATTTCATCGAAATCGAACTATTTTTACGTACGTTATGACGCATAGGGGCAAAGGAATGAATCCCGCTCTTATGCCCTGACCTTTGACCCCATTTCGACCAATTTCAATAGGGCCCCCGGATGGTGGTGGTGGTGGTGGGGGGGGGGTCCTATAATTTATCCCGAACTCATCTTTAACTTCCAAAGGCACTACGTAAGACCGGATTGGTGAATAAACAGGTAGCACTTGGTTAATAAGGGTAGATAGTAGCTTTGCAAAGCTTTCATAATGAACATTAAGCAAGCTAATTGTACACCAGTTGAGCAAGGACTGTAAATCTCCTTTTTTTTGGCATTACTGCAATTATAGCAGTCATGAATGTGGGTGGTATTTTGTTACTTCGCAACATAGTATTACAACAAAGAACATCTTGGGATAAGTAAAGGAAACTGAAGGTAAGAAAGTTACACAAAACCTAACGATAAAGCCATTGGGAGCAGGCGTACCAGTGGGTCTCAAAGATTTTGCAACTTCTTCCATTTCCTTAGCTGTAATTAAAGGATACAATTCATTTTCCTGGGCGGAATCTATATATTACTGGGAGTCCATAATGCAATTACGGATGATGAAGTTGAATTACGTCCACTTGAAAAAAATAGGCAGAGTAATTCTGGGAGAAAGCATGGAAAAGCTCAGTTGGATCAGTGATCAGTGTACTAGACGAAGAAACTATATACACTGCTGGCCACCCAAAATGCAACACCAAGAAGGAAGCATCCGATTGACCTGAAATTCGCAGCACGCGTCGCCGCGAGTGGACATGCAAACGATTAGCATTGCAGAGCATATGCAAATCATGTGCGCTCGGCACGCCACCGAGAAGCACTGTAAGAAGGGTGCACAGAAGGCGGGGTGTAAGTAGTGGAAGTGTGTTGTGCTGCCGGACCTGTGCGTGGGAAACTTCCTGATGCCTCGTCGAAGAATACGGCAGTCTTTCCAGCACGTTTTGGAGTTCGACAGAGGACAAATAATAGCTTATCGCGACAGCGGTTTATCGTACGGAGACATCGGCGCCCGTGTGGGACGACATCCAGCCACAGTGAGGCGATTATGGATTCGGTGGGTGCAGGAGGGACGGACGGATCAACGTGAGCGATTGTCGCAGCCGCGGCACACCGCCGAACGAACGAGAGGACCAGCATGTTGTGTGGCGGGCATTGACGGCTCGTACCGCCACATCACGAACGTTAGCTCAGGAATTAGGGTGTGTTGCGCAACAACCTGTGTGACCACATACCGTTCGACGTCGTCTGCAGGAGCGGGGACTTGTCGCACGGCGCCCATTGCTCCGATTACCATTGACGTTACACCACCAGCGAGTGCGGCGGCAGTGGGCCGTTGAACGCCGCACCTGGACTACGGAATGGCACGACATTGTCTTCTCCGACGAATCCCGCTTCTTCCTGCAACACCACGATGGTCGGATCCGCGTGTGGCGGCACCGCGGCGAGACACTGTATGACGCCTGTATCATGCATCGCCATACCGGTCCGTCGCCTGGCGTTATGGTTTGGGGCGCAATTGGATATCACACCCGCACCCCTCTTCGCATCGCCGGTACACTCAACAGCCACCGCACTATCTCCGACGTTTTGGATCCTGTAGTTCTCCCTTACCTGCAGGACCTACCAGCGGCCATTTTTCAACAGGACAATGCGCACCCGCACGTGGCACGCATCGTGCAACAATTTTCACGGCCTACCAGGTGTCAGTGCTGCAGTGGCCCACCTGTTCTCCCGATATTTCGCCCATCGAGCACGTCTGGTAGCTGATCGGCAACCGAGTGGCCCGGCAAGCACCACCCGCGGCTACGCCTGATGAAATGTGGCAACATGTGGAAGCAGCCTGGACCGACATACCCCAAGCCCACATCCAAAGCCTCTTTCGTTCGATGCCGCGGCGTGTAGTGGCCGTTATTGCCAGCCATGGGGGCCACACGAACTGTTGATGTCTGCGTGTTCCGCAAGACGCACTGGCCTGTAAGCTCAATCGGTTCATCTTTGTATCTGTTGTTATGTGTCCAGTAAATCTGGCTTTGCTATCTCGTGTCCTTCTTCGTGTTACATTTTGGGTGGCCAGCAGTGTATATATTTATTCTATAAGGTTTTTCATTGTGAGTCCTATTTTGAGAGAACGGCTGAACGTAAAGATATGGTTAAGGTATCAAAATAAAGGTCGTACCATGTAGATGTGCCAGCCAAAGAGAAATGAGATTGGGGCAACGGTTCGGGAGCTGTGACGCGGTAAAGGTCCCATGTAAAGTCTATGGGAGAAGCGTGTGCTTGGCATCCGTTCGCCTGCGGTTGACTCACGCGCTGTTGAAGGCGGATGTAGGGAGGGACTGAGATAGTCCGAAGTCTTATCTTTTCTGAGCTAACCGTTGTGCAAAGCAACGCCAGCAGGCATTCGTATCAAAGTTCTTCTCATCGGAACAGCGAACACTCTCGAAGACCGGCTTGCGCTATGCCGTTGGACTGTGTGATGTATATATACAATTTAGTATTCATTCGATCCAGTTTATTCACGTAGGTAAGACGTTTCCCATTATGTAAAGATGTAAATAAACATTCCGTTGATCATTGTTGGTGAAAATATTTAGAATGTACATATTGAGTTGCGCCATTTATATCTTCATTCTACAAGGTTTTTTGCAGTGAGACATATTTTGAGAGAACGGCTGAACGTAAAAATAGTGTTCAGGTATCAAAATAAAGGTCTTACCATGTAGATGTGCCAGCCGAAGAGAAAAGTGAGATTGGAGTAACGGTTCGGGCTAAGCGGGGCGGAAAAGTTCCCATGTAAAATCTATGGGAGAAGCGTGCGGCCCTTATCTACATCAGGCGCTCAGTTCAGTGTCACACTTGATGTGTGCATGGTGTTCTATGATCAGTCCTAAAGTAAGTAAGTACTTTATTGCATACTTACCCTTAACAGAATGTCTCTCCCGCAGAAAAAAAGAAAAGAAAAGAAAATGTAAGAGCCTCACTGGAACGGGTGAGCGATTAATGGGTCGCGACTATATGTCTCAGACAAGAAAGAATGAAAAGTATGCGCAACGCGAATCTTATTCCAACAACATTTACAAACATTGTTGTGACTGAAGATGAGAGTGAAAGAGTGCGCTATCCACTTGAATTTTTGCACACGATCGACATGAGTGGACTTCTGCCTCACATTTTACGATTGAAGAAGGGTGCAGTCGTGATGCTTATCACGCCCCTGGCTGCCCCAGTGGCTCAGTGGTTCTAAGCGCTGGCTTATGATTATTCGTTCGTGAAGGGTCCAGGTTCGAATCCCGTGAAGCATGGATGCTGTGTCTGTCTTACGGCACTGGCTCTCTCCCTTCTCTGGAACAAGTGACCCTAGATTAGGGACGGGCACCTGCTTAAAGCCCATTGAGTTGATCACGGTGGTCGTTAAACCTTCAGTCCAAAAAAAAAAAAAAAAAAAAAAAAAAGAATCTGAACTGTTGTCTTTACTGAAGTTTTTGAATGAATTTGTCAATCAAATTAAGTTTACATTTGTTGTTTCATATGAGTTTATTCTTTTCAAGAAAAACAAAACAAAACAAACTAATTGTCGATTCCGGCGGGTTTCGTCTAGTATTTTTGATTCTTCTTCAGCTGAAGAAAGTATAAAGTTGAGCTGTCGTCTTCCGCAAGAGCCTCATACTCCAAATGAATAAGTTTTGCGAAGATCACTTTACAATGGCTCACTTGTTTCTCACCAAAGATTTTGTATTTCTTTAACTGATTAAATCTAATATGAAACAAATCAATTTAGAACACTTCACAACTTAAACAAGAAGGATGACACTAAGTTCTATGGCTTAATGAACACGTCTTTGTGACAAAAATCTCAAGGCTGCTGTGGTGGTTTTATTTTTTTTTTAATAGGAATCCCACTCCCATCGAAAAAATTCGATTCTAATCCACCTAGCTTGTAAATTTTGGATTAGAAGACTTCCCAATTCGATAGTTAGTCACGGAAGAATAGCTGATGCTAAAATAATCTAAACTGAAAGAAAATGTTATATTACAAATGTCTAATCGGTGCTTGAAATGTTTTCCTAAGTAACAAGTAAGTATCGAGTGTGAAAAGAAACTTTCAAAAATTACTTGTAGAAGCGAAAATATTTTGGAAAATACAAAATGTACATTTATACAACCTCGCAGAAATATCCATTTGCGTTACGTAGCGGTCGAACATGAGCATAGTACATCGCAAATATTTTATTGAAATACTGTAGAAAAAATATTCTTGTCACAGTACGTGGCGATATGTCAGAATCGTCAATACCGCAATCATGCATGTCTGAATTGCCACGTAACATTAATCACATCAGAAAACTTGAAAAATTTCAAGTTTTCTGATGTGACTAATGCTACGTGAAGAACAGTAAATACAGACAATTCAGAGATGTCTGATTGCTGTATTAACGATTTTGTATTTTACCGAAAGTTTTACATATAGCTTCGGCGACAGAATACAGAAATACATTTTCCAGTGCGATATTTAGAAACGTAGGTCTTATACAAAACATAAAAACTGTTTTACGTCATCTAGTGTAAAAACTGAGCATGTGCATGAATGACCTTAGTGCTATCCGATGCAAAAAGAATTTTTCAAATCCGCCTCATAGATGCACATATAACGTGTCTATGAACTTACGGACAGAGAAATTGGTCCTATAAGAATATATATTTCTTTTAAAAGGGGATGTACTAATTATCTTTTCCGTGTTTCGAACTGGATTATTAACCCTTTTTTTTTCAGACTTCTTTCAAACATTTTCTACATTGCAGCAGCTTCTCTGGGAAGTTGCGTACCTCAGACATTTAAAGCCATTATCTCTCGCAGCCCAACAAAAGTCGGCTGCTGTTAATTACGATATTTTGCAAATGTGTGAAGGGAAACAAAGCACAGAGTAAGCATAATGGAAACTAATAATGCTTTGAGATCCTTTGTCCCGCTGCGAGAATGAATAATGAGCCACCAGCTAAAGGAATTCACAGACAACTATCAGAATGAGGTTGAGGGGGAACGCACTAAGCGTTGGAATGACGACTCGCAAAACGGTTAAAAATCTTATTTGCGAGGCATTGTGTGCCGAAAGCCGCAGTAATGCTAATGACTCATTTTGATTGTAACTCTGCTAAATATAGGAATGTAGTCATTTATCCTGCGTGCAAACAACTTAAGGGATGCATAAAACCGACAGCACCCAAGGAATAATATCTTTCGTATTTCTGATTTAAACAGTAATGGTTTCGCGTTAGCTGTCGTGTAAATTATTTGCCGTATGTCCACGAAAATCAGAGTCAAGTCAGAACCAATGGTTGCTTTAAACATGAGATTATAGCATTAGCGATACCTACTTTCGGGAACATCAATGGTGTTGTGGTGATATGAACCGATTCTCAACCTGCGGAATAATTTATATTCTTCTGATCAATCCACTGGAAGTTCCAACATTAAATGTTTTCTTCCGTGTTGGCCAGTTGCTTCTAGCAACTTTTTAACACTAAAGTCTTTCTCTCATTCTACATTTTTTGCAATCCTACAGATTAATTCTAAATGGAAAATATTGACACTAAATTGATATTGTGCCGATTTTCAATTTAAAGTTTTTTGTAAAATGTTTAAATAAATATAAAGTCTTGTAAGAGGCAGCAACTCTCTCCCCTGTAGGACATTTTTTCAGAAAGGTATCCAATATCGTACAATGGTGCGTGGGGTCCCTTGTAAATATTTTTTTGCAGTGCCTTTGTCTATACAAACAATCTAAAACAATACAATTTTATTTGTCCGAGCGTTTGTCTCGCTTTGAAGCTTAGTGGAAAAAGCGCCTGCCTGTTTTATTTTTACTATGGTCACCGACTTTTCGGATGCAAGGAACGTCATCAGATATCTAATCTAAAACATCTATCTAAAACAATATAATTTCCTTTGTCTGAACGTTTGGCCCACTTTGGAGCGCTGCAGAAAGAGCGCTCTCCTTTTCATTTTTTACGCTTTCCAACCGTAGGTTGAAGAAGCGTATATGCTTCAGCTTTGTCCTTCCGTCCGTCCATCTGTCCGCACGATAACTGGCGTAAAAATGGGTCGATGTTGATGAAATTTTAGTATGTGGTAGGGGACCACCCGGGGACGAACCCTATTGAAAATGGGACAAATGGGGTCAAAGGTCACGACGTAGGAGCGGGATCATTCCATTACCCTTATGAGTCATAACTTGCGTAAATATGGTTCGATTTCAATGAAAGTTTACTATGTGGTAGATTACCTAGGGACGAACCCTATTGAAAATGGGACAAATGGGGTCAAAGGTCACGACGTAGGAGCGGATTCATTCCATTACCCTTATGCGTCATAACTTGCGTAAATATGGTTCGATTGCAATGAAAGTTTACTATGAGGTAGAAGACCGCCTGGGGACGAACCCTATTCAAAATGGGTGAAGTGGGGTCAAAGGTCAGGGCATAAAATCGGGATGCATTCCTTTGCCCTTATGCGTCATAACGTGCGTAAAAATGGTTCGATTTCGATGAAATTTCAGTATGTAGTAGGGGACCACTGGGGACGAACCCTATTGAAAATGGACGAAATGTGGTCAAAGGTCAGGACATAGGATTGCGATCCATTCCATTGTTCTTATCCCATATTATTAAGGCGGACGTCAAGTAATTTTGCTTCCTATACTTCCAATGGAAAAACTTTTGTACACATTTCCTTCACAATTAATGTGTTCCCAAGGATCAGAATTTGAACATCGATTAAAATAACTTCATATTATAACTTGAAAAACTTAAAATTTTCTAAAACATAACCATAATTATATTAAAAATCAATAACTTTTCCCTTGGTGATGTTGAAACCAGAGAAAAGATGGCGCGACCTGTACTTTGATGACGTCAGTGGACAAAAAAATGTTGGATTGCATAATTAAGGTTATGGTTTAGAAAAAATTAAGTTTCCAAGTTATGAAATGAAGCTATTTTAATCGATGTTCAAATTTTCATCCTTGTGAACGCATTAACTGTCCAGAAAAAAGATGGCGCGACCTGTATTTTCATGACGTCAGTAGGCAAACAAATGTTGAATTGCATAATTATGGTTATGTTTTAGAAAATATTAAGTATTGCAAGTTATAAAATGAAGATATTTTAATCGATGTTCAAATTTTCATCCTTGGGAACGCATTAATTGTGCAGAAAATGTGTACAAAAGTTTTTCCATTGGAAGTATAGGAAGCAAAGTTACTTGACGTCACCTTAAAGTAGCAATTCTTGTATGTATGTATGTATGTATATTTTATTTTAAAAACGGCTCTAAGAATTTTGATGAAAGTCGTTAACCTACCGTTTTCTGGTACTAGAAATCGATTTAGTTTGATCTCAACTTTAGAAGAATTCATTTAGTTTGTTAAATAACCACCCCTAATTATAGCGCGTTTAGTGATGGCGTTGTTCCATTAATGTTACCAATGCTTTGAAATCTTATGACGTCACAACTCGCGTTTGAGAATGTTGGCGCGCGGTCATGCCATCTATCTCATTACGTCACGCGTTGTTTGTGGACCCTATTAAAGATTTATGACGTCATACCTTGCTAGCAGATGGTCGCGATTCCCATCTGCCTCATTACGTCACGCGTTGTGTGCGTATGTCCGTCATCACGATAACTCGCGTAACATCCGTTGGATTTCGATGAAATTTTAGTAACTGGTAGGGGATCACCTGGGAATGAACCCTATTTAAAGTGAACGAAATGGGGTCAAAGGTCAGTTCATAAGAGAGGGATCCATTCCACTGCTGTTATGCGCCATAACTAACATAAAAAAGGTTCGATTTCGATGAAATTTTAGTATGTGGTAGGGGATCACCTGGCGACAAACGTTATTGAAAATGGGCGAAATGGGGTCAAAGGTTAGGACACAGGAGCGGGATCTATTCCATATCCCTTATGCATCATAACTTACGTAAAAATGCTGCGATTGCGACAAAACTTTATCATGTTTTTTCGGATTTATACCAAGCCGGTTCTGTTGAATATCATCGAAATGGGATCAAAGGTCAGGGCACAGGACCGAGATTTATTCCACAGCCATTCTTTTCATAACTTGAGTAATGATTTCTGTAATGTTGGAAAGTTTATTGTAATCAATGCATTGCATGATTTTACTAACTTGTTACCATGATTACCGAGCTTCCGGATGCAGGGAATGCTGGGACGATACCTGGATGTCTGACGCCATCAAGATATCTAATCTAAAACAATATAATTTCCTTTGTCTGAACGTTTTAACGTTTATCCCACTTTGGTGGCGCAGTGAAAAGAGTGCTTTCCTGTTTCAATTTTTGAATCCTTGCCTCAACCAATATAATCTTTTTATTTATTGTTGTAATGTTTATGGGTGCAGTGTTCATGAACATGCTTTCACATTTGGAACACATCTGTTTCACTTTGACGAAACATTGTTTCGCGTATGCTTGTGACACTCCATATCAAGGTATGAACGAACATCCACGAAAAATGTTGTGATCAAAGACATACACAATAACCAAATTATTACACAAATTACATATCTTATTTTCCCTCATCAGTATTGACGGGCTTTCATCTAGTTTGATTATAAAATGCTTTACAATTCATCTAACGGGTAGGCCAAGGTTGTATTTGTTGAATTTGATACGATCATCTTTAATTTAATCTTCATTTGCTAAACATGAAGTTGCAGAAATGTCATCTGAGTAATTAAAGTAATGGATACGTTGAGAATAAGCTTTATTTTTATTTTCAGCTTTGTGATAAGTAATTAAGTCATCATTGACTGTAGAATTTGATTCATGCTCAACAAGAGTCTGGTAGCTTTCATTGTTTCCAGTTTCCAAAATTTTAAGCAGCCCTCCTCTTTAGAGATCTACTTCTTTCTGATTTTCAGCTGTCTTTTTTTCTGAGCACCACTTTCATATTTTTTTTTTCTATCTTGATCTCGTCTTGTAATCATTCTGCATTCAAAGTATGCTTTTTAATAATATCTATTGTGTTGGCAGTGCAAAGAAACCAGGCGACTGAATCTTGATATTGTTTTTACATTTCATACTGCTCTGTTTTTTTTAAATTAAGCCTGCTAATTGTCTTGAGTTGTCAGTAATTCTCGAAATTTAAATAACAATAACAACTTTGTATTAAATATACAGAATACATAAAAATTATAATTTAAGAAAATTAAATCAACCTTTCTATAGTTGATACAAACTTAAAACAATATTTTGATATTAAAAATTGCACTACACTAACAATTTTTTGTAATGTTGTTCACGACAGTTTCAACACTTACACACACGAAAAAAAAAATACAAAAAAAAAAAAAATACAAACCGCGATCTGAACTTATTGGAATCCGAAACTATCCCGTGTAGTTCAAGACAACTAGCAGGCTTAATTTAGGTACATTCAGCTTGGTTCCCATCTATATATATAAAAGTGAAAGTTTGTATATTTGTTTGTTTGTATGTTTGTTTGTCCGCAATACACATATCTACAGTTTTCAACTTAGAACCACCAAATTTGGTATACTATCTCACGGTACTCTAACTTAGACCGTAGATGGTTTTGGGAAGGGGTCGGCGCCCGGGGGTCAAATGGCCCCCATGCAAAATTTTCGTTATTTTAGTTAAAATTTCTACAGTTTTCAATTTAGTATCACCAAATTTGGTATATTATCTCATGATACTCTGACTTAGACCGTAGACAGTTTTCGGAAGGGGTCAGAGCCGGGGAGTCAAGGTGGCCCCTCCACAAAAGTTTCGTTATTTTAGTTAAAATTTCTACAGTTTTCAATTTAGAACCACCAAATTTGGTATACTATCTCATGGTCCTCCGACTTCAACCATAGACAGTCTTGGGAAGGGGTCGGAGCCCGGGGGTCAAAGGACTGGGGGTCAAAGGGCCCCCATACAAAATTTTCGTAAAACGTTCTACAGTTTTCAATTTATGACCACCAAATTTGGTATATTATCTCATGATACTCTGACTTAGACCGTAGACAGTTTTTGGAAGGGGTGGGAGCAGGGGGTCAGGGGCCTCCCATACAAAATTTTCGATAAAGGTTCAACAGTTTTCAATTTAGAACCAGCAAATTTGGTATAAAAACAAATTCTACAGTTTTCAATTTAAAACCACCAAATTTGGTATTTAGTGGAAAATTACAGAAATATATATATATATATGTATATCATCATCATAATTGTCAACCATTATCAATCCACTGCTCGACAAAGGTCTCCCCAAGTTTCCTCCATAACGGTCTGTCTTGTGCCAGTCTCCTCCATGTTACTCCCACATACTTTCAAATTTCATCCACCCATCTTCCATGTAGTCTTCTTCTGGGTCTTTCCCTGTCCCTTGGAATCCAATCTAAAATTTAGGCTGTCCATCGATGGTCTGTTCTTCTGGCAGTATGTCCAGCCCATTGCCATTTCAGGGATTTAACTCTGATCACGATGTCTTCCACTCTTGTCATTTTTCGGATCCACGAGTTCCTCTTCTTATCTCTCCTGGTTACACCAAGCATGCACCTCTCCATGCTTTTTTGAGTTGTCTGCAGCCTTTGTATGTCTCTTTTAGTTAAGGTCCACGTCTCTGCACCATACGTAAGCACTGGAAGGATGCATTGATCAAACACTTTTCTTTTAAGACATAATGGCATATTGCTCTTGAAAATTATGCTGTTTCTTCCAAAAGCTCTCCAGGCAAGTTTTTTTACGCCGATTAATTTCTTCATCAATGTGACCCTCACTTGATATCTGCTGTCCAAGATAAACGTACGTGTCTGTTATCTCCAGCTTTTCTCCATCAATCGATAAATCTTCATTTCTTGTAAAAGCATTGAACATCACTTTTGTCTTCTGAAAGTTCATTTTTAATCCCACTTCTTTACTCTTGTCAGCAAGTTCCTGGATCATACTCTGCAGCTCTGATGGTGTAGTTACAAAAAAGACTATGTCATCAGCAAAACGAAGGTGGGTTAGAAAATCTCCATTACTCTTTATCCCTTTGTTTAACCAGTTCATTGACTGAAAAACATTTTCCAATGTGGCATTAAAGAGCTTCGGAGATATGGTGTCACCTTGTCTCACTCCTTTTCCAACTTTTATGTGTGTTGTATTTTCAAACAGCCGAATCTTTGCACTTGCATTTTCATAGATGTTATTAATAAT
Organism: Macrothele yani; assembly: GCA_039090855.1. Taxonomy (NCBI): domain Eukaryota; kingdom Metazoa; phylum Arthropoda; class Arachnida; order Araneae; family Macrothelidae; genus Macrothele; species Macrothele yani. The sequence goes on from CM077011.1 coordinate 34,717,585, forward strand.
ATTAATGTACGCATCTTCAATACCGCAGGATTTCAGAGCCATTGTAACTGCTGATGGTTTCACCGAATCAAAGGCTTTTTCATAATCGATAAGAACCATGCACAATGGAAGTTCATATTCCCTCGCTCTTTCAATTAGTTCTCTCAGTACGTGGATATGATCTATTGTGCTGTAGCCACTCCTGAATCCAGCTTGTTCTCTCGGTTGAGCCATGTCCAGTGTCACCTTCAAGCGGTGTGAAAGAACTTTAGTGAAGATTTTATAAACCACTGATAGGAGGCTGATAGGTCTGTAGTTCCTGAGATCCTCAATGTCTCCTTTTTTATGTAGAAGGATCATTGTGGCGTTGTTCCAATCCTCAGGAATCTTCCCTTCATTAAGGCATCGAGTGAAAATTTGGGCGAGTACTGTTTCGATTTCTCCACTTGTTTCTTGTATGATGTCTACAGTAATTCCATCTTCTCCTGGAGCTTTTCCCCGCTTCATGTTCTTGATTTGCATGTGCAACTTCTGTTGGGAGGACTGGAAGAACTGTGGTACTGGTACCTTTCATGATGTCTGGAGTACATATATCATCCCTTTCATATAATGTGGAGTAGAAATCTTTCACTCTTGTCAAAATTTCGCCTCTATTTCTTGTTACAGAACCATCGTCTTTTCTCAGTGCCATAATCTGTTTTCTTCCCTTACTGAGATGTCCCTTTGCTATCTTTAGGCTTTGGTTGTTTTCAATTGCTTTCCTTACTAGTTCACAGTTGAATTTCCTTACGTCTTCAGTGATACTTTTTCGTACTGTCTTGCATAGCTCTATATATTCCACTTTGGAAGTCACATCTTCTTTAGTTGTCCTCATCTCTCTTCTTTTTTGCATCAACATTTTGGTTTTTCCTGAGAATTTGTTCACATGCAACTTGTTCTTAGACCCAGCTAATTTTGTTGCTGTTTTCATAAGAGCTTTGGTTACTTTTCTGTTAACTTCAGAAATATCCACTTCTTCCGATGTTAGGCCTTCTAAAGCAGAGAATCTGTTCTTCAGTTTCAACTTGAAGGTATTATGTCGTTTTTTCAAGGTTGGTTATGTCAATACATTTTGTTTGTCTTATGAGCTTGCTACGTTCGAGTTGAGTGTTGAGGTGAATCTTACATCTCACCAATCTATGGTCACTACCTGTGTTGAACTTGTTTAGCACACTGCAGTCTTCTATGACGAATTTTTTGTTACACATAATAAAATCAATTTCACTTGTCGTCCCATTTGGATGTCTCCATGTCCATTTCCTGTGTGGCTTTTTCTTGAAAAAGGAGTTCAAGATGAAAAACCCTTCTGCCTCTGCAAACTCTACGAGAGTATTTCCACGCTGGTTTCTGTTGCCGTGACCGAATTTACCTACTGAAGTTTCATTCTGCTGCCCTTGCCCTATTTTTGCATTGAAATCTCCGATAATTATCTTCAATGCTGCTTACCTTTATTATTTAGATGACGGATTTCCTCATAAAATTCTTCAATTTCTTCTTCAGGATGACTTGTGGTGGGTGCATAAGTTTGAATAATCTGAGCCTGGTATCTTCCCGAGAGTTGGATAACAAGTCGTGCAGCTCTGTCAGAGGAACTTTCAACTTCTACAACTTTATCCTTCAGTTTCTTGTTTATTATAAAACCAACACCACTAGTTCTGCCAGTATTAGTCCCACGATAGTAGAAGAGATGTCCACTTTTCAGTTCAATGAGATCTTCTCCTTTTCTCCTTACCTCACTTAGCCCGACGATGTCCCACTTGATCCTTTGTAGTTCCTCTTCCAATTCAAGAAGCCTTGAATCAGAAGATAGGGATCGTCCATTATACGTAGCCAAGGTCAGCATCAAATGGTAGCGTAGTCCGGTCCTCCGAGGATTCTTAGCACCTTCTGCCTTCATGTCGCACTGGCCGCTGCCTTGGCCAGGTACATTCCAGCTACCGGAGACCGAAGGCCAAGATTTAAGTTGTGGAGTCATTTTGGAGGGGTTTGGCCATAACTCACCACGCTGGCCAAGGGGGTTGGTGAGTGTGGGATAGCATTTCCTCTAATCCCGATGGTATAGTTATGCCGCTATTGGCGGTCGTCACATCCCCTTTAGTGGGAGTTGGATGTACCACGAGAAGGCGGGGTTGACATTTGTCAAGGAGAGGCTGTGATGTTATGCATCACCTGACTTTACATCCCATATATATATATATATATATATATATTTGATTGAAGGTTTAACACCGTGAGCAACTCTTTACCACCGTGAGCAACTCAATGGGCTATAAGGAGTCTCCCGCCCCTAATTCAGGGTCACTGGTTCCAGGGAGGGGAGAGAGCCAGTGCCGTAAGAGAAAACACAACATCCATGCCTCACCGGGATTCAAACCCGGACACTTCACGGACGAATAGTCATCAGCCAGCGCTTAGACCACTGCGTCACCGGGGCGGCAAAATATATTTTTCATTAATAAAATTTCAGCCGCTGAACTTAGTGATTCCACGAACATTTACCCGGGAAATACCGGGTACCCCTGCTAATATTCCACAAAATAAGGTTACATTCGTTTGGTATGATGATCATTCATAATTTGTTTGTCTTATTCTGCATATATCATTCTTATCTTAATAACTTTTAAGCCTACGATGATGAGGTCCTGCAATCATCAAAATAGTCAATCTGATGCTCTCTCGGCCCCTGAGGCCGAGAGCATGTTCACCGCTTGATCGAGACTAAGGGGTGCCGCATCCCTGGATCAAACCACACAAGTAAAGCGTTTCTTTCTTAAGGCTTTTAAGATTTGCTTATGCCATTCCTCTTCTGCTCTTCTCTGTCTGTCAGCCTCAGTTCTGATCTATCTGCTTCTAGATGTAGTAAGTAGCACTGAACAATGAAATTTGGTTTTATTTTGGGGGGAACGGGGTTGAAGAAATCAGGGGTTGAACACTAATTTAACTGCTCCCGGGAAAGGAACAAAGCCATAAGACGAGCATACCACACGTGCCACATCCAAGACACGAGCCCGGATCCATCTCGCAAGACATATTCAAAGCCCGTTTCTCATCCGGAACTCGATCCCAGATCCACCGTGTTAGACAAATCCGAAACCGGCTCCTCATCCGGAACTCGAGTCTCAGTGGGTGCACTATGCAAAGCCAAAACCCGTGGCACACCCGAAACTTGAGCGCATACTCCATCTCGCAAGTCACATCCGAAACCCTAGCCTTATCCGGAACTCGAGCCAGGGTTCATCCCGTAAGACAAATCCGAAACTAAGGCCACGTCCGGAACTTTATCCCGGGTCTACCTTGCAAGACAAATTCGAAGCTCGTGCCTCATCCGAAGAACTCTAACGCGACTCCATCGCGCAAGACAAATCCGAAGCCCGTGCCTTAGCGCGACTAAATATCGTAAGACAAATCCAAAGCCCGTGGAACACCCGGAACCAAAGACTTGGTCCATCTCGTGTTGCAAATCCAAAGCGTGTGGCATACCCATTCAAGCAAGACACATCCGAAGCCCGTGCCTCTACCGGAACTCTAGTACGGCTCCATCTCGTGAGAGAAATCCAAAGCCCGTGCCTCATCCGGAACTCTAGAGCGACTCCATCTCGCAAGAGAAATCCAAAGCCCGTGGAATACCCTGAACTCGAGGACAGGTCTATCTCGCAAGACACATCCTCAGCTTGTGCCTCAACCTGAACTATAGCGCGGCTCCATCTCGCAAGACAAATCCAAAGCCAGTGGAATACCTGAAACTTGAGCCTGGTCCATCTCGTAATGCAAGTCCAAAAGCCCGTGGCACACCCGAAAGTTTATCTCGCAAGACACATCAAAAGCCCGTGCCTCAACCGGAACTCTAGCCCGGCTCAATCTCGCAAGACAAATCAAAGCCCGTGGAATACCCGGAACTTGAGCCTGGGTCCATCTCGTAATGAAAATCCAAAGCCCGTGGAAAACCCGGAACTCGAGCGCAGGTCTATCTTGCAAGACACATCCGAAGATCATACCTCAAACGGAATTGTAGCACGGCTCCATCTCGCAAGACAAATCCAAAGCACGTGGAATACCCGGAACTTGAGCCTGGGTCCATCTCGTAATGCAATCCAAAGCCCATGGCACACCCGAAACTCGAGCGCAGGTCTATCTCGGAAGACACATCTGAAGCCCGTACCTGAACCGGAACTCTAGCGCGGCTCCAGCTCGTAAGAAAAAAAAATCCAAAGCCCGTGGAATACCAGAAACCTGAGCCTGGGTCCATCTCGTAATACAAATCCAAAGCCCGTGGCACACCCGAAACTCGAGCGGAGGTCTATCTTGCAAGACACATCCAAAGCCGGTGCCTCAACCGGAACTCTAGCGCGGCTCCATTTCGCAAGATAAATCCAAAGCCTGTGGAATACCAGAAACTTGAACCTCAGTCCATTTCTTAACGCAAATCCAAAGCCCGTGGGATACCAGAAACTTGAACCTGGGTCTATCTCGTAATGCAAATCCAAAGTCCGTGGCACACCCTGAACTCGATCGCAGGTCTATCTCGCAAGACACATCCGAAGCTCGTGCCTCAACCGGAACTCTGGCGCGGCTCCATCTCGCAACAGAAATCCAAAGCCGTGGAACACTCAGGACTTGAGCCCAGGGTCCATCTCGTAAGAAAAATTCTAAGCCCGTGCTTAACATCATTCGGCCCCGAGATGGAAAAGTGGGATTAGGGATGACCACCAAATTTACAAGGGGACCTTACAGCTGTCCATCCGCGGATTTAGGTGAATTTTTTTAATGAAAGTAGAGGCAAAATGAGGATATATATGCCCCGGCATTTGATCTAATGCCTCTTATTTTCGGAATAAAAACTCCTAGCGATCCGAGGACGGAAAAATGAATGAAATTCGTGATTGCCTGTAAATGATACTTTACTGCAATGCCACGGGGGCCTGCAACAGTGTGTTATAGCCATACATTTCCTGTTATGGTGGCTAATGTCGAAAAGCGGAGAATAAACTGTGAACTATCAGTAGCAGCAAAGAACGGAATGCCTGCATTTTCCCATTCTCCCTTAAAGCTCTCTCGTTCCCATTTTTCAGAATTCCGTAAGAAATTACAAAAGCATTGTGTGATATAGGTAGATATTTAATGAAACATATGTATTTCTGTATATAACATTTTAGCTTATAAAGTATAATTACGTACTTTTATTTGAAGACCTAACATATATGTTGCTAGGTATCACTATCTGAGGTTTCACTATCGTTTATTGGTACACACAGTTGCGGATGATAATTATCATAAAAACAATGAAAACATAACGCTTCTCTCTCTAACACGCGAACACTTGATAAAAGAACTGTTCGAGCACTTACATTTCGTTTGTCGAACGTCGTCCGGAAAACACATTTCGTTCACATTTCCAAAAATCTTTTTTTCATTTATTAACTTCGCAGCAAACCAAGTGTACTGCAACATATCCTTGAAATTCGGCGCAGAAAGTTGATGACGTATAAGTGAATGGATCTTTAGGGCATCTTCTCGCTTGTTTAAATGTTTATTTTCTTTTAAAAGTTCGACAGAGTTTTGTAACTTTTTAATAAAATTTTTTACTTGACGGAAAAGATACACATCACAAGGTTGACTATATGGAGTAAAATGAGATGGAATGATGTCAACAGTAGAAGAACAGGTGCCGTTATCCTTTGTGAAGACACTATTAAAATGTGCAGGATCCGTTTGACCTCCCCATGAATCCAAGATCAAGAGAAACTTCTCTTCTTTGCAAAATGGTCGGATAATATTTTTCACGAAACTGCTGAAATGCTGTTTCGTTAATTTCCCTGATTTCGACGATGTTACGAATACATTTTCATATTCCGCCGTTAGTCCTTCCACAATCTTGGAAACAAGAGGTCCAAATTGTCCCTGAGGCTCTTGCATACATAGAAAAACTTTTGGAAGTAATGCTCCAGAAGCGGCCAGTGCATACTGCGCGGGGTAACTATGTGTTACTTTGTTAAAATCTCCCAAGAATACCTCTGATTTTTTTTCCACGCACAAAAAGTGTTCTGTGCACATCGAGTCTATACTCACATGCTGTTTGATTGGTGTTAATGACGTAATCCAATGGAAATTCTTTGATCAGTCGTGAAATATATGATTGGAATTTCTCTGCTTCCGCGATAATAGTTGACAAATTGAATTCATTTTGTGACCTGATGTAGCGTGTCACGTTTCGCTGGTCGATGCCATGAACCAGTTGGAATTTTTCAGCCTACCCTTGTGATGATGTAAAACGAAAATCGTCCGATTGATGTTGCACCGCTGCAGCGGTGGCTGCTTTTTCTCTCTAGCTTCGCGAAATCGATGGAAGGTTAATTTGTTGATCATGTGATATTTTTTCTTTAATCCACCTTCCCGTTCAATTTCTTGCTCCCATTTTTTTAGGTCTGCCTTCCATTGTAAAGCAGTACATCCTCGTTGACGTAGTTTTTAAACTCCATTTTGGATGCTGTTTTGCAAGCTGTACGATTTTAATTTTCGTGTCGAGTGAAATGTATTCTTTCTTTGATTTTTTATCCAGGGGTTCATATTCGTCCACACTCTCCGGAGTCGAAGAAGATGCAGAAGAGAAACTGTCTTCTTGTATGACGTGGGATGTTGACGCAGAAAAGATATTTTTGTTGTCTCTGGTAAAGGTTCCTCACTTAAAAGCAGCTCCTCGCTGTGCACCACTTCAAAGTCCTTCAACACTCAAATGATGGCTTAAGCCATAGATTTGCCTATCAACTCTGCTTTTTCGGACACATGCTCCGTTTTGTTCGTTTGCAGAACGTCCGTGTCTTTTAAAATTTGCTTGCCCATTGTCAGAGCATTTGCAATGTCTTGCGGCTCATATGAGGCTACGAAGTTCGGAATGTGTACGTCAGGATTTATTCTACTTGTTGACGCCATTGAAGCACTGCTACGTTCCATACTTATTTCACACAATACGTCTGAAAGATTTAATAATGTTTCTAGATTTTTTTTGCACAGACATTTCCCAAAACACAACCACGTAGTATTGGAAACTCGAAGGATACTGACGCGTTATTCCACAAATATTTACAACGACTTCTTCAACCTTCGACAACGTAAGTTATTGTGTCGCATTCGTTTATTACACTGACATTCGTTGCGGGGGAGCGGATGAAAGAGAACGCTCATAGGGCCAGGTAACTTCTCCGTTTTTTTTTTTTTTGTACAGCTGCGACGTGCACTTATTTGCATACCTGCGCGCTCACCTTTCAGCCTGTATAACTTTGGCGAGTGTTAGAATTTTGAAAACCTCCAACGAGAATTTATTCGTGACACATGACAGAAAGGAAAAATGTCACAAAACATCAACTCATGCAAATTATCAAAGCCCGGTAATTTCACCCCATGCACAGGTTGAGGTTGTTCTCTCTTCATGAACGTTATATTCATATGACAATGTAACTTGATAGCTAACCCAACTTGTTGTGTTTATTCAATTAAAAATTAAACGTTAATCTCGAAAATATTACTCCTAAAATACAGTACCACACAAATAACTACATAAATACGAATTTTATTCATTTCAGTATCTACACAAAATACGGTTGTTAGTGAGGTATTTTTACTAACTTCCACCGCGTAGCTTACCGCTTGTTTGCCGTTTTCAGTTTCTCGGTGCAACGGTGCGCAGCAGATCGTTATCATTTTTTTACTCCGAAAATAAGACGATTAGATCAAATGCCTGGACACACATTTCTTCATTTTGCCTCGACTTTCATTTAAAAATAAAATCACCGAAATCCGCGGATGGTCAGCTGTAATTTCCCGCACAGGTGTGCAAATGAGTGCACGTCGCAGCTGTACAAAAAAAGGACAAGCTGGCTGGCCCTATGAGCATTCTCTTTTACCCGCGCTCCGCAACGAATGTCAGTGTAATAAACGAATGCGACACAATAACGTACGTCGTCGAAGGTTGAAGTAGTCGTCGTAAATATTTGTGGAATAAAGCGTCAGTATCCTTCGAGTTTTCAACTACTTGGTTGTGCTTTGGGAAATATCTGTGCAAAAAAAAAAAAAAAAAAAGAAAATGTAGAAACATCACTAAATCTTTAAGATGTATTTTGTGATATAAGTATGGCAAGTAGCAGTGCTTCGATGGCGTCACCAAGTAGTCTAAATCATGACATAGACATTCTGAACGTCGTAGTTTAATATGAGCCGAAAGACATTGCAAACGCTCTGACAATGTGCAAGCAAATTTTAAAAGACACGAACGTTCTGCAAACGAACAAAACGGAGCATGTGTCGGAAAAAGCAGTGTTGATAGGCAAATCTATGGCTGAAGCCATCATTTACGTGTTGAAGGACTTACAACGAAGTGAATTTCTCCGTCATTTTTATCCGCGCCGGGGTTCGAACCCGGGTCCACTCATTCCGGAATAAGTTGCTCTACCAATTAAGCTAAGCGGACATGTATTCTGATTCCTATCTGCCTTTATGTCATGTGCGTCCTGCTGGCAGGTACGTCACATCTCCTCTCCTGGTACGTTACAGACTTTGAAGTGATGCATAGCGAGGAGCTGCTTTTAAGTGAGGAACCTTTACCAGAGACACCGAAAATATCTTCTGGAGCTTCAACATCACACGTCATACCAGTTTCTCTTCCACTTCTTCTTCGACTCCGGAGAGTGTGGACGACTACCAATCCGAAGAGAAAAAATCAAAGAAAGGATACATTTCATCCGACACGAAAATCAAACTCGTACAGCTTGTTAAACCGCATCCAAACTGGAGTTTAAAAGCTCTACTAATAGGATGATATACTGCTTTACAACGGAAGGAAGACCTAAGAAAATGGGAGCAAGAAATTGAACGGGAAGGTGGATTAAAGGAAAAATATCACATAATCAACAAATGAACCTTCCATCGATTTGGTGATGCTAGAGAGAAAAAGCAGCCGGTAACAACCCGAATGATACAATAATGGGCTTCTGCTGCAGCGGTGCAACATCAGTCGGACGATTTTCGTTTTACAGTATCACAAGGGTTAGTTGAGAAATTCAAACTGGTTCATGGCATCCGCCAGCGAAAAGCGATACGCTACATCAGGTCACAAAATGAATTGAATTTGTCAGTATTTATCGCGGAAGCAAAGAAATTCCAAAAAACGTCTTTCACGACCGATCAAAGAATTTCCATTGGATTACGTCATTAACACTGATCAAACGGGATGTGACTATAGAATCGATGTGCACAGAACACTTTCTGTGCGTGGAGAAAAAAACAACAGAGGTAATGTGTTGTTTACGTATGCATTGACCGCTTCTAGATCATTACTTCCAAAAGTTTTCCTATGTATGCAAGAGCCTCATGGGTAATTTGGACCTCTTGTTTCCAAGATTGTGGAAGGACTAACGGCGGAATATGAAAATGTGTTCGTAACATCGTCGAAATCACGAAAATTAACGAAACAGCATTTCAGCAGTTTCGTGAAAAATATTATCCGGCCATTTTGCAAAGAAGAGAAGTTTCTCTTGATCTTGGATTCATGGGGAGGTCAAACAGGTCCAGCACACTTTAATAGTGTCTTCACAAAAGATGACGGCACCTGTTCTTCTACTGTCGAAATTATTCCATCTCATTTTACCCCATACGGTCAACCTTGTGATGTGCACCTTTTCAGTCAAGTAAAACATTTATTAAAAAGTTTCAAAACTCTGTCGAACTTTTAAAAGAAAATAGGCATTTGAACAAGCGAGAAGATGCCCCGGAGATCCATTCACTTATACATCATCAACTTTCTGCGCCGATCTTCAAGGATATGTTGCAGTACGCTTGGTTTGCTGCGAAGTTAATAAATGTAACAAAGGTTTTTGGAAATGTGAACGAGTTATGTTTTCCAGATGACGTTCGACAAACGCAATGTAAGTGCTCGAACAGTTCTTTTATCAGATGCTCGCGTTGTAGAGAAGTGTTATGTTTTCATTGTTATTATGATAATTATCATCCGCAACTGTGTGTACCAATAAGCGATAGTGAAACCTCAGATAGTGATACCTAGCAACATATATGTTAGGTCTTCAAATAAAAGTACGTAATTATACTTTATAAGCTAAAATGTTATATACAGAAATACATATGTTTCATTAAATGTCTACCTATATCACACAATGCTTTTGTGATTTCTTACGGAATTCTGAAAAGTGGGAACGAGAGAGCTTTAAGAGAGAATGGGAAAATTCAGGCATTCCGTTCTTTGCTGCTACTGATAGTTCACTGTTTATTCTCCGCTTTCCGACATTAGCCAATATAACAGGAAATGTATGGCTATAACACACTGTTGCAGGGCCTCGTGGTATTGCAGTAAAGCATCATTTACAGGCAATCACGAATTTCGTTATGATATCATCGGATTGTTATGATTTTTTACTCCGAAAATAAGAGGCATTAAATCAAATGCCGGGACATATATATATCCTCATTTTGCCTCTACTTTCATTAAAAAAAAAGTCACCGAAATCCGTGGGTGGTCAGCTGTAAGGTCCTTGTGTTAGCCTCATGCGTTCATAACGGTTGTTAAACCACGAACTAAAAAAAGGAAAGAGGAAAAATATCGGTGGCATAGCAAAGAGCAAACCATACCCAAAAGATCATCGTTTTAACTACTCAGAAGCACATTAACCAATGTGTCTCTTTTTTGAAAGGGTATCTCGCTCACAAAGTCGTACGATAATTAAAATGGGTTATCAACAGTCAGTCGGAGAAAATGGTACAAATTAAGAGGCTGGGGATACGGAATGGGGTACATTCCCTTCTTTGACCTAAACGCATTTGGACTACCCACAGAATGTGATGCGGAATGCAGGAAGAGAAGCACAAAAGAGGAAACTAGACCTGAAGATTTCGTTGGTAACTGTCCGTGAATCAGTAGTGAAATTTAGGAGTCGAAAACAAAAACAAAACTATAAATATAGCACACAACCCAAACCATAGGGTTTAGAAACAGGGTTGGTTTGGCAGTGCGAAATGGTTATAGAGGCCAAGGTCCCCAGTTTTAATGGGAGGAAGGCTAGTGTGTGTGTGCGGAAACAAAAACTAGAGAGAAAAAGACTTTTGTGCCCTGTGTCGTAAATCGCGATGCAATCAGTTTTGCTGACAAAGAAGGGAAAGAGAGAAAGCATTCACGCTTTTGAGCGAAGAACATCCTACTCTTTCGCCTCAAGTTCAAGCTTTACTTTTCAGGGATCAGTTAAAAGAGAAGAGAGATCTACCTTTTGTCTGTTAGCGTGTTAGCAGAAAGGTAGAGTTCGCTTTACAAGAGAACGGATGATATCCATGTTTTCTGGAACGGATGATATCCATGTTTTCAGATGATATCCATGTTTTCTGGAACCATGATGTAGATTCCTTATATGAATTTGCTGAACTGATGTCTTCGCAGATTACCTCAATTAATTTTACAGTTGAACTTGAACAAAATTATACTATACCATTTTTAGATTTTAGGTTGAAGAGAAACCCAATATCACAAACTACACTACTGGACAATTGCTAAGGACGGATCATAAACGGCTATATAGCGCATAAAAAAGTAAGTGTGGTTGGATGCCAAGTGAAATAAAATAATGTCAGAATGCCAGGACTTACAAGAAAGACAATTTATTGTGCTCTGAAATCCAGAAGGCCTTGGAACGTGTTCAAGGGACAAACAGGCCATTTTGTACAGAATACGTAAACGTGAAAAAAAATGCAATTACCGTCCGCAGGCGTTCCGGCGTAAGATGTCAATACGGGATATGGCCACCATGGAGGGCGATGCAAGATTCCACACGTCGTTTCATGCTTTGCACAACATTATCAAGCAGCTGTTGGGGTAATTTATCCCATTCCTCTGTCAGTGCACGGATGAGGGTGACCTTGTTTATTGAAGGGCATTGGCGACCAGCAAGACTCCTCCCCAAAGCATCCCACACATTTTCAATGGGATTCAGATCTGGAGAACGTGCTGGCCATACGAGGCGTTGAATATCCTCGCTCTCAAGACACTCCTGGACAGCGAATGTTCGATGACATGTTGCGTTGTCGTCCATGAAAATGAATCTATCACCGACAGCCCCACGGAACATGCGAACATAAGGTAGCAGAACATCATTAATGTATCGTTGGCCAGTCATAGTCCCAGTTGGAAGCACATAGAGGGACGTACGGCCATTGATCATGATGCCAGCCCATACCATGACACTACATGTCGGATATCGGTCCCTTTCCTGTATGTTTGCTGGACAATATGCAGTACCACTATCACGCCAGATCAGTTGTCGTCGACAATCAGACGATAGACTGTATCTTCTCTCATCTGAGAAGAGGACAGAAGACCAGTCGTTATCAGTCCAATTGCGATGTTGATGGCACCATTGCAAACGGGCGGTACGGTGACGTCTGGACAATGGGATGTACACAACAGGACGGCGGGCGTATAGTCCTCCTTCATGTAAACGTCTGGCGACAGTTTTTCGGGAGATCCGCTTGCCAGTAGAAGCCATTAACTGATTTGCTACCTCACTAGCTGTGCTGCGCCGCTGTCTTTTTGTTGATAGCACTATGGAGGTCGTGTTCGTACTGCGAACACGACCTCCCCCGTGACGTTTGCTACACTCTCCATTTGTTTGAAATGATTTCCAAAGCCTTGAAACAACACTGTGGCTGACGTCGAACTCCCTGGCAACATCTGTTATTTTTCGCCCTTCTTCAATCTTGCCAATAATACGGCCACGCGTAAAATCATCTAGGTGATGTCGGGAAGACATACTGAAAATTGCAAGTTCGTCAATTGATTCTTTCCCTTTCCACTTTGCGTTTGAACAACAACGGTCAATACGCGTCAAATCCTTTATATCTCTTATCAGCGCTATGATGTCACGAACAAGTTCGGCAATCCAAAATTTGCATACGCACAACACGTCTTACTGTATCCCGCACTTACGCTAATTTCCACATTTTCCTGCCTTCCATTTTATGGTTGCTATCGTTGCTATTGTCATCCGTCCTTAGCAATTGTCCGGCAGTGTATTTCTTTCTCCGTATACCGCAGAACTAGTGCAACAGCACCAATTATGCCTTATCATTCAGCACACCCTGATACGTATAAACTATCTGCATTTCAGTTTCTCATCCGCAGAGCTTACACACATTGCTCAAGCTTTACCGCGAGGAGACGAGAATTAAGTCAAATAAATGCCATAGCAGACGAATATGGGTGTCACTGAAATATAGTAAACCGGATCCATCAAAAAATAAGAACACACTTTTCTACAATAACTAAAGAACCCAAACAACGCATATACACAGAAGTGCCAGAAAAACTGGTACACCAGTCTAATACTTGGTATGTACCCCAAATGTGTTCTATCACGTTCAGATCTGCGGACTTTGGTGGGAATGGAAACACCCCAAACTCAGATGAATGTTCCTCTAACATAAGGGGGCGTCCCGACACTTGTGTGGAGGTGCATTGTCCTGTTGGAACAGGCCCAACCGATCAGCATGAATGCAGGACATGAGCGGTTGTACCTCGTCAGAAAGGATGCGCACATAGCGTTGGCCGGTCACAGGCGTTTGTAGACGTACCAGGGGTCTCAGTGAAGTCCAGCTAAACACATCCTATACCATAGCGGACTACCCCCCCCCCCAGTCAGTACAGTTCCCTGTTGACAGGTGGGATCCATGGGTTCATGGGGTTTGCGCCACACACGAATCCTTCCATCTGCCCGATACAGTTGGAAACGCGAGTCGTCAGACCAGGCTACTTGTTTCCAGTCATCAAGTGTCCAGTGGTGATGTTGCCGTGTCCAAGCGAGGCGCATAGCTCTGTGTCGTGCACCCATCAAGGGTCTCGAGTTGGGCGTCGGCTCCCAAAGCCCATATCGTGCAGGGTACGTTGCACAGTCCCGACACTGATGCTTGTTGAGGCTCCAGGATTGAATTCAGATGATACTTGCGAGAGTGTTGCACGCCTATCGCGTAAAACGAGTCTTGACAGCCGACGATGGTCACGTTCACCCAATGTCTTTTTACGGCCACACTGTTATCGTGGGTTGGAGGTTGTGCCGGAATTTTTGTAGTCACGGTACACCCTTGCAATGGTTGTCCGTGAAAATACGAACTTCGTGTCTACCTCCGAAATACTATGGCCCATCTCACGAGCACCAACTATGACATCGCGTTGAAAATCGCTTAAATCGTTATTACTTGTCATTCTCATGCCGAAAACAGCTCTGACAGCTGGCAAGGATGTCGCTTTATATACGCACTGGCGGACGCAACCGAGTACGCGCATAGGTGACGTTTATATGTATTTTGCATAAGCTCGTCTGTACCAGTTTTTCTGGCACTTCAGTGTATGTTGGTTCAGTGGATTATATTCCAAAAGTTATAAATATACTGAAAACGTCATGTAAATAATACAACTTGGATTTTGGAATTAAAACCTACAACCTAATGTCAACTATTAAAAAAGATCGGGACCCAATCCTGTGTAATAGCAGATTCGGAGTTTATAAAATACCTTTAAAAGCCCTAGATACCGTGGACATAGATCGGATTTACATTGGATCCACCATGAGGAATTTGAAATTTCGTATTGCGGAACACAAATACAATGTCAAAACATATTCAAACTCTATAGTACTTGCAAGATTAGTTAACGAAGGAGCCCACATCCCTCTATGGAATGAAGCAAGAGTTATTTCCCAGTCACAACAACAGAAATGCGACTTTGCTAGCGGAGAGTTTACACATCGTCAATAACGCTGATAAATGTTGTAATGATGAATTACCCAGATTTATACCTCCACCTTGGATACGGTTAATTTCAAACAACAAGGACCAAATAAATCACTAAGTCGAACTTTATTTCAGAACTCACCCAATAACAATTAAGACAACAATCATTAGTCAGAGTGTGGTGACGTTTTTTGAAGTCATTCGAGACCTGAACGCGGTGTATGTAAACAAGAATGACGTTCCATGGTGGACACGTTTTCAAATTTTTGCAATGTCTTTTTTTAGCATTCACCTCAGGATGTGCCGGGGGCCAGCACAAAAATCTAGTGATGTTATTTTGACTTTCAACTTTTTATTCTGTGTAAATAAGAGTAATTTTATCGTTAAATTTGAATTTCATATTATATCGTGAAACGACGGCATTTTAACAGTTAGTGTTTTTAGCACGAATTTCTTCAACAACACTATTTTATTGTTTCACTTTTATTTCCTGCATGACTGAACTGTTCGGTTAAGCACAGAGTTGGGAACTGTGGAAATGAGCAAAAGCTTACATGACTGCCGTAGATATTTAGTGGCTTACGCATAGTAAACAAGTTAGTAAAATCATGCAATGCATTGATTATTATACGCTTTCCAACATACCAGAAATCATTACTCAAGTTTTGAGGATAATGGCTGTGGAAAAAACCTCGCTCCTGAGCCCTGACCTCTGACCCCATTTCGATGATATTCAACAGAACCGGTTCAGTGTACCTCCGGAACAATATGATAGAGTTTTGTCGCAATCGAAGCATTTTTACGTAAGTTATGACGCATAAGGACAACGGAATGGATCCCGCTCCTATGACCTTTGACCCCATTTCGCTCATTTTCAATAGGGTTCGTTCCCAGGTTGTTCTACCACATACTAAAATTTCATCGAAATCGAACAATTTTTACGCAAGTTATCGTGCGGACTGGCAGACAGGCAGACGGACAAAGCTGGAGCATATACGCTTCTTCAACCTACGGTTGGAAAGCGTAAAAAATAGCGGAGTAAGAATTGAAACGAACGATGTGCTCTTCTTGTCGATTATGTACAGAGCTGAAACTGGTGGCTGTCATCACATGTCATTCCCTTTCATTAACGTAATTAAGCAATGATTGTTTGTTTTGTTAAGAATAAATGTGTATGTCGTACCAGAAAGGGTCTTTGCTTTGGCCTTGGAATTTGGTGTTTTACTCGACAAATGTATGTATTTCCTGGCTCAGTGGAATTGCCGTGCTCTATGTCTTCAAATAAAAGGTTTTGGATGAATGAAACTGACTCCTCTGAGTACGATTGACAAGCGTGTGCCCTGGGATTAATTTTTAATTTGATATCTAAATCTCGGGAAACGAACTTCGATCGCCTTAAACTGGCAGAGACATTTTCTTTACCACTTTCAATTTCTTTTATCCGGTATGATTTTCTCTTATATGCTTATAAGTGCATTTGTGTACATTGAGTCTCACTCTTAATCCACTGCTGAGTGAAGGTCTCCCCAAACCTTTTCAACAACAAACCGTCTTGAGCAATTTTGTTCAGCGTTTTCCAGACATGTCTTTTATCGTCTCATCTTTCCCGTGGTCTTCTTCAGGGTTTTCCCTCCCTCTTGACATTCCGTCTAGTATTTACTTTGATCACGATTCCTTCCGCGCTTGTCATTTTCCTCCTGATCCATGAGTTTCTTTACAGACCTTTATTGGCTACACTAACAATGCGTTTCTTCATGCTTCTTTAAATTGTCTGCAGAATTTTTTTTTAGGTTCACGTCTCAAATGCATTAGTAAGAACTGGCAGGATGCGTTGATTAAACACTTTTCTGTTAAAACATAACACACTACGTGTGTATGTTTTATTTATTTATTTCCTGAATGACTTGCATCCATGCATAAGAAACATTTGTTTAGTCACTATTATCGCAGATTTGTATCATTACTATGCATTTTGTCTACTATGGGTAGTTAATAGAATGCAGTGTCGAATAAATGCAGTATCGCTTGCCATCTTTCACCACCGCAAATGCGTGTGACTGTTCGGCAAACTTCTATGTCACATTTTATACTCTGGACCAGTTATGGTCACATGACAACAACGCGGGGGAATGTCAGATATGTAAATTAGCGGTATACGTCACACAAAAACCGCTTTAAAAAATTTTTGTACACCAATTAACATTGCGAAGAATTAGTGACTTGCCATAGAGATTCGTATCCACGGTTCCCTTACTACATACCTTTAATACCACGTACAATATTAACTTGAAAACTTTTTTTTTACTAGAGATAACATTATCAGCGTTGGGCAAAATGCACATGAACGGAATTTTGTGTCAAAAGTTCTGCAAAACACCTCAAAATTTGTGCCCCCATCATGCTTAACCCTCTCATTGTCATCCTAGTTCTGAGTGGCTGGAGTCTCCACTTTCCACCAGCTGCACCACTATTTGAGGAAACATACACCATTGTGTGGTGCAAACAAAACGCAACAATATGGTGCAAACTTGTACCATAACGTGGTGTAAAGTTGCACAATTTTTTTTTTTTATTGCAGGTTTAACGACCACCATGAGCAACTCAATGGGCTATAAGCAGTCGCCCGTCCCTAATTTAGGGTCACTGGTTCCAGGGAAGGGAGAGAGCCAGTGCCGTAAGACAAACACAACATCCATGCCTCACCGGGATTCGAACCCAGACCCCTTTCGGACGAATGATCATAGGCCATCGCTTAGACCACTGCGCCACCGGGGCCGGCTTGCGCAATTTTGCTGGATTTTGTTTGCACAACACAATGGTGTATCTCTCTACTTAGAAAATTTTTTAATAGTGCAGGCGCCCGTCCCTAATTCATGGACAGGTAGAGAAAGTCAGTGCCGTAAACAACAACAAAAAAAAAACAAACATTCATGGCTCACCGGGATTCGAACCTGGATTCACCTCATACGAAAGGTCAGAGGCCAGAGCTTACACCACTGCGTCACTGGGACAATGCTTGGCAGCTGCTAATTGTATTTTTGTCAAGGGGCCAAGCCATAGTGCGCGATTAAAAATTAACTATAAACATCTTTTACTTTGTGTGTGTGAATTCAGTTATTTCTTTTTTATCTGAGATACGCAATAACATTCTTTTTCGGAATTACAGAAACATCTCTGAGCAATTGACAATGAATCTGAAGCAAATGAAAGAAAGGAATTAACGGAGTAATAAAAAAAACGTGTTTTACAGAGAGAGAGAGAGAGCGCTTTGATGCTAAGCAAGGTGACATATATGGAGTCACACTTCCTCGGCAGAGAAGGCAGCCTCCGAATCGCTCCATCGCTTGCTTAACCATCCGTACTGACGCAACAGCCCACGGCGCATCTAATTGCAGCCGGCTTTCTCCATACCACGTGTTCTACCTTAGACTGCAGCGCCTCTTACGGCTGACCGGTGGCGACAGGCTGGAGGAATGAGGAGCGAAAGGATGCTCAGCAGCGCGTGAATTGGCTGTCTGGATCAATAGGCCCTCCTTGGGAAGAGGAAGTCACCAAAGAAATCACGTTGCCTCTCTCTACTAGAGATCGTATAAGTTTTCCTAAACTTTCTTTGGGTGAGGACTTTTATCAGACTCAATGCACACAAACGCACGCATAAGCATACAAAGGAAAAATATACAGGATAAGAAAAAAGAAAAGAAATGAAAAAAAAAAAAGGAAAGAAAGTATCTCTGCGAGTTTAAGGCGATCGGAGTTCCTTTCCCGAGATCTGAAAATAATAAAATAAAAATTAAGCGAAAAAAAGTAGGAGAAAGAGCAGGAGAAGAATAAGAAAGGTCTGAATTAACAATAAACAGAGCGGATGCGTTTATTTTATGAAACACGAGAGAAAAAGGGGGATACATATTGAAAATGAGCAGAGAAGGTTTAAAGGGAAGCGTATCTGTTCATTTAATCGTAACGAGGAGAGAAACAATTTTTATTTTAAGTTTGAACATTTAACGACCACCGTGAGGAACTGGATGAGATTCAAGCAGTCACCCGGTCCCTAATTTAGGGTCACTGGCTCCAGGGAAGGGAGACAGCCAGTACCGTAAGACAAACACAACATCCATGTCTCATCGGGATTCAAACCCGGACCTTTCTCGGACGAATGGTCATAAACTAACGCTGAGACTACTGCGGCACAGGGACGTGCGAAACTAAAATGAAGCACCGTACATCTTTGGTTACAACGCTAACTCATTAAGAGCACATCGTCAAATAGGACCATCTTAAATTGAAGTACTGCATGGAAAAAATAACGAAAATTCCATTTGACTAGTTCCCTCTCTCTCTCTCTCTTTCTCCGTAACTTTCTTCAAACACAAAGTACACTCAGTACGCCCAACAGTGCTGATTTTGAAAAATGTATATGAAACTGAATAGTGAATAGTGTTAAGTTCGTTTGTTTCTTCGTCAAAATATTAGAATATTTCATCAATGAATATGTTTTTTGCGATTCAGTGTGTAAAAAATATGCGGAAAACTGTAGAAGAATATAAAATGGAAAATAGGAAAGCACAAACATTAATTAAGTTGAAAACTGAAGTTTAGTGCTAGAGAGAAATTATCAATTGGGATTTCTGTTCCCAATTACTTATGCGCATGCCTATTAGTGCTGCTTCGTGTGTTCATTAAACATGAACGGCTGTGTTTTATCTACTTATTAATTTTTTCCACAGAGATGTTTCTTTTTCTCGGAAACATTCACATAATGGTAAAGTCTTTTGTGGATTTCAAATCACTGCTACACCAGCTGCACAAAAGCCTTTTATGGATTTCATCTTCACTGCTACACAGCCGCACCACTTTCTGCGAAAAAATACACCACCGTGTTTTGAAAACAAAACCTAACAACGTGGTTCAACTTTTCACCAAGTCATGAATGAAATACGGGATAACAATATACAATACGAATTTTGAAGATGAGAATCCGTTTTTTGGTGTAAATACGACAAGGATGGTAAGTCAGATGAAATCTGAAAACTTGAAAATTTCTTCGTCCTGGAGCGGGAAACGAACCCTCGTCTCCCGGATAGCGCCCAGGTATGCTAACCACTACACCACCCACAACGACTAAGTCTCAAGTTTCCGATTAATTTGAATATAACCATCACAGGATTGTCTAGTCAAAGCAACCGGCATTCATGTCTAGCGAATCTGGAGGTTAAGAATCATATCCCGCGATTGTCCAGAGGACCAGATAAATCATGAATGGAATACGGGATTTTCTAACTTGAGACTTGGTCGTTCTGGGTGGTGTAATGGTTAGCACACACGGACACTAATTGGGAGACGTGGGTTCGATTCCCACTCCAGGACGACGAAATTTCCGTTTTCTGATATTATCTGACTTACCATCTTTGTCATATTTAGACCAAAAAACGGATTCTCATCTTCAAAATTTGTATCTTCACCAAATGTTGCACGCAAGGTTGCTCCCCACAGAATTGTGTATCTTTTCTAAGAAAGTGGTGCAGCTGGTGTAGCACCACTTTTTGGTGTAACCTACCACAAAATGTTTAACGGTCTATAGGAAAGGAATTAATTGCAATTCCAGAGCTGTTGGGCCCTTTATTCGGATAAAGCAGCTGCACGAGTGGGACAAGTCAATACGTTGTAGCCCCACCTCAGGCACGGGTGCAAGCGGTTACCGGACGTGTCATAGACGTATATAGTTCATGGATACTGTTATGAGGTGTAGCATGACAGATGGTGTCCAAATTGTGGACCAGTTCGCCGACATTCCGGGATGGGCGTAGGTGGCGTCCCATCATGTCCCAAAAATGTTCGATCGGTGAGCGGTCGGGTGTTGGAAGGGCATCGATATTATGGAGGCAGACCTGGGAGTTCTGTGCCGTGTGTGGCTGGGTATTATCTTGTTGAAAAATTGCTCGGTGATTCGACAGGAATGGCAAAACAACAGGCCGTAAAATGTTGTCGACATACCGTTTAGCCGTGCGGGTGGTACAGAGGACTACCAAGGGTGTTCTTCTATAGTAAGGAATACAGGGGCTGTCCAAAATAATGGAAACACCTATCTGAGAACAGTGACTTTGGTATGTGATGCTTTTTGAGTAAAACGAACATGTAATTACAATTTTTCTTGTAAAACGTGTTGCTTATAGTCTCAAGGGTCTGTGTGATTGCATTGTAAATCGGTGTTTGCATAATTTCGTTCCAGGTGAAGGCACAATGAGTGACCTGTCGGATTTCCAAAGATGGCAGATTGTAGGAGCCCGTCTGGTTGGTGCGTCGGTAACCACAGTGGTACAGGTATTGGGGGTATCGAGAGGTACCGTGTCGAAGGTCATGACAGCATACAATGTTCACAACGCAACGTCATCTGCGAGACACAACTGTGGAAGGAAAACCAAACTCGCTGCGAGAAACAGGAGGACATTAAAGAGGATTGTGATCGCAAGGAGGAAGACCACGGCGACGAAAGGGACTGCTGAGCTTAATGCACATCTCCAAAACCCAGTGTCGACCAATACCGTGCGAAGGGAATTGCATAAGCATAATATTTACGGCAGAGCTGCGATTAGAAAACCACGATGAATATGAAACGGAGACTACAGGGGTGCCAGGAACATGAAACGTGGACTGCGGATCACTGGAAACATGTCTTGTTTTCCGATGAATCAAGTTTCTCACTATTCCCCACTACAGGACAGATTTACGTGTGGAGAACACCCGCAGAAGCCAACAACCCAGACTGTCTCCTTTCTACAGTAAAGCATGGGGTGGTTCCATAATGGTTTGGGCCATAATCTCGTGGTTTGCAGCAGGTCCCATTATCACCTTACACGGACGGATCACTAGCCGTGACTACATCACTCTTTTAGCCGAACATGTGCATTCAATGGCGCAGACATTGTTTCCGTCAGGGGATTGCACCTTTGAAGATGATAATGCCCCGATTCACAGAAGTCGAACTGTTCAATCATGGTTTGAGGAACATGAGGATGAAGTTGCACTTCTTCCCTGGCCTGCACAATCACCGGACTTAAACATCATTGAGTCCCTGTGGTCTGTATTGGGAAACAGTGTGCGATCCTGTTATCCTTCTTCGGCGTCTCTTAAGGAATTGGATCAGTTTCTGCAGGAAGAATGGTACAACATACCACTTACTACAATCCAGGACTAGTATGCGTCCATTCCAAGGAAACTTTAAGCAGTTTTAAACGCCAAGGCTGCTCCCACACTATATTAGGTGCGCAACACCTATTGTTTCAAGGTGTTTCCGTTAGTTTGTACAATCCCTGTAGCTTCCCAGACAATCACTCCCGTGTGCGTGCGAACAGTGTGCCGTTCCACGGTAAAGGCAGGATCCGTGCGTTGGGCGGCTCGTCTCTAGACATGTATGCGCTGGTCATCTGTTAAAAGTGCAAACCGTGACTTATCACTAAAGACAACACAACACCACTGAATACTATTCCACGTTGATCGGGCCCGACACCACTGTAACCGGTGCCAGCGATGCTCGCTGGTCAGTGGTAGGCGGCGGAGTGGCCTCTTCGAATGTAGTCCCTGTGCCGCAAGTCGTCTGACAACGGTCCGGATGCCCTCTTCCATACCTGTAGATGAAGCAATCATAATGAAAAACCCTTCTGCTTCTGCAAACTCTACGAGAGTATTTCCCCACTGGTTTCTGTTGCCGTGACCGAATTTACCTACTAAAGTTTCAGTCTGTTGCTGTTGCCCTATTTTCGCATTGAAATCTCCCATAACGATCTTCAAGTGCTGCTTGCCTTTATCATTTAGATGACGAATTTCCTCATAAAATTCTTCAATCTCTTCTTCAGGAGGACTTGTGGTGGCTGATCCTGGTATCTTTTCGAGAGTTGGATAACGCGTCGTGCAGCTCTGTCAGAGGAAATTTCAACTTCTACAACTTTATCATTCAGCTTCTTGTTTATTATAAATCCAACACCACTAGTTCTGCCAATATCTGTCCCACGATAATAGAAGAGATGTTCACTTTTCAGTTCAATGAGATCTCCCTTTCTCCTTACCTCACTGAACGTCCATTATGCGTTGCTTTTATCGATCATGAAAAGGCCTTTGATTCGGTGAAACCATCAGCAGTTACAATGGCTTTAAAATCCTGCGGTTTTGAAGATGCATACATTAATATTATTAATAACATATATGAAAATGCAATTGCAAAGATTCGCCTATTTGAGAATACAGCACCCATAAAAATTGGAAAGGGAGTGAGACAAGGTGACACCATATCTCCCAAACTTCTTAATGCCACATTGGAAAATGTCTTTCAATTACCGAACTGGGAAAATAAAGAGATAAAGATTAATGGATATTATCTAACTCACCTTCGTTTTGCTGATGACGTAGTCATTTTTGCAACTACATCATCAGAGCTGCAGAGTATGATCCAGGAACTTGCTGACAAGAGTAAAGAAGTGGGATTAAAAATGAACTTTCAGAAGACAAAAGTGATGTACAATGCTTTTACAAGAAATGAAGATTTATCGGTTGATGGAGAAAAGCTGGAGATAATAGATGCGTACGTTTATCTTGGACAGCAGATATCAAGTGAAGGTCACACTGATGAAGAAATTAATCGGCGTATAAAACTTGCTTGGAGAACTTTTGAAAGAAACAGTATAATTTTGAAGAGCAATATGCCATTATGTCTTAAAAGAAAAGTGTTTGATCAATGCATCCTCCCAGTGCTTACGTATGGTGCAGAGACGTGGACTTTAACTAAAAGGGACATACAAAGGCTGCAGACAACTCAAAAAACCATGGAGAGATGCATGCTTGGTGTAACCAGGAGAGATAAGAAGAGGAACTCGTGGATCAGAAAAATGACAAGAGTGGAAGACATCATGATCAGAGTAAAATCCCTGAAATGGCAATGGGCTGGACATACTGCCAGAAGGACAGACCATCGATGGACAGCCGAAATTTTAGACTGGAACCCAAGGGACAGGAAAAGACCCAGAAGAAGACCACGTGGGAGATGAGTGAATGAAATTCGAAAGTATGCGGGAGTAACATGGAGGAGACTGGCACAAGACAGACCGTTGTGGAAGAGGCTTGGAGAGACCTTTGTCCAGCAGTGGATTGATAATGGTTGACAATGATGATGATGATGAGACGAGGCAATATGGCTACTGGTGATTGAGATCGGCGAATCCAGTTCTGTTCGTGCGGCTCTCACAATCGCTAGATCCTTGTGTTCTGTCGTTGCCCTCGGCCGTCAACTGTCCGCGTGCCGCTGAGTTGTGCCCTCCTCGACCCACTGGCATCAACATCGTCCGATTGTCGTGTCACTCCAACCCCAATGCCACGCGATACGACGACTTGCCTAACCGGCTTCTATCAACCCAATTATACGTCCTTTCTCAAACTCGCTCAACTACTCATATCCGACGTCGAGGCATCCTCACAGTCCGTGGATGTAAATGGAACCGCAATCTGCTGTCACAATCGTCCCTGCGTACAAGCTTTGCTCTTGATTTAACTTCCTCGATGCCCGGTTCCCATCTGCTGTGGCGGGGCGCTATTTCATCATTGGTCGTTATTTTTTAATCATTTGCATATTCGGCTCTGAGATACTTGCATGCGGAGTTTCATCAGGATCGAACGACTCTTTCGGAGGGCTTTTGCTTCCTTTTTACAAAGAGTGTAATTTCTTCCTTCAAAAACCACTGCCTTTTCTTTTTTTACTGAGGCTGAAGTATTGAGACCCAGGTAGGCGTACTGGATAATCTTATATCAAATGTGATGACTCAGTTTTGATTTCATCTTCATGCGACTACATTAAGAAGAGGGATACCAAAATAGAGGCAATTAACTCATGGTTAGGAAATGAAGTTCTATAATTCAAAATTGATGCGTCCTCTGTAATAAATATCATTCGTGCTGATAACCAACCTCACATCATCAGCAGCGAGAAACGACCTTTAAGTTGTAGAGTTGTTATGATGGAATTTCATCGATTGAAACCGAACCTCATGCTAGCTGCTGCGAGAGCAGACGTTTAAAACTCGACAACGCAGAAGTGCAGTTTCCCAATGAGCAACGATCAGTTTGCAATTTCATGAGATTTCTTTCCTCCAGCCCCTTAAAGTTTTGTCATAATTAGTTTTTCTCGGTAAAGGATTCGAACATTCTTTTTGAATCATCACTAACAGCTTTGACTGCCGTGCAGCAAAATACGAACAGAGCGTCTGAATATTTGGAAGTAAATAGACGATATATTTCAAAAATCGAAAACCCCATTTTCTTTAACTAAGTTTAAAAACATAAATATAATTTCTAAATTTTATTTCCCCTTATTTAGCAAAATGTGCGGGATATTCTAGTAACTCTAATTTAAATAAACAGCTAATTTCTGCCATGCTTGTTTGTTTTTATTCTCAAATTTAACCAGCAATTAATTTATTTTGCATGTGCAGTTTATACTGAATCTACGCGTCGCAACCGGTTGAAAAAAAAATGAGGTTAAGTCGGTGACTTTCCTTGTTCAACACTACCCACTAAAGCGAGTGGGAACAAGGCCATCTAGAAAATACAAAGCCATGATATTAGAGAGATGAGTTCCCTCTTTTAGTGACATCACGCGAAACCCAAGGCTTCTGATTGGTTTCCACCGCTATCGTGTTTGACGTCAAACACAGTACAGGCCGTGTAACACGATAGTGACGTCACAAACGGAGGGAACTTATCTCTCTAATAATGTCATGGCCTTGTACTTTCTAGACGGACTGTGTGTGTGTGTGTGTGTGTGTGCCGTCTTTTCGTTTAGGAGGCGAAGATAAGTCAAGTAATTCTGGAAAAACTAAAAGCTGACTTCGATCGACCGGCATTGCTGTTAAGAAAAGTTATTTATAGTCAAACAACACAAATTTAAAAGGAAAAAATAATACACCAAGAGGAAAAGGGAGTGGAGGTTTCTCGCTAATCTATGTAGGCTGATCAGTAAATATATTCCAATGACATTTAGAGGAAGATTAGGAATACATAAATCGGTGTTTCTAACGACATTACTCTCCTCTGACCAGTAAGCGTTGTTTGGCCTAGGAGTTATAACGCACAAGTTTTTCCGCGCCGGGCATCGAAACCGGATCCCCTCACTCCGGAGTAAATCGCTCTCCCAACTGAGCTACGCGGACATGAGCTCTCACTGCTATGTGCCTTTATCTCATGTGTGTCCTGCTGTGCAAGCACGTCACATCTGCCTCCCCCCTCCCTCCCAAAGAAAAAGAGGGCCGGGACCATGTGTTGCTGTAGGCATTCATCTCATGAAGAACGTGCATTTGAGAAATCCCACACAATTTGGTGTGTGGAACGTAACATCACACTGATTTATTTTTTCGAAGCACTGAAGAGCCGCCCCGGTGGCGCAGTGGTTCTAAGGCGCTGGTCTCTGATCATTTGTCCGTAAGGGGTCCGGGTTCGAATCCCGGTGAGGCATGGATGTTGTGTTTGTCTTACGCCGCTGGCTCTCTCCCTTCCCTTGAACCAGTGACCCTAAATTAGGGACGGGCGACTACTTATAGCCCACTGAGTTGCTCACGGTGGTCGTTAAACCTCCAATCAAAAAAAAAAAAAAAAAACGCACTGAAGAAGGGATTCTCATTTTTTCTGTCTGGCTGTGAGGAAGGAACATCCCATCAATGCGAGAAACTTAACAGCCGGGTCATCCTAGAAGTTCGGGCGCCAATATAACGTATAAGTTTGCACACGCCGGATGTCGAACCCGTGTACCCTCACTCCGGAGTAAGTCGCTCTCCCAACTGAGCTACGCGGACATGTGCTATCACTGCTATCTGCCTTTACTCATGTGCGTCCAGAGAGTTTGAATGCAGAGGCAACGAATTGGAGAACAGATTGAAGTGAAAATGACTAACCGCCTGGGAAAATGGTCTTCAGCCGTCTTGATAGCCAGATCGCATAGTAAAGGCCAAGCGGTAGCTCGCTATACGGCGGGAATCAAAAGGTATTATCTAAGAATTGATATGTCTGATCCTACAGCGCTGATTGAAGAATGGGCGATATTACCGCAAGAACTCATCAACAACCTAGTGGGACGTATGGACAGACGGTGGTACAAATGATGCATCGACGTTAGGGGTGATCATATCCCCTATTGAGAACGTGCTCTTCCCTTCGTACTGTCTTTGGGAGCGATGCTTCTGTAACATAGCACCCAGTGCTATATATCCAACTCTGTATAAAGTTTCACAATACCTTTTAGTATCTGCAGTTGTGCTGGTGTTATGTCCGTCATCATTTTGGTAACTAATAGAGTTCCTATGGTTTGAATTTCACATATTCCGGCCGCACCTGTGCGACGCTACAGTTCGTACTTAAGTTTTGCACACCTGTGTATTACTATTGTAAGAAACACTCGTCATGAAATGCAATGGCGGAGCTGGTTTCTTTGCCCCGTTATAGAGTTTGCGTCATATCATCGCGTACTCTTGAATTCACATATCTACTCAAATGAAACGAGGCATCATGAGTTAATTAAACAAAAATCACTGTCAAGAATGCTGTTTCTTTGTGTAGAATTCTAAAACTAGCGATCGAAAAAAGACCTTCATATCCTTATCAAGTGGTTTCGCCTCATGAACCACGTTCACTCGATAAGCATTGTGACGTACATTACAAGTAAACCTTTCTTTTGAGTTCCTGTATTCTTATGTAAATTTAGTTTCTTCACGTTAAAGAGTTTTCTATGCTT
The DNA here is from genome assembly GCA_039090855.1 of Macrothele yani. NCBI lineage: Eukaryota > Metazoa > Arthropoda > Arachnida > Araneae > Macrothelidae > Macrothele > Macrothele yani. The sequence goes on from CM077011.1 coordinate 34,745,138, forward strand.
AATGCCACTAACTCCTGTCCGATGAATTTGAGTTTGGCAACCCTAACAACAGCATGTGTTTTGAATGTTCAGTTCAGTGCTCTGTGCTCTGCTGATTAGTATACTCTCCGGCGATGTTGTACGTATGCGACTTTCAGTGAGCTATTTTGATAATAGTCAATGTTTGTCGTTTAATGTTTGAAACCTAACTCACGAGCCAGCATATTTATATTTAGTGGTTTGATCAAGACGCACTGTGAAATTTGTTCAGTCTATGGGATTTGTGGCTAAGTGTGCGTCAATTAGATGGCTTGATGCTTGAGGATAAACCATTGATTTTGTAAGTACCTTTGTTGTCTCTGAGCTTTTCGCCGTTTTGTTTTACTGACATGCACACAACGACCACGGAATTAGAAATCATTATACAGATGTACGTAAACGTCAAATACGTGGCCACGAGCATCACCACGTAATCCAGAGAACTGTTTAAGATTGCTGCTCCTCAGTAGTGTAGCCCTCAATGGGAAAAAGAAAGGATGTTTCGGAGTTCGATAAAGAGCTTGTTGTGGGTCGTCTGGCTGTAGGAACGATTCAAAAAACAGCGGAGGTGTCGTTCCTCAAAAGGTGAGATACCCCGGGTCTTTAATCAGTAGAAAAACAGCTTACATTGCTTATCTAAGAGACGTAACTGTGTCGCGCCGACAGTCTGTCAGGAACGAGATCGCCCTCGTCTGAGAAGGTTTGTACGGAGGATTTTCTGTGTGTAGCAATTGACCGAAGTATTCAATGAAGGCTGTTCCTGACTCATGTCTTGGCGAACTATGATGCGCTGAGAATTGTATAGGATCGGGAGTGTGAGTCGCATGCCTACACTGTAAGTGATTTCTGCAAAGATCGGACAGATCATCTACAATGGTGTCAGGAACACCCTGGCTTACAGTGTCCACACGGGAAGACTGGAAAAAAAATTATGTGATCTGACGAGTCGCGGTAAACCTTTTTCCGCACCGACGGAAGGATAGAGACTTTGGCGGGAGACCCATGAAGCAATGGATCCTGCTTGTCCTGTGAACCTATTGTAAGCTTATGAAGCACGTCCTGCTGGGACGAAACGGGTCCCCTGATATTTCGGGAAGGTCGGATGTTCTCCAAGGATTATCTGAACATTGTTTTCGATCAAGTGCACCCTGAAATGTTGGCATTTCATCCAGCAGGTGACAGTTATTTCATAGACGACAATGCTACTATCCGTCAAGTGCACCCTGAAATGTTGGCCTTTCATCCAGCAGGTGACAGCTATTTCATAGACGACAATGATACTATCCGTCAGGTGCACCCTGAAATGTTGGCCTTTCATCCAGCAGGTGACAGCTATTTCATAGACGACAATGCTACTATCCGTCAGGTGCACCCAAAAATGTTGGCCTTTCATCCAGCAGGTGAGAGCTATTTCATAAACGACAATGCTACTATCCGTCAAGTGCACCCTGAAATGTTGGCCTTTCATCCAGCAGGTGAGAGCTATTTCATAGACGACAAAGCTACTATCCGTCAAGTGCACCCTGAAATGTTGGCCTTTCATCCAGCAGGTGAGAGCTATTTCATAGACGACAATGCTACTATCCGTCAAGTGCACCCTGAAATGTTGGCCTTTCATCCAGCAGGTGACAGCTATTTCATAGACGACAATGCTACTATCCGTCAAGTGCACCCTGAAATGTTGGCCTTTCATCCAGCAGGTGAGAGCTATTTCATAGACGACAATGCTACTATCCGTCAAGTGCACCCTGAAATGTTGGCCTTTCATCCAGCAGGTGAGAGCTATTTCATAGACGACAATGCTACTATCCGTCAAGTGCACCCTGAAATGTTGACCTTTCATCCAGCAGGTGACAGCTATTTCATAGACGACAATGCTACTATCCGTCAAGCAAGATGTATTCAGCAGTTGTCCAATGAGCATGACAGAAACTTCCACCATCTTCCCTGGCCACGGCCACGACAAAGCCCAGTTCTGGTCCCTCTTGAGAAGGTATGGGACATATTACAGAAACAGATCCGAGAGCAGAATCGTCTTCCGTCAAATATGAGCCAGTTAAAGGACTGACTCGTGAAAGACTTGTGTGCCGTAGATGTAGATGCACTGCAACAGCTTGGGGAATCTATGCCATACCGCATACGTGCTGTAATTAGGGTTAAAGGAAGTCCAACCCGGTATTGAATAAACGCTTCTAATACAGTTGCTGGTATGTGCAAGTTACATAATAATTAAGGCTTTCAGCTGGAACGTAAAGTGAAGCTATCCGGATTCAACTTAAATTTATTCTGTCAACCGTTAATTGTAAGCTAATTTACTACGACTGAGCAGAAATACGAGATGTGCAAGTTTAAATTTGCGTGAGATAAGCTGTGTAGAGCTTTACACGAAAGTTTAACGTTAGAAAAATACGAGAGTTGTACCGAAAGTAATGCAAATGTGGGCATAACGTTTTTATAAACTGACAGAGGTCGTTCAAATTGCACATGTTCGTAGAGTAACTCATCCTCTACAGTAACCCTTCTTCTTCATTGCAGGTAAATAATGGATTCCAAACAGAAGCAACATGCCGTCATTGAGTTCTTGACGAAGGAAAGGTGCAGGCTGTCCGACATCCACAGAAGGCTATAGAATGTTTACGGTGATGACACATTTGACAAGAGCAATGTGCACAGATGGATGAAGAAGTTTAAAGAAGGGGAAAGCAGCATTGAAGACAAGCCACGCAGTGGGAGACCATCATTTGCCACCACTGACACGAATCGTCAGCGAGTGGATGAATTGTTTCGCGCGGAGAGACGAGTCACAATCCGTGAGCTTGTTGCACAAATGGACTGTGGTCACAATGCCATACAGAAGATGGTGGAAGACATAGGGTATCGGAAAGTGTGTGCCATGTGGGTTCCTCGGCAGTTGACACATGATTTGAAGGAGAGAAGAGTGGAAGTCTGCTCTGATCTCCTGGAAGCGTTTGAAGCCAACGAAGACGCGTTTGTTTCGGATCTGGTTAAACGTGGGTGTATCTTTACGATCCGGAAACGAAGAATCAATACATTAAATGGCGCCACTCCTCTTCACCGAGGCCTAAGAAGTGCAAGAGCCAATGATCAGCACAGAAAGTCATGGTGACTGGTTTTTGGGATGACAGTGATGCCATTCTCCTTGATTTTCTGGAACGTGGCTGTACCGTGACCAGCGAGCGGTAGATTGAGACACTCAAGAAGCTTATAAGAGTCATAAGGAGAAAGAGACCGAACAAGAGTCTGAAAAGGAAGGATCCCCATTCATCAGGACAGTACGAGACCAAACACATCTTTGGCAAGAAATCAGACGATCAGCAAATTAGGCTGAGCGGTGGACCCCCTACACCGTACAGCCCATATTTGGCGTCTTCTGACTTTCACCTGTTCGTTCCAATGAAGGACAGTCTCCAGGAACAACGATCTGATGACACAGACGAGGTGAAAGTGGCTGTGAAGAAGTGGTACAACAATCCATACCTGGATTGTTTCAAAGAGGATTCGAGAGTTGGGTTCAACGATGGCACAAATGCATCGCTTGTGATGGAGACTATGTTGAGTAGTGCCTTTGTATAGAGAAAGAGTTATTCTACCAACATGTGCAATTTGTACAACCTCTGTCAGTTAAGAAAACTGTTATACCCACTTTTGCATTACCTTCGATACAACCCTGGTAGTTACAACCTATAAGCATTCACTTTCTAACTATTATTATTGATTCCCAAAATTTTCAAAACTATGTGAACGTAACCATAATGAAGTTGTAATTGTTGCGCCAGCCTCCAAAGGAATGTTTTTGGTGACTGCTGAAAATCTTGCTGATCATCAATAAGAGCTTCAGGTGTTAATCTCCTTGGCCGACCACTTCTGGGTCTATGATAAACACTTCTAGTTTCGCGAAGTCGACGGACAAATTTGCTTATAGCCGATCTTCAAGATGCACTGTGCTTCGGAAATCTTAGAGGAAATTCGAAAATGCAATATTCGTGAGACTTTGCTGCGGAATAAACTTCTAACAAATAAACTCTTTTTGCTGGCACGTGAGTTCTCTCGTCTGTCTATTTAGAGCTGGAAGACGCGACGCAGTTTCCACACTTGCAGAAAACTGCTTCCGACTATCAGTTACACTTACAGTTTTGATATGACGTCAAACAGTCCTACACTCGGGTCGCATGCAGTATGTTACCTTGAAGATTTCTTTCATAAAGGTATCGTAACAATTTACTTCATATGCAGTTAAAAATGCCTTAGAAATGTTTTGAAGTTAGAATTCGAGAACTTTTTGCCCACTCTTTATTTTTCTACTGCGTGTGAGATTTGGTACTTTTCAATTTCACAATGAATTTCATGCAGTTAAGACGACGAGTGTGCCCGAAATCGAGTTTTTTTTCATGCTAAAATGGAATGCAAATCATTAGTTTTTGGCAATGCAGTATTTCAAACAATACGTATGTGACGTACCAGGAGATGTAACGTACCTGCCAGCAGGACGCACACGACATAAAGGCAGATAGGAATCAGAATAAAAAGTCCGCGTAGCTCAATTGGTAGAGTGACTTGTTCCGGAATAAGCGGCCTCGGGTTCGAATCCCGGCGTAGACCAAAAATGACGGAGAAATTTACTTCGTTATAATGGCGCCCGAACTATCCGAATGACCCGACCGTTCAAAATCTCGCAATGGTGTGATGTTATTTCCACACCGCGAGATAGGAAAAATAAGAGAATCCCTTCTCCAGCGCTTCGAAAAATAAATGTGTGTGAGGTTGCATTCCACACAGCAGATTGACTGGGAGTTCTCAAGTGCACGTTCTACAGTGGATGGCTGCCTGCAACGATTCATGGTCACGGCTGACCCGTGGGCCATGCCCCCGGCCCTCTTTCGGGGGGGAGATGTGACGCACCTGCCAGCAGGACGCACACGACATAAAGGCAGATAGCAATCAGAATATTCGTCTGCGTAGCTCAGTTGGTAGAGCGACTTGTTCCGGAATAAGCGGCCTCGGGTTCGAATCCCGGCGTAGACCAAAAATGACGGAGAAATTTACTTCGTTAAAATGGCGCCCGAACTATCCGGAGGACCCGGCCGTTCAAAATCTCGCAAGGGTGTGATGTTATTTCCACACCGCGAGATAGGAAAAATAAGAGCAGCACTTCAAAAAAAAAAAAAAAAAATAAGGGGGAGATGATGTGACGTACCAGGAGATGTGACGTACCTGCCAGCAGGACGCACACGACATAAAGGCAGATAGGAATCAGAATAAAAAGTCCGCGTAGCTCAATTGGTAGAGTGACTTGTTCCGGAATAAGCGGCCTCGGGTTCGAATCCCGGCGTAGACCAAAAATGACGGAGAAATTTACTTCGTTATACGTATGCAAAGGGATTTTGTTGACACTAGTGTACTAAACTGATTTCTCTCTCATTAATAAAACGTGTAATGCAATGATTAATGCCAATTTTTGTGAAATCAATTTGGTTAGCTGCAACTAACTGGCAAAATTGCTTGTGCTAGGTTTTCGCAAATATCACTTCTCCAGTTCAGCCCATCGCTCCCAGAACTGGAAGTTTGAGTAATACAGCGCTTGTCTGATTGAATCAGTAAATTCTGATTCAGACAACAAATTGAAGAGTATATAGGGGTTGGGCAGCATAATATGAAGACCTAAGAAGAGGTTTTACGTACTTAACGGGGTGTGGGACCACACTTGGCATTCAAAATCGCCTGAATCCTCCTTGGAATGGATGCATATAAATCCTGGGTGGTTAGTTGGATGTATAGCGAAGAAAATTTCACCGTCATTTTTGGTCCACGCGAAGGATCGAACCCGAGTCCTCTTATTCAGGAACAACTCGCTCTACCAACTGAGCTACGCAGACGTTTGTTCTCGCTGCTATCTGTCTTTATGTCGTGTGCGTCCTGCGGGGCAGGCACGTCACACATGTTACACCATTCTTCATGCAGAAACTGCTCCAGGTCCTTGAAAGATGGATGAAAAGGATAACGGGATCTTACTCTGTTTTCCAAAACAGATCACAGCAGCTCGATAGTGTTTAAGTCTGGTGACTGGGGAGGTCAAGGAAGGTGTGAAAGTTCGTCCTCATGGTCCTCAAACCATGATTGAACATTACGAGCTCTGTTAATTGGGGCGTTATAATCTTAACAGATGGCATTTCATGCAGGAACAAGGCCTGGGCCATTGGGTGGACTTGGTAGAACAAAATGGTTTCATACACCCTGCCAGTCATCCATCCTTTCAAGGTGATCAGGGGACCTGCTGAAAACCACGATATGACCATCCAGAGCATGACAGAACCACAACCATGCTGCACTGTTGGGAGCAGACAGTCTGGGATATACGCTTTTGACGGTGTTCTCCACGCGTAAACACGTCCTGCGGTGGGGAATAGTGTGAATGTGGATTCCCCCGACTACATTGCACGCTTCCATACATCGGCAGTTCACGTTGTATGCTCCTGGCACCAGTGCCGTCGTCGTTGTGCATTCATCCAGGTCACCATAGGTTTTGCAATAGCAGCTCTGCCATGAAGTTCTTGTTTATGCAGTTCCCTGCTCACTGTTTTCGTTGATATTGGGGTCTGGAGATGCAGATTGAGTTCCGCACTAATTTTCTGCTCCGTGGTCTTCTTATTACGGGTAATAATCCTCTTTAATGTTCTCCTGTCTCTATCAGTCAGGGTCGTTGTGCTTCTCAGGCGAGGTTTTGCCACGAACACGGTATGCTGTCATGACGTTACACACAATAGCTCTCGATACCCTCACTACTCTTGTGACTGTTGCCACAGAGGCACCAACTAGCCAGCCACCAACAGTTAGCCCTCTTTCGAAATCCGTTAGATCACACATTTCGCCTTCACCCTGCAAAAAATTTTGCAACAAGATACTTTAAATGCGTTTAAACAGGATCTCTATATTGTAAATAAAGATATTACAACCAAAAAGTGGCGAATACCTTTGCGCAGCTGCATTAAAACTCACGTCTCTGGAAGTGGTGTTCACATTATTTTGCTCAATCCCTCTATCTGTAATGATAGGTTTTAAAGGATTAATTCATACAGAAACATCAGTAGTAGCATTTCTCAATACGTGGAACTATCACTTCGTAATTCATACTTAGGATTTCCTGATTTAATTGTTTCCCTAATATATGGAGGCACAACAAAAGATTCTGGTTACGGTTAAATTCCCCCACAGGATAATTCCCCAAGTGAAACATCCCCCGCATTTGGTAATTTCCCTCACATTGCAAAATCCCCCATAGGAAAACTCCCCGACGGAAATCTCTCTCTCTCTCTCAGCTTTTGAGTCAGTGATGGTGCACAAACTGCATTTCACGTAAAATATCGAATGTGGGGGAGATTTCAGGAGTTATCATTTCCATTTTCATCATCATCATTATCAATATCCATGGGATGAGTCCAGTAGGTGTCCGACGCCAGAAGGGGCCAGATTATAATCGTCTGTTTATTTTAGTACCAGTGCATCGACACTCATCTGGTAAACCCAGGCACCCCGAGAACTGGGGGATCCAAGGACAAAGTGCGTCCAGGGCCGACGTAAGAGGGCTCGGACGCACTTTAGCCGACTTAACGTACACAAGCATGGAGAGTTTGCGGAAAATACCGGAAAACCGCAGCTTAGATGGCCTACAGGGCCGGGATTCTAACACTCGTCAGAAGCGTCAGCCTCGCACACAGTGCGTAGCGATTTAACCAACTGTCGGTGGTTTTCATTTTCAGCACAATGTATAATGGAAAGTGTGACGTACTACAAAGGTGACGCACACTGCAAGTAGCATTGAAAAGCCTTTGAGGATTAATTGGGAAAGTAATCGACTCCGAAGCAGAAGGATGTGGTTTCGAGTCACACCACTGGCAAATTTGGGTTTCACATTGGCGCTGGAACGGAAAAATGAATCTACTGGGCGTTGGGCTCATCGAAAAATGTGTGGTTTTCCTTTCACAAATCTTTTGAAATCAGTGAAAAATCCTTCTTCTACAGAGAGTTTCTTCAAGCATGATTTGCGGTCGACCCAAAACAGGCAATTTCGTGCTCCCCGTCTTTCTCAAGGGGGATGGGGATATATGAGACGTACTGCAGAGTTGACGTATATGTCAAGAAGCAAGTTAGAGGTCTCCATCGGCCGGGTCGAGCTTTTTTACAGACAAATACGGCCAGGCAGGGCCAAGTCTACCCATTATTCTAATCACAATGGTAAAAAAGAAAAAAATTGTGTTTCCCAATTTCCTGTTCTGTTTAACAGTTTTGTTGGCTTTACTTACTTCCATGACATAGCCCAAAGCCTAATCTCAGAGGCGACGAGAGGCATTCACAGTGTTTTTACCGTCTTTAGGTACACTGAACAGCAATTGAATCAGAGACAGCTGGCGTTATGCAAATGTGGCGCTCTGGGCGGCCCTGTAAACGGAAATGGCATGACGTATGCATCGATCCGACAATATAAGGAGTAAAGCGACGGGAATCAGTAAGAGTCGGACGCAGTATGAGTAAGACGAAGGATCTAAGCGCATTTGATCGTGGGCAAATTGTCGGGGCCCGACGAATGGGTCACTCCATCTCGGAAGTCGTGCGTGCAGGCAATGGGATTTTCACGAGCCACTGTGTCACGGGTGCACCGTGAGTACATCGAATCCGGTTAAACCATCCCTGCAAGGGCCAACTGCCGTACACAACAGCGTGTGGATGAGCGGGGTCATCATCAGCTAGCTCGCATTGTAACAGCAGATAAACGGGCCACAGTGCAAGAAATCACTCGGCAATTTAACACTGGTGCACAAAAACGTGTAAGCAGCCACACCATCCAGAACCATTTCCTCGCTATGAGGTACAGAAGCCATCATCCCACGAGAGTACCGCTCCTGATCGCACATCACAGGGTGCAAAGATTAGCATGGGCGCGGGAACAACGCCACTAGACCCCAGACATGTGGAAAAATGTTGCCTGGACTGATGAGCCGAGATTCACGTTGGTACATGCGGATAGCAGAATACGAGTACGGCGCAAACCACATGAAGCGATGGATCCTTCTTGCTAGCAGGGTACTCTTCAAGCTGGTGGGGATAGCATTCTCGTCTGAGGACTGTTTACGTGGACTGAAATGGGACCCCTGGTACTTGTGACATCGTTCCTCACAGGTCAACGCTCCCGGACGACCATTTGCTGCCGTTTGTGCGTCTTCAACATCCCACTGGGAGCCTCATCCTGCAACAAGACAACGCACCGTGCCATCGATCCCGAATTATACCCGAATGGTTGGATGAACACTCCGCCGACCTGACCTAGCTTCCTTGGCCAGCTAGGCCACCTGACCTCAATCCCATCGAGCACATCTGGGATGCCATCGAGAGAGGTGTTCGAGGCTCTGACCCCCCTCCATCAAATCTTCGTGAACTGTGGGATCTTGTTCAGGGGTCGTGGATCCGTATGGCTTCCCAACGCTTCCGGTGTCTTGTCGAGTCCATGCCGAGACGAATCGCCGCCGTCATCAGGGCGAAAGGTGGTGCTACACGGTACTAGACAGGTATCTCTAATTCAATTGTTCTTTAGTGTATAAACAGGGTAAACACACTTTGGGTCTTTTTGAAAACAAGAAGATCCGACTCCGAGCGAGTGTGTTTTCGTTGTGTGGAACGGCGGGTGTCTCCAGTGGGGTGGAGTATGTGTGTGTGTGTGTGTGTGTGTGTGTGTGAGAGAGAGAGAGAGAGAGAGAGAGAGAGAGAGTATAGGGATTGACTTTTGTATAGGGATTGACTTTTGTAGTGTTAGCGCTTGCTAGTTCAGAGAAAGAGAGATTTTGAATGCATTTAATCTTCTTCTCTCTCTCTCTCTCTCTCTCTCTTTAAAGGTTATATTCTTTGATAATTGCTAAAGTTTAGGTAATATTTTTAGGCTTACATTCAACTCGATATTATCTGATTCTATTATTTGATTTTCACAGTTTAATAAAATACAATAGAAAGGCAAAATAATACGAAATGGCACATCACGGACCGGCCCGTGGAACCTCTACAGCAAGTAGCAGTGAAAAGCCTTTGACGGCTTGGGAAAGAAATAGGCTCTGTAGCAGAATTATATGGATTTGAGTTTTACTACCAGCAAAATTTGGGTGTCACAGAAACAGTTATACAAGCAGCAGAAGGAAATGGGGGAAATTTCCTGGGTAGCTATTGGCTGATGGGATAGTTAAAATGGCTGCAACAAAACTCTGAACGTACAGTGCTCGACTGCTATGGGAAACGCTTTCAAACGGTCACTACGTTGCTGATGTACCCATGAGGGCCTTGTAAACTTCGCTTTCTTGCTGACTGTAAGATGGTAACAAGGAAACCTGCTACTGAATAGTGCATCCTTAGTAATGAATATTTCCCAGTATCAATGAAACACTATATAGAAACACCGATAAACATTTCGTGCAATGGTGCATGCGCTTTGAGCTGTCTCAGAGCCAGTGGCGTACCCAGAAATTTTTTTGGGGTGAGAAGGTTATGAAATTTATTTTCTTATACAACTAAATGTGTTATGAGCACATTTTCAAAATGTATGAAATATCCGCGCAAAAAATATTCTTAAAAATATAAATGGAAATTAAACGGTCGAGTCACATTTTTGTGAACACCAGCTAATATCCAGAATAACAGCCGTGTGTAGCGCGGACAGCAGCTAGACGGGCTGGGAGTGACTCAATAAGGTGCTGGAAGGTGTTCGCAGGTATGGGGAGCCATGCTGACTGCAGTGTATCTTCTAGTTGCTGGAGGGTGCGTGGTGAAGGATCCATAGCGTGAACAACACGATTGAGGTGGTCCCACAGATGCTCAATCGGGTTTAAGTCTGCAGAATCAGGGGGCCAGGGAAGTACTTTGAAGTAATCACCGTGCTCTTCCAACCACTCTCGGACATTCCAGTTGGCGACACGTCGCATTGCCGTGCTGGAAGATCCCATCCGCCCCAGGGAAGACAATCAGCATGTATGGGTGTACGTGGTCTGCAAGGATGGATTGATAACGAATTCGGTCCATAGTGCCTTCCACAGGTATGAGTGCACTCAGAGAATGCCACGAAAACATTCCCCAGACCATCTTGTATTTTTCCAGCAATGGTTGAAGAGTGTTTGTTCTCCGATGTTTCTCGCTTTATACGCCAACGTCCATCCGCTCGATGAAGCAGAAAACGTGACTCACCGGAGAAGGCAATCCTTTGCAAATCAGCGGAGGTCCAATTCTGTTACTCCAGTGTAAATGTAAGCCTTTTCTACAGAAACAAATTAGTTAGCATAGGTGCGGTGACCATCCGTCTGCATCGAAGCCCCATACGCAGCAGGGTTCTCTGAACTGTTGTTTTAGACACACTTCCGGTAGCCCCTGGTTCATTCAGCCAGTGCGTTGCTCCACTGCAGGGTGTCGATCGGTGCTCGCGCATCTTCGCAGCATACGTTCACCTCTCACATCAATGGTACATGGTGCTCCGCAGTTTCTACATCGCTTATTTGCAGCCGTGCCATGTCTTCATACCTTTTCACGAATCAACACTATATCATTACCATCGCCCGTTGATTTCTTAGAATTAGCAAATGCAAAAAAGGGTGACACAGAAGTGCAGTTAATACTATCTGGCACCACAGAATCAAGCTTAGTTCTTAAGCGTTTACAAATTCGCGACTCAGATATTTAACTTTACTGTGATGTCTCCATACCGGTGGTCCGTCCTTTTGTGCCAAAGAGTTTTCGACGAAAGGTGTTTGATAGCATTCACAATCTATCACACCCAAGTATTCCATCGACAATCAAAGCCATCCAACAACTTTTCGTTTGGCCAGGTATGAGTTCTGACATCACATTAATGTCTAGGTCATGTCCTCCATGCCAGAGATCAAAGGTAACGAGACATACCTTTTCATCACCTGGTACCTTCATACCACCTTCCAGCCGTTTTGAGCATGTCCACCTTGATGTAATAGGACCACTTCCTCCATCTCATGGTTTTTCATACTGTCTCACTATGATTGACAGGTTCACAAGATGGCCTGAAGCCATCCCCATTCCTGATATCTCGGTAGAAACCATTACTCAAGTATTTTACAGTGCTTGGATTTCACGTTTTGGTGCTTCCCTCAGAATCACTATGCAGACCAGGGACGCCAATTCGAATCAAGACTTTTCCATTCTCTTTCTAACTGGCTGGGAGCGACGAAGATTCATTCAACACCCTATCACGCGTCAACCAATGGTATGATCGAGAGGTTCCATCGCCCTCTTAAGGCAGCAATTAAGTGTCATTCGACACACAAATGGGTCGACATCCTCCTAACTGTGTTGCTGGGATTGCGTTCCACTTTTAAACGTAATCTGCAAGCTACGAGTGCTGAACTAGTTTACGGCACCACTATTCGCTTACCTTCAGAATTTTTCCAGGAATACACAGAACCATACGATCCTTTCACATTTGTTGGCCAGCTGAGACACTTCATGGCTAAGGTCAACCCTGTTCCTGATGCGGATCACCGTAAGCCACGCATTTTCATTCACAGTAAATTGCCAAAGTGCTCACATGTATTCGCGCGACGTGACGGTGTCCGACAGCCACTGCAAGCAGCGTACGAGGGTCCCTTTCCTGTTGTGTCCAGAAACGAGAAGACCTTTCGCCTCGTAATCCATGGCGAACCAGTGACTATCAACATAGATAGACTGAAGCCCGCCTATATGTCTCCGGAGGAACTTTCTTCAACTGTTCCTGTGCCACACGCTTCAGAGCAGACTGCTTACACCGAACTTCCTTCATCAGTTCCGGATGCTCTCCCACAGACTGCAGAGACCGGGAAATCTTCGCCTGTTTCTGTTACAATTACGAACATTCCACAGAATAATACGAACATATTGCCTTATCCGCCGGCGACCGGAGCCACAACTCCACAACATGCTACACCTTATCGAACTAGATTTAGTCGTCGGGTTAAATTTAATCCACCGTACTTGTGATTACAAACGTTTCTTTCGTTGTCACTGGCGGGGGAGTCTGTGGCCACACTTCTCAGAGCAATAACATTGGATGACGTCACGAGATCAGGTGACCTCTCTCGTGAGCTGCACTTCTCGGAGCAATAAAATTGGATGACGTCACGAGATCAGGTGACCTAGGGCCCGCGGGTGGCCTAGTGGGCAACGTTCGTGACTGTCACTGAAAGAGCCTCAGGTTCGATCCCAGAAAGGTACGAACGCTCGATCCACTAAATATCCGCCGTGCGTCGGATGGGCACGTTAAGCCGTCGGACTCCGGGTACTGGCCCCACGGTAATAAATAAGGGTGTCTTCCTCCCCCTTTCTACTTCGCTTCCGTGTCACTTTTATATCGGGCGCTCTAGCCCAAATCTCCTAGTTCCCTATTTCAAAGGGTTGTTTAAGACCTGGGGTCAGACACTCCCTTCCTAAAATCCTCTACATATGAACTGATCAGGTGACCTCTCTCGTGAAGACGATTAGAAAAGAAACCAGATCAGTGCGCTTCAGGTGGTCTTCTAACGTGTATGATGTTCTGTAAGTCGGCGTAATAATGTATATTCAGCATTTAATTCTTGTTAATTATCGACAGCGAAGATCTTACTTGTGTATATAATATGTGTTATTAAAGCATATTCGTTATAGTTTATTGAAGCTGCCTTGGAGAAGAAAGTTATTTCATCATCTTCAGTAGTTCTTGAAATCATCTATTGGTAAGGTTTATTATGTATCATAAATATCTTATTTTTACGCATCGATGGTAATCAACGAAAGAATGCTAATTAAAAGGGCTGGTTTAGCAAAAATTCATACTGCCAACATACCGTCACCAACGTATTTTGTTCTGTTTTCTATTATTATTTTGTTCTGTAGTCTATTAATATTTTAACGATTAAAGTGAAGAGTAACAACGTATTTTGATTTGTTTCGTGTAGGCTTGAAGTTTTAAATTTACAGTTATAAACGAAATTGCTTATGTGTCGTCTAGAAGAAAAAGGCAGGCAGACGTGTTTCCCAAAAGAGCGAAGAAATTCGCAGTGTATGGCTATTTCAACTGTATATCATATATATCATCTCTATTTCAACTGTATTTTAATATCACGTTCGAAGGACGGGTATTTAGCTAGTCTCGTATATAAATATACAGTGTTTTTTTTTTTTTTTCAGTTTTTCTTTCTGGTGAAAAAGTTGCCGGAACTCATAAACATAAGTTGTTCTAAAGGAGGGAGGGGAGTTGAATAAAAAGCTGCTTAATTTCTTTAATGGTACAAAGTGCAGAAACCTAATTATGGTAACAAATAGCTAGTAATCCGTAATAGTTTTATATCATATGACGAAGCAAATTTCTCCATCATTGTTATGCCAGTGGCAGGATTCGAACCTGCTACTCTCGGCTCCGGAGCTCCGAGTGTTATCCACTATACAACACTAGCGTGTGCTCACACTGCTATCTGCCTTTAGCTGATGTGCGTCCTGCGGTGCAGGTACGTCACAAGTACATTACGCTATAATAATTAAATAATTATTCCAAACCAGAAAATCCTCCAAATACTTTTGGTTAAAAATACTGTCGGAACACCGTCCCGGTGCGTTCATTATGCATTGCTCGACAAAACAAGAGGAACGTCACATCCTAGAGTTATCTGCGTCGAAAAGGCACAATCAGACTGACAATACGTCGTTTCCCAATTGCTTTGGTACATCAAACGAAACGAATGCTGCAGGAAGTCACGACTTACAGTCGCAGTAACGATTAAATAGACCCCAGAGAATCTTCAATAATGTGAACAATCTATTTTTTGCAAAGTACATACAACTGCGCCTTCATTTTTAAGGTGGACGTCAAATAATTTTGTTTCCTATACTTCCAATGCAAAAACTTCTGTAGACATTTTTTCACAATTAATGCATTCCCAAGGATGAAAATTTGAACATCGATTAAATTAGCTTCATTTTATAGCTTGGAATATTTAATATTTTCTAAAACATAACCATAATTATGCAATCCAACATTTGTTTGTCTACTGACGTCATCAAAGTACATGTCGCGCCATCTTTTTTCTGGACAATTAATGCGTTCCCAAGGATGAAAATTTTAACATCGATTAAAATAGCTTCAATTTTATAACTTGGAATACTTAATATTTTCTAAAACATAATCTAATTACATTAAAAATCAATAACTTTTCCTTTGGTGGTATTGAAACCAGAAAATAGATGGCGCGACTTGTACTTTAATGACGTCAGTAGACAAATAAATGTTGGATTGCATAATTATGGTTATGTTTTAGAAAGTATTAAGTATTCCAAGTTATAAAATGAAGCTATTTTAATCGATGTTCAAATTGTCATCCTTGGGAACGCATTAATTGTGAAGAAAATGTGCACAGAAGATTTTCCATTGGAAATATAGGAAGCAAAACTACTTGACGTTCACCTTAAATGTGAGCAACTAATATCCACTGAACATTTTGAAGAAATACGCATTTTAATTCACCAAGGTTACAGAAACTGGGGAAGCATATTATTATATGGAAACTCTGTAAATGGACAAATGACAAAGTATGGCGCGGAAAGACTACCAGAAACTGGTTTAATCAAGCAGTGATTTCTGCGCCCTGTGCGCGTGGTAGCAGCCCCGCTTGGCCCGCCCTAGTTCCGCCTCTGCCTTAGAGTAATCTGAAAGAAGTCATGGAACTCAAATTTGGCATTGACTCGTTGAAACAGAAACTTTACAGTATACCTATTTATTGGCTTTTAATTGCAATGGGACATCCTGGTCCGTGACTTCTTGCTACTTCCTCGTCTTTATGGAGAAAAAACGTTCTCTTCTTGCTATGAGACATAAAAGCAATTTCAAATGCTACAAAACTTTGCCTTTTGAAATCGCCTTTTTGAAATATCGAAAGATTCCAAATTTGTGTGTGTGTGCGTGGGGGTAATCTCCTTACCGGACACGCCACTGCTCAAAGCAGTGTGGCATCAAGTTCACATCTCGGCGCAAACCAAAAATTTATATTTTGGTACTTCTTTCCGTCGCTTATTCTTCTCTGTTTCTCTTCTGTTTGTTCTTCTCTGTTTTATTGAGTGCGCAGTTGGTTTTATATATGCTCGTTAGTTGTTTCTATATTCAAAAGCTACTCTTCTTATGTATGAGGATCAACATAATGCTCTTCCGTGGATCTATTATTACTGTTGTTCAAATAATCTTTTCATTGAATCCCAGAAGCCGTCAGTGCTTCCCGACAAGTATATTTTTACAAACTTCCATACACATACTTTCCGGCCTACAAGCTTTCATTCTTCACTGCTTCGTTTCGCTATTCCTGTTCTCGTATTAATCTTTGATTCTGTTTATTCAAGAGCCCTTCAAATTATTCTTTCCATCTAGTCTTTATGTTCTGGTCATTTGTCAACAGGGCTCGTCCTCATTATTCATCCGTCTGATATGAGATATATCCTTCATATCTTTACTTCCTGTTCTTGGAATCTTGAGTATCTTCTTTTCACCCATGTCGTGGGTGAATTTTTTATACATTACGCTAAGATACAGCATTGCTGCAATTCCCACTGCATTTCGTGCTACTTTTTGGAGCTCACACCTCTTTCCTGTTTGAACAGTGTTTTCTGCAGATACCCTTCTTAACATTTTTCTAAGGCATTTCAGCATTCCAACTAGAATATTTTGTAGAAAATGAATATTTTATGAAAGAGATGTTTACTTTGTATAAAAGGAATCCTTTTTCAAGTACGTTCTTGGTTAAACATTTTTGCGAAAAAGTTCCCACCATTTTTTTCAAAAATTTCCACAGTACCTAGTTTCCTGCATAACTCAGAGGTCATAAAATGAAATTCCTAACCTTCTTAAACTATTTTCTATTATTTATCCGTTGCAACAAGATACTATACAAGAATTTCTGGCCTTCTTCACTTATGATTCATTTCAGATTCACTTTGGATTTCCGGTATTCCTACGTTTAATTCATGCGATCTTAATTTTCATCTTAATAATTCAGTTAAACTTTCATTCACTTTCGTTAAAGCTTTGAAATGCTGTTTTTTAATGTCTCCAATCTTCATTTACGAAAGAAGTATTTTTTTCTACGTGGAAGACGAACTTTTTTCAAAAAGATTTTTTTTCTGAACTCAACAGTAATTTAAGAACATTATTCTCCGTAATGAACACTTTATATGTATTACAGAAAATGAGGATTTCGGAAAAAAATGTTTCCTATTGTAGAAGAAAGAGCGTCAATGTAAAATGAAAATTCTTATCCAAGATGAATCTTGTTCTTAAATGTAACAACATTTGATAAATTCGCATTTTTGAAAAAGAAGTAATGCTTTCATGAAAATAACGTTTACGAAAAATATCGTCATGATCAACCATTATCAATCCACTGTGTGTGCTGTTCGAAGGTCTCTCCCACTCCTTCCAAAACTTTCTGACCCAAAGCCCAGGTGGTCTTCATCCGGGTCTTTATCTACCCTTTCGTATTCTAAGCTAATATTTCAGTCGTCCAACGATAGTCAATTCTTCTAACAATATGTCCCTTGCATTGCCATTTCAGGGATTTTACTTTGGTCATGATGCATTCCACCCTTGTAATATTGTTTTCTTTGATTCATGAGTTCCTTTCCAATCTTTCCTAGTTACACTAATATTGTTTTCTTTGATTCATGAGTTCCATTCCAATCTTTCCTATCTCTCTATGTTCCCTTGAGTTGTCGGCAGTCTCTCTATGCCTTTTTTTAGTTAAAGCCCAGTGTGTCTGGTCCACAAGTAACAACTGGAAGGATGCACTGGTTAAACACGTTTCGTTTAAGATATAATGGCAAATTGCTCTTAAAAATTGTACTGTTTCTTACAAATGCTTTCCAAGTTTCATACGCCTATTAATTTCTTCTTTGATGTGGTCCTTGCTTGATATCAGTTGCCCAAGGTAAATGTAGGAATCGCTTTTTTTGTCAACTTTTAGAAATGAAATACGATTCCGTATAGATTTTCTCTGACGAATGAAAAATGTAGAAATAGCTGACTCGTACATTCTTACGTTCATGTCAGTAAGTTGTTATGTGAGTTGCAGAAGTCAGATCCACAAAGCAAGGCTAAGATCATCTGTCAAATCAAGCTGTTATCTGAAGTGCAGAAGTTAGCTCTACAAAGCAAGGCTAAGATCACCTGTTAAATCAAGCTGTAATCTGAGATGCAAAGGTTAGTTTCACAACGGTTAAAATCATCTGTCAAATGAAGCTGTTATCTGAGATGCAGAACGCGTCGCCGGTACACTCAACAGCCACCACTACATCTCCGACGTTTTGGAGCCTGTAATCCTCCCTTACCTGCAAAACCTGCCAGCGGCCACGTTTCAACAGCACAATGCGCGCCCGCACGTGGCACACATCGTGCAACAATTCTTCACGGTTCACCAGGTGTCACTGCTGCCGTGGCCCGCCCGTTATCTCGATATGTCGCCCATCGAACACGTCTGGTCGCTGATCGGCAACCGAGTGGCCCGGCAAGCACCACCCGCGGCTACGCCTGATGAACTGTGGCAACGTGTGGAAGCAACCTTGACTGACATACCAAAGCCCACATCCAAAGCCTCTTTCGTTCGTTGCCGCGGCGTGTAGCGGCCGTTATTGCCAGCCATGGGGGCCACACGAACTATTGATGTCTGCGGGTTCCACAAGTCGCACGGGCCAGTAAGCTCAATCTTAAATGTTATTATGAAATATTCATTTGCCGCCCCGGTGGCGTTGTGGTCTAAGCGATGGCCTGTGATCATTCGTCCGAACGGGGTCCGGATTCGAATCCCGGTGAGGCATGGATGTTGTGTTTGTCTTTCGGCGCTGGTTCTCTCCCTTCCCTGGAACCAGTGACCCTAAATTAGGGACGGGCGACTGCTTATAGCCCATTGAGTTGCTCACGGTGGTCGTTAAAACCTTCAATAAAAAAAAAAAAAAAAAGAAATATTTATTTTCTGACTTACTTCAAACGTAACGTAACTCAATTTGACATGCTGTTTTAGATAGTTCACCAAGTACTGCAGAAATTGTAGTGGTGATATCTCTATGTACATTTGATATGCTAATCCATTTAATTGATTTCCACTGATCGTGTTTCTTTTTTTTTTTTTTTTTTTTGGTTGAAGGTTTAACGACCACCGTGAGCAATTCAATGGGCTATAAGCAGTCGCCCGTCCCTAATTTAGGGTCACTGGTTCCAGGGAAGGGAGAGAGCCAGTGCCGTAAGACAAACACATCATCCATGCCTCACCGGGATTCGAACATAGACCCCTTCACGGACGAATAGTCATAAGCCAGTGCTTAGACCACTGCGCCACCGGGGTTGCGATCGAATTTCGAAAATATGTTTTGACTTTTGAGTCGTCGTAGCGTTGCGAATGATCATCGTTCACTTACTGCGGTAGTTACTGGCAATTTTGTAAGGATTTAAAAAAAATATGAACGTCTAGTAGTAAACCGGGGAGAGGGGGAATTCCGACTCCAACTAATACCGAGTTTTTTTTAAAATAAAAACGCCGAGTCGTAGAAGGGGGGGGGGGGGGCTGACCCCAACTAACATCTCTTTGAATACGCCACTACTGCTGGGTGCCATTTTTAATCGGAGAATCATTTCGTTGGTGGAAGCAGTTGCAAACAGATCGATCAAGAAATTTATTCTTTCCAGAAAAAGACATGAGAAAGATTTAGAACCCACTTGATGGGGAAACGAACTCTTCCTCCCTCTCGCTTTCAGAGCTGTTCTTGTATTCATAAGATCGTCGCTTATGCTAACTAATAACCGAAGATAAGACTTCTCAACTGCCGAAGAATTACTAAGAAGAAGGGATTTGGTTTGAACTAAACCCATTCTTGTCGGACCGTTTGTGACAATACATAAATCTTTCGGATAGTTTTTTTTTTTTTTCGTCGCCTTCCGCAAGCATATTTTTTTATTTCTTTCACTGCACAAACTCTTCTCCATGTTTTTTTCTCTCCTCTGAGCACAGTTCACGGATATGGTTAGCCGACATTTATTGTAGTGATATATGTCTCGCATTTACTTGGCTTTGGAAGCTCGGTTGATTCCAGTCGGATAATTATCCTGGCTCGCTTTCATAAAGTGCATTCGCATTTCAGGTCTTCTTTCGGCTTCTAAATCCCTCAGCGTCCTTTGAAATATGAGAGCGCCCATGCGCTGCGAACAGCAGACGACGTGCCGCTTTAAGTTGCTTTGAAATGTTGGCACAGGCGATACCGGAAAAATAAACATCGAAATAAACGCTCTGAACCGAAAGAAAGTGAAAAGCGGCCAAAGCCAACGTCCGCCACTCTAATGAGCGGCGGAGGCTGTTTCCATAGAAACATCACGTTTTCCCCATGCTGTTCGATTTCATTTTCTATAGGAACAGAAGTTGCCTGTTTATTTACCCCTCCTTCTGTGCTTCGTATGTTCGAAATGTCCAAGGAAAGAAAGTCTCGTATAAACGTGCCGCAACCTCTTCTTCGTGTAATTACATCGCTTACGTAAAGGGAAGACCAGTGTGTTTTTAGATCTTCCCTTTACCGAATCAGCAGCTCCCGTTTCAGTTTGTTTGTCAGCATGTTGACAAAGCTTGCTCACAGTTTGTAGTAACTGTGTCGGTGCTTCTAAATAAGTTGCTGTTTCTTTTTTCTCTTCCGCAAATTGTTCCGAAAGGACACCATTACGTTAAACCTTTTAGGTAGTTTATAGAACAGTACGCAATAGTTACGTATTTTTCCTTTAAGATTTTTTTTTCATCATAAAAACGCAAGAAATATGCTCAGTAGGCAAAACATTAGAAATAGGGGTGAATATATTTGAAATACGTGGACATATTAAACAATGTCTTCACGCTGCCCACGTTATTTTATAAACAACGCATAGCAACTGAAAAATTGTTATTCTGACACCGCTGCGATCGAACCGCAGATCTCGCTTACTGCTCTCGGCTAGTTATCCAGAGATCTGGGGTTCGATCCCAGCGGTGTCAGAATAACAAATTTTCAGTTGCTATGCGTTATTTATAAAATAACGCGGACAGAGCGATGACATTGTCTATTTACTCCACGTATTTGAAATATATTCACCATTTCTATCGCCCCTTGGATTTATCCGCTGTAATTAAATAGCTTGCTCTGTTGAATGCCACCAGATGGCGACACATCAGTACCTGAGCCCATCCCAACAGATTTGTGAAGTCAGATGCTGACAGATAAACACACACAGCGCCGTGGATTGTTGGCACCGTAGCGTAAAGCGAACGCTCTCGGCTAGTTATCGAAAGATCTGGAGTTCGATCCCAGCGGTGTCAGAATAACAAATTTTCAGTTGCTATGCGTTGTTTATAAAATAACGTGGACAGAGCGATGACATTGTCTATTTAGAAATAGGGGTGATGGACAGTTGACATGGGCATCACTTGTGCAGAGTGAAAAAAAAACCCCAAACGCAGGCGATAAATAAGAGAACAGCAAGGCTTCTCAACAGTTTATCGCATTTAAACCGTATGTGGTATGTATGTACCGTGAGCATACCATAGATCGCGGTACCAGCGTCTAGAGAGCAAAAGGTGGCCGACCACACGGCATTGATAACCAGGGTCGACGTTGACACTCCAGGCTCCTTCTGACCGACCGCTTGGCAACGGCGGCGCAAATCGCATCTAGGTAAAATTTCGGAGTCCCAAGCAGCGTCAGCGAGCAAACGGTATGACGCACGCTGTATATACTCTGGACTACGGAGGCCAACGCCCTACTCGTGTGTCGCTGTTGACTGCTCGTCATCAGACGCCTCGCCTGGTGCCAAGAACATCAAAACAGGACCGCTGCAGAGTGAGCCGCGTCGTGCAGTCCGATGAATCCCGTTTTTGGCTGTACTGAGCTGACGGGAGGGTGCGGGTGTGGCGTCGACAGCATGAGGTCATGGCTCTGTCGTGCCTGGCCCGTTCTCTTCATGGAATGGTTTGTGCAACCTTCTCATTAGGTCCCTTTGTGTGTCTGGAGGGATTCTTAACCTATGCGCTTTACCAGTACAAGTTGGCCGATCCCCAAAACCCTTTCATGGCCTTCGCGCATCCTGCAGCCGATGGTCTGTTCCAGCAAGAAAATGCCTCGCCCCACCTGGCCGCAGCCTCCCTGGCATGACTCGAGAAGCACTCGTTTGAGTTTGGACCCACCCAGTGGCCCCCAAGGTCCCCGGATTTAAACCTTGTGGAAGCTTTCTGGAAAACCGTGGAGCGAAGCAACCGATCCATGAGTTGTGGGCCGACGACTCCAGTTTAGACAATGATACAACAGACATGGCTGGCATTATCACCGGAAACCTTCGCCATCACCTGGAGACGATGCCTGGGCGTATATAGGCGTGCAGGAGGAGGACCAATACGTTATTTGGTAGGTATCTGTATTGTTTTGTCCATTACACGTGTTTGTTATTATATTTTTCTTGACTCAACTCCTGTATTAATCATTCAAGCATTCAACAAGTTTATCTGTTTGTTTCTTCAACATTAAGTGTGCATAGAAGCTTGGATTCGGCAAGGGCTACAAAGAAAACTGTAAGTGAGCCGTATCTTATTCGCTCTTTTTTATCTTTAGTAAATAGATGTGTCAGAGTCCCCGTTAGTACGTGATATTGGCGCCATGAACAGTGGGAAAATGAAATGCATATAAGTAACAGCACGGCAGGAGCAATGAAACATATCGGCCTGACACGCCATCGGAATTAAATCACGACGCTCCGAAAATGGAACTATCGTTACGTCTTCTTACTTAACGTTATATCTCGTTACCACTTCTTACTTACCGTTATAAATACGTCATGACTTTTCCGACAAACCAATAATTTAATTACATTAAATTAACACTCTATTATTATTTTATTTATCCCTAGTGGTCTTATTGTCTGCTAAGGATTACAAAGAAAACTGTAAGTGAGCGTTGTCTTATTCATTCTTTTTTAGCACGTCTTTTGTAAAAAAAGATCGTGCTTATGTTACCGGTTTGTCCGTCCGTCTGTACCCACGATATCTCTGCAACTATTAGTCCGATTTCAAAAGTTCTTTTTGCATTGGGAAGCTTGAAATATGCGAATGATGATTCGTTATTTCGCTTTTTTTTTACGATGTACAATTTCGCCGCTAGGGGGCGTAAATGCAGATGGTGTCGAATTCAAAAATATGTTTTATTCCACATATTTGCTTCTAAACATCCGATTGAAAAAATTCTTTTATCTTTCGATTCCATTTATGTCGAAGAGTATTTTAGATATAGTTACTTTTTCAAATTACGCATAGATTTCGCGCTAGGGGGCGTAAAAGTAAATTACATTTTTCCCGATAACTCTTCTTCTAAAACTCCGATTTGAAAAAAACAATTCTTCAGCGGATACATCTCCTGATGGAAAATCCTTTGCATATAATTTCAAATTTTTGGTAAAGAATACTTTAGCCACCAGGGGGCGTAAGCATTAATTTTTGCTTCTGATGTATTTGCCATAAAATCTGAGCTTCTAAAACATGAAATGCAAAAATTCTTTCGTGGACTGATGCCACTCACATCAACAAACATTTTCGGAATATTTTCTTCTTAAAATATTCCACAGTTTCTCCACCAGGGGGCGTAGATGTATATCATATTTTTGTCAATATCTCTACTTCTAGGAGTCCGATTTGAAAAATTCCATCTTTGTTGGATAGTGTTTCCACTGTGACATGTTTTTCATATAATTTCAAAAATTTCAAGTAAATCATAGACGTTCCGCTAGCAGGCGTAAAGGTTAATTATGTTTCCCCCTATATATCTGCTTCTAAATCTCCGATTTGAAAAATTCTTTCTGCACCGGATATAGCTCCTGATGGGAAATCGTTTGCACATAATTTCTAATTTTTGAAAAAATGGTTTGGCCACTAGGTGGCGTAAGTCTCAATTTCCGCTTGTGATGTATTTGCAGCAAAATATGAGCTTCTAAAATCTGGATTGAAACAAAAGTGGTTTGTTCACCGATACTACTTATGTCGACAAACTTTTTAGGAACATTTTCTTCTTGAAATAATGCATGGCTTCTACGCCAAGGGGCGTAGATGTATATCTTATTTTTGTCAATATCTCTACTTCTAATAGTCCTTGAAAAATTTCTTCTTTGTTGGATAGTGTTTCCGATGCGAAATGTTTTTCCTATAAATTTAAAATTTTCAAGTAAATCATAGACTTCCCGCTAGGGGGCACAAAGTTAAATTGCGTTTTCTGCGTTATTTCCGCTTCTAAAACTCCGATTTGAAAAATTCTTCCTGAATCACATACAAGACCTGACGGAAAATATTTTTCACATAGTTTCTAATGTTTGGTAAAGAATGCTTTGGCCACCAGGGGGCATAAGTGTTAATTTCTGCTTCTGATGTATTGGTAGCAAAATCTGGGCTCCTGAAAACTCGACTAAATTATTTTTTTCTTGGACCGATAGTGCTGATATGGAAAAACCTTTTGAGAATACTTTCTTCCTAAAATAATGCATGGTTTTCCCACCAGGGGACGTAAAGTCACATCTTATTTTTGCCGATGTCTTTGTTTCTTAGAGTCTCATTTGAAAAATTATTTCTGTGTTGGAGAGCGTTTCCGGTGCGAAATGTTTCTCATATAAATTCATGTTTTTCTTAACGCACAAGTCTGCAAATAGAGGGCATGAGCTCACGATTCCGTTTACAGCAATATCTGAGGGATTAAAGACCCAATTGAAAAACTTCTTTCTTCCGTCAGATACTATTGTTTTCCATACTGGTTCTATTGACTTTGAATTGCTTTGATCAATTTAATTTGCGTCAGAACGGATTCAAAAGACGTGCTTATTACACCCGAAAATTCGGTGTCATCTTTCTTGTTATCTTTTGTAAATAGAAGATATGTCAGAATTCCCATTAGTACGTGATATTGGCGCCCTGAACAGTGGAAAATTGAAATGCGTATAAGTAACAGCACGGCAGGAGCAATGAATACATATCTGCCTGACGCGCCATCAGAATTAGATCATGACGCTCCGAAAATGGAACCATCGTAACCTCTTCTTATTTAACGTCATATCTCGTTACCACTTCTTACTTAACGTCATATCTCGTTATCACTTTTTACTTAACGTTATATCGCGTTACCTCTTCTTATTTAACGTCATATCTCCTTACCTGCTCTTACTGAACGTTATATATCGTTACCACTTCTTACTTAGCGTCATATCTCTCAAGTGCTTACTTTTTCGGAAACTGATGCCAGACAAAGATGGCAGTAAGACGCAGATAAAAGCTCATGTGCGGTCTGACTATCAAGCTTGTGACTTGTTGCTGTTTTGTCAACTATAAAATAAAAGTCTTCAACTTCTTTGGAAAATCTGCTTTCAGCGGGGTTGTAGACTTGGATTTATGTTTAAGAATTTAACTTCGACTTTACTTTCCAGGATTACTTCAACTTACTCGGTGTTGCTGAAAACTTAATAAATCATGAATATCACTTTAAAATAATTGGTAGAGTCGAATGACAACACAATTCTACTTACGAACCAAATCAACGTTTACTGAATATTTCAGCATGTCATGTAGCTCTCACTTCATTCGTAACAAGACGACACGACTTCAGATATCACGGAATTAGAACATGGCTCACTCTTACGACATGAATACAGCTCTCTCGTCGAATACTGCACTTACAAGAGTGTTCATATGCATTCATAGAAAATAAATTCCAGAACTTTTGCAGGGTTTTTTAAAGAATTCAACAAAAAATTCCAGGAACCTAAGTTTTTAATGAAATCATAGTGCTTTGAGGTAAAATTGTGCTAAAAATTGCTATGCATTTAGAATTCTTCTAGAGTCCTATGGGTTCTTTTGTTACAGAGTGTTTTTGAGAATGTGTTACATCTTCAATGAAATGGAAAAATTTCTCAGTACAAAAATTGCTCTGTATAAAGCAATCTTGTACCTAGAACAATTATAATAATACAAAACAATGTTGCCGTGACGCTGAAAATTCCCTGTTCTGCAGCCATCTATTTTCGCGCACATTGGTGGCAGCGAAGTCAGACATCAATCTCCTTCATTGAAGAAAATGCGTGATAGAAAGAACAGAAAGGTTTCCATACGCTGTAGTGACTCATGCTGCACACAACTGCTATGCCACAAAACCAAGGGTGCTTCAGATATGGCACTCAAACCTCTTGCACTGCAGCGCGATACGAGATGACATCGCATCTCCACAATCCGAGAAAGGGAGTGATGTCATGGTGAGAAAATGCTGAAGGCAACTGAAACACAGTGACGCAATCAATTCGAACATTTCGACGAATTTTGTTTATTGTAAGAACAATTCCCAGGACTGTTGCAGGACCTTGTACAAAACTATCAAAAATCAAGAACTTTTCAGGACTGGAAAAAAGGGAAATCAAATTCCAATGTTGCAGCGAACCCTGTCATTTCTACGCATATCAACACTGCACACTGTCGACAGAGCTCTTATTTCAGAAAAATTAATTTAAGTTGATTTCCATTTAACTCGCAAATGTTACCAACTTTTATCAGTTCGCCGGGAGGAAGTTTGTGGCGTTAAGTTAGAAAATATTTAACGAGGAGAAACCAAATTTACATAAGGAACTACAAAGGAAGGTTAAAATGGAGGTATGCGTCACCCTACATACTGTAATTTGTTCGAAGCCGAAAGAGTTTGTTATTACATTTTTCTTGACTTAATTACGAGGACTGTACCGAAAGTAATGCAAAAGTGGGCATAACATTTTATTAACTGACAGAGGTCGTTCAAACTTCCCATGTTGGTAGAGTAACTCTTTCTCTATACAAAGGTACTACTCAACATGGTCTGTACCACAAGCGATGCATCTGCGCCACAGTTGAACCCAACTCGCGAGTCCTCTTTGAAAAACTTCAGGTGTGGACTGTTGTGCCCACTTCTTCACAGCCACTTTCACCTCGTCTGTGTCCTCAAATCGTTGTCCCCGGAGAGACTGTCTTTCATTGGACCCAACAGGTGGAAGTCGGAGGGCGCCAGATCTGGGCTGTACGGTGGATGGGGAACCACCGACCAGCCTAATTTGCTGATCGCCTGGCGCAGATGTGTGTGGTCTCGCATTGTCATGGTAAATGTGGATCCTTTTCAGATTCTTGTTTGGTACTTCCTCCTTATGGCTCTTCTAAGCTTATTGAGTGTCTCAATTTACTGCTAGCTGGTCACGGTACGACCACGTTCCAGAAAATCAAGGAGAATGACATCACTGTCATCCCAAAAAACAGTCAGCATGACTTTCTGTGCTGAACGTTGGCTCTTGAACTTCTTAGACCTTAGCGAAGAGGTGTGACGCCATTCCATGGATTGATACTTCGTTTCTGAATCGTAAAGATACGCCCACGTTTCATCCCCTGTCACCAGATCGGAAAATGATACGTGTTCATTGGATTCAAATACTTCCAGCAGATCAGAGTAGACTTCCACCCTTCTCTCCTTCAAATCTGCGATGAAGAATAAGGTTACTATAGATTAAGAGTCACTGTACCAACATGTGCCATTTGAACTACCGCTGTCAGTTGATAAAAAAGTTATGCCCACTTTGGCATTACTTTCGGTACAACCCTTAGTTTAAGTATTAAACGAGTTTACCTGTTTGTTTCGTTAACATCAAGTGGATAAATATAGTGTCATGAATGGAATACGGGATTACACCATAGAATACAAATTTTGAAGATGACAATCCGTTTTTTTTTTGGTGTAAATATGACAAGGATGGTAAGTCAGATAATATCCGAAAACTAGAAAATTTCGTCGTCCTGTAGCGGGAATCGAATCCGCGTCTCCCGGATAGTGCCGGTGTGTGCTAACCACTACACCACCCAGAACGACCAAGCCTCAAGTTAGAAAATCACGTATTCCATTCATGATTTATCTGGTCCTCCGGACAATCACGGGATAGGGTTCTTAACCTCCAGTTTCGCTAAACATGAATGCTGGTTGTTTCAACTAGCTTATCCTGTGATGGTTATACACTGCCGGAAAGTGAAAAAAGAACACCAAGAAGGAATTGTCGGACGATCATGAAATTTACATATGTTAATAGGGTCGTGTGCACGTAGGTGTGATGTTAATTTCAGGACCAACCGGTGAGCGCTTACCCCACAGCATGGCATAATATGCAAATTATCGTCGGTGGTATTTCAGGAGTACGGCGACGTGAATGTAATCAGTCGTCGGCGTACGGACGCGTGCGAAGACCCTGAAGATGCTGCAATGCCTGGACATGGAAAACGTTTAGGATTTCAGCAGTTATCGGACTTTGTGCGAGGTCGTCTAGTCGGACTCCGCAAGGCCGGGTGGTCGTATCGTCGTATTGCGGAGCGAACTGGACGGGAAGTATCGGTGGTGGTACGATGGTGACGTAGATGGTCCGAGGAACATTCCCACACGAGAAGACGTGGAACCGGGAGTCATAGATGGACTGATGAGCGGACCGATCGACGCATAAGAAGAGCGGCGTTGTCAAGCAGAACATCCACTGCGACGCAAATCCGAGCTGCCGTTGCACCTGAGGTGACTGTGCGATCAATCCGCAACCGTCTACTGGATGCAGGACTACGTACACGTGTGCCTCTGGCATGTGTACCCCTGACTCCAGCCCACCGTCAGGAACGGCTGCAGTGGTGTCGCCAACGTCTTCACTGAAGAACGCAATGGCGATCTATCGTGTTCAGCGATGAAAGCAGATTCTGCTTGGGAGCCTTCGATGGCCGTATGCGTGTTCGCAGACGCACACGGGAGCGTCTCCACCCTTCTTGCATCCGCCAGCGACACACAGGGCCTACACCTGGTCTCCTGGTGTGGGGAGCGATCAGCTATCACTCCCGTACACAACTAGTGTTTGTACCGGGTACGTTAAACAGTACCTCTTACATAAACAACATAATTCAGCCCGTTGTTGTGCCAATTGTAAGGTAGGTCCATCGTGGTGTTTTCCAGCAAGATAACGCACGCCCACACACGGCACGTGCAACGCAAAATGCACTTCAGGGTGTGAGACAACTTCCATGGTCTGCACGTTCACTGGATTTGTCCCCCATTGAGCACGTGTGGGATGCTATGGGACAACGACTTATGCGGTCTCCACGGCCAGCCACGACCATCCCCGATTTACGCGTCCAGGTTGAGGATGCTTGGAACTTAATACCCCAAACTTACATCCAACATCTGTGCGACAGACTCCATGCCAGAATTGCACAGTGTGACGCAGTTCGTGGCGGTTCAACCTCGTACTAACCATGTTACATGGAAATATTATTTTTCAGTTTACCAGCAAATACAGCTGTATTTTGCCATTATGTTTTGATCACGTTATCCTCTGTATTTCCTTATTATGTTGTATAAATTTCGTTGTTATCAGACGTCTCCTTCTTGGTGTTCTTTTTACACTTTCCGCCAGTGTATTTAAATTAATCGGAAACTTGAAACTTGGTCGTTCTGTGTGGTGTAGTGGTTAACATACCCGGGAGCTATCTGGGAGACGCGGACCGATTCCCGCTCCAGGACGGCGAAATTTTCTTTTCGAGTATTATCTGAATTACCATCCTTGTCATATTTACACCAAAAAACGGAATGTCATCTTCAAAATTTGGATAAATATAGATTGGGAAAGGACGAAAAGTGCACAAGCGATACTTTTGTCATTCATTTCCTTTCTTGTCTTGTGGAGATAGAAAATATGACCGAATACTGTTAGCATGTGATCAGTTAGTACGATAAAAATCAGAATATACTTATCTGCTATCAAACAATTCACCAGGACAACGCAGGGCACTACAGTTGAACTAGTTTGAAATAATGCGAGAGCCAAAGGGTTAAAAGCTTCGTCGGGAATTGGAAAATGTCAAATATTCTTTGCCAAAGGAACTGTCAAGTGTGTTTGCTCTATTTCTATGTTGACTCCTCTTTACTGTAGCATGCAAATATAAATACCCTCCAATCTCTGTCAGTATGTATTGTGTAAACCATGCTAATATAACTTCTACAATAGATATTAGTTGCTATTGCGATGTTATTTTTAATGTTTGAAATAAAATTATTTCTTTCCTACTTGATAGCACTTTCTCTGGATGAACCTACCTCTAGATTTCTAAGATAACTGGGTATTTCTTCAAACTGGTAGTGGCATTTTATGCCACTCCTGTTCCACGGCTTTCCATAGTCCAATTATTGTTTCTAGCCGGCGTTTAGAAAGCCCTCTCTCTTTTTATCAGTCCCAAGGCACAATAGTTCATTGGTAACACATCAGAGGATTTTGAAGGAATATGAGCAAAAGGTAGGAACTTGATACCCTTCTCGCTTTTCATTTTTTCAAGAAATAGAGGGGTAGATTTGGATGTATGACTGGTAGCCTTATTCTGATGCAGTTTTACTCTTTGAAGGTCCTGTGGATAAAGGAATGGCATTTCCTCTAAAAATAAAACATTATTTTGGTAATTCTGATTTTAACATTCTTTTCAGCTTTCTTAAATTTCATATTTCCCATTGTACAAGAAGCCAGCAATGCTCATAAATCCTTTACTGAAACTTTCTTTGGATTCTCGGAACCAAGTTTGTAACTCTTTTCCTGCTCTTTAGCGATAGTAAATCAACCTTTGTTTGTTACAGTCCTTTAGGTAGATTCATGCTTCATAACGAAGTAAATTTCTCCGTCATTTTTGTTTACGCCGGGGATCGAACCCGGGTCCCATCATTCCGGAATAAGTCGCTATACCAATTGAGCTACGCGGACGTTCGTTGTCGCTGCTATCTGCCTTTATGTCGTGTGCGTCCTGCTGGGCAGGCACGTCACAGCTTCATCAGTAGTCACAATAAATTTCCATCTGCCTCCTGCTAAGTGATATTCATAAAGAAGTCTACACTGTGTTCTGCGCTCAGCCACGTGCCTAGGTAAAAGAGGGTGAACATCATGTTCTTTTCTTTTCTTTTGTTCTTCTTTTCAACCTTTGTTTATTATTTTGCTTCTGTAGTTGATAGAGATATTTTTAACGACTTTGTGATTGTTCTTTGGGTCGGTGTTTTTTTTTTTTTTTTTTTTGAGATCAGAGACAATACATTTGAAATAGTTGTAAAAATACGTACCTTCTTCGGATTTTCGTTTTGTCTTCTTTTTCTTATTAAAAGCAATGCTTTACGATTTACCCCTAAAAATGCAAATTTCATGATTTTCACAGCAATTTTTAATAACACAATGCGAATATTTCTCTTCGCAAAGAGCAAAAATACAACCTTCTATCCACAGCTTGTTTACCTGTGCCATTTTCTTAGCAGATGTTTCTTTCGTGTTCATCTAATACGCTGTTGCTAGTTCCAATTCTTTGAACTTCTTTCATTTTCAGTAATTTCTTATCAGAAACGTTCTAAAAATATATGACCATTCTCTGCAAAAACAAACTCATTTACTTTTGGGGTGAAGGGGTTTACGGATAACCGCGCCAAGTCGCTGGACCCTAATTAGGGACCACTGGTTTCAGGGAAAGACAGTGCCGTGACACAAGCACACCATCCATGCCTGAATCCGGATTCGAACCAGGACCCATCTCGGACGAATGATCAGAAGCCAAGCTTCTTACCACTGGGACATCGAACTGGCGAAGTGAAACTATAACGAAGTAAATTTCTCCGTCATTTTTGGTCCACGCCGGGAATCGAACCCGAGTCCACTTATTCCGGAACAAGTCGCTCTACCAACTGAGCTACGCAGATATTCGTTTTCGCTGCTATCTGCCTTTATGTCGTGTGCGTCCTGCGGGGCAGGCACGTCCCAAAACTTACGTAACTATAGCCTTATTTTAAAACGTGGTCTCCCTGTAGTCCCACATAGTTTTGTAAGAGTCCACTTGGGAGAAGAAGGTCTACAGCAGTCTCTGGAGTCCACAAGCTTGTAAAAGTCCACAAGCTTGTTGATTCCATGGGAGAAGAAGGTCTACAGCAGTCCCTGGAGTCCACAGGCTTGTTGATTCCATGGGAGAAGAGGGTCTAATGCAGTCCCTGGAGTCCACAAGCTTGTAAGAGTCCACAAGCTTGTTGATTCCGTTGGAGAAGGTCTACAGCAGTCTTTGGAGTCGTGTAAGCCCTGGTTCTTTCATGTCTTCACCTCTACCAAACTGTAGATCACGGAATGTGTCTGTTATCTGATCGAAGAGATAAAACCCCTTTAGAGAGATTCTCGATGTAAAGAGTGTGTGGAAAAACATCAGTCTTAAGCTTCTTGATTATCGTCATGTTTGTTGTCGTGGTGCAAATGAACGGTTTTTGACAGCAATCCTCTTGTGTTGCGAATCGCAGGTTACAAGCCTCTCTAACACAGTTGGTCCTCCTCGCGATCGGATGCGACTGAGCACGGACTCCGCGAGCTGTCTGTAGTATTGTGGAGACCGTGCGACCGAGCACGGACTCCACGAGCTGTCTGCAGTATTGTGGAGACAGTGCGACTGAGCACGGACTCCACGAGCTCTCTGTAGTGTTGTGGAGACAGTGCGACTTAGCACGGACTCCACGAGCTCTCTGTAGTATTGTGGAAGTATTGTGGAGACAGTGCGACTGAGCACGGACTCCACGAGCTCTCTGTAGTGTTGTGGAGACCGTGCGACTGAGCACGGACTCCGCGAGGTCTCTGTAGTGTTGTGGAGACCGTGCGACTGAGCACGGACTCCACGAGCTCTCTGTAGTATTGTGGAGACTGTGCGACTGAGCACGGACTCCACGAGCTCTCTGTAGTATTGTGGAGACAGTGCGACTGAGTACGTATTCCACGAGCTCTCTGTAGTGTTGTTAAGACAGTGCTACTGAGCACGAACTTCACGAGATCTCTGTAGTATTGTGGAGACAGTGTACGCCATGCTTCCTGAAGAGCTTCTCACAATTCCGTAATATTCGGTGGTAGAGGATTTCTGACATTGACAGCAAGTTGAACAGCACCTCAAATGTGTTCGATGGCGTTTAAATGTGGCAAACGAGGGGGACCAGGTCAAGATGCCAAACTCCGAAGAATGTTCTTCCAGCTTAATTGGGACTCTGTGGCAGTGAGCGGTGGCTCGTTGTCATGTTGAAAGAGGTCGCACCCGTCAGAGTGGTTGAATGACATGAATGAGTGCAAATGATCCCCATGGATGGTTACGTGGTCTCCATCGGTCAGAGCGGTTTGGAGACGTACGAGGGGACCTAATGCGTGCTAGTTGAAAACACTCTACACCATAACAGAGCCACCGCCGGCCTGCAGTGTTTCTTACAAGCATGCGGGATCCATTGCCTAGTAGGGTTGTCGGTAGACCAGGAGTCGACCATCTGCCAGAAACGGTTGGTATCGCGATTCGTCCGACCAGGCTACACGTTTCCGGTCATCTTGCGTCCAATGTAGCTGTTCCCGAGACCAGGCGACGCGCACATCCCTGTGTCGTCAGGTCAGCAGCAGCACCCGGGTGAGCGATCGGCTCCGGAACCCCTATAGAACACACGGAACGTTGCACTGTCCGAACGCTGATGCTACGGTCACACCGGTCTTGCAGTCTGTAATTTTCTCCCTGAGTTTGTGTATTCCAGGTACACCCTTGAAATTGTTGACCGTGTAAATCCAAATTTCGTGGTAATTTCCGAGATGGAATGAACCATCTCCCTGGCATATACTATTATACTTCTTTTGAAATCGCTTAAATCCCCATAAGCTCCCATCTGAACTGCGAATGTTACTACTACTTCAGCTTGCGCAGATATCTGCCTCTATATACACTGAAGAGCGATTGAATTAGAGACAGCTGGCGTTATGCAAATGTGGCGCCGTGGGCGACCCTGTAAACGGAAACGACATGACGTATGCAGCGATCCGACAATATCAGGAGTGATGCGACGGGAATCAGTAAGAGTCGGACGCAGTATGGGTGAGATGTAGGATCTAAGCGCATTTGATCGTGGGCAAACTGTCGGGGCCCGACGAATGGGTCACTCCATCTCGGTAGTCGTGCAGGTACTGGGATTTTCACGAGCCACTGTGTCACAGGTGCACCGTGAGTACATCGAATCCGGCAAAATCATCCCTGCAAGGGCCAACTGACGTGGACAACAGCGTGTGGATGAGCGAGGTCGTTGTCGGCTAGCTCGCATTGTAACAGCGGATAGACCGGCCACAGTGCAAGAAATCAATCGGCAATTTAACGCTGGTGCACAAAATCATTTAAGCAGCCACACCATCCAGAACCATCTCCTCACTATGGGGTACAGAAGCCATCGTCCCACGAAGGTACCGCTGCTGACCGCACATCTCAGGGTGCAAAGATTAACATGGGCGCGGGAACATCGCTACTGGACCCTAGACATGTGGGAAAATGTTGCCTGGACTGATGAGTCGATATTCACGTTGGTACATGCGAATGGCAGGATACGAGTACGGCGAAACCACATGAAGCGATGGATCCTTCTCGCCAGCAGGGTACTCTTCAAGCTGGTTGGGAGTGACATTCTCGTCTGGGGACTATTTACGTGGTGGACTGAAATGGGACCCCTGGTACGTGTGACATCGTCCCTCACAGGTCAACGTTACCGGCATATCCTGGACGACCATTTGCTCCCGTTTGTGCGTCTTCAACACCCCACTGGGGACCTCATCCTGCAACAAGACAATGCACCGTGTCATCGCTCCCGAATTATGTCCGAATGGTTGGATGAACATTCCACCGACGTGACCTCGCTTCCTTGGCCAGCTAGGTCACCTGACCTCAATCCCATCGAATACATCTGGGATGACATCGAGAGAGATGTTCGAGGCTCTGACCCTCCTCCATCAAATCTTCGTGAACTGTGGGATCTTGTTCAGCGGTCGTGGTTCCGTATGGCTTGCCAACGCTTCCGGTGTCTTGTCGAGTCCATGCCGAGACGAATCGCCGCAGTCATCAGGGCGAAAGGTGGTGCTACACGTTACTAGACAAGTATGTCTAATTTAATTGCTCTTCAGTGTATGTCTGCAACAACGTGCGCACTGTATCATCTCCCGGATTCAGTTTTTTTACCAAAGCATAGATGGAGAACAGATGGAAAATAACGAAGAAACAGCAATAAAACTGTAGTTCTCTCGCAATTACTATATAAACACAAGCTATGAAGCGAGGGGAAACATCTAAACTCAAATTTGCCCTGCGGGGAAGTGGCGGCTGCTCGCACTTCACCTCGATCATTGACGTCATTTGGGTGCCATAGAACTCCTTATTCAGTGAAGTCCAGGTGGCGGCTGCTCGCACTTCACCTCGATCATTGACGTCAAGGGTTGCCATAGCAAACCCTTTATTCAGGGAAATCCAGGTTCCTACGTAGACACTCTTTACTGTCCCGGAGTGAAGAGATTCGGAACTGTGGCCCTTATTTTTTCATACGGCCTGCGCGCAATTACAAGATCGTTTGTTCAATTTGTAGAGCCATTTAAAACGGCGTGCTCACAGTTCTAGTTTGCTTTTAGAGATGGAGAAGCTTTCGTTTCAAAGCCACAGAATTTTCTAGAAATCATTATTGTAAACGATCGTAAATATCCTTCTGGTCGCCTATCTGGGAACGTCTGAAGGTGAATTCACATCAAGACTTTTAAGGATCCGCTAAATCATTCGAAGAGTTTTTTTAATAGATTTTTGGTGAAGTGGTACTTCACTCACTTCACCCGACGAGCCACCACTGTCACTAAGTGAAACGAAAGACATCGAAGTATATCCGCCACCGTATGGGCTGAAAACTTGCAGCTGCAGTCGACAAGATGAAAGCTTGAAATGGGACGGTTTTCATTTTTCAACCCTTTAACGACCATAACGCCTGAAACGCCCTTACACCTAAACTACCACGACCACCCGAAACGCCCGTCTAGAGTGAGGAGTATTTCCTCACCACACCTCTTCTTTGAATTTACACAGCCTCAATAGGATTAGCAGAAGTCACCCTCAGTCATCATTGCTCTCGCTATACAAATAAGTAAAGCAGGCGTTGTTATCTTTCAAGGAGATATTGTATAATCGCATGAGTTCTCCAAGGGAGAATGCAGTGGTCGCCCATCTGGGAACGTCTTAAGGTCAATTCAGAGCAACACTAGAGATCGGAAGTTTCGTGCAGTCCGAAAAACGGTTGCGCAGGAAGGTGCGCTATGAGTGGAAAGGTACGTATATAAAGCTGAGATGTTCTATCGTGTTATCAGTAACTTTGAAGCGGATATGCCACCTGGACGTGAACATTCCGAGTTCCAGCGTGGGCTGGTCATAGGAATAGGATGTCATTCGAGTAACGTTTCCATTTTTTTTAATGTAGGTTTAACGACCATCGTGAGCAACTCAATGGGCTATAAGCAGTCGCCCGTCCCTAATTTAAGGTCACTGGTTCCAGGGAAGGGAGAGAGCCAGTGCCGTAAGACAAACACAACATCTATGCCTGTCCGGGATTCGAACTGGACCCCTTTTGGATGAATGATCAGAGGCCACCGGGGCGGCCGTTTCCATTCGGAGCATTGAAGCTAAGCTAAACATATCAAAATCGACTGCAAGTGATATCGTGAAAAGATGGAAGCAAGACGCTGCAACTACAGCAAAACAAACGTTCAGGAAGGTGGCACAACTGAAGGAACGTAACAGAAGAGCCATGGTAAGAAAATTTAAAAAATCCCGTTCTTCTTCGGGGTTTGCATCTCTGCTGAAGTAGGAAGTGCTTGTGATGGCTAGGTTAGTGCCATAACTATCAGCAGAGAGTTGCAGAGTATGGGTTATTATGGTAGAGTAGCGGCACACAAGCCACATATTATTACCGTGAATGCGAAGCTCCGTTTAGAGTGGTGGGTCCCAAGCCGCTCCTGAACTGTACGCGACAGGAAAGCTATTCTCTGGAGTGGTGATTCACGCTTTTCACCCTTCCAGTCTGATTGATTGGTTTGTTTGGATTTGCCGACAGCCAGGCGAACGAATCTCGTCGGACTGTGTTCTTCCAACTGTTAAGTTCGGCGGAGGCTCCATCATGGAATGGAGTTGTTTTTCGCGGATGGGGCTCGACCCGTTCGTTATTATACCACAAACCATGAATTCTGAAGTGTACCTTGGCGTTCTGGATAATTCTGATCTACCAGCAATGTGGCAATATTGTGGAAATGACCGTTGTCTCGTCCAACACGATCGAGTTCACTGCCACACTGCACAGCGTGTGTAGGACTGGTTTCTTGAAAATCAGATATAATTGTTAGACTAGCCTGCTCAGAGTTCTCATTTTAATTCCATAGAACACGTCTGGGATGAACTGGAGCGACTGGTACGAAATCGACCCAACGACCGTCTTCGCTTTCCACTCTAGCAGAAGCTTTGCAGGAGGAATGGCGAGCCATTCCTGTCAAGACCTATCGGAAATTGGTTGATAGTATGCCTTAACGGGTTGCCGCTGTCATACCAGGAAATGGTGGACCGACTAAGTAGCAATTGCGATAATATAGCCATTTGTTTCAACAAAACATTGTGTGTCTGAATATATTTGATAATATAGTGTAGCTTTGTTTTTGCAGAGGAACAGCCTTGCGTTATAGGAAGTAATTGGAGTCGAACGCGTGATGAAAGTTTGAAAAGGGTCGAGATGTCAACTGGAAAGTCTTGGTCTGGCGGGGCTTTCCAGCAGCGTTGCATTCAAAGAGTTTTTCTAGGGGAGGGATTACAAATTTTGAGGGGGCTGAAATTTTTTGTTCCAAGTAATCTACACATACAAGTGATTAAAAATGTAAAAATGTTGTACCTTTGCTTTTATTCAGTAATGCATCATGGATTTCACCATCGGATGGTGTAAAATATTGGGGATGCTAGTAAGATAAGCTGTGTTGGAGAAAATCTCTCCCCAAAACCTTAGGAGTAGTAAAAATGTCCTTGCCTTACTGCAAGCATGTTTTTTTTTAATTGTAGGTTTAACGATCACCGTGAGCAACTCAATGGGCTATAAGCAGTCGCCTGTCCCTAATTTAGGGTCACTGGTTCCAGGGAAGGGAGAGGGCCAGTGCCGTAAGACAAACACAACATCCATGCCTCACCGGGATTCGAACCCGGACCCCTTTCGGACGAATGATCAGAGGCCATCGATTAGACCACTGCGCCACCGGGGCGGCGCAAGCATATTTCTGATTATTAAGGAATCGTTACAGTGCTACCTGAAAACATATGGTGTAAACCATTCCCCTGACATTTGGTTTCAGCCCCCTTTAGATTATTTAGGTTAGCACATATGAAGTAGAGAGTAAAAAAAAAAAAAAAGATCTAACTAACAGTTTGGATGCAGTTTGAAGTGCCTCGATTTTTTTTCACAGAGTGTAAACCACCCTTCCCCAGGAATAAACCTTATTATGGCAACAACTTAATTTGCTATTGTTAAAAATTCGATAGCAAATATTTTGTTGTATTGAAAGCAATGAAGTCACGTTAGCTATGCTAAGGCTTAACCGTATACATGGAAAGTCGGCATCCAGAACACTGAAATAAAGCAGAATGTCAGCTTCCAAAGATATGATGATGTATTGCAGTGCAAACATCTCTACTCTGTGGAATTTGGTTTTTTATTGCGGAAGTAACCCGAGTTGTCAGAAAAATTGCCCATTAAGCGAGGTCTGTTTGATGTTTTATTGAAGGATGATCGAAATTTCAGATGGAAGTCCATGTGGATTTTTTTATTACATATTTTGCCTCATCTTATATTTTTTAAATAATTTCTCAAAATATCCAGCTATAAACGAAAACAATTCTACTAAATATAAGGGGAGATCGCTCAGAAACCTACGAGGGGGCGTTCATGGACTTTAGGGGGGGCAAAGCACCCCCGAGAAGATGCCTGAATACATAACTGCTTTCCAGGTTAAAGGCCGTACTAACCTCTACAGTGCATATCTCAAACCACGTCATCATGGTGTATACATACAAAGAAGTCGTCAAGCGAAGGAAATCATCAAATCCTATTAAATGTAAGACTTTCAAAGCAATCAGACTATCCTTCAGTACCAATCAGGGTACCTAATTCGACGCCCGTTGCATATCTTCTTCCTTCAGTGCGTCGGGATCGAAGGCGTTTCCACTTCCATTGAAGACAAATTCTCAAGTTTATTTGAGGAGGAGGGGTTGGAAAGATGGTGAAAAATGCTCGAGAATCTTGACTGCGCTGTTGTCTACTACAGTGTAGTCGAGATCCTTGACTGCATTTAGAGACGCATTTTAATTTTACTCTTTCATTTAATGTTTTTCTCCAGGCAACGTATTCCGTGAATTAGTAAAGTTGCCGTTAAATGAACATTATTGCTTTTTGTGTCTAAAAGTATGCTTAAAAGTTGAAATGTGATACAGCGATGTAGGTTTATGCTGTACGAGAAGAGAGAATAAAGACGAAGAGAAGAAGAATTTATATTCGTTCCTGTGGGGAAATTTGTCTTGAATAATGCGAGGTCTTCAGAAACGCATCTCTTGCATAAAATGCGATCGCCTTGCGCTGGATGTATTCTTATACTCGTAAAGTGCAGTGGAAAAGACCGTTATGTTCTTTCTGAACGTATTCTTTTATTGGAGGTTTAACGACCACCGTGAGCAACTCAGTGGGCTATAACTTTGAGAACACTCCGGGATAGGGAGAGGACCAATGTCATAAGATCAGGGCCCGATCTAGCTCGTCCGCC
The DNA here is from genome assembly GCA_039090855.1 of Macrothele yani. Lineage (NCBI taxonomy): Eukaryota > Metazoa > Arthropoda > Arachnida > Araneae > Macrothelidae > Macrothele > Macrothele yani. The sequence continues at coordinate 34,784,934 of CM077011.1, forward strand.
GCTCTGGGCAAAAATGATTTTTGCCGCCCTTTCTGTTTAATTATAAATATTAATTGAATTTATTTTAAAATATAATTTTTACCAGTTGTCAGTGAGTCAAATGTTTGGTAGATATTTATTGAATAGCAAAAGATTTTTGTTTTATAAAAAAAGTTAACATTCATAAAAAAACAGCAAGGAAACAAAATAAAAAATATATTTAAAAAATCAATAAAACAACATCGTAAACACAAAATAACAAACCACATTACAAAAGTTTCAAAAAAATTAAAAACATCTAACTTTCTTCTCCTGAAACTTTTATAATTTCTTTAAAACATATTTTATCACATAACTCTTATTTTATACCAATCATAGCCAAGCCGCTTAGTCTGTTTTGTGTCATAATGGATCTTAAGTAATTTTTAATCTGGAAAAACTTCTTTCGCCACTAGCAACTGTCACAGGTAGAATCAACAGAATTCTGTGAGAAATTTATGTTTGGTCCAAAATTTAATTCCGTGATAAATTTTAGAACGTCCCGAGGAGACAGATGTTTACCTAAAAGTGTACAAAGGACTGACAACTCATCTGCAAGATCTAGTCCATTTATTAAGATGCCTCTTCGTCAGTTAAAATAACTTCGATGTCCTTAAAATGACCTAACAGTTCCTCCTTAGGCATCCCTCTTAAGCCATATATGTCATAAAGTAAAGCAAAATAATTACTGTGCTCACTAATTGGGGAAAATCTTAACTCGAGCTGAGTTTACAGCTGTGTCTATTATGTGAAAAAAAACCCATCGATCACGACATTCATAATGAAACGGCCTATTTTTTCGATCTTATTCGATGTTTAGGCAAAGTGTCAAAACTTCTGTCGCTGTCAATTAAACTGGCTAATTCTTTGGCATCTACGATAACTTGATTAAAACATTCATCTGAATGAGAGTTTCAAAAATTCTCTGGTATTCTTTAACAATTAAATTAAGGAATTGAACGCAAAGTCTTTTATTTGCATTAATTTACTGACAGGGTTAATTCGATTCAAAGTTTCATACCAAATTATAATAGAGCATAAAAATTTAAACTGTTTAACTTTATTCAACAAACCAGAAGCTTCATCTCGGGCAGAGGTGTCCATATCTCAATCTTCATATATGCTAAATAATACCGGTCCGTCGCCTGGCGTTTTGGTTTGGGACGCAATTGGATATGAAACCCGCACCCCTCTGGTATGCATCGCCGGTACACTCAACAGCCACCGCTACATCTCCGACGTTTTGCAGCCTGTAGTCCTCTTTTACCTGCAGGACCTGCCAGCGTCCACGTTTCAATAGGACAATGCGTGCCCGCACGTGTCACACATCGTGCAACAATTCTTCACGGCCCACCAGGTGTCACTGCTGCCGTGGCCCGCCTGTTTTTCCGATATGTCGCCCATCGAACATGTCTGGTCGCCGATCGACAACCGAGTGGCCCGGAAATCACCCGCGGCAACGCCTGATGAACTGTGGCAACGTGTGGAAGCAGCCTGGACAGATATACCTCAAACCCACATCCAAAGCCTCTTTCGTCCGATGTCGCGGCGTGTAGCGGCCGTTATTGCCAGCCATGGGGGCCACACGAACTATTGATTTCTGCGTGTTCCGCAAGTCGCACGGGCGTGTAAGCTCAATCGTTTCATCTTTGCATCTGTTGCTATGTGTGCAGTAAATCTGGCTTTGCTATCTCGTGTCCTTCTTGGTGTTGCATTTTGGGTAGCCAGCAGTGGATAACGGGATCAAATTCGGCCATCAACTCAATCAATTTCAAAAAGTAGCCATTGTTATTTTATTGAAGTTTATCAGATGTACCCGGAAATGCCAAGCAGTGGACAACTGGATGTTTTTCGCGTGTGTTCTCGGTGTGTTCTATTTTGTATATGATTTTAGGCTTCAATTTTTTCTGGCCGCTTCACGGTATTTCCTGCTTCCTGGCGCCTGCGTGCTATTTGGTGTGCGATTACAGGTGCACTGTATTATCAAACGTATTCAGACAGTGCCAAATATTTGTAAAAGTGCAAAGAACGGTTGCGCAGGAAGGTGCCCTGTGAGTGTAGAGGTACGTATATAAAGCTGAGATGTTTCGGAGTTCCAGCGTGGGGTGGTCATAGGATATCATTTGAGTACCGTTTCCATACGGAGCACTGAAGCTAAACTAAACATACTAAAATCGACTGTAAGTGATGCCGTGAAGAGATGGAAGCAAAAGGGTGCAACTACATCTAACAAAACGTTCAGGAAGGCCGCAGAAACTAACGCAACGTGACAGAAGTGCTATGGTAAGAAATGTTTAGAAATTCCGTTCGTCCTGTGCAGTTTCCATCGCTGCTGAAGAAGGAAATGCCTGTAGTGGCTCGATTAGTGGCATAACTAACAGCAGAGAGTTGCACAGTGTGGGTTATTATAGTACAGTACCGGCACACAAGCCACAGCGTGAATGCGAAGCGCCGTTTGAAGAGGTGTGTCTCCCGTCGTTCCCGGCCTGTACGCGACCAGAAAGCTTTTCTCTTGAGTGACGATTCCCGCTTTTCATTCTTCCAGTCTGATTGGGGTGTTTGGATTTGGCGACAGCTCGGCGAACGACTTTCGTCGGACTGGGCTCTTCCAACTGTTAAGTTCGGCGGGGGGCTACATCATGGTATTGAGTCGTTTTTCGTAGATGGGATTCGGTACGTTGGTTATTATACCACAAACCATGAACTCTGAAGTGTACATCGACGTTCTGGATGATTCTGACCTACCAATAATACGGCAGTATTATGGAAATGACCGTTGTCTTTTCCAACACGATTGAGCTCCCTGCCACACTGCACGACGTGTGTAGGATTGCTTTCTTGAAAATGAGGTGTAATTGCTATACTAGTCTGCTCAGAGTCCTCATTTGAATTCCATAGAACACCACTGGGATGAACTGGGACGATACGGAATGGACTATAACGACCGTTTTCGCCTTTGCTCTCTACTCTGGCAGCAGCTTTGCAGGACGAATGACGAGCCGTTCCTGTTTCTATGGGAAACTATTCATCGGAGAAACCATTCAGATTTACGGGAAATTGGTTGGTAGTATGCCTCGACGTGTTGCCGGTGTCATACAAGCGAAAGGTGGACTGCCTATTTACTGATTGCGATAATAGAGCCGTTTGTCCCGAAACATGTGTAGCGTAAAAGTCTTTTCGACTTCTACGCTGTTTTAACACATCAATATACTAAGAAATAGTTCCTAAATGAAAGAAAACCTTAACGGCCAGACGAAGCAACAGAAGTCAACTTACGGAAAAGCTTTATTCAGGCTGTAGAAAACACATCGTAATAGGACATACTGCAGTAAACGCTCCACACACCACACATTATCACAACACTCCTATCAATAATCAGTTTACAACCCAACGCTCGTAATAATCACTCTCTTATAACGCTCTCTTTTACAACGCTCTCAAGCAATAGATCAGTCGTCGATTTATCTCTTGCTCTTATCAAGGTCAGGCATGCGTCACGTGCGTTCAACCTCAATTGTGTTGCCAAACGTATTCGTTTGAGAGAAAAGATATTTCGTTAAGCGTGAAGAATACTGAGAATAAACTCAAGATTTACATAGGGAAAGAAACGAAAAAAGGAAAGTTAATCTAGAATATACATCACACATGATAATAGAGTATATACTGTATACATGGTGATTCAGCTAAGCGTGTATAAACTTCTTGGAGGGGTAGATTGCACAAAGACAAACCGGAATCGCATAGCAATGCAGGGTCGGATACGCGATCTTCATTCATAGATGGCGTTGTTTGGCAGAGAGACTGCTCATACGTTCTTTCAGGATACCGTCATATACACGAGAAGTTTGCTTCAATGCACATAACGCGCATGTATGGGCGGTGGAGAACCCACATGCTGTACGACCACGTGCAGCATAAAACCATTTTGCTGTTAATGTTTGGGCCGGCATTGTCGGGGACCACTTAATTGGCCCATACCTCATGTCTCCTCGTCTGGGCGGATGGAGTTACCGGATATTTCTGGAGGACGTCTTGCCAGAGCTATTGAACGAACAACAGGTCCCTCAGTCGCTGCGCCGTGCGATATGGTTCCAGCACGATGGGGCCCCCGTCCATTTCAGCAGTGACGTTCGTCATCCCTTAAACATGACATTTGGACATCAGTGGATTGGACGTGGTGGTCCCGTTCATTGGCCTGCAAGATCGCCGGACTTAACATGCCTTGATTACTTCTTCTGTGGTTACATCAAAGGACTGGTGTACGACACTCCCGTTGAAAGTGATGAGGACCCTGTAGTACGCATCTCTGTAGCTGCTTTGGAAGTCCAAGACACGTCAGGAATTTTCCAAAATGTACGTGGTTCCATGCGCCGACGATATCAAGCCTGTGTTACAGCTCATAGTTGCAACTTTGAACATCTTCTGTAACCTCAATGCATTTCGCATATGTCTTGTGAGTAATAAAAAGCATGTTGTTCTCTTACGTGCTGTTCTTTCATTTCTCGTCCTCTCTGTACACTAGCACATGAAAATGACGTTTCCGACCCTGCATTGCTATGTGATTCCGATTTGTCTTTCTGCAACCACCCCTCCTAGAAGTTTAGCTGAATCACCCTGCATAGTATGAAGGAAGCTTACAACTTCGATTCTTAACGGGAAACCGTATACTCCTACAACTGTGACTTACTCCAAACTTTTCCTGCATGATCAACAACAGTGTGGCAAAGAATTTTTAAGACTGGGTCTGTAAAATGAAATAGAAACAAGAAATTATAATTTGTTTTGGTTTGTTATTCAAAATAAGTCCCTCCGGTTTCAATACACTTCTTACAGCGATTTAATAATGATTCGAATGCCTTTTCCAGTTCACTTTGCGTAATTGAATCCAAAGCACGCGTCGAAGTTGTTTGTATGGTCGAAATTTCATCAAAATAACACCCTTTTAACGTCAGTTTAAGTTTTGGGAACAAAAAAGTCGCAGGGTGCTAAATCAGGCAAATACGGTGGATGATTCAACACACAGACGTTATGTTTCGCCAAAAATCTACAAACAAGAAGTGAGGTGTGACTGGGTGCATTATCGTGCAACAAACACCAACTGTTTTCATCCCGATATTCTGGACGAATGCGACGAATTCTGCCCATGAAACGCTTCAAAACATTTAAATAAAACTCACCAGCAATTGTTTGTTCACTTGGAACAAATTATTTGTGGATAATAACCTTACTATCGAGGAATGTAATGAGGATTGCTTTGAATTTCGATGGAACTTTTCTGGGTTTTTTTGGCTTATGGTGAGTTTTTTTACTTCCATTCCGCACTTTGTCGCTTTGTTTTAGGATCATATTGAAAACACCATGTTTCATCACCTGTAACAATCGATTTTAAGAAGTTTGGATCATTTTCAGGGGCTGAAATGATGTCTCTGCAATGTGCACTTCTCCTTGATTTTGTTCATTGGTTAACGTGTGTGGAACGAATTTAGCACAGACTTTTGTTTTGCCCAAATCTTCATGCAGGATGGTTCGAATCGTTTCTTTGTTGATGTTTAAAGACTCTTCCACCATTCTTAGTGACGCACATTGATTGTTTGCCACGAAATCACGCACTTTTTCAATAATCTCAGGTGTCTTAGATGAACTTGGTCTTCCGGTATGCTTATCATCTTCTAGCGTATCTCTTCCGTCCAAAAACGTCTGTGCCACAGGAAAACATTTGATATACTTAAACAAAACTCACCGTTAACTTGTTTCATCATTTGTTACGTTTCCCAGGCAATTTTACCAAGTTTTGCGTTAAATTTAATAACAGCCCTTTGTTCCATCTTAATAATTCAACATGAAAAAAATGTAACTTCTCTAATGAACGGCTGTTTCGTTTGAGTTGCTTTAACAACTGCGCAGTACTTTTGGCAGAAAGCAAGCAGATGGTCACGGTTTATAACGCATTCGCGATTACACTGGTGGCGCCACCCTAGGCTGAAATCTAGCGCCAGTCTTAAAAATTCTTTGACGCACTGTGCATTTATTAGGGCACCCTGAAGCACATCTCGTTGCACTTAGAGGGATTCTTACCCTACGTATTGAGAAGTTCATTGTTTCCTCTCGTTTTCGTTTTGGGTCACATAGAGCCTGAATTATGTTTTTCAGCTTTTTTAGAACAACATGTTTTGATTTGGTTTTACTAAGGATCAGTGTAGCTAACAAGCAATAAAATACATTAAATTTGTTTCGAGCGCACCATCTGTGTTTTATGAAATCTGTTCCAGAAACATGCTCGGATCGTAAAATATTTTTAAGTCGAAGATCATTTCCTCCCTAAAGATGGGATGGGCGCGCAGATTTACTTCGTGTACTTCGCTCTTGTTTTTCCTTGGTAACACGATATCCGCACCTTATCACGGCCGAACTTTGGCTTCGGTTGTAACATCATCGTAATTTCATCAGAATGTTTGCGAAACTCGAAGTGGGCAAAGCGCAACTACTACACGAAAAGCTCGGTTTTTATCCCAAAACCCAAAATGACTTCCGGCCTTATTTTAATTTAGGAAATGGTGGGAAGAGGTTGTTACGTGAGAAGAGTAATCACGGAAAATCCAAAGAAATCGCAACGTGAGATCGCTAACCAAATAACAATCAAGGTTTCTCCCCTACGTTTTTCTTTCTTTATTTCTGTTTTCTTTTTATCTGTTGGTCCTCCTCGCGAGCTGTATCACGGCGAGTGCGTGTTGTAAGAAGTCGTGGAGTCTTATTGACCCGGAAATTTCCCTTCATCTTTGGTAGCAAAATTCTGCGCTCTGAGGTTTTAATTAACTTAATGGCTGCAGTCAGCGAAAGTAGGGGATGCTATGGTGGGGGAAATGAGAGATTGAAGATTTTTCTTCAGCTCCTCCCAGATCTTCTGAGTTTGTTCGTCCTGAGTATTTCTTTTCATGTTGATATCAGTTATACTTTTTTTCTTGTTTGTTTATTGTTGATCCTAGAGTACCAACGATCCCGATCATTTTCCCTCAAGCAATCAAAACCGAGAACATTCTCCGTCTTTCTAGCTTTTTTTTTCTAATGGAAATGAGATCTTGAATTAGAGAACGCAATATGCACGCACAGCCTATTGTTGGGAATCTGGGCCTAAAACCACCTGGATAACTTTTGAGAACCAATTTAGACCCAAAGAGAGGGAAGAAATCATTGTATTGTAAACTGAACGGTATGTTTCTGTGCTAAAAACCGAATGATCCTTTGAGTACTGGCGTCTTTGATCAGGTGCAGATAGAAAGACGCCAGTACTCAAAGCATCATTCGGCTTTTACCACAAATACATACCGTTTAATTTACTATATGCAATGAAGTATACAATGTTTTACATAAATACAATGTAAAAACTGACTCAGATGTGGTATATCGCGGACCTACCACACTTGAGAAGGATGGTCCACCACAGTATCGACCTGGAACTGGAAAAGGCGAATCAGAAAAAGATCTCAGCTGAGTGAGTAAAAGACTATAAGATTAGTGTATGGAATACTAGAGGTATAAATGGCAAGAGGAATGAGGTGATTCCAGATATGAATAAGCATAGATTGGATGTGCTGTGTGTAAGTGAAACCAAAAAGAAGGAAATTGGGATAGAAGAAGTGAATGGAACAGTGTCTGTGTGGTCTGGAGTATTGGATAAGGTGAGAGAACAAGCTAGTGTAGATGCGATTTTAAGTATAAAGTTGATGAATAACTTGATTCACTATAGCTGCATAGGCGAGAGAATTCTTTGGATTCGTTTGAAAGTGAAACTTCAGAGAATAGTAATTGGTGTAGTGTATGCTCGTTGTGACGCGGAACTTTCTGATAGGAAGGAATATTTCTGGAATGAGCTAGAAGCTGTTTTGAGCCAGTTTGGTGATAAAGAGGTTATAATATCAGGGGATCTCAATGCTAGAGGTGTGCAGAATGCAATTTCTGACAATGTTCTGGGTAATTTTAATGATCCTTGTGTGAATGATAATGGTGAAATATTAATTGAACTTTGCATTGAGAACAGTTTGTGTGTATCTAATGCATTTTTCAACCACAAGTATATCCACTTATATACTTGGGAAAAATCGCACTCGACAAAAGAGTGTGATAGATTTTGTTGTCTACGATCAGCGTCTGAAACACTTAGTTGTTGACACTCGTGAGATGACTGGTGCGGATGTTGGTTCTGATCATTACTTGGTAATGTCACGAGTAAAACTGAATGTTAGTTGGAGGAAAAGCAATAGGAAGCCGCCCAGGATAGAAAGAATAAATTTGAAAGGCTCCCTGAAGATCATCGGCGTTATTCTGACGTACTCAGAGAAAGACCGAAGGAGCTGAAGTCTTGTGAGAGGGATGTAGAAAAAAGTGGGGATGTTTTAAGAATTGTGTTGTCACTGCTGCTGAAGAGGTCTGTGGCACCACAATAGTGGGTAACAATAGCGGTGATGTTTGGTGGAAAGTGAGATTGAAGAGGCAGTAAAGAGAAAGAAGGAAGCCCATTTGGGGATGTTGCAAGGTAGAGTTTATGTGGATGAATATCACTGTAAGAAGCGTAAAGCCGCTAAGCGTGTTCGTCAGAGTAAGGCAAAAGATAGGAAGGAGAAGTTGGAAAGGCATGAATTGGCTTTTTGCAAAGATAGGAAGACTTTCTGGAAGTACACGAGACTCAGAAAAAATAGGGTGAAAAAACTTGAAAGTTGTGTGAAGAATAGGATCGGGGAAATATGATATGGGAGCCCAGTGAGTTAAGTGAAAGATAGGGTGAATAGTTCTGTGAGTTATTAAATCAGGAAAGCAAACGTGATTCTGAGGCAGAATCAGATGATGTACAGTGAAGGATGGAAGCACAGGACGGATCTCAAGAGAAGAGGTGTGCAAAGCTCTAAATTCTCTTCAGGATGGTAAGGATCCGGGAGTTGATGGCATAACTGCCGAGATGTTGAAATAGGGTGGTGACTCTGTAATTGACTGGTTAACTGAAATTTGCCAGTTGTTCTGGGAGTTAGGAATGGTCCTTCGGGATTAAAAGGATGCTAGCATTGCTCCCTTGCATAAGGGAAAAGGTGATCAGACTGACTGCAAGAACTATCGTGGTATTAGCCTACTGAATGTGCCAAGGAAAGTGTTTCGTAAGATCGTTATTCAAAAAGTACGGGGTATTACATCAGAGAAAGTGTAGGGTGTTTAGAGTGGTTTTTTATGCCTGGCAAAGGCTGCGCTAACAAAAATTTTTCGTTACGCATGATGATTGAAAAGTATCTGGCTGTTGGTAAGAAAGTTTTTGCTGCCTTCATAAATTTAGAGAAAGCTTACGACCAAGTAAATAGGACACTTTTGTGGAAGGTATTGAATGAGTATGGTGTTACTGGGAATCTACTTCACAGTTTAAAAGCCATGCATGCTGGTAGTAGAGCTTGTGTACGAATGAATGGTGTTTTATCAAAATGGTTTTCTATTGGTGCAGGAGTCAGACAAGGTTGTGTAGCGTCACCATGACTGTTTAATATATTAATGGATGCGTGCATGCATGATGCCAAAATAGATAATACTGGTTTATGTCTTGGTGATATTCATGTGTGCAGATTGCTGTATGCTGATGACACTGTCCTGTTGGAAGAGAGCAAAAGTGAGTCGCAGAGTATGTTGTCCCGGATGTACGAAGTTTGCATGAAATTCAAACTGAGTACAAATAAGGAAAAACCAAAGTTATGGTTTTTGAGTGAGGAACTGTTAGCACTGAATGTAATATAAGTCTAAATGGAACAGGGTTTGACCAGGTGAGTGAGTTTGTGAATTTAGGAAGCAAGTTTGACAGAGAGAACAAATTGGATGGTGAAATTAGTAGGCGAGTGAATTCTTCATTTAAAGTCATGGCTGCTCTGGGAGGTTTTCACAGGAATGATAGGTTCTCAAGAGAGTCCCGCATGGCTGTGTGTATTTGTTCCTACTCTGATGTATGACAGTGAAACCTGGATACTACAGAAGAAACATAGGAGTCGTTTGTGTGTTGTGGCAAGACACGTCCTGATTTTGTGAGAAATGAATATGTGCTGTAGTTGTGTAATGTGAAGCAAAATGATGTTAGTAAGGTGGAGACTAATATGCTTCGGTGGTTTAGGCATGTTGAAAGAATGAGTGATGAGATTCTTAAAATGTTTTTAGCCCAAGTAGCAGGAAGGAAAGGCAGAGGAAGGCCAAGGAAGTCATGTGTGGTTCAGATTCAGGAGTGTCTGCATGAGAAAAAGGTTACGATTTTGAAGTATAGAAGATCTTGTGTGCGTCGTGTGATGGATGTCAGTGATACCCGAGTTGCATGTCAAGATCGCTGTAAATGGAGAAGTTTGATACGGCAACAGTAAGTAAAAATTATCAGGTAGTTTGTATTTTTTTAAATACAAACTATCTCAGAGAACAGCTTAGGAATTAACGGAAATGGTGACCCCAGAAATCTCCCCCACATTCGGTATTTTGAATAAAATTCAATTTGTGCACGGTCCCTGACTGAAAACTGCGGTGGAGATTTCCGTGGGGGAAATTTTCTGTTGGGGAGTTTTCCAATAGGCTGATTTACCGGATGTGGGGAAATTTTCCGGTGGGGGAATTTACCTGTGGGGGACTTCATCGTGATTCTTCCGAAACTTGAAATTTCATTTTCCCCGCCATTCTCAAGGGGAACGGATATATATGACGTACTACAGAGGTGAAGTACTTGTCAAGACAGCAAAGTTGCAGTGATAAATTTCGTTGGTGTAGCTTAATTGGGGAAGCACTTGGCTCCGGAGCAGAAGGATGCGTTTCGAGTTCCGCTACCGGCATAAATGTGTTTCACAAACTATGACGTTGAAATGGTTTTATAAAAGGTTTACTGCAAAGGATTCAGACTTGTTCGAAGCGGGGATAGTACAAACATGGAAGAACTCGTTAAGCGACTTTGAAAGTGGTATGATAGTCAAAATCTACGCTGAGAGTTGCACCAACTGAGAAATGGCAAAAACCTTCTCTGCTGTGCGAGAACAATTGTATCTTTGGTGTACAATGAGTGGTGCATAAACAACAGAACAAGCAGTAAGCGGTCTTACTGGGGTAGGAAACAAATGGCCTATGTCAGAGGTCAACGGCGGCAAGAGAGGATTGTAGACAAGATTCATTGCAAAAAGTAACCACGCAGCACAACAGCGGTATGGAGAGAGGAATTTCAGCATACACAACCCACGGCACATTGGGGCAAATGGGCTATAACAACAGATTTCGTATATCACGCGTCTCTGTTAAAAACCAAGAACTACACTTGCAGTGGGCACTGGGGTACCAAAACTTGCCTGCCTCTTGAAGAGAGGGGAAAGGTCGCCTGGACCAGTGAACCCCGTCTTCAGTTGATATACGCCGATGGACAGGCTCAGTAAGATGTGGTCTCATCAACATGAGTCGATCGATCTCAGCTTCTCAGTGTTAACTGTACAAACTAGCGGAGACGTTGAAATGGTCTAGTACAGGGATGGCCAACCCGCTGCACGCGTGCGCAGTGTCGTGCAGCGGGTTGGCAACCCCTTAACAACTTAAATCTGCGTTTTCAAGGTAAAAACAATCTTTTCCCAGTGTTATTCAACTCAATTGAGGCATTCATAGCAAACCTTGTTCATCTTGGAAAGCATCTTTCTCGGCATGATCTCGTACATTTTCCTGGAATGAAACAACAGTCACAAACTGAGTTCGGTGAGATTCCAAATTTTATTAAATATCAGTAACATATTTCTGATTTGAAAAACTCCTTTGAAAGCCAGGTTTTCAGACTTCCGAAACGAAAAACAAAATCTTCTCCTTTTCTCAAACCCCTTCTCTCTTTCTATCGAGGACATCATTCACTATCCAACAGTGCAGACTGAAATTTTGGAGCTTCAGAATAACACTGCAATTCACAGCAAGTTCAATGATGTGTTTGGAAATCCAGCCAGCCAGGAATTTGTCACTTTCTGGAAATATCTACCCCCTCTCTATTTCCTGCACTAGGAGACATGGCCCTGCAATATTGTGGCAGGTACGGGTCGAAAATATGTGAAAATACATTTCCTATCATGAATTTTGTGAAAATAAGTACAGTTCAGCACTCAGTGATCAGCATTTTAAAAATCTGTTGGTTCTTGCTACTTCATCTCTGAATATCAACATTGTAAAACTTGTGAAGAGGAAAAACATCCAAAAGCCTCACTAAGAAATAAGCATCATTTGTGGCAACTGTTGAGGAGGCATAAGTTAAGGCGGAGTGGCACGTTCAAGATTATCTACATCAAAAGTGACACGTGGCGAACCGTGCGTTGGCCACCCCTGGTCTAGGGCCTATTTTCGTAGCGGGTATTGGGGTCCTTGATAAACGGGTCAGAAAAAGAAGTTAGGAATATTGCACAAAATGAAGGATGCATGTATCTGACTCACGTAACAAGGGTTCAGATGTTGTCAGCGAGGCTACGTAACACAAACAATAAAGAGTGCGTTTACGAAAACAATTTGCTGTGCGATTTCTGCACACAACAAAGCAGCACTGCAATGTAGACAAAAATGGTAAATTTGGAGAATGTCCGTACCTCGAGATTTCAGAACCCGGTAATACCACCTCTGTGTCGAAGAACGTCTTGACACCTACGAGGGTCTGGTGCAGCTCGTCCCATTTTACAGGCAGCACGTCACGGAGATCTGCTAGTGTACTGGGGTATGGGACATGGTTACTCAGACGTCGCTCTACAGCGTCTGAAATGTTCTCAATGGTATTAACAGCAAGAGACCTCGGAGGCAGCTGTAACGATTCAATTCCATGGTCTTCAAGCTCTTGAAGCTCCAGGCACGATGACTGGTTCCATTGTTATCGAAAATACTAAATGCATGCCCAATAGCAGCCTGAAACAGTGTCACAATAGTCACAATGAGCTCATCTCGGTACATTGAGGAATTCGTGTAAGACAACATGAACATACGAGGGAGTATGGTCATTAAAGCACGCTCCTGCCCAGATCAGAACTGACTGCCCCTGGTAAGAGTGGACGGAATGCACATAGTGTGGTTACATTCGTGTGCCGTATCACTTCCACACGTGTACCTCGTCGAATATCACGATGAATAGCAAAACGGGATTCATCTGTGAAAAGTACATGGTGTCACTCTGTATTTCACGATATGAGGACCCAGGTACATTTTTGGCGACGGTGAGATGAAGTCAGTGTTATACATCTCAGTGGCCTCTGTGCTCTGAGTCCGTACTCGTGAAGACGTTTCGTAACGTTTGAGTACATACTGTGACGCTAGAAGCAGCTCGAAGTGATTATCAGAATTGTCTGCTGGTGATACTAGGCGTCCTCCGAGCGCTTACTTTCAGGTAGCGATCTTACCTCCTGGTAGTTATCCTCGCGCGACCACTCTTGTGTTCATCTGCAACAATTCCATGCCGTAGAAAGCTTGTATGTAGCCTGCTTACTATACTTCAATGCTATCCTCGGGCGACCACTCCTAGATCGATCTGCAACATTTCCAGGCCGTGGGAAGCTTGCATGTAGCCAAATTACTATACTTCCCTGCCATCCTTGGACGAACACTCCTGGGTCGATCTGCAACATTTCCATGCTGTAGAAAGTTGCATGTAGCCAACTTCCTTGTTATCATCGAAGGACCACTCTTGGGTCGATCTGCAACATTTCTATGCCGTAGAAAGCTTGTATGTAGCCAACTTACTATAAGTCCACGTTATCCTCAGGCGACCATTCCTGGATCGATCTGCAACATTTCCATGCCGTAGAAAGCTTGCATGTAGCCAACTTCCTTGTTATCATCGAAGGGCCACTCCTGGGTCGATCTGCAACATTTCCATGCCGTAGAAAGCGTGTATGTAGCCAACTTACTATACTCAATGCTAACCTCGGGCGACCATTCCTGGATCGATCTGCAACATTTCCATGCCGTAGAAAGCTTGCATGTAGCCAACTTACTATACTTCCCTGTTATCCTCGGGCGACCACTCCTGGGTCGATCTGCAACATTTCCGTGCCGTAGAAAGCTTGTATGTAGCCAACTTCCATGTTATCATCGAAGGACCACTCCTGGGTTGATCTGCAAGATTTCCATGCCGTAGAAAGCTTGTATGTAGCCAACTTACTATAAGTCTATGTTATCCTCAGGCGACCACTCCTGGGTCGATCTGCAACATTTCCATGCCGTTGAAAGCGTGTATGTAGCAAACTTACTATACTCAATGCTATCCTCAGGCGACCATTACTGGATCGATCTGCGTCATTCCATGCCGTAGAAAGCTTGTATGTAGCGAACTTCCATGTTATCATCGAAGGACCACTCCTGGGTTGATATGCGACATTTCCATGCCGTAGAAAGCTTGTATGTAGCCAAGTTACTATAAATCCATGTTATCCTCAGGCGACCACTTCTGTGTCGATCTGCAACATTTCCATGCCGTAGAAAGCGTGTATGTAGCAAACTTACTATACTCAATGCTATCCTCGGGCGACCATTACTGGATCGATCTGCAACATTTCCATGCCGTAGAAAGCTTGTATGCAGCCGATTTAATATACTTCGTGAAACTTCTAAAGCAGCAACCACATCGATCTGCCGTATGCCTGGCTGTAACATGACAACAGTCCTATTTCTGTTGTCAATGCTTAAACGTCGCCTGGGCATCATTTCAGGTTTATCCCGCACTGAAGGCAATACATTCAATAAACTTTTAAACCAAGAGGTGAAACAACCCATTTTCCACTTCTATCAGCGTACTTTTATCGGGAGATCTCAAGCCACGTGCTCTGTTTTCATGACGCGAATTTACAAACGACGTAGCTACCCGTGCTGATAACTCCAGTAGTCGCTAAATTTGCGTATCACCAGGTTTTGCCTTCGAAACTGTAATATCCCTGCATTTTTGTTACCAGTGTACCTCTGGGAAAATATATGGATGTAACCAAGTTTTTTAATATTGCTGAGGACCAGACGTACCCGCACATGTCCATGGTCCCCTTATGGAGAGTTCTGCTCCCTGCAGGATAAAAAATGCTGCTGGAACTAGGAGCGTGTTAGTTTGCTTTCACATGCTGGTTAAAGGGAAGGTGAAACGCCGTCGGAATAGACACCCACGTACTCTAGCGAAACTTCGGGACCAATTGACGCACGTGTGGCTGGAAATCGATGTTCAATACATCCACAACCTCGTGGAGTCTCTACCACAACGGATTCATGCTGTTATGAGGGCAAGAGGAGTCGTCACCCGTTATTAGATATGTTCTGACAGGGGTGACTAATTTTTTGTCTGGTGTGCTTACTAACTAACAAAAGCGCAAAGAGAACGCTGACTGTAAATTCGCCCAACGACCAACAGTTTCCTTTCAAAAACCGAAGCAATCCTAGAGGCCTTTGATTCCAACAAAAGAGAAGACAGTGTCTTACATCACAGTACCATTTCGCTCCATACAACAGGAATCTGGTAATTTTTTCTTTTGGGTGACTTTTTAAATGATCCCACAGATTTTCAATAGGATTTTAATCTGGGGATTTGGCCCGCCAGTCGAGGTGAGACAGCGTAGCTGATTGTTCGTCGTTCCACTCTGACACAGCTTTTTTAGACTTGTGCACACGGCAATTGTCGTCTTGGAAGACATTAGTGGTAATGTAATGCTGCTCCTAGAGATGTAGGGCAAAGGGCAAAACTTCGTCATTCAGAATGAGGAGGTACGCATGCAGGTTCAAATTTATCATCACTGCAACGAGAGGGCCCATTTCGTGGTACGAAAAACATTCCCAAATCATCACCAAACACCCTCGAGCTTGAACAGCACCTTCAACACAATCAAGATTAAAGGCTTCATTGTGTCTACGATGCACTCGTCGCTTCTCATCATTAGAGTACAAACAAAAACGAGACTCGTCAGACCAAATTACTCGTTTTCAATCCTCTATAGTAACGTTTAGGTGCTTCTGAGCCCATTGATAATGTACGACTTTGTGACTTGCTTTTAAAAGATACCTCTTCCGTGGTACTCTGCTGCAGGTGTCCATCGCATGCAGATCTCGTCGCAATGTTATTTCGGAAATTGATTGGAGTGGACTTTCATTGACTGTTTGGAGCAAATGTTGCCTGGTTTGAAATCGATTTGCCGTTTAAAGGCGTGAAACATCGCGACAGTCCCTGTTAGTAAGAATCGTTTTCCGGCCACAGTTACGTCACAGATTTTCAGTTGACTACGATCTACACCACTGTTGTAGACCTGCTGGACAATACGCTTCGACACACCAACAAATTGAACGACTTCTTTCACTTTGTGCCCGCGGGCACGACCAAACACGATGACTCTTTTTTGCCACTCAGTAGCGTCTGCCTTACAACCCATGTTACTGACTAAATTCAACACACAGGTTGCTCTTCACTACTGACTGCACGAGACAGAAATGATCTTGTAGACCACGTCGGTGCTATTTATCTCCCAAAAATGCTGTCACGGCGCCCTCTGTGCGACCGGTAACTTCTTATCATTTCTGTTAGGGGTGACTAATTTTTTGTCCGGTGTGCTTATGTTTGAGTTATTGTTTGGCCAGTTCTTCACAGATGAAGTGTCTAAATCATGACGCAAAACGAAAACAAAATAGTTAAAACTGACGCATAAGTTACCTAATGACCGTTCATTTTTAAACCATCAACCGCAAATTATATCTCAAAAGATCCAATCTCAGATGTTCAGAAAAAAACAGGAACTTGGTAATAAAAATTGAAAAATAGAAAAAGTAGCTTTTTGCAGTTTACGAAATCAGGAAGATGGCCCACGTGAAGAAGTCGGTAAAAGATATGAAGGAAAAAGAAATAAAAAAAGTGGATGACTTCCGTAGGAGCTACGTTGATTTACCTCAAGGGAATGCACTTTGGCTTTACCGATTGCATGATTCAACACAATAGCTGATAATTTTCAAATCAGGTTGGTTGGTTGGTAAATTTTTATGGCGCAAGGGCCATGTTTGGCCAAAGAGCGCCAGACACAAAACCATCATTTCATATCTGTGCAGAAACATCATACTAATACTTTGGAAGACAATTTTCCAAGGGAGAAAAAGCATTAGATTACCGGATTTTGTTTTCCAATCCAACAGGTATGGTTTATTCATCTGTCTTTTTTTTATTTTTTGATTGGATTTTTAACGACAACCGTGAGCAACTCAATGGGCTATAAGCAGTCGCCCGTCCCTAATTTAGGGTCACTGGTTCCAGGGAAGGGAGAGAACCAGTGCCGTAAGACAAACACAACATCCATGCCTCACCGGGATTCGAACCCGGACCCCTTTCGGACGAATGATCAGAGGCCATCGCTTAGACCACTGCGCCACCGGGGTGGCATTTCATCTGTCTCTAAGTAAGTCTTGTTGTCCCTATGGTTCATCTTTTACCGCGCCTTGCTTTTCCTACTGCCATATATGGCTAAAGAGGAAAGCTAACGGTAATTAAAATAGTGCACTGTATCAGCAATTAGTGGCTGTATGGATAATTAGAGCAAGCATGCAGTTCACTGAAAGACGAATTTACCTAAAGTGCAACAAGAATACCCTTCTGAGCAGCTGAAGTTGTTACCTTCTCGTCAGACCGAGGATTAGTATTGCGCGAGGTACACGGAATTGAAAGTTCGCCCACAAAACTTTCTTCCCATCTTAGCCATCAATTCTGAACGTGACTCTTTACTCAAAGAGCACTTTGAATGAAACAAGCGATAGCAAAGGAAAAGGAAAGCTTTCACAACTATCATCCACAATTTGTGACCAAATGATTGATCTGAGACTGGCAAAGAGTTCTTAGAGAACTGGATGATTTCGCATAGTATTCATTGATAGATTCAACACCAAATGTATCACGTGCAGATCAACTATCAATAGATATACGATATGGCTTCTAAGAAAACAGAGAAAGTCTTTCACATGACCCCAAGTAATCGTCGTAAACCTTTCTCGTCCTGGACGGTATAATTGATAGCCTACTCGAACGGTAATCGGGAGATGCGGATTCGATTACCGCACCCGGGCGATTAAAATTTTCAAATTTTCTGATGCGATTGATATTACATGTGGAACAGTAAATACAGTCAATTCAGAGAATTCTGACTGCTGTGTTAATTATTATGTCGTAAACCTCTTTTTAAAACCGGCAATGACTTTCTACCATGATTTTGGTAAGCAGTACCGTAAAGAAACAAAGAGCAATGTTCTGAAATCAGGAATTTTCTAGAACATTCCTTATGCTTTCCTATGTACGGTGTACCACAGGAATTATTTAATTTAGTGAATGTAAAGGCAGTGAAATGTTCTGGGGAAGCAGGCTGTAATTGCACGGATCTTGTTTTCATGTGTATTTAATGATTAATTCAGAACGACAATTTGTATTCTAACTTGTCCGAAAACACATAAGAAAGGCATATTCCGCACAAAAGTATAATCTTGATTTGTTGGTGTATCCATGACAAGGATTATACTGGGTTTGGTCTGAATCACACTATTTAAATTTGTAACGTGGGGAACGTCCTCGGGTATATCTCTACATCATCTATGCAAATCACGGCACACATAATAATGAGGATTAAAATGATTCAAGTTTACAAGCAAAATACTCACATTTATTGACTCTATTTAGTATGGTGCATACGGCGTGATGCCGCCTTAGGTGTAACATGCGAGCAGACAAGGTATGGTGTTCCGGGAAATGACACTGCAGCAGCACTGAAGTGCCAAAAGTCATGAGATAGCAGTATGCACATGTTTAACTGGCCTTTCCGTTGTATAAATGCGCGGCACAATTTTTAGCAGTTCCGAGGTGTAATCTCGTAAGTCAGGCTGAACAACCCGCCAGTAGGATTATGGCAAGCGGACGTGATTTATCGGAATTTGAACGATGCATGGTAGTGGGAGCCAGACTGATAAGACACTCAATTTCCGAATTTGTGCAAACATTCAACATTCCTCGATCTACAGGGTCACGTGTGTACAAAGGATATCTCATGGAAAGCATTACCACCCACTCTGGACAGCGCAGTGGCCGACCACGGGTGCTGAATGACAGTGACCAGCGGCGTCTGACCAGGATTGTCCATGTTAACAGAGAAGCGACACTGGCTCAAATAACATCCACATTCAATGCAGGAGGTACCAGAAATATATCCATCAAATCAGTTCAGCGTAATTTAGCGTCCATGGGGCATGGGAGCAGAAGACCCACCAGAGTGACTGTGTTTACACCACGACATCGGACAAAGCGCGTCACGTGGGCTCGTGAACACGATTATTAGACTTTGGAAGACTGGCAACATGTGGCCTAATCCGATAAGTCAAGATACTAGTAGTTACGAGCTGGTGGTAGGGTTCGTGTGTGGCGCAGACCCCATGAGGCCATGGACCCAAGCTGTCAAAAAGGCACTGTGCAAGCTGGTAGCGGTTCCATACATGTGTTGGGTGACTTTACGTGGCACGGTTTGGAACCTCTGGTCCTGGTAAACACGTTATTGACCGGTAATCACTTTGTTGCTCTGCTGGGCTACCATTTAAAGCCTTTCATGTATCCCAACAACGATGGGATTTTCCAGGCCACCAATGCACTATGTCATAGGGACCAAATTGTCCAAAATTGGTTCGAGGAGCATTCTGGACAGTTCCGACGGAAGGTGTGTCCACCACGTTCCACCCAATAGAGCACTTATGGGACCTGGTGGATAGGTCCATTCGCACCCAAGATCCGGCACCTACAAATACCAGAGAACTGTGGACGGCTGTTCAGACGGCATGGCTCAACATCTCTCCAGAAGTCATTCGGCCACTTGTGGAATCGATGCCACGTCGCTTTGTTGCTCTGCTGGCTGACCATTTGCAGCCCAAATGGTCACCCAGCTGCACTTCACCGGGCTAGAGGAGATCCTACACGATACTAAGTACGTACCCCATGACTCTTGGCACTTCAAGGTAGTATAGTGCATAAGGAGTGATGCTGCCAAGTAGGGCGAGAAATAAAGTCGAGTAGACAGTGTAAGATATGTCAGAGAAAATGACACTGCAGGAATGTTTACGGACTTCCTTCGGTAGTTTTAATAAAACACTTCTTGTAATTTTCAGCAGCTCGTTTGTTATCACGGGTATAATGTCCTAAAACAAACAGTCAACTGCTCAATACAGCTCCGAGTGGTCTGACGCGGGGTTTCTGGCCAATCGACCGAGATGAGCCTGAGCTCGATACCCAGATGAAGGATGTGTGTGTGTGTGGGGGGGGGGTCTACCTTCCCCCGTGGCCGAGAAGTCAGAGTGATTGCTTCTAGCTAGTCATCAAAAGGGCCAGGGTTCGTGTTTCGGATGAGTGGTGCGTTTGTCTTACGTTCCCCTTTCTGGAACTATTGGCTCTAAATTAGGGATTGGCGACTGTTTGCATATCTCGAAGTTACTCTTGTTGGTCGTTACACCCCAAAACAAGAGTCTCTGTCTGATGGCGGTAGCTCGGTAACATCCCTGGAACAAGTGGCCCTAAAATAGGGACGGGCGACTGATTATTTTTACCCATGGGAAGTAAACGTAAGGCGTTAAAACTGTGAAAAAACATTGGAAGTTATAGAACATGTAGAAATGGAGAAATGTTAGTGTATAACTCCAATTTAACCTTTCTTTTTTGAGTTTCTGTTTTTTTGAAAATTGTTACTTCTCGGTTAAATTTTCTTTCTGAACGGCATGTCACGGATCTTTCCTGTTAACTGCCCGCCACTGTTTGTTCATTGTTACATAAATGATACTATTTGACTTCCGAATAAGAACGCTTTCAAGCAGTTCCCGATTTTGAGTGTATCGTTCCGCTTTGTTTACACGAAGCCTGATCACACCCAACATGAGAGAAAGTAGTTCACGATAAATGTTATGGGAATTTTTTTTTTATTGGTATATAAAATGACATTATAAATAGCAAAAACCTACTTATTCACTTTTTAATATAATTTAAACTGTTTAAGAAATATATAAAAGAAAAAAATATACAGTATAAGAAAACAAATGAAACCGAATAGCTACAAATTAGGTAACAAAAGCACTCTGGGGGCCAATACGCTACGATATCTTTCATAGTTTCTAAAAATGATCGTCATTAGTTTTCAATCTTTTTCGCCAAATAAATTCACAAAGGTACGAATCCAACATGTTCCTATGAATGCCCCAACGAGTTTTATTTCTAAATTTCGCCTTTCCCCACATAGATTCCACTTATTGAGTATGTGCACCTGTGTTGGGATTTACAAAGTTCAGCGAAGGATTTACCTGCAAGTGTAAATAATCTTCAGATAGACGGTTGTACTCTCGCCATTCGTCCGATATTATTGTTGTCCCATGACGTAAATATTGTTTAATAATTGGTATTAAAATACAGCTACTTCGCTCTGGAACAGTTGTAAGGAAGTACTCATGAGATTCTCTAGATATTATTCCGAAAACTCATTGCTCTGGCAATATACGACCAATGTTGTTTTTCCTTTTAGAAAATCAACTTCCATCTATTTCTACTGTGAGTCCTGGTCCTCCTATCAACGAAGATTTCCTTAACAAACTTGCGGCACAAACTTCTCTTATATAATTATTAAAGCCCGCACAAGTGTTCTTATTTATACGCAGTTGATGCTTACAAAAACAAAAGAAATTCTTGTATAATCATAACTCCAAGAATTTACGAAAGATATAGCCGTTTTTTACGCTTTCCAACCGTAGGTTGAAGAAGCGTATATGATCCAGCTTTGTCCGTCCGTCCGTCTGTCCGCACGATAACTCACGTGAAAATGGTTCGATTTCGACGAAATTTTAGTATGTGGTAGGGGACTACCTGGGGACGAACCCTATTGAAAGTGGGCGAAACAGGGCAAAGGTCAGGACATAGGAGCGGGATTCATTCCATTGCTCTTATGCGTCATAACTTGCATAAAAATGGTTCGATTTCGATGGAATTTTAGTATGTGGTAGGGAACCATCTGGGGACGATCCCTATTGAAAATGGGTGGAATGGGGGTCAAAGGTCATGGCATAAAAGCGAGATCCATTTCATTGCCTTTATGCGTCA
This sequence comes from Macrothele yani, assembly GCA_039090855.1. Classification (NCBI taxonomy): domain Eukaryota; kingdom Metazoa; phylum Arthropoda; class Arachnida; order Araneae; family Macrothelidae; genus Macrothele; species Macrothele yani. Next base: position 34,807,057 of record CM077011.1, read on the forward strand.
TAACGTGCGTAAATATGGTTCGATTTCGATGAAATTTTAGTATGTGGTAGGGAACCACTGGGCACGAACCCTATTGAAAATTGGCGAAATGGGGTCAAAGGTCAGGCAGGGCATAAGAGCGGGATTTATTCCATTGTCCTTATGCGTCATAACTTGCGTAAAAATGGTTCGATTTTGATGAAATTTTCGTATGTGGTAAGGAATCACCTGGGAACGAAACCTACTGAAAATGGGCGGAATGGGGTCAAAGGTCAGGACATAAAAGCGGGATCCATTTCATTGCCTTTATGCGTCATAACATGCGTAAATATGGTTCGATTTCGATGAAATTTTAGTATGTGGTAGGGAACCACCTGGTCACGAACCCTATTGGAAATGGGGTCAAAGGTCAGGCAGGACATAAGAGCGGGATTTGTTCCGTTGCCCTTATGCGTCATAACTTGCGTAAAAATGGTTCGATTTCGATGAAATTTTAGTATTTGGTAAGGGACCACCTGGGGACGAACCCTATTGAAAATGGGCGGAATGGGTTTAAAGGTCAGGACATAAAAGCAGGATCCATTTCATTGCCTTTATGCGTCATAACATGCGCAAATATGGTTCGATTTCGATGAAATTTTAGTATGTGGTAGGGAACTCCCTGAGCACGAACCCTATTTAAAATGGGCGAAATGGGGTCAAAGGTCAGGACACTGGAGTGGGATCCATTCCACTGCCCTTGTGCATCATAACTTACCTAAAAATGTTTCAATTGCGACAAAACGTTATCATGTTGTTCCGGAGGTATAGTGAACCGGCTCTGTTGAATATCAACGTAATGGGGTCAAAGGTCATTGCACAAAAGCAAGTATTATTCTACAGCCATTATTCTCATAACTTCCGTAAAACTGCTTCTATTGCGACAAAACTTTAAGTATGTTGTTCTTGAGGTATACTGAACCGATTCTGTTGAATATCATCGAAATGGGGTCAAAGGTCAGAACACAGGAGCGAGATTTATTCCACAGCCATTCTCCTCATAACTTTAGTAATAATTTCTGGTATGTTGGGAAGCGTATCATAATCAATGCATTGCATGATTTTACTAACTTGTGAAGTCTAATTTAAAACCTGTGAACCACGTATTAGAACGTAAAGGTATTTCTTCTCGGTATTATCGTTTATAATATCACCATCTCTCTCTTCCACTGACCTAAAGAGCAATTTCTTCGAGCATGTAAAACTTCTTAATTTTGAAGGAACCGTACGGCATATTGTCGAATTGTAACCGTTGTCAATAAATTAAAAAAAATAAATTTGAAGACACATAATTCCAAAGCGCAGACAAACGAGTAAAAAAACATTCCTTCCGAATGATCACACATAATTCCAGAGCGTAGACAAACGGTCAAAAGAACGTGATCACTGCGCATAGGTGGTACGCATAGAGAAGCACGTGATCAATGCGCATCTGCTGCTGAGGGCTCTGTGTTCTACCAAGGCTGAACTGGATCCTACCAGGCTGTGTAACATTAAGCAAAAACAGCGAGGACAGAAAAAATGAGTTGGGACGCAGTGCCATCTATTGACGTGGTTCGCATAAACAAACTGATTCATTTGAGATTTTATTTATATTCACTTTCACGTGAACAGATGGATATTTACATATTGAATTCGCAGTACTTGGGCAAGATAATTTTTCTGTATGAACTGGTGTAATTTATGTGTAAATCTTAGTCCTCCTTTATTCTTCAACGATCTAGGGCTGAGATTTTGGTAAATGTGTGGGTTAGCGTCTTAAATTATTTCGTCGGAAAAATGTTAGTACCTGGAAAAAAGTGCGACGTACAGATTTTAGAGTATGGAAATTAATGGCAAATGAAGCAGAAATTTCGTATTTTAAATGTATTTTAAAGATTTTTATCGTAACATGTACCTGTAAGTTCGATGCTGTGAAGAGACGCTGCCGTAGGCCTAACACATCCCTACCGCGACGCTTGACATCGTCGCGGTAGCGATGCGCTAGACCTACAGCAAAGTCTCTTCACGGCATTGCACTTACACGTAAATATTACGATAAAAATCTTTAAAAGACATTTAAAGCAGGAAATTTCTGCACCATTTGCCATTAATGTCCATACTCTAAAATCTGTACGTCGCACTTTTCCCAGGTGCTAACATTTTTCCGACGAAATAATTTAAAACGCAAATCTACATATTTACCCACTATTTTACTTAACACGAATTTGTATAGCTGAGGTTTTTTTTCTAAAATTGATTTAGATACATAATTATCAGAATGAAAATGCTTACCACAAACAATAGTTGAAGGTGACTTGTCATTTGGAGCAAAATCCTGACGATATATTGCTTTCAGCCACAGTTGCTTTAAGTTCTGAACTGAGGGAAACTCATGGAATGAAAATCCCACCTTTTTCTTCTCAGAAGATGTGCACATCGGCGCACAACAGTAAACCATTTTGAAAATGGGTTCAGTTTGGTTTTAAAACTGTAAGGTTTTTTTAAAAGAAACACAAGAAAAAACGACGAACATACACAATCCAGCAATTCAAACAACGTGGAAACTGAGTTGTTTATATCTTGGGACGCAGTGCCATCTAACGGCTGAAATCGTCCCTAACGCCCACTGGCCAATCACCAAAAGTCTATTGTCTTCAACGTTAATGTTATAGCCTGTGCTTCATCCAGTTCAGCCTTGGTTCTACTTTCGAAATCGAGAACTACTTGAAAGCGTTCTTTTTCGGAAGTGAAATAGTGAGGGGCAGATAACAGGAAAGGTCCCCTGTCACTTTTCTGAATTTCATTATAAACGTTTAGGGAACAACGGACAGTGATTCAAAAGCAAATAATAATCCACATAGAAAGAAATGTTTGAGGGGTTTAGACGTTAAATTCAGAAAGTGTAATCGGGAGATAACCAAATTTTATGTACGAGATAGCAGCAAAAGTAGAAGCTTGAAATATATTATATTCGTCACAATTGCCAATAATCATAGCTTACGTACGATTGCTGAGAAGTTTGGAGTTGGAAATACACAAATAAGTAACATTTTGTGGAAGAGAAATAGGTTAAGAAAATAGTACTCGGAAAATAGTGATGGTAATCCCAAAAATAAGATCCTCAAAACCAAATGGATGGCAATCGATAAATATCGTTTACGAATGTTCTTCGGCTGCCAGGAACAAGAGCATATCCACCTCTGGTTCATTATTTCAAGAAAAAGCTCTAGGCTTAGCAAAAGAGTTCAGCATCACAGACTTTAAAGCTTGAAATGGAGAGTGAATAAGAGCACAAGCAAAGGTTGTATAGATAAAATCTAAACATACATGTATATAATTTCCTTTCGTCTGAACGTTTGAACATTTGTCCTATTTTGTTGGCGCCTGTTGGTGCTTGCATATTTTAACTGTTGAATCTCTGCCTCAAACAATATATTTTTTATTGTTGTAATCAGTGGCGTATCTTGGGACCGAGACCTGGGCTATCTCACCCCCCCCCTACACAGTACTTTTTTTTTAATTGCGGTTTATTTTTTAATTGTTAAGTAGTAGAAGTAACATTTTTTCTAAATTTTAGGTACATGCTATTGCTAACATGATACCTAAGAATTATGAGGATTAGGATTTGAACACTTATTTGTACACGAACTCCATTCTTCTTTCCTTTTGTGTGAACTTGAGTGTTACGTTTTCACAAAATTGTTTCTTCCGAGTGCTTTTCCATATTTAAAAAGAATGTTTTTCTCTATTAACAAACCAACCAAGTTGCTCGAATGTGCATGTCCTTGTGTGGCTCTAAGATATATCTTGATTCTTTTTAACACGTAAAAACTTCTTTCGGCAGTTGCAGTTGTTGATGCAAAGTTTAATATTAGATCTGCTAATTTGTACACTTCAATAAACACTATGTCCAGTTATTTAACTTTATGTAGCAAGTAATGCCTCTTACTGATTTATTTTGTATTCATCAAGGGAATAAAACACCTTCAGTTCATTTTTTAATCGAGCTGTATCAAAATTTGAGGCATAGAGTTCTTTAGGCTCTGATAGTAGATGTTCAGGAAAGCTTTCACAAAATTTATCAAAACAGTTCAAATCCAACAAAGCCGCAAATTTAAGATATAATATCACTGATTTTAATTCATTGACACTTCACACAAACTGAAACAACTCTCGCGAAGATACTGTTAAAGACGGAAGCATGGAGGGAATGAGGTAGTCCGAAGTCTTGTCTTTCCTGAGCGAACCGTTCCGCAAAGCAATGGTCCATTCACCTCTATATGCTGATTCATGTTGTCATGGAAACGCTAGCATACGATCGTATCGAAGTTCTTCGAATCAAAACAGCGAAGATTCTCGAAGACCTGCTTGTGTTATGTGGTTGGTCATCGCTCGCCAGACTGATTTCCATAATCGAAAGAAGCTAATCCGCTCGTGTTTTTGTCGCGCCGTAAGCTTCGACATATCTTAATACCGTTCATAATTGACTTTATGGTGTATATTTAATTTACTTCTATTTGTGAATTCTCTGGGCTTCGTAGCTAGCCTCGAATATACGCCACTGGCTGTAATGTTCAAATTCATTTTTGTTCATTGTTTCACTTTGACGAGGCATTGTTTCGTGTATTTTTTTGGGAAGCTCCATATCAAGGTAAAATTCTTACAACAATAAAATATAGCTAATCAACACAGCACACACGTGTACCACTTTGCTTTGTTGCCATAGCAACAAAAACCGATTTTTCACAGCTGCTTGTGTGATGTCACCTCATCCAAATCATTCTGACAAGACGTCAGAGATGCGTTACGTCACACGAGTAAAGTATTTTCAACAGAGCTTTATTTAGAAATTGGAAAACGTTACGTCAGGAATTTTGGATCTACTTTGTCGTTCGTAAACGACATACAGAATATTTCATTTAGAATCCTATCGTATGAAATTTAATTTTAAGATTCCCCTTGCGAACTTAAACTGATTATTTTAGAGTGTCAAACCACTTTCTTTTCTCATTTCAGTCTAAAAATTGAGAATTCCATTACAGAACGTAACAGTGTGTTATTATTATTTCATGCGTATGCTGAAGAAATATGATTTGGGAACTTGCTTTTTCCTTACACCACGAAATTCTCAGATTACTAAATTTTTTTTCGCAGAATATAACAAGGTATTCTGTTATTTACATTTGTAGAAAAAATGAAAAACGAAGAAAAAAAAAGAAATAAAAATACTTTTTGTGCTTCTGCTGATGAACTACCACTACATTTTAACATGCGCAACTGCGCAATTCTACGTTCACCCAAGAAAAGAAAATACCTGGTTATTGAACAATTACTCAACATATTGTATCTTATTTCCACCCGTCATTGTTGACGGTTTTCACCTGGTTCCTCTATAATTGAGGATTATTTTTAGAAAGAAATTTGTGATACTCTACTATTCTTGAGAGCGCTTCCCGAAAAAACAATGCCTCTGAAAGGTGAACAATGCAGAGGTTGGGAAGGTTTCCAAAGAGCGTATTACAGCATCATTCTGAGCAAATATGGCAGGAGAAAAAGTCTCTCTACTTGCAACTAGGAGATGCAAGAAATCTCGATGTTATAAAAATATTGATTACATGAAGTGGATTACAGGTCAAATAGGAAAGTATGAAGTGAATTACAGATCAAATACGAAAGCATGAATTTATCATTACTGTCAACATTTCTGAATGGTTCATAATCCTGGACCAAAATGCGTAAGGTTAACAAAAGAGATCCAGCTTGAACATGTTAAAATCTTCTTTCCATCGTACATAATGTCTGTATGTCAGCCTTTGGACAAAGGCATGATTTGCTCGTTTAAAGCTATGTACAGTCATCTAGTTTTAAAAAACCGCATTTGCAAAATGAAGATTAGGACACCAGTAAGTTATTTGTCGAAAACAGTCAACGTTCTTGACGTACTTCAATGATTGAGCTTAAAGTAACGGAATCCGCCACTAGAAATGTCAGCAACTCAGTGGAAAGTCGAGTGCATATATTGTTAACATAATCTGGCCACAGCGGCTGCTCGGCTGCCGCTTATGTAGCTGTTGACAGCGGTCTAGCTGTGAAAGTAGTAGAGCTGGAGATAACACTGTGAAACAAAATGTGAACAATTACGTGACTGTCTGAATATTTTGATGTTTTCTTTGTTAATTATCGTGCGAATATTTCAGAATTGCCGCTATATTTGGCATAGCACTAATAGGTTTGCCACAATTAAAGTTACCCCAAAATTTATGCAATTGTATGATGTAAAACGGATATTAAAATGCATTAGGCACTAGGACAGGGGATGTAAGAGTACCAATCATGAATACTATCAATACACAGCACGAATTGGAACAACTGAAGACAAAAGGCATATCTGCCCTAAAAAGTAACTTTGGATCGCCTTTGCCTCTTATGAATACTACAGCATGGAACACCGAATTCTAGATATAGTCTCCCATCATGGTTTCTCATCCCATCTTCCTTGAAATTTCTTTTCCATATTTTGCATGTCTTCGTGAAACCTCTCATTATTTTCATCACTCACTCCTCCCAAGTTTTCTCTGAAAAAATTGTGATGTGAGTGCAAGTTATGAAATTCACTGACATTCAACACCCCATTCTTCCAAAATTGTCCACTAAATTCTCCACAAGCTGCTTGTAGTTGGTGCTCTTCCTGTTTCCAAGAAATTTAGTCACAACAAAACGAAATGACTGCCTGACAATCTTTTCAACATCAGTCATTTTGCTTTCTAGTTCGTCTGAGATTAGCATTGCATTTATCTGTGGCCCCACAAATATATTACCTTTTACTTTGGTATTTGAGATATTTGGGAAGATTGAGCGAATGAACTTGAGTGCATATCCATCAGGATTCAATGCTTTTACAAACTAACTGCTTCGTCAGTCCCAACTTCATATGCAGCGGGAGTAATAAGATTTTCTTACTGGAACGTGGGCGTTGTGTCGAAAATTCTGTGTACCGACTTACAGCTCAACTCTCGGAGCCATTCTTTTGTTTTGTAATATTCGCTGACTGCTCTGCTGTTTCACAAGTAAAGGAAACAAGGATACTTTGTTAAGCCAGGCTGCAGGCACAAAGGAACCCAATCATCTTAAAATCAGCACAGACATCCCAGTTCTGTTCATGATATTTGATTTTTTCTAGAAGAAGCTTGACATTGGTTTTCATGTGCATGGAGTGTGCAACTGGAATTGAAGGGTATATATTTCCACTGGGCAATAACACTGCATTCAAACTTCTTACCGAACTGTCTCCATTCTTCAGGTATGTGAGGAATGCCAATGTTCTCAGAGAGCCCATTTATATCGAAGCAATGGAAAAGAGCATCAGTCACAACATAATATTGTGCATGTGTTTCACATCTTTTTCTGAACGTGGTCGATTTGCAGCTGGGATTTAATAAGTTCCATTCATTCAAACGAGAAGTAAAGTTCTGCATTTGATTTTGTAAGCCCCAAGTCTCTTATTAAATCATCAAGTTCTTGTTGATTTGTGAAATGTGGCTAAGTACTGCAAGATGCACCTTGGAAGTCCATATCTTTGTCGTCCTTACAATCACCACCATTCTGGACATATACCTCTATTGTATCCAAACTGTTCGGTGACTGTGGGATGGGAAGCTCATCGCAATGTGGAACTGGTGTAGTAGATGATGGCATGTTGGGATATGCAATGACATTCCGGTCTCTAGGTTTCTTGTACTTGGAAATATTCACCGTACAAAAGAAGAAACAGTCATCAAGTTGACACTTTGGTTCTCACCAAGTTCGCGGAATGGGGAATGGAAAATAACACTGCTTTACTTGCACCAAGAAGCCAAACTTCCAAAGTTGACCTGCAACTGCCACAGCAAAAATGCGGTGCCCAAACCTTGGCTTGATCTCTCATAGGCATTCCGAAGTAATCTTGATATGCAATTGAAAACTTAGTCCCTGTGGTTATTTTCTGCTTGACTTGCTGAGGACCAATATAGTGCTCACAAACATAATAGAAAGAGTCCGGGGAGAGCTTACAACCTATTGTCATGGCCATGTTTACACTGTAACAAAGGCGAATGACAGTGTACTAATAAAAACGCAAAATTTAAAACAACTAATTAAAGTTTTGATGATTCAAAAATAAAAAGAAATAAAAAACTAAGACCACCGTTGGAATTAGCGCCTCTGAGTTCTATAAGAAACATTAAACAATCGACATAAACAAGCTTTATGTTGCACAGTGTACTTGGTACTTGAGTTTTTTTATTGGAGGTTTAACGACTACCGTGAGCTATAAGCAGTCGCCTGTCCCTAATTTAGGGCCACTGGTTCCAGGGAAGGGAGAGAGCCAGCGCCGAAAGACAAACACAATACCCATGCCTCACCGGGACTCGAACCCTGACCCATATCGAACGAATGATCACAAGCCATCGCTTAGAGCACTGCGCCACCGGGGCTTTTGTTGAAAGAAAAAATCCGAATGGAGGTTGTAGTGAAGATGAGGAAGTACAGGAAGATGTGGCCAGGTCTTGTTGTGAGAAATTACACCGGAAGTTTTGAATTTTTTCAGATCATAATGTCCTTTTCTGTTCGGCATAAGGATGATGAAAATCTGTTCCTCGACTTTTAGATTGACGTTGAGCTCGAGATTATAACAGAGAAAATTTCTGGACTTCGAATACATTAGGTTTTTCAAATCTTCCGAAGAATACACACATGCTCTATATTTTCCAAGAACACCATCTTTTTTTCCATATGTCACCTTTAATACGATAAGGTATGCATAGAAGTTTAATTAAGACTACCATAATTCGAAATGTTATAAACGTATTAATTTACAAAATTGTTTTGGCCTTATTTAGTTCCCACCAAAGGTGATTTTTTATGTGAGCGTCAGTACAACTGAAATTAAATTCAGACCTCTCTTTGTTTGCATTTCTAACATACAACCGAAAGTACAAACCTTTTAATCAAAACATAGCATCATACTCTAGGTTAGGTTAAGAAATTACAGTTATGGATAAACGAAAAATGGAGATTACTTACATCATCATCATCATCATTAAGCTGTTCTCTGAGATTCCGAGGTTAGCTCCACAAAGAAATACAAACTAACAGATATTTTTTTTTACTGTTGCCGTATCAAACTTCTCCATTTACAGCAATCGTGATATACAACTCGGGCTTCACTGACATCCATCACACGCCGTACACAAGATCTTCTATACTTCACACTCATAATCTTTTTCTCATGCAGACACTCCTGAATTGCCGCCCCGGTGGCGCAGTGGTCTAAGGCGCTGGCCTCTGATCATTCGTCCGTAAGGGGTGTGGGTTCGAATCCCGGTCAGGCATGGATGTTGTGTTTGTCTTACGGCACTGGCTCTCTCCCTTCCCTGGAACCAGTGACCCTAAATTAGGGACGGGCGACTGCTTATAGCCCATTGAGTTGCTCACGGTGGTCGTTAAACTCCAATCAAAAAAAAAAAAAAAAAAAAACACTCCTGAATCTGATTCTCCCATGACTTCCTTGGCCTTTCCCTGCCTTTCCTTCCTGCCACTTGTGCTAAAAAGATTTTCTCAGTAAGCATCTCATCACTCATTCTTTCAACATGGCCAAACCACCAAAGCATATTAGCCTCCACCTTGCTAACATGCTAACAACATTTTGCTTCACATTACACAACCGCAACACATCTTTCCAATGTTTTTTCTGTAGTACCCAGGTTTCACTGCCGTGCATCAGAGTAGGAACAATTACACTTTCATACACAGCCATGCGGGACTCTCTTGAGAACTCATCATTCCTGTAAAAACCTCCCAAAGCAGCCATGTCATTCAATGAAGGATTCACTCGCCTACTAATTTCGCCATCCAATGTTTTTCATGTATTGGAATGCATGATTGCTTACATGAGTTCCAATATATGATAAACATTGGGCTCCAATCATTTGGGATTTGAAATGCGGAATGTGTATTAAATAACATTGAAAGCCCAAATTGTTTGTGATAGATATCCTTCGATTAACGGATGGTTATGTTAGTATCAGTCTAATTCATTTATAGCATAGAAGTGCTTACGCGTGAAACCGCCGTGAAATTTAAGTTGAATCTAAAGGGGTAAAGGTAGAATTTCAATAGAGAAACTGTTTCACATTAAAATGAGCTGTGGCCGAAAAATTCTGTTTCTTTTAGGAGCAACGTTCTCCTGCCTCCGTAGCTTCTTAGTAAGCCGAGGAGCAGGAGGTCATAAAAAGAAAGGTTTTTCGTACTCGAGGGAAAAATTGAGCGATTTATCTTAGCAAAGGGGAACCATATCCTCTCCAAGCGTGCCATTTAGATGACAAGAGCAAGCTGCTAAAACAAAAGGAAAAAAATGTTTCGTTGCCAGAAGTACCTCGTTTAAGTAGCTTTCTAAGAGAAAGTACTGGTAGAAATTCAAAGGATCTATAAGCGTGGAAAGGGCATAGAAATACGGAAAATTCGTGGAAGAAAATCGTCTTCTATTAAACCGGTGTTGCCTCATCTGATTTACAAATTGGCAGCGTCGCTCAATTACGATGTAGATTTCGCCGCTCCAGCTCTAATAACAGAAGACAGTCGCGTCACTTCAATACCCCACCCTCGAAATCCATCCGTTCTTCATTTTCCAGATTTTAAGCGCTGCTGGAAAACGAAGAAACACACGCGTGCCTAGATGTATATATATATATTTGAAGCTATTTCCTCCCTCCCACCTTCCTTTCTCTTCTTCTGATTTAGTGAAAAGAAGACCCGTTCCTATGGTAACCACGTGTTTCATTTTTCACGCTTCATTTTTATTGGAAACGCTTTCGAGCTGTTGTTAGAACTGAAAAGAAAAAAAAAGAACGAAAAACAAAGGGGAAATATTGGCTCCTTTTTATTTTCTTTCTCTTCTCTGTTTAATCATTTTGTTTCAGAACGATTCGTGTGTAACAAATGTTTAGTTTCGAGAGATTGCAAATCAAGAGTTCATTCGAGAAGTCCCTCTTTCAGTTTAATTTATTCTTCAAAGATTAAGAAAGCTGTGTATAACATACATTTACGGAGGCATATTGTTCCGAGCGATTGTCTTGTAATCATTTTCCTACATTTTAGTATAGACGTCTTGAAAGGAAACGTATTTTGAAACCCTTCTTGGAAGTTCTGATGAATGTTTAATAAGCAAAGCTACGTAGAACGGAGAATACAGAAACTAAATTCGGTATCAAAATCGTCAAACTGTACAACAGAAAAAAGGGAAAGAAGAAGAAGGAGAAAAAGGAATAGTAATAGTAATTTCCCAGATACACAGTTACTCTTTATATCTAATATTGTTGAACTCGTACTGGGTTGAAAAGAAAGTAATGTCTGCAAATGCAAGACAACAGAATGGTGCTGATTACTGTATATACATGTCAGTGGCGTATATTCCAGGCTAGCTAGGAAGCCCAGAGAATGCACAAATAAAAGTCAATTATCAACGGTATTAAGATATATCGATGCTTCCGGTGTGAAAACAACAAGAGCAGATTCGCTTCTTCCGATTATGGAAATCAGTCTGGCGAATGTTGACCAACGGCATAACGCAAGCAGGTCTTCGAGTCTTCGATGTTCTGATTAGAAGAACTTTGATACGATAGCCTGCTAGCGTTACCATGACAACATGAATGAGCGTATGGAGGGGAATGGACCATTGCTTTGCGCAACGGTTCGCTCAGAAAAGAGAAGACTTAGGACTACCTCAGTCCCTCCAAACTTCCGCCTTTAACAGCGCGTGTTTCGGGAGAGTGGTTTCAGTTTGTGTGAAGTGTCAATGAATTAAAATCAGTGGTATTATATCTTAAATTCGTGGATTTGCTGAATTCGGACTGTTTTGATAAACTTTGTGAAAGCTTCCATGAACATCTATCTATCAGAGCTTAACGAACTCTATGCTTCAAATTTTGATACAGTTCGATTAAAAAATGAACTGAAGGTGTTTTATTTAATCCCTTGATGTATACAAAACAAATCAGTAAGATACATTAATTGTTACATAAAGTTGAATAATTGGGCATAGTGTTTATTGAGGTGTACAAATTAGCAGATCTAATATTAAACTTTGGATACCGTTCCTGTAGAATTCTGGCGGCTTGGACTCAAAGAAGTAAGTAGGGGCGCTTTCGATATCGTCCCGGTAGGTGAACCGCTGTCCGTCCGGGAAATGCTGCAACGACAGGAAATGATGGTAGTCGCTTGGGGCGATGTCCGAGGAATAAGGTGGGTGCGGCAGCAGCTCCGAACCCAAGTCTCTGATCTTGTGACAGGTCACCCGCGCTGTGTGAGGTGTAGCTCCATCCTGATATAGGAGGACCCCTTGCGGTTCAGCAGAGCTGGTCGTTTCGACGTGAGAAATGCGTGCACATCGTTGAGCAGACGACAGTACAGATCATCGGAGATAATAGTGTTGTCAGGAAGCAGCTCAAAAACACGGCACCCAGCATATCCCATTAAAGAGGCCGCAGAACCTTACGTGGGGGTAAGCTGGCTTTAGGTGTCGGCATGGATTTCTGTTTCGGGTCCAACCACTGTTTCCGGGCGCTGACATTGTCATACAGGACCCCATTTCTCGTCACCTGTCACAATGTGGTCCAAGAACGATTCAACTTGGTTAAGTGCAAGCAGGAAAACACAAACGCTCATGCGATTCGCTTTCTGCACAACTGTGAGTTGATGGCGTACCCAAACTTCCCTCTTATACACCTTTCCAAGTTGGCACAAGTGCGTGATAATGCCCATGTGGGTAGTCGCCAGCATTTCGGCCAACTCCAGCGTGGTAACACGTGGGTTGATCGCAACTAAGGTCTTCAGCATATCCATTGTTGCGGGTATTCCTGCTTTGGGACGGTTTGGCAGGTCGAAATGTCTCTCTCGAAGCCAACTCCAGCGTGGTAACACGTGGGTTGATCGCAACTAAGGTCTTCAGCATATCCATTGTTGCGGGTATTCCTGCTTTGGGACGGTTTGGCAGGTCGAAATGTCTCTCTCGAAGCCAACTCCAGCGTGGTAACACGTGGGTTGATCGCAACTAAGGTCTTCAGCATATCCATTGTTGCTGGTAGTCCTGCTTTGGGACGGTTTGGCAGGTCGAAATGTCTCTCTTGAAGCCAACTCCAGCGTGGTAACACGTGGGTTGATCGCAACTAAGGTCTTCAGCATATCCATTGTTGCGGGTATTCCTGCTTTGGGACGGTTTGGCAGGTCGAAATGTCTTTCTCGAAGCCAACTCCAGCGTGGTAACACGTGGGTTGATCGCAACTAAGGTCTTCAGCATATCCATTGTTGCGGGTATTCCTGCTTTGGGACGGTTTGGCAGGTCGAAATGTCTCTCTCGAAGCCAACTCCAGCGTGGTAACACGTGGGTTGATCGCAACTAAGGTCTTCAGCATATCCATTGTTGCGGGTATTCCTGCTTTGGGACGGTTTGGCAGGTCGAAATGTCTCTCTCGAAGCCAACTCCAGCGTGGTAACACGTGGGTTGATCGCAACTAAGGTCTTCAGCATATCCATTGTTGCGGGTATTCCTGCTTTGGGACGGTATGGCGGGTCGAAAGGTCTCTCTCAAAATCGTTTGGACCAACGACAGCACTTACGACGCGATATGACATTGAGGTACCCTCTGGTAATATTCCTTACAGCACTTCCGGTGGTGCTACAGCGACGAAACTCATGCAGCATGCAATGGCGGGTGTGCTCGTTGTCCACTTCCGTGTTGGCCGGCGCTTACATACTGTCAAACTGTACAACAGCAGCAAGTAGGTGGCCACTGACCTAAGCCACCTACCTGCTGCATGCCGGTATGCTGTGCAATCTCAGTGGCCAATGTGCGCCGTGGTAGGGACTTCAACTTTGGGTACCTCGTCATCGGACATTACTTTCTTTCTAACCCACGAAATTGAAGGGAGAGTTATAAAAAAATGTGTGCAGGGTTCGTACACATTTACAGAAAATATATTCATTTTATTTATTGATCTTGCTGTTGCATATTAAAGTTAATAATTCTGAACAGTCCAGCATAAACATGTAAATGACAGCAGGGAAGAACAAGGAAAAGGCCTCGAAGAGACCTGACTCAGCCTTGATTTCCCTAGGTATAAGTCAAGCCAAGAGCATTCATATAACAGCAAAAAAGTCAGAAAAGAAAACAGAAATAAAAAGAGAACGAAGAAAGAAAAACAAAACAAAAAGTAAAGTAGAGTAACATATCTAAGATACAACATGTTAACTAAATTAAATATCTAGCATGATATTGAATTGACAGCATATCGAGGGAAATATAATGTTAAAGTAACGAAAATCACGAATTTGTCACCCCTACCCAATCCTCTTTAAATAAACCCCCTTCCCCTGGTAAGTCCCCCTGCCTTCCCCCATCAGTCGAATAATCCCTGTATCAATGAATTTCCCACCTTGCATTTTTGAATGCGTATTAGTTGTTAAGTCGGTAGTGTTTTTATTTCTTTTTAAACAAATTGAAATTATTAATAGTTATTAATTCTGCAGTCAATGAGTTCCAGAATTCTGGACAAGATTAATCTAGGCTTTGTTCAGTAGTTTGTGTTCTAGGTGTAGTAAGTCTCAGCAAAGCTATTAATTTCTATGAGCTCCTGTCCAAAGTTCATTTTAATTCGCTTATACATAATTTTCCCTAAGTGAAACAGTTGCTGAATTGTTAGAATATTATATTTGTTCGGGTTGGCTCTGGAATATCTAAACATATTTTGTCCTGGTAAGTTGCCTCCATTTAAGTTATGTTTAAGATCTATTAATCGAATATATTTATTTTGTAGAATTTGTAATTGATTAATGTTAGTAAGTGTTGTTTGACCCCAGGATAGTAATCAAAATGTGGATGAATTAATGCATAATATAATAATTTTAATGTTTTAACAGATAGGTTTGTTAGAATACGACTAATTACTCCTATATTTCTGGATATGTTTTTTGATAAAATTTCTATATGCAAATTCCGTTTTAAGTCATTGTGGAAAACAATACCTAGATAGGTAAAACTAATTCAATCTGAGTATTAGGTAAGACTAACTCAATCTGAGTATTATTAAGTCAATCTGAGTATTATTAAATTAATGTAGGTAAGACTAACTCAATCTGAGTATTATTAAGGGAAGAGTTAAAATTAAGGGTTTGGTTAGTTTTTGTCTGGAAAAGTAAAGCTATCTGGTATTAAGTAAAGCTACCTAGGTCCAGTACTTTTCCAGGATTTCATTAAAAAATTCCAGAAGCATAGATTTTGGCTAGAATGATATTTTTGATATTTTACAAATTGAGGTGAAATTCACTATGCATTTAGAATTCTTAAGAAATCCTGTGGGTGCGCTGTTGTAAGAATGTTCTTCAGTCTGTGTTACATCTTAAATGAAGTGGAAAAATTTCCATTCATAAAAATTGCTCTGTATAAAATTTCTGTGAAGCAGCCCGTAGTTTAGCAAAATGATAATTATACAAAACATTCTCGATACACTGAGGATTCTCTATTGCGTAGTCATCTATTCCCATGAACACTGGAAGCAGGTAGGCCAAATATGAATCTCTTTCAGTGAGGAAAACGTGTGCTAAAGGAACGGCAATCTTGAGTTCAAGGTAAGGTTTCCAGACGCTGTTTTGACTCCAATGGCATGCAACTGGTACAAGGGGCATCCTGAAAGTAATGCCTCCTCTTTAATAGCTTCTGAAATTGCTTCTGATCTTGAGCTCAAGGGAAGGTGTCCACACGCTGTTGTGACTCCAATGACAAACAACTGGTACAAGGGGCATCCTGAAAGTAATGCCTCCTCTTTAAAAGCTTCTGAAAGTGCTTCTGATCTTTAAAAGCTTCTGAAAGTGCTTCTGATCTTTAAAAGCTTCTGTTCTTGAGCTCAAGCGAAGGTTTCCACACTGTGTTGTGACTCCAATGGCACACAACTGGTACAAGGGGCATCCTGAAAGTAATGCCTCCTCTTTAAAAGCTTCTGGAAGTGCTTCTGATCTTTAAAAGCTTCTGTTCTTGAGCTCAAGCGAAGGTTTCCACACTGTGTTGTGACTCCAATGGCACACAACTGGTAAAAGGGGCATCCTGAAAGTAATGCCTCCTCTTTAAAAGCTTCTGAAAGTGCTTCTTATCTTTAAAAGTTTCTGTTCTTGAGCTCAAGCGAAGGTTTCCACACTGTGTTGTGACTCCAATGGCACACAACTGGTACAAGGGGTATCCTAAAAGTAATGCCTGCTCCTTAAATCCTTCTGAAGTTTTGAAGTGATTTTAATGAAACTGCACTGATATGTACTATGATATGTTACGAATGTAAGGACACATTTTTTTCAGAATCATAAATAAAGATCATGAATGACAAAGAAAAGCAACGAGCCGTAACTGAATTCCTGGAAAAAGAGGAATGTGAGGCTCCAGAAATCCACAAAGACTGCTGGCGGTATATGGAGCTACCACAATCGATACCAGTAATGTCCGAAGATGGATGAAGAGGCTTCGAGAGTGAGGAAGTCCAGTGTCGGACAGACAGCGGAGTGGAAGGCCCGCAACGGCATTGACAGATGCCAACAGGAAACGAGTGAAAGACCGCATCACAGCTGATCGTCGTGTCGCCATCCGGGAGTTGGGTGATGAAATTCATTGTGGTCATAGTGCTATGGAAACATTACTTAGGGTTCTGGGCTACAGAAAAAATTGTTCAACGTGGATCCCAAATAACCTAACTTGTGAACAATGTGAGCAAAGGGTGGACATGTGCCGGAATCTCTTGGACTGTTATGAGAGGGAGAGTGAGGTGTTTTCCTCTAATGTTGTGACGGGGGATGAAACCTGGGTGTTCTTTCATGACCCAGAAACAAAACGTGCGTCAATGGAATGGCACTTCATATCTTCATCTCGACAGAAAAAGGTGAAAAGAACTCGTTCCCTAGGGAAAGTGATGGTGACAATTTTCTGGGACTCATTTTGACTGATTTGCTTGAACGGGGTGCAACAATAAACAATGCTCACTATGTGCAGACATCGGAGAAGCTAAAAGAAGCTATCAGAAGGAAAAGACGTGACATTCGACTTCATAGTGTTGTTTTACACCATGATAACGCGCGTCCCCACATCTCAATGGAGACTTCATAATCTATACCCCAAATGGTGTGGACGGTGATGCTCCAACCCCCTACAGTCCTGATTTAGCTCCCACAGACTTTTTCTTGTTTGCCCCTTTGAAAATCACCCTTCGTGGGGAACATTTCGACGATGTGGCAGACGTTAAACTGGCTGTGAACTCATGGGTGAAACAACAGCCTCAGGAATTTTTCCAAAATGGATTTTACCAATGGTTCAAAAGATGGCGGGAATGTATGGAAAGTAATGGATAATATTTTGATAATATTTTATAATGGATACCATTTTGAATAGACTAGTATTATTAAAAATATGTTCAAGTACTTTGGCACCAAGTTTCACATTTTTGATGTTACAAATAAAAATCTTATGAGGTACGTGGCATTACTTTCAGGATGCCCTTTGTATATCCAAAACCGAAGTAGCTAGAAATATGGCCATCAAACATCTTGCACTGCAGCATCTCATGCGATAATAGAGATGATATCCCATCTCCACACTCCACGGCAGGAAGTGATGTCATCGTATGCAGACTCCTCAGAGAGTTAAAACAGAGATGCAATCAATCCAAAATTTCGACCAATTTTTTTCATTGCAAGAAAAAATGCCTGATTGTTCCAGGACTTTTCACAAAAATGGGAAATAAAAAGGACTTTCCAGGCCTGGAAAAAAACGGAAATCAAATTCCAGAACTTTTCCCAGATTCCAGGGGACGTGCGAACCCTGCATATACGAGAACTTGCTTATATAACCCGACAGATCAAAAATGGGAACTTTTTTTTTTTGGTATTTCGCATTTTGTGCGAGGTTAAAACTAGTTAATCACAAGCTGTTTATCAATAAATCGAAGGTAAACATTACTTGTTAATAGAATACCGTGGCGAGAAATAAAAATACGAATGATATCTGCAATTTAATTAAGGTAAAAATTAAAATAACTACAGAAATTTGAAATTTCAGCAGTTACATTTGTTTCGCGGTTTACACTTCATGCAGAAAACATGAGTCAATTTTACTTCTAAGATGTTCTAAACTTTCAATAGAAAGTCTATGTAAAATTGCCTTCTTTTCTATAATCATTTCTTCTTGCTCGATTTATAGTCGTCCTGGTTTTGAACATGCTCCACCCAATGCCCTAATCTGTGGTAATTCCCTCTGAAAAGCTGTATCTTTCAACATTCGGCAAACTATCACTCACATTTGTTTTCAATTCATTCTTGTTTTCTAAAACTGTAGAAAGAGAATTTGCTGGAATACCAAATTGTTTTTCGCAACTTCAAATTTTTAACTCTTCATTTTTCCTTCGAAACTTTGAATTTATTTCACACTGAACGTTCAAGTTTTACGCTTCTTCAAAGCCATGGTTTCTCGATTTTCGAAAACACACTGCACAGACTACTGAACAACTGAGCAATCGAAGTCCAGCTAAATTTACCAAATGTGACCAACATATTCTATGTTTACTGGGTGAGACTACTTGTATAACATCCACTGAAGAGCGGGGTGACATTCTCAGAGAGAAGAGAAATTCCATTCAGGAATCATATCACTAGAGTGATGTCATTCACACATTGTCCGACCCCACACAGTCAGGTTCAGGGTGGTTCTGAGTAGCGATTCAGCGTCTGAAAGGTGGCGAGAAGATGGCATGAAAGACAGCATTTTGCCTAGGATACGTGTATATGCAGTAATCTGAAGACTAGGAAATTGATGCAGCTCTTCACGACTCAGATTACTTTTAAGAAGGTCCATCTTAGCGATAAATGCAGTGATTACTCCTTTGGTCTTTAATGAAATTCATTTTGTTCCCTTGTAACTTTGTATTTGCTTCATTGACTTTATCCAAAACATCAGCAATGAAGGCGACATTAATTGTCATATATACACTGAAAAGCAATTGAATTAGAGATACCTGTCTAGTAACGTGTAGCACCACCTTTCGCCCTGATGACAGCGGCGATTCGTCTCGGCGTGGACTCGACAAGACACCGGAAGCGTTGGGAAGCCATACGGATCAACGACCCCTGAACAAGCTCCCACAGTTCACGAAGATTTGATGGAGGGGGGTCAGAGCCTCGAACATCTCTCTCGATGGCATCCCAGATGTGTTCGATGGAATTGAGGTCAGGTGACCTACCTGGCCAAGGAAGCGAGGCCACGTCGGCGGAGTGTTCATCCAACCATTCGGATACAATTCGGGAGCGATTGCACGGTGAACTGTCTTCTTGCAGGATGAGGTCCCCAGTGGGATGTTGACGACGCACAAACGGGAGCAAATGGTCGTCCAGGATATCCCGGTAACGTTGACCTGTAAGGGACGATGTCACACGTACTAGGGGTCCCATTTCAGTCCACGTAAACAGTCCCCAGACGAGAATGCCACCCCCACCAGCTTGAAGAGTACCCTGCTGGTAAGAACGATCCATCGCTTCATGTGGTTTGTGTCGTACTCGTATCCTGCCATCTGAATGTACCAACGTGAATCTCGACTCATCAGTCCAGACAACATTTTCCCACATGTCTAGGGTCCAGTGGCGGTGATCCCGCGCTCATGCTAGTCTTTGCACCCTGTGATGTGCGGTCAGCAGCGGTACCCTCGTGGGACGATGGCTTCTGTACCCCGTAGCGAGGAGATGGTTCAGGATGGTGTGGCTGCTTACACGTTTTTGTGCACCAGAGTTAACTTGCAGAGTGATTTCTTGCACTGTGGCCCGTCTATCCGCTGTTACAACGCGAGCTAGCTGACAAGGACCCAGCTCATCCACACGCTGTTGTCCACGGCAGTTGGCCCTTGTAGGGATGGTTTTACCGGATTCGATGTACTCACGGTGCACCCGTGACACAGTGACTCGTGAAAATCCCAGTGCCTGCACGACTTACGAGATGTAGTGACCCATTCGTCGGGCCCCGATAATTTTCCCACGATCAAATGCGCTTAGATCCTTCGTCTTACCCATACTGCGTCCGACTCTTACTGATTCCCGTCGACTCTACTCCATACCGCGTCCGACTCTTACTGATTCTGCGTCCGACTCTTACTCCTTATATTGTCGGATCGCTACATACGTCATGTCGTTTCCGTTTACAGGGCCGCCCACAGCGCCACATTTGCATAACGCTAGCTGTCTCTAATTCAATTGCTCTTCTGTGTACATTGTTCAGATTTGGGTGGGCTGAAGAAACTCAATCACAGTATCAAAAATGTTGTAGAAACGCCCCCAATACTTTCCCTAAGAAAGCCCCCTCACCGCCTCCTGAAAATCATAAACGCCCCTGAGGGGCGGTACGGCCCAGGTTGGGAAACATGGTCTAAACTATTTCAGAACATACTGAAGAAACAAAGAGTACATGAAGTCTTTTGCACAGATGGTACGTTGTTCTCTACTGACTATTTGCACAGATAGTCATCTTCCAAATAGTCAGTGGAGAACAACGTAAATTGTACCATCTGTGCAAAAGACTTCATGTATACTGTAAAATGTATTAAGTCACTAACCTTTACGGAAAAGAAAAAAAGGATGTTTTTCAAACTTCACATATAACGAGGAAATGGGTGAATAAAAGCATCAGTAATTTTTCAGTAGAACGGCAGCACACAGAGCACAGCACACAATTCATAAAAGAAAGCTTCCGTAATAATATTTTACAAGATGAAGGCCAAAATACGATTTTTCTTTTCCAGCACACGCGAACGCTCTATATATAACCGACGCCACCATGATGGCGCTGTGATCTACGTTCTGGCTTATGACCATTCGTCCGAGAAGAGTCCGGGTTCGAATCCCGTGAGGCATGGATTTTGTGTTTGCCTTTCGGCACTAGCTATCCCCCCATCCCTTGAATCAGTGGCCCTAAATTACGGACTGACGACTGCTTATAGACCATCTAGTTGCTCACGGTGGTCGTTAAACCTTCAACAACAACAACAACAACAACAAAACACACACACACACACACACAAACGCCATAGAACTTCTTTTTAGGCCATCGGCTTCTGCACGTGAAATTCTACTACGCAGTTAGTTAGTTGCTGGAGTTGCCGCAGTAGCGCTGCTGTGCGCTAGTTCCGCGACTAAGTCATGGACGTCATACACACTGGTGTGCAAAAATTAAGGACGAAGAGGAGAAATTAGCATAACAGCGGAACGAGCAAGCAGAACGGACCAAAAGAACACTCAGGAGATAGACTAGGGTCCGGTAAGGTAGGTCATGCGCATATATGCAGCATGACGTAGAAGGGAGGGGGGGGTTGGAAGGGTATAAAGCACACGGGCGGTGTACGCTCAGCAATTCGGTGAAAGCTATTGCACCGTGTACATCGGTTTGAGCGACGTCGAGTTGCTGCCACCGTGTGATATGGCCAACAGGCAATCCAGTAGACGACATCTGGATGACTTTACCTGAGGTCGCGTTATTGGGAAGTTGGAAGAAGGTCGAAGTGTGACTAGTGTGGCTGAGGAGTTTGGGATCGCTCACAGCATCGTTTCACGAACTTGGAGAGCATTTCAAACGACAGGAACAGCTGTCCGAGAGTTTAGCAGTGGTCGTCCACGAGCAACCACGGCGGCGGACGACTGGTAAATTATCCTACAGGCGAGAAGAGGCAGACGGCAGACAGCGAGAGAAATTGCAAGGCACATGCAACAGACAACTGGACGTCCGCTATCGCGTTTTACCGTGGCCTGGAGGCTGCACAAAGGTGGTTTATTTGCGCGACGACCATTACGGTGTGGGCCATTAACGCCTGAACATCGGAAACGGCGGTTTCTGTGGTGCCAGGAACACAAGAACTGGACACATCAGCAATGGGGTCGAGTTCTCTTTACGGATGAAAGCCGACTTAGTATAACGAGCGATTCTGGACGTATACACATGTGGAGAGAGCAGGGAACACGCAATCACAACCCAACATCATCGAAAGGGACCGGTTTGGAAGTGGCGGAATTCTCGTTTAGGGCGGTATCATGATTGGTAGCCATACTGACCACCACATCTTCCAAGGAGGTTCAATCACTGGTGTCTGCTATTGTACCGAGGTTCTCCTGCCTCACGTGCGTCTGTTTAGAGGTGCTGTGGGTCCTGAGTTCCTCTTCATAGACGACAACGTACAGTGGCTGTCGCAGAGATGTTGACGAATGAAGATATTCAACGCATGGATTGACCCGCAAGGTTCCCGGACCTAAATCCAATCGAACACGTGTGGTACCATCTCTGGAGACGCTTGGTCGCACGTCACAAGCCGCCAGCAACGATCCCGCAGCTGCGATTGGCGCTACAAGAGGAATGTGCCGCGATGCCTCAACAGCTCCTTGACAACCTCGTCCTCAGCATTGACAGACGTTGTAAATCCTGCAACGCAGTCAGGGGTGATCATATCCCCAACTAAAGACTGGATTTTTCTTGGCAGCCGCCTGTCACATGGACGTTTCTGTGTTCTGTCCAGTTGTGCTCGAAGCTACCTTTTCAATAAAGTGCCTTTGTATGCTTTGGATTCCTTGTTTGGACGGTTTTGCTCACTTGTCCCATATTCTTACATCTTGGGGATCTTATGGTATGATTTGAGTCGATGTGGAGCACTTCTGCACGACGTTACATTCGAAAAACCGTCTCGTCCTTAATTTTTTCACGCCAGTGTAGCTAATCCAGAATTTTTTCACATTTGATGCATTTGCGTTACGTAATGTGTTAGGTTAAAGGTCGTGAAGGCCTGTGAATTAACCTTATTTAGTGAATGAACCGTACTTCATTAAGTTCATTCTTCACAACACTTAATTCTACGCATGAATTCACAATGATATCACAACTGTTGAACTAGAAAGCAAGAAAACAGTTCAGTCGAATTTAATTTCCACAACAACAGAAAGGCGTTAATTAGGAACAATAATGATAAAAGGTTATTCAACTCAAAAAACTGTAGTTCGCAAAGTTGAGAAGACTGTTTCACAACAGCCAACAATCCACCTGAATTCACCAAAATCACTGAACATTGTTTCACTTTTATCACTTCCGTATCGTGACCTTTCACCTCGCTAACTGTCAGTTTACGAAGTGCGATAAGGAAACAGGAGGTACAGAACGTCTCGTTTAGAAATGAAGCACGTAAACAACACATGACACAACTTTTATAGGAAAGAAACCTCAAAAGGAAAGTTAGTTCTAAAAGTTGTGACGTACCTACCTCAGAGGTGACGCACATGTCAAGACGGCATGTAGCAGTTATAAGTTCTTGCCGGCGTAGTTCAATTGGGAAAGCATTCGATTCTGGAGCAGAAGCATGTGGTTTCGAGTCCCACCACAGACAGGCATACAATATTAGTCGCTCACTTTCGGTGTGTTTTCACATTGGCACCCGAATGTAAAATCTTCTGGCCATGAGGTTCGAAAAAAAAAGTGGGATGTTTCTTCTACTATTCGACTGGAATTTATTAAAATCCTTCTTCTACAGCAAGTTACTTCCAGCATAGTTTACCGGCTTACCCGGAAACATTCGCTACCGTACTCGCCTTTTCTCAGGGGGAATATATGTGACGTACCTATCTCGGAGCTAGAGGTGACGGGCATGTCAAGAAGGTAAGTAGCAGTGATAAGCCCTTACTGGTGTAACTTAATTGGAAAAGCATTAGACTTCGGAGCAGAAAGATGTGGGTTCGACACTGCCACTGGCAGGGAGAGAGAGAGAGAGAGAGAGAGAGAGAGAGTGTTTTCATAAAGTGTACATCACGAACGCCAAAGGAAAGCAGACGTTCATTTGCCCGTATACAGTTCTGGCATATCTTGGTATATCAGTGGTGGCTTCATCGTTAAGAAAAGGTAAAAAAGAAACATTACAAAACTAATGGAAAAGACATATTGAACATGCATTATTGTCTTCAAGGTCAAAAGGCAGTTTACAGTTCTTTAGGGAATAAGAAACATTAAAATAATGGGAGAATAGTGGAACACCCGATTCTTAAATTTCAAAAATCAGTACGGTGAGCTTAAGGATGATTTCTTTTACTTCCAGTTTTGACATCGTTTTCTGGACGAAATCCTTGCTGCCACAGGGATAGAAAAAATATTTCGTACTTATATCTTCCGAATTACTACGGAAGGGCTTATACTGATCATATACACTGAGTGAGCTTTCCATTAGCAACACCTACCTAATGATGCATTGGTCCACCTTTCTGTGCAGTCACGGCTCGCAGACGCCTAGAAACAAATTCTACAAGGCGTCGAACATCTTTGATGCGTAACTTGACCCATGTCCGCTGCAGCAGATCCGTCAGTTTGCGCTCTTTATTTGGAAGAGGATCAGCACTTTTCACATCCCGTTCTGTCATATCCCACAAATGTTCAGTTGGGTTACAGCAAGGGGACTTTGGGGCCAAAGCAATGTGGCGAATTTGTTGTCGTGTTCCTCCAACCACTCAGTAGTTATATGAGCCCGATGACACGGTGCGTTATCCTGTTGAAAGATGGCAATGTGGTCTGGGCACACATCCTGCAGATATGGATGAAGATGGTTGGCTAACAGATCTCTGTGGTGTATATTATTCAGAGTTTGTGAGATGATAACCAATGGACGTAGGGCTTGCCGAGAAAAAGCTCCTCGGCAAGCCCAGACCACCACCAGAACACTAACTTCACCGGCCTGTTGAACCCCAACAGTGCAATCAGGGGGTAGAGCTTCATGCTGTTTAAGCCAGATGCGAAAAAGACCATCAGCAAGGTGCAGCAGGAAACGGGACTCATCACTTCAGACGAAATTCTTCCACCTGTCGAGGGTCCATTGCCGACGTTCCTTGGCTCGTGTGAGGCGTTGTTTACAATGACTGGGCGTCATTATGGGTACCCTCGTTGGTCTTTGGCTGCGGAACTCCAAGCGAAACAATGTAGAGCGCATGGGCATGTGAAAATAGGTCGAACTGCAGCGCTGCTGTACTGGTGGGTGAGCTGGGTTACTGTTGCACGTCATTGCTGTGATACCAGTCGTGACGCCCAACGCTCACCTCTGGGATCAACCGTACGTGGCTGACCAATGTAAGCCCTTCTCCTGGATGTCTGTGCATGCTTAATCCAGTCCTGGTACACCTTTGATACAGTAGTACGGGAGCATCCAACAAGTGCGGCTGACCATGTGAGCTCTTATGCTTGATGTCTGTGCATGGTTAATCCAGTACTGGTACACCCTTAATACAGTAGTACGGGAGCAGCCAACAAGTGTGGTTGACAGTGTAAGCCCTTCTGCAGGATGTATGTGCATGGTTAATCTAGTTCTGATACACTCTTGATACAGTAGTACGGGAGCAGCTAACAAGTGTGGCAGACCAATGTGAACCCTTCTGCTGGATGTCTGTGCATGGTTCATCCAGTCCTGGTACACCTTTGATCCAGTAGTACGGGAGCAGTGAAAAAGTGTGGTTGACCAATGTGAGCCCTTCTGCTGGATGTCTGTGCATGCTTAATCCAGTCATCGTACACCCTTGATACAGAAGTACGGGATCATCCAACAAGTGCGGCTGATCGTGAGAGCCCTTCTGCTGGATGTCTGTGCATGGTTCATCGAGTCCTGGCACAACCCCTGATCCAGTAGTACGGGAGCAGCCAACAAGTGTGGCTGACCAATCTGAACCCTTCTGCTGGATGTCTGTGCATGGTTAATCTAGTCCTGGTACACTCTTGATCCAGTAGTACGGGAGCAGGGAACAAGTGTGGTTGACCAATGTGAGCCCTCCTGCTGGATGTCTGTGCATGCTTAATCCAGTCATTGTACACCCTTGATTCAGTAGTACGAGAGCAGCCAACAAGTGTGGTTGTCCAATGTGAGCCCTTCTGCTGGATGCCTCTGCATGCATAATCCAGTCATTGTACACCCTTGATACAGAACTACGGCAGCAGCCAACAAGTGTGGTTGACCAATGTGAGCCCTTCTGCTGGATGTCTGTGAATGGTTAATCCAGTCATTGTACACCCTTGATGCAGAAGTATGGGAGCAGCCAACAAGTGTGGTTAACCAATTTGAGCCCTTCTGCTGGATGTCTGTGCATGGTTATTCCAGTCCTGGTGCACCTTTGATCCAGTAGTACGGGAGCAGCCAACAAGTGTGGGTGACCAATGTGAGCCCTTCTGCTGGATGTCTGTGCATGGTTATTCCAGTCCTGGTACACCTTTGATCCAGTAGTACGGGAGCAGCCAACAAGTGTGGTTGACCAATGTGAGCCCTTCTGCTGGATGTCTGTGCATGGTTATTCCAGTCCTGGTACACCTTTGATCCAGTAGTACGGGAGCAGCCAACAAGTGTGGTTGACCAATGTGAGCCCTTCTGTTGGATACCTGTGCATGCATAATCAAGTCATTGTCCACCCTTGATGCAGTAGTATGGGAGCAGCCAAAAAGTGTGGTTAACCAATTTGAGCCCTTCTGCTGGATGTCTGTGCATGGTTAATCCAGTCCCACTACACTCGTGATACAGTAGTACCGAAGCATCCAACAACTGCGGCTGTTTTCGAAATACTGGCACCTTCCCTCTAGGCCCAACTATCTAGCCGCAGTCAAACTGGCTTAAGTCGCCCCATTTCGCCATTACTGGCAAACGTTTGCTGATTACATACAGAGGATAAGTGGGCACAATTTACATAGTAGCCACACGCGACCTTGATATCACCTGATATTTCGTTATCGCTCCGAATATGTAAAACAAACAGGAGTTATCCCTAATTCATAGCTAACTGAGAGTATATTATTCATAAATAAGTATATTCTTCCTGGAAAGAATGAGAAGCACGCGCGCGCGTGTGTTTGTGTGTGTAAGGGAAGGGGGGGGGGATATGCTATATTTCAGAACTGAAATAATGAGCTGCATAACAATTTTTACATTCAAGAAGAGGATGCCGCTATTTCATGGACTAAAAGCAGAGGTTTTCACCAGTAACAGATTTATGGTCAGTATTGCTGAGGTGAGATAGCAGTACTGACCACAAGTACTGCTAGCTCCCCATGGTTAGGTGCTGTAGCTTTCGTAAAACTCGGCAGCTGCGTGAATATTTATTTACATACGTACATATCACTAAGCTGTTCTCTGATATTCAGAGGTTAGCTCCTCACAGAAAGAACTGACTTAGACGTCTCCATATACAGCGATCTGGGCTCACAGCTCGAGCTTCATTATCACCCATCACACGCCGCACACAAGACCTTTCGTACTTCAAACACAATATCTTTTTCTCATTCAGACATTCCTGAATCTGGCCCTCCCATGATTTCCTTGGACTTCCTCTACCTTTCTTTCCTGCAATTTGGGCTCTATAGATTCTTTTAGTAAGCACGTTATCACTTTTTCTTTCAACATGGCCAAACCACCTATAATATTTGTCTCCACCTTACTAACAACATTTTGCCTCACATTACACATGTGCAACACATCTTCATTCCTCACATGATCAGAACGTGTCTTATCACAAACCCCCCAGTAAGTAATGCATCTTCTCAGCACACAAACGACTCCTATGTCTTTTCTGCAGAACCCAGGTTTCACTGCCATACACCAGAGAAGGAACAATTCGACTACTTGTTTGGTGAGCGCAAAAGAAATATCGGCATAACATTTATTTAACTCTTTATGCGGCCGATATAACTGAACAGAATGTTGCGAAAGAGAATTTGCGCTAGATATTTTTTTTGGGGATCGCAAATGTTTTTTTGGCTACATTCTGTTCAGTCATATCGGCAGCATAAAGAGTTCAATAAATGTGATGCCGATATTTGTTCTATGCCAATGTTATTGTGAAAAGGCAAAGACGCATGACGGACGCATAACGGATTGAAAGCAAATGTGTCGGTAATGAGAAAGTCTATAGATTGCGTGTAACCATTAATGTCCTAAGAAACACCGTATAACACAATGACGACTGAATTTTTTTTTTTTTTTTTTTTTTGATTGGAGGTTTAACGACCACCGTGAGCAACTCAATGGGCTATAAGCAGTCGCCCGTCCCTAATTTAGGGTCACTGGTTCCAGGGAAGGGAGAGAGCCAGTGCCGTAAGACAAACACAACATCCATGCCTGACCGGGATTCGAACCCGGACCCCTTCGGACGAATGATCAGAGGCCAACGCCTTAGACCACTGCGCCACCGGGGCGGCCGACGACTGAATAATGAACTTTCTCTCGAAACTAAATTTGCAGTAGTTTCTTTCTAGGGACAAATTTTCTTCTCGAATTAACTTTTCCGGTGCATTAATACAACTTTTTTTTCTTGCCTTGTTGCTTCCTGGTTTTCATATAACGTGAGAAATAAAATCATTTGGTTGAATCTAACAAATTTTATGTAATGAAGGAAAGAGAGGGTTTTTTTTTATCTCAATGTACTGAAATCTTACCATGACTATCAAATTTGAGATCGAAGCTGCAAATGTATTCACCGTATTAAGACAGAAACTTCATTTCATTTTGCAGGCACTGTGCTTTTGAAGCTAACTGCTGCGGGTACAAGACATCATTTTACACACACATGCACGCTTTAACAATGAAAGATACTGTTAAAAATATGGCACATCACATTCAAATTTTAACAGGGAGTTTGTTTTGAAGCAGAAGTAAGAATTCCCATAAATTTCTTATCCTTTTGTATACGCGCGTGTGTGCTCTCGAAACACGTAAAACAGAAGTGGAAACACTCCCCGTAAGTGAACCGACAAAAAAGCCGGCAGGTTTGTTGCTTATTCAGTAATACACAAATCGATGAAAGGCTTGTAGACTATCATCCACCTCGGAATAGAACGCCGTTGCTAGGTGACTGGGTAACAAGAACAGTAGTTTCGACTTCTATTTATTGAGAAGACATGCCTTTCGAATTTGTCCTTTGTCGGCCCTGTATCCAAATGATCTGAGGAACTTTCTTCTGACCATTCGCCCGAAATGGGGCCAGGATCGAGCTACGAATAAAGCATGAGTGGTGTGTTTGTCTTATAACTCTGGCTCTATCCCTTTCCTGGGATCAGTGGCCCCAAATTAAAGAGAGGCGAATGCTTATAGCAAAGAGTCGCTCACGGTGGTCATTAAATCCCTCCAAAGCAAATATGCCTATTTTCTACTATGGGGCATAAAATGATCGCCGACCCGATGACCGAGTAATACCAAGTAGTATCTCTTAGTTATTCGTTTGAGATTGGCCCAGGTTGGGCTCCCAAATGAGGCATGTGTCGTATGTTTGTCCTACGGCCTTGGCTGTCTACATCATATCCTGGTGCCGATTGTTCTAGTCTCTGTCTTTTGACAATTCGTCCGAGACGGGTCAGGGTTCAAGCTGCAGATGAGACACGAATAGTATGTTTGGTTCGCGGCAATGGCTCTTTCCATTTTCTGGAACCAGTGGTTCCAAATTAGGGACAAGAGACTGCTTCTGGTTGAAATTTTAGGGACAAGAGACTGCTCCTCCAAGAGAAATTAGGGACAAGAGACTGCTCTAAGAGAAATTAGGGACAAGAGAGTGCTCCAAGAGAAATCAGGGACAACAGACTGCTCCAAGAGAAAACAGGGACAATAGACTGCTCTAAGAGAAATCAGGGATAAGAGACTGCTCTAACAGAAATTAGGGATAAGAGACTGCTCTAAGAGAAATTAGGGACAAGAGACTGCTCCAAGAGAAAACAGGGATAAGAGACTGCTGTAAGAGAAATCAGGGGTAAGAGACTGCTCTAACAGAAATTAGGGATAAGAGACTGCTCTAAGAGAAATTAGGGACAAGAGACTGCTCCAAGAGGAATCAGGGGCAATAGACTACTCTAAGAGAAATTAGGGACAAGAGACTGCTCCTCCAAGAAAAATTAGGGACAAGAGACTGCTGTAAGAGAAATTAGAGACAAGAGACTGCTCCAAGAGAAATCAGGGACACTAGACTGCTCCAAGAGAAATCAGGGATAAGAGACTGCTCTAAGAGAAATTAGGGACAAGAGACTGCTCCAAGAGAAAACAGGGACAATAGACTGCTCTAAGAGAAATCTGGGACAAGAGACTGCTCCTCCAAGAAAAATTAGGGACAAGAGACTGCTGTAAGAGAAATTAGGGACAAGAGACTGCTCCAAGAGAAATCAGGGACAATAGACTGCTCCAAGAGAAATCAGGGATAAGAGACTGCTCTAAGAGAAATTAGGGACAAGAGAGTGCTCTAAGAGTTGCTCATGGTGATCGTTAACGCTTTAGGCGGCCCAAGTGCCTGAACCAAACGACACCAAACATTTAGCGGCCGAGTTTTAGAAAATCTACGATTCCAGTCTTAAATTAACAGTTTAAATCTTATGTAGACAATCTAATTATTTAAATCTTAATTTAAAACTGTTCTTCTTCCTCTTTCATCTCAGCACTACCGGCCATGAACTTGTCACCAATGATAAGCGGCCCTTTCTAGTTCTTTATGATCTGCTCCATCATCATCATGCCTTGGGCCATGATGAAGGCCAGACCTTCCTCATCATGGCCCAAAGCATGATGAGGAAGGTCTAGTCCTCCTGATACGGACGTCTTGCCACTCTAAGGAAACAATTTACTGAAGCGTCTTGTCTCTCCTTTTTCGAGTTCGTCGCCATTATTATAGACTTTTAGCAAGTAGTCAAAAAAGACTGATTACCTGCTGGAAGACTCAATCATCCCCCTATATCACAACGTTGAATAACAAAGCAAAGGGAAAAGCAACGCTTTCTGATGGTTCCCTTGTTCCAACCGCGTTCGGCCTACATCTTAGACAGCGAATATATTCGTTCAAGCTGATTTCAGCCCATTTGCTAACCTGGAATCAATTCGTTCCAGCCAGATAAAAGGTTAATACCCGAAAAAAACAAAATTGCCTGTTTCTCCACCAAGAGGCATAATCATCACACCCAGGGCCGAGTGGCTTGAGGCGTGGGAGTATGTCAATTAGTTGAATTTCCATTTGGCCTGCTCTCTGATGGAAGGGGCTTTCTCTCTTTCTTAGAACCAGTTCCCCTAAAGTTGGGGCAGAGGAGTGCTCATGATGGTTGTTTAACCTCGAAACAAAAAAAAACAACAACAACAAAAAACGATATATCGAAGGAAACATA
Source organism: Macrothele yani (assembly GCA_039090855.1). Lineage (NCBI taxonomy): Eukaryota > Metazoa > Arthropoda > Arachnida > Araneae > Macrothelidae > Macrothele > Macrothele yani. Next base: position 34,838,276 of record CM077011.1, read on the forward strand.
ACATACATGAACGCTATTTAGAGGAAAGCTATTTGTTATTTACGATGGAAATATGCTCAAAATACTCTTCCGAATCAAGGATGCCCTACCCAGGAAGAAACTTTTCGTACGAGTTTTAGAAGAGGGTAATACTCTTGCGTATTCGTAAATAACCGCTGTCGCCTCCCAGCTGCAAACTGTCCTTTATGAAAATGTGAAGAATAAATACAGAGTATTAATCTTCATGCGAAAGAAGAGAAATTTTTCAATACAATTTCCAGAAGCAGAGATAAGAAGACAACATGATACACACATATACGCTCTAGCTGGGAAACTGTGCATTAATTAAAATAGCAAGTACACGCAATCTTCATAATGGCTGGTGGAGATACATTTCAAACAGAAGAATACATTTACGCCATCTAATGGCAGAAATGCTTAATATAAAATTGAAAAAAATGGTGTAAAAATGTTTTCCCGCACTGAAAGATGTCGGACAAAATAGGATTTCTTTTTTACCACGTCTTTTGTAAAAAAAGATCGTGCTTATGTTATCGGTTTGTCCGTCCGCCTGTAGACACGATATCTCTGCAACTATTAGACAGATTTGAAAAATTCTTTTTGCATTGGGGAGCTTGTAATATGTGAATGATGATCCTCCATTTCGTTTTTTTTTTTATGTAAAATTTTGCCTCTAGAGGGCGTAAATGCAGATGATGTCGAATTTAAAAATACGTTTTATTCCACATATTTGCTTCTAAACATCCTATTGAAAAAATTAGTTTATTTTTCGATTCCATTTATGTCGAAAAGTATTTTAGGTATAGTTACTTTTTCAAATTACGCAAAGGTTTTCCGCTAGAGGGCGTAAAAGTAAATTACGTTTTCCGCGATATCTCTTTTTCTAAAACTCCGATTTAAAAAATGTTTTCTTTAGCGGACACAGCACCTCATGGGAAATCTTTTGCATATGATTTCTCATTTTTGGTAAAAAATACTTTGGCCACCAGGGGGCGTAAGTGTTAATTTTTGCTTCTGATGCATTTGCCATAAAATATGAGCTTCTAAAATCTTGATTGAAAAAATTCTTTCATGGACCGATGCCACTCACGTCAATAAACATTTTCGGAATATTTTCTTTCTAAAATATTGCATGGTTTCTTCCGCCAGGAGGCGTAAACGTATATCTTATTTTTGTCAATATCTCTACTTCTTGGAATCTGCTTTGAAAAATTCCTTCTTTGTAGGATAGTGTTTTCAGTTTGACTTGTTTTTAATATAATTTCATATTTTTCAAGTAATTCATAAACTTTCCGCTAGAGGGCGTAAAGGTAAATTGCGTTTCCCCTTATATCACTGCTTCTAAATCTCCGATTTGAAAAATTCTTTCTGCAATGGATACAGCTCCTGATGGGAAATCCTTTGCACATAATTTCTAATTTTTATAAAAAACGGTTTGGCCACCAGGGGGAGTATGTCTTAATAACCGCTTCTGATACATTGCAGCAAAATATGAGCTTCTAAATTCTCGATTTAAAAAAACGTCGTTTGTAGACCGATACTACCCATGTCGACAAACATTTTAGGAACATTTTGTCTTAAAATAATGCATGGTTTCTACGCCAGGGGACGTAGACGTATATCTTATTTTTGTCAACATCTCTGCTTATAGGAGTCCGATTTGAAAAATTCCTTCTTTGTTGGATAGTGTTTTCAGTGTGACATGTTGTTCATATAATTTTAAAAATTTCAAGCAGTTTATAAACTTTCCGCTAGTTAGCGCAATGGTGATCTGCGTTTCCCCCTATACCTCTGCTTCTAAACCTCCTATTTGAAAAATTCTTTCTGCACCGGATACAGCTTCTGATGGGAAATTCTTTCCCCATAATTTCTAATTTTTATAAAAATGGTTTGGCCACCAGGAGGCGTAATTCTTAATTTCCGCTTCTGAAGTATTTGTAGCAAAATCTGAGCTCCTAAAATCTCGATTGAAATTTTTTTTGTGTGTGGATCGATACTACTCACGTCGATAAATCTTTTAGGAGCATTTTCTTCTTACAATAATGCATAGTTTTTACGCCAGGGGGCGTAGATGTATATCTTATTTTTGTCAATATCTCTACTTTTAAGAGTCCGATTTGAAAAATTCCTTCTTTGTTAGATAGTGTTTCCGATGCGAAATGTTTTCCTTATAAATCAAAATTTTCAAGTAAATCACAGACTTTCCGCGCTAGGGGTGCAAAGGTAAATTGCGTTTCTGCGTTATTTCTGCTTCTAAAACTCCGACTGGAAAAATTCTTCCTGTATCGCATACAACACTTAATGGAAAGTCTTTTTCATATAATTTCTAATAGTTAGTAATGAATGGTTTGGCCACCAGGGGGCATAAGAGTTAATTTCTGCTTATGTATTTGCAACAAAATCGGAGTTCCTGAATACTTCACTGTAAACATTCTTTCGTGGACCTATATTGCTCAAATCGAAAAAAAAAACTTTTGAGAATATGTTCTTAAAGTAAAGCATGTTTTCCTCGTCAGCGAGCGTAGATTCATATCTTATTTTTGTCGATATCTCTGTTCTTAAGAGTCCGTTTTGAAAAATTCTTTCTGTGTTGGAGAGCGTTTCCGGTGCGAAATGTTTCTCATATAAATTCATATTTTTCTTAACGCACAGGTCTGCAAAAAGAGGGCGTTAGCCCACGATTCCGTTTACAGCGAATCTGAGGGATTAAAAACGCGATTGAAAAACTTCTTTCTTCCGTCAGATACTATTGTTTTTCATACCGGTTCCACTGACTTTGAATAGCTTGGATAAATTTATTTTGCCTCAGAACGGATTCAAAAGACATGCTAATTACACCCGAAAATTCGGTGTCATCTTTCTTGTTTAATTTGGTCTTTGCAGAGGTCGCAAAAGAAATGGAACATGAGGTTACGTCGTCCACTGCAAAACAACTGCGCATTATTTTGAGCATAAGCACAAAACCAATTTCGTATTGAGTGGTACCGATTCAAAAAGTTTATTTTCAGGCGGATTTTCATAAGCCTAAATAGCGTTCTAAAAAGAAACAGGCGCTTACATGTCATGACGTGAAAATTTTAGGAAAAAGTCAGAAATTATATGAAAATTGTTTTTCAACACTAGAAGCTATGAGACACAAAAGGAATTTTTTCGGATAGTAATTTTAGAAGAAAAGACAGCCAAAAGAGCAGAAAAGGCTCTTATATCTTCTGGTGTGAAAACTGTCCATTATCTGAGGTAGAAATTGTACGCAAAAGTGTTATAAGGTCTGCAAAGGAAAAAATATTTTTTAAAATCAGATGTTTAAGAGCCATGATACGGTATAAAATACTCTTAAGTGTAAGTAGCATCTCTCTCTGCACCTTATCCCTTTGTCGAAAAGATTTTAAGTCATATAAAAGCTAAAACGCCCCCTCGCCTCCTTTAGTTAAGGGGTGCGGGGTGCTTTCCTCTGACCATTCGTCCGATATGCGCTTTCATTCAACTCCTTGCAAAGTCATGAGATGTGCGTGTTCGTCAGTCTCTTCAGTAAGATCAGGGACCGACGACTGCTTATATCCTTAAGAGTTATCCATGATGGTCATTGAACACCGAAGAAATACACTGGCGTGCAAAAATTAGGGACGAGACGGGTTTTCGAATGTAACGTCGTGCAGAAGTACTCCACATCGACTCAAATCATACCATAAGATCCCCAAGATGTACGAATATGGAACAAGTGATCAAAACCGTCCAAACAAAGAATCCAAAGGATACAAAGGCACTTTATTGAAAAGGTAGCTTCGAGCACAACTGGACAGAAGACATAAACGTCCATGTGACAGGCGGCTGCCAAGAAAAATCCAGTCTTTAGTAAGGGATATTATCACCCCTGACTGCGTTACAGGATTTACAACGTCTGTCCATGCTGAGGACGAGGTTGTCAAGGAGCTGTTGAGGCATCGCGACCCATTCCTCTTGTAGCGCCAATCGCAGCTGCGGAATCGTTGCTGGCGGCTGGTGATGTGCTGCCAAGCGTCTCCCGAGAAGGTCCTACACGTGTTCGATTGGATTTAGGTCTTGGGACCTTGCGGGCCAATCCATGCGTTGAATATCTTCACTCTCCAACATCTCTGCGACAGCCACTGTACGATGAGGTGTAGCGTTGTAGACCACGAGGACCAACCGCACCTCTAAACAGAAGCACGTGAGGCAGAAGAACCTCGGTACAATAGCGGACACCAGTGACTGAACCTCCTTGCAAGATGTGGAGGTCAGTATGGCTACCAAGCATGATACCGCCCCAAACGAAAACTCCGCAACCTCCAAACCGGTCCCTTTCGATGATGTTGGAGGTGTAATTGCATGTTCCCTGCTCTCTCCAGATGTGTATACGTCCAGAATCGCTCGTCAGACTAAATCGGCTCTCATCCGTAAAGAGAACTCGACCCCATTGCTGATGTGTCCAGTTCTTGTGTTCCTGGCACCACAGAAACCGCCGTCTCCGATAAGCAGGCGTTAATTTAATAGTACACACCGTACTAGTCGTCATGTAAATAGTCCACCTTTGTATAGCCTTCTGGCCACGGTAAAACGCGATAACGGACGTCCAGTTGTCTGTTGCATGTGCCTTGCAATTTCTCTCGCTGTCTGCCGTCTGCCTCTTCTCGCCTGTAGGATAATTTACCAGTCGTCCGCCGCCGTGGTTGCTCGTGGACGACCACTGCTAAACTCTCGGACAGCTGTTCCTGTCGTTTGAAATGCTCTCCAAGTTCGTGAAACGATGCTGTGAGCGATCCCAAACTCCTCAGCCACACTAGTCACACTTCGACCTTCTTCCAACTTCCCAATAACGCGACCTCAGGTAAAGTCATCCAGATGTCGTCTACTGGATTGCCTGTTGGCCATATCACACGGTGGCAGCAATTCGACGTCGTTCAAACCGATGTATACCGTGCAATAACTTTCACCGAATTGCTTAGCGTACACCGCCCGTGTGCTTTATACCCTTCCGACACTACCCCCCCCCCCCCCCCCACGTCATGCTGCATATATGCGCATGCCCTACCGTACCGGACCCTAGTCTATCTCCTGAGTGGTCTTTCGGTCCGTTTTGCCTGCTCGCTCCGCTGTTATTCTAATTTCTCCTCTTCGTCATTAATTTTTGCACACCAGTGTAGAAAGATGACACCGAATATTTTCGGGTGTAATCAGCGCGCCTTTTGAATCCGTTCTGAAGCGAATTAAATTTATCAAAGCTATTCAAAGTCAATTGAACCGGTATGGAAAACAATAGTTTCTGACCGAAGAAAGAGATTTTTTCAATCGGGTTTTTAATTCCGCAGATACTGCTGTAAACGGAATCGTGAACTTACGCCCTCTGGTGGCAGACTTGTGCATTAAGAAAAATTTGAAATTATATGAGAAACATTTCACAGCAGAAATGCTCTCCAACAAAGAAGGAATTTTCCAAATCGGACACTTAGAAACAGAGATATCAGCTAATATAGGATGCGCATCTACGCCCCTGGCGGGAAAAACGTGCATTACTTTAAGAAGAGAATATTCTCAAAAGGTTTTTCAATGTAAGCGGATTCGGTCCAGGAAAAACGTTTTTCAGCTGAGTTTTCAGGAGCTCAGATTTTGCTGCAAATACATCAAAAGCAGAAATTAAGACTTATGCCTCCTGCGCCAAACCATTTTTTTCCAAATATTAAAAATTATATGAAAAACATTTCTCATAAGGAGCTAAATGCGATACAGGAAGAATTTTTAAAATCGGAGTTTTAGAAGCAGAAATATCAGAGAAAACGCAATTTACCTTTACAACCACTAGCGGAAAAGAAAGTCTACGAAGAACTTGAAAAATTTGAAATTAGATGAAAAACATTTCGCATCAGAAATGTTATCCAATAAAAATATTTTTTTTAAATCGGACCATTAGAAGCAGAGATCTTGACAAAAATAAGATATACATCTACGCCCCTGGCGGAGAAACCATTCAATATTTTAAGAAGAAAATATTCCAAGAACGTTTATCGACATGAGTGGCATCCGTCCAAGGACGAATGTTTTCAATCGAGGTTTTATTAGCTCAGATTTTGTGGCAAATCAACAGAAGCAGAAATTAACACTTACTCCCCCTGGAGGCCAAACTAGTCTTGACCACAAATTAGAAATTATACGCATAGCATTTCCAATCAGAAGCTGTATTCGCTGAAGAGAAACGTTTTCAAATCGGAGTTTTAGAAGTAGAGACATCCGGGAAAACGAAATTTACTTTTACGCCCCGTAGCGGTAAATTTATGCGTAACTTGAAAAAGTAACTATACCTAAAATACTGTTCGACATAAATGGAATGGAAAGGTAAAATAATTGTTTCAGTCGGATGTTCAGAAGCAAATATATGGAATAAAATGTATTTTGAATTCGATATCATCTGCATTTAGGATCATCATTTGCATATTTCAAGCTTTCCAATGCAAAAAAAATTTTTCAAGTCGGACGAATAGTTGAAGAGATATGGTGCCCCCAGACGGACGGACGGATAAACGGATAACATAATCACGATGATTTTTTACAAAAGTCGTGCTAAAAAAAGTACCATTCTGGTAATTCAAGCTTTCTCCATGGAGAAGAGACTTTTCCAAATCGGAAAAAAAAAAAGGTAAAAACACACACCGACCGGTGAAGTGGCATTATAATCACGCACTTTCTTTCTGATATACACTATGTAAGAAAAAATACAGTCTATCCTCACTATTCACGTGTTCCGTATTTGCGGTTTCGCTCGAGTTAAAGTGTAACCCATATAACATCTACCAAGCTTTCACTTTCCAACGGGTGGCTTTTTTAAAGCAGGCACAAGAATAACTTACACACTAAAACTGAAAGTTCCTTTTTTTTTTTTTTTTTTTTGATTGGAATTTTAACGACCACCGTGAGCAACGCAATGGGCTATAAGCAGTCGCCCGTCCCTAATTTAGGGTCACTGATTCCAGGAAAGGGAGAGAGCCAGTGCCGTAAGACAAACACAATATCCATGCCTCACCGAGATTCGAACCCGGACCCCGTTCGGACGAATGATCAGAGGCCTTCGCTTAGACCACTGCGCCACCGGGGCGGCGAAAGTTCCTTTGCCTAGACGCCTGAATGTTTAAACGTTTGTCCCATTTTGTTTTCGCCGCCTGGTGTTTGTCTGTTTTAGTTGTTGAATCTTTGCCTCAAATCATATACTTTTTTAGCACGTCTTTTGTAAAAAAAGATCGTGCTTATGTTATCGGTATGTCCGTCCGTCTGTACTCACTGTATCTCTGCAACTATTAGTCCGATTGGAAAAATTGTTTTTGCATTCCGAAGCTTGAGGTATGCGAATATGATCCTTCATTTCGGTTTTTTTTTACGATGTACAATTTCGCCGCTAGAGGGCGTAAATGCAGATGATGTCGAATTCAAAAATACAGTTTATTCCACATATTTGCTTCTAAACATCCGATTGAAAAAATTATTTTATCTTTCGATTCCATTTATGTCGAAGAGTATTTTAGATCTAATTTCTTTTTCAAATTATGCATAGGTTTTCCGCTAGGGGTAGTAAAAGTAAATTACATTTTTCCCGATAACTCTTTTTCTAAAACTCCGATTTGAATTTTTTTTTCAGCGGATACATCTCCTGATGTAAAATCTTTTGCATATAATTTCGGATTTTTGGTATAGAATACTTTGGCCACCAGGGGGCGTAAGTGTTAATTTTTGCTTCTGACGTATTTGCCATAAAATCTGAGCGTCTAAAATATCGATTGAAAAAATTCTTTCGTGGACTGATGCCATTCACATCGATAAAATTTTTCGGAATATTTTCTTCCTAAAATATTCCACAGTTTCTCCGCCAGGAGGCGTAGACGTATATCTTATTTTTGTGAATATCTCTACTTCTAGGAGTGCGATTTGAGAAGTTCCTGCTTTGTTGGATAGTGTTTTCCGTGTGACATGTTTTTCGTATAATTTCAAAATTTTCAAGTAATTCATAGACTTTCCGCTAGGGGGCGTAAACGTAAATTGCGTTTCCCGCTATATCTCTGCTTCTAAATCTCCGATTTGAAACATTCTTTCTGCACCGGATACAGCTCCTGATGGGAAATCGTTTGCACATAATTTCTAATTTTTGTAAAAAATGGTTTGGCCACCAGGTGGCGTAAGTCTTAATTTCCGCTTCTGGTGTATTTGCAGCAAAATATGAACTTCTAAAATCTCGATTGAAAAAAAAGTCGTTTGTTGACCGATACTACTCATGTCGACAAACCTTTAGGAACATTTTCTTCTTGAAATAATGCATGGTTTCTACTCCAGGGGGCGTAGATATATATCTTATTTTTGTCAATATCTCTGCTTCTAACAGTCCGATTTGAAAAATTCCTTCTTTGTTGGATAGTGTTTCCGATGCGAAATGTTTTTCCTATAAATCTAAAAATTTCAAGTAAATCATAGACTTTCCGCTAGGGCGCACAAAGGTAAATTGCGTTTTCTGCTCCTAAAAGTCCGATTTGAAAAATTCTTCCTGTATCGCATACAAGACCTGATGGAAAATATTTTTCACATAATTTCTAATGTCTGGTAAAGAATGGTTTTGTCATCTGGGGCCATAAGTGTTAATTTCTGCTTCTGATGTATTTGTAGCAAAACCTGGGCTCCTGACTAATTTTTTTTTTTTCTTGGACCGATACCGCTCATATGGATAAACCTTTTGAGAATACTTTTTTCCTAAATTAATGCATGGTTTTCCACAGGGGACGTAAAGTCACATCTTATTTTTGTCATCTTATTTTGTTTCTAGGAGTTCGTAAGCTCACGATTCCGTTTACAGCAAAATCTGAGGGATTAAAGACCCGACTGGTTCCATTGACTTTGAATAGCTTTGATAAATTTAATTTCCGTCAGAACGGATTCAAAAGATGTGCTTATTACATCCGATATTTCGGTGTCATCTTTCTTGTTTTTATTGTTGTAATGTTCAAGTTCATTTTTGTAATGTTCATTGTTTCACATTTGGAACACATCTGTTTCACTTTGACGAAATATTGTTTCGTGCATTTTTCTGACACTCTGTAGCAAGATACAACAAAAGGTATAGCCTGGTGGTCTAAGCGATGGCTTCTGATCGTTCGTCCGAAAGCGGTCCGGGTCCGAATCCCGGTGAGGCATGGATGTTGTTTGTTTCTTACGGCATTGGCTCTTTCCCTTCCCTGGAACCAGTGACTTTAAATTAGGGACGGGCGACTGCTTATAGCCCCTTGAGTTGCTCACGGTGGTCGTTAAACCTCCAATGAAAAAAAGTATAGCCAATCAACTCAGCGCACGCGTGTATTACTTTGCTTTGTTGTCATAGCAACAAAACCGAGTTTTCACAGCTTTTGGTGTGACGTCACCTCATCCATATAATTCTGACATGACGTCAGACATGCGTTACGTCACACGATTAAAGTCGTTTAAGCAGCTTTTTATTTAAAAACAGTAAAACGTTACGTCAGGAATTTTGGTCCTACTTTGTCGTTCATAAATGACATACAGATTTTTCATTTATATTCCTAACGTGGAAATTTAATTTTAAGATTCCCCTTGCGAACCTAAAATGATTATTTTAGATTGTCAAACCAGTTTTTTTTTCTCATTTAAGTCTAGAAATTGAGAGTTCCAATACAGTAGGTAACAGTGTATTATTTTTATTTCATGTGTATGCTGAAGAAATATGATTTGGGAACGTTCTTTTTTCCTTAAACCACGAAATTCCCAGAATATAACTAAATTTTTTCGTAGAATTTAACCAGCTATGCTTTTATTTACATTTGTAGAGAAAATGAAAATGAAGAAAAAAGAAAAAAATACTGTTTCTGCTTCTACGCATGAACTACCATAACATTTTAGCTTTTGAAACTGCGCAATTCTAAGTTCACAAACAAAAAGAAAATACCTGGTTATTAACACATTACTCTACAGATCTTATTTTCCACCGTCATGATTGACGGATTTCACGTAGTAAATAAAATAACAGAATTTAAAATTCAAAGGAAAAAATCAATGGTCGTGTGAGATTTACATCTGCTTAATACCGCGTGTTACATATGCGATAAAGTTATTTTGTGTTTAGCTCTAAAAGTACAGTCCATGTACGTGGTAGATCCATCTACACAAAATATTTGCAAGCCACTCTGCGAGACAGAATTTCTATGGTCTTCCTTAATAAGGTTCCTTTTGTGGTGAATATACGGGACAATACCCTTCATGTCGCTCCAGAGCGGGGTTGCTTCTTTATTCAACATTTCTCTTGACAGCGCAATCGTGAGTTTGTCATACTTGACATCCCCTTCACGTTTTTCAAATTAACGCTGGAGATTTCTTCTCAACATACACTGCCTGACACAGAAAATGCCACACCATGAAGGAATGCTCGAAAACAGACCAAACTGCACACAGAGATAGCCAAGTAAGTCTTGAACAAATGATTTATTTGTCACATACAGACTAGGCTCTAGTGGCCGAATATACAGGACGATCGATAAGGAGTGCGGACCCCATTTTGGGCGATACAGCGTTGAATCCGACGTGGCATCGAGGGAATGAGGGTCCAAATAGAGTCCTGGGGGTGTCGTGGACCATGTGGTGTTTACCCGAGTCCACAGTTCATCTTCATTTTGCGGAGGTGGGAGGGTACTCAACTGCCGTTCAATCGTGTCCCACAGATGCTCGATGGGCGAGAAATGGGGGATCGTGCTGGTCATGAAATCATCCCCACACCGTGTAAAGCATTCAGGCTGATCCGAGTGGTATGCGGTCGGGTGTTATCCTGTTGAAAAACTGTGTTTGGGATGTCCTGCAGATACGGTAGTGCCACGGGCCGCAGCACCTCGTCAACATAGCAGCGTGCCGTCAATGTGACCGTAATGCGTACGAGCGGTGAGCTGCTGTTGGTGCTAATGGCATCCCACGCCATGATTCCACGTTGCCGGGCCGTGTGGCGCCCCACAATTGAGGAATAATCTTCCCGTTGACCACGTCGCCTTCAAACTCTCACACGGTGATCATCCGTGGTGACACAGAACTGCCATTCGTCGCTGAACACCGCACTGTTCCATCGGCACCCCACGCAGCTCTGGAGAGGCACCACGCGAAGTGGTGACGACCATGGCTCCCTGTTAAAGGTAGCCTTCGCAACGGACGGTTGGACAGTAAACCAAACGCAGCCAATAGGCGCGACACTGTCCGCGTTGATATCGGAGCATTCAAGCCTCTCCGTACAGTCTCCACAATGTCACCCGTTGTGGCCTCTCTGTCCGCTACGACATGACGTCGGATGCGACGATCGGTGCGCTCGGACGTCCGTGCTCCGGTCTCGCTACGACGTTGCACAGATCCTTTCTGGGACCCGTGTCTCCAAATGCGACCGGCGGTTGTGGCATCACGTTGCGTTTCTTCCGCAATACGACGCAAGGACCATCCGTCGGTACGATGGCCTACGATGACACCTCTCGTGAACTCATCCGTTTGACGAAATCGCGTACGACGGCATCTTAACGGCATAGGCACCCCTTGTTCGTTTTCCAGACACGGTTACAGCAGAACCAATAACTTCTCGCGGCCGTGAAGACATCTCGATTGATGACCTCACGGGCTGGTTGTCAGCTTATATACCGCGCGCCGTTCGTGGGATTGGCCTGCAAATGGAAACATTTGCATTACTTATACGTTTATATCCACTCTACAATTTGCATGTCGCTGCGTTCACGTCTTTGTGATGTAGCATTTTCGCTGTCATGCAGTGGATTTGACGTTAGAAGCAGCCTGACAGCAAGTCAAAGCGCTATCTATGTAGTTAGACTTCGCAGATCCCAGCTTGTGTGAATTCTGCTTTTCAGGCAATGTTGATTTGGCTGTTCTTAAGAAATCTTAGAGAGATGTTTGAAATACCATGATAGACGAGTGAGTTAAGGTATGAGCTACATGTAATCTCGCACGAATACTTTATGTACGAGAGTTGTATCGAAAGTATTGTAATACAAAAGTGGGCATAACTTTTTTAATAACTGACAGAGGTCGTTCAAATTGCATATGTTGGTAGAGTAACTCTTCCGTTATAGTAACCCTTTTTCCTCAGTGCAAGTTTGAAGCAGAGAAGGGTGGAAGTCTGCTCTGATCTGCTGGAAGCGTTTGAAGCCAATGAAAACTCGGTTTTGTTTCGATCTGGTGACAGTGGATGAAACGTGAGCGTTTCTTTACGATCCGGAAACGAAGAATCTATCCATGGAATGACGTTACGTCTCTTCACCAAGGCCTAAGAAGTTTAAGAGCCAGCGATCAGCACAGAAAGTCATGGTGACTGTATTTTGGGATGACAGGGGTCTCATTCTCCTGGATTTTCTAGAGAGTGGCAGGATCGTGACCAGCGAGCGGTACATTGAGACACTCAAGAAGCTTAGAGATGCCATAAGGAGGAAGATACCGAACACAAATCTGGAAAAGATCCGCATTCGCCATGACAATGCGAGACCACACACATCTTTGGCAACAAATCAGACGATCAACACATTTGACTGGTCGGTTATCCCCCATCCATCGTACAGCCCAGATCTGGTGCTCTCCGACTTCCACCTGTACGATCAGTATCCGGAGACAACGATTTGATGACACAGACGAGGTGAAAGCGGCTGTGAAGAAGAGAGTACAACAGTCCACACCTGAATTTTGTTCAAAGAAGATCTCAGAATTGGGTTCAACGATGGCGCAGAAGCATCGCTTGTGATAGAGACAATGTTGAGTAGTACCTTTGTATAGAAAAAATAGTTACTCTACCCACATGTGCAATTTGAACAACCTCTGACAGATGGAAAAAAACGTTTTGCCCACTTTTGCATTACTTTAGGTACAACCCTCGCATAATGTTCTTTATTGAGAGAAAGTATTGTAGTAGAGATTGTACACGCATTGTCGAACGGCAGTGGTAACATATCTTTTTTTTTTTTTTTTTGATTGGAGGTTTTTTTTTTTTTTTGATTGGAGGGTTAACGACCACCGTGAGCAACTCAATGGGCTATAAGCAGTCGCCCGTCCCTAATTTGGGGTCACTGGTTCCAGGGAAGGGAGAGAGCCAGTGCCGTAAGACAAACACGACATCCATGCCTCACCGGAATTCGAACCCGGACCCTGTTCGTACGAATGATCAGAGGCCATCGCTTAGACCACTGCGCCACCGGGGAGGCTGATTGGAGGTTTAACGACCACCGTGAGCAACTCAATGGGCTTTAAGCAGTCGCCCGTCCCTAATTTAGGGTAACTGGTTCCAGGGAAGGGGAGAGCCAGTGCCGTAAGACAAACACAACATCCATGCCTCACCGGAATTCGAACCCGGACCCCTTTCGGACGAATGATCAGAGGCCATCGCTTAGACTACTGCGCCACCGGGCGGCGGTAAGATAATATGAGCGAGCAATATCGATATGATACTAAAGACTGCTGCATAAGCCAATTGTATTTTATGATTGAGTTACTGCGACTTGTTGACGGTAAATAATATTTGAAGTGATGACGTGATGAATTTCTAATTAATAAACGGTTGGGATTCGCGTGTAAGCCTGTGCTTCTCTACACACTATCCGTATTGTTGAAGTAAAATACACTGCTGGCCACCCAAAATGCAACACCAAGAAGGAAGCATCCGATTGGCCTGAAATTCGCAGCATGCGTCGCCCACGAGAGGGCACGCAAACGATTAGCATTGCAGGGCATATGCAAATCATGTGCGCCCGGCACGCCACCAAGAAGCACTATAAGGGTGCACAGAAGGCGGGGTGTAAGTAGTGGAAGTGTGTTGTGCTGCCGGACCTGTGCGTGGGAATCTTCCTGATGCCTCGTCGCAGAATACGGCAGTCATTCCAGCACGTTCGGAGTTCGACAAAGGACGAATAGTGTCTTATCGCGACAGCTGCTTATCGTACCGAGACATCGGTACCCGTGTGAGACAACATCCAGCCACAGTGCGGCGAGTATGGATTCGGTGGGTGCAGAAGGGACGGACGGACCGACGCGAGCGATTGCCGCAGCCGCGGCACACCACCGAACACCACCGGCGAGTGCGGCGGCAGTGGGCCGTTGAACGCCGCACCTGGATTACGGAATGGCACAACATTGTCTTCTCCGACGAATCCCGCTTCTGCCTGCAACGCCACGATAGTCGGATCCGCGTGTGGCGGCACCGCGGCGAGAGACTGTATGACGCCTGCATTATGCATCGCCATACCTGTCCGCAGCCTGGCGTTATGGTTTGGGGCGGAATTGGATATGACACCCGCACCCCTCTGGTACGCATCGCCGGTACACTCAACAGCCACCGCTACATCTCCGACGTTTTGGAGCCTGTAGTCCTCCCTTACCTGCAGGACCTGCCAGCGGCCACATTTCAACAAGACAATGCGCGCCCCACACGTGGCATGCATCGTGCAACAATTCTTCACGACCCACCAGGTGACACTGCTGCTGTGGCCCGCCTGTTCTTTTGATATGTCGCCCATCAAACACGTCTGGTCGCTGATCGGCAACAGATTGGCCCGGCAAGCACCACCCGCGTCTATGCCTGATGAACTGTGACAGCGTGTGGAAGCAGCCTGGACCGACAAACCCCAAGCCCACATCCAAAACCTCTTTCGTTCGATGCCGTGGCGTGTAGCGGCCGTTATTGCCAGCCATTGGGGCCACACGAACTATTGATGTCTGCCTGTTCCGCAAGTCTCACGGGCCTGTAAGCTCAATCGTTTCATCTTTGTATCTGTTGTTATGTGTCCCTCTTGGTGTTGCATTTTGGGTGGCCAGCACTGTATATGGTAATTAAGAATTACAGCTGCTACGAATGAGAAGTCCGAGGTTTTACAGAGAAGCCAATTCACAAAGTTAAATTAAGCCAGCATTTTAGTGTGTTACAGAGAAGTTAACTTAACGATACGAGTCATCATCATCATCATTGTCAACCATTATCAATCCACTGCTGGACGAAGGTCTCCCCAAGTTTCCTCCACAACGGTCTGTCTTGTGCCAGTCTCCTCCATGTCACTCCCGCATATTTACGAATTTCATCCACCCATCTCCCGTGTGGTCTTTTTCTGGGTCTTTTCCTGTCCCTTTTAATCCAATCTAAAATTTCGGCTGTCCATCTATGGTCTGTCCTTCTGGCAGTATGTCCAGCCCATTGCCATTTCAGGGATTTAACTCTGATCATGATGTCTTCCACTCTCGTCATTTTTCGGATCCACGAGTTCCTCTTCTTATCTCTCCTGGTTATACCAAGCATGCACCTCTCCATGCTTCTTTGAGTTGTCTGCAGCCTTTGTATGTCTCTTTTAGTTAAGGTCCACGTCTCTGCACCATACGTAAGCACTGGAAGGATGCATTGATCAAACACTTTTCTTTTAAGACATAATGGCATATTGCTCTTGAAAATTATGCTGTTTCTTCCAAAAGCTCTCCAGGCAAGTTTTGTACGCCGATTAATTTCTTCATCAATGTGACCCTCACTTGATATCTGCTGTCCAAGATAAACATACGTATCTGTTATCTCCAGTTTTTCTCCATCAATCGATAAATCTTCATTTCTTGTAAAAGCATTGAACATCACTTTTGTCTTCTGAAAGTTCATTTTTAATCCCACTTCTTTACTCTTGTCAGCAAGTTCCTGGATCATACTCTGCAGCTCTGATGGGGTAGTTGCAAAAATGACTACATCATCAGCAAAACGAAGGTGGGTTAGATAATCTCCATGAATCTTTATCCCTTTGTTTTCCCAGTTCAGTGACTGAAAAACACCCTCCAATGTGGCATTAAAGAGCTTCGGAGATATGGTGTCACCTTGTCTCACTCCCTTTCCAATTTTTATGTGTGTTGTATTTTCAAACAGCCGAATCTTTGCACTTGCATTTTCATAGATGTTATTAATAATATTAATGTATGCATCTTCAATACCGCAGGATTTCAGAGCCGTGGTAACTGCTGATGGTTTCACCGAATCAAAGGCTTTTTCATAATCGATAAAAGCCATGCACAATGGAAGTTCATATTCCCTCGCTCTTTCAATTAGTTCTCTCAGTACATGGATATGATCTATTGTGCTGTAGCCACTCCTGAATCCAGCTTGTTCTCTCGGTTGAGCCATGTCCAGTGTTACCTTCAAGCGGTGTGAAAGAACTTTAGTGAAGATTTTATAAACCACTGATAGGAGGCTGATAGGTCTGTAGTTCCTGAGATCCTCAATGTCACCTTTTTTATGTAGCAGGATCATTGTAGCATTGTTCCAATCCTCAGGAATCTTCCCTTCATTAAGGCATCGAGTGAAAATTTGGGCGAGTACTGTTTCAATTTCTCCACTTGCTTCTTGTATGATGTCTGTAGTAATTCCATCTTCTCCTGGAGCTTTCCCCCGCTTCATGTTCTTGATTGCATGAGCAACTTCTGCTGGGAGGACTGGAAGAACTCTGGTACCTTTCATGATGTCTGGAGTACATGTATCATCCCTTTCATATAATTTGGAGTAGAAATCTTTCACTCTTGTCAAAATTTCGCCTCTATTTCTTGTTATAGAACCATCTTCTTTTCTCAGAGCCATAATCTGTTTTCTTCCCTTACTGAGATGTCCCTTTGCTATCTTTAGGCTTTGGTTGTTTTCAATTGCTTTCCTCACTAGCTCACAGTTGAATTTCCTTACGTCTTCAGTGATACTTTTTCGTGCTGTCTTGCATAGCTCTATATATTCCACTTTGGAAGTCACATCTTCTTTAGTTGTCCTCATCTCTCTTCTTTTTTGCATCAACATTTTGGTTTTTCCTGATAATTTGTTTACATGCAACTTGTTCTTAGACCCAGCTAATTTTGTTGCTGTTTCCATAAGAGCTTTGGTTACTTTTCTGTTAACTTCCGAAATATCCACTTCTTCCGATGTTAGGCCTTCTAAAGCAGAGAATCTGTTCTTCAGTTCCAACTTGAAAGTATTATGGTGTTTTTTAAGGTTGGTTATGTCAATACATTTTGTTTGTCTCATGAGCTTGCCACGTTCCAGTTTAGTGTTGAGGTGCATCTTACATCTCACCAATCTATGGTCACTACCTGTGTTGAACTTGTTTAGAACACTGCAGTCTTCGATGACGAATTTTTTGTTACACATAATAAAATCAATTTCACTTGTCGTCCCAATTGGATGTCTCCATGTCCATTTCCTGTGTGGCTTTTTCTTGAAAAAGGAATTCAAGATGAAAAATCCTTCTGCCTCTGCAAACTCAACGAGAGTATTTCCACGCTGGTTTCTGTTGCCATGACCGAATTTACCTACTGAAGTTTCATTCTGTTGCCGGTGCCCTATTTTTGCATTGAAATCTCCCATAATTATCTTCAAGTGCTGCTTACCTTTATTATTTAGATGACGAATTTCCTCATAAAATTCTTCAATTTCTTCTTCAGGATGACTTGTGGTGGGTGCATAAGTTTGAATAATCTGAGCCTGGTATCTTCTCGATAGTTGGATAACGAGTCGTGCAGCTCTGTCAGAGGAACTTTCAACTTCTACCACTTTATCCTTCAGTTTCTTGTTTATTATAAATCCAACACCACTAGTTCTGCCAGTATCTGTCCCACGATAATAGAAGAGATGTCCACTTTTCAGTTCAATGAGATATTCTCCTTTTCTCCTTACCTCACTTAGCCCGACGATGTCCCACTTGATCCTTTGTAGTTCCTCTTCCAATTCAAGAAGCCTTGAATCAGAAGATAGGGAGCGTCCGTTGTAGGTAGCCAAGGTCAGCATCAAATGGCAGCCTAGTCCGGTCCTCCGGGGATTCTTAGCACCCTCTGCCTTCATGTCGCACTGGCCGCTGCCTTGGCCAGGTACATTCCAGCTGCCGGAGACTGAGGGCCAAGATTTAAGTTGTAGAGTCATTTTGGAGGTGTTTGGCCATAACTCACCACGCTGGCCAAGCGGGTTGGTGAGTGTGGGATAGCATTTCCTCTGATCCCGATGGTATAGTTATACCGCTATTTGCGGTCGTCAGAGCCCCTTTAGTGGGAACAGGATGCACCACGAGAAGGCGGGGTTGACATTTGTCAAGGAGAGGCTGTGATGTTACGCATCACCTGACCTTACATCCCAACGATACGAGTAATTCAGTTTAAATAATTAACACTTTAACTGGCGATGGAACGTATTGTGTAAAGTGAATCATCGAAAGATGCTAGATAATTTAAATAACTAGCATTATTATAATTGAGGTGTTTTGATTAAAACGATATTCGAAAAGCTGAATCTCTGTACTTGACACGTGGAATATCCCTGAATAACTTTTAGTTTCGAAAATGAAGGCATTATTTAATTCCCTTGTATCAGTTCCAGTGGGAACATACAATTCTTTTAGTTGCCGATTCATTTATTATTGAACGATACGGGAGAACAACGAGTAAGTATTTACTTTTGGAGTTTATTGCTTTCTGTAGATTTATTTCTGTTCTTAAGTACAGTTTTCAAATAAATAGCGACTACAAAAGGACTCTCGTTTCTTCCTTGTGTTTGGTCGACTGCGTTTAATTGGAATTTTATTAGCCTTTCTTTACGGCATTAATCAACATGAAAACACGGTTCTCGTAATGTCTATTGGATATCGCATCCACTGAGTTCTTTAATTGTACTTTTAATTTAAGACTTGGCTGCCTTTCCTGCTATTTGCACTCTTTGTTTTCTTATCGGCAACTCGTTCGAAATAAATTCCATTCAGGCAGTCAACATATATTACAATACACCGGGTGTGCAAAAAGTATCGTTGCTTCACTGGTCTACACAGAGTTACTTTGAAATTAGTTAGTCAGATATATTTGGAGTGTTAATTCACATGACTCACGCCTCCTCTTTATCTCCAGCTTTCTTCCTCGCAATAGGTAGCATACGTTTCCTGTCGATGGTGTATGCCGTGGTGCATTTATGTTTAAAGCAGACGTTCCTGAAATTGAAGAATTTTACATGAACTATTTCTTAAAGCCATGGCATTTTTTTTTTCGTTTCGGGTTTTACCACCCCCGTGAGCATCAACGATTATAAACAGGAGCCCGTCCCTAATTTAGGATAACTGATTTCAGATAAGAGATTTTTTTCTGTAGGTTTAACGACCACCGTGAGCAACTCAGTATGCTATAAGCAGTCGCCCGTCCCTAATTTAAGGTCACTGGTTCTAGGGAAGGGAGAGAGCCAGTGCCGTAGGACAAACGCAACATCCATGCCTCACCGGGATTCGAACCCGGACCCCATTCGGACGAATGATCAGAGGCCATCGCTTAGACCACTGCGCCAGCTCAGATAAGAGATAGAGCAGGACGAACGCTATGACAAATACACGATACATGCTTCATCCATGACTTGAACTCGGGCTCAACTCGGAGGATGGGCCAGCTGCCCGCTGCTCTGAATACTCAGCCATCTAGAGCGTCGATGACTTTTCCAATATATTTAATCCCATCTGCAGTTTCACTGATGACCGTGATATTCTTGCAAATTGTGGCTCGGGTTTTTCATGTGATGCTAAAGAACATAAATATATATGCCGCCCCGGTGGCGCAGTGGTCTAAGGCGCTGGCCTCTGATCATTCGTCCGGAAGAGGTCCGGGTTCGAATCCCGGTGAGGCATGGATGTTGTGTTTGTCTTACGGCACTGGCTCTCTCCCTTCCCTGGAACCAGTGACCCAAAATTAGGGACGGGCGACTGCTTATAGCCCATTGAGTTGCTCACGGTGGTCGTTAAACCTCCAATCAAAAAAAAAAAAAAAAAAAGCATAAATATCGCTTTGGTGTACGTGTGGTCAGAAACGCTGGGTTCCGGCTTGTTACCCGAAGTTGCTGGGACGTGGAAAGAGCGATGTATTTGTTTCTTCACTGACGCCACGTATTTGGAGGATTTTCACTTTCAGCCAGAACCGGTTTGATCCAGATCCAACACGTACAGCGTATGTGCGTAGTTTGTGATTACAGGCATTCGAGGCTCTCCGTCGCGAGGATAAGGATGTGGAATTTTGAACAGCGTTCAAGTGCAAAATTTTGTGTTCTGCTCAGAAAATCTTTCGCTGAAACTTTTCAAACGATTAAGTTAGCGTACGGTGAGAGTGCAATGAATCAAACTAGAGTTTATGAGTGGAATTGACGATTCGAAAACGGGCGACAGGGTATCGAGGATGATGAGAGGTCAGGACGACCTTCGACATCCACAACGGATGAACAAATCGCCATTGTCAAAGAAATTGTGAAAAATGACCCCCGAAAAACTGTTGCAGCAATTGCAGAAGTTGCCGGCATCACTAAAAAAAGTCACTAAAAAGAGTACGCCAACGTCCTGAAACATCTCCGAGAATCAGTGAGATGCAAGCGACCCGATCTTTGGAAGAACAATTAGTGGGTGCTCCATCACGATAATGTGCTGGCTCACAGATCCCTCCCGGTGTCCAATTACCTGTACAAACATCCCATTCGCCTGATCTCGCCCCGTGCGACTTTTTCCCCGGATGAAGAATTTGCTGAAGGGGCGACGCTTCTCCAGTTCCGAAGAAGTGCAACGAGATGCGATGGAGGCACTAGAGGATGTGGCAAAATGTAGGCTTGCTGTCTGCATTTAAATCTTTGTATGAGCGCTGGCAAAAATGCATAGTTGCACAGGGTAACTACTACGAAGGAAACACCGCATAAACAGGTATTATCTGTACTCACACTTTCTTAATATAAAAAGTTTCGGAACTTTTTGAACGTAGTAACTATTATTTTTGTCATTCTAGTTACTTAAGCTCCTGCGAGACGCACACTAATGATCATGCCTTTTCTAAGGCCACCGAGATGTGTGACGTTGTCGATACTTACTCCACACTAGCTGTTTCACCTGCGACTGTGTCATTGCTATAAGATCGGCGCACCCCTTTCTATACCTCAACTCGCGGGTGACGTCGTTCTGGTGATTTGCGAACGGCGGGGCATTTCAAGTACTCCAGTTGGAGTCTGTTCTTTTTTTTTTTTTTTTGATTGGAGGTTTAACGACCACCGTGAGCAACTCAATGGGCTATAAGCAGTCGCCCGTCCCTAATTTAGGGTCACTGGTTCCAGGGAAGGGAGAGAGCCAGTGCCGTAAGACAAACACAACATCCATGCCTCACCGGGATTCGAACCCGGACCCCTTTCGGACGAATGATCAGAGGCCATCGCTTAGACCACTGCGCCACCGGGGCGGCGAGTCTGTTCTTCAATAACCATACCATTACCAGTCGGTGTTTCCATTACCATACCATTACCAGTTGGTGTTTCCACTACCATACCATTGCCAGTCAGTGTTTCCATTACCCAACATTACCAGTCGGTGTTTCCATTACCACAACATTACCAGTAGGTGTTTCCATTACCATACCATTACCAGTCGGTGTTTCTACTACCATACCATTACCAGTCGGTGTTTCCACTACCATACCATTACCAGTCAGTGTTTCCATTACCTTACCATTACCAGTCGGTGTTTCCACTACCATACCATTACCAGTAGGTGTTCCCATTATAATTTTTACTGATTAAACAATCTACTTCAGTGAGAAAAATGTTTGTTTTTCAAACGTCAAGTTTTTTGTTGTTAAAAAATGGTGGTATGCTGCTACTACTGTCGCTAAACAAAATATTTCAAGGCATTGTCAGAGAAGGAACTGTTTTTTTTTTCAAAACTTCGTTGTTTATTTACATACATATGATTTGTACAAAACATCAACAATTGACATTTTCCATTGCTTTTAGGACAATCAACTTCCCATGAGATCAAAATTATTACGTTTACGTTGAACTCGACATCATTTCTCTGTACAAAACTTCAATGCAAATTCAACACCGATGTCAACTATACAAGTAAAGCATTCGTTTCATTGAGTTACTCACCACAGGTATGGGACTTACCCATCAAGTCACAATAACGACAGGGCTTTTGGGGAAATTGAAGGAACAGCTGACGACGACGGGAACTGTCGACGGCTGCTGTTAAGATCTTTTCATAGATTACGCGTCCACCAAGACACACGGGGTAACCTCGTTACTGATACACAACATGAATGTAAAATTATAGATTCGCAGCACCGTGTTGAATACATACAAGGTTCAATAGTTATGAGAGTTTACTTTTGATTGTTCTCATTTGTAGTGATACTCAAAATAAAGAAGTTTCTGTGGTAGGGAGTTTTTTGTTGTTGATAAGATTTGCTATTTTTAAGTACAAGACTATGTAGATAAGCACGTGATGTTGGATGGAGGCGAATCATGTGATCGAGTTATATACCGGACACGACTAAGGCTTCATAAATTGTTTCAATACCAATCGTTAAAAAACTGACAAACTAGCTGCCGTAACAGTGAGGCACAAGCACTGTTAGTAACAGGTAGGGTGAAATATTATGCGTTTTGGAATTTTACTCCACTTCATGTCAGATTTGGTAGAATGTTAATCAGTTATCATGGAGCATTTTTGAACCATGAATGGAATTAATGGTTAGGTCAATGATCGATCGAAGGGAGAACAAATGTATAAATCATAATAGGGGGATCAAATGTATAAATCACATCATCCTTAAGTGAATGAAGTTCACTGCGGTATTCGAAAACTTTTTTCCTGCGTTTTTCGGAAGTACTTTTAAATAAGAATCTTTTTTTTTTTTTTTTTTTGATTGGAGGTTTAACGACCACCGTGAGCAACTCAATGGGCTATAAGCAGTCGCCCGTCCCTAATTTAGGGTCACTGGTTCCAGGGAAGGGAGAGAGCCAGTGCCGTAAGACAAACACAACACCCATGCCTCACCGGGATTCGAACCCGGACCCCAGACGGACGAATGATCAGAAGCCAGCGCCTTAGACCACTGCGCCACCGGGGCGGCTAAATAAGAATCCTAAACCACGTTATTAGGTAATAATTGAACTGTACTCTGTACTAACTTTTAAGATGCAATTTGTATGTTCTGATTTTTATTGCAATATATATGATTGTGTTCCTTGATTCTACGTTAATGGATTCTATTTAAATTGTATTTACATTTGAAGCTGTAAAACCAAAAAAAAAAAAAAAAAAAAAAATTAATTGACAAATAAAACCTTTATAATCCTTCATGAACTGCAGGTCAAGCTCAACGAAATATATGGAAGACCAGTACGGTGTCACTTTCCGGGAGAGGAGCGTAGATTTGTTTCAATCAAATACTGCGAGCACAGTTGGAATAACAATTCCCAAATAAGAAATGCTTTGTTTCTCCTGATGCACACGTGACCGGAATATTTTCATGCGGGAGCCAACTGCAGCGCACAGACAGACACTGGCGGCTTCAAGGTCACACACGCTTCCTCAGATGCCTCTCATAACTTCCTAATCACCGCAGAGATAACATGGTAAATAATTTAGAATAAAATAAGCCCCCTTTTAAAAATTTCGACTTTGAACCGGACACTGCAGCAACAATGTGCAAACATCTTCCAAGTTTTGGAGTTTAAGCCACCATTATTCGATGCGTTATGGCTGCCATAACTCATATACTGCCTTATTGTGTCTAATGAGGGAACACTCTAAGGTAATGTAATTGTAGTTAAACCTTTTTAATAATTGAATCCATGCCTCCCGCAGGATTAAATTGATGCGCTACCGTTTTGAGATATCCAATACTGTTTTTAAGGATTTACTTCTAAAAGCATTTACTGTTGATAAAACTAAAACATTAAAATCATTTGATCTTTCGGGATTCATAGAAGCCCATTATCAGATGACATAGCCTTGATGGAGGTGACATGATGTATAAATAGTCAACGTCGTCAGTAACAATGATGCGACATATGAGCAGGCAGAGACAGCGTCACCGTGAACATAACAATTCGACAAAATAAATGAGGTGTCTTACATACAATTAGATAGAGTAACGTTTTAAAAAATACAAAAAGAAAACTGAGAAACACAATTACAGATTAAGTCCATCGTAAATATCCATAATATACGCTGGCCATTGAAGAAATGAAAGGCATAGGAAATGTCCTGAATGTATTAAAGAATACAATGAAACGATGATAAAAGTCAAAATAAAACAATATTCCTGTTGAGTAGATGAAGGTCAGTAAATCACAAGCAGTATATGATATGGAATTTTATGTACATAAGACACTTATTTTCCCAGTATGAAGGCATATAAGTATCGCTCACTTTTAGCAATTTGCCTGCAAGAATCATGTCCTTTACGATTTCCGGTAAAAAAACCTTATGGTTGGTTTAGTAAAAGTAGTTGTTTCCACGTGAGTGGGACGTAGGTTGGTGTGTTGTCATGGCAACAAAGATTTCCTTTGTTGAGGATAACCAAACTTTCAGTAAACAATAAAGAAGGTTTGGTAGATGGGTTATCAATACAGCTGCTTCGTCCCAGATGGGGTAATTTCTTACTAAGCGATGAATGCAAGGGTATGCATTCCCCCATCTGGGACGAAGGAACTGTATTGATAATCCCAACTGCCAAATATTCTTTATTGTTTACTGAAAGTTCAGTTATCGTCAACGAAGGAAATCTTTGTTGCAATGACAACACACCAACCTACGTCCCACTCCCGTGGAAACAACTGCTTTTACCAAACCAACCATGAGGTTTTTTTACCGGGAATCGTAAAGGACATGATTCGTACAGGTCATTTTTTAAAAGTGACACATTCTTCTATGCATTCATACTGGGAAAATAAGTGACTTCACAAGGTATGTACATAAAATTCCATATCATGTACTGTTTGTGATTTACTGACCTTCATCTATCCAACAGGAATATTGTTTTATTTTGACTTTTATCATCGATTCTTCGTATTCTTTAATACATTCAGGACATTTTCTATGCCTTTCATTTCTTCAATGGACAGCATATATTATGGATATTTACGATGGACTTAATCTGTAATTGTGTTTCTCAGTTTTCGTTTTTGTATTTCTTAAAATGTCACTCTATCTAATTGTATGTAAGACACCTCATTTATTTTGACGAATTGCTGTGTTCACGGTGGCGCTGTCTCTGCCCTCTCATACGTTACATCATTGCTACTGACGACGTTGACTATATATATATATATATATCTGTCACCTCCATCAAAGCTGTCTTTATTTCGTCTGATGATGGGCTTCTAAGAAGCCCGATAGATCTAATGATTTACTTTTACCATCAATAAATTCTTTTAGTAACTGACGACGGTTTTAAACTAGTAATTAGTGGTTGGAAGTTTTATATTCGTGCATCAAGTTCAGCTACTTTGTGTTTTAGTATTATAGGGACCTATTAGCCGACCATCGCCATTTATGTCTACAGGAGGTTTACCAAGAACACAGTATCATCTCTCAACAGAACAACGCAGTATTCATACGAACTCGTGTCACTGGTTTCGTATAATTACTGAAGGGTTGGAGGAACACGATAACGAATTCGTCATATTGCGTTGGTCCTAAACTCCCCTGATTGCAACCCAATTGAACATTTGTGGGATATCCTAGAATAGGGTGTGAGAATTGCTGATCTTCCTCCACGGCATGAGTGTGAACTGACGGAGCTTCTTCAGTGGACAAGGGTCAAGTTATGCATGGATTATGTTCCACACCTTGTAGAATCTGTTCCTAGGCATCTCCGAACCATAATTGCGCAGAAAGGTGGACTAAAGCTTCATTTTTTTTTTGGAGGTTTAACGACCACCGTGAACAACTCAATGGGCTATAAGCAGTCGCCCATCCCTAATTTAGGGTCACTGGTTCCAAGGAAGGGAGAGAGCCAGCGCCGTAAGACAAACACAACATCCATGCCTGACCGGGATTCGAACCCGGACCCCTTACGGACGAATGATCAGAGGCCAGCGCCTTAGACCACTGCGCCACCGGGGCGGCTAAAGCTTCATTAGGTAAGTGCTCTTAATGCAAAGCTAACCCAGAGAAGAAACAGAACCCGCATTCGCCCAAATTTCCACTAGATGCCTCAATCCCGAAACTCCAGTGTAGCTCTTATATAGCTGGCAAGCGTGAGCACAGGCATGACTTTTGGTATGTATATACATTCCGGGGTACTTCAGTTCAGTTATCTATGCAAACAGTATGATAAAACTATTATTGCTCTGATTTTCTTGTGTTTATCACCATTATTATTCCAAATGTCCTGGCATATATTTGAAGGACAATTTTCATTTGTAAACCACCTGAAATGGAAAAGCAAATATGGCTTTTGTACTGGTTACCTAGATTTTTGCTATATACGTCGTATATACGTTTCACTAACAGTATTGGATTAGAATGGGTAACGGTGAACATGAAAAAAAAATTCGGACGAACAATGGGAGGATCAACTGTATGGATAGCAAAAGGTTTCAGGCATGGTAGGCTCTATTTGTTGTTGTTGTCACGGGGAGCAAATCAGATTGATATTAACCATGACGTCTCCATTCTTTTGAGGTAAGATTAAAAAGGTTTCATACTGAGTGAACGACATGCCGATAAAGAAAGCGAGTTTCGGTGTGCAATTAATGTTACTGTGTTGAACAAATGAAATACCAATGGATTCGTTCTAACAATAAAAATATTAAGGGTATGCAAAATGTTCCGCCGCTCCCGCTAGCGGGCGCTGAAGGGGTCTAACCGGCCGGCGACCAGTGCTGTCAGTTTGTACGTAAAGCCAAGCATGGCGGTCGATAAAGTTCATTTGCGGCACTGTTTGTTATTCATATTTAATATAGGGAAAAGTTCGAGTGACGCATACAGTTCAATATGTCAAGGGTATGGGTGAACGGCCGTATCGAGAATGGTTTGCCAGGTTTAAGAAAGGTGATCTAAGCTTGGGAGACAAGCCACGTGCAGGTAGACCGCAGGAACTCGCAGACGAGGAGCTGGAATCGCTGTTGCAAGAGGATGCCACACAATCGACCACGCAACTGGAGAAACATTTGAAAGTGGCTCAATGCACGGTGGTACGGCGTGTAAAAGCTTTGGGGAAAATCCAAAAAATTAGTAAGTGGGTCCCGCATACTTTAACGGAGCGTAATATTGGTCAACGATTGGGCATCTGCATGTCGTTGCTGAAGAGCTTTCAAGGGAAGAATTTCTTGTGGAAGGTTCTCACCGGGGATGAAAAATGGGTTTCTTGAGACAACCCTGTACGTAAGCAATCCTGGATCGATCCAGGTCATCCATCAACATCCACTGCAAAACAGGATATCCACGGGGAAAATGTGATGTTGTGTGCGCGGTGGGATATGACCGGAGTGCTATACTTCGAACTGTTGAAACCGGGCGAAACAATCACTGGAAAACTATATAGCAATCAGTTGATGAAACTGAATGTCGCAATCGAGCAAAAACGTCCATGGACAGGTAAAGGATGCCACAATTGATCAAAAAAAGCCCATGTATAGATAAAGGACGCCGTAATCGAGCAAAAAAAGCACATGGACAGGTAAAGGATGCCACAATCGAGCAAAAAAAAGCCCATGTATAGATAAAGGACGCCGCAATCGAGCAAAAAAGCCCATGGACAGGTAAAGGATGCCACAATCGAGCAAAAAAGCCCATGTATAGATAAAGGACGCCGCAATCGAGCAAAAAAGCCCATGGACAGGTAAAGGATGCCACAATCGAGCAAAAAAGCCCATGTATAGATAAAGGACGCCGCAATCGAGCAAAAAAAGCCCATGGACAGGTAAAGGATGCCACAATCGAGCAAAAAAGCCCATGTATAGATAAAGGACGCCGCAATCGAGCAAAAAAGCCCATGGACAGGTAAATGACGCCGCTCAATCATCCTGTTACACGATAATGTCAGACCACATCCCGGTGCCACCACGAAATCAACCCTTGAACAGTTACACTGGGAGGTTTTTCCGCACCCTGCTTACTCCCCGGACATTGACCCTCAGACTTTCATCTGTTTCACTTTATCCAACATGCCCTATCCCGACAAAGGCTCACCACAGTTCCAGAGGTTGAAAGCTTCGTCACTGCGTTCTTCAGCTCAAAACCCGAGTCCTTCTATCACAGGGGTCCTTCTATCACATTTGTTGCTTATCACCCGAGTCCTTCTATCACATTTGTTGCTTGAAAAATGGCAAAAGGTCATTGATGCTAACGGCCAATATTTCGTTGAAGAAATGTGTACTGGTTTCCTTATTGTTCCTATCTCCTTTCTCCTTAAAACGGAAGAAACTTTTGCATACCCCTAATAGTAAGGTTAGTACGGATCAATACACGAAGTATGTAAAAACTATAGTAATTTATCTATTGATTGGTATAAGGAATTATACAAGCTTTGCTAAGTTTCCCCCATCAATGGATATCGTTTTAAAAGTTAACTGTCTTTCACCCTCTTCAGTTAATTAGATATATCATTTCTTATGCTAGTATTGTGTGCAAGAATATATTTCACGCATCTGCGCTTAACATAACTGGACGTTGTATTATTTTTTCATGGCAATGTAATAAAATGTTTGTGTTCAGTTAACATCATTGGGAATTCATGATCAGTTTATGGTTTATATAGGGTACAAGATGAGGTAATGTAATTCTTAGTTTGCATGCTGTGTTACTATAACGGAATGATAATTCAAGTTCAGTTGATGACCCCTGCTTAAAATAATTGAGTGTTCGTGTCCAATCAAGAAATCACTTACTTATTTTGAAAAAAAAAGAAAAGAAAAAGAGAATTACTCAGTTAACGTTTCGTTTCCAAAAGAGTGAAATACGCAAATTCGCTTACACTTGTCTGTCTTTAAATGGAGTAATCGTATTCATTTAATGCCAAATCATATTCATTTAATGCCTTACTGTATCTCTTGATCATGGATTGTGATCGCGGTATAAGTGATATTGTGATGTGCCAATGCATAGTGATTGTTCAAAACACAAATCAATATTTTTGCTCCCTACCACAGAATCAGCATTAGGGTGGTATTTTCTTCATTTTGAACCACAACACGATTTTTACAATATTTCGAAAACGAACCACACAAAAAATGCAATCGCAAAATTACAATGAATTCACACATACATATCAAAAAAATAAAAAACTCGCACGTACAGGTAACAGAAAAAAAGGAAACAGGCATGCTCATACTACAGTATCGCTTGTGAAAATTGCAACACCGTGAAGGGCTGCTGGTATTAGCATGAAACTTACAGGATATGTACAACATGTTAAGACATGCAAATGATTAAAATGTCATAGCAAATGCATGAATGCTTAAAATGTCAGAGAAAATGGAAATGCATGCGGTTTCCGAGCAGGGCTCTCTGAACTGTCCGGTCTTTGGCATAAAGAGTTGGCTCAAACAAGATGTTGCAATCAGTGAAGAGAAGACATTGAGTCGAAAGGGAGTTTTTTGTGTCTTACTATGCCCCGTCGCCAAAGAAGGTCGCATTATGAACACCTGACGCACTTTGAACGCGGAAGAATTGTTCGGATGAGAGGTTGGATTTTCCTGCCGCGAAATTCCCACTCGTACAGGAAGAAACGCCAGTACAGTTATGCAAATGTGGCATCAGTGGACAGATGAGGCTCCGACACAAAGAAATCAGGGAAACGGACCGCAAAATCGCACGACTGCATGGGACACTAGTACCACATGGAAGTAACCGATCGCACAGTGACACACACGGTGTTAGCGTAGCACTGGAGCAGTAACAGGTAAGTCTTTGTCCTCCGGCAAAGTTCGACGTCGTCTGCTTAACAGAGGACTGGTCGCTAGCAGCCCATTGCTGCGAATTCCTTTGACTCTCAAACACAAGCACCACAGGCTGCAATGGGGTGTCGAACACAGACATAAACGCGCTGATTTGCAAAACGCCGTATTTTCTGACGAGTCACGATTCAACTTCGGGCACCATGATGATCATACACGTGTTCGAAGAAATCGTGGTGAAGGGCACCTTGCAGCGTTATACCGGCTCATCGTCATGACTTGGGGCGCCATTGAGTTCAATTCGAAGCGTCATGGTTTGGGGCACCATTGGGTTCAATTCGAAGCATCCTGGTTTGGGGTGCCATTGGTTTCAATTCGAAGCGTCCTGGTTTGGGGCGTCACTAGTTTCAATTCGAAGAGTCCTGGTTTGGTACGTCATTGGTTTCAATTCGAAGCGTCCTGGTTTGGGACGTCATTGGTTTCATTCGAAGCGTCCTCTTTTGAGGCGCCATTGGGTTCGATTCGAAGCGTCCTGTTTTGGGGCATCACTGAGTTCAATTCGAAGCGTCCTGGTTTGGGGCGTCATTGGGTTCGATTCGAAGCGTCCTGGTTTGGAGCGTCATTGGGTTCAATTCGAAGCGTCCTGGTTTGGGGCGTCATTGGGTTCAGTTCGAAGCATCCTGGTTTGGGGCGCCATTTGGTTCAGTTCGAAGCGTCATGGTTTGGGGAGCCATTTGGTTCAATTCGCGATCTCGCCTGATACGAATTGAGGGAACTCTCAACAGCCGGCGATAGATCAGGGATATTTTGAAAGGCAGAAGCTACACACTTCTTTCAGAATTGTCCTGACGCTGTATTCCAGCGGGACAAAATGTGGCCCGGAATGTCTGAGGCCTCTTCCATGCACGGAAGAGACCGTTTCTTCCCTTGCCTGAACGTTCGCCGCGTATGTCAAGAACAAACATGTCTGGAAGATGATAGACAAGCGACTGGCCCGTCAAGCGTCTCTGCTAAGAAACTTTTCTCTCACATAGCAGCAGACCGTCAGGCTATTCCCCAGAATGGCATCAAAACACCTTCCGTTCAATGCCACGCCGGATAGAGGCTGTTATTTTTGATCGAGATAGCTTCACATGATACTAAGTTTTGAAGCGAAGGAATCTGGTATAGCACTACAAATGCAATCAGTTATTTCTCGTTACATGTGGAATTTGTGATATAAATTTCATTTAAACAGCGCGATTCTTTTTTGGTGTTGCAATTTTTACAAACAGTAGTGTATATCTACGGGAAGACACGTCTATAGTAATTACAATGGTTAAAATTATGTTTTAACGAGGAAGTATTATTGAAGAATAATTAAATCCAACAACAAATTAGTTGCCCGAATTTGTCATCAGCTGCTTATAGAAAAATATTCTGGACACGCTTCCCCGTGTAACTGACAACTATTTTATTCGCAGATTTTCAATAAAACAGGTGCAACAAAAAGCACAGTTACCATTTAGATCGTAACGGAGGGCATGATGCTGGGCAACGTCCTTCACGAGATTCCTACACAGAAGCACAACTAGTCCCATTGAGCTAGTTGTGCTTCTGTTCAGGAACTGTCGAATAAGTGTATGATATCAATCAGCATCGGTTCCTGAAGAGGTGCTCCCTTCTTAACCTATAAGTGTAGATTTTTCATATTTAAGATTTTTGATTTTGACTTCAGGACAAAAGCAATGAAGATTTAAGTACATCATTTCAAAGTGACCCTTAAAAATCCCGAGAGCATTTGCTCTCGTACGACTTTTATATCGTTAACACGATGAAATTGTGAATATAAACTCTTATTAAAGTTGCTACACTGTATGGTTACCAAAAGCATTAAGATTAAACAATTCGCGAGGGAGGGCAGAAAAAATGTTTTTACATAAACTGTTTGGAAGCAGTGTTGCATGTTAAGAACATTGAACGAAAATTGCACTACCTAATAGAATTTTGAACATTTTTGCTAATAAATTTACTAAAAGAATATTGACGAAAATTGCAATACCGCATGGAATTCTGAATGTTTTTTTTTCCAATTAAAATTAATGAAAGAAAATTGATAAAATTCCACTGCTACATGGAATTTTGAAAGATTTCTGCAGATTAAAATTAGTGAGAGTATATTGATGAAAATTGCACTACGCATGGGATTTTGAAGGTTTTCTCCTGAACAAAATTAGAGAAAGAAAATTGATGAGAATTTCACTGCCGTATGGAATTTTGAAAGCTTTCTGCAGAATAAAATCAGTGAGAGCATATTGATGAAAACTGCACTACCGGATGAAATTTTGAAAGTTTTTTGCTGATCAAAATTAATGACAGAATATTGATGAAAAGTTCGTTACGGCATGGAATGTTGGAATGTTTTGTGCTGATCAAATTAGTGGAAGATCAACCGTTAACAACACATTGTTTGGAAAATATTTCATCAGTGAAAAGATCACAAGTAATTAGTCATTCTTCTGCCTGAGAACTACATTCAGTCTTTGTCTTTTCAAATATCCCCGGTGTTTGTTTCGACCTAAGATATAATGCAAGTATCCTTGAACATTAGGCAAATGAGTGAATCCGAAGACAATAAAAATTTTCGCGATGCCGACATCATATCGAATTCTTCTGTTTGCAGATAAATTTCAACGTTATCAGTCAAACCTAACTGCAAATGAAATTATAAAATTCGCAGTCGAAAACATAGAACTAAGGTTGTAATTACAAGCCATTTTCTTTCTTGGTAGTGTATATGCCCTTTTCCGAGTATTTGAATCGGCTAATTTTCCATCTCAACGTTGGCTTGAACAAGTTAATTCACTTAGTATTCAATAATGAAGGAATTGCAAATTGTGCATTGCATTCAAAGCCACAAGACCAAAAAAAGAAATTTCTTTTTACGAAATAGTAAATGCCATGCGTTTGACACCTGCAGATTTCATGAATGATAATGTTAAATTCCGGGATGTATCTAGATAAGTTTTCTATTTAGCTCAGGGACATATAATATAGAATGTTTTACTGGTGGAGGCGGGAGACAAAACACGGGATTTTTTTAAAACGTTTTAATGAAAAATATAAGAAAAAAGTGAAGCATTAATTTTTATTAAATTAAAGCATTTTTTCTAATGTAAGTTGCATTTTAACAAAAGATGAAACACTTTTAGGTTTGCAAGGTGCCCCTCTAAATACTCCCTGATTAAGGTCATTTTTTTGGTGCAGATTTCTTTTCTATAAGCAAAAAATCCTCGCTACTACGATATAGTCTTCCCGCAGACATATGGTGAATTATTATTAGACACATGCTGTCTTTGTAATAAATTAATATTTGATGAACAGTCAAAGATTTTGATATCAATTATCGAAATCATTTTAAATATAAAAACAGGTAGTTTTAAAGGTATTTCAAGAACTGACATTTCAAATAGTTGATTGAACTTTGAAAAAAAATATATATGGATTATTTTTTAATTTTAAGAGTGAAATGAAAAAGAACGGCATCAGTTTTATATGAACACTTTTTTACACTAAAGTCAAACCAATATGAATATCGTTTCAGGGAAATTATGTAATTTCATATTGTTATACTGAGTTACTATTCTTCATCCTAATGCTTGAGATCTTGATTTGCTTCTTTCGTATCTTTCTTTAGATGAACGACTCGTTCTGAAGATATCATGCTATGATCAGCAAAATATATTTCGTGATAATATGGCGAAACATCTGAAATATTGTGGCGCTTGTATCAACTAATGTTGGTAGTAAAATCTTACTCTGTCTCCAAAATAGGCACAGAAAACAATGATTCAAAGCTTAATGCTGGCGAAAACATTCATACAGTCGTAACAGATAGAATTCCAAAAGATTTAGTCCCCGAGTTGGAGCCCCTCAGGCTGTGTGTAGTGGATTCCCGGTCAACCGCTTCATCCATAATGGCGGAGGATGGGGCAGAAGGTGTTTTTGTTTTCCTTCTGGCAGTCTTCTTGGAATGGCCAACGGACACACAAGAGGGAGCACCACCTTCGAAAAAAGCAGTCTCTGCGGTTTTGACTGGAATCGTCTTTTTCGTCCGGCCTTTCCTTCACAGAAAACATCTTTGACTTCAGAAGAGTTTCTTTCCGCTGCTTGCGGTCTCGTGCCTTCTCTAAGTGTTTCTTCCTTTCCTCCTTAGACCAGTACCTTCCCACTTTCAGTTCACTGATAGCGTCATCATCCGTCGTTATCCCACAACGCTCCTCCATGATCTTCATGGCTCTTTCTTTGAGGATTTTGTTCCTCACAGGTCTTCTCGTGATATACCTCGTTCCATCTGGCCGCCGTTTCACTTTCCATTCCATCTGGGTCTCTTCATTGGGCTGAGGAGTCATTGGGTTCGACCCAACCGTTCTCGTTGGGGCCGTTACGGGACGGTCAAGAGCCGTTGTTTGTGGAAGGAATGTTGAATGCGCAGTGGAAGTCGAGGTCAGGGGGGAGTATTTCTGACGAAGCGACTCCTTGGGATTGATTGGAGCACAAGTAGGAATAGCTGTCGGTTTTTTATAATATTTCTGTGCGAGAGCTTGACGAAACAGTTGCTGCTGAAGCCAAATCGTATGCTGAAGGTTTTCTTGGTTCGTGTACATTGTAGCGCAAGGGTAGAAGGTGACGTAGTTCCTGTTCCTTTCACCGGTGCGCTCAAGAAACTCTCGACCGTAGCCGTCGCCGTGCGACTTAGCTGGCAATTTTTGCTTTGTATTTGCTCCAGGACCACCTGTGCTGTCGACTTTCGCCGGACTGGACAAATCCCACATGGGATAAGGCATTCGATGACTGTTCTGAAAATGGGCGAAGCGAGGATTGGCTCCTCCTCTGCTGTCTCGATGTGCTATGACTTGGCAGTATCGGCAGGTGTCACAGCTCACTACGCTAGCAACGTCACTCTCAGTTAGCTGAGTGCTCTTGTCAACTAGCCTTGGATGAGTTACTAGGGACATCATGGAACCGCGAAAGTTAGGTGTCCGGTCAAGATCAGGAATTGGCGCCAATTCGAGTGTAAGAGGTGTGCTTCTGGAGCTTTCTCCAGTGTGATATGCACTAGAGGAATCTCGTTCTTCAATGGCAGCGGCAAACAGTTTGCTAAAGACGCTTTTAGGCTTTTTATCTACAGATACACTTTTTACCCACTGGGCGACACTTTGCTTCTTATCGATTTGATTGCGAGGGGGTGGGATGGGTGGTGGAGGAGGTGGGGGTGGTGGAGGTGGTGGCGGCAAGGGCTCATGAGGCCTTCTTTTCGCCCTGCTACTCTCGAAGACAGAGAACGGTGAAACATTTTGAGGAATCGCCGAAGGCGATGGCTGTCCGTATGTGACGAAGGAATGACCAGCATGGCATTTGAACCACTGCTCTCGAATGTGTCTGCTGACAAGGGATTCACACTCAACTTGAATGTTTTCCATTTCTTGATTCAACTGAGCCATTTCACGATCTAGACTCGTATCTGATTGCACTCTCGATATAGCATCATCGTCTTGAGTAGGGGCTTTGGTATCTTGAGGCAAAGGAACATCGATTTCCTCATAGAGAAGACTTGATGTGCTGGTACTGGCACATCTTTGATCAAGGGTCTCAGGGAAGTGTTCGCATCCTTCAGAACTTTCTAAGTCACCATTAGCGCAGGATAAGGTTATTCTTGAGCTTGTGGGATGCTGACTGTGTGAGGTATTCGTCGGAATATCTTCGTGATCGGAAGATTCTTCATGTCGAGTGCTGTCACAATCAGTTCTTCCAACTCCACTGTCTTTTTCATATCTAGGAAAAATTTCCACCATGCCAGGCTCAGTGGGTGTTGCTTCGCCGGCCCGAACTTTCTAAATGAAAAATAATAAAAAATTAGTACAAAGAATTTCCTTCAGACATAACGTTTGAATAAAACGCATATCCATAATGAAAATATCAGTAAATTAAACTCAAGAATGTTATATAAATCAGTAATTATACTGTACAACACTGATAATGTTTCAGAAAAGATAAGAGCCGTTTTAAACTAATTTAGAGGCGCTAAACACGATTATGATATTAAAACTTGGTGATTGGCTCTTCCTTTATTCTTCGTTATGCCGCACATACTTGATTTGAGTCTTTCGGAGTCTGTACGAAATGCCAAGGTGACGCAATTTTTGAAATGAAAGAGCCGTTTTTTACTAATTTGAGCTGCTCAACATAATTATGATATAAAAATCTGGTAATTGGTTCTTGTGAGGGAGATGACGCCCAACAATGTTGGCAGTCTACTGCTGGAATGTGATGCAGGGTTCTCCAAATTTGGTATGTATTATATAAGCAGTAGGCGAATTGATGTAGACCGAAATGACAACTTCAACGAATGACGACACAATACGATTCAGTGACTATATTTGGAAAATCGTCGCCAATCAAATATTTTTGTTGTCATTTTCGTGTTTAGCACACCTCAATTTCCATAAGAATAGGCTGTTTGCATTTCAGAAACACACCAAAATTCAAAGTGTGTGGTTCAGTGTTATATAAACAAAGTCAACCCCACTTCGAATGATCAAAATATAGTTCATGAATGGAATACGGGATTACACCATACAATACAAATTTTAAAGATGAGAATCCGTCTTTTGGTGTAATTATGACAAGGATGGTAAGTCAGATAATAGCCTAAAACTTTAAAATTTCGTAGTCTTCCAGCGGGGGACTCGAGCCGGCATATCCCGGATAGCGCCCGAGTATGCTAACCACTACACCACATAACACGACCAAGTCTCAATATAATTGAGACTTGGTCATTCTGGTGGTGCAAGTCTCAATTTTCCGATTAATTAATTGTCTCCGATTAATTAGTCGGAAACTTGAGACTTGGTCGTTTTGGGTGGCGTTGTGGTTAGCATACTCGGGAACCATCCGGAAAACGCAGATTCGATTCCCGCTCCAGGACGACGAAATCTGCAAGTTTTCGGATGTTATCTCTAACTTACCATACTTACAACATAAAAAAAAAAGGATTCTCATTTTCAAAATTTGCCAAATGTAGTTCTTACAACTCAGTGTAAAAATTATGTATATTTTCCTACTAATTATTAAACCTTATAAATATTTTCCGTTCGAAAACATTCTTACAGGTTTACTTCGTTAACTACGCGTCAACATGTTGCTTAGTCTTAGTATTACATAAGTTTCGTCGTGGAGTATCTTTTTTACCACTATCGTTGTGTATAAAAACTTTCGTCGTGGTTGTAATGAACCTCGTATTGACAAGATATACTCTTAAACTAATCAGTTGGTACATCAGTTGGCTCTCTGGATGTCATATTTTTTTATGATTAAAAGTTCAACGACCACCGTGAGCTTCAACAATATTTTATTTGGAACAAACATGGACAGGAAGATACAGATGGCCTGTGCTTAACAGTTACCAAAAGATAAACAAGTGGATGACCTATTTACAATGACAATGAGATATTTACATTATGTGGATGCACTATATACAATGTAAGCAAATTTATAACACTGACAATACTGGACTGATGGGTTGACTTACTCTATGTACAACATATGTTCGCAATGTGCATCAGCAGAGTGCCATCTCTAATAGGTGAACACCAGTACAAGGTATAACTATAAATTTTACAGTGCAAAAACAAACATGTATATTTTGAGCAATCTTGAAAAAAAGAAGAAAAGAGAAGAAAAGAGCAGAAGGTTTATACTTTTCAGTATCTGAAAGATAAGCGAATAAATGATCTATCCACAATGATGGTGTGAACTCTATCCAAATTGAATGCAATATCTCTCTTGTGAAACGCTGTCAAATTACAAAAAGAACTATTACTTAGGCTTAAACAAGTGCCTCAATCACAGTGCTATAGATTAACTTGTAATGAACAACAACATATGTACACAAGATGCAACGGCATAGGGAAGACACTAATAAGGAATTACAATTCCATGGTACAACTGTAAATTTCACAGTGCAAAGAGTAAAGTATATTAGTACAAACAGAACTTGCGTTTTACAGAAAATTTATACTTCGAGTACAATACAAATAATGAAAATATGAAACTGACTCTTTGTATAGCAAATATGCAATACAGCGCAGAACATTATCTAATAGACTGATTATTTCCTATTAGGCACATGTGACATGAGAAAAACCACACTGTGTAACATTAACATATAACTGAAATACTATCAAAGCATTTGCTCCGCACCATGAGCATAAAACTTAAGACATGTAATCGTGACCCAACATGCGAAATGTGCCAAACATAAATTTTACAGTGCAAATAGGAAAGTAACATTAGTATATACAAAACTGAGCTTTTGGCATAGCAACTATACTTCAAATACAGTACAAATAACCGAATGATGAACAATTACTCCCTGCACTACAAAAGTGCTAAACCTTGCAGAACATGGTGTAATCGACTGATCATATCCCTTTATGTACATGTAACATGATCAGAAACCACACTGTGCAAAATCAATAAGACAATTTAAACACTATCAAACAGTTGCTTAGCACCGTGAGCAAAAACCATATATTATAAAGCCCGGCAGACATAAGGAAAGTGCCGAAAAAAAAAAAAAAAATCTTTAAACTTATTTTAAGTGCCTGTGGTATAACAAGAAACTCACCTACAGGACCTTGTTGGTGAGAAACATGCAAACGTGCAGTAACATTAAGAAGCGGTTATGACAAGGGCACCTAAGAACACGATAATCACAAAACTATACTTCAATTAGTCCAAACAATTTCACAGACGTCAGAACAAAAGTCTAAGGTCTTCTGATGGACCAGAAAACCATTGACGAAAAGGTGACCACACTGACATAAAGTGTGGGATTCGATTCGCAGCCTTAGCAACAGTGAAAGCAAGCCTCAAGCGTGAAATCATTCTGTTCCGGAACTGACTGCACATCGCAGCTCCCGCCTGAAAGATGGTAGGCTGTATAGGGGTAGAACGTAGCTGTTGATAGTAGCAAAAAATCACATGTTTTGCTAATATGAATACATAAGCACATGACTCTGATATAGGAATAGGCGGAGTACTTGAACTGAGTAGCGTGCTATAGGCTGAGAAGGAGAGATCATTAGTACTAAGGCACTGTGCAGTAGTGAAGGTCAGATGTAGCAAGGGAAGAAGCACTGTGCAATGTTGATACACATGATCTACATCCGCAATCATAGAGCAAAACATGCAGTTAGGCGAATCAACAAGCGTCATCCTGAATAATTTGGTAGGAACTGGTAACCGCCGATGAAGAAACAACCATTGGATGTTTCTTTCTGCTGGAATAGATAGTGGCGAATTAGACATGGACCACACTTGTGAAAGGGCGACATTCGGAACATCTGGAATAATCAATGGTGTAGCATACAGTGGATTAATGAGACAACGGTAAAGAGACGAGACAGAAAAACTGGAGAGAGGAAGCGATGAGCCCCGAACGGAAAGGAAAAAGGGAAGAAGAAGAGAGGCAGAGGGAACAAGAGTTAACCCAGCTTGAGAGGCAAGGTTAGGGAAGAGGGTAATGATTGAAGAACGGAAGGAATCATACAGCGAAAGAGAGGAAGAGGTAGGGGAGATGTGGGGGGACAGATCAGAGAAGGGTTTCCAAGAAAGATCTGGAGAAATTAGATCCTGAACAGATACTATTCCGGCGGGGAGCCAGGAAAGGTCAGTAAAGTAGGGAGCATTAGGAGGATGAAGGATGGAAGAAAAGAACAGGGGCTCAGCTAATAGTTCAGTGGTGGAAGCCGGTGGAACACGGAAGAGGGGTAGAGAACGGAGAAAGGAAAGGACCTCTTTGTAGAAAGGGGAAAGTTTAGAATGAAAAAAAGGAGATTGATCCATTAGAAGATACGTGATGAAAGTGATTCGGGGATTCCTAGGCGATATCATGACATCTCTAACGAGCGTAACTGGCGACTCTGGTGCACTTAGTAGCCGCAGGAAAGAAACCACTTTATGTGCTTTATAGTAGGTGCGAACTTCCAGCAGTGAAATACCTCCATCAGTGACTCGACGACAGAGAGTGGAGACCTGGATCCAATGGTACCTGTTCCATATTATCGTTGAGATGATTCGAGTGATTTCATTGAGGTGATAAATGGGCATACGTTCTTCTGACCATGCATATAAGCATGGTGAAAGAATATAAGTCTGAGCTATTCTAGCTCTTGAGAAGTAAGAAGTACAAAACTGGGAACCTCGCCAGAATGCAGCAGTTCGAGTAAGGCGTGTTCTGAGAGCATTCCATGTTTCATTTTGAGCAGAAAGACGGACTCCGAGATGGACCCCAAGGAATTTTTGGGATGAAGCAGTCCATGAGGCGCCCCACGGGGTGTCAGTCCTAGAGGCCCACGCTCCGCTCCATAGGCCTGCACTCTTGGATGTATTAAGTGATGCCGCTGAACATGAAGAATATTGATCGTAAATCTGGAGCAAGATGTCGAATTGAGCGTCTGTCCTTACACAAAAGGTCGCGTCATCGGCATAAGCAGAGTATGTCACAGAAAAGTGCCTAGTACTTGCAGTAGGCGGTGGAAGTGCATCTATAAAGGCTCGATGGATAGACCGAAGAAACGGCTCAAAAGCAATGGCAAAGAGCTGCCCAGAAAGTGGGCAACCCTGCCGAATGCCTCGCCGAAAAGGAATAGGTGCAGTCAAGAAGGCGGCCGTCTTGACATGGAAAGCAGCGTCCTGATAAAGGGCAAGAATAGAGGTAACAAAAGCAAAAGGAAAGCCGAAAGCAATAAGAACAGCAGAAAGATACGAATGTGAGATATTGTCGAAAGCTGCTCTTTGGTCAAGATTAAAGAGGGCAAGTGGTTCAGAGTTAGTACGAGCCAGATGTAGGAGATCTCGAAGGAGATTGAGATTAGAAGTGATGGACCGACCAGGAACCGTGTAGGTCTGGTCGGGAGAAAGAAGAAATGGAAGAACTTGGTTGAGTCGACTGGAAAGGAGTTTAGTGAAGAGTTTATAGTCAATGTTTAGTAGCGAGATAGGACGCCAGTTTCCCAAGTCAAGCAGATCGCCTTTCTTGGGAAATAACACCATATGAGCCTCTGTGAAACCCCTCGGAAGAAAAGAGGAAGAAAGAGCAGCATTGAAAGCGGCGAGAAGAAATGGAAGCAACGAAGGGAGAAAAGTACGGTAGAAAAGGAGCGGAAGGCCATCTGGACCTGGAACAGCACGGGAATTTAGAGAGACTAGAATGGTCCGAAGTTCAGTCTGCGAAATAGGTTGTAAAAGGGAATCAGAGAGATTGGAAGGAACTTGGGGAAGAGCAGAGAGTAAAGTAGCAGAAGCAGAAACAGAAGGCTGAGGAGTTTCACTGTATTTGATAGTAAAATACCGACGAACCTGAGAGCAAACTGCATCCGGATCACAGATGATTTCACCATCAGGCCGCCGAAGTAGTCGAAGCTGATGCGACGAGCGGCGTTTTTCTTCTAACGCGGATAGAAACTCAAAGGAGCAGTCCTCTGGTGATAGATGTTGTAGACGGAGACGAAGAATTACCTGACGTGCACGAGGCTCAAGAAGTGCTCTAAGATCCGCTTGGTAAGCTGTATACATGGGATGACTCGCACCAAGCTGTAACAGGATGTTTCGGAGATTTTGCTCTTCCATGGAGCGCTTCGTGCCTTCGGAGAAGGAATGACGTCTAAGAAGATAAATTAGGTAAGATTTTACCTCGAGCCAGTAATTGATGGCACAAGGTGCAGTGGACAGGCCCTCTCGCATATGATCAAGAAGATCTCTGATCTCGGTGCAAATATTCTCATCAGCTAGGAGAGAAGTGTCTAGTGTCCATGACCGAGACCTAACATGCAGACGAGATGAAGAGTTACAGGAGATAGTGATGGCACAATGATCCGATGAAGCTGTAGGAGAGTGCATACAATCCGTTGTAATGGGCAAAAACGGAGCAGAAGCGTAAAATCGATCCAGCCTGGCAGAAAGAGAGAAGGATGCAGATGCAGCTCTCCAGGTATGTGAAATGGATGTCGGATGCAATCGTCGGAACACGTCATGTAAATCAAAATCAGACACTATTGATCTCAATTGCTCCACAAGACGTGAACGATGTTCAATCCTTGAAGGAGCGCGATCGAGCTCTGGTTGAAGTGTACAGTTAAAGTCTCCTCCAATGAGCACATGATCTGATGGTAATGCTGACTGAAGTGCAGTGCGGAGCGACGAAAATAACAACGTTAGATGTGTAGATGAACATGGAATATATATGTTGAAAACTAAATATCGTTGTCCATCTAGGACGAAAGTGAGTCGCTGCAATAAATCTCGGCACAGGTTATGAACTTTAACAGAGGAGAGTGCTTGACGAAATCTATTATGTACACCAATCGCTAAACCTCCACGAAGAGAGAGCCTATATGCGTGATGAAATTGATAGTCCCATCTCCTCCAGCGATGGAAGGGTGAAGTGGAGAGACAATTTGTCTCTTGCAAAAGTAGGAGATCTGCTTTGAGGTGGTGGACGTCTTCATATGCTAAAGCATTGGCCAAAGGGGTACACATACCCCTACTATTCAGTGAGACTGTCTTGAACAGAATAGTCTGATGATGGTTGGAGGATGTTGTCGGCTGCGTTCTGTAACTTGGCCAGACGGCTACGGAACTTCTTTGCCCAGTAGGGACCACCCAGATCTCTGCCCGGAACGGTGCGTAAATGAGAATGTATCGCCAACATTTGATTCATGGTGTCAGACAGACAGTGGGAGTAACCTTCCAAAAAATTGCGAGACAGCTTGTCTCTACGGGGACTTATTAGGAACGCATACACCTTCTCTCCAGACACAGGTGTCTGTGGAAGAGAGGATGCCTCTAGAATATGTAAAAAGTTTTCACAGGAGATCGGAATAATTGTTCCATCATCTGTATCAGATTCCATAGAGCCTTCAGACGTGAGCATCTGACTACTAGAAGGATCACGTTCTGCCCTAAGGGTGGTTGTCATTCTAAACTTCTTATTCTGGGCGCGTGAAGTTCTACTTCGCTTTGCCCGTCCACGACTTCGTGCTGTAACCGGAATTGGAACTTCCGGCAATTTAAAAGGAGCTAAAGAAACAACCTCAACGGTCGGTGTAGCAGTATGACCAGAATCGTCATCAACCATCTCAATAGGAGACTTGGGATTAACAATTGATGCCTCTTTTGACTGAAGAGATGATGGGGGCGCCAATGCATCACCCGAGGTCGAGGGTTTACCGTAGACGTCGGTTGACCAACGGCTGTCTCACTACTTCTGGTAGATGTTGGCCGACCAACGGCTGTCTCACTACATCTGGTAGACGTCGGCCCACCAACGGATGTCTCACTACTTATGGTAGACGTCGGTTGACCAACGGCTGTCTCACTACTTCTGGTAGACGTTGGTCGACCAACGGTTGTCTCACTACTTTTTGTAGACGTCGGTTGACCAACTGCTGCATCACTACTTTTTGAGGAAGTCTGCTGTTGCTGGTCTTTAGCACCAGAAGAGGAAGCCGATTGACGTGACAAAGAGGAAGAAGGTCGTGCTGTTGACTTGGAAAGAGTGTTCGCATTATGAGGGCATAGAGCGCGGGGATGTCCCGTGCCTTTACAATTCGGACAGACGGAGCCTACTGTGATGAATATCTCTCTAATGTGCGTGTAGCAGCGTACACGTAAAGTGGGTGGAATACGCAGCATGTGCTCCTCTGAAGGGAAGACCACACGAACATTGCGGCGAAACCCGAGTAGGTATCTGTCTTCTGGCACCTCTGGAAACGAAGAGTAGGTAGTTACACCTCCAATGATCCGGCCATAAGGAAGAAGAGCGGCAATCAAAAGATCATCTGAAACTTCAGGTGGAACTGGTGAGAAACTTACAACAACGGAACTCTGTGAAACAGGTTCGGCATGGATGTGACGATCACCAATTGAGATGCCCTTGGTCAGTACATGTAGGGAATGGGCAGGAGTAGAGAAGTAAATAACTACTTTGTAAGGCTTCCTGCCCACATGAGTTATGGCTGATGCAGGAACAATCTCTCGAAGAGCAGCAGTATATGCAGTGAGTTTTGTATTTCTCAGGCTCGGAAACACAACACCATTCTCCATAGTTTGAAGGAATTTCAGCCCAGAAGGGGTATCTTCTTTAAGGACAACCTCAATGACTTCGGCATTATGCGTCATCACATATTGTCCAGGAGAAAAAGAA
The DNA here is from genome assembly GCA_039090855.1 of Macrothele yani. Lineage (NCBI taxonomy): Eukaryota > Metazoa > Arthropoda > Arachnida > Araneae > Macrothelidae > Macrothele > Macrothele yani. Next base: position 34,882,228 of record CM077011.1, read on the forward strand.
GACTGGGAAGGTCCCGACTTAGATGCGGTTACGTCAGCATATGAGAGGGTAGATGTACGTTGCTTTGGAGATGATTCCGGCATGGAGTGCGAAACATCCATGGCGTCATCATTAGCTTTCAGAGAGGACATCGTATCACCGCTGGGAGACTTGGAAGAAGAGGCGATATCCGATGGTAAGGCAGCAACAGAAGGCTGCAAGGAGGAGTGGTTTATCGAGATAGACACGTCATTGGTAGTAGTATTTAGAGAAGCTGTTATCGGGAGATCATCATTTCCGGTAGCAAGGGTTAGGACGTCATTCTCCCCGGAAGCCGCCATTTGCAATGGCGAGGAGAAGCTTAGCCCTTAGCCAGCTTGGCCAAGGCAGAAAAATAAGGATAACTAATCAAAATAAGCACTTACCAGCTCGGCAGGCATATAAAAAGAAACACGGGACCTTCACACACAACACACACACGAAATAGAACACTGACAACGAAGAAAAATAACACACACCGACGAAAACTTGAGGAGCACAGAAAAACACGACTAACCCACCGTGAGCAACTCAATGGGCTATAAGCAATCGCCCGTTTCTAATTTAGGACCACTGGCTACAGGGAAGGGAAAGAGCCAGTGCCGCAAGACAAACCCAACATCTATGCTTCTCCTCCAGAATTCCACTCTCTCCTCCCCCTGTTTCTGTAGTACAGCAGAACGATTACCTTTGACCATTCCTTTTTTCCTGAAATACTTTGAAAGTATCAAGGCATTTTGCAAAATCTGGTTGCTTTTACAATCTAGATACTTTGCTCAGTTAAATTTTCAGAGAGCTGACGCGTAGAGGACGGCACGAAATTTCGACGGCTCATTCTACTATATATGGATAATGAACAAGTTTTTCTTTCGCCGAAATCCACCAATGCGTGTCCTATGGCATTTGCTTTCAAAGCCCAGAATAAACAGCCCTTTTTAGTACTGAACGAAGAGCCAGTTGTTGGAGAATTCTCTTCGCCAACTAGAAAGTAGTACTGAACCAAGAGCCAAGTGGCGGAGAATTCTCTTCGCCAACTACAAAGTAGTACTGAACCAAGTGGCGGAGAATTCTCTTAGCCAACTAGAAAGTAGTGCTGAACCAAGAGGCGGAGAATTCCCTTCGTCAACTAGAAAGTAGTACTGAACCAAGAGCCAAGTGGCGGAGAATTCTCTTCGCCAACTAGAAAGTAGTACTGAACCAAGAGCTAAGTGGCGGAGAATTCTCTTCGTCAACCAGAAATTAGTGCTGAACCAAGAGCCAAGTGGCGGAAAATTCTCTTCGCCAACTAGAAAGTAGTGCTGAACCAAGATCCAAGTGGCGGATATTCCCTTCGCCAATTAGATAGTACTGAACCAAAATCCAAGTGGTGGAGAATTCTCTTCGGCAACTAGAAAGTAGTGCTGAACCAAGAGCCAAGTGGCGGAGAATTCTCTTCGCCAACTAGAAAGTAGTGCTGAACCAAGAGCCAAGTGGCGGAGAATTCTCTTCGCCAACTAGAAAGTAGTGCTGAACCAAGAGCCAAGGGGCGGAGAATTCTCTTCGCCAACTAGAAAGTAGTGCTGAACCAAGAGCCAAGTGACGGAGAATTCTCTTCGCCAACTACAAAGTAGTACTGAACCAAGTGGCGGAGAATTCTCTTAGCCAACTAGAAAGTAGTGCTGAACCAAGAGGCGGATAATTCCCTTCGTCAACTTGAAAGTAGTAATGAACCAAGAGCCAAGTAGCGGAGAATTCTCTTCGCCAACTAGAAAGTAGTGCTGAACCAAGAGCCAAGTGGCGGAGAATTCTCTTCGCCAACTACAAAGTAGTGCTGAACCAAGAGCCAAGGGGCGGAAAATTCTCTTCGCCAACTAGAAAGTAGTGCTGAACCAAGAGCCAAGTGGCGGAGAATTCTCTTCGCCAACTACAAAGTAGTACTGAACCAAGTGGCGGAGAATTCTCTTAGCCAACTAGAAAGTAGTGCTGAACCAAGAGGCGGAGAATTCCCTTCGTCAACTTGAAAGTAGTACTGAACCAAGAGCCAAGTGGCGGAGAATTCTCTTCGCCAACTAGAAAGTAGTACTGAACCAAGAGCTAAGTGGCGGAGAATTCTCTTAGTCAACGAAAAATTAGTGCTGAACCAAGAGCCAAGTGGCGGAGAATTCTCTTCGCCAACTAGAAAGTAGTGCTGAACCAAGATCCAAGTGGCGGATATTCCCTTCGCCAATTAGATAGTACTGAACCAAAATCCAAGTGGCGGAGAATTCTCTTCGGAAACTAGAAAGTAGTGCTGAACCAAGAGCCACGTGTCGGAGAATTCTCTTCGCCAACAAGAAAGTGTGATAAAAGTCTGGCATGCTAAATCGTACAAAATCACACCTAAAGAAAGGAAGAAAAGTCAGAGATCGTGCGCGAACCGTAGAAAATATTATGCAGCTGTAGCCCGGCTTGAGTCCGGGCTCGGATTTGGAGTCGGCCCGTTTCGGCACCGATGATTATAGAAAGGAAATAAAATATCACTGAAGGAAACTGTTGGTGGATGATGATGTAGCAGCAGCAGACAAAGATTGTGGTTTGATCGTTACTTGATTTTTGTTGATCACAAAAGGCCTCTGTGGGCCAAAGACCACCCAGCAACGCGGTGGAAAACAGGAAATACAAATGTAAGATGAAAACATAAGAAAAATACACGTGAAATGGTGTAAAGTGCCAACACGAAAACGATGTACTATACAACTGAAAGACACCAATACAACGTTAAAAAATGCAGGACAGAAGACATTGATCGTTTAGAAGGCTACCCAGGGTATCCGAGTTGTCTTGTATCGTCAGTAAAGGAAGGAAACTAGCACGTTCACGACAAAAAGGGGCGACACATACACAATGAACAGCTAGAGGTAAATTGCACGCCACACACATAAGCACAGTGTCGTCACTAGTGATGATACAAATAACTCTTTCTTAGGAGTTCCTTCGTCATTCATCATTCACGCCAAAGAATCATTCACGAATGATTATTCAAACGAATTATCCAATTTCCAGGTTGTTATTACGCTGAATAAATCCTTCGCTGCAGGGATCCCGGGTTGTGCTTTCAAGACTCGCAGCTCTTTTTGGCAAACTGCTCAGAAGAGCACGAGCTTTTCAACCATTCACGATGATTTTCCACGAACGAACGATTCGAGCACACAATTCAAATGATTGGAATTTACGTATCATCCCCATTTTTAAGTTTCACCATAAAGTACTTGTCAGTTGCGAGCTGACTGATGATCGGTCATTTACATAACTGTTGAACTTATTAATTCTTGACGTTACTTTTCTTAATGGGAATTCATTCAGGCAGAAATACACCGATGTGCCATTACATTATGACCACCTACCTAATAAGCTATAGGACGCCCTTTAGCCCATAAAAGGGCGGCCACTCCGCGAGGCATCGATTTGATGAGGTGGCGATAGGTATCCTGGGGTATCTGGTAGCATAATGTCAACAGCAAGTCCTCCAGTTCTCGTACATTTCGGGGTGGTGGTGATTTAGCGCGAACCCGCTTTTTCAAGTCGAAACACAAATGTTCGATTGGGTTCATGTCAGGTGAATTTAGAGGCCAAGGCATTAACAATAAGTCATCAGCATGTTCTTCGAACCACGCCTTGGCGATTCTGGCAGTGTGGCATGGCGCATTATCGTGTTGGAAATGACCATCACCTGCAGGGAACACAGTTGCCATAAATTGGTGAACGTGGTTCGTAACGATGTTTAGATACCTGACAGCTGTCAGGGATTGTGCTATTGGGATACAAACATCGCCCACAGCATAAAACCGCAGCCTCCGGCCTGTTTCCGCCCAACAGTGCATCGAGGTGCCATAACCTCCGTTGGTAATCGGCGTATTCGGGCTCGGCCGTCTACGTGATGTACCAAGAATCTTGATTCATTGGTCAGAGCAGGCCACTTTCTTCCAATCATCCACGGTCCAGTTTCGATGATCTTGGGTCCATTTCATGCGTTGTGGGCGATGACGTGCAGTGAGCATGGGGACTTCGTTGGGTCTTCGGCAACGCAGACCCATGCGCAGAGAGAGAGAGATGAGATGAACTGTGTGCTGTGATAAATTGCCCTGATCCAGCCATCACAATTTGTCCTTTATCAAACTTCGATAAATCGGCAGCTTTTCTCATTCTGACTTCGAACACTTAACTAACCGAAAACGGGTCCACGGTTTGCATATACACTGCTCTGTGAACTTCACCTGTGCAACCGTTTGGTCTCCAGGCATGCTCATTTCTCTAGGTTGGGGGTGGTCATAATGTAATGGCTCACCAGTGTAAAGTTAAACGTGCTGCGACTTGATGGTGTGTCGCAGTAATGGCGGATTGACTGATCATTCACAGCGCTAAGAGCGAACCATTCACCATTCACAGGGAAGAGTCATTCGTTGTGATCGAATTGTATTGTTCACGGATGATCCATCACAAGCAGCGGTGAGTGAGACGACAATGCCCAGTATGGAGACGAGCTAGTACAATTTCTTCTTGTGCAAGCATGAAAACCAAAGTCCAAAAACTGGCTCAATCCGATGCAGTTTCTTTCCTATCTTTAGATCCAACAGATACTGCCACATACGCTTAATATACTCCTGAAACACATAAAGTAAATTCCAGTGGTACAGTAGCAAAGCAGTGACCACAGGTGAAGAAACGGACTTAAGAGCAGTAGCAGCCAACTCGTTTCTTCGGATCTCGATATGGTTGGGAATCCGGCAGAAACGGGTCTAAAAATCTGCCTCCTGTGCATAGCAGAACCAACGACTTACAGACTCTCCACTAGAGGTGGAGAGTCTGTAAGACATTGGTTCTGCTATGCACAGGAGGCAGATTTTTGCCCACCTCAAGTCTCCGCTAGAGGTGGGCTTAACGGTGATTTTCCTGTCACAGTGACAGTTCCAGGGAAGAAAATGTGACTTTAAACAGTGGCAAAACCGCCGTTTATGACAGTGATGACGCAGCTGTAACGGGATGGCGGGTCACCGCCTGATATAGTACCAGTTACAAAATCTCTGTTTACGACAGGGGTGACGGAGCAGTAACGGAACGGCGAGTCGAACTTTTGTAAGAATGCTTTTGCTTACAAATATCACACGAAGCAAAATTTCCATCAACGACAATGAAATAATTCCACATCTCACAGGTTTTTCTACGCATGGCGTCATTCTATTGTGTTGAACAGCATTAACATTTTATTATCATTCACGTACGTTCCTAAAGACTCCTCCTAAAAAGACTAGAAAGAAAAACCGGGTTCTTCTGAAGAAAGCTGGCATCACTAGCGACCTATGTGACGTTTCAGCAGAAACAGCATGGTGACATGGTAACCTTGGACCCGAATTATTGCTCTGACACGGCTAAGGGGGGCATTCTTATCAGTGACTTTGGAACTGTTACTGTTTGTCACTGGTTATAACGGTGACAGTGATTTTTCAGTAACGTGATTTTTTCGGTAACGGTGACAAAGTAACAATTACGTGATTTCTGACCCAATCCACTGGAGGTGGGCTTAACGGTGATTTTCCTGTCACAGTTCCCCGGAAAAAACGGTTACTTTAAACAGTGACAAAACCAGTGACAAAACCACCTGCAAGACACTTGAGAAATCTAGGTAAGCCATAGCACGCAGAAAAGGTTTCAATTGCACGCGAGAGAAGTGCTAGGTAAATACACAGCCTGCAACTTTGCTGAAAACGTCATTATTTTAGCGGAATCCGCTCAACACAAACATCGTCGTTACAGAAATTTGGACTCTACCAGACTTCGAGCCGTGAATATTGGTAAAACGTAGAAGCGCAGAAACCGGTGCTCATCACAAAACCGCTGCAATGAAGATGCATGGGGTTTGGTACACAAAGTAAAAGATGTAACAAACCTGGACACCAAAAGGGTTCCTGAAAATGAAATGCGAGCTACTTGAGTTTACTGTAAGGAATGCTAAAAAAAAAAAAAGCACGGATTTTACAGTAAAGTTTGTTTATTTATTTTTCAATGAAGTGTTACTAATCACTGCTTTCAAATGTTTTCTCCATACGATATTTTTAGGAATTAATCATTGTTATGCATTGGGATGCTCCTGTGCATAAAATCAGATTTACGTCAGTAGCTGTTTCCTCCAGCGTTTTGAAATTTTCATTACCTCTCAGTATGCTTCACCTCACTGGAGTTTCTATAATGTGCCTGGACGATATCTTCGTATTGCACGTTTGTCGTATAGAGAGACCTACATTCATGAACAGTATTTGTCGCCGTACTCTGCACGAGTACGGCATGTAATTATTAAATACATCATATAGTACGCAGCAAATAATAGCATAATATGTGATGCCAGCCATTTTCAGGCCAACATTACATTATTTGCAATTATCTATTTGTGCTCTTCCAATATCACATCTATCTCTTTCACCTTGTAAACAGTCGAGCTGCTGTTGAGGATGTGTCACTGCTGTTAGGCTGCTTCATAATGTTCCTGCGAAAATTGGTGTTAACTGTTTTCAAATAAGACAGGATTAGAAGTCTATCCTATATGATTTATAATGTCTGGATTCAGTCATTTTCCAGTTTGAGCTGTGTCATGAATTTTCTGCCGATTGGCGAGTTTGAGGACGCTGCGCGTATCGGCGGTACAGGAAACATCAAAGATCGCAAGTAACTCATAAGAAAAAAAAACTCTTTCTCACGGTTCGGTTCACTCACGGAGGAAGAACTGCGTGCTCTCATCATCACCAAGAAAACACATGTGACCCACTTATGATTCAGACTTTTTCTCAGCTTTGCATTTTTTCTAAAGTAGGCTGCCGCAATGTGAACAAAAATATTGCAACAAGCCGAGTGAAGCTGTTGCTTTACAACTGTTTTTCGATAAAATGTATTGAAGTGTCGTGATTCTACAACTTGGCAAATTAACGCCCGAATTTACATACACTCACCTACCTGACTATTGTGATTACTGCGATGTGTTGTATTATATTTGCTTTCTTACTGCTATTAGTAGCTTCCCAGCTAATATGTATCAAGATTAAAGGATTATTTGTGTATGATCAGGTGAGTTCTGGTTCATACATTTGTATTTGCTGAATCATTAAAGCAGAACACTGCTTATGCATCTACCTGAGAGTATCATCGCTGTCGCCTATCGCAATGTCGAGCGAGTGGGAAATTGCACGATTCTGTTGAATCCCGCTTACATGGCGAACAACACAAACGAGATGCACTGGGCAACATTATGGTGATTCTTGACTATCTATTTTATAATGTCCTAGTTCTACCTTCTTTGAAGTACGGATTAAGAAATGGTTGCTCAAAATGGTTGCTTGCACTTCAGAAACTGCTTTCAGAATGACGGATCGGATCTCAATATTTCTCGTGAGTTTGTATTGCGTGAGGAACCTACTTTTGGGATACTCAATTAAATTCAAGCAGGGTAGTTTACTTTGAAGTTACCATAGGGTTCACATATTTTAGAAAAACTGAAGGAGGCAGATTTTAGTCTTTGCGATTAAATATATATTCTTACTACAATAAGAGCTGGGGTATTCTCTTCTGGGTGCCGTCTACTGTACCTATTTCTAAAACGCCATGTCAGATATTCCAAATGTATCAGTAACTGTGACTTTTCTCCCATGCTGGTATGAGGATCAGGTCACAGCTGATAACAGGAATGTGATGAGAGATTCATCTTAGGAAATCATGATGGCTTAGGGGAACTTTCCATAAAATCAAAATGTTCAGTTAATGAGCTCTCAGTAAAGACACCAGGCGAACAAAGACAACTTCGACCTAACGCGTTTCATTTCTATACAATTAAGATGTGAGATATCTATGGCGGACCAAAGTTGTGTGTTGCATTCTTAAATAACTTAAACTGCATATTTGTGGAAGTTTAACATGGAATAAATCCCATTTTTGTACCATAAGCAAACCGTAAAATGGACATGAGCAATAGAGATATTGTCATACTTAAATTCTGTCACAGAAACTAGAGTAATGGGATCTGATTTTGAAGAGCAGATATTTCATTCGTCTTAAATCTGTCCTTACCCCACTCAGAAACAAGTACAAGCTTACAACAATACTTTTTAAAACCAAGTGGAGCTTTTACTTCTCCATATGTATTTGGTAAACCCACAGGTTCAGTATCGTATTAAAAAAAAAAAAAGCAATATCCGATTCTTTGTTTCTTCTGTGCAAAAGTAGAGTGATTTTCGTACATTTCTACTTGTTTTGAGCAAGACACAAATCATCTTTAACTATATAAACGGGTTTCCTATTTTGAGTTGCTAAAATGATACACACTGAGAAAAAGAGCAAAAAAGGACCACCGAGTCTGAGACCAACCATTCTATTGGAAGCATCAGTATGGTTGAGATCATCCTGCTGTTCTTCACATTCTTCATCATCCTCTTCGTCCTGACATTTCAAGGAAGCAAAACATAGAAAAGATAGAAAAGAAATGTATCAGATCCAAGAAAAGTGGAAAAAAGAAGAAGCTACACATAGAAATAAGCAATGAAATTTCTCATTACTAATATTTCTCGTTAGTTGTAAGAATATTAAGGCTCAAAACGTTAGGTTCCATTTACTCAAGCAGTTTAGGAATGATCGTATCTGAGATGACCTCTTGCGGAAAGAGGAAGTGAATTTCCTCCATGAGTAACTATAAGGAATTGTCTGCCCATAATTTACGGTTACTAGTTCCAGGAAAATGGAAGAACCACCACCAAAGGACAAATGCACTACGAATAACTCATAGAAGCCTCCAACCGGGTTCCATCTCGAACGATTAGTCAAGAGACATGCGCCTCTAATTACACAATCCCCAAAGCAGATTCATTTGCAGTCACCCTGTGGCCAGGGGCTTAAAATATTGATTAGTAGCCCAAACTGGCGTCTTGTTCGAGAATCATGGTGTGTTTGTTATATGGGTATGGGTGGTGTGTTTGTTTGTCATATGGTGTGTTTGTCCCTTTTCTGGAACTAGTTGACCCCAAATTCGGGACGGACGACTACTTATGTCCCTAAGAGTTGTTTATGGTGGTCGCAAAACCACACACACGATATTTTTCTTTAAAACTGATGTCTGTTAGTTAAGGTAGCAGAATATTATGTCATTTCAGTGCTTTCAGCGGAACTTTCCGAATGCTGCAGAGTAACTAAAATTTGAAAGTTTCCAAAATTTTTGAGACAACGCTCAAAACCGAAAAGAAACACTACGGAATATTTTGGTCAGAATATTTTTGACCAAAATATTTGGAAATCAATTGATGCAGTGCAGTGAGTTTCTTTGTCTCAGATTTCATCATTTAACTTATCTGTGAGTTTAACAAATTGAAGTTGAAGAAAAAAGAAAAGACGAGGGCCGCAAAATGATGTTAAAGAAAATATGAATACCTATTGAGAAAATGCTGTTGGTGTGAGATCCAGGAGTATGTTGACTAGATTTTGCTCTAAAAAATTTACCTTGATCTTCGAGACAGTCTACAGGTAGTACTATCTTTGGCATGCGCAATACTACACAAATAGTTAAATTAGGGAATGACGAAGGTTAGCATTGGGGAGTCATGGACTCTCCAATAAAAACCTTCAAGTCTTCAAGGTATGACCATCAATATTTTCGTGGTCATGAGGTACAGACGAATGCAGAGACCCCACGTTAAGAATGGAAACAAAGAAGACTTTCCTTCTCCTAACATAGGCAAATCAGGTAATCGAAAGTTTCATACTTAATATAGGACGATCTAAAGCGAAACAGCACTTATGAAAAAAATTCCCATTGGTATTGAGAAATACACCTAGCTTGGCCGCCCCGGTGGCGCAGTGGTCTAAGCGATGGCCTCTGATCATTCGTCCATAAGGGGTCCGGGTTCGAATCCCGGTGAGGCATGGATGTTGTGTTTGTCTTACGGCACTGGCTCTCTCCCTTCCCTGGAACCAGTGACCCTAAATTAGGGACGGGCGACTGCTTATAGCCCACTGAGTTGCTCACGGTGGTCGTTAAACCTCCAATAAAAAAAAAAAAAAAAAACACCTAGCTTGCTGACTTCCAATGTAATTTTTCTCAACAGTGAAGATACCTCTCGTGGTTACGTGAAATTCTAAATCGATGAAGCCAGTCTCCTCAAAGTCTTTCACGAAAACTCACTTGTGCTGAGATTTAAAAAAGAAAGCATTAATGTCGACTGTCTTTTCGGTAGATGCCTTGATCTCCAATCATGTACTTCGTTGTTGTCATAAGCTGTTTCTCAGTACAGCAATATCTTCATCAATACAAACTTGGTGAAGCCTCAAATGAGATTCTAGGATTTCAATCATATGCTGGTGAGCACAAAATACCATCAAAGATTTAGTGTAAATCATTATAATTGTTTTACTCATCAAACAGCCTCAATCAATTGTGCCTGTGAAAAATTACATTTTATAAGATACATCTAGAACATGAATTCTTTTCCAGAGCTATTTTCAATCCCTTCTAAGCCCAATGTACACTGTATTGACAAGCGTCACCGGACACCTAGAAGAGAAACACAACATAGCGTTTATTGACATACATTAGTACGGTGTCTGTCCATTTTGGAACACAGCGATAGGTATGCGCTTCCATTCAGTACATAATGCTGCAGCAAACTGTTGCTTAGTAGTAGGCCTTGGTTCCAAACTTCTTATGCGGCGCTCTAATTCATTCCATAAGTGCTCTATGGGATTAAGATCAGGGCTCTGTGCTGGCCAGTCCACACACACGATAGGGGAGTATCGTCAAACAACGCCGTAACAGTCCTTGCTTTATGGGTTGGTGCATTATCATGCTGAAACCAACAAGGCTCGGTTCCATAGAATTGCCACACAGCTGTTAGGGCGTAATTGGCCAGGATACAGAGGTAGACGTGCTGGTTAACAGGTTTGTCCACGATAACCTATGGACCGGGACCATACCACGAAAAACACGCCCACACGAGTACACTGCCAGCTCCAAGCCTGACCGTAGGAACAGTACATTGTGGTAAATATCGTTCCCCGGCTGCCTCCATGCCCACACACGGCCATCATACTGATGAATCGCGTATCTGGATTCATCAGTCCATAGGACCCGTTTCCATTGATCTACGGTCTACGATAAATGTTCTTTACATCATGATAAACGACGAGTAGCATTCCGAGTGGAGATGAAAGGCTTATGAGCAGCCGCACGACCACAGTAAGCCATGGAATGAAGTTCTCTGCGAATGGTACGTGTACATACCGAAGTTCTAGCATTTTTACTCACCTGTGCACTGAGGTCTTGTGCAGTAAGTACTCCGTCGATTAGCTGTAACAACTCTCCTGAGGCTTCGACGCCCTCTATCACCGATTTTCTTTGGTCTGCCGGTACGATTTGGTGCTTCAGGCACGCCATATGTCTTCCACTTTTTCAGTACATCCAAAACATTTGACTTGGGTATGTTTAAACTCCTCTCGGTTTCTCTTACGGACAACCCACTAATATAACATCCAAAATTCTTTCCTTTCTCAAAGTCAGTTCTCTCCCTCCGCGGCATTTTCACTCAACCTCACAGTGCGATATGATGGCGTTCAGCTGCAGGCTTGTTTGTATACCGTTTGCAGCCTTACCGCGCATCTTAACAACGCAGAGGATCCGTTCATTTGCTTTTGGAAGGGTATCCGGTGACTTTTGTCAATATAGTGTACTTTGTCCTTCTATTCGTAAAAACTTGCGTCATAAGTTTACAACTTTGTCTCATGCAATTTCAATGTGCATAGCATAGATTCCACCCATGTCTTAATTCTTGTCAATGGAAATCAAGTTCTACAAACATCGGTTTCTTTGAACTTTTGAGCGTCTCTGAAACGTGTTCTGTGTTCGATAACTTCAGCGACGACAGATAGCTTCAAAATGACATGTAAGGTGGTGCAGAGTTTCTAATATCTCCACCGTGAATATTCACCATCGCAGATTTATTTTATCGTCAACCACTATTTTGCACTTCACATTCACAGCTTAAGTAGCTATTCTAAAGGAAGTAATAAGCCAACTAGCTGAACTTGAAAAAGTGGTTGTCTAGATGATTTTATACTTCAAAGGCTGACAAAATGTTAATAGGTTCTCATGGCAACACGCGTGGACTTGGAACTTACTGAACGAACTCCATATGCTTTTCTGCTGGCAGGGTGAAAGGAGACGAAAATAGACTTTGAAGACTGCATGAGCCCATTTATTCCAAGTGCAAGTTACCTGCTCATGATATTATGTGAAGCAGTCCCATGTCAAGCTTTAGAGGTAGTATCGGTATTCTACTGGGTAACTGGGATAAAGTGATCAATAAGAACTGCAAAAACTCATCGAGACAAAGAAGTCAGTCTTGAACAGATATATTGAACTTTGGAGGAAAGGTGAAAGAAAATTACTAATATCTTTGCGCCTTCAAAACTAGGAAGATATTTGATCAAGTTTTCCTTTGCTAACAGAAATGTTATTTATGCATTTTAACGAATTTTCAAATGGAAAAATGTTATTTCAGATGCAATTATAGGAACACAAGTGCCATGTTTTCATCATTTTCCCGTGTAGCCATCTCTTCAGCTCAATTTCATGTTGTACGGATTTAGCAAAGATGTACTGCTACGTAAGCTTAATTTTTTCTCAAAACTCAAATCTCTTTAATCATTAATATGGGTGCTCAAGGAAGACGTTTTATGTGCTTTGATGTTAGTACCGTAAAAAAAGTGTCAATGTCTCGGTTAAATTCTAATGTGACCCAGCCCCCGGTTAAACTGACAATGCAATAAAATGTGTCTTTACCGTAAAACAGCCTTTAAGATAAGATTTTGATATAACGCTCATTCTGATCTAATCAGCCCTTGTTAACAATACACTGCAATGTTTGTTTTTGTGTAACCCAATCTTGCTCCCCCCCCCCCCCCACTCCCATCAAAACAAGACGCTGTTATACAAAGTTTCTTCTAACGTAAACTTGCTCCCGTTAAAACGGCATTCTGGTATAACGTGCTGTTCGATGTAAGCCAGTTCCCGTTGAAAGTACAATGGGATAAATAAAAAAAACAATAAAAAAATCGATTTTGACCAGTAACTTTCCGAATCACTAAATTCATTTTATTCAGAAGGGTAGCATAAAATTCAGTAGGCAAAATACCTCTACGCTGTGAACAGGGAGCGATGATTTATCATGTAATTTTTCACATACTGCAGTACAAGAAATTCGGCTGTAGTTCACAAAAATTATTCGCAGCCCCGGTGACACAGTGGTCTGACAGGAAGAGTCCCGGGTACGGCATAGGTGGTGTGTTTGTCTTTCGGTATTGAATATCTCATTTCCGTGGAACCAGTGACCCTAAATTAAGAATGGGAGACTGCTTATAGCCGATTGAGTTGCTCACGATGCTCGATAAATTCCCAAATAATAATAATAAAAAAGATATTCGTTTGTTTGTTTAGAAAAAAGTGTGCAAGTTCATCCAACGAGCACAGAATTATTACGAATATATGCAAACTTCGATTTCGACCTTCGGAACTCCAAACAGCTGTAAGAATAAGCAGACTGAGAGGTTATTCTTCGTTGAACGGCACAAGTTATTTGGTGAGGTGCAGCATAACAATATATCTCATGCGACCGAATCAGTAACTTCAAACAACAGGCATCATCTGTAGTGTCAAAGAATGGCGCTCATTTTTGATGACGAATTCCAAAACCTTAAATCTGTGTCCTTTTTCCATAAAGTCCTCTTTGCTCCTCCAGCGAAATTTCATAAAATGGGGCACAGTGTATAATTTCCTTTCAGCAATTTCGCGAAACACTACACTGGACAGATGGGAACGTCTGCGGGACACATACAGTGAGCTAATTGGCCATCAGCAGGTTAATGATTTCCTTCCGCGTGAGAGAAGTGTCGTCCAGAAAGTTGATCGCAATCAGCTCACCGCCTACGCTTGATCTCGATCAAAAGTTGATCAAAATCAAAATATTGATAGAACAGTTTGTTTTTATCCTAATCTGTAATGCATGAATATTGTGCTTTTCTTACGTTACATGCACTCTCGATTACCTGGAACCAGTTGTCCTAGATTGGACAATAGATCATAATTGAAGTGGTTTCAGGAAGGAAGTGTCTGACCCAAGGTCTAAAAATCCCAGGTGTGAAAACCTTGAGAGATTGGAAACTAGAAGATTTGAGTGACCTCAATAGGAAAGAAAATCAGAAGAAAGCAACGACCGGAGGAGGGTGGGGGGAAAAACAGATACTTCAGCAACTGCCACAGCAGCCGGAAAGGAGGGGGGCGGCAGCATCTAGGGCACCATCACCGGGGGGGGGGTCGAAACCGACGAAAACCACCTCCTGAAGTAGGAGCAGCAATCAGTACTCACTGTCGCACATCAACCTGAAAAAGTTTGTGCGGGGGGGGGGGGGGGTTAGGATCAAGTGCGATACATTTGATCATTAATGTAGCCCTTTAAGGAAAAACCAGATGGTGACAAATCTGGGAGACCTTCGAGCCACTGGCTCATCCGTGCACTTTGGGAAACTTCAAGTCTAGAAAAACACTCACTTCTAAGAGAAAGTGAGGTGGTACACCGTCTTGATGAAAAAGTTTACTGAAGGCATACACAGCGACTAGTCCTCCAGCTTAGGCACAAGAAACTGCTTCAACATGTCCAGGTAAATGATACCGGAGACCGTTCTGTCGGCAGAGAAAAAAGGATCAACAAATCTTAGTGACGACACAAACACATTTCCTTTGGTACTGCCGCGTTCATGTTGTACGGTACAATGTGGATTTTTCAATATGGGAAAATCATTCTTGATTACTTTGCCGCAGATGTGAAATCTAGACCCGTGGTTAAGGGCATCTGGCATGAGAAAGCCTCTTCCGACTCAATCCGTTCATCCATGCTTCAACAAAATTCATACTGGCGCTTCTGGTCACTCACTGTCTGACAGTGCATGATGTAGCTGTAGTTTGCAGAATTTAAGCTGAGTTGTTTTGGGCACCTGTAGTTTTTATGCTCGTTCGCCTAGTCAATTTAAGCGGACTTTTTAAGTATGCTTCCCGCACACATTGCACTGTGGCTTTAGAAAGAGCTGACTGAGCTTGACTTGATTCAAGATGCGTTGTGCATCCTGTTGACACCAATTCGGTAATGGAAGAACGTGCAGAACTGTTCTTTCGATATTTTCTTATGAAACGCCGCTATACGGCTGCCGTAGAATGACGCCCCTAACTCGCGGAAATATTTTGCGTTATTTTGGGTAGGAAATATATAAAGCATGTTTTCGTAGTCAGTAGTATCTGACAATAAAAAAAGTGCTTTCAACCTGGTTTTTTAGATGCAAAGATATGGCTGCAAATAAGCTTAAACGAAAACGAAACTTACGCCCTTTGTTGCCACACCTGTGCGTTAAGAGAATTTATGCAAAACATTTCGCACCACACACGCTCTCCAGTAAAGAAAGAATGTTTCAAATCGAACTGCTACAAGCAGAGATGTCGACAAAAATAAAGACGAACATCCACGCCCCCTGGCGGAAAAACTATGCACTCTTTAAAGCAGAAGGTATTCTCAAAAGGTTTGAGAGCGATATCTGACCACAAAATATTTTTTTAATTCGGCTTTTAGAAGCGCAGATATGCTAAAAAATACACCATAAACAGAAATATACACTTACGCCACCTAGTGGAAAACCCGTTCTTCACCAAAAGTTTTGAAATTCTATGCAGAACATTTCCGACCAGTATCTGATGCAAAAAGGAATTTTCAAACGCCTCCTAGCGAAAAAACTATGCATCACTTGAAAAAGAAACTGTACTCAAAATAATCTTCGTTATAAAAGGTATCGAACGCAAGAGTTTTTTCAATCGGATATTTAGAAGCAATTTATTTTCAACTCAATAGCATCTGGATTTACGTCCTTTAGCAACGAAGTCATGCATTGGAAGAAACCCAGTTTGTAAGGATTATCCTTCTGATATTTCAAACTCTATAAGTTAAAAATATTTTTCTTAAATCATACTAATAGTTGCAGAGATATGGTGTCCACAAGCGTACAGACGCAAAACAAAGTGATAATATGCGCGCGTACCCTTTTTTACAAAAGGCGTGCTAAAAAAAGCTTATGCCGTTTAACAGGAAAACTACATGTCACGGAAATTTGAAAGCATAATACTTATAATCCTCATGAATAAGCCAATTTGATGCAAAAATATTTTTTTTGGAATCAGATTTGCAAACCCACATGCAAGTACAGTTTCTACAGGATACCGCACAGACGACAGGGCAAGCAAACTGCTACTACAAGTCTGCCTCCCCCCCCCCTTTTTTTGAGAATACATACATACAGTAAATACATATCACTAAGCTGTTCTCTGAGATTCAGAGGTTAGCTCCACAAAGAAAAAAACAAATTACCAGATCATTTTTAACTGATTATTTACAGGGGTTGTCCAAAAGTAATGGAAACACCTCGCTGGAAACAGTGACTTTGGTATGTGCTGCTTTTTGAGTAAAACGAACATGTAGCTACAATTTATTTTGTAAAAAAGTGTTGCTTATAGTCTCAAGGGTCTGTGTGATTGCATTGTAAATCGGTGTTTGCATTATTTCGTTCCAGGTAAAGGCACAATGAGTGACCTGTCACAGTTCCAAAGAGGGCAGATTGTAGGAGCCTGTCTGATTGGGGCGTCGGTAACCACAGTGGTACAGGTATTGGGGGTATCGAGAGGTACCGTGTCGAAGGTCATGGCAGCATACAATGTTCACGGCACAACATCATCTGCGAGACACAACTGTGGAAGGAAAACCAAATTCACTGCGAGAGACAGGAGGACATTAAAGAGGATTGTGACCACAAGGAAGAAGACCACGGCGATGAAAGGGACTGCTGAGCTCAATGCACATCTCCAAAACCCAGTGTCGACCCATACCGTGCGAAGGGAATTGCATAAGCACAATATTCACGGCAGAGCTGCGGTTGCAAAAACCCTGGTGTCACAGGTGAATATGAAATGGAGACTACAGTGGTGCCAAGAACATAAAACGTAGACTGCGGATCAATGGAAACATGTCTTGCTTTCCGGTGAATCAAGTTTCCCACTATTCCCCACCACAGGACGGGTTTACGTGTGGAGAACTCCTCCAGAAACCTACAACCCAGACTGTCTCCTTCCTACAGTAAAGCAGAGGGAGGGGGGGGGGTCCGTAATGGTTTGGGCCATGATCTTGTGGTTTTCAGCAGGTCCCATCATCGTCTTACACGGACGGATCACTAGCGGTGACTATGTCACTCTTTTGGCAGACCATGTGCATTCAAAGCCGCAGACATTGTTTCCGTCAGGGGATTGCACCTTTCAAGATGATAATGCCCCGATTACCAGAAGTCGAACGGTTCAATCATGATTTGAGGAACATGAGGATGAAGTTGCACACCTTCCCTGGCCTGCACAATCACCGGACTTAAACATCATTGAGCCCCTGTGGTCTGTGTTGGAAAACAGAGTGCGATCCCGTAATCCTCCTCCGGCGTCTCTCAAGGAATTGGAGCAGTTTCTGCAAGAAGAATGGTACAACATACCACTTACCACCATCCAGGACTTGTATGCGTCCATTCCAAGGAGGATTCAAGCAGTTTTAAATGCCAAGTGGGGCTCCCACACCATATTAAGTGCGTAGCACCTATTGTTTCAAGGTGATTCCATTATTTCGGACAACGACCTGTACTTACTCTTGCCGTATCAAACATCTCCATTTACAGCGATCTTGACATACAACTCGGGCTTCACTGACATTCATCACACGACGCACACGAGATTTTTTACACTCGTGACCTTTTTCTCATGCAGACACTCCTGAATCTGATCCTCCCATGATATCCTTAGCCTTCCTCTGCCTTTCCGTCCTGCCACTTGGGCTAAACAGATTTTCTTGGTAAGCATCTCGTCACTCATTCTTTCAACATGCCCAAACCATTGAAGCATATTAGTCACCACCTTGCTAACAACATTTTGCTTCAAACATATGAAGATACACAGTACACAATGCGGCAATTAAATAATGTGACTGATTTTTTTTCAAATCCTGGTTAAAAACAGGGTCGGGAAGACATGTTTTTTTAGATAAGTTACTTATCAGCTATGCGGTGGCAAGAGAGTTTGCGTGAGAATTGCGTAGATGATTATTTACGCTGTGCATGAAGTCATTCGGTAGAAGAACACTGTCACAGCTCTGTCATGGAGCAGAGAGTAAATTCCCGGTTCGGTTTGAAAATACGTAAAACTGCATCTCAGACAGAACTGCTACGCGATGTGTATGGAGCTAATTGCCTATCTCGTGCCCAAATATTCCGATGGTACGCATGCTTCAAGGATGGGCGGGAAGATTTGAAAAATGACGAAAGGCCCGGACGCCCGATTTCAGTGCACACGTCTGAACTCAATGAGAAAGTTAGCAAAAGAAAAAAAGTGATCTTTGTTTGACCTTGAGGATGTTGGAATGTGAACTCGGTGTTAATAATAATAATGATGATGATACCGGTGGCGTATATTCGAGGCTATCTAGGCTAGCTGCGAAGCCCAGAGAATGCACAAATAAAAGCCAATTAAATATACACCAATACAAGTAAATTATCATCGGCATTAAGATATGTCGATGCTTTCGCTGCGAAAAAAGCCCGTGCGGATTTGCTTCTTTGACTCAGTCTGGCGAGCGAAGCCAACGACATAACGCAAGCAGCTCTTCTAGAGACTTTGCTGTTCTAATTCGAAGATCTTCGATACGATCGCCTTCTAGAGTTTCGATCACAACATCAATGAGCGCATACGGAGACGAATGAATCATTGCTTTGCGCAACGGTTCGCTCAGAAAAGAGAAGACTTCGACTTCCTCAGTCACCGCATGCTTCCGCCTGTAGCAGCACGTATTTCGCGAGAGTTGTTTCAGTTTGTGTGAAGTGTCAATGAATTAAAATCAGTGATATCATATCTTAAATTCGTGGCTTTGTTGGATTCGAACTGTTTTGATTAATTTTGTGAAAGCTTCCCTGAATAATAAAATAAAAATAATAATTATTATTCATTCGCCTTCTCGTTATTTGTTCAGTTGCTGCTGTTCATCTTTGGTGAATCCCCAACATTGTGCGGGGCTCCAAAGAAGTAACCTGCCAGGTTGTTTGGCAGTTTGTCGTATGCGAGTCTGGAGAATTTTGAGGCCGCTGTGGTGCAGTGGAAGCATGTCCGGCGCGTAACTGGAAGACCCTGGGTCCGATTCCCGGTGGCGACCGATGAGAATTTTTTCGTGACTCACTTATAAAAATGGAAAGAGCGATGACTTCTATTTGATACTTCCCTGAACATCTACTGGCAGAACTTAAAGAACTCTATTCTTCAAATTTTGATACTGCTCGACTAAAAAATGAACTGAAGGTCTTTTATTCCCTTGATGAATAGAAAAAACAATCAGTAAGAGACATTACTTGCTACATAAAGTTGAATAAATTGGACATTGTGTTTAGTGAGGATTACAAATTAGCAGACCTAATATTACAGTTTCCATCAACAACTGCAATTGCCGAAAGAAGTTTTTCTGCATT
This sequence comes from Macrothele yani, assembly GCA_039090855.1. Classification (NCBI taxonomy): domain Eukaryota; kingdom Metazoa; phylum Arthropoda; class Arachnida; order Araneae; family Macrothelidae; genus Macrothele; species Macrothele yani. The sequence continues at coordinate 34,901,863 of CM077011.1, forward strand.
AAAAAGCCAAGATGTATCCAAACACCAAACAAGGACATGTAGATTCGAACAACTTGGCTGATTTGTAAATAGAGAAAAATATTATTTTTAAATATGGAAAATTACTCGGAAGAAACTTTTTATGAAAACGTAATACTCAAGTTCACACAAAAGGAAAGAATAAATATAAACAACACTTGCCGTTTCTACACGATATGTTAGCAGAAATTTTACTTCAAAATTTAGAAAACGAGGCTCTGGGCCAATTTGATGTTACCGCTTACCTTTTTATTCGTTACGTTGACGACGTCCTGGTTTTCTGGCGGTTTTCCAACGGCGACCTTCCTAGATTTGTTGACTTTCTTTCTTCCTTTTATCCAACCATCATGTTTTCGGTTGAACTGGAGAATAACCATTCGTTACCTATTTTGGACCTCTTTCTTGTTCGTGATCCTGTTCCACATTCTGTCAGTTTTTCCGTTTACAGGAAACTTTCAGCATATTCCTCTTTAATTCCTTTTGCATCTGCCCCTTGATCAAAAATTGTCAGCGTTTCATTTTCTGGTTAATCGCGCCTTCTCACATTCTTCTTCTTCAATTGCTCGTAATTAGGAGTTCAAGAAAATTACCGACTTAGCTCGAATATATGGGTACCCTGAAAACACAGTTCAGCGTATAATTGGGAAAGTTTAAAATAGGACACTAACTTCCTTGTCTACGGAGAACCATTGGTCAAGATTTGTGGGGTCAGTACAATATGTTCCACCTATTGTTTATGCCCTGAAGAATACCTGCCACAGATATCTAGTCGACTTTGGAGTCAAAACACCATGGATATCTTGTCATCGATCCGTACCGACCGTGATCCTGTGCCAAACCTCGAGAAATGGGGTGTTGACAGTATACCGGTGCGATCAAACGATCCAGGAACTCACGATTGTGTATATGTCGTCTCAACATCTAGGAAGTTTCATACCAGACTTATGGAATACAAATACAATATTCGGAGCGGGTCACAAACGACTGCCTTGGCAAAAGCAGTCAGCGGTGGTAAGTATTTTCCAGACTGGGACAATATGACAATACTGGCTTCTCCGTCATGTAAATCAATTTTGTTATTTACAAAAAGTTTATTTATATTTAAGAACTTTGACATTTGTTGCAATGATGATTTCTCTAATTACATTCCTGAGGTTTGGAAGACCCTTATTGTGAACAAACAAAGGCGTTGACTCTCGTGTACAGGTTTTGTGATTGATTACGTCACCTATGTGTATTTGGTTCTCAAATTTTAAGTTGTAATCTGGCATCGTTCATGATATACACTATCTACCAACAAGTAATTGGACACCCCTGCAATCGACGATATCTGCGGTCCTGATACACGTCATGGCCGCCACCGTTCAATATCGTGTGGGAAACAACAACGCAACCAGTCGCATGCAAGATGCCACGCAGTTCGGAGCCCTCTGATTTCGAGAAAGGTGTAATCGTCAGGTGTCACAGAAATGGCCGATCCATACGTGACATATCCAGCGAGTTGAAGTACTCAAAATGGACAGTGGCCTACGTGATTGGCAAGCGGAAGATGAGAGGTGACTGTTGGAATCTGCCCCGACCCGGCAGACATACAAAACTGGGAGTTAGAGACCGACGGGTGCTGGCCAGAGAAATTCGGAAGAACCGCACCAAATCGATGGGCCACATCCGAGATGAGTTTCAACAGGCATCCGGGAGTGTTCCTTCGATGAATACCATCCGTAAGGAAGCTCATATGCGCGGTTATCATGGACATGTTGCCGCCCACAAGCCTTTGATCACCACGTCTAATAGCGCTGCTCGGCTAACGTGGTGCAAAGAACGTCGACAGTGGACCGTTGAACAGTGGAAACAGGTTCTCTGGAGCGACGAATCAAGGTTCACCCTCTACCGTTCAGATGGCACGGTCTGGGTTTGGCGTCTGCCTGGAGAACGCCTCCTGCCGGAATGTATTGTGCCAACTGTGAAGTTCGGCGGCGATGGAATTATGCTATGGGGGTGTTTCTCCTGGTATGGCACAGGACCTTTGGTACCAATTCCTGGTAGACTCAACGCCGAGACCTACGGCACTATTTTGGATGACCATGCGATTCCTACGTTGTGGCAGTTTTACGGGGTGGACCCATGTTACTTTCAGGATGACAATGCCACCTGTCATGTTGCGAGGTCCACCATGGCTTGGTATGGGGACAATGGGGTTAATCGAATGGACTGGCCTGCGCAGAGCCCGGACCTTAACACTATCGATCACCTCTGGGACGAGTTGGAGCGTCGACCGTCCGAAATCGGTGAAGGAACTGACCTGTCTTCTCCAAGCCGAGTGAAAGAAAATACTGCTAGCCGTCGTACAACGCCTGGTTGAGAGTATGCCCCGGAGGATCGCAGTTGTAATCGCCGCTCGTGGTGGCTCCACCAACTATTGAAGGTGAATAAACTTCGTTTTCCTTTGCTATCACAGGTGTCCAATTACTTGTTGGTAGATAGTCTATAACCCTATGTAATCTCTGAGTACGGTTTAATTCACATCTGATGATGAGTCTATAGTAGACCCGAAAGTGCTTATGTATTTTAGCTTTTAACCTTTTAATGAAAGTTTTTAATGTCACCATCATCGATTTTTATCATATCGTGTAGATACGGCAAGTGTTGTTTATATTGACTCATACACGAATTACGCTTCTTTTAACGCAAAAGGAAAGAAGAATGGCGTTCATGCACAAATAAAGTATTCAAATCCTAATCCTCATAATTATTTGGAATCTGCCCCGAGTCGTTTAAGTTACATGTTAGCAATAGCATGCAGTAGTTTAAGTTACTTCTTTTACTTAACAGTTAAAAATAAACTTCGCAATTTAGAAAAAAAAACAGTACTGTGTGTGGGGGGAGAGGGGGATGGGGTGAGATAGCCCGGGTCTCGGACCCAAGATACGCCACTGAATGATACCATTCGTCAAATTTTGATGCAAGATTTGGGGAGAAAAGTTTGTTCTCGTTTTGTCCCGCATGCTTTTTCAGACGACCAGAAACATGCACCAGTGAAGTACGCATATTGGAGGCCGCAGAAACAAGGCAAAAATTTCTCCAATATAATATTGGCATTTAACGAGACGGGGTGGTTTTTTTAGGATCTAAAACGAAGCGTCAGAGTGCTCAGTGGAGATCACGATAGTCATCCAAAGGAAAGAAGACCATGCTACAAAAGTCCAAAATAAAAGCAGTACTTGTGTGTTTTTACAACAGCAAGGGAATTCTGCATCACGAATTCATTCCTGAAAGTACAACTGTCACTGGCAATGTTTACAAATCCATTTTGGAATGATTGTGGAAGATGATTGTTCGTGTCAGGCCTGAGTACAAAAACGGGAAATGGTTCCTTCTTCACGATAACTCACCCGCACTCAGAGTAGTCATCGTACAGCAATTTTTGGCACGAAAGCAAGTACGTATAACCATCCCCCCTATGTCAGATTACTATGTGATAAGTAACCATCCCCCTATTGTCCAGATTTGTCATCGTGTGACTAGTTTCTATTCCCTAAATTAAAGCTGCCTTTGAAAGGAAAATTTTTTAAAGACCTCGAAGACATACAACGAATTGTGCCATAATCTCTTCACTCCATACCAAAAGATGACCTTTGCAGGTTATAACATAGCGGGTGATCCAAAAGACTTGCACATTTAGAAAACGTAATAACTCGCGGAGTATTGAAAGTAAAGCAACGCGGTTTGCGTAGAAATGATCAGAATGACATCGGATTTTTTTATGAAATCACATAAATTTTTACTCATTTTACTTACATTTTTCATCGACAGATGGCGCCATAGGTGAACAGGTCTATGATAGTGGGTATAAAAGCAGCAGCTGGGAAGCAACCACAAGTCACAGGGGCTGCGGGTGGCCTAGTGGGCAACCTTCGTGACTGCCACGGAAAGGGCCTCAGGTTCGATCCCAGGCAGGTACGAACGCTCGATCCACTAAATATCCGCCATGCGTCGGATGGGCATGTTAAGCTGTCGGATCCCGGGTACTGGCCCTCCGGTAATAAATAAGGGCTTCTTTTTTCCCCTTTCTACTTCGCTTCCGTGTCACTTTCCTATCGGGCGCTCTAGCCCAAATTTCCTAGTTTCCTATTTCTAAGGGTTGTTTAAGACCTGGGTCAGACATTCCCTTCCTAAAATCCTCTACATATGATCAACCTGATCAACCACAAGTCACAGTGGTCCGTGTCAGTATGTTGTCATTACCGGAAAAAGCTCTCTTGTGAAATTGTTCTATTGCAATGCTGAATGTGCGAGTGCTGCGTTGAGAGCCTACCGGTCACTGAAAGCTGATCGCAGTGGAAAGGACTGATGGAATGTTGCGCTGCGGCGAATGATGAAAAAATTCGAGGAAACGGGATCTTTGGCAGCACGCCCACGACGCGATAGACCACGAACACGTGCTGCTGCAGTAGAGACGATTACGCAGGAAATGGATGTGATTGCAATGTCATCCGTATATGGCGACTCCAGTGCTCGCCATGTTTCTCGGCAAACAGGCATTCTGCACAGATATACCCGTACAAACTGTAACGGCATCACGAACTGCAAGCTGGCGATTACGTACAGCGTCAGGAGTTCGCAGCATGGTTTTTTCGACAAATGGATGTCGATGAGAACTGGATGATGAACGTTTTTCCCTAAACGGAGCGGTAAACACGCACAACTCTGCCGCATCTGGGCCACGGAACATCCCCGAGCATTCGTAGAATACCATTTCATCAGCCGAAAGTGACAGTGTGGTGTGGATTCACGGCTTCCTTCATTATCGGTCCTTTTTTTTTTGAAGAGGTCCACGGCACCTCCTTCGAAACCATTTCAGTGTCAGGTGCACGTCATGCGAACATGTTACGAACGTACGTCATCCTTAGCTTGCAAGAGCGGGATACCGTGAATCTGTGCGCATTTATGCAGGATGGAGCACCACACCACATCGCACGTTCCGTTAAGCAACTGCTGCGAGAGACGTTTGGCGCGAATCGTGTGTTGAGCCGACACTTTCCGAAGGCCTGGCCTCCTCGGTCACCAGACCTGACACCCTACGATTTCGGGCTCTGGGGGTTACCTAAAATCACAAGTGTACAGATGTCGCCCCACTTCATTGGCCATGCTGAAAAATGCCATTCGACACTATGTGGCAGCTATACCACCGGACATGCTCTTCAATGTCGTCCATGGTGTTTTCTCTCGTCTGCAGGCAGTGCTGGAACAGGACGGCCATCACACTGAACACCTGGTACAATCAGGTGTCTATTTTTCTCGACACTTCCAACCTGTGGTTGCTGCGCTATCTGGCGATGAAAAATGTAAGTAAAATGAGTAAACATTTATGTGATTTAGAAAAAAACCCGATGTCATTCTGATCATTTCTACGCAAAGCGCGTTGCCCTACTCTCAAAACTACGCGAGTTATTACGTTTTTAAAATGTGCAAGACTTTTGGATCACCCGGTACAAGTTTGTCCGTGCCGGGCATCGAACCCCGTTACCCTCACTGCGGATTAAGTCGCTCTCCCAACTGAGCTACACGGACATGTGCTCTCACTGCCATCTGCCTCTATCTCATGCGAGTCCTGCGGTGCAGGCACGTTACATCTATCTCCCTCCCCCACCCCCACCCCCCAAAAAAGAGGGCCGGGGGCATGGCCCACAGTTCAGCCGGGGCCATGTGTCACTGTAGGCAGTCATCCAATGAAGAACGTGCATTTGAGAAATCCCAGACAATTTGGTGTGTGGAACGTAACATCACACTGATTTATTTTTTCGAAGCTCTGAAGAAGGGATTCTCATTTTTCCTGTTTCGCCGAGTGGAAAGAACATCACACCATTGCGAGAAACTTAACAGCCGGGTCATCCTGGAAGTTCGGGCGCCAATATATTGTACAAGTTTGTCTGCGCCGGGCATCGAATCCGAGTCCCCCTCACTCCGGAGTAAGTCACTCTCCCAACTGAGCTACGCGAACGTATGCTCTCGCTGCTATCTGCCTTTATCTCATGTGCGCCCTGCGGTGAAGGCACGTCACAAGGTCCTTCTTCTCGTTGGCTGATTGTACCACTTTTTCTAGTAAAGCAGGAGGATTGTTCTTCGAATAAAATACATTCATTTAAATTTTTCTAATTCAGTCTCATTACTAAATTGCCACTAGTACCAGTATAAGATGGATCTTAAGAAACAATCCAAAAGATGTTAAGTACACCGCTAAATAATTAAGTAGATGACAAAGCCATAAATCCGTAAATGAGTGTATAACAAAATTATTTTATTGTGCCAAGCTTTCGCCTTCCAATGGGAGGCTTTATCAAGGCGAACTCACACTAGAATAGCGATCCGTTTGGAGTTTAAAATTGTTTGATTTTAAACTCCAAACGGATTGCATGTCTTGTGTAAGTTGCGTTGATAAAGCTTTTCGTTGGAAGGCGGAAGCCTGGCACAATGAAACGAATTTTGTTATACACTGATTTACGGATTTTATATGACTTTGTCATCTACTTAATTGAGTACCAGTATAGTTGCTGGAATAGAAAAAAAGAATAGAAAAAACAATTGCTGCATCAACCTTTTAGACCAATCGTATCACATGAACATTCCACTGCTGCGAAGGAGAGAAATGCTTTATCTCCAGGTGAAATATTTCAAGAACTCCTTTAATGATGATTATCTTAAGCTTACAAAATGTAATTTACTTCGAGCTTGCACAGAATTAATTATCTAGGCTTTATTAAATAGATAAAATCAAAGGTGAGCGCTTGTGTTCATGCGCTTTCTCTCAGTACTAGCACTTGAGACCCGTCAACTTCGAAAGCAAACACATTACCAAAACTGTCAGTTCCCTCAACTACAGATTCCAAGACAAATCGTTTACCGCGGTAAAGAGATTTAAGTTGGTCTCCCCTTGAAGGAGTCTATTAGCAGATCCATCAGTCACTAATGGCCGAAAGATTTGGACTCCACACCGTTCGGTAATTTAAAATTACGCTGTTCTTTTCTCATTTTCCCTCTTTGCATTCGCATTTGAATTTCTGAAGTGAAACACAATAAAGGTGCACCATAAATTTTCGAGACGGGATGCTAGGAATAAGAAAAAAAAATTCGCTGAAACTTCGGAATGTCTTTAAAAATAGGGATTACATATCCGAGAACGATCAGACTCCAAAGCTCGGACTCCTGAATTCCAAAGTGGGATAACACAAGGGTTGTCCCAAAACAACTAAAATGTTTTTTATGAAAAAAATACGCGCACCTTAATTATCAAGGAAGTGGTCACCTTTTTCGAAGTACTGTACTGCATCGAGTACAGGTTTAACAACGTTCCTCCCACTTTTTTACGCTTTCCAACCGTAGATTGAAGAAGTGTATATGCTACAGCTTTGTCCGTCTGTCCGTCCTCCTGTCTGCAAGATAACTGGCGTAAAAACGGTTCGATTTCGATGAAATTTTAATAAGTGGTAGAAAACAACCTGGGAAGGAATCCTATTGAAATTGGGTAAAATGGGGTCAAAGGTCAGAACATACGAGGGGATAAATCCCACCGCCCTTATGCCTCATAACTTACGTAAAAATGCTTTGATTGCGACAACACTTCATGTTGCTTCGGAGATGTACTGAACCAATTCTGTTGAATACCATCAAAATGGGGTCAAAGGTCAGGACACAGGAAGGAGATTTATTCCATAGCCGTTATTCTCATAACTTAACTAAAAATGCTTCTATTGCGACAAAACTTTAGTATGTTGTTCCGGAGGTACAATGAACCAATTCTGTTCAATATCATGGAAATGGGGTCAAAGGTCAAGATACAGAAGCGAGATTTATTCCACAGCCATTATCCTCATAATTTGAGTAATGATTTCTGGTATGTTGGAAAGCGTATCATAATCAATGCATTGCATGATTTTACTAACTTGTTGAATGTCTTCTGGAATTCTTCCGAAATGCTATTTAAGCACCCCTACGCAGCTGTAATAAGTTGTTTATCAGCCTCAAATTGTCGTCCCCGTGATGTCTTTTTTAAAATACGGAACAACCGGAAGTCACATGGCGACAAGGCTGGAATTTACGAAGGTTGGAGCATCAACTTAATATTCATTTTTTCCGAATAAGGAACGACAAAATTGGCAACATGCGGCCTTACATTGGGCTGCAAATGAAAAGAAATAGGAAACCCAAGTTGAACAAACTCATTTCATCCCCAAATGTTCGGTTAAAATTCTGCGAATTGATGGTTTTGAAATGGAACCATATCTTCGATATCTCTTATTGATAGGTGTCTATCTTCCCGTATAATAACACCTATTGTATTGATGTTTACCTCTAACGCTTTCAAGCCGCCGACTCACGACCATCCAAAAATTCTTTATGACATCTGTAAATTGTTGATTTTCCTAGACATTCATATTTATAAGCCTCTTGCATAAGACGAAAAGTCTATGCGAGAGACTTCTTATGTCGACAGCGAAATTTAATGACGAATCTTTTTTCCACTTTCACATCCATTTTTTTCGAAAAACCACAGCGCGAAAACACTTGCTAGGGGTTCATGAAACAAGGCTTATTAAACTGCGCACTACCGATGACGCATGCGTGATAGACAAGTGTGCCCGGTTGCTATGGTTACTACAACGACCACCATTTCTTCGAGTGCCGTGCCAAGGTCGAATGCAGTATTGCACATTTTTTTCGGCACGAATATGGAGTCCACTGCGCGGCGCCTTATAATCCCCAAGAATTGTGACTGCAGCGCCGGTCTTGGACGCGCAGGCATTAGGGTGGGCCGTTCAAACAGGAGAAAAAAAACTTTAATTTAAATATGGAAGAGAGAGGAAAAGTTGCCTCTTATCTTCAAATAAATGCCCATAATTCTTTTTTTAGATTTTTCATTCAAAGTCTCGAGCCCTCTACCGGGTTTTGTATTTTAGTGTTTTCAGCTTAAAACCTAGCCTTTCCGTGAAAAAGTTTAATGTGTAAAAATTTACAAACTATTTCAATAATTATTAAAAATTATATTCAAAGAACTTAATTGATATACTAAAATGCATTTTCAGAATACAATATTTTTTAACACACGAAAATAAAATAAAATCATGAAACATGTTGATAAAACTTACATTGAAAAAATAAATATCGATTGAATTGCATTTTTTAACAATAAAAAATAAATACATAACATAAAAAGGCTAATGATAATTATCCATCCCATTTATACTGATTTTTATGATCAAAATTTGGCATAATTTGTCGGGATTGGATTTTGGCACGGGTTAAGCTATCACGTGCTTCTGGTTCAATAACATACATTGATGCCTCTGACACCAATTTCACGCACCTTTCCACAGATTGTGTGTGACAAGGATATCGAAGAAACTCTAAAGAAGTGGTAATTGGAGAATATATAAGAGATTCAAGGTCTTCATTTTTAGTGTTTGTCAAAATAGGGGGAGATACAAAATATCAGATTGATGCAGTCAATGGCTTCAGAGTTAATGTTTGAAATTTTGAATGTTCTTTTTGTGTTAGTCATTCTCTGTCTAGCCGTCGGAATCCTCCTTAGTCCCAGCCCACGAATGGGGCGGCGGTCATCACTGATCATCGCAAGGAACATATTCTCAGGGTAAATAAAGTATGCATTCCTTTGAAAAACTGGGTTAATCACAGCTTTCAATTCGTCGCTTAAACAACGAGTTGCCTTTATCGTCTTGAAAACATGCAAAGCTACAACTTTGCAGGAATGATGACACTTTATCATGAACCACATCGGGGCATAAATTCTGAAATAATATTTAAGTTCGCTGACGGGTTATCACACGAGGTGTAGTATCGTAGAACACGTTTTGCAGTTGTCAGGCAAACGAGCACGAGATAGCGTTTCAGGTCACGATAAGCTAAATTCGTAGAGCGTTGTCCTAAAAAAAATAGCATTTCATACAAATATCTTTGATCTGAACTTAATCCTGTAAGTGTGTAACGTATACTCTATATTCACTTTCCTTTTGATTTTACTATCTCTGGTTATTTTATTTTACTATGTAAATTATCTTCTTACTGAACGAAATATTATTTCACCCGCTGATTGAGATCTGGCAATGAGTGTAAGTCATGACGTGGTGGTAGCTAGTATATAGGTGCGTTCATCGAGACTTAGGGAGAGCTTTTGTTGTTGTTATGAGAGAGCGTTGTTGTTTACGGAGAGCGTTTATAATACGAGGAGAGATTCTTCATTAGTGTAAAACAAGTTGTGTGTGTGTGCTTTAGTTGACCAAGAGTCTTATAATAAAGAAGCTACAGTAAGTTAGTCTTTCTCAATTCATAGTTTTTGTCAGACCTCTGTCTGGCTGTTAGGTTTATAACATTTATCCATTACCATAAATAACCAGCGTTAAGACTTTGTTTACGTTCGTAATTAACTAGTAACAACCATTTTGAGTTCACTGTTTTGAAGCTTAGTACAAGTATATCATTAGCTAACTGGTAGGAAGAGAATCATTCATATAATTAGCTTAGCGGAAAGAAGTATAAAGCTAATTCATTATAAGTGGACTTTTGATAAATCGCAAGAAATAGCCATAAAGTTTGCAGCTGGAAGGCTTTCGCACTAATCTACTGATTGCCCAGATGTTCTTTTGGACCTATTGTAACTCCATTTAATTATTGAAATAAGCGTCTCAGAAGCAATTCGTTGGTATGCAATTGGCATATGAACCATTGAAGCGAACGATTTAATTTAATTTCAAGACAAACTATAATTCCGTTTTTGCTCCCACTATTGAAAGCCATGCCATCACAACCTATTGCCAACAGGTAGCCGGTTCGTTAGGTTCTTTCGCTGAAACAATTCAGAATATTTTTTTTTTTAATTTGGAGGTTTAACTACCACCGTGAGCAACTCAATGGACTATAAGCAGTTGCCCGTCTCTAATTTAGGGTCACTGGCTCCAGGGAAGGGAGAGAGCCAGCGCCGTAAGACAAACACAACATCCATGCCTCACCGGGATTCGAACCCGGATCCCTTTCGGACGAATGATCAGAGGCCATCGCTTAGACCACTGCGCCACCGGGGCGGCTCAGAATATTTTCAGCAGTACCTTTAGCTGTACCTGAAGGTGGTGTCATATGCCCTATATAAGATGAACCTAGCTTTTCTGTAAGGGAAAAATTTTTTTCCTTTCGATGCCATTTATATCGAAAACTGTAAGGGAAATGACAGCGGATGTCTTAGTGATCAACGTTCGTGACTGGCACGGAAAAAACCTCAGATTCAATCCCAGGCAGGTGCGAACGCTCGAACCACTAAATAGCCGCCGTGAGTCGGATGGGCACGTTAAGCCGCCGGACACCGGGTACTGGTCCCCCAGTAATAAATAAGGCTGTTTTCTTCCCCCATTCTATTTCGTTTCCGGGTCACTTTCCTATCAGGTACTCCAGCCCAGATCTCCTAGCTTCTTATTTCTAAGGGTTGTTTATGACCTGGGGTCAGACACTCCCTTCCTAAAATCCTCTACATATGATCTGATCTATAAGGGAAATAAGACGCGTATCTTTCAAGGTCAAGTTATTGCTACACTCCGGGCCCACGTAACTTGATAATGGGTAGAACGCCTAGACCAGTATGATTCCGCCATTGCGATGTAGTTCGCACTTTTTCCTATTAACAGAATTGATAAAAGATACATTTCAACATAAAACATTAAAATCATGGTTGAACCGATGAAACAGGTATATTTGTGCAATTGATGTGTGTAATGAAATTAATATGTATAATAAAAATACGAAATTGGCAATATAACTATTTTATTTCTAATAATATTCGTCATTACTTAACGCTTAGTAGAGGGCTCAAGACCTTGAATAAAAAATATTTTTAAAATATCGACATATATTTGAAGGTAAGAGGCAACTTTTCTACCCTCTTCCAAATTCAATTTCAAATTTATTTTTTTATTTTTTTTGGCCCACCCTAGCGGCCATGCGGAATTGCACGAAACTTGTAATCATTTACATGTCTGCCTTCCCCGTAGCTATTCGTAGAGTTTCGCGTTAATCGCACGGTTTTTTTCTTGGTGCGCGGATGTTTTATGACAATGAGTGTATTTCTCAGTGATATTTATTTACTGTATGACGTTAACGTATTCCAATCGAAAAGACACTTCTCATGATTTCCATGTCGTCTAATACCTTACTTAAAGAATATGAGCCACTCCGGTGGTGCAATGGTCTAAGCGATAGCTTATGACCATTCGTCCGGGACGGGTCCGGTTTCAAATCCCGGTGAGGCATGGAAGTTGTGTTTGTCTTACGGCACTCTCTCTCTCTCTCTCTCTCTCTCTCTCTCTCTCTCTCTTCCCTGGAACCAGTGGCCCTATCGGGGACGGGCGACTGCTTATAGCCCATTGAGTTGCTCACGGTGGTCGTTAAACCTTAAATCAACCCTCTCGTCCCCCCCAAAAGAATAACAGTTAGAAGCAGAATTAATTTTACGAGGAAAATAAATTGGAGGTTATGTTTTGATGTCTCTGGCTGCGCCATCATTGAATCATTATGTGAAATCTTGACGGCCAAATCCTCTGTGGGCTGTAGGTCAGCACATACCGGGCTCTGCAAGCGAATGGCACGCACACAATGGGGAGGATAGCTCATTGTTACACATGGCGTCCCTTGAAGTGGGCAGATCGCTGAATTATCGTGCTCAGAGGATCTCCTGTATAACTTTCCCCGTTTTTTTCTCAATAGCAGGAAAAAATAGCCTGAGATGGCTCGGTTTGCCTATTATGCACACCGCAGTGGTTAGTGCCACAGTGCATATATGCCCGTTTTTCGGTCTCAAAAATTAAAAATTTCTAAGACGTAGTAAAGTGCATCTCTATCATCTTCTCGGGGATGATATCTTAGGCTCAAAAATAAGCTATCATGTAAGAACCCCTTATACTTCTCTGTGAGCCATGTGGCAATTAAGCTGAAATCAGCTTCTTCTATGAGTCAGAGAGCCATTCCCGATAGGGAACAAAACAGTGATGTTCTGCAAGTCTAAGGCCTCATATTTTCAATGCTTTAGTTCGATAATCAACTAAAGTTTAGAACTTTGTGAGGATAGGTGAACCGTCGTAATTGTTTTAATAAGAAATAATACCGCGTCTTCCAACAAAGTCGTGTATAAAGGCCCTGAAGGATCAAATAACTGTGGAGGCATGGATTATTTTTTCGTCGATGTTGGAGATGTCATCTGGAAGTACTATACTTTCAACACCGAGAGTCCTATTAGAAACTGTGAATTCACTCACGGCATTTAGTCACATTCCGTATAAAGTATAACACATTAACATTTGTGATATGGGGTACAAATGAAGTTAGTATTCCCCTCAAGATATGGTACAATGTCAGCTACGGTACATTTGACGAAAATCATTATGTTTAACGCCAGTTGGCATATTCACACCACGTATGTTAATATATTGGGTTGATTCATAAGTTCATGCACTTTTTTTCACCGCACTACAGGAATGTATTACATAAGAAGGGAAAACGGAATCAATCAGTTATGTATCCCTCTCCCATTTGTTTACGATGGTGTCCCAACGTCTGGATAGGTATGCAATGACATTCTTCAGAAAAAACGCCCAGGTTTTGCTGCGAAGAAATCATCAAGGAAGTTCTGGAGATCAACATCATTGTTGAATGTTCTGCCACGGAGTGCATTCGACAGAGATCGGAACAGATGGTAGTCTGAAGAAGGTGACATCTGGGGAATAGACCTGATGTGTAAGGATCTCCCATTTCATGTCCTGAATGGCCATTTTGGCCATGTTTGCACTATGAAGGCGGGAGTTATTATGTTGGAGAAGGACACCATGGTGCCCATGTGGCCGTTTCTGTTGAATTGCTCCCTCTAAAGAGCGGACTTGATTACAATAGAATGCAGATTTGATGGTCCGATTCCTCGGCAGCATTTCTCGGTGACAAATGCCTTCCATGTCCCACCAGACACACAACATGATCTTCGCAAGATGAAGGCCGTGTTTTGGACGTGGTGTGGGCGTCTTGTTTGGGCTTAACCATTCCCTTCGATGCCTGAAATTCACATACATGCATCACTTTTCATCTCCAGTAACAATACTTGACAGAAAGGGTTTGTGCTGATGAGAAATAACGTTTGTTCGCGATAACCATATATACCAACACGCTGATTCTTGTTGTCCTCGGTTAGAGTGTGAGGCACCCAAGACCCCAATTTCTGGACCTTTCCCATACGTTCCAGGAGTTGCACCACCGTGGCCTGATCACAGTCCATCTCAGTGGCCAATTTGCGTGTGATCTGACGCGGATCTAAGTGGATGAGATGGTTCAAACGATCCTCATCAAAGTGAGATGGATGACCTGAGTGTGGAAAGTCGTTCAGATCAAAATTGCCTCCTCGGTACCGCTCACACCATTTGCGGGCTATCCTCGAATCAATAGCATCCTCCTCATACACGGCAGAAATTTTTCGAGCAGCATCGGCGGCTGTGGATCCCTTGTTAAACTCTTAGAGGAGTAGATGTTGGAAATGTTCATTCCTCTTTACTTGACGCTCCATACTTCCGCACTTGAAAACCAAAAACCCATTAGTCACAATCACACCAACAATATGATACAGGTACACAATATTACTGGCAACTTTTTTTTTATTAGAGGTTTAACGACCACCGTGAGCAATTCAATGGGCTATGAGCAGTCGCCTGTCCCTAATTTATTGTCACTGGTCCCAGGGAAGGGAGAGAGCCAGTGCCGTTAGACAAACACAACATCCATGCCTCACCGGGATTCGAACCCGGACCCCTTTCGGACGAATAATCAGAAGCCATCGCTTGGGCCACTGTGCCACCGGGGCGGCCCACATTTTGATATACATCTGCACCGTCACTACTGACATAGGAAACACTCGTGAAATAAAACGGCATGAACTTATGCATCAATTCAATACTACAGCAACAATATAAAGCGTTAGACATCACTCACGCACTGTCATCACTTCCCGCTAAATGGGGAGCCATATTATGAAAAAATTGGCTCCGCAATTATTACGAGGAATTAACGCCTCGATATTTACTTACATACACTACTGTTTGTGAAAACTGCAATACCAATAACGAATCGCGCTATTCACATAGGGTTTATATCGCAGATTACTCATGCTACAGGAGATAATTGATTATATTTGTAGATCTATACAAGATCATTTCGCTTCAAAAATTGGCATCGTGTGACGCCACCTCGAACACCAATAAGAGCCTCTACCCCTCGTGGCATTGAATGGAAGAGATTTTTGATATCGTCCTATGGAATAGCTCTACCAGGCTGCCTCTACGCGAGGACAGAATTCATTTGTGGTGTCTGGCGGAGGAGCTTGACGGGCCGGTAGCTTAGCTATCATGCACCAGACAAGTTCAATCGGGGACATAAGCACACCGGACAAAAAATTACGGAATGCTCACTTTATTGGTTAATATGGGGTTACATCAGCACGAGCTCGAATCACAGCCTTGATTTTCTTTGGCATGCTGTCAATATGGGAGCGGATGACATTAATGTCCAGTTCGCCCCACGCCGTGAAAAACTGGTCCCGCAGAGCAGTCAAATTGGGAGGGCGTTGTTATCTCTTCTTAACGGCCCGTTCGAGCATGTCCAAAATTTTCTCTATAACATTGAGATCAGGCAAATTGGCGGGCCAGGTGAGATGTGGGGCTTCGACCTCATGTTCTGCAAACCAATCCTGCGCAATGGCAGCTCGATGGGCAGTGCAGTTGTCGTCTTGATAACGTGGATCCGGAATGGCGGCATCTTGGAGGAACTAGACATATGGCAACACCTCGTTATCCAACTGTTTCACGCAGTCCACCACTTTCATGCCATTAGACACGTGAACGAAGGGACCCACCCCAGCACTGGATATACACCCCCAATACAGGACACTTCGACCCCCCTTCTGCACAGCCCTTTGCACACACTCTGGGTTGAAGGCTTCTGCGGCCTTCCGCATGACCCTGGATTGACCATCATTGGAATACAGGCAGAACCTGGATTCGTCCGACCAAATGATGCATCGCCACTGTTCTGTGGTCCAGTGTCGGTGTTCCCTCGCCCATTCCAGCCGCTTTTTCTTGTGTATGGCAGACAGCTTGGGCCGTACCCTAGCTACACGACTGAAAATTCCTACACCATGCAGTTCTCGTCGAAGCGTTCGTTCGGAAACAGGCTGACTGGGTCCCGCATTGTACTCTTGCAGCAATTCCGGCCAGGTTTGGAACCGTTTTGCGGTTGATAATCGCCCCAGACGTCGACGATCACGGTTGCTCATGATGGTTTTTCTGCCGCAGCTGCTCCGATGGTAATTGTTTATGGCCGACTCCTTCCACGCTAAATGAACACTACTGACTGTGGACTTGGACACGGCAACGAACTCTGCCACCTCCCTCAGCGAATGACCATGTTCACGACCAAAGATGATAGCTCCCTTTTGCCACTCTGTTACGTCACCTTTTCTACCCATGGTAAGCAACAATAAAACTGATTAGGCATGCACGCCTTACAAGTCTGAAAAAGTAACATACAATACTTTCCATTCCATTATATACACGCATTTTTCTCTGCCTGACCAGTTTCCAACAGTTTCTCCGGATGACAGCATTCCGTAATTTTTTGTCCGGGGTGCTTATCAATCAAACGTGTAGGCCAGGGATTAAGCCGTATCTGCCGTGCATGGAAGAGATCTTGGTCATTTGGGGCCACGTGTGGCCAAGCATTATCCCACTGCAATGAGCTCCAGGATAACTCTAAAGGAATGGTACCACGTCGGCCTCTACAATATCCCTCATGTATCGTTGGCTGTTGAAGATTCCTTTAACCCTCAAACCACAGACCCCTCAGGCGAGTTCATGAATTGAACCTAATTGTGCCCCAAGTAGTGACGTTACAAGGTGTTGTTCACCACGATTTCTTCGAACACGTATGACGTCATCATGGTGCATCACATTGAATCGTGACTCGTCAGAAAACACGATCTGTTGCTAATCAGAGCGCCAATGTCTCTGTTCGGGCCTTCATTGCAGCCTGAGGTGGTCTATGGTTTGAGGGTCAAAGGAATGCAATAGCAGCCTAGAGAACTCTGCTGGAGGGCAAATCTTGATCTCTGGCTCTGCTGCGCTAATGGATGTCGCTGTGCGATCGGTCACTGCCATGTGGTAGAGGTGTCTATCATCCTGTGTAGTCGTGCGGTGTTTTGGTCCATTTACAGGATTTCTGTGTGTCTGAGCCTCATCTCGCCACGTTCGCATCATTGCACCGGTGTTTCGTCTCCTACGAGTGGCAATTTCGTGGCAGAAAAATCCAGCTTCTCTCATTCCAACAAATCCTTCCTCGCTCAAAGTCCATCAGGTGTTCATTATGAGACCTTCTTCGGCGGTGGGCCATAGTGAGACACACAAAAAACACCCTTTGCCGCCCCGGTGGCGCAGTGGTCTAAGGCGCTGGCCTCTGATCATTCGTCCGTAAGGGGTCCGGGTTCGAATCCCGGTCAGGCATGGATGTTGTGTTTGTCTTACGGCACTGGCTCTCTCCCTTCCCTAGAACCAGTGACCCTAAATTTGGGACGGGCGACTGCTTATAGCCCATTGAGTTGCTCATGGTGGTCGTTAAACCTCCAATCAAAAAAAAAAACAAAAAAAAAACCACCCTTTCGACTCAATGTCGGCTCTTCACTGAATGCAACATACCGTTTGGGCCTGCTCTTTTTACCCAGGACCGGACTGGTCCTACGGCGCTTTTCTAAAACCGCATGCGCATTTTCACTGACATTTCAATCATTTGCATGTCCCAACCTGTTGACCATATCCTGTAAGTTTCAAGCTAATACTTCATGGTGTTGCGATTTTCACAAGCAGTAGCGTACCATTCGGTTTCGCACACTTGTATTCTTGAAACACAGATCCAGAGCTGAGAGATTTGTCGTACATGTGTACTAAAAAGGACATATATTAATTTTAATTACCCTACAAAGACAACTGGAAATGTTAAACAAATTTCATTACTTACCTGTAAATGAGGCCTTGCAACTAAAATCGTCACTTCTGGTTCTTTGCTAGAAAACAGCTCCACAGCATGTCGCCTGTTGTTCACATCCACTCCGTTTATCTGGGAATGAGAAACCAACCCAAAACTGAAAATTACTGCGAATTTTACTATAGTTTCTTAAACATCTAGTAAATCTCAAGTTTTCATAATGAGTTTACTGAAAAAAATATAAATTGCGCTTATGTGGCATTTATCTATATTCATGTTTCTGGTTCTATGACTTTTTTTTTCTTGATCTTAAATATGGGTTATCGTCATCCGTGCATGTTACAGCATTGATTGTTAATTCGAGCATGCTTGAGAAATTAAATCTTCTACTTTGTTTTCTTTTGAAACATCAATGCCCTTTTCTCAGTTTAAACTAACCCAATGCATATTTTACCAGAAAACATGACTTCATACATTTTGTGCCCAGCGCTATTTACATGGTTCTAGTGAGATGTGTAACCAGGTCATCCATATTTATCAGAAGTGAAGTTAAGTAAGCGTTTTAGAATAGCGGATTGTAAGCATTTTTTTCGCCATTTTGATGAGCTGGGCAACGGTCAAAGTACTCTCTTTCTCACACGTCCCTTCTAATGAGGGGGGATTTATGGTTTTGAGGATGTGCGAGAGGGGACTCAATGGTCTGAGGGGTGACAAAGAGAAGGTATTTCTAAGGAGTGTCCGGTCTTTTTGGAGAGTGGGGAACTCTGGTGTGAGAAGAAAGCGTAGACTGAACTCGGTTTCAGGAAGTTCGGGGGTAAGGAGGAGTGAGATCGAAGTGCGAAGAGCTTGCTGGTCGGCGTGACGGAGATAAGTAGTAAAGCAATGGGGCTGATCACGACAGGGGGGAATACTGGCCGGGGGAGAGAAGGAGATTTCGACGTGTTAATAAGATAATGAAAGAATGAAAATAATGGGCAATGCTTTGAGACATTCCCCATGACATTTGAATAAACATCCTCCTCACTGCAAGAGCAAAGCTTAACTTCAGTCGATTTTATTTATCTGCTCAAGTCGGGTAAAATACGGGTTAAGGTCCAGAAACAAAACTCTGGAAGCGAAGCATCAAACGAACCCTTCACACCGGGCGCTGTAATATAACTCAGAACCAAGCCTGCTAATAGATTCAACCGATTGCAGACTTGCTTTCTTATTAAGATTGTTCCTCATTTGAGTGAGGATAATGTTGTTAATTCACATGAAACCAAGTCCGTATTGATTGGACCTGCTCACATCCCAGTCGGTGTTGGCTTCAGTTCTTTCAATACCAACTTACTTAGAGAAGAAACGCTTCAATTCACATATACCTTGTTTTCCATCTGAACACTTACAAAGTCTCATAACACAACTGTAGAGTGTTCTTCGAGAAATCATCTTTAAAGGAGCTATGATTTCTGTTCGAACACATTTTGTTATTGTGCATTAGTTCCAAGTTCTCGGATTTCTGGAGTTAAATATCAACAACCTACGTCCGTCTGCTTTGCAATCGCAATGTTTAGTTAGTATGAAGGGGATCGGTCGGCGATATTTCGTACAGGCTATAGCCAGTAAGGTTAAATCCGAACTTGGTTATTGATTGTTACAATGTGTTCTTGTTTTGTTTTTTTTCATTGTTATCTTTCCTTTGAGTGAGTTTGATCCTCAACCAGTTCGTTTCCGTACCTTCATCCAGATTTTCCCTCACCAGGATGATGGGCACCAAACTCTGATCAAACGTATCCGGATACTTACATACCCACAAACTCCCTGCACTAGGAAACGAAATAATATCGAGTAGCTCCACCCTTTGCTGTTAACATAGCCTTCGTTCCTCTGGGAAAGGCTTCTTATGAGATTTTGGTAAGTTGCTGAAGGAACTGCCATCCATTCTACCTCAAAAGCATTACTCAGGTCGGTCACAGGGAGGTTCGGCTTACCTCGCAGTCAGAGCTCCAGTTCATCCCAAAGGTGTTCCGCGAGTTTGAGATCGGGACTCTCTAGAGGCTAGTAAAATTTTTCCACATCCATCTCATCAAGCCATTTCTGCACTGACCTCGCTTTGTGGATTGCCCTGTTGCTAAAAGAAAGGACCTTCACCGAAGTGTTGACATAATGCGAAGAGCACGGAATTTCGAAAATTTTATTATAGTTTTCAGCGTTAAGACTCCCTGGCACTGGAACAAGAAAGTCCAGCCCAAACCATGAGAAAATATCACTAGAGAATGATGCCTCCTGCACTAAACTTTACAGGTGGCACCGCATAGTCAGACAGGTAGTGTTCATCAGTATCCTCCACACCCAGACTCGTCCGCTGGACTGCCAGAGAGTGAAGCGTGATTCATCACTCCGAAGAACAAGTTTCCACTGCCCCATAGTCCACTTGAGGTGAGCTTCACCTCACTCCAACCGACGTCTGGCGTTAATTTTGCCAATCGTAGGCTTTTATGGGGCTTACGGTTGCGGAAACCCATTCCCCTCAGCTCTCGAAGTACCATTGTAGTACTGGCGTTGCTTTTAAAGTCATCTTGGAACTCGGTGGTAAGTGTTGCAACCGAGCATAGGCGATTTTGTCACACCATCCGCTTCAGCCTTCTATAGTCCCGCTCTATCATTTTACGTGGCTTAGTAGGTCGCGATTGCGCTGTTGTTTGTACATATGCGTTTACACTTCACAATAACATAACTTACAGTTGATCGAGGAAGCTGCGGCAGGGCGGAAACACTTTCCGAACTGACTGTTTGCTAAGATGACATCCTATGTCCTTGCCACATTGAAAGTCACTGAGCTCTGACGTAGGGCCCATTCTACTGTTCATGCTTGTCTATGACGTTTGCCAGGTCAAGGGCTTCTTTTTACATTTGTATGAGCCATGGCTGTGACGTATATGGGCAAATCCACTACACAAAAAGGGTGTTTGGATACTTTTCATCATATAGTGTATTTTCACTTGAAATTTCAACGTGATGGATGGATCTTTGGAGCACTGCTCTCAGATTTAGCTTTATGACCAGCTCCAAAACCCTACAGTGATGGGCACAACAAATTTAGATAAGTTAATTCAATCCAGTTCTTACCTGAATGGAGATGTTTGTGTGTATCTTTAACAGATCCCATTGTGGATGTCGCGACAAATACCCGTCTGAATTTTTAAAGTCTGAATTAGTAACGATCCCATCAAAAGCTCGTCGTTTTTCGAAGTCCAGACTTGTGTAATATAACATTTGATCTCTCTTCCCCAACTGAGACGGCCACTCTGCGACGTACTACTGAAGTAAAGCACAGTTCTACAGCAGTACATTCTGTCCGTGCAGCTTTGTTGAGAGAGTAATAGCTCAGTTGGGACTCCGGAGTGAGGGGCGTTGATTCGATCCCCGTCACGGACAAATTTGTGTTTTCACATTGGCGCCCGAACATTAAAATGGATCTACTGGACGTTGGGTTCTTCGAAAATGTGTGATGTTTGCTCCACACATCGTCTAGAATGAATGGAAATTTGTTCTTCGCTTTGAAAAAAAAAAATAATAATAAGAGGGAGATGATCTGACGTACTGCAGAGGTAAAACACGTGTCAAGACGACAAATCTGCGGTGGTACATTCTGTCGGTGTAGCTTAGTTGGTAGAGCAACTTACTCCGGAGTGAGGGAGAGCGGTTTCGATCCCTGTCACGGACAAACTTGTGTTTTCACACCTCCTTAAACTCCTGATGCGCGGAGGTTAGGTGATCATGTTGGTAAATCCACACCATCAGATTTCTCATTTTCAAGATATCGATCCATCAAGGGATTTGTATGTACGCAGGTATTATTGACCGTTAAAATGGCCCCGAATTGGACTCCAAATCCTCTGCTTATGGATATTGACGTTCTAAAATCAATGAGCATTTAGAGATTCTCTCTCTCTCTCTCTCTCTCTCTCTTTCTAGCGCGTGAAGTTTGTACAGAAAACTGATGCTGGCTGGTATCATCGAATATCATCAATTATAAGGATAACAGACAGGTTTTCTCAAGAAGAATGTTCCACAAGAATCAGTTTGTAGTCTGATTACCTCCAAAACTAAAAGATACCCCTCTTCTCGGATATCATGCAGTTGTTTGAACACAGATTTTTACGATTTTTTTTTGCTGTTGTAGTTGGGAGGACGCAAGTCACTTATCGTCGTCTTTCAAAATTTTTCTGAAGCCATTTGGCAGTTGGCAGCCACTCACTTAAAAACCTTTTTCCTGGGGGGGGGTGAATATTCCGAACTGTAGGCGATGTATGACACGAAATAATTAAAGCCAAATATCTGTCATCTGGGAATGTTGCGTCGAGGCAGCTTTCTAATGGCATTCCCATGTCGTTATACGCAGCTTTAATAACCTTCAATCTCCTGCGCATAATGGACACACCGCTCGAGATACGATCTGCTAAATAAATCCAGCTTTAAATAAATGATTTAAGTGCGGTGTTGATCATTATCTGACTCAGTTGTCCGGTACACTGTAAAAAATAAGTGATGTGAATTCACAGAACATTTCTGTAAATAGCGTGCATCAAGGTTGCCGGTCAGTGTACGTATTTTAATGAAATATCTGTTTTTAAAAGTTCCCGTTTTTTTTACGCTTTCCAACCGTTCTTTGTAGAAGCGTATATACTCCAGCTTTGTCAGTCCGTCCGCCGTCCGCACAATAACTCGCTTAAAAATAGTTCGATTTCGATGAAATTTTAGTATGTGGTAGGGGACCACCAGGGGACGAACCGTAAAGAAAATGGACGAAATGGGGTCAAAGATCACGACATAAGAGCGGGATCTATTCCATTGCTCTTATGCGTCATAACTTGTGTAAAAATGGTTCGATTTCGATGAAATTTTAGTATGTGGTTGGGGACCACCTGGGGACGAAACCTATTGAAAATAGGTGAAATGGGGTCAAAGATCAGGACATAGGAGTGGGATGCATTCCACTGCCCTTAAGCGTCATAACTTATGTAAAAATGCTTCGATTGCGACAAAACTTTATCATGTTGTTCCGGAGGTATACTGACCCGGTTCTGTTGAATATCATCGAAACGGGGTCAAAGGTAAGAGCACAGGAGCGAGATTTATTCCACAGCCATTATCCTCATAACTTGACTAAAAATGCTTCTATTGCGGCAGAATTTTAGTATGTTGTTCCGGATGTATACTGAACTGGTTCTGTTGAATATAATCGAAATGGGGTCAAAGGTCAGGGCACAGAAGTGAGATTTATTCTACAGCCATTATCCTCATAACTTGAGTAATGATTTCTGGTATGCTGGAAAGCGTATCATAATCAATGCAATTCATGATTTTACTAACTTGTTTTTAATTTCTGTAATCAGTAATTCCGTTTATTACAGAAAAGTCAGTTTCAAGTTTTACCGTATTTATACAGAACATTCGCAAAATCGAAGACTGAGTTTTTAAGTCCTCACCGGAGTATCCTTCGGTGCCGGTAGTAGGAATCGAACTGAGGTCGTTTGGGTTAGACACCGCACGTCTTAACCATTAGACCAGAATGTCTTCGGAATCGCACTAGCGTTCAAGGTAAAACTAATTGCGCGTTGATGAATTTTTTCCCCCATTAATGCGAGTGATTTAGTCATTTTATTTTCTGTGGAGCCTATCATTTTTTAATACGTTTATAATAATTTTACTTTTTCTGTAGGAGGACGTTTCACAAATTAAGTATTTTCTTTTTCATCGAGATTTTTCGAAGCAACTTAATAATTTGGAACTTGAGATCTCTTGTTTAACTGACAATAACGTTCAATTATCTTGAAGAAAAGATGAAATGCATTGTTTTATAGTATTATTTCACAAAACTTCTAAATATAAAATTTACTCTTGGTAGCTATAATAGCGTTTGTCTTAAAGACTCCACAGACTGGTTGGTTGGTTGGTTGGTTAGTAGATTTTATTGGCGCAAGGGCCATGGTTGGCCAAAGAGCGCCAGACACAAGACAAACAGACAGAATTAATAAACGTGGCATAAATCCCCAAATCTGGCTGACCAAGTAAAACCGAACCATGAGTACGAAGGAAGGGCCAAAAAAGACAATGAAACAAACAGTATGAAAAACATGGTACAATGGTGAGAAACAAGCCGATTAAGTAAAACTGAGGAATGAGAATGATAAAACACATCACGAAATCGAACACAACTACACAGAGGATGAGTCACCAGGAGGGGGACGAACTGTCACTCTCCTCCCCCATATGTTCCTCTATAATGTTGCTTGAGGGTGAGGACGAACTGTCACTCTCCTCCCCCTATGTTCCTCTATAATGTTGGTTGAGGGTGGGGACCTCGCTGAGTCTGAGACAGTTGCAATGGTGGTCAGTTGGACCGCGACAGTTGGATGGACACTGCACACCTTTGCGGATTTAGGGCCGGGTATTCCACACGTGCAGGCTTTCTGCTGGGAACTGGAAGAGTCGGTCGTCTTCAAAAGAGAAGGCGCAGACTCAGCTGGTTGAAGAAGCTGGAGCTCGGTGAAATCCACCTGTGTTGCTTGTTCAGCTGTAGATCTCTTGGCAAGTGCGGCGAGAGCTACAGGGCGTGGAACAAAGGGCTGCACGGGTTGTGGCAGAGACTGAACTACTGCGGCAAAAGTACGCTGTCAGTTGTTGGGAATACCCAACTTGGCCTTGGCAGCAGGGTACGAGAGGCCTTCCAGGGTCTTGAGGCGCTGGATCGCCATCTCGTCCTTCCATTTCATACAGTTGCGGGAGTAAGCTGCATGGGCCTCACCGCAGTTAACACAGCAGGCCGCAGAAGTGCAACCCTCCCCGTCATGTGCACTGGAGCCACAATTTGCGCAACGAGCGGAACTCTTACAGAAACGTTGGGACTGCCCGTACCTCTGGCACCTGAAACAGCGCAGAGGACTGGGAATGTACGGGGGAACTCTACAGACCAAGTAGCCAGCCTTGATTTCGGTCGGAACTTTCGGGGAGTTAAAAGTCAAGATTACATTTTTAGACTTAATCAAAGAACCATCGCGCCGGAACATCATACGACGTGCAGCAATAACACCCTGATCTGCAAGTTCAGTCACCAATTCATCCTCACTGCATGGCAAGAGATCAAACTCCGAAATAACACCCCGAGAGGTGTTAAGAAACGGGTGAGGTGCCACTTTGACAGGAATGCCTTGAAGACTAGTGAGGTGCATAAGAGTGTTACTCTGAGAAACACTGCAAGTTTGGACTAGCAGGTCCCCAGAGCGAAGCTTCCTCACAGACTTCAAGGGGCCAACCGCAGCGTCCAAAGCTTTAGAAATGAAAAAGGGAGATCTGGTGGACAGTCTCTCATTCGGATCGATGGATTCTACAACTAAGTGTGTAGCATGCGTAGTCACAGCAATCGAGGGGAGACGACGCTTCGGAGCGACTGGTACAGCTGCCGAAGAAGAGGTTCCACATTCTTGGTCCAGGTCATGGTCTAAAGATCGTTTAAGGTTATGAGACTTGGTAGGTTGAGAAGACGAAGGAGAGTCGTTGGCAACTATCATTTTCTCAGGTGACTTAAATTTGGAGTTTTTGTTTTTGGTTTTACCCATCGAAAAAAAGAAGGAAGATTCGTCTGCGGACTACTCCATCCACCACCGAGCCCTACAAGGGAGAACTGGAGGTCCGCAAGCCAAGAAAATGACGCTGGACACAGTTCTGGAGCTTATACGTTGCAGATATAGTCCGTTGGCTGTGATCACACGCACTCGGCGGACACTTCGGCCTCCGGGTACCGTCATGCCAACGCCTTTGGCATGATCCCACAGTCCCCGGGCTTACCCTGCCGTGATATACGACAAAAAAGCCGCTAAAACCCTGTACACGACTTGGTACAAGACTTCTAACTAGAGGTGGGTTAGTCTCTAGCCTCCCGTTTACAGCGAAGCCGGGGTCGAAGAGGAGTGTTGGTATACAGGAGGCACTGCTCCGGTCTCCTGCGACCTCAGCCGCCAGACATCCCATTTCCGCGTCACGGGTCACCGCACGCGGCAAACATGCAGGTAGGTCTAGCACCCAAACCAGCTAAAAGGAAAAAAGAAATCCAAAGAAGACAAATCCTGGAAGGGAACCTAAACGGAATCTCAGCAACCTACGAACTGAGCGGTTAATATAAATCAGCTAGTGGTGGAGGGTAACAAAACCACAAGACCGGGGTGTTAGTACATAGCGTGGTAGCGATTAGGTAGAGTATACAACATGGGCAACTAGCCAGTGGAGAAAATAAATAAAAACGAAAAAGCGAGACACAAGACCAGCTCGGGAACGTGGGGCCGCGACTCCCCAACAGCTGGATGAACAGCCGTCCCTGCAAACTCCAACAGCACCGAAAAAAAAAGCAAGCGGTGGCATGACATCAGATGTTGACCAGTCACAAGGTCAGCTCGGGCCGTGGGGGCGCCGCTCCCCAAATAACTGGAAAACCAGTTATCCCCGTGCGGGGCTCCACAGACTGATACATTGAATCGTACAAATCCCCTATACAGTAATTTAATCACCTGGTTTATTATGGTAACACAATTTATAATAGATGATGCACAAAATGGGGAATACAGGAAGAAATACCTTGTGCCACAATAACATGGGCGGCGGAAGGTAGGGGACATGGGGGTCCGGACCCTCCCCCTGGAATTTAATGGTCCCCTTATTGGGGAAGTCTTCTAAAAAAACGTCTTAAACACTTGTGGTTCACATAGGATTTAACGTTATTTCTTTTTGTTTACGCTTTCTAACTGTAGGGTTTTTTTTTTTTTTTGTTTTTTTTTGGAGGTTTAACGACCACCGTGAGCAACTCAATGGGCTATAAGCAGTCGCCCGTCCCTAATTTAGGGTCACTGGTTCCAGGAAAGGGAGAGAGCCAGTGCCGTAAGACAAACACAACATCCATGCCTCACCGGGATTCGAACCCGGACCCCGTTCGGACGAATGATCAGAAGTCATCGCTTAGACCACTGCGCCACCGGGGCGGCAAACTGTAGGTTGAAGAAGCGTATATGCTCCAGCTTTGTCCGTCAGTCTGCCCGTCCGTATGACTGTCGGCACGATAACTCGCGTAAAAATGGTTCGATTTCGATGGCATTTTAGTATGTGGTAGGGAACCACCTGGGGACGAACCCTAGTGAAAATGGAAGGAATGTGGTCAAAGGTCAGGACATAGGTGCGGGATCCATTCTATTGTCCTTATGCGTCATAACTTACGTAAATACGGTTCGATGTCGATGAAATTTTAATATATTATAGGAGACTACCTGGAAATGAACCCTAATGAAAATGGGTGAAGTGGGGTCAAAGGTCAGGACATAGGAGCGGGATGCATTCCATTGCCCTTATGCGTCATAACGGGCGTAAAAATGGTTCGATTTCGATGAAATATTAGTATGTGGTATGGGACCACCTGAGGACGAACCCTATTAAAAATGGACGAAATGGGGTCAAAGGTCAGGACATAGGATCGGGTACCATTTCGTCGCCCTTATCTCATACTATTAAAGGAGGAATTCTTGTATGTATGTAAATTTTATTTTGAAAACGGCTCTAAGGATTTTGATGAAAGTCGTTAACCTACCGTTTTCTGGTACTAGAAATTGATTTAGCTTGATCTCGACTTTAGGAAAATTCGTTTAGTGGGTTAAATAACCACCCCGAATCACCACGTTTTTACTGTCATGGCATCGTCCCATTAATGTGCGCATGCTTATAAATCTTATGACGTCACAATCTCTCGCTTGAGATGTTGGCGGGTGGTTACGCTATTTGTTTCATTAAGTCACGCGTTGTGTGTTGATCCTATTAAAGTTCTATGACGTCACACTCTTTTGAGCAGATGGTCGCGATTCCCATCTGCCTCATTACGTCACGCGTTGTGTGCGTATGTCCGGCCGCACGATAACTCGCGTAAAAATCGTTCGATTTCGATGAACTTTTAGTATGTGGAAGGGGATCACCTGGAAAAGAAACCTATTGAAAGTGAACGAAATGGGGTCAAAGGTTAGTCAGATAATATCCGAAAACTTGAAAATTTCGTCGATCTGGAGCAGGAATCGAACCCGCGTCTCACTGATAGCTCAAGAATGACAAAATTTTCAAGTTTTCGGATATTATCTGACTTACCATGCATTACGCCAAAAAAAAAAAAAAAAAAAAAAAAAAAACGGATTCACAACTTCAAAATTTTAATTTATGGCGTAATCCCATATTCCATTCATGATGTATCTGCTCCTCCGGGCAACCACGGGATAGAATTCTTAACCTCCAGATTCGCTAAACATGAATGCCGGTTGCTTCGACTAGCGAATCATGTGAGTGTTATTCAAATTAATCGAAAACTTGAGACTTGGTCGTTTTGAGTGGTGTAGTGGTTAGCATATCGGGCGCTAACCGGGAGACGCGGGTTCGATTCCAGCTCCAGGACGACGAAATTTTCAAGTTTTCGGATATTATCTGACTTACCATCCATGTCATATTTACACCAAAAAAACGGATTCACATCTTCAAAAAGTGTGGTGATGTTGTGTATAAATTAATGTTGAGTTACGTTGTACTTTCACGACTTTCTATATGCAAAGAAGCGGTGGTTTTCATTGAAAAGTAGAGATACTCGTTACTGTGCGGCTCATAATTACCTAGATGCTTATTTGATCGGAAGTATTTGAATAAGAAAGTACAGTGATTTTCGTAAGTTGAAATCTGCTCTTTTCTGGCCGTTGGATCGTCTAATTCACCTCAGTGTATAGGTATATTAATAGATTATTTCACATTTCATACAGTTTTAAATTGAAATATCTACGATAAACATAAAATTGACAAAATTACCTGTAACAGCTGGTCGCCTTCGAAAATTCTTCCATCTCTTGAAGCGACGCTGTCAGGGTCAATCTAAAGGATAATTGTTATGATCGTTATATGTACTACAGTTAAACAAATATTTTACATCCTTCACAAAGTCAACTAAAATAAACACTACACTAAACAAAGTCAACTAAAACAAACGCTAAACACCTTCACAAAGTCAACTAAAACAAACGCTAAACACCTTCACAAAGTCAACTAAAACAAACGCTAAACACCTTCACAAAGTCAACTAAAACAAACGCTAAACAAAGTCAACTGACACAAACAAACATACCGAAAAAGTTATTTTTGGTTCATTGAGGACATTTCCCGACTACATTACTTCATTGGAATATTTTCGGCCTCTTTTACATATTCCTGTTTTTAATTCATCGCTAGTATAGGTTAAATTAACGCGTGTTTTCCGGGTCTTGCGTTTGAATATAATATCTGCCATGTGAGTTTTCTGTTTTCTCGTTGCGATATATTACAAAACCAGCTAAATTTGTTTCCATGAACTCATCTTCAGCAGAGAAAGTACGTAATTCTGATTCCTTACAGTAAGTCCACGACTTATGCATTAATAGTTCCATGTATTATAGTAATACTATATGAAAGTTCCATATACTATAGCATTAATAGTTCCATATACTGTAGCAATACTATATGAAAGTTCCATATACTATAGCATTAATAGTTCCATATACTGTAGCAATACTATATGAAAGTTCCATATACTATAGCATTAATAGTTCCATATACTATAGCATTAATAGTTCCATATACTATAGCATTAATAGTTCCATATCATCATCATCATCATTGTCAACCATTATCAATCCACTGCTGGACGAAGGTCTCCCCAAGTTTCCTCCACAACGGTCTGTCTTGTGCCAGTCTCCTCCATGTCACTCCCGCATATTTACGAATTTCATCCACCCATCTCCCATGTGGTCTTTTTCTGGGTCTTTTCCTGTCCCTTGAAATCCAATCTAAAATTTCGGCTGTCCATCTATGGTCCATATACTATAGCATTAATAGTTCCATATACTCTAGCATCAATAGTTCCATATACTATAGCATTAATAGTTCCATATACTATAGCATTAATAGTTCCATATACTATAGCATTAACAGTTCCATATACTGTAGTAATACTATATGAAAGTTCCATATACTATAGCATTAATAGTTCCATATACTGTAGCAATACTATAGCATTAATAGTTCCATATCATCATCATCATCATTGTCAACCATTATCAATCCACTGCTGGACGAAGGTCTCCCCAAGTTTCCTCCACAACGGTCTGTCTTGTGCCAGTCTCCTCCATGTCACTCCCGCATATTTACGAATTTCATCCACCCATCTCCCATGTGGTCTTTTTCTGGGTCTTTTCCTGTCCCTTGAAATCCAATCTAAAATTTCGGCTGTCCATCTATGGTCCATATACTATAGCATTAATAGTTCCATATACTCTAGCATCAATAGTTCCATATACTATAGCATTAATAGTTCCATATACTATAGCATTAACAGTTCCATATACTGTAGTAATACTATATGAAAGTTCCATATACTATAGCATTAATAGTTCCATATACTGTAGCAATACTATAGCATTAATAGTTCCATATCATCATCATCATCATTGTCAACCATTATCAATCCACTGCTGGACGAAGGTCTCCCCAAGTTTCCTCCACAACGGTCTGTCTTGTGCCAGTCTCCTCCATGTCACTCCCGCATATTTACGAATTTCATCCACCCATCTCCCATGTGGTCTTTTTCTGGGTCTTTTCCTGTCCCTTGGAATCCAATCTAAAATTTCGGCTGTCCATCTATGGTCTGTCCTTCTGGCAGTATGTCCAGCCCATTGCCATTTCAGGGATTTAACTCTGATCATGATGTCTTCCACTCTCGTCATTTTTCGGATCCACGAGTTCCTCTTCTTATCTCTCCTGGTTATACCAAGCATGCACCTCTCCATGCTTCTTTGAGTTGTCTGCAGCCTTTGTATGTCTCTTTTAGTTAAGGTCCACGTCTCCGCACCATACGTAAGCACTGGAAGGATGCATTGATCAAACACTTTTCTTTTAAGACATAACGGCATATTGCTCTTGAAAATTATGCTGTTTCTTCCAAAAGCTCTCTAGGCAAGTTTTGTACGCCGATTAATTTCTTCATCAATGTGACCCTCACTTGATATCTGCTGTCCAAGATAAACATACGTATCTGTTATCTCCAGTTTTTCTCCATCAATCGATAAATCTTCATTTCTTGTAAAAGCATTGAACATCACTTTTGTCTTCTGAAAGTTCATTTTTAATCCCACTTCTTTACTCTTGTCAGCAAGTTCCTGGATCATACTCTGCAGCTCTGATGGGGTAGTTGCAAAAATGACTACGTCATCAGCAAAACGAAGGTGGGTTAGATAATCTCCATTAATCTTTATCCCTTTGTTTTCCCAGTTCAGTGATTGAAAGACATTTTCCAATGTGGCATTAAAGAGCTTCGGAGATATGGTGTCACCTTGTCTCACTCCCTTTCCAATTTTTATGTGTGTTGTATTTTCAAACAGCCGAATCTTTGCACTTGCATTTTCATAGATGTTATTAATAATATTAATG
Organism: Macrothele yani; assembly: GCA_039090855.1. NCBI lineage: Eukaryota > Metazoa > Arthropoda > Arachnida > Araneae > Macrothelidae > Macrothele > Macrothele yani. Next base: position 34,933,456 of record CM077011.1, read on the forward strand.
TATGCATCTTCAATACCGCAGGATTTCAGAGCCGTGGTAACTGCTGATGGTTTCACCGAATCAAAGGCTTTTTCATAATCGATAAAAGCAATGCACAATGGAAGTTCATATTCCCTCGCTCTTTCAATTAGTTCTCTCAGTACGTGGATATGATCTATTGTGCTGTAGCCACTCCTGAATCCAGCTTGTTCTCTCGGTTGAGCCATGTCCAGTGTTACCTTCAAGCGGTGTGAAAGAACTTTAGTGAAGATTTTATAAACCACTGATAGGAGGCTGATAGGTCTGTAGTTCCTGAGATCCTCAATGTCACCTTTTTTATGTAGCAGGATCATTGTAGCATTGTTCCAATATTCAGGAATCTTCCCTTCATTAAGGCATCGAGTGAAAATTTGGGCGAGTACTGTTTCAATTTCTCCACTTGCTTCTTGTATGATGTCTATAGTAATTCCATCTTCTCCTGGAGCTTTCCCCCGCTTCATGTTCTTGATTGCATGAGCAACTTCTGCTGGGAGGACTGGAAGAACTCTGGTACCTTTCATGATGTCTGGAGTACATGTATCATCCCTTTCATATAGTTTGGAGTAGAAATCTTTCACTCTTGTCAAAATTTCGCCTCTATTTCTTGTTATAGAACCATCTTCTTTTCTCAGAGCCATAATCTGTTTTCTTCCCTTACTGAGATGTCCCTTTGCTATCTTTAGGCTTTGGTTGTTTTCAATTGCTTTCCTCACTAGCTCACAGTTGAATTTCCTTACGTCTTCAGTGATACTTTTTCGTGCTGTCTTGCATAGCTCTATATATTCCACTTTGGAAGTCACATCTTCTTTAGTTGTCCTCATCTCTCTTCTTTTTTGCATCAACATTTTGGTTTTTCCTGATAATTTGTTTACATGCAACTTGTTCTTAGACCCAGCTAATTTTGTTGCTGTTTCCATAAGAGCTTTGGTTACTTTTCTGTTAACTTCAGAAATATCCACTTCTTCCGATGTTAGGCCTTCTAAAGCAGAGAATCTGTTCTTCAGTTCCAACTTGAAAGTATTATGGTGTTTTTTAAGGTTGGTTATGTCAATACATTTTGTTTGTCTTATGAGCTTGCCACGTTCCAGTTTAGTGTTGAGGTGCATCTTACATCTCACCAATCTATGGTCACTACCTGTGTTGAACTTGTTTAGCACACTGCAGTCTTCGATGACGAATTTTTTGTTACACATAATAAAATCAATTTCACTTGTCGTCCCAATTGGATGTCTCCATGTCCATTTCCTGTGTGGCTTTTTCTTGAAAAAGGAATTCAAGATGAAAAATCCTTCTGCCTCTGCAAACTCAACGAGAGTATTTCCACGCTGGTTTCTGTTGCCGTGACCGAATTTACCTACTGAAGTTTCATTCTGTTGCCGGTGCCCTATTTTTGCATTGAAATCTCCCATAATTATCTTCAAGTGCTGCTTACCTTGATTATTTAGATCACGAATTTCCTCATAAAATTCTTCAATTTCTTCTTCAGGATGACTTGTGGTGGGTGCATAAGTTTGAATAATCTGAGCCTGGTATCTTCTCGATAGTTGGATAACGAGTCGTGCAGCTCTGTCAGAGGAACTTTCAACTTCTACCACTTTATCCTTCAGTTTCTTGTTTATTATAAATCCAACACCACTAGTTCTGCCAGTATCTGTCCCACGATAATAGAAGAGATGTCCACTTTTCAGTTCAATGAGATCTTCTCCTTTTCTCCTTACCTCACTCAGCTCGACGATGTCCCACTTGATCCCTTTGTAGTTCCTCTTCCAATTCAAGAAGCCTTGAATCAGAAGATAGGGAGCGTCCGTTGTAGGTAGCCAAGGTCAGCATCAAATGGCAGCCTAGTCCGGTCCTCCGGGGATTCTTAGCACCCTCTGCCTTCATGTCGCACTGGCCGTTGCCTTGGCCAGGTACATTCCAGCTGCCGGAGACTGAGGGCCAAGATTTAAGTTGTAGAGTCATTTTGGAGGTGTTTGGCCATAACTCACCACGCTGGCCAAGCGGGTTGGTGAGTGTGGGATAGCATTTCCTCTGATCCCGATGGTATAGTTATACCGCTATTTGCGGTCGTCAGAGCCCCTTTAGTGGGAACAGGATGCACCACGAGAAGGCGGGGTTGACATTTGTCAAGGAGAGGCTGTGATGTTACGCATCACCTGACCTTACATCCCATAGTTCCATATACTATAGCTTTAATAGTTCCATATACTATAGTAACACTAATATAAAAGTTCTATATACAAAAGCTTTAATAGTTTCATATAATATTAAAGCTACTGTATATAGAACTTATACAATAGCTTTGATATACATACTGTATATCATAGTTCCATATACATTAGCTTTAATACACTATCAACCAACAAGTAATTGGACACCCCTGCAATTGACGATATCTGCGGTCCTGATACACGTTACGGCCGCCGCCGTTAAATATCGTGTGGGAAACAACAACGCAACCAGTCGCATGCAAGATGCCACGCAGTTCGGAGCTCTCTGATTTCGAGAAAGGTATAATCGTCGGGTATCACAGAAATGGCCGATCCATACGTGACATATCCAGCGAGTTGAAGTACCCAAAATTGACAGTGGCCTACGTGATTGGCAAGTGGAAGATGAGAGGGGACTGTCGGAATGTGCCCCGACCCGGCAGATACACAAAACTGGCAGTTAGAGACCGACGGGTGTTGGCCAGAGAAATTCGGAAGAACCGCTCCAAATCGATTGGCCACATCCGCGAGAAGTTTCAACAGACATCCGGGAGTGTTCTTTCGATGAATACCATTTGTAAGGAAGCCCATCTGCTCGGTTATCATGGACGTGCTGCCACCCACAAGCCCTTGATCACCAAGTCCAATAGCGCTGCTCGGCTAACGTGGTGCAAAGAACGTCGACAGTGGACCGTTGAACAGTGGAAACAGGTTCTCTGGAGCGACGAATCAAGGTTCACCCTCTACCGTTCCGATGTTAGGGTCTGGGTTTGGCGTCTGCCTGGAGAACGCCTCCTGCCGGAATGTATTGTGCCAACTGTGAAGTTCGGCGGCGGTGGAATTATGCTATGGTGGTGTTTCTCCTGGTATGGCACGGGACCCTTGGTCGCAATTCCTGGTAGACTCAACGCCGAAACCTACTGCATCATTTTGGATGAAAATGCGATTCCTACGTTGTGGCAGTTTTACGGGGTGGACCCATGTTACTTTCAGGATGACAATAACACCTGTCATGTTGCGAGGTCCACCATGGCTCGGTATGGTGACAATGGGGTTAATCGAATGAACTGGCCTGCGCAGAGCCCGGACCTTAACCCTATCGAGCACCTCTGGGATGAGTTGGAGCGTCGACTTAAGGGGTGCCCTAACCGTCCGAAATCAGTGAAGGAAAGGACCTGTCTTTTCCAAGCAGAGTGGAAGAAAATTCCGCTAGCCGTCGTACAACGCCAGGTTGAGAGTATGCCCCGGAGGGTCGCAACTGTAATCGCCGCTCGTGGAGGCTCTGCCAACCATTGAAGGTGAATAAACTTCGTTTTCCTTTTCTATCACAGGTGTCCAATTACTTGTTGGTAGATAGTGTAGTTTCATATATACTATTAAAGCTACTGTATATAGAACTTATACAATAGCTTTGATATACATAGTGTATATCAAAGTTCAATATACAATAGCTTTTATAGTTTCATATACTATAGTAATGCTATATGAAAGTTCCATATACTATGACATTAACAGTTTCATATATTAGGTGTGCAATTTAATTCTCGGCCCCTAACAACCGCAAGCGATCATAGAACGTCGATAAATGCAAATAGCTGTGTGCCATAACGGCTGATTACAGCGCCATCCAACAGCTTTGTAGGCAACCGCTCACAGCTGTAGTGACAGAAGAGACGAAAGTTGACGGTGAAAGCAATGCTGTTCGAGAAGCAACATAACATTTAAGGCACTGCCTCCTGTTCGTGTTTCAGCTAAAAATGTAGCGGAAGACTAGCAAATGATTTGTGCTGCTTTGGGTGAGGCTGCTGTGTGCTACAATACGTGTACGAAGTGGCTCCAGAGGTTTAAGCAAGAAAATTTTGATCTACATGATGCAGAACGTCCGGGACAACCACAGAAAGTTCACGATGAGGAACTGGAACAACTGTTGGACGTGGATCCCTGTCGCACACAATCAGAGCTCGCCCAGGAATTCGGAGTAACACGGCAAGCCATTGCAAAGCGCCTGCACAAGCTTAGACGGATTCACAAGGAGGGCCGTTGGGTGCCCCACCAACTCACAGCTGCGAATAAGTGTAGGCGCTGCGATGTTGCCGTGTCCTTGCTCTCCAGATTCAAGAAGAAGGATTTCCTCCACAAGATTTTGATCTGTGATGAGAAGTGGATCCTCTACGATAATTCTAAGCGGCGCAAATCGTGGGTTTATGCAGGTCAGCCTACCGCCAGTACTGCCAAACCGAATATGCATGCCAGGAAGCTGTTGCTGTGGATATGGAAGGCTCAGCTAGGTGTCGTACACTATGAGTTGCTCAAACCTGGTGAAACGGTCAATGCTGAGCGTTATTGTCAGCAACTCATTCGTGGGAGTGACTCACTGGAGGCGAAAAGGCCATACACCGGTATGGGCAGAAGGTCGGTCCTGTTGCTTCAGGATAATGCGCGTCCTCTCACCGCGAAAACGACTTTAAACACGATCACCGACCTGGGATGGGAGATTTTGTCCCACCCGGCGTATTCTCCACACTTCGCCCCGTCGGATTATCAGCTCTTTAGCTCCCTGCAACATCACCTGAGTGATACGCACTTCACTTCTGTCGAGAAGGTCCACACAAGTATTGATGACTTTATCAACTCGAAACAGCCCTTTTTTTCCGCAGTGGCATTCTGCAGCTCCCTGACCGATGGCTCAAATGTATCCAACACGACGGGGTTTATTTTCCTGATTAGGTACGTATTCGATTTGCTATAATTTGCTGTCAACGTGTCGTGCCTGTGGCCGAGAATTAAGTTGCACATTTAATACTTTAGTAATACTATATGAAAGTTCCATATACTATAGCATTTATAGTTTCACATACTACATTAATATTATATATATCAAAGTTCCATATACTATAGCTTTAATAGTTTCATACTATATGGAAGTTCCATATACTATAACTTTAATAGTTTCATATATTATTAAGTGACATTCTCGGCCACAAGCACGACACGTTGACAGCAAATTATAGCAAATCGAATACATACCTAATCAGGGAAATAATCCAGTCGTGTTGGATACATTCGAGCCATCGGTCAAGGAGTTGCCGAACGCCACTGTGGAAAAAAGAGGGCAGTTTCGAGTTGATAAATCATCAATATTTGTGTGGACCTCCTCGACAGAAGTGAAGTGCGTATCACTGAGGCGATGTTGCAGGGAGCGAAAAAGATGATAATCCGATGGGGCGAAGTCTGGAGAATACGCCGGGTAGCACAAAACCTCCCATCACAGGTCGGTGATCGTGTTTAAAGTCGTTTTCGCGATGTGACGAAGCGCGTTATTCTGGAGCAACAGTACCGACCTTCTGCCCTTGCCGGTGCATGGACTTTTCGCCTCCCCTGCGTCACTCACACGAATGCGTTGCTAACAATTACGCTCAGCAAGTTTGAGCAACTCATAGTGTACGACACTGCGCTGCTCTCTCCATATGCACAGCAACAACTTCCTAGAATGGATATTCGGTTCGGCGGTACTGGTGGTAGGATGACATGGATAAACCCACGATTTGCGCCGCTTAGGATTATCGTAGAGGGTCCACTTCTAATCACAGTTACAAATCTTGTGGAACAAATCCTTCTTCTTGAATCTGGAGAGCAAGGACACAGCAACATCGTAGCAACTAGACTTGTTCGCAGCTGTGAGTTGGTGGGGCACCCAACAGCCCTTCTTGTGAATCCGTCCAACCAGGCGCTTTGCAATGGCTTGCCATGTTATTTTGAGCTCATGGGCGAGCTCTGACTGTGTGCGGTAGGGATACGCGTCCAATAGTTGTTCCAGTTCCTCATCGTCAACTTTCTGTGGCTGTCCCGGACTTTCTGCATCCTGGAGATCAAAATTGCTCTGCTTAAACCTATGGAACCACTTTGTATGCGTACTGTAGCACACAGCAGCCTCACTCAAAGCAGCACAGATCATTTGCTGGTCTTCCGCGGCACTTTTTGTCAGCTGAAACGCGAACAGGAGGCAGTGCCTCAAATGTTGCTTCTCGAACGACATTGCTTTAACCGTTAACTTTCGTTCCTTCTCTCATTACAGCTGTGAGCGGTTACGGTTGCCTAGATTGCTGTTGGATGGCGCTGCAATCAGCCATTATTGCACACAGCTATTTGCGTTTGCCAACGTTCTATGACCGCTTGCGGTTAGGGGCCGAGAATTAAGTTGCACAGCTAATATATCAAAGTTTGATATACTATAATAATACTATATATATCAAAGTTCCATATACTATAGTAATACCATATATTTCAAAGTTCCATATACTATAGTAATACTATACATATCAAATTTCTATATATTATATGAAAGTTCCATAAACAATAGCTTTAGTAGTTCCATGTACTATAGTAATACTATACATATCAATGTTCCATATATTATAGCTTTAATAGTTTCATACTATATGAAAGTTACATATACAATAGCTTTAATAGTTTCATATACTATAGTAATACTATATATTTCATATACTATATTAATACTGTACACTGAGTGGCCACTTTATTATGACCACCTGACAGTTGTAAGCAAATGAGCTATCGCTGCACGCTGTTGCCGCCATAGGGCGAGGCTAGTATAAAAAGGGAAAGCTAAGTGCTTGCGACAGTAGTAGAAGTGATTTTTGGGTGACGAGATGGGTGAAAAATGCGATATGACGGACTTTCAACATGGGATGATTGTAGGAGCTCGGAGCCATGGAGGGAGTATCACCGAAACCGCCGCATTCGTGAAATGTTCCAGAGCAGCTGTTGTTGAAGTGCTTAAAGACTGGACTGTCAGCTAAAAAACTGGGTCTCTACGTGCAACGTGTTGTCGTCATCGACTAGTGACTTCTCGGGCGGAACGGAGAGTGTCCAGACTGGTAACAGACAACAGAAGGGCAAATTACATCAAATTATAGACCATCTTAATCAATGATCCACTCAAATGATCTTTGCACGCACTGTTCGCCGTACACTGCATCGGATGCGATATGGCAGCCGAAGGCCTGTTCGAACACCTTTGCTGTCTGCATTTAACAAGAGAAAACGTCTCCAGTTCGCACGGGAGAACAAGGATTGGACAGTCGATAATTGAAAACAAATTATGTGGTCCAATGAATCACGTTTTCAGTTGCATTATGCCGATGGCCGAGTGAGAATTTGGCGGAAACAGCACGAAAGCACGGACCCCAAATGCATTGCTACAACCCTTCAAGCTGGTGGAGGCAACGTTATGGTTTAGGGAATGTTTTCCTGGCATGCTTTGGGCCCTTTAATTCGTGTTGCTCAAGGTCTGACTGGCACATCATATCTAAACATCGTTGCGGACCAAGTGCATCCTGTCATGTGGATGGTTTATCCCAATGTCGATGGCTACTTTCAACAAGATAATGCGTCCTGCCATAGTGCTCATATTGTACAGGATTGGTTTCAGGAACATGCCGGTGAGTTTACTTTGCTTAGGTGGCCCCCACAATCTCCAGATCCTAATCTCATTGAGAATTTGTGGGATGAAGTTGAATGAGCCATCAGACAGCTGAATCCACAACCCTGCAATCTCACACTCCTGGAAAGTGTTATTCATCCAAGCATGGTCTCAGATTCCACAAACCACCTATCAACATCTCGTGGAGTCCATGCCACGAAGAATCGACGCAGATAGATCTTTGCTGTTCATGTGTCGTTGCTCGCTACCTAATACTAATATACTAAAATCTAAAGAGTTTATTTTTTTGTTATAGATAGATAGATAGACCCATTGCCATAATAACTCGCGCATCAAGAAAAAAATGTGCGCTTAGTTATAAAAACGAAACTTAGTGTTGTTTCACCTAAAAACTCTGTCCTATGTTTCCAATGGTAAAAGCTTCTGCAGATATTTACTTCTCAATGCATTCTCAAGGATGAAAATTTTCACATCGATAAAAAGAAATTCAAATCATTGCATGGAATAAAATACTTAATAGTTGCGAAAACATAACCATAATTAGAATAAAAAAAAAATTTCCCCTTGGGTAATGTTGAGATCTGCTAACTGATGGCGCGACCTGTGCATTAATGACGTCAATTTACAAACCAAGTTTGATGGCTTATTACGGAATTAGAAATTATCAGTACATACAGTTCTGTTGATATCTTTAGATAAACTATTGTCAGAACATTTAATTTAAATGACTCAAATCATCTTAAACATTCCATAATATCGTATGGACTCTCACATTTTGATTCCATTCCGAAAATTAATATATTTATTAAAAAAAAATCGGCAGAACTGTTGGTATTCCTGATTTTTAATTCCGAAATAAGCCATCAGATATTTGTCCATTGACGTCATCAATATGCAGATTTTGCCATCTATTAGCAAGTCTCAACATTACCCCAAAATAAAATAATTGATTTTTGATATAACTATATACCTTTAAGGTTTAGAAAATATTAAGTAAGCCACGCTATAATTAAAGTTCTTTTTATCTATGTGCAAATTTTTATTCTTGAGAATGCATTAATTGCGAAGAAAATGTATACAGAATTTTTACCACTGGAATTCGTAGGGCAGAGCTTTTAGGCGAAACTACCATAAATTTCCAGAAACGTAATGAAGATGCCATGAAGTAACGTATGCTCATCATACGTTACTGCCACCCCCACCCCCCACCCCCATCATGAGTGAAGTAACGTATATAACTTACTTTTTGCATAGAATTAAATTTTACGGCTAAAACTCACTGCCAGCAACAAAACTGAAGACTATCCAAATTAAAATCATAGCGCCACACGAGTGTAACATTGCCTGCACAAAGTAAGTTATATTAAAATTTTATTCAATACTCACTCAAAGATGGAGGGGCATGGGCTCTATATGCCCCCCCCTTTTTTTATATATTCTCGCCAGCTCTAAATATAAAAACTTAACGTGGTATTTTCATAAGGCAATTGACTTTCCACCACTAGATGGTGCTTTAATTAAAAATCTTTTTTTGGATGGGGGGGGTAACCCGGCAGAACTCGCGTTCGATTTTGTTACACGTCTGACAGACCGTTTTTATTAATGTAATATATACGTTTAATCGCTTGAATGAATTGTCTCAACAATAGAGCTATTATTTGGGTATTTTTAAACATTTTTAATACAAATCTTGAATGCTTGCTGCGTATATATGAATATGAACAAGGTAATTAAAGCTCACATGACAGATCTTTACATGTACTTGCAGTATACGAAAAATGGTGAAATGAACTCAAACAGCACTTGCTAACTAAACTAAAGATAGAATGATAGGTTAGAGCGTTACTTACAAACTGGTTTGTTTTAATATTTCTTCTAGTTGCTTTCAGGGTTTTTTCCTGAGGCATTCCTTACATAGAGCTTAAACGGACTCTAGAAATAAGAACTTGAAGCATTTACTGCAATAATATTAAGTTTTTATATCTTTCTCAGAACACTCTCGGCATCTAACACGTTTCCCCATCGTTGGATGTTCCCTTGAGGTTGGCTGTCCACAAACTGCTGCAGTTATACTCCTGATTTCTCGTGGAAGAAGTGTTGAGAATATATAAAACAGAACTTGCCTACAAACAAGAAAGGTAACACGCATGGCCTTATCCAGGAGAGCCGTTTTTAGGGTCCACCCCACTCCCCGAAATTCTTTGGGCAACATTTTTTTGCTTCTTTATCATTTATCATAGATTATTAGATCAACAGGAGTCACCATTATCTTCATTTCACTTTTTTTTTTTTTTTTTTTTTACAGATTGTTTCTGTTACAGATTTTTTTTTTTTTTTTTACTATTTTCAGACTGTACTTGCTTTGATCCTTCCTGTCTCCAGTGTAATCTTGTTGGCCGCCCCGGTGGCGCAGTGGTCTAAACGATGGCCTCAGATCATTCGTCCGAAAGGGGTACGGGTTCGAATCCCGGTGAGGCATGGATGTTGTGTTTGTCTTACCGCACTAGCTCACTCCTTTCCCTAGGAGCCAGTGACCCAAAATTAGGGACGGGCGACTGCTTATAGCTCATTGAGTTGCTCACGGTAGTCGTTAAACCTTCAATTAAAAAAAAATAATAATAATCTTGTTGTTCATGTGACCTGTCTCACATTGTCAGTTTGTTAATACTGAGTAAGTTCACGTGTCGTTGCTCGCTACCTAACACTAATATACTAAAACCTAAAGAGTTTATTTTTTTGTTATAGATAGATAGATAGATAGACTGATTGTCATAATAACGTGCGCTTAAGGCAAAACTCTGCGAACAGCTACGGGGAGGACAGACATGCAAATGATTAAACTTTCGTCCCATTCTGCATGCCCACCCGCCCAAGACCGGTGCTGCAATCTCAATACTTGGGCCTTATAAGGCGCCGCATATGGGACTCCACATTTGTGAGCCGCGGGTAGCCTAGTGGTCAACGTTCGTGGCTGCCACGGAGAAGACCTCGGGTTCGATCCCAGGCAGGTACGAACGTTCGAACCACTAAATATCCGCCGTGCGTCGGATGGGCACGTAAAGCCGTCGGGCCCTGGGTACTGGTCACCAGGTAATAAATAAGGGCGTCTTTCTCCGCCTTTCTACCTCACTTCCGTGTCACTTTCCCATCGGGCAATCTAGCCCAAATATCCTAGCTTCCTATTTCTAAGGGTTATTTAAAACAAGAGGTTAGACACTCCTTTCCTAAAATCCTCTATATATGACCTGACTCCACATTCGTGCGAAAGTGCACGGTAAGAGTCAGGTGAGATGCTTGAGCGATAGACATGGTGAGGAGCCGCCGTAGATGGGCGTACGGGAAACTGCCGGAGTTTAAACGAGGCCGTAATCGTCCGGATGAGAGAAGCAGGGTGGCCGGCGCGCCGAATCGGCCGCCATTTGGGCCAGTCGGACAGTACGGTGCGATCATGTTGGGAGCAATGGACACGGGAAGGCACCCAGACGTGGCGGACTGGCTGTGGACTACCCAGATACACCACCAGAAAAGAGGATTGTGAGAGCGGCACGCACAAAGGCAACGATGTCCAATATCCAGAGACATGTGGCGGCTGTACAAGGGACTCCTGTGTCTACCAGAAAAATTTCCAGACACCTGGCAGAGGCGAATCTACACTCTCGACTGCAATTGTGCTTTCTGCCATTAACACCTGACCGTCGTCGGCGTCGATTGCTGTGATGTCAGCAGCGAGCAACGTGGAATGCTAAGGACTGGCAACGTATAGTGTTCAACGACGAATCCCGCTTCTGTACGGGAACGGACGACCACCGACGACCACCGTGTCGGAGTGTGGAGGACAGCCGGTGAGTTTTACAATCCCAACTTCACTGTACAGCGGCACACGCCCCGAATTGCAGGCGTGGTAGTCTGGGAAGCCATCGCGTATGACAGCAGGACTTCCCTCGCACTGATCCTAGGTCGTTGGCAGCCAAGCGCTACGTACAGAAGATTCTGCTACCCCATGTGGTGCCTTTCCTGGGGGAGGCGCGGAGCCATTTTCAAACAAGATAAAGCCCGTCCGCACACGGCTCGGGTTTACCAGGACTGTCTACATCATGCTTCGACGCTTCCGTGGAGTTTCTGATCGCCTGATCTCTCGCCCATCGAGCACATGTGGGACCAAATGGGACGCCAGCTTTCTCCATGTCCCGGTGTTCATGATTTACAGCGTCAGTTGCAAGACGTGTGGGCCAGTCTGTCCCAGGATAACATAGGGCGTCTCTTTGATTCCATGCCGGACGGTATCACAGCATGTATCCGAGCACGAGGCGGACCGGCGTGGTACTAATGCTGACCGGAATGTGCACCGTATGTCCGCGGGAAATCGTCCTTCTGCTGCGATACTGTAATCTCTTCTGTCCTTGGTAGGTACCATGTCACTACTGTTATCTTATTCAATCCTATGCCTCCTTTTTGGTACGCGGATATTTATGACAATGAGGAAAGATAAGATAATAGATAAATAGATAGATCTTTGCTGTGGAATAGTTTAAAAAAAACAACAACCCCGAGACAAGAGTATACGTCATCAAGTGACCGTTGGCGTTTATGTTTTGTATTTTTATAGGTTTAACCCGTCCTTGACGGTGCTCTGAGCATTTCTCTCACGCTTCACATATAAAGACCGCCAATTTTTTTTGGAAATGACGCTGGGAACACCACCCGTGCTCTAGCTGACATAATCTTCTCGACAATCTGTTATCATTTCCGACGACGGCGCGTCTTTGACCTTCAAACAGCTGTGCTTTGCTTCTGTGTGCTTCCTGTGAACATTTCTCTCATCAAGTGACCGCTGGCGTTCGCATCACTTGACAGCTTTTCTCATCAAGCGACAACTGTCGTTAGTGTTTTGTATTTTTATAGGTTTAACCCGTCTTTGGATGTGCTATGAGTATTTTGCTCACGCTTCACATATAAGGAATGCCATTTATTTAGAAATGGCATTCCTTTGATGCATTTTTTAACAAAAATGCTTGATGCATTTTTTAACAAAAATGCATCATCTCTTGCTGACTTTTAGAATCTTCTCAACAATATGTTATCAGTTCCGATAAGGATTGGATCGTCTTTGATCTCCAAATATTCTGCCTTTTGTTCCTGTGTGCTTCGTGTGAACATTTCTCTCATTAAGCGACCGCTGGCGTTTGCATCACGTGAGAGCTTTTCTCATGAAGCGGCCAGTGTCGTTTGTGTTTTGTATTTTTACAGATAAAGGAATGATAAAAGTGCGTTTTTCGCCTAATTTGATTTGTAACTATATATACAGTATATGTATTAACGATACTTCCTGCAAAGAAAGAATTCTGAAGTGTTATTAAGTAGACTACTTAAAACAACGCAAAAAGGTATATAGCGTGAGAAAACCCCTCACGCGCGACTTCTGGCAAAGTGATCAACGTGTAGCGACAAACGACGGACTAACTTCTAAAAAAACTAAAAATCATTATTTGGAATCAAAGGCGTAGTATTTAGAAGGAAGAGGCCAAAGGGTGTCTAGCCCCCCCCCCCCCAAGTGTTTTATTTCTTTGATAAAATGCGACTTACATTTAAAAAAATGATGATTTCATTTAACAAAAATGCATCAACTGACAATAGAAAATAATGCTTTAAATTTTCTTCTGTTTTTCATTAACTTTTATTTTGTCCTGATGGATTTCAAAAGCTTTCGCTTTCGATCGACTCCCCTCCCCCGGAACAAAAATTCTATATACACCCTTGTTAGAAATCTATAAAATTTCCATGGATAAGAACTAATAATTTAAGTCATAGTCAGATTCCGGAAAAACGAAATCTTTCATCATGCTTACCCAGATAATCGGTAAAAGCAATTTGCGAGTTGGGATTTATAAAAGGACGCATATCTCTCTACAAGTACACGCTATTGCAGTGTTTACCCATGTTTTTAATTAATGAAAGCTAAGCAGTTTCTTTGGTCCTTTCCCTACCCTATCCGTATAAAACATTCCTCAGGTTTCTTTTGGAGCGCAATTTACGTGGAAGCGTACCATTTTTTTCAATGTTTTTCACGAGGCATTGACTATAATACAGAGCAGCGTAGAGAGGTATTTCCTTTGTTGGCTCCAAATTCTCCTGTTTTTGATGTTTTTCACTTAATGCTGCTGGAACGCTCTGGATTGAAACATGAGTGTGATTTCTGAAAAGCTCCTGTGTCATCCCTAAGCGGGGGAAAAAAAGATAAACAAAGAAAAAAAAAGCCATCTCGACTTTCCAAGAGCACATTCAACTGAAAAACAAAACTCCTCGGTTTTACCTTTTTTTAGGAAGCTATTGAAATTTATCTTTTGATATTGCACACGATAGTAAGTTTTTGAAGAAAGCCGTGGAGGAATCCGCACGCGATTAATCGAAGATCTACAGTAGTCACGAAATAATCATTTTCCCTCGTTGCAAAATATGCTTTTAAATACGTTTGCATAGGTAGAAAAAACTCTTTTGAATTCGAAGATAAAAAAAAATAGCTTTTGACCATTTAAAAATCCAAGTTTTGTCAAATTGGACGCTGACTTTGACGTCTCGAGTGATGAACTTCTCAATATTACGCTCTTAATTCCGATCGAAGAGGAATCGTTCAGCGCTCATTCATTTATTCCTTTCAGTCGGTATCCTAGAGGTGAGGAATGACAGGAAGATGCATACCTAATTAGCACTGCTACCGGAAATGTTTATCGCAGTTGTTGAGGCTCGTCCCATCTCCAAGAAATTTTAGAACAATAACTCCGATCGTTTTTCCAGTTACTTCATTCATGCTACGTGTTTCTGTGGTTGTTTTAAATATAATTTCAATCTCATAAATTCACGATGCAAACGCACTTCCTTTTTTTGTTTTTATAAGTTCACAGTAAAAACAATTACGAACTTTTCCTTTCATGCCCAGTTACATTTATAGGGAATACAGTAAAACCTCGAAAGTCTGGCAACCAGAAAACCTAAAACTTCAGAAATCCAGGCACTTTTCGGATTTTATTTTCGTGAGAGCATCCGATGTTTCCCCACTAACCATAGAAATCTCCCGATGTACCGTCTCAACAACACATCGCAAGATCATCCAAACTCAGCGTGCGAATCGCCGATAGCCGCCTACGTTTAACATCGAGGGAGGGGGGGGTTCTCAAATTTATCATCTCATTGGGCTGCGCTGAAGTGACACGGACAAATGAGGTGAATGATGGGCGTGTACGTTTAAAATGCGTGTCGAACGTGTGATGTTGATCTGTGCTTGGTTGTGGCAGTATGTGGATTCGATTGTGTGCTGACATCTACATCAGCCTTCATGATGCATCGCGGTAATCGCCTTCGCGATACGTCGCAGTTTCGTCAGTCAAAAAACCGTATCATCGATGTAAAATCCGCATCGGGTTTTCGCTGGCTTTTTTCAAGTTTTTGCTTAACCATTCACTAAATTCAATTTTTATCGACAGAGTTTTATAATAAATAGTACTACAAAATCTAATTGCCAATATTTTCGCCAAAACTTTTTTACATCGCCAAAAAGATTTTTTTCGCAAATTGCGAAGAATGCAATCGGCAGCGTTACCCCTGCACATTTTCGTTAAAGTGACCAGTTACGTGTAAGCACGTGTTTTACCGTTACGCCAGTTACGCGATTTTCGGATAGCTTTATAAATGCGGCACTCGTCCGGTCCCGTTGATGCCGGATATTCGACGTTTTACTCTATCAGGTTGCTGCAGACTAAATGTAGGATTTTGCAGATTCGTGGAGTTGGCAGGTAATTTACCAATTAACACATCGCGCGATGTGACTTGAGATATGTACAACCTATATCCAATAATCTCGAAGACTGACCACATAACTGACTTAACAGTAGTGGGATATCAAACAGAAGTGATCGCTTTTTCCACGTTTATAAGTGAGTCACGGAAAAATTCTCATCGGCCGTCATCGGGAATCGAATCCAGGGTCTTCCAATTACGTACCGGACATGCTACCACTGCACCACAGCGGCCTCGAATTCTCCAGACTCACATACGATTAACTGCCAAACCAAATGGCAGGTTGCTTCTTTTTGGAGCCCCGCACAATGCTGGGGATTCACCAAAGATAGAAAGCAGCAACTGAACAAATAACTAGGAGGCGAATGAATAATCTAGTCTTAAATGAACAACTGGTCTTCCAGTTAGCATGTTTGGCGCGTAACTGCAAGACCCTGGGTTCGATTCCCGCTGGCGGCCGATGAGAATTTTTCCGTGACTCACTTATAAACGTGGAAAGAGCGATGACTTCTGTTTGATGTTCCTAATCCACGTCAATAGTGTGTATTAATCAGTAACAGGATAAAAAATATAGCGTGTACGTACGCCAGAAGACAGCAGTCCTTGGCCAATCAGCGAACAGCTGGAAACTTGTTTATACTGGTACCAACAGGCGGTAGAGGGCATTAAGCAAGCGTTTGCGTCCCATTTCATTTCAGCCACGGAAAAGTAAGAAAGTAAATTGGTAAATCAACCACTGAAACTTACAAAATGTTAAAAGAAGCGTATAGCAAAATAGCATTATCCCGCAGCAGATTTTTCGAATGGTATGCACGGTTTCGTGACGGCCGGAATCCTTTGATGATGATCCAAGATCTGAGAGTCCCTCCAATGTGGGGACAGAGGAAAAAAATCGAAGAGCTGAGGAATCAGTTAAAGAAAAATCGCCGAATTACAGTGAGTCTTTGGCTGAGCCGGTAGGCATCAGTAAGTCTGTCTGTCATGAGATTCTACTAAAAAACCGAGGAAAACGAGAAATTAATACCAGATTGGTACTCCGCATTTGGGATGATGGTTCTTGCTCCATGATAGCGCAAGACCACATACCGCGTTGTCAGTCTAAACAGTTCCTGGCTCACCATCCAATCACTGGGTTGCTACATGCATCGCTTTCCCCTGATTTATCACCATGTGACTTCTTCCTGTTCCCCAGGGTAAAACGGGCATTAAAAGAACAGTATCATGAAAACATTAGATCTATCCAAGCAGCTGCGACAAAAACAACTTGAGGACATCACGGAAAGTGCCTTCTAGAACTGTTTACAGGATCTTCAGAAACGCTGGAAACTGTGTGTTGATTAAGAAGGGCCGTATTTTGGAAGTGACCGGCACTAATTGTGTGTATGGTACTTTTTTATGCTGTTTATTGCGTCAGTACTGGAACTTTTCGGACGTAGATCGTATTTAAAGCATCAAGGTTAATGCCTACAAAGCACTGGTCATTTCGTCAGTGGAATCAGTTCGAATGGGATTGTACTAAAATGAGGGCCGCGGGTGGCCTAGTGGTCAACGTTTGTGACTGACATGGAGAAAACCTCATGTTTGATCCCAGGCGGTACGAACGCTTGAACCACTAAATATCCGCCGTGCGTCGGATGGGCACGTTAAGCCGTCGGACTCCGGGTACTCCCCCTTCCGGTAGTGAATACAGGCGTCTTCCTCCCCCCCCCCCCCACTTTCTACCTCGCTTTCGTATCACTTTCCTATCGGGCACTCTAACCCAAATTTCCTAGCTTCCTATTTCTAAAGGACCTGGAGTCAGACACCCCTTTTCCTAAAATCCTCTACATCTGATCTGATCTGTAGTAAAATGAGAGAAGACGACTGGTCAAATTCCTGCCATTTTCGCATATGAGTTGAAACTTGGACCCCTTGCATGAGAGGCAGCTCTCAACATGAATACAACATTGACAGAAGGTACAACATTGGCTTGCTGAATTCAGGTCTGGCGATATGAGCGTCTGATATGACCAGAAGGAGAGATCAATGCTGCTGAGTTTGAGGCCTTGATTGAATCCGATCCACGTCAAACGGTACGAGAACTTTGCGAGGAACTCAAAGTGTATTATACAACCATTTCCCAATATTTAACAGCTAACACGCAAAGTGAAAAAGATGGGTAAATTACCATATAAGTAGACGGAACAACAAAAATACGACGATCTGATGCCCGCTCATCTCTGCTTTTCCGCAACCAAATCATCGACATTTTGAAACACCTCGCCACGTGTTATATGAAATGGATGCTGTTTGAAAATCGCCGACGTCTGCGCAACGGATCGGCACAAAACACACCCCGATGCAAGCAATTCATCACAGGAAGACGATGGTCAGTGTTTGGGTGCTCCGCAGCTAGTTTCATCCACTCCTTCAAACAACCGGGTCAAGCCATCATGATGAACAGGTGTTGTCAAAAACTTGACAACTATCCATCAAACAGCCGGCATCAGTCATCCGCCATTGGCCCATACATGATGGACAGGTGTTGTCAAAAACTAGACAACTATCCATCAAACAGCCGGCATCAGTCATCCGCCATTGGCCCATACATGAAGGACAGGTATTGTCAAAAACTTGACAACTATCCATCACACAGCCGGCACCAGTCATCCGCCATTGGCCCATACATGATGGACATGTGTTGTAAAAATCTTGACAACTATCCACCAAACAGCCGGCATCAGTCATCCGCCATTGGCCCATACATGAAGGACAGGTATTGTCAAAAACTTGATAACTATCCATCAAACAGCCGGCATCAGTCATCCGCCATTGGCCCATACATGAAGGACAGGTATTGTCAAAAACTTGATAACTATCCATCAAACAGCCGGCATCAGTCATCCGCCATTGGCCCATTCATGATGGACAGGTGTTATCAGTTGTCAAAAACTTGACAACTATCCATCAAACGGCCGGCACCAGTCATCCGCCATTGGCCCATACATGATGGACATTTGTTGTAAAAAACTTGACAACTATCCATCAAACAGCCGGCATCAGTCATCCGCCATTGGCCCATACATGAAGGACAGGTATTGTCAAAAACTTGACAACTATCCATCACACAGCCGGTATCAGTCATCCGCCATTGGCCCATACATGATGGACAGGTGTTGTAAAATACTTGACAACTATCCATCACACAGCCGGCATCAGTCATCCGCCATTGGCCCATACATGATGGACAGGTGTTGTAAAAAACTTGATAACTATCCATCAAACAGCCGGCATCAGTCATCCGCCATTGGCCCATTCATGATGGACAGGTGTTATCAGTTGTCAAAAACTTGACAACTATCCATCAAACGGCCGGCACCAGTCATCCGCCATTGGCCCATACATGATGGACATTTGTTGTAAAAAACTTGACAACTATCCATCAAACAGCCGGCATCAGTCATCCGCCATTGGCCCTTACATGAAGGACAGGTATTGTCAAAAACTTGACAACTATCCATCACACAGCCGGTATCAGTCATCCGCCATTGGCCCATACATGATGGACAGGTGTTGTAAAATACTTGACAACTATCCATCACACAGCCGGCATCAGTCATCCGCCATTGGCCCATACATGATGGACAGGTGTTGTAAAAAACTTGATAACTATCCATCAAACAGCCGGCATCAGTCATCCGCCATTGGCCCATTCATGATGGACAGGTGTTATCAGTTGTCAAAAACTTGACAACTATCCATCAAACGGCCGGCACCAGTCATCCGCCATTGGCCCATACATGATGGACATTTGTTGTAAAAAACTTGACAACTATCCATCAAACAGCCGGCATCAGTCAGCCGCCATTGGCCCATACATAAAGGACAGATATTGTCAAAAACTTGATAACTATCCACCAAACAGTCGACATTAGTCATCCGCCATTGGTCCATACATGATGGACAAGTGTCAAAAGCTTGACAACTATCCATCAAACAGCCGGCATGAGTCATCCGCCATTGGCCCATATATGATGGACAGGTGTTGTAAAAAACTTGACATCATCCATCAAACAGCCGGCATCAGCCATCCGCCATTGGACCATACATGATGGACAGGTGTTGTTAAAAACTTGACAACTATCCATCAAACAGCTGGCATCAGTCATCCGCCATTGGTCCATACACGATGGACACGTGTTTTCAAAAATTTGACAACTATCCACCAAACAGCTGGCATCAGTCATCCGCCATTGGCCCATACTTTACCACGTTAACTCAAGACTCTAAGTTGCACACCAGGAGCATCCGCCTTAGTCACCTGATGTGTCTCCCATAAGACAAGCACCTTTTCAAGCACCTGGGCACCTTTCTACAGGGTAAAAAAATAGTTTCCTAGTCAAACATGAGTTGAAACCGCATTCAATGACATTCTAGCATCCAGAAGCTCGGCATTTTTTCACGACGGCATACAAAATCTTCTATCTCGTTGGCGAAAGTGTGTTGCTGCTGGCGGTGGTTGTTTTGATCAATAAAGTTCATTTTGCACCGTACTTTGGGTGCTGGAAGTTTCTATCAATATTTCAACATTTAATCTGCAACAGCCAAATAAAAATGCGAGCTATCTGATGGGTTGGAACACGAGTAACGTTGTTTGGTGGAACAGTGAATGCTCAGTCTGCGTTTTATTTTTATTTGTTAATTTTGCAAATAAGGCAGAACCAGAAGGAAGCGCGGGGGGGGGACCCTTTTTTTTTATAATTCTGCATAAGGGACAAAAATTCGTGGTTACGCCACTGCTTTTTTTACACCATTTCATATATAATAATGAGAGCGTATATGTTACAGACTACTGGAGCCAAGATGCGAAGGCAGGAAGGGATTAAAAAAGCCTTGTGAAAACGTGATCAAAGTCCGACCCCCGGATTGCAATGGGTGTCGATTGCTGTAAAGGTGTTGTATACCTTGCTGTGCTATTACAATGTGCTGTGCCAGCGTGTCTGCGCGCGTTTGTCAATTTCACGTCAGTGGATGGCGAATGCACTAGGAAGCGTAGGGATTAGGGTTTTCAAAGATACCGTAAGTAGGGAGATTAAGTACCGCCAAAGGTTTCGATGAAGCATATAAGCGTTTGGTGAAACACGATGGGTTTGTTCTTGAGTCAGACGTCGGACGTACAAAGCTTCGGTAAAGGAGGACGCTTAGAGTTGTCCAGAAGAATGCTGGCGGGCAAAACGAAGAGCGTTGGTACTCCATCGATGCGTAAAAGAACGCTATTTTCATCCAAAGTGCGCACTTGTGCTAGCAGAGTTAACAGTTAACGAGACCATAGGAATAGCAGTAGCTTACGCTTCTTTCATTCGCTGACGAAACGAAAAGTTCTAAAGCCAGAACTACCCCTCACGGGTTAACGATAAAATTATTTTGTTAAGTTTTGTGAAAAAAACTTTGCGTATTAATAGATGTTGGTCAGTCCTAGTTTAAGGCGAATTAGATGGTTTATTAGATGTATTTAAAAAAAAAGGGTAGCTAACGGCGGGCTACCACTGGCCAAATTCGATGTAATGGCTTCCACGGGATTTTTTTTTTTTTTGATTGGAGGTTTAACGACCAACGTGAGCAACTCAATGGGCTATAAGCAGTCGCGCGTCCCTAATTTAGGGTCACTGGTTCCAGGGAAGGGAGAGAGCCAGTGTCGTAGGACAAACACAACATCCATGCCTCACGGGGATTCTGAACATCGGACGAATGGTCAGAATCCAGCGCTTAGACCACCACTGCGCAACAAAAAAAAAAAAAAAAAAAAAAAAAAAGGGGTGTTCTCGACAAAGAGTCAGTCATATAATTAAATCAAATCGTTTGTGCGGTTTCTCCTTCTTCTGATTGTTTTTTAAAACAAAGTATTTTTTTATTTGATTGGAGGTTTAACGACCATCGTGAACAACTCAGTAGGCTATAAGCAGTCGCGCGTCCCTAATTTAGGACCACTAATTCCAGGGAGGGGAAAGAGTCAGTGCCGTAAGACAAACACCACATTAATGCCTCATCAGGATTCGAACCCGGACCCATCTCGGTGGAATGGTCAGAAGCCATCGCTTAGACCACTGCGCCATCGGGGCGGCAAAACAACTTATTAAACAAAAAATAGCTAAAGGAATAGGGCAGCACATTAATCAGTGCGCAAGGCAAAAAAAAAAAAGATTCCTTGCTCTTTTTCGCTCTCTCCCTTCCTCTCTCACTGATCGCATAATAATTTATTTCGAAGTTAACTTAGATGGGGGAAAATTGTACGGGGGGGGCGAGGCCGTGTAACAAAAACAAACTACCTTCTCTGATTCAAAACGGAAATAATTTTTCAAACGCGGAAATTAAAATCTTACGAAAAAGATGGGAAAAGGTCATATCGAATGAGGATAAATGAGAGCTTGATTAAAATTTTATGCAGATAAATTTTCGTTTTTGGTTAGAAATAATTTTTCAAAAAAGAGCGTACGCTAACCTCACTTTGAATAGCATCAGTTTATTAATTTAAGTTTGTCCCACTGCTTTGTGCCATTTTTATCATTATATATTTTTATCGAAAAATGAGAAAGAAAAAGAATGTGCTAACCTCGCTAACAAAGATATCGGTGTGTTCGTCTTCCGGAGCAGCATAACAAAGCGTTAAGCCCAATTTTTCTTCGCAGTGAGTGCGTCGTAACGTTATCTCCTGAAAAGAGAAAAAGATAAGCGGTTTCATATTCAAACTAGAGTGAATCAGAGGCGAACGTTATTGATAACAAACTCATAAAATATTTCTTAATCCGTTCAGAGAATTAGTAATGGAAACCTAAAACTGGGAAATAAAGTTATAGTTTCCTTAGTTACGAAACTCAAAACGCTAAACAGCACCAGCACTGAAATATTCTTTTTTATTTTCCAAATTAGACAACTATCCATGCATTCGAAGGATGATTTAAAAATTTATATCCGTGCTTTTACCTCACAAGTAATTATTATGAACATACACTGAACAGCCAAAAGTCATGGGATAACAGTATGCAAATTTTTAACTGGCACTGCCGTCGTATAAAGGCGCACGCCACGATTTTTATCAGTTGCGAGGTGTTATCTCGTGAGTCACGCTGAACAACCGCCAGTAGGATTATGACAAGCCGAAGTAAGTTATCGGAGTTTGAACGAGGCACGGTAGCCAGACGGATGGGACATTCAATTTCCAAAGTTGGGTGAACATTCAACATTTCTCCACCATCCGCATTGTCACGTGTGTACCGAAAACACCTCATGAAAGGCATTACCACCCACCGTGGACAGCGCAGTGACCGACCACAGGTGCTGAATGACAGTGACCAGCGGCGTCTGACCAGGATTGTCAATGCCAACAGAAAAGCGACACTGGCTCAAGTAGCATCCATATTCAATGCAGAAGGTACCAAAGATATATCCACCAGGTCAGTGCAGCGCAATTTGGCGCCCATGGAGTATGGGAGCAGAAGACCCACCAGAGTGCCTTTATTAACAGCACGACATCTGAGACAATGCCTCACCTAGGCTCGTGAATACTGTAACTGGACACTGGAAGAGTGGCAACATGTGGTGCGGTCCAATGAGTCACTCTACCAGTTGTTACGAGTTCATGGTAGGGTTCAGGTACGGCGCAGACTCTATGAATTCATGGTCCCAAGCTATCAACAAAGCACTGTGCATGCTGGTGGTGGATCCATACATGTGTGGGGTGTCTTTACGTGGCACGAGTTGGATCCTCTGGTCCTCGTAAACACGTCATTTACCGGCAATCGCTTTGCTGCTCTGCTGGGTAACTAGTCGCAGCCTTTCATGGGCTTCAGGTACCCCAACAACGATGGGACTTTCCAGGGCACCATGTCATCGGGCCAAGTTGTCCAAAATTGGTTCGAGGAGCATTCTGGACAGTCCCGACGGAGGATGTGGCCACCATGTTCGTCCGACATGAACCTAATAGAGCACTTAGGGACGTGGCGCAAATGTCTATTCGCACTCAAGATCCTGCATCTACAAATCCCAGGGAACAACTATTCAGACGGCATGGCTCAATATCTCTACAGAAGTCTTCCGGCCACTTGTGGAATCGATGCCACTTCGAGTTGCTGCACTTCACCGGGCTAGAGGAGGTCCTACACGATACTAGGTACGTATCCCATGACTTTTGGCACTTCAGTGTACGTACGTAGGTCATTTAGCAAGTAAAGAACATTTGCGCATAGCGTCTGCGCAGGTTCTTGGCCGGCTCTCAATCAAGGTCCTCCGTGCCCAGTGCGTTGTTGGCTATCTCCTGGCACCATTGTCGGGTATACCTTTGTGGGAAGAGGTGGAAATTGCAGGGGGGCGAGGTCAGTTGAGTACGGTGGGTGTGGGAATACAAACGTTGTTGCTTTGGCGAGATACTGAAGAACGAGGAGTGACATGTGTGCCGGTGCATTGTTGTGCAACAGCACCCACCACGACTGATTGCCTCACAGTTGAGGCCTGTTCTTGCGGATCAACTCACGCAGATGTTGCGCGATGTCCAGATAGTGTTCCTTGTTGTCAGTACGTCCTTTAGGGATAAATTCAAGATGAAAAATAATGTGGATGTCGAAGAAGACCTCTAAGCATGATCTTACCTTTGCAGTGAACTCGACGGAATTTCTGCTTGTGGGGAGACGATGGCAATTTTCACGTAGCTGATGCCCGCTTAGTCTGCGGGTCGAAGAGGAAGCACCATTTTCCTCGCCCGTTATAATTCTTCTAAGAAATTGTGGATATTGGTCGGCAGCGGTTACGAGATCACCCGCCATTTTGATCCGTATGGCCGATCGATCTTCAGTTAACATG
Organism: Macrothele yani; assembly: GCA_039090855.1. Lineage (NCBI taxonomy): Eukaryota > Metazoa > Arthropoda > Arachnida > Araneae > Macrothelidae > Macrothele > Macrothele yani. The sequence goes on from CM077011.1 coordinate 34,957,771, forward strand.
TGTGAAAAGATGTGTTGATACACCCAGTGCATCTTCAGATCATCCGTTAGAATTCCCTGACACATAGTCTCCGGTATCCCAGCAACTTCTGCTATTTGCTCCATCGTCTGTTGGTGTGTATAGATGGTCCCAACGTTCGAAATGTTTTCACCCGTGCGAGCTGTCACTGGCTGTCCGCTTCGTTCACAGTCTTCGACCTTCTTTCTGCCTTATCTGAAGCATCGATGCCAATCGAATGTTTGTGAGAGCCATAGGGTGTTTTCGCAATAAACTTGCTTCAACATCTCGTAAGTTTTTGTTGGACTTTTGCCCAAACGAACGCAAAACTTAATGTCAACGCGCTGCTCAAAAAACGCCATTTTTCATCAATTGCCGAATACTGCGTAAGTTTCTCGCAATACCCAGATGTACCTGAGTGAGCGCGTGACGTAGATGGACTAAACCAAATTCCCTGTGAAGGGTGTATAATGTCGTAAAGTAATCCAATAAATAACGTGGGTATGCGATACACGTTCTTTGCCATACAGGTGCAGTTCGGGAACTTTTAGACCCTACGTATTTTAATTGCCCAACTGTATAGTCTGTTTTTCTAGCAATACTTCCAGTTTGTTACCACTTAAGGGTCTTTACGTTGACCATAATGCCTTCTACTCTATTTAAATGAAGAGCAAACGTCTGCACCACGTGAACATATTTGGTTGGTAGCTGTTATTCTACACTGTTAGACAAGAGCTAATTTCTAGGCATAAAAGTCGATATATCAACATTAGAATTGGCTAGAATTTAAGTAAATTAGGTAGAGAGGTACATCATTCATGGACAAAGAATATATGCAGAAAAGGAATGCCACATGAACACTGATTGCACAGATAAAAATGCCATGTAATAAAAGAAAGCGCCGATACGGCGTTCGTCGTATCGTACCTCGCACGCACCAATGCCCCATCAGCTTGCAATAGGTGTGGGCGAACTTGCGAACAAATTCCCGGAATTGCTTGAAGGATTCAACAAAGTGGGCAGCCATATCAGTAGAATGTTATCAGGAAAAGCCCAAGCTGAAGCAGTTAGAGTGCATACTTTCTTGCAGATGGCCATTTCCAAGTTATGGCGACAGAATTAAGAATCCTGGAAAGTGACTCAATGAACAGTTGGATGGAAAAGTGAGACAACATCGCAGAAGGACTGATATCGGGCCTCAATAGAGAGAAGGCATAGAGAGATGACATTTAGACAATTCGATGCAGAGTTCGCCTTTGCTTCATGAAAGATGGGGCCAAGGAGATCTGTGTCCAGACTACTTTGTGACAGCGGTCTGTGTAGCAGCATACCGAAGGTTAGCGTACCCCGACCCCTTCTCAAAGAAAAGCTTATAGAAGGATTTGCTGTGCGTAGTATCATATCTGGATCGAAGGGTACTGTGAGCACATGCTCTTCACGGACGAGTCTCGTTTGAGACCGACTGGGGATTCGCAATGTGTTCTCAATCTGGAGAAAACATGATCCAATTTTTACAAATAGACCACTGTGAAGGAGGTTTTCCAACGCTGAGAGGCGTAATGTTAGTTGGCCGTACGTTCACTCCATGCTTTAAAGTCGATCGATATATCAACACTATGTTTGCTCCAAAGTACACAGGATAGATCGTTAAGCCCGTAAGGCTTTTCACGGGGTACTGTTGGTCTCTACTTCATTTTTATGGAGTATAAAGTTCTTCCACATAGGGCTCGGCTGGTCGGCGAATACCTTGAGACTGAGGTCACTGATATAGGTTGGAGTGCCTATCGAGGGCCCTGCTAAGCATGTCAAAGACGCTCCGGGAAACTCATTTCTCCTCTTCAATGTATCTAGAAGTCTTCCTCAACTGCAGTTTCACCGATAGCGTGAATATTTCCATCCGATCTCGTCCGTTATTTTGTTATCAGCATGCATAATCGCTATACAACATGCTTTGCGATCAGGGGATTAATACTCCCTAATGATCAGAAGAAAGAACATGTCTGCTACCAGAAGTGAATGATGTGTTTTTCGATGCTTCGGCATTATACCTGGCCATGCAATCCTACGCATATCGTATTTGCATACGTTCTTTGATATGGCCAAATTTTCTTCTCACCTGAATTCCACGTCCATCATGTCGTTATGTTAACGTTTACATTTGTTTATTAATTTTTGTTTACGACCAAGCGTCATCATACTTCACGGTAAACTCTTGACATCGTAATAAAATCACAAAAAATCGAATGCTTACAATACACTTTGAAAAAACAACGAAAAATAAATAAACGAAATCTGATAAAGAGAAATTATTAGATTTCATTTGATAATTTTTGGGGAGGAGAGGATTTCTAAATCAAGGGTTGAGCTTGACCAAAGAATGCAGAAATAGGAGTTGAAATTTAAAACTTCCTGACCGTCTAGAACGTTGTAACATCCTGAACTTTCAAACGAACGCGGACTGATACAGAGAACTGTTAACTCGAGACTTTAACTTCCACGCACGAGAGAGCACAATGACATATTGACTATTGGAGCGTTCAGTTTGATGTCCGACGTGCAAAGTTCGTGGGCCAGTTGTGTGTGAGAATTTGGAAGACGTGAAGAAGCTGGCCAAATTGAAGTGTTCTAAGATTGTATAATGAAGTAGAATGTAATAGTTACAGTTAATAGTTTTTTTGTACGATATAGACGCAAATAAATTATTTTGTTTTATAACTGGCAAGCCTGCGACGTTACAACGTGAAGCAACTGAAATAGATTTTGCACAGTATCTGTTACGTTAAGACTATTTTATTTTCAATTTTCGAAGGAAGAAAGGATTGGAAAGCATTCCGACTGATAGCTGCTGACGAACGATGAGACAGAACACGCTTTTTTTTAGCGTACTAGGGGCTGCGCCTCTAGGCTTGCAACGCCCGTTTCCAGAGTAGCGCTCGGGCCCTGCAGCCTGATCTCCAAGTATATCACATGACATAAAACCTGAAAAATTCATATAAATTTCAATTTTTATTGCATGTCTAAACAAATATGGCTTGTTATTCCGAAATTTCAGACTTTTTTTTACTGTTGTTAATTTTTGGAAGGTCGGACTTTTGTCGTTAGAACTTATAGCACTTACTAAATTTACCAGTAAGGAAAACAAAAGCTGTTCAAAAAACATTTCCGTAAATCGTTATGCTAAACCGTTAAGGTGGACGTCAAGTAATTTTGCTTCCTACACGTCCAATGGAAAAACTTTTGTACACATTTCCTTCACAATTATTGTGTTCCCAAGGACCAAAATTTGAATATCGATTAAAATAACTTCATATTATAACTTGGAATACTTAATATTTTCTAAAACATAACCATAATTATAAAAAAACAATAACTTTTCCTTTGGTGGTGTTGGAACCAGAAAAAAGATGGCGCGACCTGTACTTTCATGACGTCAGTAGACAAACAAATGTTGGATTACATAAATATGATTATGTTTTAGAAAATATTAAGTATTCCAAGTTATAAAAATGAAGCTATTTCAATTGATGTTCAAATTTTCTTCCATGGGAAAGCATTAATTGTCCAGAAAAAAATGGTGCGACCTGTACTTTGATGACGTCAGTAGACAAAAAATGTTGGATTGCATAATTATGGTTATGTTTTAGAAGATATTAAGTATTCCAAGTTTTAAAATAAAGCTATTTTAATTGATGTTCAAATGTTCATCCATGGGAACGCATTAATTGTCCAGAAAAAACATGGCACGACCAGTACTTTGATGACGTCAGTAGACAAAAAAACTTTGGATTGCATAATTATGGTTATGGTTTAGAAAATATTAAGTATTCCAAGTTATAATATGAAGTTATATCAATCGATGTCCAAATTTTCATCCTTGGTAACGCATTAATTGTGAAGAAAATGTGTACAGAAGTTTTTTCATTGGAAGTATAGGAAGCAAAATTACTTGACGCCCACCTTAAACAACTGAGATAGCTTAACCAACAAAACATATGCATAACAAATTCTCTGCGTCACCATGGCAGCATGTCACGAGACCAGAACTTTCCTCTGTGGTTATCGTGAAGGCAGACAATCTGCTTCGTTTCTTTCCTTTGCGTCTTTAAAAAATACTTAAAAATCAGAAAATGACTTTTTCTTAAATTTTTTCTTTTGTAAAAAAGGTCTAAATTTATGCTATAAAAATTGCTATGCGTTATGATTTATAGTTTACCATATATCCGTTTTTTTAAATGGATCCCATCGCGAAATAGAGAATTTTGTGAAATTTAGAAATTTAATTTCTCGTAAACTAAATAGAAATTCAAAAAAGGGTGACGAGGTGCAAAAATTCGGTCATGACACTACATGCCTACAAAGCAAAGTTTCGTGGCTCTGCTGCTGTTAGTGTGTCCGGAACGCGACCTGATAGCACTTTTTTGCTTACCTTAACTTTGAAATACAAAAGCTCTTGAAGTTTCGCTAGAATCGAGAAACGGTTTAATTCAGCGTGTTTTCCCAACAATTCTCTACAAACGATGTAAATTTCGTATTTTTGTGTTCAATACGTTTTGCGTTGCGAGCTAGGAAAGCAAGAGTGTTGCAAAATTTCTAAAACGGCGGCAGTTACTTTTTTTTTAGAATAGAGAGATACGGACAAAATAATTTCAATACATTCCTTCAAAATTACGCTGTTCTTAGAATTTAATTGAGCCTGTAAGTATAAATATATGAATACATTCGGCAAGTTTCAAGTGCTTGAAAACAATGTTCAACGACGTGTTTTAAGCTAAAAATAATTTTTATTGAAAGTCTTTCTGAATTGCAAATAAAAAATTCCAAGGTTTTGTTTCATCGTTTAACAACTACCATTACCTGCCCCTAATTTTGGGCCACTGATTCCAGGGCAGGAGGTGAGACAGCGCCTTTACGCAGAACAAACCACCTATACCTCATTGTGGACTCGAACCACAGTACATTTTGGTTGACTAGCCAGAAACTTAAGCCTCCGGTCACTCTGCCACAGGGGCGGCCAAAACGTTTTATATAATCTTTACGAATTTTTTCATGAAATAACCAGATGATTGATAATAATTTCGGAAGTCCTGTCAGCAACAGGGTTTTACCATTTGCAAATATTCGGAGCCTTTACCGACAAGCTTGTTCTAAGCAACAGAATTTCAGAACTGTTTTTGCAAACCTGTCAATCAAAGAACTTATAAAAAATATTTCGAGACAAGCGAAAAACTTTTAAAAGGGTACAAATGGAAGTGATGAAAGCAGTTTTTTCGGACAAAGGTATCCGAACATTTTTAATTAAGAAACTGATTATTTTCCCCTGCTCAATTTCTTCCTCGGTTTTCAGGAAACGCACCGTAAATTTGAGGACTTTTCTTTCTCGTTTATACTTGAAAATAAGATCTCCGTGCATCGTACTCCATCGGCTGTTGCTTTTATGAGGTTCCGGGAAGCGAGGATTTTATTTCGCCTCATTTTCAAGCTAGATGAAGAACGTCAAAACAAGAATTGATTGATGATCCAAGGTGAACTTCCCTGCTGGACGCGTACTGGATCAAAACAAACGACAACCTTAGCTGTCCGTGACTGCATAGCTCAGCCATTTGTCGTTTCCAAGGAAACAACAAATTAAATCTGTCCAATGCTGAGCCGTCTTAAGAGAGTTGTTTGAGGCTGCTTAGGGACTCGTAGTTTCAGCGTCAACTATGACATTGTATTACTATTTTTTTTTATCAAGATCTACTGTACGAAACTGGAAGCTACAATTTCAACATAAATTATCCTACAAAAAGGAAAAAATGGGCAACTTTAATCTCAGTTCTTTGAAATTTCCTCTTAGGCGGATTTCTTTCGCTCATATTTTTCTTTGGCATGCATTACCGTTGCATACATTTCACTAAGACGCAACTGGTCAGCTCGTCACTAAAGAAAAACAGCTATTTTTATTTTCTTCGCAAATTATGACGCAAATAGTGGTGGGTTGAAAATATAGAAGAGCCTACTCCTGATGGATACACACAAAAAAAAAAAAAAATCTGATAAAAAAAAATCGAGAGAGTACCCTGGTACTATTTGTGGATAATTTACGCTATGCGTCTCCCTCATGCCAAGATATTTGGGGATATAAAATAAAATGAGTACTTTGAGAGTATATATTTATTTACCTACAACACATTGCATTTATTCGCGTCACTCAAGACCACCCCGAACCACAATCTGATACACATACTAAGTGGAAATAAAGCCTAACAACAAGCAATAAGATTTACTAATTCCTGATACTGAGCGATACCTAAGTAGGTTCAAGTCCGGATTAAGGCCTTAATGGGCTCCTAGGCAAAGATATTTGAGTGAGCCCTAAGGCTAATAAGACATCTGAGTGGGCCCTTAAAGAATTACGGCCGCCCCTCGGCGCAGTGGTCTAAGGGATGGCTCCTGATCATTCGTCCGAAAGGGGTCCGGGTTCGAATCCCGATGAGGCGGTGACGTCCCGATTCATCATTTCCCGTTTCATCCTCGGCTTTCAACAGGAGTGGCGATTCGTCCTCTCTTCCTCCTCATCTTACATTTTCCCAGTCGCTTAATAAACTGTGTTATTTGAGTTCGTGTTATTTAGTTTTGCTCAGACTTTTTTTAGCCGCTTATTGACTTTTAAGCGTAAGCTCTCCGCTAGCCCTTTTCTTACACTTTGCGACATATTTTTCTACTTCCATCTTGGGTACATTAGGTTTACAAGTGGGGTTTCCTTCAGACAATACCTTATCTTCTGCACTCGTAAGTAAAGTTCCACTGCAATCAGCATTTCGACAAATCCAGCGTTTGTAAGGGTTTTTTAACGTTCTCTTTAACGTATACGACCGCCCATTGAAAAGTATTGCACGCCGGCCACGCTTGGCTTCGATAAACTCCACTTCACTCATATTATACGACTTCTATTACACGTTTACAAGAAAAAATACCTGAACGTTGTGATACAAACGTAAAAAAACAGCAAATGCTTCCGCTTCCAAAATTACTGTAGAAAAATAACAAATACTTCCGCTTCCAAAATTACTGTAGAAAAATAACAAATACTTCCGCTTCCAAAATTACTGTTGCCAAAGACTACAGAACCACTGGGCAATCATTATGCTGGGCAACCTGTTATGTCAGGTGAAGGACTCGACTCAAGGACTCTCACCCACCGTGAACCGGTTTAAGTCGTACTCCCCTACTGGGTACAGGGGACGAATCGTTACACCTGTTAAAACCAGAGGCTGAAACTGCACGATTTTGAGAAGAGGATGAAACGGTACCTACTGGGTAAGGCATGGATGTTGCGTTTGTCTTACGGCACTGGTTCTCTCCCTTCCCTGGAACAAGTTACCCTAAATTACGTACGGGCGATTGCTTATAGCCCATTGAGTTTTTCACGGTGGTAGTTAAACCTCCAATTAAAAAAAAAAAAAAAAGAATTACTACGGAGAACCATTATGAAATCCGTTAAAACACGAAATTGAAGGCAATACGCTTGTGATATTAAATACGCTGTGCATTCTTCAAACTAATAAGCCGCCCCGGGTGGCGCACTTGTCTAAGCGATGGCTACTGATCATTCGTCCGAAAGGGGACCGTGTTCGAATCCCGGTGAGGCATGGATGTTGTGTTTGTCTTACGCCACTGGCTCTCTCCCTTCCCTGGAACCAGTGGCCCTAAATTAGGGACGGGTGACTGCTTGCAGCCCATTGAGTTGCTCACGGTGGTCGTCAAACCTCCAATAAATAAAAAAACAACAACGAATAAATTATGTGCAGAGTTTTCATAAAAAATTCACTATATTTTTTATAGTTTTCTTAAGAACATGAGTTAAAAGCTTAATATTCCTAGATTTTGTCTTGGATTTTCTAATTGTATACTTTCCTTTGTGCAGCTTTTTTGTTATTTAATGTGAAGCCACAAGGGCCTTAAACCATTAACTGTTCCAAGTGAAAATTGGGAGGGTGTGGGAGGATGGTAGTGAAAAAACTGAAACTGTCTCGTCGACCCAGCTGTACGCAGCGACATGAACCTTTTACCCCTTGTAAGCCATTGCTTTGAAATCTATTCGTCTAGCAGCCTCTGTTTCCGACCAAGTGGAAATCATAGGAGATAAAACTGCCTAATAGAGAAAATGCCACACCATGAAGACGTGAACGCAATGCCGTGCAAATTGCAGGGTGGGTGCACACGTACAATTTATGCTAATGATTGCATTTGCAAGCCAATCGCACGAACGGCGAGCAGGATATAAGCGGACAACCAGCATGTGAGACCATCAGTCGAGACGTCGTCACGGCCGCGAGTGTTTCTGCTGTAAACGTGTCTAGAGAACGAACAAGGGATGCCAATGCTGTTAAGACACCGTCGTACGAGATTTCGTTAAACGAATGAGTTCACGAGAGAAGTCATCGTAGGCCTTCGTACCGCTGGATGGTCCTTGCGTCGTACTGCGGAAGAAACGCAACGTGATGCCACAACCGTCGGTCGCATTTGGAGACAGTGGTTCCAGGAAAGATCTGTGCAATGTGTAATGTGACCGGATCTCGGAGACGGACGTGCGAGCGCACCGATCGTCGCATCCGATGTCATGCCGTAGCGGACCCACAGGCCACGACGGGCGACATTTTGCGGAGTGTACAAGGAGGGTTGGATGCTCCAATATCAACGAGGACAGTGTTGACCCGATTTGATGCATCTGGTTTGCTGTTCAGCCATCCGTTGCGAAGGCTACCCTTAACAGCTAGCCATCGTCGTCACCGCTTCGCGTTGTATCGCTCCAGAGCTGCGTGGGGTGCCGAATGGAACAGTGTGGTGTTCAGCGACGAGTCGCGCTTCTGTCTCACCACGGATGACCGCCGTGTGAGAGTTTGGGGGCGACGTGGCCAACGGGTGGATTCCTTCGACATTGTGGAACGACACACGGTCTGGCAACGTAGAATCATTGTGTGGGGTGCTATCAGCGCCAACAGCCGCTCACCGCTGGTACGCATTACGGGCACACTGACGGCACGCGGCTATGTTGACGAGGTACTGCGGCCCATGGCACTACCGTATCTGCAGGGCATCCCAAACGCCGTTTTTCAACAGGATAACGCCCGGTCGCATACCGCTCGAATCAGCCGGAATGCTTTACACGGTGTGCGGATGGCTTACGCGGCCAGCACGATCCCCCTACCTCTCGCTCATCGAGCATCTATAGAACACGATTGGACGTCGGTTGAGTACTCTTCCACCCCGCAAAATGAAGATAAACTGTAGACTCGGATCCACGATAACCCAGGAATCTATTAGGACTCTCATTCCCTCGATGCGACGTCGGATTAAACGCTGTATCGCCCATAATGTGGGCCACAGTCCTTATTGATTATTCTGTATATTCGGCCACTGGAGCCTAGTCTGTATGTGACATTTAAATCATTTGTTCAGGACCTACTTGGCCATCTGTGTTTGCAGTTTGGTCCGTTTTCGAGCATTCTTTCATGGTGTGGCATTTTCTCTGCCAGGCAGTGTATTTGTGTATTTCACAAACCCCACTCTCTCTTTCTCTCTCTCCACGTATCTATCTATTATTTGCCCAAGTATGTCTCCTCGGCCCCTGGAAATGGTGGGCCCCAAGGCCATATATGGCCCCTAAAGACTCCCCTTAATCAGGCCCTGGGTAGGTGGATTAATGAATGTTAAAACCAATAGAAGATATGAGAGTCGTAAAAGTATATATTTACTAAAGTATGGCGGTCTCAACAGTAAGTATTAATTTCTACTGTTTAAGTTTTCAAAAATCATTATTATTATTATTATGCAGATTTAGAAGAAAGTAAGATACAACCTTGACACCAATGAAATGTGATGAAGCTACGATAGTATATCTGCGCATGCGCAAGTTAAAATCTGATCTCAATATAGAAAAAATAGCTGAGTCGCAAAGGTGTTAGTCAGGGGGACTGATAACTTTTGGTCTAAGATATCTACAGCTGACACTCCATCGTGTTATATATTAACTTAAGGCTCTCGTCAATAGCAGGTAATTCCACCCCCACCCTCCGAGAGGATGGGAAGAAAGCCAAATTTCGCTACGACGCATACCGTACTTCTGTCGGTAAAGATGCATAACATCAAAATGCATTTTTGTAATGGCTTTTATCATATTTGGCATGAGGTCCTCGTAATTTACGTAGATTATAACGAGATATTGTTACTTTTATACACGGCCGAGTCACATTATTGTGACCACCAGCTAATATCCAGAGTAACCGCCGTGTGCAGAGCGGACAAGAGCTAGACGGGTTGGGGGTTGACTCAATAAGGTACCGGAAGGTGTTCACAGGTATGTGGAGCCATTTTGACTGCAGTGAATCTTACAGCTGTTGGAGGGTGCGTGGCGGAGGATCCATACAGCGAACAACGCGATCGAGGTGGTCCCACAGATGTTCAATTGGATTTATGTCTGAGGAATCAGGTATCCAGGGAAGTACTTTGAAGTCTTCGTCGTGCTCTTCCAACCACTCTCGGACATTTCTAGCTGTATGACACGTCGCATTTTCGTGCTGGAAGATTCCACCCGCCACAGGGAAGACAATCAGCATGTATGGGTGTACGTGGTCTGCAAGGATGGATGCATAACGAATTCGGTCCATAGTGCCTTCCACAGGTGTGAGTTTACCTAGGAAATGCCACGAAAATATTCCCCAGACCATAACGCTGCCCCCACCAGCTTGTGTTCTTGCAGCAATGGTTGAAGAGTGTTTATTCTCTGATGTTTCTCGTCTTATAAGCCAACGTCCATCAGTTCGATGAAGCAGAAAACGTGACTCATCGGAGAAGGCAATTCTTTGCTGATCAGCGGAGGTCCGATTCCGATAGTGCCATGCAAGTGTAAGCCTTTTCTGCCGATGAACCTTCGTTACCATAGGTGCAATGACCATCCATCTGAATCGGAGCCCCATACGCAGCAGAGTTCGCTGAACTGTCGTTTTAAACACACTTTCGGTAGCCCCCTGGTTCATTCGGCCAGTAAGTTGCTCCACTGTAGCTTGTCGATCGGCCCTCACTCACCTTCGCAGCCGATATTCACCTCTCACATCAATGACACGTGGTGCTCCGTAGTTTCCCCCGCCGCTTATTCGCAATGGTGCCATTTCTCCAATCACGATACACTTTAACCACAGCAGCACGCGAACAGTTCACAAACTGCGCTGTTTCAGAAATACTGCCACCCTTGGCCCGAAAGCCGATAATCATCCCTTTTTGAAAATCTGATAAATTGCTTCTTTTATCCATGAGAGCAACGAGTGATATGTTTTAAGATTGCCTACAGCACAACTTATATACCCTCCAGCCAGCTCACGACACGTGCCTTCTTTCATTGGCTACGCGCTGTTGACGTCAGAAGTAGGAGGTGGTCACAATAATGTGACTCGACTGTGTATAAAGCGTGATGAAATAGTTGAATAAAATATATTGCTGAGTAACAATGAAAGTAACTATTATTGTACCACTTCATGGAACAGCATTCAAAAATTGGATTCCAACAATGGCTTTGGTTACTTCCGGTATTCATTTTCATTACATCGAAATATGTATTTTATTTGGGATTTCCTTTACTACTCTGGGTAAAGATGCATAGCATTAAAACCAATGATAAGAAGTGGATTTAAAAGCATGTTCCTCATTCGTTGCAGCAAAAGCATCTTGAATCCACCTACTTTCGCCAGTGGTCAAGGAGTCTTCTCTGTCTTCTAGTACACCTGGGCTCGAATTCCAAACCTCGGACAAAACATAATTGTTGTGTTTCTAGTCATGGCACCGATTCTCTCCCTTATTTGAAACCAGTGCTTCAAAATCAGAAATGTCCTGTCCCTGAATTCTGAAAGTGGATGCATCCCAGGATAAGACATGGATGTTGTCTTTGTCATCCTAACGCTGGTACCTCCATCTACCAGTGGTTCTAAATTATGGCTGTCTTGTCCCGTGATTTGAAACCGGGACATCAATTCGCTTTCTTACAGACGTGGATGTTGTGTTTGCCCTTCTGGCGCTCGCTATCTCCCTCCATGAAACCAGTGGTTCTAAATTAGGGATAACGCATCCGGAATTCGAAGGTGGATGCATGTTGACCAGGTTCCGCATTCCGGGACAGCACATGGAAGGTGCGTTTGTCATCCTGTCGCAAATTATTTCCCTCCATGAAACCAGTAGTTCTAAAGTAGAGATGCCGTATCCTGGATTCGAAGATGGATGGATGCTGTCCAGGTTTCGAATTCCGAGACAAGACATGGACGGTGTTTTTAATAACCTGGCGCTCGCAATGTTCCTCCATGAAACCAGTGGTTTTAAATTAGGGATACTGTGTCTGGTATTCGAAGGTGGATGGATGCTGTCCAAGTTTCGAATTCCGGGACAAAACATGGATGGTGTTTTTAACATCTTGGCGCGAATCATTTCCCTCCATGAAACCAGTAGTTCTAAAGTAGACATGCCGTATCCTGGATTCAAAGGTGAATGGATGTTGTCCACGGTTTGAATTCTGGGACAACACATGGATGGTGTGTTTATCATCCTGGCGCGAATTATCTTCCTCGATAAAACCAGTAGTTCTAAAGTATAGATGACGTATCCGGGATTAGAAGGTGGATGGACGTTGTCCAATCAAATTCCGGGACGAGGCATGGATTACGAGTTTGTCATATTGGGGTGGGTTACCTCCCTCCCTGCAGATGATCAGTCAGCATTTATTGCTGAAAATCAATAACTTCAACATCGATTCCATCAATGCGCATACATCGAGTATATCTCATAATCGGTTTGCAACACGGCCGAGTGTGAATGGGGGTTCAAGGGTATAGGGGAAATCCAAATACACTACAACTTTTGAAAATAGCAGCACCATGAAGAACTCATGGCATTAGCTTGAAAGTTACAGGATATATACAACAGGTTGGGACACGCAAATGAATAAATTGTCAATGGAAATGCGCATTAGGTTTCGGATCAGCGCCTTCTAAACTGTCCGGCCTTGGGTATAAAGAGCTGGCTCAATCAGTGAAGAGCCAACATTGAGTCAAAAGGGTGTTTCTTGCGTCTCAGTATGCCCCGTAGCCGAAGAAAGTCGCATTATGAACACCTGACGAAATTTTTAAGCGAGGGAAGATTGTTGGGATGAGAGAAGCTGGATTTTCTTACTGAAAAATTGCCACTCGTATGGAAAGAAACGCTGGTAAAGTGATGCGAACGAGGCGTCAGTGGATAGATGAGGCTCGAACAAACAAAAATCCAGAAAATGGACCGCAAAACGAGAAAAATTCTCCGGATGACAGACACCTCTACCGCATGGCAGTGACCGATCGCACAGCGACATCCACGGTGTTAGCGCAGCAGTGGAGCACTGTCAAAGGTCAGGCTTTGTCCTCCAGCAAAGTTCGACGTCATATGTCTAGCAGAAGACTGGTCGCTATGAGCCTATTGTTGCGCATTCCTTTGACTCTCAACCACAGACGCCTCAACTGCAATGGGGTCTCTGGAGCGCTGATTGGCAACAGGTCGTGTTTTCTGACGAGTCACAATTCAACTTAATGCACCATGATGATATCAAACGTGTTAGAAGAAATCGTGGTGAACAGCGCCTTGCAGCGTCGTACCGGCCCAACGCCAAGCGTCATGGCTTGGGGTGCCATTAGGTTCAATGGGAGTCTGTGGTTCGAGGGTCAAAGGAATCTTCAACCAGCCAACGATACATCAGGGATGTTGTATAGGCAGACATGATGCCCTTCTTTTAGAGTTTTCTTGGCGCCCATTTAGCGGAAAAATGCTCTGACACATGTCATGCGGAATGTCCAAGATCTCTTCTATGCACGGCAGATACAGTTTCTTCACTGGTCTGCATGCTTGCTGTATATGTCTCCCGTCGAACATGTCTGGGACATGGTAGCTAAGCGAATGGCCTGTCAAGCCCCTACGCTAGTCTCCATAAATGAACTCTGGCCTTGCCTATGGAAGCAGCCTGCCAAGTTATTCTCCAGGACGATATCAAAACCTCTTCCATTCAATGCCACGCCGTGTACAGGCCGTAATTGTTGCTCGAGGTAGCTACGCACCATACTGAGTTTTGAAACGAAAAATAGTATACAAATGCAATTGGTTATCTCCTGTAACATAAGGAATCTGTTATGTAAATTCCATTTGAATAGCGCGATTCTTTCTTGGAGTTGCAATTTTCAAAAACAGTAGTGTATATTGGCGAAGAATTAATCGGCGTATAAAACTTGTCTGGAGAGCTTTTGGAAGACACAGAATATTTTTCAAGAGCAATATGCCACTATGTCTTAAAAGAAAAGTGTTTGATCAATGCATCCTTCCAGTGCTTACGTATGGTGCAGAGACGTGGACCTTAACTAAAAGAGACATACAGTAGCGAACAAAAGTATTTGGCGAAACACTTTTTCGACCATAATATTTTTTCTGCTGGACCAAATCGGGTCATTTTGGGATATGATATGCGTTATTCAGTTGTAAACATGACCCATATGCAGATGGATCGGAAACCTTAACACAGATCAGGTACCGAGCTTAATCGCAAATATCATACAAATTGACCAACAAAGTAGGTGTGTATCATATTCATTTAATGCAACGATAACAGAAAACAAGTACGAGAAAACGACAAAACAATAACTGATACTTAGTGGGATAACCACGAGACTTAATAACAGCTGCAAAACGGGCCGGCATCGAGTCCACTAGCTTCTGGACGGTGACCTGCGGAATTCGCGCCCATTCTGCAGACAGCTGGTCGAACTTCTGGGCCATATTCCGGCCGGTTTTCTTCGCACATCGTCTGTCCAGCTCCTCTCACATGTGCTCGATGGGGTTGAGGTCTGGAGATTGGCTTGGTCAGTCTAGAAGTGTGACCTGTTGCTGCCGGAAGGCTACATTCGCTACTCTGGAGGTGTGCGTCGGGTCGTTGTCTTGCTGCATGATCCATCCGGGTGGCATGTTCTTATCTGCCCATGGGAAGACATCGTTGATGAGCATTATCGTGTAGTTTTGGCCGGTCATTATTCCGTCAATCTTGATGATGGGGCCCATTCCATTGCGAGAGAAGGCGCCGTAAACCATGAGCGATCCTCCTCCGTGCTTGACAGTCGGCTGAATGAACTGGGGGTTCAATCTCTGGCCACACGGACGTCGTACGTATCGGATGCCATCACTTCCGAACAAGTTGAACTTGCTGTCGTCGGTGAAAAGCATCTTACTCCAGTCCGCCGCGGTCCAGTGTCGATGACGGCGCGCGAACGCGGCTCTGGCTTTTCAATTCTTGACTCCGATGAGTGGTTTCTTGGCGGGGCGTCTTCCATTCAATCCATCAGCAATGAGACGATGGTAGATGGTCATTCGGCTGACGTTGAGGTCGTCGCTGTCGCGGAATTCGGTGGCGATGTACACAGAAGTCAAGGTGGGATCAGCACGAGGTCGACAGATGATGCGTTTATCCTGACGCAACGTAGTGGAAACGAGGCCTACCACATCGCGGACTGTTCTCGACGGTCCCAGTCTTCTTACAACGTTGCAGGATAGCTGAAATGGACTGGTGTCGGATCTTCAGGGCTCTCGCAATGTCGGTGACGCGCATTCCGGATTCCATCCTGTTCACGGCCGCCTGGCGAGCTCCAACAGGGATCTCCGCCTTTTTACCCATTTCTGAAAACCTAAGATTGACTTATTATCACACTACACATCACAAAACCCACAAAAATCACAAGAAAAACATTAATACATGCAGCAAACAAATGGGTAATAATTGGAGACTCTTGAATATCGCCCATTTCGAACGACAAATTCGCTCTGAGCGAAGAACAAACTACGCGGCATTGTAACCCACGAATTACCACATATCATATCCCAAAATGACCCGATTTGGTCAAGCAGAAAAAAAAAAAAATTATGGCCGAAAAAGTGTTTCGCCAAATACTTTTGTTCGCTACTGTACAAAGGCTGCAGACAACTCAAAGCAGCATGGAGAGATGCATGCTTGGTGTAACCAGGAGAGATAAGAAGAGGAACTCGTGGATCCGAAAAATGACAAGAGTGGAAGACATCATGATCAGAGTTAAATCCCTGAAATGGCAATGGGCTGGACATACTGCAAGAAGGACAGACCATGGATGGACAGCCGAAATTTTAGATTGGATTCCAAGAGACAGGAAAAGACCCAGAAGAAGACCACATGGGAGATGGGTGGATGAAATTCGAAAATATGCGGGAGTAACATGGAGGAGACTGACACAAGACAGATCGTTGTGGAAGAAACTTGGGGAGACCTTTGTCCAGCAGTGGATTGATAATGGTTGATGATGATGATGATATTGGCGAAATAAACTGAACATTAAAACTGTTTTAGCCTTAACAGGGCACTACTAGCTCCACCCAGACACTGAACGATTTGACCCATTTCCAGCAGTGTCACTACAGATCTAATCAGGTGAAAACCCAAATAAAAAAAAAGTCGCTGTTAAATCTTGCGCGTTTCAAAATACTAAATGAATTTAAATGTAACTTACATGTTCCTTATTCGGCATAAAACGTTTAATCCAATAAAACGTCATTTTCAGATATTAAGTATTGATCAACTACATAAATACAGATTGCTGCCGATGGTCCACGAACGTATTTTTACAGGAAGATACTCCAACTTTATTGCATTACGGCGTACCACTCATTCCTATGACACTCGTGCTGGGTCGGGTTTTTCTGTTCTTGGGCTCGTACAGGTTTAATGTTTAATAATATCAATATGTTGGGATTACGTGATTGGAGTGGATTACCGTTGATTATTAGATCAGGGGCACGCTATCCGGTATTTAAGCGAGTGCTAAGGTTTTTGACGGGAAAATGAATATTGGAATTTACTGCTGTATGATATGTAAAAGAAACGCATGGTAAAATTGCTTTCATTGTCTTGACTGGACTGAAATATTTTGTTTTTAATTTGAGAGGATCAGGGGCTTGTCAGACAGTATTTCAGCCTTTTTCCCTGGCCCCTCGCTGTACATTTGTTTTAAACATGTAATATTTGATTTTTATTCACAATTGGTAATTACTCTATTTAATTGATATTAATTTTCAATGGAATGAGTTTTGTTGTCGTGCAGAATTTGTATTTATTGTAAAAGTTTTGGTGATTTGTTGTGTTTTGTGAGTTTTATTGGTGAATATGTTTACTTTATTTGTAAAATTAGTATGTGATTGTGGCACATATTGTATTTTTACTGAGTATTATATTACGTTTCTATAATATTGTACAGCTGAAATTTTAAAAAATAAAATAAATAAATCAACAAATAAATAAATCAGTGTGATGAAATGCACTGGGCCCGCCCCGGGTGGCGCAGGGGTCTAAGCAATGGCTTCTGATCATTCGTCGGAAAGAGGTCCGGGTTTGAATCCGGTGATGCATGGTTGTTGTGTTTGTCTTATATGGCCCTGGCTCTCTCTCCCTTCCATGGAACCAGTGGCCCTAAATTAGAGAAGGGCGACAGCTTATAGCCCATCGAGTTGCTCACAGTGGTCGTTAAACGTCCAATTAATAAAAAAATGCACTGGCGTAGAACACGGGCTTTCCATTACCAGTACAAGTTCGACGAATATTTTTTAAGATTGTATGTCTGTTCTTGCGGTTTCCTAACTGCTGGACAGCCATTCTGGATACGCCATTCATTATCTTCCAGAATTTAGAGCTCACGCAATTCAGAAGGAATACTATGGTCGCTTTGGGATGGAACCGAAAGGTCTAAAAAGGACGCATCTGAGAGCAAAAACGACCTACACTGCTAGCCACCCAAAATACAACACCAAGAAGGAAGCATCCGATTGGCCTGAAATTCGCAGCATGCGTTGCCCACGAGAGGATATGCAAACGATTAGCATTGCAGGGCATATGCAAATCATGTGCGCCCGGCACACCACCAAGAAGCACTATAAGAAGGGTGCACAGAAGGCGGGGTGTAAATAGTGGAAGTGTGTTGCGCTGCCGGACCTGTGCGTGGGAAACTTCCTGATGCCTCGTCGCAAAATACGGCAGTCATTCCAGCACGTTTCGGAGTTCGACAGAGGACGAATAGTGGCTTATCGCGACAGCGGTTTATCGTACCGAGACATCGGCGCCCGTGAGGGACGACATCCAGACACAGTGAGGAGAGTTTGGATTCGGTGGGTGCAGGAGGGATGGACGGACCAACGTGAGCGATTGCCGCAGCCGCGGCACACCACCAAACAAGAGGACCGGCATGTTGTGTGGGGAGCATTGACGGCTCGCACCGCCACATCACGCACGACGCACGTTAGCGCAGGAATTAGGTTGTGTTGCGCAACAACTTGTGTCAGCACGTACTGTTCGACGTCGTCTACAGGAGCGGGGATTTGTCGCACGGCGCCCATTGCTCCGATTAGCATTGACGTTACACCACCGGCGAGTGCGGTGGCAGTGGGCCGTTAAACGCCGCACCTGGACTACGGAATGGCACGACATTGTCTTCTCCGATGAACCCCGCTTCTGCCTGCAACACCACGATGGTCGGATCCGCGTGTGGCGGCACCGCAGCGAGAGACTGTGTACGCCGCCTGCATTATGCATCGCCATACCGATCCGTCGCCCGGCGTTATGGTTTGTGGCGCAATTATATATGACACCCGCACCCCACTGGTACGCATCGCCGGTACACTCAATAGCCACCGCACCATCTCTGACGTTTTGGAGCCTGTAGTCCTCCCTTACCTGCGGGAGCTGCCAGCGGCCACGTTTCAACAGGACAATGCAAGGCCGCAGGCATCGTGCAACAATTCTTCACTGCCCTCCAGGTGTCACTGCTACCGTGGCCCGCCTGTTGTCTCGATATTTCGCCCATCGAACACGTCTGGTCGCTGATCGGCAACCGAGTACCCCGGCAAGCACCACCCGCGGCTACGCCTGGTGAACTGTGGTAACGTGTGGAAGCAGCCTGGACTGACATACCCCAAAGCCCACATCCAAAGCCTCTTCCGTTCGATGCCGCGGCGTGTAGCGGCCGTTATTGCCAGCCATGGAGGCCACACGAACTATTGATGTCTGCGTGTTCCGCAAGTCGCACGGGCGTGTAAGCTCAATCGTTTCATCTTTGTATCTGTTGTCATGTGTTCAGTAAATCTGGCTTTGCTATCTCGTGTCCTTCTTGTTGTTGCATTTTAGGTGGCCAGCAGTGTATAAGAGAAATACAAAAATCAGACACACACACACACAATGTCTACGCATAACAAACCTAAAATCTAAATTTACGAAACGGAATTTTTATTATACATGGTGTCCGAATAATGACTGTGCACTGAATGTACGAATAGCACTAATGTAATAATAAAGAAATTTTGAATGGAATTACAGTAGAAATGACCTGTCACGTGGAAGTGCTCTGTGTCTGGTAACCATCATGTTTCCCTACCTCGAGGCGAGCGCAGCTGTCATTCTGGGCAAAGGTCATTTCCGAGCGCTTGGTCAAGGGAGGCAGACGTGTCGATTGATCACTCGTCTCGGCACAAGGTGTTGAAGACTGAACAGAGAATGTTTTTGGTGCAACATGTCTTTCGCCATGACGACAAGTACACGGAGGAAGTGCAAAAACAGTTCGCTAGGAAATTTCGTGATGCAGATGCCCCCCACCATAATGCGGTACACGTCAGCTCATAGAGAAATTTCGGGACACTGGCAGTTTTCTGGATGTCTTAGCTCCGGTAAGACATCCACGGCAGACGAGATCGTACAGGATATCTAGGACACGATAGAGAGGAGTCCACACAATTCCGTGAGGCGGCTGTCAAAACAATCTAATGTGCCAAAGAGTACAGCCCACGATATTCAGGAAAGGAAGTTCCGTTTCCACACGTACAAAGTATCTGTCGTGCATCAGCTGAAAGAAACAGACCACGTGACCCGTGTTCGGTACTGCAGGTTGTCTCCAAGAGTTCCTGTCTAAAGAAGGCGAGGATATTCTGAACTCGACTTTCTTTACAGATGAGGCATGCTTCCACCTGTCCGGGTACATCAACAGCGAAGACACTCGTCTGTGGGGTACTGAAAATCCCCACGAATTTAAGGAAGTGCCTCTCCACAATCAGGTGTTCCATAACTCATACGCGCATTATTGGGTTCATTTTCTTCAGTGAAACCCATTAACTCAGAACGGTACCGCGACCAGATTATCCAACCATTCATATCCGAACTCACGGAAAAGGAAATCAACGAAAGGTGGTTCTAGCAAGACAGTGCAACTGCTTACACCGCTGGCGCATCAATACAGCTTCTGAAGGAATTCTTCGGAAATCACATCATCTGTCGGGGACTGTGGCCGTCCAGGTCACCAGATCTGACACCACCTTATTTTTTTTTTCTGTGGAGAGCACTGAAGGGGAAGGTGCACGCAGGTAATGCGCATACACTTAAAGAGCTACAAGCTGCAATAACGACCCAGATCCAACAAAACCGCACCACATACCCTGAGGCAGCCCCGGTGGCGTAGTGGTTTAAGCGATTGCTTCTGATCATTCGTCCGAGGTGGGTCAGGGTTCGAATCCCGGTGAGGCATGGACGTTGTGTTTGTTGTACGGCGCTGGTTCTCTCCTTTCCCTGGAGACAGTGTTAGGGACGGGCAATTGCTTATAGCCCACTGAGTTGCTCAGGGTGGTCGTTAAACCTCCAATAAAAAAAATACCCTGAGAAAGGTATTCACCAACAAGCAGAAGCGTGTGCAGACATGTCTGAGCGTCGGTGGGCCCCATTTTCAACACATTCTGTAGGAACCAGTACAACACTGTAAGTGTTACTTTCTGTGCACAGTTACTTTTCGGACACCTGGTATAACTGATGTACAAGAAGTTTTTACTGATAAAATCTATGCACTGATTTCTAAATCGGAAGCTTTTTGAATCGCAATTAGAAATAAACTAAAACTACTGGTATGCGCATAACCAAATGAAGAGGAAATTCGTGAGATACGCCAGTTTTCTTTTTGGGAGTGTTACTTCCAAATCAATTGACAGAACCTTAAAACTTATATTTACACTGTCGCATTCTTGTAATATGATAAATAATGGGTGCACAAATGAAGTGCACAAAAAAAGATTCTTTAAATGCAAAGGTGCACCAGTGATTAAAGCGCGCGTGGCGTCTGGCAAATAGCCCCAGATACATCTGGGTTCGGTTAACGGATAATGAATGGGCTTTCTGTTGTCTTGGATTCGGTGGTTCTAAGTCTGAGGTCGTCTACTTTTGACGGTTCCGAGCCCCCCCCCTCCTCCTCCGCCGCCATTAAAAATTGTGAAATTTGTTTGTTTTCTTAATTTCTCTTTGAAGAATTGTTTTACAAGTCAAAACTTTCACCAGGACAGCTTTTCCTCGTGAATGTTAAAATGATAATTCATTGTCTCAAATGTTTTTCTCACGATGCTGTTATTTCAGAATCATTTCAGTTTATTTCGCGAAAAGTATGACTGGATTTAAAACATCGCTAAGTAGCTTCATACTTTTCCCGAATAAAAGTGGTCAGTCATAAGTTCTGTGCATTTTTGTCCTCCCGTAGAAGAAACGCTCGAAATACTATGCTGAATGTAAAATGGTTGATCATTCACCTCGTATTCCAGTTCGCATCCCTCCTCGTCATCCTCATCATCTTCATCATCTTCTTGATGATCGAGGACTTCTTCCAGAGTTTCGTAGTGGTGTTCCATGACGTCACCATCGAAGAGTGCCATCTGGTGGGACTGAACGAGGCTGGTTTGACTGAAAGGAAATACACCCATGGGCGATGGCGACTCCCAACCACCTGTCCATTCCGTCTGTGTAGTGCTGTCACAACAAGTAGTCGACTCTGGAGAAGTAACCCCAGGAGACTCCATGCTAGGTCTAGGAGAGGAAGTCATTGGAGTTTTCCCCACAGACCTCCTCACGACCTCCACGACGATTGGCTCCTTGGCGGAGCTGAATGCCTCTAAGGCTTCTTCGTGGCTGGCTTTCGATAAGTCCTTCCCATTCACCTAAAACACACGAAGAAAAGACAAATATCAGATTTTGTGCTAGACATTATGTGCAATCATATTCACTAAAATAAAAACAAGTTTGTAAAATCATGCAATGCATTGATTATAATACGCTTTCCAACATACCAGAAATCATTATTTAAGTTATCACTCACGTTATGAAAATAATGGCTGTGAATAAATATCGGTCCTGTGCCCTGACCTTTGATCCCATTTCGATGATATTCTACAGAACCGGTTCACTATACCTCCGAAATAACATGATAACGTTTTGTCGCAATCGAAGCATTTTTACGTAAGTTATGATGCATAAGGGCTATGGAATAGATCCCGCTCCGGTGTCCTAACGTGTAAACCCATTTCGCCCATTTTTAATAAAATTCGTCCCCAGGCAGGCCCCTACAACATACTAACACTCCATCCAAATCAAAGCATGTTTGCGTACGTTATGACGCATAATGACGATCGAAGTGATTTCGCTTCTATGTCCTGACCTTTGACCCCATTTCGCCCCTTTTCAACAGGGTTTGTCCACAGGTGGTGCCCCTACCACATACTAAAATTTCATCGAAATCGAACCTTTTTACGTTAGTTATGACGCATAACAGCAGTGGAATGGATCCCGCTCCTATGTACTGACCTTTGACCAAATTTCGTTCACTTTCAATAGGGTTCCTTCCCAGGTGATCCCCTACCAGATACTAAAATGTCATCAAAATCGAACGATTTTTACGTGAGTTATCGTGCGGACGGACATACGCACACAACGCGTGACGTAATGAGGCAGACGGGAATCGCGACCATCTGCTAACAAGAATGTGACGTCATAAAACTTTAATAGGATCCACACACAACGCGTGACGTAATGAGACAGATGGCGTCACCCATTTTCAATAGGGTTCGTTCCCAGGTGGTTCCCTACCACATACTAAAATTTCATGGAAATCGAACCATATTTACGCAAGTTATGACGCATAAGGGCAATTGAGTGGATCCCGCTCTTATGTAGTGACCTTTGACCCCACTTCACCCAATTTCAATAGGGTTTGTCCCCAGGTGGTCCCCTACCACATACTAAAATTTCATCGAAATCGAACCATTTTTACGTGAGTTATCGTGCCGACAGACGGACGGACGGAAAAAGCTGGAGCATATACGCTTCTACATCCTACGGTTGGAAAGCATAAAAAAGCAAATATGTGCACATTATTATGATTTACACTCTTTTCCCAAATAAAGGCGAAAAGGTTTTCCCCGCCTGAATTGTGTGCAGAAACAATGTTCTGGACACAATTCAATTCGGAAAGGGAGTGGGACAAGGTGACACATTGTGTGCAGAAACAACTCCATGCTTTAGAATTTTGTTGATTAAATGTAGAAAATCTTTGACACCAGTAGTGGACCTGAAATTTCATCCATAAATAATAAACGTGAAAAGCAAAATACAACATGTTTTTATGTCACAGCCCATATCCATTCATTGTTATTTATATACTTCGGAACTGAACTTCCTAATTCGCTCATTATTTTTATTTTATATTTTTGCTGCGATTTAATATCTGTTGTAAATCTTCCCAGTTTTTTAATTTTCATTTTTTGTCGCAACCAATGCCAGGACGGATGTTTCAGCCTATGATCAACAGCCTGCGTGAATAAGAAGATAAAATTTCGCTTCTTATATTTCATTGTCTTATTCATTTATTGCTTGAACTGTTGTTGTGGCTACTACTGTTTGACGTATGTGGTGCACTTTTCGTGAAATACATATAGCAAAAAGAATGGGAAAAGTACGTGCAGATGAAATAGTTCTTCACTTAATTGTTGTTAATGTACAGTAGAACTCGCTTATAACGAAGAGTTCAGGACCGACGAAAATCCTTGCTAAATCTGAGCGCTTGCTGAATCCGTTCAGTGTGAAATCCCACCATGTGAAAATATGCATGTGTGATAATATATTATATATAACCTCTTAAACGCGTACTACGAAGTTGCTTTACTCATCCGGGAACTGCGCAATGCAGCAAGAACCACTGATGGAGTATACACTGAAGAGCAATTGAATTAGAGATACCTGCCTAATAACGTGTAGCACCACCCTTTCGCCCTGACGACGGCGGCGATTCGTCTCGGCATGGACTCGACAAGACACTGGAAGCGTTGGGAAGCCTTACGGATCTACGACCCCTGAACAAGCTCCCACAGTTCACGAAGATTTGATGGAGGGGGTCAGAGCCTCGAACATCTCTCGATGGCATCCCAGATGTGATCGATTGGATTGATGTCAGGTGACCTAGCTGTCCAAGGAAGCGAGGTCACGTCGGTGGAGTGTTCATCCAACCATTCGGATACAATTCGGGAGCGATGGCATGGTGCATTGTCTGTTGCAGGATGAGGTCCCTAGTGGGATGTTGAAGACGCACAAACGGGAGCAAATGGTCGTCCAGGATATCCCGGTAACGTTGACCTGTGAGGGACGATGTCACACGTACCAGGGGTCCCATTTCAGTCCACGCAAACAGTCCCCAGACGAGAATGCTACCCCCCACCAGCTTGAAGAGTACCCTGCTGGCAAGAAGGATCCATCGCTTCATGTGGTTTGCGCCGTACTCGTATCCTGCCATCCGCATGTACCAACGTGAATCTCGACTCATCAGTCCAGGCAACATTTTTCTACATGTCTAGGGTCCAGTGGCGATGTTCCCACGCCCATGCTAATCTTTGCACCCTGTGATGTGTGGCCAGCAGCGGTACCCTCGTGGGAAGATGGCTTCTGTACCCCATAGTGAGGAGATGGTTCTGGATGGTGTGGCTGCTTACACGTTTTTGTGCACCAGCGTTCAATTGCCGAGTGATTTCTTGCACTGTGGCCCGTCTATCCGCTGTTACAATGCAAGCTAGCCGACGATGACCCCGCTCATCTACACACTGTTATTGTCCACGGCAGTTGGCTTTTGCAGGGATGGTTTTACCGGATTCGATGTACTCACGGTGCACCCGTGACACAGTGGCTCGTGAAAATCCCAGTGCCTGCACGACTTCCGAGATGGAGTGACCCATTCGTCGGGCCCCGACAATTTGCCCAGGATCAAATGCGCTTAGATCCTTCGTCTTACCCGTACTGCGTCCGAGCCTTGCTGATTTCCGTCGCATCACTCCTTATATTGTCGGATCGCTGCATACGTCATGTCGTTTCCGTTTACAGGGCCACCAACAACGCCACATTTGCATAACGCCAGCTGTTTCTAATTCAATTGCTCTTCAGTGTATACGTCAAATTCTCTACACCTTCAACCAAGAACTTCTCGTAGAAATCCCTGAATCCCACTAAATTAACACAACATTTGCTGACATCCATTAAAACACAAAAACAATTAATTTTCGTTTCAGTTTTTGGTGAATTCCGACAGAGGTCGCCATAAGACATCATATGGTTACTTTCGAAAATTCAAGATATGTTTGGGAGGGTTCGGCGGCTGTTGGTATGCTTTTGCATGATATGGAAGAGATGTGTTGGGATTGAAGTTCAGTGGAGTTATAAAGTCTACAGTTGTTTCACTTCAGGTAAGTTTTTGTATTTAAGTTCTATGTTGCTTTTTTGGCGCATTTGAACTTGCTTTGATGAATCGAACTCAGTGTACAATCCAGGAAATGTTTTGGCACCATTTGCTTGAAGTAGTTTTAATGCTATTGTGAAGCATATAAAACCATTATTATATCGGTTCTCGTTAGGTGTGCTGTATCTGCTCGTTAAACCCTAAGCTGTCACTGCCCACGCCTCATCCAGGACTCAAACTTGGGCTCAAACGCTCACGGTTCTGACCACTCGGCAACACTAAGATTCTCTGTGATGATGTGAAATTCTACGATGAAGGACAAAAAAAGAGGAGAAGAATGTCAGTAGTGTAGGATATCTATCAAAATGCTAAATTCCGAAAGAAAAATATAGGAAAACTCTAAAAATGTGGATAGTCAGACACCACTTTTGAGTTAGATGAAAAGAGGAAGAAACAGACGGCTATTTTAAGACAAGGTGGCAAAAACAGGGAATGGCATCGAGTTTCTTAGAATTTGGAATTCAGATACAGGGTGCACCTAGCAACAATAAGGGTATTACGTGTGGCTTACTGATGTGAGAGAGAGAGAGAGAGAGAGAGAGAGAGAGAGAGGAAGAGAGAGAGAGAGAGAAAGGAAGAGTTAGAGAGAAGGGAGGAGAGAGAGAAAGGAAGAGAGAGAGAGATTTGTAAGAATATGTCGCTACACTAGAAGATCTAATCACACGTAAATACAACCTACGTCCAATGAGTTCCATGACTGACCGAATAACTGACGTGAAAGTAGTGGGATAAAACTATCACGTGTATGCCAATAGATAGCAGTCCTTGGCCAATCAGCGAACAGCTAGAAACCGGTTTATACCGGTACCGACACGCGGGAGTCTGGCATTACAGGAGTCACAGCAAGCGTTCTCCACCCATTTCATTTTAGCCATGGAAGAGCAGAGAATAAACATTCGTTCCTGTTGGAAAGTTGGTAAATCAGCTACTGAAACTTATAGAATGTTAAAAGAAGAGTATGAAGACACAGCATTACCCCGCATCAGAGTTTCCGAATGGTATGCACGGTTTCATGACGGACGGGAATCCTCTGATGATGATCTGAGAGTCCCTCCAGTGTGCGGATAGCTGAAAAATCAAAGAGGTGCTGAATCAGTTAAAGAAAGATCTCCGAATTACAATGAGACTTTTGGCTGAGTCGGTGGGCCTCAGTAAGTCGTTCTGTCATGAGATTCTATGAGGGACTCTGAGAAAACAAAAACTTAATGCCATATTGGTATCTCTGCATTCTGAATGATAACTAAAAGGAGGCCCGTTCATTGATCTGTTCCGTTCTTCTGGGCACTGCAGCTGAGGATCCTGATTTTTACTCCAGAATAATTGCAGGAGATAAAACCTATTGCCTGCAGTATGATCCACAAACCTGGGGACCCTTTCCCAGGAAAAAAAGCAGGCACTAAATGGATAGTATCATGCAGACATTACATCTATCCAAGCAGCAGTGACAAAACAACTTGAGGACATTCCGGAAAGTGCCTTCCAGAACTGTTTTCAGGATCTTCAGAAACGCTGGAGACTGTGTGTTGATTCTGAAGAGCGGTATTTTGAAGGTGACCAGTATTAATTGTGAGTATGGTACTTTTTGTATCCTCTATTAAGTCAGTCCTGGAACTTTGCGGACGTAGTTTGTAAATTACACAAAATACACTCACCGAATTAACCATTGCATTATGACCACCTACCTAATGAGCTGCAGGACCCCTTTAGCCTGCAAAACAGCGGACACTCGGCGAACCATCGATTCGATGAAGTGGCGATAGGTATCCTGGGATATCTGGTACCAAAATGTCAACTGCAGGTCCTCCAGTCCCCGTACATTTCAAGGTGGTAGTGATTTCGCACGAACCCACTTTTCTAAGTCAAACCACAAATGTTCAATTTGATTCATGTCAGGTGAATTTGGAGGCCAGGGAATTAAGAGAAAGACACCAGCGTGTTCTTCGATCCACTCCTTGAAGATTCCGGCATTGCGGTATGGCGCAATATGCTGTTGGTAATGGTCATCACCAGCAGGGAACACAATTGCTATGAATGGGTGTACTTGTTCCGCAACGATGTTCAGATACCTGACAGCTGTTAGATATTGTGCCATTGGCATAATGGAGCCTAATATGTCCCAATAAAACATAGCCCGCAGCATTACACCGCCGGCGTGTTTCCGCCCAACAATGCATCCAAGTGCCATAGCCTCCGTTTGTAATCGGCGTATTCGCGCTCGGCCGTCTACACGATACACCAGGAATCTTGATTAGTCAGACCAGGCCTCTTTCTTCCAATCCTCGACGGTACAATTTCATGCCATGTTGGCGATAACGTGCAGTGAGCATGAGGAGCAGAAGGCTGCAATGAACTGTGTGCTGCGACACATTGCACTGATCACCACTGTTGTAGCTGCGGGTGATTTGTTGAACTGTGGCCCTGCGGTCGCTGTGAACAATGCGCGACAGTCTACGCTCCCCTCTGGTACCAATGAGCTGCGGACAACATGCGGCTGAACGACCGTTCGTCGTTTGCCTATCTGTGCACCACTTTTGATACGTACTCGCTGCAGCGGCACGTGAACAACCCACAAGCCGCGCCTTTTCTGAGATCGTACTTCCGAGGCTCCGTACTATCACAATTTGCCCTTTATCGAACTCCGATAAATCGGCAGCTTTTCCCATTCTGACTGCGAACACTCTACTAACCGAAAGCCGCTCCTCGGGTTGTATATATATATCGCTCTGTGAACTTAACATGCACCACCGTCTCTAGGCTGGGGGTGGTCATAATGTAATGACTGATCGGTGAACAGCATTCTCGTTCGTCATTTTCGGAGAGAAACCAAATGAAAATTTTTGTGTTTTGAGAGCGTTGAAAGATTGGGATGAATTTTCTTCGAAACAATACTGGGAGAAAAATTGCCTTATAAAGCCATCAAAGTGAATCAGGTAGACATTTGCGATAGTTTTAATACGAGGTTTTCCTGTTCTGGAACAGCGGTGAACCGCAGAGCCAGCCGGAATTTTGTAGTTCCCGGAATACTTCTTCTATGTGACAAACGAAAGCTACGAGTTCTAAAATTTACCGCAATGCAGTGTTTTGACTACTTTCTGGATGACTAATATTACAGCTTCTCTTCCGATCAGTTTGTGTGTGTGTTTGTGTGTGTGTGTAGGCATGATTTCGGAAATTACTATTCTCTGAGTGCAGTTCTGATACGACACGCATGTGATTATATCATTATATTTGAATATCAAAGACGGACTATTCTTTAAAGAACGTGAAGATGCAAACAAGCCTTTCGTCAATGTCATAAAGATCATTTTCTAGGAAGCGAATAATATTAATGCTGAATTTATTTTCGTCACACATACTTTTACTCCCAACGATAGTTAAATAAAAACTTTTATTCACCAATCTCAAAGAGGCACGTTGTCGTTTCTAGAAGTGGCAGATATTTCTTTGCTTTCTTTAAACAAAAAATCAAGAAAAGAAAATATTTTCAGGACTATGGGATTTTAAGAAGTAAACACTAAGCCTTTTTTTCTGCGATAACTTTGTATGATACGAGAGTCTCTTTTCTGCTGTATTTTTGGATTGTCCAGTTTGGCTGAAAACCATCCCCTCTTTGTATCTTCTGACAGACACACTCAAATCTTCCGGCTGCCAGAACGCCTGATTCTCTCTTTGTTCGAGAGTAACGAGTGCCTCGTAGTTTCTTCCCATCCTCACGATTGTCACTCCTTCTTCAGACCTTTTGGCGCCGCCGATAACGTTGTTTATTTGCTGATCATTGCATTTTGTATTTTTTTTAAAGAACGGAGGAAATGCTTTATAAGGGCATCACACTCTGTTGGTTCGTTGAATGCTTTAAACATTTCACAGCGTCTGAGATGGCATATACCCTTTCTTCTTATTTTTATTCTGCCTTTTCTCTTTTAGAGGTTTAGTTTCATTTCGAGCATGCGCTGATTGACATATATATATGTGAACACAGCGAAGGTTAGATTTAAACAAATTATGCGTTAAAACTAACCCTCGTAGTGTTCTTTGACACTCTATACAGATGAATGCATGGTATCGGTAAATCACATTTCTTCAGCAATATATTGTCCATTCTGCATTTTGAAAATAGCTATGAAAGTAAAAGCGAACGTCTTATCAAAAAAGAAAAGCAGAATATACGTTTCTTATGACAGAGAATTTTTGTAGAAAAATAATTTAAAAGCTGATGTAGCAAGAAAAATATATGCGCCTCTAGCTGGAAAACTGAAAAGTGGGCAATGTGCGCGATCTTCATTATAGGAAATGGCACCCAGCACAGAAAGTATATTTCAATTGGATTTTCAAAAGTGGAAATACAGTCGTAAATAGAAAATTCACGCCTTCTAGTGGCGTAATGGTGCATTATGAAATAATCGAAAGTGAATTTTACGCAAAAATATTTCTTTCTTAAATTTGAAGTTCATACCGTAGAGATAGCGTGGAAAATACGATACCCATTTATGCCCCTGGTGGGAAAACTGTGCACTATTGAGCAGAAAATATACACTAAATGCTCATTGTGATGAGTGATGTAATACATAAACAAGTTAGTAAAATCATGCAATACATTGATTATAATACGCTTTCCAACATACCAGAAATCATTACTCAAGTTATGAGGATAATGGCTGTGGAATAAATCTCGGTCCTGTGTCCTGACCTTTGATCCCATTTCGATGATATTCTACAGAACCGGTTCAGTATACCTCCGAAATAACTTGATAAAGGTTTTCGCAATGGAAGCATTTTTACGTAAGTTATGATGCATAAGGGCTATGGAATAGATTCCGCTCCTGTGTCCTAACCTTTGACCCGATCCCGTTTCGCCCATTTTATAGGCAGGCTCCTACAACATACTAACATTTCATCCAAATCGAAGAATTTTTACGTAAGTTATGACGCATGATAGCGGCGGAAGTGATTCCCCTCCTATAGTCCTGACGTTTGACCCCATTTCGCCCGTTTTCAATAGGGATTGTTCCCAGATGGTCCCCTACCACGTACTAAAATTTAATCGAAATCGGACTTTTTTTACGTTAGTTATGACGCATAAGAGCAGTGGAATGGATCCCGCTCCTATGTCCTAACCTTTGACACCGTTTCGTTCACTTTCAATGAGGTTCCTTCCCAGGCGATCCCCTTCCACATACTAAACGTTCGTCGAAATCGAACGATTTTTACGCGAGCTATCGTGCGGCCGGACATACGCACACAACGCGTGACGTAATGAGACAGATGGCGCGACCGCGCGCCTACATCTCAAGTGCGAGATTGTGACCTCATAAGATTTCTAAGCATGGGCAACGCAACATTAATGGGACGACGCCATGACAGTAAAAAACGTGGTAATTCGGGGTGGTTATTTAACCCAATAAACGAATTTTCCTAAAGTTGAGATCAAGCTAAATCGATTTCTAGTACCAGAAAACGGTAGGTTTTTCACATAAGTTCCGAGTTTTAACAACTCTCATCAAAATCCTTAGAGCCGTTTTCAAAAAAAAAAAAAAAAATTACATACATACAAGAATTGCTCCTTTAATAGTATGGGATAAGGGCGATGGAATGGATCCCGATCCTATGGCCTGACCTTTGACCCCATTTCGTCCATTTTTAATAGGTTTCGTCCCCAGGTGGTCCCCTACCACATACTAAAATTTCATCGAGGTCGAGCCATTTTTATGAACGCTATGACGCATAAGGACAATGGAATGCATCCCGCTCCTATGTCCTCCCACTTCACCCATTTTTAGTAGGGTTCAATCCCAGGTGGTCCCCAACAATATACTAAAATGTCATCGACATCGAACCATATTTACGCAAGTTAGGAAGCATAAGGGCAATGGAATGGATCCCGCTCCTATGCCGTGACCTTTGACCTAATTTCGTCCATTTTCAATAGGATTCGTCCCCAGGTGGTCCCCTACGACATACTAAAATTTCATCTAAATCGAACCATTTTTACGTGAGTTATCGTGCCGACAGACGGACGAACAAAGCTGGAGCATATACGCTTCTTCAACGTACGGTTGGAAAGCGTAAAAGAGAAAGAAAAGAAAACAGTGAGAGAAAAGAATTCTTCCAATTGGGTTTTTAGAAGTGGAGATAGGCTGCGATTAGAAATATCCACGCTTAGTAGCACTACTATGCGTACGAGAAATCAGAAAATACATTCAAAATATACTCCACCGTGAACGCTATTGGGTACGAAACGATTCGTGGAGTAGATGCGAAGCCGGGTGGTGGTCGTTCTCCATGAGAAAGGAGGGACTATGAAGTAGACACATAGGCCACTGAATAAGATAACTTTATCGAGATGTACGTAAACTTCACTTACCAGCGTATATGCAAAAACATGGCCACGTGCGTCACCACGCAACTACGTAGTGCGATCAAAAAGTTCCGAGACTAGGTACGTAGCGCGCTAACAGATGGCAGTAAGCGGATGCACGAGCAGCGGTCGAGGGCAGTAACCTTCATGAGCCATTGTGCCGAGTGGTGGTGTTCTGTGAACATCGGGAGCTGTGCTACACGATATTTGGTGACCACGCGCAGAACACAGCTGCGATTTCGGTATGCACTGCAAACTAGAGCAGCGAGCGAACATCAGATTCTGGGTCAAACTCAGCCAATCAGTAACCGTGACGTTCCTGTCGCGGGTCATCACTGGGGACGAGACTTTGGTCTACGGTTACGACCCGGAGACCAAACAACAGTCGTCACAGTGGAAGAGCCCGGCATCTCCACGACCGAAGAAGGCCCAACATCTCCGGATGATAACCAAAAGCATGCTCATCGTGTTCTTCGAATTTCGTGGGGTTGTGCACCTTGAATTCGTCCCCCAGGGGCAGATCGTCACCGCTCTTTTTTACTGCGATGTTCTGCGGCGTCTTGGAGAAGACATTCGCCGCAAACGACCTGAAATGTGGCGCAGGAGCGATTTCCTGCTCCATCACGATAATGCAACAGCTCACAGAGCGTTAGCAACACGCCAGTTTTGCAGCCGCAACAGCATGACTACCCTTCCTCACCCAACGGATTTGGCTCCCTGATACTTCTTTCTGTTCCCAAAGATGAAGCTCAAGGGTCGCCGTTTTGAAACCGTGGACGAAATCCAGCGCGAATCGCAGACGATGCTCGATTCGCGAACAAGACTTCCAAGGAGCGTTCTAACAGTAGCAAAAATGCTGTCAGCGGTGTATCGCAGCCCAAGAAGGCTACTTTGAGGGAGATCATAGCCAGACTTAAGTAACGCTATACTTTGTTGTATATCGGCCTAGTCTCGGAAGACTGCTGCTAGTCAATAACCGCCAGTAGCACAGTGCACGGCCTAGTGGTCAACGCGCGTGACTGCCACGGAGAAATCTCATGTTCGATCCTAGCAGGTACGAACCACTAAATATGCTCCTTGCGTCGGGCGGGCACGTTAAGCCTTCGGACCCTGGGTACTGGCCCCTCGGTTATAAATAAGGGTGTCTTCCTCCCCTTTTCTACCTCGCTTCCCTGTCACTTTACTATCGGGCACTCTAGCCCAAATCTCCTAGCTTCCTATTTCTAAGGGTTGTTTAAGACCTGGGGTCAGACACTCTGTGATGATGTGGGAATTAGGTGAAAATATTTAGGACAGGAAAAATGGAAAAAATCCGAAATGGGAGACGGGACGCCATTTTTGCCTTGTAAGAGGAGAAACGACGAGTCGGCCATATTGTGTGTCAGGGTCCCGAAGAGAGAAGAAGGGGAAAGGAAATTCTTTCCTTGGTGAATTCTGCATTGAGCCAGAAGTTCACAAAACGTGGGGACCTTAGCTTAGCACAGGAAGTTACAGGCAGCTAGAGACAGGCGGAAGAGTGTACGATGTTTACCACATGGCCCTCTGCTCCAACGGCGTGCGCTTACGTGATTGGTCGTGCGAGGATCGGGCTGCACAGTTTTGAGCGGGAAAAAGTTATAACGAACTTGTGCGGGTCACTTCTCGCTCGGAAAGGAAACAGGAGAGTCGATCGGCAGTTGTCGCTCAAGGGATGAGAGCGATCGATAATTACGCAAGCTAGTCGGCTGCGGCTGACTAGATAGTTAGGGGGCGTATCTGCGGGTTAGATGAACCAGTAGATGCTAAATTAATATTAAATGGAATTTTAATGAGAGACTGCGGCCTTCCACATCTCCCACTTCAGGAATCGTCCATACTTGAAAGCAACGAATTCCTGTGTAATGAATTATAAACTCTCAATGTCATACGTATGCACAAATTTAGTGCAGGACTGTAATGAATGAACTCTGACCTGGCTGTGATTACTGATTGAGATCAAGAATCGTTTATGTCAACTAAATTGCACCTTCGTTATACGTGTCACAAAGCAGAAATCGATTCTCTGCTGAAGATTATCTTGTACGTAAATAAAATTTGTATATACTCTTACATGTGTATGTTACCAAGGCTCAGCTCTGTATTAACAGAAATCCCTATCCTTCAACATGCCTCTGAGGAGCAACAAAGCAGAGTAAGTTTGACCAGGACTGACAAATATAAGCCTGATTTGGTGGCAGCAAATACCGAATCGGAGTCATTTACTCAAATTCCAATCTACTCGCACAAATCTGAAAGAACGAGTAATAATCAAAATACCATAAAATCTACCTACATTACGAAACATATATATATATATATACACTATCTACCAACAAGTAATTGGACACCCTGCAATCGACGATATCTGCGGTCCTGATACACGTCACAGCCGCCGCCGTTAAATATCGCGTGGGAAACAACAACGCAACCAGTCGCATGCAAGATGCCACGCAGTTCAGAGCTCTCTGATTTCGAGAAAGGTGTAATTGTCGGGTATCACAGAAATGATAGATTCATACGTGACATATCCAGCGAGTTGAAGTACCCAAAATAGACAGTGGCCTACGTGATTGGCAAGTGGAAGAGGAGAGGTAACTGTCGGAATGTGCCCCGACCCGGCAGAACCACAAAACTGGGAGTTAAAGACCGAAGGGTGCTGGCCAGAGAAATTCGGAAGAACCGCACCAAATCGATGGGCCATATCCAAGAGGAGTTTCAACAGGTATCCGGGAGTGTTCTTACGATGAATAACATCCGTAAGGAAGCCCATCTGCTCGGTTATCATGGACGTGCTGCCGCCCACAAGCCTTTCATCACCAAGTCCAATAGCGCTGCTCGGCTAACGTGGTGCAAAGAACGTCGACAGTGGACCGTTGACTAGTGGAAACAGGTTATCTGGAGCGATGAATCAAGGTTCACCCTCTACCGTTTAGATGGCAGGGTCTGGGTTTGGCGCCTGCCAGGAGAGCGCCTCCTGCCGGAATGTATTATGCTAACTGTGAAGTTCAGCGGCGGTAGAATTATGCTATGGGGGTTTTCTCCTGGTATGGCACGGAACCCTTGGTCGCAATTCCTGGTAGACTCAACGCCGAGACCTACTGCAACATTTTGGATGACCATGCGCTTCCTACGTTGTGGCAGTTTTACGGGGTGGACCCATGTTACTGTCAGGATGACGATGCCACCTGTCATGTTGCGAGGTCCATCATTGCTTGGTATGGTGACAATGGGGTTAATTGAATAGACTGGCCTGCGCAGAGCCCGGACCTTAACCCTATCGATCACCTCTGGGACGAGTTGGAGCGTCCACTTAAGAGGTGCCCCCACCGTCCGAAATCAGTGAAAGAACTGACTTGTCTTCTCCAAGCAGAGTGAAAGAAAATACCGCTAGCCGTCGTACAACGCGTGGTTGAGAGTATGCACCGAAGGGTCGCAGCTGTAATCGTCGCTCGTGGTGGCTCCACCAACTATTGAAGGTGAATAAACTTCGTTTTCCTTTGCTATCACAGGTGTCCAATTACTTGTTGGTAGATAGTGTATATACTGTATGATACACTCCCTTCCTAAAATACTCTACATATATATATATATATATATATATATATATATATATATAAACAAAGTATATTTCTGAGTTCGACAAAGGGCTTATTGGGGGTGCTCGCACCTGTCTGGAGCGACGATTTCCCCTACAAGCTTTCCCAGACCCGGGTCTTTAATCTATGAAAAAAAAAAGACCCACATTGCTTGTCTAAGAGTGAAACTACGGCCTGACGACAATCTCTCAGATACGAGATCGCCGTCGTCTCAGAAGGCATGTACGGAGAAACAGGACTTCCTGTACGCAGGAATTGACCGAAGCGTTTAATGAAGGTTGCACCGGCTTCAAATCTCAGCGAAATATGAGTAGGAAATGGAAGAAGATCGGTTCTGGCAGTAGCATGCCTGTACAGATACCATTGATTTCCGAGAAGAACCGGAAAGTTCGACTACAGTGCTGTCAGGAACACCCTGACTGGGCTCAAGAAGACGGGGAAATAAGTCGTGTTCCGACAAGTCGCGGTACACCTTGTTCTGTACCGAAGGTAGGCTGAGAGTTTAGCAGGAGACCCATGAAGCAATGAATCCAGTTTACCTTGCAGGGACAACTCAAAATTCTGGACATGACGTCATAGTGTGGGACACGTTCTTCCTGCAAAGTTGACTTTACGTCCAGCAGGTGACGGCTGTTTCACGAACGACAATGCTGCTGTACACCGCGCAAGATGTATTCAGTAGTGGTTCAGTGAGCATGACAGCGACTTCCACCATCTTTTCTGGCCACCACAAAGCCCGGATCTGAATCCCATTGAGAGCGTATCGGACATGTTAGAAAAACCGATCCGGGAGCAAGGTTCTCTTGTGTCAAATCTGAGCCATTTAAAATGACTGTCTGGTATGCCGCGGACGTAGGTGCACTTCAACATCTTGCGGAATCTATGCCAAACCGCATACGTGCTGTAATTCTCGCTAAAGGAGGTCCAAACCTGTGTTGAATAAAAGTTCCTAATTCAAGGGCCGTTATGTGTTTTAAGTGGTCATAATTCAGTGTGTGTATTACAGCGCGAAATTAAGTATTTATCAAAATTCTCCACAGGATTAAAGTAGGTATAGCAGATGGACGATGAAACGTTTTGAGAGTGTGTGCTCAAATTGATGGTAATCTAAAAAAATGCTCTTCCGTACCCATGGGAATTTTGAGCACTAGATCGTCATTATTATTTATCCATTGTTCACTCAAAAATAACAGAAGAAGAATATAAGCAGTGAGAAACCAATGTCATGGGATTACTTCTGTTATTGCCAGTGGTGTGTACATTGGGTTTGCGAGGATTTCAAAATGTGACATGCGACGCCACGTGTTCTCGCATTCGCCCAGCTGGAGCCAAACCACACAGCGTGAGACGTTTTCTGTAAACAGTACTCACTGCCCTTGTTGGAGCTCAAAGGGGGCTGGGTGCAAAACAGCATGTCCCTCTTCATCCTGGTTCGGAGAGAGAGGTGATCGGGCGTACAACCGTAGTCGTTGCACCCTCCTTTCTTCGCTTGAACTTTAATACCCCTTCGACTTACGGCCTGGGAAAGTTATTTCGCACTCCGTAGGAGAAACCAGCGAAGTATCACCTTCTAGCTGACGGGCTGGAGGTCCTGTTTTGCGGCACTTCTCTCCGAAGACGTATTAATCTTTAACAAATGTCGTACCTGAAATCCATTAAGCTATCTATCCCCGACATCAGAAACTGGGAAATGTCCCTTAGCAACATCTGCATAATTTTGCAGTAATAATAAATCATTATATTTTTACTGTATTCATTATGCAGGTAGTTTGAAGGATCAAGGGATTACGCAGCATGCCAGTAAAACATTTTTCGCGTGCCACCTAGGTAGTGGCGTAACCATGTTTCAAAATCTGGAGGAAGGGGGGTGTCCGATTACACATACACACATTATATATATATATACCAGTGACGTATCTTGGGTCAGAGACCTGGGCTATCGCACCCGTACCCCCAGCACTGTTTTTGTTTTAAATTGCGAAGTTTAATTTTTAATTGTTAAGTAATAAAAGCAACTTTTGTTCTAAATTTTAGGTACATGCCATTGCTAACATGATACCAAATAATTATGAAGATTTGGATTTGAACACTTATTTGTACATGAACCCCAT
Source organism: Macrothele yani (assembly GCA_039090855.1). Classification (NCBI taxonomy): domain Eukaryota; kingdom Metazoa; phylum Arthropoda; class Arachnida; order Araneae; family Macrothelidae; genus Macrothele; species Macrothele yani. The sequence goes on from CM077011.1 coordinate 34,995,530, forward strand.
TCTTCTTCTGAATACTTTATTTGAAAATGAATTCCATTCTTCTCTCCTTTTGTGTGAACTTCAGTGTTACGTTTTCATAAAATGTTTCTTTTGAGTACTTTCTCATATTTAAAAAGAATGTTTTTCTCTATTGACAAAACAGCCAAGTTTTTCGAATGTGCATGTCCTAGTGTGGCTCTAAAATATATCTTGATTCTTTTTTATGCTGAAAAACTTTCGGCAGTTGCAGTTGTTCATGGAAAGTTTAATATGAGGTCTGCTAATTTGTGCACCTCACTAAACACTATGTCCAATTTATTCAACTTTATGTAACACGTAATGTCTCTTACTGATTTGTTTTTGTATTCATCAAGGAAATAAAACACTTTCAGTTCATTTTTTGGTCGAGCTGTTTCAAAATTTGAAGCATAGAGTTCTTTAAGTTCTGACAGTAGATGTTCAGGGAAACTTTCACAAAATTTATCAAAACAGTTCGAATCCAACAAAGCCACGAATTTAGGATATAATATCTCTGATTTAAATTCATTGTCACTTCATAAAAACTGAAACAACTCCCGCGAAACACTCTTATGGGCGGGAGTATGCGAGTGACTGAGATAGTCTGTCTTCTTTTTTCCGGAGCGAACCGTTTCCCAAAGCAATGGGCCAATCCCCTCTACCAGCTGATTCATGTTGTCATGGAAACGCTAGCAGGCGATGGTGCGGAAGGTTTTCGCATCAGAACTGCGAAGACTCTGGAAGAGCTGCTTGCGTTATGCCGTTGGTTTTCGCTCGCCAGCCTGAGTCAAAGAAGCGAATCCGCAGGTGTTTTTTTTTCGCACCGAAAGCATCGACATACAATGGCTGGAAAGTGAAAAAAGAACACCAAGAAGGAGACGTCTGATACCAACGAAATTTATACAGCATAAGAACGGAATACAGAGGATAACGTGATCAAAACATTATGGCAAAATACAGCTGTATTTGCTGGTAAACTGAAAAATAACATTTCCATGTAACATGGTTAGTACGAGGTTGGACCGCCATGAACTGCGTCACACTGTGCAATTCTGGCATGGAGTCTGTCGTAGAGATGTTGGATGTAAGTTTGGGGTATTGAGTTCCAAGCATCCTCAACCTGGTCACGTAAATCGGGGATGGTCGTGGCTGGCCGTGGAGACCGGATAAGTCGTCGTCCCAAAAAATCCCACACGTGCTCAGTGGGGGACAAATCCGGTGAACGTGCAGGCCATGGAAGTTGTCTCACATTCTGAAGTGCATGTTGCGTTGCACGTGCCGTGTGCGGGCGTGCGTTATCTTGCTGGAAAACACCACGATGGACCGACATTACAAATGGCACAACAACGGGCTGAATGATGTTGTTGATGTAGGAGGTGCTATTTAACATACCCGGTACAAACACTATTTGTGTACGGGAGTGATAGCTGATCGCTCCCCACACCAGGAGACCAGGTGTAGGCCCTGTGTGTCGCTGGCGGATGCAAGAAGGGTAGAGACGCTCCCCTGTGCGTCTGCGAACACACATACGGCCATCGGAGGCTCCCAAGCAGAATCTGCTTTCATCGCTGAACACGACAGATCGCCATTGCGTTCTCCAGTGCAGACGTTGGCTACACCACTGCAGCCGTTCCTGGCGGTGGGCTGGAGTCAGAGGTACACATGCCAGAGGCACACGTGCACGTAGTCCTGCATCCAGTAGACGGTTGCAGATTGTTCGCACAATCACCTCAGGTACAACGGCAGCTCGGATTTGCGTCGCAGTGGATGATCTGGTTGACAACGCCGCTATTCTTATGCGTCGATCGGTCCGCTCGTCAGTCCGTCTGTGACTCCCGGTTCCACGTCTTCTCGTGTGGGAATGTTCCTCGGACCATCTACGCCACCATCGTACCAGCACCGATACTTCCCGTCCAATTCGCTCCGCAATAAGACGATACGACCACCAGGCCTAACGGAGTTCGACTAGACGACCTCGCTCAAAGTCCGATAACTTCTGAAATTGTACACGTCTTCCATTCCCAGGCATTGCAGCTTCTTCAGGGTCTTCGCACGTGTCCGTACGCCGACGACTGATTACATTCACTTCGCCGTACTCCTTAAATACCACCGACGATAATTTGCATATTATGCAGTGCTGTGGCGTAAGCACTCACCGGTTGGTCCCGAAATTAACATCACACCTACGTAAACTCGACCCCATTTACATATAAATTTCATGATCGTCCGCCAATTCTTTCTGGGTGTTCTTTTTTCACTTTCCGGCAGTGTATTTCAATACCGTTGATAATTGACTTGTATTTCTGTATATTTTATTCAGTTTTATTTGTGCATTCTCTGATCTTTGCAGCTAACCTAGCTAGCCTCGAATATACGCCACTGATATATACATATACGAGGATCCCCGACTCTGAAAATCAGGGGGTCCTGACCCCTCCCCCAACCCCCCAATGGTTACGCCTATGCACTTAGGGCACGTGTGCCATAGGTGTACGCCACCCCTATTATAGCCCACAATAGACCTAAGATTTAAGAACGATGAAGATTTCAGTCACTTTCTTTTGGCGACTATGCGTAGACGTGCAGATAAAACTGCCTATGTGTTTGAGCAAGGTGTTGCTTTAATGCTCTGAAACAAAAGGTAGGACACCTTAAAACCTCACAATTACTACCAAATGCTTTCTTATTACTTTATTTCTTTGCAAAACGTAAAGCAAAATTGAATTAAAAAGTAACAGATGTGATATGAGGATATTTGAATGGAATAGCAACCACCTGACAATCCAAAAACTGAGTTTGAAAGGTGTTTTCCAGCGAACACATTCTGGAGCGGTAGAATAGAGGAAGCGCTGCAGGAGTCTGCTTTAAAGGGATTAGTAATCGATGTCTCAAAATGGAATATAACAACTTTATAAATAAGCTGTCGGTACTTTTTGATGAGCCTTCACGTGTCATTTGAATAGTGCGTGAAAATCCTCACTGCTGGTATCCCAGTTCTCTTCAATAAGATTCTTTTTACCACTTTCGGAATTGCATAAGGGTATTTTCAATTACTAGACGTATCAGTTTTGCTAGAGAAGCGTGTTATCTGTCGAACTGTATTAGTGGCCCAAATATTTGGGGCCGCTTCTTTCGTCGCCTACGCTTGCACGAACTCGCAGCATCAGCGCAGAATTAATTGATTCGTCGTAAATTAATCTCAGCGGGGAATGTCCGTCACATGTTTGGGTTTCCTAAGGGACTACTCGCGAACATTCATCAAGCTAAACAAATTACGGGGGGCCGTCAACCAAGCAAATTGCATTTCTCTCTCTTCTCAACCTTGCTCGGAGTCGGATGCATTTCTGAGTATATACGGACATCGCTGAACTCTATCCTGTGTAGCAAGGAAATCGATGAAAACACACTTCTGCTACAAAGAACCTTCCTGTTCATTTTCATTTCCTCGTTAATCCCACAGCAGTGCTTTTATTCGGAAGAACAACATGTATCCTCTTGCGCCTACACGACCATTTTCATTTCACTCCAGGGGTGCTCCGAATTTTAGACTATCTGACAACATGAGTAACTTGTTGATATATGCGTGACGCCATCATGTCAAGAGCGTTTGCAAAGTTAAATAGGTTACTCGCACCACAGATAAAATATTTAAAGTACGACAAAACGCAAAACTACTCAGGAATACGTGTGGTTTGGTTTAGAGACCGTGGCACATTGTTCAGGTGAACAGCACGATCAGTTTTCACTTTTTATGTGAGGTTTATCTACGCCGAAAGCTAACGCCCTTATCAAAGACAGGAATGCCAATTTTAGCAAAGTTAAATAGGTTACTCGCATCACAGACAAAATATTTAAAGTACGACAAAACGCGAAAGTACGTACTGAGTAATATGTGTGGTTCGTTTTCGGGAATGTGGGACATTGTTCAGGTGAACAGCATGATCAGTTTTCCCGATTTACGTGACGTTTATCTACGCCGACAGCTGTCGCCCTTATCAAAGACAGAAATGCCAATTTTAGCAAAGTTAAATACAGTAGGTTACTCGCACCAGAGACAAAATATCAAAATATTTAAAGTACAACACAACGCAAAACTTCTGAGGATTATATGTGGTTCGTTTTGGAGACCGTGGCACATTGTTCAAGTGAACAGCACGATCAGTTTTCACTTTTTACGTGACGTTTACACGATCAGTTTTACCGATTTACGTGACGTTTATCTACGCCAAAAGCTGACGCCCTTATCAAAGACAGGAATGTCAATTTTAGCAAAGTTAAATAGGTTACTCGCACCACAGACAAAATATTTAAAGTACGACAAAACGCGCAAGTACGTACTGAGGAATATGTGTGGTTCGTTTTCGGGAATGGGGCACATTGTTCAGGTGAACAGCACGATCAGTTTTCCCGATTTACGTGACGTTTATCTACGCCGACAGCTAACGGCCTTATCAAAGACAGGAATGCCAATTTTAGCAAAGTTAAATAGGTTACTCGCACCACAGACAAAATATCAAAATATGTAAAGTGCAACAAAACGCAAAACTTCTGAGGATTATATGTTGTTCGTTTTGGAGACCGTGGCACATTGTTCAGGTGAACAGCACGATCAGTTTTCACGATTTACGTGACGTTTATCTACGCCAAAAGCTAACACCCTTATCAAAGGCAGGAATGCCATTTTTAGCAAAGTTAAATAGGTTACTCGCACCGCAGACAAAATATTTAAAGTACGACAAAACGCGAAATTACGTGCTGAGGAAAATGTGTAGTTCGTTTTGGGGAATGTGGCACATTGTTCAGGTGAACAGCACGATCAGTTTTTCCGATTTTTTTTTTTTTTTTTTTTTTTTTTTGAGGTTTAACGACCACCGTGAGCAACTCAATGGGCTATAAGCAGTCGCCCGTCCCTAATTTAGGGTCACTGGTTCCAGGGAAGGGAGAGAGCCAATGCCGTAAGACAAACACAACATCCATGCCTCAGCGGGATTCGAAGCCGGACCCCTTTCGGACGAATGATCAGAGGCCAACGCCTTAGACCACTGCGCCACCGGGGCGGCTTTTCCAATTTACGTGACGTTTATCTACGCCAAAAGCTAACGCCCTTATCAAAGGCAGGAATGCCAATTTTAGCAAAGTTAAATAGGTTACTCGCACTACAGACAAATATTTAAAGTACGACAAAACGCAAAGCTACTGAGGAATATGTGTGGTTCGTTTTAGAGACCGTGGCACATTGTTCAGGTGAACAGCACGATCAGTGTTTTCGATTTACGTGACGTTTCAACAGAGGTCATCGCTCTTTAAACATTTATAAGCGAGTCACAGAAACATTATCATCGGCCACCACCGGGAATCGAACCCAGATCCTTCCAGTTACGCGCCGGACATGCTTCCACCGCACCACAATTTTAGCAAAGTTAAATAGGTTACTCGCACCACAGACAAACTATTTAAAGTACGATAAATTGCGAAAGTACGTACTGAGGAATATGTGTGGTTCGTTTTCGGGAATGTGGCGCATTGTTCAGGTGAACAGCACGATCAGTTTTCCCGATTTACGTGACGTTTATCTACGCCAAAAGCTAACGCCCTTATCAAAGGTCGGAATGCCAATTTTAGCAAAGTTAAATAGGTTACTCGCACCGCAGACAAAATATTTAAAGTACGACAAAACGCGGAAGTACGTACTGAGGAATATGTGTGGTTCGTTTTGGGGACCGTGGCACATTGTTCAGGTGAACATCACGATCAGTTTTCTCAATTTACGTGACGTTTATCTACGCCAACAGCTAACGCCCTTATCAAAGGCAGGAATGCCAATTTTAGCCAAGTTAAATAGGTTACTCGCACCACAGACAAAATATTTAAAGTACGACAAAACGCGGAAGTACGTGCTGAGGAATATTTGTGGTTCGTTTTGGGGACAGTGGCACATTGTTCAGGTGAACAGCACGATCAGTTTTCCCGATTTACGTGACGTTTATCTACGCCAAAAGCTAACGCCCTTATCAAAGGCAGGAATGCCAATTTTAGCAAAGTTAAATAGGTTACTCGCACCACAGACAAAATATTTAAAGTACGACAAAACGCGGAAGTACGTGCTGAGGAATATTTGTGGTTCGTTTTGGGGACAGTGGCACATTGTTCAGGTGAACAGCACGATCAGTTTTCCCGATTTACGTGACGTTTATCTACGCCAAAAGCTAACGCCCTTATCAAAGGCAGGAATGTCAATTTTAGCAAAGTTAAATAGGTTACTCGCACCACAGACAAAACATTTAAAGTACGACAAAACGCGGAAGTACGTGCTGAGGAATATTTGTGGTTCGTTTTGGGGACAGTGGCACATTGTTCAAGTGAACAGCACGATCAGTTTTCCCGATTTACGTGACGTTTATCTACGCCAAAAGCTAACGCCCTTATCAAAGGCAGGAATGCCAATTTTAGCAAAGTTAAATAGGTTACTCGCACCACAGACAAAATATTTAAAGTACGACAAAACGCGAAAGTGCGTACTGAGGAATATTTGTGGTTCGTTTTGGGGACAGTGGCACATTGTTCAGGTGAACAGCACGATCAGTGTTTTCGATTTACGTGACGTTCAAAGAGAGGTCATCGCTCTTTCCACGTTTATAAGTGAGTCGCAGAGAAATTCTCATCGGCCACCAATGGGAATCTGACGTGGCATGGAGGCAATGAGAGTCCGAATAGAGTCCTGAGGTATCGTTGACCATGCAGTGTTGATCCGCGTCCAAAGTTCATCTTCAATTTGCGAGTGTGGGATTGCATTCAACCAATGTCCAATCGTGTCACAGAGATGCTCGAGGGGAGAGAGGTCGGGGGATCGTGCTGGCTGAAAAAGCATCCGCACACCGTGCAAAGCATTCAGGCTAATCAGAGTGGTATGCGGCCAGGCGTTATCCTGTTGAAAAACGGCGTTTAGGATGCCCTGCAGATACGGTAGTGCCACGGGCCGCAGTACCTCGTCAGCATAGCGGCGTGCCGTCAATGTGCCCGTAAAGCGTACCAGCGGTGAGCGGTTGTTGGCGCTGATAGCACCCCACACCATGATTCCACGTTGCCGTGCCGTGTGGCGCTGAACAATGGCGGAGGTATCCACCTGTTGGCTACGTCGCCTCCAGACTCTCACACGGCAATCCTCCATGGTGAGGCCAGAGTTGGAAACGGATCAAAAATTTCGGACCCGACCTGGACGTCCCATAACTAGACCCGGACCCGCAACTGACCCGGACAAATCTTCTTTGAACTATAAATTCGAAACTCAATTTATATATATACATACAAATATAATATATAATTCATCCCAATTATTGCTTGATATTTAATATCTCAAATCCTTTTTTAATAATAAAATTTGGTTACTTGCTAAATTTTAGTGCCACTATTTTGCGTAATCCAGTAGTAATGGCTGACTATGGAGTATATTACAAATGGAAATAATTATTTACGATTACACAAATGTATTTTTTAATTTTATTTAGATTGTTCACTCTTTCCACGCTTTGATGGAAGTGCGCATACTTTCATATGGTCCGTTAGAGTTTTGGTTCCATAATCTTTTATTACACCGTCGACATTATTTGTAATTATACACTTTCCACATTTTGAACAACAAGCAAGACCAAACAACACAGAATTATTCACCGGTTCCTTAATGAGACGAATGAATTTCCAGCATTCACTCTTCCCCTTGTGGTTTTCAACAAGCACCTATTTGTTGGCCTCGACGCCTTTCTCAACCTCCTTAATATGAAATTCATCCATATTAACAAATAAGGAATTAATGTCGACATGACACGTCATGGAAACGGCATGTTAGCACATCAATCGAAAACCTCTGAATGCTCAATGTAAATGATGCGATGTGAAAAGTAACTCTTAGTCATACAGTGAACTTCGCACGGAGAGAGTGAATCAGCTGAGAAGCAGGAGAATGGCGTTTGCCTGTACCTTGCCCTGGACAATCTCACTGTAAAAGAACGCAAAGGAAGGATATTTTTACGATATGGAGTCGGTGTGTTGTCTGATGTCGTTCGGTGGAAATCTTCGTTGCTTTAAGAAAGAGACGACAATATTTTTGCATGGCAAATGATTATTCACTCCGTGGGAACCAGTATCGACTACAGAATTTCACAAAGCGCATTTTTCTTTGGAATATATTTTTCCCTTTTTAAAAATAAAACGCAAATAAAATCGATCAGAAACACATTGACCAGCGAGAAATTGTCGAAACGTTGACCCGTGGCCCGTTTCCATCGCTGGGTGAGACAGAACCGCGATTCGTCGCTGAACACCACAATGTTACATTCGGCATACTACGCAGCTCTGGAGAGATACCACTCCAAGCGGTGACGACGATGGCTCGCTGTTAAGCATAGATTTCGCAACTGACAGCTGGGCAGGAAACCAGACTTAGCCAATCGGCGCGACACTGTCCGCGTCATTACCGAAGCATCCAAGCCTCCCAGTACACTCCGTAAAATGTCGCCCTTTGTGGCCTGTGGGTCCGCTACGGCATGACGTCGGATGCGACGATCGGTGAGGTATGACGTCCGCATCTCCGAACTCCTTAAAACGTTGCACATATCCTTCTTGGGACCACTGTCTCCAAATGCGACCGACAGCTGTGGCACCAAGTTCCGTTTTTTCCGCAATACCACGCAAGGACCATCCGGCGGTACGAATGCCTATGATGACACCTCTCGTGAACTCATACGTTTGACGAAATCGCGTACTACGGCGTCTTAACGGCATTGGCACCCCGTGTTCGTTCTCCAGACGCGGTTACAACAGAACCACTCACTTCTCGCGGCAGTGACGACGTCTCGACTGATGGCCTCACGGGTTGGTTGTCCGCTTATATCCCACGCGCCGTTCGTGCGATTTACCTACAAATGGAATCATTTGCATAACATGTACGTGTGGCACCCACCCTGCAATTTTGCATGGCGCTGCGTTCACATCTTCGTGTTATGGTATTTTCTCTGTCAGGCAGTGTAGCATTTAACATCTTTTTTTTTTTTCTTTGATTGGAGGTTTAACGACCACCGTGAGCAACTCAATGAGCTATAAGCAGTCGCCCGTCCCTAATTTAGGGTCACTGGTTCCAGGGAAGGGCGAGAGCCAGTGCCGTAAGACAAACACAACATCCATGCCTGACCGGGATTCGAACCCGGACCCCTTACGGACGAATGATCAGAGGCCAACGTCTTAGACCACTGCGCCACCTTTAACATCTTGAAATTTCATTTATGTGTTTACATTTATACGCTTTCTACGGCCATACCCTAAGAAAACGTACTACCGAGATTCCGGCCACTACCCTATTCCATTTCGTTCTGCTTAAGAACTGAAACCAGTGGTCTATATTTAAGTTAGAAATAAAGTAAGTGAAGCACTCTAAGGACTTATTATGCATGGTCTCAGGCAAGGATTCGAACCAGCATTTTTTTTTTTTTACTGGACGAATGAATGAGTAAGATTTCTACAAAGAAGCATTTCATTTTTCGCGTGCGAGAGAACAAAGATGTTTGCTCTTTAGGAAGACAAGCTTGTGTCAAGCATAAAGCTGTCTCTTTCCCTTCACAGTTACAATAGCCGAAACTTCGAAAAAGGAGATTTCGAAAGTCTTAGTAACTGAATAAGGAAGGGAAATTAAGTGCTGTTTACAGAGTGGCTTTGTGCGTGGTGATAGATAACAAACGAAATGAAAGGGGGAAATGAAATTGGGTTGTCAGGGAAAATAAAATGAGTTATTGATGAGTCTCGGCGACGGGGCGCGGGAAAGAGTAATTGAACAGTGGGAGAAAATAAACGCTCAAACCATGCAAGGTGAGGGATTGATCGTTCGTCAGAATGTAGATTCGGCGAAATGGAAATAATTGTTGACAATCACTCGGCGCCCAGGAGATATCCGTCTGCATAAATCATCAAGAGCGAAAACTCGCAGGCTCTCTAGAGCATACAGACAGACGGCATTGGTTTGACTGTGAAGCGTTGAAATTAGTAAACTGTCGTGCGCACGATGAGACTGTCTAAGTGGAAACTGTGCTAAAGGGAGGAAACCCCTTCAAGTTCTCATTTAAGCCGCCTCGCATTCCCAGTGCCTGAAAAGTACTCGAAACTGCGCAAGGCTTTTAAGCCAAAACACAATTGTTTACAGGTTTATACCTTCGAGGAAAACGACAGAGCAGAGAACTTCACAAACACAGCACAATGATTGCTCTCCAAATGTCTAAATGCTCAAGCAGCGGAGACACTCGTCTCACGAGAATTTCATTTCTCGCGTGACTTTACATATGCATTTCTGCTTACAAGCACGCACTTTAATAAAATTTAACGCCTATGTAATTTAAACTCGCAGTGATCACAAGGTTTATGCCAGAGGAATGAGGTAGTTTTTATAACAAAACAATAAAAAGACTTGCAAATGTATCGTTCTTGCCCTACAACAACGATAAATTTAATAATTTAAGGATATAAATAAAATTTTGAATTTTCTCGGAAACTATAAGAAGTTTTCATATGAACTTTAAGGAAATCGTATAATTTAACATGCTCTTTCTTATTATATATATTACCGGCAATGTCTGAAATTAGGCATTGAACAGAATGCCTAAAATGGGACGTCAAAGTATGAAACGCTTAAACATTTCACACATCTCCTAGGCATTCTATTCAGTGCCAAAAGGCAAATCGGCAAAGTATAAAATACTACCGCCGGAGACTTTTTTATTAAGGTGGCGAGGCACGTGACTTTCAATGTTCGCAAAATTGAATCTGAAATACAGGCCAAAAAATGAAAATGTACTGTGACAAAAAAAAAAAAAAAAAAAATTCCTCTTGTATCTTTGGGGGTCACTGTACGATTTCCCATTCCTGACGTCGATAAGGGACAAGGTAAATCGGGTCATCTGTTGGTAATTATTATGAGTGTGACAGAAGACGGTTTTAATAGACTTGAAACTACTCGAGGGATTTTGAACCAACTCTACACGCCAGGTCACAATTCACTTTACGGCCAAAGGGCTTACTCAGAGCTGAAGACTTTCCCGACCACGAAATTCCCCTTAGATCAACTGCTATCGCTCAGTCCACAGGATGTGGTCAAGGATTCGTGAGGTGTATGTGCAAGACCTAGTGCCAACATAGGAAGTCCTCTTGTGTGAAAAAGACAATTGAATTTAATTCAAAATGCCCTTCTAGCCTTCCTTGTTGCAGCAAATAGCTCAGTGCTAGTCTTTTTCTCTTGTTCTTTCAGTAAGAAAGTCATATACTTTACTTTGTATTTCTTCCTTGATTTTCATGTACGTGTTTTCAATAAAGGCCTTTTCATGATTCTATTTTCATACTTTGCCTAAATAGTTTTTGTCGTTTTATATAATGCCTAGGATTTATATAGAATGCGTAGGAAAAGTATATACAATGTTAAAATGACATAAATATTTCATGCTTCGCTTAAAAAAGTAACGCATTCCATAGATTTTCTAGGCATTTTGCACACTGACTGTTTTTCACACACTGCTGGTAATATACATACAGAATAAGAACACTAGTTTTTCATTAGAGAACAAATAGCGAGTAGGAATACCTGATCACAAGACATGTTTAAAACGAGACAGCCAAAATGAGTCAGGATGTAGTGGGGTACTCCTCATAAAAATATATGCTTATATGCTTCACAGAGAGGTTTCATGCTTTTATGGTGTGTTTCCAGAAGTTGTCCTGGCAGTAGCGATCATTGTTCCACCATGGCGCTTCTAAACTCCTACAGACTTTTTGGGATGAGGCTGAAAGACTGCAACATGTCTGCCTAAAGCATTCCAAGTATGCTCAACAGGGTTCAGATCAGATGAACGAGTTGGCCACTCCATAAGTTGATGGTGAAGATAAAAAAAAATGGTCAAGAATTCTGAGGACGTGTATTATCATTCTGTAGGTTAAAATTGTCGCCAACAGCTCACGCATGAAGCCGAACACAGTGTTCTGGGATTTAATCCCTATACATCTGAGGATTCACAGAGGCAGTTTGAAACACTTTAAAATCTGTGCAGCCCCACAAAGATACGCTTGTCCACACCATGACACCACCACCACCACCGTACGTGTCTGTTTCTAAGACGTTTAAAGGATGGTCGCGTGTCCAAATTATTTCCGTCCGGAGTTATTCAGGAGAACAAATCTGGACTCATCCGTAAAGAGAACAGAGATTCACTGATCATCAACCTAGGGTACATGATTAGCGCACACTTCGACCATCTGTTCTATAAACTCAATAACAGCTCTTTGGTTTAGGCGAAAATTCATCTTTTGCGTTGACCAATCTAGCTGCAAAGTTAATGCACACAATTGAAGTGGATTAGGAACATCAAACAGATGTTTGATCTAGTTCGAAAGAACGGGCAGATTAGTGAAAGCGCATATGGGCGGACGACCCCAGATAGCGGAGGACACAATAGACGATGTGAAGCAACAGTTATTGGCATCCCCACGAAAATCTATTCGGCGGCTATCCCAAAAGACCGGACGATCGTATTAGACATGTCAAAGAGCAGCTAATTACGAGAAGATTAAGACGTGCCGTATCACGGCTGTGAAACGAGTTACAGCCACCGGATTTTGCAAAGCGATTGGCATATTGTCAATGGTTTTCCCAAATTGTTCGCCGAAAACCCAGCCCAGTTTGCTATAACATTGTTTATTGACGAAGCATGTTTCAATTTTTCCGGCTATGTAAATCCGCAAAATACACGGTCGTGGGCCAGTGATAATCACCACTCCATCTATGAAGAGCCATTGCATTCAGTGAAAATCGATGTCTGGTGTGCAGTGTCCCGACGCCGTATCATTGGGCCAATCTTTTTAAAGACACGGAGATTACCGACCGATACTTGGAGATCTTTAATGAGTTTGTGAACCAGCTGGATGATCAGAAACTTGCAGATGGTTACATTCAACAAAACGGTGCCACGTGCCCCACCTCCAATAAGAGGCAGAAATTCGCAGCTTTTTCCAGGACAGGATTATCTCCAAAGTCCTGTGGCCGCCTAGGTCTCCCGACCCAACACCCCCCAGATTTCTTTCTCCGGGGACTTTTAAAACGCAAGGTTTACCACAACGGGCCAACATCACATGTGAAATTACCCACCATCGACGTCGCTCCGCTACATCACACAGTTACCAATATGAAGCGTCAGGTGAATGTGTGCCTGGACGCTGGCGGTAGACACTTTCATCATCTTTTATGAGACATTCCCGTTTGTCATGGATCAAGGTATGTTTTAAATTAATTTCATTCAAATGTGCTTTTGCAATCGTGAGTTGATTAAAAAAAAAATAAGTGTTCAGTCTCGAGTGAATCACCCTGTACTAAATGTTATACCTACTACAGTATTTAAATAACTACCGTATATACTCGTGTATAAGTTGATTTCTGCAGTTACTTCATTCATGGAGAGTAAAGCATTTGTTCCAGCAGCAAACGAATCGTGATACATTTACCAAACGTAGTAAGGCACACCGTTATTTAAAAAGAAAATAGAAAAAAAAAGGAACTTCGTGAAACATATTTGGAAAGCGCAAATAGGTCTTGATGTCAATCTGATAGTTTTCTTATCCCATAAAGAAATATGCATGCCGTAAAAAAATAAATATGTATCTTTTGAAGTTCTCAATGGATTTCTTCAAGATGTAAAGTGAATCTTTATTTTGATGTATTGCGGACACTCTAAAATTTGCACGCTACTATTTTTTAAATTTAAGAAAATTTGTTCTAAAATCTTTTCTCCCACTACCCTGTGCAGCGTAGCAGCTGTCGGTCAACTGCTGAGTTGTACGAGTGTGTGATTGACAGAGTGGTCGTATATCTACTCCCGAGTTTCATCCCTCCTCTCCACCGTGTTTGTGACAAACAATCGGCTTTAGTGACAAAACCAAACATCGCTCCATTCAGTAAAGATGCAATCCTTTTTGCTCGCTCTTAGTCTTCAGAAAAAGTTACTGTTTGTTTGATTTTTAGAGCCGGGGCACACTCAATTTAATGGCAAACATAAGTAGGTTGTTAAACTAATGCACTTTTTTACTATCGGTGGCAGTGTTATTCTGAGTGATCGGCCAAGTTTAAATACTTTCATTTTCGGGATGCATTGATCAAGTTACCACAGTTCTGTAGATTGTCACATCTCTCTTCGCCGTCGCTAAGCAGGGGCAGCGGTCTCCTTTTGCAATAGTCTGTCCTTTTCCCTCTTCATCCTCCCCGTCGAGAATTGAGCACGGTCGTAGGTCACGGCACGGTGCAACTTAAACTACTGGATGACACGTGCACCTCTTTCCTCTGGGTGATTCACCAGCGGGGCAGTCAAGGCCAAATCGACGGATCTAAAACGGACTTTGAGACATCCTTGCGAAATGTGTTTTTCTTTTTTTTTTTTTTTTTTTTTTTTTTGATTGGAGGTTTAACGACCACCGTGAGCAACTCAATGGGCTATAAGCAGTCGCCCGTCCCTAATTTAGGGTCACTGGTTCCAGGGAAGGGAGAGAACCAGTGCCGTAAGACAAACACAACACCCATGCCTGACCGGGATTCGAACCCGGACCCCTTACGGACGAATGATCAGAGGCCAACGCCTTAGACCACTGCGCCACCGGGGCGGCTTGTGTTTTTCTATTTGTGAATTAAAAAAACTCGTAAATATAAAATCAAGAAAATTCTTAGCAATAATTTTCTTCTGCACCAGTAGCACCCAAAAAATGACTAAATATACAACTACAAATGAACTGATGGCGCAAAGGGCTAAGTATGCACATTTCCATAAGGCATCAAATTTTTGGTTTTCAACCTATCAGAAATATTTTCTGTGTATAGGTCGACCCCTAATTTCCACCTAAATATTTTATTAAAAAAAGTCGACCTATACACGAGTATATACGGTATAAGAAATCATGCTCTTCTGTTTACAGAAGGGATGTCCCCAGCAGGGGAGCGAACTACTACAGGGGCTCTCAGGTCGTTAAGCAGAGAAATCCCTGTAAAATTGGAACTTGGAACATGAGATTACTTACACAATGTGGAGAATTTAAAAAAGGAAATTAGCCGAATGAAAAATGATGTTCTTGGAATTAGCGAAGAAAGCAAGAGATTAATATCACATTAAAGGGTGAAAGAGTAACTCAAATTAAGGACATCAAATAGAAGTCATCGCTCTTTGCACGTTTATAAGTGAGTCACGGAAAAATTTTCATCGGCCGCCACCGGGAATCGAACCCATGGGTCTTCCAGTTACGCGCCTCATATGCTTCCACTGCACCCTCGAAATTCTCCAGACTCACATTTCGAGGCCGCTGTGGTGCAGTGGAAACATATGAGGCGCGTTACTGGAAAACCCTGGGTTCGATTCCCGGTGGCGACCGATGAGAATTTTTCCGTGACTCACTTATAAACGTGGAAAGAGCGATGACTTCTATTTGATGTTCCTAATCCACGTCAACTGTGTATTTATCAAATTAAGGACTTCGTTTACCTAGATAGCATTTTTACATCCGATAGAAGAAATGTAAAAGATGTGAGAACTAGGATAGCACAAGCCAAGAATGCTTTCAATAGGAAAAGAGGACTATTAACATCCAAGTCCATCTCTCTGGGAACAAATAATTTTTTTATAAAAACTTTTATATGGAATGTAACGATATATGCATCTGAAACTTGGACATTGCAAAAAAAAAAAAAAATGCTCCGACCAAAATGCCTAGTCTCTTCTTTTCCCTTGATACGTAGTCTATTATTTCATTTGTCTAACAGTGGTCAGATCTAGTGATATGTCAGCCCACTACCACTTGAGTATCTTTTCTTTGGTTATGATGTTATCGCCGCCCCGGTGGCGGAGTGGTCTAAGCGCTGGCTTTTGACCATTCGTCCGAGATGGGTCCAGGTTCGAATACCGGTTAAGTATGGATATTGCGTTTGTCTTACGGCACTGGCTCTTTTCCTTAACCAGTGGCTCTAAATTGGAGATTGTCAACTACTTATAGCCCATTGAGTTGCTCACGGTGGTCGTTAAACCACCAAACAAACATATATGAGATTATTAACTACCTGATCCATGTGTTTCTCTTCCTATCTTTCCTGGTTACACCAAGTATACATCTGCCCAAGCTTTTTCCAGTTATCTGTAGCCTTTCTTTGTAAGTCTGTTTTTATTTAAAAGTACGTGTCTCTGATGCATAAGCAAGAACTGGAAGAATGCATTGTTAATCATTTTTTCCTTTGAGACGTATTGGAAAATGGAACTTGAAAAATTTCATTGTTTCCTGCGAAGACCCTTCAATCAAGTTTTATACGCCTATTTATTTCTTTTTCGACTTGTGCCTTGCTTGATATTTGTTTCGATAGTAAATGTGGGCATCGATTACTCCTAAATTTGCCCCACAAACTTCCAGATCTCCAGTTATTGTAAAAGCATTGTACAATTGCCGTTCCATAAAAACAAAGTAAAATCACACAAAATGAAGAAATGTATGCTTTTTTTTCCCAAATTTATCTTCCCTCGGATGATATGTAACGGTCCCATCGTTCAGTCCACTTTTCAAAGCACGTGGCGAAGGCATTTTGTGGAAGCTTCTTTAGCGAGCCCTGTACAGCTTGAATAACGTCAGCATCTGTGTTGAATGTTGCGACACGGAACTTCTCCTTCATTGTTGAAAACAACCAGAAATCCTACGAAGCGAGGTCAAGACTTTAGGCAGTCTGTGGCATGATTTCAATACTGCATTTCGTAAGAAACTGCTGAACACAAGCAGCCACATGTGGACGAGCGTTATCATGGTGTAGGGTCCACTTGCCCACCAGTTCCGGTCGCTTAATCGATATGTGTCGTCGCAGACGCTTCAAGACTGAAATGTAATACCCACCGTTGACAGCAATTTGTGGAGAAACGGATGCTGGTAGACTACACCTTAATGATCAAAGAAAATTATCGTCATCACCTTTCCAGTTGATTTGGTTTGGCGGACTTTTTCCTTTCGGAGGAGGTGAGCCTGTGTGTTTCCAGGCACTTGTTGCTCACTTCGTGAGGGGGTCAAAACAGTGGACCCATGTTTCATCGGCAGTTATTAATGTTCAGAAAGTTTGGATCCTTTGCAATCATTTGTTCCGCTCATGACACATCTGAACTCTGGTTGACAATCGCTGTCTCGTCAGGTGATGAGGTACCCATACGATGCAGCAGTAATTTGTCGTCTAGAATGCGCAATGGCGACGTTTTTGAAGCATTAGTTGACGCCACTATGTCTTCACACGCCATTCGTCGATCTTCTTGCAGGACTGCCCAAACAGTGTTAACAATACGCTCCGTAAGAGCACTTTCAGGTCGACCAGGCCTAGGAGCGAGTAGTGCCGACAAACGCCCTTTTTTGAAATCATGGTGCCACCTAAAGATTGTTGACTCACCCAAACATTTATCTTTGTAAGCTTTTTCATTAGTCAACTGCTTCTGGAGCCGTTTTACCCAAATGATAGCAAAACTTTATTGCTCAACACATTTCACTTCTTAACTCTGTATCACTCACCTCCATAGCTGTATGGCGAAATGCAGACGTACCTTAAACAACTGCACAATAAAAAAAACAACCAGAATCGCCTGTCATGGCTAATAACTGTTGCTATAGATACTTCCTTAATTTAGTTAGTCGTCTGCGTGGTTATTTTTCCGCTTCGCATTGTTGCCAACTCAAAAAGAATTATTCTCAGTTTTTATGGAACGGCCTTTATACGTTACTTTTGTAAGTTAGTCCTTAGTTCCAGTTCCTTACCCTTGTCATGATGTTCCTGGATCTCACACTGCAGCCCTGAGGGGTATTACATCTGAAATTGACTATGTCGTCAGCAAAATGAAGGTGCGTTAAATAATCTCCATTAATCTTATCTATTGTGTTCCCAGTTCAATGATTGAAAGGTATTCTACATCATGGTATTTAAGAATTTGCAAGATATGGGGTCACCGTGTCTCAAATTTAGATTTCTTTTCTTTTACAAGCCCCAAAATAATTGTGTTCTGCAACATGGTATTTAAGAATTTGCAAGATATGTTGTCACCGTGTCTCATATTTAGATTTCTTTTCTTTTACAAGCCCAAAAGTAATTGTGTTCTGCAACATGGTATTTAAGAATTTGCAAGATATGTTGTCACCGTGTCTCATATTTAGATTTCTTTTTACAAGCCCAAAGGTAATTGTGAGTTCGTTGGAATTAGAGGGAGATAGTTATGAAGAAATGAGTTACTGAGCAGGACTATTCCTTTGTGAATTAGGACACCATACTACTGTCGACTCACCGCTGTTCACCTAAGACGCCCATTTCTGGAGTGTGCCAGTTAGTGAACAGTTAATCCGCGATAGAGATATGCTGTTGGAGAAAGCACTTGGCCATGAGGACTTTCTGGACAGCGTTCGATGGCTAAATCGTTTCAAAGAATTTTATGACTACGTTGTGAAAACGATCTAGTGTCAGGTAGGTGCTGTGCCTGCGGAGAGCGTGGATGAACGGAGAGAAATGGCTGCTTTTATAATACAGTCCAGAGGATGTGTTTATGCTGATTAAGCGAAGATGTATTCCCAAGTACAGCGCTTCAAGGAGAAAATTTTATTGGTGGAAGAATCACCAAAATCAAAAATTGTTGGGGGATTGTTGAAATCAGTCACTAAATCGACTTCCAACCTAATGACTGCAATTCTAAGATCTTTCGTTTGCAGATGACGATGTGTTTACTTCTCACAAAATGACCGATGCGGATACCATCTAGTCCAGAGGTGGGGAACCTTTTCATGTTGGAAGGCCTCATCAAGTTTACTGTAATCTAACAAGGCCACATTCAAGAAACTTCAATTAGATATACTTCGAAATTTATCACAGTACAGAGGTGGGGAATCTATTCATGTTGGAAGGCCGCATTAAGTTAGGCGTAATCTAACAAGGCCGCTTTCAAGAAACTTCAATTAGATATACTTCGAAATGTATCACAGTACAGAGGTGGGGAACCTATTCATGTTGGAAGGCCGTATTAAGTTAGGCGTAATCTAACAAGGCCGTATTCAAGAAACTTCAATTAGATATACTTCGAAATGTATCACAGTACAGAGGTGGGGAACCTATTCATGTTGGAAGGCCGCATTAAGTTAGCTGTAATCTAACAAGGCCGCATTCAAGAAACTTCAATTAGATATACTTCGAAATGTATCACAGTACAGAGGTGGGGAACCTATTCATGTTGGAAGGCCGCATTAAGTTAGCTGTAATCTAACAAGGCCGCATTCAAGAAACTTCAATTAGATATACTTCGAAATGTATCATAGTACAGAGGTGGGGAACCTATTCATGTTGGAAGGCCGCATTAAGTTAGCTGTAATCTAACAAGGCCGCATTCAAGAAACTTCAATTAGATATACTTCGAAATGTATCACAGTACAGAGGTGGGGAACCTATTCATGTTGGAAGGCCGCATTAAGTTAGCTGTAATCTAACAAGGCCGCATTCAAGAAACTTCAATTAGATATACTTCGAAATGTATCATAGTACAGAGGTGGGGAACCTATTCATGTTGGAAGGCCGCATTAAGTTAGGCGTAATCTAACAAGGCCGCATTCAAGAAACTTCAATTAGATATACTTCGAAATGTATCATAGTACAGAGGTGGGGAACCTATTCATGTTGGAAGGCCGCATTAAGTTAGGCGTAATCTAACAGGGCCGCATTCAAGAAACTTCAATTAGATATACTTCGAAATGTACATTATTTTGTAAAAATATCACTAAGTACTAACTTCAAAAAATGAAAAAAAAATATTTTTAATACTAAAGTTAACTAACGTTTTTATAACTTTGTTGTGACTGCCTTTTGTTGGAAAGCATTTGAATATTTTTAATGACTTTGTTGTTAGTCATTTTATAACGAAGTGAATTTCTCCGTCATTTTTATCCGCGCCGGGGTTCGAACCCGGGTCCACTCATTCCGGAATAAGTTGCTCTACCAATTGAGCTACGCGGACATTTGTTCTGATTCCTATCTGCCTTTATGTCGTGTACGTCCTTCTGGCAGGTACGTCACATCTCCTGGTACGTTACATCATCTCCCCCTTATTTTTCTTTTGAAGTGCTGCTCATATTTTTCCTATCTCGCGGTGTGGAAATACCATCACACCAATGCGAGATTTTGAACGGTCGGGTCATCCGGATAGTTCGGGCGCCATTATAACGAAGTGAATTTCTCCGTCATTTTTATCCGCGCCGGGGTTCGAACCCGGGTCCACTCATTCCGGAAGAAGTTGCTCTACCAATTAAGCTACGCGGACATTTGTTCTGATTCCTATCTGCCTTTATGTCGTGTACGTCCTTCTGGCAGGTACGTCACATCTCCTGGTACGTTACTATTTTTATTGGAAAGCATTTTGGGTTACAAATGGAGGCCCGCACTCTTAGGTGATCATCTCGATGGGTATCAGTCATTTGTGACCTTAAAGGAGTCTTGATTTGGGTTAGGTAGGAGAATGTAGATTCGCAGCAATAAGTGGTTTAAAAGCAAGAAAACATTTTTTGCTAATCTTGCCGTGCCAAAGGCGCAGGCAATCTATTGCATTTTTCCATATTTCAACTGGATCTTTCTTAGCGTCAAATAAGGACTTTAAAATGTCATCTGAGAGCTCAATCAATTCCATGTGTAATTCTTTAGGAGCCATAGAACGAAATCATAAGCGTAGCAGGTGTTAAAATAGACCTTATGACTTACTAATGTTTTAATTGTGCCCGTCAGTCAGGAAGCATTATTTCGTTGAATCTTCTTTTACTCTTTGGTACTTTAAGTACATTAATTTTAGGATTAAAATAAAAATAATAAAAGGTGAACAAAAACATTAATAAAAATAAAAGCATTTGTTCTGAAAATTTTGAATTCACTAAAAAGGCCGCAGATTTCCCCACCCATGATCTAATCAACACAGGAAAACGAAAATAATGGGAATGTTGAAAGCAACGACGAAAAAGAAGATTCTACGACCTATTTGACTATTTGACGACTGATAGTGCTTCAGAAGCACTGTCGTGCTTGGAAAAAATTCACCCCATTTCGTGTCATCACAAATTAACTTCCTGGAAGACATGTTTTCCCATATGCATTCTTTGCACATTTTTCTTAATAATTCCAGCTACAAATTGCTTCGTTAAAAAAGTCACTGATTTCGTACATACTAAATTGCGAAAAATAGGTAAAGTTCTGAATATTACGTATATTTCTCTTATTTTTACTAAGCAAAATTTCTTTAAGATTTTTGATTTGAAATTTTCAAAATAAATGCACATGTAAATTGAATTGTTTAGTAAAATGTTGAATTCCGTTTTTACGATATTTTTTACAGCGAAATATTTCGGTGGCCTCGTTAAGTTTGTTCTAACGGGGTACTACTCAAATCTGAACACAATTAAAGTTACATTTTTATATAGCAATCTTGTTAAGAAAAAACGTGACTATTTTTCGTGCATGAATTTACTTTCATGTTAAAATTTTGATGTCTTTTTAAGAATTGTTATACCTGTAACACTTTTTTTTTTATTGGAGGTTTAACGACCACCGTGAGCAACTCAATGGGCTATAAGCAGTCTCCCATCCCTAATTTAGGGCCACTGGTTCCAGGGAAACGGAGAGAGCCAGTACCTTAAGACAAAAAGAACATTCATGACTCACCGGGATTCGAACCCGGATCCCTTCCGGACGAATGATCAGAAGCCATCGCTTAGACCACTGCACCTCCGGGGCGGCTAACACTATTTTGATCACCTTCAAATATGTGAATGATTAAGAATAATATATTGGTCAGTAAATAGACGCAAAAATGTTTAATAAAATGTAGCAAGAGTTATTTCATTTGCAAGGCATAAAATTGATTTAATTTAAATTGTGAAACTGAAAGTCTTGGATATAACAATCATATTTTAGTCAGTAATAGATATTAGTAGGATATCTACAAAACGAGTTTGAAATTATTCCTTTCAAGCATTAAACGCCGCAAATATTGTCATGTTATGACGGTAACTTTCGACGGCTTACTTTTCTTTCACTTCGTCCTTAATAACACCTTTTCATTCGTATGGGTGAATTTATGTAGTCGTTTCCACACCACATTTTGCTGAGTTTTGCAGCACGCCTTTCTTTCTCTTTCCACCAAAATCGTAAATTCGCTATATCGAGAACCATTAAGAGGTTTCAGTCATGGGAACGATGGCTCGTAAAACTGAGCGAGAAAATTTTCGGGCCCCGTATTTCTGAATGAACAGGGAACTAAAAATTCCTTTTTTTTTTTTTTTTTTTTTTATGTTGCTTCGTTCTCGGATTTCAAGCTCAAAGCGCAAAATTCATGCTGCTCAAATTAGCAACTACGTTTTAATGGAAAGCAAAATTCGATAGGAGTTTCACATTTCAAAAGTACTCTTTCAATCCACTGAAGGGGAAGTATCCTTAGTAATATTTCAGATTCGGAAAACGGATTGCCTAGAACGAATGTGGATCAGTATTCGTAGTGGGGAGGAATGATATACTGGTTGTTAAAAAAACATATGGACAATAGAATCCCAACAGTTCAAAAGATAGAAACAAGCATCCCGGTAGTTCAGCCATCTTGTCCAGGAAATGAAATAAAAATATACACTGGTTTTGAAAAGTTAAGCATAATTGGTAAAACATATCAAGTAAAGGGCTAAAACCGATACAACAACGGATATTGATATGTTAATTAGCCACACACCTAAACCAATCTCAGTGCACGGTCAAATAACCTCCACTGACGTTTGATGTGCAAATATCTCATGCAATCCGCATGAGAAGAGTTGTTGTCATTGCTGATCAGAAACGTAACATGGAACAAAGATACCAGGTTGACTATTTTTTTGCAGGGTAGAATAATCGGAAAGCTCAAATCACGACAGCTGTCTTCAGAACGCTGAATGTGCAGCAAATTGTCATCTCTAGGCTTTGGAGAAGGTTCCGAGGCACTGGAGAGGTTAGACACAAACCATTACAAAGTCGTCCAAGAGTCACAACCCCTCAGCAGGACCGATATCTTGCATTAACTGCACAACGTCATTGGATGATGTATGCTCGGCAACTCTCTGCAGAGCTTGTGGCCGCCTCAGGACCAAGAGTATCAAGACAAACTGTCTCAGGGTAACTGGTCTCTATTCCAGACGTCCAATAGTTTATGTCCCGCTCAGCCCTACTAGCAGGGAGGCCCGTTTAAACTGGCGTCGGGAACATCGAAACTGGACACTGAATCAGTGGAGCAATATGATCTTTACTGATGAGTCCAGATTAAGTTACAGACTGATTCTCGTCGAATCACTCTCCGGTGAGAACGAGGAACCCGTTACAATCCCAATAATATCAAGTAAAGGGACCAATTTGGTGGTCGTGGAGTCATGGCATGGGAAGGCATCATGTTGAATGCGCGCACAGAGCTCATATTCTACAGAGGTATCGTTACTGGTCTGAGGTACAGACACGAGATACTGGAACCGCATGTGGGACTTTTCAGAGGTGCCGTGGATTCAGAGCTGGTATTCATGGATGATAATGCACTCGCCCACATAGCTCAGCTGGTGGATGACTTTTTTCGAAGTGAAGATATGCAGCACATGGAGTAGCTAGCAAGGTCTCCTGATATGAATCCGATAGAAAATGCATGGGATGCACTAGGGAGGTGAATTGCATCCCGTCAGCGTCCACCAAGGACCATTTCGGAGATCCGATCTGCTCTTCGTCAGAAGTGGGACTTCTTGCCCACAGAGATCTTGTACAACCTGAAAAGCAGCATGAGAAGTCGATGCGAGGCTTGCGAGTCAGCAAGGGGTCATCACATCATTTATTAATCCTGGCGCATCAGTTTTTCCTCAATTTTATGTACTCAAAAAAGAAAGTCACTGTGTTATTTTTTGTAAATTTGCATTTAGTAATGCAGTAAAACTTTGTTTTGTAACGCTATAAACTTTGTTTGGGGCTGCTGTTGTACTTGCAATATGTTATTCCACGTGCATACCCAGTTTTGCGCTTGTCCGACGATTGGTTCTTGATATATTAACAGGTCCATTGATTATGCTCAACATTTGGATATGAGTATAGTTTAAAATGGAAAGTTATGAAGTGCGGTTTATGTAACTTATTGTTACTTCTAGAAAGGATTATTAAACGAAATACACTTGAACTAGTATATAACGAATTGAAGATAGAATTAAAAGCAATCGATATATACGAACTTCGTTATAACCGGGCAAATTTGAAAAAAGGAGCTACTTTTGGTATATTACATTACGTCAGATTTAAAGTAGTCAATCACAGAGTGTTAATAAAAAAAATTGAAGGTAATGGATAAACACTGTATTAACTAATTGAAGGAAATCGATAAACACTTTATTAAAATATACTTATAGCTAGTAAAATACAGTATATGAGTAAGATCTGCAATAACCAAAACCCTTAGCAATCGTAAAAAATTTAATCAACGGCCAAAAATTTGAAATTCCAGCTGCAATATGTAATCTGCTGTTTGCATGTTACGTCGGAAGCGCGAGTCAATCGTTGTTTACTTTGTGCATATCGTGATACTAGCTGTTTTAAATATTTTTCAACTTCCTTTGAAGTGATGATTAAGATGCTTCTAGTACAGAATAAACTATAAGATTTTCTAAACAGAGACTAAGTGATTGAAGAGTAGCGAGGGGAGGGTATAAAAGACAACATTTGCACAGGAGATGTATGTGTGGTAAGTTTGTATGTGTGGGTAGGGGTTGGTGAAATAAAAAAAAAAGAAACATCTATTCTTGTCATCCCGCAAACTCATCTATTTGTAAGGAGAACCACAAGATGTTGCCAGCAGCAGGATATTCCCAATTTTCCACTGACATAAAACGGGGCCAAAAACTTTGTAAATGCCACTATTTTGTATGCTGATAAACTGGATGAACTTCAATATATGCTGTTTTTCCGAAGAAAATATTTTCGTAATATAAGGTTAAACTAACAACAGGATAATAGAACGAAGTTTAAGAGATCTACAAAAACTTCGATTTATGCGGAACGTCGCACTTTGGGTGCTCGTTTGGGTTAGATAATACTAGAAAAAGAGTTAAAGAACAGGGGGGGGAGCATATCTTCTGTACCATATCGCAAAAACAGAGGAGTAAAAAAATTATTGTGAAAAGTGAAAATGTGTGTCCGGGTGTTGGTTCTCGTGTGTCTGACGAGGTATCCGCAACCGCCGGTCACTTCTAGGGTATAGAAACCTCGATTCGTCGGGGAAGGCAACCTTTTCTCACTCTTCCACTGTCCAATGATGGTAGTCCCATGCGAACTGCAGGCATCGTTGCCTATGGACCTGGGTTAACATTGGCACCTTGACGCAGCGTCAAATCCGAAGACCCATGCGTAACAGGGTTCGCTTCTACTCTTATCAGGGACATGTACCTGGGTGCCCCAGCGTTCATTTGCGAGGTCCATTGCTGCGCAGTTGCGCGTCGATTTTTTTTATTAGAGGTTTTAACGACCGCCGTGAGCAACTCAATGGGCTATAAGCAGTCGCCCGTCCCTAATTTAGGATCACTGGTTCCAGGGAAGGGAGAGAGCCACTGCCGTAAGACAAACACAAAATCAATGCCTCACCGGGATTCGAACCCTGACCCATTTCGGACGAATGATCAGAAGCCATCGCTTAGACCACTGCGCCACCAGGGCGGCTGCGCGTTGATTGCCCTATACCAGTCGACGTTCTGCTGTGGCATCGATGGCCTTTGAGGCTCCACAGTTATGACGTCGGGAGGTACTCGGTATGCCAACGGTCCATTCCTGGTATAGCACCTCGCGAACAGCCCACGAAGTCTGCTGTTTCTGAGATACTTCGCATCATTGGCGTGGTAGCCAATGATCATTCCTTTTAACGTCCGGCAAATCACTACCTCTGCCCATTGTGTTCACGTAACGTACTATGGCTAATCTGTCTTGGCCGGTCGTTTATATCTCCGTGTGGTCGACCTTGTCACTCGCACTCTGTGACGCACTTGGGCGGGTACGCTGTGAGTTCGGTGGTGGTTACATTATTCTGTATAAACAGTATATATACGTACTCAAGAGCAGAGTCAGAGACAAAATTTCACCTAAGAATTTAAAACTAAATTTGCTGAAAAACCTGAAGATCATGACGCGCAACGCAGCAGTTATGAATTTTCAGAATTCACATACTATTAAGAAGAGACAGATGCAAAAAAATCTTTATCTTGTACTAAAACAACTAAGAAATACTCAAAAACCAACAGGTATGAGCATTTCTTAGTTGTTTTAGTACAAGATAAAGATTTTTTTGCATCTGTCTCTTCTTAATAGTATGTATATATACGTATATATATATATATATATATCATCATCATTGTCAACAAATATCAATCTCCACTGCTGGATTGATAATGGTTGACTGACTGCTAAGTAAGAATCAAGGCATGGGGAGCAATTCTAGGATGCCTATTAATCAAAAATAAATATGCAGAGATTAATATCTCATTAAATATGACTGAGAACGGAGATCTCCTTAGGGGAGTGGTTCACTGCGTCGACAACTCATTTCGTCGACGCCACTTCGTCGACAACTCATTTCGTCGACACTATACAGTATATGCTTTCGTAAAATCTACAGTTTTCAATTTAGAACCACCAAATTTGGTATACTATCTCATTGTACTCTTACACCAACTTAGAAAACAGACGGAAGAGGTCAGGCCCGGGGTCTAGGGGGCCCATACAACGTTTTCGTAAAACCTACAGTTTTCAATTTAGAACCACCAAGTTTGGTATACTATCTGATTGTACTCTTACACCAACTTAGACCGCAGACGGAAGAGGTCGTGCCCAGGGTCAAGGGGCCCCCATACAACATTTTCGTAATATCTACAGTTTTCAATTTAGAACCACCAAATTTGGTATACTACCTGATTGTACTCTAACTTAGACCGTACACTGTTTTTTGAAGGGGTTGGGGCCCTAGGTTAAGGGGGCCCCGTACAACATTTTCGTAAAATCTAGTTTTCAATTTAGAACCACAAAATTTAGTATACTATCTCAGTGTACCCTTACACCAACTTAGACCCCAGACGGAAGAAGTCGCGTCCCAGTGTCAAGGGGCCCCCATACAACATTTTCGTAAAATCTACAGTTTTCAATTTGGAACCACCAAATTTGGTACACTGTCTCATGGTACTCTAACTTAGACCGTACACGGTTTTTGGAAGGGGTCGGGGCCCTAGGTCAAGGGGGCCCCATACAAAATTTTGCAAAATCTACAGTTTTCAATTCAGAACCACCAAATTTGGTATACTATCTCATGGTACTCTAACAACTTAGCTCGCAGATAGGGTATTGCAGTGCAGAATTGTTTTTTTTTCGATTGGAGGTTTAACGACCACCGTGAGCAACTCAATGGGTTATAATCAGTCGCCCGTCCCTAATTTAGGGTCACTGGTTCCAGGGAAGGGAGAGAGCCAGTGCCGTAAGACAAACACAACATCCATGCCTCACCGGGATTCGAACCCCGTTCGGACGAATGATCAGAGGCCATCGCTTAGACCACTGCGCCACCGGGGTGGCAAGTGTGCAGAATTGTGTTGCAGTTCTTAAGCAAAAAATGGAAAATTTTGATAAAATTTTGTATGAGGCTCCCTTTACCCCGACCCCTTCCAAAAACCGTGTACGGTCTAAGTACAATGAGATAGTATACCAAATTTTGTGGTTCTAAATTGAGAACTATAGATTTTACGAAACTGTTGTATGGGGGCCCCTTGACCCCGGGCACTGACCGCTTCCGTCTGTGGTCTAAGTTGGTGTAAGAGTACAATCAGATAGTATACCAAATTTGGTGGTTCTAAATTGAAAATTGTAGATTTTACGAAAATGTTGTATGGGGCCGGGTCCCCTTGACCCCGGGCCCCGACGTCTTCCGTCTGTGCTCTAAGTTGGTGTAAGAGTACAATCAGATAGTATACCAAATTTGGTGGTTCTAAATTGAAAACTGTAGATTTTACGAAAATGTTGTACGGGGGCCCCTTGATCCCGGGCCCCTACCTCTTCCGTCTGTGGTCTAAGTTGGTGTAAGAGTACAGTGAGATAGTATACCAAATTTGATGGTTCTAAATTGAAAACTGTAGATTTTACGAAAATGTTGTATGGGGCCCCGACCCCTTCCAAAAACCGTGTACGGTGTAAGTTAGAGTACCATGAGAGAGTATACCAAATTTGGTGGTTCTAAATTGAAAACTATAGAATTTACGAAAATTTTGTATGGGGCCCCTTACACGCCGGGCCCGACCTCTTCCAAAAATCATCTACGATCTGAGTTACAGTACCATGAGATAGTATACCAAATTTGGTGGTTGTGAACTTTTTTCGGTTTTTTAAGAATCGGCTGTTTGCGTATACTGTCGACGAAATGTACCTGTCGACGAAGTGAACCAGACCGCTCCTTAGAGTCTGCCGATTGAAAGAAAGCGATTGCAACATATTAATAAAAAAAATAACATATGCGGATTGCGTGC
This sequence comes from Macrothele yani, assembly GCA_039090855.1. Lineage (NCBI taxonomy): Eukaryota > Metazoa > Arthropoda > Arachnida > Araneae > Macrothelidae > Macrothele > Macrothele yani. The sequence goes on from CM077011.1 coordinate 35,024,153, forward strand.
TCACAACGTTTGTTATTAAGCCTGAATAAAAATACCAGTTTCAAATGTTTTGTGGAATGGGAAGAATAAAGATGAGGTTTCCTTTCAGCGTGTTACGCAAAAACGAGTGGCATTCAGATTTTTTTGGAGTATCTGCTAAGTACCACCTGCTACGAGTATCTGGTCTGTACTTAACTCAAAGACGTGAGAAGCACCAGAATGGAGTGTAATTAAATAAAATTAACATTTCATATTTCTGAATATTAGTTAAGTAAGGCTAAAAATAAGAGTCTTTCGTGTACGTTGAATAAGATCTGGGAAACATAGTTCGGCTCACTTCACCATAAGAATAAAGATATGGGAATAAGGGTTCTAATTGCAAAATGCATTGGAAATTGAGATAGGCCGCCCAGGTGGCGCAGTGGTCTAAACCAGTGTTTCCCAATAGCCGGTCCGCGACGTCCCCCCCCCCTGCCGGTCCGCGACGGTTTTCCCCTGCTTGCGAGAAACGAGTGAATATATTTATTTTTCTTTTGAATCAAACTGGAGTAAAAGTAAGAGCAAATCTAGATCCAAATTTTTTTAAATACCTGTCGCGGAAGATTAAAGAAAGCTTGGACCGCTAATCTCTTCACAGAAGATCTAAACTCCTGCAGGCTAACTCACCAGGAAAAGGAAAGCTTTGTTGAAGTTCCGTCTGATGCCAGTCTGGTATCGATATTCAGATCCAAATCCCTTGACTCAGTTTTAGGGTATTATAGGGAATGAATATCCAAGTCTGAGCGACAAAGCTCTGAAATTATCGGTAACTTTTTCGACCACGTATTTATTACAAGAAAACCATCCGTTTCGGCAATCAAAACAAAGCACAAGACCATAATGGACATTAATGCTACATTGCGCCTTGAAGAAACGACGCTGGAACCACGGCTCGAAAAGATTATCCTCAGAAAAAAATTATATTAACGGTAAGGAGAATATTGTCGTATATTGATTATGAATCGCACTTATTAATCATTAAAGAATATATGAATAGATTATATAAGTTATATTAGCTGTAAGTAGGTGACATGGAATAATCTGATATATAAATTATGGATTGTACACAGTGATCATTATAATATAGAATACTAGCTAAATACCCGTTCTTCGAACGTGATGATAGTAAAAATATTTCTATTGGTTGTCGGAAAAGACATGACGTACAGTATTTTGGTACCCGATGGCGGTTGGGCGGTTTTGGAAGTACTAGAGGCATGCGTAGCTCTGTTATCGCTATTTCATTCGACAGGTTTCAGTTCTAGCTGCAGTCTAAAAGGAATAGTGAGGGATTTGGTTGATTTGCGGAGATTTGACATCAAGTTGAAGATGGAAGACCAAACTGTGCATTTCCGCCATATTTTACTGTTTTACTTCCGTAAAGGGAAGAACGCGCCTCAAGCTTGCAAAAAGTTGCGTAAAGTGTACAGTGATAATGCTCTACAAGAACGTCAGTGCCAGCGGTGGTTCGCAAAATTTCATGCTGGTGATTTTGACCTCAACGATGCTCCTCGGTCCGGGAGGCCCACCGAGGTTGATAACGACCAAATCAAGGCATTCATCGAGTCAAACCCACGTTACACGACACGAGAGATTGCAGACACATTGCACATCTATCATTCAAGTGTTCACGACCACCTGTAGAAGCTGGAATACGTAAGCAAGCTCGATGTGTGGGTTCCTCATGAACTCAAAGAAACTCAATTGACGGCGCGTATAAAAATCTGCGATATGCTCATTAAACGTGAGGAAAACGATCCTTTTTTGAATCGACGGATAACTAGTGACGAAAAGTGGATTGCGTACAACAATATGCTGTGCAAACGGTCTTGGTACCGACGTGCTGCTTCGCCTCAAACGACATCCAAAGCAGACAATAATCAGCGGAAGGTTCTGGTCTCAGTGTAGTGGGATTTTAAAGGTGTCGTGTTTTTCGAGCTCCTACCACGGAACCAAACAATCAATTCGAATGTGTACTGTCGGCAATTGGACAGTTTGAACGAATCCATCACCCAGAAACGTCTAGGGCTCGTTCATCGTAAAGGTGTTGTGTTCCATCACGACAACGTGAGACCACACACAAGTTTGATCACCCGCCAAAAATGATTGGTGCTTGGGTGGGATGTGTTGCCACACCCAGCATACTCGCCTGACCTTTCGACGTGAGACTTCCACTTGTTTCACTCTCTTCAACAGTGCTTACGTGGTATAACGTTCAATTCAGATGAGGCTGCAAATCAGCACCTTGTACAGTTTTTCGCCACGAAAGACGGGTCCTTCTATGAACAAAAAAACATTCTGCAGCCCACTGAAAGATGGCAAAAGGTTATCTGACAAAACGGGCATTATATCATTGATTGATCTTTGTTTTTTTCTATCAATAAATGACCTTTGCAAAACATGGCTAAAATACGTCATGACTTTTCCGACAACCCAATATAATACACGATTTTATACCATACCATAATTTGTACCATAAATTAATATACTGAAAGCGTGAGCAAAAATGTGTTCCATCGCTAATATCTCAAAGGGGAAACTTTTTTTTCCAAATTTCAATTACTATGAAAATCCACCCGCATATTTATATTTGTTGCAGTCACCTTACTACTTACAGGACGTCACCGTTGCTACGGTGAAAAAGAATGTTAGCAATTTGATTTGACTCAAAAAACCTTGACATTCGATATGTTAAACGATTATATAAATGTTTAAATGCAAAGCATATTATGATATAGCGCTTTTTACGTGATATTTTTAAAAGTTTTTTTATGGTTAAATAAATTTATAACAAATCAAAAAACCTTGACATTCGATATGTCAAACGTTAATAAATTCAAAGCATATTACGATATAGCGCTTTTTACGCGATTTCTTAGTTTTTTTATTTAAATAAACTCAGAACGAATAAATTTAGAACAAAAAATATACTGAGCAGGTCAGCTCAAGTCATTCAAAACTTAGGGCAGGGCTTCAGTTGCTAGGCAACAATGACTCGATCATTGCAATAAGTCCTAGCGTTATCAAAGACTGGTTATTTAAAAAACTCATTTCGACCCACTTAAAGTTGTCGTAGGAAAAATTCCTTTCTTAGTGCGCCTCTATGTTGTTAAAGAAACATTCCTGCCAAATATGAAAGTTCTAAGTTCAGTAGTTTCTGACGTGATGAGTCAGTGAGGGCTTTCAGTTTTATATGTATAGATTACGAAATAAAATGTTCAAAAATAGCCTAAAGGTTTTGTTTCGGCATCGCCGGTCCACGAAAGCTTCCTCAACGTTTGGCCGGTTGGCGAATGCAAGAAATTATGGAACCATTGGTCTAAGCGATGGCTTCTGATCATTCGCCGGAGATGGGTTCAGGTTCGGATCCCGAGGAGGCATAGATGTTGTGTTTGCCTTGCGGCACTGGCGCTGTCCCTTCCCTGGAACCAGTGGCGTCAAATTAGGGACGGGCGACTGCTTATAGCCCACCGAGTTGCTCACGGTGGTCGTTAAACCTTTTTTCAAAAAAGAAAATGAGATAGAGAAATAGGGCTATCTTAGGACTTTCGTGGAAACAGACAATCTCTAATAGTTCGACTCTATGAAGCGTATGAGGATATAAGGCGTTAAACGGCATGACAGCTGCATACGCTGAAATGTGAAAAAGAAATGAGATACAAAGAGTGGTAGAAAAACAAAAACAGATGAAATAGAAAAAGAAATGCAGAAAGACTCCGTGAAGAACAGAAAGCCTCGTGAGGTGGGGAGGGGGGCAGAAACTCAGCATGAAATTACCATATGGAAATGATGGAAAACACAAATTAATTCCGAATGATAAAATCGATCGTTGATATCTTCCAATTAATTAACGAAAGTAATGAACTTTTAAGTAACACTTTCTTTCAGGAAAAAATATTCAATTTTTTATTAAAACCTAACAAATCGAAGCTTTTCCTTAGTTCCTGAGAGAGGGGCGCGCGACCTCCGCGCCCTCCTCCGTCTGGATCCGCTCCTGAGCAGAGGAGAGATAAAATGAGAGTGCCGTGAAACAATTGAGAGGGAAAGAAGAGATAAGAAATATAGGGAGAGAGAGAGTAGTACACCGTACCAGAAGAAATGTAAGGTAAAGACAGAATAGCAATTATAGTGATGAAAGACGACAAAAAATAAACGGAGGAAGTGTGGCGAATAATAAGTAAGTAGTACAACGAAGAAAGACAAAAGAAAGAACACAGAAGGGCGGGAAAACACTCCACTGAGGGAGCAAAGAGCCGTTCTGAATTACAGAGGGAGAATACTGCCAGAAAGTAGAATGTAAAGAAAACAGTGCGAAGAAAGAAGGACTGCAGTGAAATAGAGGTAGAAATTACAGTAAGAAACAGAGAGGAAATGCGTAAGTACAGCATGAAGATGAGATAAAGAGTGAAAACGAAGAATCTGAGTAAAGAATCCTCGGAGAGAGGAACCGCTGTAAAACGTAAAGAGTATAAAAAGAGAACACTCAGGGAAGAAGAGGAGTTCAAAGAAAGATACGGATACGCACTCCAGTTAGGAAACGAAAAACTGTAGAAAGAGGAAACAGCCCATGGGAAGGAGATTAAAAAGAATAAAACTGAGTACAGTAAGGGAAAGAAAAGAGAAAAGGTTTCAGAGTACTCTGGTACTCTTTGTAGATATGTGATTTATGCTTTGCATCTTTCGCATGCTAAATGGATGTAAAATAAACCGAGAAATTCGACAGTTTACATTTATATACGTAAAAAACATTGCATTTATTCGCGTCACTTATGACCACACAGAGCCACAGTCCGGTACATACTAAGTGAAATTTAATCATAAAAAGAAACAATAAGGTTTACTAATTCCTGACATTGAGCCGAACGTAGGTAGGTGAATTAATGAATGTTATTATCGTAAAACCAAAGAAAGAAGATATATGATTCATAAAAGTAAATCTTCACTAAACTATCGCGGCGGCAATAGTAACTTGACAGTTAGTTTTTAAAAACAATATTTATTTTGTTTTTACTACTATACACCGATAAGTCAATACAATATGACCACCCCCAGCCTAGAGAAATGAGCGCGCCTGGAGACCGAACGGTGGCGCAAGTGAAGCTCACTGAGCCGTATATACAATCGTGGCCAAAAGTCCTGCACCAGAAGACCGAAAGTCAAATTTTTGATGTTTGAAGTCAACTTATACAGCGTAATGGTAAAGTCAGGAATACATACTATACATCATTTTAAAAAAAATGTTATGCTGAATTCATATATATTTACAGAATGTTATTAGCTGTAACAGAAGTGAAGTTACAAACAAAGGTTCAGCGTTTAGTCATAAAAAGCAACAAATAGTGGAATTTGTGAAATTAGTGTACAATGCATTTAACGTAAAATTACTGTACAGCACATTATTGATACTTGCAAGACACTTGAATTAACTGACCAACAAGCAAAAATACGCTTTAATATTTAATTGGATAACCACGGTTACTTAGTAAGAAAGTGCACCTTCTTGGCATGGAACTAATGAGCTTCTCTAGTTGTCCATTGGTGATAACACGTGGTGCCATACTGCCCTTACAGACTCAATTAAAGGCTTTAATTGAGTCTTTCAATTAAAGTCTTTAGTTGAGTCTGTTCGGAGTCAGAATGGGAAAAGCTGCCGATTTATCGAAGTTTGATAAAAGACAAATTGTGAAGGCACGGCCTCTCGGAACTACGATCTCGGAAACGGCGCGGCTTGTGGGTTGTTCACGTGCCGCTGTAGTGAGTACGTATCAAAAGTGGTTCACAGATGGCCAAACGACTGACCGTCGTCCACCCGTGTCTCGTCCGCAGCTCATTGATTCCAGAGGGGACCGGAGACTATCGCGCATTGTTCACAAGGACAGCAGAGCCACAGTGTGCCAAATCACCCGCAGCTAGAACAGTGGTGAACAGCATAGAAAATGTGTCACAACACACAGTTCATCGCAGCTTTCTGCGTATGAGACAGCGTAGCCGAAGACCCAGCCGGGTCCCCATGCTTACTGCACGTCATCGCCAACAACGCATGAAATGGGCACAAGATAATCGAGATTGGACGAAAGTGGCCTGGTCTGACGAATCAAGATTCCTGGTGCATTACGTAGACGGCGAGCGCGGATAAGTCGATTACCATGGAGGCTATAGCACCTGGATGCAGTGTTGGGCGGAAACAGGCCGGCGTCGGTGGCATTCTGTGGGCGATGTTTTCTTGGAACACTTTAGGCCTCATTTTCCCAAAAGCACAATCCCTGACAGCTGTCAGGTATCTGAACATCGTTGCGGACCAAGTTGACCCATTCATGGCGCAACTGTGTTCCCTGCTGGTTATGGCTATTACCAACTGGAGAGTGCGCCATGCCACACTGCCAGAATCGTCAAGGAGTAGTTCGAGGAACATGCTGGTGATTTTCTGTTAATGCTCTGGCCTCCAAATTCACCTGATATGAACCCAATCGAACATTTGTGGTTCAACTTGAAAAAGCGGGTTCGCGCGAAATCACAACCACTCCGAAATGTACGGGAAATGGAAAACCTGCTGTTGACATTATGGTACCAGATATCCCAGGATACCTATCGCCACCTCATCGAATCGATGCCTCGCCGAGTAGCCGCTATTTTGCGGGCTAAAGGTGGTCTTACAATTTATTAGGTAGGTGGTCATTATGTAATGGCTCTTCGGTGTATATTATTCAGATTTAGCCGAACGTAGGAACGACCCTGACACCCATGAAATATGATGAGCTACGAAAGTCCATCTGCGCAATAGCTAAAATCTGACCTCCAGATAGAAAGAAAAGCTGAATAGCAAGTGCAAGTGTTTTAGTGAAGAGGAAAAGATACCTACAGGTTACATTTTACATTATTTCAAAGCTCTCGTCAATAGGAAGTAACTCCTTTGGGGAGAGTCGAGAGGACGTCACCGTTTTCCGCTGCAATGCATCCTCTATTAAATGCCTAAAAAGACGCATAGCATCAAAATAGCAATAAGTTTGGTAAATCGTCGGCAGTAGTTTAGTAAAATATATTGTTGAAGAACAATGAAATTAACGACTGTTGCTGCACGATCAGATTTGAACAAAGGTTTTGACAACGACGCACCGTTACACATTTCCACAACACCGAACATTTTTGTTTGGGATTTATTGTACTTTACTACTGTCAGGACAGATACATACACTGGCGTGCAAACATTAAGGACGAGACGGTTTTTCGAATGTGACGTCCTGCAGAAGTGCGCCACATCGACTCAAATCATACCATAAGATCCCCAAGACGTAAGAATATGGGACAAGTGAGCAAAACCGTACAAAAAAGGAATCCAAAGGCACTTTATTGAAAAGGTAGCTTCGAGCACAACTGGACAGAAGACAGAAACGTCCATGTGACAGGCGGCTGCCAATAAAAATCCAGTCTTTAGTAGGTGATAAGATCACTCTTGCCTGAGTTGCAGGATTTACAACGTGTGTCCATGCTGAGGACGAGGTTGTCAAGGAGCTGTTGAGGCATCGCGGCCCATTCCTCTTGTAGCGCCAATCACAGCTGCGGAATCGTTGCTGGCGGCTGGTGACGTACTACCAAGCGTCTCCCGAGAAGGTCGCAAATGTGTTCGATTGGATTTAGGTCCGGGGACCTTGCGGGCCAATCCATGCGTTGAATATCTTTACTCTCCAACAGCTCTGCGACAGCCACTGTACGACGAGGTGTAGCGTTGTCGTCCATGAAGAGGAACTCAGGACTCACAGCACCTCTAAACAGACGCACGTGAGGCAGGAGAACCTCGGTACAAATGCGGACACCAGTGACTGAACCTCCTTGGAAGATGTGGAGGTCAGTACGGCTAGCAAGCATGTTACCGCCCCAAACGAGAACTTCGCCACCTCTAAACCGGTCCCTTTCGATGATGTTGGAGGTGTGATTGCGTGTTCCCTGCTCTCTCCAGATGTGTATACGTCCAGAATCGCTCGTCAGACTAAATCGGCTCTCATCCGTAAAGAGAACTCGACCCCTTTACTGATGTGTCCAGTTCTTGTGTTCCTCACACCAGAGAAACCGCCGTCTCCGATAAGCAGGCGTTAATGGCACACACCGTACTGGTCGTCGTGCAAATAGACCACCTTTGTGCAGCTTCCTGGCCACGGTAAAACGCGATAACGGACGTCCAGTTGTCTGTGCCTTGCGATTTCCCCATCTGTCTGCCGTCTGTCTCTTCTCGTCTGTAGGACAATATGCCGGACATCCTCCGCCGTGGTTGCTCGTGGACGACCACTGCTAAGCTCTCGGACAGCTGTTACTGTCGTTTGAAATGCTGTCGAAGCTCGTGAAAGGATGCTGTGAGCGATCCCGAACTCCCCGGCCACACTAGCCACACTTCGGCCTGCTTCCAACTTCCCAGTGACAACACCTCGAGTAAAGTTATCCTGATGTCGTCTACTAGATTGCCTGTTGGCCATATCACCCGGTGGCAGGAACTCGACGTCGTTCAAACCGATGTACACCGTGCAATAGCTTTCACCGAATTGCTGAGCGTACACCGCACGTGTGCTTTATACCCTTCCGACACCCCCTCCGTACGTCATGCTGCATATATGCACATGCCCTATCGTACCAGACCCTAGTCTATCTCCTGAGTGGTCTTTCGGTCCGTTCTGCCTGCTCGTTCCGCTGTTATGCTAATTTCTCCTTTTCGTCCTTAATTTTTGCACACCAGTGTAGCATCACAAACTGAATTTTGCAGAGTTAGGGCAAATTAATAAATAAAATCCTACAACAAATTATATAGAGCGAGGAGCGAGAAGAGAGAGAGAGAGAGAGAGAGAGAGAGAGAGAGAGAGAGAGAGAGAGAGAGATAAGGAGAGTGAGAACGAGAAGAGAGAGATAGAGAGGGAAAGAGAAATATAGGAGCAAGAGGGACGGATGGAGATAGAGACAGAAAGATAGAGATAGAGGGGGAGAAAGGAGATAGATGGAGAAATTGAGAGAGAGAGTGAGAGATGGGGAGATAGAGAGAGAGACAGAGAGAGAGAGGGAATGAGAAAAAAAAGAGAGAGAGAGAGAGACTTGTGATCAGAAAGTAGGATCTGAGTCTGATAAACAAAAAGAATATAGTATGAGAGACTCATAGAAAGCGACAGATGAACTGCCGCAAAAGAGTGGTCACAGCACAAGAGGCAAAGCAAATGCATCTATTCAGAGACAAAGGGCGAGAGTGAAAAATAGGATCATGACCCTTACTGACTTTGTCAAGCAGAAATCTGTGGATAAAATTACAAAGAGCATTACCGCAGCAAAGTGGGTTAAAGTTCTGGTTGAGCTGTATGTACAGTGGAAGGAAGCAGGCCCCAATTCTGTCATTGTATGTAACGATGTAATGACCGCAGGGTTCTCATTGCTTCCTATCGGCATTAATGTCCATTACAGTGAGAACAACGCGCGAACGCAGATTTTATGCCTTCTAAAACTTTTTGCGCTCCCTCTCAAACGAAGCACTGCTAAGAGTTTTGCCTAGTTTCAAAGAAGCAAAAATAACGAAACTGAATCAACCAACAAATTAGGTACAAGAGGGGAAGGGGGAAGGAAAGAATTTAAGGAAAGGCGAAAATAATGCAGTCAGAGAAAAGGAATGGTATAGATAACAAAAGAAATAGCTGGGGGACGAAAGATACGCAAAAAGAGTAATCCAAGTAGTATGCATAATACAAACGTAAGACGAGAAATGACTAGCAGAAAAATGTAGATGAAAGCCAAAGAAAATGGAGGCAATGCATGAAATATTGTTCAACGGTGAAAGCGAAAGGAATAGAAAAGGGGAAAATACAAATCCAAAGGATAAGAAACGCACACTGTATTGCAGTGAGGAACTTGCGCGCATTTAACGAAAATACCATTCTCATGTACATCGCATATCCCCTGTGCATGTTTTGTTCTCAAACATAATGAAGAGAACTGTATGCTGCGAAATTGAATCACTTTCTATGCCGCTGGCTGAACTTGAACTCACATCCTACTGCTCCGGAGCCTAATGCTTTCTCAATTAATCTGCGCAGACAAGGGCTTTTGTAGCTACTGGCCGCAGGGTGTATCTTACAAATAGGTTACGAATCGGATCAGTTTGTTTCGTTCTTGATGCTTACAGTGGACGATTCCCACAGGAAATGTCTCTCACGAATGGGTTCAAAGTCGGATCCGTTTGCGTCGTTCGTCGACTCTTCCGGTTAAGTGAAATATTTTCAGTTTAAATTTATTTTTAAATCTCATGGATTTTTTTTTCTTAGATAAGTTGGTTTGAAAACGTTCATGAAATTTATTGCATGTTCTACAAGTCTTAAAAAGTTTACGTTTCTCTGCCCGGAACATGAACCTTGCTGACACACACTGGTGAAAATTTGATATCTAATGAAACATAATTCTGACCGATTATTTAATTGAATTGGAGCCTTTGCAGAACCAACACTAATTGTTTATTTGGGAAAGGGGCTAGGTAGGGGTAGCTTAACGTTCTGATGGTTCACTGTACACAAACTTCGTGTTATGCAGTAATTCTGACCAATTATTTGATAGAATCGGCTCTTTTGCAGAATCGATTTTTTTTCATTAAATAATTGTTCGCAAACGACTCAGTCTTCTGATTATTCATTTTTCTCATCCGAATAGTTCGCGAGCGACTTTAATTTTTTGAAGAATAAATGGATTATTGTTTAGACCGGAGGTGGGGAACCTTTACATATTGAAAGGCCTTACTAAGTTACCTGTAATCTAACAAAGCAGCATTCAAGAGACTTCAATTAGCTGTACTTCGAAATATACATTATTTTGTGAAAATGTTACTATGCACTAACTTAAAAAAAATTGTCATTTCTAAAGTTAAGTAACCTTTTAATGAATTTGTTGTGACTGCTTTTTTGTTGGAAAGCATTATAATTTTTGGGTGCAACATGGAGGTCTGCACTTTTAGCTGATCCTCTAGATGGGGTATCCCGCATTTGTGACCTTCAGGGTGTCTTGATTTTGGTTACGTAAGAGAGTGTAGATTCGTAGCAATAAGTCGTTGAGAAGCAAGAAAGTATTTTTCGTGCATGTTGCTGAAGGCATGGGTATTCTATTCCATTTTTCCATATTTCAACTGGATCTTTCTTAGCATCAAGTAAGGACTTTAAAGTGTCATCTTCTGAGAGCTCGATCAATTCCGTCTGTAGTTCTTTAGGAGCCATAGAACGAAATCATGAGCGTAGCAGGTGTCAAAATAGCCCTTATGACTTATGTTTTAATTGTGGCCGTTAGTCGGAGAGAATTATTTCGTTGAATCTTCTTTCCCGTGTAGCACACACAGTCTTACGATTTAACGTAGGCCCAACACTGAGCCACCGTCTTTTAGTAATAGGACACAATGGCACAGTGTTGGGCCTACGTTAAATTGCAAGACTGTACTACATGGGATTTACTCTTTGGTATATTAAATACGGCCATTTAAAGATTAAAATAAAAAGAAACAAGTTGGTAAAATCATGCAATGCGTTGATTATGATATGCTTTCCAACATACCAGAAATCATTACTCAAGTTATGAGGATAATGGCTGTAGAATAAATATAGCTCCTATGCCCTGACCTTTGACCCCATTTCGATAATATTAAACATAACCAGTTAAGCATATTTTCGAAACAACATGATAAACTTTTGTCTCAATCGAAGCCTTTTTACGTAAGTTATGACACACAAGGGCGATGGAACGGATACCTCTTTTATGTCTTGACCTTTGATCCCATTTCGCCCATTTTAAAAAGGATTCGTCCCCAGATAGTTCCCTACTACATACTAAATTTTCATTGAAATCGAACTATTTTTACGCAAGTTATGACGCATAAGGGCAATAGAATGAATCCCGCTCCTATGTCCTGACCTTTCGTCTATTTTCAATAGGGACGAAACCGTCAGGACATAGGAGCGGAATAAAATATGAGGAATAAATATGGGTATTATAAATATGGGCATTTTTCAACACCCCATTTCGTACATTTTCAATAAGGTTCGTCCCCAGGTGGTCCCCTACCACATACTAAAATTTCATCGAAATCGAACCACTTTTACGCGAGTTATCGTGCGTACGGACGGACAGAGCTGGAGCATATACGCATCTTCAACCTACGGTTGGAAAGCGTAAATAAAACACGAACAAAAAACGTATCAATGAAAATAAAACTGTTTTTTATGCAAAATTTGAATTCACTAGAAAGGCCGCAGGTTTTTTTTTTTTGGTTTTTTTTTTTATTGAAGATTTAACGACCACCGTGAGCAACTCAATGGGCTATAACTAGTCGCCCGTCCCTAATTTAGGGTCCCTGGTTCCAGGGAAGGAAGAGAGCCAATGCCGTAACACAAACACAACATCTATGCCTCACAGGGATCTGAACCCGAACCCTTTTCGGACGAATGATCAAAAGCCATCGCTTTCACCTCCAGGTTCCCCATCCCTGGTTTAGACTTCACGCCACCCCTAAGCTATCTCGTTATTCTGGTATTATATTTTATTTTCAATACACCAGACATGAATAATAACGAAACGCATATAGCGTCTTAAATCCGTTTATTTTTGTAGCGTAGTCAACACAAAGATTTGCCAAGCTTTCGCACTCCACTGGGAGGCTTATTTGAAGGCAATGGTAGACAGGAAAATGCAGGAAATTGGAACACGTAAAGAACGAAGATTATTTTTGAAAATAACGTGGGGGACATCATGAGCGTATTACATGATTTTTTTATCACGCAATTATACGGTGCGCCGTGATATGTTTTGATCTTTCAATAACGCATGCCAAACCATTGGTAGTTCAGTAGAGACTATATCATTGCATGCCACTTTCCTGGATAGGATTTCCACTGTTTCCCTGATAGCAGTCTCTTTAAAATTCGTGTAAGGTGCAATTCTTCTAATATTATTCCATACGGGAGCGGCTGAGAAATGCATGACTTCTTTGGCGAGGGCTGTATTCTGCATGTCCTGGTTCACACTTCGTACGTGCTCTTTGCATCTAGTGTCCAAGGATCGCTTTGTCATTCCAACTCCCTGATTTTTTTATGTCTATCATTGCCTTGAAAAAGCCTGCCAGTGGAGCGCGAAAGCTTGGCGAATCTCTATGCTGACTACATCACAAAAATAAACGGATTTAATACCCTGGTATTATACCCTATGCAAGTGCTCCCAAAACAGGAAAAATTGGAAATTCGACACACTTCCGGTCCCAAGGCCTGTTGTACGTGTTGTTAGCATTTACTTCCGTATAATTCTATTTTCTTTCTTATTTATGTATTTATTTATTTATTTATTTATTTATTTATTCCTTTTTTTTCCATTCATGTAGTAAACCTGCTGATGTACAATGAGTTAATCCCTCATACAGGCACTGGAATGATCATTTTATTGCTTTAGTTAATATAGTCCACAAATATGGAAACTATAATATAGAAAAAGAAGCTAAAAGAAACAGGAAGGGGTTCAGGAAGATATGCAGCCAATCTTATACATGTCCTCCGAAGGCAGATCGAGGTAAGGAAAGAAAAACCGGTGTCAGAAACATCGTGAGAGAAAAGATGGTCGCCCCGAGATGAAGGAATCGTCAATCTTGGGAGATGAAAATATTTTCTTCCTCTCTTTCGGTTGTCGCGGGGTTGGTGATGTTTCCTTTGGGGGCCATCAGAGGTGCTGTTAGCGATGCACCCGAATGAAAATGGATGCCCTCGGTCTCAGCCGGAAATCAAGAGGAAGAAGACGCAAGTTGCTCCTGCGAGAATATGCACAGGATGTTCGCTGGGAGCTCCACGCGTGTCACCGTTGAATTCTCACAGCCTCCTCTCTCTGTATTGATCACGTATCACTTCCTTCCTCCTTTCTTTCTCTATGTTTTCCTTCTCAGCTCTTTCTTTCTTGCTCTTCCTCCTCCGATTTCTATTGTTCTTTTTTTCTCGGACCCGCTGTCTCTGGTGACGAGGGCTTTGATTCCAATCAATATCTTTTCCACTGAATTTCTTTGTTACCGGAGAAAAAAAGAGCTATAGAAAAAGAGAGAAGCCCACAATGAGAGGAAATGCTTTTGTTTGTTTGCTTCAGCATGTTTATCGTAAGAGTCAAAAGAATCGTTTAATAGCGATTGGCTTGTCCCTCCTTTTTCGAATGTTTGCTTTCTCCTCTTACGTTCCTAAATGGGTCTAGGGAAATGAATAGAAGAGTTGAAACAGATGTAAGAAGCGCCCACACGGATACGTTTTTACGTGTCTCATACCTTCTGCATGCACGCATATGCTTATAAAAACGCACATGCATGAATGCTCCTGTAACAACACATGCACTACCCATGAGAAAACGTGTATGAAACGTAACTCCATGTGCGAAAGTCGCACTGTGAATAATCGAATTTGCCAGCAGCGATAAAAAGAAAATATGAGCTGATGATTTTTTTTCACAATTTAATACTAGAAGTCACGTAAGATTAAAAATAGCAAAATTAAAAAGTATTCAGCATGTGTGTATATATTTAAGCAAAAATGCATACTAAAGTAAGCACAACATGGCAACATGTATGTACATACGTCATACGAATGTACCTGCATTAAACAGGACCCAAATGTTGATTTCCTAAAAATTGCCCTAAGAACGATGAGAAAACGCCCTTAAAATTTGAAGGAAAATGTCTAAAACAATTTGTAGTATATTTTTCAAAGTTATTAATTAAATACCTTCAGCCTTAGACAATTCATAAACTAGAATTTTGTCTTTTCTTTAAAAAATGCACTGTGAAACCTTAGAAGAAAAAAGCAAGCAAATACCTTTTACATATGAATTTCATTAATCAGTACTCTAACCACTTGCAAGTACATCAAAATTACACTGAGTAATTAGATGAAAGCACGCTCTTATACCTTGAGAAGCTATTTTCTGTTCTGGAGGTATTAGCAAATTCTTATACCTCCAATATGTGTGATAGTAAATATCTTCTCTGCTGCAACTCTAACTTCACACACTTTGCAAAAAAAGATAATTACTCCATCTATAAAAAAAATATCTGCTCCAAATTTTGTAACTAATTTTTGTAAATGGCAAGATTTGTCAGGTTTGCACTTAGGCATCTTTTAAAAGGAACAGCTATAACTTTCCTTTCCAAATTGAGAGCGATATTTTCCCACAAGTCCTAACGTGTCCAGGCGAAAGACTGCACCCTAAACTCTAGTCAGAACTAGTTGCTATAACCTGTTCTGCCAGGTAGTACGTAAAGGGTTTGGCATGACAGCAACAGTACAAGATAAGAAGCTGTGAATTTGAATTCTTTCGTTCACTACCCTCCCCCACAATCCCTTTCAAAAGAAGACAATGGGGATTCTCTTTTCCCAAAACTGAATGGCACTGAACAGTGTCTTAAACGGAGTTGCCAGAATGAGCTACCTACCTTTGAAGGTTCTTTTGCTTGTGTCATCTGGCGATCCTGGTTTTGAGTGTAATTATGAAAGCCTAATCCTTATGAACATTTAATTTTTTATTAAAAAAGTGACAGAAAATGAAAAAAATGACCTAAATCAAAATGACAAAAAAAAATGCCCTAAACCCCCTGAAAAAATACCCTAAAAGAGAAAAAGGCCCAAAAATATAAATGACATTGAAGTTCGGGCCCTGCAAATGGATATGATAATATCGTGTCGTTAATTACTGTATTTTTCGATATATACACTATATTAACAAAAGTCGCCGGACACCTAGAAGAGAATCACAACATAGCATTTATTGACATACATTAGCCCATTGTCGGTCCACCTTTGGCCTTAATGCATACCCTGACCCTTCGAAACATTCTTTCGACAAGGGTTTGGAACACAGCTATAGGTACGCGCTTCCATTCAGTACATAATACTGCCGCTAACTGTTGCTTAGTAGTAGTCCTTCGTTCCAAGCTTCTTATACGGCGCTGTAATTCATCCCATAGGTGCTCTATGGGATTAAGATCAGGACTCTGTGCTGGCCAGTCTACACGAGATACGGAATTATCGTCAAACTACGCCGTAACTGCCCTTGCTTTATGGATCGGTGCATTATCCTGTTGGTACCAACAAGGCTCGGTTCCATAGTAATGCCACAGAGTAGGAAGGGCATAATTGTCCAGAACATCGAGGTACACGTGCTGGTTAGCAGGTTTGTCCACAATAACCAATGGGCCGGGACCATACACAAACAACACTCCCACACGAGTACACTGCCACCTCCAAACTTGACCGTAGGAACAGTTCACTGTGGTAAATAGCGTTCCCCGGCTGCCGCCATACCTACACACGGCCATCAGACTGATGGATCGTGTATCTGGATTCATCAGTCCATACGACCCGTTTCCATTGATCTACGGTCCACGATAAATGTTCTTTACACCATGCTAAACGACGAGTAGCATTCCAAGTGAAGATGAAAGGCTTATGAGCAACAGCACGACCACGGTAACCCATGGAATGAAGTTCTCTGCAAATGGTACGTGTACATACCGAGGTTCCAGCATTTTTACTCACCTATACACTGAGGTCTTGTGCAGTACTCCGTCGATTAGCTGTAACGACGCTCCTGAAGCTTCGACGTCCTCTGTCACTGATTTTCTTTGGTCTGCCGGTACGTTTTGCTGCTTCAGGCACGCCATGTGTCTTCCACTTATTCAGTACATCCAAAACAGTTGACTTGGGTATGTTTAAACGCTTCTCGGTTTCTCTTATGGACAACCCTTTAATATGACACCAAACAATCTTTCCTTTCTCAAAGTCATTTCTCTCCCACCGCGACATTTTCACTCAAATTCACAGAGCGGTATGATCGCGGTCATGCGTTCATTTGCTTTTGAAGGGGTGTCCGGTAACTTTTGTCAATATAATGTATATTCACTGCTGTTAATAGATATTGCAGCTCCATTCAGGCTGGATATGGCATCATGGGAGATGCAAATAATGATTACAATTGCAGCGCACATGCAAATGAGGCGCGCGCAACGCCGTCGGAAACGTCACACTACGAGGTATAAAAGAAGATGTACAGAGAGCAGGTTTTTAAACTTACTCTCGCTAAACTCGACCGTACGCAGTTTTTAACATGTAAACATGCCGTCATTCACACAGGTGGACGAGACAACGATACACTTGACGGAGCTTGAAAGAGGCAGAATCATTGGACTCAGAGAAGCTGGTTTATCATACCGTGATTTTGCTGCATGCGTTATGCGTAAAGCAACTACCGTTCGGCCCATTCTAGCCAAGCGCTCGGAACGCGGCGGTTGAGAGCTAGCTGCTCCCCTTTTCAGTGGTTATTCTACACGAGAGCGTTCCAAAAGCACGGTGTCAAACTGCTAGGAAACTCGAGTTCAATCTACACGTGCGTTTGAACAGCACGTTTCAGTAGTCCGTGGGGAACTGCTGCGTTGGAACTGCCAAGATGAATGTCCGTGTAGACTGAACAACGTTACGATCTAGACTAGCGCTAACGCCGCCACTGTAGGCGTCAGAATCGCTAGTCTAGATTGGGGCCCGCGTTTTTCTATACTTGCTCACTGATTTTGTTCGGTTGGCGTAGCCACGCGTTTAATGGAGCTTTTCAATCGCCGCGTTTCGAGCGCTCGTGTAGAAAGGGGCTTATACGTATATGGCGTCAATGGACAGCAGAAGGTTCTACGAATCGTCTGGCAGGGTCTAGAGCTCGAAATTGCACGACCGAGCGGGAAGGCTCTTGCACCGTATGGCAGTGATATCACGCATACCACCAAATCTGAATTTGCCTAAGAACTAAATAAAAATTACCAAAGAGAGTTTAGGTTATAAATGATAAGACAATATCCGTAGAACCTGAAGGAATTGCTTCAAATTTAGGTTACTTCGAAAAAAAATTCGTTTTATATTCTGGCGCATGCTAAAATGTTGATTATCTATTAAATATCAAACAGTGGTCATTGCTCTTTCCACGTTTATAAGTGAGTCACGGAAAAATTATCATTGGCCACTGCCGGGAATCGAACCCAGGGTCTTCCAGTTACGCACCGGATATGCTTCCACTGCACCACAGCGGCCTCGATTTCCTCCAGACTCACAAACGCTAACTGCCAAGCCAATTTGGCAAGTTGCTTCTTGGAGCCCCGCACAATGCTGGGGATTCACCAAAGATAGTAAGCAGCAACTGAACAAATAATTAGAAGGCGAATGAATAATTAATACAGACACTTGACGTGGACCAGGAACATCAAACATAGGTCATAGCTCTTTCCACGTTTATGGGTGAGTCACGGAAAAATGGTGCAGTGGAAGCATGTCCGGCGCGTAACTGGAAGACCTGGTTTCGATTCCTGGTGGCGGCCAATGAGAATTTTTCCGTGACTCACTTATAAACGTGGAAAGGACTGATGTCACAGTTCTTGGCGATGACTTCTGTTTGATATTCCTGGTCCACGTCAAGTTTCTGTATTAATCAATTAATCCTTTAACCGGCTGGAACGAATTAACTCGGAATTAGCAAAATGGGTTGATATCAGCTCGAACGAAGGAATTCTCTCTCTAAGAAGTGGACCGAACGCAGCTGAAACGGGTGATCTTACTCATCCGAGAGCGCTGCATGTTTGAATAACTTGTTTCTACCCAGTGGCATGATGTCCGCGCCAAATAAACTAATCTTTCGTCCTTCCCCATCGGGACTTCAGTCATGAAGCAGGGAATAAGGTACTAGAACAGAGAGAGACAGAGAACGAGAGAGAAAGACAGACAGAGAGAGAGAAAGAGGGGGAGAGAGACAGAAATAGAGACGGAGAGAAAAAGAGAGAGAAAGATGGGGAGAGGGACAGAGAGAGAGACAGAGACAGAGAAAAAGAAAGAGAGAAAAAGGGGAGAGAAAGAGGGGAGAGAGATAGAGAGAGACCGACAGAGAGAAAAAGAAAGAGGGGAGAGAAATAGAGAGACAGACAGAGAGAAAAAGAGAGAGAGGGGAGAGAAAGAGATAGAAAGAGACAGACAGAGATATGTAGAAAGAGATATAGAGAGATACAGAGAGACAGAGAAAGAGAGAGAGAGAAACAGAGTCAAAGAGAGAGAATTTACGAAAAGTGACAGGTTTGTGGTTGGTACTTCTCAGATGAGAAGTCAAAGAAATCGTTTTGCCACAGCTTTCGTAAATCCAGACCTCTATGAGAAGATATACATCTGGGAAGCGCAGAAAAGTTTAGGCAGAATTTGGTCCAGATGCATCGGCCGCTTAAAGGGTTAAATAATGCAAAATCGCCCGTCCTGTCTTGTTAAGCCTACACTTATTTATCCCGTGTTTCTGGAGCTGACGTAGTCAAAGTTCGACAGAATACCATAGTTTTCATTCACAGAATAAACACTCCGTCATTCCTCAAATGTCTGTGATTCACAGACCTTGAAAAGGAGATATTTCCCGACGAATTTTTCTTCGAAACGTCATAGACATTAAATTCAAATATATTTTGGTTACTTGACAAAGGATTATACGGTTCTGATCATATGGCACAATAATAACGGACCAAAAAGTGACAATATAGGGGAAAACAGTCAACACCAAAACATAGAAAATAAATAACTTTAGTGTTTGTTGAAAATATGCGAACTTAAATTAAAACAAGACAGACTAACAGACGAACGGATAAAGTGAACTATAAGATATATGTTTTTTTCTTACCATAAAGCGTGATAAAGAAAATGGTTAAGGAACTGACAGAGATGGTAGGCTATAAAAAATTACCTGTCCCTAATTTAGGGCCACTAATTTCTGAGAAAGCAAGCAACCAGCGTCAGAATATAAACTCACCACTCATATACACTGAGTGACCACTTTATTATGACCCCCCCCCCGCAGTACTTCGTTGGGTAACCTTTTGCCTTTAATACTGCGTCGATTCTTCGTGGCCTGGACTCCACGAGATATGGGTAGGTGGTTTGTGGAATCTGAGACCATGTTTGATGAATAGCACTTTCCAGGAGTGTGAGATTGCAAATTAGTGGATCCAGTTGTCTGATGGCTCGTTCAACTTCATCCCAGAAATTCTTAATGGGGTTGAGATCTGGAGATTGTGGGGGCCACCAAAGAAAAGTAAACTCACCGGCATATTCCTGAAACAAATCCTGTAGAATACGAGCACTATGGCAGGACGCATTATTTTGTTGAAAGTAGCCATCGCCATCAGGATACACTATCCACATGACAGGATGCACTTGGTCCGCAACGATGTTGAGTTATATGTGCCAGTCAGACGTTGATCAACACGAATTAAAGGGCCCAAAGCATGCCAGGAAAACATTCCCCAAACCATAACGTTGCCTCCACCAGCTTGAAGGGTTGTAGCAATGCGTTTGGGGTCCATGCTTTCGTGCTGTTTTCGCCAAATTCTCACACGGCCATCGGCATGGTGCAACTGAAAACGTGATTCATCGGACCACATAATTTGTTTCCAACTATCGACTGTCCAATCCTTGTGCTCATGTGCGAACTGGAGACGTTTTCTCTTGTTAACTGCAGACATCAAAAGTGTTCGAACAGGCCTTCGGCTGCCATATCCCATCCGATGCAGTGTACGGCGAACAGTTCGTGCATAGACCATTTGAGGGGATCCTTGATTAAGATAGTCTGTAATTTGCTGCACTGTTGCCCTTCTGTTGACTGTTACCAGTCTGGATACTCTCCGTTCCGTACGAGTAGTCACTAGTCGATAACGACCACACGTTGCACGTAGAGACTCAGTTTTTTTGCCTGACAGTCCAGTCTTTAAACACTTTAACAACAGCTGCTCTGGAACATTTCACGAATGCGGTGGTTTTGGTGATACTCGCTCCATGGCTCCGAGCTCCTACAATCATACCACGTTGAAAGTCCGTCAAATCGCATTTTTTTCCCATCTCGTCACCCAAAAATCACTTCTACTACTGTCGCAAGTACTAAGCTTTTCCTTTTTATACTAGCCTCGTCCTCTGGCGGCAACAGGGTGAAGCCATGGCTCATTTGCTTAAAACTGTCAGGTGGTCATAATAAAGTGGCCACTCAGTGTATAATCGGAACCCAGCTGAGTCTACTAGTCAGCAACCTGCGCTTCTGACCACTCACCAGCTGAGAAATCTTGAAAATTTGATAAGGTGGTGCCAATGCTTACAACAGAAATGAGTACGGGTTCCTTTTTAAGACATCTGCATAGTCAGATGATATGAGGTGTCATGTCAGCATCCGGTACTGCTTCATTATCCTTTTTTCTGACAGGCACTACCATGAGTGGTCCTTTTTATGTGGAAATGTTAGGTGACTAGCTGGTAACTCATATGCAAATGCACAGGCGCACAATCTTTATGCATGATGGTGCTCCATGCCACAGATCAAAGACAGTAAAGGACCACTTGCACAGGAAAAACATAACTGTGTTCGACTGCTCCGGTAATAGTCCCGACCTTAACCCCATCAAAAATTTGTGGACCTTTTTAAAAGACAAAGTAGCAGAAAAGCAGCCATCAAATTCCCAAGCTTTGATTGACGCGATAAAGTACGTGTGGTGCAAAGACTTTTCAAGTGACTGCTGCAAATCCCTCATTGAGAGTATGCCACATCGTATTCTGTCCGCTATGAAAAACAAAGGTGGCCAAACAAAGTGTTGATTTCGGTCTTTTTGTGTTCTAAGGAATGTAAGTATTCATCTGTGGTGTCATTTTTCAAATATCTGTAACTAAAAAGTTCAAAAACTCAAAATAGTATATCTTTACTAAAAATCAGAAAATTTCTTGGCGTAGAATGGAAATCAAAATTTCCGAACTTTCCCACATCAACCAGATTGGCTTTCTCAAGGAAAGTAGACATCTAACTGCTAACTTGATAATAGAACGTTTCAACACTTTGAACGCGGTGACTTGACTAGACAATAAATGATTAGGAGCAAACGTGATATTTCAAAGAAACGAGGTCACGTTGGTGGGCACGCGACCTCGTTTCTTCGAAATATCCCAACGAGACCTAGTTTCTTCGAAATATCAGGTTTGCTCCTAATCATTTATTGTCTAGTCAAGTCATCGCGTTCAAAGTGTTGAAACGTTCTATTATCCAGTTTGCAGTTAGCTGTCTACCTTCCTTGAGAAAGCCAATCTGGTTGATGTGGGAAAGATTGGAAATTTTGATTTCCATTCTACGCCAAGAAATGTTCAGATTTTTAGTATAATTATACTATTTTGAGTATCTCTGACTAGTAATTAGTTGTTTCTTTGAAAATCTTAATTTTCGATAAATTGAAGGGTGGTCTTAAACTATTGCAAACGACTAATGTTTAGTTACAGTGAAAGTACTAGTAACAGCTAATGATTTAAGGAAATATTTATTTAGTATTGAATGATTATCCGTTTGTAATTAGTTAGATCATCATATTGATTGGCAATATTACGCAGGGGAAGATTGGGTGAATTCCAAGGCATGTATGATCTCTGGATAAGAAAACCTCTAACACAACAGAGGAAGTAATACATGATTAAGCACCGGAACGACTGTGCTGTCTTACAGGGTTTACTTCAGGATGAAGATCGTCAGTAGTGTATAAAAGTAGACGTAACCTAAGGCGAGGCAATAACTGGATTAATGACAGGTTGTGAGACGCATAAGAAGGATTCCTTCAAAAGGGGGAGCATAGCCTAGAAGATGGATGAACAAGCCCGATGAGGGAGAACAGCTCGAGAAGACGAGCAGTAATGCCTGGGATCGTAAGAGGCAGTTGCTGATGATGTTGCTAAGGGATTCCGCCATCGGAGAGATGCGGCTGAGTTAATCGGTGCGTCGATGTGGGTAGTCGCGGAGGCGGGAGACGGGGCGCCAGCTTCTCAGGCACGACGACCCTGAGGGAAGGAAGAGTCGGGGAGGGTGAAGAAAAGAGAGGCTTCATCTACAAGCACAGTGCCCTTCCAGGGATGTATGAAGATCGGAGAGATGACCTGTGATGCTCAGTCAACATTCCGGAGATTGACTACGATGAGCAAATAGAAGATCGGGACCTTTGTACGCTGGAGTTTGTGTAAACACAAGCTCGGATACGCACAAGCGCAGATTTTCGGCGGAAGAAAATAAACAAGACGAAATCAATTTAAGAAGCAAATAGCAAAGAGCAGCTCTCGTTTTGGGAATATTTTCTACTATTTGGATGGAACTGGGAACCTTGAGCATGCTGAAATAAGCAAGCGAAATGGATGAGTATGTATTTTGCATTTCAAAGACATGTACTGATGTAAATTCATGTTTGTTTGTTTTCGCGTTGCTATGATAACGGTTGAAGCCAACGCTTTCAAATGCTGCTAAGAAAAACTGCTTTTTCGCAGAAAGATAAAAACAACAACAACTAAGGAGTAATGTTTTTTCGTTATGAGATTTTGAAGTACTTAAGTACTTTTCATTGGCGAAATAAGAATTATTAGTAATAGCAGTGCTCTTGATATTATTATTGAAATTATTATTTTATTTTATATTCAATCATTGAATTGAGAAGACAAATGGATAAAGAGTAATAGAGATTATTTTACACACCTTCGTTTCGCAGACGACATAGTCAATTTTGCAAGTGGCCCCTCAGAGCCACAGTGTATGATCCAGGAACTTAATGACAAGAGCAAAGAAGTGGGTTTAAAGATAAACTTACAGAAAACAAAACTGATGTACAATGCTTGTATGAAGATCTGGAAGTTAGTTAGACAAATCTAGAAGCGACCGATGCCTACATTGAACTTGGACAACAAATATCAAGCTAGAACCGCATAGAAGAAATAAATAGGTGTGGAAAGCTTGGTTGGATAGCTTTTTGGAAGAAACAGTACAATTCGCTAACAAACAACAGGTGTGCATATTTGGTATAACCAGGAAAGATAGATAAAAAAATACATGAATTGGGGAAATGACAGGAGTTGATGAAATCATGACCAACGTGAAGACCTTCATGTGGCAATGGGCTGGAAATGTTGCTAGAAAAACTAACCAATGTTGGACAACTGAAATACTAGATTGGATACCAAGAGACAATAAAAACCCCAGAAGAAGATCCAGCAACTGACTAACAAATGGATGCTGATTATGAATCGTGAATCGGAAAATAAGGATTAACATTGTTAGTAGTAGTGCTCTCAATATTATTATTAAAATTGTCGTTTTACTTTATATATGCAACAAAGTAATTTTTGTGAAGTAAAAATTTTTGTGAAGTTTTGTGAAAATACAACTGTTTATTAAAAACACTGCTTCAAATAAGAAAATAAAACATTTAGTTTAAAAAAGGTCGTTTTTCAGACTTTATTTACTTCGTCATCTGGGAAATAAATCGAAACACCAGTTAAACAGTAAAAAATGGAGACAAGTGGAAAACTAGAAGACAGAAGGTAGAACTACAAGAACGAAGAAGAAAATATGAATTGAGTTTGTGAAAATTGAGCGTACTGGTACTTCCGGAAATACATAACAACGTGGTAGTGCACTATGTACAAACTGTAGACTATTTTTTTTATATTTCGAAATATTTTACCATTTTTATATTTCGAAATGTTTTACAATTATTTATTAAACAGTATTACGTAACACAAACGTTTTCTTTATGTATACCTTCATGCTGGTAGTTTTGCTTTTACTGTTGTTCTTAGAAGAATTTCGCCTTTCAACACACTGATAAAAATAAATGAGCCTAATTGATTTCTATAACTCGAGTGCGTTTTTCCGAACTGGGTAAAATTCGGCGAGTCGAATGAAATTTCCCGTGATCCTTTATTTCACCCCCCCCCTTCCCCCATGAAAACCTAATGATATAAGAAGTAGCCCATCCATAATTTAGCTCGCTCGTCTAATGGAAGACACGAAACCGGAGGGCAGCCGCCGGGGCTGCCCTGTAAAGATGAAGCTGTTCATTTATTTCAGAATTACCGAGCTCACGAATAGTGGTTAAGGAATGTTTTTTGATAGAGCGTTTGACGACCACCGTGGGCAACTTGATGGGCTATAAGCAGTCGTCCTTCCCTAATTTAGAGCCATTGGTTCCAGGGAAGCCAGTGGCATAAGACAAACACAACATCCATGCCTAGCCGGGATTCGAACCAATACCGATCTCGGACGAATCATCAGAAACCAGCTCTTAAACCTCTTCGTTACCGGAGCGGCATGTGGTTAAGGAATGACATATTACATGGAGCTACAGCTGAATATCAATTACCACCTTTCTTTACTTTTAGTGATGCCGATGACGAATACGAAGTTGGATGTTATCGGCTCTTTAAAGCATCTCTACTTTAGAAAGAAAGTAGACATTACATATTAGTTCAGCAGTTTAAGATTAGAGAGTTTGTGTACGTTGACACAATAACGGTTTTATACATATTAGCAAAGATGGTGTAGGCTGCGGTTAGCACTCTGGAGTTGAAAACACTACGAACTTATGAATATATCCAGCAGGAACGGATAGCATATATAGCGAGCTACAAAGGAATTTAATCTGTCAGGGCAATTTTTTAGGCATATAAAATGAAATAAAAATAATCATTAAAGAAATCTGGAAATCAGAATTTCAAAGTGTAACGATTTGTTAAAGTTTCCATTTAAATGCTCCCGCAGGATTTCTAATTCCATCTGGTTGCGCGCATTTCATTTTATTTCTTATTTCAGCTGGCGGTCGCATATCTAACTTCAGCTGGTGATGCGGATTTCTTTTCCAGCTGGCGGTGCACATTTCTTATTTCAGCCTGCTGAACGGATTTCTAAACTTCAGCTGGCGGTGCTGATTTTTGCCCCGCTGGTGATGCGGATTTTTTTTCCAGCTGGCGGTGCACGTTTCTTATTTCAGCCTGTTGAGTGCGTTTCTTACTTCAACTGGTGGTGCTGATTTCTTTTCCAGCTGGCAGTGCACATTTGTTATTTTAGCCTGTTGAGCGGATCTCTTACTTCAGCTGGCGGTGCGGATTTCTTTTCCAGCTGGCGGTGCACATTTCTTATTTCAGCCTGCTGAGTGAATTTCTTACTTCAACTGGTGGTGCTGATTTCTTTTCCAGCTGGCGATGCACATTTCTTATTTCAGCTTGATGAGCGGATTTGTTACTTCAGATGGCGATGAACATTTCTTTTTACAGCTGGCATTGCCCATTCTTTTTGTTTCAGAAGAAAGTGAAATCCATAGATCAAGCAGCAAGTTATATTAAGGGGTAAGCACAGTTCGGGAAAAACAATAAGAGAAAAAAGGTGAGCCACTTCTGAAATGCGCGTATTCCTGAAAGTTAGCCTTCATTTCTCTTTCTGTTTGCCACTCTCACTCTCTCTCTCACACACACACTTGAAAGATTAAGTGCATCATGAAAATTACTAGAGATGGGCGCTATGAAAAATATTACATCAACTCCACCTGTCTACACATTTTCCCTTAATTATCAATATACGAATTTAGATAAAAACTGAATATGAATTGATTTCATCCTATTCGCACACGTTTCTAGGGGAGTCAGTGAGCTCAGTTGTTTTAAGAACCACCATATGCTCTTCTGTCTCATTGAAGTGTTTTTTTACACTCATTTACCTTGAATAATTACTAATTTATCGCTAATGTAATATTAAACACCTCGGGTCACTTATCGCTATATAAAATCGGCCAGTTGAACTAGAAAATGGTTTCAGTTCCGTCAAAACGATAACTGAGTCATCAGGATTGAGTATTTTATGGCATTAACTCTCATACTATTTCTTGTTCTTTGAGTGATTACCGCAGGAAAAATCGGATGTATTCAATCATACTGCCATGCGTAAGTGTGTGTGACTAGATCTTCCAGTGTAGCAACATATCTTTACAAATTCTCTTCCTCTCTCACTTTCGGAACTTACCAAGTACGCTACCTTTTTTTTTTTTTTTTTTCTTCTTCTTGTGTTTTACTTATTCAGGGTAACAAAACGTCGCAGCAGAAATAAAAACTTGAAATAAAAATGCCACTACTCCAACTAAATAACTTCATGTATTCTTTTTATCGCGAGGCTGTGACTTGGTCGAATCAACGGTAACGTTCTTCCTGAATGTCCTAATCAAAGAAAGAAAGAAAGAAAGAAAGAACGCACTCACACACTCACTCTCTTTCTGTCAGCCGATCTCGGCATCTTTTTTTTTTTTTTTTTTTACAAAATAATACTCCATCTTTGACAAAGTAAGAACACGTCATGAAGCTATATCCCTAGATCTGCCAACTCATGTTTCTGACAAAGTGATACACAAATCTTTGACAAGGTACGAAAAAAAATTAATTAAAAAATATGTAACTCAATGTTCTTTACACAGTTACACTTACAAGTCTTTCGGGAAAGGAAATGAGTTACACGGGAGGGGGGGGGGCTTTCTCATTTATCTGCTGCCTCATTTGTTTTACAAGAAAATTAAATTTACAAAAGGATAAGAATGCGTTGGGCGAAAGTTGTGCCCATTCGCTTGCCTTCTTACATTTTTCATAAATAAATGCCCTTCATGTGTTGTAGTAGACAACCCCACGTGGTCGGCTGAATCTTCGGTTCAGAGTGTAGTGGTGTACTCATGGCTCGAGTTCCCAGTTTTATTCATTTGCCTACTCATAAACCTTATAGGGAAATAGTGTTCATGTTTTATTGTACACGCATCGTAACAGGTCAGCTGATTTATTGAATGTGGTGTCCCTAAGTCTGGAGCTGTCAGTTTTTCTAATTAATCTTGTCGTTCAAAGCTCCATATCCAAACGTGACAGTTCTGCAATAAAAATCAAATAAAACCAGCAAGTGCAGAAGAATATCTGCTTTGCTTAGAGTAAAAATAATATTTCTCACATTTTTTAAAAAAGGCATCATGAATGTACAGTAGAACTGTGTTTTATCGAGGAGCTCGGGATCGACAGAAATCCTCGTTATATCTGAGAGCTTGAAATATCCATTTTGGGGAGAAAACTACTACGATGTAAATATATACAAACCTCACAATATGCATACTTGTTTGTATCATACGTCCATCAAATATACACTGAAGAGCAATTGAATTAGAGATACCTGTCTAGTAACGTGTAGCACCACCTTTCGCCCAGATGACGGCGGCGATTCGTCTCGGCATGGACTCGACAAGACACCGGAAGCGTTGGGAAGCCATACGGATCCACGACGCCTGAACAAGCTCCCACAGTTTACGAAGATTTGATGGAGGGTGTCAGAGCCTCAAACATATCTCTCGATGGCATCCCAGATGTGCTAGATGGGATTGAGGTCAGGTGACCTAGCTGGCCAAGGAAGCGAGGTCACGTCGGTGGAGTGTTCATCCAACCATTCGGATACAATTCGGGAGCTGCATTGTCTTGTTGCAGGATGAGGTCCCCAGTGGGGTGTTGAAGACGCACAAACGGGAGCAAATAGTTGTCTAGAATATCCCGGTAACGTTGACATGTTAAGGACGATGTCACACGTACCAGGTGTCCCATTTCAGTCCAAGTAAACAGTCCCCAAACGAGAATGCCACCCCCACCAGCTTGAAGAGCACCCTGCTGGCAAGAAGGATCCATCGCTTCATGTGGGTTGTGTCGTACTCGTATCCTGCCATCCGCATGTACCAACGTGAATCTCGACTCATCAGTCCAGGCAACATTTTTCCACTTGTCTAGGGTCCAGTGACGATGTTCCCTCACCCATGCTAATCTTTGCACCCTCTGATGTGCGGGCAGCAGCGGTACCCTCGTGGGACGATGGCTTCTGTACCCCATAGCGAGGAGATGGTTCTGGATGCTGTGGTTGCTTACACGTTTTTGTGCACCAGCGTTAAATTGTCGAGTGATTTCTTTCACTGTGGCGCGTCTATCCGCTGTTACAATGCGAGCTAGCGGACAATGACCCCGCTCATCCACACGCTGTTTTGTCCACGGTAGTTGGCCCTTGCAGGGATGGTTTTACCGGATTCGATGTACTCACGGTGCACCCGTGACACAGTGGCTTGTGAAAAACCCAGTGCCTGCACGACTTTCGAGATGGAGTGACCCATTCGTCGGGCCCCGACAATTTGCCCACGATCAAATGCGCTTAGATCCTTCGTCTTACCCATACTGCGTTCGACTCTTACTGATTCCCGTCGCATCACTCCTTATATTGTCGGATCGCTGCATACGTCATGTCGTTTCAGTTTACAGGGCCACTCACAGCGCCACATTTGCATAACGCCAGCTGTCTCTAATTCAATTGCTCTTCGGTGTATATCATAACATACGGAAACATTTTTTCTCCATTTTCTATCTCTCTAAGAATGACTGCTTTATCGTTTACTGATAACATTCGTTCTCTTAGACGTTTTGTTATTTATAAACGTTTAGGACTTGACGAACACGTAATATTGATCGCTGTCTAAAGACACACTGAGCAAAGGCAGCACCGACCTTACCCTTGCAAAGCTTATTTGGAGCGAAGCACCGACCTTACCCTTGCAAGCTTATTAGGGTGAAAGGGACAACAGATACAATTCCAGATATTTTTGTCTCTTCTTTCCCCTCAGGCCAAGTCCCCATTCCATTACCCGCTATTCCTCTCTGCAATCCTCGCCCAGGAATCCACTCAATACATGTGCGTGAACTGCACCAATCCTTTTTCGTCTGAAAGGGCATCTGGTTTCTATTCTGCTGACACGATACCCCTTTGGAGTATAGTGCGGAGATTCTCTTGAAAGCCTAGCTTGTTGATCATTTGATGTATTTCTTTTCCATTGCTTTTCTATCAATATTCTTCCACTAGCACACAAAGATAACACTGTGCTGTTGCAATCTGCTCTTGAATGCCACCAATTTTCATATTTCATGTAGAACAATTAGCAGCAGATTTTCCCTGCTGCTCATTAAGTATGGAATTTAATTAATTCTTTTTACTTCGTTTGTTAAAATTGTTCACTTTGGATATTGTCTCCCTGATTTAATCTCATTAAAGAGTGTTTAAAAACGATCAAATTTGCTTTGAATTAACATTATGCCAAACAAAAGCTAGCTCCTGGTTTGTTCGTTAAATTCGGGATCATGCTATATACGGACTCGTTATAAGAGCGTTTTACTGTATTTGTGACGTAGATCTGTTTTTTTGCGTGCTCTAAAAAGAAATATTTTTGGCATTAAAAAAAATGAAAAAAATTGTGAAGTAATAACAAGGAACTGTACACCGATTATATACTTAAAATAATAAAACTACACTAGTAATGTGATAAAAAAGTTTCTAAGCTTTCGCACATCAACCAGATCGCTTTTCGAGGAAGACAGGTAACACCGCCAATAAAATCGGATTACTAGTACATTTTTACTATTAAAACAAGAATTATGAATATATTCGTGAGGTAGATCTATCATTTTCGTGTTCTCCGCAAGTCCTGGTATCCTTGAATAAATAAACCCTCGTTGTTGCGGTTGTTTTTCATTTGCTTGTGTCCATTTCCAACACGACAAGACCTAGTCGAGGCGAACACGCAGTTCATTCGGACCTAGCGTCAAAACCCCAGCAAAATCAATTGACACTATATTTCTTATGAACTACGAACGCGTTCTACTTCAGTTGACACCATGTAATGTCTTTAGTATATTTAGTTGCAAGATATCAGTTAAATGTCTATGTCACAGCAAAACACTTGCAATACTTAAATGTGATTCTCTTCGTACTGAAACGTTCTGTAGAGAAATATTTTTCGACATTTTTTTCCCTGATGTACCACTTCTCATGTTCTAATTATTTACCACCAATACCAAAAATTCCAAAGGCTATCAGGGAAAAACATTTTTTTTAAACTGAATCGTATTGTGAAAAATATTATATTCATGCTTAATGACTAAGTAAGTTATACTTATCGTATTCTTTTTTTTTTTTTTGATTGGAGGTTTAACGACCACCGTGAGCAACTCAATGGGCTATAAGCAGTCGCCCGTCCCTAATTTTGGGTCACTGGTTCCAGGGAAGGGAGAGAGCCAGTGCCGTAAGACAAACACAACATCCATGCCTCACCGGGATTCGAACCCGGACCCCTTACGGACGAATGATCAGAGGCCAACGCCTTAGACCACTGCGCCACCGGGGCGGCACTTATCGTATTCTTAAAATGTGAATAAAACGGAAGAGACAAAACTATTTTTAATGAGATACTTGAGCTTGCATCATTAGAACCAGTTTCTTTATATCAGGATGAGTTTTGCTCATTTTTAGCTTCACGTCGGTGTCCACATGCAGTCTGCTCCGGCATTTGTTTTTGACGAAAGCAAGCACAGAAAGTCCTTGCTCACGAAAATATGTTATCGAAAAGGGCACCAAGAATTTGATGGCCCCTCTCGGCGAGCTCGGGGTATCCACATAGTGCTTTAATTACACTGCTGGCCACCCAAAATGCAACACCAAGAAGGAAGCATCCGATTGGCCTGAAATTAGCAGCATTCGTCGCCCGCGAGAGGACATGCAAACGATTAACATCGCAGGGCATATGCAAATCATGTACGCCCTGCACGTCAACGAAAAACACTATAAGAAGGGTGCACAGAAGGCGGGGTGTAAGTAGTGGAAGTGTGTTGTGCTGCCGGATCTGTGAGTGGGAAGCTTCCTGATGCCTCGTCGCAGAATACGGCAGTCATTCCAGCAAGTTTCGGAGTTCGACAGAGGACGAATAGTGGCTTGTCGCGACAGCGGTTTATCGTACCGAGACATCGACGCCCGTGTGGGACGACATCCAGGAGGCGAGCATGGATTCGGTGGGTGCAGATGGGACGGACGGATCGATTGACGCTGCCGCGGCACACCACCGAACGAGAGGACCAGCATGTTGTGCGGCGGGCATTGACGGCTCGCACCGCCACATCACGAACGTTAGCGCAGGAATTAGGGTGTGTTGCGCAACAACCTGTATCAGCACGTACCGTTCGACGTCGTCTGCAGGAGCGGGGACTTGTCGCACGGTGCCCATTGCTCCGATTACCATTGACGTTAAATCACCGGCGAGTGCGGCGGCAGTGGGCCGTTGAACCCCACACCTGGACTACGGAATGGCACGACATTGTCTTCTCCGACGAATCCCGCTTCTGCCTGCAACACCACGATGGTCGAATCCGCGTGTGGCGGCACCGCGGCAAAAGACTGTACGCCGCCTGCATTATGCATCGCCATACCTGTCCGTCGCCTGGCGTTATGGTTTGGGGCGCAATTGGATATGACACCAGCACCCCTCTGGTACGCATCGCCGGTACGCTCAACAGCCACCACTACATTCCGACGTTTTGGAGCCTGTAGTCCTCCCTTATCTGCAGGACCAGCCAGCGGCCACGTTTCAACAGGATAAAGCGCGCCCGCACGTGGCACGTATCGTTCAACAATTCTTCACGGCCCACCAGGTGTCACTGGTGCCGTGGCACGCCTGTTCTCCCGATATGTCTCCCATCGAACACGTCTGGTCGCTGATCGGCAACCGAGTGGCCCGGCAAGCACCACCCGCGGCTACGCCTGATGAACTGTGGCAACGTGTGGAAGCAGCCTGGACCGACATACCCCAAGTCCACATCCAAAGCCTCTTTCGTTCGATTCCGCGGTGTGTAGCGGCCGTTATTGCCAGCCATGGGGGCCACACGAACTATTGATGTCTGCGTGTTCCGCAAGTTGCACGAGCCTGTAAGCTCAATCGTTTCATCTTGGTATTTGTTGTTATGTGTCCAGTAAATCTGGCTTTGCTATCTCGTGCCCTGTGACGTACCTGCCAGCAGGACGCACATGATATAAAGGCAGATAGGAATCAGAATACATGTCTGCGTAGCTCAGTTGGTACAGCTGCTTCTTCCGGAATAAGCGTACTCGGGTTCGAATCCCGGCGTAGACCAAAAATGACGGAGAAATTCACTTCGTTATAATGGCGCCCGAACTATCCGGATGACCCGGCTGTTCGAAATCTCGCATTGGTGTGATGTTATTTTCACACCGCGAGATAGGAAAAATCAGAGAATCCCTTCTCCAGTGCTTCGAAAAATAAATGTGTGTGACGTTGTATTCCACACACCAGATTGACGGGGAGTTCTCAAGTGCACGTTCTTCAGTGGTTGTCTGCCTGCAACGATTCATGGTCACGGCTGATCCGTGGGCCATGCCCCCGGCCCTCTTTCGGGGGGGATGTGACGTACCTGCCAGCAGGACGCACATGATATAAAGGCAGATAGGAATCAGAATACATGTCTGCGTAGCTCAGTTGGTAGAGCTGCTTGTTCCGGAATAAGCGTACTCGGGTTCGAATCCCGGCGTAGACCAAAAATGACGGAGAAATTCACTTCGTTATAGCCCTTCTTGGTGTTGCATTTTGGGTGGCCAGCAGTGTAAAAAATCAGAAAGAGGAAGTTTCGGAAAGTTGGTTTCCAGTCCAGTAATCAGAAAGAGAAAGTTTCGGAAAGATAGTTTTCAGTTCATTGTCACAAGAAAGTTCAACGAACTGTTCTTTCTCCATTCTTCA
Organism: Macrothele yani; assembly: GCA_039090855.1. Lineage (NCBI taxonomy): Eukaryota > Metazoa > Arthropoda > Arachnida > Araneae > Macrothelidae > Macrothele > Macrothele yani. The sequence goes on from CM077011.1 coordinate 35,057,652, forward strand.
ACACTGCTGGCAAAGCATCTCGATCAGAAAATGGATCCCTGATCCAGTTGTGAAAGTCAAGATTTTCCGAGACGTAAGCAGTGAAGTCTTGAACCAAGTTTCGGCAGGGGTTTCTTATGTCCCCCAGTACATCAGGATCAAGCTGGAGCTCATTCTCTTGAACGAAACCTTGAAGGAGTGGGAAGAAAGGTACGTCATATTTTTCAGCTTCTCTCTCCGCAAACTGAAGCTTGTGTCTCATGGCGTTCACTTTCTCATGAACTAGAAAGGGAGTGATGCTTCTTTGCAGGCTTCTCATGAGGCTATTCAGTAAGCTGGAAATATCCGCTAAGTATGCATCTCTACACAGCCACAACTTATCACAAAATCTATCTCAGAGTCCCCACTTATTTTTGAAATTAGCAAGAAAAATCTACACTTCATGGAGAAGTTTAAAAATCCTGAGCAACACCTTTCCCCTCGGAAACCACCGTAGTTCTGTATGAAAAAGTAACTTTTTGTGGTTACTTCCCGTTTCATTACATAACACTGAAAATAATCTCCCAAAACACCTTGGGATTTTATAAAATTCACCATTTTGACCACCTGATCAAGAACAGTTTTCACCTCAGACAAATATCTCAATGCCCACGCACTCTTGGAGGTAATATTTCTGGAAATTATTTTTCAATAGTTCTTTTGTACAACAATAGCAAGAGTTTAGCGTAAACGGTATGACACGCAAAAAAAAAAAACCCAAAAAAAACGACAATCGGCAACACTGTAACCGAAATCAGCTGGAAAATAAGAGAAGTCAAAAGAGACTTGTGATAATCGTGCAAGCGAACAAACAGTACACATGACAAATCATTGCATACATGGTCATTATCATAAAAATCCGCGCACCAAGAAGATACCGTGCGATTAACGCGAAACTCGGCGAATAGCTACGGGGAGGGTAGACATGCAAATTATTAAAGTTTCGTGTGATTCCGCATGCCCGGGGCGTCCAAGACCAGCGCTGCAATCGCAATCTTTGGGGCATATAAGGCGCCGCGCAGGGGAGACCCCACATTCGTGTCAAAGTGCACGGTAAGACTCAGGGGAGATCCCTTAGCGATAGACATGCCGAGGAGCCGCCGTAGATGCGCGTACGGGCAACTGACAGAGTTTGAATGAGGCCGCATCGTCGAGATGACATAGGCAGGGTGGCCGGCGCGCCGAATCGGCCGCCGTTTGGGCCGGTCGGACATACGGCGCAATCGTGTTGGGAGCAATGGACACAGGATGGCACTCGGACGGACTGGCTCTGGATGACCCAGACACACCACCAGAAAAGAGGACCGTGGTATCGTGTGAGCGGTACGCACAAGTGAAAAGACGTCCTTGTATAATATCCAGAGACATGTGACTGCTGTACAAGGGACTCCTGTGTTCACCAGAGCCATTTCCAGATGCCTGGCAGAGGCGAATCTGCGCTCTCAAGGGCCCTTACGTTTTCTGCCATTAACACCTGACCATCGTCGGCGTCGACTGTAGGGGTGTCAGCAGCGATCAACGTGAGAGGCTACGGACTGGCGACGTATAGTGTTCAGCGACGAATCCCGTTTCTGTATGGGAACGGACGACTGCCGTGTCAGAGTATAGTGGACCACAGGTGAGGGCTACAATCCCAACCTCACTGTACAGCCGCACACGTCCCGAACTGCAAGCGTGATGGTCTAGCCATTGCGTATGACAGCCGGACTTCCCTCGCACTGATACGAGGGACGTTGATAGCCCAGCGCTACGTACAAGAGATCTTGCAGCTCTATATGTCACCTTTCTTGGCGGGTTGGCCCGGAGCCATTTTCCAACAATATAACGCCCGTCAGCACACAGCTAAGGAATCCTAGGACTGTCTATTTCATGCTTCGACGCTCCCGTGTCCTTCCAGGTCACCTGATCTCTCGCCCATCGAGCACATGTGAGAGTAGACGGGATGCCAGTTTTTCCCATGTGCCAGTGTTCGTCATTTAGAGCGTAAGTTGCAAGAAATGTGGGCCAATCTATCCCAGGATAACATACGGCATCTCTTTGACTCCATGTCGGACCGTATCACCGCATGTATCTGAGCACGAAGCGGTCCGACGGGATACTAACGCTTACGGGAATGTGTACCCGTACGTCCGCGGGAAATCGTCTTACTGCTGATATATTATAATCACTTCTGTCCTTGGTATGCACCATCTCACTACTAAAATCTCATTTCAATTCGATGCCTTCATCTTGGTGCGCGGAATTTTATGACAATGAGTGTATGCATCTGACTCAAGTAACACAGACTGATGTAATATCAGTGAGGCTACGTAACACAAATGATAAAGAGTGCGTTTACAAAAACAACTTATTGTGCAATTTCTGCACACAACAAAATAGCACTGCAATATAGACAAAATCATAAATTCGGAGAATGTCCATACCATACATGAAAAACTACCGACATGACACGATAACTATTTTAACTCCAATGTTAAAATATTTAATATATACATTTAAAAAGATGATATAATGAAATATGTGCACACGTGAGATCTTTCGGTGCGCAAAGTGGGTATCCTTTTCAGATGCTGTTAAAATTCGCCAAACGAATGTGACAAACACTATGTTATTTATATAAAACTACTGTCGTAATGACGTACGTAACTAGTATAAAATGGGCTTAATCATACTTCTGGATTTCAGTACCCGGTAGCACCCCCCTCGGTGTGGAAGAAAATCTTGACAGTTACGAGGCACACTTTCAATGACATTATTGACGAGTGTCTGGGGCAGCTTGTCTCCCATATTACAGGCAGCACGTTACTGAGGTCTACCTGTGTACTGGGGTGGGGAACGTGGTTATCCGGACGTCGCTGCACGCCGTCCAAAATGTTCTCAATAGTTGAGAAGACCCAGGAGGCAGCTATAACGGTTCAATCTCATGATTTTTCAGCTCCGGGCACTGTGACTGGTTGCATACTTATCGAGAAAACAGAATGCATGTCCAATAACAGTTTGAAACATGGGCACAATGATCTCGTTTCGGTACACTGGGGTATTCATGTTACCTGGACAAACATACAAGGAAATTGGGCCATTAAAACACACTCCTACCCAGATCAGAACTGAGTGCCATTGGTAAGGGTTGAAGGATAACACATAGTGTGGTTGCATTCGTATGCTGGATTTCCTCCACACGTCTCCTCGTCGAGTATCAGGATAAAGAGCGAAACGGGATTCGTTTGTGAAAAGTACTTGGTGCCACTCTGTATTCCATGATATGTACTATTGGTCCCAAGTACATCTGCGCCCAATAGTACATGAGGACGCACTACATCTAGTATGGTTACATTCATGTGCCGGATCACCTTCACACGTGTCCTCGTCGAGTATCAGGATAAAGAGCGAAAGGGGATTCGTCTGTGAAAAAACTTGGTGCCACACTGTATTTCATGATATGTACTATTGGACCCAGGTAAATCTGCGTCCAATAGTACATGAGGGCGCACTGCATCTAGTATGGCTACATTCATATGCCGGATCTCCTTCACACGTGTCCTCGTCGAGTATCAGGATAAAGAGCGAAACGGGATTCGTCTGTGAAAAGCACTTTCTGCCACTCTGTATTTCATGATATGTACTATTGGACCCAGGTAAATCTGCGTCTAATAGTACATGAGGACGCACTGTATCTAATATGGTTACATTCATGTGCCGGATCTCCTTCACACGTGTCCTCGTCGAGTATCAGGATAAAGAGCGAAACGAGATTCGTCTGTGAAAAGTATTTGGTGCCACTCTGTATTCCATGATATGTACTATTGGACCCAGGTAAATCTGCGTCTAATAGTACATAAGGACGCACTGCATCTAGCATGGTTACATTCATGTGCCGGATCTCCTTCACACGTGTCCTCGTCGAATATCAGGATAAAGAGCGAAACGAGATTCGTCTGTGAAAAGTATTTGGTGCCACTCTGTATTCCATAATATATGTACTATTGGACCCAGGTAAATCTGCGTCTAATAGTACATGAGGACGCACTGCATCTAGCATGGTTACATTAATGTGCCGGATCTCCTTCACACGTGTCCTCGTCGAGTATCAGGATAAAGAGCGAAACGAGATTCGTCTGTGAATAGTATTTGGTGCCACTCTGTATTCCATGATATGTACTATTGGACCCAGGTAAATCCGCGTCTAATAGTACATGAGGACGCACTGCATCTAGCATGGTTACATTCATGTGCCGGATCTCCTTCACACGTGTCCACGTCGAATATCAAGATAAAGAGCGAAACGGGATTCGTCTGTGAAAAGTACTTGGTGCCACTCTGTATTCCGTGACATGTACTGTTGCACCCAGGTACATCTTTGACGACGGTGAACTGATGCCAACGCTACACATCTCAGCGGCCACCTTGCTCCGAGGCCGTACTCGTGAAAACGGCTACTCTTTGAGTACATACTGTGATGCCAGAAGCAGCTCGAAGTGATTCCCATAGTTGGATACTCATGATAATAGGCTATATCCGAGCACTTACTATGGTGGTTGTCCTCGGGCGAACGCACCTGTGTCGATCTGCAACATTTCCATGCCGTAGAAATTGAGCGAGTAACCGATTTAACACAATTCGTGAAACTCCTAAAGTGACAGCCAAATCGATCTGCCATGCACCTACTTGTAACTTGACAACAGCCCTATTTCTGTTGTCAATGCTTAAAGGTCGTCAAGACATTATTTCAGTTTAATCCCACCCTGAAGAAAATACATTCTGCAAGCTTTCACACCAAGCGGGCAAAAGACCTGTTTCCACTTCTCGCAGGGTACTTTTATCGGAGCTCACACGCCACGTACTCTGTTGTCATGATGCTAATTTACGTATGACGTAGCTACCAAAGCTGATAACTGATCATCAGTAGTCACCAAATTTCTTATCAACAAGTTTTCCTTTCGAAATCGCAATATCCCTAACTTTTGTGACCAGTGTATTACGCCATGTTAAAAGACGCTCCGAATACTCGTTCTGCCCATTCGATCCATCAATAAGGGGCTGGTTTGCCCGATTTTTACCGCACACCGTGCTCATTTGATGTCGTAAGGGTTGGAGTGAGCCATTTATGTGAAGAGGGTAGGTGTAGCTATTAAGTCAATCTCAGTGTATATCACAAGGGGGATCTGGTTTTCATCCAAGAACTAAGCGCCAAATGCTTGAATTTTGAACACACTATCGCGGAACATCCGAACGTTTTCGGCACCTTTTTGGAGCAGATTTTCATCATATTTGGATCTCTGAACAAAAAATATCTCATAGCTCATAAATTCAAATTCACATCAACCGATTATCATTTTTCAGAGGTTGACAAATCTAAGGCTCACAGTAGCCCGAAAATTTTCACCTGGCGCCTGAGATGCCAAATTTCAATTCTGAAAATGTTATTTTTCCAACTTTGGATTTCTATAATGAAGCTTTCATTTTAATGAAACAAAGAGGACAGTATACGGATTTTTTTCTGTTTGCAACTACTTTGTTGTCTACTTACCACGAAATCAAAATAATGAAGATACCAATGCAAATTTTTGGCAGTGTTGCCAGCAAAGTTATGCGTCCTCAGTGATTTTCTTTTTCTGATTGAAGGTTTAACGGGCCTGCTTATGGCCGTGATCGAAAGCACACGCTCTCGATTGGCCATAAGCAGGCCCCCACCCCTGACTTAGAGCCACTGGTTCCAGGGAAGGGAGATAACCAGTGCCGTAAGACAAACACGCCATCCATGCCTCACGGGATTCGAACCCTGACTCTTCTCGACAAATGGTCATAAGCCAGTGCTTAGCACTGCGTTGGCTCTCAGCGATATGAGTGTCATCATCCATTAGTGTTTTTATTGAATGTGATATATCGGAGGAAGACAAAGCTGAATTTCCTGAGATGAGAACTATTTTGAAATGCATCTATTAACATGAAACTAGGAAACATTTTATACAATTAAGTGGTGGATTTTGCACTGAATTATTGAACAATTATTTTGACTGTTGAAGGTCACTATTCCGTATGCGCAGTTTTGTTTTAGGTTGATCCTGTTTTTTTCCTGGCATGTCTTGAAAAAGTATGCTGGATCCTGAAAAAAAGGAGTTAGCGTCTGAAAATTTTAGCGTTTTGTCTGTCCCTGTCATCTTTCGTCGTATAAAAATCACTATGTCCGGATATAAATGCATTTTTAGGTTATTAGTCCATAAAATCGATCGTAATCTTTGACATGTATATAAATTTTTCTCTCAAGGGCTTCCCGGAATGCGATGTTGTAATGAACATGCCCCCTAAGAGTTACATAACGTTTGGAAGTCACCTATTAAAACAGTAAATTATAAATTGTAATATAAACTTAAAATTGAATGTTTACCCACCCTACACCATTTCTTATTTCTATAATATATTACCATGATTTCTTTACAGACTATCGGGCCAACAGTATACGTAACAGTTTGGCGCATGTAGATTACTATTGGCTATTAACTTACCATGCTTCCCACAATGCAATGATCTATATTATATATAGATTAAATGTGTCTTTATTTATTACATCTGAGGATGAGGCAGCAGCTGCCTCGAAAGTGCTCATGGTTTTAATTGTATATATTACTCATCTTTTATCATTAAATCGTGCTAATGACGGAAAACTTGAATCGTTTCAGTATCTCTGAAGCTACCCCAAATCCCGTGCTTTTGAATAACTCCACAGTCACCTAAGAAATTTTGGGTATAAGCTTACATTTTGCCAATTTTTTAGGCTTTCCAACCGTAGGTTGAAGAAGAGTATATGCTCCAGCTTTTTCCGTCTGTCCGCACGAAATCGTTCGATTTCGATGAAATTTTAGTATGTGGCAGGGGACCACCTGGGGGCGAACCCTATTGAAAATGGGACAAATGAGGTCAAAGGTCAGGACATAGGATTGGGATCCATTCCATCGCCCTATCCCATATTATTAAGGTGGACGTCAAGTAATTTTGCTTCCTATACTTCCAATGGAAAAACTTTTGTACACAGAATTAATGTGTTCCCAAGGATGAAAATTTGAACATCGATTAAAATAACTTCACATTAAAGATATTTTAATCGATGTTAAAATTTTCATCCTTGGGAACGCATTAATTGGCAAGAAAATGTGTACAGAATTTTTTTCCATTCGAAGTACAGGAAGCAAAATTACTTGACGTTCACCTTAAAAGAGCGATTCTTGTACGTATGTAAATTTTATTTTTTTTTTTTTTTTGAATGGAGGTTTAACGACCACCGTGAGCAACTCAATGGGCTATAAGCAGTCGCCCGTCCCTAATTTAGGGCCACTGGTTCCAGGGAAGGGAGAGAGCCAGTGCCGTAAGACAAACACAACATCCATGCCTGACCGGGATTCGAACCCGGACCCCTTACGGACGAATGATCAGAGGCTAGCGCCTTAGACCACTGTGCCACCGGGGCGGCAAAATTTTATTTTGAAAACGGCTCTAAAGAATATGATAAAAGTCGTTAACCTACCGTTTTCTGGTACTAGAAATCGATTTAGCATGATCTCGACTTTAGGAAAATTCGTTTAGTGGGTTAAATAACCACCCCGAATTATCAAGGTTTTAGTGTGATGGCGTCGACCCATTAATGTTATCCATGCTTAGAAATCTTATGACGTCATATTCTCGCAATTCAGATGTTAGCGCGCCGTCATGCCATCTGTCTCATTACGTCACGCGTTGTGTGTGGATCCTATTAAAGTTTTATGACGTCACACTCTTGCGAGCAGATGGTCGCGATTCCCATCTGCCTCATTACGTCACGCGTTGGTGCGTATGTTCGTCCACACGATAACTCACGTAAAAATCGTTCGATTTCGATGAAATTTCAGTATGTGGTAGGGGAACACCTGGGAAGGAACCCTATTGAAAGTGAACGAAATGGGTCAAAGGTGAGGACATAGGAGCGGGATCCATTCCACTGCCCTTATGCGTCATAACTAACGTAAAAAAGGTTCGATTTCGATTAAATTTTAGTATGTGGTAGAGGGACCACATGGGGACGAACTCTACTAAAAATGGGACAAATGGGGTCAAAGGTCACGACATAGGAGCGGGATCCATTCCATGCCCTTATGGGTCATAACTTGCGTAAATATGGTTCGATTTCAATGAAATGTGAGTATGTAGTAGGAACCTGCCTGGGGACGAATCCTATTGAAAATGTGCGAAATGGGGTCAAAGGGTAGGACACAGGAGCGGGATCTATCCCATAGCCCACATGCATCATAACTTACGTAAAATTGCTTCGATTGTGACAAAACCTTATCATGTTATTTCGGAAGTATATTGAACCAGTTCTGTTGAATATCAACGAAATGGGATCGAGACTTATTCCACAGCCATTATCCTCATAACTTAAGTAATGATTTCTGGAATGTTGGAAAGCGTATCATAATCAATGCATTGCATGATTTTACTAACTTGTTAATATTAGTGGGGCTCTTCCCATACTACTGAAGCCTTCAGGCGGCCAATGAACCTGAAAATAAAATGGTGCCCAAAGTTCTCAGTATTCTCCAAACAGAAATATTCACAAGCGGCCGGGTTTTAGAAAAACAGAGTCAAAACAATTCCTTTCCTCCTTTCATCTCGGCAGTACAGACCATAAACCTGTCACATATTATAAGAGCTCGCTTCAAGTCCTCTAATTCTCTGCTACGTGACCCAAGGCATGATGACGAAAGCTCTAGTCCCCCTGACAAGGACATCGTGTCACCGGGTACAAACAAGTGGCTCAAACATCTTCTCTCTGGTTTGTGGGCATTGCCTTTGAGCAAGTAATCAGTCAGACCGAATTAGTTTCGATCATTTCCCTAAATGACCAATTTGAATAACTAAGCTAAGCAACTCTTTCTGATGTGCATGTTCACTTGTTCCAGCAGCGTTCATCCCACTTCTTAGACAGCGAATACACGATCGTATCAGAATAACATGGCCACCTACCTAATAATGGGAATAACCACCCTTGGCTGAGGATGACAGCTGCGAGACGGAGTGGCATGGACGTAATGTCGCCGTGGAAGGTTGCCGGAGGCACACGTGCCCATTCGAACTGCAGCAGAGCACGGAAGCCCAGGAGATGATGTGGTTGTGAGTCGACACGTCGAACCTGTGGATCCAAATAGTCCAACAAGTGCTCTATAGGATTGAGTTCGGCAAATTTCGCCAGCCAAGGGAGACATCGCTGTCGTGTTCCTGGAACCAGTCACGCACTCCTTCAGTGACGTGGCACGGCACATTTTCCTGTTGGTAGATAGCACCACCACCACTAGGGTAAACGTCGAACATGAAGGGATGCATGTGGTCAGCGAGGATGGACAGGTGTCCATTGGAGGTCAGGGAATCATCCAGTGGTACCAGCGGTCCTAAGTCATACCAGGAAAACGTCCCCCAGACATGCGCACTGCCGGAGTGTACTTGACCGACAAGCGTGTCCGGGTGTTGGTTCTCGTGTGTCTGACGTCATATCCGCCACAGCCCGCCACTTCTGTGGAGTAGAAACCTCGATTCGTCGGTGAAGACAACCTTTTTTTATACTCTTTCCCTGTACAATGACGGTAGTCCCATGCGAACTGCAGGCATCGTTGCAGATGGACCTGGGTTAACATGGGCGCCTTGACGCAGCTTCGACTCCGGAGACCCATGCGTAACAGGGTTCGCTCTACTGTTATCGGAGACATGTACCTGGGTGCTCCAGCGTTCATTTGGGAGGTCAATTGTTGCACTGTTGCGCGTCGATTGCCCTTTACCAGTCGACGGTGGCTACGCTCTCCTCTGGGGTCAATGGCATTTGAGGTTCTATAGTTATTATGTCGGGAGGTACTCTGTGTGGCAGCGGTCCATTATTGGTACACCCTTACTACAGCACTTCGCGAACAGCCCACGAAGTCTGCTGTTTCTGACATGCTTCCAACTTTGTCGAGCAAGCCGATTATCATTTCTTATTGTACGTCCGTCCAATCACTACCTCTGCTCATTGTACTCACATGAAGCACTATGGCTGTTCTGTCCTGGCCGGTCGCTTATTTCTCCGAGTGGTCGACCTTGTCACGTATACTCTGTGACGTGCCTGGGCGGGTACAATGTGCTTCCGGGGATGGTCATAGTATTCTGATACGAATGTGTACATTCGATCGAACTGATTTCAATCCAGTTTTCTAATAACGAATTAATTCGTTCCATACGTTTGGGAGTTAAACGATATTAATATTAGTTATCTTTCTGTCCTGATAATTTGTCAGCAATTTAAGTGTCAAAATGCCATCTCAGTAAAAAAATTACGGATAAGCAAAACGAATGAAAATAGTTGAATTAATAATTACAAAAAACCCCACCTGATTCCTGAGAAAATCTACTCATCAGTGTGATCACATGCAGTACAAAAAATCAGCATGCTTTATCTTTCGACTTTGCACGCACGTGTTTGTGCGTGTGTATGTATGCAAGAAAAGAGGTCCCAAACAAAGAGAAATAAAAAACACATTAGGTCTTCAAACCCAAGAGGAAAAAGACCAAATCAACGCATTCTCTCATTGTGATTCAAACAATCTCACATTATACAACAAAGTAACCAACCAGCAAAAATTACTGGAAAACGAAGTTGCCACGGACAAACGAAATGCCGGGCGCACGCATATCGTATCCCAGTAATTCAGTAAAACTCTGGCTAATCACTCCAGTAGTGTTTTGGTTGGAGAGTGCGAATGGTATCCATGGAAGCAAGTGCTCTGGCGTTTTTACTCTTAGGATAGGGCAAGATAAAACCCACGGCAAATATGAGAAGTTAAGCATGTGATCGGATAAAACAAAGAGCCAACAACTACGACTATCAAACAGGCATGGTTATTTTGAATTTCTACCGGCTGTGGTACTTATATTATATAATAGAGTGAAACGGCGGAAATAAAAAAATATACGTATATCTTAGCGTTATTTTATTGCGCAAAATACTTATAAAAATATAGGTAGGCTCAGTTCTGATTGACCCATTAGTTTGGAACGTAGGACTACGACTTTCACATCGGAGAGATCAAATGAGCTAGTATGGTTTCAAAGCGTTTATCTAATTGGTTATAGCTAACATAGGTCTATGATACGAAAAGTAGCTTATATAATTTTTTACAAATAACGCTGGATGTCTTAAAACAAAAGTGTTTGATCAATGCATCCTTCCAGTACTTACGTATGGTGAAGAGACGTGGACCTTAACTAAAAGAGACATACAAAGGCTGCAGACAACTCAAAGTAGCCTGGAGAGGTGCATGCTTGGTGTAACCAGGAGAGATAAGAAGAGGAACTCGTGGATCCGAAAAATGACAAGAGTGGAAAACATCATGATCAGAATTAAATCCCTGTAATGGCAATGGGCTGGACATATCGCCAGAACGACAGACCATCGATGGGCAGCCGAAATTTTAGGCTGGATTCCAAGCGACAGGAAAAGACCCAGAAGAAGACCACATGGGAGATGGGTGGATGAAATTCGAAAACATGCGGGAGTAACATGGAGGAGACTGTCACAAGACAGACCGTTCTGGAAGAAACTTGGGGAGACCTTAATCCAGCAGTGGATTGATAATGGTTGACAATGATGATGATGACATTGCGAACACTAAGCAAATGGATACACGAATTACCCAACGTGGTGCTGTCTTCTTGAGCTTCTTACATTCCTCATCCCTTGCTCTTGCCTCCCGTTTTGACTTTCTCCACTTTTGCTTGCGTTCATTCTGCGAATTCCGCGGCATTGCCGAAAATGTTAACCCGTTTACATGAAAACAATTTTTAAAAATTTTAGTTTAAACCACTGCGGTATGTTCTTTATATATTTGAATAGATCTCGTCGAAAGCTTTAAAACGATACCACGCACAGTCGTTCTGCACTAACGGTTGTCCAGATAAACCGCGAGATTGTCAAAAGCGTTCACCGGTTCACAAGAAAACAGTTTTTAAAGTGTTCAGTTCAAACCACTGCGAAATGTTCTTCGTATATTTGAATAGATCTCGTCGAGAGCTTTAAAACGATACAACGCACAGTCATGTTGCGCTCACGGTTGCCGAGATAGACCGAGTCAAACGCGGCGGCACACCCAGAAATATTGCATCATCTTCTCTGTGCACAAGGAACGAGGGGAGCTTCGCGAGCAACGATGAGTTGCGCAGTACGCAAATTGGATTCCATGCTGTTTACGAATATGCTAAGACGATTAGTGTGCGGCACGTATTTTCAACACTATAATGATTTCAATTGGGACCTATTTTTGTCACAAGCGGTTGGCCGTAAGTCTCCCCATACTATCTGCGGAATTAGACGTTGTCCTACGTCAAAATATGTAAAATATTTAAATCATAAAATATAAAACACTTTTTTTAACTACGGCTAATGACATTGTTGGGAAGCATAATTTTATGATGTATACTGGATGAATTTATTACTTAAAGAAACTGGCATGGCAGTTTTGCAAAATTGCATCGAAAGGTGTCCAACATTAGAGTGACTAATGCAAATTCGAAAACATGTCCAAAACAAGTTGGCCGATTGTAAAGATTTCCCAGAGACATGTGCAAGGGGAAACACTACGTTGGCGTGCTAAAGCAACATTGTGCTAGCCTTATGGAAATATGCAAATGATGACCATACATCTTCGAGCGGGCAGGCACGTGACCTTATAAACGTTTTACGGAGCGGAGTGCTGCAATCGAAGCTTGAGTTGGACTGTTAGTGGACGAACGTCTCCGCACCATCGCTTAGAAGGCTCTTTATGGTGGAGAGCGATCGATAAATTGGAAGAAGGGCAATCGCAAGCTCAGGTAGCATGATGGTTGAATGTGTCGAGCCAAGTGATATCCGATCTCTGGAGACAGTTTCAGGAAACCGGAACAATAACCAGAAGGCCGGGATAAGGACGTCCATGAGCCACAACAAGTCGAGACGAGCACTATTTTTCTTATAACAGCTCGCCGCCATAGAGAGTCGACAGCCAGGAAACTCTCGCAGAAGCTGTCCTCTGCTATGGGAAGCGTAATATTGAGGCAAACAGTTTACAGAAGTGTAAGAAGGCCAATGGTCTGTATCCCACTTGCCACATCGCATAGAAGGGTCCGTCTGAATTGGGCCCAACAACATCACCCTTGATCAATGGGCCTGTGTTATTTTCCGTGACGAGTCGTGGTACAGCCTAAATCCTTTTTCTCGATGTGTGTACACTTTAAGAGAGGCTGGAAACAGAAACCTTCCCTCCGACATTCACCCAACATGATGCCAGCCTCTAGAGGTCACCCAGTTTGGGCTGGCATCATGTTGGGTGGACGCACGCTGCTGCACGTGCTTCCAGAGGCACCCTCACTGCTGGATGCTACAGGGATGACCTAGAGTCCTATGAACGGCTTTTCAGGGAAGCTGTTTTCCAGCAGTTCCTTTTTATGGACGACAACGCTCGTACCCAAAGGGCTCGGCTAGTCGACCAATACCTGGAAAGTGAGGATATTTACAGGACGGAGAGGCCCGCGTGATCTCCAGACCTGAACCCGATAGACTCTGTCTGGGATGTCCTGAGAAGAAGAGTTGCAAGCCAGCAGTACATTTTAAGAGAGGCTGGAAACAGGAACCTTCCCTCCGACATTCGTATCTCTAAAGAGTCGTGAGTTTTAACAACAATACTGCAAATATGCCTCCTAAAAGGAAAACATCTGCTCAGGAAGTAGCTTTCTAGAAGGAAGCAGCAAAAAAGACGAAAGGCGGAGCAAGAAAGGGCCCGTCGGGAATTTATGTCTGTTGTGCAAAGAGAATGCAATCGGAATCGTCATCACATAGAAAATATGACTCCTCATAAAATTGAACAAAGTCGGGAACGACACCGAGTATCAAACATGACGTCAGAATAAATTTCACAAGTTCGCGAACGACTGCAGATTGCAAACATGGCGTCAGAACAAATTCCACAAGGTCGCGAACGACATCAGATTGTAAACATGTCACAAGCGCAAACATTGCGCCAGAGACATGGAGATGCAATCCGCCGACAAAATTCACGAACTAGAAACCAAGCTGTTCTTGACGCAGTTAACGTTGTATAACCAAATGCAGACGCTCATAACTGTGGTTCCTTGGACAGTATTTGGGAATTTTGTCATGCAAAGCATTTTGCGGCAGAACAGCCATCTGACAAACTTTTTTACGCAATGCTGTCATAAAAGCAAAGTAAAATTAGATGCTATAAGATCAGCCCCTGTTATTCAGGTATACGAAAAATGTTGTGCAGAAGGAAGTGTTGACGAAATAGGGACTAAAGGTTTTACAAAATACATAACAAACAGAGAGCCCGTCGTATCAATTCCATAACAGACTGCTTGGGAAATATTCAGAAAGCTGTGAGCCAACGTCGCCATCTACTGACGTGGAACACAAAAACTCAATAAATAAATGTCAATAATTTCTGTATCATAAATTTTATTTTTCCCCGTCATTATTGACGGGCTTTCAGTTAGTATGTATATAATCGTACATGTCATCATTATCAATCCATAACTGGATGGTCTCCTCAAGTGCCCTCCACAGCTTTCTGTCTGGAGCGTGTCACTCTAGCATTCTATGGAATTTCATCCACCCATCTCCCACGTGGTCTTCTTCTGGGTCCTTTCCTGCCCCTTGGTATCCAATCAAAAATCAGTTGATCAACAGTGGTCAGTTCTAGCAGACACATGTGAGTTCAACAACGGTCAGTTCTATCAGTTCAAAGTGAGACACTTGAGGGTCTTTACTTTGATCATGATGTCATCAACTCTAATTATTTTCCTGATCCACGAGTTCTTGTTCCTTAGTTGTTCTCGCAGCCAAAATAAACACTGATTCGTCCAGACGTTCTCCTATGTGACAAAGCTCCAAGAAAGGCCTGTGTACAACAAGAAGCAGCATACTTATCGCTTAATTTGAGTTCTTCTTCGGCTATTTATTTGGCAGATGCATTGGGTTTTCTGATCTCAACTACGATTCATTCAGACTTGGGAAAAAAAAAGGAAATTAAAATGCAAACTGGGAGGAAGAGAAGGAGAAAAGGAACCGCCCTAGTTATTGCTTTAGGTAATTTAAAGAATTTTTTAATGATCTTTTTTAAAGAGAAAAACAAAACATAATGCTCAGTTAACTGTTCAACTCATCTGTGCAAAATCAACTTTTTAAATTATATTTGAAGCGTTTTCCAGAAAACTGTAAAGCGGTGTGGTGATCTCCAGAACATCTTCCTAAAAAAGCAATATGTCATATGTGAAACAGAAATCTTTCGTAGGAAGGCCCTGAGTGAGGGGACCATGAAATTCCAAGAATAGTCCAGACCCTCATGTCTCCTTCTTTCCGCCTCCCATGATTATAATGATTTACAACACTCACAGCGTCTTCAAAATGAAAAGATTCGAAATAGTGGCGAAGTATTGTGCTTACACTGCTTTACAACACTGCCAACGTTTTGTGGATGTTCGTCATTATAAATTTCTTTGGATGTTATAACACTATCAGTATTCTATAGCCCGTTGGTACAAAAAGTTATCTAGTGTCCCACTGATTTGTAACACTGCCAGTTTTTGTTGATATACGCATTACCATGATGTATTCAAAAGCATATTTAACTGCATTGAACTCAATCTGCTACAAAATAAATTCTTCCCAACTGGTCACACAATACACATACGCAAATAATGAGGTAGTGCATCACTTGGCATAGGAAGGCTCAGGGCCACGCACATATCAAAGCACCGTAGCGGGATTTCGCACTTTAAAAATCACATTTCAACTACTGCATTACTCAAAAAGGGAAAACCGGCTTATAAAAGAAAAGAAGAAAACTCTCACATAAATATTTTCTTTTGAAAAGTAGTGCTTGTTGAAATGAAGTCAGTCAGTCAAACACGCATTTCGCGTCTTTCAACAAACCAGCCAAGACACATTCTGTTTGCTTTCAGCCATTTCAACAGAAATAGTTCCAACCAAGAAAAGAGTCCCCCATACATTTGACTCAAGTGGTTTTCAAAGGAGGAACACCATGGTGATCTGTTTCGCAAGAACTGTTCTGTGCGCTCCAGATTCTTCCACTAGAAAACACTTTCCGTCTCCTGCTTTTCTCTTTTCTTCTCTCTCTCTCTCCCTTTCCCTCACTTTTTCTTCCTATAGCACAGACTTATTTTTACTGAGAAAAATCTTTCGTCCACTCGCGATATTCGGCATAAGTACAAAGCGAAATACTAAGCTCTGCTCGGGGCTTTTGTGAACGGAACATTTCTTCCAGGAGGAAAAGTGAAGCGAGAAAAAGCTCGGAATAGACGCGTTTGAAAAATAAACAAATAAATCAAACTATGTTATTTACTTTCACTTTTCCTTGAATATGTATATAAATAATCATCGAAGAGGAAGATGTCACGCCTCAAGCATTTTACTGAAGTTTAGAGTTCGGTCGCGATATAAAAGATTTTTTTTTTTGCAAAAGAACAAAACAAAAAAAACACGGGGGCATCTTGAAAGTAATGCCTCCTTCTTAATAACTTTTGAAATGATTTTAATGAAACTGCACTGACTTGTACTATGTTATGTTATCGATGTGGGAACACATTTTTTCAGAATCGGAAATAAAGATACAATAAAAGAGCTCCGTCTTAACCCGATTTATTTAAAAAACGAACATATATTTACAATTAAAAGCCATTAGCACTTTCGGAGGGCCGTTCATTCCATCCTCAGATGATCTATGTTGCTGTATATGCAGCATATATATATACAGAGTCACGTGGGGCATTACGTAGCTTAACTAATTGTCATTCATGATTTACACGGTGTTATATCACATGCATCTGTTGCCACAAAAAAATAGGGAAAGGCTATATACATATGTTATAATTTGATGATTTCACTAAGTGCTTCCAAAATTCAGGTAGATCGACAGGGTAATATGATGCGGCGCAACACTCATTAATTTCATTGTTACTCAACAATATATTTTACTAAACTCATTTCACCGCATTTTATAAACACACATCATTTCACAACATTTTACATAAATGTAACAATAACTCATTGCAATCTGCGCAAATCACGGGAACCTGATGTTAAATGTGATAAAAGCCGTTACAAAAATTCCTTTTTGATGCTATGAACGGTGCGTCGTAGCAAAATTTAGAGTCCTTTCGTCCTCCCCAAGGTTGGGAATGGGGGGGGAGAGGCTACAGGCTACTGACGAGAGCTTTAAAATGCTGTGTAACACAATAGATATCCTACACCAAAAGTTACTAATCCCCGTCACTAACATACTTGCGCTTCAGCCTTTCTTTCTATTTTGAGGTCAGATTATAATTTGGGCATGCGCAGAGGGACTATCGCCGCTAATACATTACATTGCATCGGTGTCAGGGTCGTTCAGTACGTTCGTTTAGATCTGAATAATAATAAAAATAAATATTGTTTTTAAAAAACTAAACAGTCGTAATACTTACTTATTGCCGCCCCCATAGTTTAGTAAATATTCGCTTTGTGACTCACATATCTTCTTTCATTGGTTTTACGAAAATAACAATCATTAATCCAGCTACCTAAGTACGGGAAAATATCAGGAATAAGTACACCTTATGGTTAATTAAGTTAGTTATTATGGTTTAATTCCGCTTAGTATGCACCGGACTGTGGCTCGGCGTGGTCGAGAGAGACGCGCGAATAACTGAAATATGTTGTTTTTAAATAAATGTATATTCTCCAATCACTCGTTTTAATTCACACCCACAAGGATTTAGGCATGGGAAATATACACAGCAGAAGTTATCTACAGAGAGTAAATGGGTATTCTCTCGATTTTGTTTTTTCACAGAATATTTTACGAGAAGTGTTTGCCCTGCTCGAAGCAAAAAATGCCACACAATAAAATAATGCACAAAATGTGATGAACCTGACCACACATGTAAACAAGTAGGGGGGTGTCTTTGGGGGGGGAGGTTGGAGGTTTAACGACCACCGTGAGCAACTCTATTACAGCTGCTTATAGCAGAGTCGCCCGTCCCTAATTCAGGGGCCGCCCCGGTGGCGCAGTGGTTCTAAGCGCTGGCTTGTGACCATTCGTCCGTGATGGGTCCGGGTTCGAATCCCAGTGAGGCATGGATGTTGTGTTTGTCTTACGGCCCTGGCTCTCTCCCTTCCCTGGAACCAGTGGCCCTAAATTAGGGACGGGCGACTGCTTATAGCCCATTGAGTTGCTCACGGTGGTCGTTAAACCTTCAATTAAAAAAAAAAAAAAATTCAGGGCCACTGATTCCAGGGAAGGGAGAGATCCAGTGCCGTAAGATAAACACAACATCCGTGCCTCACCGGGATTCGAACCCGGACGCATCTGGAACGAATGGTCAGAATCCAGCGCTGAGACCACTGAGCCACCGGAGCAGCTAGGAGGTATTCTACAGCATACGGTCGAATACGACAATCTAGGAGTTCGAGCGTCTGTCTAGGTGAACTAGTTCCTCTACCTTACCTTTTTCCACATACGGCCAACAGTCGTTCAATCCCGATGAGTTTCCGCAGCGAAGCGATGAATGGACCAACCAGCCGTATGTAGCCTAGCCCTATGATGATGCTTCTGGCAAGGGTGTCCTTGTGATAACCTCAATGACGTCGCTCAGATATTCGCACTCCTTACACGTGTTTTCATCACCGAGATCATTCCGACGTAGTGATCTACAAGCCCAGGTGAGGACGAGCATACTTAGCTACGCAGAGCAATTTTTGCATTTTACCTTCTCGCCTATTGCGTGATTGCTTCTCAACTGAAATAATTTGCATAACCGATCTGTCGACACATACCCACCAATTTACATGGCATTCCGAAAAATACTGCCTGGTGTGGCACACAATGTCTAGCACTGGATCTTCAACAAACGTACGGAGCTGTCGAACAATGGAACTGCGAAAAATGCTTTAGAGAAAAACTTGTATGAAAATGCTGGAACACCAAACAATTTGACTAAAGTTGAATTACGAATTGTTCTTCCGAAGCATACAAAATGACTGAAAATTTCGCGTGAAATACTGAGTCGGACGAAGTTATTAAACAACTTACCGAAGGATGTGCAACGACATACTCTATATTGACAAAAATCACCGGACACCTAGAAGAGAAACAACACAATATAACATTTATTGGCATGCATAAGTACGGTGTCGGTCTACCTCTGGCCTTAATATGCATGCACTGACCCCTTCGAGACATGCTTTCGTCAAGGTTTTGGAACACAGCGATATGTACGCGCTTCCATTCGGTACATAACGCTGCCGCTAACTGTTGCTTAGTAGTAGGCCTTGGTTCCACACTTTTTATGCGGCACTCTAATTCGACGCATAGGTGCTCTATGGGATTAAGTTCAAGGTTCTGTGCTGGATAGTCCAAACACGATACGGAATTATTGTCAAACCACGCCGTAACAGTCCTTGCTTTGTGGCTCGGTGCATTATCCTGCTGGTACCAACAAGGCTAGGTTCCATAGTATTGCCACAGAGTTGGTAGGGCATAATTGTCCAGAATATCGAGGTAGACGTGCTGGTTAACAGGTTTGTCCACGATAACCAATGAGCCGGGACCATACCACGATCCCCCCCCCACGAGTATACTGCAAACTTGACCGTAGGAACAGCACACTGTGGTAAATAGCGTTTCCATGCCTGCCGCCGCACCGACACACGGCTTTCGGACTGATGGATCGTGTATCTGGATTCATCAGTCCACAGGCCCCGTTTCCATTGATTTCACCTGTACAGTGAGGTCTTGTGCAGTACTCCGTCGATTAGCTGTAACGACTGTCCTGAGACTTCGACGTCCTCTATTACTTATTTTCTTTAGTCTGCCGGTACGTTTTATTGCTTCAAGTACGCCATCTGTCTTACAGTTATTCTTGGGTGTGTTTAAACGCCTCTCGGTTTCTCTTATGAACAACCCACTAAAATAACACCCAACAATCTTTCCTTTCTCAAAGTCAGTTCTCTCCCGACGTGACATTTTCACTCAACCTTACAGTGCAATATGACCGCGGTCAGCTGCAGGCTTGTTTTTATACTGTTTTCAGTTGTAACACGCATCCTAACAACGCAGCGGATCCGTTCATTTGCTTTTGAAGGGTGTCCGGTGACATTTGTCAATATAGTGTATGTTAAAGACCATAATTTTGTATTGATGAATTTCTAACAAAATGCATGAGATCTGTTTTCTGTTGGCAGGGACGCCAAGAGATATCAGAAGGATGGCAGATTCCCTTTGTCTGTGGTGTATGGAAGAAAACAAAAGGAATTAAAGTTGCACGTAAAGTTTTTATTTTTCTAAATGGAGGAAAATAGTAATTACGTAAAATATTTTTTGCTACAGTGTTCAGTGGGGTACATAGAACTCTTTTATATGTTTATTTCCTGCGTGAAACCAGCACTATTTTCGCCTTCCGGTTTACATCCCGGAGAGAACCCGTTCTACGCCGACTGAGCTCTTATAACTTTAACTGTGTGCGTTTTCCTGTCTGATCTTTAAAGGAAAATTCGTATTGGGTGATCCTCGATGCAAGGAGGTTGCTAATTGGCGAAGATGGAGGTCTGTTTTCACACCTTGATGAACATTTTCTTTCAGGAAGTGACGGTGAACCGATAAATCCTAACAGTTCTGGCAATAGCCTCTGCATGATGGCTTGATTATGAAGTGGGGAATGTGAGCGCCTTTTTCTTCTAATCAGCGAGATCTGTTCTCCAGATAAGGAAATTCTATTTTTAGTGTTTTTCCAGAGGCCAAAATGCCCTATGCTTTCCTAGTGGCGTAATGCAAGTCACTATTTCATGATATTAATTAATGTTCGAATATATTATATATGATTCCGTAGTGTTGCACGGGATTGCGAGATACAGGTACGTCGTACGACCTTGGGAGACGGATTTTACAGATCCGTATCCTAAGAACCGGGGAAAATAAAAGTTTTATAAATTTAATCAGCTGACTGCCCTACGTGATACAACACTCAGTCTAGCTTCGCCAAGTACTCTCACTTCATCTCATCACAACGCGGGCAGACGGGTGCGTCGTACGTTCTACAGAAATGGCGCCAGCCGGAGCGGGCGAGCAAAGAGCTGATTGGCCACTGTCAATGACAATTCTGCTACACGTGCTTCCACTGCCATTCAACTGTAAACTGTGCTACAGTGAAGAGGGATACAGGGTTCTATTATGAGTAGCGTTAGACAGAGACCACCCAAACGGGGGCGTGTTTTTCGTTATGTGCGTGAGCGAAGGAATTTCGAAAGCACACGTAATGATCACAGTAATATACGCGGAAACCTATCTTAAAGAAAACTGCCATACGTGAGCACAGCTTGGGTGCGATGAATATCGAGTGTGCCCGCTGCCACGCTTTGCATTTCTCTAATGAAGAAACTAATGGTCATTTTAATTCCTGTTGTCATAACGGCCTTATTTCACTTCCAGAACTACAAATAAATACGGGGCTGAAGAACAAATAAATACGGCACTTCTTAACAGTCCTAATTTTGTCCAACACATCCGAAATACAATGTGCAATGTCATTCGCTTCATTCTCGGCCACAAAAAGGCGATTTCAGGCAATGATCCGTACGGCTTTAAAATTGAGGGAGAGATTCACGAACACTTTTCGGATTTATTGCAACTTATTTGTGAAAATTGTACTTTATAGATCCCTCGGCAGCTACTAATATATGTATTGGGTATAATGAAAACAAAGAATTAAAACGATCGATATTAACAGCTCTGACGCCCAAGCATACAAGACTGCAGCTGAGGCGATTGGAAGAAGAAGTAGCTGGACAACACCTGGACCTGCGTTTTGTTGATAATATATTAACACAATCTCTATATTCCCTCAACAGAATACATAAAGCATTAAAATATGACGCAATTTTATTACCACTTTTTCAAACTGAAAAATTATTCTTGCTAGATTGGGGCTTTTGTCCCACCAAGCCACTAGTATTTATATAACGTCTCACTTCCAGGACATGCACAACTATTTCAAAGAAACGGAAGTATCGCTGATTGGCTGAATGCCACGCAGACAATTTTCGAAATCTCCAATTGGTCAAAGCCGGCTCCGGCTTGTACAGTAGCTGCTAAGAAATTGTTAATACATCCGTTGCCGGTAATTGGATCAATGTAACTTGCAAGAGGTCAATCGTTAATGTATTCATACGCAAAAGAAGATTAAAATGAATTATTATTACTGTAGCTGCAACACGTCGTAATAAAACGCTCAGGGGAAAATGTTTAGAAACAATAAATTAAATTAAACGCGCATAATGATAAAATACATCTGACACATTCGAGACATGAAATTCTTTTTATTCCATGCTTCTTAGATTCTTATTTCCTTTTTCTTTGTTTTTTTCAGTGAAAGTGAGCAAGTGGCAAAAACGGGAGCGAAAACTCGAGAACCGCCGGCACGCATCCTTCTGCCTAATTTGCAAATAATTTTCCCCCGAACAGAATGCGGTTCTGGCATTCTTTTTGTTTTAAAGCGATAAATAATCGCGTCCCGTATTATAAAACTTCCGTGCCCCATTTTAAAGGGCATTTTTCAACACGCAAGTGCACCTGTAGTAAAAACAAATTATCTTCCGTAACACGCGGTGTTCCAAAGTAAGAATTTCAATTAAGCAGCCACTCGCATTAGCTAACAAAGAAGTGTTGGTTCATTAGAAACCGTAGCTGACTTCAAGAAAACATCACTTTTGCGCTGGGGAGATAGAAATCACTTGGCACGCTGTTGTTTTGCGGACATAAATTTGCACGCGATTATATGATGACACGACATCGCGTGCTCATATCGATTTCACCTCGTGGTTCCCAGATTTTAAAAAATCTGAGCCTTAAAAGACTGCAGAAACTTTCTCATTTAACGAGCGGACATTTTCCCGAACGTTTTGTAGAAACTTCATCGTTCTTTTACTGGCTTCTTTCTTAGCAGATATTTACCCATATGACTGCCTAATTTTTCTTTAAACTTTACTTACCTAATTTTAAATTCAGTTTTTGATGCTGATCTAGCCGTCACCCTATTCGTGTCAAGCGTACTGTTGCGATACTATCTGCATAAATGCAAATAGTATCGCCATAGTACGCTTTGCGTAAATGTAGATGTTCTTCAGAGATCAGCTTCATTATAAACTACATTTCTCTCTTGGATATAAAACGCCTTCTACATTCCTCCAAAAGTGTAGCGATAAGGAGGGGACAGTTGCCCCAGGTGGGAGACGCCAAACATTTTGAAATGAAGTTATCTCTAATGTTGAAAATACACCCGCAAGCTATTTTTTTAGTATGGAAACTTCCATTTTTTTTTCACATGTAGAAAAAGCCCTTGCAATTGATAGTTCGTCTTTTTCATAGAACGTCTTTTGTAAAAAAAATATAGGTAGGCTCAGTTCTGATTAAGTCGTCAGTTTGGAACGTAGAACTACGACTTGCAGATCAGAGAGTTGAAATGAGCTAGCCGAGTATGGTTTCAAAGCGTGTATTTAATTTGTTATAGCCAACACAGGTCTATGACATAAAAAGTAACTTACAAAATTTTTGCAAATAATGCTGGATACATTGCGAACACAAAGCAGATCGATACACGAATTACCCAACATGGTGCTGTCTTCTTGGGCTTCTTACATTCCTCATCACTTGCTCTTGCCTCTCGTTTTGATTTTTTCCACTTTTGCTTGCGTTCATTCTACAAATTCCGCGGCATTCTTAAAAATGTTAAACGGTTCACACGAAAACAACTTTAAAATTTTTTTGTTTAAACCCCTGCGATATGTTCTTTATGTATTTGAATAGATCTCGTCGAGAGCTTTAAAACGATACCACGCACAGTCGTTTTGCACTCACATTTGTCCAGATAAACCGCGATATTGTCAAAAGTGTTCATCGGTTCACAAGAAAACAATTTTTAAAATGTTCAATTCAAACCACTGCGAAATGTTCATCGTATATTTTTATAAATCTCGTCGAGAGCTTTAAAACGATACCACGCACAGTCGTTTTGCACTCACATTTGTCCAGATAAACCGCGATATTGTCAAAAGTGTTCATCGGTTCACAAGAAAACAATTTTTAAAATGTTCAATTCAAACCACTGCGAAATGTTCATCGTATATTTTTATAAATCTCGTCGAGAGCTTAAAAACGAAACCACGCAGAGTCGTGTTGCTGAAATAGACTGAGTCAAACGTGGTGGCACACTCACAAATATTTCATCGTCTCCCCCGCGCACGGTATATTGCGCAGTAGGCAAATTGAACTATCGTATTTTCCCGTATATAAGACAATATTTTTTTCCAAAATATTTAGCCCAAAAATTGGGGGGTCGTCTTATACACGGGGTGTGACCAGTTGAGAGAACCCTGCGGTTACCGCGGCGAAACTGCCGGTACCTCTTATTCCCCTCTCCCCACTGCGACTTACAAGCAGTTGTTCCTGGTGGATTTACAGGGCAGCTGCAGCCTGCTTGTTGATGGAAACAGCCTCTAGGTGTTTCCATCAACAAGCAAATTCGAAGCCCTGATGAAAGAAGAATGGAATAAATGGATGCAAAAAGCAGGCAATAACTTGACACCGACAAGCAGAGTGAAAAAAAACAACCATTACTGAGATCTGGAACTGGGTCCTAAACTCATGGAATGGAGTCAAGCAAGAGGTGGTTGTGAAGCCTTTCACGAAATGTGGAATCATCAATGCCGGGGATGCAACTGAGGATGATCTAATATACATATATGTATTTTTTTTTTTTTTGGTTGGAGGTTTAACGACCACCGTGAGCAACTCAATGGGCTATAAGCAGTCGCCCGTCCCTTTTTTAGGGTCACTGGTTCCAGGGAAGGGAGAGAGCCAGTGCCGTAAGACAAACACAACATCCATGCCTCACCGGGATTCGAACCCGGACCCCGTTCGGACGAATGATCAGAGGCCATCGCTTAGACCACTGCGCCACCGGGGCGGCATACATATATGTATATAGGCAGTGATTCAGACAACAGCAGTGATGAAGTTGAGGTTGGAAAAAGTGATATGTCTGGAACTAATATTGCTGAAGAAAGTGATGCATAATTTCATAGTTTGTATCTTAAATATGTTACCTAATTTCTAAAAAATATAAATTTCCAAACTTTTTTTATACATTACCACAGACTTTGCCTGTGACAATACCTAATTTCTAAATGTACTTCAAAGATATTACCTAATTTCTAAAAAATATCAAATGCGTCCTTTTTTGTAATAAAGATATTGATTTCTTAATTTTCGGTTCGAAAAAGTAGAGGTGGTCTTATACACAGAAAAATACGTTAAATGCTGTTTACGAATATACTAACATGATTAGTGTGCAGCACGTATTTTTAACGCTCTAATGATTTCAATTAGGACCTATTTTTGTCACAGGCGGTGAGCCAAAAGTCGCCCAATACTATTCACGAAGTTAGACGTAGTCGTACGTCAAAAAGATTTATCAATTTGTTTGCCTGTCCGGTTGTGGACACCATATCTCTGCACCACTTAGGCTAATTCGAAAAATTATTTTTGCATTGGGAAGCTTGAAATGTGAGAATGATCCTTGCATTCCGGTTTGTTTTCCGATGCACAACATTGCCAGCAGAGGGCGTAAATGCAGATTATATCGAATTCAAAATATTTTTCATTCGTTATACTTGCTTCTAAATATCCAATTAAAAAAACATTTTTCCTTTCGTTGCAGCAAAACCTGAGCTTCTCGATTGAAAAAATCATTTCGTGGACCGATACCGCTCACCTCGGAAAACTTTTCAGAACACTTTCTTCTTAAAATAATGCGTAGTTTTTTTCTCCAGGGGGCATAGATGTATGTGTAATATATCTACTTCTAAGATTCCGGTTTGAAAAATTCTTACTTTGTTAGAGAGCGTACAGGTGTGAAATTTTTATCATATAATTTATAAGAATTTTTAACGCAGAAGCGTTACACTAGAGGGCGTAAGTTTACATTTCCGTTTACAGCAATATCTGCGGGACTGAAAACCGACTGGAAAAATTATTTTTCGATTAGATACTACCAACTACGGAAATTCTTTCCGTGTGTGTGTGTGTGTGTGTGTATTTTCTTCCCAAAATAATGTACAATTTCGCCCCAAAGGGGCGCAAATATTTAATGCGTTCTTCTCAACATCTCTGCTCTAAATGAGCGATCTAAAAAGTTCTTTCAACACCAGATACCATTTGCTTTGTCAAACACTAGGTTTGTATTTCAGTAGTTCTGTATCTCACAGTTCTGTCGGTATATAAGTTGGCGTTTGTGTACTTCTGTTGGGAACTGCACCTCCGCTTATAAAAGCCCTATTGAGAAATTTCTTTTTTTACTGTATGCCATTCGCTACGATAAAAATGAGGAACATTATCCTCTTTAAGCAATGCACAGTTTTCCCGCTAGGGGGCGTAAAGGTCAACACCTTTTTCTTCATATATCTGCTTCCGGGAGTGGCACTTGAAAAGTTCTTTTCGCCGCCCCGGTGGCGCAGTGGTCTAAGCGATAGCCTCTGATCATTCGTCCGAAAGGGGTCCGGGTTCGAATCCCGGGGAGGCATGGATGTTGTGTTTGTCTTATGGCACTGGCTCTCTCCCTTCCCTGGAACCAGTGACCTTAAATTAGGCACGGGCGACTGCTTATAGCCCATTGAGTTGCTCACGGTGGTTGTTAAACCTCCAATAAAAAAAAAAAGTTATTTTTCCTCAGCATAGCTGTTGCATGAAAAATACTTTTCACCTACTTTCAACGTTTCCATTATGCGAAATTCTTCCGCTAGAAGGAGTACAGTTATATCATGTTTCTCTCTATATTTCTTCTTTTAACTCTTCGATTTCAAAATCTTTTTGTCTCTCGATACCTTCTGCTATGAGAAACTTTTTGTGCGCCATTTGTTAATCTTCGTAACATACACTTCAGCCACTGGTGTAATTAGGTACCTGTTTCTATTTATGGGTGTTTTATCGATTATAGAAATCCACTTTTTTTTTAACTGATTCCACTGACTACAAATAAGTTTAATAAATTTTATACGCGTCGGAAAGGATTCATAAAACCTGCCAACCGAAAGTTTTGTGTCATCGTTCTTGTTTCTTTTATGTTTTCGGGTTTTAACGACTACCATAAGCAAATATATCGGCAGTCGCCCGTCCCTGATTCGAGGCCACTGATTCCAAGGGAGGAGGGAGCCAGCACCATAAAACATATATACCACCCACATCTCACCCGGGACTCGAACCCAGCTCCATCTGAAACGAGTTCGATGAAATTTTAGTATTTGATAAGGAACCACCTGGGGACGAACCCTATTGAAAATGGGCGAAATGGGGTCAAACGTTAGGGCATAGAAGTGGAATCCATTCCATTGTCTTTATGTGTCAAAATATTCGTAAATATGGTTCGATTTCGATGAAATTTTAGTATGTGGTAGGGAACCACCTGGGCACGAACCCTATTGAAAATGGGCGAAATGTCGTCAAAGGTCAGGCAGGACATTAGAGCGGGATTTGTTCCATTGCCCTTATGCATCATTACTTGCATAAAAATAGTCCGATTTCGATGAAATTTTAGTATGTATTAGGAAGCCACTGGGGACGAACCCTATTGAAAATGGGCGAAATGGGGTCAAAAGTCAGAACACTGGAGTGGGATCCATTCCATTGCCCTTGTGCATCATAACTTACCAAAAAATGTTTCGATTGCGACAAAACGTTATGTTGTTCCGGAGGTATAGTGAACCGGTTCTGTTGAATATCAACGAAATGGGGTCAAAGGTCATTGCACAAAAGCAAGATTTATTCCACAGCCATTATTCTCATAACTTGCGTAAAACTGCTTCTATTGCGACGAAACTTTAGTATGTTATTCTTCAGGTGTACTGAACCGGTTCTGTTGAATATCATCGAAATGGGGTCAAAGGTCAGGACACAGGAGCGAGATTTATTCCACAGCCATTATCCTCATAACTTGAGTAATAATTTCTGGTATGTTGGAAAGCGTATCATAATTAATGCATTGCATGATTTTACTAACTTGTTTGGAGTCTAGAACCGAAACATCGCTGCAGCTTAGAAGACAATAATGAAAATAAAAATCCGTCAAATTTTGCAATAGCTGCTACGATTCGTTACGGAATTATGTCTGCGGTGGTGGCTTTGTGATGCCTTCTTATGGAACGCTTTAGGTTCCTTAGTGTGTCTGATTAGGTCCTTAACCGCTTCAAGGTGCCAGTATGTGCTGGCTGATCACCTACACGCCTTCGTGGCCGTCACGTATCCTGCGATCGATGGTGTGTTCCAGCAGCACAATGTGCTGTCCCACTGGGCCGCAACCACACTAGCATGGCTCAGGAAACCGTCATCTGAGTTAACAAATACATCGCTCTTTCCACGTTTAGGAACCAAAAAATTGTTATTCGGCCGCCGCCGGGGAATTGAATCCCGGATCTCTCGATACCGAGCTGAGTGAAATGGCATAACAAAGCAGCAGGGAGGCGCGTTCGGCTGGCTGGGAGTGCTCCTTAGTGGCAGACACTTAGGAATGTGTCTGCCACTAAGGAGCACTCCGGCTGGCTGGCGGACAGCGCTGGGTTCAATGCTGTCTGGACGCAAACGGTGGCCACTTCCAGCGCATGATGTGATGTCATCACATTTCACAAGAAATGATGTAAGTCCACTTCAAATTTCGTTGCAATGTATTCATTGGTGTTAATTTTCTTAAAGAAATGCCGGGTTCGGTAGCGAGTGGGACACCCTGTTCAATGCGGGAAAAACAAGTGTGTGTGTGGGGGGGGGGGGTTGAAATCTTCGCTGCCTTTAGCTTCCGTTGTCGAAAGTTCTTGCCTCCATTTTACGATTACAGGAGAAATCTTTGCTCCGACCACTTTTGTTTTTGGAAAAAATTCCTGTATTTCTAATCTTAAATAAAAACATTTATCTAATAAAATGATATTAACGAATATACAGGACACAGAGAATATCGCGAGAAAAAGAATTTAAGATTACAGTTGTCCGTTAAACTTCTGTGTTTGGAAATTCTTGCCTCCATTTTCAATCTGAGACACAAACATTTGTGCAATAAAATGGTATTACCCGGACATCGCCAGAGAAACAAAAATTACGATTACGGGCGAAATCATCACTTCGTCTAACTTCCGTTTTCAGAAATTTTTAGGAACTGAAAATTAGCATCCATGATCGGGAGTCTCTAGAGAAGATTTAATACGGGTCCGATGGTATCATTTTTCTCTGCAGGACCAAAATATTGGGTTGGTATGAATGAAATGTCCGGCGCGAACAACCAGTGAAGACAGGCCCGCACCACAGCGGAATGAAACTATCCACAGGTGTTGCGGGTATTACGTCACAGTTACTATAAATAGCTAGCACGTGTGTGACGAAAAACGTTCAGGCATGGTTTGTTTGGACGTAACGTGTCTTCCAAAAGAAACATGCAGACGCCGAATTTGTGAGTCATCTTCCTGCATGAATTTAAACTAGACCATTCTGCAGGAACTGCCGATCGAAACGTTAACAAAGCGTTTGGGGAAAATACAGAACAAAGAACGAACCACTCGGCGAAGGTTCGTGAAGTTTCGAAGCGGAGATACGGACGTGCAAAACGACGAACGTGGTCACAGACTTGTTGCTGTTTTTTGACGATGTTCTGTTACGTGTGGTTGAAGCGGAGCCCCGAAAAACTTGTCGTGAGATAGCGGCAGAGGTAGATGTCTACCACATGACAGTTGTTCCGCTGCGCTGGGTGAGGTCAAAAAGCTAGACATGTGTCTGCCGCATGAGTGGACAACTGCCAATAAGACTAAGTATTTGGAAGTCTGCAAGTCGCTGTTTGCCAGGAATAAACAGGAACGTCTACTGCATCGAATCGTCACCTTCGACGAGAAGTGAGTCTCTTATGACAATCGGAAACGATCTGCACAATGTTTAAGCAAGGAACAGCCTGCTGGATGGCATTCTAAGCCACCCATACACACCAAAAAGATGATGCTCTTTGTCTGGTGGTCCACACCCGGTATAATTCATCGGAGTTTCTTGGCAACAAGCCAAACCATCACTGCAGAATGTCATTGTACTCAATTACACCAGATGCACCAGAAATTGCTGCAGAAACAACCGGCTTTGGTCAACAGACATGGTGTTCTTCTGCTCCAGGACAACGCTCGCCCTCATGTCGCACAACGAACGATGCTGATACTAAGTGCCTTGGGCTATGAAGCACTGCCTCATTCTCCTATTCCCCGGACTTGTCTCCGACAGACTATCATCAGCTTCGTCGCCTGGATCACTTCCTGTAGGGAAACAATTCACGACAGACAACGAGGTTCAACGTGCAATTGTTGATCTCTTCGGGTCCCAGCCACAAGACCTTTTCTTTCGTTCCGGGATCATGGCCTTACGGGACAGATGGCAACTATATGTCGATGCCGAGGCGAATTATTTTCTTATGTGAGTTCAACTTTTCCATTCTCGCCATTCACATGTGATGGTCCTTTTCCGGACATTTCATTTGCACCATCCCAATAGATCTGAGACGTACGTCACCCGTCGCCGCGATTCTGCTACGGAGATTCCAACTATATCGCGAACTTATCCACTATATCCACAATTATTCATTCAATTTAGTGCATTTATTTTCTCTTGACTCGTTGTTAGAGTTGTCAAAACGCACAAGCTGTTCGGGGAAATAGTCAGTGTTCGCCATACCGGTTGTTTTTTTTTTTTGTTTTTTTTTTCTTTGATTGGAGGTTTAACGACCACCGTGAGCAACTCAATGGGCTATAAGCAGTCGCCCGTCCCTAATTTAGGGTCACTGGTTCCAGGGAAGGGAGAGAGCCAGTGCCGTAAGACAAACACAACATCCATGCCTGACCGGGATTCGAACCCGGACCCCTTACTGACGAATGATCAGAGGCCAGCGCCTTAGACCACTGCGCCACCGCGGCGGCCCATACCGGTTGTTAAAAATTATGAACAAAAGCAACCCGGCAGTTCAGAAGACAGAAAGAAGCACCCTGGAAGTCCAGTCTTCTCTGTCTGTCAGTTTTCCGGGTGTTAAGAAGACAGAAAAAAACATCCTGGTAGTCCAGTCTTCTCTGTCAGTCAGTCTTTCAGGTGTACACGGTAAGCCGTGGCCAGCCTCTTCAGAAAGTGGTTCGAGGAGGGATAAACCACGAACCGCTGGCAAGGTGTGGGCCGACCGAGACTCATTGATGCTAGAGCTCAGCAAAGGCTATCCCGTATAGTACGAGCCAACAGAAGGAGTACTGAGGCACAACTCGTCTATAATTTGAATGCTGGTAAGGAAAGTAATGTGCCACAACACACACTACATCGAACGGTGCTTAAAATGGAGCTGCAAGCCACTCTGAGTGCCCATGCTAATCTCGGTTCACTATCGAAAACATCTACAATGGGCACGCAAGCGCCAAAACTGGGCCTTGAATCATTGGAAGAAGGTCGTCTGGTCTGATGAACCTCGCTTCCTGTTGAACATGTGGACGGCCGGGTATGTGCTTGTCGTTTGTCTGGGGAACTGTTGGCACCAGGAGGCACCGTGCAACAAAAATAAGCCGATGGAGGAAGTGTTATGCTTTGGGCAATATTCTACTGGGAAACACCCTGGGTCCAGTAATTCACGTGCAGGAAACTATGAAGTCTACTATCCAACTAATGTTCTACTGGGAAACACCCTTCGTCCAGTAATTCATGTGCAGGAAACTATGACGTCTATTATACAGCTAATGTTCTGCTGGGAAACATCCTGGGTCCAGTAATTCATGTGCAGGAAACTATGACGTCTACTATCCAGCTAATGTTCTGCTGAGAAACACCCTGGGTCCAGTAATTCATGCGCAGGAAACTATGACGTCTACTATCCAGCTAATGTTCTGCTGAGAAACACCCTGGGTCCAGTAATTCATGTGCAGGAAACTATGACGTCTACTATCCAGCTAATGTTCTGCTGGGAAACATCCTGGGTCCAGGAATGCATGTGCAGGAAACTATGACGTCTACTATCCAGTTAATGTTCTGCTGGGAATCACCCTGGGTCCAGTAATTCATGCGCAGGAAACTATGACGTCTACTATCCAGCTAATGTTCTGCTGGGAAACACCCTTCGTCCAGGAATTCATGTGCAGGAAACTATGACGTCTACTATCCAGTTAATGTTCTGCTGGGAAACATCCTGGGTCCAGTAATTCATGTGCAGGAAACTATGACGTCTACTATCTAGCTAATGTTCTACTGGGAAACACCCTTCGTCCAGGAATTCATGTGCAGGAAACTATGACGTTAACTATCCAGTTAATGTTCTGCTGGGAATCACCCTGGGCCCAGTAATTCATGTGCAGGAAACTATGACGTCTACTATCCAGCTAATGTTCTGTTGGGAAACACCCTGGGTCCAGTAATTCATGTGCAGGAAACTATGACGTCTACTATCCAGCTAATGTTCTGCTGGGAAACACCCTTCGTCCAGTAATTCATGTGCAGGAAACTATGACGTCTACTATCCAGCTAATGTTCTGCTGGGAAACACCCTTCGTCCAGTAATTCATGTGCAGGAAACTATGACGTCTACTATCCAGTTAATGTTCTGCTGGGAATCACCCTGGGTCCAGTAATTCATGCGCAGGAAACTATGACGTCTACTATCCAGCTAATGTTCTGCTGGGAAACACCCTTCGTCCAGGAATTCATGTGCAGAAAACTATGACGTCTACTATCCAGTTAATGTTCTGCTGGGAAACACCTTTCGTCCAGGAATTCATGTGCAGGAAACTATGACGTCTACTATCCAGTTAATGTTCTGCTGGGAAACACCCTGGGTTCAGTAATTCATGTGCAGGAAACTATGACGTCTACTAACCAGCTAAACATTACGCTAGATACAGTATTCTTCCGGCTTCAAGGACGCAGCTCAATTTTAAAATGCAAAGTTTTGAGAAAAAAATAAACATAAAAATAATGTCTCAGCACTTTCATAAAGTTTTATAAACTTTAAAATAATGTCTCAGCAGTTTC
The DNA here is from genome assembly GCA_039090855.1 of Macrothele yani. Taxonomy (NCBI): domain Eukaryota; kingdom Metazoa; phylum Arthropoda; class Arachnida; order Araneae; family Macrothelidae; genus Macrothele; species Macrothele yani. The sequence goes on from CM077011.1 coordinate 35,090,828, forward strand.
ATAATTTTATAATTTTATTGCTTTTATAAAGCAATACAAATTTTACCTCTATATATAAGAAAGAACATTGCAGTCATCCATTTCCTCAAATCCAGAAAATTCACTAATGTGTTATCCATAACACTGGCATCATTGTCAAAATCACGGTCGTCAATACTTTTTTTGTTAGTATAAAAAAATAAAGCGACGAGACATTCATATAATATTTTAGTGAAATGTTTATCTTGTTAAAAACTCCCTCATTATTTTAAACATCCATCGAGGACTTACAGGGCACGAAATACACGAGCAAATATGGTATATAAAAAATTAAACAAAAGTTAGTGACAAAAAGGTTGCGTGCGGGTGTCGAGTGCTGCGGGAGGGGGGGGTATCTTTACTTTGAGTGCTTCGTTTCTTATATGACATACTTAGGTTCGACCCTCGATTAATAACCAATATTAATACATCATCCAGGCTGTGTTGTTTTGTGTCACTTTGACTACTGGAAGTAATTTGCCGTTCAGTGAGAAAATCTTTCATAATAAAATCATAAGAACACAGAAACTCAAAAGGAAAGTTATAATTAGAGGTATACGTCACGCAACGTATATTTTACAATCTTACGTGTAAAGAATTTTCTTCGACAAATGCATCTTACGGTGTCAAAATGCCGTGGTTAAACAACGCAATGTTATTATTCTGACACCGTATATCAAAGCGGCTCTGACAAAGGTATGATTACAGTTACTCAAAGTGACTTCCGGCGTTCTCCGAAAAGATGCTTCCCAGAAAAGTACATTGTACGGTGTGGATGTTCCACCCTAACATACGTTTTGGTTGGAAAACATGAATTCTTTTGCTTCAAGCCTTAACGTGTTCCACAACACATTTGTATCCCTCATTTGGAGTGTCGGGGGGGGGGGGGGGAGTCAGGAACGCAGGAGTAAAAAAAAAAAAAAAAGGATTCGCGGTTGACAAACCTCCTTGTCTCAACACTGAGTCATTCTTCCCCGCTTTAAGAGAGCGATCTTTAATTGAAGCTGCTCACACCTTCCGCTTTTAGCTTCTTCCAATGCACGTGATCTCTGCCGACCGAACAGCGAGCGGTGTTCCCACGTGACTTAAGGATGTCTGACATTCAAGATTCACGTTTCCTATTCCTCCGTACTACAGAGTGTGTAAGATAACACAAGCAATTAATGGCATCCGTTAGGATTTCCTCTGTCGTTTTCATGTCTCCTATTCCTCTCTACTATACGATGTGTAAGATAACACAAGCAATTATACGATCGAGTCACATTGTTGTGACCACCAGCTAATATCCAGAGTAACGGCCGTGTGCAGCGCGGACAGCAGCTAGACGGGCTGGGAATGACTCCATAAGGTGCTGGAAGGTGTTCACGAAATGCGGAGCCATGCCGACTACAGTGCATCTCACACCTGCTGGAGGGTGCGTGATGGAGGATCCATAGAGCGAACAACACGAACGAGGTGGTCCCACAGATGCGCAACTGGGTTTAAGTCTGGAGAATTAATGGGCCATGGAAGTATTATGAAGTCTTCATCGTGCTCTTCTAACCACTCTCGGACATTTCTAGCTGTGTCGTGTTGGAAAATCCCATCCGCACCAAGGAAGACAATCAGCATGTATGGGTGTACGTGGTCTGCAAGAATAGATTAATAACGAATTCGACCCATACTGCCTTCCACAGGCACGAGTGGACCCGGGGAATGCAAAGAGAACATTCCCCAGACCATAAAGCTGCTCCCAACAGCTTGTGTTCTTCCAGCAATGGTTCAAGATTTTTTGTTTTCCAATATTTCTTGCCTTATACGCCAAACACCATTCGTTCAACGAAGCAGAAAACGTGACTCATCGGAGGAGGAGGCAACGCTTTACCAATCAGCGGATGTCCAATTCCGATACTTCCGTGCAAATGCAAGCCTTTTCCGCCGATGCACCTTCGTTAGCATAGGTGCAGTGCTCATCCGTCTGCATCGGAGACCCATACACAGCAGGGTTCGCTAAACTCTCGTTTTAGACAGAGTGTTGGTAGCCCCCTGGTTCATACGGCCAATGAGTTGCTCCACTGTAGCGTGTCGGTCGGCCCTCACGCACGACACGCTACGCTACAGTGACCTCTCACATCAATGGCACGTGGTGCTTCCCAGTTTCCACATCGCTTATTTGCAATGGTGATATTTCTCCAATTACAATATATTTTAAGCACAGCATCACGTGAACAGTTCACAAACTGCGCTATTTCAGAAATACTGCCACCCTTGGCCCGGAAGCCGATAATCATCCCATTTTGCAAATCTGATAAATCGCTCTTTTAATCGATGACAGCAACAAGTGATATGTTTTCAAAATGCGTACGGCACACCTCACATACCCTCCAAGCCAGCTCATGACACTGCGTTCTTTCATTGGCTAAATGCCGTTGACGTGAAAAGTAAGAGGAGGTCACAATAATGTGACTCGACTGTGTAACAGCGTCAGTTAGGATTTCCACTGTCGCTTTCATGTGTCCTATAGTCCTCTCTACTACAGGATGTGTAAAACAACACAAGCAATTAATAGCGTCAGTTAGGATTTCCACTGCCGCTTTCATGTGTCCTATTCCTCTCTACTACAGGATGTGTAAAACAACACAAGCAATTAATAGCGTCAGTTAGGATTTCCACTGCCGCTTTCATGTGTCCTATAGTCCTCTCTACTACAGGATGTGTAAAACAACGCAAGCAATTAATAGCGTCAGTTAGGATTTCCACTGCCGCTTTCATGTGTCCTATTCCTCTCTACTACAGGATGTGTAAAACAACACAAGCAATTAATAGCGTCAGTTAGGATTTCCACTGCCGCTTTCATGTGTCCTATAGTCCTCTCTACTACAGGATGTGTAAAACAACACAAGCAATTAATAGCGTCAGTTAGGATTTCCACTGCCGCTTTCATGTGTCCTATAGTCCTCTCTACTACAGGATGTGTAAAACAACACAAGCAATTAATAGCGTCAGTTAGGATTTCCACTGCCGGTTTCATGTGTCCTATAGTCCTCTCTACTACAGGATGTGTAAAACAACACAAGCAATTAATAGCGTCAGTTAGGATTTCCACTGCCGCTTTCATGTGTCCTATAGTCCTCTCTACTACAGGATGTGTAAAACAACACAAGCAATTAATAGCGTCAGTTAGGATTTCCACTGCCGCTTTCATGTGTCCTATAGTCCTCTCTACTACAGGATGTGTAAAACAACACAAGCAATTAATAGCGTCAGTTAGGATTTCCACTGCCGCTTTCATGTGTCCTATAGTCCTCTCTACTACAGGATGTGTAAAACAACACAAGCAATTAATAGCGTCAGTTAGGATTTCCACTGCCGCTTTCATGTGTCCTATAGTCCTCTCTACTACAGGATGTGTAAAACAACACAAGCAATTAATAGCGTCTAGTTAGGATTTCCACTGCCGCTTTCATGTGTCCTATTCCTCTCTACTACAGGATGTGTAAAACAACGCAAGCAATCAATAGCGTCAGGAAGGATTTCCGCTGTCGCTTTCCCATTGGGAAGAACTGGAATGCCTGTATAAACGATCAAAAAAGATCCAAAACAAGGTTCGTCTTGGTGGACTTTCAGCATCTTTTGGACTTCATTACCAAGAATAATGACACTTCGTCAAATAGATGTCCAAATCGCATTTAGTTCTGAGAATCGGTTTTTGGCTTTAGTTTTTCACCCAACGTACTACCTTAATTTTTTTCAATTACAAAAACCTATTATTTCTAGAATTTAAAAATTTTATTTCACAATAATTAAGTACATTTTTTTAATACCAAATGCATCGTTGTGAGGTTTATTTTTTGTCTTCATGCTAATGTGTGCTATGTAATAGCATGGGAACGGGATTTGCTGGATAACGTGAGTGGTTAGGGCATAGACTGAAATTTAGCCTCCGCCCCTCCCGCATTTACAATTCCGAAACCTCCTTGCTTGCCCAGTATGTTTTATGCAATCTGCAGACCCAGACTCTCCTAGTTTAATGCATGTCATTCAACTACCCATTCCTATGATTTTTCTCCGCGTTAACCATGGTAGAATGGCCAAGAGTCCCAGTCGTGACTTTCACTGTTCAGAGCAAAATAATTGTACGTATACACTGCGGGTTTTTTTTTAATTGGAGGTTTAACAACCACCGTGAGCAACTCAATGGGCCCTAATTTAGGACCACTAGTTCCAGGGAATGGAGAGAGCCAGTGTCTTAAGAAAAACAAAACAACATCCATGCCACACCGGGATTCGAACCCGGACCCATCTCGGACAAATGATCAGAAGCCATCGCTTAGGCCACTGCGCCACCGGGCCGACAACCGCACGTTTTACATATTCGGAACGATGACGAATAAACCACGCGATATCAGCATCACGTGCGGCTACTATAAATTGTTCATGCTTATCCTCAGCACGTAACCAGTAAACGCCGCCCCGGTGGCTTCTGATCTCTCGTCCGAGATGGGTCAGGGTTCGAATCTCGGTGAGGCATGGATGATGTGTTTGTCTTACGGCACTCGCTCTCTCCCTTCCCTCGAGTCAGTGGCCCTAAATTAGGGACGGGCGACTGCACATAGCCCATTGAGTTGCTCATGGTGGTTGTTAAACCCTCAATAAAAAGAGAAAAGAGTAAACGCTTGTCAGTAATGGGGAAACGTTGTGACGTAAGGCATCAATTTGACAGCGCCAGATAGCTGGTGCCTGGATGGCAGGTGCCAGTATTTTGGAAACGGCAGCACTTGTTGGATGTTCCCGTAGTACTGCATCAAGCGTGTATCACGACTGGATTAACTAAGCACAGATATTCAGCAGGAGGGATCACATTGGTCAGCCATGCGCGTTTGATCTAAGAGGTGAGCGAAAAGTATCACGACTGGTATCTTAGAAATGACAGTCACCCAGCTCACCCACCAGTACAACAGCGGTGCCGTTCGACCTATTTCCACATGCACATGCGCCGTGCATTACTTCGCCTAGGGTCCCACAGCCAGAGACCAACGAGGGTACCCATGATGACGCCCAGTCATCGCAAAAATACCTCGCACTGGCTAAGAACGTCGGCAATAGACCCTCGACAGATAGGTCGTGTGGTGTGACGAGTCTCGTTTCCTGCTGCACCATGCTGATGGCCGGGTTCGCGTAAAGCGTGAACACCATGAAATCTTATCCCCCTGGTTGCACAGTTGGGGTCAACGGGCTGGTCGAGGCTGGAGATCTTTTCCATGGCGTCCATTTGCTATTATCTCACAAAGACTGAATGGTGGACCATACAGGAACCAGTTAGCCAACCATCTCCATCAAAATCTGCCAGGAAGTTTACCGGGACCACATCGCCATCTTTCAATAAGACAACCCACCGTGACATCGGGCTTGTATAAGTACTGAGTGGTTGGAGGAACACAATAAAGAGTTCGCCACATTGCCTTGGCCCATAAACTCCCCTAATGGTAACCCAATTGAACATTTGTTGGATATGCTAGAATGGGGTGTGATAACTGATGATCCTCCTCCATGGAATGAGTCTGAACTGACGGAGATGCTGCAGCGGACATGGGTCAAGTTGCGCACGGAGGATATTCAATACTTAGTAGAATCTGTTCATATGCGTCTTCGAGCTGTGATTGCACAGAAAAGTGGCCAAACGAGTTGTTTGATAGGTGGTCCGAATGCAAAGCTTAGTGTATATAATACACAAAATAATCCCTTAATTAAAATTAAATGCACTTTTTGCCAAAGAATCGAAGCACTCCAGAAAGACGTTCGATCCTGATGAAACTCCGCATGCCAGTACCTCAGGGCCAAATATGTAAATGATTGAAAAATAACGACCAATGACTAAATAGTGATCCGCCACAGCGCATCGAGGACGGTATATCAAGAGCAAAGCTCGCACGCAAGAACGATTTTGACAACGGTTGCATTAACCTCCAAGGACCGTGAGGATGCCTCGACGTCGGATCCGTGCACAATACGAGTAGTTGAGTGAGTTTGAGAGAAGACATATAATTCGTCTGAGAGAGGCCGGTTGGTCAAGTCGCCGTGTCGCCAAGCATTTGGGTCGGAGCGGCGGGGCAATCCTATAATGTCGGAGCCATTGGGTCCAGGAGAGCACAACCCAGCGGCACGTGGGCAGTGGACGACCGAGGGCGACGGCAGAACCCGAAGATCCAGCAGGTGAGAGCCACATGAACATAACCGAATTCGTCGCTCTCAACCATCCGTAGCCATGTTGCGGCGTCTACAGGTACGGAAGAGGACATCCACACAGTTGCCAGACGACTTGTGGTACGGGGATTACATTCGAGAAGGCCACTCCGCCGCCTACCACTAACCAACGAGCATCGCCAGCACCGGTCGCAGTGGTGTCGAGCTCGATTAACTTCTGATAGTGTCCAGCAGCGTCGTATTGTCTTCAATGGTGAGTCACGGTTTGTACTTAGCGCCGATGATCAGCGCATTCGTGTTTGAAGACGATCCGGCCAGCACATGGATCCTGCCTTTACCATGCAACGGCACATGGCTTGAATTCAGGAAGTGACTGTATGGGGAGCCATTTGTTATGATAGTCGGAGATCCTTGGTAGTCCTCTGTACCACCGTTACAGCTCAACGGTACATCGATGACATTCTACGACCTGTTGTGTTGCCATTTCTGTCGCAGCATCACCGAGCAATTTTTCAATAGAATAATGCCCGGCCACACACGGCACGGCTCTCCTAACCCTGCCGTCTACAGCCTTTCCGGGCCAACCCGATTGCCCGAATTCGCATGGATCAAATATACAGTATTGGGGACATGATGGAACCCCACCTACGCTTATTCCATAATGTACTGCACATAAACTAACACCTTAAAACAGTAAGAACTACTGCACTAAACCTAACACCTTAAAACGGTGAGAACTACTACACATAAACTAGCACATTAAAACGGTAAGAACTTCTGCACATAAGCTAACACCCTAAAACGATAAAACTAGTGCACATAAGCTAACACCTGAAAATAACAAGAACTACTGCACGTAAGCTAACACCTTAAACGGTAAGACCTACTTGCACATAAATGAGCACCTTAAAACGGTAAGAACTACTGCACTTAAGCTGACACCTAAAACGATTAGAACTAAGCACGTAAGCTAACATGTTAGAACGATAAGAACTACGGCACCTAAGCTAACACCTTACAATGAGAAGAACCACTGCACATAAGCTACACATCTTAAAACGGAATGGAGCTCTCTGTGGCTGAGCTGTCAGTGGCACTGGTTTCTGGCTATGCTCCCGATATGGATTTGGGTTCGAGTCCCGAATGCGGCATGGGTGATGCACTTGTCCTACGGTCCTCCCTGGATCCAGTGACCTCAAATTAGGTATGAGCAATTCCTTATTGCCCCAAGTGCAGTGAAAAAACGCGGAAACTGGAAAAAGAAAAGCCACCGGAAAAGCTCATCATTCGTGGAGGAACGGATACATGTGTCAGCTAGGAAGCAAGTCCCACCATGTTTTCAAAGCTACTGGCGATTTTGACAATGCGGAGAGAGAGAAAAGACAGACAGTTACCATAATACATTTTCCCAATAACAAAATACGTTTGCATGGTGCAGCAGCTAAGCTCCAAATGGTAAAACTGTGACACCACGATTCGACTATAGCGCCCTCGTGATGCTGGAAGCGCGGTAACCGTGGAGATGGTGATCGTCTTCCATTTGATTTGAGTTCTACATCGTATCTTTGAGGAAAATTCATTGATCAATGTTTATGTTGATAACTTTTCGTTTATTTGAGCATTTATTATTTTTCTTTCGAGTTTAATTACTTTGATAGTAGGAACAAAAAATTTATCATAGTGTGTCTTACTGTTTCCATCTTAATTACAGTGATTTAATGTTCTCAATCAACTTTAAGCACTTGATATCAAAATCCTGTTGGTAAATTAGTAGAAAGCAATGTCTTAAATTAATTAAATTCAACCGTTACGGGCGGCAAAAAAGCGTTACTGTCATCCCTTTTACAAAGTTACTTTATTAACGTGGTTAAAAAATTACTCTTTTTCAGTGGAAATCCCGAGATAGAAGCTCGCGGCTGACATAGAATAGCGACGCGTCCGCGCGCGCCATCACTTTCTATGCATAATTTCAATTAGCTCCAAAGGTAGGTTCCTATTCTGTCTCGGTAGAATAGGTGTCAATCTACGACGACCGCAAGCCGTTTAGGTGTGCTGAACAATCAAGTCGTTCCCGTGCTTGTGGCGTATACAACTGGAATGTGTCCTGTAGCTTAGGACACGATTATGTTTCCTGCCACAAAGCACAGATTTACTATATACCCCACTATTTCGAGCAGAGAATATAGCGACAAAAGTGGAATAACTATCATGTCAGCGCCATTTTAACCTTCCCAATTGTCGTTGGTAGAAATTTGATCGCCCAAAGGAACGTTCAGCCCTCTCCCCCCATTTATTAAGAGCGGATTACAACTTTGTTAACAAAGTAAATAAAATTTTACCAAAATATTGTGGACTCTATTCAAGGAGGATTCCAAGCTGGTGTGAGAATCAAAGTCTGGCTCACATTTTGCTAACACAATCTAACTTTGGTCCATTGTCCCGTCTTCTGTCACTGCGGAAAGTGTAAATGTAGCAATGACCAGACGATTAATGCCCAATGAAATTTTATAAGCAAGAGTTTATAACAGCGAACATATCTACGTTTGGACAACAGATATCAAGTACGGGTCACATCGAACAAGAAATAATAGGTTGAATAAAACTTACCTAGGGTGCATTTCGGAAAAACAGTAATATTTTCAAAGCAATTTGCAGTTACATCCTAAAAGAAAAGTGTTTAATTCATCGTTCCAGCTTTTTTCAGTCCCGAAAGATGTTATTATGCTTTTAACTTCATTATGTTTTAATAATTTTATGAATAAATAGTCTTTAAAAAGGGTTCTCGAGGTTGAATTCAAATTGCATTAAAGCAGCTCTCTTTGGGATCGTGCAAAAAGACAGTAATACTTTGCATCAGGTGATTTGTGTAGCACGAATATATAATTTCTCAACATACACTGAAGAGCAATTGAACTAAAAATACCTGTCTAGTAACGTGTAGCATCTCCTTTCGCCCTGACGACGGCGGCGATTCGATTTGGCATGGACTCGACAAAACACCGGAAGCGTTGGGAAGCCATACGGATCCACGACCCCTGAACAAGCTCCCACAGTTCACGAAGATTTGATGGAGGGGGCGGGGGGCAGAGTCTCGAACATCTCTCTCCATGGCATCCAAGATGTGCTCGATGGGATTCAGGTCAGGTGACCTAACTGGCCAAGGAAGCGCGGTCACGTCAGTGGAGTGCTCATCCAACCATTCGGATACAATTCGGGAGCGATGGCACGGTGCATTGTCTTGTTGCAGGATGAGGTCCCCACTGGGATGTTGAAGACGCACAAACGGGAGCAAATGGTCGTCCAGGATATCCCGGTAACGTTGATTTGTGAGGGACGATGTCACACGTACCAGGGGTTCCATTTCAATCCACGTAAACAGACCCCAGACGAGAATGCCACATCTACCAGCTTGAAGAGTACCCTGCTGGCAAGAAGGATCCATCGCTTCATGTGGTTTGCGCCGTACTCGTATCCTGCCATCCGCATGTACCAACGTGAATCTCGACTCATCAGTCCAGGCAACATTTTCCCACATGTCTAGGGTCCAGTGGCGATGTTTCCGCGTCCATGCTAATCTTTGCATCCTGTGATGTGCGATCAGCAGCGATACCCACTTGGGACGATGGCTTCTGTACCCCATAGCGAGGAGATGGTTCTGGATGGTGTGGCTGCTTCCACGTTTTTGTGCACCAGCGTTAAATTGCAGAATGATTTCTTGCACTGTGGCCCGTCTATCTGCTGTTACAGTGCGAGCTAGCCAACGATGACACCGCTCATCCACACGCTGTTGTCCACGGCAGTTGGCCCTTGCAGGGATGGTTCTCCCGGTTCGATGTACTCACGGTACACTCGTGACACAGTGGCTCGTGAAAATCCCAGTGCCTGCACGACTTCCGAGATGGAGTGACCCATTCGTCGGGTCCCGACAATTTGCCCACGATCAAATGCGCTTAGACCCTTCGTGTTACGCATACTGCGTCCGACTCTTACTGATTCCCGTCGCATCACTCCTTATATTTTCGGACCGCTGCAGACTTCATGTCGTTTCCGTTTACAGGGCCGCCCACAGCGCCATATTTGTATAACGCCAGCTGTCTCTAATTCATTTGCTCTTCAGTGTTAACTGTGGCTTAAAATCTTGTCGATTATACTACGTGAACACTGGACCCAGGCAATGACTAACGCAAGTTCTCGTGCTTGTGGTTTTATATATGTTAGGAATACTCGTCCGGGTTTTTAATTTTGATCTCCAAACGGATCGTTATTAGTCTAGTGCAGGGGGTCCTCAATCTTTTAATACCTACCGCTTACTTTTGTATCTTTGTTGATGGTAAAATTTCTTTAACGCCCATCGGTGCCGCAGTAACTCAACTTGATGGAAGTGCGAAGTAATTTTTAGAGGGGAGGGTTTGTAAAATTGTATGTACTTAAATTTGTCTTTTTTATTTATATTTTACGTAGGCTATGTTTTTTTTTTTTTTTCATTCGAGGTTTAACGACCACCATGAGCAACTCAATGGGCTATAAGCAGATCAGATCACATCATATGTAGAGGATTTTAGGAAGGGAGTGTCTGACCCCAGGTCTTAAACAACCCTTAGAAACAGGAAGCTCGGAGATTTGGGCTAGAGTGCCCGATAGGAAAGTGATACGGAAGCGAGGTAGAAAGGGGAGGAAGACGCCTTTTATTTATTACCGGGGGGGGAAGGCAGTACCCGGGGTCCGACGGCTTAACGTGCCCATCCGACGCACGGCGGGTATTTAGTGGTTCGAACGTTTGCACCTGCCGAGGATCAAACCTGAGGTATCTCCATGGCAGTCACGAACGCTGACCACTAGGCTACCCGCGGCCCTAATGGACTATAAGCAGTAGCCCGTCCCTAATTTAGGGTCACTGGCTCCAGGGAAGTATAAGTGCCGTAAGACAAACATAACATCCATACTTCAACGAAATTCGAACCCGAACTCCTTTTTTAACGAATGATCAGAGGCCATCGCTTAGACCACTGCGCCTCCGGGGCGGCAATAGGCTATATTTATACGTAGATAATTTCAATTTAATGAATTTCTGCATCTCCAATACATACAGCGCATACTAGTGCGAGAGCTGCTTAAATTGAAAAAAATGAAAGTGAAATGTTAAAACAATAAAGTTTATTGAAATTACCTTTAATTAATGATTAACGAGATCCTTGAGGCTGTTGCTGCGAGACTAAATATTTGAAATCTGGTTCGAATTTCGTAAGGAACAAACGACGGTCTCCTCTTTCGGAGATATTCAGACGGTTTCTCTGGCGATAATTTGATTTACAGCACTAAAACCTGATTCTACAAGATATGAGGTAGGGAAAGGTATCAATAAATTAAATATCATTTTCCACATACAGTATTTGGATATAACGCAGGCATCTTTTTTTTATTTTGCCAGAGTTTTTGGTATCTAATACTATCGAAATTATATTCGCTCTCTTGCTTAACGTTGTGTTGTTTTAGCTCTGCAGATAACATTCTCTGCAAGAATAGAAAAAGTTTATTCGCATTTAATTTTTTTTTTTTTTTGTATATTACTACGTTCAAAGTTCCGGAACTTTTTATATTAAAAAAGAATGAGTACAAATAACTCCTGTTTATGCGGCGTTTCCTTCGAAGTAGTTACTCTGTGCAACTATGCATTTTTGCCAGCGCTCATACAAAGATTTAAATTCGGATTGAAAGCCTTCTTTTGCCACATCCTCCAGTGCCTCCATCGCAGCTCTTCGGAACTTGAGAAGCGTCGCCCCTTAAGCAAATTCTTCATCCGGGGAAAAAAGGAAAAGTCACACGGGGGGGGGCGAGATCCGGGGAATAAGCTGGTTGTTGAAGAACGGGAATGTGATTTTTGGACAGGTAATCGGACACCAGGAGGGATCTGTGAGCCGGCGCATTATCGTGATGGAGCATCCCCGAGTTGGTCTTCCAAAGATCGGGTCGCTTGTGTCTCGCTGATTCTCGGAGACGTTTCAGGACGTTGAAGTACTCTTCTTTAGTGACTGTACGACCATGTTGAAGGAATTTCTTGGGTACAACCCGCTTGCAATTGAAGAAAACTGCTAACAAGACCTTTCCTTTGGAGAGGTCAGCCTCCAAAGGAAAGGTCTAAGGCCGTCCTGACCTCTCATCATCCTCGATACTCTGTCGCCCGTTTTCGAATCGTCGATGCCACTCATAAACTCTAGTTCGACTCATTGCACTCTTACCGTACGCTGACTTAATCATTTGAAAAGTCTCAGCGAAAGATTTTCCGAGCAGAACACATATTTTTACACTTAAACGCTGTTCAAAATGCGACATCGTTGTCCTCGCGACGGACAGCCTCGAATGCCTGTAATCACGAACTACGCACATACGCAGTACGTGTTGGATCTGGATCAAAACCGGTTCTGGCTGGTCGGTCGCATCATGCTCTTCGCTTGCTTAGCGGGGAATGACGTAATTCACTGACATTTGGCAAATATTAAAAAAGTTCTGGAAAGTTTTTTGAACATAGTAGTATTATTTTGTGCGTGATCTACATCATTAATAAAACGTGTTTTGTGATATCCTCAACACCCTGTATTTACGAATTGCCTGGTTTTAATTATTATCTATATTCAAAGTTTAGGATCGAATTCAAAAGTAAATTGCAAAAGCACATTTTAACAAGAAAGATGACACCGAATTTTCGGGTGTAATAAGCACGTCTTTTGAATCCGTTCTGACGCAAATTAAATTTATCAAAGCTATTCAAAGTCAATGGAACCGGTATGGAAAACAATAGCATCTGGAGGAAAAAGATTTTCAATCGGGTTTTTAATCCCTCAGATATTGCTGTAAACAGAATCGTGAGCTTACGAACTCTTAGAAACAGAGAAATCGACAAAAATAAGATGACTTTACGTCCCCTGGTGGGAGAACCATGCATTATTTTAGGAAGAAAGTATTCTCAAAAAGTTTTTCCATATCAGCGGTATCAGTCCAAGAAAAAAATTAGTCGAGTTTTCAGGAGCCCAGATTTTGCAACAAATACTTCAGAAGCAGAAATTAACACTTATGACCCCTGGTGGCTAAACCATTCTTAACCAAACATTAGAAATTATGTGAAAAATATTTTCCATCAGGTCTTGTATGCGATACAGGAAGAATTTTTCAAATCAGAGCTTTAAGGAGCAGAAATAACGCAGAAAACGCAATTTACCTTTGTGCCCCCTAGCGGAAAGTCTATGATTTACTTGAAAATTTTGAATTTATAGGAAAAACATTTCGCATCGGAAACACTATCCAACAAAGAAGGCATTTTTCAAATCGTTCTTAGAAGTAGAGATATTGTCAAAAATATGATATACATCTACGCCCCCTGGCGTAGAAATCATGCATTTTTTCAAGAAGCAAATGTTTCTAAAAGGTTTGTCGACATGAGTAATATCGGTCAACAAACGACGTTTTTTTCAATCGAGAATTTAGAAGCTCATATTTTTATGCAAATACATCAGAAGCGGAAATTCAGATTTACGCCCCCTGGAGGCCAAACTATTTTTTTACAAAAATTAGAAATTATGTACAAACGATTTCCCATCAGGAGCTGTATGCGGTGCAGAAAGAATTTTTCAAATCGGAGATTTAGAAGCAGAGATATAGGGGGAAACGCAATTTACCGCTACGCCCCATAGCGGAAAGTCTATGAATTACTTGAAAATTTTGAAATTATATGAAAAACATGTCACACGAAAAACACTATCCGACAAAGAAGGAATTTTTTAAATCGGACTCCTAGAAGTAGAGATATTGACAAAAATAAGATGTACATCTACGCCCCCTGGCGGAGAAACTGTGTAATATTTTAAGAAGAAAATATTCCGAAAAGGTTTATCGATGTGAGTGGCATCAGTCTACGAAAGAATTTTTTTGAATCGATATTTTAGAATCTCCGATTTTATGGCAAATACATCAGAAGCAAAAATTAACTCTTACGCCCCCTGGTGGCCAAAGTATTCTTTACCAAGAATTTTAAATTATATGCAAAAGATTTTTCATCAGGAGATGTATCCGCTGAAGGAGAAATTTTTCAAATCTAGGTTTTAGAAGAAGAGTTATCGGGAAATTTGTAATTTACTTTTACGCCCCCTAGCGGGAAAATCTATGCGTAATTTGAAAACGTAACTATTTCTAAAATACTCTTCGACATAAATGAAACCAAAAGATAAAAGAATTTTTTCAATCGGATGTTTAGAAGCAAATATGTGGAATAAAACGAATTTTTGAATTCGACATCATCTGCATTTACGCCCTCTAGCGGCGAAATTGTACATCGTAAAAAAAAACGAAATAAAGGATCATCATTTGCATATTACAAGCTTCCCAATGCAAAAAAAATTTTAAAATCGGACTAATAGTTTCAGAGATATCGTGGGTACAGGCGGACGGACGGAAGGACAAACCGATAACAGAAGCACGATCTTTTTTTACAAAAGACGTGCTAAAAAGTAAAACCCGCGAAATTGTTAGCAATGTATTCGATATACGGCGGAAGAACAAAATTTGTAACAGCGGACAAAACCCCCCCCCCCAGCGCCCACCATGAAAGCTTGAATAGCCCACTAGGGGCGGTAGGGACCAGGTTGACGACCGCTGGTCTAGTGCAAGTTTGCCTTGACAAAGCCACGATCTAACGGATTTATATGACTTTATTGTCTCCTTAGTTATTAGTGGTGTAATTAATATCTTTTGGATGTATCCTGAAGATCCCTCTTACACTAGTCTAATTTTGCACATACCGAAAGAATAAAACACCAATATTTTCTTTGGTTAGGGTGTTCAGAGGTGGTACTCGCACCACAATCATTCAATGCAGTAAACATCGGAAGCCGCAGATTGCGCCTTAAACTTTATACCAAGACAACGCCAGGAACAGTTGAGCTCGTTTTTTACGCTTTCCAAAGGTAGGTTGAAGAAGCGTATATATGCTCCAGCTTTGTCCGTCTGTCCGCACGATAACTTGCGTAAAAATTATTCGATTTCGATGAAATTTTAGTAAGTGGTAGGGGACCACCTGCGGACAAACCCTATTGAAAATGGGCGAAGTGGGGTCAAAGTTCAGGGCATAGGAGCGGGGTGCATTCCATTGTCTTTATGCGGCATAACTTGCATAAATATGGTTCGATTTCAATGAAATTCCAGTATGTGGTAGGGAACTACCTGGGCACGAACCCTATTGAAAATTGGCCAATTGGGGTCAAAGGTCAGGCAGGGCATAAGAGCGGGATTTATTCCATTGCCCTTATGCATCATAACTTGCGTAAAAATGGTTCGATTTCGATGAAATTTTAGTAATTGGTAAGGAACCACCTGGGGACGAACCCTATTGAAAATGGGTGGAATGGGGTCAAAGGTCAGGACATAAAAGTGGGATCCATTTCATTGCTTTATGCGTCATAACATGCGTAAATATGGTTCGATTTCGATGAAATTTTAGTATGTGGTAGAGAACCACTGGGCACGAACCCTATTGAAAATGGGCGAATGGGGTCAAAGGTCAGGCAGGGCATAAAAGCGGTATTTATTCCATTGCCCTTATGCGTCATAACTTGCGTAAAAATGGTTCGATTTCGATGAAATTTTAGTATTTGGTAAGGAACCACCTGGGGACGAACCCTATTGAAAATGGGCGAAATGGGGTAAAACGTTAGGGCATAGAAGTGGAATCCATTCCATTGCCTTTATGTGTCAAAACCTTCGTAAATATGGTTCGATTTCGATGAAATTTTAGTATGTGGTAGGGAACCACCTGGGCACGAACCCTATTGAAAATGGGCGAAGTGAGGTTAAAGTTTAGGGCATAGGAGCGGGATGCATTCCATTGCCCTTATGCGTCATGACTTGCGTAAAAAATTTTCGATTTCGATGAAATTTTAGTATGTGGTAGGGACCTACCTGGGGACAAACCATCTTTTTGAAAATGGGCGAAAAGAGGTCAAAGGTCAGGATACAGGAGCGGGATCCATTCCATTGCCCTTATGCGTCATAACTTGCATAAAAATGCTTCGCTTGAGACAAAACTGTATCATGTTGTTCGGGAAGTATACTTTACCGGTTCTGTCGAATATCATGAAATGGGGTTAAAGATCAGGTCATAGGACCGAGATTTATTCTACAGCCATTATCCTCATACAATGAGTAATAACTTGAGTAATGATTTCTAGTATGTTGGAAAGCGTATCATAATCAATGCATTGCATGATTTTACTAACTTGTTAATTTGGTGATCACGTGTAGTGTAGCTCAAAATTTTGCACACATGTTGGAAAAGGGGCTGACATTTCTACTTGAAGCTCTGTTATTTCTTTCTCCATTTTTTACGCTTTCCAACCCTAGGTTGAAGAAGCGTATATGCTCCAGCTTTTTCCGTCTGTCCGTCTGCACGATAACTGGAGTAAAAATGGTTCGATTTCGATGGAATATTAGTATGTGGTAGGGGACCACCTGGGGACGAACCCTATTGAAAATGCGACAAATCGGGTCAAAGGTCACGACGTAGGAGCGGGATCCATTCCATTACCCTTATGCGTCATAACTTGCGTAAATATGGTTCGATTTCAATGAAATTTTACTATGTGGTAGAGGACCGCCTGGGGACAAACTATTCAAAATGGGTGAAGTGGTGTCAAAGGTCAAGACATAAGAACGGGATGCATTCTATTGCCCTTATGCGTCACTACGTGCGTAAAAATGTTTCGATTTCGATGAAATTTTAGTATGTGGTAGGGGACCACATGGGGACGAACCCTATTGAAAATGGACGAAATGGGGTCAAAGTTCAGGACATAGGATTGGGATCCATTCCATCGCCCTTATCCCATATTATTAAGGTGGACACGTCAAGTAATTTTGCTTCCTATACTTCCAAATGGAAAAACTTTTGTACACATTTCCTTCACAATTAATGTGATCCCAAGGATGAAAATTTGAACATAGGTTAAAATAACTTCATATTATAACTTGGAATACTTAATATTTTCTAAAACATAACCATACTTATATTAAAAATCAATACCTTTTCCTTTGGTGGTGTTGAAACCAATAAAAAGGATCGCGCGACCTGTACTTTGATGACGTCAGTAGACGAACAAATGTTGGATTGCCTAATTATTGTTATGTTTTAGAAAATATTAAGTATTCCAAGTTATAAAAGGAAGATATTTTAATCGATGTTCAAATTTTTATCCTTGGGAACGTATTAATTGGGAAGAAATTGTGTACAGGAATTTTTCATTCGAAGTAGAGGAAGCAAAATTACTTGACATTCACTTTAAAGGAGCAATTCTTGTATGTATGTAAATTTTATTTTGAAAACGGCTCTAAGGATTTTGATGAAAGTCGCTAACCTACCGTTTTCTGGTACAAGAAAATCGATTTAGCTTGATCTCTACTTTAGGAAAATTTGTTTAGTGGATTAAATTACCACCCCGAAATACGAAGTTTTTTGTGTCATCGCGTCGTCGCATTAATGTTATTTATGCTTAGAAATCTTATGACGTCACACTCTCGCAATTCAGATGTTGGCGAGCGGTCACGCCATCTGTCTCATTACGTTACGTGCTGTGTGTGGATCCTATAACGTTACGCGCTGTGTGTGGATCCTATAACGTCATGCGTTGTGTGCGTATGTTCGACCGCACGATAACTCGCGTAAAAATAGTTTGATTTCGATGAAATTTTAGTATGTGGTAGGGAAACACCTGGGAAGGAACCCTATTGAAAGTGAAAGAAATGGGGCCAAGGGTCAGGACATAGGAGCGGGATCCATTCCACTGCTCTTATGCGTCATAACTAACGTAAAAAAGGTTCGATTTCGATGAATGTGGTTGGGGACAAGCCCTCTTGAAAATGGGCGAAATGGGTTCAAAGGACAGGACATAGGAGCGGAATCACTTCCATCGCCATTATGCGTCATAACTTATGTAAAAATGTTTCGATTGCGACAAAACTTTATCATGTTATTTCGGAGGTATACCGAACCAGTTCTGTTGAATATCATCGAAATGGGATCAAAGGTCAGGGCACACGAGCGAGATTTATTCCACATCCGTTATCCTCATAACTTGAGTAATGATTTCTGGTATGTTGGAAAGCGTATCATAATCAATGCAATGCATGATTTTACTTACTTGTTATTCTGTGTTTGTTCGAGTAGTTCCAACGTCATGCTTAAAATAACTAACGGCGCAAAATCCCCTGATCTTTTGTTTTAGTTTGTTTTTCCTTATATTTAGTTACTTCATTTCTCGAATTTTTTCACCTAGAAGAAACTGAAACCCTGATAACGCAAATTATCGGTGAATCGTTTGTATTTTACCTTTTCTATTCACATCGGTTTTTTAAACAGAAACTTCCCAGAAATTCGAATAGCAAATCGTTTGTGGAATATTTTTTGCCGAGTGGCCTCCTGAGTTTCGGCGTTAACTGCTAAAAGAGTCACAAGGACTCACAATGGAAATTCAACGTGGAATTTTGTTTCTAATGAATAGCTTTCGGGAAACTGATGGTGAAATTTATCTGCGAAAGAATGTTTTAGTTAACTTTTTTCCTATTTTGGCTTTTTCAATCTGTAGTTGCTAAAAAAAGTGCTGTTTGCTCTGCACTTCTAAGCTTCAGCTTTTTTTTTCTTTTCGTCCTGGCCTCTCCAGCTAAAAGGTTCGCTTTCTACTAACACAATTTTCCGTGAAACATTTTATTTCTGCCTCTGCTTTCGGATTTTTTTTCAAATGACTTCAAAGGAAACTTTTAAAGAAACGGGTAATGGAAATTGTTTACGAAACATTTCTTTTCTATCACCATTACTTGTTTCAGTTTATTTCAATATTAAGAAAATAGTAACCGAAATCGCCTATCAGAATCTTTTTGCTGTTTCTCCATTGATTGTTTCGGAGGAAAAACTGCAAGCAAACAAAAAGAAACTTAAAAAATCGAGAAGATGCCCAGGTACTCTTTGAAAACAATTTATGCCATGCATCTTTCGCATACTAAGATTTTTGTGAGTGTGAAATAAAAGCAGTAATTCGAGAGTATACATTTATTTATGCACGACCCATTGCATTTATTCACGCCACTCACGACCACACCGATCCACCATTCGGTACATACTAAGTGGAATTAAATCATAATAACAAACAACGTGGTTTACTAATTCCTGACATTGAGTGGTACTTTAGGCAGATGGATTAATTAATGTTACTGTCGTACAACCAATGAAAGAAGATATGTGTCATAAAAGTAGATATTTACTGAACTATGGCTGCGGCAATAGCAAGTATTTAGATTCTTTAGTTTTTTCAAAAACAATATTTATTATTATTATCATTTTATATCATCATCATTGTCATCCATTATTAATCCACTGCTGGACGAAGGTCTCCCCAAGTTTCCTCCACAACGATCTGTCTTGTGCCAGTCTCCTCCATATCACTCCCGCATACTTTCGAATTTCATCCATCATATCCCATGTGGTCTTCTTCTGGATTTTTTCCTGCCCCTTGGAATCCAATCTAAAATTTCGGCTGTCCATCAATGGTCTGTCCTTCTGGCAGTATGTCCAGCCCATTGCCATTTCAGGGATTTAAGTCTAATCATGATGTCTTCCACTCTCCTCATTTTATATACACATGTATTATTCAGATTCAGAGGCACGTCAGAAACAACCAGACACAATGCTTCTGGTGGGCTGCTGAAGCCCACCAGAAGCATCGCGTCTGGATTAAGAAAAGTTGGGTGGGCTGCTGAAGCCCACCCAACTTTTCTTAAAGCTCACCTTTTAGCCCCCCAAAATATTTAAGCAATTATAACACATGCCGAGTGCAACCATCTAAGATTTTAGGGAATTTGGATCAACGTACGTGAATTTTTGGAATTCTCAGAAATTTGTTTATATAAAACGATTTTTTTTTTTTGTTTGGGACAAGGAAGTACTCTGAACGAATGTCTGAGAAAGTACAAAGGGTGAGTCGAAAGTGTCGCAATATTTGCATAAACGCATGTGCTGGTATGTCACGTGTTTAAACTACTTCAAGTCGCGCGCTGCAGTCAGTCGAAAGGGATATAAAGTGGTAGTCGTTGCTGTGAAGAGCATTGCATGTCGTCGTTCTGTCTGTGGTTGGGACGCCTAAAAGATGAACAGCCACAACCGTCTAATTAGGGAACTTTTGCTTTACGAGTTTGAACTCGGCCATAACGCTGCTCAAGCAACACCAAACATTTCTCATGCGAAAGGGGAAGGTTCCGTGGAACACAGCACCGCAACCAGATGGTTCAAGAAATTTCGCTCAGGTGACAGAAACCTCGACGATCAGCCAAGGTCAGGAAGGCCACGAACCGTGGACTTGGAGGCCGTGCGCCAAGCCGTAGAGGCAAATCCGACAATCAGCACTGACATTATCAGGCGAGCTGGGCATATCACAGACCACCGTTGTTCGTCACCTTCAGGACCTCCGTAAGGTCTACAAGGAACTGCAGCATTGTCCTCACGAACTGACGTCAGCTGAAACAAACCGCCCAGTGGAAGTGTGCACGAAACTTCTAGAAAACTCGCGCGATGTATACGTTACATCAAGAGAATTGTTACGTGCGATGAAAAGTGGGTCTATTTCCGTAATTCTAAGACAACTTCCTGAGCCTGTTGCCAAATCTGGGCGCTGCGAGCACAAAGTGATGCACCTAGTCTGGTGGAAATTCAAGGGGATAATCCATTACGAATTTGTTTCAGACGGTCGGACCATCAACGTCAACCACTATTCTGAACAGCTGGAACAGATGTATGCCGTTTTGGAGGAGAAGCACGCGGCACTCGTGAACAGAAACCGCGCTATCCTACAGCAGGACAACGCTCAGCATCACACCTCGCGAACGACCCTGCCAAAACTCCAAGAAATTGAGGGCATCGAATTGATGCCACACCCAGCATCTAGTCCGGACCTTGCCCCGTCGGATTATTACTTGTTCCGGTCCATGGCCCACTTCCTTCACGGACGGCTCTTCAACAACCAGGAGGAGATGGCAACTGGGGGTGAAGGAGTTCTTCGCCTCGAAGGACAAGAACTGGTACCACCGCGGAATCAAAGAACTGGTAGACAGATGGCTAAAGACGGTGCAACAGGATGGTATATACACTATATTGAAAAAATTCACCGGACACATTGAAGAGAAACACAACATAGCATTTAGTGACACATATTAGTACGGTGTCAGTCCACCTTTGGACTTAATGCATGCACTGACCCTTCGAGACATGCTTTCGACATGGTTTTAGAACACAGCAATAGGCATGCGCTTCCATTCAGTACATAATTCTGTCGGTAGCTGTTGCTTAGAAGTAGGCCTTGGTTCCAAACTTCTTATGCGGCGCTCTAATTCATCCCATAGGTGCTCTATGGGATTAAGATCATGGCTCTGTGCTGGCCAGTCCACACACGATACGGAATTATCGTCAAACCACGCCGTAACAGTCCTTGCTTTATGGATCGGTGCATTTATCCTTCTGGTACCAACAAGGCTCGGTTCCACGGTATTTCCACAGAGTTGGTAGGGTTTAATTGTTCAGAATATCGAGGTAGAAGTGCTGGTTAACAGGTTTGTCCACGATAACCAATGGACCGGGATAATACTACGAAAAACACCGCCACACGAGTACACTGCCAGCTCCAAACTTGACAGTAGGAACAGTACACTGTAGTAAATAGGGTTCCCCTGGATACCGCCATACCCTCATATGGCCATGAGACTGATGGATCGTGTATCTGGATTCATCAGTCCATAGAACCCGTTTCCATTGATGATCTACT
Organism: Macrothele yani; assembly: GCA_039090855.1. Lineage (NCBI taxonomy): Eukaryota > Metazoa > Arthropoda > Arachnida > Araneae > Macrothelidae > Macrothele > Macrothele yani. The sequence continues at coordinate 35,112,874 of CM077011.1, forward strand.
GTCTACGATAAATGTTCTTTACACCATGCTAAACGACGAGTAGCATTCCGAGTGGAGATGAAAGGTTTATGAGCAGCCGCACGACCACAGTAACCCATGGAATGAAGTTCTCTGCGAATGGTACGTGTAAATACCGAGGTTCCAGCATTTTTACTCACCTGTATGCTGAGGTCTTCTGCAGTACTCCGTCGATTAGCTGTAGCGACTCTCCTGAGGCTTCGACGTTTTCTGTCACTGATTTTCTTTGGTCTGCTGGTACGTTTTACTGCTTCAAGCACGCCATGTGTCTTCCACTTATGCAGTACATCCAAAACAGTTGACTTGGGAATGTTTAAAAGCCTCTTGGTTTCTCTTATGGACATCCCACTAATATAACACACAATAATCTTTCCTTTCTCAAAGTCAGTTCTCTCCCGCTGCGACATTTTTACTCAACCTCACAGTGCGATATGAACGCGGTCAGCTGCAATCTTGTTTTTATACCGTTTGCAGCTGTAAAGCGCATCTTAACAAAGCACCGGGTCCTTTCATTTGCTTTTGAAGGGGTGTCCGGTGACTTTTGTCAAAATAGTGTACTTGGAATGCGAGTTAGCTTTTGTCGTAAAGGTACATATGAAGATAAAGTGATCAAAATATTGCAAAACTTTAGACACACCTTCTGTAATAGAAAAGGCAGGAAGGCACCATATTTGTAATTATAGTTTAAAACGGAGAGAGAGTGAGAGAGAGATTCTTTGTCAGGTTTCAACCTGCAAACTAAAACTCATGAACTTCCCTATGACAAAAACGAAACAAAACATAAAAAACAACTATAGCAACAACAAAAAAAGCCCCGATGTAACTAAGTTAAAATGAGGAAGAAATAGTCATTTGCCATGAAGATTCGTATCCATAGTTTCCAGTGCTGCATACTCTGAATAAATACTACGTACAGCATGCACCTGACAACTGTTTTTTATTATTATTGGGGACAACATTAGCGTAGGGTAAACTCTACATGAACGGAATTTTTTGCGAAAATTTCTTTCAAGCCCTTCAAAGTTTGTGTCCCCCCCCCTCCTCCCATCACGCTTAGCCCCCTAAAAGCCCACAAAGTTCTCTCAGCAGCTGGCGTCGCCACTCGAAATAACCCAGACACTGGAGAAATATGATGTATCTAAGAAAGTTCATCTGCCCATGAGCAAGCTAAAATCTGACCGCAAGGTAGAAAGAAAGCTGAATCGCAAGTGTGTTGGTGAGGAGGATTGGTAACTATTGGTGTGGGATATCTACAGCAGTGGCGTATATTCGAGGCTAGCTAGGCTAACTGCGAAGCCCAGATAATGCACAAATAAAAGTCAATTAAATATGCACAAATAAAAGTCAGTTATCAACGGTATTAAGATATGTCGATGCTTTCGGTACTAAAAAAACACGAGCGGATTCGCTTCTTTCGATAATGAGAGTCAGTCTGGCGAGCGATGATCAACGGCATGACGCAGTAGGTCTGCGAGAGCCTTCGCTGTTCTGATGCGAAGAGCTTACATACTCTCGCCTGCTAGCGTTTCCATGACAACATGAATGAGCTACGGAGGTGAGTGGACCATTGCTTGGTGCAAAGGGTTCGGACAAAAAAACGAAGCCTTTGGACTACCTCAGTCCCTCCATGCTTCCAGCGCGTGTTTCGCTAGAGTTGTTTCAGTTTCAGTGAGGTGTCAATGAATTAAAATCAGTGATATTATATTTTAAATTCGTGGCTTTGTTGGATTCGATCTGTTTTGATAAATTTTGTAAAAGCTTCCCTCAACATCTAACTATCAGAGCTTAACGAACTCTATGCTTCGAATTTTGATGCAGCTCGATTAAAAAATGAACTGAAGGTGTTTCATTTATTCCCTTGATAAATACAAAACAAATCAGTAAGAGACATTAATTGTCACATAAAGTTGAATAATTGGACATAGTGTTTATTGAGGTGTACAAATTAGCAGATCTAATATTAAACTTTTCATCAACAACTGCAACTGCCGAAAGAAGTTTTTACGTGTTAAAAAGAATCAAGATATATCTTAGAGCCACACAAGGACATGCACATTCGAGCAACTTGGCTGGTTTGTTAATAGAGAAAAATATTAGGAAGAAACATTTTTTTGAAAACGTAACGCTCAAGTTCACACAACAGGAAAGAAGAATGGAGTTCATGCACAAATAAGTGTTAAAATCCTGATCCTCATAATTATTTGGTATCATGTTAGAAATAGCATGTACCTAAAATTCAGAAAAAATTTTACTTCTATTACTTAACAATTAAAAATGAACTTCGCAATTTAAAAAAAAAACAGTATTATTAGGGGGAGGGCGAGTGAGATACCCCAGGTCCCGAAGCCAAGATATTCCACTGATCTACAGGTCACACCCCACCGTGTTACACAACATTTTAAGGCTATCGTTAATAACAGGTAATCTCCCTCTTGAAGAGTCGAGAGGAAGCTAAATTTGGCTACAAGGCACCGCTTTCATAGCATCCAAATTGCAGTTTTGTAATGGCTTTTATCACATTTAGCATCAAGTTCTCATAACTTAGGCAGATTGCAACGAAATATTGATATGTTTATGTCAGTGGTTCCCAACCTTTTTTTGGCCATGCCCCACCTAAGCATCTCAAAAATTGTGATGCCCCCCTCTGTGACATATAATTCTTATTATTCACAAAATGAACACCTATCCTCCACGTATAATGACATACGTATAATTCTGTGACATATAATTATTATTATTCAAAAAATGAATTCCTATTCACATGGAGGATAGGAGTTACATATAATTCATATTATTCAAAAAAAGAATTATATGTAACTCCTATCCTCCACGTATAATGACATATACGTATAATTCTGTGACATATAATTCTTATTATTCAAAAAATGAACTCCTATCCTCCACGTATAATGACATATACGTATAATTCTGTGACATATAATTCTTATTATTCAAAAAAATGAACTCCTATTCACATGGAGGATAGGAGTTACATATAATTCTTATTATTCAAAAAAATGAACTCCTATTCACATGGAGGATAGGAGTTACATATAATTCTTATTATTCAAAAAAGAATTATATGTAACTCCTATCCTCCACGTATAATGACATATACGTATAATTCTGTGACATATAATTCTTATTATTCAAAAAATGAACTCCTATTCACATGGAGGATAGGAGTTACATATAATTCTTATTATTCAAAAAATAATTATATGCAACTCCTATCCTCCACGTGCAATGGCATATACGTATAATTCTGTGACATATAATTCTTATTATTCAAAAACTGAACTCCTATTCACATGTCATCCGTAAAAGAGAAAAATAAAAGAACAAAATTACAGTTGAAGTACTGAGGAAGAAATCACTAAGAAATTGTTAAAAAAATAATAATAATATGAAGTGATATGAAAAAACAGCAAATAAAGCTTAAAAACTTATAATAGAAAACTGAAATGCATAAATATAAAATAATGTTAATGGAAGCTTTTTCTGTAATATTTTGATCATTTTAATTAAAAATACAATTTGAGCTCACCTCAAGATAAGTAGACTAAAGTTAGTGAGATCCTTGTGCTGCATGCCTGCTGCAGAGGCATGCAAGCACAAGGATCTCACTAACTTTAGATCTTAGAAGAAAGTAAAAAGTATTTAGTGTGCTCATTCTCGAATTGCCCCCTGAAAAATGAAACCCGCCCCACGTTGGGAACCACTGGTTTATGTAAAAAGTGATGAAATAAAGAACGGCGATACTTTAGTAAAATATATTGTTGAATAACAATGAAATTAAGTATTGTTGCGTAACTTCATGGTGCAGTATTCAAAAAACAGATATTTCAGCAATGGTTTTAACTACCTCCGTTACCCGTTTCCGTTACGTCGAAATTTTGTGCATGAAACTGATCTTACTGTTGTCGGGGAAAATGCATAGCAGAGATCGAAACGGGTCAAAAATTTTGGACCCGGACAAATCTTTGTACTATAAATTCGAATATACCATCATCATCATTGTCAATCGTTACCAATCCACTGCTGGATGAAAGTCTCCCCAAGTTTCTTCAACAAGTGACTGTCTTGGGCCAGTCTCCTGCACCATTTCACATGTGGTCTTTTTTCTGGGTATTTTTCTGTCCCTTGGAATACAGTCCAGAATTTTTGGTTGTCCATCAATGATCCTTTCTTCAGGCAACATGTCTAGCCCATTGCCATTTTAGTGATTTTACTCTAATCGTGATGTCTTCCAACTCACCTCATTTTCCTTATCCAAGAGTTTCTCTTTTTCTCTCTCCTGGTTACACCAAGTACGCATGCTTCTTTCAGTTGTTTTCAGTCTTTCTATGCCATTTTTAGTTAAGGTCCACATCTCTTCTCTGTACGTAAGCACTTGAACGATACACTGATTAAACAGTTTTCTTTTAAAACATAATGGCACATAATTGTACTGTTTTTTCCAAAAGCTCTCTCCCACCAAGTTTTTCCATTCCAATTAATTTCTTCATCAATGGGACCTTCGCTTGATATCTGCTGACCAAGGTTAATGTAGGAATTGGTTATCTCTAGTTTTCCCCAATCAACTGATAAATCTTCATTCCTTGTAAAAGCATTGCACTTCAGGTTTGTCTTCTGAAAGTTCATTTTTAATCCCACTTCTTTACTCTTGTCTGCAAGTTCTTTACTCTTATCTGCAGCTCTGAAGTATTACTTCAAAAGATCTCTGAAGGGCTCTTTGAAATCTTTTTTCTCTTTTCAAAAAATAAAACCGGGTCGAAATTGGAACACCTTGACCCGACCAGTTTGACCCCCGAAAAATTATCGACCCACTGACCCGTGACCATCTCTGACGCAAAACATCAAAAAACGATTTTGGAAATATTCGTGGAATGTTTTTCAATGGACAAAATATGCTTTCTAGAAACTTTTTTAGAATTCACTTTCGCATCAACGAGTTTCAATGAAAACCAAACGAATAAATTAAAAGAAAAATCGATCGTGTTGTCCATGAAATGAAGATGACAATTTAGTAAACCTAGAAAAATGAATATTTGCCTCCCGTCTTTTTTTTTTTTTTTTTTTTTTTTATGCAAGCTTGATCCGAATTATGTTTTGGTTTGAATGTAATGTACCGTCATTTTGAAATATGTTTCATTAACTTTAAGTAATCGCTTTTCTCGGGAAGAAGATAAAAGAAAGAAAAGAAAGAGCGATGCTTTCGAAAGAAAAATTGCTAGTCTCTTTTAACCCCCTCGGGCTGATGTGTATAAATATTTGGAAAAGGGAACCCCAAATCATAAATCTCAGATAAACTTTGAACTGAAGTGGAAGCAAAAATGCTGAAAGCAATAAACATGGAAGTAACCGAACACGAAGTAAAAGGAGAATACCCTATAGGGAAAACAATTCCAGAGCATTAAGACAAACAGTGCAGAAAGTGGCGTTTTAAAAATATTGCCCCGACCTCCCGTCTATTTACTTACGAAGATTCGCCATAAATCACAAGCCGATTCAGATGACTTTATACTTTCTTACGAGTCGATATCTCGGTTGCAAATTCGGCCGACAACCGCAACCAATGCAATCTGCATGAAAATGCGAGTTACTACTGTGTTACCATGGGAACGACAGCGTGGAATTTTTCCCACGGACAGTTCAGGACACACGCCCGCATGAAGTCGAGAATTTTGCTTCGTTGTCAAGTTATTCACATGAACATTTAACCGGTAAAGAACAGCAAATAACATTGACGGGGTTTAGCAACATATATCCCTCCCTCTGACATCTTTATTAGTTAGTTAAAAAACAAATAAGATTAAATCCGTTGGAAAGGATAGCATGTATTGTTCACGCAGTGAGAGAACCTTTCCTGTTATCTGCCCGCCACTATTTGACTGCCAAATAAGAACGCATTCAAGTAGGTCCCGATTTCGAAAGTAGAACACAGAGCCCTTGGCAGCTGGTGAGTAGTGATCACAAGCTTCTCTATGCGTACCACCTATGAGCAGTGATACACGTTTTTTTGTTTTTTTTTTTACCGTTTGTCTGTGCTTGGAGTTATGTAAGGTCATTTGGAAGGAATGTCCTTTTAACCGTTTGTCTGCGCTTTGGAATTATGTGCCTTAGTAAATCCCAACACAGGTGCCATACTCAGCCAATGTAATCTATGTGGGGAAAGGCAAAATTTAAAAATAAAACTCATCGGGGCCCTAATAAGAAGCATATTCAATTCAGACCTATGTGAATTTATGTGGTGAATAAGATTGAAAACTAATGACGATCCAGTTTTAGAAATAATTAAAGATATCGTAGCGTATTGGCCCCCAGAGTGATATTGATACTTAATTTGTAGCTATTTGTTTTCTTATACTGTGTAATTTTTTTCTTTTATATATTTCTTAAACAGTTTAAATTTTATTAAAAAGTGAATAAGTAGATTTTTGCTATTTATAGCGTCATTTTATTTACCAATAAAAAATTTCCATAACATTTATCGTGAACTACTTTCGCTCATGTTGCATATAATCAGGTTTCATGTAAACAAAGCGGAACGATACACTCAAAATCGGGAACTGCTTGAAAGCCTTCTTATTCGGAAGTCATATAGTGTCATTTCATGTAACAATGAACACAAGCAAACAGTGGCGGGCATATAACAGGAAAGGTTCCAATGAGCTTATTAGAAATACTGATGACGAGTCCGCGGAAAGAGAACGACTTTTGAAACAATGGTTTTAAGTCGGATAGACTTCTTAAAATTATATAGTCCTGTTTAAGACAATTGCAGTCACCGCAACTGCGAAGGCGCCCATCACCAATGAAAAGGTTTAAAGAATGTCATTTTAAATACACCAGATCGTGAATATTCAAGGAGCGCTTATAGCGTAGTAAATCCGTTTATTTTCGTGGAGTAATAAGCATAAAGATTCGCCACTTTCCACTGGGAGGCTTTTTCAAGGCAATGACACATTTCTGTGTAGACATTTATACAGGGCTGGATTAACGGGGGTCTATAGGGGATATAGCCTTGGGGCCCCACTATGACCTAAGGCCCAGGAGGCATGCCTGGGTAAATAATAAGAAATAGGTAGTGAGAGAAAGGTTTATAAAATAGTTTTACTTTTGTCGCGTATGATTTCCACTTCGTCAGAAACAAAGGCAGGCAGATGAACAGATTTCAAGGCAGTGACTCACCAAGGGTAAAGGTTTCATGTTGCTCTGTACAGCGGTTTCAGCGAGACAGTTTCAGTGTTTTCACTACTGTCCACCCATACCTCCCAATTTGCTCTTGGAACCGTTAATAGTCGAAGCCCCTTGTCGCTTCACATTGCGCAAGAAAAGAGATGTACTAAGTATACAATGATAAGTCATTAGAAAATCCATGACAGTTTGATAAATCATAAGAAAATCCATGACAATTTCTAGCAATCTTAAGCTTTTGAGTCATGTTCTTATGAGAACAATTAAAAATACAGTGACTTATGAATTCTCTATAGATAATTTATTATTTTGAAGAAAGCACTACATATTAGTTATCACAAGCATATTGCTAGTTTCGTTTTTTAACGGACTTCAAAATTAATCCCCCTTCTTAAGTCCTTTGGTGGGGCCCACGCAGATGTCTTAGTCTTGGGGCCCACTCAAATGTCTTAGCCTACTAGCCCACTAAGACCTTAATCCGGCCCTGCATTTATGTCTACACTGGCTTTCTCAAGACAACGTAGACATTTATGTCTGCATTGCCTTGAAAAAGTCTCATGTCTACATTGGCTTTTTAAAGACAATGTAGAAGTTTATGTCAACATTGCTTTGAAAAAGCTTCCCAGTGGAGAGTGAAAGCTTGGCGAATCTTTAGGCATATTACACCACGTACGTCTACACTGAAGAGCAAGTGAATTAGAGACAACTGGCGTTACGCAAATGTGGCGCTGTGGGCGGCCCTGTGAATGGAAACAACATGACATATGCAGCGATCCGACAATATAAGGAGTGATGCGACTGGAACCGGATGCAGTATGAATAAGACGAGGGATCTAAGCGCATTTGATCCTAGGCAAATTGTCGGGCCTGACGAATGGGTCACTCCATCTCGGAAGTCGTGCAGGCACTGGGATTTTTACGAGCCACTGTGTCACGGGTGCACCGTGAGTACATCGAATCCGGTAAAACCATCCCTGCAAGGGCCAACTGCCGTGGACAACAGCGTGTGGATGAGCGGGATCATCGTCGGCTAGCTCGCATTGAACAGCGGATAGACGGGCCACAGTGCAAGAAATCACTCGGCAATTTAACGCTGCGGCACAAAAACGTGTAAGCACCCACACTATCCAGAACCATCTCATCGCTATGGGGTACAGAAGCCATCGTTCCACGAGGGTACCGCTGCTGACCACACATCACAGGGTGCAAATATTAGCATGGGCGCGGAAACATCGCCACTGGACCTTAGACATGTGGGAAAATGTTGCCTGGACTGATGAGTCGAGATTCACGTTGGTACATGCGGATGGCAGGATACGAGTACGGCGCAAACCACATGAAGCGATGGATCCTTCTTGCCAGCAGGGTACTCTTCAAGCTGGTAGATGTGGCATTCTCGTCTGGGGACTGTTTACGTGGACTGAAATGGAATCCCTGGTACATGTGATATCGTCCCTCACAGGTCAAAGTTACCGGGATATCCTGGGCGACCATTTGCTCCCGTTTGTGCGTCTTCAACATCCCACTGAGGACCTCATCCTGCAACAAGACAATGCAGCACCCGAATTGTATCCGAATGGCTGGATGAACACTCCACCGACGTGACCTCGCTTCCTTGGCCAGCTAGGTCACCGGACCTCAATCCCATCGAGCACATCTTTGATGCCATCGAGGGATATGTTCGAGGCTATGACCCCCTTCGATCAAATCTTCGTGAACTGTGGGAGCTTGTTCAGGGGTCGTGGATCCGTATGGCTTCCCAACGCTTCCGGTGTCTTGTCGAGTCCATGCCGAGATGAATCGCCGCCGTCATCAGGGCGAAAGGTGGTGCTACACGTTACTAGACAGGTATCTCTAATTCAATTGCTCTTCAGTGTATATTGTCTTGAAAAAGCTTCCCAGTGGAGAGTGAAAGCTTGGCAAATCCCTATGTATATTACACCAAGTACGTCTATATTGTCTTGAAAAAGTTTTCCAGAGGAGAGCGAAAACTTGGCGAATCTTTATGCATATTACACCATGAAAAATAAACTGATTATAAGCGTTCCTTGAGTAAAGGTTTAAAGAATTGTTTTTTAGTTGAAATTTGCCTTAAATGTTTTGTTGTGAACTTCTAATTTACCTGAAATGTATTATATAGAATTTGCTGCATAAAAAAAAAGCGAGAAAAATTAATTTTTAAAATTTATAATCATTTAGGAAATTCCAATGTTTTTAGTTCGAACATTACGTTTTGCTCTCGTACTTTGTAGTAACAAACGACACTAACATTTTGTAGTACAAATTTGATCGTACCAGTTCCCTATCACTTTGTTCGTGTTAATTTCGTCCACAGTTCTTTTTGTTCACTATTAACTTTGCCGGTTGTTCATTTAATCCACTGTTCATTTCGTACAGCGTTCGCTTTGTCCACATCCTCAGAATGGTTGGTGACTGAAAATTACCGGGAAGAACAATAACTGCCGAAGTGAAAAAAATCCGAGCAGCTGTGGAGACGATTTTGATAGAGGGCGCTGTCACTCTGTGGGAACGAGAGGAGAAAAAATTCGTGTGTTTTGAACTCGAAAAGGCGAAAGTTGTGTGTTTTGAACAAGATGGAACTCAAGATGAAGAAATAACGCCGCTGTTTTATGTTATTTATATTTCAGTGTGTGTGTGTGTGGTCGGTCATGTGTTTGTGTTAATTATACGTTAGATGTTTATTTTGTGTCGAGTGAATTCCTTGTGTCAACTGCGGAATTATTTATTTCCTTTGGATTAATGTGCTTTTGTCAACTGATTGTAACGACCTCAACACCCGGGATTTACAAGAGCCGTCGTCCAAAAATGAATGGCAGATAAGAAGTCTTTTTTCTTCAATACTGTGCATGCCTGTTTTATTTGAACAGCGGCACATTACAGTTGGAATACCGTGGAAATTTTCTGTTGTTCTGATGAAAATCTGTTACTAGGCGCAAAAAAAAAGGGGGGGGTGGGGATCAGCGGACATTGCTTACATGCGGTTTCTTTAAATGTTTAAGTTTTTCGATTAAATTTAAACGATTTTAAATAGTACTTACAGTAAAATGAGGAATTGAACTTCGAAAATCTTTTTAACTGTTTTGTGTGATACAATATCAATTCATGATCGTCATCATTGTCAACCATTAACAATCCACTGCTGAATGAAGGTCTCCCCAAGTTTCCTCCACAACGTTCTGTCTTGTGCCAGTCGCCTCCATGTCGCTCCTGCATACTTTCGAATTTCATCCACCTATCTCCCATGTGGTCCTCTTCTGGGTATTTTCCTTTCCCTTGGAATCCAATCTAAAATTTCGACTATCCATCGATGGTCTGTCCTTCTGGCAGTATGTCCAGCCCATTGCCATTTCAGGGATTTAACTCTGATCATGATGTCTTCCACTCTTGTCATTTTTCGGATCCAAGAGTTCCTCTTCTTATCTCTCCTGGTTACAAAAAGCATGCACCTCTCCATACTTTTTGAGTTGTCTGCAGCCTTTGTATATCTCTTTTAGTTAAGGTCCACGTCTCTGCTCCATACGAAAGCACTGGAAGGATGCATTGATCAAACACTTTTCTTTTAAGACATAATGGCATATTGCTCTTGAAAATTATGCTGTTTCTTCTAAAAGCTCTCCAGGCAAGTTTTGTACGCCGATTAATTTCTTCATCAATGTGACCCTCACTTGATATCTGCTGTCCAAGATAAATGTAGGTATTGGTTATCTACAGCTTTTCCCCGTCAATCGATAAATCTTCATTTCTTGTAAAAGCATTGAACATCACTTTTGTCTTCTGAAAGTTCATTTTTAATCCTATTTCTTTACTCTTGTCAGCAAGTTCCTGGATCATACTCTGTAGCTTTGATGTGGTAGTTGAAAAAATGACTACGTCATCAGCAAAACGAAGGTGGGTTAGATAATCTCCATTAATCTTTATCTCTTTGTTTTCCCAGTTCAGTGATTGAAAGACATTTTCCAATGTGGCATTAAAGAGCTTGGGAGATATGGTGTCACCTTGTCTCACTCCCTTTTCAATTTTTATGTGTGTTGTATTTTCAAACAGCCGAATCTTTGCACTTGCATTTTCATAGATGTTATTAATAATATTAATGTACGCATCTTCAATACCGCAGGATTTCAGAGCCATTGTAACTGCTGATGGTTTCACCGAATCAAAAGTTTTTTCATAATCGATAAAAGCCATGCACAATGGAAGTTCATATTCCCTCGCTCTTTCAATTAGTTCTCTCAGTACGTGGATATGATCTATTGTGCTGTAGCCACTCCTGAATCCAGCTTGTTCTCTCGGTTGAGCCATGTCCAGTGTTACCTACAATATCAATTACTATGACATAAATCAAAGTTTTGCAAGAATCTTTTAAAGTTTTCAAATACATCTTATATATTGTTTTCATATAAATTCTTCGCTTTTCAGTATTTTTGTTTTGACGTAGGACAACGTCTAACTCCGCGGATAGTATGAGGCGATTTACGGCCGTCCGCCGGTAACAAAAATAGGTCCCAATTGAAAATTTTATAGCGTTAAAAATACGTGCCGCACACTAATCTTGTTAGCATATTCGTAAACAGCATGGAGTCCAATTCGCGTACTGTGCAATACATCGTGCGCGAGACGCTTCCCTTGTTCCCTGTGCATCGGGGGAGATGATGAAATATTTCTGGGTGTGCCGCCGCGTTTGACTCAGTCTATCTCGGCAACCGTGAGCGCAACACAACAGTGCGTGATATCGTTTTAAAGCTCTCGACGATATCTATACAAATATACGAAGAACATTTCGCAGTGGTTTGAACTGAATATTTTAAAATTGTTTCCTTGTTAACCGGTGAACAAACACTTCTGAAAATATCGCGGTTTATCTGGACAACCGTGAGTGCAAGACCGACTGCGCCTGGTATCGTTTTGAAGCTCTCGATGGCATCTATTCAAATATATAAAGAACATATCACAGTGGTTTAAACTACAATTTTTAAAAATTGTTTTCGTGTGAAGGGGTTAACATTTTCGATAATGCCGCGGAATTCGCAGAATGAACGCGAGCAAATGTGGAGAAAATCAAAACGAGAGGCAAGAGCACATGATGAGGAATGTAAAAAGCCCAAGAAGATCGCAGCCCAACGAACTAGAAAGTATCGAGAACGCCTGAAAGCAGCCGCAGCCAGAAAAAAAATCCCCAACACACCGATCTAATCCGTACCATCAGCTGGATACATTGCGAACTCTGCTTTGAGTTCGCAAAGTATTCAGCATTATTTGTAAAAATTATGTAAGCTACTTTTCATATCATAGACCTGTGTTGGCTATAACAAATTAAATACACGCTTTGAAACCATACTCGACTAGCTCATTTCAACTCTCCGATCTGCAAGTTGTAGTGTTACGTTCCAAACTGACATCTCAATCAGAACGTAGTCTACCTGTACTTTTTAATTTTGATTATTAATTGTTTATAATTTCTGTAGAACTAATTTCATACGAATGAACTGCAATGCTCTTTATGCGTGTCATAGCTATTGAATGTGATGAAAAATAAACGAAAGCTAAGAACTGTGTGAAAGCAATATGGAAAATGTATTTCAAAACATTAAAAGATTTTTGCAAAACTTTGATTTCGGTCATAGTAATACACAAAAGAGTTAAAAAGCTCTTCAAAGTTCATTTACTAGTTTTACTTTAATAAACATTTAAAATCGTAATATTTTAATCGAAAAACTTAAACGGAAAAAAATCGCATGTAAGCAATGTCCGCTGACCTTTTTATTCTGCCTACTAACAAAAATTCCATCAAAGCAGAAAATATCGACGGTATTGCATCCATTCTGAGAACGAAATAAATGCAGACAAAGTGAACGGTGGACAAAGTGAACGTCGGACAAAATGAACTGTACCAAGTGAACGTGGACGAAATGAACACGGACAAATTGTATGGTGGACAAAATAAATTGAACCAAGTGAACGTGGACGAAATGAACACGGGCAAAGTGTATGGTGGACAAAATGAACTGGACCAAGGGATCAGTCACGGGTCGTGTCTTAATGTGCGAATTTTCTATGCATTTATGCGTTAGTGTGGTCGTGTCTTAGTGTGCGAATTTTCTATGCATTTATGCGTTAGTGTGGTCGCTTATTAGTGAGCGAATTTTCTATGCATCTATGCGTTCGTGTGGTCGTGTCTTACTGTGTGCGAATTTTCTATGCATTTATGCGTTAGTGTGCTCGTGTCATAGTGTGCGAATTTTCTATGCATTTATGCGTTAGTGTGCTCGTGTCATAGTGTGCGAATTTTCTATGCATTTATGCGTTAGTGTGCTCGTGTCATAGTGTGCGAATTTTCTATGCATCTTCTATGGCAAATCACGTATACAATGAAATAGCAAATTACACTAGCGGAAAGTGAAAAAAGAACACCAAGAAGGAGACGTCTGATGCCAACGAATTTTATACAGCATAATAACGGAATACAGAGGATAACGTGATCAAAACATTATGGCAAAATACAGCTGTATTTGCTGGTAAACGGAAAAATAGCATTTCCATGTAACATGGTTATTACGAGGTTGAACCGCCATGAACTGCGTCACAATGTGCAATTCTGGCATGGAGTCTGTCGTACAGATGTTGGATGTAAGTTTGGGGTATTGAGTTCCAAGCATCCTTAACCTGGACGCGTAAATCGGGGATGGTCGTGGCTGTCCGTGGAGACCGGATAAGTCGTTGTCCCATAAAATCCCACACGTGCTCAATGGGGGACAAATCCGGTGAACGTGCAGGCCATGGAAGTTGTCTCACACCCTGAAGGGCATGTTGCGTTGTTGCACGTGCCGTGTGTGGGCGTGCGTTATCTTGCTGGAAAATACCACGATTGACCGACCTTACAAATGGCACAACAACTGGCTGAATGATGTTGTTGATGTAGGAGGTGCTGTTTAACGTACCCGGTACAAACACTAGTTGTGTACGGGAGTGATAGCTGTTCGCTCACCACACCAGTTAGACCAGGTGTGTGGCCTGTGTGTCGCTGGCGGATGCAAGAAGGGTGGAGACGCTCCCCTGTGCGTCTGCGAACATGCATACGGCCATCGGAGACTCCCAAGCAGAATCTGCTTTCATCGCTGAACACGACAGATCGCCATTGCGTTCTCCAGCGCAAACGTTGGCGACACCACTGCAGTCGTTCCACGGTGGGTTGGAGTCAGGTACACATGCCAGCGGCACACGTGCACTTAGTCCTGCATCCAGTAGACGGTTGCTGATTGTTCGCACAGTCACCACAGGTGCAACGGCAGCTCGGATTTGCGTCGCATTGGATGTTCTGCTTGACAACGCCGCTCTTCTTATGCGTCGATCGGTCCGCTCATCAGTCCGTCTGTGACTCCCGGTTCCACATCTTTTCGTGTGGGAATGTTCCTCGTACCATCTACGCCACCATCGTACCACCACCGATACTTCCCGTCCAATTCGCTCCGCAATACGACGATACAACCACCCGGTCTCGCGGAGTCCGATTAGACGACCTCGTTCAAAGTCCGATAACTGCTGAAATCGTACACGTCTTACATGTCCAGGCATTGCAGCTTCTTCATGGTCTTCGCACGTGTCCGTACGCCGACGACTGATTACATTCACTTCGCCGTACTCCTTAAATACCACCGACGATAATTTGCATATTATGCCGTGCTGTGGCGTAAGCGCTCACCGGTTGGTCCCGAAATTAACATCACACCTACGTAAACTCCACCCCATTAACATAAGTAAATTGTATGATCGTTCGCCAATTCCTTCTTGATGTTCTTTTTCCACTTTCCGCCAGTGTATTAGGAGCACCTACCTAACAACGTGTTAGACCGCTCTTGGCCTTCAAAACAGCCTCGATTTGATGTGGCAAGGATTCATCGATGTGCTGATATCGTTCTACAGGTATCGTTCAGCTTAGCGGATATTGGCGTCTGCCAATGTTCGTTGGAGTATGATCTCTGTTACGCATTGTGCTCTCAATTTCCCCCACAAGTGCTGAACTGGGTTGAAATTTGGGTACTGTGGGGGAACAGTTTAGCACTTCGAAGTCATTGTCGTTCTCCTAGAACCAATGTGAGATTTGTGGCATAGCGCATTATCCTGCTGGATGAAGCTCTCTTCACCAGGAAACATCATGCACATTTATAGGTGGGATCTCGTCCGCAATGTTGTTAAGATACCTGGTGGCAGCCAAATGCTATTCAAGAGGTATTAAGGAATGCAATACCCACCATGAAAGCAGACCCCAGAACATCACCCAACGTCCATCAGCTTGTACAGTTCACGCTAGGTACCTGATATCCATCGATACGCGCTGCTTACGCCATATCCTTTCCCGTCCACCGGCGTGTATTAACATAAAATGTGATCCATCTGACCATACTGTTGGAATTATAAGAGAAATCTTCACTCCGTTTTACTTCCGTTTTCGGAAAAATTTTCTACATTTTGAATTTTAAAAACAAACGCTTATGAAATAAAATTATACTTAGCAACCATACGGGGCAGAGGAAATATCGCGAGGAAAATAATTTCAGATTACAAGTCTGCGGCTAACTTCTGTTTTCGGAAATTGTTGCTCCCGTTTTCAGACTGAAGCACAATAGAATAAAATGATATTTAACAATACAAGAAAAACGAAACATAGCGAGAACAAATAATAACATTACGAGAGAAATCTTCAATCCGTCTCACTTCCTCAATCCGAAGACGAAAAACTTGCATCCATGATCATGAGACCGCAACCAAAGATTTAATTGAGTTCTGGAGAGACATGGTTTTTGACTGCAGGGCCAAAGTAAAATCTGCGACGTCCGTCGCCGCGATTCTGCTACGGAGCAAGACATAAATTCAAATATTTCAAGGTCATTTAAAGAAGTAAGGGATAAATTAAAATATTTCCCATTTAAGGAAATAAGACAAATTCAAAACTGTCAGTCCTGTTTAAGGTAGTAAGGCATAAATTCATATATTTCAAGTCCCGTTTAAGTAATTAGGACATAAATTCAAATATTTCAACTCCAATTTAAGGAAGCCAGGCATAAATTCAAATATTTCAACTCCAATTTAAGGAAGCCAGGCATAAATTCAAATATTTCAAGGGAAGTAAGACTTAAATTCAAATATTGAGAAAGTAATGCGTAAATTCAATATTTCAAGGCCCATTTTAGGAAGTAAAAACATAAATTCAACTATTTCAAGTCCCTTTTCAGTAAGTATGACACGATTGCTAATATTTCAAGAGCCGTTTAAGTAAGGCATTATTTCAAGGCACATTTAAGGAATTAAGACATATACCCAAATATTTTAATGCCCCGTTTAAGGAAGTAAGGCTTAATTTCAAGGCCCATTTAAGGAAGTAGAACATAAATTTAAATATTACAATGCCTATTTAACGAAGTAAGATATGAATTCAAGTAATTCAAAGTCGATTTAGGGAAGTAAGGTTTAAATTCAAATATTTTAACGCCCATTTAAGAAAGTAAGGTCTAATTTCAAATATTTCATTGCCCAATTAAGAAAGTAAAATATAAATTCAGGTTTTATAAGGCCTATTTCGGAAGAATAAACAGTGCCCGTGCCTCCCACCACTTAACTAATAGGGAGACTGAAGCAGTCATAACAAGATAATCATTAGATGGAGCTCTATATGTTCAGATGAAGTTCTATGCGAAACAACAGAAAGTTAGAAGTTGAGAGATTAAAATACAGTAATTTCCAAACCATAATGTTCTGGAGTGGACAGAAAAAGGGATAAAACTGTTCAAGTTACGTGACTTAGTTAAAAAAAATAACATACAGTATCTACCTCCGTGTTCAGTAAGAATAGAACAAGAAAGCACGTGTGCATTATGTACATTGAAATCCCAAGTGCAATCATATTTACTGACTGATGGAATGTTGGATTGCGCAGGCTGATCCCTCTATGTGTGTGTGTGTGTGAGAGAGAGAGAGAGAGATATGCAGTTAGAATCACTGGGAAAACAGCAACGGCTACAGATGAATTTGATGCATTGCGGTGAGAAGATTTCGAGCCGTATTAGATCAAAGGAACAAGGTTTCCACTTACTAAATCGGGGACATGAGACACCACATCTAATGAGTTCTCACACACCTCTTTCCTAATTGAAATTATGGTGAAGCGAACAACCGGGATAACGGAGCTCTGCAGCGCGTGGCAAATGAGATATCTGTTAGAATGCTAGCTAGCTAGGTATGTTCACTCACTTCTGAAGCGTAGGTAGACAGCTTTGAGATTAGTGTTTAAGTCGGATGAAGATGAAGTGAGTATTAAACGATGAGTGCAGTCATGAGCATACTTTACAAACTGCAAAGGTAAAGGAAAGGGCACTGAGAGTTGACTTTATGGCAACGTACTGAGGATTTCTCTCTACAGCGTTCTTTTTTTTTTTTTTTTTTTTTTTAGTTTGTTAGCAAAACATCCTGTGCCAAGTATGCCAAGAATGATCATGCTGATTATTACAAAGTATGAATGGACCTTGTTCATGTGACGTCAGAAGTGGGATTCTGCTAACCAATATAGCTGCTGATTTAATATTGCTATTAGATTACCTCTCACTGTTGGCCAATTTTTAATATTTTAAAGTTTTGGAGTATGCCAAAGAATTAATAGAGCTACAGTGCGAAGAAGATCAAATTAATTTCTGAGAAAAACAAATCAGGGTTGAAAAATATGTCGGTAGCGCAGTGGTCTAAGGCGCTGGCCTCTGATCATTCGTCCGTAAGGGGTACGGGTTCGAATCCCGGTGAGGCATGGATGTTGTGTTTGTCTTACGGCACTGGCTCTCTCCCTTCCTGGAACCAGTGACCCTAAATTAGAGACGGGCGACTGCTTATAGCCCATTGAGTTGCTCACGGTGGTCGTTAAACCTACAATATAAAAAAAAAAAAAAAAAAAAAAAAAATATATATATATTCCAAGACGATTTTGTGTTCGATGTTTATTTCATATGCCGCACGACAATAACAACATTAGTGATGGTGAAATGTTTAATAAAGCATTTCTCAAACATGGTATATTAAATTTCACGTTCTTATGTCAGACACTGGCAAAGCATCTGAAACATAAACCTGGAGTTCTTTTTTTTTTTGTTTTGGTTTTTTCGCAAAACGAAATATTTAGAAGTCCAGACAAATGGGTAATATGGAAACAAACTGGAGTTAAAAAACAACAACTAAAAACTTCCCAATGTCACTCGCTAGGCAATTTACTTAAAAATAAAAGGAACGCGTAACATTAAAAAAAGAAAAATTATAGATATGTTTCGCTCTTTGGAGAAAGAACGTAGAAGTTAATTCGCAACTTGCCGATCTAGATATGCAATTCGTTTTCCTCTTTTTCACATTTTTTGGGTTAAATATTGAAGGAATACTACCAGCTTTTAACCGCATTCTATTCTTAGTGCCATAATACTCAAAATCTTCGTCGTTAAAGCGGGCAGAAGATATTCGAAAATGCACATTGGAATCGAAATCATCGTGTTTCATTTTATACAGCCATTCCTTTAACAGTTCATGGCTTTCTGCGATTAATCGCTGAAAGCCATGAACAGTTTCAGCTTTTTCAGAAGAAAATTACGCAATGATAGTCCTTCTTCTGTACATTTTAAGTGAGAGGATTTATTAACACAACCATACCATGAGAAAAAGTTGGGCATGTCGTTAATAAATTTACGAAAATCGAGATTTTTCCCGAACTCCTGCAACGAACGCCATGTTAAACAATGGGAAAACGCGTATAAACAAACTTCGCTGGTCCGCAGACACGAATTTTCGTATGATGCAATGCGAGGTGAATAAGGTCCATAGGAATAGACATTTTTTTTTACAGATCAGATGAAAGATTATGTTTGAAACAATTTGGAGCGCTGTTTAATATTTTTACCTAGCAGAACAACAATTATACAGGGTGTCCATCCTGAGATTCAAACATTTTGAAGTATTAGTTTTTAATTTCAGGTTTGAGAGCTGTGATTACTGGAAGGAACTCAAACACAGACCCACAAAGTTCACGTGGAAAAGTTGTAGTGCGCGGCAGAGCCGCAGTAGCGCTGCAATCAATCATTTTCTAAAATGGAGACTCCAAGCTAGCTCGCACAGGTTATGCGATGGTACGCGGAAACAAAATCAGTCACTGAAGGGCAAAGATAGTTTTTTTTTTTAATGTCGGAGGTATAAAGGGCTCTCGACTACAGGCGGCGGAACCTAACAATTTCAGAGGGGTTTCAACATCTTCGAGAGCTAAAACAATAGAAAAAAAAAAAAAAAAGAAAGAAAGCGACGCAGAGAGAGAGAGATTTTTTTTCGAAGGATATATATATATGTATACTGTATAATCGTATATATCGTTCATTATGCTTGATTTCTTGATTTATGCCACCTCACACATCCACAATTACCAAATCATGGCTAAAGGAATATTCCACGGATTATTGACATATTTTCACTGTATTCCATGCATTTACTTCATTCAGGAAACTTCAAAAATTTCACTGTCCTGGAACGGGAATCGAAATTTTTTCAAGTTTTCTGAATGAAGTAAATGCATGGAATAAAGTGAAAATATGCCAATAATCCGTGGAATATTCCTCTAGCCATGATTTGGTAATTGTGGATGTCTGCGGAGGGATAAATCCAGCATAGTACATACCATGTATAAATAAAGAATTACTTTTTCGGAGAAATTCCTTTCTCAAATATATCATCATCATTCATTTATCAATCAGCTACTATGATGGTCTCCTGAAGTGTCTTCCAC
Source organism: Macrothele yani (assembly GCA_039090855.1). Lineage (NCBI taxonomy): Eukaryota > Metazoa > Arthropoda > Arachnida > Araneae > Macrothelidae > Macrothele > Macrothele yani. Next base: position 35,132,906 of record CM077011.1, read on the forward strand.
AACTTACTATCTGGAGGGTATATCTTCAGCATTCTTTCGAATTTCAACCACCCATCTCCCACATGGTCTTCTAGGTCCTTTCCTGCCCGTTTGTAACGACAATAACGCCCAAGGCCTCCCGAAACGCCTGTTTAGAATGAGTGAGATTTTTTACCTCCACCTGTTTGAATTTGAATGGCCTCTGTGGGATTAACAGAAATCACTCTCAATTACCATTGCTGCAATTAAAAAATAAATGAAGCAGGAATTGGTTTCTTCCGAGGCGATATCATTCACTCTCGGGGATTTTTTTTTTTTTGTCTGTTTGGAGGTTTTTTTTTTTTTTTTTTTTTTTTTTTTTTGGTTGGAGGTTTAACGACCACCGTGAGCAACTCAATGGGCTATAAGCAGTCGCCCGTCCCTAATTTAGGGTCACTGGTTCCAGGGAAGGGAGAGAGCCAGTGCCGTAAGACAAACCCAACATCCATGCCTCACCGGGATTCGAACCCGGACCCCTTCGGACGAATGATCAAAGGCCAACGCCTTAGACCACTGCGCCACCGGGGCGGCGTTTGGAGGTTTAACGACCACCGTGAGCAACTCAATGGGCTATCAGCAGTCGCCCGTCCCTAATTTAGGGTCACTGGTTCCAGGGAAGGGAGAGAGCCAGTGCCATAAGACAAACACAACATCCATGCCTCACCGGGATTCGAACCCGGACCCCGTTCGGACGAATGATCAGAGGCCATCGCTTAGACCACTGCGCCACCGGGGCGGCACTCTCGGGGAATCGCATCTGTTCTCTGTGGAAAAATGCAGAGATTGCCCCCGGGAAACTTCAGGAACTCAATGCATATCAAGCCTACAGATCGGAAGTTTCGCAAGGTGAACCACTAGTAATGCTTCTTTTGTTGACCTGTAAAAGTTGAAAAGAAATTCCAAAAGTAGCAAAATACAGTTTGGGGAGTTATAGAGTCACTATGACTTTTCAAAACTTTTATTTTGTCATAGTCACTAGGAAGCCACACAAGATTTTAGAGTCCTGGTCATTAAAGTTTTAATTAATGCTATGAAACAGTGTCGTATTAGTCCTAGGAAAATTGCAAAATATCCTAGACTTTCAAACCGTTTCATAACATGGTTGTTTATTATGATGTTCCTTTGAGTCCTGAAAAGTGGAAAAAGTTTTGAAGTTGTTCATTTGTTTCCAAAGGTCAACTCGTTCCTCTCTTTATTCAGCGAAAGAAATTTATGCACATTTTTAACTTAAGAAAACTCTAAAGAGGTCAGTGAAATCGAATGAAGCTGAAAAATTTTCCATCACACTACTCGTACATTAATTCCATCAGGTTTCGCAAACGTACACTGCAAAAACTTTCTGCAAACACTCCTATATCTTAAATTTGAATTTAAAATTTATATTAACTAAAATTCGACGAAGTATTTCAAGCGCTGAGCAATGCACTTGCAACGAATCTCATTAACTTCTGTAAAAATCATTCCATCTTCGCCTCTGCATGGGAGAAAATAAGATATTCTTTCGACGAGAAGGATAATAATTAATTACAGGCGCAGCTGTTTTTGCCAGCACCATTACAAACGAATCGCGAAAATTCATGTAATTTGACAACTGAATGCCAAAGTTATGTACTGAGAAAACTGCCTTACGCAGAAAAATAAAATTTGCAGAAAGCTGTCCTCGGTCTAAGCACAAAATCTGAAATTTTTCTGCTATTTTTCTAAATATTTATTCGGGGCAATAATTAATTCTCTTTCCTGGAAATAAGTAGTTTACGAGCCACAAACTGCCAGAATTAAAGCGAGCCATAAATAGATAAATTTTATTGTAACATTCGAATCTTCTAATGAGCGCCAAGAAAGATATCTCGACGAAACATATGTGAGATATAATTCAAGATTTATTTCATGAATTTTATCAAATAATTTCACATGCGAAATAATGTTTCAGATGTTTTTAATGGACGCATAATGAGTGACAACAACCAGCTGATATCGGGATGTAAGTTATATTTGTATAAATGTGTTTTCATGTTGTTAAAAGGTGTACTGCACAATACATTTTTGTTTGTTTGTTTGTTTGCTTGTTTGTTTATTTCGACGTTTTTTTTTTTTTTTTTTTTTTGATTGGAGGTTTAACGACCGCCGTGAGCAACTCAATGGGCTATAAGCAGTCGCCCGTCCCTAATTTAGGGTCACTGGTTCCAGGGAAGGGAGAGAGCCAGTGCCGTAAGACAAACACAACATCCATGCCCGACCGGGATTCGAACCCGGACCCCTTACGGACGAATGATCAGACGCCAACGCCTTAGACCACTGCGCCACCGGGGCGGCATATTTCGACGTTTAACGACCAACATGAGCAACTCGAGGGCTATAGGACCATCAGCAGCAGAACCCGCTTATAACGAGGAGCTCGTGGCCGATGGAAACAAAGTATCGAGTGAAAAATTCCCTTCATTCCCAACAAAAATGAAGTTCAAAGCTGGCTCCTCGGTCTCAAAAATAAAAAAAATAAAAACTTGCTAATCTTGGTAACAATTGATGACATATCTATTTCTGGACTTAATGAACTACAAATATCTCAAAATTATAGAGTTTTACTAAGGAATAAAATAATAGTTACATGTCAGATTTTCGGGTAGTACCCCTATCCTTCCTCAGGACTACATTAGGTGTTGCCATTCATGTGGTAAATTCCAACTTTTCAAATCATTTAATATTGTACCTCTTCTCTCTATTTGCAAGTCCTTCTGCTAATTTTCTTTTGAAAAAGAAAAGTGAGGTTGATGTGTCAGAACTTCTACGTATGTTGACCCATTATTAGTTTATCGGTATTCGTCATGATAATGTTCCAAAATAGGCCCATATGGTTAGAGATGTTCAAAATACAAAACATTAAATTACTCTGGAACACTGTAGAAGTCCTGACATATTAACAGCATTTTTTTCAAAAGAAAATTGGCAAAAGGACTGGAAATAGGGAGAAGAGGTACAGCATTAAATGACTTGAAAGGCTGGAATTTACCTCTTGAATGGCAACACCTACGATGCAGTCCTGAGGAAAGGGGGGGGGGACTACCCAAAAGTTTGACACACAAATATCCTTTTATTCCTTTGCTAACCTTGTTTTGGAAAATGCGTGCGCATATTTTGGAACATTATCACGAGCACCGGTAAACTTCTAACAGGGCACCATATTCAGAATTTCTTAAAGACAAAACGAAACCGCCAACATACAGCTGTTGTAACAGTGGCGACAATTCGAAATCTCAAGTTCTAGGTTTTGAATTTCACATCCACCTTACACAGCCCAGATCTCTGTAACCAGGGCATCATAAATTCAACAGGATTAAACCGTAATGCCCATTTTGAATATGGTGAATTTGAATCATCTTCTCTTCCCTTAGGGTTAATTATGAGATGGCCCCTCTTTACCCCAAAAGCAGCTGCGTCCAGTACGAAGATGTCGTCGAGTTCGAATTTATGGCCTTTTATTGCTATGTGAGGGAGAAAGTGGAAAATGATTTTTGAGGGATCAGAGAGAAGGCAGTTAAGGAACTTCCGAGCTTTCTGACAAGAGCCGGGGAAGATAGTTACAGGGGGCAGCGCATTTAGCCGAAAGCAGGAATGTCAAAAAGCAAAAGGGGTCGGTTGGAAGCGGAGAGAGTGGGCAGTCGGTACCGATTTTTCTCCTCAGGGTGGAATAGAGATGGGGATCGAGGAAAATGCTGCTGTAAAAAGAGAATGCAGAAAACGGGAAGCGAAAACTTAGAGCCTAATTGTGTACCAATAAGGAAATGCGGATTCCCGAGTGAATATTACTATTGGAATCGCAGAACACAGCTGGAAAGTTCTTCCCCATAACTTCACAGAATAAACTTATTCTTCACTGCAAAAGAAAGAATCTTAAGTTTAACAGATGTTTTATTCATTTGTTTCATCATCGGGAAATAACACAGGTTAGACCCCGAAACTTTGAAATTCTCTAGAAGCGAAGGTCCAACGAACCCTTCACACAGGGAATTGAAATACAATTCAGCAGGAAGCCCTGTAACATCTATCAGTAGTTTTATCCTCATCCACCTTACAGTCCAAATCTCGCTGCGGTTTTTATCCCTTTGGTCAGCTTACAGAAACATTGCGTAGTAGGTGTTGAATGAAGTTATTCATACTAGAGCTGAGTTTGGGCTCAATTTACGGAGCCTGATGTATATAAGCCCGAGCCCGAATTTTATCTTGCATCTTGCAAGATAGAGCCCGGGCCCGAACGAGTTCGAAAACTGGCTAGCCCGTTCAACCATTGATAAAAAAAAAATCTCCTTTTCCACACTTCCACTGTCTCTTCCTCCTGCAATTAACCAACAGATTTCTCAAATGAGGAGTACGGGAGGGACCTCTATCTATTTATACAGTGTAACTGTACGATTTTCTTTGACCGTTTGTTTCCACCTGAAGTACTTCGGGCGGCAGGGCATCCAAAATGATCTGGAGGTGCTGCCATTATATGTTGCTCAAACAAGAGCGCCCATAAGGGGGAGCAGGGAGGGGGGCTCGCTTAGATCACGGCGCCACCTGGGGCGGCTCGTACGACCTTCCTACTGTTCCGCACCAGCACCTGGGTGTCAGAGCTGAGATGGTGTCAGAGCTGAGATGGGGTCAGCCCGAAATAGAGCCCGGGTCCGAATCGGGCTCGGACTGTAAAACATTTAATGCGGTTCGGGCTCGGGCTCTTAGAGAGATGGAGAGCGAGATAATTTTTTTTATATATAAATGTGATTTTACATGATTTAGCAAATGAGGCACTTTATAGTTGGAAAAGCGAATTCTTCGGGAACTGGTTCTGGTTGGGGAGCGGCATTCGAGATGGCTATTTATTCCGGGCTTGGGCAGAAAACGCCATAGGCCGCGCATTACTGTGTTTCTGCAGAGAAGAAAAAGTTTTTTTTTTTTTTTTTTTTATTGGAGGTTTAACGACCACCGTGAGCAACTCAAATGGGCTATAAGCAGTCGCCCGTCCCTAATTTAGGGTCACTGGTTCCAGGGAAGGGAGAGAGCCAGGACCATAAGACAAACACAACATCCATGCCTCACCGGGATTCGAACCCGGACCCCTTACGGACGAATGATCAGAGGCCAACGCCTTAGACCACTGCGCCACCGAAAAAGCTTTTTCAATAACTATAAATATTGGATAGTTGGTAGCATGCCGACGATCATTTACCCTTGATCTCCACGCAGTAGCTTCCTGCAAATTCTATTTAGCAACGTACATATTACAGCGTATTATGGCACGATAATATTAGCATTATTTCAGCAACATACAATTGCAGTACCGCCCGATAATTTTGAATGCCCAGCCGCACCAAGCACTTCAGGTGTTTTTTTTTTTTTTTTTTTTTTATTGGAGGTTTAACGACCACCGTGAGCAACTAAATGGGCTATAAGCAGTCGCCCGTCCCTAATTTAGGGTCACTGGTTCCAGGGAAGGGAGAGAGCCAGTGCCGTAAGACAAACACAACATCCATGCCTGATCGGGATTCGAACCTGTACCCCTTACGGACGAATGATCAGAGGCCAACGCCTTAGACCACTGCGCCACCGGGGGGGGGGGGCGCACTTCAGGTGTAAACGAACGTTCAAATAAATTTGCACCGCTTCACTATAAAAATAGATAGAGGTCCCTTCCCCATTTGAGAAATTCGTTGGTTAACTGCAGGAGGAGGAGACACTGGAAGTGTGGAAAAGGAGATGTGTTTTACTAATAGTTGAACAGGTTAGCCAGTTTTCGGGCTCGTTCGGAGCCGAGCTCTATCTAGCAATATAAAATTCGGGCTGATAATCCAAGGGCTTGGACGGGCTCGGTCTTATCCTGAACTCAGCTCTACTGGGTGTAACATACTCTTAAATCTAGAATTGATGTCGTCTGCGCGTGTCTTAATCTAAACACCTGTCACGCTTTTATATTGTTTAAGAATTGAAATTTCAGTTAGAATCACTTCTCATTTCGTTTAGGGTCAGCTACTTTCCGATGAAGCCTCTAGTCTGGCCTGCATGTAGTTCTTACATATTTACGCCAATAAACGGATTTCTCTTTACAAATATTTTTCCTTGGAGTATTCGACCCAGTTTTCGGCAAGTCCTTTAATTAATCCCAGTGAATACTGAGCATGCGCGAAAAAACTTGTGCCGTGAACAGCGATGCCGTCGATACGTGACGTCAGCAATATTTCAGCTTTTGGGCTAGCTGTCAGATGTGTGCAATCTCTGCTACCAACGTTTACCACAATCAAAGTTTTATTATATATCGACTATAGTTTCGCACGCCGCAATGGTGTAAGTGTTGGCTTATTATCATTCGTCCGTGAAGGGTGCGGGTTCGAATCCCGGTGAGGCATGGATGTTGTGTTTATCTTACGGCACTGGCTCTCTCCCTTCCCCGGAGCCAGCGTGGCCCTAAAATAGGAACGGGCGAGTGCTTATAGCCCATGGACCTTATTCACCTTGCATTGCATCATGGGAAAGCCTTTTCGTGGCCGAGGACCAACAAGAGTTTGTTTACATGCGTTTTCCCATTGCTTAACATGGCGTTACGTTGCAAGGGTTCAGGAAAAACGCGATTTTCGTAAATTTATTAACGACATGTATAACTTTTGCTCATCGTATGGTTGTGCTAATAAATCCTGCAACCTAAATTGTGTATACGAAAGAAAAGCATGCTTTAATTTTCCGCTGAAAAAGACGAAATTATTAAGGGAATGGCTGTGTAAAATGAAACGCGGTGATTTGACTCGCGCCTTTCAAATCTCTGCTGTCTGCGGTTACCAATAGACAGTTTTTGACTCGCGCCTGTCAAATCTCTGCTGTCTGCGGTTACCAATAGACAGTTTTTGACTCACGCCTGCCAAATCTCTGCTGTCTGCGGTTACCAATAGACAGTTTTTGACTCGCACCTTTGAAATCTCTGCTGTCTGCGGTTACCAATAGACAGTTTTTGACTCGCACCTTTGAAATCTCTGCTGTCTGTGGTTACCAATAGACAGTTTTTGACTCGCGCCTTTCAAATCTCTGCTGTCTGCGGTTACCAACAGACTGTGTTTGACTTGCGCCTTTCAAGTCTCTGCTGTCTGCGATTACCAATAGACAGTTTTTGATTCGCGCCTTTCAAATCTCTGCTGTCTGCGGTTACCAATAGACTGTGTTTGACTCGCGCCTTTCAAATTTCAAGCGCTCACTGTCACAAACAATTGCGACATTACGGTGGTTTAAAATTTCTACATTTGATGTAGATAACAAACATATTCGCACTTGAAGCATTTATGGAGATTATAAAGTTTTTTAACTTTCTGCGCAGGAACCAAAACCTTTTCTCTCATCAGAATCATCTCTTCAATAATAAGGAAGGTGGTAAAAATACCACCTTCCTTATTATTGAAACGCTTCCTTTCTCGACTCACTAGAATGACAAAAGTGTTGAAATAATGAACTTCGCAACGTTTTGCCATTTCAGCGGCGAGGCAGCCCACAATGGATAGAAACTGAGGCGGCGGAAACAATGAAGAACATTTTTCGAAGGAAATTTGCTCCACAGTTTATAACTGAATACGGATTAAGGATGTAATTGAAACCTAATCCGAAAATACGTCTGCATTATTCAGTTTCAATTACTGAGATCGGAATCAACTTGCTTTGAGCTCTGCGTATTCAATTAACATCAGTGCCGTCTTAGAGCTGAAAATAATTCTCTACAGGCACGTAAGGTTATACAGGAATATGTTTTCGAGGACCAAATTTCCAGTTTCATTTTCTGAAGGAACTTGCACACTATCTCGCTCGCCTCTAATACAAAACGTGGGATTTATTTTGCATGTATTTTCTGCAAAACTATGTGAGGCTATTAGAGTTCCTTAATTATTTTTGCGAAGACAAACAGAAAAAGGAAACGACGCCATTTTCCTCTCTCGTTATTGCAAAGTTCGAATGGAGTTCATTCTTCTCTGAGTGGAAAACAAACGTTTCAAGTAACAGTGAAAATGTAATTAAAATAAGTTACGTCTTTAAGTGGCAATAAAATTAAATTTTAGGAAGAATAAAAGGAGCAACTGATGCCGCTGTTCATTGAATCCGCAGATGGGTGAATAATAATGTTGTTAAAAGGGAACAACGCTTATCGCGCAATGAGAAACCTTTTCTCTTGACGTTACCATGGCAAAACGGAACCTCAGCAGCCTGCCGTCTTTCCTGAGCAGTACTACCAATCAGAGTTCTTAAAATCACTAAACAGCGATATAAACGTGCGGAATATAACCCAAGTACAGAAGGAAATAAGTAAACATTTTTTTCAAAAATGTTTACTTGCAAGAAGTTATTAAAGAAATCACTCAAAGAGAAGTCTTCTTTAGGCATTACTGGATTTCAGTCTGATTTGTAGTTACGGATTTTCTAAGCTTTTTTATTTCCTTTAACTCAGCGCAATTGCATTTCGCGGTACAGGAAGTGCAAGACAACGCAGTTTGTGGGAAATTAAATTACACAAAGTAAGTAGTAGGACATGTATATCTTGTGACGTATATTCTAAATTAACTTTCCTTTTTAGTTTCTTTACCTATGTAAATCTTGAGTTTATTATCAGTTATTTTACACATACATACATACATACATACATATCATTAAGCTGTTCTCTGAGATTCAGAGGTTAGCTCCAAAAAGAAATACAACTTCCAGATATTTTTACCTATTGTTGTCGTATCAAACTTCTCCATTTACATCGATCTCGACACACAACTCGTGCTTCACTGATATCCATTATAAGCCGCACACAAGATCTTTTATACTTCATACTCATGAGTGAGGTGATTGAGGAGATGAATAAGTATAGACTGGATGTGCTGTGTGTAAGTGAAACCAAAAAGAAGGAAATTGGGGTAGAAGAAGTGAATGGCACGGTGAGTGTGTGGTCTGGAGTATTGGATAGTATGAGAGGACAGGCTGGTGTAGGTGTGATTTTAAGTGAAAAGACGAATAACAACTTGATTCACTATAGTTGCATAAGTGAGAGAATTCTCTGGATTCGTTTGAAAGTGAAACTTCAGAGAATTGTAATTGTTGTAGTGTATGCTCCTTGTGACTAGGAACCTTCTGATAAGAAAGAAGATTTCTGGAATGAGCTAAAAGCTGTTTTGAGCCAGTTTGGTGCTAAAGAAAAAGATATAATAGCAGGGGATTTCAATGCTAGAGTAGGTGTGCAGAATGCAATTTCTGACAATGTTCTGGGTAAGTTTAATGATCCTTGTGTGAATGATAATGGTGAAAGATTAATTGACCTCTGCATTGAGAATGGTTTGTGTGTATCTAATACATTTTTCAACCACAAGTATATCCACACATATACTTGGTAAAATCGTACTCTTGGTCAAAAGAGTGTGATAGATTTTGTTGTGTACGATCAGCGTTTGAAACACTTAGTTGTTGACACCCGTGTGATGAGAGGTGCAGATGTTGGTTCTGATCATTACTTGGTAGTGTCACGAGTGAAACTTAATGTTGGTTGGAGGAAAAGGAATAGGAAGAGACCCAGGATAGAAAGAATAAAGGTTGATAGGCTCCTTCAAGATCATCAGCGGTATTTAACGTAAATCTTTTCTCTCAAACGAATACGTTTGGCAACACAATTGAGGTTGAATGCACGTGACGTATACCTAAATTGATAAGATCGAGAGATAAAAACGACGACTAATCTGTTGCTGAGCGAGCGTTGGGTTGTAAACTGATTATTGAAAAGAGTGTGTAAACTGATTATTGAAAAGAGCGTTGTGTTAAGAGTTGTGTGGTGTGCGGAGAGTTTAGTGCAATATGCTATGTTACGATGTGTTTGCTACATCCTGAATAAAGCCTCTTTTCCGTAAGTTTGACTTCTGTTGTTTACATTTTTCGTCTGGCCGTTAAGGTTTAATTTTAGGAACTACTGTATTTCTTCGTATAGTGATGTTTTAAATTAACGTAGAAGTAAGACAAGACTTCTACGTTATAATCTCTATTTTAACTTTCCTTCTGAGTTTTTGTCTCTTATGTAAATTTAGTTACTTCTTAGATTTTTCTTCTAAACGGCATATCGCTTTCCAGAAATCCTTGTACGTTTTGGAAAAGCAGGCAGTGAGTCAAATGTATTGGGTCGTAGAAAAGTAATGTTTCCAAATGCAAGGCAACAGAAAAGTGCTAATTATCATATACACTGAAGAGCAATTGAATTAGAGATACCTGTCTAGTAACGTGTAGCACAACCTTTCGCCCTGATGACGGCGGCGATTCGTCTCGGCATGGACTCGAAAAGACATCGGAAGCGATGGGAAGCCATACAGATCCATGACCCCTGAACAAGCTCCCACAGTTCACGAAGATTTGGTGGAGGGGGTTCAGAGCCTCGAACAACTCTCTCGATGGCATCCCAGATGTGCTCGATGGGATTGAGGTCCGGTGACCTAGCTAGACTAGGAAGCGAGGTCACGTCGGTGGAGTGTTCATCCAACCATTCGGATGCAATTCGAGAGCTGCATTGTCTTGTTGCAGGATGAGGTCCCCAGTGGGATGTTGAAGACGCACAAACGGGAGCAAATGGTCGTCCAGGATATCCCGGTAACGTTCACCTGTGTGGAACGATGTCACGCGTACCAGGTGTCCCATTTCAGTCCACGTAAACAATCCCCAGACGAGAATGCCACCCCCACCAGCTTGAAGAGTACCCTGCTGGCAAGAAGGATCCATTGCTTCATGTGGTTTGCGCCGTACTCGTATCCTGCCATCCGCATGTACCAACGTGAATCTCGACTCATCAGTCCAGGTAACATTTTCCCATATATCTAGGATCCAGTGGCAATATTCCCGCGCGCATGCTAATCTTTGCACCCTGTGATGTGCGGTCAGCTGCGGTAACCTCGTGGACGATGGCTCCTGTACCCCATAGCGAGAAGATGGTTCTGAATGGTGTGGCTGCTTACACGATTTTGTGCACCAGCGTTAAAATACGCAGTGATTTCTTGCACTGTGGCCCGTCTATCCGCTGTTACAATGCGAGCTAGCCGACGATGACCCCGCTCATCCACACGCTGTTGTCCACGGCAGTTGACCCTTGCAAGGATGGTTTTACCGGATTCGATGTACTCACGGTGCACCCGTGACACAGTAGCTCGTGAAAATCCCAATGCCTGCCCGACTTCCGAGATGGAGTGACCCATTCTTCGGGCCCCGACAACTTGCGCACGATCAAATGCTCTTAGATCCTTCGTCTTACCCATAGTGCGTCCGATTCGTACTGATTCCCGTCGCATCACTCCTTATATTGTTGGATCGCTGCATAAGTCATATCGTTTCCGTTTACAGGGCGGCCCACAGCGCTACATTTGCATAACGCCAGCTGTCTCTAATTCAATTGCTCGTCAGTGTATATATATGAGTACAAATCAGTCCAAAATTTAGTCTCCATCGTTTACCACGACCAGCTTCATCGTCTGTGCAGCTTTTGGATACGTCCTCTGTAGAATTGTGGAGGCTTGGACGCAAAGAATTGAGTAAGTACGCTTTCGACATCGTCCCTGTGGGTGAACCGCTGTCCGTCCAGGAAATATTGCAATGACCGGAAAAGGTTGTAGCACCGGGCAATGTCCGGGCAATAGGCTGGATGCGGCAGCAGCTCCCTGGCCAGGTCCTTGACCTTGCGACAGGTCACCCGTGCTGTGCGAGGTCTGGCTTCATACTGTTGTAGGAGGACGCCCTTGCGGTTCAACAGTACTGGTCGTTTCGACGTGAACGATGCGAGCAGATGGCCGAGCAGGCGACAGTACACATCGGCGGTGATGTCCAGCTGTAGCTCAAAAATACGATACCCCACTTATCCCAACAAACAGACACCAGCACCTTACATGGGTGTAAGCCGGCTTTGGAGGTCGGCATGGGCTTCTCTTTTAGATGCAACCACTATTTGCAGGTGCTGGCATTGTCATGGAGGACCCATTTCTCGTCACCTGTCACAATGCGGTCCAAGAACGGGTTCAATTTGGACACGTGCAAACAAGGAAACTTATGCCCTCGTGAGATTTACTTTCTGAAACTTCCCTCTTGTACATTTACCCAATTTTACACAGGTGTGTGATAATGCCCGTGTGAGTAGTCCCTAGCTGTTCGGCCAACTTCCGCGTGGTCACGCGTGGATCGGTCTCCACTAAGGTCTTCAGCATATTCACATCCATCGTTTAGGGTCTTCCGGCTTTTGGGACGGTCTGACAAGTCAAAATTTTCCTCTCGAAACCGTTCGAACCAAAGACAGTATCGACGATGTGGATGTGGTATTGGAGTACACACTGGTAATGTTTCTTACAGCACTTTCGGGGGTCCTACTGGAACGAAATTCATACAGCCTTCAATGGCGAATGTGTTCCTCGTCCACTTCCATGTTGGTTGGAACTTACACTCTTCGCCTTCTGACGGCTAACTGCCCCTGACTTAAGCCACCTATCTGCTGATGCCATGCTTGTGTGCTGTACAATTTCAGTGGTCGGGGTTTCAACGTCGGGTTCCTCGTCATCGAACATTACTTCCCTTCCAACCCAATAAATAACAACGCTACGTTGAGAGCTAACAGTGTCGAATGGTACTGTAATATTGTAGCCTGGGCATTAATATTTGTCAGGAGGAAAGTTAAGTAATAATTGTAAGGAAAATAAATTGTAGGCACTTTTCGCGCCATTTTGATGCAGCTGGACAGGGATTAATTTCGTTTCTCAGCGTCGCAACAGAAGGAAAGTTAGATTTATGGTTTCGTGGATGTATGAAGGGGAACTGGCATAATGATCTGTAAGGTGAGAGAGAAGGCATTTTTAAGGAGTGTCCGCACCTTCTTGGAAAGCGTAGACTTCACTCTTTTGCAGGAGACGCTTTTCTGGGGGATGTTTCTCAGCAACAGGAGGTTTCACTCGGTTACAAGGGAATTCGGTGAGAAGGAGTGGAGATAGCGAGGTGTGAAAATCTTGATCGTCGGTGTGATTTGGGGAAAATGCTGGGAGTTTAGGAAGAATGGAGGAGGAAGCGAATACTGGCCGTAACAGGAAGGCGATCAACGAGTTAATGATAACAGAGTGCAGTAAAGTAAATCAGGACCATGCTTTGAGACATTCCTCGTAACATCTGAACAAACACCTTCCTCACTGCAAGAGCGAGCTAATACTTGGGTTGATATTTTATTCACATTTTATTTATCTGCATCAATACGGTAAAATATGTGTTAAGGTCCAGAAACAAAAACTCTCTGGAAGCAAAGCATCAAGCGAACACTTCACACAGGACGCTGTAATATAACTCAGCTCTAAGCCCTGTAACAGTATGGAGGTACGAAGAGTGTAGATAGCTATGATTGCTAAAATTATAAGAGCTTGTCGTTTATATTGTCACATGATTTACAAGTGTTGATTATCAACTGAAAGTTACGTTAAAATAAAGCGTATTTCGAGATTGCTACTTCACGTTGGTGATTACTTCAGGTTTGTGACAAATAATGTTCGGACGAATGAACAAGTGGGGAGGTTTTGTACGTTTCTGATTGTTTTAGCACTTGCAGATGTCGTTTGTTCAGCGAGTGTTTAGGTAAGTATTAATTAGTTACCAATAACATCAAACAACCAAAAACATTATAGTAGGAAGAGTGATTAAACATGGCGAGAAAAATGCGGAACATTCAGTAAACAACGCACAAATCCCATGTACCGAAATATGCCGGTCCATAAATTCTTACAAGCTGAGAAGAAGACTATCTTTTTCTGATGTTTACGTACAATGCGATTCATACACGCATAACAGAAGACAGATTCGGTGATAGAAAGATGCCCACATTGCGTATAATATCCAGGGAAACAAAGTTTGATGCCACTTGCCCTCCTGATGTAAATTCTCTCGTGAGTGTGAGGGGGTATTGAGGAAAGACGGTCATACTTCTCGGAGGTTTCGGTTTCAACATTAACGCACCACATGGAAGTGTTGGAGCCTTAAAATAAATGCATATAAGTCTGCTGTGCGTGACATTATCACACACTATTATATCAGAACAAGCAAGTTGTGGTATTGAATTATACATATCGCAACGAGTTTTTTCATTATCATGCTGCATTAACATTAGATCTTTTATAGTACATTTTTCCAAATTTAATTTTGTTTTTCATCGTAATTTTTCAAACCAATTAAATGCTTTGCAACACGAGATTTTTTTCATTGTCACTGACGTTCAATTACGTTTAAAAAAAGAACCAGTACATTATATGACCACCTACCTAATAAGCTGTAGGACCTCCTTTAACCTGCAAAACAGCGGCCACTAGGCGAGGCATCGATTCGATGAGGTGGCGATAAGTATCCTGGTGTATCTGGTACCATAATGTCAACAGCAGGTCCTCCAGTTCCCGTAAATTTCGGGGTTTTTTTTTTTTCTTTTTTTATTGGAGGTTTAACGACCACCGTGAGCAACTCAATGGGCTATAAGCAGTCGCCCGTCCCTAATTTAGGGTCACTGGTTCCAGGGAAGGGAGAGAGCCAGTGCCGTAAGACAAACACAACATCCATGCCTCACCGGGATTCGAACCCGGACCCCTTACGGACGAATGATCAGAGGCCAGCGCCTTAGACCACTGCGCCACCGGGGCGGCATTTCGGGGTTGTGGTGATTTAGCGCGAACGTGCTTTCCCAAGTCGAACCACAAATGTGGGTTCATATCAGATAAATTTGAAGGTCAGGGCATTAACAGAAAGTCACCAGCCTGTTCCTCGAACCACTCCTTGACGATTCTGGCAGTGTGACATGGCGAATTATCCTGTCGGTAATGGCCATCGCCAACAGGGAACACAATTGCCATGATTTGGTGAACTTGGTCCTCAACGATGTTCAGATACCTGACAGCTGTCTGGGATTGTGCTATTGGGGTAATGGGACCTAAAGTGTCCCAAGAAAACATCGCCCACAGCATAACACCGCCGCTGCCGGCCTGTATCCGCCCAACAGTTCATCCCAGAGCTATAGCCTTCGTTGGTAATCGGCGTATCCGCGCTCGGCCGTCTATGTGATGCACCACGAATCTTGATTCGTCAGAGCAGGCAACTTTCTTCCAATCATCGACGGTCTAAGCCCAATGATCTTGGACCCATTTCATGCGTTGTTGGTGATGACGTACAATGAGCATGGAGACCCAGCTGAGTTTTCGGCTACGCAGGCCAATGCGCAGAAGGCTGCATGACACTTTTTCCCTGATCACCACTGTTGTAGCTCTGTGCGATTTGTGGCACCGTGACCCTGCGGTCGCTGTGAACATTGCGCGACAGTCTCCGCTCCCCTCTGGCATCAATAAGCTGCGGACGACACACGGCTTGACGACTGTTCGTCGTTTGGCCATCTGTGTACCACTTTTGATACGTACTCACTACAGCGGCACGTTAACAACCCACAAGTCGAGCAGTATCCGAGATCGTAGCTCCGAGGCACCGTGTCATCACAATTTGTCCTTTATCAAACTCCGATAAATCCGCAGCTTTTCCCGTTGTGACTCCGTACTATCCGAAAGCTGATCCTCGAGTTGTTTAAATGCTGCTCTGTGAACTTCACGTGCTCCACCGTTCGGTCTCCAGGCGCGCTAATTTCTTTAGGCTGGGGTTGTTCAAAATGTAATGGGTCATCGGTGCAGTGTAATTTCGCAAAACACCTAAATATAAAATTTACTCTTGATTGCTACAATAGTTTTCTTTATTGAGGTGTCCATAGACTGATTATACATAGATATCATAAGAGAATAAAATCACCTGTACGTGATCTAACAGGTGAATTGTGGATCTAGACTGACGCTATAGAACAGAAAGCCTTTTCAATAATCGTTAACTCAAACAATGTATAAAACAGCAAAAATTGAAATTAATGTTTACGAAGACGCACATCTGCATTACATACAAAAGAAATAAACAGCTTTGTGAATATTTCAGTAAGAGGAACCCACGATTTCAAAAATACCTACGATACATATTTATAAGAATATCGGCAGAGAAACCAATTACAATTTTGAAGATAAAAATAGTTACAGAGAATTGAAACAAACAAGCAACCCCCCCCGCAGAATATGTTGCTATCATACAATAAGGAAATTCCATTATGCTTTACCAAAAACATCTTATCAACATTCCACATGCAAAATTAAAAACAGAAAACAATATTAATTGAATACTAAAGCATTATTCACTTTGTTAATGGTATGTATTCCTTCTGGTTTCAAAATTAATTCGAACACGTTACAACGGAGCGCAGTTACATAGAAACGTGATGCTTGCCATAGGGATTTAGGCAGTGACGTCACAAAGAGGCAGACTACTGGAAGAGCGGGATAAGAATAACCTTTCTGACTTTGATTATTCATTTTTGGTCCTTTTTCGCAGCTATGGATGGATTTTTTTTTCATGTTATTTTCGCAGCTATGGATGATTTTTTTTATTAATTCCATTTGTGGTCATTTTCACAGCTATGGATGGATTTTTTTATTAATTCCAACAGGTTACAATGGGGCGCAGTTACATAGAAACCGTGAATTTTTACCATAGAGATTTGGGCAGTGACGTCACAAAGAGACAGACTACTGGAAGAGCGGGGTAAGAATAACCTTTCAGACTTTGATTATTCATTTTTGGTCATTTTTCGCAGCTATGGATGGATGGATTTTTTTTCATGTCATTTCCGCAGCTATGGATGTTTTTTTTTAATTCCATTTTTGGTCATTTTCGCAGCTATGGATGGATTTTTTATTAATTCCAACACGTTACAATGGGGCGCAGTTACATAGAAACCGTGAATCTTTACCATAGAGATTTGGGCAGTGACGTCACAAAGATACAGACTACTGAAAGAGCTGGGTGAGAATAACCTTTCTGACTTTGATTATTCATTTTTGGTCATTTTTCGCAGCTATGGGTGTATTTTTTTTTATGTAAGTATCTTAGAAAAGCGCTCCCCAAAATTTCATTACGTGAATATCAATATTCATTACATCTTGAAATTCACTTTTTTTCACTTTCTCGTCCTAATGGCCTGAAGTTTAGTTGGTGCAAAGAGTGCACTGTTTATCGGACCCGTTTGAACTTCTCGGGTTTCATTTTTCAATGAGCCTTATCTTTTTTCAGCAGCAGAGAAAAAGCATTGTATGTGAAAACGTTCGACACAGAGGAAGAAACTCGCAGGTCACGCAAAGTTGGGTAACAACCATGCTTAATGAACCATGCAGCAACAGGAGCAGAAGCTAGTCATCTATGAGGGCGCTTAAAAGAGAAAAACCTCCCATAGGACGGAAAAGAATGAAAACAGACGATCTAAGAGTTGGGTTTGGTAGAAAAGGGTTGTGAGAAAAACGGCTGTTATTCTTGATCGTTAAGGGCCAATAATCTCTACACTAATGACAGTCATTTCCAGGAAATGCCAGATGCAAGGAAAGAAACTGCCTTCCTGTATACAGATGTTTTCCGCTATCCGAAAGTAGAGCGTTCCTATAAAACCTTTCATAATCCAAAATAACGTAAAGCGAAGAAGCAATTACCATTCATTTATACACTGTAAAAAAATTTCTGAAATTCACGGGCAAGTTTCCGTCATTTTTTTTTTTTTTTCGTGAATTAACGAAGCATGTTTCTGATACAACCTTTTCCGTGAAATGACGGGAAAAACCTGAATTTAACGGACTTTTCGTGCAGCGGGAAAATTCTGAATTTTCAGAAACCTTTTCGCAGTTTCTTTCTTATATTGACGGTAAATTACCGTTTTAGAGATCTGTTAACGGAAAATTCTGAAATTTCAGAAACCTTTCAGCAATTCCTTTCGTATATTAACGGAAAATCTCCGTTCTCACTTTTTCCGTATCCGTATGACGAGAAATTTCCGATAATAGTAGCGATTCGTGGAAATACTTGAGGTTTGATTAACTTTCAAATTTCAATCGTCTGTCGAATTTTGGAGTTCCGTAGGATATCCCTTCTCCTTTCCCCTATTTGGTGCACCAGCTACTTATTATATATTGTGTTACTGTAAGAAACCGGGTAGTTATTGTACAGATGATTATACAATGTCTCTGTATCAGTCCTTGGACAATTTAAGACAAAAAGCTATTATAGCTATCAAGAGAAAATTTTATATTTAGTTTTTTTTTTTTTTGTTTGTGGGAAATAATATAAAAAGTACATTTCACCTTTTTTAAAGATAAATGAAAATCATCGTCAGTTTAAAAAAGTCATGTTGCGAAAAATTTTGTTGCTTTGAAAAACCACGATGAAAAATGCTTAATGTTTGAAAGATCCTCCTATAGGGAAAAAAATTGCAATCCTATTCAGAAAAATTAATAAGCTCCAACAGAAAATAAAATGATTAAATCACTCACTTTAATGACAAAAAACAAAATTCCTTTGTCGCAGAATTAGTTTTACGAGTCAGATTGCCGATCGTTTATGGGTTGTCAGGATCGTTTCTGGGTTCGGGCCGCGGGTGGTCTAGTGGTCAGCGTTCGTGACTGCCATGGATATAATCTCAGGTTCGATCCTGGGCAGGTACGAACATTCGGACCACTAAATACCCGCCGTGCGTCGGATGGGAACGTTAAGCCGTCGGACCCGGGTACTGCCCCCGTTAATAAATAAGGGAGTCTTCCTACCCCTTTCTACCTCGCTTCCGTGTCACTTTCCTATCCAGCGCTCTAGCCCAAATCTCCTAGCTTTCTATTTCTAAGGGTTGTTTAAGACCTGGGGTCAGACACTCTCTTCCTAAAATCCTCTACATATGATATAATATATATGATTAATGATCGTTTGTGGCTCAGTTGGTAAAGGAGCAAGTTACCTGTTAGACGAGCTGTGAACGTCGGGTGTTCGATCCTGACCTCACCTGAAGGATTCTCTGGGGCAGTGGTGCACCCAGAAATTCTTGTTGGAGGGGGCTGTATATACCAACAAGTAATTGGACACCTGTGACAGCAAAGGAAAACGAAGTTTATTCACCTTCAGTAGTTGGTGGAGCCTCCACCAGCGGCGATTACAGCTGCGACCCTCCGGGGCATACTCTCAACCAGGCGTTGTACGACGGCTAGCGGTATTTTCTTCCACTCGGCTTGGAGAAGACAGGTCAGTTCCTTCACCGATTTCGGACGGTGGGGGCACCCCTTAAGTCGACGCTCCAACTCTTCCCAGAGGTGTTCGATAGGGTTAAGGTCCGGGCTCTGCGCAGGCCAGCGTATTCGATTAACCCCATTGTCACCATACCAAGCCATGATGGACCTCGCAACATGACAGGTGGCATCGTCATCCTGACAGTAACATGGGTCCACCCCGTAAAACTGCCACAACGTAGGAAGCGCATGGTCATCCAAAATGGTGCAGTAGGTCTCGGCGTTGAGTCTACCAGGAATTGCGACCAAGGGTTCCATGCCATACCAGGAGAAAAAACCCATAGCATAATTCTACCGCCGCCGAACTTTACAGTTGGCATAATACATTCCGGCAGGAGGCGTTCTCCTGGCAGGCGCGAAACCCAGACCCTGCCATCCGAACGGTAGAGGGTGAACCTTGATTCGTCGCTCCAGAGAACCTGTTTCCACTGTTCAACGGTCCACTGTCGACGTTCTTTTCACCACGTTAGCCGAGCAGCGCTATTGGACTTGGTGATCAAAGGCTTGTGGGCGGCAGCACGTCCATGATAACCGAGCAGATGGGCTTCCTTACGGATGGTATTCATCGAAAGAACACTCCCGGATGCCTGTTGAAATTCCTCGCGAATGTGCCCATCGATTTGGTGCGGTTCTTCCGAATTTCTCTGGCCAGCACCCGTCGGTCTCTAACTCCCAGTTTTGTGGGTCTGCCGGGACGGGGCACATTCCGGCAGTCACCTCTCATCTTCCACTTGCCAATCACGTAGGCCACTGTCGATTTTGGGTACTTCAACTCGCTGGATATGTCACGTATGGATAGGCCATTTCTGTGATACCCGACTATTACACCTTTCTATGGAGGCTTGATGCCGAATGTAGTTCCCGAAAAAGGAGCTTAGCGGCGCTATTCGCGCTGCTCGGGGTGAGCCCTGTCTCTATAACGGCTCGCTGCAAAACAAACGCTGGAAGCTATTTTCGCCTTCTTCGTAAAAGCGAAAATCGGATTTTTTTCAGTTAGCAAAAACAGGTACTAATGTAGGTCTTTTGTAAAAGCGAAGGGGCGTAAAGCGAACCTGCAAAAAGCGAGGGGTACTTCTCCTTTAAGAAAAGACACTTTCAAAACTAGGAGATCTCTCAGCTGCTAGAGACATATCGTACTAACGTTGCAACGACCTTGTATACAGGTAGATGTTTCGAAGGTATAATAGACTGCGACCATTATTATATTAAGAAAAAAATTTCTGTTGCAATATTGGTATTTAACTTTATCCGAATACCATTCCACCCAACGTAGGTTTCATCTTTAAAATTTCTAAGTGTGTATGGAAATTGAAAATGCTTGACAGTATTGTTTCATTCCATATATTTACACTGCTCAACTAAGGCGTTCTAGAAAACAAGGCCATGCCATCAGAGAGATGAGTTACTTCTTTTTGTGACGTCATGAGGAAACCAAAGCTTCCGATTGGCTTCTAAGGCTATCATGTGTGACCTCAAACACACCACCAGTCCGTGTAACATGAGAATGACGTCACAAACGGAGGGTACTCATCTCTCTAATGTCATGGCCTTGCATATATGTGCTTCCTGTATGTCCTTGGCTCGACACAGAAAATGTCATACCATAAAGGAAGGTGAGAAAAAACTTACCACGCATGTTGACAAGCAAGTGGGAAAGAAGTGATTCAGTTTTTTGAGAGATTACATTAACGCAATGGGAGAAAAGATAATGTTCTGTGGCCTGTGTCAGTAGGTCGCAGGACGACAACGTTGGGCTATACATTAGATAACACGGCGTGGCATCCAGTGGAAAAGTCCCCGGATGATGTCTTGAAGTATTGCTATCCGTGGGTCTTTAACCTGTGTCCACAATTCAACAGCGCCAGAGGGTCCTGCAAGGGCGTTAATCCGTCTGCTAATGACGTCCCACGCATCCTCTGTTGCGGAGTCCGGTCATAACCAGGGCCAGGAAGTATCTTGTCACCTTGTAGACACTACAGAGGATGTTCAAACACTTTCAGAACGATTTTTCAGCAATATAATTAAATTAATGTTTAAAATAAAGTTCTCTCTTTCTCAAATGTTCTATCTGATTGCCCTTACTCTCGATATGAACTTATATCTAAATTTCCAAAAAAACCGGGATTTTTTTAAAACTGGTAGTGATATTTTATTCCACTATTCTTACATTGCTTTCCTTAGTCCAATTTTTGTTTTAGGACTGCGAAAGCAGTCCGAAGGCACAATAGTCGATTGGTGACACATCAGGGGACTTTGAAGGAATATGAGCAAAAAGTAGAGTTGATACCAGTCTCTTTTTTTTCATTTTTTTTTTTTAAGAAATAAAGGGGTAGATTTGGATGTATGACTGGTAGCCTTATCTTGATGGAGTTCTACTCTTTGAAGGCTCTGTGGATAAAGGAATGTTATTTCCTCTTTAAAGATAGGAGTTAAAATATTATTTTCGTAATATGTAGAATTGATTTTAACATTCTTATCAACTTTTCTCAACTGTAATTTCCCATTGCACGAGAAACCAGAAGTAATAATGAATCCTTTACTGAAACTTTCTTTGGGTTCTTGCAACCAAGTCAGAAACTCTTTATCTACTCTTTTGTGATATTAATTGAAATTTTTTTGTTGCAGTCGTTTAGGCAGATCCATGCTTCACCAACAGTCACAATAAATTTCCATCTGCCTCCAGATAAAGAGATTTTCATAAAGTAGTCTACACCGTGTCCTGCGCTCAGCCACGTGCCTAGACAAAAGGCGATGAACCTTATGTCTTTTTCTCTTTCCAGATTCAAATCTTTGTTTATTACCTTGTTTACAGTTAATACAATTATTTTTTTTTAACGATTTAGTGATTTCTTTTCGAGTAGGTGGATTTTCTTTTAAGACCAGAGACCTTACTTTTGAAATAGTCGCAAACGTGCGTGCCTTCTTTTGACATTCATTTGGTGTTCTTTTTCCTGTTAAAAGCAATGCTTGAAGAGCTTTTCCTCTATTATTAATAATATTGCTTATTTTACATTTAGAAATGCTAATTCCATGATTTTCACAGCGTTCTTTAGCCCTTTAACCGGCTGGGACGAGTTAACTCGGGGTTACCAAAATTGGCTGAAGTCATCTGGAACAAATGTTTTCGGTGTCTAATAAGTGGGCCGAACGCGATTGGAAGTAAACCTAGGCATCAGAAAGCGTTGCTTTACCTTTAGCTTTCTTATTCAAGGGGGTCATTTATGAAGATGATTGACACTAATCCTTTCGGACTGAATACCTGCTGAAAAGGCTGTGGTAATAGTTACGATCCTAAGAAAGGAGAGAGAAGATGTTTGACTCACTTGTTTCGACACAGTGGCATGATCTTTGTGTCAGAGGTACTTGCCCTTCCCCATTATCCCTTGGGTCATGCAGCAGAGAACAAAGGACTAGAAGGGAGTTCGTATCATCAGAGTTAGGCTATGACTGGTACAGATGATGGTTGATTGTCGCAGGTTTATGGGCGGGGCTTTTCAGATGAGAGAGCAAAAGGAATTGTTTTTCCGTAGCTTTTGTAAAACCCGGCCGCTATATGAGCATTTCTATTTGGGGAGCTCAGGAAGTGATGGTCTGACTCAGTCAGTGTTTCTGATACATCGGCCGCTTAAAGGGTTAATTACACAATACGAATATTTTTCTTCATAAAGAGAAAACACAATCCACAGCTAGTCTACGTGCGCGATTTTCGTAGTAGACCATATTTAACTGCAGCAAATGTTTTTTTTTCGTGTTCATCTAACACGTCGTTGTCAGTTTTAATTTTTTGAACTGCTTTTGTTTTCTGTAATTCCTTATCAAAGACGTTCTAAAAATGTGTGTACAGCCTCTATGTCTGCTGACGTAGGCAGTGGCGCGGGGGCGTTATCTTGCAGAAACTATAGGCATTACAGATACCACAGAGAAACGGCAACAAAGCAGTCTCCTGCACCTCATTAATGTATCCTGTCACTGTACCAATAATGCTTATGAGTGGTTAGCTCCACAAACCATGACACCAGGGTGAGGTGACGTATGACTCTAACGGATGTCAGCAACATCAGCCCGGTGACCACCTCGTTTCCGGACTCTCAATCAGCGATCGACGACGCGCATTTAGTAGCTAGACTCGTCGCTGAATAGGACATGATTTTATTCATCCCACAACACATGTCTGGTACGACACCACTGCAACCTTGCACGACAATGTGTTGTGGTGAGTGCGATAGTCGTCCCAGTGGCTCGAGAGAGTGCAAACGTGCTTTAACCAATCTGTGATTCAGAGACCGTGTCGATATGGGGAAGTACACATCGTCGAATGTCGACGTGTACTTCCTATAGCTACCTGTACACTTTCGTCGAATGTCAACCACTGTGGATCGCGGGGCTGCTACGGCTTGCCTTTGAATACTGGTGACAGAAGCGTCGGGCGTCCACCTACGTGCACTATTTCCACTAAGGTGACGAAACTTTTCCTCCCTTCAACTTCTGTCGCTACATTCGGCCTACATTTGTTGCATCTTGATGCGTTACCGCCGCAATGCGACGCAGGGATCAAACTGCCCCATGTAACCCTATGATGAAGCCTCTGGTACGTGCCCGTATGATGACACAACCCCTGATAACGTCGCATCCTAACTCCTTGCAAGTGGTTTCGCCACCGAGACCTTCCGATGCAGTGGCCAAAACGCGCAGATGAGAAAGACCAAAGTTAGCTGCGCTGAGCCGTCTGGCACTTTTGCCTCTCTCACCTATCACGTGATTTGTTCACAACTGCAATCATTTACATAGCCTAACTGTCGACACTTATGGATCAATTTGTATGGAGCTCAGACAATTACTTTCTGTATAGCGAAACATAAATTTGCCAAACCAGTGGGCGCGATGGTCTAAGCGCTGGCTTATAACCATTCAGCCAAAAAAGTGTCCCGGTGAGGCATAGATGTCGTGTTTGTCTTACGGCACTGACTGGAACCAGTGGCCCTAAATTAGGGGCAGAAGACTGCTTATAGCCCATTCAGTTGCTCACGGTGATCAATAAACCTTCAATTAAATGAAACAAACAACAAATTTTCCAGTGGCGGCCCTGCATTTTTCGGTTCCGGAGCCCGAATACTTTCCCAATTAAGCTGCACTGACAAATTTATCGCTGCGAGTTTGCAGTCTTAAGATGTGCGTCACCTATGAGGTAGATACCTCACATATATACCCACCTTGAGAAAGGGCTGAGACGGAACTGCAAGTTTCCGGTTCAGTCAGAAAACAATGCTTGAAGGAGGTCACTGCAGAAGAAGGAATTCTGACTAATTCCAGACGGTGTGTAGAATAAACATAACCCATTTTCGAAGAGCCCAACGGCTGGGAGATTCATTTTACGTTTTAGCGCCAACACGGCGAACCACAAATTTGCCGGTGGCGGAAATGGGACCAGCTTTTTTGTGCTCCGGCGCTGAATGCTTTCCCAATTAAGCTACACTGACGAAGTTGGTCGCTGCGACTCACCTCGGAGGGAGGTACGTATAGGTATGTCACACCTGGTGTGGCACTTTTTTATGTCGTGGAGTATATAAAAACGAAAAAACAATAGATGGATTTCAATGTATTGATATGTTACATCGTCCAGCAGTGGTGGAGGGAAATTGTAAATGTGAAAATCAGCGAAGTGGCTGAAATTTTTAAAGAAAGAAGGAGCCGTGATTGTCTGTATTCAGAAGCCTGTGGCTAGTGTTTATGGAAATTGTTTTGTCTGGGGAATTTCTGAGTTTCCATTTCATCTTGAAGTTAAGAGACCACGAAGAACTCAAGTACCAGGCAAACGTGACTTGCAGGATATTATAAACTATCATTGCCAAGTATTTTTAAAACTATAACAAAGTTGTACTCATTCTATTGAAGTAAACTGTTTTACGCCAAAAAGTAGTGGTAGGAGAATGTACGGTTTCGAATTTACTGAACGCTCCTCGAATTTTCTTGCCTTTTCAACGACATTTTCTGCTATTCGAATGAGAAAAAATTCTCCACAAAAGATCACAAATACATTTCAGAAGCTATGCGATGCCTATGTATATGTAGAGAGATTGCGAAAGGGATTAAAGCCTGAAGTGCATGTGATCGACGAATATTTGTTATCATACGATCAGCATCTCTGTTGATGACTTGCTCACGGTGGATACCAGCGATACATAATGTCTTAGTGGGTGGTATCAATGTCCCTTTGAACTACCCGTGAAAGGCAAAATAAAAGAAGAAATTACACTGTAAAAAATTTTCTGAAACTCACTGGGCCACTTTCCGTCACTCCTTTCGTGAATTAACGAAGCATATTAACCTTTTCCGTGAAATGACGGAAAGAAACCTGTATTTAACAGATCTTTTGTACCTCTGGAAAACTGATTTTTGAGAAACCTTTCCGTACTTCGTTTCTTATATTGACGGGAAAATTCCGTTCTTAGTGTTTCCGTATTTGTATGACGAGAAATTACCGGTCATAGGAGAGATTGGTGAGCATTCTTGAGGTTTGATTAACTTTTAAATTTCAATCATCTGTCGAAGGATTTGATTTTGAAGTCCCGTGGCGAGATCGGATATTGTGAACAGCATATCGCATGAATTTTTATTATTGTGGCACAGGATATTTCTTCTCTCCTCCATATTGTGCACCAGCTATTATATTATTGTGTTACTATAAGAAACCGGGTACTTAACTTACTGTACAGGCGATTAAACGATGTCTATGAATCAGTCTCTGTATTCATTAACACAAACCGTTTTTATAGCTATCAAGAGTAAATTTTATATTTAAGAATTTTGTGAAAATATACTATAAAAAGCTACACCCCCCCCCTTTTTTCTTAAAAATAATTGAAAGTAATTGTCAGTTTAAAAATATCAAATTGCACAGCATTTTTTTGTTTCGTAAAGTCACGATGAAAAATGCTTAACTTGTAAAAAGTCCTCATAAAAAAAATATTACAAAGCTATTCAGAAAAATAATAATCTCCAACAGAAAATAAAATAACTAAATCACCCGCATTAATGACAGGAAAAATTTTCATCATCGCACAATTTTTTTTACGATAAACATGATTCTGATTCCCGAGTGTTTCTGGCTCAGTGGTTAAAGACGCGAATCATCTGTTCAACCAACCCCAAGAACGGAGGTTCGATACTGACTGCTGCGAAAGGATTATCTGATTCAAGGGTTGAAAAATGCCTTTCAAGTTTTCGGATGTTATCTGACTTACCATTCATGTCATATTTACACCATAAAACGGATTCACATCTTTAAAATTTGTACTGTACGGTGTAATCCCGTATTCCATTCATGATAAACGGGCACTTTTAGAAATAGAAATCTCGTGAAAAGAAGGACACCTATCGGCAAATTCGCTGCACGTTGTTTTCAGAAATTTTCTGTGAATTCACACCACTTATTTTTTACAATGTACCTTTATACGAAAGTCACTTGGCTGATTCTTCCTCCCTGGAAGTTAGTACTTATATTCACACTTCTTGAATATCTAAATATGTTCTAAGAAATTCTCTACGTAGGTTAGCTAGATACCTAATTAATCATTTGAAATATAGCTAGCATAAATTAAAACTCAGAAGTAGTTCTCTGACTCACTCTCAACGTTGTCAAATTGTCGGGACAGGTTCGATGACGCAGTGGTCTTGGCACTGGCTTCTGACCATTCTTCCGAGAGGCATGAATGGTGTGCTTGTTTTTCGACACTGGCTCTCTCCCTTCTCTGGAACAATTGACCCTGAATTAAGAACAGGCAACTGTTTATGGCCCATTGAGTTGCTCATGATGGTCGTTACTACCCCCTGCAAAAATATTGCGAGAGCACCCTGGTATTCTTTGTAGAAAAACTGTACTGTATGCATAATTCGCATGCCAAGATCTTTGTGGGCATGACGGTAGCAAGCTTTTCTTATCTGGGAGGACGAGACTTAAAGTTACGCACCTTCGAGATCCAAAGTTGCGCACCTTCGAGATCCAAAGTTATGCACCTTCGAGATCCAAAGTTATGCACCTTCGAGATCCAAAGTTATGCACCTTCGAGATCCAAAGTTACGCACCTTCGAGATCCAAAGTTACGCACCTTCGAGATCAAAGTTACGCACCCTCGAGTTCGACTCAAATAATACATGGTATTTACTTTCTCATACTGCGGTTACAGAAAAGTATTTTAATGTCCAAAAATGGCACTTCAGGTTTTTGATGTAACTTTATTAAAAATGTAACTAAATAAATATCAAGCAAAGCGCAAACGTCATGTCAACGCCGACAACACGGCACTCCACAGAAATACATAACGAAAAACAAACCAGCACAGAACGAATGAGTATCGTATAAAAACGCAACAGTACAAGAAGCTTTAAGGGTAGGGCTTGGAAAAATTCCCTTCAAAGTTAAACGCTCAGAGAACTTTCAGAGACAGACCACAA
Organism: Macrothele yani; assembly: GCA_039090855.1. NCBI lineage: Eukaryota > Metazoa > Arthropoda > Arachnida > Araneae > Macrothelidae > Macrothele > Macrothele yani. The sequence continues at coordinate 35,160,568 of CM077011.1, forward strand.
ATGATTAATTAGCTCTTCATCTCAACAACATGTTCGGAAAGGTCATGAAGGTTAGGCATCTCGGCATATTGTTTTCTATGTCTCCATTCACTGTTTTGGAAAATTCCCTTCATGGATGTGAGATGTTCACACCTCATAGTGTATGTTACTCTGTATCCTGGCTAACAGAATGGAATACTGTACTGTATCCCTAAAAAGAAATTACTGACGGATAAACTTTCTTTTTTTAGTTACAACTTCTATTTTTTACATACCCAGAGCATGAATTTACTCCTCTGGAATGACCATTCTGGGAGGGTTACCGTTCACCGTGCCCTCCTGGTAGTTACGGTCGTGTTTGTGGGTGTGAAATGAAACGAGTGATTCAAGAGTATATATTTATGTACGTACAACTCATTGCATTTATTCGTCAGGGCCGCGGATGGCCTAGTGGTCAGCGTTCGTGACTGTCACAAAAAAACCTCAGGTTCGATCCCAGGCAGGTGCGAACGCTCGAACTACTAAACATCCGCCGTGCGTCACATGGGCACATTAAGCCGTCGGAACCCGGGTGCCCCGTGTAATAAATAAGGACGTCTTCCACCGGCTTTCAACCTCGCTTCTGTATCACTTTTCTAACGGGCACTCTATTCCAAATCTCCTAGCTTCCTATTTCTAAAGGTTGTTTAAGACCTGGGATCAGACACTCCCTTGCTAAAATCCTCTACATATAATCTGATCTGCATTTATTCGCGTCACTCACGACCACACCGAGCCACAGTTCGGTACATACTAAATGGAATAAAATCATAGCAACAAACAATAAGATTTACTAATTCCTGACACTGAGCGATACTTAAGTAGGTGGATTATTATTATTATTATTATTATTATTATTGAAGGTTGAGCGACCACCATGCGCAACTCAACGGGCTATAAGCAGTCGTCCGTCCCTAATTTAGGGTAATTGATTCAACAGTAGGTGGATTAATGAATGCTATTTTAGAACCAATGAAAGAAGATATGTGAGCCATAATAGTAAATGAAAGTAAATGTTTACTAAACTATGACGGCTGCAATAGTAATTATTTCGACTGCTTATTTTTCAATAGCAAATTTTTATATATATTATTATTATTATTATTATTATATACGTAGTGCGATCAAAAAGTTCCGAGACTAGGTACGTAGCGCGCCAACAAATGGCAGCAAGGACGCCCATAAGTGGGTACAGGAAGGGGCTCGAGCCCTCCTCTAGCAGTTGGTATAACCAAATTTTTGATAAATTTAAAACACTAAAATAGACGCAATCTTTTTTTAAAGCATTTTTAAAAGTCATAAGATATTAATGATTGATTGTATCAATTATTTTTGTTGTATTTTAGTATCTTGTACATTTACTAAAATGTTTGACAACCTAGAAGGAGGTAAGAATTTTTCTTAGCTCCCCCTCCTAAAAGTACTCATATGGGCGCCATTGGATGGCAGTAAGCACACGCGCTAGCAGCGGTCGAGGGCAGTGACCTTCATGAGTCATTGTGCCAAGTGGCGTCGTTCTGTGAACATGGAGAACAGTGCTACACGATATTTGGTGAACACGTGCAGAACACAGCTGCGATTTCGGTATGGACTGCAAACTAGAGCATCGAGCGAACATCAAATTCTGTGTCCAACTCGGCAAATCGGGAACGGGGACGCATGAAATGTTGCGGCAGGCTTATGGCAATGAAGCAATGAGTCGTGCGAAGTGTTTTGAGTGGCACTCGCTCTTCAAGAGCGGCAGAACGGCACTGGAAGGTAACGAGAGGTCAAGGCGACCGTCCACGAGTAAAAACTCCAAAAATGTAGGCAAAATTAGGGAACTGGTGCATGAGAATTGACGGAGAACCGTTCAAGACATTGCTACCATCTTCAATGTGTCGTACGGAACAGTGCAAGAAATTCTGACGTCAGTTTTCAACATACACCGCATTGCTGCAAAGTTTGTGCCAAAGATTCTGAACCCCGAACAGAAGGCGCTCCGTGTCGAACTGTCAAGATCTTCATCAGAAGGTGGTGAATGAACCAACGGTCCTGTCGCGGGTCATCACTGGGGACGAGACTTTAGTCTACGGTTACGACACGGAGCCCAAACAACAGTCGTCGCAGTGGAAGATCCCAGCATCTCCACGACCGAAGAAGGCCCGACAGGTCCGGAGCGCAACCAAAAGCATGCTCATCGTGTTCTTCGACATTCGTGGGGTTGTGCTTCATGAATTCGTCCCCCAGGGCCAGACAGTCACCGCCTTTTTTTTACTGCGATGTTCTACGGCGTCTTAGGGAGGACATTCGCCACAAAAGACCTGAAATGTTGCGCAGGGGCGATTTCCTGCTCCAATGCAGCAGTTCACAGAGCGTTAGCAACACGCTAGTTTTGCAACCGCAACAGCATGACTACCCTTCCTCCCCCGCCTTACTCGTCGGATTTGGCCCCCTGCGACTTCTTTCCTTTCCAGAAGACGAAGCTGAAGCTCAAGGGTCGCCGTTTTGAAACCATGGACGAGATCCAAAGCGAATCGCAGACTGTGCTCGACACAATTCACGAACAGGACTTCCAGGGAGCGTTCCAACAGTGGCAAAACCGCTGGCAGCTGTGTATCGCTTGTATCGCTGCCCAAGGAGACTACTTTAAGGGAGATCACTGCCAGACTTAAGTAACGTAAGTGCTTTGTTGTATATCGGCCTATTCCCGGAACTTTTTGATAGGACCTCATATCACTGAGATTGAGACGAACGTAAGAAACGACTCTGACGCTGATGAAATGAGATGTTGCTACGAAAGTCTATCAGCGCATGTGCAAGCTAAAATCTGACCTCAAGATAGAAAGAAACGCTGAATCGCAAGTGTGTTAGTGATGGGATTTGGTAACTCTTGGTGTAGGATATCTACAGAGGCTACACCCCATCGTGTTGTACATCATTTTGAAGCTCTAGTCAATAGCAAACCCCTCTTCCCATTTGGGATGTCGAGAGGAACCAAATTTCTCTACGACGGACCGGTTTCATAGCGTCAAAAATGCATTTTTGTAATGGCTTTTATCATATTTAACATCAGGTTCTCGTAATTTACGCAGATTGCAATGAGATATTGTTATATTTATGTAAAGCGCGATGAAATAATGTCCGGTGTTAGTTCAGTAAAATATATTGTTGAGTAACAATGAAATTAAATACTGTTGCGTCACTTCATGGGGTAGCTTTCAAAAATCAGATTTCAACAGTGGTTTTGACTACTTCCGTTACCCATTTTCGTTACATCGAAATTCTTTTCTTAGAATTTACTACTTTCGAGAAAGATGCATATAGCATGAAAAACTGCTACTGTCAGTAGGCATAGACATAAAACGATTTCGCAGCCTGGTAACGATCAAGCGTCAGCGCCGTGTGTTTGAGACAACCACACAATTGGTCAGCGCGGGCGCTCAATTATATACGAATCAGGCAGATCCCTTACGTATCACGAGACACTAGTCTACCCGTTACCCTTTCGGTTACAATGAAATTTTTTTGCCTGGAATTTACTTTACTCCTGTCGGGAAAGATACATAGCATCAAACAAATTTCCGAGAAAGTAATGTGCCATTTAGTAAGAAAATATCTAACCAAGAAATAGCGAGATTTACCCAAGAACGTCGAAACTCAAACGGAAGGTTGAACAGATTTATACGTCAAAAACCCAATGCTTATACACGCAGGTGCCAGTATGGAGTTCCTTTGATCTCACAAAAACCTGTACGAGCTTCAGTACGCAGTTTTCTTTAAAAACATTTTTTTTTTTTTTTTTTTTTGCTTTTCAAAAATAAAAAGAAATAAAACCGCGGCGAAATCGGATCAGGAACTCCTTGACCCGACCCGCTTGACCCGCTAGAAATTGTCGACCCGTTGCCCCGTGACCCGTTTCCATCTCTGCCCCAGGAATTAGAGAAGGTATTTTCATAGTGCTCTTGTGGATTAGTGTTTAATGCATATATTTCTCTTTCTCTTTGATTTCAAAATGAGGTAATCTATATATTAATTCTATAAGGCTTTTTTACTGTGAGGCCTATTTTGAAAGAACGGCTGAACGTAAAGATATGGTTGAGGTATCAAAATAAAGGTCTTACCATGTAGATGTGCCAGTCGTTGAGAAAAATGAAATTGGGGCAACAGTTTGGGCGTTGTGGGACGGCAAATTTCCCATGTGAAGTCTATGAGAGAAGCGTGCGATTGACATTGGATCGCCCGCGGTTGACTCACGCGCTGTTGAAGGCGAAAGCATAGAGGGACTGAGCTAGTCCGAAGTTTCTTTTCTGAGCCAACCGTTGCGCAAAATAACGCTAGCATGCATTGGTATCAAGATTCTTCTCATCGGAACAGCGAACACTCTCGAAGACCTGATTGCGTTATGCCGTTGTACTGTGTGATGTATATATACAATATAATATTCATTCGATCCAGTTTATTCACGTAAGTAAGACGTTTCCCATTATGTAAAGATGTAAATAAAAATTCCGTTGACCATTGTTAGTGAAAATATTACGGGCAACTGCTTATAGCCTATAGAGGTGCTCACGGTGGTCGTTAAACCTTTACCCCCTCCCTCCCCCTCAATAACGAACTTGGACTATTGCCTTTACTGAAGTGGTTGAATGAATTTGTCAATCAAATAAAGTTTACATTTGCTGTTTCAAATGAGTTTATTCTTCTCAAAAAAAAAACTAACCGTTGATTCCGACGGGTGAATAGTACTCGCAACACGAATCTCATTCCAACAACATTTACAAACACAGTTGTGACTGAAGATGAGAGTGAAAGAGTGCGCTATCCAGTTGAATTTTTTGCACACGATCGAGATGAGTGGACTTCGGTCTCACAGTTTACGACTTAAAAAGGGTGCAGTCGTGATGCTCATCACGAACCCTGCCGCCCCGGTGGCGCAGTAGTCTAAGCGCTGGCTTATGATGATTCGTTCGTGAAGAGTGCGGGTTGGAATCCTGGTGAGGCATGGATGTTGTGTTTGTCTTACGGCACTGACTCTCCCCTTCTCTGGATACAGTGACCCTAAAATAGGGACGAGCGACTGCTTATAGCCCATTGAGTTGCTCACGGCGGTTGTTAAACCTTCAGTTAAAAAATCCTGAACCTAAACTATTGTCTTTACTGAAGTGGTTGAATGAATTTGTCAATCTAATAAAGTTTACATGTGTTGTTTCATGTGAGTTTAATCTTAAAAAAAAAAAAAAAAAACTAACCGTCGATTCCGACGGGTTTCGTCTAGTTAGAGTTGCTTACCAAGAATCATTCACGATAAATGTTCAAAGTGCGCTTCAATAATTAAAGTGATGAATATTAAAGTTCCTGCAGTATAGCAATTTACTAACACTGCTTCAAAGAAAAAATATTCTTGCTATGTCAATTATTTCTATCGGCTCAGAGGTGGAACTTTTGTCGGCGTACTTTATATGTTCGTCACATGATGGTTTAACCCACTTCGTAAGGGCGTAGCTCTTGGAATCTTTAGCTGATATCAGATCAATATCAATAAATCAGACGATTTGTTTTCTCTTACGAGGAAACGTTCTCAAACGAAACAGGAAAGTAACACCAGCCGAAAATGCGCTCACGCACCAAAAAGTCGATTTCATATTCTTCTAGTTCACTAAAGCAAATATCTAGAAAGCAATTTCGCAATCGATACTGTATGGGACATTCGATATTCAAAAACTGAACAAGAATAAAACGTCTCCTTTCGAAGAAATATATTTCATGACATTCAAATGGAAAAGGCAATAGGGATATACTGGATAAAGGGAACACACATTTCGACCCCAACTCGAGTGGGAGAAACGAGCAGGTTTTTGCAACACGGAAATATATATCCCAGGTTGCTCCCTAATGATCAATAATTGTGGTTCCTTTCCTTCCACAGACACGGTGCTCACATTTTCTTAGCTTTAAACGAAATCATATAACAAATTCGAAGCGGGTATTATTAGTATTCCAGGCTCAAACTCAACATCTTTTCCTTTTCGCCGTAGGGGTAAACATCTATAAAAGGCGACAGCGGGTCGTGAAAAGAACAAATAAGGAGCAATAAGCATCGCACCAACAGTACAGGAGGAGTGAGTGATTTACAACACGGGAACAATTCCTTCTGCACATATAAGATAAAAATATTTTTATTCTGCGACTTGAAGTCGAAATATATCTTTTAATCTCTCTCACCTTACAGTTTAAACATCCTAGAGTTCACTAAAGTTTTCAAGTTTTTAGTGATGGAATACAGAGTGGACAGAATAAGAGAAGATCCAGTGTTATTTGAGCCATATCATCATCATAAACGGGCTCAGCGCCCTTACCTGTTTGGTGCCCTCTCAATCAACTCGTTTTTCTCTTTTTGTGTGCTCGTTGCACGGTTTAGCAACCATCTAAAATGCAAGTAGGCATGCTTGCATTGTACATTGCATTGTCCTGGAACGGGATTTGAACTCGCATCACCTTAATGTTACTCCACCCGGAACAAGGAACCTCCAAAGCAACTGAGGATGCGTTTTGGGACTCCTATATGAAGCTCTGCAGTGCGCAAATCAAAGCATATGGGATCCTACAGAGCTTTACGAATTCCAAAACACATCCCTCCGTTTTATTTTATTGAAGGTTTAATGACCACCGTGAGCAACTCAATGGGCTATAAGCAATCGCCCGTCCCTAATTTAGGGTCACTGGTTCCAGGGAAGGGAGAGAGCCAGTGCCGTAAGACAAACACAACATCCATGCCTCACCGGGATTCGAACCCGGACCCCTTTCGGACGAATGATCAGAGGCCATCGCTTAGACCACTGCGCCACCGGGGCCGCATCCCTCAGTTGCTTGGAGGTTCCTTCCTCTGGGTAGTGTAACGGTAACATACTCGAACGTGATACGGGTTCGATTCCTGTTCCAGGACAATGCGATTTTCAGGTTTTCTGAGGTATGTCTACTTGCACGATTAATGTGGCATCCATCTGCCTGTAACATCAATTTGACAACCACCTAAAGTACCTAAGGGCCGCCCGAATGGCACAGTGGGCTAAGTGCTGGCTAATCGCCACTCGTCCGAGAAGGGTTGGGGTTTGAATTCCGGTGTGGCATGGATGTTGTGTGTGTGTGTGTGACGGCACTCTCTCCCTTTACTGGAACCAGTGGCCCTGGATTAGGGACGAGCGACTGCTTATAGCCCATTGAGTTTCTTACGGTGGTCGTCAAACCTTCAATCAAAAAAAAGAAGTATCTAAGGCAGTCGTCCGTCCTAAATTTGGTGCTACTGGCTCCAGGAAAGGGAGAGAGCCAAAGCCGTTGGAAAGACACCTCACCTATGCCTCATCCGGAACTCGAACCCAGGCACAACTCAAATGAGAAGCGGATATCGTAGAATCTCAATTTCCCGCCAGTTATCTTTTGATGCAGTCTTCGTCGGAGGACGAAGGATATAGCAACGGTGAACAGAAGTGTGAGAGGGATGTGTGCCTATATTATAAGCCCTGTTCGGGTTCGATGTTTAAGCTGTATTGCAGCTCGTTGCAGCAAACATATAAACAAGTTAGAAAAATCATGCAATGCATTGATTATAATACGCTTTCCAACATACCAGAAATCATTACTCAAGTTATGAGGATAATGGCTGTGGAATAAATCTCGCTCATCTGCCCTGACCTTTGACCCCAATTCGATCATATTAAAAAGAATTGGTTCAGTACATCTGCGGAATAACATGATAAAGTTTTGTCGCAACAGAAGCATTTTTAGTCAAGTTATGAGTATAATGTCTGTGGAATAAACCTCGGTCTTGTGGCCTGACCTTTGACCCCATTTTGATGATGTTGAACAGAACCAGTTCAGTGCATCTCCGGAACAACATGAATAAGTTTTGTCGCAATCGAAGCGTTTTTATGTAAGTTATGACGCATAAGAACAATGGAATGGATACCGCTCCTATGTCTTGACCTTTGACCCCATTTCGCCCATTTTCAATAGGGTTTGTCCCCAGGTTGTCCCTTACCACATACTGAAATTTCAACGAAATCGAACCATTTTTACGTGAGATCGTGCGGACGAAGGGACGGACGGACAAAGTTGGAGCATATACGCTTCTTCAACCTACAGTTGGAAAGCGTAAAAATGGAATATAGTCGAGAAAGTTCCAGTTTCAATTAATTTATTATTTGCTTAAACTTACAGTGCAGGTTGTCCTATAGAACTAACTATCTTACTAAATTACTACTTCAGTTACTCGGTTCCCTCGTTACCTATTCTGCTACATAATTATTCACTCTTCCGTATTTACTCTAATTCTATGTAACCCCGAAAAAGTATTCCTTCTCATTCTCAGACAATCGCCCCATGATTTCTCTCCTACTCCCTTCGTAGACCTCTCTTGCCTCCTAGCTCGAAGGAGAGAGCGTTTCTCCCACGCCTCCTGAGCAATATATTAATTTAGCTGTGCTGATGAGATTTTCGGATCACAATGTACATGACAGCAGCGTAGGCCAATAAAATGATAAAGGCACTTACCTTTTCTGAACAGGCCCTTCAAAACAAATAAAGCGAACATTTTTTTACAACTATTACGGATTATCCTTGCTGCCGTAGATAGCACCTTCAAACACCCCCATGCTAACTGAAAAAGTTTACCACTAAATTTTCCTTACTTAAAGAAGAATTAATACTAAAAATCTCGTGAAATCTCCTAAACCCTCGTAGCAGAAGACTCGCACACTGTGAACATGATCTGGATACCAGATAGCCAATACACAACGCTGCGGGGCTATTAAATAGCCCCGCAGAAGCATGAACGTTAATCATGCTGCATTTTCAGTCGACTCGTGTGTCCGTTGCTCACGGACGCAAAGGTCGATTGAAAAATAAATTCTCGCTTAAGACGAACCTAGTATCGTAGAACACAATGCTTCCCGCTATATACACTGCTGAAACTGATCGATACCAAGTTGACAGTACTGTGTGGAGAGATGAGATTCGAACCACGTCTTCCTGCCCAGGAGGCGACTGTTCTCTCAACTAAACTACGACGGCAAGGCCTATTACTGCAACTTTACAGATTTGACTCATGCGTCATTGCAGTAGTACCTTATCTACGTCATGTAACGTAGTACACCACATCATCCCCCTCCTTGAGAGAGGCGGGGGCACAAAATCGCAGGCTTTAGGTTCCGACGACAACTGCGCTTGAAGAACCAGCTCACTGTAGAAGAACCAATCTTTTAAAAATTCCATACGATGTGTCGAAGAATCATTACACATACATTATATTGACAAAAGTCACCGGAAACCCCTTAAAAGGCAAATCAACGGATCCGCTGCGTTGTCAAGATGTGCGGTGCAACTGCGAACGGTATAAAAACAAGTCTGCAGCTGACCGTGATCGAATCGCACTGTGAGGTTGAGTGAAAATGTCGCGACGGGAGAGAACAGACTTCGAGAAAGGAAAGATTTTTTGGTTTTGTATTAGTGGATTGTCCACAAGAGAAACCGAGAGGCGTTTAACCATACCCAAGTCAACTGTTTGGATGCACTAAATAAGTAGAAGACACATGGCGTGCCTGAAGCAGCAAAACGCACCGGCAGAATAAAGAAAATCAGTGAAAAAGGACGTCGAACCCTCCGGAGAGTCGTTACAGCTAATCGACGGAGTACTGCACAAGATCTCAGTGTACAGGTGAGCAAAAATGCTAGAACCTCTGTATGTACACGTACCATTCGCAGATAACTTCATTCCATGGCTTACTGTGGTCGTGCGGCTGCTCATAAGCCTTTCATCTCCACTCGGAATGTTACTCATCGTTTAGCACGGTGTTAAGAACATTTATTTTGCACCGTAGATCAATGTAAACGGGCCCAATGGACTGATGAATCTAGATACACGATCCATCAGTCTGTGGGTATGTCGGCAGCCGGGGGAACGCTATTTACCACAGTGTACTGTTCCTACGGTCAAGTTTGGAGCTGGCAGTGTACTCGTGTGGGGGTGTTTTTCGTGGTATGGCCTCGGCCCATTGGTTATCTCGGACAAACCAGTTAACCAGCACGTCTATCTAGATATTCTGGATAAATATGCCCTACCAACTCAGTGGCAATAATAGAACCGAGCCTTGTTGGTACCAGTAGGATAATACACCGAGCCATAAAAGCAAGGACTGTTTCGGCGTGGTTTGACGATAATTTCCTATCGTGTGTTGACTGGCCAGCACAGAGCCCTGATCTTAATCCCATAGAGCACCTATGGGATGAATTAGAGCGTCGCATAAGAAGTTTGGAACCAAGGCTTACTACTAAGCAACAGTTAGAGGCAGCATTATGTACTGAATGGAAGCACATACCTATCACTGTGTTCCAAAACCTTGTCGAAAGCAGGTCTGGAAGGGTCAGTGCATGCATTAAGGCCAAAGGCGGTCTGACACCGTACTAATGTATGTCGCTAAATGCTATTTTGTGTTTCTCTTTCAGGTGTCCCGTGACTTTTGTCATTAGGCTAAAGTGTATTTTCAGCCCTCGCGGCCAGGAAATTCGTCCGAGTTCTGAAGCCACTGTAGCGTAAACCTTTCTTCCAGTGGTCGTTTTTGAACTCACATCTTTGTACTCCAGAGGAGACTGTTCTTCCAACTGAGCTATGCCGATAAGGCCAATAGCTGCACCTTTGTCGATTTGACTCATACGTCAATATATCATGTTACGTAGAGCATTACATTTGGTGTTGGTTGGAATAGTGCTATGTGGAAGTAGACATGCATTTGACATTGAATATGTATCTAAGGTTTCGGGATGATATTCTGCAAAGATATTAGTTTTTACGAAGGTGCCATAGGCCCCTACTCAATGTTTAACCTTTTAAGGGGACCAGTCCCTTTTTAGGCTTCCCATGTTAACCTTATGGGAGGTCTCGATGTACTTAGGTACATCTTTTTCACGATAGACTTGGCCTAGAAATTGCAAACTTGGCATGCATATTCCTAAGGATATTATACAGCACTTGAACAAGAATGATCGCAATCGGTCAATTAATTAATTTTGTATTAATTAATCAAAATTGCTGTCGAATTTGCTGACGTTTTCATTAGCAATGTAGTCATGATTATAGTTCAGGTGGTTGTTGATATACACTGAAGAGCAATCAAATTAGAGATACCCGTCTAGTAACGTGTAGCGCCCCCTTTCGTCCTGATGACGGCGGCGATTCTTCTCGGCATGGACTCGACAAGACGCCGGAAGCGTTGGGAAGCCATACGGATCCACGACCCCTGAACAAGCTCCCACAGTTCACGAAGATTTGATGGAGGGGGGTCAGAGCCTCGAACATCTCTCTCGAGGGCATCCCAGATGTGCTCGATGGGATTGAGGTCAGGTGACCTAGCTGGCCAAGGAAGCGAGGTCACGTCGGTTGAGTGTTCATCCAACCATTCGGATACAATTCGGGGGCGATGGTGCGGTGCATTGTCTTGTTGCAGGATGAGGTCCCCAGTGGGATGTTGAAGGCGCACAAACGGGAGCAAATGGTCGTCCAGAATTTCACGGTAACGTTTACCTGTGAGGGACGATGTCACACGCACCAGGGGTCCCATTTCAGTCCACGTAAACAGTCTCCAGACGAGAATGCCACCCGCATCAGCTTAAAGAGTACCCTGCTGGCAAGAAGGATCCATCGCTTTATGTGGTTTGCGCCGTACTCGTATCCTGCCATCCGCATGTACCAATGTGAATCTGGAATCATCAGTCCAGGCAACATTTTACCACATGTCTAGGGTCCAGTAGCGATATTCCCGTGTCCATGCTAATCTTTGCACCCTGTGATGTGCGGTCAGCAGCGGTACCCTCGTGGGACGATGGCTTCTGTACCCCATAGTGAGGAGATGGTTCTGGATGGTGTGGCTGCTTACACGTTTTTTTGTGCACCAGCGTTAAATTGCCGAGTCCTTTCTTGCACTGTAGCCCGTCTATCCGCTGTTACAATGCGAGCTAGCCGACGATGACCCCGCTCATCCACACACTGTTGTTCACGGCATTTGGACCTTGCAGGGATGGTTTTACGGGATTCGATGTACTCACTGTGCACCAGTGACACAGTGGCTCGTGAAAATCCCAGTGCCTGCACGACTTCCGAGATGGAGTGACCCATTCGTCGGGACCCGACAATTTGCCCACGATCAAATGCGCTTAGATCCTTCGTGTTACCCATACTGCGTCCGACTCTTACTGATTCCCGTCGCATCACTCCTTATATTGTCGGATTGCTGCATACGTCATGTCGTTTCCGTTTACAGGGCCGCCCACAGCGCCACATTTGCATAACGCCAGCTGTCTCTAATTCAACTGCACTTCAGTGTATACAGTAAAGTATAAAAAAATTCAAGCCATTATCTTCAGTGATTTATGAGAAAATTTTTCCTAAATATACAAAACCACAACTTTTCAGAGGAGGCAAAAAACGAAGACCTGTGACTGGAAGCCTCCCACGTCATACTCCTTTTCCTCTGCTTTGCTGAACTATCTCTGCTTTGCTCAAGTGTCGTATACCATTCGACTCAGCAAACTCTGTAGGAAAAAATTGAAATAAAAAAAGTTTACAGAATTTTTTTGTTTTTGCAGGACTGGTCCGCTTAAGCGGCCGATTTACATGAATTCAAGGGTGCTCAAAATTTTCTACGCTCGCTATACAGAAATTTCACTTAGAGGCCGGGTGTTACGAAAGCTACGGAGAAACAACTCCTTTCTCCCGTCACCAATGTTAGAAGAATTAACAAGGTGTCGCAGTTCTAGAGGACGATAGATGTCGCTGCCGCACTGGGCGAAACTCTCTCGCTTACTCCTGCAGGCGAAGTGAAGCTGCAGTTGTTCTCTCCTCTCTCGTCGGCAACGAAAAGGTTAACATGGCGGTGTGTGTGCTTATCGTTTTTCAAAAACAATGTCAACTTATGTGTGCATTAAATCAACCTGCAGTTATCAGTGAACGATCATGGTGTTGTGAGTCAACTTAATGCATATAAATTTGTATTACTTAATGAATGGTGGTAAGTACTCTCTCTCTTTTCGATCTTTCGTTCAGCTAGGTGGAAAATTCTAGTTCTTTCGTTAGTCATCATTTGGGATCAATACGAAAAGCGTTATTGACTGCACATTATGGAGTACTAAATCACTAACAACCACAGAAGTACAGACCATAAACCTGCCAATGGTGATAAGCGCTCTAGTAATTTATTCTCTGCTCTATGGCCCAAGGCACGATGAGAAGGGCTATTTTCCCTGACACGGATGCCATGATATTAGGTAGGAACAAGTGGCTTAAACATATTCGCTCTCGTTTCTTAGTTCATTGCTATTTTTATAGCAGTTTTTGCGGGTAATCAGTGAGAAAGGGTTAGTGTCAGATACTCCCCTAAATGACCACTTTGAATAACAAAGCTAAGGGAAAAGCAACGCTTTCTGAAGCGCAAGTTCACTCTTTCCACCCGCGTTCTGCCCACTTCTCAGACAGCAAATATACACAGTCGTATCAGAATAATATGACCACCCCCGTAATTACAGAGTACTCGCCCAGGCGCGTCACAGAGTACACACGTGATGTAGTCGACCACACGCAGATATAAGCGGCCGGCCAAGACAGACGACCATAGTGCGTAACGTGAGCACAATGGGCAGAGGTAGTGATTTGACGAAGCTTCAAAAAGGAATGATCATCGGTTACCGCGCTAAGGTTGGAAGCATCTCAGAAACAGCACACTTCGTGGGCTGTTTGCGAGGTGCTGTAGTAAGGGTGTACCAATAATGGACCGCTGGCACACCAAGTACTAACAACTGTGGACCCCCAAAGGCCATCTAACCCAGAGGAGAACGTCGCTTCCGCCGACTGGTAAAGAGCTATCGACGCGCAACAGCGCAGCAATTCACCACGCAAATGAATGGTGGGGCACCCAGCTACGTGTCTTGGATAATAGTAGAGGTTACGCATGGGTCTCGGAAGTCGACGCTGCGTCAAGGCTCGCATGTTAACCCAGGTCCATCGGCAACGACGTCTGCAGTTCGCATGGGACTACCGTCATTCGACAGTGACAGTGTGGGAAAAGGTTGCCTTCACCGACGAATCGAGGTTTCCTCTTAACAGAAGTGACAGGAGGTGGCGGATACGGTGTCAGACACACGAGATCCAACATCCGGACACGCTTGTCGGTGAAGTATAGGCCAGCAGCGGCAGTGTGCATGTCTGGGGGATGTTTTCCTGGAATGACCTGGGACCGCTGGTAGCATTGCATGAGACCCTAAACGCTAATGGCTACCTGTCCATCCCCGCTGACCACATACATCTCTTCATATTGGACGCTTACCCTGGTGGTGATTGTATCTACCAACAGGACAATATATCTTTTCACGTCGCTGAGGGGGGTGCGTATCTGGTTCCAAGAACACGACACCAATGTCTCCGTTCTTCCTTGGCCGGCGAAAGCAATCCCATAGAGCACTTGTGGGACTATTTGGATCGACAAGTTCGACGTGCGGACCTACAACCACGTCAACGCCGGGATCTCAGAGCTTTGCTGCTGTCTGAATGGGTCACGTGTGCGTCTGGCAACCTTCCAGGTCCTCGTTGCGTCCATGCCACGCCCTCTCGTCGCTGTCATCCGGGCGAAGGGTGGTTAGCCCATTATTAGGTAGGTGGCCATATTATTCTGATACGACCGTGTATTTGTTTCGAACTATTTAACCCCGAGTTAGTTCGTTCTAGCTTGTTAAAGTGTTAATGAATTACGATTCTCTGTCAAGCAGAGCAGCACTCGTGGATGAGTACCTGGAAAGCGAGAATACTATTCTCATGTAATCCCATACAAAAATTTCCAATTCTTTCCAGCCGAGCGATAAAATTTCCTCAAATCTGATGAGAAATTTCTTATATTAGTTTATGTATTAAAGGGGTTTTTCTATGTATAATTTCTTCATTGGGTTTCTTTCTTTTTCTCATCGTACACCTTAATTTTATTCAAACTATAAATCTAGAAAGTTCATGATGAAATAGGTAAATGTATCAACCATAAAAGAATAAGATATATTGTCTTGATGTGAGATGAAAAAATAACTGATTTTTTTTTTCTAGATTTTATATCACAAGGTTGCAGAGAAAAATTGAAAGCAATATTTAGGTAATCTTCCGATATATTGTTACTTTAACCAATTCTTCGTTCTTTATATTGAAATTTTATTGAAAAATATTTCGTAAAAGAAGCAAAAGATTTCTAGAAACTAATAGAATATTTAGTGCAATACACCTAACAGGAGGTTTTGCAAATCAGCTAAATCATGATTTAACCCTTTACAAAAAAATGACACCATCGTCACCGCCATTTTGTTTTCTAACTCCACGACGAGCAGAGCAGCACATAAGGGATCATAGAAGTCACGTGATAATGCTGACTGACTGAGAACAATTTTAATCGTCCGAAAATCTATGTCACATCGGAACGATAAAATTTTCTGAAATTTTAATTACACTTAAAAATGTTTTCACTATTTAAAATACGGTAGAGCCCGCTTACAACGAGGAGCTCGGAACAATCGCAAAACTACATTCAATCCGGGAGCTTGCTGAATCCGTTATTTGGGTGAAAATTTCCACCATGTAAAAACTTCATTCATATTATGTATCCATAAAACTGGATAGACATGAAAGATTTGATTAATTAACTACGTTAGCATTAATTAAATCTTTCAAGAATTTTCAGCTTCACTACACAATACACATGAAGCAAAAGCAGCACGGATCCTCCCAATCCAACGCTCACTTGGAGGGTGAAAGGAGTATTGGAAACAATTAAAATAATTGTTATTTCCTGTTTCCCCTCAGATTACATCCCCATTCCATTACTCTCCTCTCCCTCTCTCTCTGCAAGCTCTCCCCAGGCAACCTCATTTTGCATACAGGAATAGGTGTCTTATTTTCAACTCCGCTGAGACGATACACCCAAGCCTCCTAGGTGTAGGTGGCAGGAAGATTCTCTCGCACAACTAGCTTCTTGGGCATTTGATGTGTTCCTTCACCATTGCTTTTCTATCAACATTCTTTCACTAGCACACCAGAATTCCTCTGCGCTTTTGCAATTTCGTCCTGTACGTCCCCATTTCTGTTCCTCCATTCCATAACAGAATTTTTCTGCCTCGTTAAATATGGAATTCCATTAAATTTTGTTACTCTGCTTGTTCAAAATGATTATCTTAGTTTTTCTCTCCCTCGTAAAATCCGGAGACTTTGTAAAATTTTGTTTGTTAGAAACGATCAACTTAGCTTTGAATGAACATTGTTCCAAACAAAAGTTCCTATTTTGATTGTTAAATCAAAAATCTCGTTAAATACGGGCTTGGCCGCCCCCGGTGGCGCAGTGGTCTAAGGCGATGGCCTCTGATCATTCGTCCGAAAGGGGTCCGGGTTCGAATCCCGGTGAGGCATGGATGTTGTGTTTGTCTTACGGCACTGGCTCTCTCCCTTCCCTGGAACCAGTGACCCTAAATTAGGGACGGGCGACTGCTTATAGCCCATTGAGTTGCTCACGGTGGTCGTTAAACCTCAAAAAAAAAAAAAAAAAAAAAAAAATACGGGCTTGTCATAAACAGGTTCCCGTGTACGTCTTTCACGCAAAATTCTCCCGAATTTGGGAAATTTCATATATATATATATATATGTGTGTGTGTATACACACACACACACACACACACACACACACACTGAAGTGCCAGAAAAACTGGTGCACCAGTCTAATACGGTAGCCCCCCCGGCAGCGCAGGACTGCAGAAATACGACATCGAATGGACTCCACTAGCGTCTGGAAATATGCTGTAGGCAAGGAACTCCATACTTTCTGCAGAGCGTTCCACAATTCGTGTGTATTCCGAGGTCTCTGATTCCTGTGTTCGATAGCGCGTTGCATGGCATCCCAAATGTGTTCTATCACGTTCAGATCTGGGGACTTGGGTGGGAATGGCAATCCCCAAACTCAGATGAATGCTCCTCTAACCATAATGTGGCGTACTGACACTTGTGTGGAGGTGCATTGTCCTTTTGGAACAAGCCCAACCCATCAGCATTAATGCAGGACATGAACGTGTGTACCTAGTCAGAAAGGATGCGCACATAGCGTTGGCCGGTCACAGACGTTTCTAGACATACCAGGGGTTCCAGTGAAGTCCAGCTAAACACACCCCATACCATTACGGACCCCCCCCCCACCAGCCGGTACAGTTCCTTATTGACAGGCGGGATCCATGGCTTCATGGGGTTTGAGCCACACACGAATCCTTCCATCTACCAGATACAGTTGGAAACGCGACTCGTCAGACCAGGCTACTTGTTTCCAGTCATCAAGTGTCCAGTGGCGGTGTTGCCGTGCCCAAACGAGGCACATAGCGCTGAGTCGTGCACCCATCAAGGGGACTCGAGTTGGGCGTCGGCTTTCAAAGCCCATATCGTACAGGGTACGTTCCACAGTCCGGACGCTGGTGCTTGTTGAGACTTCAGCATTGGATTCCGATGATACCTGCGAGAGTGTTGCACGCCTATCACTTGAAACGATTCTTGACAGCCGACGATGCTCCCGTTCAGCCAATGTCTTTTTACGGCCACACTGGTATCGTAGGTTGGAGGTTTTGCCGGAATTCTTGTAGTCACGGGACACCCTTGCAATGGTCATCAGTGAAAATAAGAACTTCGTTTCTACCTCCGAAATACTATGGCTCATCTAACGAGCGCCAACTATGACGCCGCGTTGAAAATCGCTTAAATCGTTATTACTTGTCATTCTCATGCCGAAAACAGCTCTGACAGCTGGCAAGGATGTCTATCGCTTTAGGAACGCACTGGCGGACGCAACCGAGTACGTGCATAGGTGACGTTGCTATGTATTTTGCATAAGCTCGTCTGTACCAGTTTTTCTGGCACTTCAGTGTACATATCACTAAGTTGTTCTCTGAGATTCAGAGGTTGGCTCCAAAAAGAAATACAAACTACCAGATATTTTTACTTACTGTTGTTGTATCAAACTTCTCCATTTATAGCGATCTTGACATACAACTCGGGCTTCACTGATATCCATTACACGCCGTATACACAAGAACTTTTATATTTCATACACATAATCTTTTTTTTTATGCAGACACTCCTGAATCTGATCCATCCATTTCTTTCTTGGCCTTCCTCTGCCTTTCCTTCCTGCCTCTTGGGCTAAAAAGGTTTTCTTAGTAAGCATATCATCACTCATTCTTTCAACATGGCCAAACCACTGAAGCATATTGGTCTCCACCTTGCTAACAACATTTTGCTTTACATCACACAACTGCAATACATCTTCATTCCTCACACAATCAGATCGTGTCGTGCCACAAACCCCACGTAAGTAACACATTTCTCAAGCACACAAACGACTCCTATGTTTCTTCTGCAGTACCCAGGTTTAACTGCCATACATTAGAGTAGGAACAATTACACTTTCATACACAGCCATGCGGAACTCTCTAGGGAACCCACCATTCCTGTGAAAACCTCCCAGAGCAGCTACGACTTTCAATGAAGAATTCACTTGCCTACTAATTTCACCACCCAATTTGTTCTCTCTGTCAAACATGCTTCCTAAATACATAAACTCACTCACCTGGTCAATCACAGTGCCGTTTATACTTACATTGCATTCAGTGCTACCAGTTTCTCTCTCAAACACCATAACTTTGGTTTTTCTCTTATTTATACTCTGTTTGAATTTCATGCAAACTTCGTACATCCGAGACAACGTACTCTGCAAATCACATTTTGCTCTCTGCCAACAGGACAGTGTCACCAGCATACAGCAATCTGCACACATGGATATCACCAAGACATTAACCACTATCATCTATTTTGGTATCACGCATGCACGTGTCCATAAATATATGAAACAGCCATGGTCACATTACACAACCTTGTCTAACTCCTGCACCAATAGAAAACCATTTTTACAAAACACCATTCACTCGTACATAAGCCCTAGTACCAGCATACATGGCTTTTACACTATTAAGTAGATTCCCAGTAACACCATATTCATTCAATACCTTCCACAAAAGTGTTCTATTTACTCGGTCGTAAACTTTATCTAAATCTATGAAGGCAGCAAAAACTTTCTTACCAACAGCCAGATACTTTTCAATCATCAACCACTCTGAACATTCCACACTTTCTCTGATGTAAGACCCAGTACTTTTTCAATAACAACCTTACCAAACACTTTCCCTGGCGCACTTAGTAGGTTAATACCACGATAGTTCTTGCATTCAGTCTGATCACCTTTTCCCTTATACAAGGGAACAATAATAGCACTCTTCCAATCCCGAGGGACCATTCCTAACTCCCAGCACAACTGGCAAATTTCAGTTAACCAGTCAATTACAGAGTCGCCACTATATTTCAACATCTCGGCAGTTATGCCATCAACTCCCGGAGCCTTACCATTTTGAAGAGATTTTAGAGCTTTATACACTTCTTTTGTTGAAATTTCTCCTGTGCTTCCATCCCTCATCCCTCACTGTGACATCATCTGAGTCTGTCTCAGAATCATCTTTGCTTAACTGATCTAATAACTCATAAAAATATTCACCCCATCTTTCACTTAACTCATTGGGCTCCCATATCATTTCCCGATCTCATTCTTCACACAACTTACAACTTTGTTTCCCCTATTTTCCTGAGTCTCGTGTACTTCCAGAAAGACCTATCTTTCCAAAAAGCAGTTTATGCCTTTCCACCTTCTCCTTCCTATCTTTTGCTTTACTCTGGCGAACCAGCTTAGCAGCTTCTTTGAGCGATATTCATCCACAGAAACTTTACCTTGCAACATTCCCAAATATGCTGCCTTCTTTCTCTTTGCTGCCTCTTCAATCTCACTATTCCACCAAGCATCACCTCTATTGTTACCCACTATTTTGGTGCCACAGACCTCTTTAGCAGCAGTGACAACACAGTTCTTAAAACATTCCCACTTCTTTTCTACATCCCTCTCACTAGACTTCAGCTCCTTCAGTCGTTCTCTGAGTAAGTCAGAATAACGCTGATGATCTTAAAGGAGCCTATCAACCATTATTCTTTCTATCCTGGGTCTCTTCCTATTCATTTTCCTCCAACCAACATTAAGTTTCACTCGTGACACAACCAAGTAATGATCAGAACCAACATCCGCACCTCTCATCACACGGATATCAAGAACTAAGTGTTTCAGACTCTGATCATAGACAACAAAATCGATCACACTTTTTTGACCAAGAGTACGATTTTCCCAAGTATATGTGTGGATATACTTGTGGTTTAAAATGTATTAGATACACACAAACCATTCTCAATGTAGAGTTCAATTAATCTTTCACCATTATCATTTACACAAGGATCATTTAACTTGCCCAGAACATTGTCAAAAATTGCATACTGCACACCTACTCTAGCATTGAAATCCCCTGCTATTATAACTTTTTCTTTAGCACCAAACTGGCTCACAACAGCTTTTAGCTTATTCCATAGATCTTCCTTCTTATCAGAAGATTCAGAGTCAAAAGTAGCATACACTACAACAATTACGATTCTCTGAAGTTTCACTTTCAAACGAATCCAGAGAATTCTCTCACGCAACTATAGTGAATCAAGTTGTTATTCATCCTTTCACTTAAAATCACACCTACACCAGCCTGTCCTCTCACACTACCAATACTCCAGACCACACACTCACTGTGCCATTCACTTCTTCTACCCCAATTTCCTTCCTTTTGGTTTCACTTACACACAGCACATCCAGTCTATACTTATTCATCTCCTCAATCACCTCACTCATCTTGCCATTTATACCTCTAGTATTCCATACACCAATCTTACATTCACTCATCCGATATCTCTTTCTCATACGCCGTTTAAAAAGTCCAGGTTGATTTCGTGGTGGACCGTCCTTCTCAAGTGTAGTAGGTCCACCATATCCCACACTTGAGTCATTCTGAATATTTCTTTTTGTCTTTTTAATCAGGTAAGTACATCAGTGTGAGGGATTAGCCCACAGCTGAGGGGTTCCAGTTGGTCATTCAACCTAAGGATTCTGGAACAAAACCCAGTGAGTTGGGATATTTCCGCCAATGTCACACAGAACTAGCTGGCACCTCTCCAAGATTCACAGAAGCCCTAGTTGCTGTTTTGTGTGCCATTGCAAAACAAAATTCCCGAATTCGGGAAATTTCGCAGGATATAGAAGAATTGTTTTGGCAGGCCGTACAAAATAGACTGGAATACCTTCTCAGCACTTGAAAGGACTTTTCCACTGTTCAGATGTGGCCTTAGAAAAAGAATTGTGGATTCTTTGTCTAAGAGACTGCATAGGGAACAAAATTTTCCGCCGATGGCTTTTAATAACTTTTCTTTGTTTCTTTATCGGTTTAACTACCACCATGAACAACTCTAAAGGTTATAAGCGATTGGCCGTCTCCAGTTTGAGGCCAGTAGCTCAAGGGGAAGGATAAAGGCCAGGCCGTAAGACAAACACGCTTCCCATGCCTCGTCCGGGACACGAATGTGGACCTAGCTCTGGATTGTATCCAGAAGTCTACGCCTTTCACCATTGAGTCACTGGAACGGTTTCAATAGTCTACGTTGCGTCACGAGGAAATCGTGTTTCGTACTAAATCTCATTAATGCATTTTTGCTAATTTTCTTGTCACGAATGTCCTCTGCAGGGCAGCAGCTAACAATGGACAACACAGAGTCATCCTCCTCCCCTGCAAGACAAGCAACCTTTCCACCACCCTAAAAATGGGCGTTGTTGTAATTTCTCTCAACTTTAATTTTATGAAAATTTCTTTTGCATTTCGTTATAAGCATCAATACCTCATTTATTCGTGTAGTGCAAGTTTTAAAAAAAAGCAAAATTTAAATGATTCAGCTCTCGAACGATGGTTAACTCAAAAGGAATTACTTTTTTTTTTTTTTTTTTTTTTTTTTGATCGGAGGTTTAACGACCACCGTGAGCAACTCAATGGGCTATAAGCAGTCGCTCGTCCCTAATCTAGGGTTACTGGTTCCAGGGAAGGGAGAGAGCCAGTGCCGTAAGACAAACACAACATCCATGCCTCACCGGGATTCGAACCCAGACCCCGTTCGGACGAATGATCAGAGGCCATCGCTTAGACCACTGCGCAACCGGGGCGGCTGGAATGACTTTTGGAAGTGAATCAATAGAAACAGCTGCGCCAATTATACTCTGCCATATGTACACCGGATTTGTTGCTGTTTAGGGTCAGGGAAGAGAGATATCGCTTCTTTTTTTTCAAGAGAAACGTAAAATATAAGAGAACTTTAAAAGAAAAAAAAACAGGGGGAGAGAGGCGGAGAGGGTAGCGTAGTTTTTTTGTTTTTTTTATTTATTGGGGGTTTAACGACCACCATAAGCAACTCAGTAGGGGCTATAAGTAGTCGCCCGTTCCTAAGTTAGGGCCACTGGTTCCAGGGAAGAGAGAGAGAGAGCCAGCCCCGTACACAACATCTATGCTTCACCGGGTTTCGAACTCGGACCCATTTCGGATGAATGATCATAATCCATCGCTTAGACCACTGCGCCACCGGCCGTCAAAGTTTCGGAAGAAATACTGTTCACCGCTTGTTAAGTGACTATTACATGCTAATCTGCTGTTAAAAAACTTCCAAGTGGTGTATTGACTATAAAGAAATGATATCGTGGGAACATTTTCGATGAGCGTATCCCTCAAGACGATGAAAGAGAGAGCTATCTTTGAGCGGAAGAAAGCTTTCAACATCTTCCTATTCATTGCATTACAGCCAGTAAGAGTAGTTTTGCGGTGCATGTGTGGAAGAAGAACTGTTTATTAGTGGGAATCTGAGGGCTTTTGTTTTTTGAGTAAAAAAGGGAGGTTTGGCTGTTTACCATAGTAAGAAGATACCATAATTTCAATCATAATTCAAAATCCTAAAAGCTTCCTTTTTTTGTTAATAAACATCCATCGATGCTAAACTGCCATATTTTTCGCCAGGTGCAGCTAATTTTGTACATTTCTTTCATGAACGGATTGATCTCATTGCGACTTGCCGCATATTTTTGATTTATTCCTGACCATATCGCAGGGTCAGTCAGCCAATCAGTAATTACTATTCAGTCCTGCATTTCGTTAAAAAGCACAGACAGGTAATAATTGCTTTATTTTGCTTAATGTTTGTGCCCTTTTCGAATTATTAATTCATAGTTATTCTACAACGATGATTCTGCCCCTTTCCTGGTCACCAGTGTCCTCAAATTATGGACGGGGTACTCGTTATTACCATAGATACTCACCGGAATCCCAAAAACCGCGAAATAATATAAGTTTTTATTGTTATAATAGCTAACCGAGAAATATTTGAACTTCATTGTCATCCAAGCATTTACTACTTCCCATTATGTGCAGAGCAGCGACTGATGTTCACTTCAGCAGCAATTCGCGCATGCCAGTTCGTTAAGTGCTGTTACCTGCACTTTGTGGCAGTGGCGAATCTAGCCGGGCGCATCTACTAAGAAATCTTTGTTTCATATATATTTAAACATGTTATAAAAATCTGAGTTGAAAACTGATATTTAAATTTATTGTCAGTGGCTTCCCATTCTTAATAAATCTGCCTAAACGTAATAAGGTAGTAGAAGATTTTATGTTAGCCAGTCACCACTAACAACTGCCGTTTTGCTTATTCACCTCGCTCACTCCCTGTTGAGACAGACAAATCTGTCTCCCTGCTGCACGTGCATTTATTGACATTTTTCTGATTATTCTATAATATTAAATTTTCTTTCTTTCGCCTATTAAGGCAACAATCTGTTTACTAGTGGAATTCCGAAGATACGTGCACTCTGAGGAAAAGTGATTACGGCATTCCGTCCATTCATCCTAATGGCCTCAGCCAGCGTTAAGCTGGAAATGTCTAACGGACATTCTTGGTATACAAGGCGTTCTGTAGAACTGATTTTCGGCCATTATAAATTAAAGGCAATGTTACTTTGTCAGCGGTGAAATCAGTTGCATTGTATTGTTGTGTATCTTATCTCGGCGATCATCTGCTTCAAACGGAATGCCGTGACTTCTCGGAAACGTAGGTTACCTTAGGACAAAGAATGAGTGTTTTTATATAAACAATGAGCATATAAGCCACTGCGCTTTTTGAGGAGGACGAGGAAGCAATAGCTCCTGTAAGACAAAAACAGACTGTTTATCGTAGTCGTGGATAAAGGGAAACGTGACGAAAAGCGTATTATTGGTCAGAAACGAAAAGAACCTGAAGTGGGATCGAGTCAACTGAGTTTCGCGGAGAGTTTCCAGTTTCGAACGATGTCTTTTTTTTTTTTTTTTTTTTACGAGAGCAGTCACGGCAGTTGGCAATGGGACAGCATGATCCCCCAAACAGTCAATGTTTTTTGGCATAACAAACGGTGTTAGTTTTCCAAGGACGTCTGCCGAACTCTTACCACTTCCACGACATCAGGTTCAGATCAATAAAGACGAGGCAAGAGAAATCCCCACTGCCTAAGAAAACCTAAACGGAGGAGTTGGGTGTGCGTTATGAATATTCATCGTAGTTAGATAAGAATCCCCGCTTCCTACACCCCTAACCGTACGCGCTTTGAAGTAAATGCTGAATCCGCCAGTGCTCTGTGAAATGCTGACTTGGAATAAGTGCATCATGGTTTGCGGTTATTCAAAAAATCATAAATCCATTCCGCATTCCCAAAACCGCAGCAAGCTTTTCTTATCTGGAAGGGCGAGACTTGAAACTACGCAACTTCGAGTTCAAAATTCCGCTCCTTGGAGCTGAAGATTACGCCCTTTCGAGTTCTACTCAAATAATACGCGTTGTTTACTTTCTTGCACGCCGCCGTTATAGGAAAGTATTATGATCGTTCAAAAATCGCACTTGGGGTTTTTGACGTAATTTGATTAAAAATGTAAAAACTAGGTAAATACCCAAGAACCACGGATTGTGAATAGTAATTACAGGGAAAACGTCATGGAAACGCTTACAACATAACAAACACTCCAAAGAAATGCAGAACGAAATACAAACCTGCGCAGGATGAATGAGTATCGGATAGTGAACGTCACAATAGGAAAAAGCTTCGGGCGTAGGGCTTGGAAAAATTCCGTTCAAATTTAAACGCTCGGAGAACTTTCTGTGCCGAGCAGAAAATTAGCTCTTCATCCCAACAACATATTCGGAAAGGTCAGAGGTTAGGTATATCAGCATATTGTTTTCTATGTTTCCATTCACTGTTCTGGAAAATTTCCTTCATGGATATGAGATGTTCACAATCACACCTCATGTTGTATGTTACTCTGTACCCTACTTAATTGCATGGAATACTGTATGAGACTAAAGTCTTTAAAAAGAAAATACTGAACGGTGCAACTTTCTTTTTTTAGTTACAGTATATATTTTTTACATCTTGCAGAGCATGAATTTTCAGCCCTCGAACGGCCTTTCTGGGTAGCTAAGGCGCTGCGCATTCCTGGCATTTACACTGAGCTAAACATTTGAGATTTCTATCCTTAAAGTTTTAAACAGATACACCAAAGAGAGAAAACATTATGCAAATTTATTCAAATGTAAGTAACTGCACTTAAAACGATGGCGCATGTTAAAGTCGTGAAACAACACCTAATACTCACTTAATCACTGTTATTCTTGTTCATCAGATTGAAAAGGCAGCGAGTTTGACAACGGCACAGGCCAAATTGTAATTGTTTGACAAAGGCCAAATTGTAAATGGCCAGACAACGGGTCAGAGTATTTCCAAGACGGCAAGGCTTGTGGTGTGCTGACGATCAGCCGTGGCAAGTAGAGATGAGTTCGGGCTTAATTTTAGGAGCCCGGGCCTGACCCGCTTTCTTTGATTACATGTGTTTGCTGAGCCCGGGCCCGGTTTCTTCGAACATTTTGCTTATCAAGGCTTGCATTTATGCATTATACACTGGCCAAAGATATGGCACAAGCAAGGATTAGTTTAAAAATCATTAGTTTAAAAAGTTTAGCTCAGTTAATCCACTTCACAATATTAATACGTTTTTAGAAATACTACGCATAACGCCAAATGTTCTAAAATGTGGATATGCAAATAACTAATCAATGTGTCCTTCGACCGTATCAGGGGAATCAGTAATTTTGGTAAAAGCTGAAGAAAAGAAAATCGTTTAGAAACAAAAAATTCCATTCGTTATTTCTTTTTGATTTCTAAATTTACTTGTACTTTAATAAATTGCATTATAAAACGTACAACGCCGTACAGACAGTTGCAAGTGTTTGAAAATTTGACTCTAAAAAACTAATATTTGCAATATAATTTACATATATGCTAATTGATAAAGGTAGTTTAGAGTCATGTAGTAGAATATAAAAAAAAACATGTAGGAAAATTTCCAAAATGAAAAAAAAAAAAAAAGAACGTAAAAGCATTCCAGACCAGATTATTCTGCATTTTGTAACATTAACAAAGCTTTACGCTTAATAGTATAATGATCACAATATTACCATATATGTGTGCAGTGTCCAGATCAAGTTCTTCATGAAAAAAGAGAGAGAGAGAATTGCATCTAATGCCTCAGCGCTTCAACTTGATCTTTTCTCTAAAACTCGACCTGCTGCACTAAAAACCAACGTCATCCCAAAAATTGCGGGGGTGAGAAAATTTAAAAAAATAAATAACAATACTTCTAACTGCACAATTGTGGAAATTAATACATCATTTTAAAGATAATATTTTTGATTTTTTATAAAATACAAAAAATGGGAATGTGATTTTTCCCAGTTTTTCGATACCAGACCTCCTTAAACTAATCCTTGCTTGGACCATAGCTTTGGACAATGCATAATGCAAGTCTTGCTAAGCTAAATTTGTCTTGCAATGGCAGCTACTGTAGCTTAGGAAATTGAATATCCTTCCACCATGGTAACAAATCCACAATGAAATTCAACACGTGTAATTCAACCGGGCTCGGAATTGCACGTGTTGAATTAATTACAGTACTGAAATTCAAGACGTGTAATTCCGAGCCCGGGCCCGGGATTTTCAGTAGCTAATGAATTCTGAGCCCGTCCGAGCCCATCTCTAGTGGCTAGTACCTTCATAACAGGATCCGATGAGGGAAAAACCACGAACCGCTGGCAAGTTGTAGGACGACCGCGACTCATCGATGCTAAAGGTGAGCAAAGGCTATTCCATACGGTGCAAGCCAATAGGAGCATCAGCATTAAATTACGTACAAGCCAACAACGTCACCAGCATTATTCTATCCATACGGTGTAAGCTAACAACGTCACCAGCATTCATTCTATCCATACGGTGTAAGCTAGCAATGTCACCAGCATTCAAATTACCGGTGAGTAATGTTGCGCAACTCTCCGGTAATTTGAATGCTGGTGACGAGAGTAAAGTGTCACAACAGATAGTACATTGAACTCTGCTGAAAATGGAGCTGCCTAACCGCAGGCAGCTCCAAATACCCATGCTAACCACGATTCACCATCGAATGTGCCTACAAATGAGCAAGCGAGCATCAAAACTGGACCTTCAATTGTCGGAAGAAGATTGTCTGGTCAGAGGAATCTCGTTTCCTGTTGCACCCTGTGGACGGCCAAGTGTGCTTCCTTTTAAGGTGGTTCCACCTAAAATCTCTGCCTCATGTTTCCAATGGTAAAACTTCTTTAGATATTTTCTTCGCAATTAATGTATTCCCAAGGATAAAAAATCTGCACATCGATAAAACTAACTTTAAGTTATAGCATGGGATACTTAATACTTGCTAAAACATAACCATGATTATATTAAAAATCAGTCCTTTTTCTTTCAGTAATGTTCAGACCTGTTAATAGATAACGCAACCTGTACACTGATAACGTCAGTAGACAAACAAATGTTGGATTGCTTAATTATGGCTATGTTTTAGCAAGTGTTAGGTATCCCAAGCTATAACTTAGTTTGTTTTTTTTATCGATGTGCAAATTTCATCCTTGAAAATGCATTAACTGTGAAGAAAATATGTAAAGAAGTTTTACCATTGGAAACCTAAGGCAGAGATTTTAGGTGGAACCACCTTAATTGGGAAAGTGTTGATACCAGGATGCAACCTGGGAAGAAAACAAGCGGGTGGGGAAATTGTAATGCTTTGAGAAATGTTCTGTAGAGTAGCCCTGGGTCCAGTCATTCATGTGGAGGAAACTATGCCATCTACCACGAACCTAAACGTCGTTGCAAAGACCAGGTACATCCTTTCATGCAACGGTATTCCCCTCTGGTAGTGCCTTCTTTCAGCAGGATAGTGCACCTTGCCAAACAGCCCGGATTC
This sequence comes from Macrothele yani, assembly GCA_039090855.1. Classification (NCBI taxonomy): domain Eukaryota; kingdom Metazoa; phylum Arthropoda; class Arachnida; order Araneae; family Macrothelidae; genus Macrothele; species Macrothele yani. Next base: position 35,188,966 of record CM077011.1, read on the forward strand.
TGCAAAAATGGTTCGCCGAACATGAGGAAAACTTCCAGGTTTTGCCCTGACCTTCAAATTCCCCAGATATCAATCCAATCGAGCATCTGTAGTCTGTGTTGGAACAGCAAACCCGATCTGCGGCGGCTCAACCAGATTGGTGTTAAAGGTTATGTTGGTACCAGATACCGCAAGACGCCTTTAGATATCTAGTAGCGTTTATGCCTCTCCGAGAAAGTGCTGTTTTGGCAGTACGAGGAGGACCAATATCATATTAGGCAGGTGGTCATAATGTTTCGATTCTTCTATGTACGGTTTTATAAATTTCATGTATTCCCTTCTCCTGGTTATCACATCCTTAACTTTCTTTATAGCCGAAGGAAAAAGGTACAGTCGTTTACGGAATAACCGCACAGCAACGGAACTAACCGCGCACTAAACAAGCATTCTCTGTTTTTATTCTCCTAGGAATTACTCTAAGATTTCGTTAGTTGACTTCCGTCATTCCACGGAAATAAAAATGAACATTAGAGCACTCTTGCTGGAAAGAGCAGACAGTGATGAAGAAGTACTTATAACGAAGTAAATTTCTCCGTCATTTTTGTCCACGTCGAGGATCGAACCCGGGTCCCCTTATTCCGGAATAAGTCACTCTACTAGTCGAGCTACGCGGACGTTCGCTCTGACTGCTATCTGCCTTTATGTCGTGTGCGTCCTGCTGCACAGGTACGTCACATCTCCCCCACCCCCGAAAGATGGCCGGGGGCATGGCCCACGGGTCAGCCGTGACCATGAATCGTCTCAGGCAGCCATCCGCTGTAGAACGTGCACTTGAGAACTCTCAGTCAATTTTTTTTTTTTTTCGAAGCGCTGGAGAAGGTATTCTCTGATTTTTCCTCTCTCGCGGTGTGGAAATAACATCACACCATTGCGAGATTTTGAACGGCCGGGTCATCCGGAAAGTTCGGGCGCCATTATAACGAAGTAAATTTCTCGATCATTTTTGTTCACGCCGGGGCTCGAACCCGGGTCCCCTTATTCCGGAATAAGTCACTCTACTAGTCGAGCTACTAGTCGAGCTACGCGGACGTTCGTTCTGACTGCTATCTGCCTTTATGTCGTGTGCGTCCTGCTGGGCAGGTACGTCACATACTTGAAACATAAAGGTGCGAGTTAGACTGGAAAGTGTATAGAAAGCACAGACAGCAAAGGCGCAAAGTATACGCAATGTGAATTAAAGGAGAAAATACTAATTTATTTATGACGGCAGTCGGTGTTCCGAGAGCACCAGCTTAACGTGACTTCCGAATCACAGCAACTGATCGGCAGCATTGTGATACTCACATTCCACGGTGGAGGGCTGAACATCAGCAAAAATCAATCAGGCACTTGAATTGTGAATTATATCAGATTTAGGTACTAGAAACAATGCACTTTAACGGAAATAGTAAAAAACACGCGACATATCAGAGGCCTATAGCTATCAATTACCTTTAATCGTATCAGATACCAATGACTAAGAATTTGGGAACTGCTGCATAGTATTGAAGCCTGAATGTCACGCGTCATTATCGATTACTAGCCACAGTAGAACATTTCGCGCTGTCTTCCTTCCCTTCGCCTCCGCTTATCTGCACCTGGCCGAGAAGGAGCTGAATAATCAGAGGAAAATTCAAAAAATATCCGGATCTCAGGACCCAATCCTAGATGTGAAATTTCAGCAGAAAATTAAATAAAATATTGAGCTTAAACCTCTAGAGATCAAATGGGAAAGAGCAAAGTTTAAGTTTTTTTTTTTTTCGAGAGAAAGCGTTCCCAGAAGAAACTGAAATAGGAATATGGGGTTCAATGCACAATGTACATTTAACTTCGATAAAATCTGGTCGAAAGAATTACACTAGGCATCGATTCTGTTGTAAATCAAAAATGAAGCTAACATTCCCCTTCTGAAAATTCACAGGATATTCCGCAACTGCAATCCTCGTTGCTTTTTAAGTAAAAACTCTTTCAAGACTATGTACAATAACTTATTCAGGTGGTTATTTACTAAAGACCATAAGAAAAAGAAAATATAACTGGATAGGGCATGTGTTAAAAGGAGACAGCCTATTGAAAAGAATGATTGAAGCGGAAACTGAAGAAAAGCGGCCAAGATGAAGACTACGATTAATAATGCTTGATAAAATAATAGACACAGAAAGCTATCGAGAATATACGGAGAAAGCAAGGGACAGATGCAAATGGAGGAAGAGAACTCGCTGAGTTCTCTTTGGACCTGTCAAGAGACAGAACACTAATGATGACGACAATCACGAAGTATTTTAAAAGCCATATTTAAACTGCAAAAATTTTAGCATATGTTAACAACAAATGACCATATCGAATGCCTGTTTTTCGTAGCATGCTTGGGATAGAAGAAGAATCAAGAATATAGTAGTACGAGAAATAGGTTACGATATTGCAATGAGGTCTCCAAGATCCATTAGCACACCAATAATTGATATCACAGAGTAAGTTACGATACTAGCTCATGTGCTGGGATCTATTTGATACCCTTGAGTACCAGGATGGGACTCAGACGTTTTACATAGGAATGACCAAATATGAACCAGACTAAGCACAACAGGGATATTCAACTGTTAAAAATTGTACGGTAGGTATTACCAAAAACTGGTGCTACACCAGCTGCACCACTTTCTTAGGGAACGATACACCATTGTGTTTTGCAAACAAAACCCAATAACGTGGTTCAACTTTTCACCACGTTATGTACAAGGCTGCACGCAAGATTGCATCATGTTGTTGGGTTTATTTTGCACCGCAGAATGGTGTATCTTTTCTAAGAAAATGGTGCAGCTGGTGTAGCACAACTTTTTGGTACAACCTACCACAAAAATTTTAACAGTGATAAAAGAGAGGGAATGCCATTCACGTCCGTAATTATATGAGGTGTGTTTGGAAAAGTGCTACATATTCCTTATGATGCAAATTCCAAGTGGAATACTTAAGTGCAATAAGAGTAGGCTATAAAATTGCACCAAGTATACCGAACTACGTCGCATCCCGGGTATTACAGCGCCGTATGTGAACTTCTTTTCATGCTCCAGTCTTCTCGCTGCCTGGTTGACTGATAGGTTGGTCCGGAGGGAGGGGGGAAAGTCTGTTAAGCTGTTTGTGGCTTTAAGGGATCCTACCGGGGCCGCGGGTGGCATAGTTGGCAACGTCCGTGACTGCCATGGAGATGACCTCAGGTTCGATCCCAGGCAGGTACGAACGCTCGATCCACTACATATCAGCCGTGCGTCGGATGGGCACGTTACGCCGTCGGACCCCGGGTACTGGCCCCCTGGTAATAAATAAGGGCGTCTTCCTCCCCCTTTCTACTTCGCTTCCGTGTCACTTTCCTATCGGGCACTCTAGCCCAAATCTCCTAGCTTCCTATTTCTAAGGGTTGTTTAAGACCTGGGGTCAGACACTCCCTTCCTAAAATCCTCTATATATGATCTGATCTGATCTGAAGGGACCCTACCTTCTAAAGCTTTCCCTAGCATTCTGACAATTCCAATGCTTCCTTCTGGTACACATCTCTTCTTTCCAGGTGACACGAACGAGATTCTACTTGCTTTGCAAAGGGCAGCTCTATAATCGTAAGTTACCAAGGTAAAAGCAATGAAAGTCAAATTACTTGCATTAAAAAGGGCATCTCTTAAGTGTACGATACCCAATGAAAAAGCAGTGTCAGGCAAGTCTCATCTAGGATTTTACTTGCTTTTCAAGGGGCAGCAAGATACCCAACGCAGCAAGATACCCAACGCTAACAAAGTATTATTTTTGCCACATTGTAAGTAAAATTAATTCAGTTAAAGTCATTTCTGACAATTTATGATCACGCAAATTAATTAATTAAAATGCCAAATTAAAAACATACAAAAAGTCATTTAAATCAGAGTATAAAACTTAGCTTTCAGTCTTTTAAGATTTGTACGAATTGTATACGGGCGACTAAATCTTTTGAGGGAAACAGCAATCGAAGACTGCTTTCAAAATTATTGAATCTTCGCTTCAAAGTTTTGAATCTTCGATTCTTGAGATATCTTTATCTAAGTGCATCTCATTCGTAAACAAGTCACACAAGGGTTAACATGTCAAGCAATCAGGATCACATTAGGCTTTCTTTTTTTTTTTTTTTTTCGCTTTCCAACCGTATAGGTTGAAGTAGCGTATATGCTCCAGCTTTGCATCCGCACGATAACTCGCGTAAAAATGGTTCAATTTCAATGAAATTTTAGTATGTGGTAGGGGGATCACCTGGGGACGAACCTTATTGAAAATGGACGAAATGGGGTCAAAGGTCAGGACGTAGGAGCGGGATCCACTCCATTGCCCTTATGCGTCATAAGTTGCGTAAAAATGGTTCGAATGAGACAAAACTTTATCATGTTGTTCCGGAAATATACTTAAGAGTTCTCCATACCCCATATTGTTTCAGTTCCGCAGAATGCGAAATTGAAACAAATATAGCATCATGCAGATGGAAAAATCAATATATAATATCACTCGCATGTGTTACCAAATTTTTATATTTCGAGAGAAAATATCAAACTATGTTTCTGCTTTTTAACCTAGCAGATATCAAAATTAGAACTTTTTAAAAATAATTGCCAATCTGCCCTTTATTTTGCACTTTTGGGATAATAATTAAAATATTACTCCGCAAAGTGACGCTAATATAGAAACTCATAAAGATGGTTCAATGTTTATTCTACATATAAAAAAACGGATTTCTAAATAGTTTTTTCATATATGTAATTTCGTTCTACAAATGCGTGTTTTGAGCTATTTTTCACGAGGTATGGAGGACCCTTAACCGGCTCTGTTTAATATAATCGAAATGGGGTCAAAGGTCAGGGCACAGGAGCGAGATTTATTCCACAGCCATTATCCTCATAACTTGAGTAATGATTTCTGGTATGTTGGAAAGCGTATCATAATCAGTGCATTGCATAATTTTACTAACTTTTTTTTTATTGGAGGTTTAACGACAACCGTGAGCAGCTCAATGGGCTATAAGCAGTCGCCTGTCTATAATTTAGGGCCACTGGTTTCAGGGAAGGGAGAGAGCCAGTGTCGTAAGACAAACACAACATCCATGCCTCACCGGAATTCGAATCCCGACCCCTTTCGGACGAATGATCAGAAGTCATCGCTTAGACCACTGCGCCACTAGGCTTTCAATGCTTTATGATTAGGCTTAATGATTAGGCTTTCTTTGCTTTATGAATTTGACAAAGGCAAAAATTCAGCTGAAGCCTGCCGTAATATCTGTGAGCTGTATGGGGAGGATGCTGTAGAAGAAAGCACATATCGCTGTTGGTTCCGGAAATTCCGTGAAGAAGACAGAAGCTGCAGGGATCAAGAACTTCCTGGACGATCATCAGAGGTTTTTGAAGAAGATCTGAACCAATTCCGTGAAGAAGACAGAAGCTGCAGGGATCAAGAACTTCCTGGACGATCATCAGAGGTTTTTGAAGAAGATCTGAACCAATTCCGTGAAGAAGACAGAAGCTGCAGGGATCAAGAACTTCCTGGACGATCATCAGAGGTTTTTGAAGAAGATCTGAACCAATTCCGTGAAGAAGACAGAAGCTGCAGGGATCGAGAACTTCCTGGACGATCATCAGAGGCTTTTGAAGAAGATCTGAACCAATTCCGTGAAGAAGACAGAAGCTGCAGGGATCAAGAACTTCCTGGACGACCATCAGAGGTTTTTGAAGAAGATCTGAACCAAGCCGTATCAAATGACCAACATCTAACCGTTGAAGAATTATCAGAATGGTTTTCAGTACACAGAACAACTGCAGAAAGTAGGATACATGCGTTTGGGTGTATCATGAATTTCGACCTGTTTGTACCACATGACCTATCCCAGCGTTCGAATTACCCAGTGGTCCGCTGGCCATTGGCCAGTAAAAACTGCCATCAGACCACTGAACTATTGATTTTACTGGCTCGAATGTCCGGTAAATTTTCTTTTTGTTTTTTCCTAATTTGTCACATGTTAAAAAATGAATTTCTATTTCTTTTGCCTTGTTATACGGTTTTCCTTTTTAGGCTGCAAACTAGTGATAGGTACATAAAATGCTACTGGATAACAGCTACTTATTTTATTCCTCATGATTCGTAAAGAGTGGAAGAAACAATAAATACAGAAAGGCAGTTTCCCCAGTCCTCGTCTTGTAACGGCAACAGATGTTTTTCTTACCTCTATCTCCACCATTTGTAATGAGCAGAACTAAGCAAAATAAATATCCTGCTCTTCCTTGGATTCGCTCACCCTAGTGAATGCAGCAGATGCTGACACCAGACACAACCTAATTTTTGTTTCTTCTCCAAGAAAACACACTAGCGGAGGAGGTCAATTGGTAAAATCACACTAACGGAGGAGGTGAGGGGAATTTTTGCAAAAGAACAATTCACATGAGACGGTGTTCAATGGAGAACTAAAAATAACTTCATGGGAAAGTAAGAGGGATGAGCAGTAAGATTAAAATAAGAAAAAGGAAACTAAACCCTAAAAAATAAAACATATACTGTAAAAATGGCTGTTAATATAATATATGTCAATTTTATACCCTTTGAGTCTCCTCGTTTCCTTACTTAAAAACAGATTAGGAATGCACTCTTACTCTGCCATATCACCAAACCCATCGGAATGTTATTCTTGAAACATTCTCTGCCCTGTGAGTTGCACTTTCGAAGTAGATGTTTTAAAAACAGATATTGGAGATAATTCCACTGATTTGATACATTATTTTCTGCATATATATTGTAGATGTCTAAGTTTTTATTTATTTTTTACAGACCCTTGGGCAATTTGGTGGACCAGGGGTTTGCAAATTCTAGTGGTCCGCTGGGCCAGTAGAAGATTTATTTCTAATTCTAACACTGTATCCGCAAGAAATCAATCGGGCAAAATAACCACCTGTCTTTCTTTGCTTGAGCGTCACAGAAATGAAGCTTTCTTGGAAAGATTAGTTACGGGTGATGAAAAGTGGGCCCTTTACAGAAATGTAAAGCGTCAAAGGATTGTACTTCCAAATGGAAAGCCTGCTCCATCGACTTAAGGACTGATTCCGAGAAAAGCCTTGTTAAATGTATGGTGGTATGTGAAGAGGGTAATCGACTGCGAGCTTCTTGCACTTAACGAAACAATAAACGCTTATCTGTACTGTCAACAGATGAAATGGTTGTAATTAAAATGTAATTAAAATTGAAATCTAAACGTCCAGCACTGGTTAATCACAAAAAGCGTCATCTTGCAGCATGACGACGCACGATCCCATACAGATTTAGCCACTCACAGAAAATTACTGGTCATTGCATTGGAAGTGCTCCCGTATTCCCCAGACTTTGCACCTACGGACTACCACCTTTTTCGATCTCTTCAGAACAACTTCGTTATGGAAACCTTCGATGAAGTTGAAGACGCCGAAACTACATTACAGCCGTTTTTTGACACCAAAACGGAGGGAGTTCTACATAAAAGAAATTCAATAACTAAAAGAAAAATGGCAAGAGGTCATAGATAATAATGGCAATTATTTAAAAGAATAAAGATGTTATTTATTCAAAATAATTTGGTTTTTCTTCTCCTGTAGAAAACGGGTAGAACTTTTGCACGCGTCTAATAGTGGCTTGTTCAGCACAGCTAACTCTAGTGGAATTGTACAGAATGTACAGCAAAATGCATTACTTATAAGGAAACAGTCTTTAAAGAAACAATGAAAATTATGATGAGGCTAAGAGCATGTAATGAATATGGGTCAAGTGAGTTACCATCAGTTTGGAGTATCTTTAAGGAAATGCGAAACATGTTGGCGTAAGATATTACAGTACACTGTCGATCCACGCCACGCTTAACTAAAACAGCATGACAGCATTAAACATAAGTTAATCACAGCAATTTCAAGCTATATAAATAAGTCAAACATGTCTGCGTTGTTTAATTAGTTAAGTTGAGAAACGTGCCTTGAAAAAGCCATCCGTTTTACGTGCAAAAGGTTCGGCGTTTGTATGAATTTTGTTGCTACATCATTAAACGGATCTGCGAAATTTTCAGTTTTGCATGACTTCAAGAACAGTTGGCTTCCCTGTTTGATGCTATGCACCTTTCCCAACAGTAGTCAAGCAAATTAGAAGTAAAACATTTCGATGCAACGAAAATGGGTAACGGCGCGTCATTGTCAAAGCCATTGTTGAAATCTGATTGTTCCCCATGCAATCCCACGAAATGACGCAACAATACTTATATTTCATTGTTGCTCTACAATATACACGGTCCAGTCACATTATTACGACCACCAGCCAATATCCAGAGTAACCGCCATGTGCAGCGCGGACAGTAGCTAGACGAGCTGAGAGTGACTCAGTAAGGTGCTGGAAGGTATTTACAGGTATGTGGAGACCTGCGGACTGCTGTGCATCTAACAGCTGCTGGAGAGCGCGTGGTGGAGGATCCATAGAGCGAACAACACGATCGAGGTGGTCCCACAGATGCTCAATTGGGTTTAAATCTGGGGAATTAGGGGGCCAGGGAAGTACTTTCAAGTTTTCATCGTGTTCTTCCAACCACTCTCGGACATTTCTAGCTGCGACACTTAGCATTGTTGTGCTGGAAGGTCCCATCCGCCCCAGGGAAGACCATCGGCATGTTTGGGTGTACGTGGAGTGCAAGGATGGATTCATAACGATTTCGCTCCGTAGTGCCTTCCACAGGTATGAGTGGACCCAGGAAATGCCAAGAAAACATTCCCCAGACCATAACGCTGCCCCTACGAGCTTCTGTTCTTCCAGCAATGGTTGAAGAGTGTTTGTTCTGTGATGTTTCTCGCCTTGTACGCCAACGTCCATCCGTTCGATGAAGCAGAAAACATGATTCATCGGAGAAGGCAATACTTCCCAATTAGCGGAGGTCCAATTTCGGTACTGCCGTGCAAATGTAAGCCTTTTCTGCCGATGCACCTTCGTTAGCATAGGTGCAGTGACCATCCATCTGCATCGGAGCCCCATACGCTGCAGGGTTCGCATCATTGTCGCTTTAGACACACTTCCGGTAGCCCCCGTGGTTCATTCGGCCAGTGAGTTGCTCCACTGGAGCGCGTCGATCGGCCCTCACGCACCTTCGAAGCCAACGTTCACCTCTCACATCAATGACACGTGGTGCTCCGCAGTTTCCACATCGATTTTTCTTAATGGTGCCATTTCTCCAAGCACGATATATACTTTAACCACAGCAGCACGCGAACAGTTCGCAAACTGCGCTGTTTCAGAAATACTGCCACCTTTGGCCCAAACGCCGATACTCATCCCTTTTATCCATCAGAGTGATATGATTTCAGACTGCCTACAGCACATCGTGTACACCCTCTAAGCCAGCTCACGACACGTGCCTTCTTTCTTTGGCTACGCGCCGTTGACGTTAAAAGTAGGAGGTGGTCACATTAATGTGACTCAACTGTGCATTTTACATTTTACTAAACTATCACCAAACATTATTTAATCACGTTTTTTTTTTTTTTTTTTGATTGGAGGTTTAACGACCACCGTGAGCAACTCAATGGGCTATAAGCAGTCGCCCGTCCCTAATTTAGGGTCACTGGTTCCAGGGAAGGGAGAGAGCCAGTGCCGTAAGACAAATACAACATCCATGCCTGACCGGGATTCGAACCCGGACCCCTTACGGACGAATGATCACAGGCCAGCGCCTTAGACCACTGCGCCACCGGGGCGGCATTTAATCACGTTTTACAATATCTCATTGCAGTCTGCATAAATTACGAGAACATAATGCTAAATGTGATAAAAGCTATTACAAAACCGCATTTCGATGCTATGCATCTTTCGCGATAGTAGTACAGTACGCGCCGTAGTGAAAAATTTGGCTTCCTCTCGACAACCCCTCCACGGAGGGGGAAGGGGGGTATTACCTGCTAATGTATTCAGGAAAGCTTTAAAATGCTGTATAATACGATAACCTCTGGATGTCACTGGATAAAATTTGGGTATTATTTTCGAATTTAAGATACTAGGGGTGTTCAAATGAAAAGGTACGAAACGACACTGTGGGTATAAATGAAGACTTTATTCAAAGTATACACCATAGGCCGTAGCACAACGATCCCATTGATTAACGAGCCGAAGGATTCCTTGTTCCCAGAATTCCTGTGGCCGTGACGAGACCCAGTCCTGCACAGCGTCCTTGAGTTCGTCGTCCGAGTGGAAGCGCTTCCCTTTCAGATGTTTTTTCAGGGGACCAAACACATGGAAATCGCAGGGCGACATGTCCGGGCTGTAGGGCGGATGGTCAAGCTGCTCCTACTGGAACTTGGCCAGTTCCGCGTGTGTGACCCTGGAGACGTGTGGACGCGCGTTATCATGGAGCAGAACCACACCCTCCGTGAGCAGCCCCGGTCTTTTGTTCTTGATGGACCTGCGTAGGCTTCGGAGTGTCTCACAGTACACATCGGAGTTAATGGTTCGTCTGTGCTGGAGGAATTCAACAAGTAGTCAACCTTGGACGGCGCTCTTTATAAGAGCCTCTGCTCTCTCCTGCGCATGCGGGTGCCCGCGCATGCTCCGATCCACGCCGGCGACTCCAATCGCATCCCTAGATGTGTCGCTACGTTCTCCCATAGCGGCATAGGCAAATATGTTAACGGTTACGCTCTTATGACGTTTCGTACCTTTTCATTTGAACACCCCTAGTACATGCATTTAGTTCTTCCTCCCCATTTGCATCCCAAAAACTTAGAGATAAGGTGTTTTATTTCGAGGATTGTATCGAAAGTAATACAAAAGTGGGCATAACTTAAACATTGAAACTTCTGTCTGAACCAGATTATCAAGGTTAGTAAATGACGAAGTTAGGCTCATCTTGCACTTCCGGGGTTAGCTTTCTGACGTCACTGTCCAAATCGCCATCTTAAGACTACCTAATCGCCACGTTTCTTTGTATGTGCAACGTAGCAGTGTGTCGGAATTATTACTCTTAAACCAGCTTGAATAGTTTTAATAAATTCTACCAGATTTGTTAGTGGATATTGTTTTCAATTTTTAATTTGAAAAATTTGGGGAATGTTGCCGAGATGCTTTTCTTATTCCTCATAAAGAAATTCGGCTGTATTAACGAATCAGAACACTTTCATGTAGTTCCCAGTTTCCCGTGCATCGTTGCGCTTTGTTTACATACAACCTGATGACACCCAACGTGAAAAAAGTAGTTCACGATAATACACAGATTTTTTTTTTTTACTATTTTCATCGAAACAAATCTTATTGTAATGGAAATAATTATAGGCATTTATTTTATTATGGAAAATAATAACATTTATTTTCATATCACATAATTCATCATAATTCCGATAAAGTAAATGTAAAGCCCTTTTCACGGAATTAAAGTGTCTAACATTCATTTTTTCCACTTGGTAGAACGAAGTACTTCATTTAATGTAAATGTGCTTTTGTTCTGTGTTCGAGTTATAAACATCGTTGACAAGACATCTTTCTCCATGGCTACAGTTCGCAACTATGATTCACATGTTAGGACGGTGACGTCACGATTATTCGTCTGCGAGGAAGGCGGGATGAGCAAACCTTATTGCCTATTAACCTTGCCAGATTATAACCCAAGATTTGGCGGAAACAGGAAAGAAACTTTAAACTTAGCTTAAATCAGTTTACTCTAAGTAAAATCAGTTATTCCACACCAACGTGATTTCCTTACAGTTGATAGATTTTAATCCTCAGTTTCCTTACGTGCCTGTGTGATGTATAGCGTAACAGACATTTACCCATGGCGGTAATCGAACCAGCATCCTTCTGCTCCGGAGCCGAATGTTTCCCCAATTAAGCTACACCGACGAAGTTTGTCGCTGCAGCTTTACCGTTTTGACATGTGCGTCTGAGATACGTACTAGAGGTGAGCATGGGTTTCTGTTTTAAAGCCCGAGTTCAGCCCTGGCCCGTTATATAATTTTTTATGATTGGCTCGGGTTTGGACATTTGTGCAAAGTTTCCTTATATGAATAAGGAAAAAATGAAGCATACTAAACAGAAGTCATCGCTCTTTTCAGGTTAAATAAGTGAGTCACATGTGAGTCTGGAGAATTCGAAGCCGCTGTGGTGCAGTGGTAGCATGTCCGGCCCGTAACTGGAAGACCATGGGTTCGATTCCCGGTGGCGGCCGATGATAACTTTTCCGTGACTCCTTATTAACGTGAAAAGAGCGATTACTTCTGTTTGGTGTTCCTGATCCACGTCGAGTGTATGAATAAAGCATACTGTTTAATTCCTATTTATATATTCATCATCAGCAGTGTGTAGTGCTAATTGAAAAAGTATAGGAACACAAGGTGCATTTAAGTCTTCTATACCGTTTCCTTTTTATCCCTCCCCCATTCCGTCTCGCCCCTTTTTTGGTAGGGTACCACCTGGAGACAACCCCTTTTGAAAATAGGATTAATGGGGTCAAAGGTCCCGACATAGGAGCGGGATCCATTCCATTGCCCTTATGCGTCATGACTTGAGTAAATATGGTTTGATTTCGATGAAATTTTAGTATGTCGTAGGGATGGGTAAAGTGCGGTCAAAGGTCAGGACATAGGAACGGGATGCATTCCATTGCCCTTATGCGTCATAACTTGCGTAAAAATGGTTCGATTTCGATGAAAGTTTAGTATGCAGCAGGGGACCACCTGGGGACGAACCCTATTGAAAATGGGCGAAATGGGGTCAAAGGTCAGGACATAGAATCGGGATCCATTCCATCGACCTTATGCGTTATAATTTACGAAAAAATGCTTCGATTTAGACAAAACTTTATGATGTTGTTCCGGAAGTATACTTTACCAGTTCTGTTGAATATCATCGAAATGGGGTCAAAAGTTAGGTCATAGGAGCCAGATTTATTCTACAGCCATTATACTCATAACTTGAGTAATGATTTCTGGTATGTTGGAAAGTGTATCATAATCAATGCATTGCATGATTTTACTAACTTGTTACTATCCTATATTTATAGCATAAGAAAGTATAGAGATCGGTCGAAATCACCCTTATGGATTTACACATGACTAGATTATTTAAATTCCCAATAACAATAATATCCCCACCTCAACATTCTTAACAAGAGTAGAAAAAGAAGTTTCAAGGGATGTGTGAATGGATTTACAGACTATCTCTACCTTCAAACAAACATGGGACGTTAATTCCATTAACTGTGCACTTTTTCTGTTGCATTTTTAACGCTTTCCAACCGCAGGTTTGAAGAAGCGTATATGCTCCAGCTTTGTCCGTCTGTCTGTCCGCACGATAACTCTCGTAAATATGGTTCCATTTCGATGAAATTTAGAATGTGGTAGGGGACAACTGGGGACGAACCCTGTTGAACATGGGAGAAATGGGGTCAAAGGTCAGGACATAGCAGCGGGATCAGTTCCATCGCCGTTATGCGTCATGACTTACGTAAAAATTATTCGATTGTGAAAAAACTTTTTGTTCCGGCGGTATACTGAACTGGTTCTGTTGAAAATCATCAAAATGGGGTCAAAGGCCAGGTCACAGGTGCGAGATTTATTACACAGCCATTATCCTCATAACTTGAGTAAAAATGATTCTATTGCGACAAAACTTTAGAATGTTGTTCCGGAGGTATACTGAACGAATTAATAGTCAGGGTAGGGAGGAGGGTTTGTCTGCGCGCGAGTTTTGGTATGTTGGAAAGCGTATCATAATCGATGCATTGCACGATTTTACTAACTTGTTTTTATTGGAAAAGAATTACACGACATTCGCATTTTAAAAAGAAAACAAATTGTGCTACCGGAACACGCCGTTCCGGGACGTTCCGGTTACACAACACCTCTGATTATAATCAGATAAGAATGTTAGTGCTTCCCGTTAACGACGACACCCCACACCAAGAAAAAGAGTTATTATGAATGTGACAGAACACGCAATAAAAAAATAAGAATCCGTGCTAATGGAAAAACTACAGGAACGCAATGTCTTCAATACCATTCCCTTTTTATCCCCCCCCTCCCATTCAGCCTGTCCCCTTCGAACTCTTCTATGTATAGCGTAAGAAAGTATAGTGATCGGTCGAAATTAGACTTCTGGATTTACAAATGACTAGATAAATTAAATTCCTAATTACAATAATATTCCCACGGCAGTATCCCCGCCTCAACACTTTTAACTATAGTAGAAAAGGAAGTTCCAAGGGACTACCAAGTGAGAATGGAAGTATCTCTACTTACGAACAAACATAGGACGTTAATTCCACTAACTGTGTACTTTTTGTGTTGCTTTTTTTTTTATTGGAAAAGAATTTTACGACATTTACGTTTTAAAGACAAAATAAATTATTTTTATTATTTTTTATATTGGAGGTTTAACGACCACTATGAGCAACTCAATAGGCTATAAGCAGTCGCCCGTCCCTAATTTAGGGCCACTGGTTCCAAGGAAGGGAGAGAGCCAGTGCCGTAAGTCAAACACAACATCCATGCCTCACGGGATTCGAAACTTGAGCCATATCGGACTAATGATCAGAAGCCGTCGCTTAGACCACTGCGCCACCGGGGCGGCAGAAAATAAATTATGCTTCCGGAGGACAGATGATGTCACCCATGACGTCACGATTATTCGTCTGCGAGGAAGGTGGGATCAGCAAACCTTATTGCCTATTAACCTTGCCAGATTATAACCCAAGATTTGGCGGAAACAGGAACATTTCTGAAGTGGTTGACTAGAACATTTTAAGCGATCCACCGGGACATTTCCAAGTGGTCCACCGAGACATTTCCAAGTGGTCCACCGAGACATTTTAAGCGGTTCACCGTGACATTTCTCAAGAGGTTCACCGTGACATTTCTCAAGCGGTTCACCGTGACATTTCTCAAGCGATTCACCGAGGCATTTCTCAAGTGGCGAACCGGGACATTTCCAAATGGTCCACCGGGACATTTTAAGCGGTTCACCATGACATTTTAAGTGGTTCACCGTGACATTTCTCAAGCGGTTCACCGTGACATTTCTCAAGCGGTTCACCGTGACATTTCTGAAGTGGCGAACCGGGACATTTCCAAATGGTCCACCGGGACATTTTAAGCGGTTCACCGTGACATTTTAAGTGGTTCACCGTGACATTTCTCAAGCGGTTCACCGTGACATTTCTCAAGCGGTTCACCGTGACATTTCTCAAACGATTCACCGAGGCATTTCTCAAGTGGCGAACCGGGACATCTCCAAATGGTCCACCGTGACATTTTAAGCGGTTCACCGTGACATTTCTCAAGCGGTTCACCGTGACATTTCTCAAGTGGTCCACCGTGACATTTCTTAAGTGGTCCACCGGGACATTTCTCAAGTGGTCCGCAAGGACATTTCTCAAGTGGTTCACCGGGACATTTCTCAAGTAGTCCACCGGGACATTTCTCAAGTAGTCCACCGGGACATTTCTCAAGTAGTCCACCGGGACATTTCTCAAGTAGCCCACCGGGACATTTCTCAAGTAGTCCACCGGGACATTTCTCAAGTAGTCCACCGGGACATTTCTCAAGTGGGCCAATCTGTCCCTGTTGCCAAATAATAATCTCTTTGTGGTTTCGTATGGACAAATTAAACCATTTAAAGTTACTAAGTGCTCATTATTTTGATCCTGCCGTTTATTTCAAATCAGTTACTAGGTATGTTATGTGTTTAACAAGTTTATCTAAATAAATTAATTACAGTCATTTGCAAAAGTTTTAAACTACCAGTTGGCATTATGAGATTTCTTCCTATTGCGTCAGTTACTGTCAATATTACTCACCTTCCTGACGGTGTCGCATCATCCCACAGCTGCAGTTGTTTATGGAGTTGGAGGAAGCGTGCGAGAGTCAGTTTGCTTCTGGTTTTCATGCTGAGAGGTTTTTTTACGTATTTTCTATATAGCGAAAAATGAGCAAAACAAGCGTAATTAAGTGTTACTCAAAGGTCACAAATAGTGACCTTATATCATGAAGGATACTCCGAACGTGTCATAAGCAGAAAGGTGAATGTGAGAAAGACGGCTGCTCATAATACGATCATGAAATATCGAGATACAGGTGAACTTAGCTTAGAAGTGGGCGTCCAAGAAAAACAACCCCAAGTGATGACAATACCATAAGAAGAATAGTTATGAGTTCTCCAAGGAGTTCGTGCTTGAATATCAACGCCTTTTACATTCAAAACGGTCTATTATTAGTATCAGCACTCATTCCCGACGTCTTGCTAAAATTTTGAATTAAAGTCTTATAAACCTGCACATAAACCTAGACTAACCTCTGCCAGGAAAAAGAAGAGACCCCAGTTTGCGAAGCGTCAATCGTGGACTGCTGAAAATTGGAGCGAAGTTCTTTTTTCCGATGAATCAACTGTGCGTCAATTTGAATCACGTGAAGCACATGTTCAACGACGAAAAGGCAAAGGGTTTGATGAAAAATACACCGTTAGCACCGTGAGACATTCGCCTAGTCTGATATGTCAGCATCCGGTACTGCTTTATTATCCTTTTTGCCGACAGGCACTACCATGACTGGTCTTTTTATGTGGAAATGTTACGTGAAAAGCTGTTAACTCATATGCAAGTGCACAGATTCACAAACTTTATGCATGATGGTGTTCCATGCCACAAATCAAAGACAGTAAAGGACTACCTTCAGAGGAAAAGCATAACTGTGCTTGACTGACCCGGTAATAGTCCCGACCTTAACTCCATCAAAAATTTGTGGACCATTTTAAAAGACAATGCTAGCAGAAAAACAGCCATCAAATTCCCAAGCTTTGATTGACGCGATAAAGTACGTGTGGTGCAAAGACATTTCAAGTGACTACTGCAAATCCCTCATTGAGAGAATGCCGCATCGTATTCTGTCGGTTATAAAAAACAAAGGTGGCCACACAAAGTACTAATTTCGGTCTTTCTGTGTTTTAAAGAATGTAAATATTCATCTGTGGTGTCATTTTTTCAAATATTTCTGACTAGTAATTAGTTGTTTCTTTGAAAATCTTAATTTTCAGTAAATTGACAGGTGGTCTTAAAGTTTTGCATATGACTGTAATTAACAACCAGGTCAAGCTCAAAAATATTACAAAGTATCGAAGAGGCATATAAATAAATGAACAAACTTGAAGAAAAAGGGAAAAAGATCTGAAATTAATGACTGTTCGACAGAGCAAAAAATTACATTCAACATACTCCATAGTGAAGAAAGATTTGCTAAGGGATGGAACGGAATTGGAAACCTTGTTCTGGAGATATTAGTGGACGATGAAACAAAAAACCTGCATTATCCAAAAGATGCCTGACAACGATCAAGAAAGAATCCCCGAGATGTATGAAATTAGATACAGTACGATAGTAAACAACGATGTAATTTTCAAGTAAAAACCACTACTGTGTAGAGAAAAACAAAATATTTAATCAATACTTCGGTCACTACTCACTAACGAACATAGCACCAATTAGAAATGACAGCAAAGAAAAAACTCATAGTTGCATGGAGAAATGTGGATTTTGAATAACGCGCAAATTACACTATATGTGTTTTGTTACATGATAGTATATCTAACATCATTATATATAATTTATACATTTCAAACATTCTCATAAGTTTTAATTTCAAAATTATTTTCAAGCCCATAAACAAGATGAAGTTTCACGGATCAAAAGACTACGTCGAAGACAGATTCCTGGGGAATTTATCAGATACTTTGTGAATGTGGACTTTCATTTATAGGACAGACGCCCAGGGCTTTAAATTTTCGTGTAAAGGAACACAAGAACTAAATATGAACTGAAGAAGTCTATAGCCCAACATTGTCATGAAAATAACCATAAATGTTTTGTTTGGAAACGCCACGCTTATTGATAAACCTGATTCGATTATCAAGCTTAATATATTAGAAGTTTTCCACATATACCACAACTCGTCACGCCTTGTCAACGACATCATTTCTTTCAAGCGCGTGCAAACAACTCACCGAAATCCGAGACAAGAACTGATGATCTCACAATGATTTAAATGTTTACGTTCCATTCGTTCTGATCGCTCTGCGATACTATAGTCGATGCAAAATAAACATTTCATTGTGAGAAAAGTTGGTATTTTTATTCTACATCTACATCACTGCTGTCTGATGCATGTAACTGTGTTTAATCTTAAGAAAACAAAAAGGTTTTTGAAAAGCTCTAAACTGTGATAAATGACAGTTTTTGTTTCTATTCGCAAGGTCTTTAAGCAGGGATTTAATTACCTTATGTGTGCTTGAATAATATATTTTTGGATTCCCTTTGTTGAGTATTTTCAAATGTACAGGGCTTAGATATACACCCTACGTCAGGAGCCCATGTGAGACAGGCAGTTTGTGTTTGTCTTTCGGTGCTGCTTCCTCCCCTTCTGTGCAGGCAGTAATCTTTCATTAGGATGGACTGCTAGTCTACGCTCACAGGAATAAAGTATAAAAAATGGTTGTCCATCTTACTGAAACACTTCAACAAAATTTCTCAAAAAAAAAAAAAACTGAAAAGGTGTCGCAATAAACTTTGCAGGACAGTATATGTCACCAAATATGAAATTCACTTTCAACAGTGAAGGTTGATTGATCTTGCATAAACTTGTGCTCTTTCTTTCTTTAATGTATGCATCTGTTGGATTTTAAAGCTTAAAAACTGAGTTTGATCAAATGACACACCACCAAAGAACTTAACAATGTTATATATCGGAAGCTGAAGGTGCCTTAGACATTTCTTAAAGCCGCATCTGAGATCTCACATAAGAAACAGCTACAGCTTACCTTCGTCGACGTTTGTTACGACGATGAAAGTAGAGAAGCCAACCAGAAGGCTTGGACTAGTCTTTGATCCAGGAGTCTGGATGACAGCTGACGATGCATTAGAAAGAACATGAGCACATTATCGTTGCTGGACCCGAGAAATAAGAAATATCCATCCGAGCTCGTCCGATATCCATCGGATACGTCGACACTCCGAGGAAATTCCGAGCCCTCCCATAGGCGGTCTGTCGTTTCCAAGGCAACGCACGTGTCGAACGGAGACCGAAAGGGAACACGCATGCGCCTTCACAGCCTCCGTTGCACCAGGAACACCTATTTGTTGTCCCTACCGGTGAGATTAGCTGCTTCCACTTGCAAGAAGGGTGGAAGGCTTCGTCACGTAAGCTATCGAGGAAAACATCCCAGAATTGCCGAGAGAAAGAGAGCCTTCTCTTTCTCTCCCATAGCGTTCTTTGCTCTTTCCTGGGTTTCAATTTGTAGCGATCCCCCAACCGTGCACGCGACTAGAGTTGATGAGAAGAAAGTATGTGGAATTGTAGGAATCCCGCAGCGTGCTTGCAGCATAGTTATTGCACATATTTAGGGATATGAGAAATGTTCGTGCATATTTCAAACCTAATAGGAACTTTAAAGTAATGACTGAGCGTCGAAATGGAAATCATAATAACCGTACTGATATGCGTTCAGGAATGAAAAATGCGCACACGCACACACACACACACAGACAGAGATAAATAAGCCTAGTTACTGCATGCAGTTCTGGACAGCGGCTAGGTCATTTCGCTCTAACACTGTTTTCCTGAAATACTGTCACCTCAAAAGCAGGGAAGTGGTATGCAAATAAGAAATCACAAGTAGTTTAATGGAACTGAAAAGTTTGCTTCTTGAAATCAGATACTACACCTTTGTGACGATTATATGTATTGAGATAATGCACATGGCCGGATTAAGCTTTAAGGGCTTAAAGCCTTGAGGCCCACCATTACCAAGGGCTCAGGAGATATGTCTGGGCAATTAAGAGAAATTTATAAAATAATTTAATTTTATATCGTATGATTTCCACTAAATGGTCGAAGTCTTTTAAGGCTTCACATTGTACAGCAAAAAAGAGGCACTAAGAAAAGTAATCATCATCATCATTGTCAACCATTATCAATCCACTGCTGGACGAAGGTCTCTCCAAGCCTCTTCCACAATGGTCTGTCTTGAGCCAGTCTCCTCCATGTTACTCCCGCATACTTTTTTTCAATGCTAAATCATTAGAAAATCCAAGATAAAATTTAAGAATCTTAAGCTTGTAACTAATGTTCTTATGAGAACAATGGAAAATACGGGAGAGGGCTTTCCTTTTGTGTAAACTTGAGTGACTTGTTACGAAAACTCTGCGGATAATTTATTAGTTTGAAGAATGCACTACACGTATTAATTATCACACGCATATTTATCACACGCATATTGCTACAGTTTCGTGTTTTAACGGACTTCGTAATGATTCCCCTTCATAAGTTCTTTGGAGGCCCACTCAGTTGTCTTAGCCTAGGGGCCCACTAAGGGCTTAATCCGGCCCTGATAATGAAAAAATAAAATAATTGTGTCAAAAGTTGCAAGTCGAAAAAGGTTTTGCTGTGTTTTGGCCTGGCTTCATCGGGGCGAATGGTAGGTAAATATTGAAACTGTACATGGCATCATAAACGGCGTTTACAATCACGGGTTTTGGTAATTCCGGAATCCAAAGCCGATCTCCTCGTTAACTCCTGTGATGCACTCATTAAGAGAGAATTTCATGTTCCTCACACCATGACTGGACATTCCGAGCTTTGTGAACTGTGGCGCTATGATCTTGATAAATGGTATAACCCTGAAGGAAACAATGCCATTGGATGGACTTTGTCAGACAAATTGGTTTCATACACCCTGCCAGTAATCCGTCCTTTCAAGGTAATCAAGGGACCTGCTGAAAACCACGGTATGACCGCTCAGGGTATAACTGAACCACCACCACGGAGCACTGTTGGGAGCAAACAGTCTGGGTTGTATGCTTCTGACGGTTTTCTCCACGCGTAAAGAAGTCCTGCGGCGGGGAATAGTGTGAATGCGGATTCATCAGACCATATTACTCGCTTCCATACATGGGCAGCCCACTTTGTATGCTCCTGACACCACTGCCGTCGCCTTTGTGCATTCATCCGGGTCACCAGAGGTTTTGCAATAGCAGCTCTGCCATGAATATCTTGTTTATGCAATTCCTTGTGCACTGTTTTCGTTGATACTGGGGTCTGGAGATGAAGATTGAGCTCCGCGCTAATTTTTGGCGCAGTGGTCTCTTTATTACGGACAGCAATCTTCTTTAAAGCTTTCCTGTCCCTATCAGTCAGGGTCGTTTTCATATCCACTCTTGTGTTTCGCAGACGAGATTTTGCCACGAATACGTAATGCTGTAATGACGCTAGACACAGTAGCTCTCGATACCTCTATTACCCTGGGGACTGTTGTCACGGAGGCACCAACAAACCGGCCACCAACAATTAATCATCTAACAAAGATCTTCGCTCTTTTCCACGTTTATAAGTGAGTCACGGAAAAATTCTCATTGGCCGCCACCGGGAGTCGAACCCAGGGTCTTCCAGTTACGCGCCGGATATGCTTCCGCTACATCACAGCGGCCTCGAATTCCTCCAGACGCACACAGGCTAACTGCCAAGCAAATTTGGCAGGTTGCTTCTTGGAGCCCCGCACAATGCCGGGGATTCAGCAAAGATGGTAAGCAGTAACTGAAGAAATAATTAGAAGGCGAATGAATAATTAATACAGACATTTAACGTGGACCAGGAACATCAAACAAAGATCTTCGCTCTTTTCCACGCTTATAAGTGAGTCACAGAAAAATTCTCATTGGCCGCCACCGGGAGTCGAACCCAGGGTCTTCCAGTTACGCGCCGGATATGCTTCCGCTACATCACAGCGGCCTCGAATTCCTCCAGACGCACACAGGCTAACTGCCAAGCAAATTTGGCAGGTTGCTTCTTGGAGCCCCGCACAATGCTGGGGATTCAGCAAAGATGGTAAGCAGTAACTGAAGAAATAATTAGAAGGCGAATGAATAATTAATACAGACATTTAACGTGGACCAGGAACATCAAACAAAGATCTTCGCTCTTTTCCACGCTTATAAGTGAGTCACGGAAAAATTCTCATTGGCCGCCACCGGGAGTCGAACCCAGGGTCTTCCAGTTACGCGCTGGATATGCTTCCACTACACCAGCAGCGTCCTCGAATTCCTCCAGACTCACACACGCTAACTGCCAAGCCAATTTGGCAGGTTGCTTGCTAAAGATGTATTAATAATTATTCATCTTTCGAAGTCCGTTAGATCGTTCATTTTGTCGACACCAGGAAAGAAGTTTTGCAACAAGACAATTTAAATGCACTTAAACAGGACCTTGAGGTTGTAAACAAAGCTATTACAACCAAAACGTGGTGGATACCTTTGCGTATATAGACGTATGCAGCTGCATTAGAAGTCACGTCTCTGAACGTGGTGTTCACGTTATTCTGTCCAACCCCTGTATATATCGAACATGTAATTCCCCCAGTCTCGACAACCATTCACAAGATCATATCATCAAGTGTAGCACACCACCTGAGGCTTCTGAAACAGTGTTGCAGCAGCTAATTCGAGGGCATGCACATTTTCTCTTAAAAGTAGAACGACAGAATAAAATTGAAGGAGTAATGTCAATCCTATTCAGTGCCAAAAAGAAACCAAAGGCTACAAAAGAAGGGAGAATTCTGTCCTCAAAAACGCTTTCTCTGCGACACTGAGAGGTTGACCTTGTGACAGACTGCTTCAAAGTGAGAATTTGAGATAAATTAAGATAGAGTCTTTTTTTAAAACGCTCACAGACCCAGGAGTGTTCATGAAATTGCGAGAAAACAAAGCCAAAACCTTTCCTTTCCAGCAAAACTTGAAATACCCTATAGTTCGGTAAGCCGAAAGTGATGAAAAAAATGCACTGTAGCAAACCACTTTAAGATACTAAAGTGAACTCTCTGCACAATTTCAACAAGAAAGATGACACCGAATTTTCGGTTGTAATGAGCACGTCTTTCGATTCCGCTCTGACGCGAATAAAGTTTATCAAAGCTATTTAAAGTCAATGGAACCGGTTAGGAAAACAATCAACCGGTTTCTGTAATCGATAAAACATCCAGAAATAGAAACAGCTACGTACTTCCACCATTGGCTGAAAAGCATGTTATGAAAATTAACAAATGGCGCACAAAAAATTTCTCATAGCACAAGGAAGGTATCAGAGGCAAAAAGATTTTCAAACCGAACAGTTAAAAGAAGAAATACAAGCGAGAAGGAAATATTATAAAACTCTATGCCTTATAGCGGGAAAATTTGTCATAATGGAAAACTGAAAATAGGCGAAAAATATTCGCATGGAAAAAGCTACGATAAGGAAAAAAACTATTCTAACACTTTCCCTGAAAGCAGAAACAGCGAGGAAAAAGTTTCAACATTCACGCCTCCTAGGGAGATTATTTAAAGAGGATAATACTCCACATCTCTAGTTCAACGAAAGGCATATACTACAGAAGAAATTTCTCCAATACTGTTTTAGATGCGTTGATACAGATGCAAACTGAAATACACAAACACCACCTACCGACTAAACTGTGAACTACAAATTCCTCATATACTGGCCTACAAGGTAAATGGCGTCCGGTGTTGAAATATTTTTTTTTTAATCGCACATGTAGAAGCAGAGATATTGAAAAAAAAACTGATTAAGCATTTACGACCCCTAGCGGTGAAATTGTGCATTATTTTGGGACTAAAATGCACAGAGTTTGCATAGTTAGAAGTACCTGACCGAAGAAAAGTTTCAATCGGGCTTTTAGTTCTGCAGATATTGCACTAAACGGACACGTGAACTTGCGTCATCTCGTGGCAGACTTGTGCGTTCGTGGCAGACTTGTGCGTTAGGAAATTATACGAGAAATATTTCTCAGAGGAAACGCTGTCCAACAAAGAAATAATTTTTCAAATCGGACTCTTAGAAGCAGAGATATTGACAAAAATAACATATGTTTCTACACACCCAGGCGGAGAAAGCATTCATTATTTTAAGAAGACACTATTCTCAAAAGGTTTATTGATGTGAGCGGTATCGGTTCACGGAAGAATTTTTTCAATCGAGTTTTCAGAAGCCCAGATTTTCGTGGAAATACACTGACGGAAAAAAAATCCCAACACCACGAAAAAATAGTTGTAGAGGAATGAAATGGTGGCAATACATTTGTATAAGTAACATATTTAATCGATTAAGGTTTCAAGATCACAGCTTATTGTAAGCGCGAGAAAAGCCATTTCAAATGTGAAAGGCTGGTACATTAATAACCGGTGTAACCGCAAAAATGTTGAATGCAAGCAAGCAAATGTTCATGCATTGTGTCGTACAGGTGCTGGATGTCAGTTTGTGGGATGGAGTTTCATGCCTGTTGCACTTCGTCGGTCAATACAGGGACGGTTAATGCTGGTTGGGGGTGACGCTGGAGTTGTCGTCCAATGATGTCCCATACGTGCTCGATTGGTGAAAGATCTGGTGATCTAGCAGGCCACGGCAACATGTCGACACTCTGTACAGCATGTTGGGTTACAACAGCGGTATGCGGGCGAGCGTTATCCTGTTGGAAAACACCCCTGGAATGCTGTTCATGAATTGCAGCACAACAGGTTGAATCACCAGACCGACGTACAACTGTGCCGTCAGGGTGCGTGGGATAACCACGAGAGTGCTCCTGCTGTCATAGGAAATTGCTCACCAGACCATAACTCCAGGTGTAGATCCAGTGTGTCTAGGCCGCAGAAAGGTTGGTTGCAGGCGCTCACCTGGCCTCCTTCTAACCAACACACGGCCATCACTGGCAACCAGGCAGAACCGGCTTTCATCAGAAAACACAACAGATCTCCACTCCGTCCTCCAATGAGCTCTAGCTTGACACCACTGACGTCGCAAACGGCAGTGGTTTGGAGTAAGTGGAATGCACGCTACAGGGCGTCTGACTCGGAGCTGTCCTTCAAGTAACCGATTTGTAACAGTTCGTTGTGTCACTGTGGTAGCAACTGCAGCTCGAATTGCTGCCGCAGACGCGGTACGATGCGCCATGGCCATACGCCGTACACGGTGGTCTTCCCCCTCAGTAGTGCCACGTGGCCGGCCGGAACCCAGTCTTCTTGAGGCAGTACCTTCCCTTGACCACCGCTGCCAACAATCATGCACAGTGGCTACATTCCTGCCAAGTCGTTCTGCAATATTGCGGAAAGAAAATCCACCTTCTCGTGGCCCTATTACACGACCTCGTTCAAACTCCGTGAGCTGTTGATAATGGCTTCTTCGTCTTCTTAAAGGCATTCTTGACTAACATCAACACACTACGTCGAATCTCAACGATAACTAACGCTCATGAACGTTACAGCGCGTATTTACAGCAAACTTGCTTTGCATGTTCCGAGGGGCGCTACTAGCGCCACACGTATGCGCCGAGCGCGAAATTTGCATAGACGTCATCTTACATATGTTCTCTCACCGCCTACCAACTGTCGTTTATCTAACACAACCCCTTCTTGGTGTTGGGATTTTTGTTTTCCGTCAGTGTATATCAAAAGCAGAAATCAACACTTACGTCCCCTGGTGGCCAAACTATTCCTTACCAAATATTAAAAAATATATATAAAGTATTTTCCATCAGCAGCTGTATCCGGTGCAGAAAGAATTTTACAAATCACAGTTTTAGAAGCAGAGATATCGGGGAAACGCAATTTACCAATACGCCCCCTAGCGGAAAGTCTATGAATTACTTGAAAATTTTGTAATTATATGAAAAATATTTCGCACTGGAAACTAACAAAGAAGGAAATTTTCAGATCGGTCTCTTAGAAGCAGAGATATCGACAAAAAAAGGTTTACCTCTGCGCTCCCTGGCGGAGGAACCATGGATTATTTTAAGAAGAAGATATTCCAAGAAGGTTTATCGACGTGAGAGGTATCGGTAAACGAACGAATTTTTTCAATCGATATTTTAGGAGCTCAGATTTTGGAGCAAATGCAACGGAAGCAGACATTAACATTTACGCCCCCTGGTGGCCAAACCATGTTTTACTAAAAATTAGAAATTACATGCAAAGCATTTTCCAACAGGAACTGTATGCAGTGCAGAAAGAATTTTTCAAATCGGAGTTTTAGAAGCAGAGATATTGGGGAAAACGTAGTTTACCTTTACGCCCTCTAATGCAAAATCTATGCGTAACTTGAAAAAGTGACTATACCTAAAATAGTCTTCGACATAAATGAAATCAAAAGGTAGAAGAAATTTTTCAATGCGACTTTTAGAAGAAAATATATGGAATAAAATGTATTTTGAAATCGATATCTGCATTTACGCCCTCTAGCGGCAAAATTGAGCATCAAGGGAAAAAAAAAACGAAATATAGGGTCATTAGGACATTTCAAAGTTTTCAGTGCAAAAATAATTTTTCAAGTCTGACTATTAGTTGTGGAGATATGGTGCCCACAGACGGACGGAGAAACCGATAACATAAACACGATCTTTTTTACAAAAGATATGTTAAAAATAAAGAAACATCGAGAAAAAATCGAGTGAACGTCCGAAACAAGGAGTCAGCAAAAACCTTTCATGAATTCAAGAATTTTAAAGTAGCATTTTAGAACAAGCATCAGATTAAAAAAACAACAAGGATAACAGATTAGTTTTAAGCATAAACGAATAACAAGAAAGATGACACCGAATTTTTGGGTGTAATGAACACGTCTTTTGAATCCATTCTCACGCGAATTTAAATTTATCAAAACTATTTAAAGTCAATGGAACCGGTACGGAAAACACTAGTATCTGACCGAAGAAAGAATACCTTCAATCGGGGTTTTAAACCTGCATATATTGCTACAAACAGAATCGTGACCTTACGCTCTCTGGTAAAAGACCTGTGCGTTAAGAAAATTTTTAAATTATATGAGAAACATTTCGCAGCGAAAACTGTCTCCAACAAAGAAGGAATTTTTAAAATCGTACTCTTAGAAGCAGAGATATCGGCAAATATAGGATGTGCATCTATGCCCCCTAGCGGGGAAAGCATGCATTATTTTAAGAAGAAAGTATTCTCAAAAGGTTTTTCGATGCGAGTGGCACAAGTCCACGAAAGAGTTTTTTTAGTCGAGTTTTCAGGTATTTAGATTTTGCTGCAAATTCATCAGCAGCATAAATTAACTCTTTGCCTCATGGTGGGCAAACCATTCTTTGCCAAATATTAGAAATATATGAAACACATTTCTCATCTGGAGCTGTAAGCGATATAGGAAGAATTTCTCAAATTGGAATTTTAGAAGCAGAAATATCGGGGAAAACGTAATTTACCTTAACGCCGTTTAGTGGAAAGTCTGATTTACTTGAAAATTTTGAAATTACAAAAAAAAAAAACATTTCGCACCAGAAAAGCTATCCACCAAACAAGGAATTTTGTAAATCGGACTCTTAGAAGCAGAGATATTTACAGAAATAAAAATGTACATCTACGCCCCTGGCGAAAGAAATCATGCATTAGTTTAAGAAAAAAATATTCCAAAACGTTTTATCGATGTCAGTGGTATCGGTCCACAAGTGAATTGTTTTTCAGTCGAGATTTTAGAAGCTCAGATTTTGCTGCAAATACATCAGATGCCGAAATTAAGACTTACGCCCACTGCTGGCCAAACGATTTTTTACCAAAAATTAGAAATTATATGTAAAAGATTTCCGCGCCGGATCTGTGTCCGCCAACGAAAATATTTTTCAAATCGGAGTTTAAGAAGTAGAAATATCGGGGAAAACGAAATATAATTTTACGCTCGTAGCGAAAAATCTATGCGTCACTTGAAAAAGTGACTATACATAAAATATTCTTCGACATAACTGGAATCGAAAGGTAAAATCATTTTTTCAGTCGGATGTTGAGAAGAAAATATATGGAATAAAATGTATTTTGAATTTGATATCATCAGCATTTACGTCCTCTGACGGCCAAATAGTGCATGGTAAAATAAAACTAAATAAAGGATCATCATTTGCATATTTCAAGCTTCCCAAAGCCAAAAGATTGTTTCAAATCGGATTAATAGTTTCAGAGATATGTTGTCCACAAGCGGACAAACCGATAACATAAGCACCAATTTTTTTACAAAAGACATGCTAAAAGAGTTTGGTTATAAAAAATTAGAAAAAAGGAATACTGCACTAAAGTCTTTCTGTAATATCACTTCAGGTTTACACCAATTTTCATTTTTACAACACCCAAAATACGTGAAAATCAATAAGGCTAAATTTTTAGATAATATTAGAACGATGTCATCATCATTGTCAACAATTATCAATCCACTGCTGGACGAAGGTCTCTCCAAGCCTCTTCGACAACGGTCTGTTTTGTGCCAGTCTCCTCCATGTTACTTCCGCATACTTTCGAATTTCATCCGCTCATCTATCATATGGTCTTCTTTTGGGTCTTTTCGTGTCCCTTGCAATACAGTCTAAAATTTCAGCTGTCCATCGATGGTCTGTCCTTCTGGCAATATGTCCAGCCCATTGCCATTTCAGGGATTTTACTCTGATCATGATGATTTCCACTCTTGTCATTTTTCGGATCCACGAGTTCCTCTTCTTATCTCTCCTGGTTACACCAAGCATGTACCTCTCCATGCCTCTTTGAGTTATCTGCAGCCTTTGTATGTCTCTTTTAGTTAAGGTCCACGTCTCTGCACCATGCGTAAGCACTGGGAGGATGTAGTGATCAAACACTTTTCTTTTAAGACATAATGGCATATTGCTCTTGAAAACTATGCTGCTTCTTCCAAAAGCTCTCCAAGCAAGTTTTATACGCCGATTAATTTCTTCATCAATGTGACATCCTCACTTAATATCGGCTGTCCAAGATAAACGTACGTATCTGTTATCTCCAGCTTTTCTCTATCAATCGATAAATCTTCGCTTCTTGTAAAAGCATTGTACATCACTTTTGTCTTCTGAAAGTTCATTTTTAATCCAACTTCTTTACTCTTGTCAGCAAGTTCCTGGATCATACTCTGCAGCTCTGATGGAGTAGTTGCAAAAATGACTATGTCATCAGCAAAACGAAGGTGAGTTAGATAACTTCCGTTAATTTTTATCCCTTTGTTTTCCGAGTTCAGTGATTGAAAGACATTTTCCAATTCGGCATTAAAGAGCTTGGGAGATATGATGTCACCTTGTCTCACTCCCTTTCCAATTCTTATGTGTGCTGTATTCTCAAACGGCCGAATCTTTGCACTTGCATTTTCATAGATGTTATTAATAATATTAATGTATGCATCTTTAATACCGCAGGATTTCAAAGCCACTGTACCTGCTGATGGTTTCACCGAATCAAAGGCCTTTTCATAATCGATAAAAGCCATGCATAATGGAAAACGAAGGTGAGTTAGATAACTTCCGTTAATTTTTATCCCTTTGTTTTCCGAGTTCAGTGATTGAAAGACATTTTCCAATTCGGCATTAAAGAGCTTGGGAGATATGATGTCACCTTGTCTCACTCCCTTTCCAATTCTTATGTGTGCTGTATTCTCAAACGGCCGAATCTTTGCACTTGCATTTTCATAGATGTTATTAATAATATTAATGTATGCATCTTTAATACCGCAGGATTTCAAAGCCACTGTACCTGCTGATGGTTTCACCGAATCAAAGGCCTTTTCATAATCGATAAAAGCCATGCATAATGGAAGTTCATATTCCCTCGCTCTTTCAATTAGTTCTCTCAGTACGTGGATATGATCTATAGTGTCGTAGCCACTCCTGAATCCAGCTTGTTCTCTCGGTTCAGCCATGTCCAGTGTTACCCTCAAGCGGTGTGAAAGAACTTTAATGAAGATTTTATAAACCACTGATAGGAGGCTGATAGGTCTGTAGTTCTTGAGATCCTCAATGTCCCCTTTGTTATGTAGCAGGGTCATTGCAACGTTGTTCCAATCCTCAGGAATCTTCCCTTCATTAAGGCATCGAGTGAAAACTTAGGCGAGTACTGTTTCAATTTCTCCACTGTGAAATAAGTACAATTCAGTAAATGCAAGCACAAAATGGTATGTTGTACACACACCTGCCACTGAATAACAAACCTTTATGCAGATGTTCGTAAACGTTATTTACGCAGCGTATATGCAACATACATAGTCACGTGCGTCACCACGTGATCTAGGCAACTATTTAAAACTACTGCTTGTCAGTAATTGTCAGTAGTGTTGATCACAATGGGGAAAAACAAAGGATCCTTCAGAGTTCGGCATATTGTGGGTGTCCGTCTGGCAGGGAACTACATCTGTGGGAACATGCACATGCTCGAACACCTGTACGCGACGTTTGCTCTGTTACGTAGGTGCTATGTCGTGCTTAATTTCATTTTCTTCGCACTGCAGAGTAATTTCATAAAAAGGAATCGGCGTTATTATAAAAATTTCAGTCACAGCTTTTTCACCGTGCATGGCACAGGCTATGAGCTAGTACATAAATAATAAAGCTAATACATAAATAATGAAGTAAATGATAACTTAAGGTGGTTGCACCTAAAATCTCTGCCTTATGTTTCCAATGGTAAAATTTCTTTGCATATTTTCTTCGCAATTAATGTATTCCCAAGGATGAAAATTCGCACATCGATAAAACTAACTTTAAGTTATAGCATGGGATACTTAATACTTGATAAAACATAACCATAATTAAGGAATCCAACATTGTTTGTCTACTGATGTCATCAATGTACAGGTCGCGCCATCTATTAACAGGTTTAAATATTACTCAAAGAAAAATGTTTGATTTTTAATATAGTTACTGCTATGTTTTAGCAAGTATTAAGTATCCCATGCTATAACTGAAAGTAAGTTTTATCGATGTGCAAATTTTCATCCTTGGGAATACATTAATTGCGAAGAAAATATGTAAAAACGTTTTCCCATTGGAAACATAAGGCAGAGATTTTAGGTGGAACCACCTTAACTGCCTGAGTTTTAAACCAGATTTATTTTTTATTCGAACTGTTAGTAACATATCTCCTAAATTACTACTACCTGAAATTTAAGCCACGTTTACTTCGGCGTTCATGCTTGCAAAATAATTTTACTTTATTTCCTGAAATTTTACAAAGGCAAAAAATAAATTCTGGAAAAATAGTTTTCCCTGTTCATCATGCAGCGCTGTTATTCTAGTTCCATTACGCTTACGGTACTCCCTGACATATAAACAAACAGAGGAAAGTGAAGAATGTCAACCTACGAGCATTAGAATTTTTCGAGAGCTTTAAAACCTCTAATAGCCTGACAAAGTCTAATTTGTAACGTACGAATGAATTAATGATCGTTGTTGCGACTCAGGAAATACAACTTTACACCTTAATGTCATCATCGTGAAATTTACATTCTCGTGTGACAGGGTCGAAAGATTTGTGTCACCCTGGAGAGTAAAAACATTAATTTCATAACATGGGAGATGGGAAAGTGAAATGAATGTCTCTCTATTAGAGAACAGGACGGACCATTTAGGAGTGTCGTGGCAATCAAGCGGAAAGGTAATATTCGCACATTTAAATCTTTTCGAAGGATAGTGACGTCTGGACCCTGATCCTTTATTGTCCTTTGTTTATTTTCCACCAGAGATTTCATTAACAAAATGGAAACAGAGCGTGCAGCGTATGCTTCTTCACACAAGAGTAACAGAACGAAATGCTTTGTATACATCGTTAATGCAGATTGTAAACACTAGCACATCGTGTCCTCTGGTTTTGTTATGATAGTTATGAGTGCACGCGGTATGCCAAAAATACACATAATTCCACATCTTTCCTTTTTTTATGCATAGCAATGGAAGAAGGAATATGTTCATCAAAACGCGTACATTTTACCTGTTACCAAATAACTCATTTAAACCAAGGAGGTTAGAATAGATGGAATCCGCCCAGTCCCTTGTGTAATCAAAGTGAAACCAGCGAAACGTCACGATCATGAAGTCACAGGCTCCGCCGCCATGTTGGTGAGACGATTGAGATTAAAACATCACATTGAGTTGTTGAAATCGGGGAGGCACTTTATCGAGAATTTCGCTCTATATCTTTAAATATCAACCTGTGGGTCAGTGCAACATGACAGCGATTCTTAGGTAACATATACAGTTGTATCAAAATAATATGACCACCTACCTAATAATGAGAATAACCACCCTTGGCCTGAATGACAGGGGCAAGACTGCGTGGCATGGACGCAATGAGGCCCTGGAAGGTTAGTGCCCATTCGGACTGTAGCAGAGCTTGGAGGTCCCGAAGATCACGCGGTTGTGGGTCAACAAGTTGAACCTGTCGATTCAAATAGTCCAACAAGTGCTTTATGGGTTTGAGGTCGGGCGATTTCGCCGGCCGAAAGAGAACGGAGACAGTGCTGTCGTATTCCTGGAACCAGGCACGCACCCCCTTAGCGACATGGTACGGCGCACTGTCCTGTTGATAGATACCATCAACACCAGGGTAAACGTCCAACATGAAGGGTCAGCGAAAATGGACAGGTAGCCACTGGCGTTTAGGGACCCCTCAAGTGGTACCAGCGGCCCCAGGACTTACCAGGAAAACATCCCTCAGACATGCACACTACCACAGCCGGTCTGTACTTTAACGACAAGTGTGTCCGGGTGTTTGTTCTCTTGTGTCTCACGCCTTATCGGCCCGTCACTTCTGTGGAGTAGGAACCTCTATTTGTCGGAGAAGGCAACCTTTTCCCACTCTTCCGCTGTCCAATGACGGTAGTCCATGCGAACTGCAAGCGTCGTTGCAGATGACCTGGCTTGGGCACCTTGGACTCCGGACACCCATGCGTAACAGGGTTCGCTCTGCTGTTATCGACGAAACGTACCTGGGTGACCCAGCGTACATTCGCGTGGTCAGTTGCTGCATTGTTGCGCATCGATTGCCTTTTACCAGTCGATGCAGGTGACGTTCTCCTCTGGGGTCGATGTCCTTTTGGGCTTCACAGCTATGACGTCGGGAAGTGCTCGGTGTGCCAGCGGTCCATTCTTGGTACACAGTTACTACAGCACCTCGCGAGCAGCCCATGAAGTCTGTTATTTCTGAGATGCTACCACACAAGGCGCGGTAGCTGATGATCATTCCTTTTTGAACGCCCGTCAAATCACTGTCTCTGCCCACTGTGCTCACGTGACGCACAATGGCTCATCTGTCCTGGCCGGCCGCTTATAACTCCGTGTGGTCGATCTTTTCAAGTGCACTTTGTGACGCGCCTGGGAGGGTACGCTGTGATTCCGGGGGTGGTCATTTTATTCTAATACGACTGTGTATAATAATGTTGTACGCAATGATACATGTTTATTCATGTTTGGGAACATTGGACATGTTTATTGATGTCCGATGTTCTTACATCATTAGCCTTGAGAATAGCTTTTCTACGTATCAGTTTATGGGTCGTACCCAATAAGGTTAGAAGTGATGGAGTAAGGATGGCGTCACAAACTTGAACCACTTTGAGCAGACGACGCGGAGCTGATGATCACGCCCAGTGAGACATTGCTTGTAACTTTCTCAGTGTTATGTTTAATTCTGAATCATTTCAGTAACATGGTGGCAGAGGCTGTTATTGGCTGCCACTCATCTCACCGACATGGTGGTAGGACCTGTGATTGACTGCGATTCGTCTCACCAACATGGCGGCAGAGGCTGAGATTGGCTGCGATTCGTCTCACCAACATGGCGGCAAAGGCTGAGATTGGCTGCGATTCGTCTCACCAACATGGCGGCAAAGGCTGAGATTGGCTGCGATTCGTCTCACCAACATGGCAGCAGAGGCTGAGATTATCTGCGATTCGTCTCACCAACGTGGCGGCAGAGGCTGAGATTGACTGCGTTCGTCTCACCAACATGGCGGCAGAGGCTGAGATTGGCTGCGATTCGTCTCACCAACATAGCGACAGAGGCTGAGATTGGCTGCGATTCGTCTCACCAACATGGCAGCAGAGGCTGAGATTGGCTGCGATTCGTCTCACCAACATGGCGGCAGAGGCTGAGATTGGCTGCGATTCGTCTCACCAACATGGCGGCAGAGGCTGAGATTGGCTGCGATTCGTCTCACCAACATAGCGACAGAGGCTGAGATTGGCTGCGATTTGTCTCACCAACATGGCGGCAGAGGCTGAGATTGGCTGCGATTCGTCTCACCAACATGGCAGCAGAGGCTGAGATTGGCTGCGATTCGTCTCACCAACATGGCGGCAGAGGCTGAGATTGGCTGCGTTCGTCTCACCAACATGGCGGCAGAGGCTGAGATTGGCTGCGATTCGTCTCACTAACATGGCGGCAGAGGCTGAGATTGGCTGCGATTCGTCTCACCAACATGGCGGCAGAGGCTGAGATTGGCTGCGATTCGTCTCACCAACATGGCAGCAGAGGCTGAGATTGGCTGTGACGTCATGCTCGCGAAGTTTTGGTGGTTCAATTTTGTGATTTCACGACGGGAACGGCTTTGGCTCGTATCCATCTATTCTTTTTTTTTTTTCTTTGGTTGAAAGTTTAACGACCACTGTGAGCAACTCCATGGGCTATAAGCAGTTGCCCGTCCCTAATTTAGGGCCACTGGACCCAGGGAAGGGAGAGAGCCAGTGCCGTAAGACACACAACATCCACGCCTCACCGGGATTCGTACCCGGACCCCTTTCGGACGAACGATCAGTAGCTATCGCTTAGACCACTGCGCCACCGGGGCAGCCCATCTATTCTAACCTCCTTGGCCGTACCTTTAGAAAAGCTAACTCTATAGAACACAGGAGCTGCATAACTTAATATGAAAAATGCGGTAGTAAAACGGAATTTTTGACATTTCGAAATTTTTTATCGTCAAAGTTTTGTTTAAACTAAACATACAGTGCGATCACTAATTTATTCCTCTATATTAAACATTTGTTCACCGTATTACCTACACTTATTTCTAAGAAAGCTCCGTCGGGAAAAATCAATCATTTTGTAGAGATGCACTCTCTCCGCAACTATATAAAGCACAAATCGATACCTTCATTAGTGGTATGATTAGGTATAAAAATAACCCAAATCTGTAAGGTGCGTCGATCATTAGTAAATGAATACATTATTGTAAATGATTACGCTACATTCTCTTCCGTTAAAAATTTGACAAGTTTCAGGACCAGCAGTTTCTTAACGACAGTTTGGTGACTTCCTAAAAAACGAGATTTATGGAAAACTAGACATGGCTCAACCGAGAGAACAAGCTGGATTCAGGAGTGGCTACAGCACAATAGATCATATCCACGTGCTGAGAGAACTAATTGAAAGAGCGAGGGAATATGAACTTCCATTGTGCATGGCTTTTATCGATTATGAAAAAGCCTTTGATTCGGTGAAACCATCAGCAGTTACAATGGCTCTGAAAACCTGCGGTATTGAAGATGCATACATTAATATTATTAATAACATCTATGAAAATGCAAGTGCAAAGATTAGGCTGTTTGAAAATACAACACACGTAAAAATTGGAAAGGAGTGAGACAAGGTGACACCATATCTCCGAAGCTCTTTAATGCCACATTGGAGGGTGTTTTTCAGTCGCTGAGCTGGGAAAACAAGGGGATAAAGATTAATGGAGATTATCTAACCCACCTTCGTTTTGCTGATGACGTAGTCATTTTTGCAACTACCCCATCAGAGCTGCAGAGTATGATCCAGGAACTTGCTGACAAGAGTAAAGAAGTGGGATTAAAAATGAACTTTCAGAAGACAAAAGTGATGTTCAATGCTTTTACAAGAAATGAAGATTTATCGATGGATGGAGAAAAGCTGGAGATAACAGACACGTACGTTTATCTTGGACAGCAGATATCAAGTGAGGGTCACATTGATGAAGAAATTAATCGGCGTACAAAACTTGCCTGGAGAGCTTTTGGAAGAAACAGCATAATTTTCAAGAGCAATATGCCATTATGTCTTAAAAGAAAAGTGTTTGATCAATGCATCCTTCCAGTGCTTACGTATGGTGCAGAGACGTGGACCTTAACTAAAAGAGACATACAAAGGCTGCAGACAACTCAAAGAAGCATGGAGAGGTGCATGCTTGGTGTAACCAGGAGAGATAAGAAGAGGAACTCGTGGATCCGAAAATGACAAGAGTGGAAGACATCATGATCAGAGTTAAATCCCTGAAATGGCAATGGGCTGGACATACTGCCAGAAGGACAGATCATCGATGGACAGCCGAAATTTTAGATTGGATTCCAAGGGACAGGAAAAGACCCAGAAGAAGACCACATAGGAGATGGGTGGATGAAATTCGAAAGTATGCAGGGGTGACATGGAGGAGACTGGCACAAGACAGACCGTTGTGGAGGAAACTTGGGGAGACCTTCGTCCAGCAGTGGATTGATAATGGTTGACAATGATGATGATGATGATGGAAAACTTAATATTGAATGCAAAATTACCGATGAAAAGTTACACCAGCCAGTGCTTTAGTTGATGAACTGACTCATCTAAATGCACAACAGCATCCCATTTTAAAAGAAACGTAGGTTTTTTTACGGAAAATGGTCTATTCCCTATTGTCACCATGGTGAAAAAGTACTACAACAGTGTCACCGGGTGTGGTCATCAGCTCCGCGTCGTCTGCTTAAAAAGCTTCAATTTTGTGACGTCGTCCTCACTCCATGTATTCTATAACCTCCTCGATGTAAACAATATCGGTAGAAACTCCTTGGCGATACCATTACATTATGTCTCTTAAAAACGTGTTATGCAGTTGACAACGAATGAACTCTTTGGTAAAATAATATTTTAAAGAAAAGTAGAGAATTCGTCTTTCACAACGATATGTGTGTAGAACGTCCTATGCTAAAATTAGCGAAGAAAACAATGTGAGATTCGCTCACCTCTAACAGAAGTAGTGCCAAAGAATCACTTAGTTTTACTTTATGTCGATCTTTTTAAAAGTAGGACTCACAAATTTGATACTGTAAAAGTAAACTAACTTTTAAATGTAAAACTTACAAAACAAAAATTTGATGTCGTAAAGGGAAACTACTTTAGTGCATGTTAGACCAACAAGAAATATGATACCGAATTTTCGGTTGTAATCAGCACGTCTTTTGAATCCGTTCTGACGCAAATTAAATTTATTAAAGCTATTCAAAGTCAATGGAACCGGTTAGAAAAACAATCAACCGGTTTCAAAAGTCGATAAAACATCCAGAAATAGAAACATCTACTTAGTTACACTAGCGGCTAAAAACCATGTTACGAAGATTAACAAATAGCGCACAAAAAGTTTCTCATAGCACAAGGAAGGTATCAAAGACAAAGAGATTTTCAAATCGAACAGTTAAAAGAAGAAATAGAAGGAAACATAATATAGGTCTACGTCTGCTAGCGGAAGAATTTTGCATAACGGCAAAGTTAAAAATAGGCGAAAAACGTTCGTGAAAAAAGCTATGTATGCTAACGAGAAAAAAAAATGCAAATAAGTCTCCCGGAAGCAGAGAAAGCGAAAAAAAGGTATCTATTTTTACGCGCCTGGCAGAAAATCTTTGCATTATTTAAAGAGGATAATGCTCCACATCTCCATTGTAGCGAATGGCATACAGTAAAAAAGAAATTTCTCAGTTGTAATTTTAGTAGCGATGAAAAAGCCGCAAACAGAAGTACACAAACATCACTTACCGACGCAACTTTGAACTACAAGATTCCTAAATACTGGCCTAAAAATGTTCTATACGATAAATGGCATCCAGTGTTCAAGAATTTGTTTAATTGCACATGTGGAAGTAGAGATACAGAGAACAACAGACTACGCATTTCCGTTACCTAGCGGCGAAATTGTGCATTATTTTGGGAAGAAAATAGGCACACAGAGTTTGCACAATTAGTAGTATCTGACCGAACAAAAGTCTTTTAATCGGGTTTTTAGTCCTGAAGATATTGCCGTAAACGAAAACGTGAACTTACGCTCTCTGGTGGCAGACATGTGCGTTAAAGAAAATTTGAAATTGTATGAGAAACATTTCTCAGCGGAAACGCTCTCCAACAAAGATTACATTTTCAATCAAATAGAAGTCATCGCTCTTTCCACGTTTATAAGTGAGTCACCGAAAAATTCTCATCGGCCGCCACCGGGAATCGAACCCAGGTCTTCTAGTAACGCGCCGGATATGCTTCCACGGCACAGCAGCGCCCTCGAAATTCTCCAGAGTCACAAACGACAAACTGCGAAACCACATGACAGGTTGCTTCTATGGAGCCCGCACAATGCCGGATATTCATCAAAGATGAACAGCAGCAACTGAACAAATAACCAGAAGGCGAATGAATGATAAATACACAGTTGACGTGGACCAGGAACATCAAATAGAAGTCATCGCTCTTTCCACGTTTATAAGTGAGTCACGGAAATATCCGGCGCGTAACTGGAAGACCCTGGTCCGAATCCCGGTGTCGGCAGATGAGAATTTTTCCGTGACTCACTTATAAACGTGGAAAGAGCGATGACTTGTGTTTGATGTTCCTGGTCCACGTCAACTGTGTATTTAAATTTTTCAAATCAAACTCTCAGAAGCAGAGATATCGACAAAAATTAGATATGCATCTACGCCCCCTGGCGGAAAACCCATCAATTATTTTAAAAAGAAAATATTCTCAAAATGTTTTCCGATGCGAGCGGTATTAGACATGACAGAATATTTGCAATCGAGCGATGTATTTATGCTTTTGATATATTTTCAGATTTCGCTTCAAATACATCAAAAGCAGAAATTAGCACTTACGCCTGCTGGTTGCCAGACCATTTCTTTATCAAATATTTGAAATTTTATGCAAAGCATTTCTCATCGAAAACTGTATCCGGTGCAGAAAGAATTTTTCAAATCTGAGTTTTACAAGCAGAGATATATCGAGGAAAACGCAATTTATCTTTACGCCCAATAGCGGAAAGTATATGAATTACTTGAAAGTTTTTGAAATTATATGAAAAACATTTCACACCGGAAACTCTATCCAACAAAGCAGAAATTTTCCAAATCGGACTCATAGAAGCAGATATATTGACAAAAATAGATATACGTCTACGCCCCCTGGCGGAGAAACCTTGCATTATTTAAAGAAGAAAACATTCCGAAAAGGTTTATCGATGCCATTGGTATGAATAAACCTTTTCAATCAAGCGTTTAAAAGCTCAGATTTTGCTGTAAATACATCAGAAGCAGAAATTATCACTTACTCCCCCTGATGGCCAAACCAATTTTTACCAAAAATTTTCCATCAGGAGCTGTATCCGCTACAGGAAGAATTTTTCAAATATGAGTTTTAGAAGCAGAGATATCCGGGAAAACGTAATTTACTTTTACGCCACTCAGTGGAAAATTTATGCGTAACATGAAAAAGTGACTATACCTAAAATAATATTCGACAATAAATGGAATCCAAAGGTAAAATAATTTCTTCAATTGGATGTTTGGAAGCAAATAAACACCCATTGACGCATACGTAAAACATATTGCGAAGGTAACCGTTATGTGGAAAAGCAAGATTGAATTGCAGCAAGCTGTCCTTGCGAATTCCTCGAAATGTAATATACCAACATCAAGACACATTCAAACGTCTGGGGGCTACACAGGTAGGTATATCACCAAATCTACAAAGATATTAGGGAATGTACGTTTGAAAAATAGTCTATATATAAAAATAGAAAGCCTGTCTTTTCCCGATGAACTCCTAAACCCTTTGACCGATATGGACTACATTCTGCAATTTACATTCTAGGATCCTGCAAAAAATATAGGATACCACGAAACATAGGCACCACCTCCCTCCCCCAGATTTCATCCCTCTTCGCGATTTCATCCCCTTAACATTTTTTGCCTAAACCCTTTGACCTATCTGGATAAAATTTTGCAACGTTACTCTCCAGTAGTACCCTGCGGAAAGTATAAGCTACGGTGAAACTGGACATCCCACTTTCTTCCCCTGGTTTCATCCCCTTGACATTTTGTGATAATTTATGTTTAGTTCATTAAGGCGCAAGTTAATTTTAAAATATATTTTGCTATAATTGCAATAAAGAAACAAACGGGATTTGTCTAACAACCAAATGAATTTCAGTTATTTATTATAAACTTCTATGCTTTTCATGTAATTTTAACTTAAAGCAAAAATCTAATAGGCAAATCAATTCAAAATCCGAGAAAGTGAAATTATTAAAAGAAGAACAACAGCATGAATTCCATAATCCCCCGAAAAAGCGAAAATCTATTGAACAAATCAATCGAAAATCCAAGAAAATTTTTCGGAAAGCATTCGCCCAAAAGCCGATTCATGTGGGTTTTTTTTTTTTTTTTTTTTTGTTAAACCCTGGCAATTCCGCGTACCTTCTCTAGTAAGCTATATAGGAAAGCGTACTCGAAGCTCTATCAATAAATAGGAGCGGAACTCAAAGCGTCAAAGAAGTCTTGATATAATTAAAAAAAAAAAAAAATTGCAGATGAAACCGTATTCAAAGTGCAGTAGTAACAGGAAAACTGGATTTTCGAAATATTTTGCAAAAGCTGCGTTGAAGAAAATGACAAGGAACAGAACTGTTAGTGAGAGTTGAAAGTTCGTCCCGTTTGGAGATGAGAAGTTTTATGATGCAAGAAAGCAACGTGCACGCTCACCTCATTTACAAAGTACAGGCCTCTGTTTTCTACAGTCCTTTGTCAATTCTGCGCTAGAGCCACGATCCCGCGGCAGTACCACTCGGAAGGTCTCGACGACAAATACTGATGCCAGATTTCACATCCACCATTGAGGCGAAGTGCAGTCCTTGTAGGAAGTGGGCCACGGAGCAAAACCCGTGGTAGTCGGATGGGGGGCAGATCCGGTCTGTATGGAGGATGGGATAGGATCTCAACTCCCCAATTCCTGCAGTTTTCAGCGGACCAATCTGGAGGTGTGACTTGGAGCATTTTTCTACTTGCAGAAAGGCGCGCGCGTCTTGATGAGCGCTGAGTAGCGTTGGGGCAGAGCACCATAGACTCTCCGCAGTTCGGCATAACAATTCCCAACCACAACCTGACCATCTGGTACGAGTTCTCAGCGCACAGGACCATCACAATTCCACCAAATGCATGGCATGACTTTCCATTTGAACTTCTTTCTTTGCACTAGTGGCTGTGCTTCATAGAATAGCCTCCGCCACTGGTTCCTTGCGATACAATATTGTAGAAATATCCACTTTTCATCACCTGTGACGATATAACGCTAAAATCTATCGTCCTGTGGATTTGAAAGTAATGTGAGAGTTCGGTCTCTTAGGGGTGTTAATTCATAGGGAACCATGCGATGGCGTCTAAAATAGGAACCAAGCTGGTGAAGTGACGGATAATTTTAGATTTAGAAAGCCGCACCTCAACTGCCAATTGTCGCGTACTGGTACCGAAGTTCGCTGTCACAGCTTCAACTAGGATGTTGATGCTGGTGGTCCTTGGACGTCCCGACCTCTGCTTGTTTTCATGGCTATTGCCAGCATTGAAACGCCGGAACAGTTTTCGTTCAGTGCTCTGCTGATCACCGTTTCGCGGCTTTCAACTGTACAAATTCTCTCGCTGCTGCTGCCACATTTACCCCCCCCCAGTTTTTTTAATATGGCGTGGGAGCACCCGAACAGCACGTTTATCGACCTCTATCACCTACTCATCTGATAACGTAGTGTTTCTCCGTGCACGTCATGAGCTGTGTTCCACGTCATCGCGGCGCCCAGTCGACGCTGGTGTGCGTTTAGAACAAGAATGGAGACAGAACATTATATGTAGCTCAAAATGGGACGAACTCGACCCACCCTGATAGACAGCCCCAAATATATAAAGGTTACTTTGTTTTTCCAAGTTGCAAGAATGTGACTCCTTTTTTCACTATGAAGTCACCTAAGTAGCGTTTTTACAGATGTATGGAAAACTACAAAACTAATATCTTGACGAATTTTTCGGGTAAGTTCAATGCGTTAAATCCCACAAATTCAATATCATGAAGTATTTTTAGTTATACGAATTCTTTCAGAGAACGAAGATGTTACCTTTTATGTGCTGGGACTAAATTGCGATACATTATTTTCCAACGCAAGAGAGAATGTTTATCTTCTACATTTCGCACATGCTGTTGTTACCTAATTACAGTCATGTTTACATGAAGCAAATTGGCACCTACAGGAATTAATTTGAACTCACGAAAATGTTTGCTGTTCTGGAAAAGGTCTACGAGGAAAACTTTTCTTGGCGAGGAACTGTCGCAAAGGGTTTGCAAAATCGATCTGGTAAACGTAACCGCTTAGATGAAGAATGGTTATTGCGGCCACGATAGATTTATGAAGACATCGTGGTCGAATTGTGGCAACAAATTCCACCTTATCCCTTTCAAGACATGACCAACCCAACCACCACGTACTTCCATTGTTTATTAACGTAGTTTTTCTCTATGAAAAGTGTTACAAGTTCAATCAGTAAAACCCCATGTACTCTGTCGCGTGGCTTTTACGGCCCATTCTTGTATCATTTTCTTTATGAAACGCTTTAAAGTAGTTTATTTCCTGAAATCTGAATCTTAACACGTACCAAAAACACAAGAGGACATTGACTAACTTCCTAAAATATGACAGTTATAGGGTGTTCAGTATGTGCCTGTAGCTGTGTGTTTAAGCTGGATGTCAATATAAGAATATCAGTCGCGTATCGAAATACAACGAACACTTCCGATTAGTCTTTTATTTTAGGGTTTAACGATCCAAATCAGCATCTATGGATATGGGGGTTCCAGTTCCTAACTTAAGGCTACTGGTGGTTTTTTTTTTTTTTTTTTTTTTTTTTTACGCTTTCCAACCGCACTTTGAAGAAGCGTATATGCTCCAGCTTTGTCCGTCCGTCCGCACGATAACTCACCTGAAAATGGTTCGATTTCGACGAAATTTTAGTATGTGGTAGGGGACCACCTGGGGACAAATTCTAATGAAAATGGGTGAAATAGGGTCAAAGGTCAGGACATAGGAGCGGGATCCATTCCATTGCCTTTATGCATCATAACTTGCGTAATAATGGTTCGATTTCGATGAAATTTTAGTATGTGGTAGGGAACAAACTGGGCACGAACCCTATTAAAAATGGGCGAAATGGGGTCAAAGGTCAGGCAGGGCATAAGAGCGGGATTTATTCCAATGCTCTTATCTCTCCCTTCCCTGGAACCAGTGACCCTAAATTAGGGACGGGCGACTGCTTATAGCCCATTGAGTTGCTCACGGTGGTCGTTAAACCTCCAATCCCCCCCAAAAAAAAAAAAAAAAAAAAAAAAAAAAAATGCTCTTATGCGTCATAACTTGCGTACAAATGGTTCGATTTCGATGAAATTTTAG
The DNA here is from genome assembly GCA_039090855.1 of Macrothele yani. Taxonomy (NCBI): domain Eukaryota; kingdom Metazoa; phylum Arthropoda; class Arachnida; order Araneae; family Macrothelidae; genus Macrothele; species Macrothele yani. Next base: position 35,232,327 of record CM077011.1, read on the forward strand.
TATGTATTAAGGAACCAACTGGGAACGAACCGTAATGAAAATGGGCGGAATGGGGTCAAAGTTCAACACACTGGAGTATGTATGATCCATTCCATTGCCCTTGTGCATCATTACTTACCTAAAAATGCTTCGATTGCGACAAAACGTTATATGTTGTTCCAGAGGTATAGTGAACCGGTTCTGTTGAATGTCAACAAAATGGGGTCAAAGGTCATTGCATAAAGGCAAGATTTATTCCACAGCCATTATTCTCATAACTTGCGCAAAACTGTTTCTATTGCGACAAAACTTTAGAATATCATCGAAATGGGGTCAAAGGTCAGGACACAGGAGCGAGATTTATTTCACAGCCATTATCCACATAATTTTGGTAATAATTTCTGGTATGTTGGAAAGCGTATCATAATCAATGCATTGCATGATTTTACTAACTTGTTTGATTGAGAGTTTAACGACCACCGTGAACAACTCAACAGGTTATACGCAGTAGACTGTCCCTAATTTAGAGCCACTGGTTCTAGGAAAGGGAGAGATCCAGTGTCTTAGGACAAACACAACATCCATGTCTCACAGGGATTCGAACTCGGACCAATCTCGAACGAATGATCAGAAGCCATCGCTTAGACCACTGCGCCCCCGGGGCGGTCGACTGGTTCCAAGGAACTGTCAGAACCAACGAAATATGATAAGCTGTTACTTGTGTCGCATCCGGAATTCGAACCCGAGTTCAACTCGGACAATTAGCCAAGCACATTTCAACTCCATGTGCTGGCAATTTAATATCGAATATGGCCATCTCGTTGTGAATGACAGCAAGTATGAGACACGGAGTAGACCCTAAGTGGTGCTTGAGTTCGTTTCGGTTAAAGATAGATATTTATTCAGCAAAATATGGTGCAACTCTATCATTGTTGACGAAAGATAACATGAGCGTCAAGCAGATCTTTCCACCATGTCCCATAAATTTTCAATAGGACGGAAATCTGGAGATTGTGGATGTCACATGAGATGTAGAAATACTCTTCGTGCTCATGACACTGACACGATGTATTGTTGCACTGCCATACAAAAAGATGCTAGTACATACAGAAACATTTGTTTATGTGCATTGTAAAGTTACATTGAAAGGTACACCTGGTCCGACCCAGGTATACCCAGGATGTAATCTTATCTTTTCACTGCTATCAGCAAACCAAGTCCGTACAAACAGAACATCTCCCGTTACATGCTGCAACCTTCAGGTGCTTGAATTGTGTTCACAAAACTTAACATTCATGAGGTTCTCACCACATTGAGACCATTATTAGTGCAAAACCATTAATAGCTTGATTCATCCGACCACATTTCTCAGAACACTGCAAACGGATTTTTCTGCGATAAGTGGCTTCCGACTTAGCAGACGACTTCGAAGACACAATTTATTAAACTCCCTGCTCATGGTTCAGCTTAAAATGGGCTCCTTAAGGCCTTGGTTTAATTCATCAGCCAGTTGCTACACAGTTGAAGACCTGTTCTTCAGCACACTCCTCCAAAGTAGGAGCCACATTTATAACTTTTGGATATGGAAGGGGCCACTAATTTTCCCTTTTTGTTAATCGTGGCCCCCACTAATTTCCTTTTTTGTTAATCGTGGCCCCCACTAATTTCCCATTTTGTTAATCGTGGCTCCCACGAATTTCCCTTTTTGTTAATCGTGGCTCCGAGTAATTTCATTTTTTGTTAATCGTGGCTCCCACTAATTTCCCTTTTTGTTAATCGTGGCTCCGAGTAATTTCCCTTTTTGTTAATAGTGGCTCCCACTAATTTCCCTTTTTGTTAATCTTTGCCCCCAGTAATTTCCCTTTTTGTTAATCTTTGCCCCCACTAATTTCTCTTTTTGTTAATCTTTGCCCCCACTAATTTCCCTTTTTGTTAATCGTGGCCCCCACTAATTTCCCATTTTGTTAATCGTGGCTCCCACTAATTTCCCATTTTGTTAATCGTGGCTCCCACTAATTTCCCATTTTGTTAATCGTGGCTCCCACTAATTTCCCTTTTTGTTAATCGTGGGTTCCACTAATTTCCTTTTTGTTAATCGTGGGTCCCACTAATTTCCCTTTTTGTTAATCGTGGCTCCCACTAATTTCCCTTTTTGTTAATCTTTGCCCCCACTAATTTCCCTTTTTGTTAATCGTGGCTCCCACTAATTTCCCTTTTTGTTAATCGTGACTCCCACTTATTTCCCTTCCTGTTAATCGTGGTTCCTGTACATAATTTATCCCATACAACTTTCGCATTCCAAGATCTTTGTGGATGTGAAATAAAACAAGCGATCCGGAAGTATACATTTATTTACGTAACAGACATCACATTTTTTTTGTTTCCCTAACGACCACACCGAGCCACAGTTTGATACATATTAAATGGAATGAAATCATAAGAACGAACAATAAGGTTTACTAATTTCTCTCTCTGTGCGATACTTAGGTACGTGGAATAATGAATGTTATTTTCGTAAAACCAATGAAGAAATACATGCGAGTCATAAAAGTAAAAATTTACTAAACTATGGCGGAATCAACAGTATTTCGATATTATTATTCTTCAGATTTAGGCGAACGTAAGAAACAACTCTGACATCCATGAAATGTGATGTAGCTATGAAATTTCATTTGCAAGTTATAATCTGGCCTCAAGATAAAAATAAAAGCTGAATCGCAAGTGCATTAGTAAGAGGGATTGGTAAGTTTTGGTCTAGGATATCTACAGGTTATACCCCATCGTGTCATACATCTTTTTAAAGCTCTCGTCAATAGCAGGTACCTCCACTCCCACACCCCTCCCCTCTTTTCCTTGGGGTAATGCAGAGAAAGCCAAATTTCGCTATGACGTTTCCGTGATATAGGGTATCCCACTCGCTACCGAACCCGGCATTTCTTTAATAATATTAAGACCAATGAAGATATTGCAACGAGATTTGAAGTGGACTTACATCATTTCATGCGAAATGTGATGACATCACAACATGTGCTGGAAGTGGCCACCATTTGCGTCCATACAGCATTGAACCCGGCGTATCGCATTGTGGAGAGTCCTTGACGGTTCGTCCGCAGTCATTGTCTGAATTTCTTCGGTGATGTTGGCTTTCAAAGCATTTAACTCCCTCCTACATTTATCTTGGGCAGCAGATATCAAGCGAGAGTTTCATTGATGAAGAAATTAATTGGCGTAAAAAAAACTTGGTTGGAGAGCTTTTAGAAGGAACAGTACAATTTTTTTATGAGCAATGTGCCATTATGTCTTAAAAGTAAAATGTTTAACCAATGCATCATTCCAGTGCTTACATATGGAGCAGAGACGTGGACCTTAACTAAAAAAGATATACAAAGATTGTTAACAACTGAAAGTAGCATGGAGAGATGCAAGCTTGGTGTAACCAAGGAAGATCAAAGAAGGAACTCGTGGATAAGGAAAATACAAGAGTGGAAGACATCACGATCAGAGTAAAATCCTTGAAATGGCAATGGGTTGGACATATTGCCAGGAGAACGAACCACCGATGAACAACCGAAATTTTAGACTGGATTCCAAGGGACACGAAAAGACCCAGAAAAAGACCACAAGGGACATGGGTGGATGGAGGAGATTGGGCCAAGACAGTCCCCGTTGTTGAAGAAACTTGGGGTTGATCTTCATCCAGCAGTGGATTGATAATGATGATAGTTCAAATCAGATTTGTCGCGGTCCAGGACTTTTTACTCGTTTCCAGCTCTGTTCTGAAGTTGCAGATTTAGACGAACTTAAGAAACGGCTCTGGCACCGATGAAATGTGATGTAGCTGCGGAAGTCCATCTGCGCATGCGCAAGCTAAAATCTGACCTCAAGATAAAAAGAAAAGCTGAATCACAAGTTTGTTAGTGGGGGGGGGGGGGGGGTATTGGTAACTTTTGGTCTAGGATATTTACAGGTTACACCAATCGTGTCATACATGCTTTTAAAGCTCTCGTCAACAGCAGGTAAGTCCCCTTGGGAAGTGGGCGGTTGAGTTTGAAGCCAAATTTTGCTATGGCGCATAATTTACTAGTGTGGGGAAATATGCGTAGCATCAAAGTGTATTTTTGTAATGGTTTTTATCAAATGCAGCATCAGGTTTTCGTAATTTACGCAGACGGCAATAAGATATTGCTACGTTTATGTAAAACGTGATGAAATATTGTTCGCCGATAGTTAAATGAAACATACTGCTGAGTAACAATGAAATTAACAATTGTTGAGTCACATTATTAAAAAATCAGATTTCCGCAATAGTTTTGACTACTTCCGTTACCCATTTTCTTTACATCAAAATTTTTTACTTTGCTACCTGTCAGGAAAGATGCACAGCATAAAAAATGGAAGGGGTGTACATAAGTTTTCATCATCTGATGGCAAAATAAAGAAAACCATTTTTTTTTTTATTGAAGGTTTAACGACCGCCGTGAGCAACTCAATGGGTTATAAGCAGTCGCCCGTTCATAATTCAGGGCCACTGGTTCCAGGGAAGGGAGAGAGCCAGGGCCGTAAGACAAACACAACATCCATGCTTCACTGGATTCGAACTCTGACCCTTTCTCGGACTAATGGTCATAAACAAGCGTTTAGTCCACTGCGCACACCTGGGCGGCATAATATTAGGTGCTTAAATTAATTCCCGCTGTTTTTTGCCACACAAACACCTGTGTGTTGCCACAGAACGGTACAGGATAGTCTATTCAAAGTAGTGTCCGTTGGCAGCTACGACCCTTTCCCACCGTTGGGGTAACAAATGGATTCCGCGGTAGAAAACTGCAGGTTCTTTCGAGGCGAACCATTCATCGAACCATTTTCGGATATTCGCGACAGAAAGAAAATGCTGCTCTGACAGGCCATGTTGTAGCGACCGGAACAAATGGAAATCCGAGGGAGCAATGTCCGGGGAATAAGGCGGGTGGGTTAAGAAGTCCCATCCAAGTGCCTCCAAGAGTTCCTTCACGGATTTGGCGACATGAGGTCTAGCGTTGCCGTAGAGAAGAATAACCTTGTCATGTGGGATCCAGTTTCCGAGCTCCTGGACCTTTCCCATTGCCTTTAAACCTTTGCTAACCGTTGACTCATCGACTCGTGGTGTTTCAGACAACTCGTGGAGTATCGGACATGAATCCTTTTCCAATAAGGCCTCCAATGCGCCATCATCGAACTTTTTCGGCTGCCCAAGGCGCTCTTTGTCATTCACGTCATAATCGTTGGCTTTGAAGCGTCGTAACCACTCTCTGCATGTTGTTTCCGATAGGGCATGTTCCCCATAGACCTGCACTAGCAAACGATGGCTTTCCGCTGCAGATTTCTTGAGACGAAAGCCGAAGAGTAATGCTTCCCGCAAATGCTCCTTTTTTGGTACGAAACTCGACATCGTGAATGCGATACAAACTCGTGTCCTGTGCCCTCTGATCGCGTGTCACACACTGCTCCGCCCAGACTACGGACGGTACGTGCGTGCGTGCGTGCGCAAGGGAGGTCACGTGTGGCCCGGTTCACAGCACACCACTGCTGCGCTGTATTGGGCAATGGCGGGAATTAACTGAAGCACCTAATAACTTTAAACAATCTGAAATAGCTCGAAGGTTGTTCAAGCTTGGGTACTTCTTATCTGAAAAGGTGTTTACTTTTCCGTTTTCTAACCGAGGAGTGCCGCCCCGGTGGCGCAGTGGTCTAAGCGATGGCTTCTGATCATTCGTTCAAGATGGGGCCGGGTTCGAGTCCCGTGAGGCATGGGTGTTGTGTTTGTCTTACGGCATTGGCTCTTTCACTTCCCTGGAACCAGTGACCCTAAATTAGGAGGGCTATCCCGGGGGCGCAGTGGTCTAAGCGATGGCTTCTGATTATTCGTCCGAGATCGGTCCGGGTTCGAATCCAGGTGAGGCATGGATGTTGTGTTTGTCTTACGGCATTGGCTCTTTCACTTCCCTGGAACCAGTGACCCTAAATAAAGAGGGCCAGCCCGGGGGGGGAGTGGTCTAAGCGATGGCTTCTGATCATTCGTCCGAGAAGGGTCCGGGTTCGAATTCCAGTGAGGCATGGGTGTTGTGTTTGTCTTACGGCATTGACTCTCTCACTTCCCTGGAACCAGTGCCCCTGAATAAAGAGGGCCAGCCCGGGGGCGCAGTGGTCTAAGCGATGGCTTCTGATCATTCGTCCGAGATCGGTCCGGGTTCGAATCCCGGTGAGGCATGGGTGTTCTGTTTGTCTTACGGCATTGGCTCTCGCACTTCCCTGGAACCAGGGGATTTAAATTAGGGACGGGCGACAGCTTATAGCCCACTGAGTTGCGCACGGTGGTCGTTAAACCCCGAATTAAAAAAATAAAATCCAGTCGTTATGACAAGCGCAGTTACACTCTGCAGAAGAAAAGGCTGAAAATACATCAAAAGCTTATGTGTGCTTTCTTCTTCCGATAAAAAAGAAAATATTCGATATGTCTGCTAGACGTGGCGATATCGGGATTGATAATACGATAACATATATATGTATCAAAAAATGACATGCCTATGTATCAAAAGATATTCTCAGAATGGCATATGGCAGCAGTCAGACCCAATTTTATGAAGCAGCGGTGATTTTTATGAAAGTGAGAAATAATTGCCCGCGTAAAGAAGAAAAGATTGGAGTGGGGAAAACACCGTGATTCAATGCTTATATTTCTACAGTTCTATTTTCATTCCCCGTAGAAACTTCGGCTAGCGTGAGGAGCGAGTCTTCGTCTGCTGAAAGAGAAAAGAATATCGATCTGTCGCGCTTCAAAGAAGGCGGCAAAAATGACTGGGGAACTCTGGGATGTCTTGCTCGCTACATGCGTGGGGTTTTCCTAGGTCGTCTAACAACGGGATAATGACCGTTTGATTGACCACGGGTCGACTGCAATCTCGCGAAATCATCGATACACGGCAATTCTGGCTCATCCAGCCCAACAGTGTCCGCGATTTCCCCACGTAACTCTAAACCAGCTGACAGGAAGAGAGAGAGAGTGCGGTCTGCTGAAAGAAGAAATCAGTCGAAAACTCCGGTTTTGTTCGTTGCGTGGTGTAGCAAAAAAGATACTTTGCCCAAAAAATATGAAAGCCTCACTGATTAAGCAGGAGCCTTCTGATACATAAACTAAAAGGTAAATACAGCTTTCATGCTGCTTATGAAAATTTCGCCAATATAGCTGAAAAAATCCTCGTATCAATTTTCTTTTTTTCGTCATTTTTAGCACGTGTTTTGTAAAAAAAAAAATATTTTTTTACAGTATCACTTTGTCCGTCCGTTCGTCTGTGAATACCGCATCTCTGCAACTATTAGCCCGATTTGAAAAATTATTTTTGCATTGAAATGTGAGAACGATCAGGTTTTTTTCCTCCGGCGCACAACTTCGCCGCTGGAGAACGTAAATGAATTAGGTACAGTTTATTTATCGACTTCAGAATACATTTTATCCCATATCACTACTTCTAAACATCACACTGCAAACATTTTTAACGAAGACTATTTTGGGTACAGTTTATTTTTCAAGTAATGTATAGTTTTTCCGCTAGAGGGCGTAAAGGTGAATTGCAATATCTCCCAAATATCTATGTTTCTAAATGATCGATTTGAAAAATCTTTTTGCATCGGATAGATCTTTTGGTGTTAAATATTCTGCATATAATTTCTAATTTTTGTTAAAGCACGGTTTTGTCACTAGGAGGCGTAAATACGCATTTCTATTTCTGACGCATTTGCAATAATATCCGCGATTCTGAAAATCCGATTGAAAAAAATGTTTTGTTGTCACATACCGCTCATTACGGAAAACCTTTCCAAAATACCTTCTGCTAAAAACGATGTATAGTTTTTCCACCAGGGACGTTGATGTATGTCCTATTTTTCTCGACATCTCTGCTTCCAGCAGTCCGATTTGGAAATTTCTTTGTCTCTTTGTCCGAGAGGGTTTTTAGTGCGAAATGTTTTGCATACAATTTCAAATTTTTCTGAACGTACAAGTTTGCCACCAGAGAGCAGAAGCTCACGTTTGTGTTTAAAGCACGTTCACAGCAATATCTGCGCTTCCAAAACCCGACTGAAAAAACTCTTTTTTCATTCAGATCTACCAACTACGAAAACTTTTCGTAGGTACTTCTTACAGAAATAATGCAAATTTTTTTCCTCAAGAGGCACTAATATTTAATATCTTCTTCTCGATATCACTGATTCTGATCCGATTTAAAAAATACTTTAACACCAGATGCAATTTTCCTTGTGGAATATTTTTGTTTGTACTTGTGGGTATTCGGAGTTCACAGTACTGGCGCTAGGTGGTGTTAATGAGCAGTTCTTTTTGCAGCTGTATTTCCATTCCTAAATATCGTATCGGGAACTTTTTTTTTTTTTTTACAGCAGGCCATCCCACAGTAAAGATGGGGAACATTTTCCTTTTTAAATAATGCACAGTTTCTACGCTAGAGGGGGTTTCTACGCTAACTGTGCATTATTTTTAAATAATGCACAGTTTCTACGCTAGAGTTAATGACAAAAGGTTTTTCACGTTATCGCTGCCCCCAGGAGATGTACACTATTTCAAACATTCTTTTACTTTAGCATATGAGGATTACTTTTCACATATTTTCTACCTTCCATTATTCAAAATTCTTCCTCTAGGTGACATTAACCTATAGGATGTTTTCCTCTGTGTCTCTTTTTCTAACTGTTCGATTTGAAAATCCCTTCGTCTCTGACCCCTTTTTTTTTTTTTTTTTTTTTTTTGATTGGATTTTTAACGACCACCGTGAGCAACTCAATGGGCTATAAGCAGTAGCCCGTCCCTAATTTAGGGTCACTGGTTCCAGGGAAGGGAGAGAGCCAGTGCCGTAAGACAAACACAACATCCATGCCTCACCGGGATTCGAACCCGGACCCCGTTCGGACGAATGATCAGAGGCCATCGCTTAGATCACTGCGCCACCGGGGCGGCCTCTGATACCTTCCTTCACCTACGAGAACATTTTCGTTCACAGTTTGCTAATTTTCGTAACATACTTTTCATCCGCTATCGGAAGAAAGTAGCTATTTCTATTTCTAGATGTTTTATTGATTGTAGAAACTGCTTTATTTATTTACATATTTATTCGTAACGGGCTCCATTGACTATGAGTGGCTTCGTTTGAAACATTTTATTCATGTAGGAAAGTATTCAAAAAGACATGCTGATCACAACCAAAATTTGGTGGCATCTTTCCTGCTTTTCTTTTTGTTAGACTCCGCAGAAAGAATGGGTTTGCTTTGTTTTATCGACAGCGGAAAACCTCGATGCATCAACATTGCATTGAACAACGCGTTACAAAAAAATAAACAGAAAAAAAAAACAAGTTAGTAAAATCATGTAATGCATCATGATACGCTTTCCAACATACTAGGAATCATTACTCAACTTATTACTCAAGTTATAAGGATATTGGCTGTGGAATAAATCTCGCTCCTGTACCCTGACCTTTGACCCCATTTCGATTATATTCAACAGAACCGGTTCAATATACCTCTGAAACAAAGTACTAAAGTTTTGTCGCAATACAATCATTTTTAGTCAAGTTATGAGAATAGCTGTGCAATAAATCTCGCTCGTGCCCTGACCTTTGACCCCCACTCCGACGATATTAAACAGGATTGATTCAGTGTACCTCCGGAACAACATACTAAAGTTTTGTCGCAAATGAAGCATTTTTACGTAAGTTATGAAGCATAAGGGCGATGGAATGGATCCTGCTGTTCTTTGATCCCATTTCCAATATAGGGTTCCTCCCCAAACTGTTCTCTATCACATACTAAAATTTCATCGAAATCGAACCATTTTTACGCGAGGTATCGTGCGGACGGACGGACAGACAGACAAAGCTGGAGCATAGACGTTTCTTCAACCTACGGTTGGAAAGCGTGAAAAACTGTGCTTTGTGCGGAATGTTTCCTTAAAGATTTCTAGCCAGTAGCAATGCCCATTTTCATTTTTCGTTACTTAGTTTTGTTTGGGGATTTAATGACCACCGTGAGAAACTAGATGGGTTATTATTCCCCGTTCCTAATTTAGAGCCGACGATTCCAGGAAAGGGAGAGAACCAGTTCCGTAAGCGAAATGCAACATTCACGCCTCATCGGGATTCGAACCCGGATCCATCTCGGACGAGTGGTCATAAGTCAGCGCTTAAACCACTGCGCGATCGGCGCGGCGTTTCGGGGTTTAACGATCACCATGAGCAAGTCTGTGGACTAATTACAGTCGCCCGTCCCAGATTAAGGGCTACTGGTTTCGGGGAAGGCAGAGAGTCAGTGCGGTAAGACCAACACATCACCCGTGCTTGAACCGGGATTCGAACGCGGACACATCTCGAACAGCCCATAGAAATCAAAACTGCGTTAAATGATATAAGCAATAGAAAACAGCGTTAATCATTGGACACCGAAAAGAAAATCAGCATTAAAGTTACCAACCAAAGACCTCGCAAAACCGTACTATAGACATTAAAACACAAAGCAAGTACTTTGAGGGAAAGCATCTAGCAAGGCAGTTATCTAATTTACAGAAATTTTTGACTTAACACATCGGTTTGACAACCAACAATTTAATTAAAAAGGAAAAGCCATTCGCAATTTTATTTAAAACTAGTGTATAGCTCGCCCTAGGACGGTTGTTTTAAAGCTTTAAATAAATATTAATATATAAAGGATGTTGTCCGTCCTGTGAGGGGAGTGAAATTTTTAATTGAAGCAGATTGAAAAAAATCAAATAGACGCTGGATTTCTGTAAGGAAATATAGCAAAAACTTTTATAGTAAGAACTCATTCATGTTAGAACAAAAATTATATGCTATTTATTTCCGTTTTTCAAAAGACCTCCCGAGAAACAACATTATGTGTAAAATATTTGTTGTTTAATAATTGTAGATTAGAGCGTTTAGATAGAACGATATTTTGCAAAATGTGTAATATAATCAGCACTAAACTCGGAAAGTTGTTTTCGTGTAAACTTACCTTAATAACTTTTACTTTGATTTTTCGCGTTAAATTAATTTTTTTCTCCGGCACACTTATTCTTTTCACGGCTTGTTTTAGACTGTCCTATTCGACAGTTAGTTTTAAACTTCATAATAAAGCTTTTTCTACAAAATAATGCGACATCTGATATTACCAATCGGAACTATCTAAATTCTCGACAATGTACTATTGCAGCGGCATCTGCTTTTAGATGCAATCTTGCTCACTTTGACATCTCAAGATTCCAGTTTTTATCGTACGTTAGAGCGTTTCGGTAGACCGATATTTTGCAAAATGTTTCATATAAACAGCACTAAACTTGGAAAGTTAGTTAAATTAAAAAAAGTAAAAAATAATTAAAGCCTACAAATTAATATTCGAATGGTGCTAAATTAAATTAATATACAGACACAACTTGCCATGATATTACGATTTTTATGCGAATTTTGTAGATCGCATAAATAGAACTTGATCATTGATAATCCAATGTTTTTAAATTAGCACGTGATCACCTTGACATCTCAATGCGATCGCGTGCTATTATATAGCAGCCAATCATTTTGACATCGCGAGAGCACAAACGAATTGTTTGATAAGTGATGGCGCAACAATGCAGACGTTGCTGTGACGCAAGCATTCCGGAGAGAGACTGATCTGGGAGTTTATATATATTATGAGAAGAAAAATCTGCTTGATTAATCCTTTTTATTGTCCATGAAGTGTGCCCTAACCGTTGGCATCTGTAAACGCTGATGAGAAGAGAGAACACCTTTAACGTTCGTAGAAAGCAATAGGACCATTAGAATGCTGCAAGCACTACTTAGACATATCGCTGCTGCAGTGTTGACGTGTTCCAAAGTGCAAAAAGTATACTCCATGCTTATTGTCAGGAGTAAGGCGATGTCGCAGAACGAGTGAGAAGTGGTCGTCAGAGGATAAATACAGCCCGGGAAGATCGGAATTTCATAATAAACGCTCGTACAAACACTACAATGTCCATTCGGTACATTCGAGATGTTCTAAATGTTAGAAAATACTCGAAATATGTCTCTCGGTGTCTCGTATTCACCTTGGGACGCTCCTTCGTTGCCGAGGGGGAGAGGTGGTTCTGTATCCTTCTTGAAGCTAAAATACAGCCTCTGAGTGTTACGAAGAGCGGAGCAAACTTTTATAATAATATGAATTACAACAAAAAAAAACTAACATTAAGAATACATCACTAACGTCGCGTTAAGTAATCAAGAGGTCCAAAACTGATTGCATTAGAAAGCTCTATAGTTGAGACGTCCTTTGTGTCAAACACCACTGTTTGTGGCAATCTGTAAAAGAAAAAAAGGCATGAGCAGACGCGGCAAACAACATCTATTGTGGCAGGAAAACTGTCGAGGTGTCCTATTCGGCGATGAATCCAGATCGGAAAATACCTATTCTGACAGGAAAAAAAAAGCCAAAGCATCCTATTCAGCGATGAGTCCAGATTCGACAACACCTATTGTCGCAGAAAAACGGGCAAAAATGTCCTTTTCTGCGGTGAGTCCAAATGAGTCACCTTTTGTAGCAGAAAAACTGGCAAAGTATCTCAATCTGCGATGAGTCTAGATTCGACAACACCAATTGTGGCAAGAAAACAAGCAGGCAACGTGACCTATTCTTTGACGAGTTCAGATTCAGCCTATACATTCCGATTGTCAGCGACTGAATGGCTGGAGAAATAAGAACACCCGGAAGTCAGCATGCTTGCTAATTTGTGCGTTTGTTCTGTGTCTGCTCAGTCATGATGTGGGGGAAGAATGTTTCGATGGCCCCCACAGATTCGCACGTTTGTCCAGGTCACATTAACGCCAACGTGTACCGAGATGGTATCATCAGGAGTACTGTGACACTTTTCCATGGTCCTGCATGACATAGCTTCCCTTTTATTCCGTTTCGGAGTTTGACGACCACCATGGGTAACTCTTGTGGCTACAAGCGGAAATTCCGTTTTTATTATTATTATGGCAATTTTAAATATTACCTGTATTGGGTGACTGTGGAAAATAAATTCTGTTGCCTTTAGAAAAAGGTTATATTTCGCATTGACAGCGATTCCCCCTATAGCTGGATGACGCGACGCTTTGGTAAAAACTACGCAACGCCCTTCTTTCATCCCTTGATTGTTTTGCGGTGATTTCCATCAGACACAGTGGCATGAGAACACTCATTGGCAAAGTCGGAATTTAAAGTCTTATGCCGGGGAATGACCTATACCCAACATAGCTCTGCATAAACTGACTATATAAATACGTCATGGGGGTGGCGACTATCAGAGGAACAGCCGATCTGGCGTGTGCCATGACAACACTGTTGCGGAAGTCTCTTATTATCCCGATATTGCCAATTAGCGGCGATGCAAATTAAATCCGTTTTTAGTGGCTGCTAAATTAATATCCAAGATAAACTGACATAAGTTATTAATATATCTAAAATCACACACACAAAAAAAAAAACCCCGTCGTAAATTTCTTCCAAATCTAGTGCATCAGACATTTAAAAAGTTAAATAGTCTATACTAGTGATCCGAAACTTCTTGGCGTAGAATAGAAATTAAAGTTTCCAAGCTTTCGCACATCAACCAGATGGTTTTTTCAAGGAAGGTATTTCTATTCTACGCCAAGAAACGTCGGATCACTAGTATGAATATACTATTTAGGTACAGTTGCGGTATTGTTCCTTGTTATTAATTTAAAAACTTCTTTACAGAAGGAATTGAGACAAGGGACCACCATTTCATCCAAGCTCTTCAATGCCCCATTGCTTACACAAGCAAGTGAGACAAGGAGTCACCATTTCGTCCAAGCTCTTCAATGCCCCATTGCTTACTCAAGGAAGTGAGACAAGGAGTCACCATTTCGTCCAAGCTCTTCAATGCCCCATTGCTTACTCAAGGAAGTGAGACAAGGTGTCACCATTTCGTCCAAGCTCTTCAATGCCCCATTGCTTACTCAAGGAAGTGAGACAAGGAGTCACCATTTCGTCCAAGCTCTTCAATGCCCCATTGCTTACACAAGCAAGTGAGACAAGGAGCCACCATTTCGTCCAAGCTCTTCAATGCCCCATTGCTTACACAAGCAGTGTGAGACAAGGAGTCACCATTTCGTCCAAGCTCTTCAATGCCCCATTGCTTACACAAGCAAGTGAGACAAGGAGCCACCATTTCGTCCAAGCTCTTCAATGCCCCATTGCTTACACAAGCAAGTGAGACAAGGAGCCACCATTTCGTCCAAGCTCTTCAATGCCACATTGCTTACACAAGGAAGTGAGACAAGGAGTCACCATTTTGTCCAAGCTCTTCAATGCCCCATTACTTACACAAGCAAGTGAGACAATGAGTCACCATTTCGTCCAAGCTCTTCAATGCCCCATTGCTTACACAAGCAAGTGAGACTTTCGTCCAAGCTCTTCAATGCCCCATTGCTTACACAAGCAAGTGAGACAAGGAGCCACCGTTTCGTCCAAGCTCTTCAATGCCCCATTGCTTACACAAGCAAGTGAGACAAGGAGCCACCGTTTCGTCCAAGCTCTTCAATGCCCCATTGCTTACACAAGCAAGTGAGACAAGGAGCCACCGTTTCGTCCAAGCTCTTCAATGCCCCATTGCTTACACAAGCAAGTGAGACAAGGTGTCACCATTTTGTCCAAGCTCTTCAATGCCCCATTACTTACACAAGCAAGTGAGACAATGAGTCACCATTTCGTCCAAGCTCTTCAATGCCCCATTGCTTACACAAGCAAGTGAGACAAGGAGCCACCGTTTCGTCCAAGCTCTTCAATGCCCCATTGCTTACACAAGCAAGTGAGACAAGGAGCCACCGTTTCGTCCAAGCTCTTCAATGCCCCATTGCTTACACAAGCAAGTGAGACAAGGAGCCACCGTTTCGTCCAAGCTCTTCAATGCCCCATTGCTTACACAAGCAAGTGAGACAAGGAGCCACCGTTTCGTCCAAGCTCTTCAATGCCCCATTGCTTACACAAGGAAGTGAGACAAGGAGTCACCATTTCGTCCAAGCTCTTCAATGCCCCATTACTTACACAAGCAAGTGAGACAATGAGTCACCATTTCGTCCAAGCTCTTCAATGCCCCATTGCTTACACAAGCAAGTGAGACAAGGAGTCACCATTTCGTCCAAGCTCTTCAATGCCCCATTGCTTACACAAGCAAGTGAGACAAGGAGCCACCGTTTCGTCCAAGCTCTTGAATGCCCCATTGCTTACACAAGCAAGTGAGACAAGGAGCCACCGTTTCGTCCAAGCTCTTCAATGCCCCATTGCTTACACAAGCAAGTGAGACAAGGAGCCACCGTTTCGTCCAAGCTCTTCAATGCCCGATTGCTTACACAAGCAAGTGAGACAAGGAGCCACCGTTTCGTCCAAGCTCTTCAATGCCCCATTGCTTACCCAGGAAAGTGAGACAATGAGCCACTATTTCATCCAAGCTCTTCAATGCCACGTTGCAGAATGTCTTTCAATCATTGAACTGGGAACATAAGCACATGGAAATTAATGTTTTTTTTTTTTTTTTTTTTTTGATTGGAGGTTTAACGACCACCGTGAGCAACTCAATGGGCTATAAGCAGTCGCCCGTCCCTAATTTAGGGTCACTGGTTCCAGGGAAGGGAGAGAGTCAGTGCCGTAAGACAAACACAACATCCATGCCTGACCGGGATTCGAACCCGGACCCATTTCGGACGAATGATCAGAGGCCATCGCTTAGACCTCTGCGCCACCGGGGCGGCAATGATTGGTTAACATCCTCTCCTATTTCTGACGATAATAATTTTTGGAAGTATCCCTTCAGAGCTGCATACGATGATCGAGGAACTTGCACACAAAAGCAAAAGCGTGGAACTAAACTTACCTTAGGTCTCCCTTAAAGATGAACTTAGAGAAAACAAAAGTGACGCAATGATATTTTTAAAGAATTGAAAATTTAGAGATTAATGTGCCAAATTTAGAAGCAACTGATGCCTATATCTACCGTGGACAACAAATATCCAACAAGGCCGACATCGGAGAAGAAATTGATTAGAAGAATAAAACTTTGCTGGAATACATTTAGAAGAATCAGTACACTTTTCGAGAGCAGTTTGCCATTATGTCTTAAAAGAAAAGTGGTTCATCAAAATACAACTTCTAGTTCTTACTTATGGGTCAATAATTCGGACCCTAAATGGAAAAGACGAAGGCTCTTGTCAACTGAAAGAAGCATGCAGGGATGCATGCTTAGCGCAACCAAGAAAGCTAGAAAAAAACAACTTGTGGATAAGGAAAACATCAAGAGTTGATGACATCATGATCAAAGTAAGGCTTTCAAGTGGCAATGAACTGGACATACTGCTAGAAGAACTAACGACCGTTGTACAACTGAAACACTAGACTGCATATCAAGAGAAAGAAGAAATCCACTATGAGAATACGTGGAAGATCGGTGGATGAGCATGCCGGAATGACATGCAAGAGAATTGCTCAAGGCAGAGTTGTGGAAGAGGATTGGGGAGACCTTCATGCAGCAGTGGATTGAGAGTGGTTAATGATGATATATTCGTGTTCTAAATCATTATTTAGAAACAGAGAAACATCAGCTATTTACTTCGAATTTTTAAAACATTTGTTCGTTAAAAGTGAGCTCACTTTTTAATGAACAAATGTTTCAAACGGACCAAAAAACAAATAAGTAAAATCAAACAGAAGATATCCTGATACATTATTTTAGACTGGCACACTATTGCACAGTTGTTGGTAAATGGTAACATTGCTAATTAATTGGTTCCATTTTGATAAAATGAACTGTTTCAGATTTATTGTAACAGTTGTCAGAACTGCAAGTCATATAATACATTTCCATTTTCAATAAGAGAGGAACATTATTAATCAATGAATAGCCATAGCATGAGATAAATCGTTCATCCAATTATATATTAGTGTCCATGTAAATCAAAGTATCCATAAAAAGAGTAGGTTCTCTCAATCTAGGCAAATAAGCAATAAGTCGTAAGGGTGTTTTTTTTTCCCCTGATTGGAGGTTTAACGACCACCGTGAGCATCTCAATGGGCTATAAGCAGTCGCCCGACCCTAACTCAGGGCCACTGACTTCAGGAAAGGGAGAGAGCTAGTACTGTAAGACAAGCACAACTATAACAACGAAGTAAATTTCTCCGTCATTTTTATCCGCGCCGGGGCTCGAACCCGTATCCCCTCATTCCGGAATAAGTCACTCTACCAACTGAGCTACGCGGACGTTTTATTCTGATTCCTATCTGCCTTTATGTCGTGTGCGTCCTGCTGGCAGGTACGTCACATCTCCCCCCGAAAGAGGGCCGGGGGCATAACCCACGGGTCAGCCGTGACCATGAATCGTTGCAGGCAGCCATCCACTGTAGAACGTGCACTTGAGAACTCCCAGTCAATCTGCTGTGTGGAATGCAACATCACACATTTTTATTTTTCGAAGCGCTGGAGAAGGAATTCTCGGATTTTTCCTGTCTCGCGGTGTGGAAATAACATCACACCAATGCGAGATTTTTGAACGGTCGGGTCATCCGGATAGTTCGGGCGCCATTATAACGAAGTAAATTTCTCCGTCATTTTTGGTCTACGCCGGGATTCGAACCCGAGGCCGCTTATTCCGGAACAAGTCGCTCTACCAACTCAGCTACGCAGACGATTATTCTGATTCCTATCTGCCTTTATGTCGTGTGCGTCCTGCTGGCAGGTACGTCACACAACATCCATGCCTCACCGGGATTCGAACCCGGACCCATCTCGGACGAAGATCAGAAACCAGCGCTTAGACCACTACGCCACCCCGTAAGTTTTAAACTCACGGCGAAGGTTTAGACAAAACTAGTTATGTTCTACTGGACTTTTGTGCTACGCATCAGGATGAAGTTGAATTAGATTGAACATATATTCCGAGTCCTACTCTTCTACTTTCAACAGTGTACTACTGTTGAAAGTAGAAGAGCCTGATTACAGCTTCTCAGGGAATCACAAGAACGGTGTCAATCTGTGTGTCACTCCCACTCTGACACACACCTTCCCTCCCCACACCACTCACACACGCGCACACCGCATGTACGGCTTTATGACCTACTCAAAACTTCCTCCTACTGCTGCCTAAGTAAAAAATTTTTGAGTAAACATTTGTTCAGGTCCGTGCAGGTTTTTCTAGAAACACACATTATGAAATTCCCAAAGAGAACAAAATATGAGCGAAAATTAAAAGAAAAAGAAGAATCTACGCATCTTGTGCAAACATGGGAAGAGCAAGCAAGCAAGAGTTCCGAAAAAGTACTTCAGAAAAGAAGTTCCAGAACAGTAAAATTCTTCCTCTCGGAGGAGAACCCATCGCCTTTGCTAAAATCTAAAGAATGTGAAACCCAGATATTCCCTCTCTCCCTGAAGAGCAAAGAATCTTGAGGTTCGTATTCCTCGGGAACGTAAGTTCATGGTTGGATTGGTTAGAATTCCAGATCGTAGGGGGTTTGCTCCATACAGCTTGCGTGTCACGCACAGATGCAGGGAAAAGTAGTAAGTACGCACAGGTCTGATTTCAAGGGGACGGAAAAAGGGGGAGAGACAAGAGTACCGTATTTACGAAATTACCCGTGTTAAATTCTTGAAACATCTCCGCAGTGATAGCCAGACTCGCTAATCAAACACAAGGGTTCCGAAAGAAAGATAGACGCCCTACAAACTGAATTATCGTCAGTCAACAGCGCTGATTGACAGTTTTTGACAAACACAGGTTGAGATCTGCAGGTGCTTAATCCACGGCGCACACAGAGGCTTTCAAATAATCTCTGCGCGTTAGCATGAACTGAATCGAAGGAATATATAAAGATTTAATTTACCACCAATTGTCTTTCTCGCTAGAGCGGTAGGCGTATGTTTCGGCTTTTTTAATTTTGATGTTTCAGTTGCACTTTACAGACGATTTCGATGTTTAGTCAAAACACGGAAACTATAATTAAATATCGACTAAAACGCACATGGGTGATTTATATACAGCGTACGAATTCTTAGGTGACCCTCAGGTCCCTGACCAGAGTTTTATACGCATACCCTCAACACCCCTCCCCAAATTTCCAGTCGGATCATACCGCAAGCTTCCCCATGTAATTATGCAACAATAGTTAATTTCATTGTTACTCAACAATATATTTTGCTAAACTATCGCCGAACAATATTTCATCACGTTTTACATAAACTTAACAATATCTCATTGCAGTTTGCGTAAATTATGAGAACCTGCAAATTTTGAAGATGACAATCCGATTTTTGACGTAAATGTGACAAGGATGGTAAGTCAGATAATATCCGAAAACTTGAAAATTTTCATTGTCCTCCAGATTCGCTTAACATGAAACCTCCAGATTCGCTAAACATGAATGCCGGTTGCTTCGACTAGCGAATCCTGTTATGGTTAAATTCAAATTGATCGGAAACTTGGTCGTTCTGGGTGGTGTAGTAGTTAGCATACCCGGGCGTTTTCTGGGAGACGCGGGTTCCAGTCCCGCCCCAGGACGATGAAAATTTTAAAGTTTTCGGATATTATCTGACTTACCATCCTTGTCACAATTACGCCAAAAATCGGATTGTCATCTTCAAAATTTATATTATATGGCGTAATCCCGTATTTCTTTCATGATTTATGAGAACATGATACTAAATGTGATAAAAGCCATTACAAAAATGCATTTTGATGCCATGCATCTTTCCCGACAATAGTAAAGCGTGCGTTGTAGGAAAATTTGGCTTCTTCTAGACCTCTCTCGCCCCCAAGTGACAGTGGCGAATCCAGAGGGAGCGACTGGGACGATCCCCCCCGAACCCCAACGATGTCTTCACGTTTAAAGTAGCGAAGATCGTAAACGATTAACTTTGCATATTTTGTTTTCAGTTTTCTAAAAAACATTAATTAAACTTGGTACGGAGGATTTAAAATACTTATTACATTGATTTAGGTTTAGTAAAAGAAGAAACATAAGGTAATGGAATAAAGAAAGAGAGAGAGAGTAAAAGAGAGAGCGCAAATAATAAAGGGAAAACAAGGACAGCCAGCGGGGGTAAAAAAACATCGGGATATTATTTGTTAGTTCTTTGCTACTGTCATATTATATTGTCTAGCATCCGTAACGTTTCGAAACATGGTAAGGCAGAGCTTGGTACTGAAATCAGAGTAGGTGGGAGAAACTGTGAATAACAAACAGATCTACGAACGTATCTTAATTGGGTCAAAGAAAATTCGTAAAAATGTCCCCACCGCTTTCTTCCAGATGGTCTTTTTAGGACTTTTCTTTTTTCTTATTTTAACTGCTCCCTCACGCCTCACGGGCGCTTCCCGTTGTTCCACCCACTCTGAAGTCAATCCCCGCTTGGGTGGGGTGGGCTGGGAGGGAGGCTGCGTGGCTAATACGGGATAATTTTCGGCATCTTCTACTACTGACGTTATGTATATATACTAAAGTTATATTAAAAAAAATAACGTTTCATGATGACTTCTGCCCTCCTTTTTGTACCTTGAAAACCACCCCCTCCTAGAGTAAACTTGTGGATCCGCCCCTGCTAAGTGAGAGTTAAAAACTACAGACGAGAGCTTTAAAATGATGTATAACACAATCAGGGTACACTTTGTGAATGTCCAAGACCAAAAGTTATCATTCCTCCACACTAACAACACACTTGCGCTTCAGCTTTTCTTTCTATCTTGCGATAAGATTTTAGCCTACGCATGCGCAGATGGACTTTTGTAGCTACATCACAGTACCCCGATGTAAAGGTCTTTCTTACGTTCGTCTAAATCTGAATAATAATAATAAATATTGTTTTTAAAAAACTTAATCGAAGTACTTATTGCCGCAGCCATAGTTATAGGAAATATTTACCTTTATGACTGGCATATCTTTCATTGTTATCAAGACAAAGCATTCATTAACCCACCTAATTAAGGGTTACACGACAAAAGCGCGAAGCGACAAAAGCGCGATACGACAAAAGGGCGAAGCGACAAAACCGCGATACGACAAAAGGGCGAAGCGACGAAAAGGCGCACGACTACCAGACTAACGATTCACTAAACTAGAAGAACTATTTAACCAATTTGAAAGAAACGTTAAGAAGTTATAAATTTCCAAATCGCTTATTTCATTGTATATTCAAATCCCAACTGAAAGCAAATGTTAATATTTCTGTATTTCAATAGACTATAGGGAGTGCTTTTAAAAATACATTATTTTCAAAATGGTCCATTAGGACTTCAAGGAAATTATTTATTTCTTTGGGTATTCAAATCTCAATTGAGCGCAGATGTGACATTGTTTGTACTGAAATGTAACCTATGCAGAAGGCTTTCTAAATTATGTTATTTAAAAAAAAAGCCTTAAGGGCCCTTTGAGTAAATTTCTTATTTCTTTGTATACTCAAATCTTAACTGAAATCAGACATGGCATTTTTTGTACTCCAATGCATCCTAAGATCCTATAGAAAAGTTTATAGTTGAAGACCAAAAATTGTATGCAAGTGTCTGGTGGGCAAATGTCCGGGTGGCAAGCATCCGGACCCCACGCAAAGTCCTTGTAGCGGTGTTTAATGATCTATTTCGTTTTTTACGAAAATACAGAACATAAGTAAGCAAATAAAAAGTAACAATTAAAAATTGTGACAGAAAAAGAGTAAGAATACTTAAATTGTTTACTCTTGATTCTTGAATATACAAAACACACTTAAGCAAAATGTCACAATGTTTTGCACATAGTAAAAGCCTTTTCTATTGACACTGTTATATAAAAAAAAAAAGACAGGTCTCTGTTTTATCTTCCTGCGAAGAACATTCTTTAGTTTATTGTATTCTGAAGTATGCGTAGTTATGTGCAAATAAGTGTAATATACGTATAACGCCTTATCCTCACTGTTGCAAAAATTTCATTTATTCAACTGATACACTTTCTCTTGCTAATAGACATGTATAGAAAATATTGCTATGGCTGTGGAAAGGGGCCTCAAAAGTCTTCTGGAATAGCTGATGCTTTCCCGCCATCCAGTTTTTATAAACTAAAGCGAAAATGGTTTCTTGAAGATTTTACACTCATTTACTGGAAGGAAAACAACAACATCCAAAAATTACTTTTCTTTTTAATATTCCATTCAAAGCTGCTGTTAAAAATTTCTGGCAATTTCTTTAACCAATTTCATGTGAAGTTTTCACAAAAATTTTCAAAAATCCATTTGTTAAGGCAGTCTTAGACATGAGGCACCCCCGCACTGCGGGAGCTATCAGTACACCAATGATGGTTGCCCTTTTTTCTTAATTCAAGACGAAAACAGCAGAAGACAGTCTTACTAGATAGGAGAGGGTCTCCCTGACCATCAAGCTCTCATTGTGTTAAACCTTGAAAGGACCACTGTCCCCTTCCTGACAAAGAAAATTCCCTGATGATATCCCATACCAACCACAGAAGGGGGTAGGATGAAAGTCCTGGTGGAAGGACTTGTTGTATCATAGAAAAAAAAATAACGATCAGTTATAAACAACCTGACATATATACTGTCTATCTTAAATACTACGACCTAAGAATACGTTAAGTACACTCCCCATTCTCTCTGGGGTCGGAAGCAGAAAGCAGGAAATTTCTTTTCCACGAAGGACAACAGCGACTCTCACAGATGGTCTATTCCGACCCTTCAAGGTCTCACCGGACAGCCAAGTAAAAAGATCAAGCAATCTAGAATTCAGGTTACGGTTAAGTAACTAACACTAGATCAAAATGGTATCCTAACAAGGCAAAAGGTCTAATAGTCGGGGCCAGGTGTAATAATTATTATTTTTATTTTATTTTTTTCCTCGACAATCCTAAGTAGCTCAAACCGTGCCATGGAAAGGGTTGAACTACTTAGAATTTCTTGCTGTGAAGAAAATCTTTCTTAAAAACAAGAAATGAAACAAAATAAGGTTTCCGGGGCCCTTTTGGAAATATCTCTTCGGACATTTCTGGAGGTTGCAGTTGAAGCACAAAAAATTTCATGCATGCGTTAAATTTCGCTTTGAATGTACGAAGAAGGCAAGTTCAGAAAAGGGCTCCATATCCTTTTTTGGAAAAGCCTCTTTTAGAAAGACTTCTATATAGATTTCGGTGTACAAAAGATGATACGTCTGATTTCAGTTGGGATTATTTGAATTCACAAAGAAATACTGAATTTACTGAAAGGGCCCCGGGGCCTTCTTGGAAATAACATCGTTTAGAAAGCCTTCTATATATAAGATGAGACGTCTGATTTCAGTTGGGATTTGAATACACAAAGAAATATGTAGTTTCCTCAAAGGGACCCCCGGTGCCGATTTTGGAAATAATATCTTTTAGAAATATTGCAGTTGAAGTAGAAAAATATCAAGCCCGTGGATTCGCCCTTTTGTCGTGGAGCCTTTTTTACGCTTCGCTCTTTTGTCGTGCGGCCTTCTGTCGTATCGCCCTTTTGTTGTATCGCTCGTTTGACGTTCGCCCTTTTGTGGTGCTTACTTTTGTCGTGACGTGCTACTTAAGCACTGCTCAATGTCGAAATTAGTAAAAATATTGTTATGACTTAATTCCACTTGTTATGTACCAGACTGTGGCTCGGTGCGGTCGTGAGTGACGCGAATAAATGTATACTTTGGAATCACTCGTTTTATTTCAAACCCACAAAAGGTCTTGTCATGCGAAAGATGAATAACTTAAAATTTTCTACAAGGAGTACCAGAACTCTCTCAATTTTTTTTTTTTTCTGAAACGTTTGCAATGTCAATAACCAGTAAATTCATGTACGTTTGTGTTTTCTTTCTTGCTTCTGCGGCGCCATTGTTTCCCTAGCGAAGAAATTTTATATTGTTTTTTCCACTAAATCGTTTTCTCATTCCCTCAACATACAATTTTCAGTTTTTATGCATTAATTAGCAGTGTTTATTATCATACACTGCCAACAATAGCTCTCATTCACATAAATTCCTCAGCTTTACTTTGAAGTACAAAGTTCTACTACAATGCAATAAATTATTTTTCCTTTTTTTTTTTCTGAATTGAGTCTATGTACATACTTATTACCTATTGTTGCACAATGACCTTCCATTCATTCACTTCTTCTTCGCTTAAATTCCTATATAGAAACGGTACATCAGAAAACTAGTGTTCTATCGTGCAAAATATTTGCGTCATTATGTTGGGAAGCTAAATCGAAATAAGCTCACGAGCATTTCAAAGTTATGAGTAAAACATCACTTTACGATATTTTTAGGACACAATCAAAATTTACAAATAATATTTCAAATTATGAACGGATACAGAGCGCAAGACCTTTTCTTTTTTTTTTTTTTTTTTTGTTTGGTCAAACTAAACTCTTCATTCCTTTTTTCTTTTTTTTTCTTTTAACGCTTTCCAACCGTAGGTTGAAGAAGCGTATATGCTCAAGCTTTGTCCGCGTGTCTGCACGATAACTCGCGTAAAAATGGTTCGATTTCGATGAAATTTTAGTATATAGTAGAGGACCACCTGGGAAGGAACACAATTGAAAATGGGCGAAATGGGGTCAAAGGTTAGGACATAGGAGATCCATTCCATCGCCCTTATGCGTCATAACTTACGTAAAAACGCTTCGATTGCAACAAAACTTCATGTTGCTCCGGAGATGTACTGAAATGCTTCTGTTTAATATCATCAACATGGGGTCAAAGGTCAGGGCACAGGAGCGAGATTTACTCCACAGCCATTATCCGCATAACCTGACTAAAAATGCTTCTATTGCGACAAAAGTTTAGAATGTTGTTCCGGAGGTATACTCGATCAGTTCTGTTGAATATCATTGAAATGGGGTAAAAAGTTAGGGCACAGGAGCGAGATTTATTCCACAGCCATTATTCTCATATCTTGAGTAATGATTTCTGGTATGTTAGAAAGCGTATCATAATCAATGCATTGCATTGCATGATTTTACTTGTTTTTTTTATCAAATTGCAAGAACAGCTCTATCAAAAATGTTTTGGCTCATCACAAATAGAAATACGTATAGCGCCAAAACAAACCCACGCAGAAAAATGCAGCTGCATGTGTCGGAACACCAGCGAGGTCAGGCACGTGACGACGCGTCGTTATAGCGCTCAGCTAATTCATTCTTGTAATAAACGGCGTAGAGTCCAGACGTGTTTCTGTAACCCAGTGTGAATGTAAACAGCTGTAAAATTTTGCGTGCGTTTGAATTAAACCGCCACAGAAACGCACGAAATGATTAAAACTGCCTATAAGGAAGATGCTTTGTTACCGTGCAAGAGTTTTTGAGTGGCACGAGAAATTTATGAATACTGAAGAGTGTCTGGAAGATGTGCCACACTCCGTTAGGCCTTTGACGTCGACTACGGAGGTTAATGTCTATACCATCGACGTACGCATGCGCGAAGATCGCCGAATGACCGCTAGGGAGGTTGCTAATGTTATGCAGATGTGCGTTTGTGCTATTGATGGTATTGTGAGAAACCAGTTGGGGGTCCCGAAAAAATCTCTGCAAAGTGGATTCCCCACTTGCTCACGGATGAACACAAGGCTAATTGCGCTATCACTTGTTGCCAATGGAAGTGCCGGCAACGGCGTGAGGCATACTTTTTGGATCGAGTCGTCACATGCGATGAAACATTTTTTCACCATTTCGATCAGAAACAAAACAACAGAGTACCCAATGGAGACATCCCAGGGTCCAGAGTCCCCGATCTAAGAAAGCAAAGGTTCAAGCAAGTGCAGGGAAGGTTATGCACCTGGTTTTCTTCGACAAAAAAGGAACTGTGTACGACCTTGTTGTTCCACAAGGGAAAGCTGCAACCTGTGCATAGTATTCTGAAGTTCTCAAAGTCCGCTGAAGAAAAAAAAAAAAGAACTCCCCAAAACGCCCAGAATATGCACAAACTGGTTGGATTTTGCATCAGAATAATGCCCCTGCACATCGCGCTTTGCTTTCCCAGCAGGTTAGATCTAGGCATCGAAATTATGGCGACCCTCCGTATTCACCGGATCTGGAGCCATGTGATCACTTATTTCCTGAAGTGTAAAAACAACTTTGTGGGCGACGGTTTGCATCAAATACTGAACAATGCTGTGATAGGTATCCTGAACCATGTGGCGAGGAAGGACTTCGAGCACACGTTCCTGAAGTGGAAAAAAAGGTACGACCTGTGCATTCAACTAGAGGGAGGATACTTCGAAAGTATGCAAGTGCGAGTGTGTTTACTGCATTACACTTCGGGCCCATGTAAAATCAATCTCGTTACTTTTTGAACGAGCCTCGTATCACGGAGTATGAAAAACGAACATCAAAACTATTTTCTTCCACATCTAAGCACTTCATTTAGTAACATAAATGAAGTAACGCGGAAGTTCTTCCATTTTACGCTTAAAAATAATGAAGAAATAGGACAACTCTCTGAGAAGAGTAGAACTAAGTAAACAGCAGGATTTGTGCTTACTGAAACTCGATAAGTTCATGGTAAGCAGGTGCGTCGATTTCACCAAATTAGTGGGGGGGGGCAGGCATGAAGAGATCAGAGGTGGGAGGGTAACGTCTCATCCATTGTCAGGAGGGGAAAAAAAAAAGACAAAAACTAAACTACGAGATCAACGGATATTTTAAAATGCAATTATAATTGTTCATCAGCAAATAAACAAAGAAACAGGAATATTGTTTTCTTTAAAAACAAAATTCAGCCTGTGATGTTATAAAATATCCAGATATATTTTATCTCCAAACCATAGGCGTAACCATGGGGGGGGGGGAGGTCAGGACCCAGATTTTCAGACTCGGGGATCCCCAATGGGTCCCAAATTTTTCGGGAATTAAATCGGTCCCAAATTTTTCGGGAATATAATGATATAATGCACACTTTTTATGAAGTGAACCAACTAAATTTAATTATAAATAAGATTGTAATTTTTCGTAGAATGAAAACACGTGTATAATGTGTACTTAACAAAACAGCGATATCGATTCCTAATAAGCAAAGTCAGTTCTACAACTTTGTAATTTACATTTCTGCCCTATCTATCATAGTTCTGCAGTTGTGTTCGCTAAGTTCCACAATTCGCCAACAGAGGCGCCTATGTCGTGTCCGTTAGATCGCGCTTCAGTGTGTGTGTAAGGCGAGGGGGTCCAAAACTATCTTACTATCTTATACAGTATGTATATAATGTTGTATATCATCATCATCATCATCATTGTCAACCATTATCAATCCACTGCTGGACGAAGGTCTCCCCAAGTTTCCTCCACAACGGTCTGTCTTGTGCCAGTCTCCTCCATGATTCTTAGCACCCTCTGCCTTCATGTCGCACTGGCCGCTGCCTTGGCCATGTACATTCCAGCTGCCGGAGACTGAGGGCCAAGATTTAAGTTGTAGAGTCATTTTGGAGGTGTTTGGCCATAACTCACCACGCTGGCCAAGCGGGTTGGGGAGTGTGGGATAGCATTTCCTCTGATCCCGATGGTATAGTTATACCGCATATATATGTATACATAATGTGTGTATGTGTGATCGGACACCCCCCCCCCCCCCGTTCGATTTTGAAACATGGTTACGCCACTGTTCTGAACGTTTATAACAAATAGGAAATAAGGGCGGTTACTCAAACAAAGAATGAGAAGCACAAAAATTAAATAGATAAATAAATGCGTTAGAGATTATACGTTTCTGTATTTTTATTTATTTTATTCTTTATAATTGTTTTAAACATTTACCACATATCACGAGAACATGTCAAACACAATATAGGGCTAGAAATCAAGCTTCTTATCAAATGCAAATGTTGAATATGGGAAATCAAAAAGTTTACTTATCTTGTTATTTATTATTTTTTTGGAAAGTAAATTAATAAATAACAAAATAAGGAAAAGGTGGAGCTTGGTCTACCTTATGAGACCAAAGCGATTATTTTTCCCCATTTGGCTAGGTCGTTCTCTAATATGTGGGTCTAGGTCAATCGAACCGGTTTGGAAAACAATCAACCGGTTTCAACAATCGATAAAACATCCAAAAATAGAAACCTCTGCTTAGTTCCACCAGCGGCTAAAAAGTGTGGTACGAAAATTAAAAAATGGCGCACAAAAAGTTTCTCATAGCACAAGGAAGGTATCAGAGACGAAGAGGTTTTTTAATCGAACAGTTAAAAGCAGAAATATACCAGAGAGAGACGCATTATGTAACTTTATGCCTTCTAGGGAAAGAATTTTGCATAATGTAAAAGTTGAAAACAGGCGAAAAATATTCTGCATGGAAAAAGCTATGCTAAAGAAAGCAGAAATAGCGGGAAAAAAAGGTTTCCATCTCTCCCGGAAGCAGAAATAGCGAAAAAAAGGTTTCCATCTCTCCCGGAAGCAGAAATAGCGAAAAAAAAGGTTTCAATCTTTACTCCCCCTAGCGGGAAATCTGTACATTGTTTAAAGAGAACAATGCTCCACATCTCTAGGGGAGCGAAGGGCATACAGTAAAGGAGAAACTTCTCAATAGTGCTTTTAGAAGCGGCGATACAGCTGCAAACTGAAGTACACAAACACCACCTACCGGCAGAACTGTGAACTACAAAATCCCGCGTATACTAGCCTAAATGCCCTACAAGATAAATGGCATCCGATGTTCGAAGAATTTTAAAATCGCGCATGTTAAAGTAGAGATATTGAGAAAAACAGATTAAGCTTTTGCGCCCCCTAGCGGCAAAATTGTGTACTATACGGGGAAGAAAATACGTACACAGAGTTATAGTTATTAGTATCGAACCGAGAAAGGAAGTTTTTCAATCGTATTTTTAGTCCCACTGATATTGGTGTGAACGGAAACGTGAGCTTACGCCCACTGGTGGCCGACTTGTGAGTTAAGAAAAATTAGAAATTATATGAAAAACATTTTGCAGCGGAAACGCTCTCCAACAAAGAAAAAAAATTGAATCGAACTCTTACAAGCAGAGATATTGACAAAAACCAGATATGTCCCTACGCCCCCTGGGGGAAAAGACGTATTATTTTAAGAAGAAAGTATTTTCAAAAGGTTTTTCGATATGAGCGGTATCGGTCAACGGAAAAAATGTTTCAATCGAGTTTTCAGGAGCTCAAAATTTTTGCTGCAAAAGCATCAGAACCAGAAATAGAAACCTATGCCCGTGGTGGCCAAACCATTCTTTGCCAAATATTAGGAATTATTATGCAAAGCATTTTCCATCAGGAGCTGTATCCGGTGCAAAGAGTTTTCAAATCGAAGTTTTAGAAGCAGAGATATAGGGAGAAACGCAATTTCAATTACCTGAAAAATGAATTACTTCAAAAATTTGAAATTATCTGAAAAACATTTCGCACTTCTTGAAACTATCCAACAAAGAAGGAATTTTCTAAATCGGTCCCTTAGAAGCAGAGATATCGACAAAAATATGATGTACATCTACACCCCTGGCGGAGAAACCATGCATT
The DNA here is from genome assembly GCA_039090855.1 of Macrothele yani. Classification (NCBI taxonomy): domain Eukaryota; kingdom Metazoa; phylum Arthropoda; class Arachnida; order Araneae; family Macrothelidae; genus Macrothele; species Macrothele yani. The sequence goes on from CM077011.1 coordinate 35,261,860, forward strand.
TTACGAAGAAAATATTCCGAAAAGGTTTACCGACGTGAGTGGTATCTGTTCACGAATGAATTTTTTCAGTCGAGATTTTAGAAGCTCATATTTTGCTGCAAATGCAGCATAAGCAAAAATCAACTTTTACGCCTCCTGGTGGCCAAACCAGTTTTCACAAAAAATTAGAAATTTTATGTAAAAAAATTCGAATCAGTAGCTGCATTCGCTGCAGAAAGAATATTTCAAATTGGAGTTTTAGAAGCAGGGATATAGGGGGGAATGCAGTTTACTTTTACTGCCCCCTAGCAAAAAATGCAAGCGTAACTTGAAAAAGTGACTGCACCTGCAATAGTCTTCGACATAAATGGAATCGAAAAGTAAAAGAATTTTTTCAATCTGAAGTTTAGAAGCAAATATATGGAATAAAATGTATTTTGAATTCGATATCATCTGCAGTTTTATGTTACAGAATCCTTTCGGTTTCCAACATACCACACAATGTTCACTGTGTGGTGTGTGTGATGCGTCACGATCGAGTTTAGGTTTTCGTACACCACAACCTGATGCTTCTTAGATCCCAGTATAGGCCAAGTTTGTGTCAACGTCAGACTGCTGCTACTTACTATACCGTGCAAATTAATTGGGACAAGCTATTTTATTCTCAGAATTGCAATGTGATCGCCAGTTGATGTCGGAAACCCACGTAAACCGGTTTTATCATCTGTGAGGTGGTGGGACTGTTAGAACGTGATAGTAAGAATATGGTTTGACCAGTTATAAACAGGAAATAGGCACTTCAGCTTCAGTTGTGAGTTTCCGTGTGTGACAGGTGGATGTTAGTTTTTGCTCTCTGTGAGTGCGTGTTGCTTTCGTGTATTGAAAAATGGATATTTCCCCAAGGAAGCGTGCAAAAATAATTGCTCTGGAGGATTACACTTCTACTACAGTGAGAGATATCGCTTCTGCAGTTGGTGTAGGCAAATCAAGTGTATCAAGACTGCTTACGCGATACAATGCATCTTGATCATAGTCTCCAGAAAGGAGAGGTAAATGTGGAAGAAAACGAAAAACAACTCCACGAACCGATAAATATCTAATCAGAAATAGTAAAATGAATCCAAAAAAAACAAGCACCGACCTTCAAAGAGATTTATTGGCTAGTGGTTGTGATGTTAGTGATTCAACTGTACGACATAGGCTTCTGGAAGTTGGCCGGAAGGGAAAAAGACCAACGAAAAAACAATATTTGAATGAGAAAATGAAGATAAAACACGTTTAGCATGGGCCAAAAAATATAAATCACGGACTGCTGACTGGAAAAAGGTCATTTTCAGTGATGAAACTCATTTATTTGTGCAGGGTTACCAAGGAAATGTCGTTAGACGAAGCAACTGTGAACCCTTAAGACATGAGCATGTCAAACAAACTGTAAAACACCCTCTGAAACAGATGTTTTGGGGTTTTTTCACATCAAATGGCACTGGAAACTTAGTTCCTGTTCAAGGTATGATGAATTCAGCCAAGTACGTAGAAATATTACAACGTAGGATTGTTCCATTCTTGCAAACTTTTGACGGGACATTTCAACATTACTTGGCCCCATGTCACAATTCGAAATTGGTCAAGAATTTCATGCTGGAAAATCAAATTCATTTGATTGATTGGCCTGGAAATTCACCAGACTTTAATCCCATAGAAAACTTGTGGAATATTTTGAAGAGACGTTTAGGTAAAATGAACTGTACAACCAAAGGGCGCATGATAACGAATGCTATAAAAGTGTGGTTCCACGATTATGAAGTCAAAAAATGTGCACTCAATTAATGGAGTCAATGCCAAAACGAATTCAAGAGGTCTTTTCTGCTAGAGGAGGACATACTTCATACTAATACAGGTATCTATCAATGTATATCAAGGCATAGAATGATATAAAGGCATAGTTTTGGAAAAAAAGAGTGATTTTTCACTTTGTCCCAATTAATTTGCACAGTATAGTACCATTATTTTTTTTTTTTAGGCTTAACGACCACGGTGAGCAACTCTAAGAATATAAGCAGTCGCCCGTCCCTAGTTTAGGGCCACTTGTCCCAAGGAAGGGGGAGAGCCTGTGCCAAGAGCCAAACACAACATCCATACCTAACGGGATTCGAACCTGGACCCAATTTCGACGAATGGTCATAAGCCAGCGCTTAGACCATTGCGCTACCAGGGAACTATATATAACCAATTGAGTTGTTCACGTTAAACCCCCAAACGAAAATAAAAAGCTGCGGAAAAACATCAGATAACCTTAACGGAAATGTAATACATTCATTACGATGCACTAAGACTTGTACCGAACGTTTTATACCCACCAAATTTTAAATTTTCGCCCACAGATGACCTTTGTCGCTTAATAGACAATATTATTTTCTTTACCGAAGAAAAAAACTTAAGTACGCAAGGATTTATCATCATTTTATTTTTCTATTACAGAGTGAAAGTAAAAACAAGGTTGTTTCGTTTTCTGAGTTCTGTTCTCATTACCGCAAATAAATTGGGCTATATATCGTGGCTGTTGAGCAAGCAGCTCTTTCAGAAATTCGATTCTCATTCTGGAGTTCCGCTGGGTTTTTTTTTTAAATGCCTTATAATTAATAAAGAGAACTAAAACAACTTCAAGACTGAAAATTCTGGTAACTGAGAAACACAGAAATAAAAGAATTCTTCCCGAAACAAGAAACATCTAGGATTTTTTTTTCTCTTAGTTGTAGTTTTCGTCGTTGTTCTTGGAGCAGATAATGTCAGATATGATACTCGAAGCCCACGGCTGATAAGAAATCGGAGATCAGCAGAAAAAAATAGAAAAAAAAGGTGTAAAGCTGAGTATGGAATGCTACTTGGGCTTGCAAACTTCTTCGGAAGAGGACACTGGTTGTACTGTTGTTTGGTTTTGTTGCAGTGTTGCCACCCGAAACCAAATCCCTTGTAATACCAGACGCAGGATGAGACAAAAACTCATTGATCGCCACGTAGTGAGGTGGATCGAGTTGCTCTCTCGGGAGAACATAAAAATGACGGACAAAGCAAAATCACTCATCCTTCTTCGTATGACTCCGCCCACATCGTTGATAGTGACACTCTGCCAGTTTTTTTCGGTTTCTTTGTTCACAAGGATCAATGATAAAGAAAACAAACGGTAGAATCTCAGGTAAAAGCAAGTAAAACACATTCCTAGTAAGTTTTAATCGTTTTTCGGAAAAGGATAGATAAACAAATGCAACTCGTTTTGTTCGGAAATTTGAGAAGCAGTCGAGCGAAGTGAAATAGTAGTGCCAGACAGGGGCATCGGAACTATTTTTTGACAACGGAGAAAAGATATCAGAATATGCATTTTTTTCTCAGATAATAAAACTTATTACGATTTTGTAACACAGGACGTAATTACGTCATTTGAATATGCTACAGTTAAAACGATTATATCGATAAAATATAAATTAATATAAACCTAGAATTTTATATTACATGGTTTTTCCATATAAAACGTTTTACTGATACTACAAACGATGTCAAACTGTATTAATTTGAACACCTCCATATTGGTATGAATTCTCTCTCTCTCTCTCTCATTCCTTTCTTCTTCTTCCATTTGTTTTTTCTTAAAGAAAGACTGATTCATGATTCATTATACCTAAATGAAGTAGAAATGCATCTGCTCTTATTGTAAAAAACACAATATTTTCAGAAATTTGAGGAAAACTGTTTTTTAATACTTCACTCAACTTTTCTGTTTTCATACTGGACAAGAGAAATGAGTCTAACCCGCGTCTCACGTCTGCGGAATTCAGAGTTCTAGATGGTTAATAATTTAAAATAGAAAACTATTTTGTTTTATAAGAAAGAAATGGCAAAAAATAAAAGAAACCAAGTATCAATCTGATTTCTGATTACGTACATTATTGAAAGCGAAGAAAAGTGAGGGGTCAAATGTGACGTTTCGCCCCTGCACGCAAATGAGTGTGTGTGTGTGGGGGGCAATTGTCCCCTCTGCCCCCGCGGTTCCGACGCCGCTCATACCAGAATTAATTTTCTAGAATGTCTCTAATTTTTCAGCGTACTTAGAAATCACAGGTTCGGACGGAAAAGGTATCTTATCTTTCATTTCCTGATGCGCGACAATGCAATTTTAAAATTTTCTGATGAACCGGAAATGCGAACTCATCTATTTCCATCTCATAAAACGGCAAATATTACGAAACGGAAAAAAAAAAAAAAAAAAAAAAGAATAAAATCGTTCGATTTTCGGTTCGTAAAGATACGGCTAACCAATTAAATTACCAAATGCAAATACATTTGTTACGTTTTATTATTTTCACAAAAAAAAAAATAATTGGAAACAAAATTAATTCATTTAAAATGTAATTTTTTTAGAAACTTGTGGACGTATAAAGGAATAAATACACTCAATACACAAAATCACGCATTTTTCGAAGAACCCAACGGCCATTTTACGTTCGGGTGCCATTAAAACTTAACACAAATCTGTCGGCAGCGATGCTCGAACCCGCATCCTTCTGCTCCGGAACCGAATGATTTCCCAACTAAGCAGCAGCGACCAAGTTTGTCGCTGCAACTTTACCACCTTGACTGTGCGTCATATCTGAGGTAGGTACAGCACATCTTTTTGCGCATACTTTCAGCATAAATAATGCACAGTTTTTCCGCCAGGGAGTAAATGCATATTCCATTTTTCTCGATTTTCTCTACTTCTAACGGTCCGACCTGAAAAATTCTTCCTATGAAGGACAACGTATCTCATGAGGAATGTTTTTAATATAATTTCAAACTTTTCTTCACGCATAAGTTTGTTTCCGTTTAAAGCATATTTTGCAGCAACATCGACGTGACTAAATACACAACAGAAAAAAAAATCCTTTTCGGTCAGAGAGTACTAAGTACGAATTTGCCTACCCAAAATAATACACGATATTCTCGCTAAAGGGCTTTAAAGTTTAATTTGTTTTTCTCGATATCACGGCTTCTAAAAGTCCAATTTAAAAAATTATTTCGACACCAAATGTAATTCACCTAGTGAAACAATTTGCATGCAATCATGGGTTTATTGCAGTTCATGGTTCTGATGCTAGGTGGTATTAGTGCGTATTTCATGTTACAGGAAGAACTGACCATTGTTAGACAACTGAAATACTGGACTGGATTTCCACGGGACAGAAAAAGTTCCAGAAGACGACCATGTACGAGATGAGGGTGAAATTCGGAATCCCTAATTTAGGGTCACTGGCTCCAGGGCAGGGAGAGAGAGTGAGTGAGTGCCGTAAGGCAAACACAACATCTATGCCTCGCCGGGATTCGAACCCGGACCTATCACGGACGAATGGTCAGAAGCCATCTCTTAGACCACTGCGCCACCGTGGCAGCAAATTCGGAATCAAGGCAGTGACGTGAAGGAGACGGAATCACAACAGAAAGTTGTGGAAGAAATTTGCTTAGGGTCATCCAGCAGTTGGTAGATAATAATGGTGACTGATCTATATATATATATATATATATATATATATATATATATATATATATATATATTCTATAAAGAAGATACCTAAGCAAAAAAATACATATATAATTTTGACTCACACCTAGTACAACATAGAAAAGGTTATGTATCTACCTGTGTGAGTAAAAGGAGAAAAGATAAAAAAATAATAAAATAAAACTACTGAATGTAGAAGGTGTCGAGAATACTGAGCCTTGGCTTTATCAAGGACCAGCAAAAACTCTGCATTTTCTCACTTCCACAAAGACCTAGTTGGAAATGGGTTTCTGCAAGGCCATAGATGCAAGTAACATTCCCACCTAAAATAGTTTAAAATATATATATATGTCATGTCCTCCGTAGAGTTGCATGACCTAGCACTAGTTAACAATTTCGCTTGCATCCATTAACCTTACTGGCCCGACCCATGCTCTTCATCTGTTACTATTAAACAGAGAGAAGAAGATTAAAGAGAACTCAAGCTGTGAGAGTGACATAATAATTAGAAATGATTTTCAGCCATAACGAAACGCCAAGTTCGTTTGAGAGAGAATTTAAACCTGAAAATCAATGCAAAAGAAATCCAAATTTTTACATTGCAATTAAAAAAGGAAATATTAATTTTTAACGAACAGATTTTTGAAAGAAAACTTGAGTCTAAAACCCCCTACTCTACAACTTATGACAGCACGAAAACGAGAATAAGTTAAAGATAATAATTAACTAAAGAAAACTTTGTGAAAGTTATATACCTTAAACAGTTAGTTGCAATATGTACAAAGTATTTCAGCAGTGCTTTAAGTGCATAATTAATTAGTTATTAAGAACTTAACTACTTTGAAAAAACAGCGCATAGAAAAGGAACAAGCTTAGCCTTCTTCTGTTCCTAGGTACCCCAAAAGACGCTCAAAGTTACAAAGAAAAGAAAGAGTTAAAACCCGCAAAAATGTTAACAGACAAACCAATGCCTATATATATATAGATAAGAAGAGGAACTCGTGGATCCGAAAAATGACAAGAGTGGAAGATATCATGATCAGAGTTAAATCCCTGAAATGGCAATGGGCTGGACATACTGCCAGAAGGACAGATCATCGATGGACAGCCGAAATTTTAGATTGGATTCCAAGGGACAGGAAAAGACCCAGAAGAAGACCACATGGGAGATGGGTGGATGAAATTCGAAAGTATGCAGGGGTGACATGGAGGAGACTGGGACAAGACAGACCGTTGTGGAGGAAACTTGGGGAGACCTTCGTCCAGCAGTGGATTGATAATGGTTGACAATGATGATGATGATGATATATATATATATATATACACTATATTGACAAAAGTCACCGGATACCCCATCAAAAGCAAATGAACGGATCCGCTGTGTTGTTAAGATGCGCGGTACAGCTGCAAATGGTATAAAAACAAGCCTGCAGCTGACCACGATCATATCGCACTGTGAGGTTGAGTGAAAATGTCGCGGCTGGAGAAAACTGACTTTCAGAAAGGAAAGATTGCTGGGACCCAGGTCAACTGTTTTAGATGTACTGAACAAGTGGAAGACACAATGGCGTACCTGAAGCAGCAAAACGTACCGGCAGACCAAAGAAAATCAGTGATAGAGGACGTCGAAGCCTCAGGAGAGTCGTTACAGCTAATAGACGGAGCACTGCACAAGACCCCAGTGTACAGGTGAATAAAAATACTGGAACCTCGGTATGTACACAAAGCATTTGGAGAAAACTTCATTCCATGGGTTACCGTGGTCGTGCGGCTGCTCATAAGCTTTACATCTCCACTCGGAATGCTAATCGTCGTTTAGCATGGTGTAAAGAACATTTATCGTAGACCGTAGATCAATGGAAACTGGTCCTACGGACTGCTGAATCCAGATACACGATCCATCAGTCTGATGGCTGTGTGTAGGTATGGCGGCAGCCGGGGGAACGCTATTTACCACCGTACACTGTTCCTATCGATCAAGTTTGGAGCTGACAGTATACTCGTGTGGGGATGTGTTTCGTGGTATGGTCCCGGCCCATTGGTTATCGTGGACAAACCTGTTATCCAGCACGTCTGCTTCGAAATTCTGGACAATTATGCCTTACAAACTCTGTGGCAATACTATTGAACCGAGCCTTGTTCAGGATAATGCACCGAGCCATAAAGCAAGGACTGCTACGGCGTGGTTTGACGATAATTCCGTATCGTGTGTGGATTGGCCAGCACAGAGCCCTGATCTTAATGCCACAGAGCACCTATGGGATGAATTAGAGCGCCGCATAAGAAGTTTGGAACCAAGGCCTACTACTAAGCAACAGTTAGCGGCAGCATCATGTACTGAATGGAAGCGCATACGTATCGCTGTGTTCTAAACCCTTGTCAAAAGCATGTCTCGTAGGGTCAGTGCATGCATTAAGGCCAAAGGTGGACCGACACCGTACTAATGTATGTCAATAAATGCTATGTTGTGTTTCTCTTCAAGGTGTCCGGTGACTTTTGTCTAAATAGTGTATATCATCATTGCCAACCATTATCATTCCACTGTTGGATGAAGGTCTCCTCTCCAAGTTTCTTCAACAACTGTCTGTCTTGAGCCCGTACTTTCCATGTCACTCCCGCATGCTTTCGTATTTCATCCACCCACTCCCATGTGGTCGTCTTCTTTGTCTTTTCCTGTCCTTTGGAATCCAGTCTAAAATATCGGTTGCTCATCGGTGTTCTGTCCTCCTGGCAATCAGAGCTGAGCTATATTGCCAGGAGAACAGACCAGTAAAGCAATATATTGTGCAGAGCAAGTCTGAGCTGTTCAACAATATGAACGACATCTTTATCTTGCAACGTACTCAACTGAAGAAAAACCGCAGGCTCCCTTGTTGTCGACAAAAGCCGTGGGTTTTTTTTTTTTTAGTTGGACGGACTGTACGTATATGAAACGACACCTTCATTTCTGAATGTCAGTAACTAGCATCCCATGAACATCCTGATGAAGGAATGATAATTTTAAGCAGCCAACGTTAACGACACTGGTGGAAGATACACTCACGGGCACTCACGCACCTAGAAAAAAAACAAAACATGCTGCAACCACGAAACTTTGCAAATAGCTAGAGTGCGTGCTGGTATGCAAATGATCCACGTTTGGTACGATTGCGCATGACCGCACACCCGGTGGCGGACCTGCAAGCACGAACCGGCAACCTTATAAACCGGTGCGTAGTCGATGCCCCGTGAAAGCGAAAAGCACCGGCCGACGCAAGCAAGAGTACAGAGTGACAAGAATGCCGAGTAGACGCTAGAGACATCGATTTACGCAACTTACGGGCTTTGAGAGAGGCTTTATCATCGGGATGAAATCCGCAGGGTGGTCGGCGCGCCGTATTGCCCGCCACGTGGATCGTTCTGACCATACCGTCAGACTGTATTGGGAGCAGTGGACATGTGACAGCTCTGCCGCACGGCGAAGTTTCTCCGGACGGACCGCGAGGACCACCGGTAGAGAGGAACGACTGATCGTGCGCCAGACACGAACGGATCCCACGGGGACTCGGTCCTCTATACAGGCAGATGTTCCTGTGTGCCCACTAACCATATCCCGACGCCTCGCGGAAGCGAATCTGCAATGCCATCTCCCCTTACGTGTGCTACCATTAACACTGGAACATCGCCGGCTCCGTGTGCAGTGGTGCCAGGCCAGAGCGACGTGGAAGGACACAGGCCGGCGACGTGTGGTGTTTAGCGATGAGTGCCCCTTCGTTTTGGTGACAGATGATCATTGTGTCCGGGTGTGTAGGTTTCCAGGTCAACGGCGTGTCAGGAGTCCCTTCCCCCTTGAGGGTGGATTGCGTACGAATTTAAAGCGATATATATATATGTACGTATCATCATCATCATCATCATCATTGTCAACCATTATCAATCCACTGCTGGACGAAGGTCTCCCCAAGTTTCCTCCACAACGGTCATGTAAGGGTTTCTCCAATGAACCAAATCCATGGACCCCCCCCCACCACCCACCCGTACGAAATTTCTGGCTACGCCACTGGCAAGCAGTAATTTTATAGCCCTCTTTTGATTAGGCGCCCCTATTTACGCCTCTGCCTTGTCAGTATCTTCGACCACAGCGCAACTCTTTTTTGTTTTTAATTTGAAGTATATGACAAAAAGAACTATGTTTCTTTCTTAGTTTTTGTTTTTTTTAAATCGGTCATTGCAACCACAAAACGTATATGTACGTAGGTGTCTTTTCATTTGAATCTGCTACAGATTTTGCAGATATGCTCCTGAATCATTTCAGCATGCATGAGATTTGTGGAAATACCAATGTCTGGTGTTTCAGCAACTCATGTGTTAACACTTAGTAGCTTTTGACTTGTTTAGAGATTCATTTTTCACACAGAAAAAAACAAAAAATAACAGCACATACACAAGGAAAAAATAACCGTACGTAGTATTGAAAAAAAAAAAAGTTCCGCGGTTTTAATTATTCTTAACGAAAACTATTCAACACTTCTCTATATCTTGAATTATTTTCCAATTTTAATCTCTGGTTTAAAGCCTAAATATTTCACTATAAACATTTTCAGCCTTGAAAAATTATCTTTCATACACCACCAACTTCCCCGCTTTGAAATTCGTGGATAAACTCTTATGAAATAATATATTAATTATCCTGACAGCCTCCCATAGAATTGTTCCTATTGATATGATATACTGTCACTAAATATAAATTTATGTTTCGTTTAGAAATCATTCTCACCACGTTTAAATAGCACTCTTCGTTTTCCGGAATTTCGAAGATTGCGCTAAATTTTAGATATAGCATTACAGTTGCATTCGGCCTTGATTCTGTGTACTTACTCTGAGTGTGAATCTTAAGGTGGAAATTCTTATATCACCGAAACACTATGTTATTTGAGAGCCATATTTCGACACCCAGATGGCAGCACAAAGTCAAAGATAGCGGGCGACGCGCCGTGACCGTTGGCAAATTCTAGCCATTATTCTTCACAGGTGGAGTAGCCTACGAATAAAAAAATGCCGGAAATTTCTACTCCAGGAAATTCTATCCTCCATAGCTATCAATCAAAGTTGCGACCCCGATCCCCTTTTCTACGTTAAGAAAAATAAATTTAATAAGTTTTTTAACTCATTCCTAAAATACCAAAAGATGACTTGCTTTTGTTTGTCGTTATAAAAAACAAAATTATTCGATCATGCGTTCATAACGAACAAAGCGTTGGTGTATACCTTTGATCCCTCTCCTCTTCCCACTGGACACAGAAATCAATGACAAATATGCGCATGCGCCTCCCTACGGCGCTAAAAACATGTTCGACTCTCTCGAATCTCCACAGTAACATGATTTTAGTTGAAGACAATGCGCTGTGACTGAGCACGCGGGGGAAGGGGCGACTTACGTTACGACAGTCCAGAAAGGACCAGGGAAGGATTGGGACGACCAAAGCAGGCCGAGAATTTTAGTCTTGCGGTTACTATGAAAACACACGTATCTACAGGTCAAGAAATTCCTTCATTAAAAAAAAATTCGTAAGATCGTGGCTGAAAAAGAACTGTTGAATTATGCAATGTCAAACGAATTCAGTCGCGAACAAGTTTTTAGCGACAATTTAACGTTGAAAGGGTTTTAGAAATCCGCTCATGATTAAATGTACTAAGGGCATCCTTAAGGTAATGCATCCTCCTTGACTTTTGAAATTTAAAAGGGATTTTAATGAAACTGCACTGCCATGTGCTACATGTTTTTCAGAATCGGAAATGTAGATCATGAATGACAGAGAAAAGCAGTAAGCCGTAACTGAATTCCTGAAAAAAGAGGGATGTGAGGCTCCAGAAATCCACAGAAGACACCTGGCGCTGTATGGAGCTGCCACCAGCGCCGGCTGGACCATAGGGGTAACCGGGGCGGTCGCCCCGTGCCCCGCAGTTTAGAAAACAAAATTTTCGGTAAAAAAAAATTTAACTACATTTTTTTTTGTAACTTTTGGGGCGCAAGGCCCTTAAAAATATATTTTTGAAGTTGTTTTGTTTGTTTCTAATCTCTCCATTTTTGAATACGTTATCCTCCCTGTTCGTCGTACGGACACTGAGATTTGCAGATTCGAAATGATTTTTGTAACCACCTTAATCTTTTCCGCATTCATAAAATAGAAAATTAAATTTCATCATTTTGTGGTACCCTATACTTTTATATATCCAGCAATTTGTGTGAAAACCTGATACTTTAATTTAAGGAAATAAAAAGAACAATATCCAAGTTACTTTCGGACTACATATGGAGGCCACTTTTCTAACATTACAAGAAATTGAAAAAAAAAAAAAAAGGCAACTTTCATATCATATATGAACGCGTATAAAAGTTTAGAATGTCACTAATTTGTAATTTACTCCACTGAGCATTAAAAATCAATCACTAAACATGTATCAGGGGAAAAAACTGTTTATACCAATTTATTTTAGAGGGATCCTTATTATATTTCCTATACAAAAATATTTGCAATGAGAAAATATTCGCTAAGCAGGTATCTTTTTATCATTTTAAGAATAAGCTGTTATAAGAGTCACAATACAACCTAAACCTCTTCTCCCGGGAGAGATAATCGTAGATTTTAACACTTTTTACTTTTTCTCTCTCTACCTCTTTTTCTCTTTCTCTCCCTCTTTTCTCTTTCTTTCTCTCTATCTCTCTCCCTCTCTTTTCTCTTTCTCTCCCTCACCTTTCTCTTTCTTTCTCTCCCTCACTTTTCTCTTTTTTTCTCTCTCCCTCACCTTTCTCTATCTCTCTCTCTCTCTATCTCTCTCTTCCTATCTCTCTCTATTTCTTTATCTCTCTCTTCCTATCTCTCTCTATTTCTTTTTCTCTCTCTCTCTCTATCTCTCTTCCTCTTTTTCTCTTTCTCTTTCTCTCTCTCTTTCTCTTTCTTTCTCTATCTCTCTCCCTCTACTTTTCTCTTTCTTTCTCTCTCTCTCCCTCACTTTTCTCTTTCTTTCTCTCTCTCTCTCCCTCTACCTCTCTTCCTCTCTCTATCTCTCTCTCCTCTTTTTCTCTCTCTCTCTCTCTCTCTTCTCTCTATCTCTATCTCTCTTCCTCTCTTTCTCTCTCTTTCTCTATCTCTCTCCCTCACTTTTCTCTCTCTCTCTCTCTCTCTCTCTCTCTCTCTCTCTCTACCTCTCTCTCTCTCTCTCTCTCTCTCTCTCTCTCTCTCTCTCTCTGAACTTTCAGTCCGTATTATGGTCTTTTTCTCAAGCTTAAAGCAAATACTTCTTTGAGGTAATCATTTTGTCTTTACGGTAGTGTTCGCGTGTCTTCCTCACGAACGATAATTTTCAGAAACGACTTTATTAAAATATGAGATTTACTTTTTAGTGCCCACAATGAAATTTTATTCTGGGCCCCGCAATGAAATTTCGCCCAGGGCCCCGCAAGAGCTCCATCCGGCCCTGGCTGCCACAATCGATATCAGTAATGTCCGAAGATGGATGAAGAGGTTTCGAGAGGGAGAAAGTTCAGTGTCGGCCAAACAACGAAGTGGAAGATCCGCAACTGCAGTGACAGATGCCAACAGGCAAGGAGTGAAAGACTTCATCACAGCTAATCGCCGTGTCAGCATCCAGGAGTTGTGTAATGCAATTCATTGTGGTCGTAGTGCTATGGAAACATTAGAGATCTGGGCTTCAGAAAAGTTTCTTCAAATATCCCAAGAAACCTAACCCGTGAACAATGAGAACAAAGAATGGACATGTGCCGGAACCTCTCGGTCTATTATGAGTGGGAGTGCGAGATGTTTTTCTCTAACGTCGTGAAGGGAGATGAAACCTGTGTGTTCCTTCATGACCTAGAAACAAAATGTTCGTCAATGGAATGGCAACGAACATCTACACCTCGACAGAAAAAAGTGAAAACAACTCGTTCCGCAGGGAAAGTGATGGTGGCAATTCTCTGAGACAAATGTGGTGTCATTTTGATTGATTTCCTTGAACGGGGTGCAGCGATAAACAGTGTTCACTATGTGCAGACATTGAAGAAGCTAAAAGAAGCTATCAGAAGGAAAAGACGTGGCATTCCACTTCATAGTATTGTTTTACACCATGATAATGCACTTCCCCACACTTCAATGAAAACTTCACGGGCTATTGCCAAAATGGGGTGATCGGTAATGCCCCTCCCCTACATTCCTGATTTGGCTCCCTCAGACTTTTTCCTGTTTGCCCCTCTGAAAAACACACTTCATGGGGATCGTTTCAACGATGTGACAGACGTTAACTGGTTGTGAACTCATGGGTGAAACGACAGCTTTAGGAATATTTCCGAAATGGAGTTTACCAATGGCTCAAAGATGGCGGAAATGTATAGAAAGTGCTGGACAATGCTTTGAATAGGCTAGCATTATTAACAATATGTCCAAATATTTTGCCACCAAGTTACATATTTTTGCTGCTACAAATGAAAATCTTATGAGGGACGAGGCATTACTTTAAGGGGGCGCCGTTTGTAGCATCAAACCACGCTCCAAACGAGCATTGTACCAGAAAATTATTTTTCTTTAATACTCTTGCTTTTGACAAGAAAAAAAAAAAAAAAATGACGAGTCTCTTGAAAACTCTATTTCCAACTAAATCACCGTGAAGATCATTTCGAAAGTTCAAGTGCGCACATACTACATACAGCAATTTTTCTACGCAATTAATTTTTGTATTTATATGGTCAATGATCGCCTGTTGCGCAATGGCATTGGAATATCTCCTCCCGAGTAGACACTTCTTCTATGTCTACCCATGGGCGGATTACAACGATCAAATCAGGCCGGGTAATTTAGTCATGTGGTCCTTCTAAAAACACACATACCTACATGAGAACACCTCATTAATTCTCTCATGGAAAAAAATTCTATCAGATGCTGGATGAAAGGGAACTGTTAAAATATGCATCGTAAAACGAATTCAGTCGTGAAAAAGTTTTAACTATTTAATGGTGAAAGAACTTTAAAATTTCTCTCGTGATTGAATGTATAATAACATCAAACAACACTCAAAACGGAATGATGTACAAGATAATTATTTTCCTTAAAAAAAAATGTTTCTGACTGAAAAAAGAAAAAAAAAATCAAAAGTCTCTTGAAGACCCCATTTACTACTTAATCACCATGATAATTTTGAAAGTTGATATACAGTATGCACATGTATATAGCAATTTTCCTATGCAATAAAATTCTATATTTATTTGGTCACTGATTACAGCACGACGGTATTGGTACATACTTGCTAACATTGGCAAGAACCTTGTCAGTAGTATAACTAGTGTTATTGCGCGGCACAAATAGACGGTGTCTTACAAAATGATCCATCTCTTTGGGAAAAAGAAATACGCGCCACAACGAAACTTACAACAAACAAGGACACTAATGAAACAAACTTAACACGTGAGAAACACATGCAAAGTTGATTCCCCTAGCAAGGGCACTATAGGTAACATTGCGAGATTTACGGTCGAAACTTCCACCAGTAAAAATCACTCAGATACGTTCACAATTCCACAATGCTTGACAGATGGAAAATCTAAATTTGTAAAAAATGCATCAATTTTTACAAATTTTCTAACTTGGTCATTCCCGTTTTCGGGAATTTGCCCCTGTCTTCTCAAGCTTAAACACAACAACTTATGGTACGGGGGTTATTTAACAACGCAGGAGAGAGGGAACAATGAGGGGGAGGAGAGTGCAATTACCGGGAAAATCTTTGCTCCGTCCGACTTCCGGTTTTAGAAATTTCGCCCTAATTTCAAGCTGATATAAAAAATATACAGTAAAATGTTATTTATTAATAACACTGGACAGAAGCAACATTGCGAAAAAAAAAAAAATACTATTACGGAAAAAATCTGTACTCCGTCGACCATCCGTTTTAGAAAGTTTCGTAAAGATGGAATTCCGTCTTCCGAGGAACATACCGCAGTCACCACCGACCCCCAATTTCTGTTCACTTGTCCATCGATCTCGTGAATGACCAAAATAATACCGAAAATGGCGGAATTCCTCGACTTCGCGGAAGAATCTTTTATGCCTGAAGATTACGGGGAAATTTTCGAGGCATCTAACTTCCGTTTTCGCAAATTGTTGCCTACAGTTTCAAGCTAAAATACAAACACTTATGTATTAAAATGATATTTAACAAGAATGCTGGACACAAAGGCAACATCGGGAGAACATATGTACTGAATGGAAGCGCAAACCTATCGCTGTGTTCCAAAACCATGTCGAAAGCATGTCTCGAAGTGTCAGTGTATATGCATTAAGGCCAAAGGTGAACTGACAACGTACTAATTAATGTATTTCAATAAATGCTATGTTGTATTTCTCTTCTAGGTGTCCAGTGACTTTTGTCAATATAGTGTATGTCGTATATTTTAATACATACTGAAATTTCACTAAGATATGCCATCTTTTTTTCTTGTACGGTTTACTTACTAAGCATGATTTTGAAAAATCTAGAACTTCGAATATGCCTTCCTTTGTAGTGGTATGGATGTTACAAAATTCTGAATGTGCCTTACCTTCTGCTGGGATAGACAGCTATGTAACGTGAAGTGTGTACAGTCTTTCTCTAGTTAGAAACAACTCAGCAAGTATATTTATTTTCTGTGGTAGCCAAATGTAAAGGCTTTCAAATGAAACAGAAGCATACGGTGCTCGGTAATAGGGTTTGTTTCTTCAGCTTCTGTCTGGATGCATATGCGTGTCGATCCGTTTCTTGGCCGGAAACGTTTTATGAGCGTGAAGTAGATTAAGAGTTTATAGGCCTACTCCGAGTTCAAAGATTCCGCGCAGCATATACTGCTGCTGAATAAACAATTTTCTCTTAGTCAGTAATCAGCGGAGATTTACGAATTTCCTTATACAATTCCAAGCCTTACATTATATAAAACGTTTACTTATTCTAACATACATAGAGTTTCATGTTTCCAAACCAATATTCTTAACTCCAATTAAGACAGCTTTAAAGAGCGGATAAAATTTCAACTAAGTTAATACAAACATTTGACGTGGACCAGGAACATCAAACAGAAGTCATCGCTCTTTCCACTTTCATAATTGAGTCACGAAAAAATTCTCATTGGCCACCACCGGGAATCGAACCCAGGTCTTCCATTTACGCGCCGGACATGCTTCCACTGCACCACAGCGGCGTCGAACTCCTCCAGAGACACATACACTAACTGCCAAACCACTTGGTAGATTGCTTTCTTGGAGCCCCGCACAATGCTAGGGATTCACCAAAGATGGTAAGCAGCAACAGAACAAATAACTAGAAGGCGAATGAATAATTAATACAAACATTTCACGTGGAACAGGAACATCAAACAGAAGTCATCGCTCTTTCCACTTTCCACGTTTGTGAGTCACGGAAAAATTCTCATTGGTCGCCACCTGGAATCGAACCAAGGGCAATCTGCCAAATGGCTTGGCACTTAGTGAAAAAAAAAAAGAAAGCAATCTGCCAAGTGACATGGCGGTTGGTGTATGTGAGTCTGGAGGAGTTCGAGGCCGCTGTGGTGCAGTGGAAACATGTCCGGCGCGTAACTGGAAGACCTGGGTTCGATTCCCGGTGGCAGCCAATAAGAGTTTTTCCGTGACTCACTTATAAACGTGGAAAGAGCGATGACTTCTGTTTTATATTTCGATTAAGTGTTGGCTTTCCACAATATTTGACGATTTGTGTTTTCAGAGAAAAGTCTGATGTGCATCAGAATGCTCTCTTCTTCCTTTTGTTTTACTATTGGTTTAACGACCACCGTGAGCAACTCAATGGACTATAAGCAGTCGTCCATCCCTAATTTAGGGTCATTGGTTCCAGGGAAGGGAGAGAGCCAGTGTCTTAAGACAAACACACAACATTCACGGCTCACCGGGACTCGAACCCATCTCGAACGAATGCCAGCGCTTAAACCACTGCGCCACCGAGGCGGCAGAAAACAGCTCATAAGTAGAGGATTTTAGGAAGGGAGTGTCTGACCCTAGGTCTTAAACAACCCTTAGAAATAGGAAGCTAGAAGATTTGGGCTAGAGTGCCCTATAAGGATGGTGACACGGAAGTGAGGTACAAAGGGGAAGGAACTTATTTATTACCGGGGGCCAGTACCTGGAGTCCGACGGCTTAACGTACGTGCCCATCCGACGCACGGCGAATATTTAGTGGTTCGAGCGTTCGGGATCGAAACTGAGCTTCCTCCGTGGCAGTCACGAGCGATGACGACTAAGCCATCCGGTCTCATAAAACCAGACATTGAATAAACAAAGACATCGCTCTTTCCACGTTTAGCAACGCACTGAAACCGAAAAATTGTTATTCGGCAGCTGCCGGGGAATTGAATCCCGGATCTCTCGATATCCAGCCGAGCCCGTTAGCCTTACGCCACGGTGGCCAACAATCCACGGCGCTATGTGTATTTTTCTGTCAGCTTCTAACGTCATAAATCCGTAAGATGGGCTCAGCTACTGAGACGTCTCCATCTGGTGGGCATTAACGGCACTGGCTATAGATTAATTATAGCACTTAAATCCAAAAAGGGCGAGATCCAAAGTGAAAATCCTCCAAATGCGCGTCAGTGAATAAACAAAGACATCGCTCTTTCCACGTTTAGCAACGCACAGCAACCGAAAAATTGTTAACAATTTTTCAATTATAATTTATAATTGTTAACAATTTTTCGGTTGCTGTGCGTTGCTAAACGTGGAAAGAGCGATGTCTTTGTTTATTCACGGACTTGGAGGATTTTCACCAGACATTGATTCTAATATAAAATGCTGTAAACTGCCTCCAATCGGTTCCCCAAAATTTAGCGTAAAATAATTTCCGACTATATTTCTGAAAACTTGCACTATACTTAAGGAATCAAAACATTTTTCAGTCTCCCCCACCCTTTTTCCTTTTTGTTCGTATTCCTGGATTTACGCATTTATTTGGAATAAGAGTCATGTATAACTAATGCCCCATTCATGAAAGACTGTGCTTTTCTTTTGAGAATATAATTTATTTATAAATACTGGCATACACTTCTGGGTAAGCCGTCTCCTGCCTAGCGTAACAGGTATATAAAATCAGTAAACTGCTCCTGTATAGGTGAGTACACAGAGGCGTCGGTTTGATAAGTCGTCAGAGATACGTATATATAGGTCCGGGTTCGAGTCCCGGATAAGGCATGGGTGGTGTGAATGTCTTACTGCGCCAGTCTCTTCAGTGACCCCAAATTCTGGACGAGTCACTACTTATAGCCCTCAGAATTTCTCGTGGTGGGGAAAAGACCTCCACCTTTTTCAGAAACCATTTATTCCTGAATATTTCACCTTATATGAGAGATTATACGGAAAGCAAGAACAGAAAACGAAAATTTTGTAGTTATGGACTCGTCGTCGGATGAACAAATCAATTTTGTGTTTAACATTTGTATTAACGAAACTACTTAAATTCAGGGGTAGTGGTTTCAGGGAAGACAAAAAAAAAAAAAAAAAAAAAAAAAACCACCGGACAAACACGTGAGTGTACCAAGAAGCTGCTTTTTTTTTTTTTTTTTTGATTGGAGGTTTAAGAACCACTGAGCAGCTCCACAGGCTGTAAGCAGTCGCCTGTCCCTAATTTAGGGTCACTGGTTCCAGGGAAGGGAGAGAGCCAGTGCCGCAAGACAAACACAACACCATGCTTCACCGGGTTTCGAACTCGGACCCCTTTCGGACGAATGATCAGAGGCCATCGCTTAGACCACTGCGTCACCTCAACCAAGCTTCATTCTGGACCATCTCAGACAACTGAACCGAAGCTCGCGCCTCAGACCACTCTACCATCGGTTTACGGAACCTTACTACGTTCAGTTGAGATACCACTTGTAACTACTAAGGAATGCTGGAATTGACAGCAATTTATTACTATAATAATTAATTGCTGTCAATTCTATAACAAGTCATCTATTACAATCACTAGGAATATTAAACATAAACCAGTTTATACACTGCTGGCCACCCAAAATGCAACACCCAGAAGGAAGCATCCGATTGGCCTGAAATTCGCAGCATGCGTCGCCCGCGAGAGGACATGCAAACGATTAGCATTGTAGGGCATATGCAAATCATGTGCGGCCGGCACGCCACCGAGAAGCACTATAAGAAAAGTGCACAGAAGGCTGGGTGTAAGTAGTGGAAGTGTGTTGTGCTGCCGGTGCGTTGGAAGCTTCCTGATGCCTCGTCGCAGAATACGGCAGTCATTCCAGCACGTTTCGGAGTTCGACAGAGGACGAATAGTGGCTTATCACGACAGCGGTTTATCGTACCGAGACATCAGCGCCCGTGTGGGACGACATCCAGCCACAGTGAAGCGAGTATAGATTCGGTGCGTGCAGGAGGGAGGAACGGACGGATCGACGTGAGTGATTGCCGTAGCCGCGGCACACCACCGAACGAGAGGGCCGGCATGTTGTGCGGCGGGCATTGACGGCTCGCACCGCCACATCACGAACGTTAGCGCAGGAATTAGGGTGTGTTGCGCAACAACCTGTGTCAGCACGTACCGTTCGACGTCGTCTGCAGGAGCGGGCTTGTGCGACTTGCGTGTTCCGCAAGTCGCACGGGCCTGTAAGCTCAATCGTTTCATCTTTGTATCTGTTGTTATGTGTCCAGTAAATCTGGCTATGCTATCTCGTGTCCTTCTTGGTGTTGCATTTTGGGTAGCCAGCAGTGTAGCTCACTGAATGACATTTGGCCCTTAAATTCTTCTGAAAATGAATAATCTGAGTTCGGGAAATAGTTTGTGTTTTAAAAATCAGCAATTCTCCTGTGAGAACATAAACACTTGGATATGCGCTTGTGGAAGTGTACTAGGTGCATTACATTCGGAATTCTATAGATGTATGCCAAAAATAAGATAAAACGAAACACTTGCCTCGTCAGTCAAAAATAAAATCCATGCGCTCACGACATTTCCTTGAAAAATATCAAACATCAAACAACAAACATTGAGAAATGTTCTTCGGATACAAGCTGACACGCCATTTTGTTTTTCGGATACCTCATACATGTTTACGAATCACACATTTTTACTTCTGTTCAGAATTTTCATTTAATTGTTTTATGAAATCCCTATCACCCCCACTCGGAACTGGAAGGGAAGTTGGCTTTCTTTGTTCCTTATTTTGTCACAAAAGATCCATCCTAACACTTAACTTCCCTCCTTTCTCCTTGCTCTGGAAATCAAAGCTACGAGCTAGGTTTGAAAAACAAGGGGAACAAATTCCAACTTTCTACATTGGCGTTTCTTTTTTTCATTAAATGATAATAAAAAAAAACTGCTGGTGAGTAGTGAAAGAGTTTGAATTTTTGGAAATCCATAAGACACTTGGGGCCCCACTTCAGGTGGGGGCCCTGGGCACAGGCCTCGTTTGCCCACCCCTTAAGACGGCCATGCCTTCAGCAGCCACACGGTGAAGGAAAGCGATTGCAGACTACGTAATTTTTTTATTTTTTTTTTATTGCTTTCGAGACGCCATGTGTCATAATTTTCTTCAAACCAGTGGTTTCTGAGAAGAACGAGTTCGGGAAGAAATCTAATACCAATAGAGAAGAGAAGTTTAGAGGAAACGAGCGGTAATCGGAAGTTTTTGGAGTTGGAGGTGCTCCCGGGAATCCGAAGGACTAGATGAGGGGAGAAAGAGATTGTTACGTAGAATAAGGAAATGCAGAAAAGTGTCTTCTGTCCAGTTGTGCTCGAAGCTACTTTTTCAATAAAGTGTCTTTGTATCCTTTGGATTCCTTGTTTGGACGTTTTTGCTCATTTGTCCCATATTCTTATATCTTGGGGATCTTATGGTATGATTTGAGTCCATGTGGAGCACTTCTGCACGAAGTTACATTCGAAAAACCGTCTTATCGTTAATTTTTGCACGCCAGTGTACTAAAAGGAAATTACATCTTTTGTTGCAGTTTTATCATAATAATGCAATCAATATTGTCTTTTGAAAAAAAAATTACCTATTTTTTTTTTTTTTTTACCCTGTCTGGGCGCTTCCCTCATCTGATTTCATGTATTTCTTTGTACAGCCACAATTCTTCATCTCGTAAATCTTCGAAAAGAAAAACGGGATTTATATCATTCATGAAACTATACGATATTTTCCCTCTTAACATCTCTTAACAATGTACAAGGAGCAAGCTAGTCAAACCATAGCCTGTACCAGCATGTAGGATTATACGCTCAAATCAACTCTAAAATTATCTCGCGTTGTTCAGAAAAGAGCAATTTGCCGGACTACAAGTGGAGCTTAATGATTCTCTTCAATTCCTTTTCCATGGAATTACAAAAGAAGTAGTAGTAGTTACGAGTAATTATCTTTCAGCGATATTACTATATATGGGTTTTGTTCTAAAGTGTTGTCAACCATTTACCAACTTTCTAGTGTTTTCTGACGTGCCAGCCTAACACCCTTTTTTGAATCCAGCTGAATAACACTACAGCATTATCTCTTTGAGAGTTCTTCGTTTCTTGCAATATCAAACTTTAAATTTCTTTGCCTAGCTCCGTTTCTCTAAAAACTATAGCCATCAACTACCTGTATCTAATTAACGTATAAAATGGATCTAATTAATAGAATAAGAAGATCACGTAAAAAGACCCAGAATAAAACCACGTGGGAGATGGGTGGATGAAATTTAAAAGCATGTCGAAGTAGCATGAAAGAGAACTGCTGAAGTCTGAGTTTTGGAAGAGACTTGGGGAGGCTTTCATCCAGCAGAGAATTGAGAATGTCTGATACTCGTGATCAGGAGTGTACCCAGAAATTTCAAATTAGGGAAGAGCTAAAAATTTTAGGGAGTATTGAAAAAAATTGAGGCGGGGTATTGGATGAAAGCAAATGGGCTGCTGAGGAATTTGAGGGGGGGGTTAACAGCTGCTGAATAATTACAGCCTTATGTCTTTGAGAATTCAAACAAACAAAACAGAGACATTAGATTACTGTATACATAAGCTTCAAACATAAAATAAATGAAATGGTAGAAGATACTTTGATGTAAAGCTGAGATATTTATGTAAATGCCAGCTGCGATTTTAACAACTGTACTTTACGTTAAGGACTAATACCTATAAAAAATGAGAAAAGTAAGAGTGTTCAGATGAAGAGGTGTTGAGATTCTTTATGGGGGTATCTGAGGAAATTTAGGGAGGGGGTGGAGCATGTGTAAATCCTTGCTGATCATATATTCCTGATTAGTTTTGTGTTACATGTGCGTGAGGAGAGATGCTCATGAAATGCATAAGATAAAATATTTTCACTGATTTTTGAAAACATGCAACTGTCAAAAAAAAGTCCATTTTTCCGTATCTACATACAAAAACTTAGTATAATAACTGTGATAATACTTGCCAACTGCATACAGAGTTGCTGGAGATTGTAAAAGAACTCGAAGGGAACGTCTACCTATTAGAAATGCTGCTGAGAACATCTGACTGCTCTATAGCTAATGAGAAAATATTTTTGCAACAACAAAAAAATAAGATATACATCTACGCCCCCTGGCGGAGAAACTGTGGGATATTTTAGGAAGAAAATATTCCGAAAAGGTTTATCGATGTGAGTGGCATCAGTCCACGAAATAATTTTTTCAATCGATATTTTAGAAGCTCAGATTTTATAGCAAATACCTCAGAAGCAAAAATTAACACTTACGCCCCCTGGTGGCCAAAGTATTCTTTACCAAAAATTCGAAATTATATGCAAAAGATTTTCCATCAGGAGATGTATCTGCTGGGAAAATTTTTTTTTCAAATCGGAATTTTAGGAGAAGAGTTATCGGGAAAAATGTAATTTACTTTTACGCCCCCTAGCGGAAAATCTATGCGTAATTTGAAAAGGAAACTATATCTAAAACACTCTTCGACATAAATGGAATCGAAAGATAAAAGAATTTTTTCAATCTGATGTTTAGAAGCAAATATGTGGATTAAAACGTAATTTTGAATTCGACATCTTACGCCCTCTAGCGGCAAAATTGTACATCGTAAAAAAAAAAACGAAACGAAGGATCATCATTCGCATATTTCAAGCTTCCGAATGCAAAAAGAATTTTTTCAAATCGGACTAATAGATGCAGAGATACCGTGGGTACAGACATACGGACGGACGGACACACTAATAACAGAAGCACGATCTTTTTTTACAAAAGACGTGCTAAAAAAGGAGGGGGGGGATGAGGAAACATTTTTTACGTAAGATCGGAAGTACTCAAGAAGAGAAAGACTTGCTCCAAATGTAGGATACTGAAGCTTTGAAGGGAAATTTTACAATGAAAACCCATACCGTGATAAAGAGGAAGAATTATTTAAATAAAGAACAAGTACAGGAATAGCCCCATGGGAAAATGTTTATTTATTCTCGCTTTCTGGCGCACAGGGCCAAGCTTGGTCTGTGATTGCTGGAAAAGAGGATTTAAATATAACATAATAGGTCGGCTCTGGCAGTAAGAACGACAATCTCCAATCACCAAGGGAACATAAACTAAATATCGCTTAAAACTAGATGTGTGTATAACACCTGAAAGGCTTTTTTCTTTTGAGTCCTGAACACGAAGGTCATAGAACGTCGGACACTGTGTGTCATGAGTAGCAGAGGAGTCGACCGTATAGGAGGAGTAATACCTGATAGGGAAAATGCTGTTGATGTACTACGAGCTAAAGGATACGTGTCTTCTTGTGAATACTAAGTCACTACTCTTACGTTATTTATGGGATGGTAGTTTATAATGTAGCAGCATTTAAAAAAACGTATGAAAAAGTTTCAAGGAAAAAGGAGCAATATTTAAAAGAAAATTTTAACCGTGGGTGCTCGCAACGAGGGTTAAGGAGAGTTAAATCGTATAAAAAATGAAAAAGTTCTAATGACATTTCAGTAAAGTAAGGCGTGCATCTTTATGATTTTGACGCAGAATCAACGTCGTCGTACCACTTTTGGGAAGACAAGTTCGTAGATTTCCCTTCCAAAAAGTATGTAGGTAGGGTACTGAAAGACCTTTCAGTACCCTACCTAAGGTGAAAACCTTGGGTGAGATCAATCGTGACTGAGGAGAGACTAGAAGCTCTCTCATATACAATATCATGAGTGCCCATCGAAATTGAGTATACCAAAATGCAGATTTTATAAGAAAAGTTGTTGACCTATTCGGGAAAAGCAATTTTATTTCTTCCAATCAGGAGTGAAACAATCATAATCTAATAAATACACAGTTGACGTGGATCAGGAACATCAAATAGAAGTCATCGCTCTTTCCACGTTTATAAGTGAGTCACGGAAAAGTTTCTCATCGGCCGCCACCGGGAATCGAACCCAGGGTCTCCAGTTACGCGCCAGACATTCTTCCACTGCACTACAGTGGCCTCGAATTTTTCCGTGACTCACTTATAAACGTGGAAAGAGCGATGAGTTCTATTTGATGTTCCTAATCCACGTCAACTGTGTATTTATTATTCATTCGCCTTCTAGTTATTTGTTCAGTTTTGCTGCTGTTCATCTTTGGGGAATCCCCAGCATTGTGCGGGGCTCCATAGAAGCAACCTACCAGGTGGTTTGGCAGTTTGTCGTATTTGAGTCTGGAGAATTTCGAGGCCGCTGTGGTGCAGTGGAAGCATGTCCGGCGTGTAACTGGAAGACCCTGGTTACGATTCCCGATGAGAATTTTTCCGTGACTCACTTATAAACGTAGAAAGAGCGATGACTTATTTGATAATCATAATCTAACTTAATTATCGTAAAAAGTTGTTCTTTTCTATCTAAATAGGTTTCGCAACATTTATTCAATAATTTTTTACTTAAATTGCTATTAAATATTCTGTAGCATTTTTCCTTTGTCTTGAAAATAAATATATTTACCTTTACGCACTGAGATAGTCTGTTTTTCTGTAATTTATATTCAATGTCTTAAAGCTTAGAGACAGCATTGAATTCAGATACTTTTTTTCTGGGGGGACAATTACAAATTTTGAGGGGGCTGAAATATGTTGACTGATTATATATACACAATCCCAATTTTGTTATTTATACATACATTAATATATATAAAAATTTAAATAGAGAAAAAAAATGTGTTATGTTCGTATATCGCAAATGCAAATTCCAAGAAATCTACACATACAAGTGATGCAATTTCTCCCATTTTCTTTTTTTTTTTTTAATTAATTTTTCCAAATATTCAGCTATAAACGAAAATTATTAGACTAAATACAAAGGCAGATCCCCCAAAAACCTACAGGGCGGGGGGGGGCGTTCATGTATTTTCGGGGGCCAAGCATCCCCGAAAAGATGCCTGAATACATCACTGCTTAGAGAGTCTGTGTGCTGGAACTGTTCTTTGACACCTCGTGGAAAAAATTCTGTTGGCGCCCATGCTGGGAACTATCATTTATATTTCAGATAAATAAAGAAAGGTTCAACGTAAAGTTGCAAATCCTTATTCAACTCCGAAAGTGACTTAAAGAACTTTGGCTGCGTGGTTATAATACTTTTTTTCGCGTGAACAGGTTTTGCTCTGTGTTGAAACATCTTCAAAACCACTTATTTTACCGATTCTATCTGATCTCACCTAAAAAAAAAGGGGGGGGGCGGGTTAATAGTAATAATAATAATAATAATGAGCCGTGCCCAACACATGCAACATCCAGAAGAGGAGAGAAGCTGTCAAAGTATAACGGCCTAAGATACAAAGTCAAGGAAATGTCGCTTATGGAGAATGCCCCCCCCCCCCATAATATAATATCAACCATAGGAATTGTATTTAAGACCATTCACAGATATAACATCTGCATGGAACTACAAAGGGCAGCTATCCTGACTGCATGGAACTACAAAGGGCAGCTATCCTGAACACTTGTAGGATAGTAAGGAAATTCCAGGACAACTAAAAATGAATTACCACTTCCGAGACTAGGTACGTCGTATCCGTCCCGGAAGAAAGAGAAAAACATCTCCCCAGGAAGGGGTAGAATCATCTCATAATAATAATAAATCTCGGATGATGACTTGCAAATGACAGGTAAAATAGCTCGAATGCTTTCAATTTTCTGTAGATTCATTCGAGTCTTATAAGCACTCCTCAAAATTTTTTCTTCTGCCTAAAATATCATTTCATGGGTTGTTGATATAAAATGCGCTGTGTAACAAACAGAATGAGGTTGTTCCTCCGTAATCCTAGTATATCAGCATATTTTTATTTTTACACGAGATCTATTCCATATTTGTGATTATAAAAGGAAAATTTGTCTTTTTTTCAAACCTCAATCAGCTCCTCTTTTTTTTTAATACTTTTTATATAACAAATTAAAAACAAGTTACTGATAAACACATGATATTTCGCAGAAAAGCGACAAATTTTTACAGCAACAACTTTTTTTTTGATTGGAGGTTTAACGACCACCGTAAGCAACTCAATGGGCTATAAGCAGTCGCCCGTCCCTAATTTTGGGTCCCTGGTTCCAGGGAAGGGAGAGAACCAGTGCCGTAAGACAAACACAACATCCATGCCTCACCGGGATTCGAACCCGGATCCCGTTCGGACGAATGATCAGAGGCCATCGCTTAGACCACTGCGCCACCGGGGCGGCCCAGCAACAACTTCAAAGATCTGAGTACGAGTCATGGAGGGCTCGTGCTTTAAGACTTTAGTAGCACGCCAGACCACATTCATATTTCCGAAAATTGCCGTTTGTTACACGAAAATAACCAAGCAATCAAACGTAATTGAACTCAAGCATTAAAATTACAGCATTGTCTTCGTAAAAGAATGTTCCGTTTGAAAACAACAAATGCATGACACCTTAATGGTTTGTTTCAACTTCATGCATCACTTGCAATGTCTTTCACACCAAACATTGCAATTGATGAGCATAATAAAGCATGATACAAGACATGAAATTGTATTACCTGGGCAATTTTCGATTTTATCAGTCTCATCATCTTGTGAATTATCTCTTTTTAATCCTGCAATGGGTCACTGGATTTGACGTAGAATTGGGTAAGGAGTTCCTCCCGTGAGCAACGCACTCTCATCTATTTCAAAGCAACAAGACAATGACATCTTTCTGTGAAGCGAGCCTTCCAAACAGGAACATTTTCTTAGAAACGCCGCTCACCTAAGTGGTCCTGTGTGTATATATAATGCCTGCGTGTGTGTGTGTGTGTTATGTCCAAAGAGGAGGGAAACTGCGCGTGGCTGGTCGGGTATTCTTAAGAAGGGGGAGGGGATTTGGGGAGCAATAGTCTCCCGATAAGCAAGAGCACATGATGTCCCATCGGAAGAGATAAGGGCTCGGGGTGATATTTTAAATGCAGCTCTGAAGCTTCCGTCGCAGTAATGGATGCCACAATTGACACTTAAATACATCGATAAGGTGGAATGCATCATGGAGAAAACATGGAAATCCTTAGAGATGGTGTGCGTGTCCTCGATGTTTTTCGCCTGAGGTTTGATGCATTTATACAGGACGGCTCTCATTTTCGTTGGGATTTAGAGATAATTTTATTTTTATTGTAGTCATCAACCGGGAGTCTTGTTTTTGGTTCCTTGTTTTCTTTGATGCCAAAGGAATAAAAGAAGATGCGATAGATGTCTGCCTGCACATAATGGCATTTTATTGTGAATTATTTTGCAGTGATGTACGGAAACAGAGCTTGCACGCACGACAATGTGTAACGAAGGTTTGTCCTTATTTGTACATCCCATCCATCGCTAGTTGGTGCTTGCTGCTGTAGAAATGATTAACCACACACAGCAGGAAAATGCCAACCAGCGTCATTCCGAAAGTTCGAAATTAAGTTAGTGACCTGCTGAAAAAGTTCTGGATCTGGCAGAGGCAACGAAAGTCGTTCACACTAACCTATGTAGCAATCGATCTTTGAAGTCGACTAATGAGGGAATTTCTGCAAAAGTACTGAAAGAGGTCCCAAAGTGTCTTTTTAGAGTAATAAGGGAATTCTGGCTATCCAGTGAAAAGTCCTAAAATGTCTCTTTCGACTAATGAAAGAAACCATGGCAAACCAGCGAAAGAAGTCCCTTTTTTGATTAATGAGGTAATTTCCGGAAAACCAGTGAAAGAAGTACCAAAGTGTCTTTTTCGACCAATGGGAGAATTTCTGATAAACTATTGAAAGAAGTACTGAAGTGTCTTTTTCGACTAATGGAAATTCTGGCAAACCAATAAAAGAAATCTCAAAGTGACTTTCGACTAATGAGGGAATTCTGGCAATCCAGTGAAAAAAGTCCCGAAGTCTATTTCTCGACTAATGAGAGAAGCCATGGCAAACCAGCGAAAGAAGTCCCACAGTACCTTTTTTCGATTAATGAGGGAGTTCCTAGCAAACCAGCAAAAGAAGTCCCAAAATGTCTTTTTCGACTAATGGGAGAATTTTCGACAAACCATTGAAGGAAGCTTCAAAGTGACTTTTTTGACTTATGGGGGAATTCTGGCAATCCAGAGAGAGAAGTTCCAAAGTGTCTTTTTTCGACTAATGAGGGAATTTCTGTCAAACGAGCGAAAAAAAATTTCCAAAATATCTTTTCCGACAAAATGAGAGATTTTTGACTAACCATTGAAAGAAGTATTGCAGTGATTTTTTCGACTAATGAGGGAATTTCTGGCAAACCAATGAAATAACTCCCAAAATGTCTTTAAATAAATTCGGTCAAGATGTAATGTTAGTCGCACGAATTTCAAGGACACGTTTTTGTTTATTTTATGTATTATCTATCATCATGAAAGAAATACGGGATTACGCCATATAATACAAATTTTGAAGATGACAATCCGATATTTGGCGTAAATGTGTTAAGGATGGTAAGTCAGATAATATCCGAAAACTTGAAAATGTTTCATCATCCTGGAGCGGGACTCGAACCCGCATCTCCCAGAAAACGCCCGGGTATGCTAACCACTACACCACCCAGAACGACCAAGTTTCAAGTTTCCGATCAATTTGAATATAACCATCACAGAATTCGCAAGTCGAAGCAACCGCATTCATGTTTAGCGAATCTGGAGGTTAAGAATCTTATCCCGTGTTTGCCCGGAGAAGCAGATAAATCATGAGAGAAATACGGGATTACGCCATATAATACAAATTTTGAGGATGACAATCTGATTTTTGGCGTAAATGTGACAAGGATGGTAAGTCAGATATATCCGAAAACTTGAAAATGTTTCATCGTCCTGGAGCGGGACTCGAACCCGCGTCTCCCAGAAAACGCCCGGGTATGCTAACCACTACACCACCCAGAACGACCAAGTTTCAAGTTTCCGATCAATTTGAATATAACCATCACAGAATTCGCAAGTCGAAGCAACCGCATTCATGTTTAGCGAATCTGGAGGTTAAGAATCTTATCCCGTGTTTGCCCGGAGAAGCAGATAAATCATGAGAGAAATACGGGATTACGCCATATAATACAAATTTTGAAGATGACAATCCGATATTTGGCGTAAATGTGTTAAGGATGGTAAGTCAGATAATATCCGAAAACTTGAAAATGTTTCATCGTCCTGGAGCGGGACTCGAACCCGCGTCTCCCAGAAAATGCCCGGGTATGCTAACCACTGCACCACCCAGAACGACCAAAATTTGTATTATATGGCGTAATCCCGTATTTCTTTCATGATATATCTGCTTCTCCGGGCAAACACGGGATAAGATTCTTAACCTCCAGATTCGCTAAACATGAATACCGGTTGCTTCGACTAGCGAATCCTGTGATGGTTAAATTCAAATTGATCGGAAACTTGAAACTTGGTCGTTCTGGGTGGTGTAGTGGTTAGCATACCCGGGCGTTTTCTGGGAGACGCGGGTTCGAGTCCCGCTCCAGGACGATGAAAAATTTTCAAGTTTTCGGATATTATCTGACTTACCATCCTTGTCACATTTACGCCAAAAATCGGATTGTCATCTTCAAAATTTGTATTATCTATCATCTTTATTGACGAAACTGTGTTTCACTTGAATGTGATTGTCTGTGCACAATCGTCCTTTAAATGATAAGATTTCATCCGTTCGTCTAAATTTCCTAAGTGCAGATCAAAGCTAAATTCAAAGATGCTCCATGTTAGTTGCCTAACTAAATCTTTTGACTGTAATATCACTGGAGACAGATATTTGAAACTGTTGAAGTATTTTTTTTTTTTTTTTTTTTATCTCCACTCCTAATCTTCTTCTGGTAGGAAGCAAACGCTCCTTCCAAACAGAACAGTTTGCTCATATCGTTTTAAAATAGTTATGTGACCTGTTATATCGATTAGGAGCCATGGCTCAAATTAATAATCGTCTCGCATTCCTGGTTTTTTTTTTTTTTTTTCTTTCTTATGTCTTATATCTGTGTTGTGCATTTTTCATTATCATGTACTCAGCACGAATTGACGTAAGCTGGAAGAGAAAAATGGGGATAATCTATACTATGTATAGTGCCACCAATCTTGCATGACGCAGATCGCCACATGTATTAACCCTTTAATTGGCTGGAACGAATCAACTCGGGGCTAGCAAAATGGGCGGAAATCAGCTCTAACAAATATAACCGCTGTCTAAGAATGGTCCTAACGCGGCTGGAACGAGTGAAGCTGCGCGTCAGGAAGCGTTGCTTTTCTTTTAACTTTCTTATTCGAAGTGGTCATTTAGGAGAGGTTATTGACACTAATCCTTTCCAAATGATACCTGTGTTAACGGAGATTTCATACCAAGTTTTAGGGTATGATATTAAATCTCATTTCGCGACTTTTTATTTGGTTTCGTGTTCCTTTTCTTTTGTTTCCACGAAGCGTGAGATAAATTTTGCTGCGTCACTCCTCCATTAAACATGGCAAACACGGTTCATTTAGACACGCCAGTTTGTTAAAGTCTGAGGCTTTGTACGTTGCAAGCGGATTAGTTTTGTCGTGCTTGTTTGATCCTTTACGTTCTTTATTTCAAAGTAGACGACTGAAAGCGCAAGCCCTCTTAACCTTTACCTTGATGCTTTGTATTAGCCGAGACCGGCGTATTTCTCCCAGGAACTTGGGAGCCGAAAGGGCTTTGCGAAGGAATGGGGTGAGTTATGTGGAAACAAAAGGTGGGGAAAGGTCAGTCTTTTTCTAGGATTTGAAAAAGAGCAGTCGCAAGGAAGAGGCGAGGAAAAGCCTCAGGTGTTAGGAGGCAGGTCTCAAGCGGACCCGGAGGGTGGAGTTATTCTCGGCAGCAAGAAGGAATGACCGCAGGAGGATTTTAGGGAATGAAATTTGAGTTTCTGTGGAACAGCGAGGAAGAATTAGAGAGCTGATGGACAAACTTTTCTGCACTTCCCAGCAAAAACAGTCCTGCTGGGCCAGCACTGCCGGCAATGGCCCAGCACTATGTTGCCGCTGCCGAGCCGTCAATAAAATGTCCGAGCGGCCAACAGAAGGGCCAGCACTTCAGGCCAACAGTTGGCACCCCATCATTTGTCATATGCCACAACAGGGCCATCAGTGGTCCATCACAGGCAGTAGCTGCCACAAGTGGCCCTTCAGTGGCCCTGCAAGCACGTGCCAGAAATGATGGCTAGCCTAATGTGGTCCGCTAATGTACCGTTAGTGGCAGCCGGCAACCACGTGACGTAACTGGTGGCTTGCCGAATCTTGTCCGCCAATTTCCCAGTAGTAGCCATAATAATAATAATAAAAAAATCCCCAAACTGCAATTTTTTTTCTACCCTTACGAAGCTTGTAAAATTAACGCACTGCGCTGGGGAAATTTTCTCAACAGATCGGAAAAACAACCGTTTGGATCTTAGGAGATTTGAACCTGGGCACTTGGCGTGATAGTTAAGCTCTCTACCAACAGGACTGCTTTGCCACGCTCGAGCATATGCTTAAAGCTGTCTGTTTGGTATGCAATGTGTAATCGAATGCTTCCCTCTTTCATTTTACAATATTGCGAGGTATTTTTCATAAAAGTCAGTTTCATATAATTGATAAATTAATTTTTTCAACGTAACGATGATTTTTTTTTTTTACCTTAAGGGAACTTCACTCATTTTCAAGGCGTGTACATACGTAGAGTCGCTTTCCAAAGTTTTGTACTGTCCTTGCCGTCTTGAAAAAGAGATTGTTGAATAAATATATATTTACCCGGGTTCATGTCACATTCTGTTACATTTTTAACGTTGTGTCTTTCCTTTCCGTTGTCCGAAGCTACATTTGTTTTAAAGAGTAAAATATATTTTATTTTACTTCTCGTTATTTTTAGAAGCGAATTCCTCCCAGTCTTGTGTATTCAACCCATGGATGAGTACACCACATAGCGTTGCTTTTTTTTTTTTTTTTCAAATAATTAATAAATTTTGTACGCGTATAATTCTTTTTTTTTTCCCCAACAAACGCTATTTTAATGGTTTTCCAGGATATGTGTTTCAAGCGGTTTAAAATTTTTTCATGTTACTCATCCACTCCATTCCATTCCATGAATTGTTATTCATGGGAATGGAGTGGGTGTATTTCATGGCTGTAATCTAGTATTTCACGGCTTAATCTGATATCTTCGTCGACGTAAAATTTCATTAGGAAATTAATTCGCCTCTTCACATATGGATTTTTTTCTTAACATCCAATATAATAACACGATGGCGATAGCGTCGTCTTCAACTAACTGGTACCATGAGAGACACAGCAAGTGTTGTTTCTGCGCATGCGCAGCCCCGTTGCTTCCACCTGCTGTTGGGGGTTGCATTGGTTCCCAGCAACGGGCCACTAGTGGCACTTCCTTGGACGCCCACAATTCACGGCGATGCTGCAGGGCCATCAATGGCTCGCCAACTGATAGCGCTGCCCCCAACGGTGAGCGGCAGATTTCAGCCAGCAGGGACCCATCACTGCCAGTTGGTGGCCAGCAGTTTCCCAGCACTTGTGTTTTTGCTGGGTTAAGTTAGGAACGGAATAAAGGTTTTATAAGAGATTTAAAAGGATTTGCAAAGAATTACTTGCTTATAATTATTATCATTCTTATTAATATCTTCAACTACGCAAGACTTAGAAAGGTATCATCAACAACGTAACACCTGCTAAAACGGCTACAACAATGGCGACGGACGAACCTGAGAGAGAGAGAGAGGGGGGGGGGAGAGAGTACTTTCTTATGCAACCGGGTGTCGCATAGTGACGTGCCATTCATGCCATCGGCCATGAAGCAGAAAATACAGTATACTAGGAGCGAGCGCTTACCATCGTGACAGGTTTATGGTAGGTACTGCTCAGATAAGAGGGCAAAAGAATTGTTTTGCAGTGGCTTTCGTAAAACTCAGCAGAACATTTCCCTTTGGGAAGCTCAGTAAATTTTGGGCGCCATTTTCAGGTATATCGGTGGCTTAAAGGGTTAAAAGTAACGATGTGTTTCACGATGTTGCTGGGAGTGAAATCTATATTAAAACGTAATATACCGAGCACTTTCGCATCGGTTACCGCAGAAAAACGGCAACGGATAAGCTTTAAAACGCTGATTAGCAATCTTGCCTTACGTTTGTTTGTTTGTTTGTTTGTTTTTGGGCTTTTACGATTTACTACGAGCATCTAAAAAGCTACAAAGTGTGTCGCTTCCTAATACAAAGACACTAGGAGTGCCAATAACGCTAAACCGTTTACCAGACAAATGAATAGGTGTAGTTGTGACGTATTCCTAAATAATATCTGCTACCTATACCAGACAGATGAATAGGTGAGGTTGTGACGGATTCCTGAAAGATATCTGCTACCATATACCAGGCAGATGAATAGGTGTGGTTGTGACGGATTCCTGAAAGATATCTGCTACCATGTACCACACAGATGAATAGGTGTGGTTGTGACAGATTCCTGAAGGATATCTGATACCACATACCAGACCGATGAACAGGTGTGGTTATGACGGATGTCTGAGGAATATCTGCTACCTATACCAGACAGATGAAAAGATGTGGTTGTGACGGATTCCTGAAGAATATCTGCTACTATATACCAGACAGATGAATATGTGTGGTCGTGATGGAAACCTGAAAAATATCTGCTACCTCACAATGAAACCACGTAGTAGTGGAAATGACAGAAATTAAGTTCAGAAGATACGTATAATCTGGGAGTATTGAACGGTTTCTTATGGTAAACGGCCGGACTTTGATGGATGGGAACCACGAACGCCTGAGCTTACCCGTACCGTTTTAGGCAATGATGCTCTCTCTAAGATTTAGCAGTTACTTTTTTTTTTTACCCGCCCAAGTATATTTTAACAATATAATGCTCTCTGTCATACTGCAGGGGACAACACAGATTAGTTTATAGAGAAGAATGTGTAAAAGTTAGGTTAGCCATTGCAGAATCCTGATTTGAACCCATTAAAGCACTTCTGTACATGAACACAAACGTTGCGCGTGTTTCAGACCAATACGTCTCACATCGGCAACTGAACTTGCCATAGCTCTGTAATATAGGAATGGAGAACGATGCTCCCTGACGTATATTATTCATTAGTCGAAATCCTACCAAGATGGGTAGAACGTAGAAGTAACCTAAAAAATGAACCGAATGAAGTGAGTTGCAATGACCGCACATAAAACCGACGTTTCTGGGGATATGTTTCGAAACATTGTGTAATTGCATGTCATTTGAATACGAAATGTGCCATGCACTGAACTTTAGCAACAAATGAAAAATAATATTTGCGTGTGTACGACATGTTTCCAGGTAACTGAATAGAAAATAACGTGCAGCAAAGTTGTCGGTAAGTGTCCTTCCTTTAACGGAATTACCGTTTTTACGCTTTCCAACCGTAGGTTGAAGAAGCGTAAATGCTCCAGCTTTGTCCGTCCGTCTACGTTTGTCTGTCCGTCCAATACCTCGCGTAAAAATGGTTCGATTTCGATGAAATTTTAGTATGTAGTAGGGGATAATCTGGGAAGGAACCCTATTGAAAATGGGCGACACGGGGTCAAAGGTCGTACATGGGAGGGGATCCATTCCATTGGCCTAATGTGTCATAACTGACGTAAAAACGATTCGATTGCGACAGAACTTTATCATGTTGTTCCGAAGGTATACTGAATCAACTCTATTTAATATCATCGAAATGGGGTTAAAGGTCAGGGCACCGAAGCGAGATTTATTCCACAGCAATTATCCTCATAACTTGAGTAATGATTTATGGTATGTTGGAAAGCGTATCATAATCAATGCATTGCATGCTTTTACTAACTTGTTAAAACAGTGCCTGCTTTTTTTTTTTAACCCGTATTTTTGCAGATTTTCCGTAGTCAGTAATTCCGTTTCAGGTAATTCCGTATTTAGACAGAAATTTCGTAAAATTCAACACGTGAATATTTCAGCCGTTACACGAGATAATCCTTTTGCGCCGGTAGTGAGGATCGAACCCGGCCGTTTAGGTTGAACCCGCACGTATTTGACCACTGAGCCAGAATACTACAGGAACCAGGATTACCTTCAAGGTAACAATTGCGCTATGATGATTTCTTTTTTTCAGTAATGTGTTACAGAGATTTTATACAGGGTTTTAGGATTTCATATAAAATCTCAAAATGCAACCTTTTTCCATCTCGGGCTCGCCTTCCTTTATTTCCCCAAAGCGTGAGATAAATTTCTCAGAGTCAGTTCCCCATTAAACACGGGATGCACGGTTATTTGCTAAGACGACAATGTGTCTGAGCTTAGTATATGCACATTGTTTGTTGAATGGAGAATAACTCTATCGCGCCTCTTTTGGTGCTTTTCAGGTCTCAATTTCAATGTGGCCGACTAATGCACTAGCCGCTCACATTTTACTTTGAGGTTTGAGATTTACCGAGGGCGGTGTGGTTGTTTCTCACGGGGAATTTTAGGATATGCTTAAAAAGGCATTCTTTGGAGACAAGAGAGGGGAGGCGAGAAGACAGTGGTCTCTAGGTTTAGGAAGCGAGCGGTCACAAAAAGTACGATGAGGTAATTGCCCCATATTAGGTCTTAGGTGAACCGGCAGGTCAGGGGATTTCACGACAGCGCGAGAGATGAAGGAAAGCAGGACTTAAGAAAAAAGGAATTGCAGTTTTAAGCGGGAGAGTTAGAAAATATAGCACAGCTAACGGACGATTTTCGCAGGTAATTAAATGAAGAAAAGAATAAAAGTTTCTTAGACATAAAATCGCAAGAGTTATTTGCATACAATTATTATCATTTGGTTATTACGTGTTAATTACTATCATCACCAACCACTACGGAGTCATTAGCAATTACAAGTTAACAACTAGAACAAAGACAGGAAAAGAACTTGTTGACAAATGCGAGTGATTTAGTCATTTTTATTTTCTATTGGAGCTTGTTAATTTTTTGAATACGTTTCTAATAACTTCGTTTTCTGTACGAGGTCTTATTACAAATTACGTATTTTTTTCATTGTGATTTTTCGAAACCTAAGAATGATTTGGTTTGAGATTTTTTCAACTGACAGTAACTTTCACTTGTCTTTAAGAGAAGGTGCAATCAACTGTTTTTTAATAATATTTCACAAAACTTTTAAATATAAAATTTACTCGAGATAGCTATATAACTTTTGTCTTAAGGACTCCATAGACTGATACATGGACATCGTACAATCACCTGTGCAATAAATTAAGTATCAGTTCAAAGGTAAGTGAACGAATCCGCTGCGTTGTTAAGATGCGCGGTACAGCTGCAAAAGGTATAAAAACTAGCCTGCAGCTGACCGCAATCATATCGCACTGTGAGGTTGAGTAAAAATGTCGCGGCGGGAGAGAACTGACTTTGAAAAAGAAAAGATTGTCGGGTGTTATATTAGTGGGTTGTCCATAAAAGAAACCGAGAGGCGTTTAAACATACCCAAGTCAACTGTTTTGGATGTACTGAATAAGCGAAAAACACATGGGAGGGGGGGGGCTGAAGCAGCAAAACGTACCGGCAGCAGGTTACAAGGCCTCAGTGAACAGGTGAGCAAAAATGCTGGAACCTTGGTATATACACGTACCATTCGCAGAAAACTTCAATCCATGGGTTGCCGTGGTCGTGCGGCTCCTCATAAGCCTTTCATCTCTACTCGGAATGCTACTGGTCGTTTAGCATGGTGTAAAGAACATTTATCGTGGACCGTAGATCAGTGAAAGCGATTCTTATGGATTGATGAATCCAGATACACGATCCATCAGTCTGATGGGCGTGTGTGGGTATGGTGGTAGCCGGGGGAACGCTAATTACCACAGTGTACTGTTCCTACGGTCAAGTTTGGAGCTGGCAGTGTACTCGTGTTGGGGTGTTTTTCGCGGTATGAACCCGGCCCATTGGTTGCCGTGGACAAACCAGTTAACCAGCACATCTACCTCGATATTCTGGACAATTATGCCCTACCAACTGTGTGGCAATACTATGGAATCGAGCCTAGTTGGTACCAGTAGGATAATGCACCGAGCCATTAAGCAAGGACTGTTACGGCGTGGTTTGTCGATAATTCCGTATAGTGTGTGGACTGGCCAGCACAGAGCCCTGATCTTAATCCCATAGAGCACCTATGGGATGAATTAGAGCGCCGCATAAGAAGTTTGGAACCAAGGCCTACTACTAAGCAACAGTCAGCGGCAGCATTATGTGCTGAATGGAAGCGCATACCTATCGCTGTGTTCCAAAACCTTTTCGAAAGCATGTCTCGAAGGGTCAGTGCATGCATTAAGGCAAAAGGTGGACCGACACCGTACTAATGTATATCAATAAATGTTATGTTGTGTTTCTCTTCTAGGTGTCCGGTGGCTCGTGTATATAAGCTGGTGCACAAAATGGGGAAAAGAAGGAGAAATATCCTGTGACAATGTAACAAAAAATCATTCGATATACTATCCACAATATCAGATCTCGCTACAGAACTTAAAAATCAAATACTTCGACAGACTATTAAAATGAAACAGTTAATCAAAACCTCAAGTATTCCCGTGAATCTTTCGCAGTACCGGAAAATTTTAGTCATATGCATCGGAAAAAGCGAGAACGGAGTTTTCCGTTAATGCGAGAAATGAATTGCGGGAAGATTTCTGAAAACTTAGAATTTGTCGTTAACACATCTTGAAAACAGCAATTTGCCGTGAAGATGAAGAAATCGCGGAAAGGTTTCTGAAAATTCTGATTTTTTTTTTTTTTTGGCGTACGAAAAATCCGTGAAATTCAGAGTTTTTCCGTCATTTCACGGGGAAAGTTGTATTAGAAACATTGCTTCGTTAATTCACGAAAGAAATATCGGTAAGTGGCTCGTGAATTTCAGAAAATGTTTTACCGTGTATGCACTTAACAGTCAACACTAACCAACCGGTGTTAAGGAAACTTCCGTAGGTAAAATTTACTTTCCTTGGAGATGAAAATGTGGTGTGCGTACTTCGTTTTCTTCTTTCTTTTTCTTTGCTACTTTGATGTGTTTAAACGTTCCGTTGAAGATCCTACTTGTCAGAATATCACTATCACCTTACAATTGCATGTGCGGGCATGACTAAGCACCAGCCTTGTATTCAATGACTGCCTCTGCCGTTTTACATTACCAAATGATGCAATACCGACAAGAACACCCATATCCATGGATTACTGCATCGCATCCGAGCTTACAGCACATCCGTGCGTGGGTGTATGTGTTTAATTAGTTCAATAATCAGAATGGAACCACAACCTCGACACGCGTGTGCCGTGAGTAACTAATTTGTCCAGTAATCATAACAGATATTACGGAGCAACTTCTGTATATGCGTGTCTGATTAGTCCAATGATCAAAATACGGGGTAACAAACAGTAAAACAAACCCAGTTTTCATAATGTACAAAATAAGAAACAGTAACAAATAATTTATGTAATGAGGTTAACAAATAACGTGCTCATATGTAACCGAAAACGTACTTACAATCATCATTGTCAACCATTATCAATCCACTGCTGGACGAAGGTCTCCCCAAGTTTCCTCCACAACGGTAAATAACACATTTTATTATTATATAACCCAGAAATATTTTAATAAAATTATAATTATAACCTCAGAAATATATCATATTCAACCATTGCATATATTGCTGCAGGTGGCTAATTTTTGTTTCGGTGTCTTTATTGTAAGTACCTCCATGTCACTCCCGCATACTTTCGAATTTCGGGAGTGACATGGAGGTACTTACAATAAAGACACCGAAACAAAAATTAGCCACCTGCAGCAATATATGCAATGGTTGAATATGATATATTTCTGAGGTTATAATTATAATTTTATTAAAATATTTCTGGGTTATATAACAATAAAATGTGTTATTTCTTTCTACAGGGAAAATTTTAAGCTGAAACTTTTGGAAAATAAAAATCGGTGGGGTCGAAAGAAGTGACTCGAAAAAAAGTGTCATAGCTTTTAGTCGGTCAAAAGGATACAGTATCAAGGAAGTTGCTGAATTTGCCGGTGTTAGTAAAAGAACGGTTCTACGTGTTTATAAAGATTGGTGTAAGTCAAACTCGACTGAAAATAAAAGGGAAATCTGTGGACGAATCACCATTTCGACAAGTCGTGACATTTCTCGCCAGGTCAATGAAGACGGATTTCAAATAAGGCGCGAACTCCTACAGTCTGTTAATAATGTACCTCAGACGTCTATATCTGAGCGAACATTGCGTAGGAAACTTCTGCGAATGGATATCTGGAGCAGAGTTGCAAGACTGAAACTAATGTTAACTTCAGCTCCCAAAAACGCTTGATTAGCTTGGGTCAAAGCTCACAGGACACGGACTGTTGATCAGTGGAAGTCTGTCATGTGGTCTGATGAATCCAAATTTTGCCTGTGTGTGTTTTTTTTTTTTTTGATTGGAAATTTAACGACCACCGTGAGCAACTCAATGGGCTATAAGCAGTCGCCCGTCCCTAATTTAGGGTCACTGGTTCCAGTGAAGGGAGAGAGCCAGTGCCGTAAGACAAACACAACATCCATGCCTCCCCGTGATTCGAACCCGGACCCCGTTCGGACGTGCCTGTGTTCAAATGACGCAAGTCGTAAGGCCAACAGAATTGTCAACCCATTCTTAGAATGGTTAAGGAGGTCAAAAAAACATCCAATACTGAGTGTGTTTAAAGTGTTCTTGCCAAAGGAGGTGGCAAAATATATATATATATATATATATTTCGCTTCAATATCTTCAATCTATAAAATATTTTATTCGAGTATGTACAATCTATCTACAATTTGTATATATAAAACTATTTTATTTGAGTATCTATAATGTGTTTATAAAATTCATTTCAGTATCTATAACGAGTCTATAAAATATTTTATTTGAGCATCTATAATGTATCTATATTTTATTTGAGTACCTACATTATCTATCCATAAAATATTTTATTTGGGTATTATCGAACTAGAAAAATATTTTGAGTACCTGCAATCTAGCTATAAAGTATTTTATTTGAGTATTATACTGATAGAGCCAGATAATATTTTTTGAGTATCTACAATCGATCTAAATATTTTGAGAATCTATAATTTCTCTCTCCATAAAATATTTTATTTGAATATGTATAATTTATGTATTCCATAAAATATGTTGAGTACCTATAATCATCTATCTATAAAACACATTTTATTTGAGTATCTGTAATCTATATTTAAAATATTTTGAGTATCTATAATTTAACTATTAAATATTCTGAGTATCTATAATTTACCTATTAAATATTCTGAGTATCTATAATTTACCTATTAAATATTCTGAGTATCTATAGCTTGTATGTCCATAAAAATATGTCACTCCAGTATCTATAATCTATCTGTAAGAATATTTTCAGTATCTGCATTCTATCAATAAAAGTATTTTATTTGGGTATTTCTATTCTATCTACAAAATATTTTGGGTATCTTACCTATCTGTATTGATACCCAGGTATAACAATATGCAGTATATTGTTATACCTTTGATTGACAGATCATATATAATAGATTCCAGTTAATTGTGACACATCGGTACAAGAACACTTTTGCCCAATTAAGAAGCTACCCGAGTTGTACGAAGCTTAATCCCAAAGAGCTAATTTGGGATCTTCAAGCATTGTCCCAAATAAACGGTTCCCCGATTAGCGAATGGCCCAATTAACTAGAATAAACTGTATTCTCAAAATATTTGTATAGAGTATTGATACTCAAATAAAATATTTCTATTGATAGGTTATAGATGCACAAATAAAATATTTGTAATCTGTCCATATTTTGAGTATTTACAATCTATATATAAATATAAGATTTTTTTATGCTAATGAAATTAATGTTTTTACAAATTAAAATGTATGTATTTTGATTTCCTTGATTTGTTTTGCAAAACGAGCAGAAGCGGAAGGGCGGAGCCCATTTAAAGGGGGGAGGGCAAGGGAGGCTGTCGTCCCGGGGCCTCTATTTTCAAGGGGTCACAGAATTATGCAAGATACTTGAAGAATTGACAGTTCTAGTTTGTTTGTTTGTTTTTTGCAGTAGTACAGCAAAAACTAAGAAACTGTCTAGTGAAAAAAATATATATATTTCTTTCCGCTGCTTTATGAGGAGTTTGAAAAAAGTATAGTCGCCCCCCCCCCTTCCAACGTCCAATCCCAATTCTTTCGAAAGCTTCACAGATGGGTTTTTTTGAACACATCTGTAATTTGTGGAAATTTTTATCTTTAAGAATTTGTTTGAAAATGATATTTGGGTCATTATTTTGCCCCGCTACTTCGATATAATTTCAACAAGTTGAACCGGGGGAGGGGGGGGGGTGATTAAAGCAGAACTGAACTTGTATCCATTTCTCAACCATGCATTTTTACATTTTCTTGCTAACACCGATTATTTTTTTTTTTTTATTGGGTGTTTATTTTTGTTATTATTTATTGGACTTGGCTGACAGACACATTGGCATATACCGGCGGACAAATACAGTATAGACATTTTCAGTTATCAGATCATATGTAGAGGATTTTAGAAAGGAAGTGTTTCACCTCAGGTCTCAAACAACCCTCAGAAATAGGAAGCTAGGAGATTTGGGCTAGAGTGCCCGATAGAAAAGTCACACGGAAGCGAGGTAGAAAAGGGGTAGGAAGACGCTCTTATTTATTACCGGGGGGGTACCTAGGGCCCGACGGCTTAACGTGCCCATCGGACGCACGTCGGATATTTAGTGTTTCGAGCGTTCGTACCTGCTGGGATCGAACCTGAAGTTTCTCCGTGGCAGCATGAACGTTAACCACTAGGCCACCCGCGGACATTTTCAAACATGGTACACAGTATGTCAAATGATCAATTTACACAGAAGGAGCCAGTGTTGGACAAGCAACATATTGAGAGCCAGTGCCGAAAGACAAACATCCATGCCTCACGGGATTCGAACCCGGACCCAACAAAAGGGCGAATGGTCAGAAGCCAGCGATTAGACCACTGCGCCACCGGCACTACAACTGATTCGTCCATAAATCATGAAATACGCACTTCAATACGACGGGGATATTTTTTATGGCTTCGTCATCATATTTTGGGAATGTTATCCCGGGTATTTTTATTCATCCACCCATAGTGAAATCCTAGGTGAGCCACTAATACTGGAGCCCCCAAATACTGTCCAGCCCTAGGGTCCCCTGTCTCCTTAAATGTGCTCTGGGGGAGGGGGAGCTATTTTATAATTTTATTTAAGGGCCAAAAATTTGTAGTTACAACACGCATTGGTATATTCAAAGATGCTATAATTAGATCTTTTATCTAAAGAGGTCTGGGCAACAACCGAATTGATCCCAGTAGGGTAACCAATCATGAGTTAAAATGCCTTTCAGTTCCTCGGAACGCTGTCGTCCGCTGCCGCCAAGTAATATCATGCCTGAACTCATTTACTTTATTGGCGGTCGGTCGGCACTTGGTCTCACTACCGGCTAATTCCATCACCGGGAAGTAATCTCTTCTTCGATCGCTTAGTTAAAAGATTGCGATTGACGCCAGGCGCTCGCAGGAGCCAACCTGCTGAGAGGCAGAATGAAATCAGGTGACCACCTCGTCTCTGCACATCATCGCTAAAGTAGAACAGTGTGCAGGAAATGCTACTTCCTTTAAATCCCCTCTTCCTTACCCCAGAACCTGTGGTCACTACACCGCAAAAACCGCTTTTTCCGTTCATCGGACGAAAATTCCTCTTGCGCGTTACGCTCCCCCGAAACAAAGGATCTCTTCATGGATCAAAGAAAGTGGTGTTCAAATTAACACTCCACTGACCTCCCTGCTGGGAAAGCTGGATTCTTTTTCCGAAGGCAAGGACTCCCCCTAATGCAGTCTATCCGCTCTCCGAAGAATCAAAATCAGTGACTTTCCGTTGCTGATGCAAAAAAAAGGTACCACACTGAATGAGCATGCAACATCTGTCGAACAAGTGCATCTTCAGTGTTTTGTTAATACGCCATCTTAAACGCTTTTAATGCACGTCACGTTCGTAATCATCAGATCTACAGCCAAACTTGGGGACAGGGATGATAAAATGAAAAATATTGTAGTTGATAATTCTTGAGATTCAGTATGGTAAAAAT
This sequence comes from Macrothele yani, assembly GCA_039090855.1. Classification (NCBI taxonomy): domain Eukaryota; kingdom Metazoa; phylum Arthropoda; class Arachnida; order Araneae; family Macrothelidae; genus Macrothele; species Macrothele yani. Next base: position 35,305,959 of record CM077011.1, read on the forward strand.
TCAATCTCAAATTAAATCTCAAAAGATATGGAGGCTAACAATTAAATGTGAGAAACGATTTTCAGATTAAATGCGAAATTCGAAGTAATTTCTGGTCTCAGGGGTTGTGAAAACACAAATTTGTCCGTGACGGGGATCGAACCTGTTCCTCCTCGCTCCGGAGCAAGTTGTTCTAACCAACTAAACTACACCGACGGAATGTATCGCCGCAGATTTATAGTCTTGACACGTGCTTCACCCTCTTATCTTTATTTTATTTTATTTTTTTTTTTTTTTTTTTTTTTTGAAGCAAATAAGGAATTTTTATTAAATCCTGACGGAGATGGACACCGTGCCTCCTCGCTCCGGAGCCGGTTGTTCTAACCAACTAAACTGCACCGACGGAATATATCGCCGCAGATCTAGTCTTGACACGTGCTTCCCCTCTGTAGTACGCTACATCATCGCCCTCTTATTTTTATTTTATTCTAATTTATTTTTATTTATTTATTTATTTATTTATTTATTTTTTGAAGCAAATAAGGAATTTTCATTAAATCCTGACGAACTGTGGAACAAACATCACACAGTTTTCGAAGAACGCAACGGCCAGTACAGTCATTTTTCACAATCGGGCACCGCAATGTGAAAAACAAATTTGTCGGTGGCGTCTTCTCGCTCCGGAGAGTAAAATTTGGACAAACTAAATTTACAACTAACCAACTAAACTGTAGTTTAGTGGATTAGTTGTTCTAACCAACTAAACTACACCGACGGAATGTATCGCCACAGATTTACAGTCTTGAGACGTGCTTCACCCTCTTATTTTTCATCATCGCCCTCTCATCTTTGTTTTATTCTATTTTTTTTTTTTTGAAGCAAATAAGGAATTTTTATTAAATCCTGACGGAGACTGACACCGTGCCTCCTCTCTCCGGACCCAGTTGTTCTAACCAACTGAACTGCACCGACGGATAATATCGCCGCAGATTTAGTCTTTCCACGTGCTTTTTTTTTTTTTTTTTTTGATTGGAGGTTTAACGACGACCGTGAGCAACTCAATGGGCTATAAGCAGTCGCCCGTCCCTAATTTAGGGTCACTGGTTCCAGGGAAGGGAGAGAGTCAGTGCCGTAAGACAAACACAACATCCATGCCTGACCGGGATTCGAACCCGGACCCCGTTCGGAGGAATGATCAGAGGCCAACGCCTTAGACCACTGCGCCACCGGGGCGGCACTGCTCCTTTCATGAAAATATTTTGGCAAGTGCTCAGTGGTATACTGTTAATTGAAGTACAGAAAAGGGCGGTGCCTTAAATACCTTTCCCTTCTATCTCCCCCCTCCCATTCCACCTTTCCTCTTTTTACTTTCTCATATTTATAATATAAGAAGTATAGCGATCGGTCGAAATCAGACTTCCGGATTTAGTTTTGGCATTCAAGGAATAAGATTTAATCATTTTGGTAACAAAACACTGCAATACTGGGGGTCCAAAATGGAACCGTTTCGGGGTACTATAACTGCAATCAGCCCCATATTATCGAATACGATATTATTGGAACCGAAAATTAATTTAGGGTGAGAGGGTTAAAATCGTCTATTACTGGGAGTCTTAGTTCTCGAGATATTTGAGTAAGAGCAATTTGGCTACAACATAAAACAAACTTAAGTAAAAATTATCGAAACAGATATCGTTTTATTCAATATTTCGCGAAGACAGAAAGGTGAAAGTCTTGCATTGCTCCGAGTCTTAGTTCTGAAGTTATTTTTGGAAATGTTAATAAAATAGCTAAGTCACTTGACGTGACTATATGCATCGGGTGCATTTTGGCTGACTTCAAAATTAGTCCAATGCGTTAGTATATAAAATATATTTGTAACTAACTAATTCTGTGTTAGCCTCCTGCAAGATATACCCGATCGAGTTACATTATTGTGACCACCAGCTAATATCCAGAGTAACCGCCGTGTGCAGCGCGGACACCAGCTAGACGGGCCGGGAGTGATTTAATAAGGTGCTGGAAGGTGTACACAGGTATGCTGACTGCAGTGCATCTGACAGCTGCTGGAGGGTGCGTGGTGGAGGATCCATAGAACAAACAACGCGATCGAGGTAGTCCCACAGATGCTCAATTGGGTTTAAGTCTGGGGAATTAGGGGGCCAGGGAAGTACTTAGAAGTCTTCATTGTGCTCTTCCAACCACTCTCGGACATTTCTAGCTGTATGACACGTCGCATTATCGTTCTGCAAGATCTCATCCGTCCCAGGGAAGACAATCAGCATGTATGGGTGTACGTGGTCTGCAAGGATGGATGCATAACGAATTCGGTCCATAGTGCCTTCCACAGGTATGAGTGGACCCAGGAAATGCCAAGAAAACATTACCCAGACCATAACGCTGCCCCCCCCCCCCAGCTTGTGTTCTTCCTGCTATGGTTGAAGAGTGCTTGTTCTCCGATGTTTCTCGTCTTATACGCCAACGTCCATCCGTTCCATGAAGTAGAAAGCGTGATTCATCGGAGAAGGCAATCCTCTGCTAATTAGCGGAGGTCCAATTCCGGTACTTCAGTGCAAATGTAAGCCTTTTCTGCCGATGCACCTTCGTTAGCACAGATGCAGTGACCATCCATCTGCATCGGAGCCCCATACGCAGCAGGGTTCGCTGAACTGTCGCTTTAGACACACTTCCAGTAGCCCCCTATTTCATTCGGCCAGTGAGTTGCTTCACTGTAGCGTGTCGATTGGTCCTCACGCAACTTTGAAGCCGACGTTCACCTCTCTCAACAATAGCACGTGGTGCCCCGCAGTTTCCACATTCGCAATGGTGCTATTTCTCCAATCACGATACACTTTAAACACAGCAGCACGCGAACAGTTCACAAACTGCGCTGTTTCAGAAATACTGTCACCCTTGGCCCGAAAGCCGATAATCATCCCTTTTTGCAAATTTGTTAAATCGCTGCTTTTATCCATGACAGCAACGAGTGATATGTTTTCAGAATGCCTACAGCACACCTGATATACCCTCCAAGCCAGCACACGACACGTGCCTTCTTTCATTGGCTACGCGCTATTGGCGTCAAAAGTAGGAGGTGGTCACAATAATTTGTAACAAGCTAATTGATTCTGCGTTCGCCTCCTGCAAGATATATAAGATAGTCCTTCAAACAAACATGGGACGTTAATTCCACTAACTGTGCAGTTTTTTTGTCGCATTTTTTTTTTAATTGGAAAAGTATTATAGGACATTCACATTTTATAAAGAAAACAAATTATGCTGTATAGGATTTACCGGAACGTGTGTCGGCCAGAAAAAAAAAAAAAAAAAAAAAAAAGTACGGATTTTTCCGGCCCCACTACACTACTGCAAGTGCCTGTAACGTGCTATTTATAAAAACCTGAAATTCAACAGATAACAAATGCGTTTATATAATCTTTTAATTTTAACTGGCCTTTGAGAAAAGGTACGAAGTAAAAGATCACAAGTGAAATTTTTTAAGTAAAAACAAACTCTTTTTCTGAATACAACATTTTCACAAAACTCTCAGAATTATGAAAGTCCTTGATCCTGTATCAAAGTCTTACAATTAAAACAGAAATCCAAATCAAGTTCGCCAAGAATGTTTTCCAAGAAGTATCCTCCACGAAAACTGTTTTTCCCGCAGGGACTATTTCATTTCTCCATTAATTTTTTTTTTTTTTTTTTTTTTCGATTGGACGTTTTACGTCAGACAGATTCATCATGAAACATTATTTCCTCGTGTGAATTTGCAGAAGTTTAAGTGACCGGACAATTTTACGAAAATCGAATTTTTTTTTTTCGCGAAGAGGCGGTATGTGAAGTTCAGATGTTAAAAAAAAAAAACGAAGTTAATGCAAATATTTACGACGCGAGTCATACAGTCGTTTCAGACTTTTTTTTTTTTTTTTTTTTGATTGGAGGTTTAACGACCACCGTGAGCAACTCAATGGGCTATAAGCGGTCGCCCGTCCCTAATTTAGGGTCACTGGTTCCAGGGAAGGGCGAGAGAGAGCCAGTGCCGTAAGACAAACACATCATCCATGCCAGACCGGGATTCGAACCCGGACCCCTTACGGACGAATGATCAAAGGCCAGCGCCTTAGACCACTGCGGCCACCGGGGCGGCTTCAGACTTTTGATACTTATCCTTCGCAAAAGCAGACATTAAGCAGATATATTGCTTTTCTGTGAGGGGTACAGCACAAGACTTTTGCTTTCCTAAACGCAGCTGCGCTGAGGTCTTTGATCTGCAGTGCGTGTGCTTTAGAGCAGCTGCATTTAAATCTTTCTTTCAGGATAGATCTAGTGCCCCTGATTTCGTTTTTATATACTTTTCGAGATGGGGGGGGGCAGTATTAACTCAAATCGGAATACGCTGTTGGGCTTGAACGCACTTTAATTCAGATATTTAACTTAGCTACCCCATGGAATTTAAATACGGATAGAACTATGGGCTCCACAATTTAAAGTACAACTAGACAAAACCCGTCGGAATCGACGGTTAGCTTGTTTTTTGAAAAGAATAAACTGATATGAAACAACCAATGTAAACTTTATTTGATTGACAAATTCATTCAACCACTTCAGTAAAGACACTCCAGGTTCGAGATTTTTTTTTCTTTTTTTGAATGAAGGTTTAACGATCACCGTGAGCAAGTCAACGGGCTTTAAGCAGTCACCCGTCCCTAATTTAGGGTCACTGGTTCCAGGGAAGGGAGATAGCCAGTGCCGTAAGACAAACACAACATCCATGCCTTACCGGGATTCGAAACCGAACCGTTCACGAACGAACCATCATAAGCCAGCGCTTAGACCACTGCGCCACCGGGCCGTCCAGGTTCGTGATGAGCATCACAACTGCATCCTTTTTCGGTCGTAAAATGTGAGGCGCAGGTCTACTCATCTCGTTCGTGTGCAAAAATTAAACTGGATAGCGCAATCCTTAACTGTCATCTTCAGTCACAACTGTGTTTGTAAATGTGTGAATATTTGTGTTTGTAAATCATCATCATTATCATCATTGTCAGCCATTATCAATCCACTGCTGGACGAAGGTCTCCCCAAGTTTCCTCCACAACGGTCTGTCTTGTGCCAGTCTCCTCCATGTCACTCCCGCATATTTACGAATTTCATCCACCCATCTCCCATGTGGTCTTTTTCTGGGTCTTTTCCTGTCCCTTGGAATCCAATCTAAAATTTCGGCTGTCCATCTATGGTCTGTCCTTCTGGCAGTATGTCCAGCCCATTGCCATTTCAGGGATTTAACTCTGATCATGATGTCTTCCACTCTCGTCATTTTTCGGATCCACGAGTTCCTCTTAATTATCTCTCCTGGTTATACCAAGCATGGACCTGTCCATGCTTCTTTGAGTTGTCTGCAGCCTTTGTATGTCTCTTTTAGCTAAGGTCCACGTCTCTGCACCATACGTAAGCACTGGAAGGATGCATTGATCAAACACTTTTCTTTTAAGACATAATGGCATATTGCTCTTGAAAATTATGCTGTTTCTTCCAAAAGCTCTCCAGGCAAGTTTTGTACGCCGATTAATTTCTTCATCAATGTGACCCTCACTTGATATCTGCTGTCCAAGATAAACATACGTATCTGTTATCTCCAGTTTTTCTCCATCAATCGATAAATCTTCATTTCTTGTAAAAGCATTGAACATCACTTTTGTCTTCTGAAAGTTCATTTTTAATCCCACTTCTTTACTCTTGTCAGCAAGTTCCTGGATCATACTCTGCAGCTCTGATGGAGTAGTTGCAAAAATGACTACGTCATCAGCAAAACGAAGGTGGGTTAGATAATCTCCATTAATCTTTATCCCTTTGTTTTCCCAGTTCAGTGATTGAAAGACATTTTCCAATGTGGCATTAAAGAGCTTCGGAGATATGGTGTCACCTTGTCTCACTCCCTTTCCAATTTTTATACCGCCTAAAAATATTGCGTCGGTAAAGTGTTGCCATTAGAAGAAATGTTTACGAACAAAGTGGCCCAGTTACATACATCCAAATTTTGTTGGAGCACAAAATTATTGTGCCACGATAACAATATGTTTGGTTTGCAGCAACAAAACGTTTTATCACGATAACAATACATATTGTTGGATCAAAGAAATTCCCCAAAATCGACAAAATTATTTTGTTAAATGAACACAACGTTTTGTCACGCTAATAATAAATTTTGTAGAATCAACAATAATTTTCAACAAAATAAATTTGTAAGTTCAACAAGCAATTTGGTTGACTGTATATCGACAAAAATTTTTGGTTGATTCAACAATTTTTTTTTTTTTTTGCTGAATTAACAAAACCTTTTTTCTCAGGGATGGTTTCCGATTTCTTCGACAATGCCCAAATAGTGGACTTGCTCGACGGATGTCTGCCAGCAAATTTCTCCAGGAATTGCTGTTGACAAGACTTTATAGATTCTGTTTACCAATAAGTGCGAAAAATAAACACTCGCTCCTCCACAGTATACCGATATACAGTGGACCCCGCTTAAGAAGTTTTCGTTGGGACGAAGGGATGAAAATTTCTTAAGCGGGAAAACTTCTTAAGCGGGAAAACTTCTTAAACGGGAAGTGTCTGATTGGGTTTTGTAAGACTTTAGCGATTAAAAATATTGCATAAATTAAATCCAGAAATTACATTTTAGTTAATATTAAAGTAACATAAAAAAATTCACAACTTACTCATTTAAACTTGAAAATGAGGATTAAAAGCTACATTTATTATGCTACAGGATTACAAAAATACTGATCTAAAAGCGTTTGTTTCTTCCTTTTTTCCCCGCTAGATTCACAAAGTAAGTGTCCATTTCCCTCAAATTTTTAATTATGTCCGCTGGAACACGTTCGTGGATTTCTATAAAGCAGCGAAAAGTTTCTAATGCTTTACCAGCTTCAGCTGAAGTAGGAATTGGCCTGCACACATCTTGCGTTTCTGGTTTATCGTCCTCTTGCGTTTCGATGTCGCAAATATCGTCGATATTTTGCATTTCAAAAGTGGGAACATCTTTGTCAACGTTTACAAACTCTTCAAAGGAAGATTTGAAGTTAAGTTTTTTTTTTTTGCAAACTTTCCCAAGCTTCATTGTTGTCATGACTGTTTTCTTCATCAGAAAAACTAAGCTGAAACCAGCTTTCCTGAAGCAACTTGTGATCGTTGAAGAAGATACCTTTTCCCGCGAAGAAACAATAAAATGCATAGCATCTAATAAATTTAATTTCAGTGTACATCTGGTGTAACTTGAGTCTGATTCAAGCTTATGCAGTAGCCAATAAACTAAATGTTTCCTATAGAATTATTTCATGGTATTAATTATTCCTTGGTCCATTGGTTGTAACATTGAAGTCGAGTTAGGTGGCAGGAAAACTACTTTTACATTTTCCAGATGATCCATGTTTTTTGGATGGGATGTGCAATTATCCAAAAATAACAAAACATTTCTATTGTCTTTGGCCATTTTCTGCTGAAACTCCATTAAAAAGTCTTCAAAAATCTGAACTGCCATCCATGCGTTTCTGCTATTTCTGTAATTGCATGGAAAAGTTTTCAAATTTTGAAGCACTTCGGATTCTTCGATTTTCTAATGACCAATAAAGACAACTTTTCTGTTCCATCCATATTAGCTCCTACCAGAACTGTCAATCTTTCTTTATTTACTTTGACTCCGTGGCTGCTATCTCCTGCGAAAGAGTAGGTTGTAAAACAAAGCACACTCGTCAGCGTTGAAAACATCTTTTGCTTCGTATGCTGATAACAGTTCTGGTAAAACATTAGATTTCCAATCATCCACTTCTTCGACGTTAACACTTTTTGATTCTCCACAAACAGTTTTATAAGTCAGTCGTTCTCTTTTCCTAAAACGGTCGATCCATCCATTGGAAGGATTAAATTCAACATTTAATTTCTTGGAAATCTCTTCTGCTTTCTCACGAAGATTTGTCCCGTTGATCGAAATGCTAACGTTTCTTGCTTGTTTAAACCACACGAGAAGTGTTTCTTCGACATCCTCGTATTTACCCTTCTTAATCTTTTTGGTTTCTAATGAATGGGAAGCATTTGAAAGCACAATGCCCCGTTTTGCCACTATACCGTTGAGGGGCAGATAAATTTAGCTCTTTTGCTATCTGCACCCAGTTAAATGCGAGTTTTCATCAACTTTCGTAATAATGTTTCGTTTCACAACCACAGATAAAGCTTTTCTTTTGATGCCTTTAGACGCCATATTTCTAGCTACGCATTTAAACAATAAAACTAAACGTTTAACTCCACGTATGCCAAGGTTAGTAGACTCCTGTCTATTAACCTTGCACGTATGCGAGGTGCAACATCTGAGCCAAACTCTGACAGAATGACTAACTTTCAACAGGTGTTTCCTTTCCTAGCCTTTTCGAAGCCCCAAAGATAAGGCGGTTGTGATACACAAAGGGCAGACGCAGAAGAATTGGGGGAGTAAACATGACCCCTGCGTTGACCGCGGGAAGCCTGCAGGGTCTTCGCTTGCTACATGTACGGGGAAAACAAAGAAACGTTTCCTCCCAACTTCTTTGACATGTACTTATCTGCTGCGGACGAGTTCCAAAATCGTATGTTTTTACTTAGAAACTTGTGACATTTATAGCTTCTTAAGCGGAAAAACTTGAAACATCGTTACTTCTTAAGTGGGAAAAATTAACATTGGCACTATGGAAAAAAAAATCGGGACTGTAAAAATAAAACTTAAACGGGAAAACTTCTTAAGCGGGAACTTCTTAAGTGGGATCCACTGTATTTTCACACGTACGCGAACAGCCACGAGCACTGACTATCAACAACCGTATTGTCGTATTGTGTAGACACACTCAGCGAAATGGCATAACAAAGCAGCAGAGAGGCGCGTCCAGCTGTGACGCCACGCTTAGGAATGTGTCTGCCACTAAGGAGCACTCCGGCTGGCTGGCGGACAGCGCCGGGTTCAATGCTGTCTGGACACAAATAGTGGCCACTTCGAGCACATGTTTGACGTCATCACATTTCGCATGAAATGAGGTAAGTCTACTTCAAATTTCGTTGCAATATCTTCATTGGTGTTAATATTATTAAAGAAATGCCGGGTTCGGTAGCGAGCGGGACACCCTGTATATTTATAGCAATCACGGATCCTGTTGCAACGATGAATTCCCTTACAACATTCCGTTACCTTGGAAACAACTATTTCGGCCTGATGAATAAGAAGGGCGATTTCACCCATCCACCCAAATGTATACAATTGTGGTTTCCTCCAGTTGTCCGTCCACTCCTGCGCATTCCTGATAAATTATACGCCATGGACCTTTAGCGATAGATTACTTAAGGCACTGTGTTGTTATAGCGTTAGTTTCGACTCTTACCTGAAGATGAACCACATTGTGGTTTGAAAAGTCTTGTATATATTTTAACTACTTTTAAATTAATCACATGTTTTTAGTGCTTGCGTAGCATGACCAACAATTATTTGGGGGGGGGGGCACAAATAAGCGCAAACTCATGTTGGGGGGGCACTCTCGGAAATAGTTTCTCCAAAAATGCTCCTTTTCAATTTCCATAACTTAGGTTTTTACATGCTTAATATATCCAAAACTACGAAGTGTACCAGGGGCTTGGTTGTTTCACACTAATGAGGATGTAAAAAAACGTCTCTCTCAAAGCAACTCTTGCAGTCATCCGATGATGAAAACAATCGGATGACTGCATGCTATTGTTTATGGAATGACTACTGGAAAGCAGTCATAGCAATGCTTGCTATTGCGTAGCGTTGTTCGCTTGGCTGTATGTCACACTTTATAACATTTAAAAGGCAAACGAGTTATTTTTTCGAAATTTTAAGTTGATACACGTACTAAAATGTCGTCGAAATCGAAATGTTTTTACGCAAGTTATGACGCATAACGGCAATGGAATGAATCCCACTCCTACGTCCTGACCTTTGACCCCATTTCGCCCATTCTAAATAGGGTTTGTCCCCAGGCGGTCCCCTACCGCATACTAAAATTTCATCGAAATCGAACCATTTTTACGCAAGTTATGAAAATGGAATGGATCTCACTCCTATGTCCAGACCTTTGACCCCATTTTGCCCATTCTCAATAGGGTTTTGTTCCCAGGTGTTCCCCTACCACATACTAAAATTTCATTGAAATCGAACCATTTTTACGCTAAGTTATGACGCATAAGAGCAATGGAATGGATCCCGCTCCCATGTCCTGACCTTTGGCCCCATTTCGCCCATTTTCAATAGAGTTCGTCCAGAGGTTTTCCTCTACCACATACTAGAATTTCATCGAAATCGAATAGTTTTTACGCGAGTTATCGTGCGGACGGGCGGACAGACAGGCAAAACTGGAGGAGCATATACGCTTCTTCAACCTACGGTTGGAAAGCGTAAAAAACGGGCATTTTTAAAAACTGAAATTTTGTTAAAAGACTGACACTTACCGGCAAATTTGTTGCACGTTATTTTCAGAAATTTCCCGTGAATACACACTAATTTTTCACAGTGTAGCTGTGAGATTTCAAAGCGACAATAAAGATTGAATCGTTACAGCATTTAACGTCACTCTATTTAGAGTCAAAAAACACGCTCGTTAAAATGAAAAATTCACCAGGGACTATGGTCTAAGCTAGCATCATAAATAACGCAGTTCTTCCAGTTATAAGAACCCCAATTTACATATCTGCATGGTCCCTGACCTCAATGCTAAGGATAGACGTCTGCCCTCCGAAGACAGCAAAAGAGATCGGCTCTGTGCTGTTGTTCAAGCACACAGTTTTTAGCTCCAGAATTTTAAGGTTCACTTCACAAGGCAAAATATGGTGTGGTTGGGAAACGATCCCCTTCATAAAACCAGACTGCAGGCACGAGAGAAGAAAATGAAAACGAATTTTTAAATCTTTCGCTCTAATTAGTCACATACGTGCGTGAGAAATATCGGCTGCATCGGCGATTTTGATAAGAGCTAATAATTGCGGTGATAGTTGAAATAATATCCCACAGGCGAATGAAATTAGCGGTTGAGCCTGATAACTTACTTTAATTACGCTTGCATGTCGTGGACTTGCTGCTTGAGACGTTGCAGATGCAGAAAGGGCAATCAAACTCTGAGAAAAACGAAGAAAAAAAAAAAAATGTGAGAAATTTTCCTCCTGGCCCGTATAGATTATGGTTACATAAATGGTAATAAGACAGTAATCCTATTCATTACGCCACGCGTTCTGTTGGCTGTCCCGAGAAAGTAATTAAAAGGCAACCAACCTGTTAATTAGTCTCCACTTTCGTGAAAGTGGCGAAATTCAAATCACGTTATTAATGCACAGCCTATACGATGGGTCTAACTGTCCCATTGGGCTCTAAAAGCAGTCAGGAGCTTTTTAGAATATTCCAAGGCAGGAATATGAGCGGCGGCTGCTAAAAAAATAAAATTCTACAACTGCGATGGGGTTTTTTCTGTAGCACCCGCAGAAAGAATTCAAAGGATCTAAATATATTGTCGCACCGTACTTTTGGATCTAGCATATCCTTTAATTAAAATGTCGGTTTCTAAGAAATGATGAAAAGTATGAGCTCACGGAGAAAAAAGGTTTCTTTGAAACAACAAAATAATTTTGTTCAGCTGTTTTGTCGATTTATTTTGTTGCTTTAGCAAAACTCCGTCGTAATTGTTTTGTTGGCAAAACAAAATTATTTTGTTGGCTATATCATGATAATTCAAATATATGGAGGTGGCATCGACCTTAACTCAAAGCGCATGTGATTACTAGCTATTCCCTACGGGCATTACCAGACTATACCATGACCAGAAGAATCTTGTTTTGTGCTTAAGATTTCGCTTTGAATTATGGCTGACTACGAAGTGAGTGTATTGTTAGAAGACTGGGAACTGTCAACTCTGCTAGAGACATTCAGAGGTAAGAATTTCTAATATATCTTAATACTTCCGACGTATTTTTATACTAGTGTTTATTGTGTTATTTTGGTTAGATTCAGTGAATTTTAATGAAAATTTGGCCTCGCTTTGTAGACTCATAATTACAATGAACACGATAGAATCCGCATCTTATTAGATGCACAGGAGCATGTATTAAATTTAAACCCAAATTTCTGATAAACCAATAATACTTTTCTTCTAACGGTAAATAAAAATTTGCACATGAGGTAATGATAAGAGTTGTAATTTATGTATAGAGCTTGATTTCATGTATAGGCTATATATACAGGGTGTTTCAAAATTCGTGCGGCAACCAAAGATTGCATGGTGATAGTACCCTGGAACATATAAGAACGTTAAAAAAAATATTACGATTTCTTTTTTTTTTTGTCTAACCAAAAATGTCAATTTGTTGCATCGAAAAACGAAGGAAAACATTTAAAAATAAATCGCATTTAGAAACATGTTACACACGCAATAAAATAGTATAAATACATCGTTATGTCAAGTGCAAATCGCTCGTGAACATTCCAGAAGGTAATAAACCCACCTTCAAATGCTGAAATCGCAGATAAGCATTTGCTTGCAAGGGCAGGTACAGCTGATTGGTTTAGGAACTAGGCGTGCTAACCAAAGGTCTCAGGTTCGAATCCGCTCAGTGAGAGAGACTTCGCTGGCCATGAAAAAATCTCCTCGTGACGTAACACTGTCCAAATTCATTTAAACACACCACTAGAAAGAAAATGCGGCAGAGGGAAAAAATGGCGGACACCCAGGATCAGATCATATGTAGAGGATTTTAGGAAGGGAGTGTCTGACCCCAGGCCTTAAACAACCCTTAGAAACGAGGAGATTTGGGCTAGAGCACCCGATAGGAAAGTGACACGAAAGCGAAGTAGAAAGGGGGAGGAAGGCGTCCTTATTTATTACCGGGAAACCCAGTACCCGGGGTCCGACGACTTAACGTGCCCCTCCGACGCATGGCGGATATTTAGTGGATCGAGCGTTCGTACCTGCTGGGATTCAACCTGAGGCCATTTCCGTGGCAGTCACGAACGTTGCCCACTAGGCCACCCGCGGCCTGGACTTACAGGGTCGAAGTGCATCGGCAAAGTGTTGCCAACGGAAAAAGTTTTGCGACAAAGTGGCCCAGCTACATAGTTCTAAATTTTGTTGAAGCAAGAAATTACTGTGTCACGATAACAATATGTTTGGCTGCAGCAACAAAACGTTTTATCACAATAACAATACATATTGAGAAATTCCCAAAAATCGACAAAATTATTTCGTTAAATGAACAAAACGTTTTGTGATGAAGATGATAATAAATTTTGTAGAATCAAAAATAATTTTCAACAAAATAAATTTGTAAGTTCAACAAAAAATTTTTTTTGACTGTATATCGACTAACATTTTTTGGTTGATTCAACATTTTTTTTGCTGAATGAACCAAGCACTGAAGATTCAGCCTCCACCTAGAGATGCTCTGTTTAGAATTGTAAACTACGATACTTTTGCAGAAATACAACTATTCAATTTTGTTTAGTCATTTGCGCATTTCGTTAACTTACGACAGCGGTTCCATAAGAACTGAGAACAAAATCACACAAAATGAAGAAATGCAGGTACAGAAAAATATATGTTATTCTTTCTCAAAGTATTTTCCCTCGAATGATATGCAATGGCCCCATCGTTCAGTCCGCAGTTCAAAGCATGTGGCGAAGGCATTTTGTGGAAGCTGCTTTAGTGACTCCTGTACAGCTTGAATAAAGTCAGCATCTGCGTGGAAAGTTGCTCCATGGAACTTCTTCATTGTTGGAAACAACCATAAATCTTACGGGGAGAGATCAGGACTGTAGGCAGGCTGTGGCATGTGACTTCAATACTGCATTTCGTAAGAAACTGTTGAACACAAGCAGCCACGTGTAGGCGGGCGTTATTTATCATGGTGCAGGGTCCACTTACCCACCAGTTCCGGCCGCTTAATCGATATGTGTCGTCGCAGACGCACTGAAATGTAATACTCAGTAATGACAGTAATTTGTGGAGGAACGGTATGCTGGTAGACTACACCTTTATGATAAAAAAACATTATCACCACCTTCCCAGCTGATTTAAATTGGGCGGACATTTTTCGGAGGAGGCGAGCCTGCGCGTTTCCACACACTCATTGCGCGCTTTGTAAGGGGGCTGAAGTAGTGGACCCATGTTTCATTGGCAGTTATTACTATGTTTAGAAAGTTTGGATCCTTTGCAATCATTAGTTTTCACTCATGATAAACCTAACAATTGTTCTCTCGTCAGGTGATCAGGTACCCATCTGGAACACACAGCAGTAATTTGTCGCGTAGAATGCGGAATGCCGACGTTTTTAAAAGATTAATTGCGCCGCTATGTCTTCATATGTCATTCATCGATTTTCTTGTAGGATTGCCGAAACAGTGTTAACAATACGCTCCGTAACAACACTTTCAGGACGACCAGGCCTAGGAGCGAGTTCGGCCGACAAACGTTCTTTTTTGATATCATGGTGTCATCTAAAAATCGTTGACTCACCCAAACATTTACCTTTGTAAGCTTTTTTCATTAAATCACCTGTTTCTGGAGCAGTTTTACCCAAATGATAGCAAAATTTTATCGCACAACGCATTTCACTTATTAACTATGAATCACTCACCTCCATAGCTGTATGGCGAAATGCAGACGTACCTTAAACAACTGCGCAGTAACAAAACCAGAATACCCCGGACACGATGATCATCTGTACCCGAAACGAATTGGCACTCATCGCTAAACACCACACGTCGCTCTGGTCTGGTACCACGGCAAACGGAGCCGGCGATGTTCCGGTGTTAATGGCAGCGCAGGTAAGGGTGCGCGGAGATCGCAGATTCGCTTCCACAAGGCGTCGGTAAATTGTTCGTGGGCACACAGGAGCCGCTATAGCTGCCTGTATAGCGCCGCTATAGCTGCCTGTATAGTGGACTGGGTACCCGTGGGATCAGTCGTGCCTGATGCACGATCCGTAGACCCTCTCTATACCGGTGGTCCTCCTGGCCCGTCCAGAGCCACTCCGCCGTGTGGCAGTGCCATCACGTGTCCACTGCTCCCAGCACAGTTGGACGGTATGGTCAGAACGATCCACTTGGCGGGCTATACGGCGCGCCGACCACCCTGAGGTTTTCAGCCCGATGATCAGGCCTCTCTCTCAAAGTCCGTAAGTTGCGCAAATCGAAGTTTCTGGCGTCTACCCGACATTCTTGTCACTCTGTACTCTTGCTTGCGTCGGCCGGTGCTTTTCGCTTTCATGGGACATCGACTACACGCCGGTTTATAAGGCTGCCGATTCCAAATGATTTTTACTTAAACTATGAGCATACCGGCACATCAAAATTTCTCTTTTGAGCACTGTTTAAAAACCAGATTTCTTACCGTAAAACAATATACAATAACTGGTGCACTAAATGAGAGGGGGGGGGGGGGCTCCAGTGGCGCAGTGGCCTAAGCGCTGGCTAATGAACATTCGTCCGTGTTGGGTCCGGATTAGAATCCCGATGAGGCATGGATGTTTTCTTTGTCTTACGGCACTGGGTCTCTCCCTTTGTTGAAACCAGCTGCCCTAAATTAGGAATGGGCGACTACTTATATTCCATCGAATTTCTCACGGTGGTCGTTAAAATATCCAAATTTACAAAAAAAAAAAAAATCCAGAGCTACAATAACCAAAATTCCATGCGATATGTTATCCGCAATATCATCATAGAACTCCACAATCATATCCTTCGACCCGATTAAAATTTAACATTTTATCAAGCCTCGTGTATTCCCGCGAATAGCACCTGTTACCGGAAATTTCTGTCATATGGATACGGAAAAAGGTACAGAATTTTTCTGCTAATATACGATAGGAACTACGGGAAAGTTTTCTGAAAATTCAGAATTTTCCTTGCGTTAGAAAATTCAGTGAAATTCAGGTTTTGTTTCCCCCCACCTGTCATTTAACGAAAAAGGTTGTGTCAAAAATATGCTTTGTTAACTCACAAAAAGAATCACGGAAAGTGGCTCGTGAATTTCAGGAATTTTTTTACAGTATGGTCAGAAGCCAAAACCTCCGACCACTCAACCACCGGGAAGGCTGACACATTTAAAGGTATTTTGATTGGTCCACTGCGGAATGCTTTTCATTACCACTATCTATCTTTCTGTCTTATGACCCGATTTACAACGACCTAAATTTTCGACGCATCTTTCAAGAACGAATTAACTTCGTGAAGTAGGAAATGTCGTTATTTTTATTTTTTTCAACTTACCAGTTGGTACATGTGAAAAAATTGAGAGATTAATAGCAGCAATTATTTTATTTTCCTCTTTTTGAGTTAAGAAGTACTTCTTTACTTGCATAATGCTAATGCATCTGTTGTATGATATTAAATTAAGGAAGAATAACAGCCGTCCTTTTTTTTTTTTTTTTTTTTTAGGAGGTTCGTAAAACTGTCTTAATAAAATCAGGCTTTGCAAGTTTGATTTTTATGCAGAAGGGCATTCTTCTTTCTCCTGCACTCCATCTTCCAGTCTTTAGAAACACAAAGATTTAGCCCACTTTTTTCTCTTTTTTTATTTTCTCTACAAAGAAACAAAATATTCTATTTTCTTTTAAGAATCAAGCAACATGGCGTACGTCTCGAGGCGTACAGAGTAATTTGTCATTAAAGTAAATGGAGTCGGGAGCACAATTTTTCCGTCCGACGCTCAGGGCAAATAGTTTTTCATGCGATCTAATTGCGCGCAGGAGTTTTAGCTTAATTAACAGCTAAAAATGTGATGAAAAAGCGTTTACATTCGCTCGCAATTAGCAAACCATTACGGACATTATGTCTTCGGGGAATGAGTAACGTGTATTTTAGTTTCGCTTTAATTGCACTAAGATCATGTAGTAATTCTCTCTGCCACAGGCCCTTGTTTTCTCCATCCCTGGAGTGAGAAGCTTTTTTCACCACGCACGGAACAAAGATACACCAGGACCATTAATAACGGACTGTTTTCGAGGAAATTATCCATGTCACGAACCACGAAATTTCTCCGTTCTTACTATTTTTTAATAATAGTTTAACTTCTGTAATCGCTTTTTCCCCTTTCACGCTTGTGATAAGTATTATCTTAGTATATTTCCAGATTGTCACGGAATAGCACACTGCATCTAGATATTCGCTCATGAACTCAAGAATACGTACATTTTCTCCCCAAACCAACAGTTTTAACTGGACTTTTTTTTTTAATTTATATACTGTATATAAATTTGAATGTTTGTTTTTATGTCCGCTATACAAATCTACAGTTTTCAATTTAGAACCACCAAATTCGGTATACTATCTCATAGTACCCTAACTTAGATCGTAGATAGTTTTTGGAAGGGTTCGGAGGCCAGGGTCAAGGGGGTCCCCCATACAAAATTTGCGTAAAATCTACTGTTTTCAATTTAGAACCACCAAATTTGGCACACTATCTCATGGTATTCTAACTTAGATCGTAGACGGGTTTCGGATGGGATCGGAGCCAGGGGTCAAGGAATCCCCATACAAAATTTTCGCAAAAAGTTCCACTTTTTAATTTTAAGAACTGCAACACAATCCAGCACTTCAATACCCGATCTACAGTCTAAGTTAGACGGTTTTCTGAAGGGGTCGGAGCCCGGGGTCATGTGGCCCTCACAAAATATTTCCGTAAAATCTACAGTTTTCAATTTAGAACTACCAAAGTCAGTGTACTATCTCATGGTATTCTAACTAAGACCGTAGACTGTTTTCTGGTGGGGTCGGAATCAGGGTCAAGGTGGCCCCCACACAAGATTTGCGTAAAATCTACAGTTTTCAATTTAGAACCACCAAATTTGGCACACTATCTCATGGTATTCCAACTTAGACCATAGAGGGTTTTCGGATGAGGTCAGAGCCCGGGGTCAAAGAGCCCCCATACAAAATTTTCGTAAAAAGTTCCATTTTTTTTTCTTTTAAGAACTGCAACACAATTCAGCACACCAATACCCGATCTACAGTCTAAGTTACAGATAACAATAAAGTGCAAAAAATACCCATTTAATAGTGTATTAAAAACACAAGTGTAATAAACGTTAGCTTTCACCACCAACGGGCGGCTTCATCAGACAGAAATACAATGCAATGTAAATGGAGAGTTCCAAATATTCAAAATTCAAAACGGTAAACAAAAGAATGATCAATGCCAACGTCTAGTCGCATGCACGCGACATGAGATAGGTACATTGCTTTTCAGTGTCGCGAGATTCTTAGAAGCGCACACCAGATGTACGGCAGTTCTATAGATGTCTCCTCGAAGGTATTTCCATTCCTCTTCTTTTTTTTTTTTATTATTATTATTAGTAAAATAACCAAATCAAATTTTTTATTTTTATATTACACATTTGCAGCTATCCCGCCTCCTTTTTTCTTTCTTACCCGGGAAATACCAGGTACTCCTGGTAGTTGATATTAAAACACTAATATGTATTTATAGCTACAACAATGATCGAAGCCTACTTTCAGTGGCCGAAAATATCTAACAATGTAGTCCGTGCTACCTTAATTTTTTTAAACTAAGTTTTCAACGCTATGCTATTGATTTAATTATCCGTCCGTTTGTTAAACAAATGTAAGCATCACCAAAAAATTCGCCACACTTCCGTTTTTTATTTTATGGTGGTTTAACCCCTTAACCGGCTGGAACGAATTAACTCGGGATTAGCAAAATGGGCTGATATCAGCTCGATTGAATGAATTCGCTGTCTAAGAAGTGGACCGAACGAGGATTAAACGAGTGATATTATCCATCAGATTGCGTTGCATGTTTGAATCACTTGTTTCTACCCAATGGCATGATGTCCTCGCCGGAGAAACTAGCAGTTCCTCATCGGGACTTCAGTCATGAAGCAGGGAATAAGGTACTAGAACAGAGAGAGCAAGAGAGAGAGAGAGAAAGAGAGAGCGAAAGAGAGAAAGAGATAGCGAAAGAGAGAAAGAGAGAGAGAGAGGGGGGAGAGACAGACAGACAGAGAGTAAGAGAGAGGGGAGAGAGAGACAGACAGAGAGAGAGAGAGAGAGAAAAAGAGACAGATAATGAGAGAGAAAGAGAGAAAAGGAAACAGAGAGAGACAGACAGATGCAGAGAGAGAGAGAGAGAGCGTGAGAGAGATATAGCGGAAGAGAGACAGAGATGGGGAGAGAGAGACAGACACAGACAGATAGTAAGAGAGAGAGAGAGGGAGAGACAAAGACAGAGAGATAACATGGGGGACAGAGAGATAGAAAGAGACAGATAATGAGAGAGAAACAGAGAGACAGAGATATAGCGAGTCAGAGACAGAGAGAAAAAGACGGAGAGACAGAGAGACAGTATTTACGCCTAGTGACAGGTTTGTGGTTGGTGTTTCTTATATGAAAAGGTGAAAGAGAATGTCTTGCCCCAGCTTTCGTAAATCCATACTTCTATGAGAACATATAGGTTTGGGAAGCGCAGAAAAGTGTGAGCAGCATTTGCTCCATATACATCGGCCGCTTAAAGGGTTAAGATTACCACGAACAATTCTAAAAGCAATTAGCAATCTCACGTCCCTTATTTTATTTATTTATTTATTTATTTATTTGTAAGCACATCCCTACAGATGGTGGATTTAGTTACAGGAATTTCTGTATAATATCATTGTGCGTTAAATATCACAGTGCATTAAAAGTGATAATTACAATCTTGCAAAACATGATTTACGAAAAAAAATTATGACTTACCTTAAAAATATCCATACATTCTTCAAGTGAGTTGTGAAGTCTATACATTTTGCATAACGTAGAATTTTCTATAGCATCAATCCAGCTGAATGGCATTTCAAATACTTCACATTTTGTCCTCGGTAAACGTGGGACACGGAAACTTAATTGGTTTACAATTTGAATATCATTTAGCTCTCCATTAATGATACTGTACAGAAACTTATGTTGGAGAGCTTTTCTTCTCGATTGTAGAGAGATCATCTTGAAGAATGACAAAAAGGTCAGCCGTCGGGATATCCGCGATATACACACCAGTCGATTTGTAAAAAAGGTGTCTGAGAAATCATTTTTGAACTTTCTCAATTTCATTTACTAGAATTACGCGGCTAGAGCTCCAAATAATCGCCGCATACTCCAGTGAGGATGTGACGGTAGTCTCAAAAATGCGAATAAGTGCCTGAGGATTCGAAAAAATACTTAGAATGTAGCATGATGAATCCAAGATTTCTATACGCTGTACGTACAATTCAAAAGATATGACTTTTCTGGACATCGTTTGTCCGGCTACAATAATAGTCGCCTGGTTTGTAGTGAAAAGGAATTGGGTTTCTTTTTCGCAAAAAGGAAACGACATGACACTGGGAGATGTTGAGGTGGAGATGGTTTAACGTACACCACTGAAGCAGGTTATTGACGACAGTTTGAAGAGCAAGACAGTCATCAGAAGTCTGTACATTGCGATAAAGCTTGAGATCATAAGCGATAAATTAGAGCCTTGAAGCATTCCTGACGTGGCAACATAGGGTTCAGAAACATGGTTGTTATAATGTAACATACTAGGAAACATGATGTAGTGTTGTCAATTCGGTAAATTGCAGTGATAAATCTTTCCGGCATAGTTCAGTTGGGAAAACAGCTTGCTCCGGACTAAGACGACGTGGGTTCAAACCTACCATAGGCAAAAGGGTTTTTCGCTACGTTAGCTCCCGAACGTAAATCAATCTCCTGGCTGCGAGGTTCGGAAATATGCATGATAATTCTTCCACACATCATGAGGAATTATTAAAAATTTCCTTCTCGTACAGTGAGCTGGTCCTTCCCCATAGTTGTTGGCAGAACCGAAAACCTGCGTTTTTGAACCCCCGCCTTTCTAAAGGGTGTGGGTTTCAAACCAAGGAGGTGGCAACAGCCCCTCTCCCTGTGCTTCTGGCGTGACCCCACTTTTTATCAGCTGACCACGCCAATGCGCCCAACATAAGAATCTCCTGTATATCTCTATGGAGAAATCGCGATTTTGAACCAGTTTTTCGTACCCTTACTCTACCCAAACAGGCATGAAAAAAATTGAGGCTGAAATATTCATTCCCATAATACAAAATTTCCAGAAAAAACAGGAAAATATGTGTTGATATTTTTTTAAAAAATTGAACAAAATAATGATTTTTTGAGCGGAAGTACATAGTGCGCATGGTTACTTACTGCCCATGTGCAAGTAACCATGCATACTGCCCATGTGCAAGTAACCATGCATACTGCCCATGTGCAAGTAACCATGTTTAAAATATAACCAAAAGCCTAATGTTAAGAAATAAGAAGTTCGAAATATTCCTTCTTTCCATCCTTGGTTTGCATGCGCTAAGCAAAAGTGCTTAAGCCACAGGAAGTGACGTCACGTTCCCGAACTCTCGCAGCGCAGACTCCCACCACCTCAGAGAGGACAGAAACAGCTGATCTGTTTTGGCTTCACTCAATACGAGTCTCTTCACCTCCTCTTCTTTTAACCTCCGTGGCTCAAACCACCACCCTTTAGAAAGGCGTGGGGGTTAGAAAGTGGTCTAAGCGATGGCTTATGATTATTCGTTCGAAATGGGTCCGGGTTCGAATCCCGTTGAGGCATGGATGTTGTGTTTGTCTTACGGCACTGGCTCTCTCCCTTCCCTGGAACCAGTCACTCTAAATTAGGGACGGGCGACTGCTTATAGCCCATTGCTCAAGGTGGTCATTAAAACTCCAATAATAAAAAAATAAAAAAAAAAGGGTGGGAGGGTAACGTACTTTACTTGACATGACGTATTACTGTAGTGATATATGAATCAAATCGGAAAATTGCAGCGTTCTCCTTACTGAACTATGTCAGCAAAGCTTAGTTCAGTAAGGAGAACATCCGCTCCGAAGCAAGAAGTCATGGATTCGGTTAGCCAAGAAGTAAAACGCTATAAAAGTCAACTGGTTCCAGGAAAGGGATAAAGCCCGAGTCATATGAGACTTAGATGGTAAAATGTGGAATTGGCAGCAAAGTGGTGGCGCCCAACAAAAGAAGTATGCCGCTCCGATGGTAGAGTAGTCAATGGCGCGGGTTTCTGGCTAGTTGTCCGAGCTAGGCCTGGGTTCTAGTTTCTGATGAGGTATGGGCGGTATTTTGTTTTTCCTACGACGTTGGTTTTCTCCCTTCTCTGCAGCCAGAAGACATAAGTAAGAGACTGGAGGCTACTTATCCCTTAGAGGTGATTTGGAGGTCATTAAACACCGTAACAAAACAAAAGCCAATTAAAGAACCTGCCCTTGAAGCTTATCATTAGCTAAGAATTTTTAGTCGGCAAAGTAATACGTAGATCAAGTGATATGAGTCAAACTGGCTTAGCGGGCAGGAAGAAGATAGTATTCTGTATTAAGGGCAGCATTTCGTAACCATCAGGAGAGCAGAATTTCTACATTTACTTTTGTTTCTGGGTTGAAGGACTGCTGTGAGGAGAGTTCTAAGCAGTCATCCATCGTTACTATAGAGCTACAGTTTCTAGGAAAATGTCAGCGCCAGCAGACAAATGCATCACCCATGCCTCACAGGAAATAGAACTAGGACCCATATGGCCAGAAGCCAGCGCCTCAGACCACTCAGACAAAGGGACGCTATACAAAATTATTATCAAGCGTGACTGCGGTTCTTGTGACCCATATTCAGAATTGGGGAGAAAGAGGGACATAGTGCACACAAATAAGATTGTTTCTTCTTTTTTTTTCTTTTTGAGCCTGAAGCGTTCTACCCGCGTTTTTGGTCACGTATATCCTCTCCTTGAGAAAAATGGGGCACGAAATCGTTGGTTCCGTGTCAGCTGGCTAACCATAACTTTTGTATTAAGTGTGTGCAAAAATTCTACAGTTAAGGGTATCCGGAGCCGCCGTCCACTCAAGGCACAAATGCAGATGACCAGACATCGATGATTACGGCGTGAATAAGCATCTAAGAGGAGTCGCCTTTTCAGACGAATCACGTTCCCTGTTTTATCGTGTGGATAATCGATGGAGATTACGGCGAAGCTATGCTGACATATCATCCTGACCAAGACGGTAGCAAGCTTTTCTTATGTAGGAGGGCGAGACTTAAAATTACGCCCCTTCGAGATCCATTCAAATAACACGGTTTTTGATTTCTCACACACCGCCGTTATAGGAAAGTATTATGATCGTTCAAAATTCGCATTTCAAGTTTTCGAAATAATTTTAATAAAAATGTAAAAACTAGGTAAATACCCAAGAAACACAGGTTGTAAATACCAACTAAAGCGTAAACGTTATATGAACACCAACAGCACAACACTTCACAGAAATGCAGAACGAAAAATAATATCGGAAGAAGTTTTAGGGTAGGGCTTGGAAAAAATTTCGTACACAAGGTTAAACGTTCTGAGAATATATATATTTAAGAGCAGAGCCGAAAACATAAGAAAAACTTAAGAATTTAAAACGAAAGTTGCAAAATAACCTGAAAATCAAAACGCGCAACGCAGCAGTTATGAAAATTCAGAATTCACATTCTATTAACTAGAGACTGAAGCAAAAAAATTTTTTGACTCATACCAAGTACAACATAGAAAAGGTTATGTATTGACTGGTGTGAGTACAAAGAAAAAAATAGAAAAACTGAATGTAGAAAGTGTCGAGAATACTGAGCCTTGGCTTTATCAAGGATCAGCAAAAACTCTGCATTTTCTCACTTCCACAAAGATCTATTTGGAAATGGGTTTCTGCAAAGTCATAGATGCAAGTAATAAGCCCACCAAAAAAATTTTTTTAAATATATATATGTCATAACCTCCATAGAGTTGTATGACCAAGCTTTAGTTAACAATTTAGCTTGCATCCATAACTTTCCTGGCCCGACCCATGCTCTTCATCTGTTACAAATAAACAGAAAAAAGATGATTATAGAAAACTCAAGTTGTAAGAGTGACATAATGAATCAGAAATAATGTTCAGCAATAACAAATTGCCGAGTCGCCTAAGAGAGAATTTAAACCTGAATAGCAATACTAAAGTACTACAAATTCTTAAACATTGCAATAAAAAAAGGAAATATTAATTTTTTTCTAAAGCACAGATTCTTGAAAGAAAACTGGATTATAAAAACCCCTACTCCACAACTTCTGACAACACAAAAACGAGAATAAAATAAAGACAATAATAAACTAAAGAAATGCTTTGTGAAGGTTATATGACATAAACAATTAGTTGCAATATGTACAAAGTATTTCAGAAGTGCTTTAAGTGCATAATTAAGTAGTTATTAAGACCTTAACTACATTGAAAACACATCGTAGACTACAAGAACAATGGAACGGTAGGCTGCTTAGCCTTAGTAAAGTAACCATATATCATCATCATCATCATTGTCAACCATTATCAATCCACTGCTGGACGAAGGTCTCCCCAAGTTTCCTCCACAACGGTCTGTCTTGTGCCAGTCTCCTCCATGTCACCTGCATACTTTCGAATTTCATCCACCCATCTCCCATGTGGTCTTCTTCTGGGTCTTTTCCTGTCCTTTGGAATCCAATCTAAAATTTCGGCTGTCCATCGATGATCTGTCCTTCTGGCAGTATGTCCAGCCCATTGCCATTTCAGGGATTTAACTCTGATCATGATGTCTTCCACTCTTGTCATTTTTCGGATCCACGAGTTCCTCTTCTTATCTCTCCTGGTTACACCAAGTATGCACCTCTCCATGCTTCTTTGAGTTGTCTGCAGCCTTTGTATGTCTCTTTTAGTTAAGGTCCACGTCTCTGCACCATACGTAAGCACTGGAAGGATGCACTGATTAAACACCTTTCTTTAAGACATAATGGCATATTGCTCTTGAAAATTATGCTGTTTCTTCCAAAAGCTCTCCAGGCAAGTTTTGTACGCCGATTAATTTCTTCCTCAATGTGACCCTCACTTGATATCTGCTGTCCAAGATAAACGTACGTGTTCTGTTATCTCCAGCTTTTCTCCATCAATCGATAAATCTTCATTTCTTGTAAAAGCATTGAACATCACTTTTGTCTTCTGAAAGTTCATTTTTAATCCCACTTCTTTACTCTTGTCAGCAAGTTCCTGGATCATACTCTGCAGCTCTGATGGGGTAGTTGCAAAAATGACTACGTCATCAGCAAAACGAAGGTGGGTTAGATAATCTCCATTAATCTTTATCCCTTGTTTTCCCAGCTCAGCGACTGAAAAACACCCTCCAATGTGGCATTAAAGAGCTTCGGAGATATGGTGTCCCCTTGTCTCACTCCCTTTCCAATTTTTACGTGTGTTGTATTTTCAAACAGCCTAATCTTTGCACTTGCATTTTCATAGATGTTATTAATAATATTAATGTATGCATCTTCAATACCGCAGGTTTTCAGAGCCATTGTAACTGCTGATGGTTTCACCGAATCAAAGGCTTTTTCATAATCGATAAAAGCCATGCACAATGGAAGTTCATATTCCCTCGCTCTTTCAATTAGTTCTCTCAGCACGTGGATATGATCTATTGTGCTGTAGCCACTCCTGAATCCAGCTTGTTCTCTCGGTTGAGCCATGTCCAGTGTTACCTTCAAGCGGTGTGAAAGAACTTTAGTGAAGACTTTATAAACTACTGATAGGAGGCTGATAGGTCTGTAGTTTCCGAGATCCTCAATGTCACCTTTCTTATGTAGCAGGATCATTGTAGCGCTGTTCCAATCCTCAGGAATCTTTCCTTCATTAAGGCATCGAGTGAAAATTTGGGCGAGTACTGTTTCGATTTCTCCACTTGCTTCTTGTATGATGTCTACAGTAATTCCATCTTCTCCTGGAGCTTTTCCTCGCTTCATGTTCTTGATTGCATGTGCAACTTCTGCTGGAAGGACTGGAGGAACTCTGGTACTGGTATCTTTCATGATGTCTGGAGTGCATATATCATCGCTTTCATATAATTTGGAGTAGAAATCTTTCACTCTTGTCAAAATTTCGCCTCTATTTCTTGTTACAGAACCATCTTCTTTTCTCAGTGCCATAATCTGTTTTCTTCCCTTACTGAGATGTCCCTTTGCTATCTTTAGGCTTTGGTTGTTTTCAATTGCTTTCCTCACTAGTTCACAGTTGAATTTTCTTACGTCTTCAGTGATACTTTTTCTTACTGTCTTGCATAGCTCTATATATTCCACTTTGGAAGTCACATCTTCTTTAGTTGTCCTCATCTCCTTCTTTTTGCATCAACATTTTGGTTTTTCCTGATAATTTGTTCATATGCAACTTGTTCTTAGACCCAGCCAATTTTGTTGCTGTTTCCATAAGAGCTTTGGTTACTTTTCTGTTAACTTCAGAGATGTCCACTTCTTCCGATGTTAGGCCTTCTAAAGCAGAAAACCTGTTCTTCAGTTCTAACTTGAAGGTATTATGGTGTTTTTTAAGGTTGGTTATGTCAATAGATTTTGTTTGTCTTATGAGCTTGCCACGTTCAAGTTTAGTGTTGAGGTGCATCTTACATCTCACCAATCTATGGTCACTACCTGTGTTGAACTTGTTTAGCACACTGCAGTCTTCTATGACGAATTTTTTGTTACACATAATAAAATCAATTTCACTTGTCGTCCCATTTGGATGTCTCCATGTCCATTTCCTGTGTGGCTTTTTCTTGAAGAAGGAGTTCAAGATGAAAAACCCTTCTGCCTCTGCAAACTCTACGAGAGTATTTCCACGCTGGTTTCTGTTGCCGTGACCGAATTTACCTACTGAAGTTTCATTCTGTTGCTGTTGCCCTATTTTTGCATTGAAATCTCCCATAATTATTTTCAAGTGCTGCTTACCTTTATTATTTAGATGACAAATTTCCTCATAAAATTCTTCAATTTCTTCTTCAGGATGACTTGTGGTGGGTGCATAAGTTTGAATAATCTGAGCCTGGTATCTGTTCGAGAGTTGGATAACAAGTCGTGCAGCTCTGTCAGAGGAACTTTCAACTTCTACAACTTTATCCTTCAGTTTCTTGTTTATTATAAATCCAACACCACTAGTTCTGCCAGTATCTGTCCCACGATAGTAGAAGAGATGTCCACTTTTCAGTTCGATGAGATCTTCTCCTTTCTCCTTACCTCACTTAGCCCCACGATGTCCCACCTGATCCTTTGTAGTTCCTCTTCCAATTCAAGAAGCCTTGAATCAGAAGATAGGGAGCGTCCATTGTAAGTAGCCAAGGTCAGCATCAGATGGCAGCCTAGTCCGGTCCTCCGGGGATTCTTAGCACCCTCTGCCTTCATGTCGCACTGGCCGCTGCCTTGGCCAGGTACATTCCAGCTGCCGGAGACTGAGGGCCAAGATTTAAGTTGTGGAATCATTTTGGGGGGGTTTGGCCATAACTCACCACGCTGGCCAAGCGGGTTGGTGAGTGTGGGATGGAATTTCCTCTGATCCCGATGGTATAGTTATACCGCTATTGGCGGTCGTCAGAGCCCCTTTAGTGGGAACAGGATGCACCACGAGAAGGCGGGGTTGACATTTGTCAAGGAGAGGCTGTGATGTTACGCATCACCTGACCTTACATCCTAACCATATATATATATATATATATATATATATATATATATATATATATATATATATTTTTTTTTTTTTTTTTTTTTTTTTGATTGAATGTTTAACGACCACCATGAGCAATTCGATGGGCTATAAGCAGTCGCCCACCCCTAATTTGGGGCCACTGGTTCCAGGGAAGGGGAAGAGTCAGTGCCATAAGACAAACACAACATCCATGCCTCATCGAGATTCGAACCCGGACCCATCTCAGACGAATGGTCATCAACATGTTCGGAAAGGTCATGGAGGTTACACATATCAGCATATTGTTTTCTATGTCTCCATTCACTGTTTTGGAAAATTCCCTTCATGGATATGAGATGGTCAGACCTCACAGTGTATGTTACTCTGTACCCTGGTTAACTGCATGTAATACTGCACGAGACTAACCAAAGACCTTAAAAAAAATACTGAAGGGTGTAACTTCCTTTTTTAGTTACAATTTTTATTTTATACATCCCCCAGAGCATGAATTAACGCCCCTGGAATGACCATTCGGGGAGGGCAACCGTCCTCCAGGTAGCTACGGCCCTGATCTTGACACGATGCTCGAGAAGAAACAAGCAGGAGGTGGCAGTGTGCTGATGTGGGGCCTGTTTTCCTGGAGCGATGGTCAACTTCCGTAGGCTACGTGCGATTTCCGTACAACTCAAGTTTTGTGCCATTTCGTGCAATTTCCGTACACGTGAAGGAAAAATTTTGAACAAAGTGCGAGTTCACAAAGGAGAAGAGGAAATTCGGCCATTCATATATGAACGGTTGATTAATGAAATAGTTTTAATAACAAATTATTGACTAAATTGAAAACTAACTACAATTTCGAGAAATTGCTCTAATTTTTTTTAGGAAATTTTGTGAAATTTATTGCTTATTTTAACGCAAATGACAAAAATTCAAAGATGTAATTATATGAAAACAAGCGTGTATACATGTGATGGTTTCTTGCATCATATTGGCATGTTTTCCCTTCACATTTTATTCATGCTTACAATGTTAAAAATTGGTACTTAGAAATAAACAAAATGTGCTTGTTTTCGAGTATATTCAGGGCTTATAATAGCTCCGAGTACTTGTGTCTCATTTTTGAAAAAGACACTTACTCATTTTTCAGTACATACAGGGAATCAGTTGTAAGTATATCTAGTACTTCTAATTTGAAATATATGTATTCATTTTTGAGTACATATATTTCATATATATGTATTCAAAGCAATCCATATATTTCAAATATATGTGCTCTAACTTCATTCAGTTTCTGCGCCCTTTCGGGTAGGGCACAGAAAAAAAGAAATTAGAGCGAATCTAGCTAATCTGACAGGATAGCTCGTAAATGAGAGAAAACACACTAGATGGCGCCGCCGTACAAGCGTACGATGTTGCACATAGAAGGCAGAAAGAAACTGGGGGTGGAGAGGCTTAGGAACTTTAACCGGGAGATTCCTACCCGTGGGTCGTCACTTAACGTGCTTGTCCGATGCACGGCGGATATTCAGCGATTGTTAGAAATTCACACTACCAGGCTAGGATTGAACCTGGGGTCCCTCTAACAGTAGTCTGAATCTCTAACGACTAAACCATCCACAGCTCGATTTCAAATTTGGAATAAGTGTACTCCATACATACTCATTTATTCATAGAATCAACCGGAAGTATATTATTCGATGGCACATCTGGGATAATAGATATACTCGTTGTCACATGCTGGGCAAATGGCCCGCACAATTTTATGACAAATGTAGTGATGAAGCGACATGTATTATTTATGAGATTAACACAAATATAGTTAATGAAAAAGCTTACACAAAAAAATACTTCATGCTTAATTAAATTGCTTGCGATCAGTGACTTTGTTGTACTAATTATTTATGTGTGTCACTTTACACATTCATTAAACAATTTCTCTTGAAATCTATAATACCTAAAATGAAATAATACGAGATTATATTTATTGACCCAGTTATTTGTAAATACGTATGGTTACTTATATTTGAGCATGTCATGTACTCGTTTACGATATGATTGTACTTAAAACAAGAAAGATGACACCGAATTTTCGGGTGTAATAAGCACGTCTTTTGAATCCATTCTGACGCAAATTAAATTTATCAAAGCTATTCAAAGTCAATGGAACCGGTATGGAAAACAGTAGTATCTGACGGAAGAAAGAAGTTTTTCAGTCGGGTTTTTAATCCCTCAGATATTGCTGTAAACGGAATCGTGAGCTTACGCCCTTTGCTTGCAGACTTGTGCGTTAAGAAAAACATGAATTTATACATGTATATGAGAAACATTTCGCACCGGAAACGCTCTCCAACACAAAGAATTTTTCAAATCGAACTCTTAGAAACAGAGATATCGACAAAAATGGAAGTTATGAATCTACGCTCCCTGGCGGGAAAAACATGCATTACTTTAAGAAGAACGTATTCTGAAAAGGTTTTTCGATTTGAGCAGTATAGGTCGACGAAAGGATTTTTTCAGTCAAGTTTTCTGGAGCTCAGATTTTGCTGCAAATACATAACCAGAAATTAACACTTATGCCCCCTCGTGGCCAAACCATTCTTTACTAAACATTAGAAATTATATGAAAAATATTTTCCATCAGGTGTTTTATGCGATACAGGATGAATTTTTCAAATCGGAGTTTTAGAAGCAGAAATAACGTAGAAAACGCAGTTTACCTTTGCGCCCCTAGCGGGAAGTCTATGATTTACTTGAAAATTTTGAATTTATATGAAAAACATTTCGCATCGGAAACACTATCCAACAAAGAAGCAATTTTTCAAATTGGACTCCTAAAAGTAGAGATATTGACAAAAATAAGATATACATCTACGCCTCCTGGCGGTGAAACCATGCAATATTTTGAGAAGAAAATATTCTGAAAAGGTTTATTGACGTGAGTGGCATCGGTCCACGAAATAATTTTTTTCAATCGAGATTTTAGCTCATATTTTATGGCAGATACATCAGAAGCAAAAATTAACACTTACGCCCTCTGGTGGCCAAAGTATTCTTTACCAAAAACTAGAAATTATATGCAAAAGGTTATCCATCAGGATCTGTACCCGCTAAAGGAAACATTTTTCAAATCGGAGTTTTAGAAGAAGAGATATTGGGGAAAACATAATTTACTTTTACGCTCCTTAGCGGAAAATCTATGCGTAATTTCAAAAAGTAACTATACCTAAAATACTCTTCGACATAAATGGAATCGAAAAGAAAAAAATATTTTTTTTCAATCCGATATTTAGAAGCAAATATGTGGAATAAAACATATTTTTCAATTCGACATCTGCGTTTACGTCCTCTAGCGGCGAAATTGTATATCGTAAAAAAAAAAAAAAACGAAATGAAGGATCATCATTTGCATATTTCAAGCTTCCCAAAGCAAAAAGAATTTTTCAAATCGGACTAATAGTTGCAGAGATATCGTGTCTACAGACGGACAAACCGATAACATAAGCACGATCTTTTTTTACAAAGTCGTGCTAAAAAACTAAACTTTTTTTGCATTTTTTTTTTTCAATTTTTCACAACTACTCAAATTTTCCAACGAAGGCCAGAGCTTTTAAACATTTTTCCATGGTCTCAGAATCACGAGATGGTGCTGCACAATAATCATCTAAAATTATGTTTATTCGTTTCTCGAGGTTGATGAATTTCTTAAGGCATGTTTTCTTCTCAAGCTGTAGGTTACTTTGTCAAAAAAAAAACATTCTGCTTCTTCTTTCAGACTTTTTACCAAACTCTTAATTTTTGGGTGCGGCTTGTTCATTAATCGGTTTAGCTTAAACTTGTACTGAACTCGCACTAGGTCATAAGAATTTTAAGTTATATGTATGGAAATCGCACGAAATGGCACAAAATTTGAGGTGTACGCAAGTAGCACTACCTGGGAATCATTGGGAGCAACCGTGCCTATGTATCGCACGATGAACGCTTCTATCTACATGATTGTGGCGTATCAGGTGCTCGCATTGATGATGACATTCTACCCCGATGCACCGGTTAATTCCAGCAAGACCACGCCCCTTGTACTGTTGCTATGCGCGTGCGAGAATGGTTTGACGAGCATTTCAATGACTTTTTAGCGTACTATCCTGGCCACCGTACTCGCCGGACACCATGCCATTGAACTTGTGTGGGACTATCTTGTCCGACAGATTCGACGTATGAATCCACCACCGAAGACTGTTGAAGATCTGCGAGAAGCTCTGTTGTCTGTATGGTAGATAGTATCACCCCAGAAACGTTCAGAGGTCTCACTAAATCTATGCCACGTCATATATGAGGAGGTCATACTAACAGATGGTCATGGTTTTTTTTACTGAACTACGCAGTGCGGTCGACGTGGACGTCAATGACGTCATCAACAAAAGCTGAACTGAAAACGAGCGCGCTCTTATAAAAAATAGATCAGTTTTTTTTTTTTGTAAAATTATACATAAAAATAAATTAAAAAAGAAGAGTAGCGAAAATAATTAAATTAAGAATGCCCCTCCCTTTTCATATCCATTAAAACTAGGTGGGTCGCCAATGTTTGTTCTAAAAATTGAGGTCGTGGTTCTAAAAAGTTTGGGAAGCTCTATGAGGAAGTATTTACTAATGTGAAAAATTGAAGTGCATAAAATTCTGTGAAAACAAAACGTGAAGTAAAATGAAACAAAAATATTCTAATTTTTTACGCGTAAAACAAACTTGAATAGGTGCCTGGATACTCGATACACTTCAGCAAATCGATTGTTTTTCAACAAAACTGGATAAACGTTCAACTTACCATTTTAGGAGGAAGCAGCGAAGTTTCTACTTCGAAGAAATAAATGTCAGAACAATTTACAGTAACAATACATTGGATGACAGTTCTAAATTTTTTTGTTTTATAAAGTAATTACACTTTCTCGGGGTCTGCTTTAATCTGTGTTTAATCTCTCTAAGAAAGGAGCGGAAGAAACGCTTTTGGGAAACGGCATGTATTTACAGCTCTTACAAAATATTTCTCGGCGTGGTGTTGTTCACAAGACCAGTTCCTTTTTCACAGAAGACATCAAGGTCGCATTCCAAATGAGCAAAGTAGGCAGGCGAGGGTGGAGATCTTTGAGAACGCCAAGTAAGCGGAAATAAGCTTTTGTGTTTACTTCCTAAGTGTCGACACACAAAATGCGAGAAACAAAGCTAATTCCTGTTACAACAACAAACACTCGGAATGGCATATATTCGCAATTCTCTGTTTAACTGCAAAGACAATGTTTTCTTGCCCTTCAGCTTTTCAAAAGAGATCAATTTTGCTTTTCATTTTGAACCAGCAGTCACTTTGTTTTAAGAATTGCCTCTAGTTTTCAAATGATAAAGGCTCGCGACCAAGGATTGCAAATGCCCAGGCCCGCCCTATGGGGGTTAAATTGTACTGTGTTCATTTTAAAAGGTTACTTCTTTCTTGCACACACGCAAAACAAACTTGTTTATACGACTTCGGTGACTTTATAATTAAATAAAACGGTGATTGTTCTCTTTCCGTAATCCTACTATATTTTCGGCGTTCCCGTTTTGTCATAAATACGCTCAGGTGTTTAGAAGCTCAAATTTAACTTGTAATTTACTTTCGCTATATATACCATTTCTTTATTGAAACTCGAATTTATAAAATTTTGTTTATTTTTATGTTAAATCAGCAAACCAATCATGGACTCCTATGAACAACAAAGCCACACATTTTCGATACGTCTTTTGACTTAAGCAAGGGCCTTTTTGATAGTTCTGTTACAACGCTCCCGGAGTGAGGTTGTCACAATATGCAAATCACCAGTAATTAATCTGTGGAAGAGCAGGTAAAATAATAACAAATACGCCACAATACTTAGTGTAAGCAGGAAAGATAAGAAAAGGAACTCGTGGTTAAAGAAAATGACAAGAGTGGACTACATCATGATCAGAGTGAAATCACTGAAATGGCAATGGGCTGGACGATGTTGCCAGAACAACGGACCACCACTGGACAATAGAAGTTTTGAAATGGATTCAGTGAGACAGAAAAATACCCAGAAGAAGACCCCATGAGAGATGGATGGATGAAATTCGCAAGCATGCCGAAGTGGCATGGAGGTGACACGCTGAAGGCAGACAGTTGTGGAAGAAACTTGGGGAGACCCTTCATCCAGCAGTGGATTAATAATGGTGACAATGTTGATGAAGATACATATTTTTTTTAATATCCTTAAATTAGAAAAAAAAAAAAAAAAAAACCGTCCATATCGTTTGCTCTAGGACTCGCCAAAACATCCGGCAAATCCTAAACTGAACCGTAAGCAAGTTTCACTTGTCGAGGAGTACAATCCCTCCTCGTGGCGACGACCACTGCAAACGGGCTACTGATCTAAGTCAGAAACCCTTGTTTAAATACCACCTTGAGGCACTCCTTAAGGCAGTCGGCCGTCATTAATTTGAAGATACGGTTCCAAAGAAGTGAGAAAGCCCCAGCGTCGTAATACAAACACACAACTCATACTTCATCCGGGTCTCGAAATCGGGTCCAACTCGGACGATACCCAAAAACCTACGTTGCTAACTCCTCAGCCACCGGGCCAGCGAAATCACCAATTCGTCAGACAATACTGATAATCTTCGAAATTGCATGGTAGGTATTCTTTTCCAGCAGAGAAATTTTGTTGCGGCATTTCTATGCCAAAATATAATCTAAAACCCAATTTTCCTTTCCAAATTCGGATGTTTGGGGGGGGGGGGGATTTCTTTTGTTACATTTAATTTTTTAAATGGGGAATGTCATTTCGAAACATCCTGCTTTTTTGAAGGTAGTTCCGAAGTAAGAGATACCATACTTCTGTATTTTAATGCCAGAAAACAAGTCTTACTTCCATCGGGATTTCCCGATCCATGTAAGAGATTGTAATGAAAATGTCGAGACTCGGGGTCGTTAATTAAGGCTAATAAAGCTCCAATAAGTTCAACAGCAGTCAAGGTCCCCATCCTGTTGTTATTTCAACCCTGTTCTCCCCAAGTGGCACATAAGTGCCAACGACAGACTTCAATGTCATTGTCCTGGACTACGTCAAGCTCTCGAGATCTATAGAAGATTATTGGGCTTAAGCTTGAGTGTTACCAATCTCTTCCTCTGTCTGTCTCTCTGCTGCGCGCTCCCAGAAAGCAAACAAGGCGCCCTTCGGAGAACGGAGACCACACAGTATCTCCCTTACATGACTCAATAGCCTACGTCTGTCACTTAAAGGGCAATCGGACTTTGTTTTTCCTTCCTTCCCGTGCGCTTCCCTTACAACCAGCCCTTGTTAAGACCACTTTAGATTGTGGGATGTTGCTGGATGCCGGGAGCAACGCTGCTGTCATTCAAATGACACCACCAAAGATATCCTTGAGGGGTTTGGGAGGGGGATAATTCTCCCAATGTGAAACCAGCCTGAAAGAAACCACCGAAGTTTGATGGACAGATCAATGTTTCCTAATATTGAAGACCTGCGTTATATTCAACGCGGTACTGAATGGTGTTAATTTAACACATAAAAAAAGGATGAACCACAGTACAGCTACTCCAATTGCAATTCGTATCTGCTTTCACAGAATATATTCCTTACATCAACTTTCAGCCACTTCAGTGCTAATATTTGGGGTAGATTTCTTAGTTAAAAACAGATTTTTACAAAGTTTATTTAAATGGACATAAACAATAATAGCAATTAAAATAATTATCAGCACATGACTGTTCGGCTATGGTACATTTTATAGCTGCAATCGCTTTTTTGCAAAGTTAATTTTCCACAAGAAAGGAAGGGGTAACTACTGTGCTACTTTTATTTGTCAAGTTTTTGCTAAGGGTTTCTCATAAGATTCATTTCCAACTGAAAAAGGAAGATCTGCAAGGAAAACTATTGGTTCTAATAGGTTTTCTGAGGAATAAACTTGTGACAGAAATTGAAGGATTAACTACTGAACTAAAGTAACTTACCCAAAAAAAAAAAAAAACAACAACAACAAAAAAAAAAAAACAATGATTACGCGAAGTTCATTTAATACCTTCGCTACAAAAAAATGGGTTCCCACCAGGGGCGCCGGCTTCACCAAATTATTGGGGAGGGGAGAAGGGGCACGTCTCTTCCATTGTCAGGAGGAAAATTAAAAACAAAGGGCAAACAGATAAACTACGAGATTTGACGTATGTTTTAAAACGCAATTGTAATTGATTACCAGCAAACGAACACGGAAATAGAAATATTCTTTTGCTGAATATGAATATTTTAAAAAATAAAATTCAGCCTATGATATCATAAAAATATCCAGACAGATTTTATTTCCAAACGTTTATATATATATATATATATATACTTAAGAGCAAAACTGAAGACTAAGGAAAAAAATTTTAGAATTTAAAACGAAGGGTGCCAAATAACCTGAAAATCAAAACGCGCAACGCAGCAGTTTTGAAAATTCAGAATTCACATTCTATAAAGAAGATACCTAAGCAAAAAAATACATATATAATTTTGACTCACACCTAGTACAACATAGAAAAGGTTATGTATCTACCTGTGTGAGTAAAAGGAGAAAAGATAAAAAAATAAAATAAAACAACTGAATGTAGAAGGTGTCGAGAATACTGAGCCTTGGCTTTATCAAGGACCAGCAAAAACTCTGCATTTTCTCACTTCCACAAAGACCTAGTTGGAAATGGGTTTCTGCAAGGCCATAGATGCAAGTAACATTCCCACCTAAAATAGTTTAAAAAATATATATATAAGTCATGTCCTCCGTAGAGTAGCATGACCTAGCACTAGTTAACAATTTCGCTTGCATCCATTAACCTTCATGGCCCGACCCATGCTCTTCATCTGTTACTATTAAACAGAGAAAGAAGATTAAAGAGAACTCAAGCTGTGAGAGTGACATAATAAATAGAAATGATTTTCAGCTATAACGAAATTCCAAGTTCGTTTGAGAGAGAATTTAAACCTGAAAAACAATGCAGAAGAAATCCAAATTTTACATTGCAATTAAAAAAGGAAATGTTAATTTATAACGAACAGATTTTTGAAAGAAAACTTGAGTCTAAAACCCCCTACTCTACAACTTATGACAGCTCAAAAACGAGAATAAGTTAAAGATAATAATTAACTAAAGAAAACTTTGTGAAAGTTATATACCTTAAACAGTTAGTTGCAATATGTACAAAGTATTTCAGCAGTGCTTTAAGTGCATAATTAATTAGTTATTAAGAACTTAACTACTTTGAAAAAACAGCGCATAGACAGCGCATAGAAAAGGAACAAGCTTAGCCTTCTTCTGTTCCTAGGTACCCCAAAAGACGCTCAAAGTTACAAAGAAAAGTAAGAGTTAAAACCCGCATAAATGTTAACAGACAAACCAATGCTTAAAAGCTGAAAAGCTAAAAAACGACAGAGAAAAGGTACATAAAGTACAAACATTGAACTTATAAAACCTAGAACCCAAAAACAAGGAAGAGAGCTTACCTCTTGTGTGACAAAAACTTTTCTCCTCACAAGAGGAGAACATGGCTGACCCCTTCCGCCACTCCCTAGACGCTGGGGGGCAGTGAGGGTGGGGCTGATGGCCTCCTCATACAGCAAGAAACCAACGCGCGGAGATTTTAACCAGAGAAAAAATATATAAACTTAAGACTGTGGATCTGTATGATCAGAATGAGCAGAATTAACTCTCCAGAATACATGAGAAATATTATAAAATACACGAGCAGTTTATTTAATAATCTTTGCATGTATTAAATCACCTTAGTGAGCTTCTATAGATTAATCAGAATCTTATTAATTTTAATGTTGGTTTTACTATTTTTAGTATAGCTATCCTAGTGATGAATAACTAGTTTTCTTTTTTATTTGTTTTTATTTTCTTTTTATAAACAGATTTTTAAGCTTTTTTTGTGATTTTGTTTATATTATTTAATTTTTTGTTTTAATAGGACCGTCATATCCATAGCACTAAGGTTCCTTTAGGTAGTTAATAGGCATCCTCTAGCCAACTTCCTTACGGCTTTGATTGGTCAGAATCATATTATTAACTGTGTAGAAAATTAAAGCAGATCTGCCAACCTTACTCTATTATTCAGAATAATTTTTCTTAAAGTTCTTTTGATGAAAGAAGAAGGAATTTCGTTCTCTAGAAAACTTTCTAATAGTATATTAATGTGGTAATTGAAATCCAAATTGTTGCTGCAAATTCTTGAAATTCTTAGGACCTGAGAAATTAGTACATTCTCAATTACTTTGGTTGAAATGTTATTATTCCAGTGTAGATATTTAATTACTTTGAAAGGAAAATTAACTCTTTTATCAAAGAGGCTAATAGATGGGTTACCTCTGTTGAGCTTAATGCTTAAGTCTAGGAACTCAAGTTCCTGATTACTGTGGTTGGTTTTACATAAGTTAAGAGAGCTAGGATAGATATTATCAAAATCACTCTCTATAACTTCTGAATTATTGATACACAGCAGATCATCAATATATCTAAAAGTGTAAAGGTAGTTATCTGAGCAGGTGGGGTGATTTTTAATGAATTTATATTCCTTAAAGAACAGGAATAGATTAGCGATATTTGTGGACGTTGATGTTCCCATTGGAATACCGTTCACTTGCTTATAGAGAGTATTATTATATAAGATATGGTTATTTTTTATGCAGCAATTGAGATAAGAGTTCCAAGTTCCTACATCAACAAATTGGTTAAGTTTAAATTCTGCATACAGCTCTTTAAAGGTAGTGATTATATCTGATAGAGGCAGATTAGTATATAGGTTTTCAAAATCATAACTATTAATATCTAGGGGACAGACTTTGAGTATAGTAGAAATTATTTCTGCATTATTATTAATTATCCAAAAATCTCTGTACATCAAGTTAGAACAGTTTCTAATGTGTTTCAAAACCTTCTTTAAGACATCTTCAAAAGCAAGATCTATTTTCTTTTTATGACTCCTTACTCCACTAGCTATGAACCTGAACTTCACAGGATCCTTATGAAACTTAACCGTTGCAAAAAGAAATGGAAATTCAGGCCCATATCTTCTAGTTTGTGGAATTTTAAGTTTCTTGAAGAATGCCTTAAACCGATTTTCTAACTGCTTGGTAGAATAACTTACGGGCTCGTATGTTACTCTATTATTGAGTTCCATAGTTAACAATTCAAAATAGAACTTCTTACAGATAATTGCAAAATTATTGCTAGCTTTATCCGTAGTGGTAAAAATAAATTGGTCTTGTAGTTTGGAGAGTGACCTTTTAGCTTCTCCAGAGAAAAAGAGATTTCTGTCGAAACAAAAGTCCAGACCTGCCAACTCACCGGTGAAGCTATTGATTATATTATATTTCCATTCTGCGAAGGCCTCAATAGGCTGATTGTACGTTAAACTGGTTTTTACGATGTACTTATTTACATCTTGAGTGAAGCTCTCAAGAATCCTTTCTTTGGAAATTGTGAAGGAAGGTCTGAATTTAGAGCCATACTCTAATAAATTCCTAAGCTTTTCATTTTCAACATAACTCAAGTTTCCGGTGATAATATGGTTGTAATTCTTATCATAGTGAACTGTTTCTTTATGTTCATCACAAGAACAAGTAGTAATTACAGGAATGTAGCTCGAAGAGTTAAGTTTGTAGTTTTTAACTATTGACCCTAAGGTCTTAACATATTTAAAACTTACAATAGACTGGTGCCTGTGGATGGGAAAAAAAAATTGCATTATTGTAGAACAGCTTCCTTACATTGAGATTATCGTAGGCTTTATTTAGGAACCTGATGGTAACAAAATTACTGGAAAATTCTTTAAGAGAAATTTTATCTTTAAGAATATGTTTAAGAATGTCCAGAACCAAAGCAAAAACATGCTTATCAACATGGTCAGCAGTTTCATTCCAGAATTTGAAAAAACATTTAAGGACAGAGTGCTTGAAGGACTTGAGAATTTTGTAAGTATTTTTAACAAAATTAGTGCCAGTTTTAAAGCTTTCCAGAGTTTTTAGCAAGTTAGCAAAATCAACTTTGCTTGATGTGCGAAATAACCTCTGTCCTCTATTACCTCTAGAGCAGCTCTTATTATTAACAAGAAAGAAGAGTTCACGAATTGAAAATTTATGCTGATTATGCTTATTGTCAGATAGAGTGGAATTAAGGCCATAGGGATAAAGAGACTGATGCTGCAAAATTTCAAGGGATTCAGTTTCTAGCCGAGCATAGAGGTCAGGAATAATATGTAGTACCTCTATTTTCACTTTGTCAAAACCATGAGTATGGAAATGCTCTAATTCAAAGGTAGAGTACTGGTTGGCGTTTGTGGAGGGGTTCACTCCTGAATTAGAGAACTTGTTTACTAGAGACCTGTGACCATTAATCCTAAGATGAAGAGGATTTTTACTTTGGCCAATATAGCTAAGGTTGCAGACAGTACAGGTGAGCTTATAGATGGTATTGTAGGCTTTGCAAAACTTGTTGGAGCAATTATCCACAACAGAAGAATACAGGTTAGGATCTGCAGATTTACATGTCAAACAACGTTTGTCATTTCATAACTTTAGATTACCTTTGCCAGCGAGTTCATACACTATGGGAAAGGGTGCTAGCCTAACCGAGCGGGAGGACTTAAAATATCTGAGCTGACCTCCAATCCTTTCATCGTCCTTAGAACTCCACTTGGGCCAAAACATACAAATTCTGAGCAAACCAACTAGGAAAAACTTTTTAGAAATAAGCAGTCCAAGAAAAGACCAAACTCGAGTATAAACTACACTCCAAAAAGCTGCATCCAAAACATACTAAAAAGAAAAATTAGAAAATGAAAAAAAAAAAACCTCAAGTGAAAAAAAATAGTAATAAAAAAAAAAATAATAATAATAATAATAAAACATTTCAACTAGAATTTGCGCATGAGCTGCTAAATAATAAATTGAAATTAGTTACTTAAGAGCAAAACTGAAGACTAAGGAAAAATTTTAGAAACTATTTTAGGTGGGAATGTTACTTGCATCTATGGCCTTGCAGAAACCCATTTCCAACTAGGTCTTTGTGGAAGTGAGAAAATGCAGAGTTTTTGCTGGTCCTTGATAAAGCCAAGGCTCAGTATTCTCGACACCTTCTACATTCAGTTGTTTTATTTTATTTTTTTATCTTTTCTCCTTTTACTCACACAGGTAGATACATAACCTTTTCTATGTTGTACTAGGTGTGAGTCAAAATTATATATGTATTTTTTTGCTTAGGTATCTTCTTTATAGAAAATATATATATATATATATATATATATATATATATATATATATATACAAAGTAGAAAGAAGCTGGGTTACTTAAACAAAAAAAGAGATGCAAAAAATAAATAGGTAAATAAAGGCTCTAGAGAATATACGTTTCTGTATTTTTATTTACGCTTTCCAACCGTAGGTTGAAGAAACGTATATGCTCCAGCTTTGTGCGTCCGCACGATAACTCGCGTAAAAATGGTTCGATTTCCATGAAATTTTAGTGTGTGGTGAACAACCAGAGGACGAACCCGATTGAAAATGGGCGAAGTGTGGTCAAAAGTCAGGACATAGGAGCGGGATCCATTCCATTGCCCTTATGCGCCATAACTTGTCTAAAAATGGTTCGATTTCGATGAAATTTTAGTATGTCGTAGAAAACCACTTGGGGATGAACCAATTGAAAATAGGCGAAATGGGGTCAAAGGTGAAGACATAGGGGTGGGATCCATTCCATTGCCTTATGCGTCATGACTTGACTAGAAAATGGTTCGATTTCCATGAAATTTTAGAATGTGGTAGGGGACCACCTGAGGACAAACCCTATTGAAAATGGGCGAATGTGATCAAAGGTCAGGGCATAAGAGCGGGATCCATTCTATCGCCTTTATGCGTCATAACTTACGTAACAATTGTTCGATTGCGACAAAACTTTATGATGTTCCGGAGTTATACTGAACCCGTTCTGCTGAATATCATCGAAATGGGGACCAAAGGTCAGGGCACAGAAGCGAGATTTATTCCACGGCAATTATCCTCATAACTTGAGTAATGATTTCTGGTATGTTGGAAAGCGTATCATAATCAATGCATAGCATGATTTTACTAACTTGTTTATTTAATTTTTGGCAATCGTTTTTTTAAATTTACCACATATCACGAGAACATGCCAAACACAATACGGTGCTGGCAATCAAGTTTCTTATCAAATGTGCAATGCTGAACATGGAACAAAAATTTACTTACTATTGTATTTATTATTTTGGAAATAAATCGCTTTGACCTCAAGCTCCACTATTATGAGGCTAAAGCAATTGTTTAATGAAACACGACAAAGATATTGGGTGGGCACTGCCACCACTAAAATTATTAGACTGGAAACTTTCACTTTGTGCCCCCCCCCCCTCCATAGTTGGCGCCTAGGTTCCTACTCGTTTTCTCACAAAAAGTATAAGCACTTTTGACTTTTTTTTTTTTTTTTTGATTGGAGGTTTAACGACCACCGTGAGCAACTCAATGGGCTATAAGCAGTCGCCCGTCCCTAATTTAGGGTCACTGCTTCCAGGGAAGGAGAGAGCCAGTGCCGTAAGACAAACACAACATCCATGCCTCACCGGGATTCTTTTGACTTTTAAGCACCCTGTAAAAAAAATTTAAGGACCTTACAAACTGCTCCGTATATATGCTTTTGCACGTGACTTAACTACACAAACTAAAGTCTGTTGATGAAGATAGCAGTATTGTTGCATATATTTCAAATTTCTGGGTAGAAAAAATTATAATTTATGGAATTTAAGAGACAGTTCTGCTTGTAAAATCAGTTTTCATATGGAAGAATAATCACACATGCTACAAAAAGAAGGTAAATCATAAAACTAGTTAAAGTTACAAGATCTACTGTAGATTTGGATATCGTACATAATTATATCACGGCTTAAACTGTAAAATCAAAGTCAAGTTCGCCATGAGTTACTGACGAGAGCTCCTCCTGCCATGTACTGCTTTCCCGCGGGTTTTCTTCCGACGTCACATGACGTCATCATCAACATAACCAACCAGAAACAGGAAGTTGTACGCACTACAATGCAACTTCTAACATTTCACACAGGCAGTTAGGAAGGAAAGAATTATGCATTTTTTAAGCACTTTGGGGCATTTTTGGCAAACATTAAGGACTTTTAAGCGCCGTGAAAAAATTAAGCACTTTTAAGGACTTATAAGGACCGTGGGAACCCCGAAAAACTGTACCAATCTAAAAATTGTCGCCGTCCCGGTGATTCAGTGGTTTAAGCGATGGCTCCTGATCATTCTTCCGAGATCGGTCCGGGTTCCAATCCCGGTGAGGCATGGATGTTGTGTTTATCTTACGGCGCTGGCTCTCTCTTCCTTGGAACCAGTGGCCCTAATTAGGGGCGGGCAACTGCTTATAGCGCACTAAGTTGCTCAAGGTGGTCGTTAAACTTCCAATTAAAATAAACAAGTCCTTCCTATTCCAAAAGCTGCCGTATATTATTCAAATCCATGAAGACAAGGAAAAAAAAAAAGAAAAAATTACACCCTAAACTTGACGTTGCAGCAGCGCTCGAAATGATCCGGTATGGCATACCAGCACTTTTTTACGCTTTCCAACCGTAGGTTGAAGAAGCGTATATGCTCCAGCTTTGTCCGTCTGTCCGTCCGTCCGCACGATAACTCGCGTAAGAATGGTTCGATTTCGATGAAATTTTAGTATGTGGTAGAGGACCACCTGGGGACGAACCCTATTGAAAAATGGACGAAATGGGGTCAAAGGTCACGCCACAGGAGCGGGATCCATTCCATTGCCCTTATGCGTCATAACTTACGTAAAAATGCTTCTATTGCGACAAAGCTTTAGTATGTTGTTCCGAAGGTATACTGAACCAATTCTGTTTAATATAATCGAAATGGGGTCAAAGGTCAGGAAACAGGAGCGAGATTTATTCCACAGCTATTATCCTGATAAGTTGATTTTTGATTTTTTTTTTTTTTTTGATTGGAGGTTTAACGACCACCGTGAGCAACTCAATGGGCTATAAGCAGTCGCCCGTCCCTAATTTAGGGTCACTGGTTCCAGGGAAGGGAGAGAGCCAGTGCCGTAAGACAAACACAACATCCATGCCTCACCGGGATTCGAACCCGGACCCCTTACGGACGAATGATCAGAGGCCAACGCCTTAGACCACTGCGCCACCGGGGCGGCTCCTGATAAGTTGAGTAATGATTTCTGGTATGTTGGAAAGCGTATCATAATCAATGCATTGCATGATTTCACTAACTTGTGTGACGTATATTCTGGATTAACTTTCCTTTTTTTAGTTTCTTTCCCTATGTAAATCTTGAGTTTATTTTCAGTATTCTTCACGCTTAACGAAATATCTTTTTCCTCCAAACGAATACGTTTGGCAACACAATTGAGGTTGAATGCACGTGACGTATGCATGTAATAAGATAAGAACAAGAGATAAAAAGCGACTACTGATCTGTTGTATGAGAGGTGTTGATATTATTGAGAGAGATTATTGAGGTGTGTTGACAAGAGCGATT
Organism: Macrothele yani; assembly: GCA_039090855.1. Classification (NCBI taxonomy): domain Eukaryota; kingdom Metazoa; phylum Arthropoda; class Arachnida; order Araneae; family Macrothelidae; genus Macrothele; species Macrothele yani. Next base: position 35,350,122 of record CM077011.1, read on the forward strand.
ATTAAAAGCTATTATTGTGAGCGATTATGATGAGCGTTGTTAAGAAAGTGCTGTACGAGAGAAGTGAAGAGTGTTGAGATAAATGTGTGGAGAGTGTTGCGATTCCATTCCGAATAAAGGACTGTTTCCGTAAGTTGACTTCTGGTTATATGTTTTGTCTGGCCGTTAAGGTTTGTTTCATTTAGGAACAATTTATTAGTATGTTGATATTTTGAGTTAGCGTAAAGGTCAAGACTTCCTTTAGTCAAAAATGAGTCAAAAATTCGGACTCCGCATTATGTATCTTAGGTTATATAAAAATCAAAGAAACATATTATAGGTACGTATAATTAACTCACCGACGTACAGTAAGTATTGAAACTGTCGTCCTTCATTTGCGAGACATAACCTAACTGTTTTACACATCTTTTCAAACACACCTGCGAGAGTCAAAAAGTCCCTCCGCAGTAATGTTAAGGCTATTGCACCTAATTTTGGTGGTGTGACAGTTAAAAATTTTGAATTATGAAATTTTCTGTATGTTTAATTTCAGTTTTTGCTGTTTTCTTAGGAACATATCAAGCTTCAGAATATGTTTTACAGCAACACCAATTTTCACATGTTTATGATGCGTTGCAAGTTTCCAAAATGTGGATGTTGTTTTCATCATTGCTCTTCAGAAGGAAGGTACACTTTTCCGTCTGAGGAAACTCTTCCTTCATATTTCATGACAAATCATTATTCACTTTGTGGGCACCGGTATCGAGCACAAAATGCCAGAGTGAGCATTTTTCTTTAAAGAAAAAAAAAAAAAATTCTTTTTGGCTTTTCAAAAATAAAAGGGAAATAAAACCGGGTCGAAACCGGGTCAGGATCACCTTGACCCCACCCGTTTTGTCCCACTAGAAATTGTTGACACGCTGACCAGCACGTCAAAAATTTCATTTCGAGCACTGAGTTACAGACAGTGATTTAAAAGCTCCCATTAGTAACAGTAAAGGTTCTAGTATTGTTAGGTTTTCACATAATTAATTTCAAACTGCAAGATAAATGAAGTGAATCTGTCTTAATAGGTTTCTGCGGAGTTAATTTGCAACAGAAGAGGAAGGACTAACTGACTGCTGTGGTAACTACAGTTTCCGTAGATTTTCACGAGGTTTATTTCTAGCCTACAGAGAATTGCCGAGAAAACAGACTCTGTTTTAATCCGTTTCTTATCAGTTAATTTCCTGTAGAAAAGGAAGTATCACTACTGTGCTATTAGGAAACACAAAGTTTCCGGTGAGCTTTATATTTGTTAGATTCTCATAATGCTAGTTTCAAACTGATAGAGAAGAACTGCAAATGAACTAATTCAGCTTTAGTAGAATTTTCTGGTGCAAACATCCAACAAAAAATGAAAACTATCGCTACTACACTACATGCAGCTGTAAACGTTTTGATACGTTTTACGGTAACCTTACAGAAACGCAGTGTAACTTTAAAACTAGTGTTGGCAGGATTTTTTCCCCTCCCCCTCAACGTTTTTTTTTTTTTTTTTATTGAAGTTTTGACGACCACCGTGAGCAACTCAATGGGCTGTAAGCAGTTGCTCGTCCCTAATTTAGGTCCACTGGCTCCAGTGAAGGGAGGGAGCCACTACCGTAAGACCAACACAATATCCATGCCTCACAGGATTCGAACCCGGGCCCTTCTCGGACGAATGGTCCTAAGCCATCTCTTAGACCACTGAGCCACCCCCATTTTGAGTTAGATTAATTCTACAACTCATTTATAACATGAAAAATGCGGTAAATATAGTTATGACGTTTCCTTGATATTAGCCAAGACTTATTATTTTACTGGTTACGGTTTGTCTTGAAATTATCTTATTTATATTTACACTTAGCATTTCGTTTCCTGACCATCAGCTTTCCGTGCTATCGAGTGAAGTGCACAGGTCCACAGCCAGACAGAGAAGTTAGGAGGGGCGCTTGATGATCGAAGTCGGGCAAAGGACCGTAGTAAGCTTTTCTTATCTGGGAGGGCGAGACTTGAAATTACGCCCCCCTCGAGTTCAAAACTACGCCCCTTTTTTGAGTTCCACTCCAATAATACGCGGATTTTACATTCTCACACACCGCCGTTATAGGAAAGTATTATAATCGTTCAAAAATCGCATTTCAGGTTTTTGACATAATTTTATTAAAAAATGTAAAAACTAGGTAAATACCCGAGAAACACAGGCTGTAAATACCAACTAAAGCGTAAACGTTATATGAACACCAACAACACAACACTCCACAGAAATGTAGAACGAAAAACAAGCCAGCGCAGAATGAATGAGTATCGAATAGTGAACGGAACAATAGGAAGAAGCTTTCGGGGGTAGGGATTGGAAAAATTCCGTTCGAGGTTAAATGCTCAGAGGACTTTCTGCGACAGAGCACAGATGATTAATTAGCTCTTCATCCCAATGAGATGTTGAGTAAAGTCTTTAAAAAGAAAATACTGAAAGGTGTTACTTTCTTTTTTAGCTACAATTTCTATTTTTTACATCCCCCGGAGCACGAATTTACGCCCCTGGAATGATCATTTTGGAAGGGCAAGCGCCTTCCCTGCCTTCACAGTACCTACGGCCCTGGTCTGATCCTAGGTTTTAAACAACCCTTAGAAATAGGAAGCTAGGAAATTTGGACTAGAGTGCCTGACAGAAAGTCACACGGAAGTGAGGAAGAAAGGGGAAAGAAGACGCCCTTATTAATAACTGGGGTCCGACGACTTAAAGTGCCCATTCGACACACTGCGGATATTTAGTTGGTCGAGCGTTCGTACCTGCCTGGGATAGATCTTGAGACTTTTCAGTGGCAGTTGATTGCTAGGCCATCAGCGGTCAGGATATAAAGGAGGTCGGGCTCTGGACTGTAGTGTGAGTCGGGCCGCGGGTGTCTTAGTGACTAACGTTCATGACTGCTACGGAAAAGTCTCAAGATCGATCCCTGGCAGATACGAACGCTCAAGCCACTAAATATCCGTCGTGTGTCCGATGGGCACGGTAATCCATCAGACTTCGGTTTTAAACAAGGGTGTTTCTCTCCCTTTCTACCTCGCTTTTGTATGAATTTCCGGTCGGGTAATCTAGCCCAAATCTCCTCGCTTCCTACACTTCTTTTAAGACCTGGGGTCAGACACTGCCTTCTTAAAATCCTCTACATATGATTCCAGCTAAAACCGTTTTGCTGGGCCAGCACTATGTTGCCGTTACATGAACCGTCAATAAAATGTTCCGGCTGCCGCCAACAGTTGGCACCCCATTAGTCGTCATATGCCAGAACAGGGCCATCCGTTATCCATCACAAGCTATGGCTGCCACAAGCGGCCCTTAAGCGACCCTGCCAGTACGTGCCATAAATGAGGGCTAGCCTAATGTTGTCCGTCAGTGTCTCGGCATTGGCAGCCGGCAATCACGTGACGTAACTGATAGTTTGCCGAATGTTGTCCGTCAATTTCCCAGTAGTAGTAGTAAAACGAAAAATAGATAATCACAGTTCACCAAAGGCACACACACACAACTGCTTTTTTTCCCCAACGGAACTCCTACACGATGTCACAGCGCAGAGGAAATTTCCTCAACAGGTACGGCAAATCACCCGATGGATCTGACTGGCATCGAACCAAGAACTGCTGGTGAGCGAAGCAGATGCTCTAAGCACTAGACTAGTTTGCTACGCGTGACCGTCCACTTGGAGGTGAGCCTCTCTGCTGCGCGATGTGAAACTAAGGGTTTTCTTCTTAATTTCGCAATATTGCGGTTTCGTTTTCGCAAATGTACGTTTCATATAAATAAAATTTATTTTTTCAACGTAACGATTTTTTGTGTTTACTTTAAGGGAACTTCACTCAGTTTCCGACGAGTGTATCAACTTAAAGACGTTTTCCAAAGTTTTGTGCTGTCCTTCTGGTATTGAAAGGAGATTGTTTAATTAATATATTTACACATTCATGTCACATTCTGTTACATTTTTAACGTTGTATCTTTCTTCCAACGGTCTGAAGCTACATTTGTTCTAAATAGGAATGATATTTTAATTTACTTCCGGTTATTTTTAGCAGCGAATTCTTCCAATCTTGTGTAATCAACGCATGAATGAGTACATTATACTCACATAGCGTTTTCTTTTTCTTCAAATACTAGATAATTTTGTAACGAAAATATCAATTTTGTACTCGTGTAATTCTTATTTTTTTCCAACAACGATTTTTTTTTATTTCTTTATGGTACTACTGTTTGAAGCGGTTTAGTATATGAAGATTATGCAGAAATCATTCCTTGTTATTCATGGGAATGGAGTGAGTGTGCTTCATGGCTGTTTGTATTCTCAATTCTTCGTGTGTCAGTGCAGAAATTTTGCTACGAAATGAGTTTCTATAAATACAAGAGATTAATTGACTATTTCTTACAGTTCATTAATTATTTATATAATTTTTCTCCGACAGTAATCTTCGTCGACGCGGCATTTCACTAAGAAATTAATCTCTCTACATATGGCTTTTTCTTTTTTTTTAACATCCACTAAAGCAACACGATGGCGAGGGCGTCGTCTTCAACTAACTGGTACCACAAAAGACTGTGCACGTGTTGCTTCAACGCATGCGCAGTCCCACAGCTTCCACCTCCTGTTGGGGTTGGCTTCGGTTGCCAGCTATGGGCCATTAGTGGCACTTGCGTGGAATCCCGTAGTTCACGGCGACGCAGCAGGGCCGTCAATGGCTGCCGACTAATGGCGCTGCCACCAACGGATCGCTACCGTACCGTCAGTGGCAGATATCTGCCAGCAGTGACCCATCACTGCCAGCTGGTGGCCAGCAGTTTTCCAACACTTCTGCTTTTGCTGTGATCTGATCTGTGGTGTTAGTTGGGAAAGACATAGCTGGCAACAATCAAAAGAAAGGGGTGCAAAAAAAACACACACACAAAAGTTGACGAAATCATTGGAACAAGAAACAAAACAAATATAGGCTAACTGGTGAAAGGACTAGGAAAGGTGAAAATTAGGTTGAACAGAAATCCAAGAGAAAGGAAAAAGTAAAGCGCTCCAAGAAGACGTTTGAAAGAAGAAAATGAAACAAATTCAGAAGACGTCTGAAGGAAGAAGAAAATGAAACAGAGTCAGAAGACGACGAAGATGTCTTGTGTTTAATGTGTCTTAAGCCATATGTAGCCCCCAAACCTGGAAAAGTTTGAATTTTTTTTTTTTTTTTTTTTATTGGAGGTTTAACGACCACCGTGAGCAACTCAATGGGCTATAAGCAGTCGCCCGTCCCTAATTTAGGGTCACTGGTTCCAGGGAAGGGAGAGAGCCAGTGCCGTAAGACAAACACAACATCCATGCCTGACCAGGATTCGAACCCAGACCCCTTACGGACGAATGATCAGAGGCCAGCGCCTTAGACCACTGCGCCACCGGGGCGGCAAGTTTGAATTCAATACATTTGCTGCAGAAAGTGAGCTCATCTATATTCCGGAAACTGCAGTTCAACGTACGTGAGCGTCCTATACAAATTAGATGTTGAGATTTTACCAACATCTGATTCGTATTGGAATCTCACGTATGATTAACATTAAAATTCGTCTTGGACGCTCACAATGTAATTAGTATTAAAATTTTTAAATAACCAGCTTTCAAGAGAAGCATTGACGACCCACAGTAGTTTATTACAAACCACTTTTCTTTCATAATGTTAAGCATAAGAATTATTATTTGAGCTTAATAAGGAATGTTTGCTTAAAGTTTTAGTTAACTGTATCAAGCTGTCCATAGTAGTATTAACTTGCCCAATTAGAAGTATCAATTTGCCCTAGGGCAGAGTGGGCAAACTGAGACGTATCGACTTGGCCAACTAAACAGACTTCATGGATTTCTGATTCCAATCTCATAACTTTTGATGGACTACATCAAAAGACGAGCACTAAAGTATAATTTCGTGATCTTTTAAATATTCTTAAATCGATAAAAAACACTATAAAAATTAAAAACCGAGAAGCGTATCAATTTGTTGTCTCCACTATTTTTTTATATAAAGTTTTTCAGTAATAATGAAATTTTAAAATTATTATCGCTCACCTGTCGGGAAGAGGGTACACGCGTCCGCGTCTAAATGTTTTTCAGAAAATTTATGCCTTCCTTGTTAGTACAAACTTTTGTTAAACGATGGAAAAAAAAAACTGAAAACTACTTTTCGAAAGGACTAAATTATGGGAAAACTTAGGTTAATCGATTCAATATACACAGTTGCATGAAAATAATAAATATGACCTCCCCCCCGAATCATAGTGTACCCACCCAGACGCGTCATAGAGTGCACGTAAGAAGGTCGACCACGCCGAGATGTAAGCGGCTGGCAAGGGCAGACGAGCCATAGTGCGTAACGTGAGCACAATGGGAAGAGGTAGTGATTTGACGGACGTTCAAGAAGGAATGATCATCGGCTAACGCGCCAAGGGTGGAAGCATGTCAGAAACAGCAGACTTCGTGCGCTATCCGCGAGGTGCTGTAGTAAGGGTGTGCCACAAAAGGACCGTTGGCACACCGAGTACCTCCAACGTCATAACTGTCGAGCTCCGAACGTAATCGACTCCAGAGGAGAACGTTGCCTTCGTCGACTGGTAAAGGGAAATCGACACGTAACAGTGCAGCAATTGACCATGCAAATGAACTCCGAGGCACCCAGGTACGTGTCCCCGACAACAGTAGAGCGAACCCTGTTACGCATGGGGTCTCTGGAATCGACGCTACGTCAAGCCTCCCATTTGAACATAGGTCCATCGGCAACGATGCCTGTGGTTCGCATGGCACTACCGTCATTAGACAGTGGAAGAGTGGAAAAAGGTTGCCTTCTCCGGCAAATCGAGGTTTCTACTCCAAAGAAGTGACGCGCGGTGGCGGATATGACGTCAGACACACGAGAACCAACACCCGGTCACGCTTTTCGGTCGAATACAAGCCGGTGGTGGTAATGTGCATGTCTGGGGGATGTTTTCCTGGTATGACGTGCGACCGCTGGTACCAACCATTGAATTGGTACCTGAACGCCAATGGCTACTTGTCCATCCTCGCTGACCACATTCATCCCTTCATCCTCGCCGAATACATACATTCTTCATGTTACCTTGATGCTGATGGTGTCTACCAAGAGAAGAATTCGCCCTGCCACGTCACTAAGAGGTTGCGTGACTGGTTCTAGGAACACGACAGCGATGTATCCGTTTTACCTTCGCCGGCGAAATCGCCCTGCCTCAATCGAATAGAGCACTTGTGGGACTATTTGGATCGACAGGTTCGGCGTGACGACAGAGAACTACGTCATCTCCGGGAACTCCGTGATCTGCTGCAGTCCAAATGGGCACGTTTGCCTCGGGCAACCTTCCAGGGCCTCCTAATAATGGGGAATTAACCACCTTTCGCCGATGTCACCCAGGCCAAAGGTGGTTATTCCCATGATTAGGTAGGTGGTCATATTATTCTGATACGATCGTGTAAATATGGACGTTAGTTAAGAAGCATATGTTGATCTCTTAACCACTACTGTACATACAGTAGTTTTTGAAGACTCGCCGTTATTGTCATTTACTCTCTTTACACCGCCACTCTGTCTTACCGTCAGAAAAGCATATGGAATCAACGTTGACGGTTTAATGAGGTTCGACTATACATGGACAAAGGTACGAAAATAAATTACGAGACTTACTTAAACACCCTAAGGCGGTTGAAACAAAGAATCAGTCTTGTCCGACAGGTAAAAAGACACATGCTTCTTCAATATGATAATGGCAGATCCCACACTAGTGAGGTAGCTGCACACCCTACCTACAGCCAGATTTTGGCATATAGTCTGTCCTCACGTTGTTTAAACATTTCAAAGGAAATCATTTATCATGTGATGATAAAGCTCAAGGTGCTACAAGGGAAAGGGTTTCCGAAACAGCGGAAAGTTCTGCAGAGATGGATTCGAAAAACCTGTTGAGCGCTGGCAGCGTTGTATCGAACGAAAGAAAGGCCACGGTGGGGGAAATAAAGTACAAAAACAAATTGCACGTTTTGAGCTACATTATTTATTTCGATACTTTATCTGGGAGTGAAGTTACGTACATCTAGGCATTACTTTGCGATTACTCTGTGCGTTTACTTCCCGATGCAACTAGTAGCAACTGCATTTACGAAATCAAAATACAACAGGGTCTTGATTAGAAATCGGGCTGCGTTAAAAGAATATCTCTAATACTGAAAGAGTGAAGACATATTCAAACAAAAAATTCAAATTTAAGCCTTCAAAAGGAAACATTTTGCTCCAGGAAAAGCTGAAAAAGGCATGAACAAATTAGTAAAATCATGCAATGCATTGATTATAATACGCTTTCCAACATACCAGAAATCATTTCTCAAGTTATTACTCAAGTTATGAGGATGATGGCTGTGGAATAAATCTCGGTCCTGTTTCCTGACCTTTGATCCCATTTCGATTATATTTAACAGAACCAGTTCAGTATACCTCCGAAATAACATGATTAAGTTTTGTCGCAATCGTAGCATTTTTACGTAAGTTAGGATGCATAAGGGCTATGGAATAGATTCCACTCCTGTGTCCTAACACTGGACCCCATTTCGCCCATTTTAAATAGGGTTCGTCCCCAGGAGGTCCCCTACCACCTACTAAAATTTAATCGAAATCGAACCATTTTTACTCACGTTATGACGCATAAAGGCAATGGAATGCATCCCGCTCCTATGTCCTGACCTTTTACCCCACTTCACCAATTTTCAATAGAGTTCATTCCCAGGTGGTCCCCTGCAATATACTAAACTTTCATCGACATCGAATTTCAATAGAGTTCATTCCCAGGTGGTCCCCTGCAATATACTAAACTTTCATCGACATCGAACCATATTTACGCAAGTTATGACGCATAAGGGCAATGGAATGAATCCCGCTCCTACAATGTGACCTTTGACCCCATTTCGTCCATTTTCAATAGGGTTCGTCCCCAGGTGGTTCCCTACCACATACTAAAATTTCATCGAAATTGGACCATTTTTACACGAGTTATCGTGCCGACAGACGGACGGACAGACAAAGCTGGAGCATATACGCTTCTTCAACCTACGGTTGGAAAGCGTAATAAATGATTCATGACTGCAGCTATTCTATGCACGAAAATATTTTCAAATCCCACGTTTAGAAGCGAAAATATAATTTCAATTGAAAGCACACTGAGTAGCAAATTTATTAGGAAAATCTACTGTGTAGTTAGTGTGTTGGACTGCTTTTTGCCTAAAGGGCAACAGCATTCAATGCAGCATTGAATCTACCAAGGTTTTGGTACATTCTGGCTGAACACTAACCCACACGTGTTAAGTGGCATCTTCTGATTCTCGCAGACTGGACCAGCAGTGGATTCAGTCTGATGCCCAGTTAGACTTCGTCCCACGCATGCTCAAAGAGATGAAAGTCTAGGGGAAGATTTCGCTAATGAAACAGGGGAAAAAGTTACCATATTTGTGAAACAATTCTGTAAAAATGTGAGCATTGTGGCATGATGAATTTTTGCCTGCTGGAGAGATAAACCCCACGGTTAGAGCTCGAGCTATGGCTAGACGACACCGCAATCAATAATATGTATATACACAGATGAAACATTACATTATGGCCATATGACCACCTACCTAATAAGCTGTAGGATCCCTCTGTAGCCCTGAAAACAGCGGCTACTCGGTGATGCATCGATTCCATGAGGTGGCGATAGGTATCCTGGGATACCTGTTACCACAATGTCAACAGCAGGTCCTCTAGTTCCCGTACATTTCAGAGTGGTAGTGATTTAGCGCGAACACGCTTTTCCAAGTCGAACCACAAATGTTTGATTGGGTTCATGTCAGGTGAATTTGGAGACTAGGGCATTAACAGAAAGCAACCAGCATGTTCCTCGAACCACTCCTTGACCATCATGACAGTGTGACATGGAGCATTATCCTCTTGGTAATAGCCATTACCGGCAGGGAACACAGTTGCCATGAATGGGTGAACTTGGTACGCAATGATGTCCAGATACCTGACAACTGTCACGGATTGTGCTATTGGGATAATGGGGCGTAAAGTGTCCAAGGAAAGTATCGCCCACAGCATAACACCGCCGCCGGCCTGTTTCCGCCCAACAGTGCATCCAGGTCTCCGTTGGAGATCAGCGTATCTGCACTCGACCGTCTACGTGATGCACCAGTAATCTTGATTCGTGAGACCAGGCCACTTCATCCACGGTCCAATCTCGACGCTCTTGAGCCCATTTCACGCGTTGTTGGCGATGACGTGCAGTGAGCATGAGGACCCTGTCGGGTCTTCGGGTACGTGGGCCCATGCGCAGAAGGTTGCGATGAACTGTGTGCTGTGACACATTGCCCTGATCACCACTCTTGTAGCTGCGGGTGATTTATGGTCCTGCGGTCGCTGTGAATAATGCGCGACAGTCTCCGCTCCCCTCTGGCATCAACAAGTTGCGGATGAAGGTTCGTCGCTTGGCCATCTGTGCACCATTTTTGATACGTACTCACTACAGTGGCATGTTAACAACCCACAAGCCGCGCCGTTTCCGAGATCGTAATTCTGAGGCGCCGTATGACCACAAAAATTGTCCCCCAAAAAAAATTGTCGACAAACCGGCAGCTTTTCCCATTCTGACTCCAAACACTCTACTAACTGAAAGCCGTTGTCTATATACTGCTCTGTGAACTTCACCTACGAAGCCGTTCGCGCTTCAAGCGCGCTCATTTCTCTAGGCCGGGGGTGGTCAGACACAGAGCGTCAAATAATTTTTAAGACTGGCGCTAGATTTCAGTCTACGGTGGCGCCACCAGTGTAATTGCGAATGCGTTATAAACCGGGACCATCTGCTTGCTTTCTGCCAAAAGTACTGCGCAGTTGTTAAAGTAACTGAAACGAAACGGCCGTTCATTAGAGAAGTCAAATTTTTTTCATGTTGAATTATTAAGATGGAACAAAGGGCTGTTATTAAATTTAACGCAAAACTTGGTAAAAGTGCCTCGGAAACGTACCAAATGATGAAACAAGTTTACGGTGAGTTTTGTTTAAGTAGATCAAATGTTTTCCTGTGGCACAAACGTTTTTTGGACGGAAGAGGGACGCTAGAAGATGATAAGCATACCGGAAGACCAAGTTCATCTAGGACACCTGAGATTATTGAAAAAGTGCGTGATTTCGTGGCAAACAATCGATGTGCGTCACTAAGAAAGGTGGAAGAGACTTTAAACATCAACAAAGAAACGATTCGAACCATCCTGTATGAAGATTTGGGCAAAACAAAAGTCTGTGCTAAATTTGTTCCACACACGTTAACGAATGAACAAAAACCAAGGAGAAGTGCACATTGCAGAGACATCATTTCAGCCGCTGAAAATGATCCAAACTTCTTAAAATCGATTGTTACCGGTGATGAAACATGGTGTTTTCAATATGATCCTAAAACAAAGTGACAAAGTGCGGAATGGAAGTAAAAAAACTCACCACAAGCCAAAAAAAAAAAAAAAACAAGAAAAGTTCCATCGAAATCAAAACAATGCTCATTACATTCTTCGATAGTAAGGGTATTTATCCACAAAGAATTTGTTCCAAGTGGACAAACAACTACTGGTGAGTTTTATTTAAATGTTTTGAGGCGTTTGATGGGCAGAATTCGTCGCATTCGTCCAGAATATCGGGATGAAAACAGTTGGTGTTTGTTGTACGATAATGCACCCAGTCACACCTCACTTCTTGTTCGTAGATTTTTGGCGAAAAATAACGTCTGTGTGTTGAATCATCCACCGTGTATGCGCCTGATTTAGCACCCTGCAACTTTTCTTTATTCCCAAAACTTAAAATGACGCTAAAAGGGCGTTATTTTGATGATATTTCGACCATGCAAAACTAGCTTCGACGCGTGCTTTGGAGGCAATTCCGCAAAGTGAACTGGAACAGGCATTCGAATCATTATTAAATCGCAGTAACAAGTGTAATGAAGCCGGAGGGACTTATTTTGAATAACAAACCAAAACAAATTATAATTTCTCGTTTCTATTTCATTTTACAGACCCAGTCTAAAAAATTATTTGCCACACCGTGTAATGTTATGGCTCATCGAGAGTTAGCAAGCACTCTTTCTGTCCTATGAGATATAACGCTGCATCAACATTTAGTTCGCTATCTGAGCTTCTATAAGTCGTATATTTTGAAAATTTATTTCCACTAGATTGCAGTTACCACGAAAACGATTCCCAGAATCCGATACAAAGGTTTCCCATCAAATGACATAAAATGCGGTATATTTTTTGTTAGATAATTACAAAAGACATGCTTACACGTGGAAGTTAGCCACCTTGCTTGGACATCAGCGCAAGATTTAGACTATACAGACTCTGGATCAAAACATTGAGTTTTTTTCTGAGGGGGGGAGGGTCCTCTCGGTAAGTTCCTCCTAGTTTTCTTAGCTCCTTCAAACGAGTGGATTTTTCAATATATAGACTTTCTTTACAGTTAGAATTTACCGCTTTCAACCATGTATTGGTCTCTATACCGGTTCCATTCTACTTGGAATTAGCTTGTTATACCAAGTAGAATGGAACCGGTTAGAATGGAACCGGTTTCTCCGTCATTTTTGGTCTACGCCGATATTCGAACCCGAGTCCGCTTATTCCGGAACAAGTCGCTCTACCAACTGTTGCTATCTTCCTTTATGTCGTGTGCGTCCTGCTGGCAGGTACGTCACATCTCCCCCCGAAAGAAGGCCGGGTGCATGGACCACGGGTCAGCCGTTACCATGAATCGTTGCAGACAGCCATCCACTGTAGAACGTGCACTTGAGAACTCCCAGTCAATCCGGTGTGTGGAATGCAACGTCACACACATTTATTCCTCGAAGCGCTGGAGAAGAGATTCTCTGATTTTTCCTATCTCGCGGTGTGGAAATAACATCACACCATTGCGAGATTTTGAACGGTCGGGTCATCCGGATAGTTCGGGCGCCATTATTACGAAGTAAATTTCTCCGTCATTTTCGGTCTACGCCGGGATTCGAACCCGAGTCCGCTTATTCCGTAACAGGTCGCTCTACCAACTGAGCTACGCAGACGTTCATTCTGATTGCTATCTGCCTTTATGTCGTGTGCGTCCTGCTGGCAGGTACGTCACAGTTGGGGCGAATGAAATGTCCAGCAAAAGGACCAGCACGCGTGGACAGCGAGAACGGAGAAGTAGGACAACTTAACTGGGTAAAATAATCCCCCTCTGCATCGACACATAGTTTCCATCTGTCCGGCAAGGCCATGATCCCGGAACGAAAACAGTCTTGTGGCTGTAACCCGAAGAAGTTATCAACTGCACGTTGAACCTCGTTGCCTGTCGTGAACTGTTTCCCTGACAGGAAGTGATCCAGGCGACGAAACAGATGATAGTCTGTCGAAGACAAGTTCGGGGAATAGGCAGGATGAGTCAGTGCTTCATAGCAAGGCACTTAGAGTCAACGTTGTGCTGGAGCTGAACACCACCATGTCTATTGACCAAAGCCGGTTGTTTCTGCAGCAATTTCCGGTGCATCTGGTGTAATTCAGCACAATAACGTTCTGCAGTGAAGTTTTGGCTTCTTGCCAAGAAACTCCGATGAATTATCCCAGCTATGGACCACCAGAAAAGGAGCATTATCATCTTGGTGTGTAGGGGATGCCTTAGGATGTCGTCCAGCAAGCCGTGCCTTGCTTAACCATTGTGCAGATAGTTTCGGATTATCATAAACGACCCACTTTTCGTCCCAGGTGACGATTCGAAGCGGTAGAGGTTACTGCTTTTTCCTGGAAAGCAGCGACGTGCAGACTTCCAAACGCCAAGTCTTGTTGGCAGTTGCCAACTAATGCGGCAGCCACATTTCCAGCTTTTTAACCTTACCCAGCGCAGCCAGACGACGAACAACTGCCGTGTAGTGGACACCTACCTCTATCTCACGACACGTTTTTGGGGTTTTGCTTCAACCACATGTACAGAATATCGTCAGAAACAGCAACAAGTCAGTGACCACGGGCTTCGTTTTGCAGGTCCGTAACTCCGCTTCGAAACTTCACGAGCCATTGCCGAATGGTTCGTTGGCTGCATTCTCCCCAAACTCTTTGTTAACGTTTCGAGCAGCACTTTCTGAAGAATGGCCCAGTTTAAATTCATACAAGACGACGACTCTCAAATCCGGCGTCTGCATGTTTCCTTTGCAAGCCACGTTACGTCCAAACAGATCAGAGCAGATCATATATGTAGAGGATTTTAGGAAGGGAGTGTCTAACCCTTAGAAATAGGAAGCTAGGAGATTTGGGCTAGAGTGCCCGATAGGAAAGTGGAGGAAGACGCCCTTATTTATTACCGGGGGGGGGGCAGTACCCGGGGCCCGACGGCTTAACGTGCCCATCCGACGCACGGCGGATATTTAGTGGTTCGAACGTTTGTGACTACTGGGATCGACCCCGAGGTCTTATCCGTGGCAGTCATGAACGTTGACCACTAGGCCACCCACGGCCCACGTCCAAACAAACCACGCCTGAACCTTGTCCGTCACACACGTGCTAGGTATTTATAGTAACTCTGTGACGTAATACACGTAACACCTGTGGGTGGTTCCATTCCGCTGTGGAGGGGACCTGTCTCCACTGCTCGTTCGCGCTGGACATTTCATTCTCACCAACCAAATATGTTTCTGATAGTCAACAAGTACTTCTGAAACTTTCAAGTTTTACTTGACTGACGGAATTCTTCGTGGGTTAGTTAAATTGTATTCCGCACATCCTCTACTTAGTTTGTTTAGCTTAACGACAACGATGTGTATCCATGACTTGGAGAAAATAGGATGAACCTGTTTCAGGGGGAAGGTCACTTTTCGGGGAATGAAGAGTGCCCCTCTTTTCGTAATAACTAGGTAGAAAGAGAAACCAGGACGTTAGGTTCCAGACATTTAGAAAAGAAGGCGGCCTTTGATCAGACCCTGGACATCTGCGTAGTTTAATCTTTAATGTGTGCTTTTACACAAAACTGATGTATCATAAAGAACCCGACAAAACATTAGTCACCTGCAGAAATATATGTAATTGTTTAACATTACATATTTCTGAGGTTATAATTAGAATTTTATTTAAATATTTCTGGGTTACGTGATAATAAAATATGTTATTTCTTTGTACAAGAAAAATTTTAAGCTGAATGAAAAATTAAAATCAATGGGTCGAGAGGTATCTAAGCGACTGTCAAAATGGTGTCATAGCTCTTGGCCGATCAAAAGGACACAGCATCAAGGAAGTTACTAAATCTGAAGGTGTTAGCAAAAGAACAGTTCCACGTGTTTATAAAGATTGGTGTAGGTCAAACTAGACTGAAAATAAAAGGGAAAACTGTGGACGGAACACCATTTCGACAAGTCATGACATTTCTCACCAGATCAATGAAGACGGATTTCAAACAAGGCAGGAACTCTAGTCTGTTAATAATGGACCTCTCACGTCTATATCTGAGCAAACATTGAGTAGGGAACTTCATCGAATGGATATCTGGAGTAGAGTTGCAAGACTGAAACTAATGTTAACTTTTTCTTTTTTTTTTTTTTTTTTTGATTGGAGGTTTAACGACCACCGTGAGCAACTCAATGGGCTATAAGCAGTCGCCCGTCCCTAATTTAGGGTCACTGTTTCCAGGGAAGGGAGAGAGCCAGTGCCGTAAGACAAACACAACATCCATGCCTCACCGAGATTCGAACCCGGACCCCTTTCGGACGAACGATCAGAGGCCATCGCTTAGACCACTGCGCCACCGGGGTGGCAATGTTAACTTCATCTCGCAACAAAGTTCGATTAGCTTGGGCTAAAGCTCACAGCACATAGATTGTTGATCAGTGCAAATCTGTCATATGGTCCTATTAATCCAAATTTTGGTTGGTTGGTTGTTTAATTTTATGGCGCAAGGGCCATGTGTGGCCAAAGAGTGCCAAACACAAGACAAACAAACAGTATTAAACACGTGGTATAACATAACTTAAAATCAGACTGATTCAGTAAAAGTGAAAAATGAGTATGATGGAAGGTGTAAAAACTAGATACGTTTAAAATGGTCAACTTGTTTTAAAAAGCGACAGTATCGTATCGCAGTGGTCATCTAGGAGCCGCTGCAGCGTAGCGGCGTTCTCGGTCAACAAATGAGAATGAAAGAAGTGAAAAACGCACACCACAAAAACGAACACAACTACACAGAAGATGAGTGACAGTGCGTAGGCAATGACACGTCTCACACATCGGCGTAGTGTCGCCACACAGCAAAAAGCGGTGAGTGAAACAATGCCCAATACGGAGACGCGCAAGCACAATTTCCTCCCTACGGTTCCGACGAAATGAATGAGGACTTCCAGATTCCAAGAATAGGTTTAATACCATATAGTTTATTTTACACCTGTTGGTGCCACAGACCCTGCCACGTTCGCTTGATATGATCCTAAACAGGAAAGCGGAAATGCCGCGGTGAAACAGAAGCAAGGGTGTGAGGACCAAAGAGGAAGCAGATCTAGCAGCCGCATTAGCACACTCGTTACCCGAGATTCCAACATGCCCAGGAATCCAACAAAAGTGAACCTGAAAACCTGCCTCGAGCAAACGACGAAGCAACCGTCTCACGTCCAAGAGAAAAGGATGGTCACGTCAATGCAAATTTTGCCAGCACTCAAATGATGCAAGGCGTAGGGTCAACAGGAGGTATCATCATCATCATCATCATCATTGTCAACCATTATCAATCCACTGCTGGACGAAGGTCTCCCCAAGTTTCCTCCACAACGGTCTGTCTTGTGCCAGTCTCCTCCATGTCACCCCTGCATACTTTCGAATTTCATCCACCCATCTCCTATGTGGTCTTCTTCTGGGTCTTTTCCTGTCCCTTGGAATCCAATCTAAAATTTCGGCTGTCCATCGAAGATCTGTCCTTCTGGCAGTATGTCCAGCCCATTGCCATTTCAGGGATTTAACTCTGATCATGATGTCTTCCACTCTTGTCATTTTTCGGATCCACCAGTTCCTCTACTTATCTCTCCTGGTTACACCAAGTATGCACCTCTCCATGCTTATTTGAGTTGTCTGCAGCCTTTGTATGTCTCTTTTAGTTAAGGTCCACGTCTCTGCACCATACGTAAGCACTGGAAGGATGCATTGATCAAACACTTTTCTTTTAAGACATAATGGCATATTGCTCTTGGAAATTATGCTGTTTCTTCCAAAAGCTCTCCAGGCAAGTTTTGTACGCCGATTAATTTCTTCATCAATGTGACCCTCACTTGATATCTGCTGTCCAAGATAAACGTACGTGTCTGTTATCTCCAGCTTTTCTCCATCAATCGATAAATCTTCATTTCTTGTAAAAGCATTGAACATCACTTTTGTCTTCTGAAAGTTCATTTTTAATCCCACTTCTTTACTCTTGTCAGCAAGTTCCTGGATCATACTCTGCAGCTCTGATGGGGTAGTTGCAAAAATGACTACGTCATCAGCAAAACGAAGGTGGGTTAGATAATCTCCATTAATCTTTATCCCCTTGTTTTCCCAGCTCAGCGACTGAAAAACACCCTCCAATGTGGCATTAAAGAGCTTCGGAGATATGGTGTCACCTTGTCTCACTCCTTTCCAATTTTTACGTGTGTTGTATTTTCAAACAGCCTAATCTTTGCACTTGCATTTTCATAGATGTTATTAAAAATATTAATGTATGCATCTTCAATACCGCAGGTTTTCAGAGCCATTGTAACTGCTGATGGTTTCACCGAATCAAAGGCTTTTTCATAATCGATAAAAGCCATGCACAATGGAAGTTCATATTCCCTCGCTCTTTCAATTAGTTCTCTTAGCACGTGGATATGATCTATTGTGCTGTAGCCACTCCTGAATCCAGCTTGTTCTCTCGGTTGAGCCATGTCTAGTGCTACCTTCAAGCGGTGTGAAAGAACTTTAGTGAAGATTTTATAAACTACTGATAGGAGGCTGATAGGTCTGTAGTTTCCGAGATCCTCAATGTCACCTTTCTTATGTAGCAGGATCATTGTAGCGGTGTTCCAATCCTCAGGAATCTTTCCTTCATTAAGGCATCGAGTGAAAATTTGGGCGAGTACTGTTTCGATTTCTCCACTTGCTTCTTGTATGATGTCTACAGTAATTCCATCTTCTCCTGGAGCTTTTCCTCGCTTCATGTTCTTGATTGCATGTGCAACTTCTGCTGGAAGGACTGGAGGAACTCTGGTACTGGTATCTTTCATGATGTCTGGAGTGCATATATCATCCCTTTCATATAATTTGGAGTAGAAATCTTTCACTCTTGTCAAAATTTCGCCTCTATTTCTTGTTACAGAACCATCTTCTTTTCTCAGTGCCATAATCTGTTTTCTTCCCTTACTGAGATGTCCCTTTGCTATCTTTAGGCTTTGGTTGTTTTCAATTGCTTTCCTCACTAGTTCACAGTTGAATTTCCTTACGTCTTGAGTGATACTTTTTCTTACTGTCTTGCATAGCTCTATATATTCCACTTTGGAAGTCACATCTTCTTTAGTTGTCCTCATCTCTCTTCTTTTTGCATCAACATTTTGGTTTTTCCTGATAATTTGTTCACATGCAACTTGTTCTTAGACCCAGCTAATTTTGTTGCTGTTTCCATAATAGCTTTGGTTACTTTTCTGTTAACTTCAGAGATGTCCACTTCTTCCGATGTTAGGCCTTCTAAAGCAGAGAACCTGTTCTTCAGTTCTAACTTGAAGGTATTATGGTGTTTTTTAAGGTTGGTTATGTCAATAGATTTTGTTTGTCTTATGAGCTTGCCACGTTCAAGTTTAGTGTTGAGGTGCATCTTACATCTCACCAATCTATGGTCACTACCTGTGTTGAACTTGTTTAGCACACTGCAGTCTTCTATGACGAATTTTTTGTTACACATAATAAAATCAATTTCACTTGTCGTCCCATTTGGATGTCTCCATGTCCATTTCCTGTGTGGCTTTTTCTTGAAGAAGGAGTTCAAGATGAAAAACCCTTCTGCCTCTGCAAACTCAACGAGAGTATTTCCACGCTGGTTTCTGTTGCCATGACCGAATTTACCTACTGAAGTTTCATTCTGTTGCCGTTGCCCTATTTTTGCATTGAAATCTCCCATAATTATTTTCAAGTGCTGCTTACCTTTATTATTTAGATGACAAATTTCCTCATAAAATTCTTCAATTTCTTCTTCAGGATGACTTGTGGTGGGTGCATAAGTTTGAATAATCTGAGCCTGGTATCTTTTCGAGAGTTGGATAACAAGTCGTGCAGCTCTGTCAGAGGAACTTTCAACTTCTACAACTTTATCCTTCAGTTTCTTGTTTATTATAAATCCAACACCACTAGTTCTGCCAGTATCTGTCCCACGATAGTAGAAGAGATGTCCACTTTTCAGTTCGATGAGATCTTCTCCTTTTCTCCTTACCTCACTTAGCCCCACGATGTCCCACTTGATCCTTTGTAGTTCCTCTTCCAATTCAAGAAGCCTTGAATCAGAAGATAGGGAGCGTCCATTGTAAGTAGCCAAGGTCAGCATCAGATGGCAGCCTAGTCCGGTCCTCCGGGGATTCTTAGCACCCTCTGCCTTCATGTCGCACTGGCCGCTGCCTTGGCCAGGTACATTCCAGCTGCCGGAGACTGAGGGCCAAGATTTAAGTTGTGGAATCATTTTGGAGGGGTTTGGCCATAACTCACCACGCTGGCCAAGCGGGTTGGTGAGTGTGGGATAGAATTTCCTCTGATCCCGATGGTATAGTTATACCGCTATGGGCGGTCGTCAGAGCCCCTTTAGTGGGAACAGGATGCACCACGAGAAGGCGGGGTTGACATTTGTCAAGGACAGGCTGTGATGTTACGCATCACCTGACCTAAAAGAAACATTTAATCCTGAGGGTATTCAAAGAGTTCTTGCCAAAGGACGTGGGTCTGTAACGCCGTAGGGTTCTTTTAACGGTTGTGAATCAGGCCCACTAGTAGAGGAGAATATGATGAATCAACATGCTTGCAGAGAAATTTTAGACAAGCATGTGTTTCCTTTTGCATATAACATTTGGAAGTAACTTATCCGATTTACCAGGATGATAACCATAAGATTCATAGAGCTAAACCCGTTATGGATTAGTGTGAAGAGCATGATACAACTTTGGGGCACATGGACTAGGCAGCTAAATCACCAAATCCCATCGAGAATTTATGGGAACAAACACCTTCAAAGAAATGTAAAAACCAAAGTTCAGCATACCATGAATATCAATGAATTGCGAAAGAAAACTGTTCTTACATTGGTCAAAAATTGACTCAAATAATTTAAATCATCTTGTTTAGTTTCTTCCAGCAAGAATTAATGGTGTGATTTCTTCACGTGATGTGAATAGGTATTAAAGGTAACTTTCGGGAGGTGAATAATTTTTTTCCGGTGTCTGTATGTACTCATTGACTATATTCTGGATCTAAAATGCGAGCTAGGGATTTACTCTGAACAGCACGGACCTTTCGTCCAGAGTGTGCGACTAATATTGTGCTGACAATACTTCAGTACATGAATAATCGTAATGCTTTTTTACGCTTTCCAAACGTAGCTTGAAGAAGCGTATGATGCTCCAGCTTTGTCCGTCTGTCCGGACGATAACTCGCGTAAAAATGGTTCAGTTTCGATGAAATTTTAATATGTGGTAGGAGACCACCTGGGGACGAACCCTGTTCAAATTGGAAGAAATGCGGTCAAATGTTAGGACATAGGAGCGGGATCCATTCCATTGTCCTTATGCGTCATAACTTGCGTACAAATGGTTATTTTAGTATGTGGTAGGGGACAACCTGGGGACGAACCATATCTAAAATGGGCAAAATAGGGTCCTAGGTCAGGATATAGGAGCGGGATCCATTCCAATCCCTTATGCGTCATAACTAACTTAAAAATGTTTCGATTGCGACAAAACTGTAGTATGTTGTTTCGGAGGTATTCTGAACCATTTCTGTTCAGTAGAGTCAAAATGGAGCCAAAGGTCAGGGCACAGGAGTGTGATTTATTCCACAGCCATTATCTGCGTAACTTGAGTAATTATTTCTGGTATGTTGGAAAGCGTATCATAATCAATGCATTGCATGATTTTGCTAACTTGTCACATTTAGGGAATTACTTAGACTAATAGGGTAAGAAGAACTCTGCTTATAATATTTTCGGGATAGATACCTAGTCAATGGAAAAACACTAATCTATAAAATTTATTATTTCTAGATTTTGCGTATGGTGTAAATGTAAAAACTAACAATTTAGTCGTTTGTTTGTATACGCGTATAAATGCAGCAATTTAGTTGTTTCTTTTGTCTGTCCTGCATGTTTTCACATTCTAACTTTTGTGTGTTATGCGTGCGATTGAGAATGTGACTGAGAATGTAAAAATCCATCTGTATGAACAAGGTTTTCTTTATCCGGGAGGGGCGAGACTTGAAATGACGCCCCTTCGAGTTCAAAATTACGCCCCATCGAGTTCCACTCAAATAATACATGTTTTCTATTTTATCACACATCGCCGTTATAGGAAAGCATTATGACCGTTCAAAAAATCGCCCTTCAGGTTTTTGAAGTAATTTTATTAAAAATATAAAAACTAGGTAAATACCCAAGAAACACAGGTTGTAAATACTGAGTAAAGCGTAAATGTTATGGGAACGCCGACAACACAACACGCCGTAGAAATGCAGAACGAAAAACAAATGAGCATCGGATAGTGAACGCAACAATAGGATGAGCTGTAGGGGTAGGGCTTGGAAAAGTTCCGTTCAAGGTTAAACAGGTTAAACGCTCAAAGAACTTTCTGCGCAGAGCAGAAGATTTGCTCTTTATCCCAACGACATCTTCCGAAAGGTAACAGAGGTTAGACATAGCAGTTTATTGTTCCTTAATAATAAACTGCTATGTCTAACCTCTGTTACTGTTTGGAAAATCCCCTTCATGAGATGTTCACATCTCATTGTGTGTTACTCTATACCCTGGTTAACTGCTGTATTTTTTATATCCCCCAGAGCATGAATTTACGCCCCTTGAAAGACCATTCTGGGAGGGCAAGCGCCCTTCCTGCCCCCTCTCCCCCGGTAGCTGCGGCCCTGCGTATGATTGAGAATGCTAAAATGTGTGTGATTGAGAATGTGAAAAATGCGTGTGACAAAAAATGTGCGTGACTGAAATGCGAAAATGTGTGGGACAGATAATGTGAAAATGCGTGTGACAAAAAATGTGAAAATGCGTGTGACAGAGAATGATATATTCTGGAATCTTAACAGCTAGGTTCACTGAGTGATGCATTAGTTAGCCCTCAAATATCTTAAATGGGCAAGATGCTTTCTACGCTGTGAATATCGAAGGCCAGAAAGAATTATTGGCCACTTAAGGCCTACTTACTCCAAGGAAAGGGGAGAACCAGAACGGGAAGACACAAGGAGCAAGAACTCTAACTCAGGGAGACCGTTCATATTATTCTAACATTAAATATTAAAGTTTGGAAATCTATAATTAAAAAGGCTGCCTGGCTACCGCATCAATAACAACATTTTCGATACGATTTTATTTCGAGTACCACACTAAAATTAATTGCTTCCGCAACTATAGGATTTAACAGGGCACTCGTGAAAATTTTGACCACTGACTAGATTAACGTTATTTTCTCTCTTGCGAAAGAGATAATGACTTCATGGAAATCCTTCAAAAGTTTGTTTTTAAAAGTCCTGCGACCTGAATTGACAGAAATTAGAAATGCCAGGAAATAACTTCTTATTTTTACACCATATTTTAAGCGAAGGTTTTATCTTTGATGAAGATGGAGATGCTCTCAAAGCATTACTCTGTCGCTTAAATCCTGAGATGCTACATCGGAATTAAGAGGCCAAGCCATGAAGCGATGGTATGTAGTCTCATTATCCGAGTACTGTGCCGTCCTTCGAAGGACAAGAAAAGAAACGATCAAAAAAGAAAATCTGCTCTTTGCCTCATTATTTCTGGATTAAGAAGCAACCACTATGTTGCGGGCCATCTTTATTTCAACTCAGCCGCCATTTTAGCTGTCTTCTGTTTTTATTACCTTGCAAAGCAAACAGTCATGTCGTACACCTCGTTCCCGGCTTCTAAGCCTTCCCGGTACTTAAGAGTCTTTTCTTTTTCCTTCCTTTCTTCTTACAGTCTTTTAAGCTGTAGGACAAAAATATTTTTGTTGAATGTGATTACATTCGAAGGAACTCTTTCGGTAACAAGCTTCTACAAATCTGAGCGGTTTCTGTGGATTTCTTTCAAAAAGAGCATTAGATGTCTTTCCAAAACAACTATGTGGCGAGGCGTCTCACGCATAAAAGTATTCGAATGAAAAATATATGTAATAAAAAGCAGCAAATATTTTAAATCCCCATTTTTATCTGTACACAAGTGTTTCAAAAACCCACAAGATGTTATCTTTATTCTTAATAATACCCATGTATCTAAGAAAAATATGCAAGAAAACAAGTGAAATTTTGTTACATTGCATTTCTATTCATGTGAAACTTCACAAAACGCTAATCGTACAGACACAGCCACATTCCTTTTTTAAAAGCAGACTAGTTTCCGGTCTTTATTGGTAACCCTATGCAAGCTGGGGGAGTTGGAGGTAAAACAAAACAAAAAAATAAAATGCAAATAAATGTCTTCCTTTTCGAGATGTTTGCATATTTCTTAGATTGATGCTTTCGAAAAATTCTGTGGCAGCGGGAAAGGATTTTTTTTTCACTTCTAATAGCCGAATATAGTCCTGATGCTCGCTTCCGTGTTCGTTACACCACGACGGCGGCGCACTCAGTGACAGTGCCCTCCCCGTGAGGTATCACATGGTCCTTCGATCTTAGTTACTGCTTGTTTGTTTATTTTTAAACATATTTGTTGTATATGTTTTTAAATACATATTTTACTAAAAACTGGAAATGCACTTTAATACTGCAGAGATATTTTTAACGCTCCCCAATATTTTGAGAGATGTTTTATCCGGTGTCCTTTTATTTCCATCAATATTTTTGGTCGCCCGCAAAAAGAAATCCTCGGTGCGCAGCTACAATGACGTCATCACCATTACTTGCGTTCCTGCGAACTAAATCAAGACAGGTGACATCGATTTTTTTCTTCTTTTTTTTTTTTTTTTTATTAGATTTAACGACCACTATGAGCACTTACATGGTTATAAGTTATCGCTCATGCCCAATTTGAAAGTGACTAGTACCAGGAGGGACATAGTTTGCACTGCAAAACGTCCCTAATTTGAAGTGACTGGTTCCAGGGAAGAGAAGAAGATTACGCTGCAAAGCGTTTTTAATATGAAGTGACTGGTTCCAGGGAAGAGGAGTTCGTGCTGCAAGACGGCCCTAATTTGAAGTCACTAGTTCCAGGGAAGGAACGAAAGGAACTAACGTTGTAAGATGCCCCTAATGTGAAGTGATTGGTTCCAGAGAACAGAAGAAGTTTGGGCTGCAAAACCGTCCCTAATTTGAAGTGAATGGTTCCAGAAAAGAGGAGAGTTTGCGCTGCAAAGCGTTCCTAATATGAAGTGACTAGTTCCAGGAAAGGAACGGAAGGAGTTAGTGCTACTAGTATAAGACGTCCGTAATTTGAAGTCACTGGTTCCAGGGAATAAGAGTTTGCGCTGCAAAACGTCCCTAATTTGAAGTTACTGGTTCCAGGGAAGGAACGAAAGGAGACAGCGCTGCACGACGTCCCTAATTTGAAGTGACTTAATCCAGGTAAGAAACGGAAGGAGTTAGTGCTGTAAGAAGTCCCTAATTTGAAGGTTTCAAAATCGCTTTATTCTAATTTATCATAAGAAAACATAAGAGAGAGACGTACAGTATTGGGCATCTCACTGGGAAATAATACAAAACTGTTAAAAACATGATGGTATATACACTGCAATGACAATGGGGATGAATAACAAATGCTGCAAGCAAAGCTTATTGAATAAAAAATTGCAGAAGTGACAAAGAGAAACACATCGTGTCACATGACATTGGCTGGGCATGATTTACAGGATAACACAGGCGAAACAATAGTACACAATTAGAAAAAGAACAGCACAAACACCGCCGTGAAGGTAAAACATTACATACATGAGATAAAAACACAGCGTGCACAATTGTGCAAGTTATTTAACGAGGGCACCAAAGCAACATAATACAGGCGGGGTGAAAGTAAGTAATGTACACGAGTAAGCATGAAAAAACACTGAGATGGCATTAGCATTCACAATTCAACGGTAGTGTGGATTGCACGAGTCGTAGAGTGGAGGAGGGCCACCAGGGTGCCACGGAACTCAGCAAAGGAGGTGTAGAATGACCTAGGGTTCTGATAGGTGTAGCAGTCCAGAATCAATCGCAAACCATGGAGCGGCCGGGACTGGTTCCAGGAAACAGAAGGAGTTTGCGCTGCAAAACGTCTCTAATTTGAAGTGACTGGTTCCAGGGGAAAAAAAATGAGATCAGGCTGCAAAGCGTTTCTAATATGAAGTGACTGGTTCCAGGAAAGATAAGGAGAGTTTACGCTGCAAAGCGTTTCTGATATGAAGTGACTGGTTCCAGGGAAGGAACGGAAGGAGTTACGCTGCAAGACGTCCCTAATTTGAAGTGACTGGTTCCAGGGAAGAGGAGTTTGCGCTGCAAATCGACCTTAATTTGAAGTGACTAGTTCCAAGGGACAGACGGATTGCGACGTCTCTAATTTGAAGTGACTTGTTCCAGGGAAGAGAAAGAGTTTGCGCTGCAAGATGTCCCTAAATTGAAGTGACTAGTTCCAGGAAAGAGCATGAAATTTGTGCTTCAGAAAAAAAAAAAATAGGAATCATATACAAAAAAATTCTTCGCCAGGAACGCTGTCCGATTAACATATTTTTTTCAAATCACACTGTTAGGAGCAGAGATAACGAGAAAAATGATATATAGATGGTTACTCTTTGTCGGAATAATTTATTATGAACAGGAAATATGCGTACAATATTTTCCGTCGAGAGCTATATTTCACTGGAAAAGGTTTTGGTCAATCAAGTTCTTCGGAATGCAGATACTCTTGCAAATATAA
Source organism: Macrothele yani (assembly GCA_039090855.1). Classification (NCBI taxonomy): domain Eukaryota; kingdom Metazoa; phylum Arthropoda; class Arachnida; order Araneae; family Macrothelidae; genus Macrothele; species Macrothele yani. The sequence continues at coordinate 35,376,294 of CM077011.1, forward strand.
CAACAAGTTACTAAAATCATGCAATGCATTGATTATGATACGCTTTCCAACATACCAAAAATTATTACTCAAGTTATGAGAATAATGGCTGTGGAATAAATCTCGCTCCTGTGTCCTGACCTTTGACTCCATTTCGATGATTTTCAACAGAACCGGTTCAGTACACCTCAAGAATAACATACTAAAGTGTCGTCGCAATAGAAGCAGTTTTACGCAAGTTATGAGAATAATGGCTGTGGAATAAATCTTGCTTTTGTGCAATGACCTTTGACCCATTTCGTTGATATTCAACAGAACCGGTTCACTATACCTCCGGAACAACATGCTAACGTTTTGTCGCAATCGAAACATTTGTTGGTAAATTATGATGCACAAGGACAATGAAATGGATCCCACTCCAGTGTTCTGACCTTTGACCCCATTTCCAATAGGGTTCGTGCCCAGGTGGTTCCTTACCAAATACTAAAATTTCATCGAAATCGAACCATTTTTACGCAAGTTATGACGCATAAGGGCAATGGAATAAATACCGCGTTTATGCCCTGCCTGACCTTTGACCCCATTTCGCCCATTTTCAATGGGGTTCGTGCCCAGTGGTTCCCTACCACATACTAAAATTTCATCGAAATCGAACCATATTTACGCATGTTATGACGCATAAAGGCAATGAAATGGATCCCGCTCTTATGGCGTGACCTTTGACCCCGCTTCACCTATTTTAAATAGGGCTCGTTCCCTGGTGGTCCCCTACCACATACTAAAATTTCATCGAAATCGAACCATTTTTACGTGAGTTATCGTGCCGACAGACGGACGGACGGAAAAAGCTGGAGCACATACGCTTCTTCAACCTGCGGTTGGAAAGCGTAAAAAACAAGCACTCACGCCATCTAGTGGCTAAACTGTGCATTGCGAAAAATAAATCACATGCAAAGCATTCCGCACAATAAAATGCAATATACGCTGAGCGATCACCGAATTATGACCTCAATATAGCAGCCATCCGACGTGGCATCGATTCAATAAGATGCCGGAAGCAGTTCGGAGGTATGGCCAACCAAGCTGTGCGTCATGCCGCCTTTACTGCAGGATTTTTTTTTTTTTTGATTGGAGGTTTAACGACCACCGTGAGCAACTCAATGGGTTATAAGCAGTCTCCCGTCCCTAATGTAGGGCCACCGGTTCCAGGGAAGGGAGAGAGCCAGCGCCATAAGATAAACACAACATCCATGCTTCACCAGGATTCAAACCTGGACCCCTTTCGGACGACTGCTCAGAGGCCATCGCTTACACCACTCCGCTACAAAGGTGGCAAGTGAATGTGGTAGCTATACTAAAAGAAACATCCCACATAATTGGTACCATTTCATACTTTATCGTACCTTTGGCGGAAAATATCTATATTCCTACCTCCTCCTTTTCTGTCAAGCCCCAAGAGTCTGGCTGGCATTTTGACTGCTTTTTTTTTCCCTTCGTAGTGAAAAGACAGACTCTCAGACGCGTGAGCCTATTCTTTTGCTGCCGAACTTTCAAGTCCTGCGGAAAATTATTTCAAATACAGCTGTACATCTACACTGAAGAGCAATTGAATTAGAGACAGCTGGCGTTATGCAAATGTGGCGCTGTGGGCGGTCCTGTAAACGGAAACGACATGACGTATGCAGCGATCCCACAATATAAGGAGTGATGCCACGGGAATAAGTAAGAGTCGGGCGCAGTATGGGTAAGACGAAGGATCTAAGCGCATTTGATCGATTTATACCTGAGACTGACAGCAAATATTCAAGTAATACTTGCTTAGTGTAACTCAGAACATGAAAATTCAGATGGCAAATTATGAACTGAAAAATCCGTCTTTGAAGCTGTACAATGAAGAGCAATTGAATTAGAGACAGCTGGCGTTATGCAAATGTGGTGCTGTGGGCGGCCCGTATACAGCGATCCGACAATATAAGGAGTGATGCGACGGGAATCGGTAAGAGTCGGACGCACTATGGGTACGACGAAGGATCTAGGCGCATTTAATCGTGGGCAAATTGTCGGGGCCCGACGAATGGGTCACTCCATCTCGGAAGTCGTGCAGGCACTGGGATTTTCACGAGTCACTGTGTCACGGGTGCACCGTGAGTACATCGAATCTGGTAAAACCATCCATGCAAGTGCCAACTGCCGTGGACAACAGCGTGTGGATGAGTGGGGTCATCGTCGGCTAGCTCGCATTGTAACAGCGGATAGACGGGCCACAGTGCAAAAAATCACTGCGTAACTTAACGCTGGTTCACAAAAACGTGTAAGCAGCCACACCATCCAGAACCATCTCCTGACCGCACATCACAGGGTGCAAAGATTAGCATGGGCGCGGGAACATCGCCACTGGACCCTAGACATGTGGAAAAATGTTGCCTGGACTGATGAGTCGAGATTCACGTTGGTACATGCGGATGGCAGGATACGAGTACGGCGCAAACCACATGAAGCGATGGATACTTCTTGGCAGCAGGGCACTCTTCAAGCTGGTGGGGGTGGCATTATCGTCTGGGGACTGTTTACGTGGACTGAAATGTGACCCCTGGTACGTGTGACATCGTCCCTCACAGGTTAACGTTACCGAGATATCTTGGAAGACCATTTGCTCTCGTTTGTGCGTCTTCAACATTCCACTGAGGACCTCATCCTGCAACAAGACAATGCACCGTGCCATCGTTCCCGAATTGTATCCAAATGGTTGGACGAACACTCCACCGACGTGACCTCGCTTCCTTGGCCAGCTAGGTCACCTGACTCTCAGTCACATCGAGCACATCTGGGATGTCATCGAGAGAGATGTTCAAGGCTCTGACCTCCCTTCATCAAATCTTCGTGAACTGTGGGAGCATGTTCAGGGGTCGTGGATCCGTATGGCTTTCCAACGATTCCGGTGTCTTGTCGAGTCCATGCCGAGGCGAATGGCCGCCGTCATCAGGGCGAAAGGTGGTGCTACACGTTACTAAACAGGTATCTCTAATTCAATTGCTCTTCAGTGTATATACGCCGAATGATCTCTAAATTTTGACCACTCCTATAAAAAGTGGATGCAACCCGTTGACCTCGTGATTTGCGAGAGGGAGGGATTACTTGACCGGCGTAGGATATATAAAGTGTGAGTGGAGTAGTAGGTAGTAAAATTCGGAGCATGATGGGTAAACGGAAAGATTTTTCGGACTTGGAGAAAGGACAGATTGTGGGAGCTTGGACAGCGGTGCCTCGATTTCCCAAACAGCTGTTACTAATGTTTTAGTTAAAGGATATCAGGAATAGCATGAAAATGGTTAAACAACGACCTGGAGGCAAAACTGCACGAGGCAGCGAAAGGTTGATGTGAGCGGTGAGCATCAGCTCCGACGCCTCGTACACTAAAAACATTTCTGAAATTAACGGAAAATTTTCCGTAATTTTTTTCGTGAATTAACGAAGCATGTTTCTGATATAACCTTTTCCGTGAAATGAGGAAAAAAACCCTGAGATTAACGGACTTTTCGTGCCACGGGAAAATTCTGAATTTTCAGAAACCTTTCCGCAATTCCTTTCGTATATTAACGGAAAATCGCCGTTCTCACTTTTTCCGTATCCGTATGACGAGAAATTTCCGCTAATAGTAGAGATTCGTGGAAATACTTGGTTTGATTAACTTTCAAATTTCAATCGTCTGTCGAATTTTGAAGTTCCGTAGCGAGATCGGATATTGTGGATATCACATCGTATAGATTTTTTTGTTTTTTGTGGCACAGGATATTCCTTCTCCTTTCCCCTATTTGGTGCACCAGCTATTTATTATGTAATTAATTACTGCAAGAAACCGGGTACTTATTGTGCCGATGATTATACGATGTCTGTGTATAAGTCTTTGGACAACTTAAGACAAAAGCTGTCAAGCGTAAGTTTTATATTAGTTTTTATTTTGTGTGTGTGAAATAATACTATAAAAAGTACATTTTATCTTTTTTAAAGATAAATGAAAGTCATTGTTAGTTTTTTAAAATGTTAACAAGTTCTTTAGTATCTTGTTCTTATCTTTATTCTAGTTGTTAACTTGTAATTGCTAATAACTCCGTAGTTGTTGATGATGATGACAGTTATTAACACGTAATAACCAAATGATAATATTGTATGCAAATAATTCTTGCGATCCGTAAATATGTCTAAGAAACTTTTATTGTTATCTTCATTTCATTCCCTGCAAAGGTTGTCCGTTAGCTGTTGCTTTATTTCCTAACTCTCCCGCTTTCGATCATCTCTCGCGCTGTCGTGAAATCCCCTGACCTCCCGGTCCACCTAAGACCTTCCAGGCCTCCCTGGGGCAATAACCTCGTCCAGCTTTTCGTGAACGCTCGCTTTCGTAACCTTGAGACCACTCTCTTCTCGCCTCCTATTCCCCTGTCTCCCGAAAATGCCCTTTGAGAAAGAACCACACCGCTTTCGGTAAATCTTAAGCCTCAAAGTAAAATGTGAGGGCTAGTGCATTAGTCAGCGCCATTGAAATCGAAACCTGAAAAGCATAAAAAAAGGCGCGATAGAGTTAATCTCCATTCAACAAACAATGTGCATATACTAATCTTAGACAGAATGTCGTCTTAGTAAGTAACTGTGCACCCGGTGTTTCATGGGGAATTTCTCTCTTTCATGGGGAATGCCTCTGAGAAATTTCTCTCACGCTTTGGGGAAACAATGGAATGGGAGCACGAGATGGAGAAAAGGTTGCATTTTGAGATTTTATATGAAATCCTAAAACCCTGTATAAAATCTCTAACAAAAATCATGTTGCAAAGCATTTTGTTGCTTCGATAAAAAAAACAACGAAAAACGCTTAATTTTTGAAGTCCTCCTATAGGGGGAAAAATTACCAACCTATTCAGAAAAATAATAAGCTCGAACAGAAAATAAAATGACTAAATCCCTCACATTGACAAAAAACATAATTTTTTGCATGGAATTCGTTTTAAGATTACGTGAGTCAGCTTACCTAGTGTTTGTGGCTCAGTTGGTTAAGGCGCAAGACACCTATATTCGGCGAGCTATAACATCGGGTGTTCGATCCTGACCCCGCCGGAAGGATTATCTGGGGGTAACACTGCTGTACAGAGTTGTAATTACGGAAAAACCAGAAATTGACTTTTCTGAAATAAACGGAATTTCTGTCTACGGAAATATCTGAAAATACGGAAATTAAAATGAACGGGTGCTTTTAAAAATGGAAATTTCTGAAAGACGGCAACTTTGCTGCACGTTATTTTCAGAAAATTTCCGTGAATTCACACAACATATTTTTACAGTGTACAGGCCAACGGATGCAGCATTGTTTGGCAGTAGACCACCATGTACAACAGAGGTCAATCCAGAACAGTATCTGTCACGACCTTGTATCGCGCGCTCACACGTATGGGCTATGACAGCAGATGGCATCTGTCATGACCATGTATCGCACGCTCACATGTATGGGCTATGACAGCAGATGGCATCTGTCATGACCATGTATCGCACGCTCACACGTATGGGCTATGACAGCAGATGGCATCTGTCATGACCATGTATCGCACGCTCACAGGTATGGGCTATGACAGCAGATGGCATCTGTCATGACCATGTATCGCACGCTCACACGTATGGGCTATGACAGCAGATGGCATCTGTCATGACCATGTGTCGCGCGCTCACACGTATGGGCTATGACAGCATATGGCATCTGTCATGACCATGTATCGCACGCTCACATGTATGGGCTATGACAGCAGATGGCATCTGGCATGACCATGTGTCGCACGCTCACATGTATGGGCTATGACAGCAGATGGCATCTGTCATGACCATGTATCGCACGCTCACATGTATGGGCTATGACAGCAGATGGCATCTGTCATGACCATGTATCGCACGCTCACACGTATGGGCTATGACAGCAGATGGCATCTGGCATGACCATGTATCGCACGTTCACATGTATGGGCTATGACAGCATATGGCATCTGTCATGACCATGTATCGCACGCTCACACGTATGGGCTATGACAGCAGATGGCATCTGTCATGACCATGTATCGCACGTTCACATGTATGGGCTATGACAGCAGATGGCATCTGTCATGACCATGTATCGCACGCTCACACGTATGGGCTATGACAGCAGATGGCATCTGTCATGACCATGTATCGCACGTTCACATGTATGGGCTATGACAGCATATGGCATCTGTCATGACCATGTATCGCACGCTCACACGTATGGGCTATGACAGCAGATGGCATCTGTCATGACCATGTGTCGCGCGCTCACACGTATGGGCTATGACAGCATATGGCATCTGTCATGACCATGTATCGCACGCTCACATGTATGGGCTATGACAGCAGATGGCATCTGGCATGACCATGTGTCGCACGCTCACATGTATGGGCTATGACAGCAGATGGCATCTGTCATGACCATGTATCGCACGCTCACATGTATGGGCTATGACAGCAGATGGCATCTGTCATGACCATGTATCGCACGCTCACACGTATGGGCTATGACAGCAGATGGCATCTGTCATGACCATGTATCGCACGTTCACATGTATGGGCTATGACAGCATATGGCATCTGTCATGACCATGTATCGCACGCTCACACGTATGGGCTATGACAGCAGATGGCATCTGTCATGACCATGTGTCGCGCGCTCACACGTATGGGCTATGACAGCATATGGCATCTGTCATGACCATGTATCGCACGCTCACATGTATGGGCTATGACAGCAGATGGCATCTGGCATGACCATGTATCGCACGTTCACATGTATGGGCTATGACAGCAGATGGCATCTGTCATGACCATGTATCGCACGCTCACATGTATGGGCTATGACAGCATATGGCATCTGTCATGACCATGTATCGCACGCTCACATGTATGGGCTATGACAGCAGATGGCATCTGTCATGACCATGTGTCGCACGCTCACAGGTATGGGCTATGACAGCAGATGGCGCCGAAGACATCCTCTCCTAAACACGGTTAATCAGCGAAAAAATTCACCTGGTGCAAACATCATGCAAGTTGGACGTGGGATGACTGGAAAAAAATGTGCTAGTTGACAATAGCGTTTTTAGTTCACTCCGTGGATGGTCGTGTGCGTATTTGGCGCAAACGACATGAGGCACTCGATCCAACCTCCATTGTCTCTACAGTGCAAGCCATTCGAGGCGGTTGTATGGTATGGGCTGTGTTTACCTGGCAGGAACTTAAACCTCCGGTGCATGTGGAACACCGCATGACTGGTGCTCACTATAGTAAATTGCTTGCTGACTATGTACACTCATCAATGTTGCACATTTTCCTGAATAGCGATGGTGTCTTCCAAGACGACAATGCACAGGTCAAATATGTTTGTGCAGAAGTTGGTTGAGGAAAACAGTCAGACATACACTGAAGAGCAATTGAATTAGAGATACCCGTCTAGTAACGTGTAGCACCACCTTTCGCCCTGATGACGGCGGCGATTCGTCTCGGCCTGGACTCGACAAGACACCGGAAGCGTTGGGAAGCCATACAGATCCACGACCCCTGAACAAGCTTCCACAGTTCACGAAGATTTAATGGAGGGGGTCAGAGCCTCCAACATCTCTCTCGATTATATCCCAGATATACTCGATGAGATTGAGGTCAGATGACCTAGCTGGCCAAGGAAGCGAGGTCACGTCGGTGGAGTGTTCATCCAACCATTCGGATACAATTCGGGAGATGCATTGTCTTGTTGTAGGACGAGGTCCCCAATGGGATGTTGAAGACGCACAAACGGGAGAAAAGGGTTGTCCAGGATATCCCGGTAACGTTGACCTGTGAGGGACGATATCACACGTACCAGGGGTCCCATTTCAGTCCACGTAAACAATCCTAATACGAGAATGCCACCCCCACCAGCTTGAAGAGTACCCTGCTGGCCAGAAGGATCCATCGCTTCATGTGGTTTTCGCCGTAATCGTATCCTGCCATCGGCATGTACCAACGTGAATTTCGGCTCATCAGTCCAGGCAACATTTTTCCACATCTTGAGGGTCCAGAGGCGATGTTCCCGCGCCCATGCTAATCTTTGTACCCTGTGATGTGCGGTCAGCAGCGGTACCCACGTGGGACGATGGCTTCTGCACCCCATAGCGAGGAGATGGTTCTGGATGGTATGGCTGCTTACACGTTTTTATGCACCAGCGTTAAATTTCTGAGTGATTTCTTGCAGTGTGGGTCGTCTATCTGCTGCTACAATGCGAGCTAGCCGACGATGACCCCGCTCATCCGCACACTGTTGTCCACGGCAGTTGGCCCTTGCAGGGATGGTTTTACCGGATTCGATGTACTCACGGTGCACCCGTGACACAGTGGCTCGTGAAAATCCCAGTGCCTGCACCACTTCCGAAATGGAGTGACCCATTCGTCGGGCCCCGAAAATTTGCCCACGATCAAATTCGCTTAGATTCTTCGTCCTACCCATACTGCGTCAGACTCTTACTGATTCCCGTCGCATCACTCCTTACTTCTCAGAGTACGAATGTCGTTTCCGTTTACAGGACAGCCCACAGCACCACATTTGCATAACGCCAGCTGTCTCTAATTCAATTGCTCTTCAGTGTACAATATATCTCTTGGCCTCCGAACTCCTCCAATATCAATCCCATAGGCCACTTGTGGGACGACATATTAGTCGTTTGGATACACCAATCACGTCCATATCTGCATTGAAGGCCGCATTACAGACAGCTTGGTTGGCCATACTTCCCAACTGCTTCCGGCATCTTATTCAATCAATGCCACGTCGTATAGCTGCTGTATTGAGGGCGAAAGGAGGACCTACGAAGTATTAGGTAGGTGGTCATAATTCAATGATCAATCAGTTTATAAGTCCCTGTTAAGGTCATTTTGGGGGTACTGAGTTACAAATCTACATTAAAAAAATTAGTCTGGCACATTCTTTATGAAATGTCGCTCCCACTTGCTTATTCAAATAAAGAGTAAATTCAGTTCAGCTATTCTGTAGAGAATTACACTGGATTCTTATTAATTTTCCTCCCTTCCCCCAAAGGCCCTTTACACGCCACTCGGATAAGAGCAATCTAAACGACTATCTAAAGAATATTGTATCATTTACTTCCACTATCCGGCTCAAAATAAAATGATATATCAAATAAGTTACACTGGTGATCAAAATGTTACGATAAGTTACTAAATGTTATTGATTTAAGCGCGCTCTCTCTCTCTTTCACTCTCACTCTCTCTCTCTCTCTTTCACTCTCTCTTTCTCTCTCTCTCTCTCTCTTTCACTCTCTCTTTCACTCTCTCTTTCACTCTTTCTCTTTCACTCTTTCTCTTTCACTCTTTCTCTTTCACTCTTTCTCTTTCACTCTCTCTTTCACTTTCTCTCTCTTTTACTCTCTCTCTCTCTCTCTCGTTCACTCTCGTTCACTCTCTTTCACTCTCTCTCTTTCACTCTCTCTCTTTCACTCTCTCTCTTTTTCACTCTCTATCTTTTTCACTCTCTATCTTTTTCACTCTCTCTCTCTTTTCACTGTCTATCTTTCACTGTCTATCTTTCACTCACTCTCTCTTTCACTGTCTCTCTTTCACTGTCTCTCTTTCACTGTCTCTCTTTCACTGTCTCTCTTTCACTGTCTCTCTTTCACTGTCTCTCTTTCACTGTCTCTCTTTCACTCTCTCTTTCACTCTCTCTCTCTCTCTCTCTCACTCACTCTCTCTCTGAGAAGCTTAAATAAAGTAATAAAAGGGAAATGAAAACCCATGCATAACAATATTTACTGCAATACATGTACATATGATCAGTAATTAGTTAGCTTTCAATTTCGACTTCTTAGCATTCGTGCACACTCCTTTAAATATGAAAAAATCCTTATATATTTTTTTACTTTAGTATCAGAACATATTTGCAGTTCCCTTCACATATTACAAGTGACCAACACAATCGCAATAGTTTTTCGGCTGTCACGGCCCGACTGTATGAAATCATACTGTCGACTAAGCCTATTTATTAGGGATTTTGAAAGTCAAAGTCAGTCGAATGGATAGAAAGGCTGGGCCGTTTAAGCTGTGGTGACACGTACTTACGAGCTGTAGTTTTCCCTTTGATTCGAATTTTTTAGGTTCAGCTATCCTAAATTACGGATAAGATTCGCCTTAGAGCCATTGAAGGTAAGGTCACTAAACTACCAATGAAACAAAGGGCACGTAAGTGATATAATTTGTTTGAATTATAAATGAAAAGTTCTGGAAATTTTTAACTATAAAGATGTTTCACCTCGATAAACTCATTCACAGAAGTTTTGAGTTTCTTACAGAGCAGTAAAGCTAATTTTGTTCTCCCCAATCCAGAATAAGTTGTGAAATCTCAGTATACTCTCGGTCATCATCGAACATAAGATTAAAAAATAAAATTAGTTTTACGAATCACTAACTCGAAAGTAAGAGTCTGAAGGTACATTTACTTAATGTACTTTTCCAAATATGGAAACTAAAATATCTTTCTTTCAACAGCAATTTTTATGTGTACAAATGCGATTTTAAATAACTTCGGAAAATTTTCCATTCAAATGGGTCTCCGTATTAATGTTGCTTAACTTGAATAGTTCGTGTCGTGAGAAGAACGAAGTCGAACGATTTGCAAAGACATTTCCATTTCAGTTTGAAATATCCTCTCGCCCCCCCCCCCCCCCAGGCTTGCCTTTTACAAATGAAGAAATTATATAATTAAGATTCAAAGAGATCTCATAATACCAGTTCCTTAATTCGTGTCCCTTGTAAACCCAGGGCATTTTTAAACTGGCGATGCCTAAGACAGTATTCTAGAGCGGAATGTTATCATTGCGCTCCAGAAAGTAATGGGGAAAGCGAACATTAAGAGACTTCATTAAAATTTAATGAGCGATTTTTACATCTTTTTGGATCCAATTAAACTACTGCACAACGCGCCTGCCCTTAAAACAAGAATTTTCGAACGTAAAAGCTCTTTAAATACTGTATGATGAACGCATTAAATAAAATCATCGCACCAATAACGGAACTGAATCCATTTTAATAAAGAGATTGTATGAAATACTGCATTTTTGAAATGAAACAATTAATGAATATTTTTTGTGCATTAAAATTCATTTCAAAAATATTAAGTAATTCGTCGGCCTTTCGTACTCTGAGAAGTCATTATAGTGGAAATGAAGTTTTGGTAACAACTACAAAGTAGAAGAGATAATTAAAGAGTATGGAGCCTGAATTTAAAACATGTAATGTATTACCTGATGAAAGGCTGATTCGCCAACAAATTCCGAATACTTATTTTGTTTCTGGTTGCTTGAAGCTCAGTTTCTGGAGTTCCGAAGAGCCGCACGGCAAAATTTTGCTTCAACATTTCCTCATGCCAACGAATCCTTTTGTCTTTTCGGATTTCCTTAACTTCAATGGAGGAAAAATGAATTTCTTATAGGAAAAATAAATTCACCCCATTGCGGTAAATTTAAACTCTTTCAACGACTTCAAGAATAACCAAGAAGCTTTTGTTGTTCCATCTCTTCCTTTTGAGTTCAGACGAATTTAGATAAACCACTGACAACAATGAAAAGTCGATATCGTATATTTATGCATTTCAATCAGGCATTTTTGAAAGATATAAATGGATTAAAATATCAGAATCATATAAATATCATTAGGTTACCTTCAAGATGAACTGATGTTATAGCACCCGTAATTTCGAAATTGGAATGCGTTTTCCTTAAGTGGCTCACTTTTTCTAGCACGTCTTTTGTAAAAAAACAAAACTAAGTACAGTGTGAAAGACGATAAAAAGTGAACTCCGTTTATTGGGGGTATAAAATAAAAGGATCAAGAGATGCTAGCTTTCACTACCTCCGGGTAGCTAGTAGCTAAAGATCGCAGAAGCAACTGGAAAAAATATTTCTAAGAATATAACTAAATTCAAAATAAGCAAAACACTTGCACGTTGTCACGGGTTGTTTGATCCTTCTTGTAACTTCAAGAAGCTGGTGCCATATCAAAGGAAGGCTCGTGGTTACACACATTCCGTCGTGTGATGATCTCGATGGTTTCGCGAAGCGCAGTAGCTCTTGCGCTGTCGTAAGGTGCTAGTTTCTTAAAATCTCTCCATCTGGGAACTGCCCCTTCAGATGCAACATCACGTGCTAGGGCCGTCGTAAGCTTGCCGGCCGTAACTTCCCTTTGGTGTTCAGAAATACGCAGTTCCCAGATGGAGAGATTTTAAGAAACTAGCACCTTACGACAGCGCAAGAGCTACTGCACTTCGCGAAATCATCGAGATAATCACGCGACGGAATGTTTGTCGACTGATCGTGCGCCACGCACGAAGGAATCCCACGGGGACCCGGTCCACTATACAGGCAGATGTAGCGGTTCCTGTGTGCCTACAAACCATTTCCCGACGCCTCGCGGAAGCAAATCTGCGATTCCAGTGCCCCTTACGTGTGCTGCTACTAACACCGGAACATCGCCGGCTCCATGTGCAGTGGTGCCGGGCCAGAGCGACTTGTGGTGTTTAGCGATGAGTGCCGCTTCGTTTTGGGGACAGATGATCATCGTGTCAGAGTGTGGAGGTCCCCGGCACAATCCCAACCTCGCTATCGAGCAACAAACCTCCCCCACTGCAGGCATTATGGCCTGGGGAGCTAGTGCCTACGATAGCCGATCAGCTTTAGTAGTGGTACGTGGATTATTGACGGGCCAGCGGTTTGTGGATGAGATCCTATACAGACCCATGTTCTCAAATTCCTGGCCAGAATTCCAGGTGCGCTATACCAGCCGGATAATGCCCGCCCGCACACGACTCGGATTGCCCAGGACTGCCTACGTCCTGTCCAGACACTTCCATTGCCTGCCCGCTCTCCTGACATGTGCCCTATCGAGCATGCGTGGGACCAGTTGAAACGGCAGCTACCGCAGTGCCGCACTATCCGGGATTTGAAGCACACCGTCGCACACGTGTGGGTCAGTCTGCCGCAGGACAACAACAGGCGTCTGTTTGCCTCCATGCCGGACAGTATTGCAGCAGGTATCGCCGCACGAGGCGGTGCGACGCGCTATTGAAGAATGACCGGACTGTGTCCCACACATCCCTCTGTAATTAATTGTCTTGCAGCTCTGTTTTTTCATCAGGTGTATCATGCGTCTGTATCATTAAGTCCATAAAATTTCAGTTCAATCCGACGCTTCCTTCTCGGAGCGCATAATTTCATCATTGTCCGTGAGTGTATTTCTGGATGTTATATCGATTGTAGAATAACGTTTCCCCTCCCCCTCTTTTTTAGTCGTTTTCGTGATATTTCTTAAAACGACTTTCAAGACGAAAGGAAGTTTAGGAATGCGCCCTGCCCATCAAGTTTAGAACGAAACACAAAAGGGAATAATAAAAGTAGCAGTAGGAACTTATGCAAAATTTTTATTGTGCTGCTTTGTTAAAAGACGCAAAAAGTTTCAAAACACATGTTGCAGTGTGATCGTACATAGGATGATATGCAAATCATGTGGCCCAAAGCAAAATAGTGTGTTCTTTTTTGTTGCTGTGGATTTAGGAACCACTATGAGCGAGGAAAGGTTGGCCCAATGGGGCATTTTCCGTTGACTATGAATGTAAAACACCGTAATTTTGAGCATGGTTTAATATGCTACATTCAGTCACGAGTGTTTTTTTAAAATTCTTTCACACTTCTTTAAATGATCACAATCCTTAAATGTTTGGTCGCTCAGAATACCATAACGCCAGAAAATGTCTTCCGCTCCTTTCCGAATTTCATCCTCGCTCCCTTTTTGCAATAACAAAAGAAGTATTAGTGCTGGAAACTTCCATTGTCTAGGCTTCACATACACTGACCTTCGGAAGTTTCCCTGGGACAAGCAGTGCGTTCTTCTACTAAAAGCCTTACGCAGATAGAGAGTGAATGAACAGCAGGAAAATCTTGTTTACTTTCTCCTTTTCTTGTAAAAGATATGCACTCTGTTTATTTGGAAAAAGCAAAATGAAGGAAATTTTACAGCAAATTTACTCTCATAAACTCCGTTTTTGGGACAATGCGAAATATCAGAAAAACGAAGTACGTGTCAACAAATTAAGAGTTCCACTGAGAGATGTCAGATTAGCGATGCCAGAAGTCCGAATATAGCCCAGGGACAAACCAACTCCTGGTTCATTTCTTCGTTTAGCGACAACAATAACGACAGACGGGTGACTTCAAATAATCCCTCGGACCTCGTGCTAATTCAAAGAACATGGGGGTTTGGAAATTCTACTCATGCTATCTGGGCGACTTGGGCGGTTGTGTGCATGTAAGGGCGCGTTGGGCGTTATGGTCTCGAAAGGGTTGAATTTCTGCTAAAATTTGTTCACGATTGAATTAGTCTTACAATGCATATTTCAACAGTTCTATTTCATCCAGGAGTTAAAAGACTTTTTTTTAATACGGGAATTCATGAGGTGTTTCCTTTGTGGTTACGTGTGTTTCTGTACTGCACCACAAGACTAAAATTCCCGGCCTGCTTTCATCGACCCAATCCGCCCAGAATTGTGAGCAACTCAGTGAGGTGTATGCAGTCGCTAGTCCATAATTTAGGCATACTGATTCTAGTGACGAAATGAGATAGTCTCGTAATAGAAACACCGCCCATGCCCCCTCCTCTGGATTTGAATCCAGGCCCACTGGGACGAATGATTAGATGCCATCGTTTCCTCCCACTTGGGAACCGCGGGGAGTGTTTTCCACCGAAGACTACTACGACAAATGGGAGCGCGTCCCACCGAAGACTACTAGGTCATTGTTATTTCCTTTCGATGTTTAAAGATTACGAGGAGCAACTTTAAAGGCTATAAGCAGTCATCCGCCCCTAATTCAGAACCACTGTTTCCAGGGAAGAGAAATAGCCATCGTCGTAAGACAAACACACCATCAATGCTTTATCGGAATTCGTTCGGACCACTAGGCAAAAACCCGAGCCTCTGACCACTCTGCCACCAGGTTGGCTTCAACCATTTTCAATCCACTTCTGGATGAAGGTCTCCTGAAGCCTTTTCCGCCATTCTGTCTAGTGCATTTCTCATCCATGTCATTTCGGCATGTCTTTGAATGTTCAGCCACGTGGTCAGTCGCCTCGGTGCCGCGTCAAGAGGAAGCTACCGTCCGTACGCATTTGAGTGCAAAATATCAATATCACATTCGTCCTCTCACTTTTCTTCCCTTTTAATCATGTCTGTAATCAGAAATCGGATTAATATTCGGATTTCTTTATTTTCTGCTATTTAAAATTTCTTCTGATAAAACAACGTTATTTTCTATTTTAATTTATCAATCATCTAGAACTTTGCTATTTTTCTTTATTGCTATTCCTGAGACGCAGGTTCAATTCTCCTCGCTTGTCCGGTATGAAAAAATATTTTCACGAAGTACAGGGCAACCTCCGAATAACGGCTACTGCTGGGATTGGGAGAAAGTGACCGTTGTTAGGAGGAGACCGTTGTTCGGAGGTTAGCATTGCTCAGCTGTTGCCTTTCTGCAAAAGCAGAATGTATGAGGCTTATGCACAATAAAGAAAACGCTGCAGTGCTTTTTCCAAATGCTGACTGCTGAATAAAACTGAATACATTAATTAAATACATAATTCATGGTGTAAGGGATTTTACAAAAACGTTTAATCATTTATTGTTCCTGATACCGTTTACCTTCCTCCCGAATAGCATTGCAATCCGACACGTCCTTCGTAGTGCAAATATTTTTTGAAGATGAGTGCGTTAGATGAAAGCTAGGAGATTAAGGTTACGGCATGCTATAGGAAAGAAAGAAGAAAATATTAGATGAAAGCTAGGAGATTGAGGTTAGGGTAAGCTGTAGGAAAGAAAATTATTAGTAGCTAGATAACTGTGTAACTGCACAGCTATTTGACTACGCGCCGTAAAGCAGAACAGAGTCCACAGGGTCCAAACCAAGAAACATCTTCCCCCAATGGCAAAGGTTCCACGCCCCATCAACCACTCCTGCAGCCCAGGTGTCGATTGAGACATACATGGAAGCTGGAGCTCGCCTCATGTAGAACTAAATTTTTTACTTATTTCTTTTAATATAAGCATCATTATTCAATTGTAATCCAACCCATTATGCTTTTAGCAATAAATTTGGTTTTTCCGTATCTTATCCATCTTGCCGATGTACCGAAGGAACTACGTAAAATCCAATGAACAGGGGGTCCATTAGATCTCCTTTGGGGCTGACAAACTAAACTTGCCGTTGTTTTTCGGGGTCCGTTAATGGAAATTTCACTGTACAAGCCTTATAGTTATCAGAATGAGAGAGAAAACCGTCTCACGAAGTGCCAAGTTTATTAAAAAACAGTTGTGAAATTCCTGAGAAGTATTGATTTTATAAAAAGAGCATTGGAACATTTTGTATTTCGTTTAGGTATAATGAAATCAGTCTTTTTTTAAAGAAAGAAAAGAATAAGATAATTTTGTAGTGATGTTGTTTGATGTATAATGTAAAGGATACGATTCTTTTGGAACTGATGTGGAAATGTTCAAATCAAAACAGTTTATCATCTTTACTACCATGAGTAAAAACGTTTTATATCGAAAAAACCAATAACACAGATATAAAATTCAAGATTAATTATATAATCCTTTCATATGTAGCATGACCAAAAAGAAAACTATAATATAGATATAAAATTCAAGATTTTATCGATATATACACAGTGCGTCAAAGAATTTTTAAGACTGGCGCTAGATTTCCGCCTACGGTGGCACAACCAGTGTAATCGCGAATGCGTTATAAACCGTGACCATCTGCTTGCTTTCTGCCAAAAGTACTGCGCAGTTGTTAAAGTAACTCAAACGAAACGGCCGTTCATTAGAGAAGTAATTTTTTTCATGTTGAATTATTAAGATGAAACAAAGGGCTGTTATTAAATTTAACGCAAAACTTGGTAAAAATGCCTCGGAAACGTACCAAATGATGAAACAAGTTTATGGTGAGTTTTGTTTAAGTAGATCAAATGTTTTCCTGTGGCACAAATGTTTTTTTGACGGAAGAGAGATGCTAGAAGATGATAACCATACCGGAAGACCAAGTTCATCTAGGACACCTGAAATTATTGAAAAAGTGCGTGATTTCGTGGCAAACAATCGATGTGCGTCACTAAGAATGATGGAAGAGCCTTTAAACATCAACAAAGAAACGATTCGAACCATCCTGCATGAAGATTTGGGCAAAACAAAAGTCTGTGCTAAATTTGTTCCACACACGTTAACCAATGAACAAAAATCAAGGAGAAGTGCACATTGCAGAGACATCATTTCAACCTCTGAAAATGATCCAAACTTCTTAAAATTGATTGTTACTGGTGATGAAATATGGTGTTTTCAATATGATCCTAAAAGAAAGCGACAAAGTGAGGAATGGAAGTCAAAAAACTCGCCACGAGCCAAAAAAAAAAAAACAAGAAAAGTTCCATCAAAAATCAAAACAATGCTCATTGCATTCTTTGATACTAAGGGTATTATCCACAAAGAATTTGTTCCAAGTGGACAAACAATTGCTGGTGAGTTTTATTTATATGTTTTGAGCCGTTTGATGGGCAGAATTCGTCGCATTCGTCCAGAATATCGGGATGAAAACAGTTTGTGTTTGTTGCACGATAATGCACCCAGTCACACCTCACTTCTTGTTCGTAGATTTTTGGCGAAAAATAACGTCTGTGTGTTGCATCATCCACCGTATTCGCCTGATTTAGCACCCTGCGAATTTTCTTTGTTCCCAAAACTTGAAATGACGTTAAAAGGGTGTTATTTTGATGATATTTCGACCATACAAACAACTTCGACTCGTGCTTTGGAGGCAATTCCGCAAAGTGAACTGGAACAGGCATTCGAATCATTATTAAATCGCTGTAACAAATGTATTGAAGCCGGAGGGACTTATTTTGAATAACAAACCATAACAAATTATAATTTATTGTTTCTATTTCATTTTACAGACCCAGTCTTAAAAATTATTTGACGCACTGTGTATGCAGCATCTATTTGAGCATACAGCACCCATAAAAATTGGAAAGGGAGTGAGACAAGGTGACACTATATCTCCCAAACTCTTTAATGCCACATTGGAAAATGTCTTTCAATCACTGAACTGGGAAAACAAAGGGATAAAGATTAATGGAGATTATTTAACTCACCTTCGTTTTGCTGATGACAGTCATTTTTGCAACTACCTCATCAGAGCTGCAGAGTATGAACTTTCAGATGACAAGAAATGAAGATTTATCGATTGACGGGGAAAAGCTGGAGATAACCAATACCTACATTTATCTTGGACAGCAGATATCAAGTGAGAGTCGCATTGATGAAGATATTAATCGGCATATAAAACTTGCCTGGAGAGCTTTTGGAAGAAACAGTATAATTTTCAAGAGCAATATGCCATTATGCCTTAAAAGAAAAGTGTATGATCAATGCATCCTTCCAGTGCTTACGTATGGTGCAGAGACGTGAACCTTAACTAAAAGAGACATACAAAGACAACTCAAAGAAGCGTGGAGAGATGTATGCTTGGTGTAACCGGGAGAGATGAGAAGAGGAACTCGTGGATCAGAAAAATGACAAGAGTGGAAGACATCATGATCAGAGTAAAATCCCTGAAATGGCAATGGGTTGGACATATTGCCAGAAGGACAGATCATCGATGGACAGCCGAAATTTTAGACTGGATTCCAAGGGACAGGAAAAGACCCAGAAGAAGACCACATGGGAGATGGGTGGATGAAATTCGAAAGTATGCGGGAGTAAC
Organism: Macrothele yani; assembly: GCA_039090855.1. Taxonomy (NCBI): domain Eukaryota; kingdom Metazoa; phylum Arthropoda; class Arachnida; order Araneae; family Macrothelidae; genus Macrothele; species Macrothele yani. Next base: position 35,395,160 of record CM077011.1, read on the forward strand.
ATGGAGGAGACTGGCACAAGACAGACCGTTGTGGAAGAAACTTGGGGAGACCTTCGTCCAGCAGTGGATTGATAATGGCTGACGATGATGAGGATGATATGCAGTATGCCCAAATGACGTCATCACGTCAGATTTGACTAAAAAATGCATATATTCATACCCCATGTGAATAAAAAGTCTTCGGACACCCTATTCTGTAACACAATTCGGCTTTCTACAGATCAAGTGCTCCAGATTTTTTTTAAAACTGCAGATAAGCTCCTCAGATATCGTGTATCGTCTGCTCCTGAGACACGGCCACGCGTGTTGAGTTTACTGACTTTCAAACGAGGTGTTATTATTGGGGGCCAGATCATCAACCTATCTGTGCGTGAAAATGCAGAACAATTGCATCACCCACGGTCAACTGTTCAATACGTTATTAGTAAATGGAAGCATGAGGGACTTAGACTGCCAAGAAACGTTCAGGAAGTCCAAGTGAATTTGAACTCTGAAATGTATGTCATCTGTGGGTACAGTCATTCCCAGTGGGGCCCATATGAGTACTTTTAGTGGGAGGGGGCTAAGAAAAATCCTTACCTCCTTCAAGGCTGTCAAACATTTTAGTGTACAAGATACTAAAATACAACAAAAATAATTGATACAATCAATCATTAATATTTTATTTTTAAAAATGCTTTAAAAAAAGGTTTCGTCTATTTTAGTGTTTTAAATTTATAAAAAAATTGGCTATACCAACTACTGGGGGGGGGTCACCCCTCTATGGGCGCCTTTGGTCATTCCTATGCACAACTCATCACAAAAATATTTCAGGATTCAACTAGGATGAGTGTGTGCACTAAGAAAGTTCCGTAAGGAACTGCACAAGTTGAATTTCCATGGCCGAGTTGCTGCATGCAAGCCGTTAATGACTCAAAGGAATGCGAGTAAGCGACTTACTTGGTGTAAAGCACATCGTCCATTAACCCTGGACTAGTGGAAATGAATGTTACCGGGTGACGAATCAAGCTACACCCTTTTTAAACCCGATGATCGTAACTGAGTGTTGCGTATGCCAGGTGAACGGTATCTTCCAGAAGGTGTGTTAAATTTGGTGGTGACAGTGTCATGGTCTGGGGATGTTTCTCGTGTTATGGAATCTGACCATTGGTGATTCTGGATGGAAACATGAACACCACAAAGTACCGGGACATTCTAGACAACGCCAGTTTAACCAGAGACAGGCTATTTTTGTTCCAGAAAGACAAAGCGCAGTGCCATAAAGCACGCTCCATTCGATATGTTTCGACGATATGGGTGTGCAGAATTTGGAGTGGCTAGCTCAAAGCACCGACCTCAATCCTATAAAGCCCCTTTGGGATAATCATGAACGTCGCATTCGGGTTCGAACGACACGTCCGACTTCTGGGTCTGAACTAACCACTGTTTCGCGACCTACTTAACACCAAAATCCAGTTGAAAGCGTGCCCTGGAGAATGCACAGTGTAATTATGGTCAAAAAGTAGGCCAACTCCTTATTGTTTTTGCCATTATTGCAGTATTGTATAAAAAGCACTGGTATCCGGAAACTTTTTTCTACGTAGTGTACCTCGCCCCCAGCTGTCAAAAAATACTTCCGACGCTCCGGCACGTGGTTGATAAACAGTACACTGAAGTGCAATTGAATTAGAGATACCTGTCTAGTAACGTGTAGCACCACCTTTCGCCCTGATGACTGCGGCGATTAGTCTTGGTATGGACTCTACAAGACACCGGAAGCGTTGGGAAGCCATACGGATACACGACCCCTGAACAAGCTCCCACAGTTCACGAAGATTTGATGGAGTGGGGTTCAGAGCCTTGAACATCTCTCTCGATGGCATCCCAAATGTGTTCGATGGGATTGAAGTCAGGCGACCTAGCTGGCCAAGGAAGCTAGGTCACTTCGGTGGAGTGTTCATCCAACCTTTCGGATACAATTCGGGAACGATGGCACGTTTCATTGTCTTGTTGCAGGATGAGGTCCCCAGTAGGATGTTGAAGAGGCACAAACGGGAGCAAATTGTCGTCCAGGATATCCCGGTAACGTTGACCTGTGAGGGACGATGTCACACGTACTACGGGTCCCATTTCAGTCCACGTAAACAGTCCCCAGACGAGAATGCCACCCCCACCAGCTTCAAGAGTACCCTGCTGGCAAAAAGGATCAATCGCTTCATGTGGTTTGCGCCGCACTCGTATCCTGCCATCCTCATGCACCAACGTGAATCTTGACTCATCAGTCCAGGCAACATTTTTCCACATGTGTAGGGTCCAGTGGCGATGTTCCCGCGCCCATGCTATTCTTTGCACCCTGTGATGTGCGGTCAGCAGAGGTACCCTCGTGGGACAATGGCTTCTGTACCCCATAGCGAGGAGATGGTTCTGGATGGTGTAGCTGCTTACACGTTTTTGTGCACCAGCGTTAAATTGCAGAGTGATTTCTTGCACTGTGGCTCGTCTATCCGCTGTTACAATGCGAGCTAGCCGACGATGACCTCGCTCATCCACACGGTGTTGTTGTCCAAGGCAGTTGGCTCTTGCAGGGATGGTTTTACCGGATTAGATGTACTCACGGTGCATCCGTGACACAGTGGCTCGTGAAAATCCCAGTGCCTGCACGACTTCCGAGATGGAGTGACCCATTCGTCGAGCCCATACAATTTTCCCACGATCAAAGGCGCTTAGATCCTTCGTCTTACCCATAGTGCGTCCGACTCTTACTGATTCCCTTCGCATCACTCTTTATATTGTCGGATCGCTGTATACGTCATGTCGTTTCCGTTTACAGGGCCGCCCACAGCACCACATTTGCATAACGCCAGCTGTCTCTAAATCAATTGCTCTTCATTGTACAGCTTCAAAGACGGATTTTTACAGTTCATAATTTGCCATCTGAATTTTGATGCTCTGAGTTACACTAAGGAAGTATTACTTGAATATTTGCTATTAGTGTCAGGTGTAAATTGGATAGAGATCTGTTAGTATTACTATTAGTGTCGGGTAGGTTAAGAAGGATTTTGCTGCCTTCATAAATTTAGAGGAAGCTGATGACATAGTAAAGAGGATACTTCTGTAGAAGTTACTGAATAAATATGATATTACTAGAAATCTGCTTAATATAGTGTGAAAGCCATGTATGCTGGCAGTGAAGCATGTATAAGACAGAATGGTGCTGCATCGAAATGTTGCTCTATTGGAACTGTAGTCAGACAAGTTTATGCAATATCACCCTGGCTGTTTAATATATTTATGGATGCATGCATGCTTGATGCCAAGATGGGTAATACTAGTTTATGTCTTGGTAATATCCTTGTGTGCAGATTCCTGTATGCTGATGACATAGTCCGGTTGGCAAAAGTGAGTTGCAGAGCATGTTGTCCCGGATGTGCGAAGCCTGTACGAAATTCAAACTTAGTATAAATAAGGGAAAACCCAAAGTTATGGTTTTAAGCGAGTAACAGTTAGTAGTACTGAATGTAAAATATGTCTTAATTAACACAGTGATTGACCAGGTGAATGAATTTGTGTATTTAGGAAGCATGTTTGATAGAGATAAATTAGATAGTGAAATTAGTAGACGAGTGAATTCTTCATTGAAAGAATTCTTCATTTGCCTTAGGATTTCACAGGAATGATGAAAGAATTCTTCATTTGCCTTAGGAGGATTTCACAGGAATGATGAAAGATTTTTCATTTACCTTAGGAGGATTTCACATTAGTATATAGACGAGTGAATTCTTCATTTGCCTTAGGAGGATTTCACATTAGTAGACGAGTGAATTCTTCATTTGCCTTAGGAGGATTTCACATTAGTAGACGAGTGAATTCTTCATTTGCCTTAGGAGGATTTCACATAAGTAGAAGAGTGAATTCTTCATTTGCTTTAGGAGGATTTCACATTAGTAGATGAGTGAATTCTTCATTTGCCTTAGGAGGATTTCACATTAGTAGACGAGTGAATTCTTCATTTGCCTTTAGGAGGATTTCACAGGAATGATGGGTTCTCAAAAAAGTCCCGAATGGCTGTCTATGAAAGTGTAATTGTTCCTACTCTGATGTACGGCAGTGAAACCTGGGTACTGCAGAAAATACATAGGAGTCATTTGTGTGCTGAAGTAATGTGTTACTTACCGAGGGTTTTGTGGTAAGCCACGCTCTGATCATGTGAGGAATGAAGATGTGTTGCAGATGTGTAATGTGAGGCAAAATATTGTTAGTAAGGTGGAGACTAATATTCTTAGGTGGTTTGGCCATGTTGAAAGAATGAGTGATGGAGTGCTGACAAACAGAATTGTTTCAGCCCAGGTGCCAGGGAAGAAATGTAGAGAAAGTCAAAGGAAATCATGAGAGGACCAGATTCAGGAATGTCTGCATGAGAAAAAGATTATGAGTATGAATGAAGTAGAAGAAGTCTTAGGTATGTGCGGCCTGTGGTGGATGTTAATGAAGCTCAAACGGTGTGCAGAATTCGTTGTAAATGAAGACATTTGATCCATCAACAGTAAGTAAATTCTAGTTGTATCAGTTAAATGTTTACTTGGCAGATGGTCTTTCTTTGAGAGCTCTGAATCTCAGAGAACAGCTTAATATTTATGTATGTAGATGCGATGTTTCCATAATCATATTCTGAGTTTTCTCAAGAGCAAACAAAAGCTTTTCCCGGGCTTCAAAAGAAAAAAAAGAAAGAAAAAGAAATGAAAAAAAAAAAAGTAAAAATAAAAGGAAAGGAGGCCAATTGCGCTATTTGTAGTTTCAGATTTGTGCCCTGTTAACCCTGGAATCCCAATCCGATTCTCTAAGTGGCAACATAAGTTAGTCGCACCCAGTTACAATTAAGTTCTGTCAAGCACACAATACAAACTACTTTTCGGTTGAGACTGGAACAGCCATTTTATCGTTCAAACCTGTAGCGGTCTTCACTATTTCACAGGAGCAACAGGTATTTACAGAATTCAATTCCTCTCACATAAGCTGCGAGAACTGTTTCCTCCTCCCGCTCTTCAGAGAAGAATAAAACAACGAAGGAAAAAAATAGCTTCAGAGATCACAGCTCGCGGTTTGATATACCCTACTTTTAAGCACTCTTGCCCAAAGACCTCCACCCCATGCTGTTCGTGACTTGAATGACGTTGATGTACTTTCATTTTCTTAACGCCGGCTACAAATCAAACAAAATTCGGTCCTCAAAAAACGAGCATCTTAGAACAGTGCGTGAAGGTTACTAGTCTCATTTTTTACTGGCGAACATTTTACTTCCAAGCTCTGAGTTAAATTTCTTGAAGTGAAGAAGAATCCGGAATGTAAAAATTCGTGTGGTAGCCTCTTATTGCTGTTTAGTTTCCCATTTTACGAGAGCGTCCTCCGAAGCGAGTTAATTGAAACTTTTTCGTTTTTTGTCAACAGTTCGCAAAGAGGGTTATTTCATGACAAGGATGTTGAATATTGAACGGTGTTAACAAGTTAAACCTTCGACTTTGAACTATTTTGTTTAGACAGCTCAGAAGAAAACTTCAGTGGCAGTTTACGTAGTGCCAATATATACACTGTGTAAAGACATTATAAATACATCAAACTATTTCTGCTATTACTTGATTATCTGCTATAGAATGATAGTTGCAACACTGAAAACATCTCATATACAATAATTTTTATTATAGAAGTGTTATAGAAGAATGTTAGGTGATATACTGCTGCAAGATGTTTATTGCATCATTAAACATAAGTAAAGCTAACGAGAAATTTTGCTGTAAAGAAATTATAAATATACATAGATATTACAACGCAGAAAACATTTCCTGAATTAATAATTTATGACAGTTCCATTCGCTTTAACCCTCCGGGTGACAAGCACGCATATACACCAAATGAGCCATTACATTATGACCACCCCCGGGATAGGTAAATAAGCGCGCCTGCAGACCGAACGGTGTCGCAGGTGAAGTTCACAGAGCAGTATATATACACTATCTACCAACAAGTAATTGAACACCAGTGATAGCAAAGGAAAACGAAGTTTATTCACCTTCAATAGTTAATGGAGCCTCCACGAGCGGCGATTACAGCTGCGACCCTCCGGGGCATACTCTCAACCAGGCGTTGTACGACGGCTAGCGGTATTTTCTTCCACTCGGCTTGGAGAAGACAGGTCAGTTCCTTCACCGATTTCGGACGGTGTGGGCACCCCTTAAGTCGACGTTCCAACTCTTCCCAGAGGTGCTCGATAGGGTTAAGGTCCGGGCTCTGCGCAGGCCAGTCCATTCGATTAACCCCATTGTCACCATACCAAGCCATGATGGACCTCGCAGCATGACAAGTGGCATTGTCATCCTGAAGGTAACATGGGTCAACCCCGTAAAACTGCCACAACGTAAGAAGCGCATAGTCATCCAAAATGGTGCAGTAGGTCTCGGCGTTGAGTCTATCACGAATTGCGACCAAAGGTCTCGTGCCATGCCAGGAGAAACACCGCCATAGCAAAATTCCACCGCCGCCGAACTTCACAGTTGGCACAATAAATTCCGGCAGGAGGCGTTCTCCAGGCAGACGCGAAACCCAGACCCTGCCATCCGAACGGTAGAAGGTGAACCTTGATTCGTCTCTCCAGAGAACCTGTTTCCACTGTTCAACGGTCCACTGTCGACGTTCTTTGCACCACGTTAGCCGAGCAGCGCTATTGGACTTGGTGATCAAAGGCTTGTGGGCGGCAGCACGTCCATTATAACCGAGCAGATGGGTTTCCTTACGGATGTTATTCATCAAAAGAACACTCCCGGATGCCTGTTAAAACTCCTCGCGGATGTGGCCCATCGATTTGGTGCGGTTCTTTCAAAATTTCTCTGGCCAGCACTCGTCTGTCTCTACCTCCCAGTTATGTGGGTCTGCCGGGTCGGAGCACCTTCCGGCATTCACCTCTCATCTTCCATTTGCGAATCACGTAGGCCAATGTCGATTTTGGGTACTTCAACTCGCTGGATATGTCACGTATGGATCGGCCATTTCTGTGACACCCGACGATTACACCTTTCTCGAAATCAGAGAGCTCCGAACTTCGTGGCATCTTGCATGCGACTGGTTGCGTTGTTGTTTCCCACACGATATTTAACGGCGGCGGCCATGACGTGTATAAAGACCGCAGATATCGTCGATTGCAGGGGTGTCCAATTACTTGTTGGTATTCTTACTCCGAAGACTCTACCTAACGAAACCCGAGGACCGGGCTTTCGTTAGGTAGAGTCTTCGGAGTAAGAATGGGAAAAGTTGCCGATTTATCGAAGTTTGATAAAGGATAAATTGTGATAGCACGGCGCCTCGGAACTACGATCTCGGAAACGGTGCAGCTTGTGGATTGTTCAAATGCCGCTATAGGGAGTGCGCATCAAAAATGGTGCACGGATGGCCAAACGACGAACCGTCGTCCACCCGTGAGTCGTCCGCAGCTCATTGATGCCAGAGAGGAGCGGAGACTATCGCGCATTGTTCACAGCGACCGCAGGGTTACGGTGCGACAAATCGCCCGCAGCTACAACAGTGGTGATCAGGGCAATGTGTCACAGCACGCAGTTCATCGCAGCCTTCTGCGCATGGGCCTGCGTAACCGAAGATCCAGCCGGGTCCCCATGCTGACTGCACGCCATCGCCAGCAGCGCATGAAATGGGCCCAAGATCATCGAGATTGGACCGTGGATGATTGGAAGAGATGGCCTGGTCTGACGAATCGAGATTCGTGGTGCATCACGTAGACGGCCCAGTGCGGATACGCCGATTACCAACGGTGGCTATGGCATCTGGATGCACTGTTGGACGGAAACAGGTCGTCGTCGGTGGCGTTATGCCGTGCTCGATGTTTTCTTGGGACATTTTAGGCCCAATTATCCCAATAGCACAATCCCTGACAGCTGTCAGGTATCTGAACATCGTTGCGGAACAAGTTCATCCATTCATGGCAACTGTGTTCCCTGCTGGTGATGGCCATTACCAGCAGGATTATGCGAAATGCCACAATGCAAGGATCGTCAAGAAGTGGTTCGATGAACATGCTGGTGACATTCTGTTAACGCTCTGGCCTCCAAATTCACCTGACATGAACCCAATCGAACATTTGTGGTTCGACTTGGAAAAGTGGGTTCGTGCTAAGCCTCCCCTTCCCCAAATGTACGGGAACTGGAGGACCTGATGTTGACATTATGGTACCAGATACCCTAGGATGCCTATCATTACCTCATGGAATCGATGCCTCTCTGAGTGGCCGCTGTTTTGCGGGCTGAAATTGGCTCTACAGCTTATTAGGTAGGTGGTCATAATATAATGGCTCATTGGTGTATACGTTCGGAGATTTCTGTGCCCAAAGCACGGACGACGCAATAATACTAGGTGTGTTCAAATGAAAAGGTACGAAACGTCATAAGAACGTAACCGTTAACATATTTGCCTATGCCGCTATGGGAGAACGTAGCGACACATCTAGGGATGCGATTGGAGTCGCCGGCGTGAATCGGAGCATGCGTGGGCGCCCGCATGCGCAGGCAAGGTGTTGCTCACCGTCTTTTTTGACGTCCAAGGTCCACTACTTGTTGAATTCCTCCAGCACAGACGAACCATTAATTCCGATGTGTACTGTGAGACTCTCCGAAGCCTACGCAGGTCCATCAAGAACAAAAAACAGGGGCTGCTCACGGAGGGTGTGGTTCTGCTCCATGATAACGCGCGTCCACACGTCTCCAGGGTCACACACGCGGAACTGGCCAAGTTCCAGTGGGAGCAGCTTGATCATCCGCCCTACAGCCCGGACATGTCGCCCTGCGATTTCCTGGTGTTTGGCCCCCTGAAAAAACATCTGAAAGAGAAGCGCTTCCACTCGGACGACGAACTCAAGGACGCTGTGCAGGACTGGGTCTCGTCACGGCCACAGGAATTCTGGGAACAAGGAATCCTTCGGTTTGTTAATCAATGGGATCGTTGTGCTACGGCCTATGGTGTATACTTTGAATAAAGTCTTCATTTATACCCACAGTGTCGTTTCGTACCTTTTCATTTGAACACTCCTTGTAGGTTCATCGAAAAGCCATATTGCGTCGAAAAAAATTCCGGGCTCATAGTGGGGAGAACGCATATATGCGCATTTTAACTACGTCGAATATAACAGAAAGACAGGACGCTCTTATAGGTGTCTTCTGTTATACAGGTCTACAAAATTTCGCATTGCGTCTTCCAAAGATTCTACCACCTGGAGGGTTAATTAGCGAACAAATTATGTTTTGGCATTGCTGTTATCAAATCTTATAACATGAAAACGTTGGTTTTGCCCCATCAGCTATAGGCCTATACTGCGACTTGCAATGGCAAGTAAACAACCGGACGTTTTCCATCGGGTTTTAGCCTGAGGTCCTAGACGGCCAGTCCATTAGATCATATGTAAAGCACTGTTTCGTGGAATTAGAAGCATGGCAGGACGCATTATCTTGTAGGAAAATCCAACTGTTTCCACCTAGTAAGGGTTCAAATGGAATTAAATGTTCGTACAGCATAGCCTGGCAACTCACTGATGCCAGTAATGTCCGATAGAGACCCCTTTATGTGTCCTTCAGAACGTCAGCTGCAAGAAGTCGCGCCACTTTCCTAAGTATACATACGTCTAATGGGTCAATTTATGCAAAGGGATCCATCTTCCACACCCCAATGCAGAAAGGCACTGGCAGCGATAATACGATTTATCCACCTTTACTACTATAATTTCTTTTGACCGAGTAGGTTTATTTTATGCACGCCACAATCGCGACAATCTGCCGTCGTGTGTCGCGCGACACCAAACGCGTGCATAAAAGGGGTCTTACCGTCATAGCCGAACGCACTATCACATCACCTCCTCCCATGTATCTGCTAAAAATTTATTTGGACTTCTACCGTAAATCATGCCAGTTAAAATTATTTCCATCGGGACCATTAATATTAAATAAAAAAAAATTCTTATCTGAGAGCACAACACTTTTCCATTTTTTCAGACCATGTCATTACGTTTATGGCCAGCCAATCTTCTGCTTTTGCATTCACCAGTGAGTAAAGGCTTTGCCATCAACATACGCAGCATTTTTTTTTTTTTTTTCGTTGCAGAGTTTTTGCGACGGTCGTATGATATAGTATTTTATGCAAAGATCGAGCAGTTTGTCTTGTAGACATATCAACAGTTGCCCTCTTGCACTGAGTGATAGCTTCAGTCACTTCATTTTTGTTTTACTAAGTACATCCTTATTCCTTGCAACATTTTGAACGGCTCCTAAAGATGTGATTAACTTGGCAATTTCTCTATAAGATTTGTTTAGATAAAATAACACTTTTCTGACTTCTTCCTCACGTAACTCTGCCCCCTCCCTAGCATCATCATCATCATCATTATCAACCATTATCAATCCACTGCTGGACGAAGGTCTCCCCAAGTTTCCTCCACAACGGTCTGTCTTGTGCCAGTCTCCTCCATGTCACCCCTGCATACTTTCGAATTTCATCCACCCATCTCCCATGTGGTCTTCTTCTGGGTCTTTTCCTGTCCCTTGGAATCCAATCTAAAATTTCGGCTGTCCATAGATGATCTGTCCTTCTGGCAGTATGTCCAGCCCATTGCCATTTCAGGGATTTAACTCTGATCATGATGTCTTCCACTCTTGTCATTTTTCGGATCCACGAGTTCCTCTTCTTATCTCTCCTGGTTACACCAAGTATGCACCTCTCCATGCTACTTTGAGTTGTCTGCAGCCTTTGTATGTCTCTTTTAGCTAAGGTCCACGTCTCTGCACCATACGTAATAACTGGAAGGATGCATTGATCAAACACTTTTCTTTTAAGACATAATGGCATATTGCTCTTGAAAATTATGCTGTTTCTTCCAAAAGCTCTCCAGGCAAGTTTTGTACGCCGATTAATTTCTTCATCAATGTGACCCTTAGCATATTAATGCAGAAGTCTGTTTACTTGCGCAACAAGTAAACAGACTTCTACATTATAGAGGAAAGTTTTACTAAGTATATCCTTATTTCTTGAGGAAAGTTTTACTAGGAAAATTTATAGAGGGAAGTTAAAACTAGGTATATAGAGGAAAGTTTAACTAGAGGAATAGGGGAAAGTATACTTTCAAGGTATAGTATACTTTCGAGACATGAGACCAAAATAAAGGAAACATAAAAATGATAAAAATAAAGCGCGCCACAGCACGAGATTTTTAAATATATAGTATTTTCATCACACATTTTTCAAAATAAAGCACGTCACATTTATAGAGAAAAGTTTTACTACGAATATCCTTATTCCTTGCAACATTTTGAACGGCTCCTAAAGATGTTATTAACTTGGCAATTTCTCTAAAAGATTTGTTTAGATAAAACAACACTTTTCTGACTTCTTCCTAGCGTAACTCTTCCCTCCACCTCGGCAAGTTAATGCAGAAGTCTGTTTACTTGTGCAACAGAAGGAATGAGAAGGATCTGCGTAGTATAAGTAACCTAAGCTACGTAAGCAAAATTTGCATATGTTGTTCTTTAACGCTGTTTTCTGAACTGTATTTATAATTATTTCACAGCGACTCTGGACTGAAATTTTTGTTTTTTTTAAATTAAGTATATTTTTAGCCTTGTTTGCTTTCAGGTATTGAACACTGGTTTTCTAATTAAAATAAAGAAAATTCGGGCTGTTTTTTAATTATTTTTGTTTTGTTTTACTAACGACCTTCTATTCGCCGATCGAAGTGCGTCACTATTTATAATTTCGTTATAAAGTGTAATATCAGTCATCTTACTGAAAAACTATTTGTGTACAGTAAAGAAATCAGAAAAAGTTCGTTTATTTACGCCCAAAAGGAAACATTTTCTTTATTTTAGTGCCGAATCATGAGGTCTTCTATTCGCCGATCGAAGTGCGTGACTATTTATAATTTCGTTATAAAGTGTAATATCAGTCATCTTACTGAAAAACTATTTGTGTACAGTAAGAATTCAGAAAAAGTTCGTTTATTTACGCCCAAAAAGAAACGTTTTCTTTATTTTAGTGCCGAATCATGAGGTCATGCGTTAGATATTTTTCTTTACATGTTGTATACTAATTGACACACGAGTCCATAGTTTTTGCCTCATTATTCACTGACCCAGTAGTAATTAGTTTTCCTTGTCTTTTCAGCGATTTTTTACTTCACCACGGTGTCACGTTTTTCTTCGGAAGTGATAGATGGCTTTTTTAATTGTTCTTTTTTTTTTGTACAGGTGAAAGCTTATGTATAATAATTATCTGTTTCGGCTTTTTTTAATGGTTTGTGCTATCACCGTGAGAATGGAAGGTCGCAAAAAGTCGCTTGTTCTAATTTAATGCCACTAGCTCCAGCAAATGGGCATAACCAACGCGCGGTAGGACTAACATCCGACCCATAGCCTCATTCAGGATTCGAACACGGCCCCAACAAGTGGCAGACTGGCGATTCATAAACGGCCCTGGAAGCTGATTTTGAGAAGCCCACTTTTGTGCAAAATTTACCAAGGTACTCCATCTCCAAAATAATAATAATAATAAAAAAAAGAACGGTATGTCAGTATAATTGTTTACTGTTTAAACATTCAAATATATAATTTGCTACAACCCTCCTTTTCTGTGCCACTTTTTAAGTCGTCATAGGAACAACCGAGAAACATGTTTGTGACGTCACGCTTAGCTTTTCGTGTAGGTGACGTCATCCCTTACACGCGCACAGTCCACGCGTATATCACTTTGTTTTGTTGTCATAGCAATAAAAAACACAGCTGCTGGTGTGACGTAATCTAATCCAAATCATTCTCACATGACATCAGAGATGCGTTACGTCACACGGTCAACTCTTTAGAGATACGAAAACTTTACATCAGGAATTTTGCTTTACTACCTGAACCGGTGTTTAGCCATCTGTATGTGGCAACGTCAAGAGTACGACGATCTGACGACGTCAAAATAAAAATAGTTCACGGGAAAAGAACAGGGGAAATTGATACAGGGTTCACAGTCAGTGTATGCGAAAAATGTTGTGTACAAGGAAGTGTTGACGAAATAGGGACTAAAGGTTTTACAAAACACATAACAAACATACAGCCCGTCGTATCAAATTCCATAACCGACTGCTCGGGAAATTTTCAGAAAGCTATGGGCCAACGTCGCCATCTATTGACGTGGAACTAAAAAACTCAATAAATAAATGTCAATAATTCCTGTATCATCAATTTTATTTTCCATTATTGACGGGCTTTCATCTAGTGTTTTTAATACAAGTCCACGAATTATTGCAGGGTTTTGCATTGAGGCAATAATTACCCATTTCCCTTAACCGCAGGTCCCTAGTATTATACAATTAAGTGTAAGAAAAAAATTACTTCCATTGCTGAGGAGCAACAGACAAGGTACATTCACTAAGAGAAACGGTCGAAGACTTTATTCTATTCTTATGAGTTTTACTGCAGTAGCTGACTTCAGAATTTGCAATAATTTTTTCGCTTTTAGTGAGAACGGAAATTCAAATATGCCAAAAACTACTTTCTGTTTCAAGACTTGTCTATCATTAATCAAATAATTACGAAAAAATTTAAAATATCCATAATTGCAAGAATTTCAGTGAAAATTAATAAAACTAGAGAAATTGAAAATGCGAAAATTAATTTTCATTTATTTACTTTCAAATAGAAAAGGTATTATTGCTGTAACTTCACTGAAGACTTTTCAGAACTATTATTCGCAATGGTTGCATTTCTCCAATCACGATACACTTTAACCAAAGCAGCACGTACAAGAATTCGTGTAACTGTAAGGCTCCAAAAGTAGTAAATCAAATTCAGATCTCGTCCCAAAAAAAAAAAAAAAAAATTAAAAAAAAAAAATTAAAAAACATTTTTATAGAAAGCGCAGCCCCAATATTTTACCGTAGGGGAACTTTAATGTACTAACGTACACAATGAATTTCGAATTTCATTCCCACTCTATTGATAGCATATTTGATTAGATTGTACATTGATTATTCAATTATAACTGCAATTGGGAAAAGCGATCTGAGTGAGAGGATATCAGCCCAAAGGCTTAAATTTGAAAGCCGAGAAAGGAGGAGGGGCGTATCAAAAACAGTGTATGGCGTAAAAGAACATTTCCTACGTAATTTTTTTTTCACCTAAAGTCATCAATGTGGTAAACAAACTTTGCCGTTCTAGTATAATTTGGTTTTCTTCGACAAGAATATTGCAAGGTTAGTAGACAGTGGGAGCAAGTATCGTCGTGATTGGAGAAATGCAACCATTGCGAATAAAGCGACGTGAAAACTGTGGAGCATCACCTACCATCGATGTGAGAGGTGAACGTCGGCTTCGAAGGTGCGTGAGGGGCGATCGACACGCTACAGTGGAGCAACTCACTGGTCGAATGAACCAGGGGGTGGGGGGCTACCGGAAGTGTGCCTAAAACGACAGTTCAGCGAATCCTGCTGTATATGGGCCTTCGATGCAGACTGATGGTCACTGCACTTATGCTAACAAAGGTGATCGGCAGAAAAGGCTTACATTTGCGCAGCAGTACCGGAATTGGACCTCCGCTGACTGGCAAAGCATTGCCTTCTCCGATGAGTCACGTTCTCTGCTTCATCGAACGGATGGACGTTGTCGTATAAGGAGAGAAACATCGGAGAACATATACTCTTCAACCACTTCTGGAAGAACACAAGCTAGTGGGGACAGCGTTGTGGTCTGGGAAATGTTTTCGTGGCGTTCCCTTGGTCCACTCATACCTGTGGAAGGCCCTATGGACCGAATTAGTTAGGAATCCATCCTTGCAGACAACGTGCACCCATACATGCTGACTGTCTTCCCTGGGGCGGATGGGATCTTCCAGTATGACAATGCGACATGTCACACAACTAGAAATGCCCGAGAGTGGTTGGAAGAGCACGATGAAGACTTCAAAGTATTTCCTTGGCCCCTAATTCCCCAGACTTAAACCCAATTGAGCATCTCTGGGACCACCAGGATCGTGTTGTTCGCTCTATGGATCCTCCACCACGTAACCTCCAGATGCAATGCAGTCAGCATGACTCCACATACACGTGAACACCTTCCAGCACCTTATTGAGTCACTCCCAGCCAGTCTAGCTGCTGTCCGCGCTGCAGGCGTTGTTGGCTTTGTTTATTTCATGTATCGTGGTGGTCCAACTCATCAGAAGGATCGGTTGCAGGTTCCTGTCATTGAAGCAGGGAAGCAAATAAGTAAGTAGTTAAACAAACTGAATGTAATGGCAAATGATCTCGACTGCACTTCTCTTTATTATTCAGATTGGGGAATAAATGGTATATACTTCCAGCGGGAGATGGATGTTATGGACGGCTATCTCTGCGTTCTTCCCGCCAAATCCTATCTTTATGTGGATACATACGTGGCTACAAGATCGTGTGAAATCTTTCCTCCTTCCCACCGAAGATCTCCAACTGGACTCTCCTTATGACTGCCACGTTCAAATCCCTTTCACACTCTGTCCCCTTGACGTAAGAAATTGTACTCTTAATTGATTGCTCCTATTGTCTCCGTCGGGCTCTGAGAGAGAGTCAGAAGACGGCTGGGGAAAAGGGGGTGTCCTTTTGTTCGTGGGAGGTCCTACGGTCGACGAGAGAATGAGCTTTCTCCGAAATGAATCTGTGCTGAGCGCCTTTTTGGCTGGAGAGTGAGCTGTCGTTGGCCCAAAAAGTAACAAAAGTTACAATTTAAATAAAGTTTGAATATTTCCATATAACAACGGCGGTTACTCTGGATATTAGCTGGTGGTTACAATAATGTGACTCGACCGTGTATATATATTCTTGAGTTAACATGAGGCCTACCGGCCTAGAATATAGCGGCCCACCGGGAATTTTCCCGGTATCCCGGCGGCACAGTCCGTACCTGGCCCCAACTCAAACGATTTGGCACAAGCCTGTGTCTCCAAACATTTGGCCACAGGAACGGTAGTCTTTGGTTTACTTATACACTTTAAAAATTTCACAGTAGGTTGCACCAAAAGATGGTGCTACACCAGTCGCGCCATCTATTAAGGCCTAGGTGCACCCTTGTGTAGTGCATAGAACCCATACAAAACATGGTGTAACGGATGCAACTTTGCAACAAACATGTTGAATACCATGTCACGTACACCATTGCGCTGACTCAAGAGTCAAAATGGCAAGTTACAGTGATAAGCCAAGGTCGATGTATTTCAGTTGGGAGAATAACTGGTTCCGGAGCGAGGAGAATTCCACCACCGGCAGAAAGGACTTATTATCACCACTAAAGCATATTGCACAATATTTTTGTATGTTTCAGGTCCCAGATAACAGATGCCTACATGGGCCGTATTACTGTGTTGATGCAAACAAAACCCAACAACATGGTGAAACCCTTGCACCATAATGTGGTGCAACTTTGTGCCAAAACGTGGTGCAAAGTTACACCATCTTGTTGAGTTTTGTTTGCACCACACAACGGTGTATCTTTTCTCAGAAAGTGGTGCAGCTGGTGTAGAACCACTTTTTGGTGCAACTTATCACAATTTTTTTTTAAGAGTGATGCACATTAGAAACTGAAAGAAAGCATATTCAGCGACGATAATATTGAGTACGATAGGTAATGTTTAAGTGAACAGAACAGTTAAATTAAAACAAGTTAGAAAAATCATGCAATGCATTGATTATGTTACGCTTTCCAACATACCAGAAATCATTGCTCAAGTTATTACTCAAGGTATGAGGATAATGGCAGTGGAATAAATTTGCACCTGTGCCCTGACCTTTGACCCCATTTCGATTATATTAAACAGAATTTGTTCAGCGTACCTCCGGAGCAACATGATGAAGTTTTGTCGCAATCGAAGCATTTTTACGTAAGTTATGACGCATAGGGGCGATGGAATGGATCCCGGTCCTATGTCCTGACATTTGACCTCATTTCCAATAAGGTTCGTCCCCAGGTCGTTTCCTACCACATAAAATTTTTTTTATCGAAGTTGAACCATTTTTACGCAAATTATGACGCATAAGGTCAATGGAATGGATCCCACTTTTATGTCCTGACCTTTGACCCCATTGCGCCCATTTTCAATAGGGTTTGTCCCCAAATGATCCCCTACCACATACTAAAATTTCATCGAAATCGGCCCATTTTTACGCGAGTTATCGTACGGACGGACAAAGCTGGAGCATATACGCTTGTTCAACCTACGATTGGAAAGCGTAAAAAAACATTACAACGGCATTTATTGGAATATAAAAAAACATTACAAAAACATTACAACGGCATTTATTGGAATATAAAAAAACATTACAAAAACATTACAACGGCATTTATTGGAATATAAAAAAACATTACAAAAACATTACAACGGCATTTATTGGAATATAAAAAAACATTACAAAAACATTACAACGGCATTTATTGGAATATAAAAAAACATTACAAAAACATTACAACGGCATTTATTGGAATATAAAAAAACATTACAAAAACATTACAACGGCATTTATTGGAATATAAAAAAACATTACAAAAACATTACAACGGCATTTATTGGAATATAAAAAAACATTACAAAAACATTACACCGGCATTTATTGGAATTTTCCGGTCCTGATGGATAAATGATAGGAAGCTCTCGCAAATAATTCATGCAGTTCTGTTCGTCCCAAAGACAGCGGATACGGAATTTAGACCCCAAAAAAGTATTTCCATTGATTGCTCGGCTACGGGATATTTTTTTTTCCTTTGAGGTTTAACGGCCACCCTGAGCAACTCAATGGGCTGTAAGCAGTCGCCTGTCCCTAATTTAGGGCACTGACTGCAGAGAAAGGAGAGAGCCACTGTCCTAAGACAAACACAACATCCATGTCTCACCGGTATTCGAACCCGGACCCATCTCAGGCGAATGGTCAGCACTTAGACCACTGCGCCTCCGGGGCGGCGGCTACGAGATACTGCAAGTTGTTACAGAAAGGGTGTGTTTCCCACCTGAAAATTAAAGTTATGAAATGAAAATTGACGGCTGACTCATTTTTTCATTATAAAAATTATTTATCTTATGTCTCAAAGGTGCACAAAAACTTCGCTGAGAAATTACTCTGAGAGGTGACCATCAGTGCTTCAGCTGAACTTTTTATTCTTAAAACATGGGAGATGTGGGGAGAAATGCAGTTAAGAGGCACCATCGACGCCTTATCAAGTACCATAGCCGACAAGGCGTTACAAGTCACTCACACCATCACTAAACGTCGTGTAATAACTCGAAATATCCGCGTGGAGTGACAAGTGACGTACCTTCGAACGACGATTCATTCGTTTCAGCTCTAAAGATGTGCCAAGAAATGGTTAGAGGTCACGACCTCACGCACCCGACTAGGTGGGGTGCTCATCAGAATTGACAGAAAAACAATTTACGCTTGTTTTCCTTTGATCTTTAACTAACCCTTAGGACCTCCTGTTGGATAACAAACGGAATACGCCCTAAGCCGAAGGAGGTCAAAAGAAAAAAAAATTATCCGAAAATGCAAAATTTTCAGGCCACAGGAGGTCCTAAAGGTTAGTTAAAGTTTCCCACTTTTCTTACTTAAATATATCTGCTCTGCGAAATCAGACTATTTAGGTGCTTTGCTTTCGGAGAATATGAATGCGTTTTCTTTTGCACTTGAACAACTACCAGGAGCCTCAGAGATTAAGAGCCATCCATTTGTAGGTCAGTTTACATGAGTCCAAAGAAGTGAGGTAACCAAAACCGAAATACTAAAAATCAAATTCCAGGCCAAGCCCTTATGAAACTTATTTTTTCCGGGTTGCATTTAAGACTGTTTTATTTAAACATTTTGGGGTAGATTGCACCAGAAATGGTGCTAACACCATTTTCTGAGAAAAGATACACCATCCTGTGGGGGCAAACAAAAACAACCACATGGTGCAACTTTGCACCACGTTATGATACAAGGTTGCACCCCTTTATGGCGCATGGTTGCACCATATTGTTAGGGTTTGTTTGCATCGCTCTATATTGTATCTTTTCTCAGAAAGAGGTGCAGCACCATTTTTTGGTGCAACTACCCCGAAATGTTTAAGTGTATACACTGTTAAAAACTTCGTAGCAGGCGCATCAAGAAGTGGTACAACATCAGCTGCATCAATTTTTGAGAAAAGATACACCTTACTGTGATGCAAACGAAAACCTACAACATGGTGCAACTTTGCACCACATTACAAGGTTTCACCATGCTGTTAATTTTGTTTTCACCACAAAGTGGTGTATCTTTTCTCAGCAAGTGGTAAATACCCTAACGTGGTGCAAAGTTGTACCATGTTGTATTTTGTTTGCACCACACAATGGTATATCCTTTCTTAGAACGTGGTACAGCAGGTGTAGTACTACATTTTGGTAAGAGTCATCTGTCATCAATTTAGGGCCTTTATTACCAGATGGATGCGAAGCCAAAGGACAAACACGCTACTATGCACCATTCGGTAAGAGTGATAATATTTGGTAAGAGTCATCTGTCATCAATTTAGGGCCTTTATTACCAGATGGATGCGAAGTCAAAGGACAAACACGCTACTATGCACCATTCGGTAAGAGTGATAATATTTGGTAAGAGTCATCTGCCATCAATTTAGGGCCTTTATTACCAGATGGATGCGAAGCCACAGGACAAACACGCTACTATGCACCATTCGGTAAGAGTGATAATATTTGGTAAGAATCATCTGTCATCAATTTAGGGCCTTTATTACCAGATGGATGCGAAGTCAAAGGACAAACACGCTACTATGCACCATTCGGTAAGAGTGATAATATTTGGTAAGAGTCATCTGTCATCAATTTAGGGCCTTTATTACCAGATGGATGCGAAGCCAAAGGACAAACACGCTACTATGCACCATTTGGGTCTCAAACTCTTGTCCATCTCGGATGATTGTTCAGAAGCTCAAGCCTCTGACCATTCGACCACCAGAGAAGCAGTGCTTTCATTGGGCTACGTTTTCTTATATAAAGCCTCTTCAGAAAAGTAAAACTGGTATTTCTAATTTCTTCGACTGCTACTTTAAAATGCATTGAAGGATTGAAAACTGTCATGCCAAGTTTTATCCTTGAGGAAGACTAAGCGTTACGAGTTTTTTGGACTCAATCACAAATGCGACTTCTGAGAAGATTGCCTGCAGAGTGGTTGATTGATGGAGAAACATTGTGGAACAAATTCATTATTCAGGAAAGCATGAAACAAGATAACAAAGTTACTTAAAGAAAAAGGGCTGTGAAACATAAAACTCTTCAGACATTTCGTCTCCGAGTTAGAAAACCGACACACAGAAGAAGGATATTGTTCCCCAAGGACGTTTCTGACAATCCTTATTTCAAGCAATATGACAAGGTCAGATGCACAGGCTTTTAAAATGAAAGAGCCGGAATAAATTGTAAGCTTTTTAGATTTTATTAATTATGCATTCTTCCTACCATCAAACACGGAATAATATTATTCAAATCATACAATGGCGCTCGGAAATTCGCTTAAGGAACCCTGTCACATCCGAGTTTATGGTGCCGATTCTGCTTTGGTCATAAAACTATACTGTCATGAACTGAAGTATTCATTCCTATAAAAAGTAATGGTAATAGCTTCATTCCTTCCGGGGATTCAGAAACTTTTCTTTCAAATCCACTTCTCAATTACTTCTTCTACAGTATTTTAATACTCGACTTAAACGGAATTCACTAACATTACAATATAATTATTGAACAGTTATGTTTTCCTGGGAATAAGTATTTTTTGAAATGCGGTTTTTGTAGCGCTACTAAAAAATTTAAAGAAAAGGCGAAAAATAGACGCGCAAATTTTAGCGCGGAAAAAATCGGAAAACAAATTTGTCGATTTACTCGTGAAGTAATCGAAGGAAAACGAGAAAACATGTGCATATTGAGACAAAGAAACACGGAATACAAACATAGATTCTAAAAAACGAAACTGCAATGGGATGAACACCAAATTAATATGTAGATTCAGACGTATAGTGGTGATAAATAAAACGTAAAACAGACATCCAGATTGTGAAACCCAAATTTGCCGGTGGTGACCTGGAAGCCACATTCTTCTGGTACGGAGCCGAATGCTTTCCCAGTTAAGCTACGCCGGCAAAGGGCTCATCACTTCTACATGCCGTCTTGCCATGTGCGTCACCTCTGTAGTAAAGTAACATATACCACCCCCCACCACCCCCTTCTCCCCAACGGATCCAATGCTGTCACGAGCACAGAAATTGGATGACTAGAAATTAAAGATGGGCATAAAAAACCCGATGTTTCTAAACATCGATGTTTTGCCACCGATAATCGGTGTTTTAACCTCGATGTTGCAGAAGCCGATACATCGAAAAAACCTTGAGGTTTCATAACCGATGTTTGAAACTGGTAAAGAATATTTTCTATGAAAAGTAAATGAATACATTTTGTGTTGCATTCATTAAAAGAGTAATACATGTGTATATCTTTCTATGGCTGTTTTAGTTGATTCATAGGCGAAAACAGAGTTCTTTTCGTCGATGGTACCGGAACCGATACATTGAAAAAACATCGAGGTTTCCACCCATACATCGAGAAAACATCGAGCATTTTAACAAATATTATGATAGTTAACTCGAGGTTGAATTGTTGAGCATTCACCGATATTTTAATTAGAAAAGCCTTTCAGCACGATAAGATATATTTATTAATACAGTCTGTACTAAAAAATAGACATTTATAAGGCACAACAACTTCAAGATCTTTCAAAGCACCAAGTGCACCATCGTCAGGTATTTCAATATACATAAACAAAACAACGGATAAAAGCAAGAAGCATTTTCAAATTACGCGAGCACGTGATAACAATAACGAGGTTTACATTAAATATAGTAGAAGTTTTGTCATGCGTTAAAGGGTTTCAACAAATGATACTATGAATTGCTATTACATATGCGAAGAAAATATATACACAGAGGATAATTAATAAGTTGACATTATTCGTCAAACTGTAAATGAATTATTAGGAGTTAAGTGTTGCTGGATAGGAGTATGCTGTTCTGGCCGCATTGACATGGCCCAAGGCAGACTGTATTAATAAATATATCTTATCGTGCTGAAAGGCTTTTCTAATTAAAATATTGTTCAGCGCACGAAAATTCCTTATTAAAGAGCATTCACCGTTACTGTGAAGAGAGATTTTGCCCACCAATGTGCGCATTCACTGCTGCAGATAAACAGTGTGAAATCCACTTATTAGCGAAACATTGAGGTTCACACCGATACCTCGGAAAAGAAAACATCAAGGTTTCCACAGATACATTTAGTGTTTTAATAAATTTTGTTTCTGGATGCTGAATTTGTGAGTAACACTATTATACTGAACAGGGCTTTCAACAATCGTTTGCCCAAAAAAACAACAACGAAGAATTCGTTGTTTTCTATCTACGGCAATACTGCAGATAGAAAAGAACGAATTATTCGTCTTATTAGCAAAAACATCGAAACATCAAGGTTTTCACCGATACATCGAAAATTTCCACCGATACTATCGGTTATTTCGGGAATGAGTAACTACTGATCTCCGACATCGATGTTTCCCACCGAAGTGCCCATCCCTATTATACATATTAACCCGTAATGCCGACCTGGTGGCGAAGTGGTCTAAGCGCTGCTTCTGACCATTCGTCCGAGATTTTTTTTTAGCACGTCTTTTGTAAAAAAAGATCGTGCTTATGTTATCGGTATGTCCGTCCGTCCTTCCGTCTGTACCCACGGTATCTCTGCAACTATTAGTCCGATTTGAAAAATTCTTTTTGCATTCGAAAGCGTGAAATATGCAAATGATAATCCCTTCATTTCGTTTTTTTTTTTTACGATGTACAATTTCGCCGCTAGAGGGCGTAAATGCAGATGTCGAATTCAAAAATACGTTTTATTCCACATACTTCTAAACATCCGATTGAAAAAATTCTTTCATCTTTCGATTCCATTTATGTCGAAGAGTATTTTGGATATAGTTTCTTTTTCAAATTACGCATAGATTTCCCGCTAGGGGCGTAAAAGTAGATTGCATTTTTTCCGATAACTCTTCTTCTAAAACTCCGATTTGAAGAAAAAAAAATTCAGCGGATACATCTCCTGATGCACAATCTTTTGCATATAATTCGAATTTTTGGTAAAGAACACTTTGGCCACCAGGGTGCGTAAGAGTTCATTTTCGCTTCTGATGTATTTGGCATAAAATCTGAGCTTTTAAAATATCGATTGAAAAAATTCTTTCGTGGACTGATGCCACTCACATCGATAAACCTTTCCGGAATATTTTCTTCCTAAAATATCCCACAGTTTCTCCGCCACGGGGCGTAGATGTATATCTTATTTCTGTCAATATCTCTACTTCTAGCAGTCCGATTTGAAAAATTCCTTCTTTGTTGGATAGTGTTTTCCGTGTGACATGTTTTTCATATAATTGCAAAATTTTAAAGTAATTCATAGACTTTCCGCTAGGGGGCGTAAAGGTAAATTGCGTTTTTCCCTAAATCTCTGCTTCTAAATCTCCGATCTGAAAAATTATTTCTGCACCGGATACAGCTCCTGATGGGAAATCGTTTGCTCATAACTTCTAATTTTTGTAAAAAAAATGGTTTGGCCATTAGGGGGCGTAAGCCTTAATTTCCGCTTCTGATGTATTTGCAGCAAAATATGAGCTTCTAAATTCTCGATTGAAAATAACATTGTTTGTAGACCGATACTACTCATGTCGACAAACCTTTTAGAAACATTTTCTTCTTAAAATAGCTCCGGTTTCTACGCCAGGGGACGTAGATGTATATCTTATTTTCGTCAATATCTCGACTTCTAGGAGTCCGATTTAAAAATTCCTTTTTTGTTGGATAGTGTTTCTAGTGTGACATGTTTTTCATATAAATTCAAAATTTTCAAGTAATTCATAGACTTTCCACTAGGGGGCGTAAAGGTAAATTGCGTTTTCCCCTATATCTCTGCTTCTAAATCTCCGATTTGAAAAATTCTTTCTGCACCACATACAGATCCTGATGGGCAATCGTTTGCACATAACTTCTAATTCTTGTAAAAAATTTTTTGGCCACCAGGTGACGTAAGCCTTAATTTCCGCTTCTGATGTATTTGCAGCAAAATATGAGCTTCTAAAATCTCGATTGAAAAAAAGTCTTTTGTAGACCAATACTACTCATGTCGCAAACATTTTAGGAACATTTTCTTCCTGAAATAATGCATGGTTTTTACGCCAGGGGCGTAGATGTATATCTTATTTTTGTCAATATCTCTTCTTCTAAAAGTCAGATTTGAAAAATTCCTTCTTTGTTGGATAGTGTTTCCGATACGAAATGTTTTTCCTATAAATTCAAAATTTTCAAGTAAATCATAGTTTTTCCGCTAGGGCGCACAATGGTAAATTGCGTTTTCTGCTCCTAAAAACTCCGATTTGAAAAATTCCTCCTGTATCGCATACAAGACCTGACGGAAAATATTTTTAACGTAATTTCTAATGTTTGGTAAAGAATGGTTTGGCCACCAGGGGTCATAAGTTTTAATTTCTACTTTTGATGTATTTGTAGCAAAATCTGGGCTCCTGAAAACTCGACTAAAATTTTTTTCTTGGACCGATACCGCTCATATGGATAAACCTTTTGTGAATACTTTCTTCCTAAAATAATGCATGGTTTTCCCTCCAAGGGACGTAAAGTCACATCTTATTTTTGTCGATAACTCTGTTTCTAAAAGTTCGCAAGCTCACGATTCCGTTTACTCCAATATCTGAGGGATTAAAGACCCGATTGAAAAACGTCTTTCTTCTGTCAGATACTATTCTTTTCCATACCGGTTCCATTGACTTTGAATAGCTTTGATAAATTTAATTTGCGTTAGAACGGATTCAAAAGACGTGCTTTTTACACCCGAAAATTCGGTGTGATCTTTCTTGTTTTATTTTGTTTTTATTGGGGATTTAACGACCGCAGTGATAAATTTAGTGGGCTATAAAAGCAGTCGCCCGTCCCTAATTTAGGACCACTGGCTCCAGGTAAGGGAGAAAGCCAGTGCCGTAAGACAAACAACATCCATGCCTCACCGGGATTCGAACCCGGACCCATCTCGGACGAATGGTCAGAAGCCATCGCTTAGACCACTGCGCCACCGGGGCGGCGATCGTACGAGATGGGACCGGGTTCGAATCTCAGTGAGGCATGGATGTTGTGTTTGTCATAAACGGCTCTGCTTCTCCTCCTTCCCTGGAACTAGTGATCATAAACTAGAAACGGACGGCTGCTTAGAGCCCATCGAGTTGCTGATGGTGGTCGTTAAACCACAGAAAAATAGTTTTCTTTATAAATGAATGCATGAACGACAAAGAAAAGCTGAAATCAAATTACATCATAAATATGATGAAAACTTTTTTTTAATGAAAAATCTCAAGTGAAATTTGTATTCAGAGCTGTACCTTTTATTTTTTGTCACTACGATGTTAAAACAATTTTTTTCTCTTAAGGAAGGCTTGTTTGGAAAAGTTCATTTCACGAAAACTGTGGTTTTAATTTACAGCGCAGCAATTAATTTAAGAAAAAAAAAGAAGCGAACGTTTATTTCGTAAGATTTACAGCTCTTGTAGTAGTTCATATCACAAGGTAAAAGGTCATTCAACGCAATGAAACAATAAACAAAAATCCATGGCCGCATTCCAAAAATACGTAGGTACTTCTTTGAAAAAATGCTGAAAATTGAAAAAAGAATTATGGGAGAAATAGTTCAGTCATTGTTCTAAGAAGAACCGTTCGTGGCAGCAGAAAAAACTATACAAGTTTAGCATGTAATTTATGAGAACAGATCACGCAAAAGTGGGAACTTTTTCTGATTCTACATGGCACACAGAACATATTTCTCTTAGGTAAGAAGTTACTAAGATTTAATCTTTATATTCTGAGTAGGATATTAACTTCAAACGTTGAGGGCAATATCCTATTTTTGTTTGTTTGTTTGTTTGTTTTTTATCTCAAAAGTGCGTGGCATTTGCAGCTACAGAAAGTGCAGTTAGAAACAAGGAGGGATGGTGAAATGGTAATAATTTTTAGCACAAGCAATTTAAAAACATTTCAGAAATCAGTATTTTTGACAAGGGTGGAAATAATTGAAAAGCTGTCCAGTTAATACACAGTCGAGTCACATTATCGTGACCACCTCCTACTTCTGACGTCAACAGCGCGTAGCCAATGAAAGAAGGCACGTGTTGTGAGCTGGCTTGGAGGATATACATGTATAAGGAGTGCTGTAGGCAATCTGAAAACATCAGGGCCGCGGGTGGCCTAGTGGGCAACGTTCGTGACTGCCACTGAAAAGACCTCAGGTTCGATCCCAGGCAGGTACGAACGCTCGATCCACTAAATACCCGCCGTGCATCGGATGGGCACGTTAAGCCGTCGGATCCCGGCTACTGAACCCCCGGTAATAAATAAGGGTCTTCCTCCCTCTTTCTACTTCGCTTCAGTGTCACTTTCCTATCGGGCGCTCTAGCCCAAATCTCCTAGTTTCCTGTTTCTAAGGGTTGTTTAAGACCTGTGGTCAGACACTCCCTTCCTAAAATCCTCTACACTTGATCATCATTTGATCAGAAAACATCACTCGTTGCTGTCAAGGATAAAAGCAGCGATTTATCAGATGCAAAAAAGGATGGTTATCGGCTTTCGGGACAGGGTGGCAGTATTTCTGAAACAGCGCAGTTTGTGAACTGTTCACGTGCTGCTGTGGTTATATTGTATCGTGATTGGAGAAATGACAATGGCGAATAAACGACGTACAAACTGCGGAGCAACCCGTGCTATTGATGTGAGAGGTGAACGTCGCCTTCGAAGGTGCGTGGGAGCCGATCGACAAGCTACAGTGGAGCAACTCACTGGACGAATGAACCGGGGGGAGGGGCTACCGAAAGTGTGTCTAAAACGACAGTTCAGCGAATCCTGCTGCGTATGGGGCTCCGATGCAGACGGATGGTCACTGCACTTATGCTAACGAAGGAGCATCGGCAGAAAAGGCTTATATTTGCACGGCAGTATGTGAATTGGACCTCCGCTGATTGGCAAAGGATTGTCTTCTCCGATGACTTACGTTTTCTGCTTCATCAAACGGATAGACGTTGGCGTATAAGGCGACAAACATCGGAGAATAAACGCTGGAAGAACACAAGATGGAAATGTTTTCGTGGCATTCCCTGGGTCCACTCATAGCTGTGGACCGAATCCGTTATGAATCCATCTTTGCAGACCACGTACACCCATACATGCCGATTGTTTTTCCGGGGGCGGATGGAATCTTCCAGAAGGAGAATGCGACGTGTCACACAGCTAGAAATGTCCGAGAGTAGTTGGAAGAGCACGATGAAGACTTCAAAGTACTTCCCTGGTCCCCTAATTCCCAAGACTGAAACCCGATTTATCATATGTGGGACCACCTAGATTGTGTTGTTTGTTCTATGGATTCTCCACCACGCACCCTCCTGCAGCTGTGAGATGCACTGCAGTCAGCATGGCTCCACATACCTGTGAACACCTTCCAGCACCTTATTGAGTCACTCCCAGCCCGTCTAGCTGCTGTCCATTCTGCACACGGCGGTTATTCTGGATATTAGCTGGTGGTCACAATAAGACGAGCTTCAGGTTGGTAAATGGCGCGAACGGCATTTTACCAACCTGAAGCTTATTCTTTAGCAACTGTCCCAACCTGAAGCTTATTCGTTAGCAACTATCCCAACCTGAAGCTTATTCGTTGAACTTTACCAACCTGAAGCTTATTCATTGAACTTTACCAACCTGAAGCTTATTCGTTGAACTTTACCAACCTGAAGCTTATTCGTTAGCAACTGTCCCAACCTGAAGCTTATTCGTTGTACTCTACCAACCTGAAGCTTATTCGTTAGTTTTTTGTCTGCTTTCAGTACACATTTGCTTTTGGCATCTTGTCGTACACAAAATAGTACCGAAAAGAAACAAATGACACCGAATTTTGGGTTGTAACGAGCACGTCTTTTGAATCCTTTACGTCGCGAATGAATTTTTTTTCAAAGTTATTCCTAGTCTACGGAACCTGTAAGAAAAACAAAATAAACCGGATTTCTACAATCGATAAGATATCCAGAAATAGAAACAGCTACTTTCTCTCACAAACGGCTGAAAAAATTGTTACGAACATTAAAAAAGGTGAACAAAATGTTTCTCATAGCAGAAGGAAGATATTATATCAGAGGAGAAGAAATTTTCAAATCAAAGTAAGAGATACAGAAAAAAACATGATGTAACCCTACGCCCCTTAGGCGAAGAATTTCGCATAATGGAAAAGGTGAAAATGTGTGAAAAGTATTCTTCAGAGCAAAAGCTATGTTGAGAAAAAATAATTTTTCAAATACATCCCCTGGAAGCAGAGATAGCGAGAAAAAGGTTTCGACGTTTATTCCCTTGGAGGGAATGTTATGCATTACTTAAAGAGGATAATGTTCCCCATCTTTATTGTCGCGAACGGCATATTGTAAAAAAATTCAGTATGTTTTTAGAAGCGAAGACACAGCTGCAAACAGAAGTACACAAACTCCACTTAGCGACAGAACTGTGAACTACAAAAACACACGTACAAGCCTAGAGTATTCCACAAGGCTGGGGCGCAGACTTCACGAAATTATTGGGGGGGGGGGGCAAACGTGAATAGATCAGACGTAACACAATTGCAACTGCTCATCAGCAAATGAACAAACAAATATTCTTTTGCTGAAAATTAATATTTTTAAAAAGAAAATGCAGCCCGTGATTTTATTGAAATATTCAGAATGATTTCATTTACAAACGTTTATAAAAAATAAGAAATCAGCGCGGATACTCAAACGAACGAGATGCGCAATAAATAAATAGATGAATAAAGGCTCTGGAGATTATACACTTCTGTATTTTTTTATTTTTGATAATTGTTTTTAAATATTTACCACATATCAGAAAAACATTTCAAATACAATACGGGGCTGGAAATCAAGTTTCATCTCAAATGATGCTGAATATGTGAAAAAAGTTTTTTTTTAATTATTTTTTTGGAAATAAATCGCTTTGACCTCATAAGGCGGAGCTTGGCCCACCTTATGAATAATTATACATTTTTATAAAGGAAAGAAATGCATTTTTTGCGTTTAGCACAGCATACGATGCCCTGAATAGCATGGAAAAACATTTTTTCTCGATAAAAATATTTGAACTGGCGCATTTCGAAAATGACATACATACACAAAAACGTATTTTATTAAATAGCACTAAAAACGAAGCAGTCGTAAACGCGACCGGGGTAGTACGGTAGTAAACGCGACCGGGGTTGAAATGGTAGAAAACGCAACCGGCTTAACACAGAGAAATGGGGAAAGAAAGAAATCAGATTTGGGGGGGGGGGTGAGCTGCTTACGATGCCATGTGACGAAACGGGTAGTATTTGTGCCCACCACGCAAACTACAGAAATGCGTTTTCTCTAAACAGTGAAAGACGTTGCTCTGTACCAAAGTACGTACTTCAGTTTGAACGCGACAGAACTTGTGTTTTGAACGCGTGTCTGGAGACTCGCAGGGCAGTTTCTCCGACATGAATTTTGGATCTCCAGAAAATATAAAAAAAATTATATGGCTTTGATTCATTTTGTCAATTTTAAGAATAACTTATTTATGTTCTGACTTTATTACAACCACATAATAACAGTAGTTTAGAAAAGGTAGGAAATATCATTCCACAGAAAACATTTCCTATCTTCATGTATTACTCTTTTAATTCCTCATAGATTATAATTACACGTATCCGGAATTATTATCCCTAAAAATTCTGCAAAAATAGCTGTTGTAAATTTCAAATCTTCATACGAACGCTCAGTATCAAACTGGGGATCTATACTCATCCATCAGTTCAGTATCGGACTGGCGATCCATAAAGAGCCCTCGAAGCAGATTTCTGGCGGCTCACTGTTTGCAAAAATATCCAAGTGCCCCAAACCTAAAATTAGGATATACCAATATCACCATTTCCTGTTTAACAGTATTTTTAGCAAAAGTCTAATAATTATTGTATTTTTGGTATTTACAAAATAAGCATATTCTTAACTTCATGTTTCAGAGCAAATCTATGGATTTCGTCTAACAAACTACAAACTTGTTCTGCTCCGCGCTGTCATCTGACCTTTCTTCTTTCTTTCCCCAACCCTGTGCGTTAAGCCGGTTGCATTTACTACCATTTCAACCCCTGTCGCTTTTACTTTTGGAAGACCCCAGGTGGTCAACACCTAATTCTACCCACCCTGCCTCCCTCCACGCCTCTTTGCCCTTGCCGGTCGCATTTGCTACGACACCCTAAAAACACCGGGTGTGCACTGCCCCCCAGTAAAATTATTTGGGGGAAAGAGTCACCTTTTCCCCCTGTAGTCAGCGCCTACTCCACAAGGTAAATTGCATCCGGTGCTAAAAGAATTTTCTTGAATCGGTCATTTAGAAACAGAGACATCGAGAAAAGCAGATTAAAGGTTCCCGTCCCCTAGCAGGGAACTGTGCATTATTTTGGAAAGGAAATACAAAATATTTTCGTAATTAGTAGCACCCAACTGAAAAAAAAAAAATCGGATTTTTAGTCCTGCAGTTATTTGCTGCAAACATGATATAAAAGGAAACTTAAGCTTACGCCCTCTGGTAGCATTCTACGTTAAGAAAACTTTTAAAATACACGCAAAACATTTCACACCGTAAACGCTCTCTAATAAAGAAATACTTTTTGAAATCGGACTTTTAGAAGCAGACATATCTACAAAAATAATACATGCATCTACTCCCCTGGCAGAAAAACGTGCAAAATTTTAAGGAGAAGATATTCTCAAAAAGGTTTACCGAGGTAAGCGGTATCATTCCACGAAAGAATTCTTTGAATCAAGATTCCAAAAGCTCAGATTTTGCTGCAAATACATCAGAAAAAGAAATAGCCACTTACGCTGCCTAGTGGCCAAACCGTTCTGTACCGAAAATTAGAAATTATAGGCAAGACATTCCCCACCAGGAGCTGTATCCGATGCAGAAAGAATTTTTCAAATAAAACTTTTAGAAGCAGAGATATGGGGTAAATCGCAGTTTATCTTTACGCTCCTAGCAGAAAATGTATAAATCTCTTGAAAAATAAACTATACCCAAAATAGTCTTCGTTTAAAAGTCGCATGAAAAGGAAAAAAGTGTTTTGGTTCAATTGGATATTTAGAAGCAAATATAAGGAATAAAATATATTTTGAATTCGACAATATCTCATTTACACCCTCTAGCGGCAAAGTTGTACATCGGAGAAAAACCAGAAAACAAAGATAATCGTTTTCACATTTCAAGCTTTTCAGTCCAAAAATAATTTTTCAAATAAGAAAAACAGTTGTAAAAATATGATGTCCACAGACGGACGGACAAATTTATAATATAAGCACACTCATTTTTGTAATCATATGCGATAACACGCACCTAATTAACGAAAGAAATATTCCTCATTGCAAAGAAGTATCCTAGCTGCCATTGTTTTTCATCAGCTGTGTTCTTTTCGAAATTATCGCGCGATGCTGTACTCCACAGGGAGCTTAATACTCTTGTCTTCTAATAGAAATATTTATTTAGCAGTTCTAAATTTCCTCTGCTTTCAGAGGAAATTCAGTGAAGTCCACCAACAGTTTGTTGAATGCAGCTAAGCAGGAGAAATACGGCAAATAATAATAATAATAAATTATATGAAAGCTAAACTTAATTCAAGTAAGCAGCACTAACGAGAAATCAAGTAACCACCATCTAAACTACTCTGATCCAAAAGATTAAAAGAAGCAATTCAGTGGTATAGTTGTGGAAACGAGCTCATGGCAGAAAACCTGACGAAAAATCTCAAAAACTAATGTAGTTAACAAAAATGTGTAATTACAAAAAAAAAAAAAAAAAAAATGTGTCGTTAAATTTGATACATTTGAGTAAAAAACATCTCTGTAGCATAAACGAATGAGAAGAGAGTTGCATATTTAAATGCGGCAACTATATACATAATAGCACGGGAGCAGTTTGAGGAGAAAGTGAACTTAAAACGAGTTATCACTCATAATTCTCTAAGCGTTAGGGTAAGCCCCAGGTTTTTATACATTTTCTGAATCCTCATTAAAAAATGCAACTTTTTTCCGGAGCATTTTTTCAAAAGTCGTATAGTTTTTGAGTAAATCATGGTTAAATGTCACACATACCCAATGTGAACACTGTTTTTACACGTTCAAATGCAATTATCTCATAAACTAATGGGGTAAACAAAAATGTGTAATTACAAAAAATACTTTTCATTAAATTTGAAACATTTCAGAAAAAATTAATCCCTGTGACAAACGAGTGAGCATATTTAATGTGGCAACTACGTAATAGCCGGTAGCCATATGGATGCCGTCATCACGCAGCAACCCACCACTGGAATTTTGCAAGACTCACTCTTCTGAGACACTTGTCATACATATTTACAAAGCTTTTGCACTCAATAATTTTCACGATGCGTCAGATTCATCGACGATGCGCAATGCATTCAGTTTTGAGAGAAAATAGGACATTGTCTATCGCAACACAGAAATCATTTACAGCGTTAGGAAATAGAGAATAAGTTTTGAGTGGTTCCTTTGTAATACAGATGAATGAATGTTTGTTTAATTTGAAGCACGCAACGTCACTGAGCAGTTATTGGGAACCGATTAATACACTGGTGGGAGTCAGGTTTCGACTTGTAGAATCGCACAGGATCGGCTTGGATATGTGAAATTCAAGCCACAGGAACTCCATTACTTACCGAAAACATGACGGAATCAACAGCGACACAACTGCAGATCCTAAAGGATATAGTGGAACTTTATTCAGAACTGGCTACATAACACTGGGTGCCAGCATGATACACATCCATCACTGCCAAAGACTGTACGAAGGGAAGTCCTCAGTATAGGGGATATGATCACTCCTAACGTCGAAGGATTTGCACCGTCTGTCCATACATCGCACTACATTGTTTAGTTCTCGCGATGATACTGCCCATTCTTCTGTCAGCGCCGTCTTAAGCTTTTGGGAATTTCCCGTGTGTTGACGTACCTCAACGCGTCTCCTCAGAGAGTCCCACACTTTTCTATGTGGTTTATGTCTCGGGAGAAAACGTGCTGGCCAATCCATCCGCTGAATGTCTTCGCTTTCCAACAGCTCATCAGCAGCCACAAGTACGATGGGGTGTGGAGTTATCACCCATTAATACGACCTGTGGGCCAATGGCATCTCGGAAGGGCCGCGGGTGGCCTAGTGGTTAACGTTCGTGACTGCCACGGAGAAGACCTCGGGTTCGATCCCAGGCAGGTACGAACGCTCGAATCACTAAATATCAGCCTTGCGTCGGATGGGTACGTTAAGCAGTCGGACCCCGGGTACTGCCCCCCCCCGGTAATAAATAAGGGCGTCTTTCTACCTCGCTTCCGTGTCACTTTCCTATCGGGCACTCTAGTTCAAATCTCCTAGCTTCCTATTTCTAAGGGTTGTTTAAGCCCTGGGGTCAGACACTCCCTTCCTAAAATCCTCTACATATGATCTGATCTGGCATCTCGGAACAGACGAACATGGGGAAGGATTACCTCATTACAGTAGCGCGCACTTGTTACAGTACTTCTGTCCGGTATCTGGAACTCCGCTCGTTCACCGATCAGAATGCTTTCCCATACGAGAATACCGCAGCCGCCATATCTATCCATTTTATTGATATTTCGGTGAGATACCAAGTGACTACCTCACCACATATTAGCTGACGTCCAGAATCGCAAGAGAGATTAAATCTGCTCTCATCAGTCAAGAGTACTGTACCCCACTGTTCTTCTGTGCAGTTCTTATGCTCTTCCGACCACTGTAAACAGTGTCTCTAGTGAGCAGTTGTTAATGGAACACAGCGTGCTGGTCGTCGGGCAAACAGTCCACACCTTTTAGTAGTCGCCTGGCCGCTGTAAACCACGATATTGTGGGTTCCTGTGCTCATGTTCAGCTGTTTTGCAAGGCTACTTGCTGTCTGGTGTTGGTACCCTCTTGGCCTGTAACTGAAGATAGCGGTCGTCCCTTGGGGGTGGCTCTGGGTGGATGACTACCACCGGTCTTTCGCACAGCTGTACCTATAATCCTGAAGGATGATCACACACACGATACGATGCTATGGGCGATAGCAAGCTCCTTGGTCCACACTCACAGTTCGTCCCTCTTCGAGCCTCCCAGTTATTCCACCACTCTTAAAATCATCAAGATGTTCTCGACGAGCCATTTCGTAGTCTCTAGCACATAACACAATTGAACGTCTTTAATATTTACGCACGCCGTCCGGGGAGTTCCGTTCAACTGATACTATTGGACTGCGTGAGTGCATTTTGTTCTCGCTTCACGCAAGCCATACGTCATCGTCCATTATTACGCTGGTGTTGTTGTTCCTGTTCCCATACACAGTCCTGAGTTAATTTATTTACGGTGTTGTTTTACTTTTCCCACATCGTCCTTAACTTTTGCGCACCAATGTAATTTTAGAGGAACTGGAATGTTTTTTTCGACAGTTCGGATTCAGTTGCTTTCCAAGCTACTTTTGGACCCACAAATTGAAATCCAAGGTTTACCAGGTTGATGTCCAGCTGCTGCAACACACCCACAGTGGTTCTGAAGTAACGTTGAGCCGTTGGAATCTCCGGGAAGAGATTTCATTTTATAAATTTTTTTACGTTTTGAATTTCGGCCCCGCCATTAAACCCATTGCGTACTATAAGCAGTCCCTTGGTGGTGATGTGTATAAGAGGATGAGGGTAACAAGCATCCAATCCGGATGCTTCAAGGTAGAATAAACGCAAAACTTCTTATCTGTGCATTCGGAGAGAGTTTATCATAACAAAATACTTTTTCCCTTCCTTTTTTTTTCCATCTGTTGTGTAAAGTTATGGAAACTTAACGACAAAGGACTTTATGACGTACACACACAAACTGCGAGGATGCAGCTCATTGTATCGCTGAACATCGCGCTTAACAGGTGCTTCCAGTGAGTTTACTAAGGATAGTAGAATAAGCTAAGTTCTAAAGGAGCTTACTTTTAAATCGATCTCCCGCCGCTTTGAGAAGAATGTATCTTTACTTTTTTCGTTTGTACAAAATCAGTCTCTGCGCCTTTGAATCAATCTCCTTTCACTGGCTACCAAAAGTTCTGTACATTTGTACATACTGTCCTGTAAAGAAAGAAGTATCGATGCATTACGCACTATTCTCTCGAAGAATTATTTCAAAATATTGTCATTTCTCTTTTACCTGTTTACCAGAACTTGAAAAAATTATAAAATGTTCTGTGAAGTGAGAGCAAAAATGTACTCATTTTTTGGAAATCTGTTTAATGCTCTTCTTTTCTAAGGACACTTTATTCGTCCAGCATTACATATTCATCTCTGGCCTTTTTCGAAATATTCAGGACCTGGTAATTTCAAGTTTTCCTCTGTTTATATACAAATGTACATATGTACAACGGGACAAAATTAATGGATATTATTTAACCTACTTCGTTTTGCTGACGACATAGTAATTTTTGCAAGTACCCCCTTAAAAAATTAAACAAAACTGATGTACAATCAACGAATGTCAATGAATGAAATACGGGATTACAGTATTGTATACAATACAAATTTGGAAGATGTGAATCCGTTTATTGGTGTAAATATGGCATCCATGTTAAGTCAGATACTATCTGAAAACTTGGAAATTTCGTCCTCCTGAAGCGGGAAACGAACCCGGGTCTCCCGGATAGCGCCCGGGTATGCTAACCAGTACATCACCCAGAACGACCAAGTTTCCGATTAATTTGAATATAATCGACACAGGATTCATTGATATTCAGCGCCTCCGGGGAAATCACAGGAATGAATTAATACCACGGCATGCCACCCAAATGTATGTGTACATACACGGTCGAGTCACATTATACCAGCTAATATCCAGAGTAGCCGCCGTGGGCAGCGCGTACAGCAGCTAGACTGGCTGGGAGTAACTTAATAAGGTGCTGGAAGGTGTTCACACGCATATGGAGCCATGCTGACAGCTGCTGGAGAGTGCGTGGTGAAGGATCCATAGAGGAAACAACACGATAGAGGTGGTACAACAGATGCTCAATTGGGTATAAGTCCGGGGAATTAGGGGGCCCAGGGAAGTATTTTGAAGTCTTCGTCGTGCTCTTCCAACCATTCTCGGACATTTCTAGCTGTGTGACACGTCGCATTGTAGTTCTGGAACATCCCATCCGCCCCAGGGAAGACAATCAGCATGTATAAGTATGCCTGGTCTGCAAGGTTGGATTCATACCGAATTCGGTTCATACCGCCTTCCACGGGTATGAGTGGACCCAGAGAATGCCACGAAAACTTTCCCAAGACCATAACGCTGCCCCCACCAGCTTGTGTTCTTCCAGCAATGATTGAAGAGTGTTTGTTTTCCGATGTTTCACGCCTTATACGACAACGTCCATCCGTTCGATGAAGCAGAGAACGTAAGCCATCGGAGAAGGCAATCCTTCGCCAATCAGCGGAGGTCCAATTCCGATACTGCCGTGCAAATGCAAGCCTTTTGTGCCGATGCTCCTTCGTTAACATAGGTGCAGTGACCATCCGTCTGCATCGGAGCCCCATACGCAGCAGGGTTCGCTGCACTGTCGTTTTAGACACACTTCCAGTAGCCCCCTGGTTCATTCGGCCAGTGAGTTGCTCCACTGTAGTGTGTCGATCGGCCCTCGCGCAATTTCATAGCCGACGTTCACCTCACACATCAATTTAACCTGGTGTTTCGCAGTTTTCACGTCGCTTATTCGCAATGGTGCCATTTCCCCAATCACGATACACTTTAACCACAGCAGTACGCGAACAGTTGACAAACTGCACTGTTCTAGAAATACTGTCATCCTTGCCCCGAAAGCTGATAATCATTCCTTTTTTCAAGATCTGATAAATCGCTCATTTTATTCATGACAGCAACGACTGATATGTTTTCAGATTGCCTACAGCACACCTTATATACCCTCCAAGCCAGCTCACAACAGGTGCCTTCCTTCATTGGCTATGAGCTGTGGCCGCGAAAAGTAGGAGGTTGTCACAATAATGTGACTCGACTGTGTATATGGCAACAAGGAAAGGTTAATATTAAATAAAAAAAGTCTTTAACAATGGGGATTGGGTATGAGGGGACAACTTTGTTTATTACTTTAATATTTTATTTGCCTTAATATACTGTCTATTGAATATAAAATTAGACATCTAATTTAGTTAAAACGTTGTATTTCAGATATGTTACCCTTTTTGCCATCATTTATTTCTTTGTTTTTCTCACCTGATCTCGCTGGTGCTACAGTCGAATGTGCTAGAAACGGAAATTGGTGGGACCCAGAAATTTTTCCATCGTAGGCAGATTTTCGCTTTTCAAAGATTTTGAAAAATCAACGATCGACAATACGTAATTGGCAACACCCACTTGGCAGTGGTGAAAATTCACGAAAATTCACACATATTATCGTCATCTATACCATAATTAAGAAATTGAAAACAGAACTTACCCATTTTGTACAATACATACATACTACGTACATCTATGCTTCTTTATTATTTAAAATAATCTTTAATAGTCGTTTGCTTTTGATTTTTTTCGCAAATACATTTTTCAACTTCGCATCGATCACCGCTAATCATGTTTAACAGTTTAGCATTATAAGGCTGAAGGCTTGCAACACTTATGAATAGTTTGTAAAGTGTCATAAGTTTTTATGTCATTTTCTATGTTCACTTCATCCTCATAGACTTCGTTTTTCTCATCTAGTCATCAATATTTTGAATGCCTGCTTTAGTGTAAACGTCACTGGGTTAACGGATTCATGCGCATGCATGTTTTCTGACGTAGCTTTGTTCGATAAATGTTGCAGAAATTCGTCGTCGAAATGCCGAGTATCATCACAAACATCTGTTACGAATCCTGCTTTGCGAAAAGACTTTTGTATTGTGAGGGGTGAAACATCATGGTAAGCTTTAGCTAGCCATTTAATTGCATTTAACACATTTACGGATTTTGCGAGCTCATTAACGCTGTTGCTGCTATTCATACTAGCAATGAGAGATTGCAAAAGGAGCTTCCGATATTTCATTTTCACAGTGTAAATTACTCCTTGATCGAGTGGTCGTGTTACAGCTGTTGTGTTGCTTGGTAAAATTGTTAAATTGATATTTGTCAATGCAATATGAGAGTGACAAGTAGCATTGTCTAAAAATAAAATGACTTTCCTGTTTTGTTCTTTCATTTTGTTGTTGAACATGTGAAGTACACTCCTCCATTATTTTCGCTGTCATCCAAGATTTTCTGTTTGCCTTCCATATCACTGGGAGGTCTTTGATGTTGACGTTTTTAAAACATCTCGGTTTTGTCGCTTTTCTTATCACCAGTGGCATTTCAAACTCTTCCATATTACAGCAGAAAAAGAACAGTGAGACGTTCTTTTGCATGTTTTCCGCCGATGCATTTGTCTCAAAGCAATGTCTCATCACATTTGAAAATATCCTGTGGTTTGTATTCACACGTTACATTTTTGAGATTTTCCTTCCGTATGTTTACCGCGTTATCAACAACGCCTTTGGCTTCACCGCAAAACAATTTACAGGCAATAAATACTATGTCTTTTTTTTTAAACTTACCAGCCAACCATTCGAAGCTTTGAACGAATTCTTCCCCAACTTTTCTGCTACTTCAAGAGCTTTGGCTTGTAAAATTGGACCTGATTTGTGCATTTCCATACTATATCAATGACATAGTATGGACATCCACAAATCATTTCCATACTATGTCATCGATATCTTCGTTTTCTATTCCTCTTTTAAAATTTGCGTCTTCAGTCCATTCTTCTTTTATTTCACTTTTCTTTTTTAGTGTCGTGTAAATTTGGGTTCTACCACATTTAAATAGCTCACACAGTTCTTTAACGGAAACACTTTGGTCATCATGCTGCTCAATAATTTTCATTTTCTGCTCAAGGGTCAGTACGTTGTACGGCTTACGACTATTGCTGGCCATTATTGCGATTTCAAGAGGGTTTGGAATTTTCTTTACACTTACGTATAGAGAAAGCACCCTAACATGATCGTGTCTAACATGCACTTCGTCACCGTCAGAGTTGGAGGTCGGACTTCGGAGTCTGTCGGCTAGGTCAGGAGGCGCCTGCTCCCTCCGACAGGTTCCGTTTATCAGCTTTTCGAACTCCACCGCTCATTTCTTGTTGGAAATTCCTTTCTCCTCTTTGTTTGTTTCCACCCCCACCCTCCTAGTGTCAGCGTTGCCGAAGGCAGGGCGAGAAAACCGGTTTCCTGGGACTCAGGTCCTGTTGGTTTACTTACTGTGTTATATGGAAATATTAAGACTATATTTAAATTGCAACTTTTGTCATTTTGTGGGCCAACGACAGTGAGAAATTTCCTCCCCAGTCAGAAAGGCGCCAAAAGCGCAGATCTATTTCGAAGAAGAATTTCTTCTTACGTCAAAGACAGAACGTGTAAGGGAATGGGACAGAGAGGAGTCTTCATGGCGATCTGGAGGAAAAAGTAGGAACGGCTTTGGCTCGAAGGCAAGAGCAGGAACACGACGAGGTAGAAAGATTTTCACGCGGGCTTGTAGCCACACGAGATAGGAACAGATTTGGCGGGAAAAGAGTAGAGAAGGCCATCCATAACATCCAACTCCCGCTGGAAGTATTTACTATCAGATCTGACCAACCATTATTCCAATATTTTCTCTCCCCCACCCCGTCTGATGAATAAAGATATGTGCAAAAGGAAACATCTGTCATAATGTCCAATTTTTAACTATACTTGTTTATTTGCTTCCCTGCTCCAACGACAGGAACCTGCAAACGATTCTTCTGATAAGTTGGCGTCTACCACAATACTTGAAACAAATCAAACCAACAACTGTATTTAGTAGCGATTCCGCATTAAGCAAGTTTTTCTTTTCCTGCGTCCTAAAATATGGCTTCCGTTTCCGCGTTAGACAGATTCCGCTTTAGTAATGTATTCATGCTATAGTAATTTCAGCGGTCCTGAAAACTTTTCGGTTTTAAGCAGTTTTCTGCTATGGACAGATTCCGTTTTAGGCAGATTCGACTGTATTATGTGAATGCTTTTGGCTTGACTTCCACCTAGGGAGATCGAGGCTAAGTCAGGTCTCTGCGAGGCCTTTCCCTTGATCTTCCCCTGCTGCTATTTTTAGGCTTATATGCAAATGTTTGAATTATTACCTTATTATGTAACAGCAAGATCAATAAATGAACTAAACTGAATTCAATTCAAATGAAGTTTTCAAGAATGGGGGACAAAGTGAGGAGGCCCCCCAAAACTCATGCTGCGTGCAGGACCCCGGTAATTCTAAATCCGCCACAGGTCTACCCAGCCTTCTAATTTCCGTTCCAACGAATGCAAGAACAAATATTTCAGCAAATAATCAACAGCATTCATCAC
The DNA here is from genome assembly GCA_039090855.1 of Macrothele yani. Taxonomy (NCBI): domain Eukaryota; kingdom Metazoa; phylum Arthropoda; class Arachnida; order Araneae; family Macrothelidae; genus Macrothele; species Macrothele yani. Next base: position 35,435,809 of record CM077011.1, read on the forward strand.
TAAGGAGATAACGAAATATGAAAAGCTAAACGTTTATTTATATAAGAATATTAAGCTATCACTGATGCTGTTCCATCAATGAAACAGAAGAATGACACTAAAGTAACCTAGAACTACACAAGACATAGGAGAGAGGAACTGCGGTTTTTCCGGTAACACAACGAGAATGACAAACGTTGAAACTTGTTCCAATTGCTTGTCAATAAAGAGCCTCCCAGCAGAGTGCTTAATTGCGCAGGAGTCGCAGAAGATTATGCTCAAGGGGGGGCGGAAGTAGAGGTTGTACATAAGCTGCGGATGGAAAATCTTTAATGTTTAAGGGGACCCTTGAAAGGCAGGGGAGGATCCAGGATTTTCGTGAGGGGAGAGTCGTAAGTGGCGGGAATAACCGGGGACCAATCTGATATTTTCCCTCAAAATGAAAACGTTATTAGTATGTCTATAAATTCTAATTAATTAACGAAAGTAATATACTTTTTAGTAATACTTTCTTTCACGTAAAAATATTCAATTTGTTATTAAAACCTAAAACTGAAGCTTTTCCTTGGTTCCTGAGAAGGGGGCGCGCGTCTCCCTCGCCTTCCTTCTGGACCCGCCTCTGCTGTAAGGTGCATATTTTCCATGTTAAATTAACAATTTTTGGCTACAATTATTTAAAAAAAATTGTTTTATTATTTCCGAAAAAAGATTTGTGGATACTTCCTGCATTCATGAAAATTGTAAACCAAAATACTATTATTCACAAAAAAAAAATTAATTTAATTTGATTTTTTTTTCATTTAATTTAATTTTCCACCTTGTAATTCGAAATTTTCCGAAAAAAGCTCAATTTAATTTTTTTAACAATTGATTTTAGAAAAATAGCTGGTTCTCATTATTCCACATCATCATCATCATCATTGTCAACCATTATCAATCCACTGCTGGACGAAGGTCTCCCCAAGTTTCCTCCACAACGGTCTGTCTTGTGCCAGTCTCCTCCATGTCCCTCCCGCATACTTTCGAATTTCATCCACCCATCTTCCATGTGGTCTTCTTCTGGGTCTTTTCCTGTCCCTTGGAATCCAATCTAAAATTTCGGCTGTCCATCGATGGTCTGTTCTTCTGGCAGTATGTCCAGCCCATTGCCATTTCAGGGATTTAACTCTGATCATGATGTCTTCCACTCTTGTCATTTTTCGGATCCACGTGTTCCTCTTCTTATCTCTCCTGGTTACACCAAGCATGCACCTCTGCATGCTTCTTTGAGTTGTCTGCAGCCTTTGTATGTCTCTTTTAGCTAAGGTCCACGTCTCTGCACCATACGTAAGCACTGGAAGGATGCATTGATCAAACACTTTTCTTTTAAGACATAATGGCATATTGCTCTTCAAAATTATGCTGTTTCTTCCAAAAGCTCTCCAGGCAAGTTTTGTACGCCGATCAATTTCTTCACCAATGTGACCCTCACTTGATATCTGCTGTCCAAGATAAACGTACGTGTCTGTTATCTCCAGCTTTTCTCCATCAATCGATAAATCTTCATTTCTTGTAAAAGCATTGTACATCACTTTTGTCTTCTGAAAGTTCATTTTTAATCCCACTTCTTTACTCTTGTCAGCAAGTTCCTGGATCATACTCTGTAGCTCTGATGGCGTAGTTGCAAAAATGACTATGTCATCAGCAAAACGAAGGTGGGTTAGATAATCTCCATTAATCTTTATCCCTTTGTTTTCCCAGTTCAGTGATTGAAAGACATTTTCCAATGTGGCATTAAAGAGCTTCGGAGATATGGTGTCACCTTGTCTCACTCCTTTTCCAATTTTTATGTGTGTTGTATTTTCAAACAGCCGAATCTTTGCACTTGCATTTTCATAGATGTTATTAATAATATTAATGTATGCATCTTCAATACCGCAGGATTTCAGAGCCATTGCAAATCCTGCGGTATTGAAGATGCATACATTAATATTATTAATTCCACATACATTCATTAATATATGTAAAAAATAATGCATCAATCATTAGTAGTTGCAGGAGGAAATGTCACATACATTCATTAATATATGTAAAAAATAATGCATCAATCATTAGTAGTTGCAGGAGGAAATGTACCTTAAGTATAAAAACCTCATTTTGAGAAAAAAAAAAAAAAAAAAAAATTTAAAGCTGCGTATGCTTAGCGGCAATGCATGAAGGAAAGGGCCAATAGAGTTTATTCTTTTGACACACCTTTTGTTTTCGTAGCTTAACTTAAATTATACATTTTTCAGCATTGTGTCCACTTTTTTTAAGCTAGAAAAACAAAATGATTTTTGTTTTCGAAAATTGCTTACAGGATCCCCTGTACTCCAAAGAAACCCACGATTTTTCCGCTGCCGTAATGGAGCTCTGCAGAACATACACACTAAGGAGCCAAAAATTCTGGGAGGGGTGTTGCCATTGCACCCATGCGGTACATGATATCGCCCGCAAACGACGTACATATCTCCGCAAGTCCAAGTAGTAGCATTCTTTGGACCGCGGGTAGCCTAGTGTTCAACGTTCGTGACTGCCACGGAAAAGACCTCGGGTTCGATCCCAGGCATGTACAAACGCTCGAACCACTAAATATCCGCCGTGTGTCGGATGGGCACGTTAAGTCCTCGGGCCATGGCCTCCCCGGTAACATTGCTGCAAATCACAGCGTAATTCAAGTAATTTCCGCCTGGCGTGCAACATTACCGCAAATCACAGCGTAATTCAAGTAATTTCCGCCTGGCGTGCAACATCGCCGCAAATCACAGCGCAATTCAATGCTGAGGCCGCAGTGGTAGTTTCAGCGTTTAGACAGTGCAACGTTCCCTGTGTTCTATGGGGTTCAGGAGACGACGGCCTACACAGGTGCCATTGCTGACCCGACGACACAAGGCTTTGCCGCATGGGCTCGGGAACACCGCCATTGAGCATAACATGACTAGAAACGTGTAGCTAGTCCGACGACACAAGGCTGCGTGTGCATCGCCTGGGCTCGGGAACACCGCCATTGGACATAAGATGACTGGAAACTTGTAGCCTGGTCCGACGACACAGGGATGTGTACCTCGCCTGGGCTCGAGAACACCGCCACTGGACATAAGATGACTAGAAACGTGTAGCTAGTCCGACGACGCAAGGCTGTGTGCATCGCTTGGGCTCGGGAACACCGCCATTGGACATAAGATGACTGGAAACGTGTAGCCTGGTCCGACGACACAGAGCTGTGTACCTCGCCTGGGCTCGAGAACACCGCCACTGGACATAAGATGACTAGAAACGTGTAGCTAGTCCGACGACACAAGGCTGCGTGTGCATCGCCTGGGCTCGGGAACACCGCCATTGGACATAAGATGACTGGAAACGTGTAGCCTGGTCCGACGACACAGAGCTGTGTACCTCGCCTGGGCTCGAGAACACCGCCACTGGACATAAGATGACTAGAAACGTGTAGCTAGTCCGACGACACAAGGCTGTGTGCATCGCTTGGGCTCGGGAACACCGCCATTGGACATAAGATGACTGGAAACTTGTAGTCTGGTCCGACGAATTGCGGTACTAACTGTTTCGGACAGATGGCCAATTCCGGTAAGTGGCAACAACCCCACGAGGCAATGGATCCAACATGCTTACAAGGGACAGTGAAGGCCGGTGGTGGCTCTGTTATGGTGTGGTGTGTTTTCTGCTGGAACGTATTAGGACCCTTATACCTCCGCAGACAGCTCTGACCTGTGCAGGCCACATAACCATCCTCAGGAATAATTTGCACCCGTTCATATCATGAAAATACTCCGATCTCTCCAACAGGACAATGCGCGACCGCACACGTACACAGTCGCCGGATTATAGGTGGAGGAATGTTCCAAGGAGCTTGACCCCCTCGTTCGCCGGATTGCGGTTGTAGGAATGCCCCAAGGAGCTTGGCATCCTGACTTGACCCCCTCGTTCGCCGGATTAAGGGTGGGGTTTTTTTTTTCTTTGGTTGTAGGTTCAACGACCACCGTGAGCAACTCAATGGGCTATAAGCAGTCGCCCGTCCCTAATTTAGGGTCACTGGTTCCAGGGAAGGGAGAGAGCCAGGGCCGTAAGACAAACACAACATCCATGCCTGACCGGGATTCGAACCCAGACCCTTTACGGACGAATGATCAGAGGCCAGCTCCTTAGACCACTGCGCCACCGGGGCGGCGGATTAAGGGTGGAGGAATGTTCCAAGAAGCTTGGCATCCTGACTTGACACCCTCGTTCACCAGATTAAGGGTGGAGGTATGTTCCAAGAAGCTTGGCATCCTGACTTAACCCCTCGTTCGCCAGATTTAAGCACCATCTAACACATTTGGATGTTGTTCAACGTGTCATCAATCCTCCACCGGCGAATATTACGGAATTGTGGGACGGTCTTTAGGTAGCATGGTGTGCACTCTCTCCACAGTACTACATAGAGCTCGTGGAGTTTATTCCCAGTCGCATTCCTGCCGTTATTCGACCACGAGGAGGATCAACGCGGTATTAGAGGGTTATCCCAGTTTTTTGGCACTTCAGTGTAATAACGCATTTTTTAATATGATTTCAATGTAATCTTCTCACTGAGAGCTTTTTTTTTAATCGTACATTTTTTCTTTAACCTAATAAAGTTTACCGAAAATGGTGAGTAGAGTCATGCTCATGTGCTCCCACAGACGTGGAGTTATGAAGACGCCCTTCTGTTAACACACCACTGTATGCGACAAATTTCTATAAGAACAATTTCATTGAACACACACATTTTCCAATATTTATGAGACCACCACTGAAAGACATACGATGTAATCAATTCTATGTAGCACTGAATCAATCAAGATGTCACCAAGACCTAGTGTCGTTAGCTCGACGCGTTGTTCTCAATATTACAAACTAGTTCCCATATGCAATGCTAATAGGATTCAAGCGCACTTATGGATTTCCGAATAGATTTCCTCAATAAACCCATCAATTAAAGATATTAAAAATTAATTTGATCGGAGGAATAAATTTGCCCACGCACAACACCTACAAGACTTTTTGCTAATTGTCAGGTATTTTAGGCAATTTCCGTATCGAATAACATCCCACACGATCACAACACGCTGATAATCATCGCTCTCAGGTGTTAATTAATTACGATACGAACAAGATATGAGGCTGTCTTAGTCACCGAAAGAACATTTTGCCGTGGGCGAAGAAATATAAGCCCTGTTATCTGCCCGAGGATCTCCACCGGGGACGCGCGCTTTGGAGCAGCGTCCTAATTTGATGAGGTATCAAAAAATAATATAGTAGAGGGGAAAAAAAAAATTTCGCTGAACCGGTTGGCAGGGTTTCTCAAAACGCGGCTCTCTTGTTTCTTAAATTAATGCTAGGAAGTCGAAAGAACACTTTTGACGGCTTATCTTCCATTTCGGGAAGAAAAGCTGTTCTTGAGAGTGGGGACCAACCTTTATTATCATCATAGGCAGGCTAATCGGGAAAGCTCATAAATTACTGCACTTTACTTTCACCCCAACATTTTGATTCAAATGTTCCATCATATTGGTATTTACCGAAATATACAATTAAAATCGTATTAACTTTATCTTACTATATGTTTAAAAGGCAAGACTTGCGACGACGTGGATAACTTTTTAACCATAAACAAATAACTATGCACGCTGTTTAACAGAAGAAGACTAACATTTATACTGTTCTCATCGTCTTATCCGTTACAGTTCCACGTTTAATATTTTGTTTACATCTTTTTCCTTTTGTTTGGAGTTTTTTTTTTTTTTTTTTTTCGGGTTCGATGGAAGTGGAAGCACACAGTTGTAGGTTGTAAGATGTTTTACTTTACTAGTGCTGAGTAATACTTACACATATTTCACATGATGGTGATATACCCCAAAAAAATATTTGGTGAGAACATGAAAATTTCTGATTTTAAAACATTTGCAAAGAAAGCCATTCTGTGTTCCCAAAACTCTGATGTTGACAAATTAAATAAGAATGTTCATGATCTCTTAGAGGGGACAGCAAGCACATCCTTAAGCTCTGATTCAATTGATACCAATGGCGAAGAAAATACTGAACAGTATTATCCTATAGAGTTTTTAAATGAGCAAACTCCATCAGGAATGCCACTTCACAGACTGAAGTTGAACATTGGAGCTATTATAATCCTCCTGAGAAACATCAATACACAACGAGGTTTATGCAGTGGAACAAGACTGATAGTTAAGGAACTAAAACCCAATTTGATCATTGCAGAAGTACTCACAGGCTGGTAAAAATGTTTTTATTCCACGAATTGGCCTCGCACCTCCTGATATAGACCTCCCATTCACATTAAGAAATATTCACATCAACCAATATCCCATTCACATCAACCAATATCCTACTATCACCTTCACAATGGAACTTGAACAAAATGGTATATTACCCTTTCTGGACATTTTATTAACTCGTGACTTGACTTCTAACCTTATCAAATTATCCGTCTGTAGAAAACCGACCTTCACACCTTGTCTTATATTTTTTATCTCTTCGCACCCCCCGGAACACAAAGCTTCAGCCTTACGTTTTTTAATTAAACGAGCATTTACTCATTCCTCTACCCGTAAGATACGTCAGGACGAACTAGCTCTTATACAGAACATGGCCATATCATTTGGATATCCCGCCTGCTTCTTTCGGGAACTTCTACAGAAATTTGAAAGACTAAGATTTACGACGTTGTCAAGGGAAGTCGTTCCCCCTATATACGTTGGTAAAGTTGATTTCATCATTCCCGTAGTTTCTATATTGCGGAAGGTATGTAATAAATATAATATTAAATTTGGAATTTGCACCAAAAACATTTTTTCTACCATACGTAACGACAGAGATCAAGTTGCCACTTTGAATAAAGCAGGAATATATCGTATCCCATTGCTTCCCTCGGCTCCTAACGAAGATATCAAATACTACATAGGTTCTACCCTTAGAAGTCTGAACATTAGATTGTCTGAACATAAATATGCACTTCGAACTGACTGCATTTCTACTTCATTTACTACAGCTGTTCGCCAGGAGGTTACTCTCCCGATTGGCCTAATACAATAGTACTCTCCTCCAATGTAAACAAACAAACCGTCTTTTTTACCGAGAGTCTGTATATAATCTCTTATGGTAATACCTGTTGTAACTTGGACTTACCTGTTTTTGTTCCTAGACAATGGAGAAAAATAATTACTTCTCCCATTCAAAAAACTGAAGAAGAGGACCTTAATTAATCGATTATATTATTTGTACATATTACTTTTGTTCTGCTGTTTTTCTCAATTGGCATCACCTGCGGTTTTGAACAAATGTATTGTGGGTCTCGCGGGGGAGACTGGTTATATATTGAGGCACTTCCCTAGCTTTGTGGCACTGTTGGGTGGCCTGAGGACGGGTGCTATTGTAGCCCCGAAAGATCTTGCCATTTTTTAAATATTTTAAAATCATGTCTTTTATTGTAAATAAAGTTTTTATTGTACAGTCAGAGATGTTGGTTTGATGATATCGTACGGAGACAGCACGCCTCTAAGTAATTATTAAGACGACGACAATTTCCTGCAAAACTCACTTTTGCTATGACCATTAATAAGTCTCACGGTCAAACACTCGAGAAAGTAGGTTATCTACCTTCCTGAACCAGTGTTTAGCGATGGACAACTTTATGTTGCATTGACAAGAGTTCCACGGCTTGATGATGTCACAGTTAAAGTAGTCCATGAGCCAGAACAAGAAAAAATACTTTCAGATTCCGAAAAGATATTTACAAAAAATATCGTGTACAAACATATTTTCCAACGTCGTTGACTCGATTGATAAATGCTAAAAAACAACAACAATACAACCCCCCCCCAAGAAAAAAAAACAAAAAAAAACATGGGGTAGCACATCCTCCCTCACCAAGGGAGGATTATCATCTGGCAAACGCTTCCGTATTTTGTATTTCTATGCATGGACAGTGAAGCACATCAAAGGTATGTTTCAATGCATACTCATTATTTATGATTACTCCGCAAAAGATAACAAACGCTTGAATAGCAATAAGTGATTTCTAGAAACCGTTGTATTCTTATCTCAATGGGGTTTACAACTAGTTATGTAATGTGTTCCTTAAATGTTATGTAAACAATTAAATTGAACCTTGGACAGGAGCTCACAGAAATTAATACTTCTACGTACAGTTATAATATTCATAACCAAGCTTTTTTGAGACTTACTACACCTAGAACACAAACTACTAAACAAAGCCTAGATTATTCTGGTCTGGAGTTTCCCAACTCTTTGCCTGCAGAATTAATATCTATTAATAATTTCAATTTCTTTAAAAATAAATTAAAACACTACTTACTTAACAACTGATATCCATTCATTAGCGCAAGATGGGAAGTTGATTGACAGGGATTATTCGACTGAGGGGAAAATGCCAGGGACTTACCAGGTGAAGATTCGGTGACCAAGGGACGGGGGATCTATACGATAAGGATTGGGGGGAGGGGGGCAAATCATGTTTTTCGTTACTTTAACATTATTTTTTCCTTGATATGCTGCTAATTCAATATTATGATTAGATGTTTAATTTGATATTTGTTTCCTTTTTTGACTTTGTTGCTCTTATATCAATGTTCTTGTCTTGACTTAAACCTAGGGAGATCAAAGGCTGGTCAGGTCTCCTCGAGGCCTTTTCCTTGATCTTCCCTGCTGTTATTTTTATGTTTATGCTTAACTATGCAGCAGAATTATTAATTTAATATGTAACAGCAATATCAATAAATGAAATGAAATTAAAAAATAAATTCTAAACGTGGTACATCAGATTTATTCTATTATGCTTGCTGAGAATGAATTGTCACAAAATTAAAAACATCATCCTATTTATTTTAAAGGTTAATCTCAATGTGAACTTATTTATCATATTTTTCGGCTTATAAGTCTAATGGATTATCTTTACCCATTTATAAGTCGATCCTAGGTATAAGACGAAGTTAATAAAACAGATAATGTTCCGAAATTCTGCAACTATATTTTTAATATTTCAGTAAATATTAAAAGGAAAAGAAAGTGAGGTAAGTTCTGTGTTTATCATTTCGGAGAAAAGTTGACTTCCGTAAGCTTATTTTTTCCTACGCAACTGTGTTCCTCCCTCCGACCGACCAGTACGAAAAGTATTTTTAATGTTTCAGTGGGTCTCAAAGTAAAACTGAACTAAGAAACCAAAAGAAATTTGGATTTCAAACGGGAACGTGAAATAAATTAAGTTAAGCATCATAAATGAAACCAACAGTTCATTTTATTTATGTTGAGAGAGAAATTTAAGAGACTGGCAGACCGAAAAAAAGACTGCCTTCGCTACCCCTGGACATTACTGTTCTTAAAGCACCATGCGCCGCCGACTGTCGACACGATTGTCGCCAGCCAATCAACTGCGTGTCAGACACATGTTTCAGAGGTAACACTGCAAGATGAAATGGTGCAAGCGTTACAGTTCAGGTGCCTTTGAAAAACCAGTGGTAAACACCACACTCGGGGTCTTGTAGTGATTGCGAGGGGAATGCAATTAACATACAGCGGATACCACTTCAAATCGCTCATGGCAATTTCAATACTTCTATCGAACGGAAATACCCATTTCAGGAGTTTTTAAAGAAATCTTTAGTGAACGGAAAATTAAATTTCGTACGCTTTCGGAATGGGTTTCTTACAGAAGGTGCTCACACATTTTTAGAACGATTTTCCTGCAATATAATTAATGTTTAAAATAAAATTATTTCTTCCTTAAATGTTCTATCTGATATCCCTTTCTCTGGACTATGAAACTACATCTAGATTTCCAAGATAACAGGGCATTTCTTAGAATTGGTAGTGGTACTTTATTCCACTCCTCTTCCACTGCTTTCCATAGTCCAATCATTGTTTTAGGTCTGCGTTTAGAAAGCGCCCTCTTTTTAGCAGTCCAAAGGAACAATAGTCCATTGGTAACACATCAGGGGACTTAGAAGATATAGACTAGATATCAGTCTATTTTTTTTTTTTTCATTTTTCCATGAAACAGAGTGGTAGCCTTTTCCTGATGGGGTACTCACTGAAGACTCTGGATAAAACAAAAGGTACTTCCTCTTTATATACCGAGTGATTCATCTAAGTGTGTACAAACTTCTGGGAGGGGTAGGTTGCACAGCGACAAATCGGAATCACATAACAATGCAGGATCGGAAACGCAATCTTCATTCGGTAGATGGCGTTGTTCGGCCGCGAGACTGCTCATACGTTCTTTCAGGATACCGTGATTTGTAAACCGCCCGCAGAGGTAGAATGGCTGAGTTCACGAACGCGGAAATGGCTGATATGTACCTCGCATACAGAGCAGAGGACTGCAACGGACGAGCCGCCGTGCGACTGTACCAGGAAAGGTACGCGATGAGACGAGTGCCAAACCACCAAGTGTTTGCACGGCTGCATCAGAGGTTATGAGACACTGGTTCTTTCCAGGAGCCTGCCAGGTGTCGGGAACGATGGGTACGTAACTCCTGCCATCGAAGAGATTGTGTTAAGTCATGCAGTGCCTGCACACGAGTAATTGCTCCTAGACTCGTTCTGTACCAACCACCGTATGGAGGAAGACCAATTGCATCCATATCATGCGCAGCGTGTTCAGACACTAAGCCTTGGGGATTGCCCTCAGCGCATTACATTTGCGCAATGGTACCTGCAGAAGAGTGCGGCAGAACTTCAATTTCCTGCATCTGTGCTGTTCAGACTAACAGCGCTTTACACGGGAAGGTTACTTCAATGCACATAACGCACATGTATGGGCGGTGGAGAACCCCCATGATGTACAACCACGTGCAGCAGAAAATAGTTTTGCTGTTAATGTTTGGGCCGGCATTGTCGAGCACCACTTAATTGGTCCCTGACTCTATACACTAGCACATGAAGATGGAGTTTCCGACCCTGCGTTGCTATGAGATACCGATTTGTCTCTGTGCAACCTACCCTTCCCAGAAGTTTGTACACGCTTAGCTGAATCACCCTTTACACTGAAGAGCAATTGAATTAAAGACAGCTGGCGTTATGCAAATGTGGCTCTGTGGGTGGGCCTGTAAACGGAAAAGACATGATGTATGCAGCGATCCGACAATTAAGGAGTGATGCGACGGGAATCAGTAAGAGTCGGACGCAGTATGGGTAAGACGAAAGATTTGAGCGCATTTGATCGTGGGCAAATTGTCGGGGCCCGACGAATGGGTCACTCCATCTCGGAAGTCGTGCAGGTACTGGGATTTTCACGAGCCACTGTGTCACGGGTGCACTGGTACATTGAATCCGGTAAAACCATCCTTGCAAGAGCCAACTGCCGTGGATGAGCGGGGTCATCGTCGGCTAGCTCACATTGTAACAGCGGATAGACGAGCCACATTGCAAGAAATCACTCGGCAGTTTAACGCTGGTGCACAAAAACGTGTAAGCAGCCACACCATCCAGAACCATCTTCTCGCTATGGGGTACAGTAGCCATCGTCCTATGGGGGCACCGCTGCTGACCGCACATCACAGGGTGCAAAGATTTACATGGGCGCTGGAACATCCCCACTGGACCCTAGGCATGTGGAAAAATGTTGCCTGGACTGATGATTTGAGATTCACGTTGGTACATGCGGATGGCAGGATACGAGTACGGCGCAAACCACATGAAGCGATGGATCCTTCTTGCCAGCAGGGTACTCTTCAAGCTGGTGGGGGTGGCATTCTCGTCTGGGGACTGTTTACGTGGACCGAATTGTGACCCCTGGTACGTATGATATCGTCCCTCACAAGTCAACGTTAACGGGATATCCTGGACGACCATTTGCTCCCGTTTGTGCGTCTTGAAAATCTCACTGGGGACCTAATCTTGCAACAAAACAATGCAGCTCCCGAATTGTATCCGAATGGTTGGATGAACACTCCACTGAAGTGATCTCTCTTCCTTTGCCAGCTAGGTCACCTAACCTCAATCCCAGCGAGTACATCTGGGATGCCATCGAGAGAGATGTTCGAGGCTCTGACCCCCCTCCATCAAATCTTCGTGAACTGTGGGAGATTGTTCAGGGGTCGTGGATCCGTATGGCTTCCCAACGCTTCCGCTGTCTTGTCGAGTTCATGCCGAGACGAATCGCCGCCGCTGTCGTCAGGGCGAAAGGTGGTGCTACACGTTACTAGACAGGTATCTCTAATTCAATTGCTCTTCAGTGTATATATGAGTTAAAATATTTTCATAATATATAGAATTGATTTTAAATTTCTTTTCAACTCTTTTTAACTTATTTCCCATTGTACGAGAAATCAGAAGTAATCATGAATCCTTCACTGAAGCTTTCTTTGGATTCTTGGAACCAAATGTCTAAGTCTTTTTCTGCTCTTTTGCAATAAATCGACCTTTTCTGTTACCGTCGTTTAGGCAGATCATGCTTCATCAATAATCACAATAAATTCCACCTATTTCTGGCTAAGTAATTTTCATAAAGAAGTCTACACTGTGTTCTGCTCTCAGTCACGTGCACCGGCAAAAAGGTGGTGAACGTTTTTGTTCTCCGATTCAAATCTTTATTACCTACTTTACAGTTGAAACAGGGATTTTTAACGACTTAGAGATTGCTCTTTGGGAGTCGATGGATTTTCTTAAGACCAGAGACCTTACTTTTGAAATAGTCGTAAAAGTACGTTCATTCTTTATATATTTTTTTGTGTTCCTTTTCCTGTTGAAAGCAATGCTTGACGATTTCACCCTCTATTATTAATAATATTCAAAAATGCTAATTTCATGGTTTTCACAGCGTTTTTTAATTACAGAATATAAATATTTCATTTCGTAAAGAGCAAAAACAACCTATCCACAGTTTGCTTACTTGCGCCATTTTCTTAGCAGACGATGTTTAACTGCAGCAGATGGTTCTTTGGTGTTCAACTGACACACTGTTGGCAGTTTCAATTCTCTGAACTTCTTTTTTTCTGTCATTTTTTATAAAAACGTCCTAAAAATGTGTGAAAATTCTCCATTATAAACGTAATATTGCGTTTCGGGGGCACGTATCACGACAGAATATAAGGCACAATGTTTAATTTTGCTTTTTTCTGATTGAAAAGTTTCAATGACCCACCAAAGTAGAGGCCCGGGCTTTTGAAGAAAAGAGTCATCTTATACGTCAAAAAATACAGTAATTCTGTAATATGGCAATAATTGAAATGCAAATACACTGCTGGCCACCCAAAGTGCAACTCCAAGAAGGAAGCATCCCATTGGCCTTATATTCACAGCATGCGTCGCCCGCCATGAGACATGCAAACGATTAGCTTTGCAGGGCATATGCAAATCATGTGCGCCCGGCACACCACCTGGGAAGCACTATAAGAAGGATGCACAGAAGGCGGGGTGTAAGTAGTGGAAGTGTGTTGTGCAGCCTGACTTGTGCGTGGGAAGCTTCCTGTTGCCTCGTCGCAGAATACGGCAGTCATTCCAGCACGTTTCGGAGTTCGACAGAGGACGAATAGTGGCTTATCGCGACAGCGGTTTATCGTACCGAGACATCGGCGCCTGTGTGGGACGACATCCAGCCACAGTGAGGCGAGTATGGATTCGGTGGGTGCAGGAGGGACGGACGGACCGACGTGAGTGATTGCCGTGGCACACCACCGAACGATAGGACCAGCATGTTGTGCGGCAGTCATTGACGGCTCGCATCGCCACATCACGAACGTTAGCGCAGGAATTAGGGTGTGTTACGCAACAACCTGTGCCAGCACGTACCGTTCGACGTCGTCTGCAGGAGCGTAGACTTGTCGTACGGCGCCCATTGCTCCGATTACCATTGATATTACACCACCGGCGAGTGCGGCGGCAGTGGGCCGTTGAACGCTGCACTTGGACTACGGAATGGCACGACATTGTCTTCTCCGACGAATCCAGCTTCTGCCTGCAAGACCACGATGGTCGGATCCGCGTGTGGCGGCACCGCGGCGAGAGACTGTATGATGCCTGCATTATGCATCGCCATAAAAGTCCGTCGCCTGGCGTTATGGTTTGGGGCGCAATTGGAAATGACACCCGCACCCCTCTGGTACGCATCGCCGGTACACTCAACAGCCACCGCTACATCTCCGACGTTTTGGAGCCTGTAGTCCTTCCTTACCTGCAGGACCTGCCAGCAGCCACGTTTCAACAGAACAATGCGCGCTCGCACGTGTCACGCATCGTGTAACAATTCTTCACCGCCCACTAGGTGTCACTACTGCCGTGGCCCGCCTTTTCTCCCGATAGGTCGCCCATCGAACACGTCTGGTCGCTGATCGGCAAGCAAGTGGCCCGGCAAGCACCACCCGCGGCTACGCCTGATGAACTGTGGCAACGTGTAGAAGCAGTCTGGACCGACATACCCCAAGCCCACATCCAAAGCCTCTTTCTTTCGATGCCGCGGCGTGTAGCGGCCGTTATTGCCATCCATGAGGGCCACACGAACTATTGATGTCTGCGTGTTCCGCAAGTCGCACGAGCCTGTAAGCTCAATCGTTTCATCTTTGTATCTGTTGTTATGCGTCTAGTAAATCCGGCTTTGCTATCTCGTGTCCTTCTTGGTGTTGCATTTTGGGTGGCCAGCAGTGTATATAGAGAAAAACAAGCGCGGACACAGAGAAACGCATGGTGCCCAAAGCCACCCCCCACCCCCTGGGATTTTTATACATGTTTTAATTTTGCGCCCAAACAACTATTCTTCCTTTAAGCAAAAACACAATGTCACCCTTAACGTAAATTAAAAAAAAAAAAACACTTTCGAACATCTTTGCTGTACGCTGTGATCATGTGCTGCCGTCCAATCTGTAGCAACTTCGCGATTCTTTTTTTTTTTTTGATTGGAGGTTTAACGACTACCGTGAGCAACTCAATGGGCTATAAGCAGTCGCCCGTCCCTAATTTAGGGTCACTGGTTCCAGGGAAGGGAGAGAACCAGTGCCGTAAAACAAACAACATTCATGCCTCACCGGGATTCGAACCCGGACCCCGTTCGGACGAATGATCAGAGGCCATCGCTTAGACCACTGCGCCACCGGGGTGGCACTTCGCGATTCAATCATTTCCGCATGCTTGTTTTTTAATGAAGGTTTAACGACCACCGTGAGCAACTCAATGGCTATAAAGCAGTCGCCTGTCCTTAACTTGAGGCCACTGATTCCAAGGAGGGGAGAGAGCCCGTGCCGTAAAATAAACACAGCATCCATGCCTCATAGGGATTCGAACTCGGACTCTTTTCGGACGAATGGTCATAAGCCAACGCTTAGACCACTGCACCATCAGGGCTGCCTGGTGAGGCATGAATGTTGTGTTTGTCTTACGGCACTGGCTCTCTCCCTTCCCTGGAACCAGTGATCCTAAAATTTAAGGACCGCCGACGGCATATAGCCCATTGAGTTGCTCACGGTGGTAGTTAAACTTCCAATAAGAAAAAAAAATGCCTCACCGGGATTTGGACCCATCTCGGACGAATGATTAGAAGCAAAGGTTTAGACAACTGCGCCGCCGAGGTGGCACCGCATGGTTCAACATTCTTTAAGAATAACTCCAGCATCTGGTATGTTCCATATTTCGACGAATGGAGCCAACAGGCGCATCACGCTATTAGGTAAGTGGATCCAATAAACTGGCAACTCAGTGTATATATATATGACATGTATTATGCTGTTTTGTAGGGATATAAAAATTTGAAATTGAAAACCAAACGTAAACTTTTTAGGTATGAACCTTCCGGACAAAAAAAAAAAAAAAAAAAAAAAAGTAAAGTTGCGTTTTTTCTGTTCCTTTAAATTTAGTTGAGAACACAGTAAAACTTGCTTAAAACGAGCCCGTATTTTGCGAGCAAAGCAGCACCTTTTGTTTGTTATATCGTTAATTCAAAGTTAATTTCGTCGTTCTTAACGAACAAAGTTAAATTAAATGCCCGGATTTAACGAGGATGAAAAAGTGAAGATGATGAGGTAACAAAATTTAATGAAATTCCATATTTAACCAGAAAGCACTGTCCTGGAATGGAGAATAAAAATGGTGGTGTACAACAGCGCAGGCGAACCCTTGTGTGCTAGTGGAAGAGTGTTGATAGAAAGGCAATGGGGGCCGCCCCTCTGGCGCAGTGTTTATACCAGTGCTGTAGTTGTAAAATCAGCAGAGGGTATACTATGAGCAAATCCTAAAAATCGGAGCTTATACTACATCGATAAAAAAAAAAAAGGCACAGTACCCTCGTGAGGGGTACCGTGCCTTTTTAACAATTATGACTATGAGATCACTTACCGATATCAATAAAGTATCTTCTCCTCTCTCCTGTCAATTATGACACGTTGAAGAGCATGCACAAGATAATTTTAATTATTATTGAAATATCCCATAAAGCCTGAGCCTCAGAACACTGCCCCGCAGTGGTCTAAGCGATGGCCTCCGATCATTCCGTCTGAAAGGGGTCCGGGTTCAAATTCCGGTGAAGCATGGATGTTGTGTTTGTCTTACGGTACTGTCTCTCTCCCTTCCGTGAAACCAGTTACCCTAAATTAGGGTCGGGCGACTGCTTATAGCCCATTGAGTTGCTCACGGTGGCCGTTAAACCTCCAACAACGAAAAAAAAAAAATGCCTGACGAGATAAGTCCTTACAAGCACTGTTCTCTAGAAGAAACTTTTTATCTACTATCAGTTGCTGAACGATGATTCATCAACCAAGATCTTACATATTTTTCGGGAATAAATCGTTCAACGGGTAGTTCATTTGAATTTATGAACATCAGGTTAGATACATTGGAGATTAACAAAGATGCTCTGAGATCGGTTATAATGTTGCTCATTAAACTGAATATTCGTGCGCATTCAGCTGTCGAACAAGGCAGAGTAGAAATCGTTCTTAAGAGAGGTTTTAAGTTTTTCTGGTACAACTTGGACGTTTTCAGTATATTCTCTCATTCTATGAATAGCTTGCAATGTTATCAACATTAAAACGTCTACAGATTCGGCTTGTTTCTAGTGCTCCATAGCGCACGTAGTCTGTTTTAATATTTATGCGCTCTAATGAAGAAATATCTTTAAGAAGTTGTACATTTTCACTGTTTGAATCTGAACGTCCTGTCAACCGTGCTTTGAATAAACCGGTTTGGTTAATAGGTACAATTTTGTTGTTAGGAATCAATGGGGTATTTTAAAAAAGATTCCTCGGGCACGGCTGATGCTAAATGAGTTTTTTCCCCAGGATTTTCTCCTAAGCTCTCAATAATTCTTATGGTTCTTTTTGTTAGATATTCAGCTCTTGGCAGTGATGTTGTTCGAGATTGAAGTTCTGTTGATAATATGAACATTGAAGGTATACGCTGTTCTGTCAAAAAAAAAAAAAGAAAAGCAGAGCCCTCCATTACAGCCCTGGTTTATACATATTATCACGTACGAATATTTTTTCACAGTTGGAATTTTCAACGGTGGATTTAGCGTGCGTCCTGACTTAACGAGCGTTTCCATTGGTCCCGGAGTTCTCGTTATAAGTGGGATTTACTGTGAATTCTTAATTCTTCTTCACACCTTCGCGGATTATCCCTGGCACTCACACGAAATGTTGAGGGAGTGAATAAACTGCATTTGATTTCTTAGTTATAAGCGGGATTTAGTGTAAATTAATTCTTATTCACAACTTCACTGATTATCCCTCGCACTTACACGAAATATTAAAGGGGGTGAATAAACTGCCCTTTGTTTAGTTACCAAAGGGATTTACTGTAAATTCTTAATTCTTCTTCACACTGTAACATCCTGGACTTCCATGCGCCAGAGCGCGAACTGATATCGCCGAGCGTGAAGCAACCATGTCTCGTGACTTGGAGTTTGATGTCCTGCGTGCAATGGAGATTTCGTGGTCAGATTTGTTTTGGATTATGGAAGAATGTGACGTGTGGAGCGGGCCAAGTTGAAGTATTTTAAGATTGTATAATGAAGTGTAATAAACTGCCGGACAATTGCTAAGGACGGATGACAATCGCAACTATAAAATGGAAGGCAGGAAAATTTGGAAATTAGCATAAGTGCGGGTTACAGTAAGACGTTTTGTGCGTATGAAAATTTTGGATTGCCAAACTTGTTCGTGACGTCATAGCGCTGATAAGAGATATAAAGGATTTGACGCGTATTGACCGTTGTTGTTCAAACGCAAAGTTGAAAGGGAAAGACTCAATTGACGAACTTCCAGTTTTCAGTATGTCTTCCCGACATCTCCTAGATGATTTTACGCGTGGCCGTATTATTGGCAAGATTGAAGAAGGGCGAAAAATAACAGATGTTGCCAGGGAGTTCGACGTCAGCCACAGTGTTGTTTCAAGGCTTTGGAAATCATTTCAAACAAATAGAGAGTGTAGCAAACGTCACGGGGAGGTCGTGTTCCCAGTACGACACCTGCAGAAGATCGGTACATAGTGCTATCAACAAAAAGATACCGGCGCAGCACAGCTAGTGAGGTAGCAAATCAGTTTATGGCTGCTGGCAAGCGGATTTCCCGAAAAACTGTCGCCAGACGTTTGCATGAAGGAGGACTATACGCCCGCCGTCCTGTTGTGTGCATCCCATTGTCCAGACGTCATCGTACCGCCCGTTTGCAATGGTGCCATCAAC
The DNA here is from genome assembly GCA_039090855.1 of Macrothele yani. Classification (NCBI taxonomy): domain Eukaryota; kingdom Metazoa; phylum Arthropoda; class Arachnida; order Araneae; family Macrothelidae; genus Macrothele; species Macrothele yani. Next base: position 35,454,485 of record CM077011.1, read on the forward strand.
ATCGCAATTGGACTGATAACGACTGGTCTGCTGTCCTCTTCTCAGATGAGAGTAGATAGTCTATCGTCTGATTGTCGACGACAACTGATCTGGCGTGATAGTGGTACTGCATATTGTCCAGCAAACATACAGGAAAGGGACCGATATCCGACATGTAGTGTCATGGTATGGGCTGGTATCATGATCAATGGCCGTACGTCCCTCTATGTGCTTCTAATTGGGACTATGACTAGCCAACGATACATTAATGATGTTCTGCTACCTCATGCTCGCATGTTCCGTGGTGCTGTCGGTGATAGATTCATTTTCATGGACGACAACGCAACATGTCATCGAACAGTCGCTGTCCAGGAGCGTCTTGAGAGCAAGGATATTCAACACCTCGTATGGCCAGCACGTTCTCCAGATCTGGAATAAATTACCCCAACAGCTGCTTGATAATGTTGTGCAAAGCATGACACGACGTGTGGAATCTTGCATCGCCCTCCATGGTGGCCATATCCCGTATTAACATCTTACGCCGGAACGCCTGCGGACGGTAATTGCATTTTTTTCACGTTTACGTATTCTGCACAAAATGGCCTGTTTGTCCCTTGAACACATTCCAAAGCCTTCTGGATTTCAGAGCACAATAAATTGTCTTTCTTGTAATGTCCTGGCATTCTGACATTATTTTATTTCACTTGGCATCCAATCACACTTACTTTTTTATGCGCTATATAGCCCTTTATGATCAGTCCTTAGCAATTGTCCAGCAGTGTAGTAATCGTAACACTTAATAGTATTTGTACGAGTTAAATGTAAATAAATTACTTTGATGTATAACCCGTGATTCTGTGATGTTACAACACTTTCGCTGATTATTCCTCGTACTCACACGAAATGTTAAGGGGAGTGAATAAACTGCACTTTGATGTTTAAGGCAATACGGAAAACATACATGCATATTTGAGTATTCCATAATTCGGTTTCTATAAATACATCTCCATATTTCTCCTGAAATTTCATTAGTGGTCGACCAACCGGTTGACCGCTTGGTCAGAGGTTTCTGTTTAATTGTCCGAAGTGCCCCCGGTATAGAGCTTCGGCTAAGGCACGAGTGCTGTGTTTGCCCTTCGACGCTGGTGGTCCTCTTTCCTGAGACGAGTGACCCTAAATTAGGGACGGTTAACTCCTTACTGCCTGAGATGTCCATGTCGATTTCAACAGTCAGATGTTCAGCACAAAAGAAATCGCCATAACTACCCTAAAATGAAAAAACAACAACAAAAAACCCCTCTTGATGAAACTTTAGGTTCTCTAAAGTTTACTGCCAAAAACACACGGTAAAAAATGAGTGGTGGGAAATTCACGAAAAATTCTTGAAAACAATGTGTAGTTAAGTTGCCAGTAGGTCCCAGACTTTTAATGAAACTTCAGTTCCAAAACTTTCGAGGAAACCAGCATTTTTGACAGGCTTTACGTTTTTACTATTCCCCTATCCCTTGTTTTAAGAAAAGGCAGTTTCGGAATTTTCCGCTTTTATACAGAAATTTTCCCAAAATACGGATTTTGACGTTTTCAATTCCATTTCAGAAAAAACTTCACTTTTGTTCTTTTAAAGCGGACGCATTCCAGAACTTTATCTGAAGTAAAAGTCATTTTTGCCCGTGATGAGTATCGAGCCCGCCATCGTTTGAATTCAAATCAGCAACGCTACTGACTGAGCTACCGAGACACTTTACACCAGGTCTAGGTACAAACAAAGAGGACGGGATTCGCACAATGGAAGAAATGTTTTTCGTTGTGAATGCGGATTAATTAGTCATTTCATTTTCTGTACAAGCTTATTACTTTTCTGAATAAGTTCGTAATAATTTTGTTTTTTCTATACGACTTACTGGAAATTACATGCTTTTTCCATCATGAATTTTCAAAGCAACTATGTTTTGGAACTAGATTTTTTATACCGACAAATTTCAGTTATGTTTAAGAAAAGGTGAAATGTACTACTTCGTAGAATTATTTCACAAAAGCCCTAAATATAAGATTTCCCTCATATTAGCAATAATAGCTTTTGAGTTATGTGGTCACAGACAGATAAAAAGACATACCATCAATCAAACGAAACTTCAAAATCCCTTAATTTTTTTTTTTTTTTTTTACGGCAACGCAATATACATTTGCACCAACTGGGTGCGCGTATTCCTTGCCGCACTAACATTAATATAAACAAGAAAGATGACGCCGAATTTTCGGGTGTAATAAGCACTTCTTTTGAATCCGTTCTGACGCAAGTTAAATTTATCAAAGCTATTCAAAGTAACTGGAACCGGTATGGAAAACAATAGTATCTGACTGAAGAAAGAAGTTTTTCAATCGGGTTTTTATAATCCCTCAGATATTGCTGTAAACGGAATCGTGAGCTTACGCCCTCTGGCTGCAGACTTGTGCGTTAAGAAAAACATGAATTTATATGAGAAACATTTCGCACCGGAAACGCTCTCCAACACAGAAAGAATGTTTCAAATCGGACTCTTAGAAACAGAGATATCGACAAAAATAAGATGTGACTTTACGTCCCTTAGTGGAAAAACCATGCATTATTTTAGGAAGAAAGTATTCTCAAAGGTTTTTCCCATATGAGCGGTATCGGTCCAAGAAAAAAAAAAAAAAAAATTGTCGAGTTTTCAGGAGCCCAGATTTTGCTACAAATACATCAGAAGCAGAAATTAGCACTTATGCCCCCTGATGACGAAACCATTCTTTACCAAACACTAGAAATTATAAGAAAAATATTTTTCATCGTGTGTTGTATGCGATACAGGAAAAAGTTTCCAAATCGGAGTTTTAGAAGCAAAGATATAGGGGGAAACGCAATTTACCTCTACGTCCCCTAGCAGAAAGTCTATGATTTTCTTGAAAATTTTGAAATTACATGAAAAACATGTCACACTGAAAACGCTATCTAACAAAGAACGAATATTTCAAATCGGACTCCTAGACGTAGACATATTGACAAAAATAAGTTATACATCTACGCCCAGTGGCGGAGAAACTATGGACTATTTTAAGAAGAAAATATTCCGAAAAAGTTTATCGATGTGAGTGGCATCAGTCCACGAAATAATTCTTTCAATCGATATTTTATAAGCTCAGATTTTATGGCAAATACATCAGAAGCAAAAATTAACACTTGCCCCCTTGTTGGCCAAAGTATTTTTTACCAAAGATTTGAAATTATGTGCAAAAGATTTTCCAACAGGAGGTGTATCCGCTGAAGAAAAATATATTTTTCAATTCGGAGTTTTAGAAGAGTTATCGGGAAAAATGTAATTTATTTTTACGCCCCCTAGCGGAAAATCTATGCGTAATTTGAAAAAGTAACTATATCTAAAATACTCTTCGACATAAATAGAATCGAAATATAAAATAATTTCTTCAATCAGATGTTTAGAAGCAAATACATGTATGTGGAATAAAACGTATTTTTGAATTCGATATCTGCATTTACGCCCTCTAGTGGCAAAATTGTACATCGTAAAAACAAAACAAAATGAAGGATCATCATTCGCAGCTTCCCAATGCAAAAATGATTTTTCAAATCGGACAAATAATTGCAGAGATATCGTGTCTATACAGACGGATGGAAGGACAAAACCATAACATAAGCACGATCTTTTTTTACAAAAGACGTGCTGAAAAGAGAAATCTCCAAATAACGGTCACAGCTCGAACCGGGAGAAAATTACCTTTGTTAAGAGGTTAGGCTTAAGTTAGCATTGCTAAGCCGTTGCGTTTCTGCAAAAGCAGAATAAGTACATGAAGCTTATGCACAACAAAGCAAACGTTGCAGTGCTTTTTCCAAATGCTGACTGCTGAATAAAACTGAATATAATAAATAAATAGTTCATGATGTAGAGGATTTTAATAAAGCAGTGCCTGACGTCTGATCCTAAACAGCCTTTAGAATTAGCAAGCTAGGATTAGGGTATGCCATATGAAAAAAAGGTTAGACAGTGAAGTGTAGCCGCAATGGTTATTTTTTTTTTTTGGAGGTTTAACGAGCACCGTGAGCAACTCAATGGGCTATAAGCAGTCGCCCGTCCCTAATTTAGGGTCACTGGTTCCAGGGAAGGGAGAGAGCCAGTGCCGTAAGACAAACACAACATCCACGCCTCACCGGGATTCGAACCCGGACCCCGTTCGGACAAATGATCGGAGGCCATCGCTTAGACCACTGCGCCACCGGGGCGGCACCGCAATGGTTACAGAGGGTGCGTCGAAAGTTTTGCAATATTTGCATAAACCCATGTGCTGCGGTGGGTATGTCACGTGTTTAAATTGGTTCAAGTCGCGCACTGCAGTCAGTCGAAAGGGATATAAAGTGGTAGTCGTTGCTGTGAACAGTACTGCATGTCGTCGTCCTGTCTGTGGTTGGGACGCCTAAAAGATGAAAAGCCCGGCTAATTAAGGAACATTTGCTGTACAAGTTTGAACTCGTCCATAAGCTACCCAAGCAGCACGAAACATTCTGGTTGCGGTCCTGTGGTCCACGAAACAGGTTTCGTGGACCACAGGACCGCAACCAGATGGTTCAAGAAATTTCTCTCAGGTGACAGAAACCTCAACGATCAGCCAAGGGTCAGGTAGGCTGCAAACCATGGATTCGGAGGCTGGTAAAGGCAAATCCGACAACCAGCACTCTGAGATTATCAGACGTGCTGGGCATATTACAGACCTCAGCAAGGTCTACAGGATCTGCCGCGTTGTCTCTCACGAACTGGCACCAGCTGAAGCAAACCGCCGAGCGGAAGATTACACGAAACTCCTAGAAAACCCGCGCGATGTACGTTTCATCAAGAGAATTGTTACATGCGATGAAAAGTGGGTCTATTTCCGTAATCCTAACACACAACAGCAGTGGTTGAGCCCTGGCCAGCTGTTGCCAAGCGTGGGCACTTCGAGCACAAGGTGATGCTCTGCGTCTGGTGGAATTTCGAGGGGATAAATCCATTACGAATTTGTTCCAGACGGTCGGACCATCAACGCCAACCTCTACTCTGAACAGTTGGAGCGGATGTATGTCGTTTTGGAGGAGAAGCAGCAGGCACTGGTGAACAGAAACCGCGCTCTCCTACAGCAGGACAACGCTCGGCCTCATACCGCTCGAACGACCCGGGCAAAACTCCAGGAACTTGAGGGCATGGAATTGATGCCACACGCAGCACATAATTCGGACCTTGCCCCGTCGGATTACTACATGTTCCGGTCCATGGCCACTCCCTCCGTGGGCGGCACTTCAACAACCAGGTGGAGGTTGCAGCTGGGATGAAGAAATTCTTCGTCTCGAAGGACAAGAACTGGTACCGCCGCGGAATCGAAGAAATGGCAGACAGATGGCTATAAAGCAGTGCAACACGATGGCTTATACTTTGAATGTTAGCCAGCTTTCGTCGTAAAGTTACGTATGAATACAAAGTGATCCGAATATTGCAAAACTTTCGCCTCACCCTCTGTAAATGACCGCTTGCCGTAAAGAAGGAACAGAGCCCACAGGAACCAAACCAAGAAATACAGCTGCCAACAGAAAGCATTCCAGGACCCATCAACCACCGCAGCAGCCCCCGTGGACGATTGAAACATACATGGAAGCTGCAGCTAACCTCACTTAGAACCAAACTTTTAACTCCTTTCTTTTCACTTAAGGCTGTCTTTGAATGAGTGTTAAGCTTCATCTTCTGCGATAGATGGCGCAAAATATCGCTCCTTTGGCGTGGAGTTTACGTCTTGAGGGATTGTCCCAGAAGTTTGCGTCAGCGAATGACTGAAGACCTTACCATGTTCAGAATGGAAGCGGTCTCTCGTTGGCTCCACAATGAAAAGACAAAATACGAGCTGTTACGTTTTAACCAATGACATTGTTTAGGGTTGGAGCTTAGTAGGTAGGCGTAGTTTCTGTCTCAAATTCAAGTGTTTTCTTGTAATGTACACATTTTCTCTTCAAAAAATGAACGTACAGTAGAATTTAAGATGATCTACAGAAGACAAGATTCCAATCTCACTTCAGTGCCCATTCTTTGATTTCTATTTGGCCTAGATAATTAAAAAAAAATCGGACAGAAATGAGAGATTGCGTTTCTTCCACACAGAAACACTGCCAAGTAAACTTCTGGTGCCATCTAGTGCCAAATTGGAATACTTACGAGTCAGATATATTGAATTTTAAAAGAAATTCTGACAATTTTTTCGGAAAAATAACCGCAACACGATTTTCTATGGGTCGTTTTTATTTGTGCTCAAAATTTAAAACTCTACAAAGTAATAGTTTTCGAGAAAATGTGTGCAAAAGAATTTGCATTACAGATATAGGACAGAATTTCCGTTACTCTCATTCAAAGACAGCCTTAAGCATACCTCTGTACCCGCCATAACCTAACCCACTACGTCTATAGCAATATACACTATATCTACCAACAAGTAATTGGACACCTCTGCAATCGACGATATCTGCGGTCCTGATACACGTCACGGCCGCCGCCGTTAAATATCGTGTGGGAAACAACAACGCAACCAGTCGCATGCAAGATGCCACGCAGTTCGGAGCTCTCTGATTTCGAGAAAGGTGTAACGTCGGGTATCACAGAAATGGCCGATCCATACGTGACATATCCAGCGTGTTGAAGTACCCAAAATCGACAGTGGCATACGTGAATGGCAAGTGGAAGATGAGAGGTGACTGCCGGAGTGTGCTCCGACCCGGCAGATCCACAAACCTGGGAGGTAGAGACCGACGGGTGCTGGCCAGAGAAATTCGGAAGAACCGCACCAAATCGATGGGCCACATCCGCGAGGAGTTTCAACAGGCATCCGGAAGTGTTCTTTCGATGAATACCATCTGTAAGGAAGCCCATCTGCTCGGTTGTCATGGACGTGTAGCCGCCCACAAGCCTTTGATCACCAAGTCCAATAGAGCTGCTCGGCTAACGTGGTGCAAAGAACGTCGACAGTGCGTCGTTGAACAGTGGAAACAGGTTCTCTGGAGCGACGAATCAAGGTTCACCCTCTACCGTTCGGATGGCAGGGTCTGGGTTTGGCGTCTGCCTGGAGAACGCCACCTGCCGGAATGTATTGTGCCAACTGTGAAGTTCGGCGGCGGTGGAATTATGCTATGGGGGTGTTTCTCCTGGTATGGCACGGGACCCTTGGTTGCAATTCCTGGTAGACTCAACGCCGAGACCTACTGCACCATTTTGGATGACCATGCGCTTCCTACGTTGTGGCAGTTTTACGGGGTGGACCCATGTTACTTTCAGGATGACAGTGCCACCTGCCATGTTGCGAGGTCCACCATGGCTTGGTATGGTGACAATGGGGTTAATCGAATTGACTGGCCTGCGCAAAGCCCGGACCTTAACCCTATCGAGCACCTCTGGGACGAGTTGGAGCGTCGACTTAAGGGGTGCCCCCTCCCCACCGTCCGAAGTCGGTGAAGGAACTGACCTGTCTTCTCCAAGCCGAGTGGAAGAAAATACTGCTAGCCGTCGTACAACGCCTGGTTGAGAGTATGCCCCGGAGGGTCGCAGGTGTAATAGCCGCTCGTGGAGGCTCGACCAACTATTGAAGGTGAATAAACTTCGTTTTCCTTTGCTATCACTGGTGTCCAATTACTTGTTGATAGATAGTGCACTTTGTTCCAATCTTATCCCTTCTGCCGAAGTAACTACGTAAAATCCTAAGGGACAGGATATCAGTTAGATCTCCTTCCGGTAGAAGGGGGAGGCTGTCTGTGGTGTCCACTGACCGCTATTAAAAGGATTAGTTATATGCGGGGGTTAATGTTAATTCTACGGAAGCTGTTCATTACCAAACAAAATTTTCCGTTGCTCAGATGTTACCATTGTTTGAAGGTGTTCGTTAATGGAGGTTTCACGGTATAAAAGTATTCGATCTCGGTTCAGAACCTCAAAATTAGATCCGCCAGCAGAAGACTGAAATTAAACAGTTAATTAAACCTGAAGTATTTTCGCTAACAGCTCTTATTACCGGAAAATTTCCGTCATAGGGATACGGAAAAATGAGAACAGAAATTTACAAAAAAATCACGGAAAGGTCATCTGAAAATTCAGGAATTTTTTTTTTATAAAGACCTCTTAAAAACTGTAATTTTCAGTTATATACCGGCGAAAGATTAACAGAGTATTTCTGTCAATTTACGAACGAAAACCCAGTTTTTTTTTCTCGTCATTTCGCGAAAAAAGGGTATACTTTGTTAATTCAGGAATGAAATCACAGAAAATGGCTTGTCAATTTCAGAATTTTTTTTTCTTTACGGTGGAGATCATGTTTTCCAAATTTCTTGGAATAAAAATGTTAAAGGAATTTTCTTTAATAAAAAAAAAAAAAAACGTTATCGCCGATTGCCGGTTTTGCGATCCGGACATGAGCACAAGCTATAATGAAAAGATATTCCGAAAAAATCGACGGTGAAGGCAACGTTCTTTTTATTTCCGCAGTGCTTGACAGAAGACAGATATAAAAAAAATTACAAAAGGAAAAAAAAAAAAAAAAAAAAGTTGAACGCCAGTAGTTTCTTTTTTTAGGTCACCTGAAGTTCTTAAACTGGGAAAAGAACACAAGCTATCCGCTTGAAAGAAAAGGGTTTAAGTATCGGCAAACAGTAGAACACAGATTTCAGCTACTGTTCTGTGCTTCCCCTCTCTCCAGCGGGGACTCGAAGTGACATATTTGACTGTTGCCAACACGAAGGAGATTATATCACGCCTCGCGGGCAACGACTCACGTACGACAACGACGGCGGCGGCCATTTGTCAAAATCCTGTCAGTGGAAAAGTAAAAAAAAAAAAAAAATCTTTAAAATTCAATATTTGTTGTGGAGTGGGTGAGAGCGGAGGAAGGTAAGATCCTGAAACGGAACGAACATCAAAATCTTTTCTATTCTTCGATTACAGCATTTCTTTTTCTAATCTCCCAGACCCGTGTGTTACGTTTTGGAATTGGAAGAAAATCGCCAAGTGCGTAAGAGTTGCCAGATTTGAAAAATGGGATCAGCTGAAGATTTCGTTTCAGCGGAAGGAAATTTTTTCGTGGAGGAACGTGACGCTTGTAAGAAAGGATAGAGAACGTCGCAGAAAAGTTCCTGACGTATTTGGTACAAAAATCAACGCAAAATTTCTGGTATGCATACAATTCTCATATGGCAACTTGAAAAATAACAATCTTTTACTTAATCAAATACTTAATCGCATTTTGGTTTTCGACGTGAAAGATCAAACAAGAAAGATCACACCGAATTTTCGGTTGTAATGGGCATGTCTTTTGAATCCTTTATGGCGCGAATTAAATTTATCAAAGTTATTCAAAGTCAATGCTACCGGTTTGAAAAAAAAAATCACCACTAGATTTCTGCAATCGATAAAACATTCAGAAATAGAAACAGCTACGTACTTCAACCAGCAGCTGAAAAGTATGTTACGAAAATTAACACACACTCTCTCTCTCTCTCTCTCTCTCTCTCACTTATATCACCAAGCTGTTCTCTGAGATTCAGAAGTTAGCTCCACAAAGAAATACAAACTCCCAGGTAATTTTTACTTATTGTTGCCGTATCAAACTTTTTTTTTTTTTTTTTTTTGATTGGAGGTTTAACGACCACCGTGAACAACTCAATGGGCTATAAGCAGTCGCCCGTCCCTAATTTAGGGTCACTAGTTCCAGGGAAGAGAGAGAACCAGTGCCGTAAGACAAACACAACATCCATGCCTCACCGGGATTCGAACCCGGACCCCGTTCGGACGAATGATCAGAGGCCATCGCTTAGACCACTGCGCCACCGGGGCGGCCCGTATCAAACTTCTCCATTTACAGCGATCTTGACATACAACTCGGGCTTCACTGACATCCATTACACGCCGTACACAAGATCTTCTATACCTCGTACTCAATGTTTTTCTCATGCGGACACTCCTGAATCTGATCCTCCCATGACTTCCTCGGCATTTCCTTCCTGCCACCGGGCTAATAAGATTTTCTTAATCAGCATCTCATCACTCATTCTTTCAACATGGCAAAACCGCCGAAGCATATTAGTCTCCACCTTGCTAACAACATTTTGCTTACATCACACAACTGTAACACATCTTCATTCCTCACACAATCAGAACGTGTCTTGCCACAAACTACCGTAAGTAACGCAATTCTCCAGCACACAAACAACTATGTTTCTTCTGCAGTACCCAGGCTTCATTGGCATACATCAGAGTGAGAACAATAACACTTTCATTCACAGCCATGCGGGACACTCTTGAGAACCCATAATTCCTGTGAAAGCCTCCCAAAGCAGCAATCACTTTCAATGAAGAATTCACTCGCCTACTAATTTCACCATCCAATTTTTTCTCTTTGTCAAACATGCTTCCTAAATACACAAACTCATCCACCTAGTCAATCACTGTGCCGTTTAGACTTATTACATTCAGTACTACCAGTCTCTCTCTCTCTCTCTCTTTAAAAACCATAACTTTGGTTTTACCCTTATTTATACTCAGTTTGAATTTCATGCAAACTTCGTACATCTGGGACAACATACTGTGCAACTCACTTTTGCTCTGTGCCAACAGGACAGTGTCATCAGCATACAGCAATCTGAACACACCGATATCACCCAGACATAAACCAGTATCATGCATGCACGCATCCATAAATATATTAAACAGCCATGGTGACATTAAACAACCTTGTCTGACTCCTGCACCAACAGAAAACCATTTTGATACACCATTCACTCGTACACAAGCTCTACTGCCAGCATACATGACTTTTACACTATTACGTAGGTTCCCAGTAACACCATATTTATTCAATACCTTCCACAAAAGTGTCTTATTTAGTCGGTCGTAAGCTTTCTCTAAATCGATGAAGGCAGCAAAAACTTTATTACCAACAGCCAGATACTTTTCAATCATGCGTAATGAAAAAATTTGGTTAGCGCAGCTTTTACTAGGCACAAAACCACTCTGAACATACCACACTTTCGCTGATGTTTGACCCCGTTCTTTTACAATAAGGACCTTACCAAACACTTTCCCTGGCACACTCAGTAGGCTAATACCATGATAGTTCTTGCAGTTAACAAATGGCGCACAAAACGGTCTTTACAGTAGAAGGAAGCTATCGGAGGCAAAAGATTTTCAAATCGAACAATCACACAGAAGAAATATACAGTGCGAGTCAAAAGGCCTTAGACAAATTTTAAGGGTCAGTCAGGCATACAAACACAAATCATTTTGACATAGGAAGGTGTGGTCGCAAAGGCAACGGGCGATCGCTAGAGGGGCTCTTTGACAGTGAATTAACCAAAAGAAAAGGATACCAGATAAAGTGTACAACACAGGTTTAATGCAATACAGGTTTACAATGACACAACACAGATTTACAGTTCAAGTATGAATAACAACAGTACAGTGACAAGTAGTACGTAGTATTACAGTTACATGTATCAACAACAAACCTTTTACAGTACCTTAATACTTAAAGTGTTCAAAGGACTTGCCGTCCGAAGCGATACACGCTTCGCAACGTCGACGCGTGTGCCGTCGTACTCTTTCAAAGATACAAGGCCTATCACGGATCCGTGCAGCTGCTTCAATGACTCTCGCGACGAGGTCTTCGTCGGTCGTCACAGGGGCTTTGTAAACAAGGTTCTTCATGTAGCCCCACAGGAAGATATCAAGGGGGCGGGGGGCACATAACGGGGCCGCCCCGGCCAATCCATCTCGCTGGGTAAGTTGCATCGAGATAGTGCCGCACAATCTGACTGAAATGTGCGGGTGCCTCGTCGTGCTGAAACCACATGTTACGGCGAATGCCTGCCGGTACGTTATGGAGTAACTCTGGTAACACATCCTCTAAAAATATCCGATACGTTCTCCTGTCGATCCGTGGTGGCAGAAGGTATGGACCTAGGAAACAATCTCCCACAATGCCTGCCCAAACATTTATGGGGATTTGTTATTGCGCACCATGTGACCTTGTTGCTCGTGGGCTTTCAAACGCCCACACGTGCCATTTATGCACATTCACAACACGGTCCTTTGAAATTGCAGCTCCGTCCGTGCAACAAGCCCAGGCTGGAAAAATCGGCCAGCGCTGCAGCTTCTTGCAAAAACCAAACTGCAAATGTGAGTCGCCAGGATTAATCTCCAGCTCAGAGTGTCGGGACACGTTGAATGGGGTAAGGGTGTAAATACTCATCGTACAGTACGCATCACACTGGATTGCGAAACGCCAAGGTTACGAGAAATGGTTCGCGTACTTATACTTTGGTCGTGTGATCACTTCTTCCGTGACAGGTGAACGCGTCATTTGGTTCGACCACAATGTCTGCTTAACTTCGAATGACCCTATTATTGTACACAATCGTTGGTGCAAACGCCCAAACGTCTGATGATGGGACACCCGCCGATTTGGGTAGCGTTGACGATACAAACGCTGTGCTGCACGGCCATTTCCTTTCGCTTCCCCATAAATTAAATGCATCTCTGCCATCTCCGCACGAGTGTACTCCTGCATCCTACTTACTTCGGCAACGTCCGCGCCTTGAATGATCGTGCCACGCACGTCCCAACTCACTCGCTTGCAAAGAGCCTCTCCTCTAGCGGTCGTCCGTTGCGTTTGCGACCACAAGTTCCTTTGTAGAAAAGACTTGTGTTTGTATGCCTGACCTACTCTTAAAGTTTGTCTAAGGACTTTTGACTCTCCCTGTAGAAGGAAACATGATATAACGCTACGCCTAATACGCATAATGGAAAAGTTGAAAATAGGCGGAAAATATTCTTCGTGGAGAAAATGCTAATAAAAAAAACTTTTCAGATAAGTCTCTAGGAAACAGAAATAGCAAAAAAAAAAAAAAAAAAAAAGGTATTGATTTTTACGCCCTCAAGCGGGAAATTTGTGCATTATTCAAAGAGGGTAATGCTCCACATCTCTACTGTAGCGAATGGCATTGTAAAAAAGAAAGTAAAGAACTGCAATGCCTATGAAGAACTACGGTGCTGAAGAATATGCCGTAAAAGTTACTCAAAGTCAAATTCCTCTTTTGCAGGCTCTTCTTTTGAAAACAGTTTAACTGGCGAAACAATAGTGATGAAAAATAACTAAAGCAACTTGAATGCCTTCCAAATGTGTACAGTGAGTATAATTTACAAATCCATCGAAACGTATTATTTAGTTTATTCATCGGATTAATTCTGTGTAGTGATGAGTCATTCGCTAATGATTCGTCCACAGTGAATGACTCTTCATTGCGAATGGTCCGCTCTCATGTCAGTGAATGAGAATTCAGTCCGCCATTACTGCGACACACACTAAAGACGCAGTTCGATTTCGATGAAATTTTAGTATGTGGCATGGGACCAGCTGGGAATAAACCCTATTGAAAATGGGTGAACTGGGGTCAAAGGTCAGGACATAGGAGCGGAATCACTTCCACCGCCATTATGCGTCCTAACTTACGTAAAAATGCTTCGATTTAGATAAAATGTTAGTATGTTGTAGGAGCCTGCCTGGGGACAAATCCTGTTGAAAATGGGCGAAATGGGGTCAAAGGTTAGGACACAGGAGCGGAATATATTCCATAGCCCTTATGCATCATAACTTACGTAAAAATGCTTCGATTGCGACAAAACTTTATCATGTTATTTCGGAGGTATACTGAACCGGTTCTGTTAAATATCATCGAAATGGGATCAAAGGTCAGGGCACAGGAGCGAGATTTATTCCACAGCCATTATCCTCATAACTTGAGTGATAACTTCAGTAATGATTTCTGGAATGTTGGAAAGCGTATCATAATCAATGCATTGCATGAGTTTACCAACTTGTTCAACCTACGGTTAGAAAGCGTAAACAACGAAAACCTGAAGAGAACAAATGGAGAAAACACATTATGGCACTGAGAAAAGAAGATGGTACAGTAACAAGAAAGAGAGGGTAAAGTTCAACAAGAGTGAAATATTTCTACTCAAAACTTTACGAAAGTGATGATACATCTTACGAAAGGTACCATCACCGAAGTCTATCTAGTTCTCCCGGCAGAAGTTACACATGCAATTAAGACCATGAGACGGGGAAGATCTCCAGAAGAAGATGGAATTACTCTGGACATGAAACAAGTGGATAAATTGAAACTACTCTCGCCCAAGGTTTCACAAAATGTCCCAAATGAAGGAAAGATTCCTGAGGAATGGAATAATGCTACAATGATCCTGCTACAAAAAAGGTGACGTCGAGGATCTCAGGAACTACAGGCTCATCAGCGGTTTATAAAACCTTCACTAAGGTTCTTTCACATCGCTTGAAGGTAACACTGGACATGCTCAACAGAGAGAACAACATAGATTCAGAACTAATTGAAAGAACGAGAGAATATGAACTCTCATTGTATATGGCTTTTATTGATTAAGAAAACGCCTTTGATTCCGTGAAACCATCAGCAGTTACAATGGCTTAGAAATTCTGCGGTAATGAAGATGCATACATTAGCATTATTAATATTATCTATGAAAATGCAAGTGCAAATGCTCAGATATTTCAGGATACAGCACCAATAAATATTGGAAAAGGAATGAAACAAAGTGACGCCATTTATTCCAAACTCTTTAAAGCCACGTTGTACATTTTACAATGTAAAATGTCTTTCAATCATTTGCTGGGGAAACAAAGGGATAAAGATTATTGGGGATTATTTAACTTCTCTTCGTTTTGCTGATGACAGTCATTTTTCAAACTACCCATTCAGAGCTGCAGAGAATGATCCAGGAACGTGCTGACAAGAGTAAAGAAGTGGGATTAAAAATCAACGTTCAGAAGACAAAATTAATGTACAATGCTTTTACAAGAAATGAAGATTTATCGATTGTCGCGGAAAAATTAGAGGTAACTGATGCCTACCAGCATTTACACCTTGGGCAAAAGATATCAAGCGAAGGACACATTGATTAAGAAATTAATCAGCGTTTAAAAATTGTTTGAAGTGCATTTGGAAGAAACAGTGCAATTTTCAAGAGCGATAGGCATTATGTCTTAAAGAAATTTTAATCAATACATCCTTCCAGTGTTTACGTATGGAGCAGAGAAATTGACCTTTACTAAAAATGATATACACATATAGAAGCTGCAGACAACAGAAAGAGCCACGGTGGGGCGCATACTTGGTGTAACCAAGAAAGAGAAGAAAAGAAACTCATGTATCAGGAAAATAACAAGAGTGGAAAAAATCATGATCAGAGTAAAATATCTGAAATGGCAATGACCTAGACAATAAATAGGAAGATTTTCACAATGAGCTAGATGTATTACCAGAAGAACGGACCTCAGAAAACCGAAAATTTAGACTGGATTCCATAGGAGAGGAAATGACTCAGAAGGCCACGTGGGAGATGGGTGGATGAAATTCGAAAGCATGCGGGAGTGACACGGGAAGAGGCCGACTCAAAACAGACCGTTGTGGAAAGAACTTGCGGAGTTCTTCCTCCAACAGAGGATTGATAATGGTTGACAACGATTATATATCATCATCATTATCAAAAATTATCAATCCACTGCTGGACGAAGGTCTCCCCAAGTTTCCTCCACGACGGTCTGTCTTGTGCTAGTCCCCTCTATGTCACTCGCGCATACTTTCGAATTTCATCCACCCATCTCCCATGTGGTCTTCTTCTGGGTCTTTTCCTGTCCCTTGGAATCCAATCTAAAATTTCTGCTGTCCATCGATGGTCTGTCCTTCTGGCAGTATGTCCAGCCCATTGCCATTTCAGGGACTTAACTCTGATCATGATGACTTCCACTCTTGTTATTTTTCTGATCCACGAGTTCCTCTTCCATCTCTCCCGGTTACACCAAGCATGCACCTCTACATGCAGCTTTCAGTTGTCTGCAGCCTTTGTATGTCTCTTTTAGTTAAGGTCCACGTCTCTGCACAATACGTAAGCACTGGAGGGATGCATTGATCAAACACCTTTCTTTTAAGACATAATGACATATTGCTCTTGGAAATTATGCTGTTTCTTCCAAAAGCTCTCCAGGGAAGTTTTGTACGCTGATTAATTTCTTCATCAATGTGACCCTCACTTGATATCTGCTGTCCAAGATAAACGTACGTATCTGTTATCTCAAGCTTTTCTCCATCAATCGATAAATCTTCATGTCTTGTAAAAGCATTGAACATCACTTTTGTCTTCTGAAAGTTCATTTTTAATCCCACTTCTTTACTCTTGTCAGCAAGTTCCTGGATCATACTCTGCAGCTCTGATGGGGTAGTTGCAAAAATGACTACGTCATCAGCAAAACAAAGGTGGGTTAGATAATCTCCATTAATCTTTATCCCTTTGTTTTCCCAGTTCCGTGATTGAAAGAAATTTTTCAATGTGGCATTAAAAAGCTTCGGAGATATGGTGCCACCTTTTCTCACTCGCTTTCCAATTTTTATGTGTGTTGTATTTTCAAACAGCAGAATCTTTGCACTTGCATTTTCATAGATGTTATTAACAATATTAATGTATGCATCTTCAATACCGCAGGATTTCAGAGCCATTGTAACTGCTGATGGTTTCACCGAATCAAAGGCCTTTTTATAATCGATAAAAGCCATGCACAATGAAAGTTCATATTCCCTTGCTCTTTCAATTAGTTCTGTCAGTACGTGGATATGATCTATGGTGCTGTAGCCATTCCTGAATCCAGCTTTTTCTCTCGGTTGAGCCATGTTCAGTGTTACCTTCAAGCGGTGTGAAAGAACTTTAGTGAAGATTTTGTAAACCATTGATAGGAGGCTGATAGGTCTGTAGTTCTTGAGATCCTCAATGTCGCCTTTTTTATGTAGCAGGATCATAGTAGCATTGTTCCAATCCTCAGGAATCTTCCTTTCATTAAGGCATCGAGTAAAAATTTGGGCGAGTACTGTTTCGATTTCTCCACTTGCTTCTTGTATGATGTCTACAGTAATTCCATCTTCTCCTGGAGCTTTCCCCCGCTTCATGTTCTTGATTGCATGAGCAACTTCTGCTGGGAGGACTGGAAGAACTCTGGTACCTTTCATGATGCCTGGAGTACATGTGTCATCCCTTTCATATAATTGTGAGTAGAAATCTTTCACTTTTGTCAAAATTTCCCCTCTATTTCTTGTTACAGAACCATCTTCTTTTCTCAGTGCGATACTCTGTTTTCTTCCCTTACTGAGATGTCCCTGTGGGCGGCCATGTAAACGGAAACGACATGACGTATGCAGCGATCCGACAATATAAGGAGTGATGCGACGGGAATCAGTAAGAGTCGGACGCAGTATGGGTAAGACGAAGGATCTAAGCGCATTTGATCGTGGGAAAATTGTCGGGGCCAGACGAATGGGTCACTCCATCTCGGAAGTCGTTTGGCACTGGAATTTTCACGAGCCACTGTGTCACGGGTGCACTGTGGGTACATCGAATCCGGAAGAACCATCCCTGCAAGTTCCAACTGCCGTGGAAAACAGCGTGTGGATGAGTGGGGTCATCGTCGGCTAGCTCGCATTGTAACAGCGGATAGACGGACCACAGTGCAAGAAATCACTCGGCAATTTAACGTTGGTGCACAAAAACGTGTAAGCAGCCACACCATCCAGAACCGTCTTCTCGCTATGGGGTACAGGAGCCATCGTCCACGAGGGTACCGCTGCTGACCACACATCACAGGGTGAAAAGATTAGCATGGGCGCTGGAACATCGCCACTGGACCCTAGACATGTGGAAAAATGTTGCCTGGACTGATGAGTCGAGATTCACGTTGGTACATGCAGATGGCAGGAGACGAGTACGGCGCAAACCACATGAAGCTATGGATTCTCCTTGCCAGCAGGGTACTCTTCAAGCTGGTGGGGGTGGCATTCTCGTCTGGGGACTGTTTACGTGGACTGAAATGTGACCCCTGGTACGTGTGACATCGTCCCTCACAAGTCAACGTTACCGGGATATCCTGGACGACCATTTGCTCATGTTTGTGCGTCATCAACATCCCACTGCGGACCTCATCCTGCAACAAGACAATGCACCTTGCCATCGCTCCCGAATTGTATCCGAATGGTTGAATGAACACTCCACCGACGTGACCTCGCTTCCATGGCCAGCTAGGTCACCTGACCTCAATCCCATCGAGCACATCTGGGATGCCATCTAGAGAGATGTTCGAGGCCCTGACCCCCTTCCATCAAATCTTCGTGAACTGTGCGAGCTTGTTCAGGGGTCGTGTATCCGTATGGCTTCCCAATGCTTCCGGTGTCTTGAGTCCATGCCGAGACGAATAGCCGCCGTCATCAGGACGAAATGTGGTGCTACACGTTACTAGACAGGTATCTCTAATTCAATTGCTCTTCAGTGTATATATCATCCATTATCAGTACACTGCTGGATGAAGATTTCACCAAGTTTCTTTCACAACGGTTTATGTTGCTCCAGTCTTCGCCATGTCACTCCTGCACGCTTTCGAATTTTATCCAGCTATCTCCTGGGCGGTCTTCTTCTGTACCTTGGAATCCAGTCTAGAATTTCGGTTGCCCATAGGTGGTTCGTTCTTCACACACACTGTGTGTGTTTATACAAAAGTTCATGTAACATAACTGGTTTGGTAAGGTGTTTTATAGTTCATTTTTCAGTTAATTTTTAATCCCAGTGACTTTTGTATTTTCCACAGTTCAGGTAGGGAAGACAGAATGCGTCAAAATTTACAACACAAAATTTTAAATTGGATGTCCATTATTGCTTTATTGAGATTTTTGCTTTCTCATGAAACCTGAACGGAACTTGTATGCTCAGGGCATCTGGATGTCTTTCCCTGTAGAGTGATCCAGGGGTTCTGAGGGGGATTTTGACATTGTTTCTTCAATTTCTGATAAATATTTACTTAGCATTATTTTGTCATTTTGTTCAACACATTTTTTTTCTGGAGGCTGTTTGACCCTATTTTTTTTTTTACGAGGGTAGATTTCTTGTATGTTAACATTCTCCTACATACATACATATATATATATATATATATATATATATATATATATATATATATATATGGGATGTAAGGTCAGGTGATGCGTAACATCACAGCCTCTCCTTGACAAATGTCAACCCCGCCTTCTCGTGGTGCATCCTGTTCCCACTAAAGGGGCTCTGACGACCGCCCATAGCGGTATAACTATACCATCGGGATCAGAGGAAATGCTATCCCACACTCACCAACCCGCTTGGCCAGCGTGGTGAGTTATGGCCAAACCCCTCCAAAATGACTCCACAACTTAAATCTTGGCCCTCAGTCTCCGGCAGCTGGAATGTACCTGGCCAAGGCAGCGGCCAGTGCGACATGAAGGCAGAGGGTGCTAAGAATCCCCGGAGGACCGGACTAGGCTGCCATCTGATGCTGACCTTGGCTACTTACAATGGACGCTCCCTATCTTCTGATTCAAGGCTTCTTGAATTGGAAGAGGAACTACAAAGGATCAAGTGGGACATCGTGGGGCTAAGTGAGGTAAGGAGAAAAGGAGAAGATCTCATCGAACTGAAAAGTGGACATCTCTTCTACTATCGTGGGACAGATACTGGCAGAACTAGTGGTGTTGGATTTATAATAAACAAGAAACTGAAGGATAAAGTTGTAGAAGTTGAAAGTTCCTCTGACAGAGCTGCACGACTTGTTATCCAACTCTCGAAAAGATACCAGGCTCAGATTATTCAAACTTATGCACCCACCACAAGTCATCCTGAAGAAGAAATTGAAGAATTTTATGAGGAAATTTGTCATCTAAATAATAAAGGTAAGCAGCACTTGAAAATAATTATGGGAGATTTCAATGCAAAAATAGGGCAACGGCAACAGAATGAAACTTCGGTAGGTAAATTCGGTCATGGCAACAGAAACCAGCGTGGAAATACTCTCGTTGAGTTTGCAGAGGCAGAAGGGTTTTTCATCTTGAACTCCTTCTTCAAGAAAAAGCCACACAGGAAATGGACATGGAGACATCCAAGTGGGACGACAAGTGAAATTGATTTTATTATGTGTAACAAAAAATTCGTCATAGAAGACTGCAGTGTGCTAAACAAGTTCAACACAGGTAGTGACCATAGATTGGTGAGATGTAAGATGCACCTCAACACTAAACTTGAACGTGGCAAGCTCATAGGACAAACAAAATCTATTGACATAACCAACCTTAAAAAACACCATAATACCTTCAAGTTAGAACTGAAGAACAGGTTCTCTGCTTTAGAAGGCCTAACATCGGAAGAAGTGGACATCTCTGAAGTTAACAGAAAAGTAACCAAAGCTCTTATGGAAACAGCAACAAAATTAGCTGGGTCTAAGAACAAGTTGCATGTGAACAAATTATCAGGAAAAACCAAAATGTTGATGCAAAAAAGAAGAGAGATGAGGACAACTAAAGAAGATGTGACTTGCAAAGTGGAATATATAGAGCTATGCAAGACAGTAAGAAAAAGTATCACTGAAGACGTAAGGAAATTCAACTGTGAACTAGTGAGGAAAGCAATTGAAAACAACCAAAGCCTAAAGATAGCAAAGGGACATCTCAGTAAGGGAAGAAAACAGATTATGGCACTGAGAAAAGAAGATGGTTCTGTAACAAGAAATAGAGGCGAAATTTTGACAAGAGTGAAAGATTTCTACTCCAAATTATATGAAAGGGATGATATATGCACTCCAGACATCATGAAAGATACCAGTACCAGAGTTCCTCCAGTCCTTCCAGCAGAAGTTGCACATGCAATCAAGAACATGAAGCGAGGAAAAGCTCCAGGAGAAGATGGAATTACTGTAGACATCATACAAGAAGCAAGTGGAGAAATCGAAACAGTACTCGCCCAAATTTTCACTCGATGCCTTAATGAAGGAAAGATTCCTGAGGATTGGAACACCGCTACAATGATCCTGCTACATAAGAAAGGTGACATTGAGGATCTCGGAAACTACAGACCTATCAGCCTCCTATCAGTAGTTTATAAAATCTTCACTAAAGTTCTTTCACACCGCTTGAAGGTAACACTGGACATGGCTCAACCGAGAGAACAAGCTGGATTCAGGAGTGGCTACAGCACAATAGATCATATCCACGTGCTGAGAGAACTAATTGAAAGAGCGAGGGAATATGAACTTCCATTGTGCATGGCTTTTATCGATTATGAAAAAGCCTTTGATTCGGTGAAACCATCAGCAGTTACAATGGCTCTGAAAACCTGCGGTATTGAAGATGCATACATTAATATTATTAATAACATCTATGAAAATGCAAGTGCAAAGTTTAGGCTGTTTGAAAATACAACACACGTAAAAATTGGAAAGGGAGTGAGACAAGGTGACACCATATCTCCGAAGCTCTTTAATGCCACATTGGAGGGTGTTTTTCAGTCACTGAGCTGGGAAAACAAGGGGATAAAGATTAATGGAGATTATCTAACCCACCTTCGTTTTGCTGATGACGTAGTCATTTTTGCAACTACCCCATCAGAGCTGCAGAGTATGATCCAGGAACTTGCTGACAAGAGTAAAGAAGTGGGATTGAAAATGAACTTTCAGAAGACAAAAGTGATGTTCAATGCTTTTACAAGAAATGAAGATTTATCGATTGATGGAGAAAAGCTGGAGATAACAGACACGTACGTTTATCTTGGACAGCAGATATCAAGTGAGGGTCACATTGATGAAGAAATTAATCGGCGTACAAAACTTGCCTGGAGAGCTTTTGGAAGAAACAGCATAATTTTCAAGAGCAATATGCCATTATGTCTTAAAAGAAAAGTGTTTGATCAATGCATCCTTCCAGTGCTTACGTATGGTGCGGAGACGTGGACCTTAACTAAAAGAGACGTACAAAGGCTGCAGACAACTCAAAGAAGCATGGAGAGGTGCATGCTTGGTGTAACCAGGAGAGATAAGAAGAGGAACTCGTGGATCCGAAAAATGACAAGAGTGGAAGACATCATGATCAGAGTTAAATCCCTGAAATGGCAATGAGCTGGACATACTGCCAGAAGGACAGATCATCGATGGACAGCTGAAATTTTAGATTGGATTCCAAGGGACAGGAAAAGACCCAGAAGAAGACCACATGGGAGATGGGTGGATGAAATTCGAAAGTATGCAGGGGTGACATGGAGGAGACTGGCACAAGACAGACCGTTGTGGAGGAAACTTGGGGAGACCTTCGTCCAGCAGTGGATTGATAATGGTTGACAATGATGATGATGATATATATATATATATATATATATATATATATATATATATATATATTCTATAAAGAAGATACCTAAGCAAAAAAATGCATATATAATTTTGACTCACACCTAATACAACATAGAAAAGGTTATGTATCTACCTGTGTGAGTAAAAGGAGAAAAGATAAAAAAATAAAATAAAACAACTGAATGTAGAAGGTGTCGAGAATACTGAGCCTTGGCTTTATCAAGGACCAGCAAAAACTCTGCATTTTCTCACTTCCACAAAGACCTAGTTGGAAATGGGTTTCTGCAAGGCCATAGATGCAAGTAACATTCCCACCTAAAATAGTTAAAATATATATATATATAAGTCATGTCCTCCGTAGAGTAGCATAACCTAGCACTAGTTAACAATTTCGCTTGCATCCATTAACCTTCATGGCCCGACCCATGCTCTTCATCTGTTACTATTAAACAGAGAGAAGAAGATTAAAGAGAACTCAAGCTGTGAGAGTGACATAATAAATGGAAATGATTTTCAGCTATAACGAAATTCCAAGTTCGTTTGAGAGAGAATTTAAACCTGAAAAACAATGCAAAAGAAATCCAAATTTTACATTGCAATTAAAAAAGGAAATGTTAATTTATAACGAACAGATTTTTGAAAGAAAACTTTATGTACCTTTTCTCTGTCGTTTTTTAGCTTTTCAGCTTTTAAGCATTGGTTTGTCTGTTAACATTTTTGCGGGTTTTAACTCTTACTTTTCTTTGTAACTTTGAGCGTCTTTTGGGGTACCTAGGAACAGAAGAAGGCTAAGCCTGTTCCTTTTCTATGCGCGGTCTATGCGCTGTTTTTTCAAAGTAGTTAAGTTCTTAATAACTAATTAATTATGCACTTAAAGCACTGCTGAAATACTTTGTACATATTGCAACTAACTGTTTAAGGTATATAACTTTCACAAAGTTTTCTTTAGTTAATATTTATCTTTAACTTATTCTCGTTTTCGTGCTGTCATAAGCTGTAGAGTAGGGGGTTTTAGACTCAAGTTTTCTTTCAAAAATCTGTTCGTTATAAATTAACATTTCCTTTTTTAATTGCAATGTAAAATTTGG
The DNA here is from genome assembly GCA_039090855.1 of Macrothele yani. Taxonomy (NCBI): domain Eukaryota; kingdom Metazoa; phylum Arthropoda; class Arachnida; order Araneae; family Macrothelidae; genus Macrothele; species Macrothele yani. Next base: position 35,477,848 of record CM077011.1, read on the forward strand.
ATTTCTTTTGCATTGTTTTTCAGGTTTAAATTCTCTCTCAAACGAACTTGGAATTTCGTTATAGCTGAAAATCATTTCCATTTATTATGTCACTCTCACAGCTTGAGTTCTCTTTAATCTTCTTCTCTCTGTTTAATAGTAACAGATGAAGAGCATGGGTCGGGCCATGAAGGTTAATGGATGCAAGCGAAATTGTTAACTAGTGCTAGGTTATGCTACTCTACGGAGGACATGACTTATATATATATATATATATATATTTTAACTATTTTAGGTGGGAATGTTACTTGCATCTATGGCCTTGCAGAAACCCATTTCCAACTAGGTCTTTGTGGAAGTGAGAAAATGCAGAGTTTTTGCTGGTCCTTGATAAAGCCAAGGCTCAGTATTCTCGACACCTTCTACATTCAGTTGTTTTATTTTATTTTTTTATCTTTTCTCCTTTTACTCACACAGGTAGATACATAACCTTTTCTATGTTGTATTAGGTGTGAGTCAAAATTATATATGTATTTCTTTGCTTAGGTATCTTCTTTATAGAATGTGTATTCTGAATTTTCAAAACTGCTGCGTTGCGCGTTTTGATCTTCAGGTTATTTTGCACCCTTCGTTTTAAATTCTAAAATTTTTTCCTTAGTCTTCAGTTTTGCTCTTAAGTATATATATATACTTAAGAGCAAAACTGAAGACTAAGGAAAAAATTTTAGAATTTAGAACGAAGGGTGCAAAATAACCTGAAAATCTTGTTTGTCTTATATATATATATATATATATATATATATATATATATATATATATATATAAGACAAACTTTACAACCAATTTTTAAACCAAATTTGTTTAGCATACAATCTGAAGATCATGACGCGCAACGCAGCAGTGATGAATATTCAGAAATTACAAACTACAAAGTAGAGACTGAAACAAAAATTATTATTTAATATATATATATATATATATCATCATTGTCAACCATTATCAATCCACTGCTGGACGGTCTCCCCAAGTTTCCTCCACAATGTGCCTGTCTCCTCCATGTCACTCCCGCATACTTTCGAATTTCATCCACCCATCTCCCATGTGGTCTTCTTCAGGGTCTTTTCCTGTCCCTTGGAATGCAATCTAAAATTTCGGCTGTCCATCGATGGTCTGTCCTTCTGGCAGTATGCCCAGCCCATTGCCCTTTCAGGGATTTAACTCTAATCATGATGTCTTCCAGTCCTGTCATTTTTCTGATCCACGAGTTCCTCTTCTCATCTCTCCCGGTTACACCAAGCATGCACCTCTCCATGCAGCTTTGAGTTGTCTGCAGCCTTTGTATGTCTCTTTTAGTTAAGGTCCACGTCTCTGCACCATACGTAAGCACTGGAAGGATGCATTGATCAAACACTTTTTTGAAAGACATAATGGCATATTAAGTTGTGGAGTCATTTTGGAGGGTATGACGTAGAAGCCTTTTCGTACTTCTACGTTAATTTAAAACATCAACATACTAAGAAATAGTTCCTAAATAAAAGAAACCTTAATGGCCAGACGAAACATGTGAACAACAGAAGTCAAACTTACGGAAAATATGCTTTATTCAAGGATGTAGCCAACACATCGTAACAGCATAGAATATTGCATTAAACTCTCCACACACCACACAGCTCTTAACACAACGCTCAACTTGCAACAGTTCTACAAGCAACGCTCTCTTTAACAACGCTCTCTTTAACAACGCTCCGCTAAGCAACAGTTTAGCCGTGGTTTTTATATCTCGTTCTTATCTTATCTCAGGCATACGTCACGTTCATTCAACCTCAATTATGTTGCCAACAGTATTCGTTTGAGAGAAAAGATATCACGTTGAGAGTGAAATATAACTGAGAATAAACACAAGATTTACATAGGGAAAGAAACTAAAAAGGAAAGTTAATTTAGAATATACGTCACACTTCCTATGGTTCACGCCATACACACACCCTCCCATCGGCGTGGTAAAACAGTGATTCGTCAAATCAGATGACGTTCCAGTACTCCTCACTCCAGTTGCGATATCTGCTCCATGGTACCGGTGCGATTCCTTGTAACGATGCCAGACGGTCTGCGCTCCCCTCGAGATCCAATTGGAGTCGCACTTCTCCCCTTAGTTGAAAGTTTTACCGTATTTCTCGTAGTTTTAGTATACAAGTACGACAGCGTGACGTAGTAATCCCAACAGTTCAGCAGTTACGGTGATGAAAAAATCGGTCTTCCTTGACCCATGATTACTTTTCGTGACTAGTTTCCAATGTATAGAGGCCTGCTGTATTTAGAGGCATCACTAGATTCAGCGTCCCATGTGACTGGACGTGATACTTCTGATTTGCAGATTTCTCGGGGTGTGTATAATAAAATTTTTCTGTTCAGTTTATATTAACATTGGTTTCCCACTATGCAAGCCACTGATTTCATTGCGTGTTTTCTCCCCCCCCCCCCCCCTTTATGCTGCTTTGGTTATAATAGGCAATTTTTCCAATTCACTCTAGGATGCAATACATACAATTTCTTCGTTGTTTCTTCATGTTTTCATACAGGTTTAGTTTCCAGAAAATGTCTTAACGTTTTTTTTTTTTTGGAGGTTTAACGACCACCGTGAGCAACTCAATGGGCTATAAGCAGTTCGCCCGTCCCTAATTTAGGGTCACTGGTTCCAGGGAAGGGAGAGAGCCAGTGCCGTAAGACTAACACAACATCCATGCCTCACCGGGATTCGAACCCGGACCCCTTACGGGCGAATGATCAGAGGCCAGTGCCTTAGACCACTGCGCCACCGGGGCGGCTGTCTTATCGTTCTGTACATGTGCTAGAGGAACATCAAGATTGTGAATGTTCTAGATTATGTAGGTTAATTTAAATGAGGATCAGGGACGTAGCTAGAAATTCCTTAAGATCCACGGATTAGTTCATCGGGGAAAGCCTTCCGGAAAAAAAATATTTCAAGTGGGAATAAACCCAAAATCTTTAAAAGTCAAAAAACTTAAAAAGCATTACTGAGAAGAAAAAAAAAACTTTTTGTAATATGCATATATGTATATCGCTTTAAATTCGCACTCAATCCCTTTCAAGGGAGTGGGGATCCGGACCTATGGAGCCCGCTTGGCTACGCCTCTGGTGAGGATGGAATTCCGGCTCATGTACTTGTTTGTCGTCCTGGTAACCATTTTTTCCCCTTGTATGGCTCTAAAGTAGGAATGGACAGCTAATATGTAGCGTTATATATTTACTGAGGTCATTAAAGCTCTGATAAAACTGCAATAGATCTGTTTAATCATGCGAATAAATTGTAGACAAATATAAGTGTGAGAATGAACTACGTAATTGCTCAGACTCATGAAGTCGGTCACGTGTGGCCACTTCAGTGGTTTTCAAGGCAAAGTCATGGAAAAGTCATAATCCTAAAGCTCATAGCTGGGCTCACGCATTTAACTTAGTGCTGCACCAGTCATTAGAAAGTAATTAAGCCCTTAAAATACATTTTAGCTGTCTGAAATCTTTGCCTACCTATTTTTCTCATTCCCATAAAAAATTACATGAACTTTCCTCAATTCATACCCAGAATGCTACCTACCATCATTAGCTCCTACTGATGGAATTTCGCTTCCAGATTAATCCCCCCCCCCCAAAAAAAAAAATCAGAAAAACTATTATTAACTTATCATTAATTGCGTTTTGATCATTAATTTCAAGGACAAACGAGAAGTTTCGCGAGTTTTTTTTTTCAGACTTTAAAACCCATTCCTTACCAATGTTTTATTTAACTTGCCATTTCAGACTTATTCAGCCTAGTTCTGTTCAAAAATGATATTTTTTTGTATTGTAGCTATAAAAATTACGGAGTTCCAACAGCAGGCACTAAAGGAACGGGAAATTGGCAAGCGTTGTGGTGTTCTATTAATGGTAAAAGGGGTAGAAGTAATATATCATTCGCATATTTCAAGCTTCCCAAGGCAAAAGAATTTTTCAAATCGGACTAATAGTTGCTGAAATATCGTGGGTACGGACGGACGGACAAACCGGTAACATAAACACGATCCTTTTTTACAAAAGACGTGCTAAAAACCTGTGACATGAAGAATCAACCTCCACGTGGTAACCAGAGATGGAAACGGGTCACGGGTCAATGGATCGACAATTTCTTGCGGATCCAACGGGTCGGGTCAAGGCGTTCCTGACCAGATTTTGACCCGGTTTTTACACCAGTTTTATTTTTGAAAAGAGAAATATATCCCAAATAAGAATGCGCGTTGTGGAATTCTGTAGTCGACACTGGTGCCCACGGAGTGAATAATGATTTGCCATGCAAAAATATTCTCTTTTTTAAAGCAACGAAGATTTCCACCGACCGACGTCAGACAAGACACCGACTCCATATCGTAAAAGGATCCTTCCTTTGCGTTCTTTTACAGTGGGATTGTCAGACCAAGGTACAGGCAAACGCCATTCCCCTGCTTCTCAGCTGATTCACTATCTCCATGTGAGATTCACTGTATGACTAAGAGTTACTTTTCACATCACATGTTTTACATTGAGCATTCATAGGGTTTCGATTGATGTGCTAACATCCCGTTCCCATGACATGTCATGTCGAAATTAATTCCTTATTTGTTAATATGGATGGATTTAATATTAAGGAGGTTGAGAAAGGCGTAGATGCCAACAAATACGTGCTTGTTGAAAACCACAAGGGGAAGAGTGAATGCTGGAAATTGTTTCGTCTCATTAAGGAACCGATCAATAAATAATTCTGTGTTGTTTGGTCTTGCTTGTTGTTCAAAATGTGGAAAGTGTATAATTACAAAGAAATATGTCGACGGTGTAATAAAAGATTATGGAACCAAAAATCTAACGGGCCATATGAAAGTATGCGCACCTAGATCAAAGCGTGGAAAGAGCGAACAATCTAAATACATTTTTAAAAATGCATTTGCGTAGTCGTAAATAATGATTACCATTTGTAATATACTCCATGGTCACGGTCAGCCATTACTTCTGGATTACGCCAAATAGTGGCACTAAAATTTAGCAACCAAATTTTATTATTAAAAAAGAATTTCAGTTATTAAATATCAAACAGTTATTCGGATGAATACATGTATTACGTTTATATGTACATATATATAGAGTTTCGAATTTATAGTTCAATGCAGATTTGTCCGGGTCATTTACGGGTCGGATCCAGTTATGGGACGTCCGGGGTTGGGTCTGAAAATTTTGACCCGTTTCCAACTCTGGTGGTATCTTCTGGGTAACCCTAATAGACTGTCGACTTTACCAGGTAGAAATACAAGCTCATATATTATAAGCATATTTCAAAAATTAATGTCATGTGTATGTATATATGTATAACCACACGTAGTTGTGGTTCTTTAAGCGCCATCTCCTAACAGCGAAAAAAGACTGAGGAAGTCTCTAGGTGCAGTAATCTCTTTAACAGGGAGAAGCTTGGGGTGGGGGGTGGGGGTAGTGGAGTCTGTTACCAGGTAGTTAAGCCTTGCAATTTAACTTAGGCCCAACAGTAAGCCACAGTCTTTTAGGAATAGAAGACTGTGGCTCAGTGTTGGACTTACGTTACATAACAAGGCTGTGTTACCTGAGGTGTCTCTTGAGTGCAATTAGCCTATGAACCGGGAGAGGCTGAGAGTGCAACTGACCCTTTTCGGAGTTTCTTGAGTGCAACTGACCAACACCCATATTACCCAAAGCACAAAAATAGAGTATCCAAAAGACTTTATTAAAGCGGAAAAAATGCGGAGCCTAAATTTTGAGGTAAATTTTTTAGGGGAGGAGATTTTTTCCCATCGCAGATTACTTATTTTATTATTTTGTTTTGGGGTTGAACGACCACCATGAGCAGCTCGCAGGTATCTATGAGCAGTCGCCCGACCCTAATTTGGGGAATCATGGTTCCCGGGAAGGGACAGAGCCAGCGCCGTAAGAACACACCAATCATGCCTCATACGAGACTCAAACCTGTGCCCAGCACAGTCGACAAACCAGAAACCTACACCTCTGACAAATCGGCCACTGAGCAGCCCCATCACAGATTGAAAAAAAAAATTCTTCCACCGAAACCTGCACATTACCCTCAACTCACACAATGAATGTTCCCTATTTTCATAACATTAAGGACACCGCCTGTGAGGTAGAGAGTGTAGATTCTCTATATTTAAGTCTACGGATATTTCAAATACAAGATAAATTTGAGAATCACTTAAATTTTGAGTCAACATTCGTTGTCGCCTACAGCTGTTATTTCAATCTTTAGAAATAACAGCTAAGTACTTTTCCTTGGAAGATCACTACGAAAGGGGGAGGGGGTCATAGTGAAGTTCCAAGGCAGGAAATAGGAATTGGAAATATTTCATATCTTAAAAGCGCATGTCACACGCTTAAAAACATGGCGATGCTAACGTACTTTAAGTGTAGTGAGACAGCGACATGTGTGTAAATATACCGCGTTCGATTCTAACACGTGTCATGCTTAAAACGATGTTTAACATTTACAGCAAGTATTCCTTTTCTTTTGCGGAAGGGAGTTTAAGGGCACCTACAACTATAAGGAGCTGCCCATTCCTAAATTTTTTATTGTTTGAGGGTTTAACGACCACTGTGAGCAATTCAGTGGGCTATAAGCACCCGCCCGCCCCTAACGTTGGGTCACTGGTGTTCCAGTTAAGGTAGACAGCCAGGGCCATAAGACAAACACAACATCCATGCCTCACCGGGATTCAAACCCGGACCCATCTCGGACGAACGGTAAGGGGCCAGCGCTTAGACCACTACGCCATCGGTGCGGCAGTCCTAATTCAGGATGACTGGTTCCAGAAAAGGGACAGAGCCTATGCCGTAGGATAAACGCATAATTTTTGCTTGCATTTTGGAGTTTAACGACTACCATTAGCAATTTGGAGGGCTATAAGCAATAGCGCCTCCCTAATTTGTGGTCAATGTTTCCAGGGAAGGGAGAGAGAGCTGGCGCAGTTAGTCAAGCACACCACCTATGCTTCATCTGGGACTCTAACCCAGACCCGTCTCGGACAAATAATCTGAGCCGCCCCCGGTGACGCAGTGGTCTAAGCGATGGCTTCCGGTCATTCTTCCGAGATGGGACCGGGTTCGAATCCCGTGAGGCATGGATGTGTGTCTTATGGCACTGGCCCCTGGAACCAGTGGCCCTAAATTAGGGACTGCCGACTGCTTATAGCCCATTGAGTTGCTCACGGTGGTCGTTAAACCTCCAATAATAAAAAAAAAAAAAAAAGAATCTGAAGCCAGCCAGCGCCTCAGACGACTACCACTTTGCCCACCATAGCTGGGTTAGGACTGAATTTTAAGCACCCGAGCCCGAAGTATGTCAGCCCGAGCCCGAATTTTATACTGCAAGACAGAGCCTGTGCCCGAACGAGCCCGAAAACTATAATTAGCCTGTTTAGGCATTCAAAAATCTCCTCTTCCAGACTCGCACTCTTTCCTCCCCGTGCAATTAACCTATGTTTTTCTCAACTGCGGATTGGGGAAGGAATGTATCTATTTCTATAGTTTCTTTGACCATTCATTTCTTCCTGAAATGTTTCGGAGAGCCGGACATCAGGAAAAATCGGGAGGCACAACAATCTACGTCGTACGTTGCTCAACAGAATTAGCAGGGAGCTACCCCTTTGAGGTAGAGAGCAAAATTTGGTCAACTTGCTATCTACTATCTATAGTTCTTAAAAAAAAAAACTTTTCCTTCGCAGAAATCCAATAATTCATGGTCTATGGTATTTGTTACCCCAGCCCAGAACGGATAGCCCTGCCGAATTCCTACGCCCCATCTCGACCCAGTTGCCGAAGAATTCTCTTTAACAACTAGAAAGTGTAAAAAAGTCTCGTGGCTAAATCATACAAACTCACATTAAGAGGAAAAGGAAAATTATCTCCCTCCTTTAGTGCCCGCGCGAGTCAGTAAGTTTTATGCAGCCCATTTACTGAGCCCGAGCCAGTAAGTATTATGCAGTCCATTTACTGAGCCCGAGCGAGTCAGTAAGTATTATGCAGCCCACCCGAGTCAGTAAATATTATGCAGCCCATTTACTGAGCCCGAGCGAGTCAGTAAGTATTATGCAGCCCACCCGAGTCAGTAAATATTATGCAGCCCATTTACTGAGCCCGAGCCAGTAAGTATTATGCAGTCCATTTACTGAGCCCGAGCGAGTCAGTAAGTATTATGCAGCCCACCCGAGTCAGTAAATATTATGCAGCCCATTTACTGAGCCCGAGCCAGTAAGTATTATGCAGTCCATTTACTGAGCCCGAGCGAGTCAGTAAGTATTATGCAGCCCACCCGAGTCAGTAAATATTATGCAGCCCATTTACTGAGCCCGAGCCAGTAAGTATTATGCAGTCCATTTACTGAGCCCGAGCGAGTCAGTAAATATTATGCAGCCCGAGCCCGGTTCGGCCCGTCTCAGCACTGCTGCCCACACAAATAATCACGCTTATTCATTGCATAGCCATATTTACATTTTCTTTATACATAAAGCAAGTATATGCCACGTGTGTAAATGTGTGGGTGTGTGTGGTATTAACTACGAAGAGCAAGGCATATGCATATGCATAAGCCTTAAGTACCTTAAATCGGCTTCAAAATGCACAGGCTTGAACTAAAGATATAAAGGAACAAAACATTTTCCTTACCTTGACAACGATAAAATCCATAATACCCTGTGACACGGTCATGAGATAACTCCAAAGAACTGCTCAGTAAGTTGATCCTCAACGGCGAAAAAAAAAAAATCATAGGAAGAGGATTGGTGCATGAAAGTCGATCATCAAGGCAGTGTTGACACTCATAACCCCAAGCGAACAAGATCAGCAGGCTGTCGTCTCTGGGCAGCCTCCGATTTTAGGGACGCATACACACACAGATCTCCGGAAACGCGTTTTCTCCAGTAGGGCCTCGCAGAAACTTGGGAGACGTCACCCCCTCCGCGCTCTTCTCAGCAACTACGGGCGACTGGCATATTGGCTTCTCTCTCTTTGTGTCTTCGCGCTTCAAATCATCAGAGCAGGTTCTGCTGGACTCTGTGATCTACCTGATGAAGCCAGCTAAGGCAGCTTACGTGTTTGTTTTAACGCCATCTGCGAGCTGCAGCGATATTCAGCGGCTGGATCACCTTTCAGGAGGTCCGCTTTCACTTTTTCTTTTCCTTTGGAAATTTATTTCCCTTTGAATATTAATAGCGTTTTCTTGTTCCGAAACGAGAAGCCTGTTTAAAACTGAACGGAAGCGACGCATAATTCGAGAGCAAGATAGCTGAGCGGCGTCAAGCCATGGGAAGTGATTTCGTATGCATGACGCATTTCAAAAGTTTTAAATTGTGCTGCTGATACTTCTGGATGGAAAATTCGCATTTAGATTACGGTAGAAACATATATGAATCTTCGGAGCTGGGGCGTATTAAGAGGGGAAGGGGCTTGCCCCTTAAAGTATTGCATTTCTCAAAAGTAGATGAATTTTCGTACAAATGTTAACTGAAGGATCGGGAAACGCTGTCTGTGCACGATGTATTTGAAGAAATGACAGTACTTCAATTCATAAAATATATTTACTAAAACGCTACTAAGTTAAAAACTATAGTTTTTAAACTTGTATACAGTTTTCTAACTAGTTTAAAAAAAAACTATAACTATAGTTTTCAACTACAAGTTTAAAAACTACAGGTTTTCAACTTGTATATGGTTTTCTAACTTTTAACTTGTATACAACTCTGCAAGTTAAAAAAACTAGTTTTTAACTTGCATACAGCTTTAAACTTAATACCGTTTTAGTAAATATATTTTATTAATTAAAGTACCGCCATTACTTCAAATATATCGTGCACAGACAGCGTTTCCCAATCCTTCAATTTCATTTCTCTATGTTTTTGATTAAAATGAGACTTATTAGAAAATAAAAGCTTTAATTTTACAGAAATGCATCAACTTGCATTTGAAAAAGTACTCACATTTGAAAAAATATTTTTTTATTTTATTTTCCATTTACTTTTATTTTGTTCTGATGGATTTCAACAACTCATTTTTCGTCGCCCTTCCGAAAAAAAATCTGCATATGTTTCTGTCGGAGGAGGAAAACTTTATTATAAATTAAAAAAGAAAACAGTTGGCACACAAATTTAAAAATTCAAGTAAATATTTTTTTTTTATTGGAGGTTTAACTACTACCGTAAGCAACTCAATGGGCTATAAGCAGTCGCCCGTCCCTAATTTAGGGTCACTGCTTCTAGGGAAGGGAGAGAGACAGTGCCGTAAGACAAACACAACATCCATGCCTCACCAGAATCCGAACCTGGACCCCTTTCGGATGAATGAGCAGAGGCCATCGCTAAAACCACTGCGCCACCGGGGCAGCAAGTAAATATTTGACATAATGGAAGAAAACTGCCACACCTGTTTAAATTTGGGGTAATTTTTGGATGGCGAAAGAATATTTCAAATCTGGGAGACGCAAAATTTGAATTCAATGAGCATTGCTACTGTAACATTCGTTAACCCTTAGTTCATAAAAAAAAATTTGTAAATATGTGTGCATATGTTCATTTTCGCGTGGAATTTCTTTGTTCACGCCATTTTTGGGCAGACCGGACGAAATCAGCATGTTTTAATACTGTTGCTGTCAGATGCACGCGATTAGCCGCATTACAGTCAGCTTAGTACCTATGTATTTGAAGTGTATTGTACCTGTCTTGTGTGGCAATGGGATTTACCTCAAGGGTGAGTTAATGAGAGAAACGCAAGCTTTTTTTTTTTTTTTTTTTTTTTTTTTTTTTTTTTGAGGTTTAACGACCACCGTGAGCAACTCAATGGGCTATAAGCAGTCGCCCGTCCCTAATTTAGAGTCACTGGTTCCAGGGAAGGGAGAGAGCCAGTGCCGTAAGACAAACACAACATCCATGCCTCACCGGGATTCGAACCCGGGCCCCTTACGGACGAATGATCAGAGGCCATCGCCTTAGACCACTGCGCCACCGGAGCGGCAAACGCAAGCTTAACGGTGTTTGCTGGTAGCCCAATGTAGGTGAGGATTAACTCCGAAATCCGATTTTTTTTGATTGGGGTGTAACGACCACCGTGAGCAACTTATGGGCTATAAGCAGTAGGCCGTCCCTAATTTATGGTCACTGGTTACAGGGAAGGGAGTGAGCCAGTGCCGTAAAACAAGCATAACATCCATGCTTCACCGGGATTCCAACCCGGATCCATCTCGGGCGAATGGTCAGAAGCCATCGCTTAGACCACTGCGCCACCGGCTCCGAAATCCGATTAAGGGGGAGTGGGGATTTTCTGAATTTCTTAATAAAGAAGGGGTACAGTGGAAGAGAGAGAGAGAGAGAAACAGATGGGACCTTGGTTTAGAGAGAGAGAGCTGGGGTCGTGAGTTTGGCGTCGGGACGAAAAGCACGAAGTTCGGGGTCTGGGGTATATATAGCATGGGTGGAGACCAAGTCAATTGAGCATTCCATTAGCCAGCCATTCGATAAGTCTTAAGCCACATAGTTTTAACAAAATAAACTTTTTTTTTGTTGTTATTGTTACAACAGGCGCAAAGTCTTATTTCGTCAAGAGCATAATTCTATGGAACGAACCAAAATAATTATGTGACGGCATTCGTTGGATGTTAAGGAAATAGAAAAAAGCGAGGGTCGTTACAGATACCGAAACAGCAAGAGTAATAAAATGAAAAAGAAGAAGAAAACTGCTAGAAGTTGTAACGACGTTTAAAAGCAAAATTAGTGTGCGTGTGTGTGTGTGTGTGGGGGGGGGGATAACAACTACCATGGGCAACTCAAAAGGCTATAAGCAGTTACTCGTCCCTGATTAAGGGCAACTGGTTCCAGGGGAAGGAAAAGAGCCGACGACGTAAGACGAATGCACCGCTCATTATTCATCCGTGACTCAAGCACAGTGGCGGTCTGCCAGTCCCTAAACGGCTCTCGGAGCTATTTTGTGCTGCACATTTTTGGAAAAAAATGATCTAGGTATCCCATCACCAAACAAGTTTGTAAAATCATGCAATGCATTTTTTTTTTTGATTGGAGGTTTGACGACCGCCGTGAGCAACTCAATGGGCTATAAGCAGTCGCCCGTCCCTAATTTAGAGTCACTGGTTCCAGGGAAGGGAGAGAGCCAGTGCCGTAAGACAAACACAACATCCATGCCTCACCGGGATTCGAACCCGGACCCCGTTCGGACGAATGATCAGAGGCCATCGCTTAGACCACTGCGCCACCGGGGCGGCATACCAGAAATCATTACTCAAGTTGTTACTCGAGTTATGAGGATAATGGCTGGGGAATAAATCTCGCTCCTATGCCCTGACCTTTGACCCCATTTCGATGATATTCAATAGAACCGGTTCAGTATACATCCGGAACAACATGATAAAGTTTTGTCGCGATCGAAGCATTTTTAAAAAAGTTATGATGCATAAGGGCAATAGATTTGATCCCGCTCCTATGTCCTGACCTTTGACCCCATTTCGCCCATTTTCAATAGGGTTCGTCCCCAGGTGGTCCCCCTACCACATAATAAAATTTCATTGAAATCGAACCATTTTTACTATAACGTCAACAGCAGGTCCTCCAGTTCCCGTACATTTCGGGATGGTGGTGATTTAGCGCGAACCCGCTTTTCCAAGTCGAACCACAAATGTTCGATTGGGTTCATGTCAGGTGAATTTGGAGGCCAGGCTATAAACAGAAAGTCACCCGCATGTTCCTCGAACCACTTGTTGATGATTCTGGCAGTGTGGAATGGCGCATTATCCTGTTAGTAATGGCCATCACCAACAGGGAACACAGTTGTCATGAATGTGAAGATACCTGACAGCTGTCAGGGATTGTGCTATTGGGATAATGAAGCCTAAAGTGTTCCAAGAAAACATCGCCCACAGCATAACACCGCCACCACCGCCGCCGGCCTGTTTCCGCACAACAGTGCATCCAGGTGCCATAGCCTCCGTTGGTAATCGGCGTATCCGCTCTCAGTCGTCTACGTGATGCACCAGGAATCTTGATTCGTCAGATCAGGCCACTTTCTTCCAATCATCCACTGTCCAATCTCGATGATCTTGGGTCCATTTCATGCGTTGTTGGCGATGAAGTGCAGTGAGCATGGGGACCCGGCTGGGTCAACAGCTACGCAGGCCCATGCGCAGAAGGCTGCGATGACCTCCGTGCTGTGATACATTGCCCTGATTACCATTGTCGTAGCTGCGGGGGATTTGTCGCACTGTAACCCTGTGGTCGCTGGGAACAATGTGCGATAGTCTCCGCTCCCCTTCGGCATCAATGAGCTGCGGGTGACACAGGGCTCGCCGACGGTTCATCGTTTGGCCATATGTGCACCACTTTTGATACGTACTCATTACAACGGCACGTGAACAACCCACAAGCCGCACCGTAGTTCCGAGGCGCGTGTCATCACAATTCGTCCTTTATCAAACTCCGATAAATCGGCAGCTGTTCCCATTCTGACTCCGAACACTCAACTAACTGAAAGCCGGTACTCGGGGTGTATATATACTGCGCTGTGAACTTCACCCGCGCCACCGTTCGGTCTCCAGGCGCGCTGCTTTCTCTAGGACGGGGTGGTCATAATGTAATGGCTCAACGGTGTATACCGCAGCATTTAAATTTTGGTGTTCCCATGTAAGAGAGACAGTTCGCAATTTTTTTGGAAATAGATCTCTCAACATTATGTTTTGCTGTATACGTAATAGTAAGTTTTAGTAAAATTTAAGCTGCTTACATGTAATATGAGCATGCCTGCTTACTTATTTGTTAAGAAAAAGGTTGCCGTTTTTACGTTGTGAAGGAACTTTTTAAGAAAAATTCTGCAAAGGAAAAACAGATGCTTTCGTGAGGCGGAGTTCAAGAATTTAAAAACGCTGACATCCTAAAGACAAGAATTTGTGATTTCTTTTCAGAACCTCTGTGAAAACTCAACTGTTTGGACGTCGAAAGATAAGCTTTTCTTTGTTCCCTATTCGACAGACACAGGAAACTACCACACGCAATCTGAAGAAATGACAGAACAGAAATATCCCCTTTCTAGTCCGAGGCTTAGAGGACTAACAAGCTCAATTTGGCGAGGAACTTTCTCTTTTCTTTGTACCTTATCTCGTTTTGAAAAAAAAAAAAAAAAAAAAAGCAACAAAGAAGCATATGCATGTCTGTCCCTTCTGAATAGCAAACTGCATAGATATGTCGTAGGTAAAAACAAAGGATACAGGAAAGAAAAGAAATAAGATCGAATGAAGGGGAAGCAAGCGTGTTCTTGTGGGTGGGGAGTTGTGCAATTTCACGAAATTAAAGAGCGCGCAAAATTTAACAGTCTGCAATCTAACATAGAGACGAAAACCTCCATTAAAAACACCGCAAAATACAAACTATCGTTAATTAAAGCATTCAAACCCGAAACGGAGTTGTAACATTCGTTATGGAAGATAGGGTTAAAATGTATCCGGAGTGAGTTTAACATCAATAAAATGAAATAAAAATAATATTAAATTATATTAACATAAAATGCATCCAGAATGAATTTAACATAAATAAAATGATATAAAAATATTATTAAATGCTGTTAACATAAAATGCATCCAGAATGAGTATGACATCAATAAAATGATATAAAAATAATATTAAATGATATTAACATAAAATGCATTCAGAATGAGTATGACATCAGTAAAATGATATAAAAATATTAAATGATATTAACATAAAATGCATCCAGAATGAGTTTAACATCAATAAAATGTTATAAAAATAATATTAAATGATATTAACATAAAATGCATCCAGAATGAGTATGACATCAATAAAATGATATAAAAATATTAAATGATATTAACATAAAATGCCTCCAGAATGAGTTTGACATCAATAAAATGATATAAAAATAATATTAAATGATATTGACATAAAATGCATCCGGAATTAGTTTAATATCTAAAAATAAGATATTGGACTACATGACGAAGTTAATTTCTCCATCATTTTTATACCAGGAGCGGCACTCGAAACCACAACTCTCGGCTCCGGTGCTCCGAGTGCTATCCACTATACTACACTAGCATGTGCTCTCACTGCTATCTGCCTTTATCTCATGTGCGTCCAGACACTTCATAACTGATAACACAAAGAACTTTACACCAGTTATACATAAGATTGTATAACTATGCTAGTGATCCAAATTTATTGGCGTAGATAAAAATCAAAGTTTCCAAGCCTTCGCACATTATCCAGATGGTTTTTTTAAGGAAGGTAGATAGGAAATTGCAAACTGGTTAATAGAACGCTTCAACAATTTTAACGCGGTGACGACAATAAACGAAGAGTTTCAAATGTAATTATTCAGTTAAAGACACAAAGTATCATGCTCGTTTTGCGGCCGGAATCCGCGGAGGAAAACAAAAGGCATTCACTATTTGAAGAACTGGTTCCAAATTCGTGGTAACTTTAGTGAGACGCTATTACTACAGGCCTCATTATTAGTAATGATCTCCAATGTTTCTCGAATGGCAGTAGATTTAGGATTAGAGTAGGAAGCTAATTTCTTTAAGTCATCCACATGGGATCAGCGGACTTGAACTCGACTTCTCTGATGGATAGAGCCGTGGTTAATTTGACGTTCTTTGTGTCCTTCTCATGCTCGTTGACTCTAATTATAAATGAACGTTTGGTCATTCCAATGTAGTACACTTGTAGAGGTATGGCATAAACACCCGCTTCGTTGGAAAGTGAGGATTTGTCAGTATTTCGTTTGAGCATAACGTATAACGATGTAGGAGATTTTTCTACGTTATGGCTACGCTATCTGGGCTCTATTCCTTACGTACCAAATGTTTCCTATAAACCCAAGAGCGCGCTCAGGAAGCCTCGGTGTTGGTATAAGATCTCCGACATCTTTATATGCTATGCTTAAGCGAAATGCTGCCAGGCTCCCGCTTTCCAACGAAGCAGGTGTTTATGCCATAACTCTACAATATCCGGACGGCTCCAAGCGATACTACATTGGAATGACCAAACTTTCAATTAGAATTTGAATCGAAAAGCATAAGACGGACATATAGAATGGCAAGTTAACCACTGCTTTATCCAGAGAAGTCCAGTTCAAGTCCTCTAATCCTATGTGGGATGACATACATAAAGAAATTAGCTTCCTACTCGACTCCCAAATCCACTGCCATCCGGGTAACATTGGAGAGCATTACTAACAATGAGGCCTGCAATGATAGCGTCTTACTAGAGATACCACGAATTTGGAACCAATTCTTCAAATAGTGAATGTCTTTTTGTTTTCCTCCAAGGATTACGTGCGCAAAACGAACATGATGCCTAGTGTCTTTAAACGAATAATTACATTTACATCTCTTCGTTTATTGTAAAGTCACCGGGTTCAAATTGTTTAAGCGTTCTATTATCCAGTTTGCAGTATGCTGTCTACCTTTCTTAAAAAAGCCATCAGGACGATGTACGAAAGCTTGGAAACTGATTTTCATCTACGCCAATAAATTCGGATCGATAGTATAATTATACTATCTGAAAATATCTCATTTTTATTATATTATGTCCTCCCAGAGCGCAAACCCTTTTCATGTAATTTAACCTTTACCTTCTCGCCAGCCGAGTGGTCAGAAGCTAATCATCTGAGACCGATCCGGGCTCTAATTGGGGATAAGGAATGGATGAAGTATTTGTCTTACCGCGCTGGCCCAATCCCTCTCCTGGAAGCAGTGGCCCTAAAATAGAGACGGTCGATTTCTTTTAGCTCCAGGTGCAATCCAGATGTGCCTCTTATCGCTAGTGCATTTGATATAGTGTATTGTGAAAAGCGCATGCTATGATTACGGAGTATTGTGAGTGTATTATACGAATATGGGCGAGGAAGTACAATACGAGCGAGCAAGTTCAGGCTAGTAAGACCTATCTGTTCTGAACTGCCATTGGCTAGAATAGAGGTGCGCTTATCCAGTCGAGTCACATTATTTTGACCACCTCTTACTTTTGACGTCAACAGCGCGTAGCCAATGAAAGAAAGCACTTGTCGTGTTCTGGCTTGGAGGGTGTATAAGGTGTGCTGTAGGCATTCTGAAAACATATCCCTCGTTTCTGTCATGGACAAAAGGAGCGATTTATCAGATTTGCCAAAAGGGATGATTATCCGCTTTCCGGCCAAGGGTGGCAGTATATCTGAAAGAACTCACATTGTGAACTGTTTAAGTGTATCGTGATTGAAGAAATGGCCCCATTGCGAATAAGCGACGTGAAAACTGCGGAGCACCACGTGCCATTGATGTGAGAGGTGAACGTCGGCTCCGAGGGTGTGTGAGGGCCGATCGACACGCTACAGTGGAGCAACTCACTGGCCGAATAAACCAGGGGGCTACCGGAAGTGTTTCTAAAACGACAGTTCAACGAACCCTGCTGCGTATGAGACTCCGATGCAGACGGATGGTTACTGCACCTATGCTAACGAAGGTGCATTGGCAGAAAAGGCTTATATTTTCACGATAGTATCCGAATTGGATCTCTGCTGATTGGCAAAGGATTGCCTTCTCCGATGAGTCACGTTTTCTGCTTCATCGAGCGGATGGACGTTGGCGTATAAGGTGAGAAGCATCGGAGAACAAACACTCTTCAACCATTGCGGAGAAAACACAAGCTGGTGGGGGCAGCTGTTTGGTCTGGGGAATGTTTTCATGGCATTCTCTTGGTCCACTCATACCTGTGGAAGGCACTATGGACAGAATTCGTTAGGAATCTATCCTTGCAGACTACGTACACCCATACATGCTGATTGTCTTTCCTATGGTGGATAGGATCTTCCAGCACGACAATGCGACGTGTCACACAGCTAGAAATGTACGAAAGTGGTTGGAAGAGCACGGTGAACACTTCAAAGAACTTCTGTGGCCCCCTTATTTCCCCAGACGTAAACCCAATTGAGCATCTGTGGGACCACCTCGGTCGTGGATCCTCAACCACGCACCCTCCAGCAGCTGTCAGATGCACTGAAGTCAGCCTGGCTCCACGTGCCCGTGAACACATTCCAGCACCTTACTGAGTCACTCCCAGCCCGTCTAGCTGCTGTCCACGCTGCACACGGCGATTACTCTGGATATTACCTGTTGGTCACAATAATGTTACTCGATCGTGTATATATGTTGTTTCAGCTGATTCATTATCTCCGTAGTGATTTCTACATTTAGTATAGCGTTGTACTGTATATTCATTTTCACCAGTTCAGAGACATACATACATATATACATACATACATACATACATAGGGGTTCCGATAAGTCTTTGGCTTTTCCCATTTCACATACTCTTTGACAGACAACACTTTTGTCACATAAAAATTGATTTTCATATATGATGTGTCTGACCTAATACTGGGGAGAATAGTATCATAATTGTAGCCTAATTTTTTCATTGCTTTTTCAGGTCTGAATTGATAATAAAGCAAAACAGCACAGTTTTCACCGCAAAAGAGTGCCGAGCAGTGATGAATTATCTTTTTCTAAAAATGAACTTTTTTCACAAATGGGCACTATATGCCCCATGGTTTGAAATACGAAACGAAACTATTGCACTAGTATAGAACTCTTCATATACTTTCCGCTGATGTGTGCTTTCTTTTTAATGTAATATTAAGGACAATATTTGTTATTATGGAATCATTAGAGAATACTGTTGCCATTTTCTAGAGTCTTGAAGGCTTCTTAGCCGTCCCGGTAGCGCAGTGGTCTAAGCGATGACCTCTGATCATTCATTCGAAAGGGGTCTGGGTTCGAATCCCGGAGAGGCATGGATGTTGTGTTTGTCTTACGGCACTAACTCTCTCCTTTCCCTGGAACCAGTGATCCTAAATTAGGGACGGGCGCCTGCTTATAGCCCATTGAATTGCTCACGGTGGTCGTTAAACCTCCAATAAAAAAAAAAAAAAAACTCCTTATCAATGAGCACAGTCTCGTTATTCGTACGTGTGTTCTTATTGTGTTTAATTTGTATAGCTTTTGTTTATAAATAAATTCTGAACTACGAAAGTTCATTAGCGCATGCGCAAGCTGAAATCTGAGCTCAAAAACAAAAGCTGAATCGCAAGTGTGCTAGTAAGGGGGATTGGTAACTTTTCTTTCAAGGACGAAGTAAGTGTCTCTGACAACATGCGCACAGGACAATATGGCGGCCCCCCCCCCCCCCTTGCCCTCACAATTTTTTTCTTTTGCTAAACGGTGCGGACTCATGACGTGTATGTGTCTGTTTGTCTGGAGCGTGTTTTATTGGTTTATGTTAAGTAATTTTGCAATATTTATTATTAATGGAAAATGTAGTTGGTCTATTCATAGTGTAACAGTGACCATCTTAAATTATTGACCTTCATGTTGGTTGGTTGGTTGGCTGGTGTATTTTTATGGCGCAAGAGCCATGTTAGGCCGAAGAGCGCCAGACACAAGACAATCAAAGAAACAGTAGACCTTCAGGATTTTGTGAAAAATAAATATATTATGATACAGTAATAGCATTTATTGTAAAACCATATAACTAATGCCCCAGAAAAGGCCGCCCCGGCGGCACAGTGGTCTAAGAGATGGCCTCCGATCATTCGTCCGAAAGGGACTGGGTTCGAATCCCGGTGAGGCATGGATGTTGTGTTTGTCTTACGTCACTAGCTCTCTCCCTTGCATGGAACCAGTGAACCAGTGACCCTAAATTAGGGACGGGTGACTGCTTATAGTCCATTAAGTTACTCACGGTGGTCGTTAAATCTCCAATAAAAAAAAAAATGCACCTGAAAAGACACAATAATGTGGGTCCGGAAACACTCTGGCACCTGGTGGAATCGATGCCTCGACGTGTACAGGCTGTTTTTCGCGCTAGAGAAGGACCAACACGTTATAAGATAGGTATCTCTAATATTTTGTCCATTGAGTGTATACAGAACAAAGTTGAGTGATTTAAAGGACCAGAAGAAACGTATCGTGAACGTTTTGCTGCTGTTGATATAGATTTATTACAAAGGATATGGCGACAAATTGCGTACAGGTTGGAAACTCTCCGTGGAACTTAGAAACTAAGGGGACTACATATACAAGTGTACTAATTTGTATCATAAAAAACTTCAGATGTTTGTTTTCAAAAGCAGTACAACGCATGTCTCCGTATGGTGTAGTAGTTTTTAAATAATCTTCGGAAAATAGGGCAAGATTTTCGGATCACCCTGCATGTAAAACAAGTTAGTAAAATCATGCAATGCATTGATTATGATACGCTTTCCAACATACCAGAAATCATTGCTCAAGTTATTACCCAAATTATGTGGATAATGGCTGTAGAATAAATTTCGGTCCTCTGACCCGACCTTTGACCCCATTTCGATGATATTCACCAGAACTGGTAAAGTATACTTCCGGAACAACATGATAAAGTTTTGTCTCAATCGAAACATTTTTACGTAAGTTATAACGCACAAGAGCGATGGAATGGATCTTGATCCTATGTCCTGACCTTTGACCCCACTTCACCCATTTTCAATAGGGTTCGTCCCCAGGTGGTCCCCTACGACATACTAAAATTTCATCTAAATCGAAAAATTTTTACGCACGTTATGACGCACAAGGGCAATGGAATGCATCCCGCTCCTATGTCCTGACCTTTGATCCCACTTCACCCATTTTCAACAGGGTTCGTCCACAGGTGATCCCCTACGACATACTAAAATTTCATCGAAATCGAACCAATTTGTGCTAAAAGACTCATAAAAATTTGTGCTAAAAGACTCATAAAAATTAGAAGCGTGTCTTTAGTGATAGACATGAAACGCAAAGAGGGCTAGAATAGACCTGTGAAAACAAAAATTTGTCGGTGACGAGGATTAAATCGGGCCTAAATCGGGCCTAAATCGCGCCTCCTTGCTCCGGAGCCATTTGTTCTGACTGAATGAACTACACAGACGGAATGTAGGGCTGCGGATTTGTCGTCTTGACACGTGCTTCAGCTCCGTAGTACGTCACGTCATGTCCATCTTAACTTTTTTTTTTTTTTTTTTTTTTTTTTTTGAGGCGAAGGAGGAATTTTCAGTAATTCCAGACGATGATGTGACGTACTACAGAGGTAAAGCACGTTTCAAGATGACAAATCTGCATCAGCGATACATTCCGTCCGTGTAGCTTAGTTGGGAGAGCAACTTACTCCGGAGTGAGGGCGCGCGGCTTCGATCCCCGTCAGGAACAAATTTGTGTCTTCACATTGGCGCCCGAACGTACAAATGGATCTGCTGCCCGTTGGGTTCTTCGAAAAATGTGTGATGTTTGTTCTATACATCGTCTAGAATTAATAAAAATTCGTCGTTCGCTTCAGAAAAAAAAAAAAAAATTAAGAGGCAGGTGATGTGGCGTATTACAGAGGTAAACAGCACGTGTCAAGACGACAAATCTGCAGCGACACATTTCGTCCGTGTAGCTTAGTTGGGGGAGCACTTCACTCCGGAGCGAGGGGGGCGCAACTTCGATCTCCCTCACGGACGAATTTGTGTTTTCACAATGTGTGGAACAAACATCACACATTTTTCGAATAATCCAACTGCTAGTAGATCCGTTTACCACAATCGTGCCCCCAGCTGAAAACACAAATTTCTTGCGCCTCCTCGCTCCACAGCTAGTTGTTCCGACAGACTGAACTACATAAACGGAATGTATCGATGTAGATTTGTCGTCTTGTCACGCGCCTGACCTCCATGGTATGTCACAAACCATATGGTTTTATTAATTTTTTTCTCGAACTGAGGTGCTGTTTGGTGCTAATTAACTTAAAGTTTATTTGCGCCTTTCCTTTATTAATTAAAGTTTCAAAAACCTTCACAACACTGTGAACAGCACACGAATGATCTTCAGCGTTGTGCTAAATGCTAAATCCATTGCTTGCGTATCCATCGTGGGGAATTAAGTTTCGCGGTTTGACGCCCTCATTATTTTCCTTGATGGAAACCAATGGAACAAGCAGTTATCTCCACCCCTCCTTTTCTTTTTAAGCATTCACTTCTTTCTGTTCCGGACTTCTCATTCTTTTTATTTAATTCTCCCCCTCCTTTGATATCCCCTCTCTCTCTCTCTCTCTCTCTCTCTTAGAAGGGCAATACAAATTCGGCGAGCGACAAAGCAGCAGCATCTGGGAGTGCATCAGCGACCCCTAGCGGGCTGTTCACGCCACGCTTTGCATACCAATGGGTGCCAATTGCAAACAGCAATGAGCGGGCGACCTGCAACCCCAGAAGACTCTTTGCTGCTGCTTCTGAGTTTCCTTCTCCACCTCCGCAGAAGATTCATTACCTTTGCAGCTCTGCTCCTAAATAATCGTTCTTTGAGAAGCATGGAGGAACGAAACCTGTCGCCACCCTTCGTCGCGATCGGTAGGCGCCGCTCTCATTGTTCTGAGCTCAAGGGGAATCATAGTTGTTAGGTTGAAACGCCCGACGATCCTCCGTCATGTAATTTTAGGTTTGCAGACGGATGCACTCGTTTGTTTCCTCACTTACTTCAAGGGAGGGTTGGGTTCCACAAACACAGGAACTACTACTGCAACGGCAAGTAGTGGCTTCGGATGTACCTTAAGCTAATTTGCACATCTTGTTTCCATAACGCGATACGTGACGTAAAAGAACTTGAGGCCTTGGAATAATGGTCTAAACACATCAGCAAAGTCTGTGGAATTTCACTTCACCTAAATGAGTTAGATCATCTCTTTAAACGACTTCGGATAGTTCTAACCCAATTCGCTGTTGAGTGTAAATGAAATGAAACGACTTCAACAGCTATGCGAAGGTACGTTAAATGATCTTCGGTTTCGTTCGGGACTTTATGCGTTTTGCAAAAAACCCATGGGACTGTAAAGCCGATACCGAACTTACAGAAAGGCGTAGAACTTAAAGATCTAGAAGTAGTAAAAACACAAAAAAACCCACCTGTTCCACATTTTCACAGATAAAGCTCTGAAAGTGTTACATTCGAAAGGTACGTTGACACTAGGATTCGTTACCGAGGGTATTGCATTCAATAGTAGGTCTCTTTGCCATCCTCTTACAGCCATGAAGAATGCGAAGTCTGCAAGTCCTTCAAGGGCACATTAACGACGGTAATAATCATTAGTTTCTTTCAGATAAGAGTTTCATTTCAGCAATCGGTAACACGGTGGACGAAAGTGATCCCAGACTACGTATAGTTAAGAGCTCTTACTGCTCCCGTTTCTTAAAGTAAGGAGTGGTGGGGGCCCTGAAAAAAGGAATGCCGCCCCGGTGTTTGCAGTGGTCTGAGCAACGGCTTCTATTCATTCGTCCGAGATGGGTCCGGGTTCGAATCCCGGTGAGATATGGATGTTGTGTTTGACTTACTGCCCTGCCGCCCCGGTGGCGCAGTGGTCTAAGTCGTTGGCCTATGATCATTCGTCCGTAAGGGGTCCGGGTTCGAATCCCGGTCAGGCATGGATGTTGTAATTGTCTTACGGCACTGGCTCTCTCCCTTCCCTGGAACCAGTGGCCCTAAATTAGGGATGGGCGACTGCTTATAGCTCACTGAGTTGCTCACGGTGGTCGTTAAACCTCTAAAAAAAAAAAAAAAAGGAATTTTCTTTAAGAGATATATAAGAGGGCGCACGCGAAATTCTTGAGTTCTGGAACTCGGAGAGAGCCGGAGAATGAGATGATGTACGGGAGACAGGGAACTACAAAAGGCGATGAAGCCGCGGATGGCCTTGTGGTTGGCGCAACCGCCTTCCCACCAGATGACCACAGAATCGATCCCAGTTAGGTTGTGTTGTGCTGAAACACAAAATATCCGCCATGCGCCGGATGGGCACGTTAAGCCGCCGGAACCGGAGTACCGATTCCGCTTTAAAAATTAGGTTGTCCATTCTTTCGCCTGCCCGTTTTCTCTCTCTCCACTACTAGTACGTCGTACCTTTGACGTCTGTAGCGACGGCGGCGATCACAAACAGACTGGCTCTCCTACTGGATCGCCAGTTAATGGAAGTTTTTTTTTTTTTTTCATGTCGCAGCATTGACGATTAGCTCTCGCTAACGTTGTATGCACGTGAAAAGCCCAGGGGACGGTCGTTTGGGGAGTGGCCGAACCGGCACAACGAACACCAACTAACTATCGTATCACCTTCAAAGTCGCTCACTCGTTTTGCCAGATCCGACCCTCAACAGGAAGCTAATCGATGCTTGACGAGCTACCCTGCCTGATTTATATCGCACCCACGTGACTTCTTAAGTGTTGGAGTGAGCCAGTCATGTGATGAAGGCAGGTGTGCTCCTAATAAACTGGCATCTTATTTTATATACTATTTTGTGAGAAAATCTGGCAACAGAAAATAGGGAATTATAAGAAATTCTTTAGAATGTATCTGTTATGTAGAAATACACTGAACAGCAATTGAATTAGAGACAGCTGGCGTTATGCAAATGTGGCTCTGTGGGCGGTCCTGTAAACGGAAACGACATGATGTATGCAGTGATCCGACAATATAAGGAGTGATGCGACGGGAATCAGTAAGAGTCGGACGCAGTATGGGTAAGACGAAGGATCTAAGCGCATTTGATCGAGGGCAAATTGCCGGGGCCCGACGAATGGGTCACTCCATCTCGGAGGTCGTGCAGGCACTGGGATTTTCACGAGCCACTGTGTCACGGGTGCACCGTGAGTACATCGAATCCTGTAAAACCCTCCCTGCAAGGGCCAACTGCTGTGGACAACAGCGTGTGGATGAGCGGGGTCATCGTCGGCTAGCTCGCATTGTAACAGCGGATAGACGGGCCACAGTGCAAGAAATCACTCGGCAATTTAACGCTGGTGCACAAAAACATGTAAGCAGCAACACCATCCAGAACCATCTCCTCGCTATGGGGTACATAAGCCATCGTTCCACGAGGGTACCGCTGCTGACCGCACGTCACAAGGTGCAAAGATTAGCATGGGCGTGGGAACATCGCCACTGGACCCTAGACATGTGGGAAAATGTTGCTTGGACTGATCAGTCGAGATTCACGTTGGTATATGGGAATGACAGTATACGACTACTGCGCAAACCACATGAAGCGACGGATCCTTCTTGCCAGCAGGGTACTCTTCAAGATGGTGGGGGTGGTATTCTCGTCTGGGGACTGTTTACGTGGACAGAAATGGGACCCCTGGTACGTGTGACATCGTCCCTCACAGGTCAACGTTACCGGGATATCCTGGACGACCATTTGCTCCTGTTTATGCGTCTTCAACATCCCACTAGGGACCTCATCCTGCAACAAGACAATGAACCGTGCCATCGCTCCTGATTTGTATCCGAATGGTTGGATGAACATTTCACCGACGTGACCTCGCTTCCTTGGCCAGCTAGGTCACCTGACTTCAATCCCATCGAGCACATCTGGGATGCCATCGAGAGAGATGTTCGAGGCTCTGAATTCCCTTCATCAAATCTTCGTGAACTGTGGGAGCTTGTTCAGTGGTCGTGGATCCGTATGGCTTCCCAACGCTTCTGGTGTCTTGTCGAGTCCATGCCGAGACGAATCGCCGCCGTCGTCATCAGGGCGAAAGGTGGTGCTACACGTTACTAGACAGGCATCCCTAATTCACTTGCTCTTCAGTGTATTTTTACATCATGAAATAGTGAATCGAATTATGCCAAAAGAAAAGCACAAAAATTCGTCGTCCGAAAAATGCGCTTTATCGGGGAAGACAGAATCCTTTAGGGATCGGTTCACCCACAAAACAAAGAAAAGCTCACATCTCAGCCCCTAACCTCCTATCACTACAGTCGTGAACGAGTAGTTATAAAATAGTCGACATTTGCTTGCGATTTTAACCAGTTTTGGCGCATGTAAACTGACCCCCACCAATTAACAACTCCATACGTCGAACGAAGTCATATTTCTCCAAAGTAGAGAGAAAAGAGATTTCAGTTTGCTGGTAGAGGAGTCGGCGTAAGACATTGGTACAGAAGGAATGATTTTGACGGTGGATTACTACGTCTAACTCCGCGGATATTATGTGGTCACTTACGAGCGATCGTCTATGACAGAAATAGGTCTCGATGGAAATCATTATAGCTTTAAAAATACGTGCCGCACACTAATCGTTTTAGCATATTCGTAAACAGCATGGAGTCCAACCCGCGTAGTGCGCAATACATGGTGCGTGCTACGCTCCCCTCGCTCTCTGTACTCGGGGGAGATGATGGAATAGCCGCCCCGGTGGCGCAGTGGTCTAAGCGATGGCTTCTGATCATTCGTCCGAACGGGGTCCGGGTTCGAATCCCGGTGAGGCATGGATGTTGTGTTTGTCTTACGGCACTGGCTCTCTCCCTTCCCTGGAACCAGTGACCCTAAATTAGGGACGGGCGACTGATTATAGCCCATTGAGTTGCTCACGGTGCTCGTTAAACCTCCAATAAAAAAATAAAAAAGGAATGATGGAATATTTCTGGGAGTGCCGCCGCGTTCGACTCATTCTATCTCGACAACCGTGCGCGTGACGCGACTGTGCGTGCATCGTTTTAAATCTCTCGACGAGATCTATTCAAATGTACGAAGAACATTTCGCAGAGATTTGAACTGAACATTTAAAAAGTTGCTTTCTTGTAAACCGGTGAACACTTTTGGCAATATCGCGGTTTATCTGGACAACCGTGAGTGCAAAACGACTGTGCATGGTATCGTTCTGAAGCTCTCAACGAGATCTATTTAAATTCATAAAGAACATATCGCAGTGGTTTAAACTAAAATTAAAAAAAAATGTTTTTGTATGAACGGGGTAACATTTTCGACAATGCCGCGGAATTCGCAGAATGAAAGCAAGCAAGCAAAAGTGGAGAAAATGAAAACGAGAGACAAGAGCAAGTGATAAGGAATGTAAGAAGCCCAAGAAGACAGAGCACCACGCTGCGTCATTCGTGTATCGATCTGCTTTGTGTTCGCAATGTATCCAGTATTATTTGTAAATATTATGTAAGCTACTTTTCATATCATAGACCTGTGTTCGCAATAGCAAATTAAATAAATACTTACTTTGAAACCATTCTCGACTAGCTCATCTCAACTATCGATCTGTATGTCGTAATTCTACGTTCCAAACTGACGGCTGAATCTGAACTTGCCCTACCTGTATTTTATTTCGACCCCTAAGAAAATGTTCTTCTCCGACTTTTGCAGATGGTCACATGTGGACAAGTAACGTGGTGATATAAGCGCATTTTATTTGAAAATCAAAACACACGGAAGAGAAACGGGAGTATCTCATAGGAAAAAAATGTTCTTATAATGCAGATGTTATGACGGAGATGCGTTAAAATGATAAACGGCAAAAGCAGCTTGAAATTATCATTCTAACTCAGAGTAATGGCAAAATATTTCCTCAATTAATATAAAACTCACTTAAAACTTCTTAGATGGTGAAACGTAATTTTTACTAGAGGATGATGAAAGAAACTCAAGTTTTTCATCATTAAGATTAGACGCAGCAGAGGCAGGGAGATCTTAACTTGAGAAAAAGTCGCATACATCATTGCTAAACGAAATCTTCCAGCTTTTTCTTTCCTTTTTTTTTTTAGTTTAAGGATTTTAGCCGTGATTAATATTAAACAGGTCCGCTGACTGAAATCGTGAGATTAAGAAGTTTCAAGAAATCAATAAACGTTGAGCTGCTGCTAACTACTCCCCCGCCCACCCTTCTTCATGTCATCAGCGGTTAATGATGGTACCACGGCTTTGACACAGGACGATTACTGAAGTTGGAATCGAACATGGTCATTAAGAAAAGGTAATAATTGTCTAATGAATTTGTGCACGCAAAACATACTTTCAGAGTGACTGAATTTCCGATACTCCAGGACCCTTGCTTGTCCTTGCTTTATGAAAATAAAAAACATGTTTCGGTAATTATTTTTTTGCTCAAGAATATAACGACTCGTTCCCCTCTAACGAAATACCCAGTCGGTTCACATCCTTTGGAGACAAAGCATAATTTATGAGAAGTATACGCATTAATTTTAGCGTTTCCTGCAGTGTGTATGACAGAAGATATTAACTGCAAACATTTCGTTTCGCCAAACTGCAGAAACCCACTATGATATACTAAATAGTAACACTGTATTAATGATTCGATTTATTGGCGTAGGAAGTAGACACATTAACGTTTCCAAGCTTTCGCACATCAACCAGAAGGCTTTAAAAAAAAAAAAAGAAAAAAAAAGCCATCTGCTTGATGTGAGAAAGCTTGGAAATGCAAATGTGTCTACTTCCTACGCCAATAAATCGGATCACTAGTACAGTGTTACTATTTAGTACTTAATTGGTGTGCTGTTCCCCCACTAAGGACCATTAGAGCCCATACGACGGTCGCAGCTGCGGATGGAAGTAATACCCATCGGACGAGGATTCTCCCGGCTCAGGAATGGTCAGCAGCGCGATATCTAGGCCAGATTCGGATGTTGAGGTAGGAAATCCATCCTATTCCTTCTTTGGTGTCCCCTCATAAAATCCTTATCGGAGCAGTCCACACATAGAGTTAATATTGTTTATAAGCAAATAGTCAATTGAGTACAGGTTCCTGTCAGAGAGTCTTAAATCATTTTTGCTAATATCATGAGCGTATATTTATTATTATGCCAAATCATAACCAATAAATTGTTTTTTGTTGTTAATTTTGTCTTAGTTCTATGATGAGTGTGTCGTTAACTACAATATGTGAGCTCAACCCTAGATTTTTTGGAGAATGTATATATCTTTTAGATCCGGAACTTAGCAAATCTGTTCATTTATGCTTTTTATTTTAAATCTAGACGTTCACAAAAATATTGCGGCACACAGCGGACCCTTTGACTCCCAAAGGAAAATCTGCTGTGTGAAACACAACGCCCCGTCAGTGGATCCTGAAGCTGCGTCAGCCTTAAATCAGGGAATCGCAGAATCACAACCCACTCGACACCCTCTTGGCTCCCAATATTACGCCGGGTGAACCCAATTAAGAACTCGAGCGATAATACCTCGTTATCAAATTCCCACTATGATATTTTAATGATAAAAAAAGATGCACACATGAATATATAAAGAAATATTTTATTGCATGGTTGTTCAATGTGCACTGAGATGACGGTTTATGGGGCGTACCCTGTGTTGCCACTCTACCGATAAATACTTTTCTAGGTTTTAGGTAATCTGAATTTTCTGCTGCTGTGTCTAATTTTTTTTTTTTTTTTGTGACGCATTTTTTTTTTTTTTTACTTTTTGACAGATGTTTCTTCCTATAAATTGGAAAACACAGTGAAATTTCCATGAACGGACACCTCCGAGCAATGATAACCTCCAAAAAACTGCAAGCTTTGGTTGATACAAAACAGCTGCGGTAGGATTAATACCAGCGAACAACGGAACCTGTTAGCTGCCGTCAGCGGACACCCCAGTCAGTTCGGAAGGAAGATTAACGAGCACTCTGTCCGTTAGGATTTTACTTAACTACTTCGTTTCATCAGTGGACGATGGGTACCAAAAATATTGCTGAAGGAACTGTGCCTCGTGTAAGATGGGTTACATTCGGAGGGAAAATGGATGCGCCGCATCGTGTGCAGAGTTGGAAACGGGTCAAAAATTTTGGACCCGAACCCAATCCCGGATGCGGTCGTCACACAATTGTACCCAGCCCGGACTTGACCCACACAAATCTGCATTGAACTATAAATTATAATATATCATCATCATCATTACGATTGTCAATCATTATCAATCCACTGCTGGATGAAGGCCTTCCCAAGTTCCATCAGCGACCTGTTGTGGCGCCAAACTACTTTTGTCGGCCACATTTATTTACTTTTGTTTAAAAAGGTGTGAGACGCAACAATTCAATTAATTTACGTTTTCAGGAAGTGTAATTGGCATAAAAAAGTAGTTGGTTAATTTTCATAGCGTGAGGTATGGGTTAAGCTTTAGGACGAAAAGAGGAATTCATAAGGAAATAATTTTTAGTTTCAATTCATTTTCCTAAAGGAATGAAACAAGAGTGATGCATTTCTTCTTTTCCCCCAGGCAAACGAATCCCCAACTTTTCGACCTCCTTCCAGTCAGCGTACAGATCATCAGATCAGATCAGATCATATGTAGAGGATTTTAGGAAGGGAGTGTCTGACCCCAGGTCTTAAACAACCCTTAGGAACAGGAAGCTAGGAGATTCGGGCTAGAGTGCTCGATAGGAAAGTGACACGGAAGCGAGGTAGAAAGGGGGAGAACGTGGCCTTTTTTTATTACCGGGGGCCAGTACCCGGGGTCCGACGGCTTAAAGGGTCCATCCGATGCATGGCGGGTATTTAGTGGTACGAAAGTTTGTACCTGCCCAAGATCGAACCTGAGGTTATCTCTATGGCAGTAACGAAAGCTGAAAACTAGGCCACCCACGTCCCAGTCAGCGTACAGTGAACGCTCCAAAGGAAAGGCGATCAGGGAGAGCAAGAGGGAACAAGCCACCCAGCCGGGTTTCACCCCCCCCCCCCCCACACACACACACTCAGCCAGAAAGCGCAAGACTTCCAACGTTCCTAGGGATAACCCCGGACAACAGGGCGAAGGACTGAAAAAGTACAAGAATGAAAGCGGCGACCGATACAATCTCAAGACCTAATGTTAGGCAACATTGTTTCGCTTTTCTTTGATGTAAGCAATCAACGTTACAAACGAACACAGTGGGATCACCTGAGTTACTCATTCGAGAACAAGCGCCGATCGCATTCGGTACCCTAAAAACGAAAGGTTTGACAACGTCGTAAATTTCACGAATTGATGGCTAACATTCTTCGGGGAAACGCGGATAAGCTGGCGTTACGCAATTGGTCAGAATTTTGGGATTACGTGAACAGCAAATGAAAATTAAATTTTTTCTTCAGCTCGGACCAGTGAGCGAGGACAATTAATTTTAGAGTAGAACCAGGAGGCGGAGTTTTGGAGAACCCGAGCAGAAGTCAGAATTTAAGGACAGAAATTTTCCTTCATTGCACATGTAGTCGTGATAGAGGTCGGTCGGGACTTACCGACAGAAATTTTTGAGCATTCACCTAGAGCAGTGGTTCTCAAACTTTTCAGCCTGTGGAACCCTTTTTCCTATAATGTCAAGCAATGGAACCCCTCTATAAAAACCATTTAAAAATTAATATATATCTATATGACTATTATTTATCCCTGATTTGAAATAAAAATAAAATGAAAAAAATAAGCAATCAATAAAAAGGTAATACATGCAAAATCGTAATGTAGAGCCAAGGAAATTTATTATGCCAATGATGCAAGTATTCAATAATGAAAAATATTAATGTGATGAATGGCTTTGCTTTTTATTGCCTCATAATTCTTTAAAATTCGGTCCTATCGAAGAAAAATGTAATCTTATATGGGGCTCTGCATTCAGCTTATTACGGTGCTTAGTTTTTGTTGAGGCATATACAGAAAAGCCAGTTTCACACAGATAGGTTGTCGCAAATGGTAAGAGGACTGACATAGCTTTTTGCGATAATAATGGATATTCTCCTTTCAAACTGCACCAAAATTCTGTTATTGACACTGTTTTATAAAGAGATGTCACTAAAGAATCTGACGTCAGTTCAATACATTTTTCATATTCATCAGATGAAAAACTAGGAGGTTTCTCATTAATAACAAATGGATTTTTAATCCATAATTGACTTTTATTTTTTCGTGCTGCTCATCAGGAAAATAGTGAATCGTTGAATCGTGGACAGCTTCCAGATGTTGGGTGATTTCATCATATTGTTTGTTTTCTATTTCTGAGTTCAACTCTGACAGAAAGTTTCTCACGGTTGAAAAGCAGTCAAGTTCGTGGCTGCAGACACAACTGGTCCAAAATTGTAGCTTTTTTTAAACGCCACAATTTTGTCTTTGGTAGTGAATACATCAATTTGCTTTCCTTGAAGTGCAAGATTGAGTTCATTTAGTTTTGAGAAAATATCAGATACATAAGCCACTCGAAATCACCACTCTCTATCATTTAATCGAACTTCCAAATAAAAGTGGTTATCTATGATGCACTTCAGCTCGAAGTTCAAAAAAGCGTTCCAATATTTTACCTCGAGATAACCACCTCACTTCCGTATGTAGAAGCAATGACGTATGCACACTTCCCATATAATCGCACAAGATTTTAAACAATCTATTATTCAGAGGGCGAGATTTTATGAAGTTTATCATTTTAACTACTTCATCCAGGGCGCTTTTTAGATGGAGAGGCAAATTTTTCGCAGCAAAAGCTTGCCTAAAGAAGCATACAGTGACTACTGGTACAGTGCTTTGCAATCATTTTGATGCGTGCGACAATACCAGATGTTTTTCGTACCATAGCTTTAGCACCATCTGTACAAATACACTGGCGGAAAGTGAAAAAAGAACACCAAGAAGGAATTGGCGGACGATCATGAAATTTACATATGTTAATGGGGTTGAGTTTACGTAGGTGTGATGTTCATTTCGGGACCAACCGGTGAGCGCTTACACCACAGCACGGCATAATATGCAAATTACCGTCGGTGGTATTTAAGGAGTACGGCAAAGTGAATGTAATCAGTCGTCGGCGTACGGACACGTGCGAAGACCCTGAAGAAGCTGCAATGCCTGGACATGGAAGACGTGTACGATTTCAGCAGTTATCGGACTTTGAGCGAAGTCGTCTAGTCGGACTACGCAAGTCCGGGTGGTCGTATCGTCGTATTGCGGAGCGAATTGGACGGGAAGTATCGGTGGTGGTACGATGGTGGCGTAGATGGTCCCAGGAACACTCCCACACGAGAAGACGTGGAATCGGGAGTCACAGACGGACTGATGAGCGGACCGATCGACGCATAAGAATAGCGGCGTTGTCAAGCACAACATCCATGGTGACGCAAATCCGAGCTGCCGTTGCACCCGAGGTGACTGTGCGAACAATCCGCAACCGTCTACTGGATGCAGGACTACGTGCACGTGTGCCTCTGACTCCAGCCCACCGTCAGGAACGGCTGCAGTGGTGTCGCCAACGTCTGCACTAGAGAACGCAATGGAGATCTGTCGTGTTCAGCGATGAAAGCAGATTCTGCTTGGGAGCCTCCGATGGCCGTATGCGTGCTCGCAGACGCACAGGGGAGCGTCTCCACCCTTCTTGCATCCGCCAGCGACACACAGGGCCTACAGCTGGTCTCCTGGTGTGGGGAGCGATCAGCTATCACTCCCGTACACAACTAGTGTTTGTACCGGGTACGTTAAACAGCACCTCCTACATCAACAACATCATTCAGCCCGTTGTTGTGCCATTTGTAAGGTCGGTCCATCGTGGTGTTTTCCAACAAGATAACGCACGCTCACAGACGGCACGTGCAACGTAACATGCACTTCAGGGTGTGAGACAACTTCCATGGCCTGCACGTTAACCGGATTTGTCCCCATTGATCAATGTGTGGGATTTTATGGGACAACGACTTATCCGGTCTCCACGGCCAGCCACGACCATCCCCGATTTACGCTTCCAGGTTGAGGATGCTTGGAACTCAATACCCCAAACTTACATTCAACATCTGTACGACAGACTCTATGCCAGAATTGCACAGTGTGACGCAGTTCATGGCGGTTCAACCACGTACTAACCATATTACATGGAAATGTCATTTTTCAGTTTACCAGCAAATACATATATATAACGTGATCAAAACATTATGGC
Organism: Macrothele yani; assembly: GCA_039090855.1. Classification (NCBI taxonomy): domain Eukaryota; kingdom Metazoa; phylum Arthropoda; class Arachnida; order Araneae; family Macrothelidae; genus Macrothele; species Macrothele yani. The sequence goes on from CM077011.1 coordinate 35,511,647, forward strand.
AAATATTTTGCCATAATATTTTGATCACGTTATTCTCTGTATTCCGTTATTATGCTGCATAAATTTCGTTGGTAACAGACGTCTCCTTCTTGGCGTTCTTTTTTCACTTTCCGCCAGTGTATCAACGCAATTTTCCCAAGGAATTTCATTTCCTTCAAAGAAGGAATTTAAAATATTGAAGATCTCTGCTGCAGTTGCACGAGCTATTAGCGGCTTGCATAAAAGAAGATCTTCTGCTAGAGATGCTTCATACGGATATTTTACAAAAACGAGCAATATCGCGAGACCTGACACGTGTGTAGAATCATCCATTTGCAAAGCAAAAGTTCAAGACTTGATGCGAAAAATAAGTTACTCTGTTGTGCTGCCTGCTATTTCCTTCACTCAGCGAGACACTGTATCATTTGATAGTGGAATTTTCGATATTTCTTTGACCGAATTTTCACCAAGTACACACTTAGCCATGTCAATAACACATGGCTTGATCAGATTCTCTGCTATTGTATGAGGTTCACTTGCTCGTGCTATTTGATAGTTTACTAAACAGGAAGCCTCTCTAGCACTCTACAGCCGTCCAGACCTAGGCAACAGTGAAGGCCATAAATCACCTTATCAGCGTTTCAGGCGCCAAACTATTTTGAATCCTCCCTCGATTTTTTTGCACCACTTCTTTGAGATGTTCTGTCCCACATGGTTTTCATGGCTCTCTGTCACATCTTTTTTCCTGTTTTTTTTATTGGTTGCGAAGAATTGGTTGGTTAAGGCTGTCATCGGGAAAAATATGGAATTAAGAGATTTTCTTGAAAATTTCGGCGATGTTTTACGAACTGCTTGCGGAACCCCTGGAGGGCCGTCGCGGAACCCTGGGGTTCCGCGGAACACACTTTGAGAAACACTGACCTAGAGGAAGATGAGGACAGCTAGAGTTTGCCCACCGACGATAGTGCAACCAGCCAAGCTCGCGAGCGGCCTTTCCGTTACCTCAATGGAGGGCCCCCTTCCTAGAGGATGCTCACTGGGTCAACAGAGTAATAAGTTCACAGATGCAGCAGACCATCGAGAGGGTGTAATTTGAACATCGCAGGAGAAGTGCCCGTCAGGTTCCTCCGAGTCACCTAGAAGACGTGTAGCGGCCAGAAACTTTTTAATTCATTATCTAAGACCCTCACTTAAAGTGGCCCCGCCAGACGGTACGGAAAAGCCCCTTCCAGGTGGACAAGCCGAGGACGACGTAAGCAAGGAAAGAGGCATGTTGATGTCGTCAACTGACGTGCAAGATAGAGTCATTTTATTTTCTCTGACAATCCACATATTTTATTTGAGATATTTATAATTATAGTGCAGTTATGTCTAGGTGAAAGTTGGCCCAGTTTCTCCGAGCGATAAGTTGAATAATCTAAAGTGTTTCCTGAAGAAGAAGAATGTTTCTTGTAATATATACACTGACGGGAAAAATAATCCCAACACCAAGAAGGGGTTGTGTTAGATAAACGACAGTTGGTAGGCGGTGAGAGTACATCTGTAAGATGACGTCTATGCAAATTTCGCACTCGGCGCGTACGTGTGGCGCTAGTAGCGCCCCTCGGAACATGCAAAGCAGGTTTGCTGTAAATACGCGCTGTAACGTTCGTGAGCGTTAGTTATCGTTGTGATTCGACGTAGGGTGTTGATGTTAGTCAAGAATGCCTTTAAGAAGACGAAGAAGCCATTATCAACAGCTCACGGAGTTTGAACGAGGTCGTGTAATAGAGCTACGAGAAGGTGGATTTTCTTTCCGCAATATTGCAGAACGACTTGGCAGGAATGTAGCCACTGTGCATGATTGTTAACAGCGGTGGTCAAGGGAAGGTACTGCCTCAAGAAGACTGGGTTCCGGCGGGCCACGTGGCACTACTGAGAGGGAAGACCGCCGTGTACGGCGTATGGCCGTGGCGCATCGTACCGCGTCTGCGGCAGCAGTTCGAGCTGCAGTTGCCACCACAGTGACACAACGAACTGTTACAAATCGGTTACTTGAAGGACAGCTCCGAGCCAGACGCCCTGTAGCGCGAATTCCAGTTACTCCAAACCACTGCCATTTGCGACGTCAGTAGTGTCAAGCTAGAGCCCATTGGAGGACGGAGTGGAGATCTGTTGTGTTTTCTGATGAAAGCCGGTTCTGCCTGGGTGCCAGTGATGGCCGTGTGTTGGTTAGAAGGAGGCCAGGTGAGCGCCTGCAACCAACCTGTCTGCGGCCGAGACACACTGGACCTACACCTGGAGTTATGGTCTGGGGAGCAATTTCCTATGACAGCAGGAGCACTCTCGTGGTTATCCCACGCACCCTGACGGCACAGTTGTACGTCGGTCTGGTGATTCAACCTGTTGTGCTGCCATTCATGAACAGCATTCCAGGGGGTGTTTCCCAACAGGATAACGCTCGCCCGCATACCGCTGTTGTAACCCAACATGCTCTACAGAGTGTCGACATGTTGCCGTGGCCTGCTAGATCACCAGATCTTTCACCAATCGAGCACGTATGGGACATCATTGGACGACAACTCCAGCGTCACCCCCAACTAGTATTAACCGTCCCTGCATTAACCGACCAAATGCAACAGGCATGGAACTCCATCCCACAAACTGACATCCAGCACCTGTACGACACAATGCATGAACGTTTGTGTGCTTGCATTCAACATTCTGGCGGTTACACCGGTTATTAATGTACCAGCAATTCACATTTAAAATGCCTCTTCTCGCGCTTACATTAAGCTGTGATCTTGAAACCCTAATCGATTAAATACGTTACCTATACAAATGTATTGCCGCCATTTCATTTCTCTACAACTATTTTTTCGTGGTGTTGGGATTTTTTTTTCCGTCAGTGTATTTTGAATGGTTAACTGCCGATAAAGGCAGGAGAGATAATAAGGTTAGAAACTACGGGTTAAGTGATAATTAATTACGGGTTATTTGCCATGTTTAGGGTAAGGTTAACTAAGAGTTCAATTTGAGTGCTAATTAAATGAGGTGATAATAATTCAGCTACCGGAAAGGGAGCAGCGAGTTAAAGCAAACAGCAAATTATTCATTGCGAAATAGCGTGAATTTTCTCTACTTTGTTTTCAGTTTTTTTTCTTTATATGCAGGTGTGTGTATTGTGTTCATTCAATGTATTTCATGTGTCTTCGAATAAGAGGTGTTGATATCAATGCAGTTATTTTAAAGTTGTTAACTGTCTCCTAAAGACAGGGAAATTCCTGGCAAATAGTAGTAAAGGCTACTTAAATCTTTAATCTGAATTGAGGAAGTAAATCTGATAATGTTAAAGGAACTAAGAAATTTTAAAGTGATCAAAAGTTATAAGTGAACAAAGTAAACAATGCTGAGAGTAGAAGACTCCAGCGATTTATCGAGTATTTTTATGTTGATATGTATGTTGGATCAATCGAGTAATAATTGTAGAGAAGATGAATTTTGGGAGTAAAACCTTCTCTAAAACTTAACTTTAAATTGTATCGAAAATTTGCATTGAAATGGAATAGTTAGGAGTAAATTAAATGCAATACAGGTTCCCTACTAAAGGTATACCACATTATCAACTTATTTACACGAATAAACTGTTTTGTTATTGCTATTTCCTTATTTCTGTTTTCCTTCAGAACAAGTTGGGCTTTGAGTGTGCTATTTCGCAAGCTAATAATTTTGATAAGGGGTTAGCATCAATAGGTGTGGTGCGGCGGTAATATAGAATTAGGAACGAGGGTGATCTTTTTCCTTTTCAGCCTTTACTCCCCACTTATTTTATTTATTTTAACAATTCGGTCGTTTCTTCTTTTTTTTTACTCTAAAATTTTGCGGCAAATGAGTGCGTGCGTATTTTTGTGCAGGTGCTCATATGAGAACACAACGCGGTGTCCGGGTGAAAATTTGTATCGCCATCTTCGGAAGGAAACAACTTTTCGGCTCACTATAACGATAATTTTAGTTAATTCTGGTGTCCCTCCCAACCACAATCGGTCTGGGTCAGTCTCCTATATCTAATCATCTTCCACAAGGACTTCTGGGTCTTTTCCTGTCCCTTGGAATCTAGTCTAAAATTTCGGTTGTCCATCGGTGGTCCGTTCTTCTGGTAACATGTCCAGCCCATTGCTCTTTCAGGGATTTTACTCTGATCATGATGTCTTCCACTCTTGTCATTTCCTCTTTTTATCCTTCTTGGTTACACTAAACATGTACACTGAAGTGCCAGAAAAACTGGTACAGAGGAGCTTATGCAAAATACATAGCAACGTTACCTATGCGCGTATTCGGTTGCGTCAGCCAGTACGTATATAAAGCGATAGACATCCTCGCCAGCTGTCAGAGCTTTTTTCGCCATGAGAATGACAAGTAATACCGATTTAAGCGATTTAAACGCGGTGTCATAGTTGGCGATCGTGAAATGGTTCATAGTGGTTCAAGCATTACAAAGGTGTACCGTGACTACAAGAATTCAGAAAAAACCTCCAACCTACGATATCGGTGTGGCCGTAAAAAGACATTGGGTGAACGTGACCAACGTCCGCTGTCAAGAATCGTTTCACGCGATAGGCGCGCAACACTCTCGCAGGTATAATCGGAATTCAATGCTGGAACCACAACAAGCATCAGCATCCGGACTGTGCAACTTACCCTGCATGATATGGGCTTTGGGAGCCGACACCCAACTCTAATCCTTTTGATGGGTGCACGACACAGAGCTATGCGCCTCGCTTCGGCACGGCAACACCGCTACTGGACATTTGATGACTGGAAACAAGCAGTCTGGTCTGACGAGTCGCGTTTCCAACTGTATCGGGCAGATGGAAGGATTCGTGTGTGGCGCAAACCCCATGAAGCCATGGATCCCGCCTGTCAACAGAGAACTGTACCGGCTGGTGGGGGGTCCGTAATGGTATGGGGTGTGTTTAGCTGGACTTCACTGGGACCCCTGGTACGTCTACAAACGTCTGAGACCGGCCAACGCTATGTGCGCATCCTTTCTGACGAGGTGTACCCGCTCATGTCCTGCACTCACGCTGATGGGTTGGGCCTTTCCAACAGGAAAATGCACCTCCACACAAGTGTCGGGATGCCACATTATGGTTAGAGGAGCATTCATCTGAGTTTGGGATGTTGCCATTCCCACATAGGTCCACAGACCTGAACGTGATAGACCACATTTCAGATGCCATGCAACGGGCTATCGAACACAGGAATCCGAAACCTCGGAATACTCCCGAACTGTGGAACGCTCTGCAGGAAGTATGGTGTGCATTGCCTACAGCATATTTCCAGAAGCTTGTGGAGTCCATGCCCCGTCGTTTTTCTGCAGTCCTGCGCTTCCGTGCGTGGGGGACCTACCAAGTATTAGACTGGTGTACCAGTTTTTCTGGCACTTCAGTGTATATCTCTCTCTATGCTTTTTTCAGTTGTCTATGGAATTTGTAGTCTCCGTACGCAAGCACTAGAATGAAGCATTGATTAAACACTTTTCTTTTAAGACATAATGGCACATTGCTCTAAAAATTGCTCTGTTTCTTCCGAAATATCTCCAACCAAGTCTTTTTCGCCAATAAATTTCTTCATCAATGTGACCCTCGATTGATATCTGCTGCCCAAGGTAAATGCAGGTACTGGTTATCTGCAGCTTTTCTCCATTAATTGATGTCTTCATTCCTTGTAAAAAGCATTGTACTTCAGTTTTGTCTTCTGAAAGTTCATTTTTAATCACATTTTTTCACTCCTCTCAGCAAGTTCCTGGATCATACTCTGCAGCTCTGAAGTATTCTTTCAATGACCTCTGAAGGGTTCTTCAAAATACATTTTTTCTTTTCAAAAATACAACGGAAATAAGACCGGGTCGAAATCGGGTCAGGAACACCTTGACCCGACTCTTTTGACCCGCAAGAAATTGTCGACCCGTTGACCCTCTGACCCGTGACCCCTTTCCATCTCTGATCGTGGGGTCATTTGAATCCCGTTCTCAGCTGTACCGAGGGAGGGTGTGGATGTGGCGTCGACAGCATGAGACCATGGCACCGTTGTGGCAGGTAAGCTCTGTTCAAAGCGGTGGTGGCTCTGTGATGGTTTGGGAAGTCTCCTGATGGGACATATTAGGTACTTTAGTGTATCTGGAGAGCTTCTTAACCACTGCGCTTTACCAGCATGTGCTAGCTGAGCAGTTACTTCGCGCATACTTCGGCCGATGTTCTGTTTTACAGGACAATGCGCCTCCACACCTGGCAGCAACCACCCAGGCATGGCTCGTGGAACACTCGTATGAGTTTGGAACCATCCATTGTTCCCCAAGTTCCCCGGATTTAAACCCTGTGGAAGCTGTCTGGGGTGCCGTAGAAAGGAACATCAGATCCGTGGGTCCTGGACCAACAACGTCTCGGGGGGGGGGATTGTGGACAACGCTGCAACAGGCATGGCTGGAACGCCACCGGAAACCCTTTGGCATCTGCTGGAGTCGATGCCTCAGTGTGTACAGGCCGTGCTAGAGGAGGGCCAACAAGCTATTAGCTATTACTTGTAATGTTTTGTCCGTTGAATTATTACCGCTCCCAGGAGCTGGGTGAGCGAACCATCTGCTGCGTCTTATTCGCTGTAGTGGGGTGAATTTTAAAAAGGCCGTAAATTTTCGTTATTCTTATCTTCTATTATCTTCCGCCTATGGGTCTGTACCGTGAGGTTGGGTTTCCTAATTGAGGGTCTCCAAGCTCAGGGTTGACGGGCGCATTGCGTTGTGTTTCGTATGGGAGAACAAGGGAAATCCACATTCCTCCATATGCCGCTTGAAATTTAAGAAACATGATGTTAGATTGGGACTTTTATCCGGTGACTGGGTTTGCTAAATGCGAAAAAATTAACTTCTTAAAATCTGGGAGTTGCTACTCTATCAAAAAACTTTGCGATTATTTTAGTTAAGCGTTTCTGGTTTAAACAAACAAAAATTCACTCATTTTGGAGTTTCAAAGATTTGAGAAACTCTGGTAAATTTCAATACAAAATAAAGAATTTATTTTCGATAATGCTTCCTTAAAATTTAGTACATTGATCGGTGGAGATTTCTTTTAACTTAAACCAAGTTATATATTTAGCTCATTAAGCAGCTTGAAATTCGTACTCTTATTCTAAAGTACACCTTTCACAAAGTATAAGAAAACTTTCATATATTTAGCACTTGCAAGAGAAAATTATCTTTCCTACCGAGGATGTATAGAAGACCAGATTATGCATACTCATGCTAACGAGATATTGGAAATTATAAATTATTCTCACCAAATCTTTTTCTGTTCATCCCGTCGGTTTTAGTCCCGTATGAGTGTAGGATAAAGTCTATGACTTTGGACCTCATCCGGTCCCGTTAAAGTTCGTGTAAGTTCGCTAGCTCTTCGGACATCTCGGTCTTCTGGCCTCCAAACTAGAGTCTCTGTGTTGTCACTGCGTGATGTGTATCATTTCATTTTTTTTGAGGATCCTCCTCAGTCTCCTGGTAACTTCTCTTTATCTGATAATATCTCTGTAATGTCCGGCGTCTCCTCTTGAACCATTTCTCAATCTCCAGCTTCTCTTGCTTGACTCCCAAGTCTCGAATGCTTACTACATCTGGTCTTCGTTACTACCGCCTTGATTTCCGCATCTTCAGTAATCTGCTGCATGGTCCCTTGAACATCTCTCGAAAATATTCTCTTGAATGCTTCTTCTCCCCCAAAAGAACTTCTGTCTCCTCCGTCTATATTAAAGGAGTTGGGTATTCTTCGCCCTACCCAAAATGGCTCACCCCTCATTGGCTAGGGCCTCCTCCCCTCGATTCGGCATTGGTTTACATCCCTAAATGGGATCCCTGTGATTCGTCGGCAAAGGTTGAGAACTTGGAATTTTCTGGAAGATGAATATTCCTTTCTCCTGTCAGCTTCTCTGCGGGATGTCCGAGTTGCCTGAGAAATTTCGCGTACGCTTACTGTGTGACCCTTTCTGTTGGTGTCAACCAGTTACGCCCACTACGAGAAATATGCTCTGTTCGTTCCCCGCTAGCGTTGCATAGAACGTGCTTTCATCAAAAGAAAATGGTCAAGCAATTGGCCCTCTTCCTGTGAGTGCGAATCATCTTGACTAGTGCAGCGTTGTTCATTGTAACCTCCTTACGAGTTTTCGCTTTATTAACGAAGGGGTGTGTTTCGTGCCTATCCCTACTTGAATTCCGGCGAGCTCGGGGAACAGAAAAAAAAATAAAAGCAGAAATTTAAAAGAATGATGAGAAATCAAAACGAATTTCCTCCTAAAGAAGGAAATCTGCTCTGACAGGTAATTATGAAATATGAATTATAATTTTCCTCTTAGGATGCCTGTCTGCTTTACGCTTCTCGGGTTTTCTTTCCCATTTTCCGGGCTTTCTGAATTTTCTACTCGGTAACCGCTCTCCGGTTTTACTACTTCTTCGTACTGCGTGATACCGGTGAAATTATTTGGTGAATGATTTGATTTCCTGCACGTAATAAATTGTAGGCCCCCTCTCCGAAATGCATACCTACGAAATCATGGTCATCCAATGTTGCACGATATTCCGGATGATATACGGGTAACAGAATAACCGAATTGAAAAAGCGGTAGAAACTGCAGTAAAATATCGAGACCAACGCAAAATTACGTATAAAAGTGAAAAACGTATAGTCCAGGTTCCGTTGTAGTTTTTAATCGCTTTTCCTTACTTTTTATTGATGTGATGACTCCCACGTTGATAGAGTGCATGACGAAGAAGGAGTTTGTTTGTTACTATAGGGAATAATGGTCATGTCGTCTCTCTTTCTTTCTTTCTTTCTTTCTTCATTCTCGCACATCTCCACATTCTCCCTTTTCTGCTGCATCACTAAGCTGTTCTCTGAGATTCAGAAGATAGCTTAGTGATATGTAAGAATTACAAACTACCAGATACATTTTTAACTAATTATTTACTTACTGTACCCGTATCAAACATCTCCATTTACAGCGATCTTGACATACAACTCGGGCTTCACTGACCTCCATCACACGACGTACACAAGTCCTTTTATGCTTCATACTCATAATCATTTTCTCGTACAAATACTCTTGGATCTGATCCTTTCATGACTTCCTCTGCCTTTCCTTCCTGCCACTTGGGCTAAACAAAATTTCTTAGTAAGCATCTCATCACTCATTCTTTCAACATGGCCAAACCACCTAAGAATATTAGTCTCTACCTTACTGACAGCATTTTGCTTTCCGTTACACAACTACAACACATCTTCATTCCTCGCAGAATCAGAACATTTCTTGCCATAAACCTCCCCGTAAGTAACGCATTTCTCCAGCACATAAACGATTCCTATGTTTCTTCTGTAGCACCCATGTTTCACTGCCACACATCAGAATAGGAACAATTACACTTTCATGCAGAGCCATGCATGTGGGACTCTCTTGAGATCCTATTATTCCTGTGAAAACCTCCTAAAGCAGCTATGACTTTCAATGAAGTATTCACTCGTCTACTAATTTCACCATCTAATTTGTTCTCTCTATCAAACATGCTTCCTAAATACACAAACTCATTCACATGATCAATCACTGTGCCATTTAGACTTATATATAGTACCAGAAACCCTAAACTAGAGAAATACGATTTGTATAGCCTTAGATACTCGTTGGGGTCGTTAACCCATTCTCCCCCGAAAATTTTAAAAATGGGTGCTCTGAAATACCTAAGTCATACGAGTTTAAATCATCGTGCTGCCCGTCTTCTTCCTTCCTTCCTTTTTTTCCCCTCTCGCCTTTCAAGATAATAGTCATCATTTGTTTTGTATATTATGAAAAACAACTGTGCACAAGGCAAAAAGAGAAAAAACAACAACTTAAAAACAAGCAAACCAGCAATAAAGAAAGTGATCATTAGCGGCGTTCTGGTGCGTCAGTATCCTAACAAAAAAAAAAAAAAAAAGGAAGAAAAACTAACTGAGGAAAATTAATTTTCCTTCAAACATCCGCATACCGTGAAAAATTAGAAGCCAAAACAAAGGGGAAGAAAAACTAAAGTCAGGTCAAGGTTCTCGTGCAGCAAGGGAGAAAGGACCAGCTCGACTTTAAGTACCTTTATGGATGAGTAGGACTTACTCGACAGTTCGTATTGTATTGTTTCTCCTGTGAAGGGTGTTTACGTTTTCTTAATGACTCACTAGTCGTGACCGAGTCTCCTGCACCGCAGCGATTAATTGTTAAATGAAGAAGTGCAAATGGCGTTATGTTTAAAAATAAATAAATACAACCTCTTGAGGGACATAAATAACAGAAGACGCGATTGATAATTACCTCGTGTGTGTCAGCGTGGTGGTGGCGGGGGGTGTCTGTGTGAAGAAAGATACTTGTTTAGAAAATGTGATATGCAATGATTTATTGCTATTGGAATTTCTTACTTTTGCGCGGTTTCCTTTTTTCGTCCTCTCTTTTTTTTTTTTTATTTCATGATTATATTTATTTCTGAGCGTAGTGAAAATATTATTTGGAAGTGCTATCTCTGCCTCCCCGGTGGCGAGTGGTCTAAGCGATGGCCTCTGATCATTCGTCTGAAAAGGGTCCGGGTTCGAATCCCGGTGAAGCATGGATGTTGTGTTTTTCTTACGGCACTAGCTCTCTCCCTTCCCTGGAACCAGTGAACCAGTGACCCTAAATTAGGGACGGGCAACTGTTTATAGCCCACTGAGTTACTCACGCCGGTCGTTAAACCTCCAATCAAAAAAATAAAATACTATTTGTAATATTTCACAGCATTAGCCTTCGATATAAAATGCAGTACTGCTTATAAAAATTGCAACACCATGAAAGAAACGCGCTGTTTAAATGAAATTTATATCCCTGATTCCTCTTGTTACCAAAAATAACTGATTACATTTGACGAGTTACAAAATATTTCTTCGCTTCAAAATTCAATGTGCTGCCCCGATGGCGCAGTGGTTTAAGCGATGGCCTCTGATCATTCGTCTGAAAGGGGTCCGGGTTCGAATCCCGGTGAGGCATGGATGTTGTGTTTGTCTTACGGCACTGGCTTTCTACCTTCCATGAAACCAGTGACCCTAAATTAGGAATGGGTGACTGCTTATAGCCCACTGAGTTGCTCACGGTGATCGTTAAAACTCCAACCAACCAAAAAAAAAAAAAAACACAACTCAATGTCGTGCAAAGCCACGTCGAGCAACAATAATAGTCTCTACACGGTGTTTTTTTTTTTTTTTTTTTTTTGATTGGAGGTTTAACGACCACCGTGAGCAACTCAATGGGCTATAAGCAGTCGCCCGTCCCTAATTTAGGGTCACTGGTTCCAGGGAAGGGAGAGAGCCAGTGCCGTAAGACAAACACAACATCCATGCCTCACCGGGATTCGAACCCGGACCCCAGACGGGAATGATCAGAGGCCAGCGCCTTAGACCACTGCGCCACCGGGGCGGCCTCTACACGGTGTGACATCATTGAATGGAAGAGGTTTTGGATATTGACCGAGGGAATAACCTGCCAAGCTGCTTCTAGGCGAGACTAAAGTTCATTGGTGGTGACTGGGGAAGGCACTTGACGGGCAAGTAGTCGCTTAGCTACCATGTCCCAGACATGTTCGATAGAGGGAGTATCCGGTGAACATGCAGGCTATGGAGGAAGCGGTATCTTTCGTGCATTAAATAGGTCTTAGGCATTTCAGGCCACGTGTGGCCGAGGATCGTCCTGCTGGAATATAGTGCCAGGACAACTCTGAAGGAAACCTCTGCCTTTAAAAGCATCCCTGATGTGTCGCTAGATGTTGAGAGTTCTATCAATTCCTATCAGACAAGATCCCGAACTGAACCCAATGATGCCCCCAAACCATGTTGCTTGGCGTTGGGCGTTAAAATGCACGCTGCAAGATGCCGTTCACCACGATGTCTTCGAACTTATATGCAACCATCATGGTTCATCACGTTGAAGCGTGACTCGTCGGAAAGCAGGAACTGTTGGCCATCAGCTCGACAATGACTGTGTTCAAGACCCCCATTGCAGCCTGAGGCGCCTGTGGTTGAGGGTCAAAGAAATGCGCTGCAATGGGCTGCCAGCGACAGTTCCTCTGTTAAGCAGACGATGTTGAACTATACTGAATGAGAAAGTCTACCTGTGACAGTTGTCCACTGCTGCTCTAACAACGGTGATGTTGCTATGGGTTCGGCCACTGCCATGTGATAGAGGTGTCTGTCATCCCGTGCAGTCGGGCAATTTTGCGGTCCATTTCCCGGATTTCAGTGGTTCCAAGCCTCATCTGTCCACTGACCCCACGTTTTAATCACTTCACTGGCGTTTCTTCCCGGCAATTTCGCGATAGGAAAATCCATCTTCAATCATCCCCAAAATCCTTCTTCGCTCCAAGTCCGTCAGATATTCATCATGCGACCTTCTTCGGCGACGGGGCATATTGAAACAGAAGAAACACCCTTTCGACTCTATACCAGCTCTTCACTGATTGCAGCATCATATCAAATCAGATCATATGTAGAGGATTTTTGGAAGGGAGTGCCTGACCCCAGGTCTTAAACAACCCTTAGAAATAGGAAGCTAGGAGATTTGGGCTAGAGTGCTCGATAGGAAAGTGACACGGAAGCGAAGTAGAAAGGGGGAGAACGAGGTCCTTATTTATTACCGGGGGCCAGTACCCGAAGTCCAACGACTTAACGTACCCGTCTAAGGCGTCGGCGGTGTTGGCTTGATTTGATTTTATGTATTGTGGTGGACGCTAACTTATCAGTTCCAGACATTGGAGCAGAGAAGCAAATAAATAAGTAGTTAAACGAATTGAATGTAATGACAAATGATCTGGACTGCACTTATCTTTATTCTTCAGATTGGGGGAAAAAGGGGAATATTGGTTAGTCAAAATAAATGGTACATACTTCCAGCGGGAGATGGATGTTATGGGCGGCTTTCTCTGCGTTTTCCCCGCCAATTCTGTTCCTATCTTTACGTGGCTACATGCCCGCGTGAAATCTTTTCTCCTTCTCAGTGAAGATTTCCAACAAGGTCTTCTGTTTATCACTGCTACGTCCAAATCCCCTTTACAATCTGACCTCTACCGATGCTCTTGACGTAAGAAGTTGTACTGTTAATTGCATCCTCCGATAGACGGGGGGGGGGGTGTCCTTTTGTTCGTGGGAGGTCCCTGTCCGAGAAAGAAGGCTTTCCCCGAAATGAATCTACTGTTAAGTTAGAGTGATTTTCTCTAGCTTTCGTTCGCACACAAAGTAACAAAGGTTACCATTTAATTAAAGTTTAAATATTTCCATATAACAGCGGATATTTAGTGGTTCGAGCGTTCGTACCTATCCTGGGATCGAACCCGAGGTTTTCTCTGTGGCAGTCCTGAACGTTGACCACTAGGCTACCAGCGGCCTTCTGATTGCAGCATCTTGTTTGAGCCAGCTCTTAATACCCAACACCGGACGGTTCAGAGGGCACTGCTCCGAAACCGCATATTCTCTCGCATTTTAATCATTTGCATGTCCCAACCTGTTTTACATATGCTGTAAGTTTTGAGCTAATACCACCAGTCCTTCATTATGCTACAATTTTCACCAACAGTAGGGTATTAGAAATGGTAATAAAATGTATTAGTCTTTGGACAAGTTTTGTGCCATGATTCCCGAATTACCACATTGATTTTCACTAAGATATCATTAGTGTTTATCCTTGGTGATGAAGAGAAAAACTAGAAATATTATAAAAACAAATACACTTATAACGAAGTAAATTTCTCCGTCATTTTTGGTCCACGCCGGGGATCGAACCCGAGTCCACTTATTACGGAACAAGTCGCTCTACCAACTGAGCTACGCAGACGTTCGTACTTGCTGCTATCTGCTTTTATGTCGTGTGCGTCCTGAGGGGCGGGCACGTTACATACTTCAACCCTCGCCCTTTCCTCCGAAAGAGAATAGTTACCCAAATGAGCTGAAAATTACCAACAAAATCGTAGTGTTCTTTGGTTTTCAGAATATAAATACAAGCGAAAAGTCAGTTTACCTAGAACACCAACATTACGTGAAGCTTGATTAATTGTCGTGGCTAGTTCGTTTTAGGTAAAACCCTAGGTAGCTTAAAGGAGAAATGCCCCTAATTCAAAACAGAAATGTCACTTCAAGAATACGTCAAGAGATCTACTCACAGTTTCAACCTTTTATTCTGGTTAGCAAACACATTAGTCATTTCAATAATAATGAAACATAGCATTCAATACACGCTCTTCAATCAAGCTCGAATAACATCAGACTCTAAACGTGTAACATCGACTATCACATAACAAATATCTTTCCAACTAGCCGAATATCTAACAAGAATGCAAATTCAACTAACGTGAATTAGCCAGTAGATCTAGCGAAAGACAGCGGAATGCATTTAACGTGAGACAACCATATACGTCGTAAACCTCGTTCTGATCTCCTGGTTTTTACGCTTTCCAACCGTAGGTTGAAGAAGCGTATATGCTCCAGCTTTGTCCGTCCGCTCGATAACTCGCGTAAAAATGGTTCGATTTCATTGAAATTTTAGCATGTGGTAGAGGACCACCTGGGGACGGACCCTGTTGAAAAATGGGCGAAGTGGGATCAAAGGTCAGGACACAGGAGCGGGATCCATTCCGTTGCCCTTATGCGTCGTAACTTGCGTAAAAGTGGTTCGATTTCAATGAAATTTTAGTATGTGGTAGCGAACTACCTGGGGACAAACTTTGTTGAAAATGGGCGAAATGGGGTCAAAGGTCACGACATAGGAGCGGGATCCATTACATTGCAGTTATGCATAATAACTTTCGTAAAGTAGGTTCGATTTCCATGAAAATTTAGTAGGTGGTAGGGGACCACCTGGGGACGAACCCTATTGAAAATGGGCGAAAAGGGGGTCGCAGGTCCGGACATAGAAACGGTATCCATTCCATCGCCCTTATGCGTTATAACTTACGTAAAAATGCTTCGATTGCGACAAAACGTTATCATGCTGTTCCGGAAGTATACTTAACCGCTTCTGTCGAATACCCTCGAAATAGGGTCAAAGGTCAGGGCATAAGAGCGAGATTTATTGTACAGCCATTATCCTCATAACTTGAGTAATGATTTCTGATGTGTTGGAAAGCGCATCATAATCAATGCATTGCCTGACTTTACTAACTTGTCTCATACGTCACTCAACCTCCGACTTCAATGCAATTGCCACAAGACATTCAGTCGAGAGAGAAAATACAAGCATTAAGTTTGAAAAATGTTTAAGGAGAACGAAAAAAACTTTACGTAGATACAGGAACTAAGATGGAAAGTTATACATTGGTGTGCAAAACTTAAGGACGCAGTGGGAAAAGTAAAATAAAATGGTTGCAGCACTCAAACACTAATTAACTCAGGACAGTGTCTCGGAACAGGAGCAACAGCACATGCGTAATAGTGGGTATGACTTGTGGTTTGCGTGACGTCAGAACAAAACACGCTCACGCAGTCCAATAGCAAGAGCTGAATAGATATCACCGGAAGGTGTGAACGAATGTTTCAGACGTTCGATTGTGTTTGTTATGTGCTACCTATACCGTGCAGATTAATTAGGCCAAGCTATTTTATTCTCAGAATTGTAATGTGATCGCTAGTTGATGTCGGAATCCCACATAAACCGGTTTTATCAGCTGTGAGGTGGTGTGACTGTTAGAACTTGATAGTAAGAATGTGGTTTGACCAGTTATAAACAGAAAATAGGCTTTTCAGCTTCAGTTGTGAGCTTTCGTGTGTGACAGGTGGATGTTAGTTTTTGCTCTCTTTGAGTACGTGTTGCTTTCGTGTATTGAAAAATGGATATTTCCCCAAGGAAACGTGCAAAAATAATTGCTCTGAAGGATCACACTTCTATGACAGTGAGAGATATCGCTTCTGCAGTTGGTGTAGGCAAATCAAGTTTATCAAGACTGCTTACGCGATACAATGCATCTGGATCATCGTCTCCAAAAAGGAGAGGTAAATGTGGAAGAAAACGAAAAACAACTCCACGAACCGATAAATATCTAATCAGAAATAGTAAAATTAATCAAAAAAAGAAAAAAAACAAGCACTGACCTTCAAAGAGATTTATTGGCTAGTGGTTGTGATGTTAGTGATTCAACTGTACGCCGTAGGCTTCTAGAAGTTGGTCGAAAGGCAAGAAGACCAACGGAAAAACAATATTTGAATGCGAAAATGAAGATAAAAGGTTTAGCATGGGCCAAAAAATATAAATCATGGACTGCTGATGACTGCATAAAAGGTCTTTTCAGTGATGAAACTCATTTATTTGTGCAGGGTTACCAAGCAAATGTCGTTAGACGAAGCAACTGTGAACCCTTAAGACCATACAAACTGTAAAACACCCTCTGAAACAGATGTTTTGGGGCTTTTTCACATCAAATGGCACTGGAAGCTTAGTTCCTGTTCAAGATATGATGAATTCAGCCAAGTACGTAGAAATATTACAACGTAGGTTTGTTCTATTCTGGCAAACTTTTGACGGGACATTTCAACATGACTTGGCCCCATGTCACAATTCAAAATTGGTCAAGAATTTCATGCTGGAAAACCAAATTTATTTGCTTGATTGGCCTAGAAATTTACCAGACTTAAATCCCATGTGGAATATTTTGAAGAGACGTTTAGGTAAAATGGACTGTACAGCCAAAGAACGCATGATAACGAATGGTATAAAAGTGTGGTTCCACGATTATGAAGTCAAAAATATGTGCACTCAATTAGTGGAGTCAATGCCAAAACGAATTCAAAAGGTCATTTCTGCTAAAGGAGGACATACTTCATACTAATACAGGTATTTATCAGTGTATATCAAGGCATAGAATGATATGATATAAAGGCATAGTTTTGGAAAAAAAGAGTGATTTTTTACTTTGTCCGAATAAATTTGCACAGTATAGTAAAGACGAAGAAATAACACGTTGAAAACATCTCGATTATTTTACTCTTGGTCGAATAACTGGGAAGCTTGAGGAGGAGTGAACTGTGATGCGTGTGACCCAGGAGTGAGGTATCTCCAGTAGCATCGTATCGTGTGAATGAAAACCAACCCTAGTGAGGAAACTATGTGCTTCTACATGCCAAGAAAGATCTTCACCAGATAGCAAATAATCTGGAAAAACTACTAAACGTGCGCATAGAATTCGCAATATCGCGGTTTACAGTACCTGGGCGACTACACAAAGGTGGACTGTTTGCCCCACGACCAGTACACTGTGTTCCATTAACGACTGCTAATTGGAGACACCGTTTGCCGTGGTCCACAGAGCATAAGGACTAAACAGCAGAAAAATCGGGCAGGGTACTCTTTACTGATGAGAGTAAATTTAACCTCTCTAGCGATTCTGGAAGTCAGCTAATCTGGAGTGAGATAGTCACTTGGTATCTCCCCGAAATATTAGGTGCTTGAATTAATTCCCGCTGTTGCCCAATAGGGCGCAGCAGTGGCGCGCTGGGACCCGGGTCACACGTGACTCCCCTTGCACACGCACGTACCGTCCGTAGTCTGGGCGAAGCAGTGTGTGACACGCGATGGGAGGGCACAGAACACGAGTTTGTATCGCATTCACGATGTCGAGTTTCGTACCAAAAAAGGAGCATTTGCGGGAAGCATTACTCTTCTGCTTTCATCTCAAGAAATCTGCAGCAGAAAGTCATCGTTTGCTAGTGCAGGCCTATGGGGAACATGCCCTATCGGAAACAACATGCAGAGAGTGGTTCCGACGCCGAATATAACGTGAAGGACAAAGAGCGCCCTGGGCAGCCGAAAAAGTTCGAAGCTGGCGCATTGCAGGCCTTATTGGACGAGGATTCACGTCAGATGCTCCACGAGTTGTCTGAAACACTACGGGTCGATGAGTCAACGGTTAGCAAACGTTTAAAGGCAATGGGAATGATCCAGAAGATCGGAAACTGGATCCCACATGACAAGGTTATTCTTCTCTACGACAACGCTAGACCTCCTGTCGCCAAATCCGTGGAGGAACTCCTGGAGGCACTTGACTGGGACTTCCTTATTCGTGGTGAACGGCAACTTGCAGCGTGCATTTTAACGCCCAACGCCAAGCAACATGGTTTGGGGCATCATTGGGTTCAATTCGAGATCTTGTCTGATAGGAATTGATAGAACTCTCAACATCTAGCGACACATCAGGGATGCTTTTAAAGGCAGAGGTTTCCTTCAGAGTTGTCCTGGCACTATATTCCAGCAGGGCAATCCTCGGCCACTCGTGGCCTGAAATGTCTAGGACCTTTTTAATGCACGAAAAATGCCGCTTCTTCCATAGCCTGCATGTTCACCGGATATGTCCTCTATCGAACATGTCTGCGACATGGTAGCTAAGCGATTGGCCCGTCAAGTGCCTTCTCCAGTTAGTACAAATGAACTTTAGTCTCGCCTAGAAGCAGCTTGGAAGTTTATTCCCTCGGACGATATTCAAAACCTCTTCCATTCAATGTCACGCCGTGTAGAGACTGTTATTTTTGCTCGAAGTGGCTTCGCACGATATTTAGTTTTTGTTTTTTTGTTTTTTTTTATTCCCCGGACATTGCTTCTTCGGACTTCGATTCGTTCCGGTCGCTACAACATGGCCTGTCAGAGCAGCACTTCCTTTCTGTCACGGATATCCAGAAATGGCTCGATGAATGGTTCGCCTCGAAAGAACCTGCATTCTTCTACCGCGGGATCCATTTGTTACCCCAACGGTGGGAAAGGGTCGTAACTGCCAACGGACACTACTTTGAATAGACTATCCTGTACCGTTCTGGGGCAACACACAGGTGTTTGTGTGGCAAAAAACAGCGGGAATTAATTCAAGCACCTAATATAAGTGAAAGAGATAGATATGGCGGTTGCTGTGTTCTCGTATAGAAGGCATTCTGATAGATGAATGTACTGGGCTCCAGACACTGGAAAAAGGAACTGTAACC
Organism: Macrothele yani; assembly: GCA_039090855.1. NCBI lineage: Eukaryota > Metazoa > Arthropoda > Arachnida > Araneae > Macrothelidae > Macrothele > Macrothele yani. The sequence continues at coordinate 35,530,639 of CM077011.1, forward strand.
AGTGCGGGATACTCTAATGAAGTAATCCTTTACCAAATTCGTCTGTTTCGAGGTACCATTCTGATAGATGAAAGTACTGGGCTCCAGACACTGGAAAAAGGAACTGTAATCAGTGCGGGATACTCTAATGAAGTAATCCTTTACCAAATTCGTCTGTTTCGAGGTACCATTCTGATAGATGAATGTACTGGGCTCCAGACACTGGAAAAAGGAACTGTAACCAGTGCGGGATACTCTAATGAAGTAATCCTTTACCAAATTCGTCTGTTTCGAGGTACCATTCTGATAGATGAATGTACTGGGCTCCAGACAGTGGAAAAACGAACTGTAACTAGTGCGGGATACTCTAATGAAGTAATCCTTCACCATGTTCGTCTGTTTCGAGGTACCTTTCACTTGTTTCGAGGTACCTTTCGTCTGTTTCGAGGTACCATTCTGATAGATGAATGTACTGGGCTCAAGACACTGGAAAGGGAACTGTAACCAGTGCGGGATACTCTAATGAAGTAATCCTTCACCAAATTCTTCTGTTTCGAGGTACCTTTCGTCTGTTTCGAGGTACCTTTCGTCTGTTTCGAGGTACCTTTCGTCTGTTTCGAGGTACCTTTCGTCTGTTTCGAGGTACCTTTCGTCTGTTTCGAGGTACCATTCTGATAGATGAATGTACTGGGCTCCAGACAGTGGAAAAACGAACTGTAACTAGTGCGGGATACTCTAATGAAGTAATCCTTCACCATGTTCGTCTGTTTCGAGGTACTTTTCGCCTGTTTCGAGGTACCTTTCCTCTGTTTCGAGGTACCATTCTGATAGATGAATGTACTGGGCTCCAGACAGTGGAAAAACGAACTGTAACTAGTGCGGGATACTCTAATGAAGTAATCCTTCACCATGTTCGTCTGTTTCGAGGTACCTTTCGCCTGTTTTGAGGTACCTTTCGTCTGTTTCGAGGTACGATTCTGATAGATGAATGTACTGGGCTCCAGACACTGGAAAAAGGCACTGTAACCAGTGCGGGAAACTCTAATGAAGTAATCCTTCACCATGTTCGTCTGTTTCGAGGTACCTTTGGCCCATAGTTCGTATTAATGGACGATAACCCTACACCCCATTGTACGGAGGCTGTTGATGAGCTGTTGGAAAGTAAAGACATTCAATGGATGGATTGGTCAGCACGTTCCTCCAAACTAAATCCTATAAAACAAGTGTGGGGCGCTCTGGGAAGACGCGTTGAGGCAGGTCAACACTCACCGGAAACTGTCCAACAGCTTAAGACGGCACTGACGGAAGAATGGGCGATATTACCGCAAAAACTAATCGACAACCTAGTGCAAAGTATGTCCATACTTGAACAGACGGTGCAAATCATGCATCACCGTTAGGGGTGATCATATCCCTTACTGAGGACCTCCTTATCCCTTCGAACCGTCTTTGGCAGTGATGCATCTGTATCGTGGCACCCAGTGCTACGTAACAAATTCTGAATAAAGTTCCACTATATCCTTTAGTATCTGCAGTTGTGTCGGCGTTGTGTTCGCCATTATTTTGGTAAGTAATGGAGTTTCTATGGTTTGAATTTTACATATCCAGGTCACTCTTATGCGACGCTACAGGTTAAAACCTGGCTCGCACTTAAGTTTTGCGCACCTGCGTGTTAAAGTACACGTCACAACGTAGAATATGAGATGGATAAAACATGATTTAATTTCAAAGGCAATGCATCAGTTTGATAGACTACAAGGCAGCATCACGTGACAGCATTCAGTACCTTGTGTTGCCACCAATGTAATCAGACACACGGCGCCGTTTGAAGTAATACAGGTCTTTAACCCTTTAACGACCATGACCCCAAAATCATGTATCACTTTAAATACCATAACATCCGAAACTGTGTGTTGTTTCATTTCTTTGTTTAATAACGGCAACAGTGATTGAGGGTGACTTCTGCTGACCCCTCATAGATGAAGAAAATTCGAAGAGCAAGTAAGGGTAGGAAATCTGACTCACTCTGGACAGGCGTTTCGGGCGGCTACGGCCGTTTGTGCATACGGGAGTTTTGGGCGTTATGGTCGTTAAAGGGTTAATAGTGTCGTGAGGTATCTGGGACAACGCGTTGTTTGCTTGGTTCCATGATTCAGCGGCATTCTGGGAAAGTGTCGTCTTATGAGGTACCGTACATGCTCGATGTGTAATAGGTTCCGTGATCTCGCTGGCCGTAAAAACATATGAAATCCCTGTAGGCAAGCTCTGGAGATGTTACCGGTGCAGCTCCCTGGATACCACTCAGAAATGGTGAAAACTCGTTCAGCAAAACTTCATCCACCAACCGCCGGGCTGGGCTGTCACCGTGCCTTTTATGCCTATCAGAGGTGAGAGGCTTTCTTAAGCAATGGCACCATATTAGAGGATGCTTAGTTGGATGAGCAGTCTTCCGCCATCTATCATCTAATTTAATAAACTTTAACACTTGCCACGTCTCTTGATGTTAAAAGTAAGCTTTTTCTATCGTGTTTTTTTGTGTGATAGCATACTGAAGTTGTATACTTCATTTATAGACACCCTGCATAATAGCTTTAGTATTGTGTCATTTATTTTCGGGTAGTGATTTACGGCTCATCCGATGTTTGATATCTTGTAATATTACCACGTTGTGTTGAAAACCATATATATTCGAGTATAAGCAGAACGTTTTTGGAAACAGTTATTTTTTTTAAAGTGCAGGGATCGGCTTATATGCCAGTCAGTTAAAAATATAAATAAATAATGGAACGTTTTTGAACTCAGCATACGATTTCAAGAAACGTTACATCCCCAGTTTTTTTTTTTATTGGAGGTTTAACGACCACCGTGAGCAACTCAATGGGCTATAAGCAGTCGCCCGTCCCTAATTTAGGGTCACTGGTTCCAGGGAAGGGAGAGAGCCAGTGCCGTAAGACAAACACAACACCCATGCCTCGCCGAGATTCGAACCCGGACCCCTTCGGACGAATGATCAGAGGCCAACGCCTTAGACCACTGCGCCACCGGGGCGGCCATCCCCAGTTGTACAGAAATAGTTATTGCTAACATAGCAAGCACGGAACCTTACTCTAGCCGCCAACAATGAAGTAATCCCCTCCTTGATTTCCCTGCTGGGCGTTAAACATGTCACTATACCTCTGGAGAAGAGCGCAACGGACGAATCCGCGACTTTTCGTGTTTTTGCAGCAAGCGTGATTGTCGACTGTCCGCGGTGTCGTTGTTACGGAAGTGTAAAGTCGTGATCTTGTTTAGAAAAAAAGAGAACCAATGCGTCACAAGTAATACACGGATGGTACAAAAGATGATTCGATGTATGTTTCAGATTAAGAAACACACGACGACACTCTTTAATCTGACGTTGCAACTTTAACGGAAATAGATTTACAGAAACTATTTGGAAAAACAAATAGTTTGTCGGGGTTGAAATATTTTTAAAGAAGGTAGGTGACGCAGTGGTCTAAGCGATGGCCTCTGATCATTCGTCCGAAATGGGTCCTGGTTCGAATCCCGGGGAGGCATGGATGTTGTGTTTGTCTTACAGCACTGGCTATCTCCATAACCAGTCACACTACATTAAAAACGGGCGACTGCTTACATTTCCCATTGAGTTGTTTACAGTGGTCGATAAACCTCCAATAATAAAAAACAAGTTAGTAAAATCATGCAATGCATTGATTATGATACGCTTTCCAACATGCCGGAAATCATTACTCAAGTTATGAGAATAATGGCTGTGAAATAAATTTCGCTCCTGTATCCTGACCTTTGACCCATCTCGATGATATTATACAGAACCGATTCAGTGTACCTCCGGAACAACATGACAAAGTTTTGTCGCAATCGAAGCATTTTTAGTCAAGTTATGACGATAATGGCTGTGGAATAAATCTCTCTCCTGTGTCCTGACCTTCGACCCCATTTCGATGACATTCAACAGAACCTGTTCAGTGTACCTCTGGAACAACATGATACAGTTTTGTCGCAATCGAAGCATTTTTACGTAAGTTATGACGCATAAGGGCAATGAAATGGATCCGCCTCCTAAGTCCCGACCTTTGAACCCATTTCGCCCATTTTTAATAGAATTCATTTCACGGTGGTCCCCCTACCACATACGAAAATTTCATCGAAATCGAAACATTTTTACGCAAGTTATGAACTATAAGGGCAATGGAATGGATCCCGCTCCTATGTCGTGACCTTTGACCCCATTTCGTCCATTTTCGAAAGGGTTCGTGTAGAGGTGGTTCCCTACTACATACTAAAATTTCATCGAAATCGAACCATTTTTACGCAAGCTATGAGGCATAAGGACAATGGAATGGTTCCCGCTCCTATGCCCTGACCTTTGACCCCATTTCGTTCATTTTCAATGGGGTTGTCCCCAGATGGTTCCCTACCACATACTGAAATTTCTTCGAAATCTAACAATTTGTACGCGAGTTATCGTGCGGGCGGGCAGACGGACAAAGCTGGAGCATATACGCTTTTTCAACCTACGGTTGGAAAGCGTAAAAAAGAAAAACAAATATGGTAGATTTAGAGATTTGCATAATTTTATTTCAATAAATAGCATAGTTTCCAAACTCATGAAATTTAAAGTCGGCTTATTTTTTACTAATATTTAGCTTTTAAACTAAAGGAATTGGCTTATACGCAAACAAACTTATACGCGGTAGTTCATTTCATTATCGAAACTGAATTCTCTGTTTCTGTGTCATAATTTAAAAAGTGTATCGAAAAGTTATAAAAGCAGTTGGTTCTGGATCTTTCTTATTGTTCAATGACTCTTGCAGCCTAATGTGAGCCCTGGCCTCGAAGAGTTCTCTTTCGTGAGATTTCGTAATGAGAGATTTTTTTACGAGGCTGGGTCGTCAGCCCCACCCTCAACCCCCAACCTGGTGGACCAAGGGGCAAAGTGCATTCGGGTCGACTTCATAGGGAACCATCCACGCATTCGCTTCCTCAAGCACAGGGAGTCTACAGAAAACTCTAGAAAAACCGCAGACTAGACGGCCGGCAGGACCGGGATTCGTACACATTTCAGAAACGTTCGCCTCCCACATAGTGCATAGCGATTTAACCAGGTGCACTATGCTCGTTGTTTCTGGATCTTTAGGAGTCGAAAATTAAATTTCTCCTAATAGAAAAACAAAAGGGCAGAAAAAGAGTATTTTCTGTGAAGAAAACAGCTCTATCTGTTTTTATTTCTTTGCGCTTTTATCAGGGAAAAGTCACGTGAGCATTTCTTTCTGTTATCACTACCCCATATCGCACTCGACCTTTTTTATTTGTTTTTTGTTTATGTCTTTCCTGTAGCAAGATTTTCTTTTTTTAACTAACAAGTGGCGAGGAAAAGCTGAGAGATAAATTAAATTTCCAAACGCTTGGAAACTACCAGCAACTTGGGTTTAACGTGCATTAGGTGTGTCCAGACTCCACAGGATTTTATGGACCACACCTGTGCGCGATCTCTCTCGTATCAGCCATCTGCTTGATGGTTAATATGCACGAAGCGTCTTTTGGGAATGTAGAATCCCGCAGCGCATTCGCTTTGGAAATCTCACAATAGCATCTAAGGAACAGATTCTACACCTTTTATTTTATTTTATGGCGTTTTTACCTCCAGGTAACGTTCTTTTTAAATCTTCCATCTCGGTGGAGTGGAGATAGGTGGGTAAGGTGATTTATCGACGTTGACGTCTTTTAACTTTGTAAAGTTGAAAGAGCATGTTTTAAAACAAAACGACGGTCTGCGATTACATTGCAAAAAAAAAAAGAAAATTCTTTATGGGGGCATTAACAGCTCATGAAAGTTATCTACGAGCTTATTTTTTGGCCTCTCTTTTTTCTGATTCTTACGAAAATATCTATCTGTTTTCTTTTCCTTGAGTGTGTGACTTGCTTTTTGGATTATGTATTTGCGAAGGAATTATTTATGTCCTACCGTATCAGTTTACGAAATTCCTATCACTTATTTATCAAACTTTCGAACATGTTTGGACACAATTACATCGCATGACCAATTCGTAAAATATTTATAGCCGCGTATCAGAAGCATTTTTTAAATAGAAGGATGTCTTAAAAAAGCTGAGTATTCCAAAGCTACTTTTTTGGTCCCTGATTTAAATAATAAAAGATGGCACCATTCAGGTTTGACCCTGAAACTTAAGAATGAGCTGCATTTTTAGAAAAACGAACCTTATGCATGATCTTTTATCCAGTTCGGCAGAACAAAAACTGCCGAATAGAGAAAAAAATCACCTACGTAGTTTTGGATAAAAAGATCATGCATATGGTTCGTTTTTCTAAAAATGCAGCTCATTCTTAAGTTTGATAAGTGTTTATCTTTTTGTTTGTTTTTTCTTTTTTTTTGGCTTTTCCATCTCACCTACTCTTAGACTGATAATACTTTTGTCATATCAAAATTGATTTTTATGCATGTGTCTAACCAAATATCATAATTGTGGCCTGATTATTTCATTGTTTTTTGCAGGTATGAAGTGACAATAATGCAAAACAGCGCAGATTTCACCGCAAAAGAGTGCCGAGCAGTGATGAAATGTCTTTTCCTAAAAGGGAAAGCGGCCAAGCAAATTTATGATGAAATGTCAGTTGCATTAAGTGATAACTGTCCTTCATACTCAACAGTCAATAATAGGGTTGCTGGGTTTATAACAGGACATTTGAGCACCGAAGACAAGGAACGTTCTGGGAAACTATCTCAAGTAATAATTCCAGAAAAAGCAGATGCCATTCATTCCATGATCCTGGGTGTTCGGAGAATATCCACTAGAAAGGTAGCAGAGAGGCTGACGATATCCCGAGAACAAGTACGCTATATTATACACGAGATTTTAGACATGAGAAAGCTCTCAGCCAAATGTGTTCCCCAATATCTCAATGCTGACCAGAAGCGCGACCGACTGATTACTTTACAAGTCATTTTGGACCGGCCGCCCCGGTGGCGCAGTGGTCTAAGGCGCTGGCCTCTGATCATTCGTCTGTAAGGGGTCCGGGTTCGAATCCCGGTCAGGCATGGATGTTGTGTTTGTCTTACGGCACTGGCTCTTTCCCTTCCCTGGAACCAGTGACCCTAAATTATAGACGGGCGACTGCTTATAGCCCATTGAGTTGCTCACGGTGGTCGTTAAACCTCCAATCAAAAAAAAAAAAAAAAAAATTTGGACCGATCCTGTGGGATTTTTGAGCCGTCTCGTAACTATGGGTGAAACGTGGATCCATATACACTCATTGACATAAAATTTGCTCACGAAGCAGGAGGCGTCGGATTGAAATGAGATTTTAGTAGTGAGATGGTACATACCAAGGACAGAAGTGATTACAATATCACAGCAGCAGGACAATTTCCCACGGACATACGGTACACATTCCAGTCAGCGTTTTTACCGCGTCGGACAACCTCGTGCTTGGATGTATGCGGTGATACGGTCCGCCATGGAGTTAAAGAGACGCCGTATGTTATCCTAGGACGGATTGGTCCACACTTCTTGCAACTGACGGTCTAAATCACGAACACTCGGACATGGAGAAAGCTGGCGTCCCATCTGGTCCTACACGTGCTCGATGGGCGAAAGATCAAGCGACCTGGAAGGCCACGGAAGTGTCGAAGCATGACTTAGAGAGTCCAGGGAAACCCAAGCCATATGTGGACGGACGTTATCTAGTTGGAAAATGGCTCCGGGCCGCCCCGGCACGAAAGGCAAACACATGGCTGTCAACTTCCCTCGGATCACTGCAAGGCAAGTCCGGCTGTCGTACGAGATGGCTCCGCAGACCATCACGACTCCAGTTAGGGACGTGTGCCGTTGTAAAGTGAGGTTAGGATTGTAGCATTCACATGTGGTCCTCCACACTCTGACACGGTGGTCAGAAGCGGGATTCGTCGCTGAACGCTATACGTCGCCAGTTCGTAGCATTCCACGTTGACACCACTGCAATCGACGCCGACGATGGTCAGGTATTAATGGCAGAAAACGCAAGGGCCCTCGAGAGTGCAGATTCGCCTCTCCCAGGCGTCTGGAAATGGATCTGGCAAGCACAGGAGTCCTTTGTACAGCTGCCACGTGTCTCTGGATATTGGACAAGGACGTCGTTGCATCTGTGCGTGCCGCTCTCACGATTCCACGGTCCTCTCTGCTGGTGGTGTGCCTGGCTCGTCCGGAACCAGTCCGCCGTGTCCGGATGCCTTCCCGTGTCCATTGCTCCCAACACGATTCCACCGTACTGTCCTGTCCGACTTGCCCAAATGGCGGCCGATTTAGCATGCCAGCCACCCTGCCTCTCTCATCCAGACGATACGGCATCGTTCAAACTCCGTCAGTTGCCCGTACGCACATCTACGGCGGCTCCTCGGCATGTCTATCTCCCAGGGATCTCACCTGACTCTTACCGTGCACTTCGGCACGAATGTGAAGTCTCCTGCGCGGCGCCTTATAATCTCAAAGGATTGCGATCGCAGCGCCGGTCGTAGACGCGTGGGCAAGCGGAATCCCACGAAACTTTGATCATTTGCATGTCTGCCTTCCCCGTAGCTATTTGAAAAGTTTTGCTTAACCACACGGTTTTTTCTTGGTGCGCGGATTATTATGGCAATGAGTGTATATAATTCAGGGACCAAAGAATGGAGAAACAGTGGCGTCCCGCGTCCAAAGAATTTCAAGACAAAGAAGTCCTCAATGAAAGTGTTGGCATGTGTCTTATTTGAAAAATATGGAATTTTTCTTGTAGATTATCTGGAAAAGGGTGCAACCATCACGGCAAAGTACTACGTTGCACTTCTCGACAAACTAAAGCAGCTACTGGTCTCCAAACGTAGAACCGAGTTTTCGAAAGGGATCTTGTTTCTTCAAGACAATGCCTCTCCTCACAAAGCGGCCATTACGGAGCAGAAATTGCTTGATCTTCACTTTGAAATTCCGAAACATTCACCTGATTTTGTCCCTTCGGACTACTACCTATCATAGGCGCCTGCAGGAAATTTTTCAAGGAGGGTCAAGTGTAATTAATTAAGGTTTGACTATTACGTAGAAAACAGTAATTCGTGAAAATGAAAGACTTATACTATTGCTATTACTACTACTTACATACTTTACTAGAACACTACTGTTACTATTATTATTATTATTATTATTATTAATTGATGCTGCTCTTGAAGAAAGTATATGTTAGTTATAGGAATCTTTTATCATGTACATTGTTAACTGTTTTCAAACTAATGAACAGTGTCGAGCAGGGCCACGCCAAGCATTTTAAGTTCAGCACACACCACCCTGAGCGGAACTTGTTTGGGCGTACTACCTTACGGTTTGCTAGGTTTTCACGTTATCATTTTCCAATTCCAAATTTCCAATAAAGTTGGGATATTAAATTAAACGCCTCAAACTCCATCTTTCCTTGTGGCCCAGTTCAGCGAGAGTAAAAAAAAAAGTAATAAATAAAGAAATAAAAATAAATAATGGGAAAAATAATTCTACAAGGGGGGTCAAGTGACCCCTGTGACCCCCTGTCGGCGCCCATGCTACCTATTTCCTAACCTGAAAAAACACCTTAAGGGGGGAAAATGTTGAAGCATTGAGGAGGCCAGAGCAGCTGCGGACGAGTGATTTGCAGTACAAACGAAAGAATTTTTTCAAGGGTTGAAAAAGTTAGAACAACGAAATTATAATTGCGTGGAGCTGAAGGGAGAATATGTAGAGTAAGTCTTTTTTTTTTCAATCCCGTATCTTGTTGTTTTCTTTAAAAAGCCAAAGATTTGTAAACACCCCCGTCGTACATGATTCCATTTCTGATAATTTTTGCTGATGGCAAATTTGTGAGAAAGGCAGGTTATGGAAAACGAAATCATAATTCAACATACGTTATTTTACCATACGAATATGTTTTTTTCCCCACACCCTCACCCACATGAGGTCTCCAGGTTGCTTTGCGTGCCACCACAAGCTCGCATCACCTCATGAAAATGTGGGGTTTAGTTGCTAGTAATGCTCACGGCTGGGTTGGAGGGTTCCACTTTGAGGGGATAGTGGCAAGAAGGCACGATGTCCATTTCTCTTTGTGGGCCTTGGCCCAGCTCAGACAACCAGTCACAGATTTGTACCTTTGATTACTCGGATAGCAGGGCGATTTGTGGTTTGTTTAACGCCGTTACCTTCATCTTTAAAAAAGTAAAATAACTTCCTAGTAAAGAGAAACGCAACACATGTTGGGAACAAAATACAAAGGGACCTCGGTTGTACGATTTTATTAGGGGATGGCCTTAAAAATATATAAAAAAATTTCAAAATGTTAAATACAAATGCAAGATTTATGTTTTAAAGGAGAACAAATACACTTAGGAGACAAAACATTATGACCAGCCGCCTAATATGATTTTGCTCCCCCATGTGCGTCCAAAACAGCATTTACTTGGCGAGCCATGGGCGCTACAAGATTTCTAAAGGTATCCTGTGGTATCTGGTACCAACATGTGTTATCAACATATGGGCGCCAACAGGGGGGTGTCACAGGAGTCACTTGACCCCTCTGTAGAATTATTTCCACCTTTATTTCATTTTATTTTATTTATTACTTTCTTTTTACACTCACAGAACTGAACCACAAGGAAAGATGGAGTTTGGGGCATTTAATTAAATATCCCAATTTTATTGGAAATTTGGAATTGGAAAACACTAACGTGAAACGGAAAACATAACAAACCGTAAGGTAGTACGCCCAAACAAGTTCTTCCGCTCAGGGTGGTGTGTGCTGAACTTAAAAGGCTTGGCGTGGCCCTACTCGACACTGTTCATTATTTTGAAAACAGTTACCAATGTACATGATAATACAGGAATATTAGGCCTACTAACATACACTTTCTTCAAGAGCAGCATCAATTAGTTATAATAATAATATTAATAATAATAGTAGTAGTAGTAGTGTTCTAGTGTAGTAAGTAAGTAGTAGTAATAATAATAGTATTAATCTTTCATTTTCACGAATTACTGTTTTCTACATATTAGCCAAACCTTAATTAATTACACTTGACCCCCTTGAAAAATGTCCTTTAGGCGCCCATGTTATCAGCAGATCCTTCAACTCTTGTAAGTTACGTGGTTGCCCCAACACAAGCCACAGACGGTCGATTGGATTGACGTCTGGAGAATTTGCGGCCACGGCAATACCTGGAAGTCGTCCTCATTCCGCGAGACATTCTCAGGCAGTCTAAAATGGGGCATTGTATGCTCCGAGCCGTTCTCAGACAGTGTAAATGGGGCATCATTTGCTCCGAGCCATTCTCAAGCAGTGTAAATGGATCATTGTGTTCTCCGAACCATTCGCAAGCAGTGTTAATGGGGCATTGCATGCTCCGAGCCATTCTCAAGCAGTGTAAATGGGTCATTGTCTGCTCCGAGCCATTCTCAAGCAGTGTAAATGGGGCATTGTCTGCTTCGAGCTATTCTCAAGCAGTGAAAATGGGGCATTGTCTGCTCCAAGCCATTCTCAAGCAGTGTAAATGGGGCATTGTGTGCTCCGAGCCTTTCTCAAGCACTGTAAAATGGGGCATTGTCTGCTCCGAGCCATTCTCAAGCAGTGTAAATGTGTCATTGTCTGCTCCGAGCCATTCTGAAGCAGTGTAAATGGGGCATTGTGTGCTCCGAGCCATTCTCAAGCAGTGTAAATGGGTCATTGTCTGCTCCGAGCCGTTCTCAGACAGTGTAAATGGGGCATCATTTGCTCCGAGCCATTCTCAAGCAGTGTAAATGTGTCATTGTCTGCTCCGAGCCATTCTCAAGCAGTGTAAATGGGTCATTGTCTGCTCCGAGCCGTTCTCAGACAGTGTAAATGGGGCATCATTTGCTCCGAGCCATTCTCAAGCAGTGTAAATGGGGCATTGTCTGCTTCGAGCTATTCTCAAGCAGTGAAAATGGGGCATTGTCTGCTCCAAGCCATTCTCAAGCAGTGTAAATGGGGCATTGTCTGCTTCGAGCTATTCTCAAGCAGTGTAAATGGGGCATTGTCTGCTCCAAGCCATTCTCAAGCAGTGTAAATGGGTCATTGTCTGCTCCGAGCCATTCTCAAGCAGTGTAAATGGGTCATTGTCTGCTCCGAGCCGTTCTCAGACAGTGTAAATGGGGCATCATTTGCTCCGAGCCATTCTCAAGCAGTGTAAATGGGGCATTGTCTGCTTCGAGCTATTCTCAAGCAGTGTAAATGGGGCATTGTCTGCTCCAAGCCATTCTCAAGCAGTGTAAATGGGGCATTGTCTGCTTCGAGCCATTCTCAAGCAGTGTAAATGGGGCATTGTCTGCTCCAAGCCATTCTCAAGCAGTGTAAATGGGGCATTGTGTGCTCCGAGCCATTCTCAAGCAGTGTAAAATGGGGCATTGTCTGCTCCGAGCCATTCTCAAGCAGTGTAAATGTGTCATTGTCTGCTCCGAACCATTCTGAAGCAGTGTAAATGGGGCATTGTGTGCTCCGAGCCATTCTCAAGCAGTGTAAATGGGTCATTGTCTGCTCCGAGCCGTTCTCAGACAGTGTAAATGGGGCATCATTTGCTCCGAGCCATTCTCAAGCAGTGTAAATGTGTCATTGTCTGCTCCGAGCCATTCTCAAGCAGTGTAAATGGGTCATTGTCTGCTCCGAGCCGTTCTCAGACAGTGTAAATGGGGCATCATTTGCTCCGAGCCATTCTCAAGCAGTGTAAATGTGTCATTGTCTGCTCCGAGCCATTCTCAAGCAGTGTAAATGGGTCATTGTCTGCTCCGAGCCGTTCTCAGACAGTGTAAATGGGGCATCATTTGCTCCGAGCCATTCTCAAGCAGTGTAAATGGATCATTGTGTTCTCCGAACCATTCGCAAGCAGTGTTAATGGGGCATTGCATGCTCCGAGCCATTCTCAAGCAGTGTAAATGGGTCATTGTCTGCTCCGAGCCATTCTCAAGCAGTGTAAATGGGTCATTGTCTGCTCCGAGCCGTTCTCAGGCAGTGTAAATGGGGCATTATTTGCTCCGAGCCATTCTCAAGCAGTGTAAATGTGTCATTGTCTGCTCCGAGCCATTCTCAAGCAGTGTAAATGGGTCATTGTCTGCTCCGAGCCGTTCTCAGACAGTGTAAATGGGGCATCATTTGCTCCGAGCCATTCTCAAGCAGTGTAAATGTGTCATTGTCTGCTCCGAGCCATTCTCAAGCAGTGTAAATGGGTCATTGTCTGCTCCGAGCCGTTCTCAGGCAGTGTAAATGGGGCATCATTTGCTCCGAGCCATTCTCAAGCAGTGTAAATGTGTCATTGTCTGCTCCGAGCCATTCTCAAGCAGTGTAAATGGGTCATTGTTTGCTCCGAGCCATTCTCAGACAGTGTAAATGGGGCATTGCATTTGCTCCGAGCCATTCTCAAGCAGTGTAAATGTATCATTGTCTGCTCCGAGCCATTCTCAAGCAGTGTAAATGGGTCATTGTCTGCTCCGAGCCGTTCTCAGACAGTGTAAATGGGGCATCATTTGCTCCGAGCCATTCTCAAGCAGTGTAAATGGATCATTGTGTTCTCCGAACCATTCGCAAGCAGTGTTAATGGGGCATTGCATGCTCCGAGCCATTCTCAAGCAGTGTAAATGGGTCATTGTCTGCTCCGAGCCATTCTCAAGCAGTGTAAATGGGTCATTGTCTGCTCCGAGCCGTTCTCAGGCAGTGTAAATGGGGCATTATTTGCTCCGAGCCATTCTCAAGCAGTGTAAATGGGTCATTGCCTGCTCCGACCCATTATCAAGCAGTGTACATTGGGCATTGTCTGCTCCGAACCATTCTCAAGTAGTGTAAATTGAGCATTGTCTGCTGTAGAATTAAACACACTTGCCACGAAAAAATGTACTATGTCTGCAATGATGTTTTCAGATAGATTTTAGGTAGAAGATAGAAGTTACAGTTTGCTGCACATGAATGACTGGACCCAGAGTTTCTAGGTAGAGCATTACCCAATGCATTGCACTTCCTACAAAGGCTAGTTTTCGTCCCAAGGTGTCTTGGCGCCAATACCTCCTCAAGTCAATGACGCTTACGTATCCGTCTATCCGCATGTTGCAACAGGAAACGAGATTAATAACACCAGATGACCTTCTTCCAATCAATCAAGGTCCATTTTTGATGCTCGCGTACCCATTGTTGACGAGGTCAGCATGGGCGCTGGGAGCTGCCTGCAGCAACGCAGTCCTATTTTCAGCAGGATTCGATGTACTGTGTATTGTAACACATTACTCCCGTCATCATCATTCAATTACCGGCGAGGTGTACCCTAACGCTTTAGTTGACTCATATTATACGGGATAGCCTTTACTGATATCTAGAATTGATGAACCGTGGTCTGCCCACACATTGCCGGCAGTTTGTGGTTTTTCTCTCCTCGGACCAATGACCGTGAGCACTCCAGAAGCATTGTCGTTCCGGAAATGTTCTGACCCAGTCCATTACAATTTGTCCTTTGTCAAACTTGTTCAAAACCGTTGCTTTTCCCATCTGAAGAACATGAATAACACTGATTAACAGAGCTCAGTATCAGGCGTTAATTATACCGTTTCATGACCTTCACACGGGCTGTCGTTTCCTTGCAGTTGCTTCAACTTTCATAAAGACGAGCTGGTCATAATGTTTTGGCTCTTCGGTATATCCGTTTACTATAACGCAGCTTATAAAGGCTCTTTCGCATGTGTAAATTACACATCTAAAGGCCCAGTTTAGTAAATATTTCAGATACAGTACTTCTTTAAAGTCATTGAGGTACCAAAGTCTTCTACTGTTATAATCAAACTAGCCTCTTAGCCACAAATTATAAAAGTCGTATCTAATGCAGAAATCACATATGGAAAAATAAGGGGGCTAAAATTTTGGTATAGGCTGTACATTCCATATAGCATGTTTCACCAAATTCTGTTACCGAAAATTGAATCCGTGACGAAATAGAGAGAGAAAGGAGAGAGAGACACGCACACAGAGAGAGGAACCGAGTGAGAGAGAGAGAGAGAGAGAGAGAGAGAGAGAGAGAGAGAGAGAGATGGGATCCAACTTACAGATTCTAGCTCAGAAGCATGCGATTTGATTTAAACATTTTATGAGTTCAGTAAAAATTACGTACGTGAACTTACAGCACATCGTAGTAAGATATTCAGTAAAACACGCTTGGGTAGATGAGCAACGCGGTACAGTTATTATTATTGCCGTCGACTTTCTCGGCCGAAGTCGGTGAGCAAAAGGCCGAGATATTCATCTCAAGCCTGGAAATTCAGGAATTTTCTGGTGGTATGGCAGGTCTGTAGAATGACTCCATTTTGGATTGTGTGAAGCAGTCTCTGTGGCAATCCTAATTCCTACAGATTTTTCAGAAAGCTATTTGGTGCACTGCGGTTGGCGAAATGACAACTGGTACGGTCTTGTTTCCAAATCCTTTGGATCTTCATTCGCAGGTTCTCATACTTCGAAATTTCTCAGATACTGTCCTTTGGATATTTTCTGTAAGTGGGACCGCTACATCTATCAGTTGTGGCTTCTTCAGTTTTTTCTCTATAATTACAGTATCAGATCGATTGTGGTCTATAGTCTAGTCTGTGATGATAGGTTTGTCCCAGTATATGATACAATTCTGATTGTTGAGAATAGGTTCTGGTTGATACTTGTAATAAGGTGGAGTTATAGCCTTGAATAAGTCCATATTTAACTCTAAGTTCTTGATGTAGGATCTTGGGTACCTAGTCTTGCCTGTTAAGGCACTGTTCTGAAGCAAGAAGAGAGCAGCCGGCTAAAATGTGTTCTGTGGTTACATTGGCATTCTACAGATGTCATCATCTGCAACTTTCGTTATGTGTTTCTTGTAGCTCTGGGTTGCGATAACTCAATCTAGAATCACAATGAATAATCTCTTGGTTTCTGGATAAAGCTGACCTTTTTTTCTAACCATTGCAGTGAGGAGTGTTGTCAATGTCTTCCAGATCTAAGGACTTTGGATATTTACCGTGCAGAATTTTGCTTTTCCAACTGTGCAGTGGATCTGAATTGCTTTCTGATTGAGGAAAGAAATGAGAAGTATTCAGGTCTAGTGGAGTAAAGCCTTCGTCAGCTGCAGCCGCCACTGTAGTAATGACATGTTTTTTTCCTTAAGAAGTATTGTGAGTAGTTTCTTTTATTTTCTGCAAAGATATGATATATTGATTAGACTCCTTCCTCCTTTTCTTTTCAGGTAGAGTCTTTCAAGTGACTATTCCTCTATATGTCTTCTTCTGACGGCTCGATTTGAAAATCTCTTTGTCTCTGATATCTTCCTTCAGAAACATGAGAAATGTTTTGTGCATAATTTGTTAATTTTCGTAATATACTTCTCCGGAGTTTCTATTTCTAGATGTTTCATTGATTGTAGAATCCAGTTGATTTTCTTCTCTCTGTTTTTTTATTTTGTTCGTAACTGGTTCCGTTGACAATTAAATATTTCATTCGTGTAGGAAAGGACGTGCTCATTGCAACTGAAAATTTGGTGTCATTTTTCTTGTTCTTTTCTTAGGCGAAAGCAGCCACCTTATTTTTTTCTTTCGCAACTAACAAGTAACCAGTTGCGACGCTAAGAAGGTGATAAACCACTGTTATAAAAGATCCAGTCTCAGTGTGGCTTTGTCATTCTGGCATCCAGCTGAAATATTTAGTTTACTTATTTATTTTTCATTTCTATTTCACCAAACTGGAGCGAGCACTGTTATTACGATTCACATGTCGTGAGAGACGGATGAAAGTGAGTTAGGAAAATCACGATGACTGCTACGAAACTGACTGAAAAGGAGATTTCGTGCAATTCATCATCACGCGATTACGTTTAGTTGCGTTTCGCAAATTAGAGCAAAACCTATTGGTGAGGCGAGAAGAACCATTTACAACTCATTTACACGTTGGCGAAGGACACATTTTTGCCTTACACGAGACAAGTTTGGTTTTAATCTTTGAGAGAAACAAGGCTAAATAGATAGAAATAAAGTAAGCATAACAGCAGCTGCATCATTAACATAAGTAAGAAAGAACTGGGATATGCTTTAAGGTGTGCCAAACTGGTGACTGAAAGAGGGATCAATTTAAGATGTTTTATTTGTTTGAAGATGTCTCAGTTTTTTATTCAAAGTTGATAGAAAAACTTTCAAGAATTAGCCATGGCTAAGTCATCAGAGGTGGAGGCTTTTGCCTACTCCTCCTAGTTGGGCCAAGGGCGTCTAGAAAGCCTAAGGACATGACATTAGAGAGATGAGTTCCCTCCATTTGTGACGTCACTTTAATGTTACACGACCTGATGCGTCTGTGTCGTATTCGACGTCTTACAAGGCAACGTTAGGAACCAATCGGAAGCCTTGGATTCCTCGTGACGTCTCTAATGTCATGGCCTTGCATTTTCTGGACGGCCTTGGTTGGGCCCGGATGCAGGATCATGCACAGGTGGCGCTTTTGTCCAGCGGAACGGATACTGTCCCATTCCTAGAATCAGAGTCACTAAATGTGGACAGGTAGCCTTCAGATACTTAAGGGGATTCCTACTTATTTCTCCCAAATTGATGCAATACTGTCTGTAGTTCATCATGATGTACAGTTATAGCAAGTGTTTTGAACAAAAAGAACATTGCAAGTTATTAGGTACACCTACCAGGTAGCGTGGTGCGTCGCCATTGGCTTTCAGAACTACCTGAATTCGCCGGGGCGTGAAACATACCAGTTGCTGGAAGCGTCGTTCCTGAATGTTGTATCATGAGGAAATGACTGAGTCGCGCGGCTGCTACAAATTGGACTGCGACAGTCTTTCGGCGAATAGCCAGTTCTGCCTCATCCCTGAAATGCTCGATGGGGTTCAAATCCGAGGACTGTACATACCACGATAAAACGGAAAACTCACCGGCATGTTCCTCGAACCATTCGGTGACTATATTATCCTTGTGAATGGTAACGATACTAGGGTTGTGAGTGTGTGTTTCTGTTGCAAATTGGACTGCTGTAGTCCCTCAGCGAATAGCCCGCCCTACCTCATCCCTGAGATGCTGAAAGGGGTTCAAATCTAGGAACCGTACAAGCCAGTGAACCACGGAAAACTCATTGACATGTTCCTTTAACCATTCGGTGAAGATACTAGCTCTTTGAGTGTGTGTGTTACCTTGTTGGACATACCCATCTGCCTGAGAATAAACCAAAGCCTTGAAAGAAAGAATTTGGTAAGCAACGATGTTAAGATAGGGCGCGGTTTAGACGTCTTTCGATATTTGACAGGAGGCTTAACATATGCCAAAGAAAACATTCCCCAGACCAACGGGCCACCGGCCTGTGTTGTTGTCACGTGACAGCATAGTTTCATGGACTCGTGTTGAATGCGCCAAATACGAGTCCTGCCATCTGCATGACGCAGAAGAAAGCTTGATTCGTCTGTTTAGGTAGCCTATTTCAAAGTACTTAATGGTCCAGTGTCATTGCTCCCGCGCCCTCTAGAGGCCCGTTTCCGAATTCTGCTGACAACACAGCCATTTCGCAATATGGTTCCATACGCGGTAAGTTCTAAGATAGCCGACGGTGCCCACTCGTTCTCTGCAGTGATTTGTTGGGTTGTAAGCTGTGTGTTCGCTTGCACAATTTTTTCCAATCTCCTTTGACCCCATCAATCCATCAGTTGTTTTACTCCGTTTGAATAACACGGATTACTAACGGAAGCTCGCTAACAGAAACGTCGTTTGCAGGAAGTTTTATGCTTGTCGCAGCATTCGCATTCACGGTGAACCCTTGCCACGGCTGTGCATGGAAAAGCCAATCTGTAGAATAGGGGTGAAAACGTTGAGTACACACACACACACACACACACACACACACACACACACACACACACACACACACACACACACACACACACACACACACACACTTGTTTATGTGCCAGAAATTGCTGTACATTCACTACTCCGTGTGCGCAAAAGGAGGGGGTGGGTGATCGTGAAGAAGGAACCCGGTTTTGCACTCCATCCTGACACGAACAATCCTCTTTCAAAATCATCCCAAGATGAATGTGTAAGCACTGCCAGTGACAGTTGTACCTTGAAGAAAGAACTCGTGCTCCCTTGCTGGCGTACAAGCATACAAGCATTGTCTTGATTTTAGACGTCTGCGACCTGATCTTTCCTTTTGGGTGACTGCGGCGACTTCCACTGTGCACTCTGAGGCTTTGTTTCAGGACCACAACGAAAACACCGTGTCTCGTCATCTGCCACAATGCTGTAGAGAAAATTTCGCATTGTTTCTGCAGTCTCCAAGATGGCATTTGCGTGCTCCACTTGTGCATGTTTCTGGTCGTCTGACAAAGCATGCAGAAGAAAACAAGCACAATCTTGCACTAAAATTTGACGAATCGTCTCCTTATTAACACCGAGCTTACATTCCAGCATCATCAAGGGATCAGTTTTTATCCTTTCGAGAACTTTCTCAATGAGCTCAGACGTGTGCACTAAAATGTGGCAGGGCCTTTCGTCACTTTCCAAATCTTCCTGCCCATCCTTGAAACCTGCATACCATCGGAATATTTGTGCACGAGATAGGCAGTTAGCGAAATACACTTCACGCAACAGTTAAACTGTCTCAGATGCAGTTTTACCGCTTTTCAAACAGAACCGGATATTTTCTCTCTGCTCCATGACAAAGCGTTAACAGTGTTCTTGAACCGAGTGACGCCATGCCCAGCGTAAATTATCATTTGCGCAATTCTCACGCTAACGCTGTTGCCAACTCATAGCTGATAAATGACTTATCAAGAAACCATGCCTTCCCCACGCGTCTGTTTTACCGGGACTTTTTTACGCTTTCCAACCGTAGGTTGAAGAAGCGTATACGCTCCGGCTTTGTCCGTCTGTCCGTCCGCACGATAACTCACGTAAAAATGGTTCGATTTCGATGAAATTTTAGTATGTGGTAGGGAACTACCTGGGAACGAACCCTATTGAAAATGGGCTAAATGAGGTCGAAGGTCACGACATAGGAGTGGGATCCATTCCATCGCCCTTATGCGTTATAACTTACGTGAAAATGCTTCGATTGAGACAACACTTTGTCTTATTCCGGAAGTATGCTTTACCGGTTCTGTTGAATATAATCGAAATGGGGTCAAAGGTCAGGTCATAGGAGCGAGAGTTATTCTACAGCCATTATCCTCATAACTTGAGTAATGGTTTCTAGTATGTTGGAAAGCGTATCATAATCAATGCATTGCATGATTTTACTAACTTGTTTTTAATGACTCTCATTGCTTAATTGCTACAGTGTGTATGTTTATACTTTATATTAGGTTGTCAGATAAGTTCGTTCGGGTTTTCCAACGTTATTTGAAGGAACACGAACAATATTTTGATCACAGTGTTATCTGTTTTTTTGTAGCTCTATTCTTCCTGTACAACTTTTGTTCATCGGTTTCAATATTATGTTTGGTTTAACTCTTTTTAGTCGTATGAAGATGGAGTGCCAAGTAGAGAGAAATACACACATTTTCGACACCTGCTTCTCTTCGCTTTCAATCAAGGTTCCAAAGCTACCAAAGCTGCTTGAGACATTTGTGCTGTGTACAGAGAAGGAGCTATTACCTACAGAACTGCACGGAAATGGCATTCACGCTTTAAGAAGGGGAAATTCGACCTCACAGACTTTCCGCGTTGCGGCACACCGATTCAGTTGAATGAGGATGGATTGAATGAGCTCATCCACGAGAATCCCCTTCAATCCACTATGGAATTGGCCCAACAGATGGGATGCTCTCATGATTCCGTCGCCCATCACTATGGGTAAGGTTCAAAAACTCGGTGCATGGGTGCCACATTCTCTGAACGCAAGAAACAAACTCCAGCGCTCCACTATTGCCGCCAGTTCGCTCGCTCGTCACCAAGCTACTCGTGGACACAAACAGAGATTTCTTCACCGCATCGTCACCGGCGATGAAAAATGGCGTATCCATGCCAATATGAAGCAGAGGAAAGAATGGCTAAGTCCTCACAAGAAAGCAACACCTCGAGCCAATACCGAGATGCATCCACGCAAGATCATGATCTGCGTTTGGTGGGATTGGGAAGGTATAATCCACTACGAATTGCTTGAAACCAACATTACAATCAATGCACAGCTTTACGTTCAGCAAATACACGGGCTCAAAGAGGCAGTTGAGCTGAAACGACCCTATCGGCGGCATGGTGTGTTTCTTCAACACGACAGCGCTCTCCCCCACGTCGCTAATCTGACCAAAACTGCTATTCAAGATCTCGGTTGGGAAGTTCTACGACACCCACCGTATTCTCCTGATCTAGCGCCTTCAGATTATCACCTTTTCCTGACGCTCTTCAACAGTCTGCGAAGCGTATCGTTTAACAACGACGTCGAGCTGAAATGGTGGCTCGACGACTTCTTCGAGTCAAAACCTAAGGATTTCTACGGCCGAGGCATTGACAACCTAGTGGAACGTTGGCAAGAGATCGTGAACAATGAAGAAGAATATATTATTGACTAATTTGTGAAAATTTTTTCATGAAAAATAAGGATTCCAATAATTGAAAAAAAACGAACGAACTTATCTGACAACAAAATACAGCAAAATCGCAGGGAAGAAAGAACAAGCACTTCACAGCAGGCTGCATTAAAAATGATATGTCTTTTTTTACGCTTTCCAACCGTAGGTTGAGAAGCGAATATGCTCCAGCTTTGTCCGCCTGTCTGCCTGTCTGTGCGTGCGATAACTTTAGTAAAAATAGTTCGATTTCGATGAACTTTTAGTATGTGGTAGGGGACAATCTGGGGACGAACCCTATTGAAAATGGGCGAAATGGGGTCAAAGGTTAGGACACAGGAGCGGAATCCATCCCATCGCCCTTATGCATCATTCATAACTTATGTAAAAATGCTTCGAGTTCGACAAAACTTTATCATGTTGTTTCGGAAGTATACTGAACCGGTTCTGTTGAATAACATCGAAATGGGGTCAAAGGTCAGGACACAGGAGCGAGATTTATTCCAGAGCCATTATCCTCATAACTTGACTACAAATGCTTCTATTGCGACAAAACTTTAGTATGTTATTCCGGAGGTACACTGAACCAATTCTGTTTAATATCATCGAAATGAGATCAAAACTCAGGGCACAGGAGCGAGATTTATTCCACAGCCATTATCCTCATAACTTGAGTAATAACTTGAGTAATGATTTCTGGTATGTTGGAAAGCGTATCATAATCAATGCATTGAATGATTTTACTAATTTTTTTATTTTTTTTTCAAGAGAGGGTGAGAAATATTTTGGGAAATTGAAGCACACTGTGCATTTGGTGGCCACCTGTCAAGACGGCCATTTTTTCACAGAACCGTGGGTGACCTTGCTAGATAGGTTTCACCAGAGCCCATTTAAGGAGAAAGGGAGCCTAGGCAGTATATTAACAGCACATCGAGGTTTTCACTATGGAAGAAGAATAAAAATACTTCAGCGAAAACATTCGCAAAATATGAGGAAGCCATAAAAATATTCCCGCCCTATTGAAGTGTCTATCCAATGATTCACGGACGTTTCAGTGTTAACAACAAAATGTAAAAATGTATGGCTGAAAAATGGACACCAGTTCAGTTCTGCTTTAACCCCTTCCCCCGCAGGGTTCAGCTTGTTGAAATTATATCAATGTAGTGGGCAAAATAATATGATCGAAATAAACAGATGAGTACAAAACATCTGTAATGCTTTCGAAAGATTTGAGGAAGAACAGGGGGCGAGTATACGTTTTGCGGACTGCTTCTAAAAAAGGAAAAGAAGACGAAATATTTTTCCACAAGGTAGTTTCTTATAGTTTTCGCTGTCGTATCTGAAAAAAAAACTGTAGAACTCTATCAATTCTTCAAACATATATATATTATCGATTTATGGCGTCTGACTTCGCCTTCCGATCTCCAAGAGTTTTTTCCATCTTTTTCTATGTAAGCATCATTTTTTCGTCAGGCCATTTTTGACTAAGTGCTCTCTTTATTCCATCAGACCATGTTCTTCTTGGTCGGCCTCTGTTTTTTCGTTTGTATGATTTAAATTCCACGGCCATTTTGGGCAGTTTCACGAACGCCGTGAACTACTATACATGACCAAACCAACGCAATTGTCACTTCTGTATGTCTACTAAAATTGTTTCCTTCACTTCCATCAATTCTTCAATCCTTTCATTCGTTATTTTCTGCCTTCTCCTTCAAACATGCTCTCATAATTCTGGCCTCAGAAATATAATTCTCAAAATTCTGACGTCCCTTTAAAATGCGGGGCCCGGGGCTGCAGCCCCCCCCCCTCAACCCCTCTAAATGGGCTCTGGGTTTCACTGCACATCACTGATCATTTAAACTGTTTACAATTATTTTTTACTTCCCGTTTTTTAAAATTGCATATGAATGTGTTTTAGCACAATGAAAACACGGGGAGCAAAAGAATATTTATTTTTTCCCTGCATTTCAATAAATAAACAACATACTACAATAATTTTAATTTCTAAAAAAAATAATTTAAAAAGTCTGACAGCAATTAAAGTTTTAAAATTCACCTTGAACTATTATTACCAATATTAAAAAATAATTTTTAATGATACATCTTTTTACAAGTCCACTCAACATGCGCTCGTGGCAGCAAAGTCTAATAATATCTTCCAAATCAAGTTCTCTTACAAGTTCGACATTTGCAACAAGTTTAGCCAAACTGGAGAATCTCAAATCCGTGGATGAATTTCTATGATAACTTTTAAGTCTTTGAAGAATACTGAAGGATCGTTTACCAGATTTATTCGAAACCGGGAAGCCCCTAGGGTTTGTGGCACCCCGTGAAAATATTTGTTGCGAATCCCCTATCTATATAAACAATTTGATAGAAAAAAATGTGCAGAAAATTCATAGCTACCTCGGTGGCGGAGTAGTCTAAATACTGACTTCTGGCCAATCGCACATGTTGGGTCTGGCATGGATGTTGTGTTTGTCTTACGGCACAGGCTCTCTCCCTTCACTGGAACCAGTGACTCTAAATTAGGGACAGGCGAATGCTTATACCCCCTCGAGTAGTTCACGGCGTTCATTAAATCAAAAATAAAAGAAAAAAAAGTTAGGGGTCCTTGTGATGTACCGTATACTGATCTATCGACGAAGATTCAGAAGTCGTAAAGAAGATGTACTTAGCTGCCCCAGTCTGTGGCGCAGTGGTCTAAGCGATGGCTTCTGATCATTCGCCCAGGCAGAAGTCTGGGTTCGAATCCCTCGCAACGCATGGATGTTTGTGTTTGTGTTTGTCTTTCGGCATTGGCTCTCAATGTGTTACCTGATCAGCACTGGCTCTCTCTCTCTCTCTCTGTGCAACTTGAACATTTGGCATACTGTATACCATGTTCGTTATGTACGTTGTTGATGTAAAATGAATATACTGTCTATTTCTGCCTGTCAGTACTGTACAACTATGTCTGTTTTGTCCTGTCGCTGTATCTGGTCCACCAGGTCATAAAAATAGCCTAATTTTTAAACCGCCAATAAAAATAAAAATAAATAAATACAGGCAGGCTCAGTTCTTATTGAGCCGTCAGTTCGGGACGTAGGACTACGACTTACAGATCAGAGAGTAGAAATGAGCTAGTCGAGTATGGTTTCAAAGCATTTATTTAATTTGTTATAGCCAACACAGGTCTGTGATATAAAAAGCAGCTTACATAATTTTTGCAAATCATGCTGGATACATTGCAAACACAAAACAGATCGATACACCATTTACCCAACGTGGTTCGCTGTCTTCTTGGGCTTCTTACATTCCTCATCACTTGCACTTGCCTCTCGTTTCGATTTTCTTCACTTTTGCTTGCTTTCATTCTGCTAAATCCCCGGCATTGTCGAAAATGTTAACCCGTTCACAGGAAAACAATTTTTTAAAATTTTAGTTTAAACCACTGCGATATGTTCTTTATATATTTGAATAGATCTCGTCGAGAGTTTTAAAACGATACTACGCACAGTCGTTTTGCACTCAGGGTTGTCCAGATAAACCGCGATATTGTCAAAAGTGTTGTCACCGGTTCACAAGAAAGCAATTTTTAAAATGTTCAGTTCAAACCACTGCAAAATGTTCTTCGTATATTTGAATAACGTCAATAGTAATCGGAGCAATGGGCACCGTGCGACAAGTCCCCGTTCCTGCAGACCACGTCGAACGGTACGTGCTGACACAGGTTGTTGCGCAACATACCCTAATTCCTGCGCTAACGTTCGTGACGTGGCGGTGCGAGCCGTCAAAGCCCGCCGCACAACATGCCGGTCCTCGCGTTCGGTGGTGTGCCGCGCCTGTGTCAATCGCTCACGTCGGCCCGTCCGTCCCTCCTGCTCCCACCGAATCCATACTCGCCTCACTGTGGCTGGATGTTGTCCCACACGGGCGCCGATGTCTCGGTACGATAAACCGCTGTCGCGATAAGCCACTATTCGTCCTCTGTCGAACTCTGAAACGTACTGGAATGACTACCGTATTCTGCGACGAGGCATCAGGAAGCTTCCCACGCACAGGTCCGGCAGCACAACACACTTCCACTACTTACACCCCGCCTTCTGTGCACCCTTCTTATAGTGCTTCTCGGTGGCGTGCCGGGAGTGCATGATTTGCATATGCCCTGCAATGCTAATCGTTTGCACATCCTCTCGCGGGCGACGCAGGCTGCGAATTTCAGGCCAATCGGATGCTTCCTTCTTGGTGTTGCATTTTGGGTGGCCAGCAGTGTAATAACTCCGTCGAATTTAAACGAAATCGGTAAAACAGTGTTGGATATAAAGATAAGTCAGTCAAACATAAATTTTGTAAATCTCAAACAGCTGGAGTTATGAAATCAAAATTTTTATTTAAGACCTTCTACCAGGGTGCAACAGAACGTAATATAGCAGTTGTTCCTTTTATTGTGCTCTCGGGTCTGCCACAACAAGTGCCTAGTGAAAAAAAGAGTGCATAGGATGCAGATAATCCATCAAAATGTATGGGACCAGATACTGTATAATGATAACGAGTTTCACTGACAAACGAAAGAAAGCATCTTAATATTTGAAATATCCTTGGTTTGAACGTACATCTGAAGGATACAAATGCAGCATTTGTTGCAGATTTGGTAAAATGAAAACTGGTCCATGGGTGACCGAGTTAGTTCAACTATCTGCTTCAAAGAAATTAGGGGGAAAGGCTTTAAAACGTGAACAAAGCCGTTCACATGTAATGTCCTTGGCTGCATCTAACACAAAACGGGAGGGTGTGAACGTTAAAACAATGGTATCTATGCAGTCCAATAAACAGATGAAAAAAGAAAGTAACTCAACTAAGGATCTGCTAAAACTTGCGTACTACTTATTTAGATAGGACATTCCGCACAAGATATCGAACTGGTCTAATCTAGTTGCGACCGCTGCTTTTGTGGATGGATCTGGTAATCTAGCTAATTGAATTAGAATTACTCTACAGAATACTCCCGCTCATCATCCACTGCCATAACAGATTTCTTAGAAGCATTTGGTGAAGCTGTTACAGGGGCAATTGCTGAACGGCTGAAAGGTATTCCATCATATTCAGTTATGGCTGATGAATGCGCAGACATCAATGGTCGTGAAGTGCTTAGCATTTGTGTTCGTTGCTGGGGGTGAAGATAAAAAAATCAAGATTGAAGAAACCTTTTTATCTGCAGTTACCCTACAGTCAACAAAAGCAGAGCATATTATATTACAGATGTGTTGATTACTGAGCTATGGAAATCAGGTTTGAATCCAGCGAACATCTCTGCAGTATCATTTGATGGCGTTGCCAAATTTAGCGGAAATGTGAGTAACGTCCAGGTGAGGTTGAAAGAGCATGCGCCAAATTTATTATTTGTACATCGCCGAAGCCATCTTTGGCAACTCGCTCTTGTTCACAGCTGCAGACAAAGTCCTCATATCAAGAAAGTACTGAGCGCGCTTAATAAGCTATACAGCACAATCAGAGTAAGACACAAAAGGTTCTAAATTTTGCACTGGCAGAAATGGTGGTCGATAACATTTCTCATAAACTTGTTCAACCAGGGGAAACGAAATGGTTGTCACATTAAAGCAGTGTTAAAGTAATCGCACAGCATTACACTTCTATATGTATAGCCTTAGAAAATATCTACATTGAGGCTGGTGACTATTCGTCTGATGCAGGGGAACTTTTGCTTCTGTTTCGAAAGAAATCGACGATTTTCATCCACGTGCTACTTTCTACTTTTTTAGCATCACTGGTTCGACTTAGTAAATCCTTGCAGTCATCCCAAGAAAATTTTATGGATGCAATCGTACTGATAAATCGGTGAAAAAACACATCGAGGATATTGAAATGATTTGATGTTAGAAGCAATGGAAGTTTACAAAAAGGCTCAGGAACATGACATAAAAATGGAAGATAACGACATGACTGATAAGAATTTATTGAAGTTGGCATACAGCTACAAGAATAAACTTATACAAAAAATAAACCGGAGATTCTCTGACCAATTTCAGGAATTGGGAAAGTTCCATGAGATTTACCAAAAAATCTGGAAAACCCTCATTTTACAAAAATTTCCAGCATGTGTGAAACCAATGAAAATGGCATAAAGAACGAGTTTAACATTTACCGAAGATACCTTGGGAATATTGAAACTCAAAGAAATCTTCAAATGCTTACATGTGTTGCAGAAAGAAAAACCATGTTGCCTTTGTTGAAACTGCGTGTGTAGAAAGGACATTTTCGACAATGAACCGTATTCTGTCGTCTGAGAGGAAATGCATGCTTCCAACACATGTAGACTCCCGAAAATTCCCGATCTTAGGAGCCCAACCCATGAAGATGGTAAAGTGTAGAATCAGTGCATTGAACAAGCTTATCACAAAGGGCTTCAAAAGGGACGACGAAATATTTAAAAGATAAAAATGTTAAAAATGCTCAACCAAAGAATTTTTTTATCTTTTTAAGAAATACTGTGATTGTTATTTTTAAATTATTAAGTGAATGTACGCGGCAAAATTATTAAGCAGAAGCTAACCTCATTTAACATGGAAAAATGACATTTATTATACAAAATGCTGTGTCATAGCTATGTTTTACATTTGACAATTAATTATGACAAGGCACAGGCTACGAATTTAACATCCTAACAACTGTAAAAACGATCGACAGTCAATAATACACTGCCTGACAGAGAAAATGCCACACCACGATGACGTGAACGCAGCGCCATGCAAATGAAATCGCGAATGTCATGCAAATGAATTGCGGGGTGAGTGAACACGTATATGTTATGCAAATGATTGCATTTGCAGGTCAGTCGCAAGAACGGCGCACGGGATATAAGTGGGCAACCAGCCAGTGAGGTCATCAGTCGAGACATTGTCACGGCTTCGAGAAGTGAGTGGTTCTGCTGTAACCGTGTCTGGAGAACGAATAAGCGGTGCTAATGCGGTTAAGACGCCGTCGTACACGATTTCATCAAACGGATGAGTTCACGAGAGGTGTCGTCGTAGGCCTTCCTACGACCGGGTGGCCCTTGCGTCGTCGTATTGCGGAAGAAATGCAAAGTGATGCCACAACCATCGGTCGCATTTGGAGACAGTGGTCCCAGGAAGGATCTGTGCAACGTCGTAGGGGGACCGGAGCACGGAGATGGACGTCCGACTCCCCGATCGTCGCATCCGACGTCATGCCGTAGCGGACCCACAGACCACAACGGGCGCCAGTTTGCGGAGTGTACGGAGAGGCTTGGATACTCCGATATCGACGTGGACAGTGTCGCGCTGATTGGCCGCGCTTGGTTTGCTGTCCAGCCGTCCTTTGCGAAGGCTACATCGTCGTCACCGCTTGGCGTGGTGTCGCTCCAGAGATGCGTAGCATACCGAATGGAACAGTGTGGTGTTCAGCGACGAATCGCGGTTCTGCCTCACCACGGATGATCGCCGTGTGAGAGCCTGGAAGCGACGTGGCCAACGGGCAGATTCCTCTGCCATTGTGGGGCGCCACACGGCCCGGCGACAGGGAATGATGGTGTGGGATGCTATCAGCGCCAACAACCGCTCAGCGCTGGTACGCATTACGTGCACATTGACGGCACACCGCTATGTTGACGAGGTGCTGCGGTCCGTGGCACTATGGTATCTGTAGGGCATCCCAAACGCCGTTTTTCAACAGGATAACGCCCGGCCGCATACCACTCTGATCAGCCTTAATGCTTTACATGGTGTGCAGATGCTTCCGGTGGCTAGCTCGATCACCCGACCTCTCGCCCATCGAGCATCTGTTGGACACGATTGGATGTTGGTTGAATACTCTCCCACCGCCTATCGAGCATCTGTAGGACACGACTGGATGTTGGTTGAGTACCCCCTCCCCCCACCGCCAATCGAGTATCTGTAGGAGACGATTGGATGTTGGTTGAGTACCATCCCACCGCCCATCGAGCATCTGTAGGACACGATTGGATGTTGGTTGAGTACCCTCCCACCGCCCATCGAGCATCTGTGGGACACGATTGGATGTTGGTTGAGTACCCTCCCACCGCCCATCGAGCATCTGTGGGACACGATTGGATGTTGGTTGAGTACCCTCCCACCGCCGCAAAATGAAGAGGAATTGTAGACCCGGATCAACACCACATGGTCCAGGATACTCCAGGATTCTATTCGGACTCTCATTGCCTCGATGCCACGTCGGATTCAACGCTGTAATGCCCCACTCCTAATTGATCATCCTGTATATTCGGACACTGGAGCCTAGTCTGTATGTGACAATTTAATCATTTGTTCAGGACCTACTTGGCTATCAATGTGTGCAGTTTGGTCTGTTTTCGAGCATCCCTTCATGGTGTGGCAGTTTCTCTGTCAGGCAGTGTATTACTCATAAAAACTGACAAGGTACTAAAGGGTAAGTGTTTTTACTACTTTATATAAATGCAATAGTTTCCTTTTTAATATTTAGGTATTAGCGCCTTTTTGTTATCATAAAGTACAATGGTCAGTAGCAGTTACATGAATCTTCAGCTTCACATTCAGTATTTTCTACCATAAAGCAACAATTTTACTTTTTTTTTAATTCGCAGTCTATGTATACCAACAGTTCCCTTCAGAAAACCGCGAAAGCGAGGAACGGCCAGGGCGGTCATACACACTGATTGTTAACCGATGTTTGACTTTTACCTATTTTATAAACTTCTTCGCTTCTCATTCTGATCTTCATTGAAAGATGTTTTGGCTCTTGCACTCCTCGCTTCTGTTTCCAGACAGGAGATATAATTCCTCCCACTATGGAATGTGGTACCCCTTATTCGCGGGCAATTTCAATATCATCATCATCATCATCATTGTCAACCATTATCAATCCACTGCTGGACGAAGGTCTCCCCAAGTTTCCTCCACAACGGTCTGTCTTGTGCCAGTCTCCTCCATGTCACTCCCGCATACTTTCGAATTTCATCCACCCATCTTCCATGTGGTCTTCTTCTGGGTCTTTTCCTGTCCCTTGGAATCCAATCTAAAATTTCGGCTGTCCATCGATGGTCTGTTCTTCTGGCAGTATGTCCAGCCCATTGCCATTTCAGGGATTTAACTGATCATGATGTCTTCCACTCTTGTCATTTTTCGGATCCACGATTTCCTCTTCTTATCTCTCCTGGTTACACCAAGCATGCACCTCTCCATGCTACTTTGAGTTGTCTGCAGCCTTTGTATGTCTCTTTTAGCTAAGGTCCACGTCTCTGCATCATACGTAAGCACTGGAAGGATGCATTGATTAAACACTTTTCTTTTAAGACATAAAATTTCAATATATATGTATATATATATATATTGCTCTTAAAAATTGCTCTTACAAATTTTGCTGTTTCTTTTAATTTTTAAGAGCAATATGCCATTATGTCTTAAAAGAAAAGTGTTTGATCAATGCATCCTTCCAGTGCTTACGTATGGTGCAGAGACGTGGACCTTAACTAAAAGAGACATACAAAGGCTGCAGACAACTCAAAGAAGCATGCACAGGTGCATGATTGTTGTAACCAGGAGAGATAAGAAGAGGAACTCGTGGATCCGAAAAATGACAAGAGTGGAAGACATCATGATCAGAGTTAAATCCCTGAAATGGCAATGGGCTGGACATATTGCCAGAATTACAGACCATCGATGGACAGCCCAAATTTTAGATTGGATTCCAAGAGACAGGAAAAGACCCAGAAGAAGACCACATGGAAGATGGGTGGATGGAATTTGAAAGTATGCGGGAGCGACATGGAGGAGACTGGCACAAGACAGACCGTTGTGGAGGAAACTTGGGGAGACCTTCGTCCAGCAGTGGATTGATAATGGTTGACAATGATGATGATGATGATATATATATATATGTATAGAGCAGTCAGATGTTTCTTTTCTCTTTATGTTTTAAGTCAGTCATTTAAGCCATAAAACATATGTACGTATCTCTTCATTTTAGCCTGCTACAAATTTTGCAATTATACTTTTGAATCATATCAGCATGCACAAGATTTGAGAAAATATCAGTGTCTGTTTCAGAAACTCCTGTTAATAATAAAAAAAAAAATAACCACGTGAAGCTTTGCTAAAGGGTTTTCATTTGTAACCATTTTTAACTATAAAATATCAACAGTAGTCACTTTTGAAGTGTTTCCCAGTTTTATCCTCGATCAAAAAGCAAATACGTATTTCGCTACAAAAAGTTTTAGCCTCGGAAAAATTTTCTTTCATGCAACACTCCCCCAAACATTTTCAGCACCCTCCCAATTTGAAATTCCTGGATAAACCCCTGAGCGGGATCCACCAAAGTGCGGGCCCCTTGAGTTGCGGGGCCCGGTTGCAGGTGCCCTGCTTGCCCGGGTCTAGGGGTGGTTCTGATTCGAAGTATTATGCTCAGAAGAATCTTAGAGCAATGTCACTCTTTTCAAAACCATTGATGATTGATATTCATCAATGGTTTAGGAAAGGGTGAGGTTAATTGCTTCTTTGTAAATATTTTTTTTGAATTCAGGCAGCTTTCACAGCCGGGCGGCCCTAGGCCACCGGCTAGGTTGGCCTAGTCGTAAATTTGCCCTTGTTTGTTGCAATGATTTTAATTTTGATAGTTTCTTCAGATTCGTGGCAGGCCGTGAACAGACACTCTTCGTTTGCAAAATATATTTTTATTCAAATGATGCGCGTTCCATATTTCACCACAGCATAGTTTCATTTCTCTAAATTTAAGTAACATTCCCTTGTAAGATTCCTAGATTCGCCTTTCAATTCAAAATTTTTGATAGAAAAATATTCGTAGCATTACATTCTAAGCTGTAGATAGTAGAGATTTCTTAATTTCGTATTCGGGTAGAAAATGTTGGAATTCTTCAGGATGTTTCATGAAACCTTTCCACCCGCCTTACAGGAAGCGATATGAAAGACAGACGAGGGCACAGTGGCTCGTGCCCCCCAGGAAGGGGCGAAATTTTTTAATTTTCTGTATATTTGCATTTGCTAAAAACACATATCTGTCTATGTATTTTTTGTACTGTTAAAGCTCGTAAAATAATCTAAGTAGCTCTTGAAACTCTTGAAGACATTTTCAGAAAGAAATTACTCAACTCTCAAGCGTCAAGCTAATTGAAGCAGGAAGAAAAGTAGATTCATTTCCAGAATCTGCCATAGAATGCATTACTACAATTCAGATCAATGAAGATCTGATTTGCTTGAACGACATTCAATGTCTGCTAACAGTTGTTATTCCCGTTTACAACAGCGGTGCCAAAGTGATCGTTCTCAGCATGAAAAGGCTGAACACATATCTAAGAACCACTATGTGCCAACAACGTCTTACAGGACTAGCGTGCAGCTTAATGCATATTCACCGAAATATTGCTCAGAAAAATATTGATGAGATATTGAGAGATTTGTTCAAATGCACCGAAGGAGACTCACTTTCGTTCGTATAACATACATTCTTTTATTAAAAAGGGTTATTTAATAAATTCGTGCACTTAAATGATTATTGAATAGCCCCAATCAAAATACTCATATAATCACGCAACTCATTCTCTGAAAAAAAATGTTAAATCGATAAGACATATATCGAATATCTGCCCCCTCTTCCTCCCTCCATGACACTAAGGTAAGATATTCTGACATTCGATCAAACTGATAGTGGTATCTCTCTTTTCAAACTTCTGCAACCACCCCTGAGACGAGACGAAACTATTATGAACCGGTGACAAATGTTCTTCTATGATTTCCTCGCCTTTTGCAAAACGACGTTGTCATGTGGCGTCATCTGGTGTTGAACGATTCCACAACAGTTTGAAAACATGAGAGGGCGTGTGTTTCTAGAAGTCCATGAACTTTCTCAGACATTATTACCAGCAAAGGCGACTGTAGATCTTTTGGCATACCTGACGAAAGAGGGGGAGGGGGGGAGAGGCCGTGCTGCAGCACGGGGCCCGGGCCCCTAAGGGGACCCAGAGCCCGTTTCTAAAGCAATTTTTTCTAATTATTATTTTATGGTGTCCGAATATTTTTCAAGCTATACCGTCACCAGGGTTGGGAAGTTACGAGTAAAAAAATATTTTCTACGTGACACGTAAAATACGCATAAAAATGCATAATTTACGTCATAAATGTCAAAAATGTTATAAATTCAAAACTTGCTTTTAAATTCAATAAAAACAAGAAATATGACACCGAATTTGCGGGTGTAATAAGCACGTCTTTTGAATCCGTTCTGACGCAAATTAAATTTATCAATGCTATTCAAAGTCAATGGAACCGGTTTGGAAAACAATAGTATCTGACACGGAAGAAAGAAGCTTTTCAATCGGGTTTTAATCCCTCAGATACTGGTGTAAACGGAATCTTGAGCTTACGAATTCTTAGAAACAAAGTTATCGACAAAAATAAGATGTGACTTTACGTTCGCTGGTGGGAAAACCATGCATTATTTTAGGAAGAAAGTATTCGCAAAAGGTTTTTCCATATGAGCAGTATCGGTCCAAGACAGAAAAAATTTAGTCGAGTTTTCGGGAGCCCAGATTTTGCTACAAATACATCAAAAGCAGAAATGAACTCCTATGACCCCTGGTGGCCAAACCATTCTTTACAAAACATTAGAAATTATGTGAAAAATATTTTCCATCAGGTCTTGTATGCCATACAGGAAGAACTTTTTCAAATCGGAGTATTAGGAGCAGAAAACGCAATTTACCTTTATGCGCCCTAGCGGAAAGTCTAAATGATTTACGTGAAAATTTTGAATTCATAGGAAAAATATTTCGCATCGGAAACACTATCCAACAACGAAGGAATTTTTCAAATTGAACTTTTAGAAGTAGAGATATTGACGAAAATAAGATATACATCTTCGCCCCTGGCGTAGAAACCATGCATTATTTCAAGAAGAAAGTGTTCCTAAAAGGTTTGTCGACATGAGTAGCATCGGCCAACAAAAGTCCTTTTTTTTTCAATCGAGATTTTAGAAGCTCATATTTTGCTGCAAATACATCAGAGCGGAAATTAAGACTTACGCCACCTGGTGGCCATACCATTTTTTTTACAAAAATTACAAATTATGTGCAAATGATTTACCATCAGGAGCTGTATCTGGTGCAGAAAGAATTTTTCAAATCGGAGGTTTAGAAGCAGAGATAGAAGAGATATAGGGAAAAACGCAATTTAGCTTTAAGTCTATGAATTACTTGAAAATTTTTAAATTATAGGAAAAGCCTTGTCACACTAGAAACACTACCGAACAAAGAAGGAATTTTTTAAATCGGACTCCTAGAAGTCGAGATATTGACAAAAATAAGATATACATCTACGCCCCCTGGCGCAGAAACCATGCACTATTTTAAGAACAAAATGTTTCTAAAAGGTTTGTCGACACGAGTAGTATCGGTCTACTCATGACGTTTTTTTTTAATCGAAAATTTAGAAGCTCATATTTTGCTGCAAATACATCAGAAGCGGAAATTAAGATTTACACACCCTGGTGGCCAAACCATTTTTTTTTTACAAAAATTAGAAATTATGTGCAAACGATTTCCCATCAGGAGCTATGTCCTGTGCAGAAAGAATTTTTCAAATCGGAGATTTAGAAGCAGAGATATAGGGAGAAACGCAATTTACCTTTACGCCCTCTAGCGGAAAGTCTATGAATTACTTGAAAATTTTGAAATTATATGAAAAACATGTCACACGGAAAACACTATCCAACAAAGAAGGACTTTTTCAAATCGGACTCCTAGAAGTAGAGATATTAGCAAAAATAAGATGTACATGTACGCCCCCGGAGGAGAAACTGTAGAATATTTTAAGGAAGAAAATATTCCGAAAAGGTTTACCGATGTGAGTGGCATCAATCCACGAAATAATTTTGTCAATCGATATTTTAGAAGCTCAGATTTTATGGCAAATACATCAGAAGCAAAAATTAACACTTACGCCCCCTGGTGGCTAAAGTATTCTTTACCAAAAATTCGAAATTATATGCAAAAGATTTTCCATCTGAAGATGTATCCGCTGAATTTTTTTTTTTTTCGAATCGGAGTTTTAGGAGAAGAGTTACGGGAAAAGTGTTATTTACTTTTACGCCCCCTAGCGGAAAATCTATGCGTAATTTGAAAAGGAAACTATTTCTAAAACACTCTTCGACATAAATGGAATCGAAAGATAAAAGAATTTTTTTTAATCGGATGTTTAGAAGCAAATATGTGGAATAAAACGTAATTTTGAATTCGACATCATCTGCATTTACGCCCACTAGCGGCAAAATTGTACATCGTAAAAAAAAAAAAACGAAATGAAGGATCATCATTCGCACATTTCAAGCTTCCGAATTCAAAAAGAATTTTTCAAATCGGACTAATAGTTGCAGAGATACCGTGGGTACAGACGGTCGGACGGACATACCGATAACAGAAGCACGATCTTTTTTACGCTTTCCAACTGCAGGTTGAAGAAGCGTATATGCTCCAGCTTTTTCCGTCCGTCCGTCTGTCTGTCGGAACGTTAACTCACGTAAAAATGGTTCGATTTCGATGAAATTTTAGTATGTGGCAGGGGACCACCAGGGGACGAACCCTATTTAAAATGGGTGAAGTGGGGTCAAAGGTCACGCCATAAGAGCAGGATCCATTCAATTGCCCTAATGCGTCATAACTTGCGTAAATATGGTTCGATTTCGATGAAATTTTAGTATGTGGTAGGGAATCACCAGGGAACGAACCCTATTGAAAATGGGTGAAGTGGGGTCAAAGGTCACGCCATAAGAGCGGGATCCATTTCATTGCGTTTTTGCGTCATAACATGCGTAAATATTTTTCG
This sequence comes from Macrothele yani, assembly GCA_039090855.1. Taxonomy (NCBI): domain Eukaryota; kingdom Metazoa; phylum Arthropoda; class Arachnida; order Araneae; family Macrothelidae; genus Macrothele; species Macrothele yani. The sequence goes on from CM077011.1 coordinate 35,567,032, forward strand.
AATTCGATGAAATTTCAGTATGTGGTAGGGAACAACTGGGCACGAACCCTATTGAAAATTAGCAAATTGGGATCAAAGGTCAGTCAGGGCATAAAAGCGAGATTTATTCCATTGCCCTTATGCGTCATAACTTGGGTAAAAACGGTTCGATTCCAATGAAATTTTGGTATGTGGTAAGGAACCACCTGGGAACGAAACCTATTGAAAATGGGTGGAATGGGGTCAAAGGTCAGGACATAAAAGCGGGATCCATTTCATTGCCTTTATGCGTCATAACATGCGTAAATATGGTTCGATTTCGATGAAATTTTAGTATGTGGTAGGGAGCCACTGGGGACGAAGCCTATTGAAAATGGGCGAAATTGGGGTCAAAGGTCCGGACACTGGAGTGGGATCCATTCCATTGCCGTTGTGCATCATTACTTACCAAAAAAATGTTTCGATTGCGACAAAACGTTATCATGTTGTTCCGGTGGTATAGTGAACCGGTTCTGTTGAATATCAACGAAATGGGGTCAAAGGTCATTGCACAAAAGCAAGATTTATTCCACAGCCATTATTCTCATAACTTGCGTAAACTGCTTCTATTGTGACAAAACTTTAGTATGTTATTCTTGAGGTGTACTGAACCGGTTCTGTTGAATATAATCGAAATGGGGTCAAAGGTCAGGACACAGGAGCGAGATTTATTCCACAGCCATTATCCTCGTAACTTGAGTAATAATTTCTGGTATGTTGGAAAGCGTATCATAATCAATGCATTGCATGATTTTACTAACTTGTTTTACAAAAGACGCGCTAAAAACCGAAGTGTTACAATGCTACTCTAGTTCCCACGCTAACTGCAACACGTGCGTGAGTTGCAACCGGTCGAGAAGTAGGGGAACGGTGGGTGGGGGTGGGTGAGGAAACGGCAATATGGATTATGTGGTTAGTGGAGGAGCCGAGGTGGGGGGGGGGGGGGGGGGCGGAGATTTTATTGCACTGAGGCTCGAGATCGCTCTCCACGGCCCTGGTTTTGGGGCAATAGACGTTGAAAGATTCAGGGGCCCTCTTACCTTCTTATCGCCTCAGAAATTTTCATTTGTCAGATTAGCAGAAAAAAAAAAAAAAATAATAATAAAGCCAAGAAAAAAGTGTTCACACTTTTAAAAATATCATTCTATCTTCCTAATATTGTGTAATCACTTTGTCTGCCTGCGCACATCAAACTTTTTTGTTTTTAGAGATATTTTTTCGGCTAATGGGAAATCTAAGGATATTAAGTCTGGCACTTTCGCGGTGGATTTCCAAATAGGCATAAGGATGAAATCAAAAAGGTGCAGTTTGAAAATGGAAAAGTGGGAACCACAGCTTTTTGTGTAAGAGTATCATTGGAACTTTTATTGCTTTTTTAAAAGTAAATTTTATGCCGCTTTAAGGGATAGAAAAAGTAAGAGTACTTCATAATCAACATAATTAAGCAAGGAGAGGAGAAAGTAGTAAGAAAATGTTGTTGGTATACAATAGAAATTTCTTTTACCATTAATACATAAGAAAAAAATAAATAGCTTGACATTCTCGAATTTCTTTCTTTTTCAGCCTAAATATTAGCTCTTTTGGTTTAGGGTGGGATTAGGGCTGAGGAAGAACACGATTGCCCTACGCTAAAGGGAAAAGGCAATAAACAACAAACACCCCCGATCATCAGGCCATTTTCTACAAGCATTCCTCTGTGCAACTCGGAGGGGAAGGAGGTTCGAACACAGACGTTTCCTTTGGCTGGAAGTAGCATGAATGTAATCAAGGTAACAGCAGTCCAGTTAAGTATTCGCCTTTCACAATGAAACGTTTGGGAAGCGTGAATTCTTCCTTCACCTACCACTAAATGGAAGGCTAAATTATTTTAACTGTTCCTTTCAAAACCAGGAAATCGATAAGAACTCGAAAATTTGGAGTGTCAGCAACAACAAGAAAAATATATGTTAACTAATATGAGAAAGTAAAATATCAATTCACAATACAAGTAAAGTAGTCACTTTAAGGGCTTATATATTTCGGTCCCTGAAGACCAAAACATTACTGACAATCTAATTATACGTTTTCTGGGCCCCTCAAACTTTGAGGTCCCTAGGTACGCGCCTAGTGCGCCTATTTGGAAACCGCCACTGATTACCAGCGGTGGTGTACCCAGAATTTCTTTATGGTAGTGGCTCAAAATATTGAAGATGCGAATAAAAATACCCCGGAGAAAACATCTACCAAAATTTGAGAAGCGATAAAATATCTCCGTCATATTGAAGTGCGTTTCCAATTATTCGTAAAATATTTATTTCAAAACATGTAGAATTATATTTAATTCTGGAGCAATCTTGTTGGGAAGGACAGCACAATAGCAATTGCTTCTGTTAAGTGATCATTGGCTAACTATGCCTTTTTTTGATTGTCTTGTTATCTGTTATATCATGTGACATTGACATTACCTTTCCCATGATGCATCTACTCCACGTACTTAAGACCAGCATGTAGCCACATGGTGAAATTACATCTGATGAAGGTGTCAATGTGACACCGAAAGTGCTCATGTGTTTTTAAACTGTATATAGATTTCATTTTTTAGCTGAATAAATATCATCGTGCAACAAGACGGATTTCTTTTAATACAAGAAAGATGACACCGAATTTTCGGGTGTAATAAGCATGTCTTTTGAATCCGTTCTGACGCAAATTAAATTTATCAAAGCTATTCAAAGTCAATGGAACCGGTATGGAAACCCATAGTATCTGACGGAAGAAAGAAGTGTTTTAATAACCCGACAGCAATATCTGAGATATTGCTGTCGGGTTTTTTTACAGCAATATCTGAGATATTGCTGTAAACGGAATCGTGAGCTTACGCCCTCTGGTTGCAGACTTGTGCGTTAAGAAAAACATGAATTTATATGAGAAACATTTCGCACCGGAAACGCTCTCCAACACAGAAAGACTCTTACAAACAGAGATATCGACAAAAATAAGATGTGACTTTACGTCCTCTGGTGGGAAAACGATGCATTATTTTAGGAAGAAAGTATTCTCAAAAGGAAAAGGTTTTTCCATATGAGCGGTACCGGTCCAAGAAAAAAAAATTTAGTCGAGTTTTCAGAAGCCCAGATTTTGCTACAAATACATCAGAAGCAGAAATGATTACTGATGCCCCCTGGTGGCTAAACCATTTTTTACCAAACATTAGAAATCATATGAAAAATATTTTCCATCAGGTTTTGTATGCGATACAGGAAGACAGGTTTTGTATGCGATACAGGAAGAATTTTTCAAAGCGGAGTTTTAGAAGCAGAAATAACGCAGAGTACGCAATTTACCTTTGTGCTCCCTAGCGGAAAGTCTATGATTTACTTAATTATATTTTGGAATTTACAGAAAAAACATTTCGCATCAGAAACACTATCCAACAAAGAAGGATTTTTTTTTCAAATCGGACTCTTAGAAGTACAGATATTGACAAAAATAAGATATACATCTACGCCCCTGGCATAGAAACCATGCATTATTTCAAGAAGAAAATGTTCCTAAAAGGTGAGTAGTATCGGTCAACAAACGACCTTTTTTTTTGCAATCGAGATTTTAGAAGCTCATATTTTGCTGCAAATACATCAGAAGGGGAAATTAAGATTTACGCCACTAGGTGGCCAAACCATTTTTTACAAAAATTAGAAATTATGTGCAAAGGATTTCCCATCACGAGCTGTATCCGGCGCAGAAAGAATTTTTCAAATCGGAGATTTAGGAGCAGAGATATAAGGAGGAAAGCAATTTACCTTTATGCCCTCTAGCGGAAAGTCTATGAATTACTTGAATCGAACTTCACCGCACCTTCTGAACACAAACTGTGATGTATCTACCAGAGATGGAAACAAGTCACGTGTCATGTATACACTAAGTGGCCACTTTATTATGACCACCCCCTCAGTACTTCGTTGGGCCACCTTTTGCTTTTAATACTGCACTGATTCTTCGTGGCATGGACTCCACGAGATGTTAATAGGTGGTTTGTGGAATCTGAGACCATGCTTGATGAACACCACTTTCCAGGAGTGTGTGGGATTGCAGGGTTGCGGATCCAACTGCATGATAGCTCGTTCAACTTCATTCCACAAATTCTGAATGGGGTTGAGATCTGAAGATTGTGGGGGCTACCTAAGCAAAGTAAACTCACCGGCATGTTCCTGAAACCAATCCTGTACAATACGAGCACTATGGCAGGGCGCATTATCTTCTTATCTTCTTCTTGAAAGTAGCCATCGCCATTGGGGTAAACCAACCACATGACAGGATGCACTTGGTCCGCAACGATGTTTAGATATGATGTGCCAGTCAGACACGAATTAAAGGGCACAAAGCATGCCAGGAAAACATTCCCCAAACCATAACGTTGCCTCCACCGACTTCAAGGGTTGTAGCAATGCATTTGGAGTCCATGCTTTCGTGCTGTTTCCGCCAAATTCTCACTCGGCCATCGCCATGGTGCAACTGAAAACGTAATTCATCGGACCACATAATTTGTTTCCAATTATCGACAGTCCAATCCTTGTGCTCCTGTGCGTTTTCTCTTGTTAACTGCAGACAGCAAAGCTGTTTGAACAGGCCACAGAACAGATTTTTTCCTTTTTCCTAAATTTGCCTTTTGCTGACTTTTCAATTTTGTTGGTTGCATTTTTTGGTTTAATTTATTTTGGTTTATGATTATTTTGTATAAAAAACTTTTTTGTAATTACTGGTTATTTTTGGCTGGTAGATTGTTTCCTTTTTTGTGACAAGTTTAATGTATCCCTTTGGGACATTTATTGGTTGGATTTTAATTGCTCACTTTCCTCTTTTTTTAATTTTTGTTGTGAGGTCGGGCAAATGTGTTTTAGTTTGCTGGGTTCGGGTTTTTATTAGTTATCGCTTTTATTCACAGTATTCCCCTAAATTTAATTGGTCCTTTTAGTAAACTAAAATAGCAGAAACCCACAATTCTCTGGTCTTAGTAGATTAGTGAGTGTTTTCTTGTTGCTTGCCCTTGACGAAGCCGACAAGAGTGCAGTCATTAATATGCTTCCCTTCATTCTTTATTCGGTACTTTGCATAGTTTGAAGCTAGACTGGTTCGGATGGTGTATTTGGTTATTGATGGTTTTCCTATTATTTTTGTTTCTCTTGTTCAAAATTTTACTTTGTTTAGCACTATATATATATATATATATATATATATATATATATATATATATATATATATATGCATCCTTCCAGTGCTTACGTATGGTGCAGAGACGTGGACCTTAACTAAAAGAGACATACAAAGGCTGCAGACAACTCAAAGTAGCATGGAGAGGTGCATACTTGGTGTAACCAGGAGAGATAAGAAGAGGAACTCGTGGATCCGAAAAATGACAAGAGTGGAAGACATCATGATCAGAGTTAAATCCCTGAAATGGCAATGGGTTGGACATACTGCCAGAAGGACAGATCATCGATGGACAGTCGAAATTTTAGATTGGATTCCAAGGGACAGGAAAAGACCCAGAAGAAGACCACATGGGAGATGGGTGGATGAAATTCGAAAGTACGCAAGGGTGACATGGAGGAGACTGGCACAAGACAGACCGTTGTGGAGGAAACTTGGGCAGACCTTCGTCCAACAGTGGATTGATAATGGTTGACAATGATGATGATGATATATATATATATATATACTGGGATGTAAGGTCAGGTGATGCGTAACATCACAGCCTCTCCTTGACAAATGTCAACCCCGCCTTCTCGTGGTGCATCCTGTTCCCACTAAAGGAGCTCTGACGACCGCCAATAGCGGTATAACTATACCATCGGGATTAGAGGAAATTCTATCCCACACTCACCAACCCGCTTGGCCAGCGTGGTGAGTTATGGCCAAACCCCTCCAAAATGATTCCACAACTTAAATCTTGGTCCTCAGTCTCCGGCAGCTGGAATGTACCTGGCTAAGGCAGCGGCCAGTGCGACAGGAAGGCAGAGGGTGCTAAGAATCCCCGGAGGACCGGACTAGGCTGCCATCTGATGCTGATCTTGGCTACGTATAACGGACGCTCCCTATCTTCTGATTCAAGGCTTCTTGAATTGGAAGAGGAACTACAAAGGATCAAGTGGGACATCGTGGGGCTAAGTGAGGTAAGGAGAAAAGGAGAAGATTTCATCGAACTGAAAAGTGGACATCTCTTCTACTCTCGTGGGACAGATATTGGCAGAACTAGTGGTGTTGGATTTATAATAAACAAGAAACTGAAGGATAAAGTTGTAGAAGTTGAAAGTTCCTCTGACAGAGCTGCACGACTTGTTATCCAACTCTCAAAAAGATACCAGGCTCAGATTATTCAAACTTATGCACCCACCACAAGTCATCCAGAAGAAGAAATTGAAGAATTTTATGAAAAAATTTGTCATCTAAATAATAAAGGTAAGCAGTACTTGAAAATAATTATGGGAGATTTCAATGCAAAAATAGGGCAACGGCAACAGAATGAAACTTCAGTAGGTAAATTCGGTCACGGCAGCAGAAACCAGCGTGAAAATACTCTCGTTGAGTTTGCAGAGGCAGAAGGGTTTTTCATCTTGAACTCCTTCTTCAAGAAAAAGCCACACAGGAAATGGACATGGAGACATCCAAATGGGACTACAAGTGAAATTGATTTTATTATGTGTAACAAAAAATTCGTCATAGAAGACTGCAGTGTGCTAAACAAGTTCAACACAGGTAGTGACCATAGATTGTTGAGATGTAAGATGCACCTCAACACTAAATTTGAACGTGGCAAGCTCATAAGACATATAACGAAGTGAATTTCTCCGTCATTTTTATCCGCGCCAGGATTCGAACCCGGGTCCACTCATTCCGGAATAAGTTGCTCTACCAATTGAGCTACGCGGACATTTCATTCTGATCCCTATCTGCCTTTATGTCGTGTGCGTCCTTCTGGCAGGTACGTCACATCTCCTGGTACGTTACATCATCTCCCCCTTATTTTTTTTTTTTTTTTTTCGAAGTGCTGCTCTTATTTTTCCTATCTCGCGGTGTGGAAGTAACATCACACCATTGCGAGATTGTGAACGGTCGGGCCATCCGGATAGTTCGGGCGCCATTATAACGAAGTGAATTTCTCCGTCATTTTTATCTACGCCGGGATTCGAACCCGAGTACGCTTATTCCGGAATAAGTTGCTCTACCAATTAAGCTACGCAGACATTTATTCTGCTTCCTATCTGCCTTTATGTCGTGTGCGTCCTTCTGGCAGGTACGTCACATCTCCTGGTACGTTACAGACAAACAAAATGTATTGACATAACCAACCTTAAAAAACACCATAATACCTTCAAGTTGGAACTGAAGAACAGGTTCTCTGCTTTAGAAGGCCTAACATCGGAAGAAGTGGACATCTCTGAAGTTAACAGAAAAGTAACCAAAGCTCTTATGGAAACAGCAACAACATTAGCTTGGTCTAAGAACAAGTTGCATGTAAACAAATTATCAGGAAAAACGAAAATGTTGAAGCAAAAAAGAAGAGAGATGAGGACAACTAAAGAAGATGTGACTTCCAAAGTGGAATATATAGAGCTATGCAAGACAGTACGAAAAAGTATCACTGAAGACGTAAGAAAATTCAACTGTGAACTAGTGAGGAAAGCAATTGAAAACAACCAAAGCCTAAAGATAGCAAAGGGACATCTCAGTAAGGGTAAAAAACAGAATATGGCACTGAGAAAAGAAGATGGTTCTGTAACAAGAAATAGAGGCGAAATTTTGACAAGAGTGAAAGATGTCTACTCCAAATTATATGAAAGGGATGATACATGCACTCCAGACATCATGAAAGATACCAGTACCAGAGTTCCTCTAGTCCTTCCAGCAGAAGTTGCACATGCAATCAAGAGCATGAAGCTGGGAAAAGCTCCAGGAGAAGATGGAATTACTGTAGACATCATACAAGAAGCAAGTGGAGAAATTGAAACAGTACTCGCCCAAATTTTCCCACGATGCCTTAATGAAGGAAAGATTCCTGAGGATTGGAACACCGCTACAATGATCCTGCTACATAAGAAAGGTGTCATTGAGGATCTCGGAAACTACAGACCTATCAGCCTCCTATCAGTAGTTTATAAAATCTTCACTAAAGTTCTTTCACACCGCTTGAAGGTAACACTGGACATGGCTCAACCGAGAGAACAAGCTGGATTCAGGAGTGGCTACAGCACAATAGATCATATCCACGTACTGCGAGAACTAATTGAAAGAGCGAGGGAATATGAACTTCCATTGTGCATGGCTTTTATCGATTATGAAAAAGCCTTTAATTCGGTGAAACCATCAGCAGTTACAATGGCTCTGAAAACCTGCGGTATTGAAGATGCATACATTAATATTATTAGTAACATCTATGAAAATGCAAGTGCAAAGATTCGGCTGTTTGAAAATACAACACACGTAAAAATTGGAAAGGAAGTGAGACAAGGTGACACCATATCTCCGAAGCTCTTTAATGATACATTGGAGGGTGTTTTTCAGTCGCTGAGCTGGGAAAACAAAGGGATAATGATTAATGGAGATGATCTAACCCACCTTCGTTTTGCTGATGACGTAGCCATTTTTGCAACTACCCCATCAGAGCTGCAGAGTATGATTCAGGAACTTATAACGAAGTGAATTTCTCCGTCATTTTTATCCGCGCCGGGGCTCGAACCCGGGTCCACTCACTCCGGAATAAGTTGCTCTACCAATTAAGCTACGCGGACGTTTTATTCTGATTCCTATCTGCCTTTTTATGTCGTGTGCGTCCTTCTGGCAGGTACGTCACATCTCCTGGTACGTTACAAACTTGCTGACAAGAGTAAAGAAGTGGGATTAAAAATGAACTTTCAGAAGACAAAAGTGATGTTCGATGCTTTCACAAGAAATGAAGATTTATCAAATGATGGAGAAAAGCTGGAGATAACAGACACACAGTTTATCTTGGACAGCAGATATCAAGTGAGGGTCACATTGATGAAGAAATTAATCGGCGTACAAAACTTGCCTGGAGAGCTTTTGGAAGAAACAGCATAATTTTCAAGAGCAATATGCCATTATGTCTTAAAAGGAAAAGTGTTTGATCAATGCATCCTTCCAGTGCTTAAGTATGGTGCAGAGAAGTGGACCTTAACTAAAAGAGACATACAAAGGCTGCAGACAACTCAAAGTAGCATGGAGAGGTGCATACTTGGTGTAACCAGGAGAGATAAGAAGAGGAAATCGTGGATCCGAAAAATGACAAGAGTGGAAGACATCATGATCAGAGTTAAATCCCTGAAATGGCAATGGGCTGGACATACTGCCAGAAGGACAGATCATCGATGGACAGCCGAAATTTTAGATTAGATTCCAAGGGACAGGAAAAGACCCAGAAGAAGACCACATGGGAGATGGGTGGATGAAATTCGACAGTATGCAGGGGTGACATGAAGGAGACTGGCACAAGACAGACCGTTGTGGAGGAAACTTGGGGAGACCTTCGTCCAACAGTGGATTGATAATGGTTGACAATGATGATGATGATGATGATGATGATATACACTATCTACCAACAAGTAATTGGACACCCCTGCAATCGACGATATCTGCGGTTCTGATACACTTCACGGCCACCGCCGTTATATATCGTATAGGAAACAACGCAACCAGTCGCATGCAAGATGTCACGCAGTTCGGAGCTCTCTGATTTCGAGAAAGGTGTAATCGTCGGGTATCACAGAACAGGCCAATCCATACGTGACATATCCAGTGACTTGAAGTACCCAAAATCGACAGTGGCCTACGTGATTGGCAAGTGGAAGATGAGAGGTACCTAGCCGAATGTGCCCGGACCCGGTAGACCCAAAAAACTGGGATTTAGAGACCTACGGGTGCTGGCCAGAGAAATTCGGAAGAACCGCACCAAATCGATGGGCCATATCCGCGAGAAGTTTCAACAGGCATCCGGGAGTGTTTTTTTTGATGAATACCATCCGTAAGTAAGCCCATCTGCTCGGTTATTATGGACGTGCTTCCGCCCACAAGCCTTTGATCACCAAGTCCAATAGTGCTGCTCGGCTAACGTGGTGCAAAGAACTTCGACAGTGGACCGTTGAACAGTAAAAACAGGTTCTCTGAAGCGACGAATCAAGGTTCACCCTCTGCCGTTTGGATGACAGGGTCTGAGTTTGGCGTCTGCCTGGAGAACGCTTCCTGTCGGAATGTATTGTGCCAACTGTGAAGTTCGGTGGCGATGGAATTATGCTATGGGGGTGTTTCTCCTGGTATGGCACGGGACCCTTGGTCGCAATTCCTGGTAGACTCAACGCTGAGACCTACTGCACCATTTTGGATGACCATGCGCTTCCTACGTTGTGGCAGTTTTACGTGGTGGACCCATGTTACTTTCAGGATGACAATGCCACCTGTCATGTTGCGAGGTCCACCATGGCTTGGTGTGGTGACAATGGGGTTAATCGAATGGACTGGCTTGTGCAGAGCCCGGACCTTAACCCTATCGCGCACCTCTGGTACGAGTTGGATCGTCGACTTTAGGGGTGCTCCCACCGTCCGAAATCGGTGAAGAAACTGACATGTCTTCTCTAAGCCTAGTAAAAGAAAATACCACTAGCCGTCGTACAACGCCTGGTTGAGAGTATGCCCCGGAGGGTCGCAGCTGTAATCGCCGCTCGTGGAGGCTCCACCAACTATTGAAGGTGAATAAACTTCGTTTTCCTTTGCTATCATAGGTGTCCAAATACTTGTTGGTAGATAGTGTATATCATCATCATCATCATTGTCAACCATTATCAATCCACTGCTGGACGAAGGTCTCTCCAAGTTTCCTCCACAACGGTCTATCTTGTGCCAGTCTCCTCCATGTCACTCCCGCATACTTTCGAATTTCATCCACCCATCTTTCATGTGGTCTTCTTCTGGGTCTTTTCCTGTCCCTTGGAATCCAATCTAAAATTTCGGCTGTTTATCGATGGTCTGTTCTTCTGGCAGTATGTCCAGCCCATTGCCATTTCAGGGATTTAACTCTGATCATGATGTCTTCCACTCTTGTCATTTTTCGGATCCACGTGTTCCTCTTCTTATCTCTCCTGGTTACACCTGCATGCACCTCTCCATGCTTCTTTGAGTTGTTTGCAGCCTTTGTATGTCTCTTTTACCTAAGGTCCACGTCTCTGCACCATACGTAAGCACTGGAAGGATGCATTGATCAAACACTTTTCTTTTAAGACATAATGGCATATTGCTCTTGAAAATTATGCTGTTTCTTCCAAAAGCTCTCCAGGCAAGTTTTGTACTCCGATTAATTTCTTCACCAATGTGACCCTCACTTGATATCTGCTGTCCAAGATAAACGTACGTGTCTGTTATCTCCAGCTTTTCTCCATCAATCGATAAATCTTCATTTCTTGTAAAAGCATTGAACATCACTTTTGTCTTCTGAAAGTTCATTTTTAATCCCACTTCTTTACTCTTGTCAGCAAGTTCCTGGATCATACTCTGTAGCTCTGATGGGGTAGTTGCAAAAATGACTATGTCATCAGCAAAACGAAGGTGGGTTAGATAATCTCCATTAATCTTTATCCCTTTGTTTTCCCAGTTCAGTGATTGAAACACATTTTCCAATGTGGCATTAAAGAGCTTCGGAGATATGGTGTCACCTTGTCTCACTCCTTTTCCAATTTTTATGTGTGTTGTATTTTCAAACAGCCGATTCTTTGCACTTGCATTTTCATAGATGTTATTAATAATATTAATGTATGCATCTTCAATACCGCAGGATTTCAGAGCCATTGCAACTGCTGATGGTTTCACCGAATCAAAGGCTTTTTCATAATCGATAAAAGCCATGCACAATGGAAGTTCATATTCCCTCGCTCTTTCAATTAGTTCTCTCAGTACGTGGATATGATCTATCGTGCTGTAGCCACTCCTGAATCCAGCTTGTTCTTTAGGTTGAGCCATGTCCAGTGTCACCTTAAAGCGGTGTGAAAGAACTTTAGTGAAGATTTTATAAACCACTGATAGGAGGCTGATAGGTCTGTAGTTCCTGAGATCCTCAATGTCACCTTTTTTATGTAGCAAGATCATTGTAGCGTTGTTCCAATCCTCAGGAATTTTACCTTCATTAAGGCATCGAGTGAAAATTTGGGCGAGTACTGTTTCGATTTCTCCACTTGCTTCTTGTATGATGTCTACAGTAATTCCATCTTCTTCTGGAGCTTTTCCCCGCTTCATGCTCTTGATTGCATGTGCAACTTCTGCTGGAAGGACTGGAAGAACTCTGGTATACAGCTGTATTTGCTGGTAAACTGAAAAATAACATTTCCATGTAACATGGTTAGTACGAGGTTGTACCGCCATGCACTGCGTCACACTGTGCAATTCTGGCATGGAATCTGTCGTACAGGTGTTGGATGTAAGTTTCGGGTACTGAGTTCCAAGCATACTCAATCTGAACGCGTAAATCGGGGATGGTAGTGGCTGGCCGTGGAGACCGGATAAGTCGTTGTCCCATAAAATCCCACACGTGCTCAATGGGGGACAAATCCGGTGAACGTGCAGGCCATGGAAGTTGTCTCACACCCTGAAGTGCATGTTGCGTTGCACGTGCCGTGTGTGGGCGTGCGTTACCTTGCTGGAAAACATCAGAATGGACCGACCTTACAAATGGCACAACAACGAGCTTACCGATGTTGTTGATGTAGGAGGTGCTGTTTAACGTACCCGGTACAAACACTAGTTGTGTACGGGAGCGATAGCCTATCGCTCTCCAAACCAGGAGACCAGGTGTAGGCCCTGTGTGTCGCTGGCAGATGCAAGAAGGGTGGAGACGCTCCCCTGTGCGTCTGCGAACACGCATACGGTCATCGGAGGCTCCCAACCAGAATCTGTTTTCATCACTGAACACGACAGATCGCCATTGCGTTCTCCAGTGCAGACGTTGGTGACACCACTGCAGCCGTTCCTCACGGTGGGCTGGAGTCAGAGGTACACATGCTAGAGACACACGTGCACGTAGTCTTGCATCCAGTAGATGGTTGAGGATTGTTCGCACAGTCACCTCAGGTGCAACGGCAGCTCGGATTTGCGTCGCAGTGGATGTTCTGCATGCCAACGCCGCTCTTCTTATGCGTCTATCGGTCCGCTCATCAGTCCGTCTGTGACTCCCGGTTTCACGTCTTCTTGTGTGGGAATGTTCCTCGGACCATCTACGCCACCATCGTACCACCACCGATACTTCCCGTCGAATTCGCTCCGCAATACGACGATACGACCACCCGGCCTCGCGAAGTCCGACTAGACGACCTCGCTCAAAGTCCGATAACTGCTTAAATCGTACGCGTCTTCCATGTCCAGGCATTGCAGCTTCTTCAGGGTCTTCGCACGTGTCCGTACGCCGACGACTGATTACATTCTCTTCGCCGTAGTCCTTAAATACCACCGACGATAATTTGCATATTATGCCGTGCTGTGGCATAAGCGCTAACCGGTTGGTCCCGAAATTAACATCACTCCTACGTAAACTCGACCCCATTACCATATGTAAATTTCATGATCGTCCGCCAATTCCTTCTTGGTGTTCTTTTTTCACTTTCCGCCAGTGTATTTCTAACTCACCTTCGTTTTGTCATTTTTGCAACTACCCCATCATAGCTGCAGAGTATGATCCAGAAACTTGTTGACAAGAGTACAGAAGTTGAATTAAAAATGAAGTTTCAGAAGACAAAAGTGATGCGCAATGCTTTTACAAGAAACGAAGATTTGTTGATTGACGGAGAAAAGCAGGAGATAACGGATACGCACATTTATCTTGGACAGCAGATATCAAGTGAGGGTCACATTGATGAAGAAGTTAATCCGTGTATAAAACTTGCCTGGAGAGCTTTTGGAAGAAACAGTGTAATTTCCAAGAGCAATATGCTATTATGTCTTAAAAGAAAAGTGTTTGATCAATGCATCCTTCCAGTGCTTACGTATGGTGCAGAGACGTGGACTTTAACTAAAAGAGACATACAAAGGCTGCAGACAACTCAAAGTAGCATGGAGAGGTGCATGCTTGGTGTAACCAGGAGAGATAAGAAAAGGAACTCGTGGATCCGAAAAATGACAAGAGTGGAAGACATCATGATCAGGGTAAAATCTCTGAAATGGCAATGGACTGGACATACTGCCAGAAATACAGACCATCGATGGACAGTCGAAATTTTAGATTGGACTCCAAGGGACCGGACAGGAAAAGACCCAGAAGAAGACCACATGGAAGTTGGGTGGATGAAATTCGAAAGTATGCGGGAGTAACATGGAGGAGACTGGCACAAGACAGACCGTTGTGGAAGAGGCTTGGAGAGACCTTCGTCCAGCAGTGGATTGATAATGGTTGACAAGGATGATGATGATATATATATATATATATACACGGTCGAGTCACATTATTGTGACCCCCACCTAATATCCAGAATAACCGCCGTGTGCAACGCAGGCAGCAGATAGACTGGCTGGAAGTGACTCAGTAAGGTGCCGGAAGGTGTTCACTGCTATGTGGAACTATTCTGACTGCAATGCATCTGACAGCTGCTCGAGGGTGCGTGGTGGAGGATCCACAGAGTGAAAGACACGATCGAAGTGGTCCCACAAATGCTCAATTTGGTTTAAGTCTGGGGAATTAGGGGGCCAGAGAAGTACTTTGAAATCTTCATCGTGCTCTTCCAACCACTCTCGGACATTTCTAGCTAGGTGACACGTTGGTTCTTTGTGCTGGAAGATCCCATTCGCCCCAGGGAAGACATTCAGCATGTGTGGGTGTACGTGGTCTGAAGGGTGGATTCTTAACGAATTCAATCCATGGTGCTTTCCACAGGCATGAGTGGAGCCAGAGAATTCCACAAAAACATTCCCCAGACCATAATGCTGCCCCCACCAGCTTATGTTATTCCAGCAATGGTTGAAGAGTGTTTGTTTTCCGATGTTTCTTGCCCTATATGCCAACGTCCATCCGTTCGATGAAGCAGGAAACATGACTCATCGGAGAAGGCATTCCTTTGCCAATCAGCGAAGGTCCAATTCCGATACTGCCGTGCAAATGTAAGCCTTTTGACCCGATGTACTTTCGTTAGCATAGGTGCAGTGGCCATCCGTCTGCATCGGAGCCCCATGCACAACAGGGTTCCCTGAACTGTCGTTTTAGATGCACTTCCAGAAACCCCCAGGTTCATTCGGCCAGTGAGTTTCTCCACTGTAGCGTGTCGATCGGCCATCAAGCACCGTCGAAACCGACGTTCACCTCTTACACCAATGGCGCGTGATGCTTCGCAGTTTCCACGTCGCTTATTCGCAATGGTACCATTTCTCCAATCACGATATACATTTTAACCACAGCAGCACGCGAACAGTTTACAAACTGCGCTGTTTCAGAAATACTGCCACCCTTGGCCCGAAAGCCGATAATCATCCCTTTTAGGAAATCTGATAAATCGCTCCTTTTATTCCTGACAGCAACGAGGGATATGTTTTCAGATGGCCTGCAGCGCACCTAATATACCCCCAAGCCAGCTCACGACATGTGCCTTCTTCCATTGGCTACGCACTGTTGACGTCAAAAGTAGGAGGTGGTCACAATAATGTGACTCGACTGTGTATATGTATAAATCATACATAATATATATATAGAATTATACATTATACACTATTTATAGAATTATATATATATACACTGACGGAAAAAAATCCCAACACCACGAAAAAATAATTGTAGAGGAATGAAATGGCGGCAATACATTTGTATAGGTAACATATTTAATCGATTAAGGTTTCAAGACCACAGCTTATTGTAAGCGCGAGAAGAGCCATTTTAAACGTGAAATGCTGGTACATTAATAACCGGTGTAACCGCCAGAATGTTGAATGCAAGCACGCAAACGTTCATGCATTGTGTCATACAGGTGCTGGATGTCAGTTTGTGGGATGGAAGTCCATGCCTGTTGCACTTGGTCGGTCAATACAGGGACGGTTAATGCTGGTTGGGGTGACGCTGGAGTTGTCGTCCAATGATGTCCCATACGTGCTTGATTGGTGAAAGATCTGGTGATCTAGCAGGCCACGGCAACATGTCGACACTCTGTACAGCATGTTGGGTTACAACAGCGGTATGCGGGCGAGCGTTATCCTGTTGGAAAACACCCCCTGGAATGCTGTTCATAAATAGCAGCACAACAGGTTGAATTACCAGACCGACATACAACTGTGCCGTCAGGGTGCATGGGATAACCACGAGGGTGCTCCTGCTGTCATAGGAAATTGCTCCCCAGACCATAACTCCAGGTGTAGGTCCAGTGTGTCTCGGCCGCAGACAGGTTGGTTGCAGGCGCTCACCTGGCCTCCTTCTAACCAACACACGGCCATCACTGGCACCCAGGCAGAACCGGCTTTTCAGAAAACACAACAGATCTCCACTCCGTCCTCCAATGAGCTCTAGCTTGACACCACTGACGTCGTAAACGGCAGTGGTTTGGAGTAAGTGGAATGCACGCTACAGGGCGTCTGGCTCGGAGCTGTCCTTCAAGTAACCGATTGGTAACAGTTCGTTGTGTCACTGTGGTGGCAACTGCAGCTCGAATTGCTGCCGCAGACGCAGTACGATGCGCCACGGCCATACGCCGTACACGGTGGTCTTCCCCTAAGTAGTGCCACGTGGCCGGCCGGAACCCGGTCTTCTTGAGGCAGTACCTTCCCTTGACCACCGCTGCCAACAATCATGCACGGTGGCTACATTCCTGCCAAGTCGTTCTGCAATATTGCGGAAAGAAAATCCACCTTCTCGTAGCTCTATTACACGACCTCGTTCAAACTCCGTGAGCTGTTGATAATGGTTTCTTCGTCTTCTTAAAGGCATTCTTGACTAACATCAACACACTACGTCGAATCTCAACGATAACTAACGCGCACGAACGTTACAGCGTGTTTTTACAGCAAACCTGCTTTGCATGTTCCGAGGGGCGCTACTAGCGCCACACGTATGCGACGAGCGCGAAATTTGCATAGACGTCATCTTACAGATGTACTCTCACCGCCTACCAACTTTCGTTTATTTAACACAAACCCCTTCTTGGTGTTGGGATTTTTTTCCGTCAGTGTATAATTATAAATTGAGTTTCGAATTTATAGTTCAAAGCAGATTTGTCCGCGTCAAGTGGGGTCCAATTATGTGAGGTACGGGTTCGTCTCTGGTGCAGGCCCAAAATGTTTGATCCGTTAGCAAGTCTGCCCGAAGGAAGTTTAAGGAAGCTTTCTTTTCCTGGTGAGTTAGCCTGCAGGAATTCAGATCTTCTGTGAAGAGATTAGCGATCCAAGTTTCCTTTGATCTTGCGCGACAGCTGTTCAAAAAATTCTAGATCGAGATTTCTTCTTACTTCGATTCCATTTCGATTCAAAAGAAAAATAAATAAATTCACTCGTTTCTCGCGGATTTTAGAAAAACCTCGCTGACCGGTACCGGACCGTGGACCATCGATTGTGAAAAACTGGTTTAGAGGATCATGCTTTGATAAATTACACCTGAGGCTAAATATAAAAGAGCTGGCACTCTGAGTCCATTGAGCTTTCTTTTTTATATATCTTAAAGCTACGGCTTCAATATTGTTACTTGTTGCTCATTAATTAAAATGTATTTTCTCGTGGCAACATCCTCTCTGAAAATCTTTCCTGGGTGCTGGTGAGGTTTATTTTTATCGGTTAATTTCAGAGCACGTCTTCTTACTTAACGAGATTTCGGGACAAAATAACTCACCAAAATCGCAATAAATTCAAAAGTTTACAATTGGGTCGTCAGCCAATTAACGACAAGTTACCGCATTAGTTTATAAAGTTTCATTTTGTGTTAATTCGGTAAGTCCAGAAGTATAACAATGTTCATGCTCCTTGTGTGAGAATATGAATCAGGAAACCTGAAATTTCTCTTTCAGTTGGAGATAAAAATCAATGGGAGATATAAGGGTTTTAGTTCATATGGCCTCACTCACTCACTTCAGATTTGATTATCTTTTCCATGGAACTCTTCCACCACAAGGCGTCTTTGCATGCGTGATACTTTTTTTTCAGTTTCCAACCATTGTTCTGATTAACCGATATGAAGAACTGCATTGATATGTTTTCATAGTTTGCTTTGCTGGGTTTTTTTTTCTTTTAGTGAAATTTAGTGTATGTCTTGCATTTTCTACACGACAAATAGGCTTATGATGAAGCGTTCACTAACATTCTCTTAAGATTTCTTCATAGATTTACTGAAATGTCTTCCTGCCATCGTTCTAAACAGTCTTGAACTTAGAAGTGTTGCCGTATATTTGATAAAAAGAAAGAAAGAAAGACTACAGAAGCGTGAAGGTTGTATTCGTAAAAAGCTTCAAACAGAAAAAAGCTTTTTCTTTTTCACTCGGAAAGGAAAGAGAAAAAAAAAGGGCCCGCTTCTTTTGGAGACGAATATCGATAACTTTCCCCCTATGTTGGTGAAAATAGTTTCTTCACATTCTTTTCCCTTCTGTGGTATATAGAGCGAGAAATGGGAGGAAAATCCCTAAACTGAAACCAAAGTGAAATGGATTTTTTCCCCCAGTTTGCCTTTCGCGCCAGTCGAAAGAGGTGAAATGGAAGATGATAAATTGAAAAACTAAAGATGAATAAGAAAAAAAGGAAAATATAGCTTTGGCAAATACATCAGTGTTGATCTGAAGAGTGAATAAAAATTTCCCTTTTCCTTCCCATGCTCTTAAACGGGACCAAGTTAAATGTATTTCTATCCCTCTAGAAGTTCACTCACCAACTTCCTGAAGAAAATAAAAATAGGGATAAAACAGACTGTAGAAATATCTGCTGAAATCGATGCAGTAGTATACGTCAAAGGCTTCAGCCTGTAAAGAAAAACTACCAACTGACGGGAAGGACTCAAGATATAGCAATTTCACTCCCCACAAATTTTTGCCGCACAAAGTTAGTTTATTTGACCACTAGCTAAATTGTAACCGCCGCTTCCCGAGTGTAACGTCAAGATGCAATCTATGCATTCAGTGAATGAGTGTGTTGTGAGCAAAGACATTGGAGGTAAACAGACTGGCAAAGGGCATACTACAACGGCCGTTCCTTAAAACCTGAGAGTAAATTCACACAAAATGAAGAATACAGCAAAATATATGTTATTCTTTCTCAAAGTATTTTTCCTCGGATGATATGCGCAACGGTCCCATCGTTCAGTCCACTTTTCAAAGCATGTGGCGAAGGCATTTTGTGGATGCTCCTTTCGCCCCTGTACAGCTTGAATAACGTTCAACATCTGTGTTGAGTGTTGGGCGACGGAACTTTTACTTCATCGTTGGTAACAACCAGAAATCGCACGGGGAGAGGTCAGGACTGTAGGCAGTCCGTGACATGATTTCAATACAACATTTCGTAAAAAAACTGTTGAACACAAGCAGCCACATGTGGGCGGGCGTTATCATGGTGTAGGGCCCACTTACCCACCAGGTCCCGTCGCTTAACCGATATGTGTCGTCGAGACTAAAATATCATACTCAGTAATGACTAATTTGTGGAGGAACGGCATGCTGATAGACTACACCTTTATGATAAAAAAAAAAAAAGTTACCATCATCACCTTCCCAGCTGATTTGGTTTGGCGGACTTCTTTCGGAGGAGGAGAGCCTGTGTGTTTCCAGACTCTCGTTGCGCACTTCGTGAGGGGGTCGAAATATTAGACCCACGTTTCATCGGCAGTTATTACTGTGTTTAAAAAGTTTGGATCCTTTGCAATCATTTGTTTCCACTCATGAGACACCTGAACTCTGGCTAACAATTGTTCTCGTGTCAGGGGATGAGATACCCATCTGGAAAACACACGATGCAGCAGTAATTTTAGTGTCGGCATTAGGCGTAGAATGCGGAATGCCGACGTTTTCGAAATACACTGCTGGACAACTGCTAAGGACGGATCATAAACGCCTATATAGCGCATGAAAAAGTAAGTGTGGTTGGATGCCAAGTGAAATAAAATAATGTCAGAATGTCAGGACATTACAAGAAAGACAATTTATTGTGCTTTGAAATCCAGAAGGCTTTGGAGACAAACAGGCCATTTTGTGCAGAATACGTAAACCTGAAAAAAATGCAATTACCGTCTGCAGGCGTTCCGGCGTAAGATGTCAATACGGGATATGGCCACCATGGAGGGCGATGCAAGATTTCACACGTCGTGTCATGCTTTGCACAACATTATCAAGCAGCTGTTGGGGTAATTTATCCCATTCCTCTGTCAGTGCACGATGAGGGTGTCCTTGTTTGGCATTGGCGACCAGCAAGACTCCTCCCCAAAGCATTCCACACATTTTCAATAGGATTCAGATCTGGAGAACGTGCTGGCCATACGAGGCGTTGAATATCCTCGCTCTCAAGACACTCCTGGACAACGACTGTTCGATGACATGTTGCGTTGTCGTCCATGAAAATGAATCTATCACCGACAGCACCACGGAACATGCAAACATGAGGTGGCAGAACATAATTAATGTATCGTTGGCCAGTCATAGTCCCAGTTGGAAGCACATAGAGGGACGTACGGCCATTGATCATGATGCCAGCCCATACCATGACACTACATGTCGGATATCAGTCTCTTTCCTGTATGTTTGCTGGACAATGTGCAGTACCACTATCACGCGAGATCAGTTGTCGTCGACAATCAGACGATAGACTGTATCTACTCTCATCTGAGAAGAGGACAGCAGACCAGTCGTTATAAGTCCAATTGCGATGTTGATGGCACCATTGCAAACGGGCGGTACGGTGACGTCTGGACAATGGGATGCACACAACAGGACGGCGGGCGTATAGTCCTTCTTCATGCAAACGTCTGGCGACAGTTTTTCGGGAGATCCGCTTGCCAGTAGCAGCCATAAACTGATTTGCTACCTCACTAGCTGTGCTGCGCCGGTGTCTTTTTGTTGATAGCACTATGTATCGATCTTCTGCAGGTGTCGTACTGCGAACACGACCTCCCCCGTGACGTTTGCTACACTCTCCATTTGTTTGAAATGATTTCAAAAGCCTTGAAACAACACTGTGGCTGACGTCGAACTCCCTGGCAACATCTGTTATTTTTCGCCCTTCTTCAATCTTGCCAATAATACGGCCACGCGTAAAATCATATAGGGGATGTCGGGAAGACATACTGAAAATTGCAAGTTCGTCAGTTGAGTCTTTCCCTTTCAACTTTGCGTTTGAACAACAACGGTCAATACGCGTCAAATCCTTTATATCTCTTATCAGCGCTATGACGTTCGGCAATCCAAAATTTGCATACGCACAACACGTCTTACTGTATCCCGCACTTATGCTAATTTCCACATATTCCTGCCTTCCATTTTATGGTTGCTATCGTTGCTATTGTCATCCGTCCTTAGCAATTGTCCGGCAGTGTATTAGTTGACGCCGCTATGTCTTTACACGTCCTTCATCGATCTCCTTGCAGGATTGCGCAAACAGTGTTAAGGTGGACGTCAAGTAATTTCGCTTCCTATACTTCAAATGGTAAAAAATTTGTACACATTTCCTTCACAATTAGAGTGTTCCCAAGAATGAAAATTTGATCATCGATTAAAATACCTTCATATTATAACTTGGAATACTTAATATTTTCTAAAACATAACCATTATTAATAAAAAATCAATAACCTTTCCTTTGGTGGTGTTGAAACCAGAGAAAAGATGGCGCGACTTGTACTTTGATGACGTGAAGACAAACAAAAATTGGATTGCATAATTATGGTTATGTTTTAGAACCCATTAAGTATTCCAAGTTATAAAATGAAGCTATTTTAATCGATGTTCAAATTTTCATCCTTGAGAACGGATTAATTGTCCAGGAAAAAGATGGCGCGACCTGTACTTTGATGACGTCAGTAGACAAACAAATATTGGATTGCATAATTATGGTTATGTTTTAGAAAATATTAAGTATTCCAAGTTATAAAATGAAGCTATTTTAATCGATGTTCAAATTTTCATCCGTTTGAACGCATTAATTGGGAAGAAAATGTGTACAGAAGTTTTTCCATTGGAAGTATACAGGAAGCAAAATTACTTGACGTCTACCTTAACAATAAGCTTCATAATAACACTTTCAAATCAACCAGACCTAGGAGCGAGTTCTGCCGACAAACGAACCTTTTTTGAAATCATGGTGCCATCTAAAAATCGTTGATTCACCCAAACATTTATCTTTGTAAGCTTTTTTCATTAAATGAACTGTTTCTGGAGCCGTTTTACCCAAACGATAGCAAAATTTTATCGTACAAAGCATTTCACTTCTTAACTCTGAATCACTTACCTCCATAGCTGTATGGCAAAATGCAGACGTACCTTAAACAACTGCGCAATAACAAAACCAGAATCGTCTTCCACGGCTAATAACGGTTGCTATAGGTACTTCCTTAATTCATTTAGTCTTTTGCGTGGTTATGTTTTTTCTTTGCACTGTTGCCAACTGAAAGAGAAATTACTCTCAGTTTTTACGGAACGGCCTTTGTACTTCCGGTATACTTAGAAAGCCGCCATTGTAGGGAGTAACTACTGTGTTGACGTGTTTGCTGGAGTATTTCAGTTCTAAATCTTTAAGATTTTGATATATCTTTAGGATTTTAGTGTATGTGACCCGAAATTTTGTTTAGTATTTTTTTTTATTTCTCTGCTTTGTGATTAAAAATGTTTACATTGTTGGTTGAAACTTGTTGACTGTTTTCATTAAAAAAATAAAGTAACTGTAATTTTTAAGTACCTTTTATATTTCTTTAAAGTGAATAAAAAACAAAAAGTCCCTTTTTTTGTTTTACTGTTTTATTTCAAATTACCGTTGTTCATTAACTAAACCAAAAAATCCATGAAACTTACAGACGAACCGCAGTATTCGGCATTCCTGTAAACGTTTCAAGAGGAAAGCGAACCTTAACTAATGATATTAGCGCAGCAAAACTGGCAATTCGTAAAGTGATTACCGGCAGCAGTTATGTGCTATAGAATATATCAGCTGGTTTCCCATAGCTCATTGTCTTCTTTGAGCGCAAATAGCACATCCTTAGCTGCATCATATTTTCTTTCAAAAAGCTCGTACTAAAAAGAAAAAAATCTTTCGATCTTTCTGCTGCCCTCTATCTCGTATTGCGTTGCATATTTTCTATTCACGTATTTTCGGTAATTTTCCTCTACCACCTCTCTTGGCAAATACCACTGGTCGAAATTTGTTTCTAAGCGGTTTATTAACCGCAGAACCTAAACTTATAAGTTCTTAGCATATACTCCGCGAATTATACCTCCAAAAATTCGGTCCCAGACGATTCGTTCAACGACGATTGGTCCAATGACGATTCGTCCAATGCCGATTCGTCCAAAGGGACGATTGGTCCAACGCCGATTCGTCCAATGGTATCTCATCTTACCAACGGAAAACTTTTTTACTTTCCAGAAAGGAATAATAATTTAAATTCTTCTTCTCTTTATATCCTTTAGAAAGGTAATTTCCGTATATTTGGTAATTGTAAACAGTTTACATAAACCCGGTAAAAGGCACTCAATGGAACATTTCTCAGCTGTTTGCAAAGCACCTAGGCCGCGGGCATTTTTTGAAGATTTTAATTTACAACCTAGATATTTAGTATTTGTAAATATGTTATAAAACCTAATAAAAGGCGCTCATCCTATCATTTCTCAGGTCTTTACGAAGCACCTAGGCCCCGGGCCTTTTTAGAACATTTTGAGTTACAACCTAGATATTTGGTATTTGTAAACATTTCATAAAACCTAATAAAAGGCACTCATCGTATCATTTCTCAGGTCTTTACAAGGCACCTAGGCCGCGGGCCTTTTTAAAAGATTTTAAGTCACAACCCAGATATTTGGTATTTGTAAACATTTTATAAAACCTTATAAAAAGCACTCAACGAATCATTTCTCAGCTATCTACCAGGCACCTAGGTCGCGGGTCTTTTTAGAAGATTTTAAGTTACAACCTAGATATTTGGTATTTGTAAACATTTTATAAAACTTTATAAAAGGCATTCATCGTATAATTTCTGAGGTCTTTGCAAGACACCTAGGCCGCAGGCCTATGAATTAATATTTCGTGCTTAAGTGAAAGCGCAATATTATTAACTTGATTTGATATATGTAAACGTTATGAATCTGACATCGGTAGAATATAAACTGTTAAAAAGGCATAGGGGCCTATGAATTAATATTTCGTGTTTAAGTAAAAGCGCAATATTATTAACTTGATTTAATATGTAAACGTTATGAATATGCCATCGCTGGAATAAAAACTGTTGAAAAGGCCTCTGTCCAAATCCCGACCAGTTGTTACCATTGGGCAGTTGGTGGAAAACTCCACTGCATTCTACAAACAGAAACGGAACACCAGTATTTTATATTATTTCATGCAAAAGAGAAACATTGAAGTTGATAGAACGGCTCGTACATCAGTAACTTCATACGGCAGCAAGGACAGTATAACAAGAAAACGCGATTAAAAAAAATAAAAAAAAAATCTGTAACCACAACATTACGCATGAAATGTAACATTATTTTACATTCTTTGGACTACCGGTACTTTCGTATAACATCAGAGATAGAATCAGAACAGATGAGACTTTTATAGCACAAGTAGCACTTCAGACAGATAGGACGGAATTGGACCTAACGTCCATTGGACGAATCGGCATTGGACCAATCGTCCCATTGGACGAATCGTACATTTGGACCAATTGTCCATTGGACGAATCGGCATTCGACCAATCGGCATTGGACGAATCGGCATTGGACCAATCGGCATTGGACCAATCGGCATTGGACCAATCGTCGTTGGACAAATCGTACCAGACCCCCAAAAATTATGGTATTTACTGCAAATTATGTAATCTAGAGTAAAAGATATCGAGAGATATTTAACTGCAAATTACAAAATTTGGTTGGGGGGGGATTAGATGCTGTTATGCAACTTTCGCATGAGAAAATACACTATATTGACAAAAGTCACCGGACACATAGAAGAGAAACAGTACATTGCATTTATTGGCATACTTTAGTACGGTGTCAGTCCACCTTTGGCCTTAATGCATGCACTGACCCACAATGTAACACCTTTCGGTCAGAACTTTTTTTTTTTCATCAATATTGTGTAAAATTTATACTCTATAGTGCTCATCATTCTGGATTGATTTTACTCTCTGTATTACCAGAGATTCATATTGCCTCGCCAGATTTCTACTGCACTTAACTGTTGTCATGCAAACGTTGCACCGAATCCTGTAATTAACGTAGCGCAAGCTGCACATTCTGTTAATTTCTCATCACCTGTCTTTTGAATCTATGTCTGCAAGCTCGAATTCTGTATTATTCCTTGCATCAATACTGTGCAAAATTAATATTGTATAACGCTCTTCAAGCTGAATTGTTCCTATTCTTTGCTTTGTCAGAGACTTTTGTTGCCTCACCAGACACTCGAGTGTAATTAACTGTTTTTTTACTATCATCAATGTACAGAACCGTGTAAATAAGCAGTAGCGTAAGCTACAAGCATCTGTAAATAATTTTTTTTTGTCATACATCATTTGAGATGATTTATTCAAGCACATCTCCTGTATCTTTCTTCTAATAAATACTGTGTGAAAACTGACCCTTCGAGACATGCTTTCGACAAGGTTTCGGAATACAGCGATATGTACACGCTTCCATTCAGTACATAATGCTGCCGCTAACTGTTGCTTAGTAGTAGGCCTTGGTTTCAAACTTCTTATGCGGCTCTCTAATTCATCCCATAGGTGCTCTATGGGATTAAGATCAGAGCTCTGTGCTGGACAGTCTACACACGATACGGAATTATCGTCAAACCACGCGTAACAGTCCTTGCTTTATGGCTGCTAGTCACGCCCATCAGAGCTCTGCATTTTGTGCCCTGTTTGTCTGTTTAAAGGTCCTGTTGCTCCAGAAATGTATGCTCCACCCGTGTGTAAAGGTGTGTGCTATCTTTCTCGATGTTTTTTCGAGTGAGTAAGTGCATGTTATATCGATATTCCATCATAATTTCATCTGTTAACCACGTCCTGCCGAGATAGGCAGTGTGCGCCCTATTTGCTTGTTGATAGTGCCTATTGCTCCTTTAATTTGTGCTTCGCTCGTGCAAAACAGTGTACGGCATCTTCTCAACCACTTTCCCGAACTAGTAAGTACATATTTTACTGTATTACCATCATAATTTATCACGTTGAGAATGTTCACTTTTTACACATCGTGACTGGCCTTGACTCTCTGCTCTGAATTGCCTACTGCTCATAAAATACTTCTTGCTGCCTGTGTCTGCGTCTGTCTTCCGTCTTTGTACTCCACCCATCGTTAGTGGTTCATTACGCTGCCTTCCCCATCGTGCCGATTACCTTCGTAGTGCTTGTCACCATACACTTTTTAGTGCCTATACCTCATCGTGCCTTCGCCCGTTCAATGGCTTGTATCACTATACTCTTGGACTACAGCATTCGTCTCGACATCCAGCTATTGCTCCCTCTGATTTTAAGTAAGCATCTCTCCCTACTGCTTCTGAGTCTTCGATTACTTCAGACAAGTGCTCTAACGTTTTTCTTTTCGCACCTTCAAGGCGGTGTTTGTGCTGTTTCTTTTTCTCATTTTGCACTTTTGTTTCGCCTGTGTTATCCTGTACATCATGCACTGGTACCGAATATCGAATTCGATTCACAACTCTCTGACATACATGGCTGATCCAGTTACGGTTACATATCAACTGCCTGGGGAAAACAATGTTGCCAGATACTACAATGCACAACCGGTGTCATGTGACACGATGGGTTTCTCTCTGTCACTTCTCATGCAATTTTTTGTTTTTGCAATAAGCTTTGCTTGTAACATTTGTTATTCATCTCCATGGTCATTGCAGTGTATATACGATCATTTTTTAACAGTTTGTATTATTTCCCAGTGAGACACCCAATTATGTACGTCCCCTTCTTATGTTTCTTATGATGAATAATAATAAAGCGATTTTAAAGCCTTGCTTTATAGTTCGGTGTATTTTCCTACTGGTACCAACAAGGCTCGGTTCCATAGTATTGCAACAGAGTTGGTAGGGCATAATTGTCCAGAATATCGAGGTAGATGGGCTGGTTAACAGGTTTGTTCACGATAACCAATGGGCCTGGACCATACCACGAAAACCCCCCACACGAGTATACTGCCAGCTCCAAACTTGACCGCAGGAACAGTCATCATCATCATCATCATCATCATTGTCAACCATTATCAGTCCACTGCTGGACGAAGGTCTCCCCAAGTTTCTTCCACAAGGGTCTCTCTTGTGCCAGTCTCCTCCATGTCACTCCCACATACTTTCGAATCTCATCCATTCATTTTCCATGTGGTCTTCTTCTGGGTCTTTTCCTGTCCCTTGGAATCCAATCTAAAATTTCGGCTGTCCATCGATGGTCTGTCCTTCTGGCAGTATGTCCAGCCCATTGACATTTCAGGGGTTTTACTGTGATCATGATGTCTTCCACTCTTATCATTTTTAGGATCCACGAGTTCCTCTTCTTATCTCTCCTGGTTACACCAAGCATGCACCTCTCAATGCTACTTTGAGTTGTCTGCAGCCTTTGTATGTCTCTTTTAGTTAAGGTCCACGTCTCTGCACCATACGTAAGCACTGGAAGGATGCATTCATCAAACACTTTTCTTTTAAGACATAATGGCATATTGCTCTTGAAAATTATGCTGTTTCTTCCAAAAGCTCTCCAGGCAAGTTTTGTACACCGATTAATTTCTTCATCAATGGGACCCTCACTTGATATCTGCTGTCCAAGATAAACGTACGTGTCTGTTATCTCCAGCTGTTCTCCATCAATCGATAAATCTTCATTTCTTGTAAAAGCATTGAACATCACTTTTGTTTTCTGAAAGTTCATTTTTAATCCCACTTCTTTACTCTTGTCAGCAAGTTCCTGGATCCTACTCTGCAGCTCTGATGGGGTAGTTGCAAAAACGACTACGTCATAAGCAAAACGAAGGTGGGTTAGATAATCTCCATTAATCTTTATCCTTTTGTTTTCCCAGTTCAGTGATTGAAAGACATTTTCCAATGTCGCATTAAAGAGCTTGGGAGATATGGTGTCACCTTGTCTCACTCCTTTTCCAATTTTTACGTGTGTTGTATTTTCAAACAGCCGAATCTTTGCACTTGTATTTTCATAGATGTTATTAATAATATTAATGTACGCATCTTCAATACCGCAGGATTTCAGAGCCATTGTAACTGCTGATGGTTTCACCGAATCAAAGCCTTTTTCATAATCGATAAAAGCCATGCACAATGGAAGTTCATATTTCCTCGCTCTTTCAATTAGTTCTCTCAGTACGTGGATATGATCTATTGTGCTGTAGCTACTCCTGAATCCAGCTTGTTCTCTCGGTTGAGCCATGTCCAGTGTCACCTTCAAGAGGTGTGAAAGAACTTTAGTGAAGATTTTATAAACCACTGATAGGAGGCTGATAGGTCTGTATTCCTGAGATCCTCAATGTCACCTTTTTTATGTAGCAGGATCATTGTAGCGTTGTTCCAATCCTCAGCAATCTTCCCTTCATTAAGGCATCGAGTAAAAATTTGGGCGAGTACTGTTTCGATTTCTCCACTTGCTTCTTGTATGATGTCTACAGTAATTCCATCTTCTCCTGGAGCTTTTCCCCGCTTCATGTTCTTGATTGCATGTGCAACTTCTGCTGGGAGGACTGAAGGAACTCTGGTACTGGTACCTTTCGTGATGTCTGGAGTACATGTATCATCCCTTTCATATAATTTGAAGTAGAAATCTTTCACTCTTGTCAAAATGTCGCCTCTATTTCTTGTTACAGAACCATCTTCTTTTCTCAGTGCCATAATCTGTTTTCTTCCCTTATTGAGATGTCCCTTTGCTATCCTTTAGCCTTTGGTTGTTTTCAATTGCTTTCCTCACTAGTTCACAGTTGAATTTCCTTACGTCTTCAGTGATACTTTTTCGTACTGTCTTGCATAGCCCTATAAATTCCACTTTGGAAGTCACGTCTTCTTTAGCAGTACAGTGAGGTAAATAGCGTTCCCCCGGCTGCCGCCATACCCACACACGGCCATCAGACTGATGGATCGTGTATCTGGATTCATCAGTCCATAGGACCCGTTTCCATTGATCTACGGTCCACGATAAATGTTTTTTACACCATGCTAAACGACGAGTAGCATTCCGAGTAGATATGAAAGACTTATCAGCAGCCGCACGACCACGGTAACCCATGGAATGAAGTTCTCTGCGAATGGTACGTGTACATACCGATATTTCAGCATTTTTACTCACCTGTAGACTGAAGTATCGTGCAGTACTCCGTCGATTACCTGTAACGACACTCCTGAGATTTCAACGTCGTTTATCACTGATTTTCTTTTGTCTGCCGGTACGTTTTGCTGCTTCAGGCACGCCATGTGTCTTCCACTTATTCAGTACATCGAAAACAGTTGACTTGGGTATGTTTAAACGTCTGTCGGTTTCTCTTATGGACAACCCACTAATATAACACCCAACAATCTTTCCTTTCTCAAAGTCAGTTCTCTCCTGCGGCGACAATTTCACGCAACCTCACACCGTGTGATATGATCGCGGTCAGCTGCAGGCTTGTTTTTATACCGTTTGCAGTTGTACCGCTCGTCTTAACAACGCAGCGGATCCGTTCATTTGCTTTTGAAGGGGTGTCCGGTGACCTCTGTCAATATAGTGTATTTGTGAGTGTGAAATAAAACGAGTGATATTAGAATATACATTTATTTACGAACAACACACTGAATTTATTCGCGTCACTCACGACCACACCGTGCCATAATCCGGTACATTCGAAGTGGAATTAAATGATAGCAACAAACGATAAGGTTTACTGATTCCTGACATTGAGCGGTACTTAGGAACGTGGATTATTGAATGATATTGTCGTTAAACAATGAAAGAAGATATGGAAGTCATAAAAGCAAATATTTACTAAACTATGGCGGCAGCAATAGTATTTCGACTGTTTAGGTTTTCAAGAACAATACTTTTTTCATTATTTTATTACAATATTTAGTTTTATATTATTCCGATTTAGACGAACGTAAGAAACGACTATGAAATGTGAAGTAGCTACGAAAGTCCATCTGCGCACGCGCAAGCTAAAATCTGATCTCAAGGTAGAAAGAAAAGCTGAATCGCAAGTGTGCCAGAGAGCGCGATTGGTAACTTTCCGTCTAGGATATCTGCGTCGCCTCAATGGCACAGTGGTCTAAGCGATGGCTTCTAATCATTCGCCCGAAAGGGGTTCGTGTTCGAATCCCGGTGAGGCATGGATGTTGTGTTTGACTTACGGCACTGGCTCTGTCCCTTCCCTGGAGCTAGTGACCCTAAGTTAGGGACTGCCGACTGCTTATAACCCATTGAGTTGCTTTCGGTGGTCGTTATACCTCCAATAAAAAAAATGTATATATACACAATCTACTAACAAGTAATTGGACACCTGTGATAGCAAAGGAAAAAGAAGTTTATTCACCTTCAATAGTTAGTGGAGCCTCCACGAGCGGTGATTACAGCTGCGACCCTCCGGGGCATACTCACAACCAGGCGTTGTACGACGGCTAGCGGCTATGGAGAAGACAGGTCAGTTCCTTCATCGATTTCGGACGGTGGGGGCACCCCTTAAGTCGTCGCTCGAACTCGTCCCAGAGGTGCTCGATAGGGTTAATGTCCGGGCTCTGCGCAGACAAGTCCATTCGATTAACTCCATTGTTACCATACCAAGCCAGGGTGGACCTCGCAACATGACAGGTGGCATTGTCATCCTGAAAGTAACATGAGTCCACCCCGTAAAACTGCCACAACGTAGGAAGCGCATGGTCATCCAAAATGGTGCAGTAGGTCTCTGCGTTGAGTTTACCAGGAATTGCGACCAAGGGTCCCGTGCCATACCAGGAGAAACACCCTCATAGCATAATTCCATCGCCGCCGAACTTCACAGTTGACACAATACATTCCGGCATGAGGCGTTCTCCAGGCAGACGCCAAACTCAGACCCTGCCATCGAAACGGTAGAGGGTGAACCTTGTTTCGTCGCTCCAGAGAACCTGTTTCCACTGTTCAACGGTCCACTGTCGACGTTCTTTGCACCTCGTTAGCCGAGCAGCACTATTGGACTTGGTGATCAAAGGCTTGTGGGCGGAAGCACGTCCATAATAACCGAGCAGATGGGCTTATTTACGGATGGTATTCATAAAAAACACTCCCGGATGCCTGTTGAAACTCCTCGCGGATGTGGCCCATCGATTTGGTGCGGTTCTTCCGAATGTCTCTAGCCAGCCCCCGTCGGTCTCTAAGTCCCAGTTGTTTGGGTCTGACGGGTCGGGGCACATTCCGACAGTGACCTCTCATCTTCCACTTGCCAATCACGTAGGCCACTGTCGATTCTGGGTACTTCAACTCGCTGGATATGTCACGTATGGATCGGTCATTTCTGTGATACCCGACGATTACACCTTTCTCGAAATCAGAGAGCTCCGAACTGCGTGGCATCTTGCATGCGACTGGTTGCGTTGTTGTTTCCCACACGATAATTAACGGCGGCGGACGTGACGTGTATCAGGACCGCAGATATCGTCGATTGCAGGGGTGTCCAATTACTTGTTGGTAGATAGTGTATCTACAGGTTGCATCCATAATATCAGTACATCATTTTAAAGTTCTCATCAATAGTAAATAACTCCGCTTTCCCTTTAGCGAGGTTGAGAGGGAGTCAAATTTTGCTACGATGCATATTTTACTACTTTTAAGAAAGATGCATAGCATCAAAACGCATTTTTGTAATGACTTTTATCGCATTTAGCATCAGGGAATGATTTAACATACTTCTGAGGTGTGGCATGAGTAAAATCGGCAGTGTTGCGTCTATGAGCCTACCGACATAGTTTAACTGGTAACGAAATGTTATAAATAGGGCACCGAAAAGGAGGAAAACCCAGGAATTTATGGTTGGATGAGATAAAAGGAACTATTTGAAGATAGAAAGATAGAGAGGGGAATGTACAAGGGGCATCCTGAAAGTAATGCATCCTCCTTAATAACTTGAAATTTTGAAGTGATTTTAATTAAACTTTACTGACATGTACTATGATACGTTACCAATGTGGAACAAATTTTCTTCAGAATCGAAAATAAAGATCATGAATGACAGAGAAAAGCAGCGAGCCGTAATTGAATTCCTTGAAAAGGAGTGATATGAGGCTCCAGAAATCGACAGAAGACTCCTGGCGGTGTGTGGAGCTGCCACAATCGATATCACTAATGTTCAAAGATGGATGAAGAGGTTTCGAGAGGGAGAAAGTTCATTGTCGGACAAGCAACGTAGTGGAAGACCCGCAACTGCAGAGGCAGATGCCAACAGGCAACGAGTGAAAGATCTCATCACAGAAAGGTGGAAATGCCCACTATGTGCAGACATTGAAGAAGCTAAGGGTCCGTCTATAAGGTACGTCCGTGTTTCTTACCATTTTTAGACTCCCCGCCCCTCCCCATGTCACATTTTGTCCGATTGTTGACACCTCCCCCTCTAAAAAGTACGTCCTAATTCCCGCAACTCCTTTATTTTTGACAACTGCTTTTAGAAGTCCGTTGAGAAGCAGAAAGAAAACATGTAATTATTTAAAGGAATCTTTCATATATTTACACTTTTTCTTCAGAGGCATAAATTTATTTCCCCGAACCTTATCATTTTGAAATAAAGATCTACAAATGAACGCACGCATTCATGGTTGCAACACTCCCGATCATAGCATCCACAAAACACGATAGATTTGGTAGTACAAATACCAGAACTTTTTTTGTTTTTGTTTGGAGGTTTAACGACCGCCGTGAGCAACTCAATGGGCTATAACCAGTCGCCCGTCCCTAATTTAGAATCACTGGTTTCAGGGAGGGGAGAGAGCCAGTGCCGTAAGACAAACACAACATCCATGCCTCATGGGATTCGAACCCGGACCCCATTCGGGCGAATGATCAGAAGCCATCGCTGAGACCATTGCGCTACCGGGGGCAGCAATAAGAGAACTTAATATTCTGATTTAGCTAAATATCATCAGAAATCTGAAATATGTCATACCTTTTTTTTAACTATTAAAGAAAGAAAAAAAGAGAAAACAAAACGAAGACATACCATCCACTATATTTTTGCCGCTGGACGTCCGAATTACTAAACCTTTTCCCTCCCCCATGTCACATTTTGTCCGGTTGTCAGGAACCCTTCCTCCCCCTGTAATCACGAACGTACTTTATGGACGGCCCCTAAAGGAAGCTATCAGAAGGAAAAGACGTGACATTCCACTTCATAGTGTTGTTTTACACCATGATAATGCATGTCCTCACACCTCAATGGAGACTTCACAGGCTATTGCCAAATGGGGTGCCCAACCCCCCTATAATCCTGATTTGGCTCCCTCAGACTTTTTCCTGTTTGCCCCTTTGGAAAACACCCGTCGTGGGGAAGGTTCCGACGATGTGACAGATGTTAAACTGGCTGAGAACTCATGGGTGAAACGACAGCCTCAGGAATTTTTCCAAAATGGATTTTACCAATTTGTTCGAAGATGGCGGAAATGTATAGAAAGGGATGGACAATACTTTGAATAGATTAGCATTATTAACAATATGTCCAAGTATTTTGCCACCAAGTTACGCATTTTTACTGCTACAAATAAAAATCTTATGAGGGGCGAGGCATTACTTTCAGGATGCCCTTTGTATCAATAAAACAAGATACACAAAGAGAGAGAAAGAGAGACTTAGATTTCTAGCGAGAAACAGGAAAGCCTTTATCTAGATGTAATGCGAACCAGGTTGAAAAATAAGACTGCGACTGCATAGAGAGCATTGGTCGAAGACTTAAAAATTCAGATGTTATGATAAGTTTGCCCATTTTGAGTTGATACAAGCGGCAAAGACGATGATGACGTAACGCAGTTTTGCACGATTCGCAGTACTCTAATTTGTGCCACGTCGTCTGCATACCTTTTGCTAATTTGTTGTTAATGATAAAATCTTTCGACATCTGAAAGCTAAAAGCAGGCATTCTGTCATGACACTCAATGGTACTGACTGGGTCATTTTCGCAGCCGAAACAACTTATTAAATTAAGTTTGTTTATTTTCCCATTTGAACTCGTTTGTACCGAAAGTATCGAGTTGGGGAGATTTTTAAATCCACTTTTCTGTGATGGTTTCAAAACACGCTTTACCAATTTTCGCGGGGCCAGCGGGATCGTAATTTAATTTGGACGCTTCGGAATCAAACTGAATTGCTTAGAGCTCTTCGGGAAAATTATCGAAAAAGAACGCTAGGCGGCTTTCCAAATATTGCAGAACTACGGTCATTAAGGAGGTCAGGGAATGACAAATAAAATTACGCACTGGATATTAACGAGCGCTTTATCAGAATTTGATTTGAAATGTTTCACACCTGTTATTTTCTCTCCCACACTGGAATTTGCGATAATTCTAGAAATCAATTACGCACACATTTGTTCGGAACACTTTAGCATCGGTTTCTAATGTATAATCAGCAAGTTCTGCTCTGATCAAGATTAATTCCACGGTGTAGGAACAAAAGGGACTGTTCCCATTGGCTAATTAAAGAACCAGTGTTCATTAATCTTTGTAGTTGCAGGCTAGGTCGAAGACTTACTCTCTACACAAGCTTTGATCCTTTGTGGCTGAGTGCAGAATGCGAAAAAATAGATTTTGTTTCTTCTTTCACTTTTTTTCTACACATTTTGCTTTCACTTTTTTTTTTCTACACATTTTGCTTTCACTTTTTTTTCTACACATTTTGCTTTCACTTTCCCTTTCCTACATAGCTAAACCCTCCACTTTGCCTTTTTTTCTAACGTGCAATGTTTCTAATCTTAATTAACTTCCCTCTCTATATTCGACTGACAAAATGAACTTTGCTGGCGCAAGATGAAGAAGAATGAGGCACATTAGTTTGGCAAATATAAAACATAAAACATCCAGAGAGGGACTACGGTAAATAATGAACCCACAGAGATTACGCAAATATTTCATACTCCATTTGCTCTCTTCGGCAAATAGGTAGAAGAAACAAATATTAAGACGAAGCTTCGTTACTCCAGGCATCCATATAATGCATTACCACAAGCAAAATACCTTCAATGTTCTTGAAAGAAATTATTAAATGGCTTCCCATTTCGCGAACTTGGACTTCTTTGCTATATTTCTTTATTTTTCAATGTAACTATATTTTTCAATGATCCAGCATTCCATTCGGCATACCATCAAGAATTTCTTGCAAATGTTTCTTTACGGTTGCCTTCATTCATCACCAACCAGTTTGAATCCACTGCTGGATGAAGGTCTCCTCAAGTACTTTCCATAACTTTCTGTTGCCATTGTAATAGCAGAGTGGTCAGAGGCCCTGATTTGTGAATAATCGTACGAGTTGACCAGGGTTCGAGTCCCTGATGAGGCACGGGTTCTGAGTTTGTCTTACGGCACTAGCTCTTTCCCTCCCTTGGAACCTCTGAATTGGGCACCAGAGTCTGCTTATAGCTTTTACATTTCCTCATGGTGAACATTGATAAGCTCTAATTCAATCTTCCTTTCGAGTTTCTGTGTTCTCGTGTAAATTTGTTTTCTCCTCATTAAATATTTTCTGACTTAACGTCACAAAATTTCTCCCGAAGAGCTTGCAGTTGGCAACCTGAAAGTGAAATCACACGTAAGTAAAACGTTTTCCGAGATAATAGTTGCAGTGCAGACAGTAGAACGATTTTTGTATGAGCGGAACAGCATTCGTTGAGCATATTGTACTCACAGTTATAACTATAGCTTGAGAGCCACACTGTAAGAGCTTTGTTATATGGGGTTGGGCAGAAAGTAATGTTTCCAAACTAAAGACAACAGAAAAGTGTTAATTGCCGTACACATAAGTACAAATCAAATCAGCCCAAAATATAGTTGTCATCTTTTGTCACGATCTGCTTCAATCGTTTTTTTTTTTTTTTTTTTTTTTGTTTGGAGGTTTAACGACCGCCGTGAGCAACTCAATGGGCTATAAGCAGTCGCCCGTCCCTAATTTAGGGTCACTGGTTCCAGGGAAGGGAGAGAGCCAGTGCCGTAAGACAAACACAACATCCATGCCTCACCGGGATTCGAACCCGGACCCCTTACGGACGAATGATCAGAGGCCAACGCCTTAGACCACTGCGCCACCGGGGCGGCCTGCTTCAATCGTCTGGGCAGCTGTTGGAAACCGTTCCTGTAGAATTGTGGTACCTTGGACGCAAAGAAGTGAGCAGATATACTGGCTAAAAGTCCTTACGCTCAAACATACAAGAATGCAGCTGAGGCGATTGAACATGAAGTAGCAGGACACAGCATGGACCTGCGTTTTGTCGATAATATACAATATATTGACAAAAGTCACCGGACACCCCTTCAAAAGCAAATGAACGGATCCGCTGCGTTGTTAAGATGCGTGGTACAGCTGCAAACGGTATACAAACAAGCCTGCAGCTGACCACGATCATATCGCACTATGAGGTTGAGTGAAAATGTCGCGGTGAGAGAGAACTGATTTTCAGAAAGAAAAGATTGTTGGGTGTTATACACTGCTGGACAATTGCTAAGGACGGATCATAAACGGCTATATAGCGCATAAAAAAGTAAGTGTGGTTGGATGCCAAGTGAAATAAAATAATGTCAGAATGCCAGGACATTACAAGAAAGACAATTTATTGTGCTCTGAAATCCAGAAGGCTTTGGAACGTGTTCAAGGGACAAACAGGCCATTTTGTGCAGAATACGTAAACGTGAAAAAAATGCAATTACCGTCCGCAGGCGTTCCAGCGTAAGATGTCAATACGGGATATGGCCACCATGGAGGGCGATACAAGATTCCACACGTCGTGTCATGCTTTGCACAACATTATCAATCAGCTGTTGGGGTAATTTATCCCATTTCTCTGTCAGTGCACGGATGAGGGTGTCCTTGTTTATTGGAGGGCATTGGCGACCAGCAAGACTCCTCCCCAAAGCATCCCGCACATTTTCAATGGGATTCAGATCTGGAGAACGTGCTGGCCATACGTGGCGTTGAATATCCTCGCTCTCAAGACACTCCTGGACAGCGACTGTTCGATGACATGTTGCGTTGTCGTCCATGAAAATGAATCTATCACCGACAGCACCACGGAACATGCGAACATGAGGTAGCAGAACATCAATAATGTATCGTTGGCCAGTCATAGTCCCAGTTGGAAGCACATAGAGGGACGTACGGCCATTGATCATGATGCCAGCCCATACCATGACACTACATGTCGGATATCGGTCCCTTTCCTGTATGTTTGCTGGACAATATGCAGTACCACTATCACGCCAGATCAGTTGTTGTCGACAATCAGACGATAGACTGCATCTACTCTCATCTGAGAAGAGGACAGCAGACCAGTCGTTATCAGTACAATTGCGATGTTGATGGCACCATTGCAAACGGGCGGTACGGTGACGTCTGTACAATGGGATGCACACAACAGGACGGCGGGCGTATAGTCCTCCTTCATGCAAACGTCTGGCGACAGTTTTTCGGGAGATCCGCTTGCCAGTAGCAGCCATTAACTGATTTGCTACCTCACTAGCTGTGCTGCGCCGGTGTCTTTTTGTTAATAGCACTATGTACCGATCTTCTGCAGGTGTCGTACTGCGAGCACGACCTCTCCCGTGACGTTTGCTACACTCTCCATTTGTTTGAAATGATTTCCAAAGCCTTGAAACAACACTGTGGCTGACGTCGAACTCCCTGGCAACATCTGTTATTTTTCGCCCTTCTTCAATCTTACCAATGATACGGCCACGCGTAAAATCATCTAGGTGATGTCGGGAAGACATACTGAAAATTGCAAGTTCGTCAATTGATTCTTTCCTTTTCAACTTTGCGTTTGAACAACAACGGTCAATACGCGCCAAATCCTTTATATCTCTTATCAGCGCTATGACGTCACGAACAAGTTTGGCAATCCAAAATTTGCATACGCACAACACGTCTTACTGTATCCCGCACTTATGCTAATTTCCACATTTTCCTTCCTTCCATTTTGTGGTTGCTACCTTTGCTATTGTCATCCGTCCTTAGCAATTGTCCGGCAGTGTATTAGTGGGTTGTCCATAAGAGAAACCGAGAGGCGTTTAAACATACCCAAGTCAACTGTTTTGGATGTACTGAATAAGTGGAAAACACATGGCCTGCCTGAAGCACCAAATCGTACCGTCAGACCAAAGAAAATCAGTGATAGAGGACGCCGAAGTCTCAAGAGAGTCGTTACAGCTAATCGACGGAGTACTGCACAAGACCTCAGTGTACAGGTGAGTAAAAATGCTGGAACCTCGGTATGTACACGTGCCATTCGCAGAGAACTTAATTTTATGAGTTACCGTGGTCGTGCGGCTGCTCATACGCGTTTCATTTCCCCTAGGAATGCTGCTCGTCGTTTAGCATGTTGTAAAGAACATTTATCGTGGACCGCAGATCAATGGAAACGGGTCCTATGGACTGATGAATCCAGATACACGATCCATCAGTCTTATGGCCGTGTGGGGGTATGGCGGCAGCCAGGGGAACGTTATTTCCCATAGTGTACTGTTCCTACGGTCAAGTTTGGAGCTGGCAGTGCACTCGTGTCTGGGTGTTTTTTTTTCTGGTGTGGTCCCGCCCCATTGGTTATCATGGACAAGCCTGTTAAACAGCACGTGTACCTCGATATTCTGAATAATTATACCCTACAAACTCTGTGGCAATACCATGGAACTCAGACTTGTTGGTACCAGCAGGATAATGCACCGAACCATAAAGCAAGGTTTCAACATCGCTTCAATAGTTTTCTGGGAAACGGTACATCGAAATAAACGGAAAAATATAACAATACAATAAAACAGGGCAAGATACACAAAAATCGCTCGTAGCAAACCGTAGCAGCGGAAACATTACAGTAACGTGAACACATAACGATGAGCATGGAGCACTAGGCAGGACTCAATCAGTCGAAGTTAAGTACAGAAATGTTCACACAAGCCGGAATAAAGCAATACAGAAAAACAGGGCAAGACATACAAAAATCGCTCCTAACAAATCGTAGCAGGGGAAACATTACAGTAACGTGAACACCCAATGATGAGCGTGGAGCGCGAGGTGGGACTCAATCAGTAGAAGTTCAGTACAGAAATGTTCGCACGAGCCGAAGGAACACAGCTAGAACAGGTTGGCAACATAGTCCTGAGTAGCACAGACGTGGCAGGGCAAACGATGAAGAACTGTGGACGCGGCAACAGCGGTCACTGCGTCTCAGCAGAGGAGATCAGAGCATTGACAGAAGGTGATACACGGCAACAGGTGGTGCAGGCTAGCGGAACGTGAAATCGTCGAATGTAGAGGCAGACTGCTGTAGATGCGAAGACACGTGTGTTGAGCAGTGGCTGGAACTGACTGTTGCTGAGAAGCGGGTCCAGAGGGCAACGAAAGCGATGACACTCGTTGAGCAGTGACTGTAAATTACTTTTGCTAGGAATCAGATCCAGAAGCCAGGGACAAAAGTCTGGAAGCTGGAGCACCAAGAGGAGCACTGGCAGAACAAAGACCACAATGACAGACCGAGGCTTGCTGGCTATGTGAGTGTTGGCACCGAGAGAGTATCGTCTTTAAAGCAGAACACTATTTCTTCAGTGGAGTGTCAGGCAAGGCCTCGAAGGGAGCTCCAAGGTCGAGCAGTGTGTAGCTGTTAACCAGTGGGAGAGTCTTCAGGAAAATCTAAGAAATGTTCATGGCCATCGAGAGTAACATAAGAATCTAGAGCAATTACCGAGGAAGACGAGGACGCCAAAGCCGGAGACGATGGCAACATATGAATATGTGCAGGTGGTTGTTACAGTCCTCGAGGAAGGCGAGGCTGTTCTGAAAGATGGAAACACCGGGTGAGGGAAGAGGAACAACATCCGGAGCAGTAGCTGGTAAAGCAGGCAGCGATGAGGCTATACGCAGCTGTAGGGCAGCAACAGGAGAGAAAGGAGTATCAATCACATCGTCTGATGTAGGCGGGAAAGTCAGGAAGCCGCCCCGGTGGCGCAGTGGTCTAAGCGATGGCCTCTGATCATTCGTCCGAACGGGGTCCGGGTTCGAATCCCAGTGAGGCATGGATGTTGTGTTTGTCTTACGGCACTGGCTCTCTCCCTTCCCTGGAACCAGTGACCCTAAATTAGGGACGGGCGACTACTTATAGCCCATTGAGTTGCTCACGGTGGTCGTTAAACCTCCAATCAAAAAAAAAAAAAAAAAGTCAGGAAAGTAGAGGCCACAGCTGAGAAAGAAGAGGCATCCTTGGCGCCATCGGAGATAGGCGAAGACAGGACGGCATTATGGAACGCAGTAACACGTCAGTTGTAGGCAAGGCAGAAGGAGGAGGCTCAGAGAGATGGGCAGGGCCCTTAGCCAATCCGGGAGAAGTCGCCATTTGCAATGCCAAAGAAAGTTCGTAGAACACGACCAGCTTGGTCGAGAAGTATAGCAAAACGAAGATAATAGGAACAAACGAGCACTCACCGACTTGGGAGATATCTCAAACGAAAGACGAGAACTTCATGAACATCACACGCAACAAGGCAGATGACGGGAATCACTGTAAAAGCGTATAAGGGCACAAAAACACGGAGCAAAGGCACACACGTCCAGAGCAAACATAAAGCAAGGACTGTTACGGCATGGTTTGACGATAATTCCGTATCGTGTGTGGACTAGCCAGCATAGAGCCCTGATCTTAATCCGATAGAGCACCTATGGGATGAATTAAAGTGCCGCACAAGAAGGTTTGGAACCAAGGTCTACTATTGTTAAGCAACACTTAGCGGCAGCATTATGTACTGAATGGAAGGGCATACCTATCGCTGTGTTCCAAAACCTTGTCCAAAGCATGTCTGGAAGGGTCAGTGCATGCATTAAGGCCAAAGATGGACCGAGACCGTACTAATGTATGTCAATAAAAGCTATGTTGTGTTTCTCTTCGAGGTGTCCGATGACTTTTGTCAATATAGTGTATTCACACATTCTCTATATTCCCTCAACATAGTACATAAAGCATGAAAAAAATGGCGCAATTTCATTACCACTTTACCTTCTTTAAGACTGTGAAAAATACTTTTTACTAGATTGTGGCTTTCCTCCCTCCAAGCCGTTAGTTAGAGTATAAAAGGATGAGAGAGAAAGAGAGGTATACCTTGTCAAATTTCAAAACTGAAATCCATATACAATCTCGTTATAATAAATATGAAATAGAAGACAAAAAAATGACGTAACTAAGCTAAAATTGCGAAAACGCCGTAACTTGTTAAGAGCCACAGAGGTTCGTATCCATAGTTCCCTGCGCTACATACATTAAAAAAACCTACGTACATCATATTTTTTAGCTCCAACGGTTTTTTTGCTTTACTGGAAATAATATTGCCAGGCTCCGGTAAAATATTCATGAACGGAATGTTTTGGCAAAATATCTGCCAAGTCCTTCAAACTTTGTGTCCCCAGTACGATACATAGCCCCCTAATACACTCCTACCTTGTTCTGAGCTGGTGGCGTCCCCATCGAGTGATTCATTTATCGATAATCTCACTTTCCGTGTACACTGAAGTGTCAAAAGTCATGAGATACGGCGAAGTGCAGTAACGCGACGTGGCATCGATTGCACAAGTGCCAGGCAGCCTTCTGGAGAGACGTTGAGCCATGTCGTCTGAATAGCCGCCCACAGTTCCCTGGTATTTGTAGGTGCAGGATCTTGGATCTTGCGAATGGACCTTTCCACCACGTCCCATAAGTGCTGTTTAGGTCCATGTCGGGTGAACGTGACGGCCACACTATCAGTTGGAACTGTCTAGAATGCTTCTTGAACCAATTGTTGACAGCTTGGGCCCGATGACATGGTGCATTGTCCGTCTGCAATATCCCATCGTTGTTGGGGTACATGAAGTCCATGAAGGGCTGCAAATGGTCACTCAGCAGAGCAACAAAGAGATTACCGGTTAATGACGTGTTTACGAGGACCAGAGGATCCAAACTGTGCCACTTAAAGACACCCCACACATGTATGTCATCACCACCAGCTTGCACAGTGCCTTGTTGACAGCTAGGGTCCATGGGCCTCATGGGGTCTGCGCCATACCTGAACCCTACCATAAGCTCGTAACAACTGGTAGCGTGACTCATCGGGCCACGCCACATGTTGCCAATCTTCAGGATCCAATCACCGTGTTCACGAGCCAGCTGTGGCGCTGTGTCTAATGTCGTGGTGTTAACAAAGGCACTCTGGTGGGTCTTCTGCTCCCATACTCCCATGAACACTAAATTACTCTGCATTGGCCCTGATGGACATGTCTCTGGTGCTTCCTGCAGTGAATGTGGATGTTATTTGAGGCAGTGTCGCTTGCCTGTTAGCATGGATAATCTTGGATCAGATGCCGCTGGTCACGGTCATTCAGTACCCGTGGTCGGCCATTGCTCTGTCCACAGTGGGTGGTAATGCCTTACATAAGGTATTCTCGGTACACACGTGACTCCATGGATCAAGGAATGTTAAATGTGCTTACAACTTCGGAGACTGAAAGTCCCAGCAGTCTTACTGCCACTACCATGCCTCGTTCAAACTCCGATAATTTACGTCGGCTTGCCATCATTCTACTGGCGGTTGTTCAACTTGACTCACGAGATTACCCCTGGCAACTGATAAAAACGGTGACGCGCGTTA
Source organism: Macrothele yani (assembly GCA_039090855.1). Classification (NCBI taxonomy): domain Eukaryota; kingdom Metazoa; phylum Arthropoda; class Arachnida; order Araneae; family Macrothelidae; genus Macrothele; species Macrothele yani. Next base: position 35,610,008 of record CM077011.1, read on the forward strand.
CGACGGCACCGCCAGTTAAACATTTGCATGCTGCTATCCCATGACTTTTGTCTCTTCAGTGTATATACACCGAAGAGCAATTGAATTAGAGACAGCTGGCGTTATGCAAATGTGGCGCTGTGGGCGTCCATGTAAACGGAAACGACATGACGTATGCAGCGATCCGACAATATAAGGAGTGATGCGACTGGAATCAGTAAGAGTCGGAAGCAGTATGGGTAAGACGAAAGGATTTAAGCGCATTTGATCGTGGGCAAATTGTCGAGGCCCAACGAATGGGTCACTCCATCTCGGAAGTCGTGCAGGCACTGGGATTTTTACGAGCCACTGTGTCACGGGTGCACCGTGAGTACATCGAATCCGGTAAAACCATCCCTGCAAGGGCCAACTGCCGTAGACAACAGCGTGTGGATGAACGGGGTCATCGTCGGCTAGCTCGCATTGTAACAGCGGATAGACGGGCCACAGTGCAAGAAATCACTCGGCAATTTAACGCTGGTGCACAAAAACGTGTGAGCTGCCACACCATCCAGAACCATCTCTTTGCTATGGGGTACAGAAGCCTTCGTCCCGCGATGGTACCGCTGCTGACCACACATCACAGGGTGCAAAGATTAGCATGGGCGCGGGAACATCGCCACTGGACCCTAGACATGTGGAAAAATGTTGCTTGGACTGATCAGTCGAGATTCACGTTGGTACATGTGGATGGCAGGATACGAGTACGGCGCAAACCACATGAAGCGATAGATCCTTCTTGCCAGCAGGGTACTCTTCAAGCTGGTGGTGGTGGCATTCTCGTCTGGGGACTGTTTACGTGGACTGAAATGAGACCCCTGGTACTTGTGACATCGTCCCTCACAGGTCAGCGTTACCGGGATATTCTGGACAACCATTTGCTCCCGTTTGTGCGTCTTCAACATTTCACTGGGGACCTCAACCTGCAACAAGACAATGCACCGTGCTATCGCTCCCGAATTGTATCCGAATGGCTGTATTAAGATTCCACCGACGTGACTTCGCTTCCTTGGCCAGCTAGGTCACCTGACCTCAATCGGATCGAGCACATCTGGGATGCCACCGAAAGAGATGTTCGAGGCTCTGACCCCCCCCCCCCTCCCCTACATCAAATCTTCGTGAGCTGTGGGAGCTTGTTCAGGGGTCGTATATCCGTATGGCTTCCCAACGCTTCCGGTGTCTTGTCGAGTCCATGCCGAGACGAATCGCTGTCGTCATCAGGGCGAAAGGTGGTGCTACACGTTAATAGACAGGTATCTCTAATTCAATTGCTCTTCAGTGTGTATCGACATATTCCAAAAAGCGTTTTTTTTAAGTGACCTGAAGGCGTGACTTGAAAAGCGTTCATCCCAAAATCACTCACCATTTTGTGTCAGGAACGCCACTACTCTTGGCTTTAGCTGTTTCTGTGTTGCCTCCTGGGATACCTTTATTGGACGTGTCGAGATTTTGGGTAGTCGGGATTTCGGGTGTCGGGATTTTGTCTTGTCGGGATTCAGACCCAGATCCATATAGACTAGCAAGCACAGGTTCATCAAACACAGCAGTAAGGTTAAGTGTTAGTTATATTATAAATAATTTGGTTTTCTTTATTATTTTTTAAAATTTAACTTAACAAGTATTTTTTTTAGTTTATTTTTGAATAACTTCAGGTTATTTTTTTATAGTTCACTCGACAGGCAGTGCATTCCAAAATTCCGGATCAACATAATTAAACTCCGTTTCATAATGAAGAGTTTTTGGATATATGAGTCTTAATAATGATCTATGTCTCGTTTTATAGTTATAAGTATGAAAATTCAATTCAATGATATCTGTGTATAAATTTTGTTTCATTCTTTGGAACATTAGTTTACCGATTTTGAAATTAAATAATTGCTTTAACAGATAAAGTTCCAAAAATGTTAGGGTTGACATGAAAACGGTGAGAAGTGAAAAGTGGGAAGTTGGTATGAGAAGCAAAATTTGTTTTTAAGTTTAATAATCTTGTGTATTCATTCTGTAATATTTGTAGTTTATTGATTGGTTTCAGTGGTTTGTCCCCATGTGGGAAAGCAATAATGAATATGTGATTGTATGAGAATGTAGTATAAAAGTTTAAGTGTCTTAGTACTTAGACTTGATATAATTTTGCTTACAATCCCAATATTTTTCAGAGATTCGATTGGCAATTGAATCTATTATATGGTTATTCCATCTTAGGTCAGAATTTAAAATAATTCCCAGATACCCAAAACTTTAAGAAACTTGGACGTTGCGGTCCGCTCTCCGCTTCACCGAGTCAGTAAAGAAACGATTAACCTGCTGGCCGCTCTCTGCTACATGAGTGTATAAGAAAGACCAGATTTTTCAAAACTTCCTCCACTGCACTACAGTGGTGTTATAAATCACAGGGGAAAAAGTCTCTCAGCAGTTAAGATATTTCAGTTCATTTTGCACTTTTCTGAAATGTTGTGAAAAGATTTGAATTTTAGTTTGATTTTTTAAACTGAACTTACTCGTCATATTCGAGTTTTTGCATTCATAGCAATATAGTACTGACAATTCAGTTTTCTTAGCCAAAAGCATTCCGTCTCTAAATTTCCTTACAACAGAAATAGAACTATTCATCCACGCTCCGCTCTCTGCATAAGACGGCAAGTCATGCATATAAAACTGCTGATTTATCGTAAGCCTTGCATATGTAGATCTTCTCTTTATTATAAAATCCTCTTCCACAATGTTAAGAATTCCGTTCCTTGGATTGATCGTCATCCCCCGAACCACCGTCGACATAAACTTCTATCTCTGAAACAAACTCATGGCGTGGTAGAATGTTTGAGATCGTATTGTGTGATTACGTTTCACTGTTGTGCTATATCTATCATGATCTTATTCGAGAAATGGCGTATTAGCGAAACATGTTTTATTTATGTGAAATATTTCTGACAAACCGATACACGGGATAGAATCACAAACTTTCTTGTGATCACTCACAGAGGTTAAAAAATTCTATCTTCGTATTTTCAGCCGAAGCGAAAGACAAGTATGATGAGACAAGTTTAAGCCAGATCTTTTCGATTTCTCTGAAGAACGTAACATCTAAAATAGTTCATTCGTTTTGCTTGAAATAACTCGATATTCAGTTGTGTGTATCATAACTAACGTATAACTTTCAAACAACGAAATATAACTCCAGTATCTGACGACGTACAGGCCACTAACAAAAAGTATGCGAATCCCACTTTCTAAGACCATACATGTCACGATCGTTATGTGAATTTAAGACTACATATGTCGTGATCGTTACATGAATTTTAGACCACATATGTCACGATCGCTGTGTGAATTTTAGACTGTATATGTCACGATCGTTATGTGAATTTTAGATTATTTTTTTTTATTGTGGTTTATTGACTAACTTCAGAAACTCAGTGGGTTATAAGCAATCGTCCGTTCCAAATTTAGGGTCACTGGTTCCAGGGAAGGGAGAAAGCCAGTGCCGTAAGACATACACAACATCCATGCCTCACCGGGATTCGAACCCGGACCCATCTCGGACGAGTGTTCTTAGGTCACTGCGCCACCGGGGTGGCAATTTTAGATTACATATCTCAAGATAATTACGTGAATTTTTAGACATGTAACGATTGTTATGTGAATATTATTTTAGCACATTTTCCTTTGCGATGGCTACCTCGAATTTTACAAATTTTAAATAAATCAGGTTGGTTATAATTAATCCGTCCTTGCAGATTCCAGAGATTGGTGTCGTTATTTAGAATTCAGGAATTCACATTTAACCCTTTAGCGACCATGACCCAAAAGTCTTTTATCACTCCAAATACCATAGCGCCCGAAACTGTCTGTTGTTTCACTTCTTTGTTTAATAGCAACAATAGTGATTGAGGGTGACTCCAGCTGATACCTCGTAGGTCGAGAAAATTTTAAGAACAAGTAAGGGTAGGAAATCTGACTCACTCTAGACAGGCGTTTCAGGCGGCTATGGCCGTTTGTATGTACGAGCGATTTATGCATTATGGTCGTTAAAGGTAATTATACGCAGCTCTGCTGAGCGGAGTTCTCTATTGCACCTACACCATATTATCAAAAAGTATTCGAACACCACAATGTTTTGGGACAAATGGTTTTACTATCGCAATTAGTAGTTAGTCGGTTCACCTTTTGCTTGAAAGACAGCTACAACACGTCGAGGCATAATACCAACTAATTTCCAGCAGATCTCGACTGGAATGGCTCGCCATTCGTCCTGCAAATCTTCTGCCAGAGTGGAGAGTGAAGCCGGTCGTTGTGGTCGATTTTGTATCCGTCGTTCCAGTTCATCCCAGAGGTGTTCCATGGGATTAAGATCAGGACTCTGAGCAGTCCAATCTAACAATTCCCCCTCATTTTCTAGAAAATAGTCCTTCACACGCCGTGCAGTGTGGCAGGGCCCTCGATCCTGTTGGAAGAGACAACGGTCATTTTCATAACACTGACACATTATTAGTAGGGCAGAATTATACAGAACGTCGAGGTACACTTTAGAATGCATGGTTTGTGGTCTCAGTACCATACAACGAGCTCAGTACTATCCACGATAAATGACTCCATACCATGATGGAGCCTTTACGTACCCCCAAAGGATTCCATACCATGATGGAGCCTTTACGTACGCCCAAGGACTCCATACCATGATGGAGCCTTTACGTACACCCAAAGGACTCCATATCATGATGGAGCCTCCGCCGAACTTAAAAGTCGGAAGAACACAATCAAACGTAAATCGTTCGCCAGGCCGTCTCCAAATCCAAACACGCCCATCAGATTGAAAAACGTAACTCATCACTCCGAAGAACAGCTCTCCAGTCGCCCACATCCCAGGAAGGACGGGAGACACAACTCTAAACGACCCTTCGCATTCATGGTGATGATGTGTGTCTTGTGAGCCGCTGCTCTATCATAATAACCCACACGGTGCAACTCTCTTCTGATAGTTATGGTACTAACCGAGCCATTACGAGCATTTCCTACTTCAGCAGTGATGGAAACGGCAGAGGAAGAACGATATTTCTTAATATTTCTTACCATGGCTCTTCTGTCACGTTCCGTCAGTTTATGTGGCCTTCCTGAACGTGTTTTTGCTGTAGCTGTGCCGTCTTGCTTCCATCTCTTCCCGACATAACTTACAGTCGATTTTGGTATTCTTAGTTTAGCTTCAATGCTTCGTATGGAAACGTTACTCAAATGACATCCTATGACCAGCCCACGCTTGAACTCGGAAAGTTCACGTCCGCGCGGGATATCCGCATCAAAGTTACTGATAACAAGAACATCTCGGCTTTATATACTGAGTGGCCACTTTATTATGACCACCCCTCAGTACTTCATTGGGCCACGTTTTGCCTTTAATACTGCGTCGATTCTTCGTGGCATGGATTCCACGAGATATTTGAAAATTGAAAAATTCAATTTTCATCCTTCTGGCGACGATTTCTTACACCCTCATTTCTCTTCATCAACCAGACGAAGCCGAACTTACTTAATTGACGCATCTTTCCAGTACGCGCTATGCTCGTACCAAGTTTCACTAAAAATTACGCTTTCATTCATAGGTTTTTGAGATCATCTTATCAACATATCATCAATATAAATCTATTTGAGTTCTAAATATCGGTAATTTTAAATGAAATTACTTCAAAAAAATATAAATATTTTTTTTTTGAAGTAATTTCATACTTCAAAAAAAAAAAAAAAAAAAAAAAAAAAATCACATTTTCTTCAGATGGTTCAGCACACTTGAGTGTGACATCGGTAATATATAATCAATATACACTACCCAACATAGAAATTGCCTCACCCAGAAAGAGTGTAATTGAGTATGCAAATAGGTATACATAAGGGTTTTTACCTTGATGTTATTTTCAGCCACGTACAGTGTTTATCGCATAAGATAATGCAGCACAATGTACGCCTCAGTAAGTGGTTGCACCTCCGCGAACGGCAATACAGGCAGAAATATGGCATTGCAATGAGTCATGCAGTCAGTGGATATCGTTCTGAGAAATGAAACACCAAGCACGGTTGACTTGCTCTCATATTTCATCGAGTTCGTGCGCAGATCGATTCGATTGCAGACGACGTCCAATGTGATCCCACAGGTTTTCGATTGGGGATAAATCGGACAATCTTGCTGGCCATGGCAGTGTTTGAACATGTTGCAAACATTGTCTGGAGAACCGAGCGGTGTGTACACGGGCATTATCTTGCTGGAAATGAGGTGCTCTAGGCCTTTCAGGAACGGTATCAAAATGGGCTGCAGGCCCTTGCTCACGCATCGTGCTCGTGATGCGGACAAGAGGTTTTCAACAAATTTTATTTAAGAAAATGGGCTGTTACATCATTCGCGCCCATCAAAAACATAAAAATACACATGAAGTTTATAATGATATGTACACATGACAGAGGGTGAAACTACCCAGATTAAAATAATAAAAACACGAATGCAGGCAAGCATTCTATGAGTATCGTAATGGTACAGGAATCTGGGGTCACGTGCAGCCCCATAATACGTGAATTTCAACTAGAGAAACACAGGAAGCATATTTAGCATATGAGAGCAAATAACAAAATGATTTCGGGAGTGTGTGCTAGAACAGAGAATATAAGTAAATACAACGATGTATGTAATAAACAAAAACAATACACAAAGCACAAGATACAACATCGCAAAGGCGGTGACACAACAAGAACTTTGATCAGAAAATACAGGGATGCTAACGGAGATAATATCGTCACAGAACACGACTCACCTAATAAGACATAATGACATACTACAGAATAACTGTCATGCGCAATAGCACCCATTCCATGATGTCTGCCTGACAGGCGGTATGACGGTTGTGAATGAAACCAGGATGCGTCCGTTCAGCAGCAACAGCGTATCGCCAGACATCAATCCGTCGATCGTTAGCCCCCAGACAGAAACGGAATTCGTCGCTGGAGACTACAGTATTCCATTCATGACCCCACTTCGTATGACTTCGGCACCAAGACAGATCAGCGCTGCGATGGCTGGCCGTCAATGGTAATCGTCGTAACGGTTGCATATTGCGCAGGTTTGCCACATGTAACATCGGTTCACAGTTAGGGTCGTTATGGCGACGTCCATGGCCGATGATAAGTGTCCATGGCCGTCCATGGCCACGTGGAATATCGGCTGTAGTGCTTTCTGGTGACGAACGCACGTGTTGAACAATCCGCCTGTCCAGGCGTGATGCCATCTGTAGGACTGAATTATTGCCTCTCCGACGCACGTACAAACCTTTCTGTAGCCACTGATGCCAAAAGCGTTCAACCGTACGTAAATCCCGTTGCCCATGCGCAGCGATACAACGAGTACACCAGTACGCTTCGAACATGCCTACAATTCTTCTTCTCTGAAACGCATCCAAATGGCGATAAACCTGCCGACAGCGTGTACCTGGCATTTTCGGCCTTTGCTAAACAGTTTCCCAGCGCAAACAACAAATCTGAAACGTCCGTGACACTTCCACCTTCGACCACACATTACCATTCCTGTTGCTGCTGGCACCTGCATCACACGAACGTGTGACGTCATCGGTCTCCTGCATTACACGAACGTGTGACGTCATCGGTCTCCTGCATTACACGAACGTGTGACGTCATCGGCTCCGGTTTAACTTAATTCAATATCTTGAGTGTTGGGTACACCCACCCTGCAATTGCATGTTTGTAGTGCGCCTCCTTTTGGGTGAGGCAATTTCTATGTCGAGCAATGTATCTAATAACATAATAACATCAGTAATATCTACTTTTCCGCTTCCGTTGAAATAAAAATCAGTCCGCCTTTCAAAAAAAAAAACAAACAACCAAAGTCTTAGAAAGACTAGTGCACTCAACCAATGCTAAGTTGAATTATTATTATTATAAAATTTCATTATGAGATTCCACCTCTTCCTAAAGGTTTTCTTCTCTTCCTTCCGGGACGGGTAGGACGTACCAAGTCTGGAAAGGGTATTTCTTTCTCTTAGTTGTCCAGGAACTTCCTTACTATTCTACAAGTGTTCAGGATAACTGCCTTCTGTAGTTCCATGTAGGTATTATAGGTTGAAGGTCTAGTGCCTGTATAGAGCTGTGAATGGTCTTAGGCACAACTCCTGTGGCTGATATTACTACGGGGACGGTGGTGACGTTCTCCATATTCCATATTTCCTTGACTTCGTATCGTAGGTCGTTATACTTTGACAGATTCTCTCTGTGCGTCTTCTGGATGTTGCACGTGTTGGGCACGGACGGCTATGTCAATTATTATTATTATTATTATTATTATTATTGTCGTCGACTTTCTCTGCCAGGGCCGGTGAGCAAACGGCGAAGATGTAAATCTCCGGCCTGGAAATTCAGGAATTTTCTAGTGATATGGCAAGTCTGTAGAATAACTCCCTTTTCGATTTGGTGAAGCAATCTCTGGGGCAATCCTAATTCCTCGAGATTTTTTATAAAGTTATTTGGCGTAATTTTAGTTTTCGGTAAGATGTGGTACAGTCTGTGTTATGCTTTGTTTCCATAACCTTTGGATTTCCATCCGGGAATTCTCGTATTTCGAGATTTTTTCAGATACTGTTCTTTGGATGTTTTCTGTAAGAGGAACCACTACATTTATTTATTATCTTCTTCAGGTTTTTGTATAGAGTTACAACGTCAAGTCTATTGCGGTCGGTGGTTTTAATGGTCTTGTCTGTAACGACAGGGACGTGTCTCAGTACATGATGTAATTTGGGTTTACGAGAATAGGTTCTCGTTGGAAATTGTAGAACGGTAGGGTATATATATTCAGCCTTGGATAAGGCCATATTTAACGCCAAGCTCTGGATGCAAGATCTCAGCTTCTTGGGCGTGTCTGTTGAGGTATTGTTTTGATGCAACGAGAGAGGAGACTGCTAAAATGTGTTCTATGGTTTCATTGGCTTTTCTACACAAGCTTTATTTTTTATTTATTTATTTATTTATATCTTACATTAGAGGTACTTAACGTTTTTGGAAGTGGACCACACTAAAATATTAAATCCGCGATCAAAGCCACACTTTAAAACTAAAAGGGTATTTTAAGATAAAGTATGTAATCTTTGTAATGAAACTTGATACTCTTTCTTGGACTGTCGGGCACTTCAATGGACGCAGATCAGGTGATATTCCTCAATTACTTTTTTCCGGGCATCTAGGGCAATATTTAAAATTTTCCACTTCAGGGCGTGTGTTAGTGTTTATTGGATTTTCGCTGCACAACTAACCATATTCTTCAGGGTCAATGTGTATGATATTTTAATTTCCCAATAATAAAGCAAACTAAATTCTCTCCACAGAGAGACAAAAAATTATAAATAAAGCCGTCCACTTAACATTATTAAAATATTGATTTACCAAAAGCACAGAACACAGTCAGAAAATGAATTCAAGTCTTATTATGAATTCCAAATTCAATCCACCCAGCCCACAAGGCAGGAGAAAACTGGACTTATTCTACTTTGTAACACTTTTCTTAATTATTATTCCGTTAAACATCACCAGGCAACTAGTTAAGTGATTTGTTTTAAAATAGATTCTCGGAAGAATACAGGCCTCAACTTTCGTTTAATATTAATGAGGCACTTGCGCCTTTCTCGGGGTATACAGAAGCGACAGATGTTCGGCCACATGCTAGAAATGGCAAAGTTCCTGATCCAGGAACTTTGCTCTTTAGACATGGCATCTTGTTATTTGGTGTTCTTGCTGCGATCTGTACACTCACATTGTAACGTACGAGGAGATGTGGCGTACCTGCCAGAAGGACGCACACGACATAAAGGCAGATAGGAATCAGAACAAATGTCTGCGTAGCTCAGTTGGTAGAGCGACTTGTTCCGGAATAAGCGTACTCGGGTTCGAATCCCGGCGTAGACCAAAAATGACGGAGAAATTCAATTCGTTATAATGGCGCCCGAACTATCCGGATGACCCGACCGTTCAAAATCTCGCATTGGTGTGATGTTATTTCCACACCGCGAGATAGGAAAAATATGAGCAGCACTTCAAAAAGAAAAATAAGGGGGAGATGATGTAACGTACGAGGAGATGTGGCGTACCTGCCAGAAGGACGCACACGACATAAAGGCAGATAGGAATCAGAATAAAATGTCCGCGTAGCTTAATTGGTAGAGCGGCTTGTTCCGGAATAAGCGTACTCGGGTTCGAACCCCGGCGCGGATAAAAATGACGGAGAAATTTACTTCGTTATAACATGGCTAGCAAATGATGACAGCTCCCATTTCGTGTTCAAGCTGGAACTTTCTCTCGTATAGCCATTTGGCTGTTTTATCGGCAAATTTTGTTTGCTTTTTATGGGGTTGAACGACTACCATGAGCAACTCTTAGTTCGTTATAAGCGGTCACCTGCCCCTTACTTAGGGTCATCGGTTCTAAGGAAGGAATAGGGCCGGCGTCATCGGAAATGCCCTCCTCCCGTACCTCACACTGGAATCAAACGAATGATCAGAAAACAGCTCCTCAGACCGCTCGACCAAACGGAGTGGCAGCCAAAAAATTGTAGCAAAATGCTCTGTGAATTAGAGAAATTTGGGCCTTTTTATTTATTCCTGTTTTTATGTAGAAAATTCAAGTATACTACATGGGCTATATTAAATATTGCACATTAAAAAAAATCAAAGTGACACTTCTGATCTTAACAAAAATGGATAAATGCTTACGTTTGCTCACAGTTGTAGTTTATTTAAATACATAGAGAAAATTCTTCTATGCATCCATATCACCAGCTACAATAGAATTTTCCTAGATTTTTCCGTTACCTAGTGGTGAAATGTACACCAGTCTCCACCTACAAAAGAATTTTCCGAAATTTTCTTGTTACCTAGTGGTAAAAGGCACTTGTACAGACAGCTCCAGCTACAATAGAATTTTCCCTGATTTTTCCGTTACCTAGTGGTAAAAGGCTCTTAAATGTACAAACCGTATCCGCCTCCAAAAAAAAAATAATTCAAAAATTTTCTTGTTACCTAAGGGTAAAATCTCTTCTTCAGATATCTGCAGCTACAATAGAATTTTCCCCCAATTTTTTTGTTTCCTAATTACAAACGGTTTTTGTACATCCATCTCCAATTACAATAGAATTTTCCTAGAATTTTTTGTTACCTAATGGTGAAAGTTCTTGAGCATCCATCTCGAGCTACAACAGAATTTTCACCTTTTTCCTTTATGCCACCTAGTGGCGAAAGGTTCTTGTACATCTATATATATTTCGAGCCACAACAAAATTTTCCTAGATTTTTTACAATGTAAAATACACAGTCGAGTCACATTATTGTGACCACCTCCTACTTTTGACGTCAACAACTCGTAGCCAATGAAAGAAGGCACGTGGTGTCAGCTGACGTGGAAGGTATTTAAGGTGTGCTGTAGGCATTCTGAAAACATATCACTCGTTGCTGTCATGGATAAAAGGAGCGATTTATCAGATTTGCAAAAAGGGAATGATTATCGGCTTTCAGGCCAAGGATGGCAGTATTTCTGAACCAGCGCAGTTTGTAAATTGTTCGCGTGCTGCTGTGGTTAAAATGTATGGTAATTAGAGAAATGGCACCATTGCGAATAAGCGACGTGAAAAAGCTGCTGAGCTCCACGTGCCACTGATGTGAGAGGTGAACGTCGGCTTTGAAGGTGAGTGAGGGCCGATCCACACGCTACAGTGGAGAAACTTACTGGCCGAATGAACCAGGGGGCTACCGGAAGTGTGTCTGAAACGAGAGTTCAGCGAACCCTGCTGCGCATGGGGATCCGATGCAGACGACTGCATCTATGCTAACGAAGGTACATCGGCAGAAAAGGCTTACATTTGCACGGTAGTATGGGAATGGGACTTCTGCTGATTGGCAAAGGATTGCCTTCTCCGATGAGTCAAGTTTTCTGTTTCATCGAACGGATGAACGTTGGTGTATAAGCCAAGAAACATCGGAGAACAAACACTTTTCAACCATTGCTAGAAGAACACAAGCTAGTGGGGGCAGCGTTATGGTCTGGGAAATGTTTTCGTTGCATTCCCTGGGTCCACTCATACCTGTGAAAGGCACTATGGACCGAATTCGTTAAGAATCCATCCTTCAGGTCACGTACACCCACACATGCTGGATGTCTTTCCTGGGGCGGATGGGATCTTCCAGAACAACAATGGGACGTGTCATACAGCTAGAAATGTTCCAGAGTGGTTGGAAGAGCACGATGAAGACTTCAAAGTAATACTTCCCTGGGCCCCTAATTCCCCAGACTTAAACCCAATTGAGCATCTGTGGGACCACCTCGATCGTGTCGTTCGCACTATGGATCCTCCACCACGCACTCTCAAGCAGCTGTCAGATGCACTGCAGTCAGCATGGCTCCACATACCTGTGAACACCTTCCAGCACCTTATTGAGTCACTCCCAGCCCGTCTAGCTGCTGTCCGCGCTGCACACGGCGGTTACTCTGGATAATAGCTGGTTGTCACAATAATATGACTCGACCGTGGTATAAGTGATGTGAATTCACAAAAAATTTCGGAACACAACGCACAGCAAAGTTTCTTGTAGGTGTCGTCTTTTGACGAAATTCCCGTTTTTTGAAAGTTCCCGTTTCTTCTAACTTCAGTGTTTTGACAGAATTGCGATGGTCTGTAATTCCGTTCATTTCAGAAAATCGCGTTTTGGGTTTTTACGTATTTATACAGAAATTTTGCAAAATCTTCGATTTTGACTTTTTTCTTCAACACGTTTTTGCTAACGTAACAAGTTAACCTTTTCCCGTGTTCGAACCGAGGTCAAACGGTTCGAACACGGGCTGTTGTTACCTTTGAGTCAGAAAGACCCGTACCGGTCAGTCAAGTATTAGTCTAATCACACGTCAATGCATTTTTTAGATATTAGTGCACGTATATTAATAATTTTATTTTCTGTTGGAGCTTATTTTTTTTTAATGGTTTGTAACAAATTAGATTTTTCTGTAAAACGTATTAGAAATTACGTATTTTTATCATCATGATTTTTAGCAGTAACAGATTGCTTTGGAGTTTGAGATCTTTTTAAACTGACAATGGTTTTCCATTTACCTTTAAGAAAAGGTTAAATGTGCTGCCATATAGAATTGTTTCCCAAAACTCCTAAATATAAGATTTACTCTTGATGTCTATACACTGTCAAAAATTTTTCTGAAATTCTCGAGCCGCTTTCCCTGATTTCTTTCGTGAATTAACAAAGCTTATTTCTGATTCAAATTTTTCCGTGAAATGACGGAAGAAACTCCGAATCTCTCGGATTTCGGTACTTCAGAAAAATTCGGAATGTTTCGCAATTCCTTTCTTAAATTGACGATAAATTACCTTTTCATTATGTGTTAACGGAATATTCTGAATTTTCAGAAACCTTGCCACAATTCCTTTCTTATATTAACGGGAAAACTCCGTTCTCACTTTTACCGTATCCATACGACTAAAATTTCCGATAATAGGAGAGATTAACGGGAAAACTTGGGGATTTGATTTGATTAACTGTTAAATTTTAATAGTCTGTCGATTTTGAAGTTCTGTAGACAGATCGGATATTGTGGATAGTATATCGCATGAATTTTGGTTACTATGGCACAGGGTATTTCTTCTCCTCTTCCCATTTTGTGCACCAGCTTATATACTGAATGTATTGTGTTACAAGAAATTGCGTACTTAATTTATTGTACAGGTGATTGTACGATGTCTATGTATCAGTCTGTGGAGTCCTTAAAACAAAAGCTATATAGCTATCAAGAGGAAATTTTATATTTAGAAGTTTTGTGAAATAATATTACACAACAGTACATTGCACCTTCTCTTAAATATAATTGAAAGTTATTGTCTGTTGGGAAAGAAAATTCAAACTACAAATCATTCTGTTGCTCCAAAAAGTCGCGATAAAAATACATAATTTGTAATAATACCTCACACAGAAAAAATAATATTATTACAAACGTATTAAAATAAATAATAAGTTCCAACAGAAAATAAAATAACTAAATCGCTCGCATTAATAAAGAAAAGAAACTTCTCGTCGTCCAGTTAGTTTTCCCTTGAACTTCAGTCGGGTTCCTGTGACTTTCTGGCTCAGTGGTTAAGGCGCGCGGATTCAGCCCAAACAGCTTGGGCTCGATTCTCATTCCGGCAGCGACAGGATTCTCTCGCGTAAGGGCTTAAATATTCAGCATGCTGGATTTTGAGGAATTTCACTCCAAATATGGAAAAAATTGAAACGGACTTTTCTGAAACCAACAGAATTACAGACAACGGAAAATCTGTGAAAATACGGAATTAAAAAAAATAAACAAAAAAATGGGCACTTTTAAAAACGAGAATTCCTTTAAAAGACGGATAATTACCAGAAACTTCGATGCGCGTTATTTTCAGAAATTTTCCGTTAGTTCCCACCACTTTTTTTTTTTACAATGTAGTAGCTTTTGTCTCGAGGGCTCCGCAGACTGATACATAGACATCATACAATCATCTGCACAACAATATAAGTACCCAGTTTCTTACGGTAACACAATATAAAATAGCTGGTGCACCAAACTAGGGAAGAGGAGAAGGAATGTCCGTGGTCACAGCAACAAAAGTTTCAAAGGATATGCTATCCACAATACCTGAAACTTCAAAATCAGATCCTTCGGCAGATGATTGAAATATACCAGTTGATCAAACCTCAAGTAATCGCACTAATTGCCCCTATACCAGAAATATTTCCGAAATCTTCATATGTAAAAAATGAGAACTGAAATTTTCCGTTGATATACGAAAGGAAGTGCGGAAAGGTTTCTGAAAATTCAGAATTTTCCATTAACATCTGTTAAAAAAGTTATCAAAATAATGCAATAAACTGATTATGATACGCTTTCCAACATATCAGATATCATTGCTCAAGTTATTACTCAAGTTATGAGGATAATGGCTGTCGAATAAATCTCGCTCCGGTGCCCTGACCTTTGATTCAAATTTCTATGTTATTGAACAGAATTAGTTCAGTGTACCACCAAAACAACATACTAAAGGTTTGTCGCAATCGAAGCATTTTTACGTAAGCTATGACACATAAGAGCGATTGAATGGATCCCGCTACCATGTCCTGACCTTTGACCCCTTTTCGCCTATTTTCAATAGAGTTCGTCCCCAGGTTGTCCCCTACCACATACTAAAATTTCATCCAAATCGCCCCATTTTTACGCGAGTTATCGTGCGGACAAACAGATAGACGTACAAAATTGGAGCATATGCGCTTCTTCAACCTACGGTTGGAAAGCGTAAACAAGTTAGCAAAATCAGGCAATGCATTGATTATGATACGCTTTCCAACATACCAGAAATCATTACTCAAGTTATTACTCAAGTTATGAGGATAATGGCTGTGGAATAAATCTCGCTCCTATGTCCTGACCTTTAACCCCATTTCGATTATATTCAACTGAACCGGTTCCGTATATCTCCGGAATAACATACCAAAGTTTTATCGCAATAGAAGCATTTTTTGTGAAGTTATGAGGATAATGGCTGTGAACTAAATCTCGCTCCTGTGTCCTGACCTTTGACCTCTTTTCAATGATATTCAAAAGAACCGGTTCAGTATACCTGCGGAACAACACGATAAGGTTTTGTCGCAATTGAATCATTTTTACGTAAGTTATGATGCATAAGAGCAATGATATGGATCCCGCTCCCATGTCCTGACCTTTGATCTCATTTCTTCCATTTGCAATAGGGTTCTTTCTCAGGTGGTCCCCTACCACATGCTAAAATTTCATCCAAATTGAACCATTTTTACGCGAGTTATCGTGCGGACGGACGGACGGACGGACAGATAGACAGACGGACAAAGTTGGAGCATATACGCTTCTTCAACCTAAGGTTGGAAAGCGTAAAAAAGGCAATTTACTGTCAAATATAAGAAATGTTTTCGAAAATTGATAATTTTGCTGGCGTAGGAAATATCAGTGAAATTTAGCACCCCCCTACCCCCCGTCATTTAACGGAAAAGGAGGCTGTATCAGGAATATGCTTCGTTAATACACGAAAGAAATCACGGGAAGTGGCTCGTGAATTTCAGAAACGCTTTTACAGAGTGCGTTGCCTAATGCCGCGAGGTTTCTGTGCATCCACCTCAAGCTACAAAAGAAGTTTTTTTGCCTAGTGGTGAAAACTTCTTCTACACACATGCCTGTTACAACAAAGCTTCTTCTGAAATATAGGGCACCAAAATACTTTAAGTTTACTAGAAAGGCGAGGTTCAGGCATTGCATTTACCAAATGCATAATTAACAAGTTAGTAAAATGATGCAATGCATTGATTATGATACGCATTCCAACATACCAGAAATCATTACTCAAGTTATGAGGATAATGGCTGTAGAATAAATCTCGCTCCTATGACCCGACCTTTGACCCCAATTCAATGATATTCAACAGAACCGGTTAAGTATACCTCCGGAACAACATGATAAAGTTTTCTCTCAAACGAAGCATTTTTACGTAAGTCATGACGCATAAGGGTGATGGAATGGATCCCGCTCCTACGTCCTGACCTTTGATCCGATTTCGCCCATTTTCAATAGAGTTAGTCCCCAGGTGGTCCCCTACCACATACTAAAATATCATCGAAATCGAACCATTTTAATCAAGTTATGACGCATAAGGGCACTGGAATGGATCCAGCTCCTATGTACTGAGCTTTGACCCCATTTTGCCCATTTTTAACAGAGTTAGTTCCCAGTTGTTCTCTAACACATACTAAAATTTCATCGAAATCGAACTATTTTTACGTCAAGTTATGACGCATAATGGCAATGGAATGGATCCCGCTCTTATCTCCTGACCTTTGAACCCATTTCGTTCATTTTCAAAAGAGTTCGTCTAAAGGTGTTTCCCTACCACATACTAAAATTTCATCGAAATCGAACCATTTTTACGCGAGTTATCGTGCGGACGGACAGACAGACAAAGCTGGAGCATATACGCTAATTCAACCTACGGTTGGAAAGCGTAAACAAAGGCATTGGACTATCATAATTAGCAAAAGCTCAACGACCCACCCAGCTTCATTATCACTTACAGGTATCCAATCGCCTAATGCTTTCCCCCAAACAACATTTACCTGATTTGTATTTGTTTAAATTTTGCGTGAATTTAGTAACAGGCATGAGTGACTGACTGTAAGCGTTTACACGTTTGTAATTTAGGATCAAAGGTTTCAGGGAGGAGTAAATGCCCGTTGAGTGGAACAGGTGCTTCCATCATCCAGGAGTCGAACCATTGCCCAATTAGTACGGTTAGCCAGAAATCCTTTCCTCTGACCACTCGCACACTGGGATAAACTTTTGAAAGTAAATCCCAAGTAAAAAAAATCGATGTATCGAAAATTTGTAACGGAATTAGTGGGTGAGCCAAAACTGTTTTCGAAATCTGATCGTGCCGCATTCTGTCTCATGAAATGACGCAAAAGTACTTTATATCATTATTGCCCAAAAATATACAGGGTGTCTCAAAAAGATGTAACCAATCAATAACGAAAAACGGGATTTTTTTTTTTTATTGGAGGTTTAACGAGCACCGTGAGAAACTCAATGGGCTATAAGCAGTCGCCCGTCCCTAATTTAGGGCCACTGGTTCCAGGGAAGGGAGAGAGCCAGTGCCGTAAGACAAACACAACATCCATGCCTCACCGGGATTCGAACCCGAACCCCTTCCGTACGAATGATCAGAAGCCAGCGCCTTAGACCACTGCGCTACCGGGGCGGCGAAATACGGGATTACACCATGCAATACAAATTTTGGAGATGTGAATCCGTTTTTTTTGTAAATATGACACGGATGGTAAGTCAGATAATATCCGAAAACTTGAAAATTTCGGCGTCCTGGGGCGGAAATCGAACCGGCGTCTCCCAGATAACGTCCGAGCACGAGCCCCAGCCCGAGCACTCGGACGCTATCCAGGAGACGCGGGTTCGATTTCCGCCCCAGGACGCCGAAATTTTCAAGTTTTCGGATATTATCTGACTTACCATCCGTGTCATATTTACACCAAAAAACGGATTCACATCTTTTTTTTTTTTTTTTTTTTTTGGAGGTTTAACGATCACCGTGAGTAACTCAATGGGCTATAAGCAGTCGCCCGTCCCTAATTTAGGGTCACTGGTTCCCGGGAAGGGAGAGAGCCAGTGCCGTAAGACAAACACAACATCCATGCCTCACGGAATTCGAACCCGGACCCCTTTTGGACGAATGATCAGAGGCCATCGCTTAGACCACTGCGCCACCGGGGCGGCATTCACATCTTCAAAATTTGTAGATGTAACCAATTTCAAATGTTCATGACTTTCGATACAAAACTAATATTAGCATTCTGTTTGTTGCAGGTGGTAAGGAATACCCTCACGTGTTTTAGAAGTGTAACCAGTGGATCCTGCGACGAAAATACAGATTGTGGAGTGGTTAATTGAAACCCGATCCGAAACGCAAGTTCAGCGGAATTTCAGAACAAAATATGGGAGCAAACCGCCCATATCTTTTAGCATCACAAAGTTGTAAAAGTCATTCAAGGAAACTGCGAACGTTCTTAAAAAAGAAAAGTTCTGGACAACCATCGCTGGTTCCAGAAAAGGAAGAGGTTGTGAGACAAGCATTCACTCGTAGCCCTCGAAAATCAATCAGACAAGAAGCACGACAACTGGTCATCCCCCAAGTCGTCAGTGCACAGAGTATTACGTCAGAGACTGGAAATGCACCCGCATGAACTGCAGATAACCCATCACATAGCCACAGATTATCATGTGAAACGCAAACAGTTTGCTGAAGAGATGTTGGAGAACATTGCAAGTGCTGAATTTTTCCTGAGACATCTGTTTCTCGGATGAGTGCGATTTCCATGTTTCTGGAGAGGTTAATAAATTGAATGTGAGAATTTGGGGAACTGAACACCCGCATTGCACAATGGAACAGGAACATGCTAACCCAAAAGTGAATGTTTGGCATTTCATAATCTTCGACCGTGTTATTGGATCCCTTTTTTTCAGGAAGCGACCGTGAGAGCTAATAATTACCTGGTCATGACCGAGCAGTTGGTGTATCCCCAGTTGGATGAACTTGCTACTCCGGTCATTTCCCAACAAGATCAATCAAAGCCCACCTCATTGGGCTTTGATTGTGAGGAGGTCTCGGGACACAAAACTTCCGAACTGATGGATTGGGCGTGGTGGTCCCATTGAATGACCCGCACGTTCGCTGGACTTAACACCATGTGACTTTTTTTTATGGGGATTCATCAAGGGTGAGGTTTACAGCACCCTTGTTGCAGACATTGCTGACCTATAGAGGATGATTACACACGCGCTGCAGGAAGTTAATAGGGACATTCTCGAACCAACATCGTTGGAACTGGAATATCGTTAAGACATTGTTCGGGTGACAAATGGTACCCATGTTGAATATCTATAAAACTTCATGACCTGTTCTGTCAAATAACACAAGTTGTGTATCGAGATTATTTACATTAAAACTGTTATGATTATTTGAAATTCGTTACATCTTTATGGGACACCCTGACTTTTACTAACCTATCGGCGAACACTATTTCATTGAGTTTTACATAAACGTAACAATATTATATTGCAATCTTTGTAAATTACGAGAACCTCATTCTAAATGTAATGAAAGCCATTACAAAAATGCATTTTGATGCTATGCATCTTTCCTGGCAGTCGCAAAGCCGCTACTTTGCATTTCATCGGGGTCATGGTCGTTTCTTACGTTCGTCTAAGTGTGAATAATATATAAAAATAATAATAAAGAAAATAAATATCGTTTTTTTGAAAAACTAAACAGTCGAAGTACTTATTACTGCCGCCTCTATGGTTTAGTAAATATTAATTTTTATGACTCACATATCTTCTTTCATTGGTTTTACGCCAATAACTTTCATTAAGGTTATCCCACTACGTTGGGGGCACTTTTCCTTTGAAACAAATGCAAGAATGGGTAATGTTTTTTAGGAAGGCTAACACACAAAAACGCATAAACGTTGAAAAAAAAGGGATATCAATACAAATTTCCAAGCAATTGAAGAATTTGTGAAAGAATTTAAGGAAATATGTCGTAAACGACATATTTCCTTAAATTTCTTAAATAGAAAAGTTACAGATATATGATGGCATTTTTTGCATCAGTATATGCGCATGACTATTATCTATGCAGTGAACTAAGAGATAAGTGATGTTCCTAAACACTGCTGAGATGCACTCATTCCTACATGCATTAGTGTGAATTTTCGACTAATTTCTTCACTATGTTGAATGTAAATAGCTATAACCTAACTTTGAACTGACAAACAGCAAAACCTTTAGTTCATTGCAAGCACAACATTGTAAGAAAGATGTATACCAAGTGTCATCGATTTATTTACATACCTTTTGCAGTTATCAGGTTTTCCGTAAAGCGTTCGGGACGAAAATCTCATCCTGCAAAAAACGCGTTTCAAGTGCCACTTCCCGTTTGTTTGACACTTATTCCGAATGCTATAACTCTGTATCTATTCATCGTAGACAAGAAACAAAGGCAGTTTTGGAATCCTAAAGAATGAGGCTTTAAAATGAAAGCAGTTTTACAAAATGTGAAATTTGGCCCAAAACGACTTTTTCAACCATACCAGTTTTACAAAATGTGAAATTTGGCCCAAAACGACCTTTTCATTAATCCAATAAGATTCACTAATTCCTGACATTAAGTACCACTTAATGTCAGGAATTAGTAAATCTTATTGTTTGTTGTTTAGTTCCACTGAGTATACCCGGACTGTGGTATGTAAACAAATTTTATATTTCACGGGAATAAATGCAAAGTACGTAAAAAAATATATACTCTCGAATCAGTCGTTTTATTTCACACCCACAAAAATCTTGGCAGGGGAAATATACATAACTTGCACCATCCTCCTTTTTTCTGCTTAAAATGTCCATTTTCAACTTTCTTTTTCTGATTTAGGTATGCGTCTGTCGTGTTCTGTAACGCTGACAAAACCGTAGCACAAGCTCACGTCGTCTACAACTCTTCATGATTTTTTAAACCAGAGTAGATGTTTCAAATATTTTCCCTTAAAAACGAATTCTTTGCTGTTTGCATCTCTCAGCCACACCAAAGAGTTACAAAGACTTTCCATTATTTGAAGGAAACGTATAATTTCATCTTTAATATATTTTTTATTGTTTGGTTTTGAATTTTAAACGTGCTACCCTTTTACGTAGCTGTGTTGCATTTTATTTTATCTCTACTAAGGATATTTACCTGCTAATGCGAGATTAATAATATGAATTTTCCATATTTGGTTTTATTCTCCAGTTAATGGTTTTCTGTATTTGTTCTTCTCAGGATATAACTTACCAACGATTTGCCAAGTATGTTGAACAAGGTCTATGAAGACATCGTAACAGCAAAAGCATTTCATCAACACCCGGGAATAAAAAAAATGGCAACAGCGAAACATTGTTGATGGATCATTTGTACAAGTCAAAGTCTTAATTCGGAGAAGGCTGGTGCTATCAAACACAGTGCGTGTAGTGTCTTGATATTGATCGATCTGAGAACTAGGAAGAGGTGTTATTTAAGAGAAAGGGAGGGGAAAAGGAGATCAGTAAATCTTTCCATGTGGTTTTCGAGGAAGACAGGAAGATAGAGATAGAGAGAAACAGAGTTCATGTTTGATTCGCGTGAGAGGTTTGTCGGTTCCGTGCGAGGGAATTGCAGAAAGAGAACGTGAATGCGATGCTCCAAGATCCGCCCTTTATTCCGTCACGACAGCGTTGTCACTGCAGAAGAGAAAACTTCATTAACGGACACCTGTGTGTTTTAGATGTATATTTGTATTTAATAATGAGGTTTGAGGATAGTTTCCTTCCGAATTTAGTTCTTGCAATCGATACGAGAAGTGACCACATATTATCTTATCTTTCATCGGACTAGTCTTATTCAACTTACTTTGAGATAACCATGCTTGGCGTTTCTGAATTCTCTTCAATATCGACCCCATATCGTTAGAAACAAGGAGAACTTTCCTTATTTGTTACGGTTCTTGTGAGAAATACAATATAAAAGCAATCACTACGAGAGTTAGACAATAAACAAAACACATTTATTTTGTTGCTTTTTAATGTAAATACTTGATTTTAAGCACTCTTTTTCCGGGGATCAACCCCCTTCGGTGCGCCCCTGATTACTGACATCCTAAACAAAAGTCTATTACCGCTCAGTTATTATTGTTTGTATAAAAACGTTTAATATTCATGAAAATAGATAAGGAAGTGCCACGTTTCCAGTACTTGCCGTACGTAGAGCGCCACCTATTAACGATATGCAACATTACTCCAACATGCGGGAATTTAATTTGAAAAAATTCCCTATAATTATTTTCTCAAATTTGCAAATCACTGAGTATAGTTCAGTGTCGTCTTCATCTGAGTGCTAATTTTCACGAATCAGGAAGTACTTCTTGTATGTGAAGTAGTGTAACTTAATTTCCACCATTGTGAGTTTAGCGACGCGTTTGCACTTGACGTCTACCTTAAATGCCAAATAAATTAAAATTTCATTAGTCCATAACCAGTGTCATTCACGGTTGAAAAAGTTGTGACTGAATTTTTTCTTGTCATATAACACGAATCGTAATAAAATGCATAACTATAATAAACGGTTGAATTGTTAACGGGCAGTGTATAAGATGAGTCACCAACAACGAAATTTTTGTAATATTCCCATTATTTTTTAATTTTTCCAACTACTCGTATATGAATTTAACGATGACGTTTCTCGATGGCTTGCGTTGGAGTATTGAGGCATTCTTTCAGTGACCCGAAGGGATATCGTGTCTTAATAACTACTTTCACCGTTGGGAAGCTTATTTCTTTCCGGTGTACAATGACAATTTCGTTTATTTTTAATTATTTTTTTATTATTTTTTATTGTTTTTGGCTGTACTACCAAATTTGACCGCTTTCAAGTAGTTTCTGATTTCCTGTGTATCGGTCCGCTTTGTTTACATACAACCTGATCACACCCAACGTGAAAGAAAGTAGTTCATGATAATATACGGAATTCTTTTCCTAATCTCGAAAACTACTGAACCGATTTGGATAATTATCTTACCTTTGGGAAGCTTACTTCTTTCCGGTGGACATAGGCTGCTTCGGTTATTTTTTTTATTATTTTTGGCTGTCCTACCGAATCCAAACGCTTTCAAGTAGTTCTCTATTTCCCGTGTATCGTTCCGCTTACAGCGGATTGTACAAAGAAAATGCCATGGTAACATAAAAAAAATTACTAATGACAATAAAAGTTAGCGATGACAAATCTGTGGGTAAGTAGCTTTCATTCAAAAACAAAATCATGAAAATCGCTCCAGTAGGTGGCGCTGGAGGATTGTAGAAAGAAAGGACCTTGTGTTTTAAATATATAAATAGATAGCGCGAGACTTAAATTGTACTATTTCAGCTTTCCATTGCTTTTATGAACGAAATCCGAAGTAATCGTGAAATAATTTGCAAAGATCCTTGACTAATGTTCACCTCTCTAGCAATTTCACCTCTCCTTCATTCTTCTGCAAACATATGTTATATATATTGTTAACTCGTAATGTGTTTTCATCCGTAACTGCTGCGGAAAATCGGCCTCAGCGATGATTGTTGCTTGTTTATCTGCTATGAAACGTACATTTGCATATATTCTACCGAGCTAATCAGTAAAAAATATACTGTTAAATTTTCGCAAGAATTTCTCTTACCGTTTCCGGATTCTCATTGCAAAAGAAAAGGGAAAAACACGAAAGCATTCATAAAAAAGCCCGGATGCTATTATCTACGGGTTTTTTTTTTCACTAGAAAGTGATGAATCTATATGGTTATCCAAGCTTCTTAATAAAAAATAACTACACCACTTACAGAAATAGCATTTGAAGCGTTTGAAAGGTAAGCATCTGAAGTACTTTGTGGTCAAACATTGCGTATAGATGGCGCTAGTTATTCTTCCTTCTCATAGCTACAAGCTACAATGCCGAATATGCTGGAAAAAGCGATTTGTGTGGCGTGATTTCTTAGAATGAAATCAGTAATTCTAGTTCAAATAAATGCTGCAGAAATATTTATGATGATAAAAGAACTAATTATTGGAAAGATAAATAACTGGAAACTGGGAGTGTATCGGACATTCTAAGACGTGGAATTCCCAGTGTTTCGGAAGACGACGTGGAACGAATACGAATAGTATTTCCGAGAGCCGAGGAACTCAACCGGACAAAATACTGTACAATTGGGATTACCGCACAAAACAATGATACAAAGTTCGCATAAAAGACTGTGATCATACGCATGCAACGTCCTGGTTATTCAACATTTAGAGAATAATGATAAGCCTCGCCGTTCCGAATTTGCTTGTAACTTAATGGGTCGCCAAGCTCATGATGAACATTTCCCTGAAATAGTGCTTTTTAGTGATGAGTCAACATTTCACGTATCAGGAGCAGTTATTAGATATGACTTGCGCATACGAGATTTAAAAAACCCACATGTCTCGCAAACTCGTATTTGCACAACCACATCATTGGTCCTTTTTCCTACGTGGAAAAAAATCTACCAATGCAAATGTGTACTTAAAAATTTTGATATATCACAAGTAGAAGACCTTCAGATAGATGTCATCTTCCAACAAGACAGAGTTCCTCCTTGCTGGGGAACAATTTTTCGCGACTACTTAGATACTTTGTTCCCAGGACCCTGGATTGGCCGAGATGGCCAGCCCGTTCATCTGATATAACCCCCATCGGATTCTTTTATTTGGGATTTGTCAATACAGTATGCAGAAAAATGGTGAGTGATTTAAAGGACCTAAAGGACCGGATCGATCATGAACGCCGTTGCTACTGTTGATATGGATTTATTACGACAGAGATGGTGAGAAATGGAATACACGTTGGGTATCTTCTGTGCAAGAAATGGGACACATATAGATGTACATCAGTTTCTAGCGTAAAAAGTCTTTTGCTGTTTACCTTTAAAACATAGCAAATCTTACGTCTTAGTTATTTTTTAATAATTTTCTAAAAACAGGGCGATAATTTTGAACTACTCTGTGTTTTAAGCACAGCCGTGATTGAATTTTGCAAAATAAGCAGCATGATTCAAAAGAAATAGTAAATTGGTCAAATTTATTGATTTAAGTAAATCTTATAAATAAAGGAATAAACATGAATGGCCTTCGGCTTAGAAGGGCCAGGACTCTTATTTTTTCCCCCCGACTACTTATCCAAGTTCCCTGTACAAGTATCTTCAGAGAGGTACGAGTGTTGTAACTGTTTACCCTCCGCAGTATACTAAGTATGAAATCATATTCCATTCACCGAAAAACAGAGGTTTTGATCAGAGTTGCCTGTTCCGAGTCGCTTGTACTCTCTCTATACTCATGCAGAGAGAGAGGGATATATATATATATATATATATATATATATATATACAGAGGGAGAAGCAGAGAGGGAGGGTAGGGGAGAAATAAAGGAATAGTGGAAGGAAGGACGATGGAAGAAGGGGGAGACAGAGAGACAGAAAGGGAGAGGGAGGGAGAGAGATAAAGAAAGAGAGGGTATGGAGGGAGAGAGAAAGAGAGAGAGGGCAAGAGACAGAGAATATGACAGAAGCAGAGAGAAGAAGGGAGAGAAAGAGAGAGGGGAGAAAGGAGGAAGACAGAGAGGGAGAGATAGGAAGAACAGAGAGAGAGAGAGAGGGAGGGGAGAGACAAAAAAAGAGGGTGGGGAGGGGAAAAGGAAAAGAGAGAAGGCAAGAGACAGAGAGTAAGAGAGTGAGAGAGAGAAGAAGGAAGAAAAAGAAAAAGGGGAGTGAGAAGAGAGACAGAGAAGGAGAGTGAGAGAGAGTGAGAAGGAGAGAGAGAGTGAGTGAGAGAGAGGGAGAGAGAGGGGGAAAGTGGAAAGCAAATTTTAATTCACTTATTTCGAGAAGTAAGAGACGCGGTTGATTTGCGAACAAGCATCCTACTTTGACGATGCAAAAAAATATAAGTGACAAAAATGGTGATGTTAGAGTACCTTATTTCATCCTCAAGTAGTTGCTTTCAGCGCATTCGCTGCTCACTTCAGTGTTCTGGAGCCGAGTTCTGCGCATCACAGATTTTTCCTTTAAACAACGTTTCGTACAGACCATTAGCGACGGCACGTGCATATTCACATACGTATTTATTTTATTTGTTAAAACAATCCTACCATCTATATACTCATTATGAATTTCCAGTGGCCGAGTGATCTAAGGCACTGGCTCAATCGCCCAAAATGGGCCTTCACTCGATCCTTCTATGAGGTATGGGCGATGAGCATGTTGGATTGCGTTGGCTATGACCCCTCTCTGGAATCAGTAGCCCCGAATTAGGGACGGACGACTGCCCATATCCCGTGGATCTGCTCTTGATGGTAGTTAAACCCCGAAACAAAACATTCATGTGTATTAAAAATTAATATATTTTATAGCACAAAGTATATTTTTATATTTCACACATTCTGCCTATTTTATTGCGGGAAAAGGGGCTTAACGACCCCTGTTAGCAACTCTATGTGCTATATGCAGTCCCCGTCCCTAATTTGGGATCACTGCTTCTAGGAAAGGGAGAGAGCTAGTGCCGTAAAACAAACGCACCGTCCATACGGCATCCGAGACTCAAGTGGAGGATCAGTCAAAATCTCGCAGTGATAAATTAGTTTTGCGGGCAGTGATCTAAGATAGCGCTTAGATCCCTGCGCCATCGTGCGTCCACGTGCTGCATTTATGAAGGAAGAAAAACAATTCGCGAAAAATTAAGAAAATTTTTAACATTTCTATTAATGTATTATTAAGTTAAATAATTTTGATATATTATTTTAATTTAATAATATATTAATAGAAATGTTTCTCTAGTGATTCCTTTTATTCGAACAAATAATTTAGAATTACTGTAGATTTCAATTGGGTGTTTCCAAGAATTCGACCTTTTTTTTTCTCACCCCGATCATTAAAAGTGCTATGGGAAGTGTAAAACCTCAAAAAGTTCGGTGAGGATTTCTATAAGTGTAGGAATGAAATGGTACAGAGATTTCCTAATTGTGTGTCTTCAGCATTCTTCAGCATTCTAATAGGTGTGTCTTCAGCATTCATCTTTGTTGGATTAACCATAGCGAGACTTATTCTCAATATTTTTACCTTCCTCTCATTTGCCTCTCCTTCTCTCTCACTCACTTTCGTTTCTTTCGTCGACTTCAGTTTTGCTGTGGTAGTAACTCAAGTTTGACAGAACGAATGGCATTCAAGTATTAAAATTATTGTGACATAATCAGCATTGCCGACGGAGCCGATGTTAGTCAGTTGTTTCCACGCGTTTGGAAAAAATGAAGTGGATGTTATATCGTAAGTAAGTGTCAACCAAGGAAAACCGCAGTGGTTTAAGCGATGGCTTCTGATCATTCGTCCGAAAGGGGTCCGAGTTCGAAACCCGGTGAGGCATGGATGTTGTGTTTGTCTTACGGCGCTGGCTCTCTCCCTTCCCTGGAACCAGTGACCTTAAAT
The DNA here is from genome assembly GCA_039090855.1 of Macrothele yani. Lineage (NCBI taxonomy): Eukaryota > Metazoa > Arthropoda > Arachnida > Araneae > Macrothelidae > Macrothele > Macrothele yani. The sequence goes on from CM077011.1 coordinate 35,637,695, forward strand.
TAGGGACGGGCGACTGCTTATATCCCACCGAGTTGCTCACGGTGGTCGTTAAACCTCCAAACAAAAACAACCCCCCCCCCCCCCAAGGAGACTTAAAACGGAAAGTTTAGGGCGTTTTCGAGAACCGAAATGACAGTTCAAAAGAATAGCAACTGAAATTAATGTGTCTTAATACTAAAATGTTCGCTGATTATAATAGTTTAGAACGCGGAGCATCGTACTCTTTCAGTCTTGCATCGTACTAAATGCTTTCATCTTCGTTGGATTTATCATAGCGAGACTTATTGTCAATATTTCAAAGCAATTGAATTGACAATTGATTTAAGCAAGACTGAAATTAATGTGTCTGAATACTAAAATGTTCACTGATCATAATATTTTCGAACGCGGAGCATTGTACTCTTTCGATCTTGCATCGTACTAAATGCTTTAATCTTCGTTGGATTAATCATAGCGAGACTTACAGTCAATATTTCAAAGCAATTGAATTGAAATTTGATTTAAGTAAAACTCCTACAAGAGAGGCTGGCAAAATGGGCGAAGCAGAGATAAGGCATTTAAAAGCCCGTGGTGGAGAAAGGGCTTGAATCTATAACCAGACAAGAGATGATTCTGCGCTGCTGTGATGGGCGGCAGCAAAGCATCTATCGTAAAAAGTTCTACCGTTACGAATGATCTAGCTCGAGAAAGGCTCACCAAGCGGTTGATGTTACCATGTAGGAAAGAGATTGGAAATACTTCTTTTGATGTGCATGTTTTCGCGTAAGCCGCTAGAGAGTTACTGAAATAATTCTCTCGGAAAGCAGCCTTCCAGAGGGCTAGTACGGGTGACCTGTGATGTAAAGAAGCTCACCTTTTCCTGTGAGGAGTCCTCCAAAAGTCAACTGCATAGTTGATCGTGGCATCAGTGCGTGTAGATGCGTACGCGGCGTCATACAGGTGACTACAATCACATTGTGTGTTCTCGTGTGTCGAAAGTGAGGTGGGTTTGACTCATGATGCCCATTTCAACTTGTCATGTTTAATGACAGTGAATAATCGACCAATGAGTGTACCTCATGTGCGAATTTGTGCTTCCGTTACAGATTAAGATCTTAAGAACATAGTCTTCCTGTACTACTTGCATGACCGTTTCTGAGTAAATTGGCCGGAGTTAGACAATGGAGAACTGCATCGGCTGAAAGCTGTTGCCGTTGAACTGTAACATTGTATTCTGTCTTAGAGCTAACTAAAAAGGCGAGATTATTTGACTGCCCTCCTTCTTCCTCTGTATTTTAGTTGACGCCTGGTTTATTTTATTAATAGTTTTACGTTAATTGACGAAATGTCAGTTGTCAGTCCTGAACTGAACGAGATATTATTTTTGAGTGTATAACGAAGTAAATATCTCCGTCATTTTTGTCCAGTCCGGGCATCGAACCCGAGTCCCCTTATTCCGGAATAAGTCGCTCTACCAACTGAGCTACGCAGACGTATCTCCTCGCTGCTATCTGCCTTTATCTCATGTGCGTCCTGCGGGGCAGGCACGTCACAAGTGTCAGAGGTATTTGATTTTGATTGGCTAACTTCTCTTACGTAAACGTTCAGATTTTGGCGGTAAACAATCTGCAAGTAATTATATCTAAATTCTATTGTTTATCTCCGGGTCGTCGGCCAATGTACGACATGCTACCGTTTAAATACCTAATTGATATTTTCATTAGATACACTGCCGCCTCGAGGTATTGCGATATTATATTATATTATATTATATTATATTATATTATATTGTACACCGTCGAGTCATATTTTGTGACCACTTTCTACTTTTAACGTCAACAGCGGGTTGCCAATGAAAGAAGGCACGTGTCGTGAGCTGGCTTGGAAGGTATTTAAGGTGTGCTGTAGGCATTCTGAAAACAGATTCCTCGTTGCTGTCATGGATAAAAGGAGCGTATTATCAGTTTTGCAAAAAGGGATGATTATCGGCTTTCGGGCGAAGGGTGGCAGTATTTCTGAAACAGCACAGTTTGTGAACTGTTCGCGTACTGCTGTGGTTAAAGTGTATCGTGATCGGAGAAATAATACCATTGCGAATAAGCGACGTGGAAAGCGCTGAGCACCACGTGTCATTGATGTGAGAGGTGAAAATCGGCTTCGAAGGTGCGTGAAGGCTGATCGACACGCTACAATAGAGCATCTCACTGGCCGAATGAACCAGGGGGCCACCGGAAGGGTCTAAAGCGACAGTTCAGCGAGCCCTGCTGCGTATGGGTCTCCGATACAGACGGATGGTCACTTCACCTATGCTAACGAAGGTGCATCGGAAGAAAAGGCTTACATTTGCACGGCAGTATGGGATATTGGACCTCAGCTGATTGGCAAAGGATTGCCTTCTCCGATGAGTCACGTTTTCTGCTTTAACGAACGGATGGACGTTTTCGTATAAGGCGAGAAACATCGGGGAACAAACACTCCTCAACCCATTGCTGAAAGAACACAAGTTGGTGGGGACAGCGTTACGGTCTGGGGAATGTTTTCGAGGCATACCCTGGGTCCACTCATACCCGTGGACGGCACTATGGACCGAATTCGTTATGAATCAATCCTTGCAGACCACGTACACCAATACATGCTGATTGTCTTCCCTGGTGCGGATGGGATCTTACAGCACGACAATGTGACGAGACATAAAGCTAGAAATGTCCGAGAGTGGTTGGAAGAACATGATGAAGACTTCAAAGTACTTCCCTGGCCCCCTAATTCCCCAATTGAGCATCTGTGGGACCACCTCGATCGTGTTGTTCACTCTGTGGATCCGCCACCACGCACTCTCCAGCAGCTGTCAGATGCACTGCAGTCAGCATGGCTCCACATACCTGTGAACACCTTCCAGCACCTTATTGAGTCACTCCCAGTCCATCTACCTGCTGTCCGTGCTGCCCACGGCCGTTACTCTGGACATACGCTGGAGGTCAAAATAATGTGACTCGACCGTATATTATATTATATTATATTATATTATATTATATTATATTATATTATATTATATTATATTATATTGCAACGGCCGTTCCAGAAAAAACCGAGAGTAAAATCACACAAAATGAAGAAACATAGGCACAGCAAAATATATGTTATTCTTCCTCAAAGTATTTTCCCTCGGATGATATACAACGGTTCAATCGTTCAGTCCACTTTTCAGAGCATGTGGCGAAGGCATTTGGTGGAAGCTGCTTTAGCGACCCCTGTACAGCTTAGATAACGTCAGCATCTGTGTTGAATATTGCGCCACGGAACTTCTCCTTCATTGTTGGAAACAACCATGAATTGCACGGGACGAGGTCAGAACTGTAAGCAGGCTGTGGCATGATTTCAATACTGCATTTCGTAAGAAACTGTTGAACACAAGCAGCCACATGTGGGCGGGCGTTATCATGGTGTAGGGTCCACTTGCCCACCAGTTCCGGTCGCTTAATCGATATGTGTCGTCGCAGTCGCTTCAAGACTGAAATGTAATTCTCAACACTGACAGTAATTTGTGGCGGAACGGCAAGCTAGCAGACTACACCTTTATGATCAAACAAAATTATCATCACCTTCCCCGCTGAGTTGGTTTGGCAGACGTTTTTCGCAGGAGGCAAGCCTGTGTGTTTCCAGACACTCTTTACGCGCTTCGTGAGGGGATCGAAATAGTGGACCCATGTTTCATCGGCAGTTATTACCTTGTTTAGAAAATTTGAATCCTTTGCAATCATTTGTTTCCGCTCATAACACAGCTGAAATCTGGCTAACAATTGTTATTTCGTCAGGTGATGTACCCATCTGGAAAGCACACGATACAACCATTAATTTGGCGCGTAGAATGCTGAATGCCGACGTTTTTAAAAATATTAGTTGACGCCGCTATGCCTTCACAAGCTATTCGTCGATCTTCTTGCAGGATTTTTTTTTATTGAAATATTAACGACCACCGTGAGCAACTCAATGGGCTATAAGCAGTCGCCCGTCCCTAATTTAGGGTCACTGGTTCCAGGGAAGGGAGGGAGCCAGCACCGTAAGACAAACACAACGTCCATGACTCACCGGGATCCCTTCTCGGACGAATAATCATAAGCGAGCGGTTTGACCACTGCGCCACCGGGGGGGGGGGGGTTGCAGGATTGCCTGAACAGGGTCAATAATACATACGGTCCGTAACAACACTTTCAGGTTGACCAGGCCTAGGAGCGAGTTTTGCCAACAAACACCCTTTTTACAAATCATGGTTTCATCTAAAAATCGTTGACTCACCCAAACATTTATCTTGGCAACCTTTCTTCATTAAATCAACTGTTTCTGGTGCCGTTTTATCCAATAGATAGCAAAATTTTATCGCATAACGCATTTCACTTCTTAACTCTGAATCACTCACCTCCATAGCTGTATGACGAAATGCAGACGTACCTTAAACAAATGCGCAATAACAAAACCAGAATCGTCGGCCACGGCTAATAACTGTTGCTATAGATACTTCCTTAATTCAGCTAGTCATCTGCATGGTTATTTTTCCCCTTCGCACTGTTGCCAACACAAAAAAAGTTACTTTCAGTTTTTTATGGAACGGTCTTTGTATATTATATTATGTAACATTACATTACATATAACACCGATTTTTTTTTACATTAGTAAAACCGAAATATTAACATAACATAAACTTGTTCGCCGTTATTCACTACGGAAAAAATAAGTACTCCTTTTCAAAAAAGTACAGATCTCTCATCTCCAACATCAGGCATTCTTCTAGCTTCATAAATTAATTATTTGTTCTTAGGAATATCCTTGAAAAAGTTGCTTAATTTAGGAAATATATATGAAATATTTTAACATATATATATTTCGGTTTTAAATTCTGATGAATCAAAATGTGATTAATTTGAGTAGGTGTGCTATTTTTTACGTCGTTAAAATATAATCTGTACCCCATCCTTTCTGACCGAAATCATCCTACCGGCGTGGTTTCTGCACGCATCAGAATTTCGAGGTTGACTACGTGTTTCTGCTGCGGTGCTGCTTTTTGCAATAATCGTGTCATGTGCTAATTTATCAAAGATCTCCGAAGTCCGTAAAGGAGTCTTGGATTAATGTGCGGGATCTCAGATGCTACGTCCTTTCATCTTTACGAGGTGGCATTTTGGCTTCCATCCAAGGAAAATGTACTTTTGATTGCTCAAAAAGAAAGTTAAATTACCCTCATTTCAAATGACATTATGCTAATTTAATTCATTCATTTCCTTTATACGTTCTGCTTCAGTTCTTTAGCAACAATTTTACTATCCTTTCTTGTTCTGTTTTGTAATTCATTTATGAAGGGAAAATAGTTAAAAAAATAGAAAACAATTTTGGTTTCTTTTCAAGTTTTTATGTGATTTTCCAAATTCGATTCGATGTCATATGTAACACACGATTTTTTTCATTCCATTTTCAAAACATTTATTGCTTCACTTGTGAATGTACATGAACATAGTTTTTTTTTTGTTGTTCACTTTGATATTTTCTTTACTATCTTTCCTGCATTTTTAAAGCATCTTGTTTATTTGACAATAAAACTACAGTCGAAACTCGTTTTAACGAAATTCAAGGGGGAGAGAAAAAAATTCCTAACAACATATTTTCGTTAAAACGTTATTACGAAATTTTCCTTAACAAGATAGTTAGTACTACCGAAAGTTTCATTACGTCTAAGATCACAACACTGTAATTGTGAAACAGTGCCCATTGAAATAAACAAAAACGTTATTTATTTGTAATGGGGAGTTTTTGATAAAGTAGTAATGAAATACACTGAAGAGCAACTGAATTAGAGATACCCGTCTAGTAACGTGTAGCACCACCTTTCGCCCTGATGACGGCGGCGATTCGTCTCGGCATGCACTCGACAAGACACCGGAAGCGTTGGGAAGCCATACGGATCGACTACCCCTGAACAAGCTCCCACAGTTCACGAAGATTTGGATGGAGGGGGTCAGAGCCTCGAACATCTCTCTAGATGGCTTCCCAGATGTGTTCGATGGGATTGAGGTCAGGTGACCTACCTGACCAAGGTAGCGAGGTCACGCCGGTGGAGTGTTCATCTAACCATGTGGATACAATTCGGGAGCGATGGCACGGTGCATTGTCTTGTTGCAGGATGAGGTCCCCAGTGGGATGTTGAAGACGCACAAACGGGAGCAAATGGTCGTCCAGGATATCCCGGTACCGTTGACCTGTGAGGGACGATGTCACACGTACCAGGGGTCCCATTTATGTCCACGTAAACAGTCCCCAGACGAGAATGCCACCACCACTAGCTTGAAGAGTACCCTGCTGGCAAGAAGGATCCATCGCTTCATGTGGTTTGCGCCGTACTCGTATCCTGTCATCCGTATGTACCAACGTGAATCTCGACTCATCAGTCCAGGCAACATTTTCCCACATGTCTAGGGTCCAGTGGCGATGTTCCTGCGCCCATGCTAATCTTTGTGCTCTGTGATGTGCGGTCAGCAGCGGTACCCTCGTGGGACAATGGCTTCTGTACCCCATAGCGAGGAGATGGTTCTGGATGGTGTGGCTGCTTACACGTTTTTGTGCACCAGCGTTAAATTGCCGAGTGATTTCTTGCACTGTGGCCCGTCTATCCGTTGTTACAATGCGAGCTAGCCGACGATGACCCCGCTCATCCACACGCTGTTGTCCACGTGTGCTTATCTTTCTATATATGTCGTTACATATATAGAAAGATAAGCACACCGGACAAAAAGTTAGTCACCCCTAACAGAAATGACAGTAGAAAGTATAACGAAGTAAATTTCTGCGTAATTTTTGGCCCACGCCAGGGATCGAACCCGAGTCCACTTATTCCGGAACAAGTGGACTCGGGTTCGATCCCCGGCGTAGACCAAAAATGACGGAGAAATTTACTTCGTTATAATGACGTCCGAACTTCCCGGCCGTTCAAGGTCTCGCAATGATGTAATGTTCTTTCCACACCGCGAGATAGGAAAAATAAGAGAATCCCTTCTTCAGCGCTTCGAAAAATAAAAGAGTGTGATGTTGCATTCCACACACTAGATGACTGGGAGTTCTCAAGTGCACGTTCTTCAGCGCATGGCTGCCTACGACGATTCATGGTCACGGCTGACCCGTGGGCCATGCCCCCGGCCCTCTTTTTTTGGGGGGGGGAGATGTGACGTGCCTGCCCCGCAGGACGCACACGACATAAGTGCAGATAGCAGCAAGAACGAGCTCTGTTGGTAGAGCGACTTGTTCCGGAATAAGTGGCCTCGGGTTCGATCCCCGGCGTGGAACAAAAATGACGGAGAAATTTACTTCGTTATAGAACTTATCGTTTGCACAGAGGGCGCTGCGATAGCATTATTGGGAGATAAATAGCGCTGACGTCGTCTACAGGATCATTTCTGTCTCGTGAAGTGGTGAAGAGCAACAGGGGCTGATTGGCCCACCGGGACACCAGGACATTTCCCGGTGGGCCCCTTCCGTATACTTTGTCTCTTACTTTCTTAAAAATGTTTTCATTTCAGTTGTTTTAAACACACAACTGAACCGCAACACTTTTTTATAAACGAAATACACATAATGTAATTATAACAACCGAGGGGGGGGGGACTTCTATTTTGAATTAGGGAAAACAATCCCGTCACCAGGCAACTGCTAGAATCCCAACTACAACAGATGGGCCATGTGTGTTTGCGAACTTTTGGGTTCTTTTTTTTTTTTTTTTTTTTTTTTTTTTTGATTGGAGGTTTAACGACCACCGTGAGCAACTCAATGGGCTATAAGCAGTCGCCCGTCCCTAATTTAGGGTCACTGGTTCCAGGGAAGGGAGAGAGCCAGTGCAGTAAGACAAACACAACATCCATGCCTGACCGGGATTCGAACCCGGACCCCTCACGGACGAATGATCAGAGGCCAGCGCCTTAGACCACTGCGCCACCGGGGCGGCAAACTTTTGGGTTCACTCAGTAGCTAAGGAACGAGAATGTATATTTATGTATACCGTATGTTTCGGGAGGGCGGGGTTGTGTACAAAATGTTTTATATATTCCCCAAGAAAGGAAGGGGGGGGGGGTAGTTGATTTTACTCCCGTTGGTTGTAGGAGGCATTAGTGCTGTGCTCATAAGAGCTGAGATCGGGCTCAATTTTAAGAGCTGGAGCCGGAAGTATGTCAGCCCTAGCCTGCCCGAGCCCGAATTTTTTATTGCAAGATAGAGCCCGGGCCCGAACAAACCCGAAAACTAGGATTAATCTGTTTAGGCATTAAAAAAAAATCTCCTCTTCCAAACTTCCACTCCTTCCTCCCCGTGCAATTAACCGATGTCTTTCTCAACTGCGGAGTGGGGAAGGGATGTCTATCTATTTCTATAGTTTCTTTGACCATTCATTTCATCCTGAATTATTTCGAGAGGACCGGCATCAGGAAAAATTGGTAGGCACAACAATCTACGTATGTCAACAGCATTGGGGTGGGGCTGGATAGGGCAAAATTTTTTCCACTACTTTAGTTAAAGTAGTGAAAATACTCACCCATGTTTGATAAAGTTGCAGAACAATGCTACATAATGGTCATTATGGGATCTACTATCCACTATATGACAATACAGAATTCAGAGTGAAAGCTAATAATATTAAGAACTTATTTTGAAATAACTGTAAGATTATTTGCGGGGTTGTTCATATACGATCCCTTCCCCCCGAAATATTCTACCTACCCAGCCTACGCTCCTTCTGATAACTGACAAATGCTGCAGATGAAGGCATTTACGGTGATATCATTATAACATGAAGTTGCAAAATGTTTTGTTTATGTTATTTAGTAAGATGTGTGATGTGCTGCGCCGCAAGACGCACATGAGATAAAGGCATATAGCAATGAGAGCACATGTCCTCGTAGCTCAGTTGGGAGAGCGACTTGCTCCGGAGTGAGGGGATCCGGATTCGATGGCCGGCGTGGACAAAACTGTGTTTTCACGTTGGTGCCCGAACTTCAAGGATGCCCTGGCCGTTAAGTTTCTCGCAATGATGTGACGTCCTTTCCAAACCGCGAGACAGGAAAAAAATAAGAATCCCTTCTTCAGTGCTTCGAAAAAGTAAATGTGTGTGATGCTCCGTTCCACACGCCAAAGTGCACGTTCTTCAGCGGTTGACTGCCTACAGCCGACACATGGTCCTGGCTGACCCGTGGGCCATGCTCTTGGTCCTCTTTCAGGATGGGGAGGGGGGAGATGTGACGTGCCGGCGCCGCAGAACGCACGTGAGATAAAGGCAGATAGCAATGAGAGCACGTGTCCGCGTAGCTCAGTTGGGAGAGCGACTTACTCCTGCGTGGACGAAACTGTGTTTTCACAGGTGTCTTTACAATACATAACCGCAGCATAAAAGCACGTTTTGTAATTGAAACACATTAGAATATATGACCACTAAATGAAGAATCTGTTCGCCATGATATTTAAAAATCTTTAAATTTCTAACTATGATTGTGCACAATATAAAAATTACAATAATTGCAGTACACATAGAAAATTTTACAGTGTAAAAGTTCTGTATTATTTTTTTCATTTATTTAAATTTAAGAGTCATGTCTTATGCGAAAGGATTTTTGGTACAACTGCAACATAATTTTGGTAGTAGCAGTTCTCTCTCTCTCTCTCTCAAATATTTGCTGGATATTCAGCCTACTTCGATGACAATTTAAGAACTGGATGCTCAAAGGTATGAAAATCAAGTCTATTTTACCATCTGTCAAACATGAAAAGGCTATATAAGCATTTTTTTTTATTTTAATGTTCTTACTTCAGCGTTCTTAAGAGAAAATTTTAAACAAATATAAATATTGAATGTGTCCAAAATTAGAAGCTTCCCCAGCGCAATTACATACATAACTAACTAAACTAGTGATTTAAACCTGGTTATTCGCTTTTTCCACATCGATTAAGTGAGTTTTCCACGATATTTAAATATCTTGAAATGTGATGTCCACAACAAAAAAACTGCAGTACAGTTTTTCTGCAGTAAAATCTTGGCATGAGCCGATGAAAAAGTTTCCGTAACACCCACTTCAATTTAAGGATGACTGGTGTATTGTTTTAACCCCCGCTTTCCCAGTACTATGCTTGCCACTGTTTTCAGAGCAACTGTACCTTTTTTTGTTTCTTAAATAAAAAAGGTTATTTTCAGTTGTGATACACAAGTATCGCGGAACAACGACTGAACGGGCCCATTTTAAAAAAAATTTCCCGAGCTCTTTTGCGACCACCAATCCGCCCCGGAAGAGCAACGTGTGTGTTGAATTTAGTCTGTAATATGCGTCGTAAGGCAGACGTTACTGAGTGGCAGAAAGGAGCCATCGAGTTGGCCGTGCCCACGTGCACAAGTGAATGAAGTCGCCCAATTTGTTAGTGTGTCTAAAGGTACTGCCCAGCGGGTCTACAAACAGTGGTGCAGTTCGCAGTCAACTGAAAATCGGCGACGTAACTGTGGCCGAAAAAACGATTCTCACCAACAGGGACCGTCGCCATGTTTCACGCCTAGTAACTGCAAATCAGTTTCAAACCAGGCAACAGTTGCTACAAACAGTCAACGAAGGTTCACTCCAACCAATTTCCGAAAAGACATTGCGACGAGAACTGCATGCGATGGATGTCTGGAGTAGAGTACCACGGAAGAAGTCTCTTTTAACAGCAAGTCACAAAGTCTCACGTTATCAATGGGCTCGGAGGCACCAAAACTTTACTGTGGATGATTGAAAACGAGTAATTTGGTCTGATGAGTACAGTTTTTGTTTGTGGTCCAATGATGGGAGGCGACGAGTGTATCGCAGGCCCAGTAAAGCCTTTAACCCTTTAACCATCATAACGCCGAAACGCCCTTACACCTAAACTAACACGACCGCCCGAAATGCCCGTCTAGACTGAGAAGGATTTCTTATTTCTACCTGTTCTTTGGATTTACACGGCCTCTACGGGTTTCGCAGTAGTAACATTCAGCCACCATTGTTGTCGTTAAACAAATAAGTAAAGCAGGCGTTGGTATAAAGTAGGCGTTGACTCAAGGTTTCAGGAACCTGGTCGTAAAAGGGTTAATTCTGATTGTGTCAAAGGTGTTGTTCATGCTAGAGGCGGTTCTGTGATGTTTTGGTGGTGTTTTTCATACCACGAAATGGACCCTCTCGTTGCAGTGACTAGGAACTTCAACCAGCATGCGTACCTCCGAATTCTGAATGAGGAAGTGTTGCCCTTCGCCCTACATATCCAGGAGCAGCATCACATTGTGCACTCCAGTCTTCCAAGACGATAATTTACGTGTGCACAGGGATTAAACTGTTTGAGTGGCACGACGTACAATCAGCAACACTGTCTCACCTCGACTGGCCCCAAAATCCCCAGATTTAAATCCTATTAAAAATCTGTGGGATCATTTGGAACAGAGCCGCAACAGACACCTACGTACTCTGGCGGAACTTCGGTACCAAGTAACGTACAAGTGGCTGCAAATCGATGTTCAATAATACATCTACAACATCGTGGAGTCTCTACCACACCGGATTCATGCTGTTATCAAGGCAAGAGGCGCTGTCGCCTGTTATTAAGCAAGTTCTGACAGGGGAGACTTATTTTTTATCCGGTGTGTTTAAATTACTTGTGTTAATTACCTGAATTTTTAACTGCAATAATGTAGATTTTGCACTTTTATGTTAAATCTGAACGTGAAAAAGTAGCTGAAAAGTAACAAAACTCGCTAACTTTTTTTTTAAAGTAGTGTAGCCAGTTACTTTTTATTTTTTTTTATTGGAGGTTTAACGACCACCGTGAGCAACTCAATGGGCTATAAGCAGTCGCCCGTCCCTAATTTAGGGTAACTGGTTCCAGGGAAGCGAGAGAGCCAGTGCCGTAAGACAAACACAACATCTATGCCTCACCCGGATTCGAACCCGGACCCCTTTCGGACGAATGAACAGAGGCCATCGCTTAGACCGTTACTTTTCCGAAAACGTAGTTGTAGCTGTTTCAAGAATGTAGTTGTAGCAGTTTGTGACGTATGTTCTAAATTCACTTTCCTTTTTAGTTTCTTTCCCTATGTAAATTTTGAGTTTGTTCTCAGATATACTTCACACTTAACGTGATATCTTCTCTCTCAAACGAATACTGTTGGCAACACAGTTGAGGTCTGAATAAACGTGACGTATGCCTGTTATGAGATAAGAACCATAGATATAAACTACGATACAACAGTTACTCGTGTGGGATGTTGAAAGTGATTGATGCTGATTTGTTAAGTAAAATGTGAAGTGCTATGTTGTATTGATGAAATCAGCTGGAATAAAAGCCAATTTCCGTAAGTTTGACTTCTGTTTAAATGTTTCGTCTGGCCGTTAAGGTTTAATTTAGGAACTCTTTCATCGTATGGTTATGCTTTAAAATAACGTAAGAAGAGCGATAAAAGTTCAAGTACGAAAAGACATTACGTTATAAGTTCTTTTAAAGAGTAGCTTTCAAATCACTGCTTTTAAGTTTTACTTCATATTTACAGCTGTTGACTGTTGTAGGTATTTATCTAGTTTTTACATTTTCAGTAATGTTATGTCAAAAACCAGAAGTGAGTTTTTTGAAGGATCACAATACTCTCTCGTAACAGAGGTTTGAGAAAGTGAAAACTGCGTACTATTTGAGTTAGATTAAAGAACTTTTGAACTCGAAAGGGTCTAATTTGAAGTCTCGCCCTCCCAGACAAGAAAATAATGCTCCAACCCCACCGTCAGTGTTTCCAAAGCGTACAAGGAAATTCGGAAAAATGTTGAGCTGCGAAGAAGTAAAAATCTGAGAAGTAACAAAATTTACGTAAGAATGGAAGCTCAAAAGAGATGTTAAATGAGAAATATGCGTCGCATAACAATGTATTCTCTGAATTCCTTTTGCAATCCGTTACACATGAATGAACGTTACAATACAAGAAGGACGTAATTTTTTTCTCAGATATTTTATTGAAATCCAATAGTGCTCTTTCATGCAACACTGTCAATATTATATTAAGTTCCTTATTTTCTTCCACTCTGTCAAAGAACGAAGAAGGGAAATAAAATAAAAATAACATACCTACTCTTCCACTTGGTTATAAATTACAATATGTTTGTAACTGACAAACCAAGGGGAAATAAAGAAAAAGTATAGAAAAAAACGTGAGGAATGCGTATCAGCCCTAATGGAAAACCGATCTGGTCTTTTTGATTAATTGCTGTATTTTTGGAGTGGAAAAATTAAGCCGGAACCCACAGTGACAGCTGGTGAACGATATTTCAGCATCGATGCTACAAAACCCGAAGCTCACGCCGACGAACTCCAATGTCTTTAATTAGCCGATAGGAATCAATAAAATCCATTTCGCCTCATCCAGCTGTTGCTCGGGGCGTTTCAACACTCTTTAAGTTATGAGGATAACTGCTTTTCAGCTTTTGTCTTCTTATTCTGGGGAAAAGCTCCATACAGACGAACATTTCAATTGGCAGAATACAGCTTCGGTCTTCAGGGTTTTAGCGCAGGCTTGAGCCGCTTAATTCTCACGTTGCTTTTTACGTCGCTTTTCAGATAACTTTTTCCCAGTATGTGCTTGGACTTTATACTACATGTTCAAGAATTTTGCTCACACTGTATTTTATGTAAGAAAAGCAAGTTTTTTTTTTTTTTTTTTATTCGAGGTTTAACGACCACCGTGAGCAACTCAATGGGCTATAAGCAGTCGCTCGTCCCTAATTTAGGGTCACTGGTTCCAGGGAAGGGAGAGAGCCAGTGACGTAAGACAAACACAACATCCATGCCTCACCGGGATTCGAACCCGGCGGAGCGTGTAAATTTGCGAACCAAAATCGGACCTCTCTCAACCCCTATATGTAAATTGCGAACTGAGGCCCAAGACCCCTAGGAATAAATTGCGAACCAACATTTTTAGACTCTATGTGTAAATTGCGAACCAACTTTTCTCCGCCCAATCTGACGATATCAAAAAATAAACCAGTATGAAAAAATAATGATTAAAACAATGTAAAGCAATATATTAATAAAAACAACAAAACTAGTTTGTCATCCTTGCGCAGGGGCCATGTTAATTTTCTCTGTAATTTTCCAAATTTAGTATATGTACTTAATTCAGTGTATTCACGAAAACAACAAATGTGTTAAGTAAGTATATATATGTATTTAAACTGTCAAAAGTAAATAAATAATTGTATTCACGAAAACAATAAAGCCAGTTCGTCATCCTTGCGCAGAGGCCATGCTAGTTTCCCTCCCTCCCCCATTTTAGAAAACAATCACGTTTTATAATGATGGTAATTTCAACACTTCTACGAAATTGTACAAACGTAGGTACGGATGATACAAATGGGCGTTGAATCTATAATGAAAGGACTCGCATGAATTTGTAGTGTGTTCATTAGATGCACTGACTTCTGCCGACAAATCTGGAGGAAAATTCGAACTGCTGTTAAGTCAAATAATCTGCCATTTTGGTGACACTTGGATGAATCGATTAGAATTCGGCTGCAACAATTGCAAACACTAACCTACTCCTACAGGATCCAAAAATGACAGTCCGAACAAGTTTCGCAGCCACTGCATGCCCTTCCTGACTGGTTTAATCTTTATATCTTTTGCTCAAACGCAGCTTCTGAATTTTTCGATGCCAGGCAGATCGCAACGGAACAAGATCGCAAATGTTAAATTCCCGCAGATGTTCAGAGAAGGGGGTTCGGAATTTACATATAACGGTCATGTGCCTTGGTTCTCAATTTGCATACGGAGTTTTAATGGCGGTCTGATTTTGGTTCGCAATTTACATACCAGCGAACCCGGACCCCTTTCCGACGAATCATCAGAAACCATCGCTTTGACCACTGCGCCACCAGGAAGGCAAAAAGCAGGTTAAATGAAAATTAAGAACGCGCATTAAAGATATTACCAAACTTTTATTCCAGATGTACGCGTGATTTTTTTTTTTTTTTTTTTTTTTTTTTTGTGGAACAGCTCATCTGAAAAGGAACAAAAAAGATGACATCCAATTCTCGGACGTAATGAGCTCGTTTTTTGAGTTTTTTCAGACACACACACACAAAAAAAAAAAAAAAAAAAAAAATGTCTGAAAGAAGAATTTTGCGAAAAAAAATTTAGCAAAAACTAGAATGCACTTATTCTCCTTAGAAAAAATAAATCTGCCCATAATTTAAAATACGCAATGCGAACGGTGTTCTTCTGTGTGAACAGAACCGGTTACGAAAACAAGATAAAACAAGAAACCGAATTTCTGTAATCCATAGAACATATACAGAAAGAAGTAGCCACGTTGCGATACTAGCGGATGAAATACAGTATGTACCGCGAAAAACACAAATTTGCGCAAAACCTTTCTCATAATGAAATATATCTGAGGCAAAGGGACTTTTTTTCATTCGAACAATGTCATGGGTTTTTCAAATCGAACAATGAGAAGAGATATGAAGGAAACTGTTATGTAACTTTACCCCTCTGAGCGGAAAAGTTGTACTTCACATAAAAGAGAAAATGGCCGCAAAATAGTCTTCAAAATAAAGAGTATGTAGCAAGAGAAGGTTTGCCCGAGGGATTCTTAGAAACGAAGATATTCTTTAAAATAAAAAAAATACGTTAAGGGCAGAATTATGAATTACAAAAAAGTAGAAAATTATTCTTCATAGCAAAAGCTGTTCGAAGGGGGAAAATTCAAATACGAAATCTTTAAGGAGTGGTAGAGAGAGGATGAAGTTTCAACACTTGCGTCCCTTAGCGGTAAAACTGTGCATTATTTAAAGAGGAAAATAATGTTCACCATCTTTGCCGTAGCGAATGTCATACAGCACAAATCGGAATTTTTAAATTGGACTTTCAGAAGCGGAGAAACTGTTGGAAACAGAAATACACATCTACGCCATCTTACAGCAAACCGGAGCATCATGAAAAATTAAAAAGCTTAAGAAATATTTCCCAAGGTATCTCATATAAAAATAATTTTTTAAATCGAGCTTTTAGAAGTAGATATATCAATAAAAATAAATTACACATTTTCATCCCATAGCGGGTAAATTTTATATTACTTTGGGCTGGAAGTCCGCATATGGTTGTTAAGAATTTTTTTCAGTCCGTCTCTTAGACGAGCGGATATTACTGCAAATATGTAGTAAACAGAATCATGAATTTACACCCTGTAGTGGCGAAATTGTACATTACGAAATATTTTAAATTCTACTAAAACATTCCTCACGAGGTACGCTGTTCGACAAAGTAGGAATTTTTGAAATCGGAAAGTTACAAGCAGAGAAATAGAAAAAAATACTGTAAATGTGTAGTCCCCCTCACCGACACTCTCAGTACTGTTATGAACACAGAATATGCGCAAAAGTTCTTCCTTGGGAAGTGGAATCTGGCAGGAAAAGAATTACTTCAATAAATCTTTCAGGAGAGCAGTTATTGAGGCAGATACATCGGAAACAGAATTATACGATTACGTCCCCTGGTGACAAAAGTTCTCTATACGAGAAAAAAAAATTAAGAATTACACTGCTGTCTGTTGAAAATGCAACGCCGAAAAAGAGATATAGTATTGAAATGAGATTTATAGGGTACATTACTTGTGGTACAATACGTAAGTAATCAGAAGTACAGACCCACACCTATGAGCCATTACGCTATGACCATCCCCAGCTCAGAGAAATGAGCGCACCAGGAGATCGAACGGCGGCGCAAGTGAAGTTCACAGAGTAGTATACACGCAACCCGAGGAACGGGTTTCGGTTAGTAGAGTGTTTGTGGTCAGAATGGGAAAAACTGCCGATTTATCGGACGTTTGCTAAAAGACAGACAAATTCTGATGGCACGACGACTCGGAACTATACGATATCGGAAACGGCGCGGCTTGTGGGTTGTTCACGTGCCGCTCTGGTCAGTAAGTATCAAGAGTGGTGCACAGATGACCAAAGGACGAACCGCCCTTCAGCCGTGTGCTGTCCGCAGCTAATTGATGCCAGAGGACAGCGGAGACTGTCGCGCTTTGTTCACAGCAACCGTAGGGCCACAGTGCGACAAATCACCCGCAGCTACAACAGTGGTGATCAGCGCAATGTGTCACAGCACATAGTTCATCGCAACTTCTGCGTACGGAACCAACATGCTTACTGCACGCCATCGCCAACAATTCGTGAAATAGGCCTAAGATTATCGAGGTTAGACGGTGGATGATTGGAAGAAAGTGGCCTGATCTGACGAATCAAGGTTCCTGGTGCATCACGTAGACCACCAGGCGCGGATACGTGGATTACCAACAGAAGCCATGGCGCCTGGATGAACTGTTGGGCGGAAACTGGTTGGTGGCGAAGGTGTTATGCTGCGGGCGATGTTTTCTTGGTACACTTTAGGCCGCATTATCCCAACAGACGTTCAAATTATCCCAATAGATGTTCAGATACCTGACAGCTGTCAGGTATATCTGAACATCGTTACCTTATTATCCAATAGATCTTCAGATACCTGAACATTATCCAATAGATGTTCAGATACCTCTACGTTCAGATTATCCCAATAGATCTTCAGATACCAGAACATTATCCAATAGATGTTCAGATTTTCCCAATAGATCTTCAGATACCTGAACATTATCCAATAGATGTTCAGATTATCCCAATAGATCTTCAGATACCTGAACATTATCCAATAGATGTTCAGATTATCCCAATAGATCTTCAGATACCTGAACATTATCCAATAGATCTTCAGATACCTCTACGTTCAGATTATCCCAATAGATGTTCAGAAACTTGACAGCTGTCAGGTATCTGAACATCTGCTGTCAGATATCTGAACATCGTTGCGGACCTTCACGCATTCATGACAACTGCGTTCCCTTTTGGTGATGGCCATTACCAACAGGATAATGCCCGATTCCACACTGCCAGAATCGTCAACAAGTGGTTCGAGGAAGATGTGGGTGACTTTCTGTTTATAGACTGGCCTCCAAATTCACCTGACATGAACCCAATCGAACATTTGTGGTTCGACTTGGAAAAGCGGATTCGCGCTAAATCACCACCACCCCAAAATGCACGGGAACTGGAGGACCTGCAATTGACATTAGGGTACCAGATACCCCAAGATACCTATTGCCACCTCGTCGAGTGGCAGCTGTTTTGCGGGCTAAAGGGGGTCCCACGGATTATTAGTTATTATGTAGGTGGCCATAATGTAATGGCTCATCGGTATAAAAGTGCTGTAGAGCACACAATACTCAGTACCTTGGGCATCCATCGCGAGCGGTGATAACGTCTCGCACACAGCACGGCGTCCACTGGAAGAGGTTCTGGATGTCGCACTACGAATGATCATTCAACGCTGTCCCGATTCATATTCCACGTTCATCTTGTGTAACTGGAAGAGCAGCCTGATGGACAGGTATCGAAAGTCAACAAAATCGAACACTGATTTGTCACCCAAATCGAACACTTGTTCAATGGGTGACAAATCAGGCGAACGCGCTGCCCAAGGAAGACGTGGCACATATTGAGCATCCAGGAGCTGTAAGACATTCCGCACCACATGTGATCTGGCATTGTCCTGTTGAAAGATCGCATCGGAGACCGTTTGCAGATATGGCAGAACTTCAATCCCCACAACTTCCGCCATGTATCGCAGGCTTGTCATTGTTCTTGGAATGCGCAGGAGGGACCGTCTAAGGAACCCACAACACCATATACACCAGAGCGCTCGGTGTCTAGCCTGTATGGCGCTGCATAGAGCATGCCTCCAGCATCCATTCATCACCCACTGTGTCGCAGTACAAATACGAGAGTTCTAACAAAAGTTCTGCACATTGTCCATTTTTTGAGAAAAGGGTGAAGTAACGGAGAAAACTTACCTTATTGCCGTTCAATATACTCCCCTCCACTGCTAATGACAGCTTACCAGCGGTGAGGTAGGTCCACGATGCCCCGTAATACGCCATTTTTGTTCAGCTGTCGTATTACTCGGGTCTCCTCCACCGATTCGTAGCAGATGACACGGAGCCGATTTTTTAACTTTCGGAAAAGATCAAAGTAGGATGGACTGAGATCAGGACTGTATGGTGGGTGGGATAAAGTTTTCCAGCCATATTTCGACACAAGTCTAGATACCGACGCTACCCCATGACACGATGCGTTGCCATGCAGCAAGATTGCTTCCGCTTCCAACAGGTTGGGGCGATTTTGACGAATTTTCGGTCTCAAATTTTGTCCGCATCAAATCACGATAATATTGTGCGTTGACATTTTGCCCCACCAGCACTCGATCAGAGACCACAGCACCCTGAGCATCGTACGCAAAAATCATCATTTGCTTTACTTTGGATTGCTGCCGACGACACTTTGAAGGGCGTGGGGAAATTGGATGCCCCCATTCCGCTAATTGTGACTTGAGTTCCGGCTCAAAATCACGGGTTCAAGTGTCATCAATTGCGACAATTCTGTTCAGGAAGGTGTCTCCTCCCTTTCAAACCTGTGGAGGTGATCCTGTGCGATGCTCACTCTGGCTGCCTTCTGCTCGGGGGTGAGTGGATGGAGCACCCAGCGCGCGGTGATTTTTCATTTTCCCAGTGAGTTGATCAAAACCCGGTGGACAAGTTTTCCTGATGAGCAAACGCGATTCGCTTTGAGAAGCGTTCCAGGAATGGTGACAGATGTTTTGTCTTTCGCCGCTTAAGGGCGGCCTGAGCTGTGATCACCTTCGATGCTGCTTCGGCCCTCCCCAAAGCGCATGCCCAGCATAGAAATTGTGCTTCGATCAAGAGTTCCTTCCTTCTTGTAAAGCAGTGTGGATCTGTGTGGGAGTTTTCCCCTGCAGAGTTTCTATTTTCACGTACGAGAGCTGGTTTAACGCCGTGACTCGATCTGAAGAGCTGCTTACTTCCATTTCTAAACCCTCTCACGTCCACACAGCAAATGATAGCGCTTCGTTCTGACACCACTGCGTTGCTGAGAGTCTGACCTTGACGCAATCATTTTCCCGATTGCATCATCCGCAACCGTTTTAGATTGGCGTGTGCAGAACTTTTTTATGACACTCGTATAAGTCTGACCTTGACATGACGCAATCATTTTCCCGATTGCATCATCCGCTTCCGTTTTAGATTAGCGTGTGCAGAACTTTTGTTATGACCCTCGTATAAGTCTTACCTTGACATGACGCAATCATTTTCCCGATTGTGTCATCCGCTTCTGTTTTAGATTAGCGTGTGCAGAACTTTTGTTATGACCCTCGTATAAGCCTGACCTTGACATGACGCAATCATTTTCCCGATTGCATCATCCGCTTCCGTTTTAGATTAGCGTGTGCAGAACTTTTGTTATGATCCTCGTATAAGTCTGACCTTGACATGACGCAATCATGTTCCCGATTGCATCATCCGCTTCCGTTTTAGATTAGCGTGTGCAGAACTTTTGTTATGACCCTCGTATAAGTCTTACCTTGACATGACGCAATCATTTTCCCGATTGTGTCATCCGCTTCTGTTTTAGATTAGCGTGTGCAGAACTTTTGTTATGATCCTCGTATAAGTCTGACCTTGACATGACGCAATCATGTTCCCGATTGCATCATCCGCTTCCGTTTTAGATTAGCGTGTGCAGAACTTTTGTTATGACCCTCGTATAAGTCTGACCTTGACATGACGCAATCATTTTCCCGATTGTGTCATCCGCTTCTGTTTTAGATTAGCGTGTGCAGAACTTTTGTTATGATCCTCGTATAAGTCTGACCTTGACATGACGCAATCATGTTCCCGATTGCATCATCCGCTTCTGTTTTAGATTAGCGTGTGCAGAACTTTTGTTATGACCCTCGTATACGTCCATAATGGGACATTAGGTTGAATCGCTACTCGTCTGAAAACACTACACTGTTAAAAAAAATCTGGTTAAAAATGAGATCCTGAACCTACTCGGTTTTTTCAAAAGTACAATCGTATCGTAAACGAGTACATGATATGCTCAAATATAAGTAACCAAACGTACTTACAAATAACTGCGTCAATAAATATAAATATAATTTCGTATTACTTTAAAGTTCAAAAAGTAGGAACTCGTATTACTTTCTTTTAAGTATTATAGATTTGAAGAGAAATTGTTTAATAAATGTGTAAAGTGACACACATAAATAATTAGTACAACAAAGTCACTGATCACAAGTAATTTAATTATGCATAAAGTAGATCACAAGTAATTTAATTATGCATAAAGTATCTTTGTGTACGTGTTTTCATTAATGTTTGTGGCAATCTCATAAATAATATATTGTCGCTTCATCAGTATATTTGTCATAAAATTGTGCGGTACATTTGCCCAGCATATGACAACGAGTGCATCTATTATCCCAGATGTGACATCGAATAATATACTACCAGTTGATTATACTAATAAACGTGTATGTATGGAGTACACGGATTCCAAATTTGAAATCAAGCAGCGGATGGCTGAGTGGTTAGAGATTCAGACTGCTGATAGAGGGACCTAGGTTCGAACCTGGCGTAGTGGTGTGAATTTTTAACAATCGCTGAATATCCGCCGTGCATTGGACGAGCACGTTAAGTGACGGCTCCCGGTTAGGAATCCCCCGGTTACATATAAAGGTGTTCATTCCTAAGCCTCTCTAATTTCTCTCTGCCTTCTACGTGCAAAATCGTACGCTTGTACGGTGGCACCATCTAGTGGGTTCTCCCTCACTTACAAACTATCCTGTCAAAATAGCTAGATCCGTTGTAACTTCCTTCAGTTTGCGTGCCCTTCCCTGGCACAGAAACTGAATGAAATTAGAGCACATATATTTGAAATATATGGATTTGTTTTAGTATATTTGAAATACATGCACCCAAAACTGAGTACATATATTTAAAATTAGAAATACCAGATATACTCACAATTGATTCCCTGTATGTACTAAAAAATGAGACACAGATACATACTCGGAGCTATTATAAGCCCAGAATGTACTAAAAAACGAGTACATTTTGCTTATTTCTAAGTAGCAATTTTTAACAGTGTATGTTATGACATTCGTCACGTCAGTGTCTGCGTTCTTTGACCCATTGCAGCTGCTGGCGTCTGTAGTTTTAGTTCAACGGAAGTTGAAGCAACAGAGGACGAGTGAAGAAGCCTCCCTGACGCAAATGGAGTCGGAGAGAGCTTGCAGACAATCCTTTAATTTTAATGTTGTGCTAACCTTCGGGATGTGGCTGTTCGATACGTCAACACCATATGGTAGATATGACTGTCTTTCCGTGCGTTCGTACGTCGTTTAGCTTCAGACCCCTCACGTCTGCATGCCAGACCTTCTTCTCCCTAAGGCCGCCATATTCGTATTATTGTGCTCCTGTTTCGTCCAACACATCGGCCTCGCTCAAAGTCAATCTCATAGACTCCGCTGGGATATACTCAGTTGCTACCACTATCTTGCTGCCTCAATTTCCGCGAGTTGACTATGGTAACTTGCCCTGTACGTCTAGTTTTTATACCTCCTGCGGGACAGCTATGACGGCGTGGCTGGCATAAATCATTTGCGGTAGCGCTGCGGTTGTAAACATTTGCACCTCCTCACCTGACCTACTCATCGTGCGAGTATCATTCCAATCTCAACCCTTTTTCTGGTGTTTCATTTTCGACAAACAGTAGCGTATTAATTTCAAGGCATTCCTGTTTTCAAATTGGACTTTTAGGAGCATAGTTATTGCAGAAAACGCAACTTATCTTTGCGCTGCTTTGCGGAAAATCTGTGTCTTATTTGAAAATGGAACTATACTCAAGTGCTCTTCGTTTTAAATGGTATAGAAAGAAAGAAGGAATTTTCGAAATTTGATATTTAGAGCAAATAATGTGGGGAAAAATGTGTATTGGGGTCCGATGCATGGTTAAAATGATTCATTGGATGATTATTATGATGTATTACACGATGGGGTGTATCCAGTTGATATCCTAGACCAATAGTACATCGGACGCTCAAAGGGTTCAAAAAGTACGTTAGACGCTTAAAAGGTTAAAATGATGTTATAGCACGATGCGGTTTAACCTGTAAATATACTAGAGCAGAGATGTGGAACCTTTTCATGTTGGAAGGCCGCATTAAGTTACTTATAATCTAACAAGTTAGTAAAATCATGCGATGCATTGATTATGATACGCTTTCCAACATACTAGAAATCATTACTCAAGTTATGGGATATTTACTGTGGAATAAATCTCGCTCCTGTGCCCTGACTTGATCAGATCATATGTAGAGTATTTTAGGAAAGGCGTATCTGACCCCAGGTCTTAAACAACCCTTAGAAATAGGAAGCTAGGAGATTTGGGCTAGAGTGCCCGATAGGAGAGTGACACGGAAGCGAAGTAGAAATGTGCCCTGACTTTTGACCCTATTTCGATGATATTCAACAGAACCGGTTCAGTTTACCTCCGGAACAACATGATAAAGTTTTGTTTCAATCGAAGCATTTTTACGTAAGTTATGACGCACTAGGTGAAAGCCTGTCAATAATGACAGGGGAAAATAAAATTTATGATTCAGAAATTATTGACATTTATTTATTGTGTTTTTGAGTTCCAGGTCAATAGTTGGCTCGCAGCTCGACATTAGGTCGACGTTGGCTCACAACTTTCTGAATATTTCCCGAGCAGTCGATTATGGAATTCGATACGACGGGTTGTCTGTTTATTCTGTGTTTTGTATAAAACCTTTAATCCCTATTTCGTCAACACTTCCTGGTACACAGCATTTTTCGTATACACTGACTGTGAACCCTGTATCAATTTCCCCTGTTCTTTTCCGTGAACTATTTTTATCTTGACATCGGCAGATTATTATTATTATTATTATTATTGGAGGTTTAACGACCACCGCGAGCAACTCAATGGGCTATAAGCAGTCGCCCGTCCCTAATTTAGGGTCACTGGTTCCAGGGAAGGGAGAGAGCCAGTGCCGTAAGACAAACACAACATCCATGCCTGACCGGTATTCGAACCCGGACCCCTTACGGACGAATGATCAGGGGCCAGCGCCTTAGACCACTGCGCCACCGGGGCGGCCGTCGGCAGATCGTCGTACTCTTAACGTTGCCACATACAGATGGCTAAACACCGGTTCAGGTAGTGAACCAAAATTTCTGATGCAAAGTTTTCGTATATCTGAAGAGTTGACGTGTGACGTAACGCATCTCTGACGTCATGTGAGATTGTTTTGGATTAGATGACGTCACACCAGCAGCTAGTACGAGGCAATCACGCTAGCGTTTTGTTGTTGTTGTTGTTGTTGTTGGTTGCAGCGTTAACGACCACAGTGAGCAACTCGACGGGTTATAAGCAGTCGCCCGTCACTAATTAAGGGCCGCTAGTTCCAGGGAAGGGAGAGAGCCAGTGCCGTAAGACAAACACAACATCCATGTCTCACCGTGAATCGAACCTGGACCCCTTCCGGACGCATGATCGGAAGCCATTGCTTAGACCATTGCGCCTAAGGGACGGCCGCCTGATAGATTAAGATCTGCAGAACGCTACAAAAGATACTAATTATTGTAATTTATTATAAATTATTAATGACCGGGTACTTTGTGAGTGCTTATTTCTAATGTTTCATTTAAATAGGTAGTACATATTTAAATGAAACATTAGAAATAAGCACACACAAATACCTAATGTTTTCTTGCATGATATATTTTGAATTCTCAAAATCCGGAGGAATGAAAACGAATGTAATATTTTGTTTCATCCACGATTTTGATGCTATAATGCTTGAAAATTTATCTGTAATGCATGTGGCCGGATACTTTTGTGACAAACTATAAATCGCACGCAAGCACTTTGCCGCTCAGTTGAACTGCCATCTTGTGAACACGCACCTTCCAATTTAATGGCTGTTCAAGATCATGTCAACGCAACTCTTCTGGGATTGAATACTTAGCTCTTGCTGCCTTTTTTTTTTTTTTTTTTTATAGTGAGCCATGTGCAGGGCAAGCCAAAAGTCACTGTTCACCTGGCACAGTTGTCACGTATATGGTCCCCTCGAAGAATATAGGCCCAATTATGCGGCTTCGAGATATCGCACACCACACACCAATCATGTAATGACATTTCGTGTATCTGATGTGGATTATTGGAAGGCTACGTACGACTGTTTTGGCTGTCCGTATATATCCTGATAAGTGTAACAGCGCCTCATCGAATAAAAACCTGGTCCGGAATACTCTCTCCGTTGTCATTAAGGAAATCTTTGAACCATCTGCAATATTCCAAACTAGAGATGAGTTCAGGCTCAATTTTAGGAGCCCGGGCCAGACCCGCTTTCTTTGATTACATGTGTTTGCTGAGACATACTACGCATAAAGCCAAAGGTTCTAAAATGTGGATTTGAAAATAAATAAATAATCAACGTGCCCTTCGACTGTATCAGGGGAATCAGTAATTTTGGTAAAAGCTGAAGAAAAGAAAATCGTTTAGAAACAAAAAATTCCATTCGTTATTTCTTTTTGATTTCTAAATTTACTTTTATTTTGAATAAATAAAATTATAAAACGTACAACGCCGTGCAGACAGTTGCAAGTGTTTGAAATTTTGACTCTAGGAAACTAATCTTTGCAATATAATTTACATATATGCTAATTGGTAAAGGTAGTTTAGAGTGATGTAGTGAAATATAAAAAAAAAAAAAGCAGGTAGGGAAATTTCCAAAACTAAAAAAAAAAAAAAGAACGTAAAAGCATTCCAGACCAGATTATTCTGCATTTTGTAACATTAATAAAGCTTTGCGTTTAATAGTATAATAATCACAATATTATCATATGTGTGTGCAGTTTCCAGATCATGTTCATCATGAAAAAAGAGAGAGAGAGAATTGCATCTAATGCCTCAGCGCTTCAACTTGATCTTCTTTTCTCTAAAACTCGACCTGATGCACTATAAACGAATGTCACCCCAAAAATCGCGGGAGTGAAGAAATTTAAAAAAATAAATAACAATACTTCTAACCGCATAATTTTGGAAATTAATACATCATTTTAAAGATAAGATTCTTGATTTTTAATAAAATACAAAAAATGGGAATGTGAGTTTTTCCCAGTTTTTCGATACCAGACCTCCTTAAACTAATCCTTGCTTGGACCATAGCTTTGGACAATGTACATATAATGCAAGTCTTGCTTAGCAAAATCTATCTTGCAATGGCAGCTAGCTTAGGAAATTGAAATTCATTCCACCATGGTAGCAAATCCACAAAGAAATTCAACACGTGTAATTCAACCGGGCTAGGAATTACACGTGTTGAATTAATTACAGTAATGAAATTCAAGACGTGTAATTCCGAGCCCGGGCTTTTCGGTAGTTAATAAAGTCTGAGCCCGTCCGAGCCCGGGCCTGAGGTGCTCTCTATTCCAAACGCTTATTGCAGTCTGTGTGTTTCAGTTCGTGCACTGTTCTGATTTTGTACGGGCAGAGCTGCTGTCGCGCCTTCAGTGTCCTCCGGGTGCTGCTGTACAACACACCTGCTTGTTGTGTCAATTTTCAATCTAATTTCTTTGGACTTTTAGTGATGAGAGCGGAAATGTCGTCCACATTTCCCACTGTTCACACTCGCTGCCTACCGCTTCTCGGAGCATCTCTCACTGATCTGGTTTTATGAAACTTTTCAATCAACCGCCTCACTGCATTGCGATGGAGGGCTTCAGTATCGGAAAATTGTTCTCTGTACTTACGTTTTACTTCGTCCGTATATTCACCTTCACTACGGAACACATGTTCAATCAGAAACATTCGGCCCTCAAGCGACAACACCATGTTCAACCTGCTACTGTGACGCCTCGCTACTGATGGATTCAATCATGGCCAGACGGCGGATATACCGGCTGCGTCGTTCAAGGTCAAGCAGGATGCGCGTAACCCTGCCCCAAACACACGAATATTGTCCATTCACAACATGTACGTGCGTGGTATCTACACTTTATAGATTTCTTATTATTATTTCTTTTCACAGTACGTCAGGTGCACAGGGACTTTTGACTCACCCTGTAGCAGTTAAAAGAAAATTAATAAATGTTTTTGTGTTATTTTCTATTAATTATCGCAGGCTCTGAAAGGTTTGGCAGTTTGTGAATTAACTGTTCATTTTGAAGAAAATTGTTTTGCTGCAGAACTTCTGTTATTAAAGGGAACGCGGTGAAGTGGAACGAATGCACTTTAAAAAGAGTAATGCATTTTCTGTACCCTATGATATTTCTTCCTTTCAAAACAGAACGACGAGCCATTTTACACTGAATGATATATACTCAAGCTCAAGAATTAACAAAGCTCACGATTCCTTTCTTTTCTTTTTTTGTTTTTTTCCCTTTCGCAATTCATTCGGAGAAAAGACTTAGAACTTCGAAGATGTTTCTTGTCCCATTCCGAAAGTTGCGAAGCTTTAAAATTAATAGAATTATTTCGCTCTTACAGTTTAATCATGCCAATCGGGCGAAATGTAGATCCAGAAGGAAAGAAAAAAAAAGTTCCTTGAGTCATGTGATGTGTAAATCAAAATGGAACGCCACTGAACAAAAACTCCAAGTTCTTGAGAATTCCTCGCTTCCAAGTGTCATTACCTCTCTCCTTAAAGAGGAGACTAAAGTCGTTAAGTTCCTCCAGTCATCCTTTGCTCAATACCTTGAATGGGAAATGACCTCAGATGACAGTTTGAGAAATGTTCTCTGGGTTCTTTTTCGTCTCTTAGCTCCTCCCATTCAGTTTGCAGCATCGCCATTTTGATTCCTTCTTTATTTTATTCGGAGCTCGTCTTTTTGAGATAACGCATTCAAATCAGATACGTGCAGAAGGCCCTCGCTTGCTAAGTAACATTCATCGATGGACATCAAACTGAAGAACATGTTATGAAGACAGGGAGAAAAAAAAGTTACAAATCTTCCAGAAGTGCAAATGAATAAGATTATTTTCAGCATTCACTGATTTGTTTCACATCATGAGCTCAACTTCATGAATTTTTATGTTACATCGGATAGAAAATTGCCTCAACTGCTTTAAGTTGCATCTAGATATCTGAAAATGTTCTTACTTGGGGAAAGGGGAGGAGGAGGCCTTTCACTAGAGCCAGAAAATTCGAATAACAAATCACTATCCTACTCTTGAACCAAGAATTATCTGCAGGTTAAAATTTCATACGCGCAGTCTATAACTTCTTTTTTTGTTTGGAAGTTTAACGACCACAATGGCCGCCCCAGTGGCGGAATGGACTAAGCCAATGGTTCCCAAAGTGTGCGCCGCGGCGCCCTGAGGAGCCGCGAAGTATAACAAAATTTTCATAATTTTATTTCCATTTTCAGTTCAATATGATAGGACGCGACATCTAGCGGACCTGGTGCAAACCAGTAACTCACTTAGTAATAACTGTTTGCAAAAGCCTCTACAAATGGTTCCTAGATGGCGCTCTACAATGTTACAAGCGTGAGGTTCCCCCACACCACACGATTGCCGCCCAATGGATGCACGTGTGTGTGTTCCGCGCGGCCGCTACCGGAAGTATCCTGAGCTTTCGCACCAGCCCCCGTGCATCTGATAAACATTCCTCCCTCGTTCTCTGAGCGTCTAGATATGAGACTCTCAGTCCAGAGTTCTCGAGAAGGTCACCAGATCCTTTAAATATGATCATCCGTTGTCATTTGTGACTCATTGCGGTAATAAACAGGCTAATCCATCCCACTAATTATAATTAGTTGAATTTTTTCAATGCAACTTTTTTGTGATCTTCAATACGTGCTTTATTTATTTTTACCTAAGTGTATTGCTAGAATTTGACATAGGTGCTTTGGGAAAACCTAGATTCATCAAGAGCGCCGAGAATCGAAAAAGCTTGGGAACCACTGGTCTAAGTGATGGCTTCTGATCATTCGTCCCAGAAGTGTCCGAGTTCGAATCCCGGTGAGGCATGGATGTTGTGTTTGTCTTACGGCACTGGTTCTTTCCCTTCCCTGGAACCAGTGACCCTAAATTAGGGACGGGCGACTGCTTATAGCCCATTGAGTTGCTCACGGTGGTCGTTAAACCTCCAATCAAGGAAAAAAAACTACCACCGTGAGCTACTCAATGGGCTATAAGCAGTTGCCCGTCCCTAATTTAAGGCTACTGGTTCCAGAGAAGGGAGATAGTCTGCGCCAGAGTTGGAAACTGCTCAAAAATTTTAGACCCGGATCCGACCGTCACATAATTGGACCCGACCCGGACAAATGCGCTTTCAACAATAATACAGGGTGTCAGAGAATTATTGGACACATTACAAAATTACGTACAAAAAAAAAAAAAAAAAAAACTATGAGCATTGTCTGTTTTTCCATGTCACGTATTACTAACACGGTTTCTATATTTTTGTTTTGCAGAATTGTTATTCCCAGAATCCGATAGATGGCGCTAGGTGTGGCCTGATGAGGAATGAATGGGAAACGCACAATCAGTAGTCATGTCATCCGTACAGCAGAAGGCGATGTGTGTGTTACGGCTTGCAGAATTAAAGAATGTCATTAAAGTTAAAAGACGGTACCGTTTAGAGTATGGTTGTAATCCTCCTTCAACGACTTCAATTAAGCGATGGATGAAACAGCTTAAAGAAACTGGCAATGTGGAACATCGTGGAGGGGCCGGTAGGCCTGGCGTTTGCGGTGAGACGGTTGACTAAGTTAAAGAAAGTTTCCGATGAAGCCCCAGGAAATCCGTTCGTAAAGCAAGCACAGAACTGTGCATTCCGAAATCGACAGTTCACGATATCTTGCACAAGAAATTAAAGTTACATGCTTATAAAATTCAAATAGTGCAAAAGATGCATGTAAATGATCCCACTCTGCGATGCGATTTCGCTGTGGATATGCTGCATCGAGTGGAAAACGCCGAAAACTTTCTCAGTACTGTAATTTTTAGTGATGAATCCACATTTCATGTATCAGGTATTGTGATTCGTCACATCTGTAGGATATGGGGCAGTGGACCGCCTCATGCTGCTATTGAACTGGAACGTGATTCTCCAAAAGTTAATGTGTGGTGCGTCCTATCAAAAAGAGAAGTGATTGGCCCTTTCTTCTTCTGTGAAAAAGCCAGAAATGGTGACATTTACTTGGATATGCTAGAAAATTTCGCTATACCCCAGATCAAAAGATATGACAACGTCGTTTTCCAACAAGGCCTCCGCATTGGTCAACGTGTGTGTACGTAAGTGCCTAAATGAGCATTTTCCCAACAGATGAATTGGGCGTGGTGGACCACTTCCGTGACCTCCTCGCTCTCCAGATCTAACTCTATTGGATTATTTCACGTGGGGTTATGTGAAGGATCTTGTCTATCAGACGCCTTGTACTGATTTGCAGGAACTGAAGCAGCGTATCACAGTTGCTATTAATTCCATAACTCCTCAGATGCTTGCCAATACATGGCATGAAATCAAGTATCGCTTGGACGTACTACGAGCAACCAAGGGATCTCACATCGAAATTTATTAACTTGTATAGTTACATTGTAAGTTAGTACAGTCAGTTTCTTTCTATCTGTTCAATGTGTTGTTTTATATAATTTTGTAATGTGTCCAATAATTCTCGGACACCCTATATATATATATATAGGGCGTTCAAATCTAAGGTACTGACCGCTGTGGATATCTTCGGTTTACACAGATTTTTTTTTTTTTTTTGATTGGAGGTTTAACGACCTCCGTGAGCAACTCAATGGGCTATAAATTGCCGCACGTCCTGAATTTAAGGCCACTTGTTCCAGGGAAGGGAGTGAGCAGCGCCGTAAGGCAAACACAACATCCATGAATGTGTTTTTACTGTATTTCCTTACAGGAATCCGGCGTCTATTTGAAATGTTTAATTAAATATTTCACCCCGTCCTAGGTCGGGCAACAACCCCTATATATGAATATTTTTTTCAAAGCTTAAAAGGAGTCATCCTAGGACTGGCTGTAGGCTGCTACTATTCAAAATAATGAGGGAAAATTCATAACATTATGTTTCACAACTGTTTCATAGTAACAGAAGACATTGAGTGAGCATCAGAATTTTTTAAATGGCCGAGAGAAAATCTTAGATAGAAAATAAGCCTGAATCTTTCATTCTGGACCAAATAAGAAATATGCATTTTAAAGTGTTTCTATATACTGTATGTATAAATAGGGCTAATAAAAACATATTTATCTTTTAGTCCTTTCTGCGCTGTGTGTTATAACGAAGTAAATTTCTCCGTCATTTCTGTCCACGCCAGGATTCGAACCCGGATCCCCTCACTCTGGAATAAGTCACTCTACCAATTGAGCTACGCGGATGTTTTATTCTGATTCCTATCTACCTTTATGTCGTGTGCGTCCTTCTGGCAGGTACGTCACATCTCCTGGTACGTTACATCATCTCCCCCTTGTTATTATTTTTTTCTTTTTCGAAGCGCTGGAGAAGGGATTCTCTGATTTTTCCTATCTCGCGGTGTGGAAAGAACATCACACCAATGCGAGATTTTGAACGGTCGGGTCATCCGGATAGTTCGGGCGCCATTATAACGAAGTAAATTTCTCCGTCATTTTTATCAGCGCCGGGTTTCGAACCCGGATCCTCTCATTCCGGAATAAGTTGCTCTACCAATTGAGCTACGCGGACGTTTGTTCTGACTACTATCTGCCTTTATGTTGTGTGCGTCCTTCTGGCAGGTACGTCACATCTTCTGGTACGTTACAGTGTAAGAAGGGGTCTTACGAGATGTGCCCTTAAGGGGACCAGCCCTAAAAAAATTATGCAATTTTTTTTTATTTCAATTTTTTTTTTTACAGACTTTGCTGAATCGAATGGTATACAACACTTGATAAACAGAAAATAATTTGTAGGCGAAAAAATGTTCGAAATTAGGCATACAAGTTGCACAAGTAGGCGTGCCCAGCCACATCTGAGCAAGCATGAGACGGTCGAATATCTGTCGTCATTCTGGGAAGAAGGAAAAACGGATTCTAGAAGGTGCGGAAAAGCAAAGGAAGGCGCGGCGAGCAGAAAGCTGAAGTTCAGCACAGCAGAGGAAAAGGAGTATGACGCGAGAGGCTTGTAATCACAGGTCTTCGTTTTTTGCCTCCCTGAAAAGTTGTGGTTTTGTACATTTAGGAACATTTTTCTCATAAACCACTGAAGATAATGGCTTGAAATTTTTTTTTATATCTTACTGTATATATCAACAACCACCTGAACTAGAATCATGACTAAATAATGTACCCAATTAAAATAATAAATACAATTGCTAACGAAAACGTCAGCAAAATCGACAGCAATTTTGATTAATTAATACAAAATTAATTGATTGACCGATTACGATAATTCTAGCCCAGGTGTTGTATAATATCCTTAGGAAAATGCATGCCAAGTTTGCAATTGATAGGCCAAATCTATCGTGAGAAACATGTACTTAAGTACATCGAGACCTCCCATAAGGTTAACATGCGAAGCCTAAAAAGGAACTGGTCCCCTTAAGGATTGCAATAATCGATGTGCCGTACAATTTATTTTCGTTCCTAGTGTGGCTCGAGAGGTCCAAGCAGCAGATACAGGAATCAAGAACGCACTGGCATCTGTATTAAGGCTTAGGCAGCTAAATGTAATAAAAGTGGAAGGTTGTAGACTCCACTTTACGGTCTCCCGGAAACTGATCATCACTTTAAAGCGGGGTTTATTTCGGAAAAAAGAGCCGAGATAGTCCTATCATAAGGATATATGCGTGGCCATTATGTTCCTTTTAGGTCGCGATGTGGGCAAGGGAAAGATTTAGGTTCTACTGAGGCAAGTCCCCGAGCATAAATCAGAGAATGGCGGTGGGAATTCGCTGTCCTAAGCAAACCCCATCTCCTCATCCTCCGACTCCTTTTTCCACTTTACGCTTAGTAGACAGAACGGCGCCTAATCTCTTCCTATTCCAGGCTGCTCGCGGAATCGACAACGTCATCAAAATTAACTACGGTTCACCTGCAAATTCTCGTTCCTTTATTGGGAGAAATCTTAATCTGTCAGATATTCTCTCCGTGATTTCAAAGCATCGAAGCTTTCCTCGCACGAAGAAAATGTTGTAATAATGGAAACCATGAAATTCAGCACAGATGAATGTGATTTGTAAGTAAAAATGGCTAAAGCTTGATGAAGATATTTTGTACAAAAAAAATGTATGATACAATAATAAACCAGTGACAGTAATAAGAAATTTAAGTATATATAGACAAGTATAAAATTACTTTAATCACGTTTGAAATTCTGAGTAAAAACAGAAATCCAAACATCTGTGTGTTACTTGAATTTTCCGGTCTAAATGTTCTTGAAAGT
Source organism: Macrothele yani (assembly GCA_039090855.1). Taxonomy (NCBI): domain Eukaryota; kingdom Metazoa; phylum Arthropoda; class Arachnida; order Araneae; family Macrothelidae; genus Macrothele; species Macrothele yani. The sequence goes on from CM077011.1 coordinate 35,671,083, forward strand.
GCTGAAGAGCCCGGATCTGGATTTCTGAAACCACTTTCTGAAACCAGCCCGGATTCGGTTTCATTTCTGAAACCTTCAGAATGAAACCGAATCCCTAATATTTAAAACTTAAGGTGGAGATAAAGGCATATCCAATGCTGCCTTCTGCTCATAGATAAGGCTGAAAATCGAGCTGTTTTTGCCACTCCCTCTAGTGGGGGGTCTTAATTTCGTGAGTGAATTTCGTGAAGCCTTTCCCTTATCAGATGATGATTTCTGAAAAACTTCTTCTGTCAGCATCTTAGATTACCAGAATCTGATTTCTGATTTACATAAGTTTGAGGGTAAAAATAAAATAAACTATGATTTATTAGGGGTATGTCCTCAAATAAATCATTTACACCCTCGCTAGCGGAAACTGCAGGGGTCTAACCGGCAGGTGACCCGTGCTGTCAGTTCATACATGAAGCCAAGCATGGCGGTCGCTAAAGTTCATTCGAGGCACTGTTTGTTATTCATGTTTAATTTAGGGAAAAGTGCGAGTGAAGCATATGGTTCAATATGTCAGGCGTATGGCGAAACGGTTATGGGTGAGCGGACATGTCGAGAATGGTTTGCCAGGTTTAAGAAAGGTGATCTAAACTTGGAAGACAAGCCACGTGCAGGTATACTTCAGGAACTCGCAGACGAGGAGCTGGAATAGCTGTTGCAAGGGGATGCCACTCAATTGACCACGCAACTGGCGAAACGTTTGAAAGTGGCTCAATCGACGGTGGTACGGCGTCTGCAGGCCTTGGGGAAGATCGAGAAGATTGGTAAGTGGGTTCCGCATACTTTAACGGAATATTGGTCAACGATTGGGCATTGGCATGCTGTTGCTGAAGAGATTTGAAGGGAAGAATTTCTTGTGCAAGTTTGTCACCGGGGATGAAAAATGGGTCTATTGCGACAACCCCGTACGCAAGCGATCCTGGGCTGACCCAGGCCAGCCATCAACATCCACTGCAAAACAGCATATCCACGGGGAAAAGGTGCTGTTGTGTGTGTGTGGTGGGATATGCATGAAATGCTGTACTTCGAACTGTTGAAACAGGGCGAAATAATCACTGCACAACAATATAGCGATCAGTTGATGAAACTGAACGCCGCAATCAAGGAAAAACGCCCATGAACAGGTAAAGGACGCCACCCAGTCAACCTGTTACACGATAATGCCAGACCACATGTCGGTTCCACCATGAAATCAACCCTTGAACAGTTACACTGGGAGGTTTTACGCACCCAGCTTACTCCACGGACATTACACCCTCAGACTTTTATCTGTTTCGCTCTATGCAACGTGCCCTAGCCCAACAGCGGTTCGCCTCAGTTCCAGAGGTGGAAAATTTCGTCACTGCGTTCTTCAGCTCAAAATCCGAGTCCTTCTACCACAGGGGCATTCATTTGTTGCCTGAAAAATGACAAAAGGTCATTGATGCTAACGGCTAATATTTAGTTGAATGAATAATAATATCTTGACTGTTCCTGTCTCCTTTCTCCTTAAAGCGGAGGAAACGTTTGCATACCCCTAATAAATAATTACTGATATCCTAAATAAAAGTCTATAACCCCTCACTTACTATGGTTTGAATGAAAACTTTTAATATTCAAGAAAAAAGGTAAGGATGTGCCACGTTTTCAGTTCTTGTACGTAGAGCGCCACCTATTAATATGAAACACTACTCCAACACGCGGAAATTTAATTTTAAAATATTGACTGGTTTTTTCCCCTCAAATTTGCAAGTCATTGACTATAGTTGAGTGTCTTCTTCGCCCGTGAGCCAATTTTCACGAGTCGGGAAATATTTCTTGTACGTAAACTTACGTAACTCAATTTTGACGATTGCAAGTATAGCGGCGAATTTTCACTTGACGTCCACTGGATAAATTATTTTTACGCGTATATGCAAGCTCGTGCTGGGACAAATTATTTCTGTAGTCAGAAAGGTGATATACGCGGGAATAGAGTTGAATTTCATTTAAGAGTTATGTCGTAATGTGCGGGCGAAGGGTGTTAATTATTTCATACTACGCAATCTCGCACTCGATAGACTTCCTTAAGAAAACATCTGTCCCTATGATAAAAAAAAACATTGACACTATCCGAAACATAAGAATATACAAAAAGTTGTCGATCAAAAAGTAATACACAATCGGTCATAAAAAGTTTCCGATAGCCCTTACAAAAAACAAATTTGGTAGAAATAATGAGCCATCCTTCATTTATGTAACACGAAGCGAAGACTGCTTTGTTAAATAATTGTTACATAGCGCAGCTAGAAGCCCTACCGAGTCGGGCATAACTGAGTGTGGGTCCCATCCACCAACGAGAAGTATTTCAATTTCAAACAGAGATCATCGCTGTTTCCACGTTTATAAGTGAGTCACGGAAAAATTCTCATTGGCCGCCACCAAGCATAGAATATCCGGCGCGTTACTAGAAGACCCGGGGTTCGATTCCCGGTGGCGGCTAATGATAATTTTTCCGTGACTCACTTATAAACGTGGAAAAAGCGATGACCCTTGTTTGATGTTTCTAGTTCACGTCAAATGTCTGTATTAATTATTCATTCGCCTTCTAATTATTTGTTCAGTTGCTGCTTACCATCTTTGGTGAATCCCCAACATTGTCCGGGGCTCCAAGAAGCAACCTCCCAAATTGGCTTGGCAGTTAGTGTATGTGAGTCTGGAGGAATTCGAGGCCGCTGTGGTGCAGTGAAAGCATATCCGGCGCGTAACTGGAAGACCCAGGGTTCGATTCCCGTGGCCGCCCCGGTGGCGCAGTGGTCTAAGCGATAGCCTCTGATCATATGTCCGAAAGGGGTCCGGGTTCGAATCCCGGTGAGGCATGGATGTTGTGTTTGTCTTACGGCACTGGCTCTTTCCCTTCCCTGGAACCAGTGACCCTAAATTAGGGACGGGCGACTGCTTATAGCCCATTGAGTTGCTCACGGTGGTCGTTAAACCTCCAATAAAAAAAAATCCCGGTGGCGGCCAATGAGAATTAGTGATTGCTCTTTGGGCCGGTGGATTTTATTTTCAGACCAGAGGCCTTACTTTTGAAATAGTCGTAAAAGAAAGCACCTTCTTTCCACATTCGCTTGGTGTTCATTTTCCTGTTAAAAGCAATGCTTGACGATTATTCCCTCTATTATTAATAATATTGCTCATTTTACATTTAGAAATGCTAATTCCATGATTTTCACAGCATTTTCTTAATTACAGAATACGAATATTTCTCTTCGTAAAGAGCAGAAGCATAACCACAGCTTGTTTGCGTGCGCTATTCTCTTAGTAGACAATATTTAACTGTAGCAGATATTTCTTTCATGTTCATCTAACACGCTGTTGCCAGTTTCAATTCTTTGAACTTCTTTTATTTTCTGTAATTTCTTATCAAAAATGTTCTAAAAATGTGGGAACATCCTCTGTATATTTTGGGTTTCTCGCCAAGTTATCGCACCGTTTGACTTGGGTCGGATTCAGTCAAGTCCTCCAACTCGGCTTCATCGATAGCTTCTTCTGGTTTACCGCGTGGTTCACTTTCGAGGATCATGTCCCCAGACCGAAACTTAGAAAACCAACGTTGTGTATCGGGTTTCACTAAAGGGGGCCTTCCCCAAATGCTGCATTGAAGATGCGAGCTGCCGCCGATGCAAGTTTGAACTCAAACAGGGAAAGTGTACAAATTTGGCTCTGACTCATCGTCCCCGTCACTGTAGCGTAATCCCATTGCTCCTGAGTCAACTGACGAAATCACAAGCGTTTCACGAACAAGAAGCTTTTTTTTTTTTTTTTTTTGATTGGAGGTTTAACGACCACCGTGAGCAACTCAATGGGCTATAAGCAGTCGCCCGTCCCTAATTTAGGGTCACTGGTTCCAGGGAAGGGGGAGAACCAGTGCCGTAAGACAAACACAACATCCATGCCTCACCGGGATTTGAACCCGGACCCCCTTCGGACGAATGATCAGAGGCCATCGCTTAGACCACTGCGCCACCGGGGCGGCCAAGAAGCTTTAACGCTTTAAATTTACATATCGTTAATTCCTAAATTATCAGCCTACTGCACTAGCTTGCAAACTCCTACCTTTCATCTGCGAAAACCTAATAGATTTCGGTTAAGGGGCTCTATGTTGAAAGGTAGTGAGCACGATTTCTCTATTTTATTGTTAATATTTTTTTTAGAGTCAAATTCTCGTTCATATTTGAACGTCTTTCGAAAAACTGCAGCTGAAATTGCTCAAGGTTTAGCTATTGGTATTCCTACACACGCGAAATCTTTTCTTTTCTCATTAAGAAAATCTTATACAATAAATTTTCTAAAAGTCATAAAATGTAAATAAGAATATTAACAGGACAGCGAGAAGCTTCCGCATCACCTCAAGCTACAACTGTTGCCACAAAAATCAGAGTAAGAACTTTTAATCTGTTAATATGTGTCCCTATAAAAAATAGGGACAAAACAAAGAAAAAGAGCGGAGTGAGGGGGAGAGTGAGAGAGAGAGAGAGAGAGAGAGGAAGCTGAGGGAAAAGAGGAAATATTCAAGGAACGGCTTTCTAATTTTCTTGCTTTTAAAACAGCACATGTCCCACTTTTCATGAATATGCTGATGAGATTTCGTCATCTGCCATTAGTGTTTAACAAGCATAATGCACTGGGCATTTTCATAAAGATAAAAACCTTAGCGAAATTCAACACTAAGCGTACATTTTTTTATTTTTCATTTTTTTTTCGCAGCAATTAGATTATACGCTGATTTTCACTGTACTCTCAAGATATTTAATTTATAACATCTCAGTTTCTTTCCCTCGTTTTATTTCTTCTGCAGTTTTATTAAACTTTGTGCAGTTTTTCAAACCAAAATAACAAAAAAAATCGTGAAACTTTTTCAAGCGTCTCTTTTTTCGGAGGTTTTGAAGAAATCCTTCCAAGTTATTTTTTTATGGCTGTAATATCCCCCAAAAGCACGACAACACATTAAATTGAAATAAGTTCTTTCGAATAATAGAAAAGTCACAGATTTTTGACAAGATTTTGATTTTTTTTTTCTGTTATTCTCCAATGAATTTCTCCAGCAAATGGAAATTCAATTTAAACAAATTCATGAGAAAGCTTTCTCAAACTTTGTGTCCCATTTTTCAAATCATTTTTAGAATGAAAAACCAATGCATTGTCTTGTGTTACACTTACAAGGAAAACGATCAAATGCAATGAAAGTGCAGAGCATTTTGTTCTATTGTTTGAGGATGTCAGTGTTATATCAGAGCAATTAATGCAATGAGCATTTTTATTCGAAAAGAAGTCCGACGTACAGCATTTGCTGTGGAGTTGCTGCTTTTTTTTTTTAATTACCACGCCCAACTTCCTTTGTCATCATAAAATTTGAATGCCTAAGATGACGGGGATTATCTGTGCCATATAGGGCAACGGATGGCCAAATATTCAACGTTCCTGACTGACACGGGAAGGTCTCAGGATCAATCCCAGTAGGAACTAACGCTATCCTGCTGCATTACTAACGCTATGCTCATTAAATCTTACTCTCTCTTTCATCTTTTCAAACGCTTCTCCCTCTTGTCATTCCCTTCTTCTTCTCTGCTTGTGTCTGATTAGTAGCTTGTTTGGCAGAAACTAACCCCTCACCCTTTGATTTCGCAGAAGGAGAGTCCGAACTCGTCTCCGGGTTCAATGTAGAGTACATAGGCGGTGATTCGCTTTAATTTTCTTCGCTGAATACTTAAGAATAATTACTCTAAGAATAATTTCTGTAATTATATATTGAGGTCATCTCGACTTACTATTCTATTGGATCCTTATCTGTATGATTTCATCAGCTTTTCCAATAGACAGAGGAAGGGAAAATTTCCCTTCTTCTGTCTATTGCTTTCTTCTTACTATTCTTTTCGATCTCAACTTTTAGATCTTAAACTTACACGGTTCATATTTTACTTAAACTAATTAACCAGGCCCTAAAGATATTTCCTTATACTCTGCTTTCAAAACAAAGATCTAATAAAACCACTTTACAACTTCATCCTGAATCCCCCCCCTCCCATAAAACTAAATATAATAAAAAAAAATGAAACTAAACCACCCATCTAAATCTCTATAAGGAAGCTCCACCTCCCGGGCTCCAACGCACACTAAAAAAATTCTGAAATTCACGGGCTTTCGGGAATTAACGAAGGATATTTCTGGTACAACCTTTTCCGTGAAATGACGGAAAGCAACCAGAATTTCACGGATTTTTCGTACCACGGGAAAATTCTGAATTTTTAGAAACCTGTCCGCACTTTCTTTCTTATATTGACGGTAAATTACCGTTTTGGAAATGTTTTAACGGTAAATTCTGAATTTTCAGAAACCTTTCCGCAATTCCTTTCATATATTAACGGAAAATCTTCGTTCTCACTTTTTTCCGTATCCGTATGATAAGAAACTACAGGTAATATGAGCTATTGGTGAGAATACTCGAGGTTTGATTAAACTTTTAAATTTCAATCGTCTGTCGAATTTTGAAGTTCCGTAGCGAGATCGGACAATGTGGATAGCATATCTAATGAATTTTGTTTATTGCAGCACAGGATATTTCTTCTCCTCAACCCAATTTTCCGCACGGCACTATTTATTATATATTGTGTTACTGTAAGAAACCGGGTACTTAACTTATTTTATAGATGTTTATACGATGCCTATGTATCAATCTTAGGACAACTTAAGAGAAAGCTATTATAGCTGTCAAGACTAAATTTTTCATTTTTTTTTGTGTGAAATGATACTATAAAAAAAGTACATTTCACCTTTTTTAAAGATAAATGAAAGTCATTGTCAGTTAAAAAAATCAAGTTGCAAAGCATTTTTTTGCTTCGAAAAATCAGGATGAAAAATGCTTAATTTGTGTAAAGTCCTCCTACAGAAAAAAAAAATATATTACAAACCTATTCAGAAAAATAATGAGCTCCAACAAAAAATAAAATGACTAAATCACTCGCGTTGATGACAAAAATCAAAATTTTTAACCTGGAGGAATTCGTTTTACGATGTACGTGCGCCACGCCACGTTCCCGAGCGTTCGTGGCTCAGCTTGTGTAAAGGCGCGCGTTCCCTGTTAAGCCAACTCAAATGCGTCGGGGTTTCGAACCTGTTAAGCCAACTGAAATGCGTCGGGGTTTCGAACCTGTGAAGCCAACTCAAATGCGTCGGGGTTTCGAACCTGTTAAGCCAACTCAAATGCGTCGGGGTTTCGGGAAGTACAGGGTCGTCGTTTTTGCGAAATTTCCGTTTAAATACGTAAAAACCTGAAATGGACTTTTCTGAAATAAACTGAATTTCTATCAACGGAAAATCTGTGAAAATACGGAAGTTGGAATATACGGGCACTTTTAAAAATGCAACTTTGCTGCACGTTATTTTCAGGAATTTTCCGTGAATTCACACCACTTAGTTTTTATAGTGCATGTTAAAAGAACTCAGTTTTCCACAATCATTCAAGACATCACTCGCCCCAAAAAGTAAGATCTTATTCTTCTCCCTGATTCATCACAAATTGGAAAACATAAAGAATTACTACTAACGCCACTAGAGGTACTACCCCCCTTCCCCCCACACACAATCGTTCTCGAAATAGCCCGCAAAATTGTAAGCATCTGCCGTGCATCGGGTGGGCACGTTAAACCGTCGGATCCGGAATAATAATAGCCTTCCCCCCTCCTACCCGGGTTATAAATGAAGACATCTTTCTATTTCGCTTCCGTGTGGCTTTCTTGTCGGGCACTCTAACCCAAATATCCTTGCTTCCTACTTCTAAGGGTTGTTTAAGACCTGAGATCAATGACTCCCTTCCTAAAATCCTCTCCATCAATCTAAAATCTCTGAGACTTATATACGAAGTATACAGATGGCTATGTAATAACGACACTGTGCTTTTGGCAAGCCGCTAAGCCGTTGAACTCCGGGTATTGCCTCCTCCCTGGTTATAAAATTAGGGCGCCTTTCTACCTTCTTTTCCGTATGACTTTTTTGTCGGGCACTGTAGCCCAAATCTCTTAGCTTCCTACTTGTAAGAGTCGTTTTATTTATGATATTAAGATTATAGGAAGGGTGTGTCTGACTAAAAACCTTTACGTAAATGTCAAAAATATTTGTGCCATATATGCGAGGTATAGATCGGAGGTGGAAACGGGTCATGGGTCACCGGGTCGACAATTTCTTGAGGGTCAAACGGGTCGGGTCAAGGTGTTCCTGACCCGATTTAGACTCGGTTTTATTTCCGTTGTATTTTTGAATAAAAAAAAAGTATTTCAAAAAACCCTTCAGAGGTATATTTAAAAAAATACTTCAGAGCTGCAGATTATGATCCAGGAACCTGATGAACAAGGTAAAAAAGTGGAATTAAAAATGAACTTTCAGAAGACAATACGGATTTGCAATGCTTTTAGAAGAAATAAAGATTTATCCATTGATGGAGAGAAGCAGAAGGCAACCGGTACCTACAATAACCTTGGACGGCAGATATCCAGCGAGGGCCACATTCACGAGGAAATCAATTGGCGTATAAAACTTAGCTGGAGAGCTTTTGGAAGAAATAGTACAATTTTTAAGTGTAATGTGCCATTATGTCTTAAAAGAAAAGTGTTTAATCAATGCATCCTTCCAGTGCTTACGTACGAAGCAGAGACGTGGACCTTAACTGAACAAGTTGGTAAAATCATGTAATGTAATGTATTGATTTGATTATGATACGCTTTCCAACATAACAGAAATCATTACTCAAGTTATTACTCAAATTATGAGGATAATGGCTATAAAATAAATCTCGCTTCTATGACGTGACCTTTAACCCTATTTCGATGACATTCAGCAGAACCGTAAAGTATACTTCCAAAACAGCATGATAAAGTTTTAGTCTTAATCGAAGCATTTTACGTAAGTTATAACGCACAAGGGCGATGGAATGGATCCCAACCCTATGTCCTGACCTTTGGCCCCATTTCGCCCATTTTCAATAGGGTTCGTCCCCAGGTGGATCCTTACCACATACTATAACTTCATCAAAATAGAACCATTTTTACACAAGTTATGACGCATAAAGGCAATGGAAAGGATCCCGCTCCTATGTCCTTACCTTTGACCCCATTTCGTTCATTTTCAATAGGGTTCGTTCCCAGTTGGTCCCTTACCACATACTAAAATTACATTGAAATCGAACCATTTCTATGCAAGTTATGACGCTTTAGAGTGGTGGAATGGATCCCGCTCCTATGTCGTGACCTTTGACCCCATTTCACCCATTTTGAATAGGGTTTGTCCCCAGTTGATCCCTTAACACGTACTAAAATGTAATCGAAATCGAACCATTTTTACGCGAGTTATCGTGCGGACGGACAGACGGACAAAGCTGGATCATATACGCTTCTTCAACCTACGGTTGGAAAGCGTAAAAAAGACATATTTGCACACAACTGAAAGAAGCATGGAGAGACGCATGCTTGGTGTAACCAAGAAAGATAAAAAGAGGAACTCGCGGATAAGGAAAATGACAAGAGTGGGAAACATCATCATCAGAGTAAATTCCCTGAAATGGCAATAGGCTGGATATATTGCCAGGAGAACACACCACCGATGAACAACCGAAATTCTAGACGGGATTCCAAGGGATGGGAAAAGACCTAGAAGAAGACCACGTGGGAGATGGGCGGATGGAGAAGACTGGCCCAAGACAGTCCGTTGTTGAAGAAACTTGGGGAGACCTTCATTCAGCAGTGGATTGATAATGATTTACAATGATGATGATATATTCGAATTTATAGTTCAAAGCAGATTTGTCCGGGTCAGGTCCGGGTCGGGCTCAGGTCTAATTATGTCACAGCTGGGTCCAAAAGTTTTGATCCGTTTCCAACTCTGGTACAGATTGCTATGTAATAACGAGACTGTGCTTCCCCCTGTACTGCCCCCATGTTATAAATAAGGACGTCTTCTTCCCCCTTTTTACAGCGCTTCCGTGTGACTTTCCTGTCGGGCACTCTAGCCCAAATCCCCCAGCTTCTTACTTCTAAAGGTTGATTTATTTAAGATTTTAAGATTATAGGAAAACCTCGACACAAATCTCTAAAATTTTTCTGCCTTATGTACAAGGTACAGATGACTATCAAATAACGAGACTGTGCTTCTAGCAAGCCCTTAAGCTGTCGGACGTATAACGTGGGTACTATTCCCCCTGGTTATAAATATAAGAGCGCCTTCCGTCCCCTTTCTACCTCGCTTCCGTGTGACTTTCCTGCCGGACACTCTGGCCGAAGTCTCCTAGTTTCCTACTTCTAAGGGTTGCTTTATTTAAGATATTAAGATTACAGAAAGAGAGTGTCTGCGGGCAGACACTACCTAAAAACCTCGACATAAATCCCTAAAACCTTGTGCCTTATGTACGAGGTACAGACGGCTATGTAATAACAAGACTATGCTTCTAGCAAATGAAACGCACTATGAAGGTCGAATCAGATACGTAGCTTTATCCAAAAAGCCAGGGTCAAACATTCTAATCCTCCTGTGCCGCAGCTACGTCCTTTAGGCTCAATTCCCTACATACCAAAGGTGTCTTACAAACTCAAAAACGCCCTCAAGAAGATGAACTACGGCATCGGCATAAGGTCTCCTGCATCTTTATATACTATGCTTAGGAGAAATAGGGAAAAACCACTTCTCTCCTGCGAAGCAGGCGTTTATGCGATCCTCCTACAGTATCCGAACGGCTCTAAACGATACTACATTGGAATGACCAAGCGTTCGTTTGGAATCAGAGTCAACGAACATAAAAGGGACACAAAATATGGTAAAGTAGCCACGGCACTATCCAGAGAAGTCAAATTCAAGTCCGCTACTCCTATGTGGGATGATATAAAGAAATTAGCTACCTGCTCTACCCCTAAATCTACAGCCATTCGGGAAATCTTGGAAATCATTACCAACAGAGATACTTGCAATGATTGCGTCTCACTCGAGTTGCCACGAATTTGGAACCAATTCTTCAAGTAACGCCTTTTCTCTACCAGGATCCTGCGTGCAACCAACGTGATGCCTCGTATCTTTAAATGAATATAACGTCGCATCTATTTATTGTCAAGTTCTCGCGTTCAAATTGTTATGCGTTCTATTTTTCAGTTTGCAGTTTCTGTCTAACTTCCTTGAAAAAGACATCTGGTTGATGTGCGAAAGCTTGGAAGCGCTTATGTGTTTATGTCCTACGCCAATAAATCGGATCACTAGTATAGTGTTACTATTTACTACTTAATTGGTGTACCGTTCCTCGTTATAAGGTCGCAAACAGTTGTTCGAGCACGTGCGTGTTGCCACAGATGAAGTCGTTTGTTTCACTAACTTTATTATATTTTCCGGTATTTCTTCTTCATTTTACGTATCGTGCGATAGCGATGAGCATAGTTGCGATTTCGGCCACCGGATAAAAGCAGATGGCACTGCAAGTACTGAATGACGTCAGAGCTTTGACGTCAGAGTGTTAGGGACAGACGTAGCATATTCTATTGGTTTTATTGCTGGAATCACTCCTATCACCATAAATTTTTCCTCATACTGATACGGAAAAAGTTAGAACAGAATTTTTCCGTTAATATACGAAAGGAATTATGGAAAGGTTTGGGGGAATTCAGAATTTTCCGCTAACACATCTTACAAACGCCAATTTACCGTCAGTATGAGAAAGGAATTGCGGAAAAATTTCTGAAAATTCAGAATTTTTCTGGCGTACGAAAATCCGTGAATATCAGGTTTTTTTCCGTCATTTCAATTAAAAGGTTTTATCAGAAATATGCTTCGTTAATTCACGAAAGCAATCACGGAAAGTGCCTCGTGTATTTCAGAAAAAATGTTCATAGTGTAAAACATAAAATTTATCGTACTATTGTAAATCAGGGTGTATTGACGTCATTAGGAAAGGCTGCAGACAGAGCGATTATATTGATAAAACATTAACCTATTAAAGCTATTGGTTCATTTCGATATAGAATTTATCAATGTAAAGAGTACGTATATACGGTGAACCATCTTTTTTTTTTTATGTCCCCACATTGGAATGAATTCCACAAGAACTGAAGCCGTAGACGTTATAATCGAACAATAAAGAAAGGTATATCTCATTCCTCACCCTCGCCCCCCTTTTTAGCACGTCTTTTGTAAAAAAAGATCGTGCTTCTGTTATCGGTTTGTCCGTCCGTCCGTCTGTACCCACGGTATCTCTGCAATTATTTGTCCGATTAGAAAAATTCTTTTTGCATTCGGAAGCTTGAAATATGCGAATGATGATCCTTTATTTCGTTTTTTTTTTACGATGCACAATTTTGCCGCTAGGGGGCGTAAATGCAGAAGATGTCGAATTCGAAATTACGTTTTAATCCACATATTTGCTTCTAAACATCCGAATGAAAAAATTATTTTATATTTTGATTCCATTTATGTCGAAGAGTGTTTTAGATATAGTTTCATTTTCAAATTACGCATAGATTTTCCGCTAGGAGGCGTAAAAGTAAATTACATTTGTCCCCATAACTCTTCTCCTAAAACTCCGATTTGAAAAATCTTTTTTTCAGCGGATACATCTCCTAATGGAAAATCTTTCATATATAATTTCGAATTTTTGGTAAAGAATACTTTGGCCACCAGGGTGCGTAAGTGTTAATTTTTGCTTCTGATGTATTTGCCATAAAATCTGAGCTTCTAAAATATCGATTGAAAAAATTCTTTCGTGGACTGATGTCACTCACATCGATAAACCTTTTCGGTATATTTTCTTCATAAAATATCCCACAGTTTCTCCGCCAGGGACGTAGATATATATCTTATTTTTGTCAATATCTCTACTTCTAGGAGTCCGATTTGAAAAATTCCTTCTTTGTTAGATAGTGTATTTCGTGTGACATGTTTTTCATATAATTTCAAAGTTTTCAAGTAATTCATAGACTTTCCTCTAGGGGGCGTAAAGGTAAATTGCGTTTCGCCCTATATCTCTGCTTCTAAATCTCCGATTTGAAATTTTTTTTCTGCACCGGATACAGCTCCTGATGGGAAATCGTTTGAACATAATTTCTAATTTTTATAAAAAATGGATTGGCCACCAGGGGGCGTAAATCTTAATTTCCGCTTCTGATGTATTTGCAGCAAAATATGAGCTTCTAAATTCTCGATTAAAAAAAACGTCGTTTGTAAACCGATACTACTCATGTCGAGAAACCTTTTAGGAACATTTTCTTCTTAAAATAGTGCATGGTTTTTACGTCAGGGGGCGTCGATATATATCTTATTTTTGTCAATATCTCTAATTCTAGGGGTTCGATATGAAAAAAATCCTTTTTTGTTGGACAGTGTTTCCAGTATGACATGTGCTTCATATAATTTCAAAATTTTCAAGTAATTCATAGACTTTCCGCTAGGGGGCGTAAAGCTAAATTGCGTTTCTCCCTATATCTCTGCTTCTAAATCTCCGATTTGAAAAATTCTTTCTGCACCGGATACAGCTCCTGATGGGAAATCGTTTGCACACAACTTCTAATTTTTGTAAAAAAAACAATGGTTTGGCCACCAGGGGACGTAAACCTTAATTTCCGCTTCTGATGTATTTGCAGCAAAATATGAGCTTCTAAATTCTCGATTAAAAAAAAACGTCGTTTGTAGACCGAACTACTCGTGTCGACAAACCTTTTAGAAACATTTTCTTCTTAAAATAGTGCATGGTTTCTGCGCCAGGGGGCGTAGACGTATATCTTATTTTTGTCGATATCTCGACTTCTAGGAGTCCGATTTAAAAATTTCCTTCTTTGTTGGATAGTGTTTCTAGGGTGACATGTTTTTCCTAAAAGTTCAAAATTTTCAAGTACTTCATAGACTTTCCGCTAGGGAGCGTAATGGTAAATTCCGTTTCCCACTATTTCTCTGCTTCTAAACCTCCGATTTGAAAAGTTCCTTCTGCACCGGATACAGCTCCTGATGGGAAATCCTTTGCACATAATTTCTAATTTTTGTAAAAAAATGGTGTGGCCACCAGGTGGCGTAAGTCTTAATTTCCACTTCTGATGTATTTGCAACAAAATATGAGTTTCTAAAATCTCGATTGAAAAAAACGTCTTTTGTTGACCGATGCTACTCATGTCGACAAACCTTTTAGGAACACTTTCTTCTTGAAATAATGATGGTTTCTACGCCAGGGGGCGTAGATGTATATCTTATTTTTGTCAATATCTTTACTTCTAAAAGTCCAATTTGAAAAATTTCTTCGTTGTTGGAAAGTGTTTCTAATGAGAAATGTTTTTCCTATAAATTCAAAATTTTCAAGTAAATCATTTAAGACTTTCCGCTAGGGCGCATAAAGGTAAATTGCGTTTTCTGCTCCTAAAACTCCGATTTGAAAAATTCTTCCTGTATCGCATACAAGACCTGATTTAAAATAATTTTCTCATAATTTCTAATGTTTGGTAAAGAATCGTTTGGCCACCAGGGGTCATAGGTGTTAATTTCTGCCTCTGATGTATTTGTAGCAAAATCTGGGCTCCTGAAAACTCGACTAAGTTTTTTTTTCTTGGACCGATACCGCTCATATGGATAAACCTTTTGAGAATACTTTCTTCCTAAAATAATGCATGGTTTTCTCACCAGGGGACGTAAAGTCACATCTTATTTTTGTCGATATCTCTGTTTGTAAGAGTTCGTAAGCTCAAGATTCCGTTTACACCAATATCTGAGGGATTAAAGACCCGATTGAAAAACTTCTTTCTTCCGTCAGATAGTATTGTTTTCCATACCGGTTCCATTGAATAGCTTTGATAAATTTAATTTGAGTCAGAACGGATTCAAAAGACGTGCTTATTACACCTGAAAATTCGGTGTCATCTTTCTTGTTTTTATTTATTTTTGGAGGAAGACATAATTCTAATAAAACACGAAACATTAATGACCTTCGAACAGGATACAGCCCGCTGGACTGTTTGTTGACTGGATTTAGTATTTCTCAATTTTGTTTTCCTTTTACTGGACAGAGCAAGAAATCTTATCCACTCCTCTCAGGAGTGGCATTTAAGATAATCAGATTTCTAGAAATTTAATGGTAAAAATGAAGAGCAATATATGAAAAGGAACTTTAAATGGAAAAAAAGATCCGAACGTCTATTAAATTTTCAATCAGGAACATAATTTGAAAAGGAATAAGTGAGGGGGCAAATGTGATGTATTGCCCTTGCACTCATTTGCGTGAGGGGGGGAGGCTGCTCCTTCTGCCCCGCAGTTCCGACACTGCTGACTAGAACCTGTTTGAGGTAATGCTAGTTCTCTGTTGCCCCACCAGAACCCACTCTGACAAAATTGCACCCATAATGTCAAAGAAATCAATTAACATTACTTTAAATTTGGATTTGGTTCGCCGTGCTTCGTCATCATTGGTGACGTTGGTGTTTTCCAATGCACTGACTGTTTTTTCGTTTCAGTATCATATTGGAAAATCCAGGTTTCTTAAGAAGTGATAACACTTTCTATAAAGTTGATGTTCGACTGAATTTGCCATCAGAATGTCTTTAGATTTTTTTTTGTCCATGCATAAGAAGCTTTAGAGCCATCTTGTTACAAACCTTCGTCGTATTCAGATTTTCATGTGAAATGTGTCGAACAGTCACCTTATCGATGATTATCATTTCTGCTATCATTCTAATTCTCAATCGTCTATCATTGCGAACAACTGAGCAGACGCGACGCTATGGGTGGGCAAATTTTCTTTGAGGCCTACCCTTTCTCTCCACCCCAAAATATTTAAGCAGTAAGAACATACGGCGAGTACAACACAAAGCCATGGCATTAGAGTGGTCAGTTCCTTCCGTTTGTGACGTCACTGTCATGATACATGGACTGATACGTCGGTGTCGTGTGTGACGTCGCACATTACAGCGTTGGAAACCAATCCGAAGCTTTGGTTTCCGCGTGCGGTCACTAAAAGAGGGAACTCATCTCTGTAATGTCATGGCATTGTTTTCTAGACGGCCTTAATACAATCAACCACATAAGATTTTCGGTTGTATGGAAATTATTCTAATTCGCAAAAAATTTCTTATATGAAATAAATGTTTTGTTAAATTTAGTGTTGTACTGTTCTGTGAAGTGAAGAGGATCCTTTAAGCGAATGTCTAAGAGAGAAGAGAGTACTAGAAAGACATTAACATACAGTTTAAAAAGATGTGCGTGTGCGTGTGTGTGTGTGTGAGAGAGAGAGAAAGAGAGAGAGAGATCACTTGTTGGGTTACAAACTGAAATTCACAAACAGCCTTATGACAGCGAATATTAGCAAGAATAAAAGAAAATGGCGTAAGTAACCATATATACATTTACTTATTTATTTATACTACATACGGCATGTTCCTGAAAACGTTTATTTCACTGGGATAACAGGATAACGACATCATTAACGGGTAAAATGTACATGTGTGACGCACCTACGTCTGAGGTGACGCACATGTCAAGACTGAAAAGTGGCAGCGACAAACTTCGTCGGTGTAGCTAAACTGGGAAAGCATTTGTACCAGATGATAGCTACCAGTCAAGGCGGGTTCGAATGTTGTTCTTGTAATAAGCTGGAGAGTTTTAACTTGAAGATCTCGTTTCGGTTGATGAGCACTCTAAGACATTCCAAAACTACAATATAAGCAACAAACGGCGCAGTAAAAACACACATTCACCACAAAACACATATTCGAATATCTAGCAAAACCGAACTCAACTTCTTTATTTACATCGTGAAAGAAGAAGACAATAAAAGTGATGCCAACAACAATAAGATAAATCATTTACAAATGTATAAATTGGTCTGGACTTGGCAATTTGGCTCCAAAGCAGAAGGGTGAGAGTACAATATCCGCCACCGACAAGCGGCTTTTACGGTTTACATGTACATAATTGTTTGCTAAATTTTTTGTCAAGCACTTTAAAATGTGTGCCTCTCGTACGATATTATCCCCCCTTAAGAACTCCAGGTCTGAGATGGTGACGTCACCACTGCTATTGCGTAGATTTTGTCCACATTGTCTTCTGTCTCGGAGATTCGTCGCCTTCAGTGTCTTTTCGGTCGTCACTCAACCTCTTCTGCCACGCAAAAGCAGACGCACTGGACATACTTTCTTTCTCTTACACCTCACTTAACGTACAGAAAGATTAGGAAGGTGTTTTCTTGAATTTCGCCCGAAACTTCACGTTTAGCCGTTTGCTCAATTTTCGAACTCATTGCTGACGTGCAATAAACAACTCTTCTACTTTCATTGACTCGTGTCAATCATCGAACAAATGCAGAGAGTTAGGCGAACTTTGCATTTCCGGTTACTGAGAGTTCAAGATCAAAGTTCTTCCACTCACTTTCGTCCCGCACCGTGTTTCGTTCCCCAGAAGCCTGTCTCCTCATTCCTTAGCCGTACCTCGTATTGTTGTAAACATAAACTGCTTTGAATTTCAACATCTGGACGATAAACAGTATGATTACATGCAGTTTTCACGTAAACTAACAGTTTTTCACATTCATTCTCGTGATACATGGAAGGGTATGTTAAAATGTAATCGTTTTGGCTTGTATTACTTACAATAAAATTCCGATGTTGCGAGCACGGCTTATAGCGTGAACCTTGCTGTTACGAGAGATTCAAAATGCACCGTCAATTTGTTAATGTTAAACATAGGAAAAATCTTCGTGTATTACTAGTGGTAAATCTAAGGAGCTCCCTGTGTAACGAGAGGCTTTCGTGGCCAATCTTTCTTCTTTCAAAGATTTCCAACAATTTCTTTCCTTGAAATTCTAGGAAGTGGTAGGGACATAAACGCGTACAGCTGCACACGGATATGAGTCACCAGTGGTTAGTGTCTTGGCTCTTTGGATGCTGTCGCTCCGATTTCTTCCACCCCTCTGCACAACAGTGGGAAGTCGGAACATTTTGATGAAATGAGTCACCAGTGGTTAGTTTGCTTGGCTGTTTGGATACCCTGGAATGACATGTCTGAGACAGAAATCAAGGAATCAGAAAGAGGAAGCTCAGAAAAAGATCAGGATGATGGAGAGGATAGAAATGAAACCTTACGTTTTCAATCAGAACTCATAAAAACTTCAAACACAATAGGGAAATTTTATAGTGCGCCAAATGCACCTACAGAAGAAACGGCAATTGTCCGTTAAGTCGAGAGTTACGTGTTACAATCGTCAGTGTCAAAGAGGAAACAAAATACTCTCGATTCTTATTTTTTGTAAAAATCCCAATCTGAATTAAAAGCAAGCGTCAGGTATATAGTATGTATTGTTTTGATCACTTTTTTTGTTATGTAGTACTGTTATTCTTATGTGTTATGTAGTATGTACATGTACGTACTATTTGTATGATCCGGCTATAACGAGAAGTCCGTTATAACGACAATTTTTCCGATTTTTGTCAGCTCTCGTAATATCGGACTTTTACTGTATCTGCAAAAAGTTAGAGAACATTTTATGATAGCGTTTATGCTTACAACAAGTATGTGTTTTTGACACATATTTTATGATTTCGTTGTGGTGGACTAAGTCATGAACACTCGTCTTGTACAACGGGTCATGATGAATTAGCTACATTTATCCCCCAAATGAACTGCGAAAATTCGTGAAAAACTTAAGGCGCCGCCACGTTGGCGCAGTGGTCTAAGCGGTGGCTTCTGGCCCTTCGTCCAAGATGGGCCTGAGTTCGAATCACGGTTGGGAATGGATGTTGTGTTGTCTTACGGCTCTGGCTCTCTCACTTGCCTGGAAACGGTGGTCCTAAATTAGGTACGGACGACTGCTAACAACCCACCCAGTTGCTCACGGTGGTCGTTAATCCTCCAAACAAACAGAAATCTGACTGGAATGGACTGGAATAATGACCATGTGGGCTAAATCACCCAAGTAAATGGGGATTACATCTCAGACTGAGTCCACATACCTCGGTTTATAGGATTCGGTTAACTGGCGTTTTGTTGTATTGTCCAGAGATGGGTTTCCAAAGTGAAAATGGAAATCTAGATGTAAACCAAGAAATGCCACACTTTGAGGGATGTCGATTAAGTCATCAAGACCATTGAACAACAGCCTAAATGATAGAAAATACTTTGGGATGTTCTATTTAAGGTGTGCAAATGATAACAAATGACTTAGGGAACTCGAAGATTTGATTTAATGGGTCCCTAGGCTATTGAGATGGAGGATGAAGGAACAGCGACTTCACATTTGCACGAACCACCTCCGATCTTAACGGTACAATAATCCTCAAGACAGTTTAATGAAGAAATACTGGTAATGGAACTCTATCACTGCGACAAAGAAGGAAAAATAAAACCTTTTGAATGTCATCATAACGATTTACCTACGTTGCAAGGAACCCAGGATGATTAAATTAATGGGATAAAATCTGGCCACGGTGTTTTGCACCCAAAATAAGAAAAACGCTCGTGGTCTATTTTTTTTACTCAAAGTGAGACAATACACAAAAGAAATAAGTTAGTAAAATCGTGCAAAGCATTGATTATGATACGCTTTCTAACATACTAGAAATCATTACTCAAGTTATAACTCAAGTTATGAGGATAATAGCTGTGGAATAAATCTCGCTCCCATGCCCTGAACTTTGACCCCATTTCGATGATATTAAACAGAATTGGTTCAGTATACCTCCGGAACAACATACTAAAGTTTCATTGTAATAGAAGCATTTTTAGTCAACTTATAAGGATAATGGCTGTGGAATAAATTTGTTCCTGTGCCCTGACCTTTGACTCAATTTCGATGATATTCAACAGAACAGGTTCAGTATATCTCCGAAACAACATTATAAAGTTTTGTCGCAATCGAAGCATTTTTACCTAAGTTATGACGCATAAGGGCGATGGAATGGATCCCGCTCCTACGTTCTGACCTAGGATCCCATTTTGTCCGTTTTCAATAGGGTTCGTTCCCAGGTTGATCCCTACCACATACTAAACTTTCATCCAAATCGAACCATTTTTAGGCGAGTTATCGGGAGGACAGACAGACGGGCAAATCCGGAGCATATACGCTTCTTCAACCTACGGTTGGAAAGCGTAAAACAGTTTGGCCCTTTTAAAAATTAGGAAAACCACAAAGGAGTAAAGATCCTATAAAAACGTAAGAGTTTATGTCGCCCTTATTCAGCCTATTTCAGTCCCGGAAAACTTGCATCAGATAGACAGCAATACTTGACCACCATAAAACCCGGAACTTTCAATTTCTGATTGTTTTTTTTTTATAAATTTCAAATGAACAGCGTTGCTTTGTCACAATCATCATCATCATCATCATCAATGTCAACCATTATAAATTCACTGTGGGACGAAGGTCTCCCCAAGTTTCTTCCACAACGGTCTGTCTTGTGCTAATCTCTTCCATCTTACTCCCGCATACTTTCGAATTTCATCCACCCATCTCACATGTGGTCTTCTTATGGGTCTTTTCCAGTTCCTTGGAATCCAGTCTAAAATTTCAGCTGTCCATCGATGGTCTGTCCTTCTGGCAATATGTCCAACCCATTGCCATTTCAGGGTTTTACTCCGGTCATGATGTCTTCCACTCTTGTCATTTTTCTGATCCAAGAGATCCTCTTCTTATCTCTCCTGGTTACACCAAGCATGCATCTCTCCATGCTTATTTGAGTTGTCTGCAGTCTTTTTATGCCTCTTTTAGTTAAGGTCCACGTATCTGCACCATATGTAAGCACTGGAAGGATGCATTGATCAAACACTTTTCTTTTAAGACATAATGGCATATTGCTCTTGAAAATAATACTGTTTCTTCCAAACGCTCTCCAGGCAAGTTTTATACGCCGATTAATTTCTTCATCAATGTGACCCTCACTTGATATCTGCTGTCCAAGATAAACATACGTATCTGTTATCTCCAGTTTTTCTCCATCAATCGATAAATCTTCATTTCTTGTAAAAGCATTGAACATCACTTTTGTCTTCTGAAAGTTCATTTTTAATCCCACTTCTTTACTCTTGTCAGCAAGTTCCTGGATCATACTCTGCAGCTCTGATGTGGGAGTTGCAAAAATGACTAGGTCATCAGCAAAACGAAGGTGAGTTAGATAATCTCATAATATTCCGGGTTATATGGTGTCAAGCATTTTTGTCAATAACCTGCTTCAGTGATGTACATTAAACCATCTCCAAGTGTCATGGCGCTTTCTTTTCGTGGAAAAGAAACCCATTTATTTTTTACTACAAAGCTGGCGACTATTCTTTTAGCAGGAAAAACGAAGTCCAGGACTTGGGAGTCAAGTTTAATTCGAACTTGGACTTTAAAAGTCATATCAAAAGAATTGTACGTATAGCGTACAGAAATCTTGGATTTATCATGCGACATTCCAAGTATTTCTCGAATACTCAGATACTCATTCGCAGTTTTGAGACTACGGTAAAATCCTCACTGGAGTATGCGGCGATCATTTGGAGCCCTAGCTTCGTAACTCTAGTAAATGAAATCGAGAAAGTTAAAGAAAATAAAATTCTTAGACACCTTTATTTACAAATCGACTGGTGTTTATATAGCGGACATCCCGACGGCTGATCTTCTGACATTCTTCAAGATGACCTCTCTCCAATCGAAAAGGAAGGCTCTCCAACTCAAATTACTGTACGGCATCATCGATGGAGAGACTGATCATAGTCAATAGGTAAACCAATTAAGTTTCCGAGTCCCACGTTTACCAAGGATAAAATGTGAACTATTTCAGTGCCATTTTTCAGAACTGATGCTGGAAACAATTCTTCGTTATGCAAAATGTATAGGCTTCACAACTCCCTCAAAGAATGTCCAGATATTTTTAATGTAAGTAATAATTTTTTTCATAAATCATGTTTTGCAAGACCGTAAATATCACTTGGTAATGTAAATATAACTGTAGCGATTCTTGTTACTAGATATACCATCTGTAGGGAAGTGTTTAAAATAAATAAATAAATAAATAAATTACCCGGAAAATAAACCTTCCGATTCCTTTTCTAAGTTTAAATTTTGAAGACGTTCCTTAAAGACAATATAACCATTGCTACCCAAACTGTAGGGCAAGGAGGAAGTCAAGAAATGCCACGGGAGGGGGAGAAGATGCGTAATTTTCAGAGCGAAAAGATATTTTATGAGTCTAAGCAAAAAAAATTTCCGCTTTTCTTAATTTCATAGCATGAAATCTGTTTTCAGATGTGCAGTCGTAGTGCTTCCATCAGTGGGAAAGCCGAAAACGATTGAAATCAAGAAAGCGTGCAAAGTTGATGTTTCCAAAAGGATTTGCAAAAAGCACTGGAAATGAAATACGAGTACGATTCAAGTGCAAAAGGAAATTTCGAAAACTCAAGCTTTCAGGAATTTTGGATGAAATATTCCCTAATTTTTCCCGAAGTTTCAGAAGCATAGCGCTTTTTCAACTTCATTAACAACTACAACGCAACAAGAAAAATCTGCTGGATGCCAAAAACGACTTATGTTGAGCACTTCCATCTTCCCAGCCTAGGAATTCCCAAATCTTAAATTCGTTTTGTTTCTACTACTTTTTTAAAAGTAAATCACATCATTAATAAGTTTTTGTGACGTGAAAAATTATATACAGTCAAACCCCTATTTAACGGACTGCGATGTAACTCTTTAACGACCATAACGCCCAAAACGCCCGTACATGCAAACGACCATAGCCGCCCGAAACGCCTATCTAGAGTGAGTCAGATTTTCTACCTTTATCTTTTCTTTAAATTTGAGGGATCATCAGGGTTCACATTCAGTCATCATTATCGTTACTAAACGAAGAATCGAACCAACAGACAGCTTTGGGCGTTATGGCAATATTTAGAGTGATATAAATTTTAGGGTCATGGTCGTTAAAGAATTAACAAATTCCGCGATTTCATGTAAATTTTTTATGGTCTGGACGGAACGACATTAAAATTAATGCTTGGCGTTTTCCGATTTAACGAACACATTTCCTCTATTTAGCGAACATTTTTTTTAAACCACAAAACTATATTAACCAACATTTTCACGTTAAAAGTTAGCCCAAAGCCCTTGATGATGTTTTCGATGAACAGATTGGACTAAATGCATCAGACTCTGATGAAGAAGATGAAGAAAACTGAAAGTTAGCTGCTTTAGTGATGCTGGTAACAGTGTAGAATGTGCTGAAAAGTACTTGATGCCCTTCGATATTAGTGATGATGTTTTTCATGCACTTCATAAAACTGAAGCTGCGATTTATAAAGCTAAATGTTCAGAAAAAAAAACATGAGCAATCTTCTCTAAAGCATTTCTTTTCTACAGTGTAAAAAGGTAATCAACACATATTCTGTTTTTACAAGTTAATTAGTACTAATTGATGTTCTGTTTCATGCAGTTCAGGATACTGAAATCATTATTTAAGAAGCTAAATGCTTGGGAAAAAAATCAACTATCGTATTTTTCTCGCAATTTTTAAAGTACGCTTAAAATTTTGATGCTACATGTTGAAGTCTAATATCTACGAATTGTGTTTTAATATGTAAAATAAATGTGTACGTATTATAACATTTTTGATAATAAATTCGCAATTAAAAGAAGTATACTAAATTTAAATATCACTGAAAGAAAGAGAACATAGCTGCTTACGCATTGCATTATGAACACTAGCTTAATTTGATTTTTTCATTCGAAAGGCTTCTTCGATTTAGCGAATTCCTCGATTTCACGTACAATACTATTGGTCCCTTGAAGTTCGTTAAATCGAGGTTTGAGTGTAGTTGAAGGCAGATTGACGTCATACATTTAATTGTTTCCTTTGTAACCATCCTTCAGGAACTAAAAAACTACACAGCACCGGAAGGCGAGCCGAACCCTCATCTCTCGATTTACCTAACAGCAAACAAGCAGTTAGACCACCCACGACATTGAAGTTTTAAGCAATTGAGGATTTAGTTTTCGTACATTTCTTTGCCGGGAGGGGGGGGGGAGGTTAACGACCAATAGCAACTGAATGGCCTATAAGCCAGTTCCCACCCCCACCCCTAATTTAGGATCACTGGTTCTAGGGAAGGAAAAAAGCTAGTGCCGTAAGACAAACACAGCATCTATGCCTCAGCAGGATTCCAACCCAGACCCTCTCAGATGAATGGTCATGAGCTAGCGCTTATACCACTGCGCCACAGAAACTGCGAAAATTTTCCAAATGTGCGCCAATCGAAGAGCAATTCTGATACACCAATGCGTGGATGACCACTTCTCATCCACGAAGATCAATATATCTTCAGTGTTACAGACCATAGAAATGAATGTGAAGAATTTACTCGGAAGAATTAATTTTTCGCAAATACACGAAAAGCATATATGCATACGTCTCATTGTCAATATACGGATGCCACGCATTTTGCTGTTTCCCCTTCAAATTTGTCCGGATTCCTAAGCTACTTCTGCTTAGCTTTAGTTGCTTAGCCTTTGTTGCCCTAGGTGGGGTATAGGTACTATGCGTAAGCGTAATAGCAGATGCGTTTCTGGGTGATATAATTCTCATGTTTTTTAAAGGGTGGTTGCATGAAGTAGCAATAAAAAAAAATAGCACTTATATTCCCACAATGTTATTTGTATGCTTTTCAGGTATCTGTGAAAACTTTAGGTGGTTCCATTTAAAATCTCTGTCCTACGTTTCCAATGGGAAAAATATCTGTAGATCTTTTCTTCACAATTAATGCATCCCCAATAAAAAATAACTTTAAATTATAGAATGGCATACTTAAAATTTGCTAAAACTTAACCATAATTACATTAAAAATCAATAATTTTTCTTTGGTTAATGTTAAGATCTACTAATAGATCGCGCGACCTGTAAAATGATGACGTCAACGGACAAGCGGCTTACTTCGGAATTAGAAATCAGCAGTACGTGCAGTTCTGTTGGCGTTTTCAGTTAAATTATTGTCCGAACGTTTAAGCTAAGTGGCTCAAATAATTCTAACCATTCCAGACTATTGCAGGGATAGATTCAAGTTTTGATTCCATTCTGACAATTAATAAAATTATTGAAATTTTGTTTTTGAAATAAGCCATTAAAAACATTTATTTGTTCGCTGACGTCATCAATGTACAGGTTGCGCCATCTATTAGCAGGTCTCAACATTAACCTAGGAAGAATTATTGATTTTTAATATACAAGTAATTATGGTTAAGTTTTAGAAAATATTAAGAATGCCGTGCTATAATTTAAAGTTATTTTTATTAATGGACAAATTTTCATCCTTGGGAATACATTAATTGCGAAGAAAATACCTTCAGAAGTTTTTACCATCGGCAACACAGCGCATCGTTTCTAGGTGTAACCGCCTTAATTCTTCCCAGGATTTGCTTCCCGTTCATTTCTATGAAATGTGCATTTTTGATTTAAAAAAATCTTTTTGTGTTTTTTTTTTTTTTTTTTTTTTTGGAGGTTTAACGACTACCGTGAGCAACTCAATGGGCTATAAGCAGTCGCCCGTCCCTAATTTAGGGTCACTGGTTCCAGGGAAGGGAGAGAGCCAGTGCCGTAAGACAAACACAACATCCATGCCTCACCGGGATTCGAACCCGGACCCCTTTCGGACGAATGATCAGAGGCCATCGCCTTAGACCACTGCGCCACCGGGGCGGCCTTTTTGTGTTTATACATGTATTTAATTTTATATTACTTTACAAGTCGAATTTTTTTTTTTTTTTTGTTAAAAGAGGTCGAATGATCTGAAAGCAGAAGGGGTGAGTGTTTCTCAAAAAATGAAAAGGAGATGTAATGACCAAAAATTTGGAAGCGACTGCAGTAAAGTAATGATGTAAAATTAGGGAAGGGGGACAGTGATAGATTTCTTCAAGGGACATAAAGCGGATTATTTGTAACATTATTTTGACCCCGAATTCGAGCGATGACATCATGCATGATCGGTAACAATGGCTATGTAGAAGGGTTGGACAAAATAGTGTGAGTGTCATGATTACGGGTTAACGTTACTCCTGCGGGCTACACTGAAAAACAAATGTTGTGAGAAAACAACTTTGAGTGAGAAGCAGATTCCCTCCACCAATATCTCTGAAGCAATTGTCTGATGTTCTGATCGACGAATTGTACAACGTTCCACTGGAAACTACTTAAAAACTGTGTGAATCCATCGAAGCTGTATTAAAGACAAATTGTGTTCCAAAAACTTATTAATAAAGATATATATTGCCAATTTTCGAATTGTTCACTTTATTTTGTCCAACAGAATAGTGTGCATATGCATCATCTTATCATCATCAACCCTTCTCAGTCCAGTGCTGGATGAAGGTATTTGCACACCACTCTCAAAACTTCTTGTCTTGAGCAATTCTCATCCATGTCATTCTTGCATTCTTTGGAATTAATTTCATTCACCTGCTTCCCACGTGGTCTTCTGAGTCTTTTCCGGTCCCCCATGTTATCCAGCCTTGTATTTCAGTTGTACACCGGTGGTCAGTTCTTCTGGCAATATGTCCAGCCCAATGCACTTGGGGCTTTTTTTTTACATTGTTCATGATGTCATCCTCTCCTGTCATTTTTGTGATCCGAGACTTCTTCTTCCTATCTCTCCTGTTACACCAAGTAAGCACCTCTCCATGCTTCTTTCAGTTGTGTTAAGCTTTCGTATAGCTTTTCTTAGTTAAGATCTGTATCTCTGACCCATAAGTAGAACTGAAAGGATGCATTGATTAAACAATTTGCTTTTAAGACATAATGATAAATTGCTCTTGAAAATTGTACTGTTTCTTCCAAATTCACACATCGTTAAAAAAATGGCCGCACTCAGAAGGACTGGAGCTACATTTATGCAGATTATGAGCGGTGTTCAATAAGTGATGACTCCACACGCGTGTGTCTCGCACATGACTTGTTGCCTAGCAACCAGTCAGACGGCAAACGATTCTTTGTGCTATTAGCTTCATTTTACTGCGTAATAGACCTCCGTACATATATTTGTTTGTATTTAATTGTGTTTAAAATCGATAATTCTTTTCCAACTGTGTCGACGGGTGTCAGACAACGATCAGTTATAGAGTTTTTACCTCTATAAATGTATCTCCTAAAGAAATTTCCGCTAGATTAGTGACAGTTTATGGTTCTGGAACTTTGATCCTTTAGTGACAGTTTATGGTTCTAAATGCGTTTGAAATGGATAAGTCTTTTTCAACTGTGTCGACGGGTGTCAGACAACGATCAGTTACAGAGTTTTTAACTCTTGAAAATGTACCTCCTAAAGAAATTCACGCTAGATTACTGACAGTTTATGGTTCTAATTGTGTTTGAAATGGAAAATTATTTTTCAACTGTGTCAACGGGTGTCAGACAACGATCAGTTACAGGGTTTTTAACTCTTGCAAATGTACCTCTTAAAGAAATTCACGCTAGATTAGTGACAGTTTATGGTTCTCGAACTGTGATCCTTTAGTGACAGTTTATGGTTCTCGAACTGTGATCCTTTAGTGACAGTTTATGGTTCTAATTATGTTTGAAATGGAAAATTATTTTTCAACTGTGTCAACGGGTGTCAGACAACGATCAGTTACAGAGCTTTTAACTCTTGAAAATGTACCTCTTAAAGAAATTCACGCTAGATTAGTGACAGTTTATGGTTCTAATTGTGTTTGAAATGGAAAATTATTTTTCAACTGTGTCAACGGGTGTCAGACAACGATCAGTTACAGGGTTTTTAACTCTTGCAAATGTACCTCCTAAAGAAATTCACGCTAGATTAGTGACAGTTTATGGTTCTCGAACTGTGATCCTTTAGTGACAGTTTATGGTTCTAATTATGTTTGAAATGGAAAATTATTTTTCAACTGTGTCAACGGGTGTCAGACAACGATCAGTTACAGAGCTTTTAACTCTTGAAAATGTACCTCTTAAGGAAATTCACGCTAGATTAGTGACAGTTTATGGTTCTAATTGTGTTTGAAATGGAAAATTATTTTTCAACTGTGTCAACGGGTGTCAGACAACGATCAGTTACAGGGTTTTTAACTCTTGCAAATGTACCTCCTAAAGAAATTCACGCTAGATTAGTGACAGTTTATGGTTCTCGAACTGTGATCCTTTAGTGACAGTTTATGGTTCTAATTATGTTTGAAATGGAAAATTATTTTTCAACTGTGTCAACGGGTGTCAGACAACGATCAGTTACAGAGCTTTTAACTCTTGAAAATGTACCTCTTAAAGAAATTCACGCTAGATTAGTGACAGTTTATGGTTCTAATTGTGTTTGAAATGGAAAATTATTTTTCAACTGTGTCAACGGGTGTCAGACAACGATCAGTTACAGGGTTTTTAACTCTTGCAAATGTACCTCCTTAAGAAATTCACGCTGAATTAGTGACAGTTTATGGTTCTGGAACTTTGATTCTTCACTGACAGTTTATGGTTCTGGAACGTTGATCCTTTAGTGACAGTTTATGGTTCTAATTGTGTTTGAAATGGATAATTATTTTTCAACTGTGTCAACGGGTGCCAGACAACGATCAGTTATAGAGGTTTTAACTCTTGAAATTGTACTTCCTAAATAAATTCACGCTAGATTAGTGACAGTTTATGGTTCTGGAACTTTGATCCTGTACTGACAGTTTATGGTTCTGGAACTTTGATCCTTTACTGACAGTTTTTGGTTCTAATTGTGTTTCAAATGGACAATTCTTTTTCAACTGTGTCGACGGGTGTCAGACAACGATCATTTGTAGAGTTTTTAACTCTTGAAAATGTACCTCCTAAAGAATTTAACGCTAGATTAGTGACGGTTTATATTTCCAGAACTTTGGACATAAGTACTGTTCGTTGTTGGGTAAGAAAATCAAAGGACAATGCAGGAATGTTGGCCATAAAGGATCAGCAGCGGAGTGGGAAGCCCGTAATCGCAACTTGCGATTTGAACAAGCAAAAAATCGATGACTTCACCAGGGAAAATCGAAGTAAAAATCGATGATTTCACCAGGAAAAAACACGAAGAATAACTCAGAGAGCCATAGCAGGTAAGCTGAACATTAGTTTTGATAATGTCGATGACATTGTTAATATTTTACGATACAACAAAGTGTGCACTTGTTGGGTACCGTGCCATCTACCGACTGAAATGAAGAAATCAAGACTTGAAATATGCCAAAGTTTGCTTGCTCGCTATGAAAAATGTGGAAGTGATTTTTTCCAAAGTATTGTGACTGGCGATGAGAGTTGGGTTCACCATTACGACCCAGAAATGAAAAATCAATCGCTGGAATACCGACTCCCATCTTTTCCTCGAGCGAAAAGATTCGAAACTCAAATATCAGCCCGGTAAGTGCATGCTCAATTGCTCATTGCGTTCTGGCACTACAGAAACATTATTCATCAGAAGTACATGGCCAAAGACACGACTATCAAGTCTGAGAACTTCGTACATATTTTTAAGAAGTAAAAGCAAAGATATACCGCGTGCGTATGAAAAAAGGCCAATGATTCTGCAACACGACAATGCCGAACATCACGCCTATGCTCTCACTTCTAAGGCCATACAGGAAATTCGGTTTGAAGTTCTTTAACACTCTACTTACAGACCAGATTTGGTACCGTCCGACGTTTGGTTGTTTTCGGCTCTAAGACACATCTGAAAGAAATTCAGTTCACCTGTGACGAAGATGTTCAAGCTATTACGAAGGAATGATTCCGAGAGCAACCTCAGGTTTTTACATAGACGGGTTTAAAAACCTGGTTAAACGTTGGCATAACTGTATCGAGCGTGAGGAGGACAGTGTTGAAGAATAAAATATATGAATTAAAATATAAATTGTTCTTGTTTTGTTTCAATTTGATACCTTGCCATTGGGCTTGTATATAAATATGGAGGCATTGCTTTCTGAGCACTCTCCGTATTTGCAAATGTGGGGCAGAGTCACATGGACATTAATGGGAAGTCTTCCTTTATAGGCACCTGAGGTGCGCACCAATGTTATATTTAATCAAATACAATGAAAGCTTTGAATCACGGTTGCCTCTTGGATCGGAAAGAGTGGCCGTTCTTGAGAGGAAGCCGTAGTTCGGAAGTTAGGCCTAAATTAACACTGTCAGATACGTTCGAGCTGAGCAAATTGTTACGTGCCTGCATCGCAGGACGCACGTGAGATAAAGGCAGATAGCAGTGAGAGCACATGTCTGCGTAGCTCAGTTGGGAGAGCGACATACTCCGGAGTGAGGAGACCCGGGTCCGATGCCCGGCGCGGACAAACATGTACGTTATAAAATCTTTGAATTCAATGCAGCATTAGAGACAGATGTAGTCGGGCAGCTATTGTAGCCATATATGTATCAAAATATCATAGTATAGAACAGACTGCATAATCTTAACCTACAGAAAACTGATCCTAGTTCAAGGGCAAAAAACTGCAGATTTAGTAGAGTAAATACAATTCTCAATTTTGCACTCGTGTCAGGAAGTTTCTGCATCATGTCTACAGCTCTGAAGGGGTACTTCTAAGAATCACTGTGTCGTCAGTAAAACGATGGTTGATTAAATAATCTGCACAATTAATCTTTATCGCGTTGCTTTCCCAGTTCAGTGATTGAAAGACATTCTGAAATGTCTCATTAGAGAGTTTGGGAGATAAGATGTCACCTTGTCTCATTCCGTTTCCAATATATCACGTGGTTAGTCAGTTTGTTCTGAATTTAAAGTTTATTGCTTTCATTAAAATATTTTTATTAACAAACAGTAATTACTTTTGAACTCACTTTTTTGTGGTGAGGGTCATTAAATAGCATCAATGCTGAGATAGATTTTAGATGATTAAGAAAGAAAATTTTTCCTTTTGCCAGTGTCTGCGTGCGCGTGGCTGTTAACTCTTCCCTGTTCTTCAAGTAAAATTAAGAAACAATGATTACAATCTTGTTATTTCGATAAAAGCTATTTTAGTATCTTCTTTCTTTACTTGTATGTACCAAGAATTCTCATTAATTTATTTATCGCAACGGCGGAGAAACCGCGATGTACTTCAGTTACTTATTGATCTCGTGAGCTGTAATCAATCAGACCGGCCCTAACTATCATTCATTTTCTCTTAGGTGAGAATCCGTATTCTGCCATCTTTCACGGGTGATTTATTGTAGTTTACAGTGAATTACACTATGGAATGGAAGCTAGCAGGAAAAGCAGTAGTGCAGGGGAACAATCCATTTTGTCGTTTCAGTAGTCCGTCTCAGAATCTCCTGACCCTCCCCAGCCTTCTCCCACCATCTCTACATAAACCCTCCTTGGCATTACCTTTCGGCAAACCACCTTGCACAGAAAGGTACACCCCTGAAGATGATTTATTGTTTGTATACCGAGTAAATATTGCTTTTGAATCTGCATCATCTACTACTAGAGAAGCTGGAGCTGTGTTTCACGGTAATCTTGACAGATATATATCGTCGTCATCATTTTACTTTCTATTTCACGATATTGCTTTCAGATGAGTTTCCTACAAGAAAAAGAGGAAACGCATTCCGTCAAGGGCGTCCTCTTTTATTTATTTATTTTTTACTACGAGCCCACTATTTAAAGCTTGAGTAATTGATTTTTCCGGAAAAATAGCAAAGTATTGCTTTCAAACTGAGAAACAGGAAGGTCGGTATGAATGGTTTGTTAACCTATAATGCGTTTAAAGATGTTAATTTGAAGCATTGAATTCGGAGGCACTAGAAAAAAATGTGCGTTTCTAGAGCCAGGAACAGGCACCTATCCAGGGGAAGGGACCCGGCATCATCATCATCATCATCATCATTGTCAACCATTATCAATCCACTGCTGGACGAAGGTCTCCCCAAGTTTCTTCCACAATGGTCTGTCTTGCGCCAGTCTCCTCCATGTTACTCCCGCATACTTTCGAATTTCATTCACTCATCTCCCACGTGGTCTCCTTCTGGGTCTTTTCCTGTCCCTTGGGATCCAGTCTAAAATTTCAGCTGTCCATCGATGGTCTGTCCTTCTGGCAGTATGTCCAGCCCATTGCCATTTCAGGGATTTAACTCTGATCATGATGTCTTCCACTCTTGTCATTTTTCTGATCCACGAGTTTCTCTTCTTATCTCTCTTGGTTACACCAAGCATGCACTTCTCCATGCTACTTTGAGTTGTCTGCGGCCTTTGTATGTCTCTTTTAGTTAAGGTCCACGTCTCTGCACCATACGTAAGCACTGGAAGGATGGATTGATCAAACACTTTTCTTTTAAGACATAATGGCATATTGCTCTTGAAACTTATGCTGTTTCTTCCAAAAGCTCTCCAGGCAACTTTTGTACGCCGATTAATTTCTTCATCAATGTGACCCTCACTTGATATCTGCTGTCCAAGATAAAAGTACGTGTCTGTTATCTCCAGCTTTTCTCCATTAATCGATAAATCTTCGTTTCTTGTAAAAGCATTGAACATCACTTTTGTCTTCTGAAAGTTCATTTTTAATCCCACTTCTTTACTATTGTCAGCAAGTTTCTGGATCATACTTTGCAGCTCTACATCATCAGCAAAACGAAGGTGGGTTAGATTATCTCCATTAATCCTTATCCCTTTGTTTTCCCAGTTCAGGGATTGAAAGACATTTTCCAATGTGGCATTAAAAGGATAGATGCATTCAAATATTTAAGTATGCATCGTATAGATACATATCAAACATTACTCTTTAATAATCGTAAAACCAATACATTTAAACATAGAAATTGTTAAATTGACGTAAATATTTATATAGCTTGATGCAGAAGTCTGCACCGATCGTGCTGGGTTCGGTGCACGAAGAAAGCGAAGCATGATGAAACGGGGTGGAAAGTGAAAAGTAGTTCTACGGGCCAGCGTTTTAACTATGTTTGCTAAAAATACTGCCTTAACAGTTATTATTTTTTAAATCCTCCTGCTGTTCTGTGTGTGTGGATGTTTTTTAACGTATATACGAGGGTTGTACCGAAAGTTGATAAAATATCTCAATAGAACCACAAAAGCTTTGTTTCGGGTCCTCTTTGATAACTCACACCGAAAGTTCGTAGTAACACTTATATATCCACTAACAGATCAATTACTTGTGTGTAGATTCATTGACGGTTCTCAACTCATGTCACAATATTCCAATGGTAATTCCTTGGGAGATGAAACATTTGGTTTTAATCTTTTCTTTTATGTACACTATTGCACACACATTATTACACTCTGGCTCCAGCTCTTTAAATGTTAAAATCACTATATACATGTTGATAAAATATCCTATTCCATCGACGTTCACTGTTCTTTTTATTGGTTTTAATCTTTTCTTTTCGTACATAAAAGAAAAAATTAAAACCAAAGGTTTCATCTCCCAAGGAATTATCATTGGAATATCGCGACATGGGTTGGGAATCCTCAATGAATCCACAAACAAAACAGAATGACACACCAACAATGTGTGTCATATAAACTAACTATTAGAGGTACGTAATAGAATTTGATCTATTAGTGGATATACACTATCAACCAACAAGTAATTGGACACCTGTGATAGCAAAGAAAAACGAAGTTTATTCACCTTCAATAGTTGGTGGAGCCTCCACGAGCGGCGATTACAGCTGCGACTCTTCGGGACATACTCTCAACCAGGCGTTCAACGACGGCTAGTGGTATTTTCTTCCACTCGGCTTGGAGAAGACAGGTCAGTTCTTTCACCGATTTCGGACGGTGGGAGCACCCCTTAAGTCGACGCTCCAACTCGTCCCAGAGGTGCTCGATAGGGTTAAGGTCCGGGCTCTGCGCAGGCCAGTCCATTCCATTAACCCCATTGCCACCATACCAAGCCATGGTGGACCTCGCAACACGACAGGTGGCATTGTCATCCTGAAAGTAACATGGGTCCACCCCGTAAAACTGCCACAACGTAGGAAGCGCATGGTCATCCAAAATGGTGCAGTAGGTCTTGGCGTTGAGTCTACCAGGAATTGCGACCAAGGATCCCCTGCCATACCAGGAGAAACACCCCCATAACATAATTCCACCGCCTCCGAACTTCACAGTTGGCACAATACATTCCGGCAGGAGGCGTTCTCCAGGCAGACACCAGACCCAGACCCTGCCATTCAAACGGTAGAGGGTGAACCTTGATTCGCCGCTCCAGAGAACCTGTTTCCACTGTTCAACGGTCCACTGTCGACGTTCTTTGCACCATGTTAGCCGAGCAGCGCTATTTGACTTGGTGATCAAAATCTTGAACCGAGCAGATGAGCTTCCTTACGGACGGTATTCATCGAAAGAACACTCCCGGATGCCTGTTGAAACTTCTCGCGGATGTGGCCCATCGATTTGGTGCGGTTCTTTCGAATTTCTCTGGCCAGCACCCGTCGGTCTCTAACTCCCAGTTTTGTGGGTCTGCCGGGTCGGGGCACATTCCAACAGTCACCTCTAATCTTCCACTTGCCAATCACGTAGGCCACTGTCGATTTGGGGTACTTCAACTTGCTGGATATGTCACGTATGGATCGGCCATTTCTGGGATACCCGACGATTACACCTTTCTCAAAATCAGCGAGCTCCGAACTGCGTGGCATCTTGCAGGCGACTGGTTGCGCTGTTGTTTCCCACACGATATTTAACGGCGGCGGCCGTGACGTGTATCAGGACCGCAGATATCGTCGATTGTAGGGGTGTCCAATTACTTGTTGGTAGATAGTGTATAAGTGTTACTATGTACCGAAAGTAATGCAAAAGTAGGCATAATCTCTTTAATAACTGACGGAGATCGTTCTAACTACACATGTTGGTAGAGTAACTCTTTCTCTATAGTAACCCTTCTTCTTCATTGCAGGTAAATAAGAGATTCCAAGCAGAAGCTACGTGCCGTCATTGACTTCTTGAGGAAGGAAGGGTGCAGTCTGTCAGACATCCACAGAAGGCAACAAAATTTGCAGATGGATGAAGAAGTTTAAAGAACGGGAAACCAGCACTGAAGACAAACCACACAGTGGGAGACCATCATTTGCGACCACTGACAACAATCTTCAACGAGTGGATGAATTGATTCGCGCGGAGAGACGAGTCACAATCCGTGAGGTTGTTGCGCAACTGGACTGTGGTCACAATGCCATACAGAAGATGGTGGAAGACTTAGGCTATCGGAAAGTGTGTGCAAAGTGGGTACCTCGGCAGCTGACACCCGATTTGAAGGAGAGAAGGGTGGAACTCTGCTCTGATCTGCTGGAAGCGTTTGAAGCCAATAAAGACGGGGTTTTTTTAATCTAAACTTGTGACAGGGGCTGAAACATTGGCGTATCTTTACGATCCGTAAACGAAAAATCAATCCACTGAATGGCGTCACACTTCTTCACCAAGGCCTAAGAAGTTCAAGAGCCAGCGATCAGCATAGACTGCCGCGGAAAGAACCTCAGGTTCGATCCCAGGCAGGTACGAACGCTCGATCCACTAAATATCCGCCGTGCGTCGGATGGGCACGTTAAGCCGTCGGACCCCGGGTACTGTCCCCCGGTAATAAATAAGGGCGTCTTCCTTCCCCTTTCTACTTCGCTTCCGTGTCACTTTCCTATTGGGCACTCTATCCCAAATCTCCTAGCTTCCTATTTCTAAGTGTTGTTTAAGAACAGGGGTCAGACACTCCCTTCCTAAAATCCTCTACATAGGATCATCATTGCTCTTCAGCCGTCCCAGGCGAGGAAAAAACGCAAGAGGCAGAAGGTGGAAGGGGACGCTTTTGGAGGGGTCACAGAGAGAAGGATTTCAAGGGAGATCTGCCGCTCAAAACAGGAGGACGTTCTTTGGGGGGGGGGGTTCTCTGCTGAAGAGGATTTGACTTCTCTTCTGTAGGTGGAAAGCGACCGAGAAAGGAGGACGTAGATTTCTCTATGGTCGGTGTGAACGGGGATAAGCAAAAAGCAATAAGCGTTGATGATTATGGAGAGGGAATACTGACCACCCTAGAGAAGGGGATTCGACATGTTAATAAGATAACGAAAGGATGAAATTTTAATAAGATAATGAAAGGATGGAGACATTCCCCATATCAACTGAATAAACACTTTTCTCACTGCAAGAGCGAGTTATTATTTTGGCTGATATTTTACTTATATTTTATTTATCTGCTCAAGTCGGGTAAAATACGGGTTTAAGGTCCAGAAACAAAAACTTTCTGGAAGCAAAGTTTCAAACGAGCCCTTCACACACGGCGCTGAGATATAACTCAGCACCAAGCCCTGTAACACCGTTACCAGCAAGCAGTACGTTGAGACATTCAAGAAGATAAGATAATTAAGGAGGAAGAGACCGAACAAGAATCTGAAAGGGATCCGCATTCACCATGGTAATGCGAGACCACACACATCTTTGGTAACAAATGAGGCGATCATCAAATTAGGCTGTTCGGTGGCCTCCCATCCACCGTACAGCCCATATTTGGCGTCCTCCGACTTCCATCTGTTCGGTCCAATGAAGCACAGTCTTCGGGGACAACGACTTGATGACACAGACGAGGTGAAAGTGACTGTGATGAAAGTGGGAACAACATTCCACACCTAAATTTTTCAAAGAGGATTCGAGAGTTGGGTTCAACAATGGTGGAAATGGATTGCTTGTGATGGAGACTATGTTGAGTAGTACCTTTGTATAGAGAATGAGTGACTCTAATAAAGTGTGCAATTTGTATGATCTCTGTCAGTTAATAAAAAAGTTATGTCCAGATTTGCATTATTTTCCGTACAACCCTGTATGCAATTTTTCTGGGCCGCCTCGGTCGCTCAGGGGTCTAAGCGATGGCTCCTGACCATTCGTCCGAAAAGGGTCCGGGTTCGAATCCCGTGAGACATGGATGTTGTGTTTGTCTTAGGGCACTGGCTCTCTCCCTTGCACTGAACGACTTTTTTTTTGCTGGTTTAACGACCATTGTGAGCAACTCAATAAGTATAAGCAGTGGCCCGTCCTTAATTTCGGGCCACTGACTCTGGGGAAGGGAGAGAGCCAGTGCTGTAAGACAAACACGACATCCATGCCTCACCCGTCACGGGATTCGAACCCGGACGAATGATCAGAAGCCATCGCTTAAACCACTGTGCCACCTGGACGACTTTCCTGGATCTAGTGGCCCTAAATTCGGGCGGGAGACTGGTTATGGCCCTATGAGTTGCTTATGGTGCTCGTTTAATCCCCAACCTGTCGCCCCGGTGGCGCAGTGGTCTAAACACTGGCTTCTGATCATTCGTCTGAGATGGGTCCGGGTTCGAATCCCGGTGAGGCATGGATGCTGTGTTTGTCTCACGGTTTGGGCTGTCTCCCCTCCCTGGAACCAGTGGGCATAAATTAGGGACGCGCGACTGTTTATAGCCCATTAAGTTGCTCAAGGTGGTCGTTAAACCCCCGATCAAAAAAAAATCCAAGAAAATTCTATCTACCTGCTCCCCCCCCACCTCCCCCATCCTCTACCCAACAGAAATCCTGGATACGTGATTGGTCCGGAATTTTAAAATTATAAGTAGTTGCAAGTCTGAGATCTCACAAAATTTGAAGTAATTGATTTGAATGATTTGGTTAACGATAGCGAGTTTGGTTTGTTTTGGGTTTTAATCACCTCTGTGAGCAACTCGTAGGACTATATGCAGTCGTCCGTCTCTAATTTGGGGACACTGGTTCTAGGATAGCCAGTGAAGACAAATACGAATAACACTATCCATGCCTCATCCGGAACTGCATTTGTGGACACTCGGACAACAAGAAAAATGAAACGAATTTTCGGTTGTAATGACCACGTGGTATGAATCTTTACCCACAACAAGAATAGACTGCTGCCGTCCAAAACTTGAAGCCGTGCATGAAATCGGACGATTACAGAGCGTGTGAAAGCACCGTCTTATCCACGCCGGACATTGAATCCGGATGCTCTAACTCCGGAGTAAGGCGCTCTCCCAGCTGAACTACGCGGACATGTGTTCTCATTGCTATCTGCCTTTATCTCATGTGCGTCCTGCGGTGCAGGCACGTTACAAACGTCAATGGAAAAAGAGCTCACTAACATGTACACTCGAGTGAGTTGTGACGTATGAAGACGTTCCATGAAGCGCAGCCAATATGAAAAGTTGCTGCAAGCACGTGATTGCTTCTGGGTGTGTTTATTTTGGGAGGATACCAAGTCGTGTCTCATGAGAATTCGTACTATTTTCATGTGTTTCAGGAGCGGGTCGAGAAACTGTGTGTTTGATGTAACAAAAGGATGTCTCGTACACATCTTATGGATGATTTCACCCGAGGCCGAATTATCGGCACGCTCCAATCAGGACGGAATGTGACCCAGGGGTTCATCCAGGATATTCAAACTGGAGGTTCGCTGGAGAAGTTTTTTGAGGGGAAGGGTTCCTTACCCCTCAAAAAACTTCTCTTCTACCAAAAGCCGTCCATACGGCTCCAGGATGCCATCCCTATAACGTGCAAAAGTTAGGGTGCCTCCTAGAAACACGTGCAGCTGCAAGCGTACATCCAACATGAAACCAGCACAAAACAAGAGTCGTCCGCCATCTTAATGGTGAATATCCCTAATTATGGACAGAAGATTTAGGCTTTCCACCTCTCCCCAAATGTACACAAGTCGGGAATCTGTGTTTAGGCTGTACCGAGACTCGTCATTGAAGAGAGCACACGTCCATTGATCAGGAGGGTCCAGTGGCGAAGTTGTCGGTCCCAATTCAGACGGATCGTTCTGTGTGATGCAGAGAGTGGGATGCAGACAATTTGCCTTCTTGCTACAGACCTTTCTGATGGTGTCTTCTGCAAACTGTTTGCGTCGATATTTCGGTTCTCGTAGCAGAGGAGAGCTCTTGCGAAATTTGCCTGACTGTGTATTCTTATGGTGGCGAGCTGTTAGAGACAAATGCCCGTGTCTTGTGGCTCATCGGCGATCTTGACCCGGCATTCTGGTTATCCCCCCGTTTCCTGGAACTGTCTTCAGAGATTGGTGACCATTTGCCTCGGCACATTCAGTCATCCTGCTACTTCAGCTTGCAAATGTGCTCCTTCCAATTTACCAATCACTCTCCTGTTACAAGGATTTATTATAGGAGGTTTAGATACTGATATTAAATCCATCCTCGTAACACATTTTCCATATATAGCCATTTATTTTTCTTTGTTTCATCGTGCTTGGGAGCAACATGTTCATTTTCCTTATTAGGATTAGCAATCTTTGGGTAGGCGACTCGTTGTTCCATTTGAAAACACCGTTTTCAGGGAGTTAACAATCAGTCGAGCCCTCAGAAGAATTCATCTTTCGTTTAGGATATACACCTTTGGTGATAGAAAAGCACTTGCAGACTTTCGGTAACCCTTCCAAGCACTTAGCTTTGCTTAGCGGACACCGCTTTTCCCAAGCCCAGGAGTCAGGTTGTGAGAGAAGGATTGCTTGCAGTGGGCGGGAGTGCATTTACTTTCGCCCGAGGGCAGAGAGGGTTTTGAGAGAGGCGAGGTTTTTTTCGGGAGCAGAATCATCGGGGAAAAGGAAGAAAGGAGGAGGGAACTTTGCGAAGAGCGCGAGATTAGGGAACCCGAGTTCCGAAGGCGGGAGCTCAGAGTATGTCGAAGAATTATCGAGGTAGACGGGGATGGAAATAGTTTATTCACCGGGGAGTGAAAGATTCTAAGAAAGCACTCGTAAGAAACCTAGGAAGAAATAAGAGTTAAAATCGCGAAGTCAGGATATCTGACTTAACGGAGCAAGACGCTGGGATAGCCTCAGTCAGTATATTAGAGAAAATAAATATGATTAGAAGTATTTTATGTCCTCCATTCAGTATTCTCAAGTTTGTTTTTTCCGAGTTTACCAAACAAGAAGTTTGTTTATTATTCTGCGTAC
Organism: Macrothele yani; assembly: GCA_039090855.1. NCBI lineage: Eukaryota > Metazoa > Arthropoda > Arachnida > Araneae > Macrothelidae > Macrothele > Macrothele yani. Next base: position 35,710,990 of record CM077011.1, read on the forward strand.
TTCTGCAACAAGTTGATTACGAATTATCTTGACAATAACGAGCAACAATTATTATTCTAGTATAAGATAATAGACATATCCCCGAACATTGTTACAAGTAACACCGAACTTTGTTATACTACACCATAAAGTCTAAGCGATGGTGCGGAGCCATTCTCCCACTACCAGTTCAATTTAAGCTTCAATTGCCGCACCCCCTCAGAACAACTTTTATCTAGGTCACGTGGCTTCCAGATCGATGTGTGATCGTCATTTGCATAGTTTCATAGGAGCAAGCACAATTTTGCTTAAATACGTCGTCGTAGTATGTCCTTTTGCATATGTCTCTGAAAAATCTTTACAATAGATCGTGTCGTTTTGGGCATATTTTTAAATTTGTGTCTGTCACGTTAATTTTGGACACCAGTGTATATAATAAGCCACAAGCATTCTTTCAAGACATCAAAAGGTTTTTACTACTGCTAAGAACGTGAGGATCCGTCAGCTGCGACCAAGACAGAAGAATCTATAAAATCTGCTAGCAAGTCTGTAAAATTTGCAACCATTGATGTTTAATGAATTAATCCACTACGGTGCAGAATTTATTACAAGATTTACTCAGGATTTCTCAGTTATTTTTCAATACTTTTCTACAGGATTTACTCAGTACTTCGAATGAATGAATAGATGACTCTCTGCTCCGAATGAATTACACGGTATTCAGACCGAAGCTTGTAAAATTCTGACAGCAAGGAAGAATGCTCAGTCATAAGAGTCCGATTGCTTATGCCTTGTTGTAACTGCTGGCCGAAAATACTGGCCTAGTGGTCAACGTTCGTGACTGCCATGGAGAAGACCTCAGGTTCGATCCCCGGCAGGTACGGACGCTCGAACCACTAAATATCCGCCGGGCGTCGGATAGGCACGTTAGACCGTCGGACCCAGAGTACTCCCCCCCCGCCGGTGATAAATAAGGTCGTCTTCCTCCCCCTTTCTCCCTTGCTTTCGTGTCACTATCTTCTCCGGCACTCTAACCCAAATCTCCTAGCTTCCTATTTCTAAGGGTTGTTTAAGACCTGGGGTCAGACACTCCCTTCCTAAAATCCTCTACATATGATCTGATGATCTGGCCAAAAATACGAAGCAAATGAATAGTTGAGAAGGTTGCAGTTTCAAATTGTTTATTAACGTATTCGTTATACGTGCAGGTTGTTCGGGATTAATCTTACATTATTTGTAAAGATATTCGCTCTTGCTTATTCATTCTACGATTCTCACTAATTTCACTTCTATTTCATTTTCTTATTACTCACTCGCGCTTCCAAGGACATCCTCCTTCCTCCTTCGCTCACCGAAGTCGTCTCCCCTCTCAGAGTTCTTAGCTTCTTCTCCCCTTGTATGTCCGTCCTGGTTTCAACGGCAAACCACCGGACGCCTCTGATGCATTAAAACAATCACGCCCGTCTCGAATCTCTTGCTGATGATAGTGCCCATAATTGCAGCGTATGCCAATGAAACGATTTAAGCTCTGAAAGTTTTCTAAAAGGCTTTCCCATACACAGAACTGTTTATTCACTGAGAAACATAGTTTTAAAGCCTCCAATCATCGATGCCGCAACAGATAGCTCCTTTCGAGTTTACCATTAGAATATTTCTTGCTCGGAAATGAATTAATACTAAATTCCTTTAAAATCTCCTGAATCCCCATAACAAGAATTTGTTTGAAAATCTGAGTTTATATATGCTTTGAATGCAAACCCTCCACCTACTCGGAAATTCATCAGTTATTAATGAAAACCGTTTCGTGTGTTAAATTCGTTTCGAAAAATATTGCGTGGAAAATTTCTCTCTTTCAGATGAATAGAGATGAATGAGCGCCGATATGACGACCCAAAATGAAATTTCAAGGGATCACAAGCACTGTTCTACTTTGCGCACTCCGATGGTTACGACGCATCACCTGATATACGCTGAGTAGGGCTCTAAATCTCTGTTCTGTTGTGGGGATGGGCAAACCGATTCTTCCTATTCAATTCCATAAAATAATTCATTTGCTCTGATTCGTTCGTTGACACTTCCGGTAAATGATTTCGACAAGAAATTAATCTCGCGAATCGGTACTGAGTCGGATACGTTTGTGCCGTTCGTTGACTCTTCCTGTGAACGATTTCCTCACGGGATGACTCTCACGAATGTATTCTAAATTGGATCCGCTTGTGTCATTCATCGACTCTTTCGGTGAATGATATTTCGAGGAATGTCTGTCGTGAATCGATTTTGAGTCGGATTCATTTGTGTCGTTCCTTGACACCTTCGGTGAATGACTGTCGCGAAGTGATTCTGAATCGGATCTGCTTGTATTTTCATTGACTCTTCCGGTGAATGATTAACTGCCGCAGATCGATTCTGAGTCCGATATTCTTGTATCGTTCCTTGACTCTTCCGGTGGATGATTTCCGCAGTGAATGACTGTAGCGAATCGATTCTTAGTTGGATGTTGGATCCGCTTCTATTGTTAAATGACTCTTCCCGTGAATGATTTCCCAGGGAATGACTCCCGTGAATAGATTCTGAGCAGGATCAATTTGTGTCGTTCGCTTACTCTTCCGTAGTACCAATTCCGCAGGGAAGTACTGTCAGCAATCGAATCTTAGCCGGATCCGTTTGTGTTATTTGTTGACTCTGCTGATGAACGATTTCCGCAGGAGATGACTTTCGCGAATCATTCTAAGGCGGATTTTCTTGTATCATTGGTTTATGACATATGGTCTAAATTACCACGTTTTAAACATTGAAGAACACTACACGTTGTCTCTTCCGTGGAATGACTGTCGCTAATCAATTCGGAGTCGGATCCGCTTGTATCGTTTGTTGATTTTTCCGATGAATGATTTCTCCAGGGAATGACTCTCGCGAATGATTCTGTTCCGGATTCATTTGTGTCGTTCGCTTACCTTTCCGGAGTAGGAATTGCACAAGGAATTGCTGTCACGAATCGATTCTTAACCGGATCTATTTGTGTAGCTTGTTGACTCTTCTGAAGAACGATGTCCGCTGGAGATGACTGTCGGGAAACGGTTCAGAGTCGGATCAGCTTTTTTCGTTTCTTGACTTTCGGTGAACGGTTTCGCTGGGGAATGATTGTCACATCAATATGAATTAATTTATTGTTTCGAATTGGTTCCATCCGCAAGCTCTCTCGTTGTATAGGTATACCGTATGCAAATACGTACACCGAAAAGAAAAACACTTCCGGCCCTACTCATTTCTGTTAAGGGATGCTTGTACTGTAATGGAATAATTGTAGGGAAACGAATTCCAGTGTAAGCTGAACATATTTCAATGAATGAAAGACGGCAGACCAACGTAATGTACTTCCAAAAAGAAGAAAGAAAGCAAGAAACAAAAGAGAGAGAGAGAGAAAAAAAAGCTACTGGAGACATTCGAGAACCATAATTGCAATGGTTTCTGCTGCCGTTTAGTTCACATTTCCGCATTTAGTAACGTCACGATGTCCCCATCTTTGTCTGACTTCGTAAGTAAAAGAACCTTTCTTCGAAATTAAAGCATAATTAATAGCATTAATGTAGTGAATAACCATTTCCTGAGTGAAAGATAATGAACATAACTACTGCGCTCTTTTCATCTGGACTGTTAATGATTTCGGAAATTAAATATCATAAATGCGCATTTATTCTACGTACTCACTTTGGACCCCGATTAAATGTGATATTACGGAAACGCAGAACATTCGCCTTTTTTAGCGCTCAAAACAAACACCTTTGAAAGAGGCAGAAATACGAAAAGACTGTTAGAATGCACGGCAAACCAGCCCATGAAATTAAAAGTAAAGTAAAATTACACGCGCACGCGATATTACTATTATTATTTCGTACATATGTGAGACAAGGAGTAATGAGGTCTTCATAACGTACCGGGAAAAGGTCACGCATAAGTTCTGCGAAAATCAAGCCTCCTTCTTAGCTGTATAAAGTTAACAAATTCTGGGTTCACTGTAAACCTCCACACAGGAAAACTGCCACACACTGGAAAACTACCGCATGTTTTTCATTAAGGGGCCGGGCACAAATTGCTGTTCATCCAAGGAACACTTTGAATTCGTGGCAGTTTTCCATTGGGGCGGATTTTCCAAGTTTCCGAATTATGTGTGGCAGTTTTCCAAGGTGTCTAACGACGGAAAGGAGTTATTTTGTTTGTCTGAATTTTCATGCCGGTTCATTACGAGTTTAGGGCAATTGGCCACAAAAGTTCAGGAGGAGGGAGTGAGGGGATAAAGATTGCTGTATTTTGGCCTACATTGAGAATTGCATTGGGAACTCTAAAGGAATTTCGGGAGAATGTCCCTTCCAAGCGAGAATTTTACTTTAATTAGAAGAAACTACAGTGTTCGACGAAACAACGGAATTACAAGCCATGACTCATGCTGTGTTCAGAAAAGGACGATAAGGTGGGATTTTTTAATAACGCTACGATTTTACTTAGGCACTAAATATTTACATAACATTTCAAGTAAGCAGTTTTTCTCTTTTACTTAAACAATTCATAGGCCCAACACCTAGGCCTTTTTTACAGCTTTTAATCCACCGACTTAATATTCTTAAAGTTTACGTAACAAATCAAGTTAATAGCATTGCACTTTTACTTAGGCACAAAATATTAATTCATAGACCCTAGGCCTAAGCCTTTTTACCAGTTTTTATTCTACCGATACCATATTCATAAAGCTTACATACCAAGTCTAGTCAATAGTATTGCGCTTTTGCTTAGGAACTAAATATTAATTCATAGGCCCTAGGCCTTTTTAACAGTTTTTATTCTAGCAATGTCATATTCACTACGTTTACACATCAAATCAAGTTAATGACATTGCGCTTTTTCTTAGGCACGAAATATTATTTCATAGGCCCTAGGCCTAGGACGTTTTAATCGTTTTTACTCTCATATTCACAACGTTTGCACATCAAATCAAGTTAATAATACTGCGCATTTACTTAGGCACGAAATATTAAATTCATAGGCCCTGGGCCTAAGCCTTTTTAACAGTTTTTATTCTGACTGTATCATATTCATACCTTTAAATATCAGCACAAGTTAATGTGTTGCACTTATTAAAATTTTCTAAAAAGGATTACGCCTAGAGCCTATGAATTAATATTTAGTGCCTAAGTAAAAACGCAATGCTATTAACTTGACTTGGCCGCCCCGCTGTCGCAGTGGTCTAAGCGATGGCTTCTGATCATTCGTCCGAGATGGGTCAGGGTTGGAATCCCAGTGAGGCATGGATGTTGTGTTTGGCTTTTTTCCCTTCCCTGGAGCCAGTGGCACTAAATTAGGGACGGGCGACTGCTTATAGCCCACCGAGTTGCTCATAGTGGTCGTTAAATCTCCAATTCAATCCAATCCAATTCAATCCATAACTTGACTTGAAATGTAAACGTTAGGAATATGACACAGGTAGAATAAAAACTGTTAAAAACCTAGGCCTAGTGCCTATGAATTAATATTTCATGCCTAAGTAAAAACGCAATATTATTAACATGATTTAATGTGTAAACGTTGTGAATATGACATTGGTAGAATAAAAACTGTTAAAAAGGCCTAGGCCTAGGGCCTCGGAATTGATATTTAGTGTCTAATTAAAAGTGCGATATTATTAACATGAATTGATACGCAAACGTTGTGAATATTACATTGCTATAGAACAAAAACTGTTAAAAAGGCCTAGGCCTAGGACCTATGAATAATATGTAATGCCTAAGTAAATGCACAATACTATTACTTAATTTGATATGTAAACATTGTGAATATGACATTGTAGAATAAAATCTGTTAAAAAAGCCTAGGCCTAGGGCCTATGAATTAATATTTTATATCTAAGTGAAAGCGCAATGCTATTAACTTGATTTGATACGTAAACGTTACGAATATGAAGTCGGCGGATTAAAATCTTTTGAAAAGGCCAAGGTGTTGGGCCTATGAATTATTTACGTAAAAGATAAATCTTACTAACTTAACATGTTATGTAAATATTTAGCGCCTAAGTAAAATCGCAGCGTTATTAAAAAATCCCACCTTATCGTCCTTTTCTGAACACATCATGAGTCATGCTACAATTCCGTTGTTTCGTCGAACACTGTAGTTTTAAGAAGTTTATTAAATCACGGCAATTTATTTCTTCTAATTAAAGTACAGTACTCGCTTGGCTTACATAGAACGTTTTCTCGAAATTTGTTTGGAGTTCCCAATTCAATTCTCAATATAGGCCAAGAAACGGCAATCTCTATATCTCCCTTCCCCCGTTGAACTTTTGTGGCCAGTTGCCCTAAGTATGAACCGGCCTGAAAATTCAGACAAACAAAAGTGCTCCTTCCCGTCGTTAGGCTCCTTGGAAACCCGCTACACATAATTCAGAAACTTGGAAAACTGCCACAACGGAAAACTGCCACACATAATTCAGAAACTTGGAAAACTGCCACACATAATTCAGAAACTTGGAAAACTGCCACAACGGAAAACTGCCACACATTCAAAATGTTCCTCGGAGGAACAGCAATTTGTGCCCTGCCACTTAATGAAAAACATGTGGCAATTTCTTGTGTGGCGATTTTTCGATGTGTGGCAGTTTTCGAAGTTGCTGAAAAACGTGTGGCAGTTTTCCAAGTTGCTGAAAAACGTGTGGCAGTTTTCCTGTGTGGCGGGTTTCCAACACCCCAAATCTTGTAAGCAGGTATTATTTTCGATACGTTTCTCGAGTAAAATTTCACTTACAGTATGAAAAATTGGAACGGATAAAAGTTAATGGCTAAGAACGGTCAATAAAACGTAACAGAAAATTTATTATCGATTACCATTTTTTTTGTTTTTGATCTGGAAGTCTTTTACGACCTCCGTGAACATCAAAGATTATATGCAATCGTTCGCACCTAACTTTGGGTCACAGATTCCAGGAAAGGGACCATCGTTGTAAGGAAAACGCACCGGCAAGGCTTCATTGAAGTCCCGATCCTAGGCCGAGAAGACACGAGTGGACAGCAAGCAGTCCACGTCTTTAAACACTTAGCACCAGGCGACGGCCAGTATGTCTCTATCATGAATGATTAAATGAACTTACGGCAGCACATTTTTCTTACAGTTACATCAACAGTATATACTGACTACTGATGTAACTGTAAGAAAAAACAAGAAAGAGGACACCGAATTTTCTGTTGTAATGATCACGTCTTTTAAATCCATTCTGACGCAAATTAAATTTGTCAGAATTATTCAAAGTCAACGCAAACGGTTAGAAAAGAATCAACCGGATTTCTACAATCGATAAAGCATCCAGAAACAGAAACAGTTACTTACTTACACTGGCGGAAAGTGAAAAAAGAACACCAAGAAGGAATTAGCAGACAATCATGAAATTTGCATATGCTAATGGAGTCGAGATTACGTAGGTGTGATGTTAATTTCGGGACCGACTGGTGAGCGCTTACGCCACAGCACGACATAATATGCAAATTACCGTCGGTGGTATTTAAGGAGTACGGCGAAGTGAATGTAATCAGTCGTCGGCGTACGGACACGTGCGAAGACCCTGAAGAAGCTGCAATGCGTGGACATGGAAGGCGTGTACGATTTCAGCAGTTATCGGACTTTGCGCGAGGTCGTCTAGTCGGACTTCGCGAGGCCGGGTGGTCGTATCGTCGTATTGCGGAGCGAATTGGATGGGAAGTATCGCTGGTGGTACGATGGTGGCGTAGATGGTCCTAAGAACATTCCCACACGAGAAGGCATGGAACCGGGAGTCACAGACTGACTGATGAGCGGACCGATCGACGCATAAGAAGAGCGGCGTTGTCAAACAGAACATCCACTGCGGCGCAAATCCGAGCTGCCGTTGCACCTGAGGTGACTGTGCGAACAATCCGCAACCGTCTACTGGATGTAGGACTACGTGCACGTGTGCCTCTGGCATGTGTACCTCTGACTCCAACCCACCGTCAGGAACGGCTGCAGTGGTGTCGCCAACGTCTGCACTGGAGAACGCAATGGCGATCTGTCGTGTTCAGAGATGAAAGCAGATTCTGCTTGGGAGCCTCCGATGGCCGTATTCATGTTCGCAGACGCACAGGGGAGCGTCTCCACCCTTCTTGCATCCGCCAGCGACACACAGGGCCTACACCTGGTCTCTTGGTGTGGAGAGCGATCAGCTATCACTCCCGTACACAACTAGTGTTTGTACCGGGTACGTTAAACAGCACGTCCTACATCAACAACATCATTCAGCCCGTTGTTGTGCCATTTGTAAATTCGGTCCATCGTGGTGTTTTCCAGCAAGATAACGCACGCCCACACACGGCACGTGCAGCGCAACATGCGCTTCAGGGTGTGAGACAACTGCCATGGCCTGCACGTTCACCGTATTTGTCCCTCATTGAGCACGTGTGAGATTTTATGGGACAACCGACTTATCCGGTCTCCACGGCCAGCCACGACCATACCAGATTTACGCGTCCAGGTTGAGGATGCTTGGAACTCAATACCCCAAAATTACATCCAACATCTGTACGACAGACTCCATGCCAGAATTGCACAGTGTGACGCAGTTCATGGCGGTTCAACCTCGTACTAACCATGTTACATGGAAATGTTATTTTTCAGTTTACCAGCAAATACAGCTGTATTTTGCCATAATGTTTTGATCACGTTATCCTCTGTATTCCGTTATTATGCTATATACATTTCGTTAGTATCAGACGTCTCGTTCTTGGTGTTCTTTTTTCACTTTCCGCCAGTGTATAACAGCGGCTAAAACGTATATTACGAAAGTTAACAAATGACGCACAAAAAAAGTTCATAGCAGAAGGATGGTATCTGAGACAAAATGATTATCAAATCAAAAAATTAAGTGAAAATATAGAAGGAAACATCATATGATTCTAGGCCTTCTAGAGGAAGAATTTTGCATAACGGGAAAGTTGAAAATAGGCAAAAAAAATATTCTTGTTGGGAAAAGCTATGGTAAAGAAAAATAATTTTTAAGTTGAAAATCCTCCAAATACGTGACGACAGTAAATAAATTAATACATCGCTCTTTCCACGTTCCAGAAACACATAGCAACCGAAAAATTGTTTTTCAGCCGCCGCCGTGGAATTGAATCACGGAACTCTCGATAACTAGCCGAGCGCGTTAACTTTACACCCCGGTGGCCAACAATCCACGGTGCTATGTGTATTTTTAAGTCAGCTTCTGACATCATAAATCCGTATGAAGAGCTCAGCTACTGAGACGTCTCTAATATATATAGCCAGTGCCGTTAATGCCCACCAGATGGAGACGTCTCAGTAGCTGAGCCCATCTTACGGATTTATAATGTCAGAAGCTGACTTAAAAATACACATAGCAACGTGGTTTGTTGGCCACCGTGGTGTAAAGTTAATGCGCTCTGCTAGTTATTGAGAGTTCCGTGATTCAACTACACGGTGGCGGCTGAAAAACAATTTTTCGGTTGCAGTGTGTTTCTGGAACGTGGGAAGAGCGATGTATTTATTTATTTAAAATAACTTTTGAAGAACGTCTCCCGGAAGCAGAAATAGCGAGAAAACGGCTTTTATCTTTACACCTTCTAGCAGGAAATCTGTGCATTATTTGAAGAGGATAATCTTCCACATCTCTATAGCGAACGGCATACAGTAAAAAAGAAATTTCTCAATAGGGTTTCTAGAAGCAGAAATACAGCTGCAAACAGAAGAACACAAACACCACCTAGCAACAAAACAGTGAACTATAAAACTCCTCAAACACTATGAAAAAAAGCAAAGTGTTCCACAAGGTAAATGCCATCCGGTGTTGAAAGAAATTTTTAAATGACACATGTAGAATCAGATATATTGAGAAAAACAGATTAAACATTAGAAACCCCTAGCGGTGAAATTTTGCATTATTTAGGGAAGAAATTACACGCAAAGAGTTTTCGCAGTTAGCGATATCGGCCCACGAAAGAACTTTTTCAATCGAATTTTTAGAAGCTCAGATTTTGCTGAAAATACATCAGAAGCGGAAATAAACACTTACCCCCCCCCCCCCCCCTCCCATGGTGGCCAAACCAGTATTTAACAAATATCTGAAATCGTATTTAAAACATTTCCCATCAGAAGCATTATTGCCTGCCGGAAGAATTTTTCAGATCGGAGTTTTAGAGACAGAGATGTCGGGAAAAACGTAATTTACCTTTACGCTCCCTATACAGAGAAATCTCTGCTTTACGTAAAAATTTTGAAACTATATGAGAAATATTTCGCACGTGAAACGCTCTCCAACAAACAAAGGATTTTTCAAATCGGACTTATTGGAAGCAGAGATATCTACAAAAATAAGATACATGTCTACGCCCCCTGGCGGCAAAACCATGCGCTCTTTTGAGCAGGAGGTATTTTCAGATTTTTTGCGGTGAGCTGTATCAGTCCACGAAAGAAATTTTTCAATCGAGTTTTCAGGAGCTTAGATTTTGCTACAAATATTTCGGAAGCCGAAATAAACACTTACGCCCCCTTGTGGCCAAATCAGTTTTTATCAAAAATTTGAAATTATATGCAAAACATTTCTAATCAGGAGCTGTATCTGATGTGGGAAATTTTTTTCAAATCGGTGTTTTACAAGCAGAGATATCGCGGAAAACGCAATTTACCTTTACGCCCACAGCGAAAAATCTATGCATTACTTGAAATTTTTAAAACTATATGAGAAAAATTTCGCACATGAGATGCTCTCCAACAGAGAAAAAGTTTTTCAAATCGGACTCAGAAGCAGAGATATAGACAAAAATGAGATATACATCTTCGGCCCTGGTGGGAAAACTGTGAATTATTTTAACAGGAGGTATTCTCAAAACGTTTTTCGAGGTCAGCTGTATCGGTCCACGAAAATGTTTTTCAATCGAGTTTCCAGAAGCTTAGATTTTTCATCAGAAGCTGAAACAAACTCTTACGCCCCCTGGTGGCCGAACCATTTCTTTCCAAAAAATTAGAAATTATACGCGAAACATTTCCCATCAAGAACTGTTTTCGTTGCAGGTAGAATTTTTCATATCCGACATTTAGAAACAGAGATATCGGGGAAAACGCAATTTACCTTTACTTTCCCAAGCGGAAAATCTATGTATTACTTGAAAAAAAAAACTGTGCCCAAAATAGTCTTCGTTACAAATGGCATCGAATGGAAGAAAAAAATGTTCAATTGGTTATTTAGGAGCAAATATACAATAAAATGTATTTTGAATTCGATATTATCTGCATTTTCGCTCTCTAGCGGCGAAGGTGTGCATCGGTAAAAAAACACAAAGGCACGGTCGCACAGATCATCATTCGTATATATCAAGCTTTCCAATGAGAAAATAATATAGTGTCTACAGACAGACGGACGGTCATACCCATAACGCAAGCACGATCCTTTTCACAAAAGACGTGCTAAAAACAGAATAAGGGAGTCCTTTGTGTCGATTTTCGTCAGCAAATGCGAAAAAAAAAAGTTTGCTCTGATGCCACTACTGCTGATACTTTTCTGGTGTCTGAATGCCAATCCGCTTTGTAATAAATGCCACTGTGATGGTCACACTTGGACTGATAAGTTATTTATCGTCAAGGCCATAGCCAGTTAGGTTAAACGGAGGTGTACCTGAGACGAACTGTTTGCGCCATAGCTGACGATGTTAAATCGAGGTTTGACTTCTGCAGTTAAATCTACATATTTTCTCATTCTGATATTTTTTTTTTTTTTTTTTTTGATTGGAGGTTTAACGACCACCGTGAGCAACTCAATGGGCTATAAGCAGTCGCCCGTCCCTAATTTAGGGTCACTGGTTCCAGGGAAGGGAGAGAGCCAGTGCCGTAAGACAAACACAACATCCATGCCTCACTGGGATTCGAACCCGGACCTCTTTCGGACGAATGATCAGAGGCCATCGCTTAGACCACTGCGCCACCGGGGCGGCCGGATTGGTTCGAGTTGACATACTTCGGAGTAGAAAGGACGGCTGTGACATACTTTGGACTCGGATGGGCTCGGACTGACATACTTCGGACTTAGATAGGCTGAGGCTGACATACTTTGGACTCGGATGTGCTCGGGTTGACATACTTCGGTCTAGGAGGTGCGGCTCTGACATACTTCAGACTCGGATGGGCTCGGGCTCTTAAAACTGAGCCGGAACTCAGCACTGACACACACACACACACACACACACACACACACACTTAGGCATTCGAATTAATACCAGAATCCATTTGTTCAAGTGATTGTTGATATTTAATGCATTATTTATTAATATATTCAAACGCCGAGTCTCTAGGTATTCGATTGCGATGAACAGAAAACCAAAAGTGGATGTCAGACTGGTTAGCAAATCTGTTGCAACATGTAATAGTAATGGTATTACACTGGTGGAAAGCAGACGGCTACGTACTGTCATTTTTCAGGTCGTCCTGGTGTCCTCAGAAGGAATCTGAATCAAGACGGGACGATCATTCCACCTCTTCGAAGCTAAAGCGTAAGACTTAACAAACACCCAGAACATTTTCTTAACAAGCAAGAAGACAACTCCAAAGCGTAGCACAGACATGTGACTAAACGTAGCCACATATATATCAGGAGATGTTGTGGAGTAGGTTTTGCACGTAATCAAAGCGTACGGGTCGTATGTACAGTTGGGGATCAACCTTAAGTGTTTCTTCAGGTAATCTGGATCTCCGAGCTTAAACGAAATACTGTGGATAACAATTGTCTCGTTGGAACGCTCGTGATATGCGTAGTTCTCATCATTGCACACGTGAACGCTGGGAACAGGGATGCAGCGCCACAAGACGGTCATTGCGACAACGAAAAGCGATAGATGCAGAAAAGTGGTCTTTAGAACTTTCCAATTGTCTGTCACTCTACGCCACTCCACAAAGTTTTGCCTGGTAAGGAGCATGTTGAAAGGGCTTCGGCAGACTCCACATGTAGTGCTAGGTTTGTGTGCTAACCATGCTTGAATGCATTTGGGGTGAGCATATTTCATGCTTCCTCTGCACTCGCACGGTACTATGAGCTTTTTATTGCCTTCTTCTTGCAGACATATTCTGCAGACGGTCTTGTCCTCGTCGCTCATAGCTAAGGGAGGCGGTCCTCTTGTACAGTAAGCTCTCTAGCGCTTTAGTCTGCTAAATTAAGAGTTTGGAAAGGAGAATGTAGGTTTTTAGCAACAAATTCTATATTTTTTTCCCTGCTGTGTTATTCAGTTCAGATATATTAGGTACAAATAGCTGTCAGTTGTTTTGTAATATTGATAAGTAAATCTACGTTGCGTCATCAATGTAAACAGTTTTAAAACTGAAAAAGAATTTTTATCAATTAGAATTTTTATTGTTATGTAGTTCATTGTTACTGCTGAACAAGTAAATGTGTATGATCTTTTATCAAGGTCTGTACACGAAAAGGCTGTATTCATGCTGCCCCCTGTGGTCGTTAGGGATTTTGTTCATCCTGCACTTCCGGTGGTCGTTTTGTGACGTCCCTGTCCTAATCACTCTAGCAACCCTAACTATTAGCCTCCACCATCGCTACGTATCATACTTGTCAGTGCAAAACAAGAAGTAATGACATTTGCAAATTCTTTCGGGAGACTTAATACATTTTCTTTTCGACATTTAAGCAAATTTGTGGAATGTCGACGACGTATCTCTTCTTTACTTTTTCTTTTTTTTTTTCGGCGTAAAGAAATCTTTTTTACATTACAGTAACAGAGAGTTGTCCAAAATCTTGCGCTATTTTTAGAAAATTAATAAAAAAATAACTACACAGAAATGAGATTTGTAGCGTTTGAAAGATAACCATCTAAAGTTTTTGATGTCTATTATTGCGTGAAGATGGCGCTAGTTCTTCTTCCTGCTCATAGATGGAACGGCGAATGTGTAGGTAAAATTGATTTGTGTGGCTTGCGTTTTCGAAAGGAAATCAGTAATTTAAGTGCAAAGAAATTTTTGTTCATATTTCTGCAGGAATCCTTCTGACACTAAAAGAATTCAATATTCCGAAGAAAAATTTCTAGAAATTGGAAGTGTGTTGGACAACTTGTGACGTGCTACAGAGGTGAAGCACATATTAAGACAGCAAAGTTGTAGCGATAAATTCCGTCGGTGTAGCTGAATTGGGAAAGCATTCATCTCCGGAGAAGAAGAATGCGGGGTTCAAGCCACCTCACCAGTAAATTTGTGTTTTCACATTGTCTCGATTGTGTAAAATGGATGTACTAGTACTGACCGTTGGGTTCTTCGAAAAACGTGTGATATTCCTTCCACATATCGTCTATAATTAATGAACATTCCTTCTTCTCTTCGAAAAATGTGTGATTCTTCTTCCACACATGGTCTAGAATTAGTAACAATTCCTCCTTCTAAAGGAAGTTACTTCAAACATGGTTTACGTCGGACACGAAATTTGCGATGTCGTTCCCCAGCCATTCTCAAGCAGGGAGATAAATGTGACGTTCTACAGAGGTGACTCACATGTCAGACGGCAAAGTAGCAGCAATAATTCAATTGGTGCAGCTTAATTGGGAAAGCATTCGGCTCCGGAGCAGAAGGATTCGAGCTTCGTGACTGGCATATTTGTGTTTTCACAAACCCAAGAAGTACTACCCGTATTTTGGAAGACGACATGGAAGGAGTACAGAAAGCATTTTCCTGGAGCCCGAGGAAGTCAACCCGATAAGCTGCTTCAAATCGGAGATCTTTAGCTAGATGTCACCATTCAACAAGACGGAGGAAACAAGTGTTCGTGAAAACTTGAATACTGTGTTCCCAGGACGCTGGGCTGGCCAAGATGGCTGGCTCCGTGGCTAGCTCGTTCGTCTGATGTAACCCATTGAATTTTTATGGGGATTTGTCAAAGACAGAACGCACAGAGGAAAAAGTGAGTGATTTAAATGTTCTAAGGGAATAGATCGTAAACGCTGTTGTCGATATGGGTTTGTTACAACGAACATGTCGAGAAACCGAATGCACTTTGGACATACATCGTGCACCTCAAGGAGCATATATGGAAGTGTACAGGGTGTTTCACGAAGAGTGTTCCAAAGGAATAGGAAAGTAACGGCTGGTCGTAGCAGTAAAGTGAAAAATGCAAAATACGCAGCAAACAGAGGATGATTCAGCTATGATAGTTGCACCCCGGAATGGATAATTTCCGAAAAATACAAAACCTCCCACGGAAACCAAAGTCAATTAGTAAAAACGCGCCGCGCCGAATTAGGAGGGAAAGAAATTTATCCAGACAATTCACGGGAATATTTCACTGTGATATGAAAATTAGTGTAATCCTGTGTTTGTCGTTGCACAATGTATTCCCATTGTACAAATGTTGTGCCCTGTTTGTAATAAAGTAAATGTAATGCATAGCATGTGCATTGTTTGTCTCAGAATCACATCGAATGCCTGTAATGTCTGAGCGGACAACATATAGGTTGTCAAATAGATTTATAATGTCCCCCATACGTACCATACTCGGACGTTAACGCTGCACTTTTTCACTGCAGATAAGCTGGCATACATCCAAAACTTCAACTACTAATATCTCAGCGAAATATTCCAGTGAAGCGTAAAGGTAAATTTCTTTCCCCTGATTCGGCGCGGCGCGTTTTTTACTAAATGACTTTGCAGTTGTTTTTTATTGGAGGTTTAACGACCACCATCAGCAACTCAATAGGCTATAAAGCAGTCGTCCGTCCCTAATTTAGGGTCACTGGTTCCAGGGAGGGAGAGAGCCAGTGGTGCCGTGAGACAAACACAACATCCATGCCTCACCGGGATTCGAACCCGGATCTTTCCGGACGAATGGTCATAAGCCATCGCTTAGACCACTGCGCCACATGTGATGTTCTTTCCACCCGGCGAGACAGGAAAAATGAGAGTGGGGGCGGTATAAATATTTAATGGCCGCCCAGGTGGTGCAGTGGTCTAAGCGCTGGATTGGATGGGTCCGGGTTCGAACCCCGGTGAGGCATGGATGTTGTGTTGTTTTACGGCATTGGCTTTCTCTCTTCCCTGGAACCAACGGCCCTAAATTAGGGACGGGCGTTGAGTTGCTCAGGTTTAACGACCACCGTGAGCAACTCAATGCTTATGGCCTATTGAGTTGCTCACGGTGGTCGTTAAACCTAAAATCAAAGAAAAACTAATTTTCGTATTTTTCAGAAATTATTCATTCCGGGGAGTGCAACAATCGTAGCTGACTTGTCCTATGTTTGCTGCGTATTTTGCATTTTTCACTTTACTATATAATGAATAAACTCTTTTACCAGCTAAGCTAATTATAATGCTTCTGCTACTGAATTATATGCTTGTACTAATTATAATGCTTCTGCTACTGAATTATATGCTTCAAATGGTGAATTCAAATGGTTGTTGTTACTAGTTAATTAAGATCATGAATAAAGTCACCTGCTAGTAGTGTAGTAATAGTAATGAACAAACTTATAACTGGTAGTAATGTTGTAGCAGTAATTAAGATGAATAAAGTCTTATGCTGGTTGTTACTAGTAATATTAATTGAAATAAACCTAACAGCCAGACAGAGGTCTGACAGTACTATGAACTGAGAAAGACGTACTTACGTAAAACCTTTTATTATGAACTTCTACTGGTATCATCACACACAGCTACTCAAATAACACGTAGCTCCTTGCACATGAACGGAGCTCTATACTCATAAACAAACGCTCTCTTTCACATAAACCAACACTCTCCGTACAACAACAAACGCTCTCCGTACAACAACAAACGCTCTCCTTACAACAACAAACGCTCTCCTCAGGTATCGTTGAACGCGCCTATTTATACTGGCTACCACCACGTCATGACTTACACTCATTGCCAGATCTCATTCAGCGGGTGAAATAACATCTCGTTCAGTAAGAAGATAATTTACATAGTAAAATAAAATAACCAGAGATAGTAAAATCAAAAGGAAAGTGAATATAGAGTATACGTTACAACTACTACGACCAAATGTTACTTTCCTATTCTTATCGAACACTGTTCTTGAAATACCATGTATATTAGTTTGCATCATAAAAACTTTAGGTATTTACCTTTCAAACGCAGTGAATCTTATTTCTGTAAGTAGTGTAGTTATTTTTTTCAAAATTTCCTAAAATTCAGGAATGCCCCTGTATAACAGTCCATACCAGTGGCCACGCTTGACCTTTACGATAGATAGCATTACACTGGCAAAAATAAGTGGTGTGAATTCACGGAACATTTCTAAAAATAACGTGCAGCAAAGTTGCCGGTAGGTATCAGTCTTTATCAGAAATTTCCGTTTTTAAAAGTGCCCGTTCATTGTAACTTTCGTATTTTCACAGATTTTCCGTACTCAGAAATTCCGTTCATTTCAGGAAAATCCATTTCAGGTTTTTCCGTATTTAAACTGAAATTCATTCCGCAAAACCGACGAGCCTACATTTTCCCCTATAAAATCCTACCGCTCCATTCAGGATCGAATCCGCGCGGCTGGAACAGTTAACGCACTACTTTATCCACTGAGCCACAGACAGTGGGAAGATCGAATCACTTATATCGTAAAACAAATTCCGAGACAATGAATTTTTTTGTTGTTGTTGTTAATATGAGTGATTCAGTCGTTTTATTTATTTTGGAACTTATTTTTGTTCTGAATAGGTTCGTAATATTTTTATTTTTCTGTAGGAGGACAATTAGGCATTTTATGAGTGATTCAGTCGTTTTATTTATTTTGGAACTTACTTTTGTTCTGAATAGGTTCGTAATATTCTTTTTTTTTCTGTAGGAGGACAATTAGGCATTTTTCATTCTGATTTTTTGAAGTAACAAAATGTTTTGCAACTTGAATTTTTAAAACTGACAATGATTTTTCGTTATCTTTAAAATATTTAAAAAAGCAAAATGTACTTTTTTTATAGTATTATTTCGCAAAAAACCTCCTAAGTATAAAATTTACTCTTGATAACTGTAATAGTTTTTGTCTTAAGTTGTCTTAAGACTAATACATAGGCATCGTATAACCATCTATACAATAAGTTAAGTACCCGGTGTCTTACAGTAACAAAATATGTATAATAAATAGCTAATGCACAAAATAGGGGAGAGGAGAAGAAATATCCTGTGCCACAAAAAACAAAATTCATGCGATATGCTATCAACAATATCCGATCTCGCTACGGAACTTCAAAATTTGACAGACGATTGAAATTTAAAAGTTAATCAAACCTCAAGTATTCTCAGCAATCGCTCTTATTACCGGTAATTTCTCATCATACGGATACGGAAAAACAGATAACAGAACTTTTCTGTTAATATACGAAAGGAATAGTGGAAAGGTTTCCGAAAAGTCAGAATTTCCCCGCGGTATGAAAAATTTGTGAAATTCAGGTTTCTTTCCTTCATTTCACGGAAAAGGTTGCATCAGAAATATGTTTCGTTAATTCGCGAAACAAATGACGCAAAGTGGCTCATGAATCTCAGAATTTTTGTTTAGTGTACAGTGGAATCTGTCTGAGACGGAATAGTGGATTGGAAATATTTTCCGTTTTATACATGTGCATCTATGGGATCCCTTGAAATATAAACATTTGAATTTTTGTCATGATGATAAGAGATTTTACATAATTAGTGACTACTTTGGATAATGTATTATTCGTACGCACCCTAATCAACTGAAAATCACAATTTTAAATAATCCAACATTGATTTCTGTATAGATATGACGATAAATAAGAACATGGAGGCTGCTCCTTAACTGAAGTAATTTAGTCACCTCGGAGATGTGCAAAATCGCGAATATCCTAAATATTTAGCAATGCCTGATGATTTGTTTTTATGGTTTCTATATTTACCTTCTCTATTTCGTCACCCCACTATTGTTATACTTTAGCATGTTTTTTGGTGAAAAAAAGATCGTGCTAATTTTATCGGTTTATCCGTCCGCTTGTGCGCTCCATATCTCTGCAACTACACTATCTACCAACAAGTAATTGCACTCCCCTGCAAACGACGATATCTGCGGTCCTGATACACGTCACTGCCCCCGCCGTTGAATATCGTGTGGGAAACAACAACGCAACCAGTCGCATGCAAGATGCCACGCAGTTCGGAGCTCTCTGATTTCGAGAAAGGTGTAATCGTCGGGTATCACAGAAATGGCCGATCCATACGTAACATATCCAGCTAGTTGAAGTACCCAAAATCGACAGTGACCTACGTGATTGGCAAGTGGAAGATGAGACGTGACTGTCGGAATGTGCCCCGACCCGGCAGACCCACAAAACTGGGAGTTAGAGACCGACGGGTGCTGGCCAGAAAAATTCGGAAGAACCGCACCAAATCGATGGGCCACATCCGCGAGGAGTTTCAACAGGCATCTGGAAGTGTTCTTTTGATGATGAATACTATGCGTAAGAAAGCCCATCTGCTCGATTATCATGGACGTGTGCCGCCCACAAGCCTTTCATCACCAAGTCCAATAGCGCTGCTCGGCTAACGTGGTGCAAAGAACGTCGACAGTGGACCATTGAACAGTGGAAACAGGTTCTTTGGAGCGACAAATCAAAGTTCACCCTCTACCGTTCGGAAGGCAGGGTCTGGGTTCGGCGTCTGCCTGGAGAACGCCTCCTGCCGGAATGCATTGTGCCAACTGTGAAGTTCGGCGGCGGTGGAATTATGCTATGGGGTGTTTCTCCTGGTATGGCAGGGGACCCTTGGTCGCAATTCCTGGTAGACTCAACGCCAAGACCTACTGCGCCATTTTGGATGACCATGCGCTTCCTACGTTGTGGCAGTTTTACGGGGTGGACCCATGTTACTTTCAGGATGACAATGCCACCTGTCACTTTGCGAGGTCCACCATGGCTTGGTATGGTGACAATGGGGTTAACCGAATGGACTGGCCTGCGCAGAGCCCGGACCTAAACCCTATCGAGCACCTCTGGGACAAGTTGGAGCGTCGACTTAAGGGGTGCCCCCACCGCCCGAAATCTGTGAAGGAACTGACCTGTCTTCTCCAAGTCGAGTGGAAGAAAATACCACTAGCCGTCGTACAACGCCTGGTTGAGAGTATGCCCCGGAGGGTCGCAGCTGTAATTGTCGCTCGTGGAGACTCCACCAACTATTGAAGGTGAATAAACTTCGTTTTCCTTTGCTATCACAGGTGTCCAATTACTTGTTGGTAGATAGTGTACTAGTCCGATTTGAAAATAATTTTTGCGTTGGGAAGCTTAAAATATGCGAATGATAGTCTTTTATTTCTTTTTTTTTATTATGTACAATTTCGTCGCTAGAGGGCGTAAATGTAGACAATGCCAAATTCAAAATACATTTTATTCCATACATTTGCTTCTAAACATCCGATTGAAAAAAATCTTTTACTTTTCGATTCCATTTATGTCGAAGAGTATTTTAGGTATAGTCATTTTTTCAATCTACGCATATAGTTTCCGCTAGGGGGCGTAAAATTAATTAGCGATTTCCCCGATATCTCTACTTCTAAAACTCCGATTTGAATGAACAATTTTTCTTCAGCGGATGCACCTCTTGATGGGAAAACGTTTGCATGTAATTTCTAATTGTTGGTAAAAAATGGTTTGGCCACCAGGCGGCGTAAGCCTTAATTTCCGCTTCTGATGTATTTGCAGCAAAATTTGAGCTTCTAAAATCTCGAGTGAAAAAAAAATCGTTTGTGGACCGATACTACTCACTTCGATAAACCTTTTCGGAATATTTTCTTAAAATAATACAAGATTTCTCCGCCAGAGGGCATATGTGCCTATCTTATTTTTGTCAATAACTCTACTTCTAAGAGTCCGATTTGAAAAATTCACTCCTTTTTTTTGTTGAATAGCGTTTCCGGTGTGAAATGTTTTTCATATAATTTCAAAATTTTCAAGTTGCTCACAGACTTTCCGACAGGAGAAGTTGAGGTAAATTGCGTTTCCCCCGATATTTCTTCTTCTAAAACTCCGATATGAAAAATTCTTCCTGTATTGATGGGAAATGGTTTCGTATAATTTCTAATTTTTGGTAAACAATGGTTTGGCCACCAGGGGGCATAAGGGTTAATTTCTGCTTCTGATGTATTTGCGTCAAAATCTAAGCTCTTGAAAACTCGACTGAAAAAATTATTTCGTGGACCGATACCGCTCGCATTAAAAAATCTTTTGAGAACACTTTCTTCTTAAAATAATGCATGTTTTTTCCACCAGGGGGCGTAGATGCATTTCTTATATTTGTCGATATCTCTGCTTTTAAGAACCAGATTTGAAAAATTCCTCCTTTGTTGGAGGGCGTTCCCCTGCGAAATGTTTCTCATATAATTTCAAATTTTTCTTGATGCACAAGTCTGCAACCAGAGGGTGTAAGTTCCCGATTCCGTTTACAGCAATATCTGTGGGATTCAAAAGACGTGCTCATAACACCCGAAAATTCGGTATCATCTTTCTTGTTTCATTTGTTTTCTCCCCGATTTGATATCGCTCAATAATTTCATCAAGATCTTCATTTGCTCTTTCTTGGCACTTAACTACTCTGCCAATTGCTTTCAATTCAACATTACACTTTATTGTGTAATGTTTTGTATTCACTTAAAGCACTTTGATGGCACCATAACATCTTTCCGTTGATAACGCTTTCCAACCGTAGGTTGAAGAAGCGTATATGCTCCAGCTTTGTCCGTCTGTCCGCACGATAACTCGCGTAAAAATGGTTCGATATCGACGAAATTTTAGTTAGTGGTAGGGGACAACCTGGGGACAATCCCAATGGAAAATGGGCCAAATGGGGTCAAAGCTCAGCACATAGGAGTGGGATCCATTCCATCGCCCTTATGCGTCATAACTTACGTAAAAGTGCTTCGATTGCGACAAAACATCATGTTGTTCCGGAAGTATACTGAACCAATTATTTTCAGTATCATCGAAATGGGGTCAAAGGTCAAAGCACAGGAACGAGATTTATTCAACAGCCATTATCCTCAAAACTTGACTAAAAATGCTTCTATTGTGACATAACTTTAGCATGTTGCTCCGGAAGTATACTGAACCAATTCTTTTCAATATCATCAAAATGGGGTCAAAGTTCAGGGCACAGGAGAGAGATTTATTCCACGGCCATTGTCCTCATAACTTGAGTAATAACTTTAGCAATGATTTCTGGTATGTTGGAAAGTGTATCATAATCAATGCATTGCATGATTTTAGTAACTTGTTACAACTTTCATTTACTCTCTTGCTATTTCCGTTTCCACGTTAGGCGGTTTCCGTTTGAGATATGTTAAATATGTAGTACGCAATTTTCTGTCTTTCGTTTCGGAACCATAAAAGAATTTCCGTTTTGGGTAGGTTCCCGTCTTATACAGGTTCCGTTTGAAACAGGTTTTACTGTACCAGAATCAGATTAAAATCCCTGAAATGGCAATGGGCTGAACATGTTGTCAGAGGAACGGACCACCGATGTACAATCGTAGTTCTAGACGGGATTCTAAGGGACAGGAAAAGACGCAGAAGAGGACCATGGGAGATAGGTGGATTGAATTCGAAAGCATGCGGCAGTGATATGTAGGAGATTGGCGCAAGAAAGACCGTTTGAAAAGAAACTTGGGAGACCTTCATCCAGCAGTGGATTAATAATGATTGATGATATCACAATAAAATGCTATTAAGATGGCGGTTTATTATCGTGTAAAGTTTGTTTTAATCATTAAAGTATTGTTCCTTTCGTCTGCAAGCCGCGAATGGCTGAGTGGTTAGCAGTTCAGACTACCAATGCAAGGTCCTCAGGTTCGATCCTGGGATGATCTTGCGGAGGTGGTGTGATTTGCTAACAATCACTGAATATTCGCCGTGCATCGAACGAACACGTTAAGTGACGGCCCCCAGGTTGGACCCATTGGTTAAATGGGTATCCTTTCCTATGTCGCCCCCCCCTGAAATTCTCTCACCCCTATATGTGCAACATCGTACTTGTACGGTGGCGCTATGTACTGTACTCTAATCTCACTACAAACTGTTCTATCAAAGTCGCTAGACTTGCTTATGTTTCTGTGTCCTGCGAAAAGGCGAACTCGCTGTAGGTGGCTGGGACCTAAAAATCTACTCACTGTGGACGGAAGTCCTACAAAAAAATTACTCATACTTGCTTGCAGTTCGCGGGGGCTGTGACGTTACCTTTCGTCTGCATGATTTTATTTGTGTTACTTCTCTCTCAATTTTTTTTCCGTCGAGAGGGTATTTTTACGAACAAATCACTACATTTTTATTTTCAAAAACCAAACAGTCTTGTCAAAAAATTATAACCACCTGTTAGTATCAGGTATAACCCTCTCACGCTGCCCACATCGCTGATATTCGGCGTGGCGTTGATTCAGCTAGGATTCTGCACGTTTCTGTAGGGATGTTGTACAAAGGACACACCACAGCGTGCGTCTCGAATATCATCAGTAGTCATCGGTGGACCCGTGCGTCGAACCTGTTGGTCAAGAAAGTCTCACAAATGTTCAATGGGATTGATGTCCGGCGAGTACGGTTGCCAGGATAGTAAGATAAAGTCACTAGAATGCTCCTCAAACCATTCCCGCACACGCATAGCAACATGGCAGGGGCATTACCTTACTCGAAGCACCCCATGCCATCGGGGTATATGGTAATCATGAATGGGAGCACCTGACCTGCCACAATGAATAGGTAGCCTGAAGCGTTCATCGTGCGATCAAAGGGGATGATTGCTCCCAGTAAAACATGTCCCACACAAACACACTGCCACCTCCTGCGTGCCGCGGGTGGCCGAGCGGGCAACGTTCGTGACTGCCACGGGAAGGGCCTCAGGTTCGATCCCAGGCAGGTACGAACGCTCGATCCACTAAATACCAGCCGTGCATCGGATGGGCACGTTAAGTTGTCGGACCCCGGGTACTCGCCCCCGGTAATAAATAAAGGCGTCTTCCTCCCCCTTTCTACTTCGCTTCCGTGTCACTTTCCTATCGGGCGCTCTAGCCCAAATCTCCTAGCTTCCTATTTCTAAGGGTTGTTTAAGACCTGGGGTCTGACACTCCCTTCCTAAAATCCTCTACTCATGATCATGCCACCTCCTGCTTGTTTCTTCTCGAGCATCCTATCGGGATGATTTCTGTCAGCAGTGATTTGCCGTACTCTCCCTCTACTACCCACACGATAAAGCAGAAAACATGATTCGTGTGAAAAACGGACTGTCTTCCACTGTTCGGCGGTCCAATACCTCCTCTCAGATGCAAATTCATGAAGTAATTGTCGATGTCTGGAGGTCAACTTGGGTATTTTGAGTGGACGCCTGCTCCGGAGATCCACAAAGAGCAGAGTTCGTTGAAGTGGGTCTACGATACGCACCTGAATGTACCTACATTTAAGTGCTCTGTCCAGTTGTTCCACTGGGGCCCTTCTGTTGGATCGTACTAGTCGGAATAGCCGTCGCTGCTCACGACCATCAATTCTCCGTGGGTATCCACTATTGCCCCGATTGCTGCTGGTGTTGCCGGTTTTCTTCCATTCCTGGAACACTTTAGCAACTTCACCACGTGAACAGCCCACATTATCTGCCGTTTCTGTAATGCTACAGCAGCCTTCAGTATGTATCAACCAAGCATTTCTTTTTCAGATTCCGTTAGGACACATCCTTTTCTCATTTTCACGTGCGAAACTACAAACCTTCCGCGAGTCCGTGTGTTTTTAAATGCCTTACACATATTTGTATATGCTGCTACGCACGCCATCTGGGTGCTGTTTACCGTTTCTTTATACATCAGGTGTGGTCATCATTTTTTGACTTATATTTTTTTCTAGAAAAACATAAAGTACAACTAACAGGGGAAGCCTATCAACTGTCACTCTCCAAAATTGAAGAAACTTGGCGAGGAGATAGTACTAAGGGGAAAACCCAATGGGTGTATTCCCGTTTTGGTCCAAATGAACTGACAAATATGAAAGAGTGGTCTGAAAATGGCCTTAGAGCACAAGTGAGAAAAATCGTCAAGCATGTGTTGTGGTGCGTGATATGTAACCCTAAACATCAGCCGTGTCCCCCATGATTCAAAATAAGCTCATGTCATACAAAAAGCAACAAAAACCTTTATTACAGGTGCAAATAAACATTTGTGGCATTGAATACATGACCGAAGCAAAGTAATTTGGAACAGTGAGAACAACGCGAGATCCTAAAATTATCACAGTACTGAAAATTGTCATTGATATCTGAAAAGCAAATACGTTGAACATTATCAAAAGAAACGTCATCACTTTGACAGTAACCAATTTTTATCCACGGATATAACAACATGTTATTGAATTTTTCTAACTGCCATTGATTGCCCATTGATCCGTTCGATGATTTTCTCCACTTGTGCTGTAAGGCCATTTTCAGACTACTCGTTCACCTTTGTCAGTTCATTCGGGCCAAAACGAAAATACACCCATTGGTTTTTGCCCTTAGTACTATCTCCTGGCCACGTTTCTTCAATTTTGGAGAGTGACAGTTGAAAGGCTTCCCTTGTCAGTTAAAACATTCGTTCACCTTTGTCAGTTCATTTGGGCCAAAACAGAAACAACCCATTGGTTTTTGCCCTTAGTACTATCTCCTGGCCACGTTTCTTCAATTTAGGAGAGTGACAGTTGAAAGGCTTCCCTTGTCAGTTAAAACACTCGTTCACCTTTGTCAGTTCATTTGGGCCAAAACGAAAATACACCCATTGGTTTTTGCCCTTAGTACTATCTCCTGGCCACGTTTCTTCAATTTTGGAGAGTGACAGTTGAAAGGCTTTCCTTGTCAGCTAAAACACTCGTTTACCTTTGTGAGTTCATTTGGGCCAAAACGAAAATACACCCATTGGTTTTTGCCCTTAGTACTATCTCCTGGCCACGTTTCTTCAATTTAGGAGAGTGACAGTTGAAAGGCTTCCCTTGTCAGTTAAAACACTCGTTCACCTTTGTCAGTTCATTTGGGCCAAAACAGAAACAACCCATTGGTTTTTGCCCTTAGTACTATCTCCTGGCCACGTTTCTTCAATTTAGGAGAGTGACAGTTGAAAGGCTTCCCTTGTCAGTTAAAACACTCGTTCACCTTTGTCAGTTCATTTGGGCCAAAACGAAAATACACCCATTGGTTTTTGCCCTTAGTACTATCTCCTGGCCACGTTTCTTCAATTTTGGAGAGTGACAGTTGAAAGGCTTCCTTGTCAGTTAAAACACTCGTTCACCTTTGTCAGTTCATTTGGGCCAAAACAGAAACACACCCATTGGTTTTTGCCCTTAGTACTATCTCCTGGCCACGTTTCTTGAATTTAGGAGAGTGACAGTTGAAAGGCTTTCCTTGTCAGCTAAAACACTCGTTTACCTTTGTGAGTTCATTTGGGCCAAAACGAAAATACACCCATTGGTTTTTGCCCTTAGTACTATCTCCTGGCCACGTTTCTTCAATTTTGGAGAGTGACAGTTGAAAGGCTTTCCTTGTCAGCTAAAACACTCGTTTACCTTTGTGAGTTCATTTGGGCCAAAACGAAAATACACCCATTGGTTTTTGCCCTTAGTACTATCTCCTGGCCACGTTTCTTCAATTTAGGAGAGTGACAGTTGAAAGGCTTCCCTTGTCAGTTAAAACACTCGTTCACCTTTGTCAGTTCATTTGGGCCAAAACAGAAACAACCCATTGGTTTTTGCCCTTAGTACTATCTCCTGGCCACGTTTCTTCAATTTAGGAGAGTGACAGTTGAAAGGCTTCCCTTGTCAGTTAAAACACTCGTTCACCTTTGTCAGTTCATTTGGGCCAAAACAGAAACAACCCATTGGTTTTTGCCCTTAGTACTATCTCCTGGCCACGTTTCTTCAATTTAGGAGAGTGACAGTTGAAAGGCTTCCCTTGTCAGTTAAAACACTCGTTCACCTTTGTCAGTTCATTTGGGCCAAAACGAAAATACACCCATTGGTTTTTGCCGTTAGTACTATCTCCTGGCCACGTTTCTTCAATTTTGGAGAGTGACAGTTGAAAGGCTTTCCTTGTCAGCTAAAACACTCGTTCACCTTTGTCAGTTCATTTGGGCCAAAACGAAAATACACCCATTGGTTTTTGCCCTTAGTACCATCTCCTGGCCACGTTTCTTCAATTTAGGAGAGTGACAGTTGAAAGGCTTCCCTTGTCAGTTAAAACACTCGTTCACCTTTGTCAGTTCATTTGGGCCAAAACAGAAACAACCCATTGGTTTTTGCCCTTAGTACTATCTCCTGGCCACGTTTCTTCAATTTAGGAGAGTGACAGTTGAAAGGCTTCCCTTGTCAGTTAAAACACTCGTTCACCTTTGTCAGTTCATTTGGGCCAAAACAGAAACAACCCATTGGTTTTTGCCCTTAGTACTATCTCCTGGCCACGTTTCTTCAATTTAGGAGAGTGACAGTTGAAAAGCTTCCCTTGTCAGTTAAAACACTCGTTCACCTTTGTCAGTTCATTTGGGCCAAAACCGAAACAACCCATTGGTTTTTGCCCTTAGTACTATCTCCTGGCCACGTTTCTTCAATTTAGGAGAGTGACAGTTGAAAGGCTTCCCTTGTCAGTTAAAACACTCGTTCACCTTTGTCAGTTCAATTGGGCCAAAACGGAAATGCAACTATTGGTTTTTGCCCTTAGTACTATCCCCTGGTCACGTTTCTCCAATTTTGGAAAGTGACAGTTAAAAGGCTTTCCTCCTAAGTATTTTTTACACCAGGTCACTGCTCAGATCATTCTCCAGTCAAATAATCTGAAAGCATACTGGAAAATTAAACTGCTGAAAGATTTAATGCAAATAAAATTCTATTCGTTTCTCTTCCAAACTGAATCAGATCAGCTACGGGAATAACATGCTTGGGAGATAGTATTTCATGAGGTTGTTTCAAGACTGAATTTGCCAAGGTCGAGAACGCTAACTTTATCCCAAGCGTTTGTTCCTGTAGAGAGCAGAAGACGCGCTCAAACAATAGTCTTCTTGCTTTAATATTTTTCATTGTACACTTTGTTCCTTTAATTCAGAAAACTTGACCGGAAATCGGGAGGTGCAGGGTTCCATCCCCGCTCCAGGAGGATGGAAATGTTCAAGTTTTCTGAATGAAAGGAACATGGTGTACAGTGAAAAATATTGAAAGATTTATATCTCAACCATGTTATTTGCAAGATTTCTTCCGGGAAATTAATTTCCCAATCCATCCAACAAAAGAAATATATGAACGTAGTCTTCTTATTTTTGCAGCCACGAATGCCGAATAAATGTAGGACTCGGTTCACGCCCGTTTTATTTTTGCACCTCTCACTGGTCATTATTGGACGGCTGATGAGTCATGACTCTGCCCGAATTCTTGGACACAATTGGCCCCGACAATGTAATAAAAGTATAATGCTAAATGATTAAACTACGGCCTAAAGTCAAGACTGCCTTCCTTCCACCAAGCACGCGACTTTACTTTTACCACCCAGATCAAGGCGCAATATCCACCTTCAAGGCCTATACTTACGGACAACACTGATGGGAATTTCTGATGCTATTCAAGTGTCCGTTAAAGCCACGTTGAAAGACTACTGGAAGTGATGCGACATCATGAAAAGGATCTCCAACGTTTCAGAGGTGTGGAGTGAAGTGTCAAACTCGTGTATGAATGGCGTCTGGCGTGTGATTTAGCCTGACTGCATTCCGGATTCGCAAGAGCACGATACCACCCTTGCATCAATAACACAGAATGCAACATAGATAGCAAAGGAAATACGACTAAATAATGTAGAAGTTGGTGACATAAATGATCTCCTTGAGAGTCATGGGGAATAGCTTTCAATGGAAGATTTAGAAGAGCTAGCTGAATAATTGCCCAAAGAATACGCAGAGGAAAGTGAAGCTGACTCTGCAATGCCAGTCAGGACACTAATAATGAAATCAATGCAAGAGGCTATTGCTCTTATTAATAAGGGATGTAAGATCTACCGTAGCGATGACCCCAACTGGTAGCGGAGCTTAACCGTTAAGAAAGAAATTGAGACAGTCATACTGCCATATTATAACTTACTGGACGAAACCCGTCGGAATCGACGGTTAGTTTTTTTTTTTTTTTTTTTTGAGTAAAGGTTTAACGACCACCGTGAGCAACTCAATGGGCTATAAGCAGTCGCCCGTAATATTTTCACTTACAATGGGCAACGGAATGTTTATTTACATCTTTATATAATGGGAAATGTCTTACCTACGTGAATAAACTGGATCGAATGAATATTAAATTGTATATATACATCACACAGACCAACGGCATAACGCAATCAGGTCTTCGAAAATGTTTGCTGTTCCGATGAGAAGAACTTTGATACAAATGCCTGCTAGCGTTGCTTTGCGCAACGGTTCGCTCAGAAAAGATAAGACTTCGGACTATCTCAGTCCCTCCATGCTTTCGCCTTCAACAGCGCGTGGGTCAACCGCACGCCCCAGAACGCTCGAACCGTTGCCCCAATCTCATTTTTCTCAGGTGAAAATCATCTACATACATGTCGTCAGTTGAATAAATAAATCAATCGCTCTTTCCACGTTATGCAACCGAAAAAGTTTTATTCGGCCGCCATCGGGGAATTGAATCCCGAATCTCTTGATATCTAGCCGAGCGCGTTAGCTTTACACCACAGCGGCCAACAATTCACACATTTTTTTTGGTTGCTGTGCGTTGCTTAACGTGGAAACAGCGATGGATTTATTTGTTCAACTGACGCCACGTATTTAGACGATTTTTACTTTGGATCTCGCCCTTTGGATTATTGCTATAATTATATATAACCAGTGCCGTTAATGCCCACCAGATGGAGGCGTCTCAGTAGCTGAGCCCACCTTACGGATTTATGTTGTGAGAAAAACACACATGCGAATTGTTGGCTGCTGTGGTGTAAAGCTAACGTGCTCGGCTAGATATCGAGGGATTCGGGATTCAATTCCCCGACGGCGGCCGAATAACAAATTTTTGGTTGCTGTGCGTTGCTTAACGTGGAAAGAGAGATGGATTTATTTATTCTCATTCTCTTCGACTGGCGCATCTACATAGTAAGACCTTTATTTTGATACCTCAACCATATCTTTACGTTCAGCCGTTCTCTCAAAATGGGACTCACAGTAAAAAAACCCTATAGAATTAATATATAGATTACAAGAAAAGAAGAAAATCATACATTTATCCTACCATTCTTAAAACATTCAATTTTCTTTCTTTCTTTTAAACATTATGCAGTTTTCAATATGTAAATTTCGTAAAATACAATATTTTTCAGGTATTTTGTGTTGATAACTGAAAGTCATAGAAAGGAACCTAATGTATTTACATATGTTCCCATTGCCTTTTTGCTTCAACTTAAGCAGTTTCATTTTACGTCAGAGATCTCAGGAACCTAACCCCGGCTTAAGTCTTAATTGTAATCGGAATACTAAGAATTGAAATTGAATCGCGACTCGTCAGAAAAGAGAGCTTGACTCATCGTGTCCCCAACTATGATATTCCTCAGCCCAGTTTCTACGGACAGTACGACGTCGTGCAATTAAAGGGACACACACCGTTGGTCGACGTGCATAAAGGCCACCTTGGTGAAGGCAATTACGGAGAGTTTGAGTTGACAACCTGCGCCATGTTTACACGAGAAGCTCCCGCTAGATCTGAGTACCATTTTGCCGCCTGTTCCGACGCACTCTTAACAATAGAAAACGGTCATCCCTTACTATAGCTGTTCGTGGACAGCTTTGACCTTGCGTTCTTCGAACACTTCCTGCATCATGGAATCGTGTCCACTGTCGGGAAATGACACTTTGTGACACTCCAACGGCTTCTGCTACCACCATATCAGATCAGCTCATATATAGAAGATTTTAGGAAGTTAGTGTCTGACCCCAGGTCTTTAACAACCCTTAGAAATAGGAAGCTAGGAGATTTGGGCTAGAGTGGCCGATAGGAAAGTGAAACGGAAGCGAGGTAGAAAGGGGGAGGAAGACGCCTTTATTTATTACCGGGGGAGGGGGGAAGTACCCGGGGCCCGACGGCTTAACGTGCCCATCCGACGCACGGCGGATATTTAGTGGTTCCAGCGTTAGTACCTGCCTGGGGTCGAACCCGAGGTCTTCTTCGTGGCAGTCATGAACGTTGACCACCAAGCCACCCGCGACCCTGCGAACACCAGCTGTGTCCGACCTGCTTTTAGCCTGCCAATAGCTCTCCACGCCGTTGGTTTCAGTAAATCATGCTGTTGAGACATCATTCAAACCCACTGGCGCACCCGCGGGGTGGGTGGGGTTTTGGGGCATAATCCCCTCCCTTCCAAAAGCTCCAAAGAGATTAAGAACGACGTACGTCAACTCCTTTATCTATATATCTATTGTATACACTACACACACACACACATCGCCCTCCCCAACAGGAATTCATGGGTGCGCCACTGTTCGGACCGAAGACTTCAAGAAAAGAAATATCACCATTCACACGGAAGAATAAAGGAGCTCCAGCGGAACCTACGTTTTTATTCGAAGCTGAGATTTATTTATGTATTCTGACGTCACAGACACTGATTCGCATGAGGATATTCATGATTCGGCTGTCAACGTCACATTCAACTTGCGTTTCCTATGTTTCGGTAAGTTGTCACACAATTGGCTTGCACATTATCGCTAAAGTCGCATGCTCCCCTATTTATTTTGAGCAGTGTATTTTGCATTCTGTAAGTTTATCATTAATCCCACTCCTTTACCCTTATCAGCAAGTTCCTGGATCATAATACTTTGCATCAGTGAGATGGCTAGGTCGACAGCGAAAACAAGTAAGAGCAAAACTGTGGCTCACCAGCTAACCCTTTAACAAGCTGAAATCAGTTCGAACCAATATATTCGCTGTCTAAGAAGTTGACCGAATGCGGTTGGAACGCGTGAACCTACTCAGCAGAAAGCGTTGCTTCGCCCTTAGCTTTGGTATCGGAAGTGATCATTTATGTAGATGATTGTCACTAATCCTTTCTTACTGATTAGCTTTTGAAATTGCTATAACAATGGCGACGAACCGAAGAAAGGAGACTGATGTTTGAGTCACTTGTTTCTACCCATTGGCATGATGACCGTGTCAGGGGAACTAGCTTTTACTCATCATGACTTGAGTGAAGGAGCAAATGAAGGGAGCGTTTATCACCTGCGCCAGGTTTATAGTGGGTACTGCTGAGATGAGAGGGGGAAGAGGAATCGCTTTACTGTAGCTTTTGTCAAACCCGGTCGCAATGTGAGCATTTTTGTTTGCGGAGCGTAGAGAATTTTGGAAACCATTTGGCTTTGGTACATCGGCTGCATTGAGAGTTAAGCTTATAACAAAGTAAATTTCTCCGTCATTTTTGTCCACGTCGGGGCTCGAATCCGGGTCCCCTCATTCCGGAATAAGTCGCTCTACCAATTGAGCTACGCGGACGTTCGTTCTGACTGCTATCTGCCTTTATGTCGTGTGCGTCCTGCTGGGCAGGCACGTCACAAGTTTTTTAAGTGCCTTTCCTTAGTATCTGGAATCCTGTGACTCTATGCTACTGAAGTTAGGACGTACTACATAGGTGACGGACATGTCAAGAAGGTAAGTGGCAGTGATAAGCCCTTTCCTCCGTAGACTAACTGGGAAAGCATTCGGCTCGGGAGCAGAAGGATGGGATTCGAGTTCCGAGACTGTGTGACGTATATTCTAATTTCACTTTTAGTTCCCTTACCTATGTAAATTTGAATTTGTTCTCTTTTGCACTTTCCAAACTTAACGTGATATCTTCTGTCTGACATGAATGAGGTTGGCAACACTTTTGAGGTCAGAGAGAGTGACGTATGAATGTGATACGAACGGAACGATACATAAAAAGGATGGTGCAGCAGTTGCTTTGTGTGTGTGTGGAGATGTTCGATCGTTGTTAAGATAAAATATACTACAGATAATTAAGGTATTAGTTGTGAAGTTTAATACTACAATTGCTATATTGTGGATTTTCTAAATCGTTGCTGGACCAATGATAGGTTATCGTAAGTTTGACTTCTGTATATGTTTCGACTGGCCGTAAAAACGTAATCTCGAGCAACTATTGCGTCATATTCTCATTTATTTAAACATTTCCTCAGTCATGGTTTTAGACATAGTGTAACACCAATCTCGCAAACAAGAAAATTTACGTTATAACTGGTAAATGGCGTTGTGTTTTCACAAAGCAAAGTGCAAGTTTTAAACATTTAGTAATTATCATTTAACTACAAGTGATAAAATAAGTATTAAAACTTTACAAAACCCACGAATATATATACACTATCTACCAAAAAAGTAATTGGACACCTGTGATAGCAAAGGAAAACGAACTTTATTCACCTTCAATAGTTGGTGGAGCCTCTCCGAGCGACGATTACAGCTGCGACCCACCGGGGCATACTCTCAAATAGACGTTGTACGAAGGCTAGCGGTATTTTCTTCCACTCGGCTTGGAGAAGACAGGTCAGTTCCTTCACCGATTTCGGACGGTGGGGGCACCCTTAAGTCGACGCTCCAACTCGTCCCAGAGGTGCTCGATAGGATTAAGGTCCGGGCTCTGCGCAGGACAGTCCATTCGATTAACTCCATTGTCACAATACCAAGCCATGGTGGACCTCGCAAAGTGACAGGTGGCATTGTCATTCTGAAAATAACATGGATCCACCCCGTAAAACTGCCACAACGTAGGAAGCGCATGGTCATCCAAAATGGTGCAGTAGGTCTCGGCGTTGAGTCTGATAGGAATTGCGACCAAGGTTTTTTTTTTTTTTTTTGATTGGAGGTTTAACGACCACCGTGAGCAACTCAATGGGCTATAAGCAGTCGCCCGTCCCTAATTTAGGGTCACTGGTTCCAGGGAAGGGAGAGAACCAGTGCCGCAAGACAAACACAACATCCATGCCTCACCGGGATTCGAACCCGGACCCCTTTCGGATGAATGATCAGAGGCCATCGCTTAGACCACTGCGCCACCGGGGCGGCGCGACCAAGGGTTACGTGCCATACCAGGAGAAACACCCCCATAGCATAATTCCACAGCCGAACTTCACAGTTGGCACAATACATTCCGGCAGGAAGCATTCTCCAGGCAGACGACAAACCCAGACCCTGCCATCCGAACGGTAGAGGGTGAACCTTGATTCGTCGCTCCAGAGAACCTGTTTCCACTGTCGACGTTCTTTGCACCACGTTAGCCGAGCAGCGCTATCGGACTTGGCGATCAAAGGCTTATGGGCGGCAGCAAGTCTATGATAACCAAGCAGATGGGCTTCCTTACGGATGGTATTCATCGAAAGAACACTCCCGGATGCCTGTTGAAACTCTTCGCGGATGTGGCCTATCGATTTGGTGCGGTTCTTCCGAATTTCTCTGGCCAGCACCCTTCGGTCTCTAACTCCCAGTTTTGTGGGTCTGCCGGGTCGGGGCACATTCCGACAGTCACATCACATCGTCCACTTGACAATCACGTAGGCCACTGTCGATTTTCGGTACTTCAACTCGCTGGATATGTCACGTACGGATCGGTCATTTCTGTAATACACGACGACTACACCTTTCTCGAAATGAGAGAGCTCCGAACTGCGTGGCATTTTGCATGCGACTGCTTGCGTTGTTGTTGTTTCCCACACGATATTTAACGGCGGCGGCCGTGACGTGTATCAGGACCGCAGATATCGTAGATTGCAGGGTTGTCCAATTACTTTTTGGTAGTTAGTGTATATATATATATATGCACTGAAGAGCAATTGAATTACAGATACCTGTCTGGTAACGTGTAACACCACCTTTCGCCTGATGACGGCGGCGATTCGTCTTGGCATGGACTCGACAAGACACCGAAAGCGTTGGGAAGCCATACGGATCCACGACCCCTGAAAAAGCTCCCACAGTTCACGAAGATTTAATGGAGGGGTGTCAGAGCCTCGAACATCTCTTTCGATGGTATCCCAGATGTGCTCAATAGGATTGAGGTCAGGTGACCTAGCTGGCCAAGGAAGCGAGGTCACGTCGGTGGAGTGTTCATCCAACCATTCGGATACAATTCAGGAGCGATGGCGCGGTGCATTGTCTTGTTGCAGGATGAGGTCCCCAGTGGGATGTTGAAGACGCACAAACGGGAGCAATAGGTCGTCCAGGATATCCCAGAAAAGGTTGACCTGTGAGGGACGATGTCACACGTACCAGGGGTCCTATTTCAGTCCACGTAAACAATGCCCAGACGAGAATGCCACCTCCACCAGCTTGAAGAGTAACATGCTGGCAAGTAGAATCCATCGCTTCATGTGGTTTGCGCCATAATCGTATCCTGCCATCCGCATGTACCAACGTGAATCTCGACTCATCAGTCCAGGCAACGTTTTCCCACATGTCTTGGGTCCAGCGGCGATGGTTCCGCGCCCATGCTGATCTTTGCACCCTGTGATGTGCGGTCAGCAGCGATACCCTCGTGGGACGATGGCTTCTGTACCCCATAGCGAGAAGATGGTTCTGGATGGGGTGGCTGCTTACACGTTTTTGTGCACGTTTTTGTGCACCAGCGTTAAATTGCCGCGTGATTTCTTGCACTGTGACCCGTCTATCAGCTGTTACAATGCTAGCTAGCCGACGATGACCCTACTCATCCACACGCTGTTGTCCACGGCAGTTGGCCCTTGCAGGGATGGTTTTACCGGATTCGATGTACTCACTATGCACCCGTGACACAGTGACTCGCGAAAATCCCAGTGCCTGAACAACTTCCGAGATGGAGTGACCCATTCGTCTGGCCCCGACAATTTGCCCACGATCAAATGTGCTTAGATCCTTCGTCTTACCCATACTGCGTCCGACTCTTACTGATTCCCGTCCCATCACTCCTTATATTGTCGGATCGCTGCATACTTCGTGTCGTTTCCGTTTACAAATCCGCCCACAGCGCTATATTTGCATAAAGCCAGTTGTCTCTAATTCAATTGCTCTTCAGTGTGTATATATATATATATATTCGACAATACACGAAGCAAGTGGACATTATACAAGAAGCAAGTGGAGGAATTGAAACTGCACTCGCCCAAGTTTTCACTAGATGTTTTAATGAAGGGAAGATTCCTGAGGATTGGAACAATGCTACAATGATCTTGCTCCATAAAAAAAGTGACATTGAGGATCTCAGGAACTTCAGGCCCATCAGCCTACTTTGAGTGGTTTTGAAAATCTTCACTAAGGTTCTTTCACATTGCTTGAAGGTAACACTAGACATGGCCCAACCAAGCGAACAAGCTGGATTCAAGAGTGGCTACAGCACTATAGATCATATCCATGTACTGAGAGAACCAACTGAAAGAACAAGAGAATATGAACTCCCATTATGCATGGCTTTTATTGACTATGAAAAGGCCTTCGATTCCGTAAAACCATCAGCAGTAACAATTTCTTTGAAATCCTGCGGTATTGAAGATGCATACATTAGCATTATTAATAACATCTATGAAAATGCAAGAGCAAAAGTTCGGATATTTGAGGATACAGCACAAATAAGAATTGGAAAGGGAATGAGACAAACTGAAACCACATCTTCCAAGCTCTTTAATGCCACATTGCAAATTACCTTTCAATCATTGAACTGGGTCAACAAAGGGATAAAGATTAATGGAGATTACTTAACTTGCCTTTGTTTTGCTGATGACGTAGTCATTTTTGCAATTATACCTTGAGAGCTGCAGAGTATGACACAAGAACTTGTTGACAAGAGTAAAGAAGTTGGATTAGAAATGATCTTTCAAAAGACAAAAATGATGTACAATGCTTTTACAAGAAAAGAAGATTTATCGATTGATGGAGAAAAGCTTGGGACAACCGATTCCTACACTTATCTTGAGCAGCAGATATCGAGGGAGGGTCACATTGATGAAGAAATTAATCGGCGTATAAAACTTGGATGGAGAGCTTTTGGAAAAAACAGTACAATTTTTAAGAGCATTATGCCATTATGTCTCAAAAGAAAAGTGTTTAATCAATGCTTCCTGCCATTTCTTACATATGGAGCAGAGACATGGACCTTAACTAAAAAAGACATACAAAGACTGCAGACAACTCAAAGAACCATTGAGTTATGCATGCTTGGTGTAACCAGGAAAGACAAGAAGAACTTGTGGATAAGGAAAATTACAGGACTGGACGACATCATGACCAGAGTGAAATAACTGAAATGGCACTGGGCTGGACATGTTGCCAGAAGAACGGACCACCGATGGACAACCGAAATTTTAGACTGGATTCCGAGGGACAGGAAAAAACCCAGAAGGCCCCATGGGAGATGGAAGGATGAAATTCGGAAGTACGCTGGACTGACATGGAGGAGACAGACCCAAAACAGACAATTGTGGAAGAAATTTGGGGAGACCTTCATCCAGCAGTTGATTGATAATGGTTGATGATGATGAGGACATTCGACAATAAGGTAAAAAGGGCAAATTTTATGTGTATATGTGTGTGTTATAACAAGTGCAAATGAAAATACAGCATTTGTTACACGTTTTAAATTCATTTGGTCTTGTTCTTTTGTCTGGAGAGAAAAAAGATAAATTGCAATTTACCCTGCAAGTAGTTTGAAAGAAACTTTTTTTTTAAAGTGAACGTAACATATGCGAAAGAAACAAATTCCATTATAATAAAAGATTCAAGATTAGGAGCAATTTATTCAAAGTGGCAATGCAAGGGCTATCCAATCAACATGTATTACTCAAGTGCAAAACAATACATCACCGCTGGAGGGAAAAAGAAGTGCTTTGTTGAAACAAAAGCGATAAATAATCAAGAAATATTTCTGATGATCACGCCATTCGGCAATCTTCATCCGAATTGCAAGGAAAAACTGAGTACGTCGGAATGAAAAAATATGAAGAAAAAATATTCCAAGACATTTCAGGCGAAAAAATATGAGCATCGATTATTGCTGTTCAGACAATGATTGATCCGAAATCGTCCCTAGTTATTGAGTACTTCCGCCTTCCCCGTTTCTTCATTTATTTCAACGAACTTTTTCAGCGTGGCAATTTTTTCATTAACAAATTTGAGGATTTTTCCGTATCATTAATTCAGAGTTAATTCACTATCTCCCTCTGTGTTAAAAACTCAATCATTACTTAAAACAGTTATATGAATAGGCAAAATAATTTTTCCACCAAAATATATGCGTGATTCAATAAATTCAGAACCAACTAATTCGAATTATGATATTCTTCATACGGTAATATACACTGAGTGGCCACTTTATTATGACCACCCCCTCAGTACTTCGTTGGGCCACCTTTTGCCTTTAATATTGCGTCGATTCTTCGTGGCATGGACTCCACGAGATGTTGATAGGTGGTTTGTGGAATCTGAGACCATGCTTGATGAATAGCACTTTCCAGGAGTGTGAGATTACAGTGTTGTGATTCCAGCTGTCTGATGGTTCGTTCAACTTCATCCCACAAATTCTCAATGGGGTTGAGTTCTGGAGATTGTGGGGGCCACCCAAGCAAAGTAAACTCA
Source organism: Macrothele yani (assembly GCA_039090855.1). Classification (NCBI taxonomy): domain Eukaryota; kingdom Metazoa; phylum Arthropoda; class Arachnida; order Araneae; family Macrothelidae; genus Macrothele; species Macrothele yani. The sequence continues at coordinate 35,749,578 of CM077011.1, forward strand.
CCGGCATCTTCCTGAAACCAATCCTATACAATACGAGCACTATGGCAGGACGCATTATCTTGTTGAAAGTAGCCATCGCCATTCGGATAAACCATCCACATGACAGGATGCACTTGGTCCGCAACGATGTTTAGATATGATGTGCCAGTCAGACGTTGATCAACATGAATTAAAGGGCACAAAGCATGCCAGGAAACATTCCCCAAACCATAACGTTGCCTCCACCAGCTTGAAGGGTTGTAGCAATGCATTTGGGGTCCATGCTTTCGTGCTGTTTCCGCCAAATTCTCACTTGCCCATCGGCATGGTGCAACTGAAAACGTGATTCATCAGACCACATAATTTGTTTCCAATTATCGACTGTCCAATCTTTGTGCTCCTGTGCGAACTGGAGACGTTTTCTCTTGTTAACCGCAGACAGCAAAGGTGTTCGAACAGGCCTTCGGCTGCCATATCCCATCCGATGCAGTGTGCGGCGAACAGTGCGCGCAGGGGATCCTTTATTAAGATGGTCTGTAATTTGCTGCACTGTTGTCCTTCTGTTGTCTGTTACCAGTCTGGACGCTCTCCGTTCCGCACGAGCAGTCACTAGTCGATGACGACCACACGTTGCACGTAGAGACCCAGTTTTTTGGCTGACAGTCCAGTCTTTAAACACTTTAACAGCGCTAGCTGCTCTGGAACATTTCACGAATGCGGCGGTTTCGGTGATACTCGCTCCATGGCTCCGAGATCCTACAATCATCGCACGTTGAAAGTCCGTCAAATCGCATTTTTTACCCATCTCGTCATCCAAAAATCACTTTTACTACTGTCGCAAGCACTAAGCTTTCCCTTTTTATACTAGCCTCGCCCTCTGGCGGCAACAGCGTGAAGCCATAGCTCATTTGCTTAATACTGTCAGGTCGTCATAATAAAGTGGCCAAAGCTAATCAGTTATCTTTTAATAATTTAACTTTAGCTCGTATTAGCGAAGTGATTAAATCTGCGTGTATAGTAAAGTACCAGGGTGGCGCAGTGGTCTAAGCGTTGTCTTCTAGTCATTTGTCCGAGATGGGTCCGAGTTCGAATCCCGGTAAGACATTGATGTTGTATTTATCTTACGGAACTGTCTCTCTCCCTTCCATGAAGCCAGTGACCCCAAATTAAGCCCGGGTGACTGCTTATAGCCCATCGAGTTACTCACGGTGGTAGTTAAACCCCCAACAATAAGAAAAAATCGGTCCATAGGACAGTTGACATATTTCTGCCCCTATTATTCCATTTTGCAAAATTCTCTTTCTGTTGCTCCAGTTTAGCTAGCACAACGATGTTCCATACCTTTTGCACTATTCCCGACGAACAATCTTATCGCTAGAAGGCGTAAGTGTACATGGCTACACGTTATAAATGAACAAATAAAAAAATTGCTATTTTTGTCATTTTTTTTAAGATGATCCAGGCCTGGTCGGCTGGAAAGTGTTGCTACGAAGCGTATTGTTAACGCTGTTTGGGCAATCCTTCAAGAAGATCGACGAATGACGTGTGAAGACATAGCGGCGTCAACTAATATTTCAAAAACGTCGGAATTCCTCATTCTACGAGACAAATAACTACTGCATGTACCTCATCACCTGACGAGAGAACAAATGTTAGCCAGAGTTTAAGTGTGTCATGAGTGGAAACAAATGATTTCAAAGAATCCAAACTTTCTAAGCACAGTAATAACTACCGATGAAACATGGGTCTACCATTTCGACCCCCTTACGAAGCGTGCAACGAGTGTCTGGAAACACACAGGCTCGCCTCCTGAGAAAAAAAAGTCTGCTGAACCAAATCAGCTGGGAAGGTTATAATTTTCTTTGATCATAAAGGCGTAGTCTGCCAGCAGGCATCATTCCTCCACAAATTACTATCAATGCACCCGCCCACATGTGGCTGCTTGTGTTCAACAGTTTCTTACGAAATGCAGTATTGAAATCATGCCACAGCCTGCCTACAGTCCTGATCTTGCCCCGTGCGATTTCTGGTTGTTTCCAGCAAATAAGGAGAAGTTCCGTGGCACACATTCAACACGTCATTCAAGCTGTACACGGGTAGCTAAAGCAGCTTCAACAAAATGCCGTCGTTACATGCTTTGAAAAGTGGACTGAACGATGGGACCGTTGTATATCATCCGAGGGAAGATACTTTGAGAAAGAATAATGTGTATTTTGCTGTACCTATATTTCTTCATCTTGTGTGAATTTACTCTCGGTTTTTATGGAACGGCCGTTGTACTTTCTCTTTTATCATTATTGCAGATTTATTTCAAGAATGCTAGATACCTAATATTAGCCCTTTCAGTGCGTTTCGTTTTTAGAAACTTCGAAAATTCAAGAGTCGGGATTTTTTTTCCAGCCAAAGTGCTGACATCAAGAATTCTGTTCTTTAGTACAGTGTTTGTAGAAAGAAATATTGCAAGTAACTTAACAGACATTTGGGGAAACTGAGTGAGTAATGCATTCACTCGAGCACTTAAACTCAGTGAAAAAAGTCCTTGAATTTTTCCTTTGAATGACATCAAAGAATTCGTTAAACTCCGATAAAACCAATATTTTTGCTGACGAGTTGAACTCGGAGCAAATAACTAGTCTGAAATTTTAGCGCAGGAACAAAGTATTCTGAGAAACGGGAAGAAAAAGTAAGAACGAATCAAAGAAGTAACAAGTATCAACAAATAAAAGAGAAGAAAGAAAAGGTCTACGTATTTATGTTATTGAGTAGAATGTCGCTTAAATGCTGCTTTTTTGGGGTTTGCGATGACAAGTGGATTGATTTGTTCATTTTCCTCCGGTTTCCTTTCGCCCTTGCTCAGATGCCTGGGTTACAAATGTTCTCCTGAAATCGACTTACATGTATGTATCAAGGCTGACCACGTGGGAATTCTTGTCTGGAGGCGGAAGACAGAAATAAATGGCTTATGTTCCCGAGGAAAATAATGAATAAATGCATTAGACCGTTAAAAAAATACACATGGAAAAAAAAAGGTGGAATACTTTCGCTAAAACATGAATTTTGGTGGAGTTTTTTTCTTTTCGTTTATTTTGGTGGTTTTTCTACTAGTAATGTTATAGGACGACGATTCGTATCCTGTGGTACTTCAAAATAACCCTTTTGACTGCAGAGGGAAAAAGAAAGCGAGAGAGAGCACTCTGAAATATGAGTGAAAAGTCGAACTGATGTGTGAAAGATCTTATAAAAATAACTCTGTTAAGAGCATCCTTTTCAAAAGTTCGCTTATTTTTCAATGTGACGTTTCTGGATAGCAGTTTATTATGTTTTTAAGTATTGGGAAGAAATTATCACAGACTTACTGTTGCCTCTATATATACATCAGAATCACCAAATGCTGTCGATCTACTGCTTCATGAAGGTCTCCCAACATCGTTTCTACAACTTCTATCTTGAGCCAGTTCCTTCCAAGTAACTCCCTCCGAATTTCGTCTACCCATCTGGGTGGATATATACAGGGGTTGGGTAAAATAAGGTGAACACCTAGGAAATAGTCTGTTAATAAGGTGTTGTACTATCATTTGCTTTTAATACAGTGTCCAACCTCCTTGGAATAGATTCATGCAGCTTTTGAATAGTCTCCAGTGGAACGTTGTATCATTCTTCTATCAGGACATCAGCCAATCACTTCAGAGATCTTGGAGGAAGCAAACTGCTTCTCACTCTGCTCTCTAAAACTTCTCACAGTGGTTCGATGATATTCAAGTCAGGTGATTCAGCTGGCCAGTGAAGATCAAGTTCATTTTGGTGTTCCTCAAACCAAGACTGAACAGTTCTGACTGTGTGTATGGGTGCATTATCATCTTAAAAAATAGTATCGTTGTTGGGAAACTACATTATCAGAGTTGGAAACGGGTCAAACATTTTGGACCCGGACATGACCCGGACAAATTAACTTTGAGCTATAAATTCGAATATATCGTCATCATCATTACCATCATTGTCAATCATTACCAATCCACAATGGACTGTCTTGGGCCAGTCTCCTACATCCACCAATCTCCCAGATGGTCTTCTTGTGCCTTGGAATCCAGTCTAAAATTTCGGTTGTTCATCAGTGGTCCGTTCTCGTGGCAACATGTCCAGCCCATTGTCATTGCATGGATTTTACTCTGATCATGATGTCTTCCAGTCTTGACATTTTCCTTGTCCACGAGTTCGTCTCTTATATCTCCTTGTTACACCAAGCATGCACCTCTCCATGCTTCTTTTAGTTGTCTGCAGTCTTTGTATGTCTTTCTTAGTTAAGGTCTACGTCTATGTTCCGTACGTAAGCACTGGAAGGATGCATTGATTAAACACTTTTCTTGTAAGACATATTGCTCTTTAACATTGTACTGTTTTTCCCAAAAGTTATCCAACCAAGTTTTATAAGCCAATTAATTTATTCATCAATGTGACCCTTGCTTGATATCTTCTGCCCAAGGTAAATGTAGGAATTGATTATCTTCAGCTTTTCCCCATCAATCGATAAATCTTCATTTTTTGTAAACGCATTGTACATCTGTTCTGTCTTCTGAAAGTGCATGTTTAATCCCATTTTTTTACATTTCTCAGCAAGTTCCTGGATCATACTCTGCAGCTCTGAAGTATTATTTCGAAGAACCTCTGCAGAGTTCTTTGAAATATTTTATTTTTCTATTCAAAAATAAAACGGAATTAGAACCGGGCCGAAATCGGGTCACGTACACCTTGACCCTACCCGTTTCACCCGCCAGAAATTGTCAACCCCGTGAACCGTTGACCCGTGATCCGTTTCCATCTCTGCATCTGATCACTTAGAAAGTTCAAGTATTCGCTTTCAGGAACTCAGCTATGTAGGGTAGTGATGGGGCCAGCCGAATACCAAGATGTGGCCGCCCAAATAATCACAGATCCATCCCATTTTTGGCTACAGTTGTAACCATACAATTCGATTTGTACGCTTCCTTGGGAGGTAATTCATACACTACTGTTGGGAATAATGTAAATGAGAACTCATCGACCATATCACACGTTTCCAGTCATCAAGCTTCATTCGGGGTTCTCCATACATATAAACCCGGCCTACTGTTGGGAATAATGTAAATGAGGACTCATCGGACCATATCACACGTTTCCAGTCATCAAGCTTCTTCGGGGGTTTTCCATACATAAACGAGACCTACTGTTGGGAATAATGTAAATGAGGACTTATCGAACCATATCACACGTTTCCAGTCATCAAGCTTCTTCGGGGGTTCTCCATTACATAAACGAGACCTACTGTTGGGAATAATGTAAATGAGGACTTATCGAACCATATCACACGTTTCCAGTCATCAAGCTTCATTCGGGGTTCTCCATACATATAAACCCGGCCTACTGTTGGGGGAATAATGTAAATGAGGACTCATCGGACCATATCACACGTTTCCAGCCATCAAGCTTCTTCGGGGTTTCTCCATACATAAACGAGACCTACTGTTGGGAATAATGTAAATGAGGACTTATCGAAACATATCACACGTTTCCAGTCATCAAGCTTCTTCGGGGGTTCTCCATACATAAACGAGACCTACTGTTGGGAATAATGTAAATGAGGACTTATCGAACCATATCACACGTTTCCAGTCATCAAGCTTCTTCGGGGGTTCTCCATACATAAACGAGACCTACTGTTGGGAATAATGTAAATGAGAACTTATCGAACCATATCACACGTTTCCAGTCATCAAGCTTCATTCGGGGTTCTCCACACATATAAACCCGGCCTACTGTTGGGAATAATGTAAATGAGAACTTATCGAACCATATCACACGTTTCCAGTCATCAATCTTCTTCGGGGGTTCTCCATACATAAACGAGACCTACTGTTGGGAATAATGTAAATGAGGACTCATCGGACCATATCACACGTTTCCAGTCATCAAGCTTCTTCGGGGGTTCTCCATACATAAACGAGACGTACTGTTGGGAATAATGTAAATGAGAACTTATCGAACCATATCACACGTTTCCAGTCATCAAGCTTCATTCGGGGTTCTCCATACATATAAACCCGGCCTACTGTTGGGAATAATGTAAATGGGGACTCATCGGACCATATCACACGTTTCCAGTCATCAATCTTCTTCGGGGGTTCTCCATACATAAACGAGACCTACTGTTGGGAATAATGTAAATGAGAACTTATCGAACCATATCACACGTTTCCAGTCATCAGGCTTCATTCGGGGTTCTCCATACATATAAACCCGGCCTACTGTTGGGAATAATGTAAATGAGGACTCATCGGACCATATCACACGTTTCCAGTCATCAAGCTTCTTCGGGGTTCTCCATACATAAACGAGACCTACTGTTGGGAATAATGTAAATGAGAACTTATCGAACCATATCACACGTTTCCAGTCATCAAGCTTCATTCGGGGTTCTCCATACATATAAACCCGGCCTACTGTTGGGAATAATGTAAATGAGGACTCATCGGACCATATCACACGTTTCCAGTCATCAATCTTCTTCGGGGGTTCTCCATACATAAACGAGACCTACTGTTGGGAATAATGTAAATGAGAACTTATCGAACCATATCACACGTTTCCAGTCATCAATCTTCTTCGGGGGTTCTCCATACATAAACGAGACCTACTGTTGGGAATAATGTAAATGAGAACTTATCGAACCATATCACACGTTTCCAGTCATCAAGCTTCATTCGGGGTTCTCCATACATATAAACCCGGCCTACTGTTGGGAATAATGTAAATGAGGACTCATCGGACCATATCACACGTTTCCAGTCATCAAGCTTCTTCGGGGGTTCTCCATACATAAACGAGACCTACTGTTGGGAATAATGTAAATGAGAACTTATCGAACCATATCACACGTTTCCAGTCATCAAGCTTCATTCGGGGTTCTCCATACATAAACGAGACCTACTGTTGGGAATAATGTAAATGAGAACTTATCGAACCATATCACACGTTTCCAGTCATCAAGCTTCATTCGGGGTTCTCCATACATAAACGAGACCTACTGTTGGGAATAATGTAAATGAGAACTTATCGAACCATATCACACGTTTCCAGTCATCAAGCTTCATTCGGGGTTCTCCATACATATAAACCCGGCCTACTGTTGGGAATAATGTAAATGAGAACTCATCGGACCATATCACACGTTTCCAGTCATCAATCTTCTTCGGGGGTTCTCCATACATAAACGAGACCTACTGTTGGGAATAATGTAAATGAGAACGTATCGAACCATATCACACGTTTCCAGTTATCAAGCTTCTTCGGGGGTTCTCCATACATATAACGAGATATACTGTTGGGAATAATGTAAATGAGAATTCATGAGACCATAGCACACGTTTCTAGTCGTCAAGTTTCCTTCGGGGGTTCTCCATACATAAACGAGATATACTGTTGGGAATAATGTAAATGAGAATTCATCGAGACCATAGCACACGTTTCTAGTCGTCAAGTTTCTTGGGGGTTCTCCATACATAAACGAGACCTACTGCTGGGAATAATGTAAATGAGGACTCATCGGACCATATCACACGTTTCCAGTCATCAAGCTTTCCTTCGGGGGTTCTTTATACATAAACGAGACCTAATGTTGGGAATAATGTAAATGAGGACTCATCGGACCATATCACACGTTTCCAGTCATCAAGCTTCTTCGGGGGTTCTCTATACATAAACGAGACCTAATGTTGGGAATAATGTAAATGAGGACTCATCGGACCATATCACACGTTTCCAGTCATCAAGCTTCTTCGGGGGTTCTTTATACATAAACGAGACCTAATGTTGGGAATAATGTAAATGAGGACTCATCGGACCATATCACACGTTTCCAGTCATCAAGCTTCTTCGGGGGTTCTTTATACATAAACGAGACCTAATGTTGGGAATAATGTAAATGAGGACTCATCGGACCATATCACACGTTTCCAGTCATCAAGCTTCTTCGGGGGTTCTTTATACATAAACGAGACCTAATGTTGGGAATAATGTAAATGAGGACTCATCGGACCATATCACACGTTTCCAGTCATCAAGCTTCTTCGGGGGTTCTTTATACATAAACGAGACCTAATGTTGGGAATAATGTAAATGAGGACTCATCGGACCATATCACACGTTTCCAGTCATCAAGCTTCTTCGGGGGTTCTTTATACATAAACGAGACCTAATGTTGGGAATAATGTAAATGAGGACTCATCGGACCATATCACACGTTTCCAGTCATCAAGCTTCTTCGGGGGTTCTCTATACATAAACGAGACCTAATGTTGGGAATAATGTAAATGAGGACTCATCGGACCATATCACACGTTTCCAGTCATCAAGCTTCTTCGGGGGTTCTCTATACATAAACGAGACCTAATGTTGGGAATAATGTAAATGAGGACTCATCGGACCATATCACACGTTTCCAGTCGTCAAGCTTCCTTGGGAGTTCTCCATACATAAACCCGACGTACTGTTGAGAATAATGCAAATGAGGACTCATTGGATCATATCACACGTTTTCAGTCATCGGATGCTCAGGTGTCATGCTCACGACACCATCTTTTTCGCATGGTGTTTGTTTCCGTGATAATAGGTTTAGCACTTGCAGCTCTTCTATGCATGTTGGCTTTGTAAAGTTCTCTGCGAACTGTTTTTCTGGAAACAGGGTCTTCCAGATGGATATTGAGGTCTGCTGTCACTTTTGCTGCAGCAGTTCTGTGTTTTTTGGACATAGTTCTTGTTAGTGATTGACGCTCTCTCTTTCTCATCCATTCTCGGTTTTCTCCCACTATTTTTCTTCGCCGATGAAGTCTTGCTACGCAGTCGTAGCTCTGCAGACTGTTGCTCTTGATATACGAAACAGTTTGGCTGTTATAGTTACAGAGGCTCCTGCTAAACGGGCTCCCACGATTTGTCCTCTTTGGGAGCCTGACACGTCACCTATTTCACCGACTGTTCGCACGAACAGCTGCTGAACGCAGTTTGTACTACACTGTTATACGAGTGCAACCTAGAAAATACAACAAAGAAAATATACACAAAAGATAAGCACAACGTTCTTTTATCCCTGTATATTTCACACGAAAAATAAATTAATCAGCTTATAAAACATGGTTGGACAGCATTTCGGAAAAACAGTACGCTTTTCAAGGACAATTCATCATTATGTCTTGAAAGAAAACTGCTTAATCAATGCATTCTTCCAGTTCCAGAAACTTGGACCTGAAATGAAAAAGACAGAGGGGGGTGCAGATAACTGAAAGAGACATCGATAGGTTGATGCATTATTCGTTTAACCAGGGAGGATAAGAAGAGGAACCCGTGGATCACGAAAACTGCAAGATTGGAAGACATCATGATCAAAGTGAAACCCTGAAATGGCAATGGACTGGATATACTGCTAGAACAACTGACCAGCGATGAACAACTGAAATGTTAGACTATATACCAAGGGACAGAAAAGGACCAAAAGAAGACTACGTGGGAAATGGGTGGATGAAGTTCGAAAGCATGCCGGAGGCTCAAGACAGATAGTGGTATAAGAACTTGGGGCCCAGGTAGAACACCTTGAAATTTAACGTAGGCCCAACACTGAGCCACCGTCTTTTAGGAATAGAACACGGCGGTTCAGTGCTGGGCCTATGTTAAATTGCAAGCTTGTGCTAGCTGGGGAAGAAATTCCCCAACAGTGAATTGATAACAATTGATGATGATAATGATGATGTACGATTTAAACTCTTGAAGTCTATTTTTCGTCCTCCCGGTTGCCGAGTGGTCAACGTCATAGGTTCTTGCTAGTCGTCAGGTTTCGAATCCCAGATGAGACATGGGTAATCTGTTTCTCTTAGAAAACTAGTTCTACTCCTTTCCTGGAACCAATGACCCTAAATTAGGCACAGGCGACTGCGTATATCTCGAAGTGATGCTCATCGTGTTCGTAACATCCCGAAAGAAAAAATGTCTGTGTTTCGTAATCTTTTCATTCTTTCTTTTTTGTAACCGATTCTAAGCTCTGCGATTTGTTATCCCACTTCGTTCAGTAAAACAACAATCTTTAAGCTATTTGTGACAGTTTGAAAGCAGTCATATGAAACTGAAACGTTAATTTTTCATTAAAAAATGTTTGCAAGCGTCGTTTACCTCAGTTCATGCATTTTGATAAGTATACCGCTCAATTGTTTCAGAATGCAACTGTTGATATAAAATCAAATGCAATTCAATGCTTTATATTCAGCAGCGGTGCTTAAAAAAACGATTGTCTATAGCGTAATGCAGCTAAAATTGTAGTATATGTACAGTATTCAACGTTTTATGCACAACGAAATCAATAAACTGTCGACACAGTTTTTTTCTCACCTCAGCGTATTTACTTGTTAATAGACTGCAACGAGGGAGCTTGCATATTAGTTTCCACTTAGCTTTGTTCTTAAGTTTTAGACGGATGACTCGCACTAATACTTTCTGACATTACCCGCTAAAAGGGTGATAACAATGGCGACGAACCTAAGAAAGGAGGTCAACTGTTTTTATCCAGTGGCATGATGTACGTGTCAGAGGAATTAGCGTAGGTCATGTCAAAGAGAATATATTACTAGAAGGAAGCTCTTATCACCTGTGACAGATTTATGGTCGGCTCTATTAAGGTGAGTGAGGCAAAGGAATTGTTTTGACGCAGCTTTCGTGGAACCCGGCCGCTACGAGAATATTTCTATTTGAGGAGCAGAGAAAATTTTTCACACAATTTGATTCTGGCACATCGACCGCTTATTATTATTATTATTTTGATTGGAGGTTTAACAACCGCCGTGAGCAACTCGATGGGAAATAAGCAGTCATCCGTCTCTAATTTAGGGCCACTGGCTCCAGGGAAGGGAGAGAGCCAGTGACAAATACAACATCAATGCCTCTCCGGGATTCGAACCCAGACCCTTCTTGGACGAATGATCATAAGCCGGCGCTTAGACAACTGCGCCACTAGGGCGGTGTCAGCCGCTTAAAGGATAGAATAACGTGACTGGCTACACTGTGATGCTCAGATCAGCAAATAATTGTTGACTCGTATCGCCATCCATTGGGTGATTTATGAACTATATCCTATAGCAGAACTTTCTCGTAAAAATATGTGTGTGCACAGTTAGGAAACATTTTTTTATAGGCACGGTCTCTGTCGTTCTCCACAAAAATGGAGGACAAGTGTTTTGAATGAAGAATTACCATGAAAGGTTTAGTAAAACTTAAAAGAAATCATCTGAAGTGTTCAAAATTTTAACAGAAGTTTATGGGGATGAAATCATGTGTTTGATTGGGGTAAGCGATTATCAGACGGAAGAGAAACAGCGCAGTTTGACAGCTGATCTGGAAGCCCATGATACATCGAAAGCAGACGAAAAGGCGGGAAAGGTTATTGCGCGTATAAGCTATTTAACTTTCCATTTTAGTCTATTTCTTATGAAAAAGTTATATTCATCTCTCGAAAAGATTTTCTGAACTTAACGCCACGTCTGAACTTCCCAAAAGTTTCTGTTGGTGTAATAGCATTGGCAGTAGGTTCATAAATGAAGGAATTGAAAAAATCAAGAATCACAGTGTGTTTTGTGTAATATAGGTGGTGAAATGTTATCAGCGTTAGGCACACTTGCTATTTGGTTGTTACGACGATGCTCTGTTTGTTACAAATCGTAATTAGGCTTTTGTAACCTGCTCTAATATCTACTAAAGTCAATCCGATACTTCTATTTTGAGCGTTGTGCAAGTTGAAACGTCGGGTATATTAAGCGGCCCCGCCACCATGACGGCAACTTCCTGCAATGAATGGAACAAAAGTGGTTGCCTACAAGCAAGCAACTTGAAGTTCGTTTTCAGTTTCTGGTACTCGAATAATCTTGGACTTACGATTCAAGTGTTTAGTGAGAATAATTTAGCTGAAACATCATAAGAGAGAGAGAGAGAGAGAGAGAGAGAGAGAGAGAGAGAGAGAGAGAGGAAAGAGAGGTGCGGAACGTAGTAATTAGAAATCGTCATCTTACTGTCAGAATGATTTCATAAGAATTAAACATCAACACCGAAACTGTCTGATTCAATGTAATGCAAAAGTTGGGACTGAGAAAACTATGCGCGAAGGTGCTTCCCATGAACTTCACAGATGAACGAAATACAACGCTTTGACGTACTACAGAAGTGAAGCACGTGTCAAGCAGACAAATCTGCAGAAGTACATTCCGTCGGTGTGGTTTAGTTGATTATAACAACTGGCTCCGGAGCAAGGAGGCGCAATTTCTACCTCCGTCACCGAATAATTGGTGAATTTCACAACGTAGGAGAGAAATTTGCGCAGATCGCTTGCAGCAAACAAACGAAGATGAAGAGCGGCTAAACAGAGTCATCACTGGAGAAGAAACATGAGTTCCTCCCCAGTGATGAACAGACAAAGATGAAAAAACATGGGCTCAGCTCCAGTGATGAACAGACGAGGATGAAGAGTGGCTAAACAGAATCATCACTGGAGTGAGAATCCATGTTTCATCTCCAGTGACAAACAGAGGAGGGCTAAGAGTGATTGTTTAATCACTGGAGATTAAACAATCACTCTTCACCCTCGTCTGTTCACTGGAGATGAATCATGGGTTCATCTCCTGTGATGAGGAGACTAGGAAGAAGAATGGGATATGTAATAGGTCTTTCCATTAAACAAGTGGGAGGTGGCACGTAGCATTCGCCATTAGCTGCTCGTAGAGAGATGTAAAATAATCTTAATCTCGTCGCTGCAACTAAAGTCTCCGTTACAAATTGCACCCTGGATGACGACCAATCCATTTTTGTTGTTGCTGTTATTTTGTTCCGGGGTTTAACGACAACCATGAGCACCTCTAAGGACTAGACGCTACCTGACCTTAATTTAGAGCCAATGTTTCCATGGAAGGAAGAGAGCTAGTGCCGTGATACGACCACACCACCCATGCCTCATCAGAACTCGAACCTGGATCCACTCAGACGAACGGTCAGAAGCCAGCGCTTAGACCATTGCACCACTGGAGCGGCGGTGACCTATCCTTCTGTCATCAATGTATGTGGAAGTATAAACAAAATCAGGTGTATCGCCAGTAGTCAAGAAATATGAACCGCATGAAGGCAAGATCCACAAATATTTTTAGCATCTGAACATAATATTTACGTTCATGATCTCAATGACTACAGTCTTGCGACGATTATATATATATATATGTATTAAGAAAATACAACGTGGTTTGTCACAAATATTTATTTTTTCAAGTCGACAATGGTTTCGCTGGGTATTGACCTAGCTTCATCAAGAAGAATGGCACGTAAATATTCAAATCCCAGCAAAAACAGTCTTGCTGGGCCAGCACTGCCAGCAATGGCCCAACACCATGTTGCTGCTGCCAAACAGTCAATAAAATGTCCGGGCGGCCAACAGAAGGGCCAGCAGTCCAGGCCAACGGCTGGCCAACAGATGGCACCCTCATCTGTTGTCATATGTCACAACAGTGCTATCAGATATCCATCACAGGCAGCAGCTGCCACAAATGGCTCTTCAGCGGCCCTGCAAGCACGTGCCATAAATGATGGCTAGCCTAATGTGGTCTGCTAGTTTCACAGCAGTGGCAGCCGGCAATCACGTGACGTAACTGATGACTTGCCGAATATTGTCCGCCAATTTCCCAGTAGTAGCCATAAAATAAAAATCAATGATAGCCGCAGTTTCCCAAAGCTACAACTTTTTTCCCCCTTACGAAACGTCTGAATTACAGCATTGCGCTGGGGAAATTTTCTCAACAGACCGGAAAAACGCACATTTGGATATCAGTGGAAACGAACCAGGGCTGCCAGCGTGGGAGGCGAGGTCTCTACCAACGGGACTGATTGGCCGCGCACGAGCGTGTGCTTGAAGCTGTCTCTTTCCTGCGGAATAGGTAATCGAATGTTTGTCTTTAATTTTACAATATTGAGAGGTATTTTCATAAATGTCAGTTTCATATATTCATAAATTTATTTTTGCAACGTAAAGATAGTTTTTTTTTTTTTTTTTATTTTTACCTTAAGGGAACTCCACTCATTTTGAAGGAATGTACCAACATAAAGGCGCTTTCCAAAGTTTTGTGCTGTCCTTGTCTTGAAATTCGATTGTTGAATTAATATATTTATCCGTTCATGTCACATTCTGTTACCATTTTAGCGTTGTATCTTTCCTTTCAGTTGTCCGAAGCTACATTTGTTTTAAAGAGGAAATATATTTTATTTTTCTTCTCGTTATTTTTAGAAGCGAATTCCTCCAGTCTTGTGTATTCAACTCATGGATGAGTACATTATATCCACATAGCGTTGCTTTTTTCCCCTCTTCTTCTTTCAAATAATTGATAAATTTTGTACGCGTAAAATTCTTTTTTTCAACAAACGTTTTTTTAATGTTTTTCCAGGACTGTTGTTTCAAGCGGTTTCAAATTATTTCTTGTAATTCGTGGGAATGGAGTGGGTGTATTTTACGGCTGTAATCTAGTATTTCATGGCTTAATCTGATATATTCGTTGACTTGGCTTTTTTTTCTTAACCTCCACTAAATAACACGGTGTCCATAGCGTCGTCTTCAACTAACTGGTACCACGAGATACACAGCACGTGTTGCTTCTGCGCATGCGCAGTCCCGTTGCTTCCACCTGGTGTTTGGGTTTCATCGGTTGCCAGCTACAGGCAACTAGTGGCACTTGCTTGGTGGTTCGTAATTAAAGGCGATACTGCAGGGCCATCAATGGCTAGCCAGCTGATGGCGCTGCCACCAACGGACCGCTACCGGGACGTGAGCGGCAGATTTCAACCAGCAGTGACCCATCAGTGCCAGCTGTTGGCCAGCAGTTTCCCATCATTTGTGTTTTTGCTGGGATTGTATATGACATCATAAATAGTGTTTACAGTCACGTGTTTTGGTTAGATGCTTTCACGCGCTTGATTGAAATGGGGTGGAGGCCATGTCATTAACAAGTTGCGAAGACTTCGGATATACAGTATATCAGGACCATAAATTCCTCTTTGAAGAAGCGAAACTAATTGACAAGCGAGATTCAACCACCAAACTTGATATTTTGGAAACCTTCCATATATATTAAAAGTCTTCGCAACTTGTTAATGACATGGCATCCACTCCATTTCTATCAAGGGCGTGGAAGCATCTTACGAAAACACGTGACTGTAAACACCATTTATGATATCATATACAATTTGAATATTTACGTGCCATTCTTCCTGATGAAGCTAGGTCAATACCCAGCGAAACCATGGTCGACTTGAAAAAATAAATATTTGTAACAAACCACGTTGTATTTTCTTAATATATATATATATATATAATATTTACATGTCTGTGATTCTGTTCGTCGTTCAGTAATCGAACGAAATTTTTAATGCTTACAACATAATGAGTTAAACTTCAAATAGCTATTGTATTAGATCAATGCATAAGCTTACAGAGTTCATGTTTGAATACATGTCGTAATTACAAAGCAAGTCGCATTTAATTTTTGAATTTGCTCATGCAATCGTCAAACCACTGTCCGCCGATTCATTCCTAACCGTATCGCCACTTCTGTAGTCGACTGGGAGGTATTTTTGCCCAGGAGAACTTGCAGATACGCGCTCTGTATCTCCTTTGGCGGTCGGCTACGGTGATCGTCCTTCACGCTCCAATCACCATTTCTGAGCCTCACAAAATACTCACGATACGTGCTAGCACGTATAGCTTTCCCGTGCATGCCGAACAAATCCTCTGTCGTGCTTCTGCTGCGGTTTTCCCGAGATTAAACAAACAGTTACGAGTATGTACCTTGTCGGTCGCCATGCCATGTCTTAGCTCAACTAATCGCTGCGTGGGCTATAGTGGCTAGAAAAGATACGGTACCGTGAGTTAATGCCTCACTGTTTACATTTTAGTTCCCTCTTTTCACGAAACCACGAGATGGGGCTCCTACGAGTTTCGATGCTATGATTTCTAAACATATGAGCATGTTTTTATATGGCATGTTGGGTGGATAACGATTGAAAAGGCGATTTATTTGTTAGATCGGTCAGGAAAATTAGTAGTAATAAGTGAAATAGTATAACTATACTAGTGATCCGAAATTTCTTGGCGTCTACCTTCCTTGAGAAAGCCATCTGGTTGATATCGAAAGCTTGGAAACTTTTATTTCTATTCTACGCCAAGAAATTTCGGATCACTAGTATATTTATACTATTTCAGTACAGTTGGTGTATTGTTCCTTGTTATTAAGAGGTGTAACGTTGAGAACATGTTTCGTACCTGGATGCAACAGTGGTTTCAGGTCCTGTAAACAAAAGGTAACTTTTTTTCCGTGACGAAAGATGAAACAACGTGGATCAAATGATTTTTTTTTACTTATCCTAAATCGGTTACGTACTTTTTGCGGACATGCTAGTTGCGGGCAAATAGAAATTGAATAGATTGGAAGGGTTCGTGGAGCTAGATGCGGACAATTCACACTGGCGATTTAAAGATTGTAACTCGTTATGTCATTTTAATGTTACGAATTTCAAATTATGTTATAAAACTCAAAAAAGTTACAAAACTCTAAAAAAAATTACAAAATTTAGTCAATTTTTTTTTAGTCGGAGGTTTAACGACCACCGGGTGCTACTCAATGGGCTATATGCAGTCGCCCGTCCCTAATTTAGGGCCAGTGGTTCCAGGGAAGGATGAGAGGGCCAGTGCCGTAAGATAAACACAATATCCATGCCTTCTCAACGGGATTCCAACCCGGACCCATCTCGGACGAATGATCAGAACTTCAAAAGAGCATTTATTTACAAAAAAGACAACATACAAACACAATTTTTTACCGGAAAAAATTGCAGAATAACTCCCCGGTAACATCAATAACTCCACACAATCAATATCGCAATAAACAGAGAGTACTCTACAGGAAGAAGCAGACGACATCAGAGCAAGTTGAAGAATAACACACGGCAAGATAAAAAGAAAACTGTTGCACAACAAGCAATACATACAGGACAGACTACAAATGAAGCAAGGCGGTAAGAAAAGTCAGCCGAGTTTGTCAAAACTGTGAAGGAAAAAAAAAAAAAACACACGGTCCGACAACAAGCTGCAGCCGGAAAAAAACAACTCCTGGGAGTTCGGAGAAATGCGTTGACAAATGGCTGTAAGCCTACGAAAAACAAAAATTTACATTTAAAGCGTATCTCGATCACTAAGACCGACAGCAACACAGAGAAAAAAACAACCACTAGAAACTAACACCCCGTACCATTAACACAACACACAATGCACAATATTCAAATAACACCATGAACACAATAAAGAATGCACAATACACAAATAACACCATGGAAACTTTGTGAAAAAGAACACAGGGGTTAAACTTGCAAACAAGCATCACCACCAAATAAATTCGGGTTGAAACAGCGAATACGCACTGTATGCACTGCACTAACCACAAAAATAAACACTAACTACACAAGACAAAAACAAGAAACGCTTCGGTAAGGTTCAGAATTAAAAAAAACCCTCGGTACCACACGCCAGCAGTACCAGCAAGAAAAAAATTAAAACAAAAAAATATATAAAAACAACCACAACATTAAACTCAAAACCGTGCGACTGTAAACTGTGTGAAACCGACGAGTAATAAATATAAAATAGGTGAACGACACCAAAAACAAACTAGAAAAAAAGCCGACACTTGAGCAACAAAAAAAAAAAAACAAATCAGACAATGTGCACGCCACAGCAAAAGGGCAATCAACATCAACAAAACAACATAAAACACCTTGGTAACAGTAAACAATAAACAGAAAATACCAAAACGCTTAGCCGGCACACAAAAAAGTTTGTCGACCAACGGCTTGAGGCCCACGAAAAAGAAAAGAAAAGAAAAGAAAAAGTCAGTAAACGCTACCGACAACAAATTAACGGGAATGTGTGTGCACGGAAAGCAACAAGAAGATAAACTAAAGGAGACACTAACCCACTGACACAGATCTACGGTATGTACCAAAATTATGCACTAAACAAAACAAACACCAATAAAAAAAAATAAATATAAATATAATAAACTCTAACTATGGGAGGAGAGCAATAATGCCTGCAGAAACATGAAACCATGACAAATATGGAGACCAGAGAGAGAAAAAGGCAGGCACATCCTGCCGAACCTGCGCCATGTCATACTCAAGTTGGAGGACCGATCTGATGGATGATCGGTACCTCCTGCACAAAAACACCCGGGCCGGATGATAACGCCGGAGAGAAGCTCGATCCACGCTTGAGTGGTAAAACAAATATATCGTCAACTTCGCTTGGAGAATGATGAATGCACAAACAGAACTGTGGACATCTACAGGGGGAGAATGGCGTCTGAGGAAATAAAAATGGAACATTGTATGAGGACAAGGGTAAACTTTGGAAAGAAGGGAAAACATAATCGAAAACAAGGGCTGCAACACCAGAGAAGAATCATAGGAATGTGACACATCACCAAGTGTAGAACAAAAGAAGCAAAGCGGGGAAGCTAAATGACGGAAACGATGAAGGGTACGCGGAGTGAGCAACCGACGGTGTAGGTGTAGCCCATGAATGTCCCTGGCTTTCGGGGAAGCCAGGGAAGTCGATGGATCACTCCACGTACCTGGAAGATCTGTAGCTGAAACAGAAGGGATTGCTAATGGAGCTGTGAAATTGGTAAGAAAATGCGAATAAAGGAGCTTGGCTGTAACTTAATGGGGTAAAAATGGAGAATCGTTTAAGTAGAGAAGAAAGGGAAGACTGAGCGACGGGGCGGAAGACGGAATGAGGCCAATAGAATTGACAAGTAAAGGATAAAGACGAATAAGACAGGATTGAATAAGGCAGAACTGTGCACGATGCTGAGGGGTATCAAGTAACAGAGAGGAAAGGCGATCAAAAGATTTCCAGTGAAGAGAAGAATAAAAAAGTTGAGAAACCTAAACGACGCCACTTGCAAACCAAGTGGAGCAGTTCAGGTACTGAGAATTTGGAGAACGAAGGGCAGAGGAGAAGAAAAGCGGTTCCGCTAGGAGATCGTTAGTCGAAGCGGGGGGAGCGTACTGGACATAAGGAGTGCCAGAGGGAGAAAACGGTACGGTAAGTAGCGGGAAAGTGATTAGGAATGAGTGGAAAGAGGTCCATGCGGATAAAAGTAGCCAGAGAAAGAAAAGGACTTCGTGTAAAGAGCAAAGTGTCAATTATAGTAATCGAAGAACCGCAAGGAAGGGAAAAAATCCTCAAAAAATGTTGGAGATGGAAAGCGTTCGATTTAAGGGACAAATCCGGAAGGGAAAGACCACCAAAAGAAACCGGAAGAACAAGCGTGGATCGATGAACCCAATGTACGACATCCCATATAAAATCTGTAAAAAGACATTGAACGTGATGAAGAAAGAGGGGAGGAGGGAAATGAGCAAACCAAGTATGAGAAAGGGCCGGA
The DNA here is from genome assembly GCA_039090855.1 of Macrothele yani. NCBI lineage: Eukaryota > Metazoa > Arthropoda > Arachnida > Araneae > Macrothelidae > Macrothele > Macrothele yani. Next base: position 35,769,095 of record CM077011.1, read on the forward strand.
AGAAGAAAAGCGGAAAGAAGATGCGACCTGCTAAAAAAAGAAAGAAACGGTTTCAAACGGCGAAAAGGGGCAAGGCGTCGATTCATGTCCTGCACCAAAGGGGACCAAGTGGCGGCAGCAACCGCCACCGGGTTCCCGATGAACACTCCAAGAAGTTTGATGACCGTGGTCGACCACCGGGCACCCCAAGGGCGGTCGCCGCGGGACGACCACGAGCCAGCCCACAAGCCAACAGATTTAGAGGTATTAAGGGCCGCACCTGAAATTGAAGCATACTCAGTATAGGTAGACAAAACAACACCAAAAGCCTGTTGGGAACGTAAAAAAAGAGTAAGGTCGTCCGCATAGGCCGACAAAACCACGCGATGGTGCCGTGTGGAGGCCACACCACGCGGAATGCCTGCCAGCAAACGAGAGCGAAGGGAAATAAGAAGTGGTTCAAACGTGAGGGCAAACAGTTGACCCGACAGGGGACAACCCTGCCGGATACCACTTGCAAAAGGAATAGCAGCCGTCATAAAAGAACAGGTCCGAACACGAAAGGAGGAATGGGAATATAGATTGGAAAGTGCCTGACAGAAAAGGGAAGGAAAGCCAAAGTGACGAAGAACAGAGAAAAGATAAGAATGATGGACAGAATCGAATGCTTGTTTCTGATCTAATTTAAAAATTGCGAGAGGTTCAGAAAGACGGGAAGCAAGAGAGTGTAAATCACGGATGGTAGTGATGTTAGTTGCAATCGAGCGGGAAGGGATCGTATAAGTTTGGTCAGGATGAATAATAAATTGTAGAACAGGGTTAAGGCGAAGGGCCAGAATTTTTGCAAAGATCTTATAGTCGGTGTTAAGAATCGAAATGGGGCGCCAGTTAGATAGAAGACCAAGATTACCAGTTTTAGGAATTAGGCGGAGAAGAGCAAAAGCAAAGTCAGAAGAAACGAAAGTCGAAGAAGAAAAGATCGAGTTGAAACAAGCAACGAGAAGAGGAAGCAGAGCAGGAAGAAAGGTTTTATAAAAAGAAAGTGGAAGACCGTCAGCCCCAGGGGCGGAGCGGTCATTCAGACTAGAAATGGCAAAACAAACCTCCGAGGGAGAGATCGGTGAAACCAAGGAGGGGGAAAAAGACTGGACCTGAGGAAGATGTGATAATAATGGAGAATTCTCTGCAGGCGGTAGGACCCGCAATCGAAACCGATCAGTGAAGTACTGAAAAGTTCGATCACAGATCTGCACTGGATCAGAAACAGTTGAGCCATCTGGAAGAGAGAGAAAAGAAATGTTGGAACTCAGAGCACGGTGGGATTCAAGATGTCGAAGGTGTTGAAACGGATCATCATGAAAATGTAACTTGGAAAACTTTAACCGGGTAAGAGACGAAGAAGCAAAGGAAGACAGAATACTATGAAGTTGTGATTGAAGAGCTGCAAACGATGGATCTGAAGGAGAAAGGAACTGTAATTTACGGTGAAGAGTAGTTAAATCATGAATGCGGTGTGAAAACGGGACGAAAAAGAGAACTGTCGTGCAAACGATAGGATAGAAAGTTTGGTGGAAAGCCACAGAGCTGCTGGGTCAACCGTGAGAGGAAGTTCAGAAATGGATGAAGAAATAATCGAACGAACTTCAGCCTGAAAAGTGCGATCGGAAAGGAGAAAATCATCGAGAGACCAAACCGGGGAGGGGGGCAGAGAAAGAAGACAAAAATATTTCCAGAAGAACAGGACGATGGTCGGAGGAAACAGAAGGATGATGGGTTACTTCAACAAGGGAGGAGTGGAGGAAACTAGAAACATAAAACCGGTCGAGACGAGCTGCAGCATGCGCTAAGGCGGCCGGAGGAAACCATGTGAATTCACGGGACAGAGGATGAATGGTACGAAATGCGTCAATGAGACAAAAATTACTAACTAGTTGAGACAGTTGGGAGGAAAGGTTAAGGCGACTCTCCCCGGAACCATCACGGTCAAGACCCGGTTGGAGAGTGCAGTTGAAGTCACCACCAATAAGAACGATTTCAGAAGGAGGAATTTGGGAAAGAAGGGAAATCAAATGCAAAAGAAGAGCATCAGCATCAACCGATGATTGTGGCATATGCAGATTGAAAACATGAAAACGACGGGAAAGATAACTAAAGGAGATACCTTGAAAGGAGCCCAGCAGACTCTGTGACTCAACGATATCTGAAAGAAGAGAATGAAACCGAGTACGGAATGCAATCGCTGTACCGGACCCAATGTGCGTCCGGTAGTTGTGATAAAAAGCGTAGGGCCAGCGTCTCCAGCGGGAATACCCGGTCGCTAAGGAACAGTTCGTCTCCTGGAAGAGGAGGATATCTGTCCTCAGGAAACGAACGTCCTCGAAGACCAAAGCATTCGCGGCTGAAGACGCAAGGCCTCTACAGTTAAAGCAGAGCACATTTAGGGAAGGCATCACTGGGGCGGCTGCATCCAACCCTCCAGTTCTGCCTTCAAAACTTTAAGTAAATACGCCAACCGGCGAGCGTACTGCTCTGTCCCGGAAGGCAGATCAACATTTAATAAGAACTCATGCAGGAACATCAGTTGGGTTAGCATCTCCGGAAGGTGAGAGAGTTTACTCGCTATACAAGGGAGGGTAATCGATTTCGCCCGTCCGGGGCGAGCAATCAATGCATACAGATCTCTGAATGAGAGGGGAGTTAAGGGTACCTCAATGTCAGCAAACATAGAGGTGATGTCAACCAGAGAGGGCGCAGGAGAGTCGTCATCAGATTCAGCAAATAAAGTTTCTTCAGAATCGGGATCGGTAACGTCCATGGAATCATCGTTTGGCAAACAAGAAAAACGGTTGTAGATGGAAACTGAAGAAGTAACAGGAGCCGGTCCAGGTGAAGGTGACGAGGATGTAGCCGTCTTCCTGGATTTCTGGCGGTCCGAGGAACTTGCACGACGGTTCGCTGAGCCAGGGGAGTTTTGCCTCTTGGTCCGCTGAACCTTGGGGGTGGAGGCCCCTTCAGACGCTGGCAGCGGTGGAAATTCCTGCAGGTCAGTGGATGCCGAAGCAACACGGACCACTGGAGGTGATACGGCAGAGGTGGAACCAGGAACAGCAGCTGGAACAGATTGAGTGGGGAGGGTGGGGGCAGAATCCGGAACGGTGGGCAGAGTCTCAGCTGGAACAGCAGCATCAAGTGATTGAGTTGGAACAGTAGCAGCAGTGGAATGTGGGCATTCCGATGCAAGGTGACCTTCACCCTTGCATCGGAAGCACTGGACGCCAGCAAACAGATTGAAAATGTAGGTCCGGGTTTCAGTTATGAGTTCCAGGGTGGTTGGCCGGTTAACTATTGCTTGTGGGGTTGGAAAGATGACTCGGTATTGGCGGCGACCGCCCTAAACATGTTTCAGGGTGGAGTCGCGAGCAGCAGCTGGGAGGTACTTTGTGGTACCAACCACTCGCCCCATGGTATTAAGGGCATCAATTAATACCGAGTCAGGCACAGCTGTGGGTACTTGAGACAAGGTGACAGTCACTGGTCTTTGAGCTGCTGCAACTGGTTGGAGATGTACGGAACCAATGTCCAAGCCAAAAGCTAGGATTTTGTCCACCGCTTGTTGATGAGTGAAGTGCACGACAACACCCCTCCCAAGCGGATAACAGACACAATGCTTTCTCCGGGTACAACTTTAGAAATAGCATTTAAATACTGGGGGAGGGGGTGTCGCGCAGAGCAGGAACAAATACACTTAAAAGTAAGGCAGACGAAAGTTCCTTACCTTGAGGAGAGTCGAGTGGTAATGTTATCCTTAAAGCGGAAGCAACACGTGTAAACTCTGGTCGCGAAGACACAGAAGCACTTTGTAAAGTAGAAGTCGCACTCACAGCCGCGGCGAACGAACGAGACACAGGAATAGAAGAGCTGGGTACCCCTGACCCAGCCTCCGGCACATTTGTAACCAGCGGTACAGTTGGCGACGAAACCACAACACTATTTGACTCAACACCATTCATGGTGGTCATGGAAGATACAGACGACGAAGAAAGCGCAGAGGAAGGAGATATAGACGGGTATATGCCACTCATGCTGGTGGAGGTAGTAGCCAGCCCGGCTACTAACCCTCACGGCTCGAGCGTTGCAGCTTGCAACACTCAAAAACAGGCGAAACACGAAAAAATAAGCACGTACAGCTTGTACGCCTCACTACTTGCGAGGAAGGAACACAGGTAATAACAACACACGAACTTTCAAAGAACAAACGCAAAAAAACCCCACAAACTTCACACAAAACTTCCAATCCTGGCAGGAGCTCGAAAAATGCGACTGATCAGGCAGAAATCATCGCTTAGACCACTGCGCCATCGGGGCGGCGTCAAAATTTTGTACAAAACTACAAGGCACCTTTTTAAATCCTTGTTTTTCTTTTTCAAACGCTGAAATAATATTTTCAATTCCTTCATCAATTTTTACATATATTTTCATCCGTTTTTTGCCAGTTCTCCTAATTCTTTCATTTTCAAAACATTCCATTATGAATTGCTGTGTCCGCATTTGGCACTGTCCGCAAGTGGCATGTCTGCAAAAGGCACGACACCCCTAAATCCAGTTGGCAGCCACTCAGTAATTATTTAGTTAAGTATGCCACTTTCTTTTTTAGTCTTTTATATTTCTTTTTTAGTCATTTCGTCTAAAATTATTGAAATTGAGTGGGGTTTTTTTGTTGTTGTTTTTTTTGTCCAAAATTCTGTAAACTTTTTTTGATTGTAGGTTTAACGACCACCATGAGCAACTCAATGGGCTATAAGCAGTCGCCCGACCTTAATTTAGGGCCAGTGGTTCCAGGGAAGGGAGAGAGCCAGTGCCGTAAGACAAACACAACATCCATGCCTCAGCGGGATTCAAACCCGGATCCCTTTCGGACGAATGAGCAGAGGCCATCGCTTAGACCACTGCGCCACCGGGGCGGCTCTGTAAACTTTATCATGGGAAGTTTAGGCCTATGTACAGTATCATGTGGCACCCAATTAAACATTTTGTGTCCTGTAGAGATAGAGAAAAGAGTTGCAACAGGATCAGAACAGAATTCAATACGATAATTGGGCAAAAATCCCAATAATTACGGAGAAAAATTGCATCTAGTAATGCATTTGTACTTACTAGCTTTGTGACACGTAGATTCAAGGCGAGATAATGCATTTCCTGAATAAAGTTGGCGAAGCTTCCCAAAAAACACACCATTTGGAAGAATATTCCCTTTTACCTATCCATACATGACATTAATGGCTTTTAGTGTAACTGCAGGATAAAAAAAAGATAATCTTTGGTAAAAGTTTAGTGAAATTAGTATACTGCACGGAACGAGAAGCATGTATATTTATGCGCGCAGTTTACAGCAATAGCATCGAAGCTGTTTTCAGAGCCCTCTGTGATTTCATGATTTCAAGAACCCGTCTGCAGAAACGCACGTGACGTGGACTGTCCACCAACACGTGTGCATTGCTGCAGTGTTGCCATCTTATCCCTACAGCACAAAATTCTGACAAAAATTCAACCGTTTTGCTTTTACAGCTCGCTACGTGAAGAGGTAAAAGCTTATGCACTGGCATAACAGTAATCTATATCAATGAGTGATTGCTGTAAACTTTGAAATTTCCAACACAAATCATTTCTTGACACGCACTTTAATTTTATTTTGGTAAAGCTACTTACATCGCACTCTGTATTTAAGTACAACGTTTTGAAAAGCGCGTGGCTCTGTCAGGTCAACAAAAGTGCGCTCAAATATATGCAAAGCAAATTGCTTCTAAGCATTCAGAGTCAAATGTTTGAAACTTCTAGAGCCTCTTAATGTTTCCGTTGACTTTCAACATCTCGGCTTTAAGCACTTTTTTTTTCTTTTTTTGTATTCATCCGTCATACCATATGAAAGTTTTCTCGAAAACCATTGGACAAGGGAAGACACTCAAGAAAATTACATCTGAAATTGCATTTGCTAGCAAAGCTTCTCCGCTAGAAACTTGTGGTAAATAAATGTAGCAGCGATCAACTCCTTCTTCCCCTCTCCCTCCATCTCCCTTCCGGACAGGAAGAGGCAGAATTTTAAACGTCATTGTGGAGAAAAGCGTATTTAGATTGAAGAAATCTCATTTCCATGCACAACAATTGGGAAAAGCAAGGAATGAAAAAATAATATGTGATAATTTTTAGCGTTCAATCTTTTGCATGTTCCGTAGATTAGTTTACCAGAAGAAATGCATTTCCTCAGGGGTACTGAATTGTAAACATCCTCTTTCAAAACACAAAAGTACTTAGTTTTTAAATTTTCGTCATCTTGCTTAGATTGAAGCTCCTGCTTTATTTTTTATTTTATTTTATTTCATTTTATTATTGCAAGCTTGGGTGTAATGTTGTAGTAGGGAACAGGCTCGATTGTAATTATTATTATTATTATTATTATTATTATTATTATTATTATATAAAAAGATGATTCCACCTCTTCCTGAGGTCTTTCTCTTCCTTCAGGAACGGTTACGACGTACTAAGTCTGGGAAGTGGTATATTTTTCTCTCAGTTGTCCAGGCACTTCCTTACTATCCTACAATTGTTCCGGATAGCTGCCTTCTGCAGTTCCATGTAGCTGTTAGGCTGAAGGTCCGGTGTCTGTAAAGAGCTGTGAATGGTCTTAGGTACAATTCCTGTGGCTGATATTACTATGGGAACGGTGGTGACGTTCTCCATACGCCACATTTCCTTGACTTCGTATCATAAGTTCGTTATACTTTGACAGCTTCTCTCCGTGCGTCTTTTGGATGTTGCACGTGTTGGGCACGGTAATGTCAATGAGGTATGTTATGTTGACTTCTCCTTGTCGACCAGGACGATGTCAGGCCGACTGTGGGAGGGGAAGGGGTTTTTATCTGTTTTGATCGATCTGTCCCAGTACATCTTGTGGGTGTTGTTCTCTAGAAGCATCATACTTGTAGTAGGTGACAGGCTCGGTTGTAATGAGGTGGTGCTTTCTTGCCAATATCTTTTCTTGGCGACTAGATTGTGCCTGTTCCTGTACTCCGTCTGAGTGAGGACTCTGTACCCTGCTGTGAAATGTTGGATGACCTCTGGCGCTTGATGGTATTGCCTACATATTATTATTATTATTATTATTATTATTATTATTATTATTATTATTCGAAATATACGAAACACAGCGTATGACAAATATAATAAAAACAAAATTGCCATTGCCTGGTGTTGTTGAGTTGACACGAGTTTCCACCGGAGACTTAGTTATCAGTGAAGTTTCGACGTAATACAGTATACAGGATGTTCGTAAACTGTTTTGACAAAAGAAGAGGGGTGATAGTACCCATCAAGATGAACAATATTTACAATGGAACCTAGGGTCGCATTCCACTCTGAGTGTCAGAAAAGAGTAAAGTTAGATGTCCAAGTTGAACTTTCAACAGTGCGAAGAAAGAGAATTAACGACATCATCAGTTGTACAATCCCATTTATGGAGATCAGGGACAGACTCAAATTTGATGCTCAAAGTGGCGACCACGGGTTCCGTTGCACAATTCACACCGGCGAATGAAAGACTGGCGCTCCCTCTCGAAGACTCCTAGTGTCGTGTTTATCCTGTCCGCTGCAACAACGATTCTCGCGACGAGATTTTCCACGGAGTCCACAGGTGTCTCGTATACCAATGATTTCATGTGCCCCCAGAAGAAGAAGTGTAGTGGGTTTAAGTCCGGTGAGCGTGGAGGCCATGCCACAGGTCCGTCACGTCCAATCCATCGTGCGGGATATGTGGCATTCAGGAAGTGTCTACTGCACCTTGATAAGCCAATCAGCTGCAACTGTCGATGCTGCGTCTTTTCTCTGGCAATTTGCATACGGTAAGTGCTTGACGGTGATGTTCTGTCGATGTGCTAAGTACTTCTCCGGCACGAAAGAAATGACGCCTGAGGTGACGACTTTTGCTTGTTGGACGTATTTCGAAGTTACTCTTTTCTGACACTCAGAATGGAATGCGACCCTAGGTTCCATTGTAAATATTGTTCGTCTTGATTTGTACTATCAACCCTCTTCTTTTGTCAAAACAGTTTACGAACACCCTGTATATATAATGTCCCTAATAAAGCTGTTTTTTAAAGTTCTGTGTATGGTATATCAGAGAGCTGCAATTTTCTGAAATGATTCATAATTTTTTTTGAAATAGTTCCAAGTGCCCAGATGACAACGGGGACAACTGCTGTGTGTTTAGACCATAATCGGGTAATTTCTATGGCCAGATCTCTACGTTGGTCATTTTTAGAACGTTTTTTGTAAAAGAAGATCGTGCTTCTGTTATCGGGTTGTCCGTCCGTCCGTCTGTACCCACGATATCTCTGCAACTATTAGTCCGATTTGAAAAATTCTTTTTGCATTCAGAAGCTCGAAATAAGCAAATATTGATCCTTTATTTCGTTTTTTTTTACGATGTACAATTTCGCCGGTAGAGGGCGTAAATGCAGATGATCTCGAATTCAAAAATACGTTTTATTCCACATATTTGCTTCTAAACATCCGATCGAAAATTTTTTTTATCTTTCGATTCCATTTATGTCGAAGAGTATTTTAGATATAGTTACTTTTTCAAATTACGCATAGATTTTCCGCTAGGGGGCATTAAAGTAAATTGCATTTTCCCCAAAAACTCTTCTTCTTAAACTCCAATTTGAATTTTTTTTTCTTCAGCGAATACATCTTCTGGTGGAAAATCTTTTGCATAAGATTTCAAATTTTTGGTAAAAGATACTTTGGCCATCAGGGGGCGTAAGTGTTAATATTTGCTTCTGATGTATTTGCCATAAAATTGGAGCTTCTAAAATATCGATTAAAAAAATTCTTTCGTGGACTGATGCCACTCACATTGATAAACCTTTTAGGAATATTTTCTTCTTAAAATATTGCACAGTTTCTCCGCTAGGGGGCGCAGATGTACATCTTATTTTTGTCAATATCTGTACTTCTAGGAGTCCGTTTTAAAAATTCCTTCTTTGTTGGATAGTGTTTTCCGTGTGACATAGTTTTCATATAAATTCAAAATTTTCAAGTAATTCATAGACTTTCCGCTAGAGGGCGTAGCGGTAAATTGCGTTTCCCCCTATTTCTCTGCTTATAAATCTCCGATTTGAAAAATTCTTTCTGCACCAGATACAGCTCCTGATGGGAAATCGTTTGCACATAATTTCTAATTTTTTTAAATAAACAGTTTGGCCACCAGAGGGCGTAAATCTTAATTTCCGCTTCTGTTGAATTTGCAGCAAAATATGAGCTTCTAAATTATCAACTGAACAAAAACGTCGTTTGTTGACCGATACTAGTCATGTCGACAAACCTTTTAGAAACATTTTCTTCTTAAAATAGCGCATGGTTTCTACGGCACGGGGCGTAGATGTATATCTTATTTTTGTCAATATCTCTACTTCTAGGAGTCCGATTTGAAAAATTCCTTCTTTGTTGGATAGTGTTTCCGATGCGAAATGTTTTTCCTATAAATTCAAGATTTTCAAGTAAATCATAGACTTTCCGCTAGGGGGCACAATGGTAAATTGCTTTTTTTGCGTTATTCTGCTTCTAAATCTCCGATTTGAAAAATTCTTTCTGAACCGCATACAGCTCCTGATGGGAAATCGTTTGCACATAATTTCTAATTTTTGTAAGAAATGGTTTGGCCACCAGGTCGCGTAAGTCTTAATTTCCGCTTCTGTTGTATTTGCAGCAAAATATGAGCATCTAAAATCTCGATTGAAAAAAGTCGTTTGTTGACCGATAATACTCATGTCGACAAACCTTTTAGGAAAATTTTCTTCTTGAAAAAATGCATGGTTTCTACGCCAGGGGGCGTAGATGTATATCTGATTTTTGTCAATATCTCTACTTCTAAGAGTACGATTTGAAAAATTCCTTCTTTGTTGGATAGTGTTTCCGATGCGAAATGCTTTTCCTATAAATTCAAAATTTTCAAGTAAATCATAGACTTCCCGCTAGGGTGCACAAAGGTAAATTGCGTTTTCTGCGTTATTTCTGCTCCTAAAAGCTTTGATTTGAAAAATTCTTCCTGTATCGCATACAGGTCCTGATGGAAAATATTTTTCACATAATTTCTAATGTTTGGTAAAGAATAGTTTAGCCACCAGGGGTCATAAGTGTTAATTTCTGCTTTTGAAGTATTTGTTACAAAATCTGGGCTCCTGAAAACTCTAATAATTTTTTTCTTGGACCGATACCGCTTATATGGATAAACCTTTTGAGAATACTTTCTTCCTAAAATAATGCATGGTTTTTCCACCAGGGGACGTAAAGTCACATCTTATTTTTGTTGATATCTCTGTTTCTAAGAGTTCGTAAGCTCACGATTCCATTTACAGCAATATCTGAGGGATTAAAAACCCGATTGAAAATCTTCTTTCTTTCGTCAGATCTATTGTTTTCCATACCGGTTCCTTGACTTTGAATAGCTTTGATAAATTTAATTTGCGTCAGAACGGATTCAAAAGACGTGCTTATTACACCCGAAAATTCGGTGTCATCTTTCTTGTTTCCAGTTCCTTTTCGTCGACTCTAGCATCACCAGGAATTGCTATATCAATTTTCCAGACTTTCCTATGACTGTTATGTCTGGTGTATTACGTTCTGGCTGCCGAATAGTTAGAATTCGAAAATCCCCATCCAAAAGGAGTAATATCCAATTTAGGCACGATGAAAAACTTGTTACACTTAAATCTTCAATGAAGATGTAAAAACTTTAATTGTTAAAATTACATTAAAACCAAAGTTAAAAAGCATAAGATCTTTCGATCCTCCGTCCGGATTGTCATCAGATGGAGTGTCAGCGCACACTATCGGAAGGAACATTATACACTGCTGGCCACCCAAAATGCAACACCAAGAAGGACACGAGATAGCAAAGCCAGATTTACTGGACACATAACAACAGATACAAAGATAAAACGATTGAGCTTACAGGCCCGTGCGACTTGCGGAACACGCAGACATCAATAGTTCGTGTGGCCCCCATGGCTGGCAATAACGGCCGCTACACGCCGCGGCATCGAACGAAAGAGGCTTTGGATGTGGGCTTGGGGTATGTCGATCCAGGCTGCTTCCACACGTTGCCACAGTTCATCAGGCGTAGCCGCGGGTGGTGCTTGCCGGGCCACTGGGTTGCCGATCAGCGACCAGACGTGTTCGATGGGCGACATATTGGGAGAACTGGCGAGCTACGGCAGTAGTAACACCTGGTGGGCTGTGAAGAATTGTTGCACAGTGCGTGCCACGTGCGGGCGCGCATTGTCCTGTTGAAACGTGGAGGCTGGCAGGTCCTGCAGGTAAGGGAGGACTACAAGCTCCAAAACGTCAGAGATGTAGCTGTGGCTGTTGAGTGTACCGGCGATGCGTACCAGAGGGGTGCGGATATCATATTTATTTTGCGCCAAACCAACCAAAAATTATAAGTCTATCACTGAAGGTTTCAGCGCCAGGCGACGCACAGTGGTCCGAATCGCTAAAAACCCGGACAAAAATAATTTTTCGAACTTCATATTTTAAACACACAATTCGCTTAATAATAATCCTCAGTAGTCATTCTGATAGGATTAAGTGTTTTTGAAAGTATACTCCAGTGGTTCTGTTCAATACTTAAGTTCAAAAGTGCTGTAACTCTTTCTTGATTAATTTTGCAATTCTGTAGGTGACTTTGTTTACATTGTTTCTGACTGAACAATGCAAAATAAAATACTAAGTGTATTTTTTGTGAATGTGTTATGGTCTTATATATAAGGCACAATTACAACTTTTAGTGTTTTTTGTTTCTAAGTACTGATAAAAAATATAAATTTGAATGCCCGTATTTTGCGAAAAAACAAAAATGTTTTTAGAGTTTTAAAAAAATGGCCAAACATGTCCACCGTGAAACTTACAGATGTATATTGGTAGATAATTATAAGTCTATCACTGAAGGTTTCATCTGCAACACCTTGCAATGCTGTGAACTATGACCTTTTGTTTGTGAAGCTTCCCTGTTATTTATGAGCAGCCAGCTGCTGACATCGGGAAGGTGTTCTCCCGCTATACAACTCGCGGGCGCTGAGCACTTCCTGAAATTTATGTTTGTTTACTCAAGGGGTGGCTTGTCGGTGGTAAACCACAGATCCTTGATTTTTTCAGTTTCCAGAGGGCTGTTGTTTGTATCAGGTCAGTGAATAGTGTGTGACAATATAGTGTGTGAAAAATGAATATACATGTTAGTCGCCGAGAACTTTACGAGAAAATGAAAGAAAAGAATAATGAGACCAGTGTGCTACAAGAAGAACATGTTGTGCAATATGTGAAGAACAAATTTGAATTAAATTTGGACAGTCAGAGCACAAAATATCTACACAGCATAATAAGAATGAGCTTTTTTCTTAAATACTATCAGCGTTGGAAGAAATGTCACCGAGCTGAAAGCATGTTTCTTGGTAAATATTCAGACTGGTTACAGCAAGAAATCGAATTACCATTTACAGACTTTCCTTCCACTTCTTCGGAAAAGCGTGGACGTCCTTCGAAAGTATTTCAGCAATTAAGTGAAAGAAGTAAGAGGCGGAAAATTCAAAATCTGAGGGAGAATGTTGGTGCTGTGGAGCTTTCATATGCCACAGTGATGAATTTGAGGGCTGAAGGTGACGAAAATGCAGCAAAATTATTAAAAGAAGTGACAACAATAACACCTTCCAGAGATAAACAAATTCGTGACTCATGGTTGAAGAAAAGAAAACAAGAAAAGAAGCTCTTAGAAGAAGAAGCGTTATCTATGACAGTATGTACACATTTATCAAAACATCAATATATGTCCATTAGAAAAATGGCAATTAATCACAATCATGACTTACACATCCAAGTTATTATGCAAATCTGAAAGTAAAAGACGCAACTTATCCGCACAATATAAGGGTTAGTGAGAGTACATGTGAAGTGAAAGTTCAGAATTTATTGGACCATACTGCTACCCAAATTTTGTCATTTCTACCTGAGAGTGAGCCGTTTAACAACGAAAAACCTTATATTTTACATTGTGAATGGGGTTTCGACGGTAGCGCTGATCATTTCCAATACAAGCAGAAATGGGTTCAAAGCGGTAGTAGTGATGAATATTTATTTATGACATCTATCGTTCCCTTACAAATGGTTGACAGTGAAACGGAAGATTCCGTATGGAAAAATGAACGACCATCATCAACCCGTTTTTGTAGGCCTATTCGTCTCCAGTGGCTTCATGAAACCCTTGCAGTTGCACAAGCAGAAAGAGAATACATGAACGAACAAATTAAAAATTTACAGCCATTAAGAAGTGACAACGTTACAGTACAGTATTCTCTCATATTGTCAATGATTGATGGAAAAATATGTAATGCTCTGACCCAGTCATCAAGCATGAAATGTTACATATGTGGCGCGAAAGTGTCGGACCTGAACAAGTTAGATTACGTTACACAAGTGCCAGAGGGATACCTCTTCCTTTGAGTTTGGACTGTCTATTCCTCATGCCCATATACGCTTTTTTGAGTGTATTCTTCATATCTCTTACCGCATAGATTTTAAGAAATGGAAAGCGAGTAAGAAAGGTGGAACCCGTGAGCTTCTGGAAAAAAGGAAAATAATTGTCCAAGATTACTTCAAGAATAGACTAGGACTTATTGTAGATGTCCCAAAACCAGGCTATGGAAACACGAATGACGGCAATACCGCCAGAAGATTATTTACAAATCCCGAAATAAGTTCCGAAGTGACTGGAGTAGACCAAAATTTGATTTCTCGTTTTGGAAATATTTTGACAGCAATTTCATGCGGCCACGAAATAAATGCAACGAAATTCAATATGTACTGCATGGAAACAGCACAATTATTCGTGAGATTGTATCTCTGGTACTATATGCCACCCACGGTACATAAAATTCTTGTTCATGGATCCGTAATTGTGCAGGCAGCGATTTTACCGATTGGAGAGCTTTCAGAAGAAGCCATTGAGTGTACAAACAAAGATGTGAGAAAATTTCGAGAAAGCTTTACCCGAAAAATTTCACAAGACAGCAATTTGGACCTCTTTAGCAGGTTAATGTTGACTTCGGACCCATTAATTTCCAGCTTGGGAGGACTACCAAAGAAAAACAAATAAAACTACCTTCGGAAGTGCTAGGTCTATTGGTAATATCCGATGAAGAGGAGGAGGGGGAAGAAGACGACGAATGTGAAACATCTGCTTCAGAAGACGAATGACCCACTGGATATCTGGGCCCTTCTTACAGCACTGTGAGTAATTATAATTCATTAAAACACTTAAATAAGCGAATATTTAGTTATCCCACTACAGTTTCTTTCGTTTAAGACGTACAAATATTTTTGTCCGCCTTTTTTCCTATCCGGACCACTGTGCTACGGACCGGTATCACAATGCATAATGCAGGCGTCATACAGTCTCTCGCCGCGATACCGCCACACCCGGATCCGACCATCGTGGTGTTGCAGGCAGAAGCGGGATTCGTCGGAGAAGACAATGTCGTGCCATTCCGTAGTCCAGGTGCGGCGTACAACGGCCCACTGCCGCCGCACTCGCCGGTGGTGTAACGTCAATGGTAATCGGAGCAATGGGCGCCGTGCGACAAGTCCCCGCTCCTGCAGACGACGTCGAACGGTGCGTGCTGACACAGGTTGTTGCGCAACACACTTTAATTCCTGCGCTAACGTTCGTGATGTGGCGGCTCGAGCCGTCAATGCCCGCCGCACAACATGCCGGTCCTCTCGTTAAGTGGTGTGCCGCGGCTGCGGCAATCACTCACGTCGGTCCGTCCGTCCCTCCTGCACCCACCGAATCCGTACTCGCCTCACTGTGGCTGGATGTCGTCCCACACAGGCGCCGATGTCTTGGTACGATAAACCGCTCTCGCGATAAGCCACTATTCGTCCTCTGTCGCACTTTGAAACGTGCTAGAATGACTGCCGTATTCTGCGACGAGGCATCAGGAAGCTTCCCACGCAGATTTCCGGCAGCACAACACACTTCCGCTACTTACACCCCGCCTTCTGTGCACCCTTCTTATAGTGCTTCTCGGTGGCGTGCCGGGCGCACATGATTTGCATACGCCCTGCAATGCTAATCGTTTGCATGTCCTCTGGCGGGCGACGCATGCTGCGAATTTCAGACAAATCGGATGCTTCCTTCTTGGTGTTGCATTTTGGGTGGCCAGCAGTGTATGTCGGATTTTTCAATTCCATCACCAACGTAATAGAGACACATGCGCATGTTCAGGTTTTCGAAGAAATCACCAATATTTAGAATTGTCAATTATTCAATGCTAAAGAGTTAATATGTGCTTTGATGGGATTAAAAAACCCGACATATGATGTTCCTTCCGATAGCATACGCTGACACTCCATCTGATGACGATCCTGGCGCAGGATCGAAAGATCTTATGCTTTTTAACTTTGTTTTTAATGTAACTTTAACAATTTCACTTGTTTGTTGAATTTTTAACTGTAGCAAGTTCTCATCGTGACTAAATTGGATATTACTCTTTTTGGGTAATGATTTTAGCACGAAAAATACACTGTTTTTAATTCGAAAATTCCACACTGTTAAAAAAATCTACTTAAAAATGAGAACTTGAACCTTCTCGTTTTTTAGCACGTCTTTTGTAAAAAAAGATCGTGCTTATGTTACCGGTTTGTCCGTCCGTCTGTACTCACGATATCTCTGCAACTATTAAGTCAGATTTCAAAAATTCTTTTTGCATTGGGAAGCTTGAAATATGCCAATGATGATCCTACATTTCGTTTTTTTTTTTTTACGATGTACAATTTCGCCGCTAGAGGGCGTAAATGCAGATGATGTCGAATTCAAAAATATGCTTCATTCTACATATTTGCTTCTAAACTTCCGATTGAGGAAATTATTTTATCTTTCGATTCCATTTATGTCGAAGAGTATTTTAGATATAGTTACTTTTTCAAATTACGCATAGATTTTCCGCTAGGGGGCGTAAAAATAAATTACCTTTTTCCTGATAACTCTCCTTCTAAAACTCCGATTTGAAAAAAAAATTCTTCAGCGGATACACCTCCTGATGGAAAATCTTTTGCCTATAATTTCAAATTTTTGTTAAAGAATACTTTGACCACCAGAGGGCGTAAGTGTTAATTTTTGCTTCTGATGTATTTGCCATAAAATCTGAGCTTCTAAAATATCGATTGAAAAAATTATTTCGTAGACTGATGCCACTCACATCGGTAAACCTTTTCGGAATATTTTCTTCTTAAATATTCCACAGTTTCTCCGCCAGGGGGCGTAGATGTATATCTTATTTTTGTCAATATCTCTCCTCCTAGGAGTCCGATTTGAAAAAATTCCTTCTTTCTTGGATAGTGTTTTCGATGCGAAATGTTTTTCTTATAAATTCAAAATTTTCAAGTAAATCATAGACTTCCTGCTAGAGGCACAAAGGTAAATTGCGTTTTATGCGTTATTTCTGCTTCTAAAACTCCGACTTGAAAAATTCTTCCTGTATCGCATACAAGACCTGATGGAAAATATTTTCACATAATTTCTAATGTTTGGTAAAGAATGGTTTGGCCACCAGGAGGCATAAGTGCTAGTTTCTGCTTCTGATGTATTTGTAGCAAAATCTGGGCTCCTGAAAACTCGACCAAATTTTGTTTTTTTCTTGAACCAATACCGCTCATATGGAAAATCCTTTTTCTTTTGAGAATACTTTCTTCCTAAAATAATGCATGGTTTTCCCACCAGGGGACGTAAAATCATATCTTATTTTTATCGATATCTCTGTTTCTAAGAGTCCGATTTGAAAAATTCTTTCTGTGTTGGAGAGCGTTTGCGGTGCGAAATGTTTCTCATATAAATTCATGTTTTTCTTAACGCCCAAGTCTGCAACAAGAGGACGTAAACTCACGATTCCGTTTACAGCAATATTGTTACAGTGGACACCCCCCCCTCCCAACCTAAAACCTGAAGAAAACTTTAAAATTTGTCCGCCTTGTCGCGTATGGTATGAGGCAGCTAGGAATCACAGTTCGGCAGACTCACATGTTCTTTTACAGTTCAGTTTTTTTATTTATTTCTCATTTACGTTGTTTTTTCTTTCGGATGTTCTCTAAATTAATTAACAAAATTGCGGGATAATTGGGAAGTCGCTCCAATGCTCTTGAAGGCATGAAACGCAATATTTTTGCCATTTTAAATTGTTTCTACCTGTGGGAAAATGTAGCACTCAATGGTTGCTCTGGAAATTGATAAGAGCAAAGCGATAGGCCCAGAAGAGGGCTTCTGGATTTTCTTGATTAGGGGCCGATGTTACGACCCACACCCCCGCCATTAATTTAGTAATTAATGGGCGTGGTTGATGTGTGAAATTAATTAAGTATTAATTGTTCGAGGCTTGATTGGAGTTTAAAAGTGCAAACAGCAGATAAAGTTTTATCTGGGGGTTTGGAAAGAAAAGAGGCGAAGAATTCTCTCTCTGGCTGGGTGGTCTCAGAATAGCTCTGTTAGGTCATAAATATCAGGGCGCAGCTGACGGGAAACTAAGCAACACGGAATGGTACCTTTCGAAGAGGGGTCCACTTGAGTAAATGAATGAAGATGGGGACAAAAGGTTTAGCGAATAATCGTAAATTAGTCGATTGTTTGGGGCATTTTCGAGAACAATTGCTCTCTGTGTGGTCCGTGCAGAAAAATAAGAGTTCGCACTTGGCATGAACATAAGGAAGAAAGTTAGTTGTCTGTGCGCTCTCCGATGTGAAAGGCTGGATGCCTTGGATCTGCAGCAAAATGAATTGGGAAAAATGAAGCAGCAAACCTCCCCGCATTTGGTAAGAAATGGAGACAACTCGAGGCAGCTGGAGATGCCAGTTTGCCATAAAGACAGCAGAATGCCTAAATCCGCAGGATAAAGCAGAAATTTCTAGGCTGGAGCGTAATGGAACTCAGCGACTGTTTGGCCTAATGAAAGCCAAGTTACAGGGGAATTAAGAAGTCTGCGAGTGGACAGTGGTCATTCCAATGAGAAGCGAAGCCAAGCAAAAGTCGGGTTCGGATGCCAACCACTGCAGTGTGGAATCGTCACCCCCATTCATCCCCTACTGTGGAGGAAGTGAAGAGATGCGCTTGTCTTACGGGGTGAAGCGAGGCCCCATGTGTGCGTGTGTGTGTGGTCGCGTAAGCAGCGAAGCCACTACGTGTAAGTGCGACGGGATAAAAACATGTCGAAAGAAAAATATGAGCGTAAGAGCGGTGGCTTCGATACCTAACAAATACACAGGTGAAATGTTGAGTTGCCGATATACGCTTAAGGTAAAAGCACGTCTGATTTCGCTCGGCCGAGAAAATTAATCTTGGAAACCGCAACATCAGATGTGAGAGGGCCTATTTTGCTTAACGGCCACCTTCAAATCGTCACGAGAATAGATCAGTGTGCACTCTAATCATTGCAACAAAGTGCGGCGTGATATTACCATTTTTAATTGTGTGCTTCATTTACATCAAGCGTCAAAGTGAAGTGTTGAATCATCGGTGCTGCCACATGGTGCAAGTGTCTGTGTGCGTGTTTTTTTTTGTCGAGTGATATTATGTGATGCACAACGGATTTGCACAGCAAAGTCACGAAACTGTGAGTAGATGAATATTTCCTTTTTCTTTCTTCGCACATCTGCGAACTTGTGCCATCCCGACACCCAAAGCTGTATGGACATAGATGCAGTAATGCTGAGTGACTGAACCTCAGAGGAAATACCTGCACATACAGATTTCAATTTCTTACCGGGCCCATTTCCTGATTATTTTTTTTACATGAATAAGGGAGAAGGTGTGGCCACAAATTCCGCTGGGCGGGACAGTTTCTTTTAACTTTGGTTCAGGACCAACGTCAGCGGGGCAGGGTTCTGCATGTGCATGCTTATTAGATTTAGTTAATTAACTTTGGCAGTATTTCGCACCGATAATCTTATACCGCAAATTAACGTGCTTGTGTATTTTGTGTCGCGAGTATTTTTAATGTGATCGTTTGCATATAATTTTTTTTCATTCTCTAAGCAATTGTATATGAATATCACCTGCAGCTCTATTTAGTGTGTAAACGAGTAGTATCTCTTGTTCAGATAGTCCGGTTAAGACTCAGTCGGCTGCGTTATCCGACAGTAAAGTGTGACACCGTATGCTGCCCACATATGAGGGGCAATTGTCTATGCGCCTAGAGAGCGCCGTATCTGTTTAAATCTCGCAGAACGTTATTAAATGTTGTGTTGTGTATTTGAGAATCATGTGTCATTTGCGAAAGTGAGTGTTGTACTGGCTGGTTGGGGATTGAATGTACCGGAGTAAGATCCGGACCACTACACTCAGTCACGAATTGGTGATTGCGGGTGAACCTCATCACAACTCTGATCCCAAAGTATCATTTTTTTTAGATTATTTTATTTTTTATTTGTTGTTGTTATTTTGTTCACAAGGTGGATTCACCCAAGCCTGTTATGCTTCGGGTCATTCTTCAACTTTTCATTTTTTATGTTCTATTGTGAATCTTTGAGTGCAGCAGTGCACCTGAGATTCTCACCTGGTGCCGCGGCCAACTAAATTGTACTTCAGGTCTCAAGCACCGTTACCGGCAGACTCGGCAGGAACACTGCTAGTGCCGTGTAACATTAATGGTGCCGTTGTCCCAGGATCGATACCTATATTTTGCAGCTAGCGGAACAACACTCATGTTCGTAAAATAAGTGCGAATTGACTGCCATTGCTATTTTTTTAGTTTTGTTCGGTGCGAATTTTGTATAATTTAGCATTAAGTAAGCCTTAAGCTGTTTTCTAAGAACTGCCATAATTTTAGTGGGTAAGAAAAACAAAATGGCTAACACGAAAAAATCGTCATCTGCGAGTCACATGGATTCAGATGATTCTGGTGGTCACTCTGACGGAGAACATGTGAGCACTGGGGCTGCAATTGTTCCGGAAGAGAGTACACCTGTTACAAGTACAGCGGGTACATCACAGCTGAGACAAACAGCTTTAGCCGCACCTATGGTTTACGGGGAGCAGTCGAGTTTATAGTGGATCCCCAGGAAGACGGTGACACTACGATTATCTACGATGTTGAGAAGGAACTCGAAGACAGTGGAACGCAAGAATTTGGTATCGAGCGTAGATAAAAGCGGGCGTAGGAGCATCGAACGTGAGAGATCTGTGGAACTCGTGGATTCTCGAAGCTATGCCTCATATTTAAATTTTTTTCCGCCTATCTCGACGGGTAGCAATGAACGTGTGATGAAATCCTTAAACTTTCCTTCCGCTCTCAGGGCACTTAAGTTCGGAATTAGGTGCCTTGCGACGGTGGGAAAGGGTTGAGTGTTTACAGTTAAAAAAAAAAAAAAAAATGGAATGATTGGATGAATAAACTTCATCCAGTCATCCCTTTTTTTTTTCTTTCATGGGGGGATGGAATGTTACAGTGGACACCCCCTCCCAACCTAAAACCTGAAGAAAACTTTAAAATTTGTCCGCCTTGTCGCGTATGGTATGAGGCAGCTAGGAATCACAGTTCGGCAGACTCACATGTTCTTTTACAGTTCAGTTTTTTTATTTATTTCTCATTTACGTTGTTTTTCTTTCGGATGTTCTCTAAATTAATTAACAAAATTGCGGGATAATTGGGAAGTCGCTCCAATGCTCTTGAAGGCATGAAACGCAATATTTTTGCCATTTTAAATTGTTTCTACCTGTGGGAAAATGTAGCACTCAATGGTTGCTCTGGAAATTGATAAGAGCAAAGCGATAGGCCCAGAAGAGGGCTTCTGATTTCTTGATTAGGGGCCGATGTTACGACCCACCCCCGCCATTAATTTAGTAATTAATGGGCGTGGTTGATGTGTGAAATTAATTAAGTATTAATTGTTCGAGGCTTGATTGGAGTTTAAAAGTGCAAACAGCAGATAAAGTTTTATCTGGGGGTTTGGAAAGAAAAGAGGCGAAGAATTCTCTCTCTGGCTGGGTGGTCTCAGAATAGCTCTGTTAGGTCATAAATATCAGGGCGCAGCTGACGGGAAACTAAGCAACACGGAATGGTACCTTTCGAAGAGGGGTCCACTTGAGTAAATGAATGAAGATGGGGACAAAAGGTTTAGCGAATAATCGTAAATTAGTCGATTGTTTGGGGCATTTTCGAGAACAATTGCTCTCTGTGTGGTCCGTGCAGAAAAATAAGAGTTCGCACTTGGCATGAACATAAGGAAGAAAGTTAGTTGTCTGTGCGCTCTCCGATGTGAAAGGCTGGATGCCTTGGATCTGCAGCAAAATGAATTGGGAAAAATGAAGCAGCAAACCTCCCGCATTTGGTAAGAAATGGAGACAACTCGAGGCAGCTGGAGATGCCAGTTTGCCATAAAGACAGCAGAATGCCTAAATCCGCAGGATAAAGCAGAAATTTCTAGGCTGGAGCGTAATGGAACTCAGCGACTGTTTGGCCTAATGAAAGCCAAGTTACAGGGGAATTAAGAAGTCTGCGAGTGGACAGTGGTCATTCCAATGAGAAGCGAAGCCAAGCAAAAGTCGGGTTCGGATGCCAACCACTGCAGTGTGGAATCGTCACCCCATTCATCCCCTACTGTGGAGGAAGTGAAGAGATGCGCTTGTCTTACGGGGTGAAGCGAGGCCCCATGTGTGCGTGTGTGTGGTCGCGTAAGCAGCGAAGCCACTACGTGTAAGTGCGACGGATAAAAACATGTCGAAAGAAAAATATGAGCGTAAGAGCGGTGGCTTCGATACCTAACAAATACACAGGTGAAATGTTGAGTTGCCGATATACGCTTAAGGTAAAAGCACGTCTGATTTCGCTCGGCCGAGAAAATTAATCTTGAAACCGCAACATCAGATGTGAGAGGGCCTATTTTGCTTAACGGCCACCTTCAAATCGTCACGAGAATAGATCAGTGTGCACTCTAATCATTGCAACAAAGTGCGGCGTGATATTACCATTTTTAATTGTGTGCTTCATTTACATCAAGCGTCAAAGTGAAGTGTTGAATCATCGGTGCTGCCACATGGTGCAAGTGTCTGTGTGCGTGTTTTTTTTTTGTCGAGTGATATTATGTGATGCACAACGGATTTGCACAGCAAAGTCACGAAACTGTGAGTAGATGAATATTTCCTTTTTCTTTCTTCGCACATCTGCGAACTTGTGCCATCCCGACACCCAAAGCTGTATGGACATAGATGCAGTAATGCTGAGTGACTGAACCTCAGAGGAAATACCTGCACATACAGATTTCAATTTCTTACCGGGCCCATTTCCTGATTATTTTTTTTACATGAATAAGGGAGAAGGTGTGGCTACAAATTCCGCTGGGCGGGACAGTTTCTTTTAACTTTGGTTCAGGACCAACGTCAGCGGGGCAGGGTTCTGCATGTGCATGCTT
Source organism: Macrothele yani (assembly GCA_039090855.1). NCBI lineage: Eukaryota > Metazoa > Arthropoda > Arachnida > Araneae > Macrothelidae > Macrothele > Macrothele yani. The sequence goes on from CM077011.1 coordinate 35,791,571, forward strand.
ATTAGATTTAGTTAATTAACTTTGGCAGTATTTCGCACCGATAATCTTATACCGCAAATTAACGTGCTTGTGTATTTTGTGTCGCGAGTATTTTTAATGTGATCGTTTGCATATAATTTTTTTCATTCTCTAAGCAATTGTATATGAATATCACCTGCAGCTCTATTTAGTGTGTAAACGAGTAGTATCTCTTGTTCAGATAGTCCGGTTAAGACTCAGTCGGCTGCGTTATCCGACAGTAAAGTGTGACACCGTATGCTGCCCACATATGAGGGGCAATTGTCTATGCGCCTAGAGAGCGCCGTATCTGTTTAAATCTCGCAGAACGTTATTAAATGTTGTGTTGTGTATTTGAGAATCATGTGTCATTTGCGAAAGTGAGTGTTGTACTGGCTGGTTGGGGATTGAGATTGAATACCGGAGTAAGATCCGACCACTACACTCCAGTCACGAATTGGTGATTGCGGGTGAACCTCATCACAACTCTGATCCCAAAGTATCATTTTTTTTAGATTATTTTATTTTTTATTTGTTGTTGTTATTTTGTTCACAAGGTGGATTCACCCAAGCCTGTTATGCTTCGGGTCATTCTTCAACTTTTCATTTTTTATGTTCTGGTGTGAATCTTTGAGTGCAGCAGTGCACCTGAGATTCTCACCTGGTGCCGCGGCCAACTAAATTGTACTTCAGGTCTCAAGCACCGTTACCGGCAGACTCGGCAGGAACACTGCTAGTGCCGTGTAACAATATGTGAGGGATTAAAAACCCGATTGAAAAACTTCTTTCTTCCGTCAGATGCTATTGTTTTCCATATCGGTTGCATTGACTTTGAATAGCTTTGATAAATTTAATTTGCATCAGAACGGATTCAAAAGGCTTGCTTATTACACCCGAATATTCGGTGGCATCTTTCTTGTTTAAAGTACAATCGTATCGTAAACGAGTACATGGCATGCTCAAATATAAGTAACCATACGTACTTACAAATAACTGCGTCAATAAATATAAATATAATCTCATATTACTTCATTTTATGTATTATAGATTTCAAGAAAAATTGTTTAATAAATGTGTAAAGTGACACACATAAATAATTAGTACAACGAAGTCACTGATCACAAGTAATTTAATTATGCATAAAGTATCTTTGTGTAGGTTTTTCATTAAGTATATTTGTGCCAATCTCGTAAATAATATATTGTCGCTTCATCACAATATTTGTCATAAAATTTTGCGGTCCATTTGCCCAGCATGTGACAACGAGTATAGCTATTATCCCAGGTGTGCCATCGATAATACTTCCAGTTGATTCTATGAATAATTAGGCCGCGGGTGGCCTAGTGGTCAACGTTCGTGTCTGCCACTGAGAAGACCTCGGGACCGATCCCAGTTGGGTACGAACGCTCGAACCACTAAATATCCGCAGTGCGTCGGATGGGTACAGTAAACTGTCGCACCCCAGGTACTGGCCCTCCGGTATAAATAAGGTCATCTTCCTTCCCCTTTCTACCTCGCTTCCATGTCACTTTCCTATTGAGCACTTTAGCCCAAATCTCCTAGCTTCCTATTCCTAAGAGTTGTTTAAGACCTGGGGTCAGACACTCCCTTCCTAAAATCCTCTACGTATGATCTGATCTGAAATTTGAAATCAAGCCGCGGATGGCTTAGCAGATAGAGATTCAGCGTGCTGATGAAGGAACCCCAGGTTCCAACCTAGCCTGGTAGTGTGAATTTCAAATAATCGCTGCATATCCGTCGCGCATCAGACGAGCACGGTAAGTGACGGCCCCTGGTAGGAATCTCCCCGATTAAATATCCTAAGCCCCCCCCCAAATTTCTCTCTGCATTCTATGTGCAAAATCGTACGCTTGTACGGTGGCGCCATCGCATCTAGTGTACTCTCTCTCATTTACAAACTATTTTCTCAGAATCGCTAGATTCTCTCTAACTTCCTTCAGTTTCTGTACCAGGGCACAGAAACTGAATGAAGTTAGAGCAGATGCATTTGAACTATATTGATTTTTTTTTGAGTACATATATTTGAAATATACACAAGAGCAATTGAATTAGAGACAGCTGGCGTTATGCAAATGTGGCGCTGTGGGTGGCCCTGTAAACGGAAACGACATGCCGTATGCAGCGATCCGACAATATAAGGAGTGATGCGACGGGAATCAGGAAGAGTCGGACGCAGTATGGGTAAGACGAAGGATCTAAGCGCATTTGATCGTGGGCAAATTGTCGGAGCCCGACGAATGGGTCACTTCATCTCGGAAGTCGTGCAGGTGCTGAGATTTTCACGAGCCGCTGTGTCACGGGCGCACCGTGAGTACATCGAATCCGGTAAAACCATCTCTGCAAGGGCCAACTGCCGTGGACAACAGCGTGTGGATGAACGAGGTCATCGTCGGCTAGCTCGCAATGTAATAGCGGATAGACCGGCCACAGTATAAGAAATCACTCGGCAATTTAACGCTAGTGCACAAAAACGTGTAAGCAGCCACACCATCCAGAACCATCTCCTCGCTACGGGGTACAGAAGCCATCGTCCCACGAGGGTACCGCTGATGACCGCACATCACAGGGTGCAAATATTTGCATGGGGGCGGGAACATCGCCACTGGACCCTGGACATGTGGAAAAAATGCTGCCTGGACTGATGAGTCGAGATTCACGTTGGTACATGCGGATGGAAGGATACGAATACGGCGCAAACCACATGAAGCGATATATCCTTCTTGCTAACAGGGCACTCTTCAAGCTGGTGGGGATGGCATTCTCGTCTGGGAACTGCTTACGTGGACTGAAATGGGACCCCTGGTACGTGTGACATCGTCGCTCACAGGTCAACGTTACCGTGATATCCTGGACGACCATTTGCTCTCGTTTGTGCGTCTTCAACATCCCATTGGGGACCTCATCCTGCAAGAAGACATTGCACCGTGCCATCGCTCCCGAATTGTATCCGAATGGTTAGATGAACACTCCACCGACTTGACCTCGCTTCCTTGGCCAGCTAGGTCACTTGACCTCAATCCCATCGAGCACATCGGGGATGCCATCGAGAGAGATATGTTCGAGGCTCTGATCCCCCTCCATCAAATCTTCGTGAACTGTGGGAGCTTGTTCAGGGGTCGTGTATCCGTATGGCTTCTCAACGCTTCCGGTGTCTTATCGAGTCCATGCCGAGACGAATCGCCTCCGTCATCAGAGCGAAAAGTGGTGCTACACGTTACTAGACAGGTATCTCTAATTCAATTGCTCTTCAGTGCATGTACTCAAAAATGAGTACATATATTTCAAATTAGAAATTCCAGAAATACTCACAATTGATTCCCTGCATGTACTCAAAAATGAGTCCGTGTCTTTTTCAAAAATGAGACACAAGTACTCGGAGCTATTATAAGCCCAGAATGTACTCAAAAACGAGTACATTTTGCTTAGTTCTAAGAACCAATTTTGAACAGCGCGCAAAACCTGAACATTTTTTAAGACTTTCTCAGCCTGATGTTCCCATGAGTTTTTCGATGCTGGCAAACTGTGGTCTGTGTGCAACGACAAGTGGATCAATTTTGCAACCCTGTTGTGTCTAACTTTGTAATCTGTCTGAGCAATTTTGCTACATTCACATAAAAGGTGAGACACGGTTTTTTTAAGCGTTACTAACCCTCATTCAATGGCAAAAACAGGTGAAAATCAAGACCCACGTAAAACCTGGGCTATCGTATTTCAAGGGTTAGAAAGACCGGATTTTTATCGAAATCATAGTAATGCGGAGGAGCGTATTCATATGAGTTTTGTTAAATTTTCTCGAGAAAATGTATTCTTCCTCTTCTTTCCGTATCAGAAAATTTATACCATATGAATCTGACGCTGCAGCATCTACAATAAGCTATACGATTCAGAGTGCCGCCGGTTGGCTGAGTGGTATGGGGTGCAAGTATTTGGCATTTGGTCATCTGCTCCGGATGAGGCATGTATGCATTTAATTTACCATGGAGAAAAAGAAATGTGATTGACTGATATAGAGAGAAGGAAAATGGAATAGGAAGCCAGCATTTCATTAGGAAAATTCGTGAAAATAGCCATTACTCGCTTTGTGTGTGTGAATCGCGTATAAGCCAACCTCGTTTGTTCTTCTTTTTTTTTTTTTTTTTTTTTGTAAAGCAGTTTCTTCTAAAATTTTGAAATGCGATTGCATGTGGTAACTAACAACCATTTTGGCCATCTAGCACAAAAAAGGTTTGGATCTAATTTTTTATCAGGTGAGTTATTAGCTTAATTAATTTTCAATCATTTTTGCCAAATCTATTCGAAAGCGCCAATTTTATCTAGGGGTTTATTAAAGATTCCATATGTAGAATTTTAAGAAATTCTATCCACACAAACTGCACTTTCGACTAAACGGAATTACCTTCTGTAAGTAGGTTAAACTTTTTCTCGAGAGCAATGTAAATACCCTTTTTAGCAAATTAGAAGCACGAGCAAACGATGTCTTTAGTCAAGCAGCCATTTCCGTCTCTTTAAAAAAACAAGAACTGGGTCAATTATGAAGACTCTCTTGGTCAGACGCTATGTAAACAGATAATCGTGACATCTCTCGGAAAGCTTTCAAGAGAACATGCTGAATTAAATTTTTAATGCTGAGTGTTCCTTTGTAGCTAAGATTTCTGATCTGACTTTGAAGCAAGATGACTAGTCTATGATTAATAGGTACAAAGCTATCAGAGCCCGGAATCTTTTTATTGCTGTCCATGAATAACATTAGGAAACATGGCGCACTTATTCCGAATTGCTTTGCGTGGCGAGACACACAGACGTGAGGGTTTCTCTTGCTATCTTTCTGTTATTCTTTTATTTGTTTTTCAACTCTCGTGATAACACGAGTCCTATGGTACATATATCAACTGAAACGTTAAAGCAGTCGTAACATTTCTTACTACCATTTATTTTAGGGATTAGAATTTGCCGTTTTGAGTAATGGGACTGTGACTTTTTACCCTTTGTAATCGCACTGGACTTCAGTAAAAATGAAGTTAAGTTTAGTGATGCGTACTTCTTATTCCTCAAACTCAACTTCCCCAGAAGTTTTAATCCTAATCTTTCCTCTGCTCTTCGCATTTACTTCGATTCAGCCATATCGTTGTTTCATCACTATCGTTTTCTGTCTTCCAGTCTTTTTCACGCTTTCCAGCTGTAGATTGAAGAAGCATATATGCTCCAGCTCTGTCCGTGTGCCTGTAAGATAACTCGCGTAAAAATCGTTCAATTTCGATGAACTTTTAGTATGTGGCAGGGGACAACCTGAGGACGAACCCTATTGAAAATGGGCGAAATGGGATCAAATATCAGGACATCGGAGTAGGATCCATTCCAACGCCCTTATGTGTCATAACTTACGTAAAAATGCTTCGATTGCGACAAAACTTCATCATGTTGTTCCGGAAATATGCTGAACCGGTTCTGTTGAATATCATCAAAATGGGGTCAAAGGTCAGGGCACAGGAGCGAGATTTATTCCACAGCCATTCTCCTCATAACTTAAATAAAAATGCTTCTATTGCGACAAAACTTTAGTATGTTGTTCCGGAGGCATACTGAACCAATCCTGGATAATATAATCGAAATGGGGTCAAAGGTCAGGACACAGGAGCGAGATTTATTCCACAGCCATTGTCCTCATAACTTGAGTTATAACTTGTGTAATGATTTTTAGACGCTCCCTATCTTCTGATTCAAGGCTTCTTGAATTGGAAGAGGAACTACAAAGGATCAAGTGGGACATCGTGGGGCTAAGTGAGGTAAGGAGAAAAGGAGAAGATCTCATCGAACTGAAAAGTGGACATCTCTTCTACTATCGTGGGACAGATACTGGCAGAACTAGTGGTGTTGGATTTATAATAAACAAGAAACTGAAGGATAAAGTTGTAGAAGTTGAAAGTTCCTCTGACAGAGCTGAACGACTTGTTATCCAACTCTCGAAAAGATACCAGGCTCAGATTATTCAAACTTATGCACCCACCACAAGTCATCCTGAAGAAGAAATTGAAGAATTTTATGAGGAAATTTGTCATCTAAATAATAAAGGTAAGCAGCACTTGAAAATAATTATGGGAGATTTCAATGCAAAAATAGGGCAAGGGCAACAGAATGAAACTTCAGTAGGTAAATTCGGTCACGGCAACAGAAACCAGCGTGGAAATACTCTCGTTGAGTTTGCAGAGGCAGAAGGGTTTTTCATCTTGAACTCCTTCTTCAAGAAAAAGCCACACAGGAAATGGACATGGAGACATCCAAATGGGACGACAAGTGAAATTGATTTTATTATGTGTAGCAAAAAATTCGTCATAGAAGACTGCAGTGTGCTAAACAAGTTCAACACAGGTAGTGACCATAGATTGGTGAGATGTAAGATGCACCTCAACACTAAACTTGAACGTGGCAAGCTCATAAGACAAACAAAATCTATTGACATAACCAACCTTAAAAAACACCATAATACCTTCAAGTTGGAACTGAAGAACAGGTTCTCTGCTTTAGAAGGCCTAACATCGGAAGAAGTGGACATCTCTGAAGTTAACAGAAAAGTAACCAAAGCTCTTATGGAAACAGCAACAACATTAGCTGGGTCTAAGAACAAGTTGCATGTAAATACATTATCAGGAAAAACGAAAATGTTGATGCAAAAAAGAAGAGAGATGAGGACAACTAAAGAAGATGTGACTTCCAAAGTGGAATATATAGAGCTATGCAAGACAGTAAGAAAAAGTATCACTGAAGACGTAAGGAAAATTCAACTGTGAACTAGTGAGGAAAGCAATTGAAAACAACCAAAGCCTAAAGATAGCAAAGGGACATCTCAGTAAGGGAAGAAAACAGATTATGGCACTGAGAAAAGAAGATGGTTCTGTAACAAGAAATAGAGGCGAAATTTTGACAAGAGTGAAAGATTTCTGCTCCAAATTATATGAAAGGGATGATACATGCACTCCAGACATCATGAAAGATACCAGTACCAGAGTTCCTCCAGTCCTTCCAGCAGAAGTTGCACATGCAATCAAGAACATGAAGCGGGGAAAAGCTCCAGGAGAAGATGGAATTACTGTAGACATCATACAAGAAGCAAGTGGAGAAATCGAAACAGTACTCGCCCAAATTTTCACTCGATGCCTTAATGAAGGAAAGATTCCTGAGGATTGGAACACCGCTACAATGATCCTGCTACATAAGAAAGGTGACATTGAGGATCTTGGAAACTACAGACCTATCAGTCTCCTATCAGTAGTTTATAAAATCTTCACTAAAGTTCTTTCACACCGCTTGAAGGTAACACTGGACATGGCTCAACCGAGAGAACAAGCTGGATTCAGGAGTGGCTACAGCACAATAGATCATATCCACGTGCTGAGAGAACTAATTGAAAGAGCGAGGGAATATGAACTTCCATTGTGCATGGCTTTTATCGATTATGAAAAAGCCTTTGATTCGGTGAAACCATCAGCAGTTACAATGGCTCTGAAAACCTGCGGTATTGAAGATGCATACATTAATATTATTAATAACATCTATGAAAATGCAAGTGCAAAGATTAGGCTGTTTGAAAATACAACACACGTAAAAATTGGAAAGGGAGTGAGACAAGGTGACACCATATCTCCGAAGCTCTTTAATGCCACATTAGAGGGTGCTTTTCAGTCGCTGAGCTGGGAAAACAAGGGGATAAAGATTAATGGAGATTATCTAACCCACCTTCGTTTTGCTGATGACGTAGTCATTTTTGCAACTACCCCATCAGAGCTGCAGAGTATGATCCAGGAACTTGCTGACAAGAGTAAAGAAGTGGGATTAAAAATGAACTTTCAGAAGACAAAAGTGATGTTCAATGCTTTTACAAGAAATGAAGATTTATCGATTGATGGAGAAAAGCTGGAGATAACAGATACGTACGTTTATCTTGGACAGCAGATATCAAGTGAGGGTCACATTGATGAAGAAATTAATCGGCGTACAAAACTTGCCTGGAGAGCTTTTGGAAGAAACAGCATAATTTTCAAGAGCAATATGCCATTATGTCTTAAAAGAAAAGTGTTTGATCAATGCATCCTTCCAGTGCTTACGTATGGTGCAGAGACGTGGACCTTAACTAAAAGAGACATACAAAGGCTGCAGACAACTCAAAGTAGCATGGAGAGGTGCATGCTTGGTGTAACCAGGAGAGATAAGAAGAGGAACTCGTGGATCCGAAAAATGACAAGAGTGGAAGACATCATGATCAGAGTTAAATCCCTGAAATGGCAATGGGCTGGACATACTGCCAGAAGAACAGATCATCGATGGACAGCCGAAATTTTAGATTGGATTCCAAGGGACAGGAAAAGACCCAGAAGAAGACCACATGGAAGATGGGTGGATGAAATTCGAAAGTATGCAGGAGTGACATGGAGGAGACTGGCACAAGACAGACCGTTGTGGAGGAAACTTGGGGAGACCTTCGTCCAGCAGTGGATTGATAATGGTTGACAATGATGATGATGATGATGTTGGAAAGCGTATCATAATCAATACATTGCATGATTTTACTAACTTGTTTCATCATGTGATAGCCATTCTGTTACAATATTTGGCTATTTTTCCCTTGTACTGGGAAATATGACTGACCCATCTTCATTTTGACTTGCTGATATAGTGAATATCTGTGACACGCGTTCTTGATCTATTACATCTCTTTTCCTATTGCCTCTTAGTATGTCAAACCAACAAATATACTGCATTTTGAGTAACTGCCAAATTTATCATCAGTAGCTCAGGGACTGGTGTTGTCCATGTGACGTAAACTCTAGTTCCTCTTAGAAGAATCGCAGCGATGGACAGCATACGTCGTTTCCCAAAACGGAAGTTAGACCAAGTGAAGATTTCTCCCGTAATCGTTTATTTTTTCTTTTTTCCCGTAAAATTAACTCTACCCCGTATGGTTGTTAAATATCTCTTTATTGCATAAATATATGTATTTCAGCTTGAAAATTGAGTAAAACCTTTCAGAAATGAAGGTTGGACGGAGCGAAGATTTTTCCTGTAATCGTAAAATGGAAACAAAAATGTTCGACAACGGAAACTAAAGGCAACAAAGATTTCCCCCTTAATGGTTTTTGTTTTCGTTGTGTTTTTCCTGCAATGTATTATTGTTTAAACATAATTTAATTACGAAGGCCGTTCTTTAAAAAAACTGAGAGTAATTTTCTTTTTAGTTGGTAGCAGTACGAAGGGGGTACATACCCACGCAGACGACTAACTGAATTAAGGGAAGTATATATGGCAACACTTATTAGCCGTGGCGGGCGATTCTGGTTTTGTTATTGCGCGGTTGTTGAAGGTACGTCTTCATTTCGCCATACAGCTATGGAGGGGAGTGATTCAGAGTTAAGGAGTGAAATGCGTTGTGCGATAAAATTTTGCTATCGTTTGGGTAAAACGGCTCCTGAACCAGTAATGTAAAAACCTTACAAAGCTAAATGTTTGGGTGAATCAACGATTTTTAGATGGCACCATGGTTTTAAGAAAGGTCGTTTTCCGGCAGAACTCGCTCCTAGGCCTAGTCGACCTGAAAGTACTATTACGGAGCGTATTGCTAATACTGTTTGGGCAATCCTTCAAGAAGATCGACGAATGACGTGAGAAGACATAGCGGCGTCAACTAATATTTCAAAAACGTCGGCATTCCACATTCTACGCGACAAAGTACTGCTGCATCGTGTGTGTTCCAGATGGGTACCTCATCACCTGACAAGAAAACAATTTTTATCCAGAGTTCAGGTGTGTCATGAGTGGAAACAAATTACTGCAAAAGATGCAAACTTTCTAAACAAAGTAACAACTAATATGGGTACACTATTTCGACCCCCTCACGAAGCCCGCAACGAGTACCTGGAAGCACACTGTCTCGCCTCCTCTGAAAAAAAGTCAGCCAAACCAAATCAGCTGGGAAGGTGATGATGATTATTTTCTTTGATAATAAAGGTGCAGTCTACCAGCATGCTGTTCCTCCACAAATTACCGTCATAGCTGAGTATTACATTTCAGTCTTAAAGCGTTTGCGACGACACATGTCGATTAAGCGACCGGAACTGGTGGGCAAGAGGACCCTACACCATGATAACGCCCGCCCACACGTGGCTGCTTGTGTTCAACAGTTTCTTACGAAATGCAGTATTGAAATCATGCCACAGACTGCCTACAGTTCTGATCTCGCCCCGTGTGATTTATGGTTGTTTCCAACAAATAAGGAGAAGTTCCGTGGCACAAATTTTAACACGTTATTCAAGCTGTACAGGGATCGCTAAAGCCGCTCCTACAAAATTCCTTCGCCACATGCTTTAAAAAGTGGACTGAACGATGGGACTGTTGCATATCATCCGAGGGAAGGTACTTTGAGGAAGAATAACATATATTTTGTTATACCCATATTTCTTCATCTCGTGTGATTTTACTCTGTTTTTTATGGAACGACGGTTGTACATAAATGTATAAATGTTTGCATTTAAAATCGAAAATGGGAAACATTTTCCGAAAACGGAAGTAGGACGGAACGAATATTTCCACCATAATAGTATTTTTTTTCTAGCGATTATTCTTATCCTGTATTGTTGTTATATATAATTGTGATCTTAGGTATCATTGCCGTTGCTGTAGTACAGGATGATTCTCTCGCTAGGAAACCTAAACATCTCTCAATAAACTTTTCATTTCTGAAAGATTTCCTGTGAGCATTGACGTGTACTTACCTGGTATCATGCAAAACAAGGTCTTCCTAAAGCATATGCTAAAAAATGGCCTCCCACTGCAACATTCTGGCATTTTTGTATACGAGTCTGCAAATTGGCGAAGACATGTGCTGATGTGACTTCGGTAATGGTGGCAATGTCCCGCTGTATCGATTCTTTGAGGGCATCAATTGTTTGAGGCTTATCGCGGTAAACCCTGCCCTTCAGTAAATCCCACAAGAAGAAATCAGGTGGTGTTAGATCTGGTGATCTTAGCGGCCATAGATTTTTCGAGATTACTCGGTCAACGAAATAACTTTCAATTTCAATCATGATTGCATTAGATATGTGGCACGTTGCGCCGTCTTGTTGAATGTAACTTCCCTTTAATTCGTCATCTGTTAAATGATTTACAAACTGACTGAATATGTTCAAGTACACCTCCGTGGTAACAGTTTGATCGAAGAATATGGGACCGATAACTCGTCTACGGAACAAGGCACACCACACCCCGATTTTCTCCGGATGTAAAGGTTCCGTATGAATGTCATGTGGGTTTTCTTCTGTCCATATACGCGTATTTTGCGAGTTCATCTAACCACTCAGGTGAAACCAGGCTTCATCCGTAAACCATGTAATGTCCAAAATCGCAGGATGTTCCTCAACGAAACGTTGGAACCATAAACAAAAATATACACATTTGTCCGAATCCTTTGGAACCAACTCTTGGACGACGGACACACGATTTGGGTGCAGTTTCGTTTTTCGGCAGCTCCTAAGAGGAATAAGAAATACCAGTTTTTTGCGAAAGTCCTCTTAAGGATTTTATTGGCGATGCCAGTAATCGCTCCTTTACATCATGCACCGACCAGAATATGCGTTCAGACATATTCCGGCCTCCAGCGTGTTGATTGAGAAGACTTCCTGTTGCCTCTAATTTTTTCACCAATTTGTGAATACACGATTTTGGCGGTGCACTTCCTTCACCATACCTATTCTGAAATGCCCTTTGACATTGTTGGAATAAACTCGTTCGCCAATATTCGCGAACAATAAACATGCGCTGTTCAACTGAGTACATGTTTGCAACAGACGGAATCACTCCACACTGACATGAGTCAAACCCTGTTCGGCAGTGGCGCGTGACAAAATCACGGGTGAAGTCCACTTCTTTGCGAGGTGTGATGGTTCTGTTTCGATAGACGAAAGCTTCGTCCATATACGTTTTCATTGGAAACCATCGAGCAGTGAGGAAGTTATTCAGGTGTGTTTGGGTTTCCTAACGACAGAATCACCCTGTGCCTTGGTTAGCTTTTTTTTTTTAATTAGGTAGAAGAAATGCAAGGTGGCTAGTTCTTTCCCTTGCAAATTTTTATTGTCTTTTTCATCTAGTAGTTATCTTGCCCATTGACCATCCACATTTTATTTTATGGCACCATAACAACTGTCGCAGACTGATTAGGGATTTCTTCCTATGAAGCTGTACTTTAACCATCCCTTTTAGTTCTTGTCTTCGTTATATAAATTTTGCTTGATTATCTTTAAACGTTTTTCAGTCTGAATGCCACATTTTCTCTCTCGATGAATTTATGTTTGACAACCTGACAATAGGCCACAGAGTAATGACGTAATCGAAAGCTGAAGATAATTTTCGCTGTTTTGACTGTATCATTAGCACTGTTTACAGCGAGCACATTTTAGAGCGAATAATGTTGCGCGCGTGCCCTTGTTATCACTATACTATAAAAAATAAGTGGTGCGATTTCATGGAAAATTTCTGAAAATAACGTGCAGCAAAAGTTGCCGGTAAGTGTCTGTGTTTTAATGGAATTTCTGTTTTTAAAAGTTCCCGTTTTTTAACCCGTATTTTCACAGATTTTCCTTAGTCAGAAATTCCGTTTATTTCATAAATTTCATGTTTTTCTGTATTCAGACAGAAATTTCGCAAAATCCAACACGCTGAATATTTCAGCCCTTACGTGAGAGATTCCTTCTGCGCCGGTGGTGGGGATCGAGCCGAGGTCCTTTGGGTTGATGCTGTGCGTCATAACCACTGAGCCATAAAGTCACAGGAATCAGACCCAAGTTCTGAGTAAAACTAATTGTGCGATGTTTAATTTTTGTTTTCATTAATGCGAGTGATTTAGTCATTTTATATTCTATTGAAACATAATATTATTTTGAAAGCGTTTGTAACAATTTTATTTTTTATGTAGGAGGTGTTATCACAAACTACGTATTTTTTTCATCGTGATTTTTCGAAGCACCAGAATGATTTGGAGTTTGAGATATTTTTTTTTTCAGCTATACTTCCAATTATTTTTAAGAGAAGGTGCAATGTACTGTTTTGTAATATTATTTCACAAAACTTCTAAATATAAGATTTCCTCTTGATATCAATATAACTTTTGCTTTAATGACTCCACAGACTAATACATAGACATCGCACAATCACCTGTACAATAAATTAAATACCCGGTTCCTTACGGTAACACAATATATAATAGCTGGTGCACAAAATGGGGAAGAGGCGAAAAAATATCCTGCGCCACAGTAACAAAAATTCATGCGATATAGTATCCACAATATCCGATCTCGCTACAGAACTTCAAAATACAGTTCCCGTACATTTAAAGGTGGTGGTGATTTAGCTCGAACCCGCTTTTTCAAGTCGAACCACAAATGTTCGATTGGGTTCATGTCAGGTGAATTTGGAGGCCAGGACATTAATACAAAGTCACCAGCATGTTGCTCGAACCACTCCTTGACGATTCTGGCCGTGTGGCATGGCACATTATCCTGTTGGTAATGGCCATCACCAGCAGGGAACACAGTTGCCATGAATGGGTGAACTTGTTCAGATACGCAACGATGTTCAGATACGTGAGAGCTTTCTGGGATTATGCTATTGGGATAATGTGGCCTAAAGTGTCCTAAGAAAACAACGCCCACAGCAGAACACCGCCGCCGCCGGCCTGTCTCCGCCCAACAGTGCATCCAGGTGCCATAGCCTCCGTTGGTAATCTTCGTATCTTCGCTCGGCAGTCTACGCGGTGCACCAGGAATCATGTTGATTCGTGAGACCAGGCCACTTTTTTCTAATCATCTACGGCCCAATCTCGATGACCTTGGGCCCGTTTCATGTGTTGTTGGCGATGACGTGCAGTGAGTATGGGGATCCGGCTGAGTCTTCCGCAACGCAGGCCCATCCGCAGAAAGTTGCGATGAACTGTGTGCTGTGACACATTGCCCTGATCACTACTGTTATCGCTGCGGGGAATTTGTCGCATTGTAGCCCTGCGGTAGCTGTGAACAGCGCGCTACAGTCTCCGCTCTCCTCTGGCATCAATGAGCTGCGGACGGTAGACGGCTAGATGACGGTTTGTGGTTTGGCCATCTGTGAACCACTTTTGATAAGTACTCACTACAGCAGCACGTGAACGACCTTCAAGTCGCGCCGTTTACGAGGTCCTAGTTCCGAGATGCCGAGCCATCACAATTTGTCTTTTACCTAACTCCGATAAATCGGCAGTTTTTCCCATTCTGTCTCCGAACACTCTACTAAGCTAAAGTCGGTCTTCGGGTCGTATATATACTGCTCTGTGAACTTCACCTGCGACACCGTTCAGTCTCCAGGTGCGCTAACTTCTCTAGGGTGAGGGTGGTTATAATGCAATTGTCCATCGGTGTGTTTATATACTGTATATACACTATATGCATATAAGTATATCATCATCATAATCATCATCATTGTCAACTATTATAAATCCACTGCTGGACGAAGGTCTCCCCAAGTGTCCTCCACAACGGTCTATCTTGTGCCAGTCTCCTCCATGTCACTCCCGCATACTTTCGAATTTCATCCACGTATTTTCCATGTGGTCTTCTTCTTGGTCTTTTCCTGTCCCCTGGAATCCAATCTAAAATTTCGGCTGTCCATCGATGGTCTGTCCTTCTGGCAGTATGTCCAGCCCATTGCCATTTCAGGGATTTAACTCTGATCATGATGTCTTCCACTCTTGTCATTTTTCGGATCCACGAGTTCCTCTTCTTATCTCTCCTGGTTACACCAAGCATGCACCTCTCCATGCCACTTTGAGTTGTCTGCAGCCTCTGTATGTCTCTTTTAGTTAAGGTCCATGTCTCTGCACCATGCGTAAGCACTGGAAGGATGCATTGATCAAACACTTTTCTTTTAAGACATAATGGCATATTGCTCTTAAAAATTATGCTGTTTCTTCCAAAAGCTCTCCAGGCAAGTTTTGTACGCCGATTAATTTCTTCATCAATGTGACCCTCACTTGATATCTGCTGTCCAAGATAAACGTACGTGTCTGTTATCTCCAGCTTTTCTCCATCAATCGATAAATCTTCATTTCGTGTAAAAGCATTGAACATCACTTTTGTCTTCTGAAAGTTCATTTTTAATCCCACTTCTTTACTCTTGTCAGCAAGTTCCTGGATCATACTCTGCAGCTCTGATGGGGTAGTTGAAAAAATGACTACGTCATCAGCAAAACGAAGGTGGGTTAGATAATCTCCATTAATCTTTATCCCTTTGTTTTCCCAGTTCATTGACTGAAAGCCATTTTCCAATGTGGCATTAAAGAGCTTTGAAGATATGATGTCACCTTGTCTCACTCCTTTTCCAATTTTTGTGTGTGTTGTATTTTCAAACAGCCGAATCTTTGCACTTGCATTTTCATAGATGTTATTAATAATATTAATGTACGCATCTTCAATACCGCAGGTTTTCAGAGCCATTGTAACTGCTGATGGTTTCACTGAATCAAAGGCTTTTTCATTATCGATAAAAGCCATGCACAATAGAAGTTCATATTCCCTTGCTCTTTCAATTATTTCTCTAAGTACGTGAATATGATCTATTGTGCTGTAGCCACTCCTGAATCCAGCTTGTTCTCTCGGTTGAGCCATGTCCAGTGTCACCTTCAAGCGGTGTGAAATAACTTTAGTGAAGATTTTATAAAGCACTGATAGGAGGCTGATCAGTCTGTAGTTCCTGAGATCCTCAATGTTACCCTTTTTATGTAGCAGGATCATTGTAGCGTTGTTCCAATCCTCAGGAATCTTCCCTTCATTAAGGCATCGAGTGAAAATTTGGGCGAGTGCTGTTTCGATTTCTCCACTTGCTTCTTGTATGATGTCTACAGTAATTCCATCTTCTCCTGGAGCTCTTCTCCGTTTCATGCTCTTGATTGCATGTGCAACTTCTGCTGGGAGGACTGGAAGAACTCTGTTACTGGTACCTTTCATGATGTCTGGAGTGCATGTATTAACCCTTTCATATAATTTGTAGTAGAAATATTTCACTCTTGTCGAAATTTTACCTCTATTTCTGGTTACAGAACCATCTTCTTTTCTCAGTGCCATAATTTGTTTTCTTCCCTTACTGAGATGTCCCTTTGCTATCTTTAGGCTTTGGTTGTTTTCAATTGCTTTCCTTACTAGTTCACAGTTGAATTTCCTTACGTCTTCAGTGATACTTTTTCGTACTGTCTTGCATAGCTCTATATATTCCACTTTGGAAGTCACATTATAACGAAGTAAATTTCTCCGTCATTTTTATCCGCGCCGGGGTTCGAACCCGGGTCCACTCATTCCGGAATAAGTTGCTCTACCAATTAAGCTACGCGGACATGTATTCTGATTCCTATCTGCCTTTATGTCGTGTGCGTCCTTCTGGCAGGTACGTCACATCTCCTGGTACGTTACAACATCTTCTTTAGTTGTCCTCATCTCTCTTCTTTTTTGCATCAGCATTTTGGTTTTTCCTGATAATTTGTTCACATGCAACTTGTTCTTAGACCCAGCTAATTTTGTTGCTGTTTCCATAAGACCTTTGGTTACTTTTTTGTTAACTTCATAAATATCCACTTCTTCCGATGTTAGGCCTTCTAAAGCAGAGAATCTGTTCTTCAGTTCCAAGTTGAAGGTATTATGGTGCTTTTTAGGGTTGGTTATGTCAATACATTTTGTTTGTCTTATGAGTTTACCACGTTCGAGTTTAGTGTTGAGGTGCATCTTACATCTCAATAATCTATGGTCACTACCTGTGTTGAACTTGTTTAGCACACTGCAGTCTTCTATGACGAATTTTTTGTTACACATAATAAAATCAATTTCACTTGTCGTCCCATTTGGATGTCTCCATGTCCATTTCCTGTGTGGCTTTTTCTTGAAAAAGGAGTTTAAGATGAAAAACCCTTCTGCCTCTGCAAACTCTACGAGAGTATTTCCACGCTGGTTTCTGTTGCCGTGACCGAATTTACCTACTGAAGTTTCATTCTGTTGCCGTTGCCCTATTTTTGCATTGAAATCTCCCATAATTATCTTCAAGTGCTGCTTACCTTTATTATTTAGATGACGAATTCCCTCATAAAATTCTTCAATTTCTTCTTCAGGATGACTTGTGGTGGGTGCATAAGTTTGAATAATCTTAGGAGCCTGGTATCTTCTCGAGAGTTGGATAACGAGTCGTGCAGCTCTGTCAGAGGAACTTTCAACTTCTACAACTTTATCCTTCAGTTTCTTGTTTATTATAAATCCAACACCACTAGTTCTGCCAGTATCTGTCCCACGATAGTAGAAGAGATGTCCACTTTTCAGTTCAATGAGATCTTCTCTTCTTCTCCTTACCTCACTTAGCCCGACGATGACCCACTTGATCCTTTGTAGTTCCTCTTCCAATTCAAGAAGCCTTGAATCAGAAGATAGGGAGCGTCCATTATACGTAGCCAAGGTCAGCACAAGATGGCAACCTAGTTCGGTTCTCCGGGGATTCTTAGCACCCTCTGCCTTCATGTCGCACTGTCCGCTGCCTTGGCGAGGTACATTCCAGCTGCCGGAGACTGAGGGCCAAGATTAAAGTTGTGGAGTCAGTCATTTTGGAGGGGTTTGGCCATAAATCACCACGCTGGCCAAGCGGGTTGGTGAGTGTGGTATAGCATTTCCTCTAATCCCGATGGTATAGTTATACCGCCATTGGCGGTCGTCAGAGCCTCTTTAGTGGGAAGAGGATGTACCACGAGAAGGCGGGGTTGACATTTGTCAAGGAGAGGCTGTGATGTTACGCATCACCTGACCTTACATTCCTATAAGTGTTGAGGTGCATCTATATCTTAATAATATTAATATAAGTATATATTTAACTATATAATGTCATCATCATCATCGTCAACCAGTATCAATCCACTGCTTGGCGAAGGTCTCTCCAAGCCTCTTCCACAATGGTCTGTCTTGTGCCAGTCACCTCCAGGTTATTCCCGCATACTTTCGAATTCCATCCACTCATCTCCCATTTGGTCTTCTACTGGGCCTTTTCCTGTCCCTTGGAATCCAATCTAAAATTTCGGCTGTGCATCGATGATTTATCCTTCTGGCAGTATGTCCAGCCCTTTGCCATTTCAGGGATTTAACTCTGATAATGATGTCTTCCACTCTTGTCATTTTTCGGATCCACGAGTTTCTCTTCTTATCTCTCCTGGTTACACCAAGCATGCACTTCTCCATGCTTCTTTGAGTTGTTTGCAGCCTTTGTATGTCTCTTTTAGTTAAGGTCCACATCTCTGCACCATACGTAAGCACTGGAAGAATGCATTGATCAAACACTTTTCTTTTAAGACATAATGGCATATTGCTCTTGGAAATTTAGCTGTTTCTGCCAAAAGCTCTCTCGAGGCAAGTTTTATACGCCGATTAATTTCTTCATCACTGTGACCCTCACTTGATATCTGCTGTCCAAGATAAACTTACGTATCTGTTATCTCCAGCTTTTCTCCTTCAATCGATAAATCTCCATTTCTTGTAAAGCATTGTACATCACTTTTGTCTACCTGAAAGTTCATTTTTAATCCCACTTCTTTACTCTTGTCAGCAAGTTCCTGGATCATACTCTGCAGCTCTGATGGGGTAGTTGCAAAAATGACTACGTCATCAGCAGAACGAAGAAGAGTTAGATAACCTCCATTAATCTTTATCCTTTTATTTTCCCAGTTCAGTGATTGAAAGACATTTACCAATGTGGCATTAAAGAGTTTGGGAGATATGGTGTCACCTTATCTCACTCTCTTTTAATTTTTTGTTGTATTTTCAAACAGCCGAATCTTTGCACTTGCATCTTCATAGATGTTATTAATAATATTAATGTATGCATCTTCAAAACACAGCAGGATTTCAAAGCCATTGTAACTGCTGATGGTTTCACCGAATCAAAGGCCTTTTCATTATCGATAAAAACCTTGCACAACGGAAGTTCACATTCCCTCGCTCTTTCAATTAGTTCTCTCAGTACGTGTATATGATCTATAGTGCTGTAGCCACTTCTGAATCTAGCTTGTTCTCTTGGTTGAGCCATGTCCATTGTCAATTTCAAGCGGTATGAAAGAACTTTAGTGAAGATTTCATAAACCACTGATAGAAGGCTGATAGGTCTGTAGGTCCTGGGATCCTCAAATGTCACCTTTTTTATGTAGCAGGATCATTGTAGCGTTGTTCCAATCCTCAGGAATCATCCCTTCATTAAGGCATCGGGTGAAAACTTGGGCGAGTACTGTTTCGATTTCTCCACTTGCTTCTTGTATGATGTCTACAGTAATTCCATCATCTCCTGGAGCTCTTCCCCGTTTCATGCTCTTGATTGCATGTGCAACCTCTGCTGGGAGGACTGGAAGAACTCTGGTACCTTTTGTAATGTCTTCGTTTAGCTGATTTTTTCATAACTGTGCGCCAGTTTGTCTCTTTTATATAACTGTGCGCCAGTTTAGCCTCTTAGGAGGGGTCATACCGCTGTGCCTAACCGGCTTCCTTCTAGGTGCAACTATTTTTTTGTTGAGTATATATATATACTCAACAAAAAAATAGTTGCACCCAGAAGGAAGCAACCGACAGGAATGAAACTTAGAGGGTAGGTTTAACATCATGAGACATACAGATGATTCAAGTATTACGCTCGGCCACGCATGTGACGCAAGCAAGGAGGGGTCGTAGCGCTGTGCCTAACCTGCTATTTCAGGTCGTCCAGTTGCGCGTGCTTGACATTCTGATTCATGCTGTTGTGTTGGTTGCATTCGTTGCAAGTGAAATCTGCCTCGCAGAAAAGTTTGGAAGCAATTCGAGCAGTTGGAGGAGTTCGAGAGTAGCCGCTTCGTCGGGCTCCAGGAAGCGGAATGGTCATATCGCCGTATTTTGTGCAATACCGGTCTAGCGGATATCACCATAATACGCTGTTGACGGCAGTGGATAGAACAAGGCACGCAGCAGTGACAGGAAGGGTCTGGGAGACCGAGACGAACCGCGGAGAGAGCGGACCGAAGGGTTGTCCGAATTGCGTGGGGTGATCAAACAGCCACGATTGCGGATATTCAGTGAGCAGTGGTGCCCTCCATGCATCGTCCGATTAGTGCCATCACCATTGGCAGATGGCTGCGCGACGTAGGACTACACGCACGCAGATCGTTACGGTGACGCCCTTAACACCATTGCATCGTCGCCTAAGACTGCAAAAGCCAGACTTTCATGGAGTCACTCAGAACGGCAGCGGGTGGTCTTCAGTGACGAATTCCGCTTTTGTCTTGGAGGAGACGACCACCGAATCTCTGTGTGGAGGCATCGTGGTCAGCGCCAAGATGAACGGTTTGTTGTCGAGCGTCACACGTCCAGAGGCCTGATGTCATGGTGTAGGGTGCAATTGTTTACGATGCCAGATCACCTTTGGTGTTCGTTGCAGGCACTTTGACAGCCCAACGTTACGTTAAGGATGTCCTGCAACCAGTAGCCCTACCTTTTCTGAACACTCCGGCGGAATTTTCCAACAGGAAAATGCTCGTCCGCATTTTGCTACTATTTGGAGAGCTTGCCTGCAAGGTACGGACACTCTGCCATGTTCAGCCGCATCGCCAGACCTATTGCCGATTGAAAATGTGTGGGATGCTATTAGACGCGCTATCCACACTCCACCCCTACCGCACAATCTGCAGGAACTGCATGAGAAGCTTCAAGCTGCATGGAATGGCTTATCGCTGGACACCATTAGGAACCTGTACAACTCAATGCCGAGACGTCTGGCATGCTGTGTGAGCAAACATGGCGACCTGACGCCATACTGAAAGACACTACTTATTGGCGTGTAGCTCAATAAATACTGCCCATATCAGTCTCAATGTGTAATCATTTATTGTTCCTAACCTTTACCTTCCACCCGAATATATATATATATATATATATATATATATATATAATAATAATATATAAGTGAGGTAAGGAGAAAAGAAGATTTCATTGAACTGAAAAGTGGACATCTCTTCTATTATCGTGGGGCAGATACTGGCAGAACTAGTGGTGTTGGATTTATAATAAACAAGAAACTGAAGGATAAAGTCGTAGAAGTTAAAAGTTCCTCTGACAGAGCTGCACGACTGGCTATCCAACTCTCGAGAAGATACCAGGCTCAGATTATTCAAGCTTATGCATCCACTACAAGTCATCCTGAAGAAGAGATTGAAGAATTTTATGAGGAAATTCGTCATCTAAACAATAAAGGCAAGCAGCACTTGAAGATCATTATGGGAGATTTCAATGCGAAAATAGGGCAACAGCAACAGAATGAAACTTCAGTAGGTAAATTCGGTCACGGCAACAGAAACCAGCTTGGAAATACTCTCGTAGAATTGGCGCACAGTTATATATATCAGCTAAACGAAGGTGAGTTAGATAATCTGTTATATATATACATATATAAAATCTATTAAAGTATACTACAAAATTTCCCTACTCCTCCGGAAACTGCGCACTGCATCAATAACCACTGGTGGAGTATATAAGTCAAATTCTCTACACTTTCAACCAAGAACTTCCCGTAGAAATCCCTGAATCCCACTAAAATAACACACCCAAACTAAAACTCTCACAATTCACATACAACGATAATAAAAATAATAATTTTAAACACTTGGGGTCGCGTACCGGGAGCCACTTATCAGAGAAAGACTCCCCGGCCTCCGAACCCTGGTTCAGGTTTCATGCAGGTGTCTTTGAAATATATGATTTCCGAAACAAGGATTAATTTTTTTTTGTTTACTTCAGTGTTATACACCTGGTCTACCCTACCTGAACCAACAACACAGAACTGAAATACAGAAATTTACCTGAAATGAAATAACTTTAAACTTTACAACGCCACTGAACTCCAATAAATCTAAACTTCGATCCTAACACATCTCTTCTATATCATGCAAAAGCGTACCAACAGCTGCCGAACCCACTCCCAGACATAGCTTGAATTTTTGAAAGTAACCATAAGATGTCCTATGGTGACCTCTGTCGGAATTCACAAAAAACTGAAACGAAAATTAATTGTTTTTGTGTTTTAATGGATGTCAGCAAATGTTAGGTTAAATGCTCATGGGCGACTCGGAGGAAGATATTTTAAATTGAGGCCCGAAGAAAAACTAGTCCAAAGCTTAAAAGTCTGATTTTATAAGATTTTCCCGAATTAAAAGATGTCAATAATTTTTCGAAATGAAATAAACAATATTTTAACGTATAATTATTTCTTTAAAAAGAAGAAAAAAGTATTTTTAAGTGCTTTGTGGTGTTGGACCGATTATTGCATATTCTTGTGATTCTGATGAATTGGGAAATAATAATATTTCTAAGTACGTGTTTAGAGACATTGGAATACCAACTACTTCAAACATTGGTATCAAAATTAAAATGTGTTCTCTTATCGAAAAGATCCAGAATCTTTGGGTAAGAAGGTCCATATCGAGGAAATGCACATGATCTTTAGATCCCGTTTCACAATGCACTAGTCCTGGAGGATAGATGTCATTAATTCGGACAGAAGGGGTACCAGATGAAAATGTTATTAAATTGTCAACGTATCTGAAGGAAAAAATTGTAAGTGAACTAAATTTATTCTTGTAGTGATGAAGATAAAGATTAGCTAACAGACTGGAGCAACAAGAATCCATTGGAATACCTTTTATCTGTACATACAGTCGTCTGTTGTCATTGATGTAATTATTCAAAATACAAAAATTACATAAGGTTGTCCAATATTCAAATGTGACATCAAGCTGCAGACCAAACTGTTCAAAATAAACTTCCAAAATTCTCCTTAGATCATTCAAATTAATTGAGGTAAATAAATTTATGAAGTCATATGTAGTAATCTGTAGTTCAGTATGATTAATAGAATTAACAAAATCCAGAACGTTTCTATTGTTATCAATCCTTCCATGAAGTATTTTCAATTTGCCATAAATAATAGATAAAACTATTTTACGAGCCTGATTATTATAACTGTTTATTCCGCAAGTAATAAATCTGAATTTTACGGGCTGTTTGTGGAATTTTGGAATTGCGAAAATATATGGAAATCGTAACTGCATCTTATTTATTTTTAATAATTTATTATTAGGAACCCCTTGGTTTCCAATTTCTTCGACAATGCCCAAATGGTGGACTTGCTCGGCGGATGTCTGCCTGCAAATTTCTCCAGGAATTGCTGTTGACAAAACTTTATTGATTCAGTTTTCCAAAAAGTGCGAACAATAAACACTCGCTCCTCCAGAGTATACCGATATATTTTCACACGTACGCGAACAGCCACGAACACTCACTATTAACAACCGTATTGTGTAGACACGCTCAGCGAAATGGCATAGCAAAGCAGCAGAGAGGCGCGTTCGGCTGGATAGGAGTGCTCCTTAGTGGCAGACACTTAGGAATGTGTCTGCCACTAAGGTGCACTCCGGCTGGCTGGTGGACAGCGCCAGGTTCAATGCTGTCTGGACGCAAATGGTGGCCACTTCCAGCACATGTTGTGATGTCATCACATTTCGCACGAAATGAGGTAATTCCACTTCAAATTTCATTGCAATATCTTCATTGGTGTACAATAATTTAAGTACTCATTATTTTACGGTAACACAATATACAATAGCTGGTGCATAAAATCGGGGAAAGGTGAAATAGTATCTGGAGCCACAATAACCAAATTTCTTGAGATATGCTGTCCACAACATCCGATCTCGCCTCAAAATCAAATTCTCCGACAGACGAATGGAATTTAATAGATAATCAAACCTCAAGTATCCCCGGGAATCTCTCTTGTTACCATAAATTCTCTGTCAATACAGAAAAAGTGAGAACAGAAATTTTCGTTACTATACGAAAGAAATTGCGGGAAGGTTTCTGAAAATTAAGAATTTTCCGTTAACACCTCTTAGATATCGCAATTTACCTTCAACATAAGGAATTTAGAAAATATCTCTGAAAATTCAGAATTTCCCGTTAACACCTCTTATATATCGCAATTTACCGTTAACATAAGAAAGGAATTGAGAAAATATCTCTGAAAATTCAGAATTTTCCGTTAACACCTCTTAGATATCGCAATTTACCGTCAACATAAGAAACGAATTGAGAAAATATCTCTGAAAATTCAGAATTTTCCGTTAACACCTCTTAGATATCGCAATTTACCGTCAACATAAGAAAGGAATTGAGAAAATATCTCTGAAAATTCAGAATTTTCCGTTAACACCTCTTAGATATCGCAATTTACCGTTAACGTAAGAAAGGAATTGAGAAAATATCTCTAAAAATTCAGAAATTTTTCGTTAACGCCTCTTAAAAAAGACAATTTACCTTTAATATACAAAAGAAACAGCTGAAAGGTTTCTGAAAATTAAAAATTTTCCTGGCTTTCGAAATATCCGTGAAACTCAGGTTTTTTCCCGTCATTTCACGGAAAAGTTTGCGTCAGAATTTATGCTTCGTTAAGACTATTAACAGAACTGTGTGTTTGATGAATGATATACGCCTGCAAAGGACAATTAAATAAAGAGTGGACCCAGTAAGTACGTTTCACTTGACTTCCATCTGGACGCTATTATTTCTAATGATGAATTAGTTAATTCGTATTTGATACACTTCCAACGAAGTGAAACTATCTGGGATTCAGCTGAAGAAGTTCACTAAGCATTAGGGTGAAACAATTTTATTTCTGCAAATTAAGCCATATTTGGCGACCGATATAGTCCTTGACAGTGAAGTTCATGTTACTAGAAACATAAACGTATTCATTAAAACACCTATTATGTCACATCCGGGTAAAACTAAAAAATACACGATTCAGCTTAACACCGTTGCCTGTGTTTAACTAAAAATACATGATTCGGCTTATTGGCCATCGTGTTTTTTTTTTTTTCTGAGGTTTAACGACCACCGTGAGTAACTGATGGGCTATAAACAGTCTTCCGTCCCTAATTTGAGGTAACTAGTTTCGGGGAAGGGAAAAAGCCAAACACACCACCCATGCCTAATCCGGGATTTCTTTTTTTTTTTTTTTGATTGGAGGTTTAACGACCACCGTGAGCAACTCAATGGGCTATAAGCAGTCGCCCGTCCCTAATTTAGGGTCACTGGTTCCAGGAAGGGAGAGAGCCAGTGCCGTAAGACAAACACAACATCCATGCCTCACCGGGATTCGAACCCGGACCCCTTTCGGACGAATGATCAGAGGCCATTGCCTTAGACCACTGCGCCACCAGGGCGGCAATCCGGGATTTCAACCCGGACTCATCTCGGACGGACGGACCAAACACTTTTGAGCTCTGAGTGATCAGAGCGGCAGGGCCAGCTCGCATAGGTTTAACAATGAATACACCACTCGGCTTATCAGCCAGTATTGCCTGGGTTTAATTATAAATAATGATTCGGCTTATGGGCCATCGTCGACCAGGTATAAATAGAAATATGCTATTCGGCTTATGAGCCAGCTTTGCCCGGTTGTCACTAAAAACACATGATTCGGCTTATGGGCCAGCGTTGACCGGGTATAACTAAAAATGCACGATTCGGCTTTGGGCCAACGTTGGTCTGATTTAGCTAAAATACATGATTCGGTTCATGGGCCAGAGAGCTGACCGGCTTTTAACTAAGAATGCATGATTCGTCTGGTCATCGTTGCTTGAGCTTACATAAAATAAAAATGTCTGATTCGGGTTATCAGCTTTACCAGGGTTAAACTAAAAACACGTGATTCGACTTATGGGCTAGTGTTTTTGAGTTTAATTAAAAATACGTGATTCAGGTTATACGACAGCGTTATCAGGGCTTTTCTGATATCATCAATAAGCTATTCTTTACATGAACATTTAATATTAATTCTTTCAATATCTGAAATAATGAAAGCAAAATGTAGGATTTTTATGCAGCGTTTGCCTAACAGCAGGGATTTTGTGTGCATCATCATAAATGAGGTTTTTTAAACCCAAATATCACATACTTTCCGAATTTCCGCTGCATAAAATTAAAAATATATATATATATTATGTTGTTCATCCAGTGTAACACACCATAGCTACGCCTCCCACCTCAATAGTTGTATGTGCGTGCCAATTAAAAATAAACACAGAATTATGTCTTAAATTACGAAAAAAAAAACTAAAAAAAAAAAATGGTTTCCTCCTTACAAATTTAGCAGTTAAATCTGCTTTCCAAGGGTGCAATTGTCCTGCCATCTGCCGGAGCATCTGCTTTTGCTTTTCAGTGTTTCTACGGGGATTAACTAAAACTTAGTTAAAATTCTAGGAATTTGAATTTCAAAAAGAAAAAAAAATCTTCCGGATGCCAGGTGCCTCTGAGAAAGAGGGAGAGTATGCTCGACTTCAAACCTCTACGATCAGTAGTTTTCCCGCTAGGCAAGTAATTTGCCTAGCGGGAAAACTACTAATCGTAGAGGTACACAGACAGGCACGGCAAGGGCATTTTACTCTTACACACAGACATGACGTAAGGGAATAATCACCTGTCGTAATGTCATTTGTGCTATGTAGTGGAGTCTATATTGCACTGCATGCTCGAATTCCCTTTAATATATATTGCAGGACAACTGTAACCGGGGCTTCCATATTTATCAGAAGTGAGGTTCAGTAGCCATTTTAGAAGCAGGGGATTGTAATAATTTTCCTTCAATTCCTGCCATTTTGTTAAGCAGGGCGAAGGCTGTTTAAGTGCGCTTTTCTCACGCGTCCCTTCAAATGAGGGGGTGTTAGATTTATAGTTTCGTCGATGTGAGAAGAGTAGAACAGGACATCATTGCTTTTCCGCAGTCCCAAGGAAGAGAGGAGTTTGTTAGGCGGACACTTTCCTGCGATTGAGTAAGAGAAGAGGGGGCAGCAAAGGCAATAAAAGATCTTTGCGTTTTCAGACAGGAGGCATTTTAGGGTGTGGCTGCGCTTTCTAGGAGTGCATTGGTCTTCACTCTCCGGCGAGGGGACAGTTTTGTAGGGGGTTTTCTCCGAGCAAGAGGACAAGGAACTCGGTTGGAGGAAGAAGGAGATTTTTAGCGAGGTTGGAAGGGCTCGCGAGTTCGTGGGACGATGATAAGTAAGAAGCAATAAGGCCGATGATTAGAGAGACAGAAGGTGATCCGAGGCGTTAATAAAGCAATGAAAGCACGAAAATCACGGACAAAAGCTTGGTGACATTCCCCGCAACATCTCAATAAAAGTCTTCCTCACTGCAAGAACAAAAATTAACTTTAGTCGATTTTTTCATACTTTGTATTCGATTTATCTGCGTCTGCCGGGAGAAATAATACGGGTTAAACCCCATAGACCGAGAAAGCATCAAACGAACCCTCCACACAGGGCGCTGCAATATAAGTCAGCACCAAGCTCTGTAACACAACATCAGTGAGTAGGTGACACAAAACGAACATGTCTCGACCCAAGGGAGTCAAGGAATTAAGAGACTTTCAGAGAGGGGCAATCGGATCGCGGAGCCAGCCAGCGTCTGACTGCTGCAAACTTGCAAATTTCTCTTGCCACAGTTAATCGACTGTTAGTGTACTTCAAGAAGACAGGCAAGGGCGCACCAGAATCACGTACGGGTCGGCCTGGGCGCACCAGAATCACGTACGGGTCGGCCTGGGCAATTACAGAGGTGTCTTCGAGCTGTCAAGCGTTATGTAGAAAGCAATCCTCGTAGCAAGGCCACTGAGTTTGCAGAACAGCTCCAAGTGAATTGCAAAACTGCTAAGCGGTGTCTTCACCGACTTGGCTATAATGGAAGAGCAGCTCGACGTAAACCTCTTTTGCAAGAAGCAAATATTCATCGCAGATTGACATGTAAGACAAACATGATTGACAGACCTTCAGCATTTTGGTACATTGTCATATTCTCTGATGAGTCATGATTTGCACAATTTTCAGACAGTGAAAGGACCTGGGTGTGGCGATTGCCCAGCCAGGAATTCATTTTGAAACACCTGCAGCCAACTGTGAAACGTGGACGTTTTCTAATCATGATATGGGGAGCCATATGCTGACTATTCGTTCAGTCCTCACAGTATGTGAAGGCAACTTTAATACACACAAATATATGTAATCACCCTTGAGAGGGATCAGGTCTCAATTATTTCCAGTGGTGAGATGTCAATGGCAGATGGTGGTTGGGGTAGCCAAAATGACGTTATAGGAGAATATGATTTATTGGCTTTTTTTATGGTTGTGGTGGCAGTGTGGTGACGGGATATGATACGGGAAAGAACGTTTCAAGGATGTCACATAAGGATTGCTGTTAGGGGGTTAGTGGTGAGAATGTTTTTATTTATTGCGTCGGAATTGTTGTTTGCTGTTTCTTTTGTTGTTTTTTTTTTTTGGGGGGGGCTTTTTTGATTCTAGATTGGTACCAACAGTAGAGTTGGGAGCTTTGTGACCTCCGGCTGGGGTGGAAGCGTTTAATCTCTTTCAGTTCCCCCTGTTAATTACAGTAATTACATTGTCTTCAGGGGTTAGAGTAACGTGGGCGCACCAGTGTTTGTAGTCGGGTGACTTAGAGGGGGCGTACAGGTCTTTAGGGGTAACGTGGGAGTTGGGATTATACACTGCTGGCCACCCAAAATGCAACACCAAGAAGGAAGCATCCGATTGGCCTGAAATTCGCAGCATGCGTCGCCCGCGAGAGGACATGCAAACGATTAGCATTGCAGGGCATATGCAAATCATGTACGCCCGGCACGCCACCGAGAAGCACTGTAAGAAGGGTGCACAGAAGGCGGGGTGTAAGTAGTGGAAGTGTGTTGTGCTGCCGGACCTGAGCGTGGGAAGCTTCCTGATGCCTCGTCGCAGAATACGGCAGTCATTCCAGCACGTTTCTGAGTTCGACAGAGGACGAATAGGGGCTTATCGCGAGAGCGGTCTATCGTACCGAGACATCGGCGCCCGTGTGGGACGACATCCAGGCATAGCGAGGTGAGTATGGGTTCGGGGGCTGCAAGAGGGACGGACGGACCGACGTGAGCGATTGCCGCAGCCGCGGCACACCACCGAACAAGAGGACCGGCATGTTGTGCGGCGGGCATTGATGGCTCGCACCGCCACATCACGATCCGTACCGCAGAAATTAGGGTGTGTTGCGCAACAACCTGTGTCAGCACGTACCGTTCGACGTCGTCTGCAGGAGCGGGGACTTGTCGCACGGCGCCCATTACTTCGATTACCATTGACGTTACACCACCGGCGAGTGCGGCGGCAATGGGCTGTTGAACTCCGCACCTGGACTACGGAATGGCACGACATTGTCTTCTCTAAAAAGTCCCACTTCTGCCTGATACACCACCATGGTCGGATCCGCGTATGGCGGCACAACGGCGAGAGACTGTACGACGCCTGCATTATGCATCGCCATACCGGTCCGTCGCCTGGCGTTATGGTTTGGGGCGCAACTGGATATGACACCCTCGCCCCTCTGGTACGCATCGCCGGTACACTCAACAGCCACCGCACCATCTCCAACGTTTTGGAGCCTGAAGTCCTCTCTTACCTACAGGACCTGCCAGCGGCCACGTTTCAACAGGACAATGCGCGCCAGCACGTGGCAGGCATCGTGCAACAATTCTTCACGGCCCACCAGGTTTCACTGCTGCCGTGGCTCGCCTGTTCTTCCGATATGTCGCCCATCGAACATGTCTGCTCACTGATCGGCAACCGAGTCGCCCGGCAAGCGCCACCCGCGGCTACGCCTGATGAACTGTGGCAACGTGTGGAAGCAGCCTGGACCGACATACCCCAAGCCCATATCCAAAGCCTCTTTCGTTCGATGCCGCTGCGTGTAGCGGCCGTTATTGCCAGCCATTGGTGCCACACGAACTATTGGTGTCTGCGTGTTCCGCAAGTCTGATGGGTCTGTAAGCTCAATCGTTTCCTGTTTGTATGTGTTGTAATGTGTCCAGTAAATCTGGCTTTGCTATCTCGTGTCCTTCTTGGTGTTGCATTTTGGGTGGCCAGCAGTGTATTTTCTTGGGGTGACGTGGGGGTTGGGATTATATTTTCTTTTTCTTCAAGGATTTTAGTATTACAAGTGTATATGGCGACGTTTGGAATCAGAGACTCGGTTTTTGGTTCTGTGTTTTCTGTGGTGACAGGTTTCCATGGACTTCATGTAATTATTGGTTCTTTGTTTTTAGTGGTTACGTGAATTCGGGTGATGAAGCGGCATTTGTCTAGAATCCATAATTTTGGATTTGAGGCAGCTGCGCTTGGTTATGACATTTTGTTGATTACCTCTTTGTTAGTTGAGGATGGCGTTCCATGTCATAGGGCAAAATGTACCCAAACATGGCACGAAAAAAACTCCATCTAGAAACTGTCGTGACCAAGCCAGAGCCCTAATATGAACCCGAGTAAACACCTGTGGGCCATATTGGATGGAAAATTACGACGGATGCCACAGAAACCAGCCAACAAAGCACACCTGCTGGCCTCGTTAAGTTAATCGTGGTCTCAAGTTCCGCAGAGCACCATTGCTGATCTCATTTCCCCAATGCCTGACAGGATGAAAGGCATACGTACTGTAAAAAGTATGGTGCTACCAGATATTAAATCCAGCTATAACTACAGCTCCTTCCACTCCAGGCTCACACAAAATATATACAGATTATTAAGAAATCAGGTGTCTATTTACTTATGTCATGTCTGCTGTGAAATCTCTACAGGCACAAGAAGAAGAATCTGATAATCAGGTCATCACAGGAAGGCACTTCATTTTAAAAAATATTTTACATTTTTTGTAAATGCCCATGTACCTCAATTCTATCCGCTTCTTGATCTCATCACATTTGTCCATCATTCTTTCTTACATTAATAAGTTTTCCCAAATTAACGAAGTAGATTAAACATAAGTCATCGCTCTTTCCACGTTTCATAAGTGAGTCACGGAAAAATTCTCATCGGCCGCCACCGGGAATCGAACTCGGGGTCTTCCAGTTACGCGCCGGACATGCTACCACTGCATCACAGCGGCCTCGAATTCTCCGGACTCACATACGACCAACTTCCAAACCACATCTCACGTTGCTTCTTAGATCCCCGCACAATGCTGGGGATTCACCAAAGATGGTAAGCAGCAACTGAACAAAGAGCTATAAGGCTAGAGGATAATTAATACACACAATTGACGTAGACTAGGAACATCAAAAAGAAGTCATTGCTCTTTTCACGTTTTATAATATATGAGTCCGGATAATTCGAGGCCGCTGTGGTACAGTGGTAGCATGTCCGGCGCGTAACTGGAAGACCCTGGGTTCGATTCCGGTGGCGACCCATATGAATTTTACCGTGACTCACTTATAAAGCATGGAAAGAGCGATGACTTCTATTTGATGTTCCTAGTTCACGGCAATTGTGTGTATTAAATGAAGTAGT
This sequence comes from Macrothele yani, assembly GCA_039090855.1. NCBI lineage: Eukaryota > Metazoa > Arthropoda > Arachnida > Araneae > Macrothelidae > Macrothele > Macrothele yani. The sequence continues at coordinate 35,823,063 of CM077011.1, forward strand.
TTACTTTTTCAAATGCTTCGCCTTTCAGAGTGACAATTTCTGGTTCTATTTGAACAAAATCTTAAGTTTATTTTCATGCCAATTTATGAAAAAGCCTGACTTTGCTCGTGTACTTTATTTTCAGTCGTGCGAATTTTTATTCGGTAGATTTTGCTGTTATACAAGGTGAGCCGTATAAAAGAGACCCGAATATAATGAACGACAACAATCAGGCAATGTTACTATACATGGTAAAGAATAGTTGAAATGACAGAAAACAGGAGTAATTTACCTGCGTTGACAACAATTGCTGAAAGTGCTGTCCTCCGACATCAAGACACAACTGCACACGACGGAACATGTTGTACGTAACGCGCCACAACTCATCGGCAGTAATCTGGTCTATGGCATCCGTAATGTTCACTTTTAATTTACCAAGGGTGTGCGGATTAGTTGCGTACGCTTTTCCTTCCAATGTTCCTCCACAGATAAAAGTCACAGGTGGAGAGATCGGGTGATCTGGGCGGCCATAGTCCCTTCAATACAGTTCTGTCCTCCCCAAACACTTCATACACAGCACGTAGACTGTTCCGCGCAGTATTCACCGTTGCACCATCCTGCTGAAAGAAAGCATATGTTCACACTTCTTCTGTAAGTGCGGTAACAAATGGGTTGAACAGTTGCTGAACATAGCGCTGCGAGTTGATGGTGTCAGTGAAAAAGAATGGGCAGACTATCCTCTTCGCAGACACAGCACACCAAACGCCGTCTGTGATTCGTGTCGGTCCAAATCCTGCTGTTTTGCGCATTGACATACCCGGACAGATGAAACCACGCTTCATCTGTTATGTCCAGATGAAACCATGCTTCATCTGTCATGTCCAGATGAAACCACGCTTCATCTGTCATGTCCAGATGAAACCATGCTTCATCTGTCATGTCCAGATGAAACCATGCTTCATCTGTCATGTCCAGATGAAACCATGCTTCATCTGTCATGTCCAGATGAAACCATGCTTCATCTGTCATGTCCAGATGAAACCATGCTTCATGTGTCATGTCCACATAAAACCATGCTTCATCTGTCATGTAATAAAGTGTTATTTCCATTTCACCGCTGACAATGGTTTCCTGAAACCACTTACAATATTGCATCCGTTTTGCATAATCAGAAGTTTTAAATTCTTGGAGCGCCGTAACTTTGTACGGCCGAAAATGCAACACGCAGCTGTACACGCAGAAACAGGTTAGAAGTGGAACAAAGCGGTTTTAACTGGAAACCCGCCAAACAACTTTAACCCGCCTAACAACGTCTGGCCACGGGGCCTCTTTTATATGGCGCACCAGGTAGTTATTCTTCCATTTTCCCAACGTAATTGCCGAAATATTTACCAAAATTAAAAAAAGTACGAGTATATTTAATAATTTGGCTTTAAATTGCACTGAAATCCTATTAAAAGAACCGATCAAAAAATATCGTGCATTTAAATTCATAATTGCCGGCATGACGAGAAACGTTAAATCTCGAGTTTACTGTTTCCTCACCGAATTAAATTGCTCTGAGAAAGTTAAAAACGTTTGCCTTTGAAGCTCTATTGGGGAATAAATTGTTCTTTTATGTTGTGAAGCATTATTTTCGCGAGTCTCACGCAGTTTTATGTTGCTCCTGATAATGTGGCTTTGAATATCCTTAACAATTCACACTTTGCTTTCCCATATAAATTATTTTGCCCCGCGTTCCTAACGAATGTGATTTATTAAATTTTAGGTTGCGTCCTTTTTCATCGATGAAACTATCACGCGAATGTTCTGGGGCATATTTCAAAGGGTGAATCAATGAAGTTTAGACATGTTCTCATTAAATAAAACTTAAAGGTTTTTAAATCTGAAACTTCAGTCATTTGTTCTGGGCAGCGTGGAAACAGGAACACGTGGATGGTTTGTAACGTTGTTCAGATGCTTATTTTATTACCTTAACTCACGAAACGCCAATAACTGATTCAGGAAAAAAGTATAAGGAGCAAGAGAGAGAGAGAGAGAGAGAGAGAGAGAGAGGAGAAAGAAATGAGGTACATAGAAAAATCGGTTCTAGACTAAAAAGAGAGGGAAAGAGCAAAATCGGTTACGGTTTTGAGCGTCGGAACGGAATGATTTACGGTCCGGATCGCCAGCGATGTAATCCCCGGTGTGTAATGGAAAGACATTTTGGCAGACTCTTTTAAAGGAAGCACTTAGGGAAAATGATGATGACTTGAAATAGCCCAACATAAATGATTTTTAAAGATATGCATTCCGAAATTTTATTTATCGGCGTGAAATTTTTTTCCAAACATGCTTTGAATGAGGTGCACAGATGTAGATATGGAAGTATGGGAACAAGAATTTCACCAACGCAAAATAAGTGTTTCTGCACCAAAAGATTCGCCACAAATGCTTCATAAATGTTTGGCCTCTAGAAACCCTTTTGAAGGAGAAAAGGTCCCTTCGTAAAAATGCATCTCAAACTGTGAATCAGAAAAACACTGTACAAATATATCATACGGAAGTGTATGTAGGATGAGCGTTAAATGAAAAATGACATTCATTTTATGCATTATCATCTTCAAAAGTTCTTAATCCACTGCTGGATGAAGGTTTCCCCAAATCTTTTTCGCAATTCCCTTCTCTTCCATGTCATTCCAGCATTCTTTTGAATTTCATCACCAGTCTTCCACGTGGGATATGAGGGGGGAATGCCCATGGAAAAAATACCCACTTTTCGAAAATTGGAAAAGATGCCCGCATCTTGAAAATAGGAAAGTGCACCAGTTCTTGAGCATTTGTTTTCTTACACGTCTGTTAGAAACACGAGATCTGTTTTTTATTTCCTGAAGAAAGATCTTAACCTCAACTGAGTAATCGACAAAACAAGCCAGAACATTCCCCCTGCTGAACGACATAAAGTTTTTTATTGGGGGTTTAAAGACCACTGTGAGCAGCTCAGTGGGCTATAAGCAGTCTCTCATCCCTAATTTAGGGCTACTGGTTCCAGGGAAGGGAGAGAGTCAGTGCCGCAAGGTAAACACAATATCTATGCCTCATTGGGATTCGAACCCGGACCCGTCTCAGACAAATGATCAGAAGCCATCGCTTAGACCACTGCACACCGGGTTGGACCATATGAAGTTGACTAGAGTTACAAAGACATCGTAAAGTGTGTTCCCAAAATGGCAGAAGAAGCTCATTGTTAGGAGGAACAGAACAATTCGTAAAAATTGAATAAATATTATCAAGAGTCAGTAACGTGTTTTCTCATACATTGTGCATAAACCGGAGTGAGTTTTACGATATAGTAAACTGGAGGCAAGGTGACTGGAAAGGAATGCTGTGCAGGTAGTCCATCTGTTTTGTATAAACCCAAAGATGCACTCACTCACTCTTCTACCAGCAGCAGTTAGAGTCGCAATATTAGATGGCATGCGTCATTATGCTGGAAACGGGCTTTTGGTAATCTTGATCCTTTACGTGATGTAGTTTTTCATTGTCTAGCTGAATTTAAGGGAAATCTAACATCAATAAAAGATAAAGAGCGAGCCGAAAATCTCCCGACCGCCGTGAATGAGGAAAATTTTAAAAATAAATAGTGTTGGGATAACAAGGTGTAGAGGCTTCCCTGGTCGCGCAATGTTTCACCAATCTTCCACAGTCATCTTCGAATGAAAAAACAAGTTAGTAAAATCATTCAATACATTGATTATGATACGCTTTCCAACATACCAGAAATTATTACTCAAGTTATATGGATAATGGCTGTGGAATAAATCTCGCTCCTGTGTCCTGACCTTTGACCCCATTTCGATTATGTTCAACAGAACCAGTTCACTATACCTCCGAAATAACATGATAAAGGTTTTTTGCAATAGAAGCAGTTTTACGCAAGTTATGAGAATAATGGCTGTAGAATAAATCTTTCTTTTGTGCAATGACCTTTGACCCCATTTCGTTGATATTCAACAGAACCGGTTCACTATACCTCCGGAACAACATGGTAACGTTTTGTCGCAATCGAAACTTTTTTAGGTAGGTTATGGTGCACAAGGGCAATGAAATGGATCCCACTCCAGTGTCCTGAACTTTGACCCCATTTCACCCATTTTCAATAGGGTTGGTCCCCAGTGGCTCCCTACCACATGCTAAAATTTCATCGAAATCGAACCATTTTTACGCAAGTTATGACGCATAAGGGCAATGGAATATATCCCAGCCGCCACGGTGGCGCAGTGGTCTAAGGCGCTGGCCTCTGATCATTCATCCGTAAGTGGTCCGGGTTCGAATCCCGGTGAGGCATGGATGTTGTATTTGTCTTACGGCACTGGCTCTCTCCCTTCCCTGGAACCAGTGGCCCTAAATTAGGGACGGGCGACTGCTTATAGCCCATTGAGTTGCTCACGGTGGTCGTTAAACCTCCAATCAAAAAAAAAATCAAAAAAAGAATATATCCCGCTCTTATACCCTGTCTGACCTTTGACCCATTTCGCCCATTTTCAATAGGGTTCGTGCCCAGGTGGTTCCCTACCACATAAAAGTTCATCGAAATCGAACCATATTTACGCATGTTATGACGCATAAAGGCAATGGAATGGATCCCGCTTTTATGTCCTGACCTTTGACCCCATTTCGCCGATTTTCAATAGGGCTCGTGCCCAGGTGGTTCCCTACCACATACTAACATTTCGTTGAAATCGAACTATTTTCACGTGAGTTATCGTGCGGACTGACGGACGGACAAAGCTGGAGCTTATACGCTTCTTTAACCTACGGTTGGAAAGCGTAAAAAAATTATATCAGTGCTTGCCTCGCAGTTTCACTGAAGCTCAAAAAACATATGCGCTTAAAATGATGCCACCAAATGCTGAAATGGTTCGAAAACAGCTACTATCGTTTTATTCTTCTCATCATTGCAGGAGGCGAGTCGTGGATCTACTAATCTGGCCCCAAAGCCTCAGTCGTCGATTTGAATTTTATCAGATGACAATCCACCTATCAGGGTGAAGAGCCTAACCTTTTAACCGACTGGAACGAATTGAAAAAATGAGATGAAATCATCTCGAACGAATGTATTCGCTCTATAAGAAGTGAGTCGAACGTAGCTGGTAAGCGTGGACCCCCGCATCAGAAAGCATTGCTTTCCCCTTATTTTTTTTATTCAAAGCGATAATTCGGGGAATAATTTATATTAATCCTTTCTGATTGACTACCTGTCGAAATCAATACAGAACGACATCGAACCAAAAAGGAAGAGAGGAGGGCAAAGATTTTTGATTCATTTGTTTCTTCTGAGTGACGTGATGTCCGTGTTAGGGAGACTTGCCTTTCCCCATTATGTCTTGGGTCATGGAGTAGAGAATAATGGAGTAGAAGGGAGCGTTTATCATTAGTGACATATTTATGGTCGGTAACAAGATGAATGGCGGGGAATTACTTTTCCCTAGCTATCGTAAAACTTGCTCGCTACGTGAAAATTTCTGTTTTAGAAGCGCAGAATATTTTGACCACGATTTGGTTCAAGTTCATCGGCCGCTTAAAGGGTTAATAAGTGCTGTAAAGAAATTGGTAGCAGCACTAAGAAGCGTTTGAAAAATGCTTGTAACCTTAAGAAGTGTTGGAAAGAAAATGGTCGAACCTTAGAAGTGTTGTGAAGAAAATGCTCGTAACCTTATGAACCCAGCAAAAACACAGTGTTGGGAAACTGCTGGCCACCAGCTGCCAGTGATGGGTCACTGTTGGCTGAAATCTGTAGCTCACGTCACGGTAGCGGTCCGTTGGTAGCAGCGGCTCAGTTTCAAGCGAAAACTCGCGTGTGGCAAATCAGTGTAGTCAGCAGAGGGCTCGCTTCGCACACAGACTGTCCTTGGTTCGTTTCCAGCCAGATCCCAACGGGTGTTTTTCAAGACCTGTTGAGAAAATTTTCCCAGCGTGGTGCCGTTATGCAGAAGTTTTGTAAGGGGGTAAAAAGTAGTTGTGGTTTTGGGAAACTGCGGTTATCTTTTTTCAATGACTGCTACTGGGAAATTGGAAGACAAGATTCGGCAAGCCATCAGTTACGTCACGTGATCGCCGGCAGCCACTGCCGGGAAACTAGAAGACTACATGAGGCTAGCCATCATTTATGGCACATGCTTGCAGGGCCGCTGAAGGGCCACTGCCTGTGATGGATAACTGATGGCCCTGTTCCGGCAGATGACAACTAATGGGGCGCCAACTGTTGGCCATCTGCTGGCCCATGTGGTGGCCGCCGGGACACTTTATTGACGGTTGGGCGGCAGCAACATAATGTTGGGCAACTGCTGACACTGCTGGCTGCCAGTGCTGGCCCCGCAACCCTCTTTTGTTGAGAAGTGGTGGAAAGAGATTGGTTACAACCTTAAGAAATTTTGAAAGAAAATCCTTGCAACCTTAAGAAGTGTTGGAAACAAATGGGTTGCAACACCTTAAGAAGTGTAGGAAAGAAAATGGTTGCAACCTTAAGAGGTTTTCGAAAGAAAATTCTTGCAACCTTAAGAAGTGTTGGAAAGGAAATGCTTGCAACCTTAAGAGTGTTGGAAAGGAATTAATTGCAACTTTAAGAAGTGTTGGAAGAAAATTGGTTGCAACCTGAAGAAGTGTTAGAAAGAAAACAATTGTAACCTTAAGAAGTGTTGGAAAGAAAATGCTTGCAACCTTAAGAAAGGCTGGAAAGGCAATTGGTTACAACCTTAAGAAGTATTGGAAGGAAACTGGTTGCAACCTTAAGAAGTGTTGGAAAGAAGTTGTTTGCAACATAAAGAAGTGTCGGAAAGAAGTTGGTTGCAACTTTAAGAAGTGTTGGAAAGAAAATTTTGCAACCTTAAGAAGCGTTGAAAAGAAAATGGTTGGAACCTTAGGAAGCGTTGGAACGAATAGTTGCCGATTGAGACTCTAGAGTGCGACGTGGTCATACGGATGATCTTGCTACCATCCGTGAGCGTCATGTCGCTCCTCAGCCTGATGTCATGGTTTAGGCGGCTATCAATTTCAGCGCCCTGTCACCGTTCGTAAGCCCAGTGGGTACAATGACAACACAACGATACGTTGATTAGGTCTGCAGCCCTTTTTGCTACCGTATTTCCGTGGTATCCCCTATGCCCGGTTTCAACAGGATGATGCCAGCTCTCACACTGCCAACATCAGAAAACAGTGCTTAGAAAGTGTCGGGGTAAGCGCAGTTCCCAGACTTCTTCCCAATAAAGAACGTGTGGAACGCCATTGGCAGACGAGTTAACACCTCAGCCAATACAGAACGTGTGGAACGCCATTGGCATACGAGTTAACACCTCAGCCAATAGAGAACGTGTGGGTTCCCTCGCAATACGACAAATTGTGGACGCAGATCAACGACACATGGTCAGCGACACTTCAGAACCTCTCCCGGGAAATTTTCCACTCGCTGCATACCGTGTTGCCGAATGTATAGCCCAGCATGCAAATCATACGACTGGCCACATTATACTGTCATTTCACCCATCGTATTTATGTAATCCCTCAGAAATTAAATCACTTCTTTCACACCTACTTGCCTACATGTGGTGAAAGTTTCGTCTGATTTCGTGCATTCCTTCATAGTGTAGTATTTTCTATGTCGAGCAGTGTGTATTTTGCCCCGAAATTTCCCCGTTTCGAGTTAATACACTGCTGGCCAACCAAAAATGCAACACCAAGAAGGACACGAGATAGCAAAGCCAGATTTACTGGACACATAAGAACAGATACAAAGATGAAACGATTGAGCTTACAGGCCCGTACGACTTGCGGAACACGCAGACATCAATAGTTCGTGTGGGCCCCATGGCTGGCAATAACGGCCGCTACACGCTGCGGCATCAAACGAAAGAGGCTTTGGATGTGGGATTGAAGTATTTCGGGCCAGGCTGCTTCCACACGTTGCCACAGTTCATCAAGCGTAGCCGCGGGTGATGCTTGCCGTGCCACTCAGTTGCCGTGTTCGATGGGTGTCATATCGGGAGAATAGGCGAGCCACGGTAGCAGTGACACCTGGTGGGCCGTGAAGAACTGTTGCACTATGCGTGCCACAAGCGGGCGCGCATTGTCCTGTTGAAACGTGGCCGCTGGCAGGTCCTGTAGGTAAGGGAGGACTACAGGCTCCAAAACGTCGGAGATGTAGGGGTGGCTGCTGAGTGTACCGGCGATGCGTACCAGAGGCGTGCGGGTGTCATATCCAATTGCGTCCCAAACCATAACGCAGGCAACGGACTGGTACGGCGATGCATAATGCAGGCATCATACAGTCTCTCGACGCGGTGCCGCCACACGCGGATCCGACCATCGTGGTGTTGCACCCAGAAGCGGGATTCGTCGGAGAAGACAGTGCCGTGCCATTCAGTAGTTCAGGTGCGGCGTTCAACGGCCCACTGCCGCCGCACTCGCCGGCAGTGTAACGTCAATGTCAATCGGAGCAATAGGCGCCGTGCGACAAGTCCCCGCTCCTGCAGACGACGTCGAACGGTACGTGCTGACACAGGTTGTTGCGCAAGACACCCTAATTCCTGCGCTTACGTTCGTGATGTGGCGGTGCGACCCGTCAATACCCGCCGCACAACCTGCCGGTCCTCTCGTTCGGTGGTGTGCCGCGTCTGCGGCAGTCGCTCACGTCGGCCCTTCCGTCCCTCCTGCACCCACTGAATCCATACTCGCCTCACTGGGGCTAGATGTCGTCTCACACGGGTGCCGATGTCTCGGTACGATGAACCGCTGTCAAGATACGCCACTATTCCTCCTCTGTCGAACTCCGAAACGTGCTGGAATGACTGCGGTATTCTGCGACGAGGCATCAGGAAGCTTCCCACGCACAGATCCGGCAGCACAACACACTTCCACTACTTACACTCTGCCTTCTGTGCACTCTTCTTATAGTGCTTCTTGGTGGCGTGCCGGGCGCACATGATTTGCATATGCCCTCCAATGCTAATCGTTTGCATGTCTTCTCGAGGGCGACGCATGCTGCAAATTTAAGGCCAATCGGATGCTTCCTTCTTGGTGTTGCATTTTGGGTGGCCAGCAGTGTATTATACACTGCTGGACAATTGCTAAGGACGGATCATAAACGGCTATATAGCGCATAAAAAAGTAAGTGTGGTTGGATGCCAAGTGAAATAAAATAATGTCAGAATGCCAGGACATTACAAGAAAGACAATATATGGTGCTCTGAAATCCAGAAGGCTTTGGAACGTGTTCAAGGGACAAACAGGCCATTTTGTGCAGAATACCTAAACGTGAAAAAATTGCAATTACCGTCCGCAAGCGTTCCGGCGTAAGATGTCAATACGGGATATGGCCACCATGGAGGGCGTTGCAAGATTCCACACGTCGTGTCATGCTTTGCACAACATCATCAAGCAGCTGTTGGGGTAATTTATCCCATTCCTCTGTCAGTGCACGGATGAGGGTGTCCTTGTTTATTGGAGGGCATTGGCGACCAACAAGACTCCTCCCAAAAGCATCCCACACATTTTCAATGGGATTCAGATCTGGAGAATGTGCTGGCTATACGAGGCGTTGAATATCCTCGCTCTCAAGACACTCCTGGACAGCGACTGTTCGATGACATGTTGCGTTGTCGTCCATGAAAATGAATCTATCACCGACAGCACCACGGAACATGCGAACATGAGGTAGCAGAACATCATTAATGTATCGTTGGCCAGTCATAGTCCCAGTTGGAAGCACATAGAGGGACGTACGGCCATTGATCATGATGCCAGCCCATACCATGACACTACATGTCAGATATCGGTCCCTTCCTGTATGTTTGCTGGACAATATGCAGTACCACTATCACGCCAGATCAGCTGTCTTCGACAATCAGACGATAGACTGTATCTACTCTCATCTGAGAAGAGGACAGCAGACCAGTCGTTATCAGTCCAATTGCGATGTTGATGGCACCATTGCAAACGGGCGGTACGGTGACGTCTGGACAATGGGATGCCCACAACAGGAAGGCGGGCGTATAGTCCTCCTTCATGCAAACGTCTGGCGACAGTTTTTCGGGAGATCCGCTTGCCAGTAGCAGCCATAAACTGATTTGCTACCTCACTAGCTGTGCTGCGCCGGTGTCTTTTTGTTGATAGCACTATGTACCGATCTTCTGCAGGTGTCGTACTGCGAACACGACCTCTCCCGTGGCGTTTGCTACACTCTCCATTTCTTTGAAATGATTTCCAAAGCCTTGAAACAACACTGTGGCTGACGTCGAACTCCCTGGCAACATCTGTTATTTTTCGCCCTTCTTCAATCTTGCCAATAATACGGCCACGCGTAAAATCATCTAGGTGATGTCGGGAAGACATACTGAAAATTGCAAGTTCGTCAATTGATTCTTTCCCTTTCAACTTTGCGTTTGAACAACAACGGTCAATACGCGTCAAATCCTTTATGTCTCTTATCAGCGCTATGACGTCAGGAACAAGTTCGGCAATCCAAAATTTGCATACGCACAACACGTCTTACTGTATCCCGCACTTATGCTAATTTCCACATTTTCCTGCCTTCCATTTTATGGTTGCTATCGTTGCTATTGTCATCCGTCCTTAGCAATTGTCCGGCAGTGTAGTAGGCACCTTTCCATTATTAGACAACTGTAAATATTAAATGCCATCAGCTTAGAAAAAAAAAGCTGTTCCGTTCCATTCTGTATCTCTCCCTATTTTTTTTATAAAATGTATATCATTTCTTTTTATGAGCAAAAAGCTGCTCTCCAGTTATGTGAGCCTTCACCTTCAGCAAATTAGTATGCAGTAATAAACAATCATAATTAAACCTTGATGAAGGTTGTCCATTTTTGTGAATTTGTTTGCGAATGTTTAAGTTCACGAAGCACTACACGGCCTTTGTTACTTCTCAATGGTACAGAATACTTCATTCGTAATAGATCATTCATTGAATGTTCGCGGAGCACTAGCAATGAGTATGCTGATTGTTTTGTTAGTTAAGATTAATTCTCTATGATTACATATGGCGCTGTATTTATACAGTAATCGTAGAAATAATGTATAATTGAACTGACATTAGGAAGCCAAACGAACTGTTTTCTGTTGTACGTCATTTTCAAATATAATGTCTTTCCCCATGAAAAGGGCAAATCCCACTTCGCACTAAATTTAAAACAGATTTAAGTCATTGATGTTAAATCTTCAAAAGCATGTTTTTTTTAAACCATATATAAGTAGTACCTACTAGCTAAAGCATTGACAACTGATGTTACTTTGATGAAATCCGCTTTTTGGTACGATATCGTATTCGTAGTTTATACACCAACTAGCAAAAATGGAGAGCGTCACCACTGAACGATTTTTTATTTCATTTTACAGCTCCATTGAAAAGTGTTTTTGCATACATTTTTATCTTAGCATAATAAATACACAGTTGACGTCTGTTAGGAACATCAAATAGAAGTCATCGCTTTTTCCACGTTTTGATAACTAAGTCACGGAAAAATTCTCATCGGCCGCCACCGGAAATCGAACCCAGGGTCTTCCAGTTACGCGCCGGACATGCTTCCCCTGCATCATATGATGATAATTTTTCCGTGACTCACTTATAAAAACGTGGAAAGAGCGATGACTTCTGTTTGATGTTCCTGGTCCACGTCAATTGTGTATTTATTATTCATTCGCCTTCTAGTTATTTGTTCAGTTGTTGCTGTTCATCTTTGGTGAATCCCCAACATTGTGCGGGGCTCCAAAGAAGCAACCCGTCAGGTCATTTTTGGCAGTTTGTCTAATGTCAGTCTGAAGAATTTGGAGGCCGCTGTGGTGCAGTGGAAGCATGTCTCGCGCGTAACTGGAAGACCCTGGGTTCGATTTCCGGTGGTGGCAGATGAAAATATTTTCGTGACTCACTTATAAAAACGTGGAAAGAGCGATGACTTCTGTTTGATGTTCGTGGTCCACGTCAATTGTGTATTTATTATTCATTCGCTTTCTAATTATTTGTTCAGTTGTTGCTGTTCATCTTTGGTGAATCCCCAACATTGTGCGGGGCTCCAAAGAAGCAACCTGTCAGGTCGTTTTTGGAAGTTTGTCTAATGTCAGTCCGGAGAATTTCGAGGCCGCTGTGGTGCAGTGGAAGCATGTCCGGCGCGTAACTGGAAGACCCTGGGTTCGATTCCCGGTGGTGGCAGATGATAATTTTTCCGTGACTCAGTTATAAAAACGTGGAAAGAACGATGACTTCTATTTATTTATCTTAGCATTTGTAGCCACAACATTTAAAAAATTTCCTAATACCAATGTGTGAGAAAAAAAAATTAGAGCTGTGAGAAGCAAGGATTTTCAAATATTACATTGAGTGGCTTCTTACAGAGTCGCAATCAATTTTATTTAAAAAAATATTCTATGAACAAAAAAGATTTATTTGGGCAACTCTGTTATTTTTAAGAATATTTTGTTACACAACACTGATCGTAAGTTATCGGTTGAGCTAAAGCGATACAAAAACTGAGATAATGAGAATGCCATGAGTTTTACATCAGCTCATGTAAGAAATGTGAATATTAAAGGATGTTTCCATCAGAATTACAAGGCTCTAGCTTTGCTCCGACGTTACCACAACATCTTTGAATTTCCTATTTCATGGGAGCTATTTTATAAAATTGTGGGCAATCGAAAAAAAAAAAAAAAGAAAAAGAAAAAGCCAAATGCTGTATTTCTATCAAGGTGTGTTAAGGGTGAGCAGGGCCGTAGCTATAGACAGGGCAGGGGGGGGCAATGGTCATTCCAGGGGCGTAAATTCCTGCTCTGGTGGATGAAAAGATAAAAATTATAACTAAAAAAGGAAGTTACACCTTTCAGCATTTTTTTAAAGACTTTAGTTAGTCTCATACACTATTCCATATAGTTAACAAGGGTACAGAGTAACATACACCATGAGTTGTGAACATCTGATATCAATGAAGGGAATTTTCCAAAACAGTGATTGGAGTCATAGAAATTAATATGCTGATATGCCTAACCTCCATGACCTTTCCGAACATTTCGTTGGAATGAAAAGCTAATTAATCATTTGTGCTCTGCTGCAGTAAGTTCTCTGATCGTTTAACCTTGAAATGAATTTTTCCAAGCCCTACCCCTAAAGCTTCTTCCTATTGTTGTGTTCACTATCCGATACTCATTCGTTCTGCGCTGGTTTGTTTTTCGTTCTGCATTTTGTGGTGTGTTGTGTTGTTGGCTTTCGCATAACATTTACGCTTTACATGGTATTTACAACTTGTGGTTCTTGGGTATTTATCTAGTTTTTACATTTTTAATAAAATTATGTTAAGAAACTGAAATGTGGGTTTTGAACAATCATATTACTAACTATAACGGCGATGTGTGAGAAAGTACACACCAGGTATTGTTTGAATGGAACTCGAAGGTGCGCAGTTCTGAACTCGAAAGGGTGTAAGTTTATGTCTCGCCCTTCTAGATAAGGAAAAGCTTGCTACTGTCCTGAGCGTGAGAGTGCTATCAGCGAGTTTCCAAGTGATCAATGAGACAGGTCAGTGTTATTACTGTGTGCGCTATTATGTTTAAATGCTGTTAAACATTTGAGTTTGAAGTGTGCTGCGTGTTACATAAGTCTCTCAGTATTCCTGCTTAATATAATATCAATAGCGAAAGTTTTCTGCAGTGCCATTAGCGGATTAAGGCTGTCTTTCGAACCTACAGTCAACAATGGTAGGAACGGAAATTCACATTCTAGAATACAACAACTGAACGAAAAGTTTTGAAAATTGGTGACACGATTGCAATAAAATTGAACGTATGACATACATACTGCGAAAATTCGAGGTATTTATATGCGTAACATAGTAACTTTAATGTAACGGTATATGGCGTCATCAATATTCGAAATATTCGTTTGGAAGAAAATGAAATATAAAAATAAACGTTCCGTAAATATTTATTTCCGTAACCGAAATAAGCACAATAGTAGTGCCATCTGATGTTCAGAGTTGGAAACGGATCAAATATTTTGAACACGGACTCAACCCGGACAAATCTGCTTTGAATTATAAATTCCAATGTATCATCATCATCTTCATTGTCAATCATTATCAATCCACTGCTGGATGAAGGTCTCCCAAGTTTCTTACACAACGGACTGTCTTGCGCTAGTCTCCCATGTGGTCTTCTGGGTCTTTTCCTGTCCCTTGGAATCTAGTTTAAAATGCCGGTGTTCATCGGTGGTCCGTTCTCCTGGCAATATGTCCAACCCATTCCCATTTCAGGGATTTTACTCTGATCATGATGTCTTCCACTCTTGTCATTTTCTTTATCCACGAGTTCTACTTCTTATCTTTCCTGGTTGCTGGTTGGTTGGTTGATTTTTATGGCGCAAGGGTCATGTTTGATCTAAGAGCGCCATTTCTGGTTGCACCAAGCATATACTGTATCTCTCTACGCTTCTGTCAATTGTCTGCAGTCTTTGTCTGTTTTAGTTAAGGTCCACGCCTCTGTTCCGTATGTAAGCACTGAAAGAATGTATTGATGAAACACTTTTGATTTAAGACATAATTACATATTGGTCCTAAAAATCGCACTGTTTCTTCCAAAAGCTCTCCCATATACGCCAATTAATTTCTTCATCAATGTGACACTCGCTTGATATCTGCTGTCCAACGTAAATGCAGGAACTGGTTATCTCCAGCTTTTTCCCAATCAAATGATAAATCTCCATTCCTTGTAAAAGCATTGTACATCAGTTTTGTCTTCTGAAAGTTCATTTTTAGTCCCACTTCTTTACATTTCTCAGCAAGTTCCTAGATCAAAGTCTGCAGCCCTGAAGTATTATTTCAAAGACCTCTGAAAGGTTCTTTGAAATATTTTTTCCTTTCGGAAATAAAGTAGAAGTAAAACCGGGTTGAAATCGGGTCAGGAACACCTTGAGCCCGACCCGTTTGACCCGCAATATATTGCTGACCCGGTGACCCGTTAACCCATGACCCGTTCCCATCTCTGCTGCTGTTTTCAAAATAAATCTAGATTTTTAGCAAACCCATAGAACCAATGGACCTACATTGAAAATTCACATTCTCATAAACTTGGAATATTATAGATATACATCTTTCTTCCAATGTTGTGCATGCAATGAATTAAACGTTTTGCTGTATGTAAGTTCAAAGCTAAGTTATAGCTATTTAGATTTAAAATAGTGAAGATATTTTTCTAAAATTCACGCTAATGCATAAATGAATGACTATATCTCAGCAGTGTTTGGGAATTTCACTTAATTTTTAGTTCATTGTATGGATCAGTGGTGTATGTTCTAGGCTAGTTGCGAAGCCTAAAGAATGCACAAATAAAAGTCAACTAAATACGTATACACAAATAAAAGTCAATTATCAATAGTATTAAGACATGTCGATGCTTTTGCTGCGAAAAACAACACGTGCGTATTCGCTTCTTTGACTCAGTCTGGAGAGCGAAGCCAACGGCATAACGCAACCAGCTCTCCAGAGTCTTCGTTGTTCTGATTCGAAGACCTTCGATACGATCACCTACTAGCGTTTCCATGACAGCATTGAATGAGCGTATGGAGAGGAATCGATCATTACTTTGCGCAACGATTCGCTCAGAAAAGGGAAGACTTCGACTACCTCAGTCACCTGCATTTTCCCGCCTGTAGCGGTACGTGTTTCGCGAGAGTTGTTTCAGTTTGTGTGAAATGTCGATGAATTAAAATCAGTGCTATTGTATCTTAAATTCGTGGCTTTGTTGTGTTTGAACTGTTTTGGTTAATTTTCTGAAAGCTTCCCTGAAATCTACGGTCAGAACTTAAAGAACTCTATGCTTCAAATTTTGATACAGCTCCACTAAAAATGAACTGAAGGTGTTTTATTCCCTTGATGAACACAAAAATAAATCAGTAAAAGACATTACTTGTTACATAAAGTTTAATAAATTAGACATAGTGTTTAGTGAGGTGTGCAAATTAGCAGACCTAATGTTAAAGTTTCCATCAACAACTGCAACTGCCGAAAGAAATTTTTCTGCATTAAAAAGAATCAAGTTTTATCTTAGAGCCACACACGGACATTTATATTCGTGCAACTTGGCTGATTTGTCAATAGAGAAAATCATTATTTTTAAAGATGAAAAACTACTTCGAAGAAAGTTTTCATGAAAACGTAACACTCAAGTTCACGCAAAGGGAAAAAAGAATGGAGTTATAAAGTGTTCAAATCCTAATCCTCAAAATCATTTGGTATCATGTTAGCAATAGCATGTACCTAAACTAAATTACTTCTATTACTTAACAATTAAAAATTAAACTTCGCAATTTTTAAAAAAGCAGTACTGTAGGGAGGACGGGTGAGATAGCCTAGGTCTCGGACCCAAGATACGCCTTTGGTACACATAGTAGTCGTCATACTGATGAAAAATGTTTATCATATATCCGTAACTTTTTGATTTAGATCGTCTACCGTAAAAAATAAATTTCATTAAATTCCTTCTAAAATTTCCCGATTTCTTCAAAATTTATATTGATATAATTTCTTTTTCCATCCTTTATGTGTTTTTGTGTGTCAACCTTCCTAAAAACGTATTCAAAATACTCAGTCCTGTATGTTTTAAAAAAAGTGTCCTGAACGTAGTCAGATACCTTAAGAAGTTTGAAATGTGAGAACGATTATAAGATAGCATCTGTATTTGCCGCTGAAGTGCGTAAGCGCAGATGCTATCGAATTCAAGATAAATTTTATTCCGTATAATGGTTTCTAAATATCCGATTGAAAAAAAAATTATTTCTTCCAGTACCATTTATAACGAAAACTATTTTGGTTACTATTGTTCTTCTCAAGCAGTGCCCAATTTTTCTGCTAGGGGCGTAACGATAAATTGCAATTTTGCCGATGTCTCCGCTTCTAAAAGTCCGACTTAACAAATTATTTTTGCATCATATACAGCTCCCGCCTGAAAAAGTTTTGCACACAATTTCTAATTTTTGAGAACGGTTTAACCACTAGAGAACATAAGTTTATATTTATATTTCTGACATATTTGCAGCAATATCCGCGCTTCTGAAGACTCGGTTGAAAAAATTATATTGTGGTAAGATACCGCACATCACGAAACACCTTTTGAGAATACCCTCTGCTTAAATTGATTTACAGTTTTACCGCCAGTGGCATAGTAGTACAGCTTACGTTCCACGATATCTCGGCTTTTATTAATCTGATTTGAAAAATTCGTTTCACTGGCTCTTTCCCTTTCCTAGAACTAGTTTTCCAAAATTTGTGAGGGGCGACTGCTTATAGCACAATAGTTATCGTTACCCCCCCCTTCCCCTCGCAAGTTAAAAACTGTACTAAAAAACAAGGTTTCGAAATCTCAGAACCATTTCGAACTTATTCCTGTTATTTCTCTATTTAAGTTCATTCAAAGGAAGTTTTTCAGACACCAGTAAACAGTTTGAAGCTCCTTCTATTATTTTGTAAAAGGACTAGGTGAAAACCCGTCAGTAATTACGGGATAATATAAGATGTGTAGAGTAATTTTTTAAATCAATAACGATGTTCTGACATATTTCTAGTCCCATTAGCAGTACGTGTCTGTTCTAACTTATCTTCTTCACGTTTGCAAATCGTGTTTTGTATAAAAAATTTATTCTTTTCATTAGTACGTACAGATTTTTTCCCCTTCAAACTAGCATGGTTACACAAACACAGAAACAATGTCACAGCTTTGCAAACATCATTTCGTCAGAATTGTCGACTAATGTGTTTGACTGTTTCTTTCCCGTGATGCCATCTGACGAAATGAAAATGTTCTCCCAATTGTTCATTACTTTTTGCGCTGCGAGCTAGAAAAGCGCAAGGCGAAAGCTTATATTTACATAGGTATTCACGTATACCGGCGGAAAACGCCGAACTTCAGAAGCATCGCTACGTCCTTAAGCATTGCGTCATTACCACTTTGATTGTAGCCTGTCTTTTCACCCAATGAGAAGAGAGCGCTAAAAATAGCTGCGTCACCATGGCAGCAGGTCACGGGATTAGAACTTTTCTATGCGGTTACCGCTAAAGACAGAGGAAGCCGTTCGTTCCTTTCCTTTGCGCCTTTAAAAAAAAACTTAAAAATCAGAAAACAATTTTTTCTTATTTTTTTTTAAAGAGAGATGATAGTTGTGAGTTTATGCTGTAAAAATTGCAATGCGTTATGATTTATTGCTTGCCATATATCCCTTTTTTTTAAATGGATCCCATTGCGAAATACAGAATTTTGTGAAATTCAAAATTTTAATTTCTCGTAAACTAAATTGAAATTCAAAAAAAGACCGACGAGGTGCAAAACTTAGCCATGGCTCTACATGCCTACAAAGTGACGTCGTTCTGTTGCTGTTAGTGTGTCCGAAACGCGAACTGATAGCTCTTTTTCGCTTACCTTAACTTTGAAATACAATAGCTCTTGAAGTATCGCCAGAATCTAAAAACGGTTTATTTCAGCGTGTTCTCCAAACAATTCTCTACAAACGACAGAAATTTCATATTTTTGTGTCCAATACTTTTTGCGATGCGAGCTAGGAAAAGCACCAGTGTAGCGAAATTTCTAAAACAGCAGCAACGGCAGTTAATTTTTTTAGAATAGAGAGATTTGTATTTTGGTAATAGGAGCAAACTAGCGCCATATATAGGGCTAGAATTCTTATGACATAAAACTTGCTAGAAAATAACCTATAAAAATGCATTTATGGCCCAAAATACTAACAAAGATGCCCTATAAAACCAAAAAATGACCTAACAAATGCGCATTTATACTTTATTTCCTTGCAAAACGAACTAATTGAAAAAAAGGAGAGGTGCCTCAAACAAAACAAAAAGAATTTGAAAAATATATTTTAATTTGTTGATTGTTGTGTCAGCGTAAAATTCGTTATTTTACAAAAGAACACGTGACCAATAAAAAAAATATAAACAAGAAATATGAATTAATTGTTTTACACTTACTGTGCCAAACTGAAAATTTATTGTTCGAAAGCATATCCTATAAGACAAAAAAAATTTTTTTTTATTCAGTTTAACTATTTACAGTTTCTATGCCAAACTAAAAATTTATTTTTCAAAAACGTGTCCTATAAGACAAAAAAAAAAAACTTTAAAAATACAATTTAACTGAAAGTTTGAGTTTCACTAAAAACAATTTATTTGAATATTTTTAGTTTGCCATGGCAAACTAAAAGTTTTTATTTCATCAGTCTAGAACTGCGATGCACATCAAGAATCATATGCAGATTTTCAAACGAAAACTATTTTCTATTACCTGCCAACGAAGCTTTAAACATTAAAAAGCTTCTTTCCACTTCTACTGAAACCACAGGATCATGCCTCAAATAAAGTGTCATTTCGTTCAGTCTTCTGAAATTTCACCAAGGGAAAAGTTACTCCCCGGCAGCACATCTGCAATTAAGCACAGCTTTACAGACCCTAATTGCTCAAATTTCTTTTCCACAGGTTTTTCCACTTTTCCAGTCACAATTTCTAGGTCATTCATAATTTTCTTCATCAGATCTACACTATATTAACAAAAATCACCGGACACCTAAAAGAGAAACACAACATAGCATTTATTGACATGTATTAGTACGGTGTCGGTTCACCTTTGGCCTTAATGCATGCACTGACCCTTCGAGACATGCTTTCGACAAGGATTTGGAACACAGCGATAGGTTTGCGCCTCCATTCAGTACATAATGCTGCCGCTAACTGTTGCTTAGTAGTAGGCCTTATAACGAAGTGAATTTCTCCGTCGTTTCTATCCGCGCCAGGATTCGAACCCGGGTCCCCTCATTCCGGAATAAGTTGCTCTACCAATTGAGCTACGCGGACGTTTTATTCTGATTCCTATCTGCCTTTATGACGTGTGCGTCCTTCGGGCAGGTACGTCACATCTCCTGGTACGTTACATCATCTCCCCCTTATTATTTTTTTTTTTTTTCGAAGTGCTGGAGAAGGGATTCTCTTATTTTTCCTATCTCGCGGTGTGGAAATAACATCACACCAATGCGAGATTTTGAATGGTCGGGTCATCCGGATAGTTCGGGCGCCATTATAACGAAGTAAATTTCTCTGTCATTTCTGTCCACGCCAGGATTCGAACCCGGATCCCCTCATTCCGGAATAAATCACTCTACCAATTGAGCTACGCGGACGTTTTATTCTGATTCCTATCTGCCTTTATGACGTGTGCGTCCTTCGGGCAGGTACGTCACATCTCCTGGTACGTTACAGCCTTGATTCCAAACTTCTTATGCGGCGCTCTAATTCATCCCATAGGAGCTCTATGGGATTAAGATCATGGCTCAGTGCTGGCCAGTCCACACACGATACGGAATTATCGTCAAACCACGACGTAACAGTCCTTACTTTATGGCTAGGTGCAATATCCTGTTGGTACTAACAAGACTCGGTTGCATAGTATTGCCACAGATTTGGTAGGCCATAATTGTCTAGAATATGGAGGTAGACGTGCTGGTTAACAGATTTGGTAGGCTATAATTGTCTAGAATATGGAGGTAGACATGCTGGTTAACATATTTGTCCACGATAACCAATGGGCCGCGACCATGCCACGAAAAACACCCTGACACGAGTATACTGCCAGCTCCAAACTCGACCGTTAAACAGTACACTGTGGTAAATAGCGCTCCCCCGGCTGCCGCCATACCCACACACGCCCATCAGCCCGACTAATCGTGTATCTGGATTAATCAGTCCATAGGACCCGTTTCCATTTATCTACGCTCCACGATCAATGTTCTTTACACCATGCTAAACGACGAGTAGCATTCCGATAGGAGATGAAAGGCTTATGAGCTGCCGCACGACTACGGTAAACCATGGAATGATGTTCTCTGCGAATGGTACGTGTACATAACGAGGTTCCAGCATTTTACTCACCTGTACACGGAAGTCTTGTGCAGTGCTCCATCGATTAGCTGTAACGACTCTCCTGAGGCTATCACTGATTTTCTTTGATCTGCCGGTATGTTTTACAGCTTCAGGCACGCCATGTGTCGTCCACATATTCAGTACATCTAAAACAGTTGACTTGGGTATGTTTAAACGCCTCTCGGTCTCTGTTATGGACAACCCACTAATATAACACCCAACAATCTTTCCTTTCTTGAAGTCAGTTCTGTCCTGCCACGACATTTTCACTCAACCTCACAGTGCGATATGATCGCGGTCAGCTGCAGGCTTGTTTTTATATCGTTTGCAGCTATACCGCGCATCTTAACGAAGCAGCGGATCCGTTCATTTGCTTTTAAAGGGGTATCCGGTGATTTTTGTCAGTATAGTGTATTTTATGCTCTAACACCACTGCTGACTTCTCCAAGAAAGTAATGGCACCAGGCAAAAATCCAAAATTTGACTTTGTGTAGGGAAATTTACCTGATATTTCATGATCAGAAAGTAATCTCTGCTCAACTTCGATTGAGGCCGCTTCATTGGTGTCAAACTAGTCGATCTCCTTCATCCAAGAGAAATTCATCCAAAAAATGCTCTTTTTTTATCATAAACACCAAAATAAAACCTATATAATAGGCTACGTCTATCTCTAATGTTCTGACGTCATTCAGTACTTGCAGCGCCACCTGTGTTTATCCGGTGGCCGGAATCCGAACTAAGCTCACCGCTATGGCACGATAGGTAAAATCAAGGAGAAATACAGGAAAATAAAATAGAGTTAGTAAGGGAAGCGACTTCATCTGTGGCAAAACGCACGTGCTCGAACAACTGTCTGCGACGTTTGTTCTGTTACGTAGGTATTATGTCGTGCTTTATTTTATTTTATTCCCATTGCAGAGTAATTTCATAAAAAGGAATAAAATTGCAAAGTAAAATTTCATAAAAATGAATAAAATTGCAGAGTAAAATTAACATAATTTTATTTCCTAAATTTTGACATTATATGTTTTTTAACGTACTGTCACAGTCAGACGACCGATGAAAATCTGTTTACCTGTATAATAGGTTTCTGTCATGGGAATATTGAATGGGAATATTACGAAAATTTTATTGATGGTGACCAATCTGATAGACTGCCCATTAATAATTCACTAGCCTGCAAATGAAAACTTTTTTCTTCGGAACTTGAATATGTGACTTTTACTAATCTTTGTACACTGAATTCAAAAATGCATTTGGTTCTGCTGTATCACATCGGGTTCCTTGGCAATATGGTATAATGTAAGTTCATCAATTTCTGTTGACCGAAGCGATACATTTCACTTTTTTGCATATATAGCATGCATATTTAACCATTTTTAAAACTAAACATAAGCAAGAACAACCTTTAAAGGTGAAAGGGAATAATCAGAACAAAACTACATAGAAATAAAATAAAAAGTGTACAAGAGTTGAAAACGTACCTAATTACATTCCTTAATGTTAGTCGGCAGTTCTTTTTCTTCTCTTGCCATAGAAGCTCAGTGTTCGCGATGCCCTTGAGTGTTGTTCTCTGGAAGGATCCTCACGTGCAATAGACCAAGGGTAATCAGCCATCATACGCTCAACCCAACCTCCCTGATAACGTCGCTCTGCCTCTTTTAAGTCCTGGTGAACCTTTCACCTTGCTCTTCACTCAAAGCTCTCAAGGCTCATATTACAACCAAGCAATTTGAATTTGTCCAACATATTTTGTACAATTGTCTTATGTGACGGGTCCTTTACGTTTCCAAGAAAACTTTTCATCACTTCTTTGAAAGCGTTCCACGCCTCTTCTTCAGTTTTATCATTGTACAGGTGAAATTGTTATCCATCATCAGTTTACGAATTTGTGGGCCATCAAATGTTCCCTCTCTGATTTTAGCTTGTGATAATGAAGGAAATGTTGTGCATAAGTACTGGAAGCATGGACGACTTTTGTCTAGTGCCTTTACAAACTGTTTCATAATACCAAGTTTTATGTGTAACAGAGGGAGTAGAATTTTCTCACGATCAACTAGACTTTCATTAATGACATTCTTGGAACCTGCTGTCCGTTGCTTCCTCTCAGGCCAATGTGCAGAATCCCAATGTTTGTCCCTGGCTCTGCTATCGCACTCGTAAAGGAAACAGGGAAATTCTGTGTATCCTCTCTGCTGTCCTAACAATATTCCAATGACTGTCAAGTCACCACATATTTGCCATTCATGTTAACGGAATTTAATTTTTTCAAGCACTAACTTTAATGTTTCGTATGATTTTGACAATTTTGTGGAATGAGCAAGTTGTACAGAAGCGAATTTGTTGCCATTATGAAGTAAAATTGCCTTGTTCTTTTGGAAGAGTCGATGAAAAGGCGCCAGGAACTAGGTTGATATATTTCCTCTCCCAACTTATGAATAAGATTACAGATGTCCGTACAAAAAAACCAGATCATCTTCCTT
Source organism: Macrothele yani (assembly GCA_039090855.1). Lineage (NCBI taxonomy): Eukaryota > Metazoa > Arthropoda > Arachnida > Araneae > Macrothelidae > Macrothele > Macrothele yani. The sequence goes on from CM077011.1 coordinate 35,846,473, forward strand.
CGAGTAGTACTTTCGAAAACACTTGTAGCCGCCTCGGTGGCGCAGTGGTCTAAGGCGTTGGCCTTTGATCATTCGTCCGTAAGGGTCCGGGTTCGAATCCCGGTCAGGCATGGATGTTGTGTTTGTCTTACGGCACTGGCTCTCTCCCTTCCCTGGAACCAGTGACCCTAAATTAGGGACGGGCGACTGCTTATAGCCCATTGAGTTGCTCACGGTGGTCGTTAAACCTCCAATCAAAAAAAAAAAAAAAAAACACTTGTCGCGATTCCTGTTCCAAGAAAATGTAACTCCAAGTGTCAGCAGGTTTTTCTCATAAAGTCTTGAGCCTAGTAATTCACTCTTTTTCCATCGTGAGCCCCAGTACTTTTATCAAGTCATTCAACTCGAGTTGAGTAAACATTTTTGGTGAATGGTCAAATTCTTCTGGTTCGAAACTTATGTCCTCAGTGTCTGAAAGTGGAGAACTGCTTTCAGATTCATCATTCAAGTTACCTGGTGGTGTAGGTACTGGTAAGTCAAGTCCACGAGGAACGGGCCGTATGGCTGATGGCAGATTTGGGTATTTAATTCCTTTCTTATTCTTTTTGTTATAACCAGCAACATTGCTCACACAGAAATAACAGTCATCGTGGTGGTTCTTCTGTTCACGGTATATCATTGGAATTGCAAACGGCACTGCCTTCCGTTTTCCTTCATACCGCAGTCCCTCGACACAACTGTTACAAGCAACGTGAGGCGCAAACGACTTATCTTGGTCGCCGACTTTCACTTTGAAGTACGCAAAGTATAGTTTCTTCACGAATGAATCTAGTTTACGTATCTTACCATCAAACACATAACATCCACAAATGTAACAAAATTGCTGAGGACTTCGCACACACTGTCTTCTACACAATCCCGACGCACTAGCCATACTTACAAACTCACGTTTTACTTTCACACTCCCAATATAGGACGGGCACATGCACAGGTATGACCGCCCTCTGCTCAACCGATAGGATATTCAGTGAGGGAATGTGAGGGTTCTTTAAACAGAAACTCCTAGGGGTCCAATAAACAAGCGGCGCCGCGGCGCCTAGTGTCACGCCGACGGCTCTGACGCGACGCAGCGGCGTCTGAAAACATAAACAATAACGAAACGCAGAAGTACGCAGAAACATTCGTTGGCAAGAGGCCTTTCTCATAGTAATATAGCATTTCCTAGGTTTAAGTCAAGTTCTTTGTGGATATTTAAGTGCGATTGTGAGGAGATGGCTCTACATTACATACAACATGGATACGTCAATTCACGTATACGGAAAAAACAATATTGCGAAACAACTAGATGTGATGGACCAAAACTAACGTTATTTTCGGATTCAGGACAGATTTCCACAAGATTCACCTGCTTTCGCTTTTACCGCAGAACCATCTAAGGTTAGACTTGAGTGGAAGAACCCCAGGGTGCCCACTCAGTACTTAGAAAAAATTTTTTTGTGTTGTTTTCTCTCTCACAGAGATGTCAACTACCCAGAAGGGTAAAGTGAAATCAAAGCGGTCAGTCCCCAAACCGTCCGGGTCAACCCGGACACTGAAGGTAGCGGCCGAAGCACTACCAAGCCCTATCGGCAGTGCTAAAGAGCATGGCCCTGCTTCCGAGAACAGCCGGAAGGTTGAGCCCAATGCCAGGAGGAATCCGCCAAAGACGCTTCCCCCAGCGAAGGGCTCTAAAGCCGCTACACCCACTAAGGGAGCCTCGACTGAGCCTTCTCAGTCAGCTAGTGGTGTAAGCACGCCCTTGCCAGTTCCGCCCATGGCAAGGAAGGGTAAAACACCACCCCAGCCCGAACCCTCTCGGGCTCCTGAGGGGTCGTCCGCTGGTTCCCCAGAGATACCTTTGGTGGGATATAAGCATCCCAGGACACCTCCGGTGCTTACACCTGAGGCTTTCATGAGCTACATTTTCACCCTTATTGGAGAAGTTGAGTCCGTTCTCTTGGACTCGCGGGTCACTTCCTCAGGGAGAGAAAAAGTGAAAGCGGCCCTGAATTGCATCAATAAGGCTTGTTACGAGCTAGCCGATCGGGTAGCCTATATTGAAGGCAGGCTGTCCGTTCGGCAGGAGTCGAGCTGCAAAGCCGACGCCAAAGTGGTTTCCTACGCCGAAGTGGCTAGGAAAGGGGCTAGCACGGCAAAAGGGTCTTCGCCCACCCCGATAGAGAATAAAAAGAAGAATAAGGAAAAGTCGGGAGACAGGAGACACGTGCTTTTAGTCTACCCGACAGTCGAGAGTGAGTCCTCAGAGGACACGAAGAAGACCCTGAAAACTGCAGTCAACCCAACTAAACTGCAGATAGGGGTCAAGAGCATTCGGAGCATTAGGAAAGGTGGGGTCGCGGTGGAGTGTTCCCGTCCCGGGGAGCTCGACCTCCTTGCCCAGGAGTTGAGTAGCAATCCGTTGACGAAAGATTGCACACTCCCCACCGCCCCACGAAAGAGACACCCGGCTGATATTTTATGGGGTCGATGGGGATCTCTAAGGGAAAGAGTTCGAGCAGGCGGTTTGCGGGCAGAACCCAGAGCTCGAGAACGGGTTCAAAGCCTGTTTTCCCATCAAGGGCAAGGGAGGTAGGGTCCACTGGGTGGCAGACGTGGAGCCCAAGGCCTTCAAGCACTTGGTGAGGCGGAAGACACTGAACTTGGGTTGGTCAGTGTCTGCCTAAAGGAATTTTCGAGGGAGGTCGGGTGCTTTCGGTGTAATGGCTTCGGTCATTTCCGAGGCAACTGCCCCGAGTCGGAAGCAAGGTGCGGCAAATGCGGTGAAGTTGGGCACCAGCACCACCAGTGTGCAGCCGCACTGAAGTGCAGCAATTGCACTGCTGCGAATGCCAAGTTCCGCCTGAAGCTGGACGTCTCTCACTCCAGCTTCAGTAAGACATGCCCTAGTCTTATTAGGGAACTTGAGCAAAGGAAGAGCCGGGTCAACTATGGTTGACAGATGGTTGCACCCTTGGAGGTACGTTGCTCTCGATTTTGAGCTTTTGGGTCTATTGACCAAGGTATTTTTGATGACCCTGGCCCGGGGTCATCACCACAGCACTGGCCCTAGCGCTGTGGATCGTGTTGATTTTGTGATGTGTTTTTATTATTTCTCAGTGTTTGAATGTTTGTGAGAGGGATGCATGGGACCCTCATAGTGAAATGTGTATGTTTGTAATCCACTTTGATACCAAATAAAGGACTTTTGTCCCAAAAACTCGCGTTGGCGGGCGATCTCCTGGCCACGAGATGGGATATTTTTGAAAAAGTTGCTTGCCACAACTGCCCATAGCACGTCGCATACACGGGTTGGGACAGAAAGGTGTAAGGTACCGGTCCGGTGGGGGAGGCAGATCCCCACAGGTCTGTAGACCGAATCTGTCCGAGTGGAAGACTGTGGTTTCCGGTGACTGACGGGCTAGCTGTCGGAACGCCGTCAGGGATCCTATTAATCCCAAACTATTCGAGAGAGTTCCGCATTTCCCTGCGAGGTCTACACTAAGACGGTGCAGGTAAAGTCATCAGCCTAGGTTACCGCAGAACCATTGTTGCCTAGTGATAATTCAACCGTTTATTATAGTTATGTATATGTATTGCTCTGACGTCATTTAGTACGTGTAGCGCCACCTGCTTTTATCCAGGGGCCGAAATCCGAACTAAGCTCACCGATATCGTACGATATGTAAAATCAAGAAGAAATAGAGGAAAATAAAATAAAGTTAGTAAGACAAGCGACTTTTTTTCTTTATTGGAAGTTTAACGACCACCGTGAGTAACTCAATGGGCTATAAGCAGCTGCTCGTCCCTAATTTAGGGTCACTTGTTCCAGGGAACAGAGAGAGCCAGTGCCGTAAGACAAACACAACATCCATGTCTCTCGGGAATCGAATCCGGACCCCTTCCGGTCGAATGATCATAAACCATCGCTTAAGCCATTGCGCCACCGGGGCGGCCACAAGCGACTTCATCTGTGGCAACACGCACGTGCTCGAACAACTGTCTGCGGCCTTTGTTCTGTTACGTAGGTGTTATGTCGTGTTTTATTTCATTTTCTTCCCATTGCAGAGTACTTGCAGAGTAATTTCATAAAAAGGAATAAAATTGCAAAGTAAAATTATATTTTTTATTACCTAAACTTCGACATTATATGTTTTTAACGTACTGTGGCCGTCATACGACGAGTTAAAATCTGTTTACCTATATAAAAAAAAATATTTTTACTTATATAATAGGCTTCTTTCATGGGAATATTACGAAAATTTTATTGTTGGTGACCTATCTTATAGACTGCCCATTTATAATTTAACCGTTTATAATAGCTATGTATATGTATTTTACGATTCGTGTTATAAAAATTTCAGTTACAGCTTTTTCATCGTGCATGGCACGGACTGTGAACTAGTATGCAAAATAATGACTAAAAAATAACAAAAATACCGTATCCCGTAAAAATCACGGAAAAATGCCTCAACAAAAGGAACTTAATGAACTTATTTTTGTATGAAATACATTTGCATACTCTTGAGCAACGTTTTAGTATTACCAAAAAAAAAAAATGCAAAATCATCCTAGCCCTAGTCAAAATTTTAATGTGCATCATTTTAATATGCGATAGGTTTTCGAGACTTCTGTTGTGTGTGTGTGTACGTGCGCGCGCGCGCTTTTACACTCATTTGCTAAGGAATATGTGCTAAAAGATAACACAATTTACTATTTTTTCTCAGGAAGTGTGCATTTAATTAGCTCCTTCGTTCTGAATTACAGTGTAACTTGTCTAATTCAAACGTTTTTAATTCGAATTATTGGTTAATTCGAATTATTCATTCGGTCCCTTGAATTTTCTATATAAATAATGTCAAAAACACCTTTAATTCGAACATTTTTTTGTTTAATTCGAAGAAAACCCAATTTTTGTAATCTCGTATTTTCAACAATTATCTTTTAAAATAGGTACGTACTGTTCTGGATGAAGCAACAAGTTAAATCTGAAACTATAGCCAATGGCTTTGGAAAAGCAAGCTCCCAGCACTCCGATGATGAGTCTCAACTACATCAAGGTATTGGTGGCGAGGAGATCATATCCACTGTAGAGTACTGGGAAGACGTAGGCCGTGATGTACCGTATGATGATTTTGTGAGCGTTGATGATAATTTAGCTGTTTGTGGTGAGCTCAGAGATGATGAGATCTTGGCTGATGTTATGAATAAGAACACCTGCTGTGTATCTTCAGATGAAGAACTGGAACGGCCAGAATTTCTTAAAGAGCGCCTTCCAAATTCAGTAGAAGCCTTGGTTCACCTTCAACAGTTAAGGAAGTTTGTTGAGGGAAAGCAGAATGTAAGTGACTGTCTATTTCATTCACTCGATGAACTTGAGGAATTTACCCTTACCCATAACATAAATTCTAAGAAGCAGGCCAAAATTTCACTTTTTTTTTACAATTTTTATTTTATTTTCCGTACTGTCCTTTTACTGATGTTATGAATAAATATGTTGTTTTTTACAGTACTTGAATATGCCCACATTCAAACTTGCCTAATTCGAATTTGTCGAAAATTCGAATTATTTTTGCAGTCCCTTCAGATTCGAATTATCCAAGTTACACTGTATTAATATTGCAAAGTTTGTCAATTTGATGTCTGAAGGCAGATCACGGAGCCACCAGATCTTATTTCGAAACAAAAGACAAGCAAATAAATGGCACGAAATTGCTGTCTTTCGTTTGAAAGGTAGAAAAAATAAAACTTGAAATGCATTTAAAGCTCCGAACTCTAAAGTAATTTCCTACGCCTTTAAAGTAATTCCTATGCCTCTAAAGTAATTTCCTATGCCGAAAAGGAATTTCTCGTGGGAAAAACACTCAGTAGTCACCATTTTGTCACCACACACTACGTAAATCTTAATTAAAAGGAAAACAATATTGATAACAGAATGAAAACTAACTACATTTTTGTAGAACAAGAGAAAGAAATTTTAAAATGACTTTTTAATTAACACCTCTCTCGATCAAGATCATTTTGTGTTTGAAAATGGTTGCGCGAAAAGAAGTCGGTGTGAATTTTGTATTCATGTTTTTGTAACTGAAATTATTTTACTGAATACTGAAAGACCTCGGGGACATAAGAATTGGAATTGTTGTGTAGTTCTTGTATAATGTGTTTCTATTGTGTTATACTTGCGTTTTATTTAATCTCCTTAATCCTAATTCCGTTGTGTTTTTACTGATAAATTGTTCTTTATATCCAACAAAATGTTTCACTCTGTTTAAGAATGCTTCTCTGAACATTACTTAGAGAAAAACAAATATCTAAATACTTACGGATGCACACAAGCGCGGAAAGAAATTTTGAATAAAATAAAATAATCTACTTAAGAACTGCATTCTATGATATCTTAAAATAAGAACACCATTAGGTTTTCCATTTTAAGCTGTCATTTACAGTAAATTAATTATTCAAATTGAAAATTTCTTCTTCTGTTGAGACGTTGGCATGGTTAACTAAAAATAAGATGTTATCCGTTAAATTATAGTAGATTTCATTATTTTATATCGCCTGGAGGAAGGTAGAGGACTTCAGAATTGTTATTTAGAATCCAATTAATTTAACTTCAGCATTTATTTTTCTTGTCTTCAGTAATAAAGATACATTTGTGTTTTGCGACAAAAGCACCTGTAATCACCGCGTATTACTTTATGTTAAGCGCAAAAAATTGTATTTAAAAATAAGAAAACATGAAAACTCTTTTCGACGAACGAAGCTTTAAAAAAATTAGATCTAAACGAAATGAAAAATTCACTTTTTACTTTATATTCATACTTTAAATTTCGGTTGAATGGCGTTTTTTTCGACATATGAAGGGCAATCATTGATATAACCTCATGAAACATGAAGTCCAAGAATTTTTTTCATCTAATTAGCTTTCTACAATACGAAGAGACAGCCGTCGTAACACTTGTTCTTTAAATATCAAACACTATAAAAATTTGGGGAAACCTTAAATTGAGATTGAATGTACTCTAAGTTAAAACAAACAGAAATTTTATTAAATTTTGTTCATGAATATCATTTTCCAGTCTGCAGTGGTGGATATCTTCGTTTGGAAGTTCTTTTATCACACAGTTCTTCATAAATATTCTGTGATCATTAACATGATTACAGAATATTTCATAAGATTTAAAATTCTTATTTATCCTTCCCGAAATCTTTAGGTTGTATAAATAGTACTAATTTTCAAGATGACAATCCGGTTTTTGGTGTAAATGTGACAAGGATGGTAAGTCAGATAATATCCGACTACTTGAAAATTTCATTGTCCTGGAGCGGGACCCGAATCCGCGTCTCCCAGATAGCGCCCGGGTAAGCTAACCACTACACCACCCAGAACGACCAAGTCTCCAGTTTCCGATTAATTTGAATATAACCATCACATGATTTCTTTCATGATTTATCTGCTCTTCCGGGCAATCACGGGATAAGATTCTTAACATCCATATTCGCTAAACATGAATGCCGGTTGCTTCGACTAGCGAATCCTGTGATGGTTATATTCAAATTAATCGGAAACTTGAGTCTTGGTCGTTCTGGGTGGTGTAGTGGTTAGCATACCCGGGCGCTATGTGGGAGACGCGGATTTGGGTCCCGCTCCAGGACGATGAAATTTTCAAGTTTTCGGATATTATCTGACTTATCATCCTTGCCACACTTACACCAAAAATCGGATTGTCATCTCCAAAATTTGTATTATATGGTGTAATCCCGTATTTCTTTCACGACTGTATAAATAGTACTTGCAGTGCTGTAACTACTAGCTTTTTATGTGCCGGTGCAAGGTTTTATTTTTGGGCCTCCCAATTTATTTATTTTTTTGTAGGGAGGGAACACTAAAACAAACACGATATAACAATTGTTTGTAAATAACTTTTATGTACACAAGAAATATACAAGATCATTCACATGTATTTGTAAATGAAAAAAATTAATTAAATAGTTATTTAAATTGCACTTTTCTGGCTTTCATTTCAGGAATTTCACAGATTACATAATCATAATTAATAATTTTAACGATATTGTATTCAACCGAAATTATGCTTAGTGAGAGGGCCTGATTTACGCCTAGGCCCGGAAGGCTTGGGCCTAAGGCCCCGCATTTTACAGGGCCCCAAAAACCCAATATAAAAAAATTATATTCTTTTCATTAATCAATTATTTTGTATGGAAAGAAAAGCATTTTAGGGGGAATGTCTTTTTTTTCTGCACTACACATCTCTTGAGAGAAGTTTCGCATTGCTAAGACACTTTGTAGAAGCTTTAAGTATTTCATATTGTAAAGTATCAGATTTTTAAAATGTTTGGGTCTAAATTAAGTGAATTAATGAGCTGAATAATGTGCTTTTATGAGTGTGAGAATTATCCAGTTATGCATGTTTGTTCAAATCTAAGTATCATTCCTCTGTTAATAGAATTATTCTACCATAACACTGAACACATCTCCGGTGATTAATCAGCTACATGGAAGTTCACCTTGCCACCAAAAAATCAGTCTGTACCAAGTCTAAATAATGTTCATCAGTTAAAAATAAAATTAAAAAGGGATGAATAACTTAACATCTGTGTATATTTTAATTATTACATAATTAAATCTGAAAATAGCAATAAGATTTAATAAAAGTAGATATTATTTCCTATTTTCCACCGCACCAAGTGTTCCATTTATTAAATTATATTTTAGATTAATTGATAATATTTAGTGGCAACAAAGGTACTTACTCTTTCAAGAATGTGGACAGGTGAGGGAGGGGAGGGCCTCATCTTGTACTGTGCCTTGTGCCCGATTCTGCTCAGTGACATCACAAGTACAGATGCTGAACCAGAAAACCACATAAAACAACCGAGAAAGCCAAGATATGCGTGCGCACCCGAGGATCACTTCTTTTCTAACATTGACGGGAGTTCTGGTTACATGAGGAAGTGAGAAGTTTAATCTTTGGATAAGCCCTCTCTTCCTCACGTGACCGGATGCTCATCTTTAAAACGAACCCTTAAGCATCATTTTAAAAAGATGCTCTTCTAATCATGACCGACTAATGCAAGACTACTTAAATAGCAAACACTTTTGGCTGGACGCAATGAAACAAATTAGTAAAATCATGCGATGCATTGATTGAGATACGCTTTCCAACATACCAGAAATCATTACTCAAGTTATGAGGATAATGGCTGTGGAATAAATCTCGCTCCTGTACCGTGACCTTTGACCCCATTTCGATGATATTAAACAGAATTGGTTCAGTATACCGCCGGAACAAAACACTAAAGTTTTGTCGCAATAGAAGCACTTTTAGTAAAGTTATGAGAATAATGGCTGTGGAATAAGTCTTGCTCCTGTGCCCTGGTCTTCGACCCCATTTCGATGACATTCAACAGAACCGGTTTGGTATATCTCCAGAACAAAACACTAAAGTTTTGTCGCAAAAGAAGCATTTTCAGTCAAGTTATGAGGATAGTGGCTGTTGAATAAATCTCGCTCTGTGCCCTGACCTTTGATCCCATTTCGATGATATTCAACATAACCGGTTCAGTACATCTCTGGAACAACATGGTGAAAATTTGTCGCAATCGAAGCATTTTTACGTAAGGTATGATTCATAAGGGCGATGGAATGGATTCCCTCCTATGTCCTGACCTTTGACCCCATTTCGCCAATTTTCAATAGTGTTCCTTCCCAGGTTGTCCCCTACTAAAATTTCATCAAAATCGAGCCATTTTTACGCGAGTTATCGTGCGGACAGGAAGACAAACGGACAAAGCTGGAGCATATATGCTTCTTCAACCTACGGTTGGAAAGCGTAAAAAAGCATTTTATTTCAACAACTGCTCATAAAATTTTATTGATCTCTTCAGTTATGCATTTTCACGAGAATTGTTTTTGTCAGTTCCATTTCAGGAAATGACAAAAAAAATCTCAAAAAAATTTCGGAAACAAAAAAAAATCTCAAAAAAATTTCGGAAACAAAAAAAAATCTCAAAAAAATTTCGGAAACAAAAAAATTCTCAAAAAAAAAATTTATTTCCTGCCCCTGTACCTGTGCACCTGTTGCACTTGCCTAGTTACGGCACTGAGTACCTGCAATATTTGAAATTTCCGAAATAGGGAAAAACACATTTGTGGATGTGGAATATCTTTAAGTACGTTCGAAATATTTACCTCCAATACTAGAGTGTTATTTCTGTAAATTATTTTTTTATTGGGAGTTTAACAACCATCGTGAGTACCTCAGATGGCTGTAAGTAGTCGTCTATGGTGTCTTCGGTTTTGGTGCCATTTCCGTACCGAAATGTGAAAATAGGTGCTCATTTAGTGGGGACAAACAAACTTTCTATTTTTAACTGAAAGGTAGGACGTAGGAGCTTCAAAACTGTTAACTTTCCTGCATACTTTACCCAGGCTTAATATTTGCAGCTGTTTTTTAATACCTTTTAGTATATATTAAGTATTAAGATAATACAACGTTTGTCACAGACATTTATTTTTTCAAGTCGACCATGGTTTCGCGGGGTATTGACCTAGCTTCACTAGGACGAATGGCACGTAAATATTCAAATTGCGTATGATATCATAAATGGTGTTCACAGGGCTAGCGTCTCGCGACAGCGATATCCACATGTATCGAGTTATCTCATTGGCAGCAATAAAACCGGTACCCACCAATTGGCGACCGGCACTGAAACGGCACTTGTTTACAGTGGAACGCTAGAACAGCTCCGCGAGCAATCTACTGTTTTCGATCTGGCAACCCTCAGTAAATATTAAGTTATCCGTCCAAATTTCCCTTCGATAGAATTAAAATTCCATGAAGTTGTCGTTGAATTGGTCTGTTGTATTTTATAATGCCTCTAATTGTCTTTTTCTACATATTTCTCAGTACGAATTAAAATACTTACTGTAAATACGAAAGTATAATTTTTTATCAGTCTTCCAACGTACATAGTAGTAAGATCGTTCTTTTTTTTTTTTTTTTTTTTTAGTTCTTTTTCAACATCTCAGTTATAGTTTTCATGTAGCACACGAAATATATTTTTTTGATGAAACCAACGTTAGTTATCATGATGAATAAAACAATAAGAACAGAATGCAAAGATAACCCCCATAATGTTTGCATTCGAATGTAAACAACAACAGATGCATTGCCAGATCGAAAACACTAGATTGCTCGCTGAGCTGTTTTAGCGTTCCGCTGTCTTAGCTGTGAGAAATGAGGAATGCGCCCGTTTGTGGAAGAATAGCCATTTTTATATTTGGATGTATACTGCAAACAGGTTAAATTGTTCGATTTGTGCCGACAGCCGCCAATGAAGAAACTAATGTTAACTAAGATGTAAACAACCTGTGTCACGACTTCGACGACGTATACGAACTACAAGTGCTGTTTCAGTTCCGGTCGCCAATTGGTGGGTGCCGGTTTTATTGCTGCCAATGAGATAACTCGATACATGTGGATATCGCTGTCGCGAGACGCTAGTGTTCACAGGCACGGGTGTTGGTTAGTTGCTTCCACGCGCTTGATAGAAATGGTGTGGATGTCCTGTCATTAACAAATTGCGAAGAATTCTGATACGCATGGAAAGCTTCCAAACTCTCAAGTTTGGTGGTTGAATCTGGCTTGTCAAAAAGTTTTGCAAAGAGAAATTTATGGTCCTTTTCGTAACAGTGTTTAGCCATTGATGATTTCTTTAGGTCACAGTTCCGAATATAGATCTTGTGCTTCTTCAATCGAAAACGCAAGACTCTACTGGTCTGTCCTATACGTATACGAAACGTCACATTCATATGGAATTTGATAAATTCCCCACGAGTTTTTGTCTTCAACATAGTCCTTTGATCTTAAAAAGTTCATTTTGTTTATGGGTTTAAGAATCACTTTGAAATTAAAGGTTTTGAGAATTTTTGAAATTTTGAAGGCAATGTCACGGGAAAATGAAATAATGGCAAAACTCTCTCGTAATAGGCGCATCACAGCAGTTCACTTGGAGATAGGCTTCGGTTTCTGGAATTTTGTTACAGCCCTTGTCTATAATGGAAGGGTTGTATCCTTGCTGTACTGCAACACGTTTAAGGAAATGAAGTTCTTTTTCCAAACTGTCTTTATCCGAGCATACACTATATTGACAAAAGTCATCGGACACTCCTTCAAAAGCAAATTCACGGATTCACTGCGTTGTTAAGATGCGCGGTACAGCTACAAACGGTTTAAAAACAAGCCTGCAGCTGACCGTGATTATATCGCACTGTCAGGTTGAGCGAAAATGTCGCGGCGCAAGAGAACTGGCTTTGAAAAAGGAAAGATTGTTGGGTTTTATATTAGTAGATTTTCCATAACAGAAACCGAGAGTCGTTTAAACATCCCCAAGTCAACTGCTTTGGATGTACTGAATAAGTGAAAGACACATGGCGTGCCTGAAGTGGCAAAACGTACCGGCAGACCAAAGAAAATCAGTGATAGAAGATGTCGAAGCCCCAGGAGAGTCGTTACAGCTAATCGACGGAGTACTGCACAAGACCTCAGTGTACAGGTAAGTAAAAATGCTGGAACCTCGGTATGTACACGTATCATTCGCGGAGAATTTCATTCCACGGGTTACAGTGGTCGTGCGGCTCTTCATAAGTCTTTCATCTCCACTCAGAATGCTACTCGTTGTTCAGCATGGTGTAAAAAACATTTATCGTGGACCGTAGATCAATGGAAACGGGTCCTATGGACTGATGAATCCAGATACACGATCCAGCAGTCTGATGGCCATGTGTGGGTATTGCGGCAGCCGGGGTAACGCTATTTACCGCAGTGTACTGTTTCTCCGATCAAGTTTGGAGCTGGCAGCGTACTCGTGTGGGAATGCTTTTCGTGGTATGGTCCCGGCTTATTGGTCATAACCTGTTAACCAGCACGTCTACCTCGATATTCTGGACAATTATGCCCTACCAACTCTGTGGCAATACTATGGAACCGAGCCTTGTTGATACCAGCAGGATAATGCACCGAGACATAAAGCAAGGACTGTTACGGCGTGGTTTGACGATAATTCCGTATCGTGTGTGAACTGGCCAGCACAGAGCCCTGATCTTAGTCCCTTAGAGCACCTATGGGATAAATTAGAGCACCGCATAAGAAGTTTGGAACCAAGGCCTACTACTAAGCAACAGTTTGCTGCAGCATTATGTACTGAATGGAAGTGCATACCTATCGCTGTGTTCAAAAACCATGCCGAAAGCATGTCTCGAAGGGTCAGCGCATACATTAAGGACAAAAGTGGATCTACACTGTACTGATGTACGTCAATAAATGTTATGTTGTGTTTCACTTCTAGGTGTCCGGTGACTTTTATCAATATAGTGTATACGTGTCGCGCGAAATACGCAACTGTAAAAGACGCTGAGTTTTTGTTGCCAAGGGTGATTGGACTTGGCATGTGGATGTGAGAAAACAGCGAAAGGTTTCCGATAAATTGTGGTTGCGAGAGATCCATTAATGCGAGTAACCAGGAGGTCAAGGAATGGGAGACACCCGTTATTTTCAGTTTCGTTTCTGAATTAAGCGTAAGGATCAATGGAATTTAAAAGTTTGACAAATTCCGGAATTTCAGAATTTTTTTCTTTCCACAGAACCAAATTATCATCTACATATCGTATCCATAAGTGAAATTTCACGAGTTTGAAAAGTTTTTCTTCAAATCGACGCATGTAGATTTCGCGTAATATATATGACAGTATGTTTTACGTCATTCTGCTAAGTTATAACCACAGTCTATGAGATCTGTCATATCTTCACGATAAATTGTTGCGAGTGGTTGATCCAGAGTTGGCCGCGTAAATTACATGGTAGATATTTTACATAAATTACGCTTAATTTACACGTATTCTACGTCACGCAGAAAACCAATTTATTGCACAATTTTCTAAGCGTCGTAATAATTTATTTACATAAAAATAAATTAAGAATTAGCCGTGTTAACGCAAATAGAATTAAGCATTTATTTTAAATTGTTTAGTTTATAACCACAGAAATAAAAATAATTACAGTGGTGACATCAAAAACGCACATAAGACACATAGGTAATGCGAACATTTTTTTCAAAAAGATTAACGTTTCTTTTATTTTAGCAGTTGTTATTAATGTTCATGATTACCCACCTAAACTAATATCACTCTTAACCAGCTCCATTGCCATTCAATTTATACAATGTAACCAGAAAATTTAAATGTCCCTTATAGTTAAACTAGAATTGCTCTTTTTTAACGTTAAGTAATAGATTATATAGTGACATTAATTTTATTCTAAGGAAAACAAACAAAGACTAAAACGTTACGACAAAAAAGCTTCACACCTTTCACTGTCATTTGTTAAAATGGGAAGATTTCCAACCTGTGAATTGTTCATACACTTTTTGATGACTCATTGCATTAATAATATAAACACCCAGATCCGTCTCTCTGGAACGCTTGACGTCACAGCAACGTCTGCATTGTTGCGCCATTACTTATCGATCAATTCGTATGTGCTCTCACGATGTCAAAATGATTGCCTGCTACATAATAGCATGAGATTACTTTCAGATGTCAAGATGATCGCGAGGTAATTAAAAAAAAACTGGATTATTAATGACTCGAGTTTTGTTTTTCCGATTTACAAAATTCGAATTGATCACAGCAAGTTGAGTTTGTACGCAATCGCATTGAGATGTCAAGGTGACGGCGTGCTGTTTTTAAAACATTGGATTTTTCAATGACTTGAGTTCTATTTATCAGATCCCCAAAATTCGAATTAAAATCTTAATATCGCAGCAAGTTGCTCAGTAGCGGGACACAAACTTTATGAGTACATCTACCTAACAGTTCGCAGTTATGGCCCATGTGTTCAACTGTTACTGTTTTACAGCATCTGGAAACTGAATACTTCTTTATGAATCATCTTGTATATATACATTTTCATATTTCTTTTTGGGAGGGGGAACCTGGTAGACACATTTCCCTGTAAACTTTATATTTCAAGGTGCTAAACATTATTACCCCTCTTCTTTCTGCGCAGTCGTCACCAAGGCATTTGTAAAAATGGGGAGAGTTTATGCTACGCGTCGTTTCATTTCTTTCTTAAAGACGTTCGATATAATGAAGCGTTTGCTCATTTCTTAAGGCATTTACTGAAGTTGCCCAAATATGAATGTATGCTTTGCAATGAGGTGGTGAACTGCAGGAGGTTATATTAAAGCTGACAGCTCTTGAGAGCAACGAATGTGGTTATACCAATAACAGATACAGCCGGGTCCGCCATATACCTGCGGGAAAGGTACTGAATAAAAAATCTATGATCACCAGGTTGTAAATTAAACGAAATACCCTTTTCTGCTCAGCTTTAAGAAGTTTTAGACTGAATTTAGACGAACCTCCCACGTGGTAAATAAATACTTCCGGGATGGGCCGACTTATGAATTTATGCGTATTTAAAATATTACCTACCTCCGAAAAAAGAAGTTCTATCAACAGCAGATTTAACAATCGCATAAATGTGCTAATTCCAGGAACGTTGGAAAAGGGCGTCTAAGTTTATTCTGGTACTAGTGCTGAGCATAGTTTTTCTTCAGATACATTTCATATTTTGAACTAGAAAATGTAATCTAAAATAAATTAATTGCGATTTGCTTTGATGACGTGCGTAGCCGTGTATAACGCGTGTCGTTTTGAATTTTAATTTGGGAAACCAGCGATACTTTTTTTTTGTCTTCACCGGATAGATTAAAAGATTTTTAAAAGATACCGATATTGAAAAAAACCGAAAAGAATAGCTGGAGAACAGAAAGACGAATTCTCTCGCTCTCGAATAGTATGATGCACCTAAACGATATTTCTCTAAAAAGTAATAAAAAGAAACCGCTGCAAATCTAATTTAGAGAATAAGATGCGACTACAGTAAGCTCGAAAAATGAATTAAAATCCGAGAAAAGTTGTACAATATGATGTTAACTGTCGAAAGAAAGGAAGGGGAAGGAGTGAGAAAAAGTAAAAAGTCAGTGAAAGTGATGCACTACTAAGCAATGAAATCGTTTAAGCATTTTTAAACTGGTAAATCATCTACAAATCTTCGTGAGACATGAATTTTTTTATAAGAATTATAAACTGCTTGGCTTAAATTTACAATTAAGGTTTTTTTTTTTTTTTTAGAGTACTGCGTTCCTTCCAAACTTTTCACAGTCTCTCTAAAACTGAGAGTTTAAGATTAACATTATTGCATCATCACCCACACCACCCCGGTGGTGCAATGGTCTAAGCAATGGCTTCTGATCCCTCCTCCGAGATGGGTCCGGGTTCGAATCCCGATCAGACATGGATGTTGTGTTTGTCTTACGGCGCTGGCTCTCTCCCTTCCCTGGAACCAGTGGACCAAAATTAGGAACGGGCGACTGTTTATAGCCCATTGAGTTGCTCACGGTGGTCGCCTCCCTGGTGGCACAGTGGTCTAAGTGATGGCTTCTGATCATTCGCCCAACGCAAGGGTCCGGCTTCGAATCCTGGGGGTTTATTCGCTGAGTTCATGGTTGTTTGTGTTTCTCTTTCGGGGGTTTATTCGCTGAGTTCCTTGTTTACCTTTGTGCATTGCTGCCACAGAAATGTCTTTCCTGTATATATCTGTCAACCAAGTTCCATCTATGTTCAATATACACTATATTGACAAAAGTCACCGGACACCTAGAAGAGAAACACAACAAAGCATTTATTGACATACATTAGCAGGGTGCCGGTCCACCTTTGGCCTTAATACATGCACTGACTCTTCGAGACATGCATTCGACAAGGTTTTGGAACACAGCGATAGGTATGCGCTTCCATCCAGTACATAATGCTACAGCTAACTGTTGTTTAGTTGAAGGCCTTGGTTCCAAACCTCTTATGCGGTGCTCTAATTCATTCCAATGGTGCTCTATGGGATTAAGATCATGGCTCAGTGCTGGCCAGTCTACACACGATACGGAATTTTCGTCAAACCACACCGTAACAGTCCTTGCTTTATGTCTCGGTGCATTATCCTGCTGGTACCAACAAGACTCGGTTCCATAGTATTGCCACAGAGTTGGTAGGGCATAATTGTCCAGAATATCGAGGTAGACGTGCGGTTAACAGGTTTGTCCACGATAACCTATAGGCCGGGACGATACCACGAAAAACACCCCCACACGAATACACTGCGAGCTCCAAACTTGACCGTAGGAACAGTACACTGGGGTAAATAGCGTTCCGCCGGCTGCCGCCATATCCACACACGGACATCAGACTGATGGATCGTGTATCTGAATTCATCAATCCATAGGACCCGTTTCCATTGATCTGCGCTCCACGATAAATGTTCTTTGCACCATGCTAAACGACGAGTAGCATTCCGAGTGGAGATGAAAGGCTTATGAGCAGCCGCACGACCATGGTAACCCATGGAATGAAGTTCTCTGCGAATGATGCGTGTACATACCGAAGCTCCAGAATTTTTACTTACCTGTACACTGAGGTATTGTGCAGTACTCCTTCGATTAGCTGTAACGACTCTCCTGACTCTTCGACGTCCTCTGTCACTGATTTTCTTTGGTCTGCCGGTACGTTTTGCTGCTTCAGGCACACCATGTGTCTTCCAGTTATTCAGTGTATCCAATACAGTTGACTTGGGTATGTTTAAACGCCTCTAGGTTTCTCTTATGAACAACCCACTAATATAACACCCAGCAATCTTTCCTTTCTCAAAGTCAATTTTCTCCCGCTGCGACATTTTCACTCAACCTCACAGTGAGATATGATCGCGGTCAGCTGCATGCTTGTTTTTATACCGTTTGCAGTTGTACCGCGCATCGTAACAACGCAGTTGATCCGTTCATTTGCTTTTGAAGGGGTGGTCGGTGACTTTTGTCAATATAGTGTGTATCTCAATGTATGTGTCAAGCGAGTCCCATAAATAATTTTTTGAACCTGCAATAAAAAAAAAAACGCCTTTACGTGTTCTTGAGCCATATTCCTCCTGATTTTTGCTTGAAGGTTCTATTTTTTAATACCTTTTTTTTATATGGCGTATCATAAACGTTGTCATACTAGATATAATAAAGAAAAGGTACGTGATCATTAACAATATTGGCTAAGCACTTCTGTTACAAAGCACTGACTGTAAAATAGAAGGGCTATTCGAAAGCGATACCTATATAGCCATACATTTTTATTAGGATATATAGTGGACTCAAAATACGTATCTAAATACAACACGCATTTCTTCATGCAAATTACTGTTTAAAACAGGCTCTGGTGTCTTCTGCGTCATCAAGCCTCTGTATCACGATATTCTACTTCATCGGGTCGAAGAGATAAAAAGGTACCAGATCAGGACTCTAGGGTGAATGTGCCATGCTGACCAACCAATTTTTGCAAATTCCTGAGTTGCTGAAAATGAGGTGTGCTTTGCATTGTCGTCCTGCAGCTGAATGGATTTTTGTGACGAACATTGTCACGAAAATAACCATACATTTTTGTTTGGAAACGCTACGCTTATTGATGAACTGGACTCGACTATCAAGCTTAATATATTAAAAGCTTTCCACATATACCGGAACTCGTCACGGCTTTTCAACGACATGACGTCGACTCCATTTCTTTCAAGCGCGTGGAAACAACTCGCCAAAACCCGTGACCGTCAGAATTCTGATGATGTCACAATGATTTGAATGTTTACGCTCCATTCGTCCTGAGGAAGCCGAGCCAAACGCTCTGCGAAACTATAGTCGATGTATAATAGACATTTTATTGTGCGAAACGTTGTTATTATTATTCTATCTTAACACCGCAAGCTTTGTAGTCATAAATTATATATAATGATACCACTGTTTTGCAGGAGGCCTGTCTAGCATTTTCCAGCACAGAGCAACTTACGCAGGAGGCTTCGTACCGGCTTTTCACAGGATATCTATCTATACATAACATAAAATAAAGTCCGCGGTAGACGTCTTTCTATTTTTTCGGGCTAACTCGAGAATCTCTGGACGGATTTTGATGCGGTTTTCATCATTCCATAGAGCATTTGTCAAGGAAGGTTTAGGTCTATAAAACATTAATCTATGACAAAAGGGAGCCGAGTAGTAACGATTTTAGTGACAAGTCAAAGAAAAAACCGCCGTTTGCATTCTTTCGTGGTTTCCACTGCCAATGAGGATGCAGCAGACACGTGACTTTCTTCATGGCAACGAACCTTAGTAACGTAAGTGAAGGACAACCAGTCCCCGTTGAAATGATGGTGTCTTACTTTGAAAGTTTAACTTTCTTGTACAAAATGCGGTATTTGAAAAAAATAGTGAGAATGAAGGAAAAGATTCCTATGTGCTGAATGTAAGGTATATTTGAAGGTGACGCGAAAAGTTTTCCAGAAATGCAAATAGTAAATATTTTCTATTCGTCTTTGGTCGAAGCGCCATTACCACACAGTTAGAGGCATTAGAATCCTATAAAATTCTCGAAGTATATAACAATTTCTCATCGGGTATATTCTTTTACATGGTAATTTAGTGAGATCTTTAATTAGTGAGCAATTAGTAACTCTTCAATAAAAAGTGTTTTTCTACGCTTTGGGAAGCGATTTTCAAGACTTATGAAAATTGAGAGAAAAATCTGGTAATCTATATATATAAAAGTGAAAGTTTGTATATTGTTTGTTAGTATGTTTGTTTGTTTGTTTGTCCGCTATACACATCTACAGTTTTCATTTTAGAACCACCAAATTTGGTATACTATCTCATGGTACTCTGACTTAGACCGTACACGGTTTTGGGAAAGAGTCGGAGCCGGGTGGAGGGGGGGGAGGGGCGGTGTCAAGGGCTTCCCCATACAAAATTTTCGTAAAAAGTTCTACAGTTTTCAATTTACAACCAACACATTTGGTATATTATCACATGATAATCTGACTTAGAACATAGACACTTTTTGGAAGGGGTCGAAGCCGGGTGGGGATCAAGGGGACCCCCATACAGAATTTGCGTAAAAAGTTCTAGTTTTCAATTTAGAACAACCAAATTTGGTATTTATCTCATGGTATTCTACCTTAGACCGTACACGGTTTTTGGAAGGGTTCAAAGGGCGCCGATAAAACATTTTCGAAAAAGTTCTACAGTTTTCAATTTAGAACCACCAAATTTGGTATAAAAAATGTTCTACCGTTTTCAATTCAGAATCACCAAATTTGGTATTAACGAAAAAATTACAGGAATATATTTTTCATTCATAAAATTTCACCCGCTGAACTTGGTGATTCCACGAATATTTACCCGGGAATTACCGGGTACTTCTGCTAGTTTAGTATAAAATGATAAAATAAGAAAATGTAGCGATATTTATTCTCAGGTGAATAATATTGGCGCCCCAACGTAATGATCTGGACTGTAATCGTGGTAAAATCCGATTTTACCACGATTACAGTCGAATGGATGAAGATTTTGGGAAATCCCAGGGATATTTCTTCTTCTTAGGATTCCCTGTATTGATTATACCTAAAAATTTGAAAATGAAAATAAAACGCAAAAAATGGCGTCCAGATAACGAAGATGTGTGGAAAAATGCGAGTTATTCGTTTTTATAAAATGCTGAAAACATTTTTATTCAATCAGATGTCAGGTATAATCAATGCATCGTCGTGTTTTACAACTCAGATATAAATTTCAAGTTGATATCTCTAGCGGTTTTCGAGATATCGTGGTAAAATCACCAAAACATGTAGTTTCGAGAAAATCGCGTTCAAATATTCGGTACAATATTTATGTTAGAACAATCGTACTTACGCGTTAAAAATTTCCTGCACTATAGAATGCAGTTTTTGCAGTATGGAATTCCGGCACTTTGGTTGAAAGCCTACAGGACCGTTCTATTCTACTCGGATAAGGGGGTAGCACCCACTACGCGATTACCTGCGTTCGGCCGGCCGGCCGGCAGCACGCCACATCACGTTTTATGATTCCCTGACCACAATGTTGTGAATTTTCCGAAAATTCAGGGAAGATATTCTTAAAGGATTGCACTATACTATCGAAATATGCAAAAAAACATAAATCGATTTTTTCGATATTTCAAACCTTCCTAGTCCCCTTAAGCAAAGGCTGGGTGAGTGTTTTTAATCGATGGCTTTGTTTCCATTCTGAGTGCAATTGAACTATCAGATAAGGAGAAGGTTAGGGTGAATGCCACGGACCCCTACCTTCCTTTTGTGAAATGGTTAGAGTATTCTGTAGATTTTGGTTGATTGGGACATATCTCGGCTAGAAAATTTTGGCCCCCATTAAACGGCTATCTCAGTTATGCGATGTTTTACCACAGAGAGCTAATTTGCTATGTCCTTCAAAACTTGCTCCAATTAAACGGCTGGCCATATTAACCGTTGCCCCAATTAACCGGTATCTACTGTATACAAAGAGCTAATTTGCTATGTCCTTCAAGAATTGTTCCAATTAAACGGCTGACCCGATTAACCGTTACCCCAATTAGTTATCTACTGTATACAAAGAGCTAATTTGCTATGTCCTTCAAGAATTGTTCCAATGAAACGGCTGGCCCGATTAACCATTGCCCCAATTAACCGGTATCTACTGTATACAAAGAGCTAATTTGCAATGCCTTCAAGAATTGTTCCAATTAAACGGCTGGCACGATTAACCGTTGCCCCAATTAACCGGTATCTACTGTATACAAAGAGCTAATTTGCTGTGTCCTTCAAGAATTGTTACAATTAAACGGCTGGCCCGATTAACCGTTGCCCCAATTAACCGGATCTACTGTATACAAAGAGCTATTTGCTATGTCCTTCAAGAATTGTTCCAATGAAACGGCTGGCCCGATTAACCGTTGCCCCAATCAACCGGTATCTACTGTATACAAAACAAAGGAAAAAGTACTCAGTGAATATTGTACTTCAAGACGATGAGCGGTAACCATCAGAGACTGTGAAATGTCTTCGTCTCACTGGAACAATCCAAATCATCAAAATAGGGTATTGTTACAATTTAGCGCAAAAGCTAACAGTGAATATTAATTTTTATTGTATACTTTTCATATGTGGCGTAAAAACCATATCACCCAGCACACGCGCACACACACACAAGCCTTGGAGGGTCAATAAATATTGTCGCACCGAACGCCCCGAACGCAAAAACGGGCTCTGTCTACAGTATCACATGATAAAAACATTTCTCCGCCTGATGCCAGGACTACTATATCTGCATATCAGAGGCAAAAAAGACTCAAGCTTTTGCTTCCACCTCTCACTCTTGAGAAACTTCAAATGGAGCAGCTAGAAAGAATTCTTGATCTCGGCCTGAGGAATTCTAAAAGTTTATGATCAGAGGGTTTTCTCCATCAGTCTCCGATACTTTAATTCACTCAGAGCGGTGAAGGTTCCTTACAACAGAGCGTTCCTCGTGAAGCACCCAGCCAGCAGCAGGACTCTCACCAGGTTTTTTTATGATTTATATGTCTACATCTGAGTGAGATTCCAACATATCTGCGAGTTGCTTGGGTACTTCGTGGCAATTCGGAAGTTTTTAAAACCTCCCTGGAATAAGAATTTCTCAGAAAAAGCTGCAAATGCTACATCTTCCTCATCGTGTGTCACACGTTCTTTAAGGGACACTCCTCAGGAGACTATGGAGACGTTTCCTTTCACTTCAAATCTGGAAGAAATTGATGAAGGTCTTCTCTCGCTAAAAAGCCCTCACACAGTCGTAATGCTGTACTGTCCTTGGTGTGTGTGTGTGTGTTAGGTCAAAATTTGGTAGGCTTTAGTTTTTTCGTTTACGTTTTTGTTATTCTATTTCTTTTGATTCCTTGATACTGTGTAGGCACAACATCTATTTTCCCATTTCTGGTGCAGAAAGCGCCTTTCTTGAGCTCGCTTTACATAAACTTTATTCACTTAAAACATTTTTGAGGGATTTTGATGGTTTTTTCACGAATGAGTGAAAGTTAGGAAAATTTCTCTTTTTTATTTTAAATTCCATCGCTTAATAATTAACAGGAAACAAACCTGTTGCTTACTTTGGGGATTGATGACTGTTTGGGCTGTCTAAGACATTGAAAGGGATAACTTGAGCTGAAGCTTCTGTGTGTTGTTCGGTATGGTTGTAGCGACTGAAGAGTTGATGAAGATGCTCCAGTAAAGAAATACAATCGCAGTTTTGGCAAAATTCAGCTCAAAATTATGTAGTGAATCATAAATGCAGCAAATATTTTAAATGTAAAAAGAACTTACCTTTTGATCTGCAGCAGAGACATAGGACAATGACCACAGCCTAGTACAGCACAGAAGGGTCGGACAGACAGGTCGGAGCAATCGCTTCTTTCCACCGCATTGTTTTCCCGGCTTCGGTGAGTGCGGTGAGTTAACTTCATTCATAACTAGACTATCGAAATTATATTCCTCACAAAAAGCACATCCTCCAAAAAAACATCCTGATTAATTAGTGAAAATATCGGCAAATATGGCTTTTCCGAAACTTTTATTCAACTCACTAGAGACACTCAGACGTCCTTCTGCTCGAGGGGCCACGTGTGCCTTGGATTTTCTTCCAAGTAACCAAAAACGCCGACGGTTCCGCACCTTTTAATATCATTATGTGTCCCAGAACTGAAACCCTGGTGCACAGACTCTCTCTCTCAAAGTGTTAAGAGAAGTGTCATAAGCTTCACGTCATGCATCAGAAAAAGGTATTACGATGACTTTCACATTAAAAGATTAGACGAATTTCGATAGCATTCAATTCACAGTTTCTAGCTTTATCTCTTCTATAGAATATATGTATATCTGTAGAGTATGTATTATATCTTCTGTATGAGTTTTACAGATAAATAGCCAATAAACATGAATCAGTTAGCAAAGAATGGCTTCAGAAGGTGTAAAAACCTAAAACATCACTGGAGGCTTAAAATGCATCTTTTTGAGGAAATAGAAACATCTTTCTATGGAGCTCAATGTCTTCCCGAATGGTTTTCATCTTACCTCGGCGTTTTCTAAATTGTGAAACCCAGAACTGTTACAAAGAGTTACTTTAAAAAAATAATTACCTGGCAATAACTTTTTTTTCAAATAATAAATGCTTTTAACTAACTGAAAGAAGCAAATAAGCAGGAATTTGCTGTACTAGATAAAGAAAACCGTCTATATACATTATTGCGTACGCACATGCCATTCAAACGTAGACATCGACAACTGTACGATGTAAAACTGACGTTTCTGAGATAGTAAGTTTTCTTTCAGAAATTTTTTATAACACTAACAGGAAGATGTAAGGAATATAAGAATCACACAGAAGTTTTAAATTCCGAACCATGATTTCATTGTGTATGTACTCATTGCTCTAGATTGTTCTTGATTTCACGAGACAAACTTCAAAATTTAACAGTACAAAATTCAATTTCTCTAAGTACTTTAAACTCAAAAACATTCCAGATTCTTATGAAACATTTTCAAACAGTCACTTATATAATGCACACCGATTGTTTGAAATATAGAGTACTAAACACGTCAGACTGATGTAACATATCTCCTAAATGTTAAGGTTTTACTGAACGTTTTCTTGATGACATCAAACTGCCCGTATTCCAAACACACTGAAGAATTTTAAGCAGTACGCTGCCCTAAATCAAACAGAAATAACTGTTTTAGGAATAATAAATGTGATCATTGTTTATGCTCATGTTCCTGTAATAATGTTTAATGATAATTTCGACTGTTTCTGAAGTACTTCTGATGTAATTCTAGAAATTTTTCTACATGCATGTAGTACTAAACATTGACGTGTGTTTATATCTGGTACTTCAGCTTACATTTCGTTACATTCTACTTACTAGTTCGTGTAAATAAAATCATCAAGCTCAGTGTATTGGTTTGTGAAACACAGATATCAGGCAAGCTGATCGCATTTCCAAGTTTTTCTTTAAACAGCTGCTTTAGGGAATATTAGAACTTTTGAAATCACCTGCGCTTCGAACTGAATAAAAATTTCTGAATCATATTTTGTCAGTAAACCTCTCTGCGTGTTTAATGAAGTATAGTAAATTTCGCTAACCTGGTATATATAAATGAGCAGATCCAAAGCAGTTCAATTCAACGACACCTTTCAAGAATCATCATTGTATCCATTAAAATGCAGCGTAAACATTCTGGTAACTTTCAAAGTCTTAGATTAATAAATTAGAAAAATAAAAAGGCCCTTGGGAAATAGTTAGAAAATGTTTGAATTCGTAAGAGCGGAGAGAAGCTTTTCCTACACGAATGTGTTTACTTCCATGCTTCAGTTAAAATCCTTATTTAAAAGTTTTGTTGTCCTACGATGGGCAATCCCCCTTTTTAAAAGCTTTCGCATCCATTGGCGAGCGTTACTTGACTGTGAAGTGGTTGCAACGTCTTGCCACTCGTCGAAATGGATCCGCGTTTAAAGGTGTTTCCAGTATTTGACAATAGGAGGCAGCTGGGTATCACGAGTGTTAAGAAACAGACATGGAAAACACGAGAGACTGCTAACGACGCTCGGAAAAGCAACACCGCTTACATTTCTCTCTCTCGGAAGCTCTTCGCGCTCGAGTGGCGGGATGCAAGTGACGAGGAAATCGAGCATTGATGTTGGTTTCCCGCGCATCGTCCTGCTATTCGCCCAATAGCCTTTCTCCAAACGCTACTCTCTCTCTCTCTGAATCGAGCAGAACGGAAGGTAAAAAACGAAAAGAAAAGAAAAGTAAAGGTGGTAGTGCGACACGGTGAGAGAAATTATGAAATAGGAGTGGCGAAAAAAAAACCAAACGTGGGTGAGAGTAAAACACAATGAGATTGATGACGTGCTTTAAGCTGTCACAGCTTATCATTTTCAAGATGGGCAATTTCTTTCAGCTTAACAAGCAACCTCCAGTGGCTTGAGTCGTTAGCAGTTCATGAGCTAATTTTTACAAGTAAATTTACCAACCCAGCGTATATTGTGTGCTTTTACTCTTGAGGCACTTAATTCTTTTTGTTTATCCTTTTCATGGGGAATTACAATACATAGCACCATGGCAAATTTTTCCTTCTTATTTTAAAACTAACAACCTTGCGGAAGTAGTTTCTTTGCCCCTTACTTAAACAATCGAAGACTATTTAAGTAAAGAGCAAGAAACAATTATTCTACGAGAAGTTGTTCAATATTTCAGAATTGTAATTTTACGGGAAGGTGCAAAATATATGGAGACTAATTTTATGGCAAGTTGTTGAATACCTGAAGACTGCAATTTTGTGAAAATGTGTTAAAAATATTATACTTTAAGATGAGAAGACGTTAAACATATAAAGACTAATTTTGTAGAAAGATATCAAATACATGAATATTGCAATATTATGGGAAGGCTGTTCGAATCCAGCCCGGTCCTGCCAGCCATCTAGTCTGCGGGGTTTTCCGGGGTTTTCCGCAGGCTCGCTGTGGTTGGGGACAAGAATGCGAAGATGCTTCCCTGTGAAGTCGTCTCCGGATGCACTTTGTCCCTTATCCGTATGCAGCAGAAGAATAGAAAGCCGGCTGCATCAAGTTGCCAGTAAACCTCAAGGGTGCATAGTCGTCTCTGCAGGACTTAATCCGCCAAGGGCGGACGAAATAGATGGATGGATGAATCAATGGGAAGGCGTTAAATACTTAAACATTGCAAGATTAATGGAAGATGTTAAATACTTGAATGCTACAATATTATGGGAAGGTGTTATATAATGAAAATTGTAATTTTCAACGAAAATATAACACATAAGGAATTTGAAAGTTTCGGTGTAGGAGGTTGGCAAAGAGATTCATCCGGGAATTAAATGGTTTGGTGTGATCGTGTTCATTGTAGCAAAACAGAAAGTCGCAGAAACTGAAAAAGGTGTTGACAGCTCTTCAGAGCAAAGAATGCTCGCGGTAACACCCATAAAATTTACATGAATCCATCACTTTCAGCCTTTTAAAAAGGAATGATTGGCAGTTAGTGCTTAAATTGATGTTATCTGTGCAGTGTTATATGGACTGTGACGTACATTCTAAATTAACTTTCCTTTTTAGTTTCTTTCCCTATGTAAATCTTGAGTTTATTCTGTTATTCTTCACTGTTAACGTAATATCTTTTCTCTCAAACGAATACGTTTGGCAACACAATTGAAGTTGAATGCACGTGACGTATGCCTGATATTGATCAGAACAAGAGATAAAAACGACGACTGATCTGTTGCTTGGCGAGCGTTGAGCGTGTAAACTGATTATTAAAAGGAGCGTTATGAAAAGAGCGTTGTGTTAAGAGTTGTGTGGTGTGTGGAGAGTTTAGTGCAATATTCTATGCTACGATGTGTTTGCTACATCCTGAATAAAGCCTCTTTTGCATAAGTTTGACTTCGGTTATTTACATGTTTCGTCTGGCCGTTAAGGTTTAATTTTAGGAACTATTTCTTCGTATAGTGATGTTTTAAATTAACGTAGAAGTACGAAAAGACTTCTACGTCATAGGACGTATATAAACATTACTTAATGTTATGAAACAAAGACTTTAATTACACAACTTAGAAAAGATGCAGAGAACATTTCGACTTCAGAGCAGTTAAGGGTGAACTTCCTAATCAGCGAAAGAGGTCTCCTTCATAGACCTGCCAGCGCATCATTAGCGAAACATACACTTCCACACACCCTATTCCTCACAGAAGGGGCAATCTTTCGTTCTACATATGAAGAAGCTATCGATAATGCCCTGAATGATCAAATGTTCGCGTGAGAAAAACTTTCTTCAGCAGGTGCAAAATTGACTCCTATCCCATGTAGTGCTATCCAATTAAAGAACGTCTTACGTGGAAGATCGTGGAATCAACCATTCCCGCTATAGTGCAGAGGAAAAGAATTGGGAACCTGAAGTTAGTATCAGTTCGGAGAAGAACGTGTTTTCTCTGGGATGTAAGTAAAGGGCGCAGATGGTGAGAAACTTTACGCGAAGTCGAACAAAGTCCACCTGAGGTAAAAATAAATACAAATGTTTTACCCTAATCATAAAAATGAAGGTACTGCGTGCAATTTAAATCGTTGATTTCCTTCTCTGTTCACATGAGATAAACTCTCATTCGATCGCCTGGCAACCACGCCAACATATTGATCACGAAATGTTAGGGGGGATGTAAATCCACTACTTAACCTAAACAGGTGTATTCGTCTACTTTTTCAATTTCTTTTCCTTCTACCAAAATTGTTTCTCTATCCTTTTCTGTATATATTTAGTTTTTGCTGTGTTAATTGTCAGACCTTTTTTTAGACTTTCCATTCATAAATCCTTTATCATATTCTGCATTTCCCTGTTGCTAGCTGTAATGATGACTATGTCATCAACAACTCTTAAGTGATTTAGGTAGCTTCCATTTATATTTTACCCTTTTCTTCCAAGTTTAAATTTCTAAAATTGTCTTCTAATAAAGAGTTAAATAATTTTGGAGATAGTGGATCTCCTTGTCAAACTCCTCCCTGTATCATGAAAACTGAGCCTAGGTTATCTAACTTTATTGTTGCTGTACACTTGATATATATTTTATTTATTAAACTGACATATTTTCCTTCCAGTGTTTGTATTTTTATTGAAGAACTAATTTCCTTTTGATAGACAGAATCAGCTTTGGTATAGTCTAAAAAAACAAAGGGAACTTCTTTCCGATATTCGCTTGTTTTTTCTATTAATTGTATTGTATCAGTTTTAAAGAAAGACAAGAAAGAAAATTCCATTAGAGAATTATCCGAGGTAATAGAGTCTTTTGGATACTTAAAGACTATTTAACCAGTGACCTTCCATTGTATTAAAAAAAAGATCTTCAATGCATGTATTATCCCCGTGTGTACTTATAGAAGTGAAACATAGAGTATCACAGAGCGATAATGTTAAAAAATAAGAGTATCGGTAAAAAAGTTAGAGAGAAGAATGTTAAGAATAACAAGAAGAGCTAGAGTTAGAAATGAAATTATAAGAAAAAGAACAAGAATAAAAGATATTATAAAAATAAAATATCAAAGTGGAGATGGGCTGGACATGTTGGAAGACTGTAAGATGAAAGATGGGCACGATTAATAACAGAATGGCAACAGAGAGATGGAAGGAGGCGAAGAGCGCGCCAAAGAGTAAGACGGAGAGATGACCTTCAGAAATTTAGAGGTGAACTGAAGCTAAGGATCGAGGAAGTTGGAAAAGACTGGGGAAGGCCTATACCCTGCAGTGGGTGTCAACAGGCTAAGAAGAAGAACTCCACTACCGAATATGGATACCTTACTTCAGGATCAGTTGCAGACTAATGTATGAAAGTCTACAGTTTATGAGGGCTGAACTGCACGAGGTTGTTCTTCATAGACTGACACTTGGCCTGAAAATTGTCATCCAAGGGAAATGCAATAATACGGAACAACTGCTCATATGTGGAAACTAAATTTCCCAACATCAATGAGATTCAATTTTACGTTCGGCTGACAATATAGTAAAAGAGCCCATTTCTCACAGCTACGAACTCACAGCTTGCCACTTCGGACCGGGCAAGGCTTGTCGCTGCAACTTGCCGTTTTGACTTGTGCCACCTCAGTGTTTACGTTACACGCTGTGCACTAAATAAGTTGTATCTACGATATCTCGATTGTTGCGATGATGCTCTTTTAGTGTTTAGAGAGAAATATTGTTATCATGCAGTACGTCAACAACCAGAAAGCAAGTAAAGAACTCATTGCGAGTTCCATTATTTTCTGCACAGCGCGGCAATTAAGTAATGAGATTAATTAAAACAAAATCCGAGTAAAACGCACGAGGTCGAGAAGGTATTGATTTTTGATAAGCCATTTATAAGCTACGCGGTGGCAACAGCGGATGATGATTTACCTGTGCATGACATCATCTTTGTCACAGCTGTGTCATGGAGCAGAGAGCAGATATACGAGTCTGTTTGAAAATCGGTAAGACAGCATCTGAGACAGCTGAATTGTTGCGTGATATGCATGGGGCTAATTGCATATCTCGTGCACAAATATTCAGATGGTATGCAGGCTTCAATGATGAGCGGGAAGATCTGGAAAATGACGAGACGCCAGGACGCCCGATTGCAATGCGTATTCAAAGTTCGGGAAAGGATAAAAAGCAATCGTTTTGTGACATTGAGGATGCTGGAATGTGAGCACGGTGTTAATAAGAAGGCGATTCGTCAGATTTGAGTGCAAGATTTGAGGGGCGGGGGAGTTTGTTCTCGTTTTGTCTTAAATGCCTTGTCATATGACCAGAAACATGCACGAGTGGAGTACGCAAAAGACATCCTGAAGACTGCCGACACAATGGAAAATTTTCTTCAAAGCATTGTGGAGGGTGATAAGACATGGTGTTTTCGTTATAATTCTGAAACGAAGCATCAGAGTGTTCAGTGGAAGTCTCCACAGTCAAACGAAAGAAGATCAAGTTACAGAAATCCAAAATCAAGACAATGCTTGAGTGCTTTTACGACCGCAAGGGAAGAATTCTGCACCACGAGTTCATTTCTGAAGGTGCGACTGTCACTGGAAATGCTTACACATCCATTTTGGAACGATTGTGGAAGAGGATTGTTCGCGCCAGGCCTGAGTACAAAACGGGAAATGGTTCCTTCTTCACGATGACGCACCCGCATACAGAGCTGTCAGTGTACAACAATTTCTGGTACGAAAATAAGTGTAGGTGCTC
Organism: Macrothele yani; assembly: GCA_039090855.1. Classification (NCBI taxonomy): domain Eukaryota; kingdom Metazoa; phylum Arthropoda; class Arachnida; order Araneae; family Macrothelidae; genus Macrothele; species Macrothele yani. The sequence continues at coordinate 35,877,248 of CM077011.1, forward strand.
AATCGCTCCCTCGATTCTCTACACTGTTACAAATTTTGGGGTAGGTTGAACCAAAAAGTGGTGCTATTTTCTGGGGAAAAATACACTATTGTGTGGTGCAAGCGGAACTCAACAACATGGCGCAATTTTGTATTACGTTATGGTACAAGGCTGCACTACATTATATGCAAGGTTTCATCATGTTGTTGGGTTTTGTTTGCACAACACAATGGCATATCTTTCCTCAGAAAGTGGTGCAGCTGAAGTAGCACCACTTTTTGGTGCAAACTATCACAAAATTTTAAACCATGTAGATTTGTCAGCTATTGAAACCTTTTCAAGACATTGAAGAAATACAAAGAACTGTGACATCAGCTCTTGATTCCATACTAAAAGATGACCTCTGAAAATCCTTCCTTTCGTTAGCTGATCGTCCCACTTCTTGTATTAAAGCAGGAGGGATGTACTTCGAATAAATATGAAGACATACAAAGAACTGTGACATCAGCTCTTCACTTCATACCAAAAGATGACCTCTGCAAATCTTTCCTCTCGTTGGCTGATCATGTCACTTCTTGTATTAACACAGGAGGAATGTACTTCGAAAAAATATGAAGACATACGAAGATCTGTGACATCAGCTTTTCACTCCATACCAAAAAATGACCTCTGCAAGTCTTTATTTTCGTTGGCTGATCATGCCACTTCTTGTATTAACACAGGAGGAATGTACTTCGAATAAATATGAAGATGTACGAAGATCTGGAACATCAGCTGTTAACTCCATAACAAAAGATGACCTCTGTAAGTCCTTCCTTTCGTTGGCTGATCGTGCCACTTCTTGTATTAACACAGAAGAAATGTACTTTGAATAAAATATGAAGACATACGAAGAAGTATGACATCAGCTCTTCACTCCATACCAAAAGATGACCTCTGCAAGTCCTTCCTTTCGTTGGCTGATCGTGCCACTTCTTGAATTAGCGCAGGAGATATCCCAAGTAACACAGCCTTGCTATTTAACGTAGGTCCAGCCATCGTCTTTAATTCCTAAAAGATGGTGACTCAGTGTTGGGTTTACGGTAAATTGCAAGGCTGTGCTACCTGGGAGGTACTCCGAATAAATTATTTTCACTTAAGTTTTCCTGCTTTTCCATTTTCTTTTTAAATTCAGTCATAATTATTTAATTGCCGCACTATGTATTAATATATCGATCCCTGAGACCATTAGTGGTTGTCAAAGTGTTGATTGATTGATTGATTGATTGGGGGTTTAACGACCACCGTGAGCAACTCAATGGGCTATAAGCAGTCGCCCGTCCCTAATTTAGGGTCACTGGTTCCAGGGAAGGGATAGAGCCAGTGCCGTAAGACAAACACAACATCCATGCCTGACCGGGATTCGAACCCGGACCCCTTACGGACGAATGATCAGAGACCAGCGCCTTAGACCACTGCGCCACCGAGGCGGCTGTCAAAGTGTTGTGTTAAGCATTTAGTATTACTTCAACGCCTGAAACTGAAACATCCTAAAAGCATTTGATTGTCGTCATATGCTGTAGATGCCGCACCTATACTGTTTCCCATGTACCCATCCTTCAGGAAATTTTAAAATTACATCATTCATGAACGGGAATCGAATCAACGTCTCTAAAATTATTTTCGAGCAGGTACCGCTACACCACCTAGGAAAGCGAACGTCCAAAGAGCTAGAGATCAAAAGATGTAGTTTAAGCATCTAAACAACTTTCCGGATGTGCGCTAGTCGGAGCCATTTCGGCTTCATTGTAGCGTCGACGATCATTTTTTATCCATGGGTTGATGTAGGTCAACATACCTCCAGTGATTTAGGTCATGGAAACCAATAAGAAACAAAAAAAGGAAGCAATAATAAGTCAGGAACGTAGCCAAGGGAAGAGTTCCAGCGGTTTGGACCAGTGCTTAGTTTGGGTTCAATTTTAAGAGCCCGAACCCAAATATTATATTGGAAGATAGAGCCCGGGCCCAAACGAGCCCGAAAACTATGACTTACCTGTTTAGGCATTAATAAAAAGTACCTCCTCTTCGGATTTGAGCATTTGCAAAATGCATTATAAACACTGCTTTTGAAATGTTGATTTAAAAATTACCTCCAAATCCTCAATTCAAAGTTCCAAACTAATAAATTTATTAAGTGAGCAAGATGCAACAAAAATATGACTAATAAATATATATAAAATATATGCAACAACAAATATAATTAATTAATTAATTAATTAATTAATTAATTGTGTGTAATATTTTCCGATAAAATATAAGGGATAGCTCAATTCTTTCAAGGCGGTTGGACCTACGACGTCACGTCTTCTTCCCGTTTTCCACGACCCGATTGAGTTTGCATGCTGGTGACTTTTGAGGAACTAGTAATTAAAGCAGTTTATCAAAATGATTGAAGTGTGTGCTTCAAGATTTTGAACGCCGCCACGCTGGCTTATGACCATTCGTCTGTGAAGGATCCGGGTTCGAATCCCAGTGAGGCATGGATGTTGTGTTTTGTCTTACGGTGCTGGCTCCCTCCCTTCCCTGGAACCAGTGACCCAAAATCAGGGACGGGCGACTGCTTATAGAGCATTGAGTTGCTCGCGGTGGTCGTTAAACCTTCACTCAAAAAAAAAAAAAAATTTTGAACCTTCCGTTTGTGAAAGAGCCTGATTTAAAAATTATAACGAATTAAATTTCTCCGTCATTTCTATCCGCGCCAGGATTCGAACCCGGGTCCCTTCATTTCGGAATAAGTTGCTCTACCAATTGAGCTACGCGGACGTTTTATTCTGGTTCCTATCTGCCTTTATGTCGTGTGCGTCCTTCGGGCAGGTACGTCACATCTCCTGGTACGTTACATCATCTCCCCCTTATTTTTATTTTTTTTTTCGAAGTGCTGGAGAAAGGATTCTCTTATTTTTCCTATCTCGCGGTGTGGAAATAACATCACACCAATGCGAGATTTTGAACGGTCGGGTCATCCGGATAGTTCGGGTGCCATTATAACGAATTAAATTTCTCCGTCATTTCTATCCGCGCCAGGATTCGAACCCGGGTCCCCTCATTCCGGAATAAGTTGCTCTACCAATTGAGCTACGCGGACGTTTTATTCTGATTCCTATCTGCCTTTATGTCGTGTGCGTCCTTCGGGCAGGTACCTCACATCTCCTGGTACGTTACAAAATGTCCTTAATCATTGTTATTGCCTTTGCGTATCATGCTATAGTCTTTCATACGCCACTATCTACTGCACTCCATATGTTTAAAATTAATTCCTAAACGAAACATTCCGCGAAACGCTCTCGAATTTCAAATGCGTCTTTTTGCTAACTTGCGATTTTGTTAGGAAAATTCATCTGTTTCGTCAAATGTGAATCAGTGCGATAGAAAATGAAAAACTAACCTCCCCCCTCCCCCCACACACACACACGTTGTGCGGCCAGCCGGTAACCCCTGAACCCATTTTTACTCATCAGCATAAGCTGTTTTCTTGGGCATCGAATGAATTTCAGACAATATACTGCTGAAGACCATCATGTTACAGTTAATATAGACTTCATGTTTTATTTAGTTCAAGCTTGCATTCTGTTCTGATACTTCTCAAACTAATGAATGCTGTAAAATTACTTCAGGCTGTGCTTGATCATAAGAAATTAGTTTTGCCATTTTATATAAAAGGTAATGAAGGTAAGTAGCATATGGAACGCATATCGAACTCATCACAATAAGTCTTTTCTCATTCTGTGAGTAAAGGCATATTTTTATGGAAAGAAAGTAAAGGCGAATATTTGGATGGGCCGCCTTCGTACCTAATTGACATATCCCTATCGAGTAAAATATCCCAGCTAAGCAGCGAATGTTTGAATTCAATGATCGCCTAATTTAAAGTTTAAATGTTTAAGGAAACTAACGTACATAAAAATAAACGAGAAAGATAGTATCCCAGTGCTCGGATGTCAGACATTTTTGACGAAAGTCTCAAACCTCTCATGCCAAAATTATCGCGAGATTTTCTTTTTGAAGTTTAAGGCATGTAAACTTCATGGTACATAGGATCCACTCTTCGTAATTTAGGAGTTAGAGTGACTGAACATCAGTACACTGTAAAGACTGGATCTACTACTACTGCCCTTGCACGCCTGGTTAAGTCTGGAACTCATCTGCCCTCTTGGTCTGAGACTTATTTATTACTTAAGACCAGAGGTAGGTATATGACTCTCTTCGCCGAAAGTTTGTATATTGACGTTTTTAAGGACGTATGCTGTAACGATGACTTACCTGCACATGTACATGCACTGTGGATTCGCTTATTTAATTTTTTATGTCTTGCGAAGTACCCTACTGCGGGTGTTGATAACGGACCCTGTGCTTATTTTTCACTTCGGTGAATATGTATTTGTAATCTATTTGGTGTTTTCTTTCTTTGCTTTGTTTCTCGCTGTAACCGAGTTGTGACGCGGATATCATGTCACTCACCGGGATCGCTGTTGTCTTCGGGACTATCTATATATTAAGTGTGTGTGTTCTCCTAGCGCCAGTTCTTTTAACCTGATGACGCACAGGGCGCCTGTTGCGAAAGATCTTGTTTTTACCTAATATGCCTTTTAGTAGTAAAATTCTAATTGTACGTTTTGGGTAGTTTTCTACATGCTTAGACAGCTGCCTTTTTATTCTTCTTAAAGCATGTAATCAGAACCATTCCCAAAAGTGTCTAATTTTTATCCAAAAAGACTTTTAATTATACTTCCGACCCCATGCGTTTATGACTACCTGAGATGACACTAGATGCCGCCATGTCTGTGTTCCATAGTATGCCATCATTGTTGCCTGAGAAGCACAGCCTTTTCAGTATTAAAGACTTCGTCCTGAGGAAAAGCGATATTTCGTTTCTTATGAACGCAACGTTATAACCTCTCTGGTAGGTAATGAACAGAATTATTATCTCTCTGGTAGGTAATGAAATGTTATAACCTCTCTGGTAGGTAATGAACAGAATTATTACCTCTCAGGTAAGGAATGACATTAAATGTAAGCTAATGGTTCGAAACGTCTGTTTGCATGGAAGACTAAAATTTATTTGGACCAAATACTTTAACAAGTGTTAGCCTATATCCTTTGAGCATCTGGTAAAAAAAACGGTGTTTAGGATGACGCAATGAGTCTTTAGTTCTTTGGGTATAAGCCCCAGTTTGGTGATCAGCGAAGTTAGTGGAGTGTTTGTTCGTCAGGTGCGCGTATCCCTTCTGTTTTATCAGACAATATGCAGTCTGTTGATTCGCTATTATCACAGAATCGGGGGGCAACATGCACCTGAATCGTAGGAATGAGGGTGGTAGAAGATTATACATTTCCTGAGTACACCTGCACTCGGAAGTGCTTCGTACATCTTTTGTACAAGCCGATAATCCAGGAGTCTTCAAACGGGAACTCCTGAACAGTTAATACTTGCTGCTTAATATGTCATCTACGACGTGCTAGTTCTGAAGATTAGATATGGGACATTGGAGATTATCTCTGAAGATGCGGGCACGGGTCTCTTGGATCATCAGTTTATGAAAGACGTTAGCTGTTAGCAAACCTCTTCTGGCATCACGAAATTTCCGTAGGGCCAAAGAGGAAACGTGCTGATTGTATATGAGTGGCATAAATCCCATGAAATATTGGAATGGACCGTTTATTCTCATACGTTGGCTTACGATCATTCTGAAGCTAAGTCATCAAGCTCTGTTTACCGACTGGGTCAATCGAAAGTCTAGTGGATAAAGCGAAGATGCTATCAATACAAAAGCAATTGCACAATTATTGCAGTTAGTGTTTAAATATCAAAGGCACACGCAGCAATCGGATTGGCCCGATATTTTAATAATATGCATATATCGGCTCAGCTTAACAGCTAACTGATTTGCATGCGCTTTTGGTCATTCTCTGAGGTCATACTACTAAAATGCGCTTTTGGTCATACTACTAAAATGGTGCAAGTGTATATTGTAACTGTTTTTGTATTTGCATACGCTTTTGGTCATTCTTTGAGAGTGTTACTACTAAAATGTTGCAAAGTGTATATTATAACTGTTTTGTAAAAAAAATGATTATCTTTGCCATAGTTGTAAGATAGTATAACTATACTAGTTATCCGAATTTATTGGCGTAGATAAAACCAAAGTTTCCAAGCTTTCACACATCAACCAGATGGCTTTCATGTTACATCAACCAAAAGCTATGTGGTTGATATGCGAAAGCTCGGAAACTTTGATTTTATCTACGGCAAGAAATTCGGATAACTAGTATAGTTATACTATCTTATGTATAGTTGGTGTACAGTTTCTTGAGTTATTATTTGCCACAGTCAGTTAGACATAGCCTTTCGCGCATTCGCTAGCTAATGACCATTGGTCCCAGAGGTGTCCGGGTTCGAATCATGGTGAGGCATAGATGTTGTGTTTGTTTTATGGTGTTGACTCTCTCCCTTCCCTGGAAAAATGGCCCTAAATTAGGGACTGGCGACTGCTTACAGCCCAATGAGTTGCCCTCGGTGGTCGTTAAACCTTCAATCAAAAATACATTTAGACATAAATGTGTTAAAAAACAGACAGAAGCTGTCATTATAGAGGTACACCTGTATCGCAAAATTCAAACGAACTATACAGTAAACAATAAACAGCGGTAAATCCGTGGAATTCACTACAGAGATTAAACAGATGTTGAAGCTGAAAATAGTTCATACACTTCCACAAATTATGTTTATAACTGATATAATTCCTCAGACTTATGAAACTCAGATAGATGACTTGATTATACAATACGTAAGACTTAAAATCCAGGTGGTAGTGATTCTCAAAATATGCCACATGCCAGGTGACTTTTAATAACAGGTGACTACGTCCTTGTTGATTTAACACCAATATGGGCTAGAGGATCATTCTGCAGATGCCATAGTTATGTGTCAATGCATCCTTCCAGTTCTTACTTATTTACTTATGGATCAGAGACATGGATCTTAACTAAGAGAGATATTCGGGGGTGTAAACAACACAACAAAGAATAGAGAGATACACTGTTAAAGATTTGTCGTGCGTTGCACCAAAAAACGGTGCTACAGCACGTGCACCACTTTCTTAGAACAGATACACTATTGTATAGTGCAAACAAAACCCAACAACATGGTGCAAGCTTGCACCATAATGTGGTAGAACCTTGTACCATAACGTGGTGCAACTTGCACCATGCTGTTGGGTTTTGCTTGCACCACACAATGGTGTATTTTTTCTAAGAAAGTGGTGCAGCTGGTGTAGCACCACTTTTTGGTGCAACCTACCACACAAATATTTTAACGGTGTATATATTTGGTATTGCCAGGAAAGATAGAAAGAAGAATACATGAATTACGGAAATGATAAAAGTTCATGATCAAAGTGAAGACCCTCAAGCGGCAATGGGCTGCACTTATTGTTAGACTGCTGGATAATTGAAGTACATGTTACAAATTTGGTGGTAGGCTGCACCAAAAAGTGGTGCTACACCAGCTGCACCACTTTCTGAGAAAAGATGTACCACTAGGTGGTGCGAACAAAATCCAACAACATGGTGAAAGTTTATATTACGATATGGTACAAGGTTGTACCACATTATAGTGCAAGGTTACACCATGTTGTTGAGTTTTGTTTGCACCACACAGGTGTGTATTTTTCATCATAAAGTGGTGCAGCTGGGGTAGCACCACTTTTTTGGTGCAAACAAAGGACACTAAAACTCCCACAAGTGGACCATGTGGGAGATAGGCACATGAAATTTGAAAGCATGCTGGAGCGACGCGGTGTAGAGTGGCTCAAGATGGAATGTTGTGGAAGAGACTTGGGGAGACATTCATCCAGCAGTTGATTGGTAATGGTTGAGGATGATTATCATTAACACACAATTACGCAATCTCAGCAAGCGAAACTAAGCACTACAATAAACTGAAAGAGCAATCAATCTCATAGTTCCATCAGGCGCAAATAGAAATGTTTGAATCGGATGTACAGGCGTTGTGTTTACAGACGGACGGACAAAGTGGTACTGTTGTCTCTAAGAACGTCCTTTTTCCAGAAGATGTGATCAATGAAAAACAAGAACAAAAAGTTATCTTCATTCTACCTACTTTTACTTTTTGATTTAGCTGTCAAAATATTCTTTTTGTGTTGTATTTCTGTGTTTTATTTATTTTCTCTAAAGAATAGGCGTTTATATCTTTCACTCATCTCACGTCTGAGCTAATCCAAGTTGCTGAAGGAATATTAAAGCGCCCTTCTTTTGCTTGTGTGATTTAATAGTCCTCTAATAATACCTGCGTCATTCCACATTCGGGAAAATACTTACTTTGATGCGATTAACGGTGATAAGAAAAGTGAATGACAAAACTTAAGGAAATTAAGCCGGATATATGTCCATTCTAATGGACGCATGGCCTTTCATGTCCTCAACGTAGATTAAGTGACTATCATTATGAAGACTTTTCATGCGGTGCCCTCACAAGACGTGAGTGGCCTACTGAATAAATATTTTGGCTGGTTCTTTTGTAAGCTTTTCCTAGGGTTCAGCTTAATGATTAATTTTACAAAGAAAGTATTGCAACAGAGATTTTTATAGCTGGCTCGAAAAATCTCAGCATTTAGTGCACTTCAGTAGCTCAATATAGTTCTAATTATGGATGCTATGCTTTTCAAAAAAGCTTCTGAAGCAAGGTGATGAGCTTATATGACCTCCTTTTTTGGGGGAGTTCACTCTGCAGAGAAAATGTCTTTCCTTGAAGAAAAAACATTTAAAAAATTTTCGGCACCGAATAGTAGTGTCAGCATTTTTTTTATTGAAGGTTTAATGACCACCATGAGCAACTCAACGGGCAATAAGCAGTCGCCCGTGCCTAATTTAGGGTCACTGGTTCCAGGGAAAGGAGAGAGCCAGTACCGTAAGACAAGCACAGCACCCATGTCTCACCGGGATACGAACCCGGATCCTTCACGGACGAATGATCATAAGCCAGCACTTAGACTACTGCGCGAAAGGGGCGGCCTGGCGGTTTTTAGAATCTCATACTTCCGTTGTGGGAAAGTATTATGATCGTTCAAAAATCGCACTTCCGGTTTTTGACATAATTTTACCAAAAATGTGAAACCTAGGAAAATACCCATCAGCCAGTGGTTGTAAATACGAAATAAAACGTAAAAGGCGGCCCCGGTTGCGCAGTGGTCTAAGCGGTGGTCTCTGGTCATTCGGCCAAAAGGGGTCTGAGTTCGAATCCCGGTGGGGCATGGATGTTGTATATGTCTTACGGCACTGACTCTCTCCCTTCCCTGGAACCAGGAAACCTAAATTAGGGACGGGAGACTGCTTATAGCCCATTCAGTTACTCAAAGTGGTTGTTAAACCTCCAATCACACAAAAAAAAATCGTGAAAGCTATGTGAACGCTGGTAACACAGCACGACTGAGAACACGACTGAGAAATGCTGAATGGAAAACGTAGCAGCACAGGAAGAATGACTGGATTGGAGGTTTAACGACCACCGTGAGCAACTCAATGGGCTATAAGTAGTCGCCCGTCCCTAATTTAGGGTCACTGGTTCCAGGGAAGGGTGGGAGCCAGTGCCGTAAGACAAGCACAACATCCATGCCTCACCGGGATTCGAACCCGGACCCCTTTCGGACGAATGATCAGAGGCCATCGCTTAGACCACTGCTCCATCAGGGCGGCCAGGCAGAATGAGTACTAGATAGCGAACGTAACAGTAAAACAAGTTAGTTAAATCATGCAATGCATTGCTTATGATACGCTTTCCAACATACCAGAAATTATTACTCAAGTTATGAGGATAATGGCTGTGGAATAAGTCTCGCTCCTGTGTCCTGACCTGTGACCGCATTTGGATGATATTCAACAGAACCGGTTCAGTATACCTCAAGAATAACATACTGAAGTTTTGTCGCAATAGAAGCAGTTTTACGCAAGTTATAAGAACAATGGCTGTGGAATAAATCTTGCTTTTGTGCAATGACCTCTGACCCCATTTTGTTGATATTCAACAGAACCAGTTCACTATACCTCCGGAACAACATGATAACGTTTTGTCGCAATCGAAACATTTTTTGGTAAGTTATGATGCACAACGGCAATGGAATGGATCCCACTCCAGTGTCCTGACCTTTGACCCCATTTCGCCCATTTTCAATAGGGTTCGTCGCTAGTGGCTCCCTACCACATACTAAAATTTCATCGAAATCGAACCATTTCTATGCAAGTTATGACGCATAAAAAGGCAATGGAACAAATCCCACTCTTATGACCTGCCTGACCTTTGACCCCATTTCGCCCATTTTCAATAGGGTTCGTGCCCAGGTGGTTCCCTACCACATACTAAAATTTCATCGAAATCGAACCATATTTACGCATGTTATGACGCATAAAGGCAATGAAATAAATCCCGCTCTTATGGCGTGACCTTTGACCCCACTTCACCCATTTTCAATAGAGTTCGTACTCTGGTGGTCCCCTACCACATTCTAAAATTTCATCGAAATCGAACCATATTTACGCAAGTTATGACACATAAGGCCAATTGAATGGATCCTGCTCTTATGGCGTGACCTTTAATCCCACTTCACCCATTTTCAATAGGGTTCGTCCCCTGGTGGTCCCCTACCACATACTAAAATTTCATCGAAATCGAATCATTTTTACGTGAGTTATTGTGCCGACAGACAGAGAGACGGACGGACGGACAGACGGACGGAAAAAGCTGGAGCATATACGCTTCTTCAACCTACGGTTGGAAAGCGTGTAAAAAGATGGTAAGGAGTTAGGAAATTCCGCTCAAATCTCAGAGGGACTTTTTGCTACATGTATATAGCACAAATAACTAATTGGCTCTTTATCCCTATTGCATATTCGCAAAGGTCGTGGAAGTTATGCACAGCTGTATATTTTATATAAGCTGACCCCTCTGTTTTTCTTTTTTCCTTTTTTTTTTTTTTTTTTTTTTTTGGTGCTGAATTTAGGACCACTGATTCCAGGGAAGGGAGAAAGCCAGCGCCCTAAGACAAACTCAACATCCATGCTTCACTCGGATTCGAACCCGGACCCATCTAGGAAAGAATGGTCAGAAGCCAGCGCTTAGACAACAGCGCCACTAGGGATGCTCCTCTATTTCGGACAATTACTTTCACGCATATGAGGAGTCCACAATTCACAGAGAAAGTTACCTTGTAGCGTGGTTAGCTGCACGAAATACTACAAGCGGCCAACTCAAATCTAAAAAAATTAAATACGAAAGTGTATAACTCTCTTTTGGAGTTAAAAAATTTCAGTAAATTTATTCACACCTTGTAGATTTCTGTTTTTACTCCCCTCGGAGTATGCATTTACGCCTTTGGGGTGACCGTTCTGGGAGGGTACCCCAGAGCCGTAAATGCTTTTGTCAATATAGTGTATATATAAGCTGTATATATACACTATATTGGGCACCTAGAAGAGAAACACAACATAGCATTTATTGACATAGATTAGTGCGGTGTCGGTCTACCTTTGGCCTTAATGCATGCACTGACCCTTCGAGACTTGCTTACGAAAAGGTTTTGGAACACAGCTATAGGTATGTGCTTCCATTCAGTCCATAATGCTGCCGCTAACTGTCGCTTGGTAGTAGGCCTTGGTTCCAAACTTCTTATGCGGCGCTCTAATTCATCCCATAGGTGCTCTATAGGATTGAGATCAGAGCTCTGTGCTGGCCAGTTCACACACGATGCGGAATTATCGTCAAATCACGCCGTAACAGTCCTTGCTTTATAGATTGGTGCATTATCCTACTGGTACCAACATGGCCTGGTTCCATAGTATTGCCACAGAGTTGGTCATAGTATTGCCACGATTAAGTTCTTCATCAATGGGACCCTCACTTGATATCTGCTGTCCAAGATAAAGTAGGTTTTGGTTTTCTCCAGCTTTTCCCCATCAGTCGATGAACCTTCATTTCTTGTAAAAGAAATGAAGATTCATCGATGAAGATTCAAAGAAATGTGTACATCACTTTTGTCTTCTGAAAGTTCAATTTTAATCCCACTTTTTTACTCTTGTGAGCAAGTTCCAGGATCATACTCTGCAGCTCTGATGGGGTAGTTGCAAAAATGACTACGTCATCAGCAAAAGGAAGGTGAGTTAGATAATCTCCATTAATCTTTATCACTTTGTTTTCCCAGTTCAGTGATTGACAGACGTTTTTCAATGTGGCATCAAAGAGTTTGGGGGATATAGTGTCGCATATTTATCATGGGTAAGAGGAGCGATTTCTCAGATTTGCAGAAAGGAATGATTATCGCCTTTCGGGCCAACTGTGGCAGTATTCCTTAAACAGCGGCTGTTTGGGAATTGTTCGCGTGCTGCTGTGGTTAAAGTGTATCGTGATTGGAGAAATAGCACCATTGCGAATAAGGGTCGTGAAAACTGCGGAACACCACATGCTATTGATGTGAGACGTGAACGTCGGCTTTGAAGGTGCGTGAGGACCGATCGACATGCTACAATGGAGCAACTCACTCGCCAAAGGAACCAGGGGCCTATATTATCGTGTATATGGATACCAAAATCCTCGTTAAAACCGTTTTAGAGTGAAAAATTCCAACATGGAAAAATATGCAAACGTGACTATATACCCATACATACATAGAAGTGTGTCTAAACCAACAGTTCAGCGAACCCTGCTGCGTATGGGGCTCCGATGCAGACGGATGGTCACTGCATCTATGCTAACGATGACGCATCGGCAGAACAGGCTTACATTTGCACTGCAGTATCGGAGTTGGACTTCCGCTGATTGGCAAATGATTGCCTTCTCCGATGAGTCACGTTTGTTTTCTGGCTCATCGAACGGATGGACGTTGGCGTATAAGGCAAGAAACATCGGAGAACAAACACCCTTCAACCATTGATGGCATAACACAATCTGGTGGGGGCGGTGTTATCATCTAGGGAATGTTTTCACGGCATTCTCTGGATATCATACCTGTAGAAGGCACTATGGACCGAATTCGTTAGGAATCTATCCTTGCGGAGCACGTACACCCATACATGCTGGCTGTTTTCCCTGGAGCGGATGGGATATTCCAGAACGACAATGTGACGAGTCACACATCTAGAAATGTTCAGAGAGTGGCTGGAAGATCACACTAGAGACTTCAAAGCACTTCCCTATCCCCTAATTCCCCAGAATTAAACCCAATTGAGCATCTGTGGGACCACCTTGACCGTGTTGTTTGCTCTATGGGTTTTTCACCACGCACCCTCCAGCAGCTATCAGATGCACTGCAGTGAGCATGGCTCCACATACCTGTGAGCATCTTCCTGCTCCTTATTGAGTCACTTCCAGCCCGTCTACTGATGTCCCCGCTGCACACACGGAGGTTATTCTGGTTATTAACGTGTGGTCACAATAATGTGACTCGACCGTGTATATACAATGTATATATATATATAAGATTGACCGCTGTTTAACGACACACATGAAGCAAAAGCTGCACCGATCTTCTAATGCAATGCTAACTTGAAAGTTGAAAGGGTTAGTGGACACAATTCAAGCATCTCCTGTTTCCCCTCAGACCACATCCCCAGTCCATTAATGTCCGTATTCCTCCTTTATATCGTCGCCCAGAAATCCACCTAATGCATGTGCGTCAATTTCCCCCATCCTTTTTTTGCCAAGGAGTAGGACCTGATTTTAACTCTGCGGCGGCGATACTCTCAAGGTGTAGCCTCTTGAAATGGATGGCAGATATTTTGTAGTACAACGCGCTTGCTGAGCATTTGATGTACTTCCTTCAACTTGCTTTTTACTCAAACTAGTCTTCCCATAAATACAGTAACAAAGTATTCAATGAAATAACAAAAGAAATGTAAAGATATTTAACATACTTGTGATATGACGTAAGTAGTACACTTGTGAATACATAGCAACTATCACTTTTCAAAATGCCATCCTTTTGCCTTCACATAGTCCTACAGTCTCTGTGGCCACTCATCAATAGTTTTATGCAGAGTCTCCACAGAGAAAGTTACTACTCCCTGCAACAAAGAGCGTTTGAGATTGTCAATACTGGGGTGTGTCTCTTTCTGCAGGCATGTCCTTAGTGTGGCCCAGAACTTGTAGTCCAATGGGTTGTGGTTTGGTCTGCTGGAAGGCCAATCAGCTGGAGAAATGAAGTATGGCAAATTCACCTGAAGCCATTTCTGGGTTGACTTGGCCTTGTGGGCAGGTGCGGAATCCGGCAAATTCACCTGAAGCCATTTCTGGGTTGACTTGGCCTTGTGGGCAGGTGCGGAATCCAGCTGAAAGCTCCACTGTCGGTTTTGGAAAATGGGTGTGAGTCACATTTTTTATCACTGGCTCCAAAACCATGTCCTGGTAGACTCTGGCGGATGTTTCCACTCCTTTCTCACAGAAACGGAGCTCCATGGTACCCTCGTAGGAGACTTTAAACTAAACCATGACAGAAGCAGGATGATGGCCCCTCATGATCCTTGGAGCTTTCTCCTGAGCTTCGCATGAGGTTGACACATACGCCTTGTCATTTTGACGGTTCAAAGCCTCTTCGATACTGAAATTTTTTTCATCAGAGGATAGGATCAGTCTGTGGTGATTGTCTGCGTAACGATGCTGCAAGCTTTTAGCTTTCAGCACCCTCTGCTGCTTCAGTTGTGGGGTTAGGAAGTGCCCTGTACACCGCCAATAAGATCTCACCCTTAGGTCACTCCGTAGAACACATGACATCAACATTCTTTAAATGTTCTGCTCACGAGCTGTCACTGATTGTTTTCTGACAGGGTTTTGTCAAATACGAGATGCCACTGCTTTCAGAAGGCGAGAAGTCCTCACGGTACGCGAAAGACTCTTTCTGGGACCGTCAGCGACGTTCCCAGTCTCAAGAAACTTATTTATGGTCTGGTAGACAAAACGTCGACGGATTTTCAGCTTCTTCAGCATGTTGAAAATCTCGGAAGCTAATTTTCCAACTTTGTGCAGCGCTATTACTACAACACGATTCTTATAATCACCCCACTCCATGGCAAGCACTTCACGAAACACGTTATCTCCTCTGTGACTAAATGAACAATGATTCACTAGCTGCGTCATTCCCCCTGGCTGGTCGGTGACGTAGCACACCGGTTGCGCGCCATCTGTCGACTGTTTGTAACAGTTTTTATGCTAAGAATGGGTATATTCCTCCCTTTTAGCCCACCAAGATTCCATCACGCTGTTTCGATTTCGCCCAGGATGCCATTATTTCTATTCTTTCATTCTAGGACGGAGCGCAGAAAGTTTTCTTTGTCTCATTAAATACGGAATTTAATTAAATTTTGTTACTTCACTTGTTAAACTGATTATTTCCGCTTTTCTCTCCCTCCTTAAATCCTGGATTTCATTAAATTTTGTTCGTTAAAAACGATCAAATTGGCTTTGAATTAACGTTATTCCAAACACAAATTCTCGTTTTGCTCGTTGAAAATGCTGTCTCGCTAAATACGAGCTCTTAACAACCTGGTCGGCAGCACCGATGGTGCAGTGGTCTAAGCGGTGGCTTCCGGTCATTCGTCAGAGATGAGACCGGGTTCGAATCCCGTGATGAATGGATGTTGTGTTTACCTTACGGCACTGGCTCTCTTTTCTTTCCCTGGAACCAGTGGCCCTAAATTAGGGACGAGCGACTGCTTATAGCCCATTGAGTTGCTCACCTCCAATCAAAAAAAAAAAAAAAGAAGAAGAAAAAGAAGTACTAAGTGGGTTTAACTGCATATATACTGAAAAAAATTTAAAAGCAGTGCTTTCAAAACAATTAGAAAGCTTGAAAAAAACTTTATAAGCCTATCTGATACCAAAGTTTATAGATGAAACAGGGATAAAAAATTTAGTGAGGAAAAAAGTTCGCTATAAGACAACAATAGAAAACAATCATGAAAGAAATACGGGATTACGCCATATAATACAAATTTTGAAGATGGCAATCCGATTTATGGCGTAAATGTGACAAGGATGGTAAGTCAGATAATATCTGAAAACTTGAAAATTTTCATCGTCCTGGAGCGGGACTCGAACCCGCGTCTCCCAGAAAACGTCTAGGTATGCTAACCACTACACCACCCAGAACGACCAAGTTTCAAGTTTCCATTCAATTTGAATTTAACCATCACAGTATTCGCTAGTCGAAGCAACCGGCATTCATGTTTAGCGAATCTGGAGGTTAAGAATCCTATCCCGCATCACGACGTTTATCCAACCGGACTACGTCCTAGTAATGACCTCACCGATAGTGAAAGTAAGCGCGAAAATTGAAAGCTACAAGGATTCAATAGCTTCCAGTTTAAGGTTGATGGCTATAGGGAAGGTATAGAAACTGAACCAAAGGATATATACACAGGGCTCACACTAACTGTTCCCCCACCAAATCAATTTATTGATCATTATACAAGATAAGATACGTAAACTTCCCCCTACTTCAAAAATGAAATCCTTAATTCTCGTGGTTAAACAAAGTGTTCTTTCACCGGTAAATAAATTTAACGTATTTTACGGCGTATAAGACGAAACGTTTTTGTTAAAAAGTCTTGGCCTTGACTTATACGACACATCAACTTATCTATTGATATATATCTTATCTCAAACAGAAAAAAAGAAATACAAATATTGTGTTTAAAATTCTGTCGTGATACGAGCACCCGAAGCGAAATATTACATTCCTTAGAAACCATTCTGAAAGCGACGAAATGTAATATTCGTTTCGCCAAGAATTTATTTAAGAGCTGCTGAAACAGATTTCCGTTGTACAGAAGCATCATTGAAATCGCCGTGATCGATTTGGACTGGCAGCTGCAGTATGTTAATTGCATCTCCCTCGCGATTCCTAAAAGACTCCGTGGGTGGTGTCCACCCCTGGTTTTGCAAAGGCGCCAGAATTACAACGGCTGTACCCAAGGCCGTCTGGAAAATCAAGGCCATGATAATAAACAGATAAGTTCCCTGTTTTAGTGACATCACGCTGAAGCTTTCGATAGGTTTCCAACGCTGTCGTGTGTGACGTCAAACACAACATCAACGTATCGGTCCGAATAACATGAGAATGACGTCACAAACGGAGGAAACTCGTCTCTCTAATGTCATGACTCATGACCTTGCACTTTCTAGACGGCCTTGATGTACATTTACACCGATGATCCATTACATTATGACCACCTCGAGCCTAGGGAAATGAGCGCGCCTGGAGACCGAACGGAGGTGCAGGTGAAGTTCTCAGAGCAGTATATATATATATATATATATATATATATAGATGTAAGGTCAGATGATGCGCAACATCACAGCCTCTCCTTGACAAATGTCAACCCCGCCTTCTCGTAGTACATCCTGTTCCCACTAAAGGGGCTCTGACGACCGACAACAGTGGTATAACTATACCATCGGGATTAGAGGAAATGCTATCCCACACTCACCAACCCGCTTGGCCAGAGTTGTGAGTTATGGCCAAACCCCTCCAAAATCACTCCACAACTTAAATCTTGGCCCTCAGTCTCCGGCAGCTGGAATGTATCTGGCCAAGGCAGAGGCCAGTGCGACATGAAGGCAGAGGGTGCTAAGAATCCCCGGGAGGACTGGACTAGGCTGCCATCTAATGCTGACCTTGGCTACGTATAATGGACGCTCCCTATCTTCTGATTCAAGGCTTCTTGAATTGGAAGAGGAACTACAAAGGATCAAGTGGGACATCTTCGGGCTAAGTGAGGTAAGGAGAAAAGGAGAAGATCTCATTGAACTGAAAAGTGGACATCTCTTCTACTATCGTGGGACTCATACTGGCAGAACTAGTGGTGTTGGATTTATAATAAACAAGAAACTGAAGGATAAAGTTGTAGAAGTTGAAAGTTCCTCTGACAGAGCTGCACGACTCGTTATTCAACTCTCGAGAAGATACCAGGCTCAGATTATTCAAACTTATGCACCCACCACAAGTCATCCTGAAGGAGAAATTGAAGAATTTTATGAGGAAATTCGTCATCTAAATAATAAAAGTAAGCAGCATTGAAGATAATTATGGGAGATTTCAATGCAAAAATAGGGCAACGGCAACAGAATGAAACTTCAGTAGGTAAATTCGGTCACGGCAACAGAAACCAGCGTGGAAATACTCTCGTTGAGTTTGCAGAGGCAGAAGGGTTTTGCATCTTGAACTCCTTTTTCAAGAAAAAGCCACACAGGAAATGGACATGGAGACATCCAAATGGGATGACAAGTGAAATTGATTTTATTATGTGTAACAAAAAATTCGTCATAGAAGACTGCGGTGTGCTAAACTAGTTCAACACAGGTAGTGACCATAGATTGGTGAGATGTAAGATGCACCTCAACACTAAACTCGAACGTGGCAAGCTCATAAGACAAACAAAATGTATTGACATAACCAACCTTAAAAGACACCATAATACCTTCAAGTTGGAACTGAAGAACAGATTCTCTGCTTTAGAAGGCCTAACATCGAAAGAAGTGGATATTTCTGAAGTTAACAGAAAAGTAACCAAAGCCCTTATGGAAACAGCAACGAAATTAGCTGGGTCTAAGAAGAAGTTGCATGTGAACAAATTATCAGGAAAAACCAAAATGTTGATGCAAAAAAGAAGAGAGATGGGGACAACTAAACAAGATGTGACTTCCAAAGTGGAATACATAGAGCTATACAAGACAGTACGAAAAAGTATCACTGAAGACGTAAGGAAATTCAACTGTGAACTAGTAAGGAAAGCAATTGAAAACAATCAAAGCCTAAAGATAGCAAAGGGATATCTCAGTAAAAGAAGAAAACAGATTATGGCACTGAGAAAAGAAGATGGTTCTGTAACAAGAAATAGAGGCGAAATTTTGACAAGAGTGAAAGATTTCTACTCCAAGTTATATGAAAGGGATGATGCATGTACTCCAGACATCATGGAAGGTACCAGTACCATAGTTCTTCCAGTCCTCCCTGCAGAAGTTGCACATGCAATTAAGAACATGAAGCGGGGAAAAGCTCCAGGAGAAGATGGAATTACTGTAGACATCATACAAGAAGCAAGTGGAGAAATTGAAACAGAACTCGCCCAAATTTTCACTCGATGCCTTAATGAAGGGAAGATTTCTGAGGATTGGAACAACGCTACAATGATCCTGCTACATAAAAAAGGTGACATTGAGGATCTCAGGAACTACAGACCTATCAGCCTCCTATCAGTGGTTTATAAAATCTTCACTACAGTGATTTCACACAGTTTGAAGGTAACACTGGACATGGCTCAACCGAGAGAACAAGCTGGGTTCAGGAGTGGCTACAGCACAATAGATCATATGCACGTACTGAGAGAACTAATTGAAAGAGCTAGGGAATATGAACTTCCATTGTGCATGGCTTTTATCGATTATGAAAAAGCCTTTGATTCGGTGAAATCATCAGCAGTTACAATGGCTCTGAAATCCTGCGGTATTGAAGATGCATACATTAATATTATTAATAACATCTATGAAAATGCAAGTGCCAAGATTCGGCTGTTTGAAAATACTACACACATAAAAATTGGAAAGGGAGTGAGACAAGGTGACACCATATCTCCGAAGCTGTTTAACGCCACGTTGGAAAATGTCTTTCAATCACTGAACTGGGAAAACAAAGGGATAAAGATTAATGGAGATTATCTAACCCACCTTCGTTTTGCTAATGACATAGTCATTTTTGCAACTACCACATCAGAGCTGCAGCGTATGATCCAGGAACTTGCTGACAAGAGTAAAGAAGTGGGATTAAAAATGAACTTTCAGAAGGCAAAAGTGATGTACAATGCTTTTACGAGAAATGAAGATTTATCGATTGATGGCGAAAAACTGGAGATAACAGACACGTACGTTTATCTTGGACAGCAGATATCAAGTGAGGGTCACATTGATGAAGAAATTAATCGGCAAACAAAACTTCCCTGGAGAGCTTTTGGAAGAAACAGCATAATTTTCAAGAGCAATATGCCATTATGTCTTAAAAGAAAAGTGTTTGATCAATGCATCCTTCCAGTGCTTACGTATGGTGCAGAGACGTGGACCTTAACTAAAAGAGACGTACAAAGGCTGCAGACAACTCAAAAAAGCATAGAGAGGTGCATGCTTGGTGTAACCAGGAGAGATAAGAAGAGGAACACGTGGCTCCGAAAAATGACAAGAGTGGAAGACATCATGATCAGAGTTAAATCCCTGAAACGGCAATGAGCTGGACATACTGCCAGAAGGACAGACCATAGATGGACAGCCGAAATTTTAGATTGGATTCCAAGGGACAGGAAAAGACCCAGAAGAAGACCACATGGGAGATGGGTGGATGAAATTCGATAGTATGCGGGAGTGACTTGGAGGAGACTGGCACAAGACAGACCGTTGTGGAGGAAATTTGGGGAGACCTTCGTCCAGCAGTGGATTGATAATGATGACAATGATGATGATATATATATACATATAAAATACATAAATAATGCAGACACTACAAGCACAATAGAACTTTATTAAATATGTGAGTACCATAAATAATATAAATAATATAAGGTCAGCCACCGGGTGCCAATCTTCAGGAGAGGATGCACCCGACGGCTGAGCTTCTGACAGGTTTCATGCGGACGTCCTAATTTAGCAACCCCAACCGAATAAAAATAAACTGCACATCCCATCCTCCTTATGGTAGTCACATATTTAATAAAGTTCTATTGTGCTTGTAGTGTCTGCATTATTTATGTATTTTATTTCAGGTGACATTGACCCCTGCAGCAGAGCGCGAGGTCATGGCATTATATTTTTGCAATTTTATGTTTACTATGTTTTTGAATATATCATCATCATCATCATTGTCAACCATTATCAATCCCCTGCTGGACGAAGGTCTCCCCAAGTTTCCTCCACAACGGTCTGTCTTGTGCCAGTCTCTTCCATGTCACTCCCGCATACTTTCGAATTTCATCCACCCATCTTCCATGTGGTCTTCTTCTGGGTCTTTTCCTGTCCCTTGGAATCCAATCTAAAATTTCGGCTGTCCATCGATGGTCTGTTCTTCTGGCAGTATGTCCAGCCCATTGCCATTTCAGGGATTTAACTCTGATCATGATGTCCTCTACTCTTGTCATTTTTCGGATCCACGTGTTCCTCTTCTTATCTCTCCTGGTTATACCAAGCATGCACCTCTCCATGCTGCTTTGAGTTGTCTGCAGCCTTTGTATGTCTCTTTTAGTTAAGGTCCACGTCTCTGCACCATACGTAAGCACTGGAAGGATGCATTGATCAAACACTTTTCTTTTAAGACATAATGGCATATTGCTCTTGAAAATTATGCTGTTTCTTCCAAAAGCTCTCCAGGCAAGTTTTGTACGCCGATTAATTTCTTCATCAATGTGACCCTCACTTGATATCTGCTGTCCAAGATAAACGTACGTGTCTGTTATCTCCAGCTTTTCTCCATCAATCGATAAATCTTCATTTCTTGTAAAAGCATTGTACATCAGTTTTGTCTTCTGAAAGTTCATTTTTAATCCCACTTCTTTACTCTTGTCAGCAAGTTCCTGGATCATACTCTGTAGCTCTGATGGGGTAGTTGCAAAAATGACTATGTCATCAGCAAAACGAAGGTGGGTTAGATAATCTCTATTAATCTTTATCCCTTTGTTTTCCCAGTTCAGTGATTGAAAGACATTTTCCAATGTGGCATTAAAGAGCTTCGGAGATATGGTGTCACCTTGTCTCACTCCTTTTCCAATTTTTATGTGTGTTGTATTTTCAAACAGCCGAATCTTTGCACTTGCATTTTCATAGATGTTATATATATATATATATATATATATATATATATATATATATATATATTCTCTGCGTTGCGCGTTTTGATCTTCAGGTTTTTTTGCAACTTTCGTTTTTTTGCAACTTTCGTTTTAAATTCTAAAGTTTTTCCTTAGTCTTCAGTTTTGCTCTTCAGTATATATATACACTGCCGGACAATTGCTAAGGACGGATGACAGTAGCAACGATAGCAACCATAAAATGGAAAGCAGGAAAATGTGGAAATTAGCATAAGTGCGGGATACAGTAAGACGTGTTGTGCGGATGCAAATTTTGGGTTGCCGAACTTGTTCGTGACGTCATAGCGCTGATAAGAGATGTAAAGGATTTGACGCGTATTGAACGTTGTTGTTCAAACGCAAAGTTGAAAGGGAAAGAATCAATTGACGAACTTGCAATTTTCAGTATGTCTTTCCGACATCACCTAGATGATTTTACGCGTGGCCGTATTATTGGCAAGATTGAAGAAGGGCAAAAAATAACAGATGTTGCCAGGGAGTTCGACGTCAGTCACAGTGTTGTTTCAAGGCTTTGGAAATCATTTCAAACAAATGGAGAGTGTAGCAAACGTCACGGGCGAGATCGTGTTCGCAGTACACACCTGCAGAAGATCGGTACATAGTACTATCAACAAAAAGACACCGGCGCAGCTCAGCTAGTGAGGTACCAAATCAGTTTATGGCTGCTACTGGCAAGCGGATCTCCCGAAAAACTGTCGCCAGACGTTTGCATGAAAGAGGACTATACGCCTGCCGTCCTGTTGTGCGCATCCCATTGTCCAGACGTCACCTTACCGCCCGTTTGCAATGATGCCATCAACATCGCAATTGGACTGATAACGACTGGTCTGCTGTCCTCTTCTCAGATGAGAGTAGATACAATCTATCGTCTGATTGTCGACGACAACTGATCTGGCGTGATAGTGGTATTGCATATTGTCCAGCAAACGTACAGGAAAGGGACCGATATCCGACATGTAGTTTCATGGTATGGGCTGGCATCATGATCAATGGCCGTACGTCCTTCTATGTGCTTCCAACTGGGACTATGACTGGCCAACGATACATTAATGATGTTCTGCTACCTCATGTTCGCATGTTCCGCGGTATTGTCGGTGATAGATTCATTTTCATGGACGACAATGCAACATGTCATCGAACAGTCGCTGTCCAGTAGTGTCTTGAGAGCGAGGATATTCAACGCCTCGTATGGCCAGCACGTTCTCCAGATCTGAATCCCATTAAAATGTGTGGGATGATTTGGGGAGGAGTCTTGCTGGTCGCCAATTCCCTCCAATAAACAAAGATACCCTCATCCGTGCACTGACAGAGGAATGGGATAAATGACCATAACAGCTGCTTGATAATGTTGTGCAAAGCATGACACGACGTGTGGAATCTTGCATCTCCCTCCATGGTGTCCATATCCCGTATTGAAATCTTACGTAGGAACGCCTGCGGCCGGCAATTGCATTTTATTCACGTTTGCATATTCTGCACAAAATGGCCTGTTTGTCCCTTGAACACGTTCCAAAGCCTTCTGGATTTCAGAGCACAAGAAATTTTCTTTCTTGTAATGTCCTGGCATTCTGACATTATTTTATTTCACTTGGCATCCAACCACACTTACTTTTTTATGCGCTATATAGCCGTTTATCATCCGTCCTTAGCAATTGTCCAGCAGTGTATATATATAGTGTTTGATCAATGCATCCTTCCAGTGCTTACGTATGGTGCAGAGACGTGGACCTTAACTAAAAGAGACATACAAAGGCTGCAGACAACTCAAAGAAGCATGGAGAGGTGCATGCTTGGTGTAACCAGGAGAGATAAGAAGAGGAACTCGTGGATCCGAAAAATGACAAGAGTGGAAGACATCATGATCAGAGTTAAATCCCTGAAATGGTAATGGGCTGGACATACTGCCAGAAGGACAGATCTTTTTTTTTTTTTTTTTTTGATTGAAGGTTTAACGACCACCGTGAGCTACTCAATGGGCTATAAGCAGTCGCCCGTCCCTAAATTAGGGTGACTGGTTCCAGGGAAGGGAGAGAGCCAGTGCCGTAAGACAAACACAACATCCATGCCTCACCGGGATTCGAACCCGGACCCCGTTCGGACGAATGATCAGAGGCCATCGCTTAGAACACTGCGCCACCGGGGCGGCGAAGGACAGATCATCGATGGACAGCCGAAATTTTAGATTGGATTCCAAGGGACAGTAAAAGACCCAGAAGAAGACCACATGGGAGATGGGTATATGAAATTCGAAAGTATGCAGGGGTGACATGGAGGAGACTGGCACAAGACGGACCGTTGTGGAGGAAACTTGGGGAGACCTTCGTCCAGCAGTGGATTGATAATGGTTGACAATGATGATGATGATGATATATATAGGGCGAATTGTGATGGCATGTGCGCCTCGGAACTACGATCTGCAAAACGGCGCAACTTGGTGTGTGTTGTTCACGTGCTGTTGTAGTGAATACGTATCAAAAGTGGTGCACAGATGGCTAAACGACGAACCAACGTCCAGCCGTGTGTCGTCCACTGCTCATTGATACCAGAGGGGAGCGGAGACGGTGGCGCATTGTTCACACTGACGGCAGGGCCACATTGCGACAGATCACCCGCAGGTAAAGTAGTGGTAATCAGGGCAATGTTTCGCATCACACAGTGCACCGCAGCCTTCTTTCTGCGCATGGGCCTGCTTAGACAAAGACCCAGCCTGGTCCCCATGCTCACTGCACGTCATCGGAAACAATGCATGAAATGAGCCCAAAATCATCGAGGTTGGACCGTGGATGATTACAAGAAAATGGCCTGGTCTGACGAATCAAGATTCCTGGTGCTTCACGTAAACGGCCGAGCCCAGATACGCCGATTACCAATGGAGGCTATGGCACCTGGATGCAATGTTGTGCGGAAACAGGCCGGCAGCGGAGGTATTATGTCGTGGGAGATGTTTTCTAGGGACATTTTAAGCTCCATTTTCCCAATAGCACAATCCCTGGCAGCTGTCATGTATCTGAACATCGTTGCGGACCAAGTTAACCCATTCATGGCAACTGTGTTCCCCGCTGGTCATGGCCATTACCAACAGGATAATGTGCCATGCCACGCTGGTAGAATCGGCAAAGAGTGTTTTGAGGAACTTGCTGGTGACTTTCTGTTAATGCCCTGGCCTCCAAAATTCACCTGCCGTGAACCCAAACAAACATTTGTGGTTCTACTTGGAAAAGCGAGTTCGCACTAAATCACCACCACCCCGAAATGTACGGGAGCTGGAGGACCTGCAGTTGACATTGTGATACCACATATTCCAGGATATCTATCGCCACCTCATCAAATTGGTGCCTCACCGAGTGTCCGCTGTTTTGCGGGCTAAAGGGGGTCCTACAGCTTATTAGGTAGGTGATCGTATTGAAATGGCTAGTGGGTGTATCTTGCAGTGATACCTCAGAAAAAACACCCGCGCAGTTGATTGGCTGGCGACAATCGTATCGACGTTCGGTGGCCGGTAGCCTTTAAGAACAGTAATGACAAGCAGGTAGAGAAGGCAGTCTTTTTTCGCTCTGTCAGCCTCTTAAGTTTATCTCTCAACTGAAATAAAATCAGCTACTCATTCCATTTATTATGTTTATATTGTTGTATTTAACCCTTCTGATCGAAATCAAAAGTTCCTTTGGTTTCTGAGTTCAATCGAACTCTTAGATATTTACGGTAGCTTTAGAAATATAGTTACAGAATTTGGATTTTTTAAACCTTTGGGCGGCGGCTTCTTGTGCTGATCGGTCGGAGGGCAGGAATATGGTTGCGTCAGTTCGTAAGAAAAAATAAGCTTACGAAATACAACTTTTTCCCGAAACCAAATATACAGAAATTACCTACCTTTCTTTTCCTTTTAAGATTTATTGAAACATTAGGTAGTTAATAGTAAAAATAATGCCGTCTTATACACGACTAAAACAGTTTTAGTGCTAAAAATACACTGGTTAAAATACATAAATCCTTTCGAGTTAGCTTCTAGCTCATCTTCAGATGTAAGAACAATGCACATAAACCGGACAGGAATATAGATTATACACTCGTGCACGTTAGATGTCGTAAAGTGAAGTATCGGAGCATAGATATAGCAACAAAACAGGCTTACCATTAACTGCTCTTTCAAGAAAATGCCTGCGAGGTAAAAAATTTCGATCCTCACTGTTTTGAAGGTTTGTCAATATACAAAATGGAATAGAGATGTTGTAACGAGGATTACTCCCGTGTAATTGCTCTACCGTGGAGATTTTCTAATCTATAAGGATAGACAAAATGAGCCCGAACTTATTCCATCGTCCCATTGGCGATTTCGTGACTTTCACTGGACACGCTCTTTACCACATAATGACGTCACTTTATGACATCTAACGTACACAAATGTGTAATCTACGTTCTTGTTCGGTTTATGTGCATTTCATCTGAAGATGAGTTAGAAACTAACTCGAAAGGTCTTATATATTTTAACCAGTGTGTTTTTAACATTAAAACTATTTTAATCGTGTATAAGACGGAATTATTTTTACTATTAGGTATTTTAGAACGACTATTTCTTTAACCTTGATATTAAATAGTTACTGAATTTCGGAACACCAACTATTTTTTAGCCTCGTCTTATACACAGGATCGACTTATCTATGAATAAAGATAAGGAAATCGAGAAATTTAGCCGATTACTTCATATCAACTTATAAGCCAAAAAATACGGTGGTTTGTGTTAGCCTTGCACGTCGTACGTGCATTATTATTTTTAATCAGTCGCATGCTTCATTTCGCAAGATGAGGAATTAATTGATAATTCCGCCCTAATGCCGATACAAGTTTATGATCTTGTTAACACACGAAGTAGGGAAAACCATACTTTCTCATGAAGGCTCCCTGTTACGGAAAATCGCCAGATGAGATGCTCTCAACTTCAAGAAACAATATTTGAGATATTGCTCCTTTCACTCGTTTTGGAATTTGGACGTGAAGTAGCCATGCTTCGACATGATGGCGCGTGCTATTCTGTTAACATAACTGTTGTTTAATTTGCACCAGATGAATGAGTAAAGCGGCATAATGTGTAGTCCCAAAATCGCCATAATGGATTTCCATGTCAACAAGATAACACCATTGACTCTGTAACGGGCTCGCTTTTGTGCGACAGCAAACAGTCAGCATCATTCTCTGTAGCTATGACAACACGGTCGACCCCACACGCCCACTGACAGACTGGCTGGCTCGTGATTGAAATTCAGTCTCGCAGCAAAGACAGAAAACACGTGCGTAATTGTTTGTCATTGGTTCCACAGCGATACTTTGAGCCTGTTACCTACGGTTTCCGATAAATAACTCCGGCACCGCGGGCACTTGGCAACCGTACCAGAAGGCGTGTTTCCACTGCGAACATTCCCTCAGTGGCTAGCATTCAGCTATTTCTCAAATACGTTAACATATATATGTTCAAAACACTCTTACAACTTCTTCCGTCGATTTCAGCAAATGATATAAATCTAGAGGGTGTTCAGAGACTAATACCTCCATATTTCTATATAAGCCCAGTGGCAAGGTATCAAATTGAAACAAAACAAGAACAAAGCTCAGAATTTATACTTTAATTCACTTACAGAGTTTGAATAGAATAATATAACACATCGCTCAGAGACGGGCCTCTTAATGCATCTGCGTACGTCGCAATGCAAAGGTATCCACCATTTTTCGGTTGTAGTAGCTTTGTTTAGAACTTCAAGGTCCTGTTTAAGTGCATTTAAAGTGTCTTCTTGCAAAATTTCTTTCAGGATGACGATTAAATGAGAGACCTAACGGACTTCGAAAGAGGGCTAATCTTTGGTGACCGGCTAGTTTGTGCCTCCGTGAAAACAGACGCCAGGGTAGGGGGTATCGGGAGCTACTGTGTCTAGCGTCATGGTAGCATACCGTCTTCGTGGATAAACCTCGTCTGCGAAACATAATAGCGGCCGGGAAACGACCGTGACTGATAGAGACAGGAGAGCAATAAACATGATTGTTACCCGCAAAAAGACCACTGCGCTGAAGCTAAAAATTAGTGAGAAGCTCAATCTGCATCTCCAGACAACAATATCAACGAAAACAGTGCGCAGGGAACTGTATAAACAAGATACTCATGGCAGAGCTCCTATTGAAAAAGCTCTCGTGAGCACACAACGGGAACTGCCGATGCATGGTAGCGTGTAACGTGGTCGGATGAATCCACATTCACACTATTCTCCACTGCAGGACGTGTTTACGTGTGGAGAGCACCGTCAGAAGGGTACAATCCAAACTGTCCCTTCTAACGGTGCAGCATGGTGGTGCTGCACCGTTGGGAAGGACAGTTCAGGGCAGTCATATCTTGACTTTCAGCAGGTGCTCTGAGAAGGACCGATGACTGTCAGGGCGTATGAAACCCTTTTGGCCGACCTAGTCCATCCAATGGCTCAAGCATTGTTTCCTGCAAGGGGTGCCATCTATATAGATGATAAAGCCCCGATTCCCTGAGCTCGGAATGTCCAATCATGGTATGAGGAACATGAGGACGAACTTTCACACCATCCTTGGCCTCCCCAATGACCAGAATTAAACATCATCGAGCCACTGTGGTCTGTGTTGGAAAACAGAGTAAGATCCCGTTATCCTCCACCTGCATCTCTCAAGGACCTGGAGCAGTTTCTGCGTGAAGAATGGTGTAACATCCCACTAACCACCATCCAGGATTTGTATGCGTCCATTCCAAGAAGGATTCAGGCGGTTTTGAATGCCACAGCTGGTCCCACACACTATAAGGTACGTAAAACCTTCTTTTCCTGGGTGTTCACATTATTCTGTCCAACCTCTGTATTTTGTTTTTCTACACATTCCCCCCACGCTCCATACAGACACACCAACAAGTTTTTTAAACCCGTCGTTGTAAAAATCTTCAAGTTATTCTCGGATCCATTTTCTCGTAGCGGCTTGAACATCTTCGAAACAGGTAGACATGCCTCAGAAAACTCGAAAATTACATCGTCCTGAAACGGGAATCGAACTTGCATCTCCCGATTTATGTTCGAGTATATTACCGTTACACTACCCAGGACAAGGAACCTCCAAGCAACTTAAATCGAGAGATGTGGGTTCGATTTCTGTTCCAGGACGATGTGATCAAGTTTTTTTGAGGCATGTCGTCTACTTGTATGATTAGTTTGGCGTCCATCTGCCCATGACATCTGTTTGACTATCTTCGTCACAGATGAAGTGTATTCCTTTCAGATGTCTCTTGAGAGCAGAAAACAACCAGAAGTCAGGCGGCTCCAAATCTGGGCTGAAGGTAAAGTATTCAAGAACTTCGAACCTGATTTCCTGTATGGCCTCTGAAGTGAAAGCACTTGTGTGGCGTTTGGCGTTGACGTGTTGTAGAATCGTGGGCTTTCATTCCCCAGGCACGTGGTTAATTCTTTGCTTTAAGTGTTTTAAGGTATGCACGTAGCTCGCAGAGTAGATAGCCGTTGTGGAAATATTCAGGTATCTTTGACTATGTACTCCTGATGATTAATGCCTCTGTAGTCCCAGAATGCAGTGAGCATGCACTTACCAGCAGATATTTGAGTTTAGAATTTTTTCGTTCGGGGAGAAGATAGGTTTAGGTATTCCAGCGATTGATTTTTCATTTTTGGGTCCTAACGTTGAACCCAGCTCTCATCACCAGTCACAATGCTTTGGAGAAAATAGCTTCCATATTTTTCATAGCGAGCAAGCAAGTTTTGGCATGTTTCAAGTCTTGATTTCTTCATTTCAGTCTTTAGGTGGCGCTGTACCCAACGCGCACAAACTTTGCTGTATCCTAAAACGCTAACAATGTCATCAACACTACTTAAATTAATGTCCAGTTTACCTGCTATGGTTCTCTGAGTTATTCTTCGATTTTTCCTGATGTGCTCATCGACTGTTTGCCTGTTCAAATAACAAGTTACGATTACGGGCCTCCCACTCTGCGGTTGATCCTTTACGGCCAACATTAATCCAGTGTCCTTCCATTTTCTTACCTAACAACGAACAGTGCTCATATCCAAAGTTACAAAACCGTAAACTTCCACTAATCTAGGGTGAATTTCTTTAGGAGGTACATTTTCAAGAGTTTAAAACTCGTTGTCTGACAACCGTCGGCACGGCTGAAAAAAATAATCCGTTTTAAACACAAATAGGA
The DNA here is from genome assembly GCA_039090855.1 of Macrothele yani. Lineage (NCBI taxonomy): Eukaryota > Metazoa > Arthropoda > Arachnida > Araneae > Macrothelidae > Macrothele > Macrothele yani. Next base: position 35,907,375 of record CM077011.1, read on the forward strand.
GCAAATAGATTTACGAAATTTTATTACGCAGTAAAATGAAGCTAATGGCACAAAGAATCGTTTGCCGTCTGCCTGGTTGCAAGTCAATAAGTCATGCGCAAAACACTTGCGCGGAGTCATTACTTTTAGAACGCGTCTCGTATTTCTGACTGGAGCTGGAGCTTTTCTGAAAAATTTCTCAAGCATAGATCAATTCTTTTCTTTTTTTTTCTAAAAGAAGTGTGTGTTTATAACTCCCGTAGGCACCATATTTCTGAAACTATTATTCAGATTCAGAAAATTATTTGCGAGTTGGAAAGCTCGAACTGTTAGAATGAAGATTCGTACGTACGTTGCCCTGTCGTGACGGGTAGTAGGAGAATATCATACTGACCTCACTATATCATCTTATCAACAACAGCAACCATTATGCTGCTGAATGCAAGTCTCCCGAGGTCTATTCCATGTCACACATGAAATAGACCTTTAACCATCTCCCACATGGTCTTCTTCTGAGTGTTTTTATGTTCCTCGGTATCTAGTCAGGTATTTCAGTTGTCCAACGGTGGACAATTCTTCTATCAACATGTCCAGCCCATTTCTCCCATGAAGATATTTACTTTGCTGATGATGACACCCACTCTTTCCCGATGCATGGGTTCATTTTACTATCTCTCTTGTTTACTCCGAGCAAGGGAGTATATATAGAATTTATTTCAGAGGGCGGGGGACGACTGAAAATGAAAGTTTCTGAAATCCATCAGGACAAAATAAAAGTTATGGAAAAATAGAATAAAAAAATTAAAGCATTATTTTCTATTGTAAGTTTACCCCTTTTTATTAAATTAAAACATTTTTTCTAATGCAAGTCGCATTTTAACAAAGAAATGAAACACTTTAGGGGAATGCAAGGCCTCCTAGACTCCGCCCCCCTTCTAAATACGCCCGTAACTCCGAGTATGCATCTGTCCATGCTTGTTTGTGTTGTTAGAAACTTCTCTATGTATTTTTTAGGTAAGGTCCGTATTTCCGATCCATTAGTAAGAACTAGAAGGCTGCATTGATTAAACATTTTCCTTTTAAGACATAATGGCAAATTTTAAAATTTCTTCCAAATGTACTCCAACCAAGTTTTATACTACTATTAATTTCTTCTTGGATGTGGTCTTCGCTTGATATCTGTTGTCCAAGGTAGATATAGGCATCAGTTACTGCTAAAAGTGACTCAACAACCTCTAAATATTCAGTTCTTGTAAAATCATTGCACGTCATGTTTGTTTTCGGTAAGTTCATCCTTATACCCACTTCTTTACTTTTGTCAGCAAATTCCTCGAACACACACTGCAGCTCTGGTCCTCAATATGTGTACTTTATTCCGAAGCGTTGCTTTTATTAAACGATTATTGAAAAAAAATCGGGAAATTTCCTTGGTACTCTTTGTAGATAAACATGCATCTTTCGCACGCCAAGACTTTTTTTAATGTGAAAAAAAAAACTCGTGAGTGTACATTTATTTATGTACAAAATATTACATTTATTCGTATGACTCACGACCACACCGAGCCACAGTCCGGTACATACGAAGCGGATTTAAATCATAACAACAAACAATAAGGTTTACGTATTCCTCACATTGAGCTGTACTGAGGTAGGTAGATATTGAAAAAGATTAAAAAGTCCGTCGATGCACGATATTAAAATCATAAAATCACTAATACCTAAGTTTAATTAAAACCTCTAATTACATACTTAGCATAGTTAAAAATATAGTTAACACTAAAACACGCGAGGTCTTTCGAGTCGACTGGGCTCATCTCAGACGTGAATACAATGGAAGAAGCTCCGGGTTACGTTATCGTGTATATAGCCATAATAAACGATGTCATAACTGTAAGCTGCATGAGTTGAAATTGTTACATAAAATTACAGGTATATACAAAAAAAAAGAAAAAAAAAGCTTAAATATAAATAATTGAGGGGTACAACATTACATCTCACTTAAACACCTCATTACAATTAGCACGCAAACAGTTATTCATGTTCATCAGCTTCAGTTCTCTTAGAACTTGTTTCCAAGGCTGTGGAATATATACACTGGCGGAAAGTGAAAAAAGAACACCAAGAAGTAATTGGCGGACGATCATGAAATTTACATAGGTTAATGGGGTCGAGTTTACGTAGGTGTGATGCTAATTTTGGGACCAACCGGTGAGCGCTTACGCCACAGCATTGCATAATATGCAAATTATCGTCGGTGGTATTTAAGGAGTACGGCGAAGTGAATGTAATCAGTCGTCGGCGTACGGACACGTGCGAAGACCATGAAGAAGCTGCAATGTCTGGATATGGAAGACGTGTACGATTTCAGCAGTTATCAGACTTTGAGCGAGGTCGTCTAGTCGGACTCCGCGAGGCCGGGTGGTTGTATCGTCGTATTGCGGAGCGAATTGGACGGGAAGTATCGGTGGTGGTACAATGGTGGTGCAGATGGTCCGAGGAACATTCCCACAGGAGAAGACGTGGAACCGGGAGTCACAGACGGACTGATGAGCGGACCGATCGACACATAAGAAGAGCGGCGTTGCCAAGCAGAACATCCACTGCGACCCAAATCCGAGCTGCCGTTGCACCTGAGGTGACTGTGCGAACAATCCGCAACCGCTACTGGATGCAGGACTACGTGCACGTGTGCCTCTGGCATGTGTACCTCTGACTCCAGCCCACCGTTAGGAACGGCGGCAGTGGTATCGCCAGCGTCTGCACTGAAGAACGCAATGGCGATCTGTCGTGTTCAGCGATGAAAGCAGATTCTGCTTGGGAGCCTCCGATGGCCGTATGCATGTTCGCAGACACACAGGAGAGCGTCTCCACCCTTCTTGCATCCGCCAGCGACACAAAAAGGCCTACATCTGGTCTCCTGGTGTGGGGAACGATCAGCTATCTCTCCCGTACACAACTAGTGTTTGTACCGGGTACGTTAAACAGCACCTCCTACATCAACAACATCATTCAGCCCGTTGTTGTGCCATTTGTAAAGTCGGTCCATCGTGGTATTTTCCAGCAAGATAACGCACGCCCACACACGGCACGTGCAACGCAACATGCACTTCAGGGTGTGAGACAACTTCCATGGCCTGCACGTTCACCGGATTTCTCCCCCATTGAGCACGTGTGGGATTTTATGGGACAACAACTTATCCGGTCTCCACGGTCAGACACGACCATCCCCAATTTACGCGTCCAGGTTGAGGATGCTTGGAACTCAATACCCTAAACTTACATCCAACACCTGTACGACAGACTCCATGCCAGAATTGCACATTGTGACGCAGTTCATAGCGGTTCAACCTCGTACTAATCATGTTACATGGAAATGTTATTTTTCAGTTTACCAGCAAATACAGCTGTATTTTGCCATAATGTTTTGATCACGTTATCCTCTGTGTTTTCTATTATTATGCTGTATAAATTTCGTTGGTATCAGATGTCTCCTTCTTGGTGTTCTTTTTTCACTTTCCGGCAGTGTATATGTAATCCGCAATTGTTCGGTAAAGTCAAGGTACATAAGGAGGGACAGGCGTTACGACCTTTGGTTTCAAGTAGCCATTCACTGACTCGCCCACTTGAAAAGGCTTTAGCCAACTATCTAAAACCTCTGATTAAAGGCTCTCAATACTTGGTTTGGAGTTCACTTCAGGTACTCCACAGAATTAGAACATTAAAAACCGAAGGGAAAAACTTCTACCTGGCTTCCCTGGACGCAGAAGCCTTATTTCCCAGTTTTCTTATTAATATTGTTCACCGGGTAATTGAAGAAAAACTAATCAACCAGTGGAAAACATCGGCTCCGGAAGTCCAGTCCATCTTGGCTGCTCTCAAGTTAATACAAAATCGATTGTGACGTATATTCTAAATTAACTTTCCTTATTAGTTTCTTTCCCTATGTAAATCTTGAGTTTATTCTCAGTTATTCTCCACTCTTAACGTGATATCTTTCTCTCAAACGAATACTTTTGGCAACACAATTGAGGTTGAATGCACGTGACGTATGCCTGATATTGATAAGAACAAGAGATAAAAGCGACGACTACATTGTTGCTTGGAGAGCGTTGGGTTATAAACTGATAATTGATAGGAGTGTTGTGATAATGTGTAGTGTGTGGAGAGTTTAGTGCAATATGCTATGATACGATGTGTTTGCTACATCCTGAATAAAGCATCTTTTCCGTAAGTTTGACTTCTGTTGTTTACATGTTTCGTCTGGCCGTTAAGGTTTCTTTCATTTAGGAACTATTTCTTAGTATGTTGATGTTTTAAGTTAACGTAGAAGTAAAACAAGACTTCTACACCATACGATCATTTTTCCGGTTTAATAACCAATTTTATCAACAATTTGAAGGAGCCCCTCTGGGGTCACCCCTATCACCTATCCTAGCGGAGATAATACTGCAGCATCTGGAGGATACTGTTATAGAGAGCGTTCCTATTAAGCCACTGTTATACGTTCGCTATGTGGATGATGTTTTGTTATTTTGGTCTTCGACGCAGGAAAATATGAATTTATTTGCTACAGCTCTGTCTTCCAAATTTCCAACTCTTAATTATACAACAGCATTTGAACATCAATACTCCTTACCGTTTATGGATATCCAACTATGCAGAGACACAGTCACTCAAGTTATAACCACTTCAGTCTACCGGAAACCTTCATAGATCCCCGTTATGATACCTATGATGTTGGCACAACCCCTGCATCATAAACTAACCTCCATACGCTTCATGGTTCTAAGAGCAATTACACATTCGTCCACGTTTAGCATGCGCCATAAGGAGATCAAAGTGATTCATGACATTGCTAAAACTTTTGGCTTCCATACTTCCATAGTTCAGAGAGTGCTAAGGCATGAAGAAACGTTGACACTCTCAACTTTGCAACGAGAGAGCCGAATAACTAAATATGTAGGATCAATGGAATTTGTACCAGAACTCATTAATACCTTAAAAAATGCCTGTCATAAAAATAAATTGGACTTTGGGATGCGAACGTCTAATACATTCTCTGGTTAAGAGTGATCGTGATCAAGTAGATGCTGAAAGTAAATGTGGGGTATATGCGATCCCCTTAAATTCAGTAGACGCATCCAGCAGCGAATTAGTATATATCGGCTCTACTACACGGACATTGGGTACGAGAATAAAGGAACACCGCTGTAACGTGAAACTGCATTCACAAACTACTGCATTATCACGTCTCTCCAGCCAAGGATCTTACCACCCTAGCTGGAATAATTCCTACATAATGGCTTCCCCTCGTACAAAATTTGAGATGCTACTTATGGAAAGTCTATTTATTTACAGCTTTGCTAACAGCTGTTGTAATGATGAAGTACCGGTTAATATTCCACAGCCTTGGAAACAAGTTCTAAAAGAACTGAAAAGAACTGAAGCTGATGAACATGAATAACTGTTTGGGTGCTAATTGTAATGAGGTGTTTAAGTGAGATGTAATTGTTGTGCCCCTCAATTATTCATATTTAAGTTTTGTTTTGTTGTTGTTTTTTGTATATACCTGTAATTTTATGTAACAACTTCAACTCATGCAGCTTACAGTTATGACATCATTTATTATGGCTGTATATACGATAATGTAACCCGGAGCTTCGTCCATTGTAATCACGTCTAAGGATGACCCAGTCGGCACGAAAGGTCTCACGTGTTTTAGTGTTCACTATATTTTTAACTATGCTAAGTATGTAATTAAAGGTTTAAATTGAACTTAGCTTTTAGTTATTTTATTATTTTAATATCGTGCATCGACGGACTTTTTAATCTTCTTCAATATTTTACATTTGCACGACAATTAGACGCTTTGATGAGGTAGGTGGTTTAATGAGTTTTGTTTTCGTAAAACCAAGAAAAGAAGATATGTGAGTCAGAGACAAAAAATAGCCCTCTGGCAGTGGAACACCTGGAGAAGTAAGGTACGGCGCAGGGTGCATGGTGCATGGAGAAATAGATCGAACTGCACTGCTGTTGTATAAGTGGGTGAGCTGGGTGACTGCTGCACGTGGTGGCTGAGATACCAGTCGTGATACCCTACGCTCACCTCTCGGATCAACCGCGCGTGGCTGACCAATGAGAGCCCTTCTTCTGGATGTCTGTGCAGGGTCAAACCAGTCCTGGTACACCCTTGATACAGTAGCACGGGAGTTGCCAACAAGTGTGGCTGACCAATGTGAGCCCTTCTGCTGGATGTCTGTGCATTGTTAATCCAGTCCTGGTACACCCTTGATACAATAGTACGGGAGCAGCCAACAAGTGTGGCTGATCAATGTGAGCCCGTCTGCTGGATGTCTGTACATGGTTAATCCAGTCCTGGTACACTCTTGATACAGTAGTACGGGAGCAGCCGACAAGTGTGGCTGATCAATGTGAGTTATTTTGCATGATGTCAGTGCATGGTTAATCTAGTCCTGGTACACCCTTGATGTAATAGTAAGGGAGCAGCCAACAATTTTTTCTGATCAATGTGAGCCCTTCTGCTGAATGTCTGTACATGGTTAATCCAGTCCTGGTACACTCTTGATACAGTAGTACCGGAGCAGCTGACAAGTGTGGCTGATCAATGTGAGTCCTTTTGCATGATGTCAGTGCATGGTTAATCTAGTCCTGGTACACCCTTGATGTAATAGTACGGGAGCAGCCAACAAGTGTGGCTGATCAATGTGAGCCCGTCTGCTGGATGTCTGTACATGTTTAATCCAGTCCTGGTACACTCTTGATACAGTAGTACGGGAGCAGCCGACAAGTGTGGCTGATCAATGTGAGTCCTTTTGCATGATGTCAGTGCATGGTTAATCTAGTCCTGGTACACCCTTGATGTAATAGTAAGGGAGCAGCCAACAATTTTTTCTGATCAATGTGAGCCCTTCTGCTGAATGTCTGTACATGGTTAATCCAGTCCTGGTACACTCTTGATACAGTTGTACGGGAGCAGCCGACAAGTGTGGCTGATCAATGTGAGTCCTTTTGCATGATGTCAGTGCATGGTTAGTCTAGTCCTGGTACACCCTTGATACAGTAGTACGGGAGTAGCCAACAAGTGTGGCTGTTTCGAAAATACTGGCATCTGCCCTCCGGAACCCAAATATCTGGCTGCGATAAAATGGGCTTACGTCGCCACGTTTTCCTATTACTGGCAAACGCTTCCTGATTACGTACAGAGGATAGGTGAGCACAATTTACATTAGCCGCACGTGACGTTGATATCACGTGGTACTTCATTATCGCTCCGAATATGTAAAACGGGAGGTGTTCCAAATGCAAAGCTGGGTGACTGCTGCACGTGGTGGCTGAGATACCAGTCGTGATACCCTACGCTCACCTCTCGGATCAACCGCGCGTGGCTGACCAATGAGAGCCCTTCTTCTGGATGTCTGTACGTAATCAGACATCCAGAAGAATGTATGTAATATGCATCCGCACAACTTTCCTTTACCAAAGATGAGAGTCATCATGCGTAAGTCTACCATTGGTGCAGTTTTATTGAAGGTTCCAAGTACAGATATCCGGGAATCTTCAAAGGTCCGCAGTCGATCCCATCAAGCTAGCTTTTCCATTATGATTCTTTTTTTATTTTTCGTTATAGTTTCTGGCTACTGCAACGTATTTCTTGCACCGATGCTTTATTGCCTTGATCCGGGTGGCGGAAAATTGTTTTTTACTTTGGCCATCCAAACACGCACCAAAAGCTGCAACCACCTCAGAGTCGTAGCAATATAGCTTGTTACTGATATTTTCGTTCATCTTAGGGAACAAACGAACGTCACTAGGTGGGAAATCCTGGAGAATAGGACAGCTTCTGAAATATCTTAAATCCTCCAGTCAGTTTAGAGGTCTTCTAAATCTTGGAGGTGTGATTCAGTATTGTCTTGAAGAAAGAAAACGCCGCTTTGTGGGTGAGCTGCGTATTTTTTCTTTGGTGGCTGCACGAAGCATTAATTTTTTTCTTTAATGGCTGCATGAAGTTGGCTTGTGAGGTTGGCGTAGTGTGCCCAAGTGATAGTGGAACCACTTTCTAGGTAGTCAAGCATAATGATGACTTCTGCATACCTCCAAAGAATTGATGCCATCACCTTGTCAGCTGGTGGAGGAACACAGAGCTTCTTCGGAAGCGAAGAAGATGCACATTTCCATATTGTACTTTTCTTTTTTTCTTTTTTTTTCTGGGTCAGAGTCATGAAATCATGCTCATCTTTTGTAAAAATCCAGTACCCTTAATTTATTTGACCCGCTGGAAGCATGTTCAAGTTGAGACATATTCGTTTGCGGTATGTCGCTTGTCTATCTGTCAGCATACGTGGAACCGATCACGCACTGGTCTTTTCGTCTTGGAAGAATTCGTCAGGATTCAATCGACACTGCCGACTGAAATGCTCGGAGACTCAGCTATGCACCGAAATGCCATTCGTAGGTGTTGCATCACAAGAGCCTGCGCACGATTGATGCTTTTCTGAGAGGTGAACGTGGAGGGTCGTTCAGAATGGTCTGCATCATCGCAAGGTGAAATTCTGTACAGCACTGCCACAGCAAAATTCTCTACAGCACTTGACAACTATGGAATATGTTGGAGCTTTATGTCTGCTGGACATTCTCATGAACGTCTTGTGGGGACAATCACAGGTATTTTATCACCACCCGTGATTCGTTTTTCTCAGTTCCGCAGTTTCTAAAATTTAGTTCATAAAATCGCTTCAAAGAGAAAATACGAATGGGTCTGTTACACAGTAAATTGGCACAGTGACGTGCAAGAATATATTATATGCCACCTAAAGGAAATAATGTTACATATTAACATTCTCTAGAAGCAGCTTTGACCACTAACGTTTTAAACAACAATCGTATAACGTTAATAATATTTCAATAAAATTTATGTTTGAATTAATTTAACATGATGCTACATCTGTTTAAGAACACCTTCGGAAGCGGAGAAATAATTAATTTAAAAATAAATTTATAATAATTATTTTTTAACAGTATTTTGCAATAAGAAAGAAGAGATAATTTTAAAGACATACACAGTGCGTCAAAGAATTTTTAGGACTGGCGCTAGATTTCAGCCTACGGTGGCGTCACCAGTGTAATCGCGAATGCATTATAAACCGTGACCATCTGCTTGCTTTCTGCCAAAAGTACTGCGCAATTGTTAAAGTAACTCAAACGAAACGAGCGTTCATTAGAGAAGTAACAATTTTTTCGTGTTGAATTATTAAGATGGAACAAAGGGCTGTTATTAAATTTAAAGCAAAACTTGGTAAAAGTGCCTCGGAAACGTACCAAATGATGAAACAAGTTTACGGTGAGTTTTGTTTAAGTAAATCAAATGTTTTCCTGTGGCACACGCTAGAAGATGATAAGCATACCGGAAGACCAAGTTCATCTAGGACACCTGAGATTATTGAAAAAGTGCGTGATTTCGTTGCAAACAATCGATGTGCGTCACTAAGAATGACGGAAGAGTCTTTAAACATCAACAAAGAAACGATTCGTACCATCCTGCATGAAGATTTGGGCAAAACAAAAGTCTGAGCTAAATTGGTTCCACACACGTTAACCAATGAACAAAAATCAAGGAGAAGTGCACATTGCAGAGACATCATTTCAGCCGCTGAAAACGATCCAAACTTCTTAAAATCGATTATTACAGGTGATGTAACATGGTGTTTACAATATGATCCTAAAACAAAATCGACTAAGTGCGGAATGGAAATCAAAAAACTCGCCACAAGCCAAAAAAACAAAAAAAGTTCCATCGAAAATCAAAACAATGCTCATTACATTCTTTGATAGTAAGGGTATTATCCACAAAGAATTTGTTCCAAGTGGACAAACAATTGCTGGTGAGTTTTGTTTAAATGTTTTGAGGCGTTTGATGGGCAGAATTCGTTGCATTCGTTCAGAATATCGAGTTGAAAACAGTTGGTGTTTGTTGCACGATAATGCACCCAGTCACACCTTACTTCTTTTTCGTAGATTTTTGGCGAAAAATAACGTCTGTGTGTCGAATCATCCACCGTATTCGCATGATTTAGCTCTCTGTGACTTTTCTTTGTTCCCAAAACTTAAAATGACGTTAAAAGGGTGTTATTTTGATGATATTTCGACCATACAAACAGCTTCGACGCGTGCGTTGGAGGCAATTCCGCAAAGTGAACTGGAACAGGCCATCGAATCATTATTAAGCCGCTGTAACAAGTGTACTGAAGCCGGAGGGACTTATTTTGAATAACAAACCAAAGCAAATTATGATTTCTTGTTTCTATTTCATTTTACAGACCCAGGCTTAAAAATTCTTTGACGCACTGTATATGCTTGGCCAGCCTCTCTCTCTTCGGTTCTGAGACATGGACATTGAACAAGAGGGAAGTGAAAAGGCTGGAGGCATTTGAGATGTGGAGCTGTAGAAGAATGGAGAGAATAAGCTGGCTCGATAGAAAGACTAATGAGGAGGTCCTGGAGAGAGTGGGAGAACCCAGGGAATCTGATCAACATGTTAAAAAGAAGAAGAATGTTATGGATGGGACACACATTGCCATGGAGGCCCGATTCTGAAAGTTTTGGAAGGGAAAATTCAAGGTAAGAGAGGAAGAGGACAGCAAAGGAATGGTTTTGTGGCACAATTACTCCAAGACACCAATACTAGGACATACTATGACCTGAAGAGAATGGCGGAGAATAGAGAGGAATGGAGAGACAGAGTACATCTACTGAACAACCAGGTCTTGCTCTGAGTAACCAAGAATAAAAGAAAAGAAATTTTTCCCTAGCTACAACAATGTAAGTTAAAAAAAGTTTTCGAACACGGACAATCGTTACCTCTTCTTACTTAACGTCATATCTCCCAAGAACTTATTTTCGGAAACTCTTGGTAAGCAGTCAAGTCAGAAAGACATGATAAAATGCAGTTGCATGAGCAAAAGAGTGTGGTACGTGTAATTCATTTATCGAGCTTGGCCTCTATTTTGTCAACAGGTTGCAATTTCTTCCAAGTGGTGGTAGAAAACCGTTTCTTCTATTTGTTTTATGTTTGCCTTGGTTTAGTTGTTCATAGTTCTTCACTGAACTCATCTACACGTATTTGTTCCTGTAGCCACAAGTGTTTACATTGCCCTAGATTTTGGTAAGCACAATAAAGAAAGGTACTTTAATTAGCTCATTTATTCTATTTTTTATCTAGGATGCAATAAAGTGTTGTACCAATTCCGTTTTTGAGTCCGTTCGTTCCTTTTTACTTCGAAATTTTAGCACTTCTTGTGTCCTTTCTCTTTGAATTTGGAACACTGAGCCATTTAATGCGCCATACGAATTAGTTTCGGATCGCACGTGTTTTAATTGTCAAAAACAAAATTGATTGTCGTGCGATGCATTGTGTATTCCTTTTCTTATCGTGAAAACACATATTTGCCAGTGACGAGGTTCGAATCGAAACTCTTCTGCTCCGGAGTCGAATGCTTTCCCAATTAAGCTACATGGGCGGAATTTATCGCTGCAACTTTATCGTCTTGGCATGTGTTTCACCTCTGCAGTACGTCACATCATACTTCCCTCTAAAAAAACCTGGTCATTTTTCTGATTCAGTTTAAGTTGTCCAAATTATTAAAAGAAAAGCTGCAAATCGAAATTTTTAGATTATTTACATTTTTAAATTTTGCGTCGGCACAAGGTCATTGCTAGAAGTAACAATTTTTAGGGAATCTTAAACCAAAATATTTTACATCCTCTGAAGAGAAAATGTGGGGTTTTGGTATTTATTATTACCAAACTTTGTCTGAAAATTAGCCACCGCTGAACATTCGCCGCTCCAGATTTCAGCCTACGTAAAGGTAAATCAACCTCCTGTTCCGGTTCTGTCTAAAAAAACATTCTTTAAGGAAGTTCGACCAGAATCTTCCGTGATTCTTGTGTTTATCGCTAATTATGCCATTTGTTATAAGATAACTACCATCACGGAACTAGTTTGACATTCTCGGAACGTACTACAAACGCAGCTTTGATTAATCCCTTCACAGTACGTGTGCTCTGGTGATGCATAATTTTTACAGCCCCCTTCAAATTAATTAAATTATTATGAAAACAATTTCCCTCCTCATCTGATGATTTACTGCTTCAGTTCTAAGCACGTTTTATTTCAGAACATGGACAGCAAATAACAGCCCATTTAAAACGCATTACTTTTATTACAAAGTAAAAATAAATATTCGCTTGAGTTTTAATATCAGTCTAATTTTCATTCTAACACTATGACGCTTTAGAATTTTATGAGGGCGACAGCATTCGTTTTATCAAATATTAAAGAATAGCAAAGGGACCAAATGCTGCCCGGGTTCAACAAAAAATATATCAAAAAGCTTCTTGGCCGATGTTTTCCGAGTTTTCCTAAAATTATGAATTGGATATATTGCACTGAAACGTTCCAGAAGTGAAAAGGAACAATTTAGATAGAAGAATACAATCCATACTTGTGCAGGCACAAGTGGATGAAACCAGCAACGTTTATTGACTTCGAATATCATCATCATCATCATCATTGTCAACCATTATCAATCCACTGCTGGACGAAGGTCTCCCCAAGTTTTCTCCACAACGGTCTGTCTTGTGCCAGTCTCCTCCATGTCACTCCCGCATACTTTCGAATTTCATCCACCCATCTTCCATGTGGTCTTCTTTTGGGTCTTTTCCTGTCCCTTGGAATCCAATCTAAAATTTCGGCTGTCCATCGATGGTCTGTTCTTCTGGCAGTATGTCCAGCCCATTGCCATTTCAGGGATTTAACTCTGATCATGATGTCTTCCACTCTTGTCATCGAATATAGGAGGTTCAAAATATCTGAAATATCTACATTTTTCTATTGTGCTGTGATCACCGGGAGCTACCGGGAGATACCGGGAGCTGCCTTCCCAGAATGGACATTCCAGGAGCGTAAATTCATGATCTGGGCGATGTAAAAAATAGTTGTAACTAAAAAAAGAAAGTTAAACCATTCAACATTTTCTTTTAAAATTCTTTAGTTAGTCCCATACAGTATTCCATGCAATTAACCAGGGTACAGGGTAACATACACTATGAGGTGTGAACATCTCATATTCATGAGGGGAATTTTCCAAAACAGTGAATGGAGGCATAGAAAACAATACGCTGGTATGCCTAGCCTTCATGACCTAGCCTTCATGACCTTTCCGAACATGTCGTTGGGGTGAAGAGCTAATTAATCACTTGTAGTCTGTCGCAGAAAGTTCTCTGGGCGTTTAACCTTGAACGGAATTTTTCCAAGCCCCTATCCCTAAAGCTTCTTCCTATTGTTAGATTTTGATCCGATACTCATTCATTTTGAGCTGGTTTGTTCTTTGTTCGGCATTTCTGTGGAGAGTTGTGTTATCGGCAATCACATAACGTTTACGCTTTACTTAGTATTTACAACCTGTGTGGTTCTTGGGTATTTACTTAATTTTAACATTTTTAATAAAATCGTTAAAAACCAGTAGTGCGATTTTTGAACGATTATAATACTTTCCTATAACGGAAGTATGAGAAATTAAAATCCATGTATTATTTGAGTGGAACTCGAAAAGGCGTAATTTCAAGCCTTTTTTTTTTTTTTTTGTATTGAAGGTTTAACGACGCAGTCGCCCGTCCCTAATTTAGGGTCACTGGTTACAGTGAAGGAAGAGAGCCAGTGCTGCAAGACAAACAAAACATCCATGCCTCACGGGATTCGAACCCGGACCCCTTTTGGACGAATGATCAGAGACCATCGCGCTTAGACCACTGCGCCACCGGGGCGGCTTTTTTCAAACCTTACCCTCCGAGATAGGAACTTGGTGATCACTGCAATGTCTTGGTGATCACTGCAATGTCTTGGTGATCACTGTAATGTACACTTCTTCCGAATCGTAAGTAATTTGATCCTTGAAGAGCCTACGAGTCAACGACTTTGAGTGTTCTTCCATTTGGAACCAAGATGAAGAGGTTTTCATATTTGTTAATTCTGGAGAAACAAACATAGAGTTGGCCATAGAAAAAGCATGGGTTTTGCAGGTTAAGGCCAACAACTTTTAACGACTGACCATGTGCCTCTTGATGCTCATAAAGAAACTGAGACGAACTGTAAACTGCAGGCGTTTAAACTGGAATGGAAAGTCTGTATAAACGATTGAGTGTAACATGTACTCCTGCAGCATCATGACTGGCATGCTGCAGGATTACATCGTCTCCTGCAACATGCCAGTCATGATAGTAGTTTCAATCAAATCTTACACTAGTTTCTTGACAATCAGTTGTATTCCGTTGCACAGCATAGGTAAATCCACATTACGTCGAGGTAAAATAATAAGAAAGATGACACCGAATTTTCGGTTGCAATGAGCATGTCTTTTCAATCCATTCCGACGTGAATAAAATTTATCAAAGTTATTCAAAGTCAATGGAACCGGTTACGTAAGAAAAGTCAATCGGATTTCTGCCATCGATAAATCATCCAGAAATAGAAAGAGCTACTTACTTCCAGCAGCGGCTAAAAAGTATATTACAAAGATTAACAAATGGCGCGCAAAACGTTTCTCATAGCACAAGGAAGGTGTCAGAAAAAAAGACAGTTACGAATCAAACAGTTAAAAGAAGAAATATAGAAGGAAACATTATACAATACAACTACCAAAAAATATTCCTTCCACAAAAAGAATTTTGTATAATGCGTACAAAAGCTGAATATAGGCGAAAAGTGTTCTTCATGGCAAAAACTATGCTAAGAAAAAACTGTTCAAATACGTCTCCAGGAAGCAGAGATAGAGAGAAAAAGATGTTGACCTTTACGGCCCCCTAGTGGGGAAGCTATGCATTATTAAAAAAGATAATGTTCCCCATCTTTATTGTAGTAAATCGTATACTGTAAAAAAAAAAAGAAATTTCTCAATATGGTTTTTAGAAGCGGAATCACAGCTGCAAACAGAATTACAAAAACACAACCTAACGACAAAACTGTGAACTAGAAAACTCCTCAAATACCAACCTACAGTGTTCCACAAGGTAAATGCTATCTGGTGTTAAACGATTTTTTTAAATTGCACGGTCAGAAGCAGAGATATTGAGAAAAGTTGCTTAAAGAATTGAGCCCCCCCCCCCCCTAGCGGGAAAATTCTACATTATTTTGAGAAGAAAATGTACACAAAAACTTTTCATAGTCAGTGGTCTTTGACGGAAAAAGAATTTTTTCAGTTGACTTTTTCGTCCCGCAGATATTGCTGTAAACGGAAACATGAACTTACGCCCTCTAATGGCATACTTGTGCGCTAAGAAAATTTTGAAATTATACAAGAAACATAACACGCCGGAAACACTCTCCAACAAAGAAGTAAGTTTTCAAATCAGGCTCTTAGAACCAGAAACATCGGCAAAAATATGATATACGTCTACACCCATTGGCGGAAAAACTATATACTATTTTAAGTAGGAGTTATTCTCCAACGTTTTTCTGAGAAAATCGGCATCGATCCACGCAACAATTTTTTCAATCTAGTTTTCAGAAGCACCGATTTTGATACAAATACATCACCAGCAGAAATAAACACTTACGCTCCTTCGTGGACAAACCATTCTTTACCAAAAATTAGAAATTATATGCAAACATTTCTCATTAGAAACTGTATCCGACGCAGGAAGAAATTTTCAAATCGGACTTTTAGAAACAGAGACATTGGGGGAAACGGAATTGTCTTTTACGCCCCTGGAAACTCTATGCGTTTAAAGGATAAAGTGATAACATAAGCACGATCTTTTTTTTCTTTTTACAAAAGACGTGCTAAAAAAAAGACAGTTAAAACGAGGTAAGAGATTAGCCAAAAAAGTAATAGCAGTATTGAGCTTATAAGAAATAAAATGCGTGAATATTCAGTTTTTTCTCGTATTTCATTTCTTATATCCTATTTTCATTTCATTGAAATACGTGTATTTCCTCTCTATCAATGAATCAAGTCCTTTTATATGTGTAGATCTTATGTCACTAAGCCTAAGGACGGGGAATTACAAGAACGAAACACAGTAACTCATACGGTCTGATGACAACTAACTCCTAGAATTACGTATCGAATGGAACAGGTAGAGTGCCACAGGAGGACATGGGTCAGAAAAGAGGAAGAAAAATTAGAGTTGAAGAAGTATACGCCCAAGCGTTAAGAAAGAAAATCGTAAGATTCTACGGGAGGCATTAGCATGCGGTCCTAAACCTATTTTGAGGCGCATCCAAGTTTGCGTAGTTGCTGGTTAATGAGGTGTGCCGGATTAAAGTCCGAAATAAGTTGTGAGGTTGTCGTGGTGCTGTTACAGAATATTTATGTATGTGGATTTGTGAGAGCTTCTTCTATCATCAAAGCTTGCTAAAAACTTAATGCGATTTAGTGTAATTCGTTTAATTGGCGTAGACGTAAAAAACTTGAAGGCTAACGTATTAAACAAGTTAAAATTGTCGCAGTTTTTGCAGTTATTGAAGGCTCATTGTAAGTTGCGTACTATACTGCTACTATGCCCTTATAAATGTGGTTGTTCTAAAGTTCGAGGGCTTAGTTAATATTCGCATTTAAGTAGTGGACAACAAGGTATCATCGATTGCAGTAGAGTCAACAAGAAGACCAAGACGTAGGTTCATTATTAGGGCTGCTAGAGTTTCTGCCATAGTTATTGGTTTCAGGAGAAGTTGTGGTATGCTGTTTATACGGCTTGAGTGTACGCCAGTTGATATTTTTCTGCTGCGCATTTTTAGCATGATTAGGCCTATTCCCTCTCTAAAACAAACGCGGAATTATTTATAGCGTTCAGTAACACACGAAGCACGGAAATTTATAGCATTTAGTAACACACTTGTTTCTCTTGCTGGGGTGTCAATGCACGGGGAACCATTCGATGTCACCTGGAGGAAAATCCAAGCTGGTGAAGGTGAAGAAACCATGATGGATTGGGAAGACTTCACCTCAGCTGCGCATTGTCGCATATTCGATGGGAATCCGCTGTCACAGCTTCGACGTGGGTGCCTGTGTTGGTAGTCGTTGGACGTTCTGAACTTGATTTGTCTTCGAGGCTGCTCTTTCCAGCATTAAGACACCGGAACCATTTTTGTGCTGTTCTTCTGTCCACTCTTCTCTCGGCTTCAAGAGCACACATTCCTTTGCTGCTGCGTTTAACCCTTTTTCCTATTAATGGTGTAGGATCACCCTAACAGCTCGTTTATTGACCTCTATCCTCTTTTCACCTGATAACACAATGTAGCTTTATGCCAGACGCACGTATCAGCCTCGATGATGCACGTCATCAGTTCCACGCCATCGCGGTACCCCGTCAACGCTGGAGCGCGTTTCGCACAGGAATGAGAGGCCCAATATTATGGGTAGCTCAAAAGAGGACAAATTTTTGACATTCCCTGGTATATATATATTCCACGACACACCACAAAAAGCACCACTACACGCCCCAGAAAGCACCACGACACACTCCTGGTATACATATATACCAGGGGGTGTTGTAGTGCTTTTGTTGGTTTCCAGCAATTCACTCGCACTAGAAAAGTCACTCCTTCATTGTAGAGTTGATGCTCTCTTGATAACGGCATGCCTTACTTTTTTTAAATACGTCTATTTGGTGCATTTGGTTCTTTCATTTAATGTTTTATGTAGTTCATTGTTTCGCCGGCTTCGTCTATTAGAGTAATTTACAATTCTTATATATATCATCATCATCATTATCAGTCCAATGCTGGGCGAAGGTCTCCCCAAGTTTCTTCCACAACGGTCTGTCTTGTGCCAGTCTCCTCCATGATACTTTCGAATTTCATCCACCCATCTCCCATGTGGTCTTCTTCTGGGTCTTTCCTGTTCCTTGGAATCCAGTCTAAAATTTCGGCTGTCCATCGATGGTCTGTCCTTCTGGCAATATGTCCAGCCCATTGCCATTTCAAGGATTTTACTCTGATCATGGTGTCTTCTACTCTTGTCAATTTTCTGATCCACGAGTTCCTCTTCTTATCTCTCCTGGTTACACCAAGCATGCACCTCTCCATGGTTCTTTGAGTTGTCTGCAGTATTTGTATGTCTCTTTTAGTTAAGGTCCACGTCTCTGCAACATAAGGAAGAACTGGAGGGATGCATTTATCAAACACTTTTCTTTTAAGACATAGTGGCATATTGCTCTTGAAAATTAGGCTGTTTCTTCCTAAAGCTATCCAGGTAAGTTTTATATGTCGATTAATTTTTTCATCAATGTGACACTCATTTGATATCTGCTGTCCAAGGTAAATGTAGGTATTCGTTGTCTCCAGCTTTTCCCCATCAATCGATAAAGCTTCATTTCAATGCTTTTACAAGAAATAAAGATTTATCGATTGATGGGGAAAAGCTGGAGACAACCAATACCTACATTTACCTTGGTCAGCAGATATCAAATGAGTGTCACATTGATGAAAAAATTAATCGACATATAAAACTTACCTGGAATGCTTTAGGAAGAAACAGTATTCTGTTCAAGAACAATATGCCATTATGTCTTAAAAGAAAAGTGTTTGATCAGTGCATCCTTCCAGTGCTTACGTATCGTGCAGAGACGTGGACCTTAACTGAAAGAGACATACAAAGACTGCAGACAACTCAAAGAAGCATGGAGAGGTGCATACTTGGTGTAACCAGGAGAGCTAAGAAGAGGAACTCGTGGATAGATAGATAGAATTGTGTTATAGACGTATGTGATATACTGTATATTATATATACTGTTGGGGATGTAAGGTCAGGTGATGCGTAACATCACAGCCTCTCCTTGACAAATGTCAACCCCGCCTTCTCGTGGTACATCCTGTTCCCACTAAAGGGGCTCTGACGACCGCCAATAGCGGTATAACTATACCATCGGGATTAGAGGAAATGCTATCCCACACTCACCAACCCGCTTGGCCAGCGTGGTGAGTTATGGCCAAACCCACCCCCCAAAATGACTCCACAACTTAAATCTTGGCCCTCAGTCTCCGGCAGCTGGAATGTACCTGGCCAAGGCAGCGGCCAGTGCGACATGAAGGCAGAGGGTGCTAAGAATCCCCGGAGGACCGGACTAGGCTGCCATCTGATGCTGACCTTGGCTACGTACAACGGACGCTCCCTATCTTCTGATTCAAGGCTTCTTGAATTGGAAGAGGAACTACAAAGGATCAAGTGGGACATCGTCGGGCTAAGTGAAGTAAGGAGAAAAGGAGAAGATCTCATCGAACTGAAAAGTGGACGTCTCTTCTACTATCGTGGGACAGATACTGGCAGAACTAGTGGTGTTGGATTTATAATAAACAAGAAACTGAAGGATAAAGTTGTAGAAGTTGAAAGTTCCTCTGACAGAGCTGCACGACTCGTTATCCAACTCTCGAGAAGATACCAGGCTCAGATTATTCAAACTTATGCACCCACCACAAGTCATGCTGAAGAAGAAATTGAAGAATTTTATGAGGAAATTCGTGATCTAAATAATAAAGGTAAGCAGCACTTGAAGATAATTATGGGAGATTTCAATGCAAAATTAGGGCAACGGCAACAGAATGAAACTTCAGTAGGTAAATTCGGTCACGGCAACAGAAACCAGCGTGGAAATACTCTCGTAGAGTTTGCAGAGGCAGAAGGGTTTTTCATCTTGAACTCCTTTTTCAAGAAAAAGCCACACAGGAAATGGACATGAAGACATCCAAATGGGACGACAAGTGAAATTGATTTTATTATGTGTAACAAAAAATTCGTCATAGAAGACTGCAGTGTGCTAAACAAGTTCAACACAGGCAGTGACCATAGATTGTTGAGATGTAAGATGCACCTCAACACTAAACTTGAACGTGGCAAGCTCATAAGACAAACAAAATGTATTGACATAATCAACCTTAAAAAACACCATATTACCTTCAAATTGGAACTGAAGAACAGATTATCTGCTTTAGAAGGCCTAACATCGGAAGAAGTGGATATTTCTGAAGTTAACAGAAAAGTAACCAAAGCTCTTATGAAAACAGCAACAAAATTAGCTGGGTCTAAGAACAAATTGCATGTGAACAAATTATCAGGAAAAACCAAAATGTTGATGCAAAAAAGAAGAGTGATGAGGACAACTAAAGAAGATGTGACTTCCAAAGTAAGTGGAATATATAGAGCTATGCAAGACAGTACGAAAAAGTATCACTGAAGACGTAAGGAAATTCAACTGTGAACTAGTAAGAAAAGCAATTGAAAACAACCAAAGCCTAAAGATAACAAAGGGACATCTCAGTAAGGGGAAAAAACAGATTATGGCACTGAGAAAAGAAGATGGTTCTGTAACAAGAAATAGAGGCGAAATTTTGACAAGAGTGAAAGATTTCTACTCCAAATTATATGAAAGGGATGATACATGTACTCCAGACATCATGAAAGGTACCAGAGTTCTTCCAGTCCTTCCAGCAGAAGTTGCACATGCAATCAAGAACATGAAGCGGGGAAAAGCTCCAGGAGAAGATGGAATTACTGTAGACATCATACAAGAAGCAAGCGGAGAAATCGAAACAGTACTCGCCCAAATTTTCACTCGATGCTTTAATGAAGGGAAGATTCCTGAGGATTGGAACAACGCTACAATGATCCTGCTACATAGAAAAGGTGACATTGAGGATCTCAGGAACTACAGACCTATCAGCCTCCTATCAGTGGTTTATAAAATCTTCACTAAAGTTCTTTCACACCGCTTGAAGGTGACACTGGACATGGCTCAACCGAGAGAACAAGCTGGATTCAGGAGTGGCTACAGCACAATAGATCATATCCACGTACTGAGAGAACTAATTGAAAGAGCGAGGGAATATGAGCTTCCATTGTGCATGGCTTTTATCGATTATGAAAAAGCCTTTGATTCGGTGAAACCATCAGCAGTTGCAATGGCTCTGAAATCCTGCGGTATTGAAGATGCATACATTAATATTATTAATAACATCTATGAAAATGCAAGTGCAGAGATTCGGCTGTTTGAAAATACAACACACATAAAAATTGGAAAAGGAGTGAGACAAGGTGACACCGTATCTCCGAAGCTCTTTAATACCACATTGGAAAATGTCTTTAAATCACTGAACTGGGAAAACAAAGGGATAAAGATTAATGGAGATTATCTAACCCACCTTCGTTTTGCTGATGACATAGTCATTTTTGCAACTACCCCATCAGAGCTACAGAGTATGCTCCAGGAACTTGCTGACAAGAGTAAAGTAGTGGGATTAAAAATGAACTTTCAGAAGACAAAACTGATGTACAATGCTTTTACAAGAAATGAAGATTTATCGATTGATGGAAAAAAGCTGGAGATAACAGACACGTACGTTTATCTTGGACAGCAGATATCAAGTGAGGGTCACATTGGTGAAGAAATTAATCGGCGTACAAAACTTGCCTGGAGAGCTTTTGGAAGAAACAGCATAATTTTCAAGAGCAATATGCCATTATGTCTTAAAAGAAAAGTGTTTGATCAATGCATCCTTCCAGTGCTTACGTATGGTGCAGAGACGTGGACCTTAGCTAAAAGAGACATACAAAGGCTGCAGACAACTCAAAGCAGCAGGGAGAGGTGCATGCTTGGTGTAACCAGGAGAGATAAGAAGAGGAACACGTGGATCCGAAAAATGACAAGAGTGGAAGACATCATGATCAGAGTTAAATCCCTGAAATGGCAATGGGCTGGACATACTGCCAGAAGAACAGACCATCGATGGACAGCCGAAATTTTAGATTGGATTCCAAGGGACAGGAAAAGACCCAGAAGGAGACCACATGGAAGATGGGTGGATGAAATTCGAAAGTATGCGGGAGTGACATGGAGGAGACTGGCACAAGACAGACCGTTGTGGAGGAAACTTGGGGAGACCTTCGTCCAGCAGTGGATTGATAATGGTTGACAATGATGATGATGATGATGATGATATATACTGTTGAAAAGAATTAGAGGAGCAAATGGTACTTACTATAAGGACAATCATGTGCGCCTGACGTTGTTGAACTTAAAATATTATTTTTACGAGATACAGTAGAATATTCAGTAACATCGGTAAGAAAAAGCATATTAGCAAATTTTTATGAATTATCATTTAATGCTCATGATGCGATATACTGTACAACAAGAGAAATGGCTTTTTGAAGGTATATGACCTGTAGTATCATATGTGTTCCCTCTAACGGCTGTGTGGCATTGATTTGATGACGTTGTCGAGAAAGGTTCTGGGGGTATATTCGACACCCCTGAAAGAGGGTAGTCTGCATTTCACGAAGAGTCAACGGAGCGGGCTGTCCGAGCTGCAATACGTTTGACAAGTATGTCCTACACATGCCAAATTGTATTTAATTCGGGGGAGCATGCTGGCCACTCCACAGACTTGAGTCCCCCCTCTTTAAAGCATGTTGTCGACTTGCCGAGACTTAGGAGGTCGAGCGCTTTCGTCCATGAAAAGGAACGAATCAGTGGCGGCTGCATCGTATGGCATAACAATAGACCTGAGAATCTCGTTTCTATACCTGTAGGCCGTCAGACTGCCGTTTCAACCAAAATTGGGGAAACCTTTTGGAAAAAGTGTATTTTTGAGGTTTGGTGGCTCATAACACCACTTTTGTTTGGAGTAACACCATAAAATTATGTATCAATTTAAAGATAATTTTATCAAGAATGTAATGTAACAAGGTTTGTTCAATTATCTGTATTCTATGAAACGTTATAGCTAAATAACCAAGAAAAGGAAGCACAACTTGCTTAGGTTGATATGAAGTAGCCTTCCTTCATTTGAATGCAGCCAATGAGCATGAGTGTTTAGATAGCCAATCAAGTGTCATCTTGTTTTGTCAATGAGCCAATCAGGTCACAGTAGGATTCAGCTATAGATGCCATGTATTGGAGCTGAGAGGAGGACATTTGTCAGTGTGTTATGGAATTGCTATCAAGTTGGTTTTTTTTTTTTTGTGTGTGTGTGTGTGTTCTTTCATTTAGTGATCTTGTAAAACGTAATAAAATTAAAGAAATGGTGCAAAGAGTTGACTGGTCATCCAGAAAGCGATGCAAAATATTACTATTAAGTGAACAAGGCTTTAGTTATGAAGAAATTAGAAAAAACTTGTTGGAAACTTAACCAAAGGTGGCATTTCTAAATTTTTGAAGAGGTATAAAGAGACTCAGTCACTACAAACCCAGACTGGTAAAGGCAGAAAAAGCTGCACAACAGCAAGTGATGACAGAAGAATTAAGTGACTATACCTAGGTGATAGAAGAAAATCATCTGGGTGTATACAAGATGAAATGGCGCAATGCAATGTGAAGTTGAATGCAAGGACTGTTCGGCGCAGACTGCAAGAATTTGGTCTAAAAGCTAGAATTCCACGAAAAAGCCATTTTTATCTCTTAAACAAAGGTTGAAAAGATTAAGCTGGGCTAAAACACATGTTAACTAGACAGCAAAACAATGGGACAGTGTTATTTGGAGTGATGAGACCAAAATCTCCCTGTTTGGTAGTGATGGCATGAAATACATAAGGAGAAAAATCGGAGATTTGCATCCTGATTGCATTACATGTACCGTGAAACACCCAGTTAGTGTTATGATCTGGGGTTGTATGACAGCAATAGGTGTGGGCAGAATTTGCGTTATTAATGGGAATATAAATGGCCAAAAATACATTAATGAAATACTTGAGCCCAAACTGAAGCCTTCCGCACGTGATTTTCTTCAAGATAATGAAGCATTTATATTTCAACAAGATTCAGCTCCATGTCATGTTGTTGCTGCGGGCAAAAAATGGTTTCAATATAGTCATATTTTAGTGCTGCAATGGCCTGGGAATAGCCCAGACCTTAACCCCATCGAAAATCTATGGAGCCGACTAAAGAAACTTGTTAGTCAGAAGCAACCCAGCAATAAAACATAATTAACCATTTAAGCGGCCGATGTACCTGAATCAAATGGGGCCCAAAATTTATTAAGCTTCCCAAACAGAAATGTCCATATAGCGATCGGGTTTAACAAAAGCTACGACAAAACAGTTCCTTCCCATTCTCATCTCAGTAGTACCGACTATACACTTGTCACTAGTGCTCGTATATAATATACCTTTCTAGTCCTGTTTTCTAGCGCTCTCTTCTAGTGTACTCTACGACTTAAGGAATGAAGAGAAAGGGATTGCTTCTTTCCAGTACCATGGTGTCAGTGTCTGGTCCCCCTGATACGGACATCATGCAACTCAGCAGAGAAACAAATTACTTAAATATCTTCTCTATCCTTTCTTTGGTTCGTCGCCTTTGATATAGCCCTTTTAGCAAGTAATCAGTCAGAAAGGATGAGTGTCAATGATTACTTTGAATAACAAAGCTAAGGGGAAAGCAACACTTTCTAATTCTCAGGTTCCCTCCTTTCAGTTGCGTTCTATCCACTTCTTAGATAGCAAAAATATTCCTTAAACCTGGTTCCAGCTCACTATTCTAACCTCCGAGTTAATTCGTTCCAACCGGTTAAAGGGTTAATAGAAGCAGTAATTCAATCTTGGTTACACATTTTAACAGCTGCAGAACTAAAAATTTGGTTCCCTCCATGGGAAGGCGTTGTAAGGCCGTAATTAACGCTAAAGGTTACCCAACTAAGTATTAACTGACATGGTGAGAATTTTTGTACATCTCATTTTTTCTATGTGTTTCACTTTTCTTCTTTATAACTGCTATTCTAATATAAAGTCTTTCATAAAAGTTATTGCATTACATTCTTAATGAAATTATCTTTCCATTGGTATATAATTTTATGGTATTGCTCCAAACAAAAGTGGTGTTATGAGCCATCATACATCAAAAACACACTATTTCCAAAAGGTTTCCACAATTTTGGCCACTACTGTATGTCTTCCCAGACCATCAGTCCATGACCGCCAAATGTGATGTTTTCTAAACAAAAGTTGTGTTATTTTGTGCGCCAGGTTTCCTCCACATAAGAATTCGTCAATTGTCAGACTCCAGAGAAGAGAGCTGGACTCCATTCGTAGTGTCCCCGACAACGATGTTCCTCAGCCCACTTTATAAAAGCCGTACGGAGTCGTTCAGTTAAAGGGACACACACTATTGGCCTGTGTGCGTAAGGGCCACCTTGGTGAAGTCGATTGCGGAGAGTTTGAGTACACAACCTATGTCCTGTTGACACGTGAAGCTCTCGCTGGAGCTGAGTAGCATTTTGCAGCATGTTTCAACGGGCTGTTATCAATAGATAACAGTCGTCTCTTTGCTGTAGTTGCTCTTGGACGGCCTTGACCTCTTCTTCTTCGAATACTTCCCATATCCTGGAATCGTGTTCACATTTGGAAAATGATACTTCGTGACACTCCAATGGCCTCTGCTACCACCAGCTGTCACCGACCTGCCTCCAACCTGCTAATAACTCTCTCTAGACTTCATCCATGCCTCACGGGATTCGAACTAGGGACCCCTTTTTGGACGAATGATCAGAGGCCATCGCTTAGACCACTGCGCCACCGGGACAGCGATTGGGGGTTTAAAAATTCCTTTATTTGACCTGGTGGTACAGAAAAAGTGACAGGATAAATACACATATCTGTACAGCATTGTCAGGCAGACATAGAAAGTATATTAATTTTATCTCAACAATGTACATACATAGCGAGCATGGTATACAGTATGCTAAATGATCAAGTAACACATTGAGAGCCAGTGCTGAAAAAAAAACACAAACATCCATGCGTTATATCCGGGATTCGAACGCAGATACCTCCCTGGGCGAATGATCAGAAGCCATCGCTTAGGCCACTGCTCCACCGGGGGCGGCAAGACGTCGTTCGAACCTAAGACTTTAAGAAACGAAATGTCAGGATAAACGCAGCAGAATATGGAGGCTTCCGGAAAACCGTCGTTTTGATCCCAGTCTATGATTTACACATTCTGAAGTCACAGACGCTAACTTGCATAAGGATATGCATGATTCGGCTAACTACGTCACACTCGGCTTGCCTTTTCCATGTCTCGGTAAGATATCTCAACGACTGGATTGCATAATGTGGCCAAAGTCACATGCTCCCCTAATTATTTTGAGCAGTTTATATGCTGTAGATAAGGTTTTAATATAGCTATAAGTTGACGGGGCTTTCCCGTCACCATAGTGGTCTAAGAGATAGCTTCTGATCGCTTGTCCAAGTCGAGTTCTGGTGAGGCATGGATGTTGTGTTTGTCTTACGGCTCTGGCTCCCTCCCTTCCCTGGAGCCAGTGGCCCTAAGGTAGGGACGGTGCGACTGCTTATATCCCACTGAGTTGCTCACGGTGGTCATTAAACCTCAAATCAAAATAAAAAATAACAAGTTAGTAAAATCATGCAATGCATTGATTATAATACGCTTTCCAACATAACAGAAATCGTTACTCAAGTTATGAGGATAATGGCTGTGGAATAAATCTCGGTCCTGTGCCCTGACCTTTGATCCCATTTCGATTATATTTAACAGAACCGGTTCAGTATACCTCCGAAATAACATGATAAAGTTTTGTCGCAATCGAAGCATTTTTACGTAAGTTATGATGCATAAGGGCTATGGAAAAGATTCCGCTCCTGTGTCCTAAACTTTGACCCCATTTCGCCCATTTTCAATAGGATTCGTTAACCCATTTCGCCCAATTAATAGGCAGGCCCCTACAACATACTAACATTTCATCGAAATCGAAGAATTTTTACGTAAGTTATGACGATGAAAGTGATTCCGCTCCTATGTCCTGACCTTTAACCCCATTTCGCCCATTTTCAATAGGGTTTGTTCTCATATAGTCCCCTACCACATACTAAAATTTCATTGAAATCGAACCTTTTTTACGTTAGTTATGACGCATAAGAGCAGTGGAATGGATCCCGCTCCTATGTTCTGACCTTTGACCCCATTTCGTTCAGTTTCAGAAGGTTTCCTTCCCAGGTACTAAACGTTTATCGAAATCGAACGATTTTTACGCGAGTTATCGTGCGGACGGACATACGCAGACAACGCGTGACGTAATAAGGCACAAGGGAATCGCTACCATCTGCTCGCAAGAGTGTGACGTCATAAAGCTTTAATTGGATCCACACACAATGCGTGACGTAATGGGACAGATGACGTGACCGTGCGCCAACATCTCAAGCGCGAGATTGTGACGTCATAAGATCATCCCCAGGTGGTCCCCTACCACATAATAAAATTTCATCGAAATCGAACCTTTTTTATGTACGTTATGACGCATAAAGGCAATGGAATGCATTTCGCTCCTATGTCCTGACCTTTAACCCCACTTCACCCATTTTCAATAGGGTTCATTCCCAGGTGTTCTCCTTTAATATACTAAATTTCATAGACATCGAACCATATTTACGCAAGTTATGACGCATAAGGGCAATGGAATGGATCCCGCTCTTATGTCGTGACCTTTGACCCCACTTCACCCATTTTCAATAGGTCTCATCCCCAGGTGGTCCCCTACAATATGCTAAAATTTCATGGACATCGAACCATATTTGCGCAAGTTATGACGCATAACGGCAATGGAATGGATCCCGCTCCTATGCCGTGATCTTTGATCACGTTTCGTCCATTTTCAATAGGATTCGTCCCCAGGTGGTCCCCTACCACATACTAAAATTTCATAGAAATCGAACCATTTTTACGCGAGTTATCGTGCCGAGAGACGGACGGGCAAAGCTGGAGCATATACGGTTCTTCAAAATACGGTTGGAAAGCGTAAAAAAAAAAAAAAAAAAAGCTGATGGGCCAGAAGCAGAGAAAGAAATGTTGTGTTGTAAAGGTGTTACATTGTGTTTTAGCCGTACGTGGCTAGAACACAATGAGTTTTTCTTAACAAGGCATGGAAAGTTATTATGGCATAATTACT
Source organism: Macrothele yani (assembly GCA_039090855.1). Lineage (NCBI taxonomy): Eukaryota > Metazoa > Arthropoda > Arachnida > Araneae > Macrothelidae > Macrothele > Macrothele yani. The sequence goes on from CM077011.1 coordinate 35,935,318, forward strand.
AACAAACCAAGACGAAGATTCAGGTTCAATTGCAATTTCAATGAAAAGTGCAGTTCTCTGAATGTTTCTCCACGTATTTGATGAGGACATTTGTATGCTTGAAAATAATGCATTTATGTGATTACCGGTACTTTAAAAATTAAACAGTGATATGTTCCGTTCTGGAAAAGTAGTCGCACAATTTCGAGTTTCTTGCAATTGCAGGCAGCGCAAGGTTTAAATTCTTCTCTAAGGAGAGGTTACGAGATTTTGAATATTCATGCAGGGGCCTTCAAAATCGTTGTATTCTAGACGCCTTCCTAAAAGATCTGAAAGCTTTATTTTTCACTTTGGGGTGATAGGGCGGCAAATGAACTGTGTCTGGAATCAGAAGTATGGAATTATACGAAATGGCATCGGAGGCAGACTGAACCATCCGAAAGAGGTGATTTAAGAGGCTTCAGGCGAAAAGGTATATTGACTGTAAACGCTTGCAGCCATGTAATATCTGTGCGACCATTACGCCGTCAGCAGATATCTTGGTCTTCACTTTACGCACTTTTACTGTTGCGTATACCCTTGTTTCGAGAGTAATCGGCCGCAAAGCAATCTGCCCACGCACTAAATAATGATTACCAAGTGATGTGGGTGTCTAGGTGGAAATATGCTCAAGGATATTCGTCGCCAGGGTTCCAAAAAATCGATGTTTTTATTATGCAGCTGATCCACATTGATCTTTATTCCTCAGGGAGTGGAGGATGTAATTTCCTTTGGGTGGTGAAGATATTATTTGTCAGTAAGTCTATACCGGAAAAAAATGTGAGAGGGGACGAGCTACGTTTTAACTTTTTGGCATTTTCTACGTAGCAATTTCTTTCTACAAATTCACTTTGTTTTCCAGCAAGGTTAACTCTTCCCATAGGTTTAATATTGGATTTTTTCCTAAAGAAAACCTTTGGGCACCGATACGTAACTTTTCAGCAGGAAAGCATTCATTAAATTTATTTTTTGAATAACTGTTTCTGAAAATAAAAGGAGAAAAACTATTGGCACCCTAGCTCAACTTAGGCATGAACAAGTTAGTAAAATCATGCAATGCATTGATTATGATACGCTTTCAAACATACCAGAAATTATTACTCAAGTTATGCGGATAATGGCTGTGGAATAAATCTCGCTCCTGTGTCCTGACCTTTAACCCCATTTCGATTATATTCAACTGAACCGGTTCCGCATACCTCCGGAATAACATACCAAAGTTTTATCGCAATAGAAGCATTTTTTGTCAAGTTATGAGGATAATGGCTGTGAACTAAATCTCGCTCCTGTGTCCTGACCTTTGACCCCATTTCGTTTATATTCAATAGAACCGGTTCACTATGCTTCCGGAACAACATGATTAAGTTTTGTCGCAATCCAAGTATTTTAGGTAAGTTATGATGCACAAGGGCAATGGAATGGATCCCACTCCAGTGTCCTGACTTTTGACCCCATTCCGCCCATTTTCAATAGGGTTCGTCCCCAGGTGGTTCCTTACCACATACTAAAATTTGATCAAATCGAATCATTTGTACGCAGGTTATGACGCATAAGGGCAATGGAATATATCCCGCTCTTATGCCCTGCCTGACCTTTGACCCCATTTCGCACATTTTCAATGGTGTTCGTGCACAGGTGGTTCCCTACCACATATAAAATTTCATCGAAATCGAACCATATTTACGCATGTTATGACGCATAAAGGCAATGGAATGGATCCCGCTTTTATGTTTTATGAATGGATCCCGCTTTTATGTTTTATGTCTTTAAATCAGTTTTAAATTTCTTTAAATCAGTAAACCTTTGACCCCATTCCGCCCAGTTTTCAATAGGGCTCGTGCCCAGGTGGTTCCCTAACACATACTAAAATTTCATCGAAATTGAACCATTTTTAGTCAATTTATGACGCATAAAGGCAATGGAATGGATCCAGCTCCTGTGTCCTGACCTTTGACCCTATTTCACCCATTTTCAATAGGGTTTGTCCCCAGGTGGTCCCCTACCACATACTAAAATTTCGTCGAAATCTAACCATTTTCACGTGAGTTATCGTGCGGACGGACGGACGGACAAAGCTGGAGCATAAACTCTTCTTCAACCTACGGTTGGAAAGCGTAAAAAATGCACGTATTTGAGTGCATCTTGTTACATCTGCGACTGCAGCAGAGCTGAGTTCGGGCTCAATTTTCAGAGCTTGAGCCCGTGGTATATCAGCTCGTGCCCACATGAGCCCGAATTTTATATTGCAAAATAGAGCCCGGGCCCTGCTAACCTGTTCAACCATTAATAGAAAACATCTCCTTTCTCACACTTCCACTCTCTCCTCCTTATGCAATTAACCAATCAATGTTTTTCTCAAATGGGGAGGGGTGAAAGGACCTCTATCTATTTTTATAGTGTAACTGTACGATTTTCTTTGATCATTCGTTTGCACCTGAAGTGCTTCGGTTATCCGGGCATCGAAAATGATCGGGCGGTGCTGTAATTGTATGTTGCTCAAAAAATGCTGATATTATCGCGCCATAATGCACTACAATATGTACGTTGTTAAATAGAATTAGCAGGGAGCTACTGCGTGGAGATAGAGGGTAAATTATTGTTGGCAAGCTATCAACTATCCAATGTCTATAGTTCTTGAAAAAGCTCTTTCTTCTCTGCAGAAACACACTAATCCGGAGCCAATGGCATTTTCTACCCAAGCCCGGAATAAATAGCCATCTCGAATGCCCGCTCCCTAACCAGAACCAGTTGCCGAAGAATTCCCTTTACCAACTATAAAGTGTCTCATTTGCTAAATCATATAAAATCACGTTTATATATAAAAAAATTATCTCGCTCTCTCTCTCTCTCTCTCTCTAAGAGCCCGAACCCGCCCGAGCCCGGTTCGGGCTCGGGCTCAGCTCGTCTCAGCTCTGGACTGCAGGTCGGTAAAAAGATATAAAATAAATAAAACGTTGCATTAATAGTTTCATCTACAATTAATTCAGCTTTCGAAAGGAGATGAACATACATTTTTTACCAAAAAATACGAGACACCCCGAGAAAGTTTTTCGATCCTGATGAAACTCCGCATGCAAGTACCTCAGGGCCTAATATGCAAATGATTAAAAAAATGACCAATGATTAAGTAGTGCCCAGCCGGGCATCGGAGAGAGTATGTCAAGAGCACAGTTCGCACGCAGAGACAATTTTGACAGCAGATTGCGATCGTATTAACCTCTATGGGCTATGAGAATGCCTCGACGTCGGATCCGTGCACAATACGAGCAGTTGAGCGAGTTCGAGAGAGGAAGCATAATTGGGCTGAGAGAGGCGGTTGGTTAAGTTGTCGTATCGCAGGCATTTGCATCAGAGCTACGCGGCAATCGGGACAGTGTTGGCGCCAATGTTCGAGGAGGGCACAACCCAGCAACACTCGGGAATTGGACGGCCGAGGACAACGACAAAACGAGAGGATCAAACGATCGTGAGAGCCACACGAACAGAACCCAAATCCTTGCTCTCAACCATCAGGGGCCATGGTGCCTTGTCAACCGGTAAGGATATGATTATCTGGACCGTTGCCAGACGACATGCTGCACGGGAACTACATTCGAGGGGGTCATTTCGTCATCTACCTCTGACCAGCGAGCGTTGCCGGGACCTGTGGTCGTTGTATCGGGCCCGAACAACGTGGGATAGTGTCCAGTGGAATCGTGTTGTCTTCACGGTTTGCACATTGCGCCGATAATCAGCCCATACGTGTCTAGAGACGAGCCGGAGAACGCACGGAAACTACTTTTGCCGTGGAACGACACGCAGCTCGCACACTGAGAGTGACCGTCTGGGAAGCCAGTTCCTACGGTATCCGGAGACCCTTGGTAGTCCTCCATATCACCCTCACGGCTCAACGCTCGGTCGACGACGTACTAAGACCTGTTGTGTTACCGTTCCTGTCACAGTATCGCCGAGAAATTTTGCAACACTATAATGCCCGGCCAAACTCTGCATGGCTCTCCCATGTCTGCCTCCGTAATGTGTACACCCTTCCATGACCAGCCCGGTTGGCAGACTTCTCACCGTTCGAACATGGCTGGGTCATGATGAGACGCCACCTACGCCCATCCCGGAATATCGGCGAACTCGCCCACAATTTAAACACCATCTGGAATGCTATACCTCAGGACAGTATCCGTGAACTGTATGCGCCTATTCTTCACCGGGTAACTGCTTGTATCCGATCCAGAGGTGGCACTGCAATATACTGACTTGTTCCGCTCGTGTAGCTGTTTTATGCGAATAATGGCCCAAGTGCTCTGGAATTGCAAATTTTCTTTCCTATAAGTGTACGTTGCACATGTTAATTTTCATCTCGATTGGATTAGTATTCCTACTGGGTGCTTCTTTTTTTTTTTTTTTTTTTTCAAAGAGTGTTTCTTTTTGTCCTAGTTACTGCAGGATTTGAAAGAACATTTCTGTACCCAAGAAGGAAATATTCACTTGTGTTCCATATTCTAAGAACAAATTAACCTATCCTTAGAGTTTGAGATAAAGCCAATCTTTTGAAAGTTTTCCATGTAATTCATGGAGTTTTACTGTTCTCCTAGCTTTCTCAGAAAATCGTCCTATTACAATTGAGTTATTATAAATTTTTAAGGTCTGGAAATACAAGTTCAGCTTATAGAAAATTTGTAATATCAAAATTTAAATAATTTTACGTGTATTTGTTGGTGTCCTAAAATTTGAATCGGCTATTCGAACCCGCGTGTAACGAGCCCGCATAACACGAAGTTCTGCATAAATCGAAGTTTTTATAGATCCCTTCAATTTCGTAATACTCTCTCTCTCTCTCTCTTGTTATTTTAACCGGATATTACGAACAATATTTTTTGGAAAAACCGCATATGATGAATTTCATCACGATTTTCAACAAGAAAAATAAGTACCATTTGCCTAATTTATATCCTTTTTTTCTTTCACTGAGAAATTAAAATTAGAAATTACCTGTTATTGACAAAAGCCCGTGGTTCCCAGTACAGAAAGGTCAGTTTGTGTGAAAATAAAAAATTTTCATTTGTTTTTTATTACCTTCCGCTAGCCTCACATACATCTTCTGGGCAAATGCTGTTTTTTATTTTTTCCTCTCGTCAATCTTCAAACAATTAATCTCTGTTTGGAAAATCTTAGAGTTTATTTTGCATCTAGAAACATATTTTCAGCTACGAAACTGAAAATAACGGATGCCTGCCATTCCTTGACGTCCTGGTTACCCGCTCAAATGGATCTCTCACAACCACAATTTATCGGAAGCCTTTCGCTGTTTTGTCACCTGCACATGCCATGTCCAATCACCCTTGGCAACAAAAACTCAGCGCCTTTTACAGTTGCGTATATCGCGTGATACATATACAGTATGTTCAGATAAAGACAGTTTGGAAAAAGAACTTTATTTCCTTAAACGTGTTCCAGTACAGCGAGGATACAACCCTTCCATTAAAGACCAAGCTCTAACAAAATTCTGGAAACCGAAGCCTATCTCCACGTTAATTCCTGTGATGCGCTCATTGCGATAGAGTTTTGCCATTATTCCATTTTCCCGTGACATTGCTTTTAAAATTTCAAAAATCCTCAAAACCTTTAATTTTAAAGTGATTTTTAAAGCGATAAACAAAAGGAACTTTTTAGAATCAAAGGACTATGTTGAAGGCAAAACCTCATGGGGAATTTATCAAATTATATGTGAATGTGGCGTTTCGTATATAGGGTAGACCCGTAGATCCTTGCGTTTTCGATTGAAGGAACACAAGACCTACATTCGGAACTGTGACCTAAAGAAGTCTCGATGGCTAAGTACTCTTACGAAAAGGACCATAAATTTCTCTTTGAAAAAGCAAAACTAACTGACAAGCCAGATTCAACCACCAAACTTGATATTTTGGAAGCTTTCCATATATATCAGAAGACTTCGCAGCTTGTTAATGACATGGCATCCACCCCATTTCTACCAAGGGCGTTGAAGCAACTTACCAAAACCCGTGACTGTGAACACCAATTATGACATCATATACAATTTGAATATTTATGTGCCATTCGTCCTGATGAAGCTAGGCCACTAACCAGCAAAACCATGGTCGATTTGAAAGAATAAATATTTGTGACAAAGTACGTTGTATTATCTTAATATATACACTGCCGGACAATTGCTAAGGACGGATGACAATAGCAACGATAGCAACCATAAAATGGAAGGCAGGAAAATGTGGAAATTAGCATAAGTGCGGAATACAGTAAGACGTGTTGTGCGTATGCAAATTTTGGATTGCCGAACTTGTTAGTGACATCATAGCGCTGATAAGAGATATAAAGGATTTGACGCGTATTGACCGTTGTTGTTCAAACGCAAAGTTGAAAGGGAAAGAATCAATTGACGAACTTGCAATTTTCAGTATGTCTTCCCGTCACCTAGATGATTTTACGCGTGGCCGTATTATTGGCAAGATTGAAAAAGGGCGAAAAATAACAGATGTTGCCAGGGAGATCGACGTCAGCCACAGTGTTGTTTCAAGGCTTTGGAAATCATTTCAAACAAATTGAGAGTATGGCAAACGTCACGGGGGAGGTCGTGTTCGCAGTACGACACCTGCAGAAAATCGGTACATAGTGCTATCAACAAAAAGACACCGGCGCAGCACAGCTAGTGAGGTAGCAAATCAGTTTATGGCTGCTACTGGCAAGCGGATCTCCCGAAAAACTGTCGCCAGACGTTTGCATGAAGGTGGAATATACGACCGCCGTCCTGTTATGTGCATTCCATTGTCCAGACGTCACCGTACCGCCCGTTTGCAATGGTGCCATCAACATCGCAATTGGACTGATAACGACTGGTCTGCTGTCCTCTTCTCAGATGAGATTAGATACAGTCTATCGTCTGATTGTCGACGACAGCTGATCTGGCGTGATAGTGGTACTGCATATTGTCCAGCAAACATACAGGAAAGGGACAGATATCCGACATGCAGTGTCATGGTATAGGCTGGCATCATGATCAATGGCCTTACGTCCCTCTATGTGCTTCCAACTGGGACTATGACTGGCCAACGATACATTAATGATGTTCTGCTACCTCATGTTCGCATGTTCCGTGGTGCTGTTGGTGATTTCATTTTCATGGACGACAACGCAACATGTCATCGAACAGTCGCTGTCCAGGAGTGTCTTGAGAGCGAGGATATTCAACCCCTCGTATGGCCAGCACGTTCTCCAGATCTGAATCGCATTGAAAATGTGTGGGATGCTTTGGGGATGAGTCTTGCTGGTCGCCAATGCCCTCCAATAAACAAGGACACCCTCATCCGTGCACTGACAGAGGAATGAGATAAATTACCCCAACAGCTGCTTGATGATGTTGTGCAAAGCATGACACGACGTGTGGAATCTTGCATCGCCCTCCATGGTGGCCATATCCCGTATTGACATCTTACGCCGGAACGCCTGCGGACCGTAATTGCATTTTTTTCACGTTTACGTATTCTGCACAAAATGGCCTGTTTGTCCCTTGAACACGTTTTAAAGCCTTCTGGATTTCAGAGCACAATAAATTGTCTTTCTTGTAATGTCCTGGCATTCTGACATTATTTTATTTCACTTGGCATCCAACCACACTTACTTTTTTATGCGCTATATAGCCGTTTATGATCCGTCCTTAGCAATTGTCCAGCAGTGTAGAATTGTCAAAAGACTGTAGTCTTTGAGATCAAAAATAATAGCCACCTGTTCACAGGAAGTTTGAAGGCATTGCTGTCGTGACGAGAACAAAACAAGCAACAATTTATTCACGTTTCTGACGTGACGTTCAAACAGCAAATCAAATGTCATTGTCGAAGATTCAAAATTTGGCATTTACTTTTTAATTTTTAGAATTGTTAAACGTTTTGCTTATTGCAGATCTCACTTATATTTTTGTTACCTATGTTTTTTATAAATAACTCTTTATGAGTTACCTTTGGTTACTTGATAAACAGCTTATGATTGACTAACGTAAGCCTGACATAATGTTACATACCAAAAATAGCCCGGAAATCAAAATGAGATGGAGATAAAAGGGATCATAAGCTGTTATCATTTACTATAAGTTTTCCAATTTTCCTTCTTGTTTTCCATTTTTACCATTAGCTATTTGCAAAAATAGCCCCTTTTTATTTCTCCGGTAATAATGAAGATCATATACACTGAGGGAAAAAAATCCCAACACCAAGAAGGGGTTGTGTTAGATAAACGACAGTTGGTAGGCGGTGAGAGTACATCTGTAAGAAGACGTCTATGCAAATTTCGCGCTCGGCGCATACGTCTGGCGCTAGTAGTGTCCCTTCGCACATGCAAAACAGGTTTGCTGTAAATACGCGCTGTAACGTTCGTGAGCGTTAGTTATCGTTGAGATTCGACGGAGTGTGTTGATGTTAGTCAAGAATGCCTTTAAGAAGACGAAGAAGCCATTATCAACAGCTCACGGAGTTTGAACGAGGTCGTGTATTAGGGCTAAGAGAAGGTGGATTTTCTTTCCGCAATATTGCAGAACGACTTGGCAGGAATGTAGCCACTGTGCATGATTGTTGGCAGCGATGGTCAAGGGAAGGTTCTGCGTCAAGAACACCGGGTTCCGGCTGGCCACGTGGCACTACTGAGAGGGAAGACCACCGTGTACGGCGTATGGCCGTGGCGCATCGTACTGCGTCTGCGGCAGCAATTCGAGCTGCAGTTGCCACCACAGTGACACAACGAACTATTACAAGTCGGTTACTTGAAGGACAGCTCCGAGCCAGAAGCCCTGTAGTGTGCATTCTACTTACTCCAAACCACTGCCGTTTGCGACGTCAGTGGTGTCACGCTAGAGCTCATTACAGGACGGATTGGAGATCTGTTGGGTTTTCGGATGAAAGCCGGTTCTGCCTGGGTGCCAGTGATGGCCGTGTGTTGGTTAGAAGGAGGCCAGGTGAGCTCCTGCAACCAACCTGTCTGCGGCCGAGACACACTGGACCTACACCTGGAGTTATAGTCTGGGGAGCAATTTCCTATGACAGCAGGATCACTCTAGTGGGTATCCCACGCACCCTGACGGCACAGTTGTACGTCGGTCTGGTGATTCAACCTGTTGTGCTGCCATTCATGAACAGCATTCCAGGGGTGCTGTTCAACAGGATAACGCTCGCCCTCATACAGCTGTTGTAACCCAACATGCTCTACAGAGTGTCGACATGTTGCCGTGGCCTGCTAGATAACCAGATCTTTCACCAATCGAGCACGTATGGCACATCATTGATATACAACTCCAGCGTCACCCCCAACCAGCATTAACCGTCCCTGTATTGACCGACCAAGTGCAACAGGCATGGAACTCCATCCCACAAACTGACATCCTGCACCTGTACGACACAATGCATGAACGTTTGCGTGCTTGCATTCAACATTCTGGCGGTTACACCGGTTATTAATGTACCAGCATTTCACATTTAAAATGGCTCTTCTCGCGCTTACATTAAGCTGTGATCTTGAAACCTTAATCGATTAAATATGTTACCTATACAAATGTATTGCCGCCATTTCATTCCTCTACAACTATTTTTTCGTGGTGTTGGGATTTTTTTCCGGCAGTGTATATCGAATATTTTAAAATATCCCTTTGAGATCGTTATAAACGGGTTCGATTGCATTTAAAACAAGATGACACCGAATTTTCGGGTGTAATAAGCACGTCTTTTGAATCTGTTCTGACGCAAATTTAATTTATCAAAGCTATTCAAAGTCAATGGAACCGGTATGGAAAACAATAGTATCTGACGGAAGGAAGAAGTTTTTCGATCGAGTTTTTAATCCCTCAGATATTGCTGTAAATGGAATCGTGAGCTTACGCCCTCTGGTTGCACATTTGTGCGTTAAGAAAAACATGAACTTATATGAGAAACATTTCGCACCGGAAACGCTCTCCAACACAGAAATAATTTTTCAAATCGGACTCTTAGAAACAGAGATATCGACTAAAATAAGATGTGACTTTACGCCTCCTGGTGTGGAAACCATGCATTATTTTAGGAAGAAAGTATTCTCAAAAGGTTTTTCCATATGAGTGGTATCGGTCTGAGAAAAAATAATTTAGTCGAGTTTTCAGGAGTTCAGATTTTGCTGCAAATACATCAGAAGCAGAAATTAACACTTATGCCGCCTGGTGGCCAAACCAAACATTAGGAATTATGTGAAAAATATTTTCCATCAGGTCTTGTACGCGATACAGGAATAATTTTTCAAATCGGAGTTTTAGAAGCAGAAATAACGCAAAAAAACGCAATTTACCTTTGTGCCCCCTAGCGGAAAGTTTATGACTTACTTGAAAATTTTGAATTTATAGGAAAAACATTTCACATCGGAAACACTATCCAACAAAGAAGGAATTTTTCAAATCGGACTCCTAGAAGTAGAGATATTGATAAAACATAAGATATACATTTACGCCCCCTGGCGTAAAAACCATGCATTATTTGAAGAAGAAAATGTTCCAAAAAGGTTAGTCGAAATGACTAGTATCGGTCAACGAATGACTTTTTTTTCAATCGAGATTTTAGGAGCTCATATTTTGCTGCAAATACATCAGAAGCAGAAATTAAGGCTTACGCCATCTGGTGGAAAATTAGAAATTTTGAGCAAAGGATTTCCCATCCGGAGCTGTATCCGGTGCAGAAAGAATTTTTCAAATCAGAGATTTAGAAGCAGAGATACAAGGGGAGAGCAATTTACCTTTACGCCCCCTAGCGGAAAGTCTATGAATTACTTGAAAATTTCGAAATTATATGAAAAACATGTCACACTGGTAACACTATCCAACAAAGAAGGCCTTTTTAAATCGGACTCCTAGAAGTACAGATATTGACAAAAATAGGATATTCGTATACGCCCCTGGCTTAGAAACCATGCATTATTTTAAGTAGAAAATGTTTCTAAAAGGTTTGTCGACATGAGTAGTATCGGTCTACGAACGAAGTTTTTTTCAATCGAGAATTTAGAAGCTCATTTTTTGCTGCAAATACATCAGAAGCGGAAATTAAGATTTACGCCCCCTGGTGGCCAAACTATTTTTTCACAAAAATTAGAAATTATGTGCAAACGGCTTCTCATCAGGAGCTGTATCCGGTGCAGAAATAATTTTTCAAATCGGAAATTTAGAAGCAGAGATATAGGGGGAAACACAATTTACCTCTACGCCCCCTAGCGGAAAGTCTATGAATTACTTAAAATTTTTGAAATTATATGAAAAAACATGTCACACTAGAAACACTATTCAACAAAGAAGGAATTTTTCAAATCGGATTCCCAGAAGTAGAGATATTGACAAAAATAATATATACATCTACGCCCCCTGGCGGAGAAACTGTGGAATATTTTAAGAAGAGAATATTTCGAAAAGGTTTATCAATGTGAGTGGCATCAGTTCACGAAGGAATTTTTTCAATCGATATTTTAGAAACTCAGATTTTATGGCAAATACATCAGAAGCAAAAATTAACATTTACGCCCGCTGGTGGCCAAAGTATTATTTACCAAAAATTTCAAATTATATGCAAAAGAGTTTTCATCAGGAGGTGTATCCTCTGAAAAAAAAAGTTTTCAAATCGGAGTTTTAGAAAAAGAGTTATCGGGGGAAAATGTAATTTACTTTTACGCCGCCGTAATTATATCTAAAATACTCTTAAACGCAATTATATCCAAAATACTCTTAAACGTAATTATATCTAAAATACTCTTAAACGTAATTATATCTCAAATACTCTTCACATAAATGGAGGCGAAAGATAAAATAATTTTTTTCAATCGGATGTTTAGAAGCAAACATGTGGAATAAAACATATTTTTGAATTCGACATCTGCATTTACGCCCTCTAATGGCGAAATTGTACATCGTGAAAAAAAAAAAAAAAAAGGAAATGAAGGATCATCATTCGTATATTTCAATCTTCCCAATGCAAAAAGAATTTTTCAAATCGGAATAATAGTTGCAGAGATATCGTGGGTAGGGACGGACAAACCGGTAACATAAGCACAATCTTTTTTTACAAAAGACGTGCTAAAAACACCTAAAGAAGTGATTGCATTGAGGTTATATGAAGCATAAAGATGTTTATGATTTTTTGCAATTATTAACACGAAATATTGACTACCCAGATACATTTTGCGCATTACACCGAGGGATGTTATAGAATGTAAACATGCTTCTCTCTCTGAGGAATTTATCATGGTGCTTAGCGCTTTATGACACACTAAAGCCCTTGTGTTATCAAAATCGAATAACCAAACAAACACGTCGCTCATCAGAAAAAAATTCAAAAACTTCGTTCTTTTGGGCCCAATCTGGACATCAGATTTTCAACTAATCACGTGCATCTTCATCTCATTTTGATTTCCGCGCCGACACTGAAAGGCATGGGATACTTTTGTGGCCTGATATAAAGTTGGCTCTAATTTTCCTGTTTCAGTTTCGTTAATCCGAACAAACGTTTTTTAATTAACGCTGTGTTTAACATTTACATTATCTTAATACTTGTATCCATTTCAATTATTTGTTTTGCATTTACATTAAGGCTGAAAAATGAATAATATTCCTATGAAACTATGAGCGAGACTCACATTTATTAAAGATGTTTATATTGAAACAAATCTGCTGTGTTTCAGGAATTATTATAGTACTGTGACTTTCAAAGAAAAAACTCTCATAGCATCCACAGAAACAGTTTGAGCGAGGGGGAGAGCTGTCTTTGGAAAGAAATAAGTAAAGTGAAAAGCAATTATGATAGTTCCCCTTCACACTCTGTTCTTTTTTTTTTTTTTTCAACAATAGTTTTGGAAAAGAAATAATTCAAGAAGGAGAAAAACTATTACAGATAATTGCTATTCTCTTTTTGTTCGTAATGGTTTCTCAAGGGATATAGCCTTTTCCAGAGAAAAACGTTTAGGTAGAGAGAGAAAAAATACCAGAAACAATTGAAGACAGGTCAAGAGAGAAACGGAAACAGAAGGAGGACAACAGTTGAAGACAATAAGGAAAACTTTTTTTTTTTTTTTTTTTTTTTTTTTTTTTTTTTTTTTTTTTTTGTTGTTGTTGTTATCTGGGTGTTTAACTACCGTTGTGAACAATTCAATGGTTTATAAGCAATCGCCCGTTCCTAATTTAGGACCACTGGTTCAAAATTCGAACGGAGACCCATCTAGGACGAATGGTCAGAAGTCAGCACTTAGACCACTGCGCTACCTGGGCGACACAGTCGTCATTAGAAAGAAAAAGAAAGAAAGAATTACAAAGAGGAAAATAATTAGAGATAACTGTTCTCTCTCACCAGCTATTCCGGAGAAGAAACAATCAGTCTGGTAACTACAAAAAATGAAATATTAAGGATACAAGAAGAAACATCTTAGTTGCGGAAACATTAAAAACATGCAGCGGGAGGAGAGAAAAAAAATTTTTTCACCGTACGTGTTTTTCGCTAAGAACGGAAAACAGCGAAAGAGATAGCGGGAGGGAGACAAAAGTAGAAAGAAAGAAAATATAAGATATCAGAAAATGAGGAAACGAAAGAGTGGAAATTTGTGAAAGTAAGTAAATTAGAGAGAGAGATATTGAGCCAGAGAGAGAGAGAGACTGAGAGGGAGAGAAAGGGAGAGATTGAGAGAAAGAGAGAGATTGAATGAGAGAGATAATTTAATACTCGCTTTCTCTCATTCATTCCCTCTATATATACATCGGTGATGGCATACCGCTCGCCGGTAAGCCACACCGATCTCCCTCTATGATAGATTATGCGGCCGTCTTTGGTTCATCAAAAGTATTCGAACACTTGCCCATCCATAATTCTCTCTTACGAAGGTCCTTACAAAAGTTCTGCACACTGTCCATTTTTGAGAAAAAAGTGAAGTAACGGAGAAAACTTACCTTATTGCCATTCAACGTACTCCCCTCCGCTGCTAATGACAGCATGCCAGCGGTGAGGTAGGTCCTGGATGCCCCGTCGTACGCCATCTTTGTTCAGCTGTCGTATTGTTCGGGACACATCTATTGGCAGTTTGTCTAGCGTTTTGTAGCGTATGCCCTGGAGCCCATTTTTTTACTTTCGGAAAATATCAAAGTCGAGTGGACTGAGATCAGGGCTGTACGGTGGGTGGGATAAAGTTTCCCAGACATATCTCGACAAAAGTTCCCGTACAAACGCTGCACCATGACACGATGCGTTGTCATTCAGCAAGATCGCTCCCGCTTCCAACAAGTTGGGACGATTTTGATGAATTTTCGGTCTCAACTTTGTCCTCAGAAAGTCACGATAATATTGTGCATTGACATTTTGCCCTACTGGCACTGGATCAGAGACTACAACATACTAGTCATCGTACGCAAAAATCATCATTTGCTTCACTTTAGATTGTTGCCGACGACACTTTGAGGGGTGTAAGGAACTTGGATGCCTCCATTCCGCTGATTGTGACTTCAGTTCCAGCACAAAATCACGGGTCCAACTCTCATCAATTGCAACAATTCTGTTCAAGAAGGTGTCGCCCTCCCTGTCGAACCTATGGAGGTGATCCTGTGCGATGCTCACTCTGACTACTTTCTGCTCGAAGATTAGTTGATAGGGCACCCACCGCGCGCCAAAATTTGTCCACCATGTGTGTTCACCGGATTTGGACCAGTCATGGTGGACAAATTTGCCTGATGAGCAACCTCCTCGACTGTCAAACGGCGATACTCTTCGAGAAGCGTTGCAACAATGGAGACAAATGTTTTGTCTGTTGCCGTTTGCGGTCGGCCTGGACGGTGATCATATTCGATGCTGCTTCTGCCCTCCCGAAAGCGTGATGCCCAGCGAGAAATTGTGCTTCGATCAAGAGTTCCTTCCCTACGAACTTCTTGCAAGGCAGTGTGGATTTGTGTCGTAGTATTTACCCGCAGAGTTTCTATTTTCCCGTACGAGCGCTGGTCTAACGCCGTGACTCGACCTGAGGAGCTGCACGCTTCCATTTCCAAACCCTCCAACGTTCACACAGCTAATGATAGCGCGTCGTTCTGACACCGCTACGTTGCTGAGAGTCTGACTTGACATGACGCAATCATTTTCCCGATTGCATCATATGCTTCCGTTTTAGATTAATATGTGCAGAACTTTTGCTATGATCCTTGTAGTTAAGAAAGCATTAATAAAGAGTTGGTCCACCCTTTGCATTTATCACAGCTTCCTTTACGCAGGAAAATCTTTCCACTAGATTTCGTACGTTGCTGTGGGAATTAACTTCTGTTCTGTCACAAGAGCACTAGTCAGGTCGATCGCCAATGCCGGGGGTTGGCCAGGCGTTCCAATTCACCCCAAAGGTGTTCTATTAAGCTGAGATCGGGGCTCTGTGTAGGTCAGTCTGGTTTTTTTCGCACGGATTTCATCAAACGATTCCTGCACGGACTTTACTTGAAGTGATTATTGTCCTATCAGTTAAAAAACGAGCTTCACCGAATTGTTTGGAGCACATAATTGTCGAGAATATCATTGTTACATATTTTCATTCTTTTTACATATTTCACTCTTTTTTTCTGGTAGATTTTTAAATACAGGGTGTTTTACTAGGTAGCCCCCAAAGAATCGATCATATTTTGCAAGTCCTTCTACTTAAAAACATGACATGTGGTTTACAACGTACCTTAGTTCATGGGAATGTAGCACCATTCGCAATAAATGCTAGACATGTCCTCCACTGACATCCACACACACTCGAACGCGACGATGCACATTATCGAAGGTCCTCAAGCAGCATGCCTTCATCAATAGTCCGGATTGCTGTACTGATGTTGCTTTCTAAGTCTTCTAACGTGCAAGGCTTACTGCTGTAAGCACGAAACTTCAAATATCCCCATAAGAAAAAAATCAGGAGGAGTCAAGTCGGGTGAACTAGGTGGACACAATCCTTTGGAGATCACTCGGTCACAGAAGAAAGAGGAAATTTCACTCATGCTCAAACGGAACGTATGGCATGTTGCTCTATCCTGTTACAAATACCCCGTTCTCAAATCGATGTCGGTTAATTGGTCCACAAATTGTCTAAAAATGTTCACACATGACGCCGAGTTTTCTACGCACCTGAAGAAAATCCGTCCAATTATTATGGTTCGTGACGCAGCACACCAACGACTCTTGCAAGATGTAGTGGGGTTTTGTGTAATTCACGTGGTTTATCTGTAGCTCAGATGCGGGAGTTTTGGGAATTGGCATACCCGTCCAAATGAAACCACGCTTCATCAGTGAACAACCATGTGAAATTAAAAATGTTCGTAATTGCGAGTAAAAAGGTCGGAATCAATAAGACACACGCTTTTCAAGATCCAGTACTTGCAGCCCTTGTACAACTGTCACACAGTACGGAAGAAGCAAAGCTTTCTTCGCTGCTCTTTGGCAGGTGAAAACAGAATACTCAGTTTCTTGTGACAAACGTCGTAGTGACTTCTTCGGTGATGCCAGCAGCCTGGGCTTCACCACTTCGATTTTTTCTTCCGCTAAGGAAGGACGTCCGCCACTGCATTGGTTCAAAAACACTGCCTGTGGTTTCAAATTTCTTCGCTCTCCTGGTGACATAACGTTTGACTGGTGCTTTTCTTCCCCATAAACTTTTCCAGGAATTCACGCTGTGTTACCTTTATAGACTTTCTTGTCCAATAATTTCTCACAATAAATACCCGCTCCGCAACGCTATACACAGCCATCCTGAACGACGTTTAGCGACACAGAGAAACACACAGATTGCCTCCGGATAGAATCAGCGGGCCAATCCATTTGGTAGGGTGACGTCACAATGAGTCCTCTCCTTAGCAGGAAAATCACTCCCGCGCATTTCTCAAGAATCAAGATCACTTATAAATCAAATGAACATCATGCAAAAACATCTTTCTGCAGCTAGACTGAAATTGTAAGGCTATTATTATCTTGTATTATAATCAGTTTTCCATTGCTACCTTTCCGTATAGCTGATCGTTATCCGGCAGTTGCGCCCTTCAAACAGCTGGGCCCGAAGGCAGCTACACCACCTCGTCCTACAGTAGCTACGCCGCTGGAATCATCTAATACACTGCTGGCCACCCAAAATGCAACACCAAGAAGGAAGCATCCGACTGGCCTGAAATTCGCAGCATGCGTCGCCCGTGAGAGGACATGCAAATGATTAGCATTGCAGGGCATATGCAAATCATATGAGCCCGGCACGCCGCCGAGTAGCAATATAAGAAGGGTGCACAGAAGGCGGGGTGTAAGTAGTGGAAGTGTGTTGTGCTGCCGGACCTGTGCGTGGGAAGCTTCCTGATGCCTCGTCGCAGAATACGGCAGTCATTCCAGCACGTTTCGGAGTTCGACAGAGGACGAATAGTGGCTTATCGCGACAGCGGTTTATAGTACCGAGACATCGGCTCCTTTGTGGGACGACATCCAGCCACAGTGAGGCGAGTATGGATTCGGTGGGTGCAAGAGGGACGGACGGACTGACGAGAGCGATTGCCGCAGCCGCGGCACACCACCGAACGAGAGGATCGGCATGTTGTGCGGCGGGCATTGACGGCTCGCACCGCCACATAACGAATGTTAGCGCAGGAATTAGGGTGTGTTGTGCTACAACCTGTGTCAGCATGTACCGTTCGACGTCGTCTGCAGGAGAGGGGACTTGTCGCACGGCGCCCATTGCTCCGATTACCATTGACGTTACACTACCGGCGAGTGCGGCGGCAGTGGGACGTTGAACGCCGCACCTGGACTACGCAATGGCACGATATTGTCTTCTCCGACAAATCCCGCTCCTGCCTGCAACACCACGATGGTCGGATCCGCGTGTGGCGGCACCGCGGCGAGAGACTGTATGACTCCTGCAGTATGCATCGCCATACCGGTCCGTCGCCTGGCGTTATGGTTTGGGGCGGAATTGGATATGACACCCACACCGCTCTGGTACGCATCGCCGGTACACTCAACAGCCACCGCTTCATCTCTGACGTTTTGGAGCCTGTAGTCCTCCCTTACCTACAGAACCTACCAGCGGCCACTTTTCCACAGGGCAGTACGCGCCCGTACGTGGCACGCATCGTACAACAATTCTTCACGGCCCACCAGGTGTCACTGCTGCCGTGGCCCGCCTGTTCTTCCGATATGTCGCCCATCGAACACGTCTGGTCGCTGATCGGCAACCGAGTGGCCCGGCAAGTACCATCCGCGGCTACGCCTGATGAACTGTGGCAACGTGTGGAAGCAGCCTGGACCGACATACGCCAAGCCCACCTCCAAAGCCTCTTTCGTTCGATGCCGCGGCCGTTATTGCCAGCCATGGGGGCCACACGAACTATTGATGTCTGCATGTTCCGCAACTCGCATGGGCCTGTAAGCTCAATTGTTTCATTTTATATCTGTTGTTATGTGTCCAGTAAATCTGGCTTTGCTATCTCGTGTCCTTCTTGGTGTTGCATTTTGGGTGGCCAGCAGTGCAGTAATGACTTTCATACATTATGATTTACTTTGTTTTCTTTTACTTGTAGCTATTTTTACTGTTTGAAGCTTATATATATGTCTTACTAAACACTACATACAGTCAGTTGTTTTCCATTCATTTTAAGTGAAACAGGAGTCACTCAAATAAAATTCAAGAAATAGTTACTTACAGTTCTGCCTTTTATTCTGTCAATACCTCATAAGCACTACTAATGAAGAACTAATTCATAACAGCATTAATATTTAAAAGCTAATTAACGTAAGTTAGTAAGCAGGAAACTTGATTGACAAACTCCAACACTAACTACATAGTAGCACAACTCAAACACGAAGTCTCGTACAACAACTCGTAAGCAGCACTCAACTACTTATAAGAACCCGAACACAACTCGTAAGCAGCACTCAACTACTTATAAGAACCCGAACACAACTCGTAAGCAGCGCCGGTGGAGCATTGGTGTAAGCGCTGGCTTACGATCATTCGTACGATTTGTGTCCGGGTTAGAATCCTGGTAAGTCATATATGTTGTGTTTGTCTTACGACACTCTCTCTCTCTCTCTCTCTCTCTCTCTCTCTCTATCTCTCTCCCTTTCCTGGAACCAGTGGCCCTAAATTGGGGACGGGCGATTGCTTATAGCCCATTGTGTTACTCACTGTGGTCGTTAAACCCCCAATGAAAAGAAAAAAAAGATGCTTCAAGATACCACGCTTCAGCGTAATGCATCTTCCACGATTACGGCAACGTACCACCCTTTTCGCTGCTAGCGCCAACGTTATTTAGCTCGTTCTTATGATTTCCACACACAGTCTCACTCAATACGTAAGAGGTTAAAAAAACTCACTCAATACGTTATGCATTAAAAATCTCACTCAATACGTAAGACGCTCAAAACTCAATCAATACGTAAGACGTTAAAACGTCACTCAGTACATAAGACGTTAAAACAACTCAATACTTTAGATGTTAAAAAACTCAAATACATAAGACGTTAAAAACTCACTTAATACGTAAGACATTAAAAAGCACACTCAGTACGTAAGACGTTAAAAAATCAGTCAATACGTCAAACGTTAGAAACCTCACGCAATACGTAAGACGTTAAAAACTCGCTCACTACACAAGACGTTAAAAACTCAATCAATGTGTAAGATGTTAATAAGATAAAATCTTTCTGTGGGTGTTCCACGTCTCCCTACTCCAGAAGAATTTATTCTCCCAACTGAACTACCCCGGCAAGCCTTATCCCTGAAGCGTTGCCTATTTGACTCATACTCCTCCGCAGTAGTACATCATCTACGTCATGTCACGTAGTATGTCACGTGAGCACACTGTCCCCTATAAATCAGGAAGATAAGCTCACGTTAAGTGACGGCCCTCAGGCTGGACCCACTGGTTAAATGGGTATCCTTTCCTATGCCCCACCTGAAATTCTCTCACCCCTCTATGTGCAATATCGTACTTGTACGGTGGCGCCATCTACTGTACTCTAATCTCACTACAAACTGTTCTGTCAAAGTCGCTAGACTTGCTCTCATTCCTTCCGTTTCTGTGTCCTGCCCAAAAGGCGATCTCGCTGTAGGTGGCTGGGACCTAAACTCTACTATCTGTGGACGGAAGTCCTACAAGAAAATGACGCTGAGAGATTTACTTCCTGTGAAGCATCAGTTAACGTTCGATAGAGGGTCGGAATGGACAAAACGAATAATATGAGAGCCTTTGAAAGTGGAATGACAATTGTAGTCAGCCGAGCCGATTCGAGCACTCCCCTGGGCCTTTCGTGCAGAACCGTAACCAGGGTTTACCTTGAATGGTGGGACCCGCAAAAGTCTTCCATTAATCTGCGATCTTGAGGGGGACAACAGCTGGATCACAGTGCTCAAAGGAGATAGGCGACATGGTCGTCGATTGTTGTCGTCCCTTCGCGACATACGTGGTGCTTTAGGAGATGACCCTCAAGACACAAATGTCAACTTCTGCAGTGATTTGCCGGGTAGTCGTCCATCTGCTCGCTTGCGCGATTCTTCCAATTCTCCTTCAACCAGTAACTGCTTTCGTCCACAGGACTACCGATTGATGAAAGTTTTTTGCACGTCTCACCATTCACGGTGAACGCTTGCTAATGTTGAGCATGAAACACCCGTTTGGGAAACTCTCGAACCTTCACACTATCATTCTATATTAAAAATCCCTTAGATCACTGGTCATGGGAGTACTGATAGTCCCTGCAACCCCCGCAGTGCAGGTGGGGCCTCCTTTAGCCTCGGCAGGATTATTCAAAAAAATTCCGGAAAATTTATATGGAACTGGTTAAAGAAATAGCCAGGAATTTTTGTCGGCAACTTTGAATGAAATATTAAAAAGAAAAACATTTTTTTTTCAGTAAATAAGTAAAATTTTCAAGAAATCATATTTGCTTTAGTTTATAAAAACTGGGTGACGAAATAACAGCTGTTCCAGATAACTTGAGGCCCTTTTCACTGCCATAGAATAGTTCCTACACATGTATATTAACAAGAGAACGTGAATAAAATATCAGTTGAATATATGAAATGTTCATATTAATGAGGATAAGAAGAAATTGAAGAATTTTATGAGGAAATTCGTCATCTAAATAATAAAGGTAAGCAGCACTTGAAGATAATTATGGGAGATTTCAATGCAAAAATAGGGCAACGGCAACAGAATGAAACTTCAGTAGGTAAATTCGGTCACGGCAACAGAAACCAGCGTGGAAATACTCTCGTTGAGTTTGCAGAGGCAGAAGGATTTTTCATCTTGAACTCCTTTTTCAAGAAAAAGCCACACAGGAAATGGACATGGAGACATCCAATTGGGACGACAAGTGAAATTGATTTTATTATGTGTAACAAAAAATTCGTCATCGAAGACTGCAGTGTGCTGAACAAGTTCAACACAGGTAGTGACCATAGATTGGTGAGATGTAAGATGCACCTCAACACTAAACTGGAACGTGGCAAGCTCATAAGACAAACAAAATGTATTGACATAACCAACCTTAAAAAACACCATAATACTTTCAAGTTGGAACTGAAGAACAGATTCTCTGCTTTAGAAGGCCTAACATCGGAAGAAGTGGATATTTCGGAAGTTAACAGAAAAGTAACCAAAGCTCTAATGGAAACAGCAACAAAATTAGCTGGGTCTAAGAACAAGTTGCATGTGAACAAATTATCAGGAAAAACCAAAATGTTGATGCAAAAAAGAAGAGAGATGAGGACAACTAAAGAAGATGTAACTTCCAAAGTGGAATATATAGAGCTATGCAAGACAGCACGAAAAAGTATCACTGAAGACGTAAGGAAATTCAACTGTGAGCTAGTGATTAAAGCAATTGAAAACAACCAAAGCCTTAAGATAGCAAAGGGACATCTCAGTAAGGGAAGAAAACAGATTATGGCTCTGAGAAAAGAAGATGGTTCTGTAACAAGAAATAGAGGCGAAATTTTGACAAGAGTGAAAGATTTCTACTCCAAATTATATGAAAGGGATGATACATGTACTCCAGACATCATGAAAGGTACCAGAGTTCTTCCAGTCCTCCCAGCAGAAGTTGCTCATGCAATCAAGAACATGAAGCAGGGGAAAGCTCCAGGAGAAGATGGAATTACTATAGACATCATACAAGAAGCAAGTGGAGAAATTGAAACAGTACTCGCCCAAATTTTCACTCGATGCCTTAATGAAGGGAAGATTCCTGAGAATTGGAACAATGCTACAATGATCCTGCTACATAAAAAAGGTGACATTGAGGATCTCAGGAACTACAGACCTATCAGCCTCCTATCAGTGGTTTATAAAATCTTCACTAAAGTTCTTTCACACCGCTTGAAGGTAACACTGGACATGGCTCAACCGAGAGAACAAGCTGGATTCAGGAGTGGCTACAGCACAATAGATCATATCCACGTACTGAGAGAACTAATTGAAAGAGCGAGGGAATATGAACTTCCATTGTGCATGGCTTTTATCGATTATGAAAAAGCCTTTGATTCGGTGAAACCATCAGCAGTTACCACGGCTCTGAAATCCTGCGGTATTGAAGATGCATACATTAATATTATTAATAACATCTATGAAAATGCAAGTGCAAAGATTCGGCTCTTTGAAAATACAACACACATAAAAATTGGAAAGGGAGTGAGGCAAGGTGACACCATATCTCCGAAGCTCTTTAATGCCACATTGGAAAATGTCTTTCAATCACTGAACTGGGAAAACAAAGGGATAAAGATTAATGGAGATTATCTAACCCACCTTCGTTTTGCTGATGACGTAGTCATTTTTGCAACTACCCCATCAGAGCTGCAGAGTATGATCCAGGAACTTGCTGACAAGAGTAAAGAAGTGGGATTAAAAATGAACTTTCAGAAGACAAAAGTGATGTTCAATGCTTTTACAAGAAATGAAGATTTATCAATTGATGGAGAAAAACTGGAGATAACAGATACGTATGTTTATCTTGGACAGCAGATATCAAATGAGGGTCACATTGATGAAGAAATTAATCGGCGTACAAAACTTGCCTGGAGAGCTTTTGGAAGAAACAGCATAATTTTCAAGAGCAATATGTCATTATGTCTTAAAAGAAAAGTGTTTGATCAATGCATCCTTCCAGTGCTTACGTATGGTGCAGAGACGTGGACCTTAACTAAAAGAGACATACAAAGGCTGCAGACAACTCAAAGAAGCATGGACAGGTGCATGCTTGGTATAACCAGGAGAGATAAGAAGAGGAACTCGTGGATCCGAAAAATGACGAGAGTGGAAGACATCATGATCAGAGTTAAATCCCTGAAATGGCAATGGGCTGGACATACTGCCAGAAGGACAGACCATAGATGGACAGCCGAAATTTTAGATTGGATTCCAAGGGACAGGAAAAGACCCAGAAAAAGACCACGTGGGAGATGGGTGGATGAAATTCGTAAATATGCGGGAGTGACATGGAGGAGACTGGCACAAGACAGACCGTTGTGGAGGAAACTTGGGGAGACCTTCGTCCAGCAGTGGATTGATAATGGTTGACAATGATGATGATGATGATGATATTACACTTGTTTGTACATAACTACGTATCCGTTAGAATATAATGAGCTAAAAGGTGTTCTTCGTGAGAACGAAAAAACAGAGACCTGTGTCATTTTTAGCACGTCTTTTGCAAAAAAAGAGCGTGCTTCTGTTATCGGTTTGTCCGTCCGTCCGTCTGTACCCACGGAATCTCTGCAACTATTATTCCGATTTGAAAAATTCTTTTTGCATTCGGAAGCTTCAAATATGCAAATGATGATCCTTTATTTCGTTTTTTTTTTTACGATGCACAATTTTGCCGCCAGGGGCGTAAATGCAGATGATGTCGAATTCAAAATGACGTTTTAATCCACATATTTGCTTCTAACCATCCGATTGAAAAAATTATTTTATCTTTCGATTCCATTTATGTCGAAGAGTGTTTTAGATATAGTTTCATTTTCAAATTACGCATAGATTTTCCGCTAGGGGGCGTAAAAGTAAATTACATTTTTTTTCCCGATAACTCTTCTCCTAAAACTCCGATTTGAAAAATCTTTTTTTCAGCGGATACATCTCCTAATGGAAAATCTTTTGCATATAATTTCGAAATTTTGGTAAAGAATACTTTGGCCGCCAGGGGGCGTAAGTGTTAATTTTTGCTTCTGATGTATTTGCCATAAAATCTGAGCTTCTAAAATATCGATTGAAAAAATTCTTTCGTGGACTGATGCACTCACATCGATAAACCTTTTACGAATAGTTTCTTCCTAAAATATCTCACAGTTTCTCCGCCAGGGGGCGTAGATGTAAATCTTATTTTTGTCAATATCTCTACTTCTAGGAGTCCGATTTGAAAAATTTCTTCTTTGTTGGATAGTGTTTTCCGTGTGACATGTTTTTCATAAAATTTCAAAATTTTCAAGTAATTCATAGACTTTCCGCTAGGGGGCGTAATGGTAAATTGCGTTTCGCCCTGCATCTCTGCTTCCAAATCTTCGATTTGAAAAATTCTTTCTGCACCGGATACAACTCCTGATGGGAAATCGTTTGCACATAATTTCTAATTTTTGTAAAAAAATGGTTTGGCCACCAGGGGGCGTAAATCTAACGTTCCGCTTCTGATGTATTTGCAGCAAAATATGAGCTTCTAAATTCTCGATTAAAAAAACATCGTTTGTAGACCGATACTACTCATGTCCACAAACCTTTTAGGAATATTTTCTTCTTAAAATAGTGCAAGGTTTGTACGCCAGGGGGCGTAGATGTAAATCTTATTTTTGTCAATATCTCTACTTCTAGGGGTTCGATTTGAAAAATTCCTTTTTTGTTGGATAGTGTTTCCAGTATGATATGTGCTTCATATAAATTCAAAATTTTCAAGTAATTCCTAGACTTTCCGCTAAGGGGCGTAAAGCTAAATTGCGTTTCTCCCTATATCTCTGCTTCTAAATCTCCGATTTGAAAAATTCTTTCTGCACCGGATACAGCTCCTGATGGAAAATCGTTTGCACACAATTTTTAATTTTTGTAAAAAAAATGGTTTGGCCACCAGGGGACGTAAACCTTAATTTCCGCTTCTGATGTATTTGCAGCAAAATATCAGCTTCTCAATTCTCGATTGAAAAAAACGTTGCTTGTAGACCGAAGTACTCGTGTCGACAAACCTTTTAGAAACATTTTCTTCTTAAAATAGTGCATGGTTTCTGCGCCAGGGGGCGTAGACGTATATCTTATTTTTGTCAATATCTCGACTTCTAGGAGTCCGATTAAAAAAATTCCTTCTTTGTTGGATAGTGTCTCTAGTGTGACATGTTTTTCTTAAAAATTCAAAATTTTCAAATAATTCATAGACTTTCCGCTAGGGGGCGTAAAAGTAAATTGCGTTTTCTGCTCCTAAAACTCCGATTTGAAAAATTCTTCCTGTATCGCATACAAGACCTGATGGAAAATATTTTTCGCATAATTTCTAATGTTTTGTAAAGAATGGTTTGGCCACCAGGGGTCATAAGTGTTAATTTCTGCTTCTGATGTATTTGTAGCAAAATCTGGCCTCCTGAAAACTCGACTAATTTTTTTTTCTTGGACTGATACCGCTCAAATGGGTAAACCTTTTGAGAATACTTTCTTCCTAAAATAATGCATGGTTCTCCCACCAGGGGACGTAAAGTCACATCTTATTTTTGTCCTTAACTCTGTTTCTAAGAGTTCGTAAGCTCAAGATTCCGTTTACACCAATATCTGAGGGATTAAAGACCCGATTGAAAAACTTCTTTTTTCCGTCAGATACTATTGTTTTCCATACCGGTTCCATTGCCTTTGAATAGCTTTGATAAATTTAATTTGCGTCAGAACGGATTCAAAAGACGTGCTTATTACACCCGAAAATTCGGTGTCATCTTTCTTGATTTTATAAGAGTCAAAAGAAAAGACTTACTATGTGCAAAACATTGTAACATTATGTTAAGTATGTTTTTCTATATTTAAGAGTAAATAGTTCAAATAAGTTTACTTTTTTTGTGCCACAATTCTTAAATGTTACTTTTTTATCTGCTTACTGTTATGTGTTTTGTGTATGTGTGTGTGTGTGTGTGTGTGTGTGTGGTCGTTATTAATTTCAAAGAGTCTGGCCTTGGTTCTCTGAAAGAATAAAATTTGCTTAATACAATTGACTTTGGCGTAAGTGTTGTGTGTAATACTGGGTTGATGCAAATGTTCATGCAGTTTTTTTCAACGCACTGCAGGAATACATTAAAACAGAAGGGATAACGGAATCAATCAACTATGTATCCCCCCCCCATTGTTTAAGGTGGTTTCTCAACGTCTGGATAGGTCTTCAATGCCATTCTTGAAAAAACGTTCAGGTTTTGCTGCGAAGAAATCATCAAGGAAATTCTGGAATTCTGGAGATCAACATCATTGTTCAACGTTCTGCCACGGAGTGCATTCGACAGAGATCGGAGCAGGTGATAGTCTGAAGTAGCGATATCTGGGAAATAGGCTGGATGTGGAAGGATCTCCCATTTCAAGTCCTGAATTGCCATTTTGGTCATGGTTGCACTGTGAGGGTGTACGTTATCATGTTGGAGAAGGACACCATGGCGCCGCTGTGGCCGTTTCGGCTGAATTGCTCCCTCAACACGGCGGAGTTGCTCACAATAGAGTGCAAATTTGATGGTCCGATTCCTCGGAAGCATTTCTCAGTAAATAATGCCTTCCATGTCTCACCAGACACACAACATGATCTTCACAGGATGAAGATCATGTTTTGGACGTGGTGTGGGCGTCTTGTTTGGGTTTAACCATTCCCTCCGATGCCTGAAATTCACGTACATGCACCACTTTTCATCTCCAGTAACAATAAGTGAGCGAAAGGATTTGTGTTGCTAAGAACATTCGCGACAACGGGCCAGCAAGGAACCACATATAGCAACATGCTGATTCTTGTTGTCTTCGGTGAGAGTGTGAGGCATCCAAGGCCCAATTTCTGGACCTTTCCCATACGTTCCAGGTGTTTCACCACTGTGGCCTGTTCACAGTCTATCTCAGTGGCCAATTTGCGTGTGGTTTGACGCGGATCTAAGTGGATGAAATGGTTCAAACGATTCTCATCAAAGTGAGATGGACGACCTGAGCGTGGAGAGTCGTTGAGGTCAAAATTGCCACCTCAGAACCGCTTACACCATTTGCGAGCTGTCCTCGGAGCAATAGCATCCTTCCCATACACAGCACAAATTTGTCGAGTGGCCTCGGTGGCTATGGATCTCTTGTTAAACTCGTAGAGGAGCAGATGTCGGAAATGTTCATTCCTCTCTACTTGATACTCCATACTTCCGGACCTGAAAACCAAAACACCATTAGCCACAATCACACAAGACAATATGATTCAGATACACGACATTACTGGCTACATTTTGATATGCAACTGGCCATCTACACCGTCACTACTCACCTGGGAAACATTCGTCAAATGAAATGGCATGAACTTATGTATCAACCCAATACTTTGTATTGGTATAAAACTAGGGCAATCACTTTAATTACAACGTGTACATTTGCGTTACACACAATAAAGTACACCGGCGTGCAAAAATTAAGGACGAGACGGTTTTTCGAATGTGACGTCGTGCAGAAGTGCTCCACACCGACTCAAATCATACCATAAGATCCCCAAGATGTAAGAATATGGGACAAGTGAGCAAAACCGTCCAAACAAGGAATCCAAAGGATACAAAGGCACTTTATTGAATAGGTAGCTTCGAGCACAATTGGGAAGAAGACAGAAACGTCCATATGACAGGCGGCTGCCATGAAAAATCCAGTCTTTAGTAGGGTATATGATCACCCCTGACTGCGTTGCAGGATTTACAACGTCTGTCCATGCTGAGGACGAGGTTGTCAAGGAGCTGTTGAGGCATCTCGGCCCATTCTTCTTGTAGCGCCAATCGCAGCTTCAGAATCGTTGCTGGCGGCAGGTGACGTGCTGCCAAGCGTCTCCCGAGAAGGTCCGGGGACCTTGCGGGCCATTCCATGCGTTAAATATCTTCACTCTTCAACAGCTCTGCGACAGCCACTCTACGATGAGGTGTAGCGTTGTCGTCCATGAAGAGGAACTCATGACCCACAACACCTCTAAACAGACGCACGTGAGGCAGGAGAACCTTGGTACAATAGCGGACACCAGTAACTGAACCTCCTTGGAAGATGTGGAGGTCAGTACGGCTACCAAGCATGATGCCGCCCCAAGCAAGAACTCCGCCAACTCCAAACCGGCCCCTTTCGATGATGTTGCAGGTGTGATTGCGTGTTCCCTGCTCTCTCCAGATGTGCATACGTCCAGAATCGCTCATCAGACTAAATCAGCTCTCATCCGTAAAGAGAACTCGACCCCATTGCTAGTGTGTCCAGTTCTTGTGTTCCTGGCACCACAGAAACCGCCGTCT
This sequence comes from Macrothele yani, assembly GCA_039090855.1. Classification (NCBI taxonomy): domain Eukaryota; kingdom Metazoa; phylum Arthropoda; class Arachnida; order Araneae; family Macrothelidae; genus Macrothele; species Macrothele yani. Next base: position 35,963,824 of record CM077011.1, read on the forward strand.
CCGATTAGCAGGCGTAATAGCACACACCGTACTGGTCGTCGTGCAAATAAACCACCTTTGTGCAGCCTCCTGTCCATGCTAAAACGCGATAACGGACGTCCAGTTGTCTGTTGCATGTGCCTTGTGATTTCTCCCGCTGTCTGCCGTCTGTCTCCTCTCGCCTGTAGGACAATATACCGGTCGTCCGCAGCCGTGGTTGCTCGTGGACGACCACTGCTAAACTCTCGGACAGCTGTTCCTGTCGTTTGAAATGCTCTCCGAGCTCGTGAAGCGATGCTGTGAGCGATCCCGAACTCCTCGGCCACACTAGTCACACTTCGACCTTTTTCCAACTTCCCAATGACGCGACCTCGGGTAAAGTCATCCAGATGTCGTCTACTGGATTGCCTGTTGGCCATATCACACGGTGGCAGAAACTCGACGTCGTTCAAACCGATGTACACCGTGAAATAGCTTTCACCGAATTGCTGAGCGTACACCGCCCGTGTGCTTTATACCCTTCCGACACTTCACCCTCTACTTCATGCTGCATATATGCGCATGCCCTACCGTACCGGATCTTAGTCTATCTCCTGAGTGGTCTTTCGGTCCGTTCTGCCTGCTCGTTCCGCTGTTATGCTAATTTCTCCTTTTCGTCCTTAATTTTTTCATACCAGTGTATAACAATATTGGTTTTACGAAAAATACGTATAGGTTCCAAAGAGTTTGAAATTATTTCTACGCTCACAAAACCTAATTAATAATATGGGATTAAAAAAAATTCAATGAAAGCAAATAGATTTTTGTAAAAGGTGCTGAAATTTGTTTTTCGTTTTGCGGGGGGAGGCGATTTTTTCAGGTACGCCACTGTTATTGCCTATTGAGATCCTCAATGAAACGCTAACCGATTGGTCTGATTTATCCTGCTCACTACACTCGTGTGCCGTCTTTCTTCTAAGGACAGCAGGTATACTAAGTAAATTGGTACCTTAGGATATGTTATATACACTATATTGACAAACGTCACCGGACACCCAGAAGAGAAACACAGCATAGCATTTATTAACATACATTAGTACGGTGTCGGTCCAGCTTTGGCGTTAATGAATCCACCGACCCTTCGAGACATACTTTCGACAAGCCTTTGGAACACAGCGATAGGTATGTGCTTCCATTCAGTACATAATGCTGCCGCTAACTGTTGCTTAGTAGTAGGCCTTGGTTCCAAATTTCTTATGCGGCTCTATAATTCATTCCATAAGTGCTCTATGGGATTAAGATCAGGGCTTTGAGCTGGCCAGTCCACACACGATAAGGAATTATCGTCAAACAACGCCGTAACAGTCCTTGCTTTATGGCTCGGTGTATTATCCTACTGGTACCAACAAGGCTCGGTTCCGTAGTATTGCCACAGAGTTGGTAGGGCATAATTGTCCAGCATATCATGGTAGACGTGCTGGTTAACAGGTTTGGCATCGATAAGCAATGAGCCGGGAGCATACCACGAAACACACCCCACACGGATACACTGCCAGCTCCAAACTTACCGTTGTAGTAACGGTACACTGTGGTAAATTGCGTTTCCCCGGCTGCCGTCATACCCACATACGGCCGGCCATCAGACTAATGGATCATGTATCTGGATTCATCAGTCGATAGGAACCGATTCCATTGATGTACGGTCGACGATATATGTTCTTTACACCATGCTAACCGACGAGTAGCATTCCGAGTGGAGATGAAAGGCTTATGAGTAGCCGCACAACCACGGTACTTCATGGAATGAAGTTCTCTGCGAATGCTACGTGTACATATCGATGTTCCAGCATTTTTACTTACCTGTACACTGAGGTGCTGTGCAGTACTCCGTCGATTAGCTGTAACGACTCTCCTGAGGCTTCGACGTCCTCTATTACTGATTTTCTGTGGTCTGCCGGTACGCATTGCTGTTTCAGGCACTCCATATGACTTCCACTTATTCAGTACATCCAAAACAGTTGACTTGGGAATGTTTAAACGCCTCTTGGTTTCTCTTATGAACAACCCAATAATACACTGCTGGACAATTGCTAAGGACGGATCATGAACGGCTATATAGCGCATAAAACTATAAATGTGGTTGGATGCCAAGTGAAATAAAATAATGTCAGAATGCCAGGACATTACAAGAAAGACAATGTATTGTGCTCTGAAATCCAGAAGGCTTTGGAACGTGTTCAAGGGACAAACAGGCCATTTTGGGCAGAATACGTAAACGTGAAAAAAAATGCAATTATCGCCCGCAGACGTTCCGGCGTAAGATGTCAATACGGGGCATGGCCACCATGCAGGGCGATGCAAGATTCTACACTTCGTGTCATGCTTTGCACAACATTATCAAGCAGCTGTTGCGGTGATTTATCCCATTCCTCTGTCAGTGCACGGATGAGGGTGTCCTTGTTTATTGGAGGGCATTGGCGACGAGCAAAACTCCTCCCCAAAGCATCCCACACATTTTCAATGGGATTCAGATCTGGAGACCGTTCTGGCCATACGAGGCGTTGAATATCCTCGCTCTCAAGACACTCCTGGACAGCGACTGTTCGATGACATGTTGCGTTGTCGTCCATGACAATGAATCTATCACCGACAGTTCCACGGAACATGCGAACATGAGGTAGCAGAACATCATTAATGTTTCGTTGGCTAGTCATAGTCCCAGTTGGAAGCACATAGAGGGACGTACGGCCATTGATCATGATGCCAGCCCATACCATGACACTACATGTCGGATATCGGTCCCTTTCCTGTATGTTTGCTGGACAATATGCAGTGCCACTATCACGCCAGATCAGTTGTCGTCGACAATCAGACGATAGACTGTATCTACTCTCATCTGAGAAGAGGACAGCAGACCAGTCGTTATCAGTCCAATTGCGATGTTGATGGCACCATTGCAAACGGGCGGTACGGTGACGTCTGGGCAATGGGATGCACACAACAGGACGGCGGGCGTATAGACCTCCTTCATGCAAACGTCTGGCGACGGTTTTTCGGGAGATCCGCTTGCCAGTAGCAGCCATAAACTGATTTTCTACCTCACCAGCTGTGCTGCGCCGGTGTTTTTTTGTTGATAGCACTATGTACCGATCTTCTGAAGGTGTCGTATTGCGAACACGACCTCCCCGTGACGTTTGCTACACTCTCCATTTGTTTGAAATGATTTCCAAAATCTTGAAACAACACTGTGGATGACGTCGAACTCCCTGGCAACATCTGTGATTTTTCGCCCTTCTTCAATCTTGCCAATAATACGGCCACGCGTAAAATCATCTAGGTGATGTCGGGAAGACATACTGAAAATTGCAAGTTCGTCAATTGATTCTTTCCCTTTCAACTTTGCGTTTGAACAACAACGGTCAATACGCGTCAAATCCTTTATATCTCTTATCAGCGCTATGACGTCACGAACAAGTTCGGCAATTCAAAATTTGCATACGCACAACACGTCTTACTGTATCCCGCACTTATGCTAATTTCCACATCTTCCTGCCTTTCTTTTTATGTTTGCTATCGTTGCTATTGTCATCCGTCCTTAGCAATTGTCCGGCAGTGTATAACACCCAACAATCTTTCCTTTCTCAAAGTCAGTTCTCTCCCGCCGCGACATTTTCACTCAACCTCACAGTGCGATATGATCACGGTCAGCTGCAGGCTTGTTTTTATACCGTTTGGAGCTCTACCGTGCATCTTAACAACGCAGCGGATCCGTTCATTTACTTTTGAAGCGGTGCCCAGTGGCTTTTGTCAATATAGTGGGATATTGTAAAGTTCAGTGAAACGCGAAGTAAGTGTTCGATCAATATAGGAATTTGATCGAACATTTACTTCACGTTTCACTGAACTTTACTATAGCATATTCTTTAAGAAATGACATATTTCAAGTGCACTCTCAGTGCTTCTGCTACGGGGCTGTTCACAAGTTACATTTCAGTGTCCTGTCTCAAGGGTTCATTAGATCTTCCCTTGTAAAGAATTTCAAAGTTCCCGGGTTTTGCCTGTGTTTTTCCCTGGTGATAAAAACAAATAAATGAAATCCCAGCTAAAATTAAAAGTCGTCGTTTTGCAGTGAAGAATATTTTTATTCCATGAAATTATGAGGAAGACCTTTCATCTCTATCCTGATTTTTTGCGTTATGAACTCGATGAACCGCTCCTGCTTATTACTCCATTGCGGGTTTTCTCTGTTATCTCACTGCTAAATTTTCGTTTCCAAATTTAATTTCTGTTGGGTTTCACTTGCCGGCATCGGACATTCTATATCTCTGTTTTCTCTCGTTTTTCCTTCTTTATTCGTAGAGGGCGAAGACGCTATACCCTGGCACGGGGATCTTACTTCCAACCTGTCCCTTCAAACGCCAGATACAAACTCCCCTTACTTATTATCCCTCCTCGCTGGAAGCTCGCGAGATACTTTTATTGCGTTCTCTCTCGGACCCTTTCGCGTGACTCCTGAGTTTACACCACTATGTTAAAGCGATGTGCATCTTCAGCTGCTGACCTGTTGACCTATCAACTGTTTTTCGACCCACCGTGAAAACTGCCGCCATTAAGCTGAAAATGTGATAGTTTCTTGATACCTCTCCAAAAATATTATTATCCACTCACCCCTTGCATAGCAATAAAGTCATAAAATCGAACTCGGCGATTCCTTTTGATCGGATAGTTAAGAAGCGAAAGAGAATGTTCTGCATCATTAATGCAACTGGCACGTGTCTAGTTAAAAAGGGGACCGTCTCCAAATACGCACTAGTGAAAAAGGACATGATTTTGACTCAGAACGTTTTTTTTTTTTTTTTTTTTCTTAATTGAAAGTTCAATTACCACCATGAGCAACTCGACAGGATATAAGCAATCTTCCGTCCCTAATATAGGTCAACTCGTTCCAGGGAAGGGAGAGAACAATGGTCGTAAGACAAACACAACATCTATTCCTCACCGGGATACGAACACGGACCATTCTCGGTCGAGCTGTCATAAGCCAGCGCTTAGACCACAGCGCAAGGGGCACCTTCACAACATTCCAAATGGTTATTAAAGTTTACCGTTGTTAAAATCTGATATAACGTGCTAATATTTCAGAATTTATTTTTTCGATTACATTTTATGCGTAAATCTGATAAAATTTAAGATTCGAAAGTGAGAAAAGATCACCTATAGAACAATTTTTTCGCCTCCTTGCGATAATATTTAATATATCTGCACTGCATTAAATTTCAGAGAAGCGATGACAGCAGGAGTGAAATATTTTTATTCTGTTAATCACGGTTATCGCACTGACTATTAACTAAGCTATTTACTACCTAATTATGATAATAAAAATAACACTTTACCAGATGTGTGTGAGCCTCGTACGATACCTTCGTTTTGGGGGTTTTTTCATCCGTAGTTCAATGCCATCGAATAACGGAAAAGTTTCGGAGACTCTTCCAGATGAGGTAACATGCCTCGTTGGCATCAGAGATCGCAAGCAACGGATATCTCGCCTCGGTGCTCCTGGGCCCATTCGCTTGGATATGAAAATTTATCATAGTGCGGCCATGGATGTTCGGACTTGGGAGGGAGGGAGGGGGGGTGAAATCTTTCGATGCGTTACTGTTGCGTGTTAAAGGCTTTTCTAGACATAAACAAGGATCTGCGTTACATGGGTCCAGGGAGATATTTGAGCACGAGATTTTCCATTGCAAACAGTAGTTGAAGCATCTGCTTATCCTAACGGCAAAGGATCTAAGGGTAGCTACATTGTCCTTACAAGAAACGGATGGAACCAATCGGAGAGGAGCCTATTTGATCTCAACATCGTAAAAGAAAGCATGGAAGTAGAATTTTGCCCTAAAAAAGAAATAAAATTCTTTGTAAAGGCAAAATGACATAAGGTAAAAGAAAACCCATACCTTGATACCCCCTCAGAAAATGTAAGACGTTATACGAAAGACGGCATCACAAATTCATGGTTACCTTAAAAACAGAAACACCATATTACCATTACTATCTCTGCTAGTGACAATTACGCAGCTTCGATGGAATACCGATAATTATATGCATGTATTTAATTAATCAGCAATCGTTCGCACGCATTTGTGATTGGTAATACATAATACAAGTAGCTAATGTTTTGCTTAAGGGATAATATTGCATGTGTACAATATATGTACAAGGAAGAATCAAAAAGTAAAGGCAACATACCCTTTACCCCTTTAGCGACTGTGGCCCAAAAATATTCTATCATTCTTAATACAATAACTCCCGAAACGGTCTCTTGATTCACTTTGTTAACTAACAACGATAGTGACTGAGAGTGACTCATAGGTCAAGCAAATTAGTGACTGAGAGTGACTCATAGGTCCAGCAATTAGTGACTGAGAGTGACTCATAGGTCGAGCAAATTAGTGACTGAGAGTGACTCATAGGTCGAGCAAATTAGTGACTGAGAGTGGCTCATAGGTCGAGCAAATTAGTGACTGAGAGTGAGTCATAGGTCGAGCAAATTAGTGACTGAGAGTGACTCATAGGTCGTGCAAATTAGTGACTGAGAGTGACTCTTAGGTCGAGCAAATTAGTGACTGAAAGTGACTCATAGGTCGAGCAAATTAGTGACTGAGAGTGACTCATAGGTCGAGCAAATTAGGGAATGAGAGTGACTCATAGGTCGAGCAAATTAGGGAATGAGAGTGACTCATAGGTCGAGCAAATTAGTGACTGAGAGTGAGTCATAGGTCGAAAAATTAGTGACTGAGAGTGAATCATAGGTCGAGAAAATTAGTGACTGTGAGTGACTCATAGGTCGAGCAAATTAGTGACTGAGAGTGACTCATAGGTCGAGCAAATTAGTGACTGAGAGTGAGTCATAGGTCGAGCAAATTAGTGACTGAGAGTGACTCATAGGTCGAGCAAATTAGTGACTGAGAGTGAGTCATAGGTCGAACAAATTAGGGACTCAGAGTGACTCATAGGTCTCAGTCACTCTCAGTAGCTAATTATTTAGGTCGAACAAATTTGAAGAACGGGAAAGAGTAGGAAATCTGACGCACTCTAGACAGGTGTTTCGGGCGGCTAAGGCTGTTTGTATGTAAGGGAATTTTTGTACGTTATGGTCGTTAAAGGGTTAATAGCGGTAACTGTGAGCAAATGAACGTAGCGGTTATCTCACTTTTACACATACTCCCCTTGCAGGTCGATGCACTTCTTGTATCGCTCCACTAGCTTCTTTGTTACTTTGGAGAAGAAGCTTTTCGGCTGCTTCCAAGTCCAGGTCTGCACCGTTTCCTTTATCTCATCATCTGAGATGAACCTGCGACCGCGTAGATCCTCTTTAAGAAGATCGGAAGAGTAATAATCGCATGGCGCCAGATCACGGTTGTAAGGAGGAGGTGTAAGACGTTCAAACCTCAGATATTGCGTTGCCTCCACCGTTGCGGCCGTTAACTGGGGATGTACACTATCATGGTGCAGCAAGACTGTTTTTAGCAGCATTCCACTTATTTTTCTGAGGACGTCAGGTTTCAGTTTTGTTCTAAGCAGAGCACAGTACGTTGTACTGCTCACTGTTTGTCCGTGTCCCTGGAAATGCGCCAGTGTTCCAAAAGAAAGTCAGCCTAATTATTTTCTTGGCGAAGAGCTCTGTCATTTGATTTTTTTTTTTTTTTTTTTTACTGGAGATGACGGATATTTTCACTGCATGCCTTGTCTCTTGCTTTCCGGTTCAAAGTGATGAACCCATGTCTTGTTTTTTTTACGGGAGATGACCGACATTTCCACTGCATGCCTTGTCTCTTGCTTTCCGGTTCAAAGGGATGAACCCATGTCTTGTTTTTTTACTGGAGATGACGGATATTTCCACTGCATGCCTTGTCTCTTGCTTTCCGGTTCAAAGTGATGAACCCATGTCTTGTTTTTTTACTGGAGATGACGGATATTTCCACTGCATACCTTGTCTCTTGCTTTCCGGTTCAAAGTGATGAACCCATGTCTTGTTTTTTTACTGGAGATAACGGATATTTTCACTGCATGCCTTGTCTCTTGCTTTCCGGTTCAAAGTGATGAACCCATGTCTTGTTTTTTTTACTGGAGATGACGGATATTTCCACTGCATGCCTTGTCTCTTGCTTTCCGGTTCAAAGTGATGAACCCATGTCTTGTTTTTTTTACTGGAGATGACGGATATTTCCACTGCATGCCTTGTCTCTTGCTTTCCGGTTCAAAGTCATGAACCCATGTCTTTTTTACTGGAGATGACGGATATTGCCACTGCATACCTTGTCTCTTGCTTTCCGGTTCAAAGTGATGAACCCATGTCTTGTTTTTTACTGGAGATGACGGATATTTCCACTGCATGCCTTGTCTCTTGCTTTCCGGTTCAAAGTGATGAACCCATGTCTTGTTTTTTTTACTGGAGATGACGGATATTTTCAATGCATGCCTTGTCTCTTGCTTTCCGGTTCAAAGGGATGAACCCATGTCTTGTTTTTTTACTGGAGATGACGGATATTTCCACTGCATGCCTTGTCTCTTTCTTTCCGGTTCAAAGTGATGAACCCATGTCTTGTTTTGTTTTACTGGAGATGACGGATATTTTCACTGCATGCATTGTCTCTTGCTTTCCGGTCCAAAGTGATGAACCCATGTCTTGTCGCTGGTGACAATCCTCTCCGAAACACTCGGATCTCCCTCATAACGTTTCAGGAATTGGGTCGCAACCTCCTAGCGCTGTTGATTGCGCAGATTAATAAGCTGTTTGGGTACTCATCTTGCGCAAACTTTACAGTACCCCAAGTCATCGTGCTCCATAGCATGTGCGGATCCATAGCTGATATCCAAATGTGCACCAACATCAGACAACGTAATTCGCCGGTCTTCTCTGATCAAGCTATTTGTCCTGTCGATCTTGGCTTGTGTGTGCGATTTTGATGGCCGACAAGATCGAGCATCGTCGGTTAAACTTGTTCTTCCCGTTTTAAACTTTTCTACCCATTCCTATACTTTTCGTTGACTCATGCTGTTTTCACTTTTCACTTCTGTACTGAGCTAACATCCTTCGCTGGATTTCAGCAGGTTTCACTCCTTCTTCTCAGAGAAATCTCACTACAGCCCGTTGTTCAACAATGGTGCGATCCCGCAGTGGAGCGTCCCTGTTTATTTGACCTCGGCATTAACTTGACTAACGGCAGAGCGCTGCACTGTGCGTGTTCGAACCTCAGATCATGAATATGGCAGACACAGCTTCTCCCGTTCACGCAGTGTTGAGAGAACGGCACAAACATGTCAAACGGGTTAGTCACGTGGTGTGTGGCTAGTTTGCTCTGAGGAAGCAGGTAATGGCGATGATCAACATCATTTACCTTAGACCATGAATAAGGCATTTACACGGTGACCCGTTCAATATAATTTTACCAAGTTTATCTTTTATCTTCATAAAAAATCATAGCGATCAATTGTCTTCATAAAAAATCAAGTGGTTTATTTTTCTGCCCACTAGTTCATGTGGTACAAGTTTTTAAAGTTCAGTCACTCTGATTGGTGCTCCTGCTGAAGTGTTTGTTTCCTTATTTTTACGCATTTTTGCTGTCTCCCCCTACAACGCAGGATGTTTTTTAGCAAAATAACCATAACCATTAATTTTTGCACCTTTAACTTTCATTGTGTATATTTTTTGTTGTTATAGAGTGCATATATAATCTCCTATGGTTTTTTAAAGTTGTCCACTACATGTATATTCTCCCTATTGGAGTGTGAAAAGTGATCTCATTTCTCAACCCCCCACCCACCCGTTTAAATTGTGCGCAGTGTTCCACAAAAAAAAAGTATTTTTCGCTCATTGAAGACAGTATACGTGTCCTTCTGTGAAAAAATTGTGTCGATAAATCAATTACATATTTTTGGGCTTATTGTGTGTGAAAAATTTTCCGAGATCCACACATTACTACCGTTAATGAGAAGCGTCGTTTGGAGTGGTGTGTCTCCTATCGTTCTTGGACTGTGTGCGACTGGAAAGTCGTTCTTTGGAGTAATGAGTCACGTTTTTCACTCTTCCAATCTGATGGGCTTGTTTGGATTTGGCGACAGCCCGGCGAACGATTTTCGTCGGACTGTGTTCTTCGAACTGTTAAGTTCGATGGACGCTCCATCATGGTATAGAGTTGTTTGTCGTGGATGGGACTCCACCCTTTGGTTATGATACCACAGACCATGAACTCTGAAGTGTATCTCGACGTCCTGGATAATTATGCTCTTCCAAAAATGTGGCTGTATAATAAAAATGATCGTTATCTCTTCCAACACGATAGAGCTCCCTGACATACCACTCCGAGTGTGCAAGACTAGTTTCTTGTAAATGAGATGGAATTTTTAGAATGGCCAGCTCAGAGTCCTGATCTTGATCCAATACAACACCTATGGGATGAAGTGGAACGACGGATACGAAATCAAACACAACGATCGTCTTCGCTCCACTCTGGCCTTGCTTTGCAGGACGAATGGCGAGCCATTCCTATCCAGACCTACCGGAAATTAGTTGACAGTATGCCTCGATGAGTTGCCGCTGTCATACAAGACAAATATAGACTAACTAGCTACTAATTGTGATAATAAAGCCACTTTTGATGATATGTAGTGTACGAGGGTTTTTTCAAAATGATGGAAAGATTTATTTTCTGTAGGAGCTTTATGCCACTGAGCTGCAGGTTCATCTCGGGCTTTCAGAACAGACGCATGGAATAGACTTACAGAGGTCATTCATGCATGTGCGATGATGGAATTTCGGACCATATGTCTCAACTGTACCAGTGACGTTGGAGGTAGAAAGTGTGATCAGACCTTTCTCTCCAAAAAATCCCACAAATGTTCAATAATATTGAGATCTGAAGATTTAGGTGGGCAGAGTAGCTGCTGTGCCTCATCCTCATGCTATGCAAACCACAACTCAACACGTTTCGCACAATGAACGGGTGTATTTTCTGCTTGAAACCAGGAATGGTCATTAAAGAACAATGCCTGCAGCATTGGCTTCAGAAGAATGGGTTCGTACGTAGAAGATATGACAGGACCCTGCGGGATAACCAATAGCCCCAGGGAATGCCATGATGTGGCACCTCACAGCATCAGCGATCCAGCTCCAGTCATCACAGTCGGAACTAAACAGTCAGGCTGGCACACTCCGGCAGACTTTCTCCAAACGTGCACTCTACAAGGGGTGAGAAACAATGTGAAGCACGATTTTTTAGCATCCCATGCAGCTTTTATGCGCTTTGCGCCAACTTACATATTTTACTGCATTGATGTTGGTAATCAGAGATTTGTGGATTGCAACACGGCCGTAAATACCGTCACGGTGGAGTTCCCGACGAAAAAGCTGTGACCGAAACGGAATCATTCCGACTGGTGTTCAACTGTGCTACTATTTGCGGTACTGTGGTCTTTTGCTTCCGTTGTACACAAACCCGTGCCAACGTTCGCCTTTTCGTATCCCACATCTTCGTATTGTGGCTACAATTTCCGCGTTTGGGCGCAACGCCGTGTCCTTTTTGATAAGCAGTCATAATCTTCGACGTGGTTCCTCGTGTTGCACGTACTATTTTTGCCGTTCAAGTTACTGAAGCTCCTGCAAGACGCGCACTAATGAGCATACCTTTTTTAAGGTAACTGAGACCTGATATTGTCGACAATTACGCCACCATATCTGTTTCACCTGCTACTGCGGCACTGCTGCATGATAGTTGCCATTCCACTACAGCCCTTTATATGCCTCACATCGCAGGGGACGTGGTTCTAGTGATTTGCATACGTCGCAATGCCTGTACTTCTCGGTGTTTCCAGTATTTTTATAAATCCCTGGCTCAGCAGAGAACCAATATCAAAATTCTGTAGTCAAGCGAGCCGTCGCTGTGTTGAATTGCCCATCGTACTCACCTGATCTGTCACCGGTTGACTTTTTCTTTCTCTGACTGAAATTACAGCTGAAGAGGAAGATATTTTCAGACGTTCGTGACGAGACGGCTGAGAACGATAAAAAAATGAGGATTTTCCTCATAGTTTTCAGCAGTTACAGGAACGACGCTAAAAGCATATCGTATCCGTGAGAGATTACTTTGAAAGCTAGTAAAATAAGTTTTCTTAAATAATACCGTTTGTTTATTTCTACCTTGCATTCACCGAACTTTATGGGTTCACTTTGTAAACCAATGCTCAGTTCCAACTCATATTTAATAATAAGCAGTACGAATTTGGAGCAAAATTCTGTTACGAATTTTGGGTGGCGTAATTTATTCGATTCGCTGGATTGGAGACAGGCGGAAAGCCTCTCTTTCTCTAAATAATGCACTTACATCCTCGTTTTATTGTAGCGCTTATAAATTTTTTCCTGGTATAAAACGGAAACAATGATGCTTATAATAAACTGGCATTTGCTTATATCATTTACTTATAATTTTACAACACATCTTATTTTCTGGCTTCCCATAAATACGAAATGGTGTTCCTAGCAAGTAGATTGTAGTTTCTGTCAGAGACCAGATATTTATTACAGATGGTGTAGTTTACCTTACACTTAGTAAGTAAATTACAACATTTGTTCTTTTCCCCTACACTTAGTAAGTAAATTATACCATCTGTTGTTTTCCTCTACACTTAGTAAGTAAATTACAACATCTGTTGTTTTTCTCTACACTTAGTAAGTAAATTACAACATCTGCTGTTTTTCTCTACACTTAGTAAGTAAATTACAACATCTGTTGTTTTTCTCTACACTTAGTAAGTAAATTACAACATCTGTTGTTTTTCTGGAAGTATTATTCAACAGAACAGCATCAACAACGGCGACAATAGCGCGAGCGGTGTATATACACTGAGTGGCCACTTTATTATGACCACCTGACAGTTTTAAGTAAATAAGCTATGTCTGCACGCTGTTGCCGCCAGAGGGCGAGGCTAGTATAAAAAGGGAAAGCTTAGTGCTTGCGACAGTAGTAGAAGTGGTTTTTGGGTGACGAGATGGGTACAAAATGCGATTTGGCGGATTTTCAACGTGGGATGATTGTAGAAGTTCGAAGCCATGGAGCGAGTATCACCGAAACCGCCGCATTCGTAAAATGTTCCAGAGCAGCTGTTGTTAAAGTGTTTAAAAACTGGACTGTCAGCCAAAAAACTGGGTTTCTACGTGCTACGTGTGGTCGTCATCGACTACTGACTGCTCGGGCAGAACGGAGAGTGTCCAGACTGATAACAGACAACAGAAGGGCAACAGTGCAGCAAATTACAGACAATCTTATTCGAGGATCCCCTTAATGATCTCTGCACGCACTGTTCGCCGTACACAGCATCGGATGGGATATGGCAGCCGAAGGCCTGTTCGAACACCTTTGCTGTCTGCAGTTAACAAGAGAAAATGTCTCCAGTTCGCACAGGAGCACAAGGATTGGACAGTCGATAATTGGAAACAAATTATGTGGTCCAATGAATCACGTTTTCAGTTCCACCATGCCGATGGCCGAGTGAGTATTTGGCGGAAACAGCACGAAAGCATGGACCCCAAATGCATTGCTACAACCCTTCAAGCTGGTGGAGGCAACGTTATGGTTTGGGGAATGTTTTCCTGGCATGATTTGGGCCCTTTAATTCGTGTTGATCAACGTCTAACTTTCACATCATATCTAAACATCGTTGCGGACCAAGTGCATCCTGTCATGTAGATGGTTTATCCCAATGGCGATGGCTACTTTCACAGGATAATGCGTCCTGCCATAGTGCTCGTATTGTATAGGATTGGTTTCAGGAACATGCCGGTGAGTTTACTTTGCTTAGGTGCCCCCACAATCTCTAGATCTAAACCCCATTGAGAATTTGTGGGATGAAGATGAACGAGCCATCAGACAGCTGGATCCACAACCTTGCAATCTCACACTCCTGGAAAGTGTTATTCATCAAGCATGGTCTCAGGTTCCACAAGCCACCTATCAACATCTCGTGGAGTTCATGCCACGAAGAATCGACGCAGTATTAAAGGCAAAAGGTGGTCCAACGAAGTACTGAGGGGGTGGTCATAATAAAGTGGCCACTCAGTGTATACTCTCCGTGTTCGACTTTGAGACCCATCCAAGCGTTACGTAAGCTTTCGTGGGTAAGGAAATTTAGGGCCACTAGTTTCAAGGAAGGGAGGGATCCATTGCCATGTGACAAAAACAACATCCATGCTTTACTGGGATTCGAACCTGGACCCATCTCGGACGAATGATCACGAGCCAGCGCTTAGGCCATTGCGTCACCTGAATGATACTGCTTGTTTCGCTGACCAAGCGGGAAGAGAATACGTCATTCGCCAACTCGTTGGTGCTGATGAAACGAGATTTCGTGGATGGAAAAACTTGCGTAAATTCTGTTTTTTTTTTTATACTCAAAAAACGCATCATCATTGTCAACCATTATCAATCCACTGCTGGACGAAGGTCTCCCCAAGTTTCCTCCACAACGGTCTGTCTTGTGCCAGTCTCCTCCATGTTACTCCCGCATACTTTCGAATTTCATCCACCCATCTCCCATGTGGTCTTCTTCTGGGTGTTTTCCTGTCCCTTGGAATCCAATCTAAAATTTCGGCTGTCCATCGATGGTCTGTCCTTCCAGCAGTATGTCCAGCCCATTGCAATTTCAGGGATTTAACTCTGATCATGAGGTCTTCCACTCTTGTCATTTTTCGGATCCACGAGTTCTTCTTCTTATCTCTGCTGGTTACACCAAGCATTCACCTCTCTATGCTACTTTGAGTTGTCTGCAGTCTTTGTATGTCTCTTTTAGTTAAGGTGCGCGTCTCTGTACCATATGTAAGCACTGGAAGGATGCATTGATCAAACACTTTTCTTTTAAGACACAATGGCATATTGCTCTTGAAAATTATGCTGTTTCTTCCAAAAGCTCTCCAGGCAAGTTTTATACGCCGATTAATTTCTTCATCAATGTGACCCTCACTTGATATCTGCTGTCCAAGATAAACGTACATGTCTGTTATCTCCAGCTTTTCTTCATCAATCGATAAATCTTCATTTCTTGTAAAAGCATTGTACATCACTTTTGTCTTCAGAAAGTTCATTTTTAATCCCACTTCTTTACTCTTTTTAGCAAGTTCTTGGATCATACTCTGCAGCTCTGATGGGGTAGTTGCAAAAATGACTACGTCATCAGCAAAACGAAGGTGGTTAGATAATCTCCATTAATCTTTATCCCTTTGTTTTCCCAGTTCAGTGATTGAAAATCATTTTCCAATGTGGCATTAAAGATCCTTCCAAAATCAAAAAACGCATATAGCTTAATAAATCCGTTTATTTTCATGGAGTAATAAGCACAGAGATTTGCTAAGCTTCCGCACTCCACTGGTAGGCTTTTTCAATGCAATCAATTACACCATAAAAATAAACGGATTTAATACGCTATATGCGTTTCTTGAGTATTCACATTGTGGGGTATTTAGAATAACGTCTCTTTTTGTTTGCTTGTTTTGGTTTGGGGTCTAGCGACCACCGTGAGCAACTCGATGTTCCAGGGAAGGAAGAGAGCCAGTGCCGTTAGACAACCATAACACCCGTGCCTTTCCGGTATCCGAACTTCTACCCATTTCGGTGGAATTGTCAGAAGCCAGCGTTTTGCCTGTCTCGTACATTTGTTCACTAAAAATTAAAAATGAAGGAGACAGGCAAATTTGTGGAATTATCGTAGAATTTTGGAAAATACAGTGGTGGCCAAAATTGTGGGCACTTATGAAAATTTCATGTTTTGCAACTTTGTGGGCCTATAGGAAATGTTATGTTTCACTAAATGCAAATGTATGTGTATCAATTGAAATAGAATTTGATGCTGAATTCTATACAAGCAAGAAAGATGACCCCGAATTTTCGGTTGTTATGAGCACCTTTTTTGAATCCGTTCTGGCCGCCCCGGTGGCACAGTGGTCTAAGCGATGGCCTCTGATCATTCGTCCGAACGGGGTCCGGGTTCGAATCCCGGTGAGGCATGGATGTTGTGTTTGTCTTACGGCACTGGCTCCCTCCCTTCCCTGGAACCAGTGACCCTAAATTAGGGACGGGCGACTGCATATAGCCCATTGAGTTGCTCACGGTGGTCGTTAAACCTCCAATCAAAAAAAAAAAAAAAAAAGAATCCGTTCTGACGTGAATTAAATTTATCAAAGCTATTCGAAGTCGATGGAACCAGTTACGAAAACAATCAACCGGTTTCAACAATTGATAACATCCAGAAATAGAAACATCTACTTAGTTCCATCAGTGGCTAAAAATCATGTTACGAAAATTAACAAATGCCGCACAAAAAGTTTCTCATAGCACAAGAAAGATATCAGAGACAAAAATATTTTCAAATCGAACATTTAAAAGAAGAAATATATGAGAGAAGGAAACATTACATAACTCTATGCTTTCTAGGGGAAGAATTTTGCATAACGGAAAAGTCAAAAATAGGCGAAAAATGTTCTGCATGGAAAAAGCTAGGCTAAGAAAAAGAACTTTTCAAATGCGTACCCCGGAAGCAGAAATAGCGAGAAAAAGGACTCGACCTTTATTCCTTCTAGTGGGAAATCTGTGCATTTTTTAAAGAGGATAATGCTCCACATCTCTAGTGTACAGAATGGCATACAGTAAAGCAGAAATTTCTCAATAGTGTTTTAAGAAGAGGTGATACTGCTGCAAACTGAAGCACAAAAACACCACCTACCGACAGAACTGTGAACTACAAAATTCCTTATATATTAGCCTAAAGTGTTCTACAAGGTAAATGTCATCCGGTGTTGGAAGAATGTTTTTTAATCGCCCATGTAGAAGCAGAAATATTGAAAAAAAAACAGTTAAGCGTTTGCGCCCGTAGCGGCGGAATTGTGCATTATTTTCGGAAGAAAATACGCACACAGAGTTTGCTTAGTTAGTAGTATCTAACCGAAGAAAGAAGTTTTCAATCGCGTTTTTAGCCCCGCAAATACTGCTGTAAACGGAAACGTGAACATACGCCCTCTAATGGCAGACTTCTTGGTTAAGAAAAATTTGAAATTATATGAGAAGCATTTCGCAGTGGAAGCGCTCTCCAACAAAGAAAGAATTTTTCAAATCGGACTCCCAGAAGCAGAGATATTGCCAAAAATGAGATATGCATCTACGCTCCCTGGCAGAAAAGCCATGCATTATTTTAAGAAGAAAGTATTCTCAAAAAGTTTTTCGGTATGAGCAGTAACGGTCCACGGAAGAATTTTTTCAATCAAGTTTTCAGGAGCTCAGATTTTGCTGCAAATACATCAGAAGCATAAATAAACACTTATGCTCCCTGGTGGCCAAACCATTCTTTACCAAATATTAGAAATTACATGCAAAGCATTTTCCATGAGCAGCTGTATCCGTGGAGAGAGAATTTTTCAAATCGGAGTATTAGAAGCAGAGATATCGGGGAAAACGCAATTTACTTTTAAGCCCCCTCGCGGAAAGTCTATGAATCACTTGAACATTTTGAAATCATATGAAAAACATTTCGCACTGGAAACTCTATTTATAAAAGAAGTTTTTCAAAACGGTCTCTTAGAAGCAGAGATATCGACAAAAATAAGATATACATCTACGCCCCCTGACGGAGAAACCATGTATTATTTTAAGAAGAAAATATTCCGAAAAAGTTTATCGACGTGAGTGGTATCGGTCCACGAAAGAATTTTTTTAATCGAGATTTTAGAAGTTCAGATTTTGTTGCAAATGCAACAGAAGCAGAAATTAGCACTTCCCCTTTTGGTCAAACCCTTTTTTTTAAATCAGAAATTAGAAATTATATGCAAAAGATTCCCACCAAGAGCTGTATCCAATGCATAAAGAATTTTTGAAATCGGAGTTTTAGAAGCAGAGATATCGGGGAAAGTGGAGTTTACTTTTACGCCCCCTAGCGGAAAATTTATGCGTAACTTAAAAAATTGACTATACCTAAAATACTCTTCGGCATAAATGGAATCGAAAAGTAGCATAATTTTTTCAATCGGACATTCAGGAGCAAATATATATGGAATAAAATGTATTTTGAAATCAATATCTTCTCCGATTACGCCCTCTAGCGGCAAAATTGTGCATAATGAAAAAAAAAAGAAATAAAAGATCGTCACTCGCACATTTCAGGCTTTCCAATACAAAAAGAATTTTTCAAATCGTATGATTAGTTGCAGAGATATGGTTTCCACAGTCAGACTGAAGGACGGACTGAGAAACCGATAGCATAAGCACGATCTTTTTCCAAAAGACGGGCTAAAAACAGAATTCAAATATCTGTAGTACAAAAACAGTTGTGCTTCGAATACTGCAATCATGACAAATCTACCTTACAATCTGATAAAATGATATCAGATACTTACGATTGCAATGTAGTATCAGTATTTCATAGTTGGGTAGCTTTAAACAGCAGCCCAACGACGTCTCATTGAGCAAACAAAGTATTTGAAGCTCAGCCTTGACGCTCCGGTTGCGCAGTGGTCTAAACGATGGCCTCTGATCATTCGTCCGAAAGGGATCCGGGTTCGAATCCCGGTGAGGCATGGATGCTGTGTTTGTCTTACGGCACTGGCCCTCTCCCTTTCCTGGAATCAGTATCCCTAAATTAGGAACGGGCGACTAGCCGTTCCTAATTTATATATAGCCCATCGAGTTTGCCGCCCCGGTGGCGCAGTGGTCTAAGCTATGGCCTCCGATCATTCGTCCGAAAGGGGTCGGGCTTCGAATCCCGTTGAGGCGTGGATGCTATGCTTGTCTTACGGCACTGGCCCTCTCTCTTCCCTAGAATCAGTATCCCTAAATTAGGGACGGGCGACTGCTTGTAGCCCATCGAGTTTGCCATCCCGGTGGCGCAGTGGTCTAAGCTATGGCCACTGATCATTCGTCCGAAAGGGGTCCGGGTTCGAATCCCGGTGAGGCATGGATGCTGTGTTTGTCTTACGGCACTGGCCCTCTCCCTTTCCTGGAATCAGTATCCCTAAATTAGGAACGGGCGACTAGCCGTTCCTAATTTATATATAGCCCATCGAGTTTGCCGCCCCGGTGGCGCAGTGGTCTAAGCTATGGCCTCCGATCATTCGTCCGAAAGGGGTCGGGCTTCGAATCCCGTTGAGGCGTGGATGCTATGCTTGTCTTACGGCACTGGCTTTCTCTCTTCCCTAGAATCAGTATCCCTAAATTAGGGACGGGCGACTGCTTGTAGCCCATCGAGTTTGCCACCCCGGTGGCGCAGTGGTCTAAGCTATGGCCACTGATCATTCGTCCGAAAGGGGTCCGGGTTCGAACCTCGGTAGATGTTGTGTTTGTCTTACGGCACTGGCTCTCTCCCTTCCCTAGAACTAGTGGCTCTAAATTAGGGACAGGCGACTGCTTATAGTCCATTGAGTTGCTCACGGTGGTCGTTAAACCTCCAATCAAAGAAAAAAAAAAAAAAAGAAAAAAGAAGAAGCTCGGCCTTCGCTATTACGTGTTACCAGGAAGCAATTATAGCCTCAATTATTTGCCTTTCATTAGACGGTCGCATCCTTCCTACAAAGATTTTCAGTGTCAGAAATTTTCTTTCGGGTTCAGGTCAGGGCTATTTCCTGGCCAGGTCAACAATCCAATGCTGCAAACCACTGTTGGCATATTTGTGCTGTATGGCAAGGAGCTCACATTCTGCTTCTTAGCTGAATTTCACCTGTATTTGTTTTTTAGACTAAACAAAGTGTATCTGGTTTTGCACTGCAGATAATGGATTCTGTTTTTTGTATTGAATTCAGCATTAAATTCTCTTTCAATAAAATTTGCATTTAGTGAAGCATAACATTTCCTAAAAGCCTGCAAAGTTGCAAAACATAAACTTTTCAAAAAGTGTACGCAATTTTGTCCACCATGGTATGTACATACAAAATTTCGAAAATATGTATTACCTTAGGTAGCATACAAAATTTCGAAAATATGTGCTTTTAGTAAAAATATTTATTGACTACTCTCTAGTTATAACTAATTAGCAACTATTTTTATCAATTAGTTGTCTTTTTGAAATATCATGTACTTGATTAATTTTTCTTTTCTTTTAACTAAATACTTTTTTTCTGTTTTTTTTTCTTCTCTACGAGTGTGGAGTTCTGAAAAGCTGCAGCAAGCACACATAAGTCTTTCGACCACGGAGTTCAAATAAAGTATCCCCCCCCCCAAAAAAAAAAGAGGATAATATGTGCACACATCGCAGTTTAATTTTCTTACGAAGCACCAACGTAAATCCCAATTGTTTAGCCTTGTCCCTCTCCCACAACATTGTGTGGGTTTAAACAGAGCAAAATAAATAATAAATTAAGGGGCGGAGATCAATTATTACTGTTTATGAAATGTACCTCCTAAAACCAAGGCTCATAGTTTACATGCCGGCGAATAACAAATGATCCAATTTACTTCCACTTCAGCTTTGTGGATAGGACCTAAGACTATTAAATCTTCTTTCCCGTGGGAGAATTCCCGAAATAATGGCGAAGGCTGCGAATTGCTCTAAGCTAAATGCTATCATATGGTTTTGTTTACCCTCTCTAAAAGCTTTCTGGCTTATTCCCTCTTCCTTTTCATTCAATTTTTTTCCCTTGTTGCGTGGTGTGTGTGTGTGTGTGTGTGTGTGCATATGTGTTGTGTGTTTTCACCATGGTTTATTCGATTCAATGTCATCGTAATTCAATAACTGTGATTCTGAAGAGCGGAAGGAATCTAGGAAAACATCGTTTTAGCGAGATGAGCTGGAATAGGATGTCGAAACGGAAGCTGAGGAGCTAATATCTTTTCCGTTTTTATATCGATCGTGCCACCGAAATACTGAGCATGCGCTGGAGTATCTAGCTTTTTTTCTACACTTGTTTCCCGACATCCGTTTGCCACTCGTTCAATTCATTGGCGAAAGGAAAGGCTCGTTTCTGATATCCTTAAGGGATTCATTCCAAGAGTGTCCTATTTCAATGATTTCAAAGCTGGCGTGATTATCATTCGTACTGACTCACAGTTGTATAGGTAGGGATTATTTCTCGCGGCGAAGCTATGTATTTCCTTACTTTACTTTCCTGATAGATATTTAGAACAAACCAAATGATGCTGCTTCAGAATTTCTTGCAGTAGAACTCTAGCACAGAACATGAGGAAGTTTTCAAAATGTGGAAATGGGCAAAAATACACAGTTTGCCTTTGATTTTGTGGAAACACAAATATGCCGGTGGCGAGGTCGGATCAGCGTCCTTCTGCTCCGAAGCCAAATACTTTCCCAATTAAGCTACGCCGGCAGGGGCTTATACTGCTGCTTGCCCTCTTGACATGTACGTCACCTCTGTAGTATATCACATATATCCTATTTTTGTGGAAGGCCGGGGCAGGAAATCGCAGGTTTCCGATCCGCCGCAAACCTTGCTTGAAGTAATTCTCTGTAGAATAACGTATTCTCACTAATTCCAGACGATGTGTGGAAGAAAAATCACACATTTTTCGAAGCGAAAAAAGAATTCTCATTAATTCCAGACGAAATGTGAAAGGAACACCGCGCATTCTTAGAAGAACCCAACGGCCAGTTGATCTATATTTAAGGTTGGACGCCGATGTGAAAACTCAAATTGGCCGGTGACGGAGCTCGAAGCCGCATCATTCTGAGCCGGAGTCGAATGCTTTCTCAAATACGTTACGCCGGCAAGTGCTTATCACTGCTACTTGCCATTTTTATATATACGTCACAACTTACACGACTGAAAACTTAAATTAAAAAAAGCGTTATACATGGTGGGCAGTGAGCTAACCAGGATTTCATTTCGTGATGGGCCCAAAATCTCTCTCTCTTTCTCTCAATCTCTTTCTCTTTCGCCTAACATTTTCTTTTCCCTTTCACTGTTTCTCTTTCTTCTCTCTCTCTCTTTCTCTTTTTTTCTTATTCTTCTCTCTCTCTCTCTCTCTCAGTTTCTCTGTCTTCTCTATCTTTCCCATCTTTAAATCTTTCATATCAACCAAAATCTCCCACCTTTCTCTCTATCCCTGTCTGCCTTTTTCTCTCTTTCTCTTTAATATATTTTTTCTTTTCTCTCTCACTGCTTCTTTTTCTTCTCTCTCTACCTCTTTCTCTTCTCTCGATTTTCTCTTTCTTCTTTCCCTCTCTCTTTCCTCTCTCACTCTTTCTCTTTGTTGTCTCTGTTTATGCCATTTTTAAATCTTTTTTATCTACCAAAATCTTTTTCACCCTCTCTTTCTTTTTCTCTCTCTGTCTCCCTCTTTTTCTCTTTGTCTTTAACCTATCATCTCTTCCCCTCTCTCTTTTTCTCTTTCTTTTCTCTCTCTCTCGTCCACCCCCCCCTTCTCTCTCTCTCTCTCTCTCTCTCTCTCTCTCTTTCTCTCTTTCTCTCTTTTTTCTCTCTTTTTTTCTTTCTTCTCTCTCAAGTTTCCCTCTCTTTTTCGCTTTATTTTCTCTGTCTTTCCTATGTTTGTCTTTCATATCTACCAAAATCTCTCTCTCTCTAACACACTCTCACTGTCTATCTCCCTCTCTCTCTTTCTCTCTTTCTCTCTTATGTCACTATGATATACGTTTTTATTTGTATACAGTAAAACGCAGTTATCTGTAGTTACTCGGGGACGCTTGATCCCGAACAATTAAAACCATGGTCACTCCAAATTGCGATTTATTGGTTTAAGTACCTAAAAAACTATAAAAGCATAAGATAAACATTCCTATAGTATGCAAATACAAAACCGAGCATTTAAAAACTTATTTAGATAGAAAGTCCGTGATTTTTGTTTTGCAGGAAAGAAAGATTTGCTCTGCAGTATAATTTTTGTTTTATAATTTATACGTTAACGAATATGTAAAACTTAAAAATAAACGACGTCCTCTTCACTTTCCACGAATTTATGTAATGTTTCTGCAGCCGTTAGTTTACTGGTTATACCAAATTCAGCTGCAAGTGATGAAACATGCTTTCACTTTTTAACGTCTTTTAAGAATATTCAATTTATTTATTTTTTCGATTGCTAAAACAACCTTTTCCTTTTTCTCAAGAATTTGAAGGCTAAAATGCTAGATAAATTTAGTCACACAAAGGAAGCACACAAACAAGCTTTCGTAAGTTTAACAGACAAAAAATATTAGACCTACATTAAATGTGTAATACACTTACTTGACTGCGCACTCTGGGGGAAGAACGGGAAACTGTGACAGTGATGACAAATAAGTTCTGCAAGAAGGATTACGTAATATTGTTTAATTATGCTGCGATATTGTTTAAATCACGCAGTAATTAAACCTGCTATTTTACTAATCCACTTACATAGAGAATTAAACAAGTTAGTAAAACCATACAATGCATTGATTATGATACGCTTTCCAAAATACTAGAAATCATTACTCAAGCTATTACTGAAGTTAAGAGGAAAATGGCTGTGGTATAAATCTCACCCCTGTGCCCTGACCTTTGATCCATTTGGATGATATTCAACAGAACTGGTTCAGTATATCTCCGAAATTACATGATAAAGTTTTGTCGCAATCGAAGCAATTTTACGTAAGTTATGATGCATAAGCGCTATGGAATACATCCCGCTCCTGTGTCCTAACCTTTCACCCCATTCGCCCATTTTCAATAGGATTCGTCCCCAGGAAGGTTTCTACAACATACCAACATTTCATCCAAATCGAAACATTTTTACGTAAGTCATGACTCATAAGGGCGATGGAAGTGATTCCGCTACTATGTCCTGACCTTTGACCCCCATTTCGCCAATTTTTAGTAGGGTTTGTTCGCAGGTGGTCCCCTACCACATACTAAAATTTAATCGAAATCGAACCTTTTTTACGTTAGTTATGACGCATAAGAGCAGTGGAATGGATCCCGCTCTTATGTCCTGACCTTTGACCCCATTTTGTTCACTTTCAATAGGGTTTCTTCTCTAGTGTTCCCCTACCACACACTAAAATTTCATCGAAATCGAACGAATTTTACGCAAGTTATCGTGCGGACGAACATGCGCACACAACGCGTGACGTAATGAGGCAGATGGGAATCGCGATCATCTGCTAGCAAGATGTGACGTCATAAAACTTTAATAGGATCCACAAACAACGCGTGACTTAATGAGATAGATGGCATGACCGCGCGCCAATATCTAAAGGGGCGAGGCCATGACACCACACTGCAAACTTCGTAATTCGGGGTGGTCATTTAACCCACTAAACAAATTTTCTTAAAGTGGAGATCAAGCTAAATCGATTTCTAGTACCAGAAAAATGTAGGTTAATAACTTTCATCAAAATCCTCAGAGCCGTTTTCAAAATAAAATTTACATACATACAAGAATTGCTCCTTTAAGGTGAACGTCAAGTAATTTTGCTTCCTGTACTTCGAATGGAAAAATTTCTGTACACATTTTCTTCCCAACTAATGCGTTCCCAAGAATGAAAATTTGAACATCGATTAAAATAGCTTCATTTTATAACTTGCAATACTTAATATTATCTAGAACATAACCATTATTATGCAATCCAACATTTGTTTGTCTACTGTCGTCATGAAAATACAGGTCGCGCCATCTTTTTTCTGGACAATTTATGCATTCAAAAGGATGAAAATTTGAACATCGATTAAAATAGCTCCATTTTATAACTTGGAATACTTAATATTTTCTAAAACATAATCATAATTATGCAATCCAACATTTGTTTGTCTACTGACGTCATCGAAGTACAGGTCGCGCCATCCTTTTTCTGGTTTCAACACCACCAAAGGAAAAGTTATTGATTTTTAATGCAATTATGGTTATGTTTTAGAAAATATTAAGTATCCCAAGTTGTAATAAAGTTATTTTAATTGATGTTCAAATTTTCATCCTTGGGAACACATTAATTGTGAAGGAAATGTGTACAAAAGTTTTTTCATTGGAAGTATAGGAAGCAAAATTACTTGACGACCACCTTAATAATATGGGATAAGAGCGATGGAATGGATCGCATTCCTATGTCCTGACCTTTGACCTCATTTCGTCCACATTCAATAGGGTTCGTCCCCAGGTGGTCCCCTACCACATACTGAAATTTCATCGAAATCGAACCATTTTTACGCACGTTATGACGCATAAGGGCAATGGAATGCATCCCGCTCTTATGTCCTAACCTTTGACACCACTTCACCTATTTGAATAAGATTCGTCCCCAGGCGGTCCCCACCACATACTAAAATTTAATTGAAATCGAACCATATTTACGCAAGTTGTGACGCATAAGGGCAATGGAATGATCCCGCTCCTACGTCGTGACCTTTGATCCCATCTGTCCCATTTTCAATAGGGTTCGTCCGCAGTTGGTCCCCTACCACATAGTAAACTTTCATTGAAATCGAACCATATTTACGCAAGTTATGACGCATAAGGGCAATGGAAGGATCCCGCTCCTACGTCGTGACCTTTGACCCCATTTGTCCCATTTTCGATAGGGTTTGTCCCATGGTGGTCCCCTACCACGTACTAAAATTTCATCGAAATCGAACCATTTTTACGCCAGTTATCGTGCGGACGGACGGACGGACAAAGCTGGAGCATATATGCTTCTTCAACCTACGGTTGGAAAGCGTAAAAAAAGGAAATTTGTATGTACTACAGTGGATCTTGGTTAATCAGATCGGGTTAATTAACGACCTTACGGATAATTGAGCCCCGAATAATCGGCGTCTGGACCAGCGTTTTCCGAGGTTTATTAAAATATTGCATGTAAATCTTTAATTTAAATATGTTACAGTAATCACAAAAGCAATGATTTAAAAATGAATAAAATCTGTATTTCTGCAGGCACAATTGCGTGAACCAGAAGTATTTATTGAGTGTATATATTTGCAATACACTGAGGTCTGTTTTAAATTCAACACCAAGAAAGGCATGATATATTGAAGAGAGATTTATAGGGTACATTACTTAATAATACAAGACTTGTGTGATCAGAAGTATAGACTGATGTAGAACACACAATGCTCAGTAACCTTGTGTACTGACCACAAGCGATAATATCGGCTCGCACACGGCGTGGCATCAACTGGAAGAGGTTCTGAATGTCACACTGCAGAAGGTCATTCCATGCTGTCCCGATTTTACACAGAGTTCATCTTGAGTTACTGGCGACGAAGCCTGATAGGACAGGCGATGAACGACCATATTCAATGGGCGACAAATCAGGCGAACGTGTTGGCCAAGGAAGACGTGGCACATATCGGGAATTCAGGAGCTGTAAGACATTCCACGCCACATATGGCCAGGCACTGCCCTGTTGAAAGACTGCACCAGGGACCGTCTGCAGGTATGGCAGCACTTCAGCCTCCACAAAATTCGCGATGTACAGCTAGCCGGTCATGGTTCTTAAGGGAGGGCGTAGGAGGCGGGAACGTGAATAGACCCAGAGTCATAGCTAGGCATTTCCATCTTACTTTATTTAAGTCGTACGTAATTATATATATACATGCACAATCGGGTCACGTTATTGTGACCACCTACTATTTTTGACGTCAACAGCGCGTAGCCAATGAAAGAAGGCACGTGTCGTGAGCTGGCTTGGAGTGTATATAGGGTGTGCTGTAGGCATTTTGAAAACATATTACTCGTTGCTGGCACGGATAAGGGGCGATTTTTCAGATTTGCAAAAATGGATGATTACACTGGGGAACAAAAAAAGTTCTTTTCGTAGTGCCTGGAATTTTCGATCAGTTTCTGGGTATTTTTGTGCCGCTGATTCCGGAAATGGTATCCACTTTGCTCTAGCATCTCTAGTTTTTGAGATATTGTTGGCGTTATTACCGAGTATTAGCAGCTCTAGTACGCGTATTAGCAGCTCTAGTCCGAGTATTAGTAGCTCTAGTTTTTATTTTCCCGCCAGCATTTGTTACCTGTAAAAAACATTTTTTCATAGTGCGTGAAAATTTCAACCTGATTCCGGGTATTTTTGTGCCGCTGATTCCGGAAATGGTATCCTTTTTGCTCTAACAGCTCTAGTTTTTGAGATATTGTTGGCGTTATTTCCTAGTATTACTTTATTTTTCCGCCAGCATTTGTTACCTGTTCGTATACATAACTTTGAATTTTCTGTTGCTGTCCGTGTTAGCGTGTGCTCGTTACATGTTCAGACGTGTTTTATTTCAGTTTCAGGCGTTGACATGGATTCATCACGAAGCAAATGTGTCAATCATCCGGATGTTTTTTGTTACATTTGCAGAAAGTATACGTTCGCTCAACAAAGACAAGCTATAACTGACTTTGTGAAAAGAGCTTATTTTGCCTACTTCACAGAAAAACTAGGGGACCAAGATAATAAGCCTTGGGCACCGCATGTCGTGTGTAAAACGTGTACAGTGCACCTGCGACAGTGGACGAATGGAAAAAGGAAGTGCATGAAATTTGGTATACCAATGGTATGGCGCGAACAGAGCAACCACAGTGATGACTGTTACTTTTGTCTGGTGAATATAAAGCGCATCAATGGGAAGAACCGGAGTAAGTGGATGTATCCTGATCTAGCCTCCGCTAGAATCTCTGTTTCACATTCTGAAGAGATAACTGTTGGGACAGTTGCCGGGCTTCCAGAGCTCTACGAAGAGTCGGATAAATCGGCTAGTGAGAAAGAAAGCTATGCTGAGAGACATGATAGTGATTTCAAAGGACCTTCATCATCTGCATCAGGTTTCAATCAAACGGAATTGAACGATCTTATAAGGGACCTAAGATTTCAAAGAAGGAAGCTGAATTGTTAGCTTCCAGGCTGACAGAAAAAAGTATACATTCAGTTACCAAGAACAAAAATCACAATGTATGGCAGCAGAGAAGAAGAAATTCTGCCATACTTCACAAAAGAAAATGAATTCGTTTTCTACAGCAATGTGCCAGGATTGCTGATGAAATTGGGCGTACGGGAATACACACACAGTAGCTCCAAACGCAGCCTCAAATGTGTACTTTTACATAACGGGAACAGATACGGATCACCCCTTAATCTGTCACTCAGTTGATATGCGGGAAGATCGGGCGACAATAACCATAGTCCTAGAGAGGATAGCATAAAACAATCACCAATGGGGTCCCCTGTGTGGATCTGAAGACGGTGAATTTTCCCATAGGGCAGCCGGCCGGGTACAACAAGTAACCATTCTTTCTACACTATACCCGTTCTTTCTACACACCGGACACCTAGAAGAGAAACACAACATATCATTTATTGACATACATTAGTACGGTGTCGGCCCGCCTTCGGCCTTAATGCATGCACTGACCCTTCCAGACAGGCTTTCGACAAGGTTTTGGACCACAACGATAGGTATGCGCTTCCATTCAGTACATAACACTGCCGCTAACTGTTGCTTAGTAGTAGGCCTTGGTTCCACACTTCTTATGCGGCGCTCTAATTCATCGCATAGGTGCTCCATGGGATTAAGATCAGAGCTCTGTGCTGGCCAGTCCACACACGATACAGAATTATCGTCAAACCACACTGTAACAGTCCTTGCTTTAGGGCTCGGTGCATTTTCCTGCTGGTACCAACAAATCTCGGTTCCATAGAATTGCCACAGAGTTGGTGGGGCATAACTGTCCAGAATATCAAGGTAGACGTGCTGGTTAACAGGTTTGTCCACGATAACCAATAAGCCGGGACCATATCACAAAAATCATCCTCACACGAGTACACTGCCAGCTCCAAACTTGACGGTAGGAACAGTACTCTGTGTTAAATAGCGTTCCCCCGGCAGCCACCCCTACCCACAATGGATTCATTAGTCCATAAGACCCGTTCCTATTGATCTACGGTCCACGATAAATGCTCTTTACACCATGCTAAAAGACGAGTAGCATTCCGAGTGGAGATAAAAGGCTTATTAGCAGCCACACGACCACGGGAATCCATGGAATGAAGTTCTCTGCGAATGGTGCGTGTACATACCGAGGTTCCAGCATTTTTACACACCTGTATCCTGATATCTTGTGCAATGCGCCGTCGCTTAGCTGTAACGACTCTCCTGATGGCTGGACGTCCTCTATCACTGATGTTCTTTGGTCTGCTGGTACGTTTTGCGGCTTCAGGAACACCATGTGTCTTCCACTTATTCAGTACATCCAAAACAGTTGACTTAGGTATGTTTAACCGCTTCTCGGTTTCTCTTATGGGCAACCCACTAATATAACACCCATCAATCTTTCCTTTTTCAAAGTCAGTTCTCTCCCTCCGCGACATTTTCACTCAACTTCACAGCGCGATATGATCGCGATCAGCTGCAGTCTTGTTTTTATACCTTTTGCAGCTGTACAGCGCATCTTAACAACGCAGCGGACCCGTTCATTTGCTTTTGAAGGGGTGTCCGGTGACTTTTGTCAATACAGCGTATGTCTGTGGGACAGTAGAGCTAAAGATCAACACTGGGGGAGAAGACAGTGGCCTGTGAGAGGAAACATGGTAGCTGGAGAGAAAAATATCATCACAGAACCTTTGGTGGATAGAGAAAAAATCATATTGCCACAATTGCACATCAAACTTGGTTTGATGAAACAATTTGTAAAGAAATGTAAGAGAGATGGAATGTGTTTCGGCTACATATGCAGAAATTTTCCAGCGTTGAGCATGGAGATAATCAAAGCAGGTATATTCGATGGACCACAAATCCGGGAATTCATGAAAGACCAGCGTTTCCAGGACTCAGTCGACTATACTGAGGCATGTGCCTGGTCGTCATTTTGTATGTTTATACAGAATGTTCTTGGGAACCATAAGGCCGTTAACTACAGTGAACTCGTGGAGAATATGCTCACTGCGTTTTGTACACTTTGGTGTAACATGAGCATTAAATTGTATTACCTCCACAATCATTTGGATCGATTTCCACATCGTCTTGGTGATATCAGCGATGAACAAGGTGAGCGATTCAGCTTATACCTTAAGTATGTCAACGATATCCTTGTGTTTTGGCCTCACTCAAAGCATGATTTAAATTAATTCGCCGACGCACTTTCGTCAGTATTTCTCACTATCGGGCTCACGATAGAATTCGAATCTAACTTTTCACTGCCTTTTCTAGATTTTCGTATTTTTTTGTGATCCAGATACTAATTCACTGTCTTTTTTCAATTTATCGTAAGCCAACTGATTGCAATAGTCTTATCGTTTAACTCTTCACACCCAACTCCACAAAAATTAGCTGCTATTAACTTTCTCATTAGAAGAGCCTTCAAGCATTTTTCAAACGATAGTCATTTACAGTCTGAGATTCAGTTCATCTTCAAATTGGCGGACAAACATGGATATCCAAGGACATAAGCCAACAGATTATATATCAAAACAATAAATGAAAGAATCATAAGTCTGAAGCAAGACCCAAAGCCTAAGAAACGGTTTATGGGAGCATTATCACTAACGCACTATCACGCATATGCTCAAAACATAACATACAATTTGGCACCCGATCAAAGAATCTCATATCATCTGTTAGAAAAGATCGGGCAACAACCGATATCATGAGCAAATGGGGAGTCTACAGCATTACACTACTGGACCCTTCAACATGCGAACACTTTTGCAACTATGTAGACTCGACACGAAGAGGCTTGGGTATCCGTGTCCAGGAACATAAGTACGATATGCGAACCAACCGCAACAATACGGCATTATCTAGGAATGTCGTAAATGGAACGCTACAACCAGACTGGGAGAACATCAGACTACTGGACACTCCAGCGTACGCACACTCGCTACACCTTGTTGAAAGCCTGTACATCGAAGCCCTGGGGGACAGATGCTGTAACGATAATACATCTGTGGACATTTCAAAAATTTGGAAAGATCATGTCGTTAATTTGAACTCTAAATTATAGTAATAAATAAATTACACAACCCCCCCCCCCCGAAAAAAATGGGAATTCCACAATAACCTTAATTGTATAACAAAATCTCCGTATTACCATGTGAACTTTAATGTTGGAAATTTACACAAGTATAGCAAGATTGCGATGGCAACAATCACAACCTGTGACGCTTTAGACCTTCACCCGTGGTGCATCGCTGCACTCGTATAAAAATCTATGCAAGTAGTGCATTACCTCTCTGTTCCACCTGATGATGGAGTGAATGTTACCCCGAAAGTGCTAGTGGGGTATTTTAATTGTAAATATCTTTCATCTTTTATTAAATATTGTACATAGACGGTGATGTTTTGTTTCGTATGACGTATTGTGCGAAATTACTTTTTAACTGGTAGAGTAACTCTTCCTCTATAGTAACCCTTCTTGATTGCAGGTAAATAATGGATTCTAAGCAGAAGTAACGTGCCGTCATTGAGTTTTTCCCAAGCTTTGATTTACGTTTAAAGCACGTGTGGTGCAAAGACATTTCAAGTGACTACTGCAAATCCCTCATTGAGAGAATGCCACATCGTGTTCTGTTCGTTATAAAAAACAAAGGTGGCCACACAAAGTACTGATTTCGTCTTTTTATGTTCTAAAGAGTGTAAGTATTCATCCGTGGTGTCATTTTTTTAAATATATCTGACTAGTAATTAGTTGTTGTTTTTTTTTTAATCTTAATTTTCAATAAATTGACAGGTGGTCTACTTTTGCAAATGACGGAAGACTACAATAATGTATTCAACATGCAGTACTTCGAAAGTGTCTCTCGAATACAAGAATTTTGATTTTAGTAACCTACTATACCGTGCAAATTAATTGGGGCAAGCTATTTTATTCTCAGAATTGTAATATGATCACCAGTTGTTGTCGGAAACCCACGTAAACCGGTTTTATCAGCGGTGAGGTGGTGTGACTGTTAGAACTTGTTAGTAAGAATGTTGTTTGACCGGTTTTAAACAGGAAATATGCACTTCAGTTTCAGTTGTGAGCTTTCGTGTGTGACAGGTGGATGTTAGTTTTTGCTCTCTGTGAGTACGTGTTGCTTTCGTGTATTGAAAAATGGATATTTCCCCAAGGGAGCCTGCAAAAATAATTGCTGTGAAGGATCACACTTCTATGACAGTGAGAGATGTCGCTTCTGCAGTTGGTGTAGGCAAATTAAGTGTATCAAGACTACTTACGCGATACAATGCATCTGGATCATCGTCTCCAAAAAGGAGAGGTAAATGTGGAAGAAAACGAAAAACAACTCCACGAACCGATAAATATCTAATCAGAAATAGTAAAATGAATAAAAAAAAAGCACCGACCTTCAAAGAGATTTATTGGCTATTGGTTGTGATGTTAGTGATTCAACTCTACGCCGTAGGATTCTGGAAGTTGGCCGGAAGGCAAGAAGACCAACGAAAAAACAATATTTGAATGAGAAAATGAAGATAAAACGTTTAGCATGGGCCGAAAAATATAAATCATGGACTGCTGACGACTGGAAAAAGGTAATTTTCAGTGATGAAACTCATTTATTTGTGCAGGGTTACCAAGCGAATGTCGTTAGATGAGGCAACTGTGAACCCTTAAGACCTGAGCATGTCAAACAAACTGTAAAACACCCTCTGAAGCAGATGTTTTGGGGTTTTTTCACATCAAATGGCACTGGAAGCTTAGTTCCTGTTCAAGGTATGATGAATTCAGCCAAGTACGTAGAAATATTACAACGTAGGATTGTTCCATTCTTGCAAACTTTTGATGAGACATTTCAACATGACTTGGCCCCATGTCACAATTCAAAATTGGTCAAGAATTTCATGCTGGAAAATCAAATTCATTTGCTTGATTGGCTTGGAAATTCACCAGACTTAAATCCCATAGAAAACTTGTGGAATATTTTGAAGGGTCGTTTAGGTAAAATGGACTGTACAACCAAAGAACGCATGATAACGAATGCTGTAAAAGTGTGGTTCCACGATTATGAAATCAAAAATATGTGCACTCAATTAGTGGAGTCAATGCCAAAACGAATTCAAGAGGTCATTTTTGCTAAAGGAAGACATACTAATACAGGTATTTATCAATGTATATCAAGGCATAGAATGATATAAAGGCATAGTTTTGGAAAAAAGAGTGATTTTTTACTTTGTCCCAATTAATTTGCACAGTATACTATAGCTGATGTTAACTTATAGAAACATCTTATTCCATAAGTTATAATCGCAATATACAGATTGTTACCAAAAAATAACTTTGGTTGCCCCTGAAGGAATCAAGGCATGCTTAAGCAATTGAACTTGACCTCAATCGGCGCCTCTGTTACAAACAGAATAAAAACAGTATTATGCATGTTTGGAACTCGATAATTTTCTAAAACTAGAGCAAGAGTTTTGGACTACCCTGTGCGAATTAAAAGGAAAACAAATTATGGGCTAAGAAAAATGATACTGCTTTCTATGATTCGGAATTTCATTAATAATTAGAGAAATACCATTTTTATACTCTATGTTATAGTAGCCCCACCCACCCCCTTTTTCTTCCTTCCTTCCCTTTTTCTTCTTGATCATTTAGTATCGGAAAGGGGGTAGCGTTAAAACGTGGTTTTCCTCAGAAACAGGAAAGACTTTATTTCCCATCCCTCTTCCAGAGAAGCGCAGGAGGATAGTGATGCAGAGGCAGCATCCCTTCTGTAACATCATCAGTCTCAAGGCGTCGCATCACCTGGGTACGGCCATGTGCTCTTAATGGCACTTTCGCAAACAAACCGTCTAACCACCTGGAGAGTGGGCCACGCATTTCCCACTCGCAACCGAATGCATCGTCCAAATAGCCCCTTGCATGCAAAGCGGGCATTAAACTATTTGTCTCACTTCCCCCTTTTCCCAATCTAGTTACGTCCAGAGGCCTGCCAGCCGATAAAGGGATGCCAGAAAGGTTTCAAACGCACCGAATGAGGGAGTACTTCAACATATTTGTTCACGGAATGAGGTCTTCTCAAAAACAGAACCCGGTGTAAGAAAACAAAAGGAAGCTCGGAAAAGAAGAATTCCGCGTGAAGGAAGTTTTATTCTTATTAGGATGTGATAGAAGCCGTAGATTAAAATGAGAACGTAGAATTTAAAACGCACTGATATATTTCGCGCATTTTATGTAGGAGAGCCGACTACACTCACTTATGAATAAAAACAATCTGAACAGACGTTCTGGTGTATTGTCTAATATACATATAATATATAACAGACAATATACACTGACGGAAAAAAATCCCAACACCACGAAAAAATAGTTGTAGAGGAATGAAATGGCGGCAATCCATTTGTATAGGTAACATATTTAATCGATTAAGGTTTCAAGATCACAGCTTATTATAAGCGCGAGAAGAGCCATTTTAAATGTGAAATGCTGGTACACTAATAACCGGTGTAACCGCCATAATGTTGAATGCAAGCACGCAAACGTTCATGCATTGTGTCGTACAGGTGCTGGATGTCAGTTTGTGGGATGGAGTTCCATGCCTGTTGCACTTCGTCGGTCAATACAGGGACGGTTGATGCTGGTAGGGGTGACGCTGGAGTTGTCGTCCAATGATGTCCCATACGTGCTCGATTGGTGAAAGATCTGGTGATCTAGCAGGCCACGACAATATCTCGACACTCTGTAGAGCATGTTGGGTTACAACAGCGGTATGCGGGCGAGCGTTATCCTGTTGGAAAACACCCCCTGGAATGCTGTTCATGAATGGCAGCACAACAGGTTGAATCACCAGACCGACGTACAGCTGTGCCGTCAGGGTGCGTGGGATAACCACGAGAGTGCTCCTGCTGTCATAAGAAATTGCTCCCCAGACCATAACTCCAGGTGTAGGTCCAGTGTGTCTCGGCCGCAGACAGGTTGGTTGCAGGCGCTCACCTGGCCTCCTTCTAACCAACACACGGCCATCACTGGCACCCAGGCAGAACCGGCGTTTCAGAAAACACAACAGATCTCCACTCCGTCCTCCAATGAGCTCTAGCTTGACACCACTGACGTCGCAAACGGCAGTGGTTTGGAGTAAGTGGAATGCACGCTACAGGGCGTCTGGCTCGGAGCTGTCCTTCAAGTAACCGATTTGTAACAGTTCGTTGTGTCACTGTGGTGGCAACTGCAGCTCGAATTGCTGCCGCAGACGCGGTACGATGCGCCACAGCCATACGCCGTACACGACGGTCTTCCCTCTCAGTAGTGCCAGAACCCGGTCTTCTTGGCCGGCCGGAACCCGGTCTTCTTGAGGCAGTAACTTTCCCTTGACCACCGCTGCCAACAATCATGCACAGTGGCTACATTCCTGCCAATGCCAAGTCGTTCTGCAATATTGCGGAAAGAAAATCCACCTTCTCGTAGCCCTATTACACGACCTCGTTCAAACTCCGTGAGCTGTTGATAATGGCTTCTTCGTCTTCTTAAAGGCATTCTTGACTAACATCAACACCCTACGTCGAATCTCAACGATAACTAACGCTCACGAACGTTACAGCGCGTATTTACAGCAAACCTGCTTTGCATGTTCCGAGGGGCGTACTAGCTCCACACGTATGCGCCGAGCGCGAAATTTGCATAGACGTCATCTTACAGATGTACTCTCACCGCCTACCAACTGTTGTTTATCTAACACAACCGCTTCTTGGTGTTGGGTTTTTTTCCTTCAGTGTATACAGGGTGATTCAGAACTCATGGGACAAACTTTAAGTGGTGGTAGAGCACACTGCAACAAACATTTTTTGTATAGGAATGTATGGGTGCAAGTGACGCGTTGATGCACAAACACAAGAAATAGACATGAAAGAAAACATAAATTGTGTACTTGCAGCATCGTTGACAAGTGCTTCTTTACAGCAATGTTTACAATAATTGATCAAAACTGTGTCCACCAACAGTAATACATGCGTGGCAGCGTCGACGGAGTGATTGGCGTGCACTGTTCCCGGTAGAGGGCAGTAGGTGGCTTGCACATTATGCATCTGCTTGGCCCATATCTACTACCAACGCGACTCGATGGCAGATGTTATCGTATTTTTCTGGAAGAGGTTTTACCAGAATTGCTTCAAGATGTACCAGTGGCCGTCCTATACGGACTGTGGTTTCAGCACGATGGGGCGCCAGCCCATTTCAGTATTAATGTGCGCAGTTACCTGGATGCCACTTTTGGGGCGCGATGGATTGGCCGTGGTGGACCAGTCCGTTGGCCATCCCGATCGCCCGATTAATCGATTCTCGATTACTTCTAATGAGGACATCTGAAGGCTCTCGTTTACGAGACTCCAGTTGACTCTGTTGAGGACCTCATCGCTCGAATATCCGTTGCGGCTGCACGTGTGAGAGAAATACCTGGCATCTTTGAAAATGTACGCCAATCACTCCGTCGACGCTTCCACGCATGTATTACTTTTGTTGGACGCAATTTTGAGCAATTATTGTAAGCATTGCTGTGAAGAAGCACTTGTCAACGATGCTGTATAAGTACACAATTTATGTTTCCTTTCATGTCTATTTCTTGTGTTTGTGCCTCAACGCGTCACTTGCGCCCATACATTCCTATACAAAAAATGTTTGTTTTAGTGTGCTCTACCACCCCGTAAAGTTTGTCTCATGAGTTCTGAATCACCCTGTATATATAGCAAGGCTACAACAACGATAACGTTGGAGAGCATGAGCTCGGTTTTCGAGGCGGAGATAGTGTTAGACAAGGAGAACAACTATCTCTAAAATTACTTAACTCTGTACTGGAAGATATTTTTAGAAATTTTAATTTGCATGAAAAAGGATTAAACGTAAATGAAAGGTACCAAAATCATTTAAGATTTGCTGATGACGTAGTCATCATTACAACTAGCAATAGGGAAATGCAGAATATGATAAAGGAGTTATGGATGGAAAGTCTTCAAAAAAGGTCTAACAATAAACACAGCAAAAACTAAACACATGAACAATACAGAAACGATTTTGATAGAAGGAAAGGAAATCAAAAAAGTAGATGAATATATTTATTTAGGCCAAGTAATCAGTTTTAAAGAAAGACAAGAACGAGAAATCATAGAAGAATTATCCAAGGTAGTAGAGCCTTTTGTAAACTTAAAGACTATTTTACCGGCGATCTTCCATTGTGTTTAAAAAGAAAGGTCTTCAATGCATGCATTAACCCTTTGTTTACTTATGGAAGTGAAACATGGAGTATCACATAGCGACAATGTTAAAAAATTAGAGTATCGGTAAGAAAGTTAGAGAGAAGAATGTTGGAATGAATAAGAAGAGACAGGATTAGAAATGTAATTATTAGAGAAAGAGTAGGAATAATAGATATTATAAAAATAATAAAAGAATCAAAGTGGAGATGGTCTGGATATGTTGGAAGACTAAAAGATGGACAAGATTAATAACAGAATGGCAACTGAGAGATGGAAAGAGACGAAGGGGGCGCCAGAGAACAAGATGGAGAGATGGCCTTCAGAAATTTAGAGGTCCTAAATGGTGGACTGAAGTTGGAAGAGACTGGGGAAGGCTCATACACTGCAGTGGATGCCAACTGGCAAAAAAGAAGAAGATGATGCACAAATTATGTTAGTTTGCTTTCATACAAATCTGTATCAAACCCACTATCACCAAGTTTCGGTGCCAACAATCTAAGAAGAAGAAGAAGACAGTGCAAGTTTCTGTTTGTTTGCTTCCATGCAGATCTGTATCAAACATACAATCACCCAGTTTCGCATATCTTCCTTACTGCTCTTGCGAGTAATGTAAGACTTCTCATATTGTTCGACAGTAGTTTTGAAATTTTCGAATCAAGTATATTTTCCTGTTAGAATGTAAAAAACAAAAAAATAAGTGGTGTGAATTCACGAACATTTCTGAAAATAACGTGCAGCAAAGTTGCTGGTATGTATCAGTTTTTGAACGAAATTTCTTTTCTAAAAGTACCCTTTTTTTAGCTTTCGTATTTTTACAGATTTTCCGCAGTCAGTATTTACGGTTTTGTTTTGTTTTTCAGAAAAGTCCGTTTAGGGTTTTTCCGTATTTATACAGAAATTTCGCAAAATCGAATTTTTCAGCCCTTACACCACAGAATCTTCTTGCACCGACGGGACTCGAACTGAAGTCGTTTCGTTTGGTTCAGCAGAACCCTCGCGTCTTGACCACTGAGCCAGAAAGACGCGGGCGACACAGTCACGTTCGAAGTAAAACTCTAATAACGCGATGATGAAATTTTTTTGTCATTAAAGCAAGTGATTAGTTATTTTATTTTCTGTTAGAGCTTATTATTTTTTTGAACAAGTTTGTAGTAATTTTATTTTTTCTGTAGGACAACTTATCACAAATCAAGTATTTTTTGCATCGTGATTTTTCGAAGTAACAGAATGCTTTTTTTGTTTTATTGGAGATTTAACGACCACCGTGAGAAACTCAATGGGCTATAAGCAGTCGCCCGACCCTAATTTAGGGCCACTGGTTCCAGGGAAGGGAGAGAGCCAGTAGACCACTGCACACCGGGGCGGCACAGAATGCTTTGGAACTTCAGATCTTTTTAAACTGACAATGACTTTCAATTATCTTTAAGAAAAGGTGAAATGTACTGTTTTATAGTATTATTTCACAAACTCCTAAATATAAAATTCACTCTTGATAGCTATAATAGCTTTTGTCTTAAAGACTCCATAGACTGATGAACAGGCATCTTACTATAAAACAGTACATTTTACCTGTACAATAATGAAACAGTAATTCTATCTCACCTGTACAATAATTTAAGTGCCCGATTTCTTACGATAACAGAATATGCAGTAGCTGAAGTACAATAACCAAAATTTCATGCGATATGCTATCCGCATTATCCGATCTCTCTAGAGAACTTTGAAATCAGATCCTTCCACAGGTGATTGAAATTTAACAGTTATTAAAACCTCAGGTATTACCGCGAATCCCTCCTATAACCGGAAATTTTTATCTTATGGATACGGAAAAAATGAGTACAGAGTTTTTCCTGTAAACATACGAAAGGAATTGCGGAAAGTTTTCTGAAAATTCAGAATTTTCGTGGGGTACGAAAAATCCGTGAAATTAAGGTTTCTTTTCGTCATTTAACCGAAGAGGTAGTATCGAAAATGTGTTTCGCTAATTCCCAAAAGTAATCCCGAAAAGTGGCCCATGAATTTCAGAATTTTTTTACAGCGTATGCTTGGAATTCCAGATTTCGACCTGGTTCCTGTAAGTAAATTCTATCTCACGAATTACTCAGAAGATACGATTGAAGAAATAGAATATTAAAATGAAAATGTAGATTTCCAAACTCACAGATATACACAATATTGACAAAAGTCACCGGTCACCCCTTCAAATGCAAGTGAACTGATACGGTACGTTGTTAAGATGCGCGGTACAGCTGCAAACGGTATAAAAACAAGTCTGCAGCTGACCGCGATCATATCGCACTGTGTGGCTGAACGAAAATGTCGCAGTACGAGAGAACTGACTTTGAGAAAGGAAAGATTGTTGGGTGTCATATTAGTGGGTTGTTCATAACATAAACCGAGATGCGTTTAAACATACCCAAGTCAACTGTTTTGGATATATTGAATAAGTGGAAGACACATGGCGCGCCTGGAGCAGCAAAACGCACCGGCAGACCAAAGAAAAACAGTGATAGAGGACGTCGAAGCCTCAGGAGAGTGGTTACAGCTAATCGACGGAGTACTGCACAAGACCTCAGTGTACAGGTGAGTAAAAATCCTGGAACCTCGGTATGTGCACGTGCGATTCGCGGAGAACTTATTCAATAGGTTACCGTGGTCGTGCGGCTGCTTATAAGCCTTTCATCCCCACCCGGAATGCTACTCGTCGTTTAGCATGGTGTAAAGAACATTTATCGTGGACCGTAGATCAATGGAAACGGGTCCTATGGACTGATGAATCCAGATACACGATCCATCAGTCTGATGGTCGTGTGTGGGTATGGCGGCAGCAGGGGGAACGCTATTTACTACAGTGTGCTGTTCTTACGCTCGAGTTTGGAGCTGCCAGTGTACTCGTGTGGAGGTGTTTTTCGTAGTATGGTCCCGGCCCATTGGTTATAGCGGACAAACCTGTTAACCAGTACGTCTACCTCGATATTCTGGACAATTATGATCTACCAACTCTGTAGCAATACTATGGAACCGATCGTTGTTGGTACCAGCAAGATAATGCACCGAGCCATAAAGCAAGGACTGCTACGGCATGATTTGACGATAATTCCGTGTCGCGTGTGGACTGGCCAGCACAGGACACTGATCTTAATCTCATAGAGCACCTATGGGATGAATTAGAGCGCCGCATAAGAAGTTTGGAACCAAGGCCTACTACTAAGCAACTGTTAGTGGCAGCATTGTGTACTGAATGGAAGCGCATACCTATCCCTGTGTTCCAAAACCTTGTCGAAAGCATGTCTCTAAGGGTCAGTGCATGCATTAAGGCCAAAGGTGGACCGACACCATACCAAGTATGTTAATAAATGCTATGTTGTGTTTCTCTTCGAGGTGTCCGGTGACTTTTGTCAATATAGTGTATTTCGCGCATGTGCAGCAAAACCGACTGCACACACAAGTAAATAAAAGCAATCAGAACAGAAGTTTTGGTGCGTTATCTGACACATAGTGCGCATATTCTGTTTATTTGTTTTCATACAAATCTACATTAAACCAACTGTCACCCAGTTCCTCATATCTTCCTTACTGCGGGTAATGTTAGCTTACTGCGGGTAATATTAGCTTCTGCGGGTAATGTAAGACTTTCCACCTTGTTCAACAGTAGTTTCGAAAATTTTCAAGTACTGTATATTTGTCTGTTATGCTTGGAATTGAAAATTTAGACCTGGTTGCTGTAAGTAAATTATATATCTCGAATTACAGAGAAGATGCGACTAAAGGAATAATACATTTTTCTGTAGCAAATAAAATACCCACACTCTTTACTTTTGATAAAAAAAAGTACGTATCTTTATTTTAATGGGTCAGATGTGAAGGAAAATATTTGAAGAAATATTTCCCTCAAGTTTATATCCTGATATAAATCATTCCAAACTATTTTCAATACACGCATTCATTTAGCCATGTTCGTCGATTCACTTACTACGCATGCCATAAACAAACAAATCGGGTTTTGTCATGTCACACTGCTCTTAGGTGCAGTAAAAGAAGTTCGTGAACCTATAACGTAATTTCTTTTCGTGCTGAAATTTTGCCGTTCTTCTTACGTTATTTCTAAAACATTAAATAAGCATACGATGAAATATTTCCTAAATGAATATTTACGGCCAGACGAATCATTAAAACAGAAGTCAACTTACGGGAACTGGCTTTATTCCAGCTTTATATCAATAGATCAGATACCACACTTCAAGGAATAACGTAATTCACATATCACGTATCCACCTGTCCACCACACAGAAGCAACTGTTGTATCGTACTTTTTATCTATCATTCTTATCTCATACAGTCATACGTCCCGTTCACTCTGACCTCAAAAGTGTTGCCAACAGTATTCTCGTGAGAGAGAAGATGTCACGTTAAGTTGTGAAATATAACTGAGAACAAACTCAAAATTTACATAGGGAAAGAAACTAAAAATGAAAGTTAATTTAGAATATACGTCACAAACTATATGCTATTATCTCACCCGAACAGTTACCATAGTCATCTGAAATTACTTGTTAATTATAATTTCAAATGATTCATTTGCCTATAAGGTCACGTAAACGTAACATTTTGTTAAACTCCTTTTCGGTCTAAACCGCAAAGTATGAGTGCACAGAATACGATGTTCTGGTAGTATTCGTTTGTATTTTTCGAAATATCGGGAATTTTTTCAACGTGTTTGACTGTTTCGGTGTGTTAGCGACCGTCATAAGCAACTCTGAGGGCCACATATAGTCTCCCTTCTCAAATTTTGGGCTACTGGCACCAGGGAAGGGAAACGGTCAGTGCCAAAGCACAAGCCTCATCCAGGACTCGAGAGCGAGCCTAGTCTTGACAACTAGCTAGAGTCTCTGACCACTCTACCACTAGGGTGGTAGTACATTTTCGACACGTATACGAGGATAGTAGCATAAATAATAGCTAATGGGATTAATACGCATAACGATAGCTTTGTATTCCTTTTTTTATTGAAGGTTACGAGCACTGTGAGTAACTCAGTGGGGTATTAGCATTCGCCCGTCCCTAATTTAGAGTCACTGGTTCCAGGGAAGGGAAAGAGCCAGTGCCGTAAGATAAACACAACATCCATGCCTCAGCGGGATTCTATCCCGACCCCATCTCAGACGAATGATCAGAAGCCATCGCTTAGGCCACTGTATTCTTGATGTTTAAATTGCGCCGCTTTCCTATATCATTTGAATTTTCATTCCTGCAGTTGTAAGTGCTGATGAAACGTCGATATCGAACTAAAACAGACACCGGCCCAGTGGAGAAGTGGTCTAAGCGATGGCATCTGATCATTCGTCCGAAAGGGGTCCGAGTTCGAATCCTGATGAGGCATGGATGTTGTGTTTGTCTTACGGCACTGGCTTTCTCCCTTCCCTAGAACCAGTGACCCTAAATTAGGGACGGCCGACTGCTTATAGCCCATTGAGTTGCTCACGGTGGTCGTTAAGCCTCTAATCAAATAAAAAATAACTTGTCGAATTTCAAACAAAGAAGTGTCTTAGTGCTTCCAACTACGATAGTAGCATCGCATGCTAACGGGGAGAGTGTCCTTCTTAACTTTTTTACGCTTTCCAACCGTAAGTGGAAGAAACGTATATGCTGCACCTTTGTCTGTCTGTCTGTCTGTCGGCACGCTAACTCGCGTAAAAATGGTTCGATTTCGATGAAATTTTAGTATGTGGTTGGGGACAACCTCGGGACTAGCCCTATTGAAAATGGGCGAAATGGGGTCAAAGGTCAGAACATAGGTGCGGGATCCATTCCATTGCCCTTATGCTTCATAACTTACGTAACAAGGTAGTAAGCCGCCCCGGTGGCGCAGTGGTCTAAGGCGTTGGCCTCTGATCATTCGTCCGTAAGGGGTCCGGGTTCGAATCCCGGTGAGGCATGGATGTTGTGTTTGTCTTACGACACTGGCTCTCTCCCTTCCCTGGAACCAGTGACCCTAAATTAGGGACGGGCGACTGCTTATAGCCCATTGAGTTGCTCACGGTGGTCGTTAAACCTCCAATCAAAAAAAAAAAAAAAAAAAAAAAAGGTAGTAAAATCATGCAATGCATTCATTATGATACCCTTTCCAACATACCAGAAATCATTACTCAAGTTATGAGGATAATGGCTGTGGAATAAATCTCTCTTCTATGCCCTGACCTTTGAACCCATTTCGATGATACATTAAACAGAATTGGTTCAGTATACCTCTGGAACAACATGCTAAAGTTTTGTCGCAATAGAAGCACTTTTAGTCAAGTTATGAGGATAATAGCTGTGGAATATATCTCG
The DNA here is from genome assembly GCA_039090855.1 of Macrothele yani. NCBI lineage: Eukaryota > Metazoa > Arthropoda > Arachnida > Araneae > Macrothelidae > Macrothele > Macrothele yani. The sequence goes on from CM077011.1 coordinate 36,007,217, forward strand.
CTCCTGTTCCATGACCTTTGACAGCATTTCGATAATACTCAACAGAACCGGTTCAGTATACCTCCGAAACAACATGATAAAGGTTTGTCGCAATCGAAGCATTTTTACGTGAGATATGACGCATAAGTGCGAGGGAATGGATCCCGCTCCTATGTTCTGACCTTGACCCCATTTCGCCCATTTCCAATAATACGGCTTGTCCCCAGGTTGTCCCCTACCACATACTAAAATTCCATCGAAATCGAACCATTTTTACGCGAGTGATCGTGAGGACAGACAGACGAACAAAGCTGCAGCATATACGGCTCTTTAACCTACGGTTGGAAAGCGTAAAAGATGCTTCGATTGCGACGAAACACAATACGTTGTTTCGTAACGAATTTGGAAACAGTTACGCCGAAAGTGTTTTTTGTCAGCAATTGCGGGCCGCATGGGTGAGATTCGTTCGCCATTATTTTCGCACGACAACTTCCATGAAAATTGCGCGATTCAGATGGAATTTTTAATTATAAAACGGTTTATGTGTTGTAGCTCTTGATAATATAATATGTAACACGGGAACAAAAAGATTTAATTTTGATATATGTGCACCTCAAACGTTATACCATAGTTTAGTCCCCTCAAAACCAAGACATTTTCCTATGATTTCTGGTATGTTGGAAAGCGTATAATAATAATCAATGCATTGCATGGTTTTACTAACTTGTTCTTAATTAGGGAACACCCTCTTGAACTATTCATTGGCTTTCATTTGTCACCCAACATACTACGCTTACCTAAGTTTTTCAATTTCAAAAGCTCATTATTTCTATAATTTTAATTAAAGTTCGGAATAATTGAGCATTGCATTTTTCTAATGCTAAATGTATCGTCATGCGGCTACTATTGTTTTCACATTAATGTGTGTGATGTAATCGCATGGGAACAGGTTTTGCTGCACGACATAGGTGAACAGGGCATGAACCGAGCTCTGAGGTTTCGACTTCTGGCAATGTACCATTCCTAATCCTCTTTGTTTACTTCGGATGTCTTGTGCAACCTGCAGACCCAGAAATTACTGCTTTCGCTGAGTCGCTATATGATATGTCAATCAGACACATGCACACGGAACAGCTCTTGTTGAAGAGTGACCATTAATCCCTCAAGTTTTAAAGAACAAGGTGGGTCTACGGTTTATTAATAGAAAGTTCTTCAAAAACACGGTAAGTGTTTCTATTATTCTGATAAACCCCTATTATATACACTCATCAGGGGCGCCGACTTCAGCAAATTATCGAGGGGGCAGGCGTGGGAGGAGCACGTCTGTTCCTTTGTCAGGAGGAAAATAAAAATTAAAAGTGGGGCGGCAGCAAAAAGATAAACTACGAGATTCGACATATATTTTAAAACGCAATTGTAATTGCGTTTCAAAATATGCTCATTAGCATATGAACAAGGAAATAGAAATATTCTTTTGCTGAACATTGATATTTTTAAAAATGAAATTCAGCCAGCAATTTTATAAAAATATCCCGAGAGGTTTTGTTTTCAAACGTTTATCAAAAATATGAAAAATTAGTGCTGTTATACTCAAACAAAGAACAAGCGCAAAAAATAAATAGATACATACACAGTGTGTAAAGGCGCTAGAGATTATACGCTTCTGTATTTTAGTTTATTTTATTTTTCATAATTGCTTTAAATATCACGAGAAAATGTCAAACAAAATACGGGTCTGACAGTCAAGTTTCTCATCAAATAAGCGATGCTTTACATGGGAAAAAAAGTTCACTTATTTTGTTATTTATAAATTTGTCAGAAATAAATCGCTTTGGCCTCATAAGGTGGACCTTGGTCCACTTCATGAGGCCAAAGCGATTATTTAATTAAACAGAACGAAAAACATTGGGTGGGCACTGCCCCCCGAGTAAAATTAAAAGGGGTGCCAGATTCACCTTGCCTCCCTATAGTCGGCGCCTATGACACTCATTGTCATAAAAATCCGCGCACCAAGAAGGAGGAGTCGTATTGAAATGAGATTTTAGTAGTGAGATGGTACATACCAAGGACAGAAGTGATTACAATATCACAGCAGCAGGACTATTTCCCGAAAGCATACGGTACACATTCCAGTCAGCGGTAGTACCGCATCGGATTGCCTCGTGCTCAGATACATGCGGTGATACGATAGGGCGGCATGGAGTCAAAGAAATGCTATATATTATCCTGGGACAGATTTCCCCACACTTCTAGCAAATGACGCTCTAAATCCTAAACACTGGGACATGGAGAAATCTAGCGTCCTACCTGGTCCCACACGTGATCGATGTGCGAGAGATCAGGCGATCTGGCAAGTCACGGAAGCGTCGAAGCATGACGTAGACAGTTCTGGGAAAATCGAGCAGTTATCTTGTTGGAAAATGACTCCGGGCCTCCCCACCAGGAAAGGCAGCATATGTTCCTCTAATCACTGCGAAGGAAGTCCGGGTGTCATACTCGATGACTCCCCAGACAATCACGCCTGCAGTTCAGGACGTGTGCCGCTGTACAGTGAGGTTGGGATTGTAGCGCTCACCTGCGGTCCTCCATACTCTGACACGGTAGTCGTCCGTTCCCATACAGAAGCGGGATTCGTCGCTGAACACTATATACCGCCAGGTCGTAGCATTCCACGTTGCTCGCTGCTGACACCACTGCAATCGACGCCGACGATGGTCAGGTGTTAATTACAGAAAACATAAAGTCCGTCGAGACTACAGACACGCCTCTGCCAGGCGTCTGGAAATGGATCTGGCGAACACAGGAGTCCCTTGTACAGCAACAGCGTGTCTCTGGATATTCGACAAGGACATCGTTACATCACTGCGTGCCACTCCCGTGATCCCACGGTCCTCTCTGCTGGTGGTGTGTCTGTGTCTTCCGGAGCCAGTCCGTCGTGGGTGTGCCTTCCCGTGTCCATTGCACCCAACACGATCGCATCGTACTGTTCGACCGGCTCAAATGGCAGCAAATTCGGCGCTCCGGCCACCCTGCCTCCCTCATCTCGACAATGCGGCCTCGTTCACACTCCGTGAGTTGTCCGTATGCACATCAATGGTGGCTCCTCGGCATGTCTATCGCTCACCTGATTCTACGGCGGCTCCTCGGTCTGTCTATCGGATCTCACCTGCTTCTTACCGTGCACTTCGTCACGAATGTGGAGTCCCCTGCGCGGTGCCTTATAAGCCCCAAGGGTTACGATTGCAGCGCCGGTCTTCGCGCGCGCATGCGGAATCACACGAAACTTCAGTTATTTGCATGTCTCCGTAGCCATTCGCCGAGATTATTTGCATGTCCCCGTAGCCATTCTCCGAGATTCGCGTTAATTGCACGGTTTTTCTTGGTGTGCGGATTTTTATGACAATGAGTGTATATACAAACTCTTCGCAAAATAAGAAAAAAGCAGAAGCACCCCGTGAAAGTCGTTTTATCCTGCTGGAACTCCGCAGGCAAGTACCTCAGGGCCGTATACGCAAATGATAGAATAAACGAAATAACGGCCAATTACTAAATAGTGGCCTGCCGCAGCGCACGGCGCACGCACGGACAATTGTGAAAGCGCATTGCGGTTGCATTATCCTCCACAGACTGTGAGTACGCCTCGACGTCAGATCCGTTGTGACGTATACTCTAAATTAACTTTAATTTTTAGTTGCTTTCTCTATGTAAATTTGAGTTCATTCTCTTTTATCGTTTTCAACCTTAACGTTATATCTTCTCTCTCGCGGAATGAAGTTGGCAACAAGTCCGAGGTAAGAGAGCGTGACGCATGCATGTTGATAGATAAGAACTACAGATAATAATGTTGAAACAGCAGCAGCCAAAAGTGTGGTGTGGTGTTATAATCGTAAAAGTTGCGTAACCTGAAACTGTGTCTATTTGAAGGTTGCGTATTAGAGTGGTGTTATTACAAAGGGCATCCTGAAAGTAATGCCTCGTCACTCATAAGATTTTTAGCACGTCTTTTGTAAAAAAAGATCGTGCTTATGTTATCGGTTTGTCCGTCCGTCCGTCTGTACCCACGATATCTCTGGAACTATTGGTCCGATTTGAAAAAATTATTTTCTCGTTGGGAAGCTCGAAATATGAGAATGATCCTTTATTTCGATTTTTTTTACGATGTACAATTTCGCCGCTAGAGGGCGTATGTCAAATTCAAACATACCTTTTTTATTCCACATATTTGCTTCTAAACATCCGATTGAAAAAAATATTTTATCTTTCGATTCCATTTATGTCGAAGAGTATTTTAAATGTAGTTACTTTTTTCAAATTACGCATAGATTTTCCGGTAGAGGGTGTAAAAGTAAATTGCGTTTTTCCCGATAACTCTTCTTCTAAAGCTCCGATTTGAAAAAAAATCTTCAGAGGTTACACCTCCTGATGGAAAATCTTTTGAATATAATTTCTCATTTTTGGTAATAAATACTTTGGCCACCAGGGGGCGTAAGTGCTAATTTTTGTTTCTGAGGTATTTCCCATAAACTCTGAGCTTCTAAAATATCTTTTGAAAAAATTATTTCGTGGACTGATGCCACTCTCATCGGTAAACCTTTAGGAACATTTTCTTCTTAAAATAATGTATGGTTTCTACGCCAGGGAGCGTAGATGTATATTTTATTTTTGTCAATATCTCTACTTCTAGAAGTCCGATTTGAAAAATTCCTTCCTTGTTGGATATTTTTTCCAGTGTGACATGTTTTTCATATAATTCCAAAATTTTCAAGTAATTCATAGACTTTCCGCTAGGGGGCGTAAAGGTAAATTGCTTTCCCCCTATATCTCTGTTTCTAAATCTCCGATTAGAAAAATTCTTTATGTATGCACCGGATAGAGCTCCTGATGGGAAATCCTTTGCACATAATTTATAATTTTTGAAAAAAATGGTTTGGCCAACAGGTGGCGTAAGTCTTAATTTCCAATTCTGATGTATTTACAGCAAAATATGAGCTTCTAAAATCTCGATTGAAAAAAAGTCGTTTGTTGACCGATATTACCCATGTCGACAAACCTTTTAGGAACATTTTGTTCTTGAAATAATGCATGGTTTCTACGCCAGGGGGCAAAGATCTATATTTTATTTTTGTCAATATCTCTACTTCTAAGAGTCCGATCTGAAAAATTCCTTCTTTGTTGGATAGCCTTTCCGATGCGAAATGTTTTTCCTGTAAATTAAAAATTTTCAAGTAAATCATAGACTTTCCGCTAGGGGGCACAAAGGTAATTGCGTTTTCGGCGTTATTTCTGTTCCTAAAACACCGATTTTTGAAAAATTCTTCCTGAATCGCATACAAGACCTGACGGAAAATATTTTTCACATAATTTATAATGTTTGGTAAAGAATGGTTTGGCCACCAGGGGACATAGTGTTAATATCTGCTTCTGATGTATTTGTAGAAAAATCTGGGATCCTTAAAACTCGATTAATTTTTTTTTTCTTGGACCGATACCGCTCATATGGAAAAACCTTTTGAGAATACTTTTTCCTAAAATAATGCATGGTTTCCCCACCATGGGACATAAAGTCACATCTTATTTTTGTCGATATCTCTGTTTCTAAGAGTCCGATTTTAAAAATATTTTCTGTGTTGGAGAGCGTTTCCGGTGCGAAATGTTTCTCATATAAATTCATGTTTTTCTTAACGCACAAGTCTGCAACCAGAAGGCGGAAGCTCACGATTCCGTCTACAGCAATATCTGAGGGATTAAAAACCCGATTGAAAAACTCCATTGACTTTGAATAGCTTTGATAAATTTAATTTGCGTCAGAACGGATTCAAAAGACGTGCTTATTACACACCCGAAAATTCGGTGTCATCTTTCTTGCTATTTGTAGTAGCAAACTTGGTGACAAAATACTTGAACGTATTGTCAATAATGCCAGCCTATTCAAAGTATTGTCCATTTCTTTCTATATCCATCTTTGAACCATTGGTAAAATCCATTTCGGAAAAATTCCTAAGGCTGTCGTTTCACCGATGTGTTCATAGCCAGTTTAACGTCTGTCACATCGTTAAAACGTTCCCACGAAGAATGTTTTAAAAAAGGTCAAACAGGAAAATGTCTGAGGGAGCCAAATCAGGACTGTACGGAGGTTGGGGCATCACCGTCCACCCCATTTTGGCAACAGCATGTGAATTGGAATGTCACGTCTTTTCCTTCTGACAGCTCCCTTTAGCTTCTTCAATGTCTGCACATAGTGAGCACTATTTATTGTTGCAATTCCTGGACGGTGACACGAAGATCAGCTGTGATGAGGTCTTTTACCTTTTGCCTGTGGCATCTGTCACTGCAGTTGCGGATCTTCCACTCCGTTGTTTGTCCGGCACTGAACTTTCTCCCTCTCGAAACCTTTCCATCGATCTTCGGACATTACTGATATCGATTGTGTCAGCTCCATACTCCTCCAGGAGTCTTCTGTGGATTTCTGGAGCCTCACATCCCTCTTTTTCCAGGAATTCAATCACGGCTCGCTGCTTTTCTCTGTCATTCATGATCTTTATCTCCGATTCTGACAAAAAACATATTCCCACATTGGTAACATAAAAAAATACATGTCAGTGCAGTTTCATTGCAATCATCTTCAAAATTTCAAAAGTTATTAAGGAGGAGGCATTACTTTCAGGATGCCCCTTGTATATATTTAGCATTTGGAGTTAATCAAGTTTTCTGCTTACTTACTTTAGTTAATTAGAGCTGAAGTAGTACTACTGTTGTGATCAGTTCCTCAAGTATTTTGGAATATTCAAGTATAGTACGATACTGAAGGAAGAAAAGAGTTAACAGTAAGACTTCCTGAAACTTTATTTGAGTGACTTTTGTTTCACTTCGAGAGAGAGAGTAAATACCAAGAGGAAATCATAAGTAACATTCTTGAGTCTACATACGTTTCAAATAGTTAAGAACGCTACACCGTGAATAATACGAGGAGTTGAACGAGTTTGAGAGAGGAAGTAAAATTGGTCTGAGAGAGGCCGGTTGGTCAAGTTGCGGTATCGCCAGACATTTACGTCAGAGCCACGCGGCAATCAGATGGTGTTGGCGCCAATGATAGAGGAGGGCACTACCAACGTCACGTAGGCAGTGGACCGCCGAGAGTAACGACAGAACACGATAATCGAGGAATTGGAGAGCCGCACGAACAGAACCGAAATCGTCGCTCTCAACCATCCGTAGACATGCTGCGTCGTCTACAGGTACGGAAGTGGCCATCCGTTGACATGCTGCATGGTCTACAGGTACGGAACTGGCTGACGACTTCCGGCCCCGAGACTATATTCGAGGAGGCTATTCTGCTGCCTACCACTGAGCAGCGAACACCGCCGGCACCGCTTGCAGTAGGGTCGCACCCGATCAACGTGCGATAGTGTCCTGTGGCATCGTGTTGTCTTCATGGTGAATCAAGGCTTGCACTTTTTGCCGATGATCAGTGTATACTACGTGTCTGGAGACGAGCCGGACAGAGCATAGATCCCACCTTCACCAAGGAACGGCACACGGGGAACAACTGTCTGGGGAGCAGTTTCCTACAGTAGCTGGTCACCCTTGGTAATCCTCCCTATATATATCATCATCATCATTGTCAACCATTATCAATCCACTAATGGATGAATGTCTCCCTAAGTTTCTTTCACAACTGTCTCTCTTGATCCAGTCTCCTCCACGTTGCTCCGGCATGCTTCCGAATTCCATGCATTCATATTCCATGTGGTCTTATTCTGGGCCTTTTCCTGTCCGTTGGAATCCAGTCTAAAATTTCGGTTGTCCATCGATGGTCCGTCTTTCTGACAATATGTCCAGCCCATTGCCATTTCAAGGATTTTACTCTGATTACGATGTCTTCACTCTTGTCATTTTCCTTATCCGCGAGTTCCTCTTCTTATCTTTTCTGGCCACGCCAAGCATACATCTCTCCATTCATTGAATTGTCTACAGCCTCTGCATGCCCGTTTTAGTTAAAGTCCATGTCTCTGTTTCATATGTTATAACGTACAAGTTTGTCTGCGCCGGGCATCAAATCCGAGTCCTCTCTCTCCGGAGTAAGTCGCTCTCCCAACTGAGCTACGCGGACACGTGTTCTCACGGCTATCTGCTTTTACCTCATGTGCGTTCTGCGGTGAGGGTACGTCCCCCCCCGAAAGAGGGCCAGGGGCATGTTCCACGGGTCAGCAGGGACCATGTGACGCTGTAGGCGGTCATCCCATGAAGAATGTGCATTTGAGAAATACCAGACAATTTGGTGTCTGGGACGTAACATCACACTGATTTATTTTTCCAAAGCACTGAAGAAGGGATTCTCCTTTTTCCTGTCTCGCCGTGTGGAAAGAACATCACATCATTGCGAGAAACTTAACAGCCGGGTCATCCTGGAAGTTCGGGCGCCAATATAACGAACAAGTTTGACCGAGTCTCCCTCACTCCGGAGCAAGTCGCTCTCCCAACTAAGATATGAGGATATGTGCTCTCACTGCTATCTGCTTTTATCTAGCGTGCGCCCTGCGGGGCTGACACGTCACAATGTAAAACATGGACATTAAAGTAACTGGAAATGTAATGAAACTGCAATTCAATTTGCACCTAAATATGAATATATATTTCCGTTGTATGAAGTACAGTATCTTACAGTTGTTACATCAAGCATTGAGGCCATAGACCGAAGAACCAAAACATTATGACCACCTGCCTGACATGATGCTCGACCTACATGTCCAGCCAGAACAGTTCGGCAAAGCACGGACGCTACAGGATTTCTAAAGGTATCTTGTGGTATCAGGTACCAACACGTTATCAGCAGATCCTTTAACTCTTGTAAGTCACGTGGTTGAACAACCGAAGATCGGATTTTCTGTTCCAACACAAACCACAGATGCTCGATTGAATTGATGTCTGGGGAATTTGGTGGACAGGATAATAACTGGAAGCCTTCCTCGTGTTTCGCGAACCCTTCTCGAACAGCCCGAGCAGTGTGGCATGGCGCATTATTCTTCTGAAAAAATGTCCTACTAGAGGGGAGTACCATTGCTGTGAAATGATGCACCTGGTCTGCAAAAATGTTTAGATGGGTGGTAGTCGCCATTTTTTCCTATATGAATGCCTGCAACCAGGATTTCCCAGAACAAAAGCATAGCACTTCCACCACAGGCTTATTTTCGTCCCACGGTGCATCCCGGTACCCGAACTTCCCGCGGGTAAACGACGCACAGGAAACGAGATTCATCGGGCCACACGACTTTCTTCCAAACATTCAAAGCCCAATTTTGAAGAACAATCCTATTGCGTTAATACAAGAAGTTGCACAGTCATCCAAAGAAAGGAAGGACTTCGAAAGGTCATCTTTTGACATGGTGAAGAGCTGATGTCCCATTTCCTTACAAGTCTTCAACATCTTGAAAAACATTTCCTTTTAAGGTGAATCCACCGAAAATCTTTGCCTTGTATTTCCATTGGGCAAACTTCTGTTGCCATTTTTTCACAATTCATGCGTTCCGAAGAATGAAAATTTACCCATCGATAAAAATAACTTCATATTATAGCCTAGTATACTTAATATTTCCTAAAACTCAACCATAATTATATTAAAATTCAATGCCTTTCCTTTGGTGGTGTTGAGACTAGAAAATAGATGGCGCGACCTGTACATTGATAACGTCAGTAGACAAATAAATCTTAGATTGATTAATTATGGCTAACTTTTAGAAAATATTAAGTATACTAGGCTATAATATAAAGTTATTTTTATCGATGTTCAAATTTTCGTCCTTGAGAACGCATTAATTTTGAAGAAAATGGCTGCAGAAGTTTGCCCATTGGAAATACAGGGCAAAGATATTAAGTGGATTTACCTTAAAGGCAGCTTTAACCCCTTAAGCGGACGATGCACGAAAAACAAATGATGCCCCACACTTTCTGCGCTACCCAGACAGAAATGTTCACATAGCTGCCGGGTTTTACGAAAGCTACAGGAAAACAATTCCTTTCGCCTTCTCATCTGAAAAGTACTGACCATAAACCCCCGACAACCAACCTTCATCAGTGCTCGCCATAGCTCTGATGATACGAACTCCCTTCTAGTCCTTTGTGCTCTGCTTCATGACCCAAAGTATAATGGGGAACCTCTGACCCGAGCATCATGCCATAGTCGAAACAAGTGACGCAAACATCTTCTCTCTCCTTTCTCAGGATCGTAACTATTATTACAGCCTTTTCAGCAGGTAATCAGTCGGAAAGGTTTAGTGTCAATCTTCTTCATAAATTACCAGTTTGAATAAAAAAGCTAAAGGGGAAAGCAACGCTTTCCGATGCCCAGGATTACTCCCAACCGCGTTCTACCCAGTTATTAGACACCGAATATATTTGTTCGAGATGATTTCACCCAATTTTGCTGACCCCGAGTTAACTCGATCCAGCCGGTTAAAGGGTTAATTTAGGGAATAGAAAATGATCGAGTACACACATTTTCGTGTTAGAAACTGCTCTACACTGACTGCTCTGGGTGCGGGCGCGTTATCGTGAAGAAGGAACCACAGCCCGTATTTTACGCTTTCCAACAGTAGGTTGAAGAAGCGTATATGCTACAGCTTTGTCCGTCTGTCCGTCCGCACGATAACTCGCATAAAAATTGTTCGATTTCGACGAAATTTTAGTATGTGGTAGGCGACCATCTGGGGACGAACCCTATTGAAAATGGACGAAATGAGGTCAAAGTTCAGGGCATAAGAGCGGGATCCATTCCATTGTCCTTGTGCATCATAACTTACGTAAAAATGATTCGACTGCGACAAAACGTAGTCACGTTGTTCCGGAGGTATACTGAACCGGATCTGTTGAATATCATCAAAATGGTGTCAAAGGGCAGGATCCACAGGAGCGAGATTTATTTCACAACTCTTATCCTAATAACTTGACTAAAAATGCTTCTATTGCGACAAAACTTTAGTATGTTGATACTGAACTGGATCTGTTGAATATCATCGAAATGGGATCAAAGGTCAGGACACAGGAGCAAGATTTATTTCACAGCCATTATTCTCATAACTTGAGTAATGATTTCTGGTATGTCGGAAAGCGTATCATAATCAATGCATTGCATGATTTTACTAACATGTTGTACTTGGGCCTGACCCGAACAATCTTCTTCCATAATCGTTTCAAAATGGATGTGTAAGTATCACCAGTTACAGTTGTACCTTCAGGAATGAACTCGTGATGCAGGATTCCCTGGCTGTTGTAAATCATCAGGCATTGTCTTGATTTTGGACCTGTAACCTGATCTTTCCTTTGGCTGACTGTAGCGACTTCCAATCAGCAGTCTGACGCTGCGTTTCAGGATCATAACGAAACCACGATGTCTCTTCACCTCCTACAATGCTTTGGAGAAAATTTGCATAGTTTCTGCAGTCTCCAGGATGTATTTTAACGTACTCCACTCGTACATGTTTCTGGTCGTATGACAAAGTATGCGTAACAAAACGAGCACAAACTTGTTTCTCCCCAAATCTTGTGCTAAAATTTGGCGAATCGTCTCCTTATCAACACCGAGCTCACATTCCAGCATTATCAAGGTCACAGAAAAATCGCGTTTGTCCTTTCGCCAACTTTTTCAATGAGTTCGGACGTATGCACTGAAACCGGGCATTCGTACCTTTCGTCATTTCCGAAATCTCCCCGCCCGTCCTTGAAACGTACATAACATCGGAATATTTGTGCACCAGATATGCAATTACCCCCATACACATCACGCACCAATTTAACAGTCTCTGACGCAGTTTTGCCGATTTTCATACAGAAACGGATACTTTGCTTTCTTCAGCGTGACCGAGTGGTGACAATGTTCTTCCACCGAATTACGTCGTACACGGCGTATATAACCATATGCGCAATTCTCACGCAAACCCTGTTGCCACCGCATAGCTGATAAATGACTAATCAAATAACCATGCCTTCCCGACACGTGTGTTTTACCAGAGTTATTTAAAAAAATCAGTCACATTACTTAATTGCCACACTGCTTATGAATTTTTTCGAAAATCAGCTTAAAATGGCTTTTAACAGAAAATGCTATTTTAAAAGGTGTGCTAACACGAGTAATACTTTTGTTTTTTATCTAAAAAAATTCGCCTTGAAAAAACAGAAAATCCACAGAGAAAAATTATTTATACACGGGTAAGCCAAAAGTCCCTGTTCACCTGACGTACTGCGATAAGAAATCTGTAAAGTGTACTTACTGCGCACGTACATGCAATGCTGTGAATGGAGAATGTTCGTATGTTTGGCGCGGGGTTACGCGCATCCTGTCGTATGACCTTGAAAGACGCAACCGATATTTCCGGCTTATGGCAGTTTTTTTTTTTTTTTTTTTTTTTTGATTGGAGGTTTAACGACCACCGTGAGCAACTCAATGGGCTATAAGCAGTCGCCCGTCCCTAATTTAGGGTCACTGGTTCCAAGGAAGGGAGAGAGCCAGTGCCGTAAGACAAACACAACATCCATGCCTCACCGGGATTCGAACCCGCACCCCTTACGGACGAACGATCAGAGGCCAGCGCCTTAGACCACTGCGCCACCGGGGCGGCCGTATGGCAGTGATTGAATCAGTCAGTAGTGAGGCGTCGTATCACCACAAAAGGGCGCAATGCAAAAGAGCGATGCCTCAAACGGGTCCACGTCAAAAGTGCGATTCGTCAAAAGGGGGCACGACAAAAGGGCGAAGCGACAAAAGGGCGAAGCGACAAAAGAGCGACACGATAAAAGGGCGAACCCACGGACATGATACTTTTCTACTTCAGACATAAGATTTCTAAAAGATACTATTTCAAAAAAAAGCACCGGAGTCCCTTTGAGCAAATTACATATTTCTTTGTGTATTCAAGTCCCAACTGAAATCAAACGTTTCATCCTATATACACTGCTGGCCACCCAAAATGCAATACCAAGAAGGAAGCATCTAATTGGCCTGAAATTCGCAGCATGCGTCGCCCGCGAGAGGACATGCAAAAGATTAGCATTGCAGGGCATATGCAAATCACGTGCGCCCGTCACGCCACCGAGAAGCACAATAAGAAGGGTGCCCAGAAAGCGAGGTGTATGTAGTGGAAGTGTGATGTGCTGCCGGACCTCTGCGTGGGAAGCTTCCTCATGCGTCGTCGCAAAATACGGCAGTCATTCCAGCACGCTTCGGAGTTCGACAGGGGAAGAATAGTGGCTTATCGCGACAGCGGTTTATCTTACCGAGACATCTGCGCCCGTGTGGGACGACATCCAGCCACAGTGAGGCGAGTATGGATTCGGTGGTGCAGGAGGGACGGACGGACCGACGTGAGCGATTGCCGCAGCCGCGGCACACCACAGAACGAGAGGACCAGCATGTTGTGCTGCGGGCGTTGACGGCTCGCACCGCCACATCGCGAACGTTAGCACATGAATTAGGGTGTGTTGCGCAACAACCTGTGTCACCACGTACCGTTCGACGTCGTCTGCAGGAGCGGGGACTTGTCGCACGGCGCCCATTTCTCCCATTACCATTGACGTTAAACCACCGGTGAGTGCGGCGGCAGTGGGCCGTTGAACGCCGCACCTGGACTACGGAATGGCACGACATTGTCTTCTCCAACAAATGCTGCTTCTGCCTGCAATACCACGATGGTCGGTTTCACGTGTGGCGGCACCGCGGCGAGAGACTGTATCACACCTGCATTATGCATCGCCATATCGGTCAGTCTACTGGCGTTATGGTTTGTGGCGCAATTGGATAAGACACTCGCACCCCTCTGGTACGCATCGCCGGTACACTCAACAGCCACCGCTACATCCCGAAGTTTTGGAGCCTGTAGTCCTCCCATACCTGCGGGACCTGCCAGCGGCCACGTTTCAACAGGACAATGCGCGCCCGCACGTGGCACGCATCGTACAACAATTCTTCACGGCCCACCAGGTGTCACTGCTCCCGTGGCCCGCCTGTTCTCCCGATATGTCGCCCATCGAGCACGTCTGGTCGCTGATCGGCAAGCGAGTGGCCCGGCAAGCACCACCCGCCGTTACGCCTGATGAATTGTAGCAACGTTTGAAAGCAGCCTGGACCGACATAACCCAAGCCCACAACCAAAGCCTCTTTCGTTCGATTCCGCGGCGTGTAGCGGCCGTTATTGCCAGCCATGGGGGCCGCACGAACTATTTATGTCTGCGTGTTCCACAAGTCGCACGGGCCTGTAAGCTCAATCGTTTCAGCTTTGTATCTGTTGTTATGTGTCCAGTAAATCTGGCTTTGCTATCTCGTGTCCTTCTTGGTGTTGCATTTTGGGTGGCCAGCAATGTCTTTCTAAACGATGTTATTTCCAAAAAGATGTGTGGCAGCTTTTCTGTGTGGCGGTTTACCGGCAAGCCCTTTTCTGAATCTGAATCAGTCTTACTATAATTCTATTGTTTGACTGAACACCATAGCTTTGAAAGATCTACAATTTTACGGCAACTTGGTTCCCATGCAACTTGTATATGCCCCTGTAACGTCGTTGCAACAGAAGGGTACCAATTTCCAGGGTACGGGTTTTCCGGTTACCACGTTGACCAATCTCTAGGATACGAATTTGCTGTTTTCCTAGTGGGAAACTCGTCCATGAAAGTGCTGAAAAACTGCTGAAATTTTGTATTTCAGACTTCAGTTGCCTTACAATATTCTACAAAAGACAAACCGGCAAGGGTAACTGGTTGTTTTTGATATAGATAATTTTTATGCTGCACAATAATAAATATGGACAGGTTTCACGCTTATATGCATTCTTATTGTACATTTACAATTTTGTGCTTCACCTACAAACCTTTTTATAGGATCTTAGGATGCATTTGTAATACAAAATATGTCACGTCTGATTTCAGTTGGGATTTGAGTACCCAAAGAAATAAGCAATTTACTCAAAGGGCTCCTGGGGCCTTTTTTACGCTTTCCAACCGTAGGTTGAAGAAGCGTATATGCTCCAGCTTTGTCCGTCCGTCCGCACGATAACTGGCGTAAAAATGGTTCGATTTCGATGAAATTTTAGTATGTGGCAGGGGACCACCTAGGGACGAACCCTATTGAAAATGGGACATATGGGGTCAAAGGTCACGACGTAGGAGCGGAATCATTCCATTGCCCTTTTGCATCATAACTTGCGTAAATATGGTTCGATTTCAATGAAAGTTTACTATGTGGTAAGAGACCGCCTGGGGACAAACCCTATTCAAAATGGGTGAAGTGGGGTCAAAGGTCAGGACATAAGATCGGGATGCATTCCATTGCCCTTATGCATCATAACTTGCGTAAAAATGGTTCGATTTCGATGAAATTTCAGTATGCAGTAAGGGACCACCTGGGGACGAACCCTTTTGAAAATGGACGAAATGTGGTCAAAGGTCAGGACATAGGATTGCGATCCTTTCCATTGCCCTTATCCCATATTATTAAGGTGGTCGTCAAGTAATTTTGCTTCCTATACTTCCAATGGAAAAAGTTTTGTACACATTTCCTTCACAATTAATGTGTTCCCAAGGATGAAAATTTGAACATCGATTAAAATAACTTCATGTTATAACTTGGAAAACTTAATATGTTCTAAAAAATAACCATAATCATATTAAAAATAAATAACTTTTTTTTTGGTGGTGTTGAAACCAGAGAAAAGATGGCGCGACCTGTACTTTGATGACGTCAGTGGGCAAAAAAATGTTGGATTGCATAATTACGGTTATGGTTTAGAAAATATTAAGTATTCCAAGTTATGAAATGAAGCTATTTTAATCAATGTTCAAATTTTCATCCTTGTGAACGCATTAATTGTCCAGAAAAAAGATGACGCGACCTGTGTTTTCATGACGTCAGTAGACAAACAAATGGTTAATTGCATAATTATGGTTATGTTTTAGAAAATATTAAGTATTGCAAGTTATAAAATAAAGATATTTTAATCGATGTTCAAATTTTCATCCTTGGGAACCAACGAGTTGGGAACACATTAATTGTGAAGGAAATGTGTACAGAAGTTTTTCCATTGGAAGTATAGGAAGCAAAATTACTTGACGTCCACCTTAAAGTAGCAATTCTTCTACGTTTGTATGTACATTTTATTTTGAAAAAAGCTCTAAGAATTTTGATGAAAGTCGTTAACCTACCGTTTTCTGGTACTAGAAATCGATTTAGCTTGATCTCGACTTTAGGAGAATTCGTTCAGTGAATTAAATAACCACCCCGAATTATAATGTATTTAGTGATGGCGTTGTTCCATTATTCCATTAATGTTACCAATGCTTAGAAATCTTATAACGTCACAATATCGCCGCGTTTGAGAATGTTGGCACGCGGTCACGCCATCTGTCTCATTACGTCACGCGTTGTGTGTGGATCCTATTAAAGTTTTATGACGTCATACTCTTGCGAGCCGAGGCTGGCGAGAAAGACAGGCTTCGGTGCGAAAGGGCATCGACGAGATCACGTGACCAACTTAGTGCTGTTGCCTCTGCTTGCGGCTGACGACAGCAAACGGTGACCGAGTAGAGTAGAGAGCTATATTTTCCAACACGCAGCGAATATAAGGTGGCACATCTAATCATTGCATATTAATTTAAAACTATTACAGAAGAAAACGTTTAAAAGGAACATTATTAAAATGGGAGTTCTACTGAAGTTAATCGTTTAACACTACTGAATTAATTTTTTTTTTCGTTTTCCGTGTAGTGTGGATTTTTGCGTTTAGCCGTTCCTTTAGCAAAGTCGTATCAAGAGACATATTCGACAGTTTTGTTGCTCGATTTAATGAAATTAACTATATTTTCTTCGTTGTCCGTGTAGTTCATTTTTTTTCTTTTTGCCTTTATGATTTTCTAGCAACAATGAAAAGCAAATTCGTTTAATAAATAGCGTACAGAATATAAATAGCAAACGGAAAACGTCAAGCGAAATCATATTGAGATCGAAGAAAAAGTGTTCCCTCATATATATATATCTGGCTAAAACGTTCCTTACTAAATTAAAAAAAGTTATATTTTTTTCTTGTTCTGGAAAAAATATTTTTTTTTATATTATTGCATGTATTTTGTTTAATGGGGTTATTTCTAGGGCAGTGCTTCTGTACACTAAAAGTACATAATTTGGAAATAATTCCTTCTTAAAAAAAATGCTTAGGATCCCTTTTAATACAAATCATCTCTGTGCATTACAGTTTATTTAACTTATTTCTACTTGGGGGAAGAAAAAAATTAATCCTTATCTGTATATATTTCAACACTTTAAAATTATGTGACAACACATTCTGGCACAAGCTATTTTCTTGGTAATTGAAAAAAAAGTTGAATGAAGGACACTGTCACAAAAAATGTTCTCATTGTTTTGTAAAAAATTAATGCAAGAACTTTTTTTCATAAAATTATTCATTTTTGTCACTATTAAATTTTCCTTTCATTTGTAAATTTACAATTACTATAATTGAACACCGTTAGGTAAGCCAAAAATAAAAAAAACTATTTCCATACTAGAATTTAATTCAAACTATAGCTCAGTAAACAGAATTCTTGCTCACCATTAACAGAAATTTAATTGCATTATGAGCCAATAAGCAATCTGAAATTGCAGATTTAGTGCTACTGACTAACTCTTTCATACCAGAAAATTTGAAAAATTCATCGCCGTGGAGCAGGAAGCGAACCTGCATTTCCCGATTTCCATTCGAGCATGCTACCGTTACACCATCCAGGATGAGGAAGTCCCAAATATCCGAGTGATTTAATCTGAATAATCACAGATTTTCGCCAGTCAAAGCGAGCCCTGCTTCATCGTAGCTCAGCTATTTAGAGTCAGGTCGATGCTTAGCAAATTCCCAGTTATTCAGGTAAACATTGGGAAGAAATATTTCTTCTTATTATACATGGGAAATATATCTCTATAAGTAATCTGAAATCACATATTTACTGTTACGTAACTGAAATCAAACGATCGTCCATGGAATGAAAACATGTCACCTTTCCAACAAGGAAGACGTGAAAAGTCCAACTGTCTGTGTGCGGGAGAGGTCATGGCGACTGTGAATCTGTTGTTTACACAGAATTTCTGTCAAAAGAGACGACCATCAATAGTGACTCATATTGCCAAACACTATTAAATTTGCGAAATTCAATTAAGGACAGATGCCGGGATAAGTTGAGTGAAGGTGTCATTCTGCTGCCCAACAACGATACGCAGCACGGAAAACAAAGGGAACTGCTGCAGTCATTCAAGTCGGAGGTGTGGCAACATCCACCTTACTGCCCCAACTTATCCCCATGCGGCTACCATTTGTTCGGTAAAATAAAACAGGACCTTAGTGGACAACGATTCCCAACAGATGAGGCTGTGAAAAGTGCGGTCCTTAACTAGTTGCACCAAACTGGACTTTTTCTGTACAGGTATGGGAAAGTTAATCACACGTTCCAATAAATGTTTACAGTCCTTAGGCGACTATGTCGAAAACTGAATTAATGTTGTACCTTTAAACCAACATACATCCCCTGAGTATATCTTTGTTTGATTGTTTTATTCAACAGTGTAACTAACTTTTTGATCCACCCTCATATTATTAAAGCACTTTGCTGCAATTCAGAAATCCAATTTTTAGTTTGCTTTAAAAATTAGCATAAATACTACATTTGAAAAAAGTATCAACTTACCTACTGGCTATCAATTTGTCTTGTATCTTCAAGCGGAACGAAGTAAAAATACTATTAAAAATAAACAAATGGGTCCATTTTTTTACATAAATGTACCTCAAATGTCTGTTTTAAATAGTTTGAAAGAAGGAAGTTATCACAAGCTGCAACTGTATTCAGCTTCAGATTGTTTACCCCAACTTGCCTTATGTGATAGAATCTGCAACAAAGTTATAGATACACACAACAAAATAAATAAAGAATTCTTGCTAACCAATGGCAGAGATTAAGACATCTGTTTCAAATAGTTTGAATCATCACAAGTTACATCAAAATTATCTCAGCTTTAGATCCTCCTGTATGTGTTACCATCTGAATATTTTATGTATGAGTTGTGTCCATTATTTTCTTTACCTAAAATCTACTTTTGTAATGTTCATACCTAACTGTGATCTACTTTTTTTATAAAACATATTTGATATCACATTTTGGATTAGATGACAACATTTCAACAGTATAAATAATTATTTCCCACACATTTCTAAAGGAATTAAGCACAATTGGTTAGCAGTTTTTCATAACACTAGGGAATTTATACATTTTACTAACATTCTTTACTAGAAGCCAAATTTGCTCATTATGGTAAAATTAAATTTTTACTTTCAATATACCTACTATAAATGTCAAGCTAAGCACTAGTACACAGACACAACAGTGCTGAGACGGGCCGAACCCGAACCGGGTGCTGGCTGCGTAATACTTACTGGAGTTCGAGCTTGGAGAGAGGGGAAGAATTTTCTTCCTTTTTTTTTTTTATGTGATTTTATATGATTTAGCACACGAGGCTTTTTTTACACTTTCTAGTTGTTAAAGAGAATTCTTCAGCAACTGGGTCTAAATGGGGAGTAGGAATTCTGCAGGGCTATCCATTCCGGGCTTGGATGACAAAATACCATAGGCCATGAATTACAGGATTTCTGCCAAGGATAAGTTTTAAGAAGTATAGATAGTAGATAGCAAGCTGACGGAATTTTGCTCCCTACCTCAAAGGGGCAGCTCCCTGCTAATTCTATTGAGCAACATACGACGTAGTTTGTTGTGCCACCAGATGTTTCCTGATACACCCCCCCCAAAACATTTCAGGAAGAAATGAATGGTTAAAGAAACTATAGAAATATATAGACATCCCTTCCCCACTCTACAGTTGAGAAAGACATCGGTTAATTGCATGGGTAGGAAAGAGTGGAAGTTTGGAAGACTTTTTTAATGCCTATACAGGTTAATCATAGTTTTCGGGCTCGTTCGGGTTGACATACTTCAGGCTCGGGCTCTTAAAATTGAGCCCGAACTCAGCTTTGACACACACACAGTAACACTTCAGTTAACTTCACACAGGTGTTTTTATCAAAAATTTTATGGCAATGAAGTCATAGTGGCAAGTATGAAAAATAAGAGAAATTTCCTGGAATTTTTTAGTACAATATTAAAACGCAAACAAAAATGCTACAAT
Organism: Macrothele yani; assembly: GCA_039090855.1. Taxonomy (NCBI): domain Eukaryota; kingdom Metazoa; phylum Arthropoda; class Arachnida; order Araneae; family Macrothelidae; genus Macrothele; species Macrothele yani. The sequence continues at coordinate 36,027,390 of CM077011.1, forward strand.
ATTACTGCTAACATTTATTAATCTGGAAATAAGTGACATGGAACTCTTGACGGGTATGGTGTCTTTGAGGGACTAGCCAGACCCCATTACGTGAAAGAGTACAGCATCATCTTCCACGGAAAGAAAATAGTCCATAGATTTTCAAATGAATTTGGACTGATGAAATCAAAACTGCTATTAAAATGAGGACCTCTGGCCCATTTTGCTGTGAAACGGCTTGGCAAATTAAGATGCATATCTTGGGATAGGAGAATATAAAAAAGGTATATCACAGGCACATTGTGTAAGACGGGCAACAACTGCACAAACAATATTAGTTCCAATTTGAAAAAAAAAAAAAAAAAAAAAAAAGACCACCACCAAAAATTAAATACAAATCTTCAGTACATAATGCCACCACCACTCAGCATCACTATGTGATGAAGCAGAAAAAAGATCAGAAATATGTTACGAGACACGCTAACTGAAGTACTGCTTCCTGGTATACAAGTTTCAAAGATAACTTTTCAGAAATGTTATCTTCATTTACTACAGACGAAAAATACATTTCAATGCTTTAACCAACCTCGCTAAACACTTTACATGCATATAAAATATTTGATAAGTTTGAACTCTTTTTCCTATCTCAGGACTTTGTGCACACTATGCACTAAGGAAAGACACGGAAAACTGAGCGTTCAGACTTTCAACTTCTTAATTTTTCTTTCACATGATTTCAAATCATTTCGGTTATCATGTTTGGCTTTTACTAAGTTGTTCAAGAGTATTTTGCAGCTGAGGAGTTATGTTTTCCTATTTAGTTTTCAAGCTACTCATACACAAACATTCAACAGAAAATGAATAAAAAAATCTAAAATCAGAACTTTGTTTAAACATATGCAGCAGATTTTGTATAAGACAATGTTTGTCTTATACAAAATCTGCTGCATACATTACTTTGGTATGGCAAAAGTTGTAACAGTCTCCTTTTCGCTTCTATAATTTGACTTGCAGCCACTGACACCGTGGCATGGCAATTCCTCTAAAAATCATTATACCTTTTAATACAAGTGAAGAACTAGATATGAAATTTTTAATCGAAAGTAGTTCCCTATGTTTTGTACAGTTAGAATAAAATTGATCATGCAGTTTTTCAACATAATCTGTCGACACTGTTCAGACAGCTTTAGTAAATTCAATCAGACAAATGCTATATCACAGTTGCATTAAGTTACGAAATTAAAAAATGTCCTCTTTAATTCAGAGACACATTACAATGCAACAGTTCAAACATTAATTTCATAAAGAAAGGGCTAACGATTGTTGGAGATGCAAATGTTATACAAATTTCGAAGGCTAATTACCTGAAAAGTTGCCCTGATTTCTGGTAATATTCAAGCTCTATGTGAATCGGCATTGGCAAAAAATATTAATTATTCTATTTGAAATAAGAATTCAATACCACAGAATAACTCACTTCTTTATACTTCACTATTCACGAGACATGAACAGATTTCAACACGTGTGAAACTAAGATCTACTCATTAAACCTATAACTATCACTAAAACTAAATAAAACGTTTACTAAGAATTAACCTTATCTTAGAAATATACAAATACCTACCTCACAAAACTATACGTGTATCCAAATGACAATAAACGGAACACTCACTCAATACAAATAACTATGAACAAACGATGCAATGGCTGTTCAACCGATTGACTTGGCGACAGCACTAAGTTGTGCACGTGACTATTTCGCACCGTAGCCTGTCTTTTTCGTCAGCCTCGCTTGCGAGCATATGGTCGCTATTCCCATCTGCCTCATTACGTCACGCGTTGTGTGATTGTGTCCGCCTGCACAATAACTCGCGTAACAATCGTTCGATTTCGATGAATTTTTAGTATCTGGTAGGGGATCACCTGGAAAGGTACCCTATTTAAAGTGAACGAAATGGGGTCAAAAGTCAGTACATAAGAGCGGGATCCATTCCACTGCTGTTATGCGTCATAACTAACGTAAAAAAGGTTCGATTTCGATGAAATTTTAGTATGTGGTAGAAAACCACCTGGCGACAAACCTTATTGAAAATGGGCGAAATGGGGTCAAAGGTCAGGACATAGAAGCGGAATCACTTCCATCGCCATTGTGCGTCATAACTTACGTAAAAATGCTTCGATTTGAATGAAATGTTAGTATGTCGTAGGGTCTTGCCTGGGGACGAATTCTATTGAAAAAGGGCGAAATGGGGTCAAACGTTAGGACACAGGAGCGGGATCTATTCCATAGCCCTTATGCATCATAACTTACGTAAAAATGCCTCGATTGCGACAAAACTTTATCATGTTATTTCGGAGGTATACCAAACCGGTTCTGTTGAATATCATCGAAATGGAATCAAAGGTCAGGGCACAGGACCGAGATTTATTCCACAGCCATTATTCTCATAACTTGAGTGATAACTTGAGTAATGATTTCTGGTATGTTGGAGAGCGTATTATAATCAATGCATTGCATGATTTTACTAACTTGTTTAAAATAACATCGTCTAGAAAGCCTTCTGTATAGGTTGCACTTTAGTACAAACGATGTCACGTGCACGTTCGATTGGGGTTTGAATACACAAAGAAATAAGCAATTTGCTCGAAGCTTTCACGGTCCATTTTAGAAATATCTTTTTGAAAGCACTCCCTGTAGGTTAGTGAAGAACAGAAAAGTTAACGTTTGCTTTCAGTTGGGATTTGAATATACAATGAAATAAGCAATTTGGAAATTTGTTATATCTTCTTAACGTTTCTTCCAAATGTTTTAAATAGTTCTCCGAGTTTTGTGAATCGTTAGTGCTAGTAGTCGGACTCCCTTCTGTCGCAACACCCTTTTGTCGTACCGCCTTTTTGTCGCATCGCTTGTGACGTGCCTGCCCAGCAGGACGCACACGACATAAAGGCAGATAGTAGCGATAACGAACGTCCGCGTAGTTCAATTGGTAGAGCGACTTATTCCGGAATGAGGGGACCCAGGTTCGAGCCCCGGCGTGGACCAAAAATGGCAGAGAAATTTACTTCGTTATAATGGCGTCCGAACTTCCCAAATGACCCGGCCGCTCAAGATCTCGCAATGGTGTGATTTTCTTTCTACACCGCGAGATAAGAAAACTCAGAGAATCCCTTCTCCAGCGCTTCGAAAAATATATATGTGTGACGTTGCATTCTACACACTAGATTCACTGAGAGTTCTCAAGTGCACATTCTACTCCGGATGGCTGCCTGCAACGATTCATGGTCACGGCTGACCCGTGGGCCATGCCCCCGGCCCTCTTTCGATGGGGGAGATGTGACGTGCCTGCCCAGCAGGACGCACACGACATAAAGGCAGATAGCAGCGATATCGAACGTCCGCGTAGCTCAATTGGTAGAGCGACTTATTCCGGAAGGAGGGGACCCGGGTTTGAGCCCCGGCGTGCACCAAAATGACGGAGAAATTTACTTCGTTATACGCTCTTTTATCGTGCGCCCTGTTGTCGGATCGCCCTTTTTTCGCGCGCTCTTCTGTCGTGTAATCATGAGGTGTCACATTGGCCAGTTGAACATGGTGTTGTCGCTTGATGGTCGAGTGTTTCTGATTGAACATGTGTTCCGTAGTGGAGGTGAATACACGGACGAAGTGAAACGTAAGTACAGTGAAAAATTTTCCGATACTGAAGCACCCCATCGCAATGTAGTGAAGCGGTTAATTGAAAACTTTCTTAAAACAGGATCAGTGAGAGATGCTCCGAGAAGCGGTAGGTCACGGGTGTTAACAGGGGAAAAAGGTGGAGAATATTTCCGTTCTCATCACTAAAAGTCTAAAGAAATCGGTTTGAAAATTGGCACAATAAGCAGGTGAGTCGTACAGCAGCACCCGTACAGGGCACTGAAGAGGCGACTGCAGCTCTACCCGTACAAAATCAGAACAGTGCATGAACTGAAACACGAAGACTAAGATAAGCGTGTGGAGTATTGCAGATGGGTTCAAGGACTTCATAATTGACAACGGAGAGGATATTCTGGACGTCACGTTTTTCTCCGATGAGGCATCAGCCAAAACAGTACCATGTGGTCTTCCAATAATCCATCAGATACACGAAATGCCATTACATAATCAGAAGATTGATCACAAAAGATTGATCATATAATGACATGATCACGAAATGTCATTACATGTTGGGTGTGTGGCATGCGATATCTCGAAGACGCATAATTGGGCCCATATTCTTTGAGGGGAGCATAAACGGAGCAAGGTATTGTGACAATATCCTGTACCCATTCATCGGGCACTTAAACGAGGCGGAAGTTGGTAATGGCTACTTCCAGTAGGATTCCGCTACGTCCCATTCTGCTCATGTATCCATGGCGTTCTTGACTGTTATGTTCGGAAGCAGGATCATCTCCAAAGGCCGCAAAGTTTGCCTGATCTCACGCCTCCAGATTGTTATTTGTAGGGTTTACTGAAAAACGCGGTTTACAAGAACAATCCCTGTTCTCTGCCGCAATTACACGAAGCTATCACCATAGTAATCAGCAGCATTTCTCCGTTGGACCTGTCACGTGTCTTTGAGAACATGTTGAGACGCGTGGATGCATGGCTACACACAGGAGAGGGCCATTTCCAGCATTTATTGTAGCACGTGCACTTGTAGTAGTTGTACGTGTATTGTCTTGCCAGGTGCACGGTGACTTTTGGCTCACCTTGTATTAGTGGCATTTAATTTCTATGTGCCATTCTTGAATTGAAAGATCGACATCATTATTTTAGCACAGTATTTTGCTGCGTTTTCCTTTTTAGCTGCAGCTAGTTTCTTTCAGAAACCGTTAGCTTAAAATATACTTTATTTCATTCATTGAAATTCTGATAAATAACGAATATTAAACGACTCCGAGGTTCACTTCCATTGCTTCAAATGGAAGATGATGCTTCTTATAAAATTTAAATATATCTTGGAACATGATCGTGAGACGTGTGCGCCTCCGTAATTGTAGTTGAGGTTATGTGCGTGAACTAGCCTCCTTCCTAATTTAAGAAACTTCGCTCTGTTTTTGAACCTTGAGCTTCGTATGTAACTATATGATGAATGTAGGCTTAGAAATTTTCCACTGTATGCATGGATAGTTAACTAGCAGTACGGCACGAAACTCTCAAGCTGGAAAACAGAATTTATCGATCCTTTGTGTGCACGCCACCTGTTAAATATTTCTGCTTTCCAATCAGGCCTATCTCCTAGAGAAGCTGCTCCTTGTTGGATGGTCATTGGTCGATGAGGTCACGTTCTTCTCGAAGAACATTCCAAGCACGTGAAACTGAATCGAAACTCCCCGAGGCACTGTATATATTGATATCTGGGACGAGTTTACGCTATCAACTATCGAAAGTTTGTTCCTTTGGAGGAGCACATATTCAAGTACTATCATACCTGAACTTCCCTTTGATTTACGTGCTGTTGAAACATCAAAGTGCATAATCTGCAGCTCAAAATATTATGTATTATTCGCCTATATTCATGGGATTACTCTAAATGAATACATATTCTTAAAAGCTTTTGCTGTGTAATTTACCTACCGTGTCAAGTGGAATTCAAAGCATTTTCGTTGCTAGACCGGCAAATAACAAGAAACCACCTTCAAGAAAAATTTGCATGGCATGAAATGTTATGCAAAGGTTAAACTTTTAGGAGAAGAATTGCGCAAACTAAGACTTGTGCTCACACAGGGTGAGTCAAAAGTCGCAGGACACCCTTGTAGTTCAGAAAGGAAAGAGAAAAAATACCTGAATACCCAAGCGAAGAATGGGTGTGAAGACCTATCGTTTTGGCTGTTTCGGAACATGGCCGCCATCTTGAAATCCACCATATTGGATCAGGGTCAATTTTTTCAAATGGTAAGAGTGTTATGTTGCATATCAAGCAAGACTAGAATTTTCTCAGAAATTGATTGCCGTAATCAGATTTGACATATTTCTTGTGGTTTACAAGTTATCAACTTTTGAAAGGAACTAGGCCTAGGGCTTATGAATTAATTAGCGATTCCGAAAAATAAATCTGTAACCACAATATTAAGCATGTAATATAACATGCTGCCCCGGTGGCGCAGTGGTCTAAGCAATGGCTTCTGATCATTCGTCCGAGACAGATCGGGGTTTGAATCCCGGTGAGGCATGGATGTTGTGTCTGTCTTACGGCACTGGCTTTCTCCTTCCCTGGAACCAGTAGCTTTAAATTAGGGACGGGCGACTGCTTATAGCCGATTGAAAACCTCCAATCAAAAAAAGAAAAAAATGTGACATTATTTTATATTCTTTGGACCACTGGCACTTTCATACAACATCGAAGACAGAATCTGAACGGATGAGATTTGTTTCGCACGAGTAGCAATTCGGACAGATCAGATGGAATTCGACTTATCGTACCATTAGACTAATCGTCGCATTGGACGGATCGGCATTGGACAAATCGTACCATTGGACGAATCGGACCTTTGGACCAATTGTCCATTGGACGAATTGTACCTTTGGACTAATCGGCGTTGGACGAATCGTACAAGATGTGACGTGCCTGCGCCGCAGGACGCACATGAGATAAAGGCAGATAGCAGCGAGATCATACGTCCGCGTAGCTCAGTTGGGAGAGCGACTTATTCCGGAGTGAGGGGATCCGGATTCGATGCCCGGCGTTGACAAAAATGACGGAGAAGTTTACTTCGTTATATTGGCACCCGAACTTGAAGAATGACCTGGCCGTTAAAGTTCTCGCAATGGTGTGATGTTCTTTCCACACCGCGAGACAGGAAATATAAGAGAATCCCTTCTTCAGCGCTTCGGAAAATAAATGTGTGTGATGTTACGTTCCACGCACCAAATTGACTGGGATTTATCCAACGTACGTTCTTCAGTGGATGACTGCCTACAGTGACACATGGTCCCGGCTCTTTTTCAGGGGGGGGGGGATGTGACGTGCCTGCACCGCAGGACGCACATGAGATAAAGGCAGATAACAGCGAGAGCATACGTCTGCGTAACAGTTGGGAGAGCGACTTATTCCGTAATGAGGGGACCCAGGTTCGGACAAAAATGACGAAGAAATTTACTTCGTTATAAAGACTCGTAGACAGGTGTACAGGTGCTTGGAGAACTAATAGTCCCTAGGAGACATATCAGGTGAATAAGGAGGATGAGGTAAGATTTTGTAACTCAACTGGTGGAGCTTCCGGATTGTCTGACGTACGACGTGGGGCTTCGCGTTAGCACCGAGAAGTATTGGCCCTAGGCGACTGAATAATTCCACATGTTTGGTGGACAGTTTTTCATGAATAATGTCAAGTTCTTGGTAATACCTGTCCTTCACGATGGTTTAACCTGATGGTAAGAAGAAGGGGTGGTTCACACCAGATGCATGTCACCAAACACTGACTATCGGATTCGGGGTGTGTTTGGAGCATCCCTGCAGTCAAGCCATTGGACCGAATGTCGGCGAATGCCATAAAGCATCAATTTCTCATCTCACGTGACGATGCGCTCCAAAATGTCGTTCGTTTGGTTGGGGAAAGTAGAGAAGAGTAGATATCAAATCGTCGCGTTTGGTGCTGTTCCGTCAACTAATGTGGGACCTACACAGTCCAGTCTAAAGTTAGCACTCCGGTTAGTAAGGCAAAAGTTAATATTCCAGTCACAGTCCAATTAGTATAAGGTATGGCCTCCTCGTGCAGCGAATGCCGAAGACATACCGTGGCATTGATTCAGTGAAGCTTGTGAACCTTTCTGTAGGGATGCTATATTATGAAGATACCACAGCTTCTCGCAGATCATCAAGAGTTATCGGTATTGGATCTATATGTCGAACCTGTTGCTCGAGATAGTCCTACAGACGTTCAATGACATTGATGTCCGGCGAGTACGGTAGCCAGGATAGTAAGCAAAAGTCACCGCAATGCTCCTCTAACCATTCTTGAGCGCGCATAGCAACGTGGCAAGAGGCATTATTTTGCTGGAAGCAACCCATGCCATCAGGGTCGGTAGTCATCATGAATGGGAACACCACATCCTCCACAATGAACAGGTAGCCTGAAACGTTCATCGTGCGATCGAGGAGAATGATTGCTACCAATGATTCCCAGGAAACATGCCCCACACCAGCATACTGCAACTTCCTGCCTGTTTCTTCCCGACCATTGTGTCAGGATAATTTCTGTCATGCGAATAATCGATGGAGAGTAGTGCTTTGCCTTACTCTCCATCGATTATTCGCATGATAAAGCAGAAAACGTGATTCGTCTAAAAAGGCGATGTCTGTCCGTCATCATGGGTCCTTGAGTAGACGGCGATTCTGGAGACCCACAGAGAGCACAGTTTGTTGGACTTATGATCTGTGATACGCTCCTCGATGTACATGCATTAAATGCTCTGACCAACTGTTCCACTATCGCCCGTCTGCTGGATCGTACAAGTCGGAATAGCCATCGCTGCCCACGGTCGTCAATGCTCGGTGGGCGTCCTCTATTGCCCGGGTTACTGCAGGTCTTTCCGGTTTCCTTCCATTCCTGGAACACTGTAAGAAATGCACTACCTGAGCAGTCCACAATATAGGCCGTTTCTGTAACGCTACCACCCTTCAGTCCGTAGCCAACAATCATTCCTTTTATAAACTCTGTTAGTTTTTCCCTTTTCATTTTCAGATGAAGCTGCATACCGTGCGCGAGTTCGTGTTCTTTTAAATGCCTTACATGATTTGCATATGTTGCTACGCACGCAATCTAGCTAGTGGTTACGGCTCCTTCTTACGTCAGGGTGGTCAACATTTTTTGACTGGACTGTGTATTTTTCCATCTCTTTCACTTTGCTTATGGTCATTAAATGTCCGAAAATGGTTGCAAATGTTACTCCGAGTTTCTTGTCAAGTTACGTGACATTTGGTAAATCGGATTTGATCAAAGGGCTCCAACTCGGAATAACCGATAGCTCCTTCTAGTCTACCGCGTGATTCCCTTTCGAGGCTCACGTCGCCGTACCAAAATTTACCAACCCAGCGCTGTGTCTTGTGTTTGTTAACTGTGCCTTCCCCAAATGCTGTATAGATGCTGTGGTCTGCCTCCGATGTACTGTGTCCAAGTTTAAACTCATAAAAAAATGGAACCAATTTGGCTCTGGTTTGTTGTCCACTTCACTGTGAACTGTAAAAAATAAGTGGTGTGAATTCACGGAAAATTTCTGAAAATAACGTGCAGCAAGGTTGCCGGTAAGTATCCGTCTTTTTCAGAAATTTCCGTTTTTTAAAGTGCCCGTTTATTGTAGCTTCCGTATTTGCACAGATTTTACATAGACAGAAATTCCGGTTATTTCAGAAAAATTCCATTTCAGATTGTTTCCGTATTTAAACTAAAATTCCGCCAAACCGATGACCTTTACACCGATAATCCTTCCGCTAAGGTCAGGATCGAACACCAGACGTTCAAGCTGGGGTTTAACAAGAAACTTGTCCTTTTAACCACTGAACCACAAGTGCTCAGGTACCTGCCGCGGGTGGCCTGGTGGTCAGCGTTCGTGACTGCCATAGGGATGACTTCAGGTTCGATCCTGGGCAGGTACGAACGTTCGAACGACTAAATACCCGCCGTGCGTCGGATGGGCACGGTAAGCCGTCGGACACCGGGTACTGGCCCCCCCCCCGGTAATAAACAAGGGCGTCTTCCTCCCCCTTTCTACCTCGCTTCCGTGTCACTTTCCTATCGGGCACTTTAGCCCAAATCTCCTAGCTTCCTATTTCTAAGGGTTGTTCAAGACCTGGGGTCCGACACTCCCTTCCTAAAATCCTCTACGTCTGATCTGATCTGCTCAGGTACCTGACTTACGAGCATCGTAAAATGAATTCCGTAACGATGAATTTTTTTTTTTTTTTTGTCATTAATGCGAGTGATGTAATCATTTTATTTTCTGTTTGAGGTTATTATTTTCTTGAATAGGCTTGTGATATAAATTGTTTTCTGTAGGAGGACTTTGCACAAATTAAGCATTTTTCATCCCGATTTTTCGAAGAAACAAAATGCTTTGCAACTTGATTTTTTTTTTAAACTGACAGTGTCTTTCAGTTATCTTTAAAAAAGGTGAAATGTACTTTTTTATTGTATTATTTCACAAAAAAAAAATATATAAAATTTACTCTTGATAGCTATAACAGCTTTTGTCTGAAATTGTCCAAAGACTGATACACAGACATCGTATAATCAATCATCTGCACAATACGTACTCGATTTCCTACAGTAAAGCAATCTATACATATAAAACTGAAAGCCCTCACTGACTCATCACTGAATCTCAGAAACTACTGAACTTAGAACTTTCGTATTTGGTATAAATGTTCCTTTTACAACATACAGGCGCACTAAGAAAGGATTTTTCCCAACGATAACCTTAAGTGGGTCAAAATGGGGTTTTTAAATAACCCAGCTTTGATAAAGCTAGGACGTTTTGCAATGTTGGCCAGCAAGTGAAGCCTTTGCCTAAGTTTTCAATGACTTTAAGTTCACCTGCTCAGTATATATTTTGTTCTAAATTTATTTGTTCTGAATTTATTTCACAAAAAACCTTAAAAATCACGTAAAAAGCGCTATATCATAATATGCTTTGCATGTAAACATTTATTATCGTTTGACATATCGAATGTCAAGGTTGTTTGAGTCAAAATCAAATTACCAACATTTGTTTTCACCGAAGCAACGGTGACGTCATAGAAATAGTTTTTTTGAGTCAAAATCAAATTACCAACATTTATTTTCACCGAAGCAACGATGACGTCGTATAAGTGGTAAGGTGACTGCAATAAACATAATTATGCGGATAGATTTTCATAGTAATTGAAATTTGAAAAAAAAAAAAAAAAGTTTCCCCTTGAGATATTAGCGATGGCAACACAATTTTGCTCACGCTTCGAAAAAACGTCTGACTTGCTAGCTTTTAAATGAACAGTTTCGAACGAAATTGTTTATAACCAAAGTTCTTTTTACATTTATGCTGAAAGTAACAACACATTTTGTTCTGTTTTCTATTATTTTTTTGTTCTGTTGTCTGTTAATATTTTAACGATTAAAGTAAAGAGCAACGACGTATTTTGATTTGTTTCGTGTAGGCTTGAAGTTTTAAATTTACAGTAATGAACAAAATTGCTTCTGTGTCGTCTGGCAGAATAAGTCAGGCAGACGTGTTTCCCAAAAAAAGCGAAGAAATATGCAGTGTATGGTCATTTCAACTGTCGTAATTTGTTATAGCGTAGGTTTATCAAAATCTTTCTTTTCAGTGGACCAAACAGGTTTTATTTTAAGGAGAGGTGACCAGTTTTACATGGAATGCAAAACTATTAATCAAGTAAGACATCCTTTCCTTTCTATTGAAGATATTATTCCTACTGTTAATTTGAACTGTGCAGTGTTACGTATAGAAATTGTGTATCAGTTTTCTGGAATATTTCCTTCAAACGAAATCTCTTTCAAAAGTACAGTTTGCTAATACAGGCGGAAACAGTCAACGTAGTGTACGAAGAAGCACTTACATAAGACAATATATTCTTTTTATTTTTACATTCGTTCTTTGCTATAAAAATGTTTAGTTACAAATGACAACACTCCGCATCTTATAAAGATGCAGAAATTCATGCTATAAATATTATGTATTTGAATCCATTTTATTACCCATATGATAAAGTAAAGTTATAGAACAAACCGATCAAGTGTATTATTAGTATATTAATTTAAGGTACAAATTATATTATGGTATGGTATGAAATCCTGTATTATAGAAATATTTTTAATATCATCACGTTCGAAGAACGATCATTTATCTAGTATATAATAAGTAGCTGACGCACCAAATAGGGGAAAGGAGAGACTATGCAGTGCTATTTTCTCCTATTGACGGTAATTTACCGTCAATATGAGGAAGAAACTGCGGAAAGGTTTCTGAAAATTCAGAATTTTCCCGTGGCACGAAAAATCCCGGAAATTCAGGTTCTTTCCGTCATTTCACGGAAAAGATTGTATCAGAAATATGCTTCGTTAATTCACGAAAGAAATGAGGGGAGTTGCCCCTGAATTTCAGAATTTTTTTTACAGTGTAGCATAATCCCTTAGAATTGATCCCATTGAGAAAATGGCCAATGCTTTAGAGAAAACAGCCATGACGCATTAATAAACAAAATCCATGCGATATGCTATCCACAATATCCGATCTCGCTACGAAACTTCAAAATTCGACAGACGATTGAAACTTAAAAGTTAATCAAACCTCAAGTATTCTTACGAATCGCTCCTATTATCGGTAATTTCTCGTCATACGGATACGGAAAAAGTGAAAACGGAAATTTCTTGTTAATATACGAAAGGAATTGCGAAATGGTTTCTGAAAATTCAGAATTTTCCGTTAACAAATATCTAAAACGGCAATTTACCGTCAATATGAGGAAGAAACTGTGAAAGGTTTCTGAAAATTCAGAATTATCCGTTAACAAATATCTGAAACGATAATTTACCGTCAATATGAGAAAGAAACTGCTGAAAGGTTTCTGAAAATTCAGAATTTTCCGTTAACAAATATCTGAAACGATAATTTACCGTCAATATGAGGAAGAAACTGCGGAAAGGTTTCTGAAAATTCAGAATTTTCCCGTGGCACGAAAAATCCCTGAAATGCAGGTTTCTCTCCGTCATTTCACGGAAAAAATTGTATCAGAAATATGCTTCGTTAATTCACGAAAGAAATGAGGGAAAGTTGCCCATGAATTTCATAATTTTTTTTACAGTGTAGCATAATCCCTTAGAATTGATGCCACTGAGAAAATGACCGATGCTTTAGAGAAAACAGCCCTGACGCATTAAATTTACATATCACAAGTCTCATCGGGAGATATGTTAATTTCTAAACTCCCTGCCAACTATGAGGGTCATAACAGAAGTTCTGCACACGGTCATCTAAAACGGAAGCGGATGATGCAATCGGGTAAATTATTGCGTCATGTCAAGGTCAGACTTGCAGCAACGCAGTTTTGTCAGAACGACGCGCTATCATTTGCTGCGTGTACGTGGGAGGGTTTGGAGATGGAAGCGTGCAGCTCTTCAGGTCGAGTTACGGCGTTAAACCAGCGCTCGAACGTGATAATAGAAATCCTGCGGGGAAAAATTCCGACACAGATCCACACTGCCTTGCAAGAAGTTTGTGGGCAAGGAACTCTTGATCGAACCATAATTTCTTTCTGAGGACAAAGTTGAGCCCGAAAATTGCCCAAAATCGCCCAAACTTGTTGAAACCAGGAGCGATCTTGCTGCATGACAACACATCGTGACATGGTGCAGGGTCGGTACGGGAGTTTTTGTCGAAATATTGCTGGGAAATTTTATCCCATTCACCATACAGCCCTGATCTCAGTCTACCCGACTTTGATCTTTTCCCAAAGTTAAAAACTCGGCTTCATGGGATCCGCTACGAATCGTTGGGCGAACTGTCATTGGACGTGGCCCGAGTAATACGACAGCTGAACAAAAATGGCGTACGGGGCATCCAGAACCTACCTCACCGTTGGCAAACTGTCATTAGCAGTGGAGGGGAATATATTGAACGGCAATAAGGTAAGTTTTCTCCGTTACTTCATACTTTTCTGACAAATGGACAGTGTGCAGAACTTTTTCTGGCCATAGCAAAATCCGTCAGTTCATCAGCAGTAACCTAATGACATAACAGATAATAAAGGTATTGGGCGAGGTTTTTATTTTTGTTTTGGTAATTTCTGAAGTTAATTAAAATATCATGAGGATGATTGAAAGAAACCGCAAATCAACGCTCTTCGACTTTTCGAACAACTTGAGTTGGAGATGTTACACCGTAAAAAAAAAAAATTCTGAAATTCACAAGACACTTTCTGTGATTCCTTTCGTCAATTAACGAAGCATATTTCTGGTACAACCTTTTCCGTGAAATAACGGAAAGAAACCTGAATTTCACGAATTTTTTATACGCCAAGCATATTCTAAATTTTCAGAAACCTTTCCGCAATTCATTTCTAATATCGACTGTAAATTATCGTTTCTAAGAGGTGTTAACAGAAAATTTTGAATTTTCAGAAACCTTTCCGCAATTCCTTCTTCATATCGACGGCAAAATTCCGTTTCTAAAGAGGTGTTAACGGAAAATTCCGAGTTTTCAGAAACCTTTCCGCAATTTCTTTCTCATATCGACGGTAAATTTCCGTTTCTAAAGAGGTGTTTACGGAAAATTCCGAATTTCCAGAAACCTTTCCGCAATTCCTTTCTCATGTCGACGGTAAATTTCCGTTTTCAAGAGGTGTTAACGGGAAATTCTGAGTTTTCAGTCACATTTTCGCAATTCTTTTCTTGCACCTACGGCAAATTGCCGTTTCTGAGAGGTATGAACGGAAAATTCTGAATTTTCAGAAACATTTCCGTAATTCCTTTCTTATATCGACTGTAAATTGTGGTATTTAAGAGATATTAAAGGAAAATTCTGAATTTTCGCAATCCTTTCCGCAATTCCTTAGGTATATTAATAGAAGAACTCCGTTCTCACTTTTTCCGTAACCATATGACGAAAAATTATCATATGACGAAAAAAAGGAGCGATGCGAGGGAATACTTTAGGTGTGATTTACTGTTAAATTTCAATCGTCTGTCGAAGGATCAGATTTTGAAGCTCGGCAGCGAGATCAGATATGGATACCATATCGCAATAATTTTTGTTATTGTGGCACAGGATATTTCTTCTCCTCTCCTCCATTTTGGTCACCAGGTATAATATACAGGGTGATCATTTTATCATGCAACCCGGCATTCAACGGCGCAGAACAAGCATTTGGTTGTTGTAAAGGAAGAAAGTGTGTGACATGCCGGTAGATGGCAGTACAATGCTCCCGAGATAGGAAGCGCAGGTGCCTGGGAGAAGAACGCTGTGTTTGCGGAAGTTACTGACGGTGACGGACATTACAAGATGCCATTTTCAACGGCAGACCGGGTGTTTATTGTGGAAGTGTATTTTCAACAGCAATCATATGCACAAGTACAGAAGCAATTTCTTCGAAAGTATCCTGACGTGCCAGTGCCCAACAAATCAATAATTATGCGAGTCATCAGCCGTTTTCGAGAGACTGGGAGTGTTGGTGACAAGAAGAAGGCGAGGAGATTCCATGTGGTAACGGACGCCAAACTTGAGGAGGTACGGGCCATATTACAACATTCCCCAACGAAAAGTTTGCGTAAACTGGTGGCACGACAACAGATGTCGCATTGAAGTGCACACAAGGCCACGAAGAAATTATGCCTCCGTGCGTACCGTGTACAAGAACTCAAATAACCGGACACGCACTAACGAATTGCGCACTGTTGGTGGCTAACGACATTGGTGAGATGTCACGGAATAGGCCTGTTTGATAAAGTGTTTTTCAGTGATGAGGCGTATTTTCACCTGTGTGGATACGTCAACAGTCAGAACAACAGATATTGGTCGACAAAAAGACCATATGTGTTGCACGAAACGCCGTGACATGCATTGAAACTCGGGGTGTGGTGTGCAATTTCACGACGGCGAATAGTGGGGCCCATATTTTTTGACACGACCCTCAATAGCCAGTCGTACCAGGACATCATTACGCAATTTCTTGCACTTCTGGAAACAGACGAACGTTATTGCTACCTGCAACAGGACGGAGCAACGTGTCATACGTCTTGTGACACCCTGCAGTTTCTTGACGACATGTTTGATGATCGCATTGCCAGCGAGATTATGTCTATCAACTGTACGCTCCTACGCAAAGTGGCATCCAACATGGTTAAGAGGGTTCGGGATAAGATTCTTAACCTCCAGATTCGTTAAACATGAATGCCGGTTGCTTCGACTAGCGAATCATGTGATGGTTATATTGAAATTAATCGGAAACATGAAACTTGGTCGTTCTGGGTGGTGTAGTGGTTAGCATGCCAGGCCGTTTTCTGGGAGACGCGGGTTCGAGTCCCGCTCCAGGACGATGAAAGTTTTCAAGTTTTCGGATATTATCTGACTTACTATCCTTGTCACATTTACGCCAAAAATCGGATTGTCATCTTCAAAATTTGTATTATATGGCGTAATCCCGTATTTCTCTCATGATTTATCTGCTTCTCCGGGCAAACACGGGATAAGATTCTTAACCTCCAGATTCGTTAAACATGAATGCCGGTTGCTTCGACTAGCGAATCATGTGATGGTTACATTGAAATTAATCGGAAACATGAAACTTGGTCGTTCTGGGTGGTGTAGTGATTAGCATGCCAGGCCGTTTTCTGGGAGACGCGGGTTCGAGTCCCGCTCCAGGACGATGAAAGTTTTCAAGTTTTCGGATATTATCTGACTTACCATCCTTGTCACATTTACGCCAAAAATCGGATTGTGATCTTCAAAATTTGTATTATATGGCGTAATCCCGTATTTCTCTCATGATTTATCTGCTTCTCCGGGCAAACACGGGATAAGATTCTTAAATTCCAGATTCGTTAAACATGAATGCCGGTTGCTTCGACTAGCGAATCATGTGATGGTTACATTGAAATTAATCGGAAACATGACACTTGGTCGTTCTGGGTGGTGTAGTGATTAGCATGCCAGGCCGTTTTCTGGGAGACGCGGGTTCGAGTCCCGCTCCAGGACGATGAAAGTTTTCAAGTTTTCGGATATTATCTGACTTACCATCCTTGTCACATTTACGCCAAAAATCGGATTGTCATCTTCAAAATTTGTATTATATGGCGTAATCCCGTATTTCTCTCATGATTTATCTGCTTCTCCGGGCAAACACGGGATAAGATTCTTAACCTCCAGATTCGGTAAACATGAATGCCGGTTGCTTCGACTAGCGAATCATGTGATGGTTACATTGAAATTAATCGGAAACATGAAACTTGGTCGTTCTGGGTGGTGTAGTGATTAGCATGCCATGCCGTTTTCTGGGAGACGCGGGTTCGAGTCCCGCTCCAGGACGATGAAAGTTTTCAAGTTTTCGGATATTATCTGACTTACCATCCTTGTCACATTTACGCCAAAAATCGGATTGTCATCTTCAAAATTTGTATTATATGGCGTAATCCCGTATTTCTTTCATGATTTATCTGCTTCTCCGGGCAAACACGGGATAAGATTCTTAACCTCCAGATTCGCTAAACATGAATACCGGTTGCTTCGACTAGCGAATCCTGTGATGGTTAAATTCAAATTGATCGGAAACTTGAAGCTTGGTCGTTCTGGGTGGTGTAGTGGTTAGCATGCCAGGGCGTTTTCTCGGAGACGCGGGTTCGAGTCCCGCTCCAGGACGATGGAAGTTTTCAAGTTTTCGGATATTATCTGACTTACCATCCTTGTCACATTTACGTCAAAAATCGGATTGTCATCTTCAAAATTTCATGAAGTACGTATGTCATTTGGTGTCATTTGTTGTCGGTAACTCGTTTTCCTATTAAACCTATGATATGTCCTTCAGTAGTGTAGAAATGGCTTAGCGGCGCTAAGCCCTATTTTTCTAGGCTTAGCGCCGCCAAGACGCTTTTCGTAGTTACAAGGTAATACAATGTGGGCAAAGGAACTTTTTTAAATGATCATGTGTACAAAAACAGGTAAAACTGTGTTCTGTATGCAAACATACTCGTATCTTAACTGAATGTTCATACTACAGAAACGGTTGCCCCGGTGGTAAAGTAGTCTGAGGCGCAGGCTTTTGACCATTCTACCCTAGCGAAGGCTGAGTTCCCAAACTCCGGATGAGTCGTGGGTGGTGTTGTGCATGGCCACAAAGGTGCTGCATCTGTTTCTTCCCTGAAACAAGTCACTCGAAATTAGGGACCGGCGACTCCTTATAGCCATACGAGTTGCTCATTGTAATTGTTGAACACAAAAATAAAACAAGAAAGAAGACACCGAATTTTCGGGTGTAATAAGCACGTCTTTTGAATCCGTTCTGACGCAAATTAAATTTATCAAAGCTACTCAAAGTCTATGGAACCGGTATAGAAAACAATAGTATCTGACGGAAGAAAGAAGTTTTTCAATCGGGTTTTTAATCCCTCAGATATTGCTGTAAACGGAATCGTGAGCTTACGAACTCTTAGAAACAGAGTTATCGACAAAAATAAGATGTGATTTTACATCCCCTGGTAGGAAAGCCATGCATTATTTTAGCAAGAAAGTATTCGCAAAAGGTTTTTCCATATGAGCGGTATCGGTCCCAGAAAAAAAAAAAATTTTGTCGAGTTTTCAGGAGCCCAGATTTTGCTACAAATACATCAGAGACAGAAATTAACACTTATGACCCCTGGTGGCCAAACCATTCTTTACAAAACATTAGAAATTATGTGAAAAATATTTTCCACCAGGTCTTTGTATGATACAGGAAGAATTTTTCAAATCGGAGTTTTAAGAGCAGAAAACGCAATTTACCTTTATGCGCCCTAGCGGAAAGTCTTAAATGATTTACGTGAAAATTTTGAATTTATAGGAAAAACATTTTGCATCGGAAACACTATCCAACAACGAAGAAATTTTTTAAATTGGACTTTTAGAAGTAGGGATATTGACAAAAATAAGATATACATCTACGCCCCCTAGCGTAGAAACCATGCATTATTTCAAGAAGAAAGTGTTCCTAAAAGGTTTGTCGACATGAGTAGTATCAGTCAACAAAAGTTTTTTTTTTCAATCGAGATTTTAGAAGCTCATATTTTGCTGCAAATACATCAGAAGCGGAAATTAACACTTACGCAACCTGGTGGCCATACCATTTTTTTTTACAAAAATTAGAAATTATGTGCAAACGATTGTACATCAAGAGCTGTATCCGGTACAGAAAGAATTTTTCCAATCGGAGGTTTAGAAGCAGAGAAATAGTGGGAAACGCAATTTACCTTTACGCCCCCTAGCAGAAAGTCTATGAATTACTTGAAAATTTTGAATTTATGGGAAAAACATGTCACACGGAAAACACTATCCAACAAGGAAAGAATTTTTCAAATCGGACTCCTTGAAGATATTTTAGAAGCTCAGATTTTATGTCAAATATGTCAAAAGCAAAAATTAGCACTTACGCCCCCTGGTGGCTAAAGTATTCTTTTTTACCAAAAATTTTAAATTATATGCAAACGATTTTCCATCACGAGGTGCATCCGCTGAAGCAAAAAATTATCAAATCGGAGTTTTAGAAGAAAAGTTATCGGGCAAAATGTAATTTACTTTTACGCACCCTAGCGGAAAATCTATGCGTAATTTGAAAAAGTAACTATATCTAAAATACTCTTCGACATAAATGGAATCGAAAGATAAAAGAATTTTTTCAATCGGATGTATAGAAGCAAATATGTGGAATAAAACGTATTTTTGAATTCGACATCATCTGCATTTACGCCCCCTAGCTGCAAAATTCTATATCGTAAAACACAAAAACAAAATAAAAGGAGCATCATTCGCATATTTCAAGCTTCCCAATGCAAAAAGAATTTTTCAAATAGGACTGATAGTTGCAGAGATAGCGTGGGTAGAGACGGACGGACGGACGGACAAACCGGTAACATAAGCCCGATCTTTTTTTACAAAAGACGTGCTAACAAACCAAAAATACTTTGAACATTGATCTACGCAGTTGGAAAACACAATAGGGTGTCTAAAAAATCATAAGATTCTATCACAAAGAGAATGTGAATTCCTTTGTCTAGACAGTCAAAATAAATTTGTAGGAGATGGCTACTCCATAATGTTAAGATTGCAATGCTCAGAGAAAAAACGGTAGCTGATGGAGATTTGTATTAAACAACTAACCACTGGTATCGACTCCAATAAAAGTAATCCCCTGAGCTCCCTTTCTGACTCCTTACAATATAAAAATCTTCCACATGTACCACGTAATCTTAGTAAAAACGTAGCATTAGTCATACGGATTTGATGTTACTCTGTTAGTTCACAAATATTCCCAATGCATATTTAAAATCCTATAGAACGACACAGATCTGTATTTAAACAAACATTTTATAATCTTAGCATATGTCTCTCATTTTACATTCTTCCTGTTATTTAAAATTGCTCAGATTGCGCAGTTTTAATATACACTGAAGAGCAATTGAATTAGAGATACCTGTCTAGTAACGTGTTTTTATTAGAGATACCTGTCTAGTAACCTTTCGCCCTAGTGACGGCGGCGATTCGTCTCGGCATGGACTCGACAAGACACCGGAAGCGTTGGGAAAGCCATACGGATCCACGACCCCTGAACAAGCTCCCACAGTTCACGAAGATTTGATGGAGGGGAGTCAGAGCCTCGAACATCTCTCTCGATGGCATCAAAGATGTGCTCGATACGATTGTGGTCAGGTGACCTAGTTGCCCAAGGAAGCGAGGTCACGTCGGTGGACTGTTCATCCAACCATTCGGATACAATTCGGGAGCGATGGCACGGTGCATTGTCTTGTTGCAGGATGAGGTCCTCAGTGGGATGTTGAAGACGCACAAACGGGAGCAAATGGTCGTCCAGGATATCCTGGTAACGTTGACCTGTGAGGGACGATGTCACACGTACCTGGGGTCATATTTCAGTCCACGTAAACAGTCCCCAGACGAGAATGCCTTCCCCACCAGCTTGAAGAGTACCATGCTGGCAAGAACGATCCATCGCTTCATGTGGTTTGCGCCGTACTCGTATCCTGCCATCCGCGTGTATCAACGTGAATCTCGACTCATCCGTCCAGGCAACATTTTTCCAGATGTCTAGGGTCCAGTGGCGATGTTCCCGCGCCCATGCTAATCTTTGCACCCTGTGATGTGCGGTCAGCAGCGGTACCCTCGTGGGACGATGGCTTCTGTACCCCATAGCGAGAAGATGGTTCTGGATGGTGTGGCTGCTTACACGTTTTTGTGCACTAGCGTTAAATTGCCGAGTGATTTCTTGCACTACGGCCCGTCTATCCGCTGTTACAATGCGAGCTAGCCGACGATGAGCCCGCTCATCCACACGCTGTTGTTCACGGCAGTTGGCCCTTGCAGGGATGGTTTTACCGGATTCGATGTACTCACGGTGCACCCGTGACACAGTGGCATCGTGCAAATCCCAGTGCCTGCACGACATCCGAGATAGAGTGACCCATTCGTCGGGCCTCGACAATTTGCCCACGATCAAATGCGCTTAGATCCTTCGTCTTACCCATACTGCTTCCGACTCTTACTGATTCCCGTCGCATCACTCCTTATATTGTCGGATCGCTGCATACGTCATGTCGTTTCCGTTTACAGGGCCGCCCGCGGCACAGCGCTATATTTGCATAACGCCAGCTGTCTCTAATTCAATTGCTCTTCAGTGTAAATTGATATTGGTAATTAGTAATGAAAATTAAAAACTAATAATAAATAATAAAAACAAAGAATCAGATTTCGGAAATTTTGAAGGTATTTTTTCTCTAGTCCATTCACCGCTAAGGCAGTTTTTTTTATTTAGAACTACATCACTAATGTCCGTATTTCAGTAGTTTTCTACATATTGAACACATTTCTGAATGCCCGGTTGCGTGATAAAATGATCACCCTGTATTAGGTTACCTTAAGAAACTGGGTACTTAAATTATTGTACAGTACTGGCTGTCTGAACACTGCTTAGATGAGTCTCACAATTTCACCTACAGTGAAATAGGATTCATTCAAGAAACTTCAGAAAATGTTACTTACGCGATTACTCTTTATTTAGCTGAATATCCTTTAACACAATGCAGTCTTCAACAATGTTAGTGAACTAATCCAATTTACTTGTGAGGGAACGTTTAACGAAAACGAAAGCAAAGCACCAACACTAAATACATAATACGCAGACGTCAAGAGATCACAATTTCGAGTAACTCAATTTCGCAACTACTATTGTATCGTCATACTACCAACATCTCCCACATTTGCTGCTGCTCAAACATTATACGTATTGCGTTAAAAAAAGTTCCGAGACTAGGTACGTAGCGTGCCAACAGATAGCAGTACGCGGATTCGCGAGCAGCGGTCGAGAGCAGTGACCTTCGTGAGTAATTGTGCCGAGTGGCATCGTTCTGTGAACACTGGGAGCTGTGCTACACGATATTTGGTGACCACGTGCAGAACACAGCTGCGATTTCGGTATGGACTGCAAACTACAGCAGCAAGCGAGCATCAAATTCTGCGTCAAGCTCCGAAAATCGGGAATGGAGACGCATGAAATGTTGCGGTAGGCTTATGGCAATGAGTCGTGCGAGGTGTTTTGAGTGGCACTCGTGCTTCAAGAGTGGCAGAACGATACTGGGAAGACGTCGAGAGGTCAGGGCGACTGTCCACGAGCAAAACCCCAGAAAATGTAGACAAAATTAGGGAGCTGGTGCATGAGGATCGTCGGAGAACCATTCAAGACATTGCTACCATCGTCAATGTGTCATACGGAACAGTGCAAGAAACTCTGACGTCGGTTCTGAACATGCGCCGCATTGCTGCAAAGTTTGGGGCAAAGATTCTGAACCCCGAACAGAAGGCGCTCAGTGTCGAACTGTGTCAAGATCTTCGTCAGCAGGTGGTGAATGAACCAACGCTCCTGTCGCGGGTCATCACTGGAGACGAGACTTGGGTCTACGGTTACGACCCGGAGACCCAACAACAGTCGTCACAGTGGAAAAGCCCTGCATCTCCACTACCGAAAAAGGCCCGACAGGTCCGGAACGCAACCAAAAGCATGCTCATCGGGTTCTTCGACATTCGTAGGGTTGTGCACCTTGAATTCGTCCCCAAGGGCCAGACCGTCACCACCCTTTCTTACTGCGATGTTCTGTCGCGTCTTAGGGAGGACATTCGCTGCAAACGACCTGAAATGTGCCGCAGAGGCGATTTCCTGCTCCATCACGACAATGCAGCAGCTCACAGAGCGTTAGCAACACACCGGGTTTGCAGCCGCTACAGCATGGCTACCCTTTCTCAACCGCCTTAAAGAGGGATTTGGACCCCTGCCACTTCTTTCTGTTCCCGAAGATGAAGCTGAAGCTCAAGGGTCGCCGTTTTGAAACCGTGGACGAGATCCAGCGCGAATCGCTGACGGTGCTTGACACAATTCGCGAACAGGATTTCCAGGGAGATTTCCAACAGTGGCAAAAACGCTGGCAGAGGTGTATCGCTGCCCAAGGAGAGTACTTTGAGGGAGATCATAGCCAGACTTAAGTAACGTAAGTACTTTGTTGTATATCGGCCTAGTCTCGCAACTTTTTGATCGGACCTCGTATAACGTTTAGTTCACATCGGACACATACTCACGTCATACGTTCCGATCTCAAGGTGTTGCCAACCGTATTCTTGCAAGAGGGAATATATCACGTTAAGTTTAAAAAATGCTAAAGAAAACAAACTCAACTTTACATAGAGAAAGAAACTAAAAAGGAAAGTTAGAGAATACGTCACAACAGGTGATTGCAGGATGTCTGTGTCTCAGTATGTGGAGTGCTTAAGACAAAAACTATTATAGCTCTCAAGAGTAAATTTTATATTTAGAAGTTTTGGGAAATAATATTACAGAGCAATACATTTCACCTTTTCTTAAAGATAACTGAAACAAGTCATTGTCAGTTATGAATAAGTCCAAAACTACTACTAACCTATTCAAAAAAAATAATAAGCTCCAACAGAAAATACAAGTAATTAAATCATTCGCATAAATGACAAAAAAAATTCATCATCGGACAATTAGAGCTTTACCTTGAACGTGACTATGCCGTCCGAGTATTTCTGGCTCAGTGGTTAAGACATGCGGTTTCTGTTGAACCAACACAAACGACCTGGGTCTGCGTCCCACCGGTGCAAAAGAATTCTGGTCTGAAAAATAATAAGCTGCTTCGATTTTGCGGAATTTCTGTGTTAAAAAAAAAGAAACCTAAAACAGACTTTTCTGAAATAAAAAAACAACAACCTGAAACAAGCTTTTCTGAAATTAAAGGAATGGCTAACTACGGAAAATCTGTAAAAATACGGAAGTTAAAAAACGGGAACTTTTAAAAACGGAAATTTCCTTAATAGATGGACACCTACTCGCAACTTTGACGCACGTTATTTTCAGAAATTTTCCGTGAATTTACGCCACTTATTTTTTACAGTGTAGAATAAACTCTGGTATGACAGATAGAAATACGCTCATGTATGCTGAAGTGTTTCTTGCGGAGCCTTTTTTACGCTTTCCAACCGTAGGTTGAAGATGCGTATATGCTCCAGCTTTGTCCAACCGCACGATAACTCGCGTAAAAATCATTCGATTTCGATCAAATTTTAGAATGTGATAGGGCTCCACCTGGGAACGAAAGCTATTCAAAACGAACGAAATGGTATCAAAGGTCAGAACACAGGAGCGGGATCCATTCCATTGTCCTAATGCTTCATAACTTGCGTAAAAATGCTTCGATTTCGATGAAATGTTAATATGTTGTAGGGGACCACCTGGGGATGAACCTTATTGAAAATGGACATAACGGGGTAAAAGTTCAGAACATAGGAATGAGGTCCATTCCATTGCCCTTATGTGTCATAACTTGCGTAAAAATGTTTCGATTTCGATGAAATTTAGTACGTGGTAAGGAACGACCTGGGGACCATCCCTGTCGAAAATGGGCGAAATGGGGTCAAGGTGAGGACATAGGAGCAGGATCCATTCTATTGCCCTTATGCATCATAACTTGCGTAAAAATGGTTCGATTTCGATGAACAGGACGTAGGCGCGGGATCCATTCCATCGCCCTTATGCGTTATAAATTAGGTAAAAATGCTTCGATTGAGATAAAACTTTATCATGTTCTTCCGTAAGTATACTTAATTAGTTCAGTTGAATATCATCGAAATGGGGTCGAAGGTCAGGGTATAGGAGCTAGATTTATTCCACAGCCATTATCCTCATAACTTGAGTATTAACTTGAGTAATGGTTTCTGGTATGTTGGAAAGCGTATCATAATCAATGCATTGCATGATTTTACTAACTTGTTTCAGTGGTGCTTACAAAAATATAGGCGAAGATAAATACAAATTTTAATCTGGGATTGACTGATTGACTATTACTCTTAGTGTTATGTCAAATTTCTACTGGGCCAAAATGGCACTTTCCCGTAGGTACGCCTTTGAAAAACACTAAACTTAAAGGAACTAACTTCCAATCTTACGATGAAAAAACTTTATTTCTCGTAGAATCAGTTCCGTTGTTTTTTTATCTGTTTTCTTATCGCCATCCGAAGTACTTGATTCGAAAGGGGTGAAAACTATGTTGATATCAAGATTCTTCCAAAATACCATTTCTGTCTCTGAAACAAAAATCCCTCGGCGTAAAAAAAAAGCTCTTTAGAGTATTAAGTCTTTTTAAAAGGCAAGTAAGTGCCTCTCTTAAAAAACGCAGAGTACTGAACACTCTTCCATTTTTTAACATAACCTGTATGAGCGTTACAGCGTTACATAAATCCTTTTTTTTATTTCTTTCATAATCCCTTAATTAGGGGAAGGAGCTTTAAAAGTTAAATTGACTTTGAACAGTGTCTTTGGGATTTTCTATTGAATTAATGCACTTCCAGATTTTTCCAGACGTGGAAAGAAGTTTCAATACGGCATTGCATCTGAGTGTGTTGCGTCCCTAATTTCTCTAATGGATTTGAAGAGCAGGAAAAAAGGGCTCCATCAAATAAGGGCTAACCGCTCAGACTCATTGAAGCACATAACCAATTACCCGCTACTTCCTAGCAATTAATGGGAGCTCCTTTTTTAACACCACCCTATTTCCCATGCAGCATTTCAAAAAGCGGAATTAAATACAGTCTTAATCATTTCTTTTCCTCACTGAAGTCACAAAACCAATGTTTTCTTGTTTTTTTTTCATTCTCTTCACTTTTTCTTTTCGAAAATTCTTTAAAATGTGTTTAAATTTGACAAAAGCTGTGTTTTTACTCCTATCTAAAGCGCGCAAACAAAGGCAATTTTCGTTGCTTTCAAGCCTTCGATAAGGAAGGAGCCATTCACACTCCGGAGAGTTAGATGGCGCTGTTGTTAACACTTCAGCGCACATTGCATATCGTTGCCACGAACATCAAGTAAAAAGCAAAAGAATAGAGAGAAAGCTTAAAAATGGCGTATCAGCCAACTTAATGAATGCTCACGCGATTCTGGTCTGTCATTGGCAG
Source organism: Macrothele yani (assembly GCA_039090855.1). Classification (NCBI taxonomy): domain Eukaryota; kingdom Metazoa; phylum Arthropoda; class Arachnida; order Araneae; family Macrothelidae; genus Macrothele; species Macrothele yani. The sequence goes on from CM077011.1 coordinate 36,053,590, forward strand.
AAGTTGGAAACCCAAGAGAATTCTTATTTCTCAACTATTTAATCAACCGTAAATCTTTGAATTCTCGATGCTTTGTGTTTGCATCGAGACTCATCTGCCCGTAAAACACATACTGAAGTTAATCACGATCGTATGCCATTATTACAGAATCTAAACAATAGCTATTTAAGTAACTTTTTTCCGCGTAATGGAGAAAAACACGTGCGTTCAACTTTACCACACGCATTATTTCTACTTTTAAAGACACATTTCTGCCAGGTTTATTAAAACAAAATATATACAAGGAAACACGCATATGTACTTAATTCTTTAGAAGAAGAGGACGGATATTCGAACACGATCTTCGAAACTCATTAACGGATTAGTACTTTTTATTTCTATCGCTTTTACGAGAGTTGTACCGAAAGTAATGCAAAAGTGGGCATAACTTTTTTATTAACTGACAGAGGTCGTTCAAATTGCACATGTTGGTAGAGTAACTCTTTCTCTATAGTAACCCTTCTTTTTCATTACAAGTAAATAATGAATTCCAATCAGAAGCAACGCGCAGTCACTGAGTTATTGACGAAGGAACTGTGCAGGCTGTCCGACATTCACAGAAGGCTACAGAATGTTTACGGAGATGACACCATTGACAAGAGCAATATGCACAGATGGATGAAGTTTAAAAAATGGGAAACCAACATTGAAGACAAACCACGCAGTGGGAGACCATCATCTGCGACCACTGGCACGAATCGTCAGGGAGCGGATGAATTAATTCGCGCGGAGAGATGGGTCACAATCCGTGAGTTTGTTGCACAACTGAAATGTGGACATAATGCCATACAGAAAATGGTGAAAGACGTAGGGTATCTATCGTAAAGTGTGTTCAAAGTGGGTACCTCGGCAGTTGACACCCGATTTGTAGGAGAGAAGGGTGGACGTTTGTTCTGATCTCCTGGAATTGTTTGAAGCCAATGAGGCACGTTTTTTTTTCGATCTTGTGACAGGGTATGAACCGTATCTTTGCGATCTGGAAACGAAGAATCAATTCATGGAATGGCGTCGCATCTGTTCACCAAAGCATAAGATATTTAATAGCCAGCAATCAGTACAGAAAGTCACGGTGGCAGTTCTTTGGGATGACATGGGTTCCATTCTCCTTGATTTAGTAGAACGTAACCGTACCGTTAGCAGCGAGTGATACATTGAGACACTCAAGAAGCTTTGATAAGCCATAAGGAAGAAGAAACCGAACAAGAATCTGTAAAACACCCACATTTACCATGACAATGCAAGATCACACACATCTTTGGCAACAAATCAGGCAATTAGCAAAATTGAGAATCTCCGGGGGTAACGATTTGATGCCACTGACGAGGTGAAAGTGGCTCTGAAGAAGTGGGTACAAGAGTCCACACCTGAATTTTTCCAAAGAGGATTCGAGAGTTGAGTCAACGATGGCGCAAATGTATCGCTTGTGATGGAGAATATGTTGAGTAGTATCTTTGTATAGAGAAAGAGTTACTCTACCAACATGTGCAATTTGAACGACCTCTGTCAGTTAATAAAAAAATATGCCCAATTTTTTGCATTACTTTCGGTACAATCCTTGTATTTTGATATGATTTTTTCGTAGGGGGGGCTAACGACATCCATAAGTATCCAAGGCCACTGGTTCCAGGGAATGGAAAGAGCCATCTTCTTAGAGAAAATACTCCGCCCACGCCTCACCCAGGACTCCAGCTCGGACGATTTGTGAAAAACGTTCACTTCTGATGGATCTGTAGCCAGGGCGACTGTAGATTAAGGCTGGTAGCTGCAGAGAAGGAACACAACTGACCAATAGCTACATCTCTAACTACTCTGTCACCGGGACGTCCTTAGTGTAGGGCCAGGGGTCCCAAGGGGAAAAGTAGGGCCGTCGCGGTAAAGCACGCACCCTACCCATGCCTCATCAGGTACTGGATCCCCGCTCGGATAACTTGGCAGAAACCTTCGCCTCTGACCACTCACCGACCGGGACTGCCTAATTTTAAAGCCAGTGGCAAGGACGTATATAGAATTATATTTTCCGGGGTGGCTAACGAAAAAGGGAAGTTTTTAAAATCCAGCAGGACAAATAAACAAAATAAACGAAGGCTGATGGAATTCAGGGACGTTTAAATCAATTGGTTTTTACGATCAATTGACTAGGGGTTAATTACTGGAAAACAAAAGAAACTAAAGCATTTTTTGAAGAGTAAGTTGATGCATTTTTATCAAATTGACGCTTTGTTTCTGCAATTTAACCAAAAAACATAAAAAATTAAACAATGAGGGGTGCAAGGCCCCTTGGCCCCCTTCTAAATACGCCCCTGGCTCCAGGAAAGGGATGGGACCATCGCCATTATACAGTCACACCACCCATATCTCATCCTGGACCTCCCTCGGATCTTAACCAGAAACCTACGACTCTGACCACTAGCTAACCCATGTGAAACACTAAAAATATTTCTATTAAAACAACGAAAACATCCAAATTCGATCGTTTGAGAACACAAACAAGCAAAAAAGTATAAAAATTTGAACAGCGGGATGATAACAACTGGACGAAGATATTCTCTGCTATACCTTGCAACATATCTTTCAAGCAGCGAAACTAAGATATCAAATGCTTCTAAATAAACAAAAAATCACTTAAACAATGTATTCTTTAGCTGATAGCATTGTTCTTTTTTGCAAGTAACCTTCTGAAACCTCCCACCGAGGGCTAAGAACTGGATGGAAAATGTAGAAAGAGTTGGTATTGGAGATAAAAACCTATCGTAAAGTCTACAACAGAAATAAGTCAAGGGGGTACAAAACTTATCAGCTGAGACTAGCAACAAGGAAGAAATCCACAGATGTATGTATTGTGGATGAGATAACTGGTAAACATTTCCATGTATTTTTACGAGCGACGACCGGTAATTAGGGACCCAGCAATATCCCGTTAAACTTTGGCTCAGTCTGTGTTCGTGGTAGCATTATCCGTTAATGATCACTAAGTGAATTTTTGCAGACACGATGCCCGTAAATTAACGGTACTCTATATTCTGTATTAACACGCTCAGTGCACGAATTTGGTCATTTCTGTGAAATGGTAAAATGAGCACTAACATTAAAAACACATTGACAGCAGGATTGCTAGCGCTAACCTTGAAATGCATTGACAGCTCGTATTTCATAGAAATTGCTAACAGTGTATCACTCCCAAGATTGAATTATTTCGTATATGTACCAAAACCAACATATTCAAGCAGCTGCTACTCCTGAGTGAGAAATAGAGGCATTAACTAACACAAAAAGAAACATGTAAGAGAACATGCTTGGAAATACCAGAAACAACAAAAACAAAAAGATAATCTCATGAATCACCGAAAATATACACAGGGTTGGATAAATAATCTGAACCACATGATTAAAAAGGTTAATGTGATTCGTGAAAAAAAAAAACTTATTGTTTATTTTTGTGTATCTTTTCTTTTTATATACATTATATTGGCAAAAGTCACCGACACCCCTTCAAAAGCAAATAAACGGATCCGCTGCGTTGTTAATTTGCGCGGTATAGCTGCAAACGGTATAAAAACAAGCCTGTAGCAGACCACGATCATATCTCACTGTCAGGTTGTGTGAAAATGTCGCGGCGGGAGAAAACTGACTTTGATAAAGAAAAGATTGTTGGGTGTTATATTAGCGAGTTGTCCATAAGAGAAACCGAGAGGCGTTTACACATACCCAAGTCCTGTTTTGGATGTACTGAATAAGTGGAAGACACATGGCGTACCTGAAGCAGCAAAACATACAGGCAGACCAAAAGAAAATCAGTGATAGAGGGCGTCGAAGCTACAAAAGAGCCGTTACAGCTAATCGACGGAGTAATGCACAAGACCTCAGTGTACAGGTGAGTAACATAGCTGGAGCCTCGGTATGTACACGTACTACTCGCAGAGAACTTCATTCCATGGGGTACCGTGGTCTTGCGGTAGCTCATAAGCCTTTCATCTCAACTCGAAAAGCTACTCATCGTTTAACATGGTGTAAAGAACATTTATCGTGGACCGTAGATTAATGGGAACGGGTTCTATGGACTGATGAATCCAGGTACAAGATCCATCAGTCTGATGGGCATGTGTGGGTATGGCTGCACCCTGGGGAAAGCTATTTATCACCGTGTACTGCCCCTGCCGTCAAGTTTGGAGCTGGCAGTGTACTCGTGTGGTGGTGTTTTTCTTAGTATGGTCCCGGCCCATTGGTTATCATGGACAAACCTGTTAAGTAGCACGTCTACCTCGATATTCTAGACAATTATGCCCTACCAACTCTGTGGCAATACTATGGAACCAAGCCTTGTTGGTACCAGCAGGATAATGCACCGAGCCATGAAGCAAGGACTGTTACGGCGTGGTTTGACGATAATTCCGTGTCGTGTGTGGGCTGTCCAGCATAGAACCCTGATCTTAATCCCATAGAGCACCTATGGGATGAATTAGAGAGCTGCAGGAAAAGTTTGGAACCAAGGTCTACTACTAAGCAATAGTTATGTACTGAATGCAAGCGTATACCTATCCCTGTGTTCCAAAACCTTGTCGGAAGCATGTCTCGAAGGGTCAGTGCATGCATTAAGGCCAAAGGTGGACCGACACCGTACTAATGTAGGTCAATAAATGCTATGTTGTGTTTCTGTTCTAGTTGTCGTGTGTCTTTTGTCAATATAGTGTATATTCTCTAGGTTGTATACCAGTGTAGTACAAAGTGTGTTCAGCAGCGGTTCGTGTTCAAAATGTAGGTTTGTTTGTACGAAAAAATACAATACAATGAGAAATATACAATATGAAAAAAAAAACACGATGATGAAAGTATGCACAATGCATATATGCACGCTTCCTCCTAAGTTTTATATGCACCCTTCCTTCTAAGCTTTAGGAAAAGCAATAAGGAGAGCAAAGTACACTTTCTCTTTCCCCATGTATGTTGATTAGAAAAAAAAGCTAGAAGGTGGAAATATCACAAAAAGGGGGAAATTATATAGTTGATGATAAAACATACAACAGCGATAATTGTAGCAGAAATTTAGAAATAAGTTCAGGAAATTATCAGGGGAAAAAAGTGTAACTATTGAAATAACAGAGAAGAACATACTGAACGCAGTCATGGCATCCATGAATAATGTAGTTGAGGAACATAAAAATCATTATACAAGTAGCAGAATTGTTTTGTCATATTGTAAACTATACGTGGTTCGCAGCCCAGTGAGCGTTGTACAGTTGGGAGGAGGCTGAATGTTTAGATGCCGTATAATCAAGCTGAAGATCAGATTGAAGGTGTGCTTTGAAAATAGTGCCAAAGTTTGCGCTGGGCACGATGAGGATCATTAGAAGATATGGCATCAGCGTGGTGAAGGTTGAACAGATAAATAACATATTTTGCTAATACAAACGCAAAATAGAGACAGGAAAGTGACGAACTGGTGTATGATTATGCACAGGAAGAAAGAGATAGTCCTTGTTGGAATGCTGAAAAGAGCATGAGGCTAGAGCAATTATAAACTTGAGTTCAATGAGAGGCTGTAAAATTATGCACCTTTCGTGCATGTGCAGGAGGTCTCCTGGAAGAGAGCAAAATCTGCAAATTGGAGAAGAAATAAGGTGGAATTCGTGAAGGATATTAGAAGTAGGAACCCGTCCATGAAGGAATAGCCATTGAATGTCTTTAGCAGGTTGAGGGTTGAAAGTAAGTCGGGCAACTGTACAGGTGGGTTGGAAAACTGAATTAGATACAGATGTGGTGGATGATGGTGTTGCACCATGAAGAAGAAAATGCTGATAAAGATTTTTCTGCGTAACCGCATGAAGAAGAGTCTGGACCCCACGGAGAATGAGGAAAAACTGCATCAGTAGTGAAGCAGATGAGACGGAGCGAAAATCAGTCCGTAACACAAGTGCTGGAAATCAGTGCTTTGTGAAGAGAGTGTGAAGCTTAATGACGTTGTCAAAGGTAAAGAAGGCCGGATGTCACACAAGAGCTTCCACTCAAGATTTTCATGGACCATTTGAGCGACTTTGATGATATCGCAGCGAAACCATTTAGGGAAGTGTAAATATGGAGCAGTACTTGGTAGGAGAATTGATGAGTAAAGAGGGGATTCTTCAAGAAGCTCAAGCGTTGAGAAGGGTGAAATTCGGGCCGATGTAAGCTGATGCCGAAGTTGAAGTCCTTTAAAGTATGGAGAAGACAGTAATAATGGATGAATCGGGTAAAGATTCATCTTAGGAAACATCTGCATAGTTAATAAATAAATTAATTAATCGCTCTTTCCACGTTCCAGAAACACATAGCAACCGAAAATTTGTTTTCAGCCGCCGCCGTGGAATTGAACCACAGAACTCTCGATATCTAGCCGAGCGCGTTAACTTTACACCACGATTGCCAACAATCCATTGTGCTATGTGTATTTTTAAGACAGCTTCTGACATCATAAATCCGTAAGATGGGCTCAGCTACTGAGACGTCTCCATCTGGTGGGCATTAACGGAACTGGCTATTTATATTACAGCAGTTAAATCCAAAGGGCGAGATCCAAGGTGAAAATCCTCCAAATACGTGGCGTCAGTAAATAAATAAATACATCGCTCTTTCCACGTTCCGGAAACACATAGCAACCGAAAAATTGTTTTCAGCCGCCGCCGTGGAATTGAACCACGGAACTCTCGATATCTAGCCGAGCGCGCTAACTTTACACCACGGTGGCTAACAATCCACGGTGCTATGTGCATTTTTAAGTCAGCTTCTGACATCATAAATCCGTACGATGGGCTCAGCTACTGAGACAACTCCATCTGGTGGGCATTAACGGCACTGGCTATATATATTATAGCAGTTAAATCCAAAGGGCGAGATCCAAGGTGAAAATCTTCCAAATGCGTGGCGTCAGTAAATAAATAAATACATCGCTCTTTCCACGTTCCGGAAACACATAGCAACCGAAAAATTGTTTTCAGCCGCCGCCGTGGAATTGAACCACGGAACTCTCGATATCTAGCCGAACGCGCTAACTTTACACCACGGTGGCTAACAATCCACGGTGCTATGTGTATTTTTAAATCAGCTTCTGACATCATAAATCCGTAAGATGGGCTCTGAAAAAAATGACTTAAAAATACACATAGTACCGTGGATTGTAGGCCACCGTGGTGTAAAGTTAACGCGCTCGGCTAGATATCGAGAGTTCCGTGGTTCAATTCCACGGCGGCGGCTGAAAACAATTTTTCGGTTGCTATGTGTTTCTGGAACGTGGAAAGAGCGATGTATTTATTTATTTACTGACGCCACGTATTTGGAGGATTTTCACCTGCATGGTTAATTGAGGATTTTTATATGAAATAAAGAGATCAAGTAAATTTGTGATAGCAGGACTGAGTGACAGGATTTGATGAATAAATGACTGCAAGCAGAATGTATGCAACCGATATTCTAAAGCTGTAAGATGAACCTCGCGTCTCAATGAGAAGGGTAAGAAGTGAAGATTTAATCGAATGCCGTCGTTTCCAACAGAATTTTAAAAGCATTCGTCTAACGTAAACATAGAAAAACGCTGGAGGTACGTGAACCTACCACGGGTAGGTGATCGTCGGAAGAAGATAAGTGTTGATAGCACATGCTTAACTGAAAAAAAGAGAGTGAATGTGTAGTATAAGAAAGTTGGGATGCAGCAGAGCTGAGCTATGAATCAAAGGAAAGCATGTTTTAGCAGCAAGAGCGGTGGAGTTCCCAAGATACACTCCAAGAAACTGTTGACAGGAGGAAGAGAAAAGCTATCCAGGGCTGATCATTTCGATTCATCCATGCGCCAACGAACAATTCGGTGCACTTCTGAGTGTTGGGCATAAGATATTCGTTCGAAAGTTTGTTGAAGGATGTCAAAGGCAGAGTTTGACCGTATGATAACTGTAATATCATCCGCATGCGCAGAAAGAACCTGGTCATGATGGCGCGTTGATGGAGTCATTGAAGGGAGAGCAGCCACGAAGATGAAAGCCGAGGGAAATGTGAAAAGTACGAAATATGTACAAGAAACCTTCACACACGTAACTCACTCGAAGAAACTCCGTAGTGATTTTTAAGAACTATAATAAAAGTCATACGACTACACAATCAGTAAGATCTTTCGGGACTCCTTGTTCCCATCTTCAGACAGATTGTCTCAGTCCGGTGCGTCCCCTATATATACACACTGAAGTTACAGCAATGATGCATGTCACAAATAAGCATGCGCACACAGTTTTACTGGGCCTCTTAATGCTCTCAAATTAGGTAGAGACCCAAAACATTACAAAATTAAAATAATTATAAGCACACGTACATCACCCATTTATTAAATGTGAAAAGGTTCGATAGCCAGAGAGAAAATTTGCCCAGACAGGGGATAGTCCTGTCTGATGCCGTTATTAAAGGCTATAGCGGCAGTGAGAAAAGAGGAGTTACAGACATAGAGATATGAGTTACGGTAAATGTTAAGTAGATTGGTAAAAGAGATGTGGGGAAAGAGCCAAAAGTGGTGAGGAGAAGAGAAAGATATAAGTAATTAATAAGATTAAATGCATGACGCTGGGGGAAATAAAAAAGCGTTAGAAGTACATTAGTACTATTAGCATGAAAAATTAGATTTCGGAGGAGAGTGAAGTTTTCATAAAGGGAAACGGGAGGGAACTGCATAGGTCTGGTCTAAGTGAATAATGTCAGAAAGGACAGAATCGAGGCGAATAGATAAGGTTTTAGAGAAAATTTTCAGCTTTGAGAATGCAAAGAGGACGCCAGTTATCAAAAGAGCAGAGGTCACCAGTTTTCGGAAGGAGACGTAAAAGGGCGGAAATAAATTCAGAAGAAAAGAAGAAAGTATTAAAAGCAGCAGTAAGCAGAGAAAGAAGTAAGGGAAAGAACACATGATAAAAATTAACTGGGAGACCGTCAAAACCAGGTGAAGATTTTTGATTCAGTTGAGAGAGAGCGTTCTTCAATTCATGAGGAAGAAAGGGTTGAAGCAGATCATTTTGGAGATGCAGAGGAATTTTTGGAAGATTATCAAAAAAAGTAGCATCTTAAGGAGGTGAGGGAGTTGATGGGCTAAATCTCTTGGTAAAACATTCAGTAGTAATGATGCGCAAAGATGCGATGGTTCCGCAGGAACAACACTATAGCTGAATCAATGAGATGATTAATGCTTTGGACTTTTTTTTTCTATTTTCGAAAGCAGAGAGGTGCGAAGTTCCAATTTCAACTGCAAACAATTCCTCAAGTTTAAGTCGTTGCAATGTCCGCATTGTTAGCATTTATATACAAGTATAATTGCAGTTCAGCTTCAACATTATGAACTTCAGATGTATTAGGCGGCAGATTCCGAAGAACAGAACGTAACGATGAGATAGTCATATCTTTCCGAAGTCTAGTGAGAAGGAAAATCGTTTAGCTAACGCAATAATTGTATCTTTTGTTGCCAGCCAATATGCGACAGGGTCAGGGATTGAAGGTAGAGAAGCTCTTGCAGAATTCAAAATTTCACACTTTTCCTTGAAAATCCGGTGAGAAAAGGCAGCTGTCAAAAAGAGTCCAGAATTTTGGGGAAAAGGGAGTAGGGGGAATAAGAGATAAAAAGACAGTGTGACGTACCTGCCAGCAGGACGCACACGACATAAAGGCAGATAGTAGTCAGAACAAACGTCCGCGTAGCTCAATTGGTAGAGTGACTTATTCAGGAATGAGTGGATCCGGGTTCGAATCCTGACGTGGACAGAAATGACGGAGAAATTTACTTCGTTATAATGGCGCCCGAACTATCCGGATGACCCGACCGTTCAAAATCTCGCAATGGTGTGATGTTATTTCCACGCCGCGAGGTAGGAAAAAATCAGAGAATCCCTTCTCCAGCGCTTCGAAATATAAATGTGTGTGATCATGAAGGCTGTAGTCTTGAATGAGATCGAGAAGAGTTGATCGTACACACGTGGACGTCAAATTGAGAAGTTGATCCGGTCAATTTTTGGCTGATGGGTACAATTGAAGTCCCCTCCGGTAAGGAGGTTATCATTCTCAGGAATGGAATAAAAAATTACATGTAACTAAAGAAATTCATTGATCGCTTTGTCGATGTCACTAGAGATATGAACATTGAATAAGTGGAAATTATCATTAAATATAGTAAACTGAAGACACTGGTAAACATGTGAATTGGTAGAATGATCAACAAGGTTGTGCATATAAGGAAGTAAACGCGTGTGAAAAGCAACTGCAAAGCCAGAATTCCCTGTAGTGGTATAATCACGATAAAATTTGTATGGCCATTTCCGCCATTTTCTAAAGTCAGCATTTCGGGGGCAACAAGTCTCATGTAGTAGGACAATATCAGCGTTCGATTGATTTAGATCATCGAATGTCAAAAAATTTGCCCAACTGGTAGACATACTGCGGCAGTTTAATGTGACAATATTAAAACTGAACATTATTAGCTGGCTGCGTCGCTTCCACTTCTTCTAGACGATTAAGTGTGCGTATATGCGCTACAATCTTTTTATGTACCGGAAGAAAAGTAGTAACATATTTAGGTGCAGAAGCAGTATCGACAAATTCATTGAATTGAGAAATCATAGAGGCAAGATTTGTTTTATTACGTTGGATGCAAGATAGAGCAGTAATTCTTGCACGAGGTCTCATACAAACGATAGACTTTTTAGAAAGAGGGATAGGAGATAAAACTTGTAATTCTGCGCAAATCAGCGGTAGAAATGAACGTGTCCACGTCATCAACCAAATCAGACTGAACCTCTGTCTCACTATCAGAGACCAGGTTTTCGCTGGGAAACATCTGACGAAACATCTGGAGTGATTAGAGAAGAGGATCTGGTTTGTGTTTTTCTCTTGCTAATATGGTGGACTTGCAGAAGCCTGATACTTATTTTTGGTATAGAGAGGATATCAGAGCGTCGTTTTTTACCAGTGTGTTCTGAATTTTCATCAGCAGCAGAATCATTCGCATCAATAATCGGGATAGAATCATGTCCAGTTAAACAATGTGAACAATTGTCGTTGCATGTCAGGCTGTCCATCTGGTGGATTGTTAGGAAGAATAAATTCAGTAGAAACAGAAGTACGGTGATCAGCTTTTTGATCAACAGATTGAGCCTGGGTGAATTCACACGGTCAGTGTCTGAAGAAAATATGACTGACTGAGCTGCATCAGTAAAAGGCGTCAAAAAGGATGCTAAATCAAGCGTAAATGAGGAAACAACTGTCGAAGCAGGTGTACGGTTGAGTCATGAACAAAAAACGTGCCCCCTCCGCCTTACAGTTAAAGAATTGTATCCCCAGCATAGAAATCAGAAGTATAGGAGCTGTTCTCAGATTCCAAAACTATACGCTTAGGCAGGGACGTCGCTAGACTTCGAAATCAGGATGGGCGATGGGTGGGCGAGCATTATTTTTGGTAGGGAAAGCTTGATTGCAACTTCTTCTTTCCCTTTACGAAACACTGAAAGTAGGTTTCTTTCCCTCCCCCTTTTTAATTGAAGTTTAAACGACATTATGAGCAACTCAATGGCCTATAAGCAGTCACCCGTCCCTAATTTAAGGTCACTGATTCCAGGGAAGGAAGGGAGCTCCTTTCTCACGGGATTCGAACCTGCCAGCGATTAGACCACTGCGTCAACGGGTCGGCTTCAATGCTTTTCACTACCGGCTACAAAAGAAATCACGCAATTCCGACCTCCTCCACCTGGACACACAGACATACACGGATCTGACTAGTTACACAACTGGTGTAAGATAAAAGTGTTGGCAGCATGTCACGTTCAACTTTTTGCTTGCTCTGGATGCAATCTTAAATTTCTTTTCAAAATTTTCCATTTCTGCTTACGAAAATAGTACTGCGCTTGATTAATTTGCTTAAAACAAAATGTTTTTGTTTATCTAAATCAAATTTTAACGTTGTGCCACGCAGACACAATACCTCCCCCTCTCCTTAAGTTCCTTCCTTCCAGCCAGTGACTTTACTTTGCACTCCTCCCCTACAAAGCAATCATCAGCCACTTTTTGCTGCACTTTCACTGTCCCGTGGCAATCTTAAGAGAGCTAGAATATCTTTAAACTCCACTTTCGGTGTTAGAATGCCCAATTTTGTAAAGAAAGCAAATAACAGAGCAGTTAGTAATTACCACTCTCAGTGAATTCCTATCCACCCTCCTCATTTGGCCCCTAGCCATACTAACAAGAACAAGAAAGATGACACCGAATTTTCGGGTGTAGTAAGCACGTCTTTTGAATCCGTTCTGACGCAAATTAAATTTATCAAAGCTATTCAAAGTCAAGGGAACCGTTATGGAAAACAATAGTATCTGACGGAAGAAAGAAGTTTTTCAATCGGGTCTTTAATCTCTCAGATATTGCTGTAAACGGAATGGTGAGCTTACGAAATTTTAGAAACAGAGTTATCGACAGAAATAAGATGTGACTTTACGTCCCTTGGTGGGAAAACCTTGCATTATTTTAGGAAGAAAGTATTCTCAAAAGGTTTATCCATATGAGCCGGTATCGGTCCAAGAAAAACATTTTAGTCGAGTTTTCAGGAGCTCAGATTTTGCTACAAATTCATCAGAAGTAGAAATTAACACTTATGACCCCTGGTGGCCAAACCATTCTTTACCAAAAATTTGAAATTACATGAAAAATAGTTTCCATCAGGTCTTGTATGCGATACAGGAAGAATTTTTCAAATCGGAGTTTTAGGAGCAGAAAACGCAATTTACCATTGTGCGCCCTAGCGGAAAGTCTATGATTTACTTGAAAATTTTGAATTTATAGGAAAAACATTTCGCATCGGAAACACTATCCAACAAAGAAGGAATTTTTCAAATCGGACTTTTAGAAGTAGAGATATTGACAAAAATAAGATATACATCGACGCCCCTGGTGTAGAAACCATGCATTATTTCAAGAAGTAAATGTTCCTAAAATGTTTGTCGACATGAGTAGAAAAAAGACTTTTTATTACTCCACAAAAGACTTTTTTCAATCGAGATTTTAGAAGCTCATATTTTGCGGCAAATACATCAGAAGCGGAAATTAAGGTTTACGCCCCCAGGTGGCCAAACCATTTTCTTACAAAAATTAGAAAATATGTGCAAACGATTTCCCATCAGGAGCTGTATCCGGTGCAGAAAGAATTTTTCAGATCGGAGATTTAAAAGCAAAGATATAGGGGAAAACGCAATTTACCTTTACGCCCCCTAGCGGAAAGTCTATGAATTACTTGAAAATTTTGAATTTATACGAAAAACATGTCACACTAGAAACACTATCCAACAAAGAAGGAATTTTTTAAATCGGACTCTTAGAAGTCGAGATATTGACAAAATTAATATATACATCTACGCCCCCTGGCGTAAAAACCGTTCACTATTTTAAGAAGAAAATGTTTCTAAAAGGTTTGTCGACATGAGTATTATCGGTCTACAAACGATGTTATCTTCAATCGAGAATTTAGAAGCTCATATTTTGCTGCAAATACATCAGAAGCGGAAATTAAGGTTTACATTCCCTGGTGGCCAAACCATTTGTTTACAAAAATTAGAAATTATGTGCAAACGATTTCCCATCAGGCGCTGTATCCGGTGCAGAAAGAATTTTTCAGATCGGAGATTTAGAAGCAGAGATATAGGGGAAAACGCAATTTACCTTTACGCCCCCTAGCGGTAAGTATATGAGTTACGTGAAAATTTTGAAATTATATGAAAAACATGTCACACGGAAAAACACTATCCAACAAAGAAGGAATTTTTCAAATCGGACTCCCAGAAGTAGAGATATTGACAAAAATAAGATATATATCTACGCCCCCTGGCGGAGAAACTGTGGAATATTTTAGGAAGAAAATATTCCGAAAAGGTTTATCGATGTGAGTGGCATCAGTCCACGAAAGAATTTTTTCAATCGATAATTCAGAAGCTCAGATTTTATGGCAAATACATCAGAAGCGAAAATTAACACTTACGCCCCCTGGTGGCCAAAGTATTCTTTCCAAAAATTTGAAATTATATGCAGAAGATTGTGCATCAGGAGATGTATCCGCTGAAATTTCTTTTTTTTTCAAATCGGAGTTTTAAAAGATGAGTTATCGGAAAAAATGCAATTTACTTTTACGCCCCCTAGCGGAAAATCTATGTGTAATTTGAAAAAGAAACTATATCCAAAATACTTTTCGACATAAATGGAATCGAAAGATAAAATAATTTTTTCAATCGGATGTTTAGAAGCAAATATGTGGAATAAAACGTATTTTTGAATTCGACATCATCTGCATTTACGGCCCTTAGCGGCGAAATTGTACATCGTAAAAAAAAACCGAAATGGAGGATCATCATTCGCATATTTCAAGCTTTCGAATGCAAAAAGAATTTTTCAAATCGGACTAATAGCTGCAGAGATACCTTGGGTACAGACGGACGGACGGTCGGATGGACGGACGGACGGTCGGATGGACGGACGGACAAACCGATAACATAAGCACGATCTTTTTTTACTAAAGACGTGCTAAAAAGGAGTCTTAAACTAAACATTTAGAAGAGAGTCGCGAGTTGCTGCTTAGCCAATTGCTATCGTAGGTTAAAAGGCAAACACGGTAATCTGTGTTTTTGCGGAGCTGTTAGTAAATTTCTAAAACACTGAAGGATTCTTGCATCATATACTCTAGAGGGAGCAAACTGAGTTTGGTTATTATACAATGGTTAATCTTTTAAATTAGGTTAGTCATAAATTATTATTCGAGAGATTTGTATAAATTTTTAACAAATCAAACTTTAAAACACGAAACAAAATCTACAGCCCGCAAGGCTGTCGATTTTCAGCTGGCGAGTGAGATATTTGCCTTACTGGTGAACCAGTATGAAATTTTTCAAGCCCGGATGATGAATGCCAATAGCTTTTACTAAGACAATGGCAACTAAATGTTCTGCAGCTAGTACAACAACGCCCCAATAAGCTTGGGAGACATGAGTGACACTGTTTGGTGGAGTAAGTCCTTGATCAGGCCAATATCTCACGAACCATGGCAGTTAACAACTTACTTCTTGTGCAGTTGTATAGGAAACCCCTACGGCGCACACAATAACACCACGAAAAATCCCCTCGCCCCGTTTTGGGGTGTTGAAGGGGTTATCCCCCCCCCTCCCTTTGCAGATAGGGCAAAAAGTCAATAACAAACCATAACAAAAGATGGAAGAAGACTCTCCAAATGCGAAAAAAGCATAAAAATTACCTGAGTCGCTGTGTTCGAAGCATATTTGCGTAGGTTTCAAATGTGCTTTCTGCTCCGTCGTCAGAATACAACAAGTTAGTAAAATCATGCAATGCATTGATTATGATATGCTTTCCAACATACGAGAAATTATTACTCAAGTTATGAGGATAATGGCTGTGGAATAAATCTCGCTCCTGTGGCCTGACCTTTGACCCCATTTCGATGATATTCAACAGAACCGGTTCAGTATACCTCAAGAATAACATACTAAAGTTTTGTCGCAATAGAAGCAGTTTTACGAAAGTTATGAGAATAATGGCTGTGGAATAAATATTGCTTTTGTGCAAGGACTTTTCACCCCTTTTCGTTGATATTCAACAGAACCGGTTCACTATACCTCCGAAACAACATGATAACGTTTTGTCGCAATCGAAACATTTTTAGGTAAGTTATGATGCACAAGGGCAATGGAATGGATCCCACTCCAGTGTCCTGACCTTTGACCCCATTTCGTTTCGCGCATTTTCAATAGGGTTCGTCCCCAGGTGGTTCCTTTACCAAATACTAAAATTTCATCGAAATCGAATCATTTTTACGCAAGTTATGACACATAAGGGCAATGGAATAAATCCCGCTCTTATGCCCTGCCTGACCTTTGACCCCATTCGCCCATTTTCAATAGGGTTCGTGCCCAGGTGGTTCCCTACCACATACTAAAATTTCATCGAAATCGAACCATATTTACGCATGTTATGGCGCATAAAGGCAATGAAATGGATCCCGCTTTTATGTCCTGACCTTTGACCCCATTCCGCCCATTTTCAATAGGTTTCGTTCCCAGGTGGCTCCTTACCACATGCCAAAATTTCATCGAAATCGAACGATTTTTACGCAAGTTATGACGCATAAGGGCAATGGAATGGATCCCGCTCCTATGTCCTGACCTTTGACCCCATTTCATTTATATTCAATAGGGTTCGTCCCCAGGTAATTCCCTACCACATACTAAAATTCCATCGAAATCGAACCATTTTTACGCAAGTTATGACGCATAAGAGCAATGGAATGGATCCTGCTCTTATATCCTGACCTTTGACCCTGTTTCGCCCATTTTCAATAGGGTTCGTCCCCAGGTGGTCCCCTACCACATACTAAAATTTCATTGAAATCGAACCATTTTCTCGTGAGTTATCGTGCGGACAGACGGACGGACAAAGCTGGAGCATATACGCTTCTTCAACCTACGGTTGGAAAGCGTAAAAAATGATATGCGTGGTCGGTATGCCAATACTTCGTGAACCAGTGACGGGAAGTCGAAAGTTTTGCCACGTACGCAAGTCAATTAGATGCGCATACAGTTTTCCTATTGGATGAGTGTTCCACCACTTTACGCTATTACTCCTTGTCTCTGTATTTTTTACTGTATTAGACATCAAAGTCTCATATTGAATATGTCAAGAAACTCCGTTTTATTTCAGAACAAGAACTGTTGATAAGGTTTGTAGGAAATTTTTACTTTGTGCCTTCATTTACTTGGAACTTACCAGTTTAGATAAGTTCTAAGTAATAAGTTCTTGTCTAAATACTCTGTCGTTGCTTCCGGATGTTATGCTTTTCTTCGGGCCACATTCCCGGTCCCCTTTCATCTTTTGCTATGGGACAAAAACATTTTTGTACTATTTTTGCCTCGCTGAACAAGTTTGTAATTGACTTTTTTGCCCTATTTGCAAAGTGGGGCGAGATAGGCCCCTCAACATCCCCCTCCCCCCAAAGTGGGCGAGGGGATCCTTTGTGGTGTTATTGTGTGCGCCATAGTGGGTTCCCTATACAACTGCACAAGAAGTAAATCGCTAACTGCCATATTTGGGGGGAGACATTGGCCTGATCACAGACTTTCCTTGTAACCCTGTGTAGCGTCCATATACAAGGATATCTGTGCGTTATTATGTGGTTGGAACCACAGACTGAGACTCAGGCACTGTACCAGATCAAGTCCTATGGCAGAATTATCCGAAAATTTGTGGTGCTATGTATCATTAACTAGAAAAAAATCCTTTGAGGAGTGAGAACGAGCAGCATTAGAGGTCTGCGAAGTATCAGTGATGGAGTGACCTGCAAGAGCATTGGCATAATTAACAGTTATAGGAAATCTGACATAATGTAATATGCCGAAAATAAGCTTTTTTAATCTCTCTGCTTATAACGAACTGCGCATTTATCGAATGTTTTTTACTCTCTCTCCGACTTCGTTGTATACGGGTTCGACTCTCTTTGCAGTGGCAGCAAGTCAGGCGGCTATTCAACGGGTTCGGAACCCCGCCTCCCTCAGCTCTCCTCCTCCTCACAATTCAAAGTTATCATTTTGGTGACAACAAAGAGAGAATTTCTGAAATTTACTTCATCTGATTTAAAAAAAAAAAAAAATTCTGAAATTCAAGAGCCATTTTCCGTGATTCCTTTTGTAAATTATTCCCGATGCAACTTTTCCCGTGAGATGACGGAAAGACACCTTGACGAATTTATCGTGCGCCACGAAAATTCTGAACTTTTCGAAACCTTTCCGCCATTCGTTTCGTATACTGACGGCAAATTGACGTTTTTTAGAGGTGTTAGCAGAAAATTCTGAATTTTCTGAAATCTTTCCGTAATTATTTTCGTACATTAACGGAAACGTTCTGTTCTCACTTATTCCGTATTCATATGACGGAAAGTTTCCGGTAATAGGAGAGATTCACGGGAATATTTGTGATTTTCATTAACTATTACATTTTAGTTGTCTGTCGGAGAACTTGATTTTGACGTTCTGTAGAGAGATCGGATATTGTGAAATAGCATATCGCATGACAGTTTGGTTACTGTGGGACAAGATACAGGGGTTGTCCAAAATAATTGAAACACCTGGAAACAATAGCTTTTACGCACCTAATATGGTGTGGGAGCACCCTTCGCATTTAAAACTGCTTGAATCCTCCTTGGAATGCACGCATACAAGTCCTGGATGGTGGTATGTTGTACCATTCTTCCTGCAGAAATTGCTCCGATTACTTGAGAGACGCCGGAGGTCATTGTTTTCAGCGAGGTAAATAACGGGAACGTTTAAGTCCGGTGATTGTGCAGGCCAAGGAAGGTGTGCAACTTCATCCTCATGTTCCTCAAACCATGATTGAACAGTTGGGCTTCTGTGAATCGGGGCATTATCATCTTGAAAAGTGCAATCCCCTGACGGAAACAATGCCTGCGCCATTGAATGTACATGGTCGGCCAAAAGAGTGACATAGTCACCGGTAGTGATCCGTCAGCGTGTAAGGTGATAATGGGACCTGCTGCAAACCACGAGATCATGGCCCATACCATTACGGAATCGCCCCCATGCTTCACTGCAGGAAGGAGACAGTCTGGGTTGTAGGCTTCTGCGGGGGTTCTCCACACGTAAACTCGTCCTGTGGTGGGGAATAGTGAGAAATATGATTCATCGGGAAACAAGACATGTTTCCAGCGATTCGCAGTCCACGTTTTATGTTCCTGGCACCCATGTAGTCTCCGTTTCATATTCACCTGTGACACCAGGGGTTTTGCAATCGCAGCTCTGCCGTAAATATTGTGCTGATGCAATTTCCTTCGCACGGTATGGGTCGACACTGCGTTTTGGAGATGTGCATTGAGCTCAGCAGTCCCTTTCGTCGCCGTGGTCTTCCTTCCTTGCGGTCACAATCCTCTTTAATGTCCTCCTGTTTCTCGCAGTGAGTTTGGTTTTCCTTCCACAGTTGTGTCTCGCAGATGATGTTGTGCCGTAAACATTGTATGCTGTCATGACCTTCGACACGGTACCTCTCGATACCCCCAATACCTGGGCCACTGTGGTTACCGACGCACCAAACCAGACGGGCTCCTAGAATCTGCCCTCTTTGGAACTCCGACAAGGTCACTCATTGTGCTTTCACCTGGAACGAAATAATGCAAACACCGATTTACAATGCAATCACACAGACGCTTGAGACTATAAGCAACACTTTTTCACAAAAACATTGTAGCTACATGTTCGTTTTACTCAAAAAGCAGCACATACCAAAGTCGTTGTTTTCAGCGAGGTGTTTCCATTATTTTGGACAAACCCTGTGTTTCTTCCTGTCTCCCACATTTTGCGTTCCAGCTATTGTGTATTATATTATCACAAGAAACAGGGTACTTAAATTGTTGTGCAGGTGATTGTATAATGTCTGTGTGTATTAGTGTGTGGACCCCTTAAGATAAATGTGTCGGGGGGCACATCCGGACGTGGCACTTTTGTACAATGAATATTTTGTGTGAGATCGATATGAGCAAGCATTCCTCAAACTGATCGTGTGTTATTTCGGTACAAAGGGTGAGAGTCATTACTTGGTTAGTTTGTTCTTTTAGAATTCTATCGCACAGCGATGCTGATGCATCTGGATATTTTATTTAAACTAAATGGGTCTTATAGTGCTGTCTGAAACTTCAAACGGCAAGGCTTGTGCTTTATTCAATGATCTTTTGACTCATGCAAGACAAGAGCATGTTCTGCTCACCATTTTTATACAAGCCAATTTTTTAGCTGCTAGTCCAAAGCCTGGAAAAAAAGTGAAGGAAAGTTGTTAGGTTATGAACTAATGCTATTAAAACACAATGGGGAAAATGTTGACAACGCGAAATTGAAATGATATAAAAATTATAGCGTTGTTTATTACTGTTAATAAATATACTATGTTGGAGCCAAAATTGATATAAGTCCGGTAGGGGTTAATTATATTTTAAATAATTCGGATTATTTCGTAGAAAAATTAATTTTTCGAATTGAAATAGAACCTGTGTTTGAAGTTCACATAAAGGGACCAAGGTCAAAGAGGGCATACAGGCATCTTCTGGGTACGAGATGGTTAAATTCCTTTTTTGAACGCAACTGACACAAAAACATTAGGGTTGTAGGAGATCTTAAATACGATGAGTAATTAACATTACATTTGTACGGAAGTGACGCTAAAATTCCGAAGTACCGAAGTGCCATGTCCACATCTGCCAGTAAACCAAGATAAAAGCTGTTATAGCTATCAAAAATAAATTTGATATTTATAAGTTTCGCGAAATAATACCTTTCACCTTTTCTTAAAAAATATTGAAAGTAATTGTCAGTTTAATAAGATTCAAGTTCAAAAGCATCTTGTTGCTTCAAAAAATCGCGATGACAAAATACGTAATTTATAAGTATTTCTATAGAAAATTAAAATTATTGCAAACCTATTCGGAAAATTAATAAACTCCAGCAGAAAATAAAATATTTATTTCGCCCAAATTAATACCGAGGGTGAGTCGAAAGTCTTCCAATATTTGCATAAGCACATGTGCTTCGGCGGTATGTCACGTGTTTCAACTAGTTCAAGTCGCGCACTGCAGTCAGTCGAAAGGGATATAAAGTAGTAGCCGTTGCTGTGAACAGCATTGCATGTCGTCGTTCTGTCCGTGATTAAGGCGCCTAAAAGGTGAACAACCGGCTAATTAAGGACCATTTGCTTTACAAGTTTGAACTCGTCCATAAGCTGCTCAAGCAACACGAAACATTTGTCATGCGAAAGGGGAAGGTTGCGTGGACCACAGCACCGCAACCAGATGGTTCAAGAAATTTCGCTCAGGTGACTGAAACCTCGACGATCGGACAAGATCAAGTAGGCCGCGAACCGTGGATTCGGAGGCCGTGCACCAAGCCATTGAGGCAAATCCGACAACCAGCACTTGGAGATTATCAGGCGAGCTGGGCATATCACAGACCACCGTGGTTCGTCACCATCAGGTTTTCGGCAAAGTCTACAGGAGCTGCCGCATTGTCCTTCATGAACTGACGCTAGCTGAAGCAAACCGCCGAGTGGAAGTGTGCACGAAACACCTAGAAAACCCGCTCGATGTACGTTTCATCAAGAGAATTGTTACGTGCGATGAAAAGTGGATCTATTTCTGTAATCTTAACACCGCAACGGCAGCGGTTGAGCCCGTGCCAGCTTCCAGAAGTTGTTGCCAAACGTGGGCACTTCGAGCACAAAGTGATGCTCTGCGTCTGGTGGAATTTTGAGGGGATAATCCATTACGAATTTGTTCCAGACGGTCGGACCATCAAAGCCAAAATCTACTCTGAACAGCTGTGGCGGATGTATGCCATTTTGGAGGAGAATTACCCGGCACTGAGGAACAGAAAGCGCGCTCTCCTACAGCAGGGCAACGCTCGGCCTCATACGGCGAGAACGACCAGGGCAAAATTGCAGGAACTTGTGGGAATCGAACTGATGCCACACCCAGCATATAGTCCGGATCTTGCTCCGTCGGATTATAAATTGTTCCGCCTTCGTGGGTGGCACTTCACTAACAAAGAGGAGGTGGCAGCTGGGGTGAAGGAGTTCTTCGCCTCGAAAGACAAGAACTGGTACCGCCACGGAATCGAAGAACTGGCAGACAGATGGCTAAAGACGGTGCAACACGATGGCCTGTACTTTGAGTGCTAATCAGTTTTCTTCGTAAAGGTGCGTATGAAGACAGAAAGTGATCCAAATATTGCAAAAACCTTCGACTCACCCTTTGTAACAAAAACAAATCTTTGGGCACTTTGAGCTCTACCTTATACGTGCCGGTGCGTTACGTGTTGTTATAGCTCAGTGGTAGCACACGTACTTCACGATGGAAATGTCTTAATACGACTCTGCGCGATAGACAAAAAAAATGGTGATCTAGAAGGAGTCAGAAGCAATAAAAGAGAAAAAAATGTTTTTACCAAAAATTAGTTAGAGTGCCATGGAATTATTGTTAATATTTAGTGACGGCATAAACTTCGAGAGGAATTAGCTTTTCAAAGTATAACGTAGAAGTCTTTTCGTACTTCTACGTTAATTTAAAACATCACTATACGAAGAAATAGTTCCTAAAACTAAACCTTAACGGCCAGACGAAACATGTAAACAACAGAAGTCAAACTCACGGAAAAAGATGC
The DNA here is from genome assembly GCA_039090855.1 of Macrothele yani. Classification (NCBI taxonomy): domain Eukaryota; kingdom Metazoa; phylum Arthropoda; class Arachnida; order Araneae; family Macrothelidae; genus Macrothele; species Macrothele yani. The sequence goes on from CM077011.1 coordinate 36,075,867, forward strand.
TTCATTCAGGATGTAGCAAACACATCGTAGCATAGCATATTACACTAAACTCTCCACACACCACACAACTCTTAACACAACGCTCTTTTCACAACGCTTCTTTCAATAATCAGTTTACAACCCAACGCTCGCTTTACACGCTCTCCTTCAACAGTTTAGTCGTCGTTTTTATCCTTCGTTCTTATCTTATATCAGGCATACGTCACGTGCATTCAACCTCAATTGTGTTGCCAAACGTATTCCTTTGAGAGATAAGATATTACGTTAAGAGTGAAATATAACTGATAATAATTTAATATTTACATAGGGAAAGAAATGTGACGTACCTGCCAGCAGGACGCACACGACACAAACGCACATAGCAGTCAGAACGAACGTCCGCGTAGCTCAATTGGTAGAGTGACTTATTCCGGAATGAGGGGTCCCGGGTTCGAGCCCCGGCGTGGACAAAAATGACTTAGAAATTTACTTCGTTATAGAAACTAAAATGGAAAGTTAATTTAGAATATACGTCACAAAAGGTTCAATCACAACGCTAATTCATTTCTACACACGTACTACATCTATTTTGTTAAAAGGGGGGTTACAACCTGCAATTTTTGCAACACTGCGAATGTTACTGGATCTTTTCATAACATGATTGGTATTCTGCTTCGCCTTATTTAAACGAAGAAAGCTGTCTCGCAAGGAAATCGAATTAACCAATAAGATTACCCACCATTCTTATGAAGACCTCAACACGCCGTGCTCTGAGCAAAGCGAAAGTGATGTATTTTTCTCGATGTTTGTGCTGCATCAAGTTAAAAGAAGTCAATTCCTTTATACGAGTGAAGTTCCACTTGAACGGAATTCTTTAATCTCCTTAATCTTAAACATCTCATTTCGATCACGCTCCAAGGGGCTTTATGAGTGTCCTCGGAAGAAAGAGCCTGCTTCAATCCTTTCAGCGCAAACCAAACTCAAACCTTTGTGTCTCTTAGAATATGATCGACTGAACTTAGGAATATTAGATGAATGATATTTACTTTGTGAACTCGAAACTCCTCTTATCCTAAAGGAAATACCCATTCTGGACGGCAAAGCACGTTTCTTTTCACGCTACGTCGAATGTCCTCGAAAACGGAGGGGTATTCTCGTCGGGCTGATGGTATAGTGAGTCCCTTTGGAAAAGGCCATCGAGGCTTCCACTTTCTTTTCTCGAGAAGATTTATCCGGACGCAAGATATTGCTACGTTTAGTGCCTGTTGCTGGAGTTTAAAGATTACTCTGTTCATCCATTTCCTTCTACAGCTTCTATATATAGCGCGTGAATCAAGAGTCCATGTTCGTCTTCTTCGGAAGTGGTCGCTTATTGATTACTGTTTCTAAGCAGATTCATCCCAAAGAAAAGCAGAGAAGATTCTTCCCCATTACAATTCAAGCCGAACATACACCTTCAATATAATTGTTATCTTCTTAATGGATGTCAGTAGGAGATAGTTACGCTTTAAGAAAATAAAATTCGGCAATTCTTATAAGAGAAAAGAAAACATTGCCTTCTCATGCAGTTTCTACGTAGTTGGTTTATAAAATAAATTTGATGCGTCAAAGGATTTTTTTTTCTTTTTTGTTAAATGTGGTCGTTATTTTCCTTTCATTTTCGGTTTTTCCCATTTCTTGTAGTACTGTATCCTATCCTCTCTTCAATAATTTTATTGCGACGTACTACAGAGGTAAAGGCGACAAATCTGCAGCGATATATTCCATCCGTGTAGCCTAGTTGAGAGAGCAACTTACTCCGGAGGGAAGGGGGGCGAAGTTTCGATCTCCGTCACGGACAAATTTGTGTTTTCACATAATGTCTGATAAAAAGTTCTTACTTGGTAGCAATGTGACAAGTTTTTTCTTTCTTTCTTTGACTGAAGGTTTAACGACCACCGTGAGCAACTCAATGGGCTATAAGCAGTCGCCCGTCCCTAATTTAGGGTCACTGGTTCCAGGGAAAGGAGAGAACTAGTGCCGTAAGACTAACACAACATCCATGGCTCACCGGGATTCGAACCCCGACCCCTTTCGGACGAATGATCAGAGGCCATTGCTTATATCACTGCGCAACCGGGGAGGGGTGGGCTGTGATAAATTCATAAACAAGCTTCTTTTTCCGCTATTGTTGAATTGCAATTGTGCACCTCCATGAACAGAAAATGTAACAGCAGAACAAAAGGAAGTCTAAAAATGAAATTTTTTATGTAAATACGTAGAAGGTACTGAACAATGGGAATCAAAATGAGCTTCGACGGCAAGATAAAGTGCAACTTTACAAGAATAAATGGTCAGCAGAAGAAGTAAGGGGATAAAAGGACTCCTTTTTAATAAGGACATAAATCAAGCTGTTCTTTCCATGTAACATAACTACAGAAATTTGAAAATTTAATCGTCCCGGAACAGGAATCGAGCCAGACTTCCCGATTTGCCTTCTACTATGCTAACCATTACACCACCAAGGACAATGAAATCCAAACAACTGAAGCATACTCGAACGCAAATCGGGAGATGTGGGTTCGATTCCCGTTCCAGGACGATTAAATTTTCAAATTTCTGTAGTTATGTTATATGGAAAGAACAGCTTGATTTATGTCAGTATTAATTATTCCATGTATTCCCAACTTCGTAGGATTCTCTTTGACAAAGAAAAATATTTTACATATCGCGCCTAGCGGCAATCCCCAAGCTCGCTAGTCATTCTAACGAACAGAGCGGTTTCTTCAGATAAATTAAACAGTAAGTTCTGTCTCGAGACTGCTGCAATGAGGACGTGCATAATATCATATAATGTTCATATTTACGCTCAATTTTACTATCACATGAATCAACTGCAAGGATTGCCGATTTTTCATTCATAAATCAAATGCGAGGATTGCCGGCACATAAACACTTCTAATTTAGTCACAACTACAGTAGAACATTGATTATCCGACCTAATGTAGACCGGCCCTAGGTCGAATAATTGGGGATGTCGAATAATAGACTTTATATTTTATTCTATAAAAATATATTTTAAATAGAAATTATTTGAATTATATCTTTAAATTCTATATAACCATCTCCGTTCTTCCTAAATGCTTAACCAAACGAAACATAACAGTTCTTTAGTACATTACATACAATATAGAAACATCAGATATATATACAGACACACACACGGTCATATTAGAATAATATGGCCACCCCCGGAAACAGAGTGTACTTGCCCAGGCGCGTTACAGAGTGCACGTGACAAAGTCGACCACACAGAGATATATGCGACCGGTAAGGACAGATGAGCCATAGTGAGTAACGTGAGCACAATGAGCAGAGGTAGTTATTTGACGAACGCTCGAAAAGGATCGATGATCGGCTACCGCGCCAGGGGTGGGAGCGTTTCAGAAACCACTGTAGTAAGTGTGTACCAATAATATACCGCTGGTACACCGAGTACCTCTTATGGCTTTTTGGTCGAGCCCCAAAAGCCATCGACTCCAGAGGAGAATGTCGCCTCCGCTGACTGGTAAAGGGTAATCGACGCGCAATAGTGCAACAATTGACCACGCAAATGAACTCTGAGGCACCCAGGTACGTGTCCCCGATAACAGTAGAACGAACCCTGTTACCCATGGATCTGCGGAATCGATGAAACGTCAAGGCGCCCAGGTTAACCCAGGTCCATCGGCAACGACACCTACTGTTCGCATAGGACAACCATCATTGGACAGTGGAAGAGTGAGAAACGGTTGCCTTCTACTACAAATCGAGGTTTCTACTCCACAGAAGTGACGGGCAGTAATGGATACGGCGTCAGACACACGAGAACAAACGGATAATCTTGTTGATAAAGTATAGGCTGGCGATGGCAGTGTGCATATCTGGGGGATATTTACCTGGTTCCATCTGGGGCCACTGGTACCACTGGATGCGGCCCTGAACGCCAACGGCTACCTGTCCATCCTCGCTGAACACATGCATCCCTTTAGGTTGGATGTTTACCCTGGTGGTGAAGGTGTCCACCAAAAGGACAATGCCTCGTGCCACGTTGTTAGGGGGGAACGTAACTGGTTCCAGGAACACAACAGCGATGTCTCCGTTCCCCCTTGGACGGCGAAATCTCCCGACCTCAATCCCATAGAGCACTTGTGGGACTATTTGGATCAACAGGTTCGATGTGCCGTCCCACAACCATGTCATCTGCGAACCTCCGTGCAGTCCGAATGGGCAAGTCCCAGCAAAGCCACAAGTGCTGAGAAACTGCTGGCCACCAGCTGGCAATGATGGGTTATTGCTGGCGGTAACTGCCGCCACGGCCCTGTAGCGGTCCGTTGGTGGCAGCGCTATCAGTTGGAGAGCCATTGATGGCCCCGCCGTGAATTATGGGCCTCCAATCAAGTGCCACTAGTGGCCCGTTGCTGGTAACCAATGCAATCCCAACAGCAGGTGGAAACAACGGTACTGCGCATGCGCAGAAGCAACTCATGGTACCAGTTAGTTGAAGACGACGCTATCGCCATCGTTTTATTTTAGTGGATGTTAAGAAAAAAAATCCATATGTAGAGAGGCGAATTAATTTCCTAATGAAATTCCACGTCGACAAAGATATCAGATTAAGCCATGAAATACATCCATTCCATTCCCATGAATAACAATTTATGGAATGAAGTAGGTGAAATACAAGAAAAAATTTGAAACCGCTTGAAACAAATGTCCTGGAAAAACCATTAAAAAATCCTTTGTTGGAAAAAAAAAATTATAAGCGTACAAAATTTATTAATTATCTGAAAGAAAAAAAAGCAACGCTATGTGAATATAATGTAATCGTCCATGGGTTGAATACACAAGACTGGGAGGAATCACTTCTAATAATAACGAGAAGTAAAATAAAATATTTTTCCTCTTCAAAACAATTGTGGCTTCGGACAACGGAAAGGAAAGATACGACGTTAAAAATGTGACAGAATGTGACATGAACCCGGTTAAATATATATTAATTCAACAATCTCCTTTCAAGACGACAAGGACAGTACAAAACTTTGGAAAGCGACACTAAGTATGTACACTCCTTGAAAATGAGTGAAGTTCCCCTTAAGGTAAAAGAAAAACTATCGTTACGTTGAAAAAATAAATTTATGAATTATATGAAACTGACTGTTATGAAAAATACCTCGCAATATTGTAAAATGAGAGAGGAAACCATTCGATTACACATTCCGCGCGAAACAGACAACAGCTTCAAGCACACGCTTGTGCGTGGCAAATTAGTCCGATCGGTAAAGAGCTCAGCTCCCACGCCGGCGGCCCCGGTTCGTATTCATCCTGATCCAAACGGGCGTTTTTCCGGTCTGTTGAGAAAACTTCTCCAGCGCAGTGCTATAATTCACAAATTTCGTAAGGGTAGAAAAAAAAGTTCTAGATTTGGGAAACTGCGATTTTCCTTGATTTTTTTTTTTTTTTTTTTCGTGGCTGCTATTGGAAAATTAGCGGACAAGATTCGGCAAGCCACCAGTTACGTCACGTGGTTGCTGGCTGCCACTACCGACAAACTAGCGGACCACGTTAGGCTAGATATCATTTCTGGCACGTGCTTGCAGGGCCTCTGAAGGGCCACTTATGGCAGCTACTGCCTTGTGATGGACAACTGATTGCCCTGTTGTGGCATATGACAACTGATGGGGTGCCAACTGTTGGCCAGATGTTGGCCTGAACTGTTGGACCTTCTGTTGGCCGCCCGGACATTTTATTGACGGTTCGGCAGCGGCAACATAGTGCTGGGCCAGCAAAACTGTTTTTGCTGGGGTGTGTCTCAGGCGACCTTCTATGGCCTCATTGCGTCCATACCATGCCGTTTCACCGCTGTCATCCGGGACAATGGTGGTAATTCCCATTATTTGGTAGGTGGTCGTATTATTCTACATACAACTGTATATGTAGTATGTACGTATGTACACGTTTAAGGTACCTGAGCAGAATAAAGCCCGCTTAAAAACGCTGAAATGCATATGAATTATCTGTGGTTTAAAATCATAAGATATTGCAGTCTGTCGCAGTCATGCTGATGACCTATTTTTCGCTACAATGTCTCGCCATTTTTTCATTATAATCACACTAGATGAAAGTCGTCAATAATTACAGGGGGAAATGAGATGAGTAATTTTTTAATAACCAGATATTGATTTTTTTTTTTGTGTGTGTAATGTCCAAATGTGAAAATCATGTACATTACAACAATGAAAAAAAAGTACATTAATTGAGGCAGAGATTCGACAATTAAAACAGGAAAGAGCTCGTATTTTCCCAGTGTTCGTTCGCCGTACATCAGATGCTTCTATATGCAGCTGATCATATAAGGAAAACAAATAACAACAGTCAATCACAGTATTTCCGATGTTGTTTTTTAATGACATCGTTAGAAAGCAAACCTTTTCAGTGGTTCTCGTCCTTCAAAACCCTTCAAAAAATGCATAGTGGCCCTAAAGCAAGCATTGTTTCATTTACTGTACAAAGAAAAATTCACGCAGATGGCAAGGAACTACGTTCACTTGTTCCTGCTATTGCCAGATCTCAGAAAAGTGTTGAAATAATAAAACAGTTTCAGAAACTTAGAATTGCGCATTTGCAAATGTTAAAATGTTATTGTAGTTCACGCGGAGAAGCACAAACAGTATTTTTTTTTTTCTTGTTCTTTTTTTTTTTTTTAGTTTCTTCTACAAATATAAATAAAAGAATACCTGGCTATATTCTGTGAAAAAAACTTTGTTATATTCTGAGAATTTGGTGATTTAAGGAAAGAGACAGTTCTCAAATCATATTTCTTCAGCATACGCATGAAATTATGTATTATAACATACTGTTACTTATTGTATTGGAACTTTCAATTTTTAGATTTAAATGAGAAAAGAAACTGGTTTGACAATCTAAAATAATAATTTTAGAATACAAGGAAAATCTTAAAATTAAATTTCATGACATAGGATTCTAAATGAAAAGTTATGTATGTCGTTTATGAACGACAAAGTAGAACCAAAATTCCTGACGTAACTTTTTCCTGTTTCTAAAGAGTGACGCAAATCGAGCGCCATAACTCATCACTGACGTCATGTCAGAATGATTTGGATGAGATGATGCCACGCCAGCAGCTGTGCAAAATCGGTCTTCCCATTTGCGCAGCTGCTAGCGTGTAAATGGGAAAGACCGATAAATTTTAATAAATTAAAACCAATAATAACCAATACAATTCCGACTAATGTAATTTCCTGTGTCTGAACGTCCGTCCCAGCACAGGTGTGTACCGCTTTGCTTTGTTGCGATGGCAACGAAGCAAAGCGATACACACGTGTGCTGGGACAGACGTTCAGACAAACGAAATTATACTGTTTCAGATACCATTGTGTTGCACCTTCTTGTTGCTCCACGTACGCCAATGAAGTTTCAAGAGTGGACACAGCATTCGAGTGATAAATTCTCCTTCTCCGCACAACTACTCTTCATCAGATTCTGACGCTGACACTTCTTGGGACTTTTGATCGAAGAGGGTCGCTGTCTCTGCATCAGTATAATCTATTATAATTCTATATTGTCGCCTCTTATTCATTCTTCGATGATTGTTTCCGTACCTTTTTCCGATCCACGAAGGGCCCTTGCCATTTCAAACAGTGGAATCGGTTCATGTGCTGACTCTTCTTCTTGCTCAGAAAAGTCGATAATCTTTCGTCACGACGTGCTCAAAGTTTTTGGTTTTACCTCGTTCCATGATTAAGCTATCCAAAACGCTACATCCTTGAGATTGATGCTTAGATGATCTGTCACTTCTCCGCCGTTTCAAACTGCGTCCAAAATGGAATGTAAGGGACGAAATTGGCACAGCTGCTTTAATTTTTCGAGAACACTTTGGTCCATGGGCTGCATCAAAGACGTCACATTCAATATTAAAAATAAGTGATGTAAATTCACAGCAAATATCAGAAAATAACGTGCAGCAAACTTGCCGGTAAGTGTCCACTTTTTAACGGAATTTCCGTTTTTAAAAGAGATCGGTTTTCTTTTTTAACTTCCGTATTTTCAAAGATTTTCCGTAGTCAGTAATTCCGTTGATTTCAGAAAAACCGTTTCAAGTTTTATCGTATTTAGACAAAAATATCGCAAAATTCAACACGCTGAATATTGCAGCCTTTACGCGACAGAAACCTTTTGCGCCGGTGGTGGGGATCGAGCCTATGTCCTTTGAGCTGAAGCCGTGCGTCTTAACCACTGAGCCAGAAAATCACAGGAATCAAACTCACGTTCAGGGTAAAACTAATTGGGCGATGATGATTTTTTTGTTGTTGTTGTTGTTTTTTTACATCAATGAGAGTGATTTAGCCATTTTATTTTCTATTGGAGCTATTATTTTTTTGAAAACGTTTATAAACATTTTATTTTTTCTGTAGGAGGTCTTATTACAAATTACGTACTTTTTGATCGTGATTTTTCGAAGCAAAAGAATGATTTGGAGTATGAGATCATTTTTTCAACAGAAAATAAATTTCAATTATCTTTAAAAGAAGGTGCACTGTACTGCTTTATAATATTGTTACGACTTAGGAGTACGGTAATTAATTCGATTAGCAGGTTTTGTAAGAGGCGGGAACAGCGTTAATTGTTGGTTGAAAATTAACAGCTAGTGGTTTCCTACATTGTGAAAGAAGAGAAGAGATAAGAACCCCTTTTCTTGGAAGGGAGAAATCTGAAGTGGAACAGGCGTCGTTCGCTGTGGGGAACGCGATGCGTCGCCCCCTAAGTGCAATGTGGGATGTTTGGAGAAACCACTAGAGTGTCACCCGATCGGGAAAGTTATGGCGTTTGCTAATCCGAACCTTGGCCGGACAAAGAAGTTATGTGTTTCCGTATACTTATCGGTGAGCGGATCCACCACATATTCCGAATGCAGAGGCATGCATTTCTTACCTCTTCATCCTGCCGAATGCTTTTAGGAAACAATAAGACTGACAGGAGAGTTAAACCAGACTCCTAACGACAGAGCAAGGAATTTATTGACGAAATGTGAACAAGCTAAAAAGATTTGTCTGGTGAAAATCCCGTATGGGTAAAGGACTGGACTCGGATACAGCAGAACCAGAGGAGATCCTGCGGCGCGGTACTTTTGCGGGGATAGAAAAGATTCTGCCCGAAGATGCCTCTTTTCCTGGTGATAGATTGCACGAAGTACTGGATGTAAGTTTCTTCAGACAAATGCAGCAGCATCTTGGAGTTCACACGAAGTGATGGAATTACAGCCCCGAGTGACTGAGGTGCACGACCAGTGATGTATGTGAATCACCTTTGGACAGACGGATGTATCAGCTGGGACGAGCAGACGAACGGATCCTTCTATCACGTCAGCGGCTTCGTTCCACCACGACATTGGTTCGCATAAAATGCGTCCCTGATTTCATGCAGGTGAATGCCGTACACGAGAAAAACTGGGAGATGGGGTTCGACTCCCTCTCCGTTGGTTATAGTGCGCACTCTGAAATGGGCGTGTCGTCACACAGGTGCGCTTCCAAAGCGAAAATACATCAGATATTAAGGAGTGTATATAACAAAGTTAGTGCATAATATATGGATACCCGAGGAAAAACTGCATATCTGTAAGTACTGAATTTATGTATGCATGCCAGTTGTGAATAGATTGGCTCCGGTCAGCCAATAGGCTTTCGTCGGCTGAGAACTGTTTTTAGAGCCGGACTGTATAGGCCAATGAGTAATCATTGAACTTTAATGATATATAAATTCAGTCTCAGAGCTATCCCGAAAGGTGAGAGTCTACTTGACGCCCCTCCTTCACAATCCCATGTATATTGACGCCTTCATCAATTTCTTCATGTTTTATTTTTAATTGATTAAATCTTTGTTGTCTCGTGGCAGTCCTGAAGTTGCATGCGTAATTTATGAGTGTCAGAATTTCTTGGTTTTAATTGGCTAAATTGCAGGCTAAATTAACTTCGCCAGTACATAAGATTTCGGCGATAAAAGAGCCCACAAGTAATTATTCGTAATTCTTTCTACCTTTGGGTCGTCAGCCATTGCCTGGCATCCTGACATCCAAATTCTTAAAGCATATTTTTATTCGATAGTCTGGCACCCCGGGGCGTAGCAACAATACTACTTCACAAAACTTCAAAATATAAAATTTACTCTTGATGACTCATAGCTTTTGTCTTAAGGACGCTATAGACTGATACATAGACATTGTACAATTACCTGTACAATAAATAAAGTACTCAGTTTCTTACGGTAACACAATATACACTGAAGAGCAATTGAATTAGAGATACCTGTCTAGTAACGTGTAGCACCACATTTCGCCCTGATGACGGCGTCAATTCGTCTCGGCATTGACTCGACAAGACGCCGGAAGCGTTGGGAAGCCATACAGATCCACGACCCCTGAACAAGCTCCCACAGTTCACGAAGATTTGATGGAGGGCGGTCAGAGCCTCGAACATCTCTCTCGATGGCATCCCAGACGTGCTCGATCGGATTGCGATCAGGTGACCTAGTTGCTCAAGGAAGCTAGGTCACGTCGGTGGAGTGTTCATCCAACCATTCGGATACGATTCGGTAACGATAGCACGGTGCATTGTCTTGTTGCAGAATGAGGTCCCCAGTGGCATGTTGAAGACGCACAAACGGGAGCAAATGGTCGTCCAGGATATCCCGGTAACGTTGACCTGTGAGGGACGATGTCCCACGTACCAGGGGTCCCATTTCAGTCCACGTAAACAGTCCCCAGACGAGAATGCTACCCCCACCAGCTTGAAGAGTACCCTACTGGCAAGAAGGATACATCGCTTCATGTGGTTTGCGCCGTATTCGTATCCTGCTATTCCGCATGTACCAACGTGAATCTCGACTCATCAGTCCAGGCAACATTTTTCCCACATGACCAGGGTCCAGTGGCAATGTTCCCGCGCTCATGCTAATATTTTCACCCTGTGATGTGCGGTCAGCAGCGGTACCCTCGTAGGACGATGGCTTCTGTACCCCATAGCGAGGAGATGGTTCTGGATGGTGTGGCTGCTTACACGTTTTTGTGCACCAGCGTTAAATTGCGGAATGATTTCTTGCACTGTGGCCCGTCTATCCGCTGTTACAATGCGAGCTAGCCGACGATGACCCCGCTCATCCACACGCTGTTGTCCACGGCAGTTGGCCCTTGCAGGGATGGTTTTTCCGGATTCGATGTACTCACAGTGCACCCGTGACACAGTGGCTCGTGAAAATCTAAGTGCCTGCATGACTTCCGGGATGGAGTGACCCATTCGTCGGGCCCCGACAATTTGCCCACGAACAAATGCGCTTATATCCTTCGTCTTACCCATACTGCGTCCGACTGTTACTGATTCCCGTTGCACCACTCCTTATATTGTCGAATCGCTGCATACGTCTTGTCGTTTCCGTTTACAGGGCCGCCTACAACGCCACATTTGCATAACGCCAGCTGTCTCTTAATTCAATTGCTCTTCAGTGTATAATAGCTGGCGCACAAAATGGGGTAAAGAGAAGAAATATCCTGTGCAACAGTAACCAAAATTCATGCGATATACAACGGTGAGCCATTCCATTATGACCAGCCCCAGCCGAGAAAAATGCGTGCGCTTGAAAACCGAACGGTGGCGCAGGTGAAGTTCACGGAGCAGTATAAATACAACCCGACGACCGGCTTTCGGTTAGTAGAGTGTTCAAAGTCAGAATGATAAAAGCTACTGATTTATCGGAGTTTGATAAAGGACAAATTGTGTCTGCACGGCGCCTCGGAATTACGATCTCTAAAACGCCTTGGAATTATGATCTCGGACGCTGCTTGTGGGTTGTTCACGTGCCGCTGGCTGAGTAAGTATCAAATGTGGTGCACAGATGGCCAAACGACGAACCGTCGTCCAGCCGTATGTCGTCTGCAGCTCACTGATGCCAGAAGCGAGCGGAGACTGTTGCGAATTGTTCACATCGACAGCAGGGTCTCATACAACAGTGGTAATCAGGGCAATGTGTCAAAGTACACAGTTCATCCCAGCCTTCTGCGCATGGGCTTGCATAGCCGAAGACCCAGCAGCGTCCCAAAGCTCACTGCACGTCATCGCCAACAACGCATGAAATGGGCTCAAGATCATCAAGATTGGACCGTGGATGATTGGAAGAAAGTGGCCTGGTCTGACGAATCAAGATTTCTGGTACATCATGTAGACGGCGGAGTGCTGATACACCGATTAACAACGGAGGCTATGGCACCTGGATGCAGTGTTGGACGGAAACAGGCTGGTGGCGGCGGTGTTATGCAGCGACGATGTTTTCCTGGGACACTTTAGGCCACATAATCCCAATAGTACAATCAATACCTGATAGCTGTCATGTATCTGAACATCGTTGCAGACCAAGTTCACTCATTCATGGCAACTGTGTTCCCTGCTAGTGATGGCCATTACCAACAGGGTAATGCGCCATGCCACACTGCCAGAATAGTCAAGGAGTCGTTCGAGTATCATGCTGGTGACTTTTTGCTAATGCCCTGGCCTCCAAATTCACCTGATATTAACCTAATCGAACATTTGTGGTTCGACTTGGAAAAGCGGGTTCGCGCTAAATCACCACCACCCGAAATGTACGGGAACTGCAGGACCTGATGTTGACATTATGGTACCAGATACCCCAGGATACCTATCGCCACCTCATCGAATCGATGCCTCGCCGAGATGCGGCTGTGATGCGGGCTAAAAGGGGTCCTACAGCTTATTAGGTAGGTGGTCATAATGTAAGGGCTCATCGGCGTAATATTCGCAATATCTGATTTCGCTACAGAGCTTCAAAATTAAACACTATTGCAGAATATTGAAATTTAACAGTTAATCCAACCCCCAAGTATTCCCGTGAAAATATCTTATTTTCCATCATACATTAATAGATACAAAAAGTGAGAACGGAGTTTTTCCGTTAATATCAGGAAGAAAATGTTGAAATGTTTCTGAAAATTCAGAATTTTCTGTTAACACATCTTGAAAGAAGTCATTTACCGTCAATATCAGAAAGAAATTGCGGAAAGGTTTCTAAAAATTCAGAATTTTTCTGGCGTACCGAAACAGTTTCGAAATTCAGAGTTTTTCCCGTCATTTCACGGAAATTGTACACTGGTGTGCAAAAATTAAGGACGAAGAGGAGAAATTAGCATAACAGCGGAACGAGCTGGCAGAACGGACCGAAAGACCACTCAGGAGATAGACTAGGGTCCGGTACGGTGGGGCATGCGCATATATGCAGCATGACATAGCGGGGGTGTCGGAAGGGTATAAAGCACACGGGCGGTGTACGCTCAGCAATTCGGTGAAAGCTATCGCACGGTGTACATCGGTTTGAACGCCGTCGAATTGCTGCCACCGTGTGATATAGCCAACAGGCAATTCAGTAAACGACATCTGGATGACTTTACCCGAGATCGCGTCATTGGGAAGTTGGAAGAGGGTCGAATTGTGACTAGTGTGGCCGAGGAGTACGGGATCGCTCACGGTATCGTTTCACGAGCTTGGAGAGCATTTCAAACGACAGGAACAGCTGTCCGAGAGTTTAGCAGTGGTTGTCCACGAGCAACCACGGCGGCGGACGACCGGTATATTGTCCTACAGGCGAGAAGAGGTAGACTGCAGACAGCGGGAAAAATCGCAAGGCACATGCAACAGACAACTGGACGTCCGTTATCGCGTTTTACCGTGGTCAGGAGGCTGCACAAAGGTGGTCTATTTGCACGACGACCAGTACGGTATGTGCCATTAACGCCTGCTCATCAGAGGCGGTTTCTGTGGTGCCAGGAACACAAGAACCTGACACATCAGCAATGGGGTCGAGTTCTCTTTACGGATGAGAGCCGATTTAGTCTGACGAGTGATTCTGGACGTATACACATCTGGAGAAAGCAGAGAACACACAATCACACCTCCAACATCATCGAAAGGGACCGGTTTGGAGGTGGCGGAGTTCTTGTTTTGGGAGGTATCATGCTTGGTAGCCGTACTGATCTCCACATCTTCCAAGGAGGTTCGTTCACTGGTGTCCACTATTGTACCGAGGTTCTACTGCCTCACGTGCGTCTGTTTAGAGGTGCTGTGGGTCCTGAGTTCCTCTTCATGGATGACAACGCTACACCTCATCGTACAGTGGCTGTCGCAGAGCTGTTGGAGAGTGGAGATATTCAACGCATGGATTGGCCCGCAAGGTCCCCGGACCAAAATCCAATCGAACACGTGTGGGGCCTTCTCGGGAGACGTTTGGCAGCACGTCACCAGCCGCCAGCAAGGATTCCGCAGCTGCGATTGGCACTTCAAGAGGAATGGGCCGCGATGCCTCAACAGCTCCTTGACAACCTCGTCCTCAGCATGGACAGACGTTGTAAATCCTGCAACGCAGTCAGGGGTGATCATATCCCCTACTAAAGATCGAATTTTTCTTGTCAGCCGCCTGTCATATGGACGTTTCTGTCTTCTGTCCGGTTGTGCTCGAAGCTACCTTTTCAATAAAGTGCCTTTGTATACTTTGGATTCCTTGCTTGGACGGTTTTGCTCACTTATCCCATATTCTTACATCTTGGGAATCTTATGGTATGATTTCAGTCGATGTGGAGCACTTCTGCACGACGTTACATTCGAAAAACCGTCTCGTTCTTAATTTTTGCACGCCAGTGTATCAAAAATATACTTCGTCAATTCACGAAAACAATCACGGAAAGTGGCTGGTGAATTTCAGAGTATAACGAAGTGAATTTCTCCGTCATTTGTATCCGCGCCAGGATTCGAACCCGGGTCCCCTCATTCCGGAATAAGTCACTCTACCAATTGAGCTACGCGGACGTTTTATTCTGATTCCTATCTGCCTTTATGTCGTGTGCGTCCTTCGGGCAGGTACGTCACATCTCCTGGTACGTTACAAGAGTATTTTTTTACAGTGTAGGTGGGAATATTTCATGATGTTATGGCCATTATGGAACGTGTCTTCGTTTAAGGCGCATTATGGAGAAACAAAAGGGCCTTTGTTGGAAGTTTCATCTTCTTCAAATGTTTCTCAACTTTGGGCGCAAATTCTTCATGGAACCACAATTTGAAGAGTGCAGCGTCCATCCAGGTATTATTTTGGTTCTTGTAGTACACCGGCATGATTGAAGCTGACAGATTTTTGAATACTCGAAGCTTTGCAGATTTTCCAATAACTATAAGATTTAAACATAGCTTTATTATGTACAAAATATAGGTACAGGATAGTCAGCAGTGACTCAGGTTGAAATAGTATTTACAAGATGAGTAATGATATGTGCAAGGAATCATCTAACAGGTAGGTGAACATTGTTCGCACCGTAGCATAGTACAGCGACACTGAGATGAACAACAGGTAGTAAGCTGACAGAGCAATAGTCACTGTCAATGAGTCAATGCAAAAAACGGAGCACACTCATTCAAGGAGGTGGACGACATTGTTCTCTACCTGGAACCAGGGACGACCAGGAGGCGTAGAAACTCCACAGTTTCTGTCGTTGAGTTTCTGTGAGATCCAACGTGAGGCGGGCAAGCAGACGAGCTTGGAAGTGACTGCAAGGGGTAGACTCAAGGATGGTGAGCGGAGGGGCAGCAGAAGCCTAGTTGAAGTGGAACGTATAAATGTTGTGTTTCGTCAGAAGACACAGGTACATAGACTCAAGGATGGTGAGCGGAGGGGCAGCAGAAGCCTAGTTGAAGTGGAACGTATAAATGTTGTGTTTCGTCAGAAGACACAGGTACATAGACTCAAGGATGGTGAGCGGAGGGGCAGCAGAAGCCTAGTTGAAGTGGAACGTATAAATGTTGTGTTTCGCCAGAAGACACAGGTACATACAAGCGTGAGGAAGACATCGAGTAGAAACCGATAAATTGAGTAGATGTTGATAAGCCGTGAAGGGCAGATCGGTGAAACTGAATTGCTGGGATATGGTGAACATGGCGTTGAAGAGCAGTAGGAAGATGGGACAATGGAGGTAGACATGAGAGACATCCTCAAAGGAGGAGGAGAAAGGACACAGCGGAGAGGAAATGAGGAACAGGCGACAGTTAAGGGCCCGCCATTGGGTATTTGGCGTCATTTTATTCAATATTTACATTATTGACATTTTCTCTATTAAAGCCACCTCATCTCTAACACTATATGCTGATGATACTACTATTCTATTTTCGGATGATAATATACACCACATCACATCCCTCTGCAATAATCAAATACACAAATTTTATGACTCGATAACCTCCAATGTACTATTAGTCAATACTAAAAAAATCTAAGGCGCCGCCCCAGTGACGCAGTGGTCTAAGCGATGGCTTCTGACCATTCGTCCGGAAGGGGTCTGTGTTCGAATCCCGGTGAGGCATGGATGTTATGTTTGTCTTATGGCTCTCTTCCTTTCCTGGAACCAGTGTCCCTAAATTAGGGACGGGCGACTGCTTATACCACATTGAATTGCTCACGGTGGTTGTTAAACCTCCAAAAATAAAAAAAATGAAAGTCTAAGGCTGTGATATTTACAAGGCAGCGCATAAATATAGATCAAGGCTTGTCGATATATTATGATAACAAAAAACATTTATATTACTGATAACTTTACCTATTTGGGAATGAATTTACTTACAGAATGATTTTAAATGGAATAAACACGTTTCGTCTGCAATAAAATTTCTAGAAATATTGGAATTGTTAGTAACATATTATCTTATCTTTCTATTAAAACTTTAATTTTATTATATTATACATTAGTTCAAACACATTTAATTTATTGTCTTTCATCATGGGGACAAAAAACAAAATCAAATATTAAAAAATTACAAGTTCTACAAAACAAATATATCAGACTAATGGATCCTAAATATAATACCAACATGGCATATCATGCTGATCTTCACATTCATACGCGGACATTTAGGGTATATCGGACATTTTAGGGTATTCAGGCGACAATGTATCTTATCCGTGTAAAACAAATATCGTTTTGTACTAATTAATTGATGCTCTACGACTTTGTAATTGAAAATTTTGCTCAATCTCTTTTCGTTTTCGATTTGCAATGGCTAACTTCCGCATTTCGCCACAAGGGGCGCTGCTATCGGTTGCATTCGATTGGGCGTAGTCGCTTTACTGTACCGTTATCTCACTTGCATAACTGTACCTCTCTCCGTTCGCAAGTTATTTCAGGCTAAAGGGACTTTCCTATGCATCCTGTATATAGGTCGTTTGCGGACGATACCATTTACCGAATGGGTGTGGTAGCATGTAATGGAAATGGTAGCGCCCTTCCTAGTTTTCTTTCTTTATTTATTTATTTTCTTTTCCACTTCAGTGTAATATTAACTTTAAGCACCAAACATACAGGTGCCAAAAACTGAGGTGCCAGAGAAACTGCGAAGGACGCTTCCATTTCCATTACATGCCAATACATATTTTTAAAACGATTTTCCAGCAATGCAAATGTTGTTTAAAATATAATTAAAGTAGACTCTCGCTAATTCGGCCATTCCTTGCACAGAGGGGTGCCGGATTAGCGAGAGTGCAGGATTACTGAGAGTGCATAAAAATTCAGTTTAATTCTTCATTGAATTTAATGTTACAATTACAAGTTTACTATGTGTAGTAGATATGTATGTAAAAAAACATAAATAAGAGACAAGCATATGATAATAGTAAAAGAACACAATCAGTACGTAGTGTACTGTACTGTCTCATTTACAACAATGAAATGATCGTTTCATATTGTCAGTACAGTAAAGCACAATATGTATGTGTGCGTACTATACACAGTAAAAGAAACGTACACTTGCAATACAGCACAGATGAAATCTTGCATTTTCTACTCAGTGTGGTCACTTCGAAATATGTCACAGATTTTTGCCTGCTTTAATGAAGATGCTTTTCGTAATACAGTATTCTTAACTATTTTGAGGATCCTTCCTACTTTTATTTTAAATTGAATTACATGAACGTTAGTGCCAATTCAAAACAAAACATAACGTTAAAATTGAAAATTTCACTCTTGTATGAAGTATAATTCATCCCGGTCTGATATTAACATGATTTCTGCAAGCAAAAACCACGGAAAAAGAAGGAAGCCGGATTATGGAGAGGCCGCATTAGCGAGAGTCTACTGTATTTCTTTCTTAAATGTTTTTCTGATAATGTATTTCTTTCTGATAGTCCTTTTTCTGAACTATGAACCTACATTTGGGTTTTCAAGATAACAGGGCATTTCTCAGTGGCGGTTCGTGGCAACTGAAACGGATGGGGCCTGTAGCCGAAGTCCAACAATTAAATAAAAAAACTGTCATTATTAGGCCAACTATTCAGACCCCCCCCCCAATATTCCTTTACTTTGCCTCTGTTTACCCCCTTTACTCTCAATAATGCCCAAATCAGGTAGGAATGTGTCAACTATTGTATTGCACACGAAAAAAAAATTCTTCAGAATAGCATGCATTTGTGCTCTATTCTGAGGAAATTTAAGCACAACTAATCTATTCTGAGCAAAAATTTCCTCAGAATAGATTAGTTGTGCTTTGTGTTTCTTCAGATTTCTCAACTGAGGAATAATCACAGGATTCACAGGATAAAAAAATGTAGTGAAAAAATAATAACTCTAAATATATACGAGGGAATGTTTCATGAATTTCCTCCCATAGTATGAGTACCATACTACAATTTGCATTATTTGAAAGGTTTAACCTTTTTATTTAAAGAACTTGTGAAACCTAAAAACATATATGTACTCATGAGCAAATTATACTTACAGGTTTTCTCATTTATTTATTTATTTTTAACATAGAAAATCATCTTAGTTAAAACTGAAATTAGTTATGCAAAGCGCTTTGTAAACTTCATACTCTTGGAAACTCAAATTCTTGGGCTGATAAGCACCGAGTTTTTTTAAGTGAAGCTTTTCGACTCAAATTCTTGGGCTGATGAGCACTGTGTTTTTTTTAAGTGAAGCTCAAACTAAACATTCTCGGGGTGATAAGCACTGAGTTTTTTTAAATGAAGCTTTTGTTCCAGATTTAAAGCAAAGAACAGAGATATTAACAAAATATCCACTCCATTCATTGTACTCGACAAGCAAAAAAGTCACGACACAAAGGAACAACACATCACCGAGAAAGACACACACAGAAAAAAAAACTAACTGAACTTTGCTACGGCATTTGAAAATCTTCCGCCAACCTTGAGCTTGGTCGGAGTAAGCTTCTCTGTCAACCCACGGCGTTATGGAAATGAATACTCTCCCGGCCAATCAAATTAGCGCGGGGCACAGCTTTTTTCCACAAGCGGTTAAGACAGTGTTGTATGTAGGTCTTCATACTGAATGAGACGGGGAGGAAATCGTCTCCTCTGCTTGCGTGGTAATGTTACTGGGGCCTGTTGGAGCTGGCCCCAATAACCTCACACTCTGAACGTGATCTCTTTCCTCGGGGAATAGTTTTTCGTTTTTGAAGGAAACTTTTCCCTTAGGTAATGGTTTTTGAAGGGAAAGGTTTATCACCATGTAGTTAAGAGAGAGAATAAGAATCAGGGAAAAAAAAATTCTAGAAATAGAAATTTTTAGGGTGGGGCCCGGCCCCTCTGGCCCCTAATGATGAACTGCCCCTGGCATTTCTTATAATTGGTAGTGTTATTTTATTCCTCTCCTCTTCCACTGCTTTCTGTAATCCAATCTTTGTTTCAGGTATGCGTTTAGAAACCGCTCTTTTCAGCAGTCCGAAGACTGAACAGTCCATTGGTGACACATCAAGGAACTTATGACGAAGTAAATTTCTCCGTCATTTTTATCAGCGCCGGGGCTCGAACCCGGATCCCCTCATTCCGGAATAAGTTGCTCTACCAATTGAGCTGCGCGGACGTTTTATTCTGATTCCTATCTGCCTTTATGTCGTGTGCGTCCTTCTGGCGGGTACGTCACATCTCCTGGTACGTTACAAACTTTGAAGGAATATGATCAAAAGGTATAGACTTGAAACCCGTCTCTTTTTTTATTTTATTTTTTTTTTCATTTTTCAAGAAATAAAGTGGTGGTTTTGGATGTATACCTGGTAGCCTCACCCTGTTGGAGTTCTACTCTATGAAGGTTCTGTGGATAAAGGAATGGTGTTTCCTTTTTAAACGTAGGAGTCTGAACATTATTTTGGTAATATGTAGAATTGATTTTAACACTCTTCTCAACTTTTCTTAACTTCAATTTCACGTTGCACGAGAAACCAGCAATGATCATGAGTACTTCACCGAAACTTTCTTTGGATTCTCGGAACCAAGTTTGTAAGTCTTTTTCAGCTCTTCTGCGATTGTAAATCAACCTTTC
Source organism: Macrothele yani (assembly GCA_039090855.1). Taxonomy (NCBI): domain Eukaryota; kingdom Metazoa; phylum Arthropoda; class Arachnida; order Araneae; family Macrothelidae; genus Macrothele; species Macrothele yani. The sequence goes on from CM077011.1 coordinate 36,096,247, forward strand.
TTTGTTACAGTCGTTTAGGTACATAAATGCTTCACGATAAATTTCGAATTGTCTCCGAAGAAATGATTTTCATAAAGAAGTCTATACCAGTGGCGTATCTTGGGTCCGAGACCCTCCCCCCCCCCCCCCCCCCCACACACACACAGTACTGTTTTTTTTTATTACGAAGTTTAATTTTTAATTGTTAAGTAATAGAGATAACTTTTTCTAAATTTTAGGTACATGCTATTGCTAACATGATACCAACTAATTATGAGGATTTGAACACTTATTTGTACATGAACTCCATTCTTCTTTCCTCTTGTATGAATTTGAGTGTTACGTTTTCACAAAAATGTTTCTTCCTAGTACTTTTCATATTTAAAAAGAACGTTTTTCTCTATTAACAAACCAGCCAAGTTGCTCGAATGTACATGTCCTTTTGTGGCTCTAAGATATATCTTGATTCTTTTTAGTACGGAAAAACTTATTTCGGTAGTTGCAGTTGATGATGGAAAGTTCAATATTAGGTCTGCTAATTTGAACACCTCAATAAACACTATGTCTAATTCACTCAACTTTATGTAACAAGTAATGTATCTTACTGATTTGTTTTGTATTCATCAAGGAAAAAAATACCTTTATTTCATTGTTTAGTCGAGCTGCATCAAAATTTGAAGCATAGAGTATTTTAAGTTCTGAGAGTAGATGTTCAGAGGAGCTTTCACAAAATTTATCAAAACATCCAACAAAGCCACGAATTTAAGATATAGTATCCCTGATTTTAATTTATTGACACTTCACAAAAACTGAAACAACTCTCGCGAAACACGAGCTGTTACACGCGGAAGCATGCGAGTGACTGAGATAGTCGAAAGATTCTCTTTTCTGAGCAAACCGTTGCCCAAAGCAATGGTCCATTCCCCTCCATACGCTCATTAATGTTGTCATGGGAACGCTAGCAGGCGGTCGTTTCAAAGTTCCTCCAGCCAGAACAGCGAAGACTCTGGAAGACCTGCTTGCGTTATGCCGTTGGTCATCGCTCGCCAGACTGATTCTCTTAATCGAAAGAACCGAATCCGCTCGGGTTTGTTTTTTTTTTTTTATCGCACCGAAAGCATCCACATATCTTAATACCGTTGGTAACTGACTTTTATTTGTGTATATTTGATTGACTTTTATTTGTGCATTCTCTGGGCCTCGCAGCTAGCCTAGAATATACGTCACTGGTCTACACCATGTCCTGCGCTCGGCCCTGTGCTTAATGTAAAAGGCGATAAATTTATGTTATTTTTTTTTTCATATTCAAATCTTTGTTTATTACCTTATTCACAGATGATACAGTTTAACGACTTAACGATTGCTCTTGACCGATTTTCTTTTAAGACCAGGGATCTTACGTGTGAAATAGTCATACGTACCAAAAATACGTTAAAATAGTCATACGTAAGTAGGTACCTGCTTTCGATATTCGTTTGGTATTCTTTTTCCTGTTAAAAGCAATGCTAAATGGTTTCCTCCTCTATTTTTAATAATATTGCTCATTTTACGTTTACAAATGCTAATTCCATGATTTTTTCACAGCGTTCTTTAATCACAGAATGCGAATATTTCTCTTTGTAAAGAACAAAAAACTTATTCTTTTACCCATAGCTTGTTTACGTGCGCCATTTTCTTACCAGACGATATTTAACTGCAGCAGATGTTTCATTCGTGTTCATCTAACACGCTGTTGCCAGTTTCAATTCTTTGAATTTCTTTTATTTTCTGTGAAAATAAAAGCTCAAGGTTAATTCTTGAACTTCTTTTATTGTCATTGAAAAATGTAAAAAAGAGACGGACAACATGTGTTTACCTTTTGCTTATATTTCTTCCAAGTCTCCTGATGTGTCACCAGCAATGGACTATTGTGACTTCGTACTGCTAGAAAGAGTGCTTTCTAAATGCAAAAGTAAAACAATGATTGGACTATGAAATGCAGTGGAAAAGGAGTGGAATAAAATACCATTACCAATTTTGAGAAACGCTCTGTTATCTTGGAAATATAGATGTACGTTCATTCCAAAGAAAAGGCTATCAGCTAAAACATTTACGAAAGCAGTAATTTCTCTCTATTCTAAAAAAAAAGTAACTGCCGCCGCCGCTGTTTTAGAAATTTCGCAACTCTCGCGCTTTTCTAGCTCGCAGCGCAAAAAGTATTGAACACAAAAATATGAAATCCCCATCGTTTGTAGAGAATTGTTCCGAGAACACGCTGAATTAAACCGTTTCTTGATTCTGACGAAACTTCAAGAGCTATTGTATTTCAAAGTTAAGGTAAGCAAAGAAGTGCTATCAGTTCGTGTTCCGGACACACTAACAACAACAGAACCACGAAACTTTGTAGGCATGTAGGGTCATGACCGAATTTTTGCACCTCGTCGCCCTTTTTTACGCTTTCCAACCGTAGGTTGTAGAAGCGTATATGCTCCAGCTTTTTCCGTCCGTCTATCGTGACGGACGGAAAAATAGTTATCGTGCCGTCTGTCGGCACGATAACTCGAGTAAAAATGGTTCGATTTCGATGAAGTTTTAGTATGTGGTGGGGGACCACCTGGGGACGAACCCTGTTGAAAAAGAGGAAAATGGAGTTAAAGGTCACGACATATGAGCGGGATCCATTCTATTGCCCTTATGCCTCATAACTTGCGTAAATAAAGTTCGATTTCAATGACATTTTAGTATGTGGTAGGGGACTGCCTGGGGACTAACCCTATTGAACATGGGTGAAGTGGGGTCAAAGGTCAGGACATAGGAGCGGGATGCATTCCATTGTCCTTATGCGTCATAACGTGCGTAAAAATGGTTCGATTTCGATTAAATTTTAGTATGTGGTAGGGGACCACCTGGATAGAAACCCTATTGAAAATGGGACAAATGGGGTCAAAGGTCAGGACATAGGATCGGGATCCATTCCATCGCCCTTATCCCATACAACTGTATAAAGGTGGACGTCAAGTAATTTTGCTTCCTATATTTCCAATGAAAAAACTTTTCTACACATTGAACATCGATTAAAATAACTTCATATTATAACTTGGAATACTTAACATTTTCTAAAACATAACCATAATTATATTAAAAAACAATAACGTTTCCTTTGGTGGTGTTGAAACCAGAAAAAAGATGGCGCGACCTGTACTTTGATGACATAAGTATAGGAAGCAAAATTACTTGACGTCCACCTTAAAGGAGCAATTCTTGTATCAATGAAAATTTTATTTTGAAAACGGCTCTTAGGATTTTGATGAAAGTCGTTAATCTACCGTTTTCTGGTACTAGAAATCGATTTAGCTTGATCTCGACTTGAGGAAAATTCGTTTAGTGTGTTAAATAACCAAACCGAATTACCATGTTTTTGGTTTAGTGTCATGACGTCGTCCCATTAGATGTTGGTGCGCGGTCACGCCGTCTGTCTCATTACGTCACGCATTGTGTGTAGATACTATTAAAGTTTGATGGCGTCACACTCTTGCGAGCAGATGGTCGCAATTCCCATCTGACTCATTACGTCACGCGTTGTGTGTGTATGCCCGTCCGCACGATAACTCGCGTAGCAATCGTTCGATTTCAATGAAATTTTAGATGTGGTAGGGGGACCACCTGGGAAGGAACCCTATTGAAAGTGAACGAAATGGGATCAAAGGTCAAGACATAGGAGCGTAATCACTTCCATCGCCATTATGCGTCATAACTTACGTAAAAATGCTTCGATTTGGATGAAATGTTAGTATGTTGTAGGGGCTTGCCAGGGGACGAATCCTATTGAAAATGGGCGAAATGGGGTCAACGGTTATAACACAGGAGCGGGAACTATTCCATAGCCCTTATGCATCACAACTTACGTAAAAATGCTTCTATTACGACAAAGCTTTATCATGTTATTTCGGAGGTATACTGAACCGGTTCTGTTGAATATCATTGAAATGGGATCAAACGTGAGGGCACAGGAGCGAGTTTTATTCCACAGCCATTATCCTCATAACTTGAATAATAACTTGAGTAATGATTTCTGGTATGTTGGAAAGCGTATTATAATCAATGCAGTGCATGATTTTACTAACTTGTTTTGAATTTCGATTTAGTTTACGAGAAATTAAATTTTTAAATTTCACAAAATTTTCTTTTTTGCGATAGGGTCCATTTTGAGAAACGGATATATGGCAAACTATAAATCATAACGCATTGCAATTTTTACAGCATAAACTCACAACTATCATCCCTCTTTTACAAAAAAATATTTAAAAAAGTTATTTCCTGATTTTAAGCATTTTTTAAAGCCACAATGGAAAGAAACGAGCGGCTTAGTGCCTTTAGCGTTAATCACACAGGAAAGTTCTGGTCCCGTGACCTGCTACCATGGCAACGTTGCTATTTTTAGCACTCTCTTCCCATTAGGTAAAAGGACAGGCTATAATCAAACTGGTAATGACGCAATGCTTAATAACGTAGCGACGTTTTTAGATTTCGGCGTTTTCCGCCGGCATACGCAAATACCTCTGTAAATATAGGCTTCCACCTCGTATGTAAAAAGCAATGAGGGAAAATGTGAGTGTGTACGTCCGCAATTGTTCGACCACTTCTGAATGACCTAGAGATCTGACAATTGGCATGCTGATAGGTCTTAAGGTCCGTATATCTAGAAAAGTACGAAAAGAAAACAAAAAAAAAATTTAATGGCAGCTTTAGAACATCGCTTGAATTTTTTGCAAATTGTTTGACCACTTCTAAATGACCTAGACGTCTGAAAAGTGGAATGCATATAGATCTTAAAGTTCTTATATTTAGAAAAGTACGAAAACAAAAAAACTCGGCTTTGGAACATTATCTGCTTGAATTTTCCGCGAGTTCTTTGACCACTTCTAAATGACCTAGAGATCTGAAAATTTGCATGCTGGTAGGTCTTAAAGTCCGGATACCTGCAAATGCACGAAAACCAAAAAGACAATAAAAAAACAAAAAAACGCCAGCACTTTGAAACATTGTCTGCTTGAAATTTTCTACCACTTCTACTCCTTAGCCTGAAAACCAAAAAAATTCAAAAGGGTGGCTAGCTTTACTGTTTCAAAAGGCTGATAGGTTTAAAGATAGTTTTGTCAGAATCTTGACATGATTTGAAAATTTCAAATTTTGATTTAAAGTTAAGGGGCGCTAAAGCCTGCTCCGTTTTATATCAAACCGTATGCATTGACGTCACGACGCTGTTCTAAATCGTAAAGCAGACGGATTTTAAATTACTTTTTCTTTTCTTTAGTTTTATGTTCAAAAAATTATTTTATTGGTTCACCGTTCGGAAAACCGGCATGATTTCTAGTTCTTTAAACGTTAATTATATTTTTGAAAAATCGTTCTAAAAATGTGTGAACATCCTAAGTGAGCCAATTCACAATTGTAAGCGTCTTCTTTTTTCTTTTTTTTTCCTGAAGAAATATTAAGTATTTCAGTGGAGGCCCTTTTGAAGCAGTTTTCCATCTTACGGAACAAATCTTACACGTTTTACATGGAGTTCTTTTGCGATGTCACGAGTTTTCGGGTCAGCATTAATAAGGTTGCCGAACGTGCTCTGATATTAGAGATAAGGTTTATGTGATTAGTCTCAGATCACTGCCTAGGTATAGTTAGCTGCTAGACATTTGGATCTAGTACCTTTCCGTTAATCCCGAAAATTCATTTGTCTTCACTAAGCATTGACGGAAAGGACTCAACAAAACATCTGCGTAAGGATCTATTAATAAGTATGTTTGTCTGCTTGTATGCTCTTCATTGCGATGTTAGATTTAGCAATTACTTCTCAATAGGACATGAATTTTCATGACGTGATTTCAATACTCTTGTTCTTTCTTTCGTGAAATACCTGCAAACAACTTTAGCAAAATCTCCAATCGTTAATTTTCTTCGTATCGCATCACATCGGATCCTATTTCTGCGCTAACACCCTCTTATTTCCAGTTTACGTAGCAGTTTAAAATTTCCTCTCAGAGATGTTTTATTTCCGTTTTCTTTCTTTTTTTAATAATACTATACTTCTTTGCCTTACAAGGGCGCCGGGTTTTGCGCACACAAGAAGAACTATTTCACATTTTAGTATTAGAATACTTCTATTTCTTCATTTTTGAATAAATAGGTAGATAGATAGGCGGATATTACGCACACCATGTAAGATCATGTACGTTAAATAAAGACCTAATTGTCCTATTTGCTTGAATCAAGACGAAATTTAAGTTAATAAGACGAACGTTTGAACGAAAATGCCTGTTGTATAGGCATTCATTGGAAAAGTTCTGAATTTCTTCCACTTCTCCTGGCAAAAATGTAAGCTCTCGTAAAAATTCAACAACGGTAATCTCAATTTTTAACAAGAAAGATGACGCCTAAATCTGTGGTCTAATGAGAACGTCTTTTGAATCCTTTCCAACACGAAAATTATATTTCGAAACTCATTTTTAGAACAAAAAAATGCATTTAAAATCTGAGCATAATTTAAAATGAGTAGCGTACGCAGTGTTCTTTATAGTGAACTGAACCTGTTACAAAATTTTAGCGAAAAAGCGAATACCTGTAGGCATCCTAGAGAAAATTTGAGTATAATTTAAAATGAGAAATGTAAGCAGGGTCTTCATAATGGATTGAACCAGTTACAAAAATTCAGCATTTTAGAGAACATATGAGCATAATTTAAAATCAGCAATGTAAACAGTGTCTTCGATAGTGGATTGAACAAGTTACAAAAATTCAGCGAAAAACAGAAAAAATCTTAACATAATTTAAAATGAGCAATGTAAGCAGTGCTTTCATAGTGAATTAAGCAATTACAAAACTTCAGCGGAAAACATAGCACATATAATATTTGTAGATAAAATACATCGACGAGTCACATTATTGTGACCACCAGTTAATATCCAGAGAAACCGCCGTGTGCAGCGCGGACAACAGCTAGACGGGCTGAGAGTGACTCAATAAGGTGCTGGTAGGTGTTCACAGGTATGTGGAGCCATGCTGACTGCAGTGCATCTGACAGCTGCTGGAGGGTGCGTGGTGGAGGATCCATAGAGCTAACAACACGATCCTGGTGGTCCCACAGATGCTCAAATAGGTTTATGTCTGGGGAATTAGGTGGCCAGGGAAGTACTTTGAAGTCTTCGTCGTGCTCTTCCAACCACTCTCGGACATTTCTAGCTGTGTTGGAAGATCCCATCTGTACCAGAGAAGACAATCAGCATAAATGAGTGTACCTGGTCTGCAAGCATGGATTCATACCGAATTTGGTCCATAGTACCTCCCACAGTATGAGTGGACCCAATGTATGCCACGAAAACATTCCCCAGACCATAACGCTGCCCACGCCAGCATGTGATCTTCCAGCAATGACTGAGGAGGGTTTGTTCTCCGATGTTTCTCGTCTCATACGCCAACGTCCATCCGTTCGATGAAGCAGAAAATCTGACTCATCGTAGAAAGCAATCCTTTGCCAATCAGCGAAGGTAATATTTTGATACTGCCGTGCAAATGTTAGCCTTTTCTGCCGATTCACCTTTGTTAGCATAGGTGCAGTGACCATCAGTCTGCGTCGGAGCCCCATACGCAGCAGGGTTCGCTGAACTGTCGTTTTAGATACACGTCCGGTAGCCCTCTGGTTCATTCGACCAGTGAGTTGCTCCACTGTGGCGTGACGATCGGCCCTCACGCACCTTCGCAGCCGACGTTCACCTCTCACATCAATGGCACGTGATGCTCCACTGTTTGCACGTCGCTTATTCGCAATGGGGCCATTTCTCCAATCACGATACAATTTAAACACAGCAGCACGCGAACAGTTCACCAACAGCGCTGTTTCAGAAATACTGCTACCCTTCGCCCGAAAGCCGATAATCATCCCTTTCTGCAAATCTGATAAGTCGCTCCTTTTATCCATGACAGCAACGAGTGATATCTTTCCAGAATGCCTACAACACACCTTATATACTCTTTAAGCCAGCTCACGACACGTGCCTTCCTTCGTTGGCTACGCGTTGTTGACGTCAAAAGTAGGAGGTGGTCAAAAAAATATGACTCGACTGTGTATGAGCATAATTTAAAATGAGCAATATAAATAGTGTTCTTCGTAGTGGAATGAACCAGTTACAAAAATTCAATGAAAAGGAGGACGCATATACCCGTCCTAGAGAGAATCTGGACATAATTTTAAATAAGCAATGCACGCAGTGTTCTTCCTAGCGGATTGAACCAGTTACAAAAATTCAGAGAAAAAGAGTTTGGTTATACTCCTCCTGGAGCAAATACACTGCTGGCTACCCAAAATGCAACACCAAGAAGGAAGCATCCGATTGGCCTGAAATTCGCAGCATGCGTCTCCCGAGAGAGGACATGCAAACGATTAGCATTGCAGGGCATATGCAAATCATGTATGCCCGGCACGCCACCGAGAAGCACTATAAGAAGGGTGCACAGAAGGCGGGGTGTAAGTAGTGGAGGTGTGTTATGCTGCCGAACCTGTGCGTGGGAAGCTTCCAGGTGCCTCGTCGCAGAATACGGCAGTCATTCCACCACGTTTCGGAGTTCGACAGAGGACGAATAGTGGCTTATCGCGACAGCGGTTAATCGTACCGAGACATCGGTGCCCGTGTGGGACGACATCCAGCCACAGTGAGGCGAATACGGATTCGGTGGGTGCAGGAGGGACGGACGGACCGACGTAAGCGATTGCCGCAGCCGCGGCACACCGCCGAACAAGAAGACCGGCATGTTGTGCGGCGGGAATTGACGGCTCGCGCCGTGACATCACGAACGTTAGCGCAGGAATTAGGGTGTGTTGCGCAACAACCTACGTCAGCACGTACCGTTTGACGTCGGCTGTAGGAGCGGGGACTTGTCGCACGGCACCCATTGCTCCGATTGCCGTTGACGTTACACCACCGGCGAGTGCAGCGGCAGTATACTGTTGAACGCCGCACCTGCACTACGGAATGGCAGGACATTGTCTTCTCCGACGAATCCCGCTTCTGCCTGCAACACCACGATGGTCGAATCCGCGTGTGGCGGCATAGCGGCGAGAGACTGTATGACGCCTGCATTATGCATCGCCATACCGGTCCGTCGCCTGGCGTTATGGTTTGTGGCGCAATTGGATATGGTACCCGCACCCCTCTGGTACTCATCGCCGGTACACTCAACAGCCACCGCTATATCTCCGACGTTTTGGAGCCTGCAGTCCTCCCTTACCTGCAGGACCTGCCAGTGGCCACGTTTCAACAGACAATGCGCGCACGCACGTGGCACGCATCGTGCAACAATTTTTCACGGTCCACCAGGTGTCACTGCTGCCGTGGCCCGCCTGTTCTCCCGATATGTAGCCCATCGAAAACGTCTGGTCGCTGATCAGCAAACGAATGGCCCGGCAAGCACCAACAACGGCTACGCCTAATGAACTGTGGCAACGTGTGGAAGCAGCCTGGACCGACATATCCCAAGCCCACATCCAAAGCCTCTTTCGTTCGATGCCGCGGCGTGTAGCGGCCGTTATTGCCAGCCATGGCGGCCACACGAACTATTGATGTCTGCGTGTTCCGCAAGTCGCACGGGCCTGTAAGCTCAATCGTTTCATCTTTGTATCTGTTGTTATGTGTCCATTAAATCTAGCTTTGCTATCTCGTGTCCTTCTCGGTGTTGCATTTTGTGTGGCCAGCCGTGTATGAGCATGATCTAAAATTTCTTGCCTCGGTACACCGTCGAAAAGCACGCGAGCATTTAAACTGGACCTTGAATGATTAGAAGCAGGTCGTCTACGCAGATGGATATTGTTTCCTGTTGCACCATGTGGACGGCCACGGTCGAACACACGCGGGGGAAGGGACTTTAGGGATTAAGCCCCTAAGCCCCAAAGAGATTAAGAACGATGTACGTCAACTCTTTTATCTATTTATCGTATACATTATATATATATATAGCTGGCTTTTGTTTTTCACATTATTTGCTTTTGCTATATATATATATATATACACTATATTGACAAAAGTCACGAGACACCTAGATGAGAAACACAACATGGCATTTATTGACATACATTAGCACAGTGTTGGTCCATAGAGACATGCTTTCGACAAGATTTTGGAACACAGCGATAAGCATGCGCTTCTATTCAGTACATAATGCTGCCGCTAACTGTTTGTTAGTAGTAGGCCTTGGTTCAAACTTCTTATGTGGGGCTCTAATTCATCCCATAGGTGCTCTATGGGAATACGATCAGGGCTCTGTGCTGGGCAGTCCATACACGATATGGAATTATCGTCAAACCATTCCTTAATAGTCCTTGCTCTATGGATCGGTGCATTATCCTGCTGGTACCAACAAGGCTCGGTTCCGTAATATTGCCACAGATTTGGTAGGGCATAATTGTCCAGAATAACGAGGTAGACGTGCTGGTTAACAGGTTTGTCCACGATAACCAATGGGCAGGGACAATACCACGAAAAACACCGCCACACGAGTACACTGCCAGCTCCAAACTTGACAGTAGGAACAGTACACTGTAGTAAATAGGGTTCCCCTGGATACCGCCATACCCTCATATTGCCATGAGACTGATGGATCGTGTATCTGGATTCATCAGTCCGTAGAACCCGTTTCCATTGATCTACTGTCTACGATAAATGTTCTTTACACCATGCTAAACGACGAGTAGCATTCCGAGTGGAGATGAAAGGTTTATGAGCAGCCGCACGACCACAGTAACCCATGGAATGAAGTTCTCTGCGAATGGTACGTGTAAATACCGAGGTTCCAGCATTTTTACTCCCCTGTACGCCGAGGTCTTCTGCAGTACTCCGTCGATTAGCTGTAGCGACTCTCCTGAGGCTTCGACGTCCTCTATCACTGATTTTCTATGGTCTGCCTGTACCTTTTGTTGCTTCAGGCACGCCATGTGTCTTCCACTTATTCAGTACATCCAAAACAGTTGACTTGGGTATGTTTAAACGGCTCTCGGTTTCTCTTATGGACAACCCACTAATATAACACCCAACAATCTTTCCTTTCTCAAAGTAAGTTCTCTCCCGCCGCGATATTTTCAATCAACCTCACAGTGCGATATGATCGCGGTCAACTGCAGGCTTGTTTTTATACCGTTTTCAGCTGTACCGCGCATCTTAACAATGCAACGGATACGTTCATTTGCTTCTGAATGTGTGTCCGGGGACTGTTCTCAATATAATGTATAATTAATATACAAGAAACTTCCAATACACAAAAGGAATATAAGAACCGCAGCGTCTCATCAAGTTGTACTGCGGTCCCAAAAATCTCTGAGACGTCTTCAAAATTCATAAAGGAACATAAACATTGCTTTTACGCACATCGACACACACTGAATGATCACTGAATTATGTCCACCTACCTAATACTTCGCAGTTTCTCCTTTAGCCCTCATCACAGCAGCTATCCGACGTGACATGGATTCAATAAGATGCCGGAAGCAGTTGGGCTATATGGCCAACCAACCTGTGTGCAATGTGGCCTTCAATGCAGGTATGGAGGTGATTAGTGTATCCAGATGCCTGATGTGCCGTTCCATAGTGTCACACAAGTGCTCTATGGAATTAATATTGGGGGAGTTCGGAAGCCAATCGATTTGCTGGAAGTCTGAACCTCAAACCATCCATGCACAACATTGGACCTGTGTCTCGGCGCATTGTTATCTTGGAAGACACCGTCGCCATTCGGGAAAAAGTTCAACATTTCTGGGTGTACAGAGTCAGCAAGCAATTCACGACAGTGGGCAACAGTTATACGTTGTTCGACATGCACCAGGGGTCCAAGTTCCTGCCAGGTAAGCATGCCCACACCATACAATCGCTTCCGTCGGCTTGCTCTGAAGAGACCATGCAGGATAGATCGAGTGTCTCATATTGTTTGCACCAAATACGTAAACGACCATCTACGGAGTGGAGTAAAAACACGACTCGTCAGACCAGCACACTTTTTCCCAGTCATCCGACGTCCAACTTGCATGATCCCTCCACTAGGCGGGTCTTTTGCGTCGATGAACCGTGCTTAGGAGATGATGTCGTCGTGGTTGTCTGCCGTTATAGCTCGTACGTGCGAGCATGCGACGAATTGTCATGACAGAAGCGATTGAGCTGTACGAGGCGTCGGGCCCAGCGCTTACGTTTCGCATCAACATTTTTGCTGTTTGCCTCCGGGTCGTTGTTTGACCATTTTCACGTCAGTCCTGATGCACTTTAACTACGGCGGCTAGCAAACAAACCACCAGTTCAGCCGTTTGGGAAATCGGTGTACCCGCTCTCCGAGCTCCCACAATCTGTCCTTTCTCAATGTCCGATAAATCATGCGGTTTACCCATCACTCCGATTTTTACTACCTACTGCTCCACTCACGCCTTATTTACACTACGTCGGTCGACTAATAGCGCTCTCTCGGAAATCACATGGTCAACGGGGCGCATCCACTTTTGAAAGGGTTGGATATAATTCAGTGATCACTCGGTGTAAGAACGCCATAGCATTATTTAGATCAGTGTTCACTTAAAATGTCGAATATATCTAGCATTTCATATCCATATCCAGCTACATACCTAACACTGAAAGCGCAGCTCGCCGTTATATTCACGATTTACCAGAGGGCAAATCGACACATAAAATTTAAGCACAGGATATCAGAAAGAAGGACGTAAAGATTTAAAAAATGATCCTGCAAGATTAGACACAGAACGATGTAATAACTTTGTTCCTTGCATCAAAATCAATTTAACTGAATAAAATTAAGATGATTAATTGATAGAGGGTCCGAAAGTGCCAAAAGAAAAATCAAAAGAAAACGAGCGATCTTATGCTCCCTTAATTGTGCACTTAAATCTTTTATTCGCTGTCTTTGCTAGAGCACTTACTTACATTTTCGTCACTCAATTAACGATTTACATTTCTACGATAATTACCCTGATAAAATTTGCTCTCTCGCACTTCATTATGCTCTTTTTTTTACGGGAAATGACTGATGGTCAATTAACATTAGGTTATTTTAGAAAGTAACGTCATTTTTACTTCGCTTCTCTTAATACACGTCGTTTTGTACTAAACGTTTCTAGACACTCATCAACAGTGATTAGCCACTAATTTAAACGACCATCACACAGCGTGGACTTAGTTTATTATTATTCTTTCGTAAAAATATGTCAAGTATAGGAGTAAAAGATGCGGTGCGAAATGAGTTAATTGATTTACGAAGATGTTTCGTTAGCAATGTCTAAAGGTTTCTGTAAAAAACTATTCGTGCCATTCAAGCAACTCTCTTATTTTAATCGTGGACAGACTGTAGTCATTTGAGTAGTATTGAATTTCTGAAGGTATATGTTCTAGGGAGGGACTGCATGCACGTTCACAGCGTGTAACGTTCTTTGGGGTTTAGTTGAATATGTTTGTTTATAGTCAATGCTTCACCAGATCACCAACTTTACGTGAGATCACCCCGGAATCACAGTGTACCCGCCCAGGCGTGTCACACACTGAGAAAAAAGTTTGTTTGAAACAACAAAACAGTTTTGTTGAGCTGTTTTGTCGATTTATTTTTGTTGCTTTAGCCAAATATATATACAGGGTGTTTCAAAATTCGTGCGGCAACCAAATATTGCATTGTGATAGTTCCCTGGAACATATAGAAAGTTAAGAAAAATATTACGATTTTTTTTCTAACTAAATATGTCAAAAATTTGTTTCATCAAATAAACATTTAAAAAGAAATCGGATTTAGAAACATGCTGCACACGCACCAAAACATTGTCAATACATCGCTATGTCAAGTATAAATCGTCCGTGAACATTCCAGAAAGTAATAAACCGATCTTTAAATGCTTAACTCGCCGACAGGAATGTACTCGTACGAGCTGGTATAGCCGAGTGGTTAGCACGCCCAGTTCCTAAGCTGAAGGTCTGGGGTTCGAATACGCCCGGTGAGAGATTTTTCGCTGGATCTGAAAAAATTTCCTCGGAACATAACACCGTCCAAATTCATTTAAACACCACTGGAAATTAAATACGGCAGGGGGAAATGGCGGGCACCACCTAAAATTACTGCACTGGCAAAGTGTTGCCATCGGGAAAAAAGTTTAGGGACAAAGTGGCCCAGCTACATAATTCTAAATTTTGTTGGAGACAGAAATTACTATGTCACGATATCAATATGTTTGGTTGCGGCCACAAAACGTTTTATCACGATAACAATACATATTGCTGGATCACAACGAATTCCCAGAAATCGGCCTAGGCATTTTGTTAAATGAACAAAACGTTTTGTCATGATAACAATAAATTTTGTAGAATCAACAGTAATGTTTAGCAAATCGATCAATTTTTTTGGTTGATTCAAGATATTTTTTGCTGAATTAACAAAACGTTTTTCTCAGTGCAGAGTGCACGTGACAAGATCGACCACACGGAGATATAAGCTTCCGCCCTGGACAGATAAACCATAGTGCGTTGCGTCAGCACAATGGGGTGAGGTAGGGATTTGGCGGACGTTCAAAAAGGAATGATCACTCGGCTACCGTGCCAAGGGTGGGAGCATCTCAGAAACAGCAGACTTCGTGGGCTGTTCGCTAAGGGTGTACCAAGATTGGACCACTGGCACACCGAGTACCTCCCGGCGTCATAACTGTGGAGCCCCAAAGACCATCGGTACCAGAGGAGAACGTCGCATCCGTCGACTGGTAAAGGGCAATCGACGCGCAACAGTGCAACAATTGACCACGCAGATGAACGCTGGGGCGCACAGGTATGTGTCCCCAATAACAGTAGAGCGAACCCTGTTACGCATGGGTCTCCGGAGTCGACGCATCGTTAAGGTGCCCTTGTTAACCCAGAACAATCGGCAACGACGCCTGCAATTCGCATGGGACTACCGTCATTGGACAGTGGAAGAGTAGAAAAAATTGTCTTCTCCGACAAATCGAGGTTTCTACTCGACAGAAATGACGGACGTGACGGACAGTGGCGGATACGGCGTCGGACACATACAAATTTGTCGGAGATCGATTCCGCGTCTCCTCGCTTCGGAGTGAGTTGTTCTAACCGACTAAGCTACACCGGCGGAATATATCGCTGCAGATTTGTTGTCTTGACCCGTGCTTCACCTCTGTAGTATGTCACAACATATCCACCTTGGCACTCTACTCATTTTGTTAAGTGTGTTTTGCTAGCCCACAAAAGCACGTTGGTAAAATGAAGGTTCCCGCATTTGAAACCAGTGCTTGATTCCCTTTATCAAGTGTTTTCTAAATAAATTGTTTTCCCCAGGTAAGACTCACTTTAATATACCAAAACGACAAACGCCCGAGGACGCATCATTAGGACTATAAGCGGAGTGAGACATTAAAGTCCAAACGAATTGTGCAATTGTCGAAAGAGTCATATGCGCAATGTGGATTATTCTGGTGAAACTTGACTTGTAGGTCTGTTAGATGAGGCCTCTTGGTTATTGATGTCTCTCTGAAGTTTCCATAAAGATTTGCAATATTTTTCCGTATTAATGGCAGGATTCGTTAACCCCCAGTTCAGGAAAAAAATAACTACATGTACCCATATACTCATTCCCACGTGGAATTTCTTTGTTAGCGCCATTTTTGGGCAGACTGAAGGGTGTTTATAAGTCGCCCAAAGTAGGTGAGGAATAACTCCGAAATCCGATTAAGTGGGAGTGGAGATTTTTGGAAGTTTTGAAGAAGGGACGTTGCTGCAGGTCAAGAGGTGATAGAGAAGGCCTTTAGTTCAGAATGGTCGCGGCATGGAATTGGCGTCAGACGAGACTAAATGTTTTCTAAGAGCGTGGTTGGCATTGCGTCTGCGTAGCTGTAGCGTCGGTGTACCAAAAGCAAGAAGTGCAGATGTTGGGTCCATGGCACGAACGGAGACCAGGTCAATCAAGTTTTTCATTAAAATGCCCTGATAAGTCCCAAGCCACATAGACATATCAAAGTAAACGGTTTGATGTTATTGTCATACAGAACGGCCCGAACTCTATATTTTTCATGGTGTGATTCTATGGATCGAACCAACAAAATTATGTGACAGCTCTCGCTGCATCGCAGCTATATTAAGAAAGAGGTGGAAGGGAGCGGGGGTCCTTACATTAATATGTTCAATTTTTCAGTGTATTTAGGAAGGTAATGCCATCTCGGTCCCAAATACCAGTGATCATGATTTTGTTCTTTGACAGAGGAAATCTGGGTTATTGCTTAACTGGAAAGGTTTTGTGGGTCCATTATATTAACTAACGTCCAGAGCAAGAGCCAAAATGATAAACCCAGATCTCGAAGCAAATTAAGAGCCCTTTAAAAGCCTGAGGTAACAGTGATCAATGCTTTTGTTCTTGACAGGGAAGATCTGGATTATTTCTTACCTGGAGAGGTTTTGTAGGTCCATCGCATTAACTAACGTTTAGAGCAAAAGCCAAAATGATGAACTTAGATTTCGAAGCAAGTTAAGACCCCTTTAAAAGCCTAAGATATCAAGCCAGAGAATTCTCCAAGAGGTCGGCGCAAAATTCTGTTCATGATTGCTTCATCTCATGTGTAAGAAGCTTCGGCACTCATCTTAAGCAAATTTTTCGATATCCGAGTGTCCAAAAGCAGCTGCGCACTTTCCGTAGAGTTTAAAGTTTTCCCATTATCTTATTAGTTGTTATTGTTCTGTCAGTTTGGATCATGTGTTCAACAAGGGCCGCATTTTCTTCCTTCGTTACTGTTGCTGATCTACCCGACTTAGCCTTGTCTCTAATAAAAAAAAAGCACCGTTTTTGGAGCACTGAATCCTTCTCTGGGGATTGTTTCTCTGTCAACAGTTTCTTCACCATTAATAATTTTCAGCCTTTCATGAATTACTGTCGGGCTAGTTTCACCCGTCTTGAAAACGAGCTTGATGACTAACAATTCTTTTTCTCCTGCTTACTTCAGGTTCCACATATCTGAAGTTTCATTGGTCTTGAAAAGGAACTAGATAACTGACCATTTTCTGATTCTGGTACTTACTTCAGGTTCCATATCTGAAGTTTCATCCGTCTTGAAAAGGAACTAGATAACTGACCATTTTCTGATTCTGGTACGTACTTCAGGTTCCATATCTGAAGTTTCATCGGTCTTGAAAGGAAATGGATGACCGACCGGTTTTTTTTTTATTTGTTCTGGTGGTTACTTCTTCAGTTTCCTTATCCAAGTTTCATTGGTCCTGAAAAGGAATTCGATGAGAGACCAACCGTTGTCTGATTCCGGTGCTTACTTCAGATTCCATATCTGAAGTTTCATCAGTTTTGAAAAGGAGCTCGATGACCGACCGTTGTTTTTTTTTTGGGGGGGGGTTTTTTTCTTCTGGTGCTTACGTACTTTGGTTCTATATCTGAAGTTTCGTCGGTCTCGAAAAGGGACTCGATGACAGACCGTTGTTTTTTTGGTTTTTTTCTGGTGTCTACTTCAGGTTCCATATCTAACGTTTCATCGGTCTTGAAAAGGAACTCGATCACCGACTGTTGTCTGATTCTAGTGCTTACTTCAGATTCCATAACTGAAGTTTCAACAGTTTTGAAAATTAACTCGAAGGCCGACCTTTTTCTGATTCTAGTGCTTACTTCAGGTTCCATAAAGTTTAAACTAAAACATACCGAAAGTTTTCATTAGATATATTTATAAAGATATTAACAACAAATATAAGACCAAAAAAGATGCAGATCCTACTACGTACACTGCTGGACAATTGCTAAGGACGGATCATAAACGGCTATATAGCGCATAAAAAAGTAAGTGTGTTTGGATGCCAAGTGAAATAAAATAATGTCAGAATGCCAGGACATTACAAGAAAGACAATTTATTGTGCTCTGAAATCCAGAAGGCTTTCGAACGTGTTCAAGGGACAAACAGGCCATTTTGTGCAGAATACGTAAACGTGAAATAAATGCAATTCCCGTCCGCAGGCGTTCCGGCGTAAGATGTCAATACGGGATATGGCCATCATGGAGGGCGATGCAAGATTCCACACGTCGTGTCATGCTTTGCACAACATTATCAAGCAGCTGTTGGGGTAATTTATCCCATTCCTCTGTCAGTGCACGGATGAGGGTGTCCTTGTTTATTGGAGGGCATTGGCGACCAGCAAGACTCCTCCCCAAAGCATCCCACACATTTTCAATGGGATTCAGATCTGGAGAACGTGCTGGCCATACGAGGCGTTGAATATCCTCGCTCTCAAGACACTCCTGGACAGCGACTGTTCGATGACATGTTGCGTTGTCATCCATGAAAATGAATCTATCACCGACAGCACCACGGAACATGCGAACATGAGGTAGCAGAACATCATTAATGTATCGTTGGCCAGTCATAGTCCCAGTTGGAAGCACATAGAGGGACGTACGGCCATTGATCATGATGCCAGCCCATACCATGACACTACATGTCGGATATCGGTCCCTTTCCCGTATGTTTGCTGGACAATATGCAGTACCACTATCACGCCAGATCAGTTGTCGTCGACAATCAGACGATAGACTGTATCTACTCTCATCTGAGAAGAGGACAGCAGACCAGTCGCTATCAGTCCAATTGCGATGTTGATGGCACCATTGCAAACGGGCGGTACGGTGACGTCTGGACAATGGGAAGCACACAACAGGACGGCGGGCGTATAGTCCTCCTTCATGCAAACGTCTGGCGACAGTTTTTCGGGAGATCCGCTTGCCAGTAGCAGCCATAAACTGATTTGCTACCTCACTAGCTGTGCAGCGCCGGTGTCTTTTTGTTGATAGCACTATGTGCCGATCTTGTGCAGGTGTCCTACTGCGAACACGACCTCCCCCGTGACGTTTGCTACACTCTCCATTTGTTTGAAATGATTTCCAAAACCTTGAAACAACACTGTGGCTGACGTCGAACTCCCTGGCAACATCTGTTATTTTTCGCCCTTCTTTATTCTTGCCAATAATACGGCCACGCGTAAAATCATCTAGGTGATGTCGAGAAGACATACTGAAAATTTCAAGTTCGTCAATCCCTTTCAGCTTTGCGTTTGAAAAACAACGGTCAATACGCGTCAAATCCTTTATATCTCTTATCAGCGCTATGACGTCACGAACAAGTTCGGCAATTCAAAATCTGCATACGCACAACACGTCTTACTGTATCCCGCACTTATGCTAATTTCCACATTTTCCTGCCTTCCATTTTATGGTTGCTATCGTTGCTATTGTCATCCGTCCTTAGCAATTGTCCGGCAGTGTATAATATTGTTATGATCTATTCCAAAGTAATTCTAGAATTAACAGGCGTGATGGACTGATCGAATTATTTAAGCGTTAATTAATTGTGGGGCTTTGTGTAGGTCGGAAGTGAAAAGAGCAGAAGTTTCGTTCATGGAAAGAGAGAAATAAGAAGGCATCTCTCGCGGTTTTTGTGATCTGATCTACTAATGTAATTAAGTCGTAAATCGCTGCAAGTCCGGTCGTTCAAAATTTTTAGACTAAATATCGTGGGACAACTCGAAGTGAAGCATTACAAGCCACTTACAAGGTTTAATGTACAAGGGAGCAAAAGTTAGCGTATAACCATAAATTTGTTCCCTGTTTAAGATAATATCGAATAGCAATGTGCTCTTTGTGTGTGGTCTGTTTGCAATAACGGCACGTGACAGAATCTGAGAGGAGTGACAGGGAAGAAACTTCAGTTGCTCGACGGAGACCTGCTGATGTGGAACTAAAGAACAGATGAGCAACCATTCCCTTCGAAAAAAAAATATTTCCCCGTTTAGGATAGCAGAAAGAACTTGTTGGCGAATTAGAGGACATACACTGCCTGTAAAAGAAGACCGACCGCTTGAATGTACGCTCTGAAGTGCGATCGAGATCTTCGCGAAATAGAAATCTTCGGAAAACTGCTAGCAAGGAGTCAGCAAACAAGTGTGAGGAACTAGGTTCAACCCAGCCTCCGAAGTTTGTTCCATTTCGGCCAAAACTCGCATAAAGAACCTATGTCGTTTGTGCTGTAAAGTGCCGCCAAAATGAACGTTTGTACTCCACTCGTTCATGAGAAATTTTTAATTTGAGGGCGAAATTTGACAGTGACCTTGGACGCCAAATTGCAAATTTTTATCGAATATCTCCCAAACCTTGCGCACAGCGTGTCTGTCTTTTGTGCTCCAAAGTTACAACATACTTGACGTTTGTGCTTCACGTAATCACCACAAATTTTAAATTTCAAATTTGAAAATTGCCCGTGAACCTGGGCCCTGATTAAGCGCTAGTTTTAACTGTACTTTAGAGCACAAATGATTACACTTTGTGAGAAATTTGGCGAAAACCTGATAAAAAAATTACGCAATCGGGACCACGTACACGGAATTTGGTGGCACTTTCAAGCACAAATGTTAATTTTGGTGGCACTTTAAAGCCCAAACGTTAATTTTGGTGGCACTTTAAAGCACAAACGTTAATTTTGGTGGTACTTTAAAGCACAAACGTTAATTTTGGTGGCACTTTAAAGCACAAACGTTAATTTTGGTGGCACTTTAAAGCACAAACGACAGAGGTTTATAATGCAAATTTTGGCCGAAATCGGGCAAACTTCGGGGGCTGGCGTGAACCTAGCAACCGGTCTTAAAAATTGATTTCTTGGGATTGGAGAACGGCACAAACGAAATTTTTGATACCACACGGAAGCACAAACGACATTAATTCATTGTGCAAGTTTTGGAGCTTATCTAGAACAATTCGGGGGCTAGCTTGAACCTGGTCCCCGATTATTTGAGCAGCTCTAGCAACACACGTCAAATTAAACGGCACAAAACAGCACAAACGAAGATCTTTCGGAACCGACCTGAATTGTCATTTGTGCCGAAACTTCGAGGGCTAAGTTCATGGACATTACCGAGAAGAGGGTCCAGCAGTGGTGACGGTCTTCCACCCCGACGCAAAAGAGTAGAGACCAGAGGTAGCCCATCAACACCGCCGCGCCCAGCCGTCCAGCCCTCCCAAGGCTTTTGTGAAAAGAAAGTTCCCCGATTAGAAATCATCGACGTTAGCGAATTAAAGCAAACCATTATTTCATCCGAATGTGTGTGTGTGTGTGGGTGCACTGGATTTTTGGATTACCCACCCCGGAAAGAAACTGTAAGTACAACCCATTTGTTTATGTTTCCAGTAAGGTGGATAAATAATAATTGATGAGGAATTGTGTCCGGATTGTAGTCAGAACCATTGCATGCTAAATTGATCAGAACTATAAATCACAATAACGGAACTCAGAACCAGGCATAAAAGCAGATTGCTATGTTTAAATATCGGTCAAAAGGACCAATCAAATTCTTAATAGTTACCAATAATAATACCAATTAAAAGTCAAGAATATTTGTGTCATTTAGTCTACATTAAATTGTTTTGTGCTGCGCAGAAAGTAATCTCTAAGTCGATCTACTTTTTAGCACCTCTTTTGTAAAAAAAGATCGTGTTTAGGTTATCGGTTTGTCCGTCCGTCTGTGGGCACTATATCTCTGTGACTATTAGTCCGATTTCAAAAATAATTTTTGCGTTGGGAAGCCTGAATCGTGCGAATAATGATCCTTTATTTCGTTTTTTTATACGACGCGCAATTTTGCCGCTAGAAGGCGTAAATGTAGATGATGTCGAATTTAAAATACATTTTATACCATATATTTGCTTCTAAACATCCGTTCGAAAAAATTATTTTACCTTTCGATTCCATTTATGTCGAAGAGTATTTTAGGTACAGTAGTCACTTATTCAAATGACGCATAGATGTTCCTCCAGGGAGTGTAAAAGCATATTGCGTTTTCCTCGTTATCTCTACTTCTAAAACTCCGATGTCAAAGATTTTTTCTTCAGCGGATACATTTCCGGATGGGAAATGTTTTTCATGCAATTTCTAATTTTTGGTAAAGAATGGTTTGGCCACCAGGGAGCGTGTTAATTTCTGCTTCTGATGCATTTGCCACAAAATCTGAGCTTCTAAAATCTCGATTGAAAGAATTCGTTTGTGGACCGATACTTACTACTCACGCCGATGAAACTTTTCGGAATATTTTCTTCTTAAAATATTGCATGGCTTCTCCGCCGGGCGGCGTAGATGTAAATCTTATTTTTGCGAATATCTCTATTTCTAAGAGTCCGATATGAAAAACTCCTTCTTTGTTGGATATCGTTTCAGGAGCGAAGTAATTTTCATATAATTTCAAAATTTTCAAGTAACTCATAGACTTTCCGCTATGGGGCGTTATGGTAAATTGCGTTTTCCCCGATGTTTCTGCTTCTATAACTCTGATTTGAAAAATTCTTCCTGCAGCTCCTGATGGGAATTTTTTTTTCATTTAATTTCTAATATTTGGTAAAGAATGGTTTGGCCAAAAGGGGGCATAAGTGTTAATTTCTGTTTCTGATGTATTTGCAGCAAAATCTGAGTTCCTGGAAACTCAACTGAAAAAATTATTTCCTGGACCGATACCGCTCACATTAAAAAACCTTTTGAGAATACTTTCGTCTTAAAATAATGCATGTTTTTCCCGCCAGGGGGCGTAGATGCAAATCTTATGCCGATATCTCTGCTTCTAAGAGTCCGATTTGAAAAATTGTTGCTTTGTTGGAGAGCGTTTCCACTGTGAAATGTTTCTCATATAATTTCAGGTTTTTCTTAACGCACAAGTCTGCAACCACGGGGAGTAAGTTCAGGATTCTTTTTACAGCAATATCTTCGGGATTAAAAACCCGATTGAAAAATTTCTTTTTTCCGTCAGATACTACTGTTTTCCATACCGTTTCGATTTATTTTGAATAGAGTTGGTAAATTTAATTCGCGGCAGAATGGATTCGAAAGACGTGTTCATTACACCCAAAAATTCGATGTCATCTTTCTTGTTTATTGGATGTTGTTGAACTTGTTTGTTTAAGTGTCCTACCGTGTAAAAAAATCTGAAATTCGCGGGCAACTTTCCGTTATTTCTTTCGTTAATTTACGAAGCATATTTCTGATAAAACCTTTTCCGTGAAATGACGGAAAGAAACCTGAATTTCACGGATGTTTCGTACCAAGGGAAAATTCTGAATTTTCAGAAACCTTTCCGCAATTTCTTTCTTATATTGACGGCAAATTACCGTTTTAGAGATGTGTTAACGGAAAAGTCAGAATTTTCAGAAAACTTTCCACAATTCCTTTCGTATATTCACGGAAAATTTCCGTTCTCACTTTTTCCGTATCTGCACAACGAGAAATTATCGATAATAGAAGCGATTCGCGAAAGTACTTGAGGTTTTATTAACTGTCAATCGTCTGACGAATTTTGAAGTTCCGTAGCGAGATCGTATATTGCGGATAGCATATCGCATGGATTTTGTTTATTGTGGAACAGGATATTTATTCTCCTTTCCCCTATTTGGTGCACCAGATATTTACACTGCCGGACAATTGCTAAGGACGGATGACAATAGCAACGGTAGCAACCATAAAATGGAAGGCAGGAAAATGTGGAAATTAGCAAAAGTGCAGGATACAGTAAGACGTGTTGTGCGTATGCAAATTTTGGATTGCCGAACTTGTTCGTGACGTCATAGCGCTGATAAGAGATATAAAGGATTTGACGCGTATTGACCGTTGTTGTTCAAACGCAAAGTTGAAAGGGAAAGAATCAATTGACGAACTTGCAAGTTTCAGTATGTCTTCCCGACATCACCTAGATGATTTTACGCGTGGCCGTATTATTGGCCAGATTGAAGAAGGGCGAAAAATAACAGATGTTGCCAGGGAGTCCGACGTCAGCCACAGTTCTTTTTCAAGGCTTTGGAAATCATTTCAAACAAATCGAGAGTGTAGCAAACGTCACGGGGGAGGTCGTGTTCGCAGTACGACACCTGCAAAAGATCGGTACATAGTGCTATAAACAAAAAGACACCGGTGCAGCACAGCTAGTGAGGTAGCAAATCAGTTTATGGCTGCTACTGGCAAGCGGATCTCCCGAAAAACTGTCGTAAGACGTTTGCATGAAGGAGGACTACACGCCCGCCGTCCTGTTGTGTGCATCCCATTGTCCAGACGCCACCGTACTGCCCGTTTGCAATGGTGCCATCAACATCGCTATTGGACTGATAACGACTGGTCTGCTGTCCTCTTCTCAGATGAGAGTAGATACAATCTATCGTCTGATTGTCGACGACAACTGATCTGGCGTGATAGTGGTACTGCATATTGTCCAGCAAACATACAGAAAAGGGACCGACATCCAACATGTAGTGTCATGGTATGGGCTGGCATCATGATCAATGGCCGTACGTCCCTCTATGTGCTTCCAACTGGAACTATGACTGGCCAACGATACATTAATGATGTTCTGCTACCTCATGTTCGCATGTTCCGTGGTGCTGTCGGTGATAGATTCATTTTCATGGACGACAACGCAACATGTCATCGAACAGTTGCTGTCCAGGATTGTCTTGAGAGCGAGGATATTCAACGCCTCGTATGGCCAGCACGTTCTCCAGATCTGAATCCCATTGAAAATGTGTGGGATGCTTTGGGGAGGAGTCTTGCTGGTCGCCAATGCCCTCCAATAAACAAGGACACCCTCATCCGTGCACTGACAGAGGAATGGGATAAATTACCCCAACAGCTGCTTGATAATGTTGTGCAAAGCATGACACGACGTGTGGAATCTTGCATCGCCCTCCATGGTGGCCATATCCCGTATTGACATCTTACGCCGGAACGCTTGCGGACGGTAATTGCATTTTTTTCACGTTTAGGTATTCTGCACAAAATGGCCTGTTTGTCCCTTGAACGCGTTCCAAAGCCTTCTGGATTTCAAAGCACCATATATTGTCTTTCTTGTAATGTCCTGGCATTCTGACATTATTTTATTTCACTTGGCATCCAACCACACTTACTTTTTTATGCGCTATATAGCAGTTTATGATCCGTCCTTAGCAATTGTCCAGCAGTGTATTATATATTGCGTTACTGTAAGAAACTGGGTACTTATGGTACTGATAACTATACGATGCCTGTGTATCAGTCTTTGGACTACTCAAGACAAAAGCTATTATAGCTATCAAGAATAAACTTTATATTTAGTTGTTGTTTTTTGTGTGAAATAATACTATAAAAATAAATACATTTCACCTTTTTTAAAGGTAAAAAAATAAAGTTGCAAAGCATTTTGTTGCTTCGAAAAATCAGGATGAAAAATGCTTAATTTGTGAAAAGTCCTCCTAAAATTATTACAAACCTATTCAGAAAAATAATAAGCTCCAACAGAAAATAAAATGACTAAATCACTTGCACTAATGACAAAAAACAAAATTTCATCGTCATGGAACTTGTTTTACGACGATGATACGTGATTCAGGTTTCTGAGCGTTTGTGGCTCACTGGTTATAGACGCGAGTTACCTGTTGAGCTAGCTTAAACGTCGGGGGTTCAATCCTCACCTCAGCGGAAGGATTATCAGGGGTAAAGGCTGAAAAGTACAGGTTCGTCGACTTTGCGGAATGTCAGTTTAAATACGGAAACACCTGAAATGGACTTTTCTGAAGTAAACGAAATATCTGTCTACGGAAAGTCTGTGAAAAAACGGAAGTTAAAATAGACGACCACTTTCAAAAATGGAAATTTCTGAAAAAGACGGATATCTACCGGCAACTTTGCTGCGCGTTATTTTCAGAATTTTTCCGTGAATTCACCCACTTATTTTTTACAGTGTAACTTACAGTCTTCGCGTCCAGAACAACGCCTTGCGATAGATAGTGTATTCAAATGTATTCCTGCCGCTAAGATCGGTCAGTACAAAAACTGGCAGCAGAGCTAAAATACCAAGTGGTCGTTTTAAAAATGGTGACGAGCCGTGGAATTAAATACTATCTCGGCCCGGCTACAACAATATTTGCGATACCCGACTGTGCATTGCGTTTTGACGGAATCTTGAAGGTTGAACGAAATAATAAATGCTATAGTTTATTCTTTCATCAAAGAGTTAGATGAGGACACTAAGTTGTTAAATGAACAAGTAAGAACATTTTAGATAATGAAAACCCTACAGAAGGGCAATGATCACACAGTTTGAAGAGAAAATCATGGAAGTAAAGCACGAACCGGGTACATTCGCCAGTTTTAGCTGAAGTCAACGGGCAGAGCTTTAACTTCAGATTTTCAAACTAACTAACTGAGCCAGGCTTCCCAAATCAAGTCTCGATCACATCTCTACCAGTGGTCCGAAATTAGGAAAGGTGCAATCCTTTCTAGTTTAGATTCTCACGAGTCTCGTTAAACACCGAAACAAAGAATGAAAACCAGGAATATAAATGTGTATTTAATTACGACTAACGCTTAACCTTTTTCCTTTTAAATGTGCTCATTATATTCGAGAGTTCGGCGCATCGCCTTGCTCTTTTCTTCTAACGAACTCATTATTTCTGAAGTCTTGGAAATAATAAAATCCGAAGTGCTTTGGTAAAGCCATTGCATCTGTTTAAGTTGATCACTCAGTTTTTTCGTTGTTTGCACTTACGTAATTAACACATTTTCATTGTACGAATAGTTAAAATGCAAAAAACTTATTAGTTAAGCAAGTATGTATCGACCGTTCTCGTGAGTTTGCACAAAGCCAATTTATCTGGAACTTAAAGTGCATATTTCATCCGATTACGGAAAAGAAATGATCATATTGAACTGCTTTTAGCAATATGAGAAAATGCTACAAAAATTATTTGGGTTTTATATGCAGAACTTTCTGGGCACTTAATTTTTATGTGTCAGCGGAAAACAGAGCAGGAGCGAAGCTTTAGGGTCCCTCACACACTCTGCGAAAACATAAGTTTGTCGGTGCCCCCTCACTCCGGAGTAAGTTGCTCTCCCAACTAAGGTAGCTATACGGACGAAATTTACGGCTGTAGAATTTTCGTCTTGACACGTGATTCACCTCTGTAGTACGTCACATCATCTCCCTCTTAATGCTTTTCTTTTTTTTTTTTTTTTTTTTTTTTGTGAGCGAAGTAGGAATTTTTTCTCATTAATTTCTGACGATGTGTGGAACAAACATCACACATTTTTCGAAGAACCCAACGACCAGTGCATCCGTTTTTACGTTCGGGTGCCAATGTGAAAACACAAATTTGTTCATGACGATATCGAAGTCGCGCCCCCTCACTCCGGAATAAGTTGCTCTCCCAATTAAACTACACGGACGGAATGTACTGCTGCAGATTTGTCGTCTTGACACGTGATTTACATCACACACACACACACACATACACGCGCGCGCGCCACACCCACACCCACACCCACACACACCATGCGACGATGTGACGTATAGATCGTTTTCGGGCGCGGCGTTGTACACATATAAAGCTTCAGGACGTGTTCAGCGCTGTCTGTCACACGTTCTGTATCAGTAGAAGCCAAAACAATGGACCTCATGGTTATGGGACGAATTTAGAATCTCTTAGTAAACAGCTTGATAATCGGAAATAAAGCAAAGGATGGAAGTATCCGGGAAAAAACAATTTTTGTGGGCACTGGATGTTTCAGTTAAAGTGTACCTAGAGTGAATAGAAAGAGGCGCAACGCATAACCGATGAATCGTCGTTGGACAGCCTCTGCTGCTTAATGCTCGGGAAGAAAGTTGGCTCAGCCACATTTTCCAGAACAATTGGCTTACTGATTTCATACATCTGATCATGGTCTGCAACCGGGCAACACAAGGGAGGGTATACGCACCTTCACTGCAGTGATCCCTCTACTCCATTGTCTGCAAAAATCTGTATGCTACTTGGGTACAGCTGACCATGGTCTGCAACTAGGGAGCACAGAGTAGTGTATACACAGCTACAAGACAATGATTCCTCCACTGTATTGTCTAGAACAATAGGCATGTTATCTTGACACAGTTGACCATGGTCTACAGCCAGGGAGCACAGAGGAGTTTATACACAGCTATAGGGCAATGATCCCTCCACTGTATTGTCTGGAACAATACGCATGTTATCTGTACACAGCTGACTATGGTCTGCAACCAGGGAGCACAGTGTAGTATACACACAGCTACAGGGCAATGATCTCTCCACCGCATTGTGTGAAACATTAGGCATGCTACCTTGGCACAGTTGACCATGGCCTGCAACTAGGGAGCACAGAGGAGTGTGTGCACAGGTACAGTGCAATGGCCCAACCACTGTATTGCATGTAACAATAGACCTGCACCTCGATGGCTGGGTTACCTTGACACAGCTTACCATGGTCTGCAACCAGGAAACACACAAGTGTTATACACAGCTAGAGTGCAAATATTCCTCCACCATATTGTTTTTTTTTTTTTTTTTTTTTTTTTTTGGTTGGAGGTTTAACGACCACCGTGAGCAACTCAATGGGCTATAAGCAGTCGCCCGTCCCTAATAATGGGTCACTGGTTCCAGGGAAGGGAGAGAGCCAGTGCCGTAAGACAAACACAACATCCATGCCTCACCGGGATTCGAACCCGGACCCCTTTCGGACGAATGATCAGAGGCCAACGCCTTAGACCACTGCGCCACCGGGGCGGCCCATATTGTTTGGACCAATAGGCTTGTACCTTGGCACAGTTGACCATGGTCTGCAATCAGGGAGTACAGAGGAGTGTGCTGATAGCTACATTGCAATGATCCATGCATCATATGAGCCAAAGGTGTAAACGTATGACTTTAGCACTCCTCACCGCAACACATCATCTGCGAATGTAACTGGTGTTTGCCAGAAAACATTGGAAGTGGACCGTGGAAGATTGGAAGAAAGTTGTTGATAAATATCACGTTTCCTACTGTATCGAGTGGATGGCCGGTGGCGGGTAAAGCGAACAGCTGCTGAGAAGATGGTACAAAATGCTGTGATCCCACGTATACAGGCAGCTGGTTGACAGTAATATTCTGGAGTATATTTCTCTGGGGCACTCTTTATCTCCTAATTGCGGTGTACGGCCCTCTGAACACCACGGTATATCATTCCATCAGTTCAGACCAGGTTTCTCCGCTTGTCCTGGCGTTGTTTCCAAACCAAGATGGGGTGTTCCAGCATGACGACGTGCTTTGTCGTAAGGCCCATGATGTTCAAAATTGGTTCGAGAAACACGAGTATATTTTCTATGTTCTCCCTTGGCAGCCTATGTCTTTTTAGTAATACCAGCAATTTGTCATAGTGCTTACATGATAGGTTTAATCACAACTACCTGTGTCCCATAGGACTTTTGTGTTGCTTATCAGAAACGAAATAACATTAATACAATACAATACAATTATTTATTGCACACATTTAAAACTACAGTTATATGAAAATGCAATACACCAGGAGGAATCTGAACACATTGGTTGTAAGGCGATTCCCCCTATCAGATGTAAGAAAAAGAATAATACATATGGCATATATGAAAGCAAGTAAGATGGTTATAACAGAAGCACCACTGTTAGCAGCATGCTTGGAACTACAATTTAATGATAGGGTTGACATTCGTTATGGAGATCAGGGTGATTTACAATGTAATTTCGCAGAAACAAGGAAAACTATTTGATATTTTCCAGGGATCTGATGCTCTCTGGGAGATTATTCCATAGGATAATGGCTTTATACAGTATGCTATTTAAACCATAATTAAGTCTAACACACGGCTGACATAATTTGTTGTTAGCAACCGATCTGGTGAAGATAGAATAATCCAGATATTTGATGTCAGATTGAAAAATAGGCAGTTTAAGATGCATTATTTTAAAAAACATGATACTTAGTTTCAAGGTAAACATTTCATGAATTTTTAGAATATTTAGTTATAGAAATAATGGTTTTGAATGAGACGTGTAATCTGTGTTAAGCATATAGCGAACAGATTTCTTCTGTAATTTGAGCAAGCATAACTTATTGTTTGCACTTATATTTGAATACCAAGATTCCAGACAATAGGAGAGATGGGTATAAAAAAAGCATAGTAAAATGTTTTTAGGACATTGATAGGGAAGAGATGCTTAATTTTACCAAGCAGACCAACCTGTAAGGAAACTTTTCTTAAAACAAACTGAACATATGTATTCCAGTTAAAGAATTCATCAAACCAAATACCAAGATACTGAACTTTGTCCACAATTTTAAGGGGGAGATCATTAATCCTGACTAGAAATTTATTTATGTCCTCTCTTTTATGAACGTTTCGGAAATATATGGCGTTGGTTTTTAGAATATTAGGTGATAATTTGTTAGAGCATAACCAATGAGATAAATTTGATAGATCATTATTGATCATTATCTGTAACTTATGCAAATCATGACATTTTTAAACATTACAGTGTCATCAGCGTATAAGCAAAGCATGAGTTGATTGCAGGCACAGAGGAAGGTCATTAATATATAACAGGAACAGTAACGGTCCCAATACCTAAATTGAGGCACTCCACATGAAATATTAAGTAGATCGGAGTTTATTTTATTTGCAGTGACATACTGTTTCCGATGAGAGAGGTAGCTCATTAGGAGAGAAAGAATTTTGCCACGAAAACCGTATTTGGATAATTTATGTAACAGAATGTCGTGATTTACCGTGTCGAAAGCTTTTTGGAAATCAATAAAAACACAAATAGTACACTGCCGGACAATTGCTAAGAACGAATGACAATAGCAACGATAGCAACCATAAAATGGAAGGCAGGAAAATGTGGAAATTAGCATAAGTGCGGGATACAGTAAGACGTGTTGTGCGTATGCAAATTTTGGATTGCCGAACTTGTTAGTGACATCATAGCGCTGATAAGAGATATAAAGGATTTGACGCGTATTGACCGTTGTTGTTCAAACGCAAAGTTGAAAGGGAAAGAATCAATTGACGAACTTGCAATTTTCAGTATGTCTTCCCGACATCACTTAGATGATTTTACGCGTGTCCGTATTATTGGCAAGATTGAAGAAGGGCGAAAAATAACAGATGTTGCCAGGGAGTTCGACGTCAGCCACAGTGTTGTTTCAAGGCTTTGGAAATCATTTCAAACAAATGGAGAGTGTAGCAAACGTCACGGGGAGGTCGTGTTCGCAGTACGACACCTGCAGAAGATCGGTACATAGTGCTATCAACAAAAAGACACCGGCGCAGCACAGCTAGTGAAGTAGAAAATCAGTTTATGGCTGCTACTGGCAAGCGGATCTCCCGAAAAACTGTCGCCAGACGTTTTCATGAAGGAGGACTATACGCCCGCCGTCCTGTTGTGTGCATCCCATTGTCCAGACTTCATCGTAATAGCCGTTTGCAATGGTGCCATCAACATCGCAATTGGACTGATAACGACTGGTCTGCTGTCCTCTTCTCAGATTAGAGTAGATACAGTCTATCGTCTGATTGTCGACGACAACTGATCTGACGTGATAGTGGTACTTGCATATTGTCCAGCAAACATACAGGAAAGGGACCGATATCCGACATGTAGTGTCATGGTATGGGCTGGCATCATGATCAATGGCCGTACGTCCCTCTATGTGCTTCCAACTGGGACTATGACTGGCCAACGACACATCAATGATGTTCTGCTACCTCATGTTCGCATGTTCCGTGGTGCTGTCGGTGATAGATTCATTTTCGTGGACGACAACGCAACATGTCATCGAACAGTCGCTGTACATGAGTGTCTTGAGAGCGAGGATATTCAACGCCTCGTATGGCCAGCACGTTTTCCAGATCTGAATCCCATTGAAAATGTGTGGGATGCTTTGGGGAGGAGTCTTGCTGTTCGCCAATGCCCTCCAATAAACAAGGACACCCTCATCCGTGCACTGACAGAGGAATGGGATAAATTACCCCAACAGCTGCTTGATAATGTTGTGCAAAGCATGACACGACGTGTGGAATCTTGCATCGCCCTCCATGGTGGCCGTATCCCGTATTGACACCTTACGCCGGAACGCCTGCGGACGGTAATTGCATTTTTTTCACGTTTACGTATTCTGCACAAAATGGCCTGTTTGTCCCTTTGTAACGTATACTCTATATTCACTTTCCTTTTGATTTTACTATCTCTGGTTATTTTATTTTACTATGTAAATTATCTTCCTACTGAACGGAATATTATTTCACCCGCTGAATGAGATCTGGCAATGAGTGTAAGTCATGACGTGGTGGTAGCTCGTATATAGGCGCGTTCATCGAGAAGTGGGTAGTTGTGTTGTGGCGTTGTAGTTGTGTTGTTGCGTTGTGTTGTTGCGTTGGAGTTGAGGGTGGTTGGTGTTGCGTTGCAGTGTGTTGTTATGTAGTAGTGATATATGAGTGCCTTAGTTGACCAGGAGTCTTCATAATAAACAAGTTGTTCTGTAAGTTCAGTCTTTCTCAATTCTTAGTTTTGTCAGACCTCTGTCTGGCTGTTAGGTTTATGACTTTGATTACTTAATATAAATAACCAGCGTTGAGACTTTGTTTAAGTTCATAATTAACGAGTAACAACACCCTTTTGGGAATTCATTATTTTGAAGCTGAGAGCACTATTCATTCATAATAATTAGCTTAGTAAAAAGATAAACAAAGCTAATTCATTATAATTGGCGCCCGAACTTTTCTCGAACACGAGATCCTGACTATTATTACCCATGGCTTTCTTACCTGAGACAACTGCAAATTTCCACCTTCCGGCAAGTCTCGAGGGTAATGGTGTTTGTTTGGACAATTTGTACGAAGCCTGTGGCTCTGACTTGGATATGAATAATCTACACATACCCAAGCATTCTTCACCATCTCGTAATGCACCAGCTTCTTATCACTCTGAGTCGCGGGTCGTACCTGAGGGAGTGCAATCCTCTCAGCGAAGCAGAATGCTTGCCCATTTCGTGCCGCATGCAGGAACAATTCATTTCAATGGTTTGGAGGGGTCTTTAAAGTTCCTTGAAGATCTGGAAGACCATTTTGATTTATATAATATTCCAGAAGACTGCAAGGTCCAAATTGCCGGAACTTGCTTGAGAGATACCGCCAAGACCTGGTATCGGCAGTGGCGAGGGTCGAACCCGGATTCTCATTATGAGAATTTCCGTGCAGAATTCTTGGAGGTCTTTCCTTTCGGCCTCAGTCGAGCTAGCCTTGCTCAACAGCTGTTTTCTCGTCAGCAGGGTCCCAATGATAGCCCTGTTGCATTTGCGTTGGAAACTACACGCCTATATAATCTATGGGATCCACATGCCAGTCATGTTGACATGTTGGATACCCTCGTACAGCAGCTCGACCCATTCTTGCAAGATTTTCTTGAGGTTCGACACCCTACCACTATTCATGAATGCCTTCGCCTCATACGCACGTATGAAGAGCTACATGGCAAACATGCTGCAACTCACCATGCTCGGGCACCCCGCGAGGCTTATTCCGAAAACCCTCAGCGGCATAATAGACAAAACTTTCAGCGCGAGCATACACACGTGCCCACCCAAGCTTCATACGTTCCACCACACAGAAGAGTGGCGAACCAGCAACGAGTTTCGGAGCAAGCTACGGGGTATCGTCATAATGCACAGTATGCTCGACCCCGTTCCACTCAGCAGCATTCGGAACGTTATCATGCTCAGGGCAATAATAATTTTTCTGCCCGTGCTGAGGGCAGACGTAACGAAAATGAAAATCTCAACAGACACGCGGAGTTCCCGACGCAGGGTGCACGAAATTTTCCTTATCGTGAAAATTTTCCCGATACCCGGCAGGGTCGAGGTTTCCGACCACATGATAACACCACCAGAATTCCTTTAAACTTCCACAGGAAGTAGACGAAGGAGTCGGTCCTGCTTCCTGATACCAAACATCCTGACCCTAAAACAGTATTAGTGACTGTTCAAACTCCTCAGTTGCCTGATGTATTCTTGACACTTGAAGACATTATTGTCGAGACAAAGTTCGACACTGGGTCTGAGATATCAGCCCTAAATACAAAGTTTTGCAATGATGTTTTTTCTGCAATACATGTTCAGCCTGCAACGCAGTATTTGCGAGGTGCAAATAACGAAATCTTCAGTATTTCAGGAACTGTCACATTATCTTTAGGGCTGGGAAAAGCTCGTTTTACACATTCTTTCCTGCTTATAGACGAGCTACCCGTGAAATGTCTCATGGGTATGGACTTTATTAACAAGTTTCAAATAACTTTGAATTTTGTACAACATGTGATTTCCTTTTCCGGAACCTGTCGAAATGATTCCGACGGTTCCTGTAGATATTACGAGTTTATTGTTGAGTGACCAATTGAATGAGGGGCAACGAGACCAGCTTTCTCTCCTTTTACAGGAAAGCCCTGGTTTATTTTCGGATCAACCTGGTTTCACACAGGTGGTTTATCATGTTATTGACACTGATGGTTCGAAACCCATTGCGACGAAACCTTACCCTTGTGCTCCACATAAAAAACAGGAAATGCAACGTCAAATTGCGGAAATGATTAAGCAGGGCATAATCAGGGAATCAACAAGCGCCTGGGCGGCTCCTGCCTTCTTGGTTCCAAAGAAACAACCAAATGAATTTCGTTTCGTGACAGATTTTCGCAAACTCAACCAAGTCACAAAAACAATCAATTATCCCCTACCTGTCATGTCACATATTCTAAATGACTTGTCGTCAACCAAATGGATGTCAACTTTGGATTTGGCGAGTGGATATTGGCAGGTGGCAGTACATCCGGACTCGGTCGATAAAACAGGCTTTGTGACTCCTTTTGGGGCCTATGAATATTTACGTATGCCTTTTGGTTTAGCTTCTGCACCTGCTACTTTCCAAAAGCTTATGGACACGGTTCTCAGACCTGTCCTGGGTCCACATGTGCATGTCTATTTGGATGATATTATTATCACATCAGAGACTTTTGACGAGCACCTTTCTTTGCTCAAACAGGTGTTCCAACTTATATACAATGCTGGCTTGACGTTAAAACCTAGTAAATGCCAGATAGCGAGGGACGAGATTGTATATCTGGGGTTGAAAATTACTCCCCACGGCTTATTCACTGATAATGAAAAAATTAGGCCTATTGCTGACTTTCCTCGGCCTAAAACAGCAAAAGAACTATCCCGCTTTCTGGGAATGACCGGATGGTATCAGCAGTTCGTCCCCGCTTATGCTACAATATGTGAGCCATTGTATGCTTTAAAGCGTAAATACAAGAAGTTTATTTGGACACCTGAAGCTAATGCTGCATTCGAAACACTGAAGTCTGCATTGACTCAGCCTCCGGTGTTGGCTTTCCCGGATCATTCTAAAGAATTTGATATTTATACTGATGCATCCGGAGTTGGTCTTGGTTGCGTTTTGTCACAAGCTGGGCATCCAATAGCTTTTGCGTCTCGTACTTTAGCCAAAGCTGAACGCAATTATTCAGCTACGGAACGTGAATGTCTTGCTGTTGTGTATGCACTGAATAAATTTCAATGTTATCTTAACGAATTGACAGTTAACATAATTACGGATCATTCTGCCCTTCAGTATTTGAATTCTGCTAAACACCTATCTCAAAGACTTATGAAGTGGGCTCTGAAGTTACAAGAGAGCAATATCAAAATTTCGTATCAGCCAGGTAATAAGAATCAATTACCGGACGCATTATCTCGCGTTCCGATTAGTGGGGTCCCCACCGAAACTACTCCTGGATGTCAGCCTTTACTTCTGATAGCTGATATCACATCCAGAGAGCAGATAATGGCAGAATTAATAAATGATCCAGATTTTGGGGATATTTACAATTTTTTGCTTGCGGGTTCGCCCCCACAAAGTGATCCTTCTCTGGCTGGAAGGTCACAACATTTTGAAGTAATAGAGGGTCTTCTTTATTATACAAAGTCTCGGACTACTAGGGCAGAGTTTCGCCCATGTATTCCGCGAACCCTTAGAATGGCTCTTTTAAATGAATTTCATGACAAACCTCTTGCAGGCCATTTAGGTATTCGCAAGACCCGTTGTAAATTGCGGGATGTTGCCTATTGGCCTGGCATGTACCAAAGTGTGCTCGCATACGTTCAATCATGTCACTTGTGTCAGATTAATAATTACCGTAATGTAAGACCGGCCGGTCACTTGAAATCTAGTTCAAGTTCTCATGTATTTGAAATTATTTCCATAGATTTATTGGGACCTTATCCATTATCTGTTAAAAATAAAGCTCGTTATGTTTTAGTACTAACTGATAATTTTTCTAAATGGGTTGAAGTTTTTCCCATTAAAGCCGCTACGGCTGAGATTATTTGTAATGTCTTAGTTAATGAAGTATTTTCTAGATATGGTGCACCTAATAAAGTAGTTTCGGATAATGGTCCTCAATTTATTTCTGACATTTTTTGAAAGAATGTGTGCGAGATTACACATTAAACATAAATTCATTTCCCCATATCATCCCCAGAGTAATCCTGCAGAACGCGTTAACCGAACGCTAGTGAAAATGATTGCGACTTTCGTAATGGACCACCATGAAAGATGGGATGACCATTTAGAACTTTTTGCGTTCGCCCTCCGCTCGTCTGTCCACGAGTCTACTAAAATTACTCCTGCAGAACTTTTTCTGGGTCGCAAAATTAAAACCCCTTTTGAAAATTTAACGGGATTATCGACGAACTAAATCAGCGACCAACTCCGCAATCAGTACACATTATGGCAGAAAAAGCTCGTGTTGCAATGCTAGGAGCACAAGCGGCTCAAGCACGATATTATAATTCTAGGCGTAGGGAACCAGATCTTGTCGTTGGAGATCTCACTCTCGTGGAAACGCACTTCCAGTCTTCTGTTTCGCATACTTTAGTGAAGAAATTTGCACCCAGCTACGAAGGTCCATATCGGGTGGCAAATGTCTTTGAAAATAATATTGTTCTGGAGAAACCGAACAACAATTTTCAATATGTACATGTTGATCAATGTCGCAAGTATCACGAACGGGATATCGAGTTCATTATCAATCCTACTCAACCTTCTGTTCCACAGACTCAAGAATCTATATCTCATGTTCAACCGCCAGAAATTGTGGACGACCCACCGAACATTTTTGACGAATCACCAGTGATTTTTCCTTCACCCTCCCCCCTCCAGACGAGTTTCTACAACCGCAACCTGATTCTCCCGTGAGACCAAGGCTCGATTCGCGTTCGTCGAATACTAGTATCGTTCCTTTCCCTCCAACCATTGCCAAGACTATTGCTGCACCGTTTCCGGCTAACTCTGCACCAACGCGGGATACTTCTTCTTTGAATACCCTCATCGGAAAGTATTCCTATAGGCAAATCCAAACATCGCCCTGCACGACCGCTGAATTATAGCAGCGACTCAGAGGCGTCGGACATTTCGGATTTGTCAGTTATGAATCCAACATTTAATATTCCACACCGTCCAGCACCACCAAAAGCTGGGCGCAAACGTCACTTGTCTCCCCAATCTGCTTCGCCGCAACAGCGACGAAGGCAGAAATCTTTGCATCCACCCGGGGTTTCGCCCCTGGAACCTCCGTTCAGGGCAAACAGGGCCGATGCCTGCTACTACTATCATGCCCCGTGGGCGTAAACGAAAACAAGCGACGTGGCCGGAGACACGTCCCTCCAAAAAGATCCTGGAAGGACACAACGGGCCCCAGCATCAAGGGACTTCATATCCAAAGCCTGGGGGAGCCCGTTCCTATCAGCCGCAGCAGGGATTTCCGGACCGCCAGACTTCTGACGTTCCTGACCGTTCTTCTCAGCCGCAAGGGATTCCGGACCGCCAGACTTCTGACCGTTCCTATCAGCCGCAGCAGGGATTTCCGGACCGCCAGACTCCTGACCGTTCTTCTCAGCCGCAAGGGATTCCGGACCGCCAGACTTCTGACCGTTCTTCTCAGCCGCAGGGATTTCCAGACCGCCAGATTCCTGACCGACAACAGACCGATGTTCCATTACCGTCCCGGAAGAGATCCAAGCCACCTGATTTGCCCAGTCCCATTAGGCCTGGAAAACGTTTTCGCACTAGAATTTTTTATGCGTCCTCGAGATAAGTAAGTTCTCGTGGACAGGTTCTTTTCTCAGTTTGTTGTTTTTCCTGCTCGACCAGTTGGCGTGTCAGAATTTCTTTTTTTCGTGTGGGCCTATGCATTCTTTTTGTGTATATATGTGTGTTTTTTTTTTTTTTATATATTTCTTCTATGTCCATCTACTAATCCACTTTTTTTGTATATATCTATGTGCTTAGGGGTAAAATAATAAAATTGTTACTGTTAGGCAGCTCCAGGTAAATTTTGCTGCTGATACAGTTGTTCTGTATTTCAACGCATGAGGCAAACGTAATTTGAAATGAAAATAATAAAATTGTTACTGTTAGGCAGCTCCAGGTAAATTTCGCTGCTGATACAGTTGTTCTGTATTTCAACGCACGAGGCAAACGTAATTTGAAATGAAAATAATAAAATTGTTACTGTTAGGCAGCTTCAGGCAATCTTCGCTGCTGATACAGTTGTTATGTATTTCCACGAATGAGGCGCACGTAATTTGAAATTAAAAAAGTGATTCCTGCTAGGCAGAATAAAAGGAAAGTATGCCGATGCAGGTTTGGTTTGTTCTACACTACAAATTTCACAGTCGAATACAGATTCGTAAATTGTTATGCCAAGTTGATAATGTAAATACGGCTACCACCAAACAACAAATCAAAAAAAGATCGAGAAACGTCAATCATCGAAATGTAAGACTTACACTCCAAAATTGATAGGTTTTTCGGAAAAAAAAAAGAAAAAAAAAGAAGCAGAAAAATTAAGGGGAGATGATGTAACGTATACTCTATATTCACTTTCCTTTTGATTTTACTATCTCTGGTTATTTTATTTTACTATGTAAATTATCTTCCTACTGAACGGAATATTATTTCACCCGCTGAATGAGATCTGGCAATGAGTGTAAGTCATGACGTGGTGGTAGCTCGTATATAGGCGCGTTCATCGAGAAGTGGGTAGTTGTGTTGTGGCGTTGTAGTTGTGTTGCTGCGTTGTGTTGTTGCGTTGGAGTTGAACGTGGTTGGTGTTGCGTTGCAGTGTGTTGTTATGTAGTAGTGATATATGAGTGCCTTAGTTGACCAGGAGTCTTCATAATAAACAAGTTGTTCTGTAAGTTCAGTCTTTCTCAATTCTTAGTTTTGTCAGACCTCTGTCTGGCTGTTAGGTTTATGACTTTGATTACTTAATATAAATAACCAGCGTTGAGACTTTGTTTAAGTTCATAATTAACGAGTAACAACACCCTTTTGGGAATTCATTATTTTGAAGCTTAGAGCACTATTCATTCATAATAATTAGCTTAGTAAAAAGATAAACAAAGCTAATTCATTATACCTTGAACACGTTCCAAAGCCTTCTGGATTTCATAGCACAATAAATTGTCTTTCTTGTAATGTCCTGGCATTCTGACATTATTTTATTTCACTTGGCGCCCAACCACACTTACGTTTTTATGCGCTATATAGCCGTTTATGATCCGTCCTTAGCAATTGTCCAGCAGTGTATAATAACTGTCATCTAGTGCTTCGGAAATAAAGTTTGACAACTTAGCAACAGCCATTTCAGTAGATCTGTTTCTTTGGAAACCGAACTGTTCCAAAGAGAGCCATACCATGGGTGTGTAAAAAATCAACCATTCTGCTGTGAATAGACCTCTCAAAAATCTTACTTAAAACAGGTAACAAAAATATCGGTCTGTAATTATAGGTAGATTCCCTATCTCCTTTTTTAAAAATAGGAATAACCATAGCGATTTTCAGACTGTCAGGAAACTGGCCTGAATAAAAACTCAGATTAATAATACACTGACGGAAAAAAAAATCCCAACACCAAGAAGGGGTTGTGTTAGATAAACGACAGTTGGTAGGCGGTGAGAGTACATCTGTAAGATGACGTCTATGCAAATTTCGCGCTCGGGGCATACTTGTGGCGCTAGTAGCGCCCCTCGGAACATGCAAAGCAGGTTTGCTGTAAATACGCGCTGTAACGTTCGTGAGCGTTAGTTATCGTTGAGATTCGACGTAGGGTGTTGATGTTAGTCAAGAATGCCTTCAAGAATACGAAGAAGCAATTATTAACAGCTCACGGAGTTTGAACGAGGTCGTGTAATAGGGCTACGAGAAGGTGGATCTTCTTTCCGCAATATTGCAGAACGACTTGGCAGGAATGTAGCCACTGTGCATGATTGTTGGCAGCGGTGGTCAAGGGAAGGTACTGCCTCAAGAAGACCGGGTGCCGGCAGGCCACGTGGCACTACTGAGAGGGAAGACCGCCGTGTACGGCGTATGGCCGTGGCGCATCGTACCGCGTCTGCGGCAGCAATTCGAGCTGCAGTTGCCACCACAGTGACACAACGAACTGTTACAAATCGGTTACTTGAAGGACAGCTCCGAGCCAGACGCCCTGTAGCGTGCATTCCACTTACTCCAAACCACTGCCGTTTGCGACGTCAGTGGTGTCAAGCTAGAGTTCATTGGAGGACGGAGTGGAGATCTGTTGTGTTTTCTGATGAAAGCCGGTTCTGCCTGGGTGCCAGTGATGGCCGTGTGTTGGTTAGAAGGAGGCCAGGTGAGCGCCTGCAACCAACCTGTCAGCGGCCGAGACACACTGGACCTACACCTGGAGTTATGGTCTGGGAAGCAATTTCCTATGACAGCAGGAGCACTCTCGTGGTTATCCCACGCACCCTGACGGCACAGTTGTACGTCGGTCTGGTGATTCAACCTGTTGTGCTGCCATTCATGAACAGCATTCCAGGGGGTGTTTTCCAACAGGATAACCCTCGCCCGCATACCGCTGTTGTAACCCAACATGCTCTACAGAGTGTCGACATGTTGCCGTGGCCTGCTAGATCACCAGTTCTTTCACCAATCGAGCACGTATGGGACATCATTGGACGACAGCTCCAGCGTCACCCCCAACCAGCATTAACCGTCCCTGTATTGACCGACCAAGTGCAGCAGGCATGGAACTCCATCCCACAAACTGACATCCAGCACCTGTACGACACAATGCATGAACGTTTGCGTGCTTGCATTCAACATTCTGGCAGTTACACCGGTTATTAATGTACCAGCATTTCACATTTAAAATGGCTCTTCTCGCGCTTACAATTAGCTGTGATCTTGAAACCTTAATCGATTAAATATGTTACCTATACAAATGTATTGCCTCCATTTCATTCCTCTACAACTATTTTTTCGTGGTGTTGGGATTTTTTTCCGTCAGTGTATGTGTTATAAGTGGTACTAAAATAGCGATCGAGTCTTTTATGACTCTGCTATTAATATTGTCTGAACTAGCACTTCTTTTTAGGGACAATGAAGTGATAATAGAGTATTATATGTTTCAGTATCATCCAAAGGGCGTACAAACATTGAAAAAGGAACTTCCTTAATTTTGGATAAAGAAGCATAACCTTTAGTATTTGTGGGCAAGTTTTGCTGAGATGCCGAATCATGACCTATGTTAATGAAGTAATTGTTGAATTCATCAGCGACTGATTTTGAATCAACATTAAAATTGCCAGAATTTTCTTTTAACGTCCGCGGAGTTTCAGTAGCACAGGATCGTTTGTTAATTGCTGATTTTATTATTTTCCATTTTTGATATGAGTTATTTCCTGCATCTGAAATAGCGAGGTTATAATAAGCAACTTTCGCATGCTGAATAGCATTTCTTAGGGCATAATTATACCTTTTATACTTATCCCGTAA
This sequence comes from Macrothele yani, assembly GCA_039090855.1. Classification (NCBI taxonomy): domain Eukaryota; kingdom Metazoa; phylum Arthropoda; class Arachnida; order Araneae; family Macrothelidae; genus Macrothele; species Macrothele yani. The sequence goes on from CM077011.1 coordinate 36,137,977, forward strand.
GTGACTGCTATAAGGATTCTTTCTACTTTTTTTACGAAGTTTATCCTTTTTTTATTGATCTAATGATTCCATTGGTCATCCAAGGTTGGATCTTAATGTCATATTTAGTATTAACTACCTTGTGAACGGTTGTGATCTCAAGGAAATTAATGCCTTGCAAAATTTCGGTAGCTATAGTTGGACAAGTTGTATTGAAGATACCCGACTTGTCCCAGTCAAAATTTGAGACTAGGTCAGCTAACGTGGTGTAGTCACAATAGGAGATTGTTTTGTGGTTAATTGAGTAATGGTAATTTGTAAAAACTGGAACATGAATGAAAACAGGGTTGTGATCACTAATACTAAAATCAATCACTCCGGACTCTAAAGCAGTATTAAGTAAGTTAGTACCAATATATTCTAGAATATTGGCACCACGAGTTGGTAAAGAAATGCACATCTGAAAAAAATTGCCTGATAGCATATTAAGATAGATTTCACTTAGAGATAGGTTGTTAATGTTAATATTAATATCTCCCAGAAAAATGCAATTTTTATTTTCGTTATTTATTTTGTTTAAGATATTGTCAAAGCATTCACAAAAGGTTTTTCGATCACTACTTGGCGATCTGTAGATAACGCCAATAATTAGGTTTTTGGTCTTGGGACTTTTGATTTCAATCCAAAGCATTTCACAGGAACCAAGTAGAAGGGACATATTATTCAAGTCATCACGAATAAAGTAGATGATTTGAGACTTCAGGTATAGGCCTACTCCACCAGAACCCCTTATATTCAGTAATGGATGATTCCGATTTCTAACTTTGCATTCAAATATATAGTTACTGAGATTAAAAAACTCCTTTTGTTTCTCATCAATTAAATGAGTTTCGCTAAGTGCAATTACAGAACCTAGAGACTCAGATGTGGCAGAAGGTAGGCAGGTGAGAGAAGAAGCATGAGTGCCAGATTAAAAGTCCGAGTCGGCATAATTCTGATGAATACAAAGAGGGAGAGAAAGGAACAGATTACTTTTATTTCTAACAAGGGGTCCAATACACAGCTGCTGACCGCTTAACGAGCCCATCCGTAGCACGATAAGAATTCAGTGTTTCCCAGCAACTCACCCTACCTGGGATCGATCCCGCGGGCTTCTGGTGGAAAGGTGGTTGTTCAAACCAAGAGGCCATTAACACTCGGTAGCTTATCTCGCCTAACATGAAACCAGTTGAGCGTATCTGGGACCATACGGATCAGAAGTTGCGGCGTATTGACCCTCCACCTCAGACACTGGACACTTTAAGGGAAGTACTCATACAAATATGGTAAGGCATACCGGTCGACCGTTTCCGGGGACTTGTGGAATCCATGCGTCATTGCATGAGCCATAGTGGTGTGGCCGCTGCAGGAGGATCTACACATTACTGGGTAAATGGTGAGAATGTTTGCTGCTACAGAGTAAAACAGTTAAACCTGTGTTAATGGTCACTCGCATTCCGTGGTCACTTGCCATAGCAGCCAGTTTCGTCTACCATGGATGTTATCAACAATAGAAACAAAGTATACAAGACCTTTATTTGGCGGCCACCTGAAGGACTTGGACTTTTGAAACGCTTAAGGGAACATTTCGCGGTCATGAGCGTGCAAAACTTACAGAAAAAAATACTGTTCTAGAAAGATAAAGAAAAGGCTGTGAGTTTAAAAATATGAAACACCCGTTTCTTTTTAGCCCTCTGTCACTACCGTTCACGGGGTTGTGAGTGGTAGGTGGTCCTTGCGGTTTGTCAAGTTCTTAGAATTTTGTTTGCAAACAGTTTGATGTCTTGTTAATAGGGTATGCATGTCCGATCTTTTATTGCCTTAAATGATAGCAACGGAGAAAATCTCATCACCTTCATCCCAACGAACCTAGCCTTCTTACATAGCGGCTGTTCGTTTAAGAAGGCATGATGCTACGTTCCAGGTGGTAAAAGAGCACTTCGAGAACTTGAAGGGAGAGAAAAGAGGAGGAGGGCAGAATGGCTTCAAAGATCAACCACAGTAGTGCTGTTATTGCGTTCGGCATCTCCTTGGCTTCCATTTCCTCCGGCGTAACATGTAGTAGGAGCGCCCGATTTGTGATAACCTACATATGTTCCGAACATCTTACCCATTCCTCTGTCTTACTTCTGGCTCTTAGAGAGAGATTTAGTGAATAACAGTTTTAAACCACAAAATGGGAAAGAAAGAGCAGGCACTTTACAGCAGGATGTATTAAAAAAGGTAAGTCTCCTTTCTTATTTTTAAGTGTGGAGAAGAGACATTTTGGCAAACTGAACCAATTTAAGATGATCAAGGTCATCCACGGTTCAAAGTCATTCATCAAGGTCATCCACGGTTCAAATTCATTCGTCAAGGTCATCCATGGTTCAAAGTCATTCGTCAAGGTCATCCACGGGAAAGGATTACCCCAGAACCGTAGATGACCTTGCTAGACAGGTTACGTACCCTGCTGCTCTTTTTCCTAGACAGACCGCGAGGTTAAAAAAGTAATGTAAATTATATAAATTGGAAGAAATGAAAGTCATATACAGTGAAACCTCCATTAATGGACACCTTCGAACAATGGTAACCTCCAAGCAACGGCACGTTTTGATTGGTACACAACAGCTTCCGTAGGATTAACATAAACGATAACCTATTAACGATAAACTGCTTACCATCTTTGATGAATCCCCAGCATTGTGCGGGCCCCAAGAAGCAACCTGCCAAGTGGTTTGGCAGTTAGTCGTATTGAGTCTGGAGAATTCGAGGCCGCTTTGGTGCAGTTGTAGCATGTCCGGCGCATAACTGGAAGACTGTGTTAGATTCCAGGTGGTGGCCGATGAGAATTTTTCCGTGACTCACTTATAAACGTGATAAGAGCGATGACTCTGTTTGACGATAACCTCCAAACAGCGAAACTCCTTAACAGCGGCCAACGGACAATCCGGTCAGTCCTGAAAAAGATCTAATGGACACCTTGTTCTTTAGAGTTTTATGCACTTTCTTCGGTACTGCAGCGAAAGGGACAAGATAGGAATGAAGAATGTTACTAAGAATTAAGGATGCTATTGTGCCTCTAGCTGGATGGGTTGGATTACGACGAGTACAATGGTGTATTAAGTGAAAAGAAAGTTTAGTTTTACGTGAGGCGAACTCCAGTTACTGTGTATATTTCATTCGTAACCTGTTGGCGGCGGTATATCTTTGATTGGTCCTTGTGGGTTCTACTCCTATTTTTCGGCGCGCGACTAGCTAACTGCGCAGTTCCACTTCACTGTCTAACATTTTTCTTTTTTCTTTTTTTTTCTTTGCCTTAGCGTACCCTAAAATTAACCTACTAGCTTAATATTTCTAGGGGAAAGTTTGACACAATGGGTAAGACACACTTTCCTAAAATCCTCTATACCATGATTTTATTTTAAAATGTTATATTGAGTTTCATTCAGCATTCTACCTTTGGAGGAAGCTCTAAAACCCTTTTCTTTGTGCGTAAGCTATGTACAATTATTACCATTTTTTGTACCAAAGCAACGGACAAGTAATATTAACCTAGGCCTCGCCTCCGAACAACGGTCATTTTTTCGCGGTCCGAGCAGCGACCGCTATTCAAAGGTTTCACTGTATACGAAAAAAAGGTGTTTCGTTAAATTAATTAATAAGAGGAAATATTATCCGGCATTAGAGAGGTCGGAGCGCAGTTTTCTATATTATAGTCCAAGTAAGGCCTGCTTTAAGTCCCGGATGAGGCACTAATGATGCATTTTCCGTTCGGTTCGGCTCTGGTTCGGTCCCTTTAATGAAGACAGAGGCCCTAAATTAGGCCCGGAAGTTTCCTTACAGCCTTAGATGCTGACATGAGCCTTTAAATCGCGAAACAAAAGATAGACATTTTTTAGGATAATTTACTTTGGGTCACCGAAAAAGATATCTAAAATATTTTTAGTAAGAGATCTGACAGTTCCGGATCTGTATAAGGAGAAGTGCGCGCGATCAAAAAAGTTTGGCATCCATGTTTTAAAAATCGCTCGTGAGAGGCGTCTTTGAGCAGATAGAACATCACATTATCTCTAATTAGTTGTCCTGTGAATGCAGCATCTGGATATTAAATGTGCGTGACTAAATTAATATCACATTTCCTAAATGTTGAATTGGTGTAACTGAAATTCAGTGAAAACAACTTAAAGTGGTTACCAGATAGAGTTTTTTTTCTTTAGTCTTGGTCCGGAAAATTCCACTCTTGATTTCTTCTCAAAGAAAAAAAAAGCTTTATTAGGCTGTGACGTTTCCTGTGAAGGTGTTGGAAGAAGATCTTGAAGCAGTCGTACACGCAGAGCTTCTTAAATACAAGCCGCAGTAAGAAAGTAGCAAAAACCACTGAATCTACTTTCATCGGAGAACGAAATTGTTCCAAGGTGGATCGTGATGGGAGATTTCGATGTGTTAAGCCTAATGGCAGTTTTATGTTCCGGTATAACTAGAGACAAACTACGACTGCGTCCGGGCTTCGAGCACGTAAGGACAAAGTGCCGGAGAGCATTTACAGGTTCGCCGTTGCCATAATAGAAGAAATACGGCCCACTTGTGGCCGTGAGATTCCCCGAGCACTGCATTTCGCTTACTCTGTATTTTGCGTTTTCTCGAGAATGGCACCCTTTAAAAAAAAAAAAAAAAAAAAAAAGGAAAAGAGGGAAAGCGAAACGCAGCCATTTGGAGAGCGCTACCGGTACAAATGCGCATGAGCAGCTCCAGTCAGTTCTATTGCGTTTATCACCTACTCGAAGCTTTGAACTCTAACCAGTGTTGCTTGTTTATATTCAGCACATTTTTATTTTAGTAGAATCTCTGGGAATTTATTTTGCCCTTTACTGACTGCCGGGACTGCTATAAAGTTTATGGGAAGCTCCGTTAAGTTCGAGGCTAAAAATGTGAATATTTTCTGAATGATATGATAATTATCAACAATCTCTCTCTCTCTCTCTCTCTCTCTCTCTCTCTCTCTCTCTCTCTCTCTCTCTCTCTCTCTCTCTCTGTCTTTCGCTCATTGGCTACGACACCACACTACCAATTAAAGCAACACATACAGGGTGTACAGGAACGTCCTTAAACAGGGAAATAACTTTTGAACGCAAAATGCTAGAGTTGTGGAAGTAGTGTGTACACATAGTAAAGTGACTATGTTCTATCAGATGAGACCGATTGCAGCACCCCTAGCGGCGAGTTTTGGAAGTTGGCGATTCTATCGCGAGAACCAAGAGAGATAGCAAAAAAAAGGTCAATAGCAAACGTGTAGAGCGTCACCGATTTAGTATGAAATGACGCCCTAAATTCACCAAACTCTCCAATAGAAGTCCGGAAATGCAGATCTCTCGGTATCCGATCACCGACATAAATACGTCACTCATCGCGTGCAGAAGTGTGGCATTATAAGGTGATGCAAATTTACTAATAAAACTAATACATGTACGTGTCAGCAAGGTATAATTTATTATGTACTGTACAGTAAAGTAGTAGGAAATTTATACAGCAATAGGACATTATGAAGAAGAAAAAAAAATAATGTTCTAGAAATACAAAATGTCAGTACTAATACTTAAGCATTCGCGATGTGTCCACCATTGGCAACAATACACATCTGTATTCGAGCTAAAACTTCTTGTTGGACGTTTTGCTGCATTTCAGGTGTTACGTTACTGCATGCTTGGATAATACGGGGTTGTAGAAATTTACCATACACGACCAAATGTAAGGCCACACGTCGCACTGATGTCTCTCGTACTGCAGTGTGGGTGGGCTCAGCGCATAGGCCAGGACGTCCACTGGCTGCACTTGCACACCTGCACACCTGCACACCTGCACACCTGCAAGTGTCGGCCTACCTGAACGGGAACGACTTGTAATGCTCCCGGTTTCTCTCAGTCGGCGAACGACATTGATGATATTAGCCGCAGTAAGATGAGAACGATTAAGGAAACGTAATGCATATTGGCGTGCTGCTTCTCTTGCCCGACGACCGCATTCCACGTACAACATAACCATCTGGCAGTACTCCTCGTTGGAATAACATAGCCATGTGTAGACTCGAAGATCCAGTCCACGCATTGTCTGACAAACCTTCCCTGACCGCCAATTTATGCTTCCCGATGAGGTATGACGTAGCGTTTCCATTTGCATACTTTCATCCATCCTTCGCTGTTTTGCAGGCAAAATTCGTTTACAGATTTTACGTTTTGCGATGTCATTCGTGACGTATTTATGCCGGTGATCGGATACCGAGAGATCTGCATTTCCGGACTTCTGTTGGAGTTTTTTGGTGGATGTAGTGCGTCATTTCATACTAAATCGGTGACGCTCTACACGTTTGCTATTGATTTTTTTTCGCTATCTCTCTTGGTTCTCGCGATAGGATAACTAACTTCCAAAAGTTCGCCGCTAGGGGTGCTGCAATCTGTCTGATCTGATAGAACATAGTCACTTTACTATATATACACACTACTTCCACAAATCTAGCATTTTGTGTTTAAAAGTTATTTCCCTGTTTAAGGACTTTCCTAAACACCCTGTATACAATAGTACAGTTAAACCTCAGTTATGCGTCTTCCACTGTCAGACGTAATTCTGCGCTAGTGCTGGTATTTTACTATAGTTTCTATCCTTTTTCAATTCGAATATACGTAATTCATTTATAGGTTCTTCACTGTGATACTTATGCGCTAGTCCCGGTATTTTACTGTAGCTATCCTTCTACAATTCTGTTATACGTAATGCATTTAAAGGTTTTCCTCTGTCACACGTAATTCTTCTTGAATCCCAGTATTCTGCTACAGTTCTATCCTTTTTCAATTCGGTTATACGTAATTCATTTATAGGTTCTTCACTGTCATACGTATGCGCTAGACCAGGTATTTTACTATAGTTTCTATCCTTCTACAACTCGGTTATATGTAATTCATTTACAAGTTTTTCACTGCTATACGTAATTCTGCATTAATCCCGGTATTTCACTATAGTTTCTATCCTTTTTCAATTCGGTTGTACGTAATCATTTATACGTTTTTCACTGTCATAGGTAATTCTGCGCTATTCCCGGTATTCTGCTAGAGTTTCTATCACTTTTTCAATTCCGTTATACGTAATTCCTTTCTAACGTTTTTGCGATTATATGTCAAATTTTGAGTTCCACATTATCAAACATACACCTTTCATTCATTCTTTTACACGTAACCCAGTTTATTACAACTTTGAGAGAATCAACACAGCATTTATTAATCAATTAATTAATTTTGTAGCCATAAAATAATGGTGCAACTAAAAATTTGCTAAGTAACGTTCACAATCTGATTACAAGAAACTTGAAACATACAAATATTAGTAAATATTTTACTTGGCAATAATGCGAAATCAACTTGGGGACAAACTGCTTTGAAAAGAGCAGTACTCATTAGTATATGATGCGCAATGGGAGGATTGAATATGAAGCAGAATCGTATTCGGATTTACTACCAAGTATTTCAAAGGTAACTTTTCTTTTTATTATTTTTTCATATGCTGAAAATATGAAATTGTACAGAAATTCTTAACCTAGTTTTTATAACGAAATTTGAATAAAAAATTAATACAAAATTCAAAACAGACATTATCTTAAGGTACCAAAACGTATTCATGTACAGATATACACCGATGACCCATTACATTACGACCACCCCCAGCCTAGAGACCGAACGGTGGCGCAGGTGAAACTCTTTTTTTTTTTTTTTTTTTTTTTGATCGGAGGTTTAATGACCACCGTGAGCAACTCAATGTGCTATAAGCAGACACCCGTCCCTAAAAGTACTTTCTTAGCATAAACACAGAAAGCAGGTCCATCGCTTCCTCCACGGAAAACAGCCGCACCTGTTCAAAATTTGTACGATAAGCTGCTGCGTTGAATGACCCACCCTATTCGCCTGATCTGGCTCCGTCCGACTACTTTTTGTTTCCCCGACTGAAATTAGGGCTGAAAGGAGATAGATTTGTGGGCATCTTGGACATTCAAACAAATATGACGTTCGTTCTTTTGGGAACTTATTACCATGGATGCCGAGCTTCTTGCTGCAAGGAAAGCTGGGACGACCCCCGGATGTTTTTATGGCATCGACGATGGAACATTTTGAGTGTTGTTGTTCTGAAAGAATTATCTAGATCTTTTGTTTTTCTTTGTGTGAGTTTTGTGTTCTGCCAAAGGTGTGAATATAAATCACGTTAAGTTTAAGACAGTTTAAAGAACTTCATAAACATTAATACTCCATAATATAAAATGGAGACAGTCCGTGTTGATTCAGAACCCTTTCATCCTATGGTTAATGTATTCTGATTTTCGTTACTAGTGAAATATAATTTAGTGTTTTCGTCATCGTGTGAATATTCAGGAGTAAATAACTAGAAAAAAGTAATTCAAACGTAACAGTATTATTATTTCTGAAGTCTGTCAATTATGAATACATGTGGACCGTGGCAAAGCATCCATAGTTTTTTCTTTGAATGTACGATAGTTCTAATGTTGTACGTACAGTGTTCATTACTAGAACTAACAATTTTGAAGGCCAGTAAAGTAAATTCTATAAAATACTACCTTTTGTTCAATTTTGCCGTGTATTCATAAAAATGTATTGACACATCTTTTATACATATACGTGCGTGTGCGTGTGCTGTACATACCACTCGCCAATGTATGGAACGTCAAAAACATTTTCCCTTCAAAACAAAAAATCTTCACTTTAAGCAAGTCTTTTAATGATGAAAAGAAGTCATGACAAAAAATTTCCTACTCTTCCATCTCAAAGAACGACATTTAACCAACATTTACTAAGCACCAAATAAAAACTAAATAGCACCAAATAAATTACTTTTGTTCTTTAAAAAAAAGAGTTTGCGCGCGAAAAACAGAATAAGGACAAATCAAAGTAAACCAGTTTGGACGAAAAGAAGGGGAGCTCTATACACACACACACACACACACACACAAAATCAATATCAAAATAAAATGGCAAACAGAAAAAAAGTCAGTCAGAAACTTTTTACATTGGAAAAAAAAAGTACCGTAGTAAACCTTTCTCATGTAAACAATGCCTCAAGAAATGTTCTCCGTGAAGAACAGGGAAAAAAGCACGAACCGAAAACGATTTCAGTGTACTGTAATGAAAAAAGGCAATAAGAAAAACAGAAAACGTTCAATAAAATATTTCAAATATTTATAGGTGCATCTGAGAAAAATAATGTTAATAGTCCTAAAGACACAAATGAGTTCGGGTAAATAAGTCGCACCAGATTCTAAAGTAACATTTTTCTTTCATCCTTTTCTAAAACCCTCCCGAATCTGTATGAATAATATAATATTTCCTAGCAGAAGTTGTGTAAAGCAACAGAAAAACAAGTTAGTAAAATCATGCAATGCATTGATTATGATACGCTTTCCAACATACTAGAAATCATTACTCAAGTTATTACTCAAGTTATGAGGAAAATGGCTATGGAATATATCTCACTCCTGTGCCCTGACATTTTATCCCATTTCGATAATATTCAACAGAACCGGTTCAGCATACCTCCGAAATAACACGATAAAGTTTTGTCGCATTCGACGAAGCAATTTTACATAAGTTATGATGCATAAGGGCTATGGAATAAATCCCGCTTCTGTGTCCTAACCTTTGACCCCATTTCGCCCATTTTTAACAGAATTCGTCCCCAGGCAGGTCCCTACAACATACTAACATTTCATCCAAATCGAAACATTTTTACGTAAGTTATGATGCATAATGGCGATGGAAGTGATTCCTCTCCTATGTCCTGACCTTTGACCCCCATTTCGCTAATTTTCAATAGGGTTTGTCCCCAGGTGGTCCCTACCACAAACTAATATTTAATCGAAATCGAACCTTTTTTTTACGTTAGTTATGACGCCTAAGACCAGTGGAATGGATCCCGCTCCTATGTCCTCACCTTTGACCCCATTTCGTTCACTTTCGATAGGGTTCCTTCCCAGGTGTTCCCAAGGAGGTTATATTATTGGAGACACCACTGGCTCTGCCGCCATAGGTCACAGCTAATCTGTGGTGTGACGTCACAAGCAGGCAAAAATGAACTAAATTATACCGTTGATGAAACAGTAAGCTTGTGTATCATTGATAAAGATTATTGAATTACTCATTTTATCTGTTTATACGCTTAGAAGCTTTGGTTCCATTGGTTTCCAAGCAGCTTCTCTTCTGCGGCTGCGTCGTGCCTGCTCATGACGTCATTTGCAGCACAGACGGTGACTTATGGGGGCCAATGCTGCGTGGATAGGAGTGGTGTCTCCAGTAATAAAACCTCCTTGGGTGTTCCCCCACCACATACTAAAATTTCATCGAAATCGTACGATTTTTGCGCGAGTTATCGTGCGGACAAACATACGCACAAAACGCGTGACGTAATGAGGCAGATGGGAATCGCGACCATCTCCTAGCAAGATGTGACGTCATAAAACTTTAATAGGATCCACACACAACGCGTGACGTTATGAGACAGATGGCGTGACCGCGCGCCAACATCTAATGACTCGACGCCATGACACTACACTAAAAACGTAGTAATTCGGGGTGGCTATTTAACCCACTAAACGAATTTTCCTAAGTCGAGATCAAACTAAATCGATTTCTAGTACCAGAAAACGGTAGGTTAACGACTTTCATCAAAATCCTTAGAGCTGTTTTCAAAATAAAATTTACATACATACAAGAATTGCTCCTTTTTTTTTTTTTTTTTTTGATTGGAGGTTTAACGACCACCATGAGCAACTCAATGGGCTATAAGCAGTCGCCCGTCCCTAATTTAGGGTCACTGGCTCCAGGGAAGGGAGAGAACCAGTGCCGTAAGACAAACACAACATCCATGCCTCACCGGGATTCGAACCCGGACCCCGTTCGGACGAATGATCAGAGGCCATCGCCTTAGACCACTGCGCCACCGGGGCGGCCAAGTAATTTTGCTTCTTTTTTTTTTTTTTTTTTTTTTTTTTTTTGAGATTTAACGACCACCGTGAGCAACTCAATGGGCTATAAGCAGTCGCCCGTCCCTAATTTAGAGTCACTGGTTCCAGGGAAGGGAGAGAGCCAGTCCCGTAAGACAAACACAACATCCATGCCTCACCGGGATTCGAACCCGGACCCCTTCCGACGAATGATCAGAGGCCAACGCCTTAGACCACTGCGCCACCGGGGCGGCTAATTTTGCTTCCTATACTTCCAATGGAAACATTTTCTTCACAATTAATTCTGTTCACATTTTCTTCACAATTAATGCGTTCCCAAGGATGAAATTTTGAACATCGATTAAAATAGCTTAATTTTATAACTTGGAATACCTAATATTTTCTAAAACATAATCATAATTATGCAATCTCACATTTGTTTGTCTACTGACGTCATGAAAATGCAGGTAGCGCCATCTTTTTTCTGGACAATTAATGCGTTCACAAGGATGAAAATTTGAACATCGATTAAAATAGCTTCATTTTATAACTTGGAATACCTAATATTTTCTGAAACATAACCATAATTATGCAATCCAACATTTGTTTGTCTACTGACGTCATGAAAATACAGGTCGAGCCATCTTTTTTCTGGACAATTAATGCGTTCACAAGGATGAAAATTTGAACATCGATTAAAATAGCTTCATTTTATAACTTGGAATACCTAATATTTTCTGAAACATAACCATAATTATGCAATCCAACATTTGTTTGTCTACTGACGTCATGAAAATACAGGTCGAGCCATCTTTTTTCTGGACAATTAATGCGTTCACAAGGATGAAAATTTGAACATCGATTAAAATAGCTTCATTTTATAACTTGGAATACCTAATATTTTCTGAAACATAACCATAATTATGCAATCCAACATTTGTTTGTCTACTGACGTCATCAAAGTACAGGTCGCGCCATGCTTTTTCTGGTTTGAACACCACCAAAGGAAAAGTTGTTGATTTTTAATAAAATTATGCTTATGTTTTAGAAAATATTAAGTATTCCAAGTTATAATATGAAGTTATTTTAATCGATGTTCAAATTTTCATCCTTGGGAACACATTAATTGTGAAGGAAATGTGTACAACAGTTTTTCCGTTGAAAGTATAGGAAGCAAAATTACTTGACGTCCACCTTAATAATATGTGATTAAGGACGATGGAATGAATGGCAATCCTATGTCCTGACCTTTGACCCCATTTCATCAATTTTCAATAGAGTTCGTCCCCAGGTGGTTCCCTACCACATACTGAAATTTCATCGAAATCGAACCATTTTTACGCACGTTATGACGCATAAGGGCAATGGAATGCATCCGGCTCTTATGTCCTGACCTTTGACCCCAATTCACCCATTTTGAATAGGGTTCGTCCACAGGCGGTCCCCCTACCATATAGTAAAATTTCATTGAAATCGAACCATATTTACGCAAGTTATGACGCATAAGTGCAATGCCCCAGTGGCGCAGTGGTCTAAGCGATGGCTTCTGATCATTCGTCCGAAGAGGTCCGGGTTCGAATCCCGCTGAGGCATGGGTGTTGTGTTTGTCTTTCGGTACTGGCTCTCTCCCTTCCCTGGAACCAGTGACCCTAAATTAGGGACGGGCGACTGCTTATAGCCCATTGAGTTGCTCACGGTAGTCGTTAAACCTCCAATAAAAAAAAAATAATAATAAGTGCAATGGAATGAATCCCGCTCCTATGCCGTGACCTTTGATCCCATTTGTCCCATTTTCAATAGGGTTCGTCCCCAGGTGTCCCCCTACCACATAATAAAATTTCATCGAAATCGAACCATTTTTACGCCAGTTATCGTGCGGACAGACGGACGGACGGACAAAGCTGGAGCATATACGCTTCTTCAACCTACGGTTGGAAAGCGTAAATGAACAGCGTTCAGCAAAGACATTTCACCACCCCGGTGGCGCAGTGGTCTAAGCGCTGGCTTATGACCATTCGTCCGAGAAGGGGCTGGGTTCGAATCACAGTGTGGCATGGATGTTGTATTTGCCTTACAGCTCTGGATCTTTCCTTTCCAGGAACCAGTGGCCTTCAATTAGGGACAGGCGACTGCTTATAGCCTATTGATTTGCGCACGGTGGTCGTTTAGGAGTTCAACAATCACCGTAAGGAATTCTAAAGGCTGTAAGCTGTCGATCGTTCTAAATTTAGGGCTCTGATTTCAGGGAAGGGAGAAAGTGTCCTTAGACAAACACTCTACTGATGCCGCATCCGGGACTGGAGCCCGAGCCAATTCGAACGAACGGTCAGAAGGACATCTGTCTTTCTATTTTGTGTATACAGAGACAACCCATAAGTAAATAGACACCCTTAATGGTATGTAAACTCCTGTGTTGTATGGTAATGACTCTGCAAATTTATCTTTCCTTTTACAGATTGGTGCGCAGTGACATATTCCCGAAGACAAGAAGGTTGCCCTGAACCCCTGGCGCCGAAGAATTGAGTGATTTCCAAAGAGGGCGTATTGTCGGACATTACGAGGGTGGTCGAAGCCAGAGGCAAATTTCCTGAAAGCTGAGTATTCCGCTGTCCACCGTTAATCAGGTGATTGTGCAGTTCAACACGGTGAATAAGGAAACTGTTAGGTTACGTTCAGGTCGACCAAGACCAACAGCACTACAACTGAGGTCTGCAAAACGGGTGGTGGAAAGAAATCCCCTTTGAACGTCTGCAGATGTGGCAGAACACTTGAAAGTGAGTCGTAACACAACTTCCAGGTATCTGCATCAGCTAGGCTAGCATGGTAGAGTTGCCAAGCGGAAACCACTTCTCACCGCAGCCAATATTGCGAAAAGAAAACAGTGGGCAACCACTATGGTGGGACGCCCGTTGAGCTTTTGGCATCGTGTGAACTTCTCAGATGAGTCCTCCTTTCCCCAATTTTCATGTAGTCGACGTATGTGGATCTGGAGAAAGCCTAGTCAAGAATTCTACATGAACCGCCTGCAACCAACCGTCAAGCATGGGGGATTTTCCGTTATTGTGTGGGGTGCCATTTGGAGCACAGGACGATGAGAGCTCATGGGATGTGTGGGCAATATTAATGCTGAAAAATACATCGCCATATTGCAGACGGGTCTTCTACCAGTATTCTCTGGTGGGCTGCTGAACAAACCTTCCACTCTGTTCATGGAAGTTGGAGCTCCTTGCCGCACTGCTAAAAGGACCCAAGCTTGGCAGGCACAAAACGGCATCCAGAAGCTTCCATGGGCCAGTCAGTCACCTGACATGAATTCCATAGGACATGTCTGATATATGCTTGATCTTCCAGTGAGACGACGTTCACAAAAACCTGCTTCCCGCGGAGAGCTGTTAGAATGGTTGCGTGCTGAGTGAGCCAACATTCCACAGGTCAAGTTAGCAGAACTCATTGATTCTATGCCCAGCCGGGTTAAGGCTTTGAAGACAGCAATGGGTGCGGCAACTAAGTTTTAATATGCATTTTGACATTTGTATCAAGTGTATACTGTGAAGTAAAGGTCAATGTTCGAAAATCAGGGTGTCTATTTACTTATGGGTTGTATCTGTACATGCACATTGCTCGACAAAACAAAATTAACCATATACCCCAAAGTTATCTTTATGCGGGAGCCATAGTCAAACTGCGCTTCCCTGGGAACATAAAGGTACGAAGCTATGGCTTCTAATCATGCCACCAAGATGTGCCCGGTTTCGAAATCTGATGATGCATGGATGTTGTGCCTGTCCTACGCTACTTACTCTCTCTCTCTCTCTCTCTCTCTCTCTCTTCACTGGAGCCAAGAGTCCTAAATCAGGTACGAGCGACTTCTTATTCAGTAGCTCGCGGTGGTCGTTAAACCCACAGGCAAACCAATAGAAATTAAACTTTGACTGTTGGTACAGCTTTTCCCAACTGCTTCTGAGTTCACAGTACTACATCAAACATACCTTTGCAGCTTGTAGTCGTGGTCGTCAGCCGCCGTAATGATGGAATATCCCCCAGTGAATCTTCAACAGCGTGAACGATATCTTTATCCTGCAACTCATGCACAACCGCGCCTTCGTTTCTGAATGTGAGCAATTAACTTCTCGTGAACGTTTTGAGGAAGAAATCCGAATTTAAAGCTGTCAGAGATACCGAAACTGGTGAAACATTATTAAAAGCAAATTCTATAAACGGACAAAAGACAAAGTACTGCGCGAAAAATCTGTACCAGAAACCCTATTTCCACGAAACAGATTAGCAGAGAACTTCACAAAGCCAACATCCATTGAAGAGCTGCAATTGCTAAACCTGTTATCACAGAAACCAACGCTACGATGCGAAAAAGACGGTGTTGTGAGCATGAAACCTGTCCAGTTCATAACTGGAAACGTGTGATATGGGAGTCTTCATTTATATTGTCCCCAACAGTATGTCGGGTTTCTGTATGGAGAACTTCCAAGGAAGCGTACAATTCGAAATGTCTGGTTCCAACTGTCAAAAACGGAGATGGATATGTGATGATTTGGGTGGACATATCTTGGTATTCTACTGGCCCCCTTATTAATCTGCCATCGAGTACTTGGACATTCTAGGGGATCAGATGCACCCTATGGTCCGAATGTTGTTTCCGAACAGTGATGGCATTTTTCAAGATGATATTGCCTTCCGATACACACAGCCAGAACAGTTCAGTCGTGATTTGACGAGCACCGAGATGAACTTCAATATATGCCTTGGTCAGAACAACCACCTGACTTGAATGTCATCCAACCGCTGGGGCCAATTTCGCAGAGCAGAGTGAGAAGCAAATTCTCTGCCCCAACATATCTGAATCAACTGCATGTTGTTTAAATCGACGAATGGTACAACATTCCACTGAAGACTATTCTATAGCTATATGAATCTATTCCAAGAAGGTTGGAAGCTGTATTAAAGGAAAATGGTTGGCCAACAGCTTATTAATAAAGATACAGGGGGATTGTAAACTCCTTCGCAAAAACATGAGGGGTTATAGTAGACATCAAGACGAACAATATTTGCAATGGAACCTAGGGCCGCATTCCACTCCAAGTGCCAGAAAAGAGAACGTTCGAAAAACGTCCAGCAAGCACAAGGAGTTCCAACCAGTGCATGAGAAGCACAAGATGCAAATCAGGTGCGCTGAACACGCGCGTTGACCATGAGGAGCAGAATTTAGAAACGCAGCCAAGCCCGATCAGCGATATTACCGTGAAAACATCACATGAGAATTAACGTATACGTCTGACCGGCGCAGCGTACCGTGTGCTCCTGGAGCAAGTGCTGCTTGGTCTGTTGCAGGATGTTCCGCTCACCACACGGAGGGACATTTAGTATATGCATGATGGGGCCCCAACACACTTTGCTACCGAGGTCCGATACTTCCTAAATGCGACATATCCCGAGCGGTGGATTGGACGTGGTGGACCTGTGGCTTGGCCTCCACGCTCCCCGGATCTTAATCCACTGGATTCCTTCTTCTGGGGGCACATGAAAAAATTGGTGTACGAGACACCTGTGGACTCCCTGGAAGATCTCGTCGTGCGAATTGCTGTTTGCTGCGGACATGATCAACACCACACCGGGAGTCTACGAGAAGGTGCCGCAGTCTTTCATTCGCCGGTGTGGGCTGTGCAACGAAGCCCTTGGATGCCAGTTTGAGCGGCTCCTTTGAGTCTTTCTCTGATGTGATTGGAATTGTGCAACTCATAAATTAGGTGTGTCTCTTTGTTTTCACTGTTCAAGGCTCAACGTGGATATGTAACTTTACTCTTTTCTGGCACTAGGAGTGGAATGCGGTCCTAGGTTCCATTGCAAATATTGTTCGTCTTGATGTGTAATACCACCCCCTCTTGTTTTGTTAAAGAGTTTACAGTCACCTTGTATATCGCCTATTTTCCAAATGTTCAGATTATTTTGTCCAACGCCTTTATTTTAGAATGTAACCTCTATCGGGGCAATCTTTAATCTCCTATACGCCACACATGCATAAACCACCTTGTTATATTTTAAATCTGTTGCCCACAGAGTTGTCCAACTCAGGTCTGTTATCCGTATTTTTAATTCTGTAACACTATTGAAAATTAGTCTAGTTTTTCCTGATGTTTCTCTTACCACTTTCATAGTGGCCACTCTTAACCTTCAAAAAAGACTGTTATGTCACGCCCAACTCTCAGTGGCATTGAACAGGGTAGGTTTAAATATTGCAATATAACCAGTCAGCTTTCAGTTCCGGAAACTCTGGTGAATAATAATTATCCTCTGCTAAAGTCATCGTCACCATCATCATCAACAACTACCATTCTCAATCCACAAGGTCTCCCCAAGTCTCTTCCACGACTCCCTGTCATGAGCAATTCTCTTTCATGTCACACTGGCATGCTATCGAATCTAATCTACCCATCTCTCATGTGGTCTTCTTTTATGGCCCCTTTGCATTTAGTCTACTACGGTAGAAACCGATTATAACCCGCCCGTATTTAGCAGAATCCCGGTTTTAACGAGTACAACAGGAATTTTTGTTTGATATAATGTTAATTCAAAGGTAATTTGATCGTTTTAAGCGAACAAAATTGAATGAAGTTCCCGGTTTTAAGGAGGCAATGTAAAGCTAAGATTATCACTTTTAACAAGCAAAGTAACAGCATTTAATGAAACTCCATATGTAACAAAGCAGAGGCAATCTACTGCACACTGTCCTGGAATGTAAGGATAGAAATGGTACCATACAAGACGCATCAGAGCAGGGAAACCTTGGCGTGCTAGAGGAAGAATGTTGGTAGAAAAGCAATTGAGAGTGCATTAGATGCTCAACAAGTGGCTGGGGCAAGAGACTTCTCCGCCACCCAAGGGAGTATAACGCCAGCGGAATTGAAAGCAGACGACCTATTCTCAGGAAAAACGAGAATTGATTGGTTTCCCGCGCATGTATTAAGTGGATTTGTGCGCGATGATTGCAGAGAGAAATATGCGAGTAATGGAATGGGAATGTCGACTTAGTGGAAACAGGTGATAATAACTCCAATAATTGTGTCCATTGCTCCTTTTACAATCCAAGTGAACGTTGCATTGGGAGTATTGGCAATGCTTTTGCTTCGTGTGTGCCTTTAAACTGTAGTTAATCTCACATACCCGTAAAGTAAAATTCCTACCAGCTTATAAGCGGCAAAATGTCTAAGAGAAAAGGGGTATCCGTTAAGGATAATATCGCTATTATTAGAGAGCTAGAAGGTGGTGAAAAAAATATTGCAATATGCAGAAAAATCTGGACACCCATCTTTGACTGTTACCACAAAAATATGAACTCTCATCTTCGACTGTTTTAACAAAAATATGTACTCTCATCTTCCCACTGCTAATTTCTACTCCAGTAGTTAATTACCGTATTATTTGGGATATAAGGCACACTTTTTTTTTCCCAAACATTGGTGTCAAAATCTCCCTGAGTTTTGTATACCGAAGCTCATTATTATCGCCAATAATATATATGCATTGTATGCCGCTAAAAAGACTGCTAAACAAGTTTAAAAAGTTATTACTTTGTCTTAGGTACAGTAATTGATATTCCTATGCACATTTTCTACAATATTGCTGTATTGTGAATGTTTGTGTATATAAGGGTCGCCCAAATGAAACTGAGACTGTCGGTTTTTTGCCGTAAGGGTTTATAGGTTGCAATATGTGAACATACAGGAAGTAAGAGTGATATATGGGCTAAATACCCGCTACACATAGTCGCCTTGTCAGTTCAAGCAAATGTCCCAGCGCGGCACGAGATTGTGAATATCCTGAGAGAAGGACGTCCGTGGCTGGCTGTGGAAACAGTCTTCAACGGCGTCCAGGACCTCAGCGTCGTTAGCAAACCGGCGGCCTTTGAGAGCTTTTTTCAGTGGCCCGAAGATGTGGTAGTCGCAGGGCGAAAGATCGGGGCTATAGGGAGGATGGTCGAGGACCTCCCAACGGAAGCTGCGCAGCGAAACTTGGCCCACTGTCCCCACATGCGAGCGGGCGTTGTCGTTCAGAAGAATAACCCCATTTGAAAACATACCGGGTCGCTTACGCTTGATGGCGTTTTGAGGTTGCGTAACGTATCGCAGTATCATACTGCCCGCGTCCAGCCAATCCAACAGCAATGGGTCATTCTCATCGAACAAAACCGTGAGAATCAATTTTCCAGCTCATAAAGAGGTCTGGCCTTTTTTTGGGGGTGTGAAGAGTTGGGATGCTGCCATTTAATATTCATCCGTTTTGTGGCCAGATCGAAGTGGTGGCCCCAAGTTTCATCTGCGGCCACAATCTTGGAAAGAAACTGTCCACCGTCTGCGTGGTAACGATGCAAATGCTCCAGGCAAGCACCATTCGCCGAATCTTCTGATCCTCCTGGAGATGCTTGGGAACCCATTGTGCGCAACACTTGCTCTATCCCAATCGGCGATGAAGAATAGTGTTAACAGTTCCCTTACTCACGGACTATGTTGCCAGAAGCTCGCGAGTGGCGATTCGGCGATTCTCCTTAACAAAGCTGTCCACCGCAGCTATCGATTCCATGGTGATGGCCACGTTTGCTTGGCCAGGTCTCGGCATGTCCTCCGTACTCACACGTCCTTTGTGAAATTCACTACAGCAGCGGAACACTGTATACGGTGAGTGACACTCATTCCCATACACGTCCTTCATACGACGATAAATTTCAGCTCCACTAATACCTTCTGCCGTCAAAAATTGCATAACTGCCCGCTGGGCCTGTTTGAACGAAGCCGTGTGACGAGCCTACGTAGTCAACTTGCCGCCGCACGTGCAATCAGCACACTGACACGTGCCGCTGATAAGACCGTGCTTCCTGAGATGACACGCCATCTACTGGCGCAAATGCACGGCGCTGTGTAATTACACAACGACGCTACGCTCTAAAAAATTGCAGGGTCAAATTACAGTAGATACACCGGCAGCTGCGTGGCCAGTCAGTAAACCGTAATTTGACAGTACCATACCGTAATGTTCATTAACAGTCTAATGACCGGGAAATAAAAACGTCTAATGCGTAATGTTATTTAACATGTCTAATGACCGGGAATAAATAATATGTCTACTGACCGAGAAATAAAAACGTTTTGCCCATAGAGGTGTTGCCTGTCAACTGATTGTATAATACATAAAAAAAAACAGGTACATAAGCACTTTAAGAAGAAAGTTTCCAGGTTGTCAAAGTTAAAATACAGTGACAGTTTAAACACCATGAACATGTAGTTTGTCTACCGAAAATTTATGGTTGACCTCCAGGTGGCGTGCTTACAATCTGTAAACCGTCTTAATCCGGGTGAACATTACTATTCACTGCAATTTTTTACAGTGTATTACACGAGTCTCACTTTCATTTGGGCCACCCTTATACACTGCTGGACAATTGCTAAGGACGGATCATAAACGGCTATATAGCGCATAAAAAAGTAAATGTGGTTGGATGCCAAGTGAAATAAAATAATGTCAGAATGCCAGGACAGTACAAGAAAGACAATTTATTGTGCTCTGAAATCCAAAAGGCTTTGGAACGTGTTCAAGGGACAAACAGGCCATTTTGTGCAGAATACGTAAACGTGAAAAAAATGCAATTACCGTCCGCAGGCGTTCCGGCGTAAGGTGTCAATACGGGATACGGCCACCATGGAGGGCGATGCAAGATTCCACACGTCGTGTCATGCTTTGCACAACATTATCAAGCAGCTGTTGGGGTAATTTATCCCATTCCTCTGTCAGTGCACGGATGAGGGTGTCCTTGTTTATTGGAGGGCATTGGCGACCAGCAAGACTCCTCCCCAAAGCATCCCACACATTTTCAATGGGATTCAGATCTGGAGAACGTGCTGGCCATACGAGGCGTTGAATATCCTCGCTCTCAAGACACTCCTGGACAGCGACTGTTCGATGACATGTTGCGTTGTCGTCCATGAAAATGAATCTATCACCGACAGCACCACGGAACATGCGAACATGAGGTAGCAGAACATCATTAATGTATCGTTGGCCAGTCATAGTCCCAGTTGGAAGCACATAGAGGGACGTACGGCCATTGATCATGATGCCAGCCCATACCATGACACTACATGTCGGATATCGGTCCCTTTCCTCTATGTTTGCTGGACAATATGCAGTACCACTATCACGCCAGATCAGTTGTCGTCGACAATCAGACGATAGACTGTATCTACTCTCATCTGAGAAAAGGACAGCAGACCAGTCGTTATCAGTCCAATTGCGATGTTGATGGCACCATTGCAAACGGGCGGTACGGTGACGTCTGGACAATAGGATGCACACAACAGGACGGCGGGCGTATAGTCCTCCTTCATGCAAACGTCTGGCGACAGTTTTTCGGGAGATCCGCTTGCCAGTAGCAGCCATAAACTGATTTGCTACTTCACTAGCTGTGCTGCGCCAGTGTCTTTTTGTTGATAGTACTATGTACCGATCTTCTGCAGGTGTCGTACTGCGAACACAACCTCCCCCGTGACGTTTGCTACACTCTCCATTTGTTTGAAATGATTTCCAAAGCCTTGAAACAACACTGTGGCTGACGTCGAACTCCCTGGCAACATCTGTTATTCTTCGCCCTTCTTCAATCTTGCCAATAATACGGCCACGCGTAAAATCATCTAGGTGATGTCGGGAAGACATACTGAAAATTGCAAGTTCGTCAATTGATTCTTTCCCTTTCAACTTTGCGTTTGAACAACAACGGTCAATACGCGTCAAATCCTTTGTATCTCTTAGCAGCGCTATGACGTCACGAACAAGTTCGGCAATCCAAAATTTGCATACGCACAACACGTCTCACTGTATCCCGCACTTATGCTAATTTCCACATTTTCCTGCCTTCTATTTTATGGGTTTGTTTTTTTTTTTTTGATTGGAGGTTTAACGACCACCGTGAGTAACTCAAATGGGCTATAAGCAGTCGCCCGTCCCTAATTTAGGGTCACTGGTTCCAGGGAAGGGAGAGAGCCAGTGCCGTAAGACAAACACAACATCCATGCCTGACCGGGATTCGAACCCGGACCCCTTACGGACGAATGATCAGAGGCCAACGCCTTATACCACTGCGCCACCGGGGCGGCCTATTTTATGGTTGCTATCGTTGCTATTGTCATCTGTCCTTAGCAATTGTCCGGCAGTGTACCATTATATAATGTTTATCCAATGTTAACTACGCATCTGTTTTTACGAGCTGGGCCTGCTAGGATGCTAAACATGTGTATTTATGCCCATGTACATACCTGTGCGTTCATGAGTTAATGATGTAAATACAGTTTAAACACAAAGCTCATATGTTCTGCATAGCAATCTAAAACGGAGGTAAAGGGACTATCATAATTATTTTAAAAAACAAAATGATAGAAAAAGAAGGGAAAGAACCGCATTTCAGAACGAAACATCACAATAGACGCTTAAGAAAGCCACCAGCTAACTGCGTATGCAAACACATTACTGTCACTTGCATTATTGCCAATACAAATTCTTCGGTTCACGCAAAACTTTCGTAGACAAACGCAGAAAACATATTCATTCTCAGTAAGATACACGGTCGTATCAGAATGAGATGACCATCTACCTAATAATGGGAATAACCACCATTGAACCGGATGACATCTGCGAGACGGCGTGGCATGCAAGCAATGAAGCCCTGGAAGGTTTCCCGGGGCACACGTGCCCATTCGCACTGCATGGAGATCCCGGAGGTGACGTGGTTGTGGGTTGACACGTCGAATCTGTCGACCAAATAATCCCCCAAGTTTTTTTTTTTTTTGTTGTTGTTGTTGTTTTATTGGAGGTTTAACGACCACCGTGAGCAACTCAATGGGCTATAAGCAGTCGCCCGTCCCTGATTTAGGGTCACTGGTTCCAGGGAAGGGAGAGAGCCAGTGCCGTAAGACAAACACAACATCCATGCCTCACTGAGATTCGAACCCGGACCACCTTACGGACGAATGATCAGAGGCCATCGCTTAGACCACTGCGCCACCGGAGCGGCCAAATTCTTTATGGGATTGTGGTCGGGCGATTTCGCCGGCCAAGGAAGAACGGAGACATCGCTGTTGTGTTTCTGGAACCAGTTGCGCACCCCTTAGCGACGTGGCACGGCGAATCGTCCTGTTGGTAGACACCGGCACCACCAGAGTAAACGTTCATCCTGAAGAGGATGGACAGGTAGCATTGAAGTTCAGGGACCCATCCAGTGGTACCAGCTGTACCAGGTCATACCAGGAAAACATCGCTCCGGACACCGCCGGCATGTACTTGACGGACAAGCATGTCCGGGTGTTGGCTCTCGTGTGTCTGACGTCATATCCGCCACCACCAGTCAATTCTGTGGAGTAGAAACTTCGATTCTTCCGAGAAGGCAACCTTTTTCCACTCTTCCATTGTACAGTGACGATAGTCCCATGCGAACTGCACGCGTCGGCGCCTTGACGCAGCGTCGACTCCGGAGATCCATGCATAACAGGGTTCGCTCTGCTGTTATCGACGACACATACCTGGCTGCCCCAACGTTCATTTCCAGGGTCAATTGCTGCACTGTTGTGCGTTGATTGCCCTTTACCAGTCGATGGAGGCGACGTCCTCCCTGGATTCGATGGGCTTTGGGGATCCATAGTTCTAATGTCGAGAGGTAATCGATTTGCCAGCGGTTCATTCTTGGTACACTCTTACCACAGCACCTCGTGAACAGCCAACGCAGTCTGCTCTTTCTTAGATGTTTCCACCATTTGCGTGGTAGCATATGATCATTTATTTTCGAACGTCCGGCAAATCACTACCTCTGCCCATTGTGCTCAGGTAAAGCACTACGCCTCATCTGTCCTGGTCAGCCGCTTATATCACTGTGTGGTCGACCTTGTCACGTGCACTCTGTGACGCATCTGGATGGGTACACTGTGATTCCGGTGGTGGTCATATTATTCTAATGCGACTGCGTATATACTGTGGAGTCGTAATTTTGAAGTAAATTTTTGAAAAAATGCAAACGTAAACTTTAACTGGGGGAACGTACTTTTACTTGCAATTTACGACGGAAGATGCCGCCATATCTGACAATCTGGCTACTTTCCCGTTCGCCAACAATATACAAAGGTTAGTTCGATTTGCTTCTTCGACGATATTTTTCATTTGAACGGTTCTTTGAAAAGCTGTAGAGTAGAAAAAAAGTAATTACAGATGGATTTTGACCAAGGCTATCTTACTTTGACACATTAGTCATATGGCGAGAGTGACTATCCGAACCAATAGGAAAGTCCATTACAGTATAAAGGTGTGACGTCACGGGCAAATCCTGCAGGGTATGTACGCCATTGGCTGACGAACTGAGCGGCGTTTCTCTACGTTGTTTTCATCAGCGGTATCCCACATTGATAATTTCGCAAATCGCAAAGATTCAATACTTCATAAGTTGCCATTTTTACGCATAAGTTTTTTTTCTTTATAAAAAACTTTAAAATACTATTTTCTTTTTCTTAAATTTTTCTCGAAAAATAAGGATGCGTCTTATATTCCGAAAAATACGGTAACTAAATTTTTTAATGGGTGTACCATATAATATCATCATCACAGTGTTGGACATATAATAGCAACGCATATGCCTATTTTCACGTATGCATATTTTTACATGGTGGGATTTTTCACCCTAAAACGGGTTTAGCGAGAATCCGGATTCAACTAGGATTTCCGTCAGTTCTGAGCTACTCGTTATAAACGGGTTGTACTGTATTTCAGTTGTCGTTTGGAGATAAGTTCTTCAAGCAATATGCCCAGCCCATTGCTAGTTGAGGTTCTTTTCTGTGGTCATAGTGTCATCAACCCATATCATTTTCCTGATGCGTGAGTTCGTTTCTTTATTCTTCTTGGATGCGTCAAGTTCACCAATCAGTTAAAACATTAAAACCGCCTACCTAACATGACTTGTATACCCTCCTTTCGGCGCCAAAAGAGCTCTCACCCGATGAGGCATAGATTAAACCAGGGGCGGATCCAGAGGAGGGGCGCGGAAGGCGTGCACCCTCTCTTCAAGACCAAGGAAAAGCTTCGATTTGTTAGGTTTTAAAAACAAATTGAATAATTTTTCTTGAAAGAATGTATTACGTAAAAGTATATTACTTTCCTTAATTAATTGGAAGAATCTATATACATACTAAGAACATTTTTTTCATTTTGAGAAAAAGTGTTAGAAAAATCACCGATTATTCCCGACCCTTGCGCCCTCCCGCTCACGAAAATCCACGATCCGCACCTGGATTCAACGAAATGTTTGCAGGTGTCTCTTGATATTTGGTGCCCTGTCTGCAACAGGAGATCCCGTAGTTCACGTATGTTACGTGATTCGGGTGGTATTACTCTCGTACCCGTTTCTCCAACTCAACCACAAAGCTATACAGGATTCATGTTCTGCAAATTTGGGGGCCATGGCAACAAACAGAAATCCTCTTCATGTTCTTGGAACCATTCCTTAACCGTCTTCGCAGTGTGACATTAATCATTGTCTTGTTGAAAGACGTCATCTTCGCCAGGGAATCCACTCACCATAAAGTGGTGTACTTGGTCATCCACGATGTTTAGATAACTGACAACTGCTAGAGTTCGCTCTACAGGGATAATGGGTCCAAATGTTCTCCAAGGAAATATTGTCCAGACCATCACACTCCCTCCAGCAGCCTGAATCCGTCCCACAGTGTATCCACGTGGAAAGGTTTCCTTTCAAACGTCGCACACGAGCTCGTCCGTGGACTTGGTGTAACAGAAAATGGGATTCATCTGACCATGAGACCCTCTTCCAGTCTTCTATGGTCCAATGTCGATTTATTATATGCCATTGCAAGTGTTGATGACAGTGAACGGCTGTGAGCATAGGCACACGAATGGGTCTACAGCTGCGGAGACCTGTATCCAAGAGCATAGAGTGAACTCTATGTTCAGACACATGAGGCCCTTCACCACAATTGAAATTATGGGTAATGCCAGCCACAGTAGCCCTCCTGTTGCTTCAGACATGGCGAGATAGCATGCGCAGACCTCTGGCATCAATGAAGCACGGCCTGACCAAGCCTTGTCGACGGCTCGAAGTGTCACCTGTTTCGGACCATCTTTGATGCGTAGTAGTTCATAATCGCCCTACTACGTAGCGTGAGCACACACAGGTCTGTGATTTTTCGCTCCCGCGAAGAACACCTTTCAGTTCATTATATTCTGAAGGATGCATAGATATGTGCAAACAACTGTAATACATAACACCTTATCTTCATTGGCATAAAAATTCCGCTCATTGAACAGATAATTTTTTCATATTCTCTTGTTAACATACCTGCGTAGAAACTATTGTAAGGGTTGTGAACTTGAGGCCCCTTGTAACAGCAAGAGCTACTACAAGGGGCCTCAAGTTCTTTTGGATAGTTGCTTCCTCGCCATCCAGTTTTTATGAACAAAAGCAGCGAAAAATGATTTCTAAAGATTTTACGTATTTACAGAGGATATGCTCTTACCAAGGCGTCTTGTCATAACGATCTGGCCCTTGTCGAATTAAGATAAATCCTTTGCTTTTTCCATGTTGAGAGTAAACGAAATACTGAGAGGTCTCCGACCCAGGTATTATACACTGGCGTGCAAAAATTAAGGACGAGACGGTTTTTCGAATGTAACGTCTTGCAGAAGTGCTCCACATCGACTCAAATCATACCATAAGATCTCCAAGATGTAAGAATATGGGACAAGTGAGCAAAACCGTCCAAAAAAGGAACCCAAAGGATACAAAGGCACTTTATTGAAAAGGTAGCTTCGAGCACAACTAGACAGAAGACAGAAACGTCCATGTGACAGACGGCTGCCAAGAAAAATCCAGTCTTTAATAGGGGATGTGATGTTCAATGCTTTTACAAGAAATGAAGATTTATCGATTGATGGAGAAAAGCTGGAGATAACAGACACGTACGTTTATCTTGGACAGCAGATATCAAGTGAGGGTCACATTGATGAATAAATTAATCGGCGTACAAAACTTGCCTGGATAGCTTTTGGAAGAAACAGCATAATTTTCAAGAGCAATATGCCATTATGTCTTAAAAGAAAAGTGTTTGATCAATGCATCCTTCCAGTGCTTACGTATGGTGCAGAGACGTGGACCTTAACTAAAATAAACATACAAAGGCTGCAGGCAACTCAAAGTAGCATGGAGAGGTGCATGCTTGGTGTAACCAGGAGAGATAAGAAGAGGAACTCGTGGATCCGAAAAATGACAAGAGTGGAAGACATCATGATCAGAGTTAAGTCCCTGAAATGGCAATGGGCTGGGCATATTGACAGAAGGACAGACCATCGATGGACAGCCGAAATTTTAGAATGGATTCCAAGGGACAGGAAAAGACCCAGAAGAAGACCACATGGGAGATAGTGGATGAAATTCGAAAGTATGCGGGAGTGACATGGAGGAGACTGGCACAAGACAGACCGTTGTGGAGGAAACTTGAGGAGACCTTCGTCCAGCAGTGGATTGATAATGGTTGAAAATGATGATTATGATGATCCCCCTGATTGCGTTGCAGGATTTACAACGTCTGTCGATGCTTAGCACGAGGTTGTCAAAGAGCTGTTGAGGCATCGCGGACCATTCCTCTTGTAGCGCCAATCGCAGCTGCGGAATCGTTGATGGCGGCTAGTGACGTGCTGCCAAGCGTCTCCCGAAAAGGTCCCACACGTGTTCGATTGGATTTGGGTCCGGGCACCTTGCGGGCCAATCCATGCGTTGAATATCTCCAACAGCTCGGCGACAGCCACTGTACGATGAGGTGTAGCGTTGTCGTCCATGAAGAGGAACTCAGGACCCACAGCACCTCTAAACAGACGCACGTGAGGCAGGAGAACCTCGGTACAATAGCGGACACCAGTGACTGGACCTCCTTGGAAGATGTGGAGATCAGTACGGCTACCAAGCATGATACCGCCCCAAACGGGAACTCCGCCACTTCCAAACCGGTCCTTTTCTATGATGTTGGGGGTGTGGTTGCGTGTTCCCTGCTCTCTCCAGATGTGTATACGTCCAGAATCGCTCGTCAGACTTAATCGGCTCTCATCCGTAAAGAGAACTCGACCCCATTGCTGATGTGTCTAGTTCTTGTGTTCCTGGCACCACGGAAACCGCCGTCTCCGATGAGCAGGCGTTAATGGCACACACCGTATTGTTTTTCACTAAACTATCGCCTGGCATTATTTCTCCGCGTTTTACGTAAACGCAACAATATCTCATTGCAATCTGCGTGCATTATGGGAACCTGATGCTAAATGTGATAAAAGCCATTACAAAAATGCATTTTTGATGCTATGAAAACGGTGCGTTGCAGAGAAATTTGACTTCCTCTCAACCTCCCTGAAGTGAAGAATTACCTGTTATTGGCGAGAACTTTAAAATGATGTATAACACGATGGGGTGTAACCTGTAGATATCCCAGACCAGTTACCAATTCCCCTCACTAACGCACTTACCAATTCCCCTCACTAACGCACTTGCGATTAAAGTTACCAATTCCCCTCACTAACGCACTTGCGATTCAGGTTTGCTTTCTATCTTGAGGTCAGATTTTAGCTTGCGCGTGCGCAGATGGACTTTCGTAGCTACATCACGATTCATTGGTGTCAGTGTCGTTTCCTACGTTCGTCTAAATCTGAATAATATATAATAATAATAATAATAATAAATATGGTTTTTGATAAACTAAACAGTCGAAATGCTTACTATTGTCACCGCTATAGTCATAAAAGTAAATTTTTACTTTTATGACTCTCATATCTACTTTCATTTGTTTACGACGATAACACTCATTAATCCACTTACCTATGTATCGCTCAATGTCGGGATTAGTAAAACTTGTTGTTATGATTTAATTCCACATAGTATGTGCGGGACTATGGCTCGGTATGGTCGTGAGTGACGCGTATGAATGCAACGTATTGCACGTAAATAAATGTATGTTCCGAAATCACTCGTTTTATTTGACACCCGCAGAGATCTTGGCATCCGAAAGATACATATTATAAATTATCTACAAATAGTACTTGGGTACTCTCTCAATTTTTTTTTAGTGCTTATTTTACCTGAGAACTTTGTAACAAGGTTTTATTGTAATTCTTAAGTTATCATTCACCTGAGAATTCAACAAAATCCTTTTCTGGCTAGGCTTTTTTTTTTTTTTTTAAACGCTTGCTTTTTTTATCTGAGTGTAAGTTGCATCACTTTGCTCGTACTACTAACAGAAGCGAAGCTATAGGTAGGCTGTGGTCAGCTTCAGCCTACCAACTTTTTTGAAGCCCACCCTCTAGCTCCCCCCTAAAAATATTTAAGCAATTGGAACATATGGAGGGTGCAACCATCTAAGATTTTATGGAACTTGGATAAATATATGTAGTTTTCTCGAATTCACTGAAATGTTGTTATATACATTTTTTTGGTAAATTTAGTGTTTGTACTTATGTAAAGTGAAGGGAACCCTCCGAGCGAATTTCTAAGAAAGTAGTAGAAACATACCATTTTTATAATTATAGTTTAAAGCGATGAGAGAGGGGGGATTCCTCTTTTTTTCTTTTTTTTTTTTTTTGATTGGAGGTTTAATGACCACCGTCAGCAACTCAATGGGCTATAAGCAGTCGCCCGTCCCTAATTTAGAGTCACTGGTTCCAGGGAAGGTACAGAACCAGTGCCGTAAGACAAACACAACAGCCATGCCTCACCGGGATTCGAACCTGGACCCCTTTCGGTCAGAGGCCATCGCTTAGACCACTGCGCCACCGGGGCAGCAATAAACTAAATTTCATAAACAGCCTTATGAAGGAAAAAAAATTACCTAAGTAAGCTAAAATTGCAAAAAAAATGGTAACTTGCCATAGGGATTCGTCTCCATAGTTTCCATAGTACATAAATTGAATAAATACTACCTATAGTGCTGAAAACTTTTTCTTACTATGGATAACATTATCAGCGTCGGCCGACCGCCCCGGTGGCGCAGTGGTCTAAGCGATGGCCTCTGATCATTCGTCCGAACGGGGTCCGGGTTCGAATTCCGCTGAGGCATGGATGTTGTGTTTGTCTTACGGCACTGGCTCTCTCCCTTCCCTGGAACCAGTGACCCTAAATTAGGAACGGGCGACTGCTTATAGCCCATTGAGTTGCTCACGGTGGTCGTTAAACCTCAAAAAAAAAAAAAAAAATTATCAGCGTCGGTAAAACGCACATAAACGGAATGTTTTGCAAAAATTTCAAACTCCCACCCCCCACTCAGTTATGAATGGCTGGCGTTGCCATTGATGACTAAGGCTACAAAAAATATCTTAACTTCGTTTTAGATTTGTGTGAGCTTTAACCTCCCGCTGAGTTCCCGTTCACCGTCGATTCAACAAAATTTGCATCAATAACGCCATGACGGAAAAGTTCTTTATTCGAAGATCAATACTTTCCAATTGAGAGTCCGTGCATAACTGTGCGTGTGCATGGTAGGGCATGCCATTTCCGGAAAAAAAGACGGAACCATTAAGAATGCCTTTTGAAACCTCCTAGAAACGCTCGTGGGACGAGCGCAGCACTCATCCTTCTTTAGCAAAGTGCGCGGAGTTCCAGTCATCAATATGAACCGCTGTCTAAGACACTTTTAGGAATCTCGACCCAAAATCCCTGGGGTCTTTTACCGCGTGTGCGTGATCCTGAAAGCGGGGAAGCTCCTTCTGTTTTAACTCTCAGATGCAGAAAGCGCAGTAGCGAGTCTCATATGAGTTCGTCTGCTTCAGATGAAAGTAACCCACACTGGCTATGCTTTACCTTATAATCTCATGGGGACTAATATCGACAGAGATGCGCATTTGAAGGACGATCCACATATATACAGTATATATGGAGAATGCTCCACATGTGAACCTTTTACAATTTCAGTATTCCATTTTTATGCACCATAAATTTACACATAGATAAAAAAAGTTAGAAGATCCGAAAAAATACCATGGGGCACAACGTTAAAACATTAACACCCAGGACAGGATGGAACTTTTGTAGTGCCCAGGGCGAAATTTCATAGCGAGGGGCCTCAGCAAAATTTCACTGCAGTCTCTAGAAAATACATATCATATTTTAGTAAAGTCGTTACATGAAAAATGTCGTCCATAAAAAAAATACACGGAAACAATGATAAAAAAAAAAAAAGTGATTACCTCTGTTATGTACGTTAGAGATGAGCTCGAGCTCGGGCTCGGACGGGCTCAGAATTCATTAACTATCGAAAAACCCGGGCGCGGGCTCGGAATTGCACGTCTTGAATTTCATTACTGTAATTTATTCAACACGTGTAATTCCGAGCCCGGTTGAATTACACGTGTTGAATTTCATTGTGGATTTGTTACCATGGTGGAAGGATTTTCAATTTCCTAAGTAGCTGCCATTGCAAGACAAATTTTGCTTAGCAAGACTTGCATTATGCATTGTCCAAAGGATTAGTTTAAGGAGGCCTGGTATCAAAAAACTTGGAAAAAATCACATTCCCATTTTTTTTAATTAAAAATCAAGAATCTTATCTTTAAAATGATGTATTAATTTCCAAAATTATGCAGTTAGAAGTATTGTTATTTATTTTTTTAAAATTTCCTCACTCCCGCGATTTTTGGGGTGACGGTTTTTAGTGCAGCAGGTCGAGTTTTAGAGAAAAGAAGATCAAGTTGAAGCGCTGAGGCATTAGATGCAATTCTCTCTCTCTCCTTTTTCATGATGAACTTCATCTGGAAACTGTACACACGTATGATACTATTGTGATTATTCTACTATTAAGCGCAAAGCTTTGTTAATGTTACAAAATGCAGAATAATCTGGTCTGGAATGCTTTTACGTTCTTTTTTTTTTTTTTTTTTTGGAAATTTCCCAACATGCTTTTTTTATATTCTACTACATCACTCTAAACTACCTTTACCAACTAGCATATATGTAAATTATATTGCAAAGATTAGTTTCCTAGAGTCAAAATTTCAAACACTTGCAACTGTCTGTACGGCGTTGTACGTTTCATAATGCAATTT
Source organism: Macrothele yani (assembly GCA_039090855.1). Lineage (NCBI taxonomy): Eukaryota > Metazoa > Arthropoda > Arachnida > Araneae > Macrothelidae > Macrothele > Macrothele yani. The sequence continues at coordinate 36,170,093 of CM077011.1, forward strand.
ATTCAAAATAAAAGTAAATTTAGAAATCAAAAAGAAATAACGAATGGAATTTTTTGTTTCCAAACGATTTTCTTTTCTTCAGCTTTTACCAAAATTACTGATTCCCCTGATACGGTCGAAGGGCACGTTGATTATTTATTTATTTTCAAATCCACATTTTAGAACATTTGGCTTTATGCGTAGTATTTCTAAAACCATAATAATATTGTGAAGTGGATTAACGGAACTAAACTTTTTAAACTAATGATTTTAAAACTAATCCTTGCTTGGGCCATATCTTTGGCCAGTGTATAATGCATAAATGCAAGCCTTGATAAGCAAAATTTTCCAAGAATCCGGGCCCGGGCTCAGCAAACACATGTAATCAAAGAAAGCGGGTCATGCCCGGGCTCTAGGCCCTTGGACCCGGATGGGCCCGGGCTACTAAAATTGAGCCCGAACTCATCTCTAATGTACGTGTTTGTTGGTCACCACCATTTGTCAATTTTTTTTTTTTTTTGCTTCTGTGAACCATCTTGTATATATGCACTCTGGTAGAATGTTTACCTTGTATTGACAGTATTTTTACCCGCATTATTCGCTGCCACCAGTTCAGAATTTGATTGTAAAGCCTGGACAACTTTATTCACAATCTACTACTCACCTCAGAGGCGTAACGAAGGATCAAACATTTGGGTACACACAGAGCTGACATCTTCAAAGACATAACAAGTTTTAATCTATATACATTCCGTACAGTTACTGATCTATATACAATGATGATGGAGAATATCATCAAAATAGAGGTTCACCTTGTTGAGGTATCGAATCTGCACAGTTCCTTTTCAAAAATCCAGGTCTCACACACAGCAGTGAGTACACACTGTCCACAGTCGGTTATATGAGTCAACATGATACTACAATCTTGTCCGTCATCAGAGGCATCGCACAGTTCTTAATAAGTACGCTCAGGCTATTGACCATATATTAGCTACTTAAAACACGGGAAGCTCTCTACTGGAGGTATATTTTATCTTCTTATTTTAGATTTCTAGAGCGCAGCCTATTACCTCGGTAATTAACAAAAGATCGACCACTAACCTCGGCTAGTGATAAAGTATACTGGCGACCTAACCGCAACTGAGTGTTCAGACTTTTAGGTCTCAAAATTCATCCTGAGAGCTAACCTGACATCGCTTCCTCCTGATAGCTATCCGAGAAGTCACGCCAAAATTCCTGCTCTTGCCTCCCTCAACTTTCTTCGGTGACCCTGGACAGTGTACAACCAATCACAGGCTTGCGTTTTAACCCCTGAGTCCTTAGCAAGGAGGTTAGAAGTAAGAGGAGCTGGCAACAGCCCCTCTCCCTGTGCTTCTCGCGTGACGCCACTTTTTATCAGCTGACTACGTCAATGCGCCCAACCTAAAAATATCCTGTATATCTCTATGGGGAAATCACGATTTTTAATGGGTTTTTCGGACCCTTACTCTACCCATACAGCCATGAAAAAAATTGAGGCTGAAATATTCATTCCCATAATAAAAATTTTCCAGAAAAAACAGGAAAATATGCGTTGGTATTTCTTTAAAAAATTGAACAAAATAATGATTTTTTGGGTGAGGAAGTGCATAGTGCGCATGGTTACTTACTGCCCATGTGCAAGTAACCATGTTTAAAATATAACCAAAAGCCTAATGTTAAGAAATAAGAAGTCCGAAATATTCCTTCTTTCCATCCTGGGTTTGCATGCGCTAAGCAAAACTGCTTAAGCCACAGGAAGTGACGTCACGTTCCCGAACTCTCGCAGCGCAGACTCCCACCACCTCAGAGAGACGACAGAAACAGCTGACCTGTTTTGGCTTCACTCAAAACGGGTCCCTTCACATCCTCTTCTTCTAACCTCCTTGGTCCTTAGGCATCCTGTGCTCTCAGAGTCCTATCGCCTTCTCATGACGTAATCTAACAGCCCCTTCTGCTGTTGCACTGGTCTCTGCAAATTCTACACTCCAAAATTCCTAGATAAATCTAAACCTCTATCTGACTTTTGTGGCCTTGTCACAAAAATGGCTGCAGTTCCTTCCTCCCTTCTCGTTCTCGATATAATGGAGTCCTATTACCTGAGTTCAGAGTTTTCTCCCTTTACCTTTTTTTTTTTCTTTCAACATTACCACCGATTTTTCTGCCACCACTGGCAATTTTTTTCTTATATTTTCTCTATATCACTCCAAGTCACCACAATCTCAAAGAATTATTTGTTTTAAGCTTAAGAAAGAGACCTTGATACAGAGCCGGATTAAGGGGGTTTATAGGGGCGTCCAATGCCCGAGTTCAGAGTTTTCATGCCTCATGGGCCTCCTGGCATCGTGTTATGCCTTGGGTCCACCATGCCAGGGGGCCCAGGAGGCATGCCTGAGCAAATAATAGATAGGTAGCTATAGGTAGGTAGGGAAAGAGAGAGAGAGGTTTATAAAATAGTTTACTTTTATCGAGTATGATTTCCACTTGGTCAGAAACAGAGGCTGGAAGACGAACAGATTTCAAGGCAATGACTCACTCGTTAAGATTTCATGTCGTTGTGTACAGCGAGGTCGGCGAGACAGTTTCCGCTTTTTTTTTTTTTTTTTTTACTACCATCCATTCACACCTCCCAATTCGCACTTGGAACCGTTAATGGCCGAAGTTCCTGTTGCTTTAGAGTGCATAACAAAAAAGATACACTAAGAAAAGTATACAATGTTAAATCATTAGAAAATCCAAGACAAAATCTAGAAATCTTAAGCTTTTAACTCATGTTCTTACAACAACAATTTAAAAATGCGGTGATTTTTTATGAAAACTCCGCAGATAAATTAGTAGTTACAGTTTCGTGTTTTAACGGACTTCATAATGATTCCCCGTTATAAGTTCTTTGGGGGGGGAGGGTCCCACTCATATGTCTTAGCCTTGAGGCCCACTCATATGTCTTTGCCTAGGGGCGCACTGAGGCCTTAATCCGGCCCTGCCTTAATATGGATTGAAAGTTCGAAGAAAGAGAGTAAAAAGTGTCAAAATCTGCGATTTTCTTTTCGGAGAGATGGAATTGAAGCTGCATTGTGATACTTGTGGAAACAGCAGTAAACAGTAGAAACAAAACAAAATATGTTTGCTTTTGTTTTCACTTAACCAGGATATTTTACTGTACAAACCCACATTAAAAGTTCTAGAGTCATTCTTATGTTTTTGCACCAAGTAAATATTTGGTTTATGTTGGCCCAAGTCTATAACGCCTGTTTTACGCTTTCCGAACATATGTTGAAGAAGCGTACATGCTCCAGCTTTGTCCGTCCGTCTGTCTGTCGGCACGATAACTGGCGTAAAAAAATTCGTATGTGGTAGGGGACAACTGGGGACGAACCCTATGGAAAGTGGCCGAAATGGAGTCAAAGGTCAGGACATAGCAGCGGGATACGTTACATCGCCCTTATGCGTCATAACTTACGTAAAAATGCTTCTATTGCGACAAAACTTTAGTATGTTGTTCCAGAGGTATACAGAACTACATCTGCTGAATATCATTGAAATGGGGTCAAAGGTCAGGGCACATGATTTATTCCACAGCCATTATCCTCATAACTTGACTAAAAATGCTTCTATTGCGACAAAACTTTAGTATGTTGTTCCGGAGGTATACAGAACCGGTTCTGTTGAATATCATCGAAATGAGGTCAAAGGCCAGGACACAGGAGCGAGATTTATTCCACAGCCATTATCCTCATAATTTGATTAAAAATGCTTCTATTGCGACAAAACTTTAGTACGTTGTTCCGGAGGTATGCTGAACCAATTCTGTTGAATAACATCGAAATGGGGTCAAAAGTTAGGGTACAGGGGCGAGATTTATTCAACAGCCGTTATCCTTATAACTTGAGTAATGATTTCTAGTATGTTGGAAAGCGTATCATAATCAATGCATTGCAGGATTTTACAAACTTCTTCATTTTCGTACGAGATCTGCATCTGATTTACTTACTTTTTGGGCTTTCCAGTAATGCGAATTCTTGAACTGCAGTTCTGGGGAGTCTGTTTCAGCTACAGCAAAAAACAATTTTCCACTTGAAAGTAATTAATAATAATTTTCTCATTCCTTAATTTCTCTCACTTTATAAATTTGCACTGAAATTCTGGGCATTTTCAATTTTCTCAAGATATATTTTATAATTATTTTGTTAATGACAAATAAGTCTTGAAAAAGAAATAAATTTTTGGAACATTTATAATTCCGTCCTTGCCAAAAGAGAAGAAACTATTACAAATTATCATTTCAGTTACCACAAAAAAAAAATCATCAGGACAGAATAAAGTCTTCCACAATCTCTTTCAGAAAACGTCTGTGGCTTTTTAGCAACGGAAGTAATTTTTTCTTACACTAAATTTTATTATAGAGCTGTGGTGTGTCCAGGAAAATGAGTGAAATGTTGTTAAATGTTATTGTTTCAACAATGGCGTCGGGTCATTATGGGCGTCAGGGCTGAATCTTGCATGAAAATGAGAAGAAAGTGTTTCTTCTTTTAAATGCAAAAATTTCGGAAGAAAATCGGTACTAGTAGCCACTCCCCAGGTTTTCGGAATGCAACTTTGAACCATTACAATAGTTGAGTAACAGGGTAGCACATTACAGCTTTCCATATCCGTTTACTAAAGCGTGCGGAATCATGGCCACGGCTGAATACCGCGTGCGTAGAAGAGGTGACTCCAGTCAACTAGTCGCCTTGTCGAAGCTTCAGAGAACAGAAACTACACTGGTGTGCAAAAGTTAAGGACGAAGAGGAGAAATTAGTATAACAGCGGACCACTCAGGAGATAGACTAGGGTCCGGTACGGTAGGGCATGCGTATATATGCAGCATGACGTAGGGAGGGGGGTAGTGTCGGAAGGGTATTAAGCACACGGGCGGTGTACACTCAGCCATTGAGTGAAAGCTATTGCACGGTGTACATCGGTTTGAACGACGTCGAGTTGCTGCCACCGTATGATATGGCCAACAGGCAATCCAGTGGGCGACATCTGGATGACTTCACCCGAGGTCGCGTCATTGGGAAGTTGGAAGAAGGTCCGAGTGTGACTAGTGTGGCCGAGGAGTTCGGGATCGCTCACAGCATCGTTTCACGAGCTTGGAGACCATTTCAAACGACAGGAACAGCTGTCCGAAAGTTTAGCAGTGGTCGTCCACGAGCAACCATGGCGGCGGACGACCGGTATATTGTCATATAGGCGAGAAGAGACAGACTGCAGATAGCGGGAGAAATCGCAAGGCACATGCAACAGACAACTGGACGTCCGTTATCGCGTTTTACCGTGGCCAGGAGGCTGCACAAAGGTGGTCTATTTGCACGACAACCATTACGGTGTGTGCCATTAACGCCTGCTTATCGGAGACGGTGGTTTCTCTGGTACCAGGAACACAAGAACTGGACACATCAGCAATGGGGTCGAGTTCTCTTTACGGATGAGAGCCTATTTAGTCTGACGAGCGATTCTGGACTTGGAGAGAGCAGAGAACACGCAATCACACCTCCAAAATCATCGAAAGGGACTGGTTTGGAGGTGGCGGAGTTCTCGTTTTGGGCGGTATCATGCTTGGTAGCCGTACTGACTTCCACATCTTTGAAGGAGCTTCAGTCATTGGTGTCCGCTATTGTACTGAGGTTCTCCTGCCTCACGTGCGTCTGTTTAGAGGTGCTGTGGGTCTTGAGTTCCTCTTCATGGACGACAACGCTACACCTCATCGTACAGTGGCTGTCGCAGAGCTGTTGGAGAGTAAAGATATTCAACGCATGGATTGGCCCTCAAGGTCCCCGGACCTAAATCCAATCGAACACAAGTGGGACCTTCTCGGGAGACGCTTGGCAGCACGTCAACAGCCGCCAGCAACGATTCCGCAGCTGCGATTGGCGCCACAAGAGGAATGGTCCGCGATGCCTCAACAGCTCCTTGACAACCTCGTCTTCAGCATGGACAGACGTTGTAAATCCTGCAACGCAGTCAGGGGTGATCATATCCCATATACTAAAGATTGGATATTTCTTGGCAGCCGCCTGTCACATGCACGTTTTTGTCTTCTGTCCAGTTGTGCTCGAAGCTACCTTTTCAATAAAGTGCCTTTGTATCCTCTGGATTCCTTGTTTGGATGGTTTTGCTCACTTGTCCCATATTCTTACATCTTGGAGATCTTATGGTATGATTTGAGTCGATGTGGAGCACTTCTGCACGACGTTACATTCGAAAAACCGTCTCGTCCTTAATTTTTGCACGCCAGTGTATATACTATGTGCGTATACACACATACCTAAATATACATCTAGCCCACCCACCCCCGAAGAGGAATTCCTCGGTGCGCCACTGGCATAAGGTACTTATAAATGGAGCACAGGTCATTGCATATGCAATGTTACTGATTGGCATGCTTTCCGAAGAAGCGGGAGAGGCTAGGATTAAGCACATAAGAAAATTCCGTGAAAGCCATGCACGAAAAACTTCACGGAAAGACACCATGCAAGATTGTTTTGAATCTACTGCTAACCACTTCAGATTCTTTCATCTGAAATATACGTACTGTACACCAGAAGAAGAAATCTACTTTACCGTTGGAAATCCGACATCTCCTGAAAGAACCACACTCGATTAAAAGCAAGACGAAGGAGAGGTGAGAAACACAGCACCTGCAGAAGATGAAGAATATGACGAAGATGATGATGGTGATGAAGAGGATCAACAAAGAAGGGAACTCTTCTTCTGTTCATGATGATGAGGAGGAAAATTATGAAGAAGAAATTTCTACTATTGATGATTCCGATGAGAATCTCTTGTAATAATATAGTCATATTTGTATTTATACATGTATCAAGAGTTAAGAAAGTAATGTTTTAATTAATTATGTCATATTTATTATTATTATTATTATTATATACAATATAATAACAGTACTTTGTTTTATTCATTTCCTATGGTGTATTACATTAGTTCTTAAATTTAAAGTATGATATATTTTTTGTCAGAGTGCCGTGCATTTCTCAGAATGATAAAATTATTATTTTTTTATCAATCATCATAACTAACAGTCTTATGAAAAAAATCAACATGCGATTTCACTATTTTGAAAATATCCTTTGTTTAATCTACAAGATCAATCAGTTTCAAGTTACAAATCTTGTTAGATTCGCATTTGGGATCACTATGTATCGGTTCCTTCTTCAAGGTCTCTAGATCCCAGGCTTCATAAGATTGGCCCGAGACTTAAACCTAGGGATCCAAGGAAGCGTCCTCTTGCTGCATCTGCTAAAATCATACCTGCTGGTTAACCAGGGGCTGCCTGTTCCCGACCATCTTGGGACAAGGTCATCACCCCCTTTAAAGGGTATACTGCTGAATCCAGATGCCAACAGTTCATTCTCAAAGGCCGCCCTCCGTCAGTAACTGATGAGAAGGGCCTTCGTTCGCTCAAGGCTCAAGGTGTCCCTTGTGAAAAAGGATTATGGTATGAAGAATCCTATAGGTCACAACCCCACGGGATATTCCATGTTTCATGTTAAATTCCCTGAGGTGCCTCGAATTTCTGATTTGCTCGATCATCCCGTAACAATTCGGAAATTTGTTAAAGCGGCCTAGTAGAGGCGCTTTGCAAGGCCCCCAAAATCTTCATTCCTCCGGTTCCCGTTCCAAGGAACCTCAAAGGAGATCTCGTAATGTTACTCTTCGAATGAAAAGCTTGATCAAAGGTTGATTCGCAAGCTAAAGTTAAACTACTTGGCTCTTCGTCAAGGAGAGCCAAGTAGTTTAATATATGATTTACTTATTTATTTATTTATTTTTATTTGTTTATTTTTGCACTCCTCTTCAGACTGCATCTTTTTTCCTTCTAGGATGGGGGGGGGGGGGGGCACGTTCAAATTTATTTTTTCTTCTCTCTTTTGGAAAGTTTCCCCGTTCAAAGTTGGTTAGGCTGACTTTTTAACGTTTTTCCAGGCTTTCTCACTTTATTCATTTGAGACTTCTAGGGCACACCCATATATTTCTATTTCCCGGCCAGAGAGATATATGCTACTCCATTCTAGACCGGCTAACTTAATTTTTATTCATTTATAGAGAGGGAAGGGAGCGTTTTGTGTTGCATTTTATTTTATTTGCACTTATTTTAATAATTTAAGTCTTTAAAGTCCATTCGAATGTAATACAGGTGGAATATTATGATGAATGGAAGTGTTGTAAATAAAATTTTAAATGAGAATCTGCGTTAAGCGTTTTTATTTTTATTTTTTTTATTTTCCCAATCTGCTTATAAGCTGTTAAACATCGACTGAAAGGTGTGAATATGCTTTCATTCTGTGTTTCCGACTCTCAGATGATTTTATCTGCTCGTTTTTTTACGCTTTCCGTGTCAAATAAGCTCACCATAATATTTGGAGCAAATATTTTTAAAACAAAGTAAACCTTTACTCCAATTTCCTTTACTCCAATTTTTACTGCATGTACAGGAATTTGTTCGGAACAATTAATTAGTTTATTTAGTTACTTAGTTTTATTCAAATTTGCTTCGGAACAATTAAAGCGTCGGAGAGTGAAGAAAGCTTCCACGCAGTTTAAGTATTGTAAAATAAACTCTTGAGATCAGCTTGTGTTGTGCATTTTCTTTCGTTCTGTTTAAAGATTTCATCCTGGGGGAAAAAACGTAAGCACACTTTACGCTCTAAAGTCCACGCCTGAAACTTCATGTTTGTGTTGATCGATAATAGATGGCGCCACGTTGTCTGATCTCGCAAATCTCGTGACGACGCGCGACGGTTTTAGTTTAGATTTGGAAAACTGAACTGAAACTTTCACTTCCTTGTTGAAGCAAATCTGTTATTACAGAAACAACGTATTCGAGTGGACAAGGACAAGTATCGTTCGATAGCTGGAAGTGAAACTTCGTTTTGGGTATTTCGAGGCAGCGTTTTTGCGTGAAGTAACCGGTTCTCTGTTACAGGTAAGAATTAATCAATTTGTAAATGATGTCAACCCAGTATGATGTGCCGGCTCAGTGATCTAAGCCATTGCTACTGATCATTCGTCCAAGAACGGTCCGGTTTCAAAACTCGTGGGACATGATGAGCTTGTCTCCCAGGCGCGATGCTATGGGTGAAGTGGGATGGGCTTCAATTTCTTTGAGCCCACCCTTTTGCCTCCCCAAATATTTATGCTGTTAAAACACATAGCGGCTGCAGCCATCTAAGATTTTAGGAAACTTGGATAAATGTACGTAAAGTTCTCGAATTTACAGAATGTTTTTTTTTTTTTTCCAAAGGAATTTTTCGTTTAGTTTAGTGTTTCTGGGAAATGAAAGGAGTTCTCTGAGCGAATGTCTTCTATAAGAGTAGTAGAAACAACACTTTTGTAATTATAGTTTTAAAAGATGAGAGTGGAAGAGAAATATTCTTTGTTAGGTTGCAAACTGAAATGCATAAACAGCGTTATGAGAGAAAAGAAGAAACGACATAGGTCAGCAAAATTGCGAAGAACGAAGAAATAGTAACCTGTTAAAGGATATGAAGATTCGTATCAATGATTTCCATTCTACTTACACTGAATGAATACTGAGTACATGATGCACCTGAAAGCGTTTTTTTACTAGGGATAATAGCTAGAATAAATCAGCAACGTTTATTCGCAATTAAATACAGGATAATTCAAAATGATTGCCCCAATTACAAATGACAACACCTGGTTTATAAACATAGATACAGAGATCACATTGTTTTACAATAAAGAAGGAAGTTTAGAATTTTATTTCCATATCTTACAAAACGTTCTATGTGACTCCCCTGGGCCATGCAGAATTCATTTAAACTAATCCATTTCATGCTATACATTATGAAGCATGTCCGTATAGTCACTGTTGCCAGTGCAAGCTCAATGCATATCTTTAGTTCTTGCAGTGTTCTTGGCAAATGTGGCACATACACATGGTCTTTGGCATACCCCCCGCAAAAAGAAGTCACGAGTAGTTAGGTTCGCAGACCTGGGGGTTCACTTTCAGAAAACCCTGTCGTCCCATCCACAATGACCAATCCAACTGTTCGGAAGAATTTCGTTCAAAAATTGGCAAACATGCATATTCCAATGTAGGGGTCCTCCATCTTGCTGTAGGATGTAGTCCCTGGAATCGTCATCCAGTTATGGAAGTAGTTATTGCTGAATCATATCTAGATAAGCATTACCTATTACTGTCTCTTCAGTGACTAAAAAGGTCCATAGACCATTACATTGGAAATTGCGCAGAACACGTTGACTTTCGGTGAGTCATGTTCAATCACAGCAACAGGTTTTTCTGTTCCCCATATGTGAGTGTTGTAGCGTTTTACCTTGCCACTGATATGAAAGGTAGCTCCATCACTGAAAATTAGGCGTGAAGCAAATGTGTTATCCTCCGTGGCTTTCTGCATGTTTTCAGCAAAGATAGCATGCTGCACTTTGCCCCTCAGTCTTTCAGTGCATGCAAAATTTGAACTCTGTTGGATTTCATTTGCAGCTCCTGGCTGACGCGGTAAATTGACTTGCGTGGACTGTGTTCAAAACTCCGAATTCTGCCAATGTTTTCCTCTGAAACACATGGGCGGTCAGTCGGTACTCTTCTCTTTACAAAGACATCCTGTTTCTATAAACTGCCTATGCCATTCCTTATGCTCTTAGCATCTGAAGGAGCATGTTTGTGGCGTTTTCAAAACATTCTCTCCACTGTAACGACAGAATGACACTTTTCAAACCCTAACACACAAAACACCCTTTCTGATGGGGTTGCCATTTCTTCCCGCTGTCTTTGGTGCATGAGCAGCTCCCTTTCCTGTGTTGCCATAGCAACACAGCAGTAGGTTCCAATAAAATTCTCAACTGCCTTTGTTGTGTAGGGATATCTGCTGTCTATTTATCTTCATAAACACATTGTCATTTGTAATCGGTGCAATCATTTTGAAGTACTCTCTATTTGATTTTAAGATCTACTGTAGGTTTCAGCTCTGCTTCATTAGGATAAATGGCCATTTGTCCTGATGAAGTGGAGCCAAACACTCAGCACAACTATAGTAGATCTTAGAATAAAATATTTAATTGTGAACAAATGTTGCTGATGTATTCTATCTCAACATCACGGGTAGTGTAGTCAGGAGTGTGTTAGAGGGAGACCCCCCCCAAGTGTAAAATGTTACTTATATTAGGTTGGTTGGTTGTTGGATTTTATTGGCGCAAGGGCCAGGTTTGGCCAAAGAGCGCCAGACCAAGAACTATCAGCCACAGATTTTTAAAAAACGTGGAAAATGATTAAGAGCAGACAGGCTTGGTAAAAGTTGAAAAAGAGTATGATGAAAGCTGTGAAGACAAGGTAGTTAATTAGGTTTATATAAAAATTTATTAATTGACTATTATAATTATAATTTTTTTTTTTTTTTTTTTTTTTTTTAAACAGAACTACACAAAGGATGAGTCACTCTCCTCCCCCCACACTCCCCTGCAATGCTGGCAGAGGGCGGGGACGAACTGTCACTCTCTTCTCCCCCATGTTCCTCTGCAATGTTGTTTGAGGCTGGGGACGAACTGTCACTCTCCTCCCCTATGTTCCTCTATAATGTTGGTTGAGGGTGGGGACCTCGCTGAGGCCGAGACAGTTGGATGGACACTGCACACCTTTGCGGATTGAGGGCCGGGTCGTCCGCACGTGCAGGCTTTCTGCTTTAAACTGGAAGAGAGGGTCGGCTGCAAAGAGAAGGCCCAGAATCAGGTAGTCGAAAAATCGCGAGCTCGGGGAAAAACACCTGTGTCGCTTGGTCAGCTGTAGATCGCTTGGCAAGCGCTGCGAGAGCTACAGGGCGCGGAACAAAGGGCTGCACGGGTTGTGGCAGAGACTTAACAACTGCGGCAAAACTACGCTGTCGGGTGTTGGGAATACCCAACTTGGCTTTGGCAGCAGGGTACGAGAGGCCTTCCAGGGTCTTGAGGCGCTGGATCGCCATCTCGTCCTTCCATTTCATACAGTTGCGGGAGTAAGCTGCATGGGCCTCACCGCAGTTAACACAGCAGGCCGCAGAAGTGCAACCTTCCCCGTCATGTTCACCGGAGCCACAATTAGCGCAACGAGCGGAACTCTTACAGAATCGTTGTGAATGCCCGCCTCTGGCACCTGAAACAGCGCAGAGGACTGGGAATGTACGGGGCGAACTGCACAGACCAAGTAGCCTGCTTTGATTTCTGTCGGAACTTTCGGGAGTCAAAAGTCAAGATGACATTTTTTGACTTAATCATGGAACCATCACGCCGGAACATCATACGACGTGCAGCAATAACACCTTGATCAGCAAGTTCAGTCACGAATTCGTCTTCACTGCATGGCAAGAGATCAAACTCCGAAATAACACCCCGAGAGGTGTTAAGAAACGAGGTGAGGTGTCACTTTCACAGGAATGCCTTGAAGACTAGTGAGGTTCAGAAAAGTGTTACTCTGAGAAACACTGCAAGTTTGGACAAGCAGGTCCCCAGAGCGAAGCTTCCTCACAGACTTCAAGGGGCCAACCGCAGCGTCCAAAGCTTTAGAAATGAAAAAGGGAGATCTGGTGGACAGTCTCTCATTCGGATCGATGGATTCTACAAGCAAGTGAGTAGCATGCGTAGTCACAGCAATTGAGGAGGCACGACGCTTCGGAGCGACTGGTACAGCTGCCGAAGAAGAGGTTCCACATTCTTGGTCCAGGTCAAGGTCTAAAGACCGTTTAAGGGTATGAGACTTGGTAGGTTGAGAAGACGAAGGAGTGTCGTTGGCAACTATCATTTTGTCAGGTGACTTAAATTTGGAGTTTTTGTTCTTTTTACCCATGGAAAAAAAGGAGGAAGATTCGTCTGCAGACTACTCCACCCACCACCGAGCCCTACAAGGGAGAACTGGAGGTCTGCAAGCCAAGAAAATGACGCTGGACACAGTTCTGGAGCTTATACGTTGCAGATATAGTCCGTTGGCTGTGATCACACGCACTCGGCGGACACTTCGGCCTCCGGGTACCGTCATGCCAACGCCTTTGGCATGATCCCACAGCCCCCGGGCTCACCCTGCCGTGCTATACGACAAAAAAAAGCCGCTAAAGCCGTGTACACAACTTGGTACAAGACTTCTGACTAGAGGTGGGTTAGTCTCTAGCCTCCCGTTTACAGCGAAGCCGGGGTCGAAGAGGAGTGTTGGTACACAGGAGGCACTTATCCGGTCTCCTGCGACCTCAGCCGCCAGACATCCCATTTCCGCCTCACGGGTCTCCGCACGCGGCAAACATGCAGGTAGGTCTAGCACCCAAACCAGCTAAAAAGGAAAAAAAAAATCCAAAGAAGACAAGTCCTGGAAGGGAACCTAAACGGAATCTCAGCAACCTACGAACTGAGCGGTTAATATAATACAGTTAGTGGTGGAGGGTAACAAAACCACAAGACCGGGGTGTTAGTACATAACGTGGTAGCGATTAGGTAAAGTATACAACACGGGCAACTAGCCAGTGGAGAAAATAAACAAAAACGAAAAAGCGAGACACAATTCATTAATTTGAATTTTGTTTTCGTGGTTTTCAAGAACTTCCATTTTTTGTTGCCCTCCCCTAAAAAAATTCTTTATACGCTCCTGATTGTAGTCATAAAATATATTCCATCTTTGCTCCCTCCCCCTAAAATTTCTATATACGCTCCTGATTGTAGTCATAAAATGTATTAACATTATCAGTGTCTGGTAAAATAGACACAAACGAAATTTTTTGTCGAAATTTCTGGCAAGCACTTCAAAATGTAGCCCCCCATCCTCCCGCTCATGCTTAGCCTCCCTAAGTAACCCACCTAGTTCTATGTGGCTGGTATCGCCACTGTTGTCTCCTTTCCCTAGTACCAGTAACCGTAAATTAGGGATGAGTGGCAGCTTGTAGCCCATCAAGCTGCTCACAGTGGTCGTTAAATTTAAAAACAAAAAATGGTGTGATGTTTGTATGAATATTTAATGTGTTTCTGGAGTGCTGAAGCCAGATTCATCGAACTTGTAGTAGGGCAGCATTCTCTACACTCCCTCTAGTCTTAAGGGAACAAGCTGCTTCTTATGCACTCGTCATAACATTTTTTTTTCCTGAGTTGGTACAAATTGTTTAACTCCTGCACATATAAAAATATATAAAATATTTCATTGCCTTCTAATTATAAGAAATATCTGCTGCGATGACAGCATAATGGTGTATGGTTGGCAATATACACTATATTGACAACACACCTAGAAGAGAAACTTAACATAGCAAATATTGACATACAGTAGTACGGTATTGGTCCACCTTTGGCCTTAAAAACATGCTTCTGACAAGGTTTTGTAACACGGCGATAGGTATGCGCTTCCATTCAGTACATAATGCTCAGAGTTTACTAAAATGCATAATTACGCGTCTTAGTACACATCGAAAAGTGTGTTTACGCATCGAAATTTTAGCAACACGTAAAAATACTCATCGGGAATTTTTCTTTACACATAAAAATATGCATCGAGAAACGCATAAAATACACTCCGAAGAGTTTTACCAACGTGTAAAGATACGCATCGGGACAATATTTCGTCTTTCAAAAACGGAAGTAAGCGAAATAAAGAATTTTTCACTGCTGTTAGGAAAAACAGCAGAGAAAAATGTGTGATGGACGAGTGGCAAGTGGTTGCGAAGGACATTTCTACTGAACTCTCGAGCAGCTCCAACAGAACTAAATACCGTGTGGTGCCCTCTTAACAGGTAGATCATCCCGACCCAAACAGCCCCCATTTAATAAATTTTATTTATTTTTAATGTTTTTTATTAGATGGAGTTTCAGCAATGACGAATTGCAAGAGAAAAATTCATTGAGCGAATTTGTTAGTACCACTTTTAAAGTCGTACAGAATCATTACACAAAAATGTTTTGTGTAGAGCTCCATTTTAATACCGGATAATAACAACACCTCCCTGTACAGAGGGTACTGGCAATTAATGTGCAACTATTTCCCTTTCTCTGACCTGTTTGACCCAGCAACTGACCCAGGAAAGAAGGCAATAAAACGTATTTAGGAAACAAAATCAAATGTGAGATAACTGAAGTTCGTCGAGCTCAATAAGTCTTTCCTGGTTTAGTGGTTAATACGCGCAGTTTCTGTTCATATAACTCAAATGACCTCAGATCGAGTCATGTCATGGGAAAGAATAAAGGGGTGAAAATGTCAGGTCCTTCAATTTTGCCAAATTTCTGTATAAATACGGGAAAACCTGAAACAGAATTTTCGGAAATAAATGGAATTACTCACTATGGAAAATCTGTCAAAATACAGAAGTTAAAAAACAAAACAAAAGAGTACTGTTTAAAAACAGAAATTTACCGGCAACATTGTTTGTCCACGTTATTTTCGGGAATTTTTCGTGAATTCACACCACTTATTTTTTACAGTGCATGCCGAAATGTACAGAGTTGTCGACTATGGCAAAGAGAGAGCGGTACATTTGTGTCGTTGTGTAACTTTGGAGTATAATGTGCCATAGTCTTGTAAAAGTATCGTAAAGAAAATTCGTGGGATTACTGCTTTGAAAGAACATTGCATTTCAAGTGCTCATATGCTGGTTTAATTTCGTTTTCCCCGCGATGTTGCTTCTGCCCAGTATTGTTGTTATATATATATAATTTTATTCCATAAATATTTGAATTTCAATTTGAAACTGGAGGGAAAATTTCCAAAAACATAAATTCAACGGCGAAAAAATTCCCCTGTAATCTTCAGGCATGAGAGGCCACGGCTTCTAGAATTTCTCCTTTTCCGTCTTAATTTGCGTTATTCTTGAGATTGATGCATTTTAACTGAACAGAAATTTGGGGACAATACCTGGTGAAGGATGCTTTTCAACTGAAACTTTCGAAAAAACAGAAATTTTGTCTTTGAAAACGGAAGTTAGACACATTGAAGATTTTTCCCGTAATAGTAATTTGATTTTTAACACGATGTTTTCTCTGCCTAGAATTGTTGTTAAATATCATTTTATTTCATAAATATTCGTATTTCATTTTGAAAATGGAGGGGAAATGTTCGAAAACGGAAATCAGACGTAGCAAAGATTTCTCCCTTAACTGTAATGTTTTTTCCAAATGATTGCCCGAACACGTGTCCTTTGTTCTTAAATATTCCCCAAAAAAAGGTTTGCATTTCATCTTGATAAGGGGGGGGTCCGAAAACGGAAGTGACGAAGCCGAAATGTTTGTAAGAATTGATGCACAGTGTTCAAAAGTATTAATATCCTCAAAGTTACACTTTATCTTATCAAAAATAGTGAAAGATATCATGCATTCATGGTCCTCGCAGACTGAAAGTTTTTCAGCATGATGGATAAAATTGTCATCCAAGGGCATAAAAGAAAAAAAAAGTGACAAAGAAATGGGAAGGGTAACAAAGATATCAACAAAATGTAAGCACTGGATGCTGCTTAGCTGCAGAGTCAACAAAAGACAAATGTAGCTGTGGTACTTGCTGAGAAATTAGATATTTTTAGATGTCTATAAGAATCTCAAAAGTGCAATGTATTCACTTTTTGAACACATTGTGTTACATGTGGTCATTACAAAACATGATAAATTTAATGTTATTGTTCTAAAATAGAAATATTTTCTTTATTACTGAAACAAGCAAAATGGATCCAAATTCTAAATACATTGAATTGTGGTAAAATATTTTTATTATGAAAAAAAATCTGGATTGATTTTTTTATAATCGCCCGCCATTTTTTTATTCCATCTGTTAATTTTTCTAAAATACTCCCCACTTTTAAAAATTACTCCCTAAATTTTTCAAAAGAGTAAAAATACTCCTTTAAATTTTCTTTTCAGCAAACTCTGATAATGCTGCTGCTAACTGTTGCTTAGTAGTAGGCCTTGGTTCCAAACTTCTTTTGCGGTGCTCTAATTCATCCCATAGGTGCTCTATGGGATTAACAAGGGTGTCTGTCTACTGGTCATGAAATTGAGTGGGTGGTCATGATTTTTTTTTTTTTTTTTTTTTTTTGTATCAGCTCCTGAATGAAGACAAGTTTGCACACCTAGAAGAAAACACGAACCTGTACCCTTACAAACCGGCGTGTAGTCGATGCCCCATGACATGTATATAAAAAACATATATGTCTTCATCGATATTGTGAAGAGGGAATATTTACAATTTTGTGAATCTTCTAAAAAGCAACTTGAAACAATTAAATCCTAGGAGGACAAACTTGATCACTTCCTGATGAATTTACTACAAAGTGCAAACCATGACTTAATCAAGTTCTTACAGTTGTTGATATGCGTGTTTCATGGCAATGCTGCAGTTGAAAGAGGCTTTTCTTTAATAAAGAACTTTTAATTGAAAACTTAGAAGAAGATGCAGTTGTTGCAGAAAGAAGTGTTAACAGTGCAATACAATTGTTAGGTGATTTAGCTAATAGTGAGAAAGAACTGAATGTGGACATCACAAAATTAATATTAGCTGTCAAAAATGCTTCATCAACAAGATTAGAAGCCTTAAAGAAGAAGAAATCTGACGAAGATGAAGTGGCCAATCGTAAAAGGAGAGCAGTCCAAGAACTAAAAAAACTCAAAGATAAGAAAAGAAAGCTGATAGAAAATGTAAAAGAAGAAGCTGAAGTTCTAGATTCTGAGATAACAAGTTTAGCTAATATACTTAAACACTGAGTCTTTTACTGTGAAATTTCAGTCTCTATAAATTTTGTACATTTATAGTTACTTGTAAGTTTTTACAGCATTACCATGTTAAAAGAATTTGTGTATTAATAGATGTAATGATAAATATTTCTGAAAATAGCCATACCCCATCCTAGATGGGAGTTGAATGTTTTTCTTTAAACACATAGAAAATTTGGTAAATGGCATAGTGATACATAATTACATTATTCATGTTAAGCAATTTTAGTGACATAAGAATTACATTCAGCTTTCATCTCAACTAGATTTTGGGTAGGGGTTCCGTTCCTTAAAAAGCACCCCCCCCCCACCGTGTAGCCATTTTAGCAGCAATATTATAGACATATGATCCAGGGCTCGACAAATATGTTCTAGATCTATAGATCTAGGAGCCAGCTCTGTTTGGTTATGATGCTGGAACGAAAAGTGGTAAACCATATTTGTTATTTTTTTCTTATTACCCAAACCACTTATTGCAAAATAAAGTTCCAATTTGCTTCACAATTTTCTTTTTATATTCTTTCAGTAGACGATCTCAAAAAATTTCAGATTTCGATTTTATTAAAATACTAATTGCGGAAGTCATATTTTGTACATATTATTTTAAAGTGCCATTTTTTTCTTCGTATAATCTGTAAAGCATAAAATTCAGAAAAAAAAATTGTTAGTGAGATCCACAGAGTATAATAATCCAAAGGCTGTGAAAAAAAAAAAAATACCACGTATAATCCGCTGCGGCATATGATCTGTAGATCGTGAAATTCTGAGAAAAGCAATTTTTACCTTCGCACAATCTGCAGCAGCATGTTGCAGAACATGATATTTAAAAAAAAAAAAAAAAAAAAAAACAGTCCATACCTGCCAACAGCCTTATTACTAATAACTAGTATTGCATGGCATACATGGACTATTTTATGAAATAATCCATCTCTTTGTAAAACACAAATATGTGCCTCAACAAAACATTACAACAAACAAGGACTCTAATGAAACAAACTTAACACGTGTGAAACACAAAGTTTTTTCCTCAACGAGATTCGAAACTTCCACCAGTAAAAATCAGTAAGATGCGTTCAGGATTCCATGATGCTTGACAGACAGGAAATCCAAGCAAGTGAACACGCAGTGCACGAACCTCCACTTACCATATGATCATACTGCCCCTAAAATTGCAGTTTAAGGAGAAGATGACACCAAAAAAGGGGGGGGGAAGCTGAATATTTTAACTGGTGAAAAATCAAAACAGACAGCAAGAATGCGTACTGTCAGTTTGTCTTTTATTGACTCTGCAACTTCACAGCACCACTGCTTAATTTTTCTTTGTGCTGATATCATTCTCTCCCTACTTCTTCATTGTCACTTTTCTTGTTTTTTATGCCCTCTGATAACAACCATCAGCCTGAGGACCATGAGCGCATGATATCAAAGCTTCAACTATTTTAGATAAATGGTGTAACTTTGGGAATATTAATACTTTTGAACACCACGCATCAATTTTTAAAAATTTTCATCACTTCCGTTTTCGGGAATTTCCTTCTTCCTTTAACAAGATTTAACAGCGCTGGAGAGTGGGGGAACATTGCGGATGGGGGGGGAGGGTTTCGATTACGGGAAATCCATCTGACTTCCAGTTTTGGAAATTTTTCTCCTAATTTCAAGCTGAAATACAAAAATTTGTGCAGTGAAATGTTACTTAAAAATACTGAACAGAAGTAACATCGTGAGAAAAAAAAATTATGATTACGGAAAAAATCTTAACTCCGGCGGCTTTCCGTTTTCGAAAGTTTCATAAAGACGGAATTCCATCCTCCTCCGACCCCCCCCCCCCCTTTCATATTCTGTTTACTTGTGCATCGATCTCTTGAGTGGCCAACATAACGAAAAAGACGGAATTTCTTGAATTAGCGGAAGAAGCCTGAAGATTAGGAGGCAATTTTCGCGGCGTCTAACTTCCGTTTCCACAAATTCTTGCTACAGTTTCAAGCTGAAATACGAACATATATGCCATAAAATGATATTTAACAAGAATACTAGACACAAACGCATAATCGGGAGAAAAATTACGATTAGGGCCAATTCTTTTAACTCCATTTAACTACTGTTTTCGAAAGCTTTGAAACTAAATACCATCCCCAGATGGAAAATGACCCCCCCCCCCATTTTGTTTTAAAAAAATGAAAATTAGTAGAATCCGTCGTCAGACAACAAAATCCGTAGAAACTAGACATTCCGTAATAATTGGCATGTACGACAGTCGTATAATCCGCACCTACCATGTTAATCGTGAATAGTAATTTCCGACAGAAAACTGCGATTCACAGGACCACCTCAGAAATCCAAAGATGTAAGAAAGAAATTATCTTCTTATTGAAAAAGTAACTGCCTGCTATTTTGAAGTACTTCTGTGCTACTTTTAAGTAAATGAACTAAAATCGCTAGCGCCAGCATTACCGTAGTTCATTTACATTAGTTACACTAAAAAAAATCCGTTCCAATTGCAGACAATCCATAGCATTGTCTTATTTCTGGATACGTTTTAACTGAATACCGAAAGTAAAAAAAAAATTAACGAACACAATTAGCGCACCAAAACTAGGCAATGCGATTCACAGAAAGGTTACATGCTGCGGAATAGCTTTGAGGGATTCCCGAAAGTAGCGGATTCTCACACCACGTAGGCTTCTGCACGCACGAATAGTAACGCCTTCCTTGCATCATATTTTCTGTCAAAAGGCTGTTACCGCATTTTCAGTACTTTCCCAATAACACCACCTCGCGGACTTTTTTAAACGCTGCATCGTATTTTTGTTGGGTTTTTTCCTTTCCTTTAGCGGTGTATGCGTACCTAAATTTATAACTTTTTAATAGATAATCTATGGATTATACAACAGAAATTACAGTATTTACTGCAAATTACGAAATTTCCAGTAAAACGAAAATTAGGCGACTTGGCGCCTGGGATTTGTCGAGCCCTGGACATATCAGTTTTGCCTAAACTATTGTCGCATGGAATTAATTTCAGTGTTTGTAAAAATAAAAAAATAACCTGGGATCTCAAGCCAAGGGTACTAGATTACGAGTCTACAATGGTTGTCATTGTGCCATGCATTGTCGAGAAGTCATGAATTTAACTGAAGATGTCATGAAAAAGTCATGAATTTCGTTATTGGAAATCAGTAGACACCCTGATTAAGATCAGCGCTCTGTGCTGGCCAGTCCACACATTAGAAGGAATTATCGTCAAACCACGCCCTAATATCCTTGCTTTATATCTCAGTGCATTATCCTGCTGGTACCAACAAGGCCCAGTTCCATAGAATTGCCACAGAGTTGGTAGGGCATAATTGTCCAGAATATCGAGGTAGATGTGCTGGTTAACAGGTTTGTCCACGATAACCAATGGGCCGGGACCATACCACGAAAATCCCCCTACACGAGTACATTGCCAGCTCCAAACTTGACCGTAGGAACAGTTCACTGTGGTAAATAGCATTCCCCTGGCTGCCATCATACCCACACACAGCCATCAGACTGATGGATCATGTATCTAAGTATCATCCATCAGACTGAAAGATTGTGATCATGTATCATCATCCATAGGGCCCGTTTCCATTGATCTACGGTCCACATTAAATGTTCTTTACACCATGCTAAACGACGAGTAGCATTCAGAGTAGAGATGAAAGGCTTATGAGCAGCCACACGATCACAGTAACCCATGGAATAAAGTTATCTGCAAATGGTACATCTACATACCGAGGTTCCAGTATTTTTACTCACCTGTACACTGAGGTATTCTGTAGTACTCTGTCAATTAGCTGTAATGACTCTCCTGAGGGTTCGACGTCCTCTATCACTGATTTTCTTTGGTCTACTGGTATGTTTTGCAGCTTCAGGCACACCATGTGTTTTCCACTTATTCAGTACATCCAAAACAGTTGACTTGGGTATGTTTGAACTCCTCTTCGTTTCTCTTATGGACAACCCACTAATATAACACCCAACAATCTTTCCTTTCTCAAAGTCTGTTCTCTCCCTCTACAACATTTTCACTCACCCTCACGGTGCAATATGATCACGGTCAGCTGCAGGCTTGTTTTTATACCGTTAGCAGCTGTACCGTGCATCTTTACAATGCAGCGGATCCATTCATTTGCATTTGAAGGGGTGTCCAGTGACTTTTGTTAATATAGTGTATGTCACATGCAATTTAGGTAACCATTTCAAGAGCAGTATGGGTGACCATGTAGTCAGAAGCACAGGGGCTTTTGGCTAATCATTCAAGTTTGTGGACTCTACCTTCCTATCCTATTATATAACAAATACCCTTTCTGTGGAGTCATTCATTGGCCATAAGTTAGGAATCTTAGATAGATGCTCCAAGGCAGTTACTCCCACACAAAAAAAAAAAAAAAAAATTACCTAAAATTATTAAGACACCAATAAAGTTTGTAGTAGGGACATTCCATGTCAAGTCAACCAGCTAAAAATTTATTTTGAGCCTTGATTTTTTAGATTTGCTTGAATTTTGTTATACACTGCTGGACAATTGCTAAGGACGAATCATAAACGGCTATATAGCGCATAAAAAAGTAAGTGCAGTTGGATGCCAAGTGAAATAAAATAATGTCAGAATGCCAGGACATTACAAGAAAGACAATTTATTGTGCTCTGAAATCCAGAAGGCTTTGGAACGTGTTCAAGGGACAAACAGGCCGTTTTGTGCAGAATACGTAAACGTGAAAAAAATGCAATTACCGTTCGCAGGTGTTCCGGCGTTAGATGTCAATACGGGATATGGCCACCATGGAGGGCGATGCAAGGTTCCACACGTCGTGTCATGCTTTGCACAACATTATCAAGCAGCTGTTGGGGTAATTTACCCCTTTCCTCTGTCAGTGCACGGATGAGGGTGTCCTTGTTTATTGGAGGGCATTGGCAACCAGCAAGGCTCCTCCCCAAAGCATCCCACACATTTTCAATGGGATTCAGATCTGGAGAACGTGCTGGCCATACGAGGCATTGAATATCCTCGCTCTCAAGACACTCCTGTACAGCGACTGTTCGATGACATGTTGCATTGTCGTCCATGAAAATGAATCTATCACCGACAGCACCACGGAACATGCGAACATGAGGTAGCAGAACATCATTACGTTGGCCAGTCATAGTCCCAGTTGGAAGCACATAGAGGGACGTACGGCCATTGATCATGATGCCAGCCCATACCATGACACTACATGTCGGATATCAGTCCCTTTCCTGTATGTTTGCTGGACAATATGCAGTACCACTATCACACCAGATCAGTTGTCGTCGACAATCAGATGATAGACTGTATCTACTCTCATCTGAGAAGAGGACAGCAGACCAGTCGTTATCAGTCCAATTGCGATGTTGATGGCCCCATTGCAAACAGGTGGTACGGTGACGTCTGGACAATGGGATGCACACAACAGGACGGCGGGCGTATAGTCCTCCTTCATGCAAATGTCTGGCGACAGTTTTTCGGGAGATCTGCTTGCCAGTAACAGCCATAAACTCATTTGCTACCTCACTAGCTGTGCTTCGCCGGTGTCTTTTTGTGATAGCACTATGTACCGATCTTCTGCAGGTATACTGCGAACACGACCTCCCCGTGACGTTTGCTACACTCTCCATTTGTTTGAAATGACTTCCAAAGCCTTGAAACAACACTGTGGCTGACGTCGAACTCCCTGACAACATCTGTTATTTTTTGCCCTTCTTCAATCTTGCCAATAATACGGCCACGCGTAAAATCATCTGGGTGATGTCGGGAAGACATACTGAAAATTGCAAGTTCGTCAATTGATTCTTTCCCTTTCAACTTTGCGTTTACGTGTCAAATCCTTTATATCTCTTATCAGCGCTTATGACGCCACGAACAAGTTCGTCAATCCATAATTTGCATACGCACAACAGGTCTTACTGTATCCCGCACTTATGCTAATTTCCACATTTTCCTGCCTTCCATTTTATGGTTGCTATCGTTGCTATTATCATCCGTCCTTAACAATTGTGCGGCAGTGTATTAGTAGTACCTATGTAGCACATGAAAGAATCATGTCCCCATAAATCTATAACTCTTGATCATTGAGAGATCATCTAGGATTCATTTTAAAGCTCCTTTTTTTAAAGGGCTTTAATTTAATATACAACACATACTATAATTGTAAAGAAAAAATGACCGATTTTTGAAAATCTTGGAAACACCGTATTTTAATTTTTTAGAAATAATATATGTTCAAATGAGACATTTAGTGAGTTTATATGCAAAATTTCAGAATGAGATGGGGTTATCATACTAAAAAAAATCTGAGATAAGTGTTGCAGCTGATAGTTTCAAAAGTTTAGTAAGATATATGCAGAGTCGCAGAATATAGACGTACTTGCATACACCATATGCAGATAGTTTCCAAATTATTAGCAGATTTTGCAAATAGTTTTTGCTTGTAGATTAAAAAAATAAAAAATTTATTTACAGCAATTAAAACACTTACTCAAGGCTTTACTCAGATTAATATATTTAATTCTATCTCAACATGGGAATGTTCAATTATTTTTCACATCTTGTGATAGTGAGTTCTTTTGTTTTTACAGACGTTTCTGGCCTCTTGATTTTATCAAGGCTTGTTCTCAATATATAGGAACTGTAACAAAAGTTTCGTTTACACAGAAAGACATTAAATTTTATTGCCAGGTTCCTCTAGCGGTTGCCAGTTATTAAATTATAATCTTTTGAATTTCCTTGTGTATTTTATAAGTCTATTTTTAAATTAAGTTATTGAAAATGCTATTTATAATTTTTGAAGGTTCATTAATGGAACTGCTTTTCTAGATATAAAAACTTCCGTTAATTAGTCTCTTGTTTTTATGATGAGGTTCATATTCCAATATTTTAAAGTTTTGGCTTTAAGCTCCATTTTACACATTTCTGCACATTCAGTCATAATGTACTTTGGTCCTCTCTGGAATCTGTAATGTTCTAATAATTATTTATTGTTATTGTGATTCACGAGTTTGCAGCAAGTTTTTTGTTTCAATGGTTGTGTATGCAGATACATTTTATTTTTATACAACTCTGGATATATGCACTCAAAATATTTTGTTTTTCAAAATTAAATCTATCTAAAATATATTTTTGTTAGTTTTAAATATTCTTTTATCCATCCAACTCTTTTTTGTTGTATAATAATTTGTTTAATCATGTATAATTGATCCAGTAAAGTAATAGATTTTTTTTTTTAAGATCCAAAATATTCTTACTATTAAAACTTCAACTTAGTGGAAAGACAGTGTTAAGTGAATTTTCTGGCTTTAAGTTGAGAATAGCTGTGAATAAAAAATATTGGACCTGACTGAATATTTACTGTCTTTGCACAAGCAACTGAGCTGAAAGGGTGTTCCTGACCCTTTCAGCTCAGTTGCTTGTGAGTATCTGTAATAGTGACTTGTGTATATAGTGGGGTGGTATGCTAATTACCTACGTATTGTGGAGTGGTTGTGGAATGACCAAGTAGCTATTGTATTGGAAGTTGAAGCCTTCTTATTTTAGTTATTTATTTTGAAGTGATTAGATCATTCTATGTCAAATTCAGAAGGCTCACAACTAAAGATGTAAAATACCTGGGTATTTATTTTTGTGGGTAAATACTACGGTATTTACCCAAAATGAGCATTTTAGTGGGTATTTATAGTTTTTCAAGTTTAACTGTGTATTTGCCCATAAACAGTTTATTCATGGCATATGACTACTAAACTGAATATTATGAGATAGATTAAGATGAAAATGTAAGAATTTAGCTCATTATCTTAAAAAGTAAGTATTTCAAGATGACTAGTAGAATAGTTTCTCAGTCTAAACCCATTCAGTGTGATTTTAAGAAAATACAAGTACTGCACAATAATTACTTTTTATTTAACATAAGCATTTCCTATCTATGTACAATTTTCTTATGAGGAAGGAAAACAATAACAATTACACCTTTATGAAAAATCACCTTTATTTTAAATCAAAATAGTCTTCTTTACTCATTAATTTTCAATAATAAGGATATATTACAGCTCCTCAGCATTTTATCACTTGAATGTCGTATTCATCTGAGTCGGAAAGTGATGCAGGCTCTTCACAGTCAGAATCACTTGAGCTTGTTTCATCTTCAAATTCTTCTGTTTTCTGAACTGAAGAATTCTATCTTGCTGTTTCCTTCCTATCTTTTGACTTTTCTTGTCTTCTAACATGCTAAATGTCATGGACATGGTAATTTCCTTGTGCTCATGTTCATCTAAACCTAGTTTGGGAATATGTTTTTGATTTAACAATTTCCAGTTGTATGCCAAATAGGTTAATTTTGCAGCCTTTTCTGATGTAAAGCAATTTCTCTTTGTACTGTGGATCCAGCTGATGTTTTTGGTGCACTTAAAATCCTAATGAGGACTTCTACCAGTTCATTTGTCCCTTCTCTCTCTACCATTGTGAAAGACTTTTGCGTAACAGCAAATTATGCTTCTTTCCACATAACTGACAGTTTAATTTTGATCTGCATACTTTTACTCCATGTCCCTCTTTGAGGCAAAGAAAACTACAATGTGCATTTTCTACGGCTGTCATTTTCTCTTGTTAATGCATCTGCCTTGGGTTGAAGGTCACCCTACACTTGCTGATAATTTTGAACTTTCTTTAAAAAGACTAAATGCTGTTGTCAAGCGTCTTAAAACAGAAGGACTTTATGAGTCATATGAGAATGTCGTTAATGAGTTGTCTTTCAGACAACAACCATAGTATGGGGCTCATGATGCCAACTCCTTCCCATACAAACTTCCTTTACTAGAGTCCATCTTTGTCTCTGTAGTTTGCCAAATATGTTCTTAATTGTATGTTATTTACTCCCATGTGTTGTCCCACATCTCAAATGAAACTTATTGTGTCAATCAATTGGATAGGACCCAATTTACAACCTTGTGAAGCTGGATTCAGATGATGTGTTGCTAAATGAATATGCCCTAGGCCAAACTCTTTTGTTCTTCAATTTTTTGAAGAGGGGATGCAGGCAGCTATTCATTTAAAGTAGCCTGAAGGTTTTCAAATTCAGAAAACACAGAATGTACCTGTGGCTCATTTTACTAAACTTTATTAAGAAATTCTACTATCGGTTTCAGAATGTTGACCTTTTTTTCTATAGAACCCAAAGCATGCCGTCATCAAAAAGTTCTTTCTTTAGCTCTATCGGAAAGTTTGCTTCTTCACTCACAGCCAAGGTTTGAAGCATAGATGGGGTATAATTTATAAAACTACTTTTAATTCTATAATATGTATTTTAAAATAAATTTTCAACTTTGTATTTATAGCATAGGCTAATCAAATTTATATATTTTGATGCTTA
This sequence comes from Macrothele yani, assembly GCA_039090855.1. NCBI lineage: Eukaryota > Metazoa > Arthropoda > Arachnida > Araneae > Macrothelidae > Macrothele > Macrothele yani. Next base: position 36,197,227 of record CM077011.1, read on the forward strand.
CAGAACAAATAACAAAATATGTTTTAAGACAAGACCACCTTATTTTGCTGAACAAATTATTTTGCAGTTTCTCAAGACAATATAGTTTGTAGAATAACAAAATGGTTTCATTGTGTAATTTTTCAAATACAAAATGAGGGAATTCATGCACTCAAATGTTATTGCATTTAACCTGATATGAATTGGAAATCTTTGGGACTTCTGCTCCCAATCCACTAAAGTTCTGTATGTTATATTTCCACCGTTTGGCATTTTAACAGCCTGGTAAAGCAGTCTGTATAATTAACGTATAAAAATCAATTTTTTAAACGGAAAGAAAGGTGTGATTTTGAATACCAGCGGATATTGCGATACATCGTGAAAATCAATGTTTCAAAGACGATACATTACGATGTTAAAATCCCAACATTGCCCAGCCCTACTCACGAAATTTCCCTGTATTTTTAATTTAAACTGTTTTGTGAAAAATGTCCTTTTTCCCTTCATGAAATAATGCTGCAATTTCCCTGTGCCAGAGGAAATGTGTTGTTAATCAGTAGGTAGACTGCCACCTACTGATTGAATAACATTTTTAAAAGTAAGTAATTTCAAAAGCTATTTTAAATTTGATTTTAAAGTTATGTAATATGTTTCTAACAAAAATTAGTGACACCATGTTGTTAGATATTTTTTTAAATACCCATTTTGGGGTGGGTATTTAAGAAATGGGTAAATTCCTATTTATATTTACTCTACCTACTGGGTATTTACCCGATCCACATCGCTACTCACAACCAGACATCTTTTGATTTTCTTGAAATTTGGTGTGATTATTATGCATAAATACCAAATTTTAGCTGTATGTACTCACCGAGTTTCAAATTGTGTGATCTTAAAAACTAGAAAAGCATGACCTTCGGACAATCTTCAAGTTGCATCTCATTACCTAATTGGGCTGGAAGGTTGAAATTTGTGTCTTTTTATGGCATTTCATGAGCTTTTTAATCATGTCAAAAGTGAAAAAATTAAGGTGACCTTTTCAAGGTCCCATAAGTACTCTTTAACCTTGAATATTTTTAAAAACTGTTATTTCAAGATTTAAAAAAAAATTCATGGCTTCTTTAAAGTTTTGTTTACCAAAATGCCAGCTTTTAAGTTGGGACTACACAACTGGATCATTATGTGTAAAATATTAAAATGAAATGCACCCTCACTAAAAATGGTCTCAAAGTGATGTAATGAAAGGTGTGAAATTGTTGTAGAGTTAAATCACCAATTTTTAAATAGGAAGATTCCATCAGTCAGAAGCAGGGACGGATTGGGTTGACGAAATCGGGCAGCTGGAATTTTAGTCTTGTGGTCCACTACAGAAACATACAGCTGGGAAAAATTCCCTCATAAAAACTACAGAAACATACCGCATAAATTCCCTCATGAAAAAAAAATTCTGTTAATTTCTTGCTGAAAAAGAACTGTTGAAATATGCCTTTAAGGCTAATTCAGTCCTGGAAAAAAATTTAACAGCAATTTAAGGGTGAATTTTTAAAAATCCACCCATGGTTAAATGTAACAAAACAAACTATGCTCAAAACAGGGTGCTGTACCAGATCATTATATTTATTTGAACTGTGCAACAGTATTAATATCACCTCCTTGAATGGATGCCTTTTTTAACTCTACCCATTATTTTGACTCACGAAATACTGTCCCATTTTGATTCATGAACCAGTACCTGTAAATCGTCGTTCTTGTATGATAAATGTATGTGAGATACGGATTTTAGAGCATCTCATAAGAATCGTTTTGTGCTTTATGTATGTACGTGGATAAGGGCAGAGTAGCAGAATGTAGACGTATGCGGATAGTTTCCAAATTATTAGCAGATTTTGCAGATAGTTTTTGCTTGTAGATTTAAAAAAATAAAAATGTTATTTACAGCAATTATAACACTTTCTCAAGGCTTTACTCGGATTAATATGCTTCATTCAATTTTAACTTTAAGAACTTTCAATTACATTTCACATATGAGTTCTTTTGTTTTTAGACACTTGTGGCCTCTAGATTTTGTCAATGCTAGTTCTCAATGTATAAGAACTGTTGTATCAAAAAGTTTTGTTTACACAGAAAGAATTTAAATTTTGCCAGGTTCCTCTTGCAGTTGCCATTTATTAAATTAAAATATTTTCCTTGTGTGTTTTTGTAAGTCTACTATTTTTTCATTAATTTGTTGAAATGCTATTTATAATTTTGAGGGTTCATTAATAGAACTGTTTTTCTAAATATAAAAACTTTCTTTAGTCTTGTTTATATGAGGTTCATAGTCCAGTATTTTAATATTTTGCCATAAAAGTCCGTTTCACACATGTTACTTACTGCCCATTCAGTTGTAATGTACTTGTTTTGTCCTGATTGGAATCTAATGGTTTAATAATTATTTGTTGTTTTGTTAATTTTTTTATAAATTATTCTATTGTTATCAGGGTTCGTGCATCGTGGATTTGCAGCAAGTTTTCTGTTTCAATGGTTGTTTACGCAGTTACATTTTATTTTTATGTAACTCTGGATAAGGGTGTAGAGTTGATGGACCATCAAAATTGTTACTAGTGCCTTCTTCAAGATTTCAAAAGGAGGGTAGGGCCTACCAAATGACCTTTTGGCACCAAATCCAACGGCCTACGCTTATCCGTAGTTGGGTCATTCCATGTCAGATCACCTAGGGCATGTCTGTTACCCTCCCACCTCAGATTTTTGTGAAAATTGGCACAAAGTATTGTACTGGTGAGATATGAAACCTGTTAAAAATTTAGATCAGTCGGTCCAGTAGATCTTGAGTAATGCCACATTATAAATTGGATAGAGCTCTCTGCCTTTAAAGTTTTCGTGCTATAAGTTTTCACAACTACACTGTAGGACAAAAAAAAAAAAAAAAAAAAAAGAAATGCATAACTTCACAACTAACTGTTGCAGCCGCATATTTTTTTCTTTAATTGATCAGCATGATCCATATATTTGGGAACAACTTGTTTCCATACATTTTTAGAATTAAAAGAACACTTTTTTTTTTTTAATTTAATGACAGAAGACATAGAAAAATGAGGCCACATTTTTTTTAAACAAAACAATTTTTTTCAAAATGAGCCCCCATTTCAAATTTGCTAAAAATATTTTAATGTGTGCATTGTAATCTAACCTTTCAGCATGAGAAAAAAATACTTAGGGCAATTGGCAATTTTGGCAAGGGAAAAAAAAAAAGGAACATTTTGACATATTACCCAATTTTTTAATGAAGTGGTTGCTTAAACATTTCATATACCCCCCCCCGGTTTAACCCTATAGACGAGGTAGCTCAAAACATTTTTTATTTTACTCTTATGTGCCACCATCTTGAATATAGGTTCATTTATCTTTTCTGCAGAAGGCCAAAATAGGGTCTCACAATGGTTTTGAAAAAAGGCAATTACTTTCCTCTTATTGTGGATCAAAAGTTTTGGTTTTCACTGCCTTAAAGAGGACATTTTGAGCTTACAGGAAATATATAGAAATGATAGCAAATACTTTTTCTAACCGTGCTTAAAATGGCGTTGAAATCTGAAATATTCACGAGCATAAATCACCATTTTTCATGGACTGTTAAGGTGACTGGGGGTTGGAACCCCAAGTTGGGAATTTTTGTGTAATAACTATGGCTAGTAGAGTTTTTAGCTATGGGGAACTTAAGTCTGGGTTTAGTCCCCTTCCCCCCCCCCCCCCACCCCCCACCCCCACCCAAGTTGCAAAATTTTTAACTTTTGCAGATTTCAAGGTTACATATCTCAAAAGAGGGACCAAATATTTTTTTCCCCCAAGGATACCCCTACTGCAGTGGTTCCCAAACTTTTTCTATTCATGGCACCCTTGCTGAATCCAGGTTTTCCCAAGGCACCCTATGTCACATTCGAACAAGTACAGAATTCTAAAATTATGAAAATTTGGTAAAATTTGGTAAATTTTTTTTTGGGGGGGGGGGCGAGGTGCTGCGGCGCACACTTTGGGAACCACTGCTCTACTGGTACTCGACAAAACCTGTGAGTTTCATTTTGTGGTTCAAACTGGTTTAGAAGTTACAGGCTCTGAAATATTTGTGAATAAATGGTAACATTTCAGCACTCGGAAATGCACAGAAAGTGATGACTATTTATGTTTATTTCTGTTTTCAAAACATTTTTTCGGTCTTATGGAATTATATTTAAACATCTTTAACTACCAAATATGTACTATATATGTATGCATAAGGAAAATAAAAAAACTTACCAATAGCATATTGTACAGTTTACGATTTACAAACTTTAGCAGCAAGCAACACTTATCTAGATGTATAGCCTTACTTCTGTGATTGTGCTTGCAACTCACTATATTTGTTTACTGTTGAATTTAATATTTTGACAAAGTAACTGATCAAAATGCTAGCCTGCAAAGCCCACAATTGCCAGTCAAATCCTCAAAGTTTTTTTATAATTACTGTGCTTAAAAATAATTGCCAATTGCAAAAAATGCACACTTTGGGAACCATCCCAAGCTGTTTCTTTTCTTTCTTTCTTTTTGTTTTTAAGAATACAAGCAACTGCAAAGGTTAGGTCCTCTAAATTACTTACTCATTTTAATAAAAAAATAAACTAATGGAACAAACCATTTTATGAATTATTTTGGCATTGAATGATACATTTATGTATGATTTATAAATGTACTTTTCCTTGGTTACATAAGAGATAAATGAATTCTTTTCTATGTCAGTTTGAATTAAAACTAAATACAATTACTAATTTTCATATGAAAAAAATCTTTGCCTGAACCAGGTCTTCAGCCTGTTTGGATAGGCTATGTGTTCTTCCTGTTGCAGGGTTTACTTCAACCAAACAAAATATATGTGTCAGAGGTACTTCACAATCATTATTAGGCCAATAAAAAGGTGTAGAAGGCCCATGTGGGTGCTTGAATCGAACAGTCACATATCACCTTCATCATAGTTAACCTTTACAACAAGTCCCACATACCAACAGGATTCATATATACACATGCTACGCAGCAGTTAGCATGTAACTGTAACTCATCTTGAAAATTACTTACACTGATTTCGGAAATAATACTGTAATATTTATCAGAACTTAATCTCTCAGCACCAATTCTGAAATTGGGAAGTGGTGTAAAGGGATGCAGTGTGCGTACGTACCAGGAAGAGCTTACGCTTTCTCAAAACGGAGACTAAGCTGATTATACACTTTGTTCATCTCTTCTGCACACACAAAGAAAAATGTCATTTATTTTATATTACCTTTGCAGAAGTTATACATCGTTGTAGCAGATGTTATTTGTTGAGCTAAAGTTTGCTGCAAACTGGCTTTTGTTGTTAGCCTTTTTACAATCTGCACCAATACCATTGCATGGTGACTTGCCATGCTTTGTTGCAAAAAATGACCACTTCCCTACCAATCTAAAAAAATCCTGTTCATGATAGTGCAAGTTCAGAAAATTCTTGCAGTTTTTATATTGTGCAGAACAACCATCAGTGAAATACTCATCATTTCTCACAGTCTGTGGTAATGCACAACCTTTTTTCTAAACTGAAGGAAGTAGAAACATCCACAATAACTAGAAATTTTAGTAGGAGGCAAAAACAAAGATAACAAGTGAGGATAGAACTTTATTTTGAAGTCCTGTAAAAAGAAATGATTTGGGGGAAAGGGGGTACTCGACATTCATTAGTACTTATTGCAAGCATTTCATTATTGATACAAAAAAAAGAATTTGGTTGGACGTTTTTTTTTTTTTTTCGTTTTCTTAAAAGTATTTACGTGCACTGGATGAGAAACTAACTAAAGAAAATTCCTAAGTACCTTATTACAACTTTACATTCAACAAGTTAAATTACTTTTATTTGATTGCACATTTAATGTGATTTAATTCACGTGTGAAACAGTAATTACAATCAATTCAGCGATGTCCGATTGCTGTGTTAATTAACAAAACCATTGTGATGCCCTATTTTGGCCTGCTGCAGAAAAGAGAAATGAACCTATATCCAAGATGGTGGCACATAACAATAAAATAAAAATTGTTTTGAGCTCATTGATAGGGTTAAACTATGAGGGGGAAAGGTGTATAAAATGGTCAAGCAACCACTTAATTAAAAAGCTGTGGTAATATCATGTCAGAATGTTCCATATATGTATAAAACATGCCATTTTGGATTTATTTTTTCCTCGCCAAAATTGCGAATTGCCCAAAGTGTTTTTTTCTCCTGCTGAAGGGTTATGTTATACTAATACACACACATGAAAATATTTTTAGCAAATTTGAAGTGGGAGTGGGGGGCTCATTTTGAAAAAAATTGTTTTGTTTAATAAAAATGTGGCCTCATTTTTTCATGTCTTTTGTCACTAAATTTTAAAAAAAGTGTTCTCTTAATTTTAAAAATGTGCAGGAACAAGTTGTTCCCAAATGTATGGATCATGCAGATCATTTAGGAAAAAAATGTATTTGTCTGCAACAGTTAGTTGTGAAGTTATGAATTTTTTTGTCCTACAGTGTAGCTATGAAAACTCATAGAACCAAAACTTAAAAGGCAGAGCTACCCAATTTTTAAAGTGGCATTACTCAAGATCTACTGGACTGACTGACCTAAAATTTTAACAGGTTTCTTATCTCACCAGTACCTTGTACCAATTTTCACAAAAATCTGGGATGGGTGGGTGACATCTGAAAATGCTGGGTGATTTGACATGGAATGACTTAGTTAACTTAATAAAAATATAACAATTCACATTAGCAGTTCATATCGAGATCTATAAATAGTCCTGATATTGCTACTATTCCATTTTACATGCGATAGTTCAATAAAAATTGGAAAATTCTAGTAACTCATTGCTTACCTATGCATTCCGTTTCTAGAGATGACTTACATTTCATACATGTTGTTCGGTCCTCGTCAATGTCTTTGTCCTTTAGTCCCTTGTAGATAAAGCAACAGCGACTGTTGCTTTATCTACAAGGGACTAAAGGACAAAGACATTGACGAGGACCGAACAACATGTATGAAATGTAAGTCATCTCTAGAAACGGAATGCATAGGTAAGCAATAAATTTCTAGAATTTTCCAAAAATATAACAGCGTGTATGGTCTGACCACAAATGTTTCAGTGAAGTAGAGAGAATTTTGCTTCGTCATTTTAGAGCAAATGCCCAATATACACACACTCGGAAAGCACCAAGGCTGTAAATTTCTTAAATACTGAATGGCAAGACCAAAACGTTACTTACCACTGGGATAAGAAGAGAGGAATATAGAGCAATGGTAAGCTGATCTCCGAGGCATTGTCAAGGGCCAGGCGCATTTCTTTGTTTGCATTTTATATATATATATATATATATATATATATATATATTTTTTTGCTTAGGTATCTTCTTTATAGAATATATATATATATATATATATATATATATTCTATAAAGAAGATACCTAAGCAAAAAAATACATATATAATTTTGACTCACACCTAATACAACATAGAAAAGGTTATGTATCTACCTGTGTGAGTAAAAGGAGAAAAGATAAAAAAATAAAATAAAACAACTGAATGTAGAAGGTGTCGAGAATACTGAGCCTTGGCTTTATCAAGGACCAGCAAAAACTCTGCATTTTCTCACTTCCACAAAGACCTAGTTGGAAATGGGTTTCTGCAAGGCCATAGATGCAAGTAACATTCCCACCTAAAATAGTTTAAAAAATATATATATAAGTCATGTCCTCCGTAGAGTAGCATGACCTAGCACTAGTTAACAATTTCGCTTGCATCCATTAACCTTCATGGCCCGACCCATGCTCTTCATCTGTTACTATTAAACAGAGAGAAGAAGATTAAAGAGAACTCAAGCTGTGAGAGTGACATAATAAATAGAAATGATTTTCAGCTATAACGAAATTCCAAGTTCGTTTGAGAGAGAATTTAAACCTGAAAAACAATGCAAAAGAAATCCAAATTTTACATTGCAATTAAAAAAGGAAATGTTAATTTATAACGAACAGATTTTTGAAAGAAAACTTGAGTCTAAAACCCCCTACTCTACAACTTATGACAGCACGAAAACGAGAACAAGTTAAAGATAATAATTAACTAAAGAAAACTTTGTGAAAGTTATATACCTTAAACAGTTAGTTGCAATATGTACAAAGTATTTCAGCAGTGCTTTAAGTGCATAATTAATTAGTTATTAAGAACTTAACTACTTTGAAAAAACAGCGCATAGACAGCGCATAGAAAAGGAACAAGCTTAGCCTTCCTCTGTTCCTAGGTACCCCAAAAGACGCTCAAAGTTACAAAGAAAAGTAAGAGTTAAAACCCGCATAAATGTTATCAGACAAACCAATGCTTAAAAGCTGAAAAGCTAAAAAACGACAGAGAAAAGGTACATAAAGTACAAACATTGAACTTATAAAACCTAGAACCCAAAACAAGGAAGAGAGCTTACCTCTAGTGTGACAAAAACTTTTCTCCTTACAAGAGGAGAACATGGCTGACCCCTTCCGCCACTCCCTAGACGCTGGGGGCAGTGAGGGTGGGGCTGATGGCCTCCTCATACAGCAAGAAACCAACGCGCGGAGATTTTAACCAGAGAAAAAATATATAAAATTAAGACTGTGGATCTGTATGATCAGAATGAGCAGAATTAACTCTCCAGAATACATGAGAAATATTATAAAATACACGAGCAGTTTATTTAATAATCTTTGCATGTATTAAATCACCTTAGTGAGCTTCTATAGATTAATCAGAATCTTATTAATTTTAATGTTGGTTTTACTATTTTTAGTATAGCTATCCTAGTAATGAATAACTAGTTTTCTTTTTTATTTGTTTTTATTTTCTTTTATAAACAGATTTTTAAGCTTTTTTTGTGATTTTGTTTATATTATTTAATTTTTTGTTTTAATAGGACCGTCATATCCATAGCACTAAGGTTCCTTTAGGTAGTTAATAGGCATCCTCTAGCCAACTTCCTTACGGCTTTGATTGGTCAGAATCATATTATTAACTGTGTAGAAAATTAAAGCAGATCTGCCAACCTTACTCTATTATTCAGAATAATTTTTCTTAAAGTTCTTTTGATGAAAGAAGAAGGAATTTCGTTCTCTAGAAAACTTTCTAATAGTATATTAATGTGGTAATTGAAATCCAAATTGTTGCTGCAAATTCTTGAAATTCTTAGGACCTGAGAAATTAGTACATTCTCAATTACTTTGGTTGAAATGTTATTATTCCAGTGTAGATATTTAATTACTTTGAAAGGAAAATTAACTCTTTTATCAAAGAGGCTAATAGATGGGTTACCTCTGTTGAGCTTAATGCTTAAGTCTAGGAACTCAAGTTCCTGATTACTGTGGTTGGTTTTACATAAGTTAAGAGAGCTAGGATAGATATTATCAAAATCACTCTCTATAACTTCTGAATTATTGATACACAGCAGATCATCAATATATCTAAAAGTGTAAAGGTAGTTATCTGAGCAGGTGGGGTGATTTTTAATGAATTTATATTCCTTAAAGAACAGGAATAGATTAGCGATATTTGTGGACGTTGATGTTCCCATTGGAATACCGTTCACTTGCTTATAGAGAGTATTATTATATAAGATATGGTTATTTTTTATGCAGCAATTGAGATAAGAGTTCCAAGTTCCTACATCAACAAATTGGTTAAGTTTAAATTCTGCATACAGCTCTTTAAAGGTAGTGATTATATCTGATAGAGGCAGATTAGTATATAGGTTTTCAAAATCATAACTATTAATATCTAGGGGACAAACTTTGAGTATAGTAGAAATTACTTCTGCATTATTATTAATTAGCCAAAAATCTCTGTACATCAAGTTAGAACAGTTTCTAATGTGTTTCAAAACCTTCTTTAAGACATCTTCAAAAGCAAGATCTATTTTCTTTTTATGACTTCTTACTCCACTAGCTATGAACCTGAACTTTACAGGATCCTTATGAAACTTAACCGTTGCAAAAAGAAATGGAAATTCAGGCCCATATCTTCTAGTTTGTGGAATTTTAAGTTTCTTGAAGAATGCCTTAAACCGATTTTCTAACTGCTTGGTAGAATAACTTACGGGCTCGTATGTTACTCTATTATTGAGTTCCATAGTTAACAATTCAAAATAGAACTTCTTACAGATAATTGCAAAATTATTGCTAGCTTTATCCGTAGTGGTAAAAATAAATTGGTCTTGTAGTTTGGAGAGTGACCTTTTAGCTTCTCCAGAGAAAAAGAGATTTCTGTCGAAACAAAAGTCCAGACCTGCCAACTCACCGGTGAAGCTATTGATTATATTATATTTCCATTCTGCGAAGGCCTCAATAGGCTGATTGTACGTTAAACTGGTTTTTACGATGTACTTATTTACATCTTGAGTGAAGCTCTCAAGAATCCTTTCTTTGGAAATTGTGAAGGAAGGTCTGAAATTAGAGCCATACTCTAATAAATTCCTAAGCTTTTCATTTTCAACATAACTCAAGTTTCCGGTGATAATATGGTTGTAATTCTTATCATAGTGAACTGTTTCTTTATGTTCATCACAAGAACAAGTAGTAATTACAGGAATGTAGCTCGAAGAGTTAAGTTTGTAGTTTTTAACTATTGACCCTAAGGTCTTAACATATTTAAAACTTACAATAGACTGGTGCCTGTGGATGGGAAAAAAAATTGCATTATTGTAGAACAGCTTCCTTACATTGAGATTATCGTAGGCTTTATTTAGGAACCTGATGGTAACAAAATTACTGGAAAATTCTTTAAGAGAAATTTTATCTTTAAGAATATGTTTAAGAATGTCCAGAACCAAAGCAAAAACATGCTTATCAACATGGTCAGCAGTTTCATTCCAGAATTTGAAAAAACATTTAAGGACAGAGTGCTTGAAGGACTTGAGAATTTTGTAAGTATTTTTAACAAAATTAGTGCCTGTTTTAAAGCTTTCCAGAGTTTTTAGCAAGTTAGCAAAATCAACTTTGCTTGATGTGCGAAATAACCTCTGTCCTCTATTACCTCTAGAGCAGCTCTTATTATTAACAAGAAAGAAGAGTTCACGAATTGAAAATTTATGCTGATTATGCTTATTGTCAGATAGAGTGGAATTAAGGCCATAGGGATAAAGAGACTGATGCTGCAAAATTTCAAGGGATTCAGTTTCTAGCCGAGCATAGAGGTCAGGAATAATATGTAGTACCTCTATTTTCACTTTGTCAAAACCATGAGTATGGAAATGCTCTAATTCAAAGGTAGAGTACTGGTTGGCGTTTGTGGAGGGGTTCACTCCTGAATTAGAGAACTTGTTTACTAGAGACCTGTGACCATTAATCCTAAGATGAAGAGGATTTTTACTTTGGCCAATATAGCTAAGGTTGCAGACAGTACAGGTGAGCTTATAGATGGTATTGTAGGCTTTGCAAAACTTGTTGGAGCAATTATCCTCAACAGAAGAATACAGGTTAGGATCTGCAGATTTACATGTCAAACAACGTTTGTCATTTCATAACTTTAGATTACCTTTGCCAGCGAGTTCATACACTATGGGAAAGGGTGCTAGCCTAACCGAGCGGGAGGACTTAAAATATCTGAGCTGACCTCCAATCCATTCATCGTCCTTAGAACTCCACTTGGGCCAAAACATACAAATTCTGAGCAAACCAACTAGGAAAAACTTTTAGAAATAAGCAGTCCAAGAAAAGACCAAACTCGAGTATAAACTACACTCCAAAAAGCTGCATCCAAAACATACTAAAAAGAAAAATTAGAAAATGAAAAAAAAACCTCAAGTGAAAAAAATAGTAATAAAAAAAATATAAATATAATAATAATAAAACATTTCAACTAGAATTTGCGCATGAGCTGCTAAATAATAAATTGAAATTAGTTACTTAAGAGCAAAACTGAAGACTAAGGAAAAAATTTTAGAATTTAAAACGAAGGGTGCAAAATAGCCTGAAAATCAAAACGCGCAACGCAGCAGTTTTGAAAATTCAGAATCCACATTCTATAAAGAAGATACCTAAGCAAAAAAATACATATATAATTTTGACTCACACCTAATACAACATAGAAAAGGTTATGTATCTACCTGTGTGAGTAAAAGGAGAAAAGATAAAAAAATAAAATAAAACAACTGAATGTAGAAGGTGTCGAGAATACTGAGCCTTGGCTTTATCAAGGACCAGCAAAAACTCTGCATTTTCTCACTTCCACAAAGACCTAGTTGGAAATGGGTTTCTGCAAGGCCATAGATGCAAGTAACATTCCCACCTAAAATAGTTTAAAAAATATATATATAAGTCATGTCCTCCGTAGAGTAGCATGACCTAGCACTAGTTAACAATTTCGCTTGCATCCATTAACCTTCATGGCCCGACCCATGCTCTTCATCTGTTACTATTAAACAGAGAGAAGAAGATTAAAGAGAACTCAAGCTGTGAGAGTGACATAATAAATAGAAATGATTTTCAGCTATAACGAAATTCCAAGTTCGTTTGAGAGAGAATTTAAACCTGAAAAACAATGCAAAAGAAATCCAAATTTTACATTGCAATTAAAAAAGGAAATGTTAATTTATAACGAACAGATTTTTGAAAGAAAACTTGAGTCTAAAACCCCCTACTCTACAACTTATGACAGCACGAAAACGAGAATAAGTTAAAGATAATAATTAACTAAAGAAAACTTTGTGAAAGTTATATACCTTAAACAGTTAGTTGCAATATGTACAAAGTATTTCAGCAGTGCTTTAAGTGCATAATTAATTAGTTATTAAGAACTTAACTACTTTGAAAAAACAGCGCATAGACAGCGCATAGAAAAGGAACAAGCTTAGCCTTCCTCTGTTCCTAGGTACCCCAAAAGACGCTCAAAGTTACAAAGAAAAGTAAGAGTTAAAACCCGCATAAATGTTATCAGACAAACCAATGCTTAAAAGCTGAAAAGCTAAAAAACGACAGAGAAAAGGTACATAAAGTACAAACATTGAACTTATAAAACCTAGAACCCAAAACAAGGAAGAGAGCTTACCTCTTGTGTGACAAAAACTTTTCTCCTTACAAGAGGAGAACATGGCTGACCCCTTCCGCCACTCCCTAGACGCTGGGGGCAGTGAGGGTGGGGCTGATGGCCTCCTCATACAGCAAGAAACCAACGCGCGGAGATTTTAACCAGAGAAAAAATATATAAAATTAAGACTGTGGATCTGTATGATCAGAATGAGCAGAATTAACTCTCCAGAATACATGAGAAATATTATAAAATACACGAGCAGTTTATTTAATAATCTTTGCATGTATTAAATCACCTTAGTGAGCTTCTATAGATTAATCAGAATCTTATTAATTTTAATGTTGGTTTTACTATTTTTAGTATAGCTATCCTAGTAATGAATAACTAGTTTTCTTTTTTATTTGTTTTTATTTTCTTTTATAAACAGATTTTTAAGCTTTTTTTGTGATTTTGTTTATATTATTTAATTTTTTGTTTTAATAGGACCGTCATATCCATAGCACTAAGGTTCCTTTAGGTAGTTAATAGGCATCCTCTAGCCAACTTCCTTACGGCTTTGATTGGTCAGAATCATATTATTAACTGTGTAGAAAATTAAAGCAGATCTGCCAACCTTACTCTATTATTCAGAATAATTTTTCTTAAAGTTCTTTTGATGAAAGAAGAAGGAATTTCGTTCTCTAGAAAACTTTCTAATAGTATATTAATGTGGTAATTGAAATCCAAATTGTTGCTGCAAATTCTTGAAATTCTTAGGACCTGAGAAATTAGTACATTCTCAATTACTTTGGTTGAAATGTTATTATTCCAGTGTAGATATTTAATTACTTTGAAAGGAAAATTAACTCTTTTATCAAAGAGGCTAATAGATGGGTTACCTCTGTTGAGCTTAATGCTTAAGTCTAGGAACTCAAGTTCCTGATTACTGTGGTTGGTTTTACATAAGTTAAGAGAGCTAGGATAGATATTATCAAAATCACTCTCTATAACTTCTGAATTATTGATACACAGCAGATCATCAATATATCTAAAAGTGTAAAGGTAGTTATCTGAGCAGGTGGGGTGATTTTTAATGAATTTATATTCCTTAAAGAACAGGAATAGATTAGCGATATTTGTGGACGTTGATGTTCCCATTGGAATACCGTTCACTTGCTTATAGAGAGTATTATTATATAAGATATGGTTATTTTTTATGCAGCAATTGAGATAAGAGTTCCAAGTTCCTACATCAACAAATTGGTTAAGTTTAAATTCTGCATACAGCTCTTTAAAGGTAGTGATTATATCTGATAGAGGCAGATTAGTATATAGGTTTTCAAAATCATAACTATTAATATCTAGGGGACAAACTTTGAGTATAGTAGAAATTACTTCTGCATTATTATTAATTAGCCAAAAATCTCTGTACATCAAGTTAGAACAGTTTCTAATGTGTTTCAAAACCTTCTTTAAGACATCTTCAAAAGCAAGATCTATTTTCTTTTTATGACTTCTTACTCCACTAGCTATGAACCTGAACTTTACAGGATCCTTATGAAACTTAACCGTTGCAAAAAGAAATGGAAATTCAGGCCCATATCTTCTAGTTTGTGGAATTTTAAGTTTCTTGAAGAATGCCTTAAACCGATTTTCTAACTGCTTGGTAGAATAACTTACGGGCTCGTATGTTACTCTATTATTGAGTTCCATAGTTAACAATTCAAAATAGAACTTCTTACAGATAATTGCAAAATTATTGCTAGCTTTATCCGTAGTGGTAAAAATAAATTGGTCTTGTAGTTTGGAGAGTGACCTTTTAGCTTCTCCAGAGAAAAAGAGATTTCTGTCGAAACAAAAGTCCAGACCTGCCAACTCACCGGTGAAGCTATTGATTATATTATATTTCCATTCTGCGAAGGCCTCAATAGGCTGATTGTACGTTAAACTGGTTTTTACGATGTACTTATTTACATCTTGAGTGAAGCTCTCAAGAATCCTTTCTTTGGAAATTGTGAAGGAAGGTCTGAAATTAGAGCCATACTCTAATAAATTCCTAAGCTTTTCATTTTCAACATAACTCAAGTTTCCGGTGATAATATGGTTGTAATTCTTATCATAGTGAACTGTTTCTTTATGTTCATCACAAGAACAAGTAGTAATTACAGGAATGTAGCTCGAAGAGTTAAGTTTGTAGTTTTTAACTATTGACCCTAAGGTCTTAACATATTTAAAACTTACAATAGACTGGTGCCTGTGGATGGGAAAAAAATTGCATTATTGTAGAACAGCTTCCTTACATTGAGATTATCGTAGGCTTTATTTAGGAACCTGATGGTAACAAAATTACTGGAAAATTCTTTAAGAGAAATTTTATCTTTAAGAATATGTTTAAGAATGTCCAGAACCAAAGCAAAAACATGCTTATCAACATGGTCAGCAGTTTCATTCCAGAATTTGAAAAAACATTTAAGGACAGAGTGCTTGAAGGACTTGAGAATTTTGTAAGTATTTTTAACAAAATTAGTGCCTGTTTTAAAGCTTTCCAGAGTTTTTAGCAAGTTAGCAAAATCAACTTTGCTTGATGTGCGAAATAACCTCTGTCCTCTATTACCTCTAGAGCAGCTCTTATTATTAACAAGAAAGAAGAGTTCACGAATTGAAAATTTATGCTGATTATGCTTATTGTCAGATAGAGTGGAATTAAGGCCATAGGGATAAAGAGACTGATGCTGCAAAATTTCAAGGGATTCAGTTTCTAGCCGAGCATAGAGGTCAGGAATAATATGTAGTACCTCTATTTTCACTTTGTCAAAACCATGAGTATGGAAATGCTCTAATTCAAAGGTAGAGTACTGGTTGGCGTTTGTGGAGGGGTTCACTCCTGAATTAGAGAACTTGTTTACTAGAGACCTGTGACCATTAATCCTAAGATGAAGAGGATTTTTACTTTGGCCAATATAGCTAAGGTTGCAGACAGTACAGGTGAGCTTATAGATGGTATTGTAGGCTTTGCAAAACTTGTTGGAGCAATTATCCTCAACAGAAGAATACAGGTTAGGATCTGCAGATTTACATGTCAAACAACGTTTGTCATTTCATAACTTTAGATTACCTTTGCCAGCGAGTTCATACACTATGGGAAAGGGTGCTAGCCTAACCGAGCGGGAGGACTTAAAATATCTGAGCTGACCTCCAATCCATTCATCGTCCTTAGAACTCCACTTGGGCCAAAACATACAAATTCTGAGCAAACCAACTAGGAAAAACTTTTTAGAAATAAGCAGTCCAAGAAAAGACCAAACTCGAGTATAAACTACACTCCAAAAAGCTGCATCCAAAACATACTAAAAAGAAAAATTAGAAAATGAAAAAAAAACCTCAAGTGAAAAAAATAGTAATAAAAAAAATATAAATATAATAATAATAAAACATTTCAACTAGAATTTGCGCATGAGCTGCTAAATAATAAATTGAAATTAGTTACTTAAGAGCAAAACTGAAGACTAAGGAAAAAATTTTAGAATTTAAAACGAAGGGTGCAAAATAACCTGAAAATCAAAACGCGCAACGCAGCAGTTTTGAAAATTCAGAATCCACATTCTATAAAGAAGATACCTAAGCAAAAAAATACATATATAATTTTGACTCACACCTAATACAACATAGAAAAGGTTATGTATCTACCTGTGTGAGTAAAAGGAGAAAAGATAAAAAAATAAAATAAAACAACTGAATGTAGAAGGTGTCGAGAATACTGAGCCTTGGCTTTATCAAGGACCAGCAAAAACTCTGCATTTTCTCACTTCCACAAAGACCTAGTTGGAAATGGGTTTCTGCAAGGCCATAGATGCAAGTAACATTCCCACCTAAAATAGTTTAAAAAATATATATATAAGTCATGTCCTCCGTAGAGTAGCATGACCTAGCACTAGTTAACAATTTCGCTTGCATCCATTAACCTTCATGGCCCGACCCATGCTCTTCATCTGTTACTATTAAACAGAGAGAAGAAGATTAAAGAGAACTCAAGCTGTGAGAGTGACATAATAAATAGAAATGATTTTCAGCTATAACGAAATTCCAAGTTCGTTTGAGAGAGAATTTAAACCTGAAAAACAATGCAAAAGAAATCCAAATTTTACATTGCAATTAAAAAGGAAATGTTAATTTATAACGAACAGATTTTTGAAAGAAAACTTGAGTCTAAAACCCCCTACTCTACAACTTATGACAGCACGAAAACGAGAATAAGTTAAAGATAATAATTAACTAAAGAAAACTTTGTGAAAGTTATATACCTTAAACAGTTAGTTGCAATATGTACAAAGTATTTCAGCAGTGCTTTAAGTGCATAATTAATTAGTTATTAAGAACTTAACTACTTTGAAAAAACAGCGCATAGACAGCGCATAGAAAAGGAACAAGCTTAGCCTTCCTCTGTTCCTAGGTACCCCAAAAGACGCTCAAAGTTACAAAGAAAAGTAAGAGTTAAAACCCGCATAAATGTTATCAGACAAACCAATGCTTAAAAGCTGAAAAGCTAAAAAACGACAGAGAAAAGGTACATAAAGTACAAACATTGAACTTATAAAACCTAGAACCCAAAACAAGGAAGAGAGCTTACCTCTTGTGTGACAAAAACTTTTCTCCTTACAAGAGGAGAACATGGCTGACCCCTTCCGCCACTCCCTAGACGCTGGGGGGCAGTGAGGGTGGGGCTGATGGCCTCCTCATACAGCAAGAAACCAACGCGCGGAGATTTTAACCAGAGAAAAAATATATAAAATTAAGACTGTGGATCTGTATGATCAGAATGAGCAGAATTAACTCTCCAGAATACATGAGAAATATTATAAAATACACGAGCAGTTTATTTAATAATCTTTGCATGTATTAAATCACCTTAGTGAGCTTCTATAGATTAATCAGAATCTTATTAATTTTAATGTTGGTTTTACTATTTTTAGTATAGCTATCCTAGTAATGAATAACTAGTTTTCTTTTTTATTTGTTTTTATTTTCTTTTATAAACAGATTTTTAAGCTTTTTTTGTGATTTTGTTTATATTATTTAATTTTTTGTTTTAATAGGACCGTCATATCCATAGCACTAAGGTTCCTTTAGGTAGTTAATAGGCATCCTCTAGCCAACTTCCTTACGGCTTTGATTGGTCAGAATCATATTATTAACTGTGTAGAAAATTAAAGCAGATCTGCCAACCTTACTCTATTATTCAGAATAATTTTTCTTAAAGTTCTTTTGATGAAAGAAGAAGGAATTTCGTTCTCTAGAAAACTTTCTAATAGTATATTAATGTGGTAATTGAAATCCAAATTGTTGCTGCAAATTCTTGAAATTCTTAGGACCTGAGAAATTAGTACATTCTCAATTACTTTGGTTGAAATGTTATTATTCCAGTGTAGATATTTAATTACTTTGAAAGGAAAATTAACTCTTTTATCAAAGAGGCTAATAGATGGGTTACCTCTGTTGAGCTTAATGCTTAAGTCTAGGAACTCAAGTTCCTGATTACTGTGGTTGGTTTTACATAAGTTAAGAGAGCTAGGATAGATATTATCAAAATCACTCTCTATAACTTCTGAATTATTGATACACAGCAGATCATCAATATATCTAAAAGTGTAAAGGTAGTTATCTGAGCAGGTGGGGTGATTTTTAATGAATTTATATTCCTTAAAGAACAGGAATAGATTAGCGATATTTGTGGACGTTGATGTTCCCATTGGAATACCGTTCACTTGCTTATAGAGAGTATTATTATATAAGATATGGTTATTTTTTATGCAGCAATTGAGATAAGAGTTCCAAGTTCCTACATCAACAAATTGGTTAAGTTTAAATTCTGCATACAGCTCTTTAAAGGTAGTGATTATATCTGATAGAGGCAGATTAGTATATAGGTTTTCAAAATCATAACTATTAATATCTAGGGGACAAACTTTGAGTATAGTAGAAATTACTTCTGCATTATTATTAATTAGCCAAAAATCTCTGTACATCAAGTTAGAACAGTTTCTAATGTGTTTCAAAACCTTCTTTAAGACATCTTCAAAAGCAAGATCTATTTTCTTTTTATGACTTCTTACTCCACTAGCTATGAACCTGAACTTTACAGGATCCTTATGAAACTTAACCGTTGCAAAAAGAAATGGAAATTCAGGCCCATATCTTCTAGTTTGTGGAATTTTAAGTTTCTTGAAGAATGCCTTAAACCGATTTTCTAACTGCTTGGTAGAATAACTTACGGGCTCGTATGTTACTCTATTATTGAGTTCCATAGTTAACAATTCAAAATAGAACTTCTTACAGATAATTGCAAAATTATTGCTAGCTTTATCCGTAGTGGTAAAAATAAATTGGTCTTGTAGTTTGGAGAGTGACCTTTTAGCTTCTCCAGAGAAAAAGAGATTTCTGTCGAAACAAAAGTCCAGACCTGCCAACTCACCGGTGAAGCTATTGATTATATTATATTTCCATTCTGCGAAGGCCTCAATAGGCTGATTGTACGTTAAACTGGTTTTTACGATGTACTTATTTACATCTTGAGTGAAGCTCTCAAGAATCCTTTCTTTGGAAATTGTGAAGGAAGGTCTGAAATTAGAGCCATACTCTAATAAATTCCTAAGCTTTTCATTTTCAACATAACTCAAGTTTCCGGTGATAATATGGTTGTAATTCTTATCATAGTGAACTGTTTCTTTATGTTCATCACAAGAACAAGTAGTAATTACAGGAATGTAGCTCGAAGAGTTAAGTTTGTAGTTTTTAACTATTGACCCTAAGGTCTTAACATATTTAAAACTTACAATAGACTGGTGCCTGTGGATGGGAAAAAAAATTGCATTATTGTAGAACAGCTTCCTTACATTGAGATTATCGTAGGCTTTATTTAGGAACCTGATGGTAACAAAATTACTGGAAAATTCTTTAAGAGAAATTTTATCTTTAAGAATATGTTTAAGAATGTCCAGAACCAAAGCAAAAACATGCTTATCAACATGGTCAGCAGTTTCATTCCAGAATTTGAAAAAACATTTAAGGACAGAGTGCTTGAAGGACTTGAGAATTTTGTAAGTATTTTTAACAAAATTAGTGCCTGTTTTAAAGCTTTCCAGAGTTTTTAGCAAGTTAGCAAAATCAACTTTGCTTGATGTGCGAAATAACCTCTGTCCTCTATTACCTCTAGAGCAGCTCTTATTATTAACAAGAAAGAAGAGTTCACGAATTGAAAATTTATGCTGATTATGCTTATTGTCAGATAGAGTGGAATTAAGGCCATAGGGATAAAGAGACTGATGCTGCAAAATTTCAAGGGATTCAGTTTCTAGCCGAGCATAGAGGTCAGGAATAATATGTAGTACCTCTATTTTCACTTTGTCAAAACCATGAGTATGGAAATGCTCTAATTCAAAGGTAGAGTACTGGTTGGCGTTTGTGGAGGGGTTCACTCCTGAATTAGAGAACTTGTTTACTAGAGACCTGTGACCATTAATCCTAAGATGAAGAGGATTTTTACTTTGGCCAATATAGCTAAGGTTGCAGACAGTACAGGTGAGCTTATAGATGGTATTGTAGGCTTTGCAAAACTTGTTGGAGCAATTATCCTCAACAGAAGAATACAGGTTAGGATCTGCAGATTTACATGTCAAACAACGTTTGTCATTTCATAACTTTAGATTACCTTTGCCAGCGAGTTCATACACTATGGGAAAGGGTGCTAGCCTAACCGAGCGGGAGGACTTAAAATATCTGAGCTGACCTCCAATCCATTCATCGTCCTTAGAACTCCACTTGGGCCAAAACATACAAATTCTGAGCAAACCAACTAGGAAAAACTTTTTAGAAATAAGCAGTCCAAGAAAAGACCAAACTCGAGTATAAACTACACTCCAAAAAGCTGCATCCAAAACATACTAAAAAGAAAAATTAGAAAATGAAAAAAAAAACCTCAAGTGAAAAAAATAGTAATAAAAAAAATATAAATAATAATAATAATAAAACATTTCAACTAGAATTTGCGCATGAGCTGCTAAATAATAAATTGAAATTAGTTACTTAAGAGCAAAACTGAAGACTAAGGAAAAAATTTTAGAATTTAAAACGAAGGGTGCAAAATAGCCTGAAAATCAAAACGCGCAACGCAGCAGTTTTGAAAATTCAGAATCCACATTCTATAAAGAAGATACCTAAGCAAAAAAATACATATATAATTTTGACTCACACCTAATACAACATAGAAAAGGTTATGTATCTACCTGTGTGAGTAAAAGGAGAAAAGATAAAAAAATAAAATAAAACAACTGAATGTAGAAGGTGTCGAGAATACTGAGCCTTGGCTTTATCAAGGACCAGCAAAAACTCTGCATTTTCTCACTTCCACAAAGACCTAGTTGGAAATGGGTTTCTGCAAGGCCATAGATGCAAGTAACATTCCCACCTAAAATAGTTTAAAAAATATATATATAAGTCATGTCCTCCGTAGAGTAGCATGACCTAGCACTAGTTAACAATTTCGCTTGCATCCATTAACCTTCATGGCCCGACCCATGCTCTTCATCTGTTACTATTAAACAGAGAGAAGAAGATTAAAGAGAACTCAAGCTGTGAGAGTGACATAATAAATAGAAATGATTTTCAGCTATAACGAAATTCCAAGTTCGTTTGAGAGAGAATTTAAACCTGAAAAACAATGCAAAAGAAATCCAAATTTTACATTGCAATTAAAAAGGAAATGTTAATTTATAACGAACAGATTTTTGAAAGAAAACTTGAGTCTAAAACCCCCTACTCTACAACTTATGACAGCACGAAAACGAGAATAAGTTAAAGATAATAATTAACTAAAGAAAACTTTGTGAAAGTTATATACCTTAAACAGTTAGTTGCAATATGTACAAAGTATTTCAGCAGTGCTTTAAGTGCATAATTAATTAGTTATTAAGAACTTAACTACTTTGAAAAAACAGCGCATAGACAGCGCATAGAAAAGGAACAAGCTTAGCCTTCCTCTGTTCCTAGGTACCCCAAAAGACGCTCAAAGTTACAAAGAAAAGTAAGAGTTAAAACCCGCATAAATGTTAACAGACAAACCAATGCTTAAAAGCTGAAAAGCTAAAAAACGACAGAGAAAAGGTACATAAAGTACAAACATTGAACTTATAAAACCTAGAACCCAAAACAAGGAAGAGAGCTTACCTCTTGTGTGACAAAAACTTTTCTCCTTACAAGAGGAGAACATGGCTGACCCCTTCCGCCACTCCCTAGACGCTGGGGGGCAGTGAGGGTGGGGCTGATGGCCTCCTCATACAGCAAGAAACCAACGCGCGGAGATTTTAACCAGAGAAAAAATATATAAAATTAAGACTGTGGATCTGTATGATCAGAATGAGCAGAATTAACTCTCCAGAATACATGAGAAATATTATAAAATACACGAGCAGTTTATTTAATAATCTTTGCATGTATTAAATCACCTTAGTGAGCTTCTATAGATTAATCAGAATCTTATTAATTTTAATGTTGGTTTTACTATTTTTAGTATAGCTATCCTAGTAATGAATAACTAGTTTTCTTTTTTATTTGTTTTTATTTTCTTTTATAAACAGATTTTTAAGCTTTTTTGTGATTTTGTTTATATTATTTAATTTTTTGTTTTAATAGGACCGTCATATCCATAGCACTAAGGTTCCTTTAGGTAGTTAATAGGCATCCTCTAGCCAACTTCCTTACGGCTTTGATTGGTCAGAATCATATTATTAACTGTGTAGAAAATTAAAGCAGATCTGCCAACCTTACTCTATTATTCAGAATAATTTTTCTTAAAGTTCTTTTGATGAAAGAAGAAGGAATTTCGTTCTCTAGAAAACTTTCTAATAGTATATTAATGTGGTAATTGAAATCCAAATTGTTGCTGCAAATTCTTGAAATTCTTAGGACCTGAGAAATTAGTACATTCTCAATTACTTTGGTTGAAATGTTATTATTCCAGTGTAGATATTTAATTACTTTGAAAGGAAAATTAACTCTTTTATCAAAGAGGCTAATAGATGGGTTACCTCTGTTGAGCTTAATGCTTAAGTCTAGGAACTCAAGTTCCTGATTACTGTGGTTGGTTTTACATAAGTTAAGAGAGCTAGGATAGATATTATCAAAATCACTCTCTATAACTTCTGAATTATTGATACACAGCAGATCATCAATATATCTAAAAGTGTAAAGGTAGTTATCTGAGCAGGTGGGGTGATTTTTAATGAATTTATATTCCTTAAAGAACAGGAATAGATTAGCGATATTTGTGGACGTTGATGTTCCCATTGGAATACCGTTCACTTGCTTATAGAGAGTATTATTATATAAGATATGGTTATTTTTTATGCAGCAATTGAGATAAGAGTTCCAAGTTCCTACATCAACAAATTGGTTAAGTTTAAATTCTGCATACAGCTCTTTAAAGGTAGTGATTATATCTGATAGAGGCAGATTAGTATATAGGTTTTCAAAATCATAACTATTAATATCTAGGGGACAAACTTTGAGTATAGTAGAAATTACTTCTGCATTATTATTAATTAGCCAAAAATCTCTGTACATCAAGTTAGAACAGTTTCTAATGTGTTTCAAAACCTTCTTTAAGACATCTTCAAAAGCAAGATCTATTTTCTTTTTATGACTTCTTACTCCACTAGCTATGAACCTGAACTTTACAGGATCCTTATGAAACTTAACCGTTGCAAAAAGAAATGGAAATTCAGGCCCATATCTTCTAGTTTGTGGAATTTTAAGTTTCTTGAAGAATGCCTTAAACCGATTTTCTAACTGCTTGGTAGAATAACTTACGGGCTCGTATGTTACTCTATTATTGAGTTCCATAGTTAACAATTCAAAATAGAACTTCTTACAGATAATTGCAAAATTATTGCTAGCTTTATCCGTAGTGGTAAAAATAAATTGGTCTTGTAGTTTGGAGAGTGACCTTTTAGCTTCTCCAGAGAAAAAGAGATTTCTGTCGAAACAAAAGTCCAGACCTGCCAACTCACCGGTGAAGCTATTGATTATATTATATTTCCATTCTGCGAAGGCCTCAATAGGCTGATTGTACGTTAAACTGGTTTTTACGATGTACTTATTTACATCTTGAGTGAAGCTCTCAAGAATCCTTTCTTTGGAAATTGTGAAGGAAGGTCTGAAATTAGAGCCATACTCTAATAAATTCCTAAGCTTTTCATTTTCAACATAACTCAAGTTTCCGGTGATAATATGGTTGTAATTCTTATCATAGTGAACTGTTTCTTTATGTTCATCACAAGAACAAGTAGTAATTACAGGAATGTAGCTCGAAGAGTTAAGTTTGTAGTTTTTAACTATTGACCCTAAGGTCTTAACATATTTAAAACTTACAATAGACTGGTGCCTGTGGATGGGAAAAAAAATTGCATTATTGTAGAACAGCTTCCTTACATTGAGATTATCGTAGGCTTTATTTAGGAACCTGATGGTAACAAAATTACTGGAAAATTCTTTAAGAGAAATTTTATCTTTAAGAATATGTTTAAGAATGTCCAGAACCAAAGCAAAAACATGCTTATCAACATGGTCAGCAGTTTCATTCCAGAATTTGAAAAAACATTTAAGGACAGAGTGCTTGAAGGACTTGAGAATTTTGTAAGTATTTTTAACAAAATTAGTGCCTGTTTTAAAGCTTTCCAGAGTTTTTAGCAAGTTAGCAAAATCAACTTTGCTTGATGTGCGAAATAACCTCTGTCCTCTATTACCTCTAGAGCAGCTCTTATTATTAACAAGAAAGAAGAGTTCACGAATTGAAAATTTATGCTGATTATGCTTATTGTCAGATAGAGTGGAATTAAGGCCATAGGGATAAAGAGACTGATGCTGCAAAATTTCAAGGGATTCAGTTTCTAGCCGAGCATAGAGGTCAGGAATAATATGTAGTACCTCTATTTTCACTTTGTCAAAACCATGAGTATGGAAATGCTCTAATTCAAAGGTAGAGTACTGGTTGGCGTTTGTGGAGGGGTTCACTCCTGAATTAGAGAACTTGTTTACTAGAGACCTGTGACCATTAATCCTAAGATGAAGAGGATTTTTACTTTGGCCAATATAGCTAAGGTTGCAGACAGTACAGGTGAGCTTATAGATGGTATTGTAGGCTTTGCAAAACTTGTTGGAGCAATTATCCTCAACAGAAGAATACAGGTTAGGATCTGCAGATTTACATGTCAAACAACGTTTGTCATTTCATAACTTTAGATTACCTTTGCCAGCGAGTTCATACACTATGGGAAAGGGTGCTAGCCTAACCGAGCGGGAGGACTTAAAATATCTGAGCTGACCTCCAATCCATTCATCGTCCTTAGAACTCCACTTGGGCCAAAACATACAAATTCTGAGCAAACCAACTAGGAAAAACTTTTTAGAAATAAGCAGTCCAAGAAAAGACCAAACTCGAGTATAAACTACACTCCAAAAAGCTGCATCCAAAACATACTAAAAAGAAAAATTAGAAAATGAAAAAAAAACCTCAAGTGAAAAAAATAGTAATAAAAAAAATATAAATAATAATAATAATAAAACATTTCAACTAGAATTTGCGCATGAGCTGCTAAATAATAAATTGAAATTAGTTACTTAAGAGCAAAACTGAAGACTAAGGAAAAAATTTTAGAATTTAAAACGAAGGGTGCAAAATAACCTGAAAATCAAAACGCGCAACGCAGCAGTTTTGAAAATTCAGAATTCACATTCTATAAAGAAGATACCTAAGCAAAAAAATACATATATAATTTTGACTCACACCTAATACAACATAGAAAAGGTTATGTATCTACCTGTGTGAGTAAAAGGAGAAAAGATAAAAAAATAAAATAAAACAACTGAATGTAGAAGGTGTCGAGAATACTGAGCCTTGGCTTTATCAAGGACCAGCAAAAACTCTGCATTTTCTCACTTCCACAAAGACCTAGTTGGAAATGGGTTTCTGCAAGGCCATAGATGCAAGTAACATTCCCACCTAAAATAGTTTAAAAATATATATATAAGTCATGTCCTCCGTAGAGTAGCATGACCTAGCACTAGTTAACAATTTCGCTTGCATCCATTAACCTTCATGGCCCGACCCATGCTCTTCATCTGTTACTATTAAACAGAGAGAAGAAGATTAAAGAGAACTCAAGCTGTGAGAGTGACATAATAAATAGAAATGATTTTCAGCTATAACGAAATTCCAAGTTCGTTTGAGAGAGAATTTAAACCTGAAAAACAATGCAAAAGAAATCCAAATTTTACATTGCAATTAAAAAAGGAAATGTTAATTTATAACGAACAGATTTTTGAAAGAAAACTTGAGTCTAAAACCCCCTACTCTACAACTTATGACAGCACGAAAACGAGAATAAGTTAAAGATAATAATTAACTAAAGAAAACTTTGTGAAAGTTATATACCTTAAACAGTTAGTTGCAATATGTACAAAGTATTTCAGCAGTGCTTTAAGTGCATAATTAATTAGTTATTAAGAACTTAACTACTTTGAAAAAACAGCGCATAGACAGCGCATAGAAAAGGAACAAGCTTAGCCTTCCTCTGTTCCTAGGTACCCCAAAAGACGCTCAAAGTTACAAAGAAAAGTAAGAGTTAAAACCCGCATAAATGTTAACAGACAAACCAATGCTTAAAAGCTGAAAAGCTAAAAAACGACAGAGAAAAGGTACATAAAGTACAAACATTGAACTTATAAAACCTAGAACCCAAAACAAGGAAGAGAGCTTACCTCTTGTGTGACAAAAACTTTTCTCCTTACAAGAGGAGAACATGGCTGACCCCTTCCGCCACTCCCTAGACGCTGGGGGCAGTGAGGGTGGGGCTGATGGCCTCCTCATACAGCAAGAAACCAACGCGCGGAGATTTTAACCAGAGAAAAAATATATAAAATTAAGACTGTGGATCTGTATGATCAGAATGAGCAGAATTAACTCTCCAGAATACATGAGAAATATTATAAAATACACGAGCAGTTTATTTAATAATCTTTGCATGTATTAAATCACCTTAGTGAGCTTCTATAGATTAATCAGAATCTTATTAATTTTAATGTTGGTTTTACTATTTTTAGTATAGCTATCCTAGTAATGAATAACTAGTTTTCTTTTTTATTTGTTTTTATTTTCTTTTATAAACAGATTTTTAAGCTTTTTTGTGATTTTGTTTATATTATTTAATTTTTTGTTTTAATAGGACCGTCATATCCATAGCACTAAGGTTCCTTTAGGTAGTTAATAGGCATCCTCTAGCCAACTTCCTTACGGCTTTGATTGGTCAGAATCATATTATTAACTGTGTAGAAAATTAAAGCAGATCTGCCAACCTTACTCTATTATTCAGAATAATTTTTCTTAAAGTTCTTTTGATGAAAGAAGAAGGAATTTCGTTCTCTAGAAAACTTTCTAATAGTATATTAATGTGGTAATTGAAATCCAAATTGTTGCTGCAAATTCTTGAAATTCTTAGGACCTGAGAAATTAGTACATTCTCAATTACTTTGGTTGAAATGTTATTATTCCAGTGTAGATATTTAATTACTTTGAAAGGAAAATTAACTCTTTTATCAAAGAGGCTAATAGATGGGTTACCTCTGTTGAGCTTAATGCTTAAGTCTAGGAACTCAAGTTCCTGATTACTGTGGTTGGTTTTACATAAGTTAAGAGAGCTAGGATAGATATTATCAAAATCACTCTCTATAACTTCTGAATTATTGATACACAGCAGATCATCAATATATCTAAAAGTGTAAAGGTAGTTATCTGAGCAGGTGGGGTGATTTTTAATGAATTTATATTCCTTAAAGAACAGGAATAGATTAGCGATATTTGTGGACGTTGATGTTCCCATTGGAATACCGTTCACTTGCTTATAGAGAGTATTATTATATAAGATATGGTTATTTTTTATGCAGCAATTGAGATAAGAGTTCCAAGTTCCTACATCAACAAATTGGTTAAGTTTAAATTCTGCATACAGCTCTTTAAAGGTAGTGATTATATCTGATAGAGGCAGATTAGTATATAGGTTTTCAAAATCATAACTATTAATATCTAGGGGACAAACTTTGAGTATAGTAGAAATTACTTCTGCATTATTATTAATTAGCCAAAAATCTCTGTACATCAAGTTAGAACAGTTTCTAATGTGTTTCAAAACCTTCTTTAAGACATCTTCAAAAGCAAGATCTATTTTCTTTTTATGACTTCTTACTCCACTAGCTATGAACCTGAACTTTACAGGATCCTTATGAAACTTAACCGTTGCAAAAAGAAATGGAAATTCAGGCCCATATCTTCTAGTTTGTGGAATTTTAAGTTTCTTGAAGAATGCCTTAAACCGATTTTCTAACTGCTTGGTAGAATAACTTACGGGCTCGTATGTTACTCTATTATTGAGTTCCATAGTTAACAATTCAAAATAGAACTTCTTACAGATAATTGCAAAATTATTGCTAGCTTTATCCGTAGTGGTAAAAATAAATTGGTCTTGTAGTTTGGAGAGTGACCTTTTAGCTTCTCCAGAGAAAAAGAGATTTCTGTCGAAACAAAAGTCCAGACCTGCCAACTCACCGGTGAAGCTATTGATTATATTATATTTCCATTCTGCGAAGGCCTCAATAGGCTGATTGTACGTTAAACTGGTTTTTACGATGTACTTATTTACATCTTGAGTGAAGCTCTCAAGAATCCTTTCTTTGGAAATTGTGAAGGAAGGTCTGAAATTAGAGCCATACTCTAATAAATTCCTAAGCTTTTCATTTTCAACATAACTCAAGTTTCCGGTGATAATATGGTTGTAATTCTTATCATAGTGAACTGTTTCTTTATGTTCATCACAAGAACAAGTAGTAATTACAGGAATGTAGCTCGAAGAGTTAAGTTTGTAGTTTTTAACTATTGACCCTAAGGTCTTAACATATTTAAAACTTACAATAGACTGGTGCCTGTGGATGGGAAAAAAAATTGCATTATTGTAGAACAGCTTCCTTACATTGAGATTATCGTAGGCTTTATTTAGGAACCTGATGGTAACAAAATTACTGGAAAATTCTTTAAGAGAAATTTTATCTTTAAGAATATGTTTAAGAATGTCCAGAACCAAAGCAAAAACATGCTTATCAACATGGTCAGCAGTTTCATTCCAGAATTTGAAAAAACATTTAAGGACAGAGTGCTTGAAGGACTTGAGAATTTTGTAAGTATTTTTAACAAAATTAGTGCCTGTTTTAAAGCTTTCCAGAGTTTTTAGCAAGTTAGCAAAATCAACTTTGCTTGATGTGCGAAATAACCTCTGTCCTCTATTACCTCTAGAGCAGCTCTTATTATTAACAAGAAAGAAGAGTTCACGAATTGAAAATTTATGCTGATTATGCTTATTGTCAGATAGAGTGGAATTAAGGCCATAGGGATAAAGAGACTGATGCTGCAAAATTTCAAGGGATTCAGTTTCTAGCCGAGCATAGAGGTCAGGAATAATATGTAGTACCTCTATTTTCACTTTGTCAAAACCATGAGTATGGAAATGCTCTAATTCAAAGGTAGAGTACTGGTTGGCGTTTGTGGAGGGGTTCACTCCTGAATTAGAGAACTTGTTTACTAGAGACCTGTGACCATTAATCCTAAGATGAAGAGGATTTTTACTTTGGCCAATATAGCTAAGGTTGCAGACAGTACAGGTGAGCTTATAGATGGTATTGTAGGCTTTGCAAAACTTGTTGGAGCAATTATCCTCAACAGAAGAATACAGGTTAGGATCTGCAGATTTACATGTCAAACAACGTTTGTCATTTCATAACTTTAGATTACCTTTGCCAGCGAGTTCATACACTATGGGAAAGGGTGCTAGCCTAACCGAGCGGGAGGACTTAAAATATCTGAGCTGACCTCCAATCCATTCATCGTCCTTAGAACTCCACTTGGGCCAAAACATACAAATTCTGAGCAAACCAACTAGGAAAAACTTTTAGAAATAAGCAGTCCAAGAAAAGACCAAACTCGAGTATAAACTACACTCCAAAAAGCTGCATCCAAAACATACTAAAAAGAAAAATTAGAAAATGAAAAAAAAACCTCAAGTGAAAAAAATAGTAATAAAAAAATATAAATATAATAATAATAAAACATTTCAACTAGAATTTGCGCATGAGCTGCTAAATAATAAATTGAAATTAGTTACTTAAGAGCAAAACTGAAGACTAAGGAAAAAATTTTAGAATTTAAAACGAAGGGTGCAAAATAACCTGAAAATCAAAACGCGCAACGCAGCAGTTTTGAAAATTCAGAATCCACATTCTATAAAGAAGATACCTAAGCAAAAAAATACATATATAATTTTGACTCACACCTAATACAACATAGAAAAGGTTATGTATCTACCTGTGTGAGTAAAAGGAGAAAAGATAAAAAAATAAAATAAAACAACTGAATGTAGAAGGTGTCGAGAATACTGAGCCTTGGCTTTATCAAGGACCAGCAAAAACTCTGCATTTTCTCACTTCCACAAAGACCTAGTTGGAAATGGGTTTCTGCAAGGCCATAGATGCAAGTAACATTCCCACCTAAAATAGTTTAAAAAATATATATATAAGTCATGTCCTCCGTAGAGTAGCATGACCTAGCACTAGTTAACAATTTCGCTTGCATCCATTAACCTTCATGGCCCGACCCATGCTCTTCATCTGTTACTATTAAACAGAGAGAAGAAGATTAAAGAGAACTCAAGCTGTGAGAGTGACATAATAAATAGAAATGATTTTCAGCTATAACGAAATTCCAAGTTCGTTTGAGAGAGAATTTAAACCTGAAAAACAATGCAAAAGAAATCCAAATTTTACATTGCAATTAAAAAAGGAAATGTTAATTTATAACGAACAGATTTTTGAAAGAAAACTTGAGTCTAAAACCCCCTACTCTACAACTTATGACAGCACGAAAACGAGAATAAGTTAAAGATAATAATTAACTAAAGAAAACTTTGTGAAAGTTATATACCTTAAACAGTTAGTTGCAATATGTACAAAGTATTTCAGCAGTGCTTTAAGTGCATAATTAATTAGTTATTAAGAACTTAACTACTTTGAAAAAACAGCGCATAGACAGCGCATAGAAAAGGAACAAGCTTAGCCTTCCTCTGTTCCTAGGTACCCCAAAAGACGCTCAAAGTTACAAAGAAAAGTAAGAGTTAAAACCCGCATAAATGTTAACAGACAAACCAATGCTTAAAAGCTGAAAAGCTAAAAAACGACAGAGAAAAGGTACATAAAGTACAAACATTGAACTTATAAAACCTAGAACCCAAAACAAGGAAGAGAGCTTACCTCTTGTGTGACAAAAACTTTTCTCCTTACAAGAGGAGAACATGGCTGACCCCTTCCGCCACTCCCTAGACGCTGGGGGCAGTGAGGGTGGGGCTGATGGCCTCCTCATACAGCAAGAAACCAACGCGCGGAGATTTTAACCAGAGAAAAAATATATAAAATTAAGACTGTGGATCTGTATGATCAGAATGAGCAGAATTAACTCTCCAGAATACATGAGAAATATTATAAAATACACGAGCAGTTTATTTAATAATCTTTGCATGTATTAAATCACCTTAGTGAGCTTCTATAGATTAATCAGAATCTTATTAATTTTAATGTTGGTTTTACTATTTTTAGTATAGCTATCCTAGTAATGAATAACTAGTTTTCTTTTTTATTTGTTTTTATTTTCTTTTATAAACAGATTTTTAAGCTTTTTTTGTGATTTTGTTTATATTATTTAATTTTTTGTTTTAATAGGACCGTCATATCCATAGCACTAAGGTTCCTTTAGGTAGTTAATAGGCATCCTCTAGCCAACTTCCTTACGGCTTTGATTGGTCAGAATCATATTATTAACTGTGTAGAAAATTAAAGCAGATCTGCCAACCTTACTCTATTATTCAGAATAATTTTTCTTAAAGTTCTTTTGATGAAAGAAGAAGGAATTTCGTTCTCTAGAAAACTTTCTAATAGTATATTAATGTGGTAATTGAAATCCAAATTGTTGCTGCAAATTCTTGAAATTCTTAGGACCTGAGAAATTAGTACATTCTCAATTACTTTGGTTGAAATGTTATTATTCCAGTGTAGATATTTAATTACTTTGAAAGGAAAATTAACTCTTTTATCAAAGAGGCTAATAGATGGGTTACCTCTGTTGAGCTTAATGCTTAAGTCTAGGAACTCAAGTTCCTGATTACTGTGGTTGGTTTTACATAAGTTAAGAGAGCTAGGATAGATATTATCAAAATCACTCTCTATAACTTCTGAATTATTGATACACAGCAGATCATCAATATATCTAAAAGTGTAAAGGTAGTTATCTGAGCAGGTGGGGTGATTTTTAATGAATTTATATTCCTTAAAGAACAGGAATAGATTAGCGATATTTGTGGACGTTGATGTTCCCATTGGAATACCGTTCACTTGCTTATAGAGAGTATTATTATATAAGATATGGTTATTTTTTATGCAGCAATTGAGATAAGAGTTCCAAGTTCCTACATCAACAAATTGGTTAAGTTTAAATTCTGCATACAGCTCTTTAAAGGTAGTGATTATATCTGATAGAGGCAGATTAGTATATAGGTTTTCAAAATCATAACTATTAATATCTAGGGGACAAACTTTGAGTATAGTAGAAATTACTTCTGCATTATTATTAATTAGCCAAAAATCTCTGTACATCAAGTTAGAACAGTTTCTAATGTGTTTCAAAACCTTCTTTAAGACATCTTCAAAAGCAAGATCTATTTTCTTTTTATGACTTCTTACTCCACTAGCTATGAACCTGAACTTTACAGGATCCTTATGAAACTTAACCGTTGCAAAAAGAAATGGAAATTCAGGCCCATATCTTCTAGTTTGTGGAATTTTAAGTTTCTTGAAGAATGCCTTAAACCGATTTTCTAACTGCTTGGTAGAATAACTTACGGGCTCGTATGTTACTCTATTATTGAGTTCCATAGTTAACAATTCAAAATAGAACTTCTTACAGATAATTGCAAAATTATTGCTAGCTTTATCCGTAGTGGTAAAAATAAATTGGTCTTGTAGTTTGGAGAGTGACCTTTTAGCTTCTCCAGAGAAAAAGAGATTTCTGTCGAAACAAAAGTCCAGACCTGCCAACTCACCGGTGAAGCTATTGATTATATTATATTTCCATTCTGCGAAGGCCTCAATAGGCTGATTGTACGTTAAACTGGTTTTTACGATGTACTTATTTACATCTTGAGTGAAGCTCTCAAGAATCCTTTCTTTGGAAATTGTGAAGGAAGGTCTGAAATTAGAGCCATACTCTAATAAATTCCTAAGCTTTTCATTTTCAACATAACTCAAGTTTCCGGTGATAATATGGTTGTAATTCTTATCATAGTGAACTGTTTCTTTATGTTCATCACAAGAACAAGTAGTAATTACAGGAATGTAGCTCGAAGAGTTAAGTTTGTAGTTTTTAACTATTGACCCTAAGGTCTTAACATATTTAAAACTTACAATAGACTGGTGCCTGTGGATGGGAAAAAAATTGCATTATTGTAGAACAGCTTCCTTACATTGAGATTATCGTAGGCTTTATTTAGGAACCTGATGGTAACAAAATTACTGGAAAATTCTTTAAGAGAAATTTTATCTTTAAGAATATGTTTAAGAATGTCCAGAACCAAAGCAAAAACATGCTTATCAACATGGTCAGCAGTTTCATTCCAGAATTTGAAAAAACATTTAAGGACAGAGTGCTTGAAGGACTTGAGAATTTTGTAAGTATTTTTAACAAAATTAGTGCCTGTTTTAAAGCTTTCCAGAGTTTTTAGCAAGTTAGCAAAATCAACTTTGCTTGATGTGCGAAATAACCTCTGTCCTCTATTACCTCTAGAGCAGCTCTTATTATTAACAAGAAAGAAGAGTTCACGAATTGAAAATTTATGCTGATTATGCTTATTGTCAGATAGAGTGGAATTAAGGCCATAGGGATAAAGAGACTGATGCTGCAAAATTTCAAGGGATTCAGTTTCTAGCCGAGCATAGAGGTCAGGAATAATATGTAGTACCTCTATTTTCACTTTGTCAAAACCATGAGTATGGAAATGCTCTAATTCAAAGGTAGAGTACTGGTTGGCGTTTGTGGAGGGGTTCACTCCTGAATTAGAGAACTTGTTTACTAGAGACCTGTGACCATTAATCCTAAGATGAAGAGGATTTTTACTTTGGCCAATATAGCTAAGGTTGCAGACAGTACAGGTGAGCTTATAGATGGTATTGTAGGCTTTGCAAAACTTGTTGGAGCAATTATCCTCAACAGAAGAATACAGGTTAGGATCTGCAGATTTACATGTCAAACAACGTTTGTCATTTCATAACTTTAGATTACCTTTGCCAGCGAGTTCATACACTATGGGAAAGGGTGCTAGCCTAACCGAGCGGGAGGACTTAAAATATCTGAGCTGACCTCCAATCCATTCATCGTCCTTAGAACTCCACTTGGGCCAAAACATACAAATTCTGAGCAAACCAACTAGGAAAAACTTTTTAGAAATAAGCAGTCCAAGAAAAGACCAAACTCGAGTATAAACTACACTCCAAAAAGCTGCATCCAAAACATACTAAAAAGAAAAATTAGAAAATGAAAAAAAACCTCAAGTGAAAAAAATAGTAATAAAAAAAATATAAATAATAATAATAATAAAACATTTCAACTAGAATTTGCGCATGAGCTGCTAAATAATAAATTGAAATTAGTTACTTAAGAGCAAAACTGAAGACTAAGGAAAAAATTTTAGAATTTAAAACGAAGGGTGCAAAATAACCTGAAAATCAAAACGCGCAACGCAGCAGTTTTGAAAATTCAGAATTCACATTCTATAAAGAAGATACCTAAGCAAAAAAATACATATATAATTTTGACTCACACCTAATACAACATAGAAAAGGTTATGTATCTACCTGTGTGAGTAAAAGGAGAAAAGATAAAAAAATAAAATAAAACAACTGAATGTAGAAGGTGTCGAGAATACTGAGCCTTGGCTTTATCAAGGACCAGCAAAAACTCTGCATTTTCTCACTTCCACAAAGACCTAGTTGGAAATGGGTTTCTGCAAGGCCATAGATGCAAGTAACATTCCCACCTAAAATAGTTTAAAAAATATATATATAAGTCATGTCCTCCGTAGAGTAGCATGACCTAGCACTAGTTAACAATTTCGCTTGCATCCATTAACCTTCATGGCCCGACCCATGCTCTTCATCTGTTACTATTAAACAGAGAGAAGAAGATTAAAGAGAACTCAAGCTGTGAGAGTGACATAATAAATAGAAATGATTTTCAGCTATAACGAAATTCCAAGTTCGTTTGAGAGAGAATTTAAACCTGAAAAACAATGCAAAAGAAATCCAAATTTTACATTGCAATTAAAAAAGGAAATGTTAATTTATAACGAACAGATTTTTGAAAGAAAACTTGAGTCTAAAACCCCCTACTCTACAACTTATGACAGCACGAAAACGAGAATAAGTTAAAGATAATAATTAACTAAAGAAAACTTTGTGAAAGTTATATACCTTAAACAGTTAGTTGCAATATGTACAAAGTATTTCAGCAGTGCTTTAAGTGCATAATTAATTAGTTATTAAGAACTTAACTACTTTGAAAAAACAGCGCATAGACAGCGCATAGAAAAGGAACAAGCTTAGCCTTCCTCTGTTCCTAGGTACCCCAAAAGACGCTCAAAGTTACAAAGAAAAGTAAGAGTTAAAACCCGCATAAATGTTAACAGACAAACCAATGCTTAAAAGCTGAAAAGCTAAAAAACGACAGAGAAAAGGTACATAAAGTACAAACATTGAACTTATAAAACCTAGAACCCAAAACAAGGAAGAGAGCTTACCTCTTGTGTGACAAAAACTTTTCTCCTTACAAGAGGAGAACATGGCTGACCCCTTCCGCCACTCCCTAGACGCTGGGGGCAGTGAGGGTGGGGCTGATGGCCTCCTCATACAGCAAGAAACCAACGCGCGGAGATTTTAACCAGAGAAAAAATATATAAAATTAAGACTGTGGATCTGTATGATCAGAATGAGCAGAATTAACTCTCCAGAATACATGAGAAATATTATAAAATACACGAGCAGTTTATTTAATAATCTTTGCATGTATTAAATCACCTTAGTGAGCTTCTATAGATTAATCAGAATCTTATTAATTTTAATGTTGGTTTTACTATTTTTAGTATAGCTATCCTAGTAATGAATAACTAGTTTTCTTTTTTATTTGTTTTTATTTTCTTTTATAAACAGATTTTTAAGCTTTTTTTGTGATTTTGTTTATATTATTTAATTTTTTGTTTTAATAGGACCGTCATATCCATAGCACTAAGGTTCCTTTAGGTAGTTAATAGGCATCCTCTAGCCAACTTCCTTACGGCTTTGATTGGTCAGAATCATATTATTAACTGTGTAGAAAATTAAAGCAGATCTGCCAACCTTACTCTATTATTCAGAATAATTTTTCTTAAAGTTCTTTTGATGAAAGAAGAAGGAATTTCGTTCTCTAGAAAACTTTCTAATAGTATATTAATGTGGTAATTGAAATCCAAATTGTTGCTGCAAATTCTTGAAATTCTTAGGACCTGAGAAATTAGTACATTCTCAATTACTTTGGTTGAAATGTTATTATTCCAGTGTAGATATTTAATTACTTTGAAAGGAAAATTAACTCTTTTATCAAAGAGGCTAATAGATGGGTTACCTCTGTTGAGCTTAATGCTTAAGTCTAGGAACTCAAGTTCCTGATTACTGTGGTTGGTTTTACATAAGTTAAGAGAGCTAGGATAGATATTATCAAAATCACTCTCTATAACTTCTGAATTATTGATACACAGCAGATCATCAATATATCTAAAAGTGTAAAGGTAGTTATCTGAGCAGGTGGGGTGATTTTTAATGAATTTATATTCCTTAAAGAACAGGAATAGATTAGCGATATTTGTGGACGTTGATGTTCCCATTGGAATACCGTTCACTTGCTTATAGAGAGTATTATTATATAAGATATGGTTATTTTTTATGCAGCAATTGAGATAAGAGTTCCAAGTTCCTACATCAACAAATTGGTTAAGTTTAAATTCTGCATACAGCTCTTTAAAGGTAGTGATTATATCTGATAGAGGCAGATTAGTATATAGGTTTTCAAAATCATAACTATTAATATCTAGGGGACAAACTTTGAGTATAGTAGAAATTACTTCTGCATTATTATTAATTAGCCAAAAATCTCTGTACATCAAGTTAGAACAGTTTCTAATGTGTTTCAAAACCTTCTTTAAGACATCTTCAAAAGCAAGATCTATTTTCTTTTTATGACTTCTTACTCCACTAGCTATGAACCTGAACTTTACAGGATCCTTATGAAACTTAACCGTTGCAAAAAGAAATGGAAATTCAGGCCCATATCTTCTAGTTTGTGGAATTTTAAGTTTCTTGAAGAATGCCTTAAACCGATTTTCTAACTGCTTGGTAGAATAACTTACGGGCTCGTATGTTACTCTATTATTGAGTTCCATAGTTAACAATTCAAAATAGAACTTCTTACAGATAATTGCAAAATTATTGCTAGCTTTATCCGTAGTGGTAAAAATAAATTGGTCTTGTAGTTTGGAGAGTGACCTTTTAGCTTCTCCAGAGAAAAAGAGATTTCTGTCGAAACAAAAGTCCAGACCTGCCAACTCACCGGTGAAGCTATTGATTATATTATATTTCCATTCTGCGAAGGCCTCAATAGGCTGATTGTACGTTAAACTGGTTTTTACGATGTACTTATTTACATCTTGAGTGAAGCTCTCAAGAATCCTTTCTTTGGAAATTGTGAAGGAAGGTCTGAAATTAGAGCCATACTCTAATAAATTCCTAAGCTTTTCATTTTCAACATAACTCAAGTTTCCGGTGATAATATGGTTGTAATTCTTATCATAGTGAACTGTTTCTTTATGTTCATCACAAGAACAAGTAGTAATTACAGGAATGTAGCTCGAAGAGTTAAGTTTGTAGTTTTTAACTATTGACCCTAAGGTCTTAACATATTTAAAACTTACAATAGACTGGTGCCTGTGGATGGGAAAAAAATTGCATTATTGTAGAACAGCTTCCTTACATTGAGATTATCGTAGGCTTTATTTAGGAACCTGATGGTAACAAAATTACTGGAAAATTCTTTAAGAGAAATTTTATCTTTAAGAATATGTTTAAGAATGTCCAGAACCAAAGCAAAAACATGCTTATCAACATGGTCAGCAGTTTCATTCCAGAATTTGAAAAAACATTTAAGGACAGAGTGCTTGAAGGACTTGAGAATTTTGTAAGTATTTTTAACAAAATTAGTGCCTGTTTTAAAGCTTTCCAGAGTTTTTAGCAAGTTAGCAAAATCAACTTTGCTTGATGTGCGAAATAACCTCTGTCCTCTATTACCTCTAGAGCAGCTCTTATTATTAACAAGAAAGAAGAGTTCACGAATTGAAAATTTATGCTGATTATGCTTATTGTCAGATAGAGTGGAATTAAGGCCATAGGGATAAAGAGACTGATGCTGCAAAATTTCAAGGGATTCAGTTTCTAGCCGAGCATAGAGGTCAGGAATAATATGTAGTACCTCTATTTTCACTTTGTCAAAACCATGAGTATGGAAATGCTCTAATTCAAAGGTGGAGTACTGGTTGGCGTTTGTGGAGGGGTTCACTCCTGAATTAGAGAACTTGTTTACTAGAGACCTGTGACCATTAATCCTAAGATGAAGAGGA
The DNA here is from genome assembly GCA_039090855.1 of Macrothele yani. NCBI lineage: Eukaryota > Metazoa > Arthropoda > Arachnida > Araneae > Macrothelidae > Macrothele > Macrothele yani. The sequence goes on from CM077011.1 coordinate 36,236,147, forward strand.
TTTTTACTTTGGCCAATATAGCTAAGGTTGCAGACAGTACAGGTGAGCTTATAGATGGTATTGTAGGCTTTGCAAAACTTGTTGGAGCAATTATCCTCAACAGAAGAATACAGGTTAGGATCTGCAGATTTACATGTCAAACAACGTTTGTCATTTCATAACTTTAGATTACCTTTGCCAGCGAGTTCATACACTATGGGAAAGGGTGCTAGCCTAACCGAGCGGGAGGACTTAAAATATCTGAGCTGACCTCCAATCCATTCATCGTCCTTAGAACTCCACTTGGGCCAAAACATACAAATTCTGAGCAAACCAACTAGGAAAAACTTTTTAGAAATAAGCAGTCCAAGAAAAGACCAAACTCGAGTATAAACTACACTCCAAAAAGCTGCATCCAAAACATACTAAAAAGAAAAATTAGAAAATGAAAAAAACCTCAAGTGAAAAAAATAGTAATAAAAAAAATATAAATATAATAATAATAAAACATTTCAACTAGAATTTGCGCATGAGCTGCTAAATAATAAATTGAAATTAGTTACTTAAGAGCAAAACTGAAGACTAAGGAAAAAATTTTAGAATTTAAAACGAAGGGTGCAAAATAGCCTGAAAATCAAAACGCGCAACGCAGCAGTTTTGAAAATTCAGAATCCACATTCTATAAAGAAGATACCTAAGCAAAAAAATACATATATAATTTTGACTCACACCTAATACAACATAGAAAAGGTTATGTATCTACCTGTGTGAGTAAAAGGAGAAAAGATAAAAAAATAAAATAAAACAACTGAATGTAGAAGGTGTCGAGAATACTGAGCCTTGGCTTTATCAAGGACCAGCAAAAACTCTGCATTTTCTCACTTCCACAAAGACCTAGTTGGAAATGGGTTTCTGCAAGGCCATAGATGCAAGTAACATTCCCACCTAAAATAGTTTAAAAAATATATATATAAGTCATGTCCTCCGTAGAGTAGCATGACCTAGCACTAGTTAACAATTTCGCTTGCATCCATTAACCTTCATGGCCCGACCCATGCTCTTCATCTGTTACTATTAAACAGAGAGAAGAAGATTAAAGAGAACTCAAGCTGTGAGAGTGACATAATAAATAGAAATGATTTTCAGCTATAACGAAATTCCAAGTTCGTTTGAGAGAGAATTTAAACCTGAAAAACAATGCAAAAGAAATCCAAATTTTACATTGCAATTAAAAAAGGAAATGTTAATTTATAACGAACAGATTTTTGAAAGAAAACTTGAGTCTAAAACCCCCTACTCTACAACTTATGACAGCACGAAAACGAGAATAAGTTAAAGATAATAATTAACTAAAGAAAACTTTGTGAAAGTTATATACCTTAAACAGTTAGTTGCAATATGTACAAAGTATTTCAGCAGTGCTTTAAGTGCATAATTAATTAGTTATTAAGAACTTAACTACTTTGAAAAAACAGCGCATAGACAGCGCATAGAAAAGGAACAAGCTTAGCCTTCCTCTGTTCCTAGGTACCCCAAAAGACGCTCAAAGTTACAAAGAAAAGTAAGAGTTAAAACCCGCATAAATGTTATCAGACAAACCAATGCTTAAAAGCTGAAAAGCTAAAAAACGACAGAGAAAAGGTACATAAAGTACAAACATTGAACTTATAAAACCTAGAACCCAAAACAAGGAAGAGAGCTTACCTCTTGTGTGACAAAAACTTTTCTCCTTACAAGAGGAGAACATGGCTGACCCCTTCCGCCACTCCCTAGACGCTGGGGGGCAGTGAGGGTGGGGCTGATGGCCTCCTCATACAGCAAGAAACCAACGCGCGGAGATTTTAACCAGAGAAAAAATATATAAAATTAAGACTGTGGATCTGTATGATCAGAATGAGCAGAATTAACTCTCCAGAATACATGAGAAATATTATAAAATACACGAGCAGTTTATTTAATAATCTTTGCATGTATTAAATCACCTTAGTGAGCTTCTATAGATTAATCAGAATCTTATTAATTTTAATGTTGGTTTTACTATTTTTAGTATAGCTATCCTAGTAATGAATAACTAGTTTTCTTTTTATTTGTTTTTATTTTCTTTTATAAACAGATTTTTAAGCTTTTTTTGTGATTTTGTTTATATTATTTAATTTTTTGTTTTAATAGGACCGTCATATCCATAGCACTAAGGTTCCTTTAGGTAGTTAATAGGCATCCTCTAGCCAACTTCCTTACGGCTTTGATTGGTCAGAATCATATTATTAACTGTGTAGAAAATTAAAGCAGATCTGCCAACCTTACTCTATTATTCAGAATAATTTTTCTTAAAGTTCTTTTGATGAAAGAAGAAGGAATTTCGTTCTCTAGAAAACTTTCTAATAGTATATTAATGTGGTAATTGAAATCCAAATTGTTGCTGCAAATTCTTGAAATTCTTAGGACCTGAGAAATTAGTACATTCTCAATTACTTTGGTTGAAATGTTATTATTCCAGTGTAGATATTTAATTACTTTGAAAGGAAAATTAACTCTTTTATCAAAGAGGCTAATAGATGGGTTACCTCTGTTGAGCTTAATGCTTAAGTCTAGGAACTCAAGTTCCTGATTACTGTGGTTGGTTTTACATAAGTTAAGAGAGCTAGGATAGATATTATCAAAATCACTCTCTATAACTTCTGAATTATTGATACACAGCAGATCATCAATATATCTAAAAGTGTAAAGGTAGTTATCTGAGCAGGTGGGGTGATTTTTAATGAATTTATATTCCTTAAAGAACAGGAATAGATTAGCGATATTTGTGGACGTTGATGTTCCCATTGGAATACCGTTCACTTGCTTATAGAGAGTATTATTATATAAGATATGGTTATTTTTTATGCAGCAATTGAGATAAGAGTTCCAAGTTCCTACATCAACAAATTGGTTAAGTTTAAATTCTGCATACAGCTCTTTAAAGGTAGTGATTATATCTGATAGAGGCAGATTAGTATATAGGTTTTCAAAATCATAACTATTAATATCTAGGGGACAAACTTTGAGTATAGTAGAAATTACTTCTGCATTATTATTAATTAGCCAAAAATCTCTGTACATCAAGTTAGAACAGTTTCTAATGTGTTTCAAAACCTTCTTTAAGACATCTTCAAAAGCAAGATCTATTTTCTTTTTATGACTTCTTACTCCACTAGCTATGAACCTGAACTTTACAGGATCCTTATGAAACTTAACCGTTGCAAAAAGAAATGGAAATTCAGGCCCATATCTTCTAGTTTGTGGAATTTTAAGTTTCTTGAAGAATGCCTTAAACCGATTTTCTAACTGCTTGGTAGAATAACTTACGGGCTCGTATGTTACTCTATTATTGAGTTCCATAGTTAACAATTCAAAATAGAACTTCTTACAGATAATTGCAAAATTATTGCTAGCTTTATCCGTAGTGGTAAAAATAAATTGGTCTTGTAGTTTGGAGAGTGACCTTTTAGCTTCTCCAGAGAAAAAGAGATTTCTGTCGAAACAAAAGTCCAGACCTGCCAACTCACCGGTGAAGCTATTGATTATATTATATTTCCATTCTGCGAAGGCCTCAATAGGCTGATTGTACGTTAAACTGGTTTTTACGATGTACTTATTTACATCTTGAGTGAAGCTCTCAAGAATCCTTTCTTTGGAAATTGTGAAGGAAGGTCTGAAATTAGAGCCATACTCTAATAAATTCCTAAGCTTTTCATTTTCAACATAACTCAAGTTTCCGGTGATAATATGGTTGTAATTCTTATCATAGTGAACTGTTTCTTTATGTTCATCACAAGAACAAGTAGTAATTACAGGTATGTAGCTCGAAGAGTTAAGTTTGTAGTTTTTAACTATTGACCCTAAGGTCTTAACATATTTAAAACTTACAATAGACTGGTGCCTGTGGATGGGAAAAAAAATTGCATTATTGTAGAACAGCTTCCTTACATTGAGATTATCGTAGGCTTTATTTAGGAACCTGATGGTAACAAAATTACTGGAAAATTCTTTAAGAGAAATTTTATCTTTAAGAATATGTTTAAGAATGTCCAGAACCAAAGCAAAAACATGCTTATCAACATGGTCAGCAGTTTCATTCCAGAATTTGAAAAAACATTTAAGGACAGAGTGCTTGAAGGACTTGAGAATTTTGTAAGTATTTTTAACAAAACTAGTGCCTGTTTTAAAGCTTTCCAGAGTTTTTAGCAAGTTAGCAAAATCAACTTTGCTTGATGTGCGAAATAACCTCTGTCCTCTATTACCTCTAGAGCAGCTCTTATTATTAACAAGAAAGAAGAGTTCACGAATTGAAAATTTATGCTGATTATGCTTATTGTCAGATAGAGTGGAATTAAGGCCATAGGGATAAAGAGACTGATGCTGCAAAATTTCAAGGGATTCAGTTTCTAGCCGAGCATAGAGGTCAGGAATAATATGTAGTACCTCTATTTTCACTTTGTCAAAACCATGAGTATGGAAATGCTCTAATTCAAAGGTAGAGTACTGGTTGGCGTTTGTGGAGGGGTTCACTCCTGAATTAGAGAACTTGTTTACTAGAGACCTGTGACCATTAATCCTAAGATGAAGAGGATTTTTACTTTGGCCAATATAGCTAAGGTTGCAGACAGTACAGGTGAGCTTATAGATGGTATTGTAGGCTTTGCAAAACTTGTTGGAGCAATTATCCTCAACAGAAGAATACAGGTTAGGATCTGCAGATTTACATGTCAAACAACGTTTGTCATTTCATAACTTTAGATTACCTTTGCCAGCGAGTTCATACACTATGGGAAAGGGTGCTAGCCTAACCGAGCGGGAGGACTTAAAATATCTGAGCTGACCTCCAATGAAATTCGAAAGTATGTGGGAGGGACATGGAGGAGACTGGCACAAGACAGGCCGTTGTGGAAGAAACTTGGGGAGACCTTCATCCAGCAGTGGATTGATAATGGTTGATGATACACACACACGAGGGTTGTACAGAAAGTAATGCAAAAGTGGACATAACTTTTTATTAACAGACTGAGGTCATTCAAATTGAAAATGTTGATAGAGGAACTCTTCCTTTATAGTAACGCTTCTTCTTCATTGCATGTAAATAATGGATTCCAAGCAGAAGCAAGTGCAATCATTGAGTTCTTAATGACAGAAGGGTGCAGACTGTCTGACATCCACAGAAGTCTACAGAATGTTTACAGAGATGACACCATTGACAATTAAGCAATGTGCACAGATAGATGAAGTTTAAAAAAAGAAAACCAGCATTGAAGTCAAACCATGCAGTGGAAGACCATCATCTGCGACCATTGACATGAATCGTCGGCGAGTGGATGAACCCATATGTAAGCACTGGAAGGATGCATTGATCAAACACTTTTCTTTTAAGGCATAATGGCTTATTGCTCTTGAAAATTATACTGTTTTTTCCAAAAGCTCACCAGGCAAGTTTTATATGCCGATTAATTTCTTCATCAATGTGACCCTCACTTGATACCTGCTGTCCAAGATATTTCCATCAATCGATAAATCTTCATTTCTTGTAAAAGCACTGTACATCACTTTTGTCTTCTGAAAGTTCATTTTTAATTCCACTTCTTTACTCTTGTCAACAAGTTCTTGGATCATACTCTGCAGCTCTGATGGGGTAGTTGCAAAAATGACTATGTCATCAGCAAAACGAAGGTGAGTTAGATAATCTCCATTAATCTTTATCCCTTTGTTTTCCCATTTCAGTGATTCAAAGACATTTTCCAATGTGGCATTAAAGCGCTTGGAAGATATGGTGTCACCTTGTCTTACTCCCTTTCCAATTTTTATGGGGCTGTATAAGTATTCTCAAATAGCCGAATCTTTGCACTTGCATTTTCATAGATGTTATTAATAATATTCATGAATGCATCTTCAATACCGCAGGATTTCAAAGCCATTGTAACTGCTGATGGTTTCACCGAATCAAAGGCCTTTTCATAATTGATAAAAGCCATTCATGGAAGTTCATATTCCCTCGCTCTTTCAATTAGTTCTCTCAGTACGTGGATATGTATAGTGCTGTAGCCACTTCTAAATCCAGCTTGTTCTCTCAGTTGAGCCATGTCCAGTGTCCCTTTCAAGCGGTGTGAAAGAACTTTAGTGAAGATTTTATAAACCACTGATAGGAGGCTGATAGGTCTGTAGTTCCTGAGATCCTCAATGTCACCTTTTTTTATGTAGCAGGATCATTGTAGCTTTGTTCCAATCCTCAGGAATCTTCCCTTCATTAAGGCATCGAGTGAAAACTTGGGCGATTACTGTTTCAATTTCTTCACTTGCTTCTTGTATGATGTCTACGGTAATTCCATCTTCTCCTGGAGCTTTTCCTCATTTCATGTTCTGTTCTTGATTGCATGTGCAACTTCTGCTGGAAGGACTGGAAGAACTCTGGTACCTTTTGTAATGTCTGGAGTATATGTATCATCCCTTTCATATAGTTTTGAGTAGAAATCTTTCACTCTTGTCAAAATTTCACCTCTATTTCTTGTTACAGAACCATCTTCTCTTCTCAGAGCCATAATCTGTTTTCTTCCCTTACTCAGATGTCCCTTTGCTCTCTTCAGGCTTTGGTTGTTTTCAATTTCTTTTCTCACTAGTTCACAGTTGAATATCCTTACATCTTCAGTGATACTTTTTTGTACCGTCTTGCATAGCTTTATATATTCCACTTTGGAAGTCACATCTCCTTTAGTTTTCCTCATCTCTCTTCTTTTTTGCATCAGAATTTGGGTTTTTTCTGACAATTTGTTTGTATGCAACTTGTTCTTAGTACCAGCTATTTTTGTTGCTGTTTCCATAAGAGCCTTGGTCAGGTTTCTATTAACTTCAGAGATGTCCACTTCTTCCGACGTTAGACCTTCTAGAGAAGAGAATCTGTTCCTTAGTTCCAATTTGAAAGTATTATGATGTTTTTTAAGGTTGGTCATGTCAATACACTTTATTTGTTTTATGAGCTTGCCTCGCTCGAGTTTAGCATCGAGGTGCAGCACCTCTGGTTTATCTTGCATTGTACCATCCTATGGCCACTACCTGTGTTGAACTTGTTTAGCACACTGCAGTCTTCCATGACAAATTTCTTGTTACCCATAATAGAATCAATTGCACTTATCAATCCATTGGGATGCCTCCATGTCCATGTCCATTTCCTTTGAAGCTTTTTCTTGAAAAAGGAGTTCATTATGAAAAACCCTTCTGCTTCTGCAAACTCTACGAGAGTATTTCCCAGCTGGTTTCTGTTGCCGTGACCAAATTTACCTACTGAAGTTTCGTTCTGTTGCAGGTGCCCTATTTTCTCATTGAAATCTCCCATAATGACCTTCAAGTGCTGCTTGCCTTTATTATTTAGATGACGAATTTCCTCATAAAATTCTTCAATCTCTTCTTCAGCGTGACTTGTGGGTGCATAAGCTTGAATAATCTGAGCCTGGTTTGGATAACAAGTCGTACAGCTGTGTCAGAGGAACTTTCAACTTCTTATATCCACTTTTCAGTTCAGTGATATTTTCTCCTTACGTCACTTAGCCCAACGATGTCCCACTTGATCCTTTGTTGTTCTTCCAATTCAAGAAGCCGTGAATCAGAAGATAGGGAGCAGCCATTATATGTAGCCAAGGTCAGCATCAGATGGCAGCCTAGTCTGGTCCTCCGGTAATTCTTAGCACCCTCTGCCTTCATGTCACACTGGCCACTGACTTGGCCAGGTACATTCCAGCTGCCATAGACTGAGGGCCAAGATTTAAGTTGTGGAGTCATTTTGGAGGGATTTGGCCATAACTCACCATGCTGGCCAAGCGGGTTGGTGAGTGTGGGATAGCATTTCCTCTAATCCCGATGGTATAGTTATACGCTATTGGCGGTCATTTCATGGTCACCTACTTCCCAGTTCTTAGCTGTAGGAAGCTATGAAAGAAAGGTACATATCTTAAATAACATCACATGGCCCCCACTAGCAGAATTTGGATATCCTAAATGCATTAATACATCTAGAATGGTTGTGTATAAAGTTTGGCAGAAGGACGCATCAGAAGATTGGTTCAAAGATAGTGATGCTTTTACATGCGAAAGTCAATTTGAAAGGGGAACTAAAGATCTTCGTGTAGTTTGTTTTTCTCCAGATAGTCAGACTGTTTGTGTCACTGAAAATACTGCAGAAGATTCTCAGATTTTCTTCTATTCCTTAGATGGAAGACTGTTGAGCTCCTGTAAGAATTATGATAAACTGGGGCTTGGAGGGGAGCCGACTCAGAACTGGCATGGACTAAGGGAATCCGACTGTCTAATTAAAACAAAGCATTGCGATTGCCGGCGATCGGTGTTGACGCAATGTGATTTCTGCCCAGTGCTCTGAATGTCAAAGTGAAGAAATTCATCCAAGCGCAGGTAAACGGCGGGAGTAACTATGACTCTCTGAGAGATGTGTGCCTTTGTTCTTTTTTCAACTCGGAGACTTATCTCTGAGTGTTTTGCTTACGCCTTGAGCTATTTTTTTGTAGCGTATCTTAAAGAGCTTGATCTCTACAAGTTTTAGCTACATGCACTCAAGTGACTACCGGCCACTTGAGCGAAGTCGAGAGCCACACCTTCTCGTGGTGCCCGCTGAGCCCAATGAACTTTGGCCCTGTAAGGTTTGAGAGCGACCTTGTAGGTTAATCTCACTTTGCAGTGGTGTTATCATTCACTGGGTGCTAAGTGTCCCTCGGCGACCCCTCCTTGTGTTTCACACATCGAGGATAATTTCTCCAGTGCTATTGTTCTTTTCATTGCCATTGATGTGTGTTTTGCACTACCCTCCTGGAGAACATTTGGCTGGTGTAATACTGCTAGATGATGGACGCTTCAAATAGAGCGAAAGATTTGACAGAGATTCGTAGGCTGACAAGGATGATGACAGGAGCTTATCAGCGTCTTTCCAATCATTTGACAGATAGAAGATTAAGTCGAAGGATGTCTGATACTATTGAGGTTGAAAAAGGTATTGACAATGTTGCGTCTATTTTAGAGGGAGATGTGCAGGTTGGAATGATGAAGATGTTGATGCTGGTGTTGCCTCTGCCAATAGTAGGCAAGATATGCCACCTGGGAAATCCCTTGCCTCCAATGATGCAGAATCACCCACTGGTAGTGCTGGCATGGTGGGTCATGTTAATGAATCCACTGTCACTGAGACAACTGTACATCAATGTCCAGAATGTCAGCGTTTTTTAAACGCATTCTGGCCTTTCCCTGCATCACAGACGAATGCATGCAAATCAATATCACGCACAATTAGATGTGCGTAGGGTTAAGGACAGAGGAAGAAATTGATATGATGGCGCATGAGGAGGCAAGGTTGGGATATTCAAGGAGTACTGTTGTTAATCAGCAACTCTCTGGGGTGTTGCCTAATCGAACCCTAGAGATTATCAAAGGTAAGAGGAGACAGGCTCATTATCGACAGTGGGTGGAACACTTCCTCCAGAATATGGCAAGATCATTGGTGTAGCTTATTGTGGAAGAGCCATATCTTCTTCTTCTGATGAAACTGTTAGGTGTAATTTGGTTGATGATGACAAGTTGGTTTCTGTTGTACAGGATCCTGATAGTTGGAGAGGAGACATTTTCAATTATTTGAATGGTTTGATGGTGGATGGAGAGTCACAGATTGAGAAGGACTTGGACTTAGTGATCCAGCAGGTGGAGATGTTTGATACACTTGCGGCCAAAAATGAGATCAGCCGTGTTTAGCAACAGCTATTTCCTTGAGCTAAACTACAGAAGCCTAGATATAATGCAATGGGTGCCTTGCATTTGTTTGGAAATATGAAAGTGGGTGAATCATATTCTAAAAGGAAGATGAGACGTCAGAATTATGCAGTGTATCAAAAGATGTTTAACAAAGATCCGAAACAAGTAGTTGATCAATTGTTTCATAAAACATCTGTGTCTGATGAATTGTCAACTTCTTCTGTTCATGATTATTGGCGAGACACATTTGCGGCTGATGCATCGGATTTTGGAGTACCTGAGGGTATATTTTTGCCCGCTATGAATGTAAGTGAGAGTATGGAGCTATTATTGCCGATTACTATACAAGAGGTTGAGCATGGTCTTCCAAGGGGTGGCTCTGTTCCTGGCCCTGATGGGGTTGCAGTGTGTGATCTCCGGTCAGTGCTGCCTAGAATTAGAGCAAAGCTCTTTAACTGCTTTTTATTGTTGGGGTGGTTTCCAGCGGATTGGAGTGGGAGCCGTACAATCCTCCTCCCTAAAAAGCAGGATGCCAACCTTCCTGAACAATTGAGACACCTATCTATTTCTTTGGTACTCCTTCAGGGGTACTATAAAATTTTGGCATCTAGGTTGGCATCAGGTATCAAAATTTCGTCGAAGCAGCATGGCTTTGTTTCTGAAGATGGGTGTGCAGTTGCAACAACTGCACTGGACCTTAACATCAAGGCCTTGGTCCAGGGCTGCAAACCCTTCTTCTTTGCATCTTTGGATGTACAAAATGCCTCTGACAGGGTATTTCATCCTGCTATCCTTGAGGGTGCCAGGAAGGCGGGAGTGCCCCAGCCATTATTGGATTACTTATGTGAACAGTTTAGACGACAATGGACATTTGTTGAATTTCATAGAGTTGGGGGGGGGCGTAATTGTTCCACGTAGAGGAGTGAAACAGGGTGATCCCATCTCACCAGTAATATTCAACCTCGTTGTGGACTGTATGATGAAATCTTTGCCAACATATATTGGTTCCCGTTTGGTTGGTTTGAGTACACAGGCATATGCTGATGATATTGTGGTTACCACAAGTTCGGTTCCTGGGCTACAGTGTCATTTGAATTTGGTTGAAAAATTCCTACATTCTTGTGGTTTGAATATTAACACCGCTAAATCGTTGACTATGTCCTTTGAGACAGTAGCTGGTAGAGATACTGTACGAGTTAGCAAGGATAGAGTGTTTTTCGTTGGATCATCCCCAATTCCAACTGTGGGACCAGAAGAGAGCTTTGAATACCTTTGGAGTGACTATGGGTTGTGCTGGGATAGAGTTAAATAAAGATGATGTCACTGAGTTTCGGCGGAGATTGTCCCTGATTGAGGGGGCACCGCTGAAACCCCAACAGAAAATTGTCCTGTTGCACACTTATTGTTTGCCAGCAATCTATCATCGGTTAATTTTGTCTAAGGTTTCTGGTGCATTATTTCAGAAATACGACAGATCTATTCGTGCATCAATTAGGACAATACTTCACCTACTAGCAGATTGTCCAGTTTCGTACTTTTCTGCAAAGATCCCCGATGGAGGACTGTCTATGCCGGTACTGAGATGGTTGGTACTGATCTGGAGGATAAAAAGATTGATGCAACTCCGTGGTACTCTTCATAATGAGGTGTTGGGAAATATTTTGGAGTCCAGTGTTGCTGTAACGAGGCGAATGACATGGTTCCAGCGTGGTGATCGTGGAGTGCATGCGGCTACTGTGGATCAGCTTAACACCATCTGGCGACAGGAACTATATCACAAGTTGGATGGCATGGGACTGAGAAAAAGTGCAAGGGTGCCTTCATGTCAACAGTGGCTTGAGAGACCAAGATTGGTTTCTGATGGAGACTGTCAATATGAATAAACTTCGTATTGCAGCCTTGCCAACCCAGTCCCGGACTGCACGTTGTAGACCGCCGTGCGGGATGCCAAGTTCCTTAGACTTTGAACCACATTCTTCGTTTGTCCTCGGGGACATGATGCCAGAATTTGACGCCATGATGCTGTAGTTAAACATCTTTCTCGTGGACTAACACAGCGTGGTTTTGCTGCTTCTGTAGAACCGACTTACAGACTACCATCTGGGAATGTAAGAAAACCTGATTTGGGGGTTCATAAAGATGGTGTTCCTACGATAATTGATGTTCAGATTGTAGGTGATACTTCCACCTTGGACAGGGAGCATGGGAAGAAGGTCTCCTACTACGCACAGGATGCTGAACTAATGAAGAGGATCCAGGACTCTGGCCAATTGCCCCACGCACCACTTCAGTTACTTTTAACTGTCGTGGTGTGCTTAGCAGGGCATCATCTAAAGATCTGATTGACTGGGGCATTGTGCATGTGGGGGACCTCCCAATCTTGTCCACTCGTGTCCTTGTTGGGGGTGTCAACTTATGGCGCACATGGAATAGACGTATTTCTTGAAAAATGTTATGCGTTGTACTTTTCTTCTGTGTAGTTTCATCCTATTGCTGATGTACTTGTGTTTTTGATTTATTGATAATCTTTCCTGTTTGTTATTGACGTTTTCATTGTGATGGAATGATAACAATTGTTAGTCGCCGATTCTAATATTTTGTTCTGTCTTTTATTGTGTGCATGTAATTTATTTGGATTGATGTGTTGTTTGGAGTGTTTTAACCTGGCGAATATGTGTTTTAACCTGGCGAATATGCTAGCCAGATTATTTGTTGCTCATACCAGGTATATATAGTACAATGCACTTAAAAAATCTATTAATCTGAAGCACCTGTGTGTGTGATTCTGTAATCAAATTTTCAGTTATAATAAAGAGTTTAATAGCCAAATGTCTTGTCAACCAATTAGTGACGCGCATAAATGGATGAACGAGATTCCCGCTGTCCCTATCTACTATCTAGCGAAACCACAGCCAAGGGAACGGGCTTGGCAGAATCGGCGGGGAAAGAAGACCCTGTTGAGCTTGACTCTAGTCTGACTCTGTAACTCCCAATAAGATCTTTAGCTTAATATGAAGGAAAGGTACAGGTCTTAAATAGCATCACATGGCACCCACTAGCAGAATTTGGATATCCTTTGGAAGAATTTGGATATCTCTTTTGCTTTTCTTTTCAAAGGTATCATTGAAAGGATGTTACATATACAAACCTAATTTGTTCACAAAAGCGAAATATATAAAATCCACTGTTATATAATAAGGGCGATTCACATAATAATAATGAATTGATGCTGAAAATAGATCTTTCCATGCCAATTACTTATAGTATTTAATGAAAATTTGTTCTGGCTCAACATCAGCCTTGGTCAAGGGGGGGGGGGCATCAGTGTGACCAAGACAGTTATTAAACTAAATATCTTATTGAGAATTACTGTCAGACTAGTGTGTTTATATACACTGAGTGGCCACTTTATTATGACCACCCCCTCAGTACTTCATTGGGCCACCTTTTGCCTTTAATACTGTATCGATTCTTTGTGGCATGGACTCCACGAGATGTTGATAGGTGGTTTGTGGAATCTGAGACCATGCTTGATGAATAGCACTTTCCAGGAGTGTGAGATTGCAGGGTTGTGGATCCAGCTGTCTGATGGCTCGTTCAACTTTATCCCACAAATTCTCAACGGGGTTGAGATCTGGAGATTGTGGGGGCCACCTAAGCAAAGCAAACTCACCGGCATGTTCCTGAAACCAATCCTGTACAATACGGGCACTATGGCAGGACGCATTATCTTGTTGAAAGTAGCCATTGGGATAAACCATCCACATGACAGGATGCACTTGGTCCGCAACAATGTTTAGATATGATGTGCCAGTCAGGCGTTGATCAACACGAATTAAAGGGCCCAAAGCATGCCAGGAAAACATTCCCCAAACCATAATGTTGCCTCCACCAGCTTGAAGGGTTGTAGCAATGCATTTGGGGTCCACGCTTTCATGCTGTTTCCGCCAAATTCTCACTCAGCCATCGGCATGGTGCAACTGAAAATGTGATTCATTGGACCACATAATTTGTTTTCAGTTGTCGACTGTCCAATCCTTGTGCGAACTGGAGACTTTTCTCTTGTTAACTGCAGACAGCAAAGGTGTTCGAACAGGCCTTTGGCTGCCATATCCCATCCGATGCAGTGTACGGCGAACAGTGCATGGAGAGATCATTTGAGGGGATCCTTTATTAAGATGGTCTATAATTTGCTGCACTTTTGCCCTTCTGTTGTCTGTTACCAGTCTGAACACTCTCCGTTCCGCCCGAGCAGTCACTAGTCGATGACGACCACACGTTGCACGTAGAGACCCAGTTTTTTGGCTGACAGTCCAGTCTTTAAACACTTTAACAACAGCTGCTCTGGAACATTTCGCAAATGCGGCGGTTTCGGTTATTCTCGCTCCATGGCTCCGAACTCCTACAATCGTCCACATTGAAAGTCCGTCAAATTGCATTTTTACCCATCTCGTCACCCGAAAATCACTTCTGCTACTGTTGCAAGCACTAAGCTTTCCCTTTTTATACTAGCCTCGCCCTCTGGCAGCAATAGCGTGCAACCATAGCTCATTTGCTTAAAACTGTCAGGTGGCCATAATAAAGTGGCCACTCAGTGTATATACGTATGTATATATATATATATATATATAGTAGAAGAGATGTCCACTTTTCAGTTCAATGAGATCTTCTCCTTTTCTCCTTACCTCACTTAGCCCGACGATGTCCCACTTGATCCTTTGTACTTCCTCTTCCAATTCAAGAAGCCTTGAATCAGAAGATACGGAGCGTCCGTTATACGTCGCCAAGGTCAGCATCAGATGGCAGCCTAGTCCGGTCCTCCAGGGATTCTTAGCACCCTCTGCCTTCATGTCGCACTGGCCGCTGCCTTGGCCAGGTACATTCCAGCTGCCGGAGACTGAGGGCCAAGATTTAAGTTGTGGAGTCATTTTGGAGGGGTTTGGCCATAACTCACCACGCTGGCTAAGCGGGTTGGTGAGTGTGGGATAGCATTTCCTCTAATCCCGATGGTATAGTTATACCGCTATTGGCGGTCGTCAGAGCCCCTTTAGTGGGAACAGGATGTACCACGAGAAGGCGGGGTTGACATTTGTCAAGGAGAGGCTGTGATGTTACGCATCACCTGACCTTACATATCCACGTACTGAGAGAACTAATTGAAAGAGCGAGGGAATATGAGCTTCCATTGTGCATGGCTTTTATCGATTATGAAAAAGCCTTTGATTCGGTGAAACCATCAGCAGTTGCAATGGCTCTGAAATCCTGCGGTATTGAAGATGCATACATTAATATTATTAATAACATCTATGAAAATGCAAGTGCAAAGATTCGGCTGTTTGAAAATACAACACACATAAAAATTGGAAAAGGAGTGAGACAAGGTGACACCATATCTCCGAAGCTCTTTAATGCCACATTGGAAAATGTCTTTCAATCACTGAACTGGGAAAACAAAGGGATAAAGATTAATGGAGATTATCTAACCCACCTTCGTTTTGCTGATGACATAGTCATTTTTGCAACTACCCCATCAGAGCTACAGAGTATGATCCAGGAACTTGCTGACAAGAGTAAAGAAGTGGGATTAAAAATGAACTTTCAGAAGACAAAAGTGTTGTACAATGCTTTTACAAGAAATGAAGATTTATCGATTGATGGAGAAAAGCTGGAGATAACAGACACGTACATTTATCTTGGACAGCAGATATCAAGTGAGGGTCACATTGGTGAAGAAATTAATCGGCGTACAAAACTTGCCTGGAGAGCTTTTGGAAGAAACAGCATAATTTTCAAGAGCAATATGCCATTATGTCTTAAAAGAAAAGTGTTTGATCAATGCATCCTTTCAGTGCTTACGTATGGTGCAGAGACGTGGACCTTAACTAAAAGAGACATACAAAGGCTGCAGACAACTCAAAGAAGCATGGAGAGGTGCATACTTGGTGTAACCAGGAGATATAAGAAGAGGAACTCGTGGATCCGAAAAATGACAAGAGTGGAAGACATCATGATCAGAGTTAAATCCCTGAAATGGCAATGGGCTGGACATACTGCCAGAAGGACAGATCATCGATGGACAGCCGAAATTTTAGATTGGATTCCAAGGGACAGGAAAAGACCCAGAAGAAGACCACATGGGAGATGGGTGGATGAAATTCGAAAGTATGCAGGGGTGACATGGAGGAGACTGGCACAAGACAGACCGTTGTGGAGGAAACTTGGGGAGACCTTCGTCCAGCAGTGGATTGATAATGGTTGACAATGATGATGATGATATATATATAAAAACACACACCAGGTGTTTCACTGGGTAGTGAGAAAAAAAGAGACAATAAAGTTAACTTACTTTATTGGAAGAGGAAAAAGACGTTTACAGGAGTAAGAGTAGGCAAAAAGTAATCAATGGATGATATGTTCCACATGATGACCATCCGCTGTCACTACGTGGCAAATACATGCTTCGAAGTGCTGCAATGCTGACGGAAAGATGTTTGACTGAATCCATGCAATTTCCTGTTGGATGGCATGTCGGAGGTCAGGAAGTGTTCGCTGGTTATCCTGGTACACCTAACCTTTCAGATAGTCCCACAAGAAGAAGTTGAGCATCGTTAAATTGGGGCTGTACAGAGGCCAAGGGAGATTGGCTGAAAAACGTTGGGAGAATCGTCTGGCGATGACTCGTGGGCCATACTGCTGGTAAAGCAAATCAAGAAAAGCATTTGTGGAGTGTGGCAGTGCTCCATCCTGTTAAAACGTGCAGTTGTGAATCCAGTTTTTCTTGACTGCAACGGGGAAAAATCGATTCTTCGGAAGATCACTTTAGGCTGCAGTGGCAACTGTGGACTCTAGGGAAAATGGCCCAGTGAGGCCATCACCACTCTTTGCACACCAAACGGTTAGCTTCAGCAGATAGAGATTCTTCACAACACAGACCACCGTCTTCTTGCTTCCCCAGATGCTGTAATTTTGCCTGTTAACATAGCCATCCAACCAGAAGTGTGCCTCATTGCTGAAGACAATGCTCTTTACATCAAAGTTGTGCTTGTTGATCAGTGAACACGTCATTCGCAAACTCATAACGCTGAACGGCTGCTGTGCTCAAAGGCTGATGCACCTGGATTTTGTAGGGAAACGTCCAAATCCAACATCACAATGTGCCATGCAGACGCTGGGCTAACGTCTAGTTGCTGCGCAAATCTTCGTGTTGACGTGGTTTCTTCGTGCAGGAGTTCTCATGCGGCTTCGATGTTTTCCACCATTCGCTCTGTTCTTCTCTTCGTCGCCATGCTTGCCACGTCATCTGTGACACTGCCGGTTCATTCGAATTTCGCTACCAATTTCTCATGTACACACAGGATGGTTTACGACGATTCTTAAACGCTGTACTACACTTTCGTAACACCTTTATGGTGTTTCTGCCCTCTGCATACCAGTTTTTTGCCAAGAAAACTTTCTTCCGTGATATATTGCTGCATGTCCGAAATTGCGTGTCCACCGTCCCACTACTTCCTCACAAATGTCTGCGCCTGCTCATCGACGTCTTGGACTTACAACACCAACTCGTTATTCTTTAATGATTTATTCCACAGGAAAGTTGTCGCTACCCAGTGAAACACCCAGTATATATATATATATATATATCACCATTGTCAACCATTATCAATCCACTGCTGGATGAAGGTCTCCCTAAGTTTCTTCCACAACTGTTTGCCTTGAGCCTGTCTCCATATCACTCTGGCTTGCTTTCAAATTTCCTCCTTCCATCTCCCATGTGGTCACACACACACACGCACGCACGAGGGGCGTGTGTTTTTCTCTACTGGTACTGTTGCTGCAACAATCTTTTTTCCTAAGCATTGCCTGACAACATAACCATGGCAATAAAAATCTTGCACCAGATCAGCTGTCTCCTGTTTTAATATCTTTCTGACTAGGTTTGGAGTTAATAAAATTCCCATTTCCTCCTCCTCCTCCTCCTCCTCCTCTCTTTCTCTCTCTGCTTTTGCCTTTCTTGCCATGTAATTTAAAATACTGAACTCATCCTGAAATTAAGTTTTGAAAACTTTTTTGGTACAACAAAAATTTGTAGCTTTTTAAGCTCTTCACTTTGTATCATGTAACATTTCCTTAAGCTGAGCAATAATTTCTATTTTCAGGTCAGATGCTGGGAGTTCAGCATCAGGAAAAGAGTAACAACGTAACTTTCTTTGGTAGAAAGCGTTAATTTTTTCAAATTTATATAAGAATATTATTGTTCATGCAGTACTTATTTTTTTTTACAGGCGGTTAACTAATTCTAAAGATTTATTGAAAATTTCTAATGCACTTTCAGAAATTTCTTTGCTTAGCTCACCTTCACTATACTCTGGCTTATGGTAAATTAACTACCAGCTTCATTGACTTGACATTGTAACACTTAAAGAGGGGAGGAATTCAGCAATAATTTCCCCACAAAAATAATGGCACTATTTTTGTTAAAAGAAGCTACTTATTTACATGCAATATATCTGTAGTCAGTGTAATACCTTTCAAGGCCAGAAGAGAGAGAAAAGAGCATAGCATATTAAAGACTATCTGTAACAAATAACAGAATGAAACCAAGAATTGTAAAATGGCTACAGCTGACTCTTGATTGGACTAATGAAAAGCTGTGTGTAATTAAGTAATGAAATTCAAAAGCGGACTGAAAACCAAACCTATTGTTGGTCAAAATCCAAGGTGCTTCTGGCTTAGTTTTATGTAGTGGGATTTGTATATCATCTCGTGAAAGCAGCAAAATATGAGTGGGTAAAACTTAGTGCCAAAAAAAATATCAGTGGAACATCAGGGGAAATGAATACTTTTGCTAAAAACCTGGAAAAATCGAGGAACTTCTCCCCCACACACACTCAATACAACACCTGCAATGGAATGATGTATTTATTGTACCATATGGAGGATAAACTTTGCATTCTATAAATATATCAGGTTAAACTTGTTAATTAATCGTCAGACACTTGCAAAATGTCATATCGTTACTTTTGTGGAATTTTTGGTTGAGTTTCACTTTAGTTAAATGTTTTATAAATAATGATTTCATTGTGGTCCCAACTTGAAAGTTGGCATACTAGTAAGTAAAACTCTAAGGGTGTCAATAATTTATTTTAATATTCAAGGTTAAAGGTTATTACTTTGACCTTGAAAAGGTCAACCCATTATCTTTTAGCATGTGATACAAAATTATGTAAAATGCTAGGAAAAAGATAAATTTCAACCTACTATCCCAAATAGGTAATAAGTACAACTATACAAAGATTGTCCAGAGTTCACAATTTTCTAACTTAGCTATAGCTAAGTTAGAAAATTGTGAACTCGAATACAACTATACAAAGATTGTCCGGAGGTCACAATTTTCTAAATTCCAAGGAAATACAAAGGGGTCAGGTTGAAAATGTCTGTTTCATTGGTTAATCTCATGCAGAATAACCAATATGGAACATGCACTGCATTAGAAAACCCACTTGCATGGAAATCGCCCATATGGATCTAGAACCTCACCTTTCACTGCATCCAACAAATGGTTGATTGAATTCATTTTGGTAGGATTTCTCTCTGCCCAGTAGTTTTTTTTTTTTTTAACGAACATCCAAAACTACTGATATTTCAAATAATACCAGTACTCCACACATTGCTACTCAACACCTTAATGCAAATTCAAACAAATATGACTCTGGTTCGCTTTTTTACAATATATTACTAATGATCAGCTTTATAATTAATGGTGTAGATAATTATGACATTGGCCCTAACATAGGCACAGTTGTACAGGTCTCAGTTTTTGTCTCTCCTCCAAAAAAGAAAAATTTCAAACTTGTTTCCACATGTTCTTAATATAGGTCAAACAACCACCATACTACAAAAAGTACCATTAATACAAATCATCATTAGTGTTCTGTCTTTTGACAGGTCTAACAGTATCTCAGCAAGTTATCTTCCTCCAGTTTCCTCTGTCTCTTGCTTCCTCCTTCATTTCTTAATAGGCTGTTGTGCCCATTATATCATCAAGCATCATTAGTCATCTCCTTCCTCTTGGTTACTTTCCTTCAATTTTCCCTTCTATCATTCTTTTCAATAGGCTGTCTTCTCTGAACACATGTCCTATCCAGTTATATTTTCTTTAATAAATTCCTTTCTTCTTCAATTCTTTGCAAATATCTAACTATATTTAATATACATAACTATGCAAATATCTAACTATATTTAAGATATTAGCGAAGTACTGGAGAAAATGTGTATATGAAAGACTAACTAGCTATCTAGATTAAAAAATATTTTATAAGCAATATGAATTTTCAAAATAATTTAGTTTGCAGATATTGTAAAATTTTCAAGCACGATTAGCCTTTTCTCTTCAGATGAGTGCTGGCTTTAGTTTGGTATTATCAACTGGAGTACAATTTGTAGAGTCTTTGAGGCCATGTGGCCTTGAATGGTGTTAGATAAACCAAACAGCTAGTGTTATATACGTTTCTTCCCTAGTCATCTAGTGCCTCGCAACCAAGACACTTTTTTCCTTTGTCATCTTGGTAGAAGACAGAAATGACTGACGGACACTTGGCTTTCTTTGCCTCATTTCCGTGTGTCTTTCCTCTTGGGCACTCTAGCCCAAATTTCCTGGCTTCCTATTTTTATGGGCTGTTTAATACCTGAAGTCAAACACTCCCTTCTTAATATCCTCTCCTACAGCATTTGTTCATTCATTTTTAATCAACTTACATGAAAGATAGGAATCCATTTTGCTAACTATGGAATTGTTTTACTTCTCTAATGCATTCAATAAAAGTAACCATAATAAACTGCTCAAAAAATTATATGACATTAGTATGTCAGAAGTGTATCATACAAATTATTCTACAGCTTATACAGAAAAAAGCATTGCGCAACAGGCCAAAAACTCAGGTGAAACAGTAGAAAATTCAGGAGGTTGCCCTAAAACTAAGAAAAATCAGTAGATTCCTGTGATTTTCAAAAATCTATCAGTAGGATAGGAGTCAAAATCCATAGATCTACTGATAAATCAGTAGAATGGCAACACTGGTAGGAAGTCTTTCTAAAGGAGTCCAAGGGCACACGGCCACTGTGTAAGGAAACACTAGTACCTTGGTGGGATCTTGGGGTGGCAATGTGTTCAACAGGGGTGATGAGGTTCAATAATGGTCCATAGGTACAATACCCATGCCATGATACTGCTGCACCCTGCCTTTTCTGTCAATGTGATTTGGTTACAACTGTTTATCTGCAGCGGATGAACATCTGTAATGTATGTAGATACCGATTCAGTGATGTGTTGGAGCTAAAATCTGGATTCGTTGATCCTAGCAACTCTTCCAGCTGTCCAATGTTCAGTCACTCAGTCGGTAAACATGCAAACATAGTCGGCCACCAACTCCGTTAAACCATCCGCAGAAGATTGTGTTCTTAAAAACATTTCTCTGTACACTCTTGGTCTGCGGCAAAACTGTGGGATCAATTGTGGCCTGCAGCAAATTGAGGAATCGTAAATTGTCTGTGGTCCAGGAGATCTTTTGCCAACTGGCGTGCATCTGATCTCAGCAAGTGAGGGTTTTCCCTTTCTGGCACATAAGGTGGATATGTATTCCTCTTTGGATTATTACTGCTGCACTTTCACTCTGACAGTCTTCAAACAGCTAAGAATTGCCGTCGCTGCTGAGATGTGGTCATTACCTTCACCATTTAAAATCTGGCAAATAATTCCCATTCCCCATTGAAGGGCTTTCCTACTGGTGAACCGATATGTCTTACCTGTGTCATTAGCAGGGTTGGTCATTTTGCCGGCAAAAAAGGAATTTTTGCCAGGACAGTAAACTGGTAAAGTCCAAGCAAAAATGGAAAAAAATGGAAAAAATAAAAAATATGTTTGACTAAACACAATAATGCACTTTGCACAGCAATTATTTATATTCATATCAACAGTGAAATATTTTTTATATATCACTCAGTATCATTTATTAATTATGTTAATTAAAAACAATTTCAAATACAATGTAAAACAATTTCAATGTTGAAAAAAAATTAAACTATTCCAAGAATCTGTTTCATCAGTGGATGAAACAGATTCTTAGAAATTAAAATTGCTTAGAAATTAATAATCAAACATGTCCATCAAGTAACTCTGCAGTAAAAAGAAATGTTTCATTTGTGCACTCCAAAATCTGGAATAGGCTTTCAACAGAAAATGTTTCAAAACTTGTTTTTTGTTATGCAATGCTGAAACTGGTCACAGAAATTTGGCTTTGATGTAGGAGATATTCCTGAATTAGATCATGAAATTGATTACTGAAGTATGAAATGTGCCTTTGTATTCTTAAAATAAAATTTGAGTTTAAAAAATAGAATCTGTTTCATTTATTTCAATTTTGCATTTCTTATTTATGCATGGGCTGTAAGATTCGTTAGTTCATCTTCATCAAATTGGGTGTAAATGTTTTGGATTTTGAAATATTGTTAATAATTAATTTCTCTATAAACATGAGCAGTTTGTTAGTAGCTTTTGATTTTGATTACTGTTTTGAACGAGGGAATGATTTTCACCCTATGAGTTGGGTAAACAAATTTATACCTTTATAAACACATAATTTGTATTTTCTCATATTTCCTTAATCAGTTTCAAAGTGATAAAAATGTGTTTTATCCTAGTTGTAAATGATTTTATGGCACCTCTATTCATAGTTTACTGTGGAAATAACTTATTTTATGGATCTTATAGAGGTAATTATTTAAAAGAGTTGGTGGTCAAAT
The DNA here is from genome assembly GCA_039090855.1 of Macrothele yani. Classification (NCBI taxonomy): domain Eukaryota; kingdom Metazoa; phylum Arthropoda; class Arachnida; order Araneae; family Macrothelidae; genus Macrothele; species Macrothele yani. The sequence continues at coordinate 36,258,695 of CM077011.1, forward strand.
TTTCAAACTACAACCTAGTTCATCATCAGGACTACGTCACTGGAGTAGTTTCTGCTACTCAGTCGGAAGTGTCCAACTGCAATTATCATTCATTGTGGTGGTACTTCTTCTCGCTATTTCTATCTCTTTTTCTAGCTTCCTCTTTACTAAGTGTGAGTGGTGGGCGATTATTCTTGTTGAGTCCCAATTTATGGAGTGTCCACTTGCTTGTACATGTCTGTCTAGCCCCGTTTTGTTACTAATATTCCCAATAGCTGCTTGGTGTTTTTTCATTTGGACTTTAATACTCCTTCCTGTTTTTCCTATATAGCTTAGCTTGCAGTTTCAATTGATGCAGTAGACTACTCCTTCTTGTAATTGGGTGTTTTTTTCTTTCTGTTTTAGAGCTGGCAGGAACTTCTTTAAATTGTTATTTAGATCTGGGGCAAGTCTGATATTATATTTTGCTAAGATCCCCTTTAGTTTTTCAAAAAGTCTTTTGTGGTACATAATTTTGCTGGTGAATTTGAAGTTAATCACTTGCTGCTTTTTTTTTTTTTTTTTTTTTTTGGCATTTTTTAAATAATGCCGTAATGAATGAGGTTCTAGTTCGAAAATTTGACTACCAACTCTTTTGAATAATGTATTATTTTGTCAAAAAATAATACTTAACCCTTAAATCAAGGTTTAAAAATTCAAAATTATTTCTTTTTCCTATGAAATCATTTGTAGAAAACAAAAATAACTTGACTATATGCCCTGTACATAAACACAGTAAATCCTTATTTTTGCCACTTAGGCATACATACATACATACATATCACTAAGCTGTTCTCTGAGATTCAGAGGTTAGCTCCAAAAAGAAATACAAACTACCAGATATTTTTACTTACTGTTGTCGTATCAAACTTCTCCATTTACAGCGATCTTGACATACAACTCGTGCTTCACTGATATCCATTACACACTGTACACAAGACCTTTTATACTTCATACTCATAATCTTTTTCTCATGCAGACACTCCTGAATCTGATCCTCCTATGACTTCCTTGGCTTTCCTCTGCCTTTCCTTCCTGCCACTTGGGCTAAAAAGATTTTCTTAGTAAGCATCTCATCACTCATTCTTTCAACATGGCCAAACCACCAAAGCATATTGGTCTCCACCTTGCTAACAACATTTTGTTTCACATCACACAACTGCAATACATCTTCATTCCTCACATAATTAGACCATGTCTTGCCACAAACTCCACGTAAGTAACACATTTCTCCTACACACAAACAACTCCTATGTTTCTTCTGCAGGACCCAGGTTTCACTGCCATACATCAGAGTAGGAACAATTAGTTTCATACACAGCCATGCGGGACTCTCTAGAGGACCCATCATTCCTGTGAAAACTTCCCAGAGCAGCTATGACTTTCAATGAAGAATTCACTCGCCTACTAATTTCACCATCCAATTTGTTCTCTGTCAAACATGCTTCCTAAATACATAAACTCACTCACTTGGGCAATCACAGTGCCATTTATACTTACATTACATTCAGTGCTACCAGTTCCTCTCTCAAACACCATAACTTTGGTTTTTCCCTAATTTATACTCAGTTTGAATTTCATGCAAACTCCGTACATCCGAGACAACATACTCTGCAAATCACTTTTGCTCTCTGCCAACAGGACAGTGTCATCAGCATAAAACAATCTGCACACACGGATATCACCAAGACAAAAACCACTATCATCTATTTTGGCATCACGCATGCACGCGTCCATAAATATATTAAACAGCCATGGTGACATTGCACAACCTTGTCTAACTCCTGCACCAATAGAAAACCATTTTGATAAAACATCATTCACTCGTACACAAGCTGTAGTACCTGCATACATGGCTTTTACACTGTTAAGTAGATTCTCAGTAACACCATATTCATTCAATACCTTCCACAAAAGTGTCGTATTCACTCGGTTGTAAGCTTTCTCTAAATCTATGAAGGCAGTAAAAACTTCCTTCCCAACAGCCAGATACTTTTCAATCATCGTGCATAATGCAAAAATTTGTAGTGCAGCCTTTACCAGGCATAAAACCACTCTGAACATTCCACACTTTCTCTGATGTAAGACCCTGTACTTTTTCAATAACAACCTTACCAAACACTTTCCCTGGCACACTCAGTAGGCTAATACCACGATAGTTCTTGCATTCAATCTGATCACCTTTTCCTTTATGCAAGGGAACAATAATAGCATCCTTCCAATCCCGAGGGACCATTCCTAATTTCCAGCACAACTGGCAAATTTCAGTTAACCAGTCAATTACAGAGTCACCACCATATTTCAACATCTCTGTAGTTATGCCATCAACTCCTGGAGCCTTAGCATTCTGAAGAGATTTTAGAGCTTTACACACTTCTTCTCTTGAGATCCCTTCTGTGCTTCCATCCCTCATTGTGACATCATCTTTGCTTTCCTGATCTAATAACTCACAGAAGTATTCACCCCATCTTTCACTTAACTCATTGGGCTCCCATATCATTTCCCCGATCTCATTCTTCACACAACTTACAACTTTGTTTCCCCTATTTTTCCTGAGTCTCGTGTACTTCCAGTAGGACTTCCTATCTTTCCAAAAAGCCAGTTCATGCCTTTCCACTTTCTCCTTCCTATCTTTTGCCTTACTCTGGCGAACCAGCTTAGCAGCTTCACGCTTCATACAGCGATATTCATCCACAGAGACTTTACCTTGCAACATCCCCAAATAGGCTTCCTTCTTTCTCTTTACTGCCTCTTCAATTTCACTATTCCACCAAGCATCACCTCTATTGTTACCCACTATTGTGGTGCCACAGACCTCTTTAGCAGCAATACTAGGTTTTTGCCAGTACGTTTTTTTTCCGTTTTTTACCGCGGTTTTTTTTTCACCTTTGGCAAGAGCTTGCCAACCCTGATCATTAGTATATACACTATCTACCAACAAGTAATTGGACACCCCTGCAATCGACGATATCTGCGGTCCTGATACACGTCACGGCCGCCGCCATTAAATATCATGTGGGAAACAACAACACAACCAGTTGCATGCAAGATGCCACGCAGTTCGGAGCTCTCTGATTTCGAGAAAGGTGTAATCGTCGGGTATCACAGAAATGGCCGATCCATACGTGACATATCCAGCGAGTTGAAGTACCCAAAATCGACAGTGGCCTACGTGATTGGCAAATGGAAGATGAGAGGTGACTGTCGGAATGTGCCCCGATCCGGCAGACCCACGAAACTGGGAGTTAGAGACCGACGGGTGCTGGCCAGAAAAATTCGGAAGAACCGCACCAAATCGATGGGCCACATCAGCGAGGAGTTTCAACAGGCATCCGGAAGTGTTCTTTCGACGAATACCATCCATAAGGAAGCGCATCTGCTCGGTTATCATGGGCGTGCTGCCGCCCACAAGCCTTTGATCACCAAGTCCAATAGCGCTGCTCGGCTAACGTGGTGCAAAGAACGTCGACAGTGGATCGTTGAACAGTGGAAACAGGTTCTCTAGAGCAGCGAATCAAGGTTCACCCTCTACCGTTCAGATGGCAGGGTCTGGGTTTGGTGTCTGCCTGGAGAACGCCTCCTGCCGGAATGTATTGTGCCAACTGTGAAGTTCGGCGGCGGTGGAATTATGCTATGGGGCTGTTTCTCCTGGTATGGCATGGGACCCTTGGTCGCAATTCCTGGTAGACTCAACGCCGAGACCTACTGCACCATTTTGGATGACCATGTGCTTCCTATGTTGTGGCAGTTTTACGCGGTGGACCCATGTTACTTTCAGGATGACAATGCCACCTGTCATGTTGCAAGGTCCACCATGGCTTGGTATGGTGACAATGGAGTTAATCGAATGGACTGGCCTGTGCAGAGCCCGGACCTTAACCCTATCGAGCACCTCTGGGACGAGTTGGAGCGTCGACTTAAGGGGTGTCCCCACCGTCCAAAATCGGTGAAGGAACTGACCTGTCTTCTCCAAGCCGAGTGGAAGAAAATACTGCTAGCCGTCGTACAACGCCTGGTTGAGAGTACGCCCCGGAGGGTTGCAGCTGTAATCGCCGCTCGTGGAGGCTGCACCAACTATTGAAGGTGAATAAACTTTGTTTTCCTTTGCTGTCACAGGTGTCCAATTAATTGTTGGTAGATAGTGTATTTCTTACTGGTAAGTGATGTCACTGCTACATGCCGTGGGAGATGTACATTTGTGAAGAAAGAAAAATCTTAATATAAGTCTGATATATGGGTACAGTAGTGCACCTAGAATTTCTTCAGTGAGGCAGCCTAAAGTATTGGAGATGCAAATAAAAATACCCCAGTGGCAAAATCTCCCAAAATATTGGGAAGCAATAAAAGTACCTGTGCCATATTAAAGTGCATTTTCAATTATTTTTAAAATATATACAAATATATTTAAAAATAAGCAGTCAGTAACAAGAAAAGTATCAAATGATTCTTCATGGGTGAGGGCCTGCCCTCCTAACAGAGTGCACTGCTGCTGCTGCTGTGTGTGTGTTTTTTTTTTTTTTCATTGGGTAAAGTTGTGCTCAGACTAAGTATGGCAGATTTCTGGCATAAAAATTATTGTATGTAACTTTGTGCACTTTCACATGTAATTAATTACATACCTACAGTGTACAACTTAATTAAAAGATAAAGAAGAAAAAAAAATAGGAAAGGAATTTACTGTGTTCTTCCTTTTCAGTTCCTGTAATTTGAAAATGCCACCAAAGAAAAAAAGGGGAAAGGTAAGACTATTTTCTCATTGTTTGATTTCTGCTTTACCATCAATTGCAGTGCCTCACACAGTGTAGGTGTAACTTGTGGTGCAATTGCTCTAATAGTTTTCACTTTTGCTGATAGGATTTTTGTTGCTTTCAAATTCTCCAGTTGGTATTCATTAAAAAGGAAGCTAATTTGGGCCACAAACTTCAGTTAAATTTGTGATAAATTCAGTATTTCAGGTCTTCAGGAAATAATAATAATGAAGGCATGTTTCTCTCCTTCATAAAAAATACTCTTTATAATAAGCATTCACGAAGTAGTTTTTGAATTTCTTAATGTTTGGTATCCGTAAGTTGTGAATCCAGTACGAGTATGTAGAGGATTTGGGGAAGGGATTGTCTCACCCCAGATTTTTTAGCTTAGAGTGCATGACAGGAAAGTCACACAGAAGTGAGGTAGAAGGGGGGGTGAGTATGCGAAGTGCGATGAGTTAATGTGTCCATCCAAGGGCGGGTTGGGTTGATGAAATCAGCCCGGGAATTTTAATCTTGTGGTCCACTGCTGAAACACATGTTCACACAGGAGAACACCTCATAAATTCCCTTGTGATAAAAATTCTGTTAACTCCTGGATGAAAGAGAACTGTTAAAATATGCATTGTAAAACTAATTCAGTCACGAAAAAAATTTAACAGCAATTTAAGGGTGAAAGATTTTTTTAAATCCACTCGTGTTTGAATGTAGCATGCTCAAAATAGGGTGTTGTACTAGATAATTACATTTATTTGGTCAGTGATCATTGGCTGTGCAGTGGTATATATACCACATCCTTGAATAGATACCTTTCTTAATCAGCCTGTGTATTAATAAAGTCGTGGAAATATCTTAAAAGTAAAATTTTGCCATATGGGAATTACTAGGGTGACATATTTTACTTTTTGTCAGATTTTCACATTGCACACCCATTTGAAAAGCTTCAGACAAGGTTTCCACAGTCCTTATAAATTCTTAAAGGTCCTTAACCCTAAAACAGCAATGTTAAGCAATAGTTACACTCTTTATCTCAAAGACTACAGTCTTGGAACGATTATTCAGTGCTGCTCTTAATTATAAGGAGTCGTATTTTGCAGATAAGTACATAGGAATTGCACATTAACGCATTATGCACATGATGTGGAATACCGAACCTACATGAATTTCAAACATGAAATTTGGAACCCCAGACAACTTTTATAAAGGTAATAAAATAACTTTTGCATTTTTTTAAGGTGTCCATAAATATAAGTACACTAAAAGAAGTTCCAAGAAAAACGAATAAACATTCATGACGTGCATGTGTTATGCAAATAAGAGCAATGTCTGCGTAGGTGAACGTGTTCTGGAAGACACTGCGTATGTCATTTTGTGTAATAACACAATGCCTCGTAGAAAGGAGTTAACCACAGTACAGGTTCAAAAGATATAGAAACTTCGCGGTGAAGGGAAATCATATCGTTAGATAGCTGTTGCAATTAAAAAGTCAAAAGGTGTGGTAGAAAATGCAATGAAAAGAGGTATCAAAGGATCCGTTAAAAAGCATTGCTGTTGCAAATGAAAGCTGTCATCAAGGGATATTTGAAGCATCATGGCCACGGCAACCAGGGAGAAAAATGTCTTGTAAAGAAATTTCTGGCTCCATACCCGTCAATGTGTCCCGTCAAACTGTTTCATGTGTGCTGCACAGCTCAACTGTCGCCAAATACTTGAAAACGAAAGCGATAGCCGTCCTCACCAGAAGACATAAAGAGATGAGGAAAGCAGCTGTACTCCAGTGGATGCAGAATAACAGGTGGAATACAATTATTTTTTCCGACAAAAACGTTTTAATGTATATGGCCCAGACGGCCTACATTATTACTGGCATGATCTCCACAAAGAAAAAGATGTGGCATTGAGGCGACATCAAGGTGGTCCATCGTTAATGTTCTGGGGTGGTGTTTCTGCTAATGGGAAGACCGATTTAGTCCTGATTCCATCAAGTATGAATTCTGAATGATATATCCAAGTGTAGATCAACAACTGTTAACATATTTGTGGCCTTAAGGTGGTGATAATTTCATCTTTCAGCAGAACAATGCCCCATCCCACACATCGAGAGTTTGTAAACAATGGTTTTCGGACAATAACATCCGTGTCCTGAACTGGCCACCCAATTCTCCAGACTAGAACATCATTGAAAATGTTCGGGTTTCAATGGCTAGATTGGTATATGCTAATGGCAGACAATTTTCCACTGTTCCTGAGTTAGAAAAGGAAGTCTTAGCAGCATGGAAAAGATCACTCCTCAGTTTTTATGGAAACTCGTTGAAATTATGCCTAACAGAATGGCTCAGTGTCTAGAGAACAAAGGTGGTCATACCTCCTATTAAAGGTAATAATAATATAAAATTAATTATGTTTACACATGGAAGGGCAAGCTGTTGTTATAATTTTGGACCTGTGTCCAAATGATATTTGCTTTGTTTCTTGTAATTATAATGAAAAAAACAAAGCAAATACCAAATAATGTTTCAGCTATGTTGTGTCATTAATTAGTAAATATAAGGTTTTCCTGTTCCTGCAGTTATTTTGTATTGTGCATCAACCAGTATTTATGGTGCCCTTATACTGTCCTTATAATTATGAGCAGCAGTGTATATATTAAGAGAATACAACATGGTTTGTCACAAATATTTATTTTTTCAAGTTGACCATGGTATTTTGCTGGGTATTGACCTAGCTTCGTCATGGAGCTAGGTCAAACGCTAGGTCTGTCTATTGACATTGCTTCATGATGAAGCTAGGTCAATACCCAGCGAAACCATGGTCTTGCCGACAGTACACATTTGAATTGATAGTTTGGTTCCGTGGTAGGAACCCGAAAAACATGACACCTTTAAAATCCCACCACACTAAGACCAGAACCTTCCGCTGATGAATGTCTGCTTTGGATGTCGTTTGAGGCAAAGCAGCACATCGAGACCAAGACCGTTTGTGCAGCACATTGTTGTAGACAATCCACTTTTCGTCACCAGTTATCAGTCGCTTTAAAAAAGGATCGTTTTCCTCACGTTTAATGAGCATATCACAGATGTTTATACGTGCCGTCAATTGAGCTTCTTTGAGTTCATGAGGAACCCATACATCGAGCTTGCTTATGTATCCCAATTTCTTCAGGTGGTCGTGAACGCTTGAATGATGGATGTGCAATGTGTCTGCAATCTCTCGTGTCATGTAACGTGGGTTTGACTCGATCAATGCCTTGATTTGGTCGTCATCAACCTCGGTTGGCCTCCCGGACCGAGGAGCATCGTTGAGGTCAAAATCATTAGCACGGAATTTTGCGAACCACCGCTGGCACTGACGTTCTTGTAGAGCATTGTCACCGTACACTTTCAATTTTTCACAAGCTTGAGGCGCGTTCTTCCCTTTACGGAAGTAAAACAGTAAAATATGGCGAAAATGCACAGTTTGGTCTTCCATCTTCAACTTGATGTCAAATCTCCAAATCAACTAAATCGCTCACTATTCCTTTTAGACTGCAGCTAGAACTGGCACCTGTCGAATGCCATAGCGATAACAGAACTGCGCATGTCTCTAGTACTTCCAAAACCGCCCAACCGCCATTGGGTGCCAAAATACATCATGACTTTTCCGACAACCCAATATATACACATGGTAGTCGTGTCACAAGTGATGTATGTCCAATAAAGTTTTCCGCACATGCGTTCAAACTTCATTGGACATACATCACTTGTGACACGACTACTATGTGTATATATAAATAACACCTTGTCGCTTGTGTTTGGCATTCTGTTACATCTGAGGATGAGTTTATTGTAAACTCTAAAGGTCTAATGTGTATATATTTTAACTTGTATATATGCACCTCAACACTAAACTTGAACGTGGCAAGCTCATAAGACAAACAAAATGTATTGACATAACCAACCTTAAAAAACACCATAATACCTTCAAGTTAGAACTGAAGAACAGGTTCTCTGCTTTAGAAGGCCTAACATCGGAAGAAGTGGACATCTCTGAAGTTAACAGAAAAGTAACCAAAGCTCTTATGGAAACAGCAACAAAATTAGCTGGGTATAAGAACAAGTTGCATGTGAACAAATTATCAGGAAAAACGAAAATGTTGATGCAAAAAGAAAAGAGATGAGGGCAACTAAAAAAGATGTGACTTCCAAAGTGGAATATATAGAGCTATGCAAGACAGTAAGAAAAAGTATCACTGAAGACGTAAGGAAATTCAACTGTGAACTAGTGAGGAAAGCAATTGAAAACAACCAAAGCCTAAAGATAGCAAAGGGACATCTCAGTAAAGGAAGAAAACAGATTATGGCCCTGAGAAAAGAAGATGGTTCTGTAACAAGAAATAGAGGCGAAATTTTGACAAGAGTGAAAGATTTCTACTCCAAATTATATGAAAATGATGATACATGTACTCCACACATCATGAAAGGTGCCAGTACCAGAGTTCCTCCAGTCCTTCCAGCAGAAGTTGCACATGCAATCCAGAACATGAAGCGAGGAAAAGCTCCAGGAGAAGATGGAATTACTGTAGACATCATACAAGAAGCAAGTGGAGAAATCAAAACAGTACTCGCCCAAATTTTCACTCGATGCCTTAATGAAGGAAAGATTCCTGAGGATTGGAACACCGCTACAATGATCCTGCTACATAAGAAAGGTGACATTGAGGATCTCGGAAACTACAGACCTATCAGCCTCCTATCAGTAGTTTATAAAATCTTCACTAAAGTTCTTTCACACCGCTTGAAGGTAACACTGGACATGGCTCAACCGAGAGAACAAGCTGGATTCAGGAGTGGCTACAGCACAATAGATCATATCCACGTGCTGAGAGAACTAATTGAAAGAGCGAGGGAATATGAACTTCCATTGTGCATGGCTTTTATCGATTATGAAAAAGCCTTCGATTCGGTGAAACCATCAGCAGTTACAATGGCTCTGAAAACCTGCGGTATTGAAGATGCATACATTAATATTATTAATAACATCTATGAAAATGCAAGTGCAAAGATTAGGCTGTTTGAAAATACAACACACGTAAAAATTGGAAAGGGAGTGAGACAAGGTGACACCATATCTCCGAAGCTCTTTAATGCCACATTGGAGGGTGTTTTTCAGTCGCTGAGCTGGGAAAACAAGGGGATAAAGATTAATGGAGATTATCTAACCCACCTTCGTTTTGCTGATGACGTAGTCATTTTTGCAACTACCCCATCAGAGCTGCAGAGTATGATCCAGGAACTTGCTGACAAGAGTAAAGAAGTGGGATTAAAAATGAACTTTCAGAAGACAAAAGTGATGTACAATGCTTTTACAAGAAATGAAGATTTATCGATTGATGGAGAAAAGCTGGAGATAACAGACACGTACGTTTATCTTGGACAGCAGATATCAAGTGAGGGTCACATTGATGAAGAAATTAATCGGCGTACAAAACTTGCCTGGAGAGCTTTTGGAAGAAACAGCATAATTTTCAAGAGCAATATGCCATTATGTCTTAAAAGAAAAGTGTTTGATCAATGCATCCTTCCAGTGCTTACGTATGGTGCAGAGACGTGGACCTTAACTAAAAGAGACATACAAAGGCTGCAGACAACTCAAAGAAGCATGGAGAGGTGCATGCTTGGTGTAACCAGGAGAGATAAGAAGAGGAACTCGTGGATCCGAAAAATGACAAGAGTGGAAGACATCATGATCAGAGTTAAATCCCTGAAATGGCAATGGGCTGGACATACTGCCAGAAGGACAGATCATCGATGGACAGCCGAAATTTTAGATTGGATTCCAAGGGACAGGAAAAGACCCAGAAGAAGACCACATGGGAGATGGGTGGATGAAATTCGAAAGTATGCAGGGGTGACATGGAGGAGACTGGCACAAGACAGACCGTTGTGGAGGAAACTTGGGGAGACCTTCGTCCAGCAGTGGATTGATAATGGTTGACAATGATGATGATGATGATATATGTTTTTAACATTAAATTTTTAAATCGTGCATAAAATGGCATTGTTTTTTAACTTAGATCGAAGATAAGAAAATGAATAACTGAAATATTGCATCAGTTTTTGCTAATACTAAATTAAGTTTTTATGTTAAATGATACTGTAGATTTCATTAAATGAAAACTAAAATTGAAGTTTTGAAAAGAAAAATTAGTTTTAGCACTCCATGCATTTCTCCACTTGATGCTCCCCACAAATTGGCTTCTGGCAGTCAGTGCAGTATGTAGTTGTATACCACCTTTTGATATATGAACAAATATGTGCAGTACTTTCGTAGTCCATGTTGGAATTTAGCATCACTCTTAGTAGGAAGTTATTTTCTTCCTTGTGCTTCCTCTGTAACTGCTTTTAGTTATTTGTTTATTTGGGAAAAAGTCAATCTGTATTACTACCATTCTTTTCTCAGTTATTTATGTAAAGATTGCATGAATTACAATCTGTTTAGTGGCTTAGCCCCTTCTTTCTTTATTTTTTTATAATACTTGTGAACATAAATCACTAATGCATTTAGATTAACTGTATTCAGCATGTTATAAAAAAAAACCAAAGGCTATCGTTTAGTCTTGCAACTGCAATTCATGCTGTGGCCCATCTGATCAAACGAATCAACTCTGCCTTTTGTACAATTGTAATTCATCACTATTTCGGGTTTCTTCTCATTGATTGCTGAATCCTGGTGAATGGAAGATATGATTTTCACTGTTCCGGAGTTTTTTTGTTTTGGTTTGTATGACACAGCAGTCAAATCTTTGTGAAATAGAAAGGCCAATGTTCCAGGTTTTCTGTTTTGGAAATTGCTGTCAATGAAACATAAAGCCATTATTCCCAACTAAGACAGTATCAGAATTTTTTATATTTTCCGCATCAACAGATTCCTCTTTACATCTTTGCTCTCCATATGCAGTTGCATCTACCGAATGTTTAGTACACTTTCTCTTCTTACTTTGCTTCTTAAGTACTTCAATTTTTCTAACTTCATCAAAAATCAATTCTTCAGTATCTGTCTTCTTCAGAAGGCACAAAATCTGGATCTGCATTACTAACATCTTAACTCCTTTTCTTCTGATTCCCTTTCCTCTTGTAAACCACTTTCTTCACTTTCAGTGGCATCTGATAATTCTCGCAAATTAGGAATATTTGCACTATCAGTTTCATCCGATTCCATTACTGACTTCTTACCCAAAACGGAGCACCACAGACATCAAAGATGAGATATAAAACTCTTCATAAAAAATAATTTAGTGCTTTTAGCAACTCTAAGGGCTATAAGCAGTCGCTCAAACCTATTTAGGGCTCCTGGTTCCAGGGAAGGGAAAGAACCATTGCCATCAGACAAACACACCACCGGCACATACCTCATCCAGGACTTGAACTCAGTTCTCTCTCAGATAAATGATCCAATACTTGCACCTCAGACCACTCAGCAACCGAGGTGACTTAGTAGACAAGAATGACATGTATAGAAAACTACAAAAACGAGACAATAGATAAGCCTTCCTGGTGGGACAGTTGATAACTTAACATCTAATCTTCAAAATATGCACCTTTTATCAGTATTTTTACATATTTTAAGTCTTTGCAGCTTTAGGATTAATATGTTGAAATGTGTACATATGTTGATCAGAGCTAAGAGGTAAATGTTTAACTTCTTAAACATTACCACAAATAATTTAACTTTTTTGAAGTTAAATTATTATTTGTGCAGTTTGCCCAGTAGCTAACTCTCAATGCCATATGTAAGAATGTGCATATAAATATCATCCTCAAAATTTGTACCTTTAACTTAAAGCTAAGGGTTAAAAGTAGCAAAAGTCACCACTTTTCTGAAAAAAGTATTGTAGCTAGCTTCTTTTCAGTATAGCAAACTACTTTTTCAAGAATGTAGTTGTAGCTCAGTAACTTTCCAATCACTCTATATAAATAGACTGATAGACAGAGGGGGCAATTAAATTGCATGTGAATTTTTCAAAATATGCATTTTCACACCAAATCTTTTTAACAAACTTCCATTGCACTAGTTTACATTGTAGTGTAGAAAAACTATTGATATTTATGCCAAATGTAGTTTTGCTAGTAGAGTCAGCAAAATCTATTTGAATAGCTGAGTAGGGGAACACAATAGCGTAGTAAAATTACATTTTTTCTTTTCCTTCGTACCAGCTGCTCTTCATAGAAATCATCTGCTGTTGCTTCAGCAGTCAGTATATGAGCTTGAAACAAAAATGATATCTAAAGTTCACAATTGGCTCAATGTTATTATTTCTTTTCAGCTTAACGTGCACTTTTCTGAAGTGCTTGGAACAGATATCCTCCTTGTGTTCATATGGCATGTTAATACCAAACAAGCACTGATGGACAAACAGAATTCAATCAATACCTGACTTCTGAGTACTTTGAGCCACCAAAATGTTCAAATATAAAATCTTGCATTCCAGTTAGTGTCAGCTTGAAAGTTTTACTTGATAGCATTTCACATACCTATGGAACAAAGATGTGATTCTTTTAGACTGATCAGTTGAGAAAAGGCTATTTCTGCTTGCACTTAAGAATTTAAGTATCTTTCTGTTGTACTAGAGAAGTTTTTCACACATTTTACCAGGCTGAGGAAAGTAATCGAACTATGTCTTCCCTCTACACAGAATGTATGGTCCCTCCTTGACCTGCACCCATTGAGGACCTACTTGGTCCTCTTAATTTTCCACAAACTCTCTTGATTCACCTTTACAATGTTTGTGTATCTGGTTACTAAACCACTTGTGCTGTGCATGGGGTCACAAAATGACTAGCTAAGAAAATTCGAAATGCAGTTCTCATTAGGAAAATAAATGTTCTTAAATTACTGAGTTGCTTTGGCATGATTGTTTCTGTCCCTTCCTGCTATTTTGCATATGGATGACAACCATGTCGTCACTCGCCTTTGCTTTACTCCTGACTGAGAAAGCAGTAGCCTGGGGCTAGTGTCCTCCTCCTCGCCTTTGCTTTACTCCTGACTGAGAAAGCAGTAGCCTGGGGCTAGTGTCCTCCTCCTCGCCTTATACCGCTCATTCACAAGCGCCACAGCATCCTTCAGAGACATTTTCCAAAGTCACCTTCAAAATCCAGCTTCCCCTTTTGCTCCAAATCTCCCCAGGGATTTTTTCTCTCCTGGGCTCTTGGTGGCTCAGTGCACTTAACACCTGTCAGTAACACCTCAGTTCCTTGTCATCAATATCACTAACAGCCTTCTGTCAGATCATAAAATGGCCCTCCAATGGTCACAGGGCTTGAAAAATACCTTGCCCGAGATGCCCAGAGTATATAAATTATTGGCTTGGGCAGGTAAAAAAGCAACCTAGTTGCCCACCAGGCAACTAAATTAAAAAATGAAAAAGTTTGGAATAGAATTTTCTACCAGAAGAAAAAGACATTCGTTGCATGTCATGTTTCATTTCACTGCTAATCACTATATCACCGGAAGTTGTATTCAGAGTAGCAGAATGTAGACGTACACGAGTACGCCGTACGCGGATGGTTTCCAAATTATTAGCAGATTTTGCAAATAGTTTTTGCTTGTAGAATAAAAAAAAACCTGTTATTTACAGCAATTAAAACACTTACTCAAGGCTTCACTCTGATTAATATATTTAATTCTATTTTAATCTGAAGAACTTTCACTTATTTTTCACATCTGAGTTCTTTTGTTTTTACGGACTTTTCTGGCCTCCAGATTTTATCAAGGCCTGTTATGAACGTATAGGAACTGTAGCAAAAGTTTCGTTTACATAGAAAGAATTTAAATTTTATTGCCAGGTTCTTCTTGCAGTTGCCAGTTATTCAATTAAAGTCATTTCTTTATGCATTTTGTAAGTCTACTACTTTTGAATTAAGTTGTTGAAAATGCCATTTATAATTTTTTTAAGGTTCATTGTGGAACTGTTTTTCTAGATATAAAAACTTTTGTTAATTAGTCTCTTGTTTTTATGAGGTTCATAGTTCAATATTTTAATATTTTGCTCTAAAGGTCAATTCCACACACATTGCTGCACATGCAGTTGTAATGTACTTATTTTGTCCTCACTGAAATCTGTAATGTTCTAAAAATTATTTATTGTTTTATTAATTTTTCTTTAAATTATCTTATTCTACTGTTATCATGTTTCTGATTTGCGGGTTTGCAGCAAGTTTTCTGTTTCAATGGTTGTGTATGCAGATACATTTTATTTTTATACAACTCTGGTTGCATTATTGTTATGGAGTGCCAAGGAGAGAAGAATATCACTTCTTTAATTATATTTTGCTCTAGGTCCAAAAATTGGAACCATGTGTAATTTTGCTCTAAATGTTGTTTATAGTCAGCAATGGGATACATGCCTCTGGTGGAACTAGCCTCCAGTGTTTAGTGACAAAGGGCAAACTTTTCAACAAAAGAACAGGGCAGCAGAGTTTTATAAAAAAGAAATGTATCTGCATATGCAACCACTGGAACAGAAAACTTGCTGTGAAGCACGGCCCACAATAACAATAAAATAAGATAATTTAAAGAAAAATTAATAAAACAATAAATTCTTTGAATAAAGCTCATGTTGAGAATTGGCTTCCTAGTTTCTTTTCAATTACTAATCAAAAACTTCTATTATGGGAATTCTTACTGGGAAATGTTTTATTTAAATTGCTAATTTTTTAAGAAAACTCTTCTGCTTCTTCAGGATGTCTTTGTTGTAATTTTTTTCCCGTGAAAAATCTGTTGCAACTTTTTGTGCCTCTTCCAACTCTTCACCCCTGGACCTTGTTCGACCAATCACATGCACGCATCTTGCTGCATCGGGCCATCTGGTTTTTCTCACCGTCCCTGCGTCCAGCAAAATTTTCTGTGACCATCCCCGCTCGCGTATTTTGGAGCCTCTTCCACGCAGAATTCACTGAAGAAAGGATTGTTTTGTTTTTTCCCTTCTTCCTTCCACCGGCCCTGACACACAACATGGCCAACGTGTTGTCGTCCTTCTCACTGAAAAGAAATGGCGTTCCGATCTCTCAGCTTGGATTTATTTCCACCTTTCTGACCCTAAAAATCTCGCAATTTTTCCCACATCATCACAAAGTCGTAAAAGTCATTCGCTGAATGATGAATCAACAGATCGAACATTACTTTTGAGTCTTAAAATCTCAAACTTCTCCCATAATTGGTTGAATTTAATGCTGGCTTCGAGTATTTTGGTTCTGTCACCATGTTTGACAACAGGGACAGTTTGTCTAAAGTCTTAAAGTAAAATGACTTTGCCACCAAAAAGTTTCGGATTTCTCATAATATCTTTCAGTATTTGGTCAACTGCAAGTAAAGCAGTACCGGGAGCCATTGTAGCTACGTCCTAAATGATTGCTTTCGCAGATCGAATGATTTCAGCATTGCGTCGGTGCAATTAATTTTTACATTCAAAGTAGACGTTTCATTTAAAGGTGGCACCAACTTAAATTGGTTAAAGTATGTTTCACCACCTTCTAGCAGATTAGCGGTGATTCCTGTGGATGCAACGGGCAAAGCTATGTTTCCTTCTCCACGGATAGTGCTGAGGAAGGTTTTATACAAATAAGTTTTTCCTGCGCCCCCAGGCCATCGAGGAAAAACATCTATGAGGAAGATCATCATTAGTGGTTGCTGACATAATACTGTCATACGCTGCTTTTTGTTCTGTATTTAAATTACTTGCCATTTCTGTAGCTTTTTGTCATTCTGCAGCACTGTCAAAATAAACATCCGAATTTTGAGGAATGTTACTTGATGGAATTGGAAGATTATATTTATCGCATGAGCTGTTGTTAGCTTTGAGAGTGTCATTAATCTCTTGAAGGGTCAAATTCAAGCAATGTTCACAATCCTTAGTATGACCAATGTCAGTGTATGTCTGTGTGCAAAATCTTCCCAAAGATGGGATTTATATTTTTTCAAACAATTCTTGTTCATTGGGTGGTGAAACAAAGATAAGAATGTATGCAAATAAATCTCGTTGTTGTCGAGGCATGCTGCAAACTGATGCTTCATCTAAGGTTTTCTCCTATATTTCATAATTCTTAATTAAACCTTTCTGCAATGCAGCTTCTTGAAAGGTATCATACAGAATTCCATTGACTGTTCTTAGATCTGTAAAGCTTTTTGCTCCAGTCACATGAAGTAGCAGTAACTTAGTCTCAAACAATATTTTTGTGGATCAGAGCAAAGGTTGACTAAATACATTCTTCCAATCACATTATCTCCACCATGTTTTCGTTGGACCCATGGTCTTTCTTTTTGATTGAACATATAATGTCTTGGCATGTCGCTTATATGAAATGGATTTGCGCATCTTCATTGCCCTCATTTAGTTTGAACCATGCTGTCAGCATTGTATCTCTCTGAGCAATATGAACAACTGCATTTCGATCATTGTTTAAACGCTTCAGATTGAAGGTAATGTTCTGTTCTTCAAGAAGGTGAACAGGTAGTCTAACTATTGTATGAGATTGCTGATGCATATCATAACCAAGTATTTGCCACATAGCCTCGGGTGCGTTAACGTATCGGGAATCAACATGACATTTTACTTCGTCGTATTTGGTGTTGTGCTCTGTTATATGCACATTTGCACAGTCATGACCTTTGTATATGTACTTGAAAAGGTATTTCACACTTTACACAGTAGCGCACATCTCGACATTAATGTGGCAATTGTACTTTAACAAAAGATATGGATTTTAAGGGACAATCCAGCTGTTATCAATAATTTTACCACATACAGTTGTGGTTGCACCATTCTTTCTACAGCGATATAAAGGATACCCGCCTTTGTTAGCTACTGTTTCATTTTGGAAAGACTTCAGAAATTGCTTGGTACATTTGCCATCTTCTATACAGGGTGAATCGTGATTATTTCACCACACAGGTCACATGAGCAGTGTGTTTCATAAACAGTTGCATGTAAAACTGATAAATGCTCGTTATCTGGAAGTTCTGCCGATACAATTTGGTCAATTTTCTGAGGCAATGTTGGTTTGTCCTCTTCTTTTAAAATCAAGAACATGTGAGCATGGGGAAGCCCTCATTTTTTTGGGAATTTGATTACACAAACTTTGGCCTCCGGAACTCCAAAAATATGTGTTTTGGTTATATCGTCCATTAATTCTTTCAGCTTTAGTTGGAAGACTCTTGCCACTAAATCTGGATGGTTTTCGACAAATTGACCGTTCAAGTTTTCACTAATTTCTTCCCATTTCTGGTTGCAAGTCATAGTAAGGAAAAGATCAAGCTTGCCATGCTTTCTGACTATTGCCATTGCATCCTGATAATTTTGGATCATATTTTGTGGACTGCTTTGAAATGATGGCAAAATAAGAGCTTTTCCAGGAAGAAACTCATCATCTCTAGCATTCTGAATTTGGTCCATCAGACCTTTACACTTTTCGACACTTAACTGAGACTGATTTTGTCGTATGTAATTCAGTGTATTAGCTTCCATTTTAACATATGCATCAAGAATGTATTGCTGCGTAAGCTTTCCTGCACTTAAGGTGGTCTTGCCTAAAATCTGCCTTATGTTTCCAATGATGTGGCGACCCCACTGCCCGAGCCGACAGTTGTGTTTAAAATCTTTTTCCATTTGTGTTAGTTTTTGTTAGCTCGCCACGCACCCGCCTCAGTCCTGTGGGTTGCTGAGGTTGTGATTATGCGCCAGCCCTTTTCTTGGCTTTCTTTTTCCTTTTCTGTTTTTCCATTTTTCTCCATTTTCTACTCCTCTTTCCTTTCTTCTCCACTTTCTGTCCCTCCTTTGTTTCTCCGGGTTGGTTAGCTAAACCTGCCGGCATGTTTGCCGTGTGCGGTAACCCATAAGGTGGAAAAGGGGAGGCTGAGGTTACTGGGGACCAGGTTGTAGTTGTCACCAGTCGCCAACACTCCTCTTTGCCCCCTGCTTCACTCTAAACGGGCGGCTAGGAACTAACCCACTCCTAGTCAATCGGCTTGTCGCTACGTACTGCGGGGTGAGTTTGGGGATAGTGTAGGTATGCCAAAAGGGTGTTACCAAGACCTGGGAAGATCATGGTACTCGCTGAGCGCATGCTTGCACTTTCAACCTGCTATATCCGCTGCTTAGCCCCAGAGCCGTGTCCTGCGTCCAAATGGGCTTGCGGACCTCCGGCTCTCCCCTGTTGGGCTCGGTTGTGGGCGGGGAATTCAGCGGATGAATTATCTTTTGCTCTTCATGGATTCATTAAACTCTTCTACTTTGAAAAATAAAATTGCTTTGGACTCGGAGCCTAACTCCACAAATAAAAGAATGAGAACATTATCGGGACACAATGCACGATTTTTTGTCATTCATGCCAGAGAGGATACTCACAAACTCAGTTTGAAGTCCCCTTTCTGGATTCAAAAGGCCATCCAGGGTGTTGTTGAGTCACCAAAGAATGTCAAGAAATTGCCATCTGGAGATCTGTTGGTGGAGATGTCAACTCCCCGCCACGGTGCACTGCTTTTGAATATTTCCCACTTAGGTGATGTGCAGGTGGACATAAAACCTCGCCATTCTCTGAATTCATCCCGAGGTGTCATCTCTGATCGAGAACTCGTGGATGTCTCAGAGGATGAACTACTTTAAGAGCTTGCCGATCAAGGTGTCACAGCAGTCCGACGAATAAAGTTTCGGAGGAATGGGGATCTGGTAAATTCCAGAACTATTATTCTTACATTTAATCGCCCGGCTATTCCATCCTCCATCTATGCAGGGTATTTAAGATGTGACATGCGTCCCTACATTCCCAACCCACTTCGTTGCTTTAGATGCTAAAGGTATGGTCACTCTCAGCAGTCATGCCGTGGAGCTGCAACTTGCAGCCGCTGTGGCTCTCACGACCATCTTCAGAACGACTGTATTAACTGTAACGGAGACCACACGGCTAATGCTAAAGACTGCCCGAAGTGGGTTGAGGAAAGAAAAATCCAGGAAGTGAAGACCCTTGAACACTTCTCCTACCCGGAAGCAAGGAGGAAGGTTGTTCCTGCTACTTTGGGAGGACGCACCTACTCTTCAGTCTTGTCTTCCAAAACATCTGTTTCCACCCAGATGGATATAAGCATTCCAAAGAACTGTCCCTTTTCACTGCGAGAAATATATGCTGCTGGTCTGAAAGCCCTTAATGCTTCCACCACCGAACCTTTGCCTTCCCAACAGCAGCCCACCGTTGGAAAACCTTCTGCAGCCTCGCTTAGGCGGGTGGCTCCTGCACAGGTGAATCGTGCTGCACAGCCCGATTCTTTGACTAGTAAGAACAAAGGAAGGAACCAGACTCAAGCAGCCACTCAGACTCAAACCGGAACAAATCCATCCCAGCCCTCCTCTCGGAAACGTACCACCAGTACTCCCCCCAGAAACCCGTCGGCTAAAAGTGCTGCAGAGCCACCTGAGGAAATGATGGACTCTGACACCTTTTAAGTGTCCCATTTCCTTCTCCAAACTTCACATTCTCCCATCATGAATATCATCATACAGTGGAATTGCCGTGGCCTCTGTTCACGTTTTGATGATTTGAAGGGCTTGCTCTCTTCACACACCCCACTTTGCGTGTGCCTCCAAGAGACAAAGCTCCGCTTTACCAATACTTTTTCGGTGCGAAGATACAGTACATTTCGCAAAGACCATACGCGCGAAGCTATCGCATGTGGAGGAGTGGCCATTCTCGTTCCTCATGGTGTCCCAGTCACGGCGATTGTTCTGCGCACGAATCTGCAAGCAGTTGCAGCAAGACTATCTGCTAACACTCGAATCACAGTATGTTGCATTTACTTACCACCATATGAAGCTGTTAGCCCTTCAGACTTGGAAGATTTGGTTGACCAGCTACCGCCTCCGTTTTTCCTTCTCGGAGATTTCAATGCACTCAATCCGTTGTGGGGAGTCCGCAGTCGTGATCCCAGGGGCCGCGTTATAGAGTCCCTGCTGTACAACACATCACTCTGCCTCCATAACTCGGGAGCAAATACCTACTTCCACAAACCCAGCCGCTCGTACTCAGCCATTGATTTGTCGCTGTGTTCACCATCCTTATTTCCTGACTGGTCTTGGAGTGTGTCTGGTGATCCCCTTGGCAGCGATCACTTTCCAATTTTTCTTCGACTCGCTGGTGACGGCTACCGCCATCCAACCCATCCCCCTAGATGGGATATTGATCGAGCCAAGTAGGACGCATTCAGTGCTACAGCGATTATTACTTCTACTATGGTGGCCACAGGTACGATCAAGGATGCGGTTGCAGCGGTCACAGATTGTATTGTGCAAGCGGCAGAACTCACCAGCACGTCAGGCCCAGCATAGGGCTTGGGGCAAATTTCGTCGCTATCCCACTGACGCTAACCTTCTTGCTTTCAAGAAGGCCAAGGCCTATGCAAGACGGGTTCGTCGTCGCCATAAACGGGAATCCTGGATCCAATATGTATCCGGCATCAACACATCTACCAACTCCAAAATGGTTTGGGACAGGATTCGCGAGATTCGGGGAAAGTACCCATCTGGCGAGATCTCCATCCTCGAGAGTGGTGGAGGAATGGTTGCCGACGCTCGGGGTATCGCTGACTGTCTTGGCACAGCGTTTGCTTCAGTTTCCAGCAACTGCAATTATCCTCCTCCTTTCCAAGAGCTTCAGTCACGGCTGGAGAGAAAACGAATTTCCTTTTGACCGTTTTCCTCGGAGGACTATAACAGCCCATTGACAGCGGTGGAACTGAGGATTGCCCTAAATCGCTCTGGCCGAACATCTGCAGGGCCTGATAACATCCTTTACGAAATGCTGAAGCACCTTTCTCGATCATCTCTCGACTGTCTGCTAATCCTGTTTAACAGGATTTGGCAAGAGCACGTTTTCCCTGATTTTTGGTGCACAGCTATTGTGATACCTGTTCTCAAACCTGGTAAAGATCCGAAAAACGCGTTCAACTACCGACCAATTGCCATGACAAGCTGCCTCTTCAAGGTGCTTGAATGCATCATCAATTTCCGCTTGATCTTCCACTTGGAAACCCATCACTTTTTGTCGCCCCATCAAAGTGGACACCGTCGTTTTCGCTCCGCAACTGACCACCACCTTCGCCTTGAGACATCGATCAGAGAGGCGTTTGTTCGACGACAACACATGGTCTCCGTGTTCTTTGATATGGAAAAAGCGTATGATCTTGGAGATATGGCATCCTCCTTGATCTGCACGACTGTGGATTACGGGGAAATTTACCAACTTTCATTGCCGGTTTTCTCCAGAACCGGATGTTCCATGTGCCCGTTGGGTCGACAGTTTCCGCGGTGTACCCGCAGGAGCAGGGTGTCCCTCAGGGCTCGATCTTATCGGTCACTCTCTTCATCCTTCGGGTGAATCATATCTTCAATTTACTTCCTCCGATGGTTCGCAGTACTATGTATGTGGACGATCTTCAGATTTCGTGTGCTTCCGTCAACATGCGCACCATTGAGAGACAGTTGCAATCGTCTATTACCAAGATCTCTTCCTGGGTCTCACGCAACGGCTTTGGCTTCTCGTCACAAAAGACTGTTTGCGTGCATTTCTGCCGCAAACGCGGTCTTCATCCAGACCCCCACCTCCGTCTGGGGAGCACCACCATTCCAGTTGTGACAGAGGTCAAATTCTTGGGATTGACTTTTGACCGCGCACTCACCTTCCGGCCTCATTTGCATTCCTTAAAGGTGAAGTTCACAAAGTCAGTGAGTATCCTGAAAGTCCTCTCCGGAACATCTTGGGGGCCGACAGGTGCTCAATGCTTCGCATTCATCACTCCCTTGTCCGGTCAAAGTTAGAGTATGGCTGTATAACCTACAGATCTGCATGGCCTTCGGTATTAAAGCTCCTCGATCCAGTCCACCACCAAGCTTTATGCCTGTGCATCGGTGCTTTCCGTACGTCTCCTGTCCACAGCCTGTATGCAGAATCTCATGAACCACCGTTATGCCTCCGCCGTAAGCAACTGTCTCTGCAGTTCTACATCAAGCTGAAATCTCTCCCTGATCACCCACTGCATGATTCCATCTTCACGCCACAATGTGCTCGCCTATTTTCCAACCGCCCTTCTTGTGTTCCCACCTTCGGGATTCCGATGTCAGACATAGTGCGAGATACCGGCATAGACTTGTCGTTAATTGGTGTGACCCGTGCCTTTAACGATCCACCTTGGCAGCCATTTCAGGCAGTGACTGACCTCTCTATTTCTGGATGGCTTAAGTCCTCCACACCTGCACTGGTGTACTAGAAACTTTTTGCTGAACACCTTTCCCTCTATCCCGATTTCGTGCCTGTCTTCACCGATGGTTCGAAATCCGGTGATTTTGTGGGCTCCGCCTTTGTTTGTGCGGATGAGACTTATGCTGAGAGGATTCCGCCAGTTGCGATAGTCTTTACGGCAGAGATGCATGCGGTGCACCTCGCTTTGCGCCACATTCATTCCAAACACCATCGTCGCACTATGATTTGTATTGATTCTCAATCAGTTATAAAAGCCTTATTCTCCCCGGAAAATAGTGACTCACCAATCACCAGAGATGTCCGTCGTCTCCTGGGAACTTTGGCGGGTGCTGGGTTCCTGGTCCGATTCTGTTGGATTCCCGGCCATGTTGGGATTCGGGGTAACGAGCTGGTCGATACCGCAGCCAGATCTGTTCCATCCTTGGCAATCACCCGACTGCCGCTATTTTTTCGAGATTTTTACCCGTGCATCCGCAAATTTATCATGGAGGAGTGGCAGTCCCTGTGGACTCAACAGGGCAGCAACAAACTTCTTTCCATCAAACCGCAGATCGGACTATGGCAATCTGGATTGCAGAAGAATCGTCGTGAGGAAGTAGTTCTTGCGCGTCTGCGCATTGGGCATTGTCGTTTCACCCACCGCTTCTTGCTGTGGGGCGACACTGCCCCAATGTGCGAGACGTGTAACAGTCGTCTCAGTGTCCTTCGTGTCTTGTGTACTTGTGTCCGCTTTCGTGATAACTGTTTTCAATATTTCTGAGCTTATTCATTGGAAGACAATTCAGCTTCCCTTCGAAGAATCTTAGGTGACTGTTGTGATACGTTCGCAGTTTTTTCATTTGTCAGGCAAATTGACTTTCTTAAACTAATCTAAATTACCAAGCTTTTATCATTCTTCTTTTTCAGTTGTCCTACTCCACCGTGCTTCTTATTACTCTACCTAGCTTTTAACTTGTTTTCTTTAATTTCTTCGTGATTGGCGCTCTTTGGCCAGACCTGGCCCTTGCGCTATTAAAATACACCAACCAACCAACCAACCAACCGTTTCCAATGATAAAACTTCTGTACATATATTCTTCGCAATTAATGTTTTCCCAAGGATGTAAATTTGCACATCGGTAAAACTAAATACTTTAAGTTATAGCATGGGGTACTTAATACTTACTAAAATATAACCATAATTATATTTTAAATCAATCTTTTTCTTTGAGTAATGTTCAGACCTGTTAATGATGGTGCGACCTGTACATTGATGACGTCAGTAGACAAACATATGTTGGATTGCTTAATTATGGTTATGTTTTAGCAAATATTAAGTATTCCATGCTAACTTAATGTTAGTTTTATTGATGTGCAAATTTTCATCTTTGGGAATACATTAATTGCAAAGAAAATATGTAAAGAAGTTTTATCATTAGAAACATAACGCAGAGATATTAGGTGAACCACCTTAATAATGGATTAAATTCATCACTGATCAAAAGACAATATTGATAGTACTGCATTTGTGTGACTCTTGATCATGGTTTTGTACATTGGTTAACAACACTTTGTAAAGACTAATTAAATAAATAAAAAAGAACTATACACCAACTGTACTTAAATAGTATAACATACTAGATATCCAGAATTTCTTGGTGTAGAATAGAAATCAAAATTTCCAAGCTTTCACACATGAACCAGATGGCATTCTCAAGGAAGGTATACAGCAAACTGTAAAAAAAAAAAACAAAAAAAAAACTTAATAAAGACATTGGTCTATGTTGCAATGGAATGTCAGTTGAGCGTGTGACGTAATGCATCTCTGATGTCATGTGAGAATTATTTCAACATGCAGAGATGCTTTACAGATCTCTGCGTGTTGAAATGTTTCTATAGAGAAAAAATATTTTCCCATGCTATTCAGCTATCATGTGCTGCTCTATTTGCAAAAAGTTGCATCTCTTTCCTTTTTAAAAATCTATCATAAGATGGACAAAGCTACACCTTATGAGTCCAAATCGATTTATTTCCAAAAAATAAAGAAATAACAAAATAAGTAAAAAAATTTCCCATGTACAGCATTGCTCATTTGATAAGAAACTTGATTGCCAACCCTATATTGTGTTTGACATGTTATCGTTATACATGGTAAATGTTTAAAACAATTATAAAAAATAAAGTAAATAAAAATACAGAAACTTGTCATTTCTAGTGCCTTTATTTATCTATTTTTGCGCTCTCGTTCTTTGAGTAACCGTACTGGTTCCTCATATTTTTTTATAAACGTTTGGAAATAAAATCCCTCTGGATATTTTTATAAAATCACAGGCTGAATTTTATTTTTAGAAATATTAATATTCAGCAAAAGAATATTTATGTTATCTTGTTCATATGCTGGTAAGCAATTACAATTTTGTTTTAAAATATACATTGAATCTCATAGTTTATCATCCCCCCCCTCCCCGGATTTTATTTTCCTTCTGAAAATGGAAGAGATGTGCCCCTCCCATGTGTGGTCTCTTCACGCCTGTTCCCTCTATAATTTGGTGAAGTCGGCGCCCCTGTGCTGTAGAAATGCATCCCCTTCACATTCATACCATTTTTTAAATGGTGTCACTACCTCGTAACATTGCTATTTTTCAACATGACATAAAGCATGTGGCACGAAATGTAATGCAATTTTTCGGATGTTTCAAAAACAAAAATTGTAGATACAAATTCAAAATAAAAACCAACATTTTGGAAATTGCATACATACATATCACTAAGTTGTTCTCTGAGATTCGGAGGTTAGCTCCACAAAGAAATACAAACCACCAGATAAAATTTTAACTGATTATTTACTTACTGTTGCCGTATCAAACTTCTCCATTTACAGCAATCGTGATATACAACTCGGGCTTCACCAACATCCATCACACGATGTACACAAGACCTTCTCCATTTACAGCAATCGTGATGTACAACTTGGGCTTCACCGACATCCATCACACGATGTACACAAGACCTTCATACTCATAATCTTTTTTTTCATTCAGGCACTCCTGAATCTGATGCTCTCATGACTTCCTTGGCCTTTCTCTGCCTTTCTTTCCTGCCACTTGGGCCAAAAAACTTTTCTTAGTAAGCATCTCATTACTCATTATTTCAACATGGCCAAACCACCTAAGCATATTTGTCTCCACCTTGCTAACAATATTTTGCTTCACATCACGCAAATGCAACACATGTTCATTCCTTACATGATCAGAACGTGTCGCCCCCGTAAGTAATTCATTTCTCCAGCACACAAATGACTCCTATGTCTCTTCTGTAGTACCCAGGTTTCACTGTCATACATCAGAATAGGAACAATTACACTTTCATACACAGCCATTAGAGACTCATTTAAGAATACATCATTCCTGTGAAAACCTCCTGAAGCATCTGTCTTTCAATGGAGAATTCACTGGCCTACAATTTTCACCATCTAATTTGTTCTCTCTGTCAAACATGCTTCCTAAACACACAAACTCATTCACCTGGTCAATCAGTGTATCATTTAGACTTATCTTGCATTCAGTACTAACAGTTCCTTGCTCAAAAACCATAACTTTGGTTTTTCCCTTTTATACTCAGTTTGAATCACATACACACTTCATACATCTGGGACAACATACTCTGCAACTCACTTTTGCTCTCTGCCAACAGGACTGTGTCATCAGCATACAGCAATCTGCACACACATAAATTGCCAAGACATAAATGAGTATTGTCCATCTTGGCATCATGCAGGCACACGTCCATAAATATGTTAAACAGCCATGGTGATGTTACACAACCTTGTCTGACTCCTGCACCAATAGGAAACCATTTTGATAAAGCATCATTCACTCGTACACAAGTTCTACTGCCAGCATACATGGCTTTTACACTATTAAGTAGATTCCCAGTGACATCATATTTATTATGTACCTTCCACAAAAGTATCCTACTTACTCAGTTGTAAGCTTCCTCTAAATCTGTGAAGGCAGCAAAAACTTCCTTACTAACAGCCTGATACTTTTTGATCATCATGTGTAATGCAAAAATTTGGTTATGGCAGCCTTTACCAGGCATAAAACCACTCTGAACATCTTACACTTTCTCTAATGTCGCTTCCCAGCAAAAACACAAGTGTTGGGAAACTGCTGGCCACCAGCTGGCAGTGATGGGTCACTGCTGGCTGAAATCTGCCGCTTACAGCATGGTAGCGGTCCATTGGTGGCAGCACCATCAGTTGGCAGCCATTGATGGCCCTGCAGCTTCACTGTGACACTTGCTGGGCCTCCCAGCAAGTGCCACTAGTGGCCCATAGCTGGCAGCCAAAGCAACCCCAACATGAGGTGGAAGCAATGGGACTGCGCATGTGCAGAAGCAACACTTGCTGTGTCTCTCATGATACTGGTAGTTGAAGACAACGCTATCACCATCATGTTATTTTAGTAGATGTTAAGGGGAAAAAGCCATATGTAGAGAGGCGAATTAATTTCGTGATGAAATACCACATCGACGAAGATTACCGTCAGAAGGAAAATGTATAAATAATTATTAATGAACTGTAAGAAATAGTCAGTTACTCTCATGTATTTATAGAAACTCATTTTGTAACAAAATTCCTGCACTGACACACAAAGAATCAAGAATACAGACAGCCATTAAATACACCCACTCCATTCCTATGAATAACAAGAAATAATTTCTGTGTAATCTTTCGTTTTAACATACATTAAACCACTTGAAACAAAAGTCCCGGAAATACATTAAAAAATTGTTATGTTAGAAAAAAATAAGAATCGTACACGTACAAAATTTATCAATTATTTGAAAAAAAAAAAGAAAACGCTATGTGGATACATTGTGCTTATCCATGGGTTGAATACACAAGACTGAAGGAATTCGCTGCTAAAAATAACACCAAGTGAAATAAAATATCTTTCCCCCTTTTGAACAAATGTAGCTTCGGACCGCAGAAAGAAAAGTACAACATTAAAAATTTAACAGATTGTGACATGAACGGGTAAATATATATTAGCACAAAACTTTTGGAAAGTGCCTTTAAGTTGGTACAAGGTAAATAAAAGCAATCATTATGTTGAAAAAAATTAATTTATGAATTATATGAAATGAACATTTATGAAAAATAGCTCGCAATATTGTAAAATTAAAAGAGAATGATTCGTTTCACATTTCGCAGGAAAGAGGCTCAGCTTCAAGCAAAGGCTCCTGCATGGCATACCAGTGTAGTTGCTATAGCGCCCACTTCATAAGCAGACAGTCATTGGTTTGTTTTCAGCCAGATCTAAACGGCTTTTTTTTTCAGGACCTGTTGAGAAAATTTCCCTAGTGCCGTGCCGTAATGCAGAAGTTCCATAGAGGGAAAAAAAGTAGTTGTCTTTGGGAAACTGCGGTTATCAGTTTTTTTGTTTTTTTTTTCGTGGCTACTACTGGAAAACTGGCGGACAAAATTCTGCAAGCCATCAATTATGTCATGTGATTGCCACTGCCAGGAAACTAGCGGACCACATTAGGCTAGCCATCATTTATGGCACGTGCTTGCAGGGCTGCTTGTGGCAACCACTGCCAGTGATGGATAACTGATGGCCCTGTTCTGGCATATGACAACTGTTGGTCAACTGCTGGTCGATGTGGTGGCCGCCGGGACATTTTATTGACGGTTGGGCAGCGGCAACATAGTGCTGGGCCACTCACTGCTGACTGCCATCGCTGACTTGAGTGCTAGCCCAGCAACACTGTTTTTGCTGGGTTCCTTTGACACCAGCGTGAAGTGGTGCACATTTTTTCGCTGGAGAAAATGCAGCTACCAAATTCATATCCTTCTCCCATGTAATGTTCTAGGTGTAACTGGCACAGTCCCATTCACGACGTTTTCTGTTCTGCCATCAGTTATATGCTCACTAATTTCTCTGAAACTTTTCAATACCCCAGTACATCGTGAACAACATGATGCGCGATACCGAAAGAGAAACATTCGCAGCAAGCTGACACAAAGTCACCTGTTTTTGTTCTTACATCTGAGCTTCCACACAAGCTGCCTTCCTGAGTGTTGTTGATGGTGAAAGCTTGCCACTGCATTTCTCATCCTCCAGCGCAATGCGCTTGTGTGCATATTTTAAACACCATTTTGTCTCCACCCAAGGCTCATTACTTGAGGACGATAGATTTCTTACAGTTGGTGGTGGTTCTTCGCTGGCAGCGTTTTCTATGTCTGGGAAACCTAATCACTGTGCATACCTCCGAGTGAGACCTGACGTTAGGTCGAAAGTGAATGACATGTGAATGAGAGTGATAAGAATGCCGTTTACAATTGTATCAGAGATAGAAGTTGAGAGAGCTCAAAGCAATTCCTGAGAGACATAGAATTAATAACAGTTTAGTTTAGTGTTGTACAAGCTCGATTGAACCATTTGCGTTGGATGTTATGCTTCTTGGATATTGAAGTCTCAAATTGTTGTCGAATTAATGCGACTTGAAGAGTACTCTGTTATGAGCATTTGCGATATTCAACTCCTGAAGCAACCATTATGATTTGGAATTATTGTCTGTGATGTTGTGCTAACCCGTAAGGGCCTATCAAGGACCAATAAACAGTATTTCACCTGTGTAAGTAACGCTCATGTTGAAAACTGGCTTCCTAGTTTATTGAATTAAACATTGAACATCTCATATTTTTTTCCTAGGAATTATTGGGTTGATGCATAAGTTCATGCCAGTTTTTTCACCACACTACAGGAATGTATTACATCAGAAGGGAAAACGGAATGAATCAACTATGTATTCTCCCATTATTTACGATGGTGTCCCAACATTTGGATAGGTCTGTAATGCCATTCTTGAAAATACGTGCAGGTTTTGCTGCAAAGAAATCATCAAGAAAATTCTGGAGATCAACATCATTGTTTAACATTCTGCCACGGGGTGCATTCGACAGAGATTGAAACAGGTGATAGTCTGAAGGGGCTACATCTGGGGAATAGGTCGGATGTGGAGAGATCTCCCATTTCATGTTCTGAACGGCCATTTTGATCATGTTTGCACTGTGAGGTCGTGTGTTATCATGTTGGGGAAGAACACCATGTCGCCGATGTGGCCGTTTCTGCTGAATTGCTCCCTCGACACAGCGGAGTTGCTTACAGTAGAGTGCAGCGTTAATGGTCCAATTCCTCGGCAACATTTCCCAGCGATAATGCCTTCCATGTCCTTCCAGACATACAACATGATCTTCATAGGATGAAGGTCATGTTTTGGACGTGGTGTGGGCGTCTTGTTTTCACGTACGGGCACCACTTTTCATCTCCAGTAACAATATGTGATAGAAAAGGTTTTGTGTTGCTGAGAACATTCACGATAACGGGCGAGCAAGGAACCACATATGACAACACACTGATTCTTGTCCTTGGCGAGAGTGTGAGGCACCCAAGACCACATTTCTGGACCTTTCCCATACGTTACAGATGTCGTACCACTGTGGCCTGATCATAGTCTGTCTCAGTGGCCAATTTGTGTGTGGTTTAACGTGGATCCAGTGGATAAGATGGTTCAAACGATCCTCATTAAAGTGAGATGGACGACCTGAGCGTGGAGAGTCGTTGAGGTCAAAATTGCAGCCTCGAAACCGCTCAAACTATTTGCGGTCTGTCCTCGGAGCAATAGCATCCTCCCCATAAACAGCACACATTTGTCGAGTAGCCTTGGCGGCTGTGGATCCCTTGTTAAACTCGTAGAGGAGCAGAAATGTTCATTCCTCTCTACTTGACACTCCATAGTTCCGGATCTGAAAGCCAAAATCCATTTGCCACAATCACACAATGCAATATGATTTAGATACACGATATTACTGGCTACATTTTGATATGGGCATTTGCACTGTCACTACTGACCTGGGAAACACTCGTGAAATAAAATGGCATGAACTTATGCATCAATCCAATATCTACACTGCCGGCCACCCAAAATGCAACGCCAAGAAGAACACGAGATAGCAAAGCCAGATTTACTGGACACAACAACTAATACAAAGATGAAACGATTGAGCTTACAGGCCCATGTGACTTGCGGAACATGGAGACATCAATAGTTTGTGTGGCCCCCATGGCTGGCAATAACTGCCGCTACATGCCGCGGCATCGAGCGAAAGAGACTTGGGGTATGTCAGTCCAGGCTGCTTCCACACGTTGCCACGGTTCATCAGGCGTAGCCGCGGGTGGTGCTTGCCAGGCCACTCAGTTGCCGATCAGCGACCAGACGAGTTCAGTGGGCGACATGTCGGGAGAACAGGTAGGCCACGACAGTAGTGACACCTGGTGGACCGTGAAGAATTTTGCACAGTGCGTGCCATGTGCGGGCGCGCATTGTCTTATTGAAACGTGGCCGCTGGCAGGTCCTGCAGGTAAGAGAGGACTACAGGCTCCAAAACGTCGGAGACGGTGCAGTGGCTGTTGAGTGTACCTGCGATGCGTACCAAAGGGGTGCGAGTGTCATATCCAATTGCGCCCCAAACCATAATGCCAGGCGACAGACCGGTATGGCGATGCATAATGCAGGCGTCATACAGTCTCTCGCTGCTGTGCCGACAATCGTGGTGTTGCAGGCAGAAGCGAGATTTGTTGGAGAAGACAATGTCGTGCCATTTCGTAGTCCAGGTGCGGCGTTCAACGGCCCACTGCCGCCGCACTCGCCGATGGTGTAACTTCAATGGTAATCAGAGCAATGGCCGCCGCGTGAGAAGTCCCCGCTCCTGCAGACGACGTCAAACGGTACGTGCTGACACAGGTTGTTGCGCATCACACCCTAATTCCTGCGCTAACGTTCGTGATGTGACGGTGCGAGCCGTCAATGCCCGCCGCACAACATGCCGGTCCTCTCGTTTGGTGGTGTGCTGCGGCTGCAGCAATCGCTCACGTCAGTCCATCCGTCGCTCCTGCACCCACCGAATCCATACTCGCCTCACTGTGGCTGGATGTCGTTCCACACAGGCGCCGATGTCGCGATAAGTCACTATTCGTCCTCTGTCAAACTCCGAAACGTGCTGGAATGACTGCCTTATTCTGCGACGAGACATGAGAAAGCTTCCCACGTATAGGTCCGGCAGCACAACACACTTCCACTACTTACACCCCGTCTTCTGTGCACCCTTCTTATAATGCTTCTCAGTGGTGTGCCGGGTGCACATGATTTGCATATGCCCTGCAATGCTAATCGTTTGCATGTCCTCTCGCGGGCGACGCATGCTGCGGATTTCAGGCCTATCGGCGCCGATGTCGCGATAAGCCACTATTCGTCCTCTGTCGAACTCCGAAACATGCTGGAATGACTGCCGTATTCTGCGACGAGACATCAGGAAGCTTCCCATGCATAGGTCCGGCTGCACAACACACTTCCACTTCTTACACCCCGCCTTCTGTGCACCCTTCTTATAGTGCTTCTCAGTGGTGTGCCGGGCGCACATGATTTGCATATGCCCTGCAATGCTAATCGTTTGCATGTCATTTTGCGGGCGACGCATGCTGCGAATTTCAGGCCTATCGGATGCTTTCCTTCTTGGTGTTGCATTTTGGGTGGCCAGCAGTGTATTTTAAATTGCAAATTTTCGGAGAAAACTCTTCTCCTTCATCAGGCTTTATGTAGGAAAGACAGGTCGCAAACTGGAAACTCGTATAACAGAACATAAAACAGCTATAAAAAATTGCTCCAACAAGACTGTTTTAGGCGTGTTAGAGAAACGTCACAACATGGACTGGAATTTCCTTAAAGCCATCAGTTTTCTAAACAGCTTTCAAAAAAGAAAATTGAAAAAAGGATTGGAAATTTAGAAGAATCAGAATTCCATTATCAGTGACTGTAGAGGTTAGCCCCTTGCCAACATCTGGCAAGATTTGGTGATAAGTAGCCATAACCGTGAAGGTTAACTGTAACAAGGGACTGCATGGTGGAGAAAAGTTTTATCCGAAAATTTGCAATCAAAAATTAATTATTCCTAGAAAAAGACCCATATTAGAAGTTTAATTTAATATATTATACCTTGTAAATAGACTTTTACTTTCACCTGGCCTTAAATTCAATTCAGTGCTTAGTTAGGTGTTAAATATTTAAGCTATCTAGAGTACAACTTTAATTCTTGCAGGACACATCAGTAAGAAGAGCAAGTTTTACAATGAAGCTGCATTAGGGTTTCAGTGTAACATAAACAATCATTCCTACAACCAGTCAAACATTAACATCTCTACATACCAAGCTATGTCAGGTTTTGCCACCTGTTTTACCTCGCAGACCACAGAGTTTGATTGCCTTGGGATTCACAGCCTCGAAACATGGTAGCCGAAGTGTTTCAATGCAGAAGGGAACTACGCTGGTCACACAAGAAGTTGGGGATATTGTGGTTTCGAAGAGAAAACTTGGTGATATTCTAATTTAGCGATTATTGGAGATTGGTTATCAGTGTGGGTAGCTGTGTCATGTAAATCAGCATCATGACAATTGCGCACATGGTGTATGAGCTCCTATAGTACCCTACGAGAAATGGAAAACAGGTTGTTTCACCGCTTGGTCTAGAAGTTTGCTGAATGCATTGCCCTCAGTGTGGGATTGAATTAACCTGAAATGATGTTCAAACGACGTTTAAGCAGTGATAATAGAAACAGCGCTGTTTGCATGTTACGGGCAGATGTACCACAGATGAATTTGGCTCCTGCTTTAGGAGTTATTCAAAGTGTTGTAAGTCTGCTACACACAAGATTTCTACGGTATGGAAATGTTACAGATCGACCCAGGAGTGGTCGGCTGAGGATAACCACCAGGAGGCAAGATCGCTATCTAACAGTAAGTGCTTGGAGAAGACCTGGTATCACCAGTAGCCAACTTCGAGCTGCTTCTGGTGTCACAGTATGTAATAAAACGGTACAAAACCATCTTCACGAGTATGGACTCGGAGCAAGCGGCCGCCTAGCATTGGCATCAGCTCACCGCCATTTAAGATGTACCTGGGTCCAACAGTACATGTCATGGAATACAGAGTTGGCACCATGTACTTTTCACAGACTAATCCCGTTTCACTTTTTATCCTGATACTTGACGAGAACATGTTGAAGGAGATCTGGCACATGAATGTAACCATACTAGATGCAGTGCATCCACGTGTACTATTGGACGCAGATGTACCTGGGTCCAATAGTACATATCTTGGAATACAGAGTGGCACCAAGTACTTTTCACAGACGAATCCCGTTTCGCTCTTTATTCTGATCCTCAATGATAACACGTATGGAGGAGATCCAGCACACAAATGCAACCACATTATGTGCAGTCCGTCCAACCTTACCAGCAGCAGCAGTCAGCAGTGTGTAAGCTGGAATTTTTCTCTTGTACCAATTTGGCAATTTTGTCAGTAAAAGTTGTAGCAAAATCCTATGCAGATTAGCCAAATATGCGGTTCCACTTTTTGCTATATTTACTAAAAAATGCTAGCACAACGCAAAACAAATAGGCTTTTGTACTTCTAATTTTAATAAAAATAATTCCATTTGCTTATGCATGCAATTTGTGAAAATATGTACAAAGACCAGGACTGAGAAAAGCCACAACCGATGGCACACCGACCGACCGGTTGACCCGACCCGACCCGACCCGAACCAAAACGGCACGTACTGCAGAGGCGACGAACCGCCGAAGAAACAAACGAAACGCTTCTGTCTTTATCCATCACAGAAGAACCTTTGCGTGAAAGGTGCTCTCTGGGCTCACGGTGCTTTTCTGCAATAGGAGAAAAGACAACACAGCAAAGCAGCATGCTACACCGAAGACGGAAATTGAAAAATGATGGGGAAGGATAACAGGTCGGCAGAAAGAAGCAGCAATGATGGAATGAAAATATGATGGAGTTAAAAAGCCCGCAAGGGTGAAGCGCAGGGTGGCTCCATGACGAGGATGAAAAATACTATGCAAGGGCAAAGCAGGGGTGGGCAGGTTGTCGGAGAGAAAAAATAATGGAGAATAAAACCAGGTGAGCAGGGTGCAAAAGCAGCGATGACGGAACAAAAAAAAATGACAAGGATGAAAAATACAACGCAAGGGCGAAGCAGGCGTAAGTGGGATGACAGGTAAATAAACCAGGTCGGAAGGGGGGTCGGCGATGACGGGGTTGAAAAATAACGCAAGAGAGAAGTGGGCGGGAGACGTTCGCTTTTAGCGATTTGGTGGGAATTTTTTGTTGCAAAATTACAGTCTTTATCGTGGTTTGGCGAAAATGCGGACGATAGCTTAAACACTAGCAGTCAGTTCTGATCTGGATAGGAGTGCGCTTTAATGGCCATACTTCCTAGTATAATTGTCAAGGCAACATGAATGCCTTGTTGTGCCCATTGTAACACTGTCCCATGCCGCCATTGGCAGTCACCATGCCTGTAGCATGCTTCAGGAGCTGGAAAATCGGAGATAGAATTGTTACAGCTGCATTCGAAGTCTTCTGACCTAAATCCTATTGGGAATATTTGGGAAGGTGTACAGCGACGTCTGGATAACCACATTGCATACCCTAGTATACTGGCAGACTTCCATAACGTGTTTCCTGTAACACGGGATGAGCTGCCCCAAACATTCATCAATAATGTCATTGCAAGTATGCCTCGTAGGTGTCAAGACATTCTTCGACGCAGAGGTTGCCTGTAATATGGGACGAGCTGCCCCCGACACTCGTCAATAATGTCATTGCAAGTATGCCTCGTAGGTGTCAAGACGTTCTTCGACACAGAGGTTGCCTGTAATATGGGACGAGCTGTCCCCGACACTCGTCAATAATGTCATTGCAAGTATGCCTCGTAGGTGTCAAGACGTTCTTCGACACAGAGGTTGCCTGTAATATGGGACGAGCTGCCCCCGACACTCGTCAATAATGTCATTGCAAGTATGCCTCGTAGGTGTCAAGACGTTCTTCGACACAGAGGTTCCCTGTAATATGGGACGAGCTGCCCCCGACACTCGTCAATAATGTCATTGCAAGTATGCCTCGTAGGTGTCAAGACGTTCTTCGACACAGAGGTTGCCTGTAATATGGGACGAGCTGCCCCCGACACTCGTCAATAATGTCATTGCAAGTATGCCTCGTAGGTGTCAAGACGTTCTTCGACACAGAGGTTGCCTGTAATATGGGACGAGCTGCCCCCGACACTCGTCAATAATGTCATTGCAAGTATGCCTCGTAGGTGTCAAGACGTTCTTCGACACAGAGGTTGCCTGTAATATGGGACGAGCTGCCCCCGACACTCGTCAATAATGTCATTGCAAGTATGCCTCGTAGGTGTCAAGACGTTCTTTGACACAGAGGTTGCCTGTAATATGGGACGACCTGCCCCCAACACTCGTCAATAATGTCATTGCAAGTATGCCTCGTAGGTGTCAAGACGTTCTTCGACACAGAGGTTGCCTGTAATATGGGACGAGCTGCCCCCGACACTCGTCAATGTCATTGCAAGTATGCCTTGTAGGTGTCAAGACGTTCTTCGACACAGAGGTTGCCTGTAATATGGGACGAGCTGCCCCCGACACTCATCAATCAAGACGTTCTTCGACACAGAGGCTGCCTGCAATATGGGATGAGCTGACCCCAACACTCATCAATGATGTCATTGCAGGTATGCCTCGTAGGTGTCAAGACGTTCTTCGACACAGAGGTTACCTGTAATATGGGACGAGCTGCCCGCGACACTCATCACAAATGCCATTGCAAGTATGCCTCGTAGGTGTCAAGACGTTCTTCGACACAGAGGTTGCCTGTAATATGGGACGAGCTGCCCCCGACACTCGTCAATAATGTCATTGCAAGTATGCCTCGTAGGTGTCAAGACGTTCTTCGACACAGAGGTTGCCTGTAATATGGGACGAGCTGCCGGCGACACTCGTCAATGTCATTGCAAGTATGCCTCGTAGGTGTCAAGACGTTCTTCGACACAGAGGTTGCCTGTAATATGGGACGACCTGCCTCCAACACTCGTCAATAATGTCATTGCAAGTATGCTTCGTAGGTGTCAAGACGTTCTTCGACACAGAGGTTGCCTGTAATATGGGACGAGCTGCCCCCGACACTCGTCAATGTCATTGCAAGTATGCCTCGTAGGTGTCAAGACGTTCTTCGACACAGAGGTTGCCTGTAATATGGGACGAGCTGCCCCCGACACTCATCAATCAAGACGTTCTTCGACACAGAGGTTGCCTGTAATATGGGATGAGCTGACCCCAACACTCATCAATGATGTCATTGCAGGTATGCCTCGTAGGTGTCAAGACGTTCTTCGACACAGAGGTTACCTGTAATATGGGACGAGCTGCCCGCGAACACTCGTCAATAATGTCATTGCAAGTATGCCTCGTAGGTGTCAAGACGTTCTTCGACACAGAGGTTGCCTGTAATATGGGACGAGCTGCCCCCGACACTCGTCAATAATGTCATTGCTAGTATGCCTCGTAGGTGTCAAGACGTTCTTCGACACAGAGGTTGCCTGTAATATGGGACGAGCTGCCCCCGACACTCGTCAATAATGTCATTGCAAGTATGCCTCGTAGGTGTCAAGACGTTCTTCGACACAGAGGTTGCCTGTAATATGGGACGAGCTGCCCCCGACACTCATCAATCAAGACGTTCTTCGACACAGAGGTTGCCTGTAATATGGGATGAGCTGACCCCAACACTCATCAATGATGTCATTGCAGGTATGCCTCGTAGGTGTCAAGACGTTCTTCGACACAGAGGTTACCTGTAATATGGGACGAGCTGCCCGCGACACTCGTCAATAATGTCATTGCAAGTATGCCTCGCAGGTGTCAAGACGTTCTTCGACACAGAGGTTGCCTGTAATATGGGACGAGCTGCCCGCGACACTCGTCAATAATGTCATTGCTAGTATGCCTCGTAGGTGTCAAGACGTTCTTCGACACAGAGGTTGCCTGTAATATGGGACGAGCTGCCCCCGACACTCGTCAATAATGTCATTGCAAGTATGCCTCGTAGGTGTCAAGACGTTCTTCGACACAGAGGTTGCCTGTAATATGGGACGAGCTGCCCCCGACACTCATCAATCAAGACGTTCTTCGACACAGAGGTTGCCTGTAATATGGGATGAGCTGACCCCAACACTCATCAATGATGTCATTGCAGGTATGCCTCGTAGGTGTCAAGACGTTCTTCGACACAGAGGTTACCTGTAATATGGGACGAGCTGCCCGCGACACTCATCACAAATGTCATTGCAAGTATGCCTCGTAGGTGTCAAGACGTTCTTCGACACAGAGGTTGCCTGTAATATGGGACGAGCTGCCCCCGACACTCGTCAATAATGTCATTGCAAGTATGCCTCGTAGGTGTCAAGACGTTCTTCGACACAGAGGTTGCCTGTAATATGGGACGAGCTGCCCCCGACACTCGTCAATAATGTCATTGCAAGTATGCCTCGTAGGTGTCAAGACGTTCTTCGACACAGAGGTTGCCTGTAATATGGGACGAGCTGCCCCCGACACTCATCAATCAAGACGTTCTTCGACACAGAGGTTGCCTGTAATATGGGATGAGCTGACCCCAACACTCATCAATGATGTCATTGCAGGTATGCCTCGTAGGTGTCAAGACGTTCTTCGACACAGAGGTTACCTGTAATATGGGACGAGCTGCCCGCGACACTCATCAATAATGTCATTGCAAGTATGCCTCGTAGGTGTCAAGACGTTCTTCGACACAGAGGTTGCCTGTAATATGGGACGAGCTGCCCCCGACACTCGTCAATAATGTCATTGCAAGTATGCCTCGTAGGTGTCAAGACGTTCTTCGACACAGAGGTTGCCTGTAATATGGGACGAGCTGCCCCCGACACTCGTCAATAATGTCATTGCAAGTATGCCTCGTAGGTGTCAAGACGTTCTTCGACACAGAGGTTGCCTGTAATATGGGACGAGCTGCCCCCAACACTCATCAATGATGTCATTGCAGGTATGCCTCGTAGGTGTCAAGACGTTCTTCGACACAGAGGTTACCTGTAATATGGGACGAGCTGCCCGCGACACTCATCAATAATGTCATTGCAAGTATGCCTCGTAGGTGTCAAGACGTTCTTCGACACAGAGGTTACCTGTAATATGGGACGAGCTGCCCCCGACACTCGTCAATAATGTCATTGCAAGTATGCCTCGTAGGTGTCAAGACGTTCTTCGACACAGAGGTTGCCTGTAATATGGGACGAGCTGCCCGCCGACACTCGTCAATAATGTCATTGCAAGTATGCCTCGTAGGTGTCAAGACGTTCTTCGACACAGAGGTTGCCTGTAATATGGGACGAGCTGCCCCGACACTCATCAATGATGTCATTGCAGGTATGCCTCGTAGGTGTCAAGACGTTCTTCGACACAGAGGTTGCCTGTAATATGGGATGAGCTGACCCCAACACTCATCAATGATGTCATTGCAGGTATGCCTCGTAGGTGTCAAGACGTTCTTCGACACAGAGGTTACCTGTAATATGGGACGAGCTGCATGCGACACTCGTCAATAATGTCATTGCAAGTATGCCTCGTAGGTGTCAAGACGTTCTTCGACACAGAGGTTGCCTGTAATATGGGACGAGCTGCCCCCGACACTCGTCAATAATGTCATTGCAAGTATGCCTCGTAGGTGTCAAGACGTTCTTCGACACAGAGGTTGCCTGTAATATGGGACGAGCTGCCCCCGACACTCGTCAATAATGTCATTGCAAGTATGCCTCGTAGGTGTCAAGACGTTCTTCGACACAGAGGTTACCTGTAATATGGGACGAGCTGCCCCCGACACTCATCAATAATGTCATTGCAAGTATGCCTCGTAGGTGTCAAGACGTTCTTCGACACAGAGGTTGCCTGTAATATGGGACGAGCTGCCCCCGACACTCGTCAATAATGTCATTGCAAGTATGCCTCGTAGGTGTCAAGACGTTCTTCGACACAGAGGTTGCCTGTAATATGGGACGAGCTGCCCCCGACACTCATCAATCAAGACGTTCTTCGACACAGAGGTTGCCTGTAATATGGGATGAGCTGCCCCCAACACTCATCAATGATGTCATTGCAGGTATGCCTCGTAGGTGTCAAGACGTTCTTCGACACAGAGGTTACCTGTAATATGGGACGAGCTGCCCGCGACACTCGTCAATAATGTCATTGCAAGTATGCCTCGTAGGTGTCAAGACGTTCTTCGACACAGAGGTTGCCTGTAATATGGGACGAGCTGCCCCCGACACTCGTCAATAATGTCATTGCAAGTATGCCTCGTAGGTGTCAAGACGTTCTTCGACACAGAGGTTGCCTGTAATATGGGACGAGCTGCCCGCGACACTCGTCAATAATGTCATTGCAAGTATGCCTCGTAGGTGTCAAGACGTTCTTCGACACAGAGGTTGCCTGTAATATGGGACGAGCTGCCCCCGACACTCATCAATCAAGACGTTCTTCGACACAGAGGTTGCCTGTAATATGGGATGAGCTGACCCCAACACTCATCAATGATGTCATTGCAAGTATGCCTCGTAGGTGTCAAGACGTTCTTCGACACAGAGGTTACCTGTAATATGGGACGAGCTGCCCGCGACACTCGTCAATAATGTCATTGCAAGTATGCCTCGTAGGTGTCAAGACGTTCTTCGACACAGAGGTTGCCTGTAATATGGGACGAGCTGCCCCCGACACTCGTCAATAATGTCATTGCAAGTATGCCTCGTAGGTGTCAAGACGTTCTTCGACACAGAGGTTGCCTGTAA
Source organism: Macrothele yani (assembly GCA_039090855.1). Lineage (NCBI taxonomy): Eukaryota > Metazoa > Arthropoda > Arachnida > Araneae > Macrothelidae > Macrothele > Macrothele yani. The sequence goes on from CM077011.1 coordinate 36,299,525, forward strand.
TATGGGACGAGCTGCCCCCGACACTCGTCAATAATGTCATTGCAAGTATGCCTCGTAGGTGTCAAGACGTTCTTCGACACAGAGGTTGCCTGTAATATGGGACGAGCTGCCCCCGACACTCGTCAATAATGTCATTGCAAGTATGCCTCGTAGGTGTCAAGACGTTCTTCGACACAGAGGTTGCCTGTAATATGGGACGAGCTGCCCCCGACACTCGTCAATAATGTCATTGCAAGTATGCCTCGTAGGTGTCAAGACGTTCTTCGACACAGAGGTTGCCTGTAATATGGGACGAGCTGCCCCCGACACTCGTCAATAATGTCATTGCAAGTATGCCTCGTAGGTGTCAAGACGTTCTTCGACACAGAGGTTGCCTGTAATATGGGACGAGCTGCCCCCGACACTCGTCAATGTCATTGCAAGTATGCCTTGTAGGTGTCAAGACGTTCTTCGACACAGAGGTTGCCTGTAATATGGGACGAGCTGAGACGTTCTTCGACACAGAGGTTGCCTCCTGACCCCAACACTCATCAATGATGTCATTGCAGGTATGCCTCGTAGGTGTCAAGACGTTCTTCGACACAGAGGTTGCCTGTAATATGGGACGAGCTGCCCGCGACACTCATCAATAATGTCATTGCAAGTATGCCTCGTAGGTGTCAAGACGTTCTTCGACACAGAGGTTGCCTGTAATATGGGACGAGCTGCCCCCGACACTCGTCAATAATGTCATTGCAAGTATGCCTCGTAGGTGTCAAGACGTTCTTCGACACAGAGGTTGCCTGTAATATGGGACGAGCTGCCCCCGACACTCGTCAATAATGTCATTGCAAGTATGCCTCGTAGGTGTCAAGACGTTCTTCGACACAGAGGTTGCCTGTAATATGGGACGAGCTGCCCCCGACACTCATCAATCAAGACGTTCTTCGACACAGAGGTTGCCTGTAATATGGGATGAGCTGACCCCAACACTCATCAATGATGTCATTGCAGGTATGCCTCGTAGGTGTCAAGACGTTCTTCGACACAGAGGTTACCTGTAATATGGGACGAGCTGCCCGCGACACTCATCAATAATGTCATTGCAAGTATGCCTCGTAGGTGTCAAGACGTTCTTCGACACAGAGGTTGCCTGTAATATGGGACGAGCTGCCCCCGACACTCGTCAATAATGTCATTGCAAGTATGCCTCGTAGGTGTCAAGACGTTCTTCGACACAGAGGTTGCCTGTAATATGGGACGAGCTGCCCCCGACACTCGTCAATAATGTCATTGCAAGTATGCCTCGTAGGTGTCAAGACGTTCTTCGACACAGAGGTTGCCTGTAATATGGGACGAGCTGCCCCCGACACTCGTCAATAATGTCATTGCAAGTATGCCTCGTAGGTGTCAAGACGTTCTTCGACACAGAGGTTGCCTGTAATATGGGACGAGCTGCCCCCGACACTCATCAATAATGTCATTGCAGGTATGCCTCGTAGGTGTCAAGACGTTCTTCGACACAGAGGTTACCTGTAATATGGGACGAGCTGCCCGCGACACTCGTCAATAATGTCATTGCAAGTATGCCTCGTAGGTGTCAAGACGTTCTTCGACACAGAGGTTGCCTGTAATATGGGACGAGCTGCCCCCGACACTCGTCAATAATGTCATTGCAAGTATGCCTCGTAGGTGTCAAGACGTTCTTCGACACAGAGGTTGCCTGTAATATGGGACGAGCTGCCCCCGACACTCGTCAATAATGTCATTGCAAGTACGCCTCGTAGGTGCAAGACGTTCTTCGACACAGAGGTTACCTGTAATATGGGACGAGCTGCCGCGACACTCATCAATAATGTCATTGCAGGTATGCCTCGTAGGTGTCAAGACGTTCTTCGACACAGAGGTTACCTGTAATATGGGACGAGCTGCCCGCGACACTCATCAATAATGTCATTGCAAGTATGCCTCGTAGGTGTCAAGACGTTCTTCGACACAGAGGTTGCCTGTAATATGGGACGAGCTGCCCCCGACACTCGTCAATAATGTCATTGCAAGTATGCCTCGTAGGTGTCAAGACGTTCTTCGACACAGAGGTTGCCTGTAATATGGGACGAGCTGCCCCCGACACTCATCAATCAAGACGTTCTTCGACACAGAGGTTGCCTGTAATATGGGACGAGCTGCCCCCGACACTCATCAATGATGTCATTGCAGGTATGCCTCGTAGGTGTCAAGACGTTCTTCGACACAGAGGTTACCTGTAATATGGGACGAGCTGCCCGCGACACTCATCAATAATGTCATTGCAAGTATGCCTCGTAGGTGTCAAGACGTTCTTCGACACAGAGGTTACCTGTAATATGGGACGAGCTGCCCCCGACACTCGTCAATAATGTCATTGCAAGTATGCCTCGTAGGTGTCAAGACGTTCTTCGACACAGAGGTTGCCTGTAATATGGGACGAGCTGCCCCCGACACTCGTCAATAATGTCATTGCAAGTATGCCTCGTAGGTGTCAAGACGTTCTTCGACACAGAGGTTGCCTGTAATATGGGACGAGCTGCCCCCGACACTCATCAATAATGTCATTGCAAGTATGCCTCGTAGGTGTCAAGACGTTCTTCGACACAGAGGTTGCCTGTAATATGGGACGAGCTGCCCCCGACACTCGTCAATAATGTCATTGCAAGTATGCCTCGTAGGTGTCAAGACGTTCTTCGACACAGAGGTTGCCTGTAATATGGGACGAGCTGCCCCCGACACTCGTCAATAATGTCATTGCAAGTATGCCTCGTAGGTGTCAAGACGTTCTTCGACACAGAGGTTGCCTGTAATATGGGACGAGCTGCCCCCGACACTCGTCAATAATGTCATTGCAAGTATGCCTCGTAGGTGTCAAGACGTTCTTCGACACAGAGGTTGCCTGTAATATGGGACGAGCTGCCCCCGACACTCGTCAATAATGTCATTGCAAGTATGCCTCGTAGGTGTCAAGACGTTCTTCGACACAGAGGTTGCCTGTAATATGGGACGAGCTGCCCCCGACACTCGTCAATAATGTCATTGCAAGTATGCCTCGTAGGTGTCAAGACGTTCTTCGACACAGAGGTTGCCTGTAATATGGGACGAGCTGCCCCCAACACTCGTCAATAATGTCATTGCAAGTATGCCTCGTAGGTGTCAAGACGTTCTTCGACACAGAGGTTGCCTGTAATATGGGACGAGCTGCCCGCGACACTCGTCAATAATGTCATTGCAAGTATGCCTCGTAGGTGTCAAGACGTTCTTCGACACAGAGGTTGCCTGTAATATGGGACGAGCTGCCCCCGACACTCATCAATCAAGACGTTCTTCGACACAGAGGTTGCCTGTAATATGGGATGAGCTGACCCCAACACTCATCAATGATGTCATTGCAGGTATGCCTCGTAGGTGTCAAGACGTTCTTCGACACAGAGGTTACCTGTAATATGGGACGAGCTGCCCGCGACACTCATCAATAATGTCATTGCAAGTATGCCTCGTAGGTGTCAAGACGTTCTTCGACACAGAGGTTGCCTGTAATATGGGACGAGCTGCCCCCGACACTCGTCAATAATGTCATTGCAAGTATGCCTCGTAGGTGTCAAGACGTTCTTCGACACAGAGGTTGCCTGTAATATGGGACGAGCTGCCCCCGACACTCGTCAATAATGTCATTGCAAGTATGCCTCGTAGGTGTCAAGACGTTCTTCGACACAGAGGTTGCCTGTAATATGGGACGAGCTGCCCCGACACTCGTCAATAATGTCATTGCAAGTATGCCTCGTAGGTGTCAAGACGTTCTTCGACACAGAGGTTGCCTGTAATATGGGACGAGCTGCCCCGACACTCGTCAATAATGTCATTGCAAGTATGCCTCGTAGGTGTCAAGACGTTCTTCGACACAGAGGTTACCTGTAATATGGGACGAGCTGCCCGCCGACACTCATCAATAATGTCATTGCAAGTATGCCTCGTAGGTGTCAAGACGTTCTTCGACACAGAGGTTGCCTGTAATATGGGACGAGCTGCCCCCGACACTCGTCAATAATGTCATTGCAAGTATGCCTCGTAGGTGTCAAGACGTTCTTCGACACAGAGGTTGCCTGTAATATGGGACGAGCTGCCCCCGACACTCATCAATCAAGACGTTCTTCGACACAGAGGTTGCCTGTAATATGGGATGAGCTGACCCCAACACTCATCAATGATGTCATTGCAGGTATGCCTCGTAGGTGTCAAGACGTTCTTCGACACAGAGGTTACCTGTAATATGGGACGAGCTGCCCGCGACACTCATCACAAATGTCATTGCAAGTATGCCTCGTAGGTGTCAAGACGTTCTTCGACACAGAGGTTGCCTGTAATATGGGACGAGCTGCCCCCGACACTCGTCAATAATGTCATTGCAAGTATGCCTCGTAGGTGTCAAGACGTTCTTCGACACAGAGGTTGCCTGTAATATGGGACGAGCTGCCCTCGACACAGAGGTTGCCTGTAATATGGGACGAGCTGCCCCCGACACTCATCAATAATGTCATTGCAAGTACGCCTCGTAGGTGCAAGACGTTCTTCGACACAGAGGTTACCTGTAATATGGGACGAGCTGCCGCGACACTCATCAATAATGTCATTGCAGGTATGCCTCGTAGGTGTCAAGACGTTCTTCGACACAGAGGTTACCTGTAATATGGGACGAGCTGCCCGCGACACTCATCAATAATGTCATTGCAAGTATGCCTCGTAGGTGTCAAGACGTTCTTCGACACAGAGGTTGCCTGTAATATGGGACGAGCTGCCCCCGACACTCGTCAATAATGTCATTGCAAGTATGCCTCGTAGGTGTCAAGACGTTCTTCGACACAGAGGTTGCCTGTAATATGGGACGAGCTGCCCCCGACACTCATCAATCAAGACGTTCTTCGACACAGAGGTTGCCTGTAATATGGGATGAGCTGACCCCAACACTCATCAATGATGTCATTGCAGGTATGCCTCGTAGGTGTCAAGACGTTCTTCGACACAGAGGTTACCTGTAATATGGGACGAGCTGCCCGCGACACTCATCACAAATGTCATTGCAAGTATGCCTCGTAGGTGTCAAGACGTTCTTCGACACAGAGGTTACCTGTAATATGGGACGAGCTGCCCCCGACACTCGTCAATAATGTCATTGCAAGTATGCCTCGTAGGTGTCAAGACGTTCTTCGACACAGAGGTTGCCTGTAATATGGGACGAGCTGCCCGCGACACTCGTCAATAATGTCATTGCAAGTATGCCTCGTAGGTGTCAAGACGTTCTTCGACACAGAGGTTGCCTGTAATATGGGACGAGCTGCCCCCGACACTCATCAATCAAGACGTTCTTCGACACAGAGGTTGCCTGTAATATGGGATGAGCTGACCCCAACACTCATCAATGATGTCATTGCAGGTATGCCTCGTAGGTGTCAAGACGTTCTTCGACACAGAGGTTACCTGTAATATGGGACGAGCTGCATGCGACACTCGTCAATAATGTCATTGCAAGTATGCCTCGCAGGTGTCAAGACGTTCTTCGACACAGAGGTTGCCTGTAATATGGGACGAGCTGCCCCCGACACTCGTCAATAATGTCATTGCAAGTATGCCTCGTAGGTGTCAAGACGTTCTTCGACACAGAGGTTGCCTGTAATATGGGACGAGCTGCCCCCGACACTCGTCAATAATGTCATTGCAAGTATGCCTCGTAGGTGTCAAGACGTTCTTCGACACAGAGGTTACCTGTAATATGGGACGAGCTGCCGCGACACTCATCAATAATGTCATTGCAGGTATGCCTCGTAGGTGTCAAGACGTTCTTCGACACAGAGGTTACCTGTAATATGGGACGAGCTGCCCCCGACACTCGTCAATAATGTCATTGCAAGTATGCCTCGTAGGTGTCAAGACGTTCTTCGACACAGAGGTTGCCTGTAATATGGGACGAGCTGCCCCCGACACTCATCAATCAAGACGTTCTTCGACACAGAGGTTGCCTGTAATATGGGATGAGCTGCCCCCAACACTCATCAATGATGTCATTGCAGGTATGCCTCGTAGGTGTCAAGACGTTCTTCGACACAGAGGTTACCTGTAATATGGGACGAGCTGCCCGCGACACTCATCAATAATGTCATTGCAAGTATGCCTCGTAGGTGTCAAGACGTTCTTCGACACAGAGGTTGCCTGTAATATGGGACGAGCTGCCCCCGACACTCGTCAATAATGTCATTGCAAGTATGCCTCGTAGGTGTCAAGACGTTCTTCGACACAGAGGTTGCCTGTAATATGGGACGAGCTGCCCCCGACACTCGTCAATAATGTCATTGCAAGTATGCCTCGTAGGTGTCAAGACGTTCTTCGACACAGAGGTTGCCTGTAATATGGGACGAGCTGCCCCCGACACTCATCAATCAAGACGTTCTTCGACACAGAGGTTGCCTGTAATATGGGACGAGCTGCCCCCGACACTCATCAATCAAGACGTTCTTCGACACAGAGGTTACCTGTAATATGGGACGAGCTGCCCGCGACACTCATCAATAATGTCATTGCAAGTATGCCTCGTAGGTGTCAAGACGTTCTTCGACACAGAGGTTGGCTGTAATATGGGACGAGCTGCCCCCGACACTCGTCAATAATGTCATTGCAAGTATGCCTCGTAGGTGTCAAGACGTTCTTCGACACAGAGGTTGCCTGTAATATGGGACGAGCTGCCCCCGACACTCGTCAATAATGTCATTGCAAGTATGCCTCGTAGGTGTCAAGACGTTCTTCGACACAGAGGTTGCCTGTAATATGGGACGAGCTGCCCCCGACACTCGTCAATAATGTCATTGCAAGTATGCCTCGTAGGTGTCAAGACGTTCTTCGACACAGAGGTTGCCTGTAATATGGGACGAGCTGCCCCCGACACTCGTCAATAATGTCATTGCAAGTATGCCTCGCAGGTGTCAAGACGTTCTTCGACACAGAGGTTGCCTGTAATATGGGACGAGCTGCCCCCGACACTCGTCAATAATGTCATTGCAAGTATGCCTCGTAGGTGTCAAGACGTTCTTCGACACAGAGGTTGCCTGTAATATGGGACGAGCTGCCCCCGACACTCGTCAATAATGTCATTGCAAGTATGCCTCGTAGGTGTCAAGACGTTCTTCGACACAGAGGTTGCCTGTAATATGGGACGAGCTGCCCCCGACACTCGTCAATAATGTCATTGCAAGTATGCCTCGTAGGTGTCAAGACGTTCTTCGACACAGAGGTTGCCTGTAATATGGGACGAGCTGTCCCCGACACTCGTCAATAATGTCATTGCAAGTATGCCTCGTAGGTGTCAAGACGTTCTTCGACACAGAGGTTGCCTGTAATATGGGATGAGCTGACCCCAACACTCTTCAATGATGTCATTGCAGGTATGCCTCGTAGGTGTCAAGACGTTCTTCGACACAGAAGTTACCTGTAATATGGGACGAGCTGCCCGCGACACTCATCAATAATGTCATTGCAAGTATGCCTCGTAGGTGTCAAGACGTTCTTCGACACAGAGGTTGCCTGTAATATGGGACGAGCTGCCCCCGACACTCATCAATCAAGACGTTCTTCGACACAGAGGTTGCCTGTAATATGGGATGAGCTGACCCCAACACACATCAATGATGTCATTGCAGGTATGCCTCGTAGGTGTCAAGACGTTCTTCGACACAGAGGTTACCTGTAATATGGGACGAGCTGCCCGCGACACTCATCAATAATGTCATTGCAAGTATGCCTCGTAGGTGTCAAGACGTTCTTCGACACAGAGGTTGCCTGTAATATGGGACGAGCTGCCCCCGACACTCGTCAATAATGTCATTGCAAGTATGCCTCGTAGGTGTCAAGACGTTCTTCGACACAGAGGTTGCCTGTAATATGGGACGAGCTGCCCCCGACACTCGTCAATAATGTCATTGCAAGTATGCCTCGTAGGTGTCAAGACGTTCTTCGACACAGAGGTTGCCTGTAATATGGGACGAGCTGTCCCCGACACTCGTCAATAATGTCATTGGAAGTATGCCTCGTAGGTGTCAAGACGTTCTTCGACACAGAGGTTGCCTGTAATATGGGAAGAGCTGACCCCGACACTCGTCAATAATGTCATTGCACGTATGCCTCGTAGGTGTCAAGACGTTCTTCGACACAGAGGTTACCTGTAATATGGGACGAGCTGCCCGCGACACTCATCAATAATGTCATTGCAAGTATGCCTCGTAGGTGTCAAGACGTTCTTCGACACAGAGGTTGCCTGTAATATGGGACGAGCTGCCCCCGACACTCGTCAATAATGTCATTGCAAGTATGCCTCGTAGGTGTCAAGACGTTCTTCGACACAGAGGTTGCCTGTAATATGGGACGAGCTGCCCCCGACACTCATCAATCAAGACGTTCTTCGACACAGAGGTTGCCTGTAATATGGGATGAGCTGACCCCAACACTCATCAATGATGTCATTGCAGGTATGCCTCGTAGGTGTCAAGACGTTCTTCGACACATAGGTTACCTGTAATATGGGACGAGCTGCCCGCGACACTCATCAATAATGTCATTGCAAGTATGCCTCGTAGGTGTCAAGACGTTCTTCGACACAGAGGTTGCCTGTAATATGGGACGAGCTGCCCCCGACACTCGTCAATAATGTCATTGCAAGTATGCCTCGTAGGTGTCAAGACGTTCTTCGACACAGAGGTTGCCTGTAATATGGACGAGCTGCCCCCCGACACTCGTCAATAATGTCATTGCAAGTATGCCTCGTAGGTGTCAAGACGTTCTTCGACACAGAGGTTGCCTGTAATATGGGACGAGCTGCCCCCGACACTCATCAATCAAGACGTTCTTCGACACAGAGGTTGCCTGTAATATGGGATGAGCTGACCCCAACACTCATCAATGATGTCATTGCAGGTATGCCTCGTAGGTGTCAAGACGTTCTTCGACACAGAGGTTACCTGTAATATGGGACGAGCTGCCCGCGACACTCATCACAAATGTCATTGCAAGTATGCCTCGTAGGTGTCAAGACGTTCTTCGACACAGAGGTTGCCTGTAATATGGGACGAGCTGCCCCCGACACTCGTCAATAATGTCATTGCAAGTATGCCTCGTAGGTGTCAAGACGTTCTTCGACACAGAGGTTGCCTGTAATATGGGACGAGCTGCCCTCGACACAGAGGTTGCCTGTAATATGGGACGAGCTGCCCCCGATTCTCATCAATAATGTCATTGCAAGTACGCCTCGTAGGTGCAAGACGTTCTTCGACACAGAGGTTACCTGTAATATGGGACGAGCTGCCGCGACACTCGTCAATAATGTCATTGCAGGTATGCCTCGTAGGTGTCAAGACGTTCTTTGACACAGAAGTAGTGTTACTGGGTACTGAAATCAAGAGGTCTGGGCATTCTCTGAATTTACCATTTTGTCTATCTTACGTTGCTGCTTTGTTGTGTGCAAGAACTGCACTTTTTTAAAAGCATTCTTTATCGTTTGTATTACGTAGCCTCACTGATGTTATTTCAGTGTGTGTTACTTGAGTCAGATACATACATCCTTCATTTCACGCAATAACCATAACTTTTTGTGACTAGTGTATTCTGTCCAAGCAAATAGAAGCTTTCTATTTTTATGAGAGTTTGCTGGTGGGAACTCTTTCCATCCATTTCATCCGCACCAACCTAATGTAAATCTGCCATCATGTGTCATTTTTCGTAAAAAAAAATTATCTCTTGAACACATTTTTTTTTCTTTTCAGGGAAAGCTGTTCGAGATGCACAAGAACAGCAACAGCAACCGCAGCCGCCCCAACCGCAGCCGCCCCAACCGCAGCCGCAACCGCCCCAGATCAGGCCTAGAGCTCATGGGCTACCGGGCCGCCGTGAAGATGCACTCGAAACAGGGCAAACCTCTCGAGCCTCGGAAAGACCTCAACCACAAAAAACCACATCGCCGCCTGCTGGTGAAAAAGTGCATGTTACTCCTGAAGCACTAGGGTTGCACTTGGAACAGGCTTTGTCATTAAAAACTCCTTTTGCAAGGAGGCCAGGTTATAGTAACTTTAGAGAAAAATCAACCTCTTAGTAAACTATTTTCCTGTTGAGCTCCCAAGTGGTAATGTTTACCATTATGACGTTGAGATAAATCTCATTAGAAGGGATTCTTCAGAAACTGCTTCAGCAGAAGTCACATCGTCTCATAAGAAATTCCGATGCCTCAATACGAGAAAAAATAGACAAGTGATTGACAAATTGGTGCGCAGTTGTGTGCACTTCGAAGGACTTCTTCCTGCTTATGATGGCCAAAAGAACTTGTACACGAAGGCACCTTTAGAGGTTGCTAAGTTAACTGAACTCGTAGAACTCAGTGAACGCCATAGAACCGAAGGAAGACCAGAAGACCCCGCACCTAGGGCAGACATTTTTGAAGTCGTAATAAAGGCTGTTGTGAAAAAAGAAACTGGAGATAATGCCATTGACTTAGGCAATCTCCATGCTTTATATAAAGGCTCGGTCAATGTGGTTTCACAAGAATCTGTCATGGCCGTTGAAACTATTTTGAGAAATGGTCCTTGTTTTAAATTGGTTCCTATCGGTCGCTCATTTTTTTACAGACCAGAAAGACCAGAAGATGTCCATCCGTTAAGTGGTGGCAAAGAAATTTGGTTTGGATATCACCAAAGTCTTATTCTCGCTGAATGGGCCCCAGTTATTAATATTAATGTCACAGCCACCACATTTATAAAGAGTGGGCCTGTGATGAATTATGTCTGCGAAATTCTTGAGTGCAGGACTGATGATTTGCGCCGCCTGCCACAACTTGCGGAAACCGATAGGATAATGCTGCAGAAGAAATTGAAGAATTTAAGAGTTACGACACACCATTTAGGTTACGAGAGAGAATACCGCATTCTAAAACTAACAACTGAACCTGCGAGCAGGTTGAGATTAGAGGCAGGCCAAGTCATGACTATTAAAGATTACTTTCAGGAAAGGTACCAAATAGGACTTGATTACTCCAACTTACCTTGCTTGCATGTTCATCCAGAACAAAGAAAAAATTACCTCCCAATGGAGTTGTGCAACATTATTTCAGAACAGCACAGTAAAGAACGCCTGACCGAATCGCAAACGAGGGATATGATACGAGTGGCGTCCTTAGCTCCTGAAATTCGTTTCAGGAAGATCCACGATGTGCTGAGACGTGCAAATTTTAATCGTGATCCATGCAACCTGGAATTTGGTGTAAGAGTTTCTTCTGATCCTTTGCGTGTTGAAGGACAAGTGATTATTCCCCCGAATATATTGTACTGGAATGACAAACGCGTTAAGCCTGTAAATGGCTCCTGGGAGATGAAAGACGAAAAGTTTTTCAAAGGTGCAACTGTGCATTCCTGGGCTGTGCTGAGCTTTGTCAACGAAAGATTCTGCAATAGGAGACAATTAGAGAGTTTTGCTCATTCGCTTAGAAGCACTGCTCGAGATTATGGTATGAATCTTGAAAGTGTTGTGTGCATCGATATCTTCAGTGGGCGTAATGTTAACGTAAGCAATGTACTTAAAAATTTTCATAAAGGATTTAAAGATGTAAAACTGGCAGTTATAGTTCTCGAGGGAAAAGCATCACCACTCTATGCTGAGATAAAACAAGTTTCTGAGACTCTGTTAGGTTTAGTAACGCAGTGTGTTCAGGCTATGAATGTGAAGAACTCGAAGCCTGCAGTTTTAGGGAATATTTGCCAAAAGATAAATGCCAAAATGGGTGGGATTAACAACGGCTTAACACCTGGGGAGAAGCCAAAGATATTTGAAAGGCCTGTGATAATAATTGGAGCCGACGTGACACATCCACCACCTGGGTCTAACAATAGACCTTCCATTGCCGCAGCAGTTGGAAGTTTAGACATACATCCTTCTCGATATGCTGTTTCTTTTCGGTGTCAGTGGCCAAAAGAAAATAAGATGGCCATCGAAGAAATCAAAGACCTCAAAGGTATGGTCCGTGAACTCTTGGTGGCTTTTCACAGAAACACAGGAGGAAAAAAGCCAGAAAGAATAATTTTCTATCGTGACGGTATTAGTGAAGGGGAGTTTTTAACAGTTCGAAATCACGAACTGGCCGCCATTCGAGAGGCATGCTCAAGTTTAGACGCCAACTATAAACCAGCTGTGACCTTCATCATTGTGCAAAAGAGACATCATACACGATTTATACCAAAAGATATTAGAAATGGTGTGGGAAAATGCAGAAATGTGCCACCTGGAACTGTGGTGGACCGAGTTGCCACCAGTCGCGTAAACTTTGATTTCTTTTTGTGCAGCCAGTTTGGGATTCAGGGAACCAGCCGACCTTGTCATTACACAGTCATTTCCGACGACAATAAATTTTCTGCGGACGAAATTCAGAAGCTCAGCTATTACCTTTGCCACATTTATGCCCGCTGTACACGAAGTGTATCAGCCCCAGTTCCAGTGATGTATGCCGATTTGGCAGCTTATCGTGCAGCCAAGTACATCGATACACAACTGCCAGAGTCCAGTTCCAGCTATGACATCTCAGACGCTGAGCGTCAACAAATCTTGAGGACTTGTACCAAAATAATTCAGATCAAGCCAGAATTAAGTACCACAATGTACTTCGTGTGAAGAGGCAAAGAAGAGCCCGCAGCTGTACTTAGTGATGGTAATTTCTTTTCTTCTTTTACCTTTATATTTAGTTATTTGGTTTTTCTTTAATTCGTTCCTTTGACTACCACTTTGAATGCTTGCAACTTAGATGTAAATTTGACCAAAAAGTCAGTAAAAAAAATCACATATCTTTGAAAACAGAGAGAAAATAATAAATGAATCCTTTTGTTTTTACACTTAGTTGTTCGGTTTCTCCCCCGTAATTCATTCCTTTTAATCACACTTCGAATGGTCGTTAGGGGTTGTCCATAAAGTTTGTCCGTGATTTTTTACTATTTTTAGACTCCCATATATATATCACGTTTTGTCCGATTGTTGACACCTCCCGCCCTAAAAAGTATGTCCGGATTCCTGCAACCCCCCTTTATTTTTGATAACTGCTTTTAGAAGTCCGTTGAGAAACAGAAAGAAAACATGTAATTATTTAAAGGAATCTTCCATATATTTACACTTTTTCTTCAGAAAATATTTATTATTTAGGCATTAATTTATTCCCAAATGTACCCGAACTTTTATCATTCTGAAATAAAGATCTACAAATGAATGCACGCATTCAAGGTTGCAACACTCCTGATCATACCATCTACAAAGCACGATAGATTTGGTAGTACAAATACGAGAACTTAATGTTCTAATTTAGCTAAATATCATCAGAACTCTGAAATATTTCATACCTTTTTTTAACTATTAAAAGAAGAAAAAAAGAGAAAACAAAACTAAGACATACCATCCACTATATTTTTGTCGCTGGACGTCTGAATTACTAAACCTCCTGTCTCTCCTCCATGTCACATTTGGTGGTCTGGTTGTGTCAGGAACCCCCTCCCCCTGTAATCTTGGATGTACGTTATGGACATCCCCTTACCTAAAATAAAGATTTGCTTGTTTGTTTGTGGGTTTAATGACCACTGTGAGCAACTTGATGGGCTATAAGTAGTCGCCCATCCCTAATTTAGGACCACTAGTTCCAGGGAAGGGAAAGAGAGAGTGCCGTAAGACAAAAACAACATCCATACCTCACTAGGATTCCAACATGGAGCCATCTCAGGCGAATGGTCAGAAGCCAGCGCTTAGACCAGGGCAGCATACAGATTTGATCAGAAGTCGATTAAAGACAATTCAGTTATTATTGAAAACAAAACGAAAATAACAAAGGCCTTTTTTTCTGTTTTTACGCTTGCATAGCTATTTGCGTTTTTTTTTTTTTTTTTGTTTTTTTAGTTTTCTCAGTTCATTCTTTTGAATACTACTTCTAATACTTGCCCCCTTAAAATGATTTGATTAAAAACAGATTAAAGGAAAATGCACATATCATGAAGGATAGACAATTTCAAAAAGCCTAGTTGCCATGGCACCTGAGTTTTCACATCCTATTCTGAAAATATAATTTTTCAAAATATGATTCCAGCTTTCATCTCTTCACAGTATACAGGGTTTTTTTTGTTTTTTTTCTGCTAATCTCAGGCATGCACAACCCATGGCCCGCGGGCCACATGCCACCCTGGGCCGGATTGTATTTGGTACCCGCGTGCACAAAATCCAGGTGGGGGCACAAAGTGGAAATTAGTCAAACACATTTACATAAAAAATGAAAAATTATAGGGATGTGAAAATTTTATAGGAGACTGGCGGTACACACAAATATACACGTATATGAAGTGCGAACATTTTATGGGGTACACAGATACATATGACGTGTTTGCAATACCATTTGCAACTAATATTGAAACAGCGTTAATTGATTATATACACGTATATGAAGTGCGAACATTTTATGGGGTACACAGATACATATGACGTGTTTGCAATACCATTTGCAACTAATATTGAAACAGCGTTAATTGATTTTCAGATGGAGCCTGCTGATCTTCAAAATAATTCCAAATTGAAAATTAAATTTGCAGCTTTTTTAGAATATTACATAAACTACTTGCCTAGTGAAATGAAGAAATTGAAAATCCATGCCCCAAAAATGTCAATTATTTACATACATACATACATACATACATACATACATACATACATACATACATACATACATACATATCACTAAGCTGTTCTGAGATTCAGAGGTTAGCTCCAAAAAGAAATACAAACTACCAGATATTTTTACTTACTGTTGTCGTATCAAACTTCTCCATTTACAGTGATCTTGACATACAACTCGGGCTTCACTGATATCCATTACACGCCATACACAAAATCTTTTATAATTCATACTCATAATCTTTTTCTCATGCAGACACTCCTGAATCTGATCCACCCATGTCTTCCTTGGTCTTCCTCTGCCTTTCCTTCCTGCCACTTGGGCTAAAAAGATTTTCTTAGTAAGCATCTCATCACTCATTCTTTCAACATGGCGGCCAAACCACCGAAGCATATTGGTCTCCACCTTGCTAACAACATTTTGCTTCACATCACACAACTGCAACACATCGTCATTCCTCACACAATCAGATTGTGTCTTGCCACAAACCCCACGTAAGTAATGCATTTCTCCAGCACACAAACGACTCCTATGTTTCTTCTGCAGTACCCAGGTTTAACTGCTGTACATCAGAGTATCAGAGTAGGAATAATTACACTTTCATACACAGCCATGTGGGTCTCTTTAGAAAACCCATCATTCCTGTGAAAACCTCCCAGAGCAGCTATGACTTTTCAATGAAGAATTCACTCGCCTACTAATTTCACCATCCAATTTGTTCTCTCTGTCAAACATGCTTTCTAAATACATAAACTCACTCACCTGGTCAATCACAGTGCCGTTTATACTTACATTACATTCAGTGCTACCAGTTCCTCTCTCAAACACCATAACTTTGGTTTTTCCCTTATTTATACTCAGTTTGAATTTCATGCAAACTCCGTACATCCGAGACAACATACTCTGCAAATCACTTTTGCTCTCTGCCAACAGGACAGCGTCATCAGCATACAGCAATCTGCACACATGGATATCACCAAGACACAAACCACTATCATCTATTTTGGCATCACGCATGCACGCGTCCATAAATATATTAAACAGTCATGGTGACATTATACAACCTTGTCTTAACTCCTGCACCAAGAGAAAACCATTTTGATAAAACACCATTCAGTCGTACACAAGCTCTACTACCAGCATACATGGCTTTTACACTATTAAGTAAATTTCCAGTAACACCATATTTGCCGCCCCGGTGGCGCAGTGGTCTAAGCGATGGCCTCTGATCATTCGTCCAGAAGGGGTCCGGGTTCGAATCCCGGTGAGGCATGGATGTTGTGTTTGTCTTACGGCACTGGCTCTCTCCCTTCCCTGGAACCAGTGACCCTAAATTAGGGACGGGCGACTGCTTATAGCCCATTGAGTTGCTCACGGTGGTCGTTAAACCTCCAATCAAAAAAAAAAAAAAAAAAACACCATATTTATTCAATACCTTCCACAAAAGTGTCCTATTTACTCGGTCGTAAGCTTTCTCTAAATCTATGAAGGCAGCAAAAACTTTCTTACCAACAGCCAGATACTTTTCAATCATTGTGCGTAATGCAAAAATCTGGTTAGTGCAGCCTTTACCAGGCATAAAACCACTCTGAACATCTCACACTTTCTCTGATGTAAGACCCCATACTTTTTCATTAACAACCTTACCAAGCACAATTATTATGAAAGCACCTATTTATGTGAACAATCATTTCTGTAATGAAACAGGTGAAATCAAGTGATCGTTCTCGTCTGATTGATGAACACTTGGAGGGAAACCTGCAAATCGCTGTGTCCCACATTGAATCACATATTGAGAGACTAATAAAAAAGAAAAAAAGTGTCAAATTTCTCACTAGAGACCTACAAAAATAAAAAAGGTTTTGGCTACACCTGCATATTTTTCAAGCAAGTAAGTTGTTTTGTTTAATCAATTACTGGACCCTTTTTTTTAAGTTTTCATTTCTTTTTTTAAATTTTGGTTTTGAGATTTTTTAATCTTTTTGAGGGTACCCTCTGCGGCTCGTTGTTTTTCAGTCGATCTGAAAATGGCCCGTTGGTGTTAAAAGGTTGTGCACTCCTGTTAATCTGATCACGTCTGTTTGTAGACTAAGTACCGTAAAATCAAAATAATGAAGATGCCAAGATGAGTATTTGGTGCTACTGTCAGCACCATCTCAGCGGTACAGTGGTCTTAAGTACTGGCTTATGACCGTTCGATCCAAGTTGGTCCAGGTTTGAATACCGGTGAGGCATTGATGTTGTGTATGTTCTACGGTGCTGGCTATCTTTCTTCCCTGGAACCAGTGGCCCTAAATTAAGGATGGGCAACTTCTTATAGCCTATCGAATTGAGTTGCTTACTGTGACTGTTAAATCGCAAAACAAAACAAATCACACTAAAAAAAAAAATCTGGAATTCACCAACCATTTTCCGTGATTCCTTTCATAAAAGTGGAGCGTGATGCTTTCCTTCACCTGTCATTGGTTGGTGTGATCAAGGCTTTTCTTGATCTCCCTTGGCAGCCAGTTCTGGCAATTGCTGATTCCTCCACTAAAGAGTTCATTAGAAAACTCTCTCCTAACATTGAACCCTCTGACAAAATGTTCACTCTGGATGTAGTCTCTCTCTTCCCTTCAGTCCCTCTTTTCCACTCTCATATGCTGCTAGTACAATTGCTAAAAGAAAACCAATCACTCTCTGGCCCACTAACAAAAAGACCTGTTGACTGCCTTCGAACTCTGAGATATCTTAATTGTTTCAAGTTCAACAACAAATACTACTGTTAGCAAGAAGGACTTCCAATGGGTTCACCTCTCTCTCCACTTCTGGCTGAAGTTTTTCATGCAACATATCGAAAAAAACATAGTCATGGAACACAATCTACAACCTTCCATTTGGCTTCAATATGTTGATGATATTTTTGTAATTTGGCCACACAATAGAACTGACCTTAAATCTCTTCTTGAAAAGATTTCCCTAAAGTTCCCATGAATAAAATTCACCGTCAATGAAGAATCACAGCAAGGCATTGACTGTTTGGATGTCCACATGGCAAGGCAAGGGAATCATCTCAACAGATCTGTCTACAGAAAACCCTCTGCAATAGCAAACATAATCCCATTTTCATCCCACCCCCCAACTGCTCACAAATTTGCAGCCTTTAAAACTTATGTCAATCGTGCCAGGATTGTCTGCAACACTGAATCTTCTTTCAATGAAGAAATTGACACCATAAAGAAAATTGCCGAATCCCATCAGTTCCCACCTTCTACAATTAAAAAATTCCTCCAAAATTCCCACTTGAAAAAACTGTCTGCTCTCTCACCAATAATAATGGAAAAACCACCATTCATTGGTTCCATCCCTTTCCATGGATCTTTCTCTTATAAGATGTGTAAACTTTTCAAAACTATGGGCTACACTCTCACAGTGAAACCAAACCCTTCTGCAATAATGTGCCTGCTTAAAGACAGGGATCCTGCCGCACCCTTGGACACCCCTGGAGTTTATGCTATTCCCATTTCAACTTCCTCTGGTCTCTCAGTGTATATTGGAAGCACATACCGAAGCATCAAAACAAGACTTGGTGAACACAAAAAAGATGTTTCCAATGGTCTTCCAAAGGCAGCTTTATCTGCACTAACCTTGAAGACACCTCTGCAGTTCAAAGAAACCAAAAAAGTTGCCCCTTTCATCAACAACACATCTCTGCATTTTCAAGAGAGCATTGAAATTTTGTTCACCAAAAACTGCAATTCAGAGACCCCTCACCAAATCCCATTCATTTGGTTCTCTTCTAAAATCTGGCAGCAGTTCCAACACCCCAACTTCAAATTGTAGTTCTGGCAACCAGCCCATCCAGTCGATCGTGGGTGATCAAGGTCATAGGATGAACGAAAGCTACCGCTAAACGAACCTTTTACCGTGCATGACTCTGTGTGTTTCGCTCGTTTTATATGTTTAAATGCCGATCGTTCTCTTTCTGTGTGGCCCAAGTCTTCCATGCCTGCACACATGTACCAGCAGCTTTTTGCCAAGCACCTTTTCGCTCCATCCCGATTTCGTGCTTGTCTTCCCCGATGGCTGGAAATCCAGTGATGTTGTAGGATCAACATTTTTGTGTTCCAACGAGGCCTATGCTGAGAGGCTTCCGCCGGAAGCGACTCTCTTCTCGGCAGAAATGCATGCGGTGCTCCTCGCCTTGCGTCGCATCCAGTCTAGACCACTTCATCGTGCAATGCTTTGCATTTACTCCCAGTCTGTCATCCAAGTTTTATCTTCTATGGAGGGTGTTGATTCTCCAGTCACCAGAGATGTCTGTCGCCTCTTGCGGGCTTTGACTAGTGCTGGATTCCTGATCTGATTCTGTTGGATTCCTGGCCATGTTGGGATTCAGGGTAACAAGCTGGTGGATGCCTCTGTCAGATCCGTATCTTCCATGCCGATTACCTGACTGCCACTGTGTTTCCGAGGTTTTCGTCCTGGCATCCTCTCATTCATCATAGCCGAGTGGCAGTCCCTCCGGTCTCAACAGGGCGGGAATAAACTTCTTTCCATCAAACCGCAGATTGGACTATGGCCATCTAGTTTGCGAAGAAACTGTCGTGAGGAAGTTATTCTTGCGCATCTCGTCATCGGGCATTGTCATTTCACCCTCCGCTTCTTGCTGTGTAGATACACTGCAGCGTATCTTAGGTGATGGCTGTGATACATTCGCAGTCTTTTGTTTCTTAAAGAAATTGACTTTAAAGTTACCTAGCTTTCAAAGTTTTCATCATTCTCATCTTTCAGTTTTACAACATCAGCCTGTTTTTAACTCTTCTACCACGCTTCTAAGATGTCTTTCTTTCTTGGTTTTATGTCTGGCGCCATAAAAATCTACAAACCAACCAACCAACCTTTCGTGAATTAAAGAAGTATATTCCTTGTGGAACCTTTTCCGTGAAATATCGGGGGGTCGCCTGAATTTCAGAATTTCACATATTTTTCGTACACCAGAAAAAAATCTGAGTTTTCAGAAACCTTCCCGAAATACCTTTTATTATATCAACGAAAATTTTGCGGTAATAGGAACGATTGGCGGATATACTTGAGGTGTGATTCACTATTAAAATTCAGTCGTCTGTTGGAGCATCTGATTTTCAGGTTCTGTAGTAAGATCAGATAATGTGGATAGCAATCGCCTGAAATTTTGATTATTGTGACATCGGGAATTCCTTCCCCTCTCGCCCATTTTGTGCTCCAGCTATTTTATATTGCTTTAAAAAAAACCAGTTACTTGAATTATTGTACAGGTGATTGTATGATGTCTATGTATCAGTTCATGGACCCCTTAAGACAAAAGTTAATATAGTACTCCAGAATAAATTTGACATTTTAACAGTTTTGTGAAATGATAATATAAAGCAGTACATTGCACCTTTTCTGAAATAATTGAAAGTCATTGTCAGTTTAAAAATATCTCAAAATTCCAAAGCATTCTGTTGCTTCAAAAAATCACGATTAAAAAAAATTCGTAATTTGTGATGAGTCCTCCTACGGAAAAAATAAAATTATTATAAATCTGTTCAGAAAAACAATAAGCTCCAACAGAAA
Source organism: Macrothele yani (assembly GCA_039090855.1). Lineage (NCBI taxonomy): Eukaryota > Metazoa > Arthropoda > Arachnida > Araneae > Macrothelidae > Macrothele > Macrothele yani. Next base: position 36,319,824 of record CM077011.1, read on the forward strand.
ATAAAACGATTAATTCATCCACATTAATAACAAAAAACATTTATTTCATCATCGCATGACGTTACGGGTATTTCAGGCTCAATGGCAGCACATGCGACTGCTGTTGAAAAGGTCTCTGGTTCGAAACCCACCAGTGACATAAGGGAAAGGGCTTATTAAAGCTTTCATTGCACCATTCAATATACAGAGTTTACAGGTCCCCAGGAGAAGTCCTGGAATTTGATTTTCCTTTCTTCTAGGCCCGGACAGCCTTGCTTTTGTATATTTGTTGTTTCGTATTTTTGGAAAAGGTCTTGGAATTTTTCTTGCAGTGAAAAAATTGTTTCCGAAATGTTTGAATTGATAGTGTAAAAACATTTCTAAATGTTCCTTCAAGTCCTAGATGGCCGTTTCTTGTAGTGCGTGTTTATCTCATTGAGGGAGATTTATATATGGCTCCCCCTGCTGCCAGTGTGCATGGGAATAGACTCTAGAGTAGTGAATCTTTAGTGCCATGGCAAAATTGTTTAGTATTATTATCATTGTGCTAGGCTCCAGATTGTTTCATATAAGTTTTATATAGAGCAATTTTTATATGTGAAAATTTTGTCACTTCATTGAAGATGTAGCACACATACTGAAGAACACTGTGACAAAGAAACACATAGGATTTCATAAGAATCCTAGGTAAATGCATAGTAAATTTCTCCCCAATTTGCAGAATATAAAACAAAGCACCATGACTTTAGCAAAAATTGGGGGTTTTTTTAATTCCTAGAAAAATCCTGGAATTTATTTTCTATAAATGTAAACGAAACCTATGTCAATAGAAGTTTTCTGATGCTCCACGTAGATATATCTTGAAAAATGTAAGTATGCAGTTTCCCTGGCTAGATTTGCTGAGTTCAACACAATTAGAAATTAAAAAGGGAAACAGATTTTTCTCATTCATTTCTTGGAATTGGAAGTTTCATCTCCATAAACTGTAGAAAGGACAGATGAAATGACAAGATTTTCAATAATTTTTTGGCCTCACATTTATATCAAAGGGAGAAAAAAATTATATTTTGTTCGACGACAACTGTGTGTTACTGATAAAATAATCGGATCAACAAGTGGAGCAGTATGCATATAATAACCTATTCAGTCGTTTTTGGATGCTATGTCTACTTGTCTCGGATTTTGGGTGTTTAATGACCACCATGGGCAACTCTATGGAATGGGGCGACTGGTTCTAGGAAGTGGGGAGAGCCAGTGTCTTAAGTCAAAACACACCATCCGTGCCTCACCTGGGATTCGAACCCAGATTCATTTCAAAGGAGTATCAGAATCTGAATATCATCTCAAACGAATGGTCAAAACTTAGCACTTAACCTCTGCTCCACCAGCTTTACTACTGCCAATGCCGTCTAGAAAATACAAGGCATGGCATTAGAGAGATAAGCTTCCTCCTTTTTGTGAGGTTATTCTGAGGTTGCATGTCATGGTATACCGGTGTCGTGCTTGACGTCATGCACGACAGCTTTGGAAACCAATTGGAAGCCTTGGTTTTCACATGGAATTTGTCTCACAAATGTTACGGCCTTGCAGTTTTTATACGGCTTTGGTACTACTTGCCACGAACTGGATGAACTCGTTGCATAATATATATAAACACCCATCACATCACAGCAACGTCTGCATTGTTGTGCCATCACTTATCAAACAATTTGTGTCCGCTCTCGCGATGTCAAAATGATTGCCTGCTTTATTATTGCATATGATTACTTATAGATGTCAAGGTGATCGCATGCTAATTAAAAAACATTGGATTATTAATGACTAGAGTTCTATTTTTCCAATCTGCAAAATTCGAATTGAATTTTTAATGTCCCAGCAAGTTGAGTTTGCACCAAGGAGGTAAGAATAAGATATCTGGAGATGCCCTTGTTAATGGAGCAGTACCACTTTGCGTGAAGCATATAACCGCAAGCGACGGCCGTCGAAGTGTGGGAAAGCTGATAGCTTTCAAGGCCGTTGCAGTGCATTGTGTGTTGGCGAAATCGCGTTCTTTCGTCGTAAAAGTTTTCAATTTAGCATTGTAATTTGCTGCCCATGTGTGAGAAAATGCTGAATTTATAAAATTCTTAATTATTTTGAGGCTCTTTCCCATTTTTATTTTCAATTGAAATACACTAACGTTAGTGCGAATTCTAAACAAAACATAACGTAAAAATTGAAAACTTCACTCTTGTAAGAAGTGTAATTCATTCCGGTTTGATATTAACATGGTTTCTGCAAGCAAAAAACCACACAATTCCAAAATACACACAGTAGAAATTACATTGGTATCACATAAACAAAGTCAAATTCACACACCTTGAGGCTTCACGGCTAAGAGACTCCGAGCATTTCCAGAAGTATTATTCAAACCTCCTTGGTTTGCACGCGATCACATTGAGATGTCAAGGTGATCGCGTGCTAATTTAAAAACATTGGATTATCAGTGACTCGGGTTCTATTTATCCGATCAACAAAATTAAAATTAAAATCTTAATATCACAGCAAGTTGCATTTGTATATTAATTTAATTAAGCACAATTCAAATATTAATTTGTACGCTCTAATTATTTTTTAATTTAACTAACTAACTTTCCGAGTTTAGTGCTGATTATATTATACATTTTGCAAAATATCAATCTATGTAAATGCTGTAATCTACAATAAAACTGAAATCTTGTGATGTCAAAGTGAGCAAGATTGCATCTAAAAGTAGATGTCGCACCAATAGCACATTGTCGAGAATTTAGATAGTTCAGATTTGTAATACCAGATGGCGCATTATTTTGTGAAGAAAGCTTTGTTATGAAGTTTTAAACTATCTGTCGAATAGGACAGTCTAAAACAAGCTGTGAAGGGAATAACAAGTGTGCCGGAGAAAGAGTCAATTAACGCAAAAGATCAAAGAAAAAGTTATTAAGGTTAGTTTACACGCAAACAACTTTCTGAGTTTAGTGCTGATTATATTACACATTTTGCAAAATATCGATCTATCTAAACGCTCTAAACTACAATTGTTAAACAACAAATATTTTACACAGAATGTTATTTTTTGCGAGGTCTTTTGAAAAATGGAAATAAATAGCATATAATTTTTAGTTCTAACATGAATGAGTTCTTACTGTGAATTGTTGGCACCGTAGCGTAAAGCGAACGCACTCGGCTAGTTATCGAGAGATCTGGGGTTCGATCCCAGCGGTGTCGGATGAAAAATTTTTCAGTTGCTATTCGTTGTTTATAAAAATAACGTGGACAGAGCAATGACATCGTACATTTACTTTACAAGAACTCAGTTTTTACTATATTTCCTTACAGAAATCCAGCGTCTATTCGATTTGCTTTCAATCTGCTTCAATCAGTGGCATTGGAACTGTTTTTTGACAGCGGGGGCAAGATGTCGCAGAACAAAATATTTTATCATGGCATAAAATTTATCCTACTACTGTAAAAGAAGTCGTGCTGACTTCATTAGGAAAATTTGCTGAATTTTTTTTTTTCGATTTAATATTCATCTACAAAAAAAAAAAAAAAACACTTTAATATTCATATACATATACTGTAGTTCCTCAGTGTAAACTAACTGTACATACAAACTTCATTACACTATGGATTTTGATACTTCCGGATTGGTACGAATTCCACAGAAATTGTAGCCGTAGAACCTATTATTAAAAATTGAAGTAACTTATATCTCATTTCTCACCCTACTTCCACTTCCCCATTTATTTTTGCTTATTTTTTAGAGGAAGACTAATTTTTTACACTTAGTAAGACAAAACGTTGCTGGTCTTCAAACAGGAACCAGCCCTCTGGACTGTTTATGGGGGTATTAAAAAATTCAGATTTCTAGATAGTTCAGGAAAAAAAAATGAAGAGCAATGCTTATTTTTTTCAACATGAACTTAAAAAAAACAAAAAAACACACGAATGTTTGAGATTTCCAATCGCGAAATATGTAATTTGTTAAGGAAGAAAACTGAGGGGACAAATATGATGTTTTGCCCCCACACTCATCTGCATGCGGGGGCAACTGCCCCCGCGGTTCCGACGCGCTGGCTTCAATTAAAAATTTCAGTCCGTCATAGGACGGGCAACATCCTCTATATATTAATATTTATTTAAAGCTTAATAAAAACAACCGTCCGAGGACAGGCTTTTACGTCAATTAAAAATTTCACTCTGATTTATTAATATTTATTTAAAGCCTAAAAACAAGCATCCTAGGATGGGCTATGCGTTAGTTATTTAATAAGTAGAGAATAGCCTGTTCTAGGACTGTTGTTTTTAAGCTTTAAATAGATATTAATGTATAGGAGATGTTGCCTGTCCTATGACTGAGTGAAATTTTTAATTGAAGCAGACTGAAAATAAATCAAATAGACCCCGACCGGGTCAATCTATTTTGCAAAATGTATAATATAATCAGCACTAAACTCAGAAAGTTAGTTAGTTAAATTAAAAAATAATTAGAGCGTACAAATTAATATTTGAATTGTGCTTAATTAAATTAATATACAAACGCAACTTTCTGTGATACTAAGATTTTAATTCAAATTTTGTAGATTGGATAAATAGAACTTGAGTCATTGATAATCTAATGTTTTTAAATTAGCATGTGATCACCTTGACATCTAAAAGTGATCGCATGCTATTATACACTCAGTAGTCACTTTATTATGACCACCTGACAGTTTTAAGCAAATGAGGTATGGCTGCACACTGTTGCCTCCAGAGGGTGAGGCTAGTATAAAAAGGGAAAGCTTAGTGCTTGTGACAGTAGTAGAAGTGATTTTTGCGTGACGAGATGTGTAAAAAATGAGATTTGATGGACTTTCAACGTGGGATGATTGTAGGAGCTCGGAGCCATGGAGCAAGTATCACCGAAACCACCGCATTCGTGAAATGTTCCAGAGCAGCTGTTGTTGAAGTGTTTAAAGACTGGACTGTCAGCCAAAAAACTGGGTCCCTACGTGCAACGTGTGGTCGTCATCGACTAGTGACTGCTCGGGCGGAACGGAGAGTGTCCAGACTGGTAACAGACAGCAGAAGGGTAACAGTGCAGCAAATTACAAACCATTTTAATCAAGGATCCTCTCAAATGATCTCTGCATGCACTGTTCGCCATACACTACATCGGATGGGATATGGCAGCCGAAGGCCTGTTCGAACACCTTTGCTGTCTGCAGTTACCAAGAGAAAATGTCTCCAGTTCTCACAGGAGCACAAGGATTGGACAGTCGATAATTGGAAACAAATTATGTGGTTCGATGAATCGCGTTTTCAGTTGCACCATGCCGATGGCAGAGTGAAAATTTGGCGGAAACAGCACGAAAGCATGGACCCCAAATGCATTGCTACAACCCTTCAAGCTGGTGGAGGCAACGTTATGGTTTGGGGAATGTTTTCCTGACATGCTTTGGGCCCTTTAATTCGTGTTGATCAACGTCTGACTGGCACATCATATCTAGACATCGTTGTGGACCAAGTGCATCCTGTCATGTGGATGGTTTATCTGAATGGCAATGGCTACTTTCAACAAGATAATGCGTCCTGCCATAGTGCTCGTATTGTACAGGATTGGTTTCAGGAACATGCCGGTGAGTTTACTTTGCTTAGGTGACCCTCAAAATCTCCAGATCTCAACTCCATTGAGAATTTGGGGGATGAAGTTGAACAAGCCATCAGACAGCTGAATCCACAACCCTTGATCTCACACTCCTGGAAAGTGCTATTCATCATCAAGCATGGTCTCAGATTCCACAAACCACCTATCAACATCTCGTGGAGTCCATGCCACGAAGAATCGACACAATATTAAAGGCAAAAGGTGGCCCAATGAAGTACTGAGAGGGGGTCATAATAAAATGTCCACTCAGTGTATAGCAGGCAATCATTTTATCATCGTGAGAGCACACAAATTTATCAATAAGTGATCGTTTAACATTGCGTTGGTGTGACGTCACGTGTTCCAGAGAGATGGATCTGTCATATATGAGACTGACCAAGGAACAAAAAAGCTGAACTTTTTAATCGGGTGAATAAAATTAAAACATGCGACAAGAAAGTGTGAATATAAAGCAGCACGAGCAAGATGTAATTGTTCACTGTATTCACAATATAAAATCACTGAATTCAAAACAAAATAAAGTGATTTTAAAACACACTGCTTCAAACTTCAAACACCTCTCTCTCTCTCTCTCTCTCTCTCTCTCTCTCTCTCTCTCTCTTTTTTGTACTTGCTAGAACATCAGCTCAATTTTCCTCGTGTTGCTTTCTTCTCAGCAAGTTCCACGGCAATATTTGTCTTTTGTTGACTCTGCAGCTGCACAGCAATCTTTGCTTAGTTTTTCTTTCTGTTGATATCATTCCTTTCCTATTTTTCCCTCCTCCCCTTATATTCCCTCAGATGACAATAATTTACTCATCATGCTGAAAGAACTTTCAGCATGAGGACCACAAATGCATGGTATCAAAGCTTTTCACTACTTTATATAAATGGTGTGATTTTCAGAATATTTTGAACGCCATGTCTCAATTTCTAACAAATTTCCAAACTCTGTCACTTCTGTTTTTGGAAAATTTCTCCTCCCTAATCAAGCTTAAGGGCAGACATTTATCAGGGAAAGTAACACTTAACAGCAACACAGGACAGTGAGAACATCATGGAAGAAAATAAAATGCAATTTCGAAAGAAATCTTCACTTCGACCGACTTTTGTTTTCGGAAAAAAAAGATATTTAAGAACAATACTGGGCAGAAGGAACATCACGAAAAAAAAAATTAAGATCAGAGGAGAAATCTTCGCTGCATCTAAATTCCGTCTTCAAACGAAAAACGAATCCCCCTTTGTCCCCCCCCATTTCTGTTCAGTTGTGCATTGATCTCGAGAAGCCCAAAATGATAACTGAAATGGCAGAATTCTTCGAATCTACGGAAGAATCTCATGCTTGAAGACTACAGGGAAATATTCGCGCCATCTTAACTTCAGTTTTTGGAAATCGTTGCCCACAGTTTCATGATGAATTCAGTGATGGAAAGTTTGCACCAAACTGCGCAAATTTCATTATCTTGCGCCAAACTGCTACAAATCACGAAAAAATTTAATATTTGCGCCCAACTGCGCCGAAACGGCAATCCACAGCAAAAACTGCCGGGCGGAAAACATGTTTTCACGGCAGAAAATGCCGTTTTAAACGGCGAATCGAATGACGCTTTTTAAGTTCGACGCGTTTTTTTGGTTAAACGTATAACGACGCTTAATCAACACGTACTGCCAATCCCAACATTTCGGAATGTTTTTCACCTACATTCCGATTCGATGTTGATGTTTTTTTTTTTTTTTTTTTTTTTTTTTTTTCCGGCATGTGGGTGGAGCTTATACAAGTTAGAATGAGAGAGGTAGGTCAAAGATTGTAAACAAACAGCGGGTGGTCTCTCCTCGCGGAGGCCTGTGACGTAGTTGGTCCCCAGCAGTCTTCGGGCGTGGTGGTAAAGAATGGTAAAATGCGCGATTCTTAGTTCAAATTAGAAGCTTTTAAGAATACATAAGCCGAATTTTTAAAATAGGAATTACAGAATTAAAACAAAACTTGTCGATTACTCAAACTTGGAACTTTCCCTCCATTGTTTCCTTTTTTTTTTTTTTTTAATTCCCTGGAATTCAATGCATGTGCTTGGTTTTTTCTCTTCATTAAGTTTTGTTGGTTGTATATTTAATACGAAAAATGTTCTTGCTCTCGCATAGGTTTTTTTTTTTTTTATTGGATGTTTAACGACCACAGTGAGCAATTCAATGGGCTGTAAGCAGTCGCCCTTTCCTAATTTAGGTCCACTGATTCCAGGGAGCGAGAGAGAGTAAGTGCCGTAAGACAAACACAAGATCCATGCCGCATAGGTTTTAATGACACCCACGTCAACCTCGGGAAAGTTTAATTTCAATTTCGATTGAAGTTTGTTTATGGCCCCTTGGAATTTGTATATGCCAGCTCCATGAAATTCTGAAAAAAATGATTCAAACTGTTTGACAGTTTCTATCCAAATTTTGTTTGGTATCATTAGCCGCCCACCTCTTGATAAAATCTCAATCCAGCCTTTATTTTGGTTCCCTGTTACGTAGGAAACGTTCCCGATTCTTTCTTTATTTTTGTGACGAAAGGCTAAATACTCAGCTAAATAGCGTATGACTTCTTCCTCTTCAGGATTAGCAAAACTGCAAGTATTAATAGACACATTACATTTTTTTTTTTTTTTTTTTGATTGGAGGTTTAACGACCACCGTGAGCAACTCAATGGGCTATAAGCAGTCGCCCGTCCCTAATTTAGGGTCACTGGTTCCAGGGAAGGGAGAGAGCCAGTGCCGTAAGACAAACACAACATCCATGCCTGACCGGGATTCGAACCCGGACCCCTTACGGACGAATGATCAGAGGCCAGCGCCTTAGACCACTGCGCCACCGGGGCAGCCCATTTCATTCTCACAGGCGTTCGAATTTTCTGTCTCGTCTTGTGTTTCCATTAAATTAAAAAATAAATTGGTGCTTATCATTTTGTCTTCGTCGCAGGGCCTGATGGAGCTTTTGCGGGGCCCGGGGAGAAATTTCATTGCGGGCACTATAAAAAAAAAAATCTCATATTTTAATGAAATCGTTACGTAAAAAATGCCGTTGGTAAAGAACACACACGAAAACTGTCCTAAAGACAATGATTATCTCACAGAAATACGTATTGTCTTTAAGCTTAAAAAGATACCTGCGTAGCGAATATTTTTGCATTCCGAATATTTTTGTGTAGGAAATATTAAGGACTTTTCTAAAATAAATTCGTAAAAATAGCTTTTTTTTTCCATATACATGTTGCAGTGATTGAATTTTTTATTTTGTTAAATTTAAGTATCTGCTTTATACACAGATGTTGAACATATTAAAGTAAGGCCCGCAAAATGATGCAATTTCATTTGCTATTTCATGAATGCGAAAAACATTAAGGTGGTTACAATAATAATTTGAAATCTGAAAGTCTCAGTATCTGTACGGGAAAGGGAGATAACCTATTTGAAAATGAGGGCGGGGGTGAGGATTGGAAACAAAAAAAAAACTTAATAAAAATATTTTTAAGGGCTATGCGCTCCAAAACTTACGAAAGAAAAACTAATTATAAAGAATTCTACAAAAGTGATTTTTTTTTAAGTGTGGAGCCCGGGGCGACCGCCCCGGTTGCCCTTTTGCCCAGCCCTTCTTCGTCGTTTTCAACGTTGTCATTTGCCGGCAGCGGATGCTTTGATCCAAGCAATAGCATTTTCAGCCTGTGCTTGAAATCAGTTGGTAACGAATAATTGTAAAATTATTCGTTAATTAAACAAAGAAATATAAAAACTACCTTGATCTGAAAACGAGTTCTCGATACCAAGTGAACGTCTGCACTGCGGAGAGGGATCGTTGGACAGCTCCAAGAGGGTTCCACTGACGTCACTGGTTTCTGGAACCCTAAGCCGGAGTAAGGTGGGCGAACTCATTGACCTACCTTGGAGCTTATAGACGAATTCTGCACGTGTAGGAGAAACGATGCTCTACGTTATGAAATCTTGATGATTGTTTACAGATGGTTTGGCGGTATTTCGGAGTGTTGTGCAATTGAGATTGTTTATATGCCGTTCCCTGCTCTTTGGGATGGCGCAGTTTTTTCGTTCCGGGCGAGGTGTGCGATTACGTAAATACAGCGTAAGGGCGGTCGTTAGCTATTTCGTTGACGCGAAGGACGACTAAAAATGGCTCTTTCCCGTGACAGGATACGATGGTTTTGTTTCTAAAGGATTCATAGGTATTCAGAGATGCCAACTTTTACGGATTTTCACTCTTTCTTACGGTTTTACGAGTCACCCAAAAAACTACCGAAAAACCCACGCGCACAATTTTTTATTTTTTGCCGTTTTTTGGTCCAAAAAAAACGCACATTACAGGTAGTCCCTATACGCCTTCGATGTTCTGACTTCCCCCGCCAACAGAGGCGGAGCTTCTCGTACGCTGTTTGTCACGTGATTCCCCGTACAGCCATTTGAGAGTGCCGTGGGCAAAAGCCGAAAGGAAGCGCCTTTTGAGAGAGTTATTTACATATTGATTACATGTGGCTTTGTGCTTGTGAAAATTCCAGTGCAAACGTTTAAACCCATTCCGCTCAACTGTCGGGAGGCACCCGACATTACGAAATCGCCGAATAGCTCGGGTGTCATCCGCCACGCCTATGACGCTTCTATAGCTCGTATGTCGGCTCTCGCCAGGGATTTCTTTCTCACCGAATAGCTCGCGTGTCATTCGCCACACCGATGACTCCTCTGTAGCTCGTATGTCGGAGCTCGCGAGACATTTCTCACTGAATAGATAAAAAGAAATGTCGGGTGTCGTCCGCCACGCCTATGACTAGGCGTCATACACTGGCGTGCAAAAATTAAAGACGAGGCGGTTTTTCGAATGTAACGTCATGCAGAAGTGCTCCACTTCGACTTAAATCATACCATAAAATCCCCAAGATGTAAGAATACGGGACAAGTGAGCTAAACCGTCCAAACAAGGAATACAAAGGCACTTTATTGAAAAAGTAGCTTCGAGCACAACTGGACAGAAACGCCCATGTGACAGGCAGCTGCAAAGAAAAATCCAGTCTTTCGTAGGGGATATGATCACCCCTGACTGCGTTGCAGGATTTATACATAGTTAAGAATGGCCTTTTTATGAAGCGTCTAAATTTTTCCCGAATCTCATTTTGTAACCCATGTGGCTGCGATTTTAGCCTTGCTCGTGGTGGCCGCGATGATTGTATTCGACGTGCGGAAATCAAGAAGCACAAAGATCATGTCAAGAGACTAAATGGAGATGTGAGTAAAATTAATGTAACCAAAAAACTTCTGACAGCTTATAAAGAATCCTGGAAAAAACATCAAGAGTGGATTAGTGCTGAAAAAATGCAGCAAAATAAGTGAAAGAGAAGAAATTGAATGTTCACAAGGTGATTTGAAACGGGAAGAATCTGAACTTTTGCAGCAGTTGGATTCTTCTCATAAAATGTTAAACAATGCTGAGATGAACATTGAAAGTGGCATAAAAAAAGACATGAGTGCAATAGAAAGTGGACAGGTAACTATTAAAAGAAGCAAAAGAAAACATTGCTAACTACCTTAAAAATTAGAAAAAAATAGAAGTGAGCTATAAATATTGAGAAAAGCAGCAGGAAATTAAAAAAAATTGTAAAATAAATGATTAATAATAGAATTTTGCTATGGTTACAATTTTTTTGATCTATTTGAAAACTAAAATTTTGCATATGTCTGTGTGGGTTGTATTTCGGTGCAAGATGTTTTAAATTTGAGTAGGGTGCATCTAGTTCCAAAACATTTTTTGATTAAAAGTTTGTTCTATCTACTGATATTTTACCTGTTCCAAAAATGTCTTTTGTTGCTCCAAAAATGTATTTCACCTGCTCCAAAAATGTATTTTACCTGCTCCAAAAAAAAACATTTTGCTGCTCCAAAAATGATTTTGCAACTTTCCATCACTGTGAATTACAAACATGTATGCACTACAATTTTATTTAACAATACTGGACACAGGCAACATCGCGAGAGAACAGAAATTACGATTACGGGAAAAATCGTAAATCTGTTTTCTGAAGTTTTGAAAGACGGAAAACGAACTCCAAACGGAAAACGACCCCTCCCTACCCGCCTCCCCATTTCTCTCTCCAGTTCTGCATCGATCTCGAGATGACCCAAACGATGACAAAAAATGCGGTATTCCGCGAATCCCCGGAAGAATCTCATGTATGATCTGTGTGTTTATATTACACTGGCGTGCAAAAATTAAGGACGACATGGTTTTTCGAATGAAACGTCGTGCAGAAGTGCTCCACATCGACTCAAATCATACCATAAGATCCCCAAGATGTACGAATATGGGACAAGTGAGCAAAACCGTCCAAACTAGGAATCCAAAGCATACAAAGGCACTTTATTGAAAAGGTATCTTCGAGCACAACTGGACAGAAACGTCCATGTGACAGGCGGTTGCCAAGAAAAACCAGTATTTAGTAGGGGACATGATCACCCCTGACTGCGTTGCAGGATTTACAACTCTGTCCATGCTGAAGACAAGGTTGTCAAGGAGCTGTTGAGGCATCGCGGCCCATTCCTCTTGTAGCGTCAATCGTTGCTGGCTGCTGGTGACGTGCTGTGAAACGTCACCCGAGAAGATCCAACCAACACGTGTTCGATTGAATTTCGGTCCGGGGACCTTGCGGGCCAATCCATGCGTTGAATATCTTCACTTTTCAACAGCTGTTAGACAGCCACTGTACGACGAGGTGTAGCGTTGTCGTCCATGAAGAGGAACTCAGGACCCACAGCACCTCTAAACAGACGCACGTGAGGCAGGAGAACCTCGGTACAATAGCGGACACCAGTGACTGAATCTCCTTGGAAGATGTGGAGGTCAGTACGGCTACCAAGCATGATACCGCCCCAAACGAGAAGTCCGCCACCTCCAAACCGGTCCCTTTCGATGATGTTGGAGGTGTGATTGCGTGTTCCCTGCTCTCTCCAGATGTGTATACCTCCAGAATCGCTCGTCAGACTAAATCGGCTCTCATCCGTAAAGAGAACTCGACCCCATTGCTGATGTGTCCAGTTCTTGTGTTCCTGGTACAACAGAAACCGCCGTCTCCGATGAGCAGGCGTTAATGGAACACACCGTACTGGTCGTCATGCAAATAGACCACCTTTGTGCAGCCTCTTGGCCACGGTAAATCGCGATAACGGACGTCCAGTTGTCTGTTGCATGTGCCTTGCGATTTCTCCCGCTGTCTCTTCTCGCCTGTAGAACAATATACCGGTCGTCCGCCGCCGTGGTTGCTCGTGGACGACCATTGCTAAACTCTCGGACAGCTGTTCCTGTCGTTTGAAATGCTCTCCAAGCTCGTGAAACGATGCTGTGAGCGATCCCGTACTCTTCGGCCACACTAGTCACACTTCGACCTTAACTGTTGGCCATATCACAAGGTGGCAGCAACTCGACGTCGTCCAAACCGATGTACACTGTGCAATAGCTTTCACCGAATTGCTGCCCCGCACGGGGATAACTGGTTTTCCAGTTATTTGGGGAGCGGCGCCCCCACGGCCCGAGCTGACCTTGTGACGGATAATTTTTTCATTTCGTCTTGTACGATTATGTAACCGAAGGGACAGCTGCTGGGGGATGGCGTCCCCACGTCCCGAGCCTACATGTACTGTATGTGATGATTTTCACATTTTTTATGTTTTTTGTTTTTTTTCACTTGACACGCTTCCGCCTCAGTTGTAGGCTGCTGAGGTTGTGATTATGCGCCAGCTCTGGATTATAGTTTCTCGTTTTCTATCCTGTCTTTTCCATTTTATGTTCCTTTTGTTTTTCCGAGCTGGTTAGCTAGACCTACCTGCACGTTTGCCGTGTGCGGTGACCTGTAAGGTGGAAAAGGGGATGCTGGAGGCTGAGGTTTCTGGGGGCCAGGGTGTTGTTGTCGCCAGTTTCCAACACTCCTCTTTGCCCCCTGCTTCACCCTAAACGGGTGGCTAGGAACTAACTCACTCCTAGTCAATGAGGTCTGTGGCCGAGTGGAGCCCAGACCTCTAACGGCTTGTCGTCTCGTACGACAGGGTGAGTCTGAGGATACGGTGGGCATGCCAAAGGGGTGTTCCCCAGGCATGGGAAAGTCTGGGTGCTCGCCAAGCGCATGTCTGCCCTATCAACTTGCTATATCCGCTTGCTATCCCTAGAGTCGTGTCCTGCGTCCACTTGGGCTTGCGGACCTCCGGCTCTCCCCTGTTGGGCTCGGTAGTGGGTGGGGACGTCGGCGGATGAATCCTTTATTTTTTTCATGGCTCTCAATGAAATTTCCCTCGAACCCAAAACTAAAAAAGAGGTATGGAGGAAGGTTCAGGTCCTTCCGCCAAAAAATTTGTCGCTGATGTTTCCAATGCTAGATTTTTTTTTTTTTTTTTTGTGCACTCATTGGACCCTTCAAAGCCTTTGAGTGCCAAAAGTCCATTTTGGATCCATAAAGCACTTCAATCAATCGCAAGCTCTTGTTGAGATGTCTACTGTGGCCTACAGTTCCACGCTTATCAACACCAGCATGCTGCTGGAAACTCCGGTCAAAATAACATCACACGGTTACCTAAATTCATCTCGAGGTGTTGTCTCCTCTCGGGAACTTATTGAATGTACCGAGGATGAACTTCTCGAAGAACTGAAGAGCCAACATGTTACGGGTGTGCGGCGTATTTCTTTCAGGAGGAATAGGCAGTTTGTCCCATCCTGGAACATCATCTTGACATTCAACAGCCCTTCCCTGCCTACATCCATCAAGGCAAGGTATCTCCACCTAGAGGTACGACCGTACATTCCTAACCCGTTGAGATGTTTTAGGTGCCAGTCGTACGGCCACTCTCAGTAGTCATGTAGGAGTACTCCTAGGTGTGGACGCTGTGGTGCCACAGAGCATCTACTTTCAGAATGTGTGGCCGAGGCAGAGTTTTGTGTGAACTGCAAGGGTTCACACCCAGCATCAGCCAAAGATTGTCCCAAGTGGAAGGAGAAGGAAATCCAAAGGCTCAAAACTGTGGAAAATATTTTCTATCCTGAGGCCAGAAGAAGAGTGGTTCCTGTTACATCTGATCGGCGATCATACGCTTCAGTGGTGGTTGCCATTCAGATCGATTTTCAGATCCCCCTAAATGTCCATACAATGTAGAAGAAATCATCGCAGCCGAACTGGGGGCACTCCAGTCGCGAGCTAGGGGTCTGAAAGCGGCACCCGCCACTTCACCGAAGCAGACTCACTCCAACACCAGCAAGGGAACTCAGGCCACTTCTTCTGGCAAAAACACCAAGGTCAGGGATAAGAAGAGCGTTTCTTCTCCTCCAAAGTCTCAGCCAAACAATCAACGGCGAGCGAATCCCGCTAAGACACTTGGGACAAAGCATTCACCAATCTTGGCCCCTGGTGGTCGCACACCCCTAAATCTGGGGGGAACACTCATCAGAGGAAATGGAGACTGACCAAGTTTAACCATTTCCTTTTTCTTTTCATTTTTACCCATGGGTTCAATAATTCAGTGGAACTGCCGAGGTTTTCACACCAGTTTTGATGACGTGAAACATCTGCTTCATTTGTACTCTACAGTGTGCCTGTGTCTCCAGGAGACAAAGCTTAAACCATTGGACCTGCTTTCAGTTCGAGGCTACAGTGCATTTCGGACAGATAACTCGTCTGGAAATATAGCCTGTGGGGATGTCGCTATTCTCGTCCCTCACAGGGTTCCGGTATCTTCCGTCGCGGTTTCCACAACTGTGCAGGCCGTGGCGGTTCGTATTTCTATGTGTGTGCCTCTTACTGTTTGCAGTGTCTATCTACCACCGGATGAGGATGTTAGCGTCTCTGTTCTGGAGAGCTTGATTGATTAGCTGCCTTCACCCTTCCTTCTTTTGGGTGACTTTAATGCTCATCATCCTTTGTGGGGTAGTGTCAGCGCCAGCGCGAGAGGTCGTCGCATAGAGTCTCTTCTGTGCTCGGCCTCTGTGTGCCTTTTAAACACCGGTGCTGACACTTCTTCCATGAGCCGACAAGATCCTTCAGTGCGATCGATTTGACCTTGGGTTCACCATCGATTATTGCTGACTGGTCGTGAACGGTGTGTAAGGATCTCCACGAGAGCGACCACTTCCCAATCGTCCTCTGGCACCATGCAAACGTGCCATCTTCTGTCTCCCGCCCACCTCGATGAAGGATGGATCATGCCAGATGATCCATCCTCCATCGAGGAGGAGGTCTTCACATCGTCCGCGGTGATATCTTCTATAATGGTGACCCAAGAGTCAATCGACGCAGCTGTACTTGAAGTCACAACTTGTATTCTTCAGGCAGCTGATCTTTCAATTCCTAAAACATCTACGAAGCTCCCCAGAATTCCGAAACCTTGGTGGAACCCTAAATGCGCAGCGGCTAGGAGAGCTCAACATAAGGCCTGGTCTACTTTTTGGCATTATCCAACCGATGCTAATCTCGTTGCTTTTAAACGAGCTAAATCCTATGCTCGGTTGGTGCGTCGACGTAGCAAGAGGGAGTCTTGGATCCAGTATGTGTCATCTCTCACTTCACGTACCAGTTCGAAAAGTGTGTGGGACAAGATTCGTAAGATCCGGGGTAACTACAGCTCTCACCAGATTGCCATTCTCGAGAGTAACGGCTGCACATATGCTGAAGTCGGGGAGATTGCAGATTGTTTGGGGTAGGCGTTCGCCTCTGTGTCGAGTGACCTGGCGTATCCTTCTTTTCACAGAATAAAATCCACTACGGAACGCCAGAGAATCTCCTTTGCGCCTTTTCACGACACTGGATATAACTCCCCCTTCAGCATGGTTGAACTCAGGGTGGCTCTGCATCGGTCCGGCGCTACATCTGTCAGTCCCGATGGCATCCACTACGACATGCTCCGTCATCTCTCGAGAACCTTTTAATCTTATACAACCGCATCTGGTTAGAACACAGTTTCCCGGAGTCTTGGCGAAAGGCTTTTGTTCTACCTTTTCCGAAGCCTGGCAAGGATCCTAAGTCTCCCTCTAGTTATCGCCCAATTGCTCTCACTAGCTGTCTGTGTAAAGTTCTCGAACGCATGGTTAACTCACGATTAATTCATTTTTTAGGTCATCAATTACTTTCACCATCACAAAGCGGTTTTCGGCGTCATCGTTCACCTCACGATCATCTCCTGCACCTTGAGACACCTGTGCGCGAGGCGTTCCTGCGTAGGCAGCACCTGGTTTCTGTATTCTTTGACATCGAGAAAGCCTATGATCGTGCGTGGCGGCACGGGATTGTCCGTGACCTCCACGCATGCGGATTGCGAGGAAATCTTCCGACATTTATTGTAAATTTTCTTCGCAATCGGGTGTTCCAAGTGCGCCTGGGAACGACGCTATCGGCAACATTCCATCTAGCACAAGGTGTTCCTCAAGGTTGCATTTTATCTGTCACATTGTTCATCCTGCGCATCAATTGTCTCCTCACAAATCTTTCTTCTGCGGTTTCGGCTACTGTGTATGACGATGACTTGCACATCTTCTGCTCGTCATTGAGCATGCGTTTTATTGAAAGGCAGTTGCAGTCTGCAATTAATCAGATTTTTAAAGCGGCGAATAGCAATAGTTTCGTTCTTTCTCCCGACAAGACAACGTGTGTCCATTTCTGCCGCAGGCGTGGCCTCCATCCTGACCCCGAGATGTATTTAGACCGTGCAGCCATTCCAGTTTTGCCGGAGACAAAGTTCCTTGGATTGACCGTCGACCGTGCGCACGTTCGGCGGCTCAAAATTTCCTGTCTGCGTGCTCTTTCTATTCTAAAAATCATTTCGAGAGTTTCGTGGGGCGCAGACAGGATCTCTTTGTTTCGCATTTACCACTCCTTAATTCGGTCGAAACTGGATTATGGCTGTATCGTGTATGGCTCGGCTCGTTCTTCCGTTCTCCGGCCTTTGGACGCTGTTCACCATCAGGCACTGCGTCTTTCTACGGGAGCATTTCGAACTTCTCTGATTCCCAGCCTTTACGCTGATGCGAACGAACCATCGCTTGAATTACGCCGTCTGTTCACTTTTACTTAAAACTTCGGTCTCTTCCAGACCATCCTTTGTACGGTGCAGTTTCCCATCCTTAGCGTGCTCGTTTATTTGAGAACCGGCCCTCGTGCATTCCAACCTTCGGTCTTCGTATGGCGGCCGTAGCTCGTGATGGAAGGCTCGACTTGTCACTTGTTGCAGCGACCAGGGGCTTTGGGGATCCTCCATGGCACCCACTTGGTGTCATGATTGATACCACCTTTACGTCTTTCGACAAATCCTCAACCCCTGCGTCAGTGTACCAGCAGCTCTTCGCTGAGCACCGTGCCCTCAAAACTGAATACACTCCCATTTTCACTGATGGCTCCAAGATTCATGGAGTCGTTGGATCCGCAGCTGTCTGTGTTGATGACGTGTCAGTAGCGCGGATTCCAGCTGAGGCCACGGTGTTTTCATCGGAGATGCATGCTGTGTATCTTGCACTTCTCCATGTTCAGTCTAGTTCTCATCATAGTGCTATGGTCTATACGGATTCCTTAAGTGTCCTGCAGTCTTTGTCATCGCTGGACTATTGTACTCGTCCATTTCTTTTGAACTTACGAAGGCTTCTTCGTTCCTTGCTCGAGGCCGGTGTCCAGATTCAATTCTGCTGGATTCCTGGGCATGTTGGAATCTCGGGTAACGAGTGTGCTGATGCGGCCGCTAGATCTGCTTCCTCTTTGGTCGTCACACCCTTGCCACTCTTTCATCGCGATTTTCGATTTCTTGTTCGTGATCATATCAAACGAACGTGGCAGGGTCTGTGGGACCAACAGGTGGAAAATAAAGTGCATCGTATAAAACCTATTCTTGAAATCTGGAACTCCTCATCTCGTCGAAACCGCAGGGAGGAAGTGGTGCTTGCGCGTCTCCGCATTGGGCATTGTCGTTTCACTCGCCGCTTTTTGCTGTGAGACGTGCAATTGCCGACTCACTGTCATTCATCTTTTGTGTAGCTGTGTTCGGGTTCGTGGTGTACGTTTTCACTGTTTTCATTCTCATTTGTTGACCGAGGACGCCGCTACTCTGCAGCGGGTCCTGGATGACCACTGCGATACTGTCGCTGTGTTTTCCTTTTTAAAAGAAATTGACTTTTTTAAACGCATTTAGATTTTAGCTCTTCCATCATCCTCAGTTTTCAGTTTTAATGAATCAGCCGAATTTTAAACATTGTATCATGTTTTTGATGCTGTTTGTTTCATTGCCTTTTAGCCCTTCCATCACTCTCATTTTTCACTTTTACTTAATCAGCCAGATTTTAAGTTTTGTACCATATTTTTAATACTGTTTGTCTGTCCTGTGTCTTGTCTTGTGTTTGGCGCTCTTTGGCCAACCTTGCGCCATAAAACCTAACCAACCGAATTGCTGAGCGTACACCGCCCGTGTGCTTTACACCCTTCCGGACCCCCCCCCCCCCCGTCATGCTGTATATATGTGCAATCCCTACCGTACCGGTCCCTAGTGTATCTCCTGAGTGGTCTTTCGGTCCGTTCTGCCTGCTCGTTCCGCTGTTATGCTAATTTCTCCTCTTCGTCCTTAATTTTTGCACACCAGTGTATTAATGATGCTAGAGAATGCTGACGCTTTAACAGAAAAGAGCTGTCCTGTCAACTAGAAATCAAAACTTCGAAATGATATGGCGTGTGCAGTTAACATAGCTCATTGTTCAATTTTTAATTGTGTCAAAAATGGTTGACGCAGTTAAAAATTGAGAAACTCGTGAAATCTTTATTTCATATAAAGACCTTGGGGTAGCATGAACTTGCAAACGTAATGCCAGCGGTTCTGAAACGGTGGGAACCAATTGAACGTGCAGCGCCATATAAGTGGGGCAGTTAGCAGTGAACAGATGCCTGTTGGAAAGCAAGAAGAGGGTTTGATTCAATTCATAATGTACCACAGAAATTACGCAGAATGTTCACGTACAATCCTAGAACTTTCAAGATTAAAATACAGTTACCGAGTTCTCACATCTGAGGAAAAAACAGAACTAGTAAGCAGGAAAATACCAAGCCATATCCCCAGAGCAGATGAATAAAAGAAAAGAAAGAAAAACTACAGAATAGGAAAATTTCGCGTCGCGTACACTAAAATCTTAAAGATATATGAAGATCTTAAAGATTTAGAACTCAAATGCCTACACAAACACGTCAACACATTGTTACTCCCTACAATGGTGGCTTTCAATGTATGCCAGAAATAGCATGCTTTTTGCCAGTCTATTCTCCTCTAATGTCTTTGGTTTCATTACACTGAACAATAGAAATAGATTTTCAAGTTTTCCAGGTAATTCAAAGTTTATTTAAAAGTTGCAACTACTGAAAATCTGTTGTATATCATCATCAACCGTACTACTGGATGGAATCTTCTACAGTTGTCTTTTGTAATTCTCTTTTGTGTCACTCCGGCAGTCTTTCGAATTTCATCTACTTCCACGTGGTCTTCTGAACCATTATTCGACCCTTGGCATCCTATCCAACCTAGTATTTCAGTTGTCCAGTGGTGGTCAGTTCTATCAATATGTCTAGATCCCATTGCCACTTAAGGATTTTCACTGTCATCATGATGGCAACTCTTGTCATTTCCCTAATCCACGAGTTCCTCTTCTTAGTTACACCATGCATACATTTCTCTAGGCTTCTTTCAGTTTTTTGCAGTCTCTGTATGCCTTTTTTAGTTAAGGTCCACGTCTCTATCAATAAATAAGAACTGGAATAATGAATTGATTATACAAATTTCTTTGAAGATTGTTTCGTATACACCTATTTGCTAGTACAAACCTTGCCATTTTGAGGAGTTACTCCGAAAGCGCACGGTGCGTGGTACACGCCGAGTGCTGTTCAGTTTGCTCACTGACGCTGTCAGGGCCGCCGTCGCCAAGCGGTCGGTTTGTACGAGCTTCGATAGTTTACAACGACCCCGGTCATCAATGGTATTGAAGTGAGATGCATTTATTCGCCACGTTGCTTATTATTACGCTAGTAATTGTTTCGCGGCGCTAATTTTAGGGGTTTTTCTGTAATTTCCGAATATCAAATAAATCCGCGAATTTAAGATTTGTTGCCTAATTTCTATTTCATTTTTTTTATTATTTCTCGCATTTAACTAATGTTAATAGTGCCTTCGTCAGAGCTTACGCGAAAAATATACCGCAAAGTAATTCTATTCCAAAGTCTAAAGCAGAACTTTAAACCTTAAATCACTCCTCAAGATCGTTAGCTATGAAGAGACTCTTGTCAAACAAGCTTGACGGGTAATTTCACGTCACATGCACTCTGCTGAAGAGTTCACGTGTGTTCTTTCGTGATTTCCACTCCCCGCTGCTTTTGAATGACCTTGGCGACTTGCTGCACCAGTAAACCGGGTGTAGTCAATTATATTACTATTTTTAACTGGAAAAAGCAGCTGACAGAAAAGAGTGTTTGAATTTCGCAGACGCTTAGCTTAAAAAAAAATTGTGCTTTCGTGTGAGCACTTAGTTTATGAAGTTTCTATGTGTTGTTTGTTAATGTTGAGAATGAGCCACGTGAGTAAAATAAGTGCATCTGAAAGATGCAAGCAGTACAGCAAGGAAACTTCTCATGTGAACAAAAATGAATTGTTCTGTTCGTTCTTCAACATGCCAGTGGATTTTTCGTGAAAGGATAGTTGTGAAAAGCATTTAGCACGCAAGCTGCATAAACAGAAAGGTGTGTCCGAAAAGTCAACCGAAAATAATGCAGAAATTTGTTAATGAATTAATTGAGAAAAGGACTTAACAAGAACTGCATTGCTCAACTAAACTTTCGAAATCAACTTGTACCTTTTGTGCCGCTAACATCCGACTTTCCAAAAAGGAAATTGGTGGTATCAATGTGTCTACTGGTCATGAAAGTCACGAAAAAGTCAAGAATTCAGAAAAAGGTTATGAACGTCACGAAAAAGTCACGAATTTTGCTTGGGGGTCATGAATTTCTTTTTATTTCTACACTGAAGAGCAATTGAATTAGAGATGCCTGTCTAGTAACGTGTAGCACCACCTTTCGTCCTGATGACGGCGGCGATTCGTCTCGGCATGGACTCGACAAGACACCGGAAGCGTTGGGAAGCCATACGGATCCACGACCCCTGAACAAGCTCCCACAGTTCACGAAGATTTGATGGAGAGGGTCAGAGCCTCGAACATCTCTCTCGATGGGATTGAGGTCAGGTGACCTAGCTGGCCACGGAAGCAAGGTCACGTCGGTGGAGTGTTAATCCAACCATTCGGGAGCGATGGCACGGTGCATTGTTTTATTGCAGAATAAGGTCCCCAGTGGGATGTTGAAGACGTACAAACGGAAGCAAATGGTCGTCCGGGATATCCCTGTAACGTTAACCTGTGAGGGACGATGTCACGCGCACCAGGGGTCCCATTTCAGTCCCCAGACGAGACCCCCCCCACACACACACACACACACCACCACCACCACCAGCTTGAAGAGTACCCTGCTTGCAAGAAGGATCCATCGCTTCATGTAACGGTTTGCGCCGTACTCGTATCCTGCCATCCGCATGTACCAACGTGAATCTCGACTCATCAGTCCAGGCAACATTTTCCCACATGTCTATGGTGCAGTGGCGATGTTTCCGCGCCCATGCTAATCTTTGCACCCTGTGATGTGCGGTCAGCAGCGGTACCTTCGCGGGGCGATGGCTTCTGTACTCCATAGCCAGGAGATGGTTCTGAATGGTGTGGCTGCTTACACGTTTTTGTGCACCAGCGTTAAATTGCCGAGTGATTTCTTGCGCTGTGGCCCGTCTATCCGCTGTTACAATGCGAGCTCCGCCGACGATGACCCCGCTCATCCACTTGCTGTTTTCCACGGCCGTTGGCCCTTGCAGGGATGATTTTTACCGGATTTGATGTACTCACGGTGCACCCGTGACACAGTGATTCGTGAAAATCCCAGTGCCTGCACGACTTCCGAGATGGAGTGACCCATTCGTCGGGCCCCGACAATTTGCCTCACGATCAAATGCGCTTAGATCGTTCGTCTTACCCATAGTGCGTCCGACTCTTACTGATTCCCGTCGCATCACTCCTTATATTGTCAGATCGCTGCGTACGTCATGTCGTTTACAGGGCCGCCCACAGCGCCACATTTGCATAACGCCAGCTGTCTCTCATTCAATTGCTCTTCAGTGTAGTAATTGTTCATTTTTTGGCAAAAATCTTAAGTAATTTTCCATGCACTGACCACATAAGGCATAGATGTTTCCATCTAACGATTTAAATGTAAAAAAAAAAAAGTGGGGGGGGGGGGCGTGTTTGTTCCCTCCTCCACAAAGGAAACTGATAGAGCAAAAAACGTGGGTGGCGGAAACTCCCACACCGAAAAACTCCTACACTTTCTTGTGTTCCTGACTTAGCATAGAAATATATTTGCATAATATTGTTTACAAAATCTTGATATCAATTTACAATTATGCATTTATGAAGTCAGGGCATTTTTCAAGTTTAAATGTTAAAGAATGGCGTGTAATGAAATCTTGTAGCTAAATGGTGAGTATTTCAACTTACTTTATTTAAGTGTACTCAAAGTATGAGTAGATTTTTGTTTCTAGCGGAACAGCAGGGGGTACTTTTCCGTAGAAAGAAAAAAGAGGGAGCCTAGTGCCTCCCCCCTCTCTCTTTAATATGTGTGTGTGTGCAATGTGTATATACCACAGCCTAGACAGGTATGTATATACTATATACCGGTCTTTTAAAAGTGGTCATGAAAATTTCTTATTGGTTATAAAATTGTGTTTCTCAAATTTGGTAGACAATATTATGCAAATATTGTCAATATATACCCTGGTTATTCGAAATGCAAATTGGATGCAGAAATGTTTGCCGGAAATACGTATATGATATTCACAAGAAACAAGTGAAAGATATTTTTTTAAAATCTCTATCCTGTGTAAAGCATCATAGACGAAACAGCTGATTCTGAAGATAGGTACATTTTAAATATCCTTGCTGTTCCATATCAGCTGAAATGAATGTTGAAAGCTGTAATGCTAAAAACCTCTTTGAATGCAATCTTCCTCGAATGCATCAGTCACTTTAAAATCCCTAAATTTTAAGGCAGTCAGCGAGACAATACCTCAGTGGGTTAATAAGTATGAAATACCTTTTGTAAATATGACCGCTTTTGTGATAGACAACGCATCTCACATAACCAAAGCGTGGGGAAAGATCCCGAAAGTGCCGCCCCGGTGGCGCAGTGGTCTAAGGCGCTGGCCTGTGATCATTCGTCCGTAAGGGGTCCGGGTTCGAATCCCGCTGAGGCATGGATGTTGTGTTTGTCTTACGGCACTGGCTCTCGCCCTTCCCTGGAACCAGTGACCCTAAATTAGGGACGGGCGACTGCTTATAGCCCATTGAGTTGCTCACGGTGGTCGTTAAACCTCCAATCAAAAAAAAAGAAAAAAGATCCCGAAAGCTGAATTTTTCAGAAAATACGGTATTTCGCCAAATTTTGGGGGTAAATCGCGAAATTTCGCGGTTTACCCCGTAAATTTTGCCTTTTTTTTTCCCCGCGATAAAATTATCACCCTATACTTATGATATAAGACGTATATGAACAGAAGCCTGTAAGTGATGTAAAATACTCAGTACGATGTGTACCCACCACGAGCACGATAATGGCTCTTTCAGTTTGCAGCACCATGATGGACGTCTCCGTGCCTGGCGATACCACCTCGACCGGCTGGGTGAGTCCTGCATTGTGCTGCGCCATACCGGCCCGGCACCCGCTGTGATGGCATGGGATGCCATTGGATTTTACTCACGCACGCGCCTCGCCGCATTACCGGTACCTTGAACATCCTTCGTTACATCACTGAGGTGTTGGAGCCCCTTGTACCATATCTTCAGGGACTGTCTGGTGCCATTTACCAATAGGATAATGCGCAACTGCATGTGGCACGCAACGTCTAAGACTTGCTGGATCAGTACCATGCAGTGGTTGCTCTGGCTTTTTTAAAAAATTTCGCCAACTTATTTGTCAAATCCAATTTTTTTCGGTGTTATAACAATACAAAAGGGTAACCGTCAAAAAAAATTTCCATCCCCAAAACGATTTTTTTTCGCAAATTGCGAAGAAAAGCGATCGGCAGCGAGACCCCTGCCACTGTGCCCGCGCAGTCCCCGGATTTGTTGCCTATTGAGCACGTGTAACTGGTCCATGATCGCCGGACGACTGGCACGCCAGCGTCCAGCCCCGGCTACAACGGAGGAAGTGTGACATCGTATCGAAGCTGTGTGGACGGATATTCCTCTCTAAGCTGGGCCGTGCAGCAGCAGCTGTAATTGCCGCCCATGGTGGCTACACCAAATACTTGCCGCCCCGGTGGCGCAGTGGTCTAAGCGATGGCCTCTGATCATTCGTCCGAACGGGGTCCGGGTTCGAATCCCGGTGAGGCATGGATGTTGTGTTTGTCTTACAGCACTGGCTCTCTCCCTTCCCTGGAACCAGTGACCCTAAATTAGGGACGGGCGACTGCTTATAGCCCATTGAGTTGCTCACGGTGGTCGTTAAACCTCCAATCAAAAAAAAAAAAAACACCAAATACTTATTGTCACGTGTTCCCCTCGTCGCTCCGTGCTGTATTTGTAATCGATTCACCCTTGTATCATCTGTTTTCTCTACAATAAATATGGCTTTGATATTTCTACACGGCGTGGCGTCAACTGAAAGGGGTTCTGGATGTCGCACTGCTGAAGGTCATTCCATGCTGTCTCGATTCCTGTCCAAAGTTCATCTTTGGTAACTTGCGGTGGAACTTGACAGGGCCGCCCCGGTGGCGCAGTGGTCTAAGGCGCTGGCCTCTGATCATTCGTCCGTAAGGGGTCCGGGTTCGAATCCCGGTCAGGTTTGATTGTTGTGTTTGTCTTACGGCACTGGCTCTCTCCCTTCCCTGGAACCAGTGACCCTAAATTAGGGACGGGCGACTGCTTATAGCCCATTGAGTTGCTCACGGTGGTCGTTAAACTTCCAATAAAAAAATCCATGCCTCACCAGGATTCGAACCCGTACCCCTTTCGGACGAATGATCAGAGGCCAACGCCTTAGACCACTGCGCCACCGGCGCGGCCCTGTCAAGAAAAAGAACTTGATAGGCCAGGCGTCGAGCGACCGTATCCTACATTTATTCAATAGGCGACAAATCAGTCGAATGCGCTGGTCAAGGAAGGCGTGGCACATGTCGAGCATTGGCTGTCGAAAGATAGCATTGGAGACTGTCTGCAGATATAGCAGCACTTCAGCCTCCACAACTTCCGCGATTTACCGCTGACAGGTTCTGGTTCGTGCAGTGCATAGGAGGTGGGAATGGGAATAGAACCCAACAGCATCCCACGCCAGAACACCCGAGTATCTTGCCTGTATGACCCTGCATAGTGTGCTTGGCTTCAAAGCCTGGTTTCATTTTGTAAGACTTTAAACTTTTTGCATATGATGAGTGTGATCCGTTATAAATTTTTACACCTTAGGAGTCAAAAACTTGACAACTTCATGTACATGTCTATCTTTTCAGGTTAATGACTGACGAAATCTTATTTGAAAGATTCTCTTGTTGTGTTTTCGCACTGGAGTAGAGGAACCATCCAGAACGCACGTATAATATAGTTTACGATTTGGTCACGTATTCTAGACGATACGAAATTGTTATAAATAATTATGCATTTTAAATTTTCATTTGTCTAATAAATGTTTTTGAATTACGATACAAGTGTTTTTCCTGCACTGTTTTCTTTTATCATTTGGGATTCTTTTATGTGTTCTGTTTCGTTCCTAGTAACGTTGGTTAATAACAGATCTACCGTTATTTCTCCAATATACACTAGCGGAAAGTGAAAAAAGAACACCAAGAAGGAATTGGCGGACGATCATGAAATTTACATATGTTAATTTCGGGACCAACCGGTGAGCGCTTACGCCACAGCACGGCATAATATGCAAATTATCGTCCGTGGTATTTAAGGAGTACGGCGTACGGACACGTGCGAAGACCCTGAAGAAGCAGCAATGCCTGGACATGGAAGACGTTCACGATTTCAGCAGTTATCGGACTTTGAGCGAGGTCGTCTAGTCGGACTCCGCGAGGCCGTATCGTCGTATTGCGGAGCGCATTGGACGGGAAATATCGGTGGTGGTACGATGGTGGCGTAGATGGTCCGAGGAACATTCCCACACGAGATGACGTGGAACCGGGAGTCACAGATGGACTGATGAGCCGACCGATCGACGCATAAGAAGAGCGGCGTTGTCAAGCAGAACATCCACTGCGACGCAAGTGTAGTTTAATCAACGCCAATAGGAAAAAAGGACAACTACCGTTGTTTAATAAACTTTAAGAGGAACGAAAGAGAATTATCGTCATTACCGAATGTAGGTTTGTGATTGAAGGTTTAACGACCACCGTGAGCAACTCAATGGGCTATAAGCGGTCGCCCGTCTCTGATTTAGACCCGCTGGTTCCAGGGAAGGGTAAGAGCCAGTGCAGTAAGACAAACGCAACATCCATGCCTCGCCGGGATTCGAATACGGACCCTTCTTGGATGAATGGTCATAAGCCAGCGCTTAGAACATGTAGGTTAATGAACGTTAATAGGAACGAAATAGAACTACCATTATTTATCGAATGTGCGCAGATTAATCAAAGTTAATTAGAACGGAACAGAACTACCGTCGTTTAACGAATTTAGTTTAATCAACGTTAATAGGAACGAAACTGTCTTATACGTGATTTAACTTTTGCCTAAAAATTTGCAAAGTAAAATGATATTTATTTACAAGTTAAAAACATACGTGAAGGGCAAGAAATTTGGGAGCTACCCTAGCTCCATCATCAGGCCGAGTGCACGAAGGGAACAGTCAGCAGTTAATATATGTATATAGTTACGACTGTGCAGTGTTGCCACCAAAGGAATACATGGTCAC
The DNA here is from genome assembly GCA_039090855.1 of Macrothele yani. Classification (NCBI taxonomy): domain Eukaryota; kingdom Metazoa; phylum Arthropoda; class Arachnida; order Araneae; family Macrothelidae; genus Macrothele; species Macrothele yani. The sequence goes on from CM077011.1 coordinate 36,347,466, forward strand.
AAATAATGAAAAGTAGAACTTACTTGTCAGAGGTTGGGAACAAAACTTGAAGTAACAGATCCAGAGGCCAGGAATATTCACAGGAAAGTCATCATTGCAACAACCCGTGGATGTCTTGAAAATACACAGACTTTCAAGAAAAAGAAGAGATTGTTTGGTTGTCTTGGTGCAGTGGCCAAAATCGAAACATGGTTCCAATCCGGGGTATGTCCACTGTGTTTATCAAATATATCCTTACCAAAGCATATCTGCCAACTGTTACGATTTTATCGTATTTAGTGCGATAAATCATGCTGCAGTACGCCAATACGATTTTTTTTAAGTAGTCATATTTTCCTTCTTTTTTCGCAGTTTCCTGCAGACAAGAACGACATCCCCAGAACCCTATTAAACCATCTTGCAGACTCACTATCATACACTGGGGTGCAAAAATTAAGGACGAGACGGTTTTTCGAATGTAACGTCGTGCAGCAGTGCTCCACATCGACTCAAATCACACCATAAGATCCCCAAGATGTAAGAATATGGGACAAGTGAGCAAAACCGTCCAAACAAGGGATACAAATGCACTTTATTGAAAAGGTAGTTTCGGGCACAACTGGACAGAAACGTCCATGTGACATGCGGCTGCCAAGAAAAATCCAGTCTTTAGTAGGGGATATGATCACCCCTGACTGCATTGCAGGATTTACAACGTCTGTCCATGCTGAGGACGAGGTTGTCAAGGAGCTGTTGAGGCATCGCGGACCATTCCTCTTGTAGCGCCAATCGTTGCTGTCGGATGGTGACGTTCTGCCAAGTGTCTCCCGAGAAGGTCCCACACGTGTTCGATTGGATATAGGTCCGGGGACCTTGCGGGCCAATCCATGCGTTGAATATCTTCACTCTACGACAGCCACTGTACGATGAGGTGTAGCGTTGTCGTCCATGAAGAGAAACTCGGGACCCACAGCACCTCTAAACAGACGCACGTGAGGCAGGAGAACCTCAGTACAATAGCGGACACCAGTAACTGAACCTCCTTGGAAGATGTGGAGGTCGGTACGGCACCAAGCATGATACCGCCCCAAACGAGAACTCCCACCTCCAAACCGGTCCCTTTCGATGATGTTGGAGGTGTGATTGCGTGTCCCCTGCTGTCTCCAGATGTGTATACGTCCAGAATCGCTCGTCAGACTAAATCGCTTCTCATCCGTAAAGAGAACTCTACCCCATTGCTGATGTGTCCAGTTCTTGTGTTCCTGGCACCACAGAAAACGCCGTCTCCGATGAGCAGGCGTTAATGGCACCCACCATACTGGTCGTCGTGCAAATAGACCACCTTTGGGCAGCCTCCTGGCCACGGGATAACGGACTTCCAGTTGTCGCATGTGCCTTGCAATTTCTCCCGCTGTCTGCGGTCCGTCTCTTCTCGCCTGTAGGACAATATACCGGTCGTTCGCCGCCGTGGTTTCTCGTGGACGACCACTGCTAAACTCTCGGACAGCTGTTCCTATCGTTTGAAATGCTCTCCAAGCTCGTGAAACGATGCTGTGAGCGATCCCGAACTCCTCCGTCACACTTCGACCCTCTTTCCAATGACGCGACCTCGGGTAAAGTCATCCAGATGTCGTCTACTGGATTGCCTGTTGGCCATATCACACGGTGGCAGCAACTCGACGTCGTTCAAACCGATGTACACCTTGCAATAGCTTTCACCGAATTGCTGAGCGTACACCGCCCGTGTGCTTTATACCGTTCCGACACCACGCCATGCTGCATATATGCGCATGCCCTACCGTACCGGACCCTAGTCTATTTCCTGGGTGGTCTTTCGGTCCGTTCTGCCTGCTCGTTATGCTAATTTCTCCTCTTCGCCCTTAATTTTTGCACACCAGTGTAGATGTCCGTTTTCCGCCTTTCAAAATTTCCGAAAACGGAAGTTAGGCGTAGTGAGGATTTCTTCCGTAATCGTAATTTTTTTTTCACGCGAAGGACGATGTACATCGTAGATTTATTTTGTACTCATAGCCGTAGCAGAATCGCGGCGACGTACATCGCAGGTTAATTTTGTACTCATCCACGTAGAAGAATCGCGGTGAAGTACATCGCAGGTTTATTTTGCACTCATTCCGGTAGCAGAATCGCGGCGACGGGTGACTTACACCGCAGGTTTATTTTTGTACTCTTCCTCGTAGCAGAATAGTGGCGACGTACGTCGCAGATTTATTTTGTACTCATCCCCGTAGAAGAATCGTGGCGATGTACATCGCAGGTTTATTTTGTACTTATCCCCGTAGCAGAATCGCGGCGATTGCCGACGTACATCGTAGATTTATTTTGTACCCACCCCCGTAGAAGAATCGCGGCGACGGCCGATGCACATAGCAGATTTATTTTGGTCCTGCAGACAAAAATGACATCCCCAGAACCCGATTAAACCATCTTGCAAACTCCATAAAATGCAAGTTTTCCGCCTCTCAAAATTTCCGAAAACGGAAGTTAGGCGGAGTGAGGATTTCTCCCGTAATCGTATTTTTTTTTCTAATAATTAACAACATAAAAGTGTTTGCTGATTAGATTTGATTAGTTTCTCAATAAAATTTTGATGTATGGAGAAAATCCCTACATTCTCATCATCAAGAATTTATATAGCTGAAATAGGCTTCAAAAATTATCAGCATGCGTCGTGTTACGATTTTTCTATCGAGTGTTACGTTTTTGGTTCTGAAAGGTTGGCAGGTCTGCTAACGTTAATAGGGAAAAAACAGAACAACCGTTTATCCAATACACTCAATGGACAAAACATTAGAAATGCCAACCTGATAGCGTGTTGCTCCTCTAGCGCGAATAACAACCTGTACACTCCGAAGCATCGACTCCACCAAATGCCGGAGGTAATGCCAGCTGTACCCGTTGCAGCATTGTCCATAGCTCTGCTGCACGGTATCCCAAAGGGCTTCCACAGGGTTTAAATCTGGGGACCTTGGGGTCCACTAAATGGTTTAATCTCAAATGAGTTCGAGCCATACCTGGGTGGTTGCGGCCTGGTGGGGAGGCGCATTGTCCTTCTGAAACAGAGTATCACCCTTCGGTTGCGCGAAGGCCTTGAAAGCGTGTAGGTGATCATCCAGCACATGCTGAGCGGGTAAGGGCCTCACAAGAAACTATGAGACCTCATGTGTCCCATGAGGAGGCTCCCCAAACCATCACGGAGCCACCTTGAACCGCACTGACCTGGCACGACGGGGCCATGGCCTCAGGTTGTCGATGCCATACCCTCACCTTCCCGTCAGCTCGATACAGCTGTAAACCGGATTCATCTGACAACGCTACGCAGCGTCATTCCGCAGGTCAGTTCTGATGATCCCAGCGCTAGGCGAGACGTAATTTCCGATGAGCAGTCAAGAATATCACACGAGTAGGACTTCGGCTCCCACAGCCTAGAGTATACAGCGTGCGCCATACTGTTTGTTCGCTGACTCTGCTTGTGCCTCCGACATTTAACCTGGATGGGATTTGCTCCGCCGTTGCCAAGCGGTCGGTTTGTACGAGCATGGGCGCTCGTAGTTTGTCAATGGTATACTCGCAGCACACCCTTGATTCGGTTCCTCTAGGGTTCTTACCACTTGGGTGATAGAATGGCCCATCTGTCTTGCACCGACAATGCGTCCACGATCAAGATCGCCACGTTTACCAATGTTCGTCGATTGTGATACACGTTTGGGAATCGCTAGTGTCCGCCTATTTATCGCCTGCATTCGGTTTGAGTCTGTTTCGCTTTGTGCGGGTAGTGCCCATGTCAACTGCCCATCATCCCTATCTCTAATGTTTTGTCTACTGAATGTGTACTTTTGGTATTTCCTTAATTGCGTCAATATACGCTTAGATGATTGAAAATTATATTTACTGATAGTTATTACGCGCAGAGACTAGACCAGTGACGTGATGTTAGGAAGGAAAATTGTTTCTGAAATGAAGATACTGAAGTGGATATATGGTGGGTCAGCAAAATGACAATTAAAAATGGGAGGTCAGGGGCAGCACTTAAAGTGACAAGAGGTTTCAAAGAAGGCCTTATGACCATACCACCGCAAACTCTGTTTCCTGGAAAAACAAGGAGCGTCGGACTTAGAGTTATGGACTTGGATATACAGCGGAACCTCTCTTAACCGGCCCTCGTTTCACCGGATCTTTCCCTACACCGGCATTTTCCAAAAAAAAAAAAAAAAATTTCGTTTCTTTTCAATGTCACTATGACTTGCGGTACTTATTTTGTTCGGTTATCTCGTGATCGGTTTTTAGAATACACTGGCGGAAAGTGAAAAAAGAGCACCAAGAAGGAGACGTCTAATACCAACGAAATTTATACAGTATACTAACGGAATACAGAGGATAACGTGATCAAAACATTATGGCAAAATACAGCTGTATTTGCTGGTAAACTGAAAAATAACATTTCCATGTAACATGGTTAGTACGAGGTTGAACTGCGTCACACTGTGCAATTCTGGCATGGAGTCTGTCGTACAGATGTTGGATGTAAGTTTGGGGGTATTGAGTTCCAAGCATCCTCAACCTAGACGCGTAAATCGGGGCTGGCCGTGGAGACCGGATAAATCGTCCCATAAAATCCCACACGTGCTCAATGGGGGACAAATCCGCTGAACGTGCAGGCCATGGAAGTTGTCTCGCACCCTAGAGTGCATGTTGCGTTGCACGTGCCGTGTGTGGGCGTGCGTTATCTTGCTGGAAAACACAATGGACCGACCTTACAAATGGCACAACAATGGGCTGAATGATGTTGATGTAGCAGGCGCTGTTTAACGTACCCGGTACAAACACTAGTTGTGTACGGGAGTGATCGCTCCCCACACCAGGAGACCAGGTGTAGGCCCTGTGTGTCGCTGGTGGATGCAAGAAGAGTGGAGACGCTCCCCTGTGCGTCTGCGAACAGGCATGCGGCCATCGGAGGCTCCCAAGCAGAATCTGCTTTCATCGCTGAACACGACAGTTCGCCATTGCGTTCTCCTGTGCAGACGTTGGCGACACCACTGCAGCCGTTCCTGACGGTGGTCTGGAGTCAGAGGGACACGTGCACGTAGTCCTGCATCCAGTAGACGGTTGCGGATTGTTCGCACAGTCACCTCAGGTGCAACGGCAGCTCGGATTTGCGTCGCAGTGGATGTTCTGCTTGACAACGCCGCTCTTATGCGTAGATCGGTCCGCTCATCAGTCCGTCTGTGACTCCCGGTTCCACGTCTTCTCGTGTGGGAATGTTCTTCGGACCATCTACGCCACCATCGTACCACCACCGATACTTCCCGTCCATTTCGCTCCGCAATACGACGATACGACCACCCGGCCTCGCGGAGTCTGACTAGACGACCTCGCTCAAAGTCCGATACCTGCTGAAATCGTACACGTCTTCCATGTCCAGGCATTGCAGCTTCTTCATGGTCTTTGCACGTGTCCGTACGCCGACGACTGATTACATTCACTTCGCCGTACTCCTTAAATACCACAGACGATAATTTGCATATTATGCCGTGCTGTGGCGTAAGCGCTCACCGGTTGGTCCCGAAATTATCATCACACCTACGTAAACTCGACCCCATTAACATATGTAAATTTCATGATCGTCCGCCAATTCCTTCTTGGTGTCCTTTTTTCACTTTCCGCCAGTGTATGAACTTCTGGGGGATTTCCACTGTCCGAGGTTTGACGTGTCTGAGCGAAGGGGAGGGGGTGCTATTTTAAGTATGCGTTTCCCTTGTCCAAGGGCAGGGAATGGGAGGTGATGTTGTTCATTGTGATACTTAGCTTATATTGAATGAGAGCACGTGACCTTGACTAAGCATCACGTGGGCGAGATTGCTGGTTATTGCACGCTTGAAAACATCCTGTTCAGTTCTTAATTTACCTGTGCCATAATTACAATCTCTTATAATAATCTGCTAGAGCCCTCTTCCGTGCCACTTTTTAAGTCGTCATAGCAACAACCGAGAAACAAATGTTTGTGACGTCACTCTTAGCTTTTCCTGTACGAGACGTCATCAGCTACACGCGCACAGTCCTCATGGATACCACTTCGTTTTGTCTGATCCAAATCATTCTCACATGACGTCAGAGATGCGTACTTTAGAGATAAGAAAACTTTTTTTTTTTTTTTTTTTTTTTGGTTGGAGGCTTAACTACAACCGTGAGCAACTCAATGTGCTATAAGCAGTAGCCCGTCCCTAATTTACGGTCACTGGTTCCAGGGAAGAGAAAAAGCCAGTGCCGTAAGCCAAACACAATATCCATGCCCCCCCCCTGGATTCGAACCCGGACCCCTTTCGGACGAATGGTCAGAGGCCATCGCTTAGACCACTGCGCCACCGGGGGCGGCTACGAAAATCTACATCCGGAATTTTGGTTCACTGGCTGAACCGGTGTTTAGCCATCTGTATATGGCAACGTCAAGAGTACGACGATTTGACGACGTCAAGATAAAAATAGTTCACGGAAAAGAACAGGGGAAATTGGTACAGGGTTCACAGTCAGTGCATACGAAAAATGATGTGTATAAGGAAGTGTTGACGAAATTGGGACTAAAGGTTTTACAAAACTTATAACAAACAGACAGCCCGTCGTATCAAATTCCATAACTGACTGCTCGGGAAATTTTCAGAAAGCTGTGAGCCAACGTCGCCATCTATCGACGTGGAACTCAATAAAAAAAAATGTCAAAAATTTCTGTATCACAAATTTTATTTTTCCCTGTCGTTATTGACGGGCTTTCATCTAGTAACGTATAAAATGGCGAGTGCTAAAAGAAAACGCGTTGTAGTATCTATGGAGAAAAGACTGTCCTTTAAAGAGAATGAATAAAGGTGACATTTTAAAAAAAGTCGCTTTAGATTTTGGTGTCGGAGAGAGTACTGTTAGTGACTGGAAGAAAAAGCGAAGCGAGATAGAGGCATTTTTCAGCCGTTTAGATTCAAAGAAAACACTAGTTTTTAAAAAGCACTGGGTCTATCGTTTAACATAAAGGAAGCCAAAGTTAGAAAATGTAGACGATGCATTACTGATGTGTTTAATCAAGAACGAGCGAAAGGAACACCCATCAGTAGTCCTATTTTGAAAGAAAAAGCATTGGTTCTACATGAAAGAATTGGAGATCGAACTTTTGTTGCTAGTGAAGGTTGGCTACACAAATGGAAGAAGAAGCACGGCGTCCATCAGCTATATATAGTCATTTCCGGAGAAAATTTGTCTGCTGATCCAGAAGGAGCAAAATGTTTTCTGGATAAGTTACAGGAAATTATTGCTATAGAAGACTTATCGCCAGAGCAGTTGTACAACGTCGACGAAACTGGGCTGTACTACAGAATGTTACCCTCCAAAACTTTAGCCTCTAAAAAAGGAGCAGCTGCCCCTGGATGTAAAACAAACAAGGATAGGGTTAATTTAGTATTGTGTAGCAATTCCACTGGCACTCATAAAGATTAGGCATTTAATTGAAATTTATTTGCCTAATCTTTAAGTATAGTACTCTTGTGCTGCAATATTTCACTATAAAGTACCCAACAGATTCAATATACAATACATACGTAATTAATTTTGCACTTGTTTCAATCTCCCTCGTTTAATTGGATTTTCTCTCAAATCGGTCCCAGTTAGGCCGCTTAACAGAGTTTCTACTTTATCTGGACAACGAACTAGGGAATGATCTGAGGTGAGATAGAACGACTGTGTCAATAATGACATGAAGAAGAATTTAAAGAATGAGTAGCACGATGGAAAACATAAGCACAGTATTCGTAGCAGCGACTCCATCTAAATATGGGACTAATTATGCTGCAGAAGAAGATGCTATACCACCATATACAGCCAACATCCGGACAGGAATATCCTTTTCTACGGGAACCGCGCGTGCTACTGTTGCGTCAGGAAGATGATAAAATGTCTTTTATTATTAACATGGCTGAATTAGTCATTTCATTTTCTGCCTAGATTTGTAATAATTTAATATTTTCTGTTGAAGGACTTATTACAAATCAACAATTTTTTCATCGTGATTTTTGGAAGCAACAAGAAGCTTCGGAACTTGAGATCTTATACATTGACAATGATTTCAATCATCTTTAAGAAAAAGTGAGATGTACTACATATTTTATCGTGCTATTTCACAAAATTCCTACATATAAAATTTACTCTTGATAGCTTCTGTCTTGAGGCTGTTTTGGGGTGGTTGTTAGGGTTCATCTTCTGCGATAGATGGCGCAAAAATCACTACTTGGGCGTGGCTTTTACGTCTTAAGGGACTGTCCCAGAAGTTTGCGTCAGCGAATCATTGCAAACTTCACCATTTTCAGAATGGAAGCGGTCTCTCGTTGGCTCCACAATGAAAAGACAAAATATGCGCTGTTACGTTTTAACCAGTGACGTTATTTGGGGCTGCAGCTCAGTAAGTAGGCGGAGTTTCTATAGCTCAAATTCACGGGTTCAAATGCGAGTGTACACATTTTCTCTTTAAAAACTGAACGTACAATAGGATTTAAGATGATTTATGGAACACAAGATTCCAATCTCACTTTTTCATGATTTCTATTTCTCCTAGATAATTAAAAAAATCAGACAGAAATGAGAGATATCGTTTCTTCCAGACAGAAACACTGCTAAACTAATTTACCGCGCCATCTAGCTATAAATTGAAATACTTCCAAGTCAGATAAATTGAATTTAAAAAAAATCCTAACAAATTTTTCGGAATAATAACTAATATATATTAGATATGGGTCTTTTTTATTTGTGCTCAAACCTTCAAACACTAAAAAATAATACTCTTCGAGAAAATGTGTACAAAAGAATTTACGTTTCAGATATAAGACAGAATTTCTCTTACACTCATTTAAACACGGTCTTAAGGGGTTCACAAACTGATGCACAGACATCATGCAGTTACCTGTATAATTATTTAAGTACCAGATTTCTTACGGTAACACAATATACAATAGCTAGTGCACAAAATCGGACAGAGGGCAAGCAGACCTACCAACTGTTACGATTTTATAGTACACTGCTGGACAATTGCTAAGGACGGATCATAAACGGCTATATAGCGCATAAAAAAGTAAGTGTGGTTGGATGCCAAGTGAAATAAAATAATGTCAGAATGCCAGGACATTACAAGAAAGACAATTTATTGTGCTCTGAAATCCAGAAGGCTTTGGAACGTGTTAAAGGGACAAACAGGCCATTTTGTGCGGAATACGTAAACGTGAAAAAAATGCAATTACCGTCCGCAGGCGTTCCGGCGTAAGATGTCAATACGGGATATGGCCACCATGGAGGGCGATGCAAGATTCCACACGTCGTGTCATGCTTTACACAACATTATCAAGCAGCTGTTGGGGTAATTTATCCCATTCCTCTGTCAGTGCACGGATGAGGGTGTCCTTGTTTATTGGAGGGCATTGGCGACCAGCAAGACTCCTCCCCAAAGCATCCCACACATTTTCAATGGGATTCAGATCTGGAGAACGTGCTGGCCATACGAGGCGTTGAATATCCTCGCTCTCAAGACACTCCTGGACAGCGACTGTTCGATGACATGCTGCGTTGTCGTCCATGAAAATGAATCTATCACCGACAGCACCACGGAACATGCGAACATGAGGTAGCAGAACATCATTAATGTATCGTTGGCCAGTCATAGTCCCAGTTGGAAGCACATAGAGGGACGTAAGGCCATTGATCATGATGCCAGCCCATACCATGGCACTACATGTCGGATATCGGTCCCTTTCCTGTATGTTTGCTGGACAATATGCAGTACCACTATCACGCCAGATCAGTTGTCGTCGACAATCAGACGATAGACTGTATCTACTCTCATCTGAGAAGAGGACAGCAGACCAGTCGTTATCAGTCCAATTGCGATGTTGATGGCACCATTGCAAGCGGGCGGTACGGTGACGTCTGGACAATGGGATGCACACAACAGGACGGCGGGCGTATAGTCCTCCTTCATGCAAACGTCTGGCGACAGTTTTTCTGGAGATCCGCTTGCAAGTAGCAGCCATAAACTGATTTGCTACCTCACTAGCTCTGCTGCGCCGGTGTCTTTTTGTTGATAGCACTATGTACCGATCTTCTGCAGGTGTCGTACTGCGAACACGACCTCCCCCGTGACGTTTGCTACACTCTCCATTTGTTTGAAATGATTTCCAAAGCCTTGAAACAACACTGTGGCTGACGTCGAACTCCCTGGCAACATCTGTTATTTTTCGCCCTTCTTCAATCTTGCCAATAATACGGCCACGCGTAAAATCATCTAGGTGATGTCGGGAAGACATACTGAAAATTGCAAGTTCGTCAATTGATTCTTTCCTTTTCAACTTTGCGTTTGAACAACAACGGTCAATACGCGTCAAATCCTTTATATCTCTTATCAGCGCTATGACGTCACGAACAAGTTCGGCAATCCAAAATTTGCATACGCACAACACGTCTTACTGTATCCCGCACTTATGCTAATTTCCACATTTTCCTGCCTTCCATTTTATGGTTGCTATCGTTGCTATTGTCATCCGTCCTTAGCAATTGTCCGGCAGTGTATTTATTACGATAAATCATGCTGCAGTACGCTAATACGATTTCGCAGCCAAAAATACGTTGTTGTTTTTTAAACAGTCATGTTTTACCACATTTTTTCCCTTTTCAGACAGAAGCATTGTAGCAGAATCGCAGCGACAGGTGACGTACGTCGCAGATTTATTTTGGTCCTGCAGACAAAAACGACATCCCCAGAACCCTATTAAACCATCTTGCGGAATCCCTATCATAGATGCAAGTTTTCCGCCTTTTCAAAATTTCCGAAAACGGAAATTAGGCGTAGTGAGGATTTCTTCCGTAATCGTTATTTTTTTTTTCTCGCGAAGGACGATGTACGTCGCAGGTTTATTTTGTACTCATCCCCGTAGCAGATCTCGGCGACGGCCGACGTACACCGTAGGTTTATTTTGTACTCTTCCCAGCAGCAGAATAGCGGCGACGGCCGACGTACATTGCAGATTTATTTTGTACTCATCCCCGTAGAAAAATCGTGGAGACGTACATCGCAGGTTTATTTTGTACTCATCCCCGTATTAGAATCGCGGCGACGGCCGACGTACACCGTAGGTTTATTCTGTACTCATCCCCGCAGCAGAATAGCGGTGACGGCTGATGTACATCGCAGATTTATTTTGTACTCATCCCCGTAGTAGAATCGCGGTGACGTACATCGCAGGTTTATTTTGTACTCATCCCCGTAGTAGAATCGCGGCGACGGCCGACGTACACCGTAGGCTTATTTTGTACTCATCCCCGCAGCAGAATAGTGGCGACGGCCGATGTACATCGCAGATTTATTTTGTACTCATCCCCGTAGTAGAATCGCGGTGACGTACATCGCAGGTTTATTTTGTACTCATCCCCGTAGCAGAATCGCGGGGCGACGTGCGACGTACACCGTAGGTTTATTTTGTACTGATCTCCGTAATAGAATAGCGGCGACGGCCGACGTACATTGCAGATTTATTTTGTACTCATCACCATAGAAGAATCGCACTGACGTACATTGCAGATTTATTTTGTACTCATCCCCGTAGAAGAATCGCGGTGACGTGCATCCCAGGTTTACTTTGTACTCATCCCCGTAGCAGAATCGCGGCGACGGCCGAAGTACACCGTAGGTTTATTTCGTACTCATCCCAGTAGCAGAATAGCGGCGACGGCCGACGTACATCGCAGATTTATTTTGTACTCATCCCCGTAGAAGAATCGCGGTGACGTACATCGCAGGTTTATTTTGTATTTATCCCCGTAGCAGAATCTCGGTGACGGCCGACGTACACCGCAGGTTTATTTTGTACTCATCCCTGTAGCAGAATAGCGGCGACGGCCGACGTACATCGCAGATTTATTTTGTACTCGTCCCCGTAGCAGAATCGCGGCGACGTCCGACGTACACCGTAGGTTTATTTTGTACGCATTCCCGTAGAAGAATCGCGGTGACGTACATCGCAGGTTTATTTTGTACTCATCCCCGTAGCAGAATCGCGGCGACGGCTGACGTACACCGTAGGTTTATTTTGTACTCATCCCCGTAGCAGAATAGTAGCGACGGCCGACGTACATCGCAGATTTATTTTGTACTCATCCCCGTAGAAGAATCACGGCGACTTACATCGCAGGTATATTTTGTACTCATCCCCGTAGAAGAATCGCGGTGACGTACATCGCAGGTTTATTTTGTATTCATCTCCGTAGCAGAATCGCGGCGACGGCCGACGTACACCGTAGGTTTAATTTGTACTCATCCCCGTAGAAGAATCGTGGCGACGTACATCGCAGGTTCATTTTGTACTTATCCCCGTAGCAGAATCGCGGCGATGGCCGACGTACATCGAGGATTTATTTTGTACCCACCCCCGTAGAATCGCAGCGACGGCCGATTCACATCGCAGATTTATTTTGGTCCTGCAGACAAAAAAAAAATTCTAATTATTAACAACATAAAAATGTTTCCTGATTAGATTTAATTAGTTTCTCAATAAAATTTTGATGTAGGGGAAAAAACATACATTCTCATCATCAAGAATTTATGTAGCTGAAATAGGCTTCAAAAATTTTCTGCATGCGTCGGGTTATGATTTTTCTATTTGAGCGTTGCGTTTTTTTTTTTTTTTTTTTTTTTTTTTTGGTTCTGAGATGTTGGCAGGTCTGGGCAAGAAATATCCTGTGCCACAACAACCAAAATTTCATGCAATATGCTATTCACACTATCCAATCTCGTTGCAGAGCTTCAAAATCAGGTCATCCGGTAGAAGATTGGAATTAAATAGTTAATCAAATCTCTAAGTATTCCCTCGAATCACTCCTATTACCGGAAAGTTTCCGTTATGTGAATACGGAAAAAGTGAAGACAAGTTTCCGTTAATGCACAAAAGAAATTGCGGAAAGGTTTCTGAAAATTCATAATTTTCCTGTCTTACGAAAATCGGGGGTTAGGTTGATTTCCGTGAAATGTTCCAACATTTCACGGAAAAGTTGCATCCGGAATTTGCTACGTTAATTCACGGAAAATGGCTAGTGAATATCAGATTTATTTTTTTTTTTTTTTTATAGTGTAGCAAATGCAGGCTCGGATGTTTTTTTTTTTTTTTTTTTTTTTGATTGGAGGTTTAATGACTACCGTGAGCAACTCAGTGGGCTATAAGCAGTCGCCCGTCCCTAATTTAGGGTCACTGGTTCTAGAGAAGGGAGAGAGCCATTGCCGTAAGACAAACACAACATCCATGCCTCACCGGGATTCGAACCCGGACCCCTTACGGACGAACGATCAGAGGCCATCGCTTAGACCACTGCGCCACCGGGGCCGCCAGGCTCGGATGTAATAATCTACGCCACATTACTTCAAATGCAGCATCTACCAGTGTATCAAGTCAACGCTATTCTCTATTGTGGGGCTTATTAATATTTTGCCCGGTGTATATCATTTCTAGGTGTTAAAATGATTTATTACAGTATTAGCTGAATTGTACCAAGGCCTTCTAGAAAACACAAGGCCATAACATTAGAGAGATGAGTTCTCTCCGCTTATGACGTCACTCTCATCTTACAGAAACTGAGACGCCGCCCTGGTGGCGCAGTGGTCTAAGGCGCTGGCCTCTGATCATTCGTCCGTAAGGGGTCCGGGTTCGAATCCCGGTCAGGCTTTTTTTTTTTTTTTTTTTTGAGTGGAGGTTTAACGACCACCGTGAGCAACTCAAATGGGCTATAAGCAGTCGCCCGTCCCTAATTTTAGGGTCACTGGTTCCAGGGAAGGGAGAGAGCCAGTGCCGTAAGACAAACACAACATCCATGCCTGACCGGGATTCGAACCCGGACCCCTTACGGACGAATGATCAGAGGCCAACGCCTTAGACCACTGCGCCACCGGGGCGGCCCGGTCAGGCTTGGTTGTTGTGTTTGTCTTACGGCACTGGCTCTCTCCCTTCCCTGGAACCAGTGACCCTAAATTAGGGACGGGCGACTGCTTATAGCCCATTGAGTTGCTCACGGTGGTCGTTAAACCTCCAATAAAAAAAAAAAAAAGCAGACGTGGGTGTCGTGTTTGACGTCACACACTACTGCGTTGGAAACCAATCGGAAGCTTGCGTTTCCGCGTGACGTCACTAAAGAGGGAACTCGTCTCTCTAAATGTCATGGCCTTGTGTTTTGTAGATGGCTTTGATTGTACTCGGCGAGGCCCGCGTGTAACGCTTAAGATGCAGTATCTATGTTTTGATTTTTACTGCAGTGACTGTAGTATCACTTCCGTAACCCCTAATAACGAAGAATTTGTGTTTTTATGCAAAATATGCACACGGTGTATGTAAATCTTCAGAAGACATGAACACGATCAAAATCTCAGTTTTAAATACATACATTACTTTTTAAACATCGTTAATCGTCAGGACCTAAAACGTTCCTTTTGTCTACCCTTCCGCTTATTCTGCTTCCGTAGCTCTAGCAGCAGACATGGATTTCCATTTTCCGAAGGATTGGAATGGAAATGAGTTTGAAAAAAAAATGTAAAATAATCCGTCTAACACTGTACCGGTATTGAAGCGCAGCTGCTTGCATCGGGAGTGTAAAGTAGAATCATCACCACCGAAAATTGCGACCACCGCTGGAAAAACAATGCCCGAATAAGGGAAACTGTTTTGCTCTTCGTGATGCACACGCTGCGGGGGCATTTTCATGCTGGTGCGCTAGTGGGAGAAAACGCACGCTGAATTCTCGAAAATCGCATGTGTATTCTCGTTGTCTGGTTCATGTCCTCGTTCCTGCTGAAATAACGTAGAATGTACACTCGTGGTCAAAAGAAAGTTGCACCCAGAAGGAAGCAACGGACAGAAATGAAACTTGGTGGGTAGGTTTGACATCGTGAGACATGCAAATGATTCAAGTACCACTCTCGGCAGCGCATGTGACGCAAGCCAGCATGGGTCGTAGCGTTGTGCTTGACCGGCTATATAAGTCGTTCCTTTGCGCGTGCTTGCCTTTCTGACTCGTGTTGATTGCATCCTTTGCAAGTGAAGTATGCCTCGGATAAAGGTTCGGAAGCAATTAGAGCAGTTGGAGGAGTTCGAGAGGGCCGGCATCTACGGGCTCCAAGAAGTGGAATGGTCTTATCGCCGTATTACGCGCCATACCGGTCGTGTGTTTACCACCATAGCACGCTGTTGGTGGCAAGGGATAGAACAAGGCACGCAGCAGTGACAGGAAGGGCCTGGAAGACTTATACGAACCACGGAGTGAGAGGACCGACGCGTTATCGGACATGCGCGGAGTGATCTAACAGCCACGACTGCGGATATTCAGCGAGCTGTGGCGCCCTCTATGTATCGTCCGATTAGTGCCAGCACCATTGGCAGACAGCTGCACGACGTAGGACTACACGCACGGACACCGTTACGACGACTGCCCGTAACAGCATTGCATCGTCGCCAAAGACTGCAATGGTGTCGTGCCAGACTGTCAAGGAGCCACTCAGAATGGCAGCGGGTGATCTTCAGTGACGTGTCCCACTTTTGTCTTGAAGGAAACGACCAACGAATCCGTGTGTGGAGGCACCGTGGTCAGCGCCAAGATGAACGGTTTGTTGTCGAGCTTCACACGTCCAGAAGGCCTGGTGTCATAGTGGGGTGTGCAATTGCCTACGATGCCAGATCACCTTTGGTGTTCATTACAGGCACTTTGACATCCCAACATTACGTTAATATGTTCTTGTAACCAGTGGCCCTACGTTTTCTGAACGCTCATTACGGTGCGATTTTTCAACTGCACAACGCTCGTCCGCATACTGCTGCTGTCTCGATAGCTTGCCTGCAAGGCACTGACACTCTTCCATTTCCATGACCAGCCGCATCGCCAGACCTATTACAGATTGAAAATGTGTGGGATACTATCGGACGCGCTATCCACATTCCACCCCTACCGCACAATCTGCAGGAACTGCGTGAGAAGATTCAAGCTGAATGGGATGGCTTATCGCAGGACACCATTAGGAACCTGCCGAGACGTCTGGCATGCTGTGTGAACAAACATGGCTGCCCGACGCCATACTGTGAGTCACTTCTTATTGGCGTGTAGCTCAATAACTATTACCTATATCAGTCTCAATATTTAATCATTTATTGTTCCTGGTAGCCTTTACCTTCCTCCCGAATAGCATTGCAATCCGGCTCGTCCTTCTGGGTGCAACTATTTTTTTGGCGATAAGTGTATATAGCTTTACTCCTAGCGCTCTAGGAATTTCGACTTGAAACCGGCCATTGACACTCGAACAATGAAAAATACTCTGCATTGAGAAGTGTCTACCAGGATTTCCTGTTGAGTTATGACTGCCATACACTGTAAAAAATTGTGTGGTAGATTGCACCAAAAAGTCGTGCTACACCAGTTGCACCACTTACTGAGAAAAGATACACCAACGTATTTTGAAACACAACACTCAGCAACGTGGTTCAACTTTTCACCACGTTATATTACAAGGTTGCACCATGTTGTTGTGTTTATTTTGCACCACTGAATGGTGTTTCATTTTTAAGAAATTAGTGCTCCTGGTGTAGCACCACTTTTTGGTGCAACCTACCACACAATGTTTAACAGTGTACACTCACACAGGCGTTCTCCTTTATTATTATACACGGCATTTATTGTTTGTATTAAACGGAGCGTGGCTTCATTAAAAATTAGGGATCAAATGTTGAATACTTTGGATAGTAATCATTTCAAAATTTTCCCTTTAATCACTGCGAATTTGCAACTCAATCGGCGTTCATTCCATTTTTAACTTTTGTCTGTATAAACTGTTTTTAAAAAAAGAAAATTTCTGTCTCTAGAGTGTAACACAATGCCACTAAAGACTTTTTGAAAAGTCTCGCGCAAGCTGAATTCATGTTAGTAGGTCACAGACTTCCAACAATATTTACGATTGACACAGTTAGAATTTCACTCAACGGTTAATAACGTCACTGGGATTTATCCGAGGACAATTGGAAAATTTGGTGTTAACTAGCTTATCAATGTTCGAATGACATTTTTACTAAGCCTTTTCAAATACCGGGGCACTGTCACCGCTGCATATTATATCTCAGTTATTAAATGACTGCTGTCCTTCGTATAACTCTGGTTGTCATTCGAAACAAATAGGAAAATAACTGAATGCTTTGTGAATTCACAAAAGCACAGTATCTTTTTGAAAAAGTAGTTAACATTTTGCATTTACTACTTTGTGATTAATTTAAATTTTTTGCTCCAGAAATGCGAGTGTGTATTCACTGCGCTTTCTTACCGACGCCAATACTGAACGAAGCGCAACTTCAATGAAAATGAAAGAACCAGTGGCGGCTTTTGGGAGGAGGCAAGGGAAGCAGTGCCTCCTCAGAATTTTAAGACTCTTAGTTTGAATTATTCGTTTTGTTCATTCAGTACTTTTGCGTATAGGAGAGCAAACGTTTATGCTAGTTAACTCTTTTGAATTAAATGTCTATGCGTTCATTCAGTTTTTTAAATTGACGCTTTTCGAAAACAATCGGTAGCGCGTAGTTGTGAATTGTTCTCAGCTTGCGATATTCGTCCTTGAGGCAGGAAGAAAACTGCCTCCCGTACATTTTGCGCCAAACCTGTTTACTCCCACTGAATCAGTAGATACGAAGGTAGGCGGTGGAACTGCCAACAAAAAGTGCGCACGCGCACCGTGGACTTCCTGTGAGGCAGATGCTATCTTGCCTCATGGGAACAGCTGTTTCCCTGTAAGCTGCAGCTCCGCTGCGTTAACTCCTCATTCTGACAGCTTCGAGCGTCATTACATAGCGTCTTCTTCCTAGTTGCTTTTCTTTCACACTAATGTTTGTGTAACTAATTTTATTTATGTTTTATGAAGAGTTGTTTATCAGACCATGGCCTCTGCTTCAAACATATCTAATATGGTGGATATCTTACTGGAAAAGCCTTTCAGTAGAAGAGATTTTGAAGAAAAGAATCAAATTAAAAATTATGGTAAGCCTACACCTGAAATGAAAAAGATAACTTCAAAGGGCAAAACTTCAAACAGAGGTTTTAATATTGACTGGTACAGAAGAGAACAATGGCTAAGTGGTAGTGAATCAACGAACAAACTATATTGTTGGCCATGTTTGCTGTTTCCTGTGAGTGGCAATGAAGTCTGGCAAGAGAAAGACTTCAATGATTTGAAAAATTTACCACGTGCTGTGGACAGGCACAAAAAGCGTAAAGATCACATTCTGGCAGTTGTTAAATTACAGTTGCTAGGCAAAAAAAGGATAGTACTCTCTCAACGAAGCGAAGAGAACAAGTGACTTACGTCATAATGAAAAAGTAAAAAGAATCGTGATGTAATGAAGAAGTTGATTGATATTACAACACTACTGGCGCGGCAAGAGCTCCCATTTCGTGGACACGATGAGAGCGAAGGCTCTGAAAATAAGGGAAATTACCTCGAGATGATTGATTTACTCTCCAAGAGTGACGAAACATTGAGAGTGTTTATGGAGAATAGTACAACATTTTCAGGAACTTCAAAAACAATACAGAATGATTTAATCGAACCAGTTGCTCATATAGTTAGAAATGAAATCAATGCAGATATTGAAAATGTCTAGTGTTTTTTCCTGGCAGATTGATGAAGCGACAGGCATTAGCTCCCATGCACAAGTATCAGTTATAGTTCGATTCGTGAAAGATGGAGTACCAGTAGAAAGATTTTTGGGATTTTTTGTAGTTCTGATCGGTGTGCTACTTCGCTTAAAGAATTACTGGATCGTGAGCTGGAAAGATTTAGCTACAAAGAAAAACTAGTTACACAGACATATGATGGCGCAGCAGTGATGGCATCAGTGCTGAATGGATTGCAAGGAAAAGTGAAGTGTGATGCCCCTCAAACATTATTTGTTCACTGCTACGCACACAGGCTGAACTTAGTTTTGAGCACAGCAGCGTCAGTGTTGAAGGAATCACGCTTTTTTTTTTTTTTTTTTTTTTTTTTTTGCAAATTTAAATGCAATTTGTGCATTCTTTTCCAAATCAACAAAGCGTGTTCATTTACTAAAATCTGTTGGTGGACCCAGACCACCTCGTGTATCTCAGACGAGGTGGAACTTCAAATCTCGTTCAGTGTCTACCATAGCTGACCACAGGTGCCTGCTAATTGAAGTATTTGAAAAAATTGAGAATGATTCCAACTATGATGATGAGACAATTCACGAAGCAGCAGGACTAAAACGGTGGCTCCAAGACTTTAATTTCGTTTTTCTTCTCTTCTCACATAAAAAAATATTTCATTTAACTGAGGTTACTTTCTCTGTACTGCAATCAAATAGTTCCGATGTTACATTCTGTAACAACCGAATTACTGGCTTATGTGAAAAAATTGTTGTACTTTCGAGATCAGAGACAGTTTGATGATCTGTATCATAACGTGTGCAGTGAGTTTGGTTCTCCAAATAAAAAATTTAAAAGAAGCAACGATATTCCAGCCACCGTGCAATGCAGAAGACTGTATTATGAGGTAATAGACAATGTTACAACTCAGTTAAAATGCCGGTTTTCTGACATTGAGAAATTAAAATTTCTTCAGCTGGTCGATGTACACTGCTTTGAAGCTCATTCTAGAATTTTTCCTGAACACTGTTTTAAAGCTCCGCTTCAAACTTATGAAAAATACTTTGACAGCACCAAATTGCATAGTGAGCTGCAGGTTCTGTATTCAGACAGAGATCTGTGGAACAATGCCAAAAGTACAACGGAACTTCTATCTGCCATATACAATAATAATCTAGCACAAGCACTGCCAGAGCTATTTAGACTTCTTTCCCTCGTAGTAACAATTCCTGCAACATCGGCCTCTGTGGAACGCAGCTTCTCGTGCCTGAAGAGGATAAAAAACTACAAGAGAAACTCCATTAAGCAAGAAAGGTTGTCAAGTTTATCAGTTCTGTCCATCGAGAAGGCGCTTGTGTAGAGCATGGAAGCAGAACAGACATGGTATGACCATATAATAAATCACTTCGCCAAACAGAAAGAACGAAAGGTAGACCTCATATACAAGACAATATAAGCGTAAGGTAAGCTTTCTCTCTTGCTGTATAGGTAAACGCTGTGTGCGAAGTCTTCAAGACTTTTTTCTTTTGGCGTCAGTGAAGGTAGATGTGTACATAGAATTTCATTTGAGATGAAAAAAATGTATAGTTCAGTCTTGCTTTATATCTTCTGTTGATCTATTTAATAAAAATCTATTTTGATGCAATATATTTCATATTCAAACTGGCTTAACAGTTCCCAAATAGTCCAAGAGGGCAATTCAGACTGAGAAAAAATATTTAGGCGAAGGGCCGGAGCCTTACCTAAACAGGTTTTGTGTTGGTACGTCATGTAAAACGTGCGTTTACGGTAAAATTTTATAAATCTTTTCACGGGTCACGTTACTTATTTCATACTTCGCACATGAGAAAGTAAATAAAAAAAATATATCGTAAAAAAAATGGCATTAAATTGAATAAATTTATCATGAAAGAAATACGAGATTACACCATATAATACAAATTTTGAAGATGACAATCCGATTTTTGGCGTAAATGTGACAAGGATGGTAAGTCTGACAATATCCGAAAACTTGAAAATGTCCATCGTCCTGGATCGGGACTCGAACGCGCGTCTCCCAGATAGCGCCCGGGTATGCTAACCACTACACCACCCAAAACGACCAAGTTTCAAGTTTCCTATTAATTAGAATATAACGATCACAGGATTCGCTAGTCGAAGCAACCGGCATTCATGTTTAGCGAATCTGGAGGTTAATAATCCTTTTCCGTGATTGCCCAGAATAGCTGATAAATCAAGAAAGAAATACGGGATTACACCATATAATACAAATTTTTAAGATGGCAATCCGATTTTTGGCGTAAATGTGACAAGGATGGTAAGTCAGATAATATCCGAAAGCTTGAAAATTTTCATCGTCCTGGAGCGGGACTCGAACCCGCGTCTCCCAGATAGCGCCCGGGTATGCTAACCACTACATCACCCAGGACGATGAAAATTTTAAAGTTTTCGGATAGTATCTGACTTACCATCCTTGTCACATTTGCGCCAAAAATCGGATTGTCATCTTCAAAATTTGAATAAATTTATTTGAATCCAGGCTGAAAAGTAGTTTGGCTCCCCAGCAATTTTTGTCACGGGCCGCCACTGGAAAGAACAAATGTTGAAACTACACTTATGTTGATAATAAAAAAAAAAAAACACTTAAAAGGAGTCGAGCTACGACTTTGGTTTTTACAGGATATGTTCATTATAGGCAATACAGAACAAATGATTAGGACCTCGGTGTCATACTCGTAAGTACCAAGGGCGCCGATGTAACTAATAACCGGTGCCGCCACCTGTGGCTCTTATAACCTGCTGTACGCGCTGAGGCATCGAATCAAATAATGTGCGAAAGGTGTCATGTGGAATAGCCATCGAGGCTGTATTGACCAGCTTCCAAAGTTCAAGAGTTGCTAGCGGACGGTCGTAGCATGTCCCAGTGATTTTCTGTGTGTGATCAATCCGGCGATCCAGTCGACCACGGTAGAAATGGAATGTTGTTATCCCTGAAGAAGGCAAGTGTTTTCGCTGCAACATGAGACGTGGTATGTCCTGCTGAAATATGTCCCAGGGTGCGTCCTGAAGGTACGGGAGGGCGACCGGCAGTAGAATGTCGATGACGTAACGGGCACTCGTTATGGTATTAGCAAAGAGGTTATAATAAGATATCTGAAGATGCCCTTGTTCGTGGAGCAGTACAACTTTGTGTGAAGCCTATAACCGCGAGCAACGGCCGTTAAAGTATGAGAAAGCTGGTGGTTTTCCAGGCATTGCAATGCATATTCTGTTGGCCGAATCGCATTCTTTCGCCGCAAATGTTTCTAATTTTGCATCGCAACTTGCTGCCGATATGTGAGAAAAAGTTGGATTTATAAAATTCTCAATTATTTTGAGACTAGCTCCCATTTTTATTTTAAATTAAATTACATGAACGTTAGTGCGAATTCAAAACAAAACATAACGTTAAAATTGAAAACTTCACTCGTGTATGAAGTAGAATTCCTTCCGGTTTGATATTAACACGATTTCTGCAACCAATAACCACGCAGTTCTAAAGTACACAAAGTTGAAACTGCATGAGTATCATGTAAACAAATCAAAATTCCCACACTTTGCGGCTTCACGGTTAAGAGACTAGAGCATCTCCAGACGTATTATTCTAACCTCCTTGTGTGGTACGGGCTGTCATGAGAGGTGTTCTGCTTTCGTACCCGACAGCACCACAGGCCATAATGCCACGTGTTGGTGCGGTATGCCTGGGGCCATAGGCGCCGACTTCGTGGGTTCGAGACACTTTTTGAACCCTCAATGATTTTGTTGTGGGTTCCTCCAACCCCTAATATTTGTTCTCGTATTTCGTGGGGAAAATGCAAGTACGCATTTGTACATAAATTTTGTTTTTCGTTATCAATTCTTCTAGTTTTTTTATTATTCATTCCCCCTTTTATATATAGTATATACAAAGTGTGTATAGAAATGTATCCCTCAGACTGTTTATTGTGCCTCAAAAAAGAATTAGTGTTTGTTCGTGCTCATTAAATTCACGCGATAGACAATACCTCAAGTACTGTTGTTTAAGAGTATTTAAAACTACCTCCTTTATAAACGAAAATTCTTCGGTTTGTCTGGGTTCCCACAAAATATAAGTCTAGCTCTACATTCGGAGACGAGAACCTATTCGAAGCCATAGTGATAAAGGCGGAAATATGTTATACAGTCAGTTGACCCACCCTATCTTCGGGCAGTCGGATACCAAGGAGGTTAGAAGAGAGAGAAGATGGCATCAGCTGCCGCTGTTGAAGCCAAATCTGATCATCTGGTTTTTTGCGCCCTCCGGGTGGGGAGGGTTCAGTGATGTGACGTCACCTTTACTGAAGACTTGTGCTGGAGCACAGGCTGATAGCAGCCGTCTCTTACTCTCTGCAGCACCCCCTGAAGGTTAACAAGGTTCCCACAGCTTTAGCAAGGCTGTGATTGGTTAATACGCAATATGCACTTCCGGTTGACGAAGCATACATTTTTATTTTTTTAGAAAATACTAAACAGTATTTCTATAACTTTTTGCAAATGTTTAGTTATGTGCATGCATATTTCGGTTTCATTTTTTCCTGACTGTACATGCTGCACAAGTGCCTCTAAAATCTCTTCAAAGTCAACGATTTCCCCATAGAAAAGTACAAAAGCAGCCCCAGTTGGGCATACTGGGCATACATAGCTGATACGAAGTAGAGCCCATGGAAAACGCAGGGCGTGCGGCTGATTCCATGTCCTCTCCCTTCAAACCCCTTATTTTAACTCAAAATTCATTTAAAGAAAAAAATTGTTGGCAGTTTTAAAATTGATAAAAACACACACCTTAAAATAAATTTCACATGTTTTTGTTAAGTACTTTTATAATATCTCTGTATTGTATATATTAATGTCGCGCCTACAAAAGCAAAATAAATGAAATAAATAATTATCTTGAGAAAAAAATTCTGTAATTAACTATAATTTGCTTCATTTTAGCATTTCAGGCGTCTTATTGTGCCAGATAATCTGACTGAATGAAATTTAAATTAGACTTAAATACTTTGAAAAATGCATGGGTAATTCGATAAAAAAATTCCGGAACCCATAATAATTTTTCAAGTCTGCGTATATGCCTGGGGCGCATACACTAACGCATCTTCCTCTGTCGTCGGCGGACAAAAACGCAGCAGCCATCATTTTCGCCTAAACAGATGCGCGTTTCATCTGAGAACTTCAAAAGAGCATTTATTTACAAAAAAGACAACATACAAACACAAATTTTCACCGGGAAAAAAAATTGCACAATAACTCACCGGCAACGACAATAACAACACACAATCAATATCGCAATAAACAGAGAGTACTCTACAGGAAGAAGCAGACGACATCAGAGCAAGTTGAAGAATAACACACGGCAAGATAAAAAGAAAACAGTTGCACAACAAACAATACATACAGGACAGACCACAAATGAAGCAAGGCGGTAAAGAAAAGTCAGCCGAGTTTGTCAAAACTGTCAAGGGAAAAAAACACACACGCACGGTCCGACAAACAAGCAGCAGCCGGAAAAAAACAACACCTGGTAGTTCGGAGAAATGCGTTGACAAATGGCTGTAAGCCGACGAACAACAAAAATTTACATTTAAAGCGTATCTCGGTCACTAAGACCGACAGCAACACAGAGAAAAAACAACCACTAGAAACTAACACCCCGTACCATTAACACAACACACAAAGCACAATATTCAAATAACACCAAGAAATTAACACACAATGCACAATACACAAATAACACCATGAAAACTTTGTGAAAAAGAACACAGGGGTTAAACTTGCAGACAAGCATCACCACTAAATAAATTCGGGTCGAAACAGTGAATTCGCACTGTATGCACAGCACTAACCACAAAAATAAACACCGATTACACAAGACAAAACCAAGAAACACGTCGGTAAGGTTCAGAACCAACACACAAAAAAAAAACCCTCGGTACCACGCGCCAGCAGTACTCGTTCAGCAAGAAAAAAAATTAAAACAAAAAAATAAAACCAACCACAACATTAAACACAAAACCGTGCGACAGTAAACTGTGTGAAACCGACGAGTAATAAATATAAAATAGGTGAACGACACCAAAAGCAAACTAGAAAAAAAAGCCGACACTTGAGCAACAAAAATCAAAACAAAAACACATCAGACAATGTGCATGCCACAGCAAAAAATGCAATCAACATCAACAAAACAACATAAAACACCTTGGTAACAGTAAACAATAAACAGAAAATACCAAAACGCTTAGCCGGCACACAAAAAAGTTTGTCGACCAACGGCTTGAGGCCGACGGAAAATAAAACAAAAGAAAAGAAAAAGTCAGTAAACGCTACCGACAACAAATTAACGGGAATGTGTGTGCACGGAAAGCAACAAGAAGATAAACAAAAGGAGACACTAACCCACTGAAACAGATCTTCGGTATGTACAAAAATTATGCACTAAACAAAAAAACACCAATCAAAAAAAATAAATATAAATATAATAAACTCTGGCTATGGGAGGAGAGCAATAATGCCTGCAGAAACATGAAACCATGACAAATATGGAGACCAGAGAGAGAAAAAGGCAGGCACATCCTGCCGAACCCGCGCCATGTCATACTCAAGTTGGAGGACCGATCTGATGGATGATCGGTACCTCCTGCACAAAAACACCCGGGCCGGATGATAACGCCGGAGCTCGATCCACGCTTGAATGGTAAAACAAATAAATCGTCAACTTCGCTTGGAGAATGATGAATGCACAAACAGAACTGTGGACATCTACAGGGGGAGAATGGCGTCTGAGGAAATAAAAATGGAACATTGTATGAGGACAAGGGCAAACTTTGGAAAGAAGGGAAAACATAATCGAAAACAAGGGCTGCAACACCAGACAAGAATCATAGGAATGTGACACATCACCAAGTGTAGAACAAAAGAAGCAAAGCGGGGAAGCCAAATGACGAAAACGATGAAGGGTACGCGGAGTGAGCAACCGACGGTGTAGGTGCAGCCAATGAATGTCCCTGGCTTTCGGGGAAGCCAGGGAAGTCGATGGATCACTCCACGTACCTGGAAGATCTGTAGCTGAAACAGAAGGAATTGCTAATGGAGCTGTGAAATTGGTAAGAAAATGCGAATAAAGAAGCTTGGCTGTAACTTGATGGGGTAAAAATGGAGAATCGTTTAAGTAGAGAAGAAAGGGAAGACTGAGCGACGGGGCGGAAGACTGAATGAGGCCAATAGAATTGACAAGTAAAGGATAAAGACGAATAAGACAGGATTGAATAAGACAGAACTGTGCACGATGCTGAGGGGTATCAAGTAACAGAGGGGAAAGGCGATCAAAAGATTTCCAGTGAAGAGAAGAATCAAAAGTTGAGAAACCTGAACGACGCCACTTGCAAACCAAGTGGAGAAGTTCAGGTACTGAGAATTTGGAGAACGAAGGGCAGAGGAGAAGAAAAGTGGTTCCGCTAGGAGATCGTTAGTCGAAGCGGGGGAGGCGGACTGGACATAAGGAGTGCCAGAGGGAGAAAACGGTACGGTAAGTAGCGGGAAAGTGATTGGGAATGAGTGGAAAGAGGTCCATGCGGATAAAAGTAGCCAGAGAAAGAAAAGGACTTCGTGGAAAGAGCAAAGTGTCAATAATAGTAATCGAAGAACCGCAAGGAAGGGAAAAAATCCTCAAAAAATGTTAGAGATGGAAAGCGTTCGATTTAAGGGACAAATCCGGAAGGGCAAGGCCACCAAAAGAAACCGGAAGGACAAGCGTGGATCGATGAACCCAATGTACGACATCCCATATAAAATTTGTAAAAAGACATTGAACGTGACGAAGAAAGAGGGGAGGAGGGAAATGAGCAAACCAAGTATGAGAAAGAACACGACATTGTGCCATTCGTCACGCCCCTCCTTTCGTTCGATGCATCATTGCAGCCTGGCAGTTCGTTGACGTTGTGTCAAAAGTATCTTGAGGAGGGACAGACGAGCCTGCAATACGAACTGTAATAACCAGCGACGTACTGTTACAGATGACATAGAGAATGCGTCTCAATTCGCCCCTGCTGCGCCAACGCAGTTGATGATGCAGAACGGAGTTTTAGGAGCTGAGCTGTCTAAAAAAATAAATTATACCTTTGCGCCCCCCGTAGCAAGTAAATTGCGTATTATTTTGGGCAGAAAATCCGCAATTTTTTTTTTTTTTGCGGTTATCTGTATCTGAACAAAAAATAATTTTTTCAATCCTGTTTTTAGACGGGCTGATATTTGTGTAATTGTGCTATAAACAGAAATATAAAGTTGATCCCGCAATGTGCGTTATAAAAGTTATAAACTATGTGATGCATATTCTTCTCCAGAAGTGCTGTCCGTCAAAGGAAGAATGTTTCAGATCTGTTTGTTTTTAAAAGCAAAGATATAGAGAAAAATGCCATGCATATTTACGCCCCCTGGCGGAAAAATAGCACATTATTATGAGCAGAAAGTGAGCAAAATTTGTTGAGTGGTGGTCTGACTGCAAATGGATTTTTTTTTTTTTTTTTTTTTGAATGTGGGTTTAGCAACTCAATCGGCTATAAGCAGTCGCCCGTCCCTAATTTACGGTCACTGGTTCCAGGGAGGGGAGAGAGCCAGTGCCGTAAGACAAACACAACATCCATGCCTCATCGGGATTCGAACCCGGACCCCTTTATGGACGAATGATCACAAGTCAACGCTTAGACCACTGCGCAACCGGGGTGGCAGAATTTTTTCCAGTGAAGTTTCAGGAGCGCAGATATTGTTGCAAATACATTGGAAACAATTATTCGCTTTCGCCCTCTTGTGGCAAAACTGCTCATTACACAAAATTAGAAATCATATGAAAACATTTCTCATTACGAACTCTATGCGACGCTAAAATAATTTTTTAAGTCAGAATTTTAGGAGCAGAGAAGTAGGGGTAAACGCACTTTACATTTACGCTCGCTAGCGAGAAAAATATGCGTTATTTGAAAAGTGTTATCTGTCCTCAAAATGGTGTTTATTGTAAGCGATATCGAAGGAAAGAAAGATTTTATTTAACTTGATGTTTGGAAGCAATAATATGGAATAAAAGGCGTTTTGAATTCGATAATATTTTCATGTGCGCCCTCTAGCGACAAACTCCCTCGTTGGAAGAAAAAACAAAAAGCAAAGTATCAGCGTTCTGACATTTCTGGCTTTCGACTGCAAAAATAATTTTCCAGATCGGTCTAATAATTGAAGTTCCATCCCCACATGCGGACGGATGGACTGACGGACGCAGTGATACCAAAAGCACGTACATTGTTTTTAATAGATGTGCTAAAAATGTATAACGAGCATTTCTAATAAGAGCAACTTTCGGACAAAACAATAATAATCCCGATCTCATTTCTAGAAGTGGAAATATGATAATAGGCAGGAAAAAAGGAAATGCGTTTGCTCCCCCTAGAGAGAAAACTGGGTGTTACCCAGGGTGAGTCATAAATTCATAAGAGTTTTGCGGTACAGATGGAGAAGCTCCGCCGAACAGGTGGGGCATGCGCAGTAAGATGGAATGTGTCCCACTCCTGATTAGGTGACGTGCTCAGTCAGGTAGATATGCGCCGGGTCCAACGTGTATGTGCTGCTCGTACGGACGAGAATGTCGGAGGAGAAACTTGTTGTTCGAGTGCTCCTACGCCATTATTGGAAAAAAAGGGTTGAACGTGACAGCTGCCGTATTTGTTGTGTAGAAGGCGAGGAAACAGTGCACCCTCCAACAGCAAGAAAAGGGCTCCAACGCTTCCGCTCCGGAAACACAGAGCTCGTTGCCAAATCGAGGTGTGGGAGACCAGTCACCACAAACACCGAAGCTCTGCGTCTAGCTGTTGAACAATCCCCAAAAACCAGCACCCGACGATTAGCAGGGGAGGTCCATGCAACACAAACCACCATTGTTCGTCACCTATACTAGGTCGGTTTTCACTCCAGACGTCCGCGAATGGTTCCCCATGAGCTGAGCCCAAAGCAAGTTGAGGAGCGTGTCACTGTGTGTCGAGAATCGCGGCAAAATCCACGGGACGACCGGTTTTGGCGGAGAATCGTAACGAATGATGAGGAGTGGGTCTTCCTACGTTATGCTGATGCCGGAAACCATTGGCTGCGGCCAGGGGATGAGGCTCAAAGCTGTTGGACACACCCAGGAACCAGCATCCGACGATTAGTGTCGAGAATTGCTGCAAAACCCATGTGACGACCGGTTTTGGCGAGGAATCGTAACGAATGATGTGATGTGGGTTTTCCTACGTTATGCTGATACCGGAAACCATTGGCTGTGGCCAGGGGATGAGGCTCAAAGCTGTTGAACAGCACCCAGGAACCAGCATCCGACGATTAGCAGGGGAGGTCCATGCAACACAAACCACCATTGTTCGTCACCTACACCAGGTTGGTTTTCACTCCAGACGTCCGCGAATGGTTCCCCATGAGCTGAGCCCAAAGCAAGTTGAGGAGCGTGTCACTGTGTGTCGAGAATCGCGGCAAAATCCACGGGACGACCGGTTTTGGCGGAGAATCGTAACGAATGATGAGAAGTGTGTCTTCTTACATTATGCTAATACTGGAAACCATTGGCTGCGGCCAGGGGATAAGGCTCAAAGCTGTTGAACAGCACCCAGGAACCAGCATCCGACGATTAGCAGGGGAGGTCCATGCAACACAAACCACCATTGTTCGTCACCTACACCAATTTGGTTTTCACTC
Source organism: Macrothele yani (assembly GCA_039090855.1). NCBI lineage: Eukaryota > Metazoa > Arthropoda > Arachnida > Araneae > Macrothelidae > Macrothele > Macrothele yani. The sequence goes on from CM077011.1 coordinate 36,376,926, forward strand.
CAGACGTCCGCGAATGGTTCCCCATGAGCTGAGCCCAAAGCAAATTGAGGAGCGTGTCACTGTGTGTCGAGAATCGCGGCAAAATCCACGGGACGACCGGTTTTGGCGGAGAATCGTAACGAATGATGAGAAGTGGGTCTTCCTACGTTATGCTGATGCCGGAAACCATTGGCTGCGGCCAGGGGATGAGGCTCAAAGCTGTTGGACACACCCAGGAACCAGCATCCGACGATTAGTGTCGAGAATTGCTGCAAAACCCATGTGACGACCGGTTTTGGCGAGGAATCGTAACGAATGATGTGATGTGGGTTTTCCTACGTTATGCTGATACCGGAAACCATTGGCTGTGGCCAGGGGATGAGGCTCAAAGCTGTTGAACAGCACCCAGGAACCAGCATCCGACGATTAGCAGGGGAGGTCCATGCAACACAAACCACCATTGTTCGTCACCTACACCAGGTTGGTTTTCACTCCAGACGTCCGCGAATGGTTCCCCATGAGCTGAGCCCAAAGCAAGTTGAGGAGCGTGTCACTGTGTGTCGAGAATCGCGGCAAAATCCACGGGACGACCGGTTTTGGCGGAGAATCGTAACGAATGATGAGAAGTGTGTCTTCTTACATTATGCTAATACTGGAAACCATTGGCTGCGGCCAGGGGATAAGGCTCAAAGCTGTTGAACAGCACCCAGGAACCAGCATCCGACGATTAGCAGGGGAGGTCCATGCAACACAAACCACCATTGTTCGTCACCTACACCAGGTTGGTTTTCACTCCAGACGTCCGCGAATGGTTCCCCATGAGCTGAGCCCAAAGCAAGTTGAGGAGCGTGTCACTGTGTGTCGAGAATCGCGGCAAAATCCACGGGACGACCGGTTTTGGCGGAGAATCGTAACGAATGATGAGAAGTGGGTCTTCCTACGTTATGCTGATACCGGAAACCATTGGCTGTGGCCAGGGGATGAGGCTCAAAGCTGTTGAACAGCACCCAGGAACCAGCATCCGACGATTAGCAGGGGAGGTCCATGCAACACAAACCACCATTGTTCGTCACCTACACCAGGTTGGTTTTCACTCCAGACGTCCGCGAATGGTTCCCCATGAGCTGAGCCCAAAGCAAGTTGAGGAGCGTGTCACTGTGTGTCGAGAATCGCGGCAAAATCCACGGGACGACCGGTTTTGGCGGAGAATCGTAACGAATGATGAGAAGTGGGTCTTCCTACGTTATGCTGATACCGGAAACCATTGGCTGTGGCCAGGGGATGAGGCTCAAAGCTGTTGAACAGCACCCAGGAACCAGCATCCGACGATTAGCAGGGGAGGTCCATGCAACACAAACCACCATTGTTCGTCACCTACACCAGGTTGGTTTTCACTCCAGACGTCCGCGAATGGTTCCCCATGAGCTGAGCCCAAAGCAAGTTGAGGAGCGTGTCACTGTGTGTCGAGAATCGCGGCAAAATCCACGGGACGACCGGTTTTGGCGGAGAATCGTAACGAATGATGAGAAGTGTGTCTTCTTACATTATGCTAATACTGGAAACCATTGGCTGCGGCCAGGGGATAAGGCTCAAAGCTGTTGAACAGCACCCAGGAACCAGCATCCGACGATTAGCAGGGGAGGTCCATGCAACACAAACCACCGTTGTTCGTCACCTACACCAATTTGGTTTTCACTCCAGACGTCCGCGAATGGTTCCCCATGAGCTGAGCCCAAAGCAAATTGAGGAGCGTGTCACTGTGTGTCGAGAATCGCGGCAAAATCCACGGGACGACCGGTTTTGGCGGAGAATCGTAACGAATGATGAGAAGTGGGTCTTCCTACGTTATGCTGATGCCGGAAACCATTGGCTGCGGCCATGGGATGAGGCTCAAGCAGTGGTTCAAAGAAGGTGTTTTGAAGTGAAGACGATGTTCTGTGTGTGATGGAATTTCGAAGGTCCTCTCCAGATTTTCGGGCCGTCGATGGAAACCTGTATGCCGACCAGCTGCAACACGTATACGACGTTCAACGCTAGCGCCACCCCGCGATGGTGAACCGAAAGAAGGTCATCCTGCATTTCGACAACGGCCCATGTCATAGGTCACGGATTGTCCGCCAGATAATTCAGGATTTGGATTGCGTTGAAATCCTACCACACCTATCCTATAGCCCGGAACTTACCGCTTCGGATTTTCACCTGTTTCGTTCCATGGCGCACTTCTTGGCCAGCAAACATTTCCATTCCTTGCAGGTTGTGAAAGATGGTATCACAGTTTTTTGCATCCAAGCCAGCTGCCTGGTATTGCAACGGCCCTGAATCTTTGGCTGAACGTTGGTGAGGGACCATAGACTCTGATGGACTGTATTTAGCCGAATAGCCATATGTGGTTAACATGTAGTACCGGACTGAACATTGTACCCCAAAACGCTACCGAACTTATGAGTCACCTGGTATTTAAAATATAGAATATGCACAGTGTTCTTCATAGTGAGAGTAGTATGGGGTGAAAATGTTCTTTCAATATTTTCACCGCATACTTAGAAACGAAAAGTCTGAAAAATTCACACCTCAGCTAGCATCATGGGCGCCGACTATAGGGGGCAAGGTGAATCTTGCCCCTCCAATAATTTTATTGGGGGGGGGGCAGTGCCCACCCAATATTTCTGGTCCTGATTAATTAAATAATCGCTTTAACCTCATAAGGAGGAGCTTGGTCCACCTTATTAGGTGGTCCAAGCTCCTTCTTAAAGCGATTTACTTCCAAAAATTAATAAATAACAAAATGAATAAAAACTTTTTTCCCAATCTCATCATTGCTCATTTGGTAAGAAACTGGATCGCCATGTTCTCGCGATATGTGGTAAATGCTTAAAACAATTAGCAAAAATAAAATAAATAAAATACAGAAATTTTTAATCTCTAGCGCCTTTATTTATTTATTTATTTTTTGCTCTTCTTGTTCTTGGTTTGAGTAACCCAGCTAATTTTCTCACTTTTTACTAAACTTTGGGAATAAAAACTTTCTAGATATTTTTATAAAATCACAGGCCGAATTTTATTTTTAGAAATATTAATATTCATCAAAAGAATATTTCTGTTTGTTCATTTGCTAATGAGCAATCACAACTGCGTTTTAAAATATACGTCGAACCTCATAGTTTATCTTTTTGCCTCCCACCCCTTTTTTTTTATTTTTCTTTCTGCCAGTGGAAGAGACATGCCCCTCCCACGTCTGATCTCTTCACGCCAGCCCCCCCCCCCTTCCTCCCCCAATAATTTGGAGAAGTCGGCGCCTTTGCCTAGAATCGTTGTCGCTGTTCATTATGAATCGTTCATCGGTGTGGAAAATGCTAAAACATGTGCAAAAAAAGTCCCCAGAGTGGAATACATCAACGTAAAAGGAATTTTTTCGAATTGGTCTGTTAGAAAACATGATACAACTATATGCCCCTTAGCAGAAACACCGTGCGTTGCCATAAAAAGGTAATGCACACAAAATATCCTACATCGTGAGATGCATTGCATCCTACCAAAGAGGGACTTTTAGTAGCGAAGATACCGTTACAAGTAGAAATATTCTCTTGCTAGCAGGAGAACTGTGTATTATGAAGGAGTGGAAAGCATTCGTAAAGTATTTCTTATTGTGGAAGCCACCCATGGGTAAAAGAATTTTTAAATTATGACTTTAAAATAGATATACATGTACGTTTACGCTTCTAGTGGGGAAATGTGCGTTATTTGAATTGAGCAATGTGTGTAATGTCTTTAACGATGAATGAAATCCAGCGAAAAATCAATTTTTTCAATCGAATTTTTAATTTTTTGTTTGGTTTGGTGGGTTTAATTTATTATTTATTTGTTTGGTGAGTTTAATTTATTATTTATTTGTTTGGTGGGTTTAATTTTTTATTTATTTTTTTGTTTGGTGGGTTTAATTTTTTTTTTTTTATTTGGTGGGTTTAATTTTTTATTTATTTTTTTGTTTGGTGGGTTTATTTTTTTATTTATTTTTTGTTTGATGGGTTTAATTTTTTATTTATTTTTTGTTTGGTGGGTTTAACGACCACCGTGAGAAACTCGATGGGCTATAAGCAGTCTCCCGTTCCTAATTTAGGGCCACTGGTTCAAGGGAGGGAAGAGAGCCGGTGCCTTAAGACAAACACAACATTCATGTCTTACTCAGTGGCGTAACTACCAGTGTTTCTTTCAGGCATATATCTAGGGGGGCGAAGCCCTCGCGGAAATGACCCCCCCCCCGAGACATTTTAGGTTACCAAGCCAAATTTTAATAAATTCGGGCTATGATGAAAAAGGAAATTTCGTTTCTTTTTATGACACAAATATTTCTTCAATTTTATTTTTTTTAATATTTTTCAAATGGTACTAGTTATAGTTCATTTTATTAAAAAGTGTATTACAACGCATGGTATTTTTCAAAATATAATAAGTAGACTAATCATATCTAATTGTCTGGGAATCCTGATTCAGGATCAAGAGTGCGTTGAATGCATTTTAACAGATAAAATTTTCAAGCCTGCGGAACCTCTCCTTTCCCTTCTTTAGCTGAAAACAGTTTGTTAGTCCTGAAATGTTTGAAGAAGTAATTACTATATCAGGTACGTATATAGAATTTCTTTTCCGGGTGGGGGGGGGCGAGAAAAGGAAGTTTTTTGAAATCCACCATCTGGAACATAATTAAAACATTTTTTTCGAATGTAAGTTGCATTTTAACCAAAAACAAAAAAATGAAGCATTTTCCGTGGGGGGGGGACTCCAAATGCTCCCCTGTGCTAGATATATAGTAATTACTTCTATATATATATAAATATAGTAGTTATAATTATATACATAGCAAATGGAAAACTTGCCACCCCCGGCCAAAAATTTCTGAAAGAAACACTGGTAACTACCACCCCCCGCAGCTGCGAGGGGAGGGGCCGGGGGCAGGTAACGAAGGGGCGCACTGCAGCAGCCAGTTATAGTTTTATGAAAAAATCGAACTCGCACAATAATTAGCCCAAAGATTCATATTTTGCTTAAAGATATATTTAGCTTTGACTAAATAAATGCCTAGTTTTACTTTTAAAACACTGAATGTCCTACAGATTGAAAGTGTTCGGCTCTTTGACTTCGGGTTGTAATACGATTGCAATGCAATGGGTTGTAAATAATACGATCGCTCTCCAATGAAGAAAAGCTCGAGGCTACAGTGGGATTCTCCGTGGAGGATGTGAGAAAACAGTCAGTTAGCAATGATTACGTGCACGACAGGCATCAACGTTTATTCACAGCAGCCGCAGATCTGCAATGCATAAGAGGGTGATTTCTTCGAGTGATTTTAGTTTTGGACAAAGCAATTACTCGTATTGTCAAATCTATTACTTAAAAAATTAAAACTACAGGGCTCTAGGTACCACCATTACTTTTGCAGACACTCTCCCTGACTTCCTTCCCCCCCCCCTCCAACCACACACACACCTCGAAAAATGCATCATCCCTCGTGTTCGAAATCCTGGGAAAATTATACTGTACTTAGGGGTGCTAAAGTAAATCTTGCAGGTGGGCGTACGTTGCGCTAGTTACGCCACTAGTCTCACCATGGATGTCCAAATCCTCACCGGGATTCAAACCCGGACCCATCTCGGACGAATGCCCGCTCTTAGACCACTGCGCCATCGGGTGAGACAATCAGATCGTTAAAAGCCGAATGTATTGTCCCAAATAGAAATCAGCACTTACAAGTGACAGGGCTGCATTATATGGAAAGAAAAGAAACGTGTGCAAAATATTATTGGTAATGGAAAATCTCCGACGAAAAAATAATTTTTCAAAATGGCCTCTTGCAATGTGTGTTTGCGTCCAAATACAAAATGCCCCTTTGGCACCGGTTTGTGAACTTTTCGCTAGAAGAAATTTACATAATGTGCTCGAATTGAACATACTCATATACATTTGGCTGTTCTACACCATTCCGTTTCCAAAAAATTTAAGATCAGGTGCTTTCAAGTACTTAGTGACCACGGAATTCATTCACTCTACAAAATATTGGATAGAAACTGCACACTCGTAAAATTTTTTGGTATACTAGATTCACCTACAGCCGTCTAAGCGCCCCTCATACTCCTCTCAACTCAATGATTCCAGACACAAGATAAAAAATACCCAAATAATTTCTCAATATATTCTACACTTTTATTCATGCCAAAAAATAAGGAGACTTCGTAAAATTTTTAGAGAGCGAAATACCATTGGTAGTTCCATGGAGACCATGTCATTGCATGCCAGTTTGTTGGAAAGGATTTCGACTGTTTCCCTGATGGTAGTTTCTTTAAAGTTCGTGTAAGAGGCAATTCTTCTAATACTGTTCCATACAGGAGCGGCCGAACGATGCATAACTTCTCTGACGAGGGCTGTATTCTGTACGTCCTGGTTGACACTTCGGACGTGTTCTTTACATCTAGTATCTAAGGATCGCTTTGTCATCCCGATATATATCTTTTCCGTGTTGTGAGGATAAACCAACGGTATAGCGTACACCCCCGCTTTTATTTTCTCACACTGTCTCTCCTTGAAGCTTGATATTAAATGTGATGACGGGGTTGATGATTTCATTGCTATAGAGATGTTGTACTTTACGCAATAAATTCCTCAACCATTATGTAAAGCCTGGGACATATGTGATGGATCCTCCTTATCTCATTGTCTTACTACTTGGGTTTGTCTTCGTAGACATCATATGATTTCTTACAGTTTTATGTATTCTGTCTATGTCATCCTTCTTATATCCAGCCTTGAGACCTTTGCTATAAATGTTATATATTTTCTTATTATGTGTTGGGGGTTGATGCATATGTCCATGCCGGTTTTTTTTTCTCTGCACTACAGGAATGTATTACATCGGAAGGGAAAACGAAATCAATCAACTATGTAACCCCCTCCCCACCCCCGTTGTTTACGATGGTGTCCCAACGTCTGGAGATAGGTCTGCTATGCCATTCTTGAAAAAACGTGCTGGTTTTGCTGCGAAGAAGTCATCAAGGAAATTCTGGAGATCAACGTCATTGTTGAACATTTTGCCACGCAGTGCATTCGACACAGATCAGAACAGATTATAGTCTGAAGGGGCGACATCTGGGGAATAGGCCGGAAGTGGAAGGATCTCCCATTTCATGTCTTGAATACCATTTTGTTCATGCTTTCACTGGGAGGGCGTGCCTTATCAAGTTGGAGAAGGACACCATGGCGCCAATGTGGCTGTTTCTGCTGAACTGCTCCTCCACACGTCAGAGTTGCTCACACTAGAGTGCAGCGGTGACAGTCCGATTCCTCGGCAGCCTTTCCCAGTGACAAATGACTTCCATGTCCCACCAGACACACAGCATGATCTTCGCAAGATGAAGGTCATGTTTTGAATGTGTTGTGGGCGTCTGGTTTTGGGCTTAACCATTCCCTCCGATGCCTGAAATTCACCTACAAGCACCACTTTTCATCTCCAGTAACAATACGTGACAGAAAGGGTTTGTGTTGCTGAGAACATTCACGATAACGGGCGAGCAAGGAACCACATATGGCAACACGCCGATTCTTGTTGTCTTCGGTGAGAGTGTGAGGCACCCAAGACCCCAATTTCTGTACCTTTCCCATACGTTCGAGGTGTCGCACCACTGTGGCTTGATCACAGTCCATCTCAGTGGCTAATTCGCGTGTGGTTGGACGCGGATCCAAGTGGATGAGATGGTTCAAACGATCCTCATCAAAGTGAAATGGACGATCTGAGCGTGGAGAGTCGTTGAGGTCAAAATTGCCACCTCGGAACCACTCAAACCATTTGCGGGCTGTCCTCGGAGCAATAGCATCCTTCCCATACCCAGCACAAGCTTGTCGAGTGACCTCGGCGGCTGTGGATCTCTTGTTAAACTCGTAGAGGAGCAGGTATCGAAAATGTTCATTCCTTTCTATTTGATACTCCATATTTCCGGACCTGAAAACCAAAAACCATTAGCCTCAATCAGACAACGCAATATGATATAGATACGCGATATTACTGGCTACATTTTGATATACAACTGGCCATCTGCACCGTCATTACTGACCTGGGAAACACTCATGAAATAAAACGGCATGAACTTATGCATCAACTACTATGCTGCGCAAATTAATTGGGACAAAGTAAAAAATCACTCTTTTTTCCAAAACTATGCCTTTATGTCGTTCTATGCCTTGATATACACTGATAAATACCTGTATTAGTATGAAGTATGTCCTCCTTTAGCAGAAATGACCTCTTGAATTCGTTTTGGCATTGACTCCACTAATTGAGTGCACATATTTTTGACTTCATAATCGTGGAACCATACTTTTATAGCATTCGTTATCATGCGTTCTTTGGTTGTACAGTCCATTTTACCTGAACGTCTCTTCGAAATATTCCACAAGTTTTTTATGGGATTTTAAGTCTGGCGAATTCCCAGGCCAATCAAGCAAATGAATTTGATTTTCCAGCATGAAATTCTTGACCAATTTCGAATTGTGACATGGGGCCAAGTCATGTTGAAATGTCCCGTCAAAAGTTTGTAAGAATGGAACAATCCTATGTTGTAATATTTCTATGTACTTGGCTGAATTCATCATACCTTGAACAGGAACTAAGCTTCCAGTGCCATTTGATGTGAAAAAAACCCAAAACGTTTGTTTCAGAGGGTGTTTTACAGTTTGTTTGACATGCTCAGGTCTTAAGGGTTCACAGTTGCTTCGTCTAACGACATTTGCTTGGTAACCCTGCACAAATAAATGAGTTTCATCACTGAAAATTGCCTTTTTCCAGTCGTCAGCAGTCCATGATTTATATTTTTTGGCCCATGCTAAACGTTTTATCCTCATTTTCGCATTCAAATATTGTTTTTTCGTTGGTCTTCTTGCCTTTCGGCCAACTTCCAGAAGCCTACGGCGTACATTTGAATCACTAGCATCACAACCACTAGCCAATAAATCTCTTTGAAGGTAGGTCGGTGCTCGTTTTTTTTTTTTTTTTTTTTTTTTTGATTCATTTTACTATTTCTGATTATATATTTATCGGTTCGTGGAGTTGTTTTTCTTTTTCTTCCACATTTACCTCTCTTTTTTGGAGACAATGATCCAGATGCATTGTATCGCGTAAGCAGTCTTGATACACTTGATTTGCCTACACCAACTGCCGAAGCGATATCTTTCACTGTCATAGAAGTATGATCCTTCAGAGCAATAATTTTTGCACGCTTCCTTGGGGAAAAATCCATTTTTCAATACACGAAAGCAACACGTACTCAAAGAGAGCAAAAACTAACATCCACCTGTCACACACGAAAGCCCCCAACTGAAGCTGAAGTGCCTATCCCTGTTTAAAACCGGTCAAACCACATTCTTACTATCAAGTTCTAACAGTCACACCACCTCACAGCTGATAAAGCCGGTTTACGTTGGTTTTCGACATCAATTGGCGATCACATTATAATTCTGAGAATAAAATAGCTTGCCCCAATTAATTTGCACGGTATAGTAGTAGAGCTATGCAAGACAACACGAAAAAGTATCACTGAAGACGTAAGGAAATTCAACTGTGAGCTAGTGAGGAAAGCAATTGAAAACAACCAAAGCCTTAAGATAGCAAAGGGACATCTCAGTAAGGGAAGAAAACAGATTATGGCTCTGAGAAAAGAAGATGGTTGTATAACAAGAAATAGAGGCGAAATTTTGACAAGAGTGAAAGATTTCTACTCCAAATTATATGAAAGGGATGATACATGTACTCCAGACATCATGAAAGGTACCAGAGTTCTTCCAGTCCTCCCAGCAGAAGTTGCTCATGCAATCAAGAACATGAAGCGAGGGAAAGCTCCAGGAGAAGATGGAATTACTATAGACATCATACAAGAAGCAAGTGGAGAAATTGAAACAGTACTCGCCCAAATTTTCACTCGATGCCTTAATGAAGGGAAGATTCCTGAGGATTGGAACAATGCTACAATGATCCTGCTACATAAAAAAGGTGACATTGAGGATCTTAGGAACTACAGACCTATCAGCCTCCTATCAGTGGTTTATAAAATCTTCACTAAAGTTCTTTCACACCGCTTGAAGGTAACACTGGACATGGCTCAACCGAGAGAACAAGCTGGATTCAGGAGTGGCTACAGCACAATAGATCATATCCACGTACTGAGAGAACTGATTGAAAGAGCGAGGGAATATGAACTTCCATTGTGCATGGCTTTTATCGATTATGAAAAAGCCTTTGATTCGGTGAAACCATCAGCAGTTACCACGGCTCTGAAATCCTGCGGTATTGAAGATGCATACATTAATATTATTAATAACATCTATGAAAATGCAAGTGCAAAGATTCGGCTGTTTGAAAATACAACACACATAAAAATTGGAAAGGGAGTGAGACAAGGTGACACCATATCTCCGAAGCTCTTTAATGCCACATTGGAAAATGTCTTTCAATCACTGAACTGGGAAAACAAAGGGATAAAGATTAATGGAGATTATCTAACCCACCTTCGTTTTGCTGATGACGTAGTCATTTTTGCAACTACCCCATCAGAGCTGCAGAGTATGATCCAGGAACTTGCTGACAAGAGTAAAGAAGTGGGATTAAAAATGAACTTTCAGAAGACAAAAGTGATGTTCAATGCTTTTACAAGAAATGAAGATTTATCGATTGATGGAGAAAAACTGGAGATAACAGATACGTATGTTTATCTTGGACAGCAGATATCAAGTAAGGGTCACATTGATGAAGAAATTAATCGGCGTACAAAACTTGCCTGGAGAGCTTTTGGAAGAAACAGCATAATTTTCAAGAGCAATATGCCATTATGTCTTAAAAGAAAAGTGTTTGATCAATGCATCCTTCCAGTGCTTACGTATGGTGCAGAGACGTGGACCTTAACTAAAAGAGACATACAAAAGCTGCAGACAACTCAAAGAAGCATGGAGAGGTGCATGCTTGGTATAACCAGGAGAGATAAGAAGAGGAACTCGTGGATCCGAAAAATGACGAGAGTGGAAGACATCATGATCAGAGTTAAATCCCTGAAATGGCAATGGGCTGGACATACTGCCAGAAGGACAGACCATAGATGGACAGCCGAAATTTTAGATTGGATTCCAAGGGACAGGAAAAGACCCAGAAAAAGACCACATGGGAGATGGGTGGATGAAATTCGTAAATATGCGGGAGTGACATGGAGGAGACTGGCACAAGACAGACCGTTGTGGAGGAAACTTGGGGAGACCTTCGTCCAGCAGTGGATTGATAATGGTTGACAATGATGATGATGATGATGATAGTAGTCGCTAGAGCGAAATACCGTCCCACAATTAATTTCAGCTTCAAGCAGCTGCATCATTTGTTTGATGGGAAATAAGGCACTGTGGGGGGGGGGGGGTCGTCAAGAAAATAAACACTGTGTTTCGTTTCTTCAGAAAAACGAAGAAGTGAAAAGGGAAGAAGATGCATTGATAAAGGCGATAAAGCAAGATAGCCTGTGGCAATGATGGAGTCTGAAAAACTACTGTTCACCCAGTGTCTGAACTTTTAAAAGGTTACACCGATATTCACACACAGAACACGAGCAATTTTCGCACAATCTCCTGCTGTGGCAGAGCGAAGTTGCTCATTTCTTTTTTTATTTGTGTGTGTGTGTGTGTGCGTGTGTGAATTCCATATGAAATAACCTAAAAGGATTCTACAGTCAAGAAGCACACTTGCCTCTACAGACACCATACATCGCACGCTCAACCTTCTGAGGGAGGGGGCACCTGTTAGGTTATTCAATTTTTTTTATGCTTCCTATTCTTAAACTCAATCCATTTTTTTTTATACGTAGGCGGACTTTTATCACATTTTCTTAGGGTTTTCAAACTTTGTTCATTTGAGACCTGGGATCACCCCTATCTTTCCCCTCTCGGGCAAGAGAGTCTTGTAGTAGCCTGATCTTGACCCGCTACCGTAAAATTTATTTATTTATGAGGGAAGGGAGAACGCGTGTTATAGTTTCTTTCTTTTTTTTTATTTTTTTTGTGGTAGGTGTTGCTCATTTTATTAATTTAATTTTGTTAAGTCCACTCCATTAAGTAAGTAAGTGACATCCACCGGCAACCAGCTCAACACCAAGGGAACATGAAACGGCAGGATCAGCAGAAGATTATAATCCAATATACACGCAGCAGCCAACATCATCCGCACTGGCTCAGCAGACCACTCCTCTGGATAGACGTTCACTAGCAGTCAACTGAAAAAAGTTCCACTTCGTCATCATCCCATGAGCTACTACTGGCTTCCACAACTGCAGAACCCACATCAGGTCGGCAATCTAATTAACGAACAGAAATTGAACAAACAAGCCAGCCACAGAGGTGGGCTACAATCGGCATGAACGACAAAAAAAAAAAAAACGACAGAAGCTGTTTGTTTGTTTGATTGGAGGTTTAACGACCACCGTGAGCAACTCAATGGGCTATAAGCAGTCGCCCGTCCCTAATTTAGGGTCACTGGTTCCAGGGAAGGGAGAGAGCCAGTGCCGTAAGGCAAACACAACATCCATGCCTCACCGGGATTCGAACCCGGACCCCTTATGGACGAATGATCAGAGGCCAGCGCCTTAGACCACTGCGCCACCGGGGCGGCAACGACAGAAGCAACAGCCTCCAACAAAATGCGCTGCGAATCTCAATTCCATGTTCCTTTATCTTACTCTAGAACAAAAGAACCCAAAGATATGCAGATGCACACTGAACAAAGAGTCGGGGCACTCACATTCTAGAAATATGCAAATACGAATGAAAGACAGTGAACCGAAGAAGGCAGCCTGGGTAGCGCAGTGGTCTAAGCCAGAGGTTCCCAATCTGTGTGTCGCCGGTCTTGGTCCGGGGCTTTGCGACTATAGGGAAAAACTAAAGCTTAAATGTAATATAATGAAACGCAACATATAAATTTTGAAGACGTGTACATATTTTAAATAATGAATTGTAAGGAAGAGTGTTAAAGAAAACAGAAAACGTATCATTTTTTTTTATTTTTTTTTTTTTTTTGTGAAAGCGCTTCCTTCATCTGAGTTTCGGACAGTTATGCTCTTTGAAAACTTGCCGTGACGTCGTGCAGATCTCGCTCCCCCTGCAGTCTGAAAATGGCCAGGCAAGGTCAAGCGACAACGTTCTGCCTCTCATTGTTGGGCGCTTACTTTACTACGCAGTCTTTATTCGACACATATGCAGCGGGTGATAAACATTCGTTAGAACTGAGCTGCTGTGTTTTAATAACTGTGAACGCAGTTATTTGTGAGTGTGTGTTATTTTATGAGCAGACCCGTTTACAGCAGAACTATAAAGAAGTAAATATCTCCGTCATTTCTGTCCACGCCAGGATTCGAACCCGGGTCCCCTCATTCCGGAATAAGTCACTCTACCAATTGAGCTACGCGGACGTTTTATTCTGATTCCTATCTGCCATTATGTCGTGTGCGTCCTTCTGGCAGATACGTCACATCTCCTGGTACGTTACATCATCTCCCCCTTATTTTTTTTTTTTTTTTTTTTTTGAAGTGCTGGAGAAGGGATTCTCTTATTTTTCCTATCTCGCGGTGTGGAAAGAACATCACACCATTGCGAGATTTTGAACTGTCGGGTCATCCGGATAGTTCGGGCGCCATTATAACGAAGTGAATTTCTCCGTCATTTCTGTCCACGCCAGGATTCGAACCCGGATCCCCTCATTCCGGAATAAGTCACTCTACCAATTGAGCTACGCGGACGCTTTATTCTGATTCCTATCTGCCATTATGTCGTGTGCGTCCTTCTGGCAGGTACGTCACATCTCCTGGTACGTTACAGAACTACCATCAATCTTCTCTACTGCCGAGCAGGAACAGTTAAGAGATATTTCTTCAGATTCCACACTGACAATGACATTCTCTTCTGGAGCCCTGCTACAGTTTTGGAACAGTGAGGCAAAGGAGTACCCAAAATTGAGAATAAAAGCAGTGAGAGAAATTCTCCCTTTTGCCACATCCTACCTTTGCGAGGCAGTATTTTCAGCTTTGGCGGTAATAAAATCCAGATATAGAGGCAAAGTAAACGTTGAGAAAGAGATCCGCGTAGCTGTATCAAACATAGTCCCTATATTCGATATTTTGTGTGACGAGAAACAAGCCTAACCATCCCTTTAAGCCGCAAATACCATTGTTATGTAGCTTCTAAAATTATATTAAAAATGTGAAAGCCAAATAAAAAATGTTACCATTGTGAAAATATTCCTAACTCATCAATTTCTTCTTATTCAGTTCTGTAATTTTATTCTAATTGTAAGGGCGAAATACAGTCGAACTTGGTTAAGACGAGCTCGGGTATAACGAGGGCCCGGCTATAGCGAGTAAATGCCAGAAGAAGTTTGGTTTCGTATGCAAGTAATGCTAAATTATCCCGCTTGTTACGAGTATCAACTCTGTTATAGCGAGCAAATTTTCAAGACTTTCAAATTTTTCTTTTTTTTTACACCCAGTAAAGATAGCGCAGCATTGAAAGGTGACATCAATTAGCCACTTGCTACCCAAAAAGACCGTCTGTGTGTCACCTGCTCCCAGAGAAAAGCGAGGAGTGTTTTATGACGTCTTGCATTTCAGCTCAAGGGTAGGTCGGGGTAACATTTTGTGGGGGAAAACTCCCCAGCCTTTCCTTTGCCACTGTTTACGGGAGGGCTCCTGGAATTCGCTTTCTCTCATTGGCTGCTATGGTCTAACCCCAGGCATGTTTTCTTAGTGAATTCAGTATTTCAACTTCGCACGGGACATATCGTAACCATTTTTTAATCAGAAAGTCTCACGCAGCCCTACTCTTGCGACATACATCTATTATCGCTCGGGTTCCTAATTGGGTTCACCCGGCGTAATATTGGGAGCCAAGTGGGTGTCGAGTGGATTGTGATTCTGCGATTCCCTGATTTAGGGCTGACGCAGCTTCAGAATCCACTGACGGGGCGTTGTGTTTCACACAGCAGATTTTCCTTTGGGAGTCAAAGGGTCCGCTGTGTGCCGCAATATTTTTGTGAACGTCTAGATTTAAAATAAAAAGCATAAGTGAAGTGATTTTCTAAGTTCCGGTTCCAAAAGTTATATATATTCTCCAAATAATCTAGGGTTGAGCACACATATTGTAGTTAACGATACACTCATCTTTCTTTTGGTCATCATGGAACTGAGACAAAATTAACAACAAAAACAATTTATTGGTTATGATTTGGCATAATAATAAATATACGCTCATGATACTAGCAAAAATGATTTAAGACTCTCTGACAGGAACCTGTACTAAACTGAGTATTTGTTAAAAAAATTATTTACTCTATGTGTGCACTGCTCCGATAAAGATTTTATGAGGGGACACCAAAAAAAAGAATAGGATGGATTTCCTACCTTAACCTCCGAATCTGGCCTAGATATCGCGCTGCTGACCACTCCTGAGCCGGGAGAATTCTCGTCCGCCAAACACTTATCGTTGTTCCTCCACATAGGGTATACTGGTCTGCGATGTCTGCCCCGGTCCGTCAAACTTGGTGTGGGCCCTCGTCATCCTTTGCCGGGTTCCTTTCCGTAGCACCTCGTTTTGGATCCTCCATCCATGTCGGGAAACGGTACGTAGTTACGGATGTCCTGCTGCAATATTTGGCAGCGATTAAGCTGCCAGTCTCTGATACCTCATGGCTGTGTCCACGTTTTGGACCACAAAAAAAAAACCCAAGTGACAAGTCACCAGTAATAAAAAAACAAGTGCAAGTCAAGCACCTCGACTTAGAAGAACAAGTGAAAAGTTGAAAGTGCCGAAGTTCTTCTCTTCCCTTGTAAAAATTTCGACGACCCCCAAGAAGACTCACACTACCTCAAAATATCCCATCATCCAATCACTAGCTGGCAAACGCAAGCCTCCCTGAATTAAATTCCCCAGCGTAAATCTTACTGGTCGGAAAATTATCATTTTGATCTTCCATTCGCTAGGGGTTAAGATTCCTACCCGCTCCAGTGAAATTCTGAGAACCCCGAAGTTACGTTTGCCGCTTGATACAACCACCGGCCATAAATCCTTACCCCAATTAAACTGTTAGGCCCGGTTCCAACAAGTCTGCAGTCGGCCCAACACGCATTGTTGATGCTATAGACGGTGTACACTCTATTGCCCCAATAAAACATACTTCAAAGCCAGCTGGCCGATGGCTGTCGCCAGCGTTTGTCTCCTTACAGTGTCGGTCTGTCCTGTGCCGCCTTGTGCTGGGAGAGGGGGGACGGAGAGGAAAAAAAGAAAAGATTCACCCGAAAGTGTATGGCAAAATAAAACGTACTCCTTCTTCAAAAAAATACATGAATTAATAAAAATGAATAAATAAATAAATAAATGAATAAATAAATGAATAAATAAAATAATAATTAAATAAATAAATAAACTAGGGAATGGGTTTTCGACCTAAATGTGCAGCGCTCAGTTTGGGCGCTGTCACACATCACTTATGCTTTCCCTCCCCCATTTTTATTAAACTTGTGTTCCTAATATCAAACACAACTTCAATTCTACAGCCTATGGACCAAGAGATTATTAGGAACAAAATGGTTGGTATTAAAAGAAAGGCTCTCTCCATCAGGGATAAAATGGATATTATTCAGGAACTGCAAGACGGCGAGAAAAAAAAAAAAAATTCAGCTGTTTGCAAAAAGTGTGGGCTATCATCATCTACCGTATCTACATTCCGGAAGAACAAAGATGCAGTTTTGTCAGCATTTGAAAACGAAAAAGTGTGAAAAAAATTATATTGATGAGCTTTACTTTTTTGGTTTAAAGTTCAACGTGATGCTGGTTTTCGTATCAATAAACCAATTTTAAAAGTGCAAGCGGAACAATTTGCAGTACAGTTCAGTCATGAGCATTTTATATGCAGTAATGGGTGGCTTGATCGCTTCAATAACAGACACAATATTGTTTACGCAAAAATGTTGGGGGAATCAAAGTCTGCGGATACGGAATCTGTAAGTCAAAGGCTAAAAAGCGTTTGGCCCAGCTTCATTTCTGAATTCAGTGAGCAGAACATATTCAAAGCTGATGAAACGGGCAATTTTTACAAGGTAACCCCTGACATGACTTTAACTTTTAAAGGCGAGAAATGCATTAGAGGTAAATTGGCAAAAGCTCGGCTAACCGTTCTAATTTGTTCGAACATGGCAGGAAATGAAAAAAGAAAATTATTGGGGATTGGCAAATCGTTAAAGCCTCTATGTTTTAATAATAATATTCAGCATCTCCCGGTTAATTATAAAGCAAACAGAAAGGCGTGGATGACATCAGATATCTTTACGGGAGAACTTCATAAATGGGATCGTGAACTACGAAAGAAAAACAAACATTTTGCTGTTAATAGACAAATGCCCAGCACATCCCAAAGTAGAAAACATGACAAATATCAAACTTGTGTTCCTACCACCAAACACAACATCAATTCTACAGCCTATGGACCAAGGGATTATTAGGAGCTTTAAGTGCCATTTTGAGCGATTTCTAACCGTACAATTAATCCAGTAAATGGAGAAGAAGCTAGAAATCAAGATTTCGGTATTGGATGCTGTTTGTCTTATGAGAGAAGCTTGGGATAGTGTCACTCCGGCAACCATTAAAAGTTGTTATAGAACGGCTGGTCTTCTAAAGGAGACTTTAGTAAAAAACACTGAAGTGATTTATGATGATGATCTCCCCTTATCAGAATGGTTAAAAAGTAGAGATTTAAGCACCTTCAACAATTGCAATTCTCTTGATGATTTTATCGACATTGACGCTGCGGCCCTAACAACTGGAATTTTAACGGAGGAACAAATTGTGCAAGAAGTCATTGCGGTGAATGAAGAAACTGAAACCAACAGTGAAGGCGAAAACATTACAGAAACACAAGAAGTTGTGACTTACAATCAAGCACAAGATGCCTTGGATGTTTTGACTAGATTTTATCAAACTAATTCTGGCAATGCGTGTGTGTTCAGTGCATTATCAGTTATTAAGCGTAATCTGATGGAATTTCGGTTGTAGTCAAGGACAACGCAGCTAAAATTAGCCAAATGTTTTCATATGAAATAAAAAGGATGTGTGCTTTGTGCATTAAGCACAGGTAATACACGTAAATACTGTGTATTACCTGTGCTTAATTTTATCTAAGTACTGTATGGTACAAATATTACAATACTGTATAGTACATATTGTATTTCAACAGTACGTATGTAGTTTACATGTCCGTTATTCAAGAATTTCAGCTTATTCTGCATCACATCGTACATACTTACATATTTATGTACTACAGTATGTATAGTTCTGTGTGTATGTAGTACTGTACGTACGCATTTTTCAAGAATTCCACAACTAACCGAACTATTGTACAGTAATTTCAACTAAACGTAAATACTGTGTATTTCTCCACATTAAACATTGTATGTATTACATTTGATAACGAAATTTATTTTTTTAATGATTTCCTTGATATTTCGGGTATTTCCCGGATTATACGAGTAACGGCTATAACGAGCAATTTGTCCGATCCCGAAGAGCTCGTCTCAACGGAGTTCGACTGTACGTTATTAATGTAATGTCGGACATTGGACATTATTTTCATATTTTATGTGTTACGATAAAAGGACTGGAATTAGAAGTCAAGTGACAAAGGAAAGAAGTAGCACGTGTTTTCCCGTTTCCAGGTAAAGAACTCTTCTATTATTACTATTATTTTCATTTCCAGAAAAGGAACATTTCTAGCAGTACATCTGCAAGTTAAATTAGTCGGATTACTAAAGGCCCTTGAAGCTCATGGTTTTCGGATGTATTGTAAGACTCCAACATGGCGCCCGACCGTCTGAAAAAATGTACATGTTTATTGTAACCAAGGCAGTTCGAAATGTACGAACACAATAGTGTAAGCAATGCTGTCGAGCTATGCTGACCTTTGGAGATTAGTTCGTGGAAACGGTCAAGGTCGCGATAGGAGCCGTTAGGTGAATTTCTTACTCCGCAGCGAAGGCTGTGGGTGACGGAGCAAGAGGGTCGGAGAAGAAGGGGGCAACAGCGGAGGCTCGTTCTCTGCTTCTCTCTAGGTAGTTCATCGCGCGTCGGGCAATAGGGCAGAGGTTAGCACGTGACCATAGGTGGGGAGAAGAGTTAGTTGAGAGTTGGTTTTTGGTGGTGGAGGGAGCACGTATACATTGCTCGGTAGGAGTTTAGGAACTTAGTATGTCCTCGTGGATGGACGGGAATTTAGCGTCTTCGTGATACATGCCGTTTTCAGGCTCTCACAAGCGCATGAAGATTCTGTACCGAAGTTGCGGACAGACTCCGGAAGGGATTATTAGGACAAACAATTAAGTGGTAGCACGGAGAGCTGCACTTCGACGAAAACGCATGTGTGAGTGATTTCTCGCCACGAACGAAGGCTCGGACAGCATTTCTGTGAATGACGATTAAATTTTGTTAAGTTTGAAAACTTTGATGGATTCCTTTCAAGGTCTGTCTCTTCATTATTCATTCACTTCCCTTCCCTTGATTAGCAGATCTTCTTAGTAAAGCTGAGGGAGCAGAGCGCCTGTTTGACCAATTATTATAAATTATTGGTTATCTAAGTAGCATGAACCTTGACCTATTGTCTGTGGGGTGCGTGCTCCGGTGAACGAACTTTGATTATAGAATCTTTCAGCAATTTAGATTATGTAAGGCAGGTGGAGAATTTACGTTCGCCCCTACACTAATTTTGTATTTTTATATTAAAAAGAATACAAGCTAGTGATGTAAATTACTATTTTCTTTTTTAAAAAATACCACGAACTCGAATTTGGGCGATTTGTTTTTTTTTATTTTGGGTACAGGGGCGTCGCACGGAAAATGTGGCATGTGAAGGGCGGCGCGGTCTCAAAAAGTTTGGCAACCCCTGGTCTAAGCAATGGCTTAAGGCCATTCGTCTGAGTTTGGTCCGGGTTCGAATCCCGTGGAGGCATGGATGTTGCGTTTGTCTTATGGCTCTGGTTCTCTCCCTTCCCTGGAACCAGTGGCTCTAAATTAGGGATGGGCGACTGCTTATAGCCCATTGAGTTGCTCACGGTGGTTGTTAAACCTTCAATTAAAAAAAAAAAACGAAGAAAAAATCCCCAAGAAAATGCCTCGAGGCCATTACATTTCCTCATATGCTGCTCTCAAATTACCCGAAACGTAACACCATGCACGGATAAAAAAGCTGTGACTGAAATGTTTATAACACGAATAATCGTAAAATACATATACACTGAAGTGCCAGAAAAACTGGTACAGACGAGCTTATGCAAAATACATAGCAACGTCACCTATGCGCGTACTCGGTTGCGTCCGCCAGTGCGTATATAAAGCGATAGACATCCTTACCAGCTGTCAGAGCTGTTTTCGGCATGAGAATGACAAGTGATAATGATTTAAGCGATTTTCAACGCGGTGTCATAGTTGGCGCTCGTGAGATGGGCCATAGTATTTCGGAGGTAGAAACGAAGTTCGGATTTTCACGGACGTTCATTGCAAGGGTGTGCCGTGACTAGAAGAATTCCGGCAAAACCTCCAACCTACGATACCAGTCTGGCCGTAAAAAGACATTGGGCGAAAGTGACCATCGTCGGCTGTCAAGAATCGTTTCACGCGATAGGCGTGCAGCACTCTCGCAGGTATAATCGGAATTCAATGCTGGAGCCTCAACAAGCATCAGCGTCCGAACTGTGCAACGTACCCTGCACGATATGGGCTTTGGGAGCCGACGCCCAACTCGAGTCCCCTTGATGAGTGCACGACACAGAGCTATGCTCCTCACTTGGGCACGGCAACACCGCCACTGGACGCTTGATGACTGGAAACAAGTAGCCTGATCTGACGAGTCGCGTTTCCAACTGCATCGGGCAGATGGGAGGATTCGTGTGTGGCGCAAACCCCATGAAGCCATAGATCCCGCCTGTCAACATGGAACTGTACCGGCTGGTGGGGGGTCCGTAATGGTGTGGGGTGTGCTTAGCTGGACATCACTGAGACTCCTGGTACGTCTACAAACGTCTGTGACTGGCCATCGCTATGTGCGCATCCTTTCTGACGAGGTACACCCGTTCATGTCCTGAATTCATGCTGATGGGTTAGGCCTGTTCCAGTAGGACAGTGCACCTCCACACAAGTGTCGGGACGCCACATTATGGTTAGAAGAGCATTCATCTGAGTTTGGGGTGTTGCCATTCCCACCCAAGTCCCCAGATTTGAACGTGTTAGAACACATTTGGGATGCCATGCAACGCGCTATCGAACACAGGAATCCGAGACCTCGGAATACACCCGAATTGTGGAACGCTCCGCAGAAAGTATGGTGTGCATTGCTTACAGCATATTTCCAGCATATTCCCGTCGTATTTCTTCAGTCCTGCGCTGCCGTGGGGGACCTACCAAGTATTAGGCTGGTGTACCAGTTTTTCTGGCACTTAAGTGTATACTGTCCGTGAACTTCACCTGCGCCACCGTTCGGTCTCCATGCGTGCTCATTTCTCTAAGCTGGGGGTGGTCATAAGGAAATGGCTGATCGGTGTAACTCTACGCCTTCTAGCGGACGAATTTCGCATAATGGAAAAGTCGAAAGTAGGCGAAAGATATTCTTCATGGAAAAGATATATTAAGGAAAAAGAACTTTTCATATACGTCTCTCGTAAGTAGAGATAGCGAGAAAAAGTATTGACCTTTGCGCCTCGTAGCTGGAAATCTGTGCATTATTTAAAGAGGTTAATTCTCCACATCTCTATTGTAGCGAATGGCATACAGTAAAAGAAGAAATTTCTCAGTAGACTTTTAGAGGCTGAGATACAGCTGCAAGCAGAAGTACACAAACACCGCCTAGCGACAGAACTGTGAACTACAAGAAAATCCCAAGTGCGAGCAAAGTATTCCACATGGCAAATAGTATCCGGTGTTAAAGTAATTTTCTAAATCAGACCTTTTGAAGCAGAGACATCGATAAAAACAGATTAAATATTTGCACCCCCTAGAGGAGAAATTGAGCATTATTGTAGGAAGGAAATATACACAAAATATATCCGTAGTTAGTAATGCCTGACGGTAAATGAATTTTTTCGATCGGGTTTTTAGTCTCGCAGATATTGCTGCAAATATGCTAAAACTGAAACGTAAGCTTACGCCCTCTAGTGGCACACTTGTGCGAGAAAAAATTAAATTATATGCAAATCATTTCGTACCACAAACGCTCTCTGATAAAGAAAGAATGTTTTCAAATCGGACTCTTAGAAGCAGAGATAACGACAAAAATAAGATATATATCTACGCCCCCTGGCGGAGAAAACTATGTACTATTTTAAGAAGATAGCAACCTCAAAAATTTTTACATGATAAACGGTATTAGTCCACGAAGAAGTCAAGTTTTCCGAAGCGCAGATTTTGCTGAAACTGCATCAAAAACAGAAATATGCGCTAACTCCACTTTGTGGCCAAAACATTGTTTACTGAGAATTAGAAATTATATGTAGTACGCTTGCCACCAGCAGCTGTATCCGATACAGAAAAAAAAATTCAAATAGGACTTTTAGAAGCAAATAAACTCGCGGACAATAAAATTTGCGCACCAAGAAGGAAGCATCGGATTGAACTGAATTTTTATGGGCGTAATGATACAAATGAATGATACACATCATGGCAAAGACAGAGCTGCAGGACAATTACAGAGGGATCTGTGGCGCGCATTCCGGTCATCTTCAATAGCGCGTCGCACCGCCTCGTCCGGCGATACATTCGGCAATACGGTCGGGCATGACGGCGAATAGCCGTCTGATGTTGTCCTGCAGCAGACTAGCCCACACGTGTTGGACGGCGTGCTCCAAATCCCGGATACTGCGGAACGGCGGCAGCTGGCGTTTCAACTGGTCCCCACACATGCTCGATAGGGGACACGTCCGGTGAGCGGGCAGGCCATGGAAGTGTCTGGACATGACGTAGGCAGTCCTGGGCAACCCGGGCCGTGTGCGGGTGGGCATTGTCTTGCGGGTATAGCACACCTGGAATCCCGGCCAGGAATGGGAGCACATGGGGCCGTAAGATCTCATCCACATACCGCTGGCCCGTCAATGATCCACGTACCACTACTAGAGCTGATCGGCTATCGCAGGCATGGCTCCCCAGACCATAATGCCTGCAGTGGGGGAGGTATGGAGTTCGATAACAAGATTAGGATTGTGCCGTTGACTCGGGGACCTCCACACCCGGACACGATGATCATCTGTCCCCACAAAGAAGCGGCACTCATCGCTAAACACCACACGTCGCCAGTCTGTGGTGTTCCACGTCGCTCTCGCCTGGCACCACTGCACACGATGCCGGTGATGTTCCGGTATTAATGGCAGCACGCGTAAGGGGCCCTGGGATCGCAGATTCGCTTTCGCGAGGCGTCGGGAAATGGTTCATGAGCACACAGGACTGTATAGGGGACCGGGTCCACTATACAGGCCTCTGTGCCCACGCATTCGCACTAGGTCCGCTATACAGGCCTCTGTGCAGAAGCATTCGCACTAAGTCCACTGTACAGGACCACCCGTAGAGAGGATCGACGGATCTCCGGGTCCATTATACAGGCCCGTGTGCATTCGCTCTCGTGAGGCGTCGGGAAATGGTTCGTGGGCTACATCTGCCTGTGTAGTTGACCGGATCCCCGTGGGATCCTTCGTGCCTGGCGCACGATCCTCTCTACCGGTGGTCCTCCTGGTCCGTACGGAGCCGCTCCGCCGTATGGCAGTTCTGTCACGTGTTTATTGCCCCCAACACATTCGGACGGTATGGTCGGAATGAACCACGTGGCAGGCTATACGGCACGCCGACCACCCTGCGGTTTTCGGCCCGATTATGAGGTCTTTCTCAAAGTCCGTAAGTTGCGTAAATCGACGTCTCTGGCGTCTACCCGGCATTCTTGTCACTTGTACTATTGCTTGCGTCGGCCGGTGCTTTCCGCTGTCATGGGGCATAGACTACACGCTGGTTTATAAGGCTGTCTGTGGACTTAGCATTCGCACTAAGTCCACTGTACAGGACCACCCGTAGAGAGGATCGACGGATCTCCGGGTCCATTATACAGGCCCGTGTGCATTCGCTCTCGTGAGGCGTCGTTAAATGGTTCGTGGGCTACATCTGCCTGTGTAGTGGACCGGATCCCCGTGGGATCCTTCGTGCCTGGCGCACGATCCTCTCTACCGGTGGTCCTCCTGGTCCGTACGGAGCCGCTCCGCCGTATGGCAGTTCTGTCACGTGTTTATTGCCCCCAACACATTCGGACGGTATGGTCGGAATGAACCACGTGGCAGGCTATACGGCACGCCGACCACCCTGCGGTTTTCGGCCCGATTATGAGGTCTTTCTCAAAGTCCGTAAGTTGCGTAAATCGACGTCTCTGGCGTCTACCCGGCATTCTTGTCACTTGTACTATTGCTTGCGTCGGCCGGTGCTTTCCGCTGTCATGGGGCATAGACTACACGCTGGTTTATAAGGCTGTCTGTTCGTGCTTGCAGCGCCATCACAAGTTGTGCGGCCATGCGCCAAACGTGGATCATTTGCATACCAGCACGCACTCTAGCTATTTGCAAAGTTTTGCGGTTGTAGCATGTTTTCTTCTAGGTGCGCAAATTTCATTGTCCGTGAGTGTATATCGGGGAAATCGCGATTTGTCTTTGCGCACCCTAACGGAAAATCTATAAATTACTTGGAAAAGAAACAGTTCCCATAATAGTCTTCGCTATAAATGGCATCGAACAGAATCAAACGTTTGGCAATCGGGTATTTAGAAGCACACATATGGAATAAAATGTGTTTTCAATTTAAGGTCAGGTGATGCGTAACATCACAGCCTCTCCTTGACAAATGTCAACCCCGCCTTCTCGTGGTGCATCCTGTTCCCACTAAAGGGGCTCTGACGACCGCCAATAGCGGTATAACTATACCATCGGGATCAGAGGAAATGCTATCCCACACTCACCAACCCGCTTGGCCAGCGTGGTGAGTTATGGCCAAACACCTCCAAAATGACTCTACAACTTAAATCTTGGCCCTCAGTCTCCGGCAGCTGGAATGTACCTGGCCAAGGCAGCGGCCAGTGCGACATGAAGGCAGAGGGTGCTAAGAATCACCGGAGGACCGGACTAGGCTGCCATTTGATGCTGACCTTGGCTACCTACAATGGACGCTCCCTATCTTCTGATTCAAGGCTTCTTGAATTGGAAGAGGAACTACAAAGGATCAAGTGGGACATCGTCGGGCTAAGTGAGGTAAGGAGAAAAGGAGAAGATCTCATTGAACTGAAAAGTGGACATCTCTTCTATTATCGTGGGACAGATACTGGCAGAACTAGTGGTGTTGGATTTATAATAAACAAGAAACTGAAGGATAAAGTGGTAGAAGTTGAAAGTTCCTCTGACAGAGCTGCACGACTCGTTATCCAACTATCGAGAAGATACCAGGCTCAGATTATTCAAACTTATGCACCCACCACAAGTCATCCTGAAGAAGAAATTGGAGAATTTTATGAGGAAATTCGTGATCTAAATAAATAAGGTAAGCAGCACTTGAAGAAAATTATGGGAGATTTCAATGCAAAAATAGGGCAACGGCAACTGAATGAAACTTCAGTAGGTAAATTCGGTCACGGCAACGGAAACCAGCGTGGAAATACTCTCGTAGAGTTTGCAGAGGCAAAAGGGTTCTTCATCTTGAATTCCTTTTTCAAGAAAAAGCCACACAGGAAATGGACATGGAGACATCCAATTGGGACGACAAGTGAAATTGATTTTATTATGTGTAACAAAAAATTCGTCATCGAAGACTGCAGTGTGCTGAACAAGTTCAACACAGGTAGTGACCATAGATTGGTGAGATGTAAGATGCACCTCAACACTAAACTGGAACGTGGCAAGCTCATAAGACAAACAAAATGTATTGACATAACCAACCTTAAAAAACACCATAATACTTTCAAGTTGGAACTGAAGAACAGATTCTCTGCTTTAGAAGGCCTAACATCGGAAGAAGTGGATATTTCGGAAGTTAACAGAAAAGTAACCAAAGCTCTTATGGAAACAGCAACAAAATTAGCTGGGTCTAAGAACAAGTTGCATGTGAACAAATTATCAGGAAAAACCAAAATGTTGATGCAAAAAAGAAGAGAGATGAGGACAACTAAAGAAGATGTGACTTCCAAAGTGAAATATATAGAGCTATGCAAGACAGCACGAAAAAGTATCACTGAAGACGTAAGGAAATTCAACTGTGAGCTAGTGAGGAAAGCAATTGAAAACAACCAAAGCCTAAAGATAGCAAAGGGACATCTCAGTAAGGGAAGAAAACAGATTATGGCTCTGAGAAAAGAAGATGGTTCTATAACAAGAAATAGAGGCGAAATTTTGACAAGAGTGAAAGATTTCTACTCCAAATTATATGAAAGGGATGATACATGTACTCCAGACATCATGAAAGGTACCAGAGTTCTTCCAGTCCTCCCAGCAGAAGTTGCTCATGCAATCAAGAACATGAAGCGGGGGAAAGCTCCAGGAGAAGATGGAATTACTATAGACATCATACAAGAAGCAAGTGGAGAAATTGAAACAGTACTCGCCCAAATTTTCACTCGATGCCTTAATGATGGGAAGATTCCTGAGGATTGGAACAATGCTACAATGATCCTGCTACATAAAAAAGGTGACATTGAGGATCTCAGGAACTACAGACCTATCAGCCTCCTATCAGTGGTTTATAAAATCTTCACTAAAGTTCTTTCACACCGCTTGAAGGTAACACTGGACATGGCTCAACCGAGAGAACAAGCTGGATTCAGGAGTGGCTACAGCACAATAGATCATATCCACGTACTGAGAGAACTAATTGAAAGAGCGAGGGAATATGAACTTCCATTGTGCATGGCTTTTATCGATTATGAAAAAGCCTTTGATTCGGTGAAACCATCAGCAGTTACCACGGCTCTGAAATCCTGCGGTATTGAAGATGCATACATTAATATTATTAATAACATCTATGAAAATGCAAGTGCAAAGATTCGGCTGTTTGAAAATACAACACACATAAAAATTGGAAAGGGAGTGAGACAAGGTGACACCATATCTCCGAAGCTTTTTAATGCCACATTGGAAAATGTCTTTCAATCACTGAACTGGGAAAACAAAGGGATAAAGATTATTGGAGATTATCTAACCCACCTTCGTTTTGCTGATGACGTAGTCATTTTTGCAACTACCCCATCAGAGCTGCAGAGTATGATCCAGGAACTTGCTGACAAGAGTAAAGAAGTGGGATTAAAAATGAACTTTCAGAAGACAAAAGTGATGTTCAATGCTTTTACAAGAAATGAAGATTTATCGATTGATGGAGAAAAACTGGAGATAACAGATACGTGTGTTTATCTTGGACAGCAGATATCGAGTGAGAGTCACATTGATGAAGAAATTAATCGGCGTACAAAACTTGCCTGGAGAGCTTTTGGAAGAAACAGCATAATTTTCAAGAGCAATATGCCATTATGTCTTAAAAGAAAAGTGTTTGATCTATGCATCCTTCCAGTGCTTACGTATGGTGCAGAGACGTGGACCTTAACTAAAAGAGACATACAAAGGCTGCAGACAACTCAAAGAGGCATGGAGAGGTGCATGCTTGGTATAACCAGGAGAGATAAGAAGAGGAACTCGTGGATCCGAAAAATGACGAGAGTGGAAGACATCATGATCAGAGTTAAATCCCTGAAATGGCAATGGGCTGGACATACTGCCAGAAGGACAGACCATAGATGGACAGCCGAAATTTTAGATTGGATTCCAAGGGACAGGAAAAGACCCAGAAAAAGACCACATGGGAGATGGGTGGATGAAATTCGTAAATATGCGGGAGTGACATGGAGGAGACTGGCACAAGACAGACCGTTGTGGAGGAAACTTGGGGAGACCTTCGTCCAGCAGTGGATTGATAATGGTTGACAATGATGATGATGATGATATGAATTTGCGCCCTCTAGCCGCAAAGTTATGCAGCGTAAAACACCGAAAAGCCAGGATGATTGTTCCCACATTTCAAGGGTGTCACGTCAATTCGTCGCGTGCGTCAATTCGTCGACTGCGTCAATTCGTCGCGCGTCAATTCGTCGACCACGACGATTCGTCGCGCGTCAATTCGTCGCGGACAAATTCGTCGACTACGTCAATTCGTCGCCTTTACATTTCAAAATTGCCTTTATTCTTCAGTAAAATAACATTTCTATGTACATGACAATGGAATTCTGCCAATAAATACAGCGGTATATACATCAGCTGGAAAGTTCCAGTGAAACGTAAAACAAAATATTGTTAAAATCATAAAAAAAAAAAAAAAAAAAAAAAAAAAATTATTTCGCCACGTAGGGCGAAGGAGAGGCAGACAATAAAGCACGAGCGATACAAACGAAAATGTTTACCTACAGTATTGTAGACAGGGCAAGACATGATTCTATACTATGCACAAATTCCAATTAAGCATTACTACCATACTAAATATTAAACATTAGGTACTAATTCACAGAATTGCAACAGTGATGCTACATTCAAAATTTACAACATATGTACAGAAGTATTCAGTGACAAGGGGAAATAACGCAAAATGTACACAGAAGGGCATCTTGTTACATTATATTATACACACAGTGACTAATATTTAAAAAAAAAATATTCAACATAATGAAGGGGACATTGCGTGGGCAGTAAACTGTGCAGAAGGAAGAATTATATACAACAACATAAAACCCAACATTATCGAAGAGAACATGGGAAACGTGGTGAGCTATCTTCAATGGCACATTAAAACAGAAAAATCACAAATAGCGAAGCACCAAAATTAATACGTAAAAACATGATTTGTTACAGTGAACGTGGGCGACAACAAAAATTCCACTTATAGGTTGAGATGTAACTGCAAATTGTGGATATGGAACCACCCAGCCGATTGGGCCCAAGTGGATTGAAAAACGCTATCGGTGTTTGTTGAGGCAGCACGAGAGTGCTCCATTTGGAGGCGAGTGGTTAACCGTGCTAGGAAGCGTCTCTGAATGATAGCACTTGCCTCCTGAGGAGGTGGAATAAGAGCAGGGAAGCGTTGTTGAAGATGGAAAGCATAGACAGTGAACTTCACAAGAAGAAAAATATAACGGCACACAGGAGGCAAGTGAGTAGGTGGATGCTTTGTTTGGAGTAGCCAAGCATATGCAAGAAATGGTAACGATCGAGCACAAATTCGATCAGCAAGACGAAATGCTGTGTTTAGGACTGGCAGGAGAACGGGGCAGAATAGGTATTGATGTTGGACGTCGCTGACTTCAGGGCAAAAGGAGCACTGCGGAGAGGTGAGAAGGGTCATGCGAAACAGTATTGATGGGGCGGGGAGACGAAGGTGAAGAAATTGCCAATGGACATTGAGTTCAAGAGGGGAGGAAAGGGCAGAGGTAGATGCTGTCCAGATTGCGGGGAGAAGAGAAGGAGGAGCAGAATGAACAGAAAGTGGAAGTGCGGGAGGGGAAAGAAGAAGCCAATAAAGAGAAGAGGAGGAGAGAGAAGTAACTAGAACTGGGGAGCTACGAATGAGGAGAAAGAACGGTAGGGAAAGAGGAGCAGAGGGGACCGAGAAGAGACCATCAGGTGAAGCGAGGAGTGGAAAGAGGCTCCAAAGCGCTGTGCGAAGAAGAAGATATTCGTTAGCAAGAGTAATGGTTGGAGATAGAAACAGGGAAGAAAGAGGTCTCCAGGTTAGATCAGAAGTTACGAGAGAACGGACAGTTATCACACCAGAGCGGATCCAATGAGGAAAGTAAAAGTAAGGGAGGTTAGGAGGGTGAATAAGAGAAGAGAAGAAGAGAGGTTCATCTAGGAGATCAAGAGTTGAAGAAGGAAATGAACGGAGAAGAGGAAGCGAACGAAAGAGAGAAAGGCCCTCTCGCAGGACAGGAGTGAGGTGGGACGGGAGAAGAGAGTATGCATCCATCTTCAGAAACAGTAGGAAGGTGAAAGATGGGTCACGGGAAGAAGCTAGAACATTCAAGGTAGTGGTAAGGGACGGAACAGTTGAAGTGGCAAGGCGAATGAAATGAATAATGCGATGTGTTTTATAAAGGAAAGCTGGATCAGGAAGCTGGATGCCACCCAAAGAGGCTGGCAGATGAAGTGTGGCAGGTTTAACCCAGTGATGTGAAGACCAGATGACGGAAGTTGAGAGGCGAGTGATGGTCATCATTTGTGACACGGGCACAACCGTCGACATCCAAGAGTATTCGCATAGAGAGATAAGTTGTCGACGAACAACGGCTGCTCGTTGACGGAACGATGTGAAAGGGCGGGCCTTACTCCAGTAGGCAGCAGTCCGTTGTATCCGGGGAAGAAGAGCAGTCCAGGTGGCAGATGCAGAAGCCAAGGGCAATCCGACATACGCACCGAGGATCTTCTGTGTAGTGGCAGTCCACTGCGCACCCCAAGGAGCATCGGTGCGGGCAGCCCATGCCCCGCACCATAAGCCAGTACTTTTAGTGGCATTCAGCGCTGCTCCAGATAATGCAACATACTGTTGATATACAGAATACAGGCGATCAAATTGAGATTCATCCCGGACGCAAAAGGTCACATCATCAGCATAGGCGGTGAAAATTATTCGATGATGACGAGTACTAGCCACTGTCGGCGGTAGGACATCCAGGAGTGATCTTCGGGCTGCTAACAGGAAAGGCTCAAAAGCGAGAGCGAATAGCTGGCCGGAGAGCGGACATCCTTGCCGGATGCCTCGCTTAAACGGAATTGGAGCGGTTAGAAATGTGGCCGCTCGAACATGGAAACTGGCGCCCTGATAAAGGGCCAAGAGTGCGGAAGAAAAGGTAGGAGGAAAGCCAAATTGTGAAAGGACAGCAGAGAGATAAAAATGAGAAACGTTATCAAAAGCGGATTTTTGATCCAGATTGAGAAAGGCAAGAGGTTCAGAAAAAGAGCGAGCGAGGAAGTGAAGATGAAGGAGAAGAGAAACGTTAGTGGAAATAGTCCGACCAGGCACAGTGTATGTCTGGTCAGGAGAAATAACGAAAGAGAGAACAGAATTAAGGCGACGGGATAAGAGTTTTGTATAGAACTTATAGTCAGTGTTTAGGATGGAGATAGGGCGCCAGTTTCCAAGATCCAAGAGGTCACCCTTCTTAGGAAGGAGGATGATGTGTGCCAAAGTAAAGTCGGGCGGTAACGCAGGAGAGGAAAAAGCAGACGAGAAACACGCAGACAGAAAAGGCAGAAGGCACGGTAGAAAAGCACGATAAAAGGACAGAGGAAGGCCGTCAGGTCCAGGAGCGGCATGAGGATTGAGAGTAGCGAACGCCTCGCGGAGTTCGCGAAGAGAGAAAGGAGAGAGTAAAGAAGTAGATAAAGTAGAGGGGACCTGAGGAAGAGAGGAGAGAAGAGGAGAAGCTAATGAGGATGAAGACTGCGTTACCGCACTGTACTTGGCGATGAAATACTGTCTGGTGAAAGTGCATAGCTTCGATGGGTTCGAAGTGATGGAACCATCCTGGAGGCGAAGATGACGCAAAGATGTAGCAGAACGATGTTGAGATTCCAAGGCGGTTAAGAAATCGTGAGAATCAGCTGTAGGGGAGAGATGCAAGAAATGCATCCTGCAGGCTGCATCGGATGCGCGAGGAAGAAGCAAAGCGTGGAGATCTGCCAGATAGCCGGGGTATTGCGGATCATCAAGAGAGAGCATCGACAATAGAGCACGTAGATTCGCAATTTTCATATCGCTCTCATTCCGAGAGGCATGGGAGTAGCGCCGTACAAAAAGGACCAAGTCATGTTTGACACTGAGCCACAGTTGCATCGCGTCGGACGTAGTATCAAGAAGGGGCTGACGACTTCGGAGGAACTCACGCACAGCAACACAAAATTGTTGATCATCCAGGAGCGAGTCCGGAAAAGTCCATACTCGTTGAGTCCTTGAAGGTGAAGGCGAAACACACACCAACAGACTGACAATACTGTGGTCTGAAGCGGCGGAAGGATGATGGGCAGCAGCTGCGATCGACGGGAGAAGAGCAGTCGAAACATAAAATTTATCCAACCGTGCTGCCGTAGTGCTGCCATGGATGGAAGAGCGCCAGGTAAAAGAGATTTCCGACGGGTGTAGATGCCGGAACGCATCAACCAATTGAAAATCATCAACTAGCTGGGAAATCTGTAATACACGTTGTCTGCGGTATTCTCCAACGGTTGAATTCCGGTCAAGGGCCGGCAACAACGTACAATTGAAATCTCCGCCGATGAGAATATAATCAGACGGTGGGATGCATGACAGCTCTGTACGGAGTGTGGAGAGAAGATCAGGTAACAGACGTTCATCACAGGGGACATATATGTTAAAAACATGATAGGTCACGTTTTCAATGCAAAAGACAACGACCTGGAGGTTGTCCACATGTAAGGCACGAATCACTGGCGTCGAAATCAGAGGGAGTAGGCGGTGATGGATCCCAAGTGCAAGGCCACCATTCCGTCCAACTCGATAAGCATGGTGAAAATCGTAGGGCCAAGCCCGCCAACGAGAGAACAAAGTGGTAGCAGAGCAATTGGTCTCTTGGAGCAAGAGAAGATCTGCGTGTAGAGGCGCCAAGTCCTCATACACTAGAGCATTTCTAGGAGAAGCAGAGAACCCTCTGCAGTTAAGTGTGACCACCTTGAATCGGTAGGTCCTTCCCAGGTCGACACGCACGTGCGCTGGAATCTGTTATTTTCTTCGCTTGCTTCTTCATTCTGTCAACACTAAATTTGAGATCGGGATAGGAAAGCACCAGATTTCGATACACAGATATCACACTAGAAACTTGGGTTAGAACAGTAGGAAGATCAAGCAAATGACGTGCAACAAACTGATTAAAGAATCTAGGATGTTTATGAGAGCATAATACTTCATATATTTTATGAAGAGAAAGTGGACCTACCGGTATATCCGCCTTCGCTTCAGCTAGGTATCGGAGAAAAGAATCTAGGGAAAGCACTGGGGGTGGAGTCTTAGAACCTGGAATCACAGCAGGGTGTCGACTTGTTCGTGGCGAAGTACGACGTTGAGAGGAGGAGCGGGAAGATGAGTCAACAGAACGACCTCTTGCAGCACCGGTGCGAGGAGGGAGCGGAGTCTGCGGAGCACTCCAGGACTCCCGTCGAGCAGGCTTGCTGGTGGTTGTAAGGTCAGAGTGATTGCCAGAAGAGTCACTAGCAGTAGGGCAGTCCATATCAGTAACTGTACTTGGAGTGTCTTCATCCGATGGAGGATGAAGGTCAGCAGTCAGGTCAGCTGGAGCTGCAAGGAACGTGGGCGGAGCTGTCGGTACCAGATGACAGATTTTGGTTACATACAAAACGAATGCAGGAAAACGTACGATTTCGAACGTCTTGCTCCCTGATCAAATTTATAAAGTTTGGACACGCAGACAGGACAGGAATATCACGTTTTCCTGTGGCACTAAAAATATTAGACGGTAAACGGTTTTTGGAAAGGGGCAGGGCACCCCCCCTTCTATACAAAATTTTCGTAAAATCTACAGTTTTCAATTCAGAACCACCAAATCTGGTGTACTATCTCGTGGTATTCTAAATTAGACTGTAGACGGTTTTGGGAAGCGGTTGGAGAGGGGGGTTAGATACCCCCTACAGAATTGCCGTAAAATATAGTTTTCAATTTAGAACTACCAAATTTGGTATATTATCTCATGGTACTCTAACTTAGACGGTAGATGGTTTTTGGAACGGGTCAGGGGTCTACAGTGTTCAATTCAGAACCACCAAATCAGGTATCCTATCTCATGGTACTCTAACTTAGACGGTTGTCGGTTTTTGGAACGGGTCAAGACCCAGGGAGTCAGAGCCCCCCCCCCCCCCCTACATACAAAATTTTCGTAAAATCTAGTTTTCATTTCAGAACCATCAAATTTGGTATCATGAAACTCTAACTTAGATGCTAGACGGTTTTTGGAAGGGGTTGGAGCCCGCGGGGTCGGAGCCCCCCCCCCCCTCATAAAAAATTTCGTAAAATCTACAGTTTTCATCTTAGAACCACCAAATTTGGTATACTATCTTATGGTATTCTAACTTAGACGGCAGACCGTTTTTGGAACGGGTCAAGGCCCGGGGGTCAGAGCCCCCCACATACAAAATTTTCTTAAAAACTACAGTTTTCAATTTAGTACCACCTAATCTGGTATACTATCTCATGGTACTCTAACTTAGACGCTATGCGGTTTTGGGAAGTAGTTGGAGCCCGGGGGATCAGACCCCCCCCCGAATAAACACTTTTTCGTAAAATCTACAGTTTTCAATTTACAACCACCAAATTTGGTATACTATCTCATGGTACTCTAACTTAGACGGTAGACGGTTTTTGGAACGGGTCGGGCACAGGGGTTAGATCCCCACCCCCTACAAAATTTTCGTAAAATCTACAGTTTTCAATTTGG
The DNA here is from genome assembly GCA_039090855.1 of Macrothele yani. Taxonomy (NCBI): domain Eukaryota; kingdom Metazoa; phylum Arthropoda; class Arachnida; order Araneae; family Macrothelidae; genus Macrothele; species Macrothele yani. Next base: position 36,411,502 of record CM077011.1, read on the forward strand.
AACAACCAAATTTGGTATACTATCTCATGGTACTCTAACTTAGATGGTAGACGGTTTGGGGAACGGGTCAGGCACGGGGTCAGAGCCCTCCCCATAAAAAATTTTCGTAAAATCTGCAGTTTTCAATTTAAAACCACCAAATTTGGTATACTATGTCATGGTACTCTTACTGAGAATGCAGACGGTTTTTGGAAACAGTTGGAGCCAGTGGTTCAGAGCCCCCCCCCCCCCCATGCCAATTTTTGTAAAACCTACAGTTGCGAATTTAGAACGACCAAATTTAGTACACTACCTCATTGTATTGTAACTTAGACCGCAAACGGAAAGGGTCGGTGCCCGGTGTGAAGGGGGACCATTCAAAATTTTCGTAAAAATTACAATTTTTACTCTTAAGAACTGCATCCCAATACAGTACTCCATTACCCCACCTACGGTCTAGGTTAGAGGCCGTAGATAACAATAAAGTGAAAAAATATCCGGTCATGGTGTATTAAAAACACAAATTAATAAACGTTAGCTTTCACCACCAACGGTTGCCTTATCAGGCAGAAATACAATGTAATGTGAATAATGTAAATTCTTTTTTGCTTCGTATAATTAAATTAACTAAATCAAAAGATTTAAAATAAGTTTCCTGGAAATTTACGGAAATAGCTTTTTCATTCATTAACTTTCACCCGCTAAACTTGGTGATTTTAGAAATAGTAATATTTACCTGGGAAATAGCGGGTACCCCTGCTAGAAAGAACTAAAGATAATGTTACACTTTTAGTCAGGTACAAAACAATATTTAGAAAGCCCTAGGCCTGGGCCTGTTTAGCAATTTTCAGTGTGCCGTGCTAATTTTCCTAATGTTTTCATAGAAGTTCAAGATTTTAGCAATGCGCTTTTCTGAGGTTGGAACTATTAAGCAGACCCTAGGCCTAGAGATTTTTGATAGTTTTCAGTCCTCCGAGCTGATATTTATGTAGTTTTCATAGAAAATAAAATGAATTCTGTTTAAATGTTACTCGAGCACAAAGCATTAATAGATACGCCCGAGACCTAGGCATATGCATTTATAGTAATTTTTATAATGCTGTGATTATATGAGGTTTGCATGACAAATCAATTTAAGAGTGTTACGCTTATCAAAAATTATTTAAAAGGCCTAGGCCTAGCGGCCAATAATTAACATTTGGTGCCTAAGTGAAAGCGCAACATTATTAACTTGATTTGTTATGCAAACCTTATAAATACGACCACAGTGATTAAAAGTTACTAAAGAGTCCTTGTAAGTAATATTTTTTGACCGAGTGCAAGTACAATTTACGAAATGTCAACAGGTCAAAATATCTAAAGTAACAATGAAATTTGGAATATTTCTTTTTTCTTTCTTTTTATTTCAGTTTTGACACTTGTATTAAGTTTTAAAAACATATATTTCTCCTATCGTTTACCTTCATTGTGCTTTCAACAGAATTTCTTACCATGTTTTGGGTATTTTGTTTTGTGTGGTTGCAGTTTTTTAATGTTTTGGGCATTTTACTTTGTATGGGTGTTTTTGTTATGTTTTTGTTATTTTCTTTTCTGTGGTGGTTGTAATGTCGACAGGATGAAAAGGGGAAACTGTGGACAGTCACGATGCCTACTTGCTTATAATTTTTTTTTCAAATACAGCACATGATTTTGTATTGAGTTATACCACTTACTCATTAAGCGACTACAGGTTTCTTTAAATATGAACTTTTTCTTAGAGCCTTTTGTTTCCGCTACCTAGCTTTTTTGGCTCCGCAATTTCTTTTTTTGGTTTTAGAATATTTTCCTTATTATTAATCCATTTTCTCATGCAAACTCTTTATGTAAGGTATGTTTATTCTATCGAAGTATTTTGCAATTATACGTGAAGCCCTGTTGCTGAAGTAAAAAAAATATTTCCAACTGAAACAACGCAGTTCAGATATTTTCCCGCTGTTAACTCAAAGAATGAAAACAAAAACAACAAATCTGTGCAATGGTTGAGGCATGAGACAGTACTTACTGGTAACCAGGCAAAGTTTTAAGGAAAAATGAGCTTAAGAATTTCTAACTGCAACAAAAAAGAGCATCCGCACTGTATCACTCCCCATCCCCTAGTGCCGGCCTTTCGACGTCTTGAAAGAGAAGTCTTAAGGACACATCTGTATCGTAATTGCCTGAGCATTCGCGACAATCTTCTGGTGTCGTAGTAGAAAAACACACTTCCTACTTCGCCTAAATTGCTTGGATGTAATGCCAACGAACAAAGTTTTGCTCTCGCATTGGATTTCTGTTGCTTTTGATGGAATACTTTTCCCCTGGGGTTCACCGCTTTCACTATAGTCTTCAGGACAGACGGCAATACACCCCAACGTAAAACACCAATTTCACGGCAATTAACTGCAATTAGCGAAAGAGAGGGGCGGTACAGGAAATAAGTCGAACGAGACAGATCTGAACTTAGAAAGTCGGGGGAAGGTGTTACATGAAAAACTGTGTTTGGCTTACAGATCATTTGGCACGTAGGGACGTAGGTTTCGTTTAGTATGTTACGGGGTAAACAAATTGTCTTTTCAGTATAACAATTTTCTTTCATACGCGTGGTGCAACACAAAAAATTTGAATTTATTTTTGAGAATTAGCATGACGCCTACCGGCCCAGAGTACAGCTGCCCAGTCCGCGCCTGCTGTCGCCTCCGAAACCTGGCTCCCGGGTTCTTCGCATCTGTTGATCCCCCGCCTGGAGCGTCCCAGCTGTAAAATACATGTACCTCTGCGTTTTGGAAAAACAAAAGATAAGATGCCGATCCTTAAAATTAACCACTTCTTGTGACCGCAGGTACGAAAATCTTGAACTTCGCTTAAACCCTAACTGGAGGAACAAGCTTCACGTGATTGTCTGTATTCTGAGTGTTTTATTGAATGGTTGCTCGTTAGTTCGTAGTTGACTGGAGAACAGAGAACGTGCTTGTTGAAACCTTTGTTGTGCGTTGTCAAGTGATTATAGTGGAAATATATCATTCTAAATATTTTGGAAGGAGAAAGTGCATTGTTTTCCGAATGCACTATGCAGATGAAGAATGCAACATAAATAGTTAACTCACAAAAAGAAAATGATTTGCTGAAATGGAAAGGGTATTTATTTTGCCATAACAGAGTGCGAGGTGATTTACGGTATTGTCACTGTATTGAAAGAAATTATGGAAATTGTACTGGCTTTGCTAGTACTATTCTTATTGGAGATGAACACAGGATGCGCAATGAGAAACCACATAATCATGCTCCAAGACAGGAGAAAAGTGATGTTGCTGTTGCAAGAGCGCAAATAAAAGAACGAGCGAGAAATACGGACGAAGCCCCTGCACAAATTATTCAAACCGTAACAACGTCAATGGCTACAGTAAATGCAGCTTGCATGCCTAATATGGATGCACTAAGGCAAGTTGTAAAACGAATACGAAGAGAAGACATGCCTGCGGAGCCTACGACTTCAGAACGAATCGATGCCCCAATAAATTTACAGGAGGAGATGGTGCAAAATTTCTTGGCAGAGATAGCGCATTTGGACATCAAAGAATTATTTTATTTTTAACAGAGAATAATTTACGAAAGCTTAAAGAAGCACCCCTCTGGATTATGGATGGGACATTTGAAACTTCTCCAACCCTTTTTAGGCAATTATGTTCCATCCATGCTATGGTTGAAACGAATCCAGAGATGCACAGACTTGTGCCACTAGTTTATGGGTTACTTTCCAGCAAGTATAAATAATATAATACTATTATAAAGTATTTTTGTAGGATTTACAAGACTATGCATCAGACTATGATATTCAGCTTGCACCACAATATACGCATAATAATAGATTTTGAAATAGCTACCGTTATAATGGTGCTAAAAAGGAATTTGGAAGCAGCACACACAAATGTTGTTGGTTTCATCTCGGAAAAAAATGTGCTGAGGAATATCCAGCCTCTGGCATAGCCGTGGAATATAAGGAAAACAGTGAGTTTGCTCTCAAAGTCAGACATTTGCAAGCACTCGCATTTTTTTCATCTGATGAAATTCCAGCTGCTTTTGAAGAAGTGAAATCAATTTTACTAGAATATGCAGATTCTGTAGTTCAGTGGTTTGAGGAAAATTATGTTCTTGGAAAATTTCGTAGAAGCAGAAGAAACAATCCGAGCAGAAGCCCTCCGCTGTTCCCGCCAACAATTTGGTCAGTTAGTGAAAACAATTTATTTGGCTTTCCCAGAACACAAAACGAACTTGAAAGATTAGACAGACGCTGGAATACAATTCTGGGAGAGAAAAAACTGTGACTGTACGAAATAATCAGTGAAATTGCGAAAGAGCAGAGAACAACTATGGCTAAAATCGAAAGAGTGATAGCACAGATTCCAACAAATCCACCCAGAAGAGAAACGCTGGCAAGATAAAAAGGAATTCGAACTTCTTTGGTGCACAGAGACAATGTTAACATGCTGGACTTTTTAAGAGGAATTTCATATAATTCTACCCTTTACTAAAATGTGCTGGTATTTCTCACTAATTGAATTATACCTTTTACTAACTTGTATTTGAATTTTTCAAGAATGTAATTCTGCCGAAGATGCAAGAATGTAAAACACAACGCAAAGTTAAAAAAGACAAAATTTTCAAAATAACATGTCAAAAACATAAAATGTCAAAAAGTAATCCAAAATGTGAAACAAATAAAAATTCAAAATGCAATTACAAGTCACAAGCATTACAAAAATGCGAAACGCTATGTAACAAGTACAACACAAAATAAAACAAATGCCAAAAAAAATGCATACGCTTTGTAAAATGTACAAAATAAAATAAATGCCATATTCATAAGGATTTCATGACGAGTCAAGTTAAAAATGAGCTTTTACTTAGACTTCAAATAATAATTACTAGCCTCTACACCTTTTTAAGTCTTTAATAAGTGCAACATCATTAACCTGACTTGTCATCAAACATTATCAATATGACCATAGCATACAATCACTTAAAAGACTTGTTAATGGATGAATTGAGGAATCACCAAGTTCAGCGGGTGAAAGTTAATGGCTGTTTATAGTTTTGTACTCGAGTAAATGCGCAACACAGTAAACTTGACTTTATCTGAAAATTTTATGTATATGAGCACAGTTGATTGAAAACTGATAAAAAGGCTTAAGGCCTGTTTATTAATTTTTGTGCCTCAGTCAAAACGCAGTACCATAACCTTGGCATGTTATCGAAACCTTATGAATACGTCGGACTAAAAATTCCTAAAAAACGTTTACGCCTAAGGTCTTGTAACTAAAGTTTTGTGACAGGGTGAAACTGCAACATTAATAACTTGACATGTTATGTTAACGTTGTGAATATGAGCACGGCGGATTAAAGATTTCAACAAATAGCCTTTTGGGATTAATGTGTTGTAGCTGAGTAAAAATGTAACATTATCTTGATTTTCTATATAAACCAAACTACGTGCTGAAATGGCCCAACTATATATACGTATACTTCAACCATATACCGAAGCGTTGACAAGGTGAAAACAAAAGTGCAATTTTGTACGGTCCCCTAACATTTTATGGCCAGCCTACATGGAAGTGGACACGTTGATATCAAAAACATACTTTTTGTATGGTCCACAACAAATAACAATGGACACGTCGCAATCTTTGGGGGGGGGGGGGGTTAACGACCACCGTGATCAATTCAGTGGGCTATAAGCAGTCGGACGTTCCCAATTTTGGGCCACTGGTTCCTGGGAAGGGGGACAGCCAGTGCCAGAAGTAAAGCACAACGTCCATGATTCACCGGGATTTGAACCAGGATCCTTCTCGACAAGTGGTCAGAAGCCAGCGTCTAGATCACTCCGACGCCGTAGCGGCACACGTTGAAATGTATTTTTCATACGGCCCCAAACGCTCTTATGGACATACTAGATTGAACTGGACGCAAATAAATCATTAATATAATTTGTACTAGGAGGGATACCAGTTATTTGCCAGGTACATATTACTATTTGTGGAATCACCAAGTTCAGCGGGTGAAAGTTAATGAATGAAAAAGATATTCCTGCAATTTTCCAGTAAACTTATTTTAAATTTTTTTATTTAGTTAATTTAATTTTGCGAAACAAAAAAGAAAGAAAAAGGAATGGGAATACTTACCTTCTAGGAGACATCTATAGAACTGCCGTACATCTGGCGTGTGCTTCTGTGAATCCCGCGACACAGAAATGCAATGCACCTATGTGATGTCGCATGCGTACGACTTCACATTGGCAATTGATCATCTTTTTCTTACCGTTTTGAATTGTGAATATCTGGAACTCTCTATTTACACTACATTATATTTCTTTCTGATAAGCCGCTCGTTGGTAGTAAAAGCTAAACTATATAGATTTGTGTTTTTAATACACCATTAAACGCATATTTTTGCACTTTATTGTTATCTACAGTCCCTAACTTAGACCGTAGGTTGGTTAGTTGGTTGGTTGATGGTTTATGGTGCAAGGCCCTCAAAGGGCCAAAGAGCGCCTTAGAACGTAGATAGGGTATTCTTAAGAGTAAAAACGGAACTTTTTACGAAAATTTTGCATAGGGCTACCTTGACCCGCGCACCGACCCCTTCCAAAAACCGTCTACCGTCTTCTAAGTTCGATAACCATAAGTAGTATACCAAATCTGGTTGTCCTAAATTGAAAACTGTAGATTTTACGAAATTTTTATGAGGAGGGGGAAGGGCTCTCACCCCGGGGTTCCAACCCCTTCCAAAAACCGTCTAGCGTCTAAATTTAGAGTTTCATGATACCAAATTTGGTGGTTCTGAATTGAAAACTGTAGTTTTTAAGAAATTGTTGTATGTCTGTGTGTGTGCGGGGCGGGGGGGGGGGGGGGCTCCGACCACCAGGGCCTTGACACGTCCCAAAAACCGTCGACCGTCTAAGTTAAAGTACCATGAGATAGTATACCAAATTTGGTGGTTCTAAATTGAAAACTAGATTTTGCGATTTTTTTATGAAAAGGGTCCCTACCCCCTTCACAAAAAAATCTGCAACCCCTTCCAAAGTCGTCTAGCGTCTAAGTTAGAGTACCATGAGATAGTATACCAGATCTGGTGGTTCTGAATTGAAAACTGTAGTTTTTCAGAAAATTTTGTATGTGGGGGCTCTGACCTCCCGGGCCTTGACCCGTTCCAAAAGCGGTCTACCGTCGAAGTTAGAATACCATGAGATAGTATACCAAATCTGGTAGTTCTAAATTGAAAACTGTAGATTTTACGAAATTTTTATGGGGGGCGGGGGGCTCCAACCCCTTCCAAAAACCGTCTAGCGTCTAAGTTAGAGCTTCATGATATCATATTTGATGGTTCTGAATTGAAAACTGTAGATTTTACGAAACAAAATAATGGGGGGTCTCTGTCCCCCTGGTCTTGACCCGATCCAAAAACGGTCTACCGTCTAAGTTAGAGTACCATGAGATAGTATGCCAGATTTGGTGGTTCTAAATTGAAAACTGTAGATTTACGAAATTTTTGCGACGGGGGGGCTCTCACCCCCGTGCTCCAACCCCTTCCAAAAACCATCTAGCGTCAAAGTTTGAGTTTCATGATACCATACTTAATGGTTCTTAATTGAAAACTGTAGATTTTACAAAAAAAATTAAGGGGGCTCTGACCCCCGGCACTTGACCCGTTCCAAAAACGGTCTACTGTCTAAGTTAGAGTACCATGAGATAGTATACCAAATTTGGTGGTTCTAAATTGAAAACTGTAGATTTTACGAAAAAGTGTTTATTCGGGGGGGGGTCTGACCCCCAGGCTCCAACCCCTTCCAAAAACTGTCTAGCGTCTAAGTTAGAGTACCATGAGATAGTATACCAGATTAGGTGGTTCTGAATTGAAAACTGTAGTTTTTAAGAAAATTTTGTATGTGGGGGTCTCTGACCCCCGGGCCTTGACCCGTTCCAAAAACGGTCTGCCGTCTAAGTTAGAGTACCATAAGATAGTATACCAAATTTGGTGGTTCTAAGATGAAAACTGTAGATTTTACGAAATTTTTATGAGGGGGGGCTCCGACCCTGCGGGCTCCAACCCCTTCCAAAAACCGTCTACCGTCTAAGTTAGAGTACCATGAGATAATATACCAAATTTGGTAGTTCTAAATTGAAAACTGTAGATTCCATTGTCATGTACATAGAAATGTTATTTTACTGAAGAATAAAGGCAATTTTGAAATGTAGATTTTACGGAAAAGTGTTTATTCGGGGGGTCTGACCCCCGGGCTCCAAACCTTCTAGCGTCTAAGTTAGAGTACCATGAGATAGTATACCAGATTAGGTGGTTCTGAATTGAAAACTGTAGTTTTTAAGAAAATTTTGTATGTGGGGGGCTCTGACCCCCCGATCCTTGACCCGTTCCAAAAACGGTCTGCCATCAAGTTAGGGTACCATAAGATAGTATACCAAATTTGGTGGTTCTGAGATGAAAACTGTAGATTTTACGAAATTTTTTATGAGGGGGGCTCCGACTCCGCGGGCTCCAACCCCTTCCAAAAACCGTCTAGCGTCTAAGTTAGAGTTTCATGATACCAAATTTGATGGTTCTGAAATGAAAACTGTAGATTTTACGAAAATTTTATATGTACGGGGGGGGGGGGGAGCTCTGACTCCCTGGTTGGTGGTTCTAAATTGAAAACTGTAGATTTGTGCTCGATCGTTACCATTTCTTGCATATGCTTGGCTACTCCAAACTAAGCATCCACCTACTCACTTGCCTCCTGTGTGCCGTTACATTTTTCTTCTTGTGAAGTTCACTGTATATGCTTTCCATCTTAAACAACGCCTCCCTGCTCTTACTCCACCTCCTCAGGAGGCAAGTGCTATCATTCGGAGACGCTTCCTAGCACGGTTAACCACTCGCCTCCAAATGGAGCACTCTCGTGCTGCCTCAACAAACACCGATAGCGTTTTTCAATCCACTTGGGCCCATTCGGCTGGGTGGTTCCATATCCACAATTTGCAGTTACATCTCAACCTATAAGTGGGATTTTTGTTGTCGCCCACGTTCACTGTAACAAATCATGTTTTTACGTATTAATTTTGGTGCTTCGCTATTTGTGATTTTTCTGTTTTAATGTGCCATTGAAGATAGCTCACCATGTTTCCCATGTTCTCTTCGATAATGTTGGGTTTTATGTTGTTGTATATAATTCTTCCTTCTGCACAGTTTACTGCCCACGCAATGTCCCCTTCATTATGTTGAATGTTTTTTTAAAATATTAGTCACTGTGTGTATAATATAATGTAACAAGATGCCCTTCTGAGTACATTTAGCGTTATTTCCCCTTGTCACTGAATACTTCTGTACATATGTTGTAAATTTTGAATGTAGCATCACTGTTGCATTTCTGTGAATTAGTACCTAATGTTTAATCTTTAGTATGGTAGTAATGCTTAATTGGAATTTGTGCATAGTATAGAATCATGTCTTGCCCTGTCTACAATACTGTAGGTAAACATTTTCGTTTGTATCGCTCGTGCTTTATTGTCTGCCTCTCCTTCGCCCTACGTGGCGAAATAATTTTTTTAATGATTTTAACAATATTTTGTTTTACGTTTCACTGGAACTTTCCAGCTGATGTATATACCGCTGTATTTATTGGCAGAATTCCATTGTCATGTACATAGAAATGTTATTTTACTGAAGAATAAAGGCAATTTTGAAATGTAGTTTTTAAGAAAATTTTGTATGTGGGGGGCTCTGACCCCCCGGGCCTTGACCCGTTCCAAAAACGGTCTGCCGTCTAAGTTAGAGTACCTACCATAAGATAGTATACCAAATTTGGTGGTTCTAAGATGAAAACTGTAGATTTTACGAAATTTTTTATGAGGGGGGGCTCCGACTCCGCGGGCTCCAACCCCTTCCAAAAACCGTCTAGCGTCTAAGTTAGAGTTTCATGATACCAAATTTGATGGTTCTGAAATGAAAACTAGATTTTACGAAAATTTTGTATGTAGGGGGGGGGCTCTGACTCCCTGGCCTTGACCCGTTCCAAAAGCCGACAACTGTCTAAGTTAGAGTACTATGAGATAGGATACCTGATTTGGTGGTTCTGAATTGAAAACTGTATTTTGTGTATGGGTGGCTCTGACCAACCGGGCCCCTGACCCGTTCCAAAAACCGTCTACCGTCTAAGTTAGAGTACCATGAGATAATATACCAAATTTGGTAGTTCTAAATTGAAAACTATATTTTACGGCAATTCTGTAGGGGGTCTGGGAGTATCTAACCCCCCCCCTCTCCAACCGCTTCCCAAAACCGTCTACAGTTTAATTTAGAATACCACGAGATAGTACACCAGATTTGGTGGTTCTGAATTGAAAACTGTAGATTTTACGAAAATTTTGTAAATGGGGGCTCTGACCAACCGGGCCCTGCCCCGTTCCAAAAACCGTTTACCGTCTAATATTTTTAGTGCCAAAGAAAAACATAATATTCCTATCCTGTCTGCATTTCCAAACTTTATAAATTTGATCAGGGAGCAAGACGTTCGAAATCGTACGTTTTCCTGCATTCGTTTTGTATGTAACCAAAATCTGTAAACGCGACGAATTGACGTAGTCGACGAATTGACGTAGTCGACGAATTTGTCCGCGACGAATTGACGCGCGACGAATCGTCGTGGTCGACGAATTGACGCGCGACGCATTGACGCACGCGACGAATTGACATAGAACCCATTTCAAGTTCTCCAACGAAAACAGAATTTTTGAAATCCGACTGATAGTTGCAGTGATACGGTGTCCACAGGCGGACAGAGGGAGTAACGGACAAAGTGATACTAAAAGCACGCACTTTTTTTTACAAAACACGTGTTAAAAACACTGTTTGTAGCCAGCTATAAAATCAAATACTAGCTCCAAAAATATTTTGTTTTCCTCACATTGACAATTCAACACTAAAAATTTTACAACAGTTATTTTGTCAAAGGCGCGCCGCTAGAGAAGGCGCCTCGGTGCCTTGCTTGCTTTGCTTTACAAAGCTTAATTTTATCTTAACAAGAAAGATGACATCGAATTTACGGTTGCAACGAGCACTTCTTTTAAATCTTTCCGACGCGAACAAAATTTATCATAGTTATTCAAAGTCAATGGAACCCGTTAGAAAAAAAAAACTGAACTGGATTTTTACTATCAATTGTTTTATCGATAGTAAAATGTTTTATTGATAGTAAATTCAGAAATAGAAACACCTACTCACTTCCACCAGCGGCTAAAAAGTATGTTACGAAAATTAACAAATAGTGCACAAAAAATGTCTAGTAGCGGAAGTATCAAAGACAAAGAGATTTTCATATCGAACAATTAAAAGAGAAATACAGAAGGAAACTGTACGCCTCCTAGCGGAAGAATTTTGCATAATGGAAAAATTGAAAATAAGCGAAAAATATTCTTCATGGCAAAAGCTATGCTAAGGAAAAATAACTATTCAAATACGTCTCCCGGAAGCGTATCAAAATCATGCAACGCATTGATTATGATACGCTTTCCCACATACCAGAAATCATTACTCAAGTTATGAGGATAATGGCTGTGGAATAAATATCGCTCCTGTGTCCTGACCTTTGACCCCATTTCGATAATATTCAACAGAACCGGTTCCGTATATCTCTGGAACAACATACTAAAGTTTTGTCGCAATAGAAGCATTTTTAGTCAAGTTATGAGGATAATAGCTGTGGAATAAATCTCGCTCCTGTGATCTGATCTTTGATCCCATTTCGATTATATTCAAAAGAACCGGTTCAGTATATTTCCGGAACAACATGGTAAAGTTTTGTCGCAATCGAAGCATTTTTACGTAAGTTATGACACATAAGGGCAATGAAATGAATCCCGCTCCTATGTCCTGACCTTTGACCCTCAATAGGGTTCATCTCCAGGTGGTCCCCTACCACATACTAAAATTTCATCGAAATCGAACCATTTTTACGCGAGTTATCGTGTGAACGGACACACAGACGGACAAAGTTTGAGCATGTACGCTTCTTCAACCTACGGTTGGGAAGCGTAAAAAAGGATTTGACCTTTACTCTCCCTAGCGAGGAAGCGGTGCATTATTTAAAGAGGATTATGTTCTCCATCTTTATTGTAGCAAATAACATGCAGTAAAAAAAAAAAAATTTCAATAGGGATTTTAAAAGCGGAGACAGCTGAAAACGGAAGTGCACAAACACCATCTAGCGACAGAACTGTGAACTACAAAACTCCTCAAATACGAACCTAAAGTGTTCCACAAAGTAAATGGTATCGGGTACTAAAAGAATTTTTCAAATCGGACATTTAGAAGCAGAGATATTGAGAAAAACAGATTAAATATTTGCTATCCCTAGCGACAAAATTGCGCATTATTTTGTGAAGAAAATATGCATAAAGAGTTTTCATAGTATCTGACCGAAAACAAGTTTTTTCAGTCGGGTTTTCAGTCCCTCAGATATTGTTGTAAACTGAAACATGAGCTTATGCCTTCTAGTGGCATAAGCTCATGTTTGGAAAAAATTGAAAATAAGCGAAAAATATTCTTCATGGCAAAAGCTATGCTAAGGAAAAATAACTATTCAAATACGTCTCCGGAAGCGTATCAAAATCATGCAACGCATTGATTATGATACGCTTTCCCACATACCAGAAATCATTACTCAAGTTATGAGGATAATGGCTGTGGAATAAATATCGCTCCTGTGTCCTGACCTTTGACCCCATTTCGATAATATTCAACAGAACCGGTTCCGTATATTTCTGGAACAACATACTAAAGTTTTGTCGCAATAGAAGCATTTTTTAGTCAAGTTATGAGGATAATAGCTGTGGAATAAATCTCGCTCCTGTGATCTGATCTTTGATCCCATTTCGATTATATTCAAAAGAACCGGTTCAGTATATTTCCGAAACAACATGGTAAAGTTTTGTCGCAATCGAAGCATTTTTACGTAAGTTATGACACATAAGGGCAATGAAATGAATCCCGCTCCTATGTCCTGACCTTTGACCCTCAATAGGGTTCATCTCCAGGTGGTCCCCTACCACATACTAAAATTTCATCGAAATCGAACCATTTTTACGCGAGTTATCGTGCGAACGGACACACAGACGGACAAAGTTTGAGCATGTACGCTTCTTCAACCTACGGTTGGGAAGCGTAAAAAAGGATTTGACCTTTACTCTCCCTAGCGAGGAAGCGGTGCATTATTTAAGGAGGATTATGTTCTCCATCTTTATTGTAGCAAATAACATGCAGTAAAAAAAAAATTTCAATAGGGATTTTAAAAGCGGAGACAGCTGAAAACGGAAGTGCACAAACACCATCTGGCGACAGAACTGTGAACTACAAAACTCCTCAAATACGAACCTAAAGTGTTCCACAAAGTAAATGGTATCGGGTACTAAAAGAATTTTTCAAATCGGACATTTAGAAGCAGAGATATTGAGAAAAACAGATTAAATATTTGCTATCCCTAGCGACAAAATTGCGCATTATTTTGTGAAGAAAATATGCATAAAGAGTTTTCATAGTATCTGACCGAAAACAAGTTTTTTCAGTCGGGTTTTCAGTCCCTCAGATATTGCTGTAAACTGAAACATGAGCTTATGCCTTCTAGTGGCACTCTCGTGCGTTAATAAAAATTTGAAATTTTATGAGAAATATTTCGCACTGGTAACGGTCTCCAACAAAGAAAGAATTTTTCAAATCGGACTCTGAAGCAGAGATATCGAGAAAAATAACATATACATCTACTCCCCTGGTAGAAAAACTACGCACAATTTTAAGCATGGAGGGATTCTCAAAAGGTTTTCCGAGATGAGCGGTATCCGTCCACGAAATAATTTTTTCAGTCGAGTTTTCACAAGCTCAGATTTTGCTGCAAATGCAGCAGAAGCAGAAATAAACACTTGCGGGAGGAAAAATTTTTAAATCGGATTTTACTAGTAGAGATATCGGAGAAAAAGCAATTTAATACTACGCCCCCTAGCGAGAAATCTATGCGTTACTTGAAAAAAAGATTATACCTTAAATAGTCTTCTATATAAATGGCACTGAAAGTAAAAAGGCCGCCCCGGTGGCGCAGTGGTCTAAGCGATGGCCTCTGATCATTCGTCCGTAAGAGGTCCGGGTTCAAATCCCGGTGAGGCATGGATGTTGTGTTTGTCTTACGGCACTGGCTCTCTCCCTTCCCTAGAACCAGTGACCCAAAATTAGGGACGGGCGACTGCTTATAGCCCATTGAGTTGCTCACGGTGGTCGTTAAACCTCCAATTAAAAAAAAAAAAAGTAAAAAGATTTTTTTCAGTCGGATATTGAGAAGCAAATAATGAAGTAAAATGAATTCGATATCATCTACATTAAAGCCCTCTAGCGGCAAAGTTGTGCGTTGGAAAAAAAAAACGGAATGCAAAGTTCATCATTCTCACATTACAAGCTTCCCAATGCGGAAAGAATTTTTCAAATCGGACTGATAGTTGCGGAGATATGGTATCCACAGACGGAAGGACAAAGTTATAGAATAAGCACGAACTTTTTTTACAAAAATCATGGCCGGCCCGGTGGCGCAGTGGTCTAAGCGATGGCTTCTGATCATTCGTCCGAAAGAGGTCCGGTTTCGAATCCCGGTGAGTCATGGATGTTGTGTTTGTCTTACGGCACTGGCTCTCTCCCTTCCCTGGAACAAGTGGCCCAAAATTAGGGACGGGCGACTGCTTATAGCCGATTGAGTTGCTCACGGTGGTCGTTAAACCTCCAATCAAAAAAAAATCAAAAAATCATGCTAGAAAGGTGTATTTCGTAGAATATTGACAATTTGTACCAACGAAGCAGAGCTATGTGATGGTGAAAACATACTCACCGATAACGAAATATTTAACTCTCTAGTCTAAATTTTACACGTGCTGAATTAAGAGGAGTCTGCATAATCCTTGAATCTCTCTGATGCACGAACTGCATGCGGAATATTCTCATTTTGTAATAGTTTCTGGAACTCAGGACAAACCCAGTTAAAATTTGTTTTTACGATAAGCATGTCGGTAAATGGGTACAATCAGGGCCGTCGAGATCACGTCAGTCACTTCGTTGGGACTGACGTGATCTCGACGGCCCCGGTACAATACATTCATTTAATCTCATGGGTACAACCGTGGACAACGTATGCATTTAATCTAATAGGTACAACGAAAACTATTCTTAAGCGCATTTTTCATTAGAAACGTAACATGTTTTTGACAAAGCCTAAGGTTTAAGGACATTTGTGGACAAACGTCAAAATTCGAGGACAATTCGCTTCCCCAAAGACATCAGATTTTTGGCGGAACAGTACAGTAAATTTGAGGACTGTCCTCAAAAATTTGGGACCTCTGGTCAGAGTACCTAGAGACATAAAACCAAATCGAGTTGCATAAAACTGCTTTCTTCTTTCACTCTCTGCCACTGGCTGCTTGACGCACACAAAAATGACGTCACAAGAGAAGCCTTAGTTGTCCCACATTCTTTGCAACGAGTTGGCAACAGATCTGAGTAAACAAGAAGAAGGCTTACTGCGCAATAGCACAAACCGTTAAGTGATTTTAATGTTTAACGAAATAGCATTGTTTTATAATAAATTGTCTTGAAACACAAGAACGTAATATCAAGGAGGTATGACTTAATGTTTTTTGAACTTTAAATGCTTTTCTGAATGTCACTTAGTAAACAACGTGGGACCTTTTCCTTTGAGAATTCCCCGTTCGGAAAAGTGAAGTTCGCTTTTTTGTAATAATCTGATCATCTGCTTTTACGCACAGGTGATTTCAGATTCTGTCAGCATGTGATTTTCCTGTAGGGAATATACTGCATGTTGAGACATCTTTGATGATACTGCCAGAAATTCCGTTTCCTTCATAATCGTTTACCACGCGAGTCAAATTTTCTGGAGCCGCCCCGGTGGCGCAGTGGTCTAAGCGATGGCCTCTGATCATTCGTCTGAACGGGGTCTGGGTTCGAATCCCGGTGAGGCATGGATGTTGTGTTTGTCTTACGGCACTGGCTCTCTCCCTTCCCTGGAACCAGTGACCCTAAATTAGGGACGGGCGACTGCTTATAGCCCATTGAGTTGCTCACGGTGGTCGTTAAACCTCCGATCAAAAAAAAAAAAAAAAAAGTTTCTGGTTGACCATTCAAGCTCAAACCGGCTTCAAATCTTGGATGAGATATCGGTATTCGGTAATGCATTTTACGTCACTTTAATAACCAATTTAAGCTATATTGCTAATCCAGTGTTAAATATTATATTTAATGGCATCTTACGCTTTGTCGAACAGGTTATGTGATTTCTGTGTCATAATTACTAGTTCCATGAACTACCTATAGAGGTAGCCATTTCAAAGCAATGACTCTTTTGTGCATCGATCTTATGTTGGATGGAAACATCACTGACTGCTGCCATAGATCACAACTGATCGTTGACGTGGCGTCACATACAGGTAAAAACGAACTAAACTATACGGTTGATAAAACAGTAAGCTTGTATAATCGATTATTATTATTGAATTCCTCATTTTATCTGTCTATACGTCTCGAAGCTTTTGCTCCATTGGTTTCAGTAGTTTCAAAACAGCTTCTTGACTTGATGTGACGTCACCTGCAGCACGGACAGTGACATGGCTGCGTCGATAGGAGTGGTGTTTTCATCTAATATAAACTCCATGCTTTCTACATCATGGCGGCGAAAACACACGTCATTGAAACATTTACGCACCTTGATATCCATTTCTGATTTTTGTGCTCTGGGGAAGAATCGCTTATGCTGTGACCTCCCATGTTAGATCGTACGGTTCATTATCAGTTGCGGATATCGAATTTCTGTACTGGAGAGTCTAATTTGGTTGGAATGAATAGGAAATTTTTTCTAGTAGCTGCGTTTAAATATCAAGTTCAATCTTTGTTGAAACTGACTGTAAGGGCGAAAAGTAATAATGAGATGCATATCAATTAAGATATGATCTAGTGCTAATTTATGTACATAAAAACAAGGAAATAACTTTATTTCATTAACTGTGTGCGTATACAGTGCCTAAGGTTAGAAGGGCGCCAACCTGTCTGGGAAGACGGAATACGTCCTTTAGGTAAAAGAATGTCAGTATTGTTGTATGTTTTGTTCTGTTTGTATAGAGTCTGGTTTCCACGTGCAGAAGTCCGTTAGAAGAAATGTGAAGTATGCTGTCGTCGGGCACGGAGACAATAAGCGAGGGCGAGCGAGTTCCCAGAAGCAGGAGCGGCTGGGGTGCGGATACGGAGAAAGTTGGCCTGCGGACAAAGGTCAGGTTCGCTCCAGAACCTGACAAGGTCAGCGCCTTGTAGTAGGTCAGCGCCTCGTGTTAGAGGGGGCCGAAAAAAGAAGGGAGGGGTCTTCTGGAGCGAGGGGGATAAGAGATAGCTTCGGAGAGAGGAGCAGGAGGATTGCGAGGTGCGCTTGGACGGCGGGTAGACGTGCGGCGTCTATGATCCAAGTAACGCAGTTCCTGTTATTTGCGTGAAGCTGGATGCTTCGGGAGAAAGTGAAAAGGATTTGCAACGAGTGTCTGGAAGACGGATAGACGGTGGAGATTTTATGCTCCGAGGAACGCAGTTCCTGGTTTTTAGCGTGAAACAGAGTGTTTCGAGAGACAGCGTGGAGTCGGAACGACTCGGATATTAGAGTGGCGTTAGGGCAACGGATTTGAGATTGAACAATTCGTGACGGACGACGCATGCCACAAATTCGTCGACGCGGACATTGGCACCGGAACCAGACTCTCACTAGTACTTTGATTCATTAAATTTATTATCTTTCTTATTCACGAAATATTTATTGAAGTTGATGAAGTGCCTTTCAGTAGCCATTCTCTCCCTTCCTTGATTCGCGGATAATTACACAAAAAGGCGGAGGAAGAGGGGCCTGGATGATAAATTTATTATTAATAAATTACGAGAGTGAGAACCTCAGATTATTTGCTGTAAGGTGGGAGTTTTTAAAATTACTCACGGGCGCCTATCGGAAAGAAGGCGGGACTTAGCACGAAAGTCTATGTCTCACCCCTACACTGACTTTGGGTGGATGTGTATGAAGATTACGGGAGCTGAAGTTCCCACGACGCCTGCCTGTTCATTGTTCCAATAAAAGCCCCACTTTTTAGCGTGCACGAATTACGGAAGGGGCTACACGCTTCAGTAGTCGTCCCGTGCTGGATTGTATTTTTGAGATTTATAAATTTCATGTTTTAAAAGTTTACTGTGCTTTTCTGTCCTGTCTTTAATATACATACATACCTAGGCATAAAAAAATCACATCATGCTGATGTGATTTTTTTATGCCTTATTTTTTTATTACCCTTTCCTTACGTATGTGGACATCATACCAGTCATGTCTGTCACAGCGCTTCCAGAAATCGTATTTGAAAATTGGCAATCGTTCGCAAGATGGATGTCGTTCATCCGAAGAAAAAAAATGCTGAATTTCGTTTATCCTTTTTAAGTATTTTCTTTCAGTGGCAAAGCCAGAAATTTCAGAAATTTCTGGCTTTGCCACTGGCTTTGTGAGTGGGGGGGGGGGTGAGAGATTTATGGATTTGGTTCATCGCTGAAAGCCTTCGGGGAAAAAAAAATACTCCAGGAGGGGAATAAATGAAAAAAAAAATTACTGAGAAAACACGTTTTTAAATATATATATTGCTTTAAATTCGTACTCAATCCCCCTCAAGAAAGGGTTCGGGCCCGAGGACCCCCCCCCTGCACCTTGACTACCCTCTGTTTACTTTGACTGTGCAAAATTAATTTCGTACTCAAAGCTTTTTTTCTTCTTTCACCCCTCTCACTCCCAATATCATAAATTTAAAATGTACTATGTGTTTTGATAAAGAAATTTGAGCCAGTTTTTTGTTAAAATCTTCAAATTCAGTTCAGTTTTTTTTTTTGTAAGAAAGCTATCCAAATCCAGTATGCTACATTTTCACCGTAAATGTCAACACCAGCTATTCCGTTTAGGGTGGGATTTCTATTATCCCTTCTTTTTTTTTTTTTTTTTTTTTTTGTGGGCAACTTTCTGTGACATAAGCAGTAGCTCGTCCCTAATTTAGGGGCACTGGTTTTCAGGGAAGGGAGAGAACCAGTGCCGTAAGGCACTTAACATCCAGGTCTCACGAGATTCGAACCGGGATACATCTCGGGCGATGATCAGAAGCCATTCATGCATTAAGTAATTCTAAAGGGCTTTGTGAACTCATGGCTCGCCGCCCCGGTGGCGCAGTGGTCTAAGGCGTTGGCCTCTGATCATTCGTCGGAAGGGGTCCGGGTTGGAATCCCGGTGAGGCATGGATGTTGTGTTTGTCTTACGGCACTGGCTCTCTCCCTTCCGTGGAACCAGTGACTCTAAATTAGGGACGGGCGACTGCTTATAGCCCATTGAGTTGCTCACGGTGGTCGTTAAACCTCAAAAAAAAAAAAAAAAAAACTCATGGCTCAAAGAGAGACAAAACCAGAGAACGCTATGGCTTTCTGTTCAGCATCAAGTAGCTTTACGGTTGAAATTTACATGAAGTGTATTAAACAGCCCTAAAACATTGTGGCAGCTTATAACTGAAAGACAGTCTAAAGAAGAAGCAATTACGTTTTCGTGTCCAGCGCTTAGACCAGCATGCCACTCGGGGGGGGGCCTGTCTCAAAGACAGCTTTGCCTATCTGCTCTTTATATTCCGCATATAAATGCGCTTTGTTTACATAAAGCCTTCGCCAGAGCCAATTTAAAGAGACCGGGGGCTGGACAGTATTTAGAGACTCCAGTATTAGTGGCATATCTAGGATTTCACTATGTGTGGCTGAACAAAAATACCTGCGAGAAAACATTCCCAAACTACGATGATGGAGCCATAAAAATATCCGCACCATATTGAAGTGTGTATCAGTTGATTCATGGATGAATCAGTATTAGCAAGAAAATGTAAAACCGCATGGTTGAAAAATTGACACCAGTTCAGTTTTGCTTTAACCCCCTCCCCTCCCCGCAGTGTTCAGCTTGTTGAAATTATATCAAAATAATATGATCCAAATATCATGATTCAGAGGAATTCTCAATTTATGAAAATTTCCCCCAATTATAGATGTGTGAAAAAAAAACCAGCTGGTAGACTTTCGAAAGATCTGAGGATGGACTGGAGGTGTGACTGTACTTTTTGTGCACCCCTCCTAAAATAAAATACGGGTGGGCTCAGTTCTGATTGCGCCATCAGTTTGGAACGTAGGACAACGACTTGCAGATCGGAGAGTTGAAATGCCCTAGTCGAGTATGGTTTTAAAGTGCTTATTTAATTTGTTATAAAATACCCTAGTCGAGTATGGTTTCAAAGTGTTTATTTAATTTGTTATAAAATGCCCTAGTCGAGTATGGTTTCAAAGTGTTTATTTAATTTGTTATAAAATGCCCTAGTCGAGTATGGTTTCAAAGTGTTTATTTAATTTGTTATAAAATGCCCTAGTCGAGTATGGTTTCAAAGTGTTTATTTAATTTGTTATAAAATGCCCTAGTCGAGTATGGTTTCAAAGTGTTTATTTAATTTGTTATAAAATGCCCTAGTCGAGTATGGTTTCAAAGTGTTTATTTAATTTGTTATAAAATGCCCTAGTCGAGTATGGTTTCAAAGTGTTTATTTAATTTGTTATAAAATGCCCTAGTCGAGTATGGTTTCAAAGTGTTTATTTAATTTGTTATAAAATGCCCTAGTCGAGTATGGTTTCAAAGTGTTTATTTAATTTGTTATAAAATGCCCTAGTCGAGTATGGTTTCAAAGTGTTTATTTAATTTGTTATAAAATGCCCTAGTCGAGTATGGTTTCAAAGTGTTTATTTAATTTGTTATAAAATACCCTAGTCGAGTATGGTTTCAAAGTGTTTATTTAATTTGTTATAAAATGCCCTAGTCGAGTATGGTTTCAAAGTGTTTATTTAATTTGTTATAAAATGCCCTAGTCGAGTATGGTTTCAAAGTGTTTATTTAATTTGTTATAAAATGCCCTAGTCGAGTATGGTTTCAAAGTGTTTATTTAATTTGTTATAAAATGCCCTAGTCGAGTATGGTTTCAAAGTGTTTATTTAATTTGTTATAAAATGCCCTAGTCGAGTATGGTTTCAAAGTGTTTATTTAATTTGTTATAAAATGCCCTAGTCGAGTATGGTTTCAAAGTGTTTATTTAATTTGTTATAAAATGCCCTAGTCGAGTATGGTTTCAAAGTGTTTATTTAATTTGTTATAAAATGCCCTAGTCGAGTATGGTTTCAAAGTGTTTATTTAATTTGTTATAAAATGCCCTAGTCGAGTATGGTTTCAAAGTGTTTATTTAATTTGTTATAAAATGCCCTAGTCGAGTATGGTTTCAAAGTGTTTATTTAATTTGTTATAAAATGCCGTAGTCGAGTATGGTTTCAAAGTGTTTATTTAATTTGTTATAAAATACCCTAGTCGAGTATGGTTTCAAAGTGTTTATTTAATTTGTTATAAAATACCCTAGTCGAGTATGGTTTCAAAGTGTTTATTTAATTTGTTATAAAATGCCCTAGTCGAGTATGGTTTCAAAGTGTTTATTTAATTTGTTATAAAATACCCTAGTCGAGTATGGTTTCAAAGTGTTTATTTAATTTGTTATAAAATGCCCTAGTCGAGTATGGTTTCAAAGTGTTTATTTAATTTGTTATAAAATACCCTAGTCGAGTATGGTTTCAAAGTGTTTATCTAATTTGTTATAAAATGCCGTAGTCGAGTATGGTTTCAAAGTGTTTATTTAATTTGTTATAAAATGCCCTAGTCGAGTATGGTTTCAAAGTGTTTATTTAATTTGTTATAAAATGCCCTAGTCGAGTATGGTTTCAAAGTGTTTATTTAATTTGTTATAACATACCCTAGTCGAGTATGGTTTCAAAGTGTTTATTTAATTTGTTATAGCCAACACAGGTCTATGATATGAAAATTATTAATAGCTTACATAATTTTTACAAATAATGCTGGATACATTGCGAACACAAAGCGGAGTTCGAGTTGGGCGAGGTGCGGGTTCGATCAGTGTTTTGGATTTTTGTTTGTCAGCGGCTGCTTTCAGGCGTTCTTGATACTCTCTAAATCGTTGGGCTGCAGTCTTCTTGGGCTTCTTACATTCCTCATCACTTGCTATTGCCTCTCATTTAGATTTTCTCCACTTTTGCTTGCGTTCATTCTGCGAATTCCGCGGCGTTGTCGAAAAGGTTAACCCGTTTACACGAAAGCAAATTTTAAAAATTGCAGTTTAAATCATTGCGATATGTTCTTCATATTTTTTAATAGATCTCGCCTACAGCTTTAAAACGATACCACGCACAGTTCTTTTGCACTCAGATAAGCCGCGATATTGTTAAAAGTGTCCACCCGTTCACAAGAAAACAATTTTTTAAATGTTCAGTTCAAATCACTGCGAAATGTTCTTCGTACATATATTTGAATAGATCTCGTAGAGAGCTTTAAAACGATACCACGCACAGTCATGTTACGCTCATGGTTGCCGAGATAGACCGAGTCAAACCATCACCCCTAATAGCTTAGAAGGCCCGCGCACCGAACGCCGGAAGCTGCGTGACGTAGGGGAGAGTAGGCTGATGCCCGTGGTGGGTGGTCGAGCATGCATGAGCTTGCTCACTCTGTGTAAGCGTGACTACGGATGTGCGTGGTTGTTGTTGTCAAATTGTCAACTAAATTTATTTTCATAGAGGAATATTAAAAGTATTCAAATTCCCTACTAATGGGGAGGTTCTCAGAAAATGGCATACAGCAATAAAGCGCGAAAATTTTCAACTCTAAGGTACGTGGAAACCTTTTGTTAACCTTATTTTAAACTACTCGTAAAATAAAAATTTTGAACTAGAAAATTTAAATTTGGCTAATTTTATAATCTAATGCATCTCACAGCGGGAAGTCAAAGCACTGAAAAGATTTTTGAAAAATGAAATTTATGTTTGTAATGGAAAGAATAGATTACTTGTGTTGTTATAGTAACCCATAACATGTTTTTGCCAATGTATCAAATAAGTTCAAAGTAAAATATGTATATTTAGGAAGGGATTTTAAACTTTTTTTTTATTATGGACACAGAATAATAAGGGTTGCATGTTTTTGATCCCAAGAGTAATACACTGCTGGACAATTGCTAAGGACGGATCATAAACGGCTATATAGCGCATAAAAAAGTAAGTGTGGTTGGATGCCAAGTGAAATAAAATAATGTCAGAATGCCAGGACGTTACAAGAAAGACAATTTATTGTGCTCTGAAATCCAGAAGGCTTTGGAACGTGTTCAAGGGACAAACAGGCCATTTTGTGCAGAATACGTAGACGTGAAAAAAATTCAATTACCGTCCGCAGGCGTTCCGGCGTAAGATGTCAATACGGGATATGGCCACCATGGAGGGCGATGCAAGATTCCACACGTCCTGTCATGCTTTTCACAAAATAATCAAGCAGCTGTTGGGGTAATTTATCCCATTCCTCTGTCAGTGCACGGATGAGGGTGTCCTTGTTTATTGGAGGGCACTGGAAATCAGCAAGACTACTCCCCAAAGCATCCCACACATTTTCAATGGGATTCAGATCTGAAGAACGTGCTGGCCATACGAGGCGTTGAATGTCCTCGCTCTCAAAACACGCCTGGACAGCGACTGTTCGATGACATGTTGCGTTGTCGTCCATGAAAATAAATCTATCACCGACAGCACCACGGAACATGCGAACATGAGGTAGCAGAACATCATTAATGTATCGTTGGCCAGTCATAGTCCCAGTTGGAAGCACATAGAGGGACGTACGGCCATTGATCATGATTCCAGCCCATACCATGACACTACATGTCGGATATCGGTCCCTTTCCTGTATGTTTGCTGCACAATATGCAGTACCACTATCACGCCAGATCAGTTGTCGTCGACAATCAGACGATAGACTGTATCTACTCTCATCTGAGAAGAGGACAGCAGACCAGTCGTTATCAGTCCAATTGCGATGTTGATGGCACCATTGCAAACGGGCGGTACGGTGACGTCTGGACAATGGGATGCACACAACAGGACGGCGGGCGTATAGTCCTCCTTCATGCAAACGTCTGGCGAAAGTTTTTCGGGAGATCCGCTTGCCAGGAGCAGCCATAAACTGATTTGCTACCTCACTAGCTGTGCTGAGCCGGTGTCTTTTTGTTGACAGCACTATGTACCGATCTTCTGCAGGTGTCGTACTGCGAACACGACCTCCCCCGTGACGTTTGCTACACTCTCCATTTGTTTGAAATGATTTCCAAAGCCTTGAAACAACACTGTGGCTGACGTCGAACTCCCTGGCAACATCTGTTATTTTTCGCCTTCTTCAATCTTGCCAATAATACGGCCACGCGTAAAATCATCTAGGTGATGTCGGGAAGACATACTGAAAATTGCAAGTTCGTCAATTGATTCTTTCCCTTTCAGCTTTGCGTTTGAACAACAACGGTCAATACGCGTCAAATTCTTTACATCTCTTATCAGCGCTATGACGTCACGAACAAGTTCGGCAATCCAAAATTTGCATACACACAACACGTCTTACTGTATCCCGTACTTATGCTAATTTCCACATTTTCCTGCCTTCCATTTTATGGTTGCTATCGTTGCTATTGGCATCCGTCCTTAGCAATTGTCCGGCAGTGTATGTTGATACATTCGTACTTAGTTATTTAAGTGTTTAGGCAGCGTCAGATTAACTTTTTTGGGGTCCCTATTTCTGGGCACAAATGCTTGTAAAATACTTATATCCTATACGAAATATATGTATGTCATGTACACATCTAACATGCCTATGTCCTTTATATAAATGCTAAGGCCTTGTTGCCATGTGAAATACATCTTTTGTGTTTGCAGACATAGAGAATTGCATTGAATTATCATTTTTAATATTTATTACTAAAGGAACACAAACACTGAATCAAGTATAGACAGCAAAAATTAGATATGAATGCTCAAAAACAGAAGTTCACACATAGTTCAGGAGTAAGTTTGCCTTTAAAATGTCCGTTTAAAGATTTTGAAGCATTTTTCTACAAACCAACACATTGAAGAACTCTCGTGTGAGCAGTGTGTATGCTCTATCTGTGGTAGGATGGGAATTTATCAAAACCATTCAATTTCTTAAAAATTAGGTGAAATATATCAGTACTACCTGGGCAAGAAATTATTTACTTGCCCAGGTAGTAAAAGCTGGATGCGCAGGAAAATGTATCTTTTAAGATAACAAACCAGAACCCTATTTTTTTTAAGTTAAAAATATGAACTGTTTTTACATGTTTGCACTTCCATTTTAAGGGTCTGTATTACAAATGTTCAATGCACAAACGTGTGTATATCAATTTTTAAGATGCTGATGCTAAAATTGGTATGAAATGGTACGATGATGAAACTGGTGTTTCGGAAATTTAGTGATTCTGCCATGTTCCTTTTGTTAAAGTTTTCTCCCTTTGTCACTAAACATGAGAGGTCAGTTACATCAGAGGCATGCATACTGTTGTTGATTATAAACAAAATTTGGAGCAAAACTAGGTTTCCGATTTCTGGGCGTAGAGCATAACATAATTAAAGATGTGATATTACTCTTTCCTTGGTACTTCGTAACAATAATACAACTTCCATTAATTAACAATGACATGAAACACGACATGTGATGACTGTCTTTTTTTTCTTGTGTAGTAGGAAATTTTATTACAAACTTTTTTATTTTAAAATTTAGTTACCATGCACAGGCAATTAGATGTTTTATTTACCTGCCCAGACGAATGATTTACATGCTCTGGGCATCTCGGGCATGATATTTTTAAGCCTTGGATATTGTTATTTTTAAGAGAAAGAAAAGTACGTGGATCGACATGAATCCACATATTGTGGAAACTATGTTCTAAACAAACAAGATTTTTAAAATACAAGTAGAAATATATACTCGCTTCTTTTTTTTTTTTTTTTTTTTTGAAAATATTTGCTTAAAATGAGAGATCAACTTTTTATTCATTTATCTAGACTTATCTGTTTCCAGACTTCCTGCACTGTGTCTTCACAAGCTACAGCAATAATAACTGGAACTAATATATCTCATATTATCCGATAACTACTGGAAAGTGTGCTTCCAAACGTGAGGGTGGGTGTCAATTTTTGTATAGGGAAAAACTTCTTCAATCCTTCATAGAATTTATTTTGAAACCAAAATCATAAAAAAAGGAAAAAACAATCTTTTTCAATAGCTTTAGCAAAGACAAAACATTTGTGCAAAATTTTATACCATTGCTTTTTATAGTTTCTGAGAAAATGGTACATCAAGTTAGTCAATTTATAATGAAACATGTACATCTTTTAAAATACATCCTATAGTACCAAAACAATCGCTTAGATTTATTCAGTACAATAACTACTGCATGTGCATTTGTCAGGTTCTCAAAAAATATAGTAATTATCTGAAAAAATACTTTAAGAAATTATTGGAACAAATTTCAGATTTTCTTAGAAACGTGTCTTTGAAATTCTTCAAGTAACAGCTAACGGACACATAATCAAATTGTGCTTGTGATACACAAAGAACTACACAACCATAATTATATGTACATTGGCAGTTTTGCTGAATACTTCTTGAAAATCAAATTTCAGGAAATTTCTGCCAATAAGTTACTTGTATTTTTCCAGATAAAAGAAATGCTTATATTGTGGATCCAAATAGTTTTGCTTAATGCTACTAATATACTTAATACAGATGTGTTGAACTTTGACAAGGTAACTTTTTTGAAATAGTGCTCTGGAAGACAAAAATTATAAACTTTACATTTGCTTATCAAAATGAAGTTGTCCAAACACGTAACTAGATGGTACTAAAATTAGGAAAACTTGTTATGTCATTATTGTACGTTAATAATGTAGCAATGGCATAATTTTCTTGAAATCTTAATTTATTTGATGCAATCAGTGGATCAAGCAGCAATTCCCTGTATGTATGTTAAAACGTGTTTTATTGAGCCTTTGGTAATAATTAAAAAACACAGAAAAAAATTCAGTTTTTCTTGACCTTTTTATATATATTAGTGATCACGGATTGCATATAAAATACATTTTCACTAAAGGAATTATTTCATTATTAAAATTTTCATAGTCATAAGTTTGCAATGAATGAAAAATCTGATTCCTTAAATATGTCAATCGACATCTTTTGAAACGACGGCGATACTTCGTAATGGACCTTCAAACTAATCTTTCAAGTACAAGAATGATTTGTTCACAAGTACAGGAATCGTTCGGTTAACTATAAAGATACTATAACTTCAAGTGAAACTACGACAACAGTTTATAATTTCGATTATAGAAATGGTTTATCACTTCCAGTGAAATGACAGGGATGCTTTCATTAAACTGACGAATCTGTGTTGCTTACCCTTTCAAGTCGAAATTATTGCTACGCTAAATTTTACGCTGTAATTTCTTTTTCTTCTGTATTTTAAAAGATTATTAAACAAACTTGTTAACTCTGCAGTTATTTGAAAACTAACACACAAGTTCTTATTTAAATGCAGTGAAACTCTAAAAGAACGCACGACCTGGTTAGTTGGTGTACGTAAAGACGCGTTCGTTCGCACATCGCCGTAATGCTCCTCTCTGAGACTACGGACTACTCTAGTGACGTCACAAATCGGTGCGCGGGCCTGCTAAGCTATTAGGAGGTGATGGCTCTGGCCTTCGCATATCCACCAACACAGAGCGAAGTAGCTAGCTCCGCCGCTATACAGTATTTAATGCTGCGTACCACGTACTGAGAGAACTAATTGAAAGAGCGAGGGAATATGAACTTCCATTGTGCATGGCTTTTATCGATTATGAAAAAGCCTTTGATTCTGTGAAACCATCAGCAGTTACAATGGCTCTGAAATCCTGCGGTATTGAAGATGCGTACATTAATATTATTAATAACATCTATGAAAATGCAAGTGCAAAGATTAGGCTGTTTGAAAATACAACCCACATAAAAATTGGAAAAGGAGTGAGACAAGGTGACACCATATCTCCGAAGCTCTTTAATGCCCCATTGGAAAATGTTTTTCAATCACTGAACTGGGAAAACAAAGGGATAAAGATTAATGGAGATTATCTAACCCACCTTCGTTTTGCTGATCACGTAGTCGTTTTTGCAACTACCCCATCAGAGCTGCAGAGTATGATCCAGGAACTTGCTGACAAGAGTAAAGAAGTGGGATTAAAAATGAACTTTCCGAAGACAAAAGTGATGTTCAATGCTTTTACAAGAAATGAAGATTTATCGATTGATGGAGAAAAGCTGGAGATAACAGACACGTACGTTTATCTTGGACAGCAGATATCAAGTGAGGGTCACATTGATGAAGAAATTAATCGGTGTATAAAACTTGCCTTGAGAGCTTTTGGAAGAAACAGCATAATTTTCAAGAGCAATATGTCATTATGTCTTAAAAGAAAAGTGTTTGATCAATGCATTATTCCAGTGCTTACGTATGGTTCAGAGACGTGGTCCTTAACTAAAAGAGACATACAAAGCCTGCAGAAAACTCAAAGAAGCATGGAGAGGTGCATGCTTGGTGTAACCAGGAGAGATAAGAAGAGGAACTCGTGGATCCGAAAAATGGCAAGAGTGGAAGACGTCATGATCAGAGTTAAATCCCTGAAATTGCAATGGGCTGGACATACTGCCAGAAGAACAGACCATCGATGGACAGCCGAAATTTTAGATTGGATTCCAAGGGACAGGAAAAGACCCAGAAGAAGACCACATGGAAGATGGGTGGGTGAAATTCGAAAGTATGCTGGAGTGACATGGAGGAGACTGGCACAAGACAGACCGTTGTGGAGGAAACTTGGGGAGACCTTCGTCCAGCAGTGGATTGATAATGGTTGACAATGATAATGATGATTTGAATAGTTTACACGCTGTAAGAACATTGAATTTTTTATATGATGAAAATGCAGAAATAATTATAGAAAGGCTTTTTTGTTCTTGGAGAAATTATTAGAGTTAGCTCAAAAATTTTTGTATGATTTTTAACAAAAAACGATTCGGTAGAATTATACAATTCATAAATACCTACGTAAAATCAAATTGATGTCAATTGCAAAAATTCTTTTCTTTAAATTACATAATTTGGTAGTTTTATCATTGCTTAGATTATCATTAAGGTGGACGTCAAGTAATTTTGCTTCCTATACTTCCAATGGAAAACTTCTGTACTTTCTTTACCATAATGCGTTCCCAAGGATGAAAATTTGAACATCGATTAAAATAGCTTCATTTTATAACTTGGAATACTTCATATTTTCTAAAACATAACCATAATTATGCCTAGACCCGCGTGTTATTAGAGGTACGGCCTGCTCAAAACGCGAAATGACGCCGAAAAAGCGTCCCATTTTCTGTTTGAGTTATGACAGAAGTGGTTGTATGGTGGCTCTAGTTACACACACAAACATCACAATTCACGCCGTCGCCATATTGAGGTTTGTTTAGAATTTGCCGTTGAAACTTACATTTGTGAAGTCCAAAATGTTGCACCAAGTGATGTATAAGTAATATTTTCATTGAAATAAGTTAACGACATCGTTTTATCAGCTTTTTATTGTATGAATGACGTGAGAAATATTTATTCTTGTTGGGGATGCCCAGAAGTTCATTCTATCAACTTCTCGTATTTACAGATTGCCTAGTATCAATATCGAAGTATTTAATAAGAAAATTGCGTAGAATTTAAAATAAAGGACCTTTCCTGTTGTCTGCCAGCCACTATTTGACTTCCGAATAAGAACGCTTTCAATTAGTTCCCGATTTTAAAAGTAGAACACAGAGCCCTACACAACAGAAGCACAATGCTTCTCTATGCGTACCACCTATGTGCAGTAATCACGTTCTTTTGCCCGTTTGTCTGCGCTTGAAAGTAGAACACAAAACTTGTTGGGGCGCTCATAAGAGCATGTTGGATTCGTACCTATGTGAATTTATGTGGCGAAATATATTGAAAACTAATGACGATCCATTTCTGGAAATTATGAAAGATATCGTAGCGTATTGACCCCCCAAACAGATATTGGTATCTAACTTGTAGCTATTTGTTTTCTTATACTCTATAGTCTATATTTTTTTATTTTATATATTTCTTAAACAGTTTAAATTTTATTAAAAAGCGAATAAGTAGGTTTTTGCTATTTATAGTGTCATTTTATATACCAATAAAAAAAATTTCCAATAACATTTATTGTGAACTACTTTATCTCATGTTGGATGTGATCAGGTTTCATGTAAACAATGCGGATCGATACACTCAAAATCGGGAACTGCTTGAAAGCGTTCTTATTCGGAAGTCAAATAGTGTCATTTTATGTAACAATGAACAAAAATAACAGTGGCGGACAGATAACAGGAAAGTTCAAAAATAAATACAACTGACTAGTCTGAAGTATCGTAGTTGTGAAAAAAGAAATTAATAGAAGCCGTAAGGTAATAGGACGGTATGCTTTACGAACATAAATGCAGTGTATTTAGATCTTAGTGAAAGATATGGAATATGTAACTAGTAGAATAAACAGTACTTAACATATGAGAATGAAGCACAGAATGGTAGGCCTATGCCTTTATTTTTCAGTACTCTTTAAAATTTCAGTTAGAGAGCTCATTATTCATTTGGGAATTCTAAGTTTATGCACCCAATCACCCAAGGTATCTGGATTCATTTCGCTATTTCGAAAATTAATCCCCCCGCTTCCCAGAGGGCCATTTAAAAAATGCTCCATCGGTCACGGGTTGAAGGCCCCTGCTCTATAGGAAGTCCTGCGTTATTTGCAATAAGTGGCAGAGAACGGCTGATGTAAGTCTGAAACCAAGGAGGTTAGAATAATACTTCTGGAGATACCCTGAGTCTCTTAACCGTAAAGCCGCAAGTTGTGAGAATTTGACGTTGTTTACATGACACCTGTGGAATTTCAACTGTGTGTATTTTGGAATTGCGTGGCTTTTGGTTGCAGAAATCGTGTTAATATCAAACTGGAATTGATTATACTTCATACACGAGTGAAGTTTTCAATTTTAACGTCATGTTTTGTTTTGAATTCGCGCTAATGTTCGTGTATTTCAATTTAAAGTAAAAATGGGAAGGAGCCTCAAAATAATTGAAAGTTTTATAAATTCAGCATTTTCTCACACACCGCAAGCAAGCTACGATGCGAAATTGGAAACATTTGCGACGAAAGAAGGCGATTCGGCCAACACAAGAACAATAGCATTGAAACCCATCAGCTTCCCCACATTTTGACGACTGTCGGTTATCGGCTTTACGCAAAGTGGTACTGCTCCGTTAACAAGGGCATCTCCAGATATCTTATTCTAACCTCCTTGTCTGAAACGGACCGGGCCGGGCTTTCCATATTAAGGCCCGTTCAGATCTCTAGGTTTGCGCAGCTTGATAGTTCTCTCCGAACAGTGGACCGCGAAAATAAAAACACTTCCTGGGCCGTTTATGGTTGGCCAGTCCGGCACTGAGTCACACATAGGGTTTGTTCGATTCAAGACAATGTTGATTTCGGTTCTGAGCATACAATCCTTCGCAGAGCTCTTCTGTTATATTCTGTTATCTTAAGCTTACCGTGTCGTTTCTTGGAAGATTCAGCCTCAAACCTTTTTATTTGTATATCAAATCATCAACCGTCGACCGAGGGATCTTCAGTGCCGATGAAATGTAACATACGGAGCGATTGCTTATGTGGTATCCTGTTACCATTCCACGCTGGAAATCAGTTAGGTCTGTCGACCTTGGCATCTTGCTTTCACATAGTCATTCTATTGTCTTATTATAGCCCAACGCGAGTATTTGTACTTGAGTTTGTGACACGATGCTCGCGTAGGACCTATTTCACTATGAATAGAGGGTTATCCGAATATTAATGATAGGGCAGTGCACATTGTGTTACACGTTCTTGCGATTGTGTAGGATATTTTCTTACGTAAGTAGTACCACAAAGTGCGCGTTGTGCTAAAATCTAGTAGAAAATAAATCAAAAATTGCATGCTGGCCCCTAAAGTCTAGTCAGTGATTTCCCGCTGTGTAGGACTGATGTTGCTAAGCAAGAATAAAAAAACACGATTGTGATGATAGAGGGGTGTCGCTAGACTAAAAACATTGGAGGGGGAGACAGTTTAATTCCCAAATTTTCTCGGAAAAAAAATCGAGATGTGAGTGCAAGTAATAAAGTTTTACTGACATTCGACACCCCATTGTTCCAAAATTGTCTACTAAACTCTCCGCAGTTTGTGCTTTTCCTATTTCAAAGAAATTCAGTTGCAACAAGACGGAATGACTGCCAGAAATGATTAAACATATAAATGATTAAACATTCAGACTGATATGGGCAATATTTCTGCACGCCAATAAGTAGTGTCTCTCAGTATGGCGTCGGGCTGCCATGTTTTCTCACACAGCATGCCAGACGTCTCGGCATGGAGTTGTACAGGTTCCTAATGGTGTCTTGCGATAAGCCATCCCATGCAGCTTGAATCTTCTCACGCAGTTCCTGCAGATCGTGCGGTAGGGTGGGGTGTGGATAGCGCGTCCAATAGCATCCCATACATTTTCAATCGGCGATAGGTCTGGCGATGCTGCTGGCCATGGCAAAGTGTCAGTGCCTTGCAGGGGCTTTCGAGACAGCAGCAGTATGCGGACGAGCGTTGTCCTGTTGGAAAATAGCACCGGAGTGAGCGTTCAGAAAAGTTAGGGCCACTGATTGCAAAACCTCATTAACGTAACTTTGGGCTGTCAAATTGCCTGTAATGAACACCAAAGATGATCTGTCATCGTTGGCAATTGTACCCCACACCATGACACCAGGCCTTCTGGACGTGTGACGCTCGACAACAAACCGTTCATCTTGGTGCTGACTACGGTGCCTCCACACACGGATGCGTTGATCGTCTCCTCCAAGACGAAAGCGGGACTAGTCACTGAAGATCACCCGCTGCCATTCTGAATGACTCCTTGACAGTCTGGCACGACACCATTGCAGTCTTTGGCGACGATGCAATGGTGTTACGGGCAGTCGTCGTAACGGTCTCCGTGCGTGTAGTCCTACGTCGTGCAGCCGTCCGCCAATGTTGCTGGCACTAATCGGACGATGCGTAGAGGGCGACACAGCTCGCTGAATATCCGCAGTTGTGGCTGTTGGGTCACTCCGCGCATGTCGGACAACCCATCGGTCCTCTCTCTCCGTGGTTCGTCTAAATCTTCCAGAACCTTCCTGTCACTGCTGCGTGCCTTGTTCTGTCCCCTGCCACCACCAGCGTGCTATGGTGATATCCGCACGATTGATTTGGCGCGCAATTCGGCAATAAGATCATCCCGTTTCCCGGATCCCGACATTGCTGACCCTCTCGAACTCCTCCAACTGTTCGAATTGCTTCCGTACTTTTCTCCGAGACGTACTTCACTTGCAAAGGATGCAACCAACACAACATCATGAGTCAGAATGGAAAGCACATGTAACCGGACTACCTTATATAGCCAGTTGGGCACAGCGCTACGACTCCTCCTTGCTGGCGTCACATGCGCGGCCGAGCGTGATACTTGAATCACTTGCGTGTCTCACGATGTCAAACCTACTCACCAAGTTTCATTCCTGTCGGTTGCTTCCATCTGGATGCAACTATTTTTTTGACGATGAGTGTATTTCCATTGTGCAATAGCACTGCCTTCAGACTTCTAACTAAACTGTCTATAAAGATTCTCCGTTCTTCAGGTACGTGAGGAATGCCAATGTTCTCAGAGAGCCCATTTATATAGAAGCAATGGCAAAGAGCATCAATCACAGCAGAATATTGTGCATATGTTTCATATCTTTTTTCTGTACGTGGTCGATTTGCAGCTGGGATCCAATAAGTTTCACTCTTTCAAACGGGAAGTCAAAAGTCCTGCATTTTATTTTGTAAGCCCCAAGTCTCTTATTAAATCATCAAGTTCTTGTTGATTTGGGAAATGTGGCTAAGTACTGCAAGATGCACCTTGGAAGTCCACATCTTTGTCGTCCTCACAGTCTTCGTCATTCTGGACATTTTCCTCTACTGTCTCCACACTTTTCGGTTGTTGTGCAATCGGAAGCTCATCGCAATGTAGAACTGATGCAGTAGATGATGGTATGTTGGGATATGTAATGGGATTTCGGTCTCTAGACTTCTTGTACTTGGAAATATCCCCCATAAAAAAGAAACAGTCATTAAGATGACTCTTTGGTTCATTCCAAATTTGACGAATAGCAAATGGCACTGCTTTCGTTGCACCACGAAGCCAACCTTCCAAGGTTGACCAGCAACCACCGCAGCAAAAATGCGGTGCCCAAACCTTGTCTTTGTCTCCCATAGGCATTCCGAAGTAAGCTAGATATGCAATGGAAAGCTTAGACCTTGTGGTAATTTTCTGCTTGACTTACTTACTACCCACAAGCATAACAGAAAGACTCGGGGAGAGCTTACAACCTCTTGCCGTGGCTATGTTTTACCCTGTAACAAAGACGAATGACAGTAGTATTAATAAAAACACAACATTTAAGACAATCATGCAATGCATTGAGTATGATGCGCTTTCCAATATACCAGAAATCACTACTCAAGTTATGAGGATAATGGCTGTGGAACAAATCTCGCTCGTGTGTCCTGACCTTTGACCCCATTTCGATTATATTAAACAGAATTAGTTCAGTTTACCTCCGGAACAACATACTAAAGTTTTATCGCAATACAAGCATTTTTAGTCAATTTACGAGGATAATAGTTGTGGAATAAATCTCCCTACTGTGCCCTGGCCTGTGACCCTATTTCGATGATACTCAACAGTTTTGTTGCAATCGAAGCATTTTTACGTAAGTTATGACGTATAAGGGCTATGGAATGAATTCCGCTCCTATGTCGTGACCTTTGTCCCCCATTTCACTCATTTTCAATAGGTCGTCGTTTACCACATACTAAAATTTCAACGAAATCGAACCATTTTTACGAGAGTTATCGTGAGGAAAGACAGACGGACAGACAAATCTGGAGCATACACGCTTCTTCAACCTACGGTTGGAGAGATAAATAACTAAAAACGTTTCGATGATACAAGATAACTAAGACTGCAGTTGGAATCAGCCCCTCTGAATTGCGTAAGAGACATTAAAAAATCCATAAACAATTTTTTGTGTTACAGAGTGTGATACTTCGGGTTTAACAAAAGTTTAGAAATTTATTTTCTGAACTTAAACAAAAAGTTTATTTGGAGATTATTATTCTTATTATTCATATACAATCGATAGAGATCCCCCCCCCACCCGAAATGGCGTAGCGACGCCCCTGTGATGATGACAAGCATACGTAACTCCCCACTAAGTTTATTTAGATGGTTTTCATTGATTGTACTACGATTTATGTTTAGAACCGAGAATCAACATATCGAAATGCTTTAATATTTAGACAAAAATTCGTTCAGATTTGGAGAAAATCTATTGTTTCTGAAATTCATAGATACACTGGCGTGCAAAAATTAAGGACGAGACGGTTTTTCGAATGTAACGTCGTGCAGAAGTGCTCCACATCGACTCAAATCATACCATAAGATTCCCAAGATGTAAGAATATGGGATAAGTGAGCAAAACTGTCCAAGCAAGGAATCCAAAGGATACAAAGGCATTTTATTGAAAAGGTAGCTTCGAGCACAACTGGACAGAAACGTCCATGTGACAGGCGGATGCCAAGAAAAATCCAGTCTTTAGTAGGGGATATGATCACCCCTGACTGCGTTGCAGCATTTACAACGTCTGTCCATGCTGAGGACGAGCTTGTCAAGGAGCTGTTAAGGCATCGCTTCCCATTCCTCTTGTAGTGCC
Source organism: Macrothele yani (assembly GCA_039090855.1). NCBI lineage: Eukaryota > Metazoa > Arthropoda > Arachnida > Araneae > Macrothelidae > Macrothele > Macrothele yani. The sequence goes on from CM077011.1 coordinate 36,447,493, forward strand.
AATCGCAGCTGTGGAATCGTTGTTGGCGGCTGGTGACGTGCTGTCAAGCGTCTCCCGAGAAGGTCCGACACGTGTTCGATTGGATTTAGGTCCGGGAACCTTGCGGGCCAATCCATGCGTTGAATATCTTCACTCTCCAACAGCTCTGCGACAGCCACTGTACGATGAAGGGTAGCGTTGTCGTCCATGAAGAGGAACTCAGGACCCACAGACGCACGTGAGGCAGGAGAACCTCTGTACAATAGCGGACACCAGTGACTGAACCTGCTTGGAAGATGTGGAGGTCAGTATGGCTACCAAGCATGATACCGCCCCAAACGAGAACTCCGCCACCTCCAAACCGGTCCCTTTCGATGATGTTGGAGGTGTGATTGCGTGTTCCCTGCTCTCTCCAGATGTGTACGTCCAGAATCGTTCGTCAGACTAAATCGGCTCTCATCCGTAAAGAGAACTCGACCCCATTGCTGATGTGTCCAGTTCTTGTGTTCCTGGCACCACAGAAACCGCCGTCTCCGATGAGTAGGAGTTAATGGCACACACCGTACTGGTCGTCGCGCAAATAGACCACCTTTGTGCAGCCTCCTGGCCTCGGTAAAACGCGATAACGGACGTCCAGTTGTCTGTTGCATGTGCCTTGCGATTTCTCTCGCTATTTGCCGTCTCTCTCATCTCGCCTGTAGGCCAATGTACTGGTCGTCCCCTGCCGTGTTGCTCGTGGACGACCACTGCTAAACTCTCGGACAGTTGTTCCTGTCGTTTGAAATGCTCCCCAAGCTCGTGAAACGATGCTGTGAGCGATCCCGAACTCCTCGGCCACACTAGTCACACTTCGATCTTCTTCCAACTTCCCAATGACGCGACCTCGGGTAAAGTCATCCAGATGTCGTCTACTGGATTGCCTGTTGGCCATATCACACGGTGGCAGCAACTCGACGTCGTTCAAACCGATGTACACCGTGCAATAGCTTTCACCGTATTGCTTAGCGTCACCGCCCGTGTGCTTCACACCCTTCCGACTCTCGCTTCCCCCTCCTACGTTATGCTGCATATATGCGCATGCCCTACCGTACCGGACCCTAGTCTATCTCCTGAGCGATCTTTCGGTCCGTTCTGCCTTCTCGTTCCGCTGTTATGCTAATTTCTCCTCTTCGTCCTTAATTTTTGCACACCAGTGTATGTACGGATTATATAGGTATTTCAAAAGGTTATTGATAAATTTAAGGATCGTATAGAAGGGTCAGAATATAGCAACTTTCGAATAGGAACCCTTGTTCTCCGAAGTAATCCTGAGTCAATACAAGTCTTTGAATGAATGAACTACATTGTGGGCGTAATCATACTGTGCGAAGAGGCATTAGGTTACGTGTGCTTGTTATTCGTGCGCGCAGAAGCCAGTGTGTTATTTGCGTTGTTGAGTTGAAGGTAACTGGTGTCTTAGTGCTTTCGTCATCTCTTGCTATCCATTAAATGGAACGATACACTTATGCAGAACTCCGGGACATGCATTTCGTCTACGGCGCAGCCGTTGGAAATGCACGCGAACCTGAACGCATGTACCGGCAACAGTATCCGAACAGGTGACATTCAGTACATACGACGTTCCGAAACATTCACCGGCGAATCGGGGAAACTGGTTCACTGCGCGCAGATCTTGTTTACTAAAACTGGTGGACGGCACAGAAACACTTTTAGCCAGAATATTTGCAGCATGCGACGTAGTCCGGGAGATGCCTGGAGTATCTGAGATAGTGCGTCACAGTTTCCTTCGACGATGCAGTGCCTGCATTGCATGTGGTGGTCACCAATTCGAACATCTTTTGTAATGTTAATGAGTGCATGTAATCTTTATTTATTATATTTTGTGCAAATTAATATTATTTCATTGATATATTATCTGCAATGTAGTTCCTTACATTCTAAGTCTTATACTGACTCAGGAATACTTCGGAGAGCACGGGTTCCTATTCGAAAGTTGCTGTATTCCAACTCTTCTATACGCTCCTTAAGTTTGTCAATAACCTTTTGCAACATGTATGTTATACTTTATACTTTCGCCGAAATTGACTGCTTAGCAAACTGTCGTGTAATTGATCATATTTTCATGTAATCTGGTTGGACTTATTTTTTAAATGATCGTTTTCTGGACTAATGGGATTAACTTTACATGTACACTGCTGGCCACCCAAAATGCAACACCAAGAAGGAAGCATCCGATTGGCCTGAAATTCGCAGCATGCGTCGCCCGCGAAAGGACATGCAAACGATTAGCATTGCAGAGCATATGCAAATCATATGCACCCTGCACGCCACCGAGAAGCACTATAAGTAGGGTGCACAGAAGGCGGGGTGTAAGTAGTGGAAGTGTGTTGTGCTGCCGGACCTGTGCGTGGGAAGCTTCTTGATGCCTCGTCGCAGAATACGGCAGTCATTCCAGAACGTTTCGGAGTTCGACACAGGACGAATAGTGGCATATCGCGACTGCGGTTTATTGTACCGAGACATCGGCGCCTGTGTGAGACGACATCCAGCTACAGTGAAGCGAGTATGGATTCCGTGGGTGCAGGAGGGACGGACGGACCGTTCGGTGATGTGACGCGGCTGCCATCGCCGCAGCCGCGGCACACCACCGAACAGGAGGACAGGCATGTTCTGCGGCGGGCATTGACGGCTCGCACCACCACATCCCGAACGTTAGCGAAGGAAGTAGGGTGTGTTGCGCAACAACCTGTGTCAGCACGTACCGTTCGACGTCGTCTGCAGGAGCGGGTACTTGTCACACGGCGCCCATTGCTCCGATTACCATTGACGTTACACCACCGGCGAGTGCGGCGGCAGTGGGCGGTTGAACGCCGCATCTGTGCTACGGAATGGCACGATATTGTCTTCTCCGACGAATCCCGCTTCTGCCTGCAACACCACGATGGTCGGATCCGCGTGTGGCGTCACCGCGGCGAGAGACTGTATGACGCCTGTATTATGCATCGCCATACCGGTCCGTCGCCTGCCGTTTATGGTTTGGGGCGCAATTGGATATGACACCCGCACCCCTCTGGTACGCATCGCCGGTACACTCAACACCCACCGCTACATCTCAGACGTTTTGGAGCCTGTAGTCCTCCCTTACCTGCAGGACCTGCCAGCGACCACGTTTCAACAGGACAATGCGCGCCCGAACGTGGCACGCATCGTGCAACAATTCTGCACGGACCACCAGGTGTCACTGCTGCCCTGGCCCGCCTGTTCTCCCGATATGTCGCCCATCGAACACGTCTGGTCGCTGATCGGCAACCGAGTGGCCCGGCAAGCACCACCCGCGGCTACGCCTGATGAACTGTGGTAACGTGTGGAAGCAGCCTGGACCGACATACCCCAAGCCCACATCCAAAGCCTCTTTCGTTCGATGCCGCGGCGTGTAGCGGCCGTTATTGCCAGCCATGGGGGCCACACGAACTATTGATGTCTGCGTGTTCCACAAGTCGCACGGGCCTGTAAGCTCAATCGTTTCATCTTTGTATCTGTTGTTATGTGTCCAGTAAATCTGGCTTTGCTATCTCGTGTCCTTTCTTGGTGTTGCATTTTGGGTGACTAGCAGTGCATATATATATATATATATATATATATATATATATATATATATATATATATATATATATATATATCAATGTGACCGTCCCATTGATGAAGAAATAATTAATCGGCGTACAAAACTTGCCTGGAGAGCTTTTGGAAGAAACAGCATAATTTTCAAGAGCAATATGCCATTATGTCTTAAAAGAAAAGTGTTTGATCAATGCATCCTTCCATTGCTTACGTACCACGAGTATTGCAAATCTATTCCTGTTCTTTAAGGAATATAAATTCATTAAAAATCACTCCACTTGCTCCGATAACTACCTTTACACATTTAGATATATTGACGATCTGCTGTGTATAAATAATTCAGAAGTTATAGAGAGTGATTTTGATAATATTTATCCTAGCTCTCTTAACTTATGTAAAACCAACCACAGTAATCAGGAACTAGAGTTCCTAGACTTAAGCATTAAACTTAACAGAGGTAACCCATCTATTAGCTTCTTTGATAAAAGAGTTAATTTTCCTTTCAAAGTAATTAAATATCTATACTGGAATAATAACATATCAACCAAAGTAATTGAGAATGTACTAATTTCTCAGGTGCTTAGAATTTCAAGAATTTGCAGCAACAATTTGGACTTCACTTACCACATTAATATACTATTAGACAGTTTTCTAGAAAACAAAATTCCTACTTCTTTCATCAAAAGAACTTTAAGAAAAATTATTCTGAATAATAGAGTAAGGTTGGCAGATCTGCTTTAATTTTCTACACAATTAATAATGTGATTCTGACCAATGAAAGCCTTTTGGAAGTTGGCTAGAGGATGCATATTAACTACAAAAAGGAACCTTAGTGCTATGGATAAGAAGGTCCTATTAAAAATAAAAAACAAAATCATAAAAAAACTTAAAAATCTGTTTATAAAAGAAAATAAAAATAAATATAAAAGAAAACTAGTTATTCACTCACTAGAATAGCTATACTAAAAATAGTAAAACTAACATTAAAATTAATAGGATTCTGAATAGTCTACAGAAGCACTAAGGTGATTAGATACATGCAAAGATTATTAAATACACTACTTGTGTATTTCATAATATTTCTCATGTATTCTGGAGAGTTAATTCTGCTCTTTCTGATCAAACAGGTCCACAATCTTAATTATATTTTTTTCTCTAGTTAAAATCTCCGCGAGTAGGATTTTTTCAGTGTGTGGAGGCCTTCAGCCCCACCCACACTGCCCCCCAGCGACTAGGGAGTTTTTTTGTTTTTTTTTTTAGAATGAAGGTTTAACGACTACCGTGAGCAACTCAATGGGCTATAAGCAGTCGCCCATCCCTAATTTAGAGTCACTGGTTCCAGGGAAGGGAGAGAGCCAGTGCCGTAAGACAAACATAACATCCATGCCTCACGGGATTCGAACCCGGACCCAGTTCGGACAAATGATCAGAGGCCATCGCTTAAACCACTGCGCCACCGGGGCGGCAGACTAGGGAGTGGCAGGGGTGTTTGAAAGTTTGGGTTAAAAGGTCGGCCATGTTTCCTCAAGAGTGGAAGAAGTTAAGTTGCATAAGAGGTAAGCTCTCTTCATTGTCTTTAGGTTTTAGGTTTTCCAAGTTCAATGTTTGAACTTCTTGAACATTTTTTCTATTTTTTGCTTTAAGCATTTAGGCACTAGCGAGTCTATTAACTTTTTTGCGGATTTTAACTCTTTCTTTTCTTGGTAACTTTGTGCGTTTTTTAGGGAACTAAGGCTAAGCAGCCGGCCGTTTCATTGTTCTTGTAGTCTGCGATGTGTTTTCAATGTAGTTAAGGTCTTAATAACTACTTAATTATGCACTTAAAGCACTTCTGAAATACTTTGTACATATTGCAACTAATTGTTTATGTCACATAACCTTCACAAAGCATTTCTTTAGTTTATTATTGTCTTTATTTTATTCTCGTTTTTGTGTTGTCAGAAGTTGTGGAGTAGGGGGTTTTTATAATCCAGTTTTCTTTCAAGAATCTGTGCTTTAGAAAAAAATTAATATTTCCTTTTTTATTGCAATGTTTAAGAATTTCTAATACTTTTGTTTTGCTATTCAGGTTTAAATTCTCTCTCAGGCGAACTTGGCCTTTTGTTATTGCTGAAAATTATTTCTGATTCATTATGTCACTCTTACAACTTGAGTTTTCTATAATCATCTTCTTTCTGTTTAATAGTAACAGATGAAGAGCATGGGTCGGGCCAGGAAAGTTATGGATGCAAGCTATATTGTTAACTAAAGCTTGGTCATACAACTCTGCGGAGGTCATGACATATATATATATTTTACATTTTTTTTGTGGGCTTATTACTTGCATCTATGACTTTGCAGAAACCCATTTCCAAATCGGTCTTTGTGGAAGTGAGAAAATGCAGAGTATTTGCTGGTCCTTGATAAAGCCAAGGCTCAGTATTCTCGATACTTTCTACATTCAGTTGTTCTATTTTTTTCTCTTTTTACTCACACCGGTCAATACATAACCTTTTCTATGTTGTACTTGGTATGAGTCAAAAAAAAATTTTTTTTTTGCTTCAGTCTCTTCTTAATAGAATATATATATATCAGTGGTGCGTTCTAAGTTAGGATCTTTATTAGTAATAAACCTGTTACAGAGATAGTGAGTGAACCCTGACTTCTGATAACCATTGTAATTTTCCAAACCAGATATTCCAAAAACATATACCGCAGTGTTTTTAAGAGATCCTTCATTACAAGACGATGTTTTGTTGTTCTGCGGACTACTTGTTCGCAGCTGCTCAGCAACAATGTTCTCACCCGGTATCTACTAAAACAATTCCAGCAGGGGTATTGAATCTTCCGAATTCAACTCGGGAAACCGGTTTGACTCACCTTGGAAACCAGTTTGAGTGACCAGCCAATAACTGAGCCGATTTGATTCACTTCACTCTTACATCACCTAGATGTGTAGATTTTATTTTGATAGTACCGCAGATTTCATTTGAGTGAAATCTAGCTTTAGCGGCGTAGCCAGAAATTCGGTAGCATTGCGCCATCGGTGAAATCCTTCCAAAAAAATACTTTAAATTCGAAATACGAAATATTTGAAGTAATTTTAGTAAGGAAGTGTATGACCTCAGGTCTAAAACTGCTCTTGAAAAATTAGAAATTAGAAGATTTGAGTGAGTGAACTCAATAGGAAAGAAAATTAGAAGGACGTAGGGACACAGTCCGTCACGAATTGTTCAATCTCAAATCCGTGTAAGAACACAACAGATATTTGAAGCAACCGCGTCATCAAAGTAGAGGGGTGGGACAAAACACCCAGCCAGGAGGGATCAAACGCTCAAGGCACCGCAAAAGCCAGCTTCCGCCAACACTTCCGCGGGGGGGGGGCAAGAGACTCATGAAAACCACGGAGTAGCAATTAGTGCTTATTGGCACACATTTTTAACACCCACCTGAATGTTCGCAATACCTACACTATCCGATCCACTCCTCCAACTGATCCAAGGCCTCCAACACAATAATCAGTACTGGACAGTGTTGCTCTTCCCTACGTTCCCGGGCCGGGGGAGGGGGTGGTAATGGCCGCCGCCTTAGTTCTAGGATGCTTAAGGACTGCGCTGGGGTCATTGTCAACTGCACCCCTAACAAGTTCATTAGGGTGAGCACCCGATTTTCTGAAGAACTTGTCGAGTCTGATGGTAAACCCACTTACGTTCTCAACTCCAAGTCTATCCTTAAGGTTCCGAAGGGGGTTCCACGGCAGAGCCACGGTGGTCATTCGAAGTGCTCTGCTGTACATCCTCTGGAACTTACTAGCACCTACCCCGATGGGGTTGGCGTCGGTGAGCACTAGCCTCACGACCGTCTTGTACAGCAATACTGTCTGTCGTGTTGCCATGAAGCTTCTCCTGTGGAGTAATGGAACTAGCTGCCCAAGACATTGTCTAGCTTGTTGTACCAAATTCAAATACGGACGCAATCTTTAAGAGCGGAAAAAATACCCTCCACAGGATGGGGTGGGGTGATCAAACCGGTAAAGTGAAATTCACAAGCCTATCCACTGCGTTAATCGAGCATATATCGTGATTCATCGGACCAGCACACCTGCTTCTAATCTCCTATCGTCCCAGACGCATGCCTTTGGCACCAGAAGAGGCGTTAACGTCTGTTGTATTGTGTTATTGTTGGTTGTGGGGGTGAATTCCCTTGCTTGTACGAAACGTTTTACTACATGTGGTGGTGTTGATTCCATTCACATGTTATTCTCTGTGGTAGCGTTGGCCAACATATTTGGCACTTGTTATGACCAGCCGTTCCTCATCATCGCAGATAGGTGCAAATTAGCATAAGCATTGTTCCAATTAAAAATGCAGGAAGTTGAAATAAATGGTTTTTAATAAAACCAGACGAACACACAAAGACGATACAACACATAAACTGAAAACATTTAACATTACATCATAATGCGTCCTTCGTTCACAAAAAAAGAGAGCAAATGCCCAGACGCGCAAGTAACATTCGACTCCCCGCGTCCTTCCAAGAAAAAAAGCCACTCCCCTGTTCTTATCGCTTATTCGTTTCACTTCGGCCCTCGTTTGCACGTGTCCGCAGAAAATATCAACCTCCCGCTGCTGGGGGCTTACACACAGAACACATAGTTCTTTCCCTCGCTCTTCTTCTTTTTTCTTTTTCGATGGCTGTTCGCATCACCACAACGTCGATGCTGTCGTTATTACAGGCGTCTGCTGTAGTAGCCCATCGGTGCCAGCGTAAGACGCATAGTAGCGCCATATATTGCTTCTGTTTGACCCATACTATATTGGAGGCCGCGAATGACCTAGTAGTCAACGTTCGTGACTGCCGCGGAGAAACCTCAGATTCGATCGCAGGCAGGTACGAACGGTCGAACTACATCCGCCGTGCGTCTGATGGGCACGTTAAGCCATCGGACCCGGGTACTATCCCCGATTATAAATAAGGGCGTCTTCCTCCCTCTTTCTACCTCGCTTCCGTGTGACTTTTCTGTCGGACACTCTACCCCAAATCTCTTAGCTTCCTACTTCTAAGGGTTGTTTAAGACCTGGAGTCAGACATTCCCATCCTAAAATCCTCTACAGTCTACATATGATCTGATTTGATCATACTATATTGGGCCGTCAACTGCGAAACTGTACTTCGCCGATTGTCCTCTACAAGGCGATGTACCCGTTCTTGACCTCTGGAATCACCTTTCGCCGCCCTTAACGTGTCACTGGTTGGTTGTTCAGCAATGTTGGCACCATTTTCGGCACGCTTTAATATTTTGCTTATTAATGTGTTACCAAAAATCAGAAACTGTGCGCAAAATGCTCCCCATATCCGAGGCAAAAGGAAGTTTTCAAATCGAACAATTAGAGGCAGAGATGTAGCATTCCTGCTATGGGGTGTAAAGAATCCTTTCCCTAGGGATAATGCTTCTCGTTATTTAAAAAGAAAATAGGCTCAAAATATTGCTCTTAGTGAAGGATATTTTGCAGAGATACTCTTCTAAATAGAAATCTACACTGACGACCTTCTCCTAGCTACTGAACTGTGAATTAGCCTCCCCGGTGGCGCATTGGTCTTAGCGCTGGTTTCTGACCGTTCGACCGTGATAGGTCCGGGTTTTAATTCCAGACGCATGCATGTTGTACAGTATTTGTCTTACGGCACTGGCTCTCTCCCTTCCCTGGAACCAATGGCCCTAAATTAGGGACGGGTGACTGCTTATAGTCCATTGAGTTGCTCACTGTGATCGTTAAACCTCCAAACAAACTAAAAAAAACTGTGAATCATAAGAAGGTAGTAAAAATGAACAAAATATTCTTTGCAGCGAGAGCTATGAAGTGAAAAAGCTTTTTCAAATGCTACTTCTAGAAGCAGAGGTGCCTCCCCGGTGGCGCAGTGGTCTGAGCGATGGCTTCTGATTATTCGTTCAAGATGGGTCCGGGTTCGAATTCCGGTGAGGCATGGATGTTGTGTTTGTCTTACGGCGCTGGCTCTCTCCCTTCCCTGGAACCAGTGACGCTAAATTAGGGACGGTCGACTGCTTGTAGTCCATTGAGTTGCTCACTGTGATCGTTAAACCTCCAAACAAACTAAAAAACCAACTGTGAATTATAAGAAGGTAGTAAAAATAAATAAAATATTCTTTGCAGCGAGAGCTATGTGGTGAAAAAGCTTTTTCAAATGCTACTTCTAGAAACAGAGGTGCCTCCCCGGTGGCACAGTGGTCTGAGCGATGGCTTCTGATTATTCTTTCAAGATGGGTTCCGGTTCGAATCCCGGTGAGGCATGGATGTTGTGTTTGTCTTACGGCGCTGGCTCTCTCCTTCCCTGGAACCAGTGACGCTAAATTAGGGACGGTCGACTGATTGTAGCACACTGAGGTGCTCACAGTGGTCGTTAAACCTCCAATAAAAAAAAACGATGAAGAAATAGCAAGAAAAGTTTTTACTTGCATCCCCTACGGGGAAAACCGTGCGTTGCTTCAAAAGGATAATGTCAGCAATCTTTTCCTTATCAAATGTCATACAGTACGAAAAGAAGTTCTTCAATGCGATTTTTTGAATCGGAGATATACAATCGCAAGCAAACAGGATTACGCCCTAACGCCACCTAGCATCGGAACTGTACATTATAAACAACAACAACACAACTGCATAAGCAAAATGTTCAACAAAGTTTTTTTTTTTTATTGGAGGTTTAACGACCACCGTGAGCAACTCAATGGGCTATAAGTAGTCTCCCATCCCTAATTTAGGGCCACTGACTCCAGGGAAGGGAGAGAGCCAGAGCCGTAAGACAAACACAACATCCATGCCTCACCGGAATTCGAACCCGGACCCCTTTCGGACGAATGATCAGAAGCCATCGCTTAGACCAGTGCGCCACGGGGCGGCTCAATGAAGTTAGTGGCATCTAATGTTTTTTTTTTTTTTTTTTTTTTTTCAAATCGGACTTTTAGAAACAAAGATGTCAAGAAAAATGGACTATATATATTTACGCCCTTTGTGGGTAAATTTTGTATTATTTTGTGAAGGAAACGCATATAACATATTTTTATGGAGAGCAGTAGCTGACAGAAAAAAAAGTGCAGATACATCGGAAAATAATATAAGATGAGCCCCTGTACGGCCAAATTGCGTCTTACGAAAAATAGAAGTTTGGGACAAAATATTCTTCGCTAATTTTTTGCGACGCAAAAAGAATTTTTCAAATCCGACTTCTAGAAGCAGGGTTACCGAGAAAAATGAAACTTACGTTTACGGACCCTAGCGGGAAAATCGTACATTATTTGAACAAGAAACCTTAGGGAAAATGGTCTTCGTTGTAAGATATGTCGGAGGAAGGAAAGAACTGCTTCATTCGGATTTTTGGAAAGAGTGGTACGGAATAAAACATTTTTGAAAACGCCGCCCCGGTGGAGCAGTTGTCTAAGCACTGGCTTCTGACCATTTGTCCGAGATGGGTCCGGGTTCGAATCCCGTCAGGCATGGATGTTATCTTTGTCTTACGGCACCGGCTCTCTCTCTCTCTCTCCCTCTTCCCTGGAACCAGTGGGAACAGGGGACTACTTATAGCCCATCAAGTTGCTCACAATGGTCGTTAAACCCCCTAACAAGCAAAAAATCGATAACATCTGCATCTTCGCCCATGGTGGGGATGTTATGCAGTAGGGCATGACAAAAATCATCGTTCGAACAGCTCAGGCTAGACAAAAATCATCGTTCGAACAGCTCAGGCTTGACAAAAATCATCGTTCGAACAGCTCAGGCTTGACAAAAATCATCGTTCGAACAGCTCAGGCTTTAAATTAAGTGCAAGAAGAATTTCTTAAATCGGACTAATAGGCGCAGAAGTATGGTGTACATAGGCTGACGGAAAGAGATTTAGAGATGAATACGGACCCGGGCTATGACAAAAAGCCCGGAAACAGATCCGGGCCTGGGCGGACTCTTATATCAAATCTTTGACTAAAACCCGGGTCCGTAAGGGCCCGGCCTCAAGTTAATCCTCCCTTTCACCTTTTTAATTAATTTTTTAACACTGCTAACCGAATTAACTAACGCAATGGGAAACGCGCAACTGAACAACTGCCATAATGTCTCTTTTGTTCTTTGCCTGAAATTCGTAACTATTGTTTATTGCGTGTTCTTCTTTCTCCCCCTACTCCCTCTCTTTGATATTAATTCTTCCTCTCTCTCTCTTTTAGGGAAAGGGTCTACAGTAACGGGAAGCATTAATATCTGATGATGAAAATATAAATAGGTTAAAACAATAATATGCTTCATTCTTTTTTCTTTATTCACCTATATAAAATTTACACATATGTTCAAATCCGGAGCGGACCCGAGCTCCGTGCTCATCTCTAACAGTGATAACCGTAGTACGCCCTTTTTGATTCCGGAAAAGAACTTGCTAAAACGTCTAGAAGATCTTCATTTTTGAATTACTGCTGATGATGAATTTTAAAATGACTTTTACATTTAATTTGGTGGTCGTTATCAAAAGACTGATTCATTAGCACTAAAAATTTGTTGCTGCTACTCGTATTTCTTTTTAAGTAAAGTTCGTTTCATAATGAAATTCCATAGTTTTATAATTGAAGACAGTCCCAAAACAGGTCTTGCATTGTATCACATGTGATAAAAGAAATGATTAAATTGTCGTACTAAAAGTTTTTCTTTATTATTTTCAGTTCATATTCGAACCTGTGAAGATGCTTCAAGTGAAAGGAAAGGGAAGAGGTACAGATTTGTTTTATTCTAATTCGCCAAAAGTGTGATTTATGGTTAATTTATGATTGAACTTTCAGATAAGCATTATACACGTGTTATTATCTCAGAAGTCCTGTGTTCCCATTCAGTTTGGGTAAATAAATGTTAAGAAAATCGTAATTCGTACAATTTGATATCGCTTTATCGCGGCTGCTTCTGCATATATGCTACATATGACTAACATATTAACATTTCTCATCCGTGCGGTATTCAAAGTATATTAGGTGTACAAATAAGTTTGAAAGCGTTTTTTTTGTGTGACGTATACCGCTAATTTACAAATCCGACATTCCTTCGCGTTGTTGGCATGTGACCGTAACTGGTCCAGAGTATAAAATGAGACACAGAAGTTTGCCCAACAGTCAAACGCACTTGCACATCAGTAGGTGAAAGATGGCAAGCGATACTGCATTTATTCGACACTGCATTCATTACGAATTTCATCAAGGAAAAAGTGCTGCAAAAGCATGTGCATCGATCTGTTTTGTTTTGGGGAGAATATTGTATCGAAAAGCACGTGTGAGTTTCGGTTTTGACGGTTTAAAGCAGGCGATTTTGATGTTAGCGATCGAGAACGTAGCGGCGCCCCGCAGAAAGTTGCACATGAGGAACTGCAAGCATTGCTGGATGAAGATTCGTCGCAAACGCAAAAAGAACTATAGCTGAACAACTGGGGGTGACTCAACAAACCATTTAATCGTTTACACGCAATTGAAAGATTCAGGAGGAAGGAAAACAGTTTTGGAATATGGGTGCCACATGACCTGAGCCAGAAGAACAAAGATGGGCGTGTCATGAAGTATTTGAATCTATTGAATAAACAACACAGAAAGTCTTTCTTGTGGAAAATCATTACGGTGATGAAAAGTGGATATGGTACGACAATCCCAATCGCAAAAAACACTGGGTACACCCCGGTGAAACAACGACTTCGACACCGAAACTCAATATTCACTCCAAGAAAGCTCTGCTATGCATCTGGTGGGATATGAAGGGTGTACTCTATTATGAACTATTGAAACAGGGTCAAACTGTTACTACTTTTCGCTACAAGCAACAATTGCTGCGATTGAAGCAGGAAATCTGTCAGAAACGTCCGTTCACAGGCAAAGGATTGCGTCTCGTGAAATTACTACATGACAACGCTAGTCCGCATGTAGCGAAATCGGTCAAGGAAACGTTATTGACGCTTGGCTGGGAAGTTTTGGAGCACCCGGCGTATAGTCCCGACATAGCCCCTTCAGACTATCTTTTGTTCCGATCGATGCAACATGGTTTGTCAGCTGTACGGTTCCGGACATGTGACGAAGTGCAAAAATGGGTTGACGACTTCATCGCGTCACACGACGAAGTGTTCTTCATGGCTGGAATCCGTCAGCTGCCCGACCGATGGCAGAAGGTGATAGATAATGACGGCGCATATTTTGATTCGTAAAGGTATTGTTGTTTTCTCTCAAATTACATGCTGCGTTGTCTTAAAACGCTTTAAAACATATTTGTACAGCTAATAATTGTTGGTGTTGAATCGAGAGTGTTGCGCTGACTAAATGAACGATAGTTCCTCGTAAGCACATTTATCCCTGAATCGGAGCTTAAAAGAATTTAAAATCCCGTGCTCATTGTTTTGGAAGAAATTATATCCTCCATGCTTTTTTGGATGCTTCTGTTTTGCTTTTTATTGAACACGTGGTCCAGATAATTCTTCTCTAATTGAAGCACGGAACAAAGCTGAGTATGCATGTACAAGATACGCTTATTCGTTTCCATAAATAATTTGGATCTAAGATATACACAGCGCCATACCACTGTTATCCGGACAACCCCTGTCCTACCAAGGCTGAACCGGATGAAGAACAGGCTATAACATCAATCTTGGAGACAATAGACTTTTGGTGATAGGCGTGAAACTCGATTTCTGCCGTTAGATGGCACTGCGTCCCAAGGTATAAAAAATGGAGTTTCCGCCTTGTTTGAATGGCTGAAATGTGTTTGTTAAAAAAATCCACTACAATTTTAAAACAATTCGTTGTTTTTACAACAAAATATAATCCATTTTCAATACGGTTTACTGCTATTTCCAGATGTGCTCGTCTTCAAACGAGAAAAATGTAGGAATATCATTTCATGAGCTCCTATGATATCAGGCCTGAAGAAACTGTTGTTGAAATTAATATCTCGGCAGGATTTTCAACCAAATGACGAGTCGTAATCTAGTGTTTGTGGTAAGCCTTTTCATTTTGATAATTGCATACCTAACGTAGGGTACAAGCAACTGAAGGAAGAGGCTGTATCATCTATATATTTCCAGGTTATCAACATTATATAGAAAGTGCCTCCTACAAAAAATAGCAGAGGTGCTCTTGAGTGAAGAATTTTTTTTTTTTTTTTTTTGATTGGAGGTTTAACGACCACCGTGAGCAACTCAATGGGCTATAAGCAGTCGCCCGTCCCTAATTTAGGGTCACTGGTTCCAGGGAAGGGAGAGATCCAGTGCCGTAAGACAAACACAACATCCATGCCTCACCGGGATTCAAACCCGGACCCCTTACAGACGAGTGATCAGAGCCCACTGCGCCACCGGGGCGGCAGTGAAGAAATGATGCTGCACACTAACTGTACTAGTACAAAAAGAAAAACAACGAGTATAGCATACATGGATAATATAAAATTATTAGTTTATTTTTTTATAAATGGTGTCAGGAATGACTAATGATAGATTTTGTCACGTATCATTTCATCAGTAGCCATGTTGGGCTTAACTAGCCATGAAAATGCGTTATGTAGAAAAAGTAGCCAGTTCGCGTATTTTAGTCTGTAAAACTATGTAATAGTTTTATGACCTATTAAAAAGTGGCAGAGCGGTCTAAGCGATGACTTCTAATCATTCCTCCAAGATTGGTTCTGGTTCGAATCCCGGTCGGGCATAGATGTTGTTTTTGTCTTACGGCTCTGGCTCTCCCCCTTTCTTGAAGTCAGTGACTCTAAATTAGGGACGAGCAACTGCTTATAGCTCATTAAGTTGCTCACTGTGGTCGTCAAACCTCCAATCCAAAAATAATGACCTATTAAACGAGAACTGAGATTTACATATAAATTAAATCATCTCCTGTAGAAAAATTCCCTCTCTCAAATGATGCGAGTTTAGAATGTAAATAAAATCCACCAGTTCGAACGATGTAAATATGATGACATAAAAACAACGTGCTTATTTCTGAGTCACACGTCAATAGATGGCGCTGCGTCCCGACTCCTAACTTTTGTCCTGGCTGTTTTCGCTTAATGTTACAGCCTTGGTCCTACTCATGCCCTACGTCACAGATCAGACTACCAGGGATTTATTTGGGCCGGACGAGATCACCGGAGCACTGCTCCTGTACTTCTTAATTTCTGGTGAATAATTAAACATAGGTCAAAGCCTGTCAATAATGACAGGGTGAAATAAGATATGTAGAGTGCTTTTTAATAACCAGGTATTCTTTTTGTTTGTGATGTCCAAATGTGAAAGAATGTTTCATGAACATCAATAATACACTGGCGTGCAAAAATTAAGGACGAGACGGTTTTTCGAATGTAACGTCGTGCAGAAGTGATCCACATCGATTCAAATCATACCATAAGATCCCCAAGATGTACGAATATGGGACAAGTGAGCAAAACCGTCCAAACAAGGAATCCAAAGCATACAAAGGCACTTTATTGAAAATGTAGCTTCGAGCACAACTGGACAGAAGACAGAAACGTCCATGTGACAGGCGGCTGCCAAGAAAAATCCAGTCTTTAGTAGGGAATATGATCACCCCTGACTGCGTTGCGGGATTTACAATGTCTGTCCATGCTGAGGACGAGGTTGTCAAAGAGCTGTTGAGGCATCGCTGCCCATTCCTATTGTAACGCCACTCGCAGCTGCAGAATCGTTGCTGGCGGCTGGTGACGTGCTGTCAAGCGTCTCCCGAGAAGGTCCCACATGTGTTCGATTGGATTTAGGTCCAGGGACCTTGCGGGCCAATCCATGCGTTGAATATCTTCACTCTCCAACATCTCTGCGACAGCCACTGTACGATGAGGTGTAGCGTTGCCGTCCATGAAGAGGAACTCAAGACCCACAGCACCTCTAAACAGACGCACGTGAGGCAGGAGAACCTCGGTACAATAGCGGACACCAGTGACTGTACCTCCTTGGAAGATGTGGAGGTCAGTACGGCTACCAAGCATGATACCGCCCCAAACGAGAACTCCGCCACCTCCAAACCAGTCCCTTTCGATGATGTTGGAGGTGTGATTGCGTGTTCCCTGCTCTCTCCAGATGTGTATACGTCCAGAATCGCTCGTCAGACTAAATCGGCTCTCATCCGTAAAGAGAACTCGACCCCATTGCTGATGTGTCCAGTTCTTGTGTTCCTGGTACCACAGAAACCGCCGTCTCCGATGAGTAGGCGTTAATGGCACGCACCGTACTGGTCGTCGTGCAAATAGACCACCCTTGTGCAGCCACCTGGCCACGGTAAAACGCGATAACGGACGTCCAGTTGTCTGGTGTATGTGCCTTGCGATTTCTCCCGCTGTCTGCCGTCTGTCTCTTCTCGCCTGTAGGACAATACACCGGTCGTCCGCCACCGTGGTTGCTCGTGGACGACCACTGCTAAACTCTCGGACAGCTGTTCTTGTCGTTTGAAATGCTCTCCAAGCTCGTGAAACGATGTTGTGACCGTTCTCGAACTCCTCGGCCACACTAGTCACACTTCGACCTTCTTCCAATTTCCCAATGACGCGACCTCGGGTAAAGTCATCCAGATGTCGTCTACTGGATTGCCTGTTGGCCATATCACACGGTGGCAGCAACTCGACGTCGTTCAAACTGATGTATACCGTGCAATAGCTTTCACCAAATTGCTGAGCGTACACCGCCCGTGTTCTTTATACCCTTCCGACACTTCCCCCTACGTCATGCTGCATATATGCGCATGCCCTACTGTACCGAACCCTAATCTATCTCCTGAGTGGTCTTTCGGTCCGTTCTGCCTGCTCGTTCTGTAACGTATACTCTAGATTCAGTTTCCTTTTGATTTTATTATCTCTTGTTATTTTATTTTCCTATGCAAATTATCTTCTCACTTAACGAGATGTTATTTCTCCCGCTGAATTATGTGTGGCAACGAGTGTAAGTCATGACGTGGTGGTATGCAGTATATATAGGCGCGCTCAACTATACCAAGCAGCTTCATTTTATATGTGATAGGTTCTTCCATTATTATTGTTATGTGATTTATCTACGTTTCTACGATAGTACGAAAGTTCGAGCTATCAGTAGTTGTGTTTCTGGAGTGTGTATTTGAGTAACACCAGGAGCTCCCCAATAAAAGGTTAAAAGTGAGTACGTTTTCTTAGTTAATTTTATTGTCAGACCTCTGTCTGGCCGTTTAGTCTATTTCATTGAGTGTCTACGTTAAGTTCATGGTATATTGTGTTTACCGCTCTAATAAGGAGCCTTCAAGGTACTAATGTACTAAAACCGAAGTTATATTACTGAAATTCAAGATAATGAGGAACGCTGAGTAAAAGGAAGTTCCATATTCAATGAACTTATTGCACGTGCGTGTCTTACCTAAACAAACTCTAACGCTTTGAAGATTAGGCATACTTTAGCTACGTCAAGTAACCTTCCAATAACCCTAACGTGACTTAACGTAAGCTTCCCTGCACTACACGTCCAGCGGAGAACTTTATTCATTGTAGTTCCGCTATTATGCTAATTTATCTTCTTCGTCCTTAATTTTTGCACACCAGTGTAGTTGTCTAACAAACTGGTTAGTTTTTGGACCTTTCTGTACTGCCCTGACTGTTCCGAACAATTATGCGCTGAATTATATAGTGACGTCATCTAGTGGGAAAACAAAAAAGCGCTCTTTCCACTGCACCACCAAAGTGTTGTAGAACAAAGGGAGATGCTAAGTTCACAAGGCTTAGATACCATGATGACGTCACAGATTTAGTGAGTTGCACCTGTGCGATAAAAGATATCGAAAAACGATATACAACCATTCGATAAGGTCTTCATCAGATGGTGGAACGGGACTCACATTAGCGATTTCTAAGTTTGTCTGAAAGTTATGGAGGTTTTTAAATGACCTTTTCCAGAAACTTTTGAAGGAATACAATAATGATATAGATGGCTTCATTTCTGGTTGTTTAGAATTGGAGGAACAGCACGGAAAATTGCTGAAAGGCTTGAATCTATTGGGTATTCGTTCTCTATCCGTTGCAGCAGATGTTTCCGTTTTCGGAAATGTTTAAGTAAAGAAACAAAGCTAAACATCACTAATTAATTTTTACTGTGTTGTTACGGATTTTTATTATGCAGTAATTACTAACCACTTCACTAATGATAATGTTAACAATGAGGTTATTTCACGCTAAATCGTATCAGACAGTTGGGAAAGGTTTTTAGATCATCTCATGCGGCAACATCTACCGGTCGTTACGACAAGTCAAAACGCGAATAACTAAGCTTATTTAATCCGTCAGGAGTTTTACGTTCCCAAAATACAGTTTCACACCCAGAGCTCCCAGATTGGTGGCAAAGTTCATAAATTTTATTTCTTTGTGTTTTTTTCTTCTTATTTTTTAGATTGGAGGTTAAAATTAAGCAGTACATAACACAGAAGAGTCAGAGCTCGAAATTTTCCAATAAAAGTTTTAAATTAATACAATGGTATGTTCATATTATGAACAAACCATTGTATTATATTTTCATATTCTTAATTTATAGGTTTTTATTGATACTTTGATGTGCTATCTTTGAGCAGTTTTAGGAAACAAATTTCTCTGTTGATTTGATTTCGATAAAACGCCATTATTATGCGCGAAAATGTTAATTTTATTTCTTTTGGTCTTATTTAATTTAAATTTCGTTACATATTTCTTTTCTGAGTTGGCTTTTGTCAACAGATGATCGTTTGTTAAAGCAACATATTTTTCTAATTGCAAAACTTTGAAAATTTAAAAGTTAGGCTGAAAAGGGCCCCCAAAATTATCGGACCCAGGGACCCCGATTGTGTTAAGATGTCTTTGTTAACACCTTTTCAATTGGCTCCGGTTTTCATCAACTTTGTTCAAACTATGAAGAAAAAATTACGATTTTTTTATCTTAATAAAATATGATTTTAAAAATCATTTGCTATAGACTTAGTGGAATAAAACTAAACCTATAGCAAATAATTTTTAAAAACATATTTTATTGATACACTGCTTGACAATTGCTAAGGACGGATCATAAACGGCTATATAGCGCATAAAAAAGTAAGTGTGGTTGGATGCCAAGTGAAATAAAATAATGTCAGAATGCCAGGACAGTACAAGAAAGACAATTTATTGTGCTCTGAAATCCAGAAGGCTTTGGAACGTGTTTAAGGGACAAACAGGCCATTTTGTGCAGAATACGTAAACGTGAAAAACATGCAATCGCCGTCCGCAGGCGTTCCGGCGTAAGATGTCAATACGGGATATGGCCACCATGGAGGGCGATGCAAGATTCCACACGTCGTGTCATGCTTTGCACAACATTATCAAGCAGCTGTTGGGGTAATTTATCCCATTCCTCTGTCAGTGCACGGATGAGGGTGTCCTTGTTTATTGGAGGGCATTGGCGACCAGCAAGACTCCTCCCCAAAGCATCCCACACATTTTCAATGGGATTCAGATCTGGAGAACGTGCTGGCCATACGAGGCGTTGAATATCCTCGCTCTCAATACACTCCTGGACAGCGACTGTTCGATGACATGTTGCGTTGTCGTCCATGAAAATGAATCTATTACCGACAGCACCACGGAACATGCAAACATGAGGTAGCAGAACATCATTAATGTATCGTTGGCCAGTCATAGTCCCAGTTGGAAGCACATAGAGGGACGTACGGCCATTGATCATGATGCCAGCCCATACCATGACACTACATGTCGGATATCGGTCCCTTTCCTGTATGTCTGCTGGACAATATGCAGTACCACTATTACGCCAGATCAGTTGTCGTCGACAATCAGACGATAGACTGTATCTGCTCTCATCTGAGAAGAGGACAGCAGACCAGTCGTTATCAGTCCAATTGCGATGTTGATGGCACCATTGCAAACGGGTGGTACGGTGACGTCTGGACAATGAGATGCACACAACAGGACAGCGGGCGTATAGTCCTCCTTCATGCAAATGTCTGGCGACAGTTTTTCGGGAGATCCGCTTGCCAGTAGCAGCCATAAACTGATTTTCTACTTCACTAGCTGTGCTGCGCCGGTGTCTTTTTGTTGATAGCACTATGTACCGATCTTCTGCAGGTGTCGTACTGCGAACACGACCTCCCCCGTGACGTTTGCTACACTCTCCATTTGTTTGAAATGATTTCCAAAGCCTTGAAACAACACTGTGGCTGACGTCGAACTCCCTGGCAACATCTGTTATTTTTCGCCCTTTTTCAATCTTGGCAATAATACGGCCACGCGTAAAATCATCTAGGGGATGTCTGGGAGACATACTGAAAGTTGCAAGTTCGTCAATTGATTCTTTCCCTTTCAACTTTGCGTTTGAACAACAACGGTCAATACGCGTCAAATCCTTTATATCTCTTATCAGCGCTATAACGTCACGAACAAGTTCGACAATCCAAAATTTGCATACGCACAACACGTCTTACTGTATCCCGCACTTATGCTAATTTCCACATTTTCCTGCCTTCCATTTTATGGTTGCTATCGTTGCTATTGTCATCCGTCCTTAGCAATTGTCCGGCAGTGTATCTATGTAATTTACAATGTTGTTCATTTTATTAATAAACAGTTGGTCTGCATGCAGTAATGTTAATTATCGAATTACTATTCTCGTTAACAAAAGCAACGTAACTCAGAAAATTTCCGAAGTTATTTAATTTTCAGTTCACACCCCATTCAAGAGAACGTATGTTGCCATCTATGGTATGCACTAGTCATTAGAAAAAAAATCCTGTTTTGTCGCGAATGAGAATCTCTGCAAAATATACGAAAAATATTTAGAATCAGAAATTTACTGAAATCCTGCTAATTAAATGCTTCAGCTTTTCTTAGAAAGTGATTTGTTTAAAAAATCGCTGCCCGAGCAATGTTGTCTGGTACCATTAGGTCTGCTCACATATGACTGTTCAATGAATAATGCTAATAGTAGGAACGGTGGGATAAGAAATAGAGCAAGATGCAAACTAGCGAATAATTATTTGTTGCACTGCTTTATTTCCGCATTGGTCAAATGAAGATCACTGAGAAACAAGATACAAACCAGTGTTTGCATCTGCTTTATTTCCGAATCAGTTACACGAATTTTCTGACTACTCCGAAAAACACAATGTTTACATCTGCTCTGTCCTTAGCGATAATATATCGGTTTATCGGTAGTCGAGGCATATCATCTGTGACGTTAGCATGGTATCCAAGCTTTGTGAACTTAGCATCTCCCATAGAACAAACGTTCAGACGAAGGAGATTATATTGTTTGTGATGAGCCGGAGCTCCGAAATACCCGGGTTTTTTTTTTTTTTTTTTTTGCATGCCCGAACGCACGAGAGAGATAGCGCAGTCAGAATAAGCACGCCTTTCGCTAAAGGCTTTAAACGCGCAATTGCAAGATCACTATTTCTACCTTTAATAAGGAATAGTGATGGGCAAACTTTGCCGATTCTAATAATTGTGGCTTCGCTGCGGTAGTGCTGCATATTGGTCTCATCCCGCACTTAGAACTCCTGCACTTTTTGTTGTTGTTAGAAATTAAGCCCTGCCAACTACCAATATGCTCGTAGGGTTATGACGAGATACTAAAACCACTGTGAATACAAGATTCCTCGACTAACAGGGTTGACACGTTCTCTGTTGGGGTGAAGTCTGGGAATCACCCAGGCCAGTGCAACACCTGAAGTCTGATGATATGGGCGGGGCGGCGTTATCTTGTTGAAACTGGGCATAGGGATACCACGGAGATACAACAACTAAACAGGCTGCAAAATCTCGTCAGCGTATTAACGTACTGTCATTGTACCCACTCTACGTACCAGCGGTGAACGGCTGTTGAAACTGATGTAGCACCCCAAGCCATAACACCAGGCTGAGGAGTCTTCGTGTGTTCACGAACGTCAGCAAGATCAGTTCTCTGAGTACGTCATCTCCAGACCCTCAATCGGCGATCATCGTGGCTGAGACAGACTGACAGATGAATGTAGATGATTTTTGGGAGTGTCTGACCCCAGGTCTTAATCAATCCTTAGAAGCAGGAAGCTAGGAGATTTGGGCTAGAGTGCCCGACAGGAAAGTCACACGGAAGCGAGGTAGAAAGTCAATAGAATAGATGGCCTTATTTCTAAAGGGGTCCAATACCCGAAGCCGCCATCAGCGTGCTGTCTGAGGCACGCTAATGGCACGCTGATGGCACGCTAATGGCACGAAAGATGGCCTCAGACATCTTGACAAATGTCTGAGGCACGCTTGCCGCAACATCTGTCAAGTGTATGGGCAGAATGCAGTTGATGATAGCACATGTTGCCGTTGGTTTCGGTAATTCCGGGACGGAGACTGAAGCTGTAAAGATTAACCACGCTCTGGACGTCCATCCGTGGTTTTTGACGAGGATGTGAGGATGTGGACCAAGTCATAACAAATGACCCACATCCAACCGTTCAGGAATTAGCGGAAACGTTGTCGGTACACAGAACAACAGTCGAAAGATGGATGCATGCGCTTGGGTTCATCACCAAGTTCGATAACTGGTTCCGCACCAGCTTTCTGCAAAGCAACGAGAGGAGAGAATCCGAACGTGTGTTTCTTTGCTTTCTCGTCACAGAAATGAACTGTTTTGGGTACGAATTGTAACGGGTGATGAGAAATGGGTACTGTACCGTAATGTAAAGCGTCGACGGATTGTGTGCTAAGGTGCGGAGCCTGCTCCATCGACTTCAAAAGGAGGACTGCATCCCAAAAAGGTTTTGTTGAGTGTTTGGTGGGATGTCTAGGGAATAATCCACTGTCTTGACACCTAACCGAACGATAAATGCTGACCTCTACTGCCAACAGTCGGACAGACTGCGAGAACAACTGGCATCCAAGCTGCCAGCGCTCTTTAATCGCAGAGGAATTATCCTTCATCATGATAACGCCAGACCTCATGCTGCTTTAATCACTCGGCAAAAATTACTGGACTTTTGTTGGGAATTGTTACCTCACCCGGTGTATTCCCCTGATCTGGCACCTACGGACTACCACCTTTTTCGATCATTACAGAACGCCTTCGTTCACCAAACATTCGATGATGTGGATGATGTGAAAACGGCATTTTATAACTTTTTAGACTCTAAAACAGAGGAGTTTTTCTTGCGTGGGATTCACCTACTCATAGACAGATGGCAAAAGGTCATACAGAGTGATGGCAATTATGTGAAATCCTATATACGTTAGTTGTTGTGTTCTCCTCCTTTCTTTGTAGCCTACAAAAACGGGTAGAACGTATGCATACACCCAATATTACTTTTTAATCACGAATCAGCTGAAGTTCTTTTACAGTGAATTTAAAACTAAAGACTTCAGAAGTAAGTCTAATACAGCATCCAAATGCACAGTTTGCCATGGCATACTGCGAGAGCTCTCTTGGGTAAAACCACGACCTCTGTTTAGGACAGGGCTTGATCTATAAAGTATCTTTTGTTAACACCTCCTAGAAGTTTCGAGTTTGCGTATACGCATGCCACCTATCGCCTGTGACGCCATGAAAACAAACTAAAGGACTGGGTCCTAACGGGAGCATGTCAGTATCCATTTTATCAT
This sequence comes from Macrothele yani, assembly GCA_039090855.1. Lineage (NCBI taxonomy): Eukaryota > Metazoa > Arthropoda > Arachnida > Araneae > Macrothelidae > Macrothele > Macrothele yani. Next base: position 36,471,690 of record CM077011.1, read on the forward strand.
GTCATCTTTTTTTATTTAGTATGGAATGAAAAATTCTAATACGTACTAAGCGCGCGTTTCTCAGCGAAGTCGCTGTTATTTCCAGTTTCAAGACAAATCTAAGCTGAAAGTGTTGTAAATGAGAATAAAAGATATTGAAACGTGAGGAATTCTCTGTATACACAATTTGTAGTACTTTTTTCGAATTGGGTATTCGCAGTTCCACTAAGCTTATTGTAAAAGTTGTGAAAAATGCAAGTAAAACATCGGTAGAATATTTTCTATAATAACCTTGTTGCCATGGTCTAGCTGGGTGAACGAAAATATATGTAATCTTTGAAATTGAAAGAAGGTTAACAGAATTTCTCCTTCATCAACTCGCCCGCACTTATTGCATCGCTGCTTGATGAGGTTATTAAACACAGTTGAGAATCTGGGATCACCAGAAAATTATTTCTGGCAATTTTCTCATAGATTTTTAATTGTTTCGATTCCATGGAATGCTCTACTAATTTCGGAGGACAAACTCGGGTGAGATTTCCTAAACGTTTTATCAAATATTCTGAGATGAGTCATTATTTATTACAAGCAATATACAAAGGCCGTTCCACAAAAACTGAGAGTTATTTTTTTTGAGTTGGCAACAGTGAGAATGGGGAAAATAGCCACGCAGACTACTAACTGAATTAATGAAGTATGTATGGCAATAGTTAGCCGTGGCAGACGATTCTGGCTTTGTTATTGCGCAGTTGTTTAAGGTACGTCTACATTTCGCTATACAACTATGAGGTAAGTGATTCAGAGTTAAGAAGTGAAATGCGTTGTGCGATAAAATTTTGCTATCATTTGGGTAAAACGGCTCCAGAAACAGTTAATTTAATGAAAAAACTTACAAAGATAAATGTTTGGGTGAGTCAACGAAATTTAGATGGAACTATGATTTCAAAAAAGTGCGTTTGTCTGCAGAATTCGCTCCTATGCCTGGTCGACCTCAAAGTGTTGTTACGGAGTGTACTGTTAACCCTGTTTGGGCAATCCTTTAAGAAGATCGACGAATGACGCGTGAAGACATAGCGGCGTCAACTAATATTACAAAAACGTTGGCATTCCGCATTCTACGCGACAAATTACTGCTGCATCGTGTGTGTTCTAGATGGGTACCTCATCACCTGACGAGAGAACAATTGTTAGCCAGAGTTCAGGTGTGTCATGAGTGGAAACAAATGATTGCAAAGGATCTAAACTTTCTAAACACAGTAATAACTGCCGATGAAACATGAGTCCGCTATTTCAACACCTTCGCGAAGCGCGCAACGAGTGTCTGGAAACACACAGGCTCGCCTCCTCCGAAAATAGTCCGCCAAACCAAATCATCTGGGAAGATGATGATGATAATTTTCTTTGATCATAAAGGTGTAGTCTACCAGAATGCCGTTCCTCCACAAAATACTGTCGATGCTGAGTATTACATTTCAGTCTTGAAGCGTCTGCGACGACACATATCGATTAAGCGACCAGAACTGGTGGGCAAGAGGACCCTACACCATGATAACGCACGTCCACATGTGGCTGCTTGTGTTCAACAGTTTCTTACGAAATGCAGTATTGAAATCATGCCACAACCTGCCTACCGTCCTTACCTCGCCCCGTGCGATTTCTGGTTGTTTCCAACAATAAAGGAGAAGTTCCGTGGCGCAACATTCAACACAGAGGCTGACGTTATTCAAGCTGCACAGAGGGCTAAAGCAGCTTCCACAAAATGCCTTTGCCACATGCTTTGGAAAGTGGGCTGAACGATGGGACCGTTGCATATCATCCGAAGGAAGATAATTTAAGGAAGAATAACATATATTTTGATGTATCTATATTTTTTCATTTTGTGTTATTTTATTCTCAGTTTTTATGAAACGGCCGTTGTATTATGCGTTTTGACTGCCGAGTCATTCTTTCTGCTGATAAAATGGGGTCTGAAATCTCTCTCTCTCTCTCTCTCTCTCTCACTCCCTATCTCTCTGTCTCTCTCTCTCTCTCTCTCTCTCTCCGTCTCTCTCTGTCCCTCTCTCCGTCTCTCTCTCTCACTCTCTCTCTGTCTCTCTCTCTCTCTCTCTCTCTCTCTCTCTCTCTCTCTCTCTCTCTCTCTCTCAGATAATGGAACTACTTATAAACTGGTGCTGCGATCACGATTTCTTTATCGTATGCCATTTATGTCCACTGATAAGTTTCTGTATTTTCCTTGCGACTTTTCCTGAAAAATATATTTTACACTGCATGGTTGCATACGGTTGGTGGTGATCAACACCAAAGTTACACCAAAGTATCCCTAATGTAAAAGCCCAATACGAAAGATTTGAATAAGCTGTAAGAAATTCCATACATGCAATTAACATAGTGATTGTTCATTGAAATAGTGCTTTAATGCAGTTATACTTGTCTAAGAAATCAGTCTATTAATTTGTCTTCAACATCCTTATTAATATTCCATTTCTCGACTTTAGAGTCATAGTACTGTATAATTTGTTTTATGCCTGAATTTCGTTAGTTAAACCAGTTCATTTTTCTTTCTGTATTTTTATAGGAAGAGCTCGTCTCTTAACAAAAGAATCACAGAAGACATGCCCTGCTCCTGGAAAATCTCTGGCTTATGCAAATGAACCAGGCGCAGAAAATGGCAAAATCTCTACACCGCAAAAGACTGGACTAGTGCATGTTACACCTGAAATATTTGGTTTGCAATTGGAACATTCACCACCATTGAACACTCCGTTCGCGCGTAGACCAGATCATGGTACCCAAGGAAGAAACATTGCTTTAATAGTGAACTATTTTCCTCTGAAGATCCCCAGTGGTGATGTCTACCATTACGACGTTGAGATAACCCTCAAGAAAAGAGATTCCAAAGAAGATTCTTCAGCAGGAACCCAGTCGACAAAGAAGAAACATCGATGGCTGAACACAAAAAAGAACAGAGAAATTATTGACACTATGCTCCAAAAGCATGGCCAGCTCCAAGGGCACTTTCCTGCTTATGACGGCCAGAAAAACTTGTACACAAGGACACCGCTGAATGTGGCTCCCCTGACCGTGCTTGTTGAACTTTCCAAACACCCCTGCGGCCCAAGATTTCCAGGTGATGTTGGAGATACGTTCGAGGTTTCCATAAAGCCTGTTCGCAAAAAAGAAACAAGGAACAACGCCATTAGCTTGGATTCAATTCACGAGTACTTTAACGGTACGATTAATGAGGTATGCAGGGAAGCTATAATGGCTGTGGAAACGATCTTGAGAGCAGGTCCTTGTTTCAGATTTGTGCCCCTCTGCCGCTCTTTCTTTCGCCCGCCGAAAGGTTTGCGAGATATGCACCCTTTAAGTGGCGGTAAGGAAATTTGGTTCGGTCATCATCAGAGTCTTATCGTGGGACAGTGGCAGCCTATGGTTAATATTAACGTAACCGCTGCCACATTTCGTAAAAGTGGCCCAGTACTTAATTACGTCGGCGAAATACTCAATCGCAGCCCTGAAGAGCTCTATCGCACACCTCACCTGCGAGACAGCGATATCATTCGGCTGTCCAAAAGACTGAGAGGAATGAAGGTTATCACAAGCCATTTGAGTTACAAAAGGGAATACCGTGTTCTGAAATTAACCAGAGATGCAGCAAACCGACTGGAATTTCCCCTGACGAAGGTGGAAGAAGGCACAGCGAAAAACATCAAAGTTTCCGATTATTTTCTGGAAAAATACGGTATGAAACTCCGATACCCTCATCTGCCTTGCCTGCAAGTGCATCCGGAAAAAAAGAAGACCTATCTTCCATTGGAGTTGTGTGAAGTTCTTCAAGGACAGCACGTGAAGGAGCGCCTGACTGAATATGAGACTTCGGAAATGATAAAAGTCTCAAGTCTTGCACCGGAAGATCGTTTTAGAGAGATACAAAGAGTTCTGAAGTCTGTGGATTTTAACAATGATCCGTACAATGTAGAGTTCGGTGTGAGCGTTTCTTCCACGCCTTTGCAACTTGAAGGACGAGTGATAGATCCTCCCAATGTTAAGTACTTGAACGACAGTTGGATAACGCCCAGAAATGGCTGCTGGGAGATGTCAGGAGAAAAGTTCCTGAAATGTGCCGATATAAAGTGTTGGGTGATGCTGAGCTTCGTCGATGAGCGATACTGCAGCAAAGAAGATTTAAGAAGATTTTCAGGTTTCCTATGTAGCGTCGCTCGTGATTCCGGCATAAATTTAGGAAAACCCGAATGCATTGACAACGTTAGTTGTTGTAACGTAAGCAACATACTTGAAAATGTCCAAGTAAAATACAAAGGAATAAGTCTGGTGGTCGCAGTTCTTCCAAGCAAAAATTCACCACTTTACGGTGAGATAAAACAAGTCTCAGAAACTATCCTCGGCCTTATAACCCAGTGTGTTCAAGCTGATAGAGTCAAGAAAATAAATCGAGCTATTGCCGGTAATATTTGCCAGAAGATAAACTCCAAAGTTGGAGGAGTCAACCATTCCTTAAAGCCCAAAGGGCCCCCTGTATTTAACAAACCGGTGATTATAATTGGAGCAGATGTCACACACCCGAGTTCTGGTAGTGGCAATTGCAAGCCATCCATTGCTGCAGTTGTAGGAAGTCTCGATTCTCATCCGTCTAGGTATGCCGTTATTTGCAGCGCACAAAGTAGTAGAGACAGAAAGAAAAAATCCGTCGAGATTATCCTAGACCTTAAAAACATGATCATTGAGTTGTTGAAAGCGTTCTACAGGAGCACAAATCATTTAAAACCAGAAAAGATACTTTTCATCCGCGATGGTGTTAGCTGTGGTCAGTTTGACATAGTGCGTGATTATGAGCTGCGTTCCATTCGTGACGCCTGCAGAAGTATGGGTTCCGAGTACGAGCCTGCCATAACCTTCGTTGTTGTGCAGAAGAGACATCACACACGCTTCATACCAGAAGATCCTAGAGATCGTGTCGGCAAGAAGGGAAATGTACCGCCGGGAACTGTCGTTGATAGGGTAGCTTGCAGTCGGGTAAACTTTGATTTCTTCTTGTGCAGTCATTTCGGACTTCAAGGGACAAGCCGTCCGTGCCACTATACTGTCATCTCTGATGACAGTAACTTTTCATCGGATGAGATTCAGGGATTCATGTATTACCTTTGCCACATTTATGCCCGTTGCACTAAGAGCATATCTCTCCCCTCACCAGTGATGTATGCACATTTAGCTGCCTACCGTTGTACGAAATACCTCGAGGCTCATTTCGACCAGAGCAGTGGTAACAGTGATCTTTCAGAGGAAGACCTTCGAGCTCTGGAAAAACTCTTTTCTGAAGCCATTAAAGTCAAGCCTGAGTTAAGAGATACGATGTATTTCGTATAAGCAATAATAAAAGTTTGTTGTCATCTGAATCAATGATTTTCGTGTTTTTTAAATACTTGCGATCTGTAAATAATACCTACTTGTGAGTCACCCTTAGTGATGGTAAGTGGAACAGGGTGAGTCATAAGTTCGTAGCGTTTCGCGATACAGATAGAGAAGCTCTGCCGAACAGGTGGGGCATGCGCAGTAAGGTGGAATGTGTCTCACGCCTGATTGGGTGACGTTATCCGCTGCTCGTACAGGTAGGCATGCGCTGGGTCCAACACGTGTGTGCCGCTCATACGAGACGAGAATGTCGGAGGAAAAACTTGTTCGAGTGCTCCTACGCCATTATTGGAATAAAGGGCTGAACGTGACGGCTGTAGCGTAGGAAATTTGTAGTGTAGAAGGTGAGACAGTGCGCCCTACAACAGCAAGAAAATGGTTCCAACGCTTCCAGTCAGGAGGCACAAAGCTCGTTGACAAATCGAGGTGTGGGAGACCAATCAACACTGAAGCCCTACGTCTAGCTGTTGAACAGCACGCAGGAACCAGCACCAGACGATTAGCAAAGGTGATCAATGCATCACAAAACCACCATTGTTCGCCACCTACACCAACTCTGTTTTCCCTCCAGACGTCCACGAATGAGTTGAGCTCAAAGCAAGATGAGGAGCGTGTCACACTTTGTCGAGAATTGCTGCAAAATCCACGTGACGACCGGTTTTGGCGGAGAATCTTAATGAGTGATGAGAAGTGGGTCTTCCTACGTTATGCTGATACCGGAAGCCATTGGCTGCGGCCAGGGGGTGAGGCTGAAGCAGTGGTTCAAAGAGGGCGTTTTGAAGTTAAGACAATATGTGTATGGTGGAATTTCGAGAGTCCTGTCCATTGGGAGCTTGTGCCACATGGTCGGGCCGTCGATGGGAACCTGTATGCTGACCACCTGCAACACGTATACGACGTTGTACGCCAGCGCTACCCTGCAATGGTGAACCGAAAGAAGGTCGTCCTGCATTTCGACAACGCCCCATGTCATAGGTCATGGATTGTCCTCCAGAAAATTCAGGATTTGGATTGCGTCGAAATCCTACCACACCGAGCCTATAGCCCGGAACTTACCGCTTCGGATTTTCACCTGTTTCGTTCCATGGCGCACTTCTTGGCCGGCAGACAGTTCCATTCCTTTGAGGCTGTGAAAGATGGCATGACTGAGGGTTTTTTTGTTTTTGTTTTTTTGCATCCAAGCCAGCCGTCTCGTATTGCAACGGCATTGTATCTTTCGCTGAACGTTGGCGAAAGACCATAGACACTGTTGGAACGTATTTTGCCGAATAGCCGTATGTGGTTAACACGTGGTACCGGACTGAACATTGTAACTCAAAAAGTTACAAACTTATGTTTCACCCTAGGTCCCATTTACCATCGCTGAGACAGCAAGTATGCTGAGTGTCCTTTCTTTTTCTTTTTTTAAAAAGGATGAATGAAAACGTAATACCTCCAGTTCTATAGATGGCGCTTGCAGGACAAAAATTTTGAAACGCTCTGTGTCTAACCTCCCATACTGCGAGTCAACCTAAGAGTACTGTTAACCTCCCATAGGTACGGAACAATTTCCTCTGCTATGAAAAGTAATCCCTGGCGTGTAGAGCCAATAGTAGCAGAAATTTTGCTCTGATTTCGTTTGCTCAGCAGTTTATCGAACAAAATTTCTATAGCTAATTTTTGAGAATGACAGAACGCTTTAGAAATACATTTGATATGAAAGTTACGCAATCAAGATATCCTCGCACTTTCTGCTGCTGACTGTTCAGCTGGGAAGTGTACGTAACTTGGAGGAGGGATAGAAAACCTAACGTTCGCAGCATAGAGAAAATAAATTCACAATCGAGGGAATGCGTGGGGAGTGTACTTAAGCAGCCGTAGGGCGAGAGAAAAGAAAGGACGATGCAATAAGCTTCGGTTAGGTCATGGAGCCGTAAATGGGAATATCATTGCGTGAGTCTGACGGGGATCGCAATCGTTGTTGCGTTCAGCCGAAGGAGCTGTGATCTGGTTACCTTACCATACACTCTTAAGTTGACTTACAACCGTAGCGTGGCGTATCCTGCGTATGGGAGCCCCGGAAAATTGGATAACAACTGAAGATACTTCAGCAATATACTGTGTGTATCTTGGCAATTTAGACGCAGTATCAAGTAAGTTGTACCACTTTTAGACAAACGGGTCGTTGGCAGAAACAAGTTTTCTCTTTAAGAAATTATGCACGAAGCGGAGAAATTTTATCCGGCAGTTTCAAGGGTACTACAAATCGCTGCCACACTTCCGCAGCATGCACCATTGGAAAATCTTTCAGTGCCTTACGTTGGGTGAGATCAACCATAACCGAGAAACGATTAGATATTCTGTGTGTAATGAATGTCTATCGAAGTTGGGTATACGGAAATGCAGACTTTGAAAGACAGGTCGTCGTCCGTTGAGGGCAAATCAATAGAAGATTTGCAATTTTTATTTTCTTCCAAACAGGAGTTACACAATCATAATCCAATTTAATTTCGTAAGAAGATCTTTGCTAGGTAAATAGGTTTCACATTTATTCAATCATTTTTTACTTAAATTGTCGCTAAATACTCTCTAGTATTTCTTCCTTCTTTGCCTAAGAAAAATATGTATAGACTGAGACTGTATTTCTGTCATTTATTATGAATGACTTTGAGAGTCCTTGTTTGCTGAAACTATGTTTTGACTTCCCCCCCCCCGCCCCTTTTGAAACAATTCTGCAGGCACCCATGATCCTGGGTCAAAGATCTGGGCTACACCCTTTCTTCCGGGAGTTTTTTTTCTTTTATTTTTTTTTAACTGTAATAGCAAAGTTTTGTTCTATTTATGAAGTAATGCAAAATAGGTTTTTAGGTCCATGGTTTTCATCGCTTGGTGGATAAAATTGCTTCTGTCGGGTAATGAAAATGATATTTCATTCTAGTGTCATTACAAATGTCCGTCTCAATCAGAAAAGCATGACCAAAAGTACAGTTTATTTGAGTAATCAATCCACGTAAGCATAAGTATTTTTAGCAATTACCTACAGAAAAAACGGAACTATGCTTTGATACCCCCTCCCCCGCTGAAAAAATGAATGGTCCTTTCCGGAGTGGATTGGGCCTTTCCCAGTGGACTTCTCTAGAAATGGCCCACTTTCTCCAATTCTTTTAACCTGGGTGTGTGTTTTTTTTTTTTTTTTTTTTTTTTTTGAACGAATGAATATATAAAATTATTACTAACGTCATTTCAGCTTTATATCTGTCTGAAAATTTATTTCCTAAAAGAAAGAAGTAAGGGTAAAAGCGTTTCCTCTACCTACATGTCGGACGTTCACTATGAAATGTACCAAAATTCTCTGTACTTACGTAAGTTATGTCGGACTGAGCACGCTGTTATAAATTAAGACAAAGCTACCTACAGTTAGACTTACATTGTTGGGCATGGAGCCCAGGGTCATTGGTATGTGCTACCGTCCTTTTCTAATCTTGAAGTAAGACACTAGTACCCATTTAGATGACGCATCATCCCTACACTCATCCTGAAACTGACACAGTGCACAAAGGGATTCTCCGGCAGAGATATTCCGAAATGCGTATCCCCCCCCCCCGCATTTACCTTGAAAGAAACAACGATTTACCAGCAAGCCCGTAGCTAGCAGGTGGCTCAGCTATCCGTGCAAGGCAATCCCCCCCCCGAATATGAACGTTGCTGTAAATTCTGCGATCGGTTGTTCATGAAAACGAACTCTGTATTTCGTTATAAGTATAAATACTTTAATTTTTTGCGTTTTGCAATTTCTTGCGTTTTGCAATTTTTTTCGTTTTATAAACAAGCAAAGTTAATGTGCTACAGGGAGAGCAATGGATAGTTAAAAAAAAATATGATGTGAATCATTGTATTTTTTCATCACAAGAGTGTAGCCTCTGATTCCAAGAATCTTAACATTGTTTGTGGTTGAACGCAGATGTCCTCCAGGACCTCTGGTTCTCGGACGTTACTATACGAACCTTTTTACCAATACTGGCACATGGATCAAAATGATGAGTAGACTTCAAGAAGGCGTCTGCTCAAAGAGAAGATACCAATATCATTACGCAGTAGGCGATCAGTGACCAAATAAATATAAAATTCAATTACGCAGGAAAATTGCTATGGAGCATGAGCACATGTCAACTTTCAGAATGTTGCGAATTGGGTTTGGATTTTTTTTTTCAAAATCACATTTTTTAATAGAAAAATTATAATAGGGTGCCTTTTTGAGTGTGGTTTTATGTTACGCTCAATCAAGAGCGGATTTTTCAAATTCTTTTAGCGTTAAATTGTTAAAATGGCTGAATTCGTTTTACAATGCATACTTCAATATCCAGAGTCTAACAGATTTTTTTTTATAAGGGAATTTATGAGATGTTGCCTTGTAGGTACGTGTGCTCTTCTAGTGGACTTCAAGACTAAAATTCCTGGCCTGCTTTCGTCGTCCTAAACCACCCCTAGGTCATTGCCCTTATGTTCATTTTGAAGTTGCAGGAGTGTTTTTGAGGTCTTCCACTAAGTTCAAAAAAACAATGTATCACCCATTTAATTCACTACGAACATATTATATTCAGAGTATAAATTATTGCTGATTTTAATTCACAAGCATGGCGTGCGCACATCATGTGGCCGCCCGGGTGGCGGAGTGGTCTGAGCCCTAGCTTGTGGTGTGACGTATATTCTAATTTAACTTTCATTTTCAGTTCCTTTTCCTATGTAAATTTGAGTTTGTTCTCTTTTGCACTTTCCAAACTTAACATGATATCTTCTCTCTCACATGAATGAGATTGGCAACACTTTTGAGGTCAGAGAGAGTGACGCATAAATGTGATAAGAACGATAGATAAAAAGGACGATACAGCAGTTGCTTAGTGTGTGTTTGTGGAGATGTTCGATCGTTGTTAAGCCAGATTATACGATAGATAATTAAGGTATTATATGTGAAGTGTACAACTCACAGTGCTATGTTGTGGATTTCATGAATCGTTGCTGGACCAAAAAAGGTTATCGTAAGTTTGACTTCTGTATATGTTTCGTCTGGTGCAACTATTGAGCTATCCCGTGCAACTATTGCATCGTATTCTCATTTAGTTCAACATTTCATTAGTCATGCTTTTAGACATAGCGTAACACCAATTTCACACACGAAAAAGAGTTACGTTATAGTGGTCATTCGTCCTCAATGAGGCCCGGGTTGGAACCCCGTGTGACATGGATGTTGTGTTTGTCTGATGGCACTGGCTCTTTCTCTTCCCTGGAACCATTGGAGGGAGTGTAAGTTTGCAAACATTAAGTGGGTGTAAGATAAATCACCACCCCTTTGTTTTTCAGGTTGGCGTGAGACGGTGAGTATTGGTTACTGCTCCGGCTTCCGGATGCTGGGGCTGGTCCACCTGAGACGGTTATTCCCCCTTCCCCTGGACTGGTACTGCAGTTTGCTTCAAAGATCAGCTCTCTCACCTGTCACTGAATTTTCTGTTTCTCTTTCCTATTGAGTTCGCTTAAATCTCCTAGTTTCCAATTTGTAAGGGTAGTTTTGGACCTGGGGTCAGACACTCCCTTCCTATAACTACTTCAAACAAGAACCTTCCCTGAAACCAGTAGTCTTAAATTAGGGACGGGAGACTGCCTATAGCCAATTGAGTTGTTCTCGGTGGTTGTTAAACCCCCAGACAAAAAGCACATCACATGATTTCTCGAGCAGATGCAGTGTACCTTTGGTCAGCTTTCCATTGTATACGGCTGTTCTCTCCGTTGTCAAGGGAACGCAATCAAACCTTTCGAGGTTTCTGCCTCGAAAGGTTTCGCCGGCATTTTGGGAACCTTTGCCGAAATCTCATCGACTCATCTTAGTGTTTGAGTCTACTCAAGGGCTAACAGTCGGCTCAAGGCTTGGAACAGTTGACTCAAAGGCTAAGAACAGTTGACTTAAAGACTAAGAACAGTCGCTAATATTAAATTTGGGATCACACGCTTCAGGATATGGAGAGAATCAGAACCGGCAAACACGCACAGCATCATAGTTTTCTTCAGATTCAGACCCAGACGCCCGATGCGAAAAGCTTGTTAGCAATTACGGAGCCTCAGTTTGGCAGTTGCAGTTACTAATAAAACATTTTCTCAGTATGTTACAATTATGTACAGTGGTACAGCATCACTGTTATATTAAAGATTACGCGTTTTACACATCGCTGTGAGCATCCGGCATTAATGGCCGCTGCAAGTACCGGTTAATGTGGGGCAGGGCTTTTAACATAATTACAACGATTGAAGAGTTTTCATGACAAAGGCCGGAACTAAAGGTGTAGGTAGAATAAGAGGCAAGAGTGAAACCAGGGCTTAGAGAAGATTACCTCCAAATGTGCCGACCATTTGCGATTGCAGTGCGCCCCACTCTGTGCTCGGTAGACCACACTCTCTTCCTGTGTAAATGAGTAAATGACACGTTAATGTTTTGTGTGGCGGAGACAAAGAAGTCATTATTTGCTAGGTACCGCCCAAAATAGTGCTTATAACGTGATGGCTGATCTGCAGCATCTATTAATATTTTGCTGAGCGGCACGCTGCGATGGGTAATGTATATTAATTATTCGTGATTCCAAATCCGTCAGAGAACAAAAGCATGCTTTTTATTATCAGATTAAAAGAGGTAATACCGTCCGACAAAACCCATCGGTCACACCCTTGGTGACAACAGTGAACTGATCAATCTTTCGCAGTTGGAACAAATGTTGCATCAAATTCTAACTCGAAGCATTATAACTTTTTTTAATGAATGAATGTTCGACACGTGAACGAATTTGAATTACTTTTTTAAATTTTAAAGTGCTTAATTTTTTTGAAAAAACAAAGAGAAGAAACGTTTACTTTAAAAAAATGAATGAGAGAGAGAGAGAGAAGAAAGTCCATTGTTGAAATGCCTCCCCTTGACCCCAATCCGAAGATTAAAGAATGTACATTTATTTTTCCATAATTTTTCCTCACGAATGAAATATGAAATTATAATTATGAAATATGAAAATTATAGGAAAATGTGGAAGTACGTTGTCCATCAATGAAGCATTACTTTAGCAATAAATACTGTGTTAATGTGCATATCTGAAAAATGATTGCGCTACTGAAAAAATTCTAATATTTGGGTTGTGTTAAAAAATTTCTAAAGCTGAATTATTATATACACAGCCAACTTTGTAAGAAATAAATCGCATTTAGAATTTTTCCTATTAGTTACAGCTGGAGAATTTAAGGGGTACTTTCCCTTGGCTATTGACACGCCCTGTGGCTAACGATTTTTAAAATCTTGAAGGCTATTTGTTCTTTTACAAGCGTTGTAACTGCCCACTGTTGTTTCTTAACTTGGGGTAGTTACCCCTTTTCCCCCTCATTTTTCTTCTTCTTGGACCCGCTTCCGAGTTTCAGAACCAATCACTTTTCTGAGATTTTTATTTCTTCAGTTTCCATGCTTTAGCTTTGCATCCCCAAGCTTTCCAATCTGTCGTTGTGTTCCAGTCTCCCTTTTGGTTATGACGTCTCTTCTTTGTTACACCTCGGCTGCGCACGTTCTCGTGAAAGATGTGTATATGATTAGTGATAAGAATGTGTCTGTTGCTCTGTTCTCAGGAGTATTATGTCAGAGAAGTAACGCCAACAAGACAATGTCTTTCAAAGAGCTATGACGGCCTGGTGGCCAAAGGGTGAGACGATTATCAAAGCTGGGCCTATTCTCGAGTCTCGATAGTGCTTGGCTCTCTTCCTCCCTTGAACCAGTGGCCCTAAATTAGGGATATAAAACTGCTTGTAGCCTTAAACCGCGAAACGAACAATATCAAAATAAAGGCTCACATGGTTTTTATCAATGGAGTAAATAAATCAAGGCTATGTCTCTGAAACGCAGTTCCTTCATTAGTTAGTTCTGTAAGAGAAGTAACGGCAACAGAGCAATATGTCTGAAAGACCTGTGCACCTCATCATCTTATTCTATCAAATCAATAACACGAGAAGTGAATGCCTCTGAAACCTTGCGCCCTGATTGACAGACTGTTCGATCGGAGGAATAAATCCAGAGCCTCAACTACGTCCCGAAACTGGGAGAGGGAGGACCTGAAGAGTCATCTGGGGAGGAGGGGGGGGGGCTTGGGTTCAACTGCAAACTATATTTTCCCACGAACACGGATTCAAGTCAATGAATGAAATACTGGATTACACCATTGTACAATACAAATTTGGAAGATGATAATCCGTTTATTGGTGTAAATGTGACATTAATGGTAAATCGGATTATATCCGAAAACTTGAAAATTTCGTCGTTCCTGGAGCGGGAATCGAATCCGCGTCTCCCAAATAGCGCCCGAGTATGCTAACCACTACACCGCCTAGAACGACCAAGTTTCAAGTTTCCGATTAATTTGAATATAACCATCACAGGGTTCGCTAGTCGAAGCAACCGGCATTCATACTATACTGGGCAAATTAATTGGGACAAAATAAAAAATCACTCTTTTTTTCCAAAACTATGCCTTTATATCATTCTATATGCCTTGATATACAATGATTAATACCTGTATTAATATGAAGTATGTCCTCCTTTAGCAGAAATGACCTCTTGAGTTCGTTTTGGCATTGACTCCACTAATTGAGTGCACATATTTTTGACTTCATAATCGTGGAACCACACTTTTATAGCATTCGTTATCATGCTTTCTTTGGTTGTACAGTCCATTTTACCTAAACGTCTCTTCAAATTATTCCACAAGTTTTCTATGGGATTTAAGTCTGGTGAATTTCCAGGCCAATCAAGCAAATGAATTTTATTTTCCAGCAAGAAATTCTTGACCGATTTCAAATTGAGACATGGGGCCAAGTCATGTTGAAATGTCCCGTCAAAAGTTTGCAAGAATGGAACAATCCTACGTTGTAATATTTCTACGTAATTGGTTGAATTCATCATACCTTGAACAGAAACTAAGCTTCCAGTGCCATTTGATGTGAAAAAAAACGCAAAACATCTGTTTCAGAGGGTGTTTTAGTTTGTTTGACTTGCTCAGGTCTTAAGGGTTCACAGTTTCTTCGTCTAACGACATTTGCTTGGTAACCCTGCACAAATAAATTAGTTTCATCACAGAAAATTACCTTTTTCCAGTCGTCAGCAGTCCATGATTTATATTTTTTGGCCCATGCTAAACGTTTTATCTTCATTTTCGCATTCAAATATTGTTTTTTCGTTGGTCTTCTTGCCTTCCGGCCAACTTCCAGAAGCCTACGGCGTACTGTTGAATCACTAACATCACAACCACTAGCCAATAAATCTCTTTGAAGGTCGGTGCATTTTTTTTTGGGGGGGGGGGTTCATTTTACTATTTCAGATTAGATATCTATCGGTTCGTGGAGTTGTTTTTCGTTTTCTTCCACATTTACCTCTCCTTTTTGGAGACGATGATCCAGATGCATTGTATCGCGTAAGCAGTCTTGATAAACTTGATTTGCCTACACCAACTGCAGAAGCGATATCTCTCACTGTCATAGAAGTCTGATCCTTCAGAGCAATTATTTTTGCACGCTTCCTTGGGGAAATATCCATTTTTCAATACACGAAAGCAACACGTACTCACAGAGAGCAAAAACTAACATCCGCCTGTCACACACGAAAGTTCACAACTAAAGCTGTATTGCCTATTTCCTGTTTAAAGCCGGTCAACCCACATTCTTACTATCAAGTTCTAACAGTCACACCACCTCACAGCTGATAAAACCGGTTTACGTGGGTTTCCGACATCAACTGGCGATCACGTTACAATTCTGAAAATAAAATAGCTTGTCCCAATTAATTTGCACAATACAGTATATAGCAAATCTGGAGGATTAGAATTCATTCCCGTGATTTCCCGGAGGAGCAGATTACCAATGAATGAAATACGGGATTACGCCATTGTACAATACAAATTTTGAAGATGCGAATCCGTTTATTGGTGTAAATACCAATATGACATGAATGGTAAGTCAGATAATATCCGAAAACTTTAAAATTTCGTCGTCCTGGAGCGGAAATCTAATCCTCGTCTCCCGGCTAGCGCCCGAGTATGCCATTTTTTATTTTTTTTATTATTTTTTTTTTTTCGAATATTATTTGGCTTACAGTTCATGTCACATCTACATCAATAAACGGATTCGCAACTTCAAAATCTGTACGGACTCAAGTTTTGCATTGTTTTTCATATCCTTTTTGTTATTTTACTTCACTAAAGAATAATTTCTGCACGCCAAAAAGTAAAAACAATAAAATAAAATACAAAATATGAAAGAAAAGATGGAGACGGAAAATTGAACTCTCTTGAAATATAAAACAATAATCACGTTCTCTAAATTTGCTTAATTTGAGTTGTGTTGCAGGTTCCTTGTTGCAGGAGGCAAAAAAGCTCTCTGTAGCATGGGAATTTTTGTTTTCTTACTTTAGAATTCTGGTCCCTCTCCGTGTATCCACACAATGGAATTGAGAAGTTATTGATGTTGTATTTTGACTCGTTTTACTCCTCTTCTTCAGTTCCACTTTTTTCTACATCTTTAAACACGCATTCACCTTCGCGCTCAGAGATAGCCTCTTCTTATAGTGGTCAATGGCCAACCCGCTCTTCCCACCCCACTCAAAAATCAAGAACTTCTCATATTCCCGCGAACAAATTTCTTTCCGCCCCCTCCCACTCACACATCGTAAAACCACTCCTATTGACTCAAAATAAAAAAAAATGATCAGGAAGAAGCTCTCTCTCTCTCTCTCTCTCTCTCTCTCTCTCTCTCTCTCTCAAGGATTTCCCTGTAACACCATTTTTAAACACCTAAAGCGGTGATACAGTTAACTAAAACTACCCCACCACAATACTTTTTTGTACGCAATTAACTATTTGGACTTTTTTTAACAGCAGCTTAACATCCTATGACCAAGTACCAAGCGACGAGCAGTATTTCAGCCTTCTGTGAAACTACGTCTCCATATCTGCCCTGCTTTTTTTCGGGGTGGGTTGGGCGTAATGTAAGACATTTCTTCCCTGACTCTTGACACCAATAAGCTTTAAGCTTATATATGGCAGAGAACCATTGGCGCAGCTGTTCCTGCTGATTCAATTCTTTGGAGTTATCTGTCGTTCGTACTGTATCATTTGAATTTTGCTTTTTTAAAATAGTGCAGTACACGAATAAATAAGGTAAAGTACGTATTATTATAACGAAATACAGAGGTTTACCAAATTCAAATTAATGGAAATACCGATTGAGACTGATATACACGCAATATGCCGTATGCAAATCACAGGGGCGTCGTCTTCCGCGATATGATGGCTATCATGTAGCAGTACCACAGTCGTAGGTGAAACAGCTGTTGTGGAGTAATTATCGAAAATTCCAGATCTCAGTGACCTCTACAAAGGCATGATCATTCCTGCGCGTCTTGCAGGAGCTTCAGTATATAGAACTGCACAAATAGTAGATGTAACACATTGCAGAAAATTGAGCGATGACCCTTACTTTCAGTTTTTTAATGCATAATTTCGCCGCTAGAGGGCGTAAACGCAGATGCTATCAAATTCTAAATAAATTTTATTCCATATCATTGCTTCTAAATATACGCTTGAAAAACTTCTTTCTTCCTTTCGATTCCATTTATATCGAAGTCTATTTTAGATACAGTTTCTTTTTCAAGCAATGTATATAATTTTCGCTAGGGGCCGTAAAGGTAAATTGCGACTTCCTTGAGATCTCTGCTTCTAAAAGTCCGATTTCAGGTTATTTCTGCATCGGATGTAGCTTCTGGTGGGGAATGTTCTGCATATAATTTAAATTTTTTTGTAGAGAATAGTGTGGTCATCAAGGGGCTTAAGTGTTTATTTCTGTTTCTGAGGTATTTGCAGCAAAATCTGTACTTCCGAAAACTCGATTGAAAACATTATTTCGTGGACCTATACCGCTCACCTCGGAAAACGTTCTATAATATATATATATATATATATATATATATATATATATATATATAACAAATGAAAATCTTATTTTTTTCATAGACAAAATAATTAATCATTATTTTTAATTTTTTTACTATAGACAAAATAATTAATCATCCTTGTATTTTTCTTTTGTCAAAATTACTAGTAAGAACGTGAAGTGTCCATGAGCATTGGTAACTTCGGATTTTTACTAGTAACATCTAGAAATGACTAACATCCTCAGCAAAATGCAGAATGAAATGTTTTGCATCGGGTATTTACTTAATTTTTTAGTCAAAACCCGTTCTCACTAGACGTGGAACAATAAAAATCCGAAATGCATAGACAAAAATAAATTAATCATCCTTGTAGTGATATTGGCATATTTTCTATCTGTTTCTGATCGCAATCTATCGCGATCGCCATGTCCAACTGATATGTGAGCTGCTTTAATCACTTCGAATATCTCTTCAACAGGTAAGTAATACAATATTTGGTAGCTGTTCGATTTTGCGATTATTCGCTGAATACCTCCTGTTTCCAATACATCAAAGCGATTCAGGCGTCTATATTGCAATAAAGTTTTTTTTTGTGGGCCAATTTTGCTTCTTTAATTTCGTTTAACAATTCTCCGTACTGCTCCCTAGTAATATAGTGTACTTCGAAAGCTTCCCATCATAACTAGTTAATAAATCATTTATAAATTTCTTTTTCCACACAACAAGCGAAGATAGATTCATTTTACACTAACACAGATTTTAAACTGAAAAAGTTTCTCAAAAAGTGTTATAGTCATTTCTAGATGTTACTAGTAAAACCCGAAGTTACCAATGCTCGTGGGCACTTCGTGTTTTTACTAGTAATTTCGCGAAATAACGGATTTCGGGTTTTTACTGTAACATATTTATATACAAGGTTTACCCGGAAAGTAATGAGACCACTGTTCCTGGGCCGATCAGAACGGCCGCTGGGCGGAGTCTCCGAGCGTTACGAGTGGCGGGGTATGTTAGGTAAACGATCGATGTCTCGTTAGTTGGCTCTGAGCTTTTACAGAGTCATGAACGCTTGCGAAGTGGACAGCTGTGTGAGCGTCGCGTAACGGTCAAAATGCAGAAGAGTGTCGAACAGCGATACGTGGTAAAGTTTTGTGTTCAACTTGAAAAATCCGCGACCGAGACGCTTGCTATGATACAGAAAGCCTACGGGAAGGATGCTTTATCGGAAGCACAAGTGTTTCGGTGGCACAAAACGTTCACAGAGGGAAGAGAGAGCGTCGAGGAAAAGCAACGCCCAGGGCGCCCTTCAACGTCTCACACTTCGGACAATGTGGAAAAGGTGAAAGCGGTTTTGGACTCTGGCCGACGTCTGAGTGTTACATTGGCAGCAGAGCACGTGGGACTCGCGAAATCCATTGTGCATGAAATCATCACGCAAGAATTGCAGATGCGGAAAGTTTGCGCTAAATTGGTTCCTAAGGTTTTTGACCGATGAACAGAGGAACAGCCGTGTATCGATTTCTCATGAGCTTGTGGACCGTGTGAGGAGTGGACCTGGTTTTTGGAGTAAGTGATAACAGGTGGTGAAACGTGGGTCTTTTAGTACGATCCGGAGACAAAAAGACACAGCTCAGAGTGGCACACTCCCGAGTCTCCTCGACTAAAGAAGGCTCGAATGTGCAAATCAAAGATGAAATCGATGCTCATTGTCTTCTTTGACTATAAAGGTTTTGTGCATAAGGAGTTCGTACCACCCGGACAAACGGTCAACGCTTCATTTTACGTGGAAGTGCTTCAACGGCTGAAGAACAGAGTTGCGCGCGTCCTCCCGGAGATCACCAACACTTGGGTTCTTCACCACGATAATGCGCCGAGCCATGCGTCGCTCAGAGTGAGAGAGTTTCTGGCGAAACACAGCATGACAATGCTGCCCCAACCTCCCTACAGCCCGGACTTGGCCCCTGCTGATTTCTTTTTGTTTCCTCGGCTCAAATCCAGCCTGAAAGAACACCATTTTGAGACTGTTCAAACGTCCAAACTGCCGCAACGAGTGCTTTAAAAGCGATCCCTGTTCCCGACTTCCAGGCAAGCTACGCGGCATGGCAGAACCGCTGGCAGCGGTGTATTGATGTTCAAGGATGTTATTTCGAGGAAATTTTAATGTTATGTAAGTATAACTTTAATTAAACGTCTGTTATTGAATGAGTCTCATTACTTTCCGGACAGACCTTGTACATATTTTTTTCTTCTTTTGATTAGTAAAATAAAAGAAACACGTGTGTGCTTATTGCAAAAGTAATCCAATGGTTAAAAATATTTCGTCACAACTCCTTTTCACGTTTATTTATTCAAAGTAATGTATGCGTGCACATACTTTTTTTTTGCCCACTATACATAACCGAAATTGTAAAAACACAACTTCAATAGATTCTACTTGCCCCCCTTCCCCCTCAACCATTCCCCTTCGCCGGCGTCCATGCTATAAGGAACTGTAGCAGCTGTGTTCTGATTCAAGGAGCACGACAACATGCGACAAAAGAATGACTTTTGCCACAGAATTAAGATTTCGCTTTCCCTTTTATGTAGATATTTTTACTCACGGTTATGTGTTTATTAGAAGCTGTTCAAAAATTTTGCCGCTCCTGAAATCTGCCTCTCTAGTTACATAACTGATGTGCCTGTGCAAGCTTAAATATATCTGTGGTTGTCCCGGTGCCTGAGTGGTCAGTGGCGTGGGCTTCCGACTGAACGTTGGAGTTGGCCACGGGCGGGGCTCGACAAACCGTCGCGTTGGCCCCTACGCGATGGTTTTGTCCTTTCCGTGGGACTAGTTGCTCTGAATTAGAGATGGGTATCTCCTTATTGCCTTAAGTATTCATACGGGTCCTAAAGCCTCGAAACGAAAAAGTATTCTTGTTTTTGTTGTCTGCTACGTGAAAAAACAATTTCTGCGAATGGGAAGCTTAAATTCGGCGGCACTCTTAAGCCTAATGATTACCGCGATGCAGTTCTTTACCTTGCCCGTGCAAATCTGTTGCAGATGGCAGGGACATTCCGGAAAACTGCTTCTAGTAAATCAACAGAGATTCGTAGAATTAACAGATAAATGGATAAAGTTGCAACAACAAAATTCTTTTCCGCGCTCAAACATGTATGGTAATTCTTTTATTTACATCGCTATTGTCTCTCCAGCTTCAGTGGAAGTCTCTTGGTGCTGCATCAGGCTTGACAGTAATTAGAACTTATTCTCCTCGAAAGGCAGAAAAATATCTGCTTTCGGATTCCTTTGTTGGGAATTCAGAACCGCTGGCTTCAGTTTACAAATGACCAGAGTCTTTCAACGAAGCATTTGGACTTTCTTTTTCTTCTTTCTTTCTTTCTTTCTTTCTTCTAAAGCCCATTTATTTAGTGAAGACATTTAGACGCGCTTGGGAAACAGCAAACTGTCTCGATCTGCCCTGAGGTTTAAACTTTTCAATTACAAATCAGTTTATTTACATATTCAGTTTCTATTCGGTTACTTGAGGCGGAATATTCCAGAAATGCAAATTCATGCTTCACATGACTAAATTGTGATCCCACGAGACTCGACGGTCTCTTAGTCACATCGATATCTGTGTGCTGCTTACGAGGTTACATCAAATCCTCCTCCGATATTTGAGGCATTGAGATTGTAGGAGCACTTCAGAATGTGCAAACGAAAAATGAGCTTTAAATAGGTTTTATAATAATATTAATTTCGCTCAAAACGCAGTACTGCACTTGCTATTATCCTGTCTCAGACATGGCGTCTTTCCTATCCGTGTTCTTTTCTTTTCTTTTATTATTTTTAGGAGTAGTGATCTAGTGATCGTCTGGGCAAAAACATAATATTGCGTCTGTAATTTAGGGACACTACTAGTCTCAGGGAAGGTACAGAAACAGAACTGTAAGACAAGCACTCTACAAATGCTTCATTCAAGACTCGAACCCAAGCGCGTAGGACGATTATTTTTCGCGGGTGGGGGTGGGGGTGGAGGTGGGGTACGACTCCCTTGAGCAGCTAAAGCTATAGGGAATATTCTGTCCCTAATTTAGAGCCGCTTGATCCAGGAAGGGACATAACTAGAACGGTAGGACAAATACGTCACCAATTCATCATCAGACACGCGAAGTCGGGCTCCGCTCGGAAATATATTGTTTTTGTTTGTTTTTATTCAAGGTTTAACGACCACCGTGATGCAACTCAATGGGCTATAATCAGTCGCCCATCCCTAATTTTGGGCCACTGGTTCCAGGGAAGGGAAAGAGCCAGTGCCGTCAGACAAACACAACATCCATGCCTCACCGGGATTCGAACCCGGACCTCTTTCGAACGAATGATCAGATGCCATCGCTTAGACCACTATGCCAGAAGGGGAGACTAATAACCCATATGAACAGTTATGGCCATATGGAGTTGCCCGTCCCTAATTTAGGGCCGCAAGTCCAGAAGGGAAAAAAAAACCAAGCGCTGTAGGACAAATAAATACCCTACCTCTGCCTTGTCCAGACTCGAACAAGGCCTGAACTCGGAAGATTATTTTTCGGGAGGCTAACGACTCTATAACGAAGTAAATTTCTCCGTCATTTTTATCCGCGCCGGGGCTCGAACCCGGATCCCCTCATTCCGGAATAAGTCACTCTACCAATTGAGCTACGCGGACGTTTTATTCTGATTCCTATCTGCCTTTATGTCGTGTGCGTCCTTCGGGCAGGTACGTCACATCTCCTGGTACGTTACAACTCCCTTAAGCAGCTACTGCTGAAGGGAACATCTTGTCCCTGATTTAGGGCCGCTAGTTCCAGGGAAGGAAGAAACCCAGAACCGTAGAACAAACACGCCATCAATGCTTCATTAGACACGCGAACTCGGGCTCCGCTCAGAAATATATTGTTTGCGAAAAGGGGGGAGACTAATAACCCACGTGAACAGTTAAGTTCATAAGGAGTTGCCCGTCCCTAATTCAGGGCCGCAAGTCCAGAAAGAAGAAAAAAAAACAAGAGCTGTAGGACAAATAAATACACTACCTTTGTTTTGTCCCGGACTCGAACCAGGCCTGAACTCGGAAGATTATTTTTCGGGAGGCTAATTACTGCCTTAAGAAGCTACTGCTGAAGGGAACATGTCCCTAATTTAGGGCCGCTAGTTCCAGGGAAGGAAGAGAACCAGAACCGTAGAACAAACACGCCACCAATGCTTCATCATGCACGCGAACCTGGGCCCAGCTCGAAAGTATATATTTTATGGGAAGAAACTAATTACCCCTGTGAGCAGCTAAGGCCGTAAGGAGTCACCCGTCCCTAATTTAAAGCTCCTAGTTCCAGGAAGAGGAAAAAACTATTGTCATAGGACAGACACGCTACCTATGCCTCATCCAGGGATCGAACCCTGCCTAAAGTCGAAGAATACTTTTCGGGAGGTGAGGTTGACCACTTCCATGAGCATCTAAGTCTAAACGGAGTCTCAATTCTCTAATTTAGGGCCGATGGTTTCTGGAAGAGAACCATTTGACCTAATCAGGTTCCAGGTGAGGTATCAGTGTGTTTTGCCTGTATAACAGGGGAAAAACCCACACTGATGCTTCACCTGGAGCTCGAACCCAACTCAGATGATTATTGTTTGGTGGGGGACTAACGACTTCTGCCAGCAGCTAAAACTATAAGGATTCTTTCGTTTTTAGGCCATTAGTTCCAGTGACTGGACAGGACTAGCGCCGTGGGACAATGACATCTCTCGTGCCTCATCCAGGACTCGAACCCCGGACCAACTCAGACGATCATTTTTCTCCTACCTTTGTGAGATTTCTAAAGTTCATACATCTAAATCAGTGTTCCGCAACC
Organism: Macrothele yani; assembly: GCA_039090855.1. Lineage (NCBI taxonomy): Eukaryota > Metazoa > Arthropoda > Arachnida > Araneae > Macrothelidae > Macrothele > Macrothele yani. Next base: position 36,494,932 of record CM077011.1, read on the forward strand.
TTTTTCTACTCGCGACACACCATAAATTATCCATGACTCAACACGGCACACCAAAATGTTAATCCCCTCTAAAACGTATGATTATTTATTAATATAAATACGTAATTATCACCACAAACGATACACTCGGGGATTGGGCATGCTTTATCACGACACCAAAAAAAAAAAAAAAAAAACCCGTAAGATAAATAATTATCACTATACTGCCGGTGCACTAATTTCTTTTTTTTTTTTTTTTTTTTTTTTTTTTCGGGCTCAGTGCTTTCACTACTTGCACTCGTGGACGGAACACTCCGTACAAGGAACTTGTCCACCTTGAAATAATGAAATAGTAGAAAATAGTTTCAGAATTATAGACAATAGCAAGACTGACTAGCAATCACAATTTTCGGACTACTTCAGAGCACAGCTGTAATAGAACTGAAATAATTGTAAAACGCAGGACCTATAACTCTTCAAAGGGAAGAAGGGACACATATACAGTGCGGCAAAGAATTTTTAAGACTGGGTCTGTAAAATGAAATAGAAACAGGAAATTATAATTTGTTTTGGTTTGTTATTCAAAATAAGTCTCTCCGGCTTCAATACACGTTTTACAGCGATTTAATAATGATTCAAATGCGTGTTCCAGTTCACTTTGCGGAATTGCCTCCAAAGCACGGGTCGAAGCTGTTTGTATGGTCGAAATATCATCAAAATAACACCCTTTTAATGTCATTTTAAGTTTTGGGAATAAAGAAAAGTCGCAGGGTGCTAAATCAGGCGAATGCGGTGGATGATTCAACACACACACACAGACGTTATTTTTCGCCAAAAATCTACGAACAAGAAGTGAGGTGTGATGGGTGCATTATCGTGCAACAAACACCAACGGTTTACATCCCGATATTCTGGACGAATGCGACGAATTCTGCCCATCAAACGCCTCAAAACATTAAATAAAACTCACCAGTAATTGTTTGTCCACTTGGAACAAATTCTTTGTGGATAATACCCTTACTATCGAAGAATGTAATGAGTATTGTTTTGATTTTCGATGGAACTTTTCTTGTTTTTTTGGCTTGTGGTGAGTTTTTTTACTTCTATTCCGCACTTTGTCGCTTTGTTTTAGGATCATATTGAAAACACCATGTTTAATCACCTGTAAAAATCGATTTTAAGAAGTTTGGATCATTTTCAGAGGCTGAAATTATTTTTCTGCAATGTGCACTTCTCCTTGATTTTTGTTCATTGTTTAACGTGTGTGGAACAAATTTAGCACAGACTTTTGTTTTGCCCAAATCTTCATGCAGGATGGTTCGAATCGTTTCTTTGTTGATGTTTAAAGACTCTTCCATCATTCATAGTGTCGCACATCGATTGTTTTCTACGAAATCATGCACTTTTCCAATAATCTCAGGTGTCCTAGATGAGCTTGGTCTTCCGGTATGCTTCTCATCTTCTAGCGTATCTCTTCCGTCCAAAAAACGTTTGTGCCACAGGAAAACATTTGATCTACTTAAACAAAACTCCCCGTAAACTTGTTTCATCATTTGGTACGTTTCCGAGGCACTTTTACCAAGTTTTGCGTTAAATTTAATAACAGCCCTTTGTTCCATCTTAATAATTCAACATGAAAAAAATTTTACTTCTCTAATGAACGGCCGTTTCGTTTGAGTTACTTTAACAACTGCGCAGTACTTGTGGCAGAAAGCAAGCAGATGGTCACGGTTTATAACGCATTCGCGATTACACTGGTGGCGCCACCGTAGACTGAAATCTAGCGCCAGTCTTAAAAATTATTTGACGCACTGTGTATACCGGCTTATTTAAAATAAAGTCTAACAATGGGTGGGTGCATCGGTATATGAAAAAAGTAATAAAGTTGAATAAGCACTAACAAACAAGGATAAATACCAAAACAACGTAATAAAATAATAAAAGATAGGGAAAGTTTTGCTAATCCCCGCACTTTTAGGGATAAAGAACATGCGGCAAGTGTAACAAAGAAGCCGCATAGCGCTGCGGTAGAGGCGAGAAATACAAATATATCAAGAAGCAAAACTACGATATAACAACAACTGTGGGTAAATAATTTACTTTTAATTTCTTAGAATACATAAAAATTCGGGGCATGTAATAAAGAATAAACAAGCATCGTCTTATTTAATCAGTGCAGCGGCAGAGAATGAAATACAAGCATATGAAACACAGTAACTGGGATAAAATTTAAAAATGAAACTCGACATCATGAGTTAAATACCGGATTACACCACTTACCATCCTTGTCATATTTACACCAAAAAATGGACTCACATCTTCAAAATTTGTATAAAACTCAACAATTAATTTCTTACAATAGGATAATAGGTAAAAGTTCGCGTCACAACTTTCACCTTGTGGGGGCACACCGGCTGCGGAACACTGATCTAAACACCTCTCAAACAAACACGAGAGTCACCCTGGTGTCTCAGTAGTCTAAGCGTTAGTTTCTGGTGATTCGTCCGAGATAGATCTGGATTTGAATCCCGTGAAGCATCGAAGTTGTGTTTGTCTTACGGCATTAGCTCTCTCCATTCCCTGGAGCCAGAGGTCCCAAAACAGGGATGGGCTACTACTTATGGTCCATCGGGCCGCGGATGGCTTAGTGGTCAACGTTTATGACTACCACGGAGGAACCACTGGTTCGATCCCAAGCAGGTACGAATGCTCAAACCACTGAAAATCCGCCGTGCGTCTGATGGGCACGTTAAGCCGTCGGACACCGGGTACTGGCCCCCGATAATAAATAAGGAGGTCTTCCTACCTCGCTTTCGTGTCACTTTCCTATCGGGCACTCTAGTCCAAATCTCATAGCGTCCTATTTCAAGGGTTGTTTAAGATCTGGAGTCAGACACTCCCTTCCTAAAATCCTCTACATGTGCTCTGATCTGCTTATAGTCCATCGAGTTGCTCACGGTTATCGTTAACCACCTCTACCGCCAAGAAAAGAAAAAGAGAGAGAGAGACAGAGAGAGACTGCTCAGTAGAGCCAGAGGTGGTCTAATTTATTTATAATAAATGTCATCCAGCTACGAACGACTTGATTACTGCATAAAGGTTTAACCTGGTGAAAATATTTTAAATACGTGGAGATAATGTAAATATACGATGACATCGCTCTGTCCACGTTATTTTTATAAACAACGAATAGCAACTGAAAAATTGTACAACCGACACCGCTGGGATCGAAACCCAGATATCTCGATAACTAGCCGAGTGCGTTCACTTTACGCTACGTTGCCAACAATTCACAGCGCTATTCGTGGTTTATCAGTCAGCATCTGACTACACATATTGATGGGCTCATCAATGGCGCTGTGAATTGTTGGCACCGTAGCGTAAATCCAACGCACTCAGCTAGTTATCGAGATATCTGGGTTTCGATCCCAGCGGTGTCGGATGTACAATTTTTCAGTTGCTATTCATTGTTTATAAAAAATAACGTGGACAGTGCGATGACATCGTATATTTACATTATCTCCACGTATTTAAAATATATTCACCCTTTCTATCGCCCTTTGGATTTATCAACTGTAATTAAACAGCTTGCTTTGTTGAATGCCACTAGATGGCGGCACATCAGTTGCTGAGCCCATCAATTTGTGTAGTCAGATGCTGACTGATAAACCACGAATAGCGTTATGAATTGTTGGCACCGTAGCGTAACGCGAACACACTCGGCTAGTTATCGAGATATCTGGGGTTCGATCCCAGCGGTGTTGGATGTACAATTTTTCAGTTGCTATTCGTTGTTTATAAAAAATAACGTGGACAGAGCGATGGCATCGTATATTTAAGGTTTAACCTTCCAATTTGTTCAACAGAAATGAATATTCACTTCAGATGAACAAGCTGCTGTTGTACCTGCAGATATTATGAGGTTCTGTCGCAGGGCATCCCAGGGTCGACGCCCTGTAAGCTCCCAAAAATAATGTGCTTTTTTTTTTTTCTTTCTTCGTTTTGCTTCTTAAAGAAAGGGGGCATAGCGTGAAGCATAAATTTGCTGTTCTGGATTTTGAGAGCATGATTCCACCCGAACTTTTAACAAGTACGTCACAAATATTAATTTTCTAGCTTAAACGCAGGCTAACTAAAAATCATTTTGAGAGTAATTTTACTTAGTACTAAACTACAAATAAGTTCAGAAATTGGGGTGTTATTTCTGGCTAAATTGCTTAGAATGTAATGAACATTTTGCTCTTTAATTAGGAATTTATTATGAGACCTCCCATCTTTGTCTTGAAACTTCTTTTCCATCATTTAGTCGATTTTGAGAGCAAATCATAAGATTGTTACCGTAGGAGTGAAATGCTATGAAAAAAAAAATGGTTTTACGAGACATGCTAATGGATTTCATTTATGTTTGGGACCCTTAAGGAAATTGTCAGGGGGGTCTGAATATATGTGACAGCAGATTTTACACTGCATGCAGCATATCAATATTAGTGCCATAAACTAATCGTATTTGACATGAGAAATGTAGTACAGTGAAACCAGTCTAATAAGGTCATTCACGGTTCCGTTACAAAATGACCTCGTCTTGACAGATGACCTCCATACAGAGTGGTTCAACTTGCATAATATCTCCGCTCCCCACTTGAAAATAAAATATAAAAGTATATCCGTTTTTAATGCAGCCTTCTGTGAAGAGCTTCTTGTTTTTTTCTTTCCTTCTTCGTTACAATTTTGCAATTTAGGAATGTTATTCCCTTAATCTCTCATTAAGAGCGAGAAGTAAGATTGGGGAATGGGGTACGGTGTTCGGAACATACGTAGGTTGTCGCAAATCGGACGCTCCTACTACACGTTCCGCCAGAGGAAACGGAAAGTAAGAAGATGCCGAACGCAATAGTGGCACTACTGCGATTGAGCTTTGAATCCATTTCCACCTTCCCTCTTCTATTTCTTCCTTAAAGTCAGCGATGTGTTCTTTTGCCATTTGGCCGCTATGTGAGAAGGCAAGGTTCGTTGGGCCGCTATGTGAGAAGGCAAGGTTCGTTGGAGTGAGGGAGATGAACTCCTACGGGAGGATTCACGTTCTCGTTTATGACAATTAAAGATCGAACATGCATAACCTAGTTAACAGAAAACCATACCGTCTGTAAACAAAATTCTAAGAACTTAATAGACCCCTAGGACCACCTACAAATTAAAATATCGTGAAGGGTGTTGTCAGAGAGAGAGAAAAGAACGTTATTCTTTCTAGAATTTCCTAAGTTCTGACTACAAATCACACCTGTACAGCTGAGGCATAACAGGGATTAATGAATCTCGCTCAGAAAAGAAAGTAGAGTTGCAGCAGCAACCCCACCCAGCACAGAACCACAGACCCGGACAGGGGTTGCACCTAGAAGAGAATCCACCCCCCCCCCCACCCCTTCGAATCCGAGTTCCACGCCCAACCGGGAGACCCAATCGCAACGCCAACATGGAATCACCTTGGTCCTTTATTACCGTTTAACAAAAAATTACATTACTAAAATTTTAACCATCAACAAATTAGTTAGATATTAAACACAAATAAATTTCTTAATCACCAGAAATCTCAAACAAACTACAGTACATGAGCTATTTACAGGTTCAAGAAATCCACCATATTTAAATTACACTAAGTCTGTTGAAAAAGGTTTTCAGTTGTTTACCAGTTAAAAGATGTAGTGTAATCAATCCAAAAAAAGCTGAACATTCGAAAATATAAGTGAAAGTAATACCGAAACAATCATCAAAAGTATACAACTATACAAACACATTTCTCAACCACTAAATAATTAATATTTATACAACTATACAAACACATTTCTCAACCACTAAATAATTAATATTTTCACAATAAATTTAACATATGTGTAATCACGTTTAAAAAAATTCAAAACTGTTCAAGATACAATTGCAAGCATTATTTTTTTATTTTCACTGGGAAGTTTAGTAAACTATGCCCCAGATTTTCAAATCCAAAACTAGTTTCGAACAAAAGTCTATAAAAAAGCACCAGTAATAATAAATACATTAACAAGAAATTTAATTACAATTCAGTTACAATTCAACGCAATCAAATGCAATTGAATTCAATCAAATTCAATTTGGGATTAAATACAACCCAACTTCAAAATGACATTCATCCTGGATGAATTTAAGAACAGAACTAGAAACAACGAGGGATAGTTTGAAAGTTCACAAATACAGACATTAATCATCTCAATCCGTGAAAACCAGGAGTCCAGAAGTAATGTCTCTAAGTCGATCCCTGCGAAAAATCCGAGTCATCAGTTATGTGGATGTTCCTTTGAACATTCAAAGTCCTTTCTTCTTTGGAATTCATGAATTTGATGAATCAGAAATCCTCCGACGATAATGCGACATTCTCACAATTCTTATAGATTAGTTTCTATAACGTTGAGGAGATAATAGTTCCTAACTTCAAGTAAACCAGATCACTCAAACACCAGATGATACATTGTTCCAAGTTGTTTACCATACTTACAAGCTTACAAGTTGCATTTTTCTAATTAGAACGATGGTTGTAACAGGGGCGGATTTACAGGGAAGCCAACGGAAGCTGGAGGGCCTCGAAAATAATGATTTATCTCTTTCTTTTTTTTAAATTTTGCTTATAAAATTAAAGAAATGTCATAAAGCGATGGATAAATTCGCTGTTCTGAGTTTGGAAGATTTGGGGACATGATTCTGCCCGAAATCGAAGTACGTCATCTACAAGTATGTATTTACTAGCTTAAATGCAGGCTCACTAAATATCGTTTTGAGGGTAATATTACTTAACACTACATTACAACTGAGCTTAGGAATTGGGGTTTTTGTTTTCTTAGAATAGAATGAACATTTAACTCTTTAGTTCGGTGTTTTATATGACTCCCCATCTTTTCCTTAAAATTCCCTTTCTCCCCATTAAATTTAGTTTAAGAGGTAATCACAAGGCTGTTATCTTACGAGTAAAATGGCATTGGAAAATTTCTTTTCCGAGGCACGCAAACAGATTTCATCTATGTTCGACTGTCTGTAAAGAAACTAACTGTCAGTGGGATGGAATCTGGCGATATGCGACAGCAGTTTCCACACCGCATGTAACATAAATGTGAATTAAAGCAGTATCATAAACTAAACTTACGTAACATGTTGAAGTACTGTGAAGTAAGTTTAGAGCTCATGTTGAAGTAAGTTTAGAGCTCATTATAAAAGTTTCCGACTTTTCTTCCTTAACGAAAGGCTTTCCACTTTTAATTAGCCATTTCCTTCCCATCAGGGTATCACAAAAGCCCTCAGTATTAAATTTCGTCTTGATAATAGTTTTTGAGTTATGGAGACAACAAACCACGCACACATAGTGACACCACCATCAAAATAGTTAAATCATGTTAGGGGAAGGTTAAAATGAGTATTTCTGCTGAAATCCCGAAGTCAATTTGTTTCGGGGATCACAATAATTTTTAGCGCGTCTTTTGTAAAAAAAAAGATCGTGCTTATGTTATCGGTTTGTCTGTCTGTGCGTCTGTAGACACGATATCTCTGCAACTAATAGCCCGATTTGAAAAATTATTTTTGCAATAGGAAGCTTGGGATTTTTATTTATTTCGGTTTTTTTACGATGCAAAATTTCGCCGCCAGAGGGCGTAAATGCAGATGATGTCGATTTCAAAACACATTCTAATCCATATATTTGCTTCTAAACATCCAATTGAAAAAATTATTTACTTTTCGATTCCATTCAAGTCGAAGATTGTTTTAGGCATAGTCACTTTTCCAAGTTACGCATAAATTCTCCGCTAGGGGGCGTAAAAGTGAATTGCTTTTCCCCAGATATCTCAGCTTCTAAAACTCCGATTTGAAAAATGTTTCCTTCAGTGGATACAGCTCGTGATGGAAAATATTTTGCATGTAATTTCTAAATGGTTTCGCCATCAGAGGGCGTAAGTGTTGATTTCTGCTTCTATGTGTTTGCCGCAAAATCTGAGCTTCTAAAACCTCGATTGAAAAAATTCTTTCGTAGACCGATACTACTCACGTAGACAAACCTTTCCAAAATATTTTCTTCTTAAAATAATGAATGGTTTCTCCACCAGGGCGCGTAGATGTATATCTTGTGTTTGTCAATATCTCTGCTTCTAATTATCCGATAAAAAAAATCTCCTTTGTTGGGCAGAGTTTCCCGTGCGACATGTTTCTGATATAATTTCAAAATTTTCAAATAATTCATTGACTTTCCGCTTGGGGGAGTAACGGTAAATTGCGCTTTCCCCGATATCTCTGCTTCTAAACCTCCGATTTGAAAAATTCTTCCAGCACCAGATACAACTCCTATTGGGAATTTTTTTAAGGTAATTTTTAATTTTTTTATAAAATATGGTTTGGCCACCAGGGGGCGCAAGAGTTAAGTTTCTGCTTCGTAGGTATTTGCAGCAAACTCTCAGCTTCTAAAAGCCCGATTGAAAAAATTCTTTCGTGGACCGATACCGCACCTGTCGATAAACATTGATAATATTTTCGTCTTAAAATAATGCATGGTTTATCCACCAGAGGGCGTAGATGTCTATCTTATTTCTGTCAATATCTCTGCCTCTAAAAGTCGGAATTGAAATATTCCTTTTTTGGTAGATAGCGTACCGGTGTAAAATGTTTCTCATATAAGTTCAAAATTTTCAAGTAATGCATAGACTTTCCGCTAGGGGGCGTAAAAGTAAATTGCGTTATCCCTAATATCACTGCTTCTGAAACTCCGATTTGAAAAATTATTTCTGCACAGGATACAGCTCCTGATAGGAAATTCTCAGTATATAATTTTTAATAACTGATAAAGAATGGTTTGGCCATCAGGGGGCATAACAGTTAATTTCTGCGTCTGATGTGTTTGCAGAAAACGCGAGTGAAAAAATTGACTGAAAAAATTCTTTCATGGACCGATACCGGTCACATCGAAAAACCTTTTGAAAATACTTTCTTTTTAAAATAATGCATGTTTTTTTCCGATGAGGGGGAGGGGGGATTGCTGCATATCTTATATTTGTCTATATCTCTGCTTCAAAGAGCTAGCTTTCAAAAAAAAAATTCTTTGTTGGAGAGCGTTTCCGCTGCGAAATGTTTCTCATATAAATAAAAAAATTTCTTGAGGCACAAGTCGTAAGTTGACATTACCAGAGGGCGTAAGTCGACGTTTCCGTTTACAGAAATATCTGCGGGATTAAAAACCCGATTGAAATTTTTTTTCTTCGGTCAGATACTACCGTTTTCCATACCGGTTCCATTGATTTTAAATATTTTTGTTAAATTTAATTCGCATCAGAACGGATTCAAAAGACGAGCTCATTACACCCGAAAATTCGGTGTTATCTTTCTTGTTTATACATTAGTAGGAGAAAGTAAAAATAAATGCGCAGGTTATATTTTAAGGATGCCCGGCAAAGAGGGGGGGTCTACATCGCTTCCGTGTCACTTTCCTATCGGGAACCCTATCCCAAATCTCCTAGCTTCCTATTTCTAAGGGTTGTTTAAGACCTGGGGTCAGACACTCCCTTCCTAATATCCTCTACATATGATCTGATATCTGATCAAAGTGTGGGGGTGGGGTGGGGTGCAGAACCTACGTTGTACGCAGGATTCCGATAACTCGAAATCCGCCACTGGGTAGTAATTAGGACGCGAACTATGTTCTGTTGTTAATTGATTAAAGTGCTTATTATGAAAGCATCTCCTGAGTAACTCTGGAAATAATGACATGGGTAATTTTAGCAGCATTGCCGTCATCCCAACACTTCTGCCAACAAACATGAACCGAAGAATTAGAACTTCCTAAACAAGACTTTTCTGTAAGTTCCGCATGTTGGTGACCTCGAAATGCAGATTTATTCTCTCATGCTTTTCAAGAATTACAGCCTGTGTCCGCCCAATAAATGTCTCGTAGGCGTTGTTTTTGTAGGTAAAAACATCCGTGCCAGCTTTGGTAGGTGGCCGCAGAATGCGAGTTCCGCCAGCGCAGGTTTTATTGCTTCAGTGATCATCCTTACAAAAGTTTCGACTTTTCTTCCTTAACAAAAGCACTTGGTAATTTCCACTTTTTATTCCCCATCAATGAACACAGCACACCTAAATACGAAATTTCATCTTGATAACTCTAATAGATTTTGAGCTATAGCGACAAAAGAATCACACACACTGTGAAAATGGGCAGTTGAATTGGACTTCAAAAATTAAATAATTAAAATAAGTAAAAATGCCTTAAAAAAAAATTGACCGAAACGCGCGCCCTAGCCTCTCCATAAATGAATAAACTTCAAATTAGCGAGACAAGACTGCGCTAGCATAAAGCTCTTCGCACAAGAAACAGAAAATGTACGGGTGAGCCCAGAACACGTTAAATAAATTAAGTAAAACCTACGAAAACGTTAAAGCCTCCCCCTGTGGCGCAGGGATCTACACGAAGGCTTCTGACTATTCGTCCGAGATTGGTCCAGGTTCGAATCCCGGTGAGGCATAGATGTTGTGTTTGTCTTACCGTATTAGCTCTCTCCCTTCGCTGGAGCTAGTGGCCCTAAATTAGGGACGGGCGACTGCTTATAGCCTACTAACCCTTACGCCCCCTGGTGACATGGTTGTCATTAAGTTCCCCCAATCAAAAACAAAAACGTTAAAAACATCACCTAATCAATTTTGCCCCACACCTCCCGCAAATGTAAAGTTTTACTAAGACACACAAAAAAAAAACAAAAAAAAACAAGAAAGATGACACCGATTTTCGGTTGTAATGAGCACGTCTTTTGCATCCACTCTGACGCGAACTAAATTTATCAAAGCTGTTCAAAGTCAATGGAACCGGTATGGAAAACAATAGTATCAGACCGAAGAAAGTTTTTCCATCGGGTTTTTAATCCCGTAGATATTGCTCTAAACGTAAACGGGAACTTACGCCCTCTGGTGGCAGACTTGTGCGTTTATAAAAAATTGAAATTATATGAGAAATAATTCGCAGCGGAAACGCTCTCCAACAATGAAAGAAATTTTCAAATCGGACTCTTAGCAGCACAGATATCGACAAATATAAGATATGCATCTACGCCCCAGGCGGAGAAACCACGCAATATTTTAAGAAGAAAATATTCCAAAAAGGTTCATCGCCGCAAGTGTCATCGTTCCACGAACAATTTTTTCAATCGAGATTTTAGAAGCTCAGATTTTGCTGTAAATACATCAGAAGTAGAAATTAACCCTTACGCTCCCTGGTGGCTAAACCATTTTTACCAGATGTTAGAAATTACATGCAAAAGATTTCCCATCAGGAGCTGTATCCGCTAAGGAAAGGATTTATCAAACCGGAGTTTTAGAAGTAGAGATATCGGGGAAACGCAATTTACTTTTGCTCCCCCTAGCGAAAAATTAATGAGTAACTTGAAAAGTGATTATACCTAAAATAGTCTTCGACATAAATGGAATCAAAAGCTTAAAACAAAAAACATTTCAATCGGATGTTTAGAAGCAAATATATGGAATAAAATGAATTTTGAATTCCAAATCATCTGAATGTACGCCCTCTAGCGGCGATACTCTGCATCGTAAAAAAATCGAAGTGAAGGATCGTCGTTCGCCCATTTCAAGCCTTCCAATGCAGAAAGAATTTTTTTGAATCGGACTAATAGTTACAGAGATATGGTGTCTGCAGACGGACGGACAAACAGGTAACATAGCACGATCTTTTTTACAAAAGACGTGCTAAAAAAAAAAGAATACACAAACAAGGACCCTCCCTCCACTAAAGCACAGAAAACGGCTGCAGACGATGGAAAAGATGATGCACTAACGCCTTTAACCAAGAAACCTTTTCTAATTTTTTAGTCGTTCCTGAGTCGAGTTCTCTGAAGAATATGAAGTTTGAGATTCCCCTGGGATGGGAATTTGAGAATGGTTTTGTAGGAGAAACTCTTGTGAAACGCCATTTTCCAGGCCATTTTCACATATTTCTGAACCCGCTATACGGGATGCCCGAGCATTTCAAAAAATCGTAGAATCCAGGGACTTTGAGATGATTGACGTGTAAATAATCGGGGTAGAAAGAAATGAGGCTGCATAACAGCTTTTGGAGTAGGGACCTGTCTAAGCAGTAGCACATGTGGAAAACAAAACCAATGTAGAGAGCGTTGAACGCGAAGCCTCTACGCGTGCGCGAAACTAAACTAAATGAAAATCAAGAATCGATTATGTAAGGTTTCTCTAGGGCAGTTTGATCTTGCATTTTAATATAAATACTCCATCTTACACTTTTTGATTGAGGCAGATGCTTGATCCAGTGACGTGCAGCAGAGCTGAGACAGGCTGAACCCGAGCCCGAAAGCCCGAAGAAAAGCCTGAGCCCGAATCGGACTCCGGCTGCAGAATATTTACTGCGGTTCGGGCTCGGGCTCTTAGAGAATGAGACAGCAAGAGAACTTTTTTATATAAAAATGAGATTTTATATGATTTAGCAAATGAGACACTTTATAGTTGGTAAAGGGAATTCTTTGGCAACTGGTTCTGGTTGGGGAGTGGGCATTCGAGATGGCTTTTTATTGCGGGCTTGGGTAGAAATGCCACTAGTACGTTTCTTCAGAGAAGAAAAAGCTTTTTCAAGAACTATAGATACTGGATAGTTGATAGCTTGCCAACGATAATTTACCCCCTATTTCCACGCACTCCCTGCTAATTCTATTTAGCAACGTACATATTGGAGCGCATTATGGCACGATAATATTAATATTATTTGAGCAACATACAATTGCAGCACCGCCCGATCATTTCGTATACCGGCTGCCCGAAGCACTTCAGGTGGAAACGAACGGTCAACGAAAATCGTACAGTTACACTATAAAAATAGATAGAGGTCCCTTCCCCACTCCCCATTTGAGAAATACATTGGTTAATTTGCAGGAAGGAGGAGGAGAGAGTGGAAGGGTGAAAAAGGAGTTGTTTTTCATTAATGGTTGAACAGGTTAGCCGGGTGTGTTCGGAAGGGCTGTAGTGGTGGGTATTACAGCGGTATACGCCGTATACCCTCTGCTCCTTTTTTTTTTTTTTTTTTTTTTTTTTTTTGACAGAGTAGCGTATACTTCCAATGTTCATATTATCAACAGAACTTCAATCTCGAACAGCATCGCTGCCAAGAGCTGAACGTCTAATAAAAAGAACCACAAGAATTATAGAGAGCTTCGGAGAAAAATCCGAAAAAACTCATTTAGCATTAGCAGCGAACAAAGAATTACAACAAGGCAATGGAATGCATCCCGATCCTATGTCATGACCTTTGACCCCATTTCGTCCATTTTTATTAGAGTTCATCCCCAGGTGGTTCCCTATGACAAACTAAAATTTCATCGAAATCGAAACATGTTTACGCAAGTTATGACGCACAAGGGCAATGGAATGCATCCCGCTCATAGCTATGTCCTGTCCTTTTACCTCACTTCACCCATTTTCAATATGGTTCATTCCCAGGTGGTCCCCTATTACAAAATAAAATTTCATCGAAATCGAACCATATTTACGCAAGTTATGACGCATAAGGGCTACGGAATGGATCCCGCTCCTATGTCGTGACCTTTGACCGTATTTCGCCGATTTTCAATAGGGTTCGTCCCACCGTGGTCCACTACCACATACTAAAATTTAATCGAAATCGAACCATTTTTACGCGAGTTATCGTGCGGACTGACGGACGGACAAAGCTGGAGCATATACGCTTCTTCAACCTACGGTTGGAAAGCGTAAAACACTACCCTGATACCGATGGAATGTGATATAGTTATGAAATTCCATCTACGAGTGCGTAAGTTAAAATCTGACCACAAAATAGAAAGAAAAGCTGAATAGCAAGTGTTTCAGTGAGAGAGATTGGTGACTTTTGTTTAGGATATCTACAGGTTACACACCATCGTATTATAAATCATTTTGAAGCTCTTATCCATAGCAGGTACACCAATGAGCCATTATATTATAACCACCTCAGCCTAGAGAAATGAGCGCGCCTGGAGACCGAACGGTGGTGCAAGTGAAGTTCACGGAACAGTATATATACAGCCTGAAGACCGGCTTTCTGTTAGTAGAGTCTTCGCAGTCAGAATGGGAAAAAGCTGATGATTTGTGGGAGTTTGATAAAGGACAAATTGTGATGGCCCTGCTCCTCGGAACTACGATCTCGCAAACGGCACGGCTTGTGGGTTGTTCAAATGCCGCTGTAGTGAGTACGTATCAAAAGTGGTGCACAGCTGGCCACAGTGCGGCAAATGTGGCCCTGCGATACAACAGTGGTGATTATGGAAATGTATCACAGCACACAGTCCATCGCAGCCTTCTGCGCATGGGCCTGCATAGCCGAAGACCCAGTCGGGTCCCCATGCTCACTGCACGTCATCGTCATCAAGATTCCAGGTGCATCACGTAGACGGCCGAGCGCATATACGCCGATCACCAACGGAGGCCATAGCACGTGGATGCACTGTTGGGAGGAAACATGCCGGAGGAGGTGGTGTTATGCTGTGGGAGATGTTTCCTTGGGACACTTTAGGCCCCATTATCCCGATAGCAGAATCCATGTCAGCTGTCAGGTATCTGAACATCTTTGCGGACCAAATTCATCCATTCATGTCACCTGTGTTCCCTGCTGGTGATGGCCATTACCAACAGGATAATGCGCCATGTCACACTGCCAGAATCGTCAAGAAGTGGTTCGAAGAACATGTATAGGTGACTTCGTGTTAATCTGTTAATACCCTGGCCTCCAAATTCACTTGACGTGAACCCAATCGAACATGTGTGGCTCGACATAATTGGAAAAGCGGGTTCGCGCTAAATCACCACCACCCCGAAATGTACAGGAACTGGTGGACCTGCTGTTGACATTATGGTACCAGATCCTCCGGGATACCTATCGCTACCTCATCGAATCGATGCATCGCCGAATGGCTGCTGTTTTGCGGGTTAAAGGGGATCCTACAGCTTATTAGGTAGGTGGTCATAATGTAAGGGTTCATCGGTGTAATCTCTCTTGGGGGCGGGAGGAGGGATGTTCGAGAGAAAGCCAAATTTCGCTAAGATGAATCGTTTTAATGGCATCGAAAATGTAATGGTTTTCATCACGTTTAACAAAAGGTTCTCGAAAATTTAGCAAATTGCAATGAAATATTGTTACGCTTGTGTAAAACGTGATGAAATAATGTCCAGTGATAGTTTAGTAAAATATATTGTTGCGTAAAAATGAAATTGACTATTGTTGTGTCACTTCATGGGAACGGTATTCAAAAATCAGATTTCAACATCACTACTTCCGTAACCCATTTCCGTTACATCGAAATTTCATGCATGGGATTTAATTTACTGCTGTCAGTAAAAGTGCATAACATCAAAAAAAAAAAAGTCTTGTGTGTGACATGTGATAGATGTCACTGAAGCTCGAGTTGTGTGTTAAAATCGCTGCAAATGAAGACGTTTGCTACATCAACAGAAAGTAAAATCTGATACCATCAGTGACTTTGATGTTGTGGCAGCAAATCTTTCTTTCAGGACCTAACCAGTGAATCTCAGAGAAGAACTTAGTGTTAT
The DNA here is from genome assembly GCA_039090855.1 of Macrothele yani. Lineage (NCBI taxonomy): Eukaryota > Metazoa > Arthropoda > Arachnida > Araneae > Macrothelidae > Macrothele > Macrothele yani. The sequence continues at coordinate 36,510,523 of CM077011.1, forward strand.
ATACATCATCATCAACAACCATAGGAAAAACGCCCGTAGGAGCCGGCCACCAGATGGCAGCAAATTACAATCATCTTGTATTTTTACTACCAGGGCATCGACACTCATCTGATAAACCCTGTCAGGGAAGGGGGAATAGGGACTAAGTGCGTTCGGGGCCGACTTCATTGTCATCAACAGCCGTGGGACAAATGCCCGTAGCAGTCGTCCACCAGATTACAATCGCCTTGTATTTTTACTACCACCCCATCGTCACTCATCTGGTAAACCCTGTCAGAGAAGGGGGAACAGGGACTAAGTGCGTCCGGGGACGACTTCAGAGGGAACCATCAACGCAATCGCGTTCCTACACCCGGGGAGTCTGCGGGAAATCCCGGAAAACCCGCAGACTAGATGGCCGGCAGGACCAGGCTCCAACACCCTTCAGAAACTTGCGCCTACCACACTAACCACAGCGCGTTGGCCAATTGCGCTATGCCGGGATATATACGAGTACATATATACAGTATGGGATGTAAGGTCAGGTGATGAGCAACATCACAGCCTCTCCTTGACAAATGTCAACCCCGCCTTCTCGTGGTGCACCCTGTTCCCACTAAAGGGGCTCTGACGACCGCCAATAGCGGTCTAACTATAACATCGGGATTAGAGGAAATGCTATCCCACTCTCACCAACCCGCTTGACCAGCGTGGTGGGTTATGGCCGAACCCCTCCAAAATGAATCCACAACTTAAATCTTGGCCCTCAGTCTCCGGCAGCTGGAATGTACCTGACCAAGGCAGCGGCCAGTGCGACATGAAGGCAGAGGATGCTAAGAATTACCGGAGGACCGGACTAGCCTGCCATTTGATGCTGACCTTGGCTGCTTACAATGGACGCTCCCTATCTTCTGATTCAAGGTTTCTTGAATTGGAAGAGGAACTACAAAGGATCAAGTGGGACATCGTTGGGCTAAGTGAGGTAAGGAGAAAAGGAGAAGATCTCATTGAACTGAAAAGTGGACATATCTACTACTATCGTGGGACAGATACTGGCAGAACTAGTGGTGTTGGATTTATAATAAACAAGAAACTGAATGATAAAGTTGTAGAAGTTGAAATTTTATCTGACAGAGCTGCACAACTCGTTATCCAACTCTCGAGAAGATACCAGGCTCAGATTATTCAAACTTATGCACCCACCACAAGTCATCCTGAAGAAGAAATTGAAGAATTTTATGAGGAAATTCGTCATCTAAATAATAAAGGTAAGCAGCACTTGAAGATAATTATGGGAGATTTCAATGCAAAAATAGGGCAACGGCAACAGAATGAAACTTCAGTAGGTAAATTCCGTCACGGCAACAGAAACCAGCGTGGAAATACTCTCGTAGAGTTTGCAGAGGCAGAAGGATTTTTCATCTTGAACTCCTTTTTCAAGAAAAAGCCACACAGGAAATGGACATGAAGACATCCAAATAGGACGACAAGTGAAATTGATTTTATTATGTGTAACAAAAATTTCATCATCGAAGACTGCAGTTTGCTAAACAAGTTCAACACAGGTAGTGACCATAGATTGGTGAGATGTAAGATGCACCTCAACACTAAACTCGAACGTAGCAAGCTCATAAGACAAACAAAATGTATTGACATAACCAACCTTAAAAAACACCATAATACCTTCAAATTGGAACTGAAGAACAGATTCTCTGCTTTAGAAGGCCTAACATCGGAAGAAGTGGATATTTCTGAAGTTAACAGAAAAGTAACCAAAGCTCTTATGGAAACAGCAACAAAATTAGCTGGGTCTAAGAACAAGTTGCATGTGAACAAATTATCAGGAAAAACCAAAATGTTGATGCAAAAAAGAAGAGAGATGAGGACAACTAAAGACGTGACTTCCCAAGTGGAATATATAGAGCTATGCAAGACAGTACGAAAAAGTATCACTGAAGACGTAAGGAAATCTAACTGTGAACTAGTGAGGAAAGCAATTGAAAACAACCAAAGCCTAAAGATAGCAAAGGGACATCTCAGTAAGGGAAGAAAACAGATTATGGCACTGAGAAAGGAAGGTGGTTCTGTAACAAGAAATAGAGGCGAAATTTTGACAAGAGTGAAAGATTTCTACTCCAAATTATGTGAAAGGGATGATACATGTACTCCAGACATCATGAAAGGTATCAGTACCGGAGTTCTTCCAGTCCTACCAGCAGAAGTTGCACATGCAATCAAGAACATGAAGCGGGAAAAAGCTTCAGGAGAAGATGGAATTACTGTAGACATCATACAAGAAGCAAAAGGAGAAATTGAAACAGTACTCGCCCAAGTTTTCACTCGATGCCTTGATGAAGGGAAGATTCCTGAGGATTGGAACAACGCTACAATGATCCTGCTACATAAAAAAAGGTGACATTGAGGATCTCAGGAACTATAGACCTATCAGCCTCTTATTAGTGGTTTATAAAATCTTCACTAAAGTTCTTTCACACCGCTTGAAGGTAACACTGGACATGGCTCAACCGAGAGAACAAGCTGGATTCAGGAGTGGCTACAGCCCTATAGATCATATCCACGTACTGAGTGAACTAATTGAAAGAGCGAGGGAATATGAACTTCCATTGTGCATGGCTTTTATCGATTATGAAAAAGCCTTTGATTCGGTGAAACCATCAGCAGTTACAATAGCTTTGAAATCCTGCGGTATTGAAGATGCATACATTAATATTATTAATAACATCTATGAAAATATAAGTGCAAAGATTCGGCTGTTTGAAAATACTACACACATAAAAATTGGAAAGGGAGTGAGACAAGGTGACACCATATCTCCCAAGCTCTTCAATGCCACTTTGGAAAATGTCTTTCAATCACTGAACTGGGAAAACAAAGGGATAAAGATTAATGGAGATTATCTAACCCACCTCCGTTTTGCTGATGACGTAGTCATTTTTGCAACTACCCCATCAGAGCTGCAGAGTATGATCCAGGAACTTGCTGACAAGAGTAAAGAAGTGGGATTAAAAATGAACTTTCAGAAGACAAAAGTGATGTTCAATGCTTTTACAAGAAATGAAGATTTATCGATTGATGGAGAAAAGCTGGAGATAACAGACACGTACGTTTATCTTGGACAGCAGATATCAAGTGAGGGTCACATTGATGAAGAAATTAATCGTTGTATAAAACTTGCCTGGTGAGCTTTTGGAAGAAACAGCATAATTTTCAAGAGCAATATGCCATTATGTCTTAAAAGAAAAGTGTTTGACCAATGCATCCTTCCAGTGCTGACGTATGGTGCAGAGACGTGGACCTTAACTAAAAGAGACATACAAAGGCTGCAGACAACTCAAAGAAGCATGGAGAGGTGCATGCTTGGTGTAACCAGGAGAGATAAGAAGAGGAACTCGTGGATCCGAAATATGACAAGAGTGGAAGACATCATGATCAGAGTTAATTCCCTGAAATGGCAATGGGCTGGACATATTGCCAGAAGGACAGACCATCGATGGACAACCGAAATTTTAGATTGGATTCCAAGGGACAGGAAAAGACCCAGAAGAAGACCACATGGGAGATGGGTTAATAAAATTCGAAAGTATGCGGGAGTGACATGGAGGAGACTGGCACAAGACAGACCGTTGTGGAAGAAACTTGGGGAGACCTTCATCCAGCAGTGGATTGATAATGGATGACAATGATGATTATGATCATGATGATGATGATGATATACAGTATATATACAGCGATGAGCCATTATATTATGACCACCTACCCAATAAGTTGTAGGACCCCCTTTAACCCGCAAAATAGCAGCCACTCGGCGAAGCATCGATTTGATGAGGTGGCGATCGGTACCCTGAGGTATCTGGTACGATAATGTCAATTGCAAGTCCTCCAGTTCCTGAACATTTCGGGGTGGTGGTGATTTAGCGCGAACCCGCTTTTCCAAATCGAACCACAAATGTTCGATTGGGTTCATATCAAGTGAATTTGGAGGCCAGGGCATTAACAGAAAGTCACCAGCATGTTCCTCAAACCATTCCTTGGCGATTCTTGCAGTGTAGTATGGCACATTATCCTGTCGGTAATGGCCGTCACTAGCAGGGAACACAGTTGCCATGAATGAGTGAACTTGGTCAGCAACGATGTTCAAATACCTGACGGCTGTTGGGGATTGTACTATTGGGATAATGGGGATAAAAGTGTCCCAAGAAAACGTCGCCTACTTCTAGAATAACACCGCCGCCGGCCTGTTTCCACCCAACATGCATCCAGTTGGCATAGCCTCTGTTGGTAATCGGCGTATCTGCGCTTGGACATCAGCCCCTTTTAGCTTACAGGCCCGCGCACCGGATTGTGACGTCACTAGGTAGTCCGTAGTCGGGAAGAGGGAGATGCTGGGAGTGGTACGGCGATGTGCGAAAGTCACGCGTTCTTAAGAGTTTATCTGCATTTAAATAAGGACTTCTGTGTTAATTTTTTTAAATAGCCGCAAAGTTTATACGTTTGTTTTATGATCTTTCAAAATACAGAAGAAAAAGAAATCACAGCGTAAAATCTAGGGTAGCAATAATTTCGACGTAAAAGTGTAGGCAAGACAGATTCGTCAACTTAATGAAAGCATCGCTGTCATTTCACTGGAAGTGATAAACCATTTCTGTAATCGAAATTATAAACTGTCATCATAGTTTCGCTTGAAGTTATAGTACCGTTATGGTTCACCGAATCATTCTTGTACTTGTGAACATATCATTCTTGTACCTCAAAGTTTAGTTTGAGGGCCCATTACGAAGTACCGCCGTCGTTTCAAAAGATGTCAATTGACGAATTTAAGGAATCAGATTTTTCATTCATCGCGAGATTACGACTACGAAATATTGAGTAGTGAAATAATTCCTTTACTGAAAATGTATTTTTATATCGGACAGTAACTAGCATTTTATGTGCAATCTATGTTCACTAACATATAAAAAAAAAAAAAAGGTCAAGAAGAAAAACTGATTTTTTCCTGTGTGTTTTTAAATTTTTACCAAAGGCTCAATAAAACAGTTTTTAACATACGTACATGCAGTGAATTGCTGCTTGATCCACTGATTGCATCAAATAAATTAAGATCTTAAAAAAAATTACGCAATTGTTACAATATTAAATGTACAATAACGACATTTTTATGACGTAAGTAAGAAGTTTTCCTAATTTTAGTGCCATCTAGTTAGGTGTTTGGACACCTTCATTTTGATAAGCAAATGTACAGTTCATAATTTTTGTCTTACAGAAAACTATTTAAAAAAAGTTACCTTATGAAAGTTTAAAATATCTGTATTAAATAGTATATTAGTAGCAGTAAACAAAACTATTTTGATCCATAATATAAACATTTCTTTTTATCTGGAAAAATACGAATACTTACTGGCATAAGTTTCCTGAAATTTGATTTTCAAGAAGTATTCAGGAAAACTGCCAATGTGCAAATAATTATGTTTGTGTAGTTCTTTGTGTAACACAAACACAATTTAATTACTTCTCCGTTAGTTGTTAATCTTCGAGCAAGCTCGACAGCTTGACCACCCACCAAGGATGACCAGACTACCCTCCCCTACGTCACCCATCTTCCGGTATTCGGTGCGTGGGCTTGTAGCGATAAGGGGGTGACAGCTCGGCCGTCTACGTGGTGCACCAGGAATCTTGATTCGTCAGACCAGGCCGCTTTCTTCCAATCATCCACGGTCCAATCTCGATTATCTTGGGCCCAATTCATGCAGTGTTGGCGATGACTTGCAGTGAGCATGGGGACCCGCCTGGGTCTTCGGTCACGCAGGCCCATGCGCAGAAGGCTGCGATGAACTGTGTTCTGTGACACATTGCCCTGATCACCACTATTGTATCTGCGGGTTATTTGTCGCACTGTGACCCTTCGATCGCTATGAACAAATGCGCGACAGTCTCCGCTCCCCTCTGGCATCAATGAGGTACGGACGATACATGGCTGGACGACGATTCGTCGTTTGGCCACATGTGCACCACTTTTGATACGTACTCACTACAGCCGAATGTGAACAACCCACAAGCCGCGCCGTTTCCGAGATCGTAGTTCCGAGGCACCGGGCCATCACAATTTGTCCTTTATCAAACTCAGATAAACCGGCAACTTTTCCTATTCTGACTCCGAACACTCTACTAACCGAAAGTCGGTCCCCAGATTGTATATATACTGCTCTGTGAACTACCAAAGGCTCAATAATATTAGTTTTTAATCTTCACCTGCGCCACCGCTCAGTCTCCAGGCACGCTCATTTCTCTAGGCTGAGGTGGTCATAATGGAATGTCTTATCGGTGTATGTATGCCTACAAGTATGCGTACATGCATATCACTAAGTTGTTCATATGACCGTTAAATTGCTATTTGTTTATGTGTTTAATGATGCTCTCCATATATCGCTAGGCGTTTCTCTGTTTGAAATCCTATACAACTTGATTAATCCTCTGGGTGCATTTCCACAAAAGTGCAGTATTAATGACTTCTGAATGTATCTCAACATACGTGATGAGTTTAAAATAGTTTGATCTTGGTGTATGGTTTATGCATTTCCGTATTTCCTGGAACTCATTTTTTTTTTTAAGCTATGAAACCGTGAAAAATGTAGTTTCAAGTCCTCAACCACCTTCACCGTCATCATCATCAGTTTGAAGCGATTTAAATGAGATCGTCGCTCCAACTTCATTTGTTTAAAGAAAATTGCAGAGGTAGTTATTTATAAGGCGCTTGAGGATTGGTCATTACGCATTCGTATGCAAATACGAAGAATGACATTCGCAATGTTTTGTTTCCTTGATAAATTTCGTAGATGGCTGTTTCGTAACCGAAATTTTTCCTAATGTCATGAAATTACCTAATGATAAATAAAACGCTTCTCTCTCTCTCTCTCTCTCTCTCTCTCTCGCTCTCTACATATGCCAGACACTTCCAATTTGAGGTCTCTCATTTTGGAACAGTCTTTTTGTTTGTAATGCCACGCACTCCAGTGACTGATCGGTACGTCACTGAAGATGTGTAATTCTGTGGGGGAAGCGTGTAAATTATCGGGGTAAGAAAAATGAGTCTGCATAACAGCGGTTGGAGTAGGGATCTATCTAAGCAGTAGCACATGCGAAAACAAAATTAATGTAGAGAGCGTTGAGCGCGAAACCTCTATGAGCGAGCGAAACTAAAATAAATAAATCTCAAGAATCAATTATGGAAGGTTTTTCTGGGGCAGTTTGATCCTATATTTTATTATAAGTACCTCATCTTGCACAGAATTGTTTACGGCAAAATTGGTTAGGTCAAAAATTGACATAGAAAAAATTCATGAGGAAATCTTTAATTTAGATTCACTATGTATATTCCTTTTACAAAAGAAGATGTTCACACATTTTTAGAACGATTTTTCCAACAATGTAATTAATTTTGAAGATGACAATCCGAGTTTTGGCGTAAATGTGACTAGGATGGTAAGTCAGATAATATCCGAAAACTTGAAAATTTTTCATCGTCCTGGAGCGGGACTTGAACCCGTGTCTCCGAGAAAACGCCCGGGTATGCTGACCACTACACCACCCAGAACGACCAAGTTGCAAGTTTCCGATCAATTTGAATATAACCATCACAGGATTTGCTAGTCGAAGCAACCGGCATTCATGTTTAGCGAATCTGAAGGTTAAGAATCTTATCCCGTGGTTAAAAAATAATGTAATTAATGTTTACAAATAATGTCAGTAATGTTTAAAATAAAATTATTCCTTTCTTAAATGTTCAACCTATTGCCCTTTCTCTGGATTATGAACTTACATCTAGATTTCCAAGATAACAGGGCATTTCTTAAAATTGGTAGTGGTATTTTATTCCACTCCTCTTCCACTACTTTCCATAGTCCAATTGTTGTTTTAGGTCTTCGTTTAGAAAGCGCTCTGTTTAGCAGCCCAAAGGCACAAAAGTCCATTGGTGCCATTGAAGGATCAAATCATGTGTAGAGGATTTTCGGAAGGGAGTGTCTGACCATAGGTCTTAAACAACCCTTAGAAATAGGAAGCCAGGAGATTTGGGCTAGAGTGCCCGATAGGAAAATGACACGGAAGCGAGGTAGAAAGGGGGAGGAGGACTCCTTTGTTTATTATCGGGGGGCCAGTACCCGGGGACCGACGACTTAACGTGCCCATCCGACGCACGGCGGATATTTAGTGATTCGAGCGTTCGTACCTGCCTGGGATCGAACCGAAGGCCGTCACGAACGTTGATCACTATATGGGACATTGAAGGAATGTGGGTAACAGGTATATAGACTTAATACTCGTCTCTTTTTTCATTTTTTTTCATGCTTTTTTTCAAGAAATAGATTGGTAGATTTGGATGTATAACTGGTAGCCTTATTCTGATTGAGTTCTAATCTTTGAAGGCTCTGTGGATAAAGGAATGGTATTTCCTCTTCTAATATAGGAGTTAAAATATTATTTTTGTAATATGTACAATTGATATTAACATTCATTTCAGCTTTTCTTAACTTTAATTTCCCATTGTACCAGAAACCAGCAATAATCATGAATTATTTACTAAAACTTTCTTTGGATTCTTGGAACCAAGTTTGTAAGCCTTTTTCTCCTCTTTTGCGATAGCAAATCGACGTCAAGTTATGAGGATAATGGCTGTAGAAATCTCGCTCCTATGCCCTGGCCTTTGACCCATTTCGATTATATTCCACAGAACTGGTTTAGCCGCCCCGGTGGCGCAGTGGTCTAAGGCGTTGGCCTCTGATCATTCGTCCGTAAGGGGTCCGGGTTCGAATCCCGGTCAGGCATGGATGTTGTGTTTGTCTTACGGCACTGGCTCTTTCCCTTCCCTGGAACCAGTGAACCTAAATTAGGGACGGGCGACTGCTTATAGCCCATTGAGTTGCTCACGGTGGCCGTTAAACCTCCAATCAAAAAAAAAAAAAAAAAAAAAAAAGAACTGGTTTAGTATATCTTCGGAACAACACGATAAAGTTTTGTTGCAATCGAAGCATTTTTACGTAAGTTATGACGCATAAAGGCGATGGAATGGATCCCGCTCCTATGTCCTGACCTTTGACCCCATTTCAGCCATTTTCAATAGGGTTCGTCCCCAAGCTATCCCCTACCACAAACTTGAATTTCATCGAAATTGAGCCATTTTTACGCGAGTGATCGTGCGGACAGACAGACAGACGGACAAAGCTGGGGCATATACGTTTCTTCAATCTATGGTTGGAAAGCGTACAAAAGAAACACGTGCATGTTTTTTTGTAAAAGTAATCCAATGATCAAAAATATTTCATCTGAATTGTTTTCTACGTTTATTTATGCAAAATAATGTAGGTGTGCAAATACTTTTTTTGCCCACTGTAGAAAATGACGATGGCTAGGTTACATTTATAGAAATGACGATGGCTAGGTTACTTAAGATTTTGAACAGTTTTAGATCTACACCTGCTCTTATTCTCGCCTATTTGACTGTTGTGCTTTAATGGTTTGCTGGATTTCACAATGGCCGATGTGAACGAACAGAGGGTATGTAAGTAAATTGCCTAGGAAACTTTTGTAATGTGATAAACAATATTTAGAGAAGAAGCTCTAAGCCAGTCAAAAAACTTTTGAATAGTTTAAGGGACTTAAAGGTCAAACTCCGATTGAATATGACCTACGTTCTGGATGCCTATCAACTTCAACAACAGACAGCTGTATCGACCGTATACAGCTGTCTGTTGTTATAGACCGTAGGCTACAATCTCAGGAAACATGCCTTACTCGGTTCAGCAGACTAGCATCGATTTATTGCATTTTAATCGTTTACAGGAGTATTTCCTGCTGGTTTTGTTTCTTCAAAATTTTTGTTTGTTGTGTACCTTAGAAACAAAAAAAAAATCTCTATTACCTCTATAAATTAATAGCAATTGGTTTAATTTTCGTTTTCTCAACTTACATTCTGTACCTATCAATTTAAAAATTATAAGTGGTCACAATAATTTCTCCCTTATCAATAAAAACTTTGCATTGGAACGAGAAAAAAAAAAGAAAAAAGATTGATGAAATTCTTAGACATTTTTTCTAGTCATCAGAGATCGCAAACAGCGGTGAAATAAGAATAGTAGCAGGAAAATCGCAATTCCATAGCGGAGTGAATTTTCTCACTTGCCAGAGAAACTCTTACAATCGTATTCTGTCGCCAAGCGACGAGAAAGATTTTTCCTTCTCGGTTACGGTTGTGTAATGGAACTTCTCAGGGACTCCCCGCAGGATCATTCGCGTTCTGCGGAAATGGCGGTGACGAGTAATGACCCAATTTTGATCACCCAATTAGGCGCAAGCAGGCGGAGCCATCTCCCACGGGGACCTGCTGGCTCGTACAATATATTATTTATTCCGTTCTTTGGAACATTAAGATTATGCGGCAGTACATTTCTTCGAGTTCCTGGAGAACGGCTCTTCGACAAGGAAGGAGATTTAAAGATTAAGTACAACTTAACACGTGGAAAATCCTAAATTTCAAAATGAAAGTCATTCCATTGGGGGAGCGATAATGCCCCAATGAAATATCATGACATTGGAAGATCCCCTTTTACATTTTCCGCCGAAATTCGATTTTCAAAGCAATTCGTTTTGAACTCCAGTGGAGTTGAGTTTGAAATACTGTGCTTTATGACCACAACGGAGCCGAAGCTTGCCTTGGTTTTTCTTTTTTTTTTTTTCTGGAAAAAAATCTTCAGATGGATATTCTATCATTGGAGTACGCTACGTTCGGTTTCAATAATATCCAGATGCATGCGATGTCTTTGGTATATCTAGGTGCATGAAAAGACATTGGTGTATCGAAGCGCGTACGATGTCATTGGTGTTTAAAACTAATTATCGTCAATTGGTAGAGATGTGGAATAAAATTATAAACAGCGTTTTACACATTAAAACAAATGATAATATTCTCTCTCTTTTGCTTCTAAATTTCGTGGGCGAGCCTTTTAAAACTTTCACTAATAAAAATCATTGTTTTCGCACATCGTTTTCACCCACGCCCCTTGAGGATATCTTTCCGTTAGCGTTATGTCCCAAAGCGTAATAATTCTTCATTTTCCAATGTTTTTCAAGGTGATTAGATCAGAATCAAACACTCTTCTCGACATAGAAAATGCCACACCACGAAGAACTTTCTGAGCTTCATACAAATTGATGGGGCCGCCCCAGTGGCGCAGTGGTCAAAGTGTAGTCCCAGATGTGTCCGAGTTTGAATCCCGGTAGGGCTTGGAGGTTGAATTTGTCTTACGGCGCATGCATGTTCAACAAAGATAAGGAGGAGTTAGTGGTGTCCATGAAAACAACTTCCGTTCAATGATACTCCCCCTACCGTCTTGTTTCCCCTCCAAACTGTGCAGTACAGTTTAAGCTGCTCACCTGCGCTGGGTCGAGTCCGAACCCTTCCGTCGGAATGTTAGAGCTGGAACCTGGACTCATCGGAACAGGCGACTCTCTTTCAATAGTCCAATGTCGAGTCATGGTGCTCCCCTACCAACTGCACGGTGAACATGGGTACATTAAGGAGCCACCGACTACTCAAGTACATCAGTGAGAGCCTCCAATAGATAGTGTGTGCTCCGAAATGCTCCTGTGTATAACGTGGTTGTAGTTTGCACACTCTTTGCTAAAAAAAGAAGCCGAACAACACGGAGAAAGTCGTTAAATCTTGGTGAAACTCCGCATGCAAGTACCTCAGGGCCAAATATGCAAATGGTTAAAAAATAACAGCCAATGACTAAATAGTGGCCCACTACAGCGCATGGGAACTACGCATCGAGAACGGTATATAAAAAACAAAGCTCGTACACAAGGACAATTGGGCCGCGGGTGGCCTAGTGGGCAACGTTCGTGACTGCCACGGAAAGGACTTCAGGTTCGATCCCAGGCAGGTACGAACGCTCGATCCACTAAATATCCGCCGTGCGTCCGATGGGCACGTTAAGTCGTCGGTCCCCGGGTACTGGCCCCCCGATAATAAATAAGGGAGTCTTCCTCCCCCTTTCTACTTCGCTTCCGTGTCACTTTCCTATCGGGCACTCTAGCCCAAATCTCCTAGCTGCCTATTTCTAAGGGTTGTTTAAGGCCTGGGGTCAGATACTCCCTTCCTAAAATCCTCTACCTATAATCACATGATCACACAGGAACAATTGTGACAGCCAGAGCACATTTAAGGAGACAGTGGGCCCGGGGCTGGACAGTATTTTGGGACGATAGTATTAGTGGCACCACATCTAGGACTTCACTACGGGTGGATGAATAAAAATACCCAGGAGAAAGCATTCCCAAGATATGAACAGGAAGCCATAAAAATATCCTCGCCGTATTGAAGTATCTATCCCATGATTCACGGACAAATCAGTGGTAGCAAGAAAATGTAAAAAGGCATGGCTGAAAAATTGATACCAGATCAGTTCTGCTTTATTCATTCCCCTTCTTTCACCCAGGGTTGGGTTCAGCTTGTTGAAATTATATCGAAGTAGTGGGCAAAATAATATGATCCAAATATCATGATTGAAACGAATTCTTAATGTATGAAAATTCCCCTCAATTACAGATGTGTACAAAAACAAAACAAAAAAAACCTTCTGTAATGCTTTCGAAAGATTTGCGGATAGACTGGGGGAGACTATATTTTTTGTGGAATCCTACTAAGCAAGCTAAAGCAAAAATATATTTTTTTTTCACAAGGCAGTTTTTTTTTCTTTAATTGGAAGTTTAACGACCACCGTGAGCAACTCAATGGGCTATAAAGCAGTCGCCCGTCCCTAATTTAGGGTCACTGGTTCCAGGGAAAGGAGAGAACCAGTGCCGTAAGACAAACACAACATCCATGCCTCACCGGGATTCGACCCCGGACCCCGTTCGTACGAATGATCAGAGGCCATCGCTTAGACCACTGCCCTGTCTCCAGAGCCCGTTTAAGGGGCGGCAAGGTAGTTTCTTATAGTTTTTGCTCTGCTATCTGAAAAAACAAAACAAAAAAAAACCTGTCAATTCTTCCAGCATCCTAAATAATTCTGGTGCCCCTTGAAAATGCGGGGCCTAGGGCTGCAGGCCGTTTGGTCAAGTCACCGTATCACCAGTCATTTGGAGCGGAGCGACGCTACAATGTCTCGACCGTCCAATGGATTGTGAGGAGTGCACAACCTAGCTACACGCGGGCATTGGACTGCCGAGGGCCACGACAGAACGCGAGGATTGAGTTATTGAGAGAGCTGCACGAACAAACCCGAATTCGTCGCTCTCAACCATCCGTTGCCATCATGTAGTGTCGCCTACAGGTCCAGAAATGGTCATCCGGACCGTTGCCAAACGATTTGTGGCATGGGGGACTATTTTCGAGGTGGCCCCTCTGCCGCCTACCACTGACCAGTGAGCATCGCCGACACCTGTTGCAGTGGTGTCGGGCCCGATTAAAGTGGGATAGTGTCCGGTGGCGTCGTGTTGTCTTTAATGATGAGTCACGGGCTTGCAATTAGCCCCGATGACCAGCACATACGTGTCTGGAGACGAGGCGGCTAGCGGAAGGATCCTGCCTTTACCGTGGAATAGCACACGGTTCGCACGCACACGGGAGTGACTTCAGGGGAGCCGTTTCCTATGATAGCCGGACACTCTTGGTAGTCCTCCGTACCGCCCTCGCGGCCCAACGATACTTCGACGACATTCTACGACCCGTTGTGTTGTCATTCCTGTCGCAGAATCACCGAGCAATTTGTCCTCATGGCACGGCTCTCAGTATCAGTATCACCGAGCAAGCCAGCCACCGCACGGCTTTCCCAGGCCTGCCTTCGTAATGTCGACACTTTTCCATGGCCAGCCCGATCGCCTGATTTCTCACCGATCGAACATGTTTGGGACACCATGAGACGCCACCTACGCCCATCTCGGAATGTCGGCGAACTGGCCCGCAATTTAGACACGATCTGGTATACTGTACCTCAGGACAGTATCCGTGAACTGCATGCATCTGTACCACGCCGGGTAACAGCTTGTTTCCAAGCCAGAGGTGCAACTACAAAGTACTGACTTGTTCCACTCGTGTAGCTGCTTTATCCCAATAAATGGCCCAACTGCTCTGGAATTGCAATCATTTCCTTTTCTATACTATACATAGCACACACCAATTTTCATCTCGTTTCGATTATTCCTTCTGGGTGCTTCGTTTTATATACACTGACGGAAAAAATCCCAACACCGAGAAGGGGTTGTGTTAGATAAACGACAGTTGGTAGGCGGTGAGAGTACATCTGTAAGATGACGTCAATGCAAATTTCGCGCTCGGCGCATACGTGTGGCGCTAGTAGCGCCCCTCGGAACATGCAAAGCAGGTTTTCTGTAAATACGCAATGTAACGTTCGTGAACGTTAGTTATCGTTGAGATTCGACGTAGGGTGTTGATGTTAGTCAAGAATGCCTTTAAGAAGACGAAGAAGCCATTATCAACAGCTCACGGAGTTTGAACGAGGTCGTGTAATAGGGCTACGAGAAGGTGAATTTTCTTTCCGCAATATTGCAGAACGAATTGGCAGGAATGTAGCCACTATGCATGATTATTTTGCAGCGGTGGTGAAGGGAAGGTACTGCCTCAAGAAGACCGGGTTCCGGCTGGCCACGTAGCATTACTGAGAGGGAAGACCGCCGTGTACGGCGTATGGTCGTGGCGCATCGTACCGCGTCTGCGGCAGCAATTCGAGCTGCAGTTGCCACCACAGTGACACAACGAACTGTTACAAATCGGTTACTTGAAGGACAGCTCCGGGGCAGACGCCCTGTAGCGTGCATACCACTTACTCCAAACCACTGCCGTTTGTGACGTCAGTGGTGTCAAGCTAGAGCTCATTGGAGGACGGAGTGGAGATCTGTTGTGTTTTATGATGAACGCCGGTTCTGCCTGGGTGCCAGTGATGGCCGTGTGTTGGTTAGAAGGAGGCCAGGTGAGCGCCTGCAACCAACCTGTCTGCGGCCGAGACACACTGGACCTACACCTGGAGTTATGGTCTGGGGAGCAATTTCCTATGACAGCAAGAGTACTCTCGTGATTATCCCACACACCCTGACGGCACAGTTGTACGTCGGTCTGGTGATTCAACCTGTTGTGCTGCCATTCATGAACAGCATTTCCAGGGGCGTTTTCTAACAGGATAACGCTCGCCCGCATACCGCTGTTGTAACCCAACATGCTCTACAGAGTGTCGACATGTTGCAGTGGCCTGCTAGATCACCAGATCTTTCACCAATCGAGCACGTATGGGACATCATTGGACGACAACTCCAGCCTCACCCCCAACCAGCATTAACCGTCCCTGTATTGACCGACCAAGTGCAACAGGCATGGAACTCCATCCCACAAACTGACATCTAGCACCTGTACGACACAATGCAGGAACGTTTGCGTGCTTGCATTCAACATTCTGGCGGTTACACCGGTTATTAATGTACCAGCAATTCACATTTAAAATGGCTCTTCTCGCACTTACATTAAGCTGTGATCTTGAAACCTTAATCGATTACATATGTTACCTATACAAATGTATTGCCGACTCTTCATTCCTCTACAACTATTTTTTCGTGGTGTTGGGATTTTTTTTTCCGTCAGTGTATTTATTTACTTTTTTTTTTTTTTTTTTTGCAAAGAGTGTATTTTTTAACTAAACGATTGTGAGCCGTATTTTGTCTCGGAAAGAAGAAAGTGCAAGCCGATCAGCGTTCACTCCGACTGTCAACTATCGGTGATCTCCCCTTTTCGGCACTACTTCGGGGTGGTGTGCCCTTCTTCGGACTTCGGACAATTTTCCTCCAATCCCCACCCTCACTACGGTGACTCTTCAACAGTTAATAATGCCTGGGTTTGCTGCTCTGTCCTTCCTTGCGTTCATAATTATTCCCCGTTCAAACTCCGACAACTTCTTTTCTTTCCCCATTGCACGGGCTTCGTTCGGACGGACTAGCACCTGCCCGTGCCGTCTGTATATATATACAGTCGAGTCACATTATTGTGACTCGACTGTACCTCTTACTTTTGACGTCAACAGCGCTTAGCCAATGAAAGAAGGCACGTGTCGTGAGCTAGCCTGGAGGGCATATAAGGTGTGTTGTAGGCATTCTGAAAACATATCACTCGTTGCTGTCATGGATAAAAGGAGTGATTTTTCAGATTTGCAAAAAGGGATGATTACCGGCTTTCGGGCCAAGGGTGGCAGTATTCCTGAAACAGCGCAGTTTGTTAACTGTTCGCGTGCTACTATGCTTAAAGTGCATCGTGATTGGAGAAATAGCACCAATGCGAATAAGCGATGTGGAAACTGCGGACCACCAAGTGCCATTGGTGTGAGAGGTGAACGTCGGCTTCGAAGGTGCGTGAGGACCGATCGACACGCTACAGTGGAGCAACTCCCTGGCCGAATGAACCAGGGGAATACCGGAAGTGTGTCTAAAACGACAGTTCAGCGAACCCTGCTGCGTGTGGGGCTCCGATGTAGACCTATGGTAACAAAAATGCATCGGCAGAAAAGGCTTACATTTGAACGGCAGTATGGGAATTGGATCTCCGCTGATCGGCAAAGGATTGCCTTCTCCGATGAGTCACGCTTTCTGCTTTATCGAACGGATGGGCGTTGGCGTATAAGGCGAGAAACATAGGTGAACAAACACTCTTCAACCATTGCTGGCGGAACATAAGCTAATGGGGGCAGCGTTATGGTCTGTGGAATGTTTTCGTGGCATTCTCTGGATTCACTCATACCTGTGGAAGACACTATGGACCGAATTCGTTATGAATCCATCCTTGCAGACCAAGTACACCCATACATGCCGATTGTCTTCCCCGGAATGGATGGGATCTTCCAGCACGACAATGTGACGTGTCACATAGCTAGAAATGCCCGAGAGTGGTTGGAAGAGCACCGTGAAGACTTCAAAGTACTTCCCTGGCCCCCTGATTCCCCAGACTTAAACCCAAATGAGCATCTGTGGGACCGCCTCGATCGTGTTGTTTGCTCTATGGATCCTCCACCACGCACCCTCCAGCAGCTGTCAGGTGCACTGCAGTCAGCATGGACCCACATACCTGTGAACACCTTCCAGCACCTTATTGAGTCACTCCCAACCGGTCTAGCTGCTGTCCGCGCTGCACACGGCGGTTGCTCTGGATATTAGCTGGTGGTCACAATAATGTGAATCGATCGTGTATATCATATGAGTTGTTGATGTAACTTCGACGTGCAATGGGACACTTCCGTTCATGGAAACAGGGGTGGTCATATTGATATGGTCCACATGGATGTAACTTTAAATTGGAATATATTGTCCTTTCCTAATATTTTTGTTTTGTAGATTTATTTTTGGTACAAACTCATTTTTTTCACGGTGGATATAGCCTCCTTTAACGCATCAATCATGCCTAGTTAATGCGCCATACCAACGTCTCCAAATTATTATTCAAAAATTGGAAGGTATACATGTACGGTGAGACCTTTGGTTATACGTTTTTGTAGGGGATGGCCTTAAAAAGGGTATAGATGTAGAAAACTTATAAACGAAATTTCGAAATGCTGAATACTTTGTATAACTTATACTTTAAAGGAGTACAAGATATTGATTAATGATGATTTACTTAAAGTTGAATCAGCAGCGAAAGAAATAAAAAGTCACAAATTTTAATATACACTGCTGGCCACCCAAAATGCAACACCAAGAAGGAAGCATCCGATTGGCCTGAAATTCGCAGCATGCGTCTCACGCGAGAGGACGTGCAAACGATTAGTATTGCAGGGCATATGCAAATCATGTACGCCCGGCACGCCACCGAGAAGCACTATAAGAAGGGTGCACAGAAGTCGGGGTGTAAGTAGTGGAGGTGTGTTGTGCTGCCGAACCTGTGCGTGGGAAGCTTCCAGGTGCCTCGTCGCAGAATACGGCAGTCATTCCAGCACGTTTCGGAGTTCGACAGAGGACGAATAGTGGCTTATCACGACAGCGGTTAATCGTACCGAGACATCGGTGCCCGTGTGGGACGACATCCAGCCACAGTGAGGCGAGTATGGATTCGGTGGGTGCAGGAGGGACGGACGGACCGACGTAAGTGATTCCCGCAGCCGCGGCACACCACCGTACAAGAACACTGGCATTTTGTGCGGCGGGAATTGACGGCTCGCACCGAGACATCACGAACATTAGCGCAGGAATTAGGGTGTGTTGCGCAACAACCTACGTCAGCACGTACCGTTTGACGTCGGCTGTAGGAGCGGGGACTTATCGCACGGCGCCCATTGCTCCGATTACCGTTGACGTTACACCACCGGCGAGTGCTGCGGCAGTGAGCCGTTGAACGCCGCACCTGGACTACGGAATGGCACGACATTGTCTTCTCCGACGAATCCCGTTTCTGCCTGCAACACCACGATGGTCGGATTCGCGTGTGGTGGCACCACGGCGAGAGACTGTATGACGCCTACATTATGCATCGCCATACTGGACCGTCGCCTGGCGTTATGGTTTGGGGCGCAATTGGATATGACACCAGCACCCCTCTGGTACGCATCGCCGGTACACTCAACAGCCACCGCTACATCTCTGACCTGCAGGACCTGCCAGCGGCCATGTTTCAACAGGACAATGCGCACCCGCACGTGGCCCGCATCGTGCAACAATTCTTCACGGCCCACCAGGTGTCACTGCTGCCCTGGCCCGCCTGTTCTCCCGATATGTTGCCCATCGAACACGTCTGGTCGCTGATCGGCAACCGAGTGGCCCGGCAAGCACCACCCGCGGCTACGCCTGATGAACTGTGGCAACGTGTGGAAGCAGCCTGTACCGACACACCCCAAGCCCATATCCAAAGCCTCTTTCGTTCGATGCCGCGGCGTGTAGCGGCCGTTATTGCCAGCCATGGGGGCCACACGTACTATTGACGTCTGCGTGTTCCGCAAGTCGCACGGGCCTGTAAGGTCAATCGTTTCATAATTGTATCTGTTGTTATGTGTCCAGTAAATCTGGCTTTGCTATCTCGTGTCCTTCTTGGTGTTGCATTTTGGGTGGCCTGCAGTGTATTTTATCCCAAATTGATAACGAGGAACAGTACACCAATTATGTACGAAATAGTAATACTATACTAGTGATCCGATTTATTAGCGTATGAAACAGACATATAAGTGTTTCCAAGCTTTCGCACATCAACCAGATGTCTTTTTCAAGGAAGTTAGACAGAAACTGCTAACTGAATAGAACGATTTAACAATATGAACGCGGGAACTTGACTTGACAATAAATATATACGACGTTATATTCATGTAAAGATACGAGGCACCACGTTGTTTGCGCGCGTGGTATCCTGGTAGGGAGAAGGCATTACTTGAAGAACTAGTTCCAAATTCGTGGCAACTCGAGTTAGACGCTGTCATTGCAAGTATCGCTCTTGGTAATGATCTCAAAGGTTTCCCGAATGGCTGTAGTTATTAAGAGATTTAAAATAGCGCATATGTGTGTGAGTCATGAAATGCGAAACCAATTTTTCATCCAAACCGGAAGTGAACAACACACCCTTTCCTGATGGGATTAAGGTTGAACTTTGGTTGCACCAAGAAAGAACACAACAACGCTGTCTCAGTACTTTCAAAGTTGTAACACTACCGGGTTACGTACGAAAGAGTCAAAGAACAATGTATTTTTCATAATCTGAAATTCAATTTTGGCGAATTTACCGTTTTGTTTCACAACGAAAATGGGAAACAGCTTGAGGTTTAAATCAGTCGCATAGTTGTCAAGAATTGAAGATCTCAAAGAAAAAAAAACATTTAAAAAAGAATTACATTTCAGGAAGCTGAGTATTAGAGATTACAAAGCAGCAGCGAATATAAGTTAACGAACTTCAAATACTTGGGGGGGGTCAACGGCTGCCGTGATCACCTGCACTGTAAAAACTAAGTGGTGTGAATTCCCGGAAAATTTCTGAAAATAACATGCCACAAAATTGCCGGTAAGTATCCGTCTTTAAACGGAATTTCCGTTTTTAAAAGTTCCCGTTTTTTATAACTTCCGTATTTTCAGAGATTTTTCGTACTCGGTAATTCCGTTTATTTCAGAAAAGCCCGTTTAAAGTTTTTCTGTATTTAGACTGAAATTTCGTAAAACCCATCACGTGAATATTTCAGCCCTTACGCGAGAGAATCCTTTTGCATCGGTAGTGAGGATCATGCCAATGCCGTTAAGTTTCAAGATTCTTAACAACCGAGCCAAAAGGACAAGGAGACTCACGTTCAAGGTAAAATTTAATTGCACGATGTTGATTTTTTTATCTTTTCATTAATGCGAGTGATTTGGTTATTTTCTATTAAAGCTTCTTCTTAATTTTTTTTTTTTGAATACCATATAAGACCTCGTACAGAAAAAAAAATAAAACAAATTTATTTTTTCTGTACGAGGTCTTATTACAAATTACGTATTTTTATAATCGTCATTTATCTTCAATTATCTTTAAGAAAAGGCGCAAAATGTACTGTTTTATACTGTTATTTCACAAAACTTCTAAATATAAAATTTGCTCGAGATAGCTATATAGCTTTTCGCGTGATTTATACATTGCTGAGTATTGTAGCGAGTAAACTACGTAATATCATATTTTGCAGGGGAATTATATTGCAAAATAGTGCATTTTGCTTCAGTGAAGAACTACGTGAAGCTAGTACGTTGCTTGAGGGGGATTGGCGTATGTTCTCTCTAACAAGCTTTTGCTGTAAAAAGTTTTATTAGAAAGGAAATATACAGGGTGTGGCAGAAAAATGGGCGTTTTTGAATGCAACAAAACTGATTCTTCGTTTAATGAGAAAAAAAAATGACAAACACATCCATTGCACTCTGACACATTGCCATTTGTGAAATATGCACAGTCACGTTCATGTTTTGAATATTATGTCCAGCAAGTGACGATCATTTCGACGTCCACACTTGGACATTCTGCGATGGAAATCGTCCATGGCACATTCCAGTATCTCAGTAGGAATGTTTGTGACTTCTGTACGGATGTTATGTTTCTGCTCAGCAATGGTGTGTGAGCGGTTTGCATACACCTTAGTTTTAAAATACCCACACAGGAAGTAATCACAAACTGACAAGTCTGATGACCTGAGGGGTCACGAAATGTCACCATTCCCGAATATGATGCGGTTTCCGACAAGCCGGTGTACGGCTTCCATGGAAATTATCGCACAGTGAGACGTGGCGCTGTCTTGCCGAAACCAAAATGGCTCATCTAAAGGAAAGCGTGCAAGTTGCGGTGCGACGAATGTGTTTAGCATGTCGGCATACCTGTGAGATGTAACCGTTGTTGCTTCTTTTTGCTCATCCTCGAAAAAATAAGGGCCGATTATTCGCATTGAGGAGACCGCACACCACACTATAACTCGCTGACTGTGTAATGGCCATTGATGTAGCTGACGAGAATTATCCTCTGACCAGTAGCGAAAGTTTTGTTTATTCACAAAACCACTCAGATGAAAGTGGGCCTCGTCACTCATCCACAATAAAACGCAAGAAAGCTTCATTGCCTTGCATTTTAGCCAAAAGCTCAACACACAGAGTCATTTGGTGTTCGTAATCATTTTCATTTTAACTGCTGCACAACCTGCATCTTGTAGGGTTGTAACTTTAACTCGTCCCGTAAGATTATATGGACACTGCGCCTTGAAATCCCCACTGCTGAAGAAATTCGTCTCACAGAACGTTTTGGACTTTGTGTTAGAACATTTTGCACTTCCGGTTTTCTTTCTCGTGTTCGAATGCTCCTATGCCTACCAGTAGGTTTTTGCTTCAACACACTTCCCGTAGTTCAAAAGTCTTGATCCATAACCTGATGGCATGTTCTGATGGAATAGGATCATGCCTCCCGAGATTAAAATAACCCTGATATTCTCGTCTAACAGTGGCAATACAGTCACTATTTTTTGTAAAATGTTTTAACAGCTACAGCACGTTGAACTCCACTCCACCGATTCATGTCTCTGCAATTGGCGTCGTTTGGTGAAACGAATGGCGATCCATAAGTGTTGCCAACTTCATTAGGCAAACTTTTCGCGGAGAAATCAAAAACGCCCGTTTTTCTGCCACACCCTGTACTTTCGAATGTGATGTAATTGACAGATTTTGTAATGGGCAAAATCCCCGGCCTTAGTCTTTCAGCGATTCTAGGCAAAAAGAATGACATTGCGACCTTGAGCAACTCAGTGGTCTATAAGCAGTCGCCCATACGTTATTTAGGGCCACTGGCTCCAGGAAAGGAAGTGACCCAGTGCCGTTAAGCAAACACAACATCCATGCCTCGCTCGGGATTCGAACCCAGACCCATCTCGGACAAATGATAAGAAGCCAGTGCTTAGACCACTGCGCTACTGTGGAGGCGAAGGGAGGTAAAGAGGGGTTAGGTATTGTGCTTGCGTGTCACGACGTTGAAATTTGATATAGATAATCAAAAAGGACATTTTCCTTTAAAAAATTGTTCAAGTACAGTACTATTCTCACAAGCAAAAATGTAGAATTTTGAAAAGCAATTAAGACAATGCATTCACAGCAAGAAACAAGTTGAAACCGACATTCTACCAACACTTGCATCCTACACCAGTGGCGTAACTAATCAGATCCGTGGGCGGTCAGGGGGGATTGCAAGAATTCCTTTTAGTTGGTAGCGATAAGCATTAAAAATTATTTCTTTCGGTGTTTCGCAAATAAAGTTGTTACAACTTGCCCCACCAAAAATAATACTCGCCCTCCCTGATGTCTAAACTCCAATTCACTCTAAAAGTGTACTACTGGTAAAGACGGGAGAGAGAGCCTTATCACATCTCGTCGTGGAACGCAAGAACGGTACCCATCCGCGTTTATGTGCTCTTCTACTGTTTCCTCTCTGATCCCCCCACCCACCCACACATCTCACAAGTAGTGGGGATTGTCAATGGGGGTCTGGGGAAAGCCGAACTGCTTCCCCTACTGCCTGTTTAAGTAACGTACCCTTCGAGTTTCCCCGATTGCCAATTTTTTGTCTCTGTGTTGTTAATGTTGGGAGAGGTCTTTCACCCCTTTCCCCTGTCCGAGTTGTACCTCAAGTGGGCAGAAATAGCCGAAAGTGCGAAGCTCTTGATTCATCAACTTCTCACAACAAATTTATTTTTAAAAGCGTTCTAACTTCTGGATTTTTTTTTAGATAGCAATTTTGTCTGATAAACTGTTGAGCAAACAAAAATGGATTCTAAGCAATACTTCCGTTGCTTTTCGCTCTAAACGATAGGGACTATTTTTCGTAGCGGAGGTAGCTGTTTCGTACCCTTCATAGTGGTACACTCTTAGGTTGACTCGGAGTATAGTCGCGGCCAACGAGATAATGAAGGCCTGTGCAGGTGGGGTTAGGAGAGCTCTACGTCACGACCACCGTCTCTTCTGATGGCTCTCCCCTTACCTCCCGCGCATTCTTCAAAGTGCTTGAAGTCGCCGAAGTGCATTATTTCTTGTTTTTCCAGAGAATTTCTGATGATGTAAAGAAACATTTAATAAATGATGAAGAGTATTTTACCTTGCTTAACCGAGGCGGCTTAAAATATTCGTCTCCTGAAACAGTTAATGCTATTTCAGTAGTATACATAATCTTCCAGAAACTTCTATCCAAAAAGTATGAAGATTTACTTTTTAAATCCAATGCTCAGCACTCCACAGTTCTTCAAGTAACCATTTTTTTTTTTTTTTTTTTAGAAAAGTAAAAGCGTCTCCTTATTCAGCAAACACATTCAATGTAAAAGTGGATTTTTTTTTTTTTCAGCAAAGATTTTAAAACGTTTGCAAACATATGCTTGAACAATTATTCAAATGTTTCAGCTGATCGCCAAGTTAGTACTTCTGATGAAAGAAAAGTTAAAAAATTTAAGCGTCAGTAATTGAACTGTACAATGGAAATACAAAAATAACTTGTTTGTTATTGAAACCAGGGGCGTATATATAATTTGTGTGTGAGGGGGGGGGTAACGAAACATGTAAGTTTTTGAAATCCATCAGGATGAAATAAAAGTTAATGAAAAACATGAAAAAATTAAAGCATTATTTTCTAACATAAGTTGGTGCATTTTTATCAAATTAAAGCAGTTTTTCTAGTGTAAGTTGCATTTTAGCAAAAAAAAATTTAACAGCTTCGGGGTTGGGGGCAAGGCCCCTTAGGGCTCTTCTTCTAAATACATACCCCTGATTGAAACCATGTCTTTTTTGGAACAAAGACCAGAACATTTTAAACTCCAGAAAGTTTGTTTCGATCAAAACGTAAGACATTCAACTTTCCGAAAAAGTTATTTTAAACAGATGTAGTTTATTTACTACACATTTTGATAAAAAGTATTCGGCTACTTTAATTAATTAGGTATATACATATGTTTTGAATTCCTGAGGATTGGAACAATGCTACAATGATCCTGCTACATAAAAAAGGTGACATTGAGGATCTCAGGAACTACAGACCTATCAGCCTCCTATCAGTGGTTTATAAAATCTTCACTAAAGTTCTTTCACACCGCTTGAAGGTGACACTGGACATGGCTCAACCGAGAGAACAAGCTGGATTCAGGAGTGGCTACAGCACAATAGATCATATCCATGTACTGAGAGAACTAATTGAAAGAGCGAGGGAATATGAACTTCCATTGTGCATGGCTTTTATCGATTATGAAAAAGCCTTTGATTCGGTGAAACCATCAGCAGTTACCACGGCTCTGAAATCCTGCGGTATTGAAGATGCATACATTAATATTATTAATAACATCTATGAAAATGCAAGTGCAAAGATTCGCCTGTTTGAAAATACAACACACATAAAAATTGGAAAGGGAGTGAGACAAGGTGACACCATATCTCCGAAGCTCTTTAATGCCACATTGGAAAATGTCTTTCAATCACTGAACTGGGAAAACAAAGGGATAAAGATTAATGGAGATTATCTAACCCACCTTCGTTTTGCTGATGACGTAGTCATTTTTGCAACTACCCCATCAGAGCTGCAGAGTATGATCCAGGAACTTGCTGACAAGAGTAAAGAAGTGGGATTAAAAATGAACTTTCAGAAGACAAAAGTGATGTTCAATGCTTTTACAAGAAATGAAGATTTATCGATTGATGGAGAAAAACTGGAGATAACAGATACGTATGTTTATCTTGGACAGCAGATATCAAGTGAGGGTCACATTGATGAAGAAATTAATCGGCGTACAAAACTTGCCTGGAGAGCTTTTGGAAGAAACAGCATAATTTTCAAGAGCAATATGCCATTATGTCTTAAAAGAAAAGTGTTTGATCAATGCATCCTTCCAGTGCTTACGTATGGTGCAGAGACGTGGACCTTAACTAAAAGAGACATACAAAGGCTGCAGACAACTGAAAGCAGCATGGAGAGGTGCATGCTTGGTATAACCAGGAGAGATAAGAAGAGGAACTCGTGGATCCGAAAAATGACAAGAGTGGAAGACATCATGATCAGAGTTAAATCCCTGAAATGGCAATGGGCTGGACATACTGCCAGAAGGACAGACCATAGATGGACAGCCGAAATTTTAGATTGGATTCCAAGGGACAGGAAAAGACCCAGAAAAAGACCACATGGGAGATGGGTGGATGAAATTCGTAAATATGCGGGAGTGACATGGAGGAGACTGGCACAAGACAGACCGTTGTGGAGGAAACTTGGGGAGACCTTCGTCCAGCAGTGGATTGATAATGGTTGTCAATGATGATGATGATGATACATATGTTTTAATTTAACGCAATTATGTGCTTCGAAATGTGTGTATCATTTTAGTTTTCGTGTTTGGTAGTTGCTACAGTTAAGGGAGATTCTTTGAATTTCGAACAGAAAAGTAATCATGTAAACCTTGCAGGAAGAATGCACAGCTTTAGATACATTATAAATTTCATATGTTAACTTAAAGGTTCTATATTTACATTTATTTATTTTTACCCTGTTGATCCGCAAGCCAAACTGTTACCTCAGACAAGTCTTCCGAAAAGTCGCAGTGCGCTGTGTAACGAAAGACGGCGCTGCGGACGTCACCAAAAGCTGGCCAGGCCTTCGGGTATTTTGCTGGCCACGGTGTAACGACGTTCCTGATGATGAGCAGGGTTCTCAAAAGCCCCTCCCCCAGACACACGGTGTCCCACTTCCCAAGTCTAAGGGCGGCAATTGTGTGTACAGTACTAGTAGCAAATTTGCTTTGTTTTTTGTTTTGTTTTTTAATTGAAGGATGTAAGATATAGAAAAAATAAAAGACTTTTACCTGGTATTTTTAATTGTTTTTAAAAAAAATAATATTTTCCTTTTCGTTTTTTAAATCAGAAATCACGCTGGTAATACTAAAATAGCCTTTGTCAAGATTTAGTAGTTAAACAGATACCTCCTGAAAATTGTGGGCAAATGTAATTAATTGCTGGTATTACAGGAAAATATAATAATATGTAAATTTGCGATACTAAAACGATGTAAAACGGGCTGCGATCGGGGCCCAGCTAAGACACTCGAAGACCCAAGGCCAGGAAAATGGTGAGACCCCCGTCGAAACAAAATCTTTCACCAATGTACAGTGCTGGAGATGTCACGTTTTCCACATAACAAATAAAAGTCGTGGAATTTGAGTAATAATCTTCGAATTTGTAATATTTTTTATAAATCTGAAAATTTTGTAACAAGTTCTAAAGCAAAATTGTGTTCCTGAAGTAAGGCAGCAGTTTCAGAGAAGAGCAACAAAAGGTTTTGTGAAAATTGACAAAACCTTCTATTGCTCTTCTCTGTACAAAAAGGTGACGGACAAGAAGGTGAAACAAGACAAACACCACATAAAGTTTCAAACTATCACATTAATAACAACAGCAATAAAATAAAAATGTGAAGTAAGGCCGAAATTTCAGAGGAAAGTAAGAGAAGATGTTGTGAAAATTGACAAAACCTTCTATTGCTCTTCTCTGAACAAAAAGGTGACGGACAAGAAGGTGAAACAAGACAAACACCACATAAAGTTTCAAACTATCACATTAATAACAACAGCAATAAAATAACAATGTGAAGTAAGGCCGAAATTTCAGAGGAAAGTAAGAGAAGATGTTGTGAAAATTGACAAAACCTTCTATTGCTCTTCTCTGTACAAAAAGGTGACGGACAAGAAGGTGAAACAAGACAAACACTACATAAAGTTTCAAACTATCACATTAATAACAACAGCAATAAAATAACAATGTGAAGTAAGGCCGAAATTTCAGAGGAAAGTAAGAGAAGATGTTGTGAAAATTGACAAAACCTTCTATTGCTCTTCTCTGTACAAAAAGGTGACGGACAAGAAGGTGAAACAAGACAAACACCACATAAAGTTTCAAACTATCACATTAATAACAACAGCAATAA
This sequence comes from Macrothele yani, assembly GCA_039090855.1. Classification (NCBI taxonomy): domain Eukaryota; kingdom Metazoa; phylum Arthropoda; class Arachnida; order Araneae; family Macrothelidae; genus Macrothele; species Macrothele yani. Next base: position 36,537,977 of record CM077011.1, read on the forward strand.
AATAACAATGTGAAGTAAGGCCGAAATTTCAGAGGAAAGTAAGAGAAGATGTTGTGAAAATTGACAAAACCTTCTATTGCTCTTCTCTGTACAAAAAGGTGACGGACAAGAAGGTGAAACAAGACAAACACCCCATAAAGTTTCAAACTATCACATTAATAACAACAGCAATAAAATAACAATGTGAAGTAAGGCCGAAATTTCAGAGGAAAGTAAGAGAAGATGTTGTGAAAATTGACAAAACCTTCTATTGCTCTTCTCTGTACAAAAAGGTGACGGACAAGAAGGTGAAACAAGACAAACACCACATAAAGTTTCAAACTATCACATTAATAACAACAGCAATAAAATAACAATGTGAAGTAAGGCCGAAATTTCAGAGGAAAGTAAGAGAAGATGTTGTGAAAATTGACAAAACCTTCTATTGCTCTTCTCTGTACAAAAAGGTGACGGACAAGAAGGTGAAACAAGACAAACACCACATAAAGTTTCAAACTATCACATTAATAACAACAGCAATGAAATAACAATGTGAAGTAAGGCCGAAATTTCAGAGGAAAGTAAGAGAAGATGTTGTGAAAATTGACAAAACCTTCTATTGCTCTTCTCTGAACAAAAAGGTGACGGACAAGAAGGTGAAACAAGACAAACACCACATAAAGTTTCAAACTATCACATTAATAACAACAGCAATAAAATAACAATGTGAAGTAAGGCCGAAATTTCAGAGGAAAGTAAGAGAAGATGTTGTGAAAATTGACAAAACCTTCTATTGCTCTTCTCTGAACAAAAAGGTGACGGACAAGAAGGTGAAACAAAACAAACACCACATAAAGTTTCAAACTTTCACAATAATAACAACAGCAATAATCAGGACCCGGCTCTAATCTTGTTACCGGCTTTCAGAAATGAATCACTGTTTTCTTGAGAGATATATTAAAAAAAAAAAAAAAAGGAAGAAGAAGAAGAAGGAAGGAAAAAGAAGCGTAAAACAGATTTCTTCAAAAAAAAAAAAAAAGAAAACTTAATGATATTGCTCTAAATCAGTGGTGTGCACTTGAGTAAGAAAGAAATCAGTTCCCTTATTCATCACTAAATTACGGGTTCTGATTTTTAATATATTTTTAATTAATATTGCAATCTTTACTCCCTCCTGTTACACTCCTCACAAAAAAAATGATCCTTTTAAAACATATTCTTGATATAGATGGCACCACTACGCAGATATGTCTCAATAGAGTAGGTGCTCCAAGTTAGTCGGCGATATGTTGATCTCTATAAACTGCCGAACTTAAATCGTTTTATGAACATCTCAAAACTACAAACATCTCTGGTAAAAGTTTTTAACGTTGTCTGTCTGATTCCTCTCTCCGGACAAATGAACAAGTAACAACTTCCAGAAAAGTAACTAAATATTGCGATCTCAGTCAGCGGCGCACCCAGGATTTTTTTGTGGGGTGGCCCAAATTATTGAAGATGCAAACAAAAATACACCAAAGAAAACCTCACCCAAAATACTGGCAAGCAATAAAATTATCTCAGTCATAGTGGCGCTCCCAGGATTTCTTTATGGGGGTGGCCCAAAATATTGCAGATGAGAATAAAAATATTCCGAAAAAACATCTCCCAAAGTATTGGGAAGTGATAAAAATATCTCCAACGTATTAACGTGCGTTTCCAATATTTCGTAAAATGTATATTTAAAAACGTATTGAATTGCATACATTCGTAAAATGCATATTTTACGAATGTGTGTATTTGATAAAGAACGAAGAACCCAAGTAATACCTCATTGGGGAGGGCTTGGATTAAAGGGCCGCACCCACTATAAATCCGCCACTGTTCTCAGTTGTGTGTGAAGGGGGCGTCGTTAGAATTCAAATCAGGATGGGTGACTGGTGGGCGAGCATTATTATTGGTGGGGCAAGCTTAATAGCAACCATATTTACGAAACACTGCAAAAACGAATTTTAAATGCTTTTTTTTTTTTTTTTTTTATTGAAGGTTTAACGACCACCGTGGGCAACTCAATGGGCTATAAGCACTCACCCGTTCCTAATTTAAGGTCACTGGTTCCGGCGAAGGGAGAGAGCCTGTGACATTGGACAAGCGCAACATCCGGGATACGAACACGGATCCATCTCGGACGAATAGTCAGAAGACAACGCTGAGACCACTGCGTCACCTGGGCGGTTTTAATGTTTTTTTTTTTTTTTATTGGAAGTTTAACGACCACCGTGAGCAACTCAATGGGCTATAAGCAGTCGCCCATCCCTAATTTAGGGCTACTGACTCCAGGGAAGGGGATTCGAACCGGACCCCTTTCGGACGGATGATCAGAGGCCATCGCTTAGACCACTGCGACACAGCACGGCTTTAATGCTTTTTACTTCCGGCTACAAAGGAATTCGTGCGATCCCCACCCCGTCCACGCGTGCATGCACAGCTCTGTGTAGTTACGCCACTGGTGTAAGATAGAAGAGTTGGCGGAATGTCGCCTTCAACTTTTTTTGCTTTGAATGCATTGTCTTTAAATTGCTTTTTTAGGGGGGGGGGAGAGATTGAAGGAACGTTGTGCCATGCACACAATACCTCCCTCCTCCTTAACTACCTTCCTTCAAGCCAGCGGCTTTGCTTTGCACTCCTCTCCCGCAAAGCATCATCAGCCACTTTCTGCACTTTCACTGTCCAGGGCAGTCCTAAGAGGGCTAGTGTAGCTTTAGATTGCACTTTCCGTGTTGAAATCTCCTATTTTGTAAAGAAAACAAACAGAGCAATTAATAGTGACCCCCTGAGTGAATTCCTATCCACCCTCCTCATTAACACTCTGGCCATAGAAACATGAAAAAGAAGCTTAAACTAAGGAATTGGAAGAGTGGAGAACAAAAGAAATTTTCATGGCCCTGTGGATGCTATTTTAATAACCTTTTTTGAGACGTAAACAACGCACTTCCTAAGCATAGATACGTAGAACTACATGAAATAAAACACAAGTTTTATTACTTTACAAAACTCAGATTACATCTTAAAGTTAAATATACTGAAAACTGACCCATTTTGAACTGGGTGTGGCGAAGGGCAGGCAAGATAAATTTCCCACCCTCGCACCCCCTTGACGACGTCCCACCTGGGGGGGGGGGGGGTAAGAACCAAAATTACTGTGAACCAACGAGCACCTATAGTAACCGCAGATACGAAAGATGACTACCGCCTAGATTCACGCAAATAACAACAACTGGTTTACAAAATAAAACTCAACTTTTGACACACGAGAAACACTGTTGATCCTAACAGTACTTTTCATGCTGAATTCAAATATGTTACTGGTCCTTCTCTACAATGCAGGAATTTTTAGTAACACACATTAAAAAAAATGTATATTTACGTGTATTTATAACATTGTTCATATTACGTAAAAAGTTTCCTCTGTATTTACGATGTGGAACATCCCTAAGTGTCCAACAATAGTCAACAAGCATGCAAGAACTCCACTTTCCTGGTACCTCGTTTCCACGCAGGGCGGTTCTACAAGGAAGCCTATGAACCACAGGCGAGGGGCCCCACGATGGTGGAGGGTACCAAAAATGACTATTTTCTTTTTAGCACGTCTTTTGCAAAAAGTATCGCGCTTATGTTACCGGTTTGTCCATCCGTCCGTCCCCCTGTGGATACCATATCTCTCTGCACAGTGGCGTAACTAGCATAACGCACTTCAGCACCCAAAAGTACAGTATAATTTCCCCAGGATTTTAAACACGAGGGAGGACGCATTTTTTGCAGTGTGTGTGTGGTGGTTAGGAAGTTGGGGAAAGTGTCCGCAAAAGTAATGGCGGTACCTAGAACCCTATAGTTTTAACTTTTTAAGTAATAGATTTTATCATACGTGTAATTGCTTTGTGCAAAACTAAAATAAATCACTCGAAGAAACCACCCTCTTACACATTGCTGCTGTGAATAAATGTTGGCGCCTGTCGTGCACGTAATCCTAGGTAACTGACTGTTTTCTCACATCCTCCACGGTAAATGCCACTGTGGCCTCGCGCTTTTCCTCAGCAGCGCAGAGAGAGGGCGATTGGAGAGCGATCGTATTATTTACAACCCATTGCAGAGCAATCGTATTACAAATCGAAGTCAAAGAGCCGAACACTTTCAATCTGTATGACATTCAGTGTTTTAAAAGTGAAACTAAGCATTTATTTAGGCAAAGCTGAATATATCTTAAAGCAAAATATGAACCTTAGAGTTCATTATTGTGCGTGTTCAATTTTTTCATAAAACTATAACTGGAAGCTGTAACGCCCCTTCGTTACCCCCCCCCCCCCCCAGCTGCGGGGGTTGAGGGGTGGTATAGTTACGCCACTGTCTCTTGAACTATTAGTCCGATTTAAAAAATTCTTTTTGCATTGGGAAGCCTGAAATGTGCGAATGACGAGCCTCCATTTCGTTTATTTTTACGATGCACAATTTCGACGCTAGAGGGCGTAAATGCAGATGATATCGAATTCAAAATACATTTTATTCCATATATTTGCCTCTAAACGTCCGAATGAAACAATTCTTTTACCTTTTGATTCCATTTATGTCGAAGACTTCTTTAGGTATAGTCACTTGTTCAAGTTACGTAAAAATAAACTGCGTATTCCCCGGTACCTCCGCTTCTAAAACTCCGATTTGAATAATTCTTACAGCGGCAGATACAGCTGCTGATGAAAAATCCTTTGTACATAATTTCAAATTTTTGGTAAAAAATGGTTTGGCCCCCAAGGGCCATAAGCGTTAAATTCTGCTTCTGATGTATTTGCAGCAAAATCTGAGCTCCTGAAAACTCAATTGAAAAAATTATTTCGTTGACCGGCACCGCTCACGTCATATAGCCTTTTGAAAATACTTTCTTCGTAAAATAATGAATAGTTTTTCCGCTAGGGAGTTGTTATTGCTTGTACCAAAACATTGATTCAACATATTTTTTAAGTCATTAAAAAACAGTTATCTAAAGGAATTATCTCACGTTGTGTCTGTTTTATATTTATTGCAAATTTATAGGCGAAAATTTTACAAGTAACGCAAATTCATGAGGGAAATTTTTCAAGTAATCCCAAAAATGTGTGGGGAAGACAAAGGCTGATATCGCTTTTTAAATTGTAAATTAGAAAATTTTAGTTTTGATTTAATCATCAAAAGAAATTAGAACCTAGCGATAAAAAAAATTGCCCCCCCCCCCGAAAAAAATCCTAGCTACGGCCTTGGTTCCTGGTACTGTAAGCGAAGACTTTCTGTTCATGTATGACAACGCTACACCTTATCATACGAGAGCAGTGCAGCCACTTCTGGAAACCAAGGTTATTCATCGCATCGACAGGGCAGCACGTTCCCCAGACTTCAATCCCATCGAACATCTCTGAGCACAATAGAGAGACGCAGTTGTGCTCAAACCTCCATCCAGAAAACAAGCAGAGCCTGTTCCGTACTTTGATAGTGGGAGTCGGAGGGTCATATTTTCAGAGTCGGGGATCCCCAATGTAAAGGACCCCCCCCCCCCCCCCAAATTTTTCGGGAATATAATGCACACTTTTTTATAATGTGAACCGACTAAATTTTACAATACAAGATTGTGATTTTTCGTAGAATGCAAACACGTGTATAATGTGTACCTAATAAAACAGCGATATCAATTCCTAATAAACAGAGACAGCTATGCAGCTTTGTAATTTACATATCTCCCCTATCTATCATAGTTTTACAGTTGTGTTTGCTAAGTTCCACAATTCGCTAACTGAGGCGCCTATGTCGTGGCCGTTAGATCGCGCCTCAGTAACTGCTTTGCCCCAGCGTGTGTGGGTGTAGAGGGGGTGGTCCCAAACTATTTTATACAGTATGTACATATTATTCTCTCTCTCTCGCTCTCTCTCTCTATATATATATACACTGTTGAATTACGAAAGGAAATTCAACTGTGAACTAGTGAGGAAAGCAATTGAAAGCAACCAAATCCTAAAGATATCTCAGTAAAGGAAGAAAACAGATTATGGCACTGAGAAAAGAAGATGGTTCTGTAACAGGAAATAGAGGCGAAATTTTGACAAGAGTGAAAGATTTCTACTCCAAATTATATGAAAAGGATGATACATGTACTCCACACATCATAAAAGGTACCAGTACCAGAGTTCATCCAGTCGTCCCAGCAGAAGTTGCACATGCAATCAAGAACATGAAGCGGGGGAAAGCTCCAGGAGAAGATGGAATTACTGTATACATCATACAAGAAAAAAGTGAAGAAATCGAAACAGTACTCGCCCAAATTTTCACTCGATGCCTTAATGAAGTGAAGATTCCTGAGGATTGGAAAAACGCTACAATGATCATGCTACCTAAAAAAGGTGACATTGAAGATCTCAGGAACTGCAGACCTATCAGCCTCTTATCAGTGGTTTATAAAATCTTCACTAAAGTTCTTTCACACCGTTTGAATGTAACACTGGACATGGCTCAACCGAGAGAACAAGCTGGATTCAGGAGTGGCTACAGCACAATAGATCATATCCACGTACTGAGAGAACTAATTGAAAGAGCGAGGGAATATGAACTTCCATTGTGCATGGCTTTTATCGATTATGAAAAAGCCTTTGATTCGGTGAAACCAGCAGCAGTTACAATGGCTCTGAAATCCTGCGGTATTGAAGATGCATACATTAAGATTACTAATAACATCTATGAAAATGCAAGTGCAAAGATTCGGCTGTTTGAAAATACTACACACATAAAAATTGGAAAGGGAGTGAGACAAGGTGACACCATATCTCCGAAGCTCTTTAATCCCACATTGGAAAATGTCTTTCAATCACTGAACTGGGAAAACAAAGGGATAAAGATTAATGGAGATTATCTAACCCACCTTCGTTTTGCTGATGACGTCGTCATTTTTGCAACTACACCATCAGAGCTGCAGAGTATGATCCAGGAACTTGCTGACAAGAGTAAAGAAGTGGGATTAAAAATGAACTTTCAGAAGACAAAAGTGATGTTCAATGCTTTTACAAGAAATGAAGATTTATCGATTGATGGTGAAAAGCTGGAGATAACAGACACGTACGTTTATCTTGGGCAGCAGATATCAAGTGAGGGTCACATTGATGAAGAAATTAATCGGCGTACAAAACTTGCCTGGAGAGCTTTTGGAAGAAACAGCATAATTTTTAAGAGCAATATGCCATTATGTCTTAAACGAAAGGTGTTTGATCAATGCATCCTTCCGGTGCTTACGTATGGTGCAGAAACGTGGACCTCAACAAAGGCTGCAGACAACTCAAAGCAGCATGGAGAGGTGCCTGTTTGGTGTAACCAGGAGAGATAAAAAGAGAAACTCGTGGATCCGAAAAATGATAAGAGTGGAAGACATCATGATCAGAGTTAAATCTCTGAAATGGCAAAGGGCTCGACATACTGCCAGATGGACAGACTATCGATGGACAGCCGAAATTTTAGATTGGATTCCAAGGGACAGGAAAAGACCCAGAAGAAGACCACATGGGAGATGGGTGGATGCAACTCGAAAGTACGCGGGAGTGACATGGAGGAGACTGGCACAAGACAGACCGTTGTGGAGGAAACTTGGGGAGACCTTCGTCCAGCAGTGGATTAATAATGGTTGACAATGATCATGATGATGATATATACACTGCTGGCCACCCAAAATGCAACACCAAGAAGGAAGCATCAGGGTGTACAAAAGGCAGGGTGTAAGTAGTGGAAGTGTGTTTGTGTTATGCTGCCGGACCTGTGCGTGAGAAGCTTCCTGGTGCCTCTTATCAGAATACGGCAGTCATTCTAGCACGTTTCGGAGTTCGACAGAGGACGAATAGTAGCTTATCGCGACAGCGATTTATCGTACCGAGACTTCGGCGCCCGAGTTTGATGATATCCAGCCACAGTGAGGCGAGTATGGATTCGGTGGGTGCAGGAGGGACGGACGGACCGACGTGAGCGATTGCTGCAGCCGCGGCACACCACCGAACGACATGACCGGCATGTTGTGCGGCGATCATTGATGGCTCACACCGCCACATCACGAACGTTAGCGCAGGAATTAGGCTGTATTGCGTAACAACCTGTGTTAGCACGTACCGTTCGACGTCGTCTGCAGGAGCGGGTACTTGTCGCACGGCACCCATTGCTCCGATTACCATTGACGTTACACCACTGGCGAGTGCGGCAGCAGTGGGCAGTTGAACGCCGCACCTGGACTACGGAATGGTAAGACATTGTCTTCTCCGACGAATCCCGTTTCTGCCTGCAACACCACGATGGTCAGATCCACGTGTGGTGGCACCGCGGCGAGAGACTGTATGACGCCTGCATTACGCATCGCCATACCGGTCAGTCACCTGGCGTTGTGGTTTGCGGCGCAATTGAATATGACCCCCGCTCCCCTTTGGTACGCATCGCCGGTACACTCAACAGCCACCGCTACATCTCCGACGTTTTGGAGCCTCTAGTCCTCCCTTATCTGCAGGACCTGCCACTGGCTACATTTCAACAGGACAATGCGCGCCCGCACGTGGCACGCATCGTGCAACAATTCTTCACTGCCCACCAGGTGTCACTGCTGCCGTGGCCCGCCTGTTCTCCCGATATGTCGCCCATCGGACACGTCTGGTCGCTGATCGGCAACCGAGTGGCCAGGCAAGCACCACCCGCGGCTACGCCTGATGAACTGTGGCAACGTGTGGAAGCAGCCTGGACCGACATACCCCAAGCCCACATTCAAAGCCTCTTTCGTTTGATGCCGCGGCGTGTAGCTGCCCTTATTGCCAGCCATGGGGCCAAACGAACTATTGATGTCTGCGTGTTCCGCAAGTCCCACGGGCCTGTAAGCTCGATCGTTTCATCTTTGTATCTGTTGTTGTGTCCAGAAAATCTGGCTTTGCTATGCCGTGTCCTTCTTGGTGCTGCATTTCGGGTGGCCAGCAGTGTATATATATATATATAATTTGGTGTGTGTGGGGGGGGGTCCGATCACTGTGTTTTCGGACCATGTGTTCATATGCTAGGTCCGATCACTGTGTTTTCGGACCATGTGTTCATATGCTAGGTCCGATCACTGTGTTTTCGGACCATGTGTTCATATGCTAGGTCCGATCATTGTGTTTTCGGACCATGTGTTAGTATGCTAGCACTGTAATTACTTTTCCATTTGGCTGCGGTCATATATTGTTTTAATTTATACAAGTGAAAAAGTAGTCCGTCCTCAGGTTTTGGACACTAGTGTACTTTACTATAATGGAGTTATGAGAAAGTAAAAACTGAGCACTCTTAGCGTAAAATATAGAACTTTTGAACTCAAGAAGCCGTAGTTTCAATCCCCTCTACCCGCTCTGCTCCAAGAGAAACTTGTTCCGGCTCTGCTACTAACCCACTGGTCGTTGTCATGTTATCTTGTTGGTTTGTCAGTGGCGAAACTAATCAGATCCAAGTGTGTGTGTGTGTGTCCGAGAGAGGAGGGGGATTACTCCAAATTCCTTTGTGCCCAGTAATAAAAAAAGTATTAAAAATTTCTTCTCTCAGTGTTTCGTAAATAAGGTTGCTATCAGACTTGCCCTAGCAAAAATAATACTCGTCCAACCGTCGTCCAACCGTCGTCCACCCTGATTTCGAAAGTCTAGCTATACGTCCCTGATAAGTATGGGTGGTGTGATTGTCTGGTGGCGCAGGTTCTGTTTCTTCTCATGATGGTCGTTACCCCCCCCCCCCTCCTTTCAAATGAAAGGGAAGAGAGATAAGCATTGTAGTTTGGAGAACAGTAGTCATGGACCATTCGTGAATGATTCGTTCAGAACAAATGACTCTTCCCTATGGATGATGAATGGTTCGCTCTCACAGCTGCGAATGATAATTCAGACCGCCATTACTACGAGCGACACGCATTAAAAGTCGCAGTACGTTTAACTCTTTTCCGCTCCTATGATTTCGGAAACGAATTCCCAAAAAGAAAAAAATGATGTCAAGTGCTAATAAGGGCCAACCGTTTTGTGAGTGAGCAATTAGTAGTCAGCTAGGAAATAATAGTGAAATTTAAGAATGGGAATGATACATGAATGCCATTCATTTGAATGGTGTGCTCGAATCGCCCACCACAAGCACAGTCATTCGTGAACTTATGGGTAAGCTGACTAGAGCTCCCGAATTCTTGAGGATAGTTCTAGAATAAACGTCTGATGCCTTTGGTGACGTAAATTGTCCTCAAATTTTGATGTTTGACGTCAAGTGTTCTCGAATTTACACTTCCTCGTTAGCTCGTTAGATTTCTAACGAAAAGCGTTCTTAAAAATAGTTTTCGTCTGACTGATTTTCCGACCTGTTTCTTGTGAAAACGAATTTAAATGTTGTTCTTTTTCCCCTTATCTCGAGTTTAACGACCATCTTGAGCAACTCTAAAGACTATAAGCAGTCACCTGTCCCTGATTTGGGAACATTCGTTCTAGGGAAGGGAGAGAACAAGTGCTGTAAGACAAACACACCACCCATGCTTCATTCGGGACTTCAACTCATACGAACTTGTACGAATGGTCACTGGCCAGCACTAAGAGCATTGTACCAGTGAGGCGGCCGAATTTTGACTGTACTTGTTCTGAATTCCTTCAAAAACTTTGACAGAATGAAAAATTCATCATGCAGTTCTTTAATTAGTGTGCGGCTTGATTTTAATTCAGTACATATACCTAAGGTAAAGCATTTCACTTTTGCTAATATGTTCTCGCTATCATAGCTCTGCTTTGTCACTACAAATTACCAACATTCTACAAGATATATCTTTTCAAGACATAAATTTTCATATTTAATATCACACTTATAAAAAGAATACAATTTCGTGACAAAAAAAATTGCATATTTATTTTGAGTATGTATGTGTCCCCAAATGATCTGCTGATTTGGAGACATCACTACATTTTGACCTCAAATCAATGTTCCAATATCTGGTCACCTTATGCATGGGTCTCCTAAGCTCTTGCTCTTTGGGGAACTTTGCCAATAAAGCTCTGAATGCGGGTTCGTGGCAAATCGTTCATCGTGAACACCAAATGATGAAGATATCCTGCTCTTTTGGGCAGTTTGCCAAAAAAAAAATCTATGAATGCACTTGTTCTGGTAGCGAATGATTCATTGTGAGTTATGAATGATCAAGATCTGTAGTTTTGGGCAGTTTGTCAAATTTCGTTTATCTTCACACTCGCAGGGCCAAGCGAAATTTCGCTTGGCGTTTTAGTGCAAAAAATGATTTGTTTAGTGAATGTAGTGAGACAACCAGCAGGGGTGGATGCAAAGTCAGTGGCCATTAAAATGAATCAGCATTCGTTAATGACCCTTTGGCGTGAATGAAAGCTGTAACCAGAAGAATTTTCGAGGGGGAGAGAGAGGTTTTGAATTTGAACATAAATTTTCACCGTCATTATACATACGTTGAGTTTTTTCTGTCACATTTTGCTTGCACACGAAATTCTTCGATTTGATACTCCCTATTTTTTCAAATACTGACTTATGTCGTGGCCTAGGTTATATGCCGTCGAGTTTATATTAGGTGGAGCCACCACTCCTGTCCACACAGTACTGGTTGCCGTAAGTTACCGCCAGTGCTGCACGTGACGTCCTATACAGGCAAAAAGCTGCTTTAAAACTACTGAAACCAATGGAACAAAAGCTTGGCGGCGTATAGACAAGTAAAATGATGGATTTAATAATTTCTATGAATTATACAAGCTTACTGTTATGCCAGCTATATGATATAGTTCGTTTTTGCCTGTATGTGACGTCACGCCAAAGATTAGATATGACCAAAGCGATTTGACTATGACCTTTTTTTTATTTATTATTATTTTTTTTATTGGAGGTTTAACGCCCACCGTGAGCAACTCAATGGGCTATAAGCAGTCGCCCGTCCCTAGTTTAGGGTCACTGGTTCCAGGGAAGGGAGAGAGCCAGCGCCGTAAGACAAACACAGCATGCCTGCTTCACCGTGATTGGACGAATCACACCTTTTTTGGACGAATGATCAGAGGCCATCGCTTAGTCCTCTGCGTCACAGGGGCTACTTTTTTTTTTTGATTGAAGATTTAACGACCACCGTGAACAACTCAATGGGCTATAAGCAGTCGCCCGTCCCTAATTAAGAGTCACTAGTTCTAGGAAAGAGAGAAAGCTAATGCCACAAGACAAACACAACATCCATGCAACACGAGATTCGAACCCGGACCCATGGTCAGAAGCCATCGCTTAGACCACTGCGCCACCGGGGCGGCAGCTATGACCTTTGGCGCAGGAGCGGAGGAAAGTGAAGTTCGTTGATCGGGCCCGAAATTTCAAATCGTGGTGCACCCTCTACTTTCCCTCTTCCCGGAACAGACAGAAGAAAAACAGAGGAACTTTCTAAGGCACATCACAACAATCGCACATATGCCAAATATAAAAGTAATAAAAATAAAAACCTTGGCCGAAATTATTAACCGGGCCTTGCTATGGCGGCAGAGTCGTCAGTGATGTCCCCATCTAAGATCGATGTTATATGCAATACTAGTTACAAAGGTTTATGAAATTCATAAAAGAATTATTTTATTTTTGAGACATTATATACATTTCGTGGAGGGTTTAAACCCTCAAAGCCACTCCCTGGCTACGGCCCTGCGTGAATGATGTATGAACTGGAACTCCCAAGCCTGAATGGCGACAGCACATTTGTGTTGACAAAGTCAGTGTTAAAGTAACCGTAACCACTACACCAATGTTTACTTTTTGGATTCCCTGAAAGCAGTTGAATTGTAACGTGGAATGTTTAATACTTCGATTGGTGTGCATAACTCTTTTTTGCTCATTATTTTTGAGGACCATTTCCTGTCCTGTAATGAGTATACCGGCATTTCCATCTATGACTCCACGTGTTGCAGAATCTCAGTGGTTTAGTGTAGATAAACCGTGTGATGATGAAACGGAACTCACACAGATGGAGAAAGAACACCAATCATGGGTACGCTTTGAAGTTTTAATTTAAGATAATTATGTCACCTCGAAATTTCATAGTAGTTTGCCGGATTAAAGGATTGCACAAACGTATGTTCTATTTTTTTTAATCAACTGTTATATCAATTCCGAGTTGAATCACTCCCTCGGGTCCAGATCCGTGACCTCTGACCCTACATCAGTTCTGGATCTCGGCCTCTGGTGGAACCCTGGCTTGGGCTTGAAGAGGTAGTGCTACAAAGGCCCTTCATTCGCTTCGAAATTAAGAACTCGTTTTTCTTGTTTTTATAACATGAGAATGTAGATTGCCGCCCCGGTGGCGCAGTGGTCTAAAGCGCTGGCCTCTGATCATTCGTCCGGAAGGGGTCCGGGTTCGAATCCCGGTGAGGCATGGATGTTGTGTTTGTCTTACGGCACTGGCTCTCTCCCTTCCCTGGAACCAGTGACCCTAAATTAGGGACGGGAACTGCTTATAGCCCATTGAGTTGTTCACGGTGGTCGTTAAACCTCCAATCAAAAAAAAAAAAAAAAAAAGAATGTAGATTAGAATATACGGCTGTCCTTCCGATTATCAGGGCATCAAGATGTACGGAAATTTTCATCGCATCTAAGACTTACCTTTACGACGCAAAGAAACTAGAAATAAATAATTATATTATTTATTTTTCAATATTTCATTTTTTATTAAGTAAATCATATTTTTCTTTATGAAAGGAACTACTTGATGCGCTGATAGTCTAGTCGGAAGGCTAGCCAAATATACCAAAAATAGTAGTTTCTTTGTAGAATCTAGCAGTGGTGCAAATTACAGCAACCTCATTGCTGATTATTAACTTGCTTTAATTAATATTACAGAAGTAAATTTTATGAAATATTTACTGAAAATTGCATAGATGTTTTAATGAAAGACTTTTCATGTGTAATTGAGTATGAACAGCAAATTCACAATTTGACGTAATCCTCTTCAACAGTCCCTCCTCTACATTCTAGTGCCTTGGTCTTTGCTTGTTCCCTCCCAGCTCTCCCACTCCTCTGTAATCATTCTTTGCCAAGTGATCTTGAAGCATCCTGTCTTATTTTTCTTTTCTGATGAACAAGTCAAGGCAATTAATTTAGGATGTTGTGCCATTTTGCATGTGCAACATGTCAGACCCATTTTCATCTTTGGTGCTTAATTTCACCTAAAATTCACAACAGTATAATCAGTTTTTTTTTAAGAAATTTCAAAATATAGAATTTCATAAAACTAGTTTCATTTTTCTTGATTTAAGTAGTATTCTGTGGTTGTTGATCTTGTTTTGTAGAGCCTGTCCAGATTAAGGGAGAGAGGTGGCTTTTCCCATCCAAGCTCCTTAGAAGAGTGAGATAACTGTGCTACCATACAGTATAGATTTTGCCATCTTTATACTAAATTGCAGTATAAGAATTCAAGAACAAATAAAATGATAATGGCAAGAGCCAATTGGAAATACCAAACTATGCCAGGAATTTTAATTTCAAGGTCCACTGCAAAAATGCACATAACTGTGGGAGAACACCTCATTAAAATTAAAATAAGTGCCATTAGATCCCTGAAGAAAGAAAACTGTTGAAATATGCATTGTAAAACAAATTTTAACAATTTAACATAGTGGAAGAGTTTTTAAAATGTCATGATTGAATGTAGCATCAAAACTGGGTGATACCAGATAATTATTTTCCTTTGAAAAATTTGGTTTTATACAAAAAAAAAAATCAATAAAAAAATTGCGAGTATCTTGAAGACCCCAACAAAATCACAAAGATTATTCAAGGTGGAATTTGCACGTGCTATGCAATTGTTTTCCTGTGTAATTAATTTTAATATTTATTTGGTCACTGATTGCACCATTTGGCCCATATACCAATACTGGTAAATTGTTATTATTTTTTTAAATAAATGTGTGTGGGATTTTGATTTTGGAATATCTCTATTGAAGAATCCATTTGTGCTTTGTTTCAGTCTGGATAAGGAAATGGGGATGATGGGGCATCACAATGGGTACTAATGTCTCCTTCAAGATTACAAAAGAGGGTAGGGTATACTAATGACTCTGGGATCCAGGTCCAAAGACTTAAGTGCAACAGTAGTTTTTGTGTGTGTGTTTTTTTTGGGGGGGGGGGGGGGGTTAGTAACCACCGTGAGCAACTCATGGGCTATAAGGAGTCTCCTGCCCCTTATGTAGGGCCACTGGTTTGGGGAAGGGAGAGAAACAGCACCTTAAGACAAACACAACATCCATGCCTCACCGGATTCAAATCCAGACCTATCTTGGGTAATTGGTCACAAGTCAATGCTCAGAGCACTGTGCCACCAGGGCGCCTAACTTTGGTTAGCTCTAGCTAAATTAATTTATAAGTAGCAGTGTGCTTAGTCTGGCAGCACTTTTCTCACAAAAGTACAGAGGATTTTGTATGTAATTTCAGAGCAAATGCCTAACATATAGATAAAAAGAAATGCTTTTATTTCCCTAAAAACAAAAAAACTTTTCATGCAGATATATAAAGCTCAAATGAGATAAAAGAATATGAGGAAGTGTGCTATTTCTGGAGTGGTCTACCGGGAAATGTCTGGTGTGCCAATCTGCCTCTGGTGCTTAACATTGGATGTAGTCAGTGGTACTTAAACACATATCTATATGCCACCAAGCTATTCTCTAAGTTTCAGGTTAGCTCCTCAAAATAAAATTGTCTGCTAAATCAGAGTTACTGATAGTAATTCAATTTTATGTATTGCACCTTGTGATGTGGATTGGGTAAATACCCAGTGTGTAGGATAAATATAAATGGGTATTTACCTAGATATTTACCTGCACTAAATTTGGTAGAAATATATTACATACATATCACTAAGCTGTTCTCTGAGATTCAGAGGTTAGCTCCAAAAAGAAATACAAACTACCTGATATTTTTACTTACTGTTGTCGTATCAAACTTCTCCATTTATATATATATATATATTACCTGATATAAATATATTACATACCTTTAAAACCAAATGTAAAATTGTTTTTAAAATTACTTATTTTTAAATGTAATAATGTTATTCAATCAGTTGATGGCAGCCTACCTACTGATTGATATATTTCCTCTGGCATAGGGAAATTGCAGTGTTATTTCATGAAGGGAAAAAGAACATTTTTCACACAATGCTTTAAATTAAAAATATAGGGAAATTTTATGAGTAGGGCTGGGCAGTGACATTGGGATTTTAACATCATGATATATCGTCTTTGAAAATTGGTTATCATGATGTATCACAATATCCACTGGTATTCAAAATCACAACTTTCTTTCTGTTTAAAAAATTGCTTTCTATAAGTTAAATATACAGACTGTTTTGCCAGGTTATTAAAATGCCAAAAGGTGGAAATATAATATACAGAACTTTAGTGGATTGGGAGCAGAAGTCCTGAAGATTTCCAATTCATCTAGGTTAAATAACATTTGAGTGCATGAAGACCCCCCTTTTGTATTTGAAAAATTACACAATGGAATTATTTTGTTATTCTACAAACTATATCTCTTGAGAAACTGAAAAATAATTCGTTCAGCAAAATAAGGTGTTCTTGTCTTAAAACACATTTTGCTATCTGTTCTGTATGCATCAAATATATAATTTGGTATGCTATAAATACAAAGTTGAAAATTTATTTTAAAATACATATTATTTGAGAATTAAAAGCAGTTTTACAGATTATACCCTATCTTTGCTTCAAACCCTGGCTGTGAGTGAAGAAGCAAACTTGCTAATAGAGCTAAAGAAGGAATTTCTTGATGACGATGTGTTTGGGGTTTGATCGAAAAAATGGTCATCATTCTAAAACTGATTGTGGATTTACAGCACCTTAAGACAAACATAAATGATCCACAGATACGTTGTGTTTTCTGAATGTGAAACCTTCATGCTACTTTAAATGAACAGCTGCCTGTATCCCCTCTGCAAAAATCTGAAGAACAATTGTTTCTAAAGAAATTTACAGAAAATAAAGAGTTTGGCCTAGAACATATTCATTTAGCAGCAGATCTTCTAAATCCAGCTTCACAAGGCTGTAAATTTGGTCCTATCCAATTGATTGATGCAATAAGTTTCATTCGTGATGTGGTACAACACATGGGACTAAATACCATACAATTAAGAACAGATTTGCAAACTACAGAGACAAAGATGGACTCTGGTCTAGGAAGTTTGTATGGGAAGGAGTTGGCATCATGAGCTCCATACCATGGTGGGGAGGTTTTAAGAGGGACAAAGGAACTGGAAGTCACCATTAGGATGTTAAGTGCACCAAAAACATCAGCGACCACTGAAAGATCATTAAGCTGGATCCACAGTACAAAGAGAAAAATGCTTGACATCAGAAAAGACTGCAAAAATTAACCAATTTGGCATACAACTGGAAATTATTAAATCAAAAACGTATTCCCAAACCAGGTTTGCATGAGCCCAATGAAAGTACCATGTCTACAACGTTTTGCATGTTGGAAGACAAGAAAACTCAGAAGATGGGAAGGAAACAGCAAGATAGAAAAGCAGATTCAGAAACAGATGAATTTGAAGATGAACCAAGCTCAAGTGATTCTGACTGTGAAGAGTCTGAATCACTTTCCGATTAAGATGAATAGAACATTAACGTGATAAAATGCTGAGGAGCTGTAATATATCCTTAATATTGTAAATTAATGAGTAAAGATGACTATTTTGATTTAAGATAAAGGTAATTTTTCATGAAGATGTAAATGTTATTATTTTCTTCCCTCATAAGAAAATTGTACACAGATAGGGAATGCCTATGCTAGATAAAAAAGTAATCATTGTTTTTTACTTGTGTTGCAGTACCAGTATTTTTTTAATATATTGAATGGGTTTAGATTGAGAAATTATTCTACTAGTCATCTTAAAATACTTACTTTTTAATATAATGAGCTAAATTCTTACTTTTTCATTTTAATCTATTTCATACTATTCCATTTAGTCGTCATATGTCATGAATAAACTGTTTATACTGTTTATGGATAAATAAGCAGTTAAACTTGAAGAAAAACTATAAATATCCACTAAAATACTTGTATAGGATAAATACCCTGGTTTTTTCACCTGGGTACCCGCAAAAATAAATACCCAGGTATTTTACATCTCTAATTGCACCCCAAAATTTAGTACATCAGGGAGTGGAAGTATGTACTTTATAGTGGATGTTATTTTGCTGTGCAGTGTTGTATTATGTTTTTGTTTTGTTTTCTTTTTTTTTAGCACATATTTGTAACTGGTATCTATATCCTAATATTCAATGGACAACAGAAGTGATGCAAAATATGCTTTCTCTTCATCTAACTGCAATACTTTATAATCCAAACTGAAATTCTTAGAAACAGTGTGATTTTTGCAGCAGTATGCTAATAAAGTTAGATTTATTACTTAATATGTAAAAGGTAAGAACTGGTTTTAGCTCTTCACTTAGGTTATGAGACTCACAAAACCAGTGAGCTACCAATAGGAGTTAGTATATTGTGAAAAATTGGATCAGTCAACACATCTATCTCATTACTATGAACTATTAAATTGGCAAAAAGTCATTTTGCTTCCCCAGTGGCCAAGTGGTCTGAAGCACTAGCCTCTGACAGTTCATACATGATGGAACTGGGTTCAAGTCCCAGTGGGGCATTATCGCAGAGAAATCACATCATGTATATGGTGAGGTCACTGGCTCCATCCCCTTTCTGGTACCAGTGGCCCTAAATTGAGGGACAAGTGACTGCTTATAGCTTTTAAAGTTGCTTGTGGTGGTCGATAACTCTTCCTTCCACGAAGAAAAAAAGGTTTTTTTTATATATATCATCATCATCATCATCATCATTGTCAACCATTATCAATCCACTGCTGGACGAAGGTCTCCCCAAGTTTCCTCCACAGCGGTCTGTCTTGTGCCAGTCTCCTCCATGTCACTCCCACGTACTTTCGAATTGCATCCACCCATCTCCCATGTGGTCTACTTCTGGGTCTTTTCCTGTCTCTTGGAATCCAATCTAAAATTTCGGCTGTCCATCGATGATCTGTCCTTCTGGCAGTATGTCCAGCCCATTGCCATTTCAGGTATTTAACTTTGATCATGATGTCTTCCACTCTTGTCATTTTTTGGATCCACGAGTTCCTCTTCTTATCTCTCCTGGTTACACCAAGCATGCACCTCTCCCTGCTACTTTGAGTTGTCTGCAGCCTTTGTATGTCTCTTTTAGTTAAGGTCCACGTCTCTACACCATACGTAAGCACTGGAAGGATGCATTGATCAAACATTTTTCTTTTAAGACATAATGGCATATTGCTCTTGAAAATTAAGCTGTTTCTTCCAAAAGCTCTCCAGGCAAGTTTTGTACGCCGATTAATTTCTTCATCAATG
The DNA here is from genome assembly GCA_039090855.1 of Macrothele yani. Taxonomy (NCBI): domain Eukaryota; kingdom Metazoa; phylum Arthropoda; class Arachnida; order Araneae; family Macrothelidae; genus Macrothele; species Macrothele yani. The sequence continues at coordinate 36,557,398 of CM077011.1, forward strand.
TGACCCTCACTTGATATATGCTGTCCAAGATAAACGTACGTGTCTGTTATCTCCAGCTTTTCTCCATCAATCGATAAATCTTCATTTCTTGTAAAAGCACTGAACATCACTTTTGTCTTCTGAAAGTTCATTTTTAATCCCACTTCTTTACTCTTGTCAGCAAGTTCCTGGATCATACTCTGCAGCTCTGATGGTGTAGTAGTTGCAAAAATGACGTCATCAGCAAAACGAAAGTGAGTTAGATAATCTCCATTAATCTTTATCCCCTTGTTTTCCCAGCTCGGCAACTGAAAGACACCCTCCAGTGTGGCATTAAAGAGCTTTGGAGATATGGTGTCACCTTGTCTCACGCCCTTTCCAATTTTTATGTGTGTTGTATTTTCAAACAGCCGAATCTTTGCACTTGCATTTTCAGAGATGTTATTAATAATATTAATGTATGCATCTTCAATACCGCAGGATTTCAGAGCCATTGTAACTCCTGATGGTTTCACCGAATCAAAGGCTTTTTTATAATCGATAAAAGCCATGCACAATGGAAATTCATATTCCCTCGCTCTTTCAATTAGTTCTCTCAGTACGTGGATATGATCTACTGTGCTGTAGCCACTCCTGAATCCAGCTTGTTCTCTCGGTTGAGCCATGTCCAGTGTTCCCTTCAAGCGGTGTTAAAGCACTTTAGTGAAGATTTTATAAACCACTGATAAGAGGCTGATAGGTCTGTAATTCTCGAGATCCTGAATGTCACCTTTTTTATGTAGCAGGATCATTGTAGCATTGTTCCAATCCTCAGGAATCTTTCCCCTCATTAAGGCATCGAGTGAAAATTTGGGCGAGTACTGTTTCGATTTCTCCACTTGTTTCTTGTATGATGTCTACAGTAATTCCATCTTCTCCTGGAGCTTTCCCCCGCTTCATGTTCTTGATTGCATGTGCAACTTCTGCTGGGAGGACTGGAGGAACTCTGGTACCTTTCATGATGTCTGGAGTACATGTATCATCCCTTTCATGTAATTTGGAGTAGAAATCTTTCACTCTTGTCAAAATTTCGCCTGTATTTCTTGTTACAGAACCATCTTCTTTTCTCAGTGCCATAATCTGTTTTCTTCCCTTACTGAGATGTCCCTTTGCTATCTTTAGGCTTTGGTTGTTTTCAATTGCTTTCCTCACTAGTTCACAGTTGAATTTCCTTATGTCTTCAGTGATACTTTTTCGTACTCTTTTGCATAGCTCTATGTATTTCCACTTTGGAAGTCACATCTTCTTTAGTTGTCCTCATCTCTCTTCTTTTTTGCATCAACATTTTGGTTTTTCCTGATAATTTGTTCACATGCAACTTGTTCGTAGACCCAGCTACTTTTGTTGCTGTTTCCATAAGAGCTTTGGTTACTTTTCTGTTAACTTCAGAAATATCCACTTCTTCCGCTGTTAGGCCTTCTAAAGCAGAGAATCTGTTCTTCAGTTCCAACTTGTTTATATATATATATATGTTACAACTTATAAAGGGGCATGAGAACCAAAGCAGCTCATCCTCAAAACGGTGGCGCCATTTGTTTTTGTATGCTGGTGCAAGGTTGTTCTGTCCAAACACTGAATGATTTACCTAGTTAACTCAGAAATTCCAGTGTAATGAGGCTGATGTGTCAGACCCTGTCACACTTTGGAATGGAAAATTCTAGGTGCTTCATGGTAGTTCTGATGCATTTGTTTTAAGCAGTGTTTTTGCATGAGAATGCTTTTTTGTTATGATGATATTCAATGCCTTCTTTCAGAGGCACAGCCACGGTTTTTCATTAATAGAAGGCAAGTGTGTTGGATGGGCTGCTCGATTACAATTGAAGCTGAGAACAACAGTCACACATTTTTTTTTATTATTATTATTATTTTTATTATTACTAGCCTATAGCCCATCCTAGAACAGTTGTTCTTAAGCTTTAAATAAATATTAATGTATAGGGGATGTTTCCCATCCTAAGACAGTGAAATTTTTAATTGAAGCAGATTGAAAACAAATCAAATAGACGCCAGCTTTTTTGTAAGGAAATATTGTAAAAATTTATACAGCAAGAACTCATTCATGTTAGAACTAAAAATTATATGCTATTTATTTCCGTTTTTCAAAAGACCTCACCATAAATAAACATTCTGTGCAAAATATTTGTTGTTTAAAAATTTTCCTTATTGTCCAGTTTTTTCGTGTAAACTTACCTTAATAACTTTTGCTTTGATTTTTCACGTTAAATTACATTTTCTCCTGCATACATGTTATTCCGTTCATGGCTTGTGTTGGACTGTCCTGTTCGGAGGTTAGTTTGAAACTTCATACCAAAGCATTTTCTACAAAATAATGCGACATCTGGCATTACAAATCGGAACTCTCTAAATTATCGACAATGTGCTGTTGGGGCAACATCTGTTTTTAGATGCAATTTTGCTCACTTCGACATTGCAAGATATCAATTTTTATTGTAGGTAGCACATAGCTCAGATCGATATTTTGCAAAATGTTTAATATAATCAGCACTAAACTTGGAAAGTTAGTTAAATTAAAAAAGTAAAAATAATTAAAGTGTACAAATTAATATTCGAATTGTGTTAAATTAAATTAATATACAAACACAAACAATTTGAATTTTGTAGATCGGATAAATAGTGCTCAAGTCATTGATAATTAATCTAGTGTTTTTTAATTAGCACACGATCGCCTTGGCATCTCAATGTGATCGCGTGCAAACTCAACTTGCTGTGATATTAAGAATTCAATTTGAATTTTATAGATCAGAAAAATAGAACTCGAGTCATTAATAATCCAGTGTTTTTAAATTAGCATGCAATCACCTTGACATCTGAAAGTGATCTCGTGCTATTATATAGCAGTCAATTATTTTGACATCGCGAGAGCACACACTAATTGATCGATAAGTGATGACAACAAATGCAGATATTGGCGTGACATCTAGTGTTCCAGAGAGACGAATCTGGGTGTTTATATTATTATTATTATTATTATTATTATTAAGAAAATATTCGATTGAAACTGTAAGTGAAAATTAAATCTTAAAGTTCTTGAGATATTTTGTATTCCATTTTAGATATACTAAACCATATAACCAGGGCTTGAAAATTTTCATGCTGGTTCACTTGTCAGTCAAATATCTCACTTTGTCACCTGAAAATCAACATCTTCGCAGGGCTGTCATTTTGTTCTGTGTTTTAAAGTTTGATTTGTTAAAAATTTATACACATCTCTCAAACAATATTTTATCACTAACCCAATTTAAATGATTGACCATTGTATAATAACCAAGCTCCATTTTATCTCTCCAGAGTAGATGATGCAGCAATCCTTCAATGTTTTAGAACTTTCCTAACAGCTCCACGGAAACTCGGATTGCTGTGTTTGCCCTTTGACCTATGATAGCAATTGGTTAAGCGACAGCTCGCGAGACGCATGTGACTCTTACACTGCCTATCTTTTCGCACAGCGTTTGGGAAAATCGTTTTACTTGGCTTGCAGCTTCTTGCCATGTGTTCCTTGTTAAGTGCACCGTGCCCCGATGCTTTGACTCACTGCATTCGCTGTCCAATTTGTTTCGCAGGTAAATTGATTTCCCATGTTGGCGTATAATCACTCTTCACCTATGTGAATTAATATAAGCTTTATTGAAAAATTTATAGTTTTTCATACCCAACAATAGGCATATTGATGTATAAATAATTTTTGACTGAATTTAAATTGCTCTACTGAATTTTTTACCCGTCTAATGAAACTTTTCACTCGTCATAGATGAGCAAACAACTGCATTTTTCAAGCCCTGCATATAACATAAAACTTATTTGTACCCCCTTATTTTTCACTTTATTATGCACTTGTACCTCAAAAATCACGAAGGATGCATACAGTAAAATATTTTCTTGTGTGAGTATGGTATAATTTTATTTGATGTTTTCCTTTTTGTTGTTCAGGAGGATGCACTGCAAATGAAAAAAAATATGGAACTGAAAAAGAAATTGTTTCTTTTCAAAAGCAGAATAAGAATCAAAGGAAGAAAAATTCACACCAGCCTTATACTACTCCTGTGTGTGCTCCCACAGTATGACTACTGAGTAGGAGACATATTAGAGAAATTACTCAAACTTCCAAGGCTGATATGAGCTTTTGACTTGTCAGTGCACAAAAGCTTGGGGAGGAAGACAAAAAGGCTGTTTGAAAGAGTACAGACTGTAAAATAAGTATAAATACAGACTAACCATTTTTAAAAAATACGTAGGTAATTTCAAAAGTTTTGCATACTGCGCAGGCGCTGCCCATAGGATGGTGCAATCACTCCAATCGTTGTGCCAGTTGTGAGTCAAACTTATATTATACAAAGTTGTGTCTACGTTTGCTGGCAAATATTTTCCTTTTCCAAAAAATTCTGTCTAGAAATGAAAAAGAAACTGATTCTAAATTCTGTCTAGAAATGAGGAAGATACCCTACCACAGGGTAGTATAATGTGACGTACGCACATGAGCCGTACGTTGATAGTTTCCAAATTATTAGCGGGTATTGCAGATAGTTTTTGCTTGTAGATTAAAATAAAAAATATATTTACAGCAATTAAAACACTTACTCAATGCCTTACCGAGATTAATATACTTAATTCTAGTTTAAGTTGAAGAACTTTCACTTATTTTTCACATCTTACGAGTTCTTTTGTTTTCATAGACATTTCTTGTCTCTAGATTTTATGAAGGCAATGTATAGGAACTGTATCAAAAATTTAGTTTGTGCAGAAAGAATTTAAATTTCATTGGCAGGTTCCTCTTGCAGTTTCCACTTATTAAATTAAAATCTTTTTTTTATGTATTTTATAAATTTACTATTTTGGAATTAAGTTGTTGAAAATGCTACTTATAATTTTTGAAGCTTCATTAAAAATGGAACTGTTTTTCTGCATATAATAACTTTAATTAGTCGCTTGCTTTTATGAGGTATGTTGTCTAATATTTCAATATTTTGCTATAAAGGTCCATTTTACACACATTGCTGCACATTCAATTATAATGTATATATTTATTTTGTTCTCATTGGAATCTGTAATGTTCTAATAATTAGTTATTGTTTTATTAATTTTTTCAATTATTTTATTCTATCGTTATAGCGGTTCGCTCTTCTCCGATTTGCAGCAAGTTTTCTGTTTCAATTGTGTATGCAGATACATTTTCTTTTTATACAACTTTGCCTTACCATAAAGCTTTTTGTGTGGTTAGTGTAGTGGATCGTAGCACAGTATCACGGTGGGCTTCTCATTTCCACCAAAGTTGGGAAAGTGTTGAAGATGATCCAAGAAGCGGCCGGCCATCAGATGCAACAGATGACACTTCTGTGGTTATTGTCAGACAGCATTTTGGAAAAAAGGTCAGCAGGAAACTTATGAGGAGATTGCATATGAAGCTAGCATGTGTACCGCTTGGGTTTTCAGAATTCTAACTGAAAAATTACAGAACAGGAAAGTGGCTGCTAAATGGGTTCCACACATTCTGAGTAAAGAGCAGAAAGCAGTTCACAAAGGGATCACATAATTGCTTCAGTGGTACGAGACAGAAGGCAAGCAGTTTTTGGACGGAATTGTTGCTATAGGTGAAACCTGGATACAAGATTTTGAACTAGAACTGAAATCTCAGTCCTCTCAGTGGAAACATCCAGAATCATCTTGAAAAAATTCCGCTGCTAACAATCAAAGGTTAAGCTGATGATGATCATGTTTCTAATGAGGTGACCAGCAAAGTAGCAGAATGTAGATGTACGCTGTACGTGGATAGTTTCCAAATCGTTAGCAGATTTTGCAGATAGTTTTTGCTTGTAGATTAAAAATAATAATAATAATGTTATTTACAGCAATTGTAACATTTACTCAAGGCTTTATTCAGATTAATATACTTAATTCAATTTTAACCTGAAGAACTTTCAATTATTTTTGCACATTTCCTGAGTTCTTTTGTTTTTATGGAAGTTTTTGGCCTCTTCGATTTTATCAAGGCCTGCTCTCAGTATATAGGGACTATCAAAAGTTTCGTTTGCGCAGAAAGAATTTACATTTTATTGTTAGGTTCCCTTGCAGTTTCCAATTAATTAAACTAAAATCTTTTCCTTATGTATTTTGTAAGTCTACTATTTTTGAAAAAAGTTGTTAAAAATGTTATTTATAAATCAGACCTGTTTTTAATTCGAGTGTAGCCCGGAATTCCGTTTTTTTTTTTTTTTTTTGCCACATTCTAAACCCGGAATTCCGTTGTTTTTTTGCCACATTCTAAACCCGGAAATCCGGATTTTTAAGTTTTAGAAGAATTTGAGATTCCGTGGTCATGTAGTCATTTCATTTTTTAAAATGCTACAAAGTAACTAAAATTTCCTTTCAAGTTCCATTTTCTTTGGATTACAGTGTTTTTGATTGAAAACACTATTTCCATGCGGATGGTGAATGTAGACAATTTGTGACACTGTGACAGTTTTTTTTTTTTTTTTAATCAGACAAGCTCTCAAGATAACAGCATGATGAAAGGAAGGCTTGTTTCATCATTTTGGAAGAGATATAAAATAATTTGGTTATATTAGATTCAGTTAATCCAATGAGCTACCTTTAGAAATTGAACGGAAACTAGTATAGGCTTCCAGTAGAATTGATCTCCATAGACTGCTCAATTAATGTATACTCAGTAAACAGAACATTAGATATAGGGGTGATGGGCAGTGTTCACATGGGCATCCCCCGTGCAGACTGGAACAGACCCAAACCGAACACTGGCGATAAATAGGCGAACAGCAGGGCTTCCCAACAGCATATCACAGTCGACGAACCTTGGTGAATGTGGTGATCGGAGCACCTTTGATCGTAGACTCGCTGTCGGCACAAGACAGATGGATCATCCTATCACCCAAGTGGTAGAATCCTAGGGTTCCCAAGTGCAACCATATAAAGAGTGCACCGTGAGTATACCATCGACGGACGTACCAACATCCAGAGAGAGAATGTTGACCGACCACACGCCATTGATGACCTAGGTTAACGTAGACTATCCAGTCTCATGCAGACTGACTGCTTGGCAGTGTCAGTGAGCGAACGGTGCAACGCACTCTGCATACCGTGGGCTACAGGACCCAACGTGCCATTGTTGACTTCTCGTCATCAGACATTTTGCCTCGCCTGGTGCCGAAAACATCAGAAATGGACCTCTGCAGATTGGCATCGGGTCGTGTGGTCAGATGAATCCCATTTTCAGCTGTACCGAACTGACAGAGGTGCGGGTGTGGCTTCAGCAACATGAGGCCATGGCCCCGTCGTGCCAGGTCGGCTCTATTCAAGGCGGTGGTGGCTCTGTGATGGTCTAGGGAGCCTTCTTATGGGACACATTAGGTCCCATTTGAACCTGGAGAGATCGTTAACCACTGCACGCTATCAGCATGTTCTGGCTGATCACCTACACGCTTTCATGGCATTCGCTCATCGTGCAACCAATGGTCTGATTTAGTAACAGGACAATGCGCTGCTCCATCAGGCCCCAATCACCCAAGCATGGCTCGAGAAACACTCTCTGAGTTTGGAACCATCTAGTGGCCTACAAGGTCCCCGGATTTAAACCCTGTAGAAGTTCTCTGGGATACCATGGAGCGGAACATCAGATCCATGGATCCTTGACCGACGTCTTGGGTGGAGTTGTGGACAGTGCTGCAACAGGCATGGCTGTCACCTCGTAGAGTCGATGCTCGGTGTGTACAGGCTATTCACGCCATAGGAGGACCAACACTATTAGATAGGTATCTTAAGTGTTTTGTCCATTGAGTGTATAATACGTAGTGTGAAATTTGACTTCAAAAATGCAGTGTCCGAAGGATTTCTAGCAAGCATAATTTGGTACAAGAAAAGATGTGAAGTTAAACTGCACAGGCCTATTTGTTGTATAGCTGGTTAGTTCGTGCTCTGAGCTCAGAGTTTCTGTGTTTTTTGTTTCACCTCACGTTCACCCCTGATAAATTTTGGAGGTTCATTAATGGAATTGTTTTTCTGGATATAAAAACTTTTTTAAATTTGTCTCCTGTTTTTATAAGGTTCATAGTCCAATATTTTAATATTTTATAGTAAAGATCCATTTCACACATATTGTTGCACATTCAATTGTAATGTATTTATTTTGTCCTCATTGGAATCTGTAATGTTCTGATAATTATTTATTGTTTTATTAATTTTTCTATAAATTATCTTATTCTATTGTTATCATGGTTCATGCTTCGCGGGGTTTGCAGCAAGTTTTCTATTTCATTGGTTGTATACGCAGATACATTTCATTTTTATGGTGACCCGAGTAATCTGACACCTCAACAATGGAGGTGTCCTGACTGGAATACAAGACTTGCCCAAACGTTGGGCCACTGTCATAAAGAAACATGGAAATCACTTCGAAGGCCTGTAAATGTATGTTGTGAAATAAATTCGTTTTATAAGAGATAACCCACAGTATGCAAAACATTTGAAATGACCCTCGTATATATTGGGTTGTCGGAAAAGTCACGACGTATTTTGGCACCTGATGGCGGTTGGACGGTTTTGGAAGTACTAGAGGCATGCACAGCTCTGTTATCACTGTGGCATTCGACAGGTGCCAGTTCTAGCTGCAGTCTAAAAGGAATAGTGAGCGATTTGGTTGATTTGACATCAAGTTGAAGATGGAAGGCCAAACTGTGCATTTTTGCCGTATTTTATTGTTTTACTTCCGTAAAGGGAAGAACGCACGTCAAGCTTGTGAAAAGGTGTGTAAAGTGTACGGTGATAATGCTCTACAAGAACGTCAGTGCCAGCGGTGGTTCGCAAAATTCCGTGCTGGTGATTTTTACCTCAACGATGCTCCTCGGTGCGGGGGGCCCACCGAGGTTGACGACGACCAAATCAAGGCATTCATCGAGTCAAACCCACGTTACACGACACGAGAGATTGCAGACACATTGCACATCCATCATTCAAGCATTCACGACTACCTGAAGAAGCTGGGATATGTAAGCAAGTTCGATGTGTGGGTTCCTCATGAACTCAAAGAAGCTCAATTGATGGTGCGTATAAACATCTGCTATATGCTCATTAAACATGAGGAAAACGATCCTTTTTTGAAGCGACTGATAACTGGTGACGAAAAGTGGATTGTGTACAACAATGTGCTGCGCAAACGGTCTTGGTCCTGACGTGCTGCTTCGCCTCAAACGACATCCAAAGCAGACATTCATCAGCGGAAGGTTCTGGTCTCAGTGTGGTGGGATTTTAAAGGTGTCGTGTTTTTCGAGCTCCTACCACGGAACCAAACAATCAATTCGAATGTGTACTGTTGGCAATTGGACAGTTTGAACAAATCCATCATCCAGAAACGTCCAGAGCTCGTTCATCATAAAGGGGTTGTGTTCCATCACGACAACGCGAGACCACACACAAGTTTGATCACCTGTCAAAAATCATTGGAGCTTGGGTGGGATGTGTTGTCACACCCAGCATACTTGCCTGATCTTCCGCCGTCAGACTTCCACTTGTTTTGCTCTCTTCAACAGTCCTTGCATGGTATAACGTTCAATTCAGATGAGGCTGTAAATCAGCACCTTGTACAGTTTTTCCCTACGAAAGACAGGTCCTTCTATGAACGTGGCATTCTGCAGCTCACTGAAAGATGGCAAAAGGTTATCGAACAAAATGGGCATTATATCATTGATTGATCTTTGTTCTTTCTATCAATAAATTACTTTTGCAAAACATGGCTAAAATACGTCCTGACTTTTCCGACAACCTGACATATTTAGATAAATTTTGGGTTGCTCTACCTGGTTTTAAGTTTAATCAATTTCAAGAGAGGCACAGAATAGTTCTGCTGGAGGGGGTGCAAAATAGTGCTGCTGAAGAGGACTCAAGCCCTGTGGGTAGCCCCCATTGCTGAACTCTTGCTTTTTTCCAATTTCAAACTTTGTTATAAATATGGTGAGTAGTGCTCAGCAGAAAATCCATCATCCAGTTTGTTCATACTTGTACAAGTATTAGAATCACTGACTATCATATACAACAGCTATTTTCCATAGTGTACTCCTCCCTAATGATGAGGGCATCACGACTGTGCTTTTTGACTGATTTGGAGTTGTTCTGTTGTGTTATAATTACATCAGTAGTGATGTTCAAGTCGTGATAATGAGTTTTGTAGAAAAGTAGCTGGTTCCTGATTTTCTTGGTTTGCAAGCTATTATATGTGATAGTTATGTGATCTTTTGCCAGTTATGTCACAATCTCCTTCCCCTGCATTAGGGGGATGCAGGCAGCTATGTTTGATAACTGTCACAAGTGATATTTAGTGACTTCAGTTGTATTGGGTTGGTGCAAATGAAGTGTTCGACACGAACAAGCATTGGAGACAGGCCCCCACCACCGTGGAATGGAACCACCCACAGGTGTTGCAGGTATTACGTCACAGAGTTACTATAAATAACTAGCACATTTGTAAAGAAAAGGTTCAGGCATGGTTTGTTTGGACATAACGTGGCTTGCAAAAAATGCATGCAAATGCTGGATTTGAGAGTAATCTTCCTGTATGAATTTAAACTCGACCATTCTGCAGGAATTGCTGCTCGAAATGTTGACAAAGCATTTGGGTAGAATACAGCCAACGAACGAACCATTCAGCGATGGTTCGTGAATTTTCAAAGCAGAGGTACGGACCTGCAAAATGAAGCACATAGTCACGGACATGTTACTGTTTCTGACGATGTTCCATTACGTGTGGTTGAAGCGAACCCCCGAAAAACGTGTCTTAAGATAACAGCAGAGGTAGGTGTCCACCACACAACAGTTGTTCGGCGCCTCGCTGCACTGGGTAAGCTCAAAATGCCAGATATGTCACTGCCGCATGGGTTGACAACTGCCAACAAGACTAGGCATTTGGAAGTCTGCGCATCGCTGCTTGCCAGGAATGAACAGGAACCTCTCCTGCATTGAATCATTACCTGTGACACGAAGTGGGTCTTTAAGATAACCGGAAACGATCTGCACAATGGTTAAGCAAGGCACAGCCTGCTGGACGGCATCCTAAGCCACCCCTACACACCAAGCAGATGATGCTCCTTGTTTGGTGGTCCACAGCCAAAATAATTCATCAGAAATTTTTGGCAAGAGGCCAAACCATCACTGAGAACATCATTGTGCTGAATTACACCACATGCACCGGAAATTTCTGCAGAAACCACGGGCTTTGGTCAACAGACATGGTGTTCTGCTCCAGGACAACGCTCACCCTCATGTCACACAACGAATGATGCTGACATTAGGTGCCTTTGGCTATGTGGTACTGCCCCATCCTGTCTATTCCCCTTACTTGTCTCCGACAGACTATCGTCTGTTTCGTCGCCTGGATCACTTCCTGTCCGGGAAACAGTTCACGACAGGCAACGAGGTTCAACGTGCGGTTGATGACTTCTTCGGGTCCCAGCCACAAAACTTTTTTGTTCCAGGATCATGGCTCTGCCGGAGAGATGGCAACTATGTGTCGATGCCGAAGGGAATTATTTCGCTTAGGTAAGTTGCCCTACTTTTCTGTTCTCGCCGTCCACGTGTGCTGGTGCTTTCCCGGACATTTCATTCACACCAACCCAATAAAAGCATAAATAACCTGAGGGATTTCCTGCTGAACATGTTGTGGCTCACCTAACAAATTTATATTAAGAGAATAGGAAAAAAGTTTGGAAAGAAAGCATTCTCATGCAAAAGTATACCAAAAATCATCCAATGAGTAAATTATTACCAAGTTGATCATTATGTGTATATGAAAATAAAAATGTATTTAGAGTAAAAAGGGTGCATGATACTGGGTTCTGTCAGTTGTGCACTCAAAAATTTAGTGCATTGCGAAGGTTTTTTGTCTGTGGATGCACTTATTTATCAGTTAATGTTGTGCGTATTCATCAGTAGGTGTGAGTTGTTTTGTTGGCTGTGCCTAATTGAAAATACCCAAGTGATACCGAGAAAAATTCAGGAAAGATGACACCAAATTCTTGGATGTAATAAGTGCATCTTTTGAATCTTTTTCTGACACAAAGAATATATTTCAAAGCAAAGGTTTAGTAGAAAAAATTGAACTAAAAAGGGAATGTACCTATGCTTCTTAGAAAAAATCTGCACATAGTTTAAAATGCACAATATAAGTGGTTTTCTTCATAGTATATGGAACAGGTTACACACACACACAAACATATCAGCTGGATTTCTACAGGATGTATAAAACATCCACAAATAGAAATAGCTATTCTCAGCCACTGGTGGTTTAAATGTGTGTTAGGAAAAATCGAAAATTGGGCACAAAGCATTTCTCATAACAGAAGATATTCAGAGCAAAGGGTATTTTTTTAAATCAAGTTCTTAGAAACGAAGATATGGTTCCAAATATGGTACAAACAGAAATGAACACCTGCACATCCTGGTGGTAAAACTGTGTGATACAAATCATCATCATCATCATCATTGTCAACCATTATCAATCCACTGCTGGACGAAGGTCTCCCCAAGTTTCCTCCACAACGGTCTGTCTTGTGCCAGTCTCCTCCATGTCACCCCTGCATACTTTCGAATTTCATCCACCCATCTCCCATGTGGTCTTCTTCTGGGTCTTTTCCTGTCCCTTGGTATCCAATCTAAAATTTCGGCTGTCCATCGATGATCTGTCCTTCTGGCAGTATGTCCAGCCCATTGCCATTTCAGGGATTTAACTCTGATCATGATGTCTTCCACTCTTGTCATTTTTCGGATCCACGAGTTCCTCTTCTTATCTCTCCTGGTTACACCAAGCATGCACCTCTCCATGCTACTTTGAGTTGTCTGCAGCCTTTGTATGTCTCTTTTAGTTAAGGTCCACGTCTCTGCACCATACGTAAGCACTGGAAGGATGCATTGATCAAACACTTTTCTTTTAAGACATAATGGCATATTGCTCTTGAAAATTATGCTGTTTCTTCCAAAAGCTCTCCAGGCAAGTTTTGTACGCCGATTAATTTCTTCATCAATGTGACCCTCACTTGATATCTGCTGTCAAGATAAACGTACGTGTCTGTTATCTCCAGCTTTTCTCCATCAATCGATAAATCTTCATTTCTTGTAAAAGCATTGAACATCACTTTTGTCTTCTGAAAGTTCATTTTTAATCCCACTTCTTTACTCTTGTCAGCAAGTTCCTGGATCATACTCTGCAGCTCTGATGGGGTAGTTGCAAAAATGACTACGTCATCAGCAAAACGAAGGTGGGTTAGATAATCTCCATTAATCTTTATCCCTTTGTTTTCCCAGCTCAGCGACTGAAAAACACCCTCCAATGTGGCATTAAAGAGCTTCGAAGATATGGTGTCACCTTGTCTCACTCCCTTTCCAATTTTTATGTGTGTTGTATTTTCAAACAGCCGAATCTTTGCACTTGCATTTTCATAGATGTTATTAATAATATTAATGTATGCATCTTCAATACCGCAGGTTTTCAGAGCCATTGTAACTGCTGATGGTTTCACCGAATCAAAGGCTTTTTCATAATCGATAAAAGCCATGCACAATGGAAGTTCATATTCCCTCGCTCTTTCAATTAGTTCTCTCAGTACGTGGATATGATCTATTGTGCTGTAGCCACTCCTGAATCCAGCTTGTTCTCTCGGTTGAGCCATGTCCAGTGTTACCTTCAAGCGGTGTGAAAGAACTTTAGTGAAGATTTTATAAACTACTGATAGGAGGCTGATAGGTCTGTAGTTTCCGAGATCCTCAATGTCACCTTTCATATGTAGCAGGATCATTGTAGCGGTGTTCCAATCCTCAGGAATCTTTCCTTCATTAAGGCATCGAGTGAAAATTTGGGCGAGTACTGTTTCGATTTCTCCACTTGCTTCTTGTATGATGTCTACAGTAATTCCATCTTCTCCTGGAGCTTTTCCCCGCTTCATGTTCTTGATTGCATGTGCAACTTCTGCTGGAAGGACTGGAGGAACTCTGGTACTGGTATCTTTTATGATGTCTGGAGTGCATGTATCTTCCCTTTCATATAATTTGGAGTAGAAATCTTTCACTCTTGTCAAAATTTCGCCTCTATTTCTTGTTACAGAACCATCTTCTTTTCTCAGTGCCATAATCTGTTTTCTTCCCTTACTGAGATGTCCCTTTGCTATCTTTAGGCTTTGGTTGTTTTCAATTGCTTTCCTCACTAGTTCACAGTTGAATTTTCTTACGTCTTCAGTGATACTTTTTCTTACTGTCTTGCATAGCTCTATATATTCCACTTTGGAAGTCACATCTTCTTTAGTTGTCCTCATCTCTCTTCTTTTTTGCATCAACATTTTCGTTTTTCCTGATAATTTGTTTACATGCAACTTGTTCTTAGACCCAGCTAATTTTGTTGCTGTTTCCATAAGAGCTTTGGTTACTTTTCTGTTAACTTCAGAGATGTCCACTTCTTCCGATGTTAGGCCTTCCAAAGCAGAGAACCTGTTCTTCAGTTCCAACTTGAAGGTATTATGGTGTTTTTTAAGGTTGGTTATGTCAATAGGTTTTGTTTGTCTTATGAGCTTGCCACGTTCAAGTTTAGTGTTGAGGTGCATCTTACATCTCACCAATCTATGGTCACTACCTGTGTTGAACTTGTTTAGCACACTGCAGTCTTCTATGACGAATTTTTTGTTACACATAATAAAATCAATTTCACTTGTCGTCCCATTTGGATGTCTCCATGTCCATTTCCTGTGTGGCTTTTTCTTGAAGAAGGAGTTCAAGATGAAAAACCCTTCTGCCTCTGCAAACTCAACGAGAGTATTTCCACGCTGGTTTCTGTTGCCGTGACCGAATTTACCTACTGAAGTTTCATTCTGTTGCCGTTGCCCTATTTTTGCATTGAAATCTCCCATAATTATTTTCAAGTGCTGCTTACCTTTATTATTTAGATGACAAATTTCCTCATAAAATTCTTCAATTTCTTCTTCAGGATGACTTGTGGTGGATGCATAAGTTTGAATAATCTGAGCCTGGTATCTTTTCGAGAGTTGGATAACAAGTCGTGCAGCTCTGTCAGAGGAACTTTCAACTTCTACAACTTTATCCTTCAGTTTCTTGTTTATTATAAATCCAACACCACTAGTTCTGCCAGTATCTGTCCCACGATAGTAGAAGAGATGCCCACTTTTCAGTTCGATGAGATCTTCTCCTTTTCTCCTTACCTCACTTAGCCCCACGATGTCCCACTTGATCCTTTGTAATTCCTCTTTCAATTCAAAGAAGCCTTGAATGAGAAGATAGGGAGCGTCCATTGTAAGTAGCCAAGGTCAGCATCAGATCAGATGGCAGCCTAGTCCGGTCCTCCGAGGATTCTTAGCACCCTCTGCCTTCATGTCGCACTGGCCGCTGCCTTGGCCAGGTACATTCCAGCTGCCGGAGACTGAGTGCCAAGATTTAAGTTGTGGAATCATTTTGGAGGGGTTTGGCCATAACTCACCACGCTGGCCAAGCGGGTTGGTGAGTGTGGGATAGAATTTCCTCTAATCCCGATGGTATAGTTATACCGCTATTGGCGGTCGTCAGAGCCCCTTTAGTGGGAACAGGATGCACCACGAGAAGGCGGGGTTGACATTTGTCAAGGAGAGGCTGTGATGTTACGCGTCACGTGATATTGGCCAATATATAAAAAGTATTCCTCACCACAAATGCTATCGTAGCAGAAATAATTTTTTTCAGTTAGACTTCCAACAGTGGAGATATTTGCATTACAGAGATTTATTTACATTAAGGCCCCTACAGGGGTGGATTGGGATGACCAGACCAAGTCGAGAATTTTGTCTATAGTCCATTATAAAAGCACACCTAGCTACAGGGAAACACTGCAATGAAAACATTCTGTTAGTTCCAGGATAAAAGAGAACTGCTGAAGAGCTGAAGAGTGTGCATTATAAAATGAATTCACTCATGAACAAATTTTAACAATAATTTAACTGTGAAATAATTTTAAAAATCTGCCCATGATTAAATGTAACATCAAACCATGCTCAAAATGGGGTGTTCCAGATAATTATTTTCCTTTAAAAAATCAAGTTATGACAAAAAAAAAAAAAAAAAGAAAGAAAGAAAGAAAAGAAAAACAGTAGTCATAGTCTCATTAAGACCTTATTTTTGTCTAAATCACAATAAAGATCATTCCAAAAATTGAAATGTGCACATGCCACATAGCAATTTTCCTACACAAGTAATTTTTATATTTACTTAACTGACCGACCGCCTACTACACAGTGGTATTGGTACCTTCTCTTTGAGTAGATGCCTTTTAAGTCTACCCATTATTTCAACCTGTATACCACAATTTCCCATGAATCAGTACTGGTAAAATCATTCTTTCTTTTAAGATAAATATTAGTGGCACACTGATTTCAGAATATCTCTGAGGAAGAATCACTTTGTGGTGTGTGTCAGTCTGTGGATATGAGGATGATGTGTTGTCACAACAAGTGCTGTTTGTGTTGTCTCAGGATGCCATTGGACAACAGCACGCTCAGTCCAACCTGCCATTGGACTGAGCGTGCTGTTTGTGTTGTCTCAGGACTTTGAGATCACAAAATGAGGTTAAGGCATATCAATGACCCTGAGCTCCAAGGCCAACAACATACAGACTAACTGTAGTCAGCTTTAGTTTAACTAATTTATGACAGCATGCTCAGTCCAATGGCACGTTTCTTACACAAATACAGATAATTTTGCTATGTCATTTCAGAGTGAATGCCCAACATATAGAAAGAAGGAAATGTTCAATTTTTTTCATTCTTTTATTAAGGAACAACATTTCAGATAGAAATAGAACACAAAGGAAGTTAATGATTATTATTCATGAATACCAAAATAATTATTAATTCTTTACAAAAAATCAAGACAAAAGTACTGTGAAAAACTGGGCAATTTTTCAAGAGTTCTGGTGGCCCCCTAGTAGGAAAACAACATTAATTTGAGGAGAGAACAAAATGCACATATTTTTTTATTCAGTTTGATTTTTAGAAGCAGTGGTACTATTGCAAACATTAAAAATCAGAAATATGCAGAAAAACCTAAGGTAAGTTTTAAATCAAATACAGGATTCTTCTGTGTGTTAAAGTCAAAAGATTGCTATAATCTTCATTATACCCATACATCTTAGCAAAGTAGCAGAATGTAAACATACGTTGTACGCGGATAATTTCCAAATAATTAGCAGATTTTGCAGATAGTTTTTTGCTTGGAGATTTAGTACAAAAATAAAAATGCTATTTGCAGAGACACTTACATAAGGCTTTACTCAGATTAATATACTTAATTCTATTTTAATTTGAAGAACTTTCAATTATTTTTCGCATCTTCTGAGTTCTTTTGTTTTTTCAGATGTTTCTGGCCTATTATTATATAGAAACTGTAACAGAAGTTTTGTTTACACAGAAATAATTTTAATTTTGTTGCCAGGTTCCTCTTGAAGTTGTCAGTTATTAAATTAATTTTTTTCCTTACATATTTTGTAAGTCTACTATTTTTGAATTAAGTTGTTGAAAATGCTATTTGTAATTTTTGAAGGTTCATTGATGGAACTGTTTTTCTAGATGTAAAATCTTTCTGTAATTAGTCTCTTGTTTTTATGCAGTTCATAATCCAATATTTTAATATTTTGCCATAAAGGTCTATTTCATACACATTGCTGCACACTCAATTGTAATGTACTTATTTTGTCTATATTGGAATATGTAATGTTCTAATAATTATTTATTGTTTTATCAATTTTTCTTTAAATTATCTTATTTTATTGTTATCGTGGTTCGCGCTTTATGGATTTACAGCAAGTTTTCTGTTTCAATGGTTGTGTATGCAGACACATTTTATTTTTACACAACTCTGCATCTTAGTTCCAGATGTTCCAGATAATTATTTACAATACATACTACGCTGGTGGGCAAAAATTAAGGACGAGACGGTTTTCGAATGTAACGTCGTGCAGAAGTGCTCCACATCGACTCAAATCATACCATAAGATCCCCAAGATGTAAAAATATGGGACAAGTGAGCAAAACCGTCCAAACAAGAAATCCAAAGCACACAAAGGCACTTTATTGAAAAGGTAGCTTCGAGCACAACTGGACAGAAGACAGAAACGTCCATGTGACAGGCGGCTGCCAAGAAAAATCCAGTCTTTAGTAGGGGATATGATCACCCCTGACTGCGTTGCAGGACTTACAACGTCTGTCCATGCTGAGGACGAGGTTGTCAAGGAGCTGTTGAGGCATCGCTGCCTATTCCTCTTGTAGCGCCAATCGCAGCTGTGGAATCGTTGCTGGAGGCTGGTGACGTGCTGCCAAGCGTCTCCCGAGAAGGTCCCACACGTGTTCGATTGGGTTTAGGTCCGGGGACCGTGCGGGCCAATCCATGCGTTGAATATCTTCACTCCCCAACAGCTCTGCGACAGCCGATTAGGTATAGAGTTGTCGTCCATGAAGAGGAACTCAGGACCCACAGCACCTCTAAACAGACGCATGTGGGGCAGGAGAACCTCAGTACAATAGCAGGGTTCGTACAGTCCTTAAAAGTCCTTAAGAACTCCATAATTTCCATTTGCCTTTTTAAGGGCCCTTAAAAAGTACTTAAGAACTCCTTAATTTCCATTTACCATTTTTAAGGGCCCTTAAGAACTCCTTAATTTCTGTTCTGTTTTTAAGGGCTCTTAAAAAGTCCTTGAAAACACTGTAATTATATTATATTCGGTCGTTAAAAAAGGTCGTAATTTTTTTTTTAACTAAAGAAATGCGCGCGTTATGCAGGCCAGCCGGTTTCATTGATTAGCGTACTGATGACGGTTTTACGTCACTAGATCCACTAGATCGCATGTCGCAAAAGTTTACCCATGTTCTGTATTGCTTTTGGCAGTTTGCCAACCAGCTACCTTCAAATCTCTTTGGTTTAGATTAGATTTATTGCTGGCTTCTTGATTTCTTTGCGCGGGGTCAGTGCAGTTCAGATCGTTATCTTCTGTTATTTATTAGAGAATATGGTACTAAGTAAAGAGCTTAGAGCTTCTGTCTTTTCAGCTAGACAGAAATATGTTCAATATTTAGATGCCGAAAAAAAAAAATGTGCCGAGCAACATCTGGGAGGAAACGTAAATTGATTGAGGAAGAATTGCAAATGCTTAGTACGAAAAAACTGAAAGTAGAAAAAATATTGCCGAATTACAGGAAACGTGCAGATGACCTTGCTGCCCAAGGGGAATTGATAAGAGATATGAGCTGCTTCCTTCAATCAAATAGTTTTCGAAAATTAATAAAGGAAAAAAATGAAGAATTGGCAGAAATTACCATGTCAGTAGTTGCCAAGAAGGAGCTGAAAAATTGATTTCATTGCAGGCCTACATCCTTTGTTTGACCTCAAAAAAGTGAATATGTACATAATATAATTTCCTTGCAGTCATTGTTAAATTGCATTACTGTTTTTAGCACGTCTTTTGTAAAAAAAGATCGTGCTTATGTTATCGGTTTGTCCGTCCGTCGGTCCATCCGTCTGTACCCACGAAATCTCTGCAACAATTAGTCCGATTTGAAAAATTCTTTTTGCATTGGGAAGCTTGAAATATGCGAATGATGATCCTTTATTTCGTTTTTTTACGATGTGCAATTTCGCCGCTAGAGGGCGTAAATGCAGATGATATCGAATTCAAAAATACGTTTTATTCCACATATTTGCTTCTAAACATCCGATTGAAAAAAGTCTTTTATCTTTCGATTCCATTTATGGCGAAGAGTATTTTAGATATAGTTACATTTTTAAATTACTCATAGATTTCCCGCTAGGGGGCGTAAAAGTAAATTACGTTTTTCCCGATAATTCTTCTTCCAAAACTCCGATTTGAATTTTTTTTCTTCAGCAGATACACCTCCGGATGGAAAACCTTTTGTATATAATTTCTAATTTTTGGTAAAGCATACTTTGGCCACCAGGTGGCGTAAGGGTTAATTTTTGCTTCTGATGTATTTGCCATAAAACCTGAGCTTCGCTTCTAAAATATCGTTTGAAAAAATTCTTTTGTGGACTGATGCCACTCACATCGATTAACCTTTTCGGAACATTTTCTTTTTAAAATATTCCACAGTTTCTCCGCCAGGGGGCGTAGATGTATATCTTATTTTTGTGAATATCTCTACTTCTAAGAGTCCAATTTGAAAAATTCCTTCTTTGTTGAATAGTGTTTCCAGTGTGACATGTTTTTCATATAATTTCAAAATTTTCAAGTAATTCATAGACTTTCCGCTAGGGGGCGTAAAGGTAAATTGCTTTCCCCTATATCTCTGCTTCTAAATCTCCGATTTGAAAAATTCTTTCTGCACTGAATACATCTCCTGATGAAAAATCCTTTGCACATAATTTCTAATTTTTGTAAAAAATGGTTTGGCTACCAGGTGGCGTAAGTCTTAATTTCCGCTTCTGATGTCTTTGCAGCAGAATATGAGCTTCTAAAATCTCGATTGCAAAAAAAGTCGTTTGTTGACCGATACTACTCATGTCGACAAACCTTTTAGGAACATTTTCTTCTTGAAATAATGCATGGTTTCTACGTCAGGGCGTAGATGTACATCTTATTTTTGTCAATATCTCTACTTCTAGTAGTCCGATTTGAAAAATCCCTTCTTTGTTGGATAGTGTTTCCGATGCGAAATGTTTTCCCTATAAATTCAAAATTTTCAAGTAAATCATAGACTTTTCCGCTAGGGTGCACAAAGGTAAATTGCGTTTTCTGCGTTATTTCTGCTCTAAAACTCCGATTTGAAAAATTCTTCCTGTATCACATACAAGACCTGATAGAAAATATTTTTCACATAATTTCTAATGTTTGGTAAAGAATGGTTTGGCCACCAGGGGTCATAAGTGTCAATTTCTTCTTCTGATGTATTTGAATTAAAATCTGGGCTCCTGAAAACTTGACTAAACATATATGTATTTTTTTTTTCTTGGACCGATACCGCTCATATGGATAAACCTTTTGAGAGTACTTTCTTCCTAAAATAATGCATGGTTTTCCCACCAGGGGACATAAAGTCACATCTTATTTTTGTCGATATCTCTGTTTCTAAGAGTTCATGATTCCGTTTACAGCAATATCTGAGGGATTAAAAACCCGATTGAAAAACTTCTTTCTTCCGTCAGATACTATTGTTTTCCATACCGGTTCCATTGACTTTGAATAGCTTTGATAAATTTAATTTGCGTCAGAATGGATTGAAAAGACGTGTTTATTACACCTGAAAATTTGGTGTTATCTTTCTTGTTTAAATTTAAGAGCAAAAAAAGATGTATAATAGAAGTAAAAATTCTGAAGGAAATTTCATAGGTGTCTTGTTGTTACTGCAGTTTGTTTCAGCTTTTACACCTATACACTATTGCCAAATGTTTAAAATCAACCTGCATTAAGTGTATGGAAGAAGTTACTACAAGTGCTACAGCTGCAGAATTAAAAAAAAATGCAACAGTTACACAAGCAAAAATGTGTTATTCATCCAAATCTACGAAAACCAAATTTTTCTCCAGATTTGGGAATTTGGAAGCTGTGTAGTAAATAAAAAAATAAATAAATAAATAAATACAAGAAAGTGATGCTTCACTGTTCAGTTTTGATTCTTTGAATTCTGCCAATGTAGTTTTGAAATTTATGCAAGCATTTTTATTGAAAAAGGGCTTTCAATTCCGATGATGATTTAAGTTACGATGAACTTGTGTGTTTCGATTTGATTTAGATAGTGTGTTTACTTGCTTCATTAACCTAAAATAGGTCTAACAAGCTGTGCTGCATTTTTATAAAAGTGTTATTTTTCCAGCTGCAGCACTTGTAGTGATGCCACCCACAGAATTAATGCATTTAGTTTCTTAGCCTGTGTCCGTACATATTTGTAAAAGTAATTCTAATGGAAGGAATTAAGTTATTGAATGGAAAGGTAAAGATACCAAAAATTTTAAAGACTGACAATCACAGCCATATGAAATTCTAAGCTGTATTTGTAATACTGTTTTTGTTAAAATGAATTTGTAAATTAATAAAAAAATATAAATTCGGATAAACTTTGAAGGAAAAAGAAATGCAAATTTAAAAAGTTTCCGAAACCACAAAGATGGGCCTATAATCACAATTAATGGGTGAAAATTTGTTGAAAATTGAAATTCCAAAGTAAATAAATTTTATGTTTCACACCACAATACGAAGAAGCAGAGTGTTAGTTCTGTAGATGCAAAGATATGCTTCAGGACAAATAATGGATCCAGCATTACCAGTAAGTAATGTATATAAGGAACTTTTAAGTTAGTTGGTTTTTCTGTTGGAGTATTTAGGTTTATTTTAGTGGAACTAATTTTAATTCATATATTTGTGCAATGGAATATTCATTAGTTTCAACAAAATTGATTTATTGTGTTAAAATGACTTATGTTTGTAATAGTTAACTCACATTTTGTATATTGTGTATATTTGCATGCAGCAATTATGAAGTCCTTAAAAATATTTAAAGGTCCTTAAGAACTCCTTAATTTCCATTTTCAAAAAGAGTATGAACCCTGAATAGTGGACACCAGTGACGGAACCTCCTTGGAAGATGTGGAGGTCAGTACGACTACCAAGCATGATACCGCCCCAAACGAGAACTCCGCCACCTCCAAACTAGTCCCTTTCGATTATGTTGGAGGTGTGATTTCGTGTTCCCTGCTCTCTCCAGATGTGTATATGTCCAGAATCGCTCGTCAGACTAAATCGGCTCTCATCCGTAAAAAGAACTCGACCCCATTGCTGATGTGTCCAGTTCTTGTGTTCCTGGCACCACAGAAACCGCCGTCTCCAATGAGCAGGCGTTAATGGCACACACCGTACTGGTCGTCGTGCATATAGACCACCTTTGTGTAGCCTCCTGGCAACAGTAAAACGTGATAACGGACGCCCAGTTGTCTGTTCCATGTGCCTTGCGATTTCTACCGCTGCCTGCCGTCTGTCTCTTTTCGTCTGTAGGACAATATACCAGTCGTCCGCCGCCGTGGTTGCTCGTGGACGACCACTGCTAAACTCTCGGACAGCTGCTCCTGTTGTTTGAAATGCTCTCCAAGCTTGTGAAATGATGCTATGAGCGATCCCGAACTCCTCGGCCACACTAGTCACACTTCGACCTTCTTCCAACATCCCAATGACGCGACCTCAGGTAAAGTCATCCAGATGTCATCTACTGGATTGCCTGTTGGCCATATCACATGGTGGCAGCAACTCGACGTCATTCAAATCGATGTACACCGTGCTATAGCTTTCACAGAATTGCTGAGCATACACCGCCTGTGTGCTTTATACTCTTCTGACCCCCCCCCCCACCCACGTCATGCTGCATATATGCGCATGCCCTACCGTACCGAACCCTAGTCTATCTCCTGAGTGGTCTTTCGGTCCATTCTGCCTGCTTGTTCCGCTGTTATGCGAAGTTCTCCTCTCTGTCTTTAATTTTTGCACGCCAGTATAATTAGCTAAACCAAATACATGGTTATCCTTATGAAATCTGTGTAAATGTTTCATTATTTGTCTTTATCTGTGGTGTGCCTTTCATTAAATAACTGCTGTTCTGCCTTATAGTAACAAAAAGTGACTTTTCTAGTTGCTCAGAGTTAAACAATTTTAAAAATATACATATGTTATCCAACTAGAAAAATTGGTCATTAATTTTTGTAAAACTTTCTTTGGCAAAAAAATACTTGTAAAATTACCAAAAATTACCTGTAAATTTTCATTGTTTCTTGGTCTTTCACTAATTTTCTCATACCTTGCCTTTATTACATTTTTTTTTTATTTTGAAAGTGTGGTCTCAACACTTATTTAAAAATCTCAAATAGTAAAATTGTTATAAAAAAATCTGAATACAAAAAGTCTGTTCTAATCATCCACATTTACTTCTTTATAAATACATTTATTTAACCACCCCATTGTGAGTGGTCAGCAGCATACGTTTTGGCTAGCCATCTGAGTTGGGCCTGGGTTCGATCCTGAATGAAGCACAAGCAGTGTATCTGTCTTATGCTGATGGCCCCCTCCTGTCTCCGGATCCATTAGCCATAAATTTGGGACAAGCAACTGCTTATAGTCATGAGAGCTGCTCTCAGTGGTCATGAAATCCAAACCAGTTTTTTCTCATACATAAGACCTTATTCATGATTGCCTTTTTATTGTACATCTGATTTTCAGTAATTTTGTGTGCATTAAAAATAAACAAATCCATTTAAAAAATTGAATTGATCATATTTCATCTCTAAAATACATTATGAATCTACCCTATCTGTCACACTGTCCTATTTGAAAAGGTTCCATTCAGGTAACTGTAATTTTTGTATATAATCAGCAAATTATCTGTTTAAAAAGTTGTAACTTTAGGCTCTGTGGATGATATGCCGCTTAAGAAAAAAAAACTTTTTTGTGTGACTTCGACTTTTTAAAAGCTGTGTCATAATTGTCAGGAGAGGTAATACTTTTGGAAAATTACCAAAATGCATCAGCAGTACAAAGGTAGATCTGCAAACAGTGGGAAATAAGTTCTTTTTTTTTTTTTTTTTTTTTTACTTACAAACATTTTGACAGAAAATACGATGCAATGAAGGTGGTATTATTTGCTTTTGCAGTTGACCCAGTTTGGGGACGAAGAGAAAGTTACTATAGCAGGTGATTTCAATGCTAGAAGAAGTGTTCAGAGATTTCTGATAAACTTCTTTGTAAGTTTAATGATCCTGGTATGAATGATAATGTTGAAAGATTAATTGAACTCTACATTGAGAATAGATTGCTCATATCTAACGTGTTTTTCAACCACAGGTGTATCCACACATATACTTGGATTAATCATACTTTGGAACAAAAGTGTGTAATAGATTTTGTTGTTTACGATCAGCATCTGAAATGCTTAGTTGTCGACACTTGTGTGATAAGAAGTGTAGATTTTAGCTCTAATCATTACCTGTTAGTGTCATGAGTAAAACTGACTGTTGGTTGGAGAAAGAGGAACAAGAAAATGCCTGTGATCGAAAGAATAAAGGTTGAAAAACTTCCTGAAGAACATCAGCATTACTGAATTACTCAGTAAATGACTGAATGAGTTGAAATTGTGAGATGGATGTGTAAAAGAAGTGGACATGTGTTAAGAACATTGTTCCTGAAGAGATCCAAGGTAGCATGCCAGTGGGTAGCATTAAATGTGATGCTTGGTGGAAGAGTGAGATTAAAGAAACAGTTATGAGGAAGAAGGAAGCATATTTGGGGTGGTTGCAAAGTAGAGTTTCTGAGGATGAATATCTCTTTAAGAAGCATGAAATAGCAAAGCTGGTTCATCAGAGTAAGGTGAAAAATCAGAAAGATGAAGTGGAAAGGCATGGATTGGCTTCTTGGAAAGATAAAAACATTCTGTAAGTACACAAGATGTAGAAAAAATAAGAGAAATAAAATTCTAAGTTATGTGAAGAATAGGATGGAGAAATGATATGGGAGCTTAATGAGTTAAGTTGAAGATAGAGTGAATACTTCTGTGAGTTATTAAAACATGAAAGCAAAGGTTTAATACATATTAAGTGCAATATATTGCTGCATTGCAATATCCTTATACACTATATTTATGCGGTATAAAACTGTTATAAGTGTAGTGAAACAACCAATGTTTGGTTTCTTCATCGTTAATATTTCTGTTACGTGCTTTAAACGTTAGATAATGTGGCCATACCTCATTTACTCGGATATATTCCTTTGGTTCCAGTTCCAGTTGAAGAAATTTTGTTTAATCATCCTTCTCTTTAAGTTCTTTTGGATTTTTACAGACATTTCTGGCCTCTTGATTTTAGTCATAGCCTGTTTGTTCTCAGTGTATGGAAGGATTAACAAAAGTTTTGTTTGCTTCTGAAGAATTTAAATGCTGTTGCCTGGTTCCTCATACTGTTTCCAAGTTCCTCAAACTTTTGCCAGTTACCAAACTCAAATGTTTTCACTGTGTATTTTGTAATTCTGTTGTTGTTGTTGTTGTAATTAAGTTGTTTAAAACACCACTTATTAGTTTCAAAGGCTCATTGATGGCACCATGTTTTTTTTGTTTTTTTTTTATGTAATAACTTTCTTTAATTAGTCTCTTGTTTTTATGAGATTCATAGTCCAATATTTTGAAGGCTTACATTTGCAAAACTGCATGTTTTCTGCTGTAATGGCTACTTTTATGTTAATCTTTATTAAATATTTATTAATTTTGGTATTTAATTTTCCATAATTGCTCATTGGTATATACTTGATTATTTTATCAATTTTTTCAATCTTTTCGTTGTTCCTTTTACATTGTTTTTGTCTGACATTTTGCACAATGTTAATGATAGTTTTTTTGGGAAAATCATTGTCTTTTAACTTTAATGTTATTTTTTTCATTGCTTCTACTTGATTTTTATCTGATAAAAGTAATTTTTTATCTGATGAACTCAAGAGGCCAGAAACGTCTGTAAAAATCCAAGAGAACTTAGAGAGAAAGGAAGATTAAACTAAATTTCTTCAACTGGAACCTCATCTTCAATTTCCATACCTTGATATATTAAGTAATAGCTGAGTCCAAGAAGGATTAGCACTTACTGTAGTTTGGCGGTTGGTCTTCATTTGATGCAGCTTCTTTGTCTTTAATATCATGTTGACTTTGCAGTTAACTGTCCACTGAAATTTAGCCTGTCATTCATCCAAAATGTGTTATTTATAAATGGGCCAAGGTTTCAAAAAGGAAACATGTACAGTAAAAGTTGTACTAGGTCACTCAGAAAATAAAGCAAAGGTCCAATTTTTGGTATAAAAGGTAGCAGATATATTAAAAGAAAAAACTGCTATGTAGGAGTGAAATGAATTCAAAATTACTGTCAACACTGGTGGGAAATATGAAGCTCACCATGTATATATAACAATGAAACATAGAAACATAGGTAGAGGTGCTAAAACTTCATATTGCCATAGATAAAACATGAAATGTCCACAAAAAAGAATGAAAAACATGTCGAGTTGCATGACAATGTACTTCGTAAAGATGAACATATGTTTAAAATGAGCTGATATAAGAGCACAAGAAAATTAAAATATTTTTGCACATGAGATCGGCTGCAGTATAAACAGCAACAACGGTTGGGCAAAAGCTACCGATGATGACCCAGATAAGTGGAAACGAAATGCATCTAGCTGATACAGTGGCCATGAGTGACCTCATACAATTTTTACTGTGTGTGTTTCCTTTTTGAAACCTTGGCCCATTTATAAATAATACATTTTGGATGAATGACAGGCTAAATTTCAGTGGACAGTCAACTGCAAAGTCAACGTAATATTAAAGGCAAAGAAGCTGCACCAAATGAAGACCAACCGCCAAACTACAGTAAGTGCTAATGCCTTTTTTTTTTTTTAACTCAGCTATTACTTAATATATTGAGGTGTGGAAATTGCAAATGAAATGTGGCCACACACTATCAAACATTTATCGCATGTAACAAAAAAATT
Organism: Macrothele yani; assembly: GCA_039090855.1. Classification (NCBI taxonomy): domain Eukaryota; kingdom Metazoa; phylum Arthropoda; class Arachnida; order Araneae; family Macrothelidae; genus Macrothele; species Macrothele yani. The sequence goes on from CM077011.1 coordinate 36,584,972, forward strand.
AATGATGAAAAAACCAAACATTGGTTGTTTCACTACAATTATATCATGAAAGCAACGGTGATTTTGAGGCAGAAACAGATGATGGTGCAATGAGAGAAGGAAGCATACAAAGGATCTCAAGGGGAAAGGTCTGTAAAGATCTAAAATCCTTTCAGAATGGTAAGGCTCTGGGAGTATGTGGCATAACTGCTGAGATGTTAAATATGGTGGTGACTCAGTAATTGACTGGTTAACTGAAATTTGCCAGTTGTGCGGGAGTTAGGAATGGTTCCTCAGGATTGGAAGGATACTATCATTGTTCCCTTATGTAAGGGAAAAGGTGATTAGAGACTGAATGCAACACAACCTGAACTGGAACAAGCATATTAAAGAAACTCTGACCAAAGCTCTTAAGATCAGAGGAAGTATACAGCCAATAATAAAAAATAAAAGGCTTAGCAGGAAAAATAAAACTTTGCTATGGAAAGCCTGTATCAGCCCTGTTATTACTTATGCCTGTCCTATCTGGGATAACTGCAACAAACAGCAGAAAAATAATATTACCTCATTTCAAAATAAAACGCTACATATGATGGTTGGACTTGATGGAAGAACTTCAAACCATGCTATCCGCAACATTCTAAATATTAATTATATCCATTATACGATGTACGACTTAGCTAAAAGGTACTATGAAAAAGCTAAGATTCATCCTAATCCTCTGGTCAGAGAGGCCCTTAATTATACTGTCAATGATACTGACAGATATAAAAGGCCAAAAGCTATTTTGAATAAAGTTCCAGAAATGAACCCAATTCATAGCTACACTAGCAAAATAAATAATAATAATTGGGACTAGTGTACAGAGGGTATTCTTCACACATGTGAAGAAACATAGTTGTTTAAAAAAAAAAAAAAAGAACTCCCCTCCAGCCAAAATGGAAAAACTCTTTTCTCTAATTGATCCCTGAAAATCAAGGCAAATAGCCGACTCCTACCTGGAAACTGAGCAAACGACAATTCTGTGATTTCAGGTGCCATTCAATTCATGGTTTTGTGAGAGAACTGAGTGTTTCTCTGTGGGATTTTTTCTTGTGTGTGTGCCATTTTCCCTCAGGTTCCCCTTATCCCTGTCCTTTCCCCGATTCCTGCGGCCAGACATTGGCTGCAGGATTAATTGCTCAGAGCGAATTGTTGCAGGTAAGTATTTAAGGTAGCTTACAACTTCAATACTTAACGGGAAACCGTATACTCCTTCTGCTCTAATTTTTCTGTACTTTTCTTTCATGGTGTTCTATCAGGGAATTATGTTCCCAATTCTCTTATTTTCTTTTTCACCTGCCAAAAGGCGCAGAGCGCTGTGGGTTCAGGTTTCTCAACCTAAGATAGGAAATCTCTTCTTCTTTTGAGACTGAATGCAAGAACTGTTGGTATCAGCTTGCTGTGTGTGCCAGGAAAAGTGTCCGTAGAAGTAATTATCGATAAGGTAAGGTGTTTGGAAAAGTCGTCGATAAGGCCTTATGTCAGAGAAGGTGTGGAATGTACAGAGTAGAGTAGTTTTATGCCTGCTAAAAGCTGCACTAATCAGATTTTTGCATTACATAGGATGATCAAAAGGATCTATATGGGGGTGACTCTGTAATTGGCTGGTTAACTGAAATTTGCCAGTTGTGCTGGGTGTTAGGAATGGTTCCTCAGGATTCAAGGGATGCTATCATTATTCCCTTATATAAGGGAAAGGGTGATCAAGAAAGTTTTTGCTACCATAATAGATTTAGAGAAAGTTTATGACTGAGTAAACAGGATACTTCTGTTGAAGTTCTTGAATAAATATGGCATAACTGGGAATCTGCTTAATAGAGTGAAAGCTATGTATGCTGGCAGTAGATCATGTGTACAAGTGAATGATGTTTTATTGAAATTGTTTTCTCTTGGTGCAGGAGTCAGAAAAGGTTGTGTAATGTCACCATAGCTGTTTAATATATTTATGGATGCATGCATGGGTGATGCCAAAACAGACAATATGGTCTGGTAATATATGTGTGTGCAGATTGCTGTATACTGAAAGAGAGGAAAAATGGCAGAGAGCAAAAGTGAGTTGCAGAATATGTTGTCCCGGATGTACTAAGTTTGTATGAAATTCGAACTGCATATAATATAAGGAAAAATTAAGGTTATAAATAAGGAAAAAACTATTAATGATAAAACTATTAAAAACTAATATCCATAAGGGAAAAAATAAAGTTTATGGTTTTTTAGCTAGGAACTGTTAGTACTGAATGTAAGATCAGTCTAAATGGCACAAAGATAGACCATGTGAATAAGTTTGTATATTTAGGAAGCATGTTTGAAAGAGAAAACAAATTAGATGGTGTAATTAGTAGGTGAGTGAATTCATCTTTGAAAGTCATATCTGCTTTTGAGAAGGATTTCTAAGGAATTATGATTTTCAAAAAAGTCCTGAATGGCTGCGTATGATGTGAAATTGTTCCCACAATTCCACCGCAGTGAAACCTGGATACTGCGGAAGAGACATAGAAATCATTTGTGTGCTAGAGAGATGCATTACTTACAGAGGTTTCTGGCAAGACATATTCTGATCGTGTGAGAAATAAAGATGCGTTTCAGATATGTAATGTGAAGCAATGTTATTAGTTAGGTGGAAACAAAATTTTTAAGTGGTTTGGCCATGTTGAAAGAATGAATGGCATGAGATGCTTTCTAAGAGACTGTATTCAGCACAAGGGGTAGGAAAGAAAGATACTGGAAGGACTAGGAAATTATGGGGGGATCAGATTCAGGAATTTCTGTATGAGAAAAATATGCACAACAGGTCTTATATGAGGTGTGTGATGGATATCAGTGAAGCTCAAGTTGTGTGGCAAGATTGCTGTAAATGTAGACATTGAATATCTCAACAGTAAGTAAAATCTAGTTTCACCAATTTTAAACTTAATTTGGCAAATTAGATTTCTTTCAGGACCTGACCTCTAAATCTCTGAGAACTGCTTATGTGTTAACACTAAATAAAGTAAATTTTTCAACTAAAAAAATGAATAAATGAAATGGCTTAAGAAACATTTAAAAAACTACAAAATTTTTAAATTCATTGTCCTAAAATTCTTTGAAAAGCTTGTAAATTTTTTATTTGTTGGTGCAAGTAATGGCAAAATGTCACAATCCGAAAATCAGTTTTATACAAAGAGCACAGACATGGTGTATTACCGATGTTGCAGTATTTTCGTAAATTCCTGCTAAGATCATTGGAATGATGGACATAATGGAACTAGCACTGTCAAACTGAATTCAAATTACATTTGTCTCCTTTCTACTGTAGGGATAGATTTCTGGCATGCAATAATGTATTGAAATGAGCTGTGCCTACTCTATTCAAAATTTATATTATTTACAAGGTGTGTATTTACAGATGTATTGCTTGTGCATAAAGGCATGTCCAGGCTCACTTCTCCTGAAATTAAATGTACAAAATTCACATTTCCACCCCATCCCACCCCTTTTTTTCAGAGTATTCTGAGTTCAAGCCCCGAAACTTAGCTATCTTTAGCATGTGCTTGGCTTGCATTATATATAAGATGGAAACTTGGTGTTTCATGATTGCTTTTATTTTGTTTAGTACTTTATTTTGACTTTACTGACAGGCTTTTGTGCTGTGTATTGCATTCTGTATTATCAATCATGTTTAGCAAAAAAATTTCACTCATTGATATATGTGTTCAAAATGTGATTCTCACAATACTGTATTACTAGATATAGCAGAATTTCTTTTTTTGTTTACAGTTAACTAGCATTGCTGAAAAGGACAAGGATACAATTCCCATTGGAAAAACTGCATCTGAGGTATTGCAGTGTGCACTCCTTTCTTTGTTTTTCTTTCATGCAATGATTATGAAGTTGTGCCTTATGAATTAATGGGAATCTCTCCTCTCAAAAACCATTATTTCATATCTAGTTAAATGGGGAGTATCTGGTTTTCCACACTGAATATAAACCGGAAAAACTGCATATACACCATACACACAAAATATTATGACTACCTTTCTAGTATTGTGTAGGTCATCTGCAAGCTGCCACTACTGCAACCATGTGATGAGGCATGGACTCCACAAGAACCTGGTAGAGTTCCACTAGTATACCATATCTGTATAAGTGCTGGCCATATCTCTTCCAGTGTCCTTGGTGGAGAGCCCATACACTGTAGCTGTGGTGCTATATGATCCCAAATGTTTCAATTGAGTTCATGTCAGAGGTCAGGAGCAAATGCGAAAGTTCTCACATACCTTAAACCAATCCTGAACTATATGATCCTTGCAGCAAGGTGCATTGTCTTGTTGGAACACCCCATCTTGGTGTGTAAAAACTGTCAGCATAAATAGATGAAACTGGTCTGCAATGATGGACAAATATATGGTGGTGTTCAGAGCACCATTCTCTGCTATCAGAGTACTGAGAGTTTGCTTGGAAAGCATCCCCAAAGGCATTACACCCCACCACCTGCCTGTACCCATCGGGCAACTGCATCTTGTATCATCTCTGCAGCTGTTTACCTTAACCCCCCCCCCATCTATCCACTCAATGCAGTAGGAAACATAATTCTTCAGAGAAGATAACTTTCTCCCAAACTTCCATGGTGTACACCTGATGTTTTCTGGTGAACTCCAGTCATTGTCACAAATGATGTGCCATGGTGAAGGGTCCTGTGCTCATGTGTTTATACCATATAGTGGATGGATCATTCCACTGTAGCTGTGTATACACTCCTTTGTGTTTCCCAGTTATAGACCATGGTCAGATGTGCCAAGGTAGTGTACCTATTATTCTAGACAATATAGTATTAGGGATCATTCCTCTATGCTCCTTGATTTCACATCATGATCAATTGTGCCAAGGTAGCATGCCTATTGTTCCAGACCACACAATGGAAGGATCATTGCACTGTAGCTGTTTATACATTCCTCTGTGTTCCTTGGTTATAGACCATGGTCAGCGGTGCCAAGGTAGCATGCATGTTCCAGATAATACAGTGGAGGGATCATTGCACTGTAGCTGTGCATACACTCCTCTGTGTTTCCTGGCTGCAGACCATGGTCAGCTGTGCCAAGATAGGATGCCTATTATTCCATACAATACAGTGGAGGGGTCATTGCTTTGTAGCTGTGTAGCCCCTCCTCTGTGCTTGCTGGTTGCAGACCATCGTCAGCTGTGCCAAGGTAGCATGTCTGTTGTTCTAGATAATGCAGTGGATGGATCATTATAGAGGTGGCTCAAATAATTGAAATTATGTGAAAAAGCAAGTTTCATGAATAATGTGATGAACAATAATGGGTGAAAATTGGCTGATTTGTCCTTGTTGATGAGCTGGATGCAGACTAACCAATTCCAACTCCTTCTAGTCAGTGTTAATTGGATCTATCCAAAAAAACATGTGTGAATTGTAGAACTGTCAAATGTTGAGATGATTGTGTGATTATAGCACATCCACATCTTCTGAGCATGGGAGGAAAGTTTGTGATCCTCTTATGGTACTTACAGCTCACTGAGACAAGGTATCTTTTTGCAGTTTCCATGTGAATTTGATGAACATTTTCTCTTTGTTCAAATCGAAGTATTGTAGTGACAGTTTGCGTACACCTTTGCTAAACAATTTGCAGTATGTGATTAACACAATTCATCATGCTGCTGGGTGACTGGTTGACATCGATGCTAATGCTCTCTACCAACCAGCACTACTATAGGTGACCCATCCATAGTTCGTACGCATCCTGGAAATATCCTAAAATTCTGTTACATGTCCTGCTGGAATTTTATGTATTCCTGCCTATTTCTCCCTGCGCAATATTTTGTAGTTGAGGATTTTTCTACTGACATAACTTGTGTCTGACAAATTTCCCTCCCAACCCCCTGCAAAATGCGGGGGGGGGGGGGTCTTGTCTGTTAGGAGGACTGAAGCTGCGTTATTAGCATCTTTTGCATCATGCTTATGTTATCACTTTGTCTGCCCTTCTGGGAAGACCATATCTCTGCAATTATTAGTTTGATTTGTAAAATTATTTTTGTATTGGGAAGCTTAAAATGTGAGAATCATGTTCCATTAGTTCTTGTTTTTTTTTTTCTGATGCACAACTTCGCTGCTGGAGGGCGCAAATGAAAATCGTATCGAATTTTAAATGCATTTTATTTCATATATTTGCATCTAAATGTCCAATTGAAAAAATTATTTTTCCTTTCGATGACATTTGTATCGAAGACTATTTTAGTTACAGTCCCTTTACCAAATAATGCTTAAATTTTCCACTAGGGCCATAAAGGTTAATCGTGATTTTCCTAATATCCGCTTCTAAAAGTCCGATTTGAAAAATTCTTCCTGCATCGGATACAGTTCTTGAGGGTAAATGTTTTGCATACAAATTCCCATTTTTGGTAAAGAATGGTTTTCCCACCAAGGGGCATAAGTGTTTATTTTCTTCTGATGTATTTGCAGCAAAATCTGAGCTGGAAACTCGATTGAAAAAATTCTTCCGTGAACCGATACTGCTCACCTCAGAAAACTTTTTGAGAATACCTCCTGCTTAAAATAGTGTATAAGTTTTCCACCAGGGGGCGTACACATCTTATTTTTGTCAATAGGCCTATCTCTGTTTCTAGGAGTCCAATTTGAAAAATTCTTTCTTTGCTGGAGAACATTTTTGGTGCGAAATGTTTCTCATATAATTTCAAATATTTTTTTAATGCACAAGTGTGCCACTAGAGGGCGTAAGTTCATGTTTTCGTTTACAGCAATATCTGCAGGACTAAAACCCTGACTGAAAAATATTCTTTTTTGATCAGATACTACTAACCATGAAAACTCCTTATGTATATTTTCTTCCCAAAATAATGCACAATTTCGCTGCTAGGAGGCGCAAATATTTAATTTATTTTTCTCAATATCTGTACATCTAAATGTCCGATTTAAAAAATTATTTTAACACCAGATACCATTTACCTTATGGAACACTAGGTTTGTATTTGAGGAGGCATGTGGTTCACAATTCTGCCACTAGGTGGTGTTTGTGTAATTCCATTTGCAGCCTATCTCTGCCTCTAAAAACCCTACTGAGAAATTTCTTTTTTACTCTATGCCATTCGCTGTATAAAGATGGAGAGTGAATAAGATTTTTGCTACAATAAGAAGATCCTCTTCAAATAATGTACAACTTTCTCCCAAGGGGTTGTAAAGGTCAAAACATTTATCTTGCTATCTGCTTCTGGGAGATGTATTTGAAAGTTCTTTTTCCTTTACATAGCTTTTACTATGAAGAATGCTTTTTGCTTGTTTCCAACTTTTCCGTTATGCAAAATTCTTCCGCTAAAAAGCATAGTTATATCATGTTTCCTCCTATATCTCTTCTTTTAACTGTTTGATTCGAAAATCTTTTTGTCTCTAATACCTTCCTTCTGCTATGGGAAACTTTTTTTTTTTTTAATTTTCGTAACATACTGTTTTTTAGCCAATGGTGGAAGTAAATAGCTGACTTTTTTTTTTTTTGAGGGGTTATTTTGACCTTTACTGAATTTTTTTAATGAATACTTTATATAAAAATTTGCCATAAAATCAGATTACTTTCTAATATCAGAAATTTGAATCTAGTTGTTTCTTAATATTTTCTGAACTAAGTAATCACTTTGCATCTTCTATAATTAGTTTTCTAATCATGCCCAGTTAAATTGCCTTGATCTCTAATGAATGCAGTTGTATACCGCCCCTGAACGGTTTTCCCATTATTCTCTTTCATTTCACATTGGAAAATTTTGTGCATACTATGTTTTCTGGTGAGTACAAATATAAAACATAGCTACAGCGTCAATATTATGTTGAAAATTCCTTCCCTAAATAAAATGTAACACAATACTTACTCCCATAATTATATGTTTAGGAAATAACAATCCCTTTGGTCTTTTGAAAAAGTTCCAAATATTTTGCCTTTCTTCACCCTTAAATTTCCAGTGTAAGCATTATTTCAAAATAATTAAATATAAATAGTATTTTATGTATTGATTGTGTGGTATATAAAAACATTTCAAGAGTAATGTCACATACCTATGTATTTTTTTGTTTTATGGGGGTTTTCATTTTGTAATTTGCTTCAATCCAAAGTAGAAAAATAAATTTTTCTTCAAAATCAGCATAGTATACTGTATATAAAAGTTTAGTAGATATTAAACCTGGTCACATTTCAGTGATAGTTTTGGTATTTCAGTATTTATCCGTGATTCCAAGTTTCGGATTAGCTGCAGCGGACATCATTTTCAACATTCTGTGTTCTGTATTAAGTTTGCCCAATCATGTAGGAAATTAGATATATAGTTCAAAGAAGCCATATTACTTTCGTGAACTAGATTTTATGTGGTATGATGATTATATTATCATTACAACATTAGCTGTAGTTATCTTACTGTTACACATGTTCAAAATGTTAATGTAGTGGTCGTCCGCTGAGGACTCAATTAGTGTTAAGTATTCAAGGATATGTCTCAGTCATACTCACTCATTTTTGGTTGACAAATACACTGGATACGTAGAATGCAGCATTATGTAATGCTGCATTCTAAGTATCCAGTGTATTTGTCAACCAAAAATGAGTATGACTGAGACATATCCTTGAATACTTAACCCTAATTGAGTCCTCAGCATTATGTAATGCTGCATTCTAAGTATCCAGTGTATTTGTCAACCAAAAATGAGTGAGTATGACTGAGACATATCCTTGAATACTTAACCCTAATTGAGTCCTCAGCGGACGACCACTACATTAACATTTTGAACGTGTGTAACAGTAAGATAACTACAACTAATGTTGTAATGATAATAATCATGTAGGAAATTGTTTGTTATAGGTTACAGGTTGAACAGACCTATGGTTTCACTATATTTTAAGTAAGAGCATTTGGATCGTATGTCCTGGAAAAGTCCTGGAATTTTGTGATTGAAAAAGCATATGAACCATGATCTTCACACCATCATATGTTTCCTGCAGCTTCTTGATATATGTAACAATTTGAACTACCTCTGTCAGTTAATAAAAAGTTATGCCCACTTTTGCATTACTTTTGATAGAACCCTCGTATTTATACCATATTTTCCGGCGTCAAGGATGCACCCTAATTTTAAAATGCAAAATTTTGAAAAAAAAAGAATAAACATAAAAATAAGGTCTCAGAACTTTCATAAAGATTAAAAGCCATACAAATTTTACCTCTACGTATAAGGAAAAACATTTCAGTCATCCATATTCTCAAATCCAGAAATTCACTGGTGTTGTCCATGTTGTGGGCATCATTGTCATAATCAAGGTCATCAATACTGTCCGAAGTGTTACTATCTTCAAACAGAACGTTATCTTCTGTGCCGTCTAATGCATTACTGATGCCACATTTTTTTAAAAGCTTTTATTACTATTTTGGTCTTTATAGCATCCCATGATTTCAGGACCCACTCGCATACCTGAGCAATTGTTGGCCTTTTCAAAAGACCTGTTAGGGTTAGGTCATGGTCTCTTGTCCGCATCCACTGATTCCACTTTTCTTTCATAAATATCTTAAAATGCTTGTTGATGGATATGTCCAGTGGCTGTAATTGGCTTGTTAAACCACCAGGGATCACTGCCATTTTTGTATCCAGTCTCTGCACCCTTTCTTTAGCAGTATTGTAATCATGGCTAATTAATGCCTTGTTTTTGTTAAGTTTGAAAAGTCATTTTTTTCTCTCTAAGTGGTTTGCTGACGAATTGCCAAGTGAAGATACCACCTGTTTCTCAGCTACTACTGTGGGAAAAGCTTTTCAAACAGGCAAGCTAAGATTGTTACATGTTTTGGCAAAGACCCATTAGAGCAGCTCTTTCAATCTAGAACTCCATATGTGTGTGTCAGTCTCATAGTATAGACCACATGGTTTATTGTAAATGCATCCCAGAAAAAACACGAAGAAAAAAATAACATTAGTCTACTCATGGTGTTTCATGACAAATGCAGTCTTGTTATTAATAAGATTTACTGGTAAGCATTTTAACATATATTACCTTCCTCTGGGGTTAGCATAGGCCAGTGGCGACGGAACTGCCCAAGCCGCCAGGGCCACGGCCAGGACCCGGTCAATAATTTCAGCCAAGATTTTAATTTTTATTTATTTATTTTTATTTGGCATATGTGCGATTGTTGTGATGTGCCTTAGACTGTTCCTCTAGGTAAGTGGTCTGGTGGTCCTGAGTCCCAACAAAGCTCCTTAGGCAACGTTTTTGTTCTGTTTGCTTCGGGAAGCAGGAAGGTAGGGGGTGCACCACGATTTGAAATCTCGGGCCCGGTCAACAAACTTCACTTTCCGCTGCTCCTGGCATAGGCCTACGAAAAATGTAACCTTCAGTCTCCAGGACACACAGTAAATTTTCGAGACATGTTTCAGGGGGGAAAAATAGCGTCCACGATGCCAGGAAATATGGTATATGCACAAAAATAAAAAGTGTATTGTGTATGAGGCATTTTTTCTTCTTCCTAGTATGAATGAATTGAACACTTCCTTCCAAACATTGTATAAGTTGCTGCTTGCTGTTTTGGAGCTGGACGAAAGAATCATTGGTATCATGCAGGAGGTGCAGAAATGCTATCCATAATTGTAATCTAGTTAATTCGGCCCACACCCACACAGTTTGGCTGCCATACCTCCACTCTTTAGTTTTTCTTTGTTGATAGTACCTGTCATTTTGTAAAATATTCCTCACAGTTCTTGTTCTCAGATATTTCGTAAGCACCCATTTATTTTTAATATTGTATCAATTTCAAATTCATGCATTATTTTTAGCACTTTGATGATGATGAAGAGGATGAAGAAGATGACGATAATGATGATGATGAAAGTGAAAGCAATGAAGATGATGATGAAGAACTAGATGCTGATGACATGAATTATGATCAAGATTCTCCGGCAAGTGTTTGTTTTTACTCCTGATTAGGTTTTCATGTGATTACCAGTTTCATGTCATATCCAAGAGAATTGTAATCAAATTTTGTAGAATAACTTTACAGCTTATTGTTGTTGTTATTATTACTATTATTATTATTATTATTATTATTATTATTATGTCGTTGTTGTTATTGTTGACTTTCTTGGCCAGGGCCAGTGAGCAAAGGCAGAATTATTAATCTCAAATCTCAAGTATGGAAGTTCAGGAATTTTCTTATGATATGGCAGATCTGTAAAATAGACTGCCTTTTAGATTGGGTAAAGAAAGATGTGTCTGTGGCAATCCTGATTATTCAAGGTTGTTTTTTTTTTTTTTTTAAGTTATTATGTAGCATTACAGTTGCCAAAATGTGAACTGTTATGTTCTGTGTTATGCTCTATTTCCAAATGCTTTGGATTTCCATTCATAAGTTCTCATATTTCAAGATTTTCTCTGACAGTGCTCTTTGTATGTTTTCTGTAAGCAGAACTATTCTGGCACTGGTCTCATAGGATTTCACTTAAATCTAGATTCAGGATTTCTATAAACAGATTGATCTGTTGAAATATGAGTTTGATTTTCATTGACTTTATTGTTTTTGCAATGCAATAAAATGTATTGCATTTTGTAACTCTATTTTTCTTTCACCACCAATTCAACTTTAAATAAATCATTATTAAGGAACATCTTGTACTCCTTCAAAGTATAAATTTTGCAACAGTATTTAACATCTTGAAATTTCTTTTAGATGTGTTTTAAGGCCATCCTGTAGAAAAACATGTAACCAAGATTCCACTGTATGTATATATATATATATACGTAATTATATACTTGAAAGCACGTATAGGTCCCCGCAGAATAGCAAAGATCAAGAAAATCTAGTTATGCAAAACCAGCTGAAAAGAAGATTCAAGAGCTACAGCCAATCAAAAAAAAAAAAAAAAAACAAGATTACAAAACAAATAATATTCAAGAACTACATGTTTTTGTAATATTCCAGAATGTTTTCCTTTGTGGTTTTAATATGCCAAAAACAGCCAAGCCAAAATAGTACAGGATTAATAAATACAAAAACAAGCAGAAAAAGGAAGTAGGAGAAAGAATGCAGAAAACAGAGACCATCATCCATGGTGTTTTCAAATGGGCCAGCATAGGCAGCACTCCCTCCATTCCACAGAGGCATGGGAAATGTGTTCCTGCTATGACAAGCTTGTAAAGGAAAGACAAAAAATGCAAACTGATAAGCCTCACTGCACTGTGGCAGTAGTCTAAGTGCTGGCTTTTGACCATTCATCTGAGATAGGCCTGGGTTTGAATCCTGGGTGAGAGATGTATACTCTCTCTCTCTCTCTCTCTCTCTCTCTCTCTCTCTCTCTCTCTCTCTCTCTCTCTCTCTCTCTCTCTCTCTCTCTCTCTCTCTCTCTCTCTCTCTCTCTCTCTCTCTCTCTCTCTCTCTCTCTCTCTCTCTCTCTCTCTCTCTCTCTCTCTCTCTCTCTCTCTCTCTCTCTCTCTCTCTCTCTCTCTCTCTCTCTCTCTCTCTCTCTCTCTCTCTCTCTCTCTCTCTCTCTCTCTCTCTCTCTCTCTCTCTCTCTCTCTCTCTCTCTCTCTCTCTCTCTCTCTCTCTCTCTCTCTCTCTCTCTCTCTCTCTCTCTCTCTCTCTCTCTCTCTCTCTCTCTCTCTCTCTCTCTCTCTCTCTCTCTCTCTCTCTCTCTCTCTCTCTCTCTCTCTCTCTCTCTCTCTCTCTCTCTCTCACACACACACACACACACACACACACACACACACACACACACACACATTGAGTTGCTCACAATGATTGTTAAACAAGCAAAAATCCACTATGTCTGAGTAAGTATGTAAATGAATGCATCAGCAATTTAGTGAACCTAAAACACTGTAATGAACTAGAGAATTATTGTTGGATGTGTATTCCTCATCTATGAAAGCTCACAGAACCTATTCCCCATAGAGCATTATGAGGATGTTTTCTTCTAAATGTCTTCACCACGCTCTAGAAAATTTGATATCTTAAGGTATATTGTAGAATGTTTTTGTAATATTCCAGAATGTTTTCCTTTGTGGTTTTAATATGCCAAAAAAGAAAGAGTGAATGAACTATTTCAGTATCTGCAAATACATATTTCTGAGGTGTTTCAAATGGAACATTTAAAAACGTTTTGGAATGACTTGTTCTGAATATATATGTAAGAAAGCTATCACTAACCTGCTTCAGTAAATTCCAGTTCATGGCAGAGCCAGCTTGTGCAGTTTTGGTAAAGCAACTGAAACAGAATGCCAGAAGAAAAGTCAACTTCGAAATGTGAAGCAATGAACGCTCAAGAGTTCCTTGAATTTGATAGGGAGTTAATCTCATGGAGGTGCTGTTTTCCAGTTTCTTTTTTAATTGCTGCATTCCTACATCATAAGTTGTGTTATCTACAGAAATTTGAATTATACTAGGGTTGTCCTAAAGGTAATGTCTTTTTCTTAATACAGTGGAATCTCGATAGAAGGAAGTCCGATATAATGAAAAATCTGTTATAACGAAATTATTGTGAATCCCCTTCAAACATTTCCTTGAAGTAATGTATTTTTTATTTCATTATAACAAAGTTAATTTTTATAATTGTTTGTTACAACGAACCCATTTTCCCCATTTCAGAAGGAAGGTAACATCCACTGCAAAAATTTTCAGCCGGGATTTCTGCATTCCAGTTCCCTTTTGAAGTACATGTGCATCATTTATGGTTTTCTATTAGGTCAAAAGCTGTTTAGAGACATGGCGAAAAGATATGTCTGTGGAAACATCTATCCAACTTAAAACATTGTGGAACTCTGTTGCAGAGTCGACTTCCATCTCTAATGATGTAAAACTTGAAGTTTTTTTGTCAGTAGATGATTGTTCATTTACTTCCTATGAACTGACCAATGTTGACATCAACATCATCCTGTCATTAGGAGAATTCGAATTCATACAGAAATAGTCAAAAGTAATAGAGGTAGTTGTATTCAATGCACAATCTTGAGAAGTAGAGTCACTCACAATACAAATTTGAATTCATTGGCTGAATTTAAAATTTTTATTGTATATACAAGTATTAGAACTTTCAGGTTTCCTAGAACCCATCATCAGATACAGAAGAAGGAATACGTTTAAATAGAGTGTTACGTGACATGATATAGACACCAGATATTAATATGACAAAATGTCACGTGGCATCAATACTGCATTGTAAAAATAAAAGATAGTAGGTAACTAAATTAATTGTGTTGGTCTCATCTGGAGATACAACAAGGAGCACTATAGCAGAAAACGAGATTAAGTGATTTGGTCCTTAGTTTGCCTTGTATTCAGACCTGTAAATAGTTTCCAGATTGTCGGTATAGATACTGGAGCATTGTCATTACAGCATAAATGTCTCTGAGTTGCAATTGCAAGGCTCTGCGTGAACAGCAATGAAGAGACAGCACTAGGTGTTACGATGATTCAAGCATCATTCCAAATAAGATAGTGCAGGCAATCGCACACGAGTCGAGACAATGCCGAATTTTTAAGTACATCCTTTGTGGCATATTTATGTTCATTTAGTCTTGTTGCTAGTGTAGGTTTTGTAGATCCTATATATTTACTATCGGGAGTGTCATCATCAATACTTTTTAAGGGGATGCTGTAAACGCCAAATTTGTTTAGCTTTGTTACCTGGTCTCGATCTTTTTCAATTAACTGGAAAATGTTTGTAGTACACATTCCAAAATCCAGGTGAAATTTTTTGCAAATGGCTTTGAGAACAAGTGTTATGGTTAAATAATAATTTATGGCACCGACATATCTACGAAGTTGTTGGTCCCTCTGGAGAGTAGTTGCGTTTTCTTGGTGGAGCTTCTTAAGAGCTTTTTTATGATAAAGTTGGGAAAGCCATGCCTGAGGGTGATGTTGAATATTTTGTTAATTTCACATTTATGTCTGCTGAAACTAGATGAATGCGTGATGCCTCTGCGTAAAAGGAAATTGATTGAGGAGAGTTAGTAGCTTTTTGGATGTGCTGAAGAAGTCGGGATCAATGAAGGTATAGAAGTGGGTTTCCTATATATAGAGTGTTGCAAGGTGTAAGTGGATCTCATTCAAGCATAAAATCCAGGAATGGCAATTTACCTTCACTTTCCAGTTCAGTGGAGAATTTTATGGTCGGGATTTGGGATGATAAGTGTTCAGCAAAAATTCGTAGGTCAGCCGGTTCGTGATCCCAGAAGAAAAGTACGTCATCTACATATCTATGTAAAAGCACGGAGGTTCTTGATATTCTTGTAGAACTTTATTTCTATGTGTTGCAGTAGAATTTCTGCTAGAATCTGAGATAGTGGTGATCCCATTGGGGCCCCCTCAGTTTGGCGATAAATAATGTTGTTGATTTGAAAATATGATCTGTTCTGTACTAGTTTTAAGGTTGTAATGATGGATTGGATCGTTTCTGGTTCGTATTTAAGTTCAAGTAGTTTTGTCTGAATGATGTCATGTGCAGTTTTGATTGTACAGTTTTGATTGTATCATGAAATAAATAAATTCTCTTTATTTCATGATACACACCATGTTGTTTGACAATTTGATGCCACGTGACATTATGTCATAATAATATCTGATGTCTATATCATGTCACGTAACACTCTATTTAAACTTATTCCTTCTTCTGCATCTGATGATGGGTTCTAGGAAACCTGAAAGTTCTAATACTTGTATATACAATAAAATTTTTAAATTCAGCCAACGAATTTAAATTAGTATTGTGAGTGACTCTACTTCTCAAGATCGTGCATTGAAGGCAACTACCTCCATTACTTTTGACTATTTCTGCATGAATTCGAATTCTCTTAATACCATCCTAGTTATCACATATACACTGCCGGACAATTGCTAAGGACGGACGACAATAGCAACAATAGCAACCATAAAATGGAAGGCAGGAAAATGTGGAAATTAGCATAAGTGCGGGATACAGTAAGACGTGTTGTGCGTATGCAAATTTTGGATTGCTGAACTTTTTCATGACGTCATAGCGCTGATAAGAGATATAAAGGATTGGACGCATATTGACCGTTGTTGTTCAAACCCAAAGTTGAAAGGGAAATAATCAATTGACGAACTTGCAATTTTCAGTATGTCTTCCCGACATCACCTAGATGATTTTATGCGTGGCCGTATTATTGGCAAGATTGAAGACGGGCGAAAAATAACAGATGTTGCCAGGGAGTTCGACGTCAGCCACAGTGTTGTTTCAAGGCTTTGGAAATCATTTCAAACAAATGGAGAGTGTAGCAAACGTCACGGGGGAGGTTGTGTTCGCAGTACGACACCTGCAGAAGATCAGTACATAGTGCTATCAACAAAAAGACACCGGCGCAGCACAGCTAGTGAGGTAGCAAATCAGTTTATGGCTGCTACTGGCTAGCGGATCTCCCGAAAAACTGTCGCCAGACGTTTGCATGAAGGAGGACTATACGCCCGCCGTCCTGTTGTGTGCATCCCATTGTCCAGACGTCACCGTACCGCCCGTTTGCAATGGTGCCATCAACATCGCAATTGGACTGATAACGACTGGTCTGCTGTCCTCTTCTCAGATGAGAGTAGATACAGTCTATCGTCTGATTGTCGACAGCAACTGATCTGGCGTGATAGTGGTACTGCATATTGTCCAGCAAACATACAGGAAAGGGACCAATATCCGACATGTAGTGTCATGGTATGGGCTGGCATCATGATCAATGGCCGTACGTCCCTCTATGTGCTTCCAACTGGGACTATGACTGGCCAACGATACATTAACGATGTTCTGCTACCTCATGTTCGCATGTTCCGTGGTGCTGTCGGTGATAGATTCATTTTCATGGACGACAACGCAACATGACATCGAACAGTCACTGTCCAGGAGTGTCTTGAGAGCGAGGATATTCAACGCCTCGTATGGCCAGCACGTTCTCCAGATCTGAATCCCATTGAAAATGTGTGGGATGCTTTGGGGAGGAGTCTTGCTGGTCGCCAATGCCCTCCAATAAACAAGGACACCCTCATCCGTGCACTGACAGAGGAATGGGATAAATTACCCCAACAGCTGCTTGATAATGTTGTGCAAAGCATGACACGACGTGTGGAATCTTGCATCGCCCTGCATGGTGGCCATATCCCGTATTGACATCTTACGCCGGAACGCCTGCGGATGGTAATTGCATTTTTTCACGTTTACGTATTCTGCACAAAATGGCCTATTTGTCCCTTGAACACGTTCCAAAGCCTTCTGGATTTCAGAGCACAATAAATTGTCTTTCTTGTAATGTCCTGGCATTCTGACATTATTTTATTTCACTTGGCATCCAACCACACTTACTTTTTTATGCGCTATATAGCCGTTTATGATCCGTCCTTAGCAATTGTCCAGCAGTGTATTTTTACACCACTCCTCACAAGATGAAGGAAATATCCAAAACTTTCAAATGCTACCAAATTAGACTCGCCATAGAGGAAACGCATTTGTCTTTTCTAATAAATTGTAGAGACTTGCACATCATACCCAGATTCCTCAGACTAAGGATTAAACTTCGTTCATGGAGGGACGCCCAAGTGCTAAAATACGCCGAAAATAAAAGACTCCTCGCTGAAATCAGAGCCAAAAGATGTCTGTTAGACTCACTACAAAGAAGATCCTGTGACTCATACCTGCGACTAGCTGGTGTTAGCCATGCTATTCACTTTAATAAATACCTCACGGCACTTACGGCTATTATCGAATCTGAAGTCAAACAATCCCAGAAAAGACACATCCATAAACTATGTAATCTTGTGGACCAGGACGTTGTTAAGAGGAACCGTACCTCATGTACACGTAGGCCTAACCAGAATCCATCACAGCCTTCATATAACTTCATCAATTACAGTGATTATCTTCTAAACTAAATCCAAATATCAGCATTAAATAAAGGCCTGAAATTTGCCTTCCCGAACTCCAGGATTATAATAGGTTGAAACTTATTCCCCAAGCAGAAGCCATCATCTCCCATCTACCGTTAAGAAAACAAGACGATGCATGACATCGATTAATCAATTCGATTAGGAAATTTCATGTTCAAAGACACAACACGGATTCGACTCGTTTTATAGAAGAAAAAAAGCAACTTTTAGAATTACGCAATGACCCCAATATATCGATCATATCTGCTGATAAAACCTCGCAAATTATTTTATTATTCTGAACAAAATAGACTATCGGAAGAAAATGCTGGAGGCAATTGATACTATCCCACACGTCACTCTTAGATCGAACCCTATTAATGCTACCATAGCGGCCATATATAAATTGAAGAAAATCTCAAACCTCCCAACAGCCATTTCACAATGCTTGTACTGTCCTCCAGGTGCACTAGTTCCTGAACTTTTTGGTAAACTAAAGACTTATAAACCCGGACACCCATTACGCCTGCTAGTATCTGGATTTGCAGCACCTACCAGACCTATAGAGAAGGCACTTGCTAATTTCTTTCAACCACCAGTTAATAATTCACTCTACTCTGTTAAAGGCACAGTACAAGATATTAACAAGATAAAATCCTTTAATGCAAATAACGCAATCTTTATTATGGCTTCTCTCTATGTCATTTCTTTGTTCCCTAATGTTCCGATCAAAACTGTACATGACATCATTCAGACAAAACTACTTGAACTTAAATACGTACCAGAAACGATTCAATCCATCATTACAACCTTAAAACTAGTACAGAACAGATCATATTTTCAATTCAACAGCATTGTTTATTGCCAAACTGAGGGGGCCCCAATGGGATCACCATTATCTTCGATTCTAGCAGAAATTCTACTACAACACATAGAAAATAAAGTTCTACAAGAATATCAACAACCTCCATGCTTTTACATAAGATATGTAGATGACGTACTTCTCTTCTGGGATCACGAATCAGCTGACCTACGAATTTTTGCTGAACGCTTATCATCCCAAATCCCGACCATAAAATTCTCCATTGAACTGGAAAGTGACGGGTAAATTGCCATTCTGGATTTTATGCTTGAACGAGATGCTGTCACTTGCACCTTGCAACACCTTGTATATAGGAAACCTACTTCTATACCTTCATTGATCCCGACTTCTTCAGCACATCCAAAAAGCTACTAACTCTCCTCAATCAATTTCCTTTTACGCAGAGGCATCACGCATTCATCTAGTTTCAGCAGACATAAATGTGAAATTAACAAAATATTCAACATCATCCTCAGGCATGGCTTTCCCAACTTTATCATAAAAAGCTCTTAAGAAGCTCCACCAAGAAAACTCAACTACTCTCCAGAGGGACCAACAACTTCGTAGATATGTCGGTGCCATAGATTATTATTCAACCATAACACTTGTTCTCAAAGCCATTTGCAGAAAATTTCACCTGGATTTTGGAATGTGTACTACAAACATTTTCCAGTTAATTAAAAAAGATCGAGAGCAGGTAACAAAGCTAAACAAATTTTGCGTTGACAGCATCCCCTTAAAAAGTATTGATGATGACACTCCCGATAGTAAATATATAGGATAAACAAAACGTACACTAGCAACAAGACTAAATGAAAATAAATATGCCATAAAGGATGGACTTAAAAATTCTGCATTTTCTTGACTCGTGTGCGATGGCCTGCACTATCCAATTTGTAATGATGCTTCAATCATCGTAACACCTAGTGCTGTCTCTTCATTGCTGTTCACAGAGAGCCTTGAAATTGCAACTCAGAGAAATTTATGCTGTAATGACAATGCTCCAGTATCTATACCGACAATCTGGAAACTATTTACAGGTCCGAATACAAGGCGAACTGAGGACAAAATCACTTAATCTCGTTTTCTGCTTTAGTGCTCCTTGTTGCATCTCCAGATGAGACCAACTCAATTAATTTAGTTACCTACTAACTTTCCTTTATTTTTACAATGCAGTATTGATGCCACATGACATTATGTCATATTAATATCTGATGTTTGTATCATGTTACATAACACTCTATTTAAACTTATTCCTTCTTCTGTATCTGATGATGGGTTCTAGGGAAACCTGAAAGTTCTAATACTTGTATATACAATAAAATTTTTAAATTCAGCCAACGAATTTAAATTTGTATTGTGAGTGACTCTACTTATCAAGATTGTGCATTGAAGGCAACTGCCTCTATTACTTTTGATCGTCCTATCAATTGCAGACAAACAAAATCATGGAGCTGATCAGGAAAACAGTGATGATGAAGATGCCACGACTCCTTTGCCAAACATCAATGCATCAGAGGCACTTTCATGCTTCAAAAAAGTGCATCATTTCGTTTCCTATCAGACAAACCTCTCTGAGGATATTTTTATAAGAATGCATTCTCTGCAAAACTTTTTGATTTCTAAAGCAACAAAAGGATATGTACAAAAAAATTACAGAGTTTGTGCAAATGGAGGATGTATATGTACCATATGCACGTATGTACAAGAAGAGGTTTGTTTTGAAGGGTTTTTTTTTTTTTTTTTTTTTAGGTACCGTATATACTTGTGTATAAGTCGAGAAATTTGGGACAAAAAGGAGCTTCAAAGTAAGGGGGTCGACTTATACGCGGAGCCTAAAAAAATCATAAGTCCAAAAGTTCTTCCCATGAGGCAAAAGAGGCAATCCATCCCAAAAGAAGAAAAAAATGTCGATGCAGTATTAATTACGAAATCGCGACACTCCGGGGGGGGGGGGGAAGGTACAACACCGATGCGGTAGTAATTACGAAATCGCGACCCTCCGAATTTCTCTGCGCTTTGAAAAGTCTCCTGGCTTTTTACGTATCCACAGCGCAGTCGCAGCCACTCATCGAAAAGTCCGTCCTCCTGACTACAAACTTTATTGCGCTAACCTACGACCTAATGCAGCCATTGTTAGATGTTGCTTGTCTCGCTTCTCCTATTATGGCTGACACGGATTGTGTAAAGAAGCGGATGTCCTATAACGCAGGATTTAAGTTGAAAGTGGTTTCTTTTACAGAAAATACTAACAACTGTGCTGCTTCACGCCAATTTGGCATTAACGAAAAACTGATTCGACATTGGCATTAAAAAAAAACAGATTTGGTGAAAATCCCAAAATCGCAAAAGGCGCTGCGCCATGGAACGGCATCTTTTCCAGAGTTGGAAAGTGTCTTGAATGATTGGATTGTGGGCTGCAGACAAAATGGTTACATTGCAACGTGAACTGGTATATGTTTGCGAGCAATGAAGCTCGCAAAAGATTAAAAGTTTGCAGCCGCAAATAACACTTTTCATGCCTTACCAGGTTGGTGCACAAGGTTCATGAACCGCTATGGATTGCGTCTACGCCAGCGCATCAAAATTGCACAAAAGTTACCTCGTGACCTGGAAGCAAAGATGATGGAATTTCAAAAGTATGCAATTCAAAAGAGAAAAGAGACTGCTTTTGAACTTTCCCAAATAGGGAACATGGATGAAACCGCCATGTGTTTCGACCTTCCTGGAAATAAGACTGTGAACCAAAAGGGCAAAAAAACTATCTTGATTAAAACGACTGACCACGAAAAAAAACAGTTTCATGGTTGTTCTTTCCTGTTTAGCCGACGGCAGGAAGCTACCTCCGGTAATTATTTTCAAACACAAAAGTCTGCCGAAAAGCGTCGTCTTTCCGTCTGGTTTGCTTGTTCGTGCCCATGGAAAAGGATGAATGAACGAATCCGGAACAATTGACTGGTTAAACAATGTGTGGAACAAAAGGCCAGGCACACTTTTGAGGAAACCTTCCCTCTTGGTGTGGGATATGTTTGTAGCATACCGTTGTGCAGAAGTGAAAAAAATTGCAGAAAATTCAAAAACAACTCTTGCTGTCATTCCAGGTGGGTTGACATCTGTTCTTCAACCACTAGATGTCTGCCTTAATAAGCCCTTTAAGGACAATGTGCGGAGGTATTGGGCGGATCGGATAAGTTCTGATTTGCCGACTGAAACCAAGGGCGGAAATCTAAAGAAGCCGGATATCGTTTTGATTGCGCGATGGGTCAAGGATGCTTGGGATGCGATACCCGCGGAAATGGTCGTGAAATCATTCAAGAAATGTTGCATTAGTAACGATCTTGATGGCACAGAGAATGGCGAGATTTTTATGAGTGACGACGACAGTGATTCTTATGACACAGGCATAGATGGGAATACTGATGTTTACGATGATGCTCTGATGACGGAGAAAGACTTTTTTTAACTGTTTGGCGAGTCTGACTCGGAATCGGATTTTGAAGGGTTCCGACGAAGTTCTTGGGTATGCAAATTAAATTTATTATTATATATGTAATTGTTTTTTCGTTTTCAAATGTTTTTGAATAAATTCATTGAAATTTTTTTTTTCCTCATTCCGGGATCGACTTATACGCGAGTTTTTGATTTTTATGATTTCTTTACTCTGAAAATGGGGGGGGGGGGGGGGGTCGACTTATACGCGAGTATATACGGTATTTTTTTTTTTTTTTTTTTTTTTGAAGTGTATCTGAAAGTGGAAAGTTCTTAAGCAAAATTTTAGTGTCAAATTTTCTAAATTGTTGTTAGATTAAAATTTATTGAAAAAAAATTAAATCCCTTTATTACAAAATTTCATCATAAAGAACAATATTAGGTGGTCCCATCAAGTTCATTCTAATGGAAATTTACTGTAATGTAATTTTGGAAATAGTTGCATGAAATTATCAACATATTAGAATTTTACAAATAAAGTCCAATTAATTCTTTTTTAACACGCTAGCAGTCAGATAATTTCTTAGACTTCTAAGTTGAATCATATTCACTTCTAAACGGCTACTTTCCCGACTGCACATATCACACATGTATATCTGTTCTTGGTCCTCCAAGCCTCAAGAAGCACACTAAGCCACCCTAGTGGCGTAGTGGTATAAGCACTAGCTTCTGACCCTTCTGCCAAGATGGGCTTAGGTTTTAATCCCAGGTGAGGCATGGATGGTGTTTTTGTCATACAGCACAGGCTCTTTTCCTTCCCTGAACCCAGTGATCCAAAATTAGGGATGAGCGACTGCTTATAACCTATCGAATTGCTCATGGTGGTCGTTAAACCCCAATTTAAAAAACAACAAAAAAAACACTCTGTTGCAACTATTTACAAATAAAATACTTCTACAGAAATAAAAACTCATAATTCTAATTAAAACTTAAGTATTTATCAAAATTTTGAACCTGTTTAAAAAATTTTAGATGCATGCTTGGTATAACCTTGAAAGATAGGAGGGGAAACACATGGATCAGGGAAATGACAAGGGTTGATGACATCATGATTAAAGTAAAGATACTCAAGTGGTGTTGTGCTAGATATATTGCTAGAACTGACCACCATTGCACAACTGAAATATTAGACTAGAACTGAGGGACAGGAAAACACCCAAAAGACCTCATTTGGAGGTGTTGGGTGGACTTTGAAAGCATGCCAGGGCGACATGGAAGAGAATTGCTTAAGACAGACAATTATGGAAGAGACTTGGGAAGACCTTCATCCAGCAGTGGATTGAGAATGGCAGATGATATTGTTGTATATTATATTTTTTAAAACTGTCTACTTTTTTGTAAGTTTTCCCATGATCATGGATATATACACCTTGTTGCCATGGATACTGGCATGAATAGTACAGTTTGATATCTGCCAATAAGGTTCAGTTACTCTACCTGTGGTGGCAAATGTGACATCAACAGATATGATATGGAAGTTCCCACAGTGCTTATGCATCCTGAGAATAGTGTGATACCTTTTGCTATGCTAAGAATGGTATATTTATTAGTTTTTGATTTATTATTTATGATGGACATGTTATGAATTTCTTTTTCTCTTCTCTTTTTCAGATGTTTCATTAGAAAAGGGTAAATGAGGATGAATTAGGCACAACTTTCTTCCTACATCTCCATTTAACTTTTTCTTCAAATGTAAATAAAGAGCATTATTAAATTATTGGTATGCATGGTATGATCATCAGTGAATAAAAGGCCTTTTTAAATTAAAATATGTACATCTCAATTTATGTAGTTTGTCATTCAAACACATTTAAATATTCAAATATAAAAGTTTACAAATTTGTGGGAGAAGATAATTGCTTCATGGCAAAAGATTGAAATTGCAATTTGTACTGCAGATTGTAAACAAATTTCATCTAAACCTAACTGCTATTTTTATCATAAGATCCATTGTAATGGAATGAAATCATGTAAATGGTTTTGTTTGAGGTAGTAAAATGTAAAAATGTAATTGAATGAAAAGATGCAAGCTTATAAATTATGTATAAAGTTATATCTGCAATTGATACACTGAGTGTTACAAAAAAAAAAAAAACATCACACAGGTGTTCTCCAACATACAAAACAGTTATGTTTATTAGAGTGTTATTTAATTATCGTTTCTTTTTTACAATTGACAAAACTGTGTCTTAAATAACCATCTTCAACACATGTGAAATTAGATGTCTTCCTCTTTCCAAACACATAAATCAATTAGTGGATGTCAACTGTAGGCTAAACAAGACATTCTCCGGGTGCAGCTGCAGAATGTGTTTTGTAATCAGTTTGCTTTCTTGCCTTGTCATCCACACTACCCTGGGAGCTTTGACCTTGTACATAGAAATCTGATTTGGCCTATTTAGGTACTGTAGGAAAAGTTGCTACTGTTCAATATTCAAATAAATTGTTTATGATAAGTGCAGTTTTTCATGAAATACCTGTTGTATTCCTCCTTGTCTTCATAATTTCCACACTTCAATGCAGTATTTAAATCTTGAAAAATATGCAGTTTCATTTCATTTTATTTGCTTATTAAATGTGATGTTGTGATAGTGAAAAATCTGAAAATTCACAATAAAATTTGCACATAAGCACGTAACTGTTAATAATAAGTACAAAAACTTTAAAACATGCTTAAGTTGCATAAGAAAATTTAATTTAAGGAGCTTCTGACTGATAACTTCAGTCTTCGTCAGCCCATGGGGGAAGGTTTTCCGTCCTGGGGAGGAAATTCCGTGTTTGACAAATTTTCGAAATAAGTTGGAACAAAATTTTACCCCGTAATAATAATAAAAAAAATGTCTCGCAATGTTTCCTCTGTCGTGTATTGTTGTTAAATATCAATTTATTCAATGAATGTTTGTATTTCAGCTTGATAATATCTCTATCACATGATGATAGTCAATACATTCAGGAAAAGCATGTGTTGACATTTCATGATGCTGTGCAGTTTGAGCACCAGAGGGCCACCACACTGGGTTGAAATTTTGAGCATTTGGATATGTTATGATAAACAAATGTAGGGCAATTACATTCAAAAATGAAGATAAAGGCAGCAAAGTCCTATTTTGTTACTGTTTAAAGGCAGGGGGGGTAGAGAGAAAAATTTCAGTCTTGGCAATGCCTCCTAGCTATCATCTGTGTGTCAACCTTGTGACAGATGGACAATGATGATGGTAGTGGTTGCCTAATCTGTAAAGTCATATACATTATTTACTTTTTAAAATTGACTTCCGTATTAATGTATGATTAAAGGGGAATCAGAACTTCAGTCCTTGGAGCTGAGAAAAACTTCCAAACTTTTCCAATAGCGTAACAAAAAACAATTAACAAACGGGCAGTTCGAAGGGGTTCAGCAGAAGTGTCCTACAGAGTTAGGGATGCCAGTGAAGTTTAAGAATTTCCTTTATGGGCATCGTTTTAGTGCTACAATGAGCAGCTGATGATACAGTGGAAAGTACCCCCAATATAGTAATTTTCTGTAGTAATCCATACATGAGATTCTTTCGTGGATTTGCGGAATTCCTCTCTTTTTGACATTATTTGGGTCATTCTCAAGATTGATGCAAAATTGAAAAAAAAATCGGGGGGGGGGTGAGTGGTGGGGTGAGTGGTGGGGGAGTCATTTTCCATATGGGGGTGGGGTGGAATTCTGTCTTCCAAAACTTTCGAAAATGAAAGTTAAAACAAAGTGAAGATTTTCTGCGTAATCATAATTTCTTTTTCTCACGATGTTTCCTCTGTCTAGTATTATTGTTAAATATAATTTTATTGCATAAATGTTTGTACTTCAACATGAAACTGGAGGCAGCAAATTTCCGAAAGCGGAAGTTAGAATGCTCTCAAATTTCCCTGTAATCTTCAGGCACAATATTCTGCCGCAGATACAAGGAATGTCGCCTTTTCCGTCATCATCTGGTTGTTTCTCGAGATTGATGCATAACTGAACAGAAATTTTGGAGAGATTGGTGGTGGTTGAGGGTCGTTTTTTTTTTCTGAGAAAGGAATTGGTTTTTCAGAGCTTTCCAAAGTTAGAAATGCAGTGAAGATTTCCTCCGCAATCGTAATTTTATTTTTCTTGCGATTTTCCTTTTGTTTAGTATTGTTTTTAAATACCATTTTATTCCATAAATATTTGTATTTCAGGTTAAAAAATTCAGGAAAAATGTTCGGAAATGGAAATCGGAGACTAAGGGAACATTTCTCCCGTAATCGTAATTTGTTTTTCCCTCGCAACGTTTCTTCTACACTGTGCTATTGTTAAATGCTATTTCCCTCATAAATGTTTGCGGGTGTGTGTGTAAGGAGGGGGGCAGAAAATGGAAGTGGTGAAAAAAAAATTATGAGAATTGATGGTATTCAAGAGTAAAAAGTATGCGAATTCTCCAAATTATACCACTTATCTAAAATAGTGAAAGCTTTGATATCGTGCATTCATGGTTCTCAGGCTGAAAGTTCTTTCAGCATGATGGATGAAAATATTAAAGAAAGAAAAAGTGACTACAAAGAAATGGGAAGGAAAAGACAGAGTTCCCACTCAACCTGAAAAACAGGGAAAATTACCCTTTTTTGTGAAAATTGATGGATACTTTTATTTTGCCAAAAAAACTTATTTTTCAAGATTTCAAACTTTGGCTTGCAATTACTGCCTGCCTAGAATTTGGTAGAGCTTACTTTCAGTGATATTAAGTATTTCCTTTATTCTCTAAAAAAAGATGCAAAATTTAATTTTTAAATTGCCAGTTATTAAGCTTTTGTTCAATTTCTGCAGGCAGTTGTTATAACATGGAACAATTAGGCACAATGGCTCCTGCTTGAAGAAACACTTCACAATAGAACCAACCAAATGATGGATGAAAGTCCTTTGTCTGTTGGTTCTCTTGAAACATGTTTCTTTGAACACAGCCATTCCATCATTAAGCTTAGCTGCATTGTGTTATAGAAAAACTTAAACTATTCAACTGACAGATTTTTTCTTACATATGACCTGTTTCTATGGGAATGTATTTACAAATTCCATGTGGGTAGTATTCACAAAAGTTCGCAGAACTTTGGTACAGAAAATAATGCGCACAGTTAGTTATTAATGAAAGGCAGGTAATTTTATAAAGACAAATTACTTAAAGAATTTACAAGTGTGTGCTTTGGTGAGAAAAATGAATGGAATGGAATGAAATGTAACAATTCTTTGCAACATGCCACTCTGGAAAACTTTAAAAATCACCTGGAGAACCTGGAAAAGTCAGGGAATTATTTTATTACTTTTGAGTGGGAACCCTGAAAGATATTAATATAAAATAAAATTAAGCAATGGATTCTGTGCAGAGCTGCAAAGTGAACAAAAGACAAATCTAATGGTGGAACTTGGGAACAAAGCAAGACTTGCTGAGAAGTGGAAACTTGAGCTGACGTTCTAGCATGTAACAAAACAAGAAAAGAAAAAAAACAAAAGTTTGAATCCTGGTGAGGCATGGATGTTGTGTTTCTCTTGCAGTACTGGCTGTCTCCCTTCCCTGGAACCAGTGGCCCTAAATTGGGGACGGGCGACTGCTTATAGCCCATTGAGTTGCTCACGGTGGTCATTAAACCTCCAATAAAAAAATAAATAAATAAACCCCTGGACTAATGGTCATAAGACATCACTTAGACCACTGCATCACCAGGGTGGCAAACTTTTTTTGTTTTGACTTTAATTGTAATTTTGTATTCTAAAATACAAGTGGTGTGCTGCAGTTAAATATTTACGTAAATAGACAAATTACAGGAAACAATTTCACCTTACTCATGTTACTTTTTATTCACACTTTTTTGCCATGTGTTCTGATTTTTTGCTTTGTTAAAAAGTTCAGCTTTTTTCTCTTCGTCAGTTTCATGTGAGTGATCCCGATATCAATATTTTCTGGTGAAAATCACTACATTGGAAGCACTTACCGCAGCATCAACAACCATTTATTGGATCACAAAGATGATATCCATAAAGGAAATACCGAAACTTCACTGGCATCTCTTAACTTTGGAGGACACTTTTGCTGAACCTCTTTGGAATGCCCCCAAATGAAACGATTCATTTGTTAATCATTTTTCATCACGCTATCGGGAAAGTTTGGAAATTTTTTCAGCTCCAAGAACTGCAATTCTGATTCCCCATTCATCATACCATTAATATGGAAGTCAATTGTAAAAATGAAATAAGATATATGACTTTATGGATTTGGAAACTACTACTATCGTCATCGTCCATGTCTCACAAGGCAGATGAAGACTGAAGTTATCAGTCAAAAGCTCCCTTAAACTTTCTTATGTAAATTAGCCTGTTTTAAAGTTTTTGTACTTATCTGAAAATTCATTCCTTCCTTCAGTGATGACAGTAATTTCAAATCTAATTATTCCAGTTGGTTCAATCAGTAGTAAAACCTTTAAAATACCATGGTACCTCATTTATACATTTTTCACAGGACCAAGTTAAGTTTACATATAATTAAAAAAAACGTATGCACGAAATATGAATAATTTAACATTAAGAGCAATTCAGAATTTTTGGGTCCACGACATATTACGTATAAATGAGTTTCTACTGTATTTATGTTTTCATTAAAATGCATAATTTTGCTACCAGGTGGTGACACTGTAATCGCCGCCTTGGTGGCGCAGTGGTCTAAGCGATGGCCTCTGATCATTCGTCCAAACGGGGTGCGGGTTCGAATCCCGGTGAGGCATGGATGTTGTGTTTGTCTTACGGCACTGGTTCTCTCCCTTCCCTGGAATCAGTGACCCTAAATTAGGGACGGGCGACTGCTTATAGCCCATTGAGTTGCTCACAATGGTCGTTAAACCTCCAATCAAAAAAAAAAAAAAAAAAAAAAAAGACGCTGTAATCTCCATGGTGGCTTAAAAGTACGATATTCATGATGCCAAAATAGTACTAATAGGGAATCTCATGCGTGCAGAGTGTGTTCTATGTGTTTTCTGAGAGCAAAATAAATTATGGGGAATGCTGTGCAAGATGAAATTTAAGCTGAGTATACATAAGGGACAGGGCTGGCTGGAACATAGGGGCAACCATGGCAGTCGCCCCAGTTGCCCCGCAGTTTAAGAGAAAAAACCAAAATCATTTTCGGTAGAATGAAAGTTTTGTTGTTGTTGTTGTTGTTGTTGTTTCCAATCCCCATCTCCATTTTCGAATAGGTTATCACCTTTTACTGTACAGAGACTGAGATTTGCAGATTTCAATGAATATTGCAGCCACCTTATACTCCAAAATAGTACTAGTGATCCGAATTTCTTGGCGTAGAATATAAATCAAAGTTTCCAAGCTTTCGCACATCAACCAGATGGCTTTTGCAAGGAAAGTAGACAGCTAACTGCAAACTGGATAATGGAACACTTCAACAATTTGAAGGTGGTGATTTGACTAGACAATAAATGAATAGGTGCAAATGTGATTCAGACATTCGAAGAAACTTAGGTCACGTTGGTTGGGCACACAATACTGT
This sequence comes from Macrothele yani, assembly GCA_039090855.1. NCBI lineage: Eukaryota > Metazoa > Arthropoda > Arachnida > Araneae > Macrothelidae > Macrothele > Macrothele yani. The sequence continues at coordinate 36,614,765 of CM077011.1, forward strand.
GGTAGAAAACACAGCATTATTTGAAGAATTGATTCCAAATGTGTGGCAACTCAAGAGAGACGCTATCATTGCAAGCCTCTCTGCTGGTCAAGATTTCCAAGGTTTTTCAAATGGCAGTAGATTTAGGTGTAGAGTATGAAGCTAATTTCTTGATATCATTCCACATAGGTTCAGCAGACTTGAACTTGACCTCTCTTGATAGGGCAATGGTTATTTTACCGTCTTTTGTATCCCTTTTATGTTCGTTGATTCTGAATTTTGTCTAACTTCAAGTCCGCTGAACCTATGTGGAATGATATCAAGAAATTAGCTTCATACTCCAAATGTAAATCGACTGCCATTTGTGAAACCTTGGAAATCTTGACCAGCAGCAAGGCTTGCAATGAGAGCGTCTCTCTCGAGTTGCCACACATTTGGAATCAATTCTTCAAATAATGCTGGGTTTTCTACCGCAGTACTGCGCGCCCAACCAACATGACCTCGTTTCTTTGAATGTCTGATCACATTTGCGCCTATTCATTTATTGTCTAGTCAAGTCACCACGTTCAAATTGTTGAAGTGTTCCATTATCCAGTTTGCATTTAGCTGTCTACTTTCCTTAAAAAAGCCATCTGGTTGATGTGCGAAAGCTGGGAAACTTTGATTTATATTCTATGCCAAGAAATTCGGATCACTAGTACTATTTTAAGTGTAATTGGTGTACAGTTCCTTGTTATTGACCTTATACTCCACATTCACGAAATAGCAAATTGAATTTCATCATTTTGTTGCTCCTACTTTTATGTATTCAACAATTTATGTGCAAACCATATACTTAAATTTAAAGAAATAAGAAACAGGGTGGCGACAGACCTGGAAAAGTCAAGGAATTTCCTTCGATCGGGAAAAGTCAGGGAAATTTGTGGCAAATCGAATGAAGTCTGGGATTCTTATTTCCGTCGTCCTAGCTAATCGTACCAGCGATAAAATAATAAAACATTGGATGTTGTTTTAGCCAAATATATTTGCGAGCTTTATGTTTGCATACTATTTTATTAAAACGATGTAGTTTTATTGTCTAAATGGTCATATTTTCTTTGACTCAGGCTCCAACACACCCTTGCTTAATCAATCCACAATTCCGCATCTGCCCCTAATGCCAGCACGATGTTTCTGGAATGGCTTCATGTTGTTGTAAATATACATCATTCAGACTGAATTATGTGTGCGCACACGATAAAAAAAAATTGAAAAGAGATTTAATAATGTGTTAAAAAAAAAAAAAGGAAGAAAACAATTTCAGAATCCGATTGTTTTTAATCCATGTTTATAGGTATTATTTTCTCTTTTATTTACGAAGTGTAATAGTATAAATTATTTACTTTGTGTGCTTTGAAGTACCTTTTGCTTCGGACGGATGCCTGCTGTGTGCATTATCCCCCCCTCCAGTCGGCGCCTACGTCTGTGCATCCAAAAGTCCCATGGTAAAAATTACTTTTTAGGTACATTACACTTTTCAGTTCTTCACCTGAAAAACTATTCGGATTGTCTACGTAAAATTCGCTATTATTCTCGTGCTTTAATTTATGTATTTTATTCTTCCATTATTACGAAGCACGGAGATGATCAATTGCGCGAACAACTCTGTCCCGACAGCAGTGTCGTTGCCAAATTCAGCGCGCCGCCCCGGTGGCGCAGTGGTCTAAGCGATGGCCTCTGATCATTCGTCCAAAAGGGGTCCGGGTTCGAATCCCGGTGAGGCATGGATGTTGTGTTTGTCTTACGGCACTGGCTCTCTCCCTTCCCTGGAACCAGTGACCCAAAATTAGGGACGGGCGACTGCTTATAGCCCATTGAGTTGCTCACGGCGGTCGTTAAACCTTCAATAAAAAAAAAAATTCAGCGCAGGGTAGCCGCATTATTGTTGAGTTTGCGTATCGAAGCGGATTGCAAGGGCAAGTCACACAGAAAATACTAATTCAGTGTTCCCATCCCGTTTTTTTTTTTTTTTTTTTTTGAATGGTGCTGACTGTAGAACAAAATTCTAAAGCTAGTTGCTTCCTAAAATACTCGGAGCACAGAACTCCGACATGAAGCATATGTGCATTAATTACTCTTAAATTACACAATGCCAACACCGTCCGAATAATAGCCACTCTCGGAGAAACTTTTCATGGAGTGATTTTTACTATTATATCGCACTTGTGTACAAGTACACATTATTCAGCATCATTGGCAATAAAGGCAAAATACAGTCGACTTTGGATATAGTGAACATTCGGCTATAGTGAACCAAAAAATAAGACTTCAAGGAAAAGAATGTACTTGTAATATGAAATTGTAGCTTATTTCAAATCAAACCTTCTTGTAAAAACTTGAAAGAATGTGTTGAAAACAATTTTGTAGGCCTACTACTTCTTAAGTGCATTGAAGGACAAAGGTAGGAATAAAAACCTCAGCAACATCAAGATGATGTTCCTGCCGGCCAACACCACGTCAATCCTCCAACCCATGGATGTGATTCGGAACTTTAAAACTTATTACAGAAGGGAAGTAACGCTTCATTTAATCCAAAGCAGAACACATCAATAAATGTTCTGAATGCTGTACGTTTCGGAAACAAAGCTTGGAGGAGTGTGTCACTATACAGAACTGTTTCATTAGGTCTGGCTTGGCTACTGGACATGTGGCATTGGAAGAGGTGGAGGATGAGCCTCTCGAGGACCTACTTCAGCCAGACGCGTAACTAGGCATTTCTGCGCCCGGGGCAAAACACAAAGTATCGCGCCCCGATTTGCCTAACACACACACACACACACACACACACACACACAAGCATAAAATGCTCGACAAAACAAAATTAACGTCATACCGAAATGCTGTCTATACGCGGGAGGCACAATCGAACTGTATTTGTACAACTTTTCGCAGTTCGAAAAGTTGTACAAACACAGTTCGATTAACGGACCGAATGTACCTGCCATTCGTGGCTCGCAGCCACAGAAATGATTGAATAGGCTTCAGAGAACATTCATCGATGTGAACGACATCCTTATTTTGCAGCGTAAGTATAGTCTCCATCCAACTAAAGTGATAATGCCGGCACCATTGCTTTAGACGAAGGCCGTGGTTATTTTTATACATTCATTTCCGAATGTGAGCAACTAACAACCCCTGAACATTTTGAGAAAGAAATTCAAATTTTAAGTGTACCAAAAACTGGTGCGAAAATTTCAGTTACGATTTTAATGAGATTGCCAGCAGTGATATTTTGCCCCCTCTCTTGAGCTGCGCCCGGGCAGCCGCCCCGCCCCACTTATGCCTCTGCTTCAGCATATCGGTGCGAATTCCACTGAAGCTGAAGATTTTACCGATGCTGACTGTGAAGTTATAACGAATAAAATCCCGTCGGATAAAACTACACTGCTGGCCACCCAAAATGCAACACCAAGAAGGAAGCATCCGATTGGCCCGAAATTCGCAGCATGCGTCGCCCGCGAGAGGACATGCAAACGATTAGCATTACAGGGCATATGCAAATCATGTGCGCCTGACACGCCACCGTGTAGCACTGTAAGAAGGGTACACAGCAGGTGGGGTGTAAGTAGTGGCAGTGTGTTGTGCTGCCGGACCTGTGCGTGGGAAGCTTCCTGATGCCTCATCGCAGAATACGGCAGTCACTCCAGCACGTTTCGGAGTTCGACAGAGGACGAATAGTGGCTTATCGCGACTGCGGTTTATCGTACCGAGACATCGGCGTCCGTGTGGGACGACATCCAGCCACAGTGAGGCGAGTATGGATTCGGTGGATGCAGGAGGGACGGACGGACGGACCGACGTGAGCGATTGCCGCAGCCGCGGCACACCACCGAACGAGAGGACCGGCATGTTATGCGGTGGGCATTGACGGCTCGTACCACCGCATAACGAACGTTAGCGCAGGAATTAGGGTGTGTTGCAGAACAACCTGTGTCGGCACGTACCGTTCGACGTCGTCTGCAGGAGCGGGGACTTGTCGCACGGCGCCCATTGCTCCGATTACCATTGACGTTACACCACCGGCGAGTGCCGCGGCAGTGGGCCGTTGAACGCCGCACCTGGACTACGGAATGACACGACATTGTCTTCTCCGACGAATCCTGCTTTTGCCAGCAACACCACGATGGTCGGATCCGTGTGTGGCGGTGCCGCGGCGAGAGACTGTATAACGCCTGCATTATGCATTGCCATACCAGTCCGTCACCTGGCGTTATGATTTGGGGCGCAATTGGATATGACACCCGCACCACTCTGGTACGCATCGTCGGCACACTCAACAGCCACCGCTACATCTCAGACGTTTTGGAGCCTGTAGTCCTCCCTTACCTGCAGGAGCTGCCAGCGGCCACGTTTCAACAGGACAATGCGCGCCCGCACGTGGCACGTATCGTGCAACAATTCTTCACGGCCCACCAGGTGTCACTGCTGCCGTGGCCCGCCTGTTCTCTCGATATGTCGCCCATCGAACACGTCTGGTCGCTGATCGGCAACCGAGTGGCCCGGCAAGCACCACCCGCGGCTACGCCTGATGAACTGTGGCAACGTGTTTCAGCAGCCTGGACCGACATACCCCAAGCCCACATCCAAAGCCTCTTTCGTTCGATGCCGCGGCGTGTAGCGGCCGTTATTGCCAGCCATGGGGGCCACACGAACTATTGATGTCTGCGTGTTCCGCAAGTCGCAGGGGCCTGTGAGGTCAATCGTTTCATCTTTGTATCTGTTGTTATGTGTCCAGTAAATCTGGCTTTGCTATCTCGTGTCCTTCTTGGTGTTGCATTTTGGGTGGCCAGCAGTGTATTATCGAGGCTGTGAAAGGCGGTTCTAGCACGGAAGAAAACGTGGCTGAATATGACGTGAACGATAATGAAGAACGTGTTATAACAGTGAAAGGGGCGTTGGAGAGTGTCAGAAATGTGCTAAAGTTCCTAGAATGTATGTTGAACGTAGAACCGTCAATCGAGTGTAGCAAAAACACAAACTCTAGAAAAGGATATAGAGAAAATATTTATTAAAACTCTTTGCAGCAAGCAGCGGCACATAACAGACTATTTTCATGTTAATTAAGGTAATGCAAAATTAATTTTGTTTATTTAATTCAACGAATATACACTACGTGCATAAAAATATTATTTTTTGATACATATGTACATATTTTATTTTCTTGCTCACTATTCCACTCAATTCAGGTTAAGGGAAGACACTTCGGTTTTAGTGAACCTCGGATATAGTGAACGAAATATGCGATTCCGCAGGGGTTCACTATAAGCGGAGTTGACTATAGTTTGTTAGCACGTCTTTTGTAAAAAAGGATTGTTCTTATATTGTCCCTTTTTCTGTCAGTCCGTCTGTCATATATCTGCAACTATTAGTCCGATTTGAAAAATTCGCTTTGCATTGTAGAGCTTGAAATGTGAGAGCGATGATTCTTGCATTCCTGGGTTTTTTTTTTTCGATGCACAACTTCGAAGCTAGAGGGCGTAAATGCAGATGATATCGAATTCAAAATACACTTTATTCTATATATTTGCTTCCAATATATGCGTCTGAAAAAAATATTTTCCCCTTCGATGTCATTTATGTCGAACACTATTTTAAATGCAGTTTCTTCAAATAATGCATAGATTTTCCGCTAGGAAACGAAAAGTTAAATTGCGTTTTCCTCTATATCTCTGCTTCTAACTGCCCGATTTGAAAAATTCTTTCTGCATCGGATACAAGTCTTGATGGGAAATGTTTTGCATATAATTTTTAATTTTTGGTAAAGAATGGTTTTCCACCAGGGGACGTAAATGTTTATTTCTACTTCTGATGAACTTACAGCAAAATCTGCGCGATTGAAAAATTATTTTTTCAATCGCGCAGATTTTTAAAACGCGATTGAAAAAATTATTTCGTGGACCAATACCGTTCACTTCGGAAAAAGTTTTGAGAATACCTTCTGCTTAGAATAGGGTATTGTTTTTCAGGCAGGGGAGCAGATGTATGTATATCTTATTTTTGTCGATATCTCTGCTTCTAAGAGTCCTATTTGAAATTTTCTTTTTTGTCGGCGAGTATTTCCGATGCCAAATGTTTTTCAAATAATTTCGAATTTTTCTTAGCACACAAGTGTGCCACTAGATGGCGTAAGTTCACGTTTCCGTTTACGTTATTTTTTCAGCAATATCTGCGGGACTAAAACCCCGATTGAGAAAATTCCTTTTCGGCCAAATACTACTATGAAAACATTTTGTGTGTATTTCCTTCGCAAAACAACGCACAATTTCGCTGCTAGGGACGCAAATGTTTAATCTATTTTTCTCAATATCTCTTTTTCTAAATGTGCGATTTGTAAAATTCTTTTATCACCAGATACCATTTACCTTGCGAATTTGTATTTGAAGAATTTTCTAGTTCACAACTCTGTCTCTAGGTGGTGTTTTTGTACTTCTGTTTGCGGCTGTATATCCGCTTCTAAAAACTCTGTTGAGAAATTTCTTGTTTTACTGTATGCCATTCGTTACAATAAAGATGGTGAGAATCATCCGCTTTAAATAACGTACAGCTTTTTTGCTAAAGGCCAAAACTTTTTTCTCGCTATCTGTGCTTCTGGGAGACGTATTTGAAAAGTTCATAGCTTTTGCCATAAAAAATACTTTTTAACTATTTGCAACTTTTCTATTATGCACAATTCTTTCCCTTGAAAGCGTAGAGTTATATCATGTTTCCTTCTATATTTCTTCTTTAAACTGTTCGATTTGAAAATTTCCTTGACTGCGATACTTTTTATGCGCCATTTGTTAATTTTCGTAGCACACTTTTTAGTCGCTGATGGGAGTAAGTAGCTGTTCCTATTTCTGGATGTTTTATCGATTGTAGAAATCCGGTTGATTTTTTTTTTTCTAACCAGTTCCATTGGCTTTGAGTAACTTTGATAAATTTCATTCGTGTCGGAAAGAATTCAAAAGACGTGCTCATTACAACCGAAAATTCGTTGTCATCTTTCTTATTTGAAAACTGCAACGGCCAAGGAAATCTCAGTTTCACATTTATTTATTTTTTTATCTTCGGCCTGTCTGGCGCCTACTTTATATCTGACTCAGGACTTAATTGAAACTATATAGCATTCTTCAAAAAAAAATGCCAATTCCCCAGGTGAGGCTCGAACTCACAACCCCGGCATCTCTCACAAGTACTGTCTTATAAGTACCGTGCGCTAACCAATTGCGCCACTGGGGAACGTGTAAACCAGCTTCAGATGCGAGTTAGTTCACATTTTCTACCTCATGAATTTTTTTTTATTTTTTTTTTTGAATACAAAGAAAAGATCATAAAAAATTGTGATGTGGAGAAATAACTAATACACATCGTATGAATAGAAATTAATCTTTGCAGAAAAAAGACTGTTCATAGTCTGAAACAAAACTGGAGAAAACAATCAAAATTTAAGTAACTGCAACAAGTGCAATAAAGACTGCACAGAGTAAGTTATATTAAAATTTTGTGGACCTTATTCAATACCTTCGCATTTCTTCATGGGAAAGATGTTCGGTGGCTGCGGACCAGCAATGGTTTGTTTATATCCGTTTTTCCATTGCGTAGCAAGGAATACGTAGCTGTTGTTTAGGAAAATCGCGATTTTTACTCAAGAGACTCATATAGCGTATTAAGTCCATTTAACTTTTCATAAGATTCGTATGAAAAGGCCGGAACTGTTGAAGGAATGGCTGAGTAATGTGAAACGTAATGATTTCCATCCAGGGCCCGATTTACTACATGCGAGGCCCAGGGCACAAAACATTTTCGGGGCCCCCTCCTTATTCTCTATCGACCAAATAATAGTCACTGTGTGCAGAGTAGCAGAATGTAGACGTACATGCGTACGCTGATAGTTTCCAAATCATTAGCAGGTTTGCAGATAGTTTTTTTCATGTAGATTAAAAAAATTAAAATGCTAGGCCTATATACAGCGATTAAAACATTTACTCAACGCTTTACTCAGATTAATATACTTAATTCTATTTTAACTGAAGAAAATTATTTTTCACATCTTCTGAGTTCTTTTGTTTTTACAGACATTTCTGGCCTCTAGATTTTATCAAGGCCTGTTTGTTCTCAATGTATACGCACTGTATTAAAAGTTTTGTTTACACAGAATTTAAATTTTATTGCCAGGTTCCTCTTTCAGTTGCCAATTAAATACAAATATTTCCTTATGCATTTTGTAAGTCCAGTATTTTTGAATTAACTTGTTGAAAATCATATTTATAATTTTTGAAGGTTCATTGATAGAACTGTTTTTCTGGATATAAAAACTTTCTTTAATTAATCTCTTGTTTTTATGAGGTTCGTAGTCCAATATTTTAATATTTTGCCATAAAAGTCCATTTTACACACATTGCTGCACATTCAATTAGAATGTACTATTTTGTCCTCATTGGAATCTGTAATGTTCTAATAATTATTTGTTTTATTAATTTTCCTTTAAATTATCTTATTCTATTATCATGGTTTGCGGGTTGGCAGCGAGTCTTCTGTTTCAATAGCTGTGTACGCAGATACATTTTATTTTTATACAACTCTGGCTGTGCGGGTACAAGTGGTTTATCAGTAGTTTGTGGTGTTAATGACCCCCATAGACTCTAACTATAACAATATATCTATGACAAAATGGATGGACATCTTAATTTTAGTGAATATTGTGGTCTTGCAATGTACTGATTCGTGCGTCTAGAACATGAGAACAAACAATGCATCCAACAAAAAATGTGAACTAAAACAAAAACAAAAAAAAAAAATCCATGGTGACCTCCACTGTACTTCCTCATAAATAGAGATGTGAAAATGCATAAACAATTGAAAAAGTGCTATGGGAACTCCTACTTCCAGCTTCACGGTTTCTACCAAGATCAAATAAGCGCATCATAATCAATATATCAGAAAACTGCAAAACATAAAATTTTGTGTTGATGAGGAAGAGTCTGAGTTACACACAAAAAAAAAAAAGTAATAACAAAACAAAAAACATAATAATCTGAAAAGCTGAGGGGAACACCTAGTCCGGTTCAATTTTTGGTAAATGTGTTGTACTTCGGCGTCCTAAATTATTTGGTCAGAAAAGTTGTAAAATTTAAAAAAAAAAGCATATTAAAGATGTTTACCAAAACACTTACCTCCAAGTAGTCCAAGTAGGATGAGTAAACACACGCTGCGGCGACAACCTGAAGCTTGGCTCCGTTGAAAGGAAGGTTTGCTGCGGCTGGGAATTCATGGGCAGAACAGTACAACAGGAATCAGGTACGCTCTTGTCAGGAAAGAGTAACAGAATATACTGCTACGCTAAAGAATGTAGTTTGTAATTTCTGTCTCACTTTTTAAAAAAACATGCAGAGACTGTCTTCGTTCTTTGGTATGTAATTCTGTGATACGAAATAGTAAGTATGCACATGCCTTTCTTGTTTCTAGAAAAGCGTTAGAGTAGGTGTCGCATTCTCTCTAACGGAAGTTAGATGGCAAGTCTCAAAGTGAAAGTTTGATTACTAAAAAAAAAGCTTCCACGGAGAAATGAGTTCATACATTCAGCATCAAAGAATCCCATGTGAAAAAAACAAGAAACTGTCCGATTGCGGTCATGAACTGACACCGAAATTAACTATTTTCTGTAGCGTAGCACTACACTCTTTCCTGACAACAGCGTACCCGGTTCCTGCTGTACTATTCCGCCCGTGAATGTCCTGGCTGCAGCGATCCTTCCTTTCAACGGAACACAGCTTCATGTCAACGCCTCAGCATTGTTTAAGGCCTCCCGCAGTGTCTGCTGACTCGTCATACTTGGAGTTCAAGTTTTTCGGTAAACATCTTTAATATTCATTCTAACAATGAAATTTTTTCACCATTTCCCCTTAAATTGCATATTTTAGAATCTGTACGTCACACTTTTTAGAAATTTTACAACTTTTCCGACCAAATAATTTACCACTCTAAACTACACATTTACCCAATTTTTACCAAAATCTAATGAGCACATAATGCCATGAATGTATAAATTGTCCAATGTCAAACAAAACTGACAATACGATGACAAAGTGCTGTGTTTGGGCACCAGATCTTTTTATTTGTAATAACTCGTTTACTATTCTTTATTTTTAGGAATGAATAAAAACAATTGAAAATTTACCTCCTATATCAGGACGAAACAGTTGGATTGAATATTTTTCTTCTACATTTCCTAGATGCAAAGTCATGTATCAGAGAATCATAATTTAAAGACTGTGTCACATCACTTTCCAAAGACAGCAGAGCTAATGATGCCAGTTTCGTTTGTCGCATGGTTGATCGTAAGGGATTTTTCAGTCTTTTCAGCAAAGAAAATGATCTCTCACTTGTACAATTTGAAATCGGTAATGTCATGAACATTCTAAGTGCAGTCTCAGTGTTCGGAAATGTGGCTTCTAAATTGTTTACCTTCAAAGTTTGCAGCATCTGGGGAATGGTTTCATGCTCCCCCATCATTGAGGAGAATTGCAAAAACTCATCTGCAAACTGGTCGTCAAGGTCATTGTTATAGTATTCCTGCAATGCTTTTGCACCTTCAAAAATTTCAGATCTTGATTTTTTTGTAAAAAATTCAAATTTTCTTATTATATTTTCATAAGCACTTTTTCTGCTTGAAAGCTGAGTGACTAAAGCATCACAAAGCCCATAATAAACTTGAGTTCTAAATATATCCCTTGCACTGAGTTCTATATGTTCAATGTTACATTCATCTAGGTGTTTATTCTGGGGCACCTTCTTTCTTCGGGAATCATGACCATGGTATTGCACATTTTCAGACACTAATGTTTGAGCTTCCTCTTCATAGACTTCAAAATTTTCCCTCACGAACTGAATGAATTCAATTAACGACTGGAAAATTTTATGTACTTCAGAAATATTTCCTTTTGGATTCTGGCAAGTTTGATTTGCACAGTTTAATCTCTGAAGTATTGTGTCCCAAACTACTGTGCTTATCGATATTTCCATTGTTCTCATTTTCTTCAGCAGTGATTTTGCTTCATCTCTTGTCTGTAGAGAATCTTCTACATTTTCTGACAGAAATACTAAAACTTTCTCTATTTCACGATAATTTTTCCTCACTGATCGTGTAGCTGCAGCATCTGCACACCATCTGGTAACCGACCGACTCTTCAGTGTGAGTGATGAATTTCCATGTGCTTCCTGAACTTTCTCCTGAAGCATCTTCCAACGGTGAGTTGATGCAGAAAAAAAAGTATAGGGTTTTTGCAAAAATGTGAAAAAAGAGAGAACTTTACCACAACTATCTATGCTATTCACACCAACTAAATTTAAAGTGTGAGCAGAACATGGCACATATTCCGCTAGTGGATTGATTTCCCTAATGCGTGTTTGAACACCAGAATACTTCCCAGACATGTTGCTGGCACTGTCATAGCTTTGGCCTCTGACATTCATAATATCCAAGCTAGCCTCCTGTAGAAAAGATATCATGGTATTTGTAATGTTTTCTGCAGTATGTCCATGGAATGGAATAAATGTCAAAAACTGTTCTTTTGCTTCACAATCTTTGTTGACATACCTTATGATAAAAGCCAGTTGATCTATGTGTGTAATGTCTGGAGTAGAGTCAACTAAGACAGAAAAATATTTTGACATTTTTATTTCATCAGTGATGACATTAAAAACACGTACAGCCATTAATTCAACAAATTCATCCACACATGTTGAAGATAAGTAACTGGTGTTACCACTTCCTGGATTCCCACATTTTTCCAAGTGTTGAGCTAAGAATGGATCAAATTCTGCAATTAATTCTAAGCAGCCCAGGAAATTTCCATTCTGAACTGATCCAATTGTTTCATCATCACCATACATTGGCAACCCACGAACTGAGAGATACTTAACTGTTGCAACAACTCTATGCAAAACATCTTGCCAGTACTTGGATTCATTCCGATACTGCACAACTATCTTACAGTCAATGCGTGCAGAAGCATTCATGCGTGATGAATAGTCACATACTGCTTGCCTGTGTATGTGTGAATTTTCATGCTCTGTAAGACGTTCACTTGCATGCTTCCAGTCAGAAAAACCTGTGGATCCTAATGCTGTAGTGCTCCTAGCATACAATTTGCATATCCAGCAGAATAGTAAACAAGTTGATGGGGATAAAAGAAGCCAGTCGCGTTTTACCTTCTCATTATTTTTTTTTATTCTGAAAAAATCACCTTCTGTTAGAAAACGTTTTTTACCACATATATCCTTCCCTGTGAATGCCAGCAACTTCAAATCTTGGACTGGTGGATCGCTCAAAAAGCATTCGCGCATTTCTTCTGTAATTTCTCCCCATAAGGCAGGATCCACTGCATTCATTGTGGAACTTGTGCTCTCTTCATTAGATGAATTCAAAAGATTTCCCAAATTAGGAGCATCTGTGATGTTAGATGATTCTGAAGTCAGATTACTGGCTTCCAAAGACAAATTACGCTCAAGAGACTCACCAGTAGTAAAATTAGATGAATTTGTAGAACGTTTGGGACCAAGTGAAATATCCAATTTTTTAATGGCAAAACGTTCAATGCTACCATGCTGCAGGTCATCATCCTTCAGTTTCAATTGTTTGGCTTTCCGTTTAGCGCTGCCTGATAAGTATGTACGTTTTGACATAATTTAACTGTTAAATAATTCAACTTAAATATATTGTTGCAACTAACTAAATTTGATTATATATAAATTTAACTAATATTTAACATTCCATCAGACTACAAGAAACGCAACGCAAAATACAACCAAGCCTTCGTGGTTACAGTTACGACAACGACAAGCCATGTGCAGGAAGTTGAATTATCAGTTGGCCGACCCGGTGGCGCAGTGGTCTAAGGCGCTGGCCTATGATCATTCGTCCGTAAGGGGTCCGGGTTCGAATCCCGGTCAGGCATGGATGTTGTGTTTGTCTTACGGCACTGGCTCTCTCCCTTCCCTGGAACCAGTGACCCTAAATTAGGGACGGGCGACTGCTTATAGCCCATTGAGTTGCTCACGGTGGTCGTTAAACCTCCAATCAAAAAAAAAAAAAAAAAAAATTATCAGTTGAGTTTAGGTGCGTTCGGAAACGCAAGAAAAGGCATGGGACTCAATGGAAGCGATCCTCCTTCTCAATGGCCACCTGAAGGCTATTAAACCACTGAAACTCATTAATGGCCACGTGTTTACGTGAAATTCGAAACTCAAACTCACTGTGTGTAAGTACCACATCTATAAACACATGACTCACGAGCATGCAAAAGTAAAAATAATAAATTTTGAATATACACACATAAAATTCCCATTAACTAAGTACACATTTAATTTAAATTTGGGGGCCCCCAAAATCGGGGGCCCTGGGCACGTGCCCCGTGTGCCCTCCTGTAAATCAGGGCCTGTTTCCATCCGAATGTGCAGTACCGAATATATTCTACCCAGACCAGGCACGACGCTACGAGGTTGCTGGGGTGGACTTTAGCTTACCCAACTGTTCTGTGAGCCTCCCCCCCCTCCTCAATATGTAAGCAGTTTTTTTTTTTTTTTGTTTTTTTGATTGGAGGTTTAACGACCACCGTGAGCAACTCAATGGGCTATAAGCAGTCACCCGTCCCTAATTTAGGGTCACTGGTTCCAGGGAAGGGAGAGAGCCAGTGCCGTAAGACAAACACAACATCCATGCCTGACCGGGATTCGAACCCGGACCCCTTACGGACGAACGATCAGAGGCCAGTAAGCAGTTGGAACATTTGGCAGGTGCAACCATCTAAGATTCTAGGGAACTTGGATAAATTACAGGGCCGGACCTAGGGGGGAGGGGGGCAGCTGCCCGGGCGTTACGGCAACACGCGTCATAACTTTAATCAGGAGACGTTTTAGCAATGTTAAATCGTCGAATGCAATAAAAAAAGAAAGCCGAAATTCATCATCATCATGCAAAAATAAGCTTCTACATCTAAATCCTCGTAAAGAAACTACCAAGTCGATAAAAAATTGAGTCTGGATTATAGATTATACAGCAGGAACTTCAAGAAACGAGTTGTTACCCTCAGGAAACGAGAGGGGAGAAGGAGCTGGTCGCACGAAAATGTGCGCACGTTAACTACAGCTTGACCTTCAAAAACACCAGGAAATTTCCTAAACCTGATATCACTTTTATCAAAGCACAACTCTACGTTAAAAAATACATTGGAAAATTTGAAAAAGGGGCAAGTGTGTTACTTGTCCACTACCATTCAAAATGAAATCATAGAACTCATGGCCAAAAAAGTATACGTGAAGTAATAGATCTGCGAAATACTTCACTATTATGTTTGACGCCACACGTGATGCATCTCACTGTAAGCAGATGAGTAAGGTCATTCGGTACGTAAAAAGTAAATTTCCCAAACCTGATATCCCTTTTATCAAAGCACAACTCTACGTTACAAAATACATTGAAAATTTTGAAAAAGGGGCAAGTGAGTTACTTGTCCATTACCATTCAAAATGAAATCATAGAACTCATGGCCGAAAAAGTACGTGAAGTAATAGTAAAAGAGATATTATCCGCGAAATACTTCACTATTATGTTTGACGCCACACGTGATGTATATATCATCATCATCATCATCATTGTCAACCATTATCAATCCACTACTGGACGAAGGTCTCCCCAAGTTTCCTCCACAACTGTCTGTTTTGTGCCAGTCTCCTCCATGTCACTCCCGCATACTTTCGAATTTCATCCACCCATCTTCCATGTGGTCTTCTTCTGGGTTAAACTAAAATGAATTCTTTGTTAAATTTAGTGTTTGTACTGATGAGAAATGGAAGGAGTCCTCTGAACGAAGCAAAAAACCGGGGGAAAAACGACCTAAGTAAGCTAAAATTGCGAAGAAGTAGAAACTTGCCATAGTGATTCGTATTCATTATTCCCATACTACATACATTGAATAAATACTACGTAGTGTTCATTTGAAAACTTTTTTACTGGGATATCATTATCAGCGTTGGGTAAAACGCACATGAGCGGTATTTTTGCCAAAATTTCTGAAAAACAGTTTAAAATTCGCCCCTCCCCCGATCATGCTTAGTCCCCCTAATAGCCCACCCAGTTATAAGCGGCTGGCATTGCCACTACTTTAACGAGGAAGATTTTGAATATAATGACACTATGAATCGAAGGCAGTA
This sequence comes from Macrothele yani, assembly GCA_039090855.1. NCBI lineage: Eukaryota > Metazoa > Arthropoda > Arachnida > Araneae > Macrothelidae > Macrothele > Macrothele yani. The sequence goes on from CM077011.1 coordinate 36,629,972, forward strand.
AAAATCTAGTAGTGTTCCTTCGACTTTTAATTTCCAAAAAAAAAAAAAAAAAAGGGGTAGAAGGAAAAAAACTTCATAATTGGATCGGTAAGTTGCAAATTAAGTTCTACGTTCTTTTCCTAAAAAAGGAAACTTACCTTTAATTTTTATTTTATTTAATGTTACGCATTCATTTTATTTTTAAGTAGATTGCCAGCCTACGACAGTTAGAAGTTTTTAGTTGTCGCTGTTTATTTAGCCCCAGTTTATCTCCATATTACGTATTTGTCTGTGCATCTAAACATTTTGTTTTTGCAAAAAGAAAATTCGAGGTTTATGTTTCAGATGTTTCGCCAACGTCTGACAATAAGAACGTGAAATTTAATATACCGTGTCTGAGAAATGCTTCATAAAAAATTTCACCATGACTAATGGCGATGTTGTCCAGTATCATTTAAAATAAACATCAAACCAAAATTGTCTTGGTATATTTTTGCAACCTTGATTAGTTTTTCTAAAAAATTAATTTCATCTTCTTCACCCTGTAGCTCTATTAATTCGTTGGCATACTCCAAGTCGTTAAAATTTTTAAAATTGGCCGACAGTAAGGGGTAAGGTAATAGCGCCAACATTGAATCAGCAGCCATGTTGGTCCGCAGAAATCCACTTCCGATGTCACATGCAAGGGGGTAGCCACGGCCTTCCCCTCTTGTACCCGTGTCTGGATCGTAATTTGTCTTCATTATTACATCCCGCTTGTACTCCATAGAATAAACATATTTCTCTAGCACAAAAACACTTCAATGTGGTACATACTTTCCCGAAAATAAAAAAAGTAAAAATGAAATTTTAACTGTGAGAATATAAAAAAAATAAAATAAATGTTGTTGTACGTTTCGGAATATACATATTTCAAAAGCTAAACTAATTTACTCAAGACTTCCGCTCAATATATATCCGAAACGTGTCGTCTTAAAAATTATAAAAAATTGGGAACAAAGAAAACAGAAAATGAATTAAACGGAAAATGAATTAAACGGCTACGCATTCGGCTGATTTTTCATTTATTACTATGCTATTATAATAACTAATTATAATAGCATAGTAATAACTGACGGCATAATAACAAGTTCGCCTCTAGTAATTGTAGTTGAATATTGAGAGCCTATTTCGCTCTAAAGCCCAATTTTTATATGTGTGTGTGTGTGCTATCAAGAAACTGGAATTCTAAATTCGCCTTAATACGATTAAAACGTGCGTGTATTAAGAAAATAAGTTTTTGTTTTCATTTTCCACCTTAAATTTTTTGGGTTCTTTATTTTGAGATCTGGACACCACCTTCAACAGAATCGTTTCTTTTTCGGCCCATTTTTCTCCTCTCAAACGGATTTTGCGTGTATTCTTCAGTAGTAAGAAAACTGATCCGTTTTGCGATTTTACGTTGAGAAAAACGGAGTAAAATTTGAATAAGAACCCACTAAGACATTTGTAATTTTCATGTAAAATGTCTGAAACAACGAAAAAACTATTTATTCCACACAAGAAATGACGACTGAGAGCCGAATATAACGATTCCAAAATTTTGAACTAAAAGCAACAAAAAAATAAAACTTCCCCAGGTGAGGCTCGAACTCACAACCCCGGCATAACTCACAAGTACTGTCTTATAAGTACCGTGCGCTAACCAATTGCGCCACTGGGGAACGTGAGAAGGGCTTTCAAATACCAGTTATGAAAGCATTTATTATTCATTTGATCTATGATATGCATTAAATATTTTTGTGAAATATAAGGGAAGACATTATTTATTTCTGAACGATAAAGATTTCAACCTTCGTATCCCCTCCCTATTCCCCAAGCATATCATACAAAGGACAATATAGAATTCTTCGCAGCTGCTGTGATGATCATTCGCTCAATTCCTGTTACCGGCATGTCGCAGCATTTTGGCTCAGCTTTATTTTTCATTGACTTTTTTCCCCGTTCTAATTGTTGTAATACCCAAAACCCAAAACCATTATGTTGTGGGCTCCCGGGTTAAATATCCTTGTTCTGCTTTGTCCACATTACCGCGTCTGTGAATTTCATCTCGATTTCAAGACATCGTGGAGTCTTTGGGAATATAAGAAAATGTTTTATGAGCAGTTAAAGACAAAACAAAGACATTTTTTCATATCAATATCAAACAAAATAAGAAAATTTTACAATCACAGCAGGGGCGGATTGGCGGTCGCTAAAGGGCCCGGGAAATTTTTTGCAAATGGATCCGTTCAGTTGTAGTTCTGCGGTGCATATCACAATTGAAAATCACTTTTTTTATTTAAGAAGCAAAACAAAAAGTACAGTTACTCTAGAAACAGTGATAACCTTGAAAAGCAGAAAGAACTTGCGATGTTCTTTCAAAATGTAGTTGCCCGTAGCCAGACAAGCAAGTTGGGAGGGGCGGCTGATGATTGAGATCGGGCGAAGGACATAAAGTGGTCGGGCAAAAGATGTGAAAGTGGTCGGGCACTATAAAATTCTGTGAGTTGCTAGGACGGGCAAAAGGAAACACAGGTCGGGCTCAGCCTGGCCTGGCCCTCCCCTGGCTACGGCCCTGCCCTAGTTACTTGCGTCCATTAGTGGCAGAAATTTGGGTTACAAAAATCACAAATCGCGCACAAAATGCTCCTCATAGCGGAAGATACCGGTAGCAAAAGAAATTTTTCAAATTGAACAATAAGATGACATATGGATGAAATGTTTACGCCGTCGAGCGGCAAAACTACGCGTTATTTGGAGAAGGAAAAGCGTGCAAAATGTTCTTCATAGTGAATGGTACCCTATCAGAAACGATTTTTTCCAAGGGATTTTTAAAATCGGAGATACTCTTTCAAATAAAAATATACACAGACGCCCCTTAGAGACAAAGCCATAGACTATGAAAAAGTTGAAAATAAGCGCAAATATTCTTCATAGCGGGCGCTATTCGGCGGAAAAAGGATTTTTCAGGTACGACATCTAGAAGCAGAGATAGCAAGGAAGAAATTATTGCATACTTATATTCCTCCTAGCGGGAAAAGTGTGCATTTTTTTAAGTGGATAACAGCCGTTGTGTTCACCATAGCGAATAGTATACAGTGCAAAAAAACGCTTTTCCGATAGGATTTTTAGAAGTGAAATGCTGTTTCAGTAGAAATACGCACCAACGCCACCTGGCGTCAGAACTGGAAAATACAAGGGTCTATGCAAAACGCCTCGTGAAGTGTATTATATTCGACGTTAAAGGAATTTTTAGAAGCACAGGTATCAAGAAAAATGGGATAGATGTTTGCTCCCTCTAGCGGATAAATTGTGCATTATGTGGGCAGGAAGTGCACAAAAATGCTTTTGTGATGAGTGCTACTATCTGCCCGAAAAGGAATGTTTTCCAATAGGTTTCGCAAGTGCGCGGATACGGCTGCAAATATGTTGTACATAAATATGCACTTACAACCTCTAGTGGCAAAATTATGCATTAAGAAAAATTTAAAATTGTGTCAAAATATTTCGTCCTATGAACGCTATCCAACAAAGAAAGAATTTTTCAAATCGGAAAGTCACAAGCAGAGATATCTAGAAAAATAATATATACGTTTTCGCCATTTAGTGGAAAAATCGCGCATTATTTTGAGAAAGAAATATGTGCCAAATATTTCCCTCTTCAGTGGTATCTCACGGAGCAGAATTTTGCTTCAATCGATTTATAAGAAGCACAGATACTGCTGCAGATATATGAGGAAACGAAATATGCCCTTACAGCCTTGTGGCCAAATTTTGCGTTACAAAAAGTTAAGAATTTATTCAAAACATTTTTCGCTACGAACTCTGTCCGACACAAGAAGAATTTTTGAAATCGCTTTTTTAGAAGCAGAAATTTCAATGCAGATTTAATATAGATTTTATACGGAGAAATTTTAATACAAATTTACGACCCTTGGTTGGAAAGTTGTACGTTCTTAAAGAAACTGTACGCAAACTGGCCTATTTTGAGAATTTTATCGAAGGAAAGCAATAGTTGTTTCAACAGGATTGTTAGAAGCAACAATTTTATATATAAAACACAAAACGTCTGTTTGTCTGAAGTGGCAAAAACTCTCGAACGCCAAACTGTGGCATCGTGAAATTTGCATAGCTTATTAATACTGGAATTTCTAGGTCAACGCAACTATTTTAAGATCTCTACGTTGTTCCGTTTGCGAGTTGTGAATTAATTAATAAGCTAACCAATAAAGTCAGCGTCGTTTGCTACGTCATCATCGTTATCCTGTTCCAAATCTGAAAGCACGTGACTGCATTCATTGCTGCGGCACATCCACAGGTATTTCTATTCTTTGAGAACTGTGCATAAAATATGCAAAAACAAACTTTGCGAAATCTTAACGAAACGGGCTGAATTTTTTATCAGCACCATGAATTGGTAATAAGAGGAGTCCCTCAAAATTTCACCGGAATCCGTTCAAATTTTTTTAAATAGGCATGGAATTTTTAATTCATCGGTAAACAGAAATATATACGCAGAAATGGTAAATAAAATTTTGACGGCTAATTTAAAAAGTTATTTACCGATTCAGGCGAAATTTGGAGGTCATGTTTATATTAACGATTTATAGTGTTCATTAAAATTTCAGCCAGTTTTTAACTTTTTTATCCCAGAGATTCGCCCCTCAAAGACTTCTGAAACTGAAAGCACGTGGGGCATTTGATCGTCGATAACAAATTGTTAACGAATTTTGTTCAGTCAGTGTTCTAATGCTGTGTCTCCTGGACGTGTGTTAAATAATTCGTAACGCTTTTGGTCCGTTTGATTCTACAGATTCCATGCATTTTGTACCGGGCAAAGCCGGGTAGTAAAGCTAGTATTCAATAAAATATAGTTTGAATTCCATTGCATCTGCTTTACACCCCGAACGGCAAAGTTATGCATCGACAAAAATCAGAAAGGGATAGATCATCGTTCTCACAGTCTAGGCTTCCCAATGCAGACAGAATTTTTCAAATCGACTAAAAGGTACATACACTATATTATCAAAAGTATTCGGACATCACAGTATTTTGGAACAAATGGCTTTATTATCGCAATTAGTAGTTAGCCGGTTCATCTTTTGCTTGAAAGACAACGGCAACACGTCGTGGCATACTATCAACCAATTTCCGGCACAGGCGTCGGAACCGCGGGGGCAGAGGGAGCAGTTGCCCCCGCACGCAAATGAGTGTGGAGGGCAAAACATCCCATTTGCCCCCTCAGTTTTCTTTCTTTCCGAATTACGTATGTTCGTGATTGGAAATCGCAAACATTCGGGTTTTTTTAAGTTCATTTTGATAAAAACTGAGTATTGCTCTTTATTTTTTTCCATGAACTACATCTAGAAATCTGATTTTTTTAATGCAGCTCCTAAAACCCCAAGAAATGTTACCCCATTAGACAGTCCAGTGGGCTGATTCCCATTTGAAAATGCAATTCCTGAGACCCCAAGAAATGCTAGCTAGCCCCATTAAACAGTCCAGTGGGCTGATTCCTGTTTGAAGACCAGCAACGTTTTGTGTCTCATTAAGTGAAAAAAATTAGCCTTCCTCCAAAAAAATAAGTAAAACTAAATAGGGAAATGGAAGCAATGTGATATATAAGATATAGATTCCTTCAATGTTTAATTATAGTGTCTACGCCTACAATTCCTGCGGAATTAGTACCAATCCGAAAGTATCGAAGTCTATAGTTCAAGGCCGTTTATGTGTATAGTAGTTTACATTGAGAAACTATATGGATATGAAAATGTTTTTTTTTTTTTAAAGATGAATGTTTAATCGAAAAGCAAATTTTTTCCAGCAAATTTTTGTAATGAAGTTAGCACGTCTTCTTTTACAGTAGCACGGTAAATTTTATGAAATGACAAAACACTTTTTTCTCCAACATCTTGCCCCCGCTGTCAAAAAACAGTTCCGACGCCATTGATTTCCGGTATGTCTCAACAGGAATTATCCGCCATTCGTCCTGGGAAGCTTCTTCCAGAGTGGAGAGCGAAGACGGTCGTTGGGGTCGATTTCGTATCCGTCGCTCCAGTTCATCCCAGAAGTGTTCTATGGGATTAAGATTAGGACTCTGAGCAGGCCAGTCTAACAATTCCACCTCATTTTCAAGAAACAGTCTTGCACACGTCATGCAGTGTGGTAGGGAGCTCGACCGTGTTGGAAGAGACGACGATCATTTCCGTAATACTGTCACATTGTTGGTAGAGCAGAATTATCTAGAATGTCGAGGTACACTTCAGAGTTCATGGTTTGTGGTATAATAACCAACGGCTCTAATCACTTCCACGAAAAACAACTCCATACTATGATGGAGCATCCGCGGAACTTAACAGTTGTGAAACAACGCAATTCAACCAAAATCATTCACCGGGCTGTTGCCAAATCCAAACTCGTCGATCAGATTGGAAGAGTGAAAATCGTTACTCATAACTCCAAAGAACAGCTTTCCGGTCGTCCACAGTCCAGGAACGACGGGAGATACAACTCTAAACGACCCTTCGCATTCATGGTGATGATGTGTGCCTTGTGTGCCTTGTGTGCCGCTGTTCTACCATAACAACCAACACTGTGCAACTCTCTGCGGATAGTTATGGTACTAATCGAGCCATTCCAAGCATTTCCTACTTCAGCAGCAATGGAAACGGTAGAGGAAGAATGGGATTTCTTAACATTTCTTACCATGGTTCTTCTGTCATGTTCCATCAGTTTGAGCGGCCTTCCTGAACAGTTTTTTTCCTTTTTTTTCCTGCATTTGCACCGTCTTGCTTCCATCTCTTCTCGACATCACTTACAGTCGATTTTGGTGTATTTAATTTAGCTGCGATGTTCCTCACAGAAAAGTTACTCAAATGGCATTCTATGACCAGCACACACTGGAACTCGGAAAATTCAGTTCCACGCGGCATGTCTGCTTCAAAGTTGCTGATAATACGACAGAACGTCTCAGCTTTATATGCGCCACTCACAACTTAGCTTGCTACGCAACCGTTTTTGTACTTATGCAAATACTTGGTAGTTTCCGAATACTTTTCATTATAAAGTGTAGTTATGGCGATTACAAACCGATGAATGGGAAGAAAACAGATTATGGCACTGAGAAAAGAAGATGGTTCTGTAACAAGAAATAGAGGCGAAATTTTGACAAGAGTGAAAGATTTCTACTGCAAATTATATGAAAGGGATGATACGTGTACTCCAGACATCATGAAAGATACCAGTACCAGAGTTCTTCCAGTCCTCCCAGCAGAAGTTGCACATGCAATCAAGAACATGAAGCGGGGAAAAGCTCCAGGAGAAGATGGAATTACTGTAGACATAATTTTTTTTTTTTTTTTTTGGTTGGAGGTTTAACGACCACCGTGAGCAACTCAATGGGCTATAAGCAGTCGCCCGTCCCTAATTTAGGGTCACTGGTTCCAGGGAAGGGAGAGAACCAGTGTCGTAAGACAAACACAACATCCATGCCTCACCGGGATTCGAACCCAGACCCCTTTTGGACGAATGATCAGAGGCCATCGCTTAGACCACTGCGCCACCGGGGTGGCACTGTAGACCTCATACAAGAAGCAAGTGGAGAAATCGAAGCAGTACACGCCCAAATTTTCACTCGATGCCTTAATGAAGGGAAGATTCTTGAGGATTGGAACAACGATACAATGATCCTGCTACATAAAAAAGGTGACATTGAGGATCTGAGGAACTACAGACCTATCAGCCTCTTATCAGCGGTTTATAAAATCTTCACTAGAGTTCTTTCACATCGTTTGAAGGTAACACTGGACATGGCTCAACCGAGAGAACAAGCTGGATTCAGGAATGGCTACAGCACAATAGATCATATCCACGTACTGAGAGAACTAATTGAAAGAGCGAGGGAATATGAACTTCCATTGTGCATGGCTTTTATCGATTATGAAAAAGCCTTTGATTCGGTGAAACCATCAGCAGTTACAATGGCTCTGAAATCCTGCGGTATTGAAGATGCGTACATTAATATTATAAATAACATCCATGAAAATGCAAGTGCAAAGATTCGGCTGTTTGAAAATACAGCACACATAAAAATTGGAAAGGGAGTGAGACAAGGTGACACCATATCTCCAATGCGATTTAATGCCACATTGGAAAACATCTTTCAATCATTGAACTGGGAAAACAAAGAGATAAAGATTAATGGAGACTATCTAATCCACCTTCGTTTTGCTGGTGACGTAGTCATTTTTGCAACTACCCCATCAGAGCTGCAAAGTATGATCCAGGAACTTGCAGACAAGAGTAAAGAAGTGGGATTAAAAATGAACTTTCAGAAGACAAAAGTGATGCTCAATGCTTTTACAAGAAATGAAGATTTATCGATGGATGGAGAAAAGCTGGAGATAACAGACACGTACGTTTATCTTGGACAGCAGATATCAAGTGAGGGTCACATTGATGAAGAAATTAATCGGCGTACAAAACTTGCCTGGAGAGCTTTTGGAAGAAACAGCATAATTTTCAAGAGCGATATGCCATTATGTCTTAAAAGAAAAGTGTTTGATCAATGCATCCTTCCAGTGCTTACGTATGGTGCAGAGACGTGAACCTTAACTAAAAGAGACATACAAAGGCTGCAGACAACTCAAAGTAGCATGGAGAGGTGCATGCTTGGTGTAACCAGGAGAGATAAGAAGAGGAACTCGTGGATCCGAAAAATGACATGAGTAGAAGACATCATGATCAGAGTTAAATCCCTGATATGGCAATGGGCTGGACATATTGCCAGAAGGACAGATCATCGATGGACAGCCGAAATTTTGGATTGGATTCCAAGGGACAGGAAAAGACCCAGAAGAAGACCACATGGGAGATGGGTGGATAAAATTCGAAAGTATGCGGGAGTGACATGGAGGAGACTGGCACAAGACAGACCGTTGTGGAGGAAACTTGGGGAGACCTTCGTCCAGCAGTGGATTGATAATGGATGATAATGATGATGACACACACACACACAACATAGTAACATTGTAAGCGCTTCGTTTTTTTTTTTTTTTTTTTTTTTTTTTTTACATACTGAAAATTGCTAAAATAAAAAAATCGAATGCAGAGCGTGTTCAAACACAAACACGCGCGTGTTTATAAATGTATGTAGCTACCTGTAATATATACTCACGAACAATGAATTTGCGCACCTAGAAGAAAACATGCTACAACCGCGAAACTTTGCAAATAGCTAGAGTGCGTACTAGTATGCAAATGATTCACGTTTGGTGCGACATACACCCTGTGGTGGCGCTGCAAGCACGAACCGGCAGCCTTATAAACCGGTGTGTAGTCGATACCCCATGAAAGCGAAAAGCACCGGCCGACGCAAGCAAGGGTACAGAGTGACAAGAAAGCCGGGTAGACGCCAGAGACGTCGATTTACGCAACTTACGGACTTTGAGAGAGGTCTGATCATCAGGCTGAAAGCCACAGGGTGGGCGGCGCGCCGTAAAGCCCGCCACGTGGATCGTTCTGATCATATCGGCCGCGGGTGGCCTAGTGGGCAACGTTCCTGACTGCCACGGAAAGGACCTCAGTTTCGATCTCAGGCAGGTACGAACGCTCGATCCACTAAATACCCGCCGTGCGTCGGATGGGCACGTTAAGCCGTCGGAACCCGCGGTACTGGCCCCCCGGTAATAAATAAGGGCGTCTTCCTCCATCTTTCTACTTCGCTTTCGTGTCACTTTCCTATCGGGCACTCTAGCCCAAATCTCCTAGCTTCCCATTTCTAAGGGTTGTTTAAGACCTGGGGTCAGACACTTCCTTCCCAAAATCCTCTACAAATGATCATGATAATGTTTTTACCATACCTTCCGACTGTGTTGGGAGTACTGGACACGTGACGGCACTGCCACACGGCGGAGTGGCTCCGTACGGACCAGGAGGACCACCGGTAAAGAGGATCGACGGATCGTGCGCCAGGCTCGAACGTATCCCACGGGGACACGGTCAACTTTACAGTCAGATGTAGCGGCTCCTGTGTACCTACGAATCATTTCCCGACGCCTCGTGGAAGCGAATCTGCGATCCCAACGCCCCTTACGTGTGCTGCCATTAACACCGCAACATCGCCGGCTCCGTGTGCAGTAATAGCAGGCCAGAGCGACGTGGAACGCCACAGACTGGCGACGTGTAGTGTTTAGCGATGAGTGCCGCTTCGTTTTGGGGACAGATGATCATCGTGTCCGGGTGTGGAAGTCCCGGGGTCAACGGCACAATCCCAACCTCTCTATCGAGCGCCACACTTCCCCCACGGCAGGCATTATGGTCTGGGGAGCCATAGACTACGATAGCCGATCAGCTGTAGTAGTGGTACGTGGATCATTGACGGGCCAGCGGTATGTACATGAGATTCTACGGCCTCATGCGCTCCCATTCCTGGCCGGGATACCAGGTGTGCTATACCAGCAGGATGATGCCTGCCCGCACGTAGCTCGGGTTAGCCAGGACTGCCTACGTCATGTCCACACACATCTATGGCCTGCCCGCTCCCCGGACATGTCCCCTATCAAACATGTGTGGGAGCAGTCGAAACACCAGCTGTCGCCGTGCCGCAATATCCGGGATTTGGAGCACGCCGTCCAACACGTGTGGACCAGTCTGCCGCAGAACAACATCAGGCGTCTGTTCGCCACTATGCCGGTCCGTATTGCATAATGTATCGCCGCACAAGGCGGTGCGACGCGCTATTGAAAATGACCGGACTGCGTGCCACAGACCCCTCTGAAATTGTCTTGCAGATCTTGTTTTTGCCATCATGTGTATCATTCATATGTATCATTACATCCGTAAAATTTCAGTTTAATCCTATGCTTTCTTGGTGCGCAAATTTTATTGTCCGTGTGTGTATATCCAGGGCCAGCTGGACCATAGGGACATCCTGGGCAGTCTCCCCGGGCCTCGGTGTTTCACAGGCCCTAGCAATTTAGGAAATGAAAACAAAATAATTTTGGGTAGAGTTTTTTGTTATATATATATATTAAGTTTTGGGGCGCGAGGCTCTTAAAAAATATTTTTTATGATTTTTTTAGTTTCCAATCCCCCTCACTTTCAAATAGGTTTCCGCCCTTCGTTGTACAGACGCTGAGATTTGCCGATGTGAAATGAATATTATAACCACCTTAAACATTTCGTCATTCATGAAATAGCAAATTAAATTTCATCATTTTGTGGTTCCCTACTTTTATATGTTGGACAATTTGGTGTAAACCATATACTAAAATTAAAAAAAAAAGTAAAAACAGCAATATCAAACTTGTTTTTGTTCTATATATCGAGGCTATATGTTCAGTGACTTTTAAAACAGCACTGGAATAAAAAAAAAAAATCATATATGCGTGCATGTAAAAGTTAGAAACGCCACTAATTTGTCACACCACCTTGCATCAAAATTCAAACACTAAAGCATTTATCAGGGGGGAAAATTACTTAAGCGACTTACTTTAGAGGGATAGGCCTATGCTCTAACTAAACATATTCGCTACGCAGACTTGTTAAAGTCATATTTTTATCATATTGTGAGGAAATTTTTATTAATACAAGTATCATAATGCAAACTCCCTCCCCGAAAAGAAAATCGTAGATTTTGACACTTTTTACGCCCCTCTCCCCTCCTCCTCTTTCTCTCCGAAATTTTAATTCACATTAAGGTCTTTTTCATAATCTTAAAGCAAATACTTTGAAATAATCACTTTTTTTATGATAGTTTTCGCGTGTGTTCTTTACGGACAATATTTTTTTCATGTAATGACTTTACAAATATGAGATGTATTTTCAAGGGCCCCACACTGAACTTTTGCTGAGGACCCTGCTATGAAATTGCGCCCTGGGCTCGGCAAAATTTCCATCCGGTCCTGTACATATCTACATTTGATAAAAATATGTTGTCCCTTCAAGGCCCCCACACTGAACTTTTGCTGAGGACCCTGCTATGAAATTGCGCCCTGGGCTCGGCAAAATTTCCATCCGGTCCTGTACATATCTACATTTGATAAAAATATGTTGTCCCTTCAAGGCCCACCGAAGAAACAAAGAAAAGCAACTTAACTTTTATTTTTCTTCGTGAAACTGTTCCATACACAAATTCAACTTTTTTTCTCTGTTTGAACAATTCGAATTTTGATTTTCTTCACCTCTGATTTGGAAATACAGAATCACAGAATTAAGGTGCTACGAATTCAGGTCCCCTGAAATTTATTATTTTGCATCCCATACCAGACAGGGAGGTTACTTAAATTTTTTTCAAAGAACGACTGTTAAAAAAGGCTTTTTTCTTTCTGCAAGCAATCATTTCTTAAAGAACCCATTTGAAATTCGAAAATGTTTGTCCTTTTAGGATATATACGCTCGCTTAGCGGTGTGTTTGTACAATGGCGAAGAAAATCAAAGGTTTGGATTTTTTTTTTAAACTTAAGCAGAAAAAAAATTTCCCAATTGAACTTTTTCAAATGATCAGTTTAATTTTTTTTTTTCATATTCCACCACCTGTATAAGAATTCAAAAGGACATTTATGTGCACTAAAATAAATGATCCCGCAGAACCTCACATACGGCAGCCCCGGTGGTGCAATGGTCTAAGCGGTGGGTCCGGGTTCGAATCCTGGTGAGGCATGGATATTGTATTTGTCTTACGGCACTGGCTCTCTCCCTTCCTTGGAGCCAGTGGCCTTAAATTAGAGACGGGCGACTGCTTATAGCCCAGTAAGTTGCTCACGGTGGTCGTCAAACCCCAAATTAAAAAAAAAAAAAAAATCTCGTACGCGAGAGAAACTTTCGCATTAGCTGAAACAGTCTTTTAATGTTTCTCGTTCCTTTACTTGATTGCAGAGCAGAATTTCCGAAACAATAAGAAATCCAAATTTTTAAATAGTAACAGAGTTTCGGAATCAATAAGAAATACCGTTTTGTTTTTAATTTATCATCTTTTCGAAATACCTTCGTCATCTCTCATAAGAAATATCACTTTTTTATTTTTTTTTATTCATCATCTCTCTCTTGCGTTTCCTTGCAACAAAATATTGGCAAGTATCAACCTGCAGTACTGTAGATTAAATAGCTGCAGCCTGAAAATAAGCTTAACAAGCGCGAACTTTCGGAACGCACCTAGGAAAGAATGACGTAAACAAACATTTTTCGTTCGTGTGCGTGTTACGAATGGCAACGTAGGAGCAACGTTACCGTCTGCGCAGAAAATCAGCAAGCCCAGACCAGGCCAGTAGCATCTGCTTGTTCCAAAGTAAGTGAAGTTTCTTCTTTTTTCCTCCTCAGAATCTGTAATTTTTCGTGCTAGTGGGATAACATTTTTAAGTAATCGGTTTGGTTTTCGTATATTACTTTACGCGATATCTGAAATTTAGTTTAACGCAATTGTTACTGGAATTTCTGACCATCAAGTTGTTGCTCAATAGTGTGTCTGCTATACCAAATTCTCAATGAGATGTCAACTTTGAAATACAGTAACTTATACGATAGACTGAATTTATAAAATTATCTCATGAGGTATACATAATTTTTGGTGAATGCAGAATTCAGTTTGGCGTTTCTAAAAGTCATTTCTGCGCAGATGCGTTTCTGGAGTTTGTGTTCTTCAATGTTCAAAATCCTGCAATGCTTGGCTGCTCTGTGGTTATCAGAAAATCCTTTGGCTACGTAAATGTCTTCCACTTAAAAGTCTGTGCAGATCCAGCGTCTACTAAAGTATTTTCATGGTGGTAAAAATCTGATAGATTTTGTTGTAGAGCTGTTCGTATTTCAGTCGGACTTCTGGGTCTATAAGAGCGCATCTGCGTAGTTCGTTGCTTTTGTGACAGTCTAGAAAAAAATGGAGGAACATTTTGTTCTGGTAACTTGTTCTCGAGGAACAAAAGTAAGTAAAATTAAGGTACTAAAATATAGTTTTGCTTTCAACATAAACTTTATTAAAATGGTGTTGGTTATGGGTTAAAAAAAGAAATAGATTGTTTTCATAATAAGTTTTCGATTATTTTTACACATATATATGTGCTGCATGTTTCGAAAAGTGCAAAACAAAGGTTGATCACACAGATTTAGAAATTCGGCTATTGATTAGAAAGCGGTCACTGAACATCACGACGGTTTTCGTAATTACATGTGCAAATTCGTTATGCTCTTTAACACACTATCTCATCCGACCCCCCCCCCAAAAAAAAAAAATGTTGCCTGTGTACAAGAATCTAAACTCTAAACATTCCTTTTTTTTTTTTTTAATTTTATAGAAATGATTTAAAAGTAAATTCTGTATTTTCGAAACAAGATTAAACTAGAAACAGCTGCGCACACTTCGTTTTCCGAAGAAATTTTTTTATTTCTCTCCTGTTCTTTTTTTTGTCCTTCGATCCCAACATTACAAGAACGCTTGAAAAACCTACAGAAAGGCCTTTTTTTTTCTTTTATTATTATAAGATTGCTCCTAAAAGCATGAAACTGTTGTTTGGAATTTAGGTTTACTAAAAGATGAAGAGTGAAAAGGTTGCCTGAACAAAGACACGGGCTACTGTTTCGTTTGCTTCTGCTGGTTTGCTTTGGATTCGAAAGAACTGTTATCGTTGTTCCGTACGTTCAGGGACGAATTTACAGGGAAGCTCACGAACCACAGGCCCTGTGATGCTGCAGAAGGCCTCCAAATAGCTTTTTTTTTTTTAATATTTATTTTTAACCGTCTACTGAAATATTTTCTTTGAAAAAATATAAACTATTTTCTTTCTCAAAACAAGAAAAGCCACATAGAGTGGAAGATAAGTTCGCTGTTCTGGGTTTTGAGAGCATTATTCAGCCCGAACTCGAAGTATGTAATCTACAGGTGCCGCCCCGGTGGCACAGTAGTCTAAGCGATGGCATGTGATCATTCGTTCGAAAGAGGTCCGGGTTCGAATCCCGGTGAGGCATGGATGTTGTGTTTGTCTTACGGCATTGGCTCTCTCCCTTCCCTAAGACCAGTGACCCTAAATTAGGGACGGGCGACTGCTTATAGCCCATTGAGTTGCTCACGGTGGTCGTTAAACCTTCAATCCAAAAAAAAAAAAAAAAAAAAAATCTGCTGGTTGTAACGTATACTCTAGATTTAGTTTCCTTTTGATTTTACTATCTCTTTACTTTATTTTCCTATGCAAATTATCTTCTCACTTAACGAGATGTTATTTCTCCCGCTGAATGATATGTGGCAATGAGTGTAAGTCATGACGTGGTGGTATGCAGTATAAATAGGCGCGCTCAATGATACCAAGAGAGCTTCGTTTTATGTGCCGAAGCTTTGTTTTATGTGATTAGGTTCTTCTTCATTATTGTGATGCTATTCTACGAAAGTTCGGATATTCAGTAGTAGTGTGATTAGTAGAGTGTGTGTTGGATGATACCAAGAGTTTTCCAATAAAAGATTTTAAAGTGAGTACATTTTTCTCAGTTCATATTATTGTCAGACCTCTGTCTGTCCGTTAGGTCTCTTTCATTTAATGTCTCCATTACGTCCAGGCATAAAACGTTATTCATTATAATTACCACACAACCAGCAGTAAAACTTTATTCATTATAAGGTATTAATTTACTAGCTTAACCCTTTGACCGGCTGGAATGAATTAACCCTGGGTTAGCAAAATCGGCTGAAATCAGATAGAACGAATATATTCGCTGTCTAAGAAGGAGATCGAGCGCAGCTGGAACGAATGAACTTTCGATTCAGAAAGCGTTGTTTTCGCCGTAGCGTTTTTTTACAGTGGTCATTTAGGGGGATGATTGGCTTTGTAAGCAGTTGCCCGACCTTAATTTAGGGCTAGTGGTTTCAGGGAAGGAAGACAGCCAGTGCCGTAAGACAAAACAACATTTCCATGCCTCACGGTGGTTCGAGCTCGGATTCATCTTGGACGAATGGTCAGAAACCAGATCTTAGATCACTGCCCCACCGGGGCGGCTCAGCGTATTGTGTTAGGAAAGACTTATTGATAGCAGAACTACCTAACCTGCTTGGATAAAGTGAAATTGGATGATTATTGTAAGTAGAATTCTGTTGTCATCACTGGCCGTTATATTGAAAGTGGTATACATGTGTTGTTAAGATTTTCAGAAACGATACGGACGACCGAGAATTATCTGGGTATCAAAGTGGAGCTATTTCACTGAGTTTTAAGGGAGGTTAACGTAAAGTCAACTTCTGCAAATGTTTAGTTCCTTATTCGGCAAGCACAGGTACAGTAGATTCCGGTTAATAGGGACACATCGAGACTAGAACCCTTTGACCCAATAAAGCTGTATCCCAAAGAGCTAAGTTGGAATGTTCTTCAAGAATTGTCCCAAATAAATGGCTGCCTCGCTTAACCAGTGGCTCAGTTAACTGGAATCTACTGTATATCAAACAATGATGCGCTTGTGCATATATTTATCTGTCTATCTTCCTACAGACACAGTATCTCTTAATCTGTATACCGAATTTAAAAACAAAATGCTTTCTTTGCGTTCGGCAGATGGGATCATGACGATTGAATTTTCCATTTTTACCTCGCGGCAGCGTAAAGGTGTATTCCCTGTTTCTTTTTTCTTTTTTCTTTTCTTCTCTTTCTTTTCGCAATATCTCTTTTGAAAGTCGCATTATGTAAGCAAAAATGTACTGAATATCTATAACTTTCACTGGAACTGAAACACAGTGATCCAGTACAAACTGAAGAGTTGCACCACTTCTACTTTCAATCATTTTGGACCCAGCCTTGGTTGAACAGACTGTCAACTGTAGCCTCGATCATAGAAAGATCTAAAGAAGTCCATCCCAATAATCTTGCTTATGTGGTATTATGCATGGAAGCAGGCGTACTAATTAGGCTGGAACTTAGCACTGATTTCGTATATACATTTTTTTCAGTGTGAACGCTATATTTACATAGCATTAATAAAACAATTTCTGTAAAATTCAAAAAAGAAAAAAAAAGATTTTTTTTTTCCTTTTGCAATTGCATAATGTAGCAGAATATCAGGTTACCAAATTCGTTTACGATGTTCGTTAATAAAGATGTTAGTTAAAATATTTATCAACCTTCGGAAAGTTTTTTTATGAAAAATGGTGCACGAATAGTAGTTTTCAGGTGTTCCACAAAAAAAAAAGAAACAAAAAAAAAACGTTAATAACAAAACAAGACGAAAAAGTACTTTAGAAGTGCATTAAAAATTGTACGTTAACATTAGTTATTTTACTGCACCTTTTTGATCATGCAGTATGAAAAAATTCCCACTAGTATCGAAATGTCCGTCCATCTGTGGACACAGTGTCTGTGTAAGTATTACTTCAATTTGAAAAATGCTTTCCCTTCTGTTTATTGTGCGAGCAAGGATACATACCTTTTCGTATTTTTCCGATTTACAATCACGCGGCAAGAGGCATAAATGTGCATGGGTATTAATTTCGATATACAGTATATACTTTATTTTACGAGTATATCATCACTTCAAAAAATATGATTTAAAAAATATTTCTTTGTCCTGGTGATATTTACCGTGAAGAAGGTTTTGAGCAATTTATGTGCTCAAAACGTTCTGGGCTTGTTCCACAGCTCTCTATGCTGGATGCCTCAGTCAACATCCTGTTCAATCAAGGAAGTATCCAAAATGATTGTAAGTAACGCTAATTTTTCCAGCTAGAAGCTTAAATGTATGTATTTTCCTTGCTATCTGTGCTTCGTAAAAAGTCCCTTTTGAAAAATTCTTTTTGCATCGGATGTCTGCTGCTACGAAGAAGGTTTTACGTATATTTGCTAATTTTTTATAGTGCTTGGCTCTCCGCTATGGGAAGGTTTTACGTATAATTGCTATTTTTTAGAATCGAAGGTACAGCCTTACCTTCGCTTCTAAAAATCCAGTTGGAAATATTCTTTTGCTCCAGACTTCATTCAATACGTAAAACATTTTGTTCATATTTTTCACTTTAAAAGATGCGCAGTTTTCTCCTACAAGCCCAAAAGTATTTTGTTTCGAAAAAACTCCATTCTATTTCTCAGATTATTTCCGTCTCTGAAAGTCCAATTTATTTATTTATTTATTTTGTCGGATACCTTCTATCATACGAAGATTTCGTTTCCTTTTTCAGTTTAATTCATTTTTAATTTTGTTTCGGGGTTTGACTATTTTATGAGCAACTCTGAAAGCAATAAGCAGTCGCCCGTCCTTAATTTAGGGCTACTGGTTCTGGGGAAGAAGACAGGGCCATCGCCCAAATTGGCAAACCCTACCTCATCCGGAGCTCAAATCTGGGCTCATGGACGAATTGTCAGGAGCAGGGGTTTCAGGCCACTCGCCCACCGGATGAGGGGGGGGGGGGCATTTTACTTTTTCATAATGCTTAGTTCTTGCATCAGAGGATAGAAATGCATGCATTCATTTGAAATCATAGCATCGTTTCTCAAACATCGATTAAGAAAAACTTCTTTCGCATGGGATACTAGTTACTATGGTAACAATTTACGTGAATTTTTTTACTTCCAGTGATTTCCAGTTTTTCCACAAGGAGCGGGAGGTGAGGGCTTAAACGTATATTTTTATGGGCTGTCGTATTTACATTTCTGAAAATACGACAGATTTTTTTCTTTCTTTTGTCTGTTACTGTATTCATGTCACACACACTTTGTGTGCATTTGCTTCTTCTAGTAAAGCGTCGGTTTTCGGTTGGCGGGGGGGGGGGGATAATGTACGTCCCTGTTCGTGACCGTTCTGCTACCTATAAAGGATCGACTGAAAAACAATTATTTTTTACAAGGCACCTTTCTTATGTAAAAGATATTTTCTTTAGTTATCATAAGCCATTACCAGTAAAATTTTACGTACCAATAAATTGTTTAATTACATTTTATATTATCACATTTTCTTTTGAATCTAAGAACAGGGCGGCGGGTAACTTAGTGGTCAGCGTTCGTGACTGCCATGGAGATAACTTCAGGTTCGATCCTGGGCAGATACGAACACTCGAACCACTAAATACCCCCCGTGCTTCGGATGGACACGTTAATCCGTCGGACCCCGGGTACTGGACCCCCGGTAATAAATAAGGGCTTCTTCCTCCCCCTTTCTACCTCGTTTACGTGTCACTTTCCTATCTGGCACTCTAGTCCAAATCTCTTAGCTTCCTATTTCTAAGGGTTGTTGAAGACCTAGGGTCAGACATTCCCTTCCTAAAATCCTCTACATATCATCTGAATCGAAAAACAAGAACATTTCACCAAAAACTTGGTGGTATCGCTTATTTACTATTCATGGTAAAACTCTGACCTGTAAAATAACTATTTTATGATTCTCCATTGCCGAGGAATAAAATCAATGCGTCAGTTTTTACTGCTTTGTAGTCTTGAAATTAATTTAGTAGAGTGACTTGTGAAACTTAGTGCAAATCAAGGAGGTTGTGTGCGTGTGTGTGTGTGTGTGTGTGTGTGTGTGAGTAGAAAAGTCCCCGCATCTTTTGTAAAAATGCATATTCATTGAAATATGTCTTATGCTCATTTCATGTTCTCAAAATGAAACGGATTCGTTCGATCTTATTAATTTCTGATGTTTAACGCACAAAGTATTTAGTAAATAGCTATAGTGAATTATTTTGGCCATACTATTTGGCCACCTAATAAAAAAGAATTTCTTATGTTGATAAGAAAAAATTCTGCCAAGAAGTGCAATCACTGAATTTTTCTGAATAGGCCTACAGTAAAAATTCTTCAGTTTAACACAAAACTGTGCTTTAAAATTGTCAATAATGAAGCAACATTTGCGTATGCAGAAATTGTCATTTTTTTACAGGAGGTTGATATTCAGGAAAAACGTAGATGAAACAGTTTAGCAAAATATTTCATGCATTAAGCACTGAGGTTTAAAAATTTATTTCTTGTTAACTTTACTTCGTTATTGAAAATAACAAGGGCAGAACTCATTGAGGTCGTGCGTAGACGATGTTCTTCTCAAACCCCCACACGAATACATCGGGGAGTGAGATCCGGTAAGTTTTCAGGAAGAGGAATTGGGCCATCGCGGCCACACCAGTTGTCATTTAATGTGTAGTTGAGGAAGTTCCTGAATTTCAGTGACCAGTGGGGTGGGGCCACAGGTCAGCGCGTGAAATTCCTATGTTGTTGAGGAAGTTCTGACTACATCGCATGAAACTCCCATCTTTCCTTACCCTTCGGGCAGAATTTGAGCTCCGTACTGCAGCGTTCGCACAAATCACTCCGAAGATGTTAGAAAACATATGGCAAAAATTGAGCACCCGGTATGAACTCCGCGGATTCCGCAAAGGGAGCCATGTAGAAGTCCGGACAAACTTCCATCCATAAAGGTAATTTCTGCCAAATATTGACTCATTATATCTGTTATAAGCCATACCACAGCATTTTAAAATTATTCCTACCCAAATGGATCACACTGCATTGTAAAGCTTCTTCTGTGGCATCTTGATACAGTTCATAATCTTGAAGAGTCCACACAGCCTTTTTATTTAACTCTGAATAACGCTATCACATCAAGTTCCTCTTTTGGATGTTTATATATTTAACAAATTACTTTCTCAGATGGGTGTTTTTTTATTGTTTTTCTTACCTTTGAAGCAGATGTGAATATACAGATGGAAGTATTTTTTGTCAATTATCGCCATGTTTTCCCCAATTCAATTCCCAATTTTGAAGAGCATATATAGTATTTTATAAATATACATTCACGGACATTGAAATTTGCGCACCTAGAAGAAAACATGCTGCAACAGCGAAACTTTGCAAATAGCTAGAGTGCGTGCTGCTATGCAAATGATCCATGTTTGGTGCGACTGCGCATGACCGCACACAGTGGTGGCACTGCAATCACGAATCGGCAGCCTTATAAACCGGAGTGCATTCGATGCCCCATGAAAGCTAAAAGCACGGGCCGACGCAAGCAAGGGTGCAGATTGACAATAATTCCGGGTAGACGCCGGAGTTGTCGATTTACGCAACTTACGGACTTTGAGAGAGGCCTGATCATCGGGCTGAAAACGTCAGGGTGGTAGGCGCGCCGTATAGCCCGCCACTTGTATCGTTCTGACCATACCGTCCTACTGTGTTGGGAGCAGTGGACATGTGACGGCACTGCCACACAGCGAAGCGGCTCCGGACGGACCAGGAGGACCGCCGTTGGAGGGGTCGACGGATCGTGCAAGGCACGAACGAATCCCACGGGCACCTGGTTCATTTTACAGATAGATGTAGCGACTCCTGTGTGCCCACGAACTATTTCCCGACGCCTCGCAGAAGCGAATCTGCGATCCCAACGCCCCTTGCGTGTGCTGCCATTAACACGGTTACATCACCGGCTCCGTGTGCATTGGTACCAGGCCAGAGCGACGTGGAACGCCACGGACTGGCGACCTGTGGTGTTTAGCAATGAGTACCGCTTCGTTTTGGTGACAGATGATCAGCGTGTCCGAGTGTAGAGGTCCCCGGGTCAACGGCACAATCCTAACATCGCTATCGAGCCCCATACTTCCCCCAATGCAGGCATTATGGTCTGGAGGGCCATAGCCTACGGTAACTGATCAGCTCTAGTAGTGGTACGTAGATCATTGACGGGCCAGCGGTATGTGGATGAGATCCTACGGCCTCCTGTGTTCCCATTCCTGGACATGATTCCAGGTGCGCTATACCAGCAAGATAATGCCCACCCGCACACGGCTCGTGTTGCCCACGACTGCCTACGTCATGTCCAGACACTTTCATTGCCTGCCCACTCCCCGGACATGTCCCCTATCGAACATGTGTGGGACCAGTTGAAACGCCAGCTGCCGCAGTATCCGGGATTTGGAGCACACCGTTCAACACGCGTGAGCCAGTCTGCCGCAGGACAACATCAGGCATCTGTTTGTCTTCATGCCGAACCGTATTACAGCATGTATCTCCGCACGAGGCTGTGCGACGCGCTATTGAAGATGACCGGACTACGTGCCACAGATCCCTCTGTAATTGTCCTGCAGCTCTGTTTTTGCCATCATGTGTATCATTCATCTGTATCATTACGTCCATAAAATTTCAGTTCAATCCGATGCTTCCTTCTTGGTTAGCAAATTTCATTTTCCGTGAGTGTATAAACAGAGTGGCGAAAAAATTACTACCAATTGAATGTACTCCAGGGATGGCTGTAATGGATGGATGGAGTGAAAATTCAGGATATAGATGCTACGCAGCATGCGCTCGCGATGCGCAAAAGAAAATTCGTGCAAGCTATCAAGGTTACGGTTACCGACTTTCGTAATATTTTTTTTGTTTTTTATTGGAGGTTTAACGACCACCGTGAGCAACTCAATGGGCTATAAGCGGTCGCCCGTCCCTAATTTAGGGTCACTGGTTCCAGGGAAGGGAGAGAGCCAGTGCCATAAGACAAACACAAAATCCATGCTTCACCGGGATTCGAACCCAGACCCCTTTCGGACGAATGATCAGAGGCCATCGCTTAGACCACTGCGCTCGGAATATTTGACTGGCAACATCCTAATTTTTTAATGTCATTGTAACAAACGTCATGAGAAACGATAAATGGCGTTGAAATGGTATCACTAGACCGAAAAGTGAACGAGATATCGTCAATTGAAGGACGGCATGCGAAGTACGGAATCGCGACAACAAACGGCACTGCAGTCGGATGAACAAATCAGATGATGTCAGTATTCAGCGATAAACATATGAGATGACGTCACTTGAAACACTGTGTAAATGCAGCCTGCTGCCGACAACCACAAGTATTCGAGATGCCGCTCTCAGGAAACCTACGGGGTGAACTCGTGAAGTGTTATTACCTAAATGGTCGCAATGCTGCAGCTGCGTTACGTGTCTTCCGCAGGAATCATCATTGACGCCGAGGTCAGTGCTCTATCCAAGCTGTCCGTGACTTGATCCGTAAGTCTGAAGATGCACGTGTGACAGATCTCGATCTGGACGATCTACAACTCCTGTGGAAACTGTAGCTGAAATCCACAACGCCATCCATGAAGATTCAGGAGCAAGCGCAAGAGGTGTTGCACGGACATTGGATATACCCATGAGTACCGAGTTAAAGGCTTTCCGATCAGTCCACATATTTTTTTTTTTTTTTTTTTTTGATTGGAGGTTTAACGACCACCGTGAGCAACTCAATGGGCTATAAGCAGTCGCCCGTCTCTAATTTAGGGTCACTGGTTCCAGGGAAGGGAGAGAGCCAGTGCCGTAAGACAAACACAACATCCATGCCTCACCGGGATTCGAACCCGGACCCCGTTCGGACGAATGATCAGAGGCCATCGCTTAGACCACTGCGCCACCGGGGCGGCCCACATATTTCCGTATAGGTTTCATCGCGTGAAGATGTTACATGATGGAGACCGTGAACACAGTTTAGACTTCGCAAATGAATTTCTAATACGGCACGATGCCGATGACAGCTAGCCACTGCGCATTTTTTGGGCAGATGAAGCGCATTTTACCTTAACAGGGCGAGTGAATTCAAAGAACTGTGTGCACTGGTTGGACACTAATCCACGTGAGGTTATACGCGTTCCCGACAAGAACAGAAAGTGACCGTATGGTGGAGTGACTAGCGATTTTGTTTCGGGGCCTTATTATTTTTGAGGAAGTTACCCCTCGAGGACTACGGACATGCACTGTAACAGGCGCCCTCTATGCCGCATTGCTGGCAAACTATGCCATTCCGTATCTACAACAATGGAATGCATTGAAGAATGCTATTTGGATGCAAGGTGGTGCTCCCCCACCCCGCATGTAACTACTAGCGTGAATGGTGTGTTGCAACAGCATTTCTCAGACTGAATCATATCTCGTCACTATCCTTTCCCATGGCCTGCGCGTTCCCCTGATTTAACTCCGATGGATTTCTGATTCTGGGGTTATCTGAAGTCCAAAGTGTGCAAAGACTAACCTCGTACACTAAGTTAACTGAAAGAAGCCATACAACGCACCATTTTGGACCTATCACCGAATGTGCTAGATGCTATACTGCAATGTCTGTCGTTAGCCGTATGCGGTGTGTCGTATTGGGCACTTGCAGTGGTCAGTAAAACATCGAAACGGTTTGTGTGTGTTATTTCTTGCCGTTTTCTTTACTTTTTTTTTCCTGTGCTTTACTTAGGTAAAATTGTGCCGTATGTCGTACTGATTTCGCACTTCGCATACGGTCCTTCATTTGACGATATCTCGTTCACCATTTCAACGCCTTTTACCGTTTTTCATGGCGCTTGTTACAGTGACGTTAAAAAATTAGGGTGTTGCCATTCAAGCATTCCAAAATTCGGTAACCGCAACCTAATTCGTGACAGCTTGCACGTTTTTTTTTTTTTGTGCATTGCGAGTGCATGCTGCGTAGCATCTATATTCTGAATTTCCATTCCATCCATCCATTACAGCCATCTCCGGAGCCCTTCAGCTGACAAAGTAATTTTTTGGATTTGCTATTTGCAGAGTTTTGTTGTTGTTGTTATTACAGTTTTGTGTAATTGCTTTTCTATAGCTGAGGCCTCTGCGTATCGGATACCATTAACTTTATCGTGTTCCAGTATACATGATTTTTTTCCCATTTCGGTTCGATTTGTCTGTATAATAATCTCCTGAGGCAGTTTTGTTTTATTTATGCTTGCAGTTTTTTTTACGAGTTCTTGAAGCCTAGTGTTCAAATTACGTTTTGTACTACCTACGTGTGATGAAGTAATTTTGTTACCTTTTTTTAATGGAATTTTGTCATTTTTAAAAAACTGCTGTTTTTTTTTGTTTTTTGTTTATTTGTTTGTTGTTGTTCTTTTTTGTGACTGTTGGTTATGCATGATATGTTCTACATTTGTTTCCTTCCCAAAAAAGTTCCAATTGTTTTTAGAACAGATTTTTGAGTGTTTGGGGCATGCTGTCAAAGCATGGCATGTATCCACAATAGATTTTAGATTCTTTATCTTTTTTTCAGTTGATTTTTTTAATCTAATATTATATGCTATTGATGAGCTAATTAAGCATTAATTTATTATATTCATTTTCAGCTGGTAGTTTCTAAATCTAGTTTATTTCTTTACTGAGGTTTTCTTGGTTAGACGAGTATGCGAATGTTCTGTCTACATATGAATTTCATGACCTGCTGTTTGGGAAATGACTCTAAAAATCAAGCAAAACTACGATGGGACAAAATTTCACATAAGGTGCAACATAATGAAGTTAATCATATGCGATACACACAGACCGAAACTATAGAAAATAAAACCTGGCAAAAACTGTAATAACATCACACCCGCAAATATCTTATGCATGAAATAGTATGTCTAAAGGCTCTACGAGACCCGCCATCTTGTATTGCTGCCTTCTCTTGTTAACCAACGGGCAAGCGTATTTTACAAATTGCTCGGGCAATTTTGCACATTTTGGAACACCGTTTGTGGCTAACGTAAGATATATGATAAATAAAGAGTTCCCTGGTTTCAGATTTTCACTTTGGACTCTTTAAGTATTTTTTATTAGTTAATAAAACTATGGAATACACCTTAGTACGATTTTCGCTGCAGATAAAAAATGAAGGGAAAGGTCAATAAAAATTCTGAAACCAGGGAACTCTTTATTTATCATATATCTTGCGTTAGCCACAAACGGTGTTCCAAAATGTGCAAAATTGTCCGAGCGATTTGTGAAATACGCCTGGCAGTTGGTTAACAAGAGAAGACAGCAATACAAGATGGCGGGTCTCGTAGAGCCTTAAGCTGTTAATGTGAAACATGCAAGAAAACATATTTTAGAGAAAATTACAAGAATAATAATTAGCAGAAGGCAACATTTTTGTACGACAGTACACGCAACGCCACGATAAAACATTCTCATTCGAAAGAGAACTTAGGTAACCACAGCCGAATATGATCTCGAACTAAGTAACTTAAATCTATATGCACATAATTATCCACTCTTATTTTTAGGGTGTGAAGGAGATTAGTGGTTTGTATCTTGCATCTTCAAGGGAAATTAAGTTAAGTTGCTAAGTATGCTGCAAATCTTCCAAATACGTGGAGACAAAGTCATCGCTCTTTCCTCGTTTTTCTTTAATTAATACACAGTAAATAGACAAAGTTATCGCTCTTTCCACATTTTTCTTTAATTAACACACAGCAGCCAAAAATTTTTATTTCTACATCGCTGGGATCGAACCCCAGATCTCTCGATAACTGCGTTCGCTTTACGTTACTATGCCAACAATCCACGACGTTATGTAAATCCACGGGGCCAACAATCCACGGCGCTTGGGATTTCACAAATCCGTACGGATGGGCTCAGCAACTGAGACGTCCATCTGGGGGGCCTAACAGCACAAGCTATTTAATTATGGCTAATAAATCCAAAGGGCGAGGGAAACGGTGAAAATCTTCTAAATACGTGGAGGCAATGTAAATAGACAAAGTCATCGCTCTTTCCACGTTTGTCTTTAATAAAATGTGAAGTCAGATGCTGACAATAAGCACACATAGCGCCGTGGATTGTTGGCACCGAAGCGTAAAGCGAACGCACTTGGCTAGTTATTGAGAGATCTGGGGATCGATCCTAGCGATGTCGAAATACAATTTTTCGGTTGCTGTGTGTTAATTAAAGAAAAACCTGGGAAGAGCGATGACTTTGTGTATTTGCTAAGTACGCACTGAGAGGATAATTTTCAACGTATGAAGTGTGTCAAGATATTCAAGAGCAGGGCCGGAGCAAGCTTCATTTATATGGGAGGGCGAGGGTTGAAATTGAGCCCCTGAGGTTTTAAAAGCTCCTTACTTTCATTCAAACAGTACGTAGTTTTTACTTTCTCATACTTCTACACTGCTGGCCACCCAAAATGCAACATGCCGCCCCGGTGGCGCAGTGGTCTAAGGCGTTGGCCTCTGATCATTCGTCCGTAAGGGGTCCGGGTTCGAATCCCGGTCAGGCATGGGTGTTGTGTTTGTCTTACGGCACTGGCTCTCTCCCTTCCCTGGAACCAGTGACCCTAAATTAGGGACGGGCGACTGCTTATAGCCCATTAAGTTGCTCACGGTGGTCGGTTTTTTTTTTTTTTGATTGGAGGTTTAACGACCACCGTGAGCAACTCAAATGGGCTATAAGCAGTCGCCCGTCCCTAATTTAGGGTCACTGGTTCCAGGGAAGGGAGAGAGCCAGTGCCGGAAGACAAACACAACATCCATGCCTCGCCGGGATTCGAACCCGGACCCCTACGGACGAATGATCAGAGGCCAACGCCTTAGACCACTGCGCCACCGGGGCGGCGCGGTGGTCGTTAAACCTCCAATAAAGAAAAAAATGCAACACCAAGAAGGAAGCATCCGATTATCCTGAAATTCGCAGCATGCGTCGCCCGCAAGAAGACATGCAAACGATTAGCATTGCAGGGCATATGCAAATCATGTGCGCCCGGCACGCCACAGAGAAGCACTATAAGAAGGGTGCACAGAAGGCGGGGTGTAAGTAGTGAAAGTGTGTTGTGCTGCCGGACCTGTGCGTGGGAAGCTTCCTGATGCCTCGTCGCAGAATACGTCAATCATTCCGGAACGTTTCGTAGTTCGACAGAGGAGGAATAGTGGCTTATCGCGACAGCGGTTTATCGTACCGAGACATCGGCGCCCGTGTGGGACGACATCCAGCAACAATGAAGCGAGTATGGATTCTGTGGGTGCAGGAGGGATGGACGAACCGACGTGAGCGATTGCCGCAGCTGCGGCACACCACCGAACGAGAGGACCGGCATGTTGTGCGGCGGGCATTGACGGCTCGCACCGCCACATCACGAACGTTAGCGCAGGAATTAGTGTGTGTTGCGCAACCACCTGTGTTAGCACGTACCGTTCGACGTCGTCTGCAGGAGCGGGGACTTGTCGCACTGCGCCCATTGCTACGATAACCATTGCCGTTACACCACCGGCGAGTGCGGCGGCAGTGGGCCGTTGAGCGCCGCACCTGGGCTACGGAATGGCATGACATTGTCTTCTCCGAAGAATCCCGCTTCTGCCTGCAACACCACGATGGTCAGATCCGCGTGTGGCGGCATCACGGCGAGAGACTGTATGACGCCTGCATTATGCATCGCCATACCGGTCCGTCGCCTGGCGTTATGGTTTGGGGCGCAATTGGATATGACACCCGCACCCCTGTGGTACGCATCGCCGGTACACTCAACAACCACCGCTACATCTCCGACGTTTTGGAGCCTGTAGTCCTCCCTTACCTGCAATACCTGCCAGCGGCCACGTTTCAAAAGGACAATGCGCGCCCGCACGTGGCACGCATTGTGCAACAATTCTTCACGGCCCACTAGGTTTCACTGCTGCCGTGGCCCGCCTGTTCTCTCGATATGTCGCCCAACGAACATGTCTGGTCGCTGATCGGCAACCGAGTGGCCCGGCAAGCACCACCCGTGATGAACTGTGGCAACGTGTGGAAGCATCCTGGACTGACATACCCCAAGCCCACATCCAAAACCTCTTTTGTTCGATGCCGCCGCGTGCAGCGGCCGTTATTGCCAGCCATGGGGGCCACACGAACTATTGATGTCTGCGTGTTCCGCAAGTCGCACGGGCCTGTAAGCTCAATCGTTTCATCTTTGTATCTGTTGTTATGTGTCCAGTAAATCTGGCTTTGCTATCTCATGTCCTTCTTGGTGTTGCATACTGTGTGGCCAGAAGTGTATTAGAGGAAAATATTATGATCCTTTATAAATCTTCCGGTTTGGGGAATAACTTTACTAAATATGTGATAACTAGGTGAATTCCCAAGAATCAAGTGAAACGTAGAAAACATATGAATGCCGACAACGCTGCACTCTGCAGAAATGCATAACGAAAAATGAACCAGCACAGAACGTGAGTATCAGATAGCGAACGTAACAATAAGACAATTTCGGGAAAAGGCTTGGAAAAAATCCGTTGATGGTAAAAGTTCAGAGGGGTTCCCAACACTGTATGATGGTCTGGTCAGAACGATCCACGGCGCGCCGATTACCTTGCGGTTTTCAGCCAGATGATCAGGCCTGTCTCAAACTCCGCAAGTTGCGTAAATCGACGTCTTTGGCGTCTACCCGAATGTACTCTTGCATGCGTCAGCCGGTGCTTTTCGCTTTCATGGGGCATCGACTACCCCCTGGTTTATAAGGCAGACGGTTCGTGCTTGCAGCGCCACCACAAGGTGTGCGGTCAGGTGCACTCGCACCAAAAGGTGGATCATACCAGCACGCACTCTAGCTATTTGCAAAGTTTCGCGGTTGTAGCATGTTTTCTTCTAGGTGTGCAAATTTCATTGTCAGTGAGTGTATAAATAGTTAAGTAGAAATACTGTACGGATTCTTCAAAATTATGAACTGTTTCAAGAAACGCGCAGAAGAAACCTTAAAACAAATTCAAACGGGCAAGCAGAAGGCCGATACATTTTATACTTTATACTGTTATTGTAAAAATGTGAGTCATTCAGCGCGTCGTGCATTTCAAAATGGGGAACCTGTAACAAAATTCGGAAGTATAAATTTCAAGCTAGATGTGAATTTTGGGAGCTACTGTTTTCACCCAGCTGTGCTGAGTGGTATGTGTCATCATTTCCATGACAGGACCTACGGTGGGCCACGGTAAACCTTTCAGGGTCTCTTTGAAATGTGGTCTACCATTCTCTCATAAATACTTGTATATCGGCGATAGTATCATGTAATTCCACCTGCCTGAATCCATTAGCATTGGCCACCAAGAGGTTGGTCTACTCTTAAATTTCCATGAGCTTACTGACTCGAGGTGAAAGAAGTTTGGCTAGAAGTTAAAAAGTTTGCTTTTTGGGTTGCCTGACGGTTGGGATAGTAGCTTGACCTACTGTGGAATTGTGCTGGAGTCCAAGTGAGATACGAGTGTTGTATTTGTTCTCTTTTTTTTTTTTTTTTTTTTTTTTTTCTGATTCATGCTCCCTTCGAAAAGAAAAAAATCTTGAAATGAGGATTTAAGGAGTGTGCAAGTTGCACCAAATAAAAATCTACAGTTGGTCATAACGCACTGGAGAACGGAAAAGTATACTGATAACAATGATTCTGGTTACACCTAGTCGATGTTAAAAAGATTTTCAGAACCCTACCTCTGGAAGACGAGATATGGCAAAACCAAACATTCCAAAAAATGAGCCACCGGGAGGGGAGGGGGAAGGGATTCTTAATCCGGAAAATTTGAAAATGTATGGAATTGTTTTGGCCTAAGTCGCCGTTAGAAACAATTGCTTTGTTATTTGGACTTTTAGAACAGGAGATATTGCGCAAAATAAAAAAATACATATATTCACACCCCTAAGGAAAAAACCGTGCTTCGGAATAAATGAAAAACTTCCAGCAACATCAGTCTCATGCTCCCAGTTATCAAAGAAGTAAAGTATTTTTTGAAGTATCACTGATATAGTCCGATTTATAGTGCTCACAAACGAAAAGCTATAAACCAAGCCCGAAGAAAATGAAAATCTATCGTCGTACATATTTGCGCCACTGTATCTCCTACTTCTGTTAGACATTAAATCCCATAATTAGTATTTTCATCTTAAAATTTTTGAGAACGAAGAAAATTCAAGGTGGTATGTTTTCTTCGTCATTCAAAAGAAAGACCAAGAATTTTATAATTATGGTAAGAAAAAAGGAGCCAACAAACGTTAAAAGTTAACTTCTGGCTGCAATAAGGACAGTTGTAAATTTATGATCGTCTTACACGATATCAAAAGATAGGAAGCTCTTTTACAAAATTAAATTCCCTGGCCTATGATGAAACATTTGTTTCATTATAATAAAATCCAGCTGATTAAAACATTTCTGTTCAGCTGATTGAAACATTTCTTTTCAGCTGATTAAAACATTTCTGTTCAGCTGATTAAAACATAGCCAGATGATTAAAACATTTCTGTGTCTTGCTGTCACAGTCATTGTCCGAAACCCATCGCATTTTACGAAATAATTTTTTACAACTATTTTTTCGTAAAATGTAAACGCTTCGGACAACCACTGGAACGACTAATTCAAGTGAATGAATCACCGACGAAAATCTTTATGAAATAATTTGTTTAAAAAAAAAAGATTAAAAAAAAAAAAAAAAGAAAGAGAGATAGAGAGAGGAAGAAAAAGTTTAAAAGTTATCTCTGTGCTTTTCTTCCGTTCTAGTGTAGCCTATATACCAACAATGAAATCACATTAGTGGCTTAAAATGTTTGTACAAGACTGTCTTAAGATATTGAAGGACAGAGCCAGTACTCTTAACAGCCGAGGTATGCTTGCTACGCAATTAGTCGACGACAGTTCTTTGTTTTTCTGTCCAGTTCGATAGCTTGTGATAGCCAGAGTTTCACTCTCAATGATTTAAAGCACTTTAGAAACGCTATTTCCAAGAAAATAAATATGAGTCCTACCACTTTTAATATTTTCCAATGAAGTTTAATAATCCAAAAATTGAAAAAATAATTTAATTTTTTTCCATTGTGGATCCTATATTGGAACCAGGTCGTCTCTCTAGAAGTTTTAGGTTTTCTATTTTCTTCAAACTGAGCGTCAAAGATCGACTGCAATCAACTCTTTATTCAGTGAGTACCTCCACAGCACTGTACTGCCAGGAAAGTGGGTTTATTCCGTACTTTGAAGAAGGCATGAAAATAGTTTGAGTTATTTTCATTTTTGTTGTTATTATTGTTTTCTGGGTTTAGCAACGACCATAAAAAATCCATAGGGCTGTAACCAGTCTCTCCTCCATGATGGGGCAACTGGTTCCGGGGAGAGGCAGAGCCATTGACTGAGACCACTCGGCCACCGAAAGAGCCAGCTGTTTCTTTTGTTGTTTTTAATATGTTAAGGAATATTTTTTTAATGTCTTATTTTTAAACTGGGAGTACGTTTTCTAAAATTTTTACGCACTTACCTGTTTCGCGTTTGTAAATTTTCAGGTAGTCTTATTATTTTGTAGGATGAAACACGATGAACCTGACGACGAGTATATGTTTTCACCACGGACTTCCTGTTCAAAACCGTCGAAATCCCAGCTTTCATCAGTTTCCTTTGTTGAAGAAAAAGCTAAATATCTCAGCTCGAGATATCCTTTCCTTACTTCTGCTCAAATAAAACGTAGAGCCCAAGAAATCTGGAAGAAAAAGTTCTACCACGCCTTTCTCCTAGGTAATATTACTTTTAGGTGGTGTTTTCCTAAAGTATTAGGATAAAATTAGTGTTTTTAATTTGAAATTTAAAAAGAAAATATGAAAATATATTATTGTAAATATGACTCACCAAATAACAAAGACATTTCTGTAAACATGTTTATTTTTACGAGGGTCATTTCAAAAGTTTTGCACACTCTGGGTTATCTCTTAAAAAACGAATTTATTTCGCAAAATACCTTTACAGGCCTTCGAAGTAATTTCCATGTTTCTTATTTATAACAGCGACCCAACGTTTGGGCAAGTCTTGTATTCCAGTCAAGACACCTCCATTGTTGAAGCGTCGGATTACTCGGGTCACCTTATTAGAAACATCCTCAATCGTTTCCCGTGGAGTGTCTTCTTTAGTTTTGGGAAGAAGTCAAGTCTGGTGGGCTGATGTCAGAACTATGGCGCGGAGGAAAGCAATTCCCATCCATACTTTTTCAGAATATCTCTTACTGTACGAGCAACATACGGTCACGTGTTGTCCTGCAAAATAGTGACACCAGCTTCGACCATGTTGGGCCTTCTTTGCCGAATCTTTGGGCGCAAAATATTTTGCAGAAACCTTCTGTAGTATTCCGCTGTTACAGTGATTCCCTCAGGCACTCTGTCTGTTGCTATCACTCCAACCTTGCCATAGGCAATAAGTTTCAATTTTAATGTAGGATCGCTGGTCGCTACGCGGGATCTGACCTGACTCACTTTCTACTTCCATTTCTAAGTAGAGTTTTTCGGAACGGGAACAAATTAGCCAGCAAATGTAGACATAACTTTGTATACTGAAGTCTGACTCACAAGTGGCGCAACGATTGGATCGCTTGCATCATTCTACAGACAGCGCCTGCTCAGTGTGCAAAACTTTTGAAATGACCTACGTACAACAGGAATTTCAAGAATAAATTAACTACGGAATGGCTATAACATTGAAATTCTTTTTTTAATCATTCGCAACGCTGCAGTATCTCAACATAAAAGGTGCCCATAAAAATATGAGATCAGTGTAAGATGACTCTTTCGAAATATAATTTTATTTTTGATTCTTTTCTTTGTAAGTCTATGTTTCCCTTACTTGCAATAACCGTATAATGATAATGTACGTGTAATGACCATATCATGTTTAGGTTTACATGAAAGAGCTAAAATTATCCTGTTGTGTGGACGTGAATGGAGGATGGTGAGCACACAAAATTTTCTGCGGGAGTTCAATATGGATCATGCGGAATGAAATTTGTTACCTTAACTTTCAGTTTCAAAATTTCAAGAAAGCTTTTAAGGAAACAATTTAGGTACTGATAAACCTGGTTCTGCGTGTCATTAAAAAATAGTCATAGATAAAAGACTCGCGCAGGTTCAAAAAGAAGTCAGTCAGATGTATGGATGCTGAATTGTTGGTTATTGAAAAAAAAAAAAAACTACATAAAGTTCTACCTCCTTATAAGTTCCATCGATTCGAATCCCGTGGAATTTTTGTGGAGTAGTATAGGGTCGGAAGTTTATTCTTGAAAACTGTGAACTTTCAATATCATAACAAAATTGTAAGTTGTATCTGTTAGTGTTCACATGCTGGAGAATGTTTAAAAAAACATACTATGCACCAGAGGTGTAACTAAGGCGGGGGGGGGTCCCGGTGCAGCTGAGGAGAGGGCGCAAAAATCAGTGCTTACAATCTGATTAAAATTGGAATTGAAACTTTTGCACCAATTTCTGGTTCAGTTTTAATCGCTATACTTTGTCATTTGTCCATTTATAGAATTTGCTTGTAATATGTTGCACCAATATTGGTAGTCTTGGCAACTTAAAATTCGCCTTTCTTCCTCAAAATGACCAGAGGAAATTGGTTGCTCTCATTAAAAAATGAAAACGCGGTTGTACGTGCTGTGCAAGATAAGGATATCGTTCTCGCTGTTGAAGATTCTCTAGGGAGTATTTGAACATTTCTACGACTGTGAGCCTCGATTTCCAGATATATTTGGTCTGTTTGATGGGGTGCCGAGCGTCCTAAGTCTGAAGCCATGGAAACAGTCATATGTAGTTCGATTGTGCTTCCCCTATAGATTGATACATTGGTATGTGACGTTAATTTTGCTTTATAAAGCATATATGTGTGTGCGTGTGTGTGTGTGCGTGTGTGTGTGTGCGTGTGTACGTGTACGCTATTAAATTAGTAATACATAAAATTAATTTCTAAGATAGTTGGGGTGCAATATTTTGTGCTTTGCACCGAGCGCAGGAATACCTAGTTATGCCTCTGCTATGCACTATATCGTTTGAAGGTGATCCGAAATGGGCATAACACATTTTGAAAAGATATTGCTCCTATCTCTCTATTCTAAAAAAAGTAACTGCCGCCGCTGCTGCGGCCGCTGTTTTCCTAGCTTACAGCGCAAAACGTATTGAACACAAAAATATGAAATTTACATCGTTTGTAGAGAATTGTTTGGAGAACACGCTGAAATAAACCGTTTCTCGATTCTAGCGATACTTCAAGAGATATTGTGTTTCAAAGTTAAGGTAAGCAAAAATGTGATATCAAGTCGCGTTCCGGACACACTAACAGCAACAGAACCACGAAACTTTGTAGGCATGTAGTGCCACGACCAAATTTTTGCACCTCATCGCCCGTTTTTTGAATTTCGATTTAGTTTACGAGAAATTACATTTCTAAATTTCACAAAATCCTCTATTTTGCGATGGTATCCATTTAAAAAAACGGATATATGGCAAACTATAAATCGTAACGCATTGCAATTTTTACAGCATAAACTTACAACTATCGTCCCTTTTTTTACAAAAAAAAAAAATTAAGAAAAAGTCGTTTTCTGATTTTTAAGCATTTTTTAAAGACGCAAACGAAAGAAACGAACGGCTTGTCTTCATAAGGTCTTTATTGCTCAAAATGTTGGGAAAAGAACCCCGAACAAAATATATACAAGTACAAAATAAATATAGTAACAATAAATGGGAGAGAGCAAGGTGATCGCCAGCATTAAAAACAAATAAATACAATATAAATGGTGTGAAAAAGCGGGCGCTCGCAGGCTGCCCAGTTTAACAGTAGTAAAAAATATAAGTCAATGAGTCCATTGGTGACAATAGAAATAAAATGTGTCTGTGAGTTCACCGAAAAAAAAAACAGACGGTAAAGCAGTAAGAGTTCAAAGGTAAACAATTTCAAAACAAAACGCGAATTCAGTAGTAAAAGTAAGTCTCGCACTTGGGCAGAAAAGTAGACACAGAACACTAATGAAGAACACTGATGATGGAATAAAACACAGTAGTGGAGAGCCGAAAGTTAAGCCAGCAGTTCCACGACATTTTCAACGACTTGGAACCAAGGCTGATGTGGTGACCATATAGACATGAAGTTTGGAACAGTGTTATTGGCTTGTGCAATGTCAAATTCGAGTTGTAGTCTGGCTGTAACGGAGTGACGATATCTGCGGCAGAGGAAACGACGAGCTGTGTGATAACGGCGGAGGGAAGGTTGATCGACGCTGCGATGATAGTACAGATAGATTGTATACTTCGCTTGTAGAATTAGGAAGGAGCAAACATGATTATGCGTGGGAGCCGACGGAAAGTGGTGACGTAACACAAGATAATGTGACATGGTGTGAAGGTGAGCACAAACTTTTTGAAGGAGAGAGAACATCAGTGAGAACAAGGGCTGTAACATCAGACACAAAAAGTATGCATGATGAACATCTCCGAGGGTTGAACAAAAAAAACAAAGAGGTGAAGTCAGATGACGGAAACGGTGAAGAGTTCGAGGAGTCAGTAGGCGGGGATGAAGATGTAACCAATGAATGTCACAAGCTTTTGGAGAGGCGAGAGAAGTATGAGAGTCTGTCCAGGTGGCTGGCAAATCTGAAGATGGTACATTGGGAATAGGCATAGGTTCAAGAAAATGTGTTAAAAAATGCTGATAAAGAAGCTTGACAGTAACCTGATGAGGAAGGAAAGGAATATCATTGAGATACACAAGAAAAGGAAGGCTATGAGGCGCTGAGGGTTGCGAGATAAGTCCATGTTGATCTGCGAGGAGAGGATAGAGTCGACGAATACTGACTTGAAGTAATCGAAGCTGAGAACGATGAATGGGCGAATCCGAAAGAGGAGGAGTGATCTGGGAGAGCGATTTCCAGCGAAGGTTGGAATCCACGAGTTGAGAGACTCGCACCACGCCACTGGTGAACCAGGTGGAGAAGTGGAAATATGAAGAAGCAGTGGAACGGATAGCAGAAGAAAAGAAGAGAGGTTCCGCAAGGAGATCGTTAGTAGAGGCAGGGGGAAGGCGAATAGGATATAAGGAACGCCAGAGGGTAAGAGCGGATCTGTAAAACTCAGGGAAATGGCTCGGAACGAGAGGAAAGAGGTCCATGCGGAGAAAAGTTGAGACAGTGAGGTGGGGACTTCGGGGAAAGAGAAGCGTGTCGACAATGGTTTGAGAAGAAGAAGGTTGGAGAAAGAAATTCCGAAGGAAATTTTGAAGGTGGAAAGCTTTGAACTTCAGAGAGATATCGGAGAGAGAGAGAGACCACCAAAAGAAATAGGAAGAACGAGAGTGGAGTGCTGCACCCAATGAATGACATTCCAGACGAAATTAGTGAAGGTACGTTGAAGTTCGCGAAGCAAAAACTGCGGAGGAAGGTGCGCAATCCAAACATGAAAAAAAGATGGTTGGAGAAAGGTGTTGAGGAGGTAGGCACGGCTGAGGAACGACAGAAAAGGCTTGAGACGGTAAAAAGGTGCTAGGCTGCGATTGACCCTTTGAACCAGGGGAGTCCAGGTAGCAGCGGCGACTGCAGAGGGGTCTCCAATGTAGACTCCGAGGAATTTGGCAACACTTGAAGACCAGCGGGCACCCCATGGGCGGTCAGCGCGGATCGTCCACGACCCAGCCCATAATCCAGAGCATTTATCCATGTTGAGTGAAGAACCAGAAATCGCAGCATATTCAAGATAGGTATTTCGAAGAGTTCCGAATGCTCCCTCAGAACGGATGAAGAATGTTAAGTCATCTGCGTATGCCGAAAGAACTGTGTGGTGGTGACGGGTGCACGCAACTCCTCGCGGAACTGAGGAGAACAAACGAGAACGGAGACAAATCAAAAGCGGCTCAAAAGAGAGAGCAAAGAGTTGACCCGACAGGGGGCAGCCCTGCCGGATCCCACTAGCGAAAGGAATAGCAGAGGTGAGAAATGCTGAAGTACGAACACGAAAGAAGGAGTGAGTGTAAAGATTGGAAAGCGCCAAACGGAAGGAGGAAGGAAAACCAAACTGGCGAAGAACAGTGAAGAGATATGAGTGGTTAATTGAATCAAAAGCTTGACGCTGGTCGATATTGAAAATTGCGAGAGGTTCAGAGAGTCGAGAAGCAAGAGCGTATAAGTTACGAATGACAGTGATGTTAGAAGCGATTGAGCGAGAAGGAACAGTGTAGGTCTGATCAGGATGGATGATGTGCGAAAGAACTGGATTAAGGCGATGAGCAAGAACTTTGGCAAAGATTTTGTAATCGGTATTTAGAATGGAAATAGGCCGCCAGTTTGTCAAGAGTCCAAGGTTGCCAGATTTTGGAATAAGGCGAAGTAGAGCAAAGGAAAAAGCTGATGAAGAAAAGGAAGACGAAGAAAAAACGAAGTTAAAGCAGGCAACAAGAAGAGGAAGAAGAGTTGGAAGAAAAGCCTTATAAAAGGAAAGAGGAAGACCGTCTTCACCTGGTGAGGAACGATCATTAAGACTGAAAGCAGAAGAACGAATTTCGGCTGGTGAGATTGGAGCACTGAGCGAAGAAAAGAAACATTGAGGGACTTGAGGAAGACCGTGAAGAAGTGGAGAGGAATCAGCTGAAAGCATCTGAGTAGGTTGAAAACGACCAGAAAAGTATGAATGAGTATGTTGGCAGATGAGGGAGGGGTCTGCCGTGGTAGATCCATCCGGAAGGGAAAGATAAGCGATGGTATTGTATTTAGTTCGATGTTCTTCAAGATGACGAAGACTCTGAAGGGGATCATCATGAAAGTGAATAAGGGTGAACTTCAAGCGAGTCAGAGCAGATTTAGCCGATGATTGGAGGCGATGATGAAGTCGGGCTTGCAGGATTTCAAAGTTAGGATCGGTGTGCGAGGTAGACTGAAGAGAACGGCGGATTGAATCTATGTCCATAAGACGATTGGTGCGAACAGAAAAACAAAAGCGCTTAGCAAACGCAGTAATGGAATGCTTGGTGGAGAGCCACAGAGCTGCCGGGTCAACAGTGGAGGAAAGTTGATTGACTGATTGCGCAATAATGGAAGTGACATGAGAAATAAAAGTTGGATCTTGCAGGCAGAAATCATCAAGGGTCCAAACCATTGGGTGAGGGACACCAGTGGAGGGAAGATGAAATTGTAGAACGACTGGACGATGGTCGGAGGAAACAGCTGGAGCATGTGAAACAGAAACAAGGGAAGAACGCAAAAAACTGGAAACATAAAATCGGTCCAAACGTGCAGCAGCGTTGGAGGATCCTGCAGGAGGAAACCAGGTGAAATCACGGGTCACAGGATGGAGAAGGCGAAATGCATCTTGGAGATCAAAATTAAAGACCAGTTGAGTGAGTTGCGAAACCAGAGAAGAGCGGAAATCTTGAGACCCATCACGATCGTAAAGAGGTTGCAGCGTACAGTTAAAGTCACCAGCCATGATCACAATTTCAGAAGACGGAATCTCAGCGAGAATTGTAGTAACATGAAGAAAGAGGGATGTAGCTTCTGAATCACTTCGAGGAACGTGCAAATTTAACAAATGAAAACGGGTAGAAAGGAAGCGAAAAGAAAGGTATTGAAAAATCCCAAGCAGGCTCTGTGACTCAACAACGTCAGACAGAAACGGAAGAAAACGATTATGAATGCCAATGGCGGTGCCGGACCCCAAATGGGCACGGAAATTGTGAAAAAAGACAAAAGGCCAGCGTCGCCAGCGGGAAATGTCTGTCAAAGGAGAACAGTTTGTTTCCTGCAGGAGAATGATGTTAGCTTTAAGATAACGAATATCTTCGAAGACAAGAGCATTAGTTGCCGACGTAGCAAAGCTTCGGCAGTTGAAACTAACACAAATCAGTTGGGATATCATGAACAGGCTGTAGATGGTTTTCGAGTTCAGCTGAGAGCTTCTTCAACAGGTATGAAAGACGCCGCTGAAACTGGGCAGCATCAGGAGGAAGAGTTATATTTCTCAAAAATTCATCAAGTAATTGAAGTTGTTGAAGCATTTCAGGTAACCTATTTAACTTGGATTGAATACACGGGATTGTTAGCAATTTACGTTTTTTAGGGTGTTGAATTAGTTCAAGAAGTTCGGTGTATGTGAGCGGTTGCACTGGAACAGAACAATCTTTGAAAAGAGTTGAAAGTTTGGTTATGGTGGGAAAAGAAGAATCATCTTCAACATCCGAAGCAACCGATGCTGATTCACTTAAATCAGCAGCAACATCCATATCATCTTCAGTAGGGAGGCATGCGAATCTGTTTGTTGTACGAAGAGGAGAAGAAAAATTCTCCACGCCAGGTGAGGTTCCAGAGGAAGTGGCAGAAGATTTGGTCCGACAACGCCTTGAGCGTCGCGAACGCTTTGGAGAAGACTCCGCAGAATTTGCGCGTTTCCCGGAAGTTTTGGGTCCAGAGGAGCCCTCAGAAGAAGGAAGAGGTGGAAATGAGATGTCATCAATGACAGCAGATTTGAACAGTTCAGAAGCAGACGTTTGAATTTGCTGTAAAACGGGTGCCAATTTTTTGCACGGTGGTGGCGCTTGAGTGCTGGGCAATGAAGACGCAGAAGTTTTGAAAGAAAGCAGCTGTTCGGAATTGAATGGTAAAGACGGTTCAGTGTTTGGCAATAACTGCGTAGTTGGTTTGAAAGAAAGCGCCTTCTCGGAGTTGAATGGTAATGGCAGTTCTGAAACAGGCAAAGACAACGAAATATCTGCAGTCATGGAAGGAGCAATCAGCAGAGATGGTGACGTGGTTGATATAGGAGCAACAGTTTGTTCAGTAGTAAGGGAGGAAGAAGCGGAAGATGGAGGTGCATCGGGAACCTTCGTCGAAGGGACAGCACCAGGTGCAGGTGTGCGGTGAGGGCACTCAGAAACCAGGTGTCCCTCAGCTCGGCACCGGAAGCACTGGACACCAGCAAATAAGTTGAAAACGAATGTTCGTGTGTCCGTAACAAGTTGCAGAGTTGTGGGGCGGTAAGAAATGGCTTGGTCAGTGGGGAAAATAACACGATATTGGCGACGACCCCTTGCACAAAGTTGAAAGGAGAGTCTCTGGCAGCAGCTGGAAGAAATTTTGTCTCTCCCACTACTCGACCAAGAGTGCCGAGTGCAGCAACAAGTAAGTTGTCAGGAATAGCAGTAGGCACAGGAGATAATGTCACTGTGACCGGGCGCTGTGCAGAAGCAACAGGTTGCAAGTGAAAGGAGCCAATATCAATGCCTGTAGCAAGAACGGTGTCGGTGGCTTTTTGGTGAACAAAATGAACGACAACACCCCCTCCAATGCGAATAATTGAAACGATGCTTTCCTTGGGAACAACTTTAACCAAGGCCTCCAAATAGAGGGGGAGGGGGTGTCACGAAGAGACGGAAAATACACACTTAATAACAAAGCTGAAGAAAGTTCTTTACCTGCTGGTGAGTCGTCAGAAATCCGAATCTTGAGAACTTTATCTTCTCTAGAAAATTCTGGTTGCATAGAAAGAGGTGCATGAGATTGGTTTGGGCGAGCAGTCGCAGCATACGAACGTGGAGGAGTAGCAGCCATGGCAGCAGAACGTGACTCGGCACCCAGGATATGCAAATTAGGACGAAGAACATTCGATGCAGAAACATTAGGACGAAGCACATTAGAAGCAGAAACACAATTAGAAGTAGACAAATCCACACTTGAAGAGGTCATAGTTGTCTCACAAGCGGTCGATGTAGCTAAAGAAAATCCAGCAGAGATAAAATCAGCAGACGAAACTTGGGAAGCAGCCATCATGGCCGCTAAGCCGAACAACACAACACTGTCTGCTGCAACTGCGTCACACAGAAGAAACACAAAATAACGTAACAGAAGGCACTCACACTCACTTCAAGTGAGGCAAAACGATGAAACCACAACGCAGTCAACACGAACCACTAACGCAGACGATAAATTCACAGGAAAAAAACATTTTTTTTACAGACGCAAAGGAAAGAAACGAACGGCTTGTCTTCATAAAGTCTTTATTGCTCAAAATGTTGGGAAAAAGAACCCCGAACAAAATATATACAAGTACAAAATAAATATAGTAACAAGAAATGGGAGAGAACAAGGTGATCGCCAGCATTAAAAAAACAAATAAATACAATATAAAAGGTGTGAAAAAGCGGGCGCTCGCAGGCTGCCCAGTTTAACAGTAGTAAAAAATATAACTCAATGAGTCCACTGGTGACAATAGAAATAAAATGTGTCTGTGAGTCCACCAAAAAAAAAAAACAGACGGTAAAGCAGTAAGAGTTCAAAGGTAAACAATTTCAAAACAAAACGCGAATTCAGTAGTAAAAGTAAGTCTCGCACTTGGGCAGAAAAGTAGACACAGAACACTAATGAAGAACACTGATGATGGAATAAAACACAGTAGTGGAGAGCCGAAAGTTAAGCCAGCAGTTCCACGACATTTTCGACGACTTGGAACCAAGGCTGATGTGGTGACCAAATACACATGAAGTTTGGAACATTGTTATTGGCTTGTGCAATGTCAAATTCGAGTTGTAGTCTGGCTGTAACGGAGTGACGATATCTGCGGCAGAGGAAACGACGAGCTGTGTGATAACGGCGGAGGGAAGGTTGATCGACGCAGCGATGATAGTACAGATAGATTGTATACTTCGCTTGTAGAATTAGGAAGGAGCATACATGATTATGCGTGGGAGCCGACGGAAAGTGGTGACGTAACACAAGATAATGTGACATGGTGTGAAGGTGAGCACAAACTTTTTGAAGGAGAGAGAACATCAGTGAGAACAAGGGCTGTAACATCAGACACAAGAAGTATGCATGATGAATATCTCCGAGGGTTGAACAAAAAAAACAAAGAGGTGAAGTCAGATGACGGAAACGGTGAAGAGTTCGAGGAGTCAGTAGGCGGCGATGAAGATGTAACCAATGAATGTCACAAGCTTTTGGAGAGGCGAGAGAAGTATGAGAGTCTGTCCAGGTGGCTGGCAAATCTGAAGATGGTACATTGGGAATAGGCATTGGTTCAAGAAAATGTGTTAAAAAATGCTGATAAAGAAGCTTGACAGTAACCTGATGTGGAAGGAAAGGAATATCATTGAGATACACAAGAAAAGGAAGGCTATGAGGCGCTGAGGGTTGCGAGATAAGTCCATGTTGATCTGCGAGGAGAGGATAGAGTCGACGAATACTGACTTGAAGTAATCGAAGCTGAGAACGATGAATGGGCGAATCCGAAAGAGGAGGAGTGATCTGGGAGAGCGATTTCCAGCGAAGGTTGGAATCCACGAGTTGAGAGACTCGCACCACGCCACTGGTGAACCAGGTGGAGAAGTGCAAATATGAAGAAGCAGAGGAACGGATAGCAGAAGAAAAGAAGAGAGGTTCCGCAAGGAGATCGTTAGTAGAGGCTGGGGGAAGGCGAATAGGATATAAGGAACGCCAGAGGGTAAGAGCGGATCTGTAAAACTCAGGGAAATGGCTCGGAACGAGAGGAAAGAGGTCCATGCGGAGAAAAGTTGAGACAGTGAGGTGGGGACTTCGGGGAAAGAGAAGCGTGTCGACAATGGTTTGAGAAGAAGAAGGTTGGAGAAAGAAATTCCGAAGGAAATTTTGAAGGTGGAAAGCTTTGAACTTCAGAGAGATGTCGGAGAGAGAGAGACCACCAAAAGAAATAGGAAGAACGAGAGTGGAGTGCTGCACCCAATGAATGACATTCCAGACGAAATTAGTGAAGGTACGTTGAAGTTCGCGAAGCAAAAACGGCGGAGGAAGGTGCGCAATCCAAGCATGAAAAAAAGATGGTTGGAGAAAGGTGTTGAGGAGGTAGGCACGGCTGAGGAACGACAGAAAAGGCTTGAGACGGTAAAAAGGTGCTAGGCGGCGATTGACCCGCTGAACCAGGGGAGACCAGGTAG
Source organism: Macrothele yani (assembly GCA_039090855.1). Taxonomy (NCBI): domain Eukaryota; kingdom Metazoa; phylum Arthropoda; class Arachnida; order Araneae; family Macrothelidae; genus Macrothele; species Macrothele yani. Next base: position 36,673,361 of record CM077011.1, read on the forward strand.
CAGCGGCGACCGCAGAGGGGTCTCCAATGTAGACTCCGATAAATTTGGCAACACTTGAAGACCAGCGGGCACCCCATGGGCGGTCAGCGCGGATCGTCCACGACCCAGCCCATAATCCAGAGCATTTATCCATGTTGAGTGAAGAACCAGAAATCACAGCATATTCAAGATAGGTATTTCGAAGAGTTCCGAATGCTCCCTCAGAACGGATGAAGACTGTTAGGTCATCTGCGTAAGCCGAAAGAACTGTGTGGTGGTGACGTGTGCACGCAACTCCTCGCGGAACTGAGGAAAACAAACGAGAACGGAGACAAATCAAAAGCGGTTCAAAAGAGAGAGCAAAGAGTTGACCCGACAGGGGGCAGCCCTGCCGGATCCCACTGGCGAAAGGAATAGCAGAGGTGAGAAATGCTGAAGTACGAACACGAAAGAAGGAGTGAGTGTAAAGATTGGAAAGCGCCAAACGGAAGGAGGAAGGAAAACCAAACTGGCGAAGAACAGTGAAGAGATATGAGTGGTTAATTGAATCAAAAGCTTGACGCTGGTCGATATTGAAAATTGCGAGAGGTTCAGAGAGTCGAGAAGCAAGAGAGTATAAGTTACGAATGACAGTGATGTTAGAAGCGATTGAGCGAGAAGGAACAGTGTAGGTCTGATCAGGATGGATGATGTGTGAAAGAACTGGATTAAGGCGAAGAGCAAGAACTTTGGCAAAGATTTTGTAATCGGTATTTAGAATGGAAATAGGCCGCCAGTTTGTCAAGAGTCCAAGGTTGCCAGATTTTGGAATAAGGCGAAGTAGAGCAAAGGAAAAAGCTGATGAAGAAAAGGAAGACGAAGAAAAAACGAAGTTAAAACAGGCAACAAGAAGAGGAAGAAGAGTTGGAAGAAAAGCCTTATAAAAGGAAAGAGGAAGACCGTCTTCACCTGGTGAGGAACGATCATTAAGACTGAAAACAGAAGAACGAATTTCGGCTGGTGAGATTGGAGCACTGAGCGAAGAAAAGAAACATTGAGGGACTTGAGGAAGACCGTGAAGAAGTGGAGAGGAATCAGCTGGAGGCATCTGAGAAGGTTGGAAACGACCAGAAAAATATGAATGAGTATGTTGGCAGATGAGGGAGGGGTCTGCCGTGGTAGATCCATCCGGAAGGGAAAGATAAGCGATGGTATTGTATTTAGTTCGATGTTCTTCAAGATGACGTAGACTCTGAAGGGGATCATCTTGAAAGTGAATAAGGGTGAACTTCAAGCGAGTCAGAGCAGATTTAGCTGATGATTGGAGGCGATGATGAAGCCGGGCTTGCAGGATTTCAAAGTTAGGATCGGTGTGCGAGGTAGACTGAAGAGAACGGCGGATTGAATCTATGTCCATAAGACGATTGGTGCGAACAGAAAAACAAAAGCGTTTAGCAAACGCAGTAATGGAATGCTTGGTGGAGAGCCACAGAGCTGCCGGGTCAACAGTGGAGGAAAGTTGATTGACTGATTGCGCAATAATGGAATTGACATGAGAAATAAAAGTTGGATCTTGCAGGCAGAAATCATCAAGGGTCCAAACCATTGGGTGAGGGACACCAGTGGAGGGAAGATGAAATTGTAGAACGACTGGACGATGGTCGGAGGAAACAGCTGGAGCATGTGAAACAGAAACAAGGGAAGAACGCAAAAAACTGGAAACATAAAATCGGTCCAATCGTGCAGCAGCGTTGGAGGATCCTGCAGGAGGAAACCAAGTGAAATCACGGGTCACAGGATGGAGAAGGCGAAATGCATCTTGGAGATCAAAATTAAAGACCAGTTGAGTGAGTTGCGAAACCAGAGAAGAGCGGAAATCTTGAGACCCATCATGATCGTAAAGAGGTTGCAGCGTACAGTTAAAGTCACCAGCCATGATCACAATTTCAGAAGACGGAATCTCAGTGAGAATTGTAGTAACATGAAGAAAGAGGGATGTAGCTTCTGAATCACTACGAGGAACGTGCAAATTTAACAAATGAAAACGGGTAGAAAGGAAGCGAAAAGAAAGGTATTGAAAAATCCCAAGCAGGCTCTGTGACTCAACAACGTCAGACAGAAACGGAAGAAAACGATTATGAATGCCAATTGCGGTGCCGGACCCCAAATGGGCACGGAAATTGTGAAAAAAGACAAAAGGCCAGCGTCGCCAGCGGGAAATGTCTGTCAAATTAGAACAGTTTGTTTCCTGCAGGAGAATGATGTTAGCTTTAAGATAACGAATATCTTCGAAGACAAGAGCATTAGTTGCCGACGTAGCAAAGCTTCGGCAGTTGAAACTAACACAACTCAGTTGGGATATCATGAACAGGCTGTAGATGGTTTTCGAGTTCAGCTGAGAGCTTCTTCAACAGGTATGAAAGACGCCGCTGAAACTGGGCAGCATCAGGAGGAAGAGTTATATTTCTCAAAAATTCATCAAGTAATTGAAGTTGTTGAAGCATTTCAGGTAACCTATTTAACTTGGATTGAATACACGGGATTGTTAGCAATTTTTTACGTTTTTAGGGTGTTGAATAAGTTCAAGAAGTTCGGTGTATGTGAGCGGTTGCACTGGAACAGAACAGTCTTTGAAAAGAGTTGAAAGTTTGGTTATGGTGGGAAATGAAGAATCATCTTCAACATCCGAAGCAACCGATGCTGATTCACTTAAATCAGCAGCAACATCCATATCATCTTCAGTAGGGAGGCATGCGAATCTGTTTGTTGTACGAAGTGGAGAAGAAAAATTCTCCACGCCAGGTGAGGGTCCAGAGGAAGTGGCAGAAGATTTGGTCCGAGAACGCCTTGAGCGTCGCGAACGCTTTGGAGAAGACTCCGCAGAATTTGGGCGTTTCCCGGAAGTTTTGGGTCCAGAGGAGCCCTCAGAAGAAGGAAGAGGTGGAAATGAGATGTCATCAATGACAGCAGATTTGAACAGTTCAGAAGCAGGCGTTTGAATTTGCGAAACAGGCTGTAAAACTGGTGCCAATTTGTTGCACGATGGCGGCGCTTGAGTGCTGGGCAATGAAGACCCAGAAGTTTTGAAAGAAAGCAGCTGTTCGGAATTGAATGGTAAAGACGGATCAGTGTTTGGCAATAACTGCGTAGTTGTTTTGAAAGATAGCGCCTTCTCGGAGTTGTATGGTAATGGCAGTTCTGAAACAGGTAAAGACAACGAAATATCTGCAGTCATGGAAGGAGCAATCAGCAGAGATGGTGACGTGGTTGACATAGGAGCAACAGTTTGTTCAGTAGTAAGGGAGGAAGAAGTGGAAGATGGAGGTGCATCGGGAACCCTCGTCGAAGGGACAGCACCAGGTGCAGGTGTGCGGTGAGGGCACTCAGAAACCAGGTGTCCCTCAGCTCGGCACCGGAAGCACTGAACACCAGCAAATAAGTTGAAAACGAATGTTCGTGTGTCCGTAACAAGTTGCAGAGTTGTGGGGCGGTAAGAAATGGCTTGGTCAGTGGGGAAAATAACACGATATTGGCGACGACCCCCTTGCACAAAGTTGAAAGGAGAGTCTCTGGCAGCAGCTGGAAGAAATTTTGTCTCTCCCACTACTCGACCAAGAGTGCCGAGTGCAGCAACAAGTAAGTTGTCAGGAATAGCAGTTGGCACAGGAGATAATGTCACTGTGACCGGGCGCTGTGCAGAAGCAACAGGTTGCAAGTGAAAGGAGCCAATATCAATGCCTGTAGCAAGAACGGTGTCGGTGGCTTTTGGTGAACAAAATGAACGACAACACCCCCTCCAATGCGAATAATTGAAACGATGCTTTCCTTGGGAACAACTTTAACCAAGGCCTCCAAATAGAGGGGAGGGGGTGTCACGAAGAGACGGAAAATACACACTTAATAACAAAGCTGAAGAAAGTTCTTTACCTGCTGGTGAGTCGTCAGAAATCCGAATCTTGAGAACTTTATCTTCTCTAGAAAATTCTGGTTGCATAGAAAGAGGTGCATGAGATTGGTTTGGACGAGCAGTCGCAGCATACGAACGTGGAGGAGTAGCAGCCATGGCAGCAGAACGTGACTCGGCACCCAGGATATGCAAATTAGGACGAAGAACATTCGATGCAGAAACATTAGGACGAAGCACATTAGAAGCAGAAACACAATTAGAAGAAGACAAATCCACACTTGAAGAGGTCATAGTTGTCTCACAAACGGTCGATGTAGCTAAAGAAAATCCAGCAGAGATAAAATCAGCAGACGAAACTTGGGAAGCAGCCATCATGGCCGCTAAGCCGAACAACACAACACTGTCTGCTGCAACTGCGTCACACAGAAGAAACACAAAATAACGTAACAGAAGGCACACACACTCACTTCAAGTGAGGCAAAAAGGTGAAACCACAACGCAGTCAACACGAACCACTAACGCAGACGATAAATTCACAGGAAAAAAACATTTTTTTACAGACGCAAAGGAAAGAAACGAACGGCTTGTCTTCATAAGGTATTTATTGCTCAAAATGTTAGTTATAAAAAACGCCTCCACAAAATATGAACAAGTACAGAATACAAAACAGTAACAAGATGTGGGAGAGAACAAGGTATACGCAAGCATTTAAAAAAACAATAACAACAGTGTAAAGGGTGTGAAAAAGAGGGCGCTGAGAGGCTGCCCAGTTGAACAGCAGTAAAAATAATAGTCTATTAGTCCGTTGATAGCAATAGTATTAAACTGTGTCTAAGAGTTCGCCGAAAACTAAACAAAAACAGACGGTAAAGCAGTACAAGTTCAAAGGTAAGCAATTTCAAAACAAAACGTTTATTCAGAAGAAAAAAAACTCAGTCAGTTGGGAAATCATGAACAGGCTGTTGATTGTTTTCGAGTTCAGCTGTGAGCAACTTCAGCATGTACCACAGACGATGCTGAAGCTGGGCATCTTCAGGGGGAACGGAAACGTTAATCAAAAATTCATCAAGCAATTGCAGTTGTTGAAGCATTTCAGGTAACCAATTTAACTTAGATTGAATACACGGGATTGTTAGAAATTTGTCAATCCTAGGGCGTTGAATTAGTTCAAGAAGTTCAGTAAATGTGAGCGGTTGCATTGGAACAGAACAGTCTTTGAACAGAGCGGAAAGTTTGGGAATGGTGGGAAGAGAAGAATCATCTCCAACAACATCCGAAGCAATCGATGCTGATTCACTTAAATTAGCAGCAACATCCATATCATCATCAGTAGGGAGGCAAGCGAAACTGTTTGTTGTACGAAGTTGAGAAGAAAAATTTTCTACGCCAGGTGAGGTTCCAGAGGAAGTGGCAGAAGATTTGGTCCGAAAACGCCTAGTGCGACGCGTAGGCCTAGGAGAAGACTCGGCAGAATTTGGACGTTTCCCGGCAGTTTTGGGTCCAGAGGAGCCCACCGAAGTAGGAAGAGGTGGAAATGACATGTCAACAATGAGAGCAGATTTGAACAGTTCAGAAGCAGGTGTTTGCACTTGCGAAACAGGCTGTAAAACGGGAGGCAATTTGTTGCTTGGTGGTGGCGCGTGAGAGCTGGGCAATGATGACGCAGTAGTTTCGGAAGAAAGCGGCTGCTCGGAGTTGAATGGAAATGGCAGTTCAGTGTTTGGCAATAACTGCGTAGTTGTTTTGAAAGAAAGCGCCTGCTCGGAGTTGTATGGTAATGGCTGTTTAGTGCTTGGCAATAACTGTGTAGGAGTTTTGAAAGACAGCGGCTGCTCGGAGTTGAATGGCAGTGGCGGAACTGAAACAGGTGAAGACAACGAAATATCTGCAGTCATTGAAGGAGCAAGTAGCAGAGATGGTGACGTGGTTGACATTGGGGAAACAGTTTGTTCAGTAGTAAGGGCGGAGGAAGTGTATGATGGAGGTGTGTCACGAACCTTCAACGAAGGGACAGCACCTTGCGCAAGTATGCGCTGAGGGCACTCATAAGCCAGGTGTCCCTCAGCTCTACACCGGAAACACTGGACACCAGCAAATAAGTTGAAAACGTATGTTCGTGTGTCCGTAACAAGTTGCAGAGATGTGGGGCGGTTAGAAATGGCTTGGTCAGTGGGGAAAATAACACGATATTGGCGACGTCCTCCTTGCACAAATTTGAATGGAGAGTCTCTGGCAGCAGCTGGAAGAAATTTAGTCTCTCCCACTACTCGACCAAGAGTGCCGAGTGCAGCAACAAGTAAGTTGTCAGGAATAGCAGTAGGCACAGGAGATAATGTCACTGTGACCGGGCGCTGTGCAGAAGCAACAGGTTGCAAGTGAAAAGAGCCAATATCAATGCCTGTGGCAAGAACGGTGTCGGTGGCTTTTTGTTGAACAAAATGAACGACAACACCCCTCCAATGCGAATAATTGAAACGATGCTTTCCTTGGGAACAACTTTAACCAAGGCCTCCAAATAGAGGGGGAGGGGGTGTCACGAAGAGACGGAAAATACACACTTAATAACAAAGCTGAGGAAAGTTCTTTACCTGCTGGTGAGTCGTCAGAAATCCGAATCTTGAGAACTTTATCTTCTCTAGAAAATTGTGGTTGCATTGAAAGAGGTGCATGAGATTGGTTTGGACGATCAGTCGCAGCATACGAGCGTGGAGGAGTAGCAGCCGTGGCAGCAGAACGTGACTCGGCATCCAGGATATGCAAATTAGGACGAAGAACATTCGATGCAGAAACATTAGGACGAAGCACATTAGAAGCAGAAACACAATTAGAAGTAGACAAATCCACATTTGAAGAGGTCATAGTTGTCTCACAAGCGGTCGATGTAGCCAAAGAAAATCCAGCGGAGATAAAATCAGCAGACGGAACTTGCATTTGTACTTGGGAAGCAGCCATCATGGCCGCTAAGCCGAACAACACAACACTGTGTGCTGCAACTGCGTCACACAGAAGAAACACAAAATAACGAAACAGAAGGCACACACACTCACTGCAAGTGAGGCAAAACGGTGAATACACAACACAGTCAACACGAACCACTAACGCAGACGATAAATTCACAGGAAAAAAACATTTTTTTTTACAGACGCAAAGGAAAGAAACGAACGGCTTGTCTTCATAAGGTCTTTATTGCTCAAAATGTTGGGAAAAGAACCCCGAACAAAATATATACAAGTACAAAATAAATATAGTAACAAGAAATGGGAGAGAACAAGGTGATCGCCAGCATTAAAAAAAACAAATAAATACAATATAAAAGGTATGAAAAAGCGGGCGCTCGCAGGCTGCCCATTTTAACAGTAGTAAAAAATATAAGTCAATGAGTCCACTGGTGACAATAGAAATAAAATGTGTCTGTGAATCCACCAAAAAAAAAAAAAAAAACAGACGGTAAAGCAGTAAGAGTTCAAAGGTAAACAATTTCAAAACAAAACGCGAATTCAGTAGTAAAAGTAAGTCTCGCACTTGGGCAGAAAAGTAGACACAGAACACTAATGAAGAACACTGATGATGGAATAAAACACAGTAGTGGAGAGCCGAAAGTTAAGCCAGCAGTTCCACGACATTTTCGACGACTTGGAACCAAGGCTGATGTGGTGACCAAATAGACATGAAGTTTGGAACAGTGTTATTGGCTTGTGCAATGTCAAATTCGAGTTGTAGTCTGGCTGTAACGGAGTGACGATATCTGCGGCAGAGGAAACGACGAGCTGTGTGATAACGGCGGAGGGAAGGTTGATCGACGCAGCGATGATAGTACAGATAGATTGTATACTTCGCTTGTAGAATTAGGAAGGAGCATACATGATTATGCGTGGGAGCCGACGGAAAGTGGTGACGTAACACAAGATAATGTGACATGGTGTGAAGGTGAGCACAAACTTTTTGAAGGAGAGAGAACATCAGTGAGAACAAGGGCTGTAACATCAGACACAAGAAGTATGCATGATGAATATCTCCGAGGGTTGAACAAAAAAAACAAAGAGGTGAAGTCAGATGACGGAAACGGTGAAGAGTTCGAGGAGTCAGTAGGCGGCGATGAAGATGTAACCAATGAATGTCACAAGCTTTTGGAGAGGCGAGAGAAGTATGAGAGTCTGTCCAGGTGGCTGGCAAATCTGAAGATGGTACATTAGGAATAGGCATTGGTTCAAGAAAATGTGTTAAAAAATGCTGATAAAGAAGCTTGACAGTAACCTGATGTGGAAGGAAAGGAATATCATTGAGATACACAAGAAAAGGAAGGCTATGAGGCGCTGAGGGTTGCAAGATAAGTCCATGTTGATCTGCGAGGAGAGGATAGAGTCGACGAATACTGACTTGAAGTAATCGAAGCTGAGAACGATGAATGGGCGAATCCGAAAGAGGAGGAGTGATCTGGGAGAGCGATTTCCAGCGAAGGTTGGAATCCACGAGTTGAGAGACTCGCACCACGCCACTCGTGAACCAGGTGGAGAAGTGCAAATATGAAGAAGCAGAGGAACGGATAGCAGAAGAAAAGAAGAGAGGTTCCGCAAGGAGATCGTTAGTAGAGGCTGGGGGAAGGCGAATAGGATATAAGGAACGCCAGAGGGTAAGAGCGGATCTGTAAAACTCAGGGAAATGGCTCGGAACGAGAGGAAAGAGGTCCATGCGGAGAAAAGTTGAGACAGTGAGGTGGGGACTTCGGGGAAAGAGAAGCGTGTCGACAATGGTTTGAGAAGAAGAAGGTTGGAGAGAGAAATTCCGAAGGAAAGTTTGAAGGTGGAAAGCTTTGAACTTCAGAGAGATGTCGGAGAGAGAGAGACCACCAAAAGAAATAGGAAGAACGAGAGTGGAGTGCTGCACCCAATGAATGACATTCCAGACGAAATTAGTGAAGGTACGTTGAAGTTCGCGAAGCAAAAACGGCGGAGGAAGGTGCGCAATCCAAGAATGAAAAAAAGATGGTTGGAGAAAGGTGTTGAGGAGGTAGGCACGGCTGAGGAACGACAGAAAAGGCTTGAGACGGTAAAAAGGTGCTAGGCGGCGATTGACCCGCTGAACCAGGGGAGACCAGGTAGCAGCGGCGACCGCAGAGGGGTCTCCAATGTAGACTCCGAGAAATTTGGCAACACTTGAAGACCAGCGGGCACCCCATGGGCGGTCAGCGCGGATCGTCCACGACCCAGCCCATAATCCAGAGCATTTATCCATGTTGAGTGAAGAACCAGAAATCGCAGCATATTCAAGATAGGTATTTCGAAGAGTTCCGAATGCTCCCTCAGAACGGATGAAGACTGTTAGGTCATCTGCGTAAGCCGAAAGAACTGTGTGGTGGTGACGTGTGCACGCAACTCCTCGCGGAACTGAGGAAAACAAACGAGAACGGAGACAAATCAAAAGCGGTTCAAAAGAGAGAGCAAAGAGTTGACCCGACAGGGGGCAGCCCTGCCGGATCCCACTGGCGAAAGGAATAGCAGAGGTGAGAAATGCTGAAGTACGAACACGAAAGAAGGAGTGAGAGTAAAGATTGGAAAGCGCCAAACGGAAGGAGGAAGGAAAACCAAACTGGCGAAGAACAGTGAAGAGATATGAGTGGTTAATTGAATCAAAAGCTTGACGCTGGTCGATATTGAAAATTGCGAGAGGTTCAGAGAGTCGAGAAGCAAGAGAGTATAAGTTACGAATGACAGTGATGTTAGAAGCGATTGAGCGAGAAGGAACAGTGTAGGTCTGATCAGGATGGATGATGTGTGAAAGAACTGGATTAAGGCGAAGAGCAAGAACTTTGGCAAAGATTTTGTAATCGGTATTTAGAATGGAAATAGGCCGCCAGTTTGTCAAGAGTCCAAGGTTGCCAGATTTTGGAATAAGGCGAAGTAGAGCAAAGGAAAAAGCTGATGAAGAAAAGGAAGACGAAGAAAAACGAAGTTAAAACAGGCAACAAGAAGAGGAAGAAGAGTTGGAAGAAAAGCCTTATAAAAGGAAAGAGGAAGACCGTCTTCACCTGGTGAGGAACGATCATTAAGACTGAAAATAGAAGAACGAATTTCGGCTGGTGAGATTGGAGCACTGAGCGAAGAAAAGAAACATTGAGGGACTTGAGGAAGACCGTGAAGAAGTGGAGAGGAATCAGCTGGAGGCATCTGAGAAGGTTGGAAACGACCAGAAAAATATGAATGAGTATGTTGGCAGATGAGGAGGGGTCTGCCGTGGTAGATCCATCCGGAAGGGAAAGATAAGCGATGGTATTGTATTTAGTTCGATGTTCTTCAAGATGACGTAGACTCTGAAGGGGATCATCTTGAAAGTGAATAAGGGTGAACTTCAAGCGAGTCAGAGCAGATTTAGCTGATGATTGGAGGCGATGATGAAGCCGGGCTTGCAGGATTTCAAAGTTAGGATCGGTGTGCGAGGTAGACTGAAGAGAACGGCGGATTGAATCTATGTCCATAAGACGATTGGTGCGAACAGAAAAACAAAAGCGTTTAGCAAACGCAGTAATGGAATGCTTGGTGGAGAGCCACAGAGCTGCCGGGTCAACAGTGGAGGAAAGTTGATTGACTGATTGCGCAATAATGGAATTGACATGAGAAATAAAAGTTGGATCTTGCAGGCAGAAATCATCAAGGGTCCAAACCATTGGGTGAGGGACACCAGTGGAGGGAAGATGAAATTGTAGAACGACTGGACGATGGTCGGAGGAAACAGCTGGAGCATGTGAAACAGAAACAAGGGAAGAACGCAAAAAACTGGAAACATAAAATCGGTCCAATCGTGCAGCAGCGTTGGAGGATCCTGCAGGAGGAAACCAAGTGAAATCACGGGTCACAGGATGGAGAAGGCGAAATGCATCTTGGAGATCAAAATTAAAGACCAGTTGAGTGAGTTGCGAAACCAGAGAAGAGCGGAAATCTTGAGACCCATCACGATCGTAAAGAGGTTGCAGCGTACAGTTAAAGTCACCAGCCATGATCACAATTTCAGAAGACGGAATCTCAGTGAGAATTGTAGTAACATGAAGAAAGAGGGATGTAGCTTCTGAATCACTACGAGGAACGTGCAAATTTAACAAATGAAAACGGGTAGAAAGGAAGCGAAAAGAAAGGTATTGAAAAATCCCAAGCAGGCTCTGTGACTCAACAACGTCAGACAGAAACGGAAGAAAACGATTATGAATGCCAATTGCGGTGCCGGACCCCAAATGGGCACGGAAATTGTGAAAAAAGACAAAAGGCCAGCGTCGCCAGCGGGAAATATCTGTCAAAGGAGAACAGTTTGTTTCCTGCAGGAGAATGATGTTAGCTTTAAGATAACGAATATCTTCGAAGACAAGAGCATTAGTTGCCGACGCAGCAAAGCTTCGGCAGTTGAAACTAACACAACTCAGTTGGGATATCATGAACAGGCTGTAGATGGTTTTCGAGTTCAGCTGAGAGCTTCTTCAACAGGTATGAAAGACGCCGCTGAAACTGGGCAGCATCAGGAGGAAGAGTTATATTTCTCAAAAATTCATCAAGTAATTGAAGTTGTTGAAGCATTTCAGGTAACCTATTTAACTTGGATTGAATACATGGGATTGTTAGCAATTTTTTACGTTTTTTAGGGTGTTGAATAAGTTCAAGAAGTTCGGTGTATGTGAGCGGTTGCACTGGAACAGAACAGTCTTTGAAAAGAGTTGAAAGTTTGGTTATGGTGGGAAATGAAGAATCATCTTCAACATCCGAAGCAACCGATGCTGATTCACTTAAATCAGCAGCAACATCCATATCATCTTCAGTAGGGAGGCATGCGAATCTGTTTGTTGTACGAAGTGGAGAAGAAAAATTCTCCACGCCAGGTGAGGGTCCAGAGGAAGTGGCAGAAGATTTGGTCCGAGAACGCCTTGAGCGTCGCGAGCGCTTTGGAGAAGACTCCGCAGAATTTGGGCGTTTCCCGGAAGTTTTGGGTCCAGAGGAGCCCTCAGAAGAAGGAAGAGGTGGAAATGAGATGTCATCAATGACAGCAGATTTGAACAGTTCAGAAGCAGGCGTTTGAATTTGCGAAACAGGCTGTAAAACTGGTGCCAATTTGTTGCACGATGGTGGCGCTTGAGTGCTGGGCAAGGAAGACCCAGAAGTTTTGAAAGAAAGCAGCTGTTCGGAATTGAATGGTAAAGACGGATCAGTGTTTGGCAATAACTGCGTAGTTGTTTTGAAAGATAGCGCCTTCTCGGAGTTGTAAGGTAATGGCAGTTCTGAAACAGGTAAAGACAACGAAATATCTGCAGTCATGGAAGGAGCAATCAGCAGAGATGGTGACGTGGTTGACATAGGAGCAACAGTTTGTTCAGTAGTAAGGGAGGAAGAAGTGGAAGATGGAGGTGCATCGGGAACCCTCGTCGAAGGGACAGCACCAGGTGCAGGTGTGCGGTGAGGACACTCAGAAACCAGGTGTCCCTCAGCTCGGCACCGGAAGCACTGAACACCAGCAAATAAGTTGAAAACGTATGTTCGTGTGTCCGTAACAAGTTGCAGAGTTGTGGGGCGGCAAGAAATGGCTTGGTCAGTGGGGAAAATAACACGATATTGGCGACGACCCCCTTGCACAAAGTTGAAAGGAGAGTCTCTGGCAGCAGCTGGAAGAAATTTTGTCTCTCCCACTACTCGACCAAGAGTGCCGAGTGCAGCAACAAGTAAGTTGTCAGGAATAGCAGTAGGCACAGGAGATAATGTCACTGTGACCGGGCGCTGTGCAGAAGCAACAGGTTGCAAGTGAAAGGAGCCAATATCAATGCCTGTAGCAAGAACGGTGTCGGTGGCTTTTTGGTGAACAAAATGAACGACAACTCCCCTCCAATGCGTATAATTGAAACGATGCTTTCCTTGGGAACAACTTTAACCAAGGCCTCCAAATAGAGGGGGAGTGGGGTGTCACGAAGAGACGGAAAATACACACTTAATAACAAAGCTGAAGAAAGTTCTTTACCTGCTGGTGAGTCGTCAGAAATCCGAATCTTGAGAACTTTATCTTCTCTAGAAAATTCTGGTTGCATAGAAAGAGGTGCATGAGATTGGTTTGGACGAGCAGTCGCAGCATACGAACGTGGAGGAGTAGCAGCCATGGCAGCAGAACGTGACTCGGCACCCAGGATATGCAAATTAGGACGAAGAACATTCGATGCAGAAACATTAGGACGAAGCACATTAGAAGCAGAAACACAATTAGAAGTAGACAAATCCACACTTGAAGAGGTCATAGTTGTCTCACAAGCGGTCGATGTAGCTAAAGAAAATCCAGCAGAGATAAAATCAGCAGACGAAACTTGGGAAGCAGCCATCATGGCCGCTAAGCCGAACAACACAACACTGTCTGCTGCAACTGCGTCACACAGAAGAAACACAAAATAACGTAACAGAAGGCACTCACACTCACTTCAAGTGAGGCAAAACGGTGAAACCACAACGCAGTCAACACGAACCACTAACGCAGACGATAAATTCACAGGAAAAAAACATTTTTTTCAGACGCAAAGGAAAGAAACGAACGGCTTGTCTGTCTTCACGATAACCACAGAGGAACGTTGTGGTCCCGTGACCTGCTGCCATGGTGACGTAGAAAATTTGTTATGCATATGTTTTGTTGGTAAAGCTATCTCAGTTGTTTAAGGTGGACCTCAAGTAATTTTGCTTCCTATACTTCCAATGGGAAAACTTCTGTACACATTTTCTTCACAATTAATGCGTTCCCAAGGATGAACATTTAAACATCAATTAAAATAGCTTCATTTTATAACTTGGAATACTTAATATTTTCTAAAAAATAACCATAATTATACAATCAAACATTTGTTTGTCTACTGACGTCATCAAAGAATAGGTCGCACCATCTTTTTTCTGGTTTCAACACCGCCAAAGGAAAAGTTATTGATTTTTAATATAATGATGGTTATGTTTTAGAAAATATTAAGTATTCCAAGTTATAATATGAAATTATTTTAATCGATGTTCAAATTTTCATCCTTGGGAACACACTAATTGTGAAGGAAATGTTTACAAAAGTTTTTCCATTGGAAGTATAGGAAGCAAAATTACTTGACGTCCACCTTAATGGTTTAGCATAACAGCTTACTGTTTACCATAACGGTTTACGATTTACGAAAATGCTTTTTGGACCGCTTTTGTTTTCCTTAGTGGTAAATTTAGTAAGTGCTATAAGTTCAAACGACAAAAGTCCGACCTTTCGAATATTAACGACAGTAAAAAAAACTCTGAAATTTTGGAATAACAAGCCTTAATTGCTTAGACATGCAATAAAAATTGAAATTTATATGAATTTTCCAGTTTTTATTTCATGTGAGATACTTGGAGATCGGGCTGCAGGGCCCGAGCGCTACTCTGGAAACGAGCGTAGCGAGCCTAGAGGCTCATCCCCTAGTGTTTAAAAACAAAATATGTTTACCCTGATTTTGGACTTTATAGACACCCTCTATTTGTCATATCATCTTTTAATAACAGGGGTCTCTAGAAATTTTATGCTACATGCATTTCATGGTTTCTTGAACTACTGTGTTATACACTGAAGTAACAAATAATTAGGAACATCGACCTAATAACGTGTTGGGCAGCCCTTAGCCTCAAAACCAGCTTCAACTCTATGCAGCTGTATTCAAGGATGTGCTTATATTCTACAGCCATGTTCAGACAAGCTGGTGGATAGCGCCCGTGAACTGCCGAATGTTGGCTGGAGGAGGATCTCTGTGATTAATGGCTCTCCCAGTCTCATCTCACAGTTGCTCGATTGGGTTACGCTGTGGAGGCCATTTTGTGACCTTGAAGTTAAAACAGATATTTGACGTGGACTAGGAACATCCAACAGAAGTCATCGCTCTTTCCACGTTTATAAGTGAGCCACAGAAAAATTCTCATTGGCCGCCACCGAGAAAAAATGGCGGTGGCGGCCAATGAGAATTTTTCTGTGGCTCACTTATAAACGTGGAAAGAGCGATGACTTCTGTTGGATGACCTTGAAGTTATTGTCGTTCTTCTGGAACCACTGTATGACGATCCGAGCTTTGGGACATAGCTCATCCTGTTGGAAATTGCCTCTCCACTGGAACACCATGGACATGTATGGACGTGCCTGGTCCTCAGGGATGTTAAGATGCCGCGTGGCATCCAAACGCTGTTCCATAGGTATTAAGGAACCCAATACCTGCCATGAAAATAGACCCCATACCATTACACCGTCTCCAGCAGCTCGTACAATTAACGTTAGGCGGCTGGGATCTATTGATTCGTGCTGTTGACAACATATTCTGGGCCGTCCATTGGCGTGCATTACCTGAAAATGTGTTTCATCGGACAAAGTTACCTTTTTCCAGTCCTCATGGGTCCAGTGCTCCTGTGCCTACTGCAGACGAATTTGTCAGTTTTCAGCTGAAACGACTGGTATACGAAGTGGACGTCTGTTGTAATAGCGTATTCACGCCAATGTGTGACGGGATGTGTATGCTGAAATTCGCACGGTACCGCTGTTGTTCTGGGAAGTTACTTGACGCAATGACGCTCGTATGTTATTCCGTACAATTTTCTCCGGTCGTCGCTGTCCTCGAACATCTTCAAGCCATTTCCTCCCACAGGAAGACCGCTAGTCACTTGTTTTGTTGTTTGTGCACCTCTCATTTTATACCCTCGATGCAATTGTTCGTGCATAGTTGAGAAGGTTTACTGTTTCTGAGATGCCTACACCTTCCCGCCTAACGCATGCTATCATGCCTCTTTCGATGTGGCTTAAGTCCCGATTCTTCTTCATAGTGCCGCTATCTACGCTTCGTGCTGGTCTGAATCCTTTGCAGTGAGATGTTTAGAAATCCACTTCAACGTCATTGTTGCGTACGTAAGTATGGATCGCACATGTCAAGAGGCGTAGCCAAGGAGAGGTCCTCTGGTCCAGATGCCTCCTTGAGGGAGGATTCAGCACGAATTTGAAGCGATATGTATGCACAAAAGTGTTACCACGCGAGGCTTTCACCAATGAACCAAATCCACGGTCGCCCTCTTAAGAAATTTCTGACTATATACACGTGTATATACACTATATTGACAATAATCAACGGACACTCCTTTAAAAGCAAATGAAAGAATCCGCTGCGTTGTTAAGATACGCGGTGCAGCTGCAAATGGCATAAAAATAAGCTTGCAGCTGACCGTGATCATATCGCACTGTGAGATTGAGTGAAAATGTCGCGGCGGGAGAGAACTGACTTTGAGATGAAAGATTGTTGGGTGTTATATTAGTGGGTTGTCCATAAGAGAAACCGAGAGGCGTTTAAACATACCCAAGTCAACTATTTTGGATGTACTGAATAAATGGAATACACATGGCGTGCCTGAAGCAGTAAGACGTACCGACAGATCTAAGAAAATCAGTGATAGAGGAAGTCGAAGCCTCAGGAGAGTAGTTACAGCTAATCGACGGAGTATTGCACAAGACCTAATTGTACAATTGAGTAAAAATGATGGAACCACGGTATGTACACGTACCATTCGCAGAGAACTTCATTCCATGGGTTACCGTGGTCGTGCGGTTGCTCATAAGCCTTTCATCTCCACTCGGAATGCTACTCGTCGTTTAGCATGGTGTAAAGAACATTTATCGTGGACCATAGATCAATGGAAACGGGTCGTATGGACTGATGAATCCAGATACACGATCCATCAGTCTGATGGCCGTGTGTAGGCATGGCGGCAACCGGGGGAACGCTGTTTACCACAGCGAACTGTTCCTAAAGTCAAGTTTGGAGCTGGCAGTGTACTCGTGTGGGGATGTTTTTCGTAGTATGGTCCCGGGCCATTGGTTATCGTGGACAAACCTGTTAATCAGCATGTCTAACTCGATATTCTAGACAATTATGCCCTACCAACTCTGTGGCAAAGGAACCGAGCCTTGTTGGTACCTGCAGGATAATGCACCGAGTCATAAAGCAAGGACTGTTACAGCGCGGTTGACGACAATTCCGTATCTTGCGTGGACTGACCAGCACAGAGCCCTGATCTTAATCCAATAGAGCACCTATGGGATGAATTAGAGCCCCGCATAAGAAGTTTGGAACCAAGGCCTACTACTAGGCGCAATAGTTAGCGGCAGCATTATGTACTGAATGGAAGCGCATACCTATTGCTGTGTTTCAAAACCTTGTCGATAGTATATATATATATATATATATATAGAGAGAGAGAGAGAGAGAGAGAGAGAGAGAGAGAGAGAGAGAGAGAGACAAAAGTGATGTTCAATGCTTTTACAAAAAATGAAGATTTATCGATTGATGGCGAAAAACTGGAGATAACAGACACGTACGTTTATCTTGGACAGCAGATATCAAGTGAGGGTCACATTGATGAAGAAATTAATCGGCGTACAAAACTTGCCTGGAGAGCTTTTGGAAGAAACAGCATAATTTTCAAGAGCAATATGCCATTATGTCTTAAAAGAAAAGTGTTTGATAAATGCATCCTTCCAGTGCTTACGTATGGTGCAGAGACGTGGACCTTAACTAAAAGAGACAAAAAAGGCTGCAGACAACTCAAAGCAGCAGGGAGAGGTGCATGCTTGGTGTAACCAGGAGAGATAAGAAGAGGAACTCGTGGATCCGAAAAATGACAAGAGTGGAAAACATCATGATCAGAGTTAAATCCCTGAAATGTCAATGGGCTGGGCATACTGCCAGAAGGACAGACCATCGATGGACAGCCGAAATTTTAGATTGGATTCCAAGGGACATAAAAAGGCCCAGAAGAAGACCACATGGGAGATGAGTGGATGAAATTCGAAAGTATGCGGGTGTGACATGGAGAAGACTGGCACAAGACAGACCGTTGTGGAGGAAACTTGGGGAGACCTTCGTCCAGCAGTGGATTGACAATGGTTGACAATGATGATGATATATATATATATATATATATATATATATATCAGGAAAAATCAAAATGTTGATGCAAAAAAGAAGAGTGATGAGGACAACTAAACAAGATGCGACTTCCAAAGTGGAATACATATAGAGCTATACAAGACAGTACGAAAAAGTATCACTGAAGACGTAAGGAAATTCAACTGTGAACTAGTGAGGAAAGCAATTGAAAACAACCAAAGCCTAAAGATAGCAAAGGGACATCTCAGTAAGGGAAGAAAACAGATTATGGCACTGAGAAAAGAAGATGGTTCTGTAACAAGAAATAGAGGCGAAATTTTGACAAGAGTGAAAGATTTCTACTCCAAATTATATGAAAGGGATGATATATGCACTCCAGACATCATGAAAGATACCAGTACCAGAGTTCCTCCAGTCCTTCCAGCAAAAGTTGCACATGCAATCAAGAACATGAAGCGAGGAAAAGCTCCAGGAGAAGATGGAATTACTGTAGACATCATACAAGAAGCAAGTGGAGAAATCGAAACAGTACTCGCCCAAATTTTCACTCGATGCCTTAATGAAGGAAAGATTCCTGAGGATTGGAACACCGCTACAATGATCCTGCTACATAAGAAAGGTGACATTGAGGATCTCGGAAACTACAGACCTATCAGCCTCCTATCAGTAGTTTATAAAATCTTCACTAAAGTTCTTTCACACCGCTTGAAGGTAACACTGGACATGGCTCAACCGAGAGAACAAGCTGGATTCAGGAGTGGCTACAGCACAATAGATCATATCCACGCGCTGAGAGAACTAATTGAAAGAGCGAGGGAATATGAACTTCCATTGTGCATGGCTTTTATCGATTATGAAAAAGCCTTTGATTCGGTGAAACCATCAGCAGTTACAATGGCTCTGAAAACCTGCGGTATTGAAGATGCATACATTAATATTATTAATAACATCTATGAAAATGCAAGTGCAAAGATTAGGCTGTTTGAAAATACAACATACGTAAAAATTGGAAAGGGAGTGAGACAAGGTGACACCATATCTCCGAAGCTCTTTAATGCCACATTGGAGGGTGTTTTTCAGTCACTGAGCTGGGAAAACAAGGGGATAAAGATTAATGGAGATTATCTAACCCACCTTCGTTTTGCTGATGACGTAGTCATTTTTGCAACTACCCCATCAGAGCTGCAGAGTATGATCCAGGAACTTGCTGACAAGAGTAAAGAAGTGGGATTAAAAATGAACTTTCAGAAGACAAAAGTGATGCTCAATGCTTTTACAAGAAATGAAGATTTATCGATTGATGGAGAAAAGCTGGAGATAACAGACACGTACGTTTATCTTGGACAGCAGATATCAAGTGAGGGTCACATTGATGAAGAAATTAATCGGCGTACAAAACTTGCCTGGAGAGCTTTTGGAAGAAACAGCATAATTTTCAAGAGCAATATGCCATTATGTCTTAAAAGAAAAGTGTTTGATCAATGCATCCTTCCAGTGCTTACGTATGGTGCGGAGACGTGGACCTTAACTAAAAGAGACATACAAAGGCTGCAGACAACTCAAAGAAGCATGGAGAGGTGCATGCTTGGTGTAACCAGGAGAGATAAGAAGAGGAACTCGTGGATCCGAAAAATGACAAGAGTGGAAGACATCATGATCAGAGTTAAATCCCTGAAATGGCAATGGGCTGGACATACTGCCAGAAGGACAGATCATCGATGGACAGCTGAAATTTTAGATTGGATTCCAAGGGACAGGAAAAGACCCAGAAGAAGACCACATGGGAGATGGGTGGATGAAATTCGAAAGTATGCAGGGGTGACATGGAGGAGACTGGCACAAGACAGACCGTTGTGGAGGAAACTTGGGGAGACCTTCGTCCAGCAGTGGATTGATAATGGTTGACAATGATGATGATGATGATGATATATATATATATATATATATATATATATATGGGATGTAAGGTCAGGTGATGCGTAACATCACAGCCTCTCCTTGACAAATGTCAACCCCGCCTTCTCGTGGTGCATCCTGTTCCCACTAAAGGGGCTCTGACGACCGCAAATAGCGGTATAACTATACCATCGGGATCAGAGGAAATGCTATCCCACACTCACCAACCCGCTTGGCCAGCGTGGTGAGTTATGGCCAAACACCTCCAAAATGACTCTACAACTTAAATCTTGGCCCTCAGTCTCCGGCAGCTGGAATGTACCTGGCCAAGGCAGCGGCCAGTGCGACATGAAGGCAGAGGGTGCTAAGAATCCCCGGAGGACCGGACTAGGCTGCCATTTGATGCTGACCTTGGCTACCTACAACGGACGCTCCCTATCTTCTGATTCAAGGCTTCTTGAATTGGAAGAGGAACTACAAAGGATCAAGTGGGACATCGTCGGGCTGAGTGAGGTAAGGAGAAAAGGAGAAGATCTCATTGAACTGAAAAGTGGACATCTCTTCTATTATCGTGGGACAGATACTGGCAGAACTAGTGGTGTTGGATTTATAATAAACAAGAAACTGAAGGATAAAGTGGTAGAAGTTGAAAGTTCCTCTGACAGAGCTGCACGACTCGTTATCCAACTATCGAGAAGATACCAGGCTCAGATTATTCAAACTTATGCACCCACCACAAGTCATCCTGAAGAAGAAATTGAAGAATTTTATGAGGAAATTCGTCATCTAAATAATAAAGGTAAGCAGCACTTGAAGATAATTATGGGAGATTTCAATGCAAAAATAGGGCACCGGCAACAGAATGAAACTTCAGTAGGTAAATTCGGTCACGGCAACAGAAACCAGCGTGGAAATACTCTCGTTGAGTTTGCAGAGGCAGAAGGATTTTTCATCTTGAATACCTTTTTCAAGAAAAAGCCACACAGGAAATGGACATGGAGACATCCAATTGGGACGACAAGGGAAATTGATTTTATTATGTGTAACAAAAAATTCGTCATCGAAGACTGCAGTGTGCTAAACAAGTTCAACACAGGTAGTGACCATAGATTGGTGAGATGTAAGATGCACCTCAACACTAAACTGGAACGTGGCAAGCTCATAAGACAAACAAAATGTATTGACATAACCAACCTTAAAAAACACCATAATACTTTCAAGTTGGAACTGAAGAACAGATTCTCTGCTTTAGAAGGCCTAACATCGGAAGAAGTGGATATTTCGGAAGTTAACAGAAAAGTAACCAAAGCTCTTATGGAAACAGCAACAAAATTAGCTGGGTCAAAGAACAAGTTGCATGTAAACAAATTATCAGGAAAAACCAAAATGTTGATGCAAAAAAGAAGAGAGATGAGGACAACTAAAGAAGATGTGACTTCCAAAGTGGAATATATAGAGCTATGAAAGACAGCACGAAAAAGTATCACTGAAGACGTAAGGAAATTCAACTGTGAGCTAGTGAGGAAAGCAATTGAAAACAACCAAAGCCTAAAGATAGCAAAGGGACATCTCAGTAAGGGAAGAAAACAGATTATGGCTCTGAGAAAAGAAGATGGTTCTATAACAAGAAATAGAGGCGAAATTTTGACAAGAGTGAAAGATTTCTACTCCAAATTATATGAAAGGGATGATACATGTACTCCAGACATCATGAAAGGTACCAGAGTTCTTCCAGTCCTCCCAGCAGAAGTTGCTCATGCAATCAAGAACATGAAGCGGGGGAAAGCTCCAGGAGAAGATGGAATTACTATAGACATCATACAAGAAGCAAGTGGAGAAATTGAAACAGTGCTCGCCCAAATTTTCACTCGATGCCTTAATGAAGGGAAGATTCCTGAGGATTGGAACAATGCTACAATGATCCTGCTACATAAAAAAGGTGACATTGAGGATCTCAGGAACTACAGACCTATCAGCCTCCTATCAGTGATTTATAAAATTTTCACTAAAGTTCTTTCACACCGCTCGAAGGTAACACTGGACATGGCTCAACCGAGAGAACAAGCTGGATTCAGGAGTGGCTACAGCACAATAGATCATATCCACGTACTGAGAGAACTAATTGAAAGAGCGAGGGAATATGAACTTCCATTGTGCATGGCTTTTATCGATTATGAAAAAGCCTTTGATTCGGTGAAACCATCAGCAGTTACCACGGCTCTGAAATCCTGCGGTATTGAAGATGCATATATTAATATTATTAATAACATCTATGAAAATGCAAGTGCAAAGATTCGGCTGTTTGAAAATACAACACACATAAAAATTGGAAAGGGAGTGAGACAAGGTGACACCATATCTCCGAAGCTCTTTAATGCCACATTGGAAAATGTCTTTCAATCACTGAACTGGGAAAACAAAGGGATAAAGATTAATGGAGATTATCTAACCCACCTTCGTTTTGCTGATGACGTAGTCATTTTTGCAACTACCCCATCAGAGCTGCAGAGTATGATCCAGGAACTTGCTGACAAGAGTAAAGAAGTGGGATTAAAAATGAACTTTCAGAAGACAAAAGTGATGTTCAATGCTTTTACAAGAAATGAAGATTTATCGATTGATGGAGAAAAACTGGAGATAACAGATACGTATGTTTATCTTGGACAGCAGATATCAAGTGAGGGTCACATTGATGAAGAAATTAATCGGCGTACAAAACTTGCCTGGAGAGCTTTTGGAAGAAACAGCATAATTTTCAAGAGCAATATGCCATTATGTCTTAAAAGAAAAGTGTTTGATCAATGCATCCTTCCAGTGCTTACGTATGGTGCGGAGACGTGGACCTTAACTAAAAGAGACATACAAAGGCTGCAGACAACTCAAAGAAGCATGGAGAGGTGCATGCTTGGTGTAACCAGGAGAGATAAGAAGAGGAACTCGTGGATCCGAAAAATGACAAGAGTGGAAGACATCATGATCAGAGTTAAATCCCTGAAATGGCAACGGGCTGGACATACTGCCAGAAGGACAGATCATCGATGGACAGCTGAAATTTTAGATTGGATTCCAAGGGACAGGAAAAGACCCAGAAGAAGACCACATGGGAGATGGGTAGATGAAATTCGAAAGTATGCAGGGGTGACATGGAGGAGACTGGCACAAGACAGACCGTTGTGGAGGAAACTTGGGGAGACCTTCGTCCAGCAGTGGATTGATAATGGTTGACAATGATGATGATGATGATATATATATATATGATATATATATATATATATGGAGGAAACTTGGGGAGACCATCGTCCAGCAGTGGATTGATAATGGTTGACGACGATGATGATATATATATATATATATATATATATATCATCATTGTCAACCATTATCAATCCACTGCTGGTCAACCATTATCAATCCACTGCTGGACGAAGGTCTCCCCAAGTTTCCTCCACAACGGCCTGTCTTGTGCCAGTCTCCTCCATGTCACACCCGCATACTTTCGAAATTCATCCACCCATCTCCCATGTGGTCTTCTTCTGGGCCTTTTTATGTCCCTTGGAATCCAATCTAAAATTTCGGCTGTCCATCGATGGTCTGTCCTTCTGGCAGTATGCCCAGCCCATTGACATTTCAGGGATTTAACTCTGATCATGATGTCTTCCACTCTTGTCATTTTTCGGATCCACGAGTTCCTCTTCTTATCTCTCCTGGTTACACCAAGCATGCACCTCTCCCTGCTGCTTTGAGTTGTCTGCAGCCTTTTTTTGTCTCTTTTAGTTAAGGTCCACGTCTCTCCACCATACGTAAGCACTAAAAGGATGCACTGATCAAACACTTTTCTTTTAAGACATAATGGCATATTGCTCTTGAAAATTATGCTGTTTCTTCCAAAAGCTCTCCAGGCAAGTTTTGTACGCCGATTAATTTCTTCATCAATGTGACCCTCACTTGATATCTTCTGTCCAAGATAAACGTACGTGTCTGTTATCTCCAGCTTTTCTCCATCAATTGATAAATCTTCATTTCGTGTAAAAGCATTGAACATCACTTTTGTCTTCTGAAAGTTTATTTTTAATCCCACTTCTTTACTCTTGTCAGCAAGTTCTTGGATGATACTCTGCAGCTCTGATGGGGTAGTTGCAAAAATGACTATGTCATCAGCAAAACGAAGGTGGGTTAGATAATCTCCATTAATCTTTATCCCTTTGTTTTCCCAGTTCAGTGATTGAAAGACATTTTCCAATGTGGCATTGAAGAGCTTCGGAGATATGTTGTCACCTTGTCTCACTCCCTTTCCAATTTTTATGTGTGTTGTATTTTCAAACAGCCGAATCTTTGCACTTGCATTTTCATAGATGTTATTAATAATATTAATGTATGCATCTTCAATACCGCAGGATTTCAGAGCCATTGTAACTGCTGATGGTTTCACCGAATCTAAGGCTTTTTCATAATCGATAAAAGCCATGCACAATGGAAGTTCATATTCCCTCGCTCTTTCAATTAGTTCTCTCAATACGTAGATATGATCCATTGTGCTGTAGCCACTCCTGAATCCAGCTTGTTTTCTCGGTTGAGCCATGTCCAGTGTTAATTTCAAACGGTGTGAAAGAATTTTAGTGAAGATTTTGTAAACCACTGATAGGAGGCTGAGCCGCCCCGGTGGCGCAGTGGTCTAAGCGATGGCCTCTGATCATTCGTCCGAACGGGGTCCGGGTTCGAATCCCGGTGAAGCATGGATGTTGTGTTTGTCTTACGGCACTGGCTCTCTCCCTTCCCTGGAGCCAGTGACCCTAAATTAGGGACGGGCGACTGCTTATAGCCCATTGAGTTGCTCACGGTGGTCGTTAAACCTCCAATCAAAAAAAAAAAAAAAAAAAAAATGGGAGGCTGATAGGTCTGTAGTTTCTGAGATCCTCAATGTCACCTTTTTTATGTAGCAGGATCATTATAGCGTTGTTCCAATCCTCAGGAATCTTCCTTTCATTAAGGCATCGAGTGTAAATTTGGGCGAGTACTGTTTCGATTTCTCCACTTGCTTCTTGTATGATGTCTACAGTAATTCCATCTTCTCCCGGAGCTTTCCCCCGCTTCATGTTCTTGATTGCATGTGCAACTTCTGCTGGGAGGACTGGAAGAACTCTGGTACTGGTACCTTCCATGATGTCTGGAGTACATGCATCATCCCTTTCATATAACTTGGAGTAGAAATCTTTCACTCTTGTCAAAATTTCGCCTCTATTTCTTGTTACAGAACCATCTTCTTTTCTCAGTGCCATAATCTGTTTTCTTCCGTTACTGAGATGTCCCTTTGCTATCCTTAGCCATTGGTTGTTTTCAATTGCTTTCCTCACTAGTTCACAGTTGAATTTCCTTACGTCTTCAGTGATACTTTTTCGTACTGTCTTGTATAGCTCTATATGTATTCCACTTTGGAAGTCGCATCTTGTTTAGTTGTCCTCATCTCTCTTCTTTTTTGCATCAACATTTTGGTTGTTCCTGATAATTTGTTCACATGCAACTTGTTCTTAGACCCTGCTAATTTTGTTGCTGTTTCCATAAGAGCTTTGGTTACTTTTCTGTTAACTTCAGAAACTTTTTTTTTTTTTTTTTTTTTTTTTTTTTTTTGATTGGAGGTTTAACGACCACCGTGAGCAACTCAATGGGCTATAAGCAGTCGCCCGTCCCTAATTTAGGGTCACTGGTTCCAGGGAAGGGAGAGAGCCAGTGCCATAAGACAAACACAACATCCATGCCTGACCGGGATTCGAACCCGGACCCTTACGGACGAATGATCAGAGACCAGCGCCTTAGACCACTGCGCCACCGGGGCGGCAAACTTCAGAAACATCCACTTCTTCCGATGTTAGGCCTTCTAAAGCAGAAAATCTGTTATTCAGTTCCAACTTGAAGGTATTATGGTGTTTTTTAAGGTTGGTTATGTCAATACATTTTGTTTGACTTATAAGCTTGCTACGTTCGAGTTTAGTGTTGAGGTGCATCTTACATCTCACCAATCTATGGTCACTACCTGTGTTGAACTTGTTTAGCACACTGCAGTCTTCTACGACGAATTTTTTGTTACACATAATAAAATCAATTTCACTTGTCGTCCCATTTGGATGTCTCCATGTCCATTTCCTGTGTGGCTTTTTCTTGAAAAAGGAGTTCAAGATGAAGAACCCTTTTGCCTCTGCAAACTCTACGAGAGTATTTCCACGCTGGTTTCCGTTGCCGTGACCGAATTTACCTACTGAAGTTTCATTCAGTTGCCGTTGCCCTATTTTTGCATTGAAATCTCCCATAATTTTCTTCAAGTGCTGCTTACCTTATTTATTTAGATCACGAATTTCCTCATAAAATTCTCCAATTTCTTCTTCAGGATGACTTGTGGTGGGTGCATAAGTTTGAATAATCTGAGCCTGGTATCTTCTCGAGAGTTGGATAACGAGTCATGCAGCTCTGTCAGAAGAACTTTCAACTTCTACCACTTTATCCTTCAGTTTCTTGTTTATTATAAATCCAACACTACTAGTTCTGTCAGTATCAGTCCCACGATAGTAGAAGAGATGTCCACTTTTCAGTTCAATGAGATCTCCTTTTCTTCTTACCTCACTTAGCCCGACGTTGTCCCACTTGATTCTTTGTAGTTCCTCTTCCAATTCAAGAAGCCTTGAGTCAGAAGATAGGGAGCGTCCATTATACGTAGCCAAGGTCAGCATCAGATGGCAGCCTAGTCCGGTCCTCCGGGAATTCTTAGCACCCTCTGCCTTCATGTCGCACTGGCCGCTGCTTGGCCAGGTACATTCCAGCTGCCAGAGACTGAGGGCCAAGATTTAAGTTGTGGAGTCATTTTGGAGGGGTTTGGCCATAACTCACCACGCTGGCCAAGCGGGTTGGTGAGTGTGGGATGGCATTTCCTCTAATCCAGATGGTATAGTTATACCGCTATTGTCGGTCGTCAGAGCCCCTTTAGTGGGAACAGGATGTACCACGAGAAGGCGGAGTTGACATTTGTCAAGGAGAGGCTGTGATGTTACGCATCACCTGACCTTACATATATATATATATATATATATTATATAGTCAGAAATTTCATCATCATTGTCAACAATTATTATCAAACCACTGCTGGATGGTTTTCCCAAGTTTCTTCCACAACTGTCTCTCTTGAGCCTGTCTCCTCCATGTCACTTCGGTGTGCTTTCAAATTCCATCCATCCATCTCCCATGTGGTCTTTTTCTGGGTCTTTTTCTGTCCCTCGGAATCCAGTCAAAAATTTCGGTTGTCCATCGGTGGTGTACACTCATCGTCAAAAAAATAGTTGCACGCAGAAGGATGTGTAGGATTGATTAAACATTGAGACTGATATGGGCAATATTTATTGAGATACACGCCAATAAGTAATGTCTCTCAGTATGGCGTCGGGACGCCATGTTTGTTCACACAGCATACCCGACGTCTCGGCATGAAATTGTACGGTTCCTAATGGTGTTCTGCGATAAGCCATCCCATGCAGCTTGAATCTTCTCCCCACACAGTTCCTTCAGATTGTGCGGTAGGGGTGGAGTGTGGATACAACGTCCAATAGCATCCTACACATTTTCAATCGGCGATAGGTCTGGCGATATGCTGGCCATGGCCGAGTGTTAGTGCCTTGAAGGCAAGTTCCCGAGATAGCAGCAATATGCGGACGAGCGTTGCCCTGTTGGAAAATAGCACCGGAGTGAGCGTTCAGAAAAGGTAGGGCCTAGTCGCAGCATCTCATTAATGTAACGTTGGGCTGTCAAAGTGCCTGTAATGAACATCAAAGGTGATCTGGAATCATTGGCAATTGCACCCCACAGCATGACATCAGGCCTTGTGGACGTGTGACGCTCGACAACAAACCGTTCATCTTGGCGCTGACCACGGTGCCTCCACACACGGATTCGTTGGTCGTCTCTTCCAAGACAAAAGCGGAACTCGTCACTGAAGATCCCCCCTGCCATTTTGAGTGGCTCCATGACAGTCTGGCACGACACCATTGCAGTCTTTGGCGACGACGCATTGGTGTTAAGGGTAGTCGTCATAACGGTCTGCGTGCGTGTAGTCCTACGTTGTGCAGCCGTCTGCCAATTGTTCTGTTACTAATCGGACGATACATAGAGGGAACCACTGCTCTTCGAGTATCCGCAATCGTGGCTGTTGGGTCACTCTGCACATGCGGAACAACCCGTCGGTCCCCTCTCTCCGTGGTTCGTCTATGTCTCCCAGATCCTTCCTGTCGCTTCTGCGTGCCTTGTTCTATCCACTGCCGCAAACAGCGTGCTATGGCAATATCCGCACTACCGGTATGGCGCGCAATACGGCGATAAGACCACCCCGCTTCGCGGAGCCGGACGACGCGGCCCCTCTCGAACTCCTTCAACTGCTCGAATTGCTTCCGAACTTTTTTCCGAGGCATACTTCACTTGCAAAGGATGCAATCAACACAACAGCATGAGTCAGAAGGGCAAGCAAGCGCAACGGGCGACTTTATATAGCCAGTCAGGCACAGCGCTACGATCCCCCTTACTTGCGTCACATGCGCATCCGAGCGTGATACTTGAGCCATTTGAATGTCTCACGATGTCAAACCTACCCACCAAGATTCATTTCTGTCGGTTGCTTCCTTCTGGGTGCAACTATTGATTTGACGATGAGTGTATGTATATTAGGTGTGCAACTTAATTCTCGGCCCCTAACCGCAAGCGATCATTGAACGTCGGCAAATGCAAATAACTGTGTGCGGTAATGGCTGATTGCAACGCCCTCCAACAGCTTTCCAGGAAATCGTAACCGCTCACAGCTGTAGTGACAGATGGGATGAAAGTTGACGGTGAAAGCAATGCCGTTCGAGAAGCAACATTTGAGGCATTGCCTCCTGTTCGCGTTTCAGCTGAAAAAAAGTGCCGCCGAATCCCAGAAAATGTTCTGTGCTGCTTTGAGTGAGGCAGCTGTGTCCTACAGTACGTGTAAAAAGTGATTCCAGCGGTTTAAGCAGGGAAATTTCGATTTCCGTGATGCAGAACGTCCGGGACAGCCACAGAAAGTTGACGATGAGGAACTGGAATAACTGTTGGATGCGTATCACTGTCTCACACAGTCAGAGCTCTCACAGGAACTCTGAGTAACACGGCAAGCCATTGCAAAGCGCCTGCACAAGCTTGGACGGAATCACAAGGAGGGCTGTTGGGTGCCCCACCAACTCGCAGCTGCGAAAAAGTCTAGGCGCTACGATTTTGCTGTGTTCTTGCTCTCCAGATTCAAGAAGAAGGATTTACTCCACAAGATTTGGACTTGTGATAAGAAGTGGATCCTCTACGATAATCCTAAGCGGCACAAATCGTGGGTTTATCCAGGTCAGCCTACCACCAGTCACGCCAAACTGAATATCCATGCCAGGAAGTTGTTGCCGTGCATATGGTGGGATCAGCGCGGTGTCGCACACTATGAGTTGCTCAAACCTGGTGAAACGGTCAATGCTGAGCGTTATTGTCAACAACTCATTCGTGTGAGTGACGCAATGGAAGCGAAAGGGCCATACACCGGCAAGGGCAGAAGGTCGGTCCTGTTGCTTCAGGATAACGCACTTCCTCACACCACGAAAACGACTTTAAACACGATCACCGATCTGGGATGGCAGATTTTGTCCACCCAACGTATTCTCCAGACTTCGCCACTTCGGAGTATCACCTCTTCCGCTCCCTGCAACATCACCTGAGTTATACGCAATTCACTTCTGTCGAGGAAGTCCACACAAGTATTGATGACTTTATCAACTCGAAACAGCCCTCGCAGTGGCATTTGGCAGCTCCCTGACCGATGGCTCAAATGTATCCAACATGACGGGGATTATTTCCTTGATTAGGTACGTATTCGATTTGCTATAATTTGCTGTCAGCGTGTCGTGCCTGTGGCCGATAATTAAGTTGCACACCTAAAGTTTTGGTTAGCATATGGCTCAACTTCGTCAGGACCGTTAGTATATTTGTATTCTGTCCCTTTTGACATCATCAGTGATGCTAAGCGTCACAGATTAATTTTTTCTGCACGTTTGTGAGGGATAAAGAGGAAGTTAAATCGTATATGAGCTGTGAGTAGTTTTTAACTACATTGAGAGGATTCCAAAGCATCCAGGTTCAAGGCCGAGTCAGTCGTGTCAGTCAGTACAGCTTCTTCTAATAGAAATTCATTATTATTTCCGTGATAGTATTCAGATATGAAAGATTTCTGTAGTTCAGTATTTTTTATATGCTTTTCTTATATTAATTGGAAATGCAAGACCCTGAGGTTGTGTGCTGTATAAGGAAGACTACAATCATGTAAAATTTGGTACACTCATCATCAATTTAATTCTTCAACTGTGTCTCAAAGTATAGATATACATGTAGTACTAAATAGGGATCTTTAAGAAAATTACGAACCTGTGAATTGTTTTTAAAAACTGTACGGGTCCAATGTTCACGTTACGCATCATGCAAGGTATCAAGTGATATTTCATATTAGTCTCAAACTCACAGGCTGCGGAAAATGAGGATCACAAAATTATTTTGCTAATAAGTTTGAATATCAACCGATTATTCAGGAATTGATTAGGTTATGGAAATATGTGCACATCAGGAGTGGAAAAATATTTTCCGCTACCAAAATCTTGTGGAAGGGATATCTAATGAGACTGCAAATTTGATCACAGCCACAGAAGCCAGAAGTTCCCTTACACGTAATTGACAATAAATTGTTAAAAGCTCAGTGTTTTATTTTGCTTATAACAAATTATCTTTTATGCAATAGTTGTTTGTTTACGATTTTTTTTTCATTTCGAAGTTTAGCGATCAACGTGAGCAGCTTCGGGGGACATCGGCAGTCACTCGTTCCTGATTGGGGGAACGCTGGTTCTCGGAGAAGTAACACCAGCCATGCCTTATCCGAAACTTACACTCTGACAACTCGGGCACCTGGGTGGCGTTTACAACCTTAGCAGCGTTCTGCGTGCTTTATGCGATTACTGAATATTACATATCTTTATTTGAATATGTGCATATACTCATGTTAGTAAACGCGAAAGCCGCTCCCGAGGCTGAGTGCTCTGAGGAGCTGACTTTTGATCATTTTAAAGATGGACCAAGGCCGTCTGGAAAATACAAGGCCATAACATTAAAGAGATGAGTTCCTTCCGTTTGTGACGTCACTCTCGTGTTACACGGGCTGATAAAGGTGAATGTTGCACTCTCATATTACACGGGCTGATACATCGGTGTCGTATTTGACGTCACAAACGACAGTGTTGGAAACCAATTGGAAGCCTTTGTTTCCGTGTGACTTCACTAAAAGAGAGAAATCCTCTCTAATAATGTCATGGCCTTGTTTCTACACGGCCTTGGGTGGACCAAAGCCATCAAGAAAACACAAGGTCATGACATTGCAGAGATGAGTTCCCTCCGTTTGTGACGTCCCTCTCATGTTACGCAAAATGATACGTCCGTGTCATGTTTGACGTCACACAGAACAGCGGTGAAAACCAATCGGAATCCTTGGTTTCCGTGTGACGTCACTAAAAGAGGGATCTGATCCCTCAAATGTCATGGCCTTGTGTTTTCTAGACGGCCTTGGGTGGACCCGGATTCGAGTCCCGGATGAGGCACGGGTTGCGCGCTTGTCCCATATCGCTGGTTCTGTTCCATTCCAGCGGCCCCAAATGAGGGACGGGCGACTGTTTATAGATCTAAGAGTTGCTCATGGAGGTAGTTAAATCCCGAAGAATGAATTAAGAAACACGTTATCATTTCTGTATACTGGGCTCATAGCTTATATATATTTTATATAAAAAATAATGATAAGATGCCAGATTATTAAGTACACCAGGGGTGGTTCGTCATTAGTGGCCAGAGGGGCCGGGCCCCACCTAAAAATTTCTATTTCTAGAATTTTTTTTTTTTGCCCTGATTCTTATTCTTTCTCTTAACTACATGGTGATAAACCTTTCCCTTCAAAAACCATTACCTAAGAGAAAAGTTTCCTGCAAAAACGAAAAACTATTCCCTGAGGAAAGAGATCACGTTCAGAGTGTGAGGTTATTGGGGCCAGCCCCAACAGGCCCCAGTAACATCACTACACAAGCGAAGAGGAGACGATTTCCTCCCCGTCTCATTCAGTATGAAGACCTACATACAACACTGTCTTAACCGCGCTAATTTGATTGGCCGGGAATGTATCCATTTCCTTAACGCCGTGGGTTCACAGAGAAGCTTACCCCGACCAAGCTCAAAGGTGGCGGGAGGGTTTTAAATGTCGTAGCAAAGTTCAGTTAGTTGTTTTTTCTGTGTGTGTCTCTCTCGGGAATGTGTTGCTCCTTCGTGTCGTGACTTTTTTGCTTGTCGAGAACAAAAAATGGAGTGGATATTTTTTTTAAATCTTCGTTCTTTGCTTTAAATCTGGAAGAAAAGCTTCACTTAAAAAAACTCAGTGCTTATCACCCCAAGAATGTTTAGTCTGAGCTTCACTTAAAAAAAAACAGTGCTCATCAGCCCAAGAATTTGAGTCGAAGAGCTTCACTTAAAAAAACTCTGTGCTTATCAGCCCAAGAATTTGAGTTTCCAAGAGTATGAAGTTTACAAACGCTTTGCAGAACTAATTTCAGTTTAAACTAAGATGATTTTCTATGTTAAAAATAAATAAATAAATGAGAAAACATGTAAGTATAATTTGCACATGAGTACATATATGTTTTTAGGCTTCACAAGTTCTTTAAATAAAAAGGTTAAACCTTTCAAATAATGCAAATGGTAGTATGGTACTCATTCTATATGGGACGAAATTCACGAAACCTTCCCTCCCTGCATATATTTGGAGTTATTATTTTTTCACTACATTTTTTTATCCTGTGAATCCTGTGATTATTCCTCAATTGAGAAATCTGAAGAAACACAAAGCACAACTAACATAAATTAATGCTCATATGTTTTAGGGTAAACATTTTATTTAAGGAGTTTTAACATTTTGCTGTTAATAGTTATGCATTCTATTCTGAGGAAATTTAAGAACAACTCGAATTCTTCAGGCTGTTTTTTACCAGAAGTTTGAAGTATCTTGCATTAATATTGTACCACGAGAAGATGATTGTGCGGCGCAGTTACTGAAAACTGGACTGCGGTTCCGTCTCACAGCGAACATCCCGTTTCATCTCATCGCAGAGATGCTCTATGTGGTTTAAATTTGGAAATTGTGTTGGTCAATGAAGCGAGGAAAACTCGTCTGCCTTTTCCTGGAATCATTCGGTGATGATGCGAACCTTGAGAGAGGGTCCGATATTTTGCTGGATGTGTCCATCTTCTTGATGATAAGTTAGCTGTATTCATAAAGGAATAAATTTGGTCGGCGACAGTACTCAGATACACAGTGGCGTTCAAATGTCCTTCTATGGGTATCATTTCCTAGACCAAAGCAGCTCCGCCATCGGCCTCTACTGTTGACACCTGACAGGATGGTTCCACGGCCTCATGTTGGTTTCACCAAATTCGGATCTTGTCATGGACTTGCTGCAGAAGGAACCTTGACAAGTCGTCCGTCCAGGTGACCTTTTCTAGTCCTCAAAGGTTTAGTGCCGATGATCCCGCACCCATTGGTGACGTAGCATCGGCCTTAGACATGGGCGTCTGCCGTTGTAGCCAATTCGCGACATGGTTTGGTACGTGTTGCATTCGGTGATAACCCTCGGTACACTAATGTCAAATTCTGCAGACAGCTGCCAAGTTGTGGCCTGTCTGCTCGCTGTCACGATTCTCACCAGTTTCTTTGATTCCTCTGAACCGCCAGCTGCTTTCGTCCACTGGATCGCCGACTGCTCGAAGATTTTTGAGTGTCGCGCCATTCATAGCAAACTCTTGCTGCAATTGTGCGTGAAAAGCCCAGGAGACGGCCGGTTGGGAATATTTTTCCTAAACCAATGAATGCGTCAGAAAAAGATATCCATATGTCATTTTTCAGTAGTTTTATTTGCATGGAATGGAATTTCATTAATGCACAACTTCAAAAACATATGAAATTGTGAAACCGTGAATGTACATTATCTTTCTTTACAGAGAGATAACTGAAATTAAAAAGAAGTCATCGAGAAAGAGACACACTGGGAAGGTACTTGCTAGAAGTCGTCGAAAGATTTTAAGCGAAGTACAGAACCTCACAGCTTGCAGGAGTAAGCACAACAATTTTGCACGGTTGAACGTCAAAATGTCTTCTATAAAACCAAAGACGACTACTTCTGCTCAACCAGGAATACTAAAGAGGTATGTTGAATTTTATAAACGTATATTAAACGAATAAATCGCATTGTAGTGTAATCAGCTTTGTACGACACTCAGACAGGCCGTAAGGAATTTCAATTCTTATTGATATACAGTATTTCCATTTCGAAGTTTCACTGTTTAACATTACAGGGTGTCAGGGGCGGATATCTGACTAAGCGCACTAGGCGCGCGCCTAGGGCCCAGAGCTTGAGGGGCCCCAAAAAACGTATAATTGGATTGTCAGTTTTGTTTTAGTCTTCACGGAAAAAAAGAAAAAAACAAATCAATCCTTAAAGTGACTACTTTGTTTGTATTGTCATTTGATATTTCCAGAGCCCATTTAAGAAGAAAGGGGACCCGGAGGCTGAACAGTATTTTGGGGCCTCCAGCAATGATGCACTTCTGGAAAAAGTAGTGGCCTGGTGCTCCGAACATCGGCCCAGGCGTATCGACTCCAGCAGGTATGCGCGGGTGGGGGAAGGGGGTAGGCGAGACAGTGTGTGTGAAGAAGCAGAAAGAGAAAAAATTAGGTTAAGATTATTTGTGTTAAAAATGTCGATTTCGATGGGCGACGATTAAATAAATCAAATTTTAAAAAGTCCGATTCAGTGAGGTAAAAAGTTGCCTGCCGCCACCTGGTCTTGAAAAATAAAATGATATGGCGGTGCCAAGCCTCGACTAAACCCCAATATCAGAGTCACATCGAAGATTTCAATAAAAAATACGCGGGGAAAGCATCCCCAAAACATGAGGAGGAAGCCATAAAAAGAGCCCTGCCATATTGAAGTGTGTAACCCATGATTCATGGACGAATCAGGTAGCAAGAAAATGAAAAATGCATGGCTGAAAAATGGAAATCAGTTCAGTTCTGCTTTAATCACCACACCCCCCGGGTTCAGTTTGTTGAAATTAGATATATTGAAGTAGTGGACAAAATAATATGATCGAAATATCATGATTCAAATGATTTCTTAATGTATGAAAATTTTACCCAAGTACAGATGTGTACAAAAAAAAAAAAAAAACAGCTGTAATACTTTCGAAAAATTCGAGGATGTACTCGAGGCGACTATATTTTTTGCGGATTCCTCCCAAAAAGAAGCAGAAAGAAATACAAAATTTTTTTTCACAAGGCAGTTTCTTCTTGTTTTCGCTCTGCTATCTGCAAAAAAAAAAAAAAAAAAACCTGTAGAACTCTATCAATTCTTCAATCATCCTGCACAATTCTGGGGCCCCTTGAAAGTGCGGGGTCCGGGGCTGCATCCCCCTAGCCCCCTCCCCTCTTAAATGGGCTCTGATCTGACGGATAAAAATTTCTGAAGCGATAAGAAGGGGGAGGGTGGGGGACCTGAATCTTTTAGCGCCTAGGGCCCCAAAAGATCTAAAGTCGCCTCTGCAGGGTGTCTCAAAAATACACGGCAAAACTTCAGGAATGCGTTCCTCATAGGCAGATAAAAAAAAAAGTTTATATCAACATAGGTCCGGAAATGCTTGGTTTCCGAGTTATGAAGGTCTGTCTATGACACTTAACTGCTCACATTACCTTATAGAAATTGTTCAAAATTTCCACCTTCTGCCTCAATACAGGCCTCACATCGAAGTCTCTCGGACTCGAGAACACGTTGCCAAATTTCTGGCATGTGTCGTATTGTTTCATAACCTGCCACAATTCGATTGCGGAGAGTTTCCACATCTGCTACTGGAGTCGAATACACCAATGATTTTAAATGGCCCCACAAGAAGAAATCTAGATTGTTTAAATCTGGTGAGCATGGAGTCCAGGCAGTTGGTCCACTTCTACCTACCCACCGACTAAAAAACTTGCGATTCAAATAATTGCGAGCTAGGTGGCTAAAATGCGCGGGAGCGCCATCGTGCATAAAGTGTACTTATTGGTCGGAAAGGAAAACCACCAGATTTTGTCAGTACTTTGTGATGAAGAAATTCACCTGAGTGAGATAAAACATTCCGGTGAATAACTGGGAAACCAAGACAAACCTGAGTCAGGTAGCGTGAACAGTTAAGTGTCGTAGACAGACTTTTCTAACTCGGAAACCAAGCATTTCCGGACCTATGTTCACATAAACTTTTTTCCATATGTACCTATGAGGAACTCATTCCTGCAGTTTTGCCGTGTATTTTTGAGACACCCTGTATATAAAACACAGTGTGCTTTTATTTGCAAATTTCAAGTTGGTACTGCATGAGCAACAATGTCTAAAAAATCACTTCCATAAAAACTGTGCTGTTTTTACATCAAAAATAACATACATTAACATGTTTTCATATTAATCAAAGTAATTAGAATATCGTTGAACGTCATTGATCTAACCACTAATCATAAAAACAGTTATTTTAAGTGTAGGGTGAATTAAAATGATGTCTAAAATTAACATAAATATATTTGTGACGTATTACAGAGGTAAAGCACGAGTCAAGACGACAAATATGCAGCGATACATTTCGTCCGTGTAGCTTAGTTGGGAGAACAACTTACTCCGGAGTGACAGGGCGCGACTTCGATTTCCGTCACGGACAAATTTGTGTTTTCACATATTTCACGGAAAGTAATGAGGAAACGGAAATAATACTTGCATCATTCAAAAGAGAAAATAAGTTTTGTGTCATTGGCTATCTGTATCCCATGTGGCCCCTAGCTTGCGTACATCCAAACGACAGTTAGCTTCCTGCGAAACGCTTTACAACGAATGGCAATCGGTTTCTCAGACAGGTTTTCGAGTTGTCTAACGTTCCTGACAATCGCGATGTGGATACCGCTGATGCCAAGAAGTGGAGCTCCTTCGGCTGATTCAGTGCTCAAATAAAATTGTGCTCAAAAGCATTACAATGGAAATTGAAAGTGGGAAGTTGCTCACGTTTAACTTCCATGATAGCGCATTGTTCGAACTTCCACAATAACACGTCTTGTTCGAAAACTAAAAGCTGGGCCATCAATGACTACAACATGTCCTGATAGATAATTTCGTGCATCATCTTTTTTTCTGTGACAGAAAAAAAAAAGGCATGTACACCATACAAATTTTCCAGAAGGTTTCAACAGTTTTGGCCACTAGCACAATTACCAAGTTTACTGCTAAAGCGCAGGGGAAAAGTGAAATTGCAAGACAACAAAAGAAGAAGCATGCTGGAGTTTCATTCGCCACAGCCCGTAACAAAAGTAGAGTGTACATTTAGAAGTACAGATTTCTATATATTTCATTAGAAAGATAATTTAATGCAGCACATTTTAGCAGCACATTTTATTTAAAAATTGCCTTTTAAAAGAAGGTATACACAGAAAACCATGATAAAGTGAATTTCATAACTTTCCACCTTTTTTTTTTTTTTTTTTTTTTTTTTCGGGAAACTTTTTGGCGAAATATCGATAGCCTTACAACGGCATCTCGCGGAGTAAACCAGGCGTTTTATTTTTTCAAATGTAATAATGTAAAACCAAGATTGAAGCATTTTTTTTATGAATTGTGTTACATACCTTCGTTGCTTCTGACTAGCGCACTAGCAAGTTTTTTTAATCGGCTTCACAAATTTTGTGTTGGGTTTAGGTCAGGGCTATTACCTGGTCATTCTAGCAATGTAATATGATTTTCCTGAAATCACTTTGCACACGGCAGCAACTTGATAAGGAGTTGAATCCTGTCGAAGTATAGGCTCCATTATCCTGAAAATGATCACGTACCGAAGGCTTCGGCTTTGGCTCAAGTATATCAATGATGTATTTTTGGCCATTTGAAGAACCATTAATGACACCTTTTTTGTCATACAACCCCAGATCATAAACACTAACTGGATGCTTCATAGTAGCTGTAATGCACTCATGCAGCAAATCTTATCCATTTCTTCTTTTTATGCACTTTATTCCATCACTACCAAATAAGAATTTTTGGTCTCATCACTCCAAGTGACTCTGTCGCATAGTTCCTCAGACCAATTAACATGAATTTTAACCAATTCTCTAACTCTCCTTTCTTTGTTTGGGAGACAGAAATTGCTTTTTCCTTGGAATTATATAATTTAAACCAAAGTCTTTGAGTCTGTGTCTAACAATCTTAGCACTCATCTTCAAACCACATTGAGGCAATTCATTTTTAATTGACTCAGGTGGTTTTTCTTTTGTCACCTAAACACAGTCTTTTGATTCTTTTATCACGATATGCTGCTGCGCATATTTTCCTGCCTTTACCAGTTTAGTTTTGAATAGACTGAGTCTGCTGATACCTCTTGCACAATTTAAGAATACCACCTTTGTTAAGATTTCTACCTACTTTTCTTATTTCTTCATAAGTTTAGCCTTTTTCACGCAAAGTAAGTATTTTACATCGCTTTCTAGGTGACCAGTCAACTCTTTTCGCTCTATTTATCAGTTACTAAGTTACACAGCTTACTAAGTATCAAGGAACAGAAAAATTTATGAATAAACCAGTGGGCAACTTGATGACACTCATACAACTGAATAGTTTTATTATTATTAGCTCTCACACCTGGAAATGAGAGCTGACTCATACTAACACCTTACTGGTTCCATGCTGTGTCATAATAACACCTGATTTGCTCTCAGAACAATCAGTCTCATTGACCATTGAAGGAAATGCACTTCTTATTACATAAGGCAGTTTTTTTGTTTTTTTTTTCTTTTTCTGGTTATTTGGCTATGACTGATGATAGAGTAAAGGTAATTCAACACAGTTTATTATTGCATTACATTCTGCATTAAATTATCTTTCTAATGTTTTATAATGTTATGGCATTATTCTAAAAAAGACTGATGTTATGGGCCATGAACCTTAGAAATACAAATTTTCCAGAAGGTTTCCACAGTTTTGGCCACTAGTGTAATTGCATTGCACGCTCGCAAGAAACCTGTATGAGGGTCTCTTGCAAACGACTTTAAGTTCAGTTCTTTGTGCTTAATTCCTATAAATTTTTGTGATCGAAAACACCATTTTGACTCACCCGATAGAAATATGTTCCTAGGGCAAAGTAGTCACGGAAACGTATAAGCTGTATTAGAAACTATCATAAAAAGATGACTAAAGAATTCCTGTGAGACTCGTGTGCTCCTAAACCGTTCTCTCCACGTACTTGTCACCTTCTCACCAGCGTTTCATATTTCACGAAGAAGAGATAGAGTTTGATTCAGTGTCACTGACATAGGAGCTGCGTTTCTACTACATTACTGTTTTTAGTTTTTTACCCCGTGACAACACACCGTTCAGAGTGACCCCGAAACAATTCCATAGATGCCAACTAGTACGGATTTTCTGTAATTTTACGGATTTTTGGTTGCTGTTACGGAAGTACGGAAACACCGCTGAAACTACGGAAAATCGCCATTTGATTTAATTTTCTGAGATAGAAAGCAAATTTTCATCAACTTGAAATTTTTTGTTGGTTCTTCATGTTTTTCTGGGGGAAAAAAATTAAATGCTACATTCAGGTGTGCCAGACCTGCGCCAATTGCGCCAGCCAGCGCCAAAACGTTGTTCTTGCGCCATTCTGCTAAAAAATCGCCATTTCGACGAAATCTGCGCCAGTTTTGCGCCAAAAGTTAAAATTTACCGCTCATCGATATTTTAGCGTTATTTTACGACATTCGATATCGATTCAGCGGTTAATTCGTACGTGAGATTCTTCCGCGGATTCGCGGAGTCCCCTCCGTTTTTTTTTTTTTTTGTCATTTTCGAGATCGATGCAAAAGTGAAGAAATTTTCGGGATATTAGTTGGAGGTGGGGGTGGGGGTCGTATTCCGTCTGGGGACGTTGTTTTGTCTTTTTAAACGTTCGGAAACGGAAGTTAAACAAAGTGCAGATTTTTCCCGTAATCGTATTTTATTTCTCTCGCGATGTTGCTTCTGTTAAGTATTGTTAAATATAATTTCATTGCATAATTTCAGCTTGAAATTGTAGGCAGCGATTTCCGAAAACGGAAGTTAGGCCGCCCGAAAATTTCCCCGTAATCTTCGGCGACGAGATTCTCACTCTGATTCGAGGAATTCAGTCTTTTTTTTGTTATCGTTTGGACCATGTACGAAATTGATGCATAACTGAACTTAACTTTTATGAGGATTGGTGAGGGCGGGGGGGGTCGTTTTTTCCGTCGGAGGACGGAATTTCATCCTTCGAAAAATGGAAAGAAGACGAGGGTAAGGTTTCTCTGGTAATCGTAATTTTTTTTTTCTCGCGATGTTTCCTCTACCCAGTATTGTTAGATATCATTTTATTCCATAAATATTTGTATTTCAGCTTGAAAATTTTGGATAATTTTCCGAAAACTGAAGGCTTGAAAAACCGTTATTTCAAGCCATGCTTCCCAATTCAGCGATCGCAAAAAAATATTCGTGTGGAAGAACCAAGGCTACTGCACCAATTCAGCACATGGCCAGTGTTTCAACAAGTAACATCGTATCTGAAGTAAAAAAAAATCCTTTTTCTCTATCTACGGACGGAAGTAATGATGCTCAAGCAAATAAACTGTATCCCTTTACAATAACATATTTTGGCGAAAAAATTGGGAAAAATTCAACGTTTTGAACAATGAGTTTGTTAAAAAAAAATATCTCATGGAGCAACTGTGTGTCATTTTCCTGTGACAGTACTAACACTGTGATAGGTCAAGTAAAAGATGTTATTTCTTAATGATGAATTTCTGAGTCATGCTGAAATTGCAGATGTAGCATTAAGGCAAAGTGTTTCTTTTGCATCAGTCCAATATATGTGTTCCCTGTTTCCAGTTTTGAAACCAGAAGAATCTGACAAGGTGGAATCTGAATTTTCTCACTACCAGTTTGAAAATTTTAACTGTGCTGTTACTTCTGGGAGATTAGATGAAGTGTGGCACAGAATTTCTTTAATGAAAAATGAAAGTGGCCAGTTGAAGTATGAATCATTAAGCAAAATTATGAAAATGATTTTAATAGTCCCTCATAGCAATGCAAGTACAGAAAGAATTTTCAGTATTGTGAAAAAAAACATGAATGAATTCAGACCTAATTTAAGTACTCATGTGCTGTCTTCTTTATTAGTAGAAAAAATAAACAGCATTGCACACAGTGAACTATGCTATCAGAAGAAGTTTTTGCAAATTGAAGTAAGGAAGGCCAAAATGGCAACTACAGCCAGTTTATCATAATAATTTGGCCAACATTCCAAGAAATAATTTTTCTTCTTGTCTGGAGGTAATTTTTTTTTGTAGACAGTATTTTAAATTTTCCCACCAGCAAATTTTTTTTTATTGTATTATAATTATTATTATTATTTTGTTAATAGTTCTGACAGATTAAAATTTGTTGCAGTGTTAAATACCCAGATTTGCCGCTGTAGACTGGATTACTGAAAATTACTGAAAAAAAAATTGTTACTGAAAATTACTGAAAAAAAAAATTGTTACTGAAAATTACTGAAAAGTGAATATGTTGGTTACTGAAAACTACTTTTAGAGGTTGGCATCTATGCAATTCGTAAGCTTTCCTGTAAACGACTTTTTTTTATCCAAATGCAGTAATTCTGTGCTATATATGAATAACCAAAAAATGATATTTATATTATATTATTATATATATTGTTATTGATCTCGTTATTCGGTTTGGTTGCTGGACCTACACCAGTCTTTTCCCTATTCACTTGTTTTTGTAAGTATTACGGTATTTTAAGAAAGGAAGCCTTCCCTCCAACAAAAGTGCGAAACACAAGTCCTTTATTGAACCTATGAAGAAAAAAGTATGGAGTTCCAAGTACATACAAATCGAGTACGTGTTCTGCTCAGGCCGGGTGGACGCTAATTCCTTCCCCACTGGCAAGTATTCGCTGAAGCAATAAATAGTCTGCAATTCTCAGTTATACGCGTATATCTCAAAGAAAAGATCGTTTAAATTCCTACAATGTGGTTGCAGGAATTTGACGATACAAGGGTATTGGTAATAATTTGTCTCTGTTTATATCAATTTTATAATTGCCACTTCTACTGATTCTTGATCTTAAGCATTTAGTTTTGTTTTGTTTAATTTCTGATCGATTGTATCCCAATTATTGTAATTCTGTGACAGAGAGTTAGTTAACAAAATTGCTCTAGTTTTAGATTGACTTAAATTAAGAGAAAGAAAAAGAAATTTTCACTTGTTGAAAAGATTTATCCAAAACTTTCCTCCTGTGAAATACCGTTGTACAGCATTTCCTCCTGTGAAATAACGTTGTACAGCATTTCCTCCTGATCTCCGTTTTTTTTTTTTTTTAAACAGGAAGTTAAAGTTGTGTTATCAGTATTTCAGGGCTGATCGACCTTTCTTTTGCGCTTTTTACGCTAACCCTATTCTCAATACCTTGCAATATCTAATTCATGGCATAATCGGCATTGTAGCTAAACTGTCTTGATTTTGAAACATTTTGCATTCCCTATAATGGTTTTCGTCACGATAACTGCCTCCTTAATTCAAAAATCTTGAGTTTTCGTTATTACCCATAGCTGGCCGTGCTGCTATACCCAGCCGAATGTCTTGTCGTATCCCGTGAAAACTTTAAAAAAAAAAAAAAAAAGAGAGAGCATTCAGACTTTAACATTTGTGAATTGTGAAGCATTTGCTGAATATTTGACTCTGTATGAATCACCAGACCTTTACCTTCTGAAGGCTTTTTCTCAGAGCCAGGTGGAGCTTTTGCCGGTCCCGGGGCGTAATTTCATTGCTGGTCCCGGAGCAAAATTTCTGCTGGCAATAGGAAATCTCATATTTTCATAAAGTCGTTATGTGAAACATCAAACAGAAGTCATCGCTCTTTCCACGTTTTTGTAATAATCGTTATGTGAAAAATGTCCGTATGGAACGTCCGAGAAGGGTCAGG
The DNA here is from genome assembly GCA_039090855.1 of Macrothele yani. Classification (NCBI taxonomy): domain Eukaryota; kingdom Metazoa; phylum Arthropoda; class Arachnida; order Araneae; family Macrothelidae; genus Macrothele; species Macrothele yani. The sequence goes on from CM077011.1 coordinate 36,716,203, forward strand.
GTTCAAATCCCGTAAGGCATGGATGTTGTGTTTGTCTTACGGCACTAGCTCTATTCCTTCCCTAGAGCCAGTGACCCTAAATTAGGGACGGGCGACTGGTTGTAGCCAATCGAGTTGCTCACGGTGGTCGGCCTCCAAAAAAAAAAAAAAAAAAAAAAAAAAAAGAAAAGACGAATCCCTCTACTCCGGAGCCGAATGCATTATTAATTAAGCTATACCGACGAAATTTATCGCTGTAACTTTTTCATCTTGACATGTGCTTCACCTCTGTAGTACGTCATAACGAAAACTATCGTAAAGACAAAATGATTACCTGAAAGAAGTATTTACTTTAAACTTATGAAAAAGATGTGGATAGAAAGTTAGAGAGAGAAAAAACTTAAAATCTACGATTTTTTTCGGGGAGATGGGGTTGAGGTTGCATTATGACTCTTATAAAAACTTCCTCACAAAATGATAGAAAGCTACTGAGCCGCGGATGGCTTAGTGGTTAGCGCGTCAGACTATATCAATGCAAGGTCCTCAGGTTCGAACCTGTGCTGATCATTCAGAGATGGTGTGATTTACTAACAATCGCTGAATATCGGACGAGCACGTTTAGTGACGGCCCCCAGGCTGGGCCCACTGGTTAAATGGGTATCCTTTCCTATCTCCCCCCCCCCTAAAATTCTCTCACCCCTCTATGTGCAACATCGTACTTGTACGGTGGCGCCATCTACTGTACTCTAATCTCACTACAAACTGTTCTGTCAAAGTCGTTAGACTTGTTCTCATTCCTTCTGTGTCCTGCCCAAAAGGCGATCTCGCTGTAGATGGCTGGGACCTAAACTCTACTCACTGTGGACGGAAGTCCTACAAGAAAATGACAAATACTGTGATCTGATCTGATAGAAAAGCTACTTGCGTAGCGAAAATTTTTGGATTGCGAATATTTTAGTGTAGGAATAATAAGAAATTCGAATAAATAGATTTTTTTCTCCTGATACATGGTTTAGTGATTGATTTGTAATGCAAAGTGGAGTAAGTGACAAATTAGTGACTTTTTAAACTTTTATACGCGCTGACATATGTTTTTTTTTTTTTTTCATTTTTAGCAATGTTTTTAAAGCAGCTAAAATGAAAAAAAAATTTTTTTTAGCATTTTTAGCAATGTTATAAATGGCTCCCATATGCAGCACGAAACCAACTTTGATATTCCTTTTAATCCTTTAAATTTAAGTATCTGGTTTGCACGGAAATTGTTAAATATATAAAATGGTCACAAAACGATGAAATTCAATTTGCTATTTCAGGAATGCGGAAAGTATTAAGGTAGTTACAATAATCACTTGAAATCTGAAAATTTCAGTATTTGTACTGCGAAGGGCGATAACCTATTCGAAAGTGGAGGGATCGGAAACCAAAAAAAAACTTTAGAAAACATCTTTTCAAAGTCTTCGCACCCCAAAATTTACACACCAAAACTAATTGTAAAAAATTATGCCGAAAAGGATTTTTTGCTCCTAAACTGCGGGGGCCCCCCTTACAAACTCTGGGCCTGGGGCGACCGCCCCGGTTGCCCATATGGTCCAGCCGGCCCTGCTTTTTGTTCTTCATGCATTTGATCTTCTGATTTGATATTGTTACAGTGGACACCCCCTTCCCCCTCCCTAAAATCTGAAGAAAACTCTAAAATTTGTCCGCCATGCCGCGTATTGTATGAGGCAGCGGGGAATCACAGTTCGGCAGGCTCACATATTCTTTTACAGTTTATAGTTTTTTTTTATTTATTTCTCATTTACGTTGTTTTTTCTTTCGGCTGTTCACTAAAGTGATTAAAAAAATTGCGGGATAATTAAGAAGTCGCTCCAATGCTCTTGAAGACAAGAAATGTAATATTTTGCCATTTTGAATTGGGAGACCTCACACATAGCCCTCGAGTGAAACATAAAAATTCCTACATCAAAGATTTTTTCGAGAGGGTGATACACGAACGAGGGAAAATGTGCTTTCGAATGCGGATGGGAGCAACAATGTTCGAAGTGGTTTTTCACTTTTCTTTGTTTTTCCTTCTTTTCGCTTGTAGCTTAAACTCTGTGGTCCGTATGTTGTATGTTTACATCAGTGGGGCGCCAAGAGACCCGCAGCAGACACGTAACTCTGTCAGAAAGAACGATAATCCAACGTCTGCGAGGAACAATGGGCCATTAAGAGTAGAGAATCGCCGAAGAAAGGGGATGAATTCGAGCGTCGTTTTTGGGAGGCAGTTGCTAATGTAAGCTGAAAGCAAAAAGACATCGGATTTCACTCGGCCGAGAAAACTAATCTCAGGGCTGGCGGTCACATCTCGATGAAGTAAAATGGAAACAGAAAGCCTGCGAGTGTGCATATTTGGAACTGCATACTCAGGCAGGGCAGATGCTATGTTAACGAAAAGGTATCCGAGGCTTGCATGTAGCAGTTGAGTGATTATAGAATTTTTATCATTCGGCAAGAATTCAGGTTACGGACAGAAATGGAATACGGACATGATTTATGATTATGGAATTGTAAACAGTAGCCTATATTGAGTTTGTATAACAATGTGTTGCATGTGTTATGTAGGCAAGTATCTCACGTTTGTCACGGAGCGTAGGCAAAGGGTTAAATTCGGAAAAGATGGCGCAGGGGCTGGGATTATAATTTTTCGGGATATAATCCGGATAGTACTAGAAGATGTACTGAATCAGAATGTGTTGTAAGCCTAATGTGTGTGAGTTATGTAGACAGAGAAAGGTTCTTCGTCTTGGCAGATGTCAGTCCGAGAGAGAACGTAGTTCCCAAACTGAATAGCAGTGGTAAGCCTATTCGAGAAACGAGAATCGGTATTCGCTAAGCGCAGTTGTCAGTCGTTCGACCTACCAGTTATGGATTGGAAGAAATTGTTATCGAGAATTAACCCAAATGGCAGAGAGTCAGTCCGTTCAGGTTAATCATTACAGAAGGTGAATTTCGAGACAGGAATGGGTCGGTTTAACCCGCGAAGTGTATGCGAAGTATGTGAAGGCATAGCGTTTATAGCGAGTTATGGTTTCGGGTTGTTTGACGAAACAGGTGTTCGTCTCTGAGCTGTGGTGTTGGCCGCTCTCGACGTGCTTCTCACACGCCGACTGTGGAATGCTCGGACGAAATGAATTTCCATGCGCTGGAAATGGCGTCGTGTGTATTACTGATCGACATCGACCTATCCTGCCAATCCTGGATTGGTCAAGGCTTTTCTCCGTGTCGGAATGGTGGACGCATTGACATGCAGCAAGGAAATTCTGTACACGGATGGATGGGGTAGAGGTTTCCCTCGTGGGCATGGTACAGTGGCTGGGTCGGAAGGAGATAGGTGTTCTCGGTAAGCTGTCGAAATTTCGATGCGAGCGAAGTTAACGGATATCGATGCCGTATCTACCGCACTACTAAATTTTGTTCAGCTGTAGACATTGCGTCTGAAACGTACCTAGCAATGTGTTTGTTGTTATGTTTGTTCACACGGTGGATACACCCAAGCCTCATGCTTCGGGTCATTCTTCCAATTTTCATTTTTTATGTTCTGGCGTGACTCTTTGAAAGCAGCGGTGCACATGAGATTCACAACTGGTGCCGCGGCCAACAAAATTGTATGACAGGTTCCATGCACCGTTACCGCCTGACTCGGTAGGACTTCTGCTAGTGCCGTGTAACAATATACATTTTGTTCAAATCTGTTGTGAAAAAAATGTTGCTGGCAAGAAAAGCTAAAATTATGATTCATCGTTTGTACATTCCTGCAGACACTTTTTTTCTTCTTCTTCTTCTTCTTTTTTTTTTTTTTTTTTTTTTGGTAAAGTCATAAAATCTAGTGCCTTCAAATCGAATGGCGGCTGGCCAGTTTTTCCAAGTGAGTAGAATCGTTTTACGAATTACCTCTACTTGAGTTCCAATAGTCATCTTAATCTGTTGAGCTGGATTAGTTTATTTCTTTTGTAGGTACAGTGAAACCTCGTTTATACGTTTTCACGTATAAATGTAAAAAAACGTATCAACGAATTTCAAAATGTTAAATATTACTGTAAAATTTATGCGTCAAAGGAATATAAGATGTTCTTTAACGATGATTTATTCCAAGTCTAATTGACGGTGAAAGAGAAAAAAGCGTTACAAATTACACTGCTGGCCACCCAAAATGCAACACCAAGAAGGAAGCATCCGATTGGCCTGAAATTCGCAGCATGCGTTGCCCGCGAGAGGACATGCAAACGATTAGCATTGCAGGGCACATGCAAACGATTAGCATTGCAGGGCACATGCAAATCATGTGCTCCCGGCACACCACCGAGAAGCACTATAAGAAGGGCGCACAGAAGGCGGGGTGTAAGTAGTGGAAGTGTGTTGTGCTGCCGGACCTGTGTGGGGGAAGCTTCCTGATGTCTCGTCGCAAAATACGGCAGTCATTCCAGTACGTTTCGGGGTTCGACAGGGGACGAATAATGGCTTATCGAGACAGCGGTTTATCGTACCGAGACATCGGCGCCCGTGTGGAACGACATGCAGCCACAGTGAGGCGAGTATGGATTCGGTGGGTGCAGGAGGGACGGGTGGACCGACGTGAGCGATCGCAGCAGCCGCGGCACACCACCAAACGAGAGGACCGGCATGTTATGCGGGCATTGACGGCTCGCACCGCCACATCACGAACGTTAGCGCAGGAATTAGGGTGTGTTGCGCAACAACCTGTGTCAGCACGTACCGTTCGACGTCGTCTGCAAGAGCGGAGACTTGTCGCACGGCGCCCATTGCTCCGATAACCATTGCTTTTACACCACCGGCGAGTGCGGCGGCAGTGGGCCGTTGAACGCCGCACCTAGACTACGGAATGGCACGACATTGTCTTTTCCGACGAATCCCGCTTCTGCCTGCAACACCACGATGGTCGGATCCGCGAGTAGCGGCACCGCGGTGAGAGACTGTATGACGCCTGCATTATGCATCGCCATACCGGTCCGTCGCCTGGCGTTATGGTTTGGAGCGCAATTGGATATGACACCCGCACCCCTGTGGTACGCATCGCCGGTACACTCAACAGCCACTGCTACATCTCCGACGTTTTGGGGCATGTAGTCCTTACTTACCTGACCTGCCAGCGGCCACGTTTCAACAGGACAATGGCGCCCGCACGCGGCATGCATCGTGCAACAATTCTTCACTGCCCACCAGGTGTCATTTCTGCCGTGGCCCGCCTGTTCTTCCGATATGTCGCCCATTGAACACATCTGGTCGCTGATCGGCAACCGAGTGGCTACGCCTGGTGAACTGTGGCAACGTGTGGAAGCAGCCTGGACCGACATACCCCAAGCCCACATCCAAAGCCTCTTTCATTCGATGCCGCGGCGTGTAGCGGCCGTTATTGCCAGCCATGGGGGCCACACGAACTATTGATGTCTGCGTGTTCAGCAAGTCGCACGGGCCTGTAAGCTCAATCGTTTCATCTTTGTATCCGCTGTTATGTGTCCAGTAAATCTGGCTTTGCTATCTCGTATCCTTTCTGGTGTTGTACTTTGGGTGGCCAGCAGTGTATAATATACTTTATCGCTTCGCAAAATTCATAAAGCCAATCAAAATCAAAAATCTCTATAAGTCCATAAAATTCCCGATTCTAGATTCTTCACAACTAAGAATTTGAGAGCAGTGCTTCAATATGCAACACATGAATTAACATCTCTCTTTTTTTTTTTTTTTACCTGCGGATCTTGAGTGCATCCATTTGAAACCAGAATGTTGAATATTGATACGTCAATGACTCTACTACGCCACGAAATAGCAGAGCCACAAAGTTACGTCCCAGAGATTCATAACTTTTAAAATAGCATATATGTGTGTGTGTGTGTAAGTCATGAAATGTGAAACGGATTTTTCATCCAAACCGAAAGTAAACAACACACCCTTCTTTGATGGAATCAAGGTTCAACTTTCGCTGCATCAAGAAGAAACACAACAAAGCTGTAACATATCGGATTACGTATAAAAGAATCAAAGAACAGTGTATTTTTGAAAGTTTGAAACTCAAATTTTAAAATATAATCGCTAGAAGCGTATAAATTAATTAGGTATATCCGACTTAACGCTGTATAAACTTCAGTTAAATATTGGGATTAACGCAGAATTAAGTATAAAAGTGAAAAAGGTATAACTGAGAAATGTGTTCAACCTAAGTTTCTCTGTACATCCTTCAGGGGGACACATTCAAGCTGGCGATCGTAAAAATTGTATGCAGAATAATTTGCTTTATTATCTGAATTTCTAATGAAAAAAAAATCATTTCTTGTGCAGGGTTCCGTAGTATGTTTAGTATTTTGCACTTGCCTTACTCTTTACCAAAACACTTGTTGAACATATAACACATATAAGCACTTAAGTCTGACTAAAAGCAAAATGGCCAGGGGGTCATAAGGATGAGCAACTTATATAACAATTCCAACGTGTTTATTCTTCCGAACTGCAAAATCACACCAGTATGGAGCAAGTATCACACATCCGCTTACACTTCCATAGTTTCCAGTTAACAATCAATCCGTAGACCATCAGACAATAGTATGAACTGCTCAATAGTATGAAAAAAAATAGTATGGTAACAACCCTATAGCAATCTCCATACTATCCACCACAGGTTGCACTCGACGTAGTTTCTTATTTACAGTGACTCACTCTCAGCATTACCAAACATACAAGGGAATTCGAGGAAGTAACGTGCCCTTCAGTAGGACAAAATCTAAGAAGTTACAAAATTTACATAGGAAATGCACTGTCGAGTCACATTATTGTGACCACCAGCTAATATCAAGAGTAACCGCCGTGTGCAGCACGGACAGCAGCTAGACGGGCTGGAAGTGACTCAATAAGGTTCTGGAAAGTGTTCACAGATATGTGGAGTCATGCTGACTGCAGTGCATCTGGCAGAAGCTGGAGGGTGCGTGGTGGAGGATCCATAGAGCAAACAACACGATCAAGGCGGTTCCACAGATGTTCAATTGGGTTTAAGTCTGAGGCGGACAGGGAAGTACACTGAAGTCTTCACCGTGCTCTTCCAACCACTCTTGCACATTTCTAGCTGTGTGAGACGTCACATTGTCGTTCTGAATGATCCCATACACACCAGGGAAGACAATCAGCATGTATGGGTGTACGTGGTCTGCAAGGATGGATTCATAACTAATTCGGCCCATAGTGCCTTCCACAGGTATGAGTGGACCCAGGGAATGCCACGAAAACATTCCCCAGACCATAACGCTGCCCCCAGGGAATGCCACGAAAATATTCCCCAGACCATAACACTGCCCCCATCAGCTTGTGTTCTTCCAGCAATGGTTGAAGAGTGTTTGTTCTCCGATGTTTCACGCCTCATACACCAACGTCCATCCGTTTGATGAAGCAGAAAACGTGACTCATCAGAGAAGGCAATCCTTTGCCAATCAGCGGTCTAATTACGATACTGCCGTGCAAATGTAAGCCTTTTCTGCCGATTCACCTTCGTTAGCATAGGTGCAGTGACCATTCGTCTGCATCGAAGTCCCATACGTAGCAGGTTTCGCCGAACTGTCGTTTTAGACACATTTCCGGTAGCCGCCTAGTTCATTCGGCAGTAAGTTGCTCCACTGTAGTATGTCCATCGGCCCACACGCACCTTCGAAGCCAGCTTTCACCTCTCATATCAATGGCACATGGTGCTACGCAGTTTCCACCTCGCTTATTCACAATGGTACCATTTCTCTAATCACGATACAGTTTAACCACAGCAGCACGCGAACAGTTCACAAACTGCGCTGTTTCAGAAACACTGCCACCCTTGACCCGAAAGGCGATAATCATCCCTTTTTGCAAATCTGATAAATCGCTCCTTTTATCCATGACACCAACGAGTGATTTGTTTTCATATTGCCTACAGCACATCTTATAAACTGAGTGGCCACTTTATTATGACCACTCCCTCAGTACTTCGTTGGGCCACCTTTTGTCTTTAATACTGCATCGATTCTTCGTGGCATGGACTCCACGAGATGTTGATAGGTGGTTTGTGGAATCTGAGACCATGCTTGATGAATAGAACTTTCCAGGAGTGTGAGATTGCAGGGTTGTGGATCCAGCTGTCTGATGGCTCGTTCAACTTCATCCCACAAATTCTCAATGGGGTTGAGATCTGGAGATTGTGGGGGCCACCTAAGCAAATTAAACTCACCGGCATGTTCCTGAAACCAATCCTGTACAATACGAGCACTATGGCAGGACGCATTATCTTGTTGAAAGTAGCCATCGCCATTGGGATAAACCATCCACATGACAGGATGCACTTGGTCCGCAACGATGTTTAGATATGATGTGCCAGTCAGACGTTGATCAACACGAATTAAAGGGCCCAAAGCATGCCAGGAAAACATTCCCCAAACCATAACGTTGCCTTTACCAGCATGAAGGGTTGTAGCAATGCATTTGGGGTCCATGCTTTCGTGCTGTTTCCGCCAAATTCTCACTCGGCCATCGGCATGGTGCAACTGAAAACGTGATTTATCGGACCACATAATTTGTTTCCAATTATCGACTGTCCAATCCTTGTGCTCCTGTGCGAACTGGAGACGTTTTCTCTTGTTAACTGCAGACAGCAAAGGTGTTCGAACAGGCCTTCGGCTGCCATATCCCATCCGATGCAGTGTACGGCGAACAGTGCGCGCAGAGATCATTTGAGGGGATCCTTGATTAAGATGGTCTGTAATTTGCTGCACTGTTGCCCTTCTGTTGTCTGTTACCAATCCGGACACTCTCCGTTCCGCCCGAGCAGTCACTAGTCGATGACGACCACACGTTGCACGTAGAGACCCAGTTTTTTGGCTGACAGTCCAGTCTTTAAACACTTTAACAACAGCTGCTCTGGAACATTTCACGAATGCGGCGGTTTCGGTGATACTCGCTCCATGGCTCCGGACTCCTACAATCATCCCACGTTGAAAATCCGTCAAATCGGATTTTTTACCTATCTCGTCACCCCAAAATCACTTCTACTACTGTCGCAAGCACTAAGCTTTCCCTTTTTATACTAGCCTCGCCCTCTGGCGGCAACAGCGTGCAGCCATAGCTCATTTGCTTAAAACTGTCAGGTGGCCATAATAAAGTGGCCACTCAGTGTATACCCGCCAAGCCAGCTCTTGACACGTGCCTTCTTTCATTGGCTACCCACTGTTGACGTCAGAAGTAGGAGGTGGTCACAATGATGTGACTCGACTGTGTAGAAACTCGAAAAGAATATTGAATAAGATATGCGTCACAATTCTCTCTGCATGTTTTCAATCATACTGTCCTTATTGTGTCTTCAGAATCACTTTCATTAGAACGAAAGTAAGCTTTTGTAAACTTCCTTAGTTCAGTGGGGTGAACGTTTATTCGGCCAGTCAAGGCCATTTAATTGCTCTCTTGAAAAAATCCCTAAAACGCCGAATTTGGCAATTTGTTTCAGTGCAGTATGCTGTGAGAAAAGGGCATGCTGTTCAAAGTATTATAATCAACAAACATTTTAATATTATAATCAACAAAAATTTTCATTGAGGGCAATCCAATAAGTCTTTCGACATGACTTTTTTTTTTTCACGTTTGAACTTATGCACAACTTTCTGGCCTTGATGAAGCCATCTTGCAAACTTTTGAGTTGAAATTGCAGTAAGAATGAAAATGTCCCGTTTCTTTTGAGAACTGATTCTGAGATTCTTAAAACTCCTATCGTAAGAAGCTTCTGAGAAATACTTGCTTAAAAGAACAGAACTCCATGTTTCTCTGATATCTTCACCTCCAGAAAATATAATCAGTATTCACTTCGTAAATTAAAATGACATTGCTCCTTGAATTTAGCATTTATTAAATCTAAAATACCAATTTAACGTTAATTTAATTCATTTATAATAGCATCCTAATTCTCTTAGTTCGTACTTCGAACGTTTTATCTAGCATCATTCAATATTTTTATTAGATTTATCCATTTTGGGATCTCAGCATTTTGAAGATCGAGGCTACATGTACTTAATTTTGACCCGAAGCTTCACAATATTTTCTGGAAAGGTCGAAGATCTCTTCAGCTATGCAAACCTCTTTCACAGCAGCATCTTGAGTGCTATCTTGATTTTGCACTACACTTTGCACTGTTTTAAGTTAAATATATATTCACTTGAACACCTAAATGCTTAAATCTAACTTATCACTTCTTCAGTACGTAACCTAACGATTCGGAATTAAAGATACTAAAGAAATGAAAACGCACTTGAAATACTAACTTACAGTTTAGCTGATGAAAAACCACTTTCATCAGTGCTTCTATTGGAGTTCAAACAGGTGAAAGAACTGCTATTTATCTTTGGCACAGCACACACGCTATTATTCAGGAAGACTTAAACTCTTATTAGTATAATCATTAACACACAAAATGTAGTATCACGGAATAACCATGCGAAGTTTAGCTCAAAGAATAACTCGTCTCCCCTCACTCTTCATACACAGTCCTGTAATATTTTATTTACCGTGTTTAACTTTGACTTCTTCTAGAGTTGTTACGTAGAAATGAACTTTTGGGAGTTTTGATATGACGTTAAGTTCAAAAAGTGAAAACGACAGATAAACAAAATTGAAAAAAATAAAATAAAGTTAAAATAGATTATATACTCCACAACACCCCAATGACCTGGCCTGTCCCATGATTTGCTTTTGTCTAAAGGAATCATGAAAGTACAACGATGGTGGTTTGCTCTCTGCTTTTACTCACAGTGTGTCTCTGTGTTCGGTCCCTTCCTATTAACAATTGTACAGCTTGGAGGCAATAAATTTGTATTACATTCGTCGCGTCGGTTTTTTTTTCAGTCTTTCACATGCAGCCGTTCAGAGGTCGAAAGAGCGTGCAACTGTTGGAAAGGTGTCAAGAGACTACGATGGATATTTCTTAGACAAACTCTGCGACTCAGCCATTTGTGTTGCTCTCACAAGACACTGCGCATACACGATATTTCTTTCTTCTTTTTTTTGCTGACAGAGAGACAATTTGGAAAACTTATATTACTTGGCAAAATCATGCTGGTATAATTGAATGTGCCGCTCAGACGCTCGTGTGGCTTGAGCCAGTGGTTCAGTCCTGGAAAAACAGAACTGGCCTGGGGTTCCGAAGACGGGCGTAGTCGTTATCGACTCCAGCAGGTATACGGGAAGGGAGCCCCAACAAACTTTTGAAATCGAATGTGTGTGTGTGTGTGTGTGCTCATGACTGCACCTCATGACTGCAACAAACTTTTGAAATCGAATGTGTGTGTGTGTGTGCTCATGACTGCACCTTCTGTCTGAGACACTGGCTCCTCATCATTCATCCGAGATGGGCTCAGGTTCGGGTCACAAATGTGACATGGGTAGTGTGCTCATTTGTGGCGCTGTCCTTTCCTCTCCGTGGAAACAGGTCCTCGAATCAGGAAAGATATAGCCCCCAGAATTGCTCATGGTGATCCTTGAACCCCGAAACAAAAACAAAAAAAGAAGAAGAAGAGAAACAGAGTAAGTAATTGCCACCCTGCCGTAGCTGCATTTGTTCCCCTTGAGTTTAATCTATTGTATCGTCGTTCTTCAGTTCAGATTCATCCTTTGCACCACAAGTTTTGCCACTGTGGCGGCAAAAACTTGTGCAATCACAAAGCTTGCTCAATTTTTGCTGATGACATGCTGGCGGTGATCACATGTGCACTGTGATCGATCTCGAAATGATCCAGCACGCAACATCGTAATGGCGTATTAATTCGAGTAAACCTTTTGGTTCTTTGATCTCTGTTTAAAACTTTTACAAAGGGAAAAGATATACAGCTCTCTATACTTTCCCTCTTGAATCTATTTACCTGTTAAACATTTTAGAACGTTGTTAAAAACGGTGAATGAACTTTTGGTGCTACATAATGTTATGTTCTTAGCCACCTGTAGTTAAAATCCGATTGACAGAATGCGTGCGCTTTCAAGAACAGCAAAGTAACATACTGAAAGTATGTTGTTGTTTTTTTTATTGAAGGTTTAACGACCACCGTGAGCAACTCGATTGGCTATAAGCAGTCGCCCGTCCCTAAATTAGGGTCACTGGTTCCAGGGAAGGGAGAGAGCCAGTGCCGTAAGACAAACACAACATCCATGCCTCACCGGAATTTAAATCCGGACTCTTCTCGGACGAATGGTCATAAGCCATCGCTTAGACCACTGCGCCACGGCTACTGAAAGTTTTCCGTTTTTCCAATAGTTGTTGCATACATTCACCTTGGCACCTGAACTGGAAGTAAATGTATTAATAAATTGTGTGGAGCGAAATTAATATGGACCTTAACAAAAAAACTGTATTGTTCATTTTTCAGATGTTCTTCACTTACATCGAAAAATGTATTGTAATTTTCGTCCTGTTAACCGTAAAAGCAAGTTTTTCAGATTTGAATTGATTCCATCATTTATGTCATTTTAAATGTAAACCGAAATTTCAAGTAGTAATATTTATTGCAGTTATCTAAATTGTGTGATGGATAGTGAAAACAGTATTTGTAATCAAAAGTTACATAGAAATTTAAATGTTTGTGCTGCATTAAAAAGATAGCATTTACAGTGTTCATTTTTTTTGACGGCGGTGCTTTGATTTGTGATGTATTAATTGTTTTCATGTACTTCGCTTTTTAACACCATCTGTTACGTTTTCAGGAAAACCTCGGAAAATTCCAATGGCCGCAAAGTTCGATTTTCCAATCAGCTGGATGTAAGTTACAGAACTCCAGAAAGTAGTTTCAGCTCTCGTAGCAGTGGAAAACAGATTCAAAGCAGACTCCGATCTTATATTAAGAAAGAACATCCATCATCTGAGAAAGCGACGGAGTCATTAATTGGGAATCCAGCCTTGATAAATTTCCAGAAATCCAAAATAAGTTACTCAAAAAATGCCCAAGGGAAGAAAAATTCCGATGATAAATTTGATCTTGTTGTGAACAGTAACTGCACCTGGAGTTATAAGTCGGAGCCAAAGTCAGCATTTCAGCCCCGAGAAAATCGTCATCCTCTTAAAAACGTTACTAACACCAAGAATATGAAATTTCAGGCTTCAAGTGCTTCAAACGAAGGTAACAAAAAGTCGAAATTACGTGACGGTAATAATTCCTACCAAGTTGAGCGCAACCCTTTGGAAATCCAGAAAAAATTCGTGTGGCAAACCTAACATCGAGCAGTTCTGATTCTGATATCGGTTCAATTCAGTCTGACGGCAGAGAATTCTCACGAAAGCAGAAATTAACTAAATGTACAACAGCACGTAATGATGCAAGTAAGCGAAGGGAAACTGTGTCCCAAGTTAAAAAACACGAAAAAGCGGCGAACCAAATTTCCTCACCTCCGAATCAAATTTTTAAAAATAACGAAATAAGTGAAGATATGTCTGATAGCGATGAGGGTCCAATCCTTCAGAGTAGGATTGAAACTGAAAATGCGTTATCTAACGCTGAATTCGACAGCGATGAAGAGAGTAGAGATTCTTTTGAGAGAGACGAGAAGATAAATATCGCGACGGTAAGCACCGCAGCTGTTTTCCAGAAATACCCCAACTCGCAAGGACAGATGAGAAAGGAAGAGACTAGCTGTGATTCGTCCAACTCATCGGATCCCATTCCTGATACAATGGAAAATTTCCAGTCTGATGAATCGCAAAATACAAATGGTCAAAAGGATTATATCCCTCTACCAGAAGCCACAGGTGGTTTGGAAGTGCCCAGAGAAATTACTAATGTAGGTCACGAATTCTTTAACTTAGACTATGATGAGCTTCAAAATAAGAAGTTGGTACAATGTGCTGAAAGGCCTACAGGAGTTTGTAAAAAAATTTCGTTTGACAAACACGAAGAAATAGGAATTTATGAAAATAAGAAGAAAAGCAAAGAATGTACTTTTTTTTTATCTTCAAACCGGGACAACAGTTGTGCAAAGAAGATGCATTTGGATGAGCAAAGAACGCCTGACGCGTACAAAAAGGATTTTAAAAGCTCTCCAAAACATGAAGTCGGTGATTCGATTCGTCAAAAAGTCACGTATTCCAGTAAAGTTAGTAAATGCGAAGGAGAAACAACTTTGGAGAATGCAGAGGACAACAAAGAAGAACTCAAACACTGTATGTCAAACATGAGTACGCCACAAAATGAATCTACAGCGAATTCTTCAACACCTCGGCGCAGCGAAGAATTTTCACCAAAAGCAAGCAATAGAAAGGAAGTGGGGAAGTATGTGAACGAAAACAAAAGTTCGCCTTTCTTCAGTGAGCCTGAAGAAATTCCGTTCGACTCTGAAACGTTCTTCGACAATTTTTTTGATACGTCAAGAGACAGCGTAAACACAATGCTTTCGAAATTTGAAGAATTCATAACGTCAGAAGAAGAAGAACTTTGCTCTCCTCCAACAGAAGTTTTATCTCAGACCGGAAAAAAAATTACAAAAAAAGTCCCTGAAACCCGGAATCAGATTCCGAAAGGCATTCCTAGTAAAGAAAAATCAGGTTCTAAAGTTATTCCTGGAAAAGAAAAGTCAGGTTCCAAAGCTATTCTTGGAAAAGAAAAGTCAGGTTCCAAAGCTATTTCTGGAAAAGAAAAGGAAGATTTCAAAGTTATTACTGGAAAAGAAAAGTCAGGTTCCAAAGCTGTTCCTAGAAAAGAAAAGTCAGGCTCCAAAGCTGTTCCTAGAAAAGAAAAGTCAGGTTCCAAAGCTATTCCTGGAAAAGAAAAGTCAGGTTCCAAAGCTATTCCTGGAAAAGAAAAGTCAGGTTCCAAAGCTATTCCTGGAAAAGAAAAGGAAGATTTCAAAGTTATTACTGGAAAAGAAAAATCAGGTTCCAAAGCTGTTCCTAGAAAAGAAAAGTCAGGTTCCAAAGCTAATGCAGAATCACTTGTTTGTTGCGAATCTCTTCCACAATACAACCAAAAAGTAATTTCTCTCAGATCCTCTCAAAACTATCCAAACGAAAAGCTGACAAAATCTTCGCTGACTATGAACAAGTGCCAAAAGCGAAATGTAGAGAAAAGTGGAATCGCTCACTCTGAAGAATTTTCCAGGAAACTTCGTACAGTCGGAGTACGTAACGGTAAAAATAATGAAGCATTGCCTGAGAAATACAGCGGAAACGTCACGGAACTTTCGCAGAAAAGAACACGAAAGTCACATGACGTGAAAAACGATGTCATAAAAGCTTCTGAAGAAAAAAATGGTGCGTACATCAGTGACAACTGTTCCAGGGTAGAAACCATCGGTGAGAGCACTCTCTCAGTCAGCGAACAAAGTGAGAGTGAGTATTTTGATACAGAGTATGATGATCAGTACTCTTCAAAAGAAAACACTTTACTTCCTGTAAGGAAAACTAATAGCAACGGGATTGAGAGAAATGTCATGAAAATGGCTTACCACTATGAAGTATCACAAAGTGCTCAAATAGGCACCAGAACAATGAAACGCAGATGCTTCGAAGCAAGCACTTTCACGAAAAATTGCTCTCCACAGGACAGTGACAATTCTTCGGATGATTTGAGACCCGTGATTCAGAACACTCGTGGCACAAGTGTTGTGGACAGCATCTTCAGAAAAATGCAGCAAAAAATGGATGCCATTCTTCCTCTTCCCGAAGACGACTACCCAAAACTACCTCCCGTTCATGAAATTTCTAGATGTACTGAGAAGCGATCTGAGAACGGAAACCTAGTAGACGAAATTATTCAAAAAATGAACACCAGCTGCAGAGCTTTAGAATATCCGGGATGTGCAACAGCGAAAGACAGTTCTTTGAATGAAGAGGTAAGAAGTGAGATTTTGCTAATTCTGGCTTTTTAAGTGAAAAAAATGCAGGAAGTGTTGCAATACGAAAAAATGTATCCCAATTCCTTTTTCTCACGAAAGAGTGTTTAAAATATTAAATTCTGACGGTTTTTACTGATTTCCCTTCGTGGTTACAAGCTTTTCACATTTTCAAACATTTTAATGTTATACAGAATTATACTTCAGTAGTAGTGAAGTGCGCAAAACTGATAACTAACGAAAGAATTCTACTTAAAATTGTATAACTATACTAGTAATCCGAATTTCTTGGCATAGAATAGAAATCAAAGTATAGTTATACTATTTTAAGTACAGTTCCTTATTATTACTTATTTTTCACACTCTCCGAAATAATTCTATTTATACACTCACGGACATTGAAATTTGCGCACCAAGAAGGAAGCATCGGATTGAACTGAAATTTTATGGACGTAATGATACAGATAAATGATACATATGATGGCAAAAACAGAGTTGCAGGACAATTAATTACAGAAGGATCTGTAGCACTGAGTCCGGTCATCTTCAATAGCGCCTCGCACCGCCTCGTGCTGCGATACATGCTGCAATACGGTCCGGCATGGAGGCGAACAGACGCCTGATGTTGTCCTGCGGCAAACCGGCCCACACGTGTTGGGCAGTGTGCTCCAAATCCCGGATAGTGCGTCACGGCGGCAGCTGGCGTTTCAATTAGTCCCACACATCATGCTCGATAGGGGACATGTCTGGGGAGCGGGCAGGCCATGGAAGTGTCTGTACGTGACGTAGGCAGTCCTGGGCAACCTGAGCCGTGTGCGGGCGAGCATTATCCTGCTGGTATAGCGCACCTGGAATCCTGGCCAGTAATGGGAAGACATGGGGCCGTAGGATCTCATCCACATACCGCTGGCCCGTCAATGATCCACGTATCATTACTAGAGCTGATCGGCTATCATAGGCAATGGCTCACCAAACTATAACGCGTGCAGTGGTGGAGGTGTGGCGCGGAATAGCGATGTCTGGATTGTGCCGTTGACCTGGGGACCTCCACACCCGGACACGATGATCATCTGTCCCCCAAAAGAAGTGGCACTCATCGCTAAACACCACACGTCGCTCTGGCCTAGCACCACTGCACACGGAGCCGGAGATATTCCGGTGTTAATGGCAGCACACGCAAGGGGCGTCGGGAAATGGTTCGTGGGAACACAGGAACAGCTACATCTGCTTGTATAATGGACCAGGTCCCCGTGGGATCCGTTCGTGCCTGGCGCACGATCCGTCGATCCTCTCTACCGGTTGTCCTCCTGGTCCGTCCGGAGCCGCTCCACCGTGTGGCTGAGCCGTCACGTGTCCACTGCTCCCAACACAGTCGGACGGTGTACTCAGAACGATCCACGTGGCGGGCTATACGGTGCGCCGACCACTCTGTGGGTTTCAGCCCGATGATCAGGCCTCTCTCAAAATCCGTAAGTTGCGTAAATCGACGTCTCTGGCGTCTACCCGGCATTCTTGTCACTCTGTACTCTTGCTTGCGTTGGCCAGTGCTTTTCGCTTTCATGGGGCATCTACTACACGCCAGTTTATAAGGCTGCCGATTCGTGCTTGCAGCGCCATCACAGAGTGTGCGGTCATGCGCAGTCGCACCAAGCGTGGATCACTTACGTACCAGCACGCACTCTAGGGATTTGCAAAGTTTCGCGGTTGTAGCATGTTTTCTTTTAGGCGCGCAAATTTCATTGTCCATGAGTGTTAAAAAAAATGAAGCTCCCTGAAAAAGTCGTTCGATCCTAATGAAACTCCGCATGCAAGTACCTCAGGGCCGAATATGGAAACGATTAAAAAATAACGACCAATGACTAAATAGTGGCCCGCCACTATGAACCGCGAATCCAGGAGGGTATATGAAGAGCAAAGCTCGCACGCATGAACAATTTTGATAACGGTTGCATTAACCTCCATGGACTGTGAGAATGCATCGACGTCGGATCCGTGCACAATACGAGCAGATGAGAGAGTTTCAAAGCGAATTATAATTGTGTTGAGAGGGGCCCGTTGGTCAAGTCTCACTGTATCGCGAAGCATTTGGTTCGGAGCGACGCCACGGCAGTGAGTCAATGTTGGCACCAATGGATAGAGGAGGATAGAACCCAGCCGCGCGAGTGCAGTGGACGGCCGGGAGCAACGACAGAACGCGAGGATCGAGCGATTGTGAGAGCTGCATGAACAGAACTAAATTCGTCGCTCTCAGCCACCTGCTGTCATGTTGCGCCATCTACAGGTAGGAAGTGGCCATCCAGACCGTTGCCAGACGACTTACGGCAAGGGGACAACATTCGAAGAGGCAACTCCGCCGACTACCACTGACCAATGAGCATCGCCGTCACCTGCTGCAGTGGTATCGGGTCCGATCAACGTGGGATAGTGTCCATTGGCGTTGTTGTCTTCTGTGATAAGTCACGGTTTAAACTTGTAGCCGATGTCCAGCGCATACGTGTCTGGAGACGAGCCGGCCAGCGCACGGATCCCGCTTTTACCGTGGAACGGCACACGGCTCGTACTCCAGGAGTGACTGTGTGGGGAGCCATTTCCTACGACAGCCTTCCTTGGCAGTCCTCCGTACCACCCTCATGGCTCAACGATATTCTACGACCTTTTGTGTTGGCATTCCTGTCGCAGCATCACCAATTTTTCAACAAGATAATGCTCGGCCACACTGCACGGCTCTCCCAGGCCTGCCTCCGTAATGTCAGCACCCTTCCATGGCCGGCTCGATCACCTGACTTCTCAGAGATCGAACATGTTTGAGACATAATGGGACGCCATCTACGCTCAACCCGAAAGGTCGGCGAACTGGCCCGCAACTTGGACACCATCTGACATGCTATATACCTCAGGACAGTATTACCGTGAACTGTATGCGTCTATGCCAAGTCGGGTAACCGTTTGTATCCAAGCCAGAGGTGGTGCTACAACGTACTGACTTGTTCCAGTCATGGAGCTGTTTTATCCGAATACATGGCCCAACTGCTCTGGAATCACAGTCACTTCCTGTCTTATACATGTACATTGCACATGCCAATCAATTTTCATCTCAATTGGATAATTGCTTCTGTGTGCTTCGTTTTTTTTTTTTTTTTTTTTTTTTTTGTGGTTGTTGTTGTTGTTTTGTTTTCAAAGAGTGTATATTTGACTTGTTGCAGTACAGTAATTATTACCAATGGAAATAAGTTTAAATCAGTTTTTAGAGTTTTCAGAATCACTGCTATGTTAATGTATATCGTACCACGATGCAAACAAGGAGACACATTAACGTTTTATAACTCCTGATGGATATTTCCACTTTCATCTCAATGGGGTTTTCGTGCATTTTTGTAAATATTTCAGTAATTCTCTACAAGCAGAGGCACCTTCACACGCGATTTTTTTTTTCATTTTCGCATCTGAACCTGTTCAATAGTGTTTGCTGAAGTATTGTTTTCGTTTCAGACCCCGTAAATTATATATAACTTGTATTTCTAATCATACGAGCTCGTTATAGGAACGAGTAATTCATTTCCGTTTTTGTTTCGGGAATTAATAGCCACTGTGAGCAACTATGACCAGAAGCTTGTGCCAAATATATGGCTGCTGGCTCCAGGGAAGGGAGATAGCTAGCGCCGTAGGACGAGCACACCAGCAGCCACGCTCTGTCCCAGACTTGAACCCGAACCCAACTCGGACGGACGGCCAGAAACCTCCGCCTCTGACCACTTGGCCGCAGTGAAAGCAGATGCGTATAATCCCGTATTATATGCGCTACAGATAGCACTCCCACACAGTAACGGTAATCCAAGTCCAATTCGCGTTGATGTTAGAGTTTTGTCAGATTGTTTGCACGAAACCGCAGAGCGAGCATTCGGGTAATTCGAGAATCCACACTAAAATCCTAAAAACATGTGGATGCGCTTTCGATGTCACGACACAGTTGATCATCACATTTGGTTGAAAGCAGAACAGACACCGATCACTGCTGCGTGACAATACAGAGCTAGCCGATCTGCCATAATACGGGATTATTCGTATAATATAGCGCAGCGGTCGCCAACCGGTGGTCCGCAGAAAATTCTGGACATTATTACATTATTTATGTTTTATTAATAAAACAAAAATAATATTCTAAGAAATCCTTATATTCTGAAATCTGAATGACAATTTTCGCCTTTATATTGCACTAAATTCTATAGTACAGGGCTCGTGAAATACGGCACGTGAGAGCTTCATTCGTTCAGTTTCCAACAGTCACCCCGCTCCGCGAATACCGATTATCATCCGATTGTTTTATTTTATTTGTGCGTTGTATGTAACTGTGTTTTTTTCTTTAACTGTTATATTTAATGGCATCAAATAGTTTGACTTTAATAACTATCATTTCTTGTTTGGTTTTAGATTCGAATGCAATAAGCCCATAATGAGTGAAAAAAGCAAAGGAATATTTTGCATTTCTTTAGTAATACAAAAGATAATGTAACTAATGATAATAGTAACAACAGTAATATGTGTACTTCACTTAACCGTGAGCTGATCAATGATTCAGAGTCCTCGTCAGGCACCATTAGGAAGAACATTCGAACTGGAGGCGGAGAGAAGAAAAAACTCAAAGTATCAAGAAAATATGATTCGAACTACTTGAAATTTGGATTTGTTCAAGAACCTGGTAGTGAGCTGCATCCACGGCCGCTTTGTGTTGTGTGTTCTGAGAGTTTATCCAATGATGCCATGAAACCTTCGAAACTCGAAAGACACTTGCAAACAAAACACCCAGATTTAGCTAAGAAACCACTTGAATATTGTCGAAGAATACGTGAAAATATGCAAAAGCAAGTAATTGCTTTAACAAAAATGCCTGTTGAAGATAAGTCCTTATTAAAGGCTTCTTATCTGATAGCACTTCAGATAGCGAAAAATAAAAAGCCGTATACGATTGGAGAAGAATTAATTAAGCCTTGCATGTTACAAGCCTGTGAAGAGGTTTTGGAAAGCAGGCTGTCCAGAAACTGAAAGTAATTCCTATGTCCGCTAACACTGTCAAGCGCAGAATTGAAGACATGGCTGAAGATATTGAAAATCAAGTTATAAAAATGATGAAAAATTTACCATTTTATTCAATTCAACTTGACGAATCAACGGAAGTAACAAGGCACTTCTCCTTTGTTTTGTGAGGGTTGAGTGTGAAGGAGAGTTACAGGAAGAACTACTTTGTTAGCTCAACTTGCCGGGAAGAACAACTAGCGATGAGATTTTTAAAGCACTTAATAGTTATTTCCTGGAACACGGAATTGAATGGAAAAAAAATGTACTGGGAAATGTACAGCCGCTGCAGCAAACATGACTGAACATCTTTCAGGAATTGCTGCAAAGGTGAAAAATGTTGGTCACCCAGACATTTTGTCTACACACTGCATTATACATCGTGAGCAACTTGCGGCGAAAAATATGTCCCCAGAACTCGAATATTTGAGGCACTTTGTGAAGAAATGGGTTCCCAGTATACTCACCTTCTTCTTCACGCTGAGGTGAGATGGCTGTGAGGGGCAAAATACTAACCCGACTGTTCGCCCTGCGCGAAGAAGTCAAATTATTTTTCCAGCAGCAAAATAATCCGAAATTTCAAGAACTCTTTTCTGACGATGAGTGGGTAGCCAAGCTTGTATACCTGGCAGATATTTTTTCGCTGTTAAATGAACTAAACATATCCTTGCAAGGGCAACTTAAGGACGTGTTCACACTACGAGGTAAAACGGATGCTTTTCAAAAGAAAATATTACTGTGGCAAACGCGGTTGGCTGAAGAAGATCTGCAAATGTTTTCAAATTCTGATGAATATATGAGAGAGAAGGATGTCAACCAGCAAGTGGTAACCATTGTTCAACAGCACTTACAATCACTCACAGAATATTTTGGTCGTTATTACCCAAAGAAAGAAGATCCCAGACATGGCAATATGTATATAATAGATCCATTTGCAGCAAACATTGAAGATAGCAATTTAAGTATGAATGAAAAAGAAAGCCTCATTGATCTTTCATCCGACGAAGGTCTCAAAGCTGAATTCCAGTCATCCTTATCAAGACCTCATTATTGGCTCTCCATAAAAAGTGAATACCCATTGCTGAGTGAAAATGCAATGAAAATGTTGATTCAATTTTCAACAACATATTTGTGCGAAAAGACATTTTCATCTGTCACAGCAATTAAAACTCGGTACCGGTCTCGACTTGAAATAAATACGGCTCTCCGTCTTGCAGTAACGTCATTGGAGCCAAAAATCCATAAACTTCTTTCAAACAAGCAGGAACAAATATCACACTAAAAATGTGTAATACTTAAATAAGCTTCAATTATTTTGTAATAATTAAACAAACTTTAGTAATTTTGTTACAATTAAACAACCTTTAAAGATTTTATTATGATCAAATAAGCATTTATAATTTTGTTATATTAAATAGGTGCATTTCATATTAATAAAATGGAAGTTCTCTAATCATTATTTTACAAATGTATTTATCTTTTAAAAAAAATTCATATTAGTGGTTCGCGGGATTTAAAATTATGAATTTAGTGGTCCGTGAGGTCCGAAAGGTTGGCGACCGGCTAATATAGCGAGTCCGCTTTTGTAGAAAAACGAGTTATACATTATCTGCAAGCTGTGAAATAGAAAGAAAACATCGGTTATAGCAATTAAATAGGTTCTGACAGTAAATAAATGATGCAAAAGAAAGTACGTCTGTATTATGCCGAAAAATTACAAATTAATCAGATCATTTTACCGCTATTTTTCTTCCTTAATATATTCACAGAACCCAACACAGTCAAATTTTTACATTTGCAAAAATAAATAATGTAAACGGCATTTATCTAAAACACAAATAGTTTTTTTTGTTGTTGTTTTAGGGAGGGTGGTTAACGACCACTGTGAGCAACTCAATGGGCTATAAACAGTCGCCCGTCCCAAATTTAGGGTCACTACTGGTTCCAGGGAAAGGTGAAAGCCAGTGCCACTGTAAAAATAATTCTGAATTCACGAGCCACTTTCCGTGATTTCTTTCGTGAATTAATGCAGCATATTTCTGATACAACCTTTTCCGTGAAATGACAGAAAAAACTGATTTTTACGGATTTTCCGAACGCCAGAAAAAATTCTGAATTTTCAGAAACCTTTCCGCAATTCTTTTCTTATATTAACGGAAAAACTCCGTTCTCACTTTTTCCGTATCTATATGACGAAAAATTTCCGGGAATAGGAAAGACCCACGGGAATACTTAGGGGTTTGATTAACTGTTAAATTACAATAGTCTCTCGAAGTATTTGATTTTGAAGTTCTGTAGCGAGATCGGATATTGTGGAGAGTATATCGCATGAATTTCGGTTATTGTGGCACAGGATATTTCTTCTCCTCTTCCCTACTTTGTGCAGCAGCTTATTATATATTGTGTTACCGTAAGACACGAGGTACTTAATTTATTGTACAGGTGATTGTATGATGTCTGTGTATCAGTCTGTGGAGTTCTTAAGACAAAAGCTATATAGTTATCAAGAGTAAATTTTATATTTAAAAGTTTTATGAAATAATATTATATGTTATAAAACAGTGTTTTGCACCTTCTCTTAAAGATAATTGAAAGTTAATTTCGGTTGAAAAAAAGATCTCACATTACAAATCATCCAGTTGCTTCGAAAAATCACGATGAAAAAAGTACGTACGTGTAATTTGTGATAAGACCTACAGAAAAAATTTAATTATTACAAATGCATTCAGAAAAATTATAAGCTACAATAGAAAATAAAATGACTAAATCACTCGCATTAATGAAACAAAAAATTCATCATCGCCCAATTGGTTTTACCTTGAATGTGACTCTGATGCCTTTCGAGTTCTGGCTCAGTGGTTAAGACGCGCGGCTTCAACCCCAGACGGTCTGGGCTCGATCACCGGCGCAAAAGGTTTCTCTCGCATAACGGCTGAAATATTCAGCGTGTTGGATTTTGTGAAATTTCTGTCTAAATACGGAAAAACTTGAAACGGACTTTTCTAAAATGAAGGGAATTACTGACTACGGAAAATCTGTGAAAACACGGGAGTTAAAAAGGGGGGGGGGTGAACATTTAAAAATGAAAATTCCGTTAAAAGACCAACACTTACCAGCAACTTTGATGCACGTTATTTTCAGAAATTTCCCGTGAATTCGCACCACTTAATTTTTACAGTGCGTAAGACAAAACGACATACATGTCTCATCGGTATTCCAACCCCGATCCACTCGGACGAATAGTCAGAAGCCAGCGCTTAGACCACTGCGCCACCGGAACTGCTGCACATCGTCGCTCGACATAAAAAATGCCACACCATGAAGGAATGCACAAAATGTGACAAAACACACCATACCTGTAGATAAGAAGGCGGGAAAGAAATGGTTTAATTTCTAAGGTAATACATGAATACGATGGGCGAGGAATGGTTACAATGTGTCCTGAGTCTGTAGTTCGTATGACCGCGATGGTGGGTTATATACTTCGGCGATACGGCGTATCATCGAGTGGAAAAGTCCCCGAATGGTGTCCTGAGGTATGGCTGATCATGAGTTGTCGACCTGTATCCACAATTCATTCACACTGTGAAAGGGTCGTACACAGACGTTAAAGCGTCTTCCAATTATGCCCAACATGTTCTCTATTTGGGGAAAAGTCTACTACGTATCGGCCTGGCCAGCACAGCATTTGGACACCTTGCAGGCACTGTCTACTGATGTTGGCAGTGTGCGGGCGAGCATTATCTTGTTGAAACTGAGCATCAGCGATAACATTGAGATACGGCAACAAAACGGGCTGTAACACTTCGTCGACGTATCGTCAGGTTTTTATTGTAAAGACGTTTTAGCTGTGAACGGCTGTTGAAACTGATAGCTCTCTAAAGCACGACACCAAGCTGATGAGCCGCATGATGCCCACTCATGGCAGCAACCCTGTGACCACGTCGTCTCCAGACCTAATCGGCGATCGTCGGCGCTGAGACAGAAGCGAAATTCGTCGCTAAACACGACATGGTTCTTAACAAATATTTGCTTCGCGCTCTTTCGATTATTTCGGATGCATCGTGACAACTTTTAATCACGCATAAGCAATGCGTGTTAGTATATTAAAAATACATACGCAATATTATATGAATCATACATAATCTTACATAAATTGCATAAAAAGCAAAAATATTGGAGTGAAGGAAAGTCATCCCGAACAAAAGATCAAAGGAATAATGGTTAAATGGAAGAAGTGGGTTACTGAAGGAATCTTTTGCAATTTCATAATTTAGCTGACCGCTCGGTTTCGAAAAATAATATTCTTATACCCCATGGCGTCCATGTTAGCCGGCAGTGAGGGCTCCAGTCAGCCGGGAAAGCAGCAAAACACTAGCTAACTGCAGGTATGGTGATAACATCCACCTCTGTCTGAGGTTTAAGAACCAACAATAAATCCAGCCTGTCCTGTTCAATGAAAATATAAAAAGAAAATTAGTTATGAAGCTAGTTTTGTGATTTTTCTCCGGAAAATAACTTTCTGTTTAAGTATTAAGTAATAATAAAACAAAGCATTTTTTTTAACTGCAACCAATGTTAAAAAAACTATTATTTTCAGAGATCAAGATGCTCCTGTCCGTCGCTCCCCACCCCCACCGCGGGGTTTTCTGGGGCATACGCTACCTCACTATAGTCAGGAAAGAATGTGATATTACTTGTTTTTGTAGTTTAAGTCTTGAACTGCAATGGAGTTCTCGCTTACTTCTTTTAAACTTATCTCAACATATTGTAGAACACAAAAGACACGATATTCGCTTCTGTCGATTGGGAAAGTTCTAGGATTGTTTCTCTTTGTTCATTTTTTTTTCTGCATTAATCTGCTGTATTTGCTGTTGGTAATTTTCATTTCTTGAGTCCGTTTGATTAAATTTCTGTTGCAGTGATCTGATACCTCGTGTGATACGACAATTTTTTTCACGCGCAAAACTTCCAATTCTTTAAAGATACTGTACAGGCCCGTAGCCAGAGAGAGCAGTTGGGAAAGGCGGCAGATGATTTACGTAGGGCGGCAGATGATTTAGGTAGGGTAACATAGTAGTTGTTTTATTATTATACAGTATACAAGTATACAGGGTGTATAGGAAAGTCCCTTTAGCCTGAAATAACTTGCGAACGGAGAGAGGCACAGTTATGCAAGTGAGATAACGGTATAGTAAAGCGACTACGCCCGATCGAATGCAACCAATAGCAGCGCCCCTAGTGGCGAAATGCGGAAGTTAGCCATTGCAAATCGAAAACGAAAAGAGATAGAGCAAAATTTTCAATTACAAAGTTGTAGAGCATCAATTAATTAGTACAAAACGACATTTGTTTCACACGGATAAGATAAATTGTCGCCTGAATACCCTAAAATTTCCGAAATCGATGCGCGACGATTCGAATCTGCGGCTATTGGTTGCATTCGATCGGGCGTAGTCGCTTTACTATACCGCTACCTCCCTTGCATAACTGTACCTCTCTCCGTTCGCAAGTTATTTCAGGCTAAAGGAACTTTCCTATGCACCCTGTATGTACAGGGTGTCCGAGAATTATTGGACACATTACAAAATTATATAAAACAAAACATTAAACAGATAAAAAGAAACTGACTGTACTAACTTACAATGTAACTACATAAGTTAATAAATTCCGATGTGAGATCCCTTGGTTGCTCGTAGTACGTCCAAGCGATACTCGATTTCATGCCATGTATTGGCAAGCATCTGAGGAGTTATGGAATTAATAGCAGCTGTGATACGCTGCTTCAGTTCCTGCAAATCAGTACAAGGCGTCTGATAGACATGATCCTTCAAATAACCATACATGAAATAATCCAATGGAGTTAGACCTGGAGAGCGAGGAGGCCACAGAATGGGACCACCACGCCCAATCCATCTGTTGGGGAAATGCTCATTTAGGCACTTACGTACGCACGTTGACCAATGCAGAGGTGCGCAGTCTTGTTGGAAAACAACGTTGTCATATCTTTTGATCTGGGATATAGAGAACTTTTCTAGCATATCCAAATAAATGTCACAATTTATTGTTTTTTCGCAGAAGAAGAAAGGACCGATCACTTCTCTTTTTGATAGGGTGCACCACACATTAACTTTTGGCGAATCACGTTCCAGTTCAATAACAGCATGAGGCGGTTCACTGCCCCATTTCCTACAGTTGTGACGATTCACAATACCTGATACATGAAATGTGGATTCTTAACTAAAAATTACAGTTCTGAGAAAGAGTTCGTCATTTTCCACTCGATTCAGCATATCCACAGTGAAATCATAACGCAGAGTGTGATCATTTACATGCATCTTTTGCGCTATTTGAATTTTATAAGCATGAAACTTTAATTTCTTGTGCAAGATATCGTGAACTGTCGATTTCGGAATGCACAGTTCTTTGCTTGCTTTACGAACAGATTTCCTGGGGCTTCGTCGGAAACTTTCATTAACTTGATCAACCGTCTCACCGCTGACACTAGGCCTACCGGCTCCTCCACAATGTTCCACATTGCCAGTTTCTTTAAACTGTTTCATCCACTGCTTAATTGAATTCGTTGACGAAGGATTACAACCATACTCTAAACGGTACCGTCTTTTAACTTTAACGACAGACTTTAATTCCGCAAGCCATAACACACACATCGCTTTCTGCTGTATGGATGACATGACTGCTGATTGCGCATTTCTCATACATTCCTCATCAGGCCACACCTAGCGCCATCTATCGGATTCTGGGAATAACAATTCTGCAAAACAAAAATATAGAAACCGTGTTGTTAGTAATATGTGACACAGAAAAACAGACAATGCTCATAGTTGTTTTTTTTTTTTTTTACATAATTTTGTAATGTGTCCAATAATTCTTGGACACCCTGTATAATCATTAGGATAGGAAAAAAGAAACGCAGATCAGGCTGCGTCCAACTTCCTCACCCCGGCTAAGGCCAGGTACTGTATTGCAATTTCGGTGTCGAACACTGCCTTCCAAATCACTGACGACGAAAAAAAAATCGTATCTACGTGATATAAACCTGTAAAAAGCCTCGGTAGAGGTTCTTTATTTGGTGAGCAAAAGCAGGAAAATATTGTAAAAATTTTATCTGATATGTGAAACACTAATATAATACGTATGATAATAATTTAATGAACACTGCGATAAAGGCAAGATGCCAATTTTGTTTAGGATTTTATGTTACTTAAATCTGAATTTGCGTTGGGGGTAAAATATATTTTTTTCATTCTATAGTTTTTTCGGTGCATACCTGCTGAAATTATGGCCCAACTTTAAATTACAGAAACTCAGCATATAAGAGAGAACTTAAGGAAACATTCGAAAGATATTATAATGAACAGCATTTGTTTTCGTGTGTTACGTTGTAAATTTGAAATATTGTAACTTTCTACAATTATAATTTAATGGTAAGAATTTTATAGTAACAACTCTGAATATTGCCCGCAAGATTTGGGGCTAGTGACGTCTCCCAAATCATAAATTTTGTGGGTTATCATCTATAGACTTTGAAATATTAATTCTTGAAGGAGAAGGAGTAAACTATTTCTGTTCGAAAGGCAAACTGCGTTTTATAAGGTATTACTTTCATAATTTGGAATTTAGAAATAGATGCATAACTGTGACGCTGTTTGTGTCATAAAAAATATGAATTTGGTTAAAATGTATTATGTTGGCTTAGTGAAAATATATGTCTAAATCTTGTTTTCTCCTTCCTCAGCTTGAAGAATGGGATACAAAAGAAGCCTTTAGTGATGAAAAAAGTGAAGGGGAATTCTCAATTGATGCTGATATGGAAAGTTCAAATGACTTTTTCACCCTCTCACCGACAGTGCGCCTGTTGCAAAAAAGTTCTGTTCCATCAAAATTGCTTCGGTCATTTAACATGATAACTCATGATAACGATGACAGAAAGCTGAGTTCTAACCAAAAATTCACAACTTCACTGCGGACTATGAAAATACCAAAGATAAGTCCAAACTTTGCAGCTGTTTCTAGAGGCAAGCGCAGGAATGAATTACATGCACTATCGGATACATACTCGTATGATGAAGAGGAATGTTCAAGTTCATCAGCAACATGTTCGAAAACCAGCAAAAGCATATGTTCCAGCCAGTCAGAGTCATCAGTTACCGATGAAAATATCTCGAAAAAGGCCAAGCAAAGGAACATCCAAAATACTAAAACAATAAGAAAGAAAAATTCCCACGAAATTAAGAGCTACCCTACAACATTTGAAGATAATGCATCGGACACGGCTAGTGACCATGGAGAGATGACATCAAGTAAGGAACGAACAAATGAAAAACTGAAATTATCAACAAAAGGGAAAAAGCTAGATGCAACTGCTAAACAGTTTATGAAGTGTAAGAAAGAAATGCAAGCTGAGAAAAACAAGAAGACGCGGCGCAGTAAAATGAGTAGTAAATCAGATAAAGCTACGCTGTTTCATGATAGCACTGTCGACTCAGACAGAGACAAATCAAATTACTTGGTGCCATCAATGTCAGGCCATTGCATGCAGTCCACAGGCAGTGATGATGAAATAACAAGCACGACATCAATAGAAGAGCGGATGGACACAGTAGCTAAAACGTCATTCAAGACAAAACAGCTAAAAACTCAGTACTGTGCACAGGCTTCCAAGGAAGCTCATGCTAAGAATTCCACGCAGAGTAAAAGGAATGAAATCCGAACTGTAAGAAACAAGAAAATTCACGAAAGTAAAAATAATTTACTAAATGCAAATACAGCACTCAGTGACATACGCAAAAAAAATTTGCTCACAAGCTATGAAAAAGCAGATTGTGTGACAGGGTCATCAGCATTTGAGTGTGAGGTGCAGCCTGCTAGCTTTGATAGAGCAAGGAAACAGGCATCAGGTACAAATCAGCAATACAAAGTAATGTACTATGTACAGTCTACAACAAAAACGGAAACCGAGGAAAAGAGAAAAACCCAACAAAATGAAGCCATTAAACTCAGTATATCAAATGATAATGTTGATGCCACATTCATTCTCAGTGGCAGCTCGACAACAGAGCAAATGTTTAGTTCAAGTCCAGAATCGGAAAAAGTTTGTCCAAATAAATGCAGGGAAGCATCACGTAAAGAACGAAAAGATGATGAGATTTCAATTAATATGTCTTCCTCATCGAGTGATAAATTTTCACAATGCAGTGCTGCATTAGGAGAATATGAACTCAAGAAATGTGAACGAAAGAAATCTCGAGAAATTCTAAATCCCAGGTCGCCTTTTATTCCTCGCAAGGAACCGGAAGCCAACAAAAAAGTTACTACTAACTTTCTGTGGAATATGAACGTTGAGCAGAAGAGTGCTGATGAAAAGGAATGTGAGGTCAGTCAAAGGCAAACTGATGCAGAATTTGATTCTAAACATTCTGCTGTTCCTCGCAGTGCTCTGGTAAGAAAAGAGAGAAAAGAAATTTCTGATTTGACACATGGAACAGATCGAAATGAAAAAAGCAACAGAGAAGGTAGAGGAAAAATGAGCTCAAAAAGCTCTTTGGACTCGAAAACAAAAAAAATTAAGCCGGAAAACGTAGTAAAGATAAAAAAAGAATGCTTGAGTGACGCAAATATAAAATCCCCACTTCAAGAGGAACTTTGTGTGGATGATGAACATGTTTTGTCCAGCACACAATGCATCACCAGTCGGGTACCTCTGACTAGTCAGACAGAGAGAGAGATAAGTTCAATTCAAAATGGGATCAAAAAGCCTGAAACGAAACCTCATACCTCATCAACGGAGAACAGCAAGGGTGACAGAGCTGCCCATTCCCTAAACCGGAGAAGGAAACTTTTCCATGTGAATAAACAGAATTTTGTGCGCAGCTCTTTAAAGTCTAATGTGTGTTCTAGTGGTATGTCGAACAAGCAGGGTGACTACGAAAGAAATGCTTTTTCTCGTAAGCACAGCAATGTAAGTCAGAGTAAATGTAAAACAGGCGCAGTAAATGAAAAGAAAACTTCTCCTTCCTGTAAAAGTCCACAAACAGAATCAAATAGAAAATGCAGTCGCTCGTTTAAAGCATCTAAAACAAGTCACACGTTAAATGCAAAAGATAGCAACAAACGCACTTTTCTTAAGAAAGGCTCTTTAGATACCCCACCTAGGAAACAAAACCAGGATGTTCATAATGTTGAAGGGCAATACATTTCAACAGGTGTAACATCCGACCTATCCGTTACTAGCTCGACTCTGACCAGAAAAAGAATGGTAGAAAACCAAGGCAAAGAGCCTGGAAAGAAACTCAAAGGTAAGTTTACTGAAGACCGCATGGGAAGCATGGAAAATAAAGATTGTACGGCTTTACTAAAAAAAAGTAGAAAGTCTGTACCATTGTTGAACCAAAATGAAAGCAAGTATTCATCTGAGGCGAAAGTGCAGACCACTAGTGAAAAGAGCAAAAGCACACTCAGTAAAAATTTGCTTTGTGACCAGCTAACACTAAGAAATAATGAAGACGCTATGCTCAGTCCTGTTAAGATGGTGTCGAGTGATGAGGTGTACAAAAATTCTTCGGGAATTCCCCTTACTATGTCAGATGTTTCGAACACTGGAATTAGAACAGTAGCTTCATTGCATAGCAGACAAAGCGGAAGAGAATGCCCTAGTCGTAGAGCGCAAGAGAGTTCACAGAGCGCCATTAACGTCAACGCACAGAATGCAGTCGCTACGCAAAGCCGTAATACAAAGCAGGAAAATGTTGTTACGGATTCCATATCCTTGCCTGATGAACAATATAAGGCAACTGCAAAACAATGCAACACCACAAATCTCGGATCCAACTGTTTGAAAGACAGAGCTGTTTCTAAGCTGGAAAACCGGAACGCGGCAGAAGCCCAGAAAACGAAGCAACAAAAGCAGAATGCGTTCACGTTGAGCTATTTGTTGGACGATTCTGAAAGTGACATCTTTTCCATCTCTGGCAGTATTATGGATATTAACGCCGAAGAGGTAAGATTTTGAACTCAGTCGCATGCAAATTAGTTGACTATCAAATGAAGCGTAGAATGTGCAAGAAAGGGGAGTAGAGGCACCTGGTATTGATTGCACATACGTTCTCAGCTCACGTGCTGATACACAGAAAGACACTACATCGCAGTAGTGAAACCAGAATCTATTGGCTATAAACGACGCTTGCTGTCATGCAGGTTGGATTCGTCCAGATCTTCACAGACGGGTAATGCAGCTCTTCAATCTATTATTCGATCTGCAGTTCCGTTCATAGAAAAGCAAACATCGTGAGAAAAATATTTATATTTTGCCGCCCACTGTGGCGCGGTGGTCTAAGCGCTGGATTGTAAAATTTCCCCGAGATGGGCCCGAATAAGGCATGGGTGGTGTCTTTTTCTTAAGCTGCACTGGCTCTCTCCCCCAGAACAAGTGACCCACAAGAAATTTGGTACGAGCAACTGCTTATAGCCCATAGAGTTGCTTGTGGTGGTCCTTAAGTCCTCCACACCCAAAAAAAATATTCTACGTTTCATTTGACCATCTGTTATTCAAGTTAATTTATTGACATTCTAAATTTCAAAAGTTTTGTGTCGAAGGACAGTCATAGCCATTCTTTCAAATGTGTGTACTAAATTTAACTTTAAATACACTAAATGTACATAACTGGCATCTTGCAGACTTCAAAAGAGTCAAGTGAAGTGGCCTTCTTTGAAAAAGAGTATTCTTTTCCCTTGTACCTGCCTTCTGGAAGAGCTTTCTTTCTTCCTTCCACTCTACTCCTTCGGTGTGTTTCTCAGAGAAACTTTCCTTTTTCTTCCCTTTCGTCTGTTCTGTCATTCTCTTATCTCTTTCTGCATCTCTATCCCTCCCCTTCCCCGAAAGCAAGAGGAAAAGAAGTGTCTTTTAGAGATGCAGCTTGGTGTTTGTTTTTGTTTTTTCTGTTTTCTGAGGAAAGAAAGATAGAATTTTACCACTGCTCACTTACCCATCTTCTCCAGAGAGAGAGAGAGAGAGAAATAATGAAAGAAAGGAAAAGTAAAAAAATTGAGATTTTTTTTTTATTCCTTCTGTATGTTTCACAGAGAAACTTTCCTTTTTCTTCCCTTTCGTCTGTTCTGTCATTCTCTTATGTCCCTTTCTGCATCTCTGCCCCCCCCCCTTCCTTCCCCGAAAGCAAGAGGGAAAAAAAGTGTCTTTTAGAGAGAAGTTCGGTGTATTTTTTCTCCTGTTTTCTGAGGAGAGAAAGATAGAATTTTACCACAGCTCACTTACCCATCTTCTCCAGAGAGACAGAAATGAAAGGGAAAAGTAAAAAAATAATATGCTTTAAAGACTCATCCCTTTTCCTTTTAAATTGTGTGAATTTACACATCCTCTGTACTGGTTTAGTTCTAGGAAGCCAATATTTTGTCAAACCCGACAAAGAGCTTTGAAATTCATATAAAAATGCCTTTAATGAACTCAGAGGTGCTATGCAGCAGGTTCGCGCGAACCGTTTGTTAAAAGAATAATGGTTCAGTGGAGTCGTCTGTCAAATTCGAAGTTCGGATGAAAAGCATCGTAACACGTTTGCCAGTTCAGTACTCAGCTCTTCTGTTTTTACAGTGTTTCAGTGAGACAATACTAATATTCAGTTCCTGGAAGCCAGGGGACTTAGCTTGTTGAAACCGATTGAACATTTGGAAAGTAGGAAAGAGATCTGTTCATTTACAATTCCGTAAAGTGTAGTTCCCATGCATATACAGTATGTATGTGTGTACCCTTGTGTTCAAAATTAAAGTAACAACTACAAAAACCTAGTTAAGAGACGACAACTGATAAAGTAGTGAACATAAGGATAGGAAATGTATGTATTCAGTGTGGTACAGTGATTCACACTTGTGAACACAAAAAAGCTAAAAAGTATGCAAATACTCTCAAATCCTGGGTCTGTGAGAAACGACATCACGTAAATCAGAAAAAAATAGTACCACAGTCTTCAATATGGAATTTGATCACCACGCACCGAAATGAAAGCTTTACAGCGCCGAACCATGCTTTGAATGTGGGTGCCCACAAGAGACAGTGGGATTCTCATTCTTCCAGAAGGGCACCCTGTAGAACTGTAGGAAGAAGGGAGCGTGCAGCAATTAGTCACCCTAAAGTGTCCCAAACATGCTCAATCGGATTAAGATCTGGTGACCATACTTACAAATCCATACGTGCAATATCTTCGCTTTCAAGACTAGCAAAGCATATGAGATCGGTTCATTGACTAGCAAAGTCATATGAGATCGGTCAAGATTCCGGCCTACACCATTATTCCACCTCCTCTGAAATGGTCCCGTTCCCTAACGTTTATTGACTGATTTCGTTTTCCATATTACATGAATGTTCTCTGAGAATCTGGCCACGAACATAATCTGCTCTCTTCTGTAAAGAGCATGCGTGCACATTCTTGGTGGGCCCGATGAACATCTTGACGACACCATTCACAGCGCACTGTCTTCTGGGATGCACTCAAGGGAACAACACACACAACGGGTCATCTTGCATACAGGCCGCTATTATGAAATATTTGGTGTACCCTAGGTCGGGATACAGTCCGCCTGGTTGCCGCAGCGAGCGTCTGGGCCAATTGACGTTCCTTGTTGTTTGGATTGCGGCTAGCGGTTAACACTAATAAAGCAGTCTTCTGGAACAGAAGCGACTCCCCGACGTCCTTTCTCAGATCTTCTCGCTATGTTTTCAGTGTCCTGAAATTGTCTTCAGAAGTGGTAGAAAATGGATTGATCCACATTTAACCATCTATCTAGTCACTTCAGGTTGAGACTGTCCTACTTCTAATCTCCCAATAGCTGTCCATCGCAATGAAACATCTAAACGAACTCTCCAAGACATAATGACATCTTACATATGACAGTGCAAACCCCAAGATTGTCCACGTGTTCAACTCCTACCGCTTATATACGGGATCCACTTGTGTGCGACATACGCAGAGATGCCAACATCTGAAGGAAGTCATCAGTAGTCCATATGCGCGGCGTCCGTAATTCTTCCGTAGTGACGTCAGGTCAAGTCAAGTTCGCACATTAAAATTTGCAGGGTAGCATGCGTATTTCCCAGAATATACTGCTACATTTTTAGCAATATATTAATCTCGATCGGGGACAATACTTGGATAAATTTCGCAACATATTTAAGTCCCCTTAAAATGGGGGAAAAAAACTTGAGTAAATACACAAAAAATACTACCATTTCAACTCCACCTTTTAATAAATATGTTATGTCATAAGTGTGTGATGCCACACACTTATGGTTATTCCTCCTGTTTTTTAGAGTGAAAATGCCGACCGCAATCGTCTTTTCCGCCGAGTGCGATTGAAAAATCAACAGCACACGGGGAACAAAACCCATGGTTTTCGGATACCCGAGACGATTTTAGACACGGAAATTTTTGCAAATAACTCTCCTTGAATTTTTGACAAATTTTTTGCGTTTTAGATCCAAGAATATTAGTAGAGACAGGTGGCCCTTTACCCTACGCTTTTGCAAGTAAATTCGTACACGACAAACACAATGGGAGCAAAGAAAGAACAATTAACTTTGAAAGATTTCAAAGCTTTATTATGCGGATAAATAGAAAATTAGCATTAAATGCTTATGATACTAAAAAACTAATCAAAAAGGTATTTTAAATTGCATAAATCAATCAATTCTGAAAAAAAAAGGATAAAATAAAACATCCCTTTGTTTAGCAGAACATTTTTACAAGAGAAAAAAAAAAAAGAACTGCACTTCGCAAGTCTGTCAAAGTAACAAAAACAATTAAGCTCTCTACCGACAGCGAGGAGCGTGGGAAAATAGGTCGCGACTGTACGCACACACCCAGAAGCTAAGAAACGTCTCATCGCAGCTGCTGCTAGACGTTTTCTTTGGCTGGTTGCCAAAGACACAGGGAGAGACTTTCTCTTGCTCTGGGCAGAACACTGCGCGCGAAGAACAAACTCCCGGGTAGGTAACATAAAAACAGGCAATAACAGCGGCCACACATCCAGGTAGCTTAGTTTTATGCGCTCTGCCGGAAAAAAACATTCAGGATTTCTTTGTCCACAATTATTTCCTTCGATCTGATGACTATTTGCTCAGAGCATTTTTTTTTTCTGATACCCCGCCCGCCCCTTACTTTGGTGAAACAAATATGCAATAGCAATTAACTATTTAAATTACATTTTAGCAAAAAAAAAAAAAAAAAACATAATTCACGGAAACACGCGACCGCTGCAAACATGGAAATTCCAACGAATAACATTCCTTGTATTGCTGCGAATTTTTATTTTTTTTCACACCACTGGAACTGGAAGCCACTGAAGCACGCTTCATAACTACAGCAATTCACGTCATACCACAACTAATCAAACTTAACAACAACAGAAAACGTGGAATCGACTCTAGTCTACCTCCATCCTCTGACAACTTACGTTAGTTCAGGACGCGGTTAAGGTTTTCCCGAAGTTAACAGACGTCGTGAATTATGAACGCCTTTCCACGGCAAGCCAGGTACAAAGTCACGTGATCATACAGAACGATCTCCGCTGCAACATTTCCGCTTGCTTGTCGGCCAGCCAAACATGCTTGCTGTGTAACGGCTTTGTGACGTTACCGCAAAAAAACACTACATTTGACTATGCTTGACTTTTTTTTCAAATAATTAAAAAAAAAAAAAGTTTTCCGGAAATATCCGAGATTTTTGGAAAAATCCGTAGTTTTTTACACCTTTTCCGTAGTCCGTAGTTTGAACATGATATCCGTAGTACTTGGCATCTCTGCATACGTAAATTTTATCGTCCCGTGGCTTCCTATAGTGCCGTTGTTGGTTTAGCCACAATATTTGCAGCTTTCAAATAACCTGCTTCTTTTTTTTTTTTTGATTGGAGGTTTAACGACCACCGTGAGCAACTCAATGGGCTATAAGCAGTCGCCCGTCCCTAATTTAGGGTCACTGGTTCCGGGGAAGGGAGAGAGCCAGTGCCGTAAGACAAACACAACATCCATGCCTCACCGGGATTCGAACCCGGACCCCAGACGGACGAATGATCAGAGGTCAGCGCCTTAGACCACTGCGCCACCGGGGCGGCTAACCTGCTTCTTGTGCACATAACGTGTGATTTTGGGCAGAGTTCCTCTGTTAACTAGATTTTTTATGGTTGTTGTTTTCATTTTGAGGACCAGTGTACACTTATGCAGTATATGTATTTCGATTAAATTTTAATATTGTGTTATTTGGGCAGGGCTCCTCTGTTAACTAGATTTTTTATGGTTGTTTTTATTTTGAGGACCAGTGTACACTTATGCAGTATATGTAATTCGATTAAATTTGAGTATTGTATTAGCGACTATTACCAGAAACTTGGAGAAAATTGAAAACATCAGGCAGTTTACATGGACATTAATCAGTATGTTAATTAAAATATCTTTGAGGTGCTCATGTTGGCACTGACAAATAAACTGTCCTGTTCGAACATGTTAAGCTATCAATACATTCCCTGATTGTCCACTCTTGTTATTTTGTTAACATTCAGCATGCAACTCATCGCACACAGCAAAGAAAGTTTTTACTGAGATCAAAAAACGTGACTTGAACTCCCCAGCCCAGAGATTATCATTTATGCTGAGATCAATCAATACGAATCGGTTTCTATGAATTTAGCTACCGCCCTTTGAATGAATCTCAATGCCACAATATGTTTATCTAACTTCAAATACGACTGCAAAAATTTATCGTTTATACGTTTTATTGGCGCACGATAAAAGAGCCTCTATTTTACATGGTGTTGCAATTTAAGATGAAACGAATATAGAGTGGAGCCTCGGTTATACATTTTCCAGTTATACGTTTTTCACTTTTATACATAATTCTGTGCTAGTGCCGATAGTTTACTGTAGTTCCTATCGCTTTCCTAATTCGGTTATACGTAATTAATTTATACACTTTTAGCGTGTATACATTAAATTTTGAATTTCAGATTATCAAAAATGCACGGTTCCTTTATTCTTTTGTACGTAACCCGGTATGTTACAACTTTGAGAGAATTCAAACAGCGTCTTCTTTTTTCTTTTTTTCTAGTCATGAAATAAATGATGCAACTAAAAATTTATTAAATAACATTCACAGCAGAGGTGTAAGTAGGCACCTCTGCGCCCGGGACAAACTATAAAATCCCCCCCCATCTGTGTTTCCCTCTTACATAAATACGAGTATTTTACTAATTACCATAATAAACAACACCCAGATTCCTCTGTTTCTCTGGAACGCTTGACGTCACAGCAACACCTACATTGTTGCGTCATCATTTATCGATCCATTCGTGTGTGCTCTCGCGATGTCAAAAGAATTGCGTGCTATATGATAGCACGCAATCACATTGAGATGTCAAGGTGATCGCGTGCTAATTTAAAAACAATGAATTATCAATGACTCGAGTTCTACTATTTATCCGATCTACAAAATTCGAATTAAAATCTTAATATCACGGCAAGTTGAGTTTGTATATTAATTTAATTTAGCACGAATCGAATATTAATTGGTGCGCTTTAATTATTTTTACTTTTTTTAATTTAACTAACTTTCCGAGTTTAGTGCTGATTATATTGTACATTTTGCAAAATATTGGTCTATCTATCTAAACTCTCTGACCTACAATAGAAACTGAAATCTTGAGATGTCAAAATGGGCAAAATTGCATCTAAAATCAGATGTCGCCCCAACAGCACATTGTCGATAATTTATATAGTTCCGATTTGCAATGCCAGATGTCGCATTATTTGTAGAAAAAGCTTCAGTATGAAGTTTCAAACTACACATTGAATAGAACAGTCTAAATCAAACCATGAATGGAATATCATGTGTGCCGTAAAAAAAGTAATTTAATGCAAAAAAATCAAAGCAAAAGTTATTAGGGTAAGTTTACATGAATAACAACTGGACTACAAAGAAAATTGTTAAACAACAAATATTTCATGCAGAATATTTATTTATCGCAAGGTCTTTTGAAAAACGGAAATAAAAGTATGTAATTTTCAGTTCTAACATGAATGAGTTCTTAACTACAAGTTTTTACTATATTTCCTCACAAAAAAAAAAAACGGCGTCTATTTTATTCTTTTCAATCTGCTTCAATTAAGAATTTCACAATCTGAGGACGGGAAACATCCCCTATATATTAATAGTAATTTAAAGCTTAAAAACAACCGTCCTAGGATGGGCTATAAGCTAGTTTAACTGATATAAGCAAAGGCAGATTCCTGAAATGGAAATGGGCTTAGACATGTTCCGAGAAAAACTGACCACTGCTGAATCCAGTCCAGTACTACTGGATTCCAAGGGACAGGAAAAGACCCAGAAGACCATGTGGAGAAGAAATTTGGGGAGACCTTCATCCAACACTGGATAGATAAAAACTGTTGATGATATATATATATATATATATACACTATCTACCAACAAGTAATTGGACACCCCTGCAATCGACGATATCTGCGGTCCTGATACACGTCACGGCCGCCGCCGTTAAATATCATGTGGGAAACAACAGCGCAACCAGTCGCATGCAAGATGCCACGCAGTTCGGAGCTCTCTGATTTCGAGAAAGGTGCAATCGTCGGGTATCACAGAAATGGTCGATCCATACGTGACATATCCAGCGAGTTGAAGTACCCAAAATCGACAGTGGCCTACGTGATTGGCTAGTGGAAGATGAGAGGTGACTGTTGGAAAGTGCACCGACCCGGCAGACCCACAAAACTGGGAGTTAGAGACCGACGGGTGCTGGCCAGAGAAATTCGGAGGTACCGCACCAAATCGATGGGCCACATCCGCGAGGATTTTCAACAGACATCCGGGAGTGTTCTTTCGATGAATACCATCCGTAAGGAAGCCCATCAGCTCGGTTATCATGGACGTGCTGCCGCCCACAAGCCTTTGATCACCAAGTCCAATAGCGCTACTCGGCTAACGTGGTGCACAGAACGTCGACAGTGGACCGTTGAACAGTGGAAACAGGTTCTCTGGAGCGACGAATCAAAGTTCACCCTGTACCATTCAGATGGCAGGGTCTGGGTTTGGCGTCTGCCTGGAGAACGCCTCCTGCCGGAATGTATTGTGCCAACTGTGAAGTTCGGTGGCGATTGAATTATGTTATGGGGGTGTTTCTCCTGGTATGGCACAGGACCCTTGGTTGTAATTCCTGGTAGATTCAACGCCAAAACCTACTGCACCATTTTGGATGACCATGCGCTTCCTACGTTGTGGCAGTTTTACGGGGTGGACCCATGTCACTTTCAGGACGACAATGCCACCTGTCATGTTGCGAGGTCCACCATGGCTTGGTATGGTGACAATGGGGTTAATCGAATGGACTGGCTTGCGCAGAGCCCGGACCTTAACCCTATCGATCACCTCTGAGACGATTTGGAGCGTCGACTTAAGGGGAGCCCCCACCGTCCGAAATCGGTGAAGGAACTGACCTGTCTTCTCCAAGCCGAGTGGAAGAAAATACCGCTAGCCGTTGTACAACGCCTGGTTGAGAGTATTCCCCGGAGGGTCAGAGCTGTAATCGCCACTCATGGAGGCTCCACCAACTACTGAAGGTGAATAAACTTCGTTTTCCTTTGTTATCACAGGTGTCCAATTACTTGTTGGTAGATAGTGTATATATATAATTTGAAACAGCAAAAATCATACACAAAATCAAAAACAAAACAGTGCCACAAAACTTTCTAAAGAAGTCGGGCATATAAATGGATCCTCAAAAGTAATCATTTCCAGATGGGGACAAGTTGGAAAAAATGCAGAAAACATTTAAATATTTTAGCATTTTTGAGCACTAATTTGTGGCTTTTTCAAGGATCATTACAAACCACCCCTCCCTCATTTCCACAAAGACCTAGTAAACGTGAGTTTCTGCTATATCAGATATGTATAATCCAGGCTTGAGACCACAGTAATTATCAAATAGTCCCCAGAGAACCTTGAACAATATACATGACATCTTTGTCTAGCAACATGCCCAACTAAAGAAAAACCGCACCCTCCATTGTTGTCGATGGTTAGTTGGACGGACTATATATACAACCGCGCTTTCATTTCGGAATGTGAGTAACTAACATCTTCTGAACATTTTGACGACGAAATGTGAATCTTAAGTTTCCAAGGTTAATGAAACTGCCGAAACATATAATAAAATTCTGTAAATGGACAAAGCACAGTACGGAAATCTTTGTACCAGAAACTGGTGCAAAAGTTTTTCAATTCCAGCTTTAATCAGATCGCAAGCCATAATTTTTGCGCCCTTTCTTGAGCTGAGCCCGGAGCAGCCGCCCCACCTGCTCTGCCCTAGTTACTCCTCTGGTTCACAGTACTCTGTTTTTCTCTGTATTCAAGAAAGAAACAAGCAAAGAGTAGTGGATATTTTACTTGGCTCTAATGTTCAATCCACTAGAGTCACAAACTGCTTTGAAAAGAGAGATGCTTGTAAGTAAAAGATGCGTAATAGGGGTATTGAATATGAAACAATATCGTATCCGGTTTTACTACCTAGTGTAGCAAAGGTAAAGGTTTTTTCTTTCATATGTTCAACATATGAAATCACAGAGAATTTCTTAATCTGAGTATTATCATAAGAAAATTAGAATTAAAAACTGAATACAAAACTTAAAATCGACTTAAGGTAGCAAACAAAATATTCATATATGTATGCCTTGCATAATAAATCAGCATAATCCAGAACTACGAGAGAGAGAGTGTGCTCCCCCCCCCCCTTTTTTTTTTCTTTTTGGTGGCATTCAAAATTTTACAATAGTGTTTTGAAATTTCTTTTATATGTTTTTTAAGGCCATTCCCTAAGAAAATGTATAACTGAGGTTTCACTGTATTTACATTTTTGTTATTCCCAATTTTTACTTAAATTTGCTATGTAATCTGTGATATTTAGGTAATTAAAAGCGAAATAGTTCATCATATTAATATTTGCTATTCTTTTGCAGAACAAAGCACGTAACCAAAAATACTTCATTAATTTACGCATTTATGCAATTCACAATTTCT
Organism: Macrothele yani; assembly: GCA_039090855.1. Taxonomy (NCBI): domain Eukaryota; kingdom Metazoa; phylum Arthropoda; class Arachnida; order Araneae; family Macrothelidae; genus Macrothele; species Macrothele yani. The sequence goes on from CM077011.1 coordinate 36,758,217, forward strand.
GTTGCTCTTTGACAATGTATGTAAAACTATGAAAAGAAAATAATGCAAATTTATAATGGAATATGCATTTGTTGTGATGTGAACTGCAAGGCAACAAAAAACACTCCTAAACTTTCTGTGAGAAATGATTGAGCTTAACTAGAAAACAGAGAGCTAGTTTGGTAACACATTTATAATGCTGTTTATGTACAAACAAATGTGGTTCTGTCTATTATGTTAAATGATTAACTATATTTCAGATGTATTTTAAATCCTATTACTGTGTATGAAATTATTTTTGAAATCATTTAAACTGGAAAACAGTTTTGACGTGGCTAAGAAAGTTATTCTAAAGATATATATTCAGAAGGACACGATATCTGGCAGTAACATTTTGCATAAAGGGTCTTGTACAGTATTTTACAATTTTTATTTTCCCTCTTCAGACTTGTTATTCTGGAACTGGCTTCAGAGCGATTGCAGTTCACTTATTTTTACAAAGGGTAAAATAAACAGAAACAGCTCTAACACACACATGCACATGTATTTACCGTATACAGGGTGTCTCAAAAATACATGGCAAAACTACAGGAATGAGTTCCACATAGGTAGATAAGAATAAAAATGTATATCAACATAGTTCCACAAATACTTGGTTTCCGAGTTATGAAGGTCTGTCTATGACACTTAAATGTTCACATTACCTGACTCACATCTGTCTTGGTTTCCCAGTTATTAACCAAAATGTTTTAGCTCCCGCAGGTGAATTCCTTAATCACAAGGTACTGATGGAATGTGCTATGTACTACCACATTCCATCATATTCATACTCAAATCACAAGCAAGCGGATATGCACTTTATGTACGGTTTGGCGGATGGCAATGCTCTGGAGGCTACTCATTTGTACGAAGATGTCCAGACAGAAAAACGTTTGAAAGTATCCATCGCCGCCTTTGTGAACATGGGACCTTTACATCCCGCGCTGCTGACAGAGGACGACCAAAATCTATGACTCCTGAAATAGAGGCAGAGATTTCGGATATTATGCATGCGAATCCTGGAATCAGCACAAGCGGATTAGCAATGTAACTGCCAGTTCATCGTTCAATTTTTTGGAAAGTGTTGCGAGAACCACACCTGTATCCGTACCATCTGCAACGGGTACAGGCCTTGTCACCAGCAGGTGACCTTGCGCGAAGTAATGTTCTGTCAGTGGTTCTTGCAGCAGTGCGGTACAACTCCTAACTTTCCTGCCTTAAGTTATATTCACTGATGAAGCACAGTTCACACGTGATGGAATTCTAAACTTTCACAATCAGCATGTATGGGCCGAGGAAAACCCACAAGCAATTCTTCAATCATGTCACCAACAGCGGTTCAGCCTAGACATCTGGGCGGGTGTTTTTGGTGATAAGTTATTTGGGTCCCACGTACTTTCCAACAATCTCACGGGGCGAGCATACCACACCTTTCTGGAAAACCACATGCCACTGATATTCGTCAATAAGCACACTTTATGCACGATGGCACTCCCGCACATTTTAGCCACCTAGCTAGCAATTACTTTAATGGAAAGTTCCTTAGTCAGTGAATAGGTTGAGGTGGACCAACTGCCTGGCCTCCACGCTAACCAGATTTAAACCCTCTAGATTTCTTCTAGTGGGGTCATTTAAAATCATTGGTGTATTCGACTCCAGTAGCAGATGTGGAAACTCTCCGGAATCGAATCGTTGCAGGTTGTGAAACAATTCGACACCTGCCAAGACTCTGGCAGCATGTTCACAAGTCCATCGATGTGAGGCCCGTAATGAGGCATAAGGTGGACATTTTGAACAATTACTATATGGTAATGTGAATAGTTAAGTGTATTAGACAAACCTTCATAACTCAGAAACCAAGCATTTCCGGACCTATGTTGATATAAACTTTTTTACTTATCTACCTATGAGGAACTCATTCCTGCAGTTTTGCTGTGTATTTTTGAGACACCCTTTATATACGCTGTTGATAAATAGCTCGTAAAAATACACTGATTTTCGTTTGCAGTAGCTTTAAACATGTCATTATAGTATATCATGGTTGCAAAAATTTTAGAAAGGAAAGTAGAAATATGTATTCATTTTTCAAAAAACAACTTTTCCTTTTGTTGTCTTATTTTGTTTTGTTTGTTTTCTATGGAAAATCTTATATTTGTACAAATGTGATACACGTATTTAAACTGCTGGCCAGATAAAATCTAGCACAGCTATTTTTATTTAACAAATCATAGGAAATACGGGTTGAAAAGGATTTTTTTTTTTTTCGTTTTAATCGAATTTCAAGTATGTTGCAAAAAAAATCTTATAAGATTGAATTTTTGACTCTTCATTTTTTATTCAGGCAAATGTAAATGATAAGTGAAAGCAGCTGCAAAAAAAAAAAAAAAAACCAGTCGCTGAAACTTTACGAGTAATTTACATCTTAAAATTAGTGTTGTTTTAGTAGTAACATTATTCAGCCTCCATTTGTCCCATGAAAACAAAGAAGTACTGCAGTGTTACGGGGATACAACAATCCTTACGGAAAAAAATGACTGAATAAATAATTCCTTATTGTCAATGAAACTGTAACAAGCATCCCTTTGAGGGCACAGATGCCAATCAATGCATGGAATTAACCCCTTAGGATACTATACCTTGAGCATTAGTAGACGTTGCAGTACAAAGTTTCTGAAAGAAATGGCATCCAATAAAATATAAAAGAAGAAGATTCTGAATGTGGGAATCTGAAGCAACATGAATTAGTATGAGGTAGAAAGGAACAGAAGATATCTCACAGAACCAAATTTATTTATTTATTCGGAAGCCGTGGGCTAACACTCTTGTACTGCCGTTATTTGTTCCGCGGATATTTCAGTAGACATATAGGAAACCTAGTAAGAATAGACAATGACAATGAAGAGTAGGCCTATGCATATTGTCAGTCGCCATATCCTAACTCAACTAAGAACTAACCACAAGTGCGGGCTATTCGCCAACACGTGTCATTGGACGCAGTGGCGGCGGAACCACCCGTGCCGCCAGGGCCCGGGCCCGGTCAATAATTTCAACAATTTCAGCCATGATTTTATTTCTATTATTTTTTTATTTGGCATATGTGTGATTGTTGTAATGTACCTTAGAAAGTTCCTCTAGGTAAGTGGCTGGGTGGTCCTAATTCCCAACAAAGCTTCTTAGGCATTGTTTCTTGTCTGTTTCTTCCGGGAAGTGGGAAGGTAGAGGGTGCACCACGATTCGAAATTTCGGGCCCGGTCAACGAACTTCACTTTCCGCCGCCCCTGATTGTACGCAGTGTTGCCAGCTTAACACCCACAGCACGAAATTCTGACAAAAATTCAACCGTTTCACTTTGACAGCCCGCTCCGTGGAGCGTCAGAAACTTGTGCGACTTAATAACAAACATTACACGTAACAATGACGACGCCCACTTTTTATCTTGATGCAAAAGTTTCTTCAATCCTTCTAGAAAAGTTTTTTGTGACATACAGCAGAAATATTGCGCTTCTTCTCACAAATTCGTCATCAGCTGCATGGTGTAATTTAAATAGATGGATCCCGATCTTATCCGACGTTACAATTCATCTCAAAGAAATGAGATTGTTATACCTAACTTAGTACTCATCATCCAGAAAAGAAAAAAATATGCTATTTTACCCTTTGCATGTTCTGTCAAGTGCACTGTAGTTGCCACTTGCCTCTGCAATGTTATAACTTGAAGATATCTCCTCTGATGTGCAGACATTACATTCAGTCAACAGAGATTTCCCACTGGACACTGCTAGTACCCTACACTGATACCTCACAAATAGCACACAGCTGGGATCATGACTAAAATAAAATCTCTCTCCATCTCCGTAACACATGAGTGCGACTCATAGCATGCGCATGTTACATTTCAAATGCTAGGCTTCACGGCTGGTTATGCAATAAGAGTACGCCTAATCCCGTTGAAACAGTTACCACAAAAGTACGCTGCTCTCAGACATTTTTCTTACTTTGAATTTGCCAGTTAATGTACCTATACGTTGTTCTTCAGTGTGTTGGACTCGCTTCTAATGTACTGAAATTATAGGATGACTACGAAAAATCATGTTAATAAGATGTGGTTCATGACAGAAGTAAATGTACCCATCAAATCAGTTTTTGGGAAAGGGGAACAAGGAGACTAAGTACACTACGAAAGTTTACGAAGACAAGATCTAACAAGAACAACAAAAAACGAGAAGAATGTATGCTCAAAGCAAACCGTTGGTCAGCAGTCAAAGGATTCCAGCTGGCCCCAAAACAGCCACTCTGTATTTCTTCTAGTCTTACAAATGAGGGGAGAGTTCGTAGGAAGCTCCCAATTGGCCATTTTTCCGATAAAGCTGATGTAATGTGGATAGTATAAGTTTTTATGTTAGCCGCCCCAGTGGCGGTTAACACAACAGTACCTGTTGTTGTAATTGCATATGTAAACGCTGTTTCCGTAGCAACAAATCGATGTATTTATCTGTAAGTGTACATGAATGACATCAAGGCTATGTTACGTCACACGTTCAAAGTAGTCTCGTACTGGCATGTAAAGATTTGTTTTAATAACCATTTAGGAATATGGAAAGAAAAGCGTGTTTGCTTGTTTTTCAGAATTTTCGACAAAACTCATGCTAAAAGCAAACTTAACTAAAACTAAGTGAAAGTTGTGCGGTCAATCACGAAAGGCAAATAATGTCATGAGCAGTAATTTTCTTTTTTTTTTTTTTTTTTTTTTGTACCATTTGTTGCAGCATGCTTTCTAATTTTGCCTCCTGCTTCTGCTTACGATTGTCATTTTCTGGGACTTTCTTCATCCTTTGGTGTCCCCATAACAATTACTGTTGTGTTCATTGTAGTAGATCTTTGTTAAATGTGATTATTTTGAGCATATACTAGCATTGAATATGGTATGCGACACTGTTGCCAAAGCTTAAGTTTTTGTACTACCCACTCCGGTTATTCCAAGCGTGAACCTCCCTATGTACCTCTTACCTAATGAACCTCCCTACGTATCCAGTCCCTAATTTGAGGACACTGGTTCCAAGGAAGTGAAAGAGCTAGAGGCGTAAGCACTGCTCGACTAGATCAAGCGTGAGGGGACGCTCTCTACAGCCTGTGCAGTGACTGCTGTAAGTAGGAATCATTGGTTGTTCCAAATATTTCCGCCAACGTTAGGAGGGCGCTGATTGCCCACTGCACAATTATTATCTCAGTTTATATTTCTGGAACATTATACGGAACAATCAAAGAACTGAAACCAAGTAAGGCAAAAGAGTAACGATCTGTGTAAATACTGAGTCAAATAAAATCTCAGGATGTCTCATCATGTTTTGTTTTCATGCTTAGAAACAAAGCAAAAAAAGAGGGTAAGGATTGGAATGATGTTATGGCTGGTGAGCTAATCCTAATGAATTACAGAATAAAGCGTATTGCATTGCATCAGTCATTGAAACAATATAGGAAGATGGTGAGATTATGATAGTAGCTACAAAAATCGAAATACAGAATTCATGAAAACAAATTATTTCCCCAAATGAGTTTCAATTAAATAAGGAAATAAATTTGCATTCAATGAAAGGGAAAACAATTTTAACAATCTATTTTAAAACTTATAAACAATGAAAAGGAATAAACAAAATTTTTACCTACGCATGTTTTTATAAATGCTTTATGCGCGACACCATTTGTTATCCATAAATATCATCTATTTACATAATTTACAACACAGGAAGTTGACATTTTGTATAGTACACTGTATAGAATCCTGGCAGTGCAAGATGTTTACATTTCGACATTGCAAATGGTGACGCGCACAAAACAGTGGCAAACATGCATAGGCAATTTTGTTTTTTTTTTTTTTCCAAAAAAAAACAATAGACGGTGGAAAAAGAACTATTCACTGCAGCTTTTAGCTTGATGTTCCACAAAATAAAAATGAAAGTAGCCTACTTAAAGGTCTGGAAGCAAGAAAAAATTTTGTTTCTACTATTCTATAGTAGAAACAAAATTTTTTAGTAGCTACAAAAATCCTAATGAAAAACAATCTACTTGAACGAATTAAGTAGAAAGCCCACAGAATGTGAAATTTAAACAATGAATACGAACAATAAAGTTGCTCGATTAGAGATAACTTCGTAATGTTGAAAAAGCTTAGAAATCCATGTACAAGATACATTCCTATCATCCGCTCAGAATAACAACAGTAGGCTAACAGCGGCGCCAGTCGCAGAAAAACAGAACTACTCAAAACGTGGTGATTCCTGGTTTAAGCCTCGTTTTCTTATCGCACAGGCCGTACAGAGCATCCCCTCACGCTCAATCGAGTCGGGCCGTGCCATAAGACTAACAGTGCACTATCCATGCCTCAACCAGGAATCAAACCCAGTTCCATTCGGACGGTCAGACCACTGAGCCATCGCTGCTGACCCCACGTATCTATCAGTCTTTTTTTCCTTTTCTGTTAATCCATGTTGGCTAGCCCAAACTCATCAGTGACAACTGGAAGAACGCACTGATTAAATATTTCCTTTCTTTCTGAAAAATGATGTAAATTTGTGCACTCCCACTCCCGGATGTAAAAAAAATTATCAACACAGGTGGTGCTGCAAGTTTTGATTCAATGCATGGTGGCACAATAACCGATCTGCAAAAATTCCTTCTCGTGCAAGACCACTTAAACTGTAGTATTAAGGTGGACATCTAGGGATTTTGCTCCCTATACTTCCAATGGACAAAACTGATGTACAAGGCTTTTACAAAAAATGAAGATTTATCAATTGAATGAGAAAAGCTGGAGATAACTGATACCTACATTTACCTCAAACAGCAGATATCAAGCAAAGATCACACTGATAAAGAAATTAATCAATGTATCAAACTTGGTTGGAGAGGTTTTGGAAGAAACAGTACACTTTTTAAGAGCAATATGCCATTATGTCTTAAAAGGAAAGTGTTTAATCAATGCATCCTGCCAGTGCTTATATGTATGGAGCAGAGACATGGACCTTAACTAAAAAAAGATATACAAAGACTAAAATTTCTCTGTAAGCATGCTGATTTATCTTATTCTTCACCACTACTAGTGGGCCAAATTAACAACCATTAAAACAACGCCACAGTATTAAAGACCTACCTCATTTGGCAAGAACTCTTTGAACACACCCAGGATACAATTTTTCTTTAGACCTCCCCTTGACCTCTGCACCTTGTGTCATTTGAGTATAGGATTCATCAGACTATACGACAGCCTTCCACCAATCAACAGTTCATCCTGTGAGCTTTGGCCCAAGCTAATCGAGCTTCTTTGTGAGCTGAAGTTAACATTGGTTTCAGTCTTGAACTTTACTCTAGATATCTATTCGATGAGGTTCCCTATTTAATGTTTGCTCAGATATAGACGTATGAGATCCAAAGAGTCCCTGCCTTGTTTGAAATCTATTTTCGTTTACCAGGTGACAAATTTTGCGCTGGTGACAACTTGTCAAAATGGGGTTTTGTCCACAGTTTTTCCTTTTATTTTCAGTTGAATTTGACTTAACCAATCTTTATAAACACGTAGAACTGTTTTTTGCTAACACCTGCAAATTTAGCAACTTCCTTGATGCTGTGTCTTTTTGACTGTTCAAAAAGTACACTTTTTTGCCAGTCACTTACATGTGTCTTTCAATTCATTGATTTTAATTTTTCAAAAAATTTCAGCTTAAAATTTTGCCAGTAGAAAGAAATAACACATATTTTATTATATAACCCAGAAATATTTAAGTATAATTCCAATTATAAACTCAGAAATATATCATATTAAACAAATATATATATTGTCGCAGGGGACCTGTTTTTTGCAATGTGTCTTTAAAATAATACAATTAAAAGTTTCACTTATGACACGTTGTCCTCAATTTCAATATGAAATTGAGGACACTTTCACTTCAAAATGAGGACATGATTGAGGACAACATCTGACACGTTATGGTAAAGCTGGATTAGCAAAGAATATTATGAATAGTACCATAATTGTCCAGTTTCATGGAAAAACATACAATGAATCTGAAGGATGATTTTCATGAGAAAAAGTATAAAATAGCAATAAAATACTATCATGCTAAATATTACTTCAGATAAATTTTAAATGTTACTCATAGGGGGCAGCACACATCGTCAAAGCTACATTTTGATTTTGTACTAAAATTTAATTGTAATTCTGTACAGGAAAAAATATCTGATGCCAGAAAATTACTATACATTGAGCAGACAGAAATCATGGAATACTTGTGTGTTATCTCTATGAGAAGAAATATTCCAAGTCCAATAACTTCACTTGAAGAAACAGTTTAATGAAATAATGTACTGAACAAAAGTTATAGAACTCTCTATGGAATCTATCAAATGCAACCAAATTTAGCATCAATTACTTATTTAATTGCAAGAAAGTGGATGCTCAAAAAGATGAGATTTATTCTCCATCCTATACATATTTGTTAAAACAGAAAAGAAATAACACCTTGATTAATGTTACAGTGGACACACCCCCCCCATCCTAAAACCTGAAGAAAACTTTAAAATTTGTCCGCCATGTCGCGTATTGTATGAGGCAGCTAGGAATCACAGTTCGGCAGGCTCACATGTTCTTTTACAGTTCAGTTTTTTTTTATTTATTTCTCATTTACGTTGTTTTTTCTTTCGGCTGTTCTCTAAATTAATTAACAAAATTGCGGGATAATTGGGAAGTCGCTCCAATGCTTTTGAAGGCAAGAAACGCAATATTTTTGCCATTTTGAATTGCTAGACCTCACACATAGCCCTGAAGTGAAACATAAAAATTCCTATCTCAAGTGTCTTAGAGGGGCTGCAAAACGAACGAGGGAAATGTGCTTTCGAATGCGGATGGAAGCAGCAATGTTCGAAGTGGTTTTTCACTTTTCTTTCTTTTCTTCTTTCCGCTTGTAGCTTAACGCTGTGGTCCGTATGTTTACTTCAGTGGGTGGGCCAAGAGACCCTCAGCAGACACATAACTCTGTCAGCGAGAAAGATACTTTGACTGACGTATGCGAGGGACAATGGGCAATTAAGAGTTTAGAATCGCTGAAAAGAATAGGGGGTGGATTCGAGCGTTGTTTTCGGTCAGCAGTTGCCGATATACGCTTAAGGTAAAAGCACGTCTGATTTCGCTCGGCCGAGAAAATTAATCTCAGGGCTGGCGGTCGCAACTCGATAAAAAAATGGAAACGAAACCTGCGAGTGGCATATTTGAACTGCGTACTCAGGCAGGGTAGATAGATAGATGGTTTGCGAACGGAAAGGAACTGACTGAATTGGGAATGAACGGTCAAAAAGGACGGAAGGTAGCGACGGACGGAATCAACTATAGCAGCAGCGGAATTGAATGTGTCCCACTCTCCCAGCAGTCGACGTTCACAATTATTTCTTCACGACAACAAAAATCATTTCCCAGGAACACAGAAAATCAATCTTGGAAACCGCAACATCAGATGTGAGAGGGCCTATTTTGCTTAACGGCCACCTTCAAATCGTCACGAGAATAGATCAGTGTGCACTCTAATCATTGCAACAAAGTGCGGCGTGATATTATTATTTTTAAGTGTGTGCTTCATTTACATCAAGCGTCAAAGTGAAGTGTTGAATCATCGGTGCTGCCACATGGTGCAAGTGTCTGTGTGTGTGTTTTTTGTTTTGTCGTGTGATATTATGTGATACACAACGGATTTGCACAGCAAAGTCACGTAACTGTAAGTAGATGAATATTTCCTTTTTCTTTCTTCGCACATCTGCGAACTTGTGCCATCCCGACACCCAAAGCTGCATGGACATAGATGCAGTAATGCTGAGTGACTGAACCTCAGAGGAAATACCTGCACATACAGATTTCAATTTCTTACAGGGCCCATTTCCTGATTACTTTTTTTACATGAATAAGGGAGAAGGTGTGGCCACAAATTCCGCTGGGCGGGACAGTTTCTTTTAACTTTGGTTCAGGACCAACGTCAGCGGGGCAGGGTTCTGCATGTGCATGCTTATTAGATTTAGTTAATTAACTTTGGCAGTATTTCGCACTTATAATCTTATACCGCAAATTAACGTGCTTGTGTATTTTGTGTCGCGAGTATTTTCAATGTGATCGTTTGCATATAATTTTTTTTTCATTCTCTAAGCAATTGTATATGAATATCACCTGCAGCTCTATTTAGTGTGTAAACGAGTAGTATTTCTTGTTCAGATAGTCCGGTGGAGACTCAGTCGGCTTGTGTCTTCCGACAGTAATGTGTGACACCGTATGCTGCCCACATAAGAGGGGCAATTGTCTATGCGCCTAGAGAGCGCCGTATCTGTTTAAATCTCGCAGAACGTTATTAAATGTTGTGTTGTGTATTTGAGAATCATGTGTTATTTGCGAAAGTGAGTGTTGTACTGGCTGGTTGGGGATTGAATGTACCGGAGTAAGATCCGGACCACTACACTCAGTCACGAATTGGTGATTGCGGGTGAACCTCATCACAACTCTGATCCCAAAGTATCATTTTTTTAGATTATTTTATTTTTTATTTGTTGTTGTTATTTTGTTCACAAGGTGGATTCACCCAAGCCTTATGCTTCGGGTCATTCTTCAACTTTTCATTTTTTATGTTCTGGTGTGAATCTTTGAGTGCAGCAGTGCACCTGAGATTCTCACCTGGTGCCGTGGCCAACTAAATTGTACTTCAGGTCTCAAGCACCGTTACCGGCAGACTCGGCAGGAACACTGCTAGTGCCGTGTAACATTAATGGTGCCGTTGTCCCAGGATCGATACCTATATTTTGCAGCTAGCCGAACAACACTCATGTTCGTAAAATAAGTGCGAATTGACTGCCATTACTATTTTTATTTAGTTTTGTTCGGTGCGAATTTTGTATAATTTAGCATTAAGTAAGCCTTAAGCTGTTTTCTAAGAACTGCCATAATTTTAGGGGGTAAGAAAAACAAAATGGCTAACACGAAAAAATCGTCATCTGCGAGTCACATGGATTCAGATGATTCTGGTGGTCACTCTGACGGAGAACATGTGAGCACTGGGGCTGCAATTGTTCCGGAAGAGAGTACACCTGTTACAAGTACAGCGGGTACATCACAGCTGAGACAAACAGCTTTAGCCGCACCTATGGTTTACGGTGAGCAAATAGCGGGATGCATAAACATGTTGAGGCTATTTACAGGCACTGATCCGCTGTATCGTGCTAAACACTTTTTTCAGGATGTCGAAAGTGTAGCGATGGTGGGTAGATGGTGTGAGCAAACTAAACTCGCGATTGCAAAATCTAAATTTCGGGAGAGAGCTGCTGAATTTCTATCTGATAGCGATGAGCTGAGGGCTGAAACCGAATATGTAAATTTTAAACGGCTTGTCATTGATCGCTTCCAAGCCGAAGAGCCATTGGTAACGCGAATGAAGCAGTTTATGAATTGTGTGCAATTGCCAGGACAAGACGTTCGGCAGTACGCAACACGTCTTAAGAGCGCAGCTACGAAATATCATGGTCATAAGTCGGATATGTCCGAAGAGACAAGGAAGCACAGGGATCAAGAAGCGATGTGCCAATTTATTTCAGGGTTATCTGAATCGATTAGGCGTTGGGTACTAACAAAATGCCCGGAAACTTTGGATGCTGCAGTTCTCATCGCAATTCAAGAGGAGGAGAATTTAGCACTCATGGGTAGAAAAACTTCGGTGAATACGGTGGAAGGAGGCAGAGGGGACGAGGAGTCGGTAATGCTGGCCCGCACTTTGCAACAGATGTTGTCGCGTTTGGAAGCCACGGAGAATACGGTAGGGCAGTTAGTCGGGAATTCTCAGGGAAGAGAAGACAGGAAATCGGAAGGGAATGAGAGAAATAGAGAGACATTTCAGCGATCTAACCCCCAGCTCTTCGGGGCGGAACGAGCTAGATGGAAGGAAACAAGGCCAGATGATCGCCGGGGTTTCGGTAATCGAAATGATTCACTCGAGGAGAATTGTGGATCGCAACAAACACGGCGCAGCAAAAGTAGAATCGTGTGCTTTGGGTGTGGATTAGAAGGCCACGTGATCCGGTTGTGCCCTAATTTGGATGGGTCAAATAGGACGGAGACAATACCCAAACAGGTATATAGCAGAGGAAGTGGAAGAGATTCTCATTACGAGGTATCAGGAAAATTTGGTACACAGAAACCAGATTCCAAGAATAAGTCTTTAAACTAAATAAGGGTCGATTTGTAAGAGGTATCTCGGCCCAGTCAGAGTTTAAATCCTCTCAGGTGCGTTATGTTTCTATTCAAAGTGGGGACAATTTGCCGATTATTAACGCAGATCTCGAAGGCGACAAAATTAAGTTATTAGTCGACACGGGATCATCGGTAACTCTTTTGGCGAAAGATGCTTATTTAAGATTGAAAGGTCGCAGGAAATTGACTCCCATCAATTCAGATTTAAGGATAAAAAGCAACACAGGGGAAACCATTCCAACCTTAGGATGTTACAACGTAAACCTGCGAATCAAAGGAAGAAATATCTTTGTCAAAGCCCATGTGTCAAAATACCCGCTGAGTGAAAATTACTCAGCATTGTTAGGAATTGATGCGATGCGAACACATCACTTAACCTTCTCTGCCCATTCGAATCAGCTGTTGTTTCCCGACCCCCACCCACGCGGTGCTCTCCGCAGAAAGAGAGGGACGCGGACGATATGCTTGAGGAGGGGGTGACTGTTGCCTCCCTGGCGCAGAAAACTTGTGTCCCTCCCAACGCAGAAATGTTCCTTCAAGTGAAGTTGGGAACACCGCTTCGTATGAGAGTACAGACTGTCTTGTTTGAACCGCATCCACGTGCACGCAAAGATGGATTACTTTTGGCACGGTCTGTTAATAATGTCGCATCAAGTGGTTTATATGATGTAAAAGTAGCAAACACTAGTAGTTCCCCTATTTGGTTAAACAAACATACTAAGCTATTTCAAGTAGAACCTGTGGAAATCACTCAGAATTCACGGGAAATAGGTGTAACGCAGCGCGGTACTTTGCCTGTGTCTGCCGGTGATTTTAAATTGGAGCATTTGAATTATTTTGAACGTGAGAAGGTTTTGGAATTACTGATGACATATTCCGATGTTTTTGCACGGGATCCCATAGATTTGCAGGGCACTGACCTCGCTGAACATGAAATTCATCTAACAGATGACAAACCCTTTAAGCTTCGCCCATACAATGTTCCGCATGCTCTTAGACCTGAATTAAAAGATCAAGTGAATGAATTACTGGATGCTGGAATTATTTCTAAGTCGGATAGTCCATATAGCTCCCCAATTGTCCTCATTCGAAAACGGGACAATTCATATCGTTTCTGTTGTGACTTTAGAAAATTGAATCAGATAACCAGAAAAGACAGTTACCCAGTCCCCAGAATACAACAGACCCTATCTCTTTTGCATGGATGCCGAATTTTCTCGAAAATAGACCTTTTGGCAGGGTATCATCAAATCAAAATCAGTGAACAAGACAAGCACAAAACTGCTTTTTCCTGCGAATTTGGTCATTTCGAGTGGAACCGTCTCCCGTTTGGATTGTGCAACAGTCCTGCAACTTTTGAAAGAGCTCTAGACTCATTGTTTTTGGACAAGCGTGATGATGGCATTCTAGTGTACGTGGACGATATTTTGTGTGCATCTAAGACCTTAAATGAACACTTGGAGAAATTGGAGTTAATTTTCTAACGTTTAAGAAGGCACAAGCTTAAAATTAAGCCAAGTAAATGTGAGTTTGCGACCAAGGAGGTTACATATCTTGGGCACCTTCTGGATGGTCAAGGAGTAAGGCCAAACCCTGAAAACGTGGAGGCCGTACGGGATTTTCCAGCCCCACGCACTGTTAAGCACGTCCGAGCCTTTTTGGGAATGGCGGGCTACTACAGGCGCCATATCAAAAATTTTGCATCCATTGCCCAACCTTTGACAAATCTCACCAGGAGAAATGTAAAATTTATCTGGGATGAGCAGTGTGAGGAGTCCTTCCAGCAATTGAGGAGGGCGCTCATAAGTGAGCCGCTGTTGGCTTACCCAGATTTCTCGAAAAGATTCTTCGTGACCACAGATGCATCCAAATTGGCTATTGCGGGTATACTCGAGCAGGAGGACGAAGAGGGCGTCAGACATCCTATTGCATTCTTCAGCAGAAAACTTAATCCCGCAGAACAAAATTACAGCGCAACTGAGCAAGAGGCTTTGGCAATAGTTGCATCCATCACGCATTGGCGGGAATATTTAGTGGGTAGGCAGTTTACAGTTATAACTGATCACAGACCCTTAAAGTGGCTGATGACGCTAAAGACTCCCAACTCTAGGCTTGTTAGGTGGAATCTCAGTCTATCCGAATATGATTTTGATGTAATGTATCGCCCAGGGAAGAAGAATACAAACGCGGATGTGTTGTCGAGGCATATTGCAGCAGTGGTAGCAAGTGATGCGGCTCCAGGCCCTACATTTGATGCTGAGGCCATAAAGGCTGCACAACGGGCAGACCCGAATTTGGTCGAAGTAATCGATTGCATCGAGGGGCGTGACTACTCTGCTGTTGATAAAATCACAGATACCTACTTCATGCGTGACGACCTGCTATATCATTTTTCCTTGCCAGCCAAAAACAGTCCACGCAGACTTGTTACTGAACAGTTGGTGGTGCCTGACTCTCTAAAGTCTGAGGTAATGAGAGCTGAGCATGATGGTATAAGCGCAGGGCACTTAGGGTTTGAGAAGACATTGGGGCGAATTAGACTCAAATATTTTTGGCTCAATATGTTTGCTGATGTAAAAAATTACACTGCTAGTTGTGAGGAGTGTTTAAAACGCCGGGGCTACAAGAGAAACCAAAAGGCGGGTTTAATTACCCCGGAAATAGTGCCAGTTCCGTGGTCCAAAATTTCCATGGACATCGCAGGACCTCTTCCCACGACAGAGAACGGGAACAAGTACCTATTGGTAGTCACCGACTCTTTTACCAAGTATATTGAGCTAATCCCCTTAAAATCTCAAACAGCCAAAGAAGTAGCTGAAAAATTCTCGACGCACGTTATAGCGAGACATGGTGTACCTCATACTTTGTTGACTGACAGAGGGACGAACTTTTTGTCAGAATTAATGTCCGAACTCTACAGAAGATTAGGCATTAAGAAACTGAATACGAGCCCGAGGCATCCGGAGACTGACGGACAAGCGGAACGAAGTATCCGTACAGTGATGCACTCCTTAGCGCTTTACTGTTCTCCGACTGGGAAAGATTGGGATAAGTTTACAGATTTTGTAGCTATGGCGTACAGAGCGGCCACTCACAGCGCTACTAGGGAAACTCCCAATTTCCTCATGTTTGGAAGGGACTTTAATATGCCTGGGCATTTGCTGAGCGAGGAAATCCCTTGGAGCTACTCTGAGCACCCGAATGATGCAGAGAGCTTGGTTATGCGAATGCAGGAAGCATTCAGAATTGTTCGCGATAACCTTGAAGAGGCAGCCCAGAACTCAAGGGACTATCGGGCACGGACGGCAGTAGATAAGCAAATCAAGGTGGGTGATCTTGTTTATCAACACGACCCTTCGGCGTCCAAGGCAAGATCGCGCAAGCTGATGAAACCGTCCATAGGACCCTTTAGAGTGGTGGAAAAGACTTCACCAGTTAACTTCAAAATTGTGCCGGTGAACGATATGAGGCGTCCTCGCCTAACCCATGTTGATAGGATCTTTAAAGCCCCACAGAGAAGGGTATTCGACACGTGGCATTTCCAGGAAACAGTTCGGGATGCGGGAGATGAACCTGAGTCACAGCACCTCGCACGAACCACATGGGAGTCCGAAGATGCAGAATTGTATGAAGATGATGAATGGGAGAGCCCAATGTGGATGCTACAGTCGGGCGACCCAACGCCCTCCGCAGCAATTCCGCCTCCCTCAGAAACAGAACCCTTTGCAGCGCGAACCCGCATGATTGTAGATCCCTTACGAGTGCAGGGAAGCCAGGTCAAAAGTCCTCCAATCATTTCGCGGGCGTCGCTGAGACCAAGGGATGATTACGGGCGGGTGTTAAGGGCTAGTAACACCATGCCACACACTGACAGACGGGGAGCAGTCGACATTATAGTGGATCCCCAGGAAGACTGTGACACCACGATTATCTACGATGTTGAGAAGGAACTCGAAGACAGTGGAACGCAAGAATTTGGCATCGAGCGCAGATAAAAGCGGGCGTAGGAGCATCGAACGTGAGAGATCTGTGGAACTCGTGGATTCTCGAAGCTATGCCTCATATTTAAATTTTCTTTCCGCCTATCTCGACGGGTAGCAATGAACGTGTGATGAAATCCTTAAACTTTCCTTCCGCTCTCAGGGCACTTAAGTCCGGAATTAGGTGCCTTGCGACGGTGGGAAAGAGTTGAGTGTTTACAGTTAAAAAAAAAAAAAAATGGAATGATTGGATGAATAAACTTCATCCAGTCATCCCTTTTTTTTTCTTTCATGGGGGGATGGAATGTTACAGTGGACACCCCCCCCCCCATCCTAAAACCTGAAGAAAACTTTAAAATTTGTCCGCCATGTCGCGTATTGTATGAGGCAGCTAGGAATCACAGTTCGGCAGGCTCACATGTTCTTTTACAGTTCAGTTTTTTTTTATTTATTTCTCATTTACGTTGTTTTTTCTTTCGGCTGTTCTCTAAATTAATTAACAAAATTGCGGGATAATTGGGAAGTCGCTCCAATGCTTTTGAAGGCAAGAAACGCAATATTTTTGCCATTTTGAATTGCTAGACCTCACACATAGCCCTGAAGTGAAACATAAAAATTCCTATCTCAAGTGTCTTAGAGGGGCTGCAAAACGAACGAGGGAAATGTGCTTTCGAATGCGGATGGAAGCAGCAATGTTCGAAGTGGTTTTTCACTTTTCTTTCTTTTCTTCTTTCCGCTTGTAGCTTAACGCTGTGGTCCGTATGTTTACTTCAGTGGGTGGGCCAAGAGACCCTCAGCAGACACATAACTCTGTCAGCGAGAAAGATACTTTGACTGACGTATGCGAGGGACAATGGGCAATTAAGAGTTTAGAATCGCTGAAAAGAATAGGGGGTGGATTCGAGCGTTGTTTTCGGTCAGCAGTTGCCGATATACGCTTAAGGTAAAAGCACGTCTGATTTCGCTCGGCCGAGAAAATTAATCTCAGGGCTGGCGGTCGCAACTCGATAAAAAAATGGAAACAAAACCTGCGAGTGGCATATTTGAACTGCGTACTCAGGCAGGGTAGATAGATAGATGGTTTGCGAACGGAAAGGAACTGACTGAATTGGGAATGAACGGTCAAAAAGGACGGAAGGTAGCGACGGACGGAATCAACTATAGCAGCAGCGGAATTGAATGTGTCCCACTCTCCCAGCAGTCGACGTTCACAATTATTTCTTCACGACAACAAAAATCATTTCCCAGGAACACAGAAAATCAATCTTGGAAA
Organism: Macrothele yani; assembly: GCA_039090855.1. Classification (NCBI taxonomy): domain Eukaryota; kingdom Metazoa; phylum Arthropoda; class Arachnida; order Araneae; family Macrothelidae; genus Macrothele; species Macrothele yani. The sequence goes on from CM077011.1 coordinate 36,775,753, forward strand.
CCGCAACATCAGATGTGAGAGGGCCTATTTTGCTTAACGGCCACCTTCAAATCGTCACGAGAATAGATCAGTGTGCACTCTAATCATTGCAACAAAGTGCGGCGTGATATTATTATTTTTAAGTGTGTGCTTCATTTACATCAAGCGTCAAAGTGAAGTGTTGAATCATCGGTGCTGCCACATGGTGCAAGTGTCTGTGTGTGTGTTTTTTGTTTTGTCGTGTGATATTATGTGATACACAACGGATTTGCACAGCAAAGTCACGTAACTGTAAGTAGATGAATATTTCCTTTTTCTTTCTTCGCACATCTGCGAACTTGTGCCATCCCGACACCCAAAGCTGCATGGACATAGATGCAGTAATGCTGAGTGACTGAACCTCAGAGGAAATACCTGCACATACAGATTTCAATTTCTTACAGGGCCCATTTCCTGATTACTTTTTTTACATGAATAAGGGAGAAGGTGTGGCCACAAATTCCGCTGGGCGGGACAGTTTCTTTTAACTTTGGTTCAGGACCAACGTCAGCGGGGCAGGGTTCTGCATGTGCATGCTTATTAGATTTAGTTAATTAACTTTGGCAGTATTTCGCACTTATAATCTTATACCGCAAATTAACGTGCTTGTGTATTTTGTGTCGCGAGTATTTTCAATGTGATCGTTTGCATATAATTTTTTTTTTCATTCTCTAAGCAATTGTATATGAATATCACCTGCAGCTCTATTTAGTGTGTAAACGAGTAGTATTTCTTGTTCAGATAGTCCGGTGGAGACTCAGTCGGCTTGTGTCTTCCGACAGTAATGTGTGACACCGTATGCTGCCCACATAAGAGGGGCAATTGTCTATGCGCCTAGAGAGCGCCGTATCTGTTTAAATCTCGCAGAACGTTATTAAATGTTGTGTTGTGTATTTGAGAATCATGTGTTATTTGCGAAAGTGAGTGTTGTACTGGCTGGTTGGGGATTGAATGTACCGGAGTAAGATCCGGACCACTACACTCAGTCACGAATTGGTGATTGCGGGTGAACCTCATCACAACTCTGATCCCAAAGTATCATTTTTTTTTAGATTATTTTATTTTTTATTTGTTGTTGTTATTTTGTTCACAAGGTGGATTCACCCAAGCCTTATGCTTCGGGTCATTCTTCAACTTTTCATTTTTTATGTTCTGGTGTGAATCTTTGAGTGCAGCAGTGCACCTGAGATTCTCACCTGGTGCCGTGGCCAACTAAATTGTACTTCAGGTCTCAAGCACCGTTACCGGCAGACTCGGCAGGAACACTGCTAGTGCCGTGTAACATTAACAAGACGACTTTGTTCGAAGCCTCAGCATATCTCCCATGAATATTGCATGTTATGATGCTTGTGATGATGTTACGACTTCTCAGCATCCCAAAAGCTTGAACTTTTTTTAATCGCCACTATTTCAGTTTTGGGGGAAATTTCAAAAAATGAGGACATTTGATGTTCTCAGTCGGTTTTCACGAAATTGAGGACAAAGCATTAAAATTGAAGACTGTCCCCAAAAAATGAGGATATCTGTGAGGACACCTTAATTCAAAATATAAGTTTTTAGCAATACGTCACGGGGAACACGGAACGCCACCTTCACGTCCAGCAGGAATTCCCGAATCCCCTTCGAATGTACATTTGTCTATGAAGATGTGTGATGCATCACCAATGGATTACTGTGACTTTGGGTTCTCGAAATGGGCCCAGGGAGATTGGCAACTGGGAACCCTCTTTGGGTTATGAAGAGCAAAGAAGAGCTGTGAAAGATTTCTAAAGTGGAAACTGCGATGCCAGGCAACAGTTCAGCATCGAGCATTTTCTTTTTTTTTATGTCTTTTGCTTTGGGGATTAGCGACCATCACAAACATTTCTTAAGTGGTTGTCCATCCCTAATTTAAGGCCAGTGGTTTCCAGAAAGAGAGAGAGAGAGTCAGTGACATAGGACTAACACACCACCTATAAATTCATATCAAACCAGGGTAACAGTCAGATGACAAGCACAAAACTAGCACTCTAACCACAGCATTTAAACCTGCTGACCGACTGAAAAAGATCCTGTGCAATGGGATCAACTTTTGTACTAAAAATAATGTAAAAACTTCATCACTTATGTATCAACCAAACACTGAAATCAGAATCATAATTCAGTATGTACAACATGTTTGATCTGTATTAAATTTAATTGCTTTGAGAATTAAACATTAGCAAAATTAAGCACCGAGCTCAACAGCAAAAGTAAACAAATTTCAACATTTAATTTCAGAAATTGAAAGCAAGATGCACTGGAATTATGCTCGACCTATTTGATTAAAGCTTTTGGTGTGATCAGCTACATATGTGGTAAGCCATTCCATCTTATTAAACATTCTGAACAAATAAAAACAATTTTCTTTTAAATGTAAAATTATAAAATGAACTATATATTTGCTGTCAATGAAATTAATATTAGTATGTTATTTTGGTTGTATTTTATAAAAAAAATTGATACATTGTGAAGATATTAGTGATGCAAATCTGGGTTTTAAGCAAAACATAACTACTTAAATAGGAAATTAATCCTGCACATGCTAAAGGAATATTTGCTACCTTGTAAAAGGAAGCCACACAGTAACTTCTCTGGCAGTAAAACTGATGTTAGTTCAGTGAATGACTTTGAATATGACACATCCCAATACGCTTGATTGCAACAATCTCCCCAAAGTATATTTTCCTATCAACACATTTTATACACCTTTTGTAAGGAATTTACCACTAAAAATCTTGCAACAAAACCTTTGCCAAAATGATACACCCTCAGTTTCTAATGTACGGGTAATGAGGAAAATATTTTAACTTCATAAATCATTAGAAATTTTACAAAACAGTTTCACTTTTCAGAAAATGTCATCACAAAGAAATAAAGAAGAGAATACTTTATAAATATTACAAAACAAAATCAATGAAAGCTCTGTATGAAACAGGAATTGTCAACTGTGCTTATGCAGATCAGCAAACTAGCCTTCCACAAAATTCTGCAGGACATTAAATAGTGATCTTGATAAGAAAATGTGCTCTTAGGAAAAAAGAGTAGGTAGGAAAAAATCTCCCAAAACCTAAAAAGAGCATCTCTTGATACCAATACTTCATTGTAATGACATCAAAATAATTTTCCATTTTTCACCAGCATTTTAACTTAAACTTTTGTTCATCATCTCAACACTTGAAATTATATTCATCATCACATACAAACGTATCTATTTCATATTGAAATGAGACAAACTAACTCATTTGTGTTAGATATCAAAATAATATCCATTTATATCCATAGATAACAAAATAATATTCATTTATATCCACACAGGATTTTTTATATTTCATCTTTTCTATAAAGAGCTAGTAACTGTATTGTTTACCATACAGTAACTCTCCATGGCAATTTTGCAACCACATGCATTTCTGTTTGTTTCTTAACTGAAGACATTAATGCGGGTGGGTTTGCCGGTATGTTCAACTAAAACCTCGTCCAGAACATAGAAATACCCTTGTATGCAAGAACATGCACCTTTCTATGCACATGTTACTTATACATATCTGCAAACATTGGGTAGAGCCTTGTCAGTAGTAATTAGTGTTACTGTGTGGCATACATAGACTTTTTTATGAAACGATTCATCTCTTTGTGAAAAAGAAATACGCACCACAACAAAACGTTACAACAAACAAGGACTCTAATGAAACAAACTTAACTCTTGTGAAACGCAAAGTTGATTCTCCTGCTGGCAGGGCACGATAGGTAGCATTGCGAGGTTTAAGTTCGAAACTTCCACCAATAAAAATCCGTCAGATGATTTAAGAATTCCACAACACTTAACAGATGGGAAATCCATGCAAGTGAATGTGCAGCGTGCGAACCTTCACTCACCATATGATCATACTGCCTCTAAAATTGCAGTTTATGACGAGATACAGCAAAGAAGGGAAAAAAAAGCTGGATGCTTTAACTGGGTGAAAAATCAAAACACACAGCAAGACTGTGGACCACTGTTAGTTTGTTTTTTATTGACCCTGCAGCTACGCAGCATCCATTGCTTTTTTTTTTTCTGCTGATATCTTTCTCTCCTTATTTCTTTATTGTTGATTTTCTTTTTCTTTTTTTTATTCCTTGTGATAACAATAATTTCTTTTAGCATACTGATAAAACTTTCAGCCTGAGGACCATGAGTGCATGGTATCAAAGCTTCAATTATTTTAGATAAATGGTGTAACTTTGATGATAACACTTTTGAATACTATGCATCAATTTTGACAAATTTTCGAACTTTGTCACATCCGTTTTTGCGAATTTACCCCTCCTTTATCGAGCTTAAATACAAAAATTTATGGAATGGGAGATATTTAACAATGCAGAAGAGTGGAAACATCGTGGGGGAAGGGGGTAGCAATTACGGCGAAAATCTTTGCTCCGTATGACTTACAGTTTTGGAAATTTTCCATATATTTTCAAGCTGAAATGCATTTTTATGCAGTAAAATGATATTTAGCAATAATACTGGACAGAGGCAGCATTGCGCGAAAAAAGAAATTACGATTACAGAAAAAATCTGAATTCCGTCGACCTTCCGTTTTCGAAAGTTTCGTAAAGATGGAATTCCATCCTCCGACGCGAAATCCCCCCACCTCCCAAGAAAAATTCTCTTTGCTTGTGTATTGATCTCGTAAATGACCAAAATAATAACGAAAGGGTGGAATTCCTTGAATTCGCGAAAGAATCTCATGCCTGAAGATTTCGGGAAAATTTTCGCGTCATTCTAAGTTCTGTTTTCGCAAATTGTTGCCTGCAGTTTCAAGCTGAAATACAGGCATTTATACAAAGGCAACATCGAGAGAAAAAAAAAATGCGATTACGGAAGAAATTTTTCACTCCGTTTAACTACCGTTTCAGAAAATTTTAAAACACTAAATATCGCTTTCAAGGACGATCTACATGACATAAAAAAAAAAAGCGGAATTCTGCAAATCACTTACGAATTACATGTATATCATGATATATTAGAAAAATGAAAAAGAAATCTAAACAAAATGAAAATTCGTAGAATCCGTAGTTTCGACAGTGATGTCCGTAGTTCCGTAGTCGGACAACTAAATCCGTAGAAACTATGGACATTCCGTAGTAGTTGGCAGGTACGCTTATACAAGTTCTGTGAAAAAATTAATAAGATTACATTTTTAAAACACAGTGTGGCAACATGGGGCATCAAGACAGCAATGTAATGCAGACCTAGGAACTTCGGCAACACAGCAAGATTTAGTGTGACTCGATACATTCAGTGGGCACCAAGTAATCATAAAGAAAAGTAGTGTTCGTCAACCGCATCACAAAAATGGAGCATATGAATGTCGAGTCATGTTATGCTATCAGATTTTGTGTCAAACTCCATGAAAATCTGATGGAAGCATAAATAAAGCTTCAGAAAGCTTATGGAAACCAAGCTTTATTAAGATTGTACATTTTTTTTATAACACAGAAGCTTTTGGAAGGGCAGGAAACAGCTGAAGGTAGGAGCAGGAAGACCTGTCAAGGCAATAACATCTAAAAACAAGGAAAGTTACAGGATCTGATCAAGTCAGGTCAACGGTTGACAGTGAGACTAATAGTGAATGAACTCCATACAAGTTATAAAGCTGTCAACGAAATTTTAACAGAGCATTTGGGCATGTGGAAAATTTGTGCCAAAATTGTGCTGAAAAGCTTCACCTCTGAGCAAAAGGAAAACCACAAGCATATGACAAATGTGCAAGAACATTGCAGTATTTTCGACATCCAATAACATTGCAGTGGTTCCTTAGGTTTCATATTCCCCAATCTAAGCCCAAATGACATTTTTCTCTTCCAAAAACTCAAAAAACAGTTCTCAGACAATTAACAGCCTCCAGAGAGCCATGACCAAAACACTGAAGGACCTCACTGATGAGAAATTCTAGCAATGCATTCAGGAGTGGAAGGTATGTTGCTTCTAAAGGGACCTATTTTGAAGGGAAACATATTGAAAAGTAAAAATGTGAGTAATAATATCATCAATCTCATTACTTTAGTGACAGACCTTGTAGGTGCATAAGCACATGCAACATATATATATACACTGCCGGACAATTGCTAAGAACGGATGACAATAGCAACCATTAAATAGAAGGCAGGAAAATGTGGAAATTAGCATAAGTGCGGGATACAGTAAGACGTGTTGTGCGTATGCAAATTTTGGATTCCCGAACTTGTTCGTGACGTCATAGCGCTGATAAGAGATATAAAGGATTTGACGCATATTGACCGTTGTTGTTCAAACGCAAAGTTGAAAGGGAAAGAATCAATTGACGAACTTGCAATTTTCAGTATGTCTTCCCGACATCACCTAGATGATTTTACGCGTGGCCGTATTATTGGCAAGATTGAAGAAGGGCGAAAAATAACAGATGTTGCCAGGGAGTTCGACGTCAGCCACAGTGTTGTTTCAAGGCTTTGGAAATCATTTCAAACAAATGGAGAGTGTAGCAAACGTCACGGGGGAGGTCGTGTTCGCAGTACGACACCTGCAGAAGATCGGTACATAGTGCTATCAACAAAAACACACCGGCGCAGCACAGCTAGTGAGGTAGCAAATCAGTTTATGGCTGCTACTGGCAAGCGGATCTCCCGAAAAACTGTCGCCAGCATTTGCATGAAGGACACTATACGCCCGCCGTCCTGCTGTGTGCATCCCATTGTCCAGACGTCACCGTACCGCCCGTTTGCAATGGTGCCATCAACATCGCAATTGGACTGATAACGACTGGTCTGCTGTCCTCTTCTCAGATGAGAGTAGATACAGTCTATCGTCTGATTGTCGACGACAACTGATCTGGCGTGATAGTGGTACTGCATATTGTCCAGCAAACATACAGGAAAGGGACCAATATCCGACATGTAGTGTCATGGTATGGGCTGGCATCATGATCAATGGCCGTACGTCCCTCTATGTGCTTCCAACTGGGACTATGACTGGCCAACGATACATTAATGATGTTCTGCTACCTCATGTTCGCATGTTCCGTGGTGCTGTCGGTGATAGATTCATTTTCATGGACGACAACGCAACATGACATCGAACAGTCGCTGTCCAGGAGTGTCTTGAGAGCGAGGATATTCAACGCCTCGTATGGCCAGCACGTTCTCCAGATCTGAATCCCATTGAAAATGTGTGGGATGCTTTGGGGAGGAGTCTTGCTGGTCGCCAATGCCCTCCAATAAACAAGGACACCCTCATCCGTGCACTGACAGAGGAATGGGATAAATTACCCCAACAGCTGCTTGATAATGTTGTGCAATGCATGACACGACGTGTGGAATCTTGCATCGCCCTCCATGGTGGCCATATCGCGTATTGACATCTTACGCCGGAACGCCTGCGGACGGTAATTGCATTTTTTTCACGTTTACGTATTCTGCACAAAATGGCCTGTTTGTCCCTTGAACACGTTCCAATGCCTTCTGGATTTCAGAGCACAATAAATTGTCTTTCCTGTAAGGTCCTGGCATTCTGACATTATTTTATTTCACTTGGCATCCAACCACACTTACTTTATGTGCTATATAGCCATTTATGATCCGTCCTTAGCAATTGTCCAGCAGTGTATATATGCACACTGAAGAGCAATTGAATTAGAGACAGCTGGCGTTATGCAAATGTAGCGCTGTGTGCGGCCCTGTAAACGGAAACGACACGAGGTATGCAGCGATCCGACAATATAAGGAGTGATGCGACGGGAATCAGTAAGAGTCGGACGCAGTATGGGTAAGACAAAGGATCTAAGCGCATTTGATCGTGGGCAAATTATCGGGGCCAGACGAATGGGTCACTCCATCTCGGAAGCCGTGCAGGCACTGGGATTTTCAGGAGCCACTGTATCATGGGTGAACCGTGAGTACATCGAATCCAGTAAAACCATCCCTGCAAGGGCCAACTGCCATGGACAACAGTGTGTGGATGAGTGGGGTCATCGTCGGCTAGCTCGCATTGTAACAGCGGATAGACGGGCCACAGTGCAAGAAATCACTCGACAATTTAACGCTGGTGCACAAAAACGTGTAAGCAGCCACACGATCCAGAACCATCTCCTCGCTATGGGGTACAGAAGCCATCGTCCCACGAGGGTAGAGCTGCTAACCGCACATCACAGGGTGCAAAGATTAGCATGGGCGTGGGAACATTAGCACTGGACCCTAGACATGTGGGAAAATGTTGCCTGGACTGATGAGTAGCGATTCACGTTGGTACATGCGGATGGCAGGATACCAGTACTGCGCAAACCACATGAAGCGATGGATCCTTCTTGCGAGCAGGGTACTCTTCAAGTTGGTGAGGGTAGCATTCTCTTATGAGGACTGTTTACGTGGACTGAAATGGGACCCCTGGTACGTGTAACATCGTCCCTCACAGGTCAAAGTTACCGGGATATCCTGGATGACCATTTGCTCCCGTTTGTGCATCTTCAATATCCCACTGGGGACATCATCCTGCAACAAGACAAATGCACTGTGCAATCGCTTCCGAATTGTATCCGAGTGGTTGGATGAACACTCCACTGACGTGACCTCGCTTCCTTGGCCAGCTAAATCACCTGACCTCAACCCCATCGAGCACATCTGGGATGGCACCGAGAAAGATGTTTGAGACTCTGACCCCCCCCCTCCATCAAATCTTTGTGAACTGTGGGAGCTTGTTCAGGAGTCGTGGATCCGTATGGCTTCCCAACGCTTCCAGTGTCTTGTCGAGTCCATGCTGAGACGAATCGCCGCCGTCGTCAGAGCGAAAGGTGGTGCTACACATTACTAGACAGGTATCTCTAATTCAATTGCTCTTCAGTGTATATGCACACAAGAGCACTGGGATGGCACATATTGGTTGCATGAAAGCCTCTTTTCTATAAATTCTATAATTTAATTAAATGCTGTGTTTAATGCAGGTTAAAAAGTAAGTGTGAAACTGAAAACATTCTCTTTTAAATATCAGTTTTGATCTGATTCCAGTTAATACATAAAAATAAATGAAATGCTCTGGTGTGATGTTGTGCTCATTTGTAAACTTCTTACAAATGCTGAGTATAAGAGTGTATGTCTATGAATCTTCTCATTATTTAAAATATTCATATGTAGAATGAAATAAAAACCTAAAGAAATTTTGTAAACTGCAATTTATTTTTGATAAAATGCTGTGTTTGGCAGGTGTAGAGACCCTGAAATTGAGGGTACACAACAGAGTGCACATAAATAATTTAAGAAGTTGTTTTAAAATGTCCCAAAATGTAACAGTGTCACATATGATGTCAATTGGACAGAGAGAATACTCAAGGCTTGAACGTAAGTTCAGTCTCAAGTAGCTCCTGTGTTTCAGAGAACAGCAATTGTTCACTCAGAAAGGTTCCACCACTATGTCAAAGGTTTCACATAGCTTTTTTGGAGAGCATAACCTTCCAAGTAGAGATATAAATCTTTTGGTGACTGCATATACAATCCACACACAATATTTACACAATGACTTTTTGTGTATTATGTACAGTTCGTAATAGAAAAAAAAATTGCATTTTTTTTTCTCAATGCGGATTCTAACACTGTTTGAGATTAAATCTTCCAAAAAGGAGAAGAGAGAGATTGTTAGGAACAGCAAAAATACAAAATGCATGTTGTATGATAGAAATGACATTACTGGTCGTGGTGAATCATTAATATCAGATAGGGAAACAAAAGTGTTGCATTTATTATGTTTTCATAGGGCTACCGAATACAGGTTTTTGTTTTCATGAGTAATTCTGCATTATCCATTAAATAAATATACACAAGAACTTCTTATAAAGCAGCATCAAGAAATGTGAACAGTGCTATGCACAAAATGCTTTGTTTCTTACGATTAATTTTCCACTGAAAATAAGTAAAAATAAAAATTGGGGAAAACAAGAACTAGTCTTTTTGTGGTGGTAAGTACTAAATACATGCCTGAACAACACTGTACTGGTGCAAGGAGAGAGATAATGAATAAAAAATGAGAAAAAAAGTTCATTTCCAAAGAAGCCAGCATGCGCTTGGAAGCCTACCATATTCTCTGTCAAAAGATACTACTACTAAGCATTGATGCATTCCCAATGCAAGGTGATGTCATTGTTGTTTTAAGATCAAGGTCCCAACAGTAGAATTCTTTAGAGTGCTCAGCCACACTAGTAGCTCACTATCTGAAACAGTAAGAGTTTTCTTTTTTTTTTTTTTTTTTTTGATTGGAGGTTTAACGATCACCGTGAGCAACTCAATGGGCTATAAGCAGTCGCAGTACGAGTTCATACAAAAGAAAATCTGAATGCTAATGAGGATGTCTTTAAAACATGATATGCAAAAGCAACTAAGATTATCTGAAGGCATTTCTTCAGGAAATTCAATCATTCATACTTATTACCTGTATTAGAATAGAAGCAAATTTTCCTGTCCTCCAAGTTTTATAGCTAACCCAAGTAAGGTTTCCCCAAGAGCTGAAAAATAATCAAGAGCATTATTTAGAGCAATCAGAATTGTGTACTGAATTGCCTGTAGTTTACTGGTCTTCATATAATATCTCCTTCAAAAACTTGAAAATTACATCACCCTGGAGGGGCAATCGAACTCGCATCTCCCAGTTTCTGTTCGATCATGCTATTCATTACACAACCTAGGACAATGAAATGCCAAGCAACTAAGGCTCAGCATTTACATGCTTGAATGAAACTCTGGAGAGGCGGGTTCGATTCCTACTCCAGGGAGATGTAACTGAGGAGATGCTACATGGAGAGCAGTAAACTACAGGCAATTCAGTACACAATTCTGATTGCTTTGAATAATCTAGTGAATTTCCAAAGTATTTCTGAGGAATATTTCTCCCTTGATTTCAATCAATAGCATGGTGTGTTTTGCTACAATCTATCTTCCCAAATCACCAAGCAAGTCAACACACCTTGTCTGATGCAGTGGTTCAGTAGGTTAAACACTTGTTTACAAACCAGAACCTGGACAAGGTAATGAATACTTGGCTTATGTTGGGAATCGTTAATACTAAATTACCTTTACTCCCCTTTATACACATGTAACATTATTTTTAGAGCATACATAAAAAAAAATTGGAAGTCTGATGTCTAATAACTCTGAGCAAATAACTGAGACACAGACAACCTTTAAAATGAGTACAATAATTTATTAATATATAGTCTAAAGTTGCTTCTGTATATTTTTATTGATTATGTACTTTATCTGTATAAACTATACATACCTTGGTTTATGTAAGATGTTATTTTAATGGATTATTATTTTTTTTTCCTTTTACAGGAATTCTGCTTCAAAAAAATGTGGCAATTTTCTTTCATAATATAGACTGAAAAAAAAACTATATATATATATATAGTTATATATATTTTAATGTTTTAGTTACTGATGTTCTTTGCCATCTACTAATGGTGTTTATCACCTTTTCATTTCTGTCATGCTAAAATGAAGGTTTTCATCCAATCAAATGCCATGCTTACATGATGCTGAAACTTTTAACTTGGTTATTCCTTCTCTACAAATTTTGCATTTTTTTTCAAAAAAACATGATCTCATAGATGCATTAATAACAGAAAACACAACTGTTGTCATAATAGCTGAACTTTTGTCACAAAGATACATTCATTCAGTGCATACATGAAAAATCATATGGTACTATAGTGTGTGTGAGAGAATGCACAAGATTATTTGAAAGCTCCATATAAAAATTATGTTTTCATCACACATAATCTTTTTCACAATGACTCTGTGTAACTAATTTAAGTCATCTCCAAAAAGCTGCTCAATGACAGTGTAGAACTTGTGTAAATCGTCTGCTATTAGAAAGCACACTCACTTTATACAGACACACTACTCCACAGTGATTTTATTTTCCAATACATCCACACAAATATTGGAAGCATATTTTACAGTGAAATACTTTCAGTGGTCCTATTTTTAGCTTATTGCATAAAAGTAAAATTGCTGTTTCCAATGACCAGCTCATTTCCATTCTAAACTTTTTCCTAAATATTTTTGTTTCACTAGGAAGTATGTTTATAACACAGTCACATGTTGTGAAGAACCACTGTGGATGCATTGGCATTGAATGCAGTGTGCTGATTTTACATTCACACAGAGCATTACATATTATTACATACAGATCCTATTTCTTAAGTCAGTTCCATGCCTTATACTGTAACTATCAACAATAAACAATCCAACTTCAGTGCTAAATTGTTTGTGATTGATGAAAAATCACTTGCTTTTTAAGATGCTCAAAAATCAACACTAAATTGCTTCACAGTGATTTACTTTTAAATGCAATGTACATTATGCAACACATATGACATATACCTAGAAAAATCCTTTGTTATTTCCCCATGATGAAAAAAAAAAAGATAGAAGTGGGGGGGTGGATGGTACCTTTGCAGTTCATGGTATTAGGTGTACAAATAAGCTTTAAAGCATTTTAAGACAATGCAACATGTAATTTGAGAGAAAACAACAGATGGTTCTACATCTTTTTATATCTCACTAGTGGAGATCGGAGAAAGGTATCTGGATTAGAGGGAAACGAAAGCTTTTTTCAGAACTGGATTTGAGATTCCTCACTTGCACATTTTTGCTTTTAACTTCACTTCGTTGAAGTTACAATCAAAAATGATACTTCTGATTAACCTTTCTACAGGACAAACTCCTGCTTCATGTGCTATTCCTTTTCTAGTTTTTTGAACTGCACATAATGGGCCATTGGGGGGGGGTAGACACAGAATAATATTGTGCTTCTCTATATTAACTACACACAATATAGTGTATATAACTTGCCAAATTGTAATAATTGCATTCAAGTGAAGGGAAAACTTTTTTAGATCATTTTCAATATTTGTTTCTGTTAGTGTAATGCATTTGCTTCTATTATATAACGCAATTTATGTAACAGCATTTCATGATATTGTACTGCCACATATTTGTGATTTTGTATTTTGTATCACTACTTGTGTTTGTGTTTCCCATGGTTCAAAATGTATCAACTTTCCATTAAGTTTTTTAACATGTTTAGTAAATACATTTCTTAACAGATCCATGCATTTATCCACACTTCTGAAAATGAAATGTACACAAATGCAACAATACAGCTGATGCCTGTGTAACATCTTTCTGTGCATTTTTATTTATTAAAGTTTTAATGAAATTATTCAAATAATTAAATGCTTATTTATTTTGCTATACAGATAAGCAAAAGTATTGTAAATATGTCAATAATTTCAGCCTCATCTTGCAATGCCATTTGAAATGTTTTATTTTTTCTCAATTTATGCAACATAGTGGAACAGATAAGTGCATATTTTCAGACGAATTGTTCAGATGTGGATACAAGTACCAAAGTTGGCACACATACTGTTACCACGATCTAAAATTATGTTTTATGTCCTTTCAGCTAAGGTCTTTCAGAGCGTGCTTCATTGGAAAGTGAGTAACCTCTACGATGAAACTTTGCAAACCAATACTGACATGCTCGAACACTTAACAGCATTCTACAACATCCTCATCATATACGGCAACATTTTTTTTGGTTTGTTTATTTTCATTTTTACATTTATGATAAAAAAACATCGTGAAATGGCAAAAACAAACCTTACTGTCACCCATTTTCACACCTGTTTTTCAAAAATGTCTCTGTAAAAATCTTCAGGTTTGGTCTTTGCACCAAATTAACACAACTGAACTGATTACATCAAACTTTTTGTGTAGAAGCATTGGAACTTCACTTTTCAGGATATGAAAATATCATTGTATGCAATGCAAATTAACCTTTAAAATTGGTACCAATGACATCTGTCACCAAAATGCAAAGGCATTTTATAAAAACCAATATGATCACCTTTAATCCATTTACACCAAAGCACAGTTTTAAAAAATTAAAAGAACTGGACAACATACTAACCATTGTAAAATGTTTTGAAACAAGAAATACCATTGAGGATGAAAGTGCAGTATTGAAAGCATCTCTGATTCATCTCAGTTGGTCTCCAAAGTTTTCCAAAAAAAAAAAAAATTTAACAGGAGTGTTTTTTGAGGGTACCATTTCAAATCAACCTGACAAGAACCAAGAAATCCTGATTCAGCAGGACAGTCTTTGCAGAGAAAGCACAATGACATAAATAAGCTTTGATCACATACAAAATAATTTTTTATTTCATAAATATGCTGCATATGCGCTTGTAACAATTTAGTCGTCAGAGTATACCAACAATGGAATTGAATTATCTTATCTGTCCCATGAAATGCATAGATGATCTGAAATTGTGTGAATGTTTATTTACAAATGACTGTCTGTGACAGCAAAAACTTCAATAGCAGTGGAAACATTGGGGTTACAATAACCAGGAATTCTATGTGAAATACCATTTATTTCTTAGATCCCCCAAAGCCTGAAAACCCCATGATGGATGCCATCTCAGGATCGATGTCGCCATCAAATGCTTCCTGGGCTTTCCTTTTCTTCTCTTTCCTTTTCTCTCTCCTGTACTCTTTTAATTTCTCTTCCTAAAAAAAAGGAACAAATTTTCAGTTCCATGACAAAGCCTACATTAGACAGTGAATTGCTACTAACTGAATATTTAACAAATTTGTTGCAATGCAACTTATAAGAAAAAAAGGGGGGGACTAGGTCAGTTCAGGGCCACAACTAGGTCACATACAATCGTAAACAGATATTTTTACATAAAAATAGCCAGCAATTTTTTTTTATAATTTACTTCAATAGATCATTCCTCTATAACAACAATAACAACAAAAAGACTTCATCTTCGAATGATGTGGCTTGAATTCAGATTTATTTCAGTCAATTCTGGTAGTCAATAATAGAGCATTTAATGCAAAAAACAAAGGCATAGCCTTAAAAATAATTTTCATAATCTAACTGAAAATTTCATAAAATGGAATATTGATTATTTGTGAAGCTTTGTTAAACTATGCTGTCAACAAACTGACCCTGTACAAAATAATGAAGTACAGCAAAATGCTGAAGGTTTGTTTAACTGTTGAAATACACTGACGGAAAAAGAAATCCCAACACCAAGAAGGGGTTGTGTTAGATAAACGACAGTCGGTAGGCGGTGAGAGTACATCTGTAAGATGACGTCTATGCAAATTTCGCGCTCGGCGCATACGTGTGGCGCTAGTAGCGCCCTCGCAACATGCAAAGCAGGTTTGCTGTAAATACGCGCTGTAACGTTCGTGAGCGTTAATTATCATTGAGATTCAACGTAGGGTGTTGATGTTAGTCAAGAATGCCTTTAAGAAAACGAAGAAGCCATTATCAACAGCTCACGGAGTTTGAACGAGGTCGTGTAATAGGGCTACAAGAAGGTGGATTTTCTTTCCGCAATATTGCAGAACGACTTGGCAGGAATGTAGCCACAGTGCATGATTGTTGGCAGCGGTGGTCAAGGGAAGGTACTGCCTCAAGAAGACCGTGTTCCGGCCAGCCACGTGGCACTACTGAAAGGGAAGACCGCCGTATACGGCGTATGGCCGTGGCGCATCGTACCGCGTCTGCGGCAGCAATTCGAGCTGCAGTTACCACCACAGTGACACAACGAACTTTCATGATTCTTTCATGAACTGTTACAAATCGGTTACTTGAAGGACAGCTCCAAGCTAGACGCCCTGTAGCGTGCATTCCACTTACTCCAAAACACTGCCGTTTGCGACGTCAGTGGTGTCACGCTAGAGCTCATTGGAGGACGGAGTGGAGATCTGTTGTGTTTTCTGATGAAAGCCGGTTCTGCCTGGGTGCGAGTGATGGCCGTGTGTTGGTTAGGAGGAGGCCAGGTGAGCGCCTGCAACCAACCTGTCTGCGGCCGAGGCACACTGGACCTACACCTGGAGTTATGGTCTGGGGAGCAATTTCCTATGACAGCAGGAGCACTCTCGTGGTTATCCCACGCACCCTGACGGCACAGTTGTACGTCGGTCTGGTGATTCAACCTGTTGTGCTGTCATTCATGAACAGCATTCCAGGGGGTGTTTTCCAACAGGATAACGCTCGCCCGCATACCGCTGTTGTAACCCAACATGCTCTACAGAGTGTCGACATGTTGCTGTGGCCTGCTAGATCACCAGATCTTTCACCAATCGAGCACGTATGGGACATCATTGGACGACAACTCCAGCGTCACCCCCAACCAGCACTAACCGTCCCTGTATTGACCGACCAAGTGCAACAGGCATGGAACTCCATCCCACAAACTGACATCCAGCACCTGTACGACACAATGCATGAACGTTTGCGTGCTTGCATTCAACATTCTGGCGGTTACACCGGTTATTAATGTACCAGCATTTCACATTTAAAATGGCTCTTCTTGCGCTTACATTAAGCTGTGATCTTGAAACCTTAATCGATTAAATATGTTACCTATACAAATGTATTGCCGCCATTTCATTCCTCTACAACTATTTTTTCGTGGTGTTGGGATTTTTTTCTGTCAGTGTATGTGCATATAAATTTCCTCTAAATAGCTGCTGACTTTTGATAATAACTAAATGCTTTGTTGGCAATTAACTCCTTGAAGTTTCATAAAGCAACTTAGCATCACTCAGCCACTTATTCTGCTTCACTTTTCACTGTTAACTTCGTCTCCACTTTTTCTAAAAATCTTTTAAAATTCATGCTCCTCCCCCTCCTTCCAAAAGACCTGTTTCTTTCCCTAGTGTTCCTTAGTGCCAAAAGCCCTATGACTGAGAATTGCTGGTGCAACTGTTCACACTGCTGCATCTGAATTTTGCTTTAAAAGTTATTCAGTACTGTATATATAAATATATTTATAATAAAATACAAAAGTAATTTTCACAAATCATGAGCAATAAATGTCAACAGATTTCTAACATCTCCTTTCCACCCTTGGTGGTGGGGGGTATGTTCTGGCCCCTGTGTAGGTCTTGCACTCATAAGAACTTTTTCACACTTAGGTGACAGATAGCAAAATGATACTGCTTCATGAATTACTGTGTGTTCTGGAATTTGTCTGTTAATTTTTTGATCATGCATTTCATAGCATTAAGATGTATATCTTCTTGCTGAATCACTGCAGCCACAACTGAGTTTTCAAGCAAATCACAACAGAAAAAAATTTCAGCATCATTACTAGGAACTATTACAAATATCTGTTAAATTTTTCAAGATTCATCATGATTAAATCTCATTACTGACAAAATGATCCCACATAATTAGTAGTATAAATATCTGTCATGTAAATATGGTTTGACCTATCATTGAAATCAATAAGCAAAGCATGTGCCAAGACTAAAAAAAAACTGATTCTGTGTATATTTTGGGGCAGTTGGCCAGACACTTTCCAAGAATAAGGAATGGCCAACACTTGGCCTGACACTTTCCAAGAATAAGGAATCTTCTGAAGTAATGAAACTTTCTTGATCCATATGTTCAAGGAAGTTTCTGCTAAACTACTATGAACTCCTTCCAGCTGCAGATGGCCAAACCCAAACAGTGAATTATTAAGTACCATAACATCTACTTTTTTTTTTTTTTTTTTTTTACAACTAAGAATATTTTAGATTTGATTTGATTCAAGAGAAAGAGAGAGAAAGCATGTGTGTGTCCTTTTGGACAAGTCCAACAACAGCAACAAAACTTGTGCTTCTGAGAGACCTTTAATATTAACAGTTTTTCATTTTTTGTGAAGTGTTTGTTCACTAGGCTGGACTATAAAACACACGCACACACGCACAAACACACACACACATACCAATTTTCACTACCTCCCCATCATCCAATGCATTCTCTCTTCATGCATCTAACACCATAACTAAAACCCAACACATAACATTAACCACATCCAGAAACACGTCAGTTGTGTAAAATAAAATTTAATAAAATTCCTTGAACTTGAATTTAAGAAAGAAAAGAAAAGCTAAGTTGACCATTTTTAACAAATAAATAACCAAATTTAACGAAACCCATACTTAAAAAAGAAATCTTTTGTCCACTTGCTGAAGTGAAAAAGTATGAAAGACAAATGTTACACTGCAAAGATGAAGCTGGCAGGTTTCATGATTTTTATTTTTTTTTTAACTAGTAAAAGAATGGAGAGGGATAGATTAAACACTTAACTGGCCAGATTTGAAAGAGGCATTTTCTAACTATTCCACACAAAAGTTGGGCGAATTGCATCTGCAGAGCTCAAAAAGCAAAAAAAGAGGGTGCATACTTATATAAACAAATTCTGTTGCAGACAGCCACAGAGTAGGAGTGCAATAGAATGCAACTATTGCCTGCTGGGGAATTAGGAGACAATAGTTCCTGGAACCACCCACAGTTGCTTCCTTCCTACATCTGGAGTTGCTTGTGCTCCTTGTCAATATAGGTAAACTGAAATCATTGTCACATGGCCATCATGTAGAAAATTCTAAATTTCTATGAAGGTCAAAATATCTAAAAGTTTTTTATTTTATTTTTAAACAACATATAAATAAAATGTTTATGGATATTAATTATCCATAAACACTGAAGTAACCATTTCAAGGCTCTTGAGAATAGAGGAAAACAATTGTGACAAAAAAAAAAAAAATCACTTAGAGAGAATGAGTGGTGAAATATGCTTACTAAGAGAATTTATTGCAGCCCAAGTGGTAAGAAAGAAAGGTAGAGAAAATCATGTGAGGACCAGATTTAGGTGCATCTTGCATGAAAAAAAAAATAAAAATAAATAAATAATGAACCTAAAAGTACAAAAGGTCTTGTGGGAGACTTTGATACATCCAATGGTAAGTAAAACCTAGCACCCCATCAATTTTAAACTTTCTTTTGGCAGATCAGCTTTCTTTGAGGAGCTAATCTCTTAAATCTCAGAGAACAGCTTAGTGATATGTATGTATGCATGTAAAAAACAGGGTAATCTTCAATTGTTTCCATTGTTTAAAAATAAAAAAACACTAAGGCTTTTGGCTAGTGTTAACTGTTAGTAAAATGAAAAAAGAAAAAGAAAAAAAAAAAGAAAGCAATGAGCCATTTCAACAAGGTATGGATGAAGCTTCACTAAAATGGTCCATTGTTCAGTAAAACTCTAGCTTACCAATAAGTAGAGCTATAATGAAACTTCAGAACACGAAACACACCAAAAAAGTTTTTCATAAAAAAAATTAATAGGGAAACATTATTGGTAGCATGAAGGAAATATATAATTATTGGTAGCATGAAGGCTCGCTATATAATAAATTTATCATTAGCAATTCCCCCTATATTGAGCTATGACATATAAATCGAATTGCTATCATTCTCCTCAACAACTAAAATGATAGTAAAGAAACTTATTTTTTTCATTATGGCAATATGGCTGAATACAGAGTGGAACATCTTTAGATAACATACAGTAATGCCATTCATAGTGTGAATAATGCGGCTGTATTTTATAATTAAATTATGAAGTTTTAAGGTAATATGTGCACAAGGAGAAATATCTAAACAATCATCTGACTGTGCACACTGACAAGGACAAAAGAAAACTGTTAAAGACATGAAAGTCTGCAAAATTTAGGTTTTCTTCTGTAAACTCATAACATCATCAACTTTTCACAAGTCCAGAATGGAAGCATAGATGACATCAGATAGTTTTGCAAGTTATGTTAGGGAGTAGTAGACTGAAGTTCAAAAGAATAGCTATCAAAGTGTGCTTTTTATGGCCAACTGCCCACTACATTCACACTTTAAAAATTTGACGAATTGCATATCTGTCTCCTCATCTCAAAACTCAACAGATGTACTACACCTAGGATTGCAAAATGTAGATGAACAACATATGCAGATAGTTTTCAAATTATTAGCAATTTTTTCCAGAAAGTTTGTAGATTAAAAAAAAAAAAAAAAAAAAAAAGAATTATTTACAATTTTCTCTTTTTCTTTGACAAAATTTTGTTTTTGCTTAAAATTTTTAGGAAGTTTTCCAAGTCACACAAGCCATGGAAAACACAACAAAAGGCTTTGACTTGAAGTCATAAGTCACAGTTCTAGCAGCGATGATGAATGTTCCATGGCATTCTACATTTTGAAGTTTTCAGACAAAGTTAAATTTTTGTTTTCTTCCATAATGTAATCAGCACAATTTCTGTGGCTCATAAATTTGTTTTCACAAGACTGAGCAATGGCAATATTATTTTTGTTAATTTAATTTCATTTAAAATGCATCATGTGTTTCCATTCCTTAGCATCTTTTTTTTTTTTTTTTGTTAGATCACAAAACAGACAAGCATTTTCCCCTTTTGTTTAAGGCAAAATTAAAGTTCAAAAATAATGCCCACTAAATTTGTAGAGAAAACAGTTTTATGGATAATGAAAAAAGACAGTTGAAAGTTGCGATTTTGAACTTCCTTTTTTAAGGGAAAGGAAAATTGCTTCCTCTTTTTGTTTCTTGATATGGCATGAAGCGACAGGAATGGGAAAAACCTGCATTTTAAGTGAAATTAAATTTTATGTTACTGCCACATTTGCAGTAAAAGGTAAAATATGAATCAATCTATTTCACTGCCGCACATTCAATCATAATATATTTATTTTGTCATCTCCGGAATCTCTGTTGTTCTAATATATATATATATATATATATATATAATTGTTTTATTAATTATTTAAACTCTATTATTCTATCATTATTGTGGTTTGCAGCAAATTTTCTGTTTTGATGGTTGTGTATGCAGATAATTTTTATAAATATATAAGACGCATATTCGGAAAGTAAATACCGTTTAAATTTTTTTTTTTTTTTTTTTTTTTTGCTGCAGTGCTGAGGTCGTGATATTGTGCATGCAGGCTAACTTCCCTCATTTGTGGGCAAGCCACAGAGGCCATTACAAGAGCATCAGATCATGCCTGTGTTTTGCGCTGCATGTTTAAGTAGATCGAGCGGCCCACTAATGATAAGATAAGTTCTGCAACTCAATTTCTGAATGCAAGAAATGTGAAATGGGTTGACATTCATCGTCAGGTCTACGATCAAACTGCTATGAGTGATGGAATGGTGAGGAAATGGGTGAGACAAATTCAATGAAAGCTGTCAAAATGTGCACGATGAGAAGCGGAGTGGCCAGTCATCTGTGGTCAACAATGACTAGCAAAAGTTCGCGACGACGAACATTTCACAATTTCGATGCTTTCTTTGTGTTTCCCGCAAATTTCAAGGACTGTTTTTTATGAAACTATTACAGATCATTTGGAGTTTCGGAAATTGTGCTCACTGTGTGTCAAGGAGCACAAAAGCAAGCTGGATAAAAATGGATCACCCACTACAGCCCAGATTTAGCACCTAGTGACTATCACCTGTTCCTGCATTTGAAGTTCTTGTTGGTTGGCATTTCTTCGACGATAATGAAGTCAAAGAAGCAGTGCACAAGCGGCTGCCCTCACAGGCGGCCTCATTCTATGACAAGGGATACAAAAACTGATGCCCCATTATGATAAATACCTCAATAATGATGGAAACTATGCAGAAAAGTAGTTTGACATACCTGCCAACTTTCAGAAACTGAAATCCGTAAAAAAAAACTCATCGATATATTCGATGAAGAATTTAATCGATATCTACAATTAAATTACTTATCTAGCATATTGATTAAATGTAGGGAACACACTGATTAAAAGTCAATATGTTACACAAATCAAGTAAAATTTCAATCATTGCTTTACTACAGAATATTATTTTTGCATATTAATTTCTAAAATAAAAAGCTATCACACATACTTCGTTTTATAATTACAAATTTACAAATTCCTAACTTACATCCGTTAAGTTTATTCCTAACTTACATCCACGCTTTATTTTAAATGGGTTAAGTTAAATAAATAAAAAAAAAGTTTTAATGGTGGGGGTGCAAAATCATCAGGAGAAAACACCCCCCCCAAACCTGGGTGAAACGCCAAATCCATAAAATTAGCATCCTGCCTGTAAAACAAGACCCATTTCCGTATATTTTACGGGTAAATTGTAAAACCTGGCAGGTCTGGTTTGAGGTATAGAGAATCTGATAAAAATAACATTTTTTGCAAAAGCATTTTTACTTTACTTTAACAGCCAAATGGTACTTACTTTCAGAATATGCCTTGAGCAATACAACTCTGACCACACCTTATTGATGAAAATGTAATTCAAAGCAGCAGATGTCATTACTGGCTTGAAACGACCAGTCTTAGAAAGGGTGATGAAACAGGAGAAAGTGAAATTTTTGGCATTAGATTGATGACTGATACTTGAGAATGCATATCCAATCTTGCATTCAAAACAACTTCAGAAAAACTGGGCATAATAGCACAGCTACAACAAATGAGCATTCACTCTCTAATTGGTTGTGAGGGCAGAGAGCATCTTGCATTTTCATTGCAAGTAATGGCTTTGTTAATGCACATGATCTTCTGAAGAGAAGATATAGCATCACTTCTCATAGAGGCTATTAAACTGTCAGAACTGCTGAGGATAATGAAGAGTGTGAAGAAGAGTACAGTTAGTTACTATTATAAGCAAGTAAGCTCCCCCCCCCCCACAGTAAAACAGTATTTCCACATATGCACTGTTATGGTATGCAACAAAAGCATTAGTGCAATAATTTACACCAACTTTATATAAACTTCTATATACAAGGTGTACATAGAAAAATATCACACAACCAAAAATTTGTAAAAAAAAAAAAATGTTGTAGCAATCATCAAGTGGTTTTTTGCTAGTAATAAAGCAAGAGAGAGCTATCTGCTAGCACCAAAAGACAGTGCTCCATGTATCAGACGAACAGTAACAAGAAGAAGAATCTGATGAACATTCCATTACAAATGGCATTATCCATCCAGCAGAATGCTATGAGTGTGAAATGGTTCATTGAAACCAAATCCACAACTCATGTACAGTGGAATTTTATCCAACCCATCATCAAGACATGACATAAAAAATTGGTATGGTCACTTTATGGCAATGGGTACCATTTCAAAGAATTTTTCTTCAGGAAGGCTACATGTCATTGATGCAAAGGTGGAATCCATTAGGCAAGCATTTCAATGCAGCCGAAGCAAATGGATAAGATGGGCATCTCGTAAATCTCAAATAATACATTCAACTGTCTAAAAAGTGCTCCATAAAAACTAAAGTTGTTTATCAATGCCCAGGACAAACCTAAAATGATGGAATTCACGATAGAGCTTTGGGATAAAATTAATATCAATAACACGTTTCAGCAGAATGTAATGTTTTCGGATGGAATAAACTTTTATGTGTAAAGATATGTTAGCTGTCAAAACATTCAAACATGGGTTTCTGAACCCCCACATGCTGTGCACGAGTGTGGGAAAAGCAGTGCAGAAATCAGTGTATGGTGTGGTGCCGTGCATGACCGGATAACCAAGCCTTTCTTTTTCCTCAAAAAGACAGTAAGCAGGATTGTTTATCTTGATATCTTGAAACAGCTCATTTAACTACAGCTTTAGGAACTGCAACCTCACATCTTGTTCCAACAAGATGCCCCCCCCCCCACACACACACACACAGCTTTAGGAACTGCAACATCTCTATGTGAGAGACTTTGAGTTTCTGGACAGATGTTCTTGGTCATCTCATTCTCTAAATTTAACCTCACTAGATTTGGGGGGGGGGGTCGTGTACTTTACTCCAGTTTTGAAAGATCCTCTGGAACTTCAAATCAGAATCAGCAATGCCATAGCAACGACCCAGCCCGATATTTTTGAATGAACTTGGGGTGAACTGGAATATCATTCAGATGTCGTTCACACAACTAAAGGCACTCACATAGAACCTATTACATGGGGAAGGGGGGGGGGGGACTCCCATGTCTGTCATTTGTATGCAGCCTACAACATAATACTGTATATAGGCATGTGCATTTCTTTTGTGTTATTAATTTTTCCTTTTGTGGCATTCTTTTAGGTACATTCTGTAGGCTAGGTAATATATATATGCACATACATGCAAATTTAGATTACATCACTTTTATGGTAAAATCCCCACTTTGCATGGATAACTGTATCTTGTAAACCATTATACGCAGTGCGATCAAAAAACTCTGAGACTAGGTACATAGCGAGCCAACAGATGACAATACGCAGATGTGCGAGCAGGGGTCAAAGGCAGTGACCTTTATGTGTCATTGTGCCAAGTGGCGTCGTTCTGTGAACATCGGGAGCTGTGCTACACGATGTTTGGTGACCACGTGCAAAACACAGCTGCAATTTTGGTATGGACTACAAACTTAGAGCAGTGAGCAAACATCAAATTCTGCGTCAAACTCGGCAAATCGGGAACGGACACGCATAAAATGTTGGGGCAGACTTATGGCAATGAGTTGTGCGAGGTGTTGTGAGTGGCACTCGTGCTTCAAGAGCGGCAGAACGGCACTGGAAGATGATGAGAGCTCAGGGTGACTGTCGACAAGCAAAACCCCTGAAAATGCGGACAAAATTAGGGAACTGGTGCATGAGGATCATCAGAGAAACATTCAAGACATTGCCACCATCGTCAATGTGTCATATGGAAGTGCAAGAAACTCTGATGTCAGTTTTGAACATGCACTGCATTGCTGCAAAGTTTGTGCCAAAGATTCTGAACCCCAAACAGAAGGCACTCCGTGTGGAACTGTCAAGATTTCTGTCAGCAGGTGATGAATGAACTAACGTTCCTGTCGCGGGTAATCACTAGGAACGAGACTTGGGTCTAGGGTTACCACAATGAGACCAAACAACATTTGTTGCAGTGGAAAAGCCCGGCATCTCCACGACCGAAGAAGGCCCGACAGGTCTGGAGCGCAACCAAAAGCATGCTCATCGTGTTCTTCGACATTTGTAGGGTTGTGCACCGTGAATTCGTCCCCCAGGGCCAGACCGTCATTGCCCTTTTTTATTGCGATGTCCTGCTGCATCTTAGGGAGGACATTTTCAGCAAATGACCTGAAATGTGGCGCAGGGGCGATTTCCTGCTCCATCACAATGCAGCAGCTCACAGAGCGTTAGCAACATGCCAGTTTTGCACCCGCAACAGCACGACTACCCTTCCTTATCCGCCTTACTCGCCAGATTTGGCCCCCCTGCGACTTCTTTGTGTTCCTGAAGATGAAGCTAAAGCTCAAGGGTCGCCGTTTTGAAACCGTGGACGAGATCCAGCGCAAATCGCAGATGGTGCTTGATATGATTCGTGAACAGGACTTCCAGGGAGCGTTCCAACAGTGGCAAAAATGCTGGCAGTGGTGTATCGCTGCCCAGAGAGACTACTTTGAGGGAGATCATAGCCAGACTTAAGTAATGTAAGTATTTTGTTTTATATCGGCTTAGTCTCGGGACTTTTTGATCGGACCTCGTACAAAAATACTCTGTTTTACTTCATTTGGCCTAAAACTATTTTTTGCTGAAAATATATACTCCTGAATGTACTACTTCATAATCATCTTCATTGTACAAAAAGTTACCTCATCTTTGAGCTCTTGCATCCTTTGCTCAAAATCATATTCTTTCTTCTTTTCTTCTTCTTTCCTTTTGTTCATTTCGAAACGCCTTTTAACCTGATCAAGGGAAGATCTTTCCACACGCATGGACATTCCCAAATTACGTTGATCTGAAAACACAAAAATGTATAAGAATTCTAAAAATCAGTGGATATTCAGCTATGACCCAGGGCTAAAAAAATTTCAATATCATGCTCAGTTAGGCATGTTGTCAAGAAAAAGACATGCATGAACCAAATTGTTACATGCTTAAATACACATGCACACACATTATGCACATGCAGTACTACACTGGTGTGCAAAAATTAAGGATGAAGAGTAGAAATTAGCATAACAGCGGAACGAGCAGGCAGCAGAATGGACCGAAAGACAACTCAGGAGATAGACTAGGGTCCGGTACGGTAGGGAATGTGCATATATGAAGCATGACTGGGGGTTGGGGGGTGGGGGGGTTGGAAGGCTATAAAGCACACGGGCGATGTACGATCAGCAATTCGGTAAAACCTATTGCACGGTGTACATCGACTTGAACGATGTCGAGTTGCTGGCACCGTGTGATATGGCCAACAGGCGATCCAGTAGACGACATCTGGATGACGTCGTTGGAAGAAGGTCGAAGTGTGACTAGTGTGGCCGAGAAGTTCGGGATAACTCACAGCATCGTTTCACGAGTTGGAGAGCGTTTTAAACGACAGGAACAGCTGTCCGAGAGTTTAGCAGTGGTCGTCCACGAGCAACTACAGCGGCGGACAACCGGTATATTGTCCTACAGGCGAGAAGAGACAGACAGCAGGAGAAATCGCAAGGCACATGCAACAGACAACTGGATGTCCGTTATCGCGTTTTACCGTGGCCAAGAGGCTGCACATAGGTGGTCTATTTGCACAACAACCAGCACGGTGTGTGCCATTAACGCCTGCTCATCGGAGACGGTGGTTTCTGTGGTGCCAGGAACACAAGAACTGGACACATCAGCAATGGGGTCGAGTTCTCCTTACGGATGAGAGCTGATTTAGTCGGACGAGCGATTCTGGGCGTATACACATCTGGAGAGAGCAGGGAACATTGAATCACACCTCCAAAATCATCGAAAGCGACCGGTTTGGAGGTGGCGGAGTTCTCGTTTGGGGCGGTATCATGCTTGGTAGTCGTACTGACCTGCACATCTTCAAGGAGGTTCAGACACTGGTGTCCGCTATTGTACCGAGGTTTTCCTGCCTTACGTGTGTCTGTTTAGAGGTGCTTTGGGTACTGAGTTCCTCTTTATGGACGACAACGCTACATCTCATTGCACAGTGGCTGTCGCAGAGCTGTTGGAGAGTAAAGATATTCAACGCATGGATTGGCCCGCAAGGTCCCCGGACCTAAATTCAATCGAACATGTGTGGGACCTTCTTGGGAGACGCTTGGCATCACGTTACCAGCCGCCAGCAATGATTCCGCAGCTGCGATTGGCGCTACAAGAGGAATGGGCTGCGATGCCTCAACAGCTCCTTGATAACCTCGTCCTTAGCATAGACAGACATAAATCCTGCAACGCAGTCAGGGGTGATTATATCCCTTACTAAAGACTGGAATTTTCTTGGCAGCAGCCTGTCACATGGACGTTTCTGTCTTCTGTACAGTTGTGCTCGAAGCTACCTTTTAAATAAAGTGCCTTTGTATCCTTTGGATTCCTTGTTTGGACGGTTTTGCTCACTTGTCCCATATTCTTACACTTGGGGATCTTATGATATGATTTGAGTCGATGTGGAGCACTTCTGCACGACGTTACATTCGAAAAACCGTCTTGTCCTTAATTTTTGCACGCCAGTGTATTTTTTTCTATACGTTTCAGAAACAAAGTACTTTTACTGGATTTTATTAACTGTCCCCCAGAAATTAAACTTGAAATCACCTATGTTTCACTGCATTTCATAAATTGCACCCAGAAGTGAAGTATGAACCCACCTATGGATCATTCCATGTCAAATCAGCACAAAAAAAAATATAACATTTTTGACCTGAACCGTTTTAATTTTCATGAAATTTCGTGAACTTGGAGGCTTTATAAAGAAACTAATCAATGCAAAATTTCAGCTTCCTACATGCAATACTTCTATAGTTATACAACTTTGGAATTTTGAAGAAAAGGCATTTTTGTGTCTAGCATTCTTATCACAAATGACAATAACTGTAGACCAAATTGATCAACAGAGCTCATATTCAGCTTATTTGAAAGCTTATTAAATAAGCTTGGGGAAGGGGGCAGGGTGAAGAGACGTCTAGCTTTTGGTGGACATGTCCTCCTGTGGCATTGAGGGAAGTAGCCTAAATGTCCAGCTTTTTCAATAAGTAATAATTCAAATACATTCTGATAAAATTCTTCTATTGTAATCATATACACTGAGTGGCCACTTTATTATGACTACCCCCTCAGTACTTGGTTGGGCCACCTTTTGCCTTTAATACTGCATCGATTCTTCGTGGCATGGACTCCACGAGATGTTGACAGGTGGTTTGTGGAATCTGAGACCATGCTTGATGAATAGCACTTTCCAGGAGTGTGAGATTGCAGGTTTGTGGATTCAGCTGTCTGATGGCTCATTCAACTTCATCCCACAAATTCTCAATGGGATTGAGATCTGGAGATTGTGAGGGGCCACCTAAGCAAAGTAAACTCACCGGCATGTTCCTGAAACCAATCCTGTACAATAGCAGCACTATGGCAGGACGCATTTTCTTGTTGAAAGTAGCCATCGCCATTGGGATAAACCATTAACATGACAGGATGCACTTGGTCCGCAACGATGTTTAGATATGATGTGTCGGTCAGACGTTGATCAACACGAATTAAAGGGCCCAAAACATGACAGAAAAACATTCCCCAAACCATAAAGTTGCCTCCACCAGCTTGAAGGGTTGTAGCAATGCATTTGGGGTCCATGCTTTCATGCTGTTTCCGCCAAATTCTCACTCAGCCATCGGCATGGGGCAACTGAAAATGTGATTCATCAGACCACATAATTTTTTTCCAATTATCGACAGTCCAATCCTTGTGCTCCTGTGTGAACTGGAGACATTTTCTCTTGTTAACTGCAGACAGCAAAGGTGTTTGAACAGGCCTTCGGCTGCCATATCCCATCCGATGCAGTGTACGGCGAACAGTGTGTGCAGAGATCATTTGAGGGGATCCTTGATTAAGATGGTCTGCAATTTTCTGCACTGTTGCCCTTCTGTTGTCTGTTACCAGTCTGGACACTCTCCGTTCCGCTCGAGCAGTCACTAGTCGATGACGACCACATGTTGCACGTAGAGACCCAGTTTTTTGGCTGACAGTCCAGTCTTTAAACACTTTAACAACAGCTGTACATTTCACAAATAAGGCGGTTTCGGTGATACTCACTCCATGGCTTCGGGCTCCTACAAATCATCCCACGTTGAAGGTCCGTCAAATCGCATTTTTTTATCCATCTCGTCACCCAAAACTCACTTCTACTACTGTCGCAAGCACTAAGCTTTCCCTTTTTATACTAGCCTTGCCCTCTGGCGGCAACAGCGTGCAGCCATAGCTCATTTGCTTAAAACTGTCAGGTGGTCATAATAAAGTGGCCACTCAGTGTATACTATCATACCACTGCTAAAATGCATTAATTCATTTCTGGATTCTCACTCGCTCCCCTCCTTCCATTCAATTTATTGCTGCAGTGCATCACTTGTGAGGTCAGCAGCACAGAAAAAACCCACCAGTGTGCATTTAGACTGCCTGGTGGCCCATCGCACATGGACTGTGCAGTGCGGTGTAGTCGTCTAAACAGTCAGCTTGTTTTATGTGTTGTGAATCATTGCTGTGAGTTTTTTTCTTTTTATAATTCAAGTTTCTTAATCATTGAGTGGTATACTGCTGGTTAAATACAATTTGAAAGACACATATCATGCTCTGAATTTCACAAATACAGTGCAGCCAAAATTCCGAATGGAATAATGAATGCTATTCATGCTTGGTTTTAGCATCACATCAACCTCGGTTAAACCGACAAAGATGTACACCATGCATTATGTACGCTCTACTATACAGTGTATGTACCTTTTGCCTTTGATTCAGAAAAGTAAAACGTATTGTAAGATTTTGCTAACTCTTTTGGCAAGTGCTTTGAATTAAACTCAGATCAATTTTTGCAGTCTTCTCAGCTTCACTGGTTGCTAAAGCTCACACCCTCCGGAGGTAAGTGTTTCCTCTTTTTCTTCCCCCCACCCCACCAGCATCTACCACGAAAGTGGAGCAACCCTGCCTCTAAACAACACTAACACCCTGCCAACAAAAAAGCTTGGATGACTTCTGAGCTGTTTAAAGCACAGCTCATCCATTTGAATCAGCAGCCACAGAAGCAAAAACGTAACATTCTTTTGCTGGTAGATAACTGCCCTGCTCATATGAAAAATTATTTTGAGAACATTAAGCTTGTGTTTCTTCCAGAAGACTGCACAGGTGTTATGTAACCAATGGATAAGGGTGTAATAAGGAGCATAAAAAGTAACTATCGGAAATTTATATCGATGAGAATGATTAAGTGCATTGAAAAACAGAAGTATTATGTTATCACCTTGTTGAAGGCTATTCGGAACATTTATAAAGCATGGAGGCGAGCGACAGAAAAAACAATTTACAACAGTTTTCACAAAGCTGGTTTTAACTTTGTTGAGCCCAAAACTGCTGACGAAATTGGTGATGAAGATGAGCTGCTCTTGTCAGAATAGATGCAACAGATTAACAAACATAGTCTTCCATAGTACGAGAATACTGATGATTATCTAAATGTAGATAATGATACTGTTACGTCCAGAAATCTCACGATCTTGACATTGTAAACGAAGTGTTGAGTGGAAAACATAAAAATAATGAAGAGGATGAGGAAGAAAAAGAGGGTGCCTATGAAGGACCAGTCCCCAGCATACGTGATGTTGTTCAAGATGTGAGACTGTTATCTAGATTTTTTCGAAGCCAGGGAAGAGAGTGAAAAGGTGTTGGCTTATGTAGCAAAAATAGAAGACAATTCGGATAGACTGCGCCTGTTTAAAAACAAAACCCCAAAAAAGTGACAGACTTCTTCATGCAAAAGTAGCACATAAAGTATGGTACTGTACCACATTATGTCTAGAACTGTATATTCATGTACACACAGTACGTATGTACGTACATATATACATAATGTCTTTTTTTTTACACTATATCATATTATGTATGTACTCTCCATAAATACAGTAACTACTGTACTTATAGATTTGGTATTTTAGAATCCCCACCCCCACTAGATTTATTTCTTAAATGCATATATACGTACGTATGTAACATGTATTACTGTTTGCCTGCTTGTTACATGAACTTGGTTAGTACGACACTCTGTTATAACGACATAAATATTGCGGTCCCTTCGTTGTTGTTGGTTATAACGACAACAAAGGAACAGCAGTTCTGAAGAAAATCTCTTCCAATGAAAAATAAAAGTAAAAATGTCCAGCAGACTAAAATCTTGCTTTCTTTTTAAAGTTTTAGATGTATAAACTCTCAAACTGTAAAAATTAAATACAGAGTACGTGCATTCATATGTATTTTTGCACAAATTTATCGTGTGCTCCTTTTTCTTGAAATGTCCTCTTTTTTTTTAATGAAAATGTCCTCCCATTCCAAAAAGCCATCTGGTCACCCCCCACCCCTACCCCACAGGGTGACCAGATGGTAATTTAATTTTCAAAGTCATCCATTTTGACCTTTAAACTCCCAAAACAAACCTAATAAATTCTATTAAATAAAGCAGAGGAAGAGAGCCTCATAGTAGTTGCAAAATTGACTGGAAATAAAAAAAACATTACTTTATTTAAAAAAACTTTTATCCTGTACAAAGTGCCCGATCAGGAACTTAGGGGGGGGGAATACATGCCCAGACAGAATTTTTATTGTCCAGCAGATTATTTGATATTATTTTTACAATTTTTGGCCCTACTATGACCTACATAAAACATCTATGCACACTAGTTTGCACATATATCTGTAATGTAGTCTTGATATTTGGAAAAAACATACTATGGCAAACTGTTAATAACTTACACATTTCAGTTAGCTTAAGGAATCTTTCAGACATGAAAAAATTCACAATTTTCATCAACTTTAAAACAGCATTTTAAAAATTATTTCCCCAATTCAAAGTTAATCTTTCTCCATGGCTTTCTTTCTATACTTTTCAGGAGAGTCATCATCTATTAAGTAAACTAGTTTTTGCTTTCTTACATTGTGAATGTGTGTGCATGAAGAGAAACAAAAACAATCCATATGGCTCTACTATGTTTGAAAATGCTAACTTTCATAAAACAACTACAGTAATGATAAACTTTCTGTCACAGTTTACACATTAACTAAATTTAAAAAAGTGAACATAGTCAAGGCTTTCAATTACTGACATACCGCATCAATCCAAAATCTACAGGCAGTAATATTTTGAAAAATTGAAAGTTACTCACGATTTTGTGAAGTATATCCCACACTCAGCTTTTGTAATCTCTGTATTTCTGAATTGCTGATTATAATGTAACTTGTAACTAAAGATTTTGGAGCAATATTTTTGAACAACTTGGTTTTTAGGGGAGGGCAAAAGTTTTCATTTAAAATCTAATGCACAGTAAGAGATTCAAATTAAGTCTGTCTTAAAATGCTTCTCTTTAAAAAATGTAAGCATAAAAAATTTCGAAATGAACAAGAAAATTTGGAATTGTGTTGAAAAACAAGCCTAAATAGAGTCAAGACGGGGAAATGGGAAGACAAAATTCTTCCAAAACAAACAGATAGAAATCTGCAAACTTTCATACAGTGGAATGTGTTTCTATGGAGGGAGGGGGGGGATGTTAGAAAGAAAATTTTAGGGTTGGGATCAAGGGCAGGGCAGCAGCTATGAAGAACAAATTTAGTGGCCTGCTGAACATAAGGTTTCAATGTTGTACACCAAAACACAAAATCTCAGCTGCCAGAGGAGTTAGATGTTCACTACACGACAGCAGCAAGCAATAAACCAAAAGATGAAAGAACTGAATGCAAAGCTGGCAACATTCTTCAAACATGATTGCTAGGAACAATCTATTTAAACAGTTGCATTAATAATCATGGAATGAAATGGAAAAAGCAATGCTTTTCTGCTGATACTGACATGATGACATTTCAGAAAAATCTGGGGAATAAATCATATGAATACATAAAAAGTCATACAGAGGCTTAATTTATTTGCAATTTTTAAAAAGTAAAAAATGGATACTTATTATTAATGTACATCATCAAAAATTCAATTTTTTAATAAATCACTCTGTTGGGCAAACTTCACAGACTTTTGAGTTATAAATAAATAAGATCTTTTTTTCTTAATGCTGCATTGTAGAACGACACACATTTCTAATGTAAATATTATTAACAATATTTTGTGTCCATCAAACCTTCAGTCGTTAAGATTGTCCCCCCCAACCTGAGGGAAGTTTGCAGTGTTTCCCACACACAAAAATAGCCATATTTGACTCATTTGACTCTAAAAGGTCAGTTTAACACAAATAAATATTTATCACAGAAATTATTCTCTCTCACACATTCCCACAATCTTTTGATTAAATAAGAAAGAAAAAAAAATTACATATCAACATCGACTTACGTTTTTTTCCATTTATGTGGTCCAAGAAATTAATCGAATCTTTCACAACACAATCACAAACATTGCAATAGTACCTAAAAAAAAAAAAAATAGAAACACGATTTAGAAGAGATCATATAATTCTTCAAGTAACATTCTGAAAAATGTTTGATATCCCCCAAGGATGAAATGAAAAAAGTGCACCATATATCTCAGAGATATCAAATAGAAGTCATCGCTCTTTCCACGTTTATAAGTGAGTCACGGAAAAAATTCTTCCCGGTGGCGGCCGATGAGAATTTTTCTGTGACTCACTTATATACGTGGAAAGAGCGATGACTTCTATTTGATGTTCCTAATCCACGTCAACTGTGTATTTACTATATCTCAGAGATGAAATGCTGAAAAAAGTTTTCCTAGGGCACCATGGTGAACTGGAGCATGAGAAAAACTGGAAAATTTTGGCTAAGATCACATCCATCCAGAAATATAATAATAATAATAATAATAATAATAATATTATTATTATTATCTGTATTAATGAAAGGATTACCATGGGAAATACAAGATACAGGGCTATTTAAAATGATTGTCAGGTTTTTAAAAAATTGCCACATGCACTACACTTGAGATATGAACATAATTTTTTGTAAATTATGCAAGTAAACTCACCAAGTTTTATTGTCTTACAAACGTGCAATATGAGCACCTGCATACATCCACATGGAAGTCCATTTCTTCCCATACACTGTGTAGCATCTCAGCGTTGGTGGTTTGAATGGCATTGGTGATGCACATCTTCAGTTTGAGGATAGTTGAAAGTAGAGGAGGGATTAAATTGATCCTTCACGCAGCCTCACAGAAAAAAATCACATGGCATTAAGTCTGGGAAACAAGGCAGCCAGGAAAGGAACTTCTGTTCATCGTTGAACCCACATCCAATTTATCGCAGCAGTAAGTGACAGTTTAAAAATGCCCTAATTCCTGTTTGAAATGAGGTGGGGCTCGACCTTGTTGCAGTATGAAGTGAACACTGCCCATCTGCAACTTGGGTTGTAGCCATAAACTGAGCAAATCCACATAAATTACATCCATTACAGTCTTTTCGGCAAAGAAAAACGGGTTGCAGACCTTCATTTTGGAAATCACACAAAACACATTCACTTTGGCAGAATCATGCTCATGTTGAACAAAAAAAAAAAAAAAAAAAAAATGCGGATTTTCTGTCCTCGAAATTCAAAAGTTGTGTCTATAAACCTTTTCACACAAATGCACAGTTGCTTCAACAGAAAAAAATCAGTATATTGCAAAAGCTTCTTTTGTGTCCTTTAGGTCTTGCAATGCGGTGCAGATATTCCTCCTTAGAAAGAAATCATCATGCTTAAAAGCTTACACAACGCTTAGGCGATACAGCTGCTTTCGGAATTGCTTCCACAACACACAACAAACTGTCCATTGTAGTATGCTAAGTTCCTTGCTGGCTGTCATGCTTGATTTTTTGAGACTCAGTATATAGGCTTTTTCTGATCTGTTCCATTTTTGTGTCTGACAAGGAGAGACACCCACTACCTTTTCCGTACACAAGCACCTTGTCTCTTTAAATTGGGCATGGAATTGTTAGAGGGCGGATCCTCTCCAAAGTTTGTGCAGAAGTGCTGCTGGACAATGGAAACAGACCGACTTTGATGAAATTTGAGGACACAAAAAGCTTTTTTCCTTTCTGTCAGATACATCACAAACACAAGCTACTAGCTGGCAAGACACTCTACTGACTAAGATGCCATCTGGCTATCACATCTGTAAGCTACTGAATGGTGGGAGGTTTGCAAAAAAAAAAAAAAAAAAAACTTTTAAAAGAGTTTCACTGTCCACCAATATGACCATAATTGTCATAAGTTAAATGCACTATCCACAAACAGGTACTGAAACCCTGACAATTATTTTGAATAGCCCAGTGCAAATATACAATAATACCTCTAAATGAAATTATAACCAAAGAAAAAAAAATGTGGACCTAACAAGAATATTTAGTATTGTAAGACTAGTCAACCAAAAAAAAAAAAAAAATTCCAGTTGAACATCTCACATTTCTTCAGAATAATACACACATTGCAATTCTTTTTCTACCCCCCCCCCCAACAGAAAAGCTAAAAAATACATATATAAGCTACACCACACACTACCTTCTAAAAAGTATCCAGACCAGGGCACGAAAATTCTCGGAAATTTCACCTGTCCTCGAGGACAGTTTGTATAAAAATTTACCCGTCCTCCTTTGAAAGTAACCCGTCAGACTCGTATAAATACCATAACTACATAGAATTTAAATATTGTCATTCTTTTTCAGTTTTCCATTCAATAGTGACTTAACGGTTGGAACTTTTTACATGTTACAGTTCCTTTGTGTGAAATGAAATTTCTCAGTTGGAAATTATTAGTATTTAATGCGAACAAATACCTCGGTAATCAAATGTAACTTAAGGAAAAACGTTTCACGTACCTCTCAGTTGTAAGTGGTGGATGTTCGAATCTTTGTATGGCTGTTCTCATCAGGCTCTTGAGTTTAGACTTTTAAGAATTTAATCGGCACATTTTCTTCATGGGTCCCGAAATTGGATCGACAAATTAATTTATTCGACGAATTTGTCTATCCGATTTCGAGACCTGTGAAGAAAATGTGCCGATTAAATTCTTAAAAGTCTAAACTCAAGAGCCTGATGAGAACAGCCATACAAAGATTCGAACATCGACCACTTACAACTGAGAGGTACGTGAAAAGTTTTTCCTTGAATTACATTTCATTATCGAGGTATTTGTTCGCAGTAAATACTAATAATTTCCAACTGGAAATTGCATTTCACACAAAGGAACTATAAACATATAAAAGTTCGAACAGTTAAACCACCATTGAATGGATTTAACTGAAAAAGAATAACATATATAAAACATGTTTTTTAATCTCGATACATCTAAAAATATGTGCGTATTAAATATAGTCACTTTACTGATTTTTTTGGGGTTTTTTATGTACATACAGAAAATAAATACATTTCAGCTTTCATAGCAAACAGCTTGTTACACGAAATCTAGAATTTTCAACTGCAAAATGGCAAAAGATGAGATAGAATGTGTGGCATTAGGTACGATCGTCGTCAAGGACGCCAGGAAACATGCTGCAAAACGGTAATGCATGGGAAGCCAATATTACGGCGGGCATCACACGTGCGAGATGTCAAAGTCACACGTGAAGCAAAGAAGCAACCGTTGTTTAGTTGCATTGGTTAATACTGGGTCACTCCAGTATTAACAAATGAAACTAAACAAGGGATGACTGGGGAGACGGAGATAGACGGGAGAGAAAGGAAGAAGAAAAAAAAACAACTGCAAAGTCGCTATCCTAACAGTTACACCTTCAGGTGTAAAATTCACATGGGAAAACTTTGAGAGGGAATGAGAAAGCAGCACATTGGCTTAGTACGTTAAAATTTTGGAAGGGAGGGTGTCGCCACGGAACTATTTTGCCAAAACAAAGAACGGCTTATCACTTAAGAGAATGCGTAATTTCGTAAAACTGTGGCACTTGACATGCGCAAATTTTAAATTCGAAAAAAAAAAAAATGTAAAATAAAAATGTTCTAATCAGAAACATACTGCAAGCTTGCGGGAAAAAGGGCTGTCCTCACAGATGTTGTGGTCGGGAAATTAATTGTCCACAATGAATTCTTGACCACCGCGGACGGGCAGTTTTGTGCGCCCTGATCCAGACATTCCTGTTTATCACATTTTAATGAGCCCTTCCATCAAAATACAAATTATGCAACACAAATCAGTACACAGGAAAAGTTTATGAACCATAGAATACTTTTCATGCCACAGAGACAAGTTCACAGACTTTACAATGAGTGTTAGTGTCAGTTGTCACACTGACTTGTCCGGATGCAAATGCAGATGGTCTACAAAATACAAAATTTATCATTTAGTGACATTATCAAAAAACAGAAGCCTAATTGTTACTATCACTATTCAACAATGCATTCTAAAAGACCAAAACCCACAAGAAGAAAAGGTGTTTGAAAGCATGGTACATCAATCTCACAAGTGTACCTCAAAAAAGTATCAACTAGCAGGTTCTGGTATCAGTGGGGGTTGAAGTATGTATAAAACTAACATTGAGCCCTAGTGTAAGAATGGGTGCTGTGTTTGTCCTGCCTTTTCTGTGGCTTGAGTTTTGTCACCCCAACACCCCAACTATGTGTGCATGCCTCGCAAAGTAACTTCACATAGTAGTTTTTGTGGTGAAGCAAGCTCGTGGTGGCACCCACAGGACTTCATCATAACCTGGTATGGTGAAAAAATAAATAAGGCTAATATCACCAGTTGTAATGAGAGGTCCCACAACGCATGGTGCAAAGAATAAAGTGATTTGTCACAAGAGGGGTGAAAATCAGTTTTAAGGAGTAATGAATCCTACTAAACTCTCTTCCAATCATAAGACTGGAGGATTGTGGAAGTTGGGAAGAATGGCGCAATGATGTGGAACTGTTTATTGTGGTACAGCCTTGGAGCCAACCTTCCCGAATGTCGGGCGCCAGGCGCCAAATGGCGATCTAAAAAATTGCACTGGCAGGTAAATATTGAAGTACAATCGCCACCGTTGGCGAGTAGTTTTTTTTTTTTTTTTTAGTTTTTCTGTTTTCAGAATCGGAATTCCGATTCTTAAAAAAGAAATCGGGATTCCGATTCTGTAAAAAGGCCGAACTTCTTTTAGCAGTATCTGCTAAAAGAAGTTCGGCTGGTCACTGATAAGAACGAATACCTACCCCTAGCGTTCCCTCTTCCTTCGCAAGCGCTTCGGGAACGGCGGCTAAGGGCGGAGCTGAAGAGCCCCCTACAAACCGGGTTTCTGACACCGCATGGTCGTTAGATGACACTTTGCGTCTGCGCTATTGCAAAGGCAGCATTATTGTTGAACGCAACGTGCTTTTGGTTATAGCTTATAGTCGATCTCGTTTAGGTCAGAAATAGTTTGGTTGTTTTTCGATGTCGCAAAAAAAACTTTTTGCGTTTTGAGGTGGGAACTCGGATTGTAGAAATTCTATTCGGGAAAATGATTCTCCTGAACATGAGAATGTACAGCATGACGCAGTCGAAAGTTATGTGCAAATTAATGTTGTTTCAGCTGAAACTGCTAACGCTAACGTACAGATTTGTGAGCCAGAAATTTGCGATTCCTCAGACTTGCCACAGGCCAAAGAAGCTCACATATTTAACCGTGGTACTTTTGAAAAGTGGCAAAAAACTTACAGCTGGCTGCAGACGGAAAACGGAAATCTGTTTTGTTCTGTATGCCAACGAAATGCTCGAGCTGATCACACCAGTTTTGGAAAAGGATGCTCAACGTTCAAGTCGGAAGCGGTAAGTTATATTTCCTTATTTTTTAGTTTATTGTAATAAGATTGTTCACAATTTTTCTTAATCTTTTTATAATGTATTTATTTGTTTTCATGTAATTAATCATGTTTTGTTTCATTCTTTGTTGTTTTTGAAAACGGGAACATCGTAGCGCATACCGACGCTGGAGGCCAGCCATTTTTAGATAAAGTTAACTGATAATAATAATTTTAGATCGAAAAAATATTAACATAAATTGACATTTCGAATGATTTTAAAATAAAAAGTTTATTTTTTCTATTAATAGTTGGAAAACTTCAACTTTGAATTGATAAAACTGTCAGGATTTTCCGAAAAAATAAAGATAATATTATAGTTTACAGATATCGAAAACTAGTTGACATATAATTAGTATAGTTAAATGCTTATTTTTTGGAGGATTATCAGAAAAATTTATTGATGACTATTGCAACAACGGCATATCTCCCCCTTTGTGTCCGTTTTGAAGATAAGTTTTTGCGACATGCAGCGGAGACGCATTCCGGTGAAAAGATCGACACTTACTAAAGTTCAGGATTACCAACATTCGGTAATAAATGCGGTTTTTTAACTGCAGACTTAGGAAAGAGTGTTTTACTCACCATATGTTAAAATATGCATGTTACTGCCCTATTTTACGCTTTCCAACCGTAGGTTGAAGAAGCGTATAGGCTCCAGCTTTGTCCGTCTGTCCGCACGATAACTCGCGTAAAAATGGTTCGATTTCGATGAATTTTTAGTATGTCGTAGGGCACAACCTGGGGACAAACCCTATCGAAAAAGGGCGAAATGGGGTCAAAGGTCTGGGCATAGGAGTGAGATTTACTCCACAGCCGTTATCCTCATAACTTGAGTAATAACTTCTGGTATGTTGGAAAGCGTATCATAATCAATGCATTGCATGAGTTTACTAACTTGTTTGATTATATTTTTAGAAATCTGAACAAATTATGTAAGTAATATTCCAAGTGCAAATTCTCATAGCCTTTTATGTTTGCTTTTCAGGTTAAAAGTTATAATGCTTCTAAAGTACATCAACAAGCATGTTCTGTGTACAAAGCACAGACCAAACCATCTGAGGCTCCTCTTGCTATAGCTGTATCTAAGATGACCCAAGAATTAGAAAAATCCATGAAGGTGTTATTTCTTATTTCATACACAATTGCAAAAGGCAACTTTTCATTTAATGATTTCAAAAGTTTATGTGCACTTCAGAAAAAATTAGGAACTCAGTTGAGTGATACATACAGGCAGTAAAAATATTTGTAAGCTACATAGCAAAAGAAATTCAAAGCAACCTTGTAAAGGATATTAACGAATCTAATTTTCTTGCAATAATGTCAGATGCCTCAACCGACAAAAGTACGTCAGAAAGTGAAATTGTGTACATCCAGTATATGGATGGGCCAAATCAAAAAGTTTCTTTTCTTGGTCTTCAGCCTCTTTGGAAAGCTGATGCATCTGGCACAATGGAGGCCACAGAAACAATGATGAATGAGAAAGGCATTGCTAATTGGAAAGAAAGATTAGTTGCTTTGATGGAGCATCAGTGAACATGGGATCAATTAAAGGTGTTGCCAAACAACTGAAAGTTGATGGTTTAGTTGTGGTTCACTGTTTGAACCACAGATTAGAACTTGCCTTGAATGATGCCTGCAATGATGTGAGCTACTTGACAACTTTTGAGGATGTAATAAAGGGACTGTATAAACTGTATAATAAAGGTCCGAAGTTATTATGAAACGTAAAGGAAGTGGCTGACTTTCTTAATGAGTGCCGCCCAATAAACAGCATCCGATGGGTCAAGTCAAAGTATAGAGCAGTTTCTGCACTGCGTAACAATATACACATAATTTGTAGCCATTTGCAGCACATATGTGCAGACAAAAATGAAGCAAGTAAACTGAAGGTTAAAGCTAAAGGGTTCTTGAAACATCTGACAAGTGCGCGCTTTGCGAAATTCTTATTTTTTATGCATGATTTTAGTAAATTGCTAAGCGATGCATCCCTGTTTCTACAAAGAGAAAAATTGGTATTACATCATGGAGTTAATGAAATGAACAAGTGCATATCAAGATTACAAAATTTCCTACGTTCGAAAGGTGTCAGTGAAACTGAACTTGATGGTTTGATCTCTGATGGTACATTCCGTGATATTAAACTGGTTTCTGAGCAAAGCCAAAATGAACTTGGTTGTTTTGAAGAGGATAGGAGAAAACTGCTTGTTGCAGTTAAAAGCTATATCAAAGAAAGATTATTTTCAGTAACTGACAGTCTTATTGTTCCCTTGGCAAAAATTTTAAATCCCTCTCACTTTCCAGACAACATCACTGAAATCAATGAATATGGGAATGAAGAACTCTTGCAGGTGTGTCGTTTACTGCCCAAGTCTGTTTTACATAATGGGAATGAAGATTCAGTGATGACGGAATATTGTAGGCTAAAAAACAATGCAACGAGTATAATGACATCGACTGAAAAAAGAGTAACATTTGAGGCTTTGTTTAGTTGACTCTATGCTGAAGAAGATGCAACACATTTTTACAGCAACATTTTAAAGTTAATGGAGTTGATGCAGTTAGTGCCATGCAGTAACTGCATCAACTCCAATAACTTTGTGAACGAGGATTTTCTGCTATGAACAGAATAAAATCATGTTTCAGGGCAAACATGAACCACCATACTTTGAATGATTTGATGATGATTAGGTGCAATGGACCACCCATTGAACAATATGAACCATGTGGTGCTATCAAACTATGGTGGACAGATACGTCTGATGGGAAAGTCCGGCATAATGCCTACAAATGCTAAATGAAAATCCTAAGTTCCTACCCTACCTAAATAATATTTTATGCTTTCAGTTTTATATATATAAAGCCATATGCAAGTTTTTTTAAAAATCATACTGTGTAAAAAAAAAAAATGTATATCCTAAACTAGCATTCATACTGTGAAAAAAAATAAAACCCAAACTAGTGTTGTGTTAATACAATATCGATCAATTTTAATAAAACTAATATTAATTCAAGTTTATGTTACTTGAATTGTTTAATGGATCCAAACCGTAAATTAGACAGTAATATCACCAAAAAACACCAAATTTGCAAAAATATTTATGAAAAAAAAATTGTCCAAGCTCTTGCTTCAAATGTACAGATCTTGCAGATTAGCCCAGGACTGTATCGAATATGCAGTTTTGTTTTTAAAATGTCATAAATAGGCTTGCATCAATCAAAAAATTTGCGAGTATGCATTAAATATATTTTCATTAATATTAGTTCATTTAGAACTTAGTTTATATTTTGGCGGGTAAGATTTTTCAAGTGGCTGGTAAAAAGTAGACCTTACCAGCCAAGGTGGCTGGTAAAAATTTGGGCACATTCGGGAAGGTTGCTTGGAACTATGGTGATTTTACACAGCAAAAACCAATAAAAACTATTTTAAAATATTAGAGTTTCATGCTCCCAAAGATGTGGCAGTTCTTTGTCCCAACTTGAAGTCCTAAAGAACATTGATGAACTAAAATATATGGTTAGCACCAGACTGCCACGTCAACAGCTGAACTAACAATGTACTGCATGAAGAACCACATATCTTTCATTGATGCAAAGTCTACCCCTGATTGTCTGTGTGTGTGTCACTTCAATTGAATGAGGGCCAACATGGTATTGATGTTAGTATCAATGATATCAAAGAGAAACCAATAACAGTGTGGATACTTTTTTTATTTTTTTTTTTTTGGGGGGGGGGGGAGGTGATATACTACAGAGAGACTAGTAAGACAAGGAAAAAATATTTGTATCATTCATAAATAATGCTGATCAAAACTACACTTGGAATAAGCAACAATAAATAAAAGCACTTACCCGCCAGACTGTGATGGTGGTGTTGTTTTGGTAATGACAGTTGTTTTGCCTAATTTTGATTCTAAATCAACCTATTGCAAAACAAAAAGTAACAAATATTTATGACTATGTTAGATTCTGAATTTTAGTAAAATATGGTGTCACTTTTCTCAACACGATTAACTAATCATATACACAGACATGTAAGTAAGTACACGCCTAGACAATATTTTCTTTGTCTTAATTTTTTTTTTCCAGAATACAATGGATTTTTTTTTCTTTACTTGACTTCAGCAGCTAAAACCAGACAGAAGCATTCATTTATAAATGCATATTTACTGGCTTTTAAAGAAGATGAGAAAATTGGTACAATGTCTTGGGATAGGTACAGTTGTTTTCTCTCAATGCATCGAGTACTTACATTGTCTCTCATCTCACCCATTAGGAAAAGAAATCACTCACTGAATATGACAGTGCAGGGGTCAAAAATAATTTTTCCCCATTTCATCCCAGACTAACTGGAGTGAGAATTCACTAGTCTCAACTTACTTTGTTTTGATCAAGTCACAAACAAATTGGGATAAAGTAAAGTAAAGCTTTAATTTAGAACATATTGATTATACAAACTATGACATGCACTCTTTATTTGTGTTTTTTCACTCTCCCATTTCACCTACACTGTAAAGCAACAAACCTAGATCAATATATTTCCTTTTCTCCTGACTCCCTTCAGCTCTCCTCCCAACATTTGGACTCTACACCACAGCCCTGGAATGTGTAAGTTTCGACAGTTGTATGTATACCTTATAAAAATAAAAACATGTAAAATGTTGGAGAAAATACAACTGTTTAAATGCCACAGATTTGGAAAAGCAGACTTTTGAATGGTAGTCCTGGGCTAATAAAAAATATTTTGCTCTAGTCCGAACATCAACACTGATGGTTCTGGATGTTGAATTAGCCATTTTTTTCAATTTCTGCAGTGAGGGCTTTCTAAGAAAGCAACATTCAAATCCAAAAGCAATTAAATTAGCCACATACATCCAGTGTTTCCATCCTATTTAAAGAAAAATAAGCTGAGCAGTCCAGTAAAGAGTATATAGGACAAACAGACACAATCAAAACTTTAACAGCCAGCATTATCATTTTACTGATAGAAAAGCTTTTAATCTACTGTTAAAATCATACCTACTTTGCATTCAATAAAATTGTGTTAAATAATAACACACTAATATGGCATATTATATTACTTTACAGCTAGCAGTACTCTGCAGGAGTGAAGACATGTAACCCAGAATAACAACAGAACCTAGATAATGAACAACGCCAGATAGTCAAAGTAGATTCTAAATTCATGAAATCCAGTCACTTAACATACCTTTTTGACCGTGTTTACTGAGGACAGAGGGTTTTCAATTACTTAGCAGAAACTCTAAATTCAAGGTGTTATGTGACAATGGAGATT
This sequence comes from Macrothele yani, assembly GCA_039090855.1. Classification (NCBI taxonomy): domain Eukaryota; kingdom Metazoa; phylum Arthropoda; class Arachnida; order Araneae; family Macrothelidae; genus Macrothele; species Macrothele yani. The sequence continues at coordinate 36,819,714 of CM077011.1, forward strand.
TACAAATCGGAAAATCTTTAAAATGACCAGCGGTGGATCGTGCTCCTGAGAGTGTATGTGCTGCGACTTACCGATTTACACTCGGTCTGCGACACACACACCCACAACCACGCCCCTACTTCCACTAAAGGCCTTAAAAATTGGGCAAGGGGAACAGGGCTCAAAATTTCAGGTCTAACTCTACTAGACAAAAAAAAATTTCACTCGCCACACCACTGTGACATGCAAGAGGCAGTGAAAGAGTGAAACAGTGAATTTGCAGCAAGTTTTGTTTTAATGATTGTGTATGCAAATATCATCATCATCATCATTGTCAACCATTATCAATCCACTGCTGGACGAAGGTCTCTCCAAGTTTCCTCCACAACGGTCTGTCTTGTGCCAGTCTCCTCCATGTCACTCCCGCATATTTACGAATTTCATCCACCCATCTCCCATGTGGTCTTTTTCTGGGTCTTTTCCTGTCCCTTGGAATCCAATCTAAAATTTCGGCTGTCCATCTATGGTCTGTCCTTCTGGCAGTATGTCCAGCCCATTGCCATTTCAGGGATTTAACTCTGATCATGATGTCTTCCACTCTCGTCATTTTTCGGATCCACGAGTTCCTCTTCTTATCTCTCCTGGTTATACCAAGCATGCACCTCTCCATGCTTCTTTGAGTTGTCTGCAGCCTTTGTATGTCTCTTTTAGTTAAGGTCCACGTCTCTGCACCATACGTAAGCACTGGAAGGATGCATTGATCAAACACTTTTCTTTTAAGACATAATGGCATATTGCTCTTGAAAATTATGCTGTTTCTTCCAAAAGCTCTCCAGGCAAGTTTTGTACGCCGATTAATTTCTTCATCAATGTGACCCTCACTTGATATCTGCTGTCCAAGATAAACTAACGTATCTGTTATCTCCAGTTTTTCTCCATCAATCGATAAATCTTCATTTCTTGTAAAAGCATTGAACATCACTTTTGTCTTCTGAAAGTTCATTTTTAATCCCACTTCTTTACTCTTGTCAGCAAGTTCCTGGATCATACTCTGCAGCTCTGATGGGGTAGTTGCAAAAATGACTACGTCATCAGCAAAACGAAGGTGGGTTAGATAATCTCCATTAATCTTTATCCCTTTGTTTTCCCAGTTCAGTGATTGAAAGACATTTTCCAATGTGGCATTAAAGAGCTTCGGAGATATGGTGTCACCTTGTCTCACTCCCTTTCCAATTTTTATGTGTGTTGTATTTTCAAACAGCCGAATCTTTGCACTTGCATTTTCATAGATGTTATTAATAATATTAATGTATGCATCTTCAATGCCGCAGGACTTCAGAGCCGTGGTAACTGCTGATGGTTTCACCGAATCAAAGGCTTTTTCATAATCGATAAAAGCCATGCACAATGGAAGTTCATATTCCCTCGCTCTTTCAATTAGTTCTCTCAGTACGTGGATATGATCTATTGTGCTGTAGCCACTCCTGAATCCAGCTTGTTCTCTCGGTTGAGCCATGTCCAGTGTTACCTTCAAGCGGTGTGAAAGAACTTTAGTGAAGATTTTATAAACCACTGATAGGAGGCTGATAGGTCTGTAGTTCCTGAGATCCTCAATGTCACCTTTTTTATGTAGCAGGATCATTGTAGCATTGTTCCAATCCTCAGGAATCTTCCCTTCATTAAGGCATCGAGTGAAAATTTGGGCGAGTACTGTTTCGATTTCTCCACTTGCTTCTTGTATGATGTCTATAGTAATTCCATCTTCTCCTGGAGCTTTCCCCCGCTTCATGTTCTTGATTGCATGTGCAACTTCTGCTGGAAGGACTGGAAGAACTCTGGTACCTTTCATGCTGTCTGGAGTACATGTATCATCCCTTTCATATAGTTTGGAGTAGAAATCTTTCACTCTTGTCAAAATTTCGCCTCTATTTCTTGTTATAGAACCATCTTCTTTTCTCAGAGCCATAATCTGTTTTCTTCCCTTACTGAGATGTCCCTTTGCTATCTTTAGGCTTTGGTTGTTTTCAATTGCTTTCCTCACTAGCTCACAGTTGAATTTCCTTACGTCTTCAGTGATACTTTTTCGTGCTGTCTTGCATAGCTCTATATATTCCACTTTGGAAGTCACATCTTCTTTAGTTGTCCTCATCTCTCTTCTTTTTTGCATCAACATTTTCGTTTTTCCTGATAATTTGTTTACATGCAACTTGTTCTTAGACCCAGCTAATTTTGTTGCTGTTTCCATAAGAGCTTTGGTTACTTTTCTGTTAACTTCAGAAATATCCACTTCTTCCGATGTTAGGCCTTCTAAAGCAGAGAATCTGTTCTTCAGTTCCAACTTGAAAGTATTATGGTGTTTTTTAAGGTTGGTTATGTCAATACATTTTGTTTGTCTTATGAGCTTGCCACGTTCCAGTTTAGTGTTGAGGTGCATCTTACATCTCACCAATCTATGGTCACTACACCTGTGTTGAACTTGTTTAGCACACTGCAGTCTTCGATGACGAATTTTTTGTTACACATAATAAAATCAATTTCACTTGTCGTCCCAATTGGATGTCTCCATGTCCATTTCCTGTGTGGCTTTTTCTTGAAAAAGGAATTCAAGATGAAAAATCCTTCTGCCTCTGCAAACTCAACGAGAGTATTTCCACGCTGGTTTCTGTTGCCGTGACCGAATTTACCTACTGAAGTTTCATTCTGTTGCCGGTGCCCTATTTTTGCATTGAAATCTCCCATAATTATCTTCAAGTGCTGCTTACCTTTATTATTTAGATGACGAATTTCCTCATAAAATTCTTCAATTTCTTCTTCAGGATGACTTGTGGTGGGTGCATAAGTTTGAATAATCTGAGCCTGGTATCTTCTCGATAGTTGGATAACGAGTCGTGCAGCTCTGTCAGAGGAACTTTCAACTTCTACCACTTTATCCTTCAGTTTCTTGTTTATTATAAATCCAACACCACTAGTTCTGCCAGTATCTGTCCCACGATAATAGAAGAGATGTCCACTTTTCAGTTCGATGAGATCTTCTCCTTTTCTCCTTACCTCACTCAGCCCGACGATGTTCCACTTGATCCTTTGTAGTTCCTCTTCCAATTCAAGAAGCCTTGAATCAGAAGATAGGGAGCGTCCGTTGTAGGTAGCCAAGGTCAGCATCAGATGGCAGCCTAGTCCGGTCCTCCGGGGATTCTTAGCACCCTCTGCCTTCATGTCGCACTGGCCGCTGCCTTGGCCAGGTACATTCCAGCTGCCGGAGACTGAGGGCCAAGATTTAAGTTGTGGAGTCATTTTGGAGGGGTTTGGCCATAACTCACCACGCTGGCCAAGCGGGTTGGTGAGTGTGGGATAGCATTTCCTCTAATCCCGATGGTATAGTTATACCGCTATTGGCGGTCATCAGAGCCCCTTTAGTGGGAACAGGATGTACCACGAGAAGGCGGGGTTGACATTTGTCAAGGAGAGGCTGTGATGTTACGCATCACCTGACCTTACATCCCATATATATATATATATATATATATATATATATATATATATATATATATATATATATATATATACACATGGAGGAGACTGGCACAAGACAGACCGTTGTGGAGGAAACTTGGGGAGACCTTCATCCAGCAGTGGATTGATAATGGTTGACAATGATGATGATGATGATGATATATATATATATATATATATATATATATATATATATATATATATATATATATATATATATATATATATATTTGCATATATATATATATATATACCAGTACCAGAGTTCCTCCAGTCCTTCCAGCAGAAGTTGCACATGCAATCAAGAACATGAAGCGAGGAAAAGCTCCAGGAGAAGATGGAATTACTGTAGACATCATACAAGAAGCAAGTGGAGAAATCGAAACAGTACTCGCCCAAATTTTCACTCGATGCCTTAATGAAGGAAAGATTCCTGAGGATTGGAACACCGCTACAATGATCCTGCTACATAAGAAAGGTGACATTGAGGATCTCGGAAACTACAGACCTATCAGCCTCCTATCAGTAGTTTATAAAATCTTCACTAAAGTTCTTTCACACCGCTTGAAGGTAGCACTAGACATGGCTCAACCGAGAGAGAACAAGCTGGATTCAGGAGTGGCTACAGCACAATAGATCATATCCACGTGCTGAGAGAACTAATTGAAAGAGCGAGGGAATATGAACTTCCATTGTGCATGGCTTTTATCGATTATGAAAAAGCCTTTGATTCGGTGAAACCATCAGCAGTTACAATGGCCCTGAAAACCTGCGGTATTGAAGATGCATACATTAATATTATTAATAACATCTATGAAAATGCAAGTGCAAAGATTAGGCTGTTTGAAAATACAACACACGTAAAAATTGGAAAGGGAGTGAGACAAGGTGACACCATATCTCCGAAGCTCTTTAATGCCACATTGGAGGGTGTTTTTCAGTCGCTGAGCTGGGAAAACAAGGGGATAAAGATTAATGGAGATTATCTAACCCACCTTCGTTTTGCTGATGACGTAGTCATTTTTGCAACTACCCCATCAGAGCTGCAGAGTATGATCCAGGAACTTGCTGACAAGAGTAAAGAAGTGGGATTAAAAATGAACTTTCAGAAGACAAAAGTGATGTTCAATGCTTTTACAAGAAATGAAGATTTATCGATTGATGGAGAAAAGCTGGAGATAACAGACACGTACGTTTATCTTGGACAGCAGATATCAAGTGAGGGTCACATTGATGAAGAAATTAATCGGCGTACAAAACTTGCATGGAGAGCTTTTGGAAGAAACAGCATAATTTTCAAGAGCAATATGCCATTATGTCTTAAAGAAAAGTGTTTGATCAATGCATCCTTCCAGTGCTTACGTATGGTGCAGAGACGTGGACCTTAACTAAAAGAGACATACAAAGGCTGCAGACAACTCAAAAAGCCTGGAGAGGTGCATGCTTGGTGTAACCAGGAGAGATAAGAAGAGGAACTCGTGGATCCGAAAAATGACAAGAGTGGAAGACATCATGATCAGAGTTAAATCCCTGAAATGGCAATGGGCTGGACATACTGCCAGAAGGACAGATCATCGATGGACAGCCGAAATTTTAGATTGGATTCCAAGGGACAGGAAAAGACCCAGAAGAAGACCACATAGGAGATGGGTGGATGAAATTCGAAAGTATGCAGGGGTGACATGGAGGAGACTGGCACAAGACAGACCGTTGTGGAGGAAACTTGGGGAGACCTTCGTCCAGCAGTGGATTGATAATGGTTGACAATGATGATGATGATATATATATATATATATATATATATATATATATGGGATGTAATATATATTTGCATATCATCATCATCATCATCATTGTCAACCATTATCAATCCACTGCTGGACGAAGGTCTCCCCAAGTTTCCTCCACAACGGTCTGTCTTGTGCCAGTCTCCTCCATGTCACCCCTGCATACTTTCGAATTTCATCCACCCATCTCCCATGTGGTCTTCTTCTGGGTCTTTTCCTGTCCCTTGGAATCCAATCTAAAATTTCGGCTGTCCATCGATGATCTGTCCTTCTGGCAGTATGTCCAGCCCATTGCCATTTCAGGGATTTTTTTCTGATCATGATGTCTTCCACTCTTGTCATTTTTCGGATATACGAATTCCTCTTCTTATTTCTCCTGGTTACACCAAGCAAGCACGTCTCCATGCTTCTTTGAGTTGTCTGCAAACTTTGTATGTCTCTTTTAGTTAAGGTCCACGTGTCTCCACCATATGTAAGCACTGGAAGGATGCATTGATCAAACACTTTTCTTTTAAGACATAATGGCATATTGCTCTTGAAAATTATGCTGTTTCTTCCAAAAGCTCTCCAGGCAAGTTTTGTACCCCGATTAATTTCTTCATCAATGTGACCCTCACTTGATATCTGCTGTCCAAGATAAACGTACGTGTCTGTTATCTCCAGCTTTTCTCCATCAATCAATAAATCTTCATTTCTCGTAAAAGCATTGAACATCACTTTTGTCTTCTGAAAGATCATTTTTAATCCCACTTCTTTACTCTTGTCAGCAAGTTCCTGGATCATACTCTGCAGCTCTCATGGGGTAGTTGCAAAAATGACTATGTCATCAGCAAAACGAAGGTGGGTTAGATAATCTCCATTAATCTTTATCCCTTTGTTTTCCCAGCTCAGCGACTGAAAAACACCCTCCAATGTGGCATTAAAGAGCTTCGGAGATATGGTGTCACCTTGTCTCACTCCCTTTCCAATTTTTATGTGTGTTGTATTTTCAAACAGCCGAATCTTTGCACTTGCATTTTCATAGATGTTATTAATAATATTAATGTATGCATCTTCAATACCGCAGGTTTTCAGAGCCATTGTAACTGCTGATGGTTTCACCGAATCAAAGGCTTTTTCATAATCGATAAAAGCCATGCACAATGGAAGTTCATATTCCCTCGCTCTTTCAATTAGTTCTCTCAGTACGTGGATATGATCTATTGTGCTGTAGCCACTCCTGAATCCAGCTTGTTCTCTCGGTTGAGCCATGTCCAGTGTTACCTTCAAGCGGTGTGAAAGAACTTTAGTGAAGATTTTATAAACCACTGATAGGAGGCTGATAGGTCTGTAGTTTCCGAGATCCTCAATGTCACCTTTCTTATGTAGCAGGATCATTGTAGCGGTGTTCCAATCCTCAGGAATCTTTCCTTCATTAAGGCATCGAGTGAAAATTTGGGCGAGTACTGTTTCAATTTCTCCACTTGCTTCTTGTATGATGTCTACAGTAATTCCATCTTCTCCTGGAGCTTTTCCCCGCTTCATGTTCTTGATTGCATGTGCAACTTCTGCTGGAAGGACTGGAGGAACTCTGGTACTGGTATCTTTCATGATGTCTGGAGTGCATGTATCATCCCTTTCATATAATTTGGAGTAGAAATCTTTCACTCTTGTCAAAATTTCGCCTCTATTTCTTGTTACAGAACCATCTTCTTTTCTCAGTGCCATAATCTGTTTTCTTCCCTTACTGAGATGTCCCTTTGCTATCTTTAGGCTTTGGTTGTTTTCAATTGCTTTCCTTACTAGTTCACAGTTGAATTTTCTTACGTCTTCAGTGATACTTTTTCGTACTGTCTTGCATAGCTCTATATATTCCACTTTGGAAGTCACATCTTCTTTAGTTGTCCTCATCTCTCTTCTTTTTTGCATCAACATTTTCGTTTTTCCTGATAATTTGTTTACATGCAACTTGTTCTTAGACCCAGCTAATTTTGTTGCTGTTTCCATAAGAGCTTTGGTTACTTTTCTGTTAACTTCAGAGATGTCCACTTCTTTCGATGTTAGGCCTTCTAAAGCAGAGAACCTGTTCTTCAGTTCCAACTTGAAGGTATTATGGTGTTTTTTAAGGTTGGTTATGTCAATAGATTTTGTTTGTCTTATGAGCTTGCCACGTTCAAGTTTGGTGTTGAGGTGCATCTTACATCTCACCAATCTATGGTCACTACCTGTGTTGAACTTGTTTAGCACACTGCAGTCTTCTATGACGAATTTTTTGTTACACATAATAAAATCAATTTCACTTGTCGTCCCATTTGGATGTCTCCATGTCCATTTCCTGTGTGGCTTTTTCTTGAAGAAGGAGTTCAAGATGAAAAACCCTTCTGCCTCTGCAAACTCAACGAGAGTATTTCCACGCTGGTTTCTGTTGCCGTGACCGAATTTACCTACTGAAGTTTCATTCTGTTGCCGTTGCCCTATTTTTGCATTGAAATCTCCCATAATTATTTTCAAGTGCTGCTTACCTTTATTATTTAGATGACAAATTTCCTCATAAAATTCTTCAATTTCTTCTTCAGGATGACTTGTGGTGGGTGCATAAGTTTGAATAATCTGAGCCTGGTATCTTCTCGATAGTTGGATAACGAGTCGTGCAGCTCTGTCAGAGGAACTTTCAACTTCTACCACTTTATCCTTCAGTTTCTTGTTTATTATAAATCCAACACCACTAGTTCTGCCAGTATCTGTCCCACGATAGTAGAAGAGATGTCCACTTTTCAGTTCGATGAGATCTTCTCCTTTTCTCCTTACCTCACTTAGCCCCACGATGTCCCACTTGATCCTTTGTAGTTCCTCTTCCAATTCAAGAAGCCTTGAATCAGAAGATAGGGAGCGTCCGTTGTACGTAGCCAAGGTCAGCATCAGATGGCAGCCTAGTCCGGTCCTCCGGGGATTCTTAGCACCCTCTGCCTTCATGTCGCACTGGCCGCTGCCTTGGCCAGGTACATTCCAGCTGCCGGAGACTGAGGGCCAAGATTTAAGTTGTGGAATCATTTTGGAGGGGTTTGGCCATAACTCACCACGCTGGCCAAGCGGGTTGGTGAGTGTGGGATAGAATTTCCTCTAATCCCGATGGTATAGTTATACCGCTATTGGCGGTCCGATATTTGCATATATATATATAGTTATACCGATATTTGCATATATATATATATATATATCATCATCATCATCATCATCATCATTGTCAACCATTATCAATCCACTGCTGGACGAAGGTCTCCCCAAGTTTCCTCCACAACGGTCTGTCTTGTGCCAGTCTCCTCCATGTCACTCCCGCATATTTACGAATTTCATCCACCCATCTCCCATGTGGTCTTTTTCTGGGTCTTTTCCTGTCCCTTGGAATCCAATCTAAAATTTCGGCTGTCCATCTATGGTCTGTCCTTCTGGCAGTATGTCCAGCCCATTGCCATTTCAGGGATTTAACTCTGATCATGATGTCTTCCACTCTCGTCATTTTTCGGATCCACGAGTTCCTCTTCTTATCTCTCCTGGTTATACCAAGCATGCACCTCTCCATGCTTCTTTGAGTTGTCTGCAGCTTTTGTATGTCTCTTTTAGTTAAGGTCCACGTCTCTGCACCATACGTAAGCACTGGAAGGATGCATTGATCAAACACTTTTCTTTTAAGACATAATGGCATATTGCTCTTGAAAATTATGCTGTTTCTTCCAAAAGCTCTCCAGGCAAGTTTTGTACGCCGATTAATTTCTTCATCAATGACCCTCACTTGATATCTGCTGTCCAAGATAAACATACGTATCTGTTATCTCCAGTTTTTCTCCATCAATCGATAAATCTTCATTTCTTGTAAAAGCATTGAACATCACTTTTGTCTTCTGAAAGTTCATTTTTAATCCCACTTCTTTACTCTTGTCAGCAAGTTCCTGGATCATACTCTGCAGCTCTGATGGGGTAGTTGCAAAAATGACTACGTCATCAGCAAAACGAAGGTGGGTTAGATAATCTCCATTAATCTTTATCCCTTTGTTTTCCCAGTTCAGTGATTGAAAGACATTTTCCAATGTGGCATTAAAGAGCTTCGGAGATATGGTGTCACCTTGTCTCACTCCCTTTCCAATTTTTATGTGTGTTGTATTTTCAAACAGCCGAATCTTTGCACTTGCATTTTCATAGATGTTATTAATAATATTAATGTATGCATCTTCAATACCGCAGGATTTCAGAGCCGTGGTAACTGCTGATGGTTTCACCGAATCAAAGGCTTTTTCATAATCGATGAAAGCCATGCACAATGGAAGTTCATATTCCCTCGCTCTTTCAATCAGTTCTCTCAGTACGTGGATATGATCTATTGTGCTGTAGCCACTCCTGAATCCAGCTTGTTCTCTCGGTTGAGCCATGTCCAGTGTTACCTTCAAGCGGTGTGAAAGAACTTTAGTGAAGATTTTATAAACCACTGATAGGAGGCTGATAGGTATGTAGTTCCTGAGATCCTCAATGTCACCTTTTTTATGTAGCAGGATCATTGTAGCATTGTTCCAATCCTCAGGAATCTTCCCTTCATTAAGGCATCGAGTGAAAATTTGGGCGAGTACTGTTTCAATTTCTCCACTTGCTTCTTGTATGATGTCTATAGTAATTCCATCTTCTCCTGGAGCTTTCCCTCGCTTCATGTTCTTGATTGCATGAGCAACTTCTGCTGGGAGGACTGGAAGAACTCTGGTACCTTTCATGATGTCTGGAGTACATGTATCATCCCTTTCATATAATTTGGAGTAGAAATCTTTCACTCTTGTCAAAATTTCGCCTCTATTTCTTGTTATAGAACCATCTTCTTTTCTCAGAGCCATAATCTGTTTTCTTCCCTTACTGAGATGTCCCTTTGCTATCTTAAGGCTTTGGTTGTTTTCAATTGCTTTCCTCACGAGCTCACAGTTGAATTTCCTTACGTCTTCAGTGATACTTTTTCGTGTTGTCTTGCATAGCTCTATATATTCCACTCTGGAAGTCACATCTACTTTAGTTGTCCTCATCTCTCTTCTTTTTTGCATCAACATTTTGGTTTTTCCTGATAATTTGTTCACATGCAACTTGTTCTTAGACCCAGCTAATTTTGTTGCTGTTTCCATTAGAACTTTGGTTACTTTTCTGTTAACTTCCGAAATATCCACTTCTTCCGATGTTAGGCCTTCTAAAGCAGAGAATCTGTTCTTCAGTTCCAACTTGAAAGTATTATGGTGTTTTTTAAGGTTGGTTATGTCAATACATTTTGTTTGTCTTATGAGCTTGCCACGTTCCAGTTTAGTGTTGAGGTGCATCTTACATCTCACCAATCTATGGTCACTACCTGTGTTGAACTTGTTCAGCACACTGCAGTCTTCGATGACGAATTTTTGTTACACATAATAAAATCAATTTCACTTGTCGTCCCAATTGGATGTCTCCATGTCCATTTCCTGTGTGGCTTTTTCTTGAAAAAGGAGTTCAAGATGAAAAATCCTTCTGCCTCTGCAAACTCAACGAGAGTATTTCCACGCTGGTTTCTGTTGCCGTGACCGAATTTACCAACTGAAGTTTCATTCTGTTGCCGTTGCCCTATTTTTGCATTGAAATCTCCCATAATTATCTTCAAGTGCTGCTTACCTTTATTATTTAGATGACGAATTTCCTCATAAAATTCTTCAATTTCTTCTTCAGGATGACTTGTGGTGGGTGCATAAGTTTGAATAATCTGAGCCTGGTATCTTCTCGATAGTTGGATAACGAGTCGTGCAGCTCTGTCAGAGGAACTTTCAACTTCTACCACTTTATCCTTCAGTTTCTTGTTTATTATAAATCCAACACCACTAGTTCTGCCAGTATCTGTCCCACGATAATAGAAGAGATGTCCACTTTTCAGTTCAATGAGATCTTCTCCTTTTCTCCTTACCTCACTTAGCCCGACGATGTCCCACTTGATCCTTTGTAGTTCCTCTTCCAATTCAAGAAGCCTTGAATCAGAAGATAGGGAGCGTCCGTTTTAGGTAGCCAAGGTCAGCATCAAATGGCAGCCTAGTCCGGTCCTCCGGGGATTCTTAGCACCCTCTGCCTTCATGTCGCACTGGCCGCTGCCTTGGCCAGGTACATTCCAGCTGCCGGAGACTGAGGGCCAAGATTTAAGTTGTAGAGTCATTTTGGAGGTGTTTGGCCATAACTCACCACGCTGGCCAAGCGGGTTGGTGAGTGTGGGATAGCATTTCCTCTGATCCCGATGGTATAGTTATACCGCTATTGGCGGTCGTCAGAGCCCCTTTAGTGGGAACAGGATGCACCACGAGAAGGCGGGGTTGACATTTGTCAAGGAGAGGCTGTGATGTTACGCATCACCTGACCTTACATCCCATATATATATATATATATATATATACTTAAGAGCAAAACTGAAGACTAAGGAAAAACTTTAGAATTTAAAACGAAGGTTGCAAAATAACCTGAAGATCAAAACGCGCAACGCAGCAGTTTTGAAAATTCAGAATTCACATTCTATAAAGAAGATACCTAAGCAAAAAAATACATATAACATTTTGACTCACACCTAGTACAACATAGAAAAGGTTATGTAACTACCTGTGTGAGTAAAAGGAGAAAAGATAAAAAAATAAAATAAAACTACTGAATGTAGAAGGTGTCGAGAATACTGAGCCTTGGCTTTATCAAGGACCAGCAAAAACTCTGCATTTTCTCACTTCCACAAAGACCTAGTTGGAAATGGGTTTCTGCAAGGCCATAGATGCAAGTAACATTCCCACCTAAAATAGTTTAAAATATATATATATGTCATGTCCTCCGTAGAGTTGCATGACCAAGCACTAGTTAACAATTTCGCTTGCATCCATTAACCTTCCTGGCCCGACCCATGCTCTTCATCTGTTACTATTAAACAGAGAGAAGAAGATTAAAGAGAACTCAAGCTGTGAGAGTGACATAATAATTAGAAATGATTTTCAGCCATAACGAAATGCCAAGTTCGTTTGAGAGAGAATTTAAACCTGAAAATCAATGCAAAAGAAATCCAAATTTTTTACATTGCAATTAAAAAAGGAAATATTAATTTTTAACGAACAGATTTTTGAAAGAAAACTTGAGTCTAAAACCCCCTACTCTACAACTTATGACAGCACGAAAACGAGAATAAGTTAAAGATAATAATTAACTAAAGAAAACTTTGTGAAAGTTATATACCTTAAACAGTTAGTTGCAATATGTACAAAGTATTTCGGCAGTGCTTTAAGTGCATAATTAATTAGTTATTAAGAACTTAACTACTTTGAAAAAACAGCGCATAGAAAAGGAACAAGCTTAGCCATCTTCTGTTCCTAGGTACCCCAAAAGACGCTCAAAGTTACAAAGAAAAGAAAGAGTTAAAACCCGCAAAAATGTTAACAGACAAACCAATGCCTAAAAGCTGAAAAGCTAAAAAACAACAGAGAAAGAGTACATGAAGTACAAACATTGAACTTATAAAACCTAGAACCCAAAAACAAGGAAGAGAGCTTACCTCTTGTGTGACAAAAACTTTTCTCCTCACAAGAGAAGAACATGGCTGACCTCTTCCGCCACTCCCTAGTTGCTGGGGGCAGTGAGGGTGGGGCTGATGGCCTCCTCAAACAGCAAGAAACCAACGCGCGGATATTTTAACCAGAGAAAAAAATATATATAAACTTAAGACTGTGGATCTGTATGATCAGAAAGAGCAGAATTAACTCTCCAGACCTGTGAAGTTCAGGTTCATAGCTAGTGGAGTAAGGAGTCATAAAAAGAAAATAGATCTTGCTTTTGAAGATGTCTTAAAGAAGGTTTTGAAACACATTAGAAACTGTTCTAACTTGATGTACAGAGATTTTTGGATAATTAATAATAATGCAGAAGTAATTTCTACTATACTCAAAGTTTGTCCCCTAGATATTAATAGTTATGATTTTGAAAACCTATATACTAATCTGCCTCTATCAGATATAATCACTACCTTTAAAGAGCTGTATGCAGAATTTAAACTTAACCAATTTGTTAATGTAGGAACTTGGAACTCTTATCTCAATTGCTGCATAGAAAATAACCATATCTTATATAATAATACTCTCTATAAGCAAGTGAACGGTATTCCCATGGGAACATCAACGTCCACGAATATCGCTAATCTATTCCTGTTCTTTAAGGAATATAAATTCATTAAAAATCACCCCACCTGCTCAGATAACTACCTTTACACTTTTAGATATATTGATGATCTGCTGTGTATCAATAATTCAGAAGTTATAGAGAGTGATTTTGATAATATCTATCCTAGCTCTCTTAACTTATGTAAAACCAACCACAGTAATCAGGAACTTGAGTTCCTAGACTTAAGCATTAAGCTCAACAGAGGTAACCCATCTATTAGCCTCTTTGATAAAAGAGTTAATTTTCCTTTCAAAGTAATTAAATATCTACACTGGAATAATAACATTTCAACCAAAGTAATTGAGAATGTACTAATTTCTCAGGTCCTAAGAATTTCAAGAATTTGCAGCAACAATTTGGACTTCAATTACCACATTAATATACTATTAGAAAGTTTTCTAGAGAACGAAATTCCTTCTTCTTTCATCAAAAGAACTTTAAGAAAAATTATTCTGAATAATAGAGTAAGGTTGGCAGATCTGCTTTAATTTTCTACACAGTTAATAATATGATTCTGACCAATCAAAGCCGTAAGGAAGTTGGCTAGAGGATGCCTATTAACTACCTAAAGGAACCTTAGTGCTATGGATATGACGGTCCTATTAAAACAAAAAATTAAATAATATAAACAAAATCACAAAAAAAGCTTAAAAATCTGTTTATAAAAGAAAATAAAAACAAATAAAAAAGAAAACTAGTTATTCATCACTAGGATAGCTATACTAAAAATAGTAAAACCAACATTAAAATTAATAAGATTCTGATTAATCTATAGAAGCTCACTAAGGTGATTTAATACATGCAAAGATTATTAAATACACTGCTCGTGTATTTTATAATATTTCTCATGTATTCTGGAGAGTTAATTCTGCTCTTTCTGATCATACAGATCCACAGTCTTAAGTTTATATATATTTTTTTCTCTGGTTAAAATATCCGCGCGTTGGTTTCTTGCTGTTTGAGGAGGCCATCAGCCCCACCCTCACTGCCCCCCAGCAACTAGGGAGTGGCGGAAGAGGTCAGCCATGTTCTTCTCTTGTGAGGAGAAAAGTTTTTGTCACACAAGAGGTAAGCTCTCTTCCTTGTTTTTGGGTTCTAGGTTTTATAAGTTCAATGTTTGTACTTCATGTACTCTTTCTCTGTTGTTTTTTAGCTTTTCAGCTTTTAGGCATTGGTTTGTCTGTTAACATTTTTGCGGGTTTTAACTCTTTCTTTTCTTTGTAACTTTGAGCGTCTTTTGGGGTACCTAGGAACAGAAGATGGCTAAGCTTGTTCCTTTTCTATGCGCTGTTTTTTCAAAGTAGTTAAGTTCTTAATAACTAATTAATTATGCACTTAAAGCACTGCCGAAATACTTTGTACATATTGCAACTAACTGTTTAAGGTATATAACTTTCACAAAGTTTTCTTTAGTTAATTATTATCTTTAACTTATTCTCGTTTTCGTGCTGTCATAAGTTGTAGAGTAGGGGGTTTTAGACTCAAGTTTTCTTTCAAAAATCTGTTCGTTAAAAATTAATATTTCCTTTTTTAATTGCAATGTAAAAAATTTGGATTTCTTTTGCATTGATTTTCAGGTTTAAATTCTCTCTCAAACGAACTTGGCATTTCGTTATGGCTGAAAATCATTTCTAATTATTATGTCACTCTCACAGCTTGAGTTCTCTTTAATCTTCTTCTCTCTGTTTAATAGTAACAGATGAAGAGCATGGGTCGGGCCAGGAAGGTTAATGGATGCAAGCGAAATTGTTAACTAGTGCTTGGTCATGCAACTCTACGGAGGACATGACATATATATATATTTTAAACTATTTTAGGTGGGAATGTTACTTGCATCTATGGCCTTGCAGAAACCCATTTCCAACTAGGTCTTTGTGGAAGTGAGAAAATGCAGAGTTTTTGCTGGTCCTTGATAAAGCCAAGGCTCAGTATTCTCGACACCTTCTACATTCAGTAGTTTTATTTTTATTTTTTTATCTTTTCTCCTTTTACTCACACAGGTAGTTACATAACCTTTTCTATGTTGTACTAGGTGTGAGTCAAAATGTTATATGTATTTTTTTGCTTAGGTATCTTCTTTATAGAATATATATATATATATTTGCATAGGGATGTAAGGTCAGGTGATGCGTAACATCACAGCCTCTCCTTGACAAATGTCAACCCCGCCTTCTCGTGGTGCATCCTGTTCCCACTAAAGGGGCTCTGACGACCGCAAATAGCGGTATAACTATACCATCGGGATCAGAGGAAATGCTATCCCACACTCACCAACCCGCTTGGCCAGCGTGGTGAGTTATGGCCAAACCCCTCCAAAATGACTCTACAACTTAAATCTTGGCCCTCAGTCTCCGGCAGCTGGAATGTACCTGGCCAAGGCAGCGGCCAGTGCGACATGAAGGCAGAGGGTGCTAAGAATCCCCGGAGGACCGGACTAGGCTGCCATTTGATGCTGACCTTGGCTACCTACAACGGACGCTCCCTATCTTCTGATTCAAGGCTTCTTGAATTGGAAGAGGAACTACAAAGGATCAAGTGGGACATCGTCGGGCTGAGTGAGGTAAGGAGAAAAGGAGAAGATCTCATTGAACTGAAAAGTGGACATCTCTTCTATTATCGTGGGACAGATACTGGCAGAACTAGTGGTGTTGGATTTATAATAAACAAGAAACTGAAGGATAAAGTGGTAGAAGTTGAAAGTTCCTCTGACAGAGCTGCACGACTCGTTATCCAACTATCGAGAAGATACCAGGCTCAGATTATTCAAACTTATGCACCCACCACAAGTCATCCTGAAGAAGAAATTAAAGAATTTTATGAGGAAATTCGTCATCTAAATAATAAAGGTAAGCAGCACTTGAAGATAATTATGGGAGATTTCAATGCAAAAATAGGGCACCGGCAACAGAATGAAACTTCAGTAGGTAAATTCGGTCACGGCAACAGAAACCAGCGTGGAAATACTCTCGTTGAGTTTGCAGAGGCAGAAGGATTTTTCATCTTGAATTCCTTTTTCAAGAAAAAGCCACACAGGAAATGGACATGGAGACATCCAATTGGGACGACAAGTGAAATTGATTTTATTATGTGTAACAAAAAATTCGTCATCGAAGACTGCAGTGTGCTAAACAAGTTCAACACAGGTGTAGTGACCATAGATTGGTGAGATGTAAGATGCACCTCAACACTAAACTGGAACGTGGCAAGCTCATAAGACAAACAAAATGTATTGACATAACCAACCTTAAAAAACACCATAATACTTTCAAGTTGGAACTGAAGAACAGATTCTCTGCTTTAGAAGGCCTAACATCGGAAGAAGTGGATATTTCTGAAGTTAACAGAAAAGTAACCAAAGCTCTTATGGAAACAGCAACAAAATTAGCTGGGTCTAAGAACAAGTTGCATGTGAACAAATTATCAGGAAAAACGAAAATGTTGATGCAAAAAAGAAGAGAGATGAGGACAACTAAAGAAGATTAGACTTCCAAAGTGGAATATATAGAGCTATGCAAGACAGCACGAAAAAGTATCACTGAAGACGTAAGGAAATTCAACTGTGAACTGGTAAGGAAAGCAATTGAAAACAACCAAAGCCTAAAGATAGCAAAGGGACATCTCAGTAAGGGAAGAAAACACATTATGGCTCTGAGAAAAGAAGATGGTTCTATAACAAGAAATAGAGGCGAAATTTTGACAAGAGTGAAAGATTTCTACTCCAAACTATATGAAAGGGATGATACATGTACTCCAGACATCATGAAAGGTACCAGAGTTCTTCCAGTCCTCCCAGCAGAAGTTGCTCATGCAATCAAGAACATGAAGTGGGGGAAAGCTCCAGGAGAAGATGGAATTACTGTAGACATCATACAAGAAGCAAGTGGAGAAATTGAAACAGTACTCGCCCAAATTTTCACTCGATGCCTTAATGAAGGGAAGATTCCTGAGGATTGGAACAATGCTACGATGATCCTGCTACATAAAAAAGGTGACATTGAGGATCTCGGGAACTACAGACCTATCAGCCTCCTATCAGTGGTTTATAAAATCTTCACTAAAGTTCTTTCACACCGCTTGAAGGTGACACTGGACATGGCTCAACCGAGAGAACAAGCTGGATTCAGGAGTGGCTACAGCACAATAGATCATATCCATGTACTGAGAGAACTAATTGAAAGAGCGAGGGAATATGAACTTCCATTGTGCATGGCTTTTATCGATTATGAAAAAGCCTTTGATTCGGTGAAACCATCAGCAGCTGCCACGGCTCTGAAATCCTGCGGTATTGAAGATGCATACATTAATATTATTAATAACATCTATGAAAATGCAAGTGCAAAGATTCGGCTGTTTGAAAATACAACACACATAAAAATTGGAAAGGGAGTGAGACAAGGTGACACCATATCTCCGAAGCTCTTTAATGCCACATTGGAAAATGTCTTTCAATCACTGAACTGGGAAAACAAAGGGATAAAGATTAATGGAGATTATCTAACCCACCTTCGTTTTGCTGATGACATAGTCATTTTTGCAACTACCCCATCAGAGCTACAGAGTATGATCCAGGAACTTGCTGACAAGAATAAAGAAGTGGGATTAAAAATGAACTTTCAGAAAACAAAAGTGATGTACAATGCTTTTACAAGAAATGAAGATTTATCAATTGATGGAGAAAAGCTGGAGATAACAGACACGTACGTTTATCTTGGACAGCAGATATCAAGTGAGGGTCACATTGGTGAAGAAATTAATCGGCGTACAAAACTTGCCTGGAGAGCTTTTGGAAGAAACAGCATAATTTTCAAGAGCAATATGCCATTATGTCTTAAAAGAAAAGTGTTTGATCAATGCATCCTTCCAGTGCTTACGTATGGTGCAGAGACGTGGACCTTAGCTAAATGAGACATACAAAGGCTGCAGACAACTCAAAAAAGCCTGGAGAGGTGCATGCTTGGTGTAACCAGGAGTGATAAGAAGAGGAACACGTGGATCCGAAAAATGACAAGAGTGGAAGACATCATGATCAGAGTTAAATCCCTGAAATGGCAATGGGCTGGACATACTGCCAGAAGGACAGACCATCGATGGACAGCCGAAATTTTAGAAATTTTAGATTGGATTCCAAGGGACAGGAAAAGACCCAGAAGAAGACCACGTGGGAGATGGGTGGATGAAATTCGAAAGTATGCGGGAGTGACATGGAGGAGACTGGCACAAGACAGACCGTTGTGGAGGAAACTTGGGGAGACCTTCGTCCAGCAGTGGATTGATAATGGTTGATGATGATGATATATATATATACACTATACAAAAAAGTATCACTGAAGACGAAAGGAAATTCAACTGTGAACTAGTGAGAAAAGCAATTGAAAACAACCAAAGCCTAACGATAGCAAAGGGACATCTCAGTAAGGGAAGAAAACAGATTATGGCACTGAGAAAAGAAGATGGTTCTGTAACAAGAAATAGAGGCGAAATTTTGACAAGAGTGAAAGATTTCTACTCCAAATTATATGAAAGGGATGATACATGTACTCTAGACATCATGAAAGGTACCAGTACCAGAGTTCTTCCAGTCCTCCCAGCAGAAGTTGCACATGCAATCAAGAACATGAAGCAGGGAAAAGCTCCAGGAGAAGATGGAATTACTGTAGACATCATACAAGAAGCAAGTGGAGAAATCGAAACAGTACTCGCCCAAATTTTCACTCAATGCCTTAATGAAGGGAAGATTCATGAGGATTGGAACAACGCTACAATGATCCTGCTACATAAAAAAGGTGACATTGAGGATCTCAGGAACTACAGACCTATCAGCCTCCTATTAGTGGTTTATCAGGGTTCCCACTCAAAAGTAGAAAAAAATTCCCTGACTTTTCCAGGTTTTCCAGGTGGTTCTGAGAGTTTTTCCAGAGCGGCAAATCAAATAACATTGCGACAAATTGTTGCATTTCCTTACATTCTTGCGTTCCTTATGAAAGCATACATTTGTTAATTCTTTAAATAACTGTTCTTTATACAATTACCTGCTTTTTATGAATAACAATTAAATGCATGAGGCATATTATTTTTGGTATTATAATTCCATGATCTTTTCTGAACCTAAGTGGTATACTGCCCATGTACAATTTGTTAATACATTCCCGTAGAAACAGTTCATATGTAAGAAAAAATCTGTATGTTGAATAGTTTGTTTTCCTTTCTTCTATAGCACAGTGTAGATAAGCTTAATGACCGAATGGGCTCCTGCTCAGAGAAATGTCGAAAGAGAATCAACCAACAAAGGGCTTTGATCCATTGTTTAAGTGGTTCTCTTGTGATGTGTTTCTCCAAGCAAGAGTGTATAAGGCCACTGTGCCTAATTGTTCCATGTTACAAAATATGAAGCAAACTATCTGCAGAAATCGAATAAAACCGTAATGTCTACAGGCAATTTTTTAAATTCAGTTTTGATAATTTTTAGAGAACTAAGGAATAATGTAATGTATTGAAAGCAAGATTTATCAAATTCTAGACAGGCTGTAATTGCAAATAATTGCTTACCTGAAATTAATACTGATAATGTTATGTTCATCTCACACATGAGGGAGAATTAAAAAGACGCCACATAATGAACGTCCCGATTATACAGTCCATAAAGATAAACAGAAAATATGGAATATAAAGGATAAATAACTTTCATTTTCCCTAATTACTTTATAGTTACAAAAATTAGTGTATTTAACATAAATTTTACATAATATTTAACAAAATCATGTCTTATTTTTTTGTTTCAGGTTTAACGACCACCATAAGCAACTTGTTGGGCTATATCAGTCCATCCCTAATTTAGGACCTTTGGCTTCACGAAGAAGGAGAGCCAGTGCCGTAAGATAAACACACCACCCATACCTAATCTGGGACTTGAATCCAGGCTCACTTGGACGAATAGTCAGAAACCAGAGCTTAGACCACTGGACCACCGAGGTGGCAAACCATGTATTTACATGTTTTAAAGAATATTTGAACTAAGACTTAATTTAAATTCTACATATAATGAAATATTTCAATCGATTAGGTGAAATTATGTAACTGATTTATCTGTATTTTAAGTGCACACAAGTATATAAATAATATTTTAAACGGCTCACAACATTTAGAGTTCCAGTTAGGTTTAAAAATGCAAGCTGGGAGAATGAGACTGAAGAGAATAAATTGCTGTTAAATGATACAATGCTGAAGCTTTAAATCCTTTAAGTGCTTATTTTACATGAGTATCAAAGAACACGGAAACTTTTGCTGAAATTGAAGTCTAATGGGAATGATAAAATGGAGAGTGTCTGACAGAGTCTCTTAACATTTTGTTAGAGCGGTTATATCAAATCGATCTAACAATTTGTATTTTCTATTGGAATTCACTTAGAATCTTTAAAGACAAAGCAAACTAAAACAGCTATTAAAAAATAAAAAAAAAAAGAAGAGAGAGAGAACGGAAATCATGACAGCATTTCTGCGTCTGAGGAAAAACGTGTGCCAGTACCATCCCAACAATTCTAGCAATCAGAGAAAATACTGCTGACATTTAAAAATCAAAATTGTAATTATTTTAGCTAAAGTTAGTTCTTGCACTTGGCAATGAGAACATCGAATCTATGCTATTTCAGAGGTGCCAACCTCTAGCAGAACATATCAGTAATCAATAGGGGAATTTTCAGTAATGTTTCAATAATGTAACACAAACTTTCAGTAATGTAACACACCATTTTTTTTTTAAAGTTAAGGACAATATTATAGTATTACTGTGTAACCTGTAATACTTGTATGAGGTGCCTATCGGTAATCACCATACGTCGTTAACGTGTGGAATGGGTATTTCATGAGAAATTAATGCATGAAATATGTAATAACTTTGCATGTTTACACTATCCTCACAAAAAAATATGAAATTAAATTATCAATATTGTACTTACCTCATGTCATTGCTGACATAAAAACTCCCTTGTTGCTTGTTTTGCAGTGGTATATTCTTTTTCAGAAAACTTTTTATAACACAGCTCACCTGAGGAAAATGCTTTACTTTTCTGTACAAGAAGGGCACTTAATGTTTTGGTGCTCATTGTTGGGCAAAAGTACGTGAGGTATTTCCTTACTATACTAAATATTCTATACGTAGAGGAATTGCTGTGAGGGATAGTCAATATTACCAACATTAGTTTAGGCAATGTGGAATACTTGGGAAGGCCAGATGAATCCTTTGTCTTAGATATTTCATTCCATGCCACATATGCTCAAGGATATCCAGCTTCATCAATATCAGTCTGGGAACATAGCATGAAAGAAGCGACCAGCATGATCACAGCTTGCTATAGGTAGGTTATGCTCCACAACGATTGTAGTAAACAGCAATTCAGCGTTTATCACGCTATTTTCATTCTTTTTTGCAAAAAAATTATCCAAAGGCTTTGATCGAGTCTTTAATTTTACACAATCCTGGTATTTGTTTTGACTGGATATGCCTTCGGCAATCATCTCGTCCTACATGGGCTACTGATTACTCTCATATTAGAAGGCACGCAAGGAAACCTTTATTTCAGCATTTGTAACATTTTCCATTTCCTTGCTCAAGATTTGGGAGAAAGATTTGGATGTTCCTGGAGAAACCTCTTTGCATATTTATTTGTTTCAGAAACGATAATTCCAAGGATGAAATTGGTAAAAAACAAGTAAAAATATGCAATAGGTGCCACATCAGTTGCTGGAGCATGTTTGGGCCCCTGCATTTCATGTTAATAAAAAAAAGATGCTGAGGTTGTTCATCACTTCTCTCTATTAACATCCTCCCATTCACTTTCAGAACTTTCATGATCTGAAGATTCACTGTGAAGATCTTCACCTTCTGAAGAAGATATGGTGTGCGTGGCACGGTGGCTAGTTTTTTGGCTTGATGTTGCTAGGCCAATATCACTCTCAGATGATTCAAAATCCTCACCATCACTTGGCAAACTTTCACTCTCACTACAAGCCACTTCAAATAACCTTAGAAAACAATTTCACGCAGTGGGAAAAAGCACGTCTCCTAGTCTGAGGAACAAGCTGTCAATAAAATCATCCTGTGCTAACACGAGTTTGGAAAAAGATGGGGATTCGTAATTCACGGAGTTTTGCGATTGTGTCTGTTTGTTTGGGAAAAAGAAATGAATAATGTGAAGAGCTTCTAGTAATAAAACACTGCACTTCGTTCTCCCGCGCGGCGAAAGTCCGCAAGAAATATAATCAGTCATCACGGGACCACGCGTTGCGACGAGTTGATCGTTATTGCACTTCGAACGGGGCTCGAAAAAGTGATTTCCGACAGTACGACGTCTTATAATTCACCAACAATGCAAAGCAAACAGCACTGCCTCAACTGCAGCAGGAAAAGTTTTGGCTAAAGTAACCTTTCTCCTGTCACACGGAAAAGTGCGTGGGGAACCGATACGATAGCAAGCGCAAACTCTTTTACGATGACACTTACGGCATATTACCTGTAATTTTAGTCGTATTATCCGCAGACCACGAAATTCATAATAATAATAATAATAAAAAAATCCTTCGTATAATCCGCAGACTGTGATGAAATTCATAATAATAATAATAATAAAAAAATCCTTCGTATAATCCGCAGACTGTGATGAAATTCATAATAATAATAATAATAATAAAAAAATCCTTCGTATAATCCGCAGACTGTGATATTCAGGAAATAAAAATCGCCGTATAATCGGCACATCATAGATGTTGAACCAGAAGCGGAATTTCCGACAGAAAAGTCCGTTACATAAATAAATAAATGCATCGCTCTTTCCACGTTCCAGAAACACATAGCAACCGAAAAATTGTTTTCAGCCGCCGCCGGGGAATTGAATCCACGGATCTCTCCATATATAGCCTAGCGCGTTAGCTTTACACCATGGTGGCCAACAATCCACGGTGCTATGTGTATTTTTAAGTCAGCTTCTGACATCATAAATCCGTAAGATGGGCTCAGCTACTGAGAGGTCTCCATCTGGTGGGTATTAATGGCACTGGCTATATATATTATAGCAGTTATTTCAAAATATACTTTATTGGCAAAAACATAGGGAATACAGGCGTACCACATATGGCAAAATAAACAACAAAACAATGAGCGATACTGATGAAATATTACAGGTGAATGTGATTAAATCCAAAGGGCGAGATCCAAAGTGAAAATCCTCCAAATACGTGACGTCAGAAAATAAATAAATACATCGCTCTTTCCACGTTCCAGAAACACATAATGGGTCCGAAGAAGTAAGAGAGAGAAAAAAAAAAACGATTTTATTAAATGAAGAAATTCATTTTTAAAGGTAACTGTTTTATATTTTTTCATCTCCGGACAGATAAAGGGTGTGGCATCCATAGATCACGCCGATGCAGCTCCAGAGTATTGCATTACACCTTGCCAATGACGAAAGGTTGATACAGAACAAGTCGTAGAAATACCGTATGTACTCGCGTATAAGTCGAAAGTTTTTGGAGGAATTCCTGCTTTCAGAGTTGAGAGATCGTCTTATACGTGGGCCAATAAAAAAAACGCGTGAATTCTCCCGCGGAATAAACCGACGGATTTGTTTACGTTTTAGATCGCGACACAGAGGCTTTCCGTATGTTGCTGCACGATTGTGTTCTGACCTCAAAACTATCGCGCAGTGACACGATCATATCCTCAATTCTGTCCACCACTTCAAGTTTAAATTCGGCAGTGTAACTGAAACGTTTCCTTTTCAGAGACATCATGATTAGCAATGAAGGAAAACAGCAGCAACGACGTTCGCCAAAACAACGAAAGCAAACTAGACACAAGGTCGCGCACATGAAATCCGAAAGGAGAAACGCATAGGTTCGTGCAGCAAGTGCTGTGCGTACTTCTTTGGCTTTTTGCCAAAAACAGAGCCAGCACGACAGTCAGAGCTCTCCTCAACGATATCAAAATGACCCCTGTCATCCCTCCCCACAACTTTCCCGATCTTTCGTTACGACATTCCTTCCCCTCCTCCCCGCTCCGTACAAACTCCTGAACTGAGGAAAATTCTTCCGAGGGAGTTCCTTTTCCAATTATTACACCCTTCCCTGCACAATCACGCTGCAGATTTTTTAAAAATCGGAAGGTTGTAATTTTTTTTTTTTAAATCGGCGTATTAACCGCATCGGTGTATAATCCGCAAAACCTATAATTTTAACTTTTTTAACAGATAATCCGCGGATTATACGAAGAAAATTACGGTACCAATATTCCGATAATATCGCTGTTTGACGATATGATTCATGGACATTCCATTTTTTTTTTTTTTTTTATTGGAGGTTTAACGACCACCGTGAGCAACTCAATGGGCTATAAGCAGTCGCCCGTCCCTAATTTAGGGTCACTGGTTCCTGGTAAGGGAGAGAGCCAGTGCCTTAAGACAAACACAACATCCATGCCTCAACGGGATTCGAACCCGGACCCCTTACGGACGAATGATCAGAGGCCATCGCTTAGACCACTGCGGGACATTCCATTTCAAAACGATATGATTGATAAATATGATCATTGAGACACCGAAATCTGCAGTCTGATTCGGAAAATATGCGGATCAAAATCGAAGGCCGACAAATCGGCAGCGTCGCACTAAAAGGGTTTAACGAAAAAGGATACAAAATTGAGATTCTCCAAAACACACTGAAATCCGTAATTCTTCCAACCTGCCCCTAATTCCGTAATCTGACAGTCGAAACCGTAATAATTACGGACAATTCGTAATAGTTGGCACCTCTGCTATTTGCTTCTAAATAACGCAGCATAGGATATTTAGACATTGTGCTGTTAAATTTCATAACCAATAAGCTGGCACACAGAGATCCTAATGCCATAACGGCAAAAAAATAAAAAAATAATTAAACCCTGGATAAAGAAAAAATAATGGAAGCAACAAGTGGAGAAAACTAACAGTTAATACGGAATACCATTTTTCCTGAGAGGCTACAATTCATACAAGTACTTCCAAAATCCGGAAGTCTTAAAATTGATTGGCTACGTTTGTGACACAAACATTAGTACTGAACTTTTCTAGCAGGTCACAGTTCATTTCCACGCTACGTCAAATTACTTGTACCGGAAACAATTAGAGGAAGTTTTGTGTGCATGTGTGCTCATAAAATCCTCCTAACACTTTTTTTTTCAACATAATTTTTCATTCTGTGGCGAGTGGCATGTTTATACTTAACAATATCTTTACGAAGGGCAATACATTTTTGTGCGATGTTGATCAGGCAAAGTGCGAGAAAGGTCTGGAGCCCCCACTCAGGTCATTTGCAGTAACTCCCCACAAATAACGTCATCCAAAACGGAGACAGAAGCTTTAGCGCCTGCACTGACAAACCTGAAACCAATAGAGCACGCACGGCAAAGATTTAAATCAGTAGTAACTAGGTAGATTTTTTACATTTTTTTCGGCAATGTGAGGGTAAAGATGTGAAATGAAAAATTTATGCAACTCTTGTGAGGTGCAGCAACGCAAGAAAAAGAATTTACGATTACAAGAAAATTTCTACCCCGTCTAACTTTTGTTCTCGCAAATTTTTTTCCCTATGTATAAGCTGAAACCTTAGGAAAAATTACGAGAGAATGATGAATTTTATATTTCTTATTCTAAATAACGGAGATATTTGCGTTTTTACGGAAAACGGTTCCACTATGCACAAAAATTCAAAAAATAATATCTTCTAATCTATCAGAAACAAAAAAAGTTGAAACTTTTAGGGGTTTTTTTATAACTTGGAGGCAGCTACCCGTAAGAATCGGAGATGTGTTGGTGGAAAATTATTTCAATACCAGACGATTTTGCGTGGAATGACCCAGATGTGAAAATCTATGGTTCCGGGCGTCGGACTACCCTATTTTTCGCAACCAGCCAGCTCTTGCAGTAATCGGAATATCGCCAAAATAGCTATAAATTAATTTCTTCATGCATTATGAAATAGAAATAAGACAGAATCAAGAAAAATCTCTTTCCGGCCGTAAAACAACGAATCTAGAAAACGGCCATGAAATCTGGGAAATTTGGTAGGTATGCAATAGTACCGGCTTCATTGCATGGTATTTTTCATACAAAATACTCGTAAGTACTATGAAAAAATTAATCTTTCCCCCTCTTTGAAGAATCTTCCTATTTCATATCTTCCCTGTTCAAACATTTGAAGGTACATACTTTTCCAACTATACCAACTCTGCTACAGAATTACGAAAGTGAAGCTTTAGTTCGTAAGTGATACGAACTTTTTTCAAAAAATAAATTGTGCCCTCAATTTGCAACATTCATCCACACTGCTCTTGAAGGGAGAAGGGGGAACGAATTTATTAGGATAACCAACATCCGGCAAAATAAAATGTTTTTGTACGGTTTGATAAAAGACAAGTGAAACATGCAAAAAGAAAGATGGGGGAACTTCTAAAGTTTCCGATGAATTCCGGCGAAATTTAAAATAGAACGTTATTTTCATATATCTTGCCCACTGTAAAAATTTCAGTCGGTTATTTAAAAAATTGAGGAAATAGCTTTTTCATAATTTTTTTCCCAGTCTACACAGAGAACCAGGGCGCCTACTTAGGAACAAGTGACTGCCTCTGCGCGAACGCAGCAGATAAGAGCCTGCGAAGTGGGGGTGTGATTAATGGCTTTCTCTCACGCTTTGACGTGTCCGTTTGTTCGGTTGAAGTTTAGAGCATCTGGAGATGGGGAAACCACGAAGAGACGCACTCCCCAGCACAGCTGCACTTTAATCGGTGGGTGGGTTGCCTCGAAGGATAAAACAACTCGGAATTATTTTAAAACTTAGCAATACAGAAATATATTCTACAAAAGTCTGAAAGAAAATATCTTTTTGGCAAAATAAAAAATTCCCTGACTTTTCAGTTCCCTGATAAGAAATTCCCTGATTTTTACGGAAAAACACGATTTTCCCTGAGTTTTCCCTGATTTTTGGAACAATTTTCAAATTCCCTGAGAATTCCCGGTTTTCCCGGTTTTCCAGGTGGCGTGGGAACCCTGTTTATAAAATCTTCACTAAAGTTCTTTCACACCGTTTGAAGGTAACACTGGACATGGCTCAACCGAGAGAACAAGCTGGATTCAGGAGTGGCTACAGCACAATAGATCATATCCACGTACTGAGAGAACTAATTGAAAGAGCGAGAGAATACGAACTTCCATTGTGCATGGCTTTTATCGATTATGAAAAAGCCTTTGATTTGGGGAAACCATTAACAGTTACAATGGCTCTGAAATCCTGCGGTATTGAAGATGCATACATTAATATTATTAATAATATCTCTGAAAATGCAAAGATTCGGCTGTTTGAAAATACAACACACATAAAAATTGGAAAGGAAGTGAGACAAGGTAACACCATATCATTGAAGCTCTTTAATGCCACATTGGAAAATGTCTTTCATTCACTGAACTGGGAAAACAAAGGGATAAAGAT
Organism: Macrothele yani; assembly: GCA_039090855.1. Lineage (NCBI taxonomy): Eukaryota > Metazoa > Arthropoda > Arachnida > Araneae > Macrothelidae > Macrothele > Macrothele yani. Next base: position 36,847,700 of record CM077011.1, read on the forward strand.
CAATGGAGATTATCTAACCCACCTTTGTTTTGCTGATGACATAGTCATTTTTGCAAATACCCCATCAGAGCTGCAGAGTATAATCCAGGAACTTGCTGACAAGAGTAAAGAAGTAGGATTAAAAATGAACTTTCAGAAGACAAAAGTGATGTTCAATGCTTTTACAAGAAATGAAGATTTATCGATTGATGGAGAAAAGCTGGAGATAACAAACACATACGTTTATCTTGGACAGCAGATATCAAGTGAGGGTCATATTGATGAGGAAATTAATTGGCGTACAAAACTTGCCTGGAGAGCTTTTGGAAAAAACAGCATGATTTTCAAGAGCAATATGCCATTATGTCTTTAAAGAAAAGTGTTTGATCAATGCATCCTTCTAGTGCTTATGTATGGTGCAGAGACGTGGACCTTAACTAAAAGAGACATACAAAGGCTGCAGACAACTCAAAGAAGCATGAACAGATGCATGCTTGGTGTAACCAGGAGAGATAAGAAGAGGAACTCGTGGATCCAAAAAATGACAAGAGTGGAAGACATCATGATCAGAGTTAAATCCCTGAAATGGCAATTGGCTGGACATACTGCCAGAAGGACAGACCATTGATGGACAGCCAAAATTTTAGATTGGATTCCAAGGGACAGGAAAAGACCCAGAAAAAGGCCACATGGGAGATGAGTGGATGAAATTCGAAAGTATGCGGGAGTGACATGGAGACTGGCACAAGACAGACCGTTGTGGTGGAAACTTGGGGAGACCTTCGTCCAGCAGTGGATTGATAGTGGTTGACAATGATGATGATATACACTATCTACCAACAAGTAATTGGACACCTGTGATAGCAAAGGAAAACGAAGTTTAATCACCTTCAATAGATGGTGGAGCCTCCACGAGCGGCGATCACAGCTGCGACCCTCCTGGGCATACTCTCAAACAGGCGTTGTACAACGGCTAGCGGTATTTTCTTCCACTCGGCTTGGAGAAGACAGGTCAGTTCCTTCACTGATTTCGGACGGTGGGGGCACCCCTTAAGTCGACATTCCAACTCGTCCCAGAGGTGCTCGATAGGGTTAAGGTCCGGGCTCTGCGCAGGCCAGTCTGTTCGATTAACCCCATTGTCACCATACCAAGCCATGGTGGACCTCGCAACATGACAGGTGGCACTGTCATCCTAAAAGTAACATGGGTCCACTCCATAAAACTACCACAACGTAGGAAGCACATGGTCATCCAAAATGGTGCAGTAGGTCTCGGCGTTGAGTCTACCAGGAATTGCGACCAAGGGTCCCGTGCCATACCAGGAGAAACACCCCCATAGCATAATTTCTTCACAGTTTGCACAATACATTCCGGCAAGAGGCGTTCTCCAGGCAGACGCCAAACCCAGACCCTGCCATTCGAACGGTAGAGGGTGAACCTTGATTCATCACTCCAGAGAACCTGTTTCCCCTGTTCAACGGTCCACTGTAGACGTTCTTTGCACCACGTTAGCCGAGCAGCGCTATTGGACTTGGTGATCAAAGGCTTGTGGGCGGCAGCACGTCCATGATAACCGAGCAGATGGCCTTCCTTACGGATGGTATTCATCGAAAGAACACTCCCAGATGCCTGTTGAAACTCCTCGCGGATGTGGCCCATCGATTTGGTGCGGTTCTTCCGAATTTCTCTGGCCAGCACCCGTCGGTCTCTAACTCCCAGTTTTGTGGGTCTGCCATTCCGACAGTCAGGCACATTCCGACAGTCACCTCTCATCTTCCATTTGCCAATCACGTAGGCCACTGTCGATTTTGGGTACTTCAACTCGCTGGATATGTCACGTATGGATCGGCCATTTCTGTGATACCCAAAGATTACACCTTTCTCGAAATCAGAGAGCTCCGAACTGCGTGGCATCTTGCATGCGACTGGTTGCGTTGTTGTTTCGTACACGATATTTAACGGCGGCAGCCATGACGTGCATCAGGACCGCAGATATCGTCGATTGCAGGGGTGTCCAATTACTTGTTGGTAGATAGTGTACATATATATAAAACTCTGCGATTGTGCTACAGCTGAGATCTCAGAAAATAATGGTAATAATAATAACCCTCCAGGTTGTATTAAACCAGGAAAGTCATCAAAAGCCAATATTTTTGAGTGCTGGAGGAAAAGAAATAACTAAAATAGCATTTTTAAAAATGTCGGTCATACACCACAACCCAATCCCCCCCCATAAAGCAAATTGTCAGCACCACCACGCTGCTTTTCCTCATATGTACATAAATACGTTTCTCGGAATTCTGGCTGGTGCAGCAAAGATTAATCAGAGTATGGATGGGGGAAAATATCAGTGTTTTTGAGAAGCGACATTTTTCCAAGTGATAGTCAACGTTAGAAACTGCAATTAGAATTTTTTTCTATGTGAAGTAAATGAATTTCTCTTTGCTGCATTTTTTTAAATATAATCTTAGGTCATGAATTAAGAACTTTTTCACCGTTTTGCTCGATGTTTCATCACCGAAAATCAAGTTCTTTTCCTTGATGTTACAGGAACCAATAAGTCCTCGTATCTCTATGTGACGTGGAGATGTGGGGATGGGTTGACAAGCAAAAATTACACTGGAGTAATATGGAATCAACTTACCTAATGCCGAAAAATGAATTCCATTCTGCTGTTTTTCTTATTTGCAAATTTCTCTATTACCCTTGCATTGAAGTCTTGATGGTTGTCTGCCCCAATAGTCATCGTGCCTTCTGCCCGGAGATTATTAGATCTTGATCATCATCTTGTGTTGCTTCCTGCCCCTGCCATTTTATTTCGTATCATCTACTGTGCCTAGTTTTCTGCTCATCATGTAGCTCCTTGTCTCTGTGATGGTGCTCTCCCATTCTAAAGTCTCAATCGACCCCAGCCTAGTGACTTTCTCCTGTGTGCTTCATCTTGTATTGTATCTGCCTGCGAACTGCATCACACGATTGCTACAGACTGTTTTGTGGCATTACCATGCTCCGTTTCTTCTGTGATGCTTTGTATGCCTTTATAGACTGCCCTCGACACTCGATTCAGCTTTGAAATCTTTGTTGTTTTACTATGTTATGTAATTTTCCTGTTCTTATGTATATTAGTCCTCGAGACACACTAAGCGATGTTGAAACCTTGATGGTTGTCACCAATCTCTTTTCGATGGAAAGCATAGCCAAAGCATTTAACTGATCCTGGATCATCATGTTCCTGAGAAACATCTTAATTTGTTTGAGTGATGAAAAGCACCTCTCAGGCTCTGCACTTGTCATTGGTATCGTTATAATTATCCTGAGTACTGTTGCAGTTTTGCAAAATGTGTCCTCTAAGTTGTTCTTCAAAATCAACTGCAGAAGAGAAATTGCTCCATCAATTTAGCGGAAGTCTTGCCTTTTGTACAAAACAGTCAATTCCGTTCGAAGTCTGTTTCCGTTCACCATTGGGTAGTTTTCAACAGCCGTTTCAAGCTCTTTTTCTGGAAATATTTTTGCATATGCAGGGAAATTTGCGGAATCCAGGAGTTTGGCAGCATCGAGGTGATTGGAAGACTCAAATCAATGGAGAGCTTCTGTGATAATACGATCACAGACTTCTTTAGCATTCGAAATTCTGTGTGATTCGTTGCGTAGTCTCTTATTCTCCTGTTGAATGAAAAAGGCCACTTCCATTTTTGTTGGAACACTTTCTACTTCGCTACGAATTATGTTTATAGCCCTCACAAAAGCACCAATGCAATTTTCCACAGTTGAAGAAATATTTTTCTCATAATATGTGGTAAATACGTCATGATAATTAACACAGCAATCGGACATCGCCGAATTGACTGTAATTACTGTTTCACACGTGAATTTCAAGTTTTCTGATGTGATTTAATTCATGTGTGAAACAGTAATTACAGTCAATTCGGCGATATCCTATTGCTGTGTTAATTATCATGGCAATTTTTCACTTTCACTGTGTCTGTCTAGCTTGTAGTTGGCTGTACAGCAAATTGGCATGTGGCATTATTCTGTGGAAAAAAGTTAGCCAAAAAACAAATTATTTGTCCTCTAAATTGTGATGGAGTCCTCTAGTTTCCTGGACGGTTTTAGAAGAAACAGATTTTTCTAACTCAGCAAAGCATTCCAAAAGTGCATCTTGATTTTCATAAACAGCATTTACAGATCGCAATTTAAAATTCCATCTTGTTGCTGGTCCACAAGGAATTGGTCGCACAACAATGGTTTCCATTGCTGACAGACGCTGGGGGATCGTGCAAAGAAAGCTGGGAATGCTGACAGACTGCAAAGAAACACCGTAGCAGATCGATTTTGTGAGGCAGCTCGCTGTACAATTAAATTCAGCTGGTGAGCATAACAGTGGATGTTGTTTGCAGGAGGGAAATGTTCCTTAATTTTTACTTGAACCCCATTTTGGGCACCACTCATCACGGAAGCTCCATCGTAAGTTTGCGCAATAATTTTATTTTCAGATCCCTTGCAGAAAATCTTTCTTAATTCTGCCAAAATGCACTACAAAAATGAATTTGCATTCTGCCTACTGGGATTGAAAAATCCCCAAAATCTCTCATGCACAGAATCATATTTTTCGTACCTATAAACAAGTGACATTTGTAAATGCTCTAAAATGTCCATTGTCTCATCAGCCATTAATGCTACAAATTTAGCTTCATTCATTTCCTGTTTAATGATTTTGTGACAGACGACTTCCAGCCAACAATTCATTTTGAATTGTTTTCGAAGTGCCTTTAAACACCAAGCTGCTTTGAATGTGTTGGCTTACGACACTATCCAAAGCGCCCACAAGACTCTCGGAATATTCCACAATTATCGGATGTCTCAGTTTCATCGTGACCTCGTAGCACCAACTTGAATGCACCACAAAACTTAATGCAATCTATTATTTTAGACAGAATATAGCGATTTCTTTCCACTACTTCATTGTGCTTTTGTACTGAGTCCTGATATGCCCAATTTAACTGTGTTGCTAGTACAACACAGTTGTACTAGCAACACATTGCTTCCAAACAATAAAGAAGGAAAGCAAAAAAGAGCATTCCTCACTACACAGCCACATATCCACGAATTTCTATCATATATCTTTCTACTGAATTGCCTCTTATATGAACGATCTTTCCCACATTTCGCCATCTGAACGATAATCAAATCTGGTGTTGGTCGACCTAAGGATTTTGATTCAATTTTTCCCTCTTAAGTTCTTGAAGAAAATGGTAGTTTCAACAAAGAATCTACTGAATTAATCGCAGTCTCCATTCATGAAATTAAAAGATTACGAAAACCACAAAATAAAGAACAAAAAATTAGAAGCGCAGATATATTTTAACTGACTGATCAAGCAAACGTTATGAGAGCACAGGAACAAACAAACAATCAGATAAGTTTTCCCTCAATTCTATTGGCCAACTGCCCTGCATCCAGTTCCAATGGGTAAAAGAGGGGGATGGGGGTCTTTGGTTTCAACGCTGTTTGCTGCCAGTGATCTTATATCATGCTGAGAGAAATACAGCATGCTAGAAAGCCTTGTGGCCGGCTTGAGAAGAGGATCCCCAAGAGAGGTGTAGTGTAGGAGGAAGAAATGACATGCTATTGGGGATGTGCTATTTTGTTTGCAGCACAAAAGACTGAATGCGTAGGCGGCGGCAGAACTACGCTGTTATTCCCGTGTGCTAAACCGACGCCACAGACCGAATGGCGAACAGGAGCCTTGATTACGGCCCGTCTAAAAATCAGATTTTGTGCTGGCAGCAAATCATATGCATGCACTTTCAGGCTTTCTGCTACAATAAACAATACGAATCTGAATTCAAAAATTTGTTAGCATGCTACAGCATGTAGTCACCGGCCGCCACTGAAAATTACAATGAAAAGGTGCATTTTATTGTACCATTTCACAAATCCATTGTTGAATGGTACGATAAAATGACTAACTGAATTTGTGACTGTTGATTACTCTACACTGCTGGGACACTGGATTTATATGGGCTGGAGAAATCTTTAAAATAGCAGCCCATTTAACTATTTCTGATATAATTCCCAGCACATAACTTGTGGCATTAGTCTTTGATGATACAATAGCTCCACATTATTTAGCTGGGAACATGTTCACAGGTCAGTGTCTTCATGATTTCTAAGCAGGGCAAGACAGACTTTAGTGGCAGTCAATAGAAGATTCTAGCACAGAATAGGAAAGATTTCTCCCATGGAAACTCGAATACCATGGCTAAAATCAGATAAAATTTAGGAATTTGAATAGCTGGGCTGAAGACAAACATACAAAAGCTGAAGATATAATAGGTAAATTTGAAGAAAACTGACTGGCAAATGTGAAGGGGAAAGAGATAACACAAAAACCCTCTCAAGCAGTGGCAAATGAAGAATTTGGAAGCCTCAAGCACAACCTGATTTTGAGGCACCCCTCTAAAAATTTTAAGTCATATTTTAAAGATGTTAAACTAAAATGCATGCATACATACATATCACCAAGCTGTTCTCTCTGAGATTGAGAGGTTAACTCCACAAAGAAAGATAATCTATCAAATAAATTTTTAACTGATAAACCACTTAAGAATATTAGTCTCCACCTTACTAACAACATTTTGCCTCACATTACGCAACTGCAACACATCTTCATTCCTCACATAATCATAGAGTGTCTTGCCACAAACCCCCCATAAGTACTGCATCACTCCCCCCACACAAACAGCTCTTATGTTTCTTCTGCAGTACCCAGGTTTCACTACCACACATCAGAGTAGGAATAATTACACTTTCATATACAACGATTTGGGACTCTTTTAAGAACCCATCATTCCTGTTAAATCCTCCTTAGGCTACGACTTTCAATGAAGAATTCACACGCCTACTAATTTCACCATCTAATGTGTTCTCTCTGTCAAACATGCTTCCTAAATACGCAAACTCGTTTACCTGGTCAATCACTGTGCCATTTAGACTTTCCTTGCTCAAAACGCATGAATTGAAAAATAGAATATTTATTATTTTTAATTAAACAAAAAACATAGAAGCAATCACATACTTATGTAATAGGAAAACTTGCTTGTGCATTCCCTTTATTGTTATTAAATAGCAACAAAGACACATACATAACACAGACTCTTGTTGTTGGTTGTTTTTTTTTTTTTGTTTGCTTTTTTTTTTTTTTTTTTTTTTAAGAAAAATGAGGTGATTTGCCATTGCTCTCATGTTTACTTAGTGGGAAGAGACCAGAAATATGAAAAACGCACCTGAATCAGAGACATCTATCTAAAACACAATTAAGGGTGTTCAATTTTTAGAGGTTGTAAAATAAGCAGTGATCACTTTCTGGTCCCACCTCCCACCTACTGTCACCAGAAATCTAAGAAATCAGAAAAGATATTAGAATGCATCAGGATCAACAGACTGAATGGCAAAGAGGTGTGATGAGATTTGCAGATAAATTTAAGCCTTACACAGTATAAGTAGTGGTAGCTTAACACTTCAAAACCTGGCCGAATCGTGTAAAATATGATATCAGCATGCCCCTAGGTACAGTGCGAGGTAGTAAGGTACAGATTGATTTTTGATATAGACCTAAAAATCTGACCACTAGTTTGTTCACATTATGTCATAAACCAAAATGGCCACCACTAGTACCAGTAATGATTGACTCCATTATTAGGCCTCCAGCCTATCATTTTGCACATTTTTCAAGCCAAGGATTTCAAAAATGACATCAGTTTTGCATTTTAATCACCTCAAAATAAGCTAAAGTAAATTTTTTGAGAGACCAGATCACAGATTTTCATTCATAAAATATAAATTGTTATTTCTAAGATACTCTTATTGCTCAATACTTTTGCTACTGAGTAATAAAAAGGGAAGGAAATAATAATGATTTAAAGTCCCTCAGTCAAATAGATACCAGTTGAGGTTGTTGAAGGTTTGAACCAGTATATCTGGAGATCTTCCTCATTTTCCAGCTGGAAGTTTTCTTATGGTGCCTTGATTGTCTGTGGCTTGTTATTGTACTAAAAGTCATACAATATTAAATCTGGCTACCATGATGTACCAGGCCCTTTTGGAAATGACTCTATCGACATAAAATGATTCAATTTTAGCCATGCTGGCATTGGATGTATGGTAAGTTGTTCCATCCTGCAGTATACTCCTCATCATTGTTTGATGAAAGCATGGAAGATTTCCAAGTACACTGCTGTTGTCACTTTTGCAGAAGAAGATTGGGCAAATTATGTGACCCTGCAAAAGAAGTTTTTAACATGAAGCAGTTCCTCGTGTAGTATGTAAGGATTCTCACTTGCCCAAACACAAGAATTTTGTGAATTTATGAACTCAGACAAGCAGAACTATGTTTTGTTGGTGTACCATACATAGCCCATTATTCCTAGATTTACAGCAACAAATCTCGGGAACCAGTGGTAGTATTAAAGTCTCTTTTGCTGATCTGAATCTTGCAATTTGTGGACAACAGTGACAAGGTAGGCATGATGATTGGCTTTGTTTGCAGCTCTGTGATGTGCTTTTGGAATTTCCCATCTCCTTTATCAGTCTCTGCAAGAACTTATGTGGATAAGCCAAAAGTTTTGATTCCACATTCTGTATCATTTCTTCTGACATTTTCAGATGGCATCCTGCAAGCACATCCCACGATGTTTCTGTACTTGCCAATTCTTGAATGCAGCATTTCAACATTCTGACCTCCAAACCTCATACAAAATATTCTCTATAATCCATCTTTATCTACTCAGTCCTCCAAATAGGCATGGACATGACTTTTATACGCACACCACTACATGTTGCTCATGAAACACACAGGCTGGACTTAAGCATGACAGACTATACACCCTACTGCATTGTATATAAACAACTGGCTGAGTGAGGCAGCTGTGACAGTCACATGGGACACACTTTCATGGGCCTCGCTCAACACCAGGTGGACAGGCAGGTGCCACTGCTGTTGTTGCCTACACTGTTTGCCTTCTTTTGGGATTTCTAGCAAGTAGGTTGCCCTGTAGATTTTACTGCCCAGTTTGTCAACTTTTGTTCAGTGCTATTTATAACTTATTTCATGGAGGGGGGATGAAGTGTATAAGTGCAGGAAATATTAGTTAAAATTGTACACAAACAGAGAAACACGTCCAAGTATCTAAGTACAAATATTAAAAAAAAAAAAGTATATACATAACTTACTCTATAATCCCTAGGTTTTAAAAGTTCTCTACGAACAGGAGGCTGCTTTTCTCTAGTTCTGAACTCCAATTCAGCTTCAATTCTCTCTCTGGCTAAAGCCTCGAACTCATCCCTATCCCATTTCCTTCTATGATCCTCGGGTTTCTGGAAAGTAAAAAGCACAACTCTTTATAGCACATAGTATCAAAGACAGGAAAATGCAATACACAGCTTAACTTACCAACAAGATAACAAAAATCTACAAGTCATCAGAAGTATACACATCCAAAGACCAGAAAAGAAATATGCCTTTGACAATCAAATCTATTGCACTACTTAAGGTAGTATTTCTTGCACTGAGGAGACATAAATGCTGCAGAATATAAATAAAGACTGATTTACACCAAACTGCATGAAGGTTTCTTTTTTCTATTTCGTTACTTCAAAATGCAACAGTTAAAGCTTTCAGAATAAAATAAAAAAAGTTTGAACTTCAGCAAACAGGAATGTGTATTTTTGTACATTTGATGAAGGTGGATGATGCCACATCTGCTGTCTGTATCTCTCTCTCCATGATTTTCTGTTCTTGAGTCACTCTAGGAATTCTTTCTGTGAACTGTCTAAATCATGGAGTTTCAAGTTATTGTACAGAGAAAAGTTTGTGAGAATAAAGCATCCCACATCACAGGATGTGAAAAAAAATAGCATTACTGTATATACTCATGTGTAAAAACAGAGTTTTTGGAAGAAATTCCTTTTTTGAAGTGCAGGGGTTGGCTTATACGAGAGTCGGGGAAAATGTAAATAATGGAACATTTTGCATTCAGTGTATGATTTCAAGAAACACACCACTGGCTCCAGTCCTATGGGATAGTTGTTGCTAATATGACAAATGCCAAACCTAATCTCATTTTGAAATAACATTACAATTTAATTTTTGTTCCCAAAAAGGAAGTAATCCCTTCATTACTTCACCTGCAGGGCTTCGAGCACATCACTCTACCTTTGATGAGGAAAGCAACAAATCAGTCATCTCCTGTGTTTTTACAGGAAGCATGGTCATTTCGCCCTGAGACTGCCCATGGTGATGACGTTATGGAAGTGTAAAGTCGTAAATTTTTTCGGAAATGCTGCATGACTAATGCCATGGATGGTACAGAAGATGATTTGGTTTATGATTCAGATGATGAAAAAAAAAAAAAAAAAACAGCGATGATGACAATGACGTTTATATTGATGATGCCACTCTAAGGGAAATGGGCTTACACAAAACATTTGGAAACTCTGATAGTGAGTCAAGACTTTAAAGGTTTCTAACCCTTTATCCAGCTGGAATGAATAACTTGGAGTTGGCAAAATGCGCTGAAATCTGCTCGGACTAATACATTAGCTGTGTAAAAAGTGGGCTTAACGTGGCTGGAATTACCTGTGCATTAGAAAGCATTGCTTTCTCCTTCACTTTTTATTCAAAGTGGTCCAGGGTTTGTACTCATTTTCAAAAATTGAAAATAAGGAGTTTCTAAGGACTTTTAAGGACCTTAATTAATTTCATAAGGAGTTATAAGTCAATTTTTACCACTTTTAAAAGAGCTTATTATATTAAAAAAACACCCTTAAAACATACTTTTAAAACAGCAAAGATCGCTTAAGTAACACAATTTTTTATCATTTATAATAATAAATTATCACACATTCATAAACAAAGATCATTTTTGCATGTGATTACCGTATTTAGTTAAGTTAAAAATTTACAAAGTACAATTATTTGTCAACAAGCCTTTATTAAAAAAAGAAATTAATTTTTAAGTTCTTTTTTTAGTTCTATCTTTGAATCAGTGGCTTCAAGTTCTAATTTTTTCTCATCCAGTAATTTTCAAAAATTGTTGCATTTTATAAAAAGATTGACATCTCTTAAAGCTTCTGCTTGTTCAGCCATGTTATCAGCAGACTTTTTCAATTGGATTAAATCCTTTTCTACCTTAATCCTTTTAGTTTTTAATATATTTAGGTCATCACTTTGTTTGTTTTTTTCTCTTTCCTGAGATTACAGGCTCTTTCTTTTCATTCTTTTGCTCTTCCAAATGTTGCATATATCTGTAATGAGCAGAAGATACTGAAGCTTGCAACTCCTTTGTAAGCTCTACATTGTGAATTCCCCCACAAAAATTAATATGATCATAGACAATTCTTTAGCTTATGTAAGAATTTTCTTTTAAGTTTTCTACTTGTATCTGCCTAACAGAAAACCTCCTTTCAACTGTTGCTTGGCCATGTGACAATACTAATTTACATTTTTATCACATTCTAAAGATCATCAAATCCTTTAGATAAGTATTTAGCTAAGAAAGCATCTAATTTGGTTTCAGAAGCATTAAAATCAGAAAAATTAGTAAAGTTTCTTTTTACTTCCTTCATTAGGAAGCCTATTTAAATTGCAATAAAATATTTTCACATTGTTGCTCTTCTAATTTTTTAACTTCACTCAGATGGAAAAGGATTTTTTTTCACCTTGGCTAAACAATCACTATCATTGTTTACCATTCTTTTGGGGTCTAAACAAACTATATTGCGTACAACTGAATAATTGACTGGGCATTTTTCAATAATATTTAATAACATAGTTACAATAAATTTTTGGCAATCATCATGTTTAAGTGAAAGAACTTCGTTTTTAGTAACCTTTTTCATTTTCTGTAGATGATTTACAATTTTGTCACCTGCGAATCCACAACTGATATCACTAATTTTAGAAAAGCCTGATTTGTTATCGAAATTTGAAGAGGATCTTCTTATAATATTGTAGCAAAAATCTTATTCACTCCCCATCTTTATCATAACGAATGGCATACAGTAAAAAAAGAAATTTCTCAATAGAGTTTTTAGAGGCAGAGATAAGCTGCAAATGGAAGTACATAAACACCACCTGGTGGCAGAACTGTGAACCACAAACCTCCTCAAATACAAACCTAAAGTGTTCCATAAGGTAAATTGTATCTGTTGTTAAAAGAATTTTTTAAATCAGATATTTAGAAGTACAGATATTGAAAAAAATAGATTAAATATTTGCGCCCCTAGCAGCAAAATTGTGCATTAGTTTGGGAAGAAAATACACACAAGAAGTTTTCATAGTTGGTAGTATCTGGTCGAAAGAGTATATTTGTCAATCGGGTTATTAGTCCCGTAGATATTGCTGTAAAGGGAAATGTGAACTTAAGCCCTCTAGTGGCGCACTCGTGCATTAAGAAATATTTGAACTTATATGAGAAACATTTTGCACCGAAAATGTTCTCCAACAAAGAAATAATTTTTCAAATCGTACTCCTAGAAACAGAAATATGGACAAAAATAAGATACACGTGTATGTCCCCTGATGGAAAAATTATGCAGGAGGTATTCTCATATAGGTTTTGGAGGTGAGTGGTATCAGTATACGGAGGAATTTTTTCAAGCGAGTTACAAGCTCATATTTTATTGCAAATACACCAGAAGCAAAAATAAACACTTACGCCCTTGGCGGCCAAACCATTTTTTACCAAAAATGAGAAATTATATGCAAAACATTTCCCCTCAAGAGCTGCATCTAACGGAGGAACAATTTTTCAAATCGGACTGTTAGGAGTGGAGATATTGGGGAAATCGCGATTTACTGTTACGCCTACTAGCGGAAAATTTATGCATTATTTAAAAAAGGGACTTAACTAAAATAATCTTCAATATAAATGCCATCAAAACGAAAAAAGATTTTTTTCAATTGGATATTTAGAAGCAAATGTATGAAATAAAATGCATTTTAAATTCGATATGATCATCATTTGCACCCCTTAGCAGCGAAGTTGTGCATCGGAATAAACCCGGAACAAATGGATCATCATTCTCACATTTTAATCTTCCCAATACAAAAAGAATTTTACAAATCAAACTAATAATTGCATTTTGCTGTCGTGCTTATGTTATCACAAAGTGATAACATAAGCACGGCGGCAAAAGATGCTAATAACGCAGCTTCAGTCCTCCTAACAGACAAAAAAAAAAAAAAAAAAAAAAAAACAGCCCCCCCTGCATTTTGCAGGGGGTGGGGAGGAAAATTTGTTAGACATAAGTTATGTCAGTAGAAAAATCTTCAACTACAAAACATCGCGCAGACTGGATAAAATTCCAGGACATGTAACAGAATTTTAGGACATTTCCAGGGCCCTTAGGAGCATCCAACAAAAATAAGGAGTTCCTAAGGACTTTTAAGGACTGTACGCACCTTGTGGTCATTTAGGAGAATGATTGGCACAAATCCTTTCTGACTGATTACCTGCTGAAAGGGCTATAAGTGGCGATGAACCTAGGAAAAGAGAAAGCAGATGTTTATGTCCCTTGTTTCTGCCCAATGGCATGATTTTCATGTCAGGGGGACTAGCACTTCCTCATCATGCCTTGGGTCATGGAGCAGAGAATAAAGGACTAGAAAGGAGTGCTATCATGAGTGACAGATTTATACTACTGATACGAGAGCGGGAAAGGAATTGTTTTGCCATAGCTTTCTTACAATTGGGCTGAATAAATTCTCTTAATAAGCATCTCACCACTCCCAGCTGGGAGTTAGGATAAGGATCTCACCTTTCTAACAGCCAGTCCTAACTAGGATTAGGATAAGCACCTCACTATTCCTAAATCCAAGCACAGCTCACAAATTTCAGTAAACTAATCAATTACAGAGTCACCACTATATTTTAACATCTTAGCAGTTGTGTCATCTACTTCTGAAGCCCTGCCATATTGAAGAGATTTTAGGGCTCTCAAGGGAAGAGGTTTGTAAAGCCCTAAAATCTCTTCAAAATGGTAAGGCTTTAGGGGTAGATGGCATAACCGTTGAAGGAAATAAATTATATATAGGCAGGAGTACACAAAAACTCAAAATGTTCAAGCTCCAGCCCTATTTCTTCAGGAGCCATCATATTTTTTCAAGAAATATGAAGGGGGAAAAACTGCAATCAATCTAAGCAAAAAATGGCACATTCAGAATTGTAGCCATCAGTCCAAATTACTATATTGTTCCCTACATACTGCTCAAATAATTCATTGCAAAATCTGCAACTTAAACAGGGGGAAATATTATACACTTATATTAATAGTTACACTTCAAAATAGGTTTCCATTTCAGAAATTTAAGCTTTGTAGGTGTACCACATTCAAAAACAGCACCAATGAATAAATACACTCCTGTGTAAAACCAATGCCCAACAGCTAAGGACATTCTGATGAACACTCCAAATGAGTGCATGTATTTATCTTGTGTTGCACTGTGGAAATTCAGCATGAATCACTACTGGCAGAATGCATAACTTTGCTGGTGATAGTACCAAAAATTTATGAAGGCATCTTCACTGTTCTGATTGTGTCATAATTAAGTCAGCAAAACAGATGGAAACAGAAAAAAATCATATACTGTACTCGTTGCTTTATTAACTCTTTGATGACCATGACCCAGAAATCTTGAATCACTCTAAATAGCATAACGCCTGAAACTGTCTGTTGGTTCCCTTTGTTGTTTAGTAACAATAGTGACTGACTGTGACTGCAGCTGATCACTCATAGGTCATGAAATATGAAGAACAAGTAAGGATAGGAAATCTGACTCACTATAAACGGGCGTTACGGGCGGCTATGGTCGTTTCTATGTACGGGCGTTTTGGTCGTTAAAGGGTTAAAGAGCTCTTAATAAAAATTCAAATTTTGAAAAATAACATTTTTAAAATAGAACTTGAAAACTCAAGTTCCCAGTGAAACTTTTCACGCACCACGGCAACTGGGCAAGTTGGATTTTTTTACCCCTGTATAAAGGTGTTTGTACTGATGGGTCAAATCATGGTGAACTGTTAAAAAATTATATTCTTATAACAAGTTATCAATATTAATTAATTATGTGCTTTGGTCATTTAAGTGCACTCTTTTGAATGTCATGCAATCTGATAATCCTATTTAATTAACGTAATATGGAAGATCAGGGAAGTTGGAGCTCTCTGCTTTTGTGCAACATCACTGTGCATAGCAGAGGCCTCACGGCCCTTAACCTTGTTTCTAATATTGTAAAATGCTATTCAGACCTGAAAGTAAACAACCTTCAATAAACTGATAAATGCATTCATACACCTCTTTATTTGCTGAAAAGCACATCAATAAAACACTATTAAAATTACTTCAAAATCTACAGAAAAACTGTTTAAGAAATGCATATAATATTGAATACTTACATTTGAAGATGCCATGGTTATGTAGTCAGAATGGAGAGGCAAACTGAAAACCAACATTCAAGTTATACTTGTAGCCACTGCTAGAACGTGAAATCTGCAATGAAACAAAACCTGGTAAATAATGCGTAAATTATAATGCCTACTTCAAAGTTATGCAAATTCACAAATTGAAGATTGCTTAATCTTTTTTTTTTTATATATATATATATATATATATACTTAAGAGCAAAACTGAAGACTAAGGAAAAAATTTTAGAATTTAAAACGAAGGGTGCATAATAACCTGAAAATCAAAACGCGCAACGCAGCAGTTTTGAAAATTCAGAATTCACATTCTATAAAGAAGATACCTAAGCAAAAAAATACATATATAATTTTGACTCACACCTAGTACAACATAGAAAAGGTTATGTATCTACCTGTGTGAGTAAAAGGAGAAAAGATAAAAAAATAAAATAAAACAACTGAATGTAGAAGGTGTCGAGAATACTGAGCCTTGGCTTTATCAAGGACCAGCAAAAACTCTGCATTTTCTCACTTCCACAAAGACCTAGTTGGAAATGGGTTTCTGCAAGGCTATAGATGCAAGTAACATTCCCACCTAAAATAGTTTAAAAAATATATATATAAGTCATGTCCTCCGTAGAGTAGCATGACCTAGCACTAGTTAACAATTTCGCTTGCATCCATTAACCTTCATGGCCCGACCCATGCTCTTCATCTGTTACTATTAAACAGAGAGAAGAAGACTAAAGAGAACTCAAGCTGTGAGAGTGACATAATAAATAGAAATGATTTTCAGCTATAACGAAATTCCAAGTTCGTCTGAGAGAGAATTTAAACCTGAAAAACAATGCAAAAGAAATCCAAATTTTACATTGCAATTAAAAAAGGAAATGTTAATTTATAACGAACAGATTTTTGAAAGAAAACTTGAGTCTAAAACCCCCTACTCTACAGCTTATGACAGCACGAAAACGAGAATAAGTTAAAGATAATAATTAACTAAAGAAAACTTTGTGAAAGTTATATACCTTAAACAGTTAGTTGCAATATGTACAAAGTATTTCAGCAGTGCTTTAAGTGCATAATTAATTAGTTATTAAGAACTTAACTACTTTGAAAAAACAGCGCATAGACAGCGCATAGAAAAGGAACAAGCTTAGCCTTCTTCTGTTCCTAGGTACCCCAAAAGACGCTCAAAGTTACAAAGAAAAGTAAGAGTTAAAACCCGCATAAATGTTAACAGACAAACCAATGCTTAAAAGCTGAAAAGCTAAAAAACGACAGAGAAAAGGTACATAAAGTACAAACATTGAACTTATAAAACCTAGAACCCAAAAACAAGGAAGAGAGCTTACCTCTTGTGTGACAAAAACTTTTCTCCTCACAAGAGGAGAACATGGCTGACCCCTTCCGCCACTCCCTAGACGCTGGGGGGCACAGGCACCAGTCTATTGTAAGTTTTAAATATGTTAAGACCTTAGGGTCAATAGTTAAAAACTACAAACTTAACTCTTCGAGCTACATTCCTGTAATTACTACTTGTTCTTGTGATGAACATAAAGAAACAGTTCACTATGATAAGAATTACAACCATATTATCACCGGAAACTTGAGTTATGTTGAAAATGAAAAGCTTAGGAATTTATTAGAGTATGGCTCTAAATTCAGACCTTCCTTCACAATTTCCAAAGAAAGGATTCTTGAGAGCTTCACTCAAGATGTAAATAAGTACATCGTAAAAACCAGTTTAACGTACAATCAGCCTATTGAGGCCTTCGCAGAATGGAAATATAATATAATCAATAGCTTCACCGGTGAGTTGGCAGGTCTGGACTTTTGTTTCGACAGAAATCTCTTTTTCTCTGGAGAAGCTAAAAGGTCACTCTCCAAACTACAAGACCAATTTATTTTTACCACTACGGATAAAGCTAGCAATAATTTTGCAATTATCTGTAAGAAGTTCTATTTTGAATTGTTAACTATGGAACTCAATAATAGAGTAACATACGAGCCCGTAAGTTATTCTACCAAGCAGTTAGAAAATCGGTTTAAGGCATTCTTCAAGAAACTTAAAATTCCACAAACTAGAAGATATGGGCCTGAATTTCCATTTCTTTTTGCAACGGTTAAGTTTCATAAGGATCCTGTGAAGTTCAGGTTCATAGCTAGTGGAGTAAGGAGTCATAAAAAGAAAATAGATCTTGCTTTTGAAGATGTCTTAAAGAAGGTTTTGAAACACATTAGAAACTGTTCTAACTTGATGTACAGAGATTTTTGGATAATTAATAATAATGCAGAAGTAATTTCTACTATACTCAAAGTTTGTCCCCTAGATATTAATAGTTATGATTTTGAAAACCTGTATACTAATCTGCCTCTATCAGATATAATCACTACCTTTAAAGAGCTGTATGCAGAATTTAAACTTAACCAATTTGTTGATGTAGGAACTTGGAACTCTTATCTCAATTGCTGCATAAAAAATAACCATATCTTATATAATAATACTCTCTATAAGCAAGTGAACGGTATTCCAATGGGAACATCAACGTCCACAAATATCGCTAATCTATTCCTGTTCTTTAAGGAATATAAATTCATTAAAAATCACCCCACCTGCTCAGATAACTACCTTTACACTTTTAGATATATTGATGATCTGCTGTGTATCAATAATTCAGAAGTTATAGAGAGTGATTTTGATAATATCTATCCTAGCTCTCTTAACTTATGTAAAACCAACCACAGTAATCAGGAACTTGAGTTCCTAGACTTAAGCATTAAGCTCAACAGAGGTAACCCATCTATTAGCCTCTTTGATAAAAGAGTTAATTTTCCTTTCAAAGTAATTAAATATCTACACTGGAATAATAACATTTCAACCAAAGTAATTGAGAATGTACTAATTTCTCAGGTCCTAAGAATTTCAAGAATTTGCAGCAACAATTTGGATTTCAATTACCACATTAATATACTATTAGAAAGTTTTCTAGAGAACGAAATTCCTTCTTCTTTCATCAAAAGAACTTTAAGAAAAATTATTCTGGATAATAGAGTAAGGTTGGCAGATCTGCTTTAATTTTCTACACAGTTAATAATATGATTCTGACCAATCAAAGCCGTAAGGAAGTTGGCTAGAGGATGCCTATTAACTACCTAAAGGAACCTTAGTGCTATGGATATGACGGTCCTATTAAAACAAAAAATTAAATAATATAAACAAAATCACAAAAAAAGCTTAAAAATCTGTTTATAAAAGAAAATAAAAACAAATAAAAAAGAAAACTAGTTATTCATCACTAGGATAGCTATACTAAAAATAGTAAAACCAACATTAAAATTAATAAGATTCTGATTAATCTATAGAAGCTCACTAAGGTGATTTAATACATGCAAAGATTATTAAATAAACTGCTCATGTATTTTATAATATTTCTCATGTATTCTGGAGAGTTAATTCTGCTCATTCTGATCATACAGATCCACAGTCTTAAGTTTATATATTTTTTTCTCTGGTTAAAATCTCCGCGCGTTGGTTTCTTGCTGTATGAGGAGGCCATCAGCCCCACCCTCACTGCCCCCCAGCGTCTAGGGAGTGGCGGAAGGGGTCAGCCATGTTCTCCTCTTGTGAGGAGAAAAGTTTTTGTCACACAAGAGGTAAGCTCTCTCCCTTGTTTTTGGGTTCTAGGTTTTATAAGTTCAATGTTTGTACTTTATGTACCTTTTCTCTGTCGTTTTTTAGCTTTTCAGCTTTTAAGCATTGGTTTGTCTGTTAACATTTATGCGGGTTTTAACTCTTACTTTTCTTTGTAACTTTGAGCGTCTTTTGGGGTACCTAGGAACAGAAGAAGGCTAAGCTTGTTCCTTTTCTATGCGCTGTCTATGCGCTGTTTTTTCAAAGTAGTTAAGTTCTTAATAACTAATTAATTATGCACTTAAAGCACTGCTGAAATACTTTGTACATTTTGCAACTAACTGTTTAAGGTATATAACTTTCACAAAGTTTTCTTTAGTTAATTATTATCTTTAACTTATTCTCGTTTTCGTGCTGTCATAAGCTGTAGAGTAGGGGGTTTTAGACTCAAGTTTTCTTTCAAAAATCTGTTCGTTATAAATTAACATTTCCTTTTTTAATTGCAATGTAAAATTTGGATTTCTTTTGCATTGTTTTTCAGGTTTAAATTCTCTCTCAGACGAACTTGGAATTTCGTTATAGCTGAAAATCATTTCTATTTATTATGTCACTCTCACAGCTTGAGTTCTCTTTAGTCTTCTTCTCTCTGTTTAATAGTAACAGATGAAGAGCATGGGTCGGGCCATGAAGGTTAATGGATGCAAGCGAAATTGTTAACTAGTGCTAGGTCATGCTACTCTACGGAGGACATGACTTATATATATATTTTTTAAACTATTTTAGGTGGGAATGTTACTTGCATCTATGGCCTTGCAGAAACCCATTTCCAACTAGGTCTTTGTGGAAGTGAGAAAATGCAGAGTTTTTGCTGGTCCTTGATAAAGCCAAGGCTCAGTATTCTCGACACCTTCTACATTCAGTTGTTTTATTTTATTTTTTTATCTTTTCTCCTTTTACTCACACAGGTAGATACATAACCTTTTCTATGTTGTACTAGGTGTGAGTCAAAATTATATATGTATTTTTTTGCTTAGGTATCTTCTTTATAGAATATATATATATATATATATATATACAATATTCGGTGAAACCATCAGCAGTTACAATGGCTCTGAAAACCTGCGGTATTGAAGATGCATACATTAATATTATTAATAACATCTATGAAAATGCAAGTGCAAAGATTAGGCTGTTTGAAAATACAACACACGTAAAAATTGAAATGGGAGTGAGACAAGGTGACACCATATCTCCGAAGCTCTTTAATGCCACATTGGAGGGTGTTTTTCAGTCGCTGAGCTGGGAAAACAAGGGGATAAAGATTAATGGAGATTATCTAACCCACCTTCGTTTTGCTGATGACGTAGTCATTTTTGCAACTACCCCATCAGAGCTGCAGAGTATGATCCAGGAACTTGCTGACAAGAGTAAAGAAGTGGGATTAAAAATGAACTTTCAGAAGACAAAAGTGATGTTCAATGCTTTTACAAGAAATGAAGATTTATCGATTGATGGAGAAAAGCTGGAGATAACAGACACGTACGTTTATCTTGGACAGCAGATATCAAGTGAGGGTCACATTGATGAAGAAATTAATCGGCGTACAAAACTTGCCTGGAGAGCTTTTGGAAGAAACAGCATAATTTTCAAGAGCAATATGCCATTATGTCTTAAAAGAAAAGTGTTTGATCAATGCATCCTTCCAGTGCTTACGTATGGTGCAGAGACGTGGACCTTAACTAAAAGAGACATACAAAGGCTGCAGACAACTCAAAGTAGCATGGAGAGGTGCATGCTTGGTGTAACCAGGAGAGATAAGAAGAGGAACTCGTGGATCCGAAAAATGACAAGAGTGGAAGACATCATGATCAGAGTTAAATCCCTGAAATGGCAATGGGCTGGACATACTGCCAGAAGGACAGATCATCGATGGACAGCCGAAATTTTAGATTGGATTCCAAGGGACAGGAAAAGACCCAGAAGAAGACCACATGGGAGATGGGTGGATGAAATTCGAAAGTATGCAGGGGTGACATGGAGGAGACTGGCACAAGACAGACCGTTGTGGAGGAAACTTGGGGAGACCTTCGTCCAGCAGTGGATTGATAATGGTTGACAATGATGATGATGATGATATATACAATATTATATTAAGTTTTTAACAGGATACATTTCAATCAAAACATACTTTTCTTACCATTCAGCAATTATTTTAAATGCCAATGAATATGTCAAAATAAATAAAATATTAATACTGCCATACAGTGAACATCAAAATGGCAGGGATTCCTCTTAACTTTTACAACCACACCCATTGGTACTACAAGCAAAGTGTTCTCATTTAACATGCCATTATTGCTAATATATCTAGCCCAACTTCCAGGTTTCACAAATCTTGCTAAGAAAGTTGTGCTGTAAAAAAATTTATAAAGAAGCAAAACAACACCAGATTCACTAGTGTAATGAGCATGTCTTTTGAATCATTTCCGACACAAAAACAATATTTCAAAACAGATTTTTAAAAGAAAAAATTCAGCGGAAGAGAGAACGCATTTATGCCTCCTAGAAAAAATCTGTACATGATTTAAAATGTGCAGTGCAAGCAACCATATACACTGCTCAACAAAATTAGGGAGCACCCTTTTTAAACAATTTTATTCAAAGCAGTTGGGTAAAACATTACTGAACTGTCAAAAGATTCCCTCCAAATAATGAAAAGCAGTTGTAGAAAGCAGTTCGACATGCGAATTAGCAATAATGACTTCAAAAGTGATGTCGATGCGACAATCACATAATACGGGTGGTTCTTTCAGAACTGTATTCTTGTACCGCTGGTCACGGGAGAAGCAGTTTCTTGCGTTATCTCATGTTAGCATGCCAAATCAACATGATTTGCCAGAAAACACCGTGTGGTGAGCCACAGGAAGGTTGGAAGCCAGTCAAAGTCAACGGATAGTAGCGTCCGCCACTGGAGTGAGCCGAAGTGTAATTGCACGCTTGTGGAGTCGGTTCCAAGAGATGGGAAGTATTCGAAGACCTCCTGGTCACGGTCGTCCATGAGTTACCACCTCAAATGATGA
This sequence comes from Macrothele yani, assembly GCA_039090855.1. NCBI lineage: Eukaryota > Metazoa > Arthropoda > Arachnida > Araneae > Macrothelidae > Macrothele > Macrothele yani. Next base: position 36,869,852 of record CM077011.1, read on the forward strand.
CCGTTATTTGTCATTAACAGTCCTTTGGAACTGGGGTCAAAATGCCACCCAGCTGCAAAGACAACTTTTAATGGCAACCGGAAGAAGCGTATTGACACAAACAATTTGTAGACGCCTTCACGCACGTGGATTGTATGCACATAAGCCAGTTTTTGTGTCACACCGACATCGTATGGCTCGAAGGAACTGGGCTGAAGAACACTGTGATTGGAAACCTGCCGAGTGGAGCCAAGTTCTCTTCTCCGACGAGTCCAGATTCAGCCTAGAGCCGGATATTCGACGACTTCTAATCTGGAGCGAACGTGGCACCCGATACAATTCAGCGCATGTCCAAGAAAGATCACATTTTGGTGGAGGTGGTGTGCTTGTTTGGGCAGGGATAAGTGTAGGTGGACTTACTGACCTATACGTCATTCGGAATGGGTCCCTGACTGCTCAGAGGTACAGGGACGAAATTCTTAGACCCTTGGTCATGCCTTATATTGCTGCCATCAGCGATTCAGCCCCTTTTATGGATGACAACACTCAACCTCATCGAGCATGCCTTGTGAATCAGATGCTTGAAGAGGAAACAATAGAGCGTATGGAGTGGCCGGCATACACCCGGGATTTGAATCCGATCGAACATGCTTGGGGCACATTAGGCCGACGCATTGCTGCCAGACCACAACCTTCGCTGACTCGCCTTCAGTTTACAAGTGCCCTTTTTGAAGAGTGGGGAAGAATCCCCCAAAATCTCCTCAACCACCTGATCGATTCAATGCTCCACACGTGTGAAGCCGTCTTACACGTTCGAGGTGACCACACACCTTATTAGACAGTTGACAAAGTTCGTCAATGCTTATTTTTTCTTCTCCAAACAATATGGGTAATAATGATTTTTTTATGGCACTAGGTGTGTTTCCTGTAAAAATGATCTTTGTTACAGTAAAACATGATTTTTCACCTGTTCAATCCTTTATTTTCTTGTCCCTTTCATAAATATATTTTTATATTAAGCTGCATATTTACCAGCAGTTGTCTGTTTTCGCTGCATCACCTGCTCCCCTAATTTTGTTGAGCAGTGTATATAAACTGAAGTGTCAAAAGTCAGGGGGTAGCAGTATGCAAATTTTTAACTGGCGCTGCCGTCGTATAAAGGCTTTGACACACGCCACTATTTTATCAGTTGCTGGGTGTAATCTCGTGCAACAGGTTGAACAATCAATCACCAGTTGGATTATGGCAAGCCACCATGAATTATCGGAGTTCGAATGAGGCATGGTAGCGGGAGCCAGACGGATGGGACATTCAATTTCCAAAGTTGTGCGAACATTCAACATTCCTCGATCCACGGTATCACGTGTGAACTGAGAATACCTCATGGAAGGCATTACCACCCACCGTGGACAACCAAGGGTGCTGAAAAACCGTGACCAGCAGCATCTGACCAGGATTGTCCATGCTAACAGAAAAGTGACACTGGCTCAAATATCATCCACATTCAATGCAGGAGGTACCAGAGACATGCAGGAGGTACCATCAGGTCAGTGCAGCGTAATTTAGTGTCCATGGGGTATGGGAGCATATGTCCCACCATAATGCCTTTGTTAACCCCATGACATCGGACACAGCGCCTCACCTGGGTTCATGAATATGGTAACTGGACCCTGGCAACATGTAGCGTGATCCGACGAGTCACACTACCACTTGTTACGAGCTGATGGTAGGGTTCGGGTGAGGTGCAGACCCCACGAGGCCATGGACCCAAGCTGTCAACAAAGCACTGTGCAAGCTGGTGGTGTTTCCACACAAGTGTGGGGTGTCTTTACGTGGCACGGTTTGGGTCCTCTGGTCCTTGTAAACACATCATAACCCAGTAATCGCTTTGTTGCTCTGCTGGGTGACCATTTGCAACTCTTCACGGACTTCATTTCACCCCAACAATGATGGGATTTTCCAGGAAGACAATGCACCATATCATCAGGTGCAAGTTGCCCAAAATTGGTTCGAGGAGCAATCTGGGCAGTTCTGACAAATGGTGTGAACATCACGTTCTTCCGACATGAACCCAATAGAGCGCTTATGGGATGTGGTGGAAAGGTCCATTTGCACCCAAGATCCTGCACATACAAATACCAGGGAACTGTGGGCGGCTGTTCAAACGTCATGGCTCAACATCTCTCCAAAAGTCTTGTAACCACTTATGGAATTGATGTCACGTCGAGTTGCTGCACTTTGCCGGGCTAGAGGAGGTCCCCCATGATACTAGGTACATTATGTATCCCATGACTTTTGACACTTCGGTGTATATACATCAACCGAATTTCTACACAACTGGTAAAACATCCATAAATAGAAATAGCTACTTTTGGCCACTAGCAACTGAAATGTGTGCTACGAAAAATCACAAATTTTACACAAAGCATTTTTTGTAATGGAAGATATCCATAGTAAAGGGGATTTTCCAAATCAGGCTCTGAGGAACGAAGATATGGTTTCCAGTATGGTACAAATAGAAATTAACACTTACACTCCCTAGAAACAAAACTGTGTAGTACACAAATTGGCAAATATATGAAAAATATTCCTCGCTTAAGTGCTATCAGTAGCAAACAGATTTTTTTAAGTCAGACTTTTAGAAGCAGTGATATTAGAACTTTCTACCAGGAAAACTAAAACTGTTATTTTAAGGAAAAAACTACCCATAAATGTTTTCATGATAAGTGGCATCTGGGTGAAAAAGAATTTTTTTTTTTTAGTTAGATTTTTAGAAGTGAAGACACGATTCACACACATTAACAACAAAAATATGCACTAACCATCTCTACCACTGGCAGCAAAGCATTCTGCCACAAAATATTTTTAAATGCATGCAAAATATTTATTATGGTGACGTACCTCTAAGACAAATGCAAAAACAACCTTTGCAATTTTAGTTTTTGAAGCAGAGATGTCAGAAAAATACAAGCATTTATGCCCCTAGCAGTGATGCATTATTTCAAATAGAAACTGTATGCAAAAAAGTATTTGTGGTAAAAGGTATCAGAAAGTAAAATGTGAATTTTTTTGAAGCAATTGCATAGAGTAAAGCATATTTAGAATTTAATAGCATGTGCATTTATTCACCCTTGCACCAAGTAGTTCATGCACTGGAGAAAGACCAAATACTATGGACCATTGTTCTCACAGTTCAAGCTTTTGACTACAAAAAAGATTTCTCTAATCAGACTAATAGTTGCAGAAGGAACGTGACCACATATACAGGCATAGATAGTGGCACTACTATAGACACACAACTATTTTTCAAAAGACATGCCACATACTTCACCAGTTTACCTTTGCTGCATGAGATATTCTATTGGTTCAGATTTAAAGTTACTGTTCTCAGTCTTAAGTGCAGTGTTTTTCAGCCAGGAGAGAAATATTGCCCTGCATGAAGTCTATTTTCGTTATGAATGTAAAGTCATAATTTTTATTATGAACATCCTTTTCTTTCCTGCCTTTCTATTAGGTGGTTTCTTACAAATACCACAGAAGCACACATTTATCTAAATCACATAGTTCAAATCTTAGAAGAGCAGAAAGAAAAAATAAATAAATGTTATGATTCTCATTGCTCAAAAGCACCTGCTAATCTGACTGCACAACACAACCCACAGGAAGAAGTGCTTTCTCAGTAAGAGAGAGGCAAACGTGGGTGATACCATAGTACAGAAAGGATATGTATTCAAACTGTTTTTCATTTGAGTAACTAGAGAATGGGACTCTAGAATTTTGCATTGGTGAATAGTCACCCAAAGGGAACAAAAATCCACAAACACAGCTTTTTCTTAGATTTTATTGTTTGACCTTGTAGCTGCTTCTTTCTTATTTGGTATCTCTTAAAGGAAGAACAGAACATCTCCACTTTTCCATGAACTTGTTTTAGTCTCTCAGTGAATGTTGTTGATGAATGCAAAGTGCTCTTTTACAAAAATAACACATTTTTTCCATACACATTCATTTGACCTCTCCCACCAGCATTAAATAGCATGCCACTTGGAGACAGAATAAAATGTTGCTTCTACTGAGAAAATATAGTTTACATTTAAAATATGACTGTAGATGGAACTTCAAACTCAGTGCATGAAATAAGAGAATGATTAAAAGTAAAGTAGGTGTGCATGTGTTCAAAGCCTTCATTTAAAATTTATGAACTTAATAAACCATTTCAAGAACACTCTCAGACATCTGTGCTTCACACTGTGGCTAAATGAGGAATATAAATTTGACACTATGTGCTTTAATTTGTGTTGTGTGCTAACACATACAAGAATATATCACGTTTATGAGATCTACAACTAGTGTGCTGCAAGATCTTTGCCCTTTTGCAAAACATGGGGGGAGAAAGGAGGGTTGTTTCAACTGGAAGCCAGTATATCTTTCTAGTTTTGCATTCAGTGGTATGGGATGCATCTAGGTGATTGTGAGGTCAAATAAAAATCCTGAAAACTGCGAGACAAAAGTAACATGTACGCTGAGTTCGCTTAAGATTCGAACTGATTATTTTAGACTGCACGTGTTACTTATGAAACAGTTTTTCATACATATTCTGAGGAGAAATAACTTTCTCATTAAAATCAACTTCAATGACTAGATGTGGTAATACTACTCACTGAAGTTTATTTCAATGCAACAAGGTCATGACTTAACTCCTGTGCTAATTCAATACTACGCACTGAAGTTTATTTCAATGCAACAAGGTCATGACTTAACTCCTGTGCTAATTCAATAAAGTTTTGGTTCCAAACTAAAGGATAAAGAATTTTTGGCCATAATGAAGAAACAAGTACTTTTTGGCATACTTTTCTAGTGGTGAAATCAATTGGCCTCATAGGGGTAGTCCTCAGGTCCGGACCCCCACCCTTGAGGTAAAAATTTAGTATGAATTTAAAGCGATCTCTTGTGGAAACAGCAACAAAATTAGCTGGGTCTAAGAACAAGTTGCATGTGAACAAATTATCAGGAAAAAACAAAATGTTGATGCAAAAAAGAAGAGAGATGAGGACAACTAAAGAAGATGTGACTTCCAAAGTGGAATATATAGAGCTATGCAAGACAGTACGAAAAAGTATCACTGAAGACGTAAGGAAATTCAACTGTGAACTAGTGAGGAAAGCAATTGAAAACAACCAAAGCCTAAAAGATAGCAAAGGGACATCTCAGTAAGGGAAGAAAACAGATTATGGCACTGAGAAAAGAAGATGGTTCTGTAACAAGAAATAGAGGCAAAATTTTGACAAGAGTGAAAGATTTCTACTCCAAATTATATGAAAGGGGTGATACATGTACTCCAGACATCATGAAAGGTACCAGTACCAGAGTTCCTCCAGTCCTCCCAGCAGAAGTTGCACATGCAATCAAGAACATGAAGCGGGCAAAAGCTCCAGGAGAAGATGGAATTACTGTAGACATCATACAAGAAACAAGTTGAGAAATTGAAACAGTACTCGCCCAAGTTTTCACTCGACCTTAATGAAGGGAAGATTCCTGAGGATTGGAACAACACTACAATGATCCTGCTACATAAAAAAGGTGACATTAAGGACCTCAGAAACTACAGACCTATCAGCCTCCTATCAGTGGTTTATAAAATCTTCACTAAAGTTCTTTCCCACCGCTTGAAGGTAACACTAGACATGGCTCAACCAAGAGAACAAGCTGGATTCATGAGTGGCTACAGCACTATATATCATATCCATGTACTGAGAGGACTAATTGAAAGAGCAAGGGAATATGAACTTCCATTGTGCATGGCTTTTATCAATTATGAAAAGGCCTTTGATTCAGTGAAACTATCAGCAGTAACAATAGCTTTGAAATCCTGCGGTGTTGAAGATGCATACATTAATATTATTAATAACATCTATGAAAATGCAAATGCAAAGATTCGGATGTTTGAGAATACAACACACATAAAAATTGGAAAGGGAGTGAGACAAGGTGACACCATATCTCCCAAGCTCTTTAATGCCACATTGGAAAATGTCTTTCAATCACTGGACTTGGGAAAAAATGGGATAAAGATTAATGGAGATTATCTAACTCATCTTCATTTTGCTGATGACATAGTCATTTTTGCAACTACCCCGTCAGAACTGCAGAGTATGATCCAGGAACTTGCTGACAAGAGTAAAGAAGTGGGATTAAAAATGAACTTTCAGAAGACAAAAGTGATGTACAATGCTTTTACAAGAAATGAAGATTTATCGATTGATGGAGAAAAACTGGAGATAATAAATGCGTACGTTTATCTTGGATAGCAGATATCAAGTGAGGGTCACATTGATGAAGAAATTAATCAGCGTATAAAACTTGCCTGGAGAGCTTTTGGAAGAAACAGCATAATTTTCAAGAGCAATATGCCATTATGTCTTAAAAGAAAAGTGTTTGATCAATGCATCCTTCCAGTGCTTACGTATGGGGCAGAGACGTGGACCTTAACTAAAAGAGACATCAAATGCTGCAGACAACTCAAAGAAGCATGGACATGTGCATGCTTGATGTAACCAGGAGAGATAAGAAGAGGAACTCGTTGATCCGAAAAATGACAAGAGTGGAAGACATCATGGTCAGAGGAACATCCCTGAAATGGCAATGGGCTGGACATACTGCCAGAAGAACAGACCATCGATGGACAATCGAAATTTAGATTGGATTCCAAGGGATAGGAAAAGACCCAGAAGAAGGCCACATGGGAGATGGGTGGATGAAATTCAAAAGTATGCGGGAGTAACATGGAGGAGATTGGCACAAGACAGACCGTTGTGGAAGAGGCTTGGAGAGACCTTCGTCCAGCACTGGATTGATAATGGTTGACGATGATGATGATATGTATATATGAGGCTTTCACCAATGAACAAGACCCACTGACACACACACCCCCCGCTTAAGAAATTTCTGGCTACGCTACTGATTGGCCTATCTTTATCAATAACATCATCTGGAGTCGCTGCATCCGCAAAAAGTTACATAGACAATGTGCCTTTTACGGCATTTGCATTTTTAACACAACTCTGAGTTTTAGTATATGATATTAGTGTTTTGAATCTCTCAAAGATGTACTTTAGAACGGAATTGCAGAATACACAATAAGATTCACTCAATGAACCAATTTTTTTGTACCACAAACTTAATTTTTCGCCATTTGCATCTGTGTGCTGCAGCCACTCCCAGCAAAATGCATTCCTGACAAGATTCTCCAGTTCACGAATATCAGAACTAATATTAGGTGTACAAATAACTTTTTAAGCATTTTACGACAATGCAACATGTAATTTGAGAGAAAACAACAATACCTTTATGAATCAAAATATGCGCCGTCATTATCTACTACCTTCTGCCATCAGTTGAGCAGCTGACGGATTCCAGCCATGAAGAATACTTCGTGTGGCACGATGAAGTCGTCAACCCATTTTTGCAATGCGTCACATGTCCAGAACCATACAGCAGACAAATTATGTTGCATGAATCAGAACAAATGATAGTCTGAAGGGGCTATATCGGGACTATACGCCGGGTGCTCCAAAACTTCCCAGCCGAGCATCAGTAACATTTTCTTTGACCGATTTCACGGCATGCGGCCTAGCATTTTCATGCAGTAATTTCACTGGATGCAATCCTTTGCCTGTGAATGGACGTTTCCAACAGATTTCCTGATTCAATCGCAGTAATTGTTGCTTGTAACGATCAGCAGTAACAGTTTGACCCTGTTCCAATAGTTCATAATAGGGCACACCCTTCATATCTCACCAGATGCACAGCAGAACTTTCTTCAAGTAAATATTGCATTTCAGTGACAAAGTTGTTGCTTCACCGGGGTCTACCCAGTGTTTTTTACGTTTGTGATTGTCATACCATATCCACTTTTCATCACCTGTAATGATTTTTCACAGGAAAGACTTTCTGTGTTGTTTATTCAACAGATTCAAACACTTCATGACATGCACATCCTTATTCCTCTGGCTCAGATCATGTGGCACCTATTTTCCTTCCTTCTGAATCTTTCCCATTGCGCATAAACGATTGCAAACGGTTTGTTGAGTTACCCCCAGTTGTTTAGCTAGTTCTTTTTTGTATTTGAGACGAATCTTCATACAGCAATGCTTGCAGTTCCTCGTGTGCAACCTTCTGATGGGGTGCCACCACGTTTTGATCGCTAACATCAAAATCACCTGCTTTAAACCGTCTAAACCAAAACTTACATGTGCTTTTCGATACAATATTCTTCCCCAGAACAGAACAGATCGATGCACATGCTTTTGCAGCACTTTTTCCTTGATGAAATTCATAACCAATTCAGGGTCAAATAAATGCAGTATCACTTGCCCTCTTTCACCTACCGATGTGCAAGTGCGTTTGACTGTTGGGCTAACTTCTGTGTCACATTTTATACTCTGGACCAGTTACGGTCACACGACAACAACACGGGAGAATGTCGGATATGTAAATTAGTAGTAAGTCACACAAAAAATGCTTTAAAACTTATTTGTACACCTAACAGTTACAAACTTAATAATGTATACACACTTTGTATATAAAATCATGCAGGGGAAATAAAGATAAGCCTATAACATAATAATCAACTACAAGGACTTGACATGTATTCATAGAACTGCACATACTACTCCTGAGTGCTGAGTCGCCTTCTCAGAATGCTCCCGAGAGAGAGAAAGCCACGGAGATGCTCAGATCTTCTACGATCTGTGCAATCACGTAACAACCTGGTAAGTTAGTATGGCAGAAACAAATTGCCTCACCTCTTTCTTTGTTAGTGCTCTCCAGGTGCACTCAGTGAAGTATCAATTACAAATGGAAGCTGCTGACGTTTTGCTGTACTCGCTCTGTATTATTGTCCCTTGCATGCATGATCGACGAATATTTGTCAATAAGAGCATTATTTCTAGATTATGGGATTAAAATTCATAGAATTTTTTTTTACTTTTACAAACTGGTTTAACTTGCAGAAACTATAAATTTCTTTACTTTAGATTAAAAGTCTAAGAATAACTTTTAACAGATACAAAATATACGCGCACTTCTCATTTTCTCCAGAATTTCCAGGTTTAATCGGCAAAAAAATCCAGAATTCCGGACCACAATCACCTCTGCGGATGAAATATAAGAATGAAAAAAAATAGAAAGACAATGCTTGTTGTGCTTGCTTCTGTTCATAACAAAGGGTGAGAATGGAGATAAAAGCATCACTTGTCTGGGTCTCGGAAACATCGCTTTTCTCTGTTTATTGTTCTTTTTCCACTTTACAAAGGATGTGGATTAAAAAAAAAAAAAAAAGGCTGGTCAGATGTCACACAAACCTCTCACTAGTTTGAAGCCTAAATAAAACCCCTAATAGCTATAACAAAGAAAAATTCTTGTTTTTAACACGTGACAAATACGAAAAACAAAACTTACCGGGCATCTTGGGCCAGCAAAATGTATAGCTTAGTGGTACAAAGTAATTTTAACCAGCCAATGCCCTGTGGACCACTTGGTGATTTGAATGATTTGCTTGTTACTAATAACCCGTAAAGCAACATTTTGTTACTGTAAAAAATACATTACAAGGTGCTTGCCAAAGTTTTTAGCTGTTTACATGGTTCATACGCTTTTTCAATCACAAAATTCCAGGACATTTCCAGGACTTTGGGATTTTTTCCAGGACATATGATCCAAATGCTCTTACTTAAAAATATAGTGAAACCATAGGTCTGTTCAACCTGTAACTTACAACAAGCAACTTCCTACATGCTTGGGCAAACTTAATGCAGAATGTTAAAAATGATGTCTGCTACAGCTAATCAGAAACTTAGAATCACAGGTAAAAACTGAAATACCAAAATTATCACTGAAAATGTGACCAGGTTTAATATCTACTAAACTTTTATATACAGTATACTACCCTGATTTTGAGAAAAATTTATTTTCGTACTTTGGCTTTAGTTCAAATATTGAAGCAAATTACAGAATAATAAAACAAAAAAACATAAAACTCAAAAATACATAGGTATGGGCATTACTCTTGAAACACTATCATATAACCACACAATCAATTAATACATAAAATACTATTTATATTTAGTTATTTTTAAATAATGCTTACATTGGAAATTTAAAGACAAGGAAAGATGAAATATTTGGAACTTTTTCAAAGAACCAAAGGGATTGTTATTTCTTAAACACATAATCATGGGAGCATGTATTTGTGATACATTTTATTTAGAAAAGGAATTTTCAACATAATATTGATGCTGTAGCTATGTTTTAAATTTGTACTTGCCAGCAAACGAAGTATACACAAAAATTTCCAACGTGAAATGAAAGAGAATAACAGGAAAACTTCCAAGGGCTGTCTGTGTACAACTGCATTCATTAGTGCTCAAGGCAATTTAACTGGGCATGATTAGAAAACTAATTATAGAAGATGCAAATTGATTACTTAGCTCAGAAAATACTAAGAAGCAACTAGATTTAAGTTTCTGATATTAGAAAGCAATCTGATTTTATGGCAAAATTTTATATAAAGTATTCATTAGAAATTTTCAGTAAAGGTCAAAATAACCCACAAAAAAAAAAAAAAAAAAAAATCAGCTATTTACTTCCACCAGTGGCTAAAAAGTATGTTCCAAAATTAGCAAATGGAGCAAAAAATATTTCCCATAGCAGAAGGAAGATAGTATTAGAGACAAAAAGATTTTCAAATCAAACCGTTAAAAATATATAGAAGGAAACATGATTAACTCTATGCCTTTTAGCGAAAGAATTTTGCCTAATGGAAAAGTTGAAAACAGGCAGAAAGCATTCTTCATAGCAAAAGCTATGCTAAGGAAAAAGAACTTTTCAAATACGTCTCCCTGAAGCAGATAAGCAAGAAAAACGTTTTGACCTTTACAATGCCTTGGAGGAAAGTTGTACTTTATTTAAAGAGGATCTTCTTATTGTAGCAAAAATCTTATTCACTCTCCATCTTTATTATAGCGAATGGCATACAGTAAAAAAAGAAATTTTAATAGGGTTTTTTCAATTGGACATTTAGAAGCAAATATATGAAATAAAATGCATTTTAAATTCAATAGGATCTCCACTTGCGCCCTCTAGTGGCGAAGTTGTACGTCGGAAAAAAAAATGGAATGAATGTATCATCATTCTCACATTTTAAGTTTCTCAATACAAAAAAAAATTCACAAATCAAACTAATAACTGCGAGAGATATGGTCTCCCTGGCCAGACAGACAAAGTGATAACATAAGCACGATGCAAAAGATGCTAATAATGCAGCTTCAGTCTCCTAACAGACAAGAAAACCAACAGCAGCTGCTCCCGCATTTTGAAGGGGGTGGGGAGGGAAATTTGTCAGACATAAGTTATGTCGGTAGAAAAATCCTCAACTACAAAACATGGTGCAGGGACAAAAAGGCAAAAAAGGATAAAATCCCATGACATGTAACAGAATTTTAGGACATTTCTAGGACAAAATGGAATTCCAAGATGCATACAAACCATGTGTTTAAAGAAATATATATTATTGAATAATTACTAACAACTTTTCAAAATAATCTCCCTGAACATCTACATACTTTTGCATTCGATAAAACAATTTAGCAAATGCCTCTTGGCAGCCTTGATTTGGCAGACTCTCAATTGCCCCAAAATAAGTAGCTAGGCCTTTCCATCAGATGAAAATTAATGTCAATGCACGGTTTCCTTGGCTTTAGGAAATAAGAAGTCACAAGGTGCCAAGTCAGGAGAATAGGTTGGATGAGGCAAAACTCACATGCCTTCTGTTGCCAAAAATCAACTGTGTTAGCTGCAGTGTGAGCCAATGCATTGGAGTGGTGCAAAAGATGCTCCGTTTTCAGTCTTATGTTTTTCTTCCATTCTGTGATGACCTTTAACAGACATTGACTGATATACCAATTAGCAGTAACAGTTCTTTGATTTTCAACAATAGATGCCAGGGTCATTCCGTATCAACTCAACACAGCGACTTGACCATCTCAGATTTTAATGAAATTTGGTACATAGTGGCCTCTATATAGATTAAGAAAAATACCAAATTTCATCATCATATATCCACCGGTTTTGAAAATACAGCTATATAAAATGTCCAAAGACACCCCAAAATCGGAAAATTGATATGTTTTTAAATTGTGATTGCAGCTCCCCTAATTAAGATAAGAGAGATGGGAAAGGTATCTTTTTGAAGTATTTTATGCTCTTTTATTTGATGTACAACACCATAGGGGTTAAGATTTTTAAAAAATTCAAATTTAAATTTTGAAGTTTTCAAAATGCGACGCTTCAAAAAATTCTAAATTTTTTTAAAACAATCTTTATATGTTTGGTATTTGATTGTGTGAGTTGTAACTTGGGATGATAATGGGTGTACTTAAAAAGCTATATTCAAATTTAGCCTAACACAAGAGTTAAATGAAAAAAAAAATGAAAAAAACAACAATGAAAAAAAAAAATGAAAAAAACAACAACATATAAACTGAAAATAAATTTGGGCTAAATCTTTAAAAAGTTTCATTAATAACAATAGATATAGTATTTTTGTTATTTAAAACCATTTATTTAAACAATGTTTTATTTTTAATTGATTTGTTTAAAATCTGAGACTACATGGGTTTAAAAATTTTATTAATTTCATTATTCAGAATTTGTAATAATTCACAATACAATATAAAAAAAAAAAGACTGGAGTTGTACTGTAGGCTACATTTTGTTTTGGACAAAACTCTGCATGTTCTGACTTGAAAAACTGATTCTGTTGTTTAGATCATTGGTAACAAGACCCAACAAGCAGCAACTGACATTCCTATCTTGCAGACCTCAGTCTGCTTTAGGTTTTGATGGTGATCATATGTGTTGCATGCAGTGAAAGTGATATGTGTTTGAAAACTTTTGTGGTTCTAAGTTTAAGATTAGGAATATAATTTGCATAAATGTAAGCAATTCAATGCCATATGTTATTATTATTTTGATGTGTTTCTTGAGCAGTAATTGAAATTTCTTTTTAAAGTCTGTTTATTACTTTTATATTGTATTGTGAATTATTACAAATTCTGAATAATGAAATTAATAAAATTTTTAAACCCATGTAGTCTCAGATTTTAAACTAAATCAATTAAAAATAAAACATTGTTTAAATAAATGGTTTTAAATAACAAAAATACTATATCTATTGTTATTAATGAAACTTTTTTAAGATTTAGCCCAAATTTATTTTCAGTTTACATGCTTTTTAATTTTTTTTCATCAAACTCTTGTGTTAGGCTAAATTTGAATATAGCTTTTTACGCAAACCCATTATTATCCCAAGTTACAACTCACACAATCAAATACCAAACATATAAAGATTGTTTTAGAATTTTTTGGAGCGTTGCATTCTGAAAAATTCAAAATTTTAATTTTAATTTTAAAATTTGAAATTTTTTAAATCTTAACCTGTATGGTGTTGTACATCAAATAAAAGAGCATAAAAAATACTACAAAAAGATACATTTCCCATCTACCTATCTTAATTAGGGGAGCTGCAATAACAGTTTAAAAACATATCAATCTTCTGATTTTGGGGTGTTTTTGGACATTTTATATAGCTGTATTTTCAAAACCGGTGGATATATGACGATGAAATTTGGTATTTTTCTTAATCTATATAGAGGCCACCTATTAACCAAATTTCATTAAAATCTGAGATGGTGAGGTAAAAAATGTCTTCAAAATGTGTTGAGTTGATACAGAATCACTCGTCACACATCCTGTTTTATAGAAGAAGGACGATATCATATTCTTCCCTGCACTGCTGATTCATCGGACTTTGGCTGAAGGTGCGTCACCTTTGAAACACCAGACTCTTGATTGTTCCCGGATCATAGTAATAAATCCATGATTCATTACCTGTTATGATGTTGTAGGTGTCTTTGCTATGTCCTCCTCTGAATTTAGACAGCATGAATTGGCTCCATTCAACTCGGCTTCTCTTCTGCTGGTTCATGAGTGAACAAGGCACCCAGCGGGAACATCACTACCTGACATGCAAATGATCATGAATGAATGATTGTGCAGCAGTAGATCCAATGCCCAGGGCCATCTCTATTTCATAATATGTCACACAAGGATCTTCTCTGATAAGTTTTCTTACAGCATAGATGTTTACAGTTGTTACAACAGTACGGGGCTGAGCACAGTGAAGTCATTGCCTCAACAGGATTCGAACCCGGAGACTCGTGCACCACCGGGGCGGCAAAGTCATCTTTCAAAGAATTCATGAAACAAGTTTTTAATTATGTCAAGGAGCAAACTATCAGATACCAGTGTTTTCAATCACTATCAAATATCAAGATATCTGATAGTGATTCAAAACATTGCTGTGTACCTAAATCTTTTTTAAAATCATAGAAAACCATTGCATAAAAATCACGTCTCGACAACTCCATTTTAGCACGCCAAATGAGATCAACTGTGCTCCATTCTCCTGCAACATGAGTGAAATCTTGTTTATGCAGGTGGCCGTGGCGCCCGCTTGTGGCCAATACAAACACGTGCTTCCTAACTACAGCTGTTTCACTGTCGGCAGACGTGTTCAGCACTAGCTAAAAACTTTTGGCACAGCCTTCATTTTTAACTCCTTGCATATTAATTACATAATTATCAGCAGTATTTTCTCTTGTTATTTTCTGAGCGATAATGGATTAATGTGGTTTTACACCATTTTTCTTCAGTTTTTAGTAAGTATACTTACAATCACTTTTTAGCACTTCTTGCTACAAGATTTAAAAACCTCATATTTTCTGTCAACTTAAAATTACAAATGTAAAACAAGTCGGTATAATTTTTCTGGCTAAGAGATGCAACTCAGATTTAACACCCAACATAGATTGCATGTTAAAATGGTCTATATGAACATTCTCCCCCCCCCCCCACCTACAAACTGTTAATTTGCCTAACAACATAACTTTACATTTTGTTTTCCGACTTGAAAATACACTGCAGTTAAGACAAATATTTTATCGCCAGGAGAATTCAGGAGTCGGAAGCAATGATTCAATCTGGACTACAGAGAAAGGTCACTTAAGAAGTTTATATAAATTTAAGGCTTACACAACATGAGTCAGCTGAAGCAAAACTTTTTTTTATTACAGTTTTCTGCATAAAAACCAATTATAAGTACTCAATTTCCAGCAACCTTATACTTCAACAATGTCTGGAAACATATTCCGACACTCACACACCAGAGTAAAACTTTAAACCCACTGCTTATACAAGAAAAGAGCAGTCAGAATTGATAGATGCTGCAAGACTGTCGCTAATTCAAAGTTTTATATATCAGTTAATCCATTATACAGAGTTACAAGAGAAACATGAATACATAACAAAAAGGCCACTCCAGTGGTCTAAGCTCTGACTTCTGACCATTTGTCTGAGATGGGCGTAGGTTCAAATCCTAGAGAAGCACGGATGTGTTTGTTTCATGGCACTGACTAGCTTCCTTCCCTTGAGCCAGTAGCCCTAAATAAGGGGTGAGTGACTGCTTAAAGCCCATTGAGTTGCTCACAGTTGTTTTTTAACGCACCCCCAAGATACAAAAGTGGCGATTGTGATTTAAATATTTTTGTTTGTGAGTTTAACAACCACAGTGAGCAACTGAATGCCATTGATGGGCTATAAGCAGTCACCAGTACCTAATTTTAGGGCCACTGGTTCCAGGGAAGAATACGAGCCATTGCCCCAAGACAAACACACCATCCATACCTCACCGAAAATTTGAATCCAGACCCACATCGGACAAATGACTAGAAGTTAGTGCCTTGTATTACTTCATCATTGAGGAGCTTACAATGGTGACACAAATTGGGGCATTTAATGCAACAGATAACATCTCTAGATCCTGCAGCACTTCAGCAGGAATCGTAAAGTTCTTTAGCAAAAAA
This sequence comes from Macrothele yani, assembly GCA_039090855.1. Classification (NCBI taxonomy): domain Eukaryota; kingdom Metazoa; phylum Arthropoda; class Arachnida; order Araneae; family Macrothelidae; genus Macrothele; species Macrothele yani. The sequence goes on from CM077011.1 coordinate 36,885,808, forward strand.
AAGCTAGAGGACCTGAAATGTCACAAATTTTGAATTCAGGAAATTACTTATGAACTTATACAGAATTCTTACCAGTAAATTACTTCATTACAATATGCACTCATACATATTAATATATACAGTGAAATATGCTGAATACGATTTCCCCCTTTTATACATTTTTCACGAAGTCCCTAGAATTGAGAGGCAAATAAGTACAAATATACCCTATTTAATATGCTTTGAATCTCGCTTAATAAGCGCTTAGTTTTGTAGCATCATGTACATTTGAATTCGGATGAATAGTAATACCATGCAAAAAATGGGTCAGTTATGTGTTACGAGTCACTGGATGTCTACTTTACAGAAAATTCCCCTATTCCTCGCCGCTAGCTAAACAGACTTGTCATGGGCTCAGCTTATGGCTTTCAAGTTTCAGATAAGGCTTTCCCACACATAAGGCTGTTTACTGTAACCTTGACGAGGAGACACAAAATGTCTCACTGAAGTAAGGCGTTTTGTGTCCAGCATGATTAGAGTTTCTGACACCATCAGCAAAATTAATAAGCTAGAAATTATACTTCTGAATTCCGCTTTTAAAAAAATTAAACAAAATAAGATTGAGAATTATTTTAAGGAACTATAAAAAAACTGAATTACAGTTTTAAATACTGTACAAGAACAAAATAATTTTTATAATCTACGTGATGTTTTTATGTATTCTTTTTAATTAATACTGCCTGGTAACACAGTTTGTGACTGCGGTAAATTGTGTTTTTTCTTAATAGTATTATTTTTGGTATTCTCCAACAGTTTCGTGAATATGCAACTGACATATACAAAAGTGTGTTGCGTAGGTTATATTTATTTTCTACTTCTGGCTAAGACACTTTCCTGTTTAAGAGGCTAATTTGCATCAGTCCCTTGAAAATAGTATTGAGCAGATTTAACTGTATACATACATAAACATAAAAGTTGTAGCAAGATGTCTTGCAGCTGCTTTTATGCACTTATCACACATATATATACGTACATACAAGTTCTAAGAAGATGTCTTGCAGCTCCTTTTTTTAAAATTCCAAACACAGGTATTTTTATTAGTGAAAGGAGTTATCTGCTTGCAGGTCTTGTTTCTACCTTCAAGTTATGTTACAGTTGTAGAATTTCCAGCACTTTCAATTTTGTTTATTTACTTGCTATAGTGTCAATACAAAAGTTATTCCCAACAAAAATGGAATGATGTTGCTATCTGCAAAAATGTGAGAGATATTGGAAATCAAAGATTTGCTCTTAATGTTTTGGTTTTTTTTTTGCTTTTTTGTATTCTGCTCTGTTTATATTCTAGCACTGCCTACAGACAGTTGAAGAATCAATGGGTTGAATAGGTCCAGTGCTGAAATGGAGTCCATGCACATTTTTCAATAGACAGCTAAACAGAGATAAACCAGGTTTTGGGACAAATGCTGAACTTGCTTCCAAAGTGGTGCAATGTAGGTACATGACAAAGAGAACAGTGCAAAAAAAAAAAAAAAACTGTTCTTACGTGCAAGTCTTTAATTGCCAATACAACCTGTTTTTGTAGATAGCAGCATCCTTCTACCCAGTCTTACCATAAATACTGTTACAAAGTATTCAATGAAATAACAAAAGAAATTTAAAGATATTTTCAGGCATGTGATTGTCTAAGCATCCAATTAACTGAAAACACCAAAAG